>CM057452.1:258820000-263820000 GCA_016271365.2 Neoceratodus forsteri | reverse complement strand
CTGTGGGAGTTTTCTCATCTTAATCTTTAAATCATGGGTGCTGGCAGAAGGAGGGAGGGAGTGCACTCCTTACAGAGGGTGGGGGGATGGGGGTTGTTTTTAGGATGATTGGGGGGCTGAGGAGGAGGGTGGAGGGCTGTTTCTCCCTTCCCCCCTGAATATGAGTAGGCATGAATAGTGCCACTATTCGTTATTCGGATCTGCATAATGAACAGTGCATTATTCGCGATACTCGAGAAATACTGCTTGTTACTCACACACCCCTAGTGCACACCTTTGCTATGTCGAGCTGAGACCACTGCCATGGAATCAGAAAATCTGGACAGTTACCATCAAGTAAGCAACAAACGGCAATTCCCTGTACAAAAGTCTCTTTATTAGTGCCCAGGATGCAAAATAAAACAGGCTTTCCGAGGGCAAAACTGCCTAACGCGTTTCACACAATAAGAAGTGTGCTTTTCAAAGGCAAGGCACCTTGGTGATGATACAATAAGTACTCGCTGTATAAGGAAACAGGTACACATTGTTTAGTGCTATCAAACAAAGGGTCTGAAAAACGACACAAGGTGACATATAGAGGTGACGTAAACAAGCAGTTGAAAACACTCTTAACCTTTGAAAGATTTCTCTGGGATTCTAATCTCAAGCTTTCAGCAGATGTAATTAAATTGATCCTCAGTGTAGGATCCAGTGTAATCTGTTTTTAACTGCATATTTATTTCACTTATATTTGTCACCATGTATTGTATTTCAGGCTTCTGGTTTGACAGCATGTAATTAATGTGTACCTGTTTCTTTAAACAGCTGGTGCTTGTTGCGTGATCTCCATAGCGCTTTGCCTTTGAAAAAGCACAATTCTTATTGTGTGAAATATGCCAGACAGCCTTGTCCTAGTCACAGTGGAAAGTCCGTGGGGGTGGCCAGGCACCAGCTGGAAACTTTATTGCTCTTAATAGGACTAACAAAGCAAGCACAAAGTAGTAAATGATTCTCTCATACCTTGTTTTCGTGGCTTGAAAGCATTTATTTTTAGTGCAGTGCAGTCCCACAGCTTTGGATTTCAATCAATCAATTTTATTTGTATACTGGAGGGTATGTGAGCAAAAATGCCCGTTTTCACACATGTCCAGAGTTTGAAATAACAGGTATAAGAATTACAAAGTCCAGGAGAATACATAAAGTATAAGTCAAGTGAGTGACTTAGCAGATAGATGATTACAAAGTCAAACGAGAATACATGATATATAAACAACGTACAGTATTTACAGTGGAAAAGCACATGAACCAGTAGGTAGATACTATATACATAATATTTACAGTGTTAATAAGGTGCTATAGGAATACATAATACTATATACATAATATTTACAGTGTTAATAAAGTACTGTAAGAATATAAAGGCAATTGGAGAGCAGCAGTGCTAACGGTGAGGCAGGGTAGTTAGAGGCTGCCCCTAAAAGTCAGAAAGAGAGTAATCAGGTGAGGTAAGGTAATTCAAAGCTGAAAAGTCTCCTTGAAAGGACAAGTGAAAGGCAGATGAAAAACAGGGGAGATGGGCTCTGTACAGAAAGGGGAAATGGGCCAGGAATAGAGCCTATGGCTATAATGCTAGGGGTGGGGGCAAGTGCAGGCATCCCAGGAAAATAAACCACTGGATTTAGCAAGTGGGACGAGGAGGGGGCTTATCGGAGAAAGCTACAAATGGACGATGCTAGGAGGTGCTCCTTGAAGGAGCATTAAAGGAGTAGAAGGATCTGCAATCCTGGATTTCTGGGGGCCGTTTGTTGTAAAGCTTCATGCCCCTGTAGGTGATATAGTTCTGGGCCTGATTAGACCTGTAAAAAAGGGGTGTCGAAGACAGGGCTGGAGGCACTTCTTGTCAACCGCCCGGGAGCCGCGAATGAGAATAGGGAGTTAACACTGGGGGGAGAATATTGAGTTAAACCTTGTGGAGGAAGGGAGCATTTTTGGATGAAACCTCCCTTCTAGAGTGGGCCAGCCGAGGGAGGAGTAAAGAGTGCAGTGGTGTGTTTTCCAAAGGAATCCAGCGACGAAATGAGCTATACTGTTGTATGTGGCTGTGAGCTTAGAGTAGAGGAGGGATGAGATAGGAGGTGAGAAGACAATGGATCCAAAGTCGATAAGACGCAAGAGTAGAGAGCTAGCTAGGTGAGGTCTCGTTGTGGGGATCAGGAACTTTCTAATCCTATATAGAAGACCGAGCCCAATATGGACCTTTTTTAATGAAGTTACTAATGTGGAGATTGAAGGAAAGGTGTGAGTCAAGGAGGAGACTCAGGTATTTGAATTCAGAGACCTGTTCAGTGATGTTTCCAGAGTTGTTGGATAGTTTAAGGCTGGAGACAGGGACTTTCCTTGGGCCCGAGAAGATCATGAGCTTGGTCTTCTTAGAATTGAAGACAAGGCCATTCCCAGAGAACCAGGAGTGCAGCTTCCTAAAATCAATCTGCAGATTTT
Organism: Neoceratodus forsteri; assembly: GCA_016271365.2. NCBI lineage: Eukaryota > Metazoa > Chordata > Ceratodontiformes > Ceratodontidae > Neoceratodus > Neoceratodus forsteri. The sequence goes on along the minus strand of CM057452.1, from coordinate 263,817,522 downwards.
GGAACATAGTGGCAGGGTTATTATCACTGCAGAAGAGAGCCTCATCATCAGCGTAGAGGACAAGTTGGGTAGAATGGCAGATAGAGGGGAGATTGTTAATGAAGACTGAGAAAAAAAGAGGGCCTAGAATCGATCCCTGGGGGACCCCATATTTAATCTGACATTCGGAGGAGAAGTGGCCTTCAATTGAGGTTATGTGAGATCTCCTGAAGAGATAGCTACTGACTCATCTGATGGCATTGTCCGATAGATGTAGTCCTTTTAGGGTGTTTAGGAGAAGGGCGTGCTTCACAAGGTCGAACGCCTTGGTCAGGTCAACAAAAACGGATCCGGTGTACTGGCCTTTGTCGTTAGCTTTGATGATGTCACTGGTGAACCTGACCCGAGCTGTTTCTGTGCTGTGCCTGGATCTGAACCCATGCTGGGCATTAGAGAGTAGGTTGTTGGATTTAAGGAAGGTGGTGAGCTGAGTATGCACGACTTTCTTAATAATTTTTGAGAAGGGGGGCGAGAAGGGAAATAGAGCAGTAGTTTCCGACTTCGTTTCTAGACCCGAACTTGAATAAAGGCCTGAAGGTGGTGATTTTCCAAGTGGTGGGGAAATAGCCGGAGCAGAAGGAGTGGTTGACATACCAGGATACACTATCTACAAGAGGGAGAGGGAGGGTAAAAGAGGAGGAGGAGTAGCTCTTTACATAAGGGAAGGAATAAAAGCAACAGAACAAAAGGGTAAACAGGAAGGAGAAGAAGCACTGTGGGTGAATTTGGAGACAGGCAATGGCACCACAATCCGCACAGGGATTGTATACAGACCCCCTTCTCACGGGGAGGAAATGGACAAGGAAATGATAGAAAGTATACTTAGAATGGCAGAAAAGGGGAGATATTGCTGGTGGGTGATCTGAATATGCCAGATGTTAACTGGAGTGCAGTTGCAGCAGCCACTTCGAAGAGTGGGGTTATTCTAGATGCCCTACAGGGGGCATGCCTTAGACAACTAGTATTGGAGCCCACTCGAGAGGGAGCAATCTTAGACCTGGTTCTCTCAAATGGAGATGGAGAGAGGATCACAGATGTAGAATTGGGTAGCCATCTGGGAACTAGCGACCATCGAACAGTATGGTTCACAATAAACACAGCAATAGAGTCAAGCCATACAAAGGCAAAGTACTGGACTTTAGGAGGGCTGACTTTGCCAAAATGGGTGAGTGCCTAAGGAATGCACTAGCAAATGGGCAGGAAGAAGGGGTGGAAGAACAATGGGAAATAATAAAACTGCCATCACAGAGGTAACGAGCCTTGTGTGAAGCAAATAAACAAAACAAAACGATGTAAGAAACCACTATGGTTCTCAAAGGAAGTGGCAGTGAAGGTTCAAAAGAAAAGAAAGCTTTCAGGAAGTACAAGGAATCTGCAGAAGGAGCAGGACAGAGAACTGTATCAGTTAAAGCAAAGGAAGCTGGGAAGGCAGTCAGAACAGCAAAGGCCCAAACCGAGGAAAAGATAGCCAACTCAGTTAAGAAGGGGATAAAACCTTTTATAGGTACATCAGGGAGCAAAGGAAGACCAAGGGAGGGATAGTGAGGCTTAATAAAGGGAGGAGGGGGAGGAGGGAGACTGTGAAAGGCAGAGATACTAAACAAATATTTTTGCTCAGTATTTACAAAGGAAGAGGGTGAGGTACCTAAAACAAACAGAAACACTCTGGATACAGAAGTTGATACAAGCCCATTTACAGAAGAAAGGGTTCTGAAAGAACTCTTAAAACTGAAGGTGGACAAAGCAATGGGCCTGATGGGATTCATCCCAGAATTGTAAAAGAACTAAGGGTAGAACTAGTGACACCACTGACTACCCTCTTTAACAAATCATGGGAGGATGGAGTGGTACCCGAGGACTGGAGGAGAGCAGATGTGATTCCCCTTCACAAAAGTGAGAGCAAGGCAGAAGCAGGAAACTAAGACCTGTTAGTTTAACCTCAGTGATAGGGAAAATGATGGAATCACTTCTGAAGGAAAGAATTGTCGAGTATCTAGAGGCCAGAGGGCACAGGACCCAAGGCAGCATGGATTCTACAGCGGAAGGTCATGCCAGACGAATCTGATAGATTTCTTTGACTGGGTGACCAAAGTAGTAGATCAGGAGGGCTGTGACATGGCCTACCTAGACTTTAGCAAGGCATTTGACACAGTCCCACACAAAAGATTAATATACAAGTTAGCCAGCCTGGGAGTGGTCCCAAGATGACAGCCTGGGTAAAGAATTGGCTGAGAATAGGACACAGAGAGTAATAGTAAATGGAGTCCACCTGAAGAAAGGGGGTTACTAGTGGGTACCGCAGGGTTCAGTATTAGGACCGTCCTCTTCAATGTCTTTATGCTTACATTACAGAGGGACTGGAAGGAAAAGTATGTCTCTTTGCAGATAACACAAAGATCTGCAACAGAGTTGATGCACAAGGTGGGGTGAAAGATGAGAAGGGGACTTGACAAGGTTAGAGGAATGGTCAAATGTATGGCAGCTTAGATTCAATGCTAAGAAGTGCAAGGGAATGCACCTGGGAAACAAAAACCCAGGGGAAGAGTACACAGTGGGGGGTGAGATACTAACAACAACAAAAATGGAAAGGGACCTGGGGGTAGTCATATCAGATGACCTAAAGGTGGGCAAGCAATGTGAGAGGGCAGCAAGGAGGGCTGGGGGATACTTGGATGCATAGGAAGAGGCATCACCAGTAGAAAACAGGAAGTTATTATGCCTCTGTGCAGACAGCCGGTTAGACCCCATCTGGAGTACTGTGTGCAGTTCTGGAGACCCAATCTCCGCAAAGACATAGACAGGATGGAAGGTGTCCAGTGGAGGGCAACTAAAATGGTACAGGGTCTGCACCGGAAGACATATGAAAAGAGACTTAAAGAGCTTAATATGTATAGCCTCGAGGAAAGGAGGGAGAGGGGGGACATGGTAGAAACTTTCAAGTACCTCAAGGGAATCAACAAAGTCCAAGAGGGTAGCATCTTTCAAAAAAAGAGGTGTGCAAGAACAAGGGGGCACAATTTGAAGATAGAGGGGGGGCCGCTCAGAGGTAACTTAAGGAAGTATTTTTTCACACAGAGGGTTGTGGATGTGTGGAACAGCCTTCCGGAGGAGGTTGTCTAGTCAAAAACAGTGGTGGAATTCAAGCATGCATGGGACAGTCATAAGGCAATTCTAGGATGTGGGGATAGGAAGAAGTAGGCTGCTGGTTAACTAGGATCTGCAGCTTATCCATTAGGTAGGGAAATGGGCAGACTGGGTGGGCCAAGTGGTCCTTATCTGCCGTCAAATTCTATGTTTCTATGAGTAGGTTGGTGAGGGGGACAGCCAAGGCATTGATGGAGAGTTTCAGGATGTTATAGTCGATGCCGTTGGTACCTTTACTGGGTTTAGGGTTGTTTCTACGGATGAGCTTGATGGTGTATGAGGGTTTTAGTGCCTTAAAGTAGAAACTGGGGATGGGCCTACCCATGGGGTTAGGGCAGAGGGATTTGAGGGGGGAAGGAGGGGGTAGGTATGTATTTTTCAAGGTTGCCAAAAAAGGTGTTGAAAATGTTAGTTACTTCGGTTGGGTCACTGATCTGTTTGTCTTCATAGTGCAATGTAATGGGATCAGAATTTTTGTTCTTGCTGAGCAGTGAGTTCAGGGTACCCCACAGCCGGTGGGGGTTGGAGGATTCACCAAGTTGTTTTTCATGTAGGAAGTCTATTTTTGCTTTTCTTACAGAAGATTTGCACTTGTTTCGTAGCGACCTGTCAAGGGAAAGCTGGGCAGGGTCTCTGTGCTTTTGGTAATGAGCCCAGGCATTCTTAGCTTTGAAATGGATATACAAAAAAATCTTGAAAGATGTCTCACGAAAACTCCATATCACACATGCTAGTCCCCTTCAGCTTCCCAGTCACCTGACTGCAGGAGCGCACTCCCCTCCCCAATCCCCCACCCAGCACCCATGATTTGAAGATTAGGTAGAGTAACTGGGAAGCTGGAGAGGGATTGGCTTGTGCAATTTGGAGTTTCTGCAAAACATATAAGAGCGGTAAGGTTTCCAGCTGGTGCTGGTCCACCCCCATGAACTCTGCTACAGCCTTAAATTGGACTCGGCACAACTCCTGTTCCAGGTACAGCGTGAGATACTTGTGTAACTTTGTCTTAGTGGAGTCTGTTTTATTTTGTATCCTGGGCATTACTAAAGAAACTTTTGTACACATAATTGGTGTTTGCAGCTTACTTGATGGTGAGTGCCCCGACTTTCTGCTTCCAGTATGCTATTTCCATCAGCAGCACCCAATTCTGGTGTAGTATCTTTTTGGCTTTCTAGACCACTGTAATACTCTGTACCTTGTGTTAGTGGGAAAGCTGACACGTCACATGCCGCTGGTGCAGAATGCCACAGCTAGGTTGATTATCAGAGTTTCCCACTCTGTGGATGTCTCCCCAGTGTTGTAGGTGCAGACATTGCAGTGGTTGCTTGTGAGGTAGTGTGTCACCTTCAAAATACTGTAGGCTTTTTTTTTGCTTTATTTCTTTATGCTCCTCGTCCCCTTGGCTGGCCACTCCTTTGGACCGCCTAAGACTTCCCCAGCCCACCAAACACCCCCATCACCATTTTCACTGTCCCCCAGTACTGTGGCCCTGGTTGACCTGACTCATCCCTTCACGGGGGCCCCCCCCACGGGGTGGGTTACTGGGAGGGGAGAATTTGCTCAGAGGCATTCCTTCGACACTGGGCACACACAGGCTTGGACACTTCCATGCTGCATGGCGAGTGGGGGGACCGGCCACTGTCATTCGGTCGGCCAAGCCGGCATTTTCTCTTATCTGACCCAACCCGACCACCTCCCTCATATTGGTCTGGCCGTGGCAGCATCCTGGGGGCATTCAGCAGTGTGTTGGGGCCACACACCACCAAGGACGCTGACTGCAGACTACCACCAAGAGCCACTTAACAGTGATGTGGTACTGAGCGACCCCACCCCCCCAAGGAGGGAAGCATTCATAAGATCAACCAGTCAATCTTTATTTAACCAGGTGAGCGTCATTGAGAAGAACTCATTAACAAGATGAGTCTGGGCATTCACATATATGCTCTAAACTCCCTCCTTGCTGGTCTCCACTTCTGACAACCAGGCTTGGGGTGCAAACCCAGGTTGCCAGAGTGCCGAGCGAACACCCATCACTAGGCACCATGGAGCCGATGGTTCTGTGTGATAATCGCGAGTGAGTGCCGAACGGTGACTCGCATTATCGCGACGTCAGGGCATCGAAAACAATTTTGCCACCCTGACATCCTCGGCCCACGGAAGAACGCCCGCCATTTTGTTTTCTGTTGGGGCTGCGCTTCACACTCCCCGCACCCCCCTACTTAAAGATTCTCAACTCCAGGGGGCTGCATGTCCGGGGGGAGTGCACAAGCAAAATAAATACAAGTTTTGGGCCGGGCACAACAAAAATGCAGTAGCGCCCGGACCCAGACCCGAACCCAGAACCCCACACACCACAAGCGGAGACCAACCCCTGATGTCATGGCGCAGCTCAGCAGCTGACCACAGCACCACCCCCTGCATCCCCTCTGCCTCCTCCCAGGCCACACTTGCCGTGCTCCCCCCCACGCGCATGTACATATAGCGACATCCTGTCGCTAGGGTCGCCCACAACCCCACATCTGGTCACCCTCCTTGCCCCCTCACCTTTCAGGGCATTCGCCCACATCATATCGCCATTTTGGACAGCGCCGTCTTTCAGGTGCCCACCTCACATGCTGCCGGCGCTGGCTTGTTAACATTCAAAGCCCTATATGATATGGGCCCCAGCTACCTAAAAGAGCTCCTCTGTCCGTATGCTTCTGGCTGTCCTCTTTGCTCTTCTGAGGTGAGCCTGCTGATAGTCCCCAGATCCAGACTGAAGTAATCTGGGGACAGAGCATTTGTGGTTGCAGAGCTCATGGTCTGGCATTCACCACCTCACCTTAATGTCGTCTTTGCACCTTGTCCAAGCCTGACTTGTTTCATCTGCCCACTGCTAATTGGCTCGCCTTTGACTGGTTTCATGGGCTTGTTTATATCTAGTTTAAGTTTAGATTATGGGATAGAATTTCAGTCAGGAGTGGGGAAATTATGACGAAATTGTTGAATAGCTGCTGTATTTTGAATTTTGTAAGGCACCCTGAGCCTGCAGAGTAGAGCACCAATAACTAAGATATCAGGAGTAGGAGATTATGACATGAAATAATTGAACTGCTGCTGTGTTTTGCATTTTGTAAGGTGCCCTGAGCCTTTGGAATAGGTCACTGATAACTAAGATTACTACTACAGTACTACTACTAAACAGGAATACAGTTGCCTTTAGTGGACGTTTTTGTATTTCCCTTCCCATTATTTCTAATTATTGAGGATATTTGCATTTAAAAGAGCTCCCCCCTCACACCCCAGCTACTCCCACTGCTGTAGCATGCAGATCACTAATATTAAAGCAATAAATGTGAAGTTTGGTTGATCAGGTAAATTTGAAAATATTTGTTGGGCAAAAAACTGCCTACCCAGAATTTCTAGGCATAGATATCACCCAAATTTATTATTACCATTGTCAATTATTTTTTTTAAAACAATTTTATTATTTTTTCTAAAATGGACAGCAATATAATACAAGATTTACAAGTTGTATAGGTAGGTAATCCTAGAGGAAGTCCTCCATGGAACTACAACTCTAAACATGAAACCACAACAAGATATTACATAACTGTAACCCCTAGGTAACGCTATCCCAAGGGCTACTACCCCTGCCTGCTTGGCTAGTAGCAGGTTAAGAGGCCTGAGTTCTAAAACGGGTGCCTCCACCCGGTGGTCAGGGTTGGTAGTGGTCAAGCTAACCTGGGCACAGCCCTCCGGGACACTGTAACCCCCCTCTTTCCCCTCTAGTGGCCTGAACACTGTACAGTAATCACTTTCACAATACCCCTGGTACACCACACAAGTACCCACACTGTTTGCACTTACCACCAGGTCTGGCTCCTCTGGCTCGACCCTGGGGACCCCCTGTAAAACAAGGTTTTGCACATCAAATAGCAACAGTACAGTACTTTGAGCACAAACTGGAACCACAGTCAGATTACATGCAGAAAAAGTTAGATCTGATTTATCCAGGGGACTTGAACAATGGAGGGGCAAAATCAGGTTAATTAGCTTAAAGGTTATATCAATCAAGCAGCTATGCATGCGCTTTGAGTCCCCCCACACAGTCACACCTCTGGGTACCCAGGTGGAGAAGAGATGGGCTAGCCAGGACAGTTGCCCGGGGTTGGCTGGCGTCGCAGCTGGTTGGGGCCCTGTGATGGAAAACACAACATGCACAGTACACAATATTTGTAATCCGGAGCCAGAGGGCTCAGTTCGAAAAGGAAACGAAACTACGAGACAATCAGATGACATACTCAGATTAAGCTGTTGTTACAGGGAGCTACCCTGGTATTTACTCACGATACCCAAGACTGGACACAGGCTGGACAAAAATCGAGACTGCAGGTGGTTGATCTGGAATGCCAGGAGAAGCAGGGCCCACACAAGTCACAGAGGCGTCATTCCTGTTCAGGCGTGGAGCAGGGGGCTGATCCCCAGGCAGGTCTCTCGTCGATGGCTTCTCTGTGTAGTGGGTAGTCTGGCTGGGCCAGTCTGGCAAGGCCCAGACCGCATGGAGACAAATTCGGATGCAGTCCGTTTTGGGCTGGATACAGCTTCCAGCAAGCAGAACACAGTTCACACAGTGGGGAACTAACTCACGACCCACTAGCAGCTCATAGCACATTTACATGTAAGGGAATTCTGCTGTACCAGGCAAAACACTCCCCGGTCACAATCGCAAAGTCTCTGAGCACACTGGGAGCTTAGGGGTAGCTGGAACTCCTGACAGGCCGATCGCATTCTGCAAAATCTTCAGTCTTCTTCAGGTTGAGCCTGGCCCACTTCAGTAGCTTACTTTAGTCACACAGACTTGGATTTAGTCCAAAATAATTCTCTTCTCTCCCTCTCAGGAGCAGCAGGCGGACATGCAAGACAAAACTGCAGCCTTTTCACAGTTCTCCCATGCGAATCCACTCAGGATTGCTGCTCAGAATCACTTCAGCTCCTTCTTCTTTAGCTTCCAGCTTAGACCTGCCCTAAACAGCAGGCACCTTGGGGAATCCCTCAGATCCAAAAGGTTTGGTTGGCTGATTTGGCTGTCAGTCAAAGCAAGAGCTCCCCCTTCAGTTGCAAAATGGCGCAAAAAGCTCAAAACTACAATTCCTACAGATTTTGACTTCAGACAGCTGCTGTAGTCCGGCTACATTATAGGTCCCACCAGAACTGTTTGGTCCAATTTGCAGTCCAGGACCAAGATAGTGGAGACAAACAAAACAGTCCTTGCTGCAAAGAAAGCATGTTAGAGAAACTACATTATCATCACTCTAAATGATTTTCAGCAAATAGTTACATCTTTCAACAGAGCTCCCTCTCAGATTACTTATGCTGCAATCAGGCAGCTCTTAAAGAGGGCAGTATACAGAGGCTATTCAGGCTCTGGTAATCACATTTAAACTGCTAAAACGCAGGACACCAGCCTGGCAGTGAGCATTTAGGCAAGCTCCAGGAAGACTTTTTGTTAACCCCCATTTGTAGGGGGGTTACATAACCATAGCAACTTCATCAGGAATAAATAAAATGAACTTGCGCAAACCCCTTCCCCAATTTTGAAGATAGTTTGGGAGTTTGCAACCAATGGGCTGGTACAAAATCACTGGCAAGATGATTTTGTGACAGCTCCCAGCGACTGAGAATGTGACTCCCAAATGCCTGCCCAACATTCCTAAGAACATCATCAGAATTGACCCTGGTTCTCATTTTATTTATTCCTGATGAAGTTGCTATGGTTATGTAACCCCCCTACAAATGGGGGTTAACAAAAAGTCTTCCTGGAGCTTGCCTAAATGCTCACTGCCAGGCTGGTGTCCTGCGTTTTAGCAGTTTAAAATGTGATTACCAGAGCCTGAATAGCCTCTGTGTACTGCCTCTTTAAGAGCTGCCTGGATTGCAATCATAAGTAATCTGAGAGGGAGCTCTGTTGAAAGATGTAACTATTTGCTGAAAATCATTTAGAGTGATAATGATAATGTAGTTTGTCTAACCTGCCTTCTTTGCAGCAAGGACTGTTTTGTTTATCTCCACTATCTTGGTCCTGGACTGTGAATTGGACCAATCAGTACTGGTGGGACCTAAAATGGAGCCGGACTACAGGAGCTGTCTGGAGTCAAAATCTGTAGGAATTGTAGTTTTGGGCTTTTGGACCCTTTTTGCACTTGCAGAGGGAGCCTTTGTTGTGACTGACAGGAGGATCAGCTAACTGAACCTTTTGGATCTTGAAGAATTTCCCAGGCTGCTGCAGCTAGTTTCAGTTTTGAGCTGAGAAGTGAAGAAGTAACAGCTCAAGTGATTTTTGAGCAGCAGTTCTGTGTAGTTTTGCATGGCAGAACTGTGAAAGGGCTGAGTTTTGACCTGCCTGTCTGCCTGCTGTCCCTGACAGGGAAAATAGAGTTTATTCGGACTGAATCCGAGTTGTGAGGACTATTTAAGCCACTGGATTGTGACCAGACTTTACCCTGAAGAAGACCGAAGATTTACTGAATGCGATCGGCCTGTCAGGATTTCCAGCTGCTTTTGAATCCCCAGTTTGTGCAGAGACTTTGCGATCATGACCGGAGAGTGGTTTGCCTGGTACAGTAGAATTTCCTTACATGTTAATGTGTTTTCATCCAGCCTGTGTTCAGTCTTGGGTATCAAGAGTAATCATCAGCGTAGCTCCCTGCAACAACAGCCTAATCTAAAAGTGTGTCATCTGATTGTCTTGTTGTTTTCTTTTCACGAACTGAGCCCTCCGGTTCCGGATTACAAATAGTGTGTGTTGTGCATGTTGTTTTCTTCCATCACAGGGCCCCAACCAGCTGCTACGTTCCTGGCTAGCCCACCATTCTCCATCGGGGTACCCAGAGTGTGTGACTGTTTATGGACCCTGAAGTGCATGCATAACTGTTTGATTGATAGAGCCTTTAAGCAAATGAACCTGATTACGCCCCTCTCTTGTTCTAGCCCCTTAAATAAATCAGATCTAACTCTTTTTTGCATTTACCCTGAACGTGGTTCTAGTTTGTGCAAGAGTACTGTACTGCTATTTGCTGTGTATAATCTTGTTTCACAGGGGGTCCTCAGGGCCGGGCTAGAGGAAAGCCCTGGTGGTAAGTGCAAACAGTGTGGGTACTTGTGTGGTGTATCAGAGTATTGTGAAAGTGATTATTGTGTATTGGTCCAGCCACTAGTATGGAAAGAGGGGGAGTTAAGGTGTCCCGGAGGGCTGTACCCAGGTTAGCTTGATCACTACCAACCCTGATCTCTGGGTGGAGGCACCCGTTTCAGAACTCAGGACCTTTAACCTGCTACTAGCCAAACAGGCAGGGGTAGTAGCCCTTGGTATAGCGCCACCTAGGGGTTACACAAGATGGCGGCCTCGCTGGGCTAGCCACTAGCAGCAAAATCAGTATACTCTCTATTTGAGTGTTGTTTTACTTGAGTTTTGTTTTATTTTTGTTTTATTTTTTATTGCTGTCTGGTATTTAGTTTACTGGTGACTATGGGACTGGATGAGCGTTTGTTGCTCCTCGCTGTAACTGCCGATCGTAGTGAAACAGAATGTGAATGGATTGTGGACTGTGAATGGAACTATTTTCGTTTGTTAAAATGGCCCATTTAGTTTTTGAACAACTTAACTGCTCAGTACTCTTGTTTATCTGGAATTTTATCTACTAATTTATTTTTGGTATCATTTTCTGTTTTAGACTGTGTAGGGCTGGTCGAAACCCTGCTGACTTGCCCTGCTGATTTACCGTAAGATTGAATTTTTAAAGCTGTAGGCACATTGTTCTGCCGGGTCAACGCTTGGAAGTTAGAGCTGGCGGTGTTGAATTGCACTGTTTGGAAACTGCAATATGTGGAGCTACTTTGGCACATCTTCTGGGATTTTGAGAAGTGATATTTTCCTGGAAGAGGACATCTCAATCTTTTTGTTCATTTAAGTGGCTTATTGGTTGGCCGCTGGTGGACTTCCGGAGCTTGGGAAGGTAGGGGGAGACCCTAGAAGGTCTGCTCGGTGCTTGTATGGGAGGTGACCGCTTTAGGGTGGTCCCGCCGTGGGAGATGCTGGTCTAGGATCCACCGGAGGGTGGATGTAGTTTACTAGCGTCTCCTAGGATTTCCCAGGTGGCTAGCTGTAGGGCGGGCCGCAACTGGGGAGCCGTAGTAGTGGGTCTGCCTAGGTGGTTAAGATTACCTCCTGGGTAAGCATGGGTCTGACTCTGCCTGTGGTTCCCTGGCAAGCAAATTCCTTCCTAGCTCGGAGAACCTTTTAGACTGTGGAAAAAATTACAAGGAAAATCATGTGTAGAAATCTAGCCCAAGCAGTGGGAGTGCCTGAAATCTTGTTAAACTCTGCTTATTGAGTTAGAGTATTCATTCAAAGTCAAGGTGAGAGCTGACTGTCTGAAATGCTATTTGGTTTTATTCTTCGGAGGTGAGAGCTCTGATGATCATAATTTTTTCAAGACTTGACAAGATTTGGCTGTCTTTGATAGGCTTCTCCTACTGTGGTATACAGGTCAAAATAAGTGACTTGGGCTGTATTTAAAAGCTCACATGAACTGAAGGAACTTTGTTTATATACTGTAATTAAGTGTTTTTTTGTTTAGACTCTCCTTTGCTATGTGAGAGGTGGGTGTGGGGGGGTATTTTGGTTAATTTGTTAGAAGAAAGAAAGAATTTAAAACTGTGTTAGATATATGGTTTAAATGTTTTGTTAGATTTGTACTGATTTATTTGTTAATTTTTAGTTTGATAGAGTAGTGGAATTGATTTTGATGTAGTTTCTATTTTTATTGATAGTAAGTTTTTAAACAGGCAGCATGTGTTGGGATCGTGCTTCGGTGGGCAGGCGCTATTCCTCCTCCAGGCTGAGGGGCCTGTGTCCCTTCGATAGTCCCCCTTTGCAACCCGAGACTAGGTATATAGGCATTGTCGTGCCTTCAGGATTGCACGGAAGGGTCGGGGGGGGGGAGCAGGGTGGACGGATAAGGGTGGTGAGGTCGAGGAGGCACCCTGGGGTGAAATGGGTTCAGGAAAGGGGCCCTCAATGCCTGGTACCCATACCCAAGGGTTCCACTGAAAGTGGGCAAGTTGCCCGCTCTGCCAAGGCCTCTCATCCAACTCGGGCGGTGTTATGCAATGCCAGGTCAATAAAGAACAAGACAGCAATTATTGCTGATCTTGTGGAGTCATCGGACCTGGTTTGCATCACTGAGACCTGGCTGGACGAGAATGCTGGTCCCATACTGGAGTCAGCTGTTTCAGTCAAGTACTTGGTGATAAACCGCCCAAGATTGGATCAAAGGGGCAGGGGTGTAGCCATTTGTTTTAAGACAGAACTGGGCCTTGTAGAGGTTCCAGAGGCGACCACTAGATCCTTTGAGTGTATCATGGGAGCAGGTGTGGGCAGCAGGATTCTGCTCATCTACTGTCCACCCAGTGATGAATACGTTTTCCTGCAGGAAGTTGCAGACTACATGGTCGATATGGTGTTGGAACTTTCCGGGTGGTTGGTCCTGGGGGATTTCAATGCCTGGGTCAACGATGAAATCTCGCATTTTGGTCAAAACTTCCTCCAACTGATGATTTCATTGGGCTTCACACAGGTAGTTACTGCTGCAACCCATATTCAGGGTCACTCCCTGGATCTGGTGTTTACCCTGGGGATGGAGGTCACTGACTGGGTGGTGGAACCAGTTGGATGGTCAAACCATCACCTTATAAGGTTCAGTTTCGTGGCTCCCCTGTGAGACCAGCCCCTTTGGAGATGGTCCGGTACCGCCCTTTGAGGGAAGTAATCCCAGAGGGTCTGTTGGCGGTACTGGACCTATCGAGTTGGCCATTGGAGTGCTTGGACCCAGGTGACCAAATAGTGTGCTATAACAACATGGTGCTAAGGGCCCTGGATTCCATAGCTCCTGTCCTCGTTCGCCCCTCTCCCTCTCCGCCCTCAGTCCCCTTGGTTTGATGGGACTTTGAGGGAGCTGAGGAGAGTGGGGCGAAGGTTGGAACATTGTTGGCGGAAATCCGGCCTGGAGAAGGACAGACTTAGGTTAATCGCCCATTATTCGGACTGTCAATCAGAAATCTCCCTTAAGAAGGCAGAGTTCCTGTCCAGGGAGATAGCTGCAGCAAGGAATTGACCGGCTCAGCTCTTCTGGACCATGGACATGCTGTGCAATCCAGCCTGCCTTCGGGGTCGGAGAGCCTTTTCACAAATAAAATGTGATGAGTTTGCTCGGTTCTTTGCTGATAAGGTGTCCTAAATCAGGTCGGAGATCTGCTTAACGCATTCAAATGAGTATGGCAGTGGTCGATGTGAGGGCACAGGCACTCGGTCTGTCTGGACAGACTTTGACCAGCCAGCAATTGTGGATATCATGAAGATTGTTCAGGGCTTACGGCCTACTTGCTGTAGTTTGAATTCTGGTCCTTCGTGCCTCCTTGTGGGGTGTATGGATGTGATCGGACCAGTTCTTGCTGAGATAGTCTGGAGCTCATTGGACCAGGGGGTGTTTCTGGAACCCTTGAAGGAGGCTGTTGTGACACCGCTTTTAGAGAAACCTTCCTGCAACCCAGACTGTCTTGCAGACTACAGACTGGTCTCTAGCCTGCCCTTTTTGGGCAAGGTTATTGAGAAGGTAGTCGTGTTGCAGCTTGAGAACTTTCTTACCACCCATGAAGTCTATGATCCTCTCCAGTCCAGTTTCAGGAAGAGGCATAGTACCGAGACGGCATTGGTTTGGGTACTTAATGATCTCCTAATAGCGAGAGATCGGAGGAGTCGTTCGATCTTGGTCCTCCTTGATCTCTCTGCAGCATTTGACACCGTGGACCATGGGATGTTGCTGGATCACCTGCGGCTACTCTGTGGACTGTCAGGGACAGTCCTCAGATGGTTCCATTCTTTCCTCACAGGCAGGACTCAGAGGGTGGTGTCAGGAATTTTTTCTTCTGCCCCCTTCTTCCTGCCTTGTGGGGTGCTGCAGTGTTCCATGCTTTCCCCCATGTTGTTCACGGTGTATATGTTGCCGTTGGGAGACATTATAAGGCAGTATGTGCTGAGTTTTCACTGCTATGCAGATGATACTCAGCTCTACATGTCCTTTGTACCTGAACAAAATAATGTAATCTCTGTCTTTAACAACTGCCTCACTGAGATTCAGGACTGGATGAGTGCTAACTGGTTGAGACTTAATCCGGACAAGACTGAGGTGTTGGTGATGGACCCAGGTCACTCGTCTGGCCTTGTGTTAGGGGGAACCAGTTGAGACCTTCTGAACGGGTGCGGAATCTGGGCATAGTGCTTGACAACGAACTGATGCTAAAAGCACAGGTGTCAGCAGTTGTCAAGTCCTCATTTTACCATCTGAGGAACATCACCCGGATAAAACACCTTGTTCCACATGATGACCTTCCTATATTGGTTCACGCCTTTGTGTCCTCTCGTTTTGATTACTGTAATGCTCTATACCTAGGGTTACTGGAGGTGGATCTCCGTTGCCTGCAGCTGGTGCAGAACACTGTGGCCAGGTTGTTGACTGGGTTGTCAAGAACTTGCCATGTCACACCTGTGCTGCATGAAGTGCACTGGCTGCCGGTGCGGTGGAGGATCACCTTCAAGGTCGCGTTGCTGACCTATAATACCCTACACGGACAGGGACTGGGATACTTGGAAGACCTCCTTCGGTCCTACCATCCCCTCCGTCCACTCCGCTCCACCGATGAGGGATTGCTAGAGGTTCCCAGGGTCCATCTTCAGTTACTGGGGCCAGGACTTCTTGTTTTGTGGCCCCGACCCTGTGGAACTCTCTACTTCATCAGATTAGAGAGTGCTTGTCCACTGAGACTTTTAAAGCCTCTTTGAAAATGTATTTATTTAATCTGGCTTTTGAAGACAGTGTTTAGCTTTATTTCTGCTGCCTTTTTATCCTTTTATATGTTTTTTTATTAATTGAATGTTTGTCGTTTTGTCTAAATTGTATTTGTGCTTTGGTTCTTGAAAAGCGCATTATAAATAAAAACTGATTGATTGATTGACTGAAGACAAGACATCATACACTGTATGCAAGATACTAGGGCAACATGTAACATTTGAGCAGTACAGGGGGTATAAGAAAGCAACACTTGAAGCAGGTGTAACCCCTAGGTGGCGCTATCCCAAGGGCTACTACCCCTGCCTGTTTGGCTAGTAGCAAGTTCAAGGGCCTGAGTTCTAAAACAGGTGCCTCCACCCGGAGGTCTGGGTTGGTAGTGGTCAAGCTAACCTGGGCACAGCCCTCCGGGACACTGTAACCCCCCCCTCTTTCCCCTCTAGTGGCCTGAACACTGTACAATAATCACTTTCACAATACCCCTGGTACACCACACAAGTACCCACACTGTTTGCACTTACCACCAGGGCTGGTTCCACTAGCTCGACCCTTGGAGACCCCCTGTAAAACAAGGTTAAGCACAGCAAATAGCAAAAGTACAGTACTTTGAGCACAAACTGGAACCACAGTCAGATTACATGCAGAAAAAGTTAGATCTGATTTATTCAGGGGACTTGAACAAGGGAGAGGCAAAATCAGGTTAATTAGCTTAAAGGTTATATCAGTCAAGCAGTTATGCATGTCCTTTGAGTCCCCCCACACAGTCCACCTCTGGGTACCCAGGTAGAGAAGAGATGGGCTAGCCAGGACAGTTGCCCGGGGCTGCAGCTGGCTGGGGCCCTGTGATGGAAAACACAACATGCACAGTACACAATATTTGTAATCCGGAGCCAGAGGGCTCAGTTTCTAAAGGAACGAAACAACAAGACAATCAGATGACACACTCAGATTAAGCTGTTGTTGTACGGAGCTACCCTAGTATTTAATCATGATACCCAAGACTGGACACAGGCTGGACGAAAATCGAGACTGCAGGTGGTTGATCTGGAATGCCAGGAGAAGCAGAGCCCACACAAGTCGCAGAGGCGTCGTTCCTGTTCAAGTGTGGAGCAGGGGGCCGATCCCCAGGCAGGTCTCTCATCAATGGCTTCTCTGTGCAGTGGGTAGTCTGGCTGGGCCAGTCTGGCAAAGCCCAGACCACCTGGAGACAAGTTTGGAAGCAGTCCATTTTGGGCTGGATACAGCTTCCAGCAAGCAGAACACAGTTCACACAGTGGGGAACTAACTCACAACCCACTAGCAGCTCATAGCACATTTACATGTATGGGAATTCTACTGTACCTGGCAAAGCACTCCCCGGGCACAATCACAAAGTCTCTGCACACACCGGGAGCTTAGGGGTAACTGGAACTCCTGACAGGCCGATCGCATTCAGCAAAAATATTCGGTCTTCTTCAGGTTGAGTCTGGCCCACTTCAGTAGCTTACTTAAGTCACACAAACTTGGATTTAGTCCAAAATAATTCTCTTCTCTCCCTCTCAGGAGCAGCACACTGGCATGCTGGCCAAAATCTTTGCCTTTTCAGAGTTTTCTCATGAGAATCCACTAAGGATTGCTGCTCAGAAACACTTCAGCTCCTTCTTGCTCAGTTTCCAGCTTAGTTCTGACTGAAAACTGCAAGCAGCCCGGGACTTCCCCAAGATCCAAAATGTTTGGTTGGCTGATTTGGCTGTCAGTCAAAGCGAGAGCTCCCCCCACAGTTGCAAAAAAGGGGCAGAAAAACTCCAAACTAAAGTTCCTACAGATTTTGAATTTAGACAGCTACTGTAGTCCGGCTACATTTTAGGTCCCACCAGTACTGTTTGGTCCAATTTGCAGTCCAGGACCAAGATAGTGGAGACAAACAAAACAGTCCTTGCTACAGTAGTAGCCACTGACACTGCCAGCTATTTCCCGAAATTTCTGTGATATTTCCTGAAATATCTGATGCTTTTTCCATTTAAACAGTAGGAGCAGCAGAGAGAAACTCTTCAGAAATTTCACGAAATATCTGGAAATAACTGGCAATGTCTGTGGCTACCACTGTACAAAGAAAGCAGGTTAGACAAACTACATTATCATTATCACTCTAAATGATTTTCAGTAAATAGTTACATCTTTCAACAGAGCTCCCTTTCAGATTATTTATGTTGCAATCAGGCAGCTCTTAAAGAGACAGTACACAGAGGCTATACAAGCTCTGGTAATCACATTTAAAGTGCTAAAACGCAAGACACCAGCCTGGCAGTGAACATTTAGGCAAGCTCAAGGAAGACTTTTTGGGAACCCCCATTTGTAGGGGAGTTACACAGGGGGTATAAGAAAGCAACCAAATAAGTGCTGCAATAACATGAGATATAACAGATCCATTCCAAGGATATAAAGAGTCAGGTACACAAGCATTTGTCATTGGCCAGAAGTAGTTTGTGGAAATTATTTTTGAAGACCTGGTGAGACTTAACACATCTAAATGTCACTGGAAGGGAGTTCCAAAGCTTGGGTGCAAACACTGAGAAAGCATGTTCTCCCATCTTTGTGGCACATTTAGGGATGTTGAGGAGAGACTTGTCAGTTGACCTCAAGGAGTAAGCCTATGAGGTGAGATTGAACATGATGGCCAGTGACTCTGGTACACTGGCTCTAATAATATTATCTATGGAACAAGAGGGTTGTCAGAGAAGCACAGGCAAACACAGACTTCAGCCTTTTATGTGGGTTTACTTGTCCGAAGGGCCAGGTCAAACCATATAGAGTTATGGTTGCTGGACCCAAGTAGCTCCCCTATCCGCCCTCACTCCTACCACTACCAAGATGGTGAGCAACACATCAAGAATGGCAGCCTGCCTAGTGGGTTCCTTAACTAGCTGCACCAGCAGGTAGTCTTGCAATCTATCCTCTGGGGCCTGACTTCTAGAGCTCCTGGCAGCTCAAATGACCCAATCAGTATCTGGCAGGTTTAGCTCTCCCACCACAACCCCTTGTCACCCCCCCCCCTTTCTAGTTCTGCCCCTAACTATTTATCTCTCTCTTCCCCTTGTCCTGAAGGTCTATAAATCACCCCCATTCATAGTTTCTTGCCTGAGGATGCTGTGAGCTGAACCACAGCAATTCTGTTTCCCCATTACTGCCCCTGATGTTTCCATCCTCCACTGCCTCTATGCCCTCTCTCATATATAGGGCTACACCTCCTTCTTTACCTTTTCCTCTACCCCTTTCAAACATGGTTTAGCCTGGGACTGTCAGGTTCCAGTCATTATTCTCTGTGGCCCAAGTTTCTGTGATGGCTACCAGATCCATCCCAGTGTCTGCCACCATTGCCTGGAGCTCACTAATTTTATTTCCCAGACTGCTGGCATTAAGGCATACCCCTTTCCTTCTTTCTCCTGATCCCCTCTTGCTTTTTTATATTCCTTCTCCCTTTATTCTTCCCTAGCCTTCTTAGTTTTTAATTGTTCATTATGAATGTAGGCTTTTGTCATCCCTACCTCATTGGCCTCTTCCCCTGACCTAATTTGAACTTCAGTCTTACTGTTACTTACCTTGTTGGTACTAGTCCCCTGTTCAGACAGAGCACTACCTAGATTACCCACCTGCTGTCCCATCCCAGTGGTTCCACTAGCCTCCATCTCCCCTGCAGTCAGTTTAACTGTCCAGTGTAAACATCAAACTTTTTGCCCTGAAGCACTGGCCCCCTCTCTCATTAGGTGAAGGCCATCACCCTTGAAGAGCCTCCTGTCCCAGAGTCCTCTACATAGTGGTACCCCTACTCTTAACACCATCCCTTCAACCACCCATTAAACTACTCAGTCTCTTCCTTCCTTACTTACTCTGTCATACCCATTCCCCCTTATTCCACACAGCGAAGACCTTGGAAAAGTCCAGGGAAGCTGAGTGCCCCTTCAATCTGCCAGCCAGCCTCTTAAAAGTTCTGCTTCACTGCCTCCACAGACTGATTTGCCAGATCATTGGTTCTTCAGTGTACCAGTGCTCCCAGATCCTCTCCCCCTTCTCCACCATCCTCCCTATCCTGTCTATATCCCTGATGCACCAGGAAGGCATCTGACCAATTCACTACCCTTCCCTCCCCTGCCCACAACCCTCTCTACTTCCCTAATCATTGAGACCTCAGTCACTAAGACTCTCTTTGCTTACTTCCTCCTGCTCACTCCCTCGGGTGCCACCATGTCATGCTGCCCATTTCCCCCAATAGACTTAGAGTCCTCCCCTCAATGAAGGTAGGTACCGAGCCTTCTCCAGGGGTGCAAAGTGATTTGCTGTCTGAATGGTGTGAGACTGGTCAAACCTCTTGTGGCTGTCCCAGCCACCCTTCCCCCCTGTCCTTCCCCACCACCCTTTAGCCCCCTGGGCCTCTGGGGGAATGGGGGTATGGTGGGTTGACCCCAGCTGAACCGGTGCCACAGCTGAGATATCTTGTCTCTTGCTACCAGCTGAGCATGGAGCTCTGCAAAGGTCCTGCAGATGGGGCAGTGCCCCTCCTCTAGAGCGTATCTCTGGAGAAGAGCACCACGCAGTCCTACATCTAACTCCCCCCCCGCTAGACCTCTTATCCATACATATTCTATGATACAAAAAGGCCTACCTTATATATGAAGTTCTGTTATATCTGGAGTGCTTTCTACATCTCCCTTACTTAATCACATAACTCTCAGTTAATTACAGTTAATTACTGTTAATACAAAAGTTGCAGTCAGGTGCCTTCCAGGATCATCAGTGCACAGAGACACTAGCAGCACTGAGAAAATTGTATGGAATACAGGGATAAAACCACACGTTTTAGTCCACCTAGGCACCAACGACCTGGCCAATCATTTGTTGGAGGAGACCAAAAGGCATCTACTCTCTCTAGGTGACAGACTTTCTCTTATTTCATCCACCATCTCATTCTCTGAGATTCTTTTGGTATGGGAAAAAGGAGCTAGCAGGAAGAAGATCAGAGATAAAAACATCTCTGATCTCAACAATTGGCTCAGAGACTGATGTGCAGATAGGGGCTACAAATGCAGAGGGGACTGGAATACGTTCTGGGAAAGGCAGTTCTTTCACTATGATGGCCTGCACCTCACCAATGAGGGCTCCTGGGTGCTAGGCCAGAAATTTGATGTTTTCATTTCTAATTTAAACTAGTTAATGGGGAGTGGGTAGCAGCACCCAAGGAACCACAGGGCACAACTGTTGTCACTCCCCAACAATCTCCTGTGAACACAGAACCAGATCAAGACAACATTAACACACACCTTATTGGCACATTTAATGACCCTACAAGGCTACTTAATATAAAGATAATATCTCCCCGCAAATATACCGAAAAGGGGAAGCTCCACAGTGATCAATTCTAACCAAGGAAGGTGAGCGTTGTGCATCAATGCTTGTAGCCTGGTGAACAAAACCGGCTCTCACCACTATAATGGCGGAGGCAGACCTGGACTGGGTTGCAGTCACAGAAACATGGTTCACCCGAGAACCACACCTGGGATGTAGCTGTCCCAGGATACACACTATTCTGAAGAGACCACAAAGGTAAGAAAGGTGGAGGGGTAGCAATGTATGTGAAAAACATCATTAATGCTATGGAAACCCAGGGACACAGCATCAATGCGGAGGACCTCTGGGTCACCCTCAGAGCATGAAGTAAGTACTGTATCTGAGTTAAAGTTATATACAGACCCCCAGCCCAGGATAAAGACTTGGACAGGGAACTCCTGGAGGCCATCCTACAGATGGCAGACAGAGGAGAACTGCTGCTGGTTGGTGATTTCAATCTACCGGATGTGGATTGGCTTTCTCACACAGCCTGTATGGAAAGGAGCAGAGAATTCTTCCTAGCACTAAAAGGAGCAGGACTAGAACAGTTGGTAACTACACCAACACGAGAGGATGCCATCCTGGACCTTGTGCTCTCACATAGCAATTAGCAACAGGATCTCGGACACAACGGTGGGCAGCAATCTGGGTACCAGTGACCATAGGACCATCTGGATCATCATCACCAGTAAAGAGCAAGTCAGCCACAGCAAACTCAGGGTCCTGGATTTCAAGAAGACCGACTTTACTCAAATGATGGTTTCCATTAAACAAATACTTAGTAAGGAAACAGGGGGCACAGTGGAACAGAGGTGGAAAGCCCTGAAGGAAGCTTTACTCACAGTAACTGCACAGTGCACAAAGCAGATCTCTAAGTCAAGAAAAAGGAGGAAACCGCTATGATATACCAAGTATGTAGCAACACAAATAAAAGATAAAAGGAAAGCATTCAAGAGTTTTAAGGATACTAACAATGAGGCAGATATGGAAGTCTACAAAATGAAGCTAAAAGAAGAAAGGAAGGCAATAAGGGCAGCCAAAGCCCAAACAGAAGAGAGAATCACACGAGGAGTGAAGAAGGATGACAACGCTTTTTATAGATACATCAGAGAAAAAAAGGAAACAAAAGGAGGCATTATAAGAATAGCACAAAGGTGTTTATGTCTCACCAAGCTCACTGCCCAAATTGAGCTTGACAGCCAATTCCAGGTTACTTGTCTTTCCTTCTCACCATGGTGCCCCTGCCTCCTCTAGCCCCAAGTTAACTGATAGGGAAGGACCCCCTCTTGCATTGTTTAAGGTATAAGAAGTTACTACCTGATTCAGTATAGTAATATTCAATTTACCTGTGTGAAATATGCACAATGTGTTGTCAGAATGGATATAGTATCATGAAGTGTAGTGAATATGTATAGTAAAGTAATAAGTTTATGTTAACTGATGCATGAAGGTGCAGACTTGACGCGGAAGCCAAGTTTTCTCCAGGCAGGGAAGGGTGTAACCCCCCTACAAATGGGGGTTCCCAAAAAGTCTTCCTCGAGCTTGCCTAAATGCTCACTGCCAGGCTGGTGTATTGCGTTTTAGCAGTTTAAATGTGATTGCCAGAGAGTGCTTGTATAACCTCTGTGCACTGTCTCTTTAAGAGCTGCATGTATTGCAATCATAAGTAATCTGAAAGGGAGCTCTGTTGAAAGATGTGACTGCTTGCTGAAAATCATTTAGAGTGATAATGATAATGTAGTTTGTCTAACCTGCCTTCTTTGCACAAGGACTGTTTTATCTCCACTATCTTGGTCCTGGACTACGAATTGGACCAATCAGTTCTGGTGGGACCTAAAATGGAACCGGACTACAGGAGCTGTCTGGAATCAAAATCTGTAGGAATTGTGGTTTTGGGCTTTTGGTGCCTTTTTGCACCTGAAGGGGGATCCTTTGTTGTGACTGACAGACAGATCAGCCAACCAAACCTTTTGGATTCTAGGGAAAGTCCCTGGCTTGCTGGCAGTTGAATCAGATCTCAGTTGGGAATTGAAGAAGCAAGAGCTTGAGACAGTCAAGCAGCCGTCTGAGTAGTTTCGCGTGAGAGAACTGTGGAAAGGCCTGAGTTGTGGCCTGCATGTCTGCCTGCTGCCCTGAGAGGGAGAGAAGAGAATTATTTCGGACTAAATCCAAGTTTGTGAGAACGAAGTAAGCCACTGATTTTTTTACCAGGCTCATACCTGAAGAAGACTGAAGATTTTGCTGAATGCGTTCGGACTGTCAGGATTTCCAGCTGCTTTTGAATCCCCGGTTTCTGCAGAGACTTTGCGATCGTGAGTGGAGAGCTCTTTGCCTGGTACAGTAGAATCTCCTTACATGTAAATGTGCTGTGTATTGAAAGTGGGTCGTGATTTGGTTCCCCACTGTGTGAACTCTGTTCTGCTTGCTGGTACCATAGAATCCTTTACATGTAAACGTGCTGTGTATTGAAAGTGGGTTATGATTTGGTTCCCCACTGTGTGAACTGTGTTCTGCTTGCTGGAAGCTTTATCCAGCCTAATCGGACTGAACCTGCAATCATCTCCATTCAATGTGGGGCATGCCACGCTTGCCCTGCCAGACTACCCCACTGCACAGAGAAAGCCACTGACGAGAGATCTGCCTGGGGATCATCCCCCTGCTCCACACCTGAACAGGAACGACACCTCGGCAAATCGTGTGGGCACTGCTTCTCCTGGCACTCCAGATTAACCACCTGCTGTCTCGATTTTCATCCAGCATGTGTCCAGTGTTGGGTATTGGTGAGTAACCATCAGAGTAGCTCCTTGCAACAACAGCCTAATCTAAAATTGTGTCATCTGATTGTCTTGTTGTTTTTCTTTTTATGAATTGAGCCCTCCGGCTCTGGATTACAAATAGTATGTGTTGTGCATGTTGTTTTCTTCCATCACAGGGCCCCAACCAGCTGCAACGTTCCTGGCTAGCCCTCCATTCTCCATCTGGGTACCCAGAGTATGTGACTTTTTATGGACCCTGAACTGCATGCAAAACTGTTTGATTGATAGAGCCTTTAAGCAAATTAACCTGATTACGCCCCTCCTTTGTTCAAGTCCCTTAAATAAATCAGATCTAACTAATTTTTGCAGTTACCCTGACTGTGGTTCCAGTTTGTGCAAGAGTACTGTACTGCTGTTATTTGCTGTGTATAACCTTGTTTTACAGGGGGTCCCCAGGGCCGAGACAGAGGAAAGCCCTGGTGGTAAGTGCAAACAGTGTGAGTACTTATGTGGTGTATCAGGGGTATTGTGGAAGTGATTATTGTGTATTGTTCTGGCCACTAGTAAGGAAAGAGGGGGTTTACAGTGTCCTGGAGGGCTGTGCCCAGGTTAGCTTGACCACTACCAACCCTGACCTCCGGGTGGAGGCACCAGTTTCAGAACTCAGGCCTCTTAACCTGCTACTAGCCACGCAGGCAGGGGTAGTAGCCCTTGGGATAGCACCACCTAGGGGTTACAGTAGTCTTCTAAATTCCCCATCCGTATTCCTTTCTTCCAAATCATGTTCTTTATTGGTAATGTTTTTTTAAAATTCTGTCTGATATTTATGGCAAGTGATTTTTATGGTGAGTCCTTTGAATTTTTGGTCTGTGTTTATTGCATATTGAAATAAATGTTTGGGTAAAATTTTGAATGGCAACATTGAAACCAGGTATAAGTTCTACAGCTGTCCCATCAAACTGTTTGTAAACTGTGTCTAAAAGATTCTTAGTTAAATTTCTTCATCTGTCTTCCAAAAAGAAGTCAGTTTGGGACTCTTAGGTTGATCCATATGGAATATATATTTAATTGAATACTGATCTCCTAAATTCAAGGGCAATATTTTGTACTGGTTTGCATCAGTACCTTCCAAAATAAACATCAAGGGCCCCATAGTCAGAAGAGATGCACTGCACATCCCTGGATGCACCACACATCTCCAGAATTGTACAGGCTGTCAGGGGGTGTGGCCATATTCTAAGGCCACCGATGTGCCCTGCACCCCCGACTGCACCGCAGTGAAACATAGAAACATAGACTTTGACAGCAGATAAGGACCACTTGGCCCACCCAGTCTGCCCATTTCCCTACCTACTGGATAAGCTGCAGATTCTAGTTAACCAACAGCCTACTTCCTGCAACTCCCCACTATAATTGCCTTACGTCTGTCCCATGCATGTTTGAATTACCCCACTGTTTTAGACATAACGACCTCCTCAGGAAGGCGATTCCATGTATCCACCACTCTCTCCGTGAAAAAAAAAATTCCTCACATTACCCCTGAGCCATCCCCCCGTCTATCTTTAAATTGTGCCCCCTTGTTCTTACACATCTCTTTTTCTGAAAGATGCTACCCTCCTGGACTTTGTTGATTCCCTTGAGGTACTTGAAATTTTCTATCATGTCCCCCCGTCCCTCCTTTCATCAAGAGTATACATATTAAGCTCTCTCTCAGTCTCTCTTCATATGGTTTCTGCTGCAGACCCTGCACCATTTTAGTTGCCCTCCTCTGGACTGCTTCCATCCTGTCTATGTCTTTGCGTAGATGAGGTCTCCAAAACTGCACACAGTACTCCAGATGGGGTCTCACCAACTGTCGGTATAGAGGGATAACCACTTCCCTTTTTCTACTTGTGATGCCCAGGGTCGGACTGGGGTACAAAGGGCCCACCTGGAAAGAAGATGCAAGGGCCCACCTGGAAAATCAATAGAGGAGGCCCCAGGTTGACACACTCATATCAATATTCCACTTCAATCTGATACACTAGCTCTGTGTTTACATCTTACAATTATCAGCAGTGTCCCAGATATTCCATTTAATTAGAAAAAAGAAGATAAATGCAAACGTTTTCAGAGTTCTGAAGGTAACCACTTACCCAACTGAGGGGAGCCCACCTGGAAATTTCCAGGTATCCAGGTGGGCCAGTCCGACCCTGGTGATGCCCCTTCCTATGCATCCCAGTATCCCCCTGGCTCTCCTTACTGACTTTTCACATTGCTTACCCACCTTTAGGTCATCTGATATGACTACCCCCAGGTCTCTTTCCATTTTTTTTGTTGTTAGTACCTCCCCTGCTATTGTGTACTCTTCTCCTGGGTTTTTGTTTCCCAGGTGCATTACTTTGCATTGAATCTAAGTTGCCATATGTCTGACCATTCCTCCAACCTTGCAAAGTCCCTTCTCATCTTTTCTACTCCCTCTTGTGTATCAACTCTGTTACAGATCTTTGTGTCATCTGCAAAGAGGCATACCTTTCCCTCCAGACCCTCTGCAATGTCACCTATAAAGATGTTGAAGAGGACTGGACCCAGTACTGAGCCCTGAGGTACTCCACTAGTAACCCCCCTTTCTTCGGAATGTGTTCCATTCACTATTACCTTCTGTGTCCTGTTGTGCAGCCAGTTTGCTATCCAGGCTACCACCCTGGAACCCACTCCCAGGCTGGTTGATTATTAATCTTTTGTGCGGACTGTGTCAAGTGCCTTGCTAAAGTCTAGGTAGGCCATATCCACACCCCTCACTGGTCTATTACTTTGGTCACCCAGTCAAAGAAATCAATTAGATTCATCTGACATGACCTTCCTGCTGTAAATCCATGCTGCTTTGGGTCCTGTGCCCCGCTGGCCTCTAGGTACTCAACAATTCTTTCTTTCAGAAGTGATTCCAGCATTTTCCCTACCACTGAGGTCAAACTTACAGGTCTGTAGTTTCCTGCTTCTGCCTTACTCCCACTTTTGTGAAGGGGAATCACATCTGCCCTCCTCCAGTCCTCGGGTACCACCCCATCCTGCCATGATTTCTTAAAAAGCATGGGCAGTGGTGTCACTAGGTCCTCCCTTAGTTCTTTTAGGATTCTGGGGTGCACAATATTGTGATGCGGCTGTGCAGATGAGGGGTCCCTCATGTATATATCACACATCACAATATTCAAACCCACAAAAGTGTAATATCGATCATGCCTGCGCAGCTATGATATACATTGCTGAAACCCTACTTTTAGCAATGCTGGGTCGGTGATGCCCCACACACAATCTAGGGCTGGCTACACAGTCTCCCCCAAAGCCACAAGCACTGTAACACTAAAAACACAACCCCAATCCCATTTCCATAGTATAGGGACCCCCCATCAGCCCCAAGCAGTGGTACAATACATACTACATCCCCAATCCATGTTTCCATAGTGTAGGGAAACCCCCCCCCAGCCCTGAGCACAGTAGTAAACAGAATGACCCCGATCCGTGTTTCCCTAGTATAGGGGACTCCCTCCCATCCCCAAGCACGGTAATAAAAAAAGCAACCCTGATCCCTGTTGCCATAGTGTAGGGACCCCCCTTCCCAGCCCTGAGCAGTGTTAAAATACATAATACCCCCACCAAGACCCGATCCTGTATGATATAAAAAAAAAACAACTGATCCCCGTTCCCTGGTGTCTAGTGGTCCCCTCCCCACCACGGTAGGCAGTACCCCACCCCACCCGGCTGCAACTGTAATATGTAAAAAAAAAAAAAGTACACTACCACAAGCCTGGCCAGTGTGCAGTGTGGATTGCCAAAAGATGGGGGGTTAACTCTTAACGGTGGGGGGCATGCTCCCATTTTGGGGGCTCAAGATGCCCCTGATATGTTCCACAGCCTTGTCATTCTGTATGGAAAAGAAGATTCTTTATTTCCCTACTGAGCATCTCCTCCCTTAGCTAGTGCTCATGTGCCCTGGTTCTGCTGAACAGTCATATCCTTGAGCTCTGTTTTTACAGCGAGAACAACCAGGTACTCCAGCCTTTCTTCATATTTTATGTTTTGTTGCCTCTGAATTACTGTTAACCATCGTTAGAGTCCCTGAACATATTGTTTCATCATAAATCACTTTTGTGGTTTTAGTCAATCAGCTCACAGTGCCACTGTTCCTCTTATGCTGCGTACAGCGGTCTTTCATGCAGGAATGTAAGGAGTTGCATGATGTTCCACTTGATATCCAGGAGAAGGGGAACCTCACTTAATTTTTGAAAGTAAAACAAAATACTTAAAACTTGTTATAAATCACTCTGACTAACTCAAGTAACATATGAATGTAGAATTTGCTGGCAGATAAGGACTGTTTGGCCCACCTAGTCTGCTCATTTTTCCCTGCCTATAGTATCACCACAGATCCTACATGATCTCTGGCCCATTCGTCTTCCCTTCCCTTTCCCTATGATTCCCTTATGCCTAACTATACCATGCATTCTTGAACCGCACCCTTGTTTTTGCCCCCACAATCTCTGTTTCAGGAATCTGCCACTTTTTCTGTGAAGTACTTCCTCACATCTCTCCTGAATCTACCCCACTCCAGCATCTTATCATGCCCCCTTGTCCTTGAGCACCATTTTTCTGAAAAGTTCTTCCCTCTTGTACCTTATTTACCCCATTAAGGCATTTAAAGGTCTCTATCATATCTCCCTCTCTTCCAGGGTGTACGTATTTAGATCCTTAAGTCTCTCCTCATAGGGCTTCTGATACAGACCCTGCACCATTTTAGTTTCCCACCTCTGGACCGCCTTCACTCTGTCTGTGTCCTTCTGGATATCTGGTCTCCAGAATAGGGCACAGTATTCTAGGTGGGGTCTTACTAGCGATCTATATGTAATAATAATAATAATAAATTTTATTTAATATAGCACCTTTCTCACTTCAAGGTGCTGTACAATACGGTAAAAACAACAATCAGTAAATACAGATGTAACCCCTAAATGGCGCTATCCCAGGGGCTACTACCCCTGCCTGATTTGCCACTAACAGGTTGAGGGGCCTGGATCCAATGGCGGGTGCCTCCACCCAGAGGTCAGGGTTTGCAATAGTTAAACTAACTTGGTCACAGCCCTCTGGGACACTGCAACCCCCTTCTTCCCACTAGTGGCCCACACAATATATCAGAATTACCTTCACAGTATACACTTACCCCAGGACTGGTTCCGGCACTGGGACCTCCTGTGAAATGAGATACAGTGCAACAATCACAGTACAGTACTTTAACATAGACAAATACCTCAGGCAGTATAACTTTGCTGAAACAAGCAGCTCTGATTTATTTAGGGATATAATAAGGACAGGGGAAATCAGGTTAATTAGCTTATCACTCTAATAATCTACTGGCTCTGTGCACAGGCCTATCCTTATCAGTTACTGTCCCTGGGTACCCAAGCCCTAGTGGCTAGTCCAAACCGTGGCAGCTGGTAGGGCCCTTTCACACAGAGAAAGGAAAATTAAACAGTCAGCAGTACAGTAATTCCATTTGGATTTAATGTGGCAATTCAACAGGAGGCGACCCGAATTAGTACTCACGACCTCCAAAGAAGATATGGTCCTTCAATGTCAGCAGGGCTACTTTTGATCTCCAGAGACTCCTCACACATTTATATGGTAAAAAAAGAAAGCACTATACCAGGCAGGCTGCATCTGTATCCCAATCGCAATTACTGCACAATAACCAGGAGAACACACAGCAGATTCAGTTCCTGACAGACCGAGTGTAATTCAACAATTTCTTCAGTCTTCTACAGGGTGAGCCTGGTTTCTACTCTTCAGAGATCCTTTGATTCTTTTCACAGGACGGATTCAGTCCTAACAAGCAGTTACAAGTTGTAGACCGGAACTCTGGGCCTTGCACACGTTTTTGACTGAAACTGTGCACTGAAGGAGACAGGGTTTCTTTCCCTTCACTTTCAGATCTCAAACTGAAACTCCCAACAGACAAAAACCGGGCACTTCCTTTGAGTTCTTCCCAGTTCTTGACTGGATTGGCTGTCACTCACAATAGACTGCTGCTGTTGGTCCAAAAGGCACCGAAGTCTAAACTACATCTCCCAGAGTCACTGCCCATACAATCCTCTTGTGGCTGGCTCAGATTATGAGTCCCAAGTTCTGATTCGTCCAAGGCATCATTTTAGAGCTAGTTTACCCCACACTGATTGGTCCAGTTCCGCAGTTCAAAACCAGAATGGGGAACTAGGCAGACAGTTCTGACTGCAAAGAAAGCAGGTTAGACAAACTGTAATTTTATTATTACTGTAAATGATTTCTGGCAATCAGTTACATCTTTCAGACAGGTTCCCTTTGCACTCCTAGTGACTGCAAAAAAGGGGTGAATTGGCAGCAGCTTGAGTGGTACTCAATCAAAGAAACACACAGTCCCCCCATATAAACTAATTATGTCTGCAAGCAGACAGCTCTTAAAGAGACAGTACCAGAGGCTCTAAAAACACTCACTGATAAGTGGCTTAAACGCCAAACACCATTCAGGCTTGGAGCATTCAAGCAAGCTCCTGGAAGTCTTTCGGGAACCCCCATTTGCAGGGGGGTTACACCCTTCCTGGCCTGGGAAAGCTTGACGTCCGCGTCAAGCAAGTACCCCCCCATAAGTTTTAACTGCAACCATATACATTTGCATTAGGCTCACACATGTAATCATCAGTCAATATATCATTTTACCAAGAATACATTTCTGAAACATTGCAGTACGTGACTCTTTACACAGTATTACACACACATTGTACCATAACTCAAGTTATTACCTCTTGTACATGAAACCTGAAGAGAGGGGGCCCTTCCCTATCAGTTACCTTGGGGCTGGACGGGGCAAGGGCACCATACTTAGAGGGCAACACAAGTAACTTGGAGTTAGCACTGATGCTCAGTTTGGGCAATGAGCTCGGGGACACATACACCTTTATGGACAACATTGAGAGGCAAGTCCACAGGCCTCCCAAGTGAATCATAACTGAGGTGCACCACAGGCTTTACAGCTCGACCAGTCTTTCTAGGGGAACTGTTATAGTCTCTGCACTCTGAGCCTCATTTTCAGCATTGTCCTCACTTGTCAGGGAGTCTCCATGGGGGTAGAGGCTAGAACTTGGGGCACTTTCAGCTCCAGGAGTTACAGTTTCTGAGTCCACAACATTTGGCTCGCATGGAGAGCTTTCGACACTGGCAGTGGACTGTCAGGGCACTCAAAATACTCTTCTTGTTCGGGTGTATCACCAGTCTGCCCCAATCTATCATTTTCCTCCCTGAAAGCTCAAACAGTTCAACCATGCACAATGATTCCATTTCATCTGATCTGATGCTTTGCACTTCACTTTCTGGGAGCATTGGCTCCAGGGATGAAGCTGGGGGCTTAGACAGTCCAGAAGGCCCAGCTTTGTCTCCAGTATTGACTAGGGATTGCCCGAAACAATTGACTCAGTTCATAAGAAGGATAGTATTCAAAGTCACTCTCACTTTCTTCTGATATGGACTGACAGTCATGCTCAACTGGGACTTGTGGAGGGAACACTTTAACTTTGCTTCTGTAGGTGCAGACTTTCTTGATCTTTTCTTAGCAGCAGCTCTAGTCACTGGTCCAGAGGGGCATCTTCTGGGGGCTCAGACTCAATCAGGATTTGTCCAATGGGCAGTAAATGATTTCTATGCATTGTTTTACATCTTTTGAATTATTCTCAGGCCTTACTTTGTACACTGGCAGATCATCTAGTTTGCCCACTACAATGTGAGGAGATGGTGCCATCTGTCAGCAATCTTGTGCTTGCCATGCAGTCCCAGATTTCTTAGCAATACCCGATCTCCCTCCTGGAGTTCCTGTGCTTTCACCTTTTATCATACCTTTCTTTGTTGGCCAGATTTCTTTTGGCAGCCATGGTTTGAGCCAGTTGGTACGCATGAGTTAGCTGGGCCTTTAACTTTTGCACATACTGTAAATAGTTGTCAGCTTGAACCCCATCAGAGAGACCCCAAACACACATCTACTGGTAGTCGAGCTTCTCTTCCAAACATCAGGCGGTAGGGGAGAATCCAGTGGCATCACTTTGGTGCAGTTATAAGCATGTACCAGGGTGCTAATTTGTTGGCTCCATCTAGGCTTGTCCTTTGGGTGCAGGGTGCCTAGCATATCTAGCAAAGTGCGGTTGAATCGTTCAGGCTGTGGGTCCCCTGGGGGTGGTAAGGAGTGGTTCTGACTTTCGCACTCCCCAAGAGAAAGCATCTCTTTGATCAGACGACTCTCAAAGTCTCTCCTTGATCAGAATGGATTCTTTGTGGAGCCCCATAGTGAACAAAAAAGTTTTCTACAAGTACTTGGCCACAGTGGATGCTTTCTGGTCTTTGGTGGGGAAAGCTTGGGCATATCTCGTGAAATGGTCAGTGACCACCAGCACATTACTGATATTTCTTTGATCTGACTCCAAACTCAGAAAATCAATACAGACCAGCTCCATGGGTGCACTGGTGGTGATGTTAACAAGGGGGGCAGCCCTCTGGGGCAAAGCTTTCCTCTGTAAGCAGCGACTACAAGTTCGAATGTGTTGCTCCACATCAGCCCCCATCTTAGGCCAATAGAATCTGGATCTCACCAAGTCAAGTGTTCTGTCTATACCAAGGTGCCCCATGTGGTTGTGCAAGGACCTCAGTACTGAGTCTCGAAAGGCAGTGGGCAGCACTAGTTGTTGTTGTCTACTTGTCCCCTCTGTCTACTGTTTCTCTGTATAACAGTTTATTGATCAGTTTCAACTTAGGACCTTCTTTGTATAACAGTGCAGTTCTCAAATCAGTGGAGCGTAATTTGGACACATCTTTTCCTGCATAGAGGGCTTCTAAAGCTGCTTTGATCATGGGATCGGAGTTGAGCCCGCCGAATACTGTCATTGTCCAGCTGAGGCAGTGCACCAATGTCTATTGCAGAAAAGTGGCAATAAGCAGAGGTATGCAATTCTCAGAGGCTCCAAGCAATCCACCATGCAGTCCACTCGTCCGTGGACATTTGTTCCTCCCTGTCAAACTTCCGCAGAGTGCCCGAATATCAGGTTCTGCCAATGGACCCAATCATTCTGGGGAACAGGCCTCGGAGAGAGCATCAGCATCTATGTGGTTCAGACCTGCTCGGTATTCGAGAGCATAGTCATATGTAGATAATGCAGAAAGCCACCTATGGCCAGTGGCATCCAACTTAGCTGAGGTCTGCACATAGGTCAAAGGATTATTGTCAGTTTTACTAGTATTTTAGCCCCATACAAGTACTCATGGAATTGGTCAACAATAGCCACTTCAAAGCTAGGAACTCTAACTTATGTACAGGATAGTTCTTTTCGGATGGGGTCAGGCTTCTACTGGCAAAGGCCACTGGTCTCAGGCCATTCTCGTGCTCTTGGTACAACACAGCCCCAACCCTTGCAAGCTAGCATCAGTGTGCAGGACGTAAGGTTTTCTTGGATCGGCATAGGCCAGCACTGGAGCATGGGTAGTTGATATATGATCTCATGAAAAGCAGTCTCACAATCAGAGTCCAGCGGGCCCCAAATACTTCACTTGGATGAAAATACACTCTTTCAGTCTTGAGGGCGCTGACTTTTGGTATTTTTGTGGGTTGGGGATACCCTGAGTAAGGTTAAGTAAAGGGGGATCACTCTTGAATAATCCTTGATGGCGCCGATAATAACCACAGAATCCCAGGAATCTTTGCAGTTCTTTTAGATTTTTGGGCTGTGGCCAGGTAGTCAAGGCCTCAACTTTACTTGGGTCGGTCTCTATTCCTCGGTGGATACTATGTGTCCCACATACTTTACTGATGTTTGAAAGAATTGACACTTATCAATGGACAGTTTAAGGCCAAAGTCCTCCAGTCGGTCCAATACCTTAAATAATCTGCTTTCATGTTCCTCCAGTGAGCTGCCAAACACAATAACATCATCTAGGTATACCAGGCACTCTAGTAAGTTCATGTCCCCACTGCACGCTCCATCAATCGTTGAAAAGTGGCTGGGGCACCTGAAACCCTTGAGGCATCCTCATGAATTCATAGAAGCCAAGCGGACAGATAAAGGCAGTCTTCTCACGGTCCTCTGGGGCCATCGGGATCTGTAGTACCCACTGCGGAGATCCAGCACAGAGAACCACTTGCTCCCGCTTAGGCAGTCCAAAGCATCCTGAATGCGGGGCATTGTGTACTGATCAGGGATAGTCCGCCGGTTTAAGGTCGATAATCCACACACATCCTTACTGTTCCATTCTTTTTCCTCACTACCACAATGGGGGAAGCATAAGGGCTTCTGGATTCTTGTATTACACCAGCAGCTAACATCTCTTGCAGATGCCGTCTCACATCATCTATGTCAGCAGGTGCCAGGCGTCGAGACCTCTCACGAAATGGTCTTTCGTCATGCAGCCGGATATTGTGCTCAGCTCCTTGCACGCATCCTACATCCCATTCCTTTAAAGAAAACACCTGGTCTCTCTGGGCAAGCTTCTCACTGATCCTCACTTTCCATTCAGCTGGCAGCGGGAGTCGCGAAATCAAACAAGTCAGGCGCTACTCTGTCATTCTTCCTGAACTCTTGCTGCTGGGTAGCACTGCAGTGTCTGCACAATGCACATTAGCCAGGATGCAACCTCTGTTTACTCGAATGTCTCTTTCAGACACATTATGAACTTGGACCATTACCCTTCTGGCATAAGCATAGGCTCTAGCGGGCAAAATACTAGGCTTGACCAGCAGTCCCTCTGGCAATTTCCATCGCCTGGTGCATCCAACATTAATATTTTATTCTTAACATCCTTTCTGATACGGACCTCTCCTGTAAGGTACACTGGGCATTTGGCGCCAGGATCAGAGACTCAGGATCCTTCTTCCATACAATTCCGACGGTTCCTCTGGTTCTGTTTTTCAGCATCTCTCTGTGCCTCATAGGCCTTCTTAATTAAAGCGGAACTCTTAAAGCTCTACTAGTCTTTGACCCCTGTTTTCATAACACAACTGTGCCAGCCTTCCGAACATATGAGCATTTGTTCCAATCAACAAAGGGACACCATCATACAGTCCAGTGGGGGACACACTAAGGCTAGGGTCTCTACTTGTTCGGCCACTCCAGCCACGGAGGTGGGGAAAGACAGCCAAATTCGGATATACCCGGAATAGGGGTAGGCCTTCTCACTTAACCCCCATACATGCAGTCCTTCTAATGGTTGTAAGGGTACGTCTGACAAATGCTCCTGATACCAATCCTGGAACATAATTGTCACTTGGGAGCCACTGTCTAATACAGCTCTTGTAGACACTCCATTCACCTTTACAGTGGTCTCCATGGAGGGACCCACTATTCTGGACCAGTCTGGAGAGGCGGTAGTGGGGGCCTGGGCAACTGACCTTGCCACAAAAGGACGTGAATTAGCATTTTTGGTGCCCTCACTGGGATCATGTCGTGCACCTCTTAACCACTGATTTCTTCTCCGAAGCTCTCCTTGAGCCTATATGCAACTTTGTCAGTGTCTTTTGGGGACTGGCATTCCCTTTTCATGTGCCCATCCTTCCCACAATTATAGCAAAACATACTTTCTGGAGTTTGAGCTGGCTGAGACGCCACACTGGGAGCCAGGGCGGGGTATTACTAACTGGAAACCTGGGTGCCATCTCTGTCTGCGTGATAAGCATTTGGAGACATCTCGTCAGTTTCTCCACTTCCATGGTCAAGGAATTGAGTTTGGAGCTGTTATCAGCAGGAGATACATGGGTGGTACCCCCACCCCCATAGAGATACAGTCGGATATAGGTGGGGCCGTACTTGCAGGCGTGGCCTTCATAAAGGGACTGTTTTTGAATCTCGGATCTCTCTCAACAGTTCGCCCCATTGTGGCATATCTTTTCCTTGTCAGAGCACTCATTGACTGTCAACCTCTGCCCTGAACTTCACTTGATGGGTCACCCTCAGTCACCGGGTCGTAGCCACAGCTGTTGGTGCAGGTACCTCCCGAGGTCGCTTTTCTCAACTCCTCAATTTCTCTCATTAACCCATCATAGGAGGGTGGGGATTCCAGTCGATTTGCCAGGCGTAACTGAAGCAACAGCAGTTCTGAGAAGGGGCAGACTTAAGGATTCTGTCCAGTCTGGTTCGGTCCAGTTCAATCGCTGGCAAACTACCCTTTCTGAGGCATTCTTGCAACAATTTTTCCAGCGAGAGACATACACAGACAACAACTCCCCTTGGTACTGTTGTGCATTTCTTACTCTCACCATAGGTCCTCATCAGAATCTGGGCTCCCATACACATCTCCAAGGCCTCAAGATAGGCCTGTGCAGTCGCTTCAGGGTTACTGGCCCGCTTAGCACGGATGGTAGCCAGGGCAGGACCTCGGAGGCTCTCACTAACCCTCTTTCGCTGCCGCCGAGCATTGCCATTCTAGCACTTGGGGGCAACATAGTTCATCCAGGTCTCCCAGTCATCCTCCCTTGGGGGTGGGGAGGTGCCAGAGAAGATCCTCAACCTTCGGTAAGAGTCGTGACTAATGGCAGGTGCAGAAATAGGAGTCTGCATTGGTTCAGCCACCATTACGGGCACTGGAGCAGGAGAGGGTGTTGGGGAGGAACACCCCAGGTGGCAAGAATAGTTTCTTCAAGTCCTCCACAGTTTTCCCTCTCCCAGCAACCATTCAGCAAATTTCTCCTCAAAGTTTCAGATAGTGGTGGGGCTGATCCCCCGGGTCTTTACTGTCCTTAGTTATCACTCTCAAGCAGTGAGGGCTCCCTCTGGGGTAATGGTCTGTGGCACTTTGGAGCTATCTATGGGATCCTTAAACTCTACTAGGGCCAGGAAAGTGTGGGTGAGCAGATTAGCATGCTGACCCACCACCACAGGGTTTTGTAAACCTTCCACCTTGGAAAGTACTCCTGCACAGTGTCCGTATTGATACCCAGGGGATGTCCAGGATAAGCATAGCATTTTGGGTCGATCTCCTCCCCAGTACACCACTCCACCAGCCGGTGCACAGCCACTTCTGTCAGGGTACCCATTTTTCTTAACAGTGGTTCGTAAATATGGCCACTAGAGGACACACAATCCAGCGGTGCCTCCAAGATGTAACCCCAATGGCGCTATCCCAGGGGCTACTACCCCTGCCTGATTTGCCACTAACAGGTTGAGGGGCCTGGATCCAATGGCGTGCCTCCACCCAGAGGTCAGGGTTTGCAATAGTTAAACTAACTTGGTCACAGCCCTCTGGGACACTGCAACCCCCTTTCTTCCCACTAGTGGCCCACACAATATATCAGAATTACCTTCACAGTATACACTACCCCAGGACTGGTTCGGCACTGGGACCTCCTGTGAAATGAGATACAGTGCAACAATCACAGTACAGTACTTTAACATAGACAAATACCTCAGGCAGTATAACTTTGCTGAAACAAGCAGCTCTGATTTATTTGGGGATATAACAAGGACAGGGGAAATCAGGTTAATTAGCTTATCACTCTAATAATCTACCTATGGCTCTGTGCACAGGCCTATCCCTATCAGTTACTGTCCCTGGGTACCCAAGCCCTAGTGGCTAGTCCAAACCGTGGCAGCTGGTGGGGCCCTTTCACACAGAGAAAAGGAAAATTAAACAGTCAGCAGTACAGTAATTCCATTTGGATTTAATGGCAATTCAACAGGGGCGACCCGAATTAGTACTCCACGACCTCAAAGAAGATATGGTCCTTCAATGTCAGCAGGGCTACTTTTGATCTCAAGAGACTCCTCACACATTTATATGGTAAAAAAAGAAAGCACTATACCAGGCAGGCTGCATCTGTATCCCAATCGCACTACTGCACAATAACCAGGAGAACACACAGCAGATTCAGTTCCTGACAGACCGAGTGTAATTCAACAATTTCTTCAGTCTTCTACAGGGTGAGCCTGGTTTCTACTCTTCAGAGATCCTTTGATTCTTTTACAGGACGGATTCAGTCCTAACAAGCAGTTACACAAGTTGTAGACCGAACTCTGGGCCTTGCACACGTTTTTGACTGAAACTGTGCACTGAAGGAGCACAGGGTTTCTTTCCCCTTCACTTTCAGATCTCAAACTGAAACTCCCAACAGACAAAACCGGGCACTTCCTTTGAGTTCTTCCCAGTTCTTGACTGGATTGGCTGTCACTCACAATAGACTGCTGCTGTTGGTCAAAAGGCACAGAAGTCTAAACTACATCTCCCAGAGTCACTGCCCATACAATCCTCTTGTGGCTGGCTCAGATTATGAGTCCCAAGTTCTGATTCGTCCAAGGCATCATTTTAGAGCTAGTTTACCCACACTGATTGGTCCAGTTCAGTTCAAAACCAGAATGGGGAACTAGGCAGACAGTTCTGACTGCAAAGAAAGCAGGTTAGACAAACTGTAATTTTATTATTACTGTAAATGATTTCTGGCAATCAGTTACATCTTTCAGACAGGTTTCCTTTGCACTCCTAGTGACTGCAAAAAGGGGTGAATTAGCAGCAGCAGGTGGTACTCAATCAAAGAAACACACAGTCCCCCATATAAACTAATTATGTCTGCAAGCAGACAGCTCTTAAAGACAGTACCAGAGGCTCTAAAACACTCACTGATAAGTGGCATAAGCATCAAACACCATTCAGGCTTGGAGCATTCAAGCAAGCTCCTGGAAGTCTTTCGGGAACCCCCATTTGCAGGGGGGTTACACAGATAAAAATCACAACAATTCAGGGTACGCGTTCCTCTTAAAGCTCCCCACTGTCCTGCACTCCAATACCAATACCACCTCCCTCTTTCTGCTAATGATATTCCTCCCTACACATCCTAGTATCCCACTAGCCCTCCCAACTGCCTTTTGCCACTGCGTGGCCCCCTTTAGGCCATCCAATATGATTACCCTCAGATCTCATTCTTGCTTGATGGTCTTCAGTACCACTCCTCCCATTTTGTACTCTGCCCCTGGATTTCTGTGCCCCAAATGCATTACTTTACACTTTTTTGGATTGAAACCCAGCTGTCATACCCTTGACCACTCCTTGAATTTTCTCAGGTCTTCACTCATCCTTTCCACACACCCCCTGAAGTGTCCACCCTATTGCAGATTTCTGTGTCAAATCTATCAGATTCGTTTGACATGACCCCCCACCCCACCACCACCACCACCACTGTGAATTCATGCTGCCTTGGGTTACTTGTAGCTCATTCAATTCAAGATATTCCACAATCCTTTCCTTCAGCAGTGACTCCCTTAACTTTCCCTTCACCGATTTCAGGCTAACTGGCTTATAATTGCCAGCCTCTTCCGTGCTGCCACTTTTGTAAAGTGGAACTACATCTGCCCTTCTCCAGTCCTCCAGAACCACTCCTGTTTCTAATGAGCTGTTAAACAGGATTGTCAGAGGTGCTGTCAGTACCTTTGGATGCACTCCATATGGCCCCATTGCTTTATCCACAATCAGATTAGTGAGTCCCTTCAGGACAGTCTCCTCTGAAAGCGGGCTAGTGTCCACCTCCCTCCAGTGCTCCTATTACTGTTTTGTGGCCCCTTCTCTTCTCCTTCCTCTGTGAACACGGAACAAAAGATTTGTTCAGGATGTCTGCCTTTTCCTGATCCCCTTCCTCACAGCCCCCCTTCGTCCCTTTTCAGTGTTATGATCCCACTTCTGGTCTTCCTTCTTTCATTTACATACTAAAAAATGTCTTGTCTTGCCTCGTCACTGCCTGGGCTATTCTCGCTTAAGTTTGTGCCTTTGCATTCCTTACTGCTCTCCATGCGTCCCTCTGTTTCCACTGATCCTATCCCTATCTTCCTTCCTCTGCATCTCCTTATACCTTCCGAATGCTACCCTGTTAGCCTTTACCTTTTCTGCCACCTGTTACGAGAACCATAGTGGTCTCGTTTTCATCCTGCTTTTGCTCACTTGCTTGATGCAGAGGTTTGCTACCTTTCCTGTGGCCCTTTTTAGTTTTGCCCACTGTTCATCCACCCCACCTAGGTCACCTCCCCCCACCAGGTCATTTACCCATTGTTTTAAAATCTGCCCTCTTGAAATCCAGAACCCTTGCCCGTGTGTGATTTCGATTCTGCAGCCATCCTTATGTTGAACCACACTGTACGGAGAGCGTTGTTCTGCAGGTGGCTTCCTATCTTGACGTCTGCAACACTATCCCTTTTAGTAAGTACCAGGTCCAGTATTGCCCCATCATGAGTGGGTTCACTGAATAGTTGCCTGAGGAATACCCCCTGCATGGAGTCCAGGATGTCCTTGCTTCTAGCTGAAGCTGTAGCAGGGAGGTTCCAATCTGCTTCCGGCAGACTGCAGCACCTCCCCCTTTTCTGCCATTTTGCCAGTAGATTCCAACGAATACCTTATCTAACTCCTCCTCCTCCTGTGCTGGAGGTCTGTAGATCACATCAGTGTGAATAGAGGTTCCATTCTCCATCTCTAGGGTGACCCACAGTACCTCTGCTCCCTCCTGTATTCCATGTATCTCTGTTGCTTTTGTGCCTTCCCTCACATAAAGCACCAAACCCCATCCTTTACCTCAACCCTGTCCCTCCTGAATAGAGTATAGCCTGGTATTGCCATGTCCCAGTCATGGTTTTCAGTGCATCATGACTCTGTAATGGCCATGCTATCCAGGTAGGCCTCTGCCATTATGGCCTCTAGGTCCAGAATGTTATTTCCTAGACCTCTAGCATTTCACACATGGCCTTCTAGATTTTGTTACCATTCTGTTTGGTACCCCTGTTCTTTCCTTTCTACCCTCTCTCCTTCTCCCCTCTCTTTTTAATGTGTCCATTCCCATTCCCCCTTCATTTCTACTGCCCTGCTTCCTATATTAATTTCCTTCCTCTCCCACATTGTCCCTACTCTCTACTTCAGTCTGTTGGGGGGCCGTTACTACCTCCCTGATTTGTTCCACCACCACCCTTGGCTAGTTTAAGTGTTCATCAAAGTAACATCTAAACCATCCTTTTTCCTCTACAGTGCTTGTTTTTTTCTCTGCAGGTAT
Organism: Neoceratodus forsteri; assembly: GCA_016271365.2. NCBI lineage: Eukaryota > Metazoa > Chordata > Ceratodontiformes > Ceratodontidae > Neoceratodus > Neoceratodus forsteri. The sequence continues at coordinate 263,777,290 of CM057452.1, read as the reverse complement.
CTTACTGTGGGCTGCCACTGGGTTGAAACCTTTTTGAGGGGAATATAGTTAAAATGTATTTACTGTGGGTTTCTAGTAGTGGGTACATTTTGAAAAGGAGGAAACAAAGTTGGGCTGGGTGTATTAAATAGCATTACCTGGCTGCAGTTTTCCAAGTGGGAGCAGTGGTGAATGTGTAGCAACCATTAATCCAGGATTGTAAACAGGTTTTTTTCCCTTCATTCAGATTTCATCCATGCATTACCAGTCATATCTCCCCCTGACGTAGGTGCAGCACTGACCAATAAGGGGAGATAGGCAGCATATGCGTCATCATTTGTAGGTTTCAAACGAGCAGCATTTAAAACCTGCTAGCAGAAAAAGAGCTGATCTAGTGGGAAGCAGGCGGACTGTGAGGAAGTAGCCTGCAACCCATGGAGATGAACAGGGAGTGAGGAGCCACAGACGGAGGGCTCCAAGGCTGATTGTTTTGGGGCACTGCCTATGGTGTAGACCCACCCACCTCCCTTCAACCCACTCACCCCTAGGCTTAGCCTCCTTTATAGGGCAGGGCACATAGTACAGAACTACTTCCTGCAGCTGAACAGGAAGTAACACACATACATATAAGGGGAGGGGACTAAAGGAAAAAAATAAAAGGCACAAGTGTAGTCTATATAGAAAAGAGTCACAAACATGATGGAAGTGGTGCAGTGCAGTGGCTGTGTTGCAGCAGTCTTTAGGGAGATGATCTGGAGGCTGCGGTGTGCCCTATCTGTAGGTACCTCTCTAGGCTGAGGGAGGAGGGTGCCTGTCTCTAGGCAGAGTTGACCAGGTTGCAGGGTGTATCCACCCCTACCCAGAGACCACCAGGTATACAACCTAAACCTCAAAGGATGCCCTGAAAGAGGAGTGGCTGGTCCACGGTGGTCTCAGGGAGGATGAGGGAGGGGGTCTGAAGCACATCCCCCAGCCAGTCTGGCTTAGTAACTCCTACACTGTACTGAAGGTGTGGGAAAGCGCAGCACAGGCCCCTGCAGCTGGAACCAGGGAGGATGTGCAGGTCCTCCAGGATGGAGCCCCAGGGAGAGGGGCCAGAGGACCCTAGAGGAGAAGGAAGCTTCTTCTTGTGGGGGGCTCTATTGTCCAGGGGGTGAAGTTAGGAAAATCTAGCAGGGATGAGAGGGAGGGAGGTCAAGTGCCTTCCGGGCAGTGCTGCTTGGAGGGATAGGAAACGAATCCAAAGAATTGCTAGGGCAATAGCTTGGAGGGAGAAACTGGATGTCATTGTCCACCCGGAGACCAATGACCTGACGGGGCACAGAGCAGAGTTAGCTAGAATCCAGGAGGATTTCAGGAAGCTGGGGGGGATCGAGGCCTAAAGCAGATAGCATGCTCTGTCTTATTCTCAGAGGTGCTACCTGTCCAAGGCAAGGGGGGGGCAAGGTCACTCTACATCCAGGAATTTAACACCTGGTTGAAAGATTGGTGTGAAAGGGAGAGTTTTGGCTTCATGAGGGACTGGGGCCCAACCTGGGCAGATGCGAGCTTGTATAAGGAAGACGGCCTGCATCTGTCTGAGAAGGGCACCTCAGTCCTGAATGAGAAGTTTGAATGCTTCAGCAGACAGTGTTTAAACTGGCTGGGGGGGCAGGAAGGTCAGGAGGCTTAGTATCACCCCCCTGGGGACACATGCAGACAAGTGAATTGACACCAGGGACAACTGACACAGGCGAAGGGAGTCAGTCACAGGTAATGGGTGGAAGAGGGGAAGCACAGGACTCAAGGTTACATACAAAACAGAACTGGGGGAGAGGGAGGGAGCAAACACAAGAACAGAGGGAGGGTAGGCTGTATAACATGGAAAGCCTAGGTAACAAATGCCTGCAGACTGGGAAATAAAATCCCATACCTAGAGGCATTGTTAGTGGACTCGGATCTGGACAAGGCAGCAATAACAGAGACATGGTACACAGCAAATCATGGATGGGACATCAGTGTACTGGGCTATACTCTTTAAGAGGGATAGGGAGGGCAAAAAGGTGTGTGTGGGGGTGGCCATTTACATCAGTGAGGATATAAAGGCCACAGAATAGCAGGGAACACAGGGGGAGGCCAAAGTACTATGGGTCACCCTTGATCTGGGCAATGGCACAGCAATATGCACAGGGGAGATCTACAGACCTCCAACACAGGGGGAGGTAGTGGACAGGGAACTGGTGGATGCAGTACATGACATGGCAACTAAAGGAGAAGTCCTACTACTCAGGGAATTCAATATGCCAGACGTAAATTGGACCACCTAGGCAGCTGCTTCAGCCTGAAACAGAGCCATCCTAGATTCCCTACAGGGGGTAGGTCTCAAACAGATGGTGCTTGATCCCACCTGGGACAAGGCGTGTCTGGAACTGGTATGGACCAATGGGAACAGAGTCACTGAAGTCCAGATAGAAGGTCAGCTAGGGTTTAGCAACCACCACATAGTGTAGTTTAACATGGAGACAGTGACCAATCAAGTCACACAAGGGCAAAGGTATTAGATTTTCAGAGGGCAGACTTTGCAGAAATGGGTAGATGTGTCAGAGTAGCTCTGGAGAAAGGTTTCAATGTGTGGTACATAGCTCAGTGCTTGTGTATACTTATGAGCCTGAATGTTATGTGCTTGTTGTTTATAGACTTAGTCTTTGGCTTTTCTCGGTTTTCTACCCTTGGTGGAATGCTGGGAAGGTGTAGGATTCAAGTCCCAGTGGTGAGGGTAAGATAAGAGTGCCAGAGGAGGAGGAGGAGGAGGCAGGGGAGGATGGGGGTGTTTCTGAAATGCTCAAAGCTGAGCAGCGGAAGCGCTGAAGATTAAGTAGGGGGTGTGGGAGGAGCTATTCCCCAACCCTTGAACCTCAGGTTATAGCCTTCCTGTTCAATGTGTGGTACATAGCTCAGTGCTTGTGTATACGTATGAGCTTGACTGTTATGTGCTTGATGATTATAGACTTAGACTTTGGCTTTTCTCTGTTTCCCACCCTCGGTGGAATGCTGGGAAGGTGTAGGAATTAAGGCCCAAAAGATTGTTACCATTTTGATTACCTTCTCCAACTCCGGAGAATGTGACCAGTAGCACGCAGGAGAGGAAAACCCCCCCTTTGGGGGAACCTCCGAGGACCCATGGCTACTTACCTGCCTGTCCTCTGGGCAAACTAAGAGGAGAATAATCCTAAATGTGGGATTTTGGTTCTAATTTGCCCAATAAATATCTCCAAAGTTGCTGGTCGATGAGTCGTATATCCGAATCCGACAGTGAGCAGGAAGTTTTAACGCTGGAGGATGAAGGTTCCGACAGAAGAAGAGGGGGTCCAATTCAGATGGATGTCCAGATGAAAGAAAAAGGTTAATCCATGTCCAAGATAGCTGTACGAGAATGAAGAGCTTATTAAACTGAACATGAAGATACATCCAGGGAGCAAAGTCTAGGGATGGTAGCTTTAGGTATTGTCACCCTGTCTGAAAAGGCTTCATGAAAGTCAGAGAGGAAAGTCTGTTATGGAGCCTTGAAATGGCACCAACTGGGACCTCTACACAGGTAAGATTAGGACACTAGTCAGAACGCTGGAGATGTTTTTGTCGAAGGCTTGAACAGCAGATATAGGAGCAGGAGCATCTGAAGAAGTGTGAATGAGAAATGGCAATAAGGTAGTCTCAGAGAGAGTGGTAACATATGGTACGGGTGTATGCGATTTGAGAGGCTTACTTGAGGCTGCCATGAGTCCTTTGAAACATTAGAGTACGAACGAGTACCTCAATAGGAAAGTAGAAAATTTCCCAAGACATCCAAGGAATTGAGGTGCACTCCACGGACATGTCCTGCATACGCAACCTGAGCTGGAAATGGAACAGGAAGGAAGGAAGCTGAATTGCAGTAGTGGAAGCGAATAAATTGATGAAGTAACAAGCTAGGCCCGTACATGGGCTAGCTGGAGCATGGGACCCTCACGGAGGTCCTTTGTATGCAGAGTTCAGATGATTGAACTGTAGTGTTGGTCTCAGATGGTCATACTAAGGAAGGCAGGACCACCACATGGGTCTGCCATGGGGAAGATGGAAATACGTTTGAGTAATGAGAAATGCCCCCTCAAGGGGTATGTTCGTTTTGGGATGGTGGGACCCCCACATGGGCCCACCATGGCCACAATAGTACATGATCCAAGGTAAGAAGGCAAGACCCCATGTGAGTCAGCCTGTAGATGATATGGAAATATGTGTGAGCAATGAGCAATGCCCCAACATGGGACATGTTTGTTTGGGATGGCACGACCCCCATGTAGGTCCGCCATCACAGTATTATGAAAAGTCTGAGGTAAAGAGGTTGAGACCCTGAAGTGAGTCAGCCTTTAGTGATATGGAGATATGTTCGAGTAGTGACTAAGGCCTCCTCATGGGGCATGTCTGCTTGGGATAGCGGGACCCCTGCGGGTCCGCCATGGCTGTAGTATGACATGGTCCAAGATAAGAAGGGCGAGATCATTTGTTTGGGATGGTGGGACCCCACATGGTCCACCATCATCGCATTATTGGATGGATGAGCAATGCCCCCTCGTGGGCAATTTTATATGGATGGAGGCCCCCCCCACGGGTCCACCGTTGCTACAGTAGTGCGCTGACCAAGGATGGTGAGTCCCTCCCCTCATGGGTCTGCCTTAGTGAGGTAATACGTTTGAGCAATGAGCAATGATCCCTCATGGGCATGTTTGAATGGGATGGCAGGACCCTCCCCTGCGGGTCCACCATTACCATGAAATTGCACTGTTCAAGTGAAGGATGGCAAGACCCCCACATGAGTCTGCCATTTGGGAGAAGGAAATACGATTGAGCAATGAGCAATACCCCCTCATGGGGCATGGTCACTTGGGATGGCGGGAGCCCCCACAGGATTGCCTTCACCATATTTTTATACTGGTCACTGGAGGAAGGAGTAGAATCTTGTGCATTGAGCTAGGCCCCCCCATGCAGACTAGCCAGATGAGCAGGAGCTGTCAGTCCAAGTAAGAACACGTGCACAAGTGCTGTTGAAACTCTTCACTCACCACAAAAACAGTATGTACAAAATGGACAGACAGTCCTGAATGCCCAAAAGACATTTAACTTGTACGCACTGTGTACACATTTAAGATGACATAGCAGTAGGCAGAAAACACTTGAAGTTCACAAAAAAGAAGAAATGAGTAGTGGTTGGTCCCAGTCCATGTCCAAAGCAGCATCTGTCCAAAACATGCCGACTTGACAGAGAATGTGCAGGAAATGCAGCATAAAGGCAGAAAAACAGAGATTTCCAAGCCGCCGGATCTACTCTGTACTGCTTCAGGAGAAATACTGTACAAGAAAACAGAACGAGAACCACAGTGGTCCGAGCCTGGAATGGCATTGTGTAGGATGTGTCCCGCAGCCCCAGGCACTGCGAAAGCTCCAGCTGCTCTGTCAGCAGGCACGTCGGGCGCCGAGAAACAGCCGAGGACAATCCAGGGTTCCCCACCCGGCTGAGCAACAGGTAAAGGGGGCAGGGAAGCACAGTACGTCGTGGCGCGCCGGCCACAACCCAAAGGGCACTGATGGCCCAAAGCACTCCCGAGCCCAGGTAGCAGACCAGGAGCAGACCAAGGGAGCAAATAAGTAAATGGCTCGCCATCTGCAAGGAAGTGGCGCAAGGAGGCACCACAGAAGTCTGGAGAAGGAGGAGGCTTGGAGCAGTGGCAACAACAGACCCGGAAATGAAGCGGGACGGGCGGAGCACAGACGGATGTGCCGACAGGAAATGGAGCAGTGGCTGGCGAGGCAGAGGCACTGGAAACCCAAGGAGAATCAAGAGAAGAGAAGAAAAAAAAAATGAAAACCAAAGGAGGTACGAGGGAGCACCGGAGACAGACACCAGGAGGGAGAAGGAGAAGGCTGAGAAGAAATCGGGTGGGTGGGGTGGGGGACGGGAGATGAGACAACAGAGTAAAGGAGGTAGAGGAGCAAGGAAGAAACAAAATGCAAGGACACAGAGGCACAGAGGCACAGAAGGGGGTAGAATGAACGACAAGGGGAGAGGGAGACCAAGGAGAGCACAGGAGAAAGAACAGAGGGGAAACAAGAAGAAAAGAAGCCACACCAGCCACGCAGCTCAGCAGTCACCAGCGTATTCCGAAACGCTCGAAGTTGAGCAGCGGAAGCACTTAGGATAAAGTAGGGGATGTGGGAGGAGCTATAGCCTTCCCGTAGGAGAGTGTGAGGGTTGAGGAGTGGTGGGGGAAACTGAATGGTGCCATAGTGGATGTGACAAACCAATACATCAGGTTAGTTTCCAAACGGAGGAGAAGAAGAAAGTCACTATGGTTCTCCAAGGAGGTGGCAGACAAAGTAAGGGCTAAAAGGGTGAGTTTCAAGAAGTACAAGAGGACCCAAAGAGAGGAATACAGGGAGGTGTACCTTGAGTGTCTAAGGGATGCCGGGAAAGTTGTTAGGATGCAGGAAAAGCTGTTAGGAGTCAAAAACAGTGGTTGAATTCAAGCATACATGGGACAGTCATAAGGCAATTCTGGGGGGGTAGAAAAAAGTAGGCTGCTGGTTAACTAGGATCTGCAACTTATCCATTAGGTAGGGAAATGGTCAGACTGGGGTCGGCCAAGCTGTCCTTATCTGCCATCAAATTCTGTGTTTCTATGTTTCTAAGGTGAGGACAGAGGAAAGCTTAGCAAAGACAGTGAAGAAAGGAGATAAGACATTCTATAGATACATCGGTGGAAGAAGAAGAACCAGGGGAGGGACTGTAAGGCTCAAAGGGGGAGAGGGAGAGTGGAAGGAGGATGACCTAGATAGGGCAGAAATACTGAATAAATACTTCTGTTCAGTATTCACTGAGGAAGGGGAGGGTCAAGGACCACAGCTAGATATCTGATGCAAAGGGGGGGGGGAGAGAAGTGGACACCAGTCCATTCACAGTTGAAAGAGTTCTGGAAGAGCTCACAAAACTGAAGGTGGACAAAGCTATGGGACCAGATGGCATATACCCAAAGGATATTAAGGGAGCTGCGAAATGAACTAGCAGCACCTCTGGCAGCTCTGTCCACCAAGTCACTCAACACAGGAGTGGTCCCTGAGGACTGGAGGAGGGCACATGTAGTCCCTCTGCACAAAAGTGGCAGTAGGGAGGAGATGGGGAACTACAGGCTGGTCAGCCTCACTTTAGTTGTGGGGAAGATCATGGAGGCATGAAAGAAAGGACAGTGGCACACCTAGAATCCAACAGTGCCCAGGATCCGAGGCAACATGGTTTCAAGGCAGGAAGGTAATGTCAAATGAATCTTATAGAGTTTTTTGATTGGGTGGCAAGGAAAGTAGATCAGGGAAGGGTGGTGGACATCGCCTACCTTGGTTTCAGCAAAGCCTTCGACACCGTCACACATAGAAGGCTGATGAACAAGATGGGAAGTCCGGGAATGGGGCACAAGGTGATAACCTGGGTTAGGAGCTGGCTGATGGACAGGAGGCAGAGGGTGGTGGTAAATGGGATCCAGTCTAGGGAGAGGGGGGGTTACCAGCGGGTTAACTCAGGGATAGGTCCTGGGATCAGTCCTATTCAATGTGTTCATTAGTGACATTGCAGAAGGGCTGGAAGGAAAGGTCAGCCTATTTGCAGATGACACCAAGATCTGCAACAGAGTGGATACTCCAGAAGGGGTGGGAAAAATGAGAAGGGATATGGAGAAGCTTGAAAAATAGTCAGAAGTGTGGCAACTGAGGTTCAATGCCAAGAAGTGCAAAATAATGCACCTGGGAAGGGGGAACCCTGGGGAGAGATACAAGGTGGGGGGGGGGAGCTGTCAATCACCAATGAAGAAAGGGACCTAGGGGTTATCATTTCTGATGACCTAAAAGTGTTGCAGCAGAGCACAAAGGCTGCAGGGAAGCCCAGTGCCATGCTGGTGTGTATAGGCAGAGGTATCACTAGCAGAAGGCAAGAGGTGGTGATGCCACCATACGAAACACTAGTAAGGCCTCACCTAGAGTACTGTGTGCAGTTCTGGAGGCCACACCTGTGCAAGGACATAGACAGAGAGGAGGCGGTCCAGAGAAGGGTGACCAAGATGGTACATGGCTTGCACCACAAAACGTATGAGGAGAGACTAATGGACCCCAGTATGTGCTCACTGGAGGAAAGGAGGGAACAGGGGGACATGATAGAGACCTTCAAGTACCTCAGGTGCATACACAAGGTGCAGGGGAGAGACCTCTTCCAATGCAGAAGGAGTACAAGAATGAGGGGGCATGATATGAAGTTGGAGGGGGATACATTATGAGGAAATATGTGAGAAAATATTTCTTCACAGAGAGGGTGGTGGATGCATGGAATTGTCTGCCGCAGGAGGTGGTGGGTGCAACCTCAGTGGGGGGGTTTAAACATGCCTGGGACAGCCACAAGGGGAACTTGTGGTGGGAGGGAGTGATGAAAAACCACTGACCAGATAGGGTCAGAGGTCACATACATGTTTAGGGCATACGGGCAGACTGGATGGGCCTGGTGGTCCTTAACTGCCGACAGTTTCTATGTTTCTGTCCACTGAGGACTGTGGTTCACTTCCCAAATGGATGCAGGCCATCACCCCTGTAAAGGCCCTTGTCTCTCCAGGTGGGTCCCCAGTCTCCAATGCAGCTGAACCCCTCCTCTCTGCACCATTCCTTCGACTATCAGTTGAAGGTCTTTGTGCAGAGACCCCTCTCTTTCTCTCTGTGTTAGACAGGCAGCACCTCCGCAAATGTCACTGAGTTGCTATCTAAGACACCTCCCCAGCTCCTTAAACTCCCCCTGCACTATCCCAGCTCCATCCCTATCCAGGTCATTAGCCCCAGGTGGACAATGACATCCAGCTTTGCCTCCTGTCCTGTTGCCCTAGCAATCCTCTGGATCCACTTCTCATCTCTCTGGGCCGTGGCGCCACATAGGTAGATAACCTCTCCCCTTTCCTATTCACAGCTCTTATTACCCTCACAATTGAGTGCCCCACTGGAAGTTACTTCCTCCTCCTCTGGGTTCTATCCCCTCCTTGGGTCTCTGCTCCAGAGAACCCCCACATCCTCCTTGGCCACTACCACAGGTGCCTCCTCCTTGAAGTCCTGCCTCGCCAGAATGACAGTGGCATAGGAATTGGATAATGGTACTGGTTGAGGAGTGTGCCTCTGACCCACCACATCCACCCTTCTAGAGCCCACCATGTTTCAATCTTAATCTTCAAGCAACAGACAGTCTGTATAGGGCTTACAGTCTCTTATGCAGGACCCTCCACATGGTCACATTACCTGCTGCTTTTTGTATTATTTTGTATTATTTGCATGATTTATTTTTCCCACTGCTCCTGTTATTTTTTGCTCATAATTGGTGTTAAACTGCTCCGCTTATATGCTGTCTGTATACTAGCTTCCTGTTAAGTACATACTTTATTACCCTGTGTCTATTGCAAATTATTGGATGTTTACTGCCTTATGTATGTACCGTTTCCTCTGCCCCCTTCCCGCAGGACTCATCTGGAATCAATCACTACTGCTCAGTGTGTCTTCCTGGTAAAACTTTTAAATAAATAGTTCAGCCGTTCCTCCTCCCTGGCATCCTTTGGGGTAATGGTGCCAGACTTGGCCCCTGGGTGGGGGAAGAGGTCCACTGAATCCTAGCCAATTCAGCCTGGAGTCTAGCAACCTCCTCCCTCAACCCAGAGAGGTCAGCAGTGCAGTCTCCAAACGATCTCTCTGAAAACTGCCACCCCATAGCCACTGCACTGCATCACTTATAGCATTCCCAACTTCTATACTTGCTGTGTTATCTGGAAATACTTATGTACCTTTATCCCTGATATGGCATTCCTAGCTTTCCCTTTTTGCATTTGCTTGCCCGCTTGCGCAAGGAACGTCTTGTGCTAGTAGCACATTTCAGAGGTGTGTTTGTGTTGGCGAATGCAGGGCATGCTTTAGTAGGTGCATCCTTCATTCCCCAATTAGCCAGCATGCTAGCACTGACACCAGAATTATGTAAAGTGGACTAAACATGTAAGGAAAGTGCCGCTGCAATCGGAGACAAGCTCGTCATGCAGTGGCACCGATGACATGCCTCCTGACATGCCTTTCCTAGTGAAACATTTCAATAAACATGGCTGCATCTGCCGTCTGCCACACACAATCCCCAGAAAGCCAACTTCGAGGGTGTCCAATTCCTCTGTCGGCATGTTTAATACCCCCCCCCCAAAAGATAGTGTGGCACACTGGGAGCCCACCCCAGTGTGTCTCCAAGTGATTGAAAGCCAACTGTGTTGGTATGTTTCTGCCCCCTCTCTACCCCAAGTGTGGCCAACTTCACCCCCCCATAGTAATGGGGCACACTGGGAGCCACCCCAATGTGCCCAACATTTCTTTTCTTACACCTGTAAAGAAAGAAAACTGTCCACAGTGTTCATTTTTTTATGTTTGCTTGCACGCATGTGCAAGAAACATAGTTCCACCCTACGAATTTTCATAGGTGTGCCACCTCGCTTCCAATGCCCTGCTCCTTCTTTCAGACGTGGCCTCACTGCACCAATAAATATCCAAGCTGTCTATGACAGCAGTTTAGATGCAGTGGCGTACAGTTCAAAGCAAAACACTGCTACAATCAGTGGTGGTAACGTGTAGGCAATTTGCATATTGCTGTTGGCAGGCAATTTACATACTGCCGTTGGCAGTATGCAAAGTGCCTACACGTCAGCGCTGCGTCTGAACAGCTGTAATAGACAGCTCCGTTTTTTTCTTGCCCTTCCCCCAACAAACACCCAAGTAGCACATTGGGAGCCCACCCCAGCATGCTCATGCATTCTCCCCCCACACTGTATGGCCGATGGGGGTGCCCAGTCCCCCGTCGGCTCCACTGCCTCCCTCAAACAGACTTCCAGGTGCCACGCTGGGAGCCCACCCCAGTGTGTCAAAAGTCTGTATGACCGACGGGGGTGCCCAATCCCTCGTCAGCTCCACTGTACACCTCCCCCCAAAGACAGACTTCCAGGTGCCATGCTGGGAGCCCACCCCAGCATGACAAAAGTCCGTATGGCCTATGGGGGTGCCCAATCCCCATCGGCTTCACTGCCCCCCAACAGACTTCCAGGTGCCACGCTGGGAGCCCACCCCAGTGTGGCAACAGTGCGTATGGCCGACGGGGGTGCCCAATCCCTCGTTGGCTCCACTGTACCCCTCCCCCCAAAGACAGACTTCCAGGTGCCATGCTAGGAGCCCACCTCAGCATGGCAAAAGTCTGTACGGCCCATGGGGGTGCCCAATCCCCATCAGCTTCACTGCCCCCCCAACAGACTTCCAGGTGCCACGCTGGGAGCCCACCCCAGTGTGGCAACAGTCCGTATGGCTGGCAGGGGTGCCCAATCCCCTGTTGGCTCCACTGCCTCCCCAAACAAACTTCCAGCTGCCATGCTGGGAGCCCACCCCAGCGTGGCAAAAGTCCTGCATCGTCTTCCTAAAAAAAGAAAAAAACACCTGTAAGAAAAAATGGTGCCTCATTGACTGTCTTGCCCCCCTCCCCAACCCACGCCCACCCTCTGCATACCCCCACCTCCCCACATCCCTGCCTCACCCTATACTTACCTCCGGAGGCCGGCGCGATAATCTTTGGTGGACCAGGAACACGTCTGCACTCTTCAAAACCGACTGCGATCTGAAGAAATGCCGGTAAGCTGTATAATGGCATAAATGGGTTTTTTTTTCAACTGTGATGCATATCTCGGCCATTTTGGGAATTTTTCACCAAATTTTCAATATGGGTTTCTTGGGACCCTACCTCATGAACTCAGTCACTGTCATTTTGTTATTCGATAGCGAAAGTGATTCCTTGGTCACTGTGGCGGAACCACCTTTCAGGACCGATTAACAAAACAACAGTGTCACAGTTCATAAGGTAGGCCTAAAACTATGTTGGCATTGGTGGCGATCTAATATTTGTTTTCTGGCGTCGCGTTGTGCAGTTTCTCTGCGCTCGTAACTTTCAGAACATTTAATATTTTCACTCCAGATTTTCAACATTACCATTTTACCACACCTCCTTATGAACAGTACAGCTGTCATTTTTCACATCTTGCTCAAAATGTGTTTTCGCACAATGAGCGCACATTGGCGCGGTCGGTTTGCAAAATCAATGTTCGGGACACGTTAAGAAAATCACAGTGACAGTGTTTATGAGCAGAGGCATTAAAATGGCTATGTTGAAAATTTGATGACAAAAGGCCGTAAAATGACTGTGTTAAGAGCGTGCATTGTGCAATTTCCACGCACCCTCGTAAGTTCACGAATTTGTAATATTTTCAGCCCAGATTTTCAACATTGATATTTTTACACACCTCCTTATGAACAGTACAGCTGTCATTTTTCACACCCTGGCTGAAATGTGTTTCCGGCACAGAATAGCGTGGTCGCTGTGGGAAATTAGTGTTCGGGACAGATTAAGAAAATCACAGTGACACTGTTCATGAGCGGAGGTCCCAAAATGCCTGTGTTGAAAATCTGCTGTAAAAAATTCCCAAATTAATTGCATTACAAGTGTACATTGCGCAGTTTCTACGCACGCTCGTGACTTCACCATTTTTTTTATATTTTCACTCCAGATTTTCAACAATGCCATTTTTTATGCCTCCTCTTGAACAGTACACCTGTCACTTTTCACATCCTGTTCAAAATGTGTTTTCGCACCTGTGGCGCCAAATGGCGCAGTCGCTGTGCAAAATCACCTTTCGCCTAACGAACTGATAGTGTCACTGTTTATGTGGTGGGGTCACAAAAAGCTCATGTGGAAAACTTGGAGTAAAAATACCAAGAAATGCCCAGGGCATCAGGGTTTTTGACCATAACGCCCTACCCTGTAGGGACTGACAGGCGTCAGGGGTGTGACTTGGGATTGTCGACAGAATGCTCATGCCATTCCACACCCCCACCCTGCAGCCAGTGACAGGTATCAAGGTGTGCCTTGGACCATTTTCCCCCAGAGTTCACCCCATTCTCTTATACTGCGCCCATTTCAGCATATTTCCTTATAGAATGAGGTGGATGTAAAGCGAAGCACCCCAAGGCACACCTCGACACTTGTCAGTGTCTAAAGGGTAGGGTGAGGTGAAATATCGTGGCCGTCATGGGTGACGACCCACAAGCACACCCCAATGCCTGTCCATCTCTGCAGGGTGAGGGTGGAGCTGGCATCAGTTCAATACTTCAGTGCCATGCCTATACTGCATCTGTCTAACTCATGCACTTCCACTCCTAATGCCAGCAAGCAAACATTCGGCATTGACAAATGCTTGTTTTTTACTGTACCTGAAACAAAGAATATGGTCCCTCGCTGTCATTGGTTCCCCCAACCCGCACCCACCCTCTGCGCACCCCATCTCCCCACACCCCCCTCACTCCATACTTACCTCTGGAGGTCGGTGCTGTGATCTTTGGTGGAGCGGGAACATGTCTGCACCCTTCAAAGCCGACCGCGAACTGAAGAAATGCCGGTAAGCTGAATGATGGCATAAATGGGGGATTTTCAACATAGGTGGATATCTCAGCCATTGTTTTGAATTTTGCCTCAAAATTTTCAACATGGGGTTCTTGGGACCCCCTTTCATGAACAAATGCATTGTCATCTCGTTATTCGGTCCCAAAAGGTCATTTTGCAGTCACTGAATGGAATCACCTTTCGGGACCAATTAACAAAAAACAGTGCCACAGTTCATGAGGTGGCATCCCAAGAAGCCTGTCTTGCAAATTTGTTGGAAAAATTAAAAAAAATGTATTACGAGTGTGCATTGCGCAGTTTCCGCACACACTCATAACTTTGACACTTTGTAATATTTTCCCTCCAGATTTTCAACATTGCCATTTTTTCACACCTCCTTATAAACAGTATAGCTGCCATTTTTCACATCCTGCCCAAAATGTGTTTTCGCGCATGTGGCGCACAGTGGCGCGGTCACTGTGCGAAATCAACGTTCAGGACACACTGCCAAAATCGCAGTGACACTGTTCATGAGCGGAGATCCCACAATGCCTATGTTAAAAATTTGGTTAAAAAAAATCTCCAGAATAATTGCGATACAGGTGTGCGTTGCACAGTTTCTACACACGCTCATGACTTCACCAATTTTTCATATTTTCACGGCCGATTTTCAACATTGCCATTTTTTCACACCTCCTTATAAACAGTATAGCTGCCATTTTTCACATCCTGCCCAAAATGTGTTTTCGGGCATGTGGCGCACAGTGGCGCGGTCGCTGTGCGAAATCAACGTTCAGGACACACTGCCAAAATCACAGTGACACTGTTCATGAGTGGAGATCCCACAATGCCTATGTTGTGAATTTGGTAAAAAAAAAATCTCCAGAATAATTGCGTTACAGGTGTGCGTTGCACAGTTTCTACACACGCTCATGACTTCACCAATTTTTCATATTTTCACGCCCGATTTTCAACATTGCCATTTTTTTACACTTCCTCATGAACAATACAGCTGTCATTTTTCACATCCTACCCGACATGTGTGTTTGCACCTGTGGCACCAAATGGCAAAGTCGCTGTACAAAATGACCTTTCAGCTAATAAACTCATGGTGCCACTGTTTATGAGGTGGGGTCACAAAAAGCCCATGTTGAAATTTGGAGTGAAAATAGCAACATACACCTGGGGCGTCACGGTTTCCAACCATAATACCCCACCCTGTAGAGACTGACAGGCGTCAGGGGTGTGACTTGGCATTGTCAGCTGTAATGCTCACACCATTCCACCCCCCACTCCCATCCTGCAGCCAGTAACAGGCATCGAGGTGTGCCTTGGACTCTTCGGCCCCAAAGTTCACCCCATTCTCCTATATTGCACCCATCTCAGCATATTTCCTTATGGAATGTGATGAACGTAAGGCCCGAAGACCCCAAGGCACACCGCAACACTTCTCAGTGTCTGCGGGGTAGGGTGAAGTGAAATGGCGTGAGTATTATGGCCAGTGACCCAAAGACACACTCTAATGCCTGTCACTCTCTGCAGGGTGGGGTCCCGGTTATGCATCTCTCTAACTCCTGCACTACCAATGCCAATGCCAGCAAGCCAACATTCAGCATTGACAAATGCTTGTTTGCCGAGAGAGACGTGGGGGGGGGGAAGAGAGAGAGACAGAGGGGGAGAAGAGAGAGATGGGGTTAAGAGAGAGAGAGAGAGAGACAGAGACAGAGGGGGAGAAAGAGAGAGAGAGAGAGAGAGAGAGGCAGAGGGAGAGAAAGAGAAAGAACAGGGAGGAGGAGAGAGCGAGAGAAAGAGAGACAGTGGGGGGAAGAGATAGTGGGGGAAAGAGGGACCATACCTCTCAACTTTCCCTGATTTTGCCTCAAAATGTTCCTGTCCCTCCTAAAATTTGTGTTTCTGTGACTGAACAATGGGTATACTGTATGCTCACAATATTGTTAAACAGAGATAGAGACTTGCTGTTCTGCAGACAAAGTATTTTACACCAATACTCTTACACTGCCTGTTTCAGGGATAGAACCAATTGTTAAACTGTGTTCTTCATTCTACTTCTTTGTCACTGATATTTTTAAGCCATATCCAAGTGCCAAACACCACTGCAAATACCTGCAAGCAAACGTTCGGCATTGACAAATGCTTGTTTTGTTTGTTGCTACTTGTGTTCCCCCACACCTACATAGCTGTTTTACAGGAAAACATTGAAGTCTGCCTGGACTCCTGAGACAGAAAACATCAACTTAGATAAAATCTTGGTACCAGTACACCCCCCCTCCCCCAATCTCAGGTGGTCTGGGAGCACAGGGGGAAGCTACATCAAGTGCTAAAAATCACCCAAGCTAGTGCAGTCCCAAAACAAGGCAGGAAAATTTGTGGCCTATCTTACAGCGTCTTCATTCACCTGAACTATTGATCACACACCAACTGAAATCTGGATTTTCTCCCCGAAACTGACAACGGATCAGGATCTCTGTAAACTCCTGAATCCATGAGCCCCAAATGCCCCCTGGTCCCGTCTAAGGCAAGATGAGAATTTATCTGGAATCAAAGCTTATGACGGAATTAATTCAGCTGCGAAGGAAGAGGGAAAATCTCCAGTTCATTCCTCCCCCCTTACAGGTTAAATAAAATGTTTCACTATTGATCTCCACCCAGCCAGCTTCTTTATTTAGCTCCTGCATCACAAATGATTCCAGCAATGTGGGGTCAGATACTTTGCTACAATAAATAAAGCAGCTCTATGGGTGTGGAGGGGTTGTGAGATAACAGATGGACCAGACACCAAACTTCAGGTTCAACACATAGTCTCTGCGTGATGTTTATTGTAAATACAGAGATAGCCTGAAGCAATGGCATATCCCTTCTTCAGTACATCAGTTTGCAACAACAGACTATATATGTCATTTGTCTGCACTTAGCCAGCACCTACTGACTTACTGATCTATGATCTACTTTGCAGTTGAGAGTCAGCCTCCACCCCTATGCGGGCCTTGTTTGCTTGGGTGTTGGGGGCTCAAATAAAAAAAAAAAATAAAAAAAACAGGCTAAAGACAAAGAACCTCAGTGCAGAAGCACTAAAACATGGGTTACCCCAAAGGGCACTGACAATAAGCAAAGTTTAAAAGAAACGCAACATCACACATACTTCCATAATGCAAAGCATCATGGGATATATGTAAATCACCATGACGTTTCATACTTGTTCAACTTACAGCAATATACATGCATTTTAAATAGCACGACTAAATTTCTATAATATAGTCACCTAGTACTTTTTACCTTTATCAAAAATACCTAGTACCATGGTATTTTCAACATTTACAGGTTTTATACACATAAGGTATATACAGTAAAGTATTTTATGACATAGTGCCACTGCATACTGAATCCAACAATGAGGAACACAGCCTGTTTTTATCAGCTAAGAGGTCACAACAATAACCTCCCTGTATGAGGACCTGAGAGGGAAAAGGAAAATTAAAGGGGACACTATATCATAATCAAGAAAGGGAAGGGGGTGCCCGTAGGTGGCCAACCTTATGGACTAGAAATTGTAAATGATAGATTAGGCTAAGAAACAGAAGAATTGTTGCAACAGATTTAAATAAAGATCGGTCCTCAAAAGTGGCAGGAGCTCCCTGTCACAGTGGGGCTATGCAAACCTTTGTACAAACTTTGACTGGACATTTTCTGAGCAATAACTGATGGATTTAAAGGCAGTGCAAGCAAGGAGTCTCTCCACCTATTTGCTTGAATGATTTACCCAAGGACCTCTTGACTCACCGACCCTCAAGGTCCTGGCTCTCTAACTGGTAAGTCGAACCCTTTCTCTCTCTTACCCGGGTTACCCACTCTCACATTCTGGCACTGGTCGACGCCCTTTCTACAGTGCAGGAAAGCGTGCTGCTTCTCAAACCTGGCCCCCTGGACTATGGCCCAAACCTCGAGGGGTACCAGGATTTTTATACTTCGACCCAGGCCCCTGTAACTCACTCTGTCTCGGCTCCTTGCTGGTGCTGCCAGGCTCATGCCACTTTTCTCCCTTTTCACTTTTCTTCCCTGGCTCAGCCCTTTCTCTGCATGGCTCCACTGGTGCAGCTGCCCCAAACCCTGGGCCCTGCTCCAGATCTTAAGCCCCTGAAACTGGCTGCCCTGCCACGGGAGATCTCCTGGGCACTGCCACCACCCAGGCCCCTCCAAACAACCTGCCTTAACAGGTATTGATGTGCTTCTAACTCTGCTTCTTTGATGAACATTCTGGATGGGGTGGAGGAATACCTGCCCATGCCTACATCCCTTCTGCTACCTCCTGGGCTCACCTTGAGCTCCAGCTAGAGGCCGCCCTCCAAGGCCTGTCCAAATGACCTGCGACCCACCTGGCCGTTGTATGCCAGTGTCCCAGGACCTGCCCCTCCAAGCAGGCCCCGTAAATGGGTGAAAGGCTGGCTCCATATGCTCCCAGGGCACCCTGCTGCACCGGGTATGAAGGACCACCACTGCCACTGGCCTCCCTCCTATGGGAACCCTGCCACTGTTCCCACAGCCATGGCAGCCTGGGAATACCTAGCATGGGATCTGTAAGGGCTCCTACCTATCCTGACCCCTAAGGCCACCTACCTTTCCATGACCCCCAACGATGCAGGACCTGCTAACCATCCTCCCCCTCGGAGCTCCCTTACCAACCTCCTTGACACCACGATGCTTCAAAAGCCATCCTGTCTGCACTTGTTCTGGCCCACTCAGACTGCTGAGCCCTCTTCCCTTACTGCCTACATGTGCTCCTCCAGCCTCAGTCCTAATGCCCGGGCTGGAAAAAAGGCCTCAGACTTCCTGTCTGCTCCCTTATATATCCCTAAAACCTGCTTTCTGCTGCCACCTTGAGGTAACTAGCAGCCAAAGTCCCCCATAGCTCTAATAAATTCCCTAGCTCGCGGGGGGGTAGGAGGGGGAAAAGGGTGCCTAAAATGGCAGCATAAGCCCCTCTTTTAAGAGGGGGCTTACATACCTGTACTCAGTAAAGTCCAGTAATAAAACCAACTCAGCTGCATAAGTTTCTGGAAGCCCATGAGGATGATCAGGCCTTTCCAACTCACACCGTGTATCAGTTTTTCTGATTATTATGGTGCCATCCAAAAGAGTGTATCCACAGCAACTTTGTCTGATTTCTCAAGGTCATTTGAAGAAGGCATTCTCACAAAGAAAGTTAGTGGTTGACATGCCTACTTGAGGGACTTGTCCAATTGAGCTGGTCAAACAGCTGACAATGAATGATCCAGAGGCAGCAGAGGGTTTCTGTTTGCACAGCAGTATATAATGTCTCGATAGTCAATGAAACTGAGCAGGAAGTGGTAGACTCCTGCTTCCTCACTTGAGCACTCAGTCAGTGTTTAGACCTGTAGAGAAAGTTGAGCTTGGACTCTATGGTTGTTAAGATGTTAGTCAGTCAAAAGCTTTATTGTTCGGCAATATTTCATTATAGCTTTAAACAAACAACAACAACAACAAAAAAAAAAACAAGATGCATACAATAACATATGAAAATTCTAACAGGCAATACATATACGGTACTACAAAATAACACAAAATGGTAATCCTGTAATCAACAATCGAAAAATACATTAGATTAGTCCTAATTTACAATGCTTAAGATAAAAAGGGCTAACCAAGTAAACCATAAATTAGTCTGGAAATGATAAAAAGGCAGGTAAAGCATGACATTTCTCAAGTTAAAATGGGGTCTTTAGCTGATTTATCATTTTGCAACCAAGAGGCCATTATCACCTATGACACCATACTTCAATGTTAAACTAAGAAACTGTTCAATTCAGCACATGTAAAATTTTTCAGTGATTGAAAACTGCACTATCTTATCAGTCCTAACTCATTCTGATAGCATAGTCATATCAAAGCTAACAGAATATACATTATCGGCTTCCTAATTGAGGTACACAACATTGGATAATAGACATAATGGGGTTAATAACCAGTATCCCTCTGGCTAATAAAGCTACATTACAGAGAGGGCCAACTGGACTCTTCTAAGGTGCAACCAGCTGCAGTATCCAAACCCTTCCCCATATGTTAAGCCAGTGGTTTTTCAACCGGGACGTTAAGCCAGTGGTTTCAACCAGGGGTCCACAAGTGCATGGTCGGGGGTCTGCAGAACAGGCAGTGTAACTTAAATCGCGGTACTGTTTTTTGTTATCGAGATCAGTGCAACCGCGAGTTAACATCAACAAGCTGCTAGAACACCCTATTTGCACTTGGCAAATTAATTCCCGAATTACTGTGATGTCTCCCGATTTCAGCTGGTGACCCTCAAGGTTTGTGATTAGTTAATTTGTTAATTTGGATCAAAGCACGAGTAGCGCGAGTCCTGTTGATATTAAATTAGTCCCCAGATTACTCTCCTTGTTGTTTTTACCTGTGCCCACAATGGCTGTATGGTGGTCTGTGTGCTCCTCTGGTCTGCTTTCAGTCTCTCCACTCTCCGTGGCCAAGTGTCAGTTTATGCCTGATTTTTGTAGCTACCAGTCGGTCGCTCCTCTCCTAGCTCCAAGTAATCCTGTCCTCTGTTCTCGCTCATAGCACTCACGGTCCTCACATAAAAAAAAATCAAAAAATAAAAGCTATTCTGTTGTCATTCGCTCTTGCTCTCCCGCTCAATTCTGTTCTGTTCTGTTCTCTCACTGAATCACAGATATCATGGAGATACTTAATCATGAATTGTCTGGGTAAGCAGGAGTGACTCTATTTAAGACTTAAATATTTTTTTCCAAGCAGCTGTTTATATATAACTTAAAATTTAATTTATATATAAACAGCTGCTTGGAAAAAAATATAGTAACTACTGACAACAGCACTATGTATAGTTGTGCCAGCTTGTGTTGGATGCCCCCCCCCCCCCCAATCACATGAAAGCAGGGACAGAATAAAGATATTTATTTAACTGTGCAGTTTGTGCCTGCTTTGGACGGGCAACAACTTCTAAGTGTTTTTAGGACAAGCAATAACTACTGTTAGGTGTTTTTATTTATTTTTTAATATCTCAGTCAGTTGAATGCACATGAAATGCTGTAAAAACACTAAATGCGGTACAATATCTAATTTTTTTTTTGGTAGGGGGTTCCCGACATGGCTGACAGGTGGCCAGGGGGTCCCCGGACCAAAAATAGTTGACAACTACTGTGTTAAGCCATCCTTATACCTCAACTGTGGACATAACCAAGTCTCCACATTCTGTCCCCATAGGAAGCACAGGGTCTACTCATGAGGGTACTACGCCACGGACAAGGATAGCAGACAGCTCAGTCATCAAACCCACATTAGGTCATCCTGTGATGTCATTAATACCAACCATCTTTGGCAAAGCTCCAAAAGGCACCATGCAACACATGTTGCTCCCTGCTCTTATTATCACCAGTCGTGGGAGGAATGATATGTCCGTCATGGTATCCAGTGATGAGAGTGATTAGAAATGAGCTACTGCAAAAACAGTGACTCATCTTTAGTGCTATCATTATGTGCTACCCTGCAAGGGTAGCAATGGAACAGTGAGGAGGGCGACCGGAAGGGAAGGAATAGGGAGGAGGGGAGAGATAGGGAAGTGGGTTTAGGTAGGGGAGTGTGACTGTTGCAGCTGAGCCAGCCCTGTGGTGTGGTGGTGAGGGTGGCAGGCTCCGGTGTAGTAGGCACTGGGTTTGGGCTGGACCAGGGGAGGAAATTTTGCCACTGCTTGCAGCTGCCGTATTTTTTTTTTTAACTCCTGCAGCTAGTGTTGCCCCCTCCTAGACATGCACCCCCTTGGAGTTGGTAATCCAAAGCAGGGGTGCAGAGAACAGGGAGTCAGCAAGAGAGGGTGGGGGTGGGGGGGCCAACCCCCAATAAAATACTTAGTGTTCCCAGAACTGTGGTCACCATGAAGTGTATATCACTGATATGCTTTTTCGCAATATGCACTTGCCATAATAACGATCGCTGTTTTGAGATCGCTGTTATGACACAAAACCATCAGTCACAATTTAGAAACCACATGTAGATCCCCACTTGTGATGCTTGCTTCCATGTGTCCACAAATTTTGCCCCACTTTCAGACCTCTTGGCCACTAACTAGTGCTAACCAAAGCCACCCATACAAACCCCCCCAATTAGACTCTGTAGAAGGCCTCCTACAGTATTATGGCAGAAAGTGCACTGGTTAAGCTTCTCTCTAGCCCTGCCTACTCTCACTGCATAATGGCACTTATGCCTTCTGTTCGTATTTCCCCCAAATCTATATCCAGTGTTTAATCGTCATAAAGACATCATGGGGTTAATGACTAGGATCCCAAAAAATGCTACAATTCATATACAGCTGACTGGACCTCCTAAAAAGTAGCCAGCTGCAATATCTAACCCTTCCTCATAGGATTAGCCAACCCTACACCCCCGCTGGTGAAGAAATTGGGTCTCCTTGTTTAGGCCCTGTACTAGGCCCAGGGTCCACTCTCTAGGGTGGTATGCCATGAACAGAGATAGCAAAAGTTCCATTATTAACCTCATGTTAGATCACCCTATGCTACCAGTAATACCTGCCATCTTTGGTGACACTCCAAAGGGCACCATATGCAACACATGTTGCTTCGTGCCCTTATTGTCAACAGTTGAGGGGGTAATTATATGTTGGTCACAATTTAGGTACCATATGTAGGTCCATACAGACCATGCTTACTACCATGTGTCCACACATTTTGCCCCACTTTCAAACCACTGGCCACTACCCCAAGTGTGCCCCCCGCCACTTAAACCCCAATTAGAGCCTAGCGATGGCCTCCTACAGGGTTGTGATGGAAAGTGTGCTACTTAAGATCCCATGTGAACTCTCTCCAGGCCTACCCAGTCTACTAGCATTTATGTAATTAATTCCGTGTCATCTCTGAAAAAGGGACCTTTGGTTTCAGCGGACTTACCTGGTTATCAAAATGAAATAAATAATAAATATACCTTATATGTTTCCCCCAAATCTAATGTTTTGTTGTACCACAATGTATCCCCTATACAGTCAAGTACAGTCAAAAGCTGTTCCAATTTGGCACCTCTAATAAACACATAAACATATAAGATGAAACATATAAAAACATACAAGCCAAACACATACAAAGCAAAAAAAACATAAACTAAAAGTTCCTTGTAGGAATTTGTAGCCACTCCAGTGGCTTTTAAATTGATAGCGTCTTCCACTTTCGCACTGTTCCCTTCAGGGAGAGGGAACATAAGGTCTATTCGACCAAAAATAAATCAGCAATACTATTCCTTATAGGAGGGAACCCAGCTACAAGGCTTTTAAAAGTACATATTAAAAGCTCAGTAGTCAGTATGCTGCTCCAGATCAGTGTATATAGTATACTCATTGGGCGAATCATAAATAGACAATTTGTAAGTTTTAATGCAGAAAGAGGATATACTGGGTTACTTCAAATTTTCAAGGATTTGTCCCAGGCCTTACCAGCTTAGAAACAAAGAAAAATGATGGCAGAAGGAGACTGTCCATCTAGTCTGCCCTTGAGTTCCCAAGATCTTTTCCGATCCCAGGACCTATCCCTCCTACTACTTTATGCCCCCTGAGGCAGTATAGCACAGTGGGTTAAGGCTCTGAGCTGCAGATCTGGAAACTTGGGTTTGAATCCCACAGCCACCTAGGTGCATACTGTGTGATCCTGAGCAAGTCACTTAACTTCCTCGTGCTCCCAGGTCGCATCTGGAAACAAGCTTCGGCCTAGTGTGCTACTCCTGGTTAAACAATGTTCTCTTTTACTGCTCCCACAGATTTTATTTGAGCTTTTGCTCTATCCCACCGCACCTTGAATGATGTCATGATCTTTACTTCCACCACCTCACTGGGCAGCCTATTCCAAGGTTCCATGACCCTTTCCATAAAATAGTGTTTCCTAAGCTCCCTCCTGTATTGTGGAGCTGGTCAAGGGTGGGGAAAAACAAGTCTTCAGATATAGTAAGGAAAAAAAGTAGGGAGAGGGTACTGTTAGACTACAAGAGGTGGGCAGGGTACTAGAGGAAGATGAACAAAAAGCAGCTGTTCTTAATTATTACATCTGCTATGTCTTCACAAGGAAAGGCAGTGTGTCTCTGGCTGAAAGTGGCATCAAGGTGGCTTTCAGGAGCATTCTTGAAATGAGGCAGCCAGTATTTACCAGAGAAAAGGTCTAGAAGGGGCTTGAAGTCCTAAAGGTAGATGAAGCCACCAGGGATAAAATGAATGTATCCAAGAATGCTCAAGGAATTGGCTGAACCCCTAGTAGGGCTGTTCTGTAGCTCATTTCAGACAGGGGTAATTCCGAAAGACTGAAAGGTAGCAGACATAGTCCCGCTACACAACAGGGGAACAAAGAGAAAAAGGGGAATTACAGACCTGTCAGTCTTACCTCTGTAATAGGTAAACTGATGGAGTCACTGATCAAAGAGGACCTTGTGGACTACCTAGAGAGCAACGATCTATAGGATAGTAAACAATATGGGTTTGTGTTTGATTTCAGCAAGGCTGTCAACTTGTACCATGCAGAAGATTACTGAAGAAGCTGGAGGACCTGAGTGCTGCTGGGGAAGCAGTCAGATGGGCAGGAAACTGGTTGAAAGAGCAACAGTAGAGGGTGCTGGTAAATGGATTCAAATCAGAAGATAGGGAGGTCATGTGTAGGGTGCCACAGGGACCTATCCTGGGTCCTGTCCTGTTGAGTATGTTCATCAGCAACACTGGAGAGGGCATCTGGGGCAGGTTGTGTCTCTTTGCAGATGACACGAAGCTTTGCAGTAGGGTAGACAGTGACGAAGAGATCAGGGAGATGCAGAGGGATCTACAAAGGCTAAAGAGGTGATCTAAGTTTGTTAGTTGAAATTCAGCACCAAAAAATGCAAGGTTATGCACCTGAGGGGGAAAAAGGACGAAGTCCTGGATGGGAGGTGTTAAACTGAGCACTACAGCATAAGAAAGGGACCTGAGAGTCATCATTATTGACTCTTTCAAACAATCAAGCCAGTGTAACAAGGCTTATAATAGAATGCTGGGGTGTATCAGAAGGGGTACTGACAGCAGAAAACAAGGAGGTACTACTACTTCTATATAGGCCACTGGTGAGGCTGTACTTGGAATATTGTGCTCTGTTCTGGAGTCCTCACCTAAGGAAGAACAGGGACAGACTGGAGATTGTGCAACACAAGGTGACCAAGATGATTCCAGGCCAACAGGGCAGATCTTACAAAGATCATCTTAAAGCACTGAACATGTACTCACTGGAGACCAGGCAAGAAAGGGAGATATGACAGAGACCTTCAAGTTCCTGAAGAAAATAAACAAGGTGAACTACGGGGAGCTGTTCAACAGGAGTGCGATGTCAAAAACCTGTGGTCAGAAGTGGAAACTGGTGGTGGGGGAGGGAGGGGGACAGAACTTCCAAGTTAGTACTTCTCAAATGAGGGAAATCTCCTGATTCTGACTACTGAAATCAGGGAGACTTTCACAGGGCCCTAATGTATATGCCTAACTAAATCTAAGCTGCTAGAAATGGTTTGCTAAAGTCATTTAAAGACAGGATAAAGAGTCTGTTCTTTTATTCTGACTATTTTAGGGACATGGACTGGTGCCATTAAAAAAAAGGGGGAATCTCAAAGGGTAAAATCGGGGAAACTCTCTCAAAATAGGGAGATTTATTATTTTATTTATTTGTTTTTGGTAAACGGGTAGGGCGCACTAGATATAGAGATGCCTATTTTCAGGCACGACCCGGACAGTTACAATATGGTGATACAAGACAATAGAAGAATATGATACAAGGCTTAAATGGTAAAATAAAATACAAGTACAATAATGGATTACAGTCAGTACAAGTTCAGCTTAACAAAGCAGGGCAGATGGTACCCTAGGTATAAGGAAAAATAAAGAAAAATAGTAAGTACTGTTACACTGAAGAACTTTCATAGCAAGCAGATAGAACAAGAGCAGTCATATTCAACAACTAATGACAGGACTCAGTTTTGATCCTCGCAATCATCAGGAAGGTGGGTATTTACAGGAAGGTTAATAATAGAGAAAAAGTGGGGGTAATAGTAAGCATAGAAATGGGGTAGGGTAGCAGAAGGAGCAGGAGAACAAGGGGTGGAGTGAAGAAGACTCAGACCTAGATATGGTAAAATTAAAGGATGATCAGATAAGTGCCGGGGGGGGCAAGAGTAGGAAATAGTGGTGCGGTGAATGGGAATAGGGAAGGCATACTGTCAGTAGTAGGTGAGTGGAGGGGGCTTAAGGTGGATTGAAGCATGTACAAGGGGCTAATTTAATTAGGAGATCAAGGTGTTCCTTTTTAAAGAGGTCATGACTTGGTGCTAACCGGATAGCTAAGGGAAGGGAGTTCCAGTAATGAGGGCGTGGGAGAAACCATGGGCACCCTTGACTGTCCTGCACCTTGGGATGTCTAGGGGAGTTTGGTCAGCTGACCTACATCCATCTGAGGAAGTTTGCTGGCACAGCATGGAGGCTAGGGATGCAGGGGCTCCAGATCTGATAGTGCAATCTATTAGAGAGCCAAGAGAGAGGAGTCAGTGGGTGGCTGGGGAGGACCATTTTAGGTCAGCATAAAGCTGACAGTGGTGCTTATGACCAGAGGATGCAGAGGCATAGCAGCAGGTATTATTGTATGTTGTGTCCCACCTGTGAAAAGAGGCTTTTGATGCACCTATATATGTGACGGCACCGTGGGTGAGGGTTGGGAGATTTGGAAGGGATGAAGGTTAAAGGGGGCATGAGAAGTTCTGTTTTACAGAAAGGGTGGTGAAGCATGGAACAGTCTGCCAGCACAGGTGGTGGTTATCAAGACTGTAAATGGTTTCTAGCATGGCTGGGACAGAGTGAAGGGTTTGGTGGTTGTTCAGGTTGGTAGCAGTAGGGAGGGGAGCGTAGGTGGGTGTACCAGGAGGGATAAACCCCCGAATGGGCAATAGGTCCTGGGACAGATGGGGAATTCAGCACAAACTAGATGAACCTTTGGACCTTTTCTTCCATCATTGTCCGTTTCTATGTTTACAGTAGGTAGTGAGCATCTTAAGGATGTATAGAAAAGGGAGCAGTAATTCCAAGGTTATCATAAAAACATCCAGCTTAAATACAGTCCTGCATTCATAACAAGGCTGTAATATTTCAACACTGTAATTTAGATTGTTAATGCAATGCATCCCACATACTGAACAGAAATGTTTCCGTAGCTAAGTTATCACTTCCATCTGATATGCACACAAAACCACTTATCTTAACAACCAAATGGCAATGAACTCAGCTGACCCGACTTTTCTTTTTGCAAGATAACCCTATTTGTTACAGAATTTGCAGGCTTTCTTAAGATTGCCATCTGAATGGAAGTATTGTTGTCACATTCCAGTTTTTAGCAGGTCACAGTAATCATAAGAGCATATTTCCAAAATAAAGCCAGACTGTAGTAAGGACAAAGCAAACAACTTCTTACCATCAGAAAAGAAACCAGTGAATTGTCCTTTATAAATGTTATGTGTGGGGTTTCTGATAACACGCAATTAGGAAAAAAATCTATGAATAGAAAAGGACTTGAGACTTTGACAAAATGGTCTCGTTAAGCAGAAAGCTGCTATGAACAGAAGATTCTATAACTGAGCTGCACAGCATAATAAATCTTTTCCAGTTTTGCACCTAGGGAAAATGACTGTAGTGTTATCTTTCTGCCTAAAATTTATTAGCACTGTTGCATCGTTTAATAGTGGTTCTTCCCTTGTGTTCAGTGTTTCAGTTGCTTTCATAAATCTAAGTCGTGGGGCAGACATTACAGTTAAATGCTGTATCAGTCAGGAGGAACAACTCTAAAGGGGCTTCTTCAAATCTAGCTAGCACTTTTAACTTTTGAGGAATTTTGGACAGTTGTAATAATTGCAGTTTTCTGCACATGTTCATTCTGATGTGTGTATGTGGGGGCAGTCAAAATGCAAATATTTAACTTGTAATCATGAGTATGGTCATAAACTACTCTGGGAGTATATATTTTTCTGTGTGCCAGATGTAAGGTGTTAGGTAGAGATGCTGTTTATTCTGACTTGTACAAAATGATATTAAGATGAGAAGTAGTAATTTTTTATGCAATGCGTACATGTCCATTTAAGGCTGTTGGAACACTGAGTGAATGAGCTAAGTATTTTAGGTTTCATTATAGAAAAGGTAAATAAAGTGCTGTAATGTAACTGGGATCCAAGGTGTAACAGCTTTCCACAAGGGAATCCTACAGAAGATTATTCAAAGGGTAGCATCTGTGAACAGTGTCCATCTTGAAAGCCCGTGATTGAAGGAGTGTATTTTGAATGAGATGGGCCTTCCTGCAGCTGGCAGCAGTCCAAAGAAATTGCTGACTGTCTGCTCTGTATTGATACTACCTTGTTACCGTTTTTAGAACCTTGTGATGTTATGCAGGCAGGGGGAAAGCTGCACCTAGCTACAGTGCGGTTAGGCACAGACTCACCTTCAATGATATCAGAAGGTTCTAAAAATGGTGGCAGTATATTATCAATATAAGACACACACGCATGACCATTTAAGGTTCTTGGGAGGCTAAGTGAAGGAAACAGAACCTCATTTAAAAGAGGTTTCCATGGGTTTTCAACCTATGAAGTGCACTGTTTTATACCTTTTACCCTTTAGGTGGTATCCATTTACCAGAGTTATCCAGGCTGCCTCTCCTCTGTCAAAGGATAAATCAAGGTTTTGGTATTTGAGATGTCCTTTCCGTTGCATGTCATGAATATAAAGAATTGGCAGGGCTAATTTCACAATCCACATAAAGTACGGGCTGGATTCACAGAGGGGGATGCAGGGCTGGCATCAAGCCCTGCCTCAAACCTGGCAGTCAGAGCAGCTGCCTGAAAAGTTTGTCGCAGAATGTACCTGATTCAAGAAGATTGGGTGCATGTACGACAATTTTCCCAATGTATGGCAACTTGCGCCAAATATTTGGTGCAAGCCTCATAAAATGGGTACCAGAGATTACCACAAGCTAGCCCAGATAAAGCTGATCTAACTTGCAGCAATTGCTGCACAGGAACAATAATCCCAATCGCCGGCCGGAGAATGCCACAAGCCCCATGCACCATATGTTCAGTGCAGCCTGGGCCATGTGGAATTCTCGGTACTTTAGAGAATCAGGCCCTAAGTATCTGTTTTTCACATCTTCAATTTTATTTTTTCATGCCACCAATAAAAATACCTTGGTAACGTTTTAGGGTCTCTGCCCCTTCGTCAGGCCCCCGGTATTTGCCATGGTCACCTGGTCAGAGATGTACAATTAGTCTAATTTCAGAGGTAAGGAAACTTACATTGCTAGCTTCCTGGTGCTACCACATGCAATAAATCTTAAATCGCTGTCATATACATAAACCTCATATTACCCTTCAACTTCAACCCTCAGTGTTCTTGCACAATAATCATTATAAAATAAAGTTGTCTGGGTGTATGTTTTCACATTGCCATATCATTATTCTCTCTTGCTGTTGCTTTTCTTTTTAATCTCCCAGTTCAATACAGCTGTACCTTTAAGGATGCATGTCTGAAAATTTAAACCATTATTGATCTAAACTTACATCATCCTGATTAATTGTTACTATCAAAGATCATTATAAATCTCTGTCAATTCCCTTTGAATAATTCTCTTACATCCTGGCCTTTTCTACTGAAGGTATGTTAATAAATACTGTTTGCTGCTTACGTTACTCCACTGGTTACACCTGTGAAAACCCATTAATTTGCTATACCATTCATAACATTCCATTTTTTACATAGATTATGTTTGCATTTTGCCCCAGAATTACAACTTGCTGCTGATTACCTCTTGGTTGCTATGCTCCTATGAAACAGTCAGAACTTCCTTGTTGTGGCATGTGGGGGTACTGTCCTATGTAAATGTATACAGTGTCTTGTTATTTCATTCGTGTGTAAAAGCATTCCTTATTCAGTGCTTAACTCTAACAAGAGCATTATACAACTTTTCCTCCACTTCTGCTTGAGTTCTGCAACTGGCCACGACTCCCAAGACCACAGGAGGTGGCTGGTTGCTTGCTCATGTGCACCTTATATGGTGCTGGCAGAGGGAGAAAAAACATTATGTGAATTCAGTGCAAGAGTGTCCTGCCCACTGTGAGTTTTATGGCCCAGTTTTAGTTACCCAAACCCAAGCTTGGAAGCCAAATTTGTGGGAGGCAACCTGATTTACTTTATTCTAGTCCAAGAGCAAATCTTAAGCCCAGTGTTTGGTCCACACATAAATCCCACAGTGTTGTGAGTTTCACAGAACAAGCAGATAATAAGAAACCTATACTATACTGTTCTGTAGGTTTTATTTTAAGCAAGAAATCTGACAAGAAAAAGGTGACATATAACCAATTATCAAGTAATTAATTTTCCTTTCCCTTCTAATAGTCACCCCTTTTCCTTTTTTCTTCTCTTCCTTGTTTTTCCCCTTCCCCCTTAATCTTTCCCTCCCCTCCTTCTTTTCCTCCCCTTCACCCCTCCTTAACTTTCCTCTCCATATTTTCCTTCCTACTTATAACAGCTTGAAATATGAAACTAAATAATTAATGGAATGTTAGCTTTTGAATGGATATAATTGCTGCATACACTAACATTTTATCAAGATGCTGCTTTCATTTAATTGCATTCAGCGGCATTATGCCTTTAAATTTTTGAATGTTGGAATTAAATCATGTGATGTATGCTGTCACTATTGTTGGGGCATAAAATCAGTTTCTTTTATGTCAGTATTTAACCCCCTCAGGAAGACTGAAGGGTCGAGACACAGGGGTTCTGTTTGCTCTCACTGTTTACTTCTTTGCACTGGATTTAATTGCAATTTGCACTTTAAATAAATATTCTACTTTTGCATGAAGAATTGAACATTGGCTCCTGATTTGGGGTGTGAGACTATCCTTGCTAAGATCAAAGGAGATAAGGGTGTGTGTGAGGAGGAGGGCCATGTAAAAGCATCTATCCTAAATAGATACTTCCGCTCAGCATTTACTGAAGAGAAGGTAGGGCAGGGACCACAGCTCAGCACCATGGACACAGGGGGGAAGGAGGTGAGCACTAGTTCCTTCACAAAAGAAAGGGTCCTACAAGAGCTCGATAAGCTCAGGGTGGACAAGGCAATGGGACCGGATGGCATACATCCCAAGGTACTAAAGGAGCTAAGGGTGGAACTAGCAGAGCCATTATCAGAACTGTTTAGCGAGTCTCTGAGCACAGGAGAGGTCCCAGAAGACTGGAGAAGGGCTCATGTGATCCCACTCCACAAGAGTGGTAGCAGGGAGAAGTCAGGGAACTACAGACCAGTTAGTCTTACATCAGTAGGGGGCAAGATTATGGAGGCACTCCTTAAGAAAGGATAGTGCAACACCTGGAATCCATAGGAGCACAGGATCCATGACAGCATGGGTTTACAAAGGAAGGTCCTGTCAAACTAATCTCATAGATTTCTTTGACTGGGTAACCAGAGTGGTGGACCAAGAGGGGCAGTTGATGTCGCCTACCTTGACTTCAGCAAAACTTTCAATACTGTTCCACATAGAAGATTGATTAATAAGCTGGGTAGGCTTGGGGTGGGTAAGAAGTCTGTCAACTGGGTGGCAAACTGGTTGATGGGCAGAAGACAAAGAGTGGTGGTAAACAGTATAGTCAGAAGAGATGCAAGTCACAAGTGGGGTACCTCAGGAATCAGTCCTGGGACCAGTCCTCTTCAATATCTTCATCAGTGACATTGCAGATGGACTGGAGGGTAAGGTTTGTCTATTTGCAGATGACACCAAGATCTGCAACAGAGTATATGATCCAGATGGGGTGGGCAGAATGAGAAGAGATCTGGATAAACTAGCAAAATGGTCGGAACAGTGACAACTGGAGTTTAATGCAAAGAAGTGCAAGATCATGCTCATAGGGAAGAGAAACCCTGAAGCCACCTATAGGCTGGGAGGGGAGTTGCTGGCAGTCACAAGGGAAGAAAGGGACTTGGGCATCATCATCACCGATGACCTGAAATCATCCAAGCAGACCACTAAAGCAGTAGTTAAGGCTAGAGGGATGTTAGGGTGTATTAGTAAGGGTGTTACAAGTCGGAAGAGGAGGAAATAATCCTGTTTACAAGACACTGGTTAGGCCCCAACGGTACTGCATGCAGTACTGGAGGCCACACCTTCTCCTAGGACATTAACCAAATTGAGGCAGCCAGAGAAGGGCAACCAAAATGGTGCGGACTGCATCAGAAAACATATGAGACAGATTAACAGAGCTCAATATGTATACCCTAGAGCAAAGGAGGGAGAGGTGATATGATCGAAACATTCAAACATCTTAAGGGCATTAACAAGGTGAAAGAGTCTAATATGTTTCAATATAAGAAAATAGCAGGACAAGAGGACACAGCATGAGATTAGAGGAGACCGTTTAAGGGTAATGTGAGGAAGTTCTTTTTCACAGAAAGGGTGGTGGATGCATGGAATGGCCTACCTCAGGAAGTGGTGGATATGAATACAGTGCAGGGTTTCAAACAGGCATGGGATAGGCATAAGGGAGCAATACAGATGAGTATGAATAGATAGGCCATTGACAGAGCAAAGGTCGATGGCACATTTATAAGGTAGAAAAAGAAATGGGAAGACTGGATGGGCCTTGCAGTCCTTATCTGCCATCAACTTCTATGTTTCTATGTTTCCATGTTTCAGTGAGATAGGATCAGTGATTGGTTGATGGGTAGCAAGTGACTGTGGATTAAATTCCCTATTTAATCCACGGTTACTGTGCCAGACCTAGTTTTCTCAGAGAGTAAGAGACTTCATCACACCGCGGATGGATCTTCTTGTACTGCTCAGCTAGATTTTGTCAGCAGCCATTGTTTTTCTTGACGTTAGCGAGCAGTACAGGGTGGTCACCATGGTGGCATACAAGTGAATTTGTCTTTGTTCGGGCCCCTGACTCTGAATGAGAGGCAGAATGTGTGATTTCCTGATGGGGAATCTGTGATCTGTGATGTTAGTAAAATGAAACATCTGGGACAGTGGCTGCCGATATGAGTAGATAGCGCAAGTCCTCCCATTAGTGCAGCGGCAGATGTGAGGGACCACAAAGCACCGTGGCAATCAAATGCTACAGAGGGATGTATGTGCAAGGGAAGCGGATGAGCGGACACCACCAGCAGCAGATAGGAAACAAGTGCAAACTGCTGAGTTTGTGATTCTGAAGGAGCAGCAGCATAAGTGGGTGCTAAATAATGTCTGTGGGTTCAGAGTGTAGCGACAGCTTGCTCCTGTTATGCAAAGTGATGTGCGGCATCCCTCAAAGTTTTTCTTGAGCTGCTTCTGTTGCGGTGCAGTGTTCAATAGCTGATGTACATGTTGGGAAACACCATTTCATAGGTAGGGTTTAAGTGACAGCCGCCCTGCAGTGCGAGTGCAAAATGCGCTCCTGAGAAAGAGCGTGAGAGAGAGAGGCAGTAAAATGTCACTTGTTTTTGTATTTTGCCGTGCGGCCAGTAGCGAAGTGCTCCTTTGCCGTAGTGCATGACTTTAGCGATTGTTACAATTGTAACCCCAATTCCGGACCTTCCCAGAGCATCCTGCAGGGAATGGCTGAGTGCAGAGAGCAAGGGTGAGACGGAGATGCTGCCTTTGAGGTACTAAAAGTTTTGTACCACGGCTATGTCTTAGGCCTCCCCTGGCTTCCAGCAGTCAGTCACTCATTGGGGGCTCACCGTTCTGTCTGTGTTTGCTGTCTGTTTCTCCGTTGTACGCACTCCCTACACAGCAGTACTTATGGTCTGCCAAATTTAGTGGAACAGAAACCAGCAAATGAGTGGTTCTGGTGCTCCATACAACAGGTGTCAGTTGTGGCGGTGAGTTTTGTGCTACTCTGTAGATCGAGCAATGTACAACAAATGCTCCCCCACTGTGAGCTGCAGGCAGCTATTCTTTCTAGCCTGTCAGTGACATCCTGTGACAAGATGGCTTGTTACATGAATGGCTCGCAATGCACTGTGCAGTCCCCGAGCATTTGTTGGTTACATCTGTTGGGCTGTATACAGTGCTGGAGAAACGTTCAAGCACTGTAGAGCATGGCTCCTTGTGGTAATGTGCGTGTGTCTCAGGTTTCTGCAACCGTTGATTAAACTATCGGTTTCATTTACGGTTAGGGACTACTTTGCAAGGCGGAAGGATAAAATTCCTGTCTGCTATTAAAACCGGGGGGGGAGCAGCTGTTTTTGGGGGGTTTGTACCCTATGCTTAACATGATCCATGTTATAAGTGCAGTAACCCACACCAGGGTGTAGGGTTATAGGCATTTAATCCATGCCTGTGGCGCTGTGAGGACACTCGGCCTGTGGCCTCATGCCTCATAACGCATCCCAGGTATGGATTAAATGTCTATAACCTCATACCCTGTTGTGGGTTATTGCTTACTTAACTATGACCTGCCCTGCTTGCTTCTGATTTTTTTATTAAAAAAAATACTCACAGCCACTGCCCAGGGCAGGTTCAGATATTCTGGCAGTACTCTGCAGCCACTGTAGCCAGCCACACAATGACATGAGTCAGGAGAGGAGAGGACAGGATTCCTTTCTAGCCACCAGCCAGGAGTCTCAGTCAGAAGGAGCCACAAACCCACGAACCACCAGAAATGAAAGAAGGCCCAACCACCTCCACTACCACCCATGTCACCTTGGCACCTTTCCCCTACTATTACCCAGCTCATCCCTTAACTCCAGACCAAATAATACAATCGCATCGTGACCTCTTCTTCCATCCAGGGACCACCAGTGCCACTGCCGTTGCCTCAGAGGTTGCCAAGAAAGAGGAGCGGTTGGACCACAGTGGGCTCAGGGAGGGTGAGGGTGGTGGAACAGAGGCGCATCCCTCCAGTTGTACCTCTCCACAATTCCTATGCCATTCTGGCAAAGTGTGGTTCGTCTATGGAGGCACCTGCAGTGGAGACCAAGGAGGATGTTGAACCTCCACAAAGGAGACCCACAGGAGGGTGCAGAGGACCCTGCAGGGAAGGAACAACTCCTGGTGGGGACTCCATTGTTAGGAAGGTAGAACTGTGGGAGGAAGGGAGGAGGTGCCTGCCTGGTGCCATGACTTGGAGGGACAGGAGGCGAATCCTCAGGATTGCCGGAGCAGCTGCACAGGGGAGGGAGCTGGATGTCATTGTCCACCTAGGGACAAATGACCTGGCTAAGAAAGGGATTAGAGAAGTGCAGGAAGAGTCTGTGGAATTGGGGAGGGGCCTTAGTCAAGTAGCACGCACGGTAACCTTCTCGGAGGTGCTGCCCATCTATGGCATAGGAGAGGCTAGGGTGTTCCACACCATGGAATTTAATCAGTGGTTGAAAAACTGGTGTGAAGCTCAGGGATTTGGCTTCATTGGGGACTGGGGGTCACTTGGGTGATGCAAGCCTATACTGGCATGATGGGCTGCATCTGTCCGGAGGAACCAGGATCCTAGGAGATAGGTTTAAATGCTTCATTGGCAGAGCTTTTAAACTAGCCAGGGAGGCACTGAAAGGGCAGAAATCCTAGCCCCCAAAAAGTCATGTGTAGTACAGGCAAACACCAACATAGAGGTGTTGATAGGGAGAAGGGCAGGGGTAAATGGAGAAAGTGACAAAAGCAAGAAGGACAGGGATGGGGCAAAAGGGAGTAAGGCCATCAGGAAATGGAGGGTAATGAGTACCAATGCCCGTAGTCTGGGCAACACGCTCCCTGAGCTGGTGGCCTTGATGGAAGAGGGATGCCTGGATATCAGTAGCAGTCACAAAACATGGTACACAGAGAACCATGACTGGGATGTTAACATTACCAGGGTACATAACCTACAAGAGAGACAGGCAGGGAGAAGAGGGGAGGAGTAGCTCTCTATGTAAAGGAAGGGATAAAAGCAACTGAACAAAAGAGTAAACAGGGAGGAGAGGAGGCACTGTGGGTCACCTTGGAGACTGGAAAGGGCACCACAGTCCGCACAGGGGTTGTGTACAGACCCCCATGTCAGGGGGAGGGAATGGAAAAGAATATGATAGAAGGCATTCTTAGAATGGCAGAGAAAGGGGAGATACTGTTGATGGGAGACCTGAATATGCCTGATGTTAACTGGAGCACATTTGCTGCAGCCACATCCAAGAGCAGGGCCATTCTTGGTGCCCTACAGGTGGCAGGCATTAGACAGCTAGTTTCGGAACCCACTCGTGAGGGAGCAATCTTAGACCTCATACTCTCAAACGGGGGCAGTGAGGGATCTCAGATCTAGAAGTGGGTTGCCATCTGGGGACAAGTGACCATAAAACAGTGTGGTTCACGTTAAACTCAGCTACAGAGTCAAGCCATACAAAAGTGAGGGTACTGGACTTTAGGAGGGCTGACTTTGGCAAGATGGAGAGTGCCTCAGAAAAGCACTAGCAAACAGGCTAGAAGGAGGTGTGGAGCGACAATGGGGAATCATCAAAACTGCCATCACAGAGGCAACAAGCCTTTGTGTGAAGCAAATAAACAAATCAAAATGAAAGAATAAGCCACTATGATTCTCAGAAGAGGTGGCTGTGAAAGTCAGGAAGAAAAAGATAGCATTCCGGAAGTATAAGAAAACACAGAAGGAGCAAGACAGAGAGCTGTACCAGTTAAGGCAGAAGGAAGCAGGGAGGGAAGTCAGAATAGCAAAGGCCCAAACTGAGGAAAAGATAGCCAACTCAGTTGAAGAGGGATAAAACCTTTTATAGGTACATCAGCGGCGTAAAAAGACAAAGGGAGGATAGTGAGGCTGAACAGAATGAGCGGTGGGTGGGCAGAGGGACAGTGAAAAGCAGGGATACTGAATGAATATTTCTGCTCAGTATTCACAAAGAGGAGGAAGTGCCTAATCCAATTAACAGAAGCACTCTTGATAGGGGGGTCAATCCCAGTCCTTTCACAGAAGAAAGGGTTCTGCAAGAACTCCTAAAACTAAAGGTGGACAAAGCAATGGGTCCTGATGGACTTCACCCCAGAATTCTAAAAGAGTTAAGGGAGGAACTAGTGAAACCACTGGCTACTCTTTTTAATAAATCATGGGAGGATGGTGTGGTACCCGAGGACTGGAGGAAGGCGGATGTGATTCCCCTTCACAAAAGTGGGACCAAGACAGAGGCAGGAAACTACAGACCTGTCAGTCTGACCTCTGTGGTAGGGAATGTGATGGAGTCACTTCTGAAGGAAAGAATAGTTGAGTACCTAGAGGCCAGTGGAGCACAGGACCCAAGGCAGCATGGGTTCTGGCCAGGAAGGTCATGTCAGGCAGATCTAATAGATTTCTTTGACTGGGTGACCAAGTAGTAGACCAGGGAGGGGCTGTGGACATGGCCTACCTAGACTTTGCAAGGCATTTGACACAGTCCCACACAAAAGATTAATAGTCAAATTAACCAGCCTGGGAGTGGGTCCCAGGGTGGTAGCCTGGGTAAAACATTGGCTGCACAACAGGACACAGAAGGTAATTGTAAATGGAGTCCACTCTGAAGAAAGAGGGGTTACTAGTGGGGTACCGCAGGGTTCAGTATTGGGTCCAGTCCTTTTTAATGTCTTCATCAGTGACATTGCAGAGGGACTGGAAGGAAAAATATGCCTTTTTGCAGATGATACAAAGATCTGCAACAGGGTTGATACACAAGGAGGCGTGGAAAGGATGAAAAGGGACTTGGCAAGGTTGGAGGAATGGTCAGACGTATGGCAGCTAGGATTCAATGCAAAAGTGCAAAATAATGCACCTGGGAAACAAGAACCCAGGGGAAGAATACACAATGGGTTGGGAGGTAGTAACAACAACAAAAAGGAAAGGAACCTGGGGGTAATCATATCAGATGACCTTAAGGTTAGCAAGCAATGTGAGAAGGCAGTAGGGAGGGCTGGGGATATACTGGGATGTATAAGGGACAGGCATCACCAGCAGAAAACAGGAAGTTGTAATCCTCTGTACAGACAGTTGGTAAGACCTCATCTGGAGTACTGTGTCCAGTTCTGGAGACCACATCTCCGCAAGGACATAGACAGGATAGAGGTAGTCCAGAGGAGGGCAACTAAAATGGTGCAGGGAAAAAGAGACTTGCAAGAACAAGGGGACACAATTTAAAGAAAGAAGGAGGGTGGTTCAGGGGCAATGTGAGGAAGTATTATTTCACAGAGAGGGTAGTGGGTGCATGGAACAGCCTTCCTGAGGAGGTTGTGGGGTCTAAAACTGTGGGAGAATTCAAGAATGCATGGGACAGACATAAGGCAATTCTTGTGGGGGGTAGGAAGAAATACGCTGTTGGTTAACTAGGATCTGCAGCCTATCCTGTAGGTAGGGAAATGGGCAGACTAGATGGGCCAAGCGGTCCTTATCTGCCATCAAAGTCTATGTTTCTATGTAAATCACAGATTAGAAGTAACGGCTGGGGGTACTGCTGATTTTTTGACACCAAGACCTCCTCTGTCCTCCTCCATTAGCCCTTCTCCCACGATCGATGACTGTCACCTCAGTATCTCAGTCAGAGTGAGATAACAGTATGCCCATTGACTCAGTGACACATTGGCACTCCACACACCACTGCTTGCGTTTGGGCATGCACACTGCATCTCAGAGGCCTCTGCCTATGTGCACAGCACAGAAAGCATGTTTCTTTGGCAGCAGTACGCCAAAGCCTCGAAGAAGGACTCGGAGTTGGTGTTAATGTGCAAGCACCGACTCCTAGAACTATCTGCAATATTAAAAAAAAAAATTACTGCACTTTAAAAAAGTGTGGGAGCGCTGCTCCCCCTCATAAATAAGTAAGGGGTTGGCAATCCCATGCGACCCACAGCACTACACCCCTGTTTTGGTCTCTTGCCAAAGATAAGACATTAGCAAGGGAGTTTCTTTGGCAAGGGCTTAGTCATGGTTTGTGGGAGGAGGGGGGATGATGCTTGCTGGCATTCTCTCCCTAGAGGGTCTGATCCGATGTAGATGTTTGTAGCTGGTGGGAATCTTGTTCCTGAATGACTTGTCGCATCATTATTTTGAGGCATGGTCGATGGCACTGGATCCTGCATCCTGGTGTTCCATAACTCTTTGAATTGCTGTAGAAAAACTTGTTGCTTATGGGTGACATGATGATGGCATTAGATGTTGAAATACCATCTTGCTGGTATTATTGTTCAGACATACCAGATCTCTTGATGGCTTGAGATGTTCAGAATACCATGGTTCTTTATGGCATTGTTACATAGATACATACATAGACAGTGTCGGCAGATAAGGGCCGGATTGTTGGATGTTAAGCAGTACCATAACTATCTCAAGAAAAGGTCATATTTTTATACAGTACATTTTACGCAGCAAGCATTTTTTGCCTCACGTCATCAGGCATTATGATGGCTAAAATGAATTTTGCTTACATTTAAGCTAGGAATATTTGATAAACATGTTTTCACACAAGATCAACAAAATGGGGGTTTGAACCGTGGCCTAATTCATTACATTTCAACACACATTGGTTCTGTAACAAGAAACACTAGTTGGCACTAGTGCTTCATAAACCTCCACTGAGCAAAACTGAGATTACTTATGATGTACATTTTATGCATATTGGGGCCTATGCATGAACGCACACCAGGTGCACATGATTTGCGCTTACTTGGCCCATGTAGCTACATGCCCACTGACAGATGCAGGGTGTGCAGTATGCATGAGCACGTGTACCTGCAGGGCTTCTGTCCACAGTCCCGCCTCGCAGCGTGCATGATCATAAGGGGGTGTGCCTGGCCAAAGGGACACCATCAGGCATCCACTCGGATGCCTGACCTTGGTCCTGTAGTGGATCTTCTGCTATGCAAGAGCAGGGGACACTGGGAAGGTGCAGGATGACAGAACTAAATGTTTACTGGCAAGTGCCTGAATTGCTTCCCACTGCCAAACCTGTCAGTCCAGAGAGCTGGGACAGCACGACAGGTGGGGAATCAATCATCCCGCAACCTGTAATGTGACTTTGTTGGGGGGTGAACAGCAGATACAGCAGGGACCCTGCTGCCATATTGTTGTGCCCTCTCACCCGGCACGCCTTTCCTCTTTGAATGATGTGGAGTGTGGGCACACCCATGGACTGCCTGCAGCACATGGTTGTGCAGTTGGCCAGAGGATCATGTGCACAAGGGGCACACAACCCTTCTGTGAATGCCACTGGGGTCCACTGGACCCCCAAAGTGTGGAATTCTGACTCAGGGTTGCCTTCATGCATAGGACCCATTGGCTGTTATGCATTAAGGAGTCAGTTGCCTACGCACTATGGATCCGCGGCATATAGGCAACCCTATGTCTGAATGCCGTAAACCAGGAAGTCCTGTGGACCCCTGTCAGCATTCATGGAAGGAATGCATGC
This sequence comes from Neoceratodus forsteri, assembly GCA_016271365.2. NCBI lineage: Eukaryota > Metazoa > Chordata > Ceratodontiformes > Ceratodontidae > Neoceratodus > Neoceratodus forsteri. The sequence continues at coordinate 263,737,318 of CM057452.1, read as the reverse complement.
CTCTTCTATATGGGATCCCCTGGCTGACTGCGCATACCTGGCTCATGTAGCTCCACACCTGCGGACAGGTATTTGGTGGCTGGCATGCATGATCGCTGTCCATCACCATGTGCCTGTCCATGGCCTCCCCAGAGCAACTGGAGGATACAGTCAGGCATCCAATTGGATGCCCACCCTGGGTCCCAAAGTGGAACCCCTACTCTGTGCAAGCAGGGGATTCTGGGAAGGCGCTGAAGGGAAAATTTCAAAAAGATGGGCAAATGCTTAAATGGCTGTCCCCAGCCTTCCCTTTGTACCCAGAGGGCTGGGGTACCACTGTGGGGAAGGTTGTTGTCCTGCAACCTGCAGGGTTTCTTGGTGTGAGCACACACAAGATACAGCAGGGTTCCTGCCTGTGTATCCTGTGCCCCCCTTGCCCAGCATTCTGTGCTCTCATGAATGGTGTGGAGTGCGGGCACACCTATAGACATGCCTGTGGACCAGTTGTGCGAGTAGATGTACAAACGGCTGGGAGATCTGGTGTGGAAGGTGAATGTGTCCCTTCTGTGAATGCCGCCAGGGGCTTGCAGAACCCCTGGTTCATGGCATTCAGCCATAGGGGTGCTTATGCACTGCGGATCCATGGCACATAGACAACTCATCTCTAAAGGTGCATGGTACGGTGGTCTCTGTGTTGAGGGTCTTGGACGACATCGGTAGGGCTAGTGATCTCCAGCAATATACGGGAGCCAAACTGATTGATCAGTCCAAGGCCTTCGATATGGTTGACCACCAAGCCATGCTGTGATTACTGTCTGAGGTAGGTTTAGGTAAGGAAGCCTTAACTTGGTTTTGTTCTGGGTCAATGGAATTGATTCTTCTTTCCTGAATGTGGTAAGGGGCATCCCCCAGGATTCAGTACTGGGGCCGCTTCTTTTTCTAGTTTATTTAAAAGATATTGGTAGGAGCGTGGAGGGGGTAAATTACCACCCCTACGCAGACGACACGGTCTTGTATTTTTCCAACAGCTCCATTTTGAAAATTCAGTCTACTCTGTAGTCTCAGTTTGATTCATTACGGAAATGTTTTCGTCACTTAAAGTTAAAATTGAACACTTCCAAAACAAAGTCAATGTTATTTGGTCCAGCATCTCAGTTAAAATCAGATATTAAGTTAGAGACATCTGACCTATCAGGTGCACATTTAGAGTGCGTTAAAGCGTATAAATACCCAGGATACTGGCTGGACCAGTTAGGTTCAGATAGTACTCATGTAGATAACTTGGTACTACAGATGGGGAAAAAGGTGGGTTGTTTATTTAGAAATCAAAAATGTCTTGGCTGAGACACTATGAAATATATACTTCAAGCAGAGATTTTACCTTTAATTGACTATGGTAACCTATTGTACAGGGGTGCCTCTCATGACATATTACATAGGTTGGATGTACTTTACAATAAAATGGGCAGGTTAATTTTAAAATATTCTATAACCACTTACCACTGTGATTTATATAATTCCTTGAGTTGGACTTCCGTGGCAGTTAGGAGGGATATACATATGAGTTTATTTGCGTACAAATCCGGTTTGGGTTTAATTTCTAAATACCTGAGTGATAGGTTAACATTCCATGATATTGGGCCATCTCTAAGAAACTCCCAAATTTCTGAGCTAATTGCTGTAAAGTCTTATACTAAAAGGTCTATGCAATATTTTAGTCAATTGATTCCAATGTTTCAGAATAGGCTACAACACTTTTTAGGGTTCTCAATACTATTTCACCAGCTGGGTCTGCACTAAAGAAACACTTGCTCTGAAGTGTACAGATCTGTAAATGTTTTAACTAATTGTCTGTGTAACCCCTAGATGGCGCTATCCCAGGGGCTACTACCCCTGCCTGATTTGCCACTAACAGGTTGAGGGGCCTGGATCCAATGGCGGGTGCCTCCACCCAGAGGTCAGGGTTTGCAATAGTTTAACTTGGTCACAGCCCTCTGGGACACTGCAACCCCTTTCTTCCCACTAGTGGCCCACACAATATATCAGAATTACCTTCACAGTATACACTTACCCCAGGTCTGGTTCCGGCACTGGGACCTCCTGTGAAATGAGATACAGTGCAACAATCACAGTACAGTACTTTAACATAGACAAATACCTCAGGCAGTATAACTTTGCTGAAACAAGCAGCTCTGATTTATTTAGGGGATATAACAAGGACAGGGGAATCAGGTTAATTAGCTTATCAGTCTAATAATCTACCTGGCTCTGTGCACAGGCCTATCCTATCAGTTACTGTCCCTGGGTACCCAAACCCTAGTGGCTAGTCCAAACCGTGGCAGCTGGTAGGGGCCCTTTCACAAAGAAAAGGAAAATTAAACAGTCAGCAGTACAGTAATTCCATTTGGATTTAATGTGGCAATTCAACAGGGAAGCGACCCTGAATTAGTACTCCACGACCTCCAAATAAGATAGGGTCCCTCAATATCAGCAAGGGCTCACTTGAGGTACACAAACCTCTTCACACATTTATATAAAAGCACTATACCAGGCAGGCTGCATCTGTATCCGACCGCATTACTGCACAATACCGGGAGAACACACAGCAGATTCAGTTCCTGACAGACCAGTGCAATTTTCAGCAATTCCTCCAGTCTTCTACAGGGTGAGCCTGGTTTCTCTTCAGATATCCTTTGATTCTCTTCACAGGGGCAGTTCAGTCCTAACAAGCTGCAGACGGAACTCTGGGCCTTACACACGTTTTTGGACTAAAACTGCACACTGAAAAAGCACAGGGCTCCTTCCTTCTTCACTGCCAAAGCTCAACTGAAACTCCAACCGACAAAACGGGCACTTCCTTTTGAGTTCCTCCCAGTTCTTGACTGATTGGCTGTCACTCACAATAGACTGCTGCTGTTGGTCCAAAAGGCACTGAAGTCTAAACTACATCTCCCAGAGTCACTGCCCATACAATCCTCTTGTGGCTGGCTCAGATTATGAGTCCAAGTTCTGATTCGTCCAAGGCACCATTTTAGAGCTAGCTTACCCCACACTGATTGGTCCAGTTCAGCAGTTCAAAACCAGAATGGGGAACTAGGCAGACACTGTTCTGACTGCAAAAGAAAGTAGGTTAGACAAACTGTAATTTCATTATTACTGTAAATGATTTCTGGCAAACAGTTACATCTTTCAGATAGGTTCCCTTTGCACTCCTAGTGACTGCAAAAATGGAGTGAATTGGCAGCAGCTTGAGTGGTACTCAATCAAAGAAACACACAGTCCCCCATACAAACTAATTATGTCAAGCAGACAGCTCTTAAAGAGACAGTACCAGAGGTTCTAAAAACACTCACTGATAAATGGCTTAAACGCCAAACACCATTCAGGCTTGGAGCATTCAAGCAAGCTCCTGGAAGTCTTTTGGGAACCCCCATTTGCAGGGGGAGTTACATCTGTATTTAATGTTTATGTGCTGTATTATATATGAAGCGTATGAATGTATGTATTGTGCACACTAAGTTGCCATTGAGAATGAGCTTATGCTTCATGATTATTCCTAATAAACAACAACAACATATGCATCGGGACCATTCAGCGCCACTTATCTGATCTATTCCTAAACAAAGTTCCAAATGACACTGAATCTTACACAAGCATAGACATATCCTTGAATAGTTAGAAGCTTAGCAAAACAACTATACAGCCATTTAAACCATAAAGGAAAGCAGTCCTTAGCCCTCATTCCCCACCCCCGCAAGCCTTACCCCCCTGATTAGGGCTCCTGCAAATAAACTTCCCTTTTTCTAAATTGATTCACTTACTTTTTATTTTTTAAAAGTCCGGCGTTCAGCAAAATGATCTTGCGCCGTGTCTCCATCTCATGGCAGAGTGCGGTGCTGCACCGCTCAAAACCAATACAGGTGTATTGGAGCTAAAGTCTGACGCCGCACTCTGCCATGAGATGGAGACTGTGATGCACCATTTTGCAAACGCCAGACTTTTAAAAATAAAAAAGATAAGTGAACTGGTTTAGAAAAGGGCGCTTATTTGCAAAAGGCCTAATCGGGGGGTAAGGCTTGCGGGGGTGGGGAATGAGGGATAAAGACTGCTTTCCTTTAAAATGACAGGCTGACTTTTAGCATAAATAGTCAACCAGGCCAAAAAATTCAGGTTCAAACTTGACCTGAAAATTTGTGGCCCTATACTGCCCACACTACTGTGGGCCCCTTCTCTATTACATCATAATTCTCAGGGGAATTCCCATTTGCTGTGGCATTACATAATGGGGAGTTTCCATAGGCTGTGATGCAACATAATTGGGAGTTTCCATATTTCATTTAGTTTAAGACTTGCTGGCCCGGGGACACCTATCCCATCACCGGGCATGTTCTCCTGACAGAGGTCACTCTGTCACAGTAACTTTGAATTGAGCTCCATTAGACAAAATAGTAAACCAAACACAAAGGAAAACAATCAAAAGGCACTAACTTGGGCAAATATTAGCGATCAAGCTAAGCCTGCCAAAACATTAAAGGATTTCACTACTCAATTAAAAAAGGAACTGTTGTGCAGATGCATGTGTAATGGCTAAAGCATCATATGTTTTTGCTGCATACTTTCATAAAGTATGGTAATTTAGTTTGTTTGCTTGTTGCACTTTATAGTAAATGTTTTAATATTGTAGTTTGTGCAGAAATGTATTTTGTAGTAATTTATGTTAGGTAATCGTTAATTCTTGTTTGCAGTATTTGTTGGTTTGTACCTTCTACAAATTTGTTTACACAGGACCACCTTGAAAATAGGACCTCAGTCCTAAAGGTGTGCAGTGTACCAACTTTGTATTTCCTGTATAAAAATAAAGATTTTTACTACTTCTATCAGGTACAAGCATCCTGTAGCACAGGCTGGTGGCGCACAGGCTTATTTATTTATTTTTAAATTTCTTTTTAATCCCCCTGGACTCCCAGTCTGCCCCAATCTGCCTCCTCTCCTCCAGCCTTGTCACCCCGCTGTTACCCCATCCAACTCATTGCAGTGCCTCAAGGATTGCCCCCATGGTGGAGCCTCCCGGTCCCCCCCCCCATTAAGCCTGGGTGTTGTTTAGCTCGGATGCGGTCAGGATGTGCCCAGTGGGCAAGTGCAGAGCCTGTGAGGAGAGGCAGGCAACTTGCCAGCCGGGGAGTTTCCATTTCCTTTTTACTTTGAAACCCTCAAATGCTCCGTAGGGGAGGCATGATGGACTCATGGATGTGAGAACGGCTTCTGAAGGGAGCGTCCCGCACCAGAACTACTGCTTCTGTCTGTGCCGCCACCCATGGTCAACTAGGTGGCAGTATCGTGGTAGAGCAAGCAACCACCCCTCCTCTATTGGAATGCGCAATCCTTCGCACCTCAGCTGACCCCCAAGCAGCCTTGGCTCATTCCCAAACTCGGGTCGTCAGCATAACTGCAGGTAAGGCATAGGTGCCTCAGTCCTCCATGCCACTGGGCCGATGGCAGGCTTATTTATTAATGAAGGCTCTACATATCTCTTTTGCACTATTTGTCAATATCAAATTGCTCAGGTTATTTAGGAAACCATACTTTTTTTTTTTACTAGAAGTGCCTTCAGTCTATGAATTGTATGAGCCTTCATGAATCTGAAATAGTGACAGCATTTATTGTAATTAACTCTACTAAGCTTGTTGTATATACTGTAAATCTTCTGCTGCTTCACTAATTTGCATATTACTTGCAGGTACAAAAGTGTTTTTTGTAATTTTGCCCTTTCGAACAAAAATCGACCCCCCCCACTCTCCATCACATCAGTATTTGGGGATTGCCCATTGACGGTTACTTAAAATGTTCTGGTGTATATCTTTGTCTGATTCTTACATGTTATGGCAGCTTGCGGGAGAAGCAGGTTGTGGAGGTGCAGCAGTGTTGTGGCCAATGCCACCACTGCTTTTTGGGGCTCATCTGTGTGTCACCAATGAAGGAGCACGCTGGCTATGACAATAGTCTGTAAGCGTGCCACCAACTTGAAACAATTTTGCCGCAGCAATGAGGGAGCGCCCCCCTCATTGCAGGAAGTACCTTGCCTGGTGTAACATTTCAATAAACATGGTGGTGGTGGCTGTCGACATCTGCCTCTCACAGTCCCCAGCAAGCCAACTTCTGGGGTGCCCAGTCCCTCTGTTGGCATGCCCCCTTCCCAGTTCATTTGCTGAGGGGGGAGCCCAATCCTCATCAGCATATGTGCCCCTTTGCTGTATTTTGTCTGCCGAGGGGGTTGCCCAATCCCCCTCAACATCATCCCCCCAACACAGACATGCTTGCCGATGGGGGGGGCCCAATCCCCGTTGGCTTCAGTGCCCTGTCCACCATCTGCCGAGGGGTTAGAGAAAATCTTACACACCTAATTACTTCCTTTGTATGTCCGTTTGTATTTAATAAATAACTTTTTTATCGGGACCTAGCGTGATGGTCTGTCTATTCTACTGGTGAGCCGAGGACCTCCTTGTATCTTTTGCTGTGTTGTACATTTATATCTTAGCTCCCAGGTGAGTGCTGGATCTGCCAGTTTTTGCTTTTTGGACTGCTGAGGGGGTGTCCAATCCTCAGCATCATCCCAAACACAGACACGCTTGCCAGCAGGTGCCCAGTCCCCTAGGCATGCAAACATGTCGCCCCCCATCGGCGTCGGCATTTACCTGCCCCGCCCCACCCCATTGTGTACCACACTGAGAGCCCACCCCAATGTAGCTAACATGACTCCCAAATTCTTACACCTGTAAAAACAGAAAAGCGGTCCGCAGTGTTTTTTATTTTTATTTTTATAACCAGAAAGAAAGCGGTCCGTCGCCATTGGGTCCCCTCCCCAACCCACATCCACCCTCTGTGCACCCCACTTTTCCTACACCCCCACCCCATACACAGTACTTACCTCCGAGTCCAGCACGATGATCTTCGTGGCGCGAACATGTCTGCACTCTTCAAAGCCAACCACGAACTGAAGAAATGCCGGTAAGCTGTAGAATGGCATAAATGGGGGGGGGGGTCAACTTGGGTGGATACCGCGGCTATTTTTGTGACTTTTGGCCCCAAAGGTTCCACGTGGGGTTCTTGGGACCCCACCTCATGAACTCAGTAACTGTTCTGTCATTATTCGGTCCCGAAAGGTAATTTTGTGGTCACTGCATAGTCTCACCTTCCTGGACCGATTAATGACACGACAGTGTCACTGTTCATAAGGTGGGCTCCCAAAAAGCCTATGTCGCAAATTTGGTGAAAAAATTCCAAAACAATGACTGTGTTATGAGCGTGCATTGCACAGTTCCCACGCACGCTCATAACTTTGAGAATTTTAAATATTTTCACTCAAGATTTTCAATATCGCCATTTTTTCACACCTCCTTATGAACGGTACAACTGTCATTTTTCACATCCTGCCTGAAATGTGTTTTCGCACATGTGGTTCACAATGGCGTGATCACTGTGCGAAATCAACGTTCGGGACAGATTAAGAAAATCACAGTGACACTGCTCACAAGGAGAGGTGCCAAAAAGCCCATGTTGCAAATCTGGTGAACAAATTCCAAAAAATAATTGCGTTACCAGCGTGCATTGCGCAGTTTCTACGCACGCTCTTAACTTTGCCAATTTTTTATATTTTTACTCTATATTTTCAACATTGTCATTTTTGCACACCACCTTATGAACAGTACAGCTGTCATTTTTCACATCCTACCCAAAACATGTTATTGCACACCTGTGGCACACAATGGGCGCAATCTCTGTGCTAAATCAACGTTTGGGACAGATTAAGAAAATTATAGTGTCACTATGCATGAGCAGAGGTCTCAAAATGCCTATGTTAAAAATGTGTAAAAAATCCCCAAAATAATTGCATTATGGGTGTGCGTTGCGCAGTTTCTATGAACACTCGTGCCTCCACCAATTTTTTTATATTTTCACTTCAGATTTTCAACATTACCATTTTTTTACACTTCCTCATGAACGGTACAGCTGTCATTTTTCAAATCCTGTCTGAAATGTGTTTTCGCAACTGTGGCGCCAAATGGTGCAAATCACCTTTTGGCTAATGAACTGATAGTGTCACTGTTCATGCAGTGGGGTCACAAAAAGCCCATGTTGAAAATATGGAGTGAAAATACCAAGAAAGAGCCCAGGGCATTAGGGCTTCCCACCATAACTCCCTACCCTGTAGGGACTGACAGGCGTCAGGGGTGTGACTTGGGATTGTCGACAGTAATGCTCACGCCATTCCACTAGTCGAGGCGGAGACTAGCAACGGGACTAGTTGAGCACCTGCGTATCTGGCTGATAGGAGTAAATACCCCAGCTGTAGAAGAGTACCTAAAATAAATTTCACAAAAAAAGAAGGACCACCAAGAAGCTAAGACCATGCAGCCTGATATGTACAGATTTCAATAAATTCTCAGTGTATAATAAAGCTACTTGATTGTACTTGGTTGGTCTGAAAGCTAAAGCACTTTGTTCTTTTTGTTACATCTATATTGGTCCAATTAACAGTACCAAATCATTTACTTCTGGATCTGTTCTTACCAGGATCAGTACGGCAAAGACTAAATCTGTATGCACAAGATAGTCACTTTAAACCTGCACAGAATATGTTGAATACACTGGACTTTTAACTCGCAATTCTGTCAATATACAAAATAAAAGCATGAACTAAGAACTGGTGCCCTCTGGATTGTGTGCTCTACAGTAATACTGTGCAGTGGAAGATTTCACTCAGCTATTTCTCATCATTGGGTTTTCTTTGTGAAGTGAATTCAACCTTTAACTTTTTGCTTCCACCTATAAGTAAGCATTTTTGCTCTTACCCACTGCTCACTCCAGCTGCTTATATGACAGCAGAACTGGTCTTTGGTTTCTGGACTGTGGTGAAGTCCTGAACTGAGCACTCCCCCCACTCTACTCACAGTACACTCGAAAATCCTCTTATTTCATGCTGGAGCACGGGAGAATAGTGTCAAAGAGGAACTGCTCCTGTAGTGGCAGTTTGCTACCCCAAAAAGGACCAAGGTTCAAAAAATTTTTCTTATCTTTTTTTCCTTTTTAAAATGGTTTCATGGGCTGACCCACTGGCACAGCAGTAGTGCTACCGCTTGTGGTTCTGGTGAACCGGGTTCTGGAGCTAGCCCGGGGAGCTGGAGGGTCGACCAGGGGGGAGGAGGATTGAGCGCCCTAGGGGTGCTTTTCTCTGGGGGGTGGGGGAATCCCATTCCTGCTGCAACACCGCCACCTGGGTGCACACGGGTGGTGGTGTAGTTGGGAGCGCCAATTGGGCAGGGAGGATGTCGGTTGGGGTTCAAAGCGGCATCGCGTCTCAATGTGCACATGTCTCCATGGACCCCATGGCAGCCGGGTATTCAGGGAGAAAAATGGAAAATGACTCCATGGTTCACCTGATGACGGGCAGGTGGGGTGTGGTACAGCCTAGGTCGGTTGGAAGCCCAACACGTGGAATAAGTAGGGGAGGCAGTCTCCTCCTCCTCCCCACTTCCCCACCTGGGGGAGGGGTGATTCGAGACAGGTTGGGGGCTGAGGACCGAGCCCGGGTTCTGTATGACTCCTGCCGTGAGTCCAAGGGTCAGGGTGGGGACCATGGAGACAAAGGGGCATGAGCAACAACAACAGAAAAATTGTTTCATCCTACATTTTTGCCTTTTTATACCTCTAAGTGCCTTTTCTTCTCTTGAAGTTTGTATATGCAGTAGTTAATGGGGGCTGGAACTTAAGATTATAAATATTGGCACTCTCAGTATGGTGTCATATTTAAAGAGCTAGTGGAGCCAAAACAGGCAGACAGGAAAATAACATAAATTTTAAGAAGTAGTCAGCTGTAACTTTATATTTCTTAAGTATTTTTCTTTTTCCTTTTGCTCATTAGAAAGTCTTCTATGTGATAATATTGACCTGGACTTGTGGAACAGCTCTTAGCCTGACAGGTGACATACTGTATCTATCTCTATCATCCCCCCCCCCCAACTACATCATTAGCATTGTGATCTCACTGATAGTGAGATCACAGGTAACTAACCTGGCAGCCACTGAGTGGTTGTTCCTAAGCAGCAGTGATGTCACAGTCAGTGAGGTCACAGGGCTGCTAATGTAGTGGGGGCATTACAGCTAGATATGTCACCTGCCAGTCAGAGTGCTGTTCCACACATCACACCTACTAACATCAGGTAAGCAATCTTCTAATTAAACAAAGGGAAAAGAAAATTACCTCAGATACAAAAGGCAATGGTTACATAGATACATAGATACATAGACAGTGTCGGCAGATAAGGGCCTATGGCCCACCTAGTCTGCCCATTTGAGCTTGTAAGTTCAGTTTGTTTTCCTAGAAGTCTATTTCCCCTTACCCCTGACCTCTAGAATTCCTTTATGTCTATCCCATGCATTCTTAAATCCCGTGGTTGTTTCAGCTCCCACCACTTCCTCTGGCAGGGTGTTCCACTTGTCCACCACCCGTTCTGTGAAGAAATTCTTTCTCATGTTTCCTCTGAATCGTCCTCCCTCCAACTTCATCCCATGTCCTCTAGTCCTGAAACATCTTTTTCGCTTAAAAATAGTGTTTTCCTGCACCCTGTTCCTCCCTGTAAGATACTTGTATGTCTCTATCATATCCCTTCCCTCCCTCCTCTCCTCCAGGTTGGCTGCTTTTAGAAACTAATATTAGTTTTAGGCAACACACTAGTCCTTTAAAGTGTTCTCAGGTCTGAATACAGATGCATTTCAATTTTTCTGATAATTATGGGTATTGGTGGCTGTATTCTAGGCCCACTCTCTCTTACCAGTGAAGATACAGTCAGATACAAGGAATCAGTTGAAAATTGCCTTTTTTTTGGGGGGGGGGCTTAGTTCTCCATTCAGTAGCAATATGTACATTTTTATGTTTGCTTGCACGCATGTGCAAGAAACATAGTGCCATCATCTGAGTTTTCCAGAGGTGTGTCAGCCTCTTCCAATTCAGTCAGTGTGTTTGCAGGCGCAGTCGCAGTGCGCCAATCACTGCCCCAGCTGTCTATGACAGCTGAAAATGCAGTGGCATACAGTTGAAAGGGAGAGCTCCGCTTCAGTGAGCAGAGCTCCCCCCCTCAACGCCTACGCACACATATTGCGTGCTGGCAGCTCCCCACGCACATACTGTATGGCGACAGAGTTGCAATCCCGTCGGCTCCAGCACTCCCAAACAGCCTTACAGCTGCCACGCTGAGGAGCCCACCCCAGCGTGGCACAAAGAAATACTCCAATATAGCCAGCGGGGAGTGCCAAATCCCCGTCGGCTCCAGCACCCCCAAACAGCCTTTCCAGCTGCCACGCTGGGAGCCCACCCCAGCGTGGCAAACGTCCAGCGTCTTAATAAAAAAAAAAAACCTGTAAAATAAAAACGGTCCCTCGCAGTCTCCCTGCCCCACCCACACCCACCCACTGTGCATCCTGCCTCCCACACCCCACCCCACCCACCCCGCGCACCTCCGGAGTCCTGCGCGATGATCTTTGGTGGACTGGGAACACGCTCTGCACTCTTCAAGCCGACCACGAACTAAGGAAATGCCGGTAAGCTGTATAATGTAATAGATAGGGTTTTTCAACTTTGCTGCATATCTCGGCATTTTTTGGAATTTTTGCACCACATTTTCAACATGGGGTTTTGGGACCTCTCTCTCATGATGCTGTCACTGTCATGGCGTTACCGGGCCCGAGGTGATTTCGCGCCACTCGGCGAAATCACCTTTCGAGAACGATTAATGAAACGACACTGCCAGTGTTCATAAAGTGGCTCTCAAAAGCCTATTTGAAAACTTAGTGGAAAACTCATCCAAAATGTGTTTCACTTCATGTAGCGCATAAATGGCTTAGGTCGGTGCGAAATCACTGTATGGGCACATATTAAGAAAATCACAGTGACACTGTTCATGAGCAGAGGTCTTAAAATGGCTATGTTGAAAATTTGGTGAAAAAATTCCTAAAAATGACTGTTTTACGAGCGTGCATTGCGCAGTTCCTACGCATGCTTGTAAGTTTGCGAAATTTCAATATTTTCACTCCAGATTTTCAACATTGCCATTTTACCACACCTCCTTATGAGCAGTACAGTTGTCATTTTTTCATCTAGCCCTGGCGTGTTTCTGCCCGCGTAGCGCGCAATGCGCAGTCGATTGTCTTGAGGAAATCAATGTATGGGACACGTTAAAGAAAATCACAGTGACACTGGTCATGAGCAGAGGTGTTAAAATGGCTATGTTGAAAATTTGGTGAAAAAATTCCCAAAAATGACTGTTTTAGGAGCGCATGTTGCACAGTTCCTACGCATGCTGGCAAGTTTGCGAATTTGTAATATTTGCACACCAGATTTTCAACAGTGCCATTTTTCAATGGTCCGATGCTCGATAAATCTCTCCCCCAACCTTAGTAGACAAACGATATGGAAGCTGAATAATCAGCTGTTACGGTCCCCAGCAATTAGAGAAATCATTACCCATCTTATAGAGCAATATGAAAGAGAGAATATAGAATCCACAGGTAAAGGGGATGTGGAGTGGAGCACGCTCAAATGTGTTTTGAGGGGTGAACTTATTAAACTAGCGGCAGACAGGAAAAGGAAAAGAGAGAGTAAAGCTCTGACTCTGCTTACCCAGATTAGAGACTTAGAACGTGTTCTTTCAGGGGCCACTCCCGAAGAAACTAGGGAAAAACTAGTTGGTTTGAGGAATCAGTATAATGAACTTTTACGGGAGAAAGTGGAATATGCCCTATTAAAAACCAAAGCCTGGTACCTTGATCAGGGGGGAAAAGGCCGGGCATCTACTGGCCATGAGACTAAAAAAAGAGGAAGCGGTTAGGATCGTTCAATGTATTACCTCTCGGCTGGATGGCACAGTTAAAACACATCCTATGGAAATTGTTCAGGAATTTGAGAGTTACTATAGGTATTTATACAGCCCAATGGAGATCAGACCCTTGAGGGAGTAGGTGGAGAGATATCTCTCTTCTTGCCCATTTCCTTCATTGCCCCCGGGATTGAGCAGCTCGCTGACTCAACCCATTTCAGAGGGAGAGATTCTTGCAACAATAAACTCGCTTACTCTTGATAAGGCTCCGAGACCAGATGGGTTCTCTCCCAATTTTTATAAATGCTTTGCTGTGCAGTTAGTCTCCAGCTTAAAAAGATTATTTCACTGTATTCTGACTTCTGAGAAAGTGGATAAACACCTTTTTTCAGCCCTTATTGTGGCTATTCCCAAGAGTGGCAAGGATCCAGATAAGGTTACCAGTTATAGGCCCATCTCACTTTTAAATTATGATGTTAAAATCCTAGCAAAAATTTTGGCCAACCAGTTAGCCAAAGTAATGCCGCTGCTTATACACAATGACCAGGTAGGCTTTATGGCCGGTAGGTCGGCTGTGGACCACTTAAGTAAATTGGCTAACATATTTTCTGCGTCTAGGGACTGCTGTCTCCTGTCTGGGTTAGTGTCGATAGATGCAGAAAAAGCATTTGACAGGGTTGACTGGCAGTTCTTATATTTGACAATGATAAAATTTGGGCTTCCCCCTTCTTTTGTGAGGAATATTTTCTCTCTGTACAGTCAACTGAGTGCGCAGATTTATTGTAATGGGTTTTTTTCTTCAATATTCCCTCTGGGTGCTGGAACCTGACAGGGATGTACTCTCTCACCCCTTCTTTTCAATCTTTACCTCGAACCCTTTCTTGCAAAAAAAGATCGGATTCCAAAGTCACTGGAATTAAAATAGGCTCCTTCGAATTTAAGCTCTCTGCATATGCAGACGACGTCCTTTTTCATTTAACTCACCCCAGTACTACTATACCAGTGGTTATGGAGCTCATAGAGGAGTTCAGCAAGTTTTCCAACTATAAAATCAATAGAGAAAAAACTTTAGTTTTTCCGCTGAACACCAGGGTGCTTAAGTCTGAGATGACAGCGCTTGGTTTACAGTGGAGCCCATCCAAGCTCACATATTTAGGGGTTGTTTTGGATCGTAGTGACTCTAAGATGGTACAGTTAAATTTAGACTCGATAAGGAATACCATTCAATCAGACCTTGCTAGATGGACCAAACTCCCGTTATCCTTATGGGGTAGGGTTAGTCTGATGAAAATGAATATTTTACCTAGGATATTGTATCCATTAATCATGCTGAACTTGTGGTTGCCATTCAGCTGGTCTAAGAATATGCATGCAATAATTTCAGAGTTTATTTGGCAGGGGAAAACTCCGCGCAAAGCTTATAATAAGATGACGGCTGCTAAGGAGAAGGCAGAGTTAAACTTACCCCATTTGGCTTTATATTATTGGGCAAGCAGTGCAAGTAAGTATTTAAGATGGCTCCTAGTTCCCACCAAGCACTCTGCAGCTGTTTATGTCCCCTCATGGGTTAAGCTAGAGGTGGAGCTAATAAAGGAGGCAGGGTTTGATCCGACTGCACTTCTTTATGCTTCATTGAAGTCCTTGTCTGGGTAACCTTTTCCCACTTCGATTAAAACGTCTTTAAGAATCCATGCACAATTGTGTTCATTTTTAAAATATCCCCCCAGTAAAGACAAGAATCAACCTTTGTGCCAAAACTCGAATTTAAAAATTGGATGTAAAATGATTCAGGGCTCCTGGCTCCCCGAGATGAAGGACCTGAGGATTTCAGATCTTTTTCAGGAGGGGGAGTGTCTCCCGGTACAGACTTTAATTAACAAGTTCCGTAGTGCCCCTGGGCACATCTTTAGAGTTTACCAGCTTAGACATTTGTTGGTACAATCTTTTGGGAAACAAGTCGGGTGTCAGCCACCCGAGGGCCCATTTGAGGCTCTCGCTAGAACTGTTTGGGAGCCGCATGTAGTTTCCAGATTCTATAAATGCTTACTTGAGTGAGCATTTCAGCAGCTTGATGGTACCCCCCACTATTGGAACACCACTTTTGGGGACCCGGGGAGGGATTGGACCGTAATCTGGTGGCATACTTACAAGTATATATCTCAGGACAGGCTGAGAGTTATGCAGTTTCAACTTCTGAATAATATGTTCTGGACTCCACAAAAGTTGTATAAAATTGGCCGTATTTCAGATCCAAAATGCAATTTTTGCTGTCAGCAGGATGGAACATTACTTCATATTTTCTGGGAATGTTCCAGGGTCAAAGTACTATGGGAGCAGATTAAGGAACGGGCAGATCCGCTGTTGGGGCTTGATCATCTATTTAGTCCCAAGGTTTGTTTATTAGGGGTTTACTCTAGAATTAAGGTTAAAGCCAGACGGTACTATATGGTCATCATTTCAGCATCATTCAAGAAAGTGGTCTTGAAACATTGGATGGATGGAGATTTAATTACTTACACAGAGTGGTTACAGGAGTTGCTTTTTAACCTGAATATGGAAAAATTTAGTGCGATTCGTAAGAATGTTTTGCTAAAGTATGGTAGGGTTTTGGGAAAGTTACACGAGTTGTATTTACTTCAGACGGGTGCTTACTCCCGTTAATTTCCTAATATTAGATGAAAGATGTTTAATGATATGGTACATCACCTTTTAATTCTGTCTGCTGTGGGAGGGGGGAAGGAGGGAGGGAGGGCAAAGTGCTCCTGTTAGTGTACCTGGAAATCTTCACACTGTCACATGTGGGTATTGATGTTTGGATTATCCTGTATTGTTGCATCTTGCTCTGTATTGGGAGAAAACCTTAATAAACTTGAATTAAAAAAAAAAAACAGTGCCATTTTACCGCACTTCCTTATGAGCAGTACAGCTACCATTTTTCACATCTCGCCCAAAATGTGTTTCCGCACATGTAGTGCACAATGGTACAGTCGGTGTGTGAAAACAATGTTTGGGACAGATTAAGAAAATCACAGTGACATTGGTCATGAGCAGAGGTCTTAAAGGCTATGTTGAAAATTTGTGGCAAAACTCCATAAAATGACTGTGTTACGAGTGAGCATTGCGCAGTTTCCACGCACCCTCGTAAGTTCATGAATTTGTAATATTTTCAGTCCAGATTTTCACCAGTGGCATTTTTCCACACCTCATTATGAACAGTACAGCTGTCATTTTCCACAACATGGCTGAAATGTGTTTTCACACTTTCAGCACAGAAATGCGTGGTCGCTGTGGGAAATCGTTGTTCGGGACAGATGAAAATCACACTGACACTGTTCATGATTGGAGGTCCCAAAATGCCTGTGTTAACAATCTGCTGTACAAAAATCCCCAAACTAGTTACATTACAGGTGTGCGTTGCACAGTTTCTATGCACGCTCGTGACTTCACCAGTTTTTTTAAGATTTTCACAGCAGATTTTCAACATTGCTATTTTTTACACCTCCCCATGAACAGTACCGCTGTCATTTTTCACATCCTGTTCAGAATGTGTTTTTGCACCTGTGGTGCCAAATGCCATAGTCGCTGTGCAAAAGCAGTTTTCGACTAACAAACTGATATTGCCACTGTTTATGAGGTGGGGGTCACAAAAAAACCATGTTGAAAATTTGGAGTGAAAATACCAACGAATGCCTGAGGCGTTACGGTTTCCGACCATAACGCCCCACCCTGCAGAGAATGACAGGCATCAGGGTGTGACTTGGGATTCTTGCCTGTCATGCTCATACCATTCCACCCCCACCCACACCCTGCAGCCAGTGAGAGGCATCAAGGTGTGCCTCGGACTCTTCGGGCCCAAACTTCACCCCATTCTCCTATACCGCACCCATCTCACTGTATTTCCTGATGGAATGGGGTGCGCATAAGAGCCAAAGATCCCAAGGCACACCGTGACACTTGTCAGTGTCTGCAGGGTAGGGTGTGGTGAAATGGCATGGTCGTTATGCCTGATGACCCAAAGGCACACCCCAATGCCTGTCACTCTCTGCAGGGGGGTGGTGGTGGGGTTGGCTTCAGTTCCTACTTCGCTGCCATTCCTATTATGCAGCTCTGTAACTTCTACACTACCAATGCCAATGCCAGCAAGCAAACATTCGGCATTGACAAATGCTTGTTTGTACATATTTTCACAAAGTCTGTGACATAGTAAGTGTGCTGTAGTTCTATACAGTTCTTTTAGAAACATAGAATTTTAAGGCAGATACGGACCTCTTGGCCCACCCAGTCTGCCCATTTTCCCTACCTACAGTCACACCGCAGACCTTACTTGATCTCTGGCTTTGCCCCCTTCCCTTACCTCTAAGGTTCCTTTAGCGCTGTTAGCAGCATTGTTGTTCTGCCCTCTTTTAAAGTTCCAGCGGTGTGGCTGTTGTTCTTCATTGTTTTAGTCTGTACAGTAAAGTGTCACAAGTCTGTAAGTTCTGTAACACATGTTCTGCAGTCCTCCTGTATTCCCAGAAAAGGCTCCAACATATTTCTTCATTCATTCTGATCTCTTTATCAAGTGTCTTCATTTTATGACTCTAGAATGCTTCATTTTCAGTAAGGCCACATCCTAACCGTCCCCTATTTTGGGTTCTCTAACCATTTCCAGTCGCCAGAAGCACACAGAAACCACTGATTGCCCATGTCTAGCTAACACACTTGGGTATCTTTATTTCTTCTTATGTAGTCCTTGTGGTAACACTTTTTTTCGTTCTCTGGTAGTCTTTGCTATATAGTTCAATGGTAATTTTTGCTATATCTAGTGTGTCTCATGGACACTGAAGGACATAAATTATATGATCATCATTTTGTGTCTTATTATGACCAAATAAAGTGTTGTAATGTAACTGGGAGGTCTAAGGGTACTTAGAAAAATGTTCTCTGGGTGAGTTTCATGAATCCTGTTTTCGGGGATGTGGCAGCTTGCATCTGCCACATGCCCCCCTAGCGCCAGGTCGCAGCCCATTTTGGGGCGCACCAGCGGCACAAGCCCTGTTTGGAGCATGCAGCTTGCGGTTGACACAGGCTGCCTTTGGGAATTGTTAAGGGGGCAGTTTTTGATGCAAGGTGCCACTTGTGCCATTTATGTTTGGCGTAAGCACCTTGCATCAATATCAGGGCTTTGAGAATCGAGTCCCAAGAATCCAGCACCAGCGAACAAAAAAGGCAATGTGATCCTACAGAGCAAAGGACTATGAGCAAAGGAAATACTGATTCTAATCCTACCTCATCAAGAGACATTTAACCAATCACCCAACCTGCTCGTATTTTTGGTCGTCATACAGTTGCTGCAAAGTTGGGTGAAAATAGGACCACCTAGTTCAGTCATACGCCCTCAGCCTAGTCCCATCCAAACACAAGGTGCTGTCTCTCGAAATTTAGAATGAAAAATGAAAATGTGATACATATGATCAAATCCTAGAAATTATCAATGCCAGATCGAACAGAAACAACCACAATTATAGCGGACTTGATTTCCTCGGTTGACCTGACTTGCATCACGGAGACTTGGGTGGGTGACGACGCTGGCCCGGTTCTAGAGGCAGCCGTCCCACCCAGGTACTCCATACTGCACTGCCCCAGAGTGGAACGTAGGGGCGGGGGGGGGGTGCCATCTGTTTTAGTTCCGAACTGGGCTTCACCCTGCACCCAGTGAAAACATCAAGTTCATTTGAATGTGTGGTCATTTGTGGGGGTTCGGGCACAGGTTGCAGGATTCTCCTGATTTACCGTTCCCCGAGGGCGGTGGTAGAATTCCTGCAGGAGGTAGCAGACTTTCTTGTCGGTGAAACATTGGAGGCCCCCAGATGTTTAGTTCTAGGGGACTTCAGTGTTTGGGCCAATGATGGATCTTCTCGGCTTGGTTACAGCCTCCTCCAGATGATGTCATCTCTGGGCCTGTCACAAGAAGTTTCTTCCGCGACCCACCAGGCCAGCCACATGTTGGACCTGCTCTTCTCTCTGGGGCTTGAGATAAATAATCTCAAGACTGATCGGGTTGTTTGGTCCAATCATTGCACAGTGGAGTTCTTGTTCGGGGTCCCCCTGAGGGCTCTCCCCTGCTGAGATGGTAAACTACTGCCCTTTGAGGGGTTTGACCCCCAAGGGTTTCTTGGTGGTGGCTGATCTATCCAGTGTGGGCAATGCATGTGTTGGGGGTAGAGGTGCGGCAGTTGCTGCCTATAGTAAAGTGATAACTGATGCACTCAACTCCCTTGCATCAGTCCATGTATGACCTAAATCTTCTCACTTGAGGTCCCCCTGGTTTGACGGGAAGCTCAAGGCGATGAAGATTACTGGTCAGAGGTTAGAGTGCGGCTGGCGGAAGACTGGGCTGAAGGCAGATAAACTGGCCCTGTGTACACAATATGGTGTGTACCAGGGGGCAGTCAACCGTAAGAAGGCAAAGTTTCTGTCCAGAGAGATTGCTGCTGGGAAGAATCAACCAACTGCGCTTTTTTGGACTGTAGACAGGCTCTTACATCCAGTCTGCCTACAGCTGAAAAAAGCCTTTTCTGATGCTTTATGCGAAGAGTTTGCTCGATTCTTCTCAGACAGGGTGTCCGCCATCCAGCAAGGAATTCAGCCAGTGAGCCATTCCATGGCAAACAGTGATCGCCTGGGCATCCAGAGAGCACTCTGTCTAGTTGGGACGGGTTTAGACTGGTGGAGGTGGCCAAGGTCATTGAGGTTGCTTCCAAGCTGAGGCACACATTTTATGAACTGGACCTGGTGCCGACACGTTTCTTGATGGGATGTGTCGACTCCATTGGCCTGGTGTTTGCCTTGATTGTCCAGTGTTCTCTGTTGGGGGGGGGTCTTTCCTGATGCCTTGAATGAGGCACTGGTGAGACCCCTTCTGAAGAAATCATCTTCAGACCCTGACGTCAAGGCAAATTACTGTCCCATCTCCAACCTTCCATTTTTGGGTAAGGTTGTAGAGAAGGTTGTGGCACTTCAGCTTGAGGAGCACCTCATGGCCTATGATCTATACAGGCCTCTCCAGTCTGGGTTTCATGCGAGGTATAGCACAGAAACTGCATTAGTTTGGGTGCATAATGACCTCCTCAGGGTGCAAGATCGAGGAGAGGGGACAATTTTTTGTTCTCCTCAGTCTCTCCTCAGCATTTGACACAGTGGATCATTGTGTGTTGCTCGACTGCCTGAGGGAATTCTGCAGACTTGCTGGCGCTGTCATCTGTTGGTTTGAGTCTTTTCTCACAAACAGGAGGTAAAAGGCAGTGATGGGGAATTTCTCCTCCTGGTAGACAAGGAACCTTCTCATGCTGAACATCAACCAGCCAGTTCCTAACTCCTAAAACATTTGGAGTTTCCTTTCAACCCTTATTTGTAACATACTTGGGGTTTCCTTTCAACCCTTATTTGTAACATACCAGGGGTTTCCTTTCTACCCTTACACCATTCTGGTACCCTCAACTGACTGAGCTCAGCACCACCCTTATTGCTATATTCATTTTAAACATTGCATGTTTCATACATTTCATACCACATCACAGGGGGTTCAAAACATGGGAAAGTCCATTCAACCACCATGGCGTCTTCCCTGTTGCTTGTAGTCTTCACCCCAGTATGCAAATGTCTTGAAACAGTTTTACCTGGGGCTTCATCTCATCGTCCTCCAAGTAGCAGCAGCCCAGAAAAATGGGCAACAATGGGATTTCAAAAGTGACTGGCAACAAAGGTTCCATCAGGGGGTCCTCCTCTAGAACCCAAGGATCCTGGTCCTCTGCCACGAAATCCTCCGGTTGGGACCCCTCCATCAGCACCTTGCAGCGGTGCTCCACCTCCACGTCCATCGAACTTCAATCCAGGCAATAGCCCCTCCCCAGTTCTGCTCACCTGGGCTCTGGTATGCACACTGGGAAACCCCTCCTCCTTCAAACGATCCTTGGCAACACTGAGATCCTGTAGGTATGCCATCCTGCTCTTTGCTCCCTATGTCTGGATACCAGGGCTGGTATCTGGGTACTGGTCTCCCACTTGTTTTTCTGGATAACCAGTACCATCCCACTTCTAACACCAAGTTTGTCATAGCATGTGGGAATAAACTTCAGACGAGGCAAAGTTACAGGTTTAGAACACACCTTGGTGTGATATTTATTTTTCAAAGGTTAGAAAAATAAATGAAAAAAAAAATTGCAAAGAAAATCACTACTTAAACATCAGTAGTTTCTCACACAATACAGTCCTGGATCTTAGAGCTCCTAAGACCCTTCTCATCTGCATTCAACAGATTGTCTGCAGTAGCACCTCTTTGTTTCACTCTCAAGGCTGAACTGAAGTAAACTCTGTGCAAAGGTTTTTATATATTTTTGGTAGGGTCACCTGACTGAGTCCTTACATGTCTGGACATGTTTCAAAACCAAGGGGGGAAGGGATTGTGTCAGGGAATTTCCTGGTTCAGTTAAAGGTACAGTGTATATTTCCACAGATATTGACTTTCTTTCTCTCTGATCCACAGTCACTTAGCTCTTTTATACAGAGAACCTTCTACAATAACAGGTTTATAGAGTGAATTTGTGAAACTACCTTAAGGATTTCTTATAACTGTATTAATCATGAAACTATTATTGTTTTTATATGACTTCTGAATCCTTTTTCTTTAAAAAGGCTTTACTAACTATATTCATTCCTATTTAAAATAGCCTTCATGCTTTTTTGTACACGAAATGCATTTATGCACTTTACACAACACCTCTCCGGGTATTTGGCATTATTCCAGGGACTGGATGGATGGAAATGGAAAAGAATGAAAAGAGAAAACTAGTACGAGGTTTAGTAGGGACAGTAAAGAGCTACGCTTGGTGGCCAACCTATAGTAGGGGTGAAAAAGAAGAAGAGCAAAGAGAAAAGCATTAACTGTTGCTAGGAAATAAGGAGATAGAAAAGTGATCCATCGGTCACAGCTGAGGGTGTAGCCTAACTCTGCCACAACCCCCAATCCAGTAAAGGTCTTCCCTCAAAGCCAAATCTGAACACCCAACAAAGCAAAGGGCTGCCCACAAAAAACAAACCCGGACACTCAAACAAGTGAAAGTGGCTGCTAGTTTTTAACAGGGAGCCAGCAGCGGCTCTAGCCACAGATGGTTACCAGGGCACAGCCGGGGCACAACAGATGGTAGCCAGGGCACTTATATATTGTTACTATGGGGGAACCTCTGCACCATATGGGGCACCAACTGGGGCACAGCATTTTCTTTACCGGGGCACGTGCCCTGGTGGGCCCTGGTGTAGAGCCGCCACTGCAGGGAGCAGTCTTGCTATCAGATCAAGGAGGCAGAAGACTAAGGAGCTAGAACTTTACTGCTAGAACACTTCTAACTCAGCAGGAGAGTCAGAGCCTGTTGGAATTTCTTTCCCAACTGGTTGCTGACCCAACGAGAGATGGTCATATCCTGGATGTGGTCCTGTCGGATTGCAGTCTGGTTAGTGATCATGACATGGTCTGGTTTTCCCTAGACCCGGGAGGAAGGGAAAATCGCACTAAAACGGTGGTGGTTGACTTTAGGGGTGCAGACTTTAAGGGTATGGAGGGGATCCTCAGGGGGAATTTGGAGGGGATTAGACTGGGCATGGACACAGAAAGCAGGTGGGAAATTATAAAAAGAGGACTCCTGGAAGCTACCAAGGCCTGCACGAAGGCCCGACACAAGTTTGGTAGAGCCAGAAAACCGAGCTGGTGGACCAGGGAGGTCCAGGAGGTAGTGAGGGAGAAAAGAGCTGCTTATAGAAGGTACAAGCGTTCGCATGGGGTTGTAGACAGGGGGGAGTATGATATTGTAACCCCCCTGCAAATGGGGGTTCCCAAAAGTCTTCCAGGAGCTTGCCTGAATGCTCCAAGTCTGGGCGGTGTTCGACATTTAAGCTGTTTAAATGTGGTTCCAAGTGAGTGCTATTTGAGCCTCCATGTACTGTCTCTTTAAGAGCTGTCTGCTTGCAGACTTAATTAGTCTGTATGGGGGGACTGTGTATTTAATGCTCTAATCCCGGCCGAGCTGCTGTAAATTCGCTCCGTTTCTGCCATTGCTACATGTGCAGACGCAGCCTTGTTGAAAGATATAACTATTTGCCAGAAATCATTTGGAGTGACTGAGAAAATGTAGTTTGTCTAACCTGTCTTCATTCCAGCACAAACTGTTTCAGTGTAGCTCTTTCATTTTGGTCCTGAACTGCTGAAATGGACCAATCAATGGGGAAGGGTTCCTTAAAATGTAGCCTGTAGACGAATCGGAACTTGGACTCTCAATTTTGAGCCAGCCACAAGGGGATTGTATGGGCAGTGACTCTGGGAAATGTAGTTTTGACCTTGGCGTCTTTTTCACCAACAGAGGTCTCATTGTGGTGACAGCTGAACCAGCCAACAGAATGGTGTGGAGCTAAAGGAAATGCCTTGCTCTGTGACTGGAAAGATCAGATCAGTTGTGACAGTGAAGAGAGAAGGAGCTCTGTGCTTCTGCAGTGTATAGTTTTGCGCGGGAAGCACATGTGAGGCCCTGAGGTTCGGCCTGCAGCCGTTGGAAGTGCCAGTTTGGACTAAATCTGATTTGTGAGGAGAAAGAAGGAAGTCTGAAGAGTGGAATCCAGGCTCACCCTGTAGAAGACTGGAGAAATTGCTGAATCGCGCTCGGTCTGTCAGGAACTGAAGCTACTGTGTGTGCTCCCCCGGGTATTTTGCAGTAATTGCGATCGGGATCTAGGAGTAGCCTGCCTGGTATAGTACTTTCCTTTTACATATGAATGTGCATAGTGCTTGTGGGGAATTGCTGTTTCTAATCCCCCTGCGCTGTGTGCTGTGTGTTGAAGCTGGAAGCAAACCCCAACTTGTTTCGGACTAAATCCGTTTGCTATCTACTGCAGTGGGGTCCAGTCACAAGGACCTTGTTTCCATGCCCTGTTGTTCTGGCAACCCAGAAGAACATCCACCATCCGGTTCTCAGCTTGGGTATTGTGGGTATAAATCAGGGTATTCCCCTGCAGCCTGTTTTCAATTACAAGTGTGTCATCTAATTATTGTTGTTTCACTTCTTCATGGACTGAGCCATCCAGCTCCGGATTACAATTGGGTGTTGTGCATATATTTTCTTCTACAGGGCCCTGTCCATCTGCACCAGCTGGCCAACCCCAGGCAACGGACCTGTCTATCCCCCCCCAACCTGGGTACCCAGAGTGTGACTTTTCAGACCCTGTATGTGTGCACAGTACTGTGATTTAATTCTGCCAATTAATCTGATTTCCCCCTCCTGTGTTACTGTCCCCTAAATAAATCAGATTTGTTCTTGTTATACTATATACTATCTGTGGTGTTGGTACTTATGGAAACAGTATTGTATTTTGCTGTGTATGTTGTTTAACCTTATTTTACAGGGGGTCCTCAGAGACGTGCTGCAGAATCAGTCTCGAGGGTAAGTGGTACTTTATGAGTGAACAGTGTGTATACGTGGGGTATTGGGGCTGTAACTCCTGTGTACTGTGTGAGCCACTAGAGGGAATAAAAGGGGGTCTCAGTGTCCCAAAGGGCTGCGACTAAGCTAGTCTAACCACTACAAACCCTGACCTCTGGGTGGAGGCACCCGCCATAGAACCTAGGCCCCTCAACCTGTCAGTAGTCAAGCAGGCAGGGGTAGTAGCACTTGGGACAGTGCCACCTGGGGGTTATAATATGATATCCAAAAAGGTAACCAGTGTGATGAGATTGGCCAAGACGAGGACAGAGCAGAGGCTGGCAGAGGGAATCAGAAACTAGGGATGAGCGGACCCAGAACAGTCCTAACCCTTATTATCAAGACCAGGATCTATGTCAGAGTCCTGATTAGTTCTGATTGGTTCTGATTCAAATCAGAACCTTATGAAAATGAATAGTAATAGCTGAAGACAATCATAAATGCACCAAAAATAGAAACTAAACATTTTTTTTACCTGAACATGTCAGCCAGTGTTCTAACTCCATTATGAGCTCACCTGCTGGCTACAGATTATTCACTTGTGTTCCTTACCCCCTGTGTGGGCTGGGACATGGTATCACTTCTCCATTCTGCCCCAGTAATTATGCATATCGCCAGGCTGTCCCATCTCTTGACAACCCTCCCCAATATTGCAGAACACCTCATTCCTCTCCTGTCTTCCGACACCTACACTGTCCCAGTACGTACACAACTGCCCTTCCATCTTTCATCAACCACTGTGCATCAGTATGCACACATCTGCCCTCTTCATCTGCTACTACCCATCCTGTTCCAATGAATACCCCCAGCCCTCTCCTCCCATCTGTGGATATCAACTAAGCCCCAGAATAAATACTCCACCACCCTGTCCCATATTGTATACCCTATTTTCCTTCATCTGGCGATGCCAACCCTTTTCCAATTTAAATGCCAATTCCCTTTCCTCCTATCTGTGATACCCATCCTATTCCAGAATGAATACCCCATATGCCAAAGCCTAGCTTGTCCCAGAAAAAAAACATACTAGCCCTCCACTCATCTGTTGATTCCACCACCCAATCCCACAAGTAATACCCCTCCAATCTGTTGATTCCTACCCACCTTGTCTCAGAGATAAATGAACCCCCCTTCAATCATTTGATTTCCACCCACACAGCCCCAGAAATAAATAAATACCCTCTCCCATCTGCTGATTTCCACCCACCCTGTACAAAAATAAATATATTTCCCTCTCCCTGTCTGCTGATAGTGATACCCACCCACCCAGCCACACACTGGATGATGCCCGCCACTTTCCAAGTCACCACGGGTATTACCCCCTAGTCGCACACCAGCTGATGCCAGCTGCTTTTACCCTTTCACTGCTGCTGCCACCACACTGCCTCATAATGCTCACTTAAAATATGGCCAGAACAGAATTCGAGACTGCTGTCATGCTGTTGCGGTCTCCCACTTTTGTACGAGGCCTCGCGAGGGCTCTCTCCTGCTTTAAGCATGCACTTTTGAATCACTGCATGAGAGTGTGTGCATTCTAAGTGACAGGTGGGACAAAAAATTAAGTTACACATTTTAATGAGAAATTGTTTTTGCTTATGAAATCCAGGGGGGTGCTTGGTAGAGGCAAGAGAACAAAAGGATTTTTTTTTTAAAGAAATAACATTTTTTTTTTTTTTTTTAATAAAACTACTGTGAGACGGACCTGGTACACTTCTGGCAGAGTTCGGAATGAAGGGTCTCTGATTTACTTTGGACCGGTCTTCCCAACCCTAACAGAAATGCGGAAAAGGGTTCTTTAGATATATTAGGGCGAGAAGGAAAGTGAAAGAGCAGATTAGCAGACTGAGGTCAGGGCACGGGTGGGCAGAGGAGGTCAGGGAGCAGGCTAAAGTACTTAATGAATACTTTGCCTCGGTTTTCACTAGGGATGATGGAGGGACAACAACTTACGGGGGGAGGTGGACTGGGGATGAGGAGGGGGAGGTCACAGATGTTGAAATTCTGTTTGGTAGGGTGAGGGAAGCCCTTAGGTCCCTGAAAACAGATAAGGCACCAGGTCCAGATGGCCTTCACCCCAGGGTGCTAAAGGAGATGGCGGATGTCTTTGCTGCATCTCTGGTGGACCTTTTTAACTCCTCCCTCCAGATGGGGTGGGTGCCCAAGGATTGGAGGATGGCTCATGTTGTGCCTATACACAAAGGCGGCTCATGCGATGAACCGGGTAGCTACAGGCCTGTCAGCCTAACGTTGGTGGTAGGCAAAATGATATGAGGCCATCTTGAAAGAAAGGCTGGAGGTGTTTCTGGATACAAGGGGCCATCTTGATGAGTACCAACATGGCTTAGCTCAGGGCAGATAGTGTCAGACAAACCTTATGGAGTTCTACGATTGGGTGACAAAGGAACTGGACCTGGGCAAGCTGGTGGATGTCCTCTTTCTAGACTTCAGCAAGGCATTTGATTTGGTGCCACACCCTGGGTTGCTGGACAAGCTGGGGGGAAAGGGGGTGGGATTAAGATGGTTGGGTGGATATGAAACTGTCTGACTGGCTGGTTTTAGAAGGTAGTGGTCCGGGAGGTATCATCACCTAGGAGGGTCATTAGCGGGGTCCCACAAGGGTCGGTGCTGGGTCCACTCCTATTTAATGCTTCCATCTTGGACATCAGGTATGGTATCAGGAGTGAGATGAGTCTCTTTGCTGACGACTTGAAGCTGGAGGAGGTGGTGGATGGAGAGGAGGGTAGATGAGCCCTACAGCGGGACCTGGAGACTCTGGAGAGGTGGTCATGCACCTGGAAAATGAGGTTCAATCCCAGGAAATGTAGTGTTCTTGACTTGGGGCTTAGGAACCCAGCTCATGAATACTTTTTGGGTGGGGAGAAGCTGCAGTTCTCGGGAGGGGAAAAGGACCTTGGGATGGTTGTGGATGCCAAAATGAATAACTCGGAGCAGTGTAGGAGGGCTGTGGCAAAAGCAAATAAAATGTTCAGATGCATCGCCAGGGGGATAACCTTGAGGAGACGGGAGGAGCTTCTCCCTCTCTGTAATTGCCTGGTTAGACCGCACATAGAGTACTGTGTGCAGTTCTGGTACCTGTACCTGAAAAAGGGCATTGCACTTCTGGAGAGGGTCCAGTGGAGGTTGACCAGGATGATACAGGGTCTGGGGAAAAGATCCTATGAGGAGAGGCTTGAAGAGCTCAACTTGTGCTCCCTGGAGGGAGGAGAGGAGGGACGGGGGGATATGATCGAGGTCTTTAAGTATCTGAAGGGGTAAATAGGATCAGCCTAAATAGGGTTTTCAGCTGAGGGGGGAGGGGCAACCAGGGGGCATTCCATGAGGCTGGTAGGTGGGAGGCTCAGGGGGGTACTAGGAGATGCTACTTCACCGAGAGTGTGGTGGACCCTTAGAATGCACTGCCTACAGAACTGGTGGCTATTAATACAGTGGAGGGATTCAAGAGGGACTAGGATAAGTATGGGGTAAAGTTAAACTGATAAATGCCAAGTCTGGAGGTATACTTGATGGGAGGTGGGGTCAGGGGATTTACTGGGGGTGCAGGGAGGCAGCAACAGTGTCCTGACTGGGTGCTGATTTTGAGCAGACGCAACAGACTATTAGGCCTACTCTGCTGGTAACTTAGTATGTTAGTATGTAAACAGATACTTTATTAGAAGTGTAGGGTCTCAATTAGGGTAAAAAAAAAAAAAGAGTCAGTGTGCTTCTCTTTCTATGTCAGGAGGAGAGCTGTTAATTGGGGTGTGTGTGTGGTTTAGGCAGAAGTAAACCAGGTGTCTGCAGTTAGACTTCCCTGCTGCTAACTTTTGGCAGAGAGCAGTCTTGCTATCACAGCAAGGAGGCAGCTGACTCGGGAGCAGTGGCGGAGCTAAAGGGGGGCTGGAGGGGTCAGTTGCCCCTCCTGGCTGTCCCAGTGTAAGTAGTGGTACCCCGCCATGATCTTTATTCACTGTTCAGTGCCCATTGTGGAGCCCACAGTTGACTGAATGGCACCCTCCAGCTCCCAAACACTCCCAAACCTGGCTCCACCACTGCTCAGGAGCTAGAATTTTTCTACTAGAACACTTCTGACTCAGCAAGAGAGCCTGTTACATGTTGGCATTGCCCTCCCACTCTTAGCCAGTTCCACTTTTATAGGCACTGGATTTGAGTGACAACAGGAATTCCTGTTTGGGAGCAGGAAGGGAAGGATCACCGAAACACATAAGATTGCCATCCTTGAAGGAAAAGAGTAGCTCTCCCCCCCCCAGCTGCTGGAGGTCTGACTCTGAGTCAGGAAGAAGGAGACTACCAAGGAATACAGGAAGTTCCTGTCCCAGAACATTCTATTTAGAAAAGACAGGGTGGGAAAAAAGGGTGGCAGGGTACCTATCTATGTCAGGGAGGGAATGGAGCAGAAGCATTGTGGGTCACCCTGGAGACTGGAAATTGTACTGCCATTCACACAGGCATGATCTACAGACCTCCAGCACAAGGGGAGGAGATGGATGGGGTACTAGTGAAACCTATCCACAAAATGACAGCCAAAGGTGAAGTGCTGCTGGCGGAGACTTCAGTTTGCCTGATGTGGATTGGAGCACCCAGGCTGCAGCCATAGCCAGGAGCAGAGGCCTCCTGGATGCCCTGCAGGGGGTGTGCCTCAACCAGCTTGTGGCAGAACCCACCAGAGAAGGAGCAATATTGGACCTGGTACTCACCAATGAGGACAGAGTCACCAATGTAATGGTGGGTAGCCACCTGGGGTCCAGTGATCATCGTACAGTGTGGTTCAATGTGGGAAGAGTGGAGGAGTCAAACCACACAAAAGCAAGGGTCCTGGATTTCAGACAGGTTGATTTTGCAAAAATGGGGGAATGTCTCAAGAAAGCCCTGGCAGGGGAGGAAGAAGAAGGGGGGGATGTAGAGAAACAAAGGGTTAACATTAAGGGAGCCATAGCAGAGGCAATAAGCTTTTGTGTTAGGCAAGTAAGCAAAATAAAGAGAAAGAAGAAACCACCATGGTTCTCAAAGGACATGGCGGGGAAGGTAAGAGAGAAAAGGCTAGCTTTCAGGAGGTACAAGGAAATATGGGGGGGGGACAGGGAACTGTATCGGGAAAAGCAAAGGGAGGCGGGGAAAGCAGTCTGGAGTGCAGAGGTGCAAACGGAGGAAAAAATTGCCCAGGCAATTAAGAAAGGAGACAAAACCTTTTTCAGGTATATTAGTGACAGAAAGAAGACCAGGGGTGGGATTATGAGGTTAAAAAGGAAGGAAGAGGAGTGTGTGGTGGGGGACCTAAAAAAGCAACAATCCTGAGCAAGTATTTTTGTTCAGTATTCACAGAAGAAGGGAAAGAAGGACCACCATTGGGAGATAGGAGCACTGGTTGGAGAGAGGTGGACACCAGCCCATTTACGGAAGAAAGAGTCCTAAAGGAACGCGAGAATCTGAAAGGGGACAAGGCTGTGGGGCCAGATGGGATGCATCCCAGAATATTAAAAGAACTTATTAACAGCACTATTCAACAAATTGATAGAGACAGGGGTGGTTCCAGGGGACTGGAGAAGGGAAAATGTAGTCCCTTTTTATAAAAGTGGGAACAGGAAGGAGGCTGGCAACTACAGGCCAGTCAGCCTGACCTCAGTGGTGGGGAAAATTAATGGAGTCACAGCTAAAGGAAAGGATTGTGATATTTCTTGAATCCAGTGGAGCACAGACTCCAAGGCAGCATGGATTCACAGTGGGAAGGTCTTGTCAGAGAGGTAGGTAGGTAGGTAGGGGAGGGGCGGTGGATGTGCCCTACCTAGATTTTAGCAAGGCCTTCAACACTGCCCCACATAGGAGGTTGATAAATAAGTTAGTCAGCCTGGGAGTGGGCCCCAAGGAGGTAAACTGGGTCAGAAACTGGTTGAGTGACAGGACACAGAGGATGGTGGTAAATTGCGTTCAATCCAAGGAGAGGAGAGGAGAGGGGGTGACCAGTGGGGCACCACAGGGATCTGTGCTGGGGCCAGTCCTCTTTAATGTCTTCACAAGGTATATTGCAGAGGGGCTGGAGGGAAAGGTATGCCTCTTTGCAGATGACACTTAAGATCTGCAACAGGGTCAACACTCTGGGGGGGGGATGAGAAAGAACCTAAACATACTTGAGGAGTGGTTGAGAGTGAGGCAGCTAAGATTCAATGCAAAGAAGTGCAAAATCATGCACTTGGAGCACAGAAATCCAAAGGAGGAGTACAAGATGGGGAGGGGAGCTACTGACAGCCACCAGTCAAGAAAGGGACCTGGGGACAATCATTTCTGATGACCTAAAGGTAACCAAGCAATGAGAGATGGCTGTGGGGAGAACAAGTGGGATGCTAGGGTGTATAGGGAGAGGTGTCACCGCAGACAAAATGAAGGTGGTGATGCCACTGTATAGATTACTAGTGAGACCTAATCTGTAGTACTGTGTCCAGTTCTGGAGGCCGCATCTCTTATTTATTTATTTATTTAACAAGCTTTAGGATTACAACCTTTGAGTCAGAGACTCATTTACAAAGGCCCGCGTCAGAAAAAGAAAACAATTTACAGAATACATAGTAACAGTAAAAGGGAATTACAATAAAATTACACATATGAATCAAGGTTACAGCAGTTGTACACGATTATGGTTACATACAGCCAAGTTTCAAAGCAGCAGTTTGAATAGTAAGGCATAGGACATAGACAAAATAGAGGCAGTCCAGAGAAGGGCAACAAAAATGGTGCAAGGACTGCACCAAAAGTCATATGAGGAAAGACTAGAGGACCTCACTATGTATTCCCTGGAGGGGAAAGAGGGGTATGATAGAGACATTCAAGTATATCAGGGGTATAAACAAGGTACAGGAGGGTAGCATCTTTCAGAAAAGAAGGTGCACAAGAACAAGGGGGCATGATATGAGGCTAGGGGGGGGTAGACATGGGGGCAACGTGAGAAAGTACTTTTTCACAGAAACAGTGGAACAGCCTCCCTGCAGAGGTGGTGGGGCAAAAACAGTAGAGGAATTCAAGAATGCATGTGATAGATGTAAGAGTACTGTAGCAATAGGGAAGAGAGTGTAAGCCGCAGATCTACTACTACTAGGGTCTGCGGTAATGCATTAGGTGGGGAAAAAGGGCAGACTAGGTGGGCCATACGGTCCTTATCTGTCGTCACCTTCTGTGTATCTGTGTAAAGCCTCCCCCCCAACCACATCTGAACATTCAGAATTGCAGTTTCCATTGTCCCAGAGCTTGTGCAAACAAAAGGTGACACAAGTTCCATGAAATTAGTGCTATATTTTGCATTCTTTATAGTCACAGTTTTGAAAAATAAAAGTAAATACCTGCTGCATTCATTTCCCCCATAATTGGACTGCAAGAGATCAGAACTGCCTCAATAAGGCATCAAAAAGGTTCAAGGTATTTCTAAGTAGTATTGCTTCTGGTTTGAAAGTTTCTATTAAAATCATAAAACAGAGATTACCAAAGTACCTGTAGTCCCTCAATTAAGGGCTAGGGGGAGGTAAAATGGATGGGTGAAGTACAATTTTAAATAAATGAATTTTCAATAAAGTTTTCTAATAGACTGTAGACGTAAAACATATATATGAATCATGTCTGGCATCTTTGACTCTTAAGTTTCACTTAGTATGGGAGGCAGTATAGCACAGTGGTTTAAGGCTCCGAGCTGGAGACCTGGGTTTTAATCTCACAACCCCCACTTGCATACTGTGTGACCCTGAGCAAGTCGCTTAACTTCCGTGTGCTCCCAGGTCACACCTGTAAACAAAGTTTCAGCTTAGTGTGTCTCTCCTGGTAAAAAAAAAAAAGTATCACACTTGGAAACTCAATCAAAATATGCAGGAAAATAAGCTTAGCAGAGAGAACCATGCAAATTTGAAATCACAAGAAAAATCCCACAGAACTGTGCAGGGATAAACTGACACAAAATGTTACTTTAACTTACACCTTGCTCTGGTCTGGGGATCAATATAGACCCCACTATTTGTATCCATAAGGAATGACCACTGCTAGTCCCTGCTTATGTCTATATTGTTTCCCTCCCATCTCCCTATTATTTGTGTTTTCCTTCCTTCCTTCCTTCCTTCCTCCATCCCTCTTTTATTTTCCAGAATTCCTTCTTCTGTATCCATCATCCCCTTTCCTATGGGTTTTCTATTCTTCCCCTTTCACACCTTTTCAGACAACTCCACTTTGTTGCCTCCTTTTCTTGGGAGACCCCTTTTATCTTTTCATGTTGTCACCTAAGTCCAAGTT
The DNA here is from genome assembly GCA_016271365.2 of Neoceratodus forsteri. Classification (NCBI taxonomy): domain Eukaryota; kingdom Metazoa; phylum Chordata; order Ceratodontiformes; family Ceratodontidae; genus Neoceratodus; species Neoceratodus forsteri. Next base: position 263,704,689 of record CM057452.1, on the reverse strand, counting down.
GTCATTCCACATGCTGGTATTTTTTCTGACACCTTCAGCGACCACTGCATGATGGTCTGCATCAGGAAGATCAGACGCCCCCTTCCCAAAACACATCTGGTGCAGGTCTCTCAACACTCAGGTCCTTTTGAGTGACTTTGCTGCATCAGACTGGACAGACTTCTATGCCACATCTGACATTGACGTTGCCCTCTTCTTGTTTCAGTTTAAATTCTGTTCAATCTGGAACAAGCGCACCTTGCTCAAAAAATCCAGGGTAAAATCCCATCATCACCCCTGGATTACCTCGGAACTTACTGATTAGCATAAATTCCGTGATCTAACATGGTCATGCTACAAAACTTCTCGTTCCTTTCCTGACCTCCTCTGGTGTCAAACTGGCAGGAATTTCTGTACCAAGGCTGTCGGGACAGCAAAATCACAATTTTTCAAGGCCAACCTCCTGAATAACCTAAACAACCCCTTGAAGTTCTAGAAGGTAATTCTCTCCCTTTTTGACCTCCTCCATCCAGTCTGGTACCTCAGTTCTTCTGATTAATGGTTCACCCATATCTGACCCCTCCTTTGTTGCTTCACACTTTAATGAGTTCTTCACCACTTGTGCTCTACTGCTCTCCTTTCTCCGCTGCATGACACAAATCCTTCTTACCACATTCCTTATTCCCTCCCCTCCCAGGCTTCCATGTCTCCTCTGCTACCAGCCAAGAGACCCTGACTGCTCTTTACTCCTTCAATTTGAACAAGTGTAGTCCTGATGGACTTGATCCTAGACTCCTGCATATTTCTGCCTCTTCTATCACTCCTGTTCTGACTCACCTTATCAACCTCTCCTTCTCCCTCAGCACAGTCCCACATTCCTAGAAGCTGGCCAGAGTTATTCCACTACACGGGGGCGGGGGGGGGTTCCTCCTCAGGTAACTGTTGGCCAATTTCCCTCCTCCCCTCTCTTGCCAAGCTGCAAGAGAAGCTTGCCTACCATAAATTCTCTGATTTCCTCTCCTCATCTGATTTTCTCTCCCCTTCCCAGTCTGTTTTCAGAAAAGACTACTCCACCGTCTCCTCTCTGATGCATGTAACTGATTATATCCTCTCAGGGATGGATCAGGGCTACATCACGGCATCCATCTTCATTGATATGGCTAAGGCCTTTGACTTGGTGTGTCACCATCTCATTGAAAAAGCTGGGTCTTGCTGGCCTCTCAGCTCTGGTTGTCGATTGGTGCCATTCTTATCTCATGGGGTGTCTTCAGTTAGTACAGGTAGGTAGTACCCTGTCACCTCCTCTTCTTCCCATTCAGGCAGGAGTCCCACAGGGTGCTGTCCTGGGCCCCAATCTCTTCTCCATCTTCATTAATGACCTCCCCTCTGCCAACTTGCTACATGCGTATGCAGACAACACAGTCATATACACTTCTGGCCACTCTGCCACAGATGTGGAAGGTCTGCTACAGCATGCCTCGCTATGCATTATGATGGTTTCAGTCAGCTGGCCTGCTGGCGCAGTGGCAAGGTGACCACTTGCAATGCCGACATCCTGGGTTTGGGAACGGACCTGGGAGTCGGAGGGCTGGCTGGCGGAGAAGGATTGAGTGCCTGAGGGGGTGGCTCTGTTTCTCCAGTGAGCAGGGAGGTGAGTGTCTGACCCATTGTCGACCTCTGGCAGAGGCCGGGGGAATCACGGAGAAAGGTCGGTACCTGGTTGCGTGGGATGCGGAACAGATGCTGGCATCATTGCGTGCTCTACCTCCCAGGAGATAATAGCATCAGAAAAACTCTGGTCCCCCTGGTATGACACCCTGCTCTGCCGCTGTTCCCACTGCCACTAGTGCCTGTCAGGGGGGGTCCTGCTCCCATGGCCCCACCCTGGGGGGGTAAGTCAGGGCAAAGCCGCCAGTATCCGTTGGGGGGGTGCCCGCCTGGTGGTCCCACCCAAGAGGGTAAGTCTGGGCATGGTGGGACAGTGTGTGGGGCAGGGGCTGAGCTCCACTGGAAATTGGGGGCCTGCCCCCCCCCCCAAACAAAGATGTTTTCAGTCAAACCAGCTTCAGGTAAACTCTGAAAAAACAGTATCCATGACCTTTGGCACCAGCCAAAAACTGGCCAAGCTCACATCAGTGCCCATTTTCTTCATCTCGTGTGGTTCCCTCCTTTAAGCACCTTGACATGTGGCTTGACAGCAAGCATGATTTCCCTGTCCACACTGATGCCATTCATGCCAAGCTCTGTCCTAAATGTGATGCCTTGTACTGTAATAAAGATTGTATCTCCCTACAGGTCCTCCGAGAGCTTCTCACCAAAATGGTGCTCCCTGTCTTTAACTACGCGGACGTGGTCTATGGGTCTACCCCTCCACCCCACTGGCCAGACTGGATACCCTCTGCAACTCCTTCTGTCGCTTTGCAGCCAACTCACCCTCTCAGACTCAGCACTGCTCACTTCATTCATCACTGTCCATTCTTCCCCTTCTATCCTGTCATCAAATACACTGTTTCTCATTTACTGTATATCTAATTATACAATGCATAAAAAAATAGCCACCCCTCATTGGCCAGCTGGCACTATCACCCCGTTGTAAAATATAGCAGTACCAACAGGAACAAGTGCCAGCTGTGCCAACCTCGCGCTGCAACCCATTAACAAAACACTCCGAACCCCGTTTCCAAATCCCAAAACCGCCATTGTACATTGCGCTACGGAGTAAACCAAAACCCGGCCGTTCACCTCAAAAAATGAACATACAAACAACTTTCGACTTGATTGATAATGATGAGCTGGAAGCAATATTCAAATCAATCGAAGACAGCGATATTAGCGAAATTGAAACGGAAAATCCATCACCGGAAAAAACAACACCAAGCCGCTGACGCCCGTTGCTCTGCCTCACATGCCCAGCCTGAACTTCACAAGCAGCCCGCTCATAGCATCCCAACTGCCGCAGAAGACGCGAGCTAGAAACCAAATTAAAAAAATCCAGTACCTGAAAACCATTAATACTGCCACCAAGAAAGCTCGCCCTCTGCTCACATCCCCAGCGTGAACGTCACAACACAGCCTGCTCGCAGCACGCCCAACTACCGCAGAGCACAATTCAAACACGGCGCTTTCTTCAAAGGCCCCACACCAGCCAATCCTAACACAAAAACAAAGCTGTATGGACTATTTTTTGCATGGAAGGATATTCCACTATTTCCTTACTTTTTACACAACAAATTATCACAACTAAATTACTATTCACATTTTACCACACAACATTTGTATGTTGCAATAAAACCACTCCAGGGTGTTGGTGATGCTGGTTTTACCGCCTGAGGTTTAGTCACTTTCGGCCTGTGACCTCGTGACCAAACCGCCAGAAGCGTGGAATCGCTATCTCTTTCTCTCGTCAATTTATTGATTAAATATTGGTTTGGGTCACTTCCTTTCTATCTCTCACCACTCCTCTCCATTGTTCTCTCTGCCTCATGCCCCCTCTGTTCCAGGGACCATTGCACCATTCAATCAATATATTACAAAACTAGCTCTGCACTCCAGTTGCCACAAAAATAATAGATCACTAAATAAACATTTGCTTTAGCATTTTTATTCCAGAAAGGCTAGGACTGTACTGCTGAATCTCCACACCACTACCACTTCTGCTGTTCACTGTCCTGAGGAAGCTCTAATGAGTGAAGCGCCAAGGTGGTACTGGTGTGGAAGTTCAGCAGTACAGACTGAGCCATTTTGGAATAAAAATGTTAAAGGCTAAAGCAGATGTTTATTTAGCGGTCTGTTATTTTTGTGGCAACTAGATTACAGAGCTAGTTTTGTAATATATCGATTGGAGGGCAGGCATCGTTACTCAGCACCTGATCACTGATTCTGCAGCGCGCACATTTTCTTTGTAGTGTTTAAGCATTGCACCTTTGCCTTGCCACATCCTCGTACTTCGGCTGGCCAATCAGTCTTCCCCTATCATCTCCCCTCACTTTGGAACCAGCTTCCCTCTTCCCTCCACTTCAGTGCCTCCCCTGCCTCTCTCCGACACCAGCTGAGATTCCTTCCCTTCCCCTCTTGCTCCTGCTTCCTCACCCCTTAACAGTTCCCTTACACCTGATATAATGCTTGTTTGACAGCTTATTTATCATTATGCACTTTCTATCGTCCTTGTTGTGCTTTGACATTGTACTTTTATAACACTGCATTTTTGTCTAAGCTTTTTATTGCTTCTTATCCTTTGCTCCCCTTTCCGAGGTCACACCTGGAAATGAGCCTAGTCTCAATGTACCTTTCCCAGTCACCAATTTTCAAATAAATAAATATATTCAGGCTACACTCCCTCCACCAATCTGTCAAGGATTCCTTCTTTTTAAGCTCCCCGTTCCAGACTTTTAACCTGTTGAGTGTTCCCCTAGGGGAAGTGGTTCTCAAATGGCGAGGCCAGCCTGTTCCAGGGGAGGCCCAGTCAAGTCTGAGAATGTACAATATTTAAATTTTAAGTTTTAGATGTTTTGTTTGAAGGGATAAAGCAAACTAAATATGGATAATAGCAGGTGAATTTCTTTACTTGTGCACACATTTGTGATCAGTAAAAGCCCCATTGAGCCACATCTTGTTTATAGGTGTGTATTTATATGTAAATTGGTGACTAGACGGCACACTGAGTCAAGTCTTGTTTCTACAGTGGGTGTTTATATGCAAATTAATGGCTGGGAAAGGCACACTGAGTCAGGGCTTGTTTCTACAGTAGTTGTTTATGTACGGTGAAGCCCGCCAGAATGAAGCACAGTGTCAGTCTCCTGGATGACAAAAGGGATTAACTCCCATTGAAACTGCATTGTTTCCTGCAGTGACTTTACTGCAGAATGCTGCAGGACTTAGGTTTCATCCTGGTGAGCTTCACTGTACAGTATATGTAAATTGGTGAGTGGGAAAGACACACTGAGCCAATGCTTGTTTCAGGTGTGACCTTGGGTAAGGGTACAGGATGTTGCTCTACAGCAGGGCAAGAAGGAGGGAGATGAGGTGCCTGGGTTAGTTGTTCCAGCTAGAGAGGAAACAGAGTAACAAGGGCCTGAGAGTCAGAAAAGTGGAGTGACAGGGCTAACCTGGTGTGTGGGGTTGGGATTGGAGAACAATAAGTTGAATAAAAAGAGAATATTCTCAGTCAGTTGTATTAGTCTTACTTTATTCCTCAGTGCACTGTGCAAAGTATGATATTTGTTTCTATGGGGAGGCCCGATATGTTTTCCAAATTTGAGGGAGGCTCGAAATCTTTTCCATGGTTTGGGGGAGGCTCACCATCACAAAGTGTGAGAACTAATGCCCTAGGGCATGGCTGTCTTTACTGCAAAGTGCTGACAACTGATCTTATTTCTTGTATCCATCCTGAAATCTACAATGCAAGATATCATTAATTTATCAATGAATAAAAGAGCAGATGTTACAGCACAAAGGGGTATTACTAATCTAAGAGGTACTGAGCAAATTTGTTCTGAAATCCACCCCCCCCCCACACACACACACACACTAAGTTCAGGCTAGAAAACCCTATAGCTGGACCAAAGTTTGAACCTGGCCTGCTCATTTCTTATTTGAAAATGAAAGATTCCTGTTTTTTTAATGGTTCTATTCCTACACATACATTTTAAGAGTTGATTTGTTCCTATGAGATTTTCGAAAAGAAATCACATAGCAAAATGCAAAATGAGCAAGGGAGAGACTTGTTTACCAGAACACTGCCTGAATGGCTTGCTTTGTTAAATAATGTACACTTCATTGCTTCATTCTTTAAATGAGACTGCTTGCCTGTTTGCACAAAGGTGACTGAAAAATGATTTGCATATTGCTAGTATTCTGTTAGCAAACATTTATTTATCCACTAACAAAGAGCTGTTCATATTGAATACACACTTACAAAACCAGTACAGAGGTTGGCAGATTAATTTTGTGAATGAATTGCTCATGAAAATCATTATAGGTAGATTAGCTTTCCAAAAAGGGAATGCAATCATGTAATGTTTGAATACCAGCTGGATGTACAACCCAGAGCTCAATATGCATAGAAAAATAATTCTTTATGTTTTGTTTTTCTCTTTCAGAGCCACGGATTTCAGCCAATTCTGAACGTATTTGCACCACATCTGGGTGTGTAACAGCAGGTAAGTGCAATATATTTTAATTTGTAGTTACTTAGTTTCCGGGGGCAGTCCAGCTGAAATGCAGCATTTTGTTATCACAGGGGTCCCACTTCTACTCAGTTTTACAGCTGAGAGGTCAAATGACTGGCTCAAACTTATAAAATGGATGGGGAAAACCCTGCATCCTAATTGGCCAGAACCCATGCGTGGTGACAGTATTACCAATGGGTAAATGTGTTTATTTCTGAATTTTTTTTCATTATTTTTAAAATGTTCCTTACACACCCATTTTATAAGCACAGTAAGACACACCAGGGCATTGGTAGTACTGTGACAGCCACACTTTCAGGGGCTGAAGGCGCACAGCCCGTGGCCTCATGCCTTACTACACACCTAGATATAGAGAATTGTGTATGAGCAGTCATACATAACAAGGTTATTCTTGTATCAAGAGGTTTCCTTGGTAACAGATGACCTCGAGAGCGCAGCTCGAGAGGTACTCTGTTACCAAGGGAACCTCAAGATACAAGAATTTCCTTGTTTGTGTATGACTGCTCATACACAATCTTTTATAGTGTATGGGCAGTCACAACATAGAAAATCACAAAAAACCAGCTAGTGAAGACAACAGAGAATAGAATTTTTAACATTTTCTTTTTTTTAACTGACTCAGTGTGCTGCAGATGTTTCTGCAAGTTCAAGTTTAAAAAAAAACAGCAACTTCCAGCTTAACTGGATTAAGGAAAGCAACTATGTGGCAGCATTCTAAGTTGTTATGCTGCAGTAGTGACCAGGAGTGTAGCCAGGCATTTCAGATTTGTACGCAAACCTGCCACACTGCTACCACCTTCCCTACTGTTCATGCCTGCCCCCATGACTCGAATCCAAGGTTCCTGGCTCCAATCAGATGATTCACACACTAGACCCGCTGTCTTTCAGTGCTGCTAGTGAGGTGCTTGCTGCCCGCTGGTAGACACCACTGACTGCAGCACAAGTCCAGGACCATGGTAGAAATTTCTTCTCTCTCTCTCTCTCTCTCTCCCTTGCAGGTAGGCAGATTTGCTCCACTTGCCAGTCCACATGAAATCTTTTTTCTTTTAGCTGGCTCTGAGTCTGTTTTTCCGTCTGCTGCTCCTTAGTTTTCTACCACTTCTCTCACTCCCAGTACAATTGAACTAACAGTATGGCTTCTGACTTTGCTGGGGCATTTAAACCACAGCTCCCGAATTGCTAAACTCCTACCAGATGCCGCAACCAATCACCATGCAGACCTAATTGAGACCTTCAGCTTCAATGTCCGCGGTCCACTCTGCCACCCCCCCAAAACAAAACTGAAAGAAAAAAGAAAAAGCCTGCAAAGCCAAACAAAAGAATTTAAATGCGATGGACTAGAGGGGGCAGAGCAATGCTGGACAACTTGTTTGCTACCCCCTGCTACTAAACTTGGTATGCCATGGCTTACTTGGAGTATCAGTAGCTACACCCTTGGTAGTGACATAGCTAGTGCAGCATAACAGCTGTGATGACATAGCTACTGCAGCAAAACAACTCCATTCTAGTTATGGATTTCTATCCATAACAACATTCTACCATACACTATAAGTGGTTATCACAGTGCTAACAATGCCCATTCATGTCTTACTGCTCACTCAAACCCTGACCAGTGGCTAGTGTAGGGATGGAGCCTCGGATCTCCTGGGCCACAGTATTGCAACTCTAACCACTGAACTACCATGTCTCCAATCCATTTTGGACTTTGAAAAAGAAATTACTCCAGCGAGAAAGCCCATTCTTCAACTGACTATCAAGGAACCACCAAGGGGCAGACCTAGAATTTTTTAAAGGTAATAGGAAATTGTTTTTACATAGTTAACAGGATAGTCTTAAGGATAAGTAAAGTAGGCAGTCGCCTACAGCACGTAGCAATAGAGGGTGCCAAAATACATTGCTTTTAAAAAAATGAAGGATGATTTAACATGTTTTCTTTTCTTGGGGCACTATTTTCAAGTTCACCTGGGGGTGCCACATACCCTTGGGCTGGCCCTAATAGTTAACTGCCCTCTCAGCCCTCCATTTTCCTTTCCATATAAGTTGTCTATTCTGATAAGCTATGACCAATTTTTGATGAATAAATAATCTAGCTTTTGGGTTCCCTCAGATCTACAGAGTTCCACTCTCCTCAGCAGCTACTGCTCTTTCTTCTCATATTTCTAAGTAGAGGTGGGTGAAAGCTGCCATTTCCGCCTTTTGCGAAATTTGGCAACTTTCATGGAATTTTCCCAACTTCCACCTGTGGCAGATTGGAAAACTTCCGAATGTTTGGGGCAAAATTTCGTCCTGTTCTGCCTGGCACCAAGTGTTAAATAACCCCCCTCCCATGGCTAGTGGTCCCTTCCCCACCCGATCACATGCCAGATGTCAATACCCTCCGCCCTGTAGCTAACGGTCCCTCCTCCCACATGATCACCCGCCCCATGTGTATTTAAACCCCCATCCCTATCCCCTGTATTGTTAAATATTTTCTCTGGTCTAGTGATTAGTAAACCCCCTTCCTTCATTATCCCCGGTGTCACCCAGTATGTATTTTTTCTTTTTATTCCCTGGTAGTTTAGTGGTATTCCCCCCCGCCCCCGGCCATCAGTTGCCGATTGTCTGAAATAAAAACAAATATATCCTTGGTGGCTACGATTCCCTTCCCCTACACGATCACCTGCCCAACATGTATTGAAATCCCCCATCCCCCGTATTGTAATATATTCTTTTAGTCTTTTGATCTAGTTAACCCCCCTTCCTCCCTATCCCTGGTGCAGTTCTGCCCAGTGTGTGTGTGTAGATATATATATATATATAATATTTATAAAATGGGTAAAGAAATGGAATCTAGTCGTTGGTTGAAACACATCACATGACTGTGCATATATCAGAGCGCGACTGCACACCTGCACTTTTACCACCCTCCAAAACAATTTTGATATTTTATAAGATAGATAAACCACTCTGAGGTTTGCTGTCGCTCTCTGATATATGCATGCCTTCGGTGGTTGACACACTCAGCCTGTAGCCTCGTGCGTAACAATGCACACCAAGGCGTGTGTATATTAGAGCACGACCGCACACCTCAGAGTAGTTTATCTATTACATATATATATATATATATATATATATATATTTTTTTAATTTATTCCTGGTGTTCTAGTGGTACTCCCGCCATCGGGTGCCGATTGCCTGAAATTGAATAAATATGTCCTTGGTGACTAGGGTTCCTTCCCACATGATCACCCGCCTGACATGTATTGAAACATCCCCATCCCCATATTGTAAAATATTCTCTCCTGTGGTCTAGTTACCCCCATCCCCAGGGCAGTTCAGCCCAGAATATATATATATATATACTGTATATTTTATTTTATTCATTCCCTGGTGGTCTAGTGGCCCTGCAAACCTGGTAGGTAGTGTCCCACACTGCTCCCCCCAAATGGAGCAGGCCACTGGCACAGCCCTCCGCTCTCCTCCATGGCTGGCAGCCCACTGAGATCTCAATGAATGCGTGACAGCACATGCTCATTCACTTCAGGCCAATCAGACATGCACTGCACTGTTCTGTGTTCATAGTGTAGGCAGCAGGGCAGGCGGAATTTCTGCGAAAGTTCGGAAATTAATTTCTGAACTTTCGCAGAAGTGAAATTCAGTCTTTCGCTTAAATTCCGTCTACGGAAGTTTTCTTTCACACACCTCTATTTCTAAGACATTCCATGACATCAGTTACACCATTCTATGCTGCTGATCTGAATGGCCTGGAATGGTATTATTGCTATCATAGAATTTGTAGGCAGTTATGAAATGAAGGCAGCAACTGCTGAGGAGAGAAGGATTCAGGGTAGTTACAAAGGCAAAAAATTAGATTATTAATGTAACAAAAAGGGTCAAAATATATCAGAGTATTGGATAGACACTGAAAGGAAAGCAGGAGGGCATCTAGAAATATAAAAATGGTTTCCTAGCACCTTTAAGAGGAAGGAAGGGGGGGCACTTTCCACAGAAAAATGAAAAATATTTCATACTAAAACTTAGATTCAAAGTATATTATGTTGGATGAAGTATATTGTTAACTTTTCCTGACTGCCTAATAACAACCGAATAATGTATGGAGATCAGTGTGTTACAAGACTTTTTTGCACCCATGAAGTGTGTAATGCTGTATTAACCATGAGAGCAAAGCTTGAGTAGCTTATAAAAGTATCACACACACCAAGGGGCTATAAAAAATTAAGAACGACACTGATGACCATTGTTTTATTTCTTGTAATTACTGGCTTGAGAAAAGAGACATTTTTGTGAGCATGGGAGAGTGGCTTCTGATGCAGAACTCCGTATCGCAAACATGTATTATGGAGTTTGATAGCAACTGGTTTTAGGGTGCTATCAACCTTAACCAGTAGCGATAACACAAATTTAAAAGAAAAATCAGATTTGGCTAAAAGGGTTATTGTTTACTGGCCTAAGTGTGTGGTACTGTGTATCTGCCAGTCTGTGCCCAACCTGAAATCTGGATAAGCTTGCTTCCTGATCCCACTGGAACAGTGTGATTCTACATGTTTCTGACTCGCATTCTAAAAGGTTTAAAAAAATGTTCCCTGGCAGAAGGGTTGAACCGGGGTGAGAAAACAGGTTTTTCCACTATGAGAACTTCGGCATTCGCTTGCTAAATTTTATAGACAGTGTTCACATATCAAGCTGGCAAGCCAAGCCAGCTACAGTATTTACTGCACTTGAAACTGGTGCAGAATTTTTCAAGAGGGGAACCGGTCACCATCAAAGCAAGAGCTGGCTAGTCAACAGCGGCTGCGTTTGCATTAGCATGATGTGTAAGGCTATTGTGATGTAATTGTGGGATGAGTTGTAGGGAACTGAGAGGCAATATAAGTACAGTGTTAACGACTGGGTATGGGTAGGCAGCATTTGGTATGTTTTGAGATAAAACTGCAACAATTGGAAGCTTCCACACATACTGTAGGCAGTGATTTTCTGATCCACATCATGCCCTGCAGGATGATGCTCCCCCTCCGTCGCTGCTGTCTGCAAGATGCACATTGAGACACCAATGCTAAACAAGATGTCAATAAACAAAACAAATGGTTTGCACTGCTTCTACTCTTTCTAGCCCACATAATGTTCTGCAGGGAGACTCAGCCCCCTATAACCTGACTGATGACTGCAGTGTGCACGCTAAGACACAGGTGTCAAACAGGATTGTGGATGCAGAAAAGGGTATAGGGTCTCACCACCATCGCCGCCAGCACAACCACACAAATTTGTGCTTTCCTCCACCACATGCAGTCAAGTGACACACACACACACTGCAGAAAGAATACTCTGGTAGTAATTCCCAGTCCACACCTTGAATGTAGTGGCCACAGAACTGGGGTGAGGGATCAAAATACAAACAAACCCCACTGTATGCCCTGATATTAATCTACATACTTTTTCCCAATATCACGTGGAAGAAGACTGCCTTAGAAACCTGCAGCCCACTCCTGGTGCATGACCTGTCCTCTGTCCTGCATAGAATCCAAACCATTATTTATGGACCAGCACCAGTTACTTTTTTCCCTTGCATGTGTGCTTTTTCTGTGCCAGCGTTGTAAACGAAGCCCCATCTTTATCTACCATTGTCATTACTGGAGAATATTTTCTCCCAGAGGTTCCGACTGTGTACACTAAGTAACTCTCCACATATAGACAGTGATTTTCTGGCCCATATTATGACCTGTTGTGGGATTTAACCCCCTCCATCCTGGCTTCTGACTGCAGTGTTCTCACTCAGGCACTTATGCTGAACAGGATGCGTACATACAAAAAGCTACGTTTGCACCAGTTTTCAGACACCATCATTCTGTCCCACATAATGTTCTGCAACGTCATGCTGCCTCCTACAACTTGCTGCTGCCTGTAATGTGAACACTAAGACATGGATGTCGAACAGGACATCAACAAGAAAAAGGGTAAGTTTGCACCGGTTCTTCCCCCACCACATCAAACACAGACAGGCTCCTTACATACAGTCTTTCAGTCAGGTTCCCCAGTACCACCAACACTTACACAGACTATCCACCACCTTGACCCTTCTACCCACTCTACCCCCCCATCCGCAAACTAGTAAACCTATCTCTGACCTGAGGTAGCCAACATCTTTAACAATTTATTCACACTCTGTGTCCTGTTCCTACTTCCTCCCCTTCTCCCCCTCCTGCCTGCCTTGTCTCTCTCTCCCAATGCCCCATTCCCCCAACTGTTACCTTAGCCTCTTTTTCCTTCCCCGTGGTCTCCTCAAGACCACTCTCACTACCTTACTGTCTTTTAATAACTCTAAGGGGCATAGCCCAGATGGCCTTGATACTAACTTCTTTTCTTTCCAACATGGGTCTACCCCTAGGCCTGGAAGCAGTCTAAAGTCCTTCACTTCTCAAAGGGGTTGACTCTTTCTCCCCAGGTAATTACCAGCCCATCTCCCTTCTCCATGCCCTGGCTTAGGTGCAGGTAAAACTGTTTTCCCCAAGCTATTCACCTACCTCAACTGCTTTTTTCCCTCTTCCCTTTCCAATTTAGCTTCTGTAAACACCATCTCCTTCCTCATCTAAATCACTGGCTCTGTGCTGAAAGTAATGAACTAGGGCATGCTCATTGCAGTGATTTTCATAGACCTAGTAAAGACCTTTGATTATGTGGTCCACACCTTCTATTGGATAACTTAGGTGGTGTGGGCCTATCTAACCTGGTGGTCAGATGGTTCCACTCCTACCTCTTGGGCCAGCTCCAGTCGATCTAGATTGGTGATGTTCTGTCCCACCCCTTGCCCATTGTAAGCTGTCCCCCAAGTCCTCATCCTCAGCCTAGTCCTTTTCACCATCATCTCAAATGACCTTTGCTCCACCTGTGTCTCCTCAAACATCCCCCTGTATGCAGATGGCACAGTTTTTATGCTTTTGGTGCTTTGGTTGCTGAGCTGGAATTGTCACTCCACCATGACTTTGACAACATCCAGCACTGGTTCCACTCAAGCCAGCTTTCAGTAACTGACAAAAAAACTTTCTGTCTGACTTTTGGCACTAGACAGAGACTAGCAAGTCTCCAGCATACCCTTATTTTCAAGACCCTGAATAGCAACCAACTAGAAGTGGTACCCCATGTCAAGTACTTGGGGGTGTGGCTGAACTGGAACCTCAACTTTTCCACCCACATTTATGCAATCCATAGGACATTTTGTCCTGAGCTCTGTGTGCTGTACCACAACAAATCCTGTCTTCCTCTCCCAGTCTGTCGAGCGGTACTCCTCAATATGATCTCGCCGGCATTTGACTACGTGGATGTAGTCTACAGCACTAGCCCAAAGTCTACGCTTGCCAGGTTGGACTCCATTTTTCAGACTTTTTGTCACTTCGCCCTTGGTAATCTGTCTCTCACCTTTTACTGCTCTCTTTCTGTGCAAAGCTCTGTCTCCCATCCCTAGAGGTCTGATGTCTGTCACACTTTTGCTCCTTCCTGACCAAATACTGGCTTGCCACAATTCCCACTTACTTCTCTCTCCTTAGCCTTGCATTTCTGTCCTCCAGCTCCCTCCAATCATCAGATTCTCACTCTTTTCCTAAGCAGCGGTAGTAGTATATTTATTTTTTAGATGTCCAATCCCACAGGCTCTGGGCACCTTACATATAAAAAAAATGCATATAACAGCAGCATAATAAATATAACCATTTACATAAGAACAAGTTAGGAAGCTGTAGGGTAAGCTCTTATAAAAAGATAATGCCTTCACCCCCACTTGACACTGTCAGCTAAGGGGGCCTCCTGAAGCTCTAGCAGCAGCTGGTTCCAGAAAACTGGAGCAGCCACAGCAAAGTCACAATCGCTAGATGACTTTAAATGAGATCTGGGGACCTTCAAGATGCCCACCTTCGAAGAGCAGAGAGGGCAGCCAGGAGCGTATGGACACAGGAGCTCTTTTAGGTAGCAAGGACTCAGATCATGTAGTGCTTTGCATGTTAACAAACCTATCATGAAGGAGATGCGCCACCTCACAGGTGGCCACTGCAACGTCCACAGAGCCAGAGATATTCTTGGAGTGAAAAACTCCAGCAATCGCTCTAGCCAAAAAGTTCTGTACCAGCTGCAAAAGGTGGATCAAACCTCCAGACAGCCTGAGATGAAGAGCATTGCAGTAGTCCAGACTGCATGTCACAAAGCAGGCACACACCAGGGCCTTAAGATCGGAGGGCTGAGAAATGACTTAATCTGGGCAATGTTCCTAAGATGTAAGAAACCACTACAGACCACAGCAGACACCCGATATTCCATAGTCAGCTTGAGATCCATAATGATGCCCAGATTCCTTACCCTGTTTCTGGCTGCAAGCTGAGTAGGCCCATGTAATGATGGAAATGTAATTCAGTCCCCCTCCATTCAAGCCAGCCACTCTCCAGGTACCCGAGTCCACCACTAACACTTCAGTGTTGTCCAGGTTCAACCTGAGCCAGTTAGAGGCCATCCAGTCACTGATCACAGATAGGCAGTCATTAAGCATGCCCACTGCATCCTTCTCATGAGGGGAAAACAAGAAGTAAAGCTGAGTAACATCTAGTGAAACTGCAGACTGTAGCTCCATATCACTTCTCACAGAGGCAGCATATAAACTGCAAATAACATTGGAGACAGAATTGAACCCTGAGGGACGCTACAGGTTAGGGCAGCTGACTGAGAGAGAAAATTGCCCCTCACAACCTGCTGCACCCTACTTGAAAGGAAGGACTCCAACCATGTCAACACAACCCTGCCAAGCCCCACCAAGTCGGATAGCTGATCTGTTAAAATCCCATGATCTACAGTTGACGAGAGGTCAAGGAGAATCAGGTTGAAACACTCTCCTCTATCTCTAGCCAGAAGAAGATTATTATGCACCCTGACAAGCACAGTCTCCATGCTATGACACCCTCTGAATCAAGACTGAAATGGCTCACAGAAAAAGCCTCTAGTGCATCTCCAGCTGCGTCGCCACTACTCTCTTAATAACCTTTCCCAAAAAGGGAAGGTCAGAGATGGGCCCGTGATTTACTAAGACCTCTGGGTCCAAAGAAGGTTTCTTGACAAGGGGTTTCATGACAGCTCTTTCCAAGGCCATCAGAAACATACCATCCCCAAGGGAACACCGGACAATCTCAGAAATCACTGGACCAAGAGACTCCTGGAAGTCCGACAAATGCCAGGTCGGTCCAGAACCTAGTGAACTGAAGGAGGGACACAGCTTCATGATCACCCGGAGTATCTACTCAGCCAGTGCAGGGTGAAATTCCTCCCAGACAGACTGAAAACCTGTTAGTCACAAATTGTACCATGCTGGGCCATGATAGCCCACTTGAAGAGACCGAGGAGCAATTAGAGGATACCTTTTCAAGGAAATACTGTCCAAACTCCTTGCATCATTCTCATATCAGTACTCATTCAGACAGCAGGCAGGCCAGAAGTAACAGCTTGTCCACAGTCTGGAAAAGTTGAGATCTCCTGTTAACCCCTGCAGCAATCAACTGCCTCCAATACTCCTTATAATGAGTTCTCAGGGTTAGTCTATCCTCCAACGAAGCTGAACTCCGCCAGGAATGCTCCTTCAACGAATCTGATCTCTGCCAGGAATGCTCCAGTCTCTGCCCTGTGGTCTTCAACCATCTGAGCTCCTCATTAAACCAGGGGCAGCTCTATCAGGAGACTCTAGGGCATACACAAAATGTTGAGAGTTGAGAGCTGTGGTGATTGGATGGCCTCTACTCTCTTTGTGTCCTTTCTGTGATGTGGTCTCCTCGATGAATGATACAATGGCAATACCACCTCCCTCTTCCTGCTGGTGATACCCCTCCCTATGCGTCCCACATGGCTTTCCCTGCTGCTTTGTTGCTTTGCCTTGACACCTTAAGGTCATCCATTATGATTACCCCGGGTCTCTTTCCTGTGTAGTGACCAACAATACCACCCCCATTCTGTACTTTGCCTCTGGGTTTTTGTGTCCAAGATGCATGATTTTGCACTTTTTTTTTTTTTTTGCATTGAAACCCAGCTGCCATACCCTTGACCATTCCTTGAGCTTTTTCAGGTCTCTGTTTATTCACTCCACTCCCTCCGGAGTATCCACCCTATTGCAGATCTTGATGTCATCTGCAAAGAGGCACACCTTCCCTTTTACTTCTTTTGCAGTGTCACTTATAAAGACATTAAAGAGGACTGGACCCAGTGATGAGCCCTGAGGAACCCTGCTGGTCCCTCTTTCCCTTCCCCTGAGTGAGTGCTGTCAACCACCACCCTCTGTCACCTATCCATCAGCCAATTACGTACCTACCTGCAAGCTTCCCAATTTTTTTATGACACTTCTATGGGGCATGGTGACAAAGGCCTTGCTAAGTTTGAGTAGACCACATCCACCACTCCTCCTGATCTGTTTCTCTGGTCATCCAGTCAAAGAAATTTATCAGGTTTGTCAGACAGGATCTCCCTCCCATGGATCCATACTGCCTTGGTTCCTGTAACCCACCAGATGCAAGGTAATCTACCAGTTTTTCCTTTAGAAATGACTCCATTAGTTTGCCCACTACTAATGTCAGACTAGCCAGCCTGTAGTTGCCAGCCTCCTCCCTGCTGCTACTCTTATGGAGCGGGACTACATCTGCCCTTCTTCAGTCCTCTGGGTCACTCCTGTATCTAGTGAGTTACTGAATGGGGCTGTCAGAGGTGCAACCAGTACCTCCTTGAGCTCCTTCAGTACCCTTAGGTATATCCTGTCTGGCCCAATAGCCTTATCCACGCTCAGATTTGCAAGTCCCATCAGGACCCTTTCCTCTTCAGATGAACCTGTGTCTATTTCTATCCCTCCAGTGGTTCTTTAAACTATATGTGGCCTATCCCCTTCCCCCTCTTTGTTCAGGGTATCTGCTTTTCCTGATCATCCTCTGCACAGTTCCCTTTGCACTACTCAGCCTCACAATTCCTCCTCTTGTCTTTCTTTTTTCGCTTATATACCTAGAAAAGATCATGTCCCCTTTGTTACCCCTCTCCCCCAGCTATTCTTTCCTTAGTTTGTACTTTATCATACTTCACCACATTCCCTGCTTCCCTCTGTTTTAGGAGATACACTTCTCTATCCTCTTCCCTCTGTGTCTCCTGAATGCTGTCCTTTTTGTGCTTACCCTTGCTACTGCCTCCCTTGAGAACCATGTTGGTTTCTTTTTTCCTCCTGCTTTTGCTTACCTCTTTTTCACACAGGTTTGTACTGTCACTGTTCCATTCCTTAATCTGGCCCATTGTCCCTCCACCCCATCAGGGCAGTCACCTCTGCCAAAGCATCTCTGAGGCATTCACCCAGTTTTTTTTTTTTAATCTCCTCCTTCTGAAGTCCAAGACCTTCATCCTTGTGTGGGCCACCTCTGGTGCTGTCCTAATGTAAAACTACACTGTCTCAGGGTCACTGGTCCCCAGGTGGCATCCCACCCTGATGTCCACAATACTGTCTTTGCTCATAAGCACCAGGTCCAGTACAGCCCCATCACAAGTGGTTCCTTGACTAGTTGCCTCAGAAACACCCCCTACAGGGAGTCTAGGATAAACATGCTTCTAGCTGAGGCTGCGTCTGGGAGGCTCCAATTAATGTCTGGTAGACTGAAGTCTCTCATCAGCAGTACCTCCCCCCTTATCTGCTATCTTGCTAATAGCACCTGCCATTTCTTTGTCTAGATCCTCCCCCCTGCACTGGAGGTCTGTAATTCACCCCAGTGTGAATGGAGTCCGTGGCTGCTGTCTTCACGGAGACCCACGGTACCTCCAGCCCCTCCTTATCCTCTTGCATTTCTGTTGCCTTGATGTCTTCCTTGACATGTAACACAAGCCCCCCTTTCCTTCCCTCCCTGTCCTTCCTGAACTGCATGTGTCCTGGTATATCCATGCCCCAGTCATGGTTTCCTATGCACCATGACTAGGTGATGGCCGCTATTTCCATCTGCCTCCACCATGATAACCTCAAGATCTGGAATTTTATTTCCAAGACTTCTTGCATTTGCACACATGTCTTTCCACATCCTTCTCCCACCCTGCTTGCTACCCCCTTCCATCTTTTGGCCCTGCCTCATTTTCCCCTCTCACATTACTATGTTTCTCCTTGCCCTCTTGTCTCCAGTTCCCCTTCTTTGCCTTGAACCTGTTTCCTGGGGGAGTTTTCTCCCCTCAGGTCCTCCTTCCCTCCTGCTTCATTTTTTGTGTGTGTATGTGGGGGGGGGCTGTATATGCCTCCCTCTCTTCTTCTGCCACTCTCCCCTCAGTTTGTTTAAATGTTCATCAAAGTAACATTTAAACCATCCATTAAGGACTGCAGTTCTTCTCCTAGATGGATGCAGGCCATCATTTTTATACAGGCCCACATCTTCCCAGGTTGGTCCCCAGTCCTCAGTGTAGCTAAACCCCTCCTCTCTGCACCATTCCTTCAACCATGAGTTGAAGCTCCTCATGCAGAGTTCCCTGTCCTCCCCTCGGCCTAACACAGGTAGCACCTCGGTGAAGGCCACCATGCATGCTACCTGCTTTAGGCCCCTTGCCAGATCCCTGAACAATCCCAGCTACATCCCCAGCTAGCCAAAAAATTAAGGTTACATTTTCTCTTAGTGATTTGGTTGCATGATGTCATTGACAATATCGGTGTTAAGGCTTTTAGGATGCATTGTACTGTTTCAGACCTACACAAGTCTGGTTAGTTCCCCAGTATGGCCCATCTTTTCTTTGGCACTACAATTTATGTTGTAGGAGAGAAATTGTTAAATGTCATTGCTGATGTCAGTGATAGAGTTGCTGCAGGGTTTGAAGCAGATTTTTAGAACACTGAACTGATGTCAACATGTTTTTCTTTCTCACTACAATTTATGTTGTTAACCTTTATCCATCTCTAGAAACTTTCTGGCTTGTCTTGTGGAATGCCAGTAAAATGACAGAGTACTGGGACAGTAGTTCAGTTTTCTTTTTGTTTTAACTTTTTATTTATAGATTTTATGATCTTACAGTAGGTGTAATAATACATACAATAAAAGCACTGAGGTACACAGACCTCCACACTGATTGTACAGGTAGATGTTATTTAAAAGCATAAGTAGGTCCTCAAGTCCAAGCAGTGAGGCAGGTGGCCAGTGATGAAATTGTAGGAGTAAAGTTTGATCTTATTATACTGTAGAATAATGCCACTCTCACCAACAGCATTTAAAATTGGTCACACAAACCAGTATATTAGATGCCCTGCAGAACTTATAAATTATTGTGGAGGAGCAGGGTAGCTTAGTACCTATGAACAGGCAAATACCACAGTGGCCTAGACTCAATTAAGTTATATTGTGACTCCATAGTCTAAGGCAAAACAAGGCAACCTAGAACATAGAACATAGAATTTGATGGCAGATAAGGACCGCTTGGCCCACCTAGTCTGCCCATTTTCCTACCTAACAGATAAGCTGCAGATCCTAGTTAACCAACAGCTTACTTCCTCCTACCCCCCACTAGGACTGCCTTATGCCTGTCCCATGCATTCTTGAAGTCCCCCACTGTTCTTGACTCCACGACCTCCTCAGGGAGGCTGTTCCATGCATCCACAACCCTCTCAGTGAAAAAATATTTCCTCACATTACCTCTGAGCCATCCTCTATCTTCAAATTGTGCCACCTTGTTCTTGCACATCTCTTTTTCTGGAAGATGCTACCCTCTTGGACTTTGTTAATTCCCTTGAGGTACTTGAAAGTTTCTATCATGTCCCCTCTCTCCCTTCTTTCCTCAAGGGTATACATATCAAGCTCCTTTAGTCTTTCTTCGTATGTCTTCTGGTGCAGACCCTGCACCATTTTGGTTGCCCTCCTCTGGACAGCCTCTACTCTGTCTATGTCTTTGCAGAGATGGGGTCTCCAGAACTGCACACAGTACTCAGATGGGGTCTCACCAACTGTCTGTACAGAGGGATAACAACTTCCTGTTTTCTACTATTGATGCCTTTTCCTATGCATCCCAGTATCCCCCAGCCTTCCTTACTGCCTTCTCACATTGCTTGCCCACCTTTAGGTCATCTGATATAATTACCCCAGGTCCCTTTCATTTTTACTGTTGTCAGTATCTCACCCCCCATTGTGTACTCTTCCCCTGGGTTTTGTTTCCCATGTGCATTACCTTGCACTTCTTTGCATTGAATCTGAGTTGCCATACATTTGACCATTCCTCCAACCTTGCAAGTCCCTTCTCATCCTTTCCACTCCATCTTGTGTATCAACCCTGTTGCAGATCTTTGTGTCATCTGCAAAGAGACATACTTTCCTTCTAGTTCCTCTGCAATGTCACTTATAAAGACATTAAAAGGACTGGTCCCAGTACTGAACCCTGCGGTACCCCACTAGTAACCCTCCTTTCTTCACTGTGTACTCCATTTATTACTACCCTTGCGTCCTGTTGTCCAGCCAACTTTTTTATCCAGGCTACCACCTTGGGACCCACTCCAAGGCTAGCTATCTTGTGCATTAATCTTTGTGTGGACTGTATCAAATGCCTTCAGTTAAATCTAGGTAGGCCATGTCCACAGCCCTCCGTGGTCTACTACTTTGGTCACCCAGTCAAAGAAATCTATTAGATTTGTCTGACATGACCTTCCCATTGTGAACCCATGCTGCCTTGGGGTCCTGTGCCCCACTGGCCTCTAGGTACTCAACAATTCTTTCCTTCAGAAGTGATTCTATCATTTTCCCTACCACTGAGGTCAAACTAACTGGTCTGTAGTTTCCTGCCTCTGTCCTGCTCCCACTTTTGTGAAGAGGAATCACATCTGCCGTATGGATTTCAGGAAATAACAATAGGAACTTATTCACGTTCACAAATTGAGTAGTATACCTAGACACCAAACATTTTACTTCAATAGTAGTAGCTCATAGCAATAAACAAACAAAAGCCTTTTATTTGGAGCAACATTTTGGCTACCACCTCTTAAAGGATATCAAACAGTAGTTCAATTTTCAGTTCAATTCAATTTATTGGAAAGCAAAATTGAGAGCAAGCTCTCATTTACAATTGCATCCAACATGAAATGACAATACAAGACAAGATAATAACATACAATGTAACAAATAACATTGTAAAAGCAGACATGTACATAGAGTGAATACAAAATTCAATTTATAAAAGATCAGGTAAATACAAAGCAGTACATTCAGGAAAAGCAGGTACATTCATGTGTCGCTTTTAAAAGAACTAGTTTAAAATGAGATATAGATATTAATGAGATCGATTTAAGTCTTTTTGTAATGCTACTCAAGAAGAAGGTATGGCAACAGCAAGCCTATAGCCACAGTATCTACTTTTGTATCTAGATAAGATGAATTGAGGAAGATCAGAAGAATATAAAAAGTGTTTACTTTGTTTCTTTTTGGAAGTCAGATCTAATAAGCAGAAAGGAAGTTTTTGCTGTACGAATTTATAAACAAATAACCAATGCTTCTGCCTCCAGGTGGACAGTAACTGCCAACCTACAGCGGAATATAAGTTGCAATGATGGGTCAACCTTGGTAATCCAGTGGGAAATCTCAGGGCACTATGGTATAATGTATCAAAGGGTTGAAATATAGTATCAGTCATCCTCATGTACATACAGTCCCCATAGTCCCCATTCTTAGACAGTTAATGTGAACTGTAATATGTTTGGAATTTTATTGTAATTTATTATGTTTTTATGATGTATTTTTAATGTTTGTAGTGCTTGATGTTTTGTATTGAAATTTGAAGTTTTGATTAATTTGTTCAACGCCTTGATATAGCGAAAGGCACTATATAAATAAAATTATTATTATTATTATAGTCAATCAGAGACAAAAACAAAGAATTAACAAGCTGTTTATGAATAACAAGGCTGAAACATATCCTATTTCTATAGAAAAAAGATGAAAGTTTTTTCAGTTTAGTAGAAAACATTTGAATATGTAAATTGAATTTCATAGTCTCATCAAGCATGATACCAAGGTACTTGGAAGAAGATACTTTTCTCAAGTTGGTTCCATCCAAGGCCCTTAAGCTACTGCTCTGGTTCTCCTCCCTAACTCTACTAGAAAACAAGACCCACTGTGTTTTACCCACATTTAACAATAAACATAATCTGAGCAAGGAATGTTGAATAATATCAATATCTTTCTGCAAAATACTTAATGCTATAGTTGGATCTTTATTTTGAGTATATATGATAGTGTCATTAGCATACAACAAAAAATTTTAATCAGTTGAAATGGTTTTAGGTAAATCATTAACATAAATAAGAGACAAGAGAGGTCCCAGTACAGATCCCTGGGGAACACCCTTATTAACCACTGCATAATCAGAACAATAATCACCCACGTTTACACATTGTAACCTAGAGGATAAAGAAGAGGAGAACCACAGCAGAGCTCCTAGGCCTAATCCAGGGGTCTTTAATCTATTCAGCATTATATTATGCTCAACAGAAGCAAACGCCTTCGACAGGTCCAAAAAAAAGAGCAGGGACTAAGTTATCATGGTCGAAGACAGCATAAATATCATCATTAACCTTAATAGTAGCTGATGTTGTATTGTGACCCTTTCGGAAACTGGCTTGATGTTCGGCAAGAATGTTATATTTTTCCAAGTACTGTACCTTGATAATTGAATATGCAAAAGTTTTTCAAATAACTTTGGGATAGGTGTTAGAATAGAAATAGGTCTGTAACAACCTGGATCTAATTCATTTCCTCCCTTAAAGATTGGTATAATACAGGCAGACCTCCAATCAGTAGATATTTCAGACGTACTGACTGAAAAATTAAACAAGTAGGTTATATATTTGGCCAAAACAGGGGCTCCGATTTTATAAAAGACAGGGTCTATATTATCCATACCAGATCATTTCTTTACATCCAACTTGTTTAATTCAGTCAGCACAGTTTGTTCATCAAATTTCATGAAGGCAAATAAAGGCCTATTGAAACAAAAATCAAAAGTGTTATCCAGGGCATCAACTGGATGAGTTGGGTATTTTCTATCAAATATACTCCTGGCTTCCAAGAAGTATTCATTAAAGACTTTAACTTGATCAAGGGGCTTACAAATATACACATCCTTATAATATAGTAACTTGGGCAGGTCAGCTGCAAGAGTCTTACCATGCATTTGCTTTGTATTATCCCATACATTCTTACTGTTATCTGATGCATTTTGGAATTGCTGATTATAAAAGTTACTTTTAGTCAATCTAACTTCCCTTGTGCATTTATTTCTGGTAGCTCTATACATTTGAAAATCCCTATCTAATTTAGAATTTCTGCCTTTCTCCATATTCGGTCCTTTTCATTAATTAATTTTTTTAGTTGTCCGTTAAACTGAGGTGCAGGATTAGGTCTAACTCTTTTTTTAATTAAAGGATCATGTTTATTAATAACCTGCAAAAAATACTTTTTTAAAATAAGTCCACACAGTATGAATATGTGGGCAACAATATAGTGGTGTCCAATAAAGCCTGATAATTAAACTTAGAAAATTCCTAGTAATAATAGTGCTAGCGCATGTTGGCTTAGATGTTTTGAGCTGATGGCGTATGCAAGTTATATAGCAATGATCACTAACATCTGTATCAAAAACAGAGAAAATGTACTTATGAGGAGTAGTTGTCAGGATTAAATCTAACAAGGTATCCTTACCAGCAGTAACTTTATTAAAGCGAGTAGGCCTATCAACAATCTGAGTTAGATTAAAGGCTGCAAATTGATTTAACATCTGAATGGAAGGTTTTAACATATTCTAGTTTAGATCACTCAATATTAATAATTCTTGATCTATATATGGGGCAAGCACAGACACAAATAATTGTAAGACTTCAGAAGAAGCTGAAGGAGGTCTATAACAGACTGCTAGAGTAAAATTAACATTTTATGACACACCAATTTTCATAACTAATATATCCAACTTTTGGGGAATAGATTTAGTTAGTCACATGGTACCACACATAGTATTTTGTAAATATATTAATACTCCACCACCTTTGGTAGATCGGTCCTGTCTATATAAATTGTATCCATTAATACATACTTCAGCATCCTTAACTTTACTACTCAGCCAGGTTTCAGATAAGGCAAATACATTGGGGTTGGAGTTGTGCACCCAAGTGTGGATGTAATCAGTTTTTGGCAACAAGATCCTCACATTTAGGTGCACAAGCCCCAAGCCAGACTGTTCACTGAATTCTTGTAAATGAAAATGATTATGTTTAACAATGGGTCCCAGATTTGAATGCACATTACCTGAAGAAAGCAGCATTACTAAAATACATTTCCTTAACAAAGGCAAAAACAGCTTCCTACTCCTGTTATATAGCATAGAGCAGAGCCATGTGTTACCTTCTTAAAATTAAATACACGGTGGTGGAATCCATCGACAGATACTGTAAAATGGATTCCAATATCTATAGGCCTTAGGCCTGCAGACATTAGTGAGTATGCGTTTGGTAAAAATATTGTGACCTTGGTATAATGGCTTAATGATGTTTCCTTACAAATGCTACCACATTTTACAATAAAACCCAACATAACACACCCACAAATAGTAAGCAAGAACATTTTACAGTTGTAAGTAAAACAATAAAACAACAGCTTGTAATATTAAAGGAGAGCTAATGATAAGTGTCCTACAACCAGATACCAAATTTCTGGGACCGAGTGGCGCTTGCACCACTCACGCTCACGCACCACGCTTATGCTGTGGTACAGCACGGGCATTTTAAAGTGCCTGAGGTCCCACCCACCGTAGCTAATTGGCTGCAATAACTGGCTCGCCACTGATACCCCTAAAGGCAGCAGACCAACAAGCCACGAAAGTCACTGTCGTAGAAAACAATGAGCTGGAAATTCAGCTGGGCATGTAGATGTTTAATGTAAGCACAGCACAGAGTCAACTTCAGCAGGCAGCAGATGAAGAATGCTGGCAACAGAGGAAAAGTAGATGGGAGGGGGCCCGGGTTTGATTCCCAGCTGTGAACATTTTTTCTTTCCACCTATAGTTTATATTGTTATTATGCATCTTACTTTCTCTTGAAACCTTCTGTCTTCTTATGTAGAATAATACCAGAGTGGTAGAGCACTAGAGCAGTAGAAAGTTCGAAACTACACAAGCATGGACTCAGTCCCCAGTATGGCCCTTTTTTTTTCTTTCCCACTACAATTTAACTATTACGAGGGAAATTGTTAGATGGCATTGCCAATGTCAGTGATAGAGTTTCAGCAAGGTTTGAAGGAGACTTTTAGAACATTGAACTGATGTGAATATTTTTTCTTTCCCACTTCAGTTTCTGTTGTTTTTATTTTATTTTTATGTATTTTATGTTTGTTGACCAGGTAAGTGCACTAGACAAATTCTTGCCTATTTTTAGGCACGACACGGGGGGTGGGGAGGGAATACAGATGAATGCCAACTGACCTTGAACCAGATTAAGCTGTTGATGGTATTTTTAGTGAATGGGAGGAAATTTGGACAGGGCACTGGGGAAATTCCCCAACTCTTTTCGAGAAGTGCAGAAGTTGTTAGCATTTATGCATCTCCAGAACCCTTCTGACTTGCCATGTAGACCAACAGCATAGTGGCAAAGCACCAGAATAGTAGTTGGGAGGGGGTCTGTCTTAGATTCCCAGTTATAAACATTTTTTATTCTCACTATAATATAATTTATATTGTTAACATTCATTGCACTCTCTTTAGAAACCATTCTGTGTTGCCACGTGGAATGATAGAACAGTGGCAGAGCACTAGATCAGTAATAGTGTCAGACCTACACAAGCCTTGGTTGGATCCCAGGAGGGCCTCCTAAATGACAATCAGTATGGTTTCATGGGTGGCAGGTCTTGTCAGACCAACCTGATAGAATTCTTTGACAGAGTGACAGAGATAGGGGATCAGGACAGGGCAGTGGACGTGGCCTACCTAGACTTCGGGAAGACATTTGACACTGTCCCCACAGGATACTGGTGGGAAAGGTGGACAGCTTGGGGGTGGGGAGCAAACTCATGAGATTTGTGGGACATTGGTTGGAGGGGAGGACTCAGAGGGTCATAGTAAATGGGGTGCACTTGAAGGAAGAAAGAGTGATGAGTGGGGTTCCCCAGAGGTCTGTGTTGGGACCCATACTTTTCAACATATACATTGGGGACATCACAGAGGGCCTAAGGGAGAAGGTGTGTCTGTTTGCAGACACCATAAAAATTTGTAGTAACAGGGTTGATATGGCGGAAGGGGAGATGGAGATTATGAGGAAGGATTTGGCCAGGCTGGAGGAGTGGTCAGCCAGGTGGCAATTACAGTTCAACATAAAAAAGTGCAGAATTATGCACCTGGGGTGAAACAAACCAAAGGTAAAATACAGACTTTGGGGGGAGCTGGAGGAGACATAGCAGGAAAGAGACCTGGGGATAACCTTCTCAGACAATCTGAAAGTTCGGAGTCAATGCAACAGAGCAGCAGGAAGGGCACTAAAATGGTGGCATGCATAGGAAGGGGTTTCACAAGCAGGAGGAGGGAGGTGATCTTGCCGCTATACAAAACCATGGTCAGACCATGCCTTGAATATAGGGTCCAGTTCTGGAGGTCATACCAGCAAGTGGATAAGGACAGGCTGGAAAGGGTCCAGAGAAGAGCAACCAAAATTGTGTTGGGGCTGCAGGGAGGTCATATAAGGAGATGCTGAGGGAGCTGGTCCTGTACTCGCTGGAAGAGAGGAGGGAGAGGGGGCACATGGTAGAGACATTCAAGTACGTGAAGGACATAAACAGGGTGAGAGTTGACAGCATATTCAAGATGAGTAAGAACAATAACACTAGGTTGCATACACTTAAACTGGAGGGGGGCAGATTCAGCGGGGACATCAGAGGGAGGTTCTTTACCGATAGGGTGGTACAGCCATGGAACAGGCTACCAGAATGGGTGGTGGGAGTGGATACTGTGGAGGGTTTTAAAAGGGCTTGGGATACACACGGGGCTGGCAAGCAGAGGGCAGGCTGGAGAGGGATGGAGGGGATCTTCCTAGGGGAGAGGGGGTTACGGGCAGACTGGATGGGCCAAGGAGTCCTTTTCTGCTTGCAGATTACTATGATTCTATGATGTACAATTGTTTGTTCTCACTACAGTTTATTTAGTATGAGAGAGACTTTTAGATGCCATTGCTGATGTCAGTGGTAGAGTTTCAGCAAGATTTGAAGCAGATTTTCAGAACACTGAACTGATGTGAACATTTTTTCTTTCTCGCTACAATTTCTTTTGTTAGCATTTCTCTGTCTCTAGCAATCCTATATTTTGCCATATGGAATGACAACACAGTGGCATAGCACTGGGACAGTAGTTGGTGGGGGGCCTTGGTTCAGTTCCCAGATGTGAATTATTTTTCTTTCTTATTGCAGTTTATATTATTAGCATGTATCTCACTCTCTCTCTAGAAACCTTGGGCAGGATTCTCAAAGCTCTCAGAATGTGCAAAATCTTCCCTAAGTCCCCAAAACTCCCTCAGCTACAAGAAAAAAAGGGGAGTTTGCTCCAAGTGCTATTCACAAAAACCCCTGCAGCTGTGGGAAAAAACACTATGGACTGTGGAAAAAAGTGCAGCTGCAGAAGTCCCTCAGGACAAAAAGGTGTGAGATCAGTGGAGCACAGCCCCTGAAAGGCTATTCACAGCCAGGTTTTTCCCGCAGCTGAGGAAAAAATGTTACACACAGTGGAAAGAGGCGTAACTCTCCCTCAGCACACTGCAGTAGTGCCACAGCAGTTGGAATCAATTAAGGTGGAGGTGTACCACAGGTAATAGCATCTCAGACAGTATAGCAGTGGCTGATGTTACAGCACTGAAAGCACACATTGCCTGCTATGGCAACAGGCATCAACCACTAGACCCAGTGCAGCCCATGACAGAGCCCCACAAGCAGTAGAGCCTGACCAGCCAGCAGTGAGTGCTACCCCCCCAGGCTACAGGAACACCCCAGAGAGGGACGACCAGCAGGGACAGTCAGCCATTGTGGTACCAGGGTTTCACAGGTACCTGCGGTGCTGCTATGGTCCCAGTTGGGGACTGGTTGCTGGTCTCTGTGTGTGCTGTCAGCCTCATATTATAGCAGCACTGTTACAGTCTGCTGCTTCAGCTAGTGGTTCCCTATTGCTGTACCTTCACAACCTCTGCAGCTGCGGATTCGCAGCATTTGTACAAGTCCTGCAGCAGCTAAATTACCACCTACACTCATCGTTTTATAAATCCGAGCTGCTTGGTTTTCTTTGAGAACACAGTGCAGCTGCGTTTCTACACTGCAGCAAGCCTTTTTCCCGTAGCTGCAGGAATTTCGGCTTTCTTTGAAAATCCTGCCCCCTCTGTCTTGACACGTGGAATGATAGTACAGTTACAGAACACCAGGACAGTAGTTGAGAGGGGGCCTCGGTCCAATTCCCAGTTGTGAACATTTTTTCCTTCTCACTGCAGTTTATGTTGTTAGCATGCATCTCTCTCTAGAAACTTTTGTCTCATCATGTGGAACAACAGCAGAGTAGCAGGGCACCAGGATCGTAGTTGGGAGGGAGCTGGGTTTGATTACCGGGAGGGGGGGATGTTTTATCTTTCTCATTGCACTTTGTATTGTTAGCAGGCATTTCTCACTAGAAACTTCTGGTTTGTAATGTGGAATGAAAGCCTCGTGGCAGACCACCAGGACAGTAGTTGGAAAGAGTCTGGGTTTGATTCCCAATGAGGATTTGTCTCTTTCTCACTACAATTTATGTTGTAAGCATGTATCTCTAGACTTACAAAGGAAGGAAATTTGCATTCCAAGTAAACTCTCACAGACAAAGGACTTGCTGCACAAAACTGCTGTATGGCCCATTTTTTTTCTTTCCTGCTACAATTTATGTATTCCGAGAGAAATTGTTAGAGGTCATTGCTAATGTTAGTGATATAGTTTCAGCAAGATTTGAAGCAGACTTTCTGAACATGCAACTGATGTAAACATTTATTTTGTTTCTCACTACAGTTTCTGCTGTTAGCATTTATTCATCTCTAGAAACCTTCTGACTCACCATGTGCAATGATAGCATAGTGGCAGAGCACCAGCACTGTAGTTGAGAGGGGGCCTGGGTTTGATTTCCATTTGTGAACATTTTTTCTTTCTCACTCCAATTTATATTGTTAGTATGCATCTGTTGTACAAGAGAAATTGTTAAATGTCACTGTTGATATCAGTGATAGGACTTTCAGGGCTTGGAGTAAGTTTTCAGGTCATGTAACTGTTAGTGACTCTGAAACAAAAAACATTGAAAACCTAACTGTCCCATTTCTATTCAGATTATTAACATAAGAGGAGTAATGGGGGCTTGTCAGTCATAACTCATGAGACCTTTTTGTTTGTTTTTGTGGTGTTTTTTTTTTTTTTTACAAAAGATGATGCTTACAACAGAGGTCCTAGAGCGGGAACTGATCAGGTTAAATCTTTAGAGTTTGTATATTGTGTGGGGGTATACTCGTTTACTCTCTGAGGTGTACGTGTGTGCTTGCATGCGTGTATTTGAGTGTTGCACACAGCATATGTGTTTACATTGTTTAGCATGCTTATGTGTCTTTTATTATAGAAACATGAACATCCATACCCTGGAACCTCTCAGTACTGTTGGTACTTTGATTTCCTTTCACTTTGAATTAGTTTCAGTCCCGCTTATATCTCATGCTATTGGTAGCTGAAAAAGGTGTAACCATTTCAATCTACTGTAGCAATATCTTTCAAAATGGTGAATATTGCAATAGTAGTCCCTTACTATAACGTTTTTTGTTATAGCGAACAATTAGATATAGATATAACAGTATAGCGCAGTGGTTTAAGGCTCAGAGCTGCAAACCTGGCGGCCTGGGTTTGAATCCCACAGCCCCCACTTGCACACTGTGTGACCCTGAGCAAGTCACTTAACTTCTTTGTGCTCCCAGGTTGCACCTGTAAACAAGCTTTAGCTTAGTGCATCTCTCCTGGTTAAAAAGCAAGAAAAAGATATAATGAACACATTGCATAGCTTACAGTAAATTGCCTTCACATGTAGTAACTCCTAAAATTCATGTGCTACCTATCGCTGTCAGATGGTCTATCATCATACGATCATACGAATGTGCCAGCAGGAATAGACCATCTGGTCTATCTAAGTATGCTTGAGTGTGAAGCTAGCACCCTAGTTTGCAGCTGCCCCACCCACCCTCCCATCTGTCATCCACTGCCACCTTCCACCTCCCCACCCTCACTCCCCTGTTCCCTGTCCCATGCCTTTTTAAAGCTGTTCACAGATTTACATGATACCACCATTCTGGCAGTGCGTTCCATTTTGCTACCACCCTCTCTGTGTCTCCTCATTTGCCTCCTAAACCTTCCCCCTCTATTCTTAGCCCACGCCCCCGGTATCCCTCCCCCTTCTTAGCTTAAATACCCCATCTGCCCTATCCTTATTGATCCCCTTCAGATACTTGAATGTCTCTATCATGCCCCTCCCATCCCTTCTATCCTCCAGGGTGTACATATTCAGGTCTCCCAGCCTGCTCTCATAGTCTCTCTCCCCTCCATTCCACATATCATCTTTGTTGCCCTCCTCTGCACCCCCTCCAGTAGCCCAATATCATGCTTTAGGTATGGCCTCCAAAACTGCACACAATACTCTAAGTGCGGCCTTACCAGCGACCTGTAGCAGGGCAAGGACACCTCTCTTCGCCTGGATGAAAACCCCCTCGCTATGCACCCCAGCATTTTGTTCACTTTTGCATCTGCTGTCCTGCACTGGGCAGTGTTGTTCATGGTCCTTCTCCTCCTCAGTGATCCCCAGCTTAACCCCCCCCCCCCAGCCAGTATTCTCTCCTTTGGTTCTTCCCCCCGAAGTGCATAACCTTATACTTCTTTGCATTGAACCCCCAGCTGCCACCTCTCTGACCACTCCTCTAGCTTGCTTAGGTCCTCCTACAGCTGCTTCCATCCCTCCCCTCCATCCACCACTGCTCCGATTTTGGTGTCATCAGCGAACAGACTTACCTTGCTCACCACCCCGTGTGCAGTGTCTGATATGAAGAGCCCAAATAATACTGGCCCCAGCACAGAGCCCTGTGGCACCCCACTCATCACTGGCCGTGGAGTTGAGAGCTCCCCTCTCACCACCACCCGTTGTAGTCTCCCACTCAGCCAGCTTGTAATCCAATTTGTCATTTTTGCCCCTAACCCTACACCAGTTAGCTTCCCCCCAAGCCACCCATAAGGCACCGAATTGAAGGCCTTGCTAAACTCCAAGTAAAGAACATCCACCGCATGACCCTTATCCAGCTCACCTGTCACCCAGTCACAATATTGTATCAGGTTGGTTTGACAAGATTCCCCTGAAATGAACCCATGCTGCCTCACATCTTGGAGGCCATTGTCCTCCAGGTATGACACCAGTCTTTCCTTTAGTATCATTTCCATGAGTTTGCACACTATGGAGGTGAGACTTACCGGATGATAATTACCCGGTTCATCCCTTGGCCTGCTCTTGTGTAATGGTACTACATGTGCCATCCTCCAGTCCAGTGGCACACATCCCGACTACAGTGAGTTGCTGTACAGATCTGCCAGCAGCTCCGCCAACACCTCAGCCATCTCTCTCAGCACCCTGGGGTGGATACCATCTGGCACTGGTGCCTTGTCTACCTTCAGTACCCTCAGTCCCTCTAGGACTTTACTTGCCTCAATTCTTACATCTGTCGCCTCCTCTCCCTTGTCCCCACCTCCCAACCCAAAGTGGTAGCAGTCCCTCTTTTCTTCTGTGAACACTGAGCAAAAGTATTCTTTCAGTGCTTCTGCCTGCTCCTCCTCCTTTCTGTCCCTCCCCACCCTTTTATCCTCACTGTTGTCTCTTTGCACTTCCTTTTCTCTCTGATATATCTGAAAAAGTCTTTCTCCCCCCATTAATTCCCTGTGCTAATCTCAGCTCCCTCTGGGCCTTGGCTTCTCTCACTTTTCTGGTCACCTCCCTGGACCATCTTGCATAATTCTCCCTGTCCACTTCCTTCCCCGTCCTCCTATACCTCTGGTGTGCCTCTCATTTTGCCCTCACCACCTTCACTACCTCACTGTTCAACCAGCATGGTTTTCTTGCTCTGCTCCTCTAACTCTATGTCTTGGAGCAGGCTTCTGCTGCATCTGTAATCCCTCGTTTAATAATATCCCATTTCTGCTCCGCGTCCATCTCCTGCCTTATGCCCTCCAGTTTCCCTTTCAGTACTTCCTGTATCCTCCCGAAGTCTGCCCCCTGAAGTTTACCAGCTGAGTAATTGAGCTCTCTGGCTCCCCACACATCGTGATATTGAACCACACCGTTTGGTGATCGCTGTCGGCTAGTGGGTCCTCCATCTTTATTTCCCCTACTGCCTCCCCATTCAACAATACCAGATGTAAAGTATTCTTTAGCCTAGTAGGTACACCAACCAACTGTGTCAGGAGACCATCCTGGATCGCATCCAGGAGCACTTGCTCCCTAGCACTGGAGGTGACCAGAATGTTCCAGTCAACCCCCGACAAGTTGAAATCCCCCACGATGACCACCTTCCCATTTCTACATATCTCTCTGATTTGTCCCACTAATTCCCTGTCAAGCACCTCAGACTGGGACGGTGGCCTGTATTCCACCCCAAACCTCAGTTTCCTACCCCTTGAGTCTAGGAGCTGCAGCCAGATTGCCTCTGTTCTCCTTTCTTCCCCCTTGTCCCTTCTGCATTTGATCCCATCCCTCACATAGACTACCACCCCACCCCCCTTCCCTCCTTACAGTCCTCCCTGTATAATTTGTATCCTGGGATTGCCAGATCCCAGTCCCGGTCTCAGTTGCCCGTTTCTGTGACAGCTGCAATATCCACCCTCCAACACTGCTAAGAGTGCCTGTAGCTCAGCTGATTTGTTGCCTAAGCTTCTTGCATTCAGTGAGACCACCCTCCATCCTGACCCCTTCCCTGGCCTCCATCTCCTCCCTTCTACTTCCTCCCTTTTCGGCCACCCTGAGTCCTTCCCTGCTATCCTGGGGGGTAGGCTGTGACTCCTCTCTGTTGGATCCCTGCCTACTGCTGTCCACTTGCCACCCCCCCATCTAGTTTAAATCACCTTTGTCGCGATATACCTCTCCGGTCTTTGCTTTAATACCTCCTTCTCCTCCCCACTCAGGTACAGCCTATCCCTTGCAAACAGATTGTTATTATCCCAGGTACTGCCCCAGCTGCCCACAACCCCATACCCCTTAGTTCGACACCATTCTACCAACCATGTGTTGAATGTCCTAATTCTCCTTTCTCAGTGTGCTTGCGCAGGGTACTGTGAGCACCTCGGAGAAGGCCACAGACTCCCCAATCTCCTCGCACAACCTACTCACTTCCTCAATCCTCTTCCTTGTTACCTCCACTTTTTCCCCCACTAGGTCATTTGTCCCCACATGTACCACAATGTGTGTTTTCCTCCTACCCCTCCTTACGCACCTTAGGATTGCCTGTCCTGCCTTGTCTGCCTTTAATCCCGGTATGGACTCCACCCATATCCGACTGTGCCTCTCTCCCTTGCTGCCCCATCTGATCCCCTTGAGTATGGAGTCCTCCAACATCAGTACACCCCCTTCTTTTTCCTTGTGCCTGTTGCAACCTCCCCAACCAGGTTCTCATTCCTGGAGCCACTCAAGATGGTGCTTTTACCATTGGCCCCAGTGTCTTCCCCCTGCCCGTCCCAATTGAGACCCCTTCCCCTCCTCATGTTTGACTGCCAACCTCCATCTCCCTTCTCTGAGTAGTATCCCTCCCCCTGCAATGCCATGCTTAATCTCTCCACTAGTAATGCCCCTCACTCCCTCCTCTTCGTGAGTACTATCCCTTGTGCAGTCTCCTCCTGCGTCCTCTTTCCCATGTGCTGCTAGTACAGAAAACATGTTCCCTACCCCTTTTGCCTTACTATGTGTTTTCTCCTCCCTCCTGCCTATTGCTGCTCCTCTTTTTCTAGGTCCTACTAGAGTCCACCCTTCATCAGCTGGCTTCCTGTCTAGTTTTCCCCCTCCCCTGACCCCTCCCTTGACCCACTGTTCCTTCTCTGTGGTGCCCTCACAATACTGTCAGATGTCAGCCCTCCTACGACACAATCCTTCCTGCATCCCTCAACCTCCTCAGCTCCCTGCCAAGCCACTGAACCTCTTCCTTGAGCCATCTTAGCCTGTGGCATATTGGGCACCCTCCCAGCCTCCACAGAATGTTCATCCGCATTGCTGTTCCACAACCATTGCACCCTACAACCCTACCCATGGTCCACGCTACCTATACAGAACAGTGAAGTTTAGTTTCTCAATATTGATTGCAGTTGTTTACAAACACAATTACAAACCCACCAATAGCATTCCCAGGTCTCACAGACACATACAGTCCAGAAATTAGACGTTTGCCCCAGGTACTCTTTAGGACCCTCCCCCTAGCTTTAAGTGGTACCACTGTGCCCCCGTTGAGCTTAATTCCAAAACTCACAGCCACGGGGACCTTTAAGGTAAACTCAAAAGACACAGCCACAGAACCTTTAAGCTTAATTCAAAAAACACAGCCACAGAAACCTTTAAGCTAAATAAAAGAAGAAGAAAAAAATTAGCAAAACTTACAAAAATCCTCTTCACCCTAACTCTCCCTACAGCAAGTATAATTAACTAATCCTGGCCCATCCTCTAACAGAAATTTTAATCCCAAATGCCCTTGCATGCAGCATAAGACAGCCAACTACAGTACTAACTGGAAACCACAATCCTACTCATAAAAACTATAGACCTACTCGTAAGTTATATATATTTATATATCTTTAAGAATGAGCTCATATGGCGTTGTTTCCTCCTTCCTGACCTGACCTGCCCTGCCCTGAGGGCTTGTGTCAGTTTGCAGCTTCTCAAGCTACTTCCTCATAGCCTTCAAGTCTGGACATGCCCTGTGCAGTCACTCCAGCCACAGAAACCTTTAAGCTAAATTAAAAACAAAAAAAAATATATATCAAAACTTACAAAAATCCTCTGCACATTAACTCTCTCAACAGCAAGTAGAATTAACTAACCTTTCTCTCCTGTAGTTTAAAAAACAATAGCAAAACTTACAAAAATCTTCTCCACAGCAAGCAGACTTAACCAATCCTTCTCTCATGAAGTGCTCAGGGTATGCAATTGACATGAAGCTTGTGGTTCCTGAAAGGCTCAAATCCAGAGGGGGCCTTTCCAAAATTTCCAGGGAGACAGGGTATTCAAAGTCTACAGTAAGCACCAGGAAAAAGCAGAAAGGGGCATTAAGGGACTTTGTTCTGGAAAGCTCCAAAGGCATCACTCTGAAATGGAAGACGCTGCTTTGGTTAGATGACATAGAAGTGGATAAGGCCACTCAGCATTGGTTCAAACAACTGGCCAATGGTATGCCTGTATCTGGGTTAAAAGTGAGGGGAAAGGCAGAACAATTTGCCAGAGAAATCCATAGAGAAGAGTACAATTTTAAATCTTCCACAGGGTGGTTGTGATATTTTCAGTGTTGCTATGGCAATAGGAGTGTGTGTGTGTGTGTGGGGGGGGTGAGCAGTGATCCTATGATATCAGTGATTGAGTTTTTGCCACAGTTGAATCACATTTTACAAGACTAGGGTCTACCTGTCCGAAAGCATTTATAATGCAGTTGAAACCAGTTGGTTCTGGCATTGCCTGCTCAATGTAACATTGTGAAGCCGATCAGAAATGAACGCAAGTAAGAGGTTCAGGTTTAGCAAGGACTGTGTTACACACCTGTTCTGTTGTAATGACACTGGGTCACACAAAATATAACCACTTTGTATTGAAAAATGTTGCAATCCCAGGTGTTTCCACCATGTCAGTATAGTGCAATACAGAAGTACACAAGCAGCCTGAATGATCTTCAGTATTTTTTAATCCTGGTTTTTCAAAACGTTCATCCTATTGCACTTTCAAACTTTTCCACCTAAGGCACTCATCTTAATGGAGCAGTGCTCAGCCATCCTCCTGAATTAGAGTTAAAAAGGGAAGGAAAAAGAAGGGCGAAGTTCTTGCAAGAAGCACTGCCTCCAGGATATGGCCACTAGATGGCAGTATTACTGCCACTTTAAAAAATGTAATGAAAGTGGTGGCTTGGGAATCTCGTGCCATCTGACTCAGGGACTC
This sequence comes from Neoceratodus forsteri, assembly GCA_016271365.2. NCBI lineage: Eukaryota > Metazoa > Chordata > Ceratodontiformes > Ceratodontidae > Neoceratodus > Neoceratodus forsteri. The sequence continues at coordinate 263,668,303 of CM057452.1, read as the reverse complement.
CAGTAAAAGATTTCCTAAAAAAGCTCAGTCTTCAAAATGTAGCCTAGTTAACAGGTGAAGCATGGGCTAATGTATCAGACAGCACTGTCACTCACAACTGGTTTGCAATGCTTGGGCTGGTGTTTGAAGAGCCCCCCCCCCCAATATACATGAAAACACTGAGGTTGACAGTACAGTGGAAATTGTAGAGATGGTAACAAGTCTCCAGCTGCTGAAAGATCCTTTGGAAGCAGAGGGCATTACTGAGGACTGGCTCACCCAGGATGATACTGTCTAGACGCATGATCAGTTGTCTGATTATGATATTGGCTGCTCTGTGCTGAAAACTTACGAAACCAACAAACTCGCTTTGAGTCAGAGTCTGATGAAGAGGATGAGACCATATCAGCAACCAATTAAGTGATCCATGGCCTTAAACTATGGTTCTCCTGGTTAGAACTTCAGGAGTCTTACTTGATGGGAGTGAGACAGCTGACATCATTCACAAATGACATCGCAGCAACTACAGCTAGGAAGCAGACTACAATGACAGATTACTTGAAACTGCAGCCACAGAAGTAAACAAAAATAAACGTTTTTAAAGTCACTTAGCACTGAGCGCACAGTATTTTAATTGATTCTAATAAAATGCTTTTCAAACATCAAAGTCAGCTCTGTGGCGCAAGGCGAAGGGGTTCATCTGGCACACTGGCAATCCGGGTTCACACCAGAGTCTGGGATGACAGGAGCGGAAACCGGCAGGGAGGGCTGAGTGTTTGCTGGAATGCTCTCCTCCTTGGGGGGGGGGCTGCATCCTGCATTGCCCTCGAGCGGCTCCTAGTGGCTGGCCATATGGCGATGCACCTTGTGATGTGCATGACCACACACCATAGGTATTTTTGGCCAGGATGTTGCAGGTGTGTGGTGCCAATGGGGAGGAGGGGTTGGCGGGGCAGAAAAAGGGAAATTACCCACCTGGCTGGCCAGATGATTGCTGCCGGTCCCTCCACATGCCTAAAGCCCTGGACAAGTGTCCGTGCTGACCACTGCCATGCCTGGGATACGTGTAAAGCCCTCGGGGTGACTCTCCTCCCCTGGTAGCCCCCTCAGGGATAGGGGCCCTCCCAGCGAAGGGTCACATTGGGTTACCCAGGGACACAGCAACGAGGGGCAGTGGATGGTGTTTGGGACTTGGCAGCGGTGGTAGGGGGCCTTGGTGTCCTGAAGGGGTGGCTGGCCAGGGGGTCGGAGAAATAAAAAAAAAATAAGCACAGAAAAGCACAAGTGAAGAGCAGGGTCACATTTATTGGTAGTGTCTATGGGCCTCTCACAGTAGGGCAGGAGGCCTAGATCAGGAAGACCTTATGGCAGAAGGGCAGGCCCGGGGGTAGCATGAGCCTCTGCTAACAGATTTGGGGAGATGACACGTAATGAAAACCCCCTGATAATGACCCTCTCTCACCAGGAATAGAGGAACGGCACCATCCTAGTAGTGTCACAGAAGATGCTGCAGTTGCAGAGCCCAGTCAGCAGATTGTCCCTGTTATGGATGTAACAGTTACCAGGCCTACTAGCACAGAACTCCCTATTACTTCTGACAGGCCTCCTCAGACTGAGCCGCATTTATCCTCTGACCTCCCTGACCCTATAGATGTGGTCCATGACCCTCCGCAGCCTGAAATGCCCCCTCCACCTCCTCCAGATAAGGAGAAGGGGTAAGAGAAAAAAGGCTAAAAGTAAGACTGCTAAAGTGGTTCCCACTCCTGCTAACAACAGGTATGCTGCCCTTACCACCACTAAGCAGTGGGGAGACACTGAAGAGGAAGAAGGTGACTCTGAGGCCTCCATTGCTTCCTTGACCAGAGACCTGTCTTCAGACCAGAATGATTCCATTCAAGAAATATCAGCGGCAAAAAAAAGTAGAAGGACTAAATCTCAAGAAAGGGCTAATGTCCTGACTCGCATACCTTAATACTTACATAATGTGCCGGCCTGGTGGCGCTGAGGGTTGAGGCGCTGGATGCCACACTCGCGCCACACTGGTGACCCGGGTTCGGGAATGAGCCCAGGCCGTCAGGGGTTGGCAGGGGTGAGAGAGGATTGAGCGTCTGGAGGACTGCTCTCCTCTCTTGGGGGATCCAGGGCGTGCCCGGCACCACAGCAGCCCCCGATGGAGACCTGAGGCACTGCAATGTCTAGGGCACACCTAGTGGACGCAGAGCCACGACGGACATCCCTAGCATCAGTGCACGCTGGGGCTCTGCGAGGGGAGGGGAGTGGGAGTGGCATAACCACAAGCCGAAAAAATCCTCTTCCTGGGGATAGGCGATGGTACCACCTCCCACAGCCACACTCCATTAGCTGGACTCTCTCCACTCCTGGGCCAAACCCAGCCCAGCCTGAATTGTAGATAGAGCTCCCTGGGTGGAAAGAGCGGCCCTACCTCGGGGGGGGGCTCAGAGCCGGGGGGATAGCTGGGCTGGTGCCAGGAGGTGGAGGAGTTTCAGGCTCAGAGGTAGAGCTGGGGGTCCAGTGGATGCCCGAGAGAGTTCCCCGGGGGAGACGATGCCATAAAAAAAAAAACAATACTTATATAACGTGTATTGGTACATCTCTAGCCCCTGTAACCTTTAATGTGAATAGCCTAAAGGCTCATACTAAGTGGGTTTCCACACTGTCCCTTTTAGAAACCCTGTCAGGGAATGTCCTATTCATTCAGGAGACTTGAATAAAGTCCCTGTTCGAGGTTTACCACTGAAAAAAAGTGGACTAAAGGACCATCATTCTGGTCACAGGGAACAAACAAATGTGATGGGGTGAGGATTTTGTTTAAAGATGCCTCTTTTACAGTTCAAAAATTGGTCAGAATAGATCCAGGAAAGGCACTGGTGTTAGACGTGTCTTTAGATGGACATTGTTACCATCTGGTCATTTATGCACCACAGACTAAGGCTGGAAGGGTGGCTCTCTTCAAGAAAGTAAAGACCTTTCTTCCACACCAGCAAATTGGTAGTTTTATGAGGAAATTTTAACTGCGGCCTTTCTCTGCAGGATAGGGGTAAAAGCATTGGTAAACTATACAGTGACTCCATATTTTTGAGGGACATATAATACTGCTGGCCTAAAAGATGGCTATAGCAACCAGGCCTCTCAGGACAGAATAACTTTTACTAAAGGTAGGCTGTCCACCAGGATAGATTTTCTGTTCCTGTCTGATGCCCCTGAAAGTCACTTTGGCTAGAACAATAACAGCTGAGACTTCAGACCATCTGGTAGTCTCCTGCTGTTGTTACTCTGGCCCATCACCTGCATTTAGGAATAGGCCCGGCCCTGCAGATTAAATAGTTCTCTTCTGAAGGAAAGATATACACAAATGGTAGGTGCATTTATTTAACGCCAGGTGTTCTGTGATTTTGGCTTATGATGATCTGTGTGAATGGTGGGAGGATTAAATAAAAAGATTTTCAATCTCTTTTTAAAAAAAAAATCAGTAGGGATAGTAATACCAATAAGTATTTACACTATCTCAAATTAAAGAAAATTGCACTGACAGATTTCGGACATGCATACAGAAAGCATGGATTTCTCTGAGTATATTTGGTTAATCAAGGAGGAAATTAAGAAAAATCCAATATGACGGGTATTCCTCCTTACTCAGTGAGCTCAAATTTGGAAATCAGGGGCAGAATCAACACTTAGATATGTTTACTCGTTGTCAAAACAGGGTGCAGAATCGGAAGATTTCCAGACTTTACGTGATAAGATTTTAACATCACTTGCTGATATTATGAACACTGTTGTTTTTCATGTCAAAAGCCAGTTTGGAGTGCCCTTCCACCCGGAGTGAGACCCTGCTGGGATTCCAGTGGATCACATACCTACACTCCCAGAACATGTAATGATACAGCTCACAGAAATGGACTGTGCCATAGAACACCTAAGTAATAACACTGTACGGGCCTAGATGGGCTCCCAGAAGAATAAATTTTAAACATCTGTAATCCCTAGGTGGTGCTATGTCTAGGGTTACTACACCTGCCTGTACTTCTAACAACAGGTTGAAGGGCCTGGGTTCGAAACTGATGAGTACTGGGGTTTTCCTACCTTCAGTAAACACAATATTTTGGTGCCTCCACCCAGAGTAATAATTACATGGGTTTCTGTCTAGACTGGTATAGCCCTCTGGGAAGCTATAACTACCCACACTCCCTCCTAGAGGCCAATTACCTTGATTTAGACAATGACTCTTAGCAGCATTTACCATGCAGTTTGCAACATGCATTAATAATATGCTTACAGTTGTTCCATTTACCAGCAGGGTCTCTGGTTCTGGTATGTGCCCTGCAACCCCCTGTAAACACAGTTTTGCAATACAGCATGCACTTTTGACACATTCAGTAAAGGTCTTATCTTTTTAAACCAAGTAATAATATGCTGACAAGCTAGTTTCAAAGTAACACAGCAAATCAGTTTTATTAAGGGGACGTGAACAACGAGGGGGAGCAAATTAGGCAAATGATTTCTATTTTGGATTTTATTAGGTTATTTAACATGCAATTATTTAGACCCGTTGTCAACATTCTTACAGCTACTGGGTACCCAGGTTCTATGCTGGCTGGCCAGAATCATTGCCCGGTATTGCAGCTGACGTTGGGACCCTTGAAGAAAATGATTAGTTATGCAAAACGAGACAAATTATTTGTATCCTTGGCCGGTTGGCTCAGTCTATTGTTACAGAGCGCTGCCCTGGATTTACTCACGGTACCAATCGGTTCAGGATGGCCTGGCGAAATGAAGACCTGCTGCTGGAAGCTGCTACACATGGAGAAACTGGGCCGTCACAACTAACCTCCACTTCACAGCCTTTCCCAGAAGGTGGCCGCAACCTGTGATGACTTTCGATGCAGGGGCTAGATCCCCGAAGCTGGTCTCTCACTGGTAACACTGGAGCTGGCACAAGAACAGACGGCATGGGCCGGGAGGGACAAAGGCCCAAGTTCAATAAAGTGTCTCTGGCAAAATTCAGTTTGTTGGCCGGTGACCCCTCCAGCTGAGAGACAGTTTGGTCACTGGTAAAGGTGGTCTGCTTTCTGGCAATCAGGAGTTCCTGGACACTAGGCTTTGACCCATGATAAGCATTCAGCACATTTAATGGAAACAGCATTCAATTCTCTACCTCTCAGTTCGGTTTCAGGCCAGTTCACAATTGCAGTAGATTCACTGAGCAAACGTCCTAGTCTGTATAAACAGTCTCTGATCACAGTTCTTGGGCTGAACGCTCCACAGAAAGTCCTCTCAGTCCAATAGCTCGAACTGCACTCTTCAAAGTCTCGGAGCTAACTGCCACAGTTTAAAGATTAGTTTTGGATTAGTCCGTCTTACTGCTAACAGGCAATCCAATGCTGGAAATAATAGCAGGGAGGCAAGTCAGGCCTCTCCTTGCCAATTCTCCTCAGCTCCTTTCCTGGAGCTGCTTCTCGATGGCTCGAGCTGCTCACTCTCTCCACTCTACAAGAAAACTGAACTCTTTTCTCTAACAGTTCTTGAACTAATCCATTTTTTCTGGATTCCGGTTGTCTAGGGGAGCTGTCAGTCACAGTTCTGGTACTCCCGTTTGTCAGTTTAGGCACCAACCTGTAAAACTACAAGTACTACAGCTTTTTCCCACAAAGCACCTGAACTAAGGACCCCTCGAGGTCCCCTGTGTCCCAACTGGTTCAAATTCCTGGAAGTCCCAGACCAAACATGGTGGGTCCCATCTGGATCTCTAAGCTGCAATAAAGGCAGGTTAAAGCAAGCACGCTAATCTAAATATAACAACAAGTTAGAAGTGAATATTTACAGTAGTAGTTAGAGCTCCCTCTGTTTTACTATTGTCCTCAGAGTGGAGCAAATCAGGACGGTGCCTGGCTGGTCACGAGCTTTGAAGCACTAGAACCCAACCCAGACCATTTGCTGTATACATACTGGCTATGGCCTTAAAGGGACAGGCACAGAGGCACATCATGGCACTCTCACACAGATCAATACAGGATTACCAAATAACAATGGATTTACTATCTCTGCAGGATGTCTGCCTGGCAGTGGGCATTGCTGAAGCCCTGGAAGACACTTAAGGTAAGCCCCAAATTGGTGGGGTGGCTACACATTTTTAACCTTTCGTTGTTGGGCCTGTGTTACAGGTGGTCTTCCTTTCTATATTAGATGTGGGAAAAATGTCAAATTCTATGTAGGCAGTTATCCTGATTTTCCAGTTTAAGAAAGGAGATAGAACAAACTTAAAGAATTGGCATCTGCTTTGTTTGTTAAATATAGATCTAAAGAGTTTGGCAAAAATCCTAGCCAACAGATTGTCTCAAACAATTTAGCTGTTGTAATTGCCAAGATACAAACCTGTGCCATTCTTCAGAGGAACACTGCTGGTAATCTTATTATTCTTAGAGAACTGTGTGAAAGAGGACAGAAAAACAAACTGGCCAACTGTCTGTTATATATAGACCAGGAAAAGGCCTTTGATTAGGTTCTACAGAATAACCTGATCAATATCTCGAGGCATTATAGAATTCCATAACGGTTTCTAAAATGGATTTCTATACGGTATGATGATTGCGAAGTAACCCCCTATGTTAGTACCATTCTAGGCCCAAGAAATAGCAGCCTGGAGAGGTGTTAGGCAGGGGTGACCCCTCAGTTCCCTGCTCTACATGTTCGCCCTGGACCCTCTTACTGTGTTGCTATGGAAAACTCCCCAGCTTACTGGAATTTGAACGTCCCCTGACACCCCAAAATTTACTCTCGTAACATATGTGGATGACCTCTGTATAATTCTGCAAAATGCAGAATCTGGGAATGTTTTGCAGCAGATGGTGCCGAGATTTTCTTATGTAGCTGGAGCAATCATTACCTTTTGTGAAAGCACAGGCATGCCGACTAGCAACCCACCTCGCTATGTGCAAGGCATGTCTGTTGGAGACACTGCCATAACAGAAGACCCATTAAAATTCTGAGTGTGACTTTCAACAGTGGTGATACTGTCATGACTAATTGGTTTTCTTGCATAGCGACCGCTGAACAGAAACTAGCTATCTGGAAAAATAGGCCTCTATCTAAACAAATAAGGTTTTGTTTTTCATTTGAACCCTCTTGCTCCCTTGCTTCCTGTATTAAGTGTGTTTTTCCTCCTCCTGTTGCTCTGTAAGTGCAGTTGCATATAGTTTTTTTCCAGGGGTTATGGAGCAGTAGGCACAATCCCTTCATGCAGGAAGTTACGTATAGAAGCACTAGAGAAAATGGGGTCAACATAGTAAACTCTATTGTTTTTCTCTTCTTTATTTATACACTGTAACATTTCTGTTTCTCTCCAATATATGGAAAAATCATGCCCCCCATTCTAAATTGGAACACTCTTTGGTTAGTAGAATGGCAGGGGGGGTTGCTGGATTAGCAGAATGAAAGACTATGTACGTATCTCTCCACAATACATATACTTGACCACCGGAAAGATTACATAATTGCAACTGAAAAGATTGCCCCCAAAGACCCCCCCATTTTGAAGAGCTGCCTGGAATATAACACAGCTGTAGCAGCTGTCCAACTATGTAATTTCCCACATTCATGGTAAAATGCCAGTAAAAGGCTCCTTCAAGCATAAGGTAAAGGAGAGAAATTGTCCTAGAGATACCTGTATAAACATCCCAAAAGCTCAGTCCCACATACTGCTGGAATGTCAATATGCAGTTTCCTTTTGGAATCATTTTGGGAAAAAATGGAAGGAACCTTTATTTTTAAAGACTGATTATCATTCACTGGTGATGGGAATATACCAAGGGCCCTGGAGGAAATTTCACCCTTCCACTTTACAGCTATGTTTTGCCTGCTGTAAATTTTATCGGTGGCAGACACAGTGTGCTTTGCAGCTACAGCAAAACAAAATGACCCAGACGTGTTACTAAAATAATTTATCTAGAAAAAAAAGAAATGATTTGATACCTTTTATTGGACCAACATAGATGTTACAAAAGAAAACAGGTGCTTGAGCTTTCAGATTCCATAGAATTCTTCATCAGAATAATTTGTTATGCCATGAGAAAGCTATATGATGTAGGGTATACAACTCTGCAGGCTCTCCCGCTGCATTCTTTGTGGTATGGATTTTTGTTAATAGCCTCTCAGTACTCTCGCTAACAATGTACTGGTTTTGGCACATGGGGCCTGATATTCAAAAATGTACAAAGCGGAGCGCGAAAATTTGCATTCTGCCTTGCGATAGCCCGGTTGCCCGAAGATGCTGTAGTCAGCGGAAGAGCACACTGGCGCTATTCTACTGAATATAGGACCATGTCATCCCAGCGCTAAGTCACTTAGTGCTGCCCCAACATGACTCCCAAAATAGGGCACCACAATGGATAGCGCCCGAGTGCAAATTGTCATATTCAAACGGCTTATGCAAACTAGCCCATTGGGCATGCAAGGCGCTAAGGGGCCATTTGCATGCCCAATATGGGCTCATTTGCATGAGGAGCAAGGCTGCTTTACGTGGCGGGCCCCTCCAATTTCCCAATCTCAGAGGAGCTATCCCTGGTCTTAGTTCTCAGAGGAGCTATCCCTGGTCTTAGTGGTCCCTCTCTCCACCCACACCCATATTTGATATTACATATAAATACCCCTGGTGTCCGGTGTCCCCCCCCCCAACCCGATGCCATGCCCAATATTAAATATCAATGTCGCTAGTGTCCAGTAGCCCCCCCACCTGTGCCATGCCCGATATGAAATATCAGTTTCCCTGGTGTCCAGTGGTCCCTCCCCCCAACCGATGCCGTGCTCGATAATAAATATCAATTTCCCTGGTGTCCGGTGGTCCCTCCCCCCACTCGCTGACATGCCCGATATGAAATATCAATTTCCCTGGTGTCCTTCGCCCCCCCTGATGCCATGCGCGATATTAAATATTAATGCCCTGGTGTCCAGTAGCTTCCCCCACCTGTACCATGCCCAGTATGAAATATCAGTTGCTCTGGTGTCTAGTGGACCCTTCCCCCACCCAATGCCATGCCCGATATGAAATATCAATTTCCGTTGTGTCCTGTGATTCCTCCCCCCCACCTGATCCCCATCCCCGTACCGAGTAAAGCCCCCATCTGGCTTGTTAGTTCTCCCCCCTCGCATGGTGATTGCCAGCCCGCCACTGCCATTTGACAAGTAATTTGCCATTTGCAAGTAAGTCCCTCCCACACAACAAAGCCCCAGCCTCATTCTAGAACAGTAACCCAGCCCCCCAACAGCCCATCCCTTGATGGTGGTTAGTAGACCCCCTCCATCCGTGGCACCAACAACCCCCCCGTCCCCAATACCTACATTTTGCTGCTGCGGTCAGTGGATGGCAAGCGACACCGCCCTCTACACGCCACCTCGGCTGCCCACCGTCTGACAGGAGCAGGGAGTGCGCAGCTTATTTATAGAATGAGCTGCGTTCTCCCTGCCCCTGTCATATGGCGGGCGGCCAAGGTGGTGTGTGGTGGGCTGTGTCACTTGCCACCCACTGACCATGGCACTGATAGGGAGGTACGGGAGACAGGGTTGGGTGAGTTGTCTGTGCTGCAGGTGGGAAGGGGGCCACTAAGCACCACTGATGGATGTACTGTGGGGGGGCCGAATCACTGTTCAGGAATGGGGCCGAGGCTTTGTTGTGGGAGGGATTTACTTGCTAATGGCATGCCACATGACCATGGTGGGCTGGCCAATGCCATGGGAGGGATAGAACTGACAAGTCGGGGAAGGGGCTTTACTTGGTATGGAGACAGGGATCGGGTGGTGGGAGGGACCACTGGACACCAGGGAAATTAATATTTCATATCAGGCATGGCATTGGGTGGGTGCGGGACCATTGGACAACAAGGAAATTGATATTTCATATCGGGTAAGGCATCGGGTGAGGGGGGACCACTGGGCACCAGGGAACTTGATATTTCATATCAGGCAAGGCATCAGTTGGGGGCAGGGGACCACTGGACACCAGGGAAAGTGATATTTAATATCAGGCACAGCATCGGGTAAGGGGGGGACCACTGGACACCAGGGAAAGTGATATTTAATATCGGGTGGGGAGGGACCATTGTACACCAGGGAAAGTGATATTTAATATTGGGCACGGCATCGGGTAGGGAGAGACCACTGGACACCAGAGAAATTGATAATTCATATCAGGCACTGCATCAGGTAGGGGGAGTGACCACAGGACACCAGGGGAACTTGCTATTTAATATTGAGCATGGCATCAGGTGGGGGAGGGACCACTGGACACTAGGAAAATTGATATTTGACATTGGGCCAACATTGGGTGGGGGGAGGGACAACTAGACACCAGCGACTACTTTGTTGGGAGTGAGGGGGGTGCTACATTTCCTCTGCCAACTGCTAGGGTTATGTGGGAGTAAGTCTTGGTCTAAGTCAGCGGTATTTGTGCCATGCAAGTGTACCGCCCAAAATGCCCTTGCGCGGCACAAACACTCTGCATATCAAATGGCGCCGATATTCAGGTCCCTGCCCCTTTTATTTGCATGGCACCCCACACACACAGTCTGCCTGGGTGCAAACCCTGTTTGACTGCACTATCTGATCTTTTGAATATAGGAAATCTGCGCAAAGCCGGTTTGCATGTGCAAACATGGATTTACACCCGGGCAAACTTTTGAATTTTGAGCCCATGATGTCTTTCAAGGTGAATCACTTGCTTATGGTGTTATTTACATTGCTTTCACTGTGTAAAGTATTTTTTCATGTACTGATGTTACTCGCATATATCGTTTCCTGATTTGTTCAGCATTTTTTTCTTTCATTATGTATATTCCAGTCTTTTTGGTTTTCTTTTCTTGATGATTCTTTTTTCTTCCCTTTAGTGATATTTTATTTTTTCTTTCATTTTTTTTCAGTTTAATTGATGCTGCACTGTACCGAAAGTATAATTTCTTTTACCTTTAATAAAAATTCCCCTACTCTCTTTGATTTGTGTTGTGGAACAAAGATGTCCCAGTGCATGTTATTGCACAAATGGTGATAAATGAACTTCAGGCAGTTAGAGAATGAAAAAATAGTTACATTACCACAGGAAATGTATAATAAGTTTTGGAATGGGGTTACATGGTTGGATTGAGGGATACAATGAGCTAGGCAGAGTGGTATTCTTCGGTGGTGGTATGTTTCTATTCTTTTATCTTCTATGGCTATAATGGCCAATTTGTGGCATAATAGCTAGATAGCTAGATAGCTAGACAGACAGATAGACAGATAGATAGATAAAAACTTTGTTTTTTTACAGGAAAACTAGTCAATAGGATTTATGTAGTCCTGTTCACAAGACAGTCCTGTTTATCAATGTACTTAAGTTACTCTTCCGGCCCACCACTCAACTGCCCACTTGCCCTGGCCGGGTTGCACCTACTTCTCTCTCCCCACCCCACTTCCCCTCCCTGCCTACCAGCTGCCTCCCCCCACTTGTCCTTTGTCCATTACCCCCTCACTACCTCCCCCTCTACCTGCCCTCTGTCCAATTCACCCACACTACCTCCTGCCTGGGTCCTCTGCCCACTTCCTCTGCCCCCCTGCTCCTCCCCTCCACCTGCCCTCTGTCTGGTACACCCACACTACCTCTAGCCCATTTTCCTGACCTCTTCCTCCCACTCCCCCCCCACCTACCTGCACTTGCCAAACCCTAACTTGTCTCTCTGCACTTGACTTCTCTCACATGGCTGCACATTGCGCACCTCCACTGGGAAATTGGCAATGCTACCAGCTGTTTCACTCATGTCTTGTGTAAACCATAAATGTATTTGTTACCCCTTCCTATGTAAACTCTATGTTAGTAGTACAACCCCAGCGTCAATTTGTCTGCTGTAATTATGCTGTTGCAACAAACTGTATCTCCTTAAGTGTTGACGAGGATCCTTTGTAAACGAGCTCTTCGGGCAAAGGTTTGTAATTCTGAGTTCCCAATAAATAAAAAATAAAATAATAGAACATATTATGAGCACAGCCACAAACATGGACAATACATCTTACAACAAATATTATTACAAATATCATGAATTAGGTATGTGTTACAGACTGCAGGCACTGGCAGAAGGGAAGATAGGACACACAGTGTATGTACACAAACCTTGGCTAATCATTTACTGTTTGCAACTACAGATCATCGGGTGAAGTTTTGAGACCTTAGTAATAAAAACCCCATAGTTGTTTAACAGTCTTAAAGAAGACAATAAAATGTTCCAGACCTTGGCTGATTGGGAACAAATGGTACTATTACCATATTTATTATTACTTTTTACAGGATAGATTCTGTGTATATGTACAGGTCTCGTTAGTTCCTGTTTACCCTTTTTGTCTTTGGGAAAAAGAGTTTGGGTGATTTAATGGTCTGGAAAAGATGTTAGATATTTATGTATAATTTTTATCCAGTTTTTAGTACGTCCTGTTTCTAGAGACTGCCAGTTTAATTTTATAAGCATATTGCAATGATGAGTTTTGTAATTACATTGTAAAACATGTCTAGCTATTCTGTATTGCAGCCTGTTTAAACTAGTCAGCAGCTGCTTGTTTGCTGGTCTATAAATAAGTTCCCCATAAGTCAGAATGGGCCTAATCAGCTGTTCAGCCACTCATTTCCTGTCTGTTCTTCTCAGTTAGAAAATGGGCCCACAAATCCTCAGGCTCTGATTGGCTGATAGGCCTCCCAAGCTGGTCATCTATCAGACAACAGAGCCCGGCTTTTAAAAGTGCCCCTGAGAAAGACCGCATTACTGATATTGATGGGCATAACAACATTTCTGTTGCCAAAGCCACCATGTTTTATCCTCGGTAATGGAGAGCAACACATTAGGCCACGTTAAAATCCCCCCCCCAGCTCACACACCCAATACCCCAAACCATGTGGCCTAAAGTAAGAGTCATGCGATTCCCCCACAAAAAAACCTATACACTGGCAGCATTCATTTAAACTAGTGCCTCAGACCATTGTGTCTCACAGTTCAACCAGCCACTAAATTGTGACTCAGTAGCTGGCATCAAGCACCCATTAACGGCCAAGATAACCAAGTCAGCCCCATATCTCTCAGTGCCTCCGATTAACACCAGACAACACCCCAGCCATTTCCGCACACACTGTGCCACACCATTCCCCTCAAAAAAACAAAAAGTACCCAACCGGCAAACAATACCAAACAGGAGGCTATTTTTTTACAAAATAAAACATTTACTGGTAGTGGCATACATGAATAGGAGCACAAGTAAACATGTATCCAAGCTGCCTTCAGTTACACTGCATGCCTGGCCGCCCACTACGAGCGATCATGTTGGACATGAAATCCTCCTGCAGTTTTAAAATGTACCTTTGTAGATGTAAGCATTCCCTTGAGCCATGTGCATTCTCTGTTGCTCTGCTGTTTCTTTTTTCCCCCCAACAGTTTTTTTCTTAAAAGAAAAAGAACAACAGCTTTTGAAATGGAAAACTGCAGTGCTAGCAAGTCGCATGCTCAGCGTTACTATGGGCTGCTCACTGTTTGAACTCCCGCTGACAGAGAAACACCAGGAACGTTTATTTTTACTAAAAACAAATAAGTTACTATTCTTTGCCTTTGGTTTCCCCCATACAGTACCATATGTAATCCACTCTGGTGGCCTACCCCATCTCCATACAAATTGCAAAGTCACGATGACATGCCCCCCCCCAAAAAAAAACAATACAGAGATCATTGCCAAAAAAAAGAAGAAAAACAACTCAGATCACAGTATAACGTGGTGCATCTCTTCTTCTGGGGGGGAGATAAGTATAACAGAATGGCTAGAGGGGTGCAACAGCACATGGAACAGCACAAAAAAACTGAGGGACTACTTTGCCAAAAAAATATTTTTTCAGTCTTGCTATCCATTTTGAAAGTCTTTTCCTGAACTATTTTATTGCTTAATTAAAATTTACACTGAAGCCCATTTTCTAAGCACAATAATACCCTCCAGGGTGGGCAGTATTGGGCAATACCGGACCATCCAAGGGCTATAAGGCCCTCTGCCTGTGGCGTCAGACCTCATTACGCCCCTAAGGCAGTCCAGTATTAATACCTCACCCTGTCGGGTCTTATTGCTTACATATTTAGTGGTTCATCTTAAGGCTCCCAATTTCTTGCTTACCTTTTTTATAGGTATAGTTATATGGTTATTGAATGTTAGAAAAGAATCAAAAGTCGCCCCTAAATAACAGTATTACATACACATATGTTGGTTATTTCTTCTGATAACATTTGTTATATGCTTCTTCTGTACAGTTTTCTGTTGATATCTTTTTTTTTAATAAAAATACCCCTACTCTTCCACTTCTGGCTGTAACTGATAGTGTTAAGAGTAGAGATGTTATTGGTAAGGACAAAAGAACATGAGATCTTATTTAATACTGTTTTTTTTTGGGGGGGGTTATGGTGGGTATTCAGTTTGTTGGATGGAGGATAAATTCCCTGAGGAAGTCCGAACTGGTGAACCTGGACACTGATGATTTTTCTTTTCTCCTTTGTTTTCTTGTTTATCTCTGTATCTTTGTTTATAGGTAATTTGGTTTATGGCATGGCTTGTAGCACTCTGTTTCTATGTTTTTGATTTCTTGTATATATTTTGTGCACTGATGAGTTTTTTTGTTGATATTTTTTTATAAAAAATAACCACTACTTTTCCCAAGAAGTGCCATGTAATCTTTAACGTCCACTTGAACAACCACCAGCACAGGCAGATGGGACCTCAGTTTAACGTCCTGTCTGACGGATGCCACACCACACCAGTACAACACCTGCTAGTATTGCACACGGGTGCCAGCTTTTATAGTGTGAGCCCAATCCCGATGGGGGACTAGAACCTTTGACCTTCTGGCTCAGAGGCAGATATGTTACCAGTGGAGTCACACTGACACATGACAGACTTTCTATATAGGCATTACAGTACTCAACTTTTCAACCACACAGCACCCTTTTTTGGGATACAGTTTGTGTGAAAGGCAGTATATGAAACCAGGTATACCAGATTGCTTTCCTTTTCTTCCTTTCTGTTACGTTTTACACTCTGTTTGGGACTTTAGAGTACATACATGTGCTTAGGAGAGACACACAGAAACAGAATAAGTTGTTCCTGTAAGGCGCGCTAGTCATGATGACAGCCAGCACCACAGCATGACAGTGATACCGCCTCTTTGCCCCACCTCCTCCATTCCCCCTTCCTCCACCAGCTGAAGATTACAACTGGAAGTCTTGTAAATTCCATTCTTGATGTCACAAGACACATGGTAGTGTCAGAAGCAACCAAGGGAGTGCGAGACAGCCACCCCTTTTGAAGTATAAACATCCAGCCTTTTATTGTCTTAGGAAAGAAAGCTAGTGCCATGGCATGGCCTTTTAAAGTTTTGTTTAGACAGCATGTTCCAGAACTGCCTTACTGCAGGCTCAAAGTATGTTGTAGTACATCAGTGGATGCGCTTTTCCCCCAATTTTGTGAGCTGAGAGCATTTTAAATAGGATGGATTCCTAGAGGCTGACCCATTTCACACTGCAGTCATTTGTACTTCACTTGTGTATCGCATGCTCCACTAACAAGTGCCACTCACACTGATTTATAAACAAAAAAAATGAACAAAGTAGGTGATTAGATACCTTTTATTGGACAAACAAGAATTTTTCAGAACACAAGTTTTCAGACTACAAAGAGTCCTTCCTCAGGTTAAAAAAAATTGAAATGGAGCTCACTAGTGCAGCAAACACCATGGTACTAAATAAAATGTTGAGATGGCTTCCCAGTGTACCAGCGCTTAGCTGCTTGCCACGCAAGGGACTTGGCTTCAGTTCCTGAGTCCTGGATCCTAGATTGTCAGGCAGGAGTTTAGAGTGCAGACCCTAGGGACCCACAACAACTCCAGAGTAGGGAGTATGACACCTTCTGCTGCATGTCCAACCCTCGGTGACTCAAGGAGACCATACCAGAAGCTTATTCTGCCCAGTGCCTGCCCCAACATCCATATAGGTGGTGCGATTGGTGGAAGGTCTTGGATACAGTGATGCCAAAGCCATTAAAATGGGGCTCTGGTGGCCTGTCAGCACATTGGTAGTGTTACCACCAGTGACCTGAGTTTGAGAACGAGTTTGAGTTGCAGGGGACCCGCCAGACGAAGGTGGATTTAACATTCCAGAGAAAGAGATGCTGTTCTCTGCTGCTATACTGCCGTGTGGGTAACCAAAGGTGGCAGTGCAGTAGAGAAGCATGAGGGCAAACCATCGGCTCAACTCTATACAGCTTGCTTCCATGCATGTGCTTGGGGTCTCTTTGCATGACGACATCCTGAGGAAGTACTGTAAGAGGCAGTGGGGAAATGAATACACTATAGAGCGAGTGGGATGATCCCAGGCATGCTCAGGCTCAGCTCCTTTACCACTAGCCACCTTCTCCAACTGATGTTCTCCTACCTTTATCCCTTCTCTGGAGACAGGAGGTGTGTTCCTGGCTTGTAGGGTTGAAAGGCAGAATGGTAAGTGCTGGGGACATGGGGCACAGCTGAGCCTGGTCCGAGGAATAAGGGCCTCACCAGTGTGGAGTATAAAATATAAGTACCAGAAATGGGGCTTAGGTCACCAGCAACAAATTACAGTTAGCAAGAACAGAATTCAGATACAAAACATTATCAAATGTTTTGAATTTGGAGCCATTCTTGTGTGTATTGGTAAGGACAGCTACTGTACATGAAAACTGGCTCTCTCTACCTTATAGTTCACTTACAGCTGAGGCCGAGTCTGGTGCTGAAGTCATAATGCCCTGCTTCTGATATCAGACTGCTGCTGCTGAAATGACTATGGTATCACAAGCATGGCATTCTGACTTATGCTCCAGACTAGTCTAATGAGGCAGCATAGCACAGTGGTTTAAGGCTCTGAGCTGCAAATCTGGAGACCTGGGTTTGAATCCCACAGCCCCCACTTGCATATACTGTGTGACCCTAAGCAAGTCACTTAACTTCCCTGTGCTCCCAGGTCGCACCTGTAAACAAGCTTTCAGCTTAGTGTGCTACTCCTGGTTAAACAATTTGAAAAAAAAAACAACCTATAGATAGGGATCCTATCCCTGGCTTTATTGTGTGTGCCCTTCCCAGTAACCCTTGCCTCGTTGTTTTTGTGCTGCGGTTCTTTGTGTTTCGGATTAGCTGTAGATGAGCTGTATTGGGGGGGGGGTGCTTGTTTCATGTAAATACCCTTACTATTACAAATGGAATTACTTGAACTTCAGGTATATTTTTTGAATGTAGTAAAACTGAGCTTTGCTAATGCCAGCTGGCAATATTTTACTGATGGTGGGATGAATTGTGGCATGGGCATCTGTAACCATATTGAAGGATTAAGCAGACTGAAACCATATTATAGGCATGGGTCCTGGTGGGGGAGCCACACTAAAGCTCTAAGGGGCACACTGGGTAGATGCTGTGTTAGGGGAGAAATAGACAGGAGAAAAAACAAGAATTCTGAGACTGCACTAAAGGTGATGATAACCACAGCAAGCGTTTTTTCCATCCCACTTCACTCTGCTCAACAGCATTCAGCCACATGAGCGAATGAAGTATATTTATACATACAAATGGAAGCAGCTTCCACTGATGAAGTCCCACAAATGAGAAGCCTTGTCAGTACAGTACTAACCAAATCACAACAGTGGCCTTGGTCCATGAAGCAGTTTTCCACGCGTTCTGACACACCGCTCACCAACATGTCCACTGACACCCAATCAGTACTAGTCTGCACTTTCTTTGGAGTCAAACAAATCAGCATCCCACTTTATGGCTGTGGTTTATGTAGGCGATAACATGACAGGGTGTGCAGTTGCACTCTGATTTATACATACCTTGGGTGAGTTGCGAGGCATGAGACAAAACTGCATGCTTTCAACCACCCAAGAAGAAAGTAGCAAGACATGACACAGTAAGGCACGAGGCTGCAGGCTAAGTGCCTTCAGCCCCTGTCCGTGCATTAGAAGTGTCTAATGCACATTCCTGGCATGTCTTATTAAATGGGACTCTGTATTATATGTAGATATATATATATAGTTATATATATAATTAATTAAATTTAAAATAATAAAAAAATGTAAACAAATATCTTTTTACATAACATAGTCCCTCTGTCTTCATGGATTGGAGAGGGTCCTTGTTTCCAGTGCATCCAGGATTCTTTGGAGTAGAGGGAGTTCCTTTCCCTGATGCACCAGAGATCCCCTGCAGGGGAGTGGGTCCCTGATCCCAGTGCACCAAAGATCCTGTGGAGTGGACCTGGGTCTTTTTCTCAGTACACCAGTAATCCCCTGCAGTGGAGCTGGCCCCCATTCTACTTACCCTTGGGATATTTTCATGCCCATTTTTGATTAAGCCCTGCCTCCTTAACCCACTTAGCACCCTGCATCCCCCTGCAGGAACCCCAATCTTGTACAGATCCTGATGCTTGAATTATGGGTGCTGTCAAGAAATGTGAGCCCTAATCTCTTACAGCTGCTGGTGGTGAAACTACAGGGGACTTCTAAGGAACATGAGCCTCTGTCTCTTACAGCCACCACCGGCATCACTACAGGGGGCTCCCGAGGAGTGGAAGCTATGAACTTTTACAGCTACCTCTGGTGGCAGGTGTCACAAACGTGCTCCGCAGGTCAGGCCCTCTGCTCCTACAGTGCCAACCTCAAAGTGCAATAGCATGAACAGGAGACAAACAGGGTAACCCTCCTGTCTGTTTTGGATCTGAATCACCTACCAGCCTCAGGTCCTGGGGGTCAAATGTGAACCTCATGCTAGCATACCCAGTTAAAAAATTTGTGGTGTTCTCAGAGCTTGACCTCTGGATCTGTACTTCCTGGTCACACCCTGATATTTCAGTAAGATCTGCTGCAAGCAGGGTGAGTGTGATGTAGCGCACATTGCTGCATGCGAAGACACTTGCAAAGACACACACGTCTCTGCGCACGTGTCTTGTGTGTCTAGCAGGACTAGCAGGGCAAGCTGTACTCCATATAAATTGGTCTCAAAAAACATCACTCCAGTAAGAGGTAAGAAAACCATATAATACTGGTACTTAAACAACGCCTGCATATTCACTACTATAACTACTAGAATGGCAACTAGTATCAGGACTCAAGATGGGGAGTATGGTATAAAATGTATACAATGTAACATGTACCTTATTACAAACCAGCCTAATAACGACAAAGCATTTACCTGTAAGAAATGTAAACAAAATCTTGAAATGAGCTTAGAAATTAATCTATTCAGTAGTAGACTATTAGCACTACAGGTCAGCCAAAATGAAATAGCTAGCAGATTCAGGATACCGGTCGCAGATACAGGAACTCAACCTAACTCATTCAGTTTGAAAACTCTAAATTATGGGGAAACACAGACGACTATAGTTCAGCAGGAGAGACCACCTACTTCTTTGAATTTAAATAGAATTGGCAACCAAACTAACGACAAAAACAAAAAAAGGAATAGAGAAGAGGAAGGTTGCTATGATACTGAAAACGAATTGTATACAGTCCAGAGCACAAAGACATCTAAAAGGGGACGTAAGGCACAAACCTATCCAATACCCCTACTTAATCATTTTGACCCACTGCTTAACATTACGCTAATAGATGACACAGACCATTCTAATCCAAACCATGTTACAAGGGGATGTACAAACACTAAAAACAACTGTAACACTCCATTCCAAGATCAGACATCTATTGTTAATATAATAACAAATCCGGGTACAATAGAGCAAACTACTAACACCGCATCAGAAGATATACCGACTTTGAGTAGTAATATGGCACCAACCCAAAGTCCCCTATTACATATTATGGATCTGCGCCAGCTGGGGAAACACAGGAAATGGAGGTAGAATCTCCCAGTAGAGAGGTAACTGTTCTAGGAGATTCTGTTATCAAATACTTGGATAGAATGATTTGTAATCCTGACAAAGCCGCAATAATCCTTAGTAGCTATAGCAGAGCCAAATTAAGTGACATTACTAGTATGATCAGTACTATTGCCCAGAATCTGCCTGAAAACCCATAAGTCATAGTACCGTAGGAGCTAATAATATTTTTTATGAAACAACAAATAAAATTAAACAGGACTATGTAGCATTAGTAAACAAACTAATCAAGCACAATTGTGAGATTGTGATGTCTGAAATTCTCTCAATTCCTACAGCAAATGGTAAACAACAGCAAAAAAATCAAAGAAATAAATAATTGGCTGAGGGGCTGGTGCCCCAGACAAGAAATACTCTATCACACACTGGAAAGAATTCTCAGTCAGACCTGAACTCTTCTGCTGGGATGGACTGCATCTCAGCAGAAGAGTCAGTAGACTCCTGGGTATAGAGTTTAACAAGTGCCTACTTAAGCATTTAAACTAAGTGAAAAGGGGGAAGAGTTTGGACATCAAAAGCTCTCTGGAAATAGTAAAAAAGGTAAAAACCAACAATAAAAAACTAATGTTAACACAACAGCATTTTATATGAATCTATCAGCATCAGTTAATAGTAGCGCTAATAACTTTAACATACTTCCATTAAATGCTCGAAGTTTAAGTCAGAAAATCAATGAGCTTGCACTTATTTTACATCAAAATAATATATTATGCTGTGGTGTGACTGAAATGTGGTTTAAAGAAGGTGACTGGAACACTGAAATACCTGGTTACCAACTTATACCAAAAAACAGGCAGGATAAAAAGGGAGGAGGCATAGCCTTTTATATAAATGAAAACAACACAGCATATGAAATAACAGATGGTACAACAAGCAACAATGAAATTAAATGGGTACAAGTCAAATCCACAGACAAAACAATGACTATTGGACTGGCATACAGGTCACCGAGTTTGAAAACCAAAGAATGTAATGAATTTTTATATGAAATAGAGAACAAAAATATGCAAGGTGATTTCATCTTAATGGGAGATTTCAATTTCTCAGCAATCAACTGGAACATGTATAGGGGCTCCAATGCCACAGAGAATAGGTTTGTGGATATCACGTTATTTCACAACCTAGAACAACTAGTAACTATGCCAACTAGAAATAGTAATATACGTGATCTTATTTTTATAAACTGCTGTGAAGATATATATGATATTAAAATACTACCACCGCTGGGCGATAGTGACCATAGAATGGTACTTCTTGAACTCAGCAGTATTACAAACAGCAGAAAAGGTATAACAACTATTAAAAACTTCAATAAATCAGATTATAGTAATATGAAAAACTGCTTAAGGACTTGGGACTGGCAAAAGGACTTAGCAAATCAAGATCTGACAAATATATGGAACAAGACCAACCAAAAGATCACGTATACAATGGCAAGAACATTTCCTGGACTCTGATTGGTCAATGTGTGCCTGAGACAGTGATGTTATTACACAATAACATCACTGTGCTGATTTTTTGGATGATTGGAGCTACTTTTAAGAAACAGAGATATATTGCTACACTAAAAATCTACTAAAACTTTTTAAAATATTTTTATTTTGTATAACATCGAGCCATTGTATAATTGCAATAAGGCACTCCAGGGATGTGTTATCGTATAATAACGTCCACTCCTGGGGTGGTGGGCTACCAGCTTCACCTCGTGCTTCAATCACCCCAGGAGTGACATTAATACGATAACACACCTAATAACTCTTATTATGATAATAATAATGGATACATAGGTACCAACCAGAACTTAATATAAAAATATCCACGCATTCCACCCTGGTGGAACAATAATGTCGAGAAACAAATTAACAAAAAAAAAGAGACAATACAAGAAATTCCAAAAAGAAAAAAAGCATCACCAGGTAACTGGACAAAATTTTAATTAAGTGCCAAAAAAAACAAAAAAATATGATAAGAACACTAAAGGCAAGCTTAGAATTCAATTTGGTAAAAAAGTGAAAGACAACCAAAAACAATTTTATAATTACATTGGCTCCCTCAAAGGTAAACAAAAAGTTACAGGCCCAATAAAAACTGCAACAGGCATTATAACTGATGAAAAAGAAATAGCAAGTAAACTAAATGAGTTTTTTGTAAGTGTTTTTGAACCTAAAGAAAATTTCGCTAAGTGTCA
The DNA here is from genome assembly GCA_016271365.2 of Neoceratodus forsteri. Lineage (NCBI taxonomy): Eukaryota > Metazoa > Chordata > Ceratodontiformes > Ceratodontidae > Neoceratodus > Neoceratodus forsteri. Next base: position 263,646,169 of record CM057452.1, on the reverse strand, counting down.
AAATAATACCAAGATTGACACCCCATGCATTTCCCCAGAGGAAGTAAACAAAGTAATATCCTCATTAACAAGCATTTGTCAATGCTGAATGTTTGCTTGCTGGCATTAGCGTCAGAAGTGCAGGAGTTAGACAGATGTATAATAGAAACGGCAGTGAAAGACTGAACTGACACCGCCCCCACCCTGCAGAGACGGACAGGCATTGGGGTGTGCCTTTGGGTTGTCGCCCATAGTGCTGATGCCATTTCACCTCACCCTACCCTGCAGACACCGACAAGGGTTAAGGTGTGCCTTGGGGTCTTCAGGCTTTACACTCACCCCATTCCATAAGGAAATATTCTGAAATGGGTGCAGTATAGGAGAATGGGGTGAACTTTGGGGCCGAAGAATGCAAGGCACACCTCGTTGCCTGTCAGTGGCTGCAGGGTGGGGGTGGGGGTGGAATGGCATGAGCATTACTGTTGACAATCCCAAGTCATACCCCTGATGCCAGTCAGTCCCTACAGAGTAGGGCGTTATGGTCAGAAACCCTAATACCTTGGGCATTTCTTGGTATTTTCACTCCAAGTTTTCAACATGATTTTTTTGCGACCTCTCCTCATGAACTGTAACACTGTGATTTTATTACTCTGTCCCAAAAGTTGATTTCCATTGTGCACCACAGGTGCGAAAACATGTTTTGGGCAGAATGTGAAAATGACTGCAGTACGGTTCATAAGGCAGTGTGCAAAAATGGCAATGTTGAAAATCTGGAGTGAAAATATAAAAACTTGATGAAGTTACGAGTGTGCATAGAAACTGCACAACTCACACTGGTAACGCAGTCATTTTTTGGAAGTTTTTCACCACATCTACAACATGGGCTTTTTGGGACTTCCCCTTATGAGCACTGTCACTGTGATTGTCTTAATCTGTCCTGAACGTTGATGTCTCAGAGCGACCGCGCCATTGTGCGCCAGATGTGCAAAAACACATTTCTGTCAAGATGTGAAAAATGACAGCTGCACTGTTCATAAGGAGGTGTGGGAAAATGGCAATGTTGAAAATCTGGAGTGAAAATATTACAAATTCTAGAAGTTATGTGCATGCGTGTTAACTGCGCAACAGTCATTTTGGAGAATTTTTTTTAACAAATTTGCAACATAGGCTTTTTTGGAGCCCACCTCATGAACAGTGACAGTGTTGTTTCATTAATCAGTCCTGAAAGGTGATCCTGCGCAGTGACCACAAAATCCCCTTTCAGGACTGAATAACAAAATGACAGCGACTGAGTTCCCGAGGAGGGGTCCCAGTAAGCCGATGTTGAAGATTTGGAGCCAAAAGTCACAAAACTGGCCAAGATATCCAACTAAGTTGACCCCCCCCCCATTGATGCCATTATATAGCTTACCGTGATTTTCTTCAGTTCGCGGTTGGCTTTTGAAGTGAAGAGTTCAGACGTCTGCCGCTCCACTGAAGATTGTCACACCGGACTCCGTTGGTAGGTATGGGGTGAAGGGGGTGCAGGGAGATGGGGTGCACAGAGGGTGGGTGTGCGTTGGGGAGGGGGCGTCATGACCATGAGGGACTATTTTCTGTTTTACTTTGGGGGGAAACAGAACATTGTGGGAAGTTATTTTTTTTTTTACAGGTTTACCAAATACATTTGGGCACACTGGGGTGGTATTCCAGTGTGCCACCAGTATTTTTTTGGCAGGAAGGACTGAAGCCGAAGGGGACTGGGCACCCCATCAGCAAAGACAGTGTGTCTGTGTTTGGGGGGGGGCATGATGCCGAGGGGGATTGGGCACCCCCCTTGGCAGACAAATAGAACAATGGGGATATTATGCTGGTGGAGACTGGGCACCCTCATCGGCAAACAAACTGGGGAGGGGGCATGCTGACAGGGGAATTGGGTACTCCTGACGTCGGCTTTCTAGGGACCATGAGAGGCAGATGGCGGGAGCCGCTGCCATGTTTACTGAAATGTTTCACCAGGAATGGCATGTAATTGAGGTGTGTCAGATCTGCCGCAGCAGTGATGAGCCTGTCTCTCATTGCAGCGGAGGCTTTCTTTCAAATTGGTGGCACGCTTCTCAAATGCCATCATAGACAGCATGCTCATTCACTGGTGCCACAGAGACAAGCCCAAAAAGCAGTGGCGGCATTAGGCACAACACTGCCACACCTCCACAACCTGCTACTCCAGCAAGCTGCCACAAAATGTTTCCCGCACATGCGCAGAAGCAAACATAAAAATGATGAGGAAGTGTGAGTTACAAGGTGACAATTAAATCTTGGGGTTTAGGGAACATCACAATCCATTCATCCCATTATAATATTCCTTAAATGACTCGACTTAATGGATACCTGAACAACATTTTGACATCAAACTATTCAAAAAATCTGACTCCATAGGTGACTAAAGGAAAGGCTGCTGTATTAATTAATGCTAAAACTACATTTACATAATTTACCTAAATATGGTTCCAGAGCATTTGAAAATTGAAAAATCAGCCTTCCAATTAAAAAAAAAACTCTTACCTGCTTCCTAAAATGGCTGCCAAGTGTGTTATGTGATGACATTATTGGAGCCAAAGTCAGAGAGATATATGGATCTCTGTAGTGCTAACTAGTTCTTTTTTCCCTTTGTATAGAATTGTTTCTCCCAAATGGTCAAAACCATATGCATTATCTTGTATAATGCACATATTAGACTATGGTTCTGTACATTTTGTTTACTTTAACATGCTGAAAATGTGTTTTAATCCAGTCGACTTTCTCTGTGGGCAAACCACAGTGCAGTACACACATCTTGAATAACCTGGTGGTCTAGTGGTTATGGTGGATCCAGGATGCTAGAATGGGGGTGCTGGGGTGGTGTGCATGCTTAATATGCACCTTTTAACATTTTTATTAAACCTTTATATTTTCTGCTATTATTCTTTTCTAGTACGTTTTTGACAGAACCTACAAATGTTATCCACAGCTTGAATGTAAACATTTGTACAATCAATAAATCAGACTTCTTCAACAAAGTGAAATGCAGCAGCAGCAGCAAGCAAGTTTGTTACTATGTGGGGGGTTGCAGCCACACCCTTTACCACTCCCTCGAGTCACCACTTTTTTTTAGCAAATTTCTTGTGCAGTCCAATGTTAGAGTTCATATTTTCTCGAAACTCAAATATGTGCTTGTCTTGTCTTCTTTTTCCATGGGAAATAATAATAATAATAATAAGAAGAATTGGCATTTATATAGTAGTTTTCATACACATTGTATCCCAAAGTGCTTTACAAGCAATACTAGACTGGTAGTGAAGTGACTGAATGTATAGTGGCAGCCATTTCATGCATTAATATCCACACACATCCTTGGACAATTTCATGAACTGGTTTTATGGGAAGGGGAATGTTGGCCAGGACAACAGGGCAGGTAGTGATCAAGGTGCTGGCAGCCCCACATCTTATTTCTCACAGTAATCTGCTCATATTTCTCTCCTTCTGTCTTCCCCCTTCCCTGAATATAGCAGTACCTTGCAAGCGTGGTCTTCTCAGTCCCCCTCTAGTATTCATTCTTCACTATTCCTCCTCACACTGAAAACTGGTGAGCTCATCACCCTTTTGCATCATGAATGCAAGTTGTACAGTCCCCGTTTTATTTTGACTGTCAAATATAAACATATCTTTCCAGTAAGTCAGGCTCATAGCAGTAAGGATCAAGGGGAATGATGGGCTTTCCTATCCGGAAAAGATCTAGGCTACCTTTGATTAGGCACTATTAAATGATGGGCGTGTACATCATTATGCACGTCATTCAATACTGCCTAATCATAGGTGGCTTAGATCTTATATGGGTAGGAAAGCCTATTTTTCCACTTGTGCCGTGCTGCTATCTGTCTGGCTTACCAGAAGATCATGTTTATTATTAACATGTAAATATAGCATGGGAGACGGTACTAACCACATTCATGACGTGGAAGGGTAGTGGGGAGCAGGTGAGAAGAATGAATGCCAGATAGGGACTGAAGAGGCCATTCCAGCAGTAGGTGCAGCTTTATTCAGGTTAGTTGAAGACATGCAGGAGGATGCTGAGCAGATCACTGTGAGATCTGAAATGTGGGGCTGCCAGCATTGTGATCACTACCAGAATGTGGATGAGAATAGCCAGTGATGACAAATACTCAGAGTGGCAGGGCTGCACCTAAACAGCTACTTGAATTCAGTGTAGAGAGATTACCCTCAGGTGGGGGGGGGGGGTGTTGATGTTTGTTAGGACAGTATTGAGGGAGTTGTGAATAGCTCATTCAAGCTTTGGAAGCATGGTAGCCAGCCAACTCACATTGGGGAGTAGCGCACAGAAAAGTACTGGAGAAGAACTGCTGGGAACTGTTATGCAGGGTTCTGCAGATCACAGGTAAAGGAGTAGATTGACACTGGAAGTCAGGTGGATTCGCTCAAGGTATTTAGTTATTTATTAGAAAGTTGGATTTACAACCTTTGAGTCATGGACTCATTTACAAATAGAGATGCAACAAATTTAAATTCCGCGCCGGTGAAGTGAACGCAAAGTGGGCACTTCGCATTGCCACTCTGCTACGTGGAGTGGGCAATGCAGAGTGCTCACTCTGCCTTGTCATTACCACTTCGCGTTAAGGCAGAACGGCAATGCGAAGTAAGGCGAAGTCATTGTTTTTAATAGACTCCGCGTTCCTCATTATAATTCTAATTGATCCATTTGGTGTTTCAGATTTGGCAGCCCCCCACACATCACATGGCTTACAGTACTGTAAGTCACATGCTCTTTAGTGAGGCAGGAAGGAAATGAGTCATACAAGCAGACACTTTTACTTCCTCCTGTGCAGACGGAGAGAGAGAGGAGTGTGTTTTGTGACTGCTGATACTTTGAGATCAGAGCAAGGAGGAGATTTAAACTTTGATTTAGACCCAAATGTTTTCTTAAAAGCTACATATTTTTTGTCTTTTCTGTACTCTTTTTTACTTAATTTTTTCTTTCTGTAAATTTTATTTTTCTTACCTTTATAAGTAGTTAGTTGTTTGTGTCCCCCCCCCCCCGGAAGGAGGACCAGCACCACCTCCTGTCCTGACTCTGAGGCAGTTGAACCACCACTACCACCACCAAGTCCAGCACCAGGTCCTCTGGAGCAGGATGTGCCTGTTTCCCCATGCCCAGGTGTGGATCCCATCCCTGTTCAGCACTGTGACCAGTCGGTTGCCAGTTCATCTGGCCCTCCCCTGCCTGTGCCTGGTCCTCCCTGCACCTCCGTTGTTTGGCAGTTTTTTGACTGTTTCGGGGGGACAGCAGTGTGGTCAGGTGCCACCTATATGAGGTGGAGGTGCATCGTGGTGCCCGGGGGACTCACCTGGGGACTGGGGGCCAGCACACCCATATGCTCAATCACCACCAGTTGGAGTGGCAGGCTGCCACAGAAAGGACCATGCCTGCACCTGCTGGCCTTTCTGTGGCAGAGGGTGCAGCTGTGCATGGCGGCATCCCTAAGAAAATGAGGGCCACAGCAGCACCTGCTACTCCACCAGCATCCCCCCCCCCCACCACCAGCAGGTCAGCCTATAGAATGTGTGGACCCCAGAGAACTGCGTGTAACACAGGCTGACTTGGCAGTTCTCTGGAGTGCTGTTGAGGAGAACAATGAGAGGGTGAGTGCTGTGGAGCAGCAGCTGGATCGCATATAGGGACGTCAGTTGCAAATTATGTCCATGTTGGAACTGCTGCTGGATCACCATGGGATCCCACATTAGGGTTTTTTTCCTCACACCATGTGCCCCCCCCCACACCTTCCTTGCTGTGTTATAAAATGTATTCCTCCACCATCCCCGGCCCTTGTATGTAATTATGCCTTTTTTTGTTGTCTTCCGTATGCGTGACACTTTGTATTCTGAGCAGTGCAAGTATACTGTGCTAAACTGCATGTGTGCAGTCAGTCTTCTTTGCAGTTTCTGTATGTACTGCAGACACTGTCTGAATCCCTGACTTAAAAACACTTATTAATGAGTACAATGGTGGGAAGGTGAAGCCTGGAGAGATACTACAAAACAGGCTTACAATACATCCAAGTAACTAGTAAAAAAATTAATATTGTAATTCGTGACGTAATCGTAGATAGTGATTTGTGACTGAATTTGTGACCGTGATGATGAAGAAACGCGAATGCCTATGGCTGTACTTCTCCGAGCCCTGGTGAGGTGTGGCACAAAACTCCCCGACTTAAAAACACTCATTAATGAGTAAAATGATGGGGTGGTGAAGCATGGAGAGATACTACAAAACAGGCTTACAATACATCCATGTAACTACAGTCAGCACTTGTTTATCCGACTCTCATTTATCCGTTTCTCTCATGTATCCATCTTTGACTGCATGGTTTTTTTATTTCCCATTTTGTTTACACTCGTTTATCCGTCCGTCGCATTATCCGTTTCCGTTGCCCATCCTGCCTGTTGTCTCCTATGTGGATCTCAATGTTTACTCTCAGATAACTGACCCTTTTCATCCCCAGTAGAGTATTGTACAGAAAACCACAGACCAAAGCAGGCAAGGCAGTCACAAAGCTAAACAGCCACAGCAGCCATAGATCAAACTTCAGACCGCAGCATCCAGTTTCCACTTAACCGTTTCTCTCAGATATTCGTCACCTGACCGGAGAACAGAAGGCAACGGATATCTGAGTGCTGACTGTATTCAAAAAAATTAATGTTGTGATTCGTGATGTGATTGTAAATCGTGATTTGTGACTGCATTTGTTACCGTGATGATGAAGAACGTGATTTGTATCACGAGTGACTCGTGATGATGGTCCTGACTTAAAAACGCATATTAATGAGTACAATGTTCATGCAGAATTATGCACCACACCTATCCAGTACTCTGAAGGGAAGCCAAAGAAACAACTTTGACTTAAGTTAGAGATGAAGATTGGGCCCTAAATAGATGCAAATGCAAAGACAGATTAAGATTGTGCTGCGCACTGAAGAGATGCAGATACAAAGGCACAACATCTAACCAGTGCTCACCATCAGAAATTCAAATCTGGAAAATAATTCCTTTGCCAGTTGGGGCAGGCCGGGGGCAGCGTATTGCACTGCTGCAGTAACAGTCACTAGTACTAGTACCACTAAAGATACCACAAAGAAGTACAAAAATTACACAGCTGCAGTGGATAGCAGGTTCACATTGCTGAAATTATGTGGCACAATAAAAGGTGTCTGATTTGATGACATGCATCACACACATACTCACACACACACTAAGTAATGCGTAGCAAATTGAAAACTTCAGTAATATAACCACATATTTTAAACAAACTAAATATATGCACTGCTGCACCACAACAATCAGCAAAAAAATGGCAAGAATTATTCAAAATATTACTATGTGTACATTAACACAGATTATACAAGAAAAATATCACCAACACAGAAAGCACTTTTTCTCCAAGTTAACAGACAGAGAACAGACAGAGCACCAGGAGGAAGGAGCTACTGGTATAACTTAACTTCTCTACTGGGACTAAGAACTAGAACTCTTGTACTGGGACCTTCAATTTAGGGTAAAAAAAAAAATTAGTGTGTTTGTCAGAGTTAGTTAAAGTGAATTGTTATCTGTTATCTGTATACTTATCTAGGTGCTTGTCACAGGTGTCAGAAGGGAATTGTTATCTGTGAAATTAACTAAGTGTAGAAAGATTTGCAAAGTAGGGGAGTGGCTTAGCTAGAAGGAGCCAGGTTAAAAGCAGATTTGAACACTGCCCTAGATAGCTTCTGCCAGAGAACAGACAGAACACCAGGAGGAAGGCGCTACTGGTATAACTTAACTTCTCTACTGGGACTATATTGCCCTCCTTTCCTCCCCTCCACCCTAAACCAGTTCTACTTTTATAGGTACAGGATTTAACTGACAACAGGAACTTCCTGTTTGGGAGCAGGAAGTGAGTGATCACAGAGCCACCAAAGACTCACCATCTTAGAAGGGCCAGAGTAGCTCTCCGTCCCCCCACCCCAGCTGCTGGAGGTCTGACTCTGAGCAAGTAAGGAGACTACTGAGAAATATAGGAACTTCTTGTCTCAGAACAGGAGATCAGGAGCGAAAAGGGCACAGAGGCAGTAAGTAAGTAGGGAGACAAAAAAAATAAACAAACAGAGGAAAGAGTAAGTATTCCAAACAACAGTTAGGGGGCCAGAAAAAAGACATGATGGAGTGGTGCAGTGCAGTGGATGTGGAGCAGCAGTCTTCCGGCAGACGTTCTGGAGGATGCAGTGTTGTCCCATCTGCAGGCACCTCTCTGGGCTGAGGGAGGAGGTTGCTCATCTCCAGGCTGAGTTGGCCAGGATTTGTGGGGCCTCCTCTCCCACCCAGGGACCACCAGAGTCACTGCCGTTGCCTCAGAGGTTGCCAAGAAAGAGGAGTGGTTGGACCACAGTGGGCTCAGGGAGGATGAGGGTGGTGGAACAGAGGCACATCCCTTCAGTTGTACCTCTCCACAGTTTCTATGCCATTCTGGAAAAGTGTGGTTCCTCTATGGAGGCACCCACAGTGGAGACCAAGGAGGATACTGGGAACCTCCACAAAGGAGACCTACAGGAGGGTGGCATGGGACCCCACAGGGGAAGGAAACAACTCCTGGTGGGGGACTCCATTGTTAGAAAGGTAGAACTGGGGGAGGAAGGAGAGAGGGAGGGAGGTAAGGTGCCTGCCTGGCGTCATGGCTTGGAGGGACAGGGAGCGAATTCTCAGGATCGCAGGAGCAGCTGCACAGGGGAGGGAGCTGGATATCATTGTCCACCTAGGGACAAATGACCTGGCTAAGAAAGGGGTCAGAGCAGTGTAAGAAGCATTTGTGGAGATGGGGAAGGGCCTTGAACAAATAGCACACATGGTAACCTTCTCGGAGGTGCTGCCTGTCTATAGTACGGATGAGGCTAGGGTGCTCCACACCATGGGATTCAATCAGTGGTTGAAAAACTGGTGCAGAGCTCAGGGATTTGGCTTCATTGGGGACTGGGGATCCACCTGGAGGGATGCAGGCCTATACTGGCATGATGGTCTGCATCTGTCCAGGAGGGGAACCAGGATCCTAGGTGATAGGTTTAAATGCTTCATTGGCAAGCATTTAAACTAGCCAAGGGGAGAGGCACTGGAAAGGAGCAGGGAAATTCTAGCCCCCAAAAATCAGGGTACTAAGTGAGGTAGACACCAACATAGAGATGTCGATAGGGAGAAGCGCTGGGGTAAATGGAGAAAGTGACAAATGCAATAAGGACAGGGATAGGGCAAAAAGGGGTAAGGCCATCAAGAAATGAAGGGTAATGAGTACCAACGCCTGTAGTCTGGGCAACAAGCTCCCTGAACTGGTGGCCTTGATGGAAGAGGGATGCCTGGATATCGTAGCAGTCACAGAAACATGGTACACAGAGAACCATGACTGGGATGTTAACATACCAGGGTACACAACCTACAGGAGAGACAGGGAGGGCAAAATGGGGGGGAGTAGCTCTCTATGTAAGGGAAGAGATAAAAGTAACTGAACAAAAGAGTAAACAGGGAGGAGAGGAGGCACTGTGGGTCACCTTAGAGACTGGAAATGACACCAGAATCCTCACAGGGGTTGTATACAGACCCCCATGTCAGGGGGAGAGAATGGACAAGGATATGATAGAAGGTATACTTAGGATGGCAGAGAAAGGGGAGATACTGTTGATGGGGGACCTTAATATGCCAGATGTTAACTGGAACACCTTTGCTGCAGCCACATCCAAAAGCAGGGCCATTCTTGATGCCCTACAGGTGGCATGCCTCAGACAGCTAGTTTTGGAACCTACTCGTGAGGGAGCGATCTTAGACCTCGTACTCTCAAATGGGGACAGTGAGAGGATCTCAGATCTAGAAGTGGGTAGCCATTTGGGAACGAGTGACCGCCAAACAGTGTGGTTCACGATAAACTCAGCTACCGAGTCAAGCCATACAAAAGTGAGGGTTCTGGACTTCAGGAGGGCTGACTTTGGCAAGATGGGAGAGTGCCTTAGAAAAGCACTAGCAAACAGGCTAGAAGGATGGGTGGAGCAACAATGGAGAAATATCAAAACTGCCATCACAGAGGCAACAAGCCTTTGTGTGAAGCAGATAAATCAAAATGAAAGAAAAAGCCACTATGGTTCTCAAAAGAGGTGGCGGTGAAGGTTAGAGAGAAAAAGACAGCATTTAGGAAGTATAAGGAAACACAGAAGGAGCAGGACAGAGAACTGTACCAGTTAAGGCAGAAGGAAGCAGGGAGGGCAGTCAGAATAGCAAAGGCCCAAACTGAGGTAAAGATAGCCAACTCGGTTAAGAAGGGGGATAAAACATGTTATAGATATATCAGGGAGCGTAGAAAGACAAAGGGAGGGATAGTGAGGCTGAATAGAATGGACAGTGGGTAGGCAGAGAGGGATAGTGAAAAAGCAGGGATACTGAATGAATACTTCTGTTCAGTATTCACAAAAGAGGAAGTGGGAGAGGTGCCTAATCCAATTAACAGAAGCACTCTGGAGAGGGGGGTCGATCCCAGTCCTTTCACAGAAGAAAGGGTTCTGAAAGAACTCCTAAAACTGAAGGTGGACAAAGCAATGGGGCCAGATGGAATTCACCCCAGAATTCTAAAAGAATTAAGCAGAGAACTAGTGACACCACTGACTACTCTTTTAACAAATCATGGGAGGATGGTGTGGTACCTGAGGACTGGAAGAAGGCTGATGTGATTCCCCTTCACAAAAGTGGGACCAAGACAGAGGCAGGAAACTACAGACCTGTCAGTTTGACCTCTGTGGTAGGGGAAGTGATGAAATCACTTCTGAAGGAAAGAATTGTTGAGTAACTAGAGGCCAGTGGGGCACAGGACCCAAGGCAGCATGGGATCACAGTGGGAAGGTCATGTCAGACGAATCTAATTGATTTCTTTGACTGGGTGACCAAAGTAGTAGACCAGGGAGGGGCTGTGGACCTGGCCTACCTAGACTTTAGCAAGGCATTTGACACAGTCCCACACAAAAGATTAATAATCAAGTTAGCCAGCCTGGGAGTGGGTCCCAGGGTGGTAGCCTGGGTAAAACATTGGCTGGACAACAGGGCACAGAAGGTAGTTGTAAATGGAGTCCACTCTGAAGAAAGAGGGGTACTGCAGAGTTCAGTACTGGGTCCAGTCCTTTTTAATGTCTTTATAAGTGACATTGCAGAGGGACTGGAAGGAAAAGTATGCCTCTTTGCAGATGACACAAAGATCTGCAACAGGGTTGATACACAAGGAGGCATGGAAAGGATGAGAAGGGGCTGGCAAGGTTGGAGGAATGGTCAGAAGTATGGCAGCTTGGATTCAATGCAAAGAAGTGCAAAATAATGCACCTGGAAACAAAAACCCAGGGGAAGATTACACAATGAGGGGAGGTAGTAACAGCAACAAAAATGGAAAGGGACCTGGGGGTAATCATATCAGATGACCTTAAGGTTAGCAAGCAATGTGAGAAGGCGGTAGGGAGGGCTGGGGGGATACTGGGATGTATAGGGAGGCATCACCAGCAGAAAACAGGAAGTTGTTATCCCCCTGTGCAGTCAGTTGGTGAGACCCCATCTGGAGTACTGCGTCCAGTTCTGGAGACCCCATCTCCGAAAAGACATAGACAGGATGGAGGCAGTTCAGAGGAGGGCGACTAAAATGGTGCAGGGTCTGCAAGAGAAGCCATACGAGGAGAAACTAGAGGAGCTTAATATGTATACCCTTGAGGAAAGGAGGGATGGGGGGACTTGATAGAAACGTTTAAGTACCTCAGTGGAATCAACAAAGTCCAAGAGGGTAGCATCTTTCTGAAAAAGAGATGTTCAAGAACAAGGGGACACAATTTGAAGATAGAGGGGGGGTCGGCTCAAGGGCAATGTGAGGAAGTATTTTTTCACAAACAGGGTGGTGTACACATGGAACAGCCTTCCTGAGGAGGTTGTGGGGTCTAAAACTGGGGGAGAATTCAAGAATGCATGGGACAGACATCAGGCAATTTTTGTGGGGGTAGGAAGAAATAGGCTGTTGGTTAAATAGGATCTGCAGCTTATCCTCTAGGTAGGGAAATGGGCAGACTAGGTGGGCCAAGCGGTCCTTATCTGCCGTCAAAGTCTATGTTTCTATGTTAATCTACCTACACCACAGATACGCCCCTCCCTCAAAGCACTCTTCCACTGCCTCTCAGTACACAGACTGAATATTGTACATTAACATTCAAAATCTACACACAAACAATAAATGCTCGATGATATGAGCACAGGGGGGTTTCAGCAAAACAAATGACCCAAAAAGGCTTTTTTTAACAGCTTTTAAAAGGTTTGAATCACAGAGAGCTTTCAGAGCAGATTGTCTCCTACAGCTTCATACACACACTACCACAAACTGAAGCTGTGCAGAACAGTCTAGAGCCCATGTGACCTGAAATCCCATGAATCACTGCAAAATTCACCTTTGGAGCTTAAAAACAAGGCGAAGTGAGGTGGAGTACATTGTTTTCAATGTACTTCGTCTTAAGAATTGGTGTAGTAGTGGTTTGGGAAGGCGGAGTAACGTGAATACATTATTTTCAATGGACTTCGTGTTACCCATTATAACGCGAAGTACTCCGCTTTGCGGAGCACTCCACGAATGCACCTTCACTCTGCGAATCACTCTGCAGATCGAATTGGGGCCACTTCGCCCACCACTATTTACGAATGCACCTCGTCACAGGGAGGGTAGACAGAGTTACATAGTGAGGTTACAACAGCATTAGTATGCCTCTCCTGCTAATAATATTGTTATCCATTGTAAGTGCAGCCCTTATGATGGCATGAACAGCAGTATTTCTGGTGGGTCATGATGCTTATTGCTTGGCCCTCCAGGAAGACATAGTTGTTGGTTAATGAGGTGGGAAAAAAACACAACAGGGAACTGTACATGCTACCTTCACTGTACAGAAGGGTGGTGATCCGCTCAATGTTTACTGCGGGAGCAGAAGTCAAACATTGAGAATGTGGACTGGAGAGTGATTTGGGAGGCATTTTTTAACAGTGCCAGCTGATTATGTGTATCAGTATAGGTGTGCACAACTCTCTGAGGTACACGATTACAATCTGAGGTGTGATAATTCTCTTCATGAGACCGCAAGCTCATATGCAGCCCCAGGCAGTACTAAGGGCAGGGTATGGATGGTGGGGTGTTCAACAGAAGGCAAGCTAGGTGCAGGGGGTTCACATGGAAAAAGAAAGCCTTATTTGCGTATTAACAAGAGAGCATGAGCTTTGGAACTGAACAAGACCGGTACTTTGCTGTGTGACCCTGAACTAGTCACTAAGCTTCCTTGTGCTCCCAGGCCATACCTGCAAACAAGCTTTCAGCTTAGTGTGTCTTTCCTGGTTAACAAAAAACAAAATTCAGTGCATCAAGCAGCTACTAGATCATCAGGTATTTGAAGTGTTGTACTGTAATGCAGTTTGCCAAAGAAAAAGTCAGCTGGATTGCAAAACATTTTCTGCAAGTTAAAGTAAACAAAATGAAGAAAATCATAGCCTAACGAGTATTGATCAAAATAATCCACGAGGTAATACATGGTGTTAATCATTCTGGTACAACACTTCAAAATAAAGAGGGAAAGAAGAACTAGTTAGCACTAGAGAAATTTATGTGGATTTCTGTCTCTGGCTCCGATGATATCATCATGACTCATCATTTAACACACCTGACAGACATCTTAGGGAGAAACCAAGGCTGTTTTTTGAAAGTGAAAGGCTGATGTTGACATTTTTCAAAAACTATGAAACTGCATTTATGTTATTTACATAAATGCAGTTGTAGCATAAATGTAAACAGCAGCCTTTACTTTACCTCGCAATGAAGCCAGATTTTGGAGTTTGTAGTTTTAAAAAACTACTTGTTTAGGTACCCTTTAATTATCACCTTGTAACTCACACATGCCCATCCTTTATTCTTATATATAGTGCCCTTCCAAATAAATCACCGAGTACTTAAAAGTGTTAACACCCATCTTTATTCAGCGAGCGGGTCTGTTAAAGCTTGCTATAACTACTGTTAAGGAAGAGGGGGACTCGGCCTCAAACTATAAAGCCACAAACCTTAGTGCAGGTGACAGACGTGACTGTTTATCCAACACTTTAATAGGTACCTTCCCCTTTTCTTGAGTAATACACACTACTGAACTGGAAAGCAATTTTAGGGAGGGTGTACAGAATGGAATAGTTCAGTGCCCTTCGCTTTTAATGTAGGAAACATCGCTTGTCAGGACTTGCTTTCCTTTGTTTTATTAAATTGTGGATGTGTATATTTTACAGGACTGCACACTTCTGTATTTAGAACACACATTTCCACTACAGCAGTCAGTCCATCCCAACCTTGTTTCTGAAACTGTGTTTGAATGTTTTGATTCCATGTGCCATTCCCGATCAGGGGCAGATACAGAAATGGGGGTGAGGGTCATGAGTATCCACCCTGGGAAAAGTTTGAAGAAAACCCCTCTTTAGTGGTGTCGTCTGTATCCACCACTGACTGAAGTGAGTTTGCAATCCCGAATTTTCACCACTGACCATTAAAATAAAAAATCCTGCAGCTCATGCCATAAAACTCCTAGCGATGAAAATCTGACATGCCAGTAAATCTGCCAAGAAAAATCTCCACCTAAAAAAACAAAATGCTGTTAACTTGATATAAGCAAGGAAAGAAACTTGCATGTGTGCGTGTCTCTCACCCGAAGGCCAGCAGCTTGCAGCTAACAGTATGCATGTGTGCTGGCAATGTGTTTGCAATTACTGGAGTGCTGCACTGTCGGACACTGGGGGAAGGTGGGGGATGTTTCTGCTAGGGGAGCGAGGTGACGTCACCTGAGAGGCAGCAGTGGATGGAGACCAAGATCCAGGAGTAAAGTTACTCAGTGGAGAGACTTTCGTGAACCTTGAGATATCACTAATGAATGAGAGTCTGGAGGACCCATAGTGAGTGAAGGCAGGAGCTCTGCAGCTTGAGATCACCACCTCTTTCTGTCATCATCCCTGGACACTACCACCACAGTGCAGGGCCAGACTTAACCATTCTGGGGTCTTGTGCAAACCCCCTCTGTAGGGTAACTCCGCTCCATTCCCTTTAGCCCCTCCCCCACCACATCCAACATTTACACCTCGCCTGCAACACAGTTCTGTACCATATCATATTAAAGCAGCAGTGTAACATAATCAGGAAGTGAATTATCGAAATCCTGCTTTTTGGCTGGAAGCATGCAGCCATAGTTCCAGTTTCCATATCTGTAAATATTCTGTTTTGGTCATCTTTAGTTTTTCTAGATATTTGCAATTTATTTGAACTGTTGTGGAGCCACAACAAATATGGTGACTAACTAATTTTCAGCTGCGCTTCCCCTTCAGGTTGCATCCTGTCTTTTGGTTACTGCATTAAGACCCTGTGCTGAACTGTCCTGATGTCCCTGTGTAGCACTGCTAGTCATAGACGTGCAGCTGGCAGCAGAGGGGGTTCCAGTGCAACATGCTGGGTGGCAGAAATGTAAACAAAAGCAAAGGAAAACTGAGCAAATTATTCAGTGATAGTACAATGCTGGTGGGATAGAGTAACGGAAATGCTTAACAGAGCACAGGGAATAAACTGCTAAAAAAGCACGGATTTGTTTTGCATTGCACTGCTGCTTTAAGATATGCATATTGAAGTATTATAATTTATTGTCTTATACATAAAGAGAAAGCAATTGCAGAATGTTGTTAAAGTTTATTGTATTTATCATAACTGGGTCTTCCTTTCTGCCATGCAAAAACCATGGAGTTACTTGCCATAATAAAGAAGTGTTTATTATGTCAAACATGCGCACGGTGTCCCTTGCTCTGCGCATGCCACAGCTCTTCCTCCCGGACTGCTGCCTGCCACGTCTTTTCACCAGACACGGAACTACCACTGGACTTTGCAGCAAGTGACTGCCTGTAACAAAATCAAGAAACTGTAACACCAAAAACCAACATTTCAGTTCCAGACAGAAATAAATAAATTAAAAATATTTAGATAAATAAATAAAAATCACTGTGGACCACCCACTCGAACCTCACTGCAGGTGCTCAGAGGCGCATTATGTGCCGGGCAATTAGGGTGCCAAATTCTGGATTCTCCACCCCCTCCTTGAGGTCGGCCCCCCGGAGTAGGAATCTATAGTTTGGGGGGGGGGGCACAGTGATTGGTGACATTGCCAATTGGCTCCCTAACTGCACAGTGCTGGAACACTGATGCGTTCCTATGGTGGAACTGTCAAACTTAAGTGGGCCGCAGCTGCACAGGAATGTCTTTGTTATTTTATGAAATTGCTGTGGCCAAAAAAGAAAACCAGCTATTATGTGAAATAAAATATGGGGTCGGTGTGTGTAAACTTCAAGTTTACACACACCCTCAGGGCTGGATGCTTTTCATAAACCCCACGAGCTTTGCTCTCAGGGGTTTATGTAGCATCTAACTCCTCGGGTGTGTGTAAACTTCTTGTTACACATACCACCCAATACTTTATTCTATGTATTATGCAACATTGATCACAAGTTATAAAAAGACATTGAAATGGTCAGAAGGGACTGTAGTAACATCAGCACCCCCCCCCCCACTTCAAATGCAGGAATAGCCATGTGATGTTTTATTGTAGGTCCTGGAGGTCAAGTGGGCTATTTGGTGCTCCTTGGTTGATGTCCTAGTGGGCGGTGGAGAGGATCCGTTAGGTTTAGTGGGACCACAGTCCACATTTTGTCTTAAAATGTTATCTCTGATTGTCTATGTGGGTCCAGAAGGGTTACTTCCTTCCCAGGCTTCTTCCTTGTATGTTGGCCGTTTCCCAGCCTCTTGTGTGCTTGGGGGAGTTGGTTGAGACAGTGAGCGCCACTGCACTCTTTCAGATACTATAGGTGCAGCCATGCCTAGAGTGCACATCTGCCAAGTGCCACCAACTCCAGCCCCTACTGAGCTCAAGCTGGGGCCTGCTCCATAGCGAGGTAGGAGAGGGAGGATGGGAACCAGCATGGGTTGGAGCCCCTGAGTTTGATGCTGGTCCTGTGGCTGGATCTAAACTGGCCTCCCACCCTTGTAGGTACAGCAGACAGTAGTGACACACCACTGACACTTCTATAGCTGCCTGCCCCAACCCCACTTCAGTGTACAATGTAAAGTTAATATATCTATGCAGCTAGCATTTCATCACTGGAGTCATAGGTTGAAATCTGACTCTTGTTCTCCTATAGCTGCCTGCCCCACACACACACACACCAACATTGTTCAATCATGTACAGATACAATGACGGGGTGGGGATGGAACTGAAAGCAACCAAAGTTTTATGGGATGGGAATGGGACAGGCAGGTTTGAACATGGATAGACTGATCATGTCGGTCGGG
This sequence comes from Neoceratodus forsteri, assembly GCA_016271365.2. Lineage (NCBI taxonomy): Eukaryota > Metazoa > Chordata > Ceratodontiformes > Ceratodontidae > Neoceratodus > Neoceratodus forsteri. Next base: position 263,628,730 of record CM057452.1, on the reverse strand, counting down.
TATACATATATTAGTCTGGTAGTCACATGGCTAAGTGAAGGCAAGCAAGCAAAGCCTCTCTGAGTTTTTCTGATTTCTTGTACCATTTTAACCAAGTTGCACTAAGATTGAGATTGTTGTTTGCCTGTTTCCTTGCAAAAATGGTACAAGAAATCAGAAAAATTCAGACTGTCCTTGCTTGCCCCTTGCAGTTGCAGAAATTCTACATTTTTCATTTTCATGTAGCCATGTGATGCAACTGTCAGATTAAGATGCATACCCGACCACTGACCTGATCAGTCCCTCTGTGTTCAAACATGTTTGTTTGTCTGGGTTGTCCCAGTCTTCCTATAAAAGTTTGGGTGCTCTCAGTTCCCCACCCGGCCATTGTATTGTACATGACTGAACAAGTTGGGGGTGGGGGGGGGGACAGGCAGCTTTAGGAGAACCAGAGTCAGATTTGAACCTGAGGCTCCAGTGGTGGTGAAATGCTAGCTGCATAGATATATTACTTTATATTAGCCACCTGCCATTTAGTCTTATTTCATGTCGAACAGAACTGACTCACTGCTTGGGAAAAGGTGTCTGAATATTGATGAAGAGAAAAAAAGTGAAGTTAACTGGCATTTAGAATAGATCCAGGCTTTCCCTATAAGGATTTACATAAGGGTCTGAATGTCTATAAGTGGTTCACTGGATGTAGACAAAGAAACGCTTGTCGTTGCAGGTTTTTTTTTTTTTTAAACTTGCTTCCTCTTTTTGACATTAAATTAGCATCACAGCAGTGAGATGGATTGCAGTACTTTTGCAATGCATTCTGTTCAGTTTTAGTTACATTTAAGGTCAGAATCTGTATAATAAAATACCCATAGTTGTAATAGAAGGATTATACATTAAATAATAAATACATTTAATGATTTAGCTTATATAGTATATACATATACACATATATATATATATATGCACACACACACACATATATATATATATATATATATATATATAACACACACACAGTAAAATCTCACTTAATCGAACGTGCTGGGGGACAGAAAACCATTCGGATAAGCGGGGGACCATTAAAAATGTTGTACAGTGCATTCAGAGATGACTGACTGATGGTAAGCAATGGCCTGTATTTAATAATACAGCAACAATGCTACTTAAATTAAAACTACGCTTTAGTAAAGTTCATAAAATGCTCTTTCTAATTTCAAATTCTGCTCCCAACAGCCTGCCACATAGCTGGATGTGTAAAGTGCGCACTACAGGGTTCCAACATTTGTACAAAAAATATTGAGGGCTTGAACAAAATTCAAAACAGGTGGTCTGTGCTTTACCCCGGATTATAAGCACATCACCTCTGAAATACTGTTTCAGATTAATTTACCAAAAGTGGAAGTCGCAGGTTCACATGTAGAACTCAAGCCTTTCGTATCTGCCTTGCCACTGTCGGCATGGACGCGAACGTCACAAATCTACTGTACATGTTTTCTTTTCCTCGTCGCGGCATGGCTTGGTGCGAGTTGTGGATCTTTGTGAGCCAATATGAGGGAAACACCACTGTCCAGCTGTGAAATACAGTTCATGCTGCAGGCTATACCAGAAAAAAACGTAAAGGACCTTGCAGAGTTCATAGGCTTGGAATCATCATTTGTACTCATTTGTTAGTTGTGAGAGTATAAAATAATAGGTCAATTGGTATTTAATATTTTATTTTTGTATGTTTTGTGCTGCTACTGAATTTAACCAGCCAGATAAACAGCAATGTCAATGTCATTTTGTAAATAAAGTTCAAGGTCAGCTATCAAATCGGCAGCCCCCCAATATGCTGGCTAGCTTCAGTGGCTTGAGCCTCATCATACTTCATGAATTAATAGAATAAGTTGGCAATAACAGGCAGCAACCCTGTAAGCAGCAGCACATTGGGTGGGGGCAGGCAACTATAGAACAGCCAGAAGCAGGACATTTTCACCAACCTAGTTCAGCACTGCTGTCCTGATCAGACTTCTGATCACAGGAGAGAGGGGGCCGTTGGGAGACCAACGCTGGCTGCTGTTTTATTCTGCTCAGCTGTGATGATGATAATGTTAACAGACAGTCTGACTGTCTGAGAGCCCCGAGCCGACTGATGCAGTCAGAACTTCAGAAGAGAGACCAGAAGTAAGTACGGTAATGGCACCTACCACTACCGTAATTACATTTTCTGTAACAAAGGGTACACTTACTTGACTTCTCACTTACTGCCACTGTTGAACTTCAGTAGGAGGTGTGCTAGTGACAGATTGGGCACCACTTAACTTAATCGGAGGATACTAACTTGTCCCCTAGTGGCTGTGTTGGCAGTCCGGTTCGATCTTTTGTTTAAATTGTGGTGTGAGATCTGGGCATTTAACTTAATCGGACACCAATTCATACAAACTCAGATCAGTGTGGCGGAAGGCAGCCAAACAAAGGAAAGGATGCTGCTACCCAATTGACTGTCCATTAATGTTATGTGCCTTATCTAGCAGCTAGCTAACATACATTCTGAAAAATAACACATTATTGCCACAGTACTGTTCCATGACGGTGACAACGCCGGCAGCGGCGGTGGGGGGGGTTCTTCAGGGACTGCAAGCTCTATCAGTCAGAGAGGGGGTGGAAGGGTGACATCCATAATGGCTAACCAATATTGCTTATTAAAAAAAAAAAAAAAAAAAGACAAGCAAGGCAGTAGCTTTCTGGGGCCCCATGCAGTTGGAGGCCCAAATGCAGGGGTACAGTTCGCACAATGGTAAGGCTAGCCCTGATTGCAGGGGGAAAGAGAGAGCACCGGCAAACACACAACCCTGGGCTCTGTCGCTTGGAAACTAATTTACAACAAAATAATTAGTCTGCAACAAAAAGGGAAAAAAAATCTTTGGAGACTGGAAAACACATTTAGGATTCTGCAGAGGAGGGCGATATATATACACCACAAAACACAAAAAGATGCACTTTTCTCTTCTACCTTTGCACTGAAATTGGAAAGTAAAAAAAGTTTTCTTTTAGAGTTCATCTAAAGAGGACTCAAGACTTGGTTTGGAGGGAAGGAATGCAGAGAGAGCAACACAGGTAATTAAATATTCCTAGTTCCTAGAGCTCAAGCTGGAAGGCTGTTTGGGGTAGGGGGGCCAGTGGAGCCGACGGGGGATTGGGCACCCCCATTGGCCATACAGTGGGTGGGGGGGTGCATTAGCATGCAATATGCGTGCGTGCATGTGTGTGTGTGTGTGTAAGGGGGAGGAGTGCATGCGCAGGCAGTAGCTTCTTGCTGCTCACTGAAGTGGAGCTCTGCCTTTCAGCTGTACAGCACTGCATTTTGGATGATCGCACTATGTTTCTTACACATGCGTGCAAGCAAACATAAAAAGTAACAGTTCCACAGGACCGGATGGCATCACCCCAAGGTCCTTAAAAGAGCTTAGAGAAGAATTACATTTCATTTCATTTCATTTTCATTGGTTATACTGGAAAGGCACGTGAGCATTGCTCCCCATTTACACAAGCGTCCAGTTACATACAACAACCATGAGACATGACGTAAGCTTAAACATTTAACTGACAGTGAGGGTTAATGAAACGGTACATAAAATTAGAATAATATAGACTAAGGGGCAAACCATGAACTAGCCTTGGTGAATTAACAAATACAAGGTGACATTAAGCATTCAGTGAGAGTTTAACAATAATATAATATTAGTTAGAATTAGTTGGCCCATTGACTTGCCTTTTTATTAGATCATTTCATGAGGGAAAAACCATTCCAGAATGGAAAGAGGCTTTAGTCACCCCCATACATAAGGGTGGCACACTTGCAGAACACTAGCAATTATAGGCCAATAAGTCTTACGTCAGTGATCGGAAATTAATGGAAAACTGCTTCAGAGTTACATAGTAGACCAAATCAATCAATCAATATCTTTATTTAGCCAGGTACGGAACACCATTGAGCAGGGCTCATTTACAAGATGGACCTGGTAGTTTAAACAACAACAACAAGTCAAAATACAATTTGGAGTAGGTGTAGAAACATTAGCAGCCTATGTACAGTCATTACAAGTGAGAAAGGCGTGGCTTGACACAGTGGTGTACAATAATTTACAAATAACAACGTAAGGCTTGACACTGAGAACAGAACAAGGCAGCATAATTTACAGGCATGGTACCAAAAGCAGTCAGCATACCACTTTATGCGAGATCTATACAAGGCAGGTATCTGATAGACAGTAGAGTACAATATTATATTGGATGAGGTCTAGACCAGCAAAGCATTACGTGGCCTAGGAGAAGACTATAAAGCAAGGGCACTGAGGGCACCGGATGTGCCAAGGATAGTGGAGGGAGGAGAGGGGGCAATTGTAATACCTTCAGGATTGACATATAAATAATGTCAGTCTGATTGACCATACACAGCATGGATTCACCATGTTCAGAGCCTGCCTTACTAACCTTATTAACTTTTTCGAGCCAGTAAGTGCTGCTCTGGATAAAGGTATTCTCATTGACATAATTTTCCGAGATTTCGCTAAAGCTTTTGATAAAATTTCACATTTTACCCTACTTCAGTTACTGAGTAATATTCATTTATGTCCAAATATAATCAACTGGATAAACTCCTGGTTGGAATCCCATCGGCAAAGGGTGGCCATCAAGGGACATCTTTCAGAATGGTCATCAGTTACAAGTGGAGTACCCCAGGAGTCGGTCCTGGGTACCACCTTATTTAACATACTGGTGTCGACGCTCCAAATGCCCAATAATGCATGGCTCTGCATGTATGCAGATGACGGTAAATTAGGAGGAATTGTACAAAATGTATCTGATAGTAAGCAGCTTCAGAATAATCTATATCAAATATCGGAGTGGGTGATAAAAAATAAAATGAAGTTTAATGAAAAAAAAAGCAAGGTAATGCATCTGGGGCCAAAATTGTCACAAATGCAATACAAATTGAGTAACATTATACTCGAAAGCACAACGGAAGAAAAAGACCTAGGAATATGGATAACAGATGACTTTTCTTTTGATAAACATTGTATAATAACAGTTTAAAAATGTCACAGAATTGTGAACTGTGTCTTACAAAACATTAAAAGTAGGAAGAGAGAAGTGATTATTCCCTTATATACGGGTTTGGTGCATCCCCATCTTGAATATTGCTTACAGTTTTGGCAACCTCATACCTTGAGAAGTCCAAAACTTATTGAAGGAATACAGAGGAAAGTAACCAAAAAAATATTTAATATGGAAAATCACACCTATACTGAGAGATTAAACACTCTGGGTCTGTATTCAGCAAAATACAGACAACTGACAGGCGATGTCTTACTTACAAGGCAATTCAAGATGACTTTATTACTGAAGCATTAGGGCTTGTATCATATAAAACTGACATAACTACTAGAGCTCATAATTACAAATTAATAGGCGAAAGAAATATAACAAAAGAAGAAGTACATTATTTTTACACAGAGCAGAATAATAACAGTTTGGAACACCTTACTACAACAGATAGTTGAAAGCAAAAACCTAACTACTTTCAAACAAAGGCTAGACCACTATATGGGAGAGAAAAATTTGATTTCCATCCATAACAGTTCTGGGTAGGAAATTCATCAAAAGGCGTAATTGCCTACTGAATTCGTATCTTACTATGAAACTATGAAAAGTTTTACCGTTTTAAGAAAAAAACAGACTAAGGTACTTTGTATATTTATGATCATGGACTTGTGTTAATTTTTGGGTAAATCTTGAAGCCAAGTAGCCTAGCTGAATAAATGAGTGAGGGAGTGAGGGGAGGAGGTGGATACGGCAACTGCCCATCTGTGCAGAGTAACAGAATGAACAGGTAACAGCAAAAAACAGTTTGATTTTAAAGAAAGAAGTGGGAATTCAGTTTGCTTTACTTCCTGCTCTGCCAGTCTACAGTGTTTGCTAATAAGTGATAGGTAGCTAGGCTTCTGGAATGTCTCTGTGAGAAAAACAAAATGGTGGTTGTTACTTATTTTATTAAGTTTTAAACCTTTACTCAAGGATCTTAGACATAGACTTTGATGGCAGATAAGGACAGCTTGGCCCTCCCAGTCTGCCCATTTCCCTACCTATTGGATAAGCTGCTGATCCTAGTTAACCAATAGCCTACTTCCTCCTACCCCCACTAGAATTGCCTTATGTTTGTCCCATGCATTCTTGAATTCCCCCACTGTTTTTGACCCCACAACCTCCTCAGGAAGGCTGTCCTATACGTCCACCTCCCTCTCCATGAAAAAATACTTCCTCATGTTGCCCCTGAGCTGTCCCCCCTCTATCTTCAAATTGTGCCCCTTGTTCTTGCACATCTCTTTTTCTGAAAGATGCTATCCTCTTGGACTTTGTTGATTCCTTTGAGATACTTGAAAGTTTCTATCATGTTCCCCTCTCCTTCTTTCCTCGAGGGTATACATATTGAGCTCCTTTAGTCTCTCTTCATATGGCTTCTGGTGCAGACCCTGCACCATTTTAGTTGCCCTCCTCTGGACTGCCTCCATCCTGTCTGTGTGCTTGCAGAGATGGGGTCTCCAGAACTGCATGCAGTACTCCAGATGGGGTCTCACCAACTGTCTGTACAGAGGGATAATAACTTCCTGTTTTCTACTGGTGATGCCTCTCCCTACATTGATGCCGGAATGGTTTGAAAAGTGGTAGCTGGGCCAAGGATGTCAGGGTTAAATTCTTTCCTATTAAATACATTAACATGATTACAAAAATGATAAGGCCACTTATAAAAGTGGTAGGGCCATGGCCCTACTGGCCTCCCTGTTCCTGCATCTATATCTCCCTGTGCATCCCAGTATCCCCCCAGCCCTCCTTACTGCCTTCTCACATTGCTTGCTTACCTTTAGGTTATCTGATATGACTAACCCCAGGTTTCTTTCCATTTTTGTTGTTGCTAGTACCCCCCTCCTTTGATATCCTGCATCCAGGTTGGCAGCCCTTGCTTATAGCTGTGCATTGGACACGTCTAAGCATGGCTAACGACCAATCAGGATGCAGGATTTTCCCTTCCCATTTTATAAGTGCAGATATCAGACAGCCTCTGCATGCCCTGAAGTGTGTTATTGCACTTATAAAATATGTGCAAAATTAATATACATGGAAAAAACATATGAAAAAGGTGCAGGCTTGCAGTTGTTGGGGAACAGTGCATGGTCATGTGATACATTCGCATCACTAGAACAGTAAGATTTTTCTTACTTATTTTAAAAGTGGAAATAAACCATTCACGAGCTGCTTACTATCTGCTCCTGGTTTCTCTGGACAGAGATCTCGGTGACTGAGATTGTGTATCCTGTTTGTATATTTAAAACTTCTATAATGTATGAGAGAGGCTTATTGGGTGCTATGCACAATGCCAGTGTGCCTGAGGAAACTGGGTGCATTGGCATCATACGCCTGAATGTGCGGAGGGGAACCCATGCAGCATTCACCAAGGGGGCACACATCTCAAATGCACCCTAACCCACAGTCATGTGAACTGCAACGTGCCGGGGGCATTCTGGGGTTGTGCCAGCACCACAAGATATGCACTAAACTGCGTAGAGCTGGCCGCATGGGTGCGGAGATTGGCGCAGGTTACGGCAGTGGGGACCCTGCTGTAATACACTGCATGCCCTAACAGACATACCCTGCCAGTCACGGTGGGACTGGATGCAGACCCTCCGTGCCACCCCCACCCAGTAGGCAACAGGTGAGAGCTGGGGCAGCTGGTCTGGTGGGTACTGGGATGGGAGGGCGACACTGCTACCACTGGGGGCACCGGGATCGGGGATTGGGGCAGTGCCTACAGGTCTGCCCATGCAGGGCACACACATGGGGCACGTGGGGTGGGGGGTCCATCAGAACGTGGCACAGGGAACTCGTGATGTCACGGCTGTGTGGCAGGGCGGGGTCTGCCTGTCTCTGGTCATGCAGTGCATCAGGAAGGTGCTGGGTGGCAAGGGCTGGTCCTCTGGTCCACCAGACATCAGGTCCATGCTGCACAGGTACGGGTGCCTGCGGTTGGCATTCCCACACTGGGACCTGTGCCGGTCCATGTAAGGGATCCACTCTTGGACCCAGGACAGGCATCCCATTGGATGTCCGCCTGGGTCCAACTCCCTCCCAGCTGCCCAGCGAAGTCTGCATGCCGGGGGCCCGAGACCACGGACAGGTGGGCGCCCGGTTGTGACCAATATGTCTTGTGTGCACCTGTTCGCATGTGCACAGCTTTGCGGGCGGGCTACGCAAAATTTCCATATACCCCCGCCCACTTTGTGCATAGAGCCAATAATTAGTAAAATCAGCCAGATAATATCCTTGTAATCCCATCGCTATGAAGTCAGGTTGTTGTTATCCTCTCTTAAGTATGTCATAGCAATGGGATTACCAAATGGAACGCCAGCAGTAATCAATATTCCTTTGCCAGAATGCCGATCACCGGCCCCTGCAAGTGTTTCAAATGTGAATTCCACTCTGACAGTTAGAGCTTGCAGGAACTAGTGATCGCGATGTCATCTACAACAGTCTTTTTTTCTGTCCCCATTCTAGTTGCCTTCAAGTTTTTATTCTAAATATCAGTCCTGATGCACGCCGCTGAACCCTCTTGATGTTTATGAAGACAACGCGCAGCTGTTTCCCAGCACTCCTTGCAACCTGACACCACTTGTTGTCCACCGATCCACTGGATCTTTCCTATTGGATTTCTTTAAAAACGGCTGCTTTTTATGTTGATTGCACATGCGCAAGAAACATGTTGCGACAGGTTTCTCCAGAAGCAGGTTGTGGAGGCGCGGCACTGTTGTGGCCAATGCCCCCACAGCCTGCAAAGGCTTGCCCCGCTTCCCCCAATGCCGTGGCATGCTGCTGCTGACACTAGTTCAGCCAGCGTGCCACAACTTTCTAAAAAATCAGCCGCTGCAATCAGGGGCCGCCTCATCATTGCAGCATCAGCCATCCGCTGCAATGAGAGAGCGACCTGTCATTGCAGGGCGGGATGTAAAACCCTTGAGATTGTTTGTGAACATGGCGGCGGCTTGCTGCCATGTTCACAAACAATATAACCCCCCCACCATGTGTAGTTGCCGACGGGGGCCCCAATCCCCGTCGGCTTTGGTGCTCTTTTGTTGCCGACGGGGGAGTCCACTCCCCATCGGCATTCTGTGCCCCCCCGCTTTTGTTCCTGCCGACAGGGTGTCCAATCCCCATCATCTGTAGTGTTCCCCTGTTTGTTTTGTTGGCAATGGGGGAGTCCACTCCCCATCAGTATTCCGTTACCCCCCCTTTTTGTTCCTGCCAACGGGATGCCCAATCCCCGTCGGCATAATGATACCCCCGCCTCCGCCCCTTTGCCGACGGGGGTGCCCAATCCCCCATCGGCTACTGCTGCCCCTGGTCAAGACAGCCTCTGCTGGCACACTGGGAGCCCACCCCAGTGTGCCAGATGCCCCTGCAAATTAAAAAACGTTCCCGCAAGTCTGTTTTTTTTTAATCCTGAAAGGAAATCGGCCTCGGGCGCCGCCTCTGCTTCCCGCCTGCAACCCGCACTCCACCCACTGCATGCCCTGCCTCCCCACAACTCCCCCCATCGCCCCATACTTACCTCCGTACTCTGGCGCGACGATCTTCGGTGGACCAGGAACACGTCTGCACTCTTCAAAGCCAACCGCGAACTGAGGAAATGCCAGGAATTGTATAATGTAATACATAGGGTTTTTTCAACTTTACTGTATATCTCGGGCATTTTTGGGAATTTTTCCACCAAATTTTCAACATGAGGTTTTTGGGACCCCTCCTCATGAATTCTTGAGCTGTCATGGCGTTAATCAGCCTGGAAAGGTGATTTCACGGTCACTGCGCGGAATCACCTTTCGGGGCCAGTTAACGAAACGACAGTGCCAGTGTTCATGAGGTGAGCTCTCAAAAAGCCTATGTTGCAACTTTGGTGGAAAAAATCCAAAAAATGACTGTTTTACAAGCGTGCGCTGCACAGTTGCTACGCACGCTCGTAACTTTGTGAATTTGCAATATTTTCATGCCAGATTTTCAACATTGGCATTTTGTCGCACCGCCTTGTGAACAGTACACCTGTCATTGTTCACATCCTGGTGGAAATGTGTTTTCGCACTTCCAGCGCTGTATAGCATGGTCACTGTGGAAAATCAGTGTTTGGGACAGAGCCTGAAATGGCTATGTTGAAAATTTGATAACGATACTCCGTAAAATGACTGTGTTACGAGCGTGCATTGCGCAGTTTGCACGCACGCTTGTAACTTTGCGAGTTTATAATATTTTAACTCCAGATTTCCAGCATTGCCATTTTCCCACACCTACTTTTGAACAGTAAAGCGGTCATTGTTCCCATCCTGGCCGAAATGTGTTTTTGCACTTCCGGCGCAGAATACAGCGGTCGCTGTGGGAAATCACTGTCCGGGACAGATTAAGAAAATGAGAGTGATACTGTTCATGAGCAGAGGTCCTAAAATGCCTATGTTGAAAATGTGGTGATAATAGCCCATTGAATGACTGTGTTACAAGTGTACGTTGCACACTTTCCACGCACCTTGTAACTTTGCAGATTTGTAATATTGTCATGCCACATTTTCACCAGTGGAATTTTCTGACACCTCTTTATGAGCAGTACAGCTGTCATTTTTCACATCCTGACCGAAATGTGTTTTCACAGTTCCGGCGCAGAATAACGCGGTCGCTATGGGAAATCACTGTTTGGGACAGAGTAAGAAAATGACAGTGGCACTGTTCATGAGCAGAGGTCCTAAAATATCTATGTTGAAAATCGGGTGACGAAACTCCATAACATGACTGTGTTACAAGCGTGCGTTGTTTCCACGCACCTTTGTAACTTCGCAATTTTGTAATATTTTCACCCCACATTTTCAACAGTGGCATTTTTTCACACCTCCTTATGAACAGTACAGCTGCCATTTTTCACATTGTGGCTAAAATGTGGTTTTGCACTCCCGCCGCAGAATACAACGGTTGCTGTGGGAAATCACTGTGTGGGACACATTAAGATCGAACGAGTGGGGGGGGGGGAGTGACCACGCTCAACTGAGCTGTGTCGGGACTGCTGCAGATTTGTTTGTGGGCAGAGGAAGGGCCCAATGCAAGAGCCCAGTACAAAAGGGCAGCCTGCAGCAGTGGGAGAAACAGAACGAGAGAGCGAGTGAGGGAGGGGGAGTGAGCGAACTCACCAGAGCTCTTTCAGGACTGCTACGGATTTCTTTGTAGGCAGAAAAAGGCATCAATGCAGGCAGGGGTCCAGTACAAAAGGCCAGCCTGCAGCGGTGGGAGAAACAGTACGAGCGAGTGAGACAGGGGGACTGAGTGATCTCAACAGAGCTCTGTCAGGACTGCTGCGGATTTCTTTGTGTGTAGACAAAGGCACCAATGCAGGCAGGAGTCCCATACAAAAGGGCCGCTTGCAGCACCAGGACAAACAGAATGAGCGTGTGAGAGAGGGAGACTGAGTGACCTCAACAGAGCTCTGTGGGGACAGCTGTGGATTTGTTTGTGGGCAGAGAAAGGGCACAGCATAAGAGCCCAGTACAAAAGGGCAGCCTGCAGCACTGGGAGAAACAGAACGAGAGAGTGAGTGACAGAGGGGGAGTGAGCAAATTGACCGGAGCTCTTTCAGGACTGCTGCGGATTTCTTTGTGGGCAGAAAAAGGCATCAATGCAGGCAGGGGCCCAGTACAAAAGACCAGCCTGCAGCGGTGGGAGAAACAGTACGAGCAAGTGAGACAGGGGGACTGAGTGAGCTCAACGGAGCTCTGTCAGGACAGCTGCGGATTTCTTTGTGGGCAGAAAAAGGCACCAATGCAGGCAGGAGTCCCATACAAAAGGGCCACTTGCAGCGCCAGGACAAACAGAATGAGTGTGTGAGACAGGGAGACTGAGCGACCTCAACAGAGCTCTGTCAGGACAGCTGCGGATTTGTTTGTGGGCAGACAAAGGTGCCAGTGCATGCAGGGGCCCAGTACAAATTGACAGCCTGCACTGGTGGGGAAACCAGAATGAGCGAGTGAGAAAGGGGGAGTGAGCGAGCTCAACAGAGCTCTATTGTAACTGCTGCAAATTTCTTTGTGGGCAGAAGAAGGCGGCAACGCAGGCAGGAGTCCAGTAAAAAAGGGCAGCCTGCAGCGGCGGCAGAAATGGAATGAGAGAGTGAGAGAGGGGAGTGAGCGAGCTAAACGGAGCTTTGTTGGGACTGCTGCAGATTTCTTTGTGGGCAGACAAAGGTGCCAGCAGAGGCAGGAGCCCAGTACAAAGGGGCAGCCTGCAGTGCCAGGACAGACAGAATGAGTGAGTGACACAGGGGGAGTGAGCGACCTCAATGGAGCTCTGTCGTGACTGCTGCAGATTTCTTTGTTGGCAGAAAAAGGTGCCAATGCAGGCAGGTGCCCAGTACAAAAGGCCACCCTGCAGCGCCGGCAGAAATGGAACGAGTGAGTGAGAGTGGGGGAGTCAGCAGGCTCAACAGACCTGTGTTGGGACTGCTGCAGATTTCTTTGTGGGCAGAAAAAGCCACCAACAGAGGCAGGAGCCCAGTACAAAAGGGCAGCCTGCAGCACCAGGAGACACAGAATGAACGAGTGAGAGAGGAGGAGTGAGCCACCTCAACGGAGTTCTGTCAGGACAGCTGCAGAATTCTTAGTGGGCAGAACAAGGTGCCAATGCAGGCAGGAGCCCAGTACAAAACAGCAGCACCGGACGTAACAGACTGAGCGACTGACAGAGGGCCAGTGAGCGTGCTCAACAGACCAACGCAATCAACATTCGGCATTGACAAATGCTTGTTTAAGTTGTGTTTTGTTTCTTTTCTTGTTGCTATTTATGATTTTAGTCATTTTAAATGAGTGTTTCCGTTTGACATTTATTTGCCTGTTTTCCACGCTTCTTCCAATAAACTTTTGGAGTCGAATATAAATGCCTGGTTTTCTGACTTCCGTAGGTAAGCCCTAACATTTGAATGGTTGTTTGCAATGTTTGATGAAGTTGTATCTATGCTTGCTAACCCATACACTATAAAGGTAATGTATGGGTTTGATTAGTAACCGCTTCTTGAAGTTACCATGACAACTGAAAACCTCCCGAGTTGCACTCTCGAGCTTACAAAGTTGTCATGGTAACCTCTCAAAGCGACTACAGCGTGGTTACTAATCCAACCCCATACATTATCCTCTGTATTATAATGATATAGCTTGCCAGTAAGTTTTACAAGTTATTTACCCTGGATATTCCAACCAGGGCACAGCATCTTTTTAACAGCAAGTTTTGGCAACTGCACAGTTTTATAGCTGGGAGGGACTGAGGCACAGAGAGTCAAGTGACTTGCTCAAGGTCACCTAGTGAATCAGTGGCTGTGGTGGGAGTCAAAGTCACTGTACTAATTGATTTCAAATGTTTTACTAGGAAATACATACTTAGCTTATAATAGCTCATATCTTATCTGTGTCAATCTTCACCATTCATCACATATGGGGTACTGGCCGGAGATCAGGACCCCGCGAGAGCTTTTTTTTTTTTTTTTTAAAAAGGGATAGGCGGAGCCGACACAGCATCGGCACTGCCCTCGAGGCCGACGTACTGCGTGGCGCTCGAGGGTTGGCTGTTAGGCTGTGTCAACTCCGCCTGCCTACCAGTTCTTCGTCTCCCACCATCGAGGTCGCCTCGTGGGAAGCTGTCTGAAGAAAATTTTAGGCCTTTCAGCCTTCGTTCGACGTTCAGTCCGTCGGTAACTTGCTAGTTCTGGGTTCTGCCTCCACTCGACGTTGCCGGTAAGATCTTTCCTTTTTCTTTGAAGTATTGCGACGTCGAGTCTGTTTTTGGTGTTTTTTTCCATGAGTCATATCTCGGTCGGGGGCAAGAAGTTTTTCTAGGCGGTCGGCCCCTATGCGTCGGTGCCCGTGCGGCCGCAAATATTCCGTTACTGACCAGCATGACCGGTGTCTCGCGTGTCTTGGCCTGTTTCACGACATGGATTTGTGCGACACCTGCTTCTCCATGGACCGCCGTGTCCTCGAACCTGCAGCGTGGAAAGTGGGGCGAGCTCCGCCAACTTCGGGTAGAGGTTCGCGACTTGTCGGGCCAAGCTCTCTCGGCCTTTCCTCTGGTCCCTCCCGGTTCTCTCTACGAACCGAGGAGGAGGAGCCTCGACTATGGCCTGGCCATTGCTGAGGCTCCTTCTGCGGGCGCAGGAGGCCTGTCCCGCTTCTCCCGGGAGGCGGGTGGGGCGCCCGCCACGGCAATCGCCCACTCGGGGTGAAGGCTCCCCGGTGTCGCTTCCGTGGTTCAAAAGGCCGGGTCGACACCGTCCTCGACGCCCGTCCGATCGGTGCTGTCGGACCCTTCGGCACCGTTCGCGGCGCCGTGGGTCCTGTCGGTGCCGTCGTCGGTGCCGAGTCGTCGCTCGGCGCCGTGGGTTGGAGTCAGAGTCTGGCTCAGAGTCAGACACGCAGTCACACCTTTTGGGGGTGTCTGCGGAGGAGGGCGATCCAGTGGTCTTGTCGACGAGTCGTAGTCGGCCCCCCTACTGAGGAACATCAGGTAGTCCCCGAGGTTAGGGTCAGTGGTCCTGACCAGCAGGCAGTGGTGTGCGCCACCATTGCTCTGCAACCTGGCCTTGGGGGTTTCCTCGACCCCTCGGTGGTGGTACCCCCTCCAGTAGTGTGTCTTGATCGCCCAACTTTGGGGCCCATCGAGAAGCCTACAGGAGGGGAGGGTGCTGTTCCCTGGGTCTCCCCTTCGGGGGCAGCCCAGAGCTGCCAGCTACCTAGGCTGACCCTCTCGAGGAGGAGGACCCTCTCGGACTCTGAGAGGTTGAAGGGTGTGGGGTTGGCGCATTGCCCTTTCTCTGGGGTCCACCCGGGCCCTGGGTGAAGCTGAAGTGCTGACTTCCACCCTTCCCCTTCCAGTTCCTTGAGGGGGTCCCATTCTTTTGAGGCAGGGGACCATCCTTCTGGACTTTTACGGCCCCGGTTGCCTCACTGGGGGGATTCTTCTGGGCGCAGCCTAGGCAGTACCAACGTGGTTGTACAGCTGTCAGCTGCGGAGTCTTCCGGGGCACCCTTCTTGGGTGCTCATGGTCCACTCCCTAGCCCTGGCGGAGGTCAGCCAACTTCTTTTCTCAGCTCTGCCCCTATCCCTCTGCCGCATTCTCCAGCGCTCCCGGGCATTCTTGGTCCTAGCGGCCCTCTCACCTGGGAGCAGTTCAGAGCGGTGGCTGCTCGGTTCCCTGCCTACGTTAGGGCCATGGACAGCCAGATTTTTTCAACCTCCCCCCGTGCAGCCACCCTCGGAACGTATGGTGACCTCCAGCTCCTCATCCCCCTCTTCTGGGGGAGAGGAACCATCTGTTCATATCTCTCCAGCCGCTGATCTCTCAGAGTACCAGTGCTTCCTTGTGAGGATGATGGAGGACCTTCACCTTTCACCCCTGTCTGTTAGCAATCCTGAGCATGCGGCGCACGCCTTTCTAGGCGATTTTGGCGGGGCCACCCTTGTGGTGCCGCCCTGGCCTGCTCCCTTTCGGGAGTCGTCCTTGCGTTTCTGGCAGAGGCCCTTCTCCGGAGTTCCTGCCCCTAGGGACCTCAGCCAGAGGTATTGCGCTCCCCCTGAGTCTCCAGGTTCTATGCCTCATCCGCAGTCCAGCTTGACGCACCTGGATACTCCTGATGGGCTTCATGCCCTCCACCATGACCGGCCCCCAGATCAAGACTCCTTGGGTTTTGATTTCTGGGGGAGGAGGACCTTCTACTTCGGCATGGTTGCTCCTCTCCATTTCTGCTCACCAGGACCACTATGCAGCCTACAACAGGTTCTTGTGGTCTGCGCTAGGTCAGATCCTAGCTGCTTTGCCTGACTCGGAGCAAACCAGACAAGCCATCGCGCTCTCTGCACGTGGCCTGGAGCTAGCAAGGCACCAAGCGAGGGCATCTTATGACGCCAATGAGGTAGCTACCAGGGTCGTAGGGACAGCGATCTACTCTAGGAGGTTGGCGTGGCTTCGTCTTTCCCGGTTGTCACCCTTGGCCCGGCGTAGGGTGATTTGCTCCGCCCACCAGGGAACCTACCTCTTCTCCCATAGGGTGAAACGGCGTTTGTCGGGGCAACTTCCTTCCCCCTCCGGGGGGAACCCGTCTCGCTCTCCCCACTCTCGGGCCTCCTCAGGCCCGGAAGGTCCCCCCCCCTTAGTGTGTCACCCACTGAGGGCTAAGGGACTCTGTCCCTTAGGGTGTAATGAAATCAGCCCCCTTCGGGGGGCTTGGTACTCACCCATATGTGATGAATGGTGAAGATTGATACAGATAAGATATGAAAATTACGTACCTACCGTAATTAGGATCTTTCTGTGTATCTTCACCATTCATCACAACCCCGCCCAGCATCCCCCTGGGGCCTCAGTCTCTGGGTCCCCCACCCTATGTGCCTCTCCCTCTCTTTTTAGAGCAGGGTAAAGTAGGGACACACAGGGGGTTTTCTCCTTTAAGGAATACAGCTCGAGCAGCACTCCTTCTCTACTGCATGTCTCCACCCTGTTGGGGTGGGAGTTGGTGGTTGCCCTCCTCCTGTTCTCCTTCTGGTTTCCATCAAACTGTTTTAAAAAAAAAAAAAAAAAGAAATCTCCCTTTTTTTCACCAAACATCTTTCCTGAGAGAGTATTAAGTCCCTGTACTCTGTCCTTCTCCAGAATAGCCGACTGCTTCTGGGGTATTTGCCAGTTATTCTGTGCCTTGAATTCTGGCAGAGAGCTTTGCTACTCCTTGCAGTTCCTATATGATCTAGTGACAGACAAGGGTCTCAGATACCTTGTTACCTCTCACTCTCCTAAATTTCTCCCCTCCCTTCCCTTCCCTCCCTTCCTCCGCTTCCAGAGATTGGGGCCCCTACCCAATCCCCTTAGTCTCCTCTCTTCTGCACTGTCCTCTCAGTCGTTATTTCTCCTTTTAGTTCAGTTTTCCCTTCCTTTTTCTGTCCCTTGACTCTCTTGTCCCACCCTCCATCCCTTCCTCTTACCTCTCCGGCGACTCAGAACTGTAGGCAGGCAGGCAGGTCGGCACAGCCTAACAGCCAACCTCGGGCGCCATGCAGTACGTCGGCCTCGAGGTGGGCATATCTGTCGGCTCCCTATCCTTAAAAAAAAAAAAAAAGCTCCCGCGGGGTCCTGATCTCCGGCCAGTACCCCATATGTGATGAATGGTGAAGATACACAGAAAGATCATAATTACGGTAGGTACGTAATTTTCATTTCTAGATGCCTCGGGGGATGGGGAGGTGTATGGAAGACAGTACAAGAGGTTAAAAAATAGTAATAATAAACAGCATTACAAAAGTAATAATCATGGACAGCAATACAGTACATTCAAAGAAGCACAGTCATAAACATTACAAGGCATAACAAATAGAATAATAGATGGGTCAGTGTGTATTACAAGGCTGTAATTTCATCTCGAGTTTCTGGGGACATAGATAACCTCGAGGCTGACTCGAGGTTTCTATCCCCCAAAGCTTTCGAGATGAATATCACAACTAACCCAACCATTTTGTTATTTTTGTAATATATGGATGAAGGAGGTTGGCGAGTCTTAACTGCGATGGCTTGAAAGCTGCATCAGGAAGTTGACTGAAGATTTGGCAAAGATTGTAAAAGTTCATGGCGGTGGCTTGAAAGCTGCATCAGGAAGTGGAGCCTTGTTTCTGTTATCGTTTGTGGCTTTGATAGTGTCATATTTGCGATTTTTACTGCCAGAGTATCGTAAAACAGTAGCGAGCATTACTTTCTCGCGAATCAGTTTTTCAAACTATTAGAGCTGTGTGGTGATTAAGGTGGCTCGTGGTGGGTGCGAGGTTGAAGGGTGCGCTTGTGCTGTGCTGCTGCAGTGATAATACTATCGTTCGTTGGAACGATAGTATTATTGAGAGTGAAGTGTGGTATTATTGGGTCTGCAGAGTTCTGTGAGATGTATTATAAGGATTTTTTTGGATTGTTTTCGATACTATTATTTTGGAAATCCATATATTACAGTACAATGGTGTACATGCAGTAAATAAAAAAAAGAACTTCGGATAGCTGAAGGAAGATTACTCCCTACAGACAAAACAGGATGGGCGCCCTCCTCACTGTTCAGGGAGCTGACCACCAAACCATGGGCTGAAACAAATGGTCTGAAATCCCAGTCAGTTTTACTAGTTCATTGTCAGTTTAAAGGGGAACTGTCAGCGATAAGTGTCTCACACCCAAGTGTGAGGCTGATCCCAATTAGCACTTTGCATGCAAAAACATTTTTATTTACTTTTTGTTTACTGCAGTGTAATAGATTGTATTGGGCTAATTTCACTGCCTTGTAAGGTGACATTTCCTGTAACCAGAAATCCCAGAATCCCCTGTAGCTGACATCATAGGTGGGCTGCAGTAGTGGGAGATTCAGTAGCCTGCAGTGAATGTTAGAGTTTTTATAAGCTGTAATCTTCTGTTTGCTGGTCTCCTGGGACTAGGTACAATCACAGAGGACTGTACTAAGCCCGGTGAGCACAGCAGGACCAGCAAACATCTGATTTCAGCTTACAAAATCTTAAACATTTACAGTATACTGTGGGCTATTGAATCTCACAGTTCTGCAGCCCTCCTCTGATGTCAGCTACAGCAGATTCTGGGATTTCAGGTTACAGGAAATGTCACTTCACAAGGCAGCAAAAGTAGCCTAATGCAATCTGCTATACTGTAGCAAACAGTAAGTAAATAACAATGTTTTTGTTCAGAAAGTGCAGCTTGGGATCAACCTCACACTTGGGTGTGAGACTCTTATTGGTGACAGTTCCCCTTTAAGCAAGTGCTATTACTGGTCTATACAGCCTCCACTACCTGCTAGTTTGTTCAGGATTCTTGTGTCCTTCCCAACCAGATGCCCACTCTAAAATGCCAAATATAGTGAACAGCATCAAGGGCTGCAGTATGAAAATCCTTGCATGCCTGTCTCCCCCATCCAGCACTAGAGTGAGAGACAGACAAAGCAGGATGGGCACCCTTTATTTTATTTGCTTTACCAGGGGGAAAATAGGCTGGGTTGTAAATCCAGTTTTCAGCCACGTCTGGATAGGCAGTGTTACACGTGACCAGACGATGCCTGCCACCATGCCAGTGGATCATCCCACAAGATTTATGTTCATCCATTTGGGTCTTTGTGATGCAGTCACTGTCTCAGCCATGTACCAGGTCAGCATAGGTGCAAGAACATGGGGAAAGGTGGTGGTGGTGGGGCTGTAGTAATTACAAGAGACCATGACTGCTTCCCTTCTGACCCTGCATGCATTAAACGGACACTTTGAATGCTCTTGGGTAAAAGTTGATATGTTCTGGTGCCTATGCAGGTCAGCCCATAGGGAAACACACATTTAGTACAGTCAAAGGTAGCATGCGAGAGGCAGTTTACAAACATGTAGTCACCATACTAGTTTAACGAGTACGAGTACAAAAAAGCAAAGTCACTCGAGTCACTACTATTACCCAGAGAAAGCTTTCTCAACACCCTAGAAACCTTCATTTGCCTTATCCATTGCTAGTTTTAAACAAATGAAGCAACCCTGTCACAGCTTTAAAACCTTTAAAGAAAAATTACCAGCTGAGGTTTCATGACCTTCCATAGAAATTGTTTATATGGGATTATTCTTATCCAACCCAATGATTAATGATTCACATTGTCTGTTTTTCTTATGTCCTATGCAAGCTCAGCCTTCCACAGTCCTTTGCATTCCCTTACATTTTTCATTCGATTACTGAAGCAGAAACCTCAGTGAGAACATCCTTAGCAGCCAACAGAGCGTTCAGCTTATTTAGTTCTGGTGATACATCTGTTAGAATGGGAGATAGTAAAGAAAAAATAGAATCTGGTTTTATATTGTATTTTTCATACACACTTTATTTATTTCAAAGTGTCTTACATAGCAGTGAGTTAGATGCTGGTAGTACAGGGACAGTGTGCGTTATCCGTCTAGCAGTTGTTTTGTGCACAAATACCACACAAACACACAGTCATATTGTATGACACCCTGAGCTGTTGAGTGGATATTGGACAGGACACTGGAGATAAATTCCCTATGCTTTTGCAGCATGCCATAGGATCTCTGATGGCCACCGCTGCAAACGTCTGAGATGGTCAGATAATAATAATAAGAGTAGTAATAAATGCAATTTACATAGCACCTTTTTAAACTTCAAGGCATTGTACAGAGTACAAAAATAACTGAGTGTTAAAAAACGTGTCAATAAAGATAAGTCTTTAGTTTGCTTTCAAAAAGCTCAGTATCAACACACACCAGAATTCCCAGTGGCAGACCATTCCAGAGATAAGGATCTCGGAACAAGAAGGCTTGATCTCCAAATATAGCCAATTTAGTGCTTGGGATGTGATGACACCTCCTTTTAACATCTCATCAGACGGACTGTACCTCAGACAGTACAGGAACCTGTACTGCAGTACTGCTGTTCCAGTGATAGGTATTAACACTGTACCCGGTTGGATTAGTGCTACAGGAACAGTGCCAGTCAAGGGAGTGCTAGTCCCTGTAGCACTAACACAGACAGTGAGAGGGGATTTACAGCACTTTCAGTAAGCACTCCCTGGTCGCTGTCTGTGGTGCTTTCTGCACACAAGAGCACCAAGATCCAGAAGTCTGGCCAAGCTGCTCCTGTGGCGTCGATGGCTGGGGCACTAAGCAGCTTGGCCAGTGGCATTGGAGACCAGGGTTGTAATCCTGGTCTCCAACTTTTTATGCACTGGACTTAGAATTATTTACATTTGTAATATGGAACAGTATTCCACGGCCCCATGAATTTTAACTTTCCCACGATCCACCCCCGAGTTAGAATACTTCTATCTGGGGTGCGGGGGCAGATCCTCCGCAAAACAAAAATCGATGGCATTTTGCCACACTCATGATGCCGATGGTATCTTGTTAGTGCCATTCTGACCCAGTGCCATTAACACAAGTGCTTGGCGCGAGACATAAATCCACACCTATCATATCTTCCTGGCCCAGAGATGAGAGTACCTGGCTACTAACTAAGTTGGTAGGATGGAGATAGGCTTGACACCCAAGGTGGGGTTTCTGTCATTTAGAGCACTACGTAATCTGCACTGGCTGCCAATACAGTGGCAGATCACCTTCAAGGTCGCATTGCTGACCTTTAAGGCCCTACATGATTTGAGACCTCACTACCTGAAAGAGCTCTTGGTGCCTTACTGTCCTGCCAGTTCTCTTCGCTCCTCTGACGAGGGATTGCTAGAGATTTCCAGGGTACGTCTAAAGATGTCTGGAGGTAGATCTTTTGCCTATATTGCACCAACCCTGTGGAATTCTCTACCTTGTCAGATACGAGATTGCCTGACTGTCAAAAGTTTTAAAAAACAACTAAAGACTTTCCTTTTTTGCCCAGGCATTTGCTGGAACATAATAAGTGAGTGTTCTGTATGATTGTCCAATTTATTGTTTGTGAAGTGTGTTTTAAAGTGGTTTTGAATTATTGTAAAAGCGCCCTGAGCCTGGGAAGGGCGCTTGAGATAAATAAAATTTGACTTACTTACTTACTTTTATTTATCTTTTATTGACCTGGTAAGTACACTGCACAACTTTATGCCTATTTTCAGGTATGACCCAGGAGGTCACATAAGGAGGAAATATCAGGAGTACATATCAATACACAAAACAGTGGAATACAAAGTAGGTAAGAAAACAATACAATAACCAGAGAGCACTGAACGGAGAACAAGAAGCCCATTAGACAATGTTAACAACAAAATTATAGTAAACATGGGCAGTGCAAAATGGTTGGCATAGCATAAACATCATATTGACATATTGAAATTAACGACAGGCTTCTGCTCTTATTTGAAATGTCTTATAATGTTAAGATCTCTCTATTGTTTCCATTGCCTTTTTTTAGCTGCTCGAATAATTCAGAACATGGACTCAACGGCAGAGCCTTGTGAGGACTTTTACCAATATGCCTGCGGAGGCTGGTTAAACAGACATGTAATTCCAGAAACAAGCTCCAGATACAGCATCTTCGACATACTGAGGGATGAGTTAGAGATTATTTTGAAAGGTAAGGGGCAGTGCCAATGGGGGAAGGGGCAGGGGGGACAAAGTATCATGCACAAAGCCTTGCTGTCCTGCAAACCTAAGTTTGAATCTCAAGTCGGGCACAACTGAATAAATTAAAGATCAAGGTAGCACTCTCGACAAATTGCATTGTTCCTTTCCTCTGCACATGAGAGACTCTTATTCTCTGAAGAGTGTCTCACGTGCAGCTGCCCTAGAAATGTGCAAGTTCAGGTAAGATTTTTGAAAAAAATAATATAGTGTTAATCAAGCTCGATCAACAGTAAATTAATATTGTCAGTGAGACCACATTGTGGTTGTAAAAGTGGTCTCACTTAAATTCTTAGAGTATCAGAATCACTTAACTTTGGTTCCTGGTTCCCATACCCTAAGAATGTGTGTGGGACCACTCTTACAAACATAAGAGTGGTCTTGGCAGCAGTATTAACATATATGTGGGGCAGGTGCGGAGCATCTCAGAATGACTAGCATGGGAGCAGACATGATATGCCTTAATCTGACAATTGTTGAGGAAGGAGTTATGAATGGATCATGCTGAAGACTGAATAACCTTTCACCCACCAAGCCCCCATGACTTCTGCCCTTCTAGGTCCACAGTGAGGGATATTTCTTGAGTAGTGCATGATATGTATACCTTCACTATGCCCACCTTCATCTGATCTATGAATAAGGCAGGACAACTCAGCTTTACAATGACATCAGTCCCCACTTTATAGAACCCCTAACCACCACAGAAGTGTAGGATTTCACTGTATTTTAGAACCGTCTTCAGGAATTCAATAAAGACACCAGTGAGCCTATAAAATAACAGTACAAAATAGACATATATAGTATTCCTCCTGATGCAGTGCATCATGGGTATCATATGCAAGAAGTAAGGGATAACACATGACAGGGTATGCAGTTATAAGGGAATAATTCATGCCTTGGGTGGTGTTAGGCATGAGGCGTAGCTGAGTGCTGCAACTATCTGCGAAGTGCTTTTTTTTCATCTTAAGCCCACACACCCTGGAGTGTGTTATCCCATTTATAAAATGGACTTTTATTTGTTGAAAAATATGTAGTTCAGGTGAGGTTTGTGATTGTCAGAAAATAATGGTCATGTGACACATTTCAACCAGTGAGATTACAGGATTTTCATGGCCCATTTTATAACTATAAAATCATTTTGACAGACTTAGCTAAATTTCCCATGATGCTTTACATTGGGGGATTTATACAGTGTGGTGCTTCTTTAAATTGTGAGTTTGCTGGCTGTATATGTTTTGCAAAATCCCGACACTGCTCCAGTGGTTTGCACTGAAGTGTTTATCAGTTAATGATGTTCATGTTTTTTTAGGAGGTGGGAGAGAAGAGCAACTGACTGACGGCGTCACCACTGCAACAAAATGCATCTTGAATCTAGAGCAGTGCAAACAGTATTACCACCTGTGTTAGTAGTGTAGTGTATGGAAGAAACACTTATGAGCTGGCCAAAAATCTACTTTCTTCAGACTCGTGAATCATGTGTGCTGAGCAGGCACATAAAACACAGAAAGACAGCATGTATCTGCTGTATACTGGCACAAATTGTAAATCTGCTATAAAAATAAACCACGAGGGCCAGGGAGAACAAAGGCTGATGCCTCCAGTTGTAAATCCAACTGTTAAACAGGGAGAAGTGATAGTTTTAATGAGTGGAGGTAGACAGTACAACAGCAGCAATTCTATTCATCAAGCATTTGTCAATGCCGAATGTTCACCACTTGCATTGCTGTTGTACCGGGTCTTGCTTGTACACATTTGTACTATATATTTACCCAAGATAGACCAGATGATATGTAATAGGTGTCATGCAGTCAGGTCCTGGTTTTACACAGTTTTATGCTGCATTTACCCAGGACAGTAGAGGTGAGATATCTCATTATGTTTGCTTGCACGCCTGCGCAAGAAACATGTTGTGACAACTTGCTGGAGTAGCAGGTTGTGGAGGTGCGGCAGTGTTGTGGCCAATGCCGCCACTGCTTTTTGGGGCTTTGCTCTGTGGCACCAATGAATGAGCATGCTGTCTATGACAGCAGCTCAGAAGTGTGCCACCAACTTGAAAGAAATTCGCTGCTGCAGTGAGGGAGCGCCCCCTCATTGCAGGGCGTGCCTTGCCTGGTGTAACATTTCAATAAACATGGCAGCGGGTGTCGCCGTCCGTCTCTCACAGTCCTGCAAAAGGCGACATTGGGGGTGCCCAATCCCTTGTCACATGCCCTCCCCAGTTCATTTGCCGATGGGGAGCCCAATCCCATCGGCATGATGTCCCTGTAGTTGAATTTTAGCTAAGGTGCCTAGTCCCCTGGCATCATACCCCCAAACACAGACCCGCTTTTCTTTGCCGATGGGGTGCCCAATCCCGTCAGCTCTAGTCCCCAAAACACCCAGGTGGCACACTGGGCATACTAACATGCACCAAATGTGCCTGGAAAAAACAGCTTCCAGCAAAGTTTTTTTTTTTACCGGTGTAACCCCACTGCAAATGGGGGTTCCCAAAAGTCTTCCAGGAGCTTGGCTGAATGCTCCAAGTCTGGGCGGTGTTCGGTGTCTGAGCTGTTTAAGTATGGTTCCAAGTGAGTGCTATTTGAGCCTCCATGTACTGTCTCTTTAAGAGCTGTCTGCTTGCAGACTTAATTAGTTTGTATGGGGGGACTGTGTATTTAATGCTCGAATCCCGCCCGGGCTGCTGTCAATTTGCTCCGCTTCTGCCGTTGCGACATGTGCAGAGGAAGCCTTGTTGAAAGGTATAACTGTTTGCCAGAAATCATTTAGAGTGACTGAGAAAATGTAGTTTGTCTAATCTGTCTTCATTTCTGCACAAACTGTTTCAGTGTAACTCTTTCATTTTGGTCCTGAATAGCTGACTTGGACCAATCAGGATGATAGGGAGACCCTAAAATGGAGCCTGTGGACGAATTGGAATTTGGACTCTCAATTTTGAGCCAGCCACAAGGGGATTGTATGAGCAGTGACTCTGGGAAATGTAGTTTTAAACTTGGTGCCTTTTTCCACCAACAGAGGGAGTCTTATTGTGAGTAACAGCCAAACCAGCCAACAGAATGGTGTGGAGCTAAAGGAAATGCCCTGCTCTGTGACTGGAAAGATTAGATCAGTTGTGACTGTGAAGAGAGAAGGAGCCTGTTCTTCTGCGGTGTATAGTTTCGCGCGGGAAGCGCGTGTGAGGCCCTGAGTTTCGGTCTGCAACCTTTATGAGTGCCAGTTTGGACTGAATCCGAGTTGTGAGGAGGAAGAAGCACTAGAAGTGTGGTAACCAGGCTCACCCTGTAGAAGACTGGAGAAGTTGCTGAATTGCACTCGGTCTGTCAGGAACTGAAGCTGCTGTGTGTGCTCCCGGGTATTTTGCAGTAATCGCGATCGGGATTGAGGAGCAGTCTGCCTGGTATAGTACTTTTCTTTTACATAGGAATGTGCGTAGTGCTTGTGGGGAATCACTATTTCCAATCCCCAGTGCTGTGTGCTGTGTGTTGAAGCTGGAAGCAAACCCCAGCTTGTCTGGGACTAAATCCGTTTGCTATCAGCTGCAGTGGGGTCCAGTCACAAGGACTTTGTCTCCATGCCTTGTTGTTCTGGCAGTCCAAAAGAACATCTACCATCCGGTTTTCAGCTTGGGTATTGAGAATACAAGTCAGGGTATTCCCCTGCAGCCTGTTTTCAATCACAAGTGTGTCATCTAATTCTTGCTGTTTCACTGCTTCTTGTACTGAGCCATCTGGCTCCGGATTACAATTGGGTGTTGTGCATATATTTTCTTCTACAGGGCCCTATCCATCTGCACCTGCCGGCCAACCCCGGTCAACGGACCTGGCTAGCCCCCCAACCTGGTACCCAGAGTGTGACTTTTCAGCCCTGTATGTGCACAGTACCGTGATTTAATGCCACCACTAACCTGATTTCTCCTCCCGTGTTACTGCCCCTGAATAAATCAGATTTGTTGTTGTTATACTATATACTGTCTGTGGTGTTGGTATTTATGGAAACAGTATTGTGTTTTGCTGTGTATGTTGTTTAACCTTATTTTGGGGGTCCTCAGAGATGTGCTGCAGAATCGGTCTCGAGGTAAGTGGTATCTATAGAGTGAACAGTGTGTATACTTGGGGTATTGGGGCTGTAACTCTGGTGTACTGTGTGAGCCACTAGAGGGAATAAAAGGGGGTCTCGGTGTCCCAGAGGGCTGTGACCAAGCTAGTCTAACCACTACAAACCCTGACCTCTGGGGGGAGGCACCCGCCATAGGACCTAGGCCCCTCAACCTGTCCGTAGTCAAACAGACAGGGGTAGTAGCCCTTGTGATAGCGCCACCTAGGGGTTACACCTGTAAACAAGAAAACAGTCCCTCACTATCTTTTGCATTGCAGCCCCTCCCCCAACCTGCACCCACCCTCTGCGCACCCCCCCTCACCCCATACTTACCTCTGGAGGTCCGGCGCCACGATCTTCGGTGGAGCAGGAACACATCTGCACTCTTCAAAGCCAACTGTGAACCGAAGAAATGCAAGTAAGCTGTATAACGGCATAAATGGGGGGGGGGGGTCAACTTAGGTGGATATCTTGGCCATTTTTATGACTTTTGGCACCAAATTTTCAACATGGGGTTCTCTGGGACCCCACCTGATGAACTCAGTCACTGTTATGTCGTTATTCGGTCCTGAAAGGTAATTTAGCGGTCACTTTGCGGAATCACCTTCAGGGACCGATTAAGGAAATGACAGTGTCACTGTTCATGAGGTGGGCTCCCAAAAAGCCTATGTTGCAAATTTGGTGAAAAAATTCCAAAAAAATGACTGTGCACGAGCGTGTGATGTGCAGTTTCCATGCACGCTCATAACTTTGAGAATTTTTTATATTTTCACTCCAGATTTTCAACATTGCCATTTTTCCACACCTCCTTACGAACAGTACAGCTGTCATTTTTCACATCCTGCCAGAAATGTGTTTTCACACATCTGGCACACAATGGTGCGGGTCGCTCTGCGAAATCAATGTTCGAGACAGATTAAGAAAATCACAGTGACACTGTTCATAGGGAGAGGTCCCAAAAAGGCCATGTTGCAAATTTGCTGAACAAATTCCAAAAAATGACTGCATTACCATTACCAGCGTGCTTTGTGCAGTTTCTATGCATGCTCATAACTTCGCCAATTTTTTATATTTTTACTCCAGATTTTCAGCATTGTCATTTTTGCACACCGCCTTATGAACAGTACAGCTGTCATTTTTCACATCCTGCCCGAAACATGTTTTTGCACCTGTGGCACACAATGGGCGCGGTCGCAGTGCGAAATCAACGTTCGGGACAGATTAAGACAATCACAGTGCCACTGTTCATGAGCGGAGATCCCAAAATGCCTATGTTGAAAATCTGGTGTAAAAAATCCACAGAAACATTGCATTATGGGTGTGCGATGCGCAGTTTCTACGCATGCTCGTGACTTCACCAATTTTTTATATTTTCGATCCAGATTATCAACAGTACCATTTTTTTTACACCTCCTCATGAACAGTACAGCTGTCATTTTTCACATCCTGTTCAAAATGTGTTTTCGCACCTGTGGCACCAAATGGAGCAGTCGCTGTGCAAAAACACCTTTCAGCTAATGAACTGATAATGTCACTGTTCATGCGGTAGGGTCACAAAAAGCCCATGTTGAAAACTTGGAGTGAAAATACCAGGAAACGCCCAGGAAGTTATGGTTTCCGACCATAACACCCTACCCTGTAGGGACTGACAGGCATCAGGGGTGAGACTCAGGACTGTTAACAGTAATGCTCACGGCATTCCACCCCCACCCTGCAGCCAGTGACAGGCATAGAGGTGTGCCTTGGACTCTTTGGCCCTAAAGTTCACCCCATTCTCCTATACTGCACCCATTTCAGCATATTCCCTTATGGAATGGTGTGAGTGTAAAACCTGAATGCCCCAAGGCACACCTCGACACTTGTCGGTGTCTGCAGGGTAGAGTGAGGTGAAATGGGGTGAGTGGTATGGGGTGACGCACCCAAAGGCACATCTCAGTACCTGTTCATCTCTGCAGGGAAGGCGTCAGTTCAATACTTCACTGCCATTCCTATTCTGCGTCTAACTCCTGCACTTCCAATGCTAATGCCAGCAAGCAAACATTCGGCATTACCAAATGCTTGTTTTTAGAGTGATCCTGCTTTTGTAGTGCATTTTTCTATGAGAGATCATTTTTAGATGCAACATCTTCTTTTCAGTGGAGTTCTGCTGTAGGGTCCTGTTCTTGCACAGTTTTGCAATATATTTACCCAGGATAACCCAGTTCAGATGCAGTATCTCATTTTCAGTGGAGTCCTTCTTTGACACATTTTTGTACTGTATTTACTCAGGATAGCACAGTTCAGATGCAGTCTTGTTTTCAGTGAGATCTTGTTTTTCCCAGTTTTTACTCTGTATTTACACAGGATAACACAGTTGAGATGCAATATCTTGTTTTTGATGGGGACCTACTTTTACCCATTTTTGTTATTTACCTAGGATGGCCCAGCTGAAAGGCATGTTACTTTTTCAGTGGGGCCCAGCTTTTACAATGTATTTTTCCCCAGAGCAGCATAGATGCACATTTCAGTGGAGGCTGTGCTATACGGGGGGTCCTGTTTTTACCCAAGATAAACCAGATGAGATGCAGTATCTCATCTTCAGTGGTGTCCTGCTTTTACACATTTTTAGATTGTATTTACCCAGGATGGGCCAGCTGAGAGACAATATCTAATTTTCAGAGGCTCCCACATTTTGACCCCAAATATCCAACAGTCTTTTTATGACCTGACGTTATGATCAAGACAGGTGGAATTTTTTTTCATCCCATCCAAAAGGTGATTTTGCAGTTGGACTGCAAAAACTTGTTTTGGAGGGGGATTTGAAAAATGATACCTGCCATGTTCAGGATGTGGGGTAACACAAGGGATATGTTGAACATTAGGGGTCAAAATCTGCAAAAATAAAGTTATGAGTAAATGTTGGAACAATTCAACATTTCTTCATAATTTAGTTGTTTTCTGACATTTTGACCCCCCCCCCATTTTCAAAATAGTCTTTTTATGATCCCTCCTTCTGAACATGACAGGTGTCATTTATAAAATACTGGCTGAAACGTGATTTTATGCCACCAGTGCGAAAACACATTTTTGGCCAGGATTTGAAAAGCTGTCACATTCATGAGGTGGTGTGAAAAATTGATATGTTGAAACTTTGGTATAAAAATATTGAAAATTACCAAAGTTACGAGCGTGCATTGACAGATCCAGAAGCAAATTATTTGATACGTTTTATTGGACCAACATAGATGTTACAACAAAAGAACAAAGTGCTTGAGCTTTCGGACCAGCCAAGTCCTTCTTCAGAAGCTTTACCTTGTTAAAAACAAGTTGTTGAAAAATGTCAATGTACACTCAAAACTTTGTTGTTCTTTAATATGTTTACTGCAGATTTTCACCATAGCCTTCTTATGACCCCACCTCATGAACAAGGGTGGAGAAAATTTTCAAATCCTGCCCAAAAGGTGGTTTTGCACACTGACTATAAAATCACCTTTCAGGTGTATTTAAATAATTTCACCACCTTTGTTCATGAAAGGCCATGTTGAAAATTTGGGGGAAAAATATTAAAAAATGACTAAGTTATGAGCACAAGTTCAAAATGCATTGAAATACATTGAACTGCATACCTGATTTCCTCAGTTCCTGGGCTGGCGGTGACGAGTGAAGACAATGGGGCTGGCAGTATAGCCTAGTGGTTAGAGTAACAAGTTGTGAATAAACTTGGCACATCCAGCAGATTTGGATTTGATTTCCACCAACTCCACTTGCACCCTGTGTGACTCTGAGCAAGTCACTTAACCACCCCATGCTCCTGGATTGCCCCTGAAAACAGGCACTTGTGCCTAATGGGCCTTACTCAGTTACTAAAAGAATAGAAAAAAAACAAACCATGTCTCTGGTCTAGAGACGAGTACGGCGTTGAATCCCTGGTAGGTAAGTAAGGTGTGGGGTGTTGGGTGGTGGGTGATGAGGAGTGGGGGAGGGTGGGGGATGGAACAGCTCATGGGGCAGCATTGGCAACAGACATCGATGGACCATTTTCTTTTTTACAGGCTGCAGAAAAATAAAAAAGACTACGAGGGACGCTCTGCTTTATTTCAGAAAGAACAGCCCTTAAGACATGCCAGTTATACTGGCAGTACATTTTAAAAGTGGGGAGCATTTCCCAGGGTCTTAGCATTGCAGAGTTTAAAGGATAGGGACAAGTTAATGGAAAAATGGCAGAATGCTTTGTTAGAAGCCTCCTTGGTGTTAATGAGACTGATCCTATAATATGTGGAAGAAGTGGAAACAGCGATCTGACTTGAACTCCAAGAATGTGAGAAAACAGAGAGTCATTTTAAAGAATACCCAGAATTTAATGATTATAAAAAATGGATGAAACAAATACAATGACAGTAAGTTCTGTGAGCATAAAAAGAGTAATTTTGATTCACGCAGGTAGAGACAACATGAAAGCAGCCAACACAAATGCTGAGTGTTTGCTGTTTGGGATTTTAGATTGCTGATATTTTGGGGGATAAATGCTCTAAGTAACATTAGTTTTACGAACATACGAATGTGCCAGCAGACACAGACCATCCAGTCTATCTAAGTCTGCTTGAGTGTGCAGCTAGCACCCCTAGTTTGCAGCAGCCCCACCCCCTTCCCTTTGTCATCCCACTGCCACCCCCCACCTTCCCCACCCTCACTCTCCCCTGTTCCCTATCCCATGCCCTTTTGAAGCTGTTCACAGATTTACATGATACCACCCATTCTGGTAGTGTGTTCCATTTTGCTACCACCCTCTATGTGAAATAGTGTCTCCTCATTTCCCTCCTAAATCTTCCCCCCAATATTCTTAGCCCATGCCCCCTGGTGTCCCTCCCCCTCCTTAGCTTAAAGACCCCATCTGCCTCATCCTTATTGATTCCCCTCAGATACTTGAATGTCTCTATCATGTCCCCCCTGTCCCTTCTATCCTCCAGGATGTACATATTCAGGTCTCCCAGTCTGCTCTCATAGTCTCTCTCCCTTCCATTCCACATATCATCTTTGTTGTATCATCTTTGTTGCCCTCCTCTGCACCCCTCCAGTATCCTGATATCACTCTTTAGGTATGGCCTCCAAAACTGCACACAATACTCTTAAGTGCAGCCTTACCAGCGACCCCTAGAGGGGCAAGATCACCTCTCTTCACCTGGATGAAAACCCCCTCGCTAAGCACCCCAGCATTTTGTTCGCTTTTGCAGCCACTCTCCTGCACTGGGTAGTGTTGTTCATGGTCCCTGTTATCATTATCCCTAGGCCTTGCTCCACCTCAGTGATCCCCAGCTTAACCTGCCCCAGCCAGTATTCTCTCCTTGGGTTCTTCACCCCAAAGTGCATAACCTTACACTTCTTTGCATTGAACCCCAGCTGCAACCTCTCTGACTACTCCTCTTACTTGCTTAGGTCCTCCTGCAGCTGCTCCATCCCTTCCCACCATCCACCACTGCTCTGATTTTGGTGTCATCAGTGAACACACTTACCTTGCTCACCACCCTGTGTGCAATGTGTGATATGAAGAGCCCAAATAATACTGGCCCCAGCATAGAGCCCTGTGGCACCCCACTCATCACTGGCCTTGGAGTTGAGAGCTCCACTCTCACCACCACCCCTTGCAGCCTCCCACTCAGCCAGCTTGTAATCCAGTTCATCATTTTTGCCCCTACCCCTACACCAGTTAGCTTCTCCCCAAGCCACCTATGAGGCACCAAATCGAAGGCCTTGCTGAAGTCCAAGTAAAGAACATCCACCGCTTGACCCCTATCCAGCTCACCTGTCACCGAGTCATAATATTGAATCAAGTTGGTTTGACAAGACTTCCCTGAAATGAACCCATGCTGCCTCACATCCTGGAGGCCATTGTCCTCCAGGTACGACACCGGTCTTTCCTTTAGTGTCGTTTCCATGAGTTTGCACACTATGAAGGTGAGACTTAACGGACGATAATTACCCGGTTCATCCCTTTGGCCCGCTCTTGTGTAATGGTACTACATGTGCCATCCTCCAGTCCAGTGGCACATCCGACTACAGTGAGTTGCTATACAGATCCACCAGCAGCTCCCAACACCTCTGCCATCTCCTCAGCACCCTGGGTGATACCATCTGGCCCTGGTGCCTTGTCTACCTTCAGTGCCCTCAGTCCCTCTAGGACTCTACTTGCCTCAATTCTTCCATCTGTCTCCTCCTCTTCCCCTGTCCCCACCCTCCCAGCCCATGCTGGTAGTGGTCCCCCCTTTTCTTCCATGAACACTGAGCAAATGTATTCATTCAGTGCTTCTGCCTGCTCCTCCCCCTTTTCCATCCATTCCCCACCCTTTTTATCCTCTCTATTGTCTCCTTGCACTTCCTTTTCTCCCTGATGTATTTGAAAAGTCTTTCTCCTTTCTCCCCCCACCATTAATTCCCTGCGCCAATCTCAGCTCCCTCTGGGCCTTGGCTTCTCTCACTTTTCTGGTCACCTCCCTGGGCCATCTTGCATACTCCTCCCTGTCCACTTCCTTCCTCATCCTCCTATACCTCTGGTGCCCCACTCGTTTTGCCCTCACCACCTCCACAACCTCGCTGTTCAACCAGCTTGGTTTTCTTGCTCTGCTCCTCTTACTCTGTGTCTTGATGCAGGCTTCTGTTGCCTCTGTAATCCCTCGTTTAATAATATCCCATTTCTGCTCTGTATCCATCTCCTGTCTTATGCCCTCCAGTTTCCCTTTCAGTACTTCCTGCATCCTCCCAAAGTCCGCCCCCCCCCCCCAAGTTTACCACCCGAGTAACTGATTTCTCTGGTTCCCCACACATCGTGATATTAAACCACACCGTTTGGTGATCGCTGTTGGCTAGTGGGTCCTCCACCTTCATTTCCTGTACTGCTTCCCCATTTGACAATACCAGATCTAAAGTGTTCTTTAGCCTAGTAGGTACACTAACCAACTGAGTCAGGAGACCCTCCTGGATTGCATCCAGGAGCACTTGCTCCCTAGCACTAGCGGTGACCGAAATGCTCCAGTCAACCCCTGGCAAGTTGAAATCTCCCACGATGACCACCTTCCCTTTTCTACATACCTTTCTGATTTGTCCCGCTAATTCCCTGTCAAGCTCCTCAAACTGGGACGGTGGCCTGTATACCACCCCAAACCTCAGTTTCCTACCCCTTGACCAAGTAGAAGCTGTTGATAGCTGCAGCTTTATTGCAGACAGGTGAGTACAGTAGTCGGTACAGCATATCGCATCTCTTGTTGTGTGTTTTGGTGTTGCAATTGGGTTTTGCGCAGGAAAATGACCGCTTTCTGTCAGGTGGTGGCTAATTGGCTACCCAGAGGAGTCACAAATGGTGGTACTAGCAATGTACCAGCCAGTTCAAATAGAACATTCATTGGCTCATTTTTCACCTAGGACAATGAAGAGAATCCTTATTTAAGAGTGTTTTTTTTTTGTTTACTTTCTATTTTTGTCCCCCCAATTTTGTCCCAGCCACTGGGACCTCCTTCTACCTACCCAAGCCCTTACACCACCACAGAAATTCTGTGGTGGTCCTGCACACTACCAGCTTTTGCTCGACAGCCTTCCCTGGATATCACGGCCATAACTTATGTTTCTCCCCTGGCTTCCCCAAGCCAGGAGGAGAATACTTCACTCGCCGATTGAGGCCCATGAGGAGGACCCAGCAAGGCATGGGAGGAGTCAAAGTGACCCTGCTGTAGTATGGGGGGGGGTGGGATGGCTTCATCTGCCCAGTGCTGCTGGGGGTATTTTGTCCTGTGCTCAGCCCTCCCCTTATCCAACCCCAGGGCATGATCCTGAGAGGTGAACCAGCAATTCCCCTATCAGGGTCATCAGAAGGATGGGTAAGCCCTTTCCTACCTTTGGTACTCCTCTGCCAGCCCAACTCTGGATGGGTGACTGCTCCACGTCACTTGCTAGGCGAGTGGGTGCGTGCTGACGTGAGGTCACCCAGGTGGACCACTTATTTCTTCCTGCATGACACCCCCCTCCCCCGGGGTCACCAGGGGGCGGTTGTGCAACAGAAGGACGTGCCATCCCTCCCTGAGGCAGGAGGCATCCAAGGGACGCCTGAACCCGCCTCACCAGTTGGCAACAGATGTTCCGGACTCGGGCGTGAACCTGGGTCGTCTGAATGGCAAGCGGTCTTATTTAAGAGTTAGGGGGGATTCAGTATTTCTGGACTTGGCATCAGGTACTTAGAGTATTGATAATATCACAGTGAAAGAAACATTTATCTGTTTAGAAAGAACAGCTCTTAAGGCGTGCTGGTTATACTGGCAGTGTATTTCCTTAGATGCTTTTCTAAAAGTGGGGACGGTTTCCCAAGAGTCTTAGTATCGCAAAGATTCCAGGATCAGGGAAGGATAGGGACATGTTAATGGAGTGGCAGAATGCTTTATTGGAAGGCTTCATGGTGCTAATGAGACTGATCTGAGGAAACACAGAAGAAGTGGAAACAGCAGTCTGACCAGAACCCGAGAAATGGGAGAAAACAGTAGAAAATAAATCTAAACACATTCATGTTGCTGTTGTCTACTTTGTTTTGACTTTTTTGTGTGTGTGAAATAATAGTTGTTGTGTGTGTGGTATGATGGTTGCAGACCCTGGGGGTAAGTGGAACCACTTTGTAATGTAAAATATTTTGAAAATGTTCTGTTTGTTTATAATGACGCCGCTCAGCTGGTTGGTGGGGGGTGACATTCAGATAAAGGAAGGCAACTGCTGTCTGATAGACGTGGCTACCTCTTTTCAACTACACAACATTTCCACCCATCAACCGGCAGAGTAGCATCATGATCAGTCTCACTGATCACTGGACTGTCACTGCCGAGCCCACTGCAGCTTGACCTGCACTGGCCCCAACAGTGACACACTTCTGAAATCCAGTATCACAGCAATATGCTCACTTTGCACAAGATCAAACTTAAAAAAGGAAATGTGCTATAAGGGGTTTGCACATGGATACAATAAGTAAATAGGTAAGTATTTTATTTATATGGCATCCTAACCCACAGACTTAAGGCACTTTGCAAAATATAAACAAGTAAGCAGAATGAGGGTGTAAAGAAAGTGCTGAGTGGGGTGTCCATATTCATGGATTTGATGGTAAAGGATGTGAGACAGTGGTGTGAGGGGATGAATCTACGAGTGAGGAGGTCATGTGCCTTGCTGGATCATTGGCTTAAGGCCAGGATAGGGAAGATGTTATATGGGATGAGTGAGGTGCCACATGTCCCAGTACACTTGAGTATGGATGACCGGGCAAACCATGGTCTGGATGTAAGTCTAACGTCTGAAGCCTAGGGAGAGAGTTAATGGGGAAGGCAGCCATGTTTGCCTTTTTTGTATGTGTTGCCAGTATGAGATAGGCAAAGGTGAGGCAGGAATAAAGCTACCAACTTTCTGAGGTCTGAAACTGGGACAGTTCATCCTGATCATGACCCTCCCCCATCGTGTCACTCCCACGGACACCACCGCAGTCAACGCTCACAATCAGTTAAATTTTGCTGCTTGCTCTGGCCATGCCACCCCTCAGTAACACCAGTAGCAAACATTCAGATTAAAACAATAGATCATTCTGTTGCAGAAAGTTCCAAACCGTGATGTACAAAAAGTTCATTAGAAGCAAACCTGCATTAAATTGTGATCAGACATTCGAGCTGCATGTATTGCTCCTCCAGACAGTCCCATCCAACCTCATTTGCTGAGCAAACTTCACTTCAGTGACTCCCGCCACCACACCAGATTGTTTTCACACACTTCCCTATAGCTGATCAGGTTCAGGTTCCTTAGTTCCCTGCTGCCAGTCTCTTCTCTGTCTGGAATCCCTCTAAGCAGCTGGCAGGCAGACGTCCACATGTGTTTGTTTGCACTACTACCCATTCTAATCTAACAGGAAGGAACATGCTTTACTGTGCTCCCACTGACATGCTTGCAGTGCAACACAGGCACAGGGATTGAAGTTGCAAACCACTGTCCTGCCCGAGCAGTGCCACAGTAGTGCTGAAATAACTGTCACTCACGGATTAGCAGTCAGCAAGAAAAAAAAAAAAAGGACAAAACTGGGACAAGTAAGCAAAAACTGGGACAAAAGTGACATTTTGCAAAACTTGAGGGGACACTGGGACATGCTGCCTAACATAGGAAGAGCAACAAAAACAGCTCTTCCGTGAAGACAGGTGCTCGGGTCAACACTGAAATCCGTAAAGAACAAAACTCAGCACTCTGTAGCTGGCGTGTGTACCAGGCATATTTTTTAATGAAATTAATGCCAAACCAAGCCACACAAAAACAGATAGCACAGCAAAGTAAGTTCCCAACCGGTTTTGTGCACACAGCATGTCATCAGAGGGTGGTTACTTGTGATACAAAGCACATATACTGTATATAGGGAAAAACACTTAAAGGAACAGCATTTTTTTAGTACCATTTTTGCAGTTATTCAATAGCTGTTGAGTCCTATATAGAATCGCTTCCTTAGTTTAGTTTTGCTGCATTTTTAAATTTGACATGCATATAGGGAGTTTACAGTACGATTTTTATTCATGAAATGTGTAATAATTATGTGCGTTTTCTTTCCCCTTCATACATAAAAATCAGTGTATATATACTGTTTGCCAGCAGATTAGGCCTTACGGTCTATCGAGTCTGCTCGAACCTTAGATCCTTAGTTGGGTGCCGAGACCCTCCCATCCCTTGTGCTCCAGAAACCCATATCATCCATCCCCACCCCCCCGGGACAGGCCATCATCTGATACATCCACTTTCTGTGTCTGTCCCACCCTCTCTTGAAGCCCTCCACTGTGGATCTCTGAACCAGCTCACCAGGCAATGCATTCCAAGGGTCCACCACCCTCTCAGTGAAAAACCTCCTCCTCTTTTCCCCCCTCACCCTTCCACCTTCCAACTTCAAACCATGCCCTCTGGTGATACCTCCCTGCTTTAGTCTAAAGATCCCCTCCATGTTTACCCTATTTATTCCCTTGAGGTACTTGAAAACCTCAATCATGTCCCCCTGTCTCTCCTCTCCTCCAATGAAAACAGGCAGAGCTCCTTAAGTCTGTCCTCATACGTCAAATCCCCTAGCCCTCATATCATCTTTGTTGCCCTCCTCTGTACCCTCTCCAGGAGCTGTATGTCCCTCTTCAAGTGTGGTCTCCAGTACTGTACACAGTACTCAAGGTGTGGTCTAGCCAGTTCATTGTACAGCGGCAGAATCAC
The DNA here is from genome assembly GCA_016271365.2 of Neoceratodus forsteri. NCBI lineage: Eukaryota > Metazoa > Chordata > Ceratodontiformes > Ceratodontidae > Neoceratodus > Neoceratodus forsteri. Next base: position 263,591,227 of record CM057452.1, on the reverse strand, counting down.
TTCCTTGCTCTAGAGGTGATCCCTCACGATTCATCCCAACATCCTGTTTGCCTTGCTAGCCTCCTGCACTGCTCAGAGTTATTCATACATGCATCCACCATGACCCCTAGGTCTTTTTCCCCTATTGAGGCCTCCAGCGCCTCCCCTCCCAGGGTGTACCTGTGTTTAGGGTTTCCCTGACCAAGATGCAATACCTTGCACTTGGTGATATTGAAATTTAATTTCCATGTGTGAGCCCAGCTTTCCAGGGTGTCCAGGTACCCTTGCAGGCCCAACCTCCCCTCTTCTCCCTCAACTACTACTCCCATGTAGGAGTCATCTGCAAAGAGACTCATTTCACACCCTATACCCTCCCTGATGTCCGATATGTATGCATTAAACAGGATCGGACCCAGGACCGAGCCCTGCGGTACCCCACTACCAACCTCTCTAGGGTTCGAGAGCTCCCCACAGACCACTACTCTCTGAGTGTGTCCAGCTAGCCAGTTTTCAATCCATCTGACCATCAAAGGGCCTACTCCTAACCCCATCAGTTTCTCCACCAGACCATTGTGGGGGACAGAGTCAAGCCTTGCTGAAGTCCAGAATAATATATCACAGGCTTACCCCTGTCCAGTTCTGATGTTACCCATTCATAGAACTCCACAAGGTTGGTTTGACATGATCTACCTGGCACAAACCCATGTTGCCGACTATCCAGACCTCCCACCTCTTCCAAGTACACCTCCAATCGTTCCTTTAGTATACTCTCCATTATTTTCCCACCACCGAGGTCAAACTGATGGGTCTATAGTTACCTGGTACTTCCCTCGACCCCCCTTTTTGGATTGGTACCACATGTGCTCTGCCAATCTTAGGTACCCCCCTGTCTCAAGTGACCTGCTGAAAAGCTCCGCTGGGTGCAGCCAGTATGTCCGCAATTCCATAGTACTCGGATGAATGCCATCCGGACCAGGAGATTTGTCTTTCTTTAGGGCCTTGAGGGCTAACAACACCCTTTTGGCGGAGATAGCATCACTCCCCTCCACCTTACTGGCCTTTTATCCTTACCCAGATGTGACACCCTGGGTACCTCTCCTCCTCTTGCTCCATTTCTGTTGCTCCCTGATCCCACTTACTGACGCTTCTATCCCCTTCGTGCCTTGCTTTGTAGATATCCCATCCCCCTCCCTAGTGAACACAGAGGCAAAGTACTCGTTAAATACCTCTGCCTGGTCCCTCGCCTCTTCCACCCACCTCCTTCTGATCTCAATCTGCTGAGATGGCCCTTAGTTTTTCTCCGCTCCCCAATGTACCGGAAGAACCCCTTTTCCCCTCCATGTATCCCCTGTGCCAGCCGCTGCTCTTTACTGGACTTTGCTCCCCTCACCATATGGGTGACTTTTCTAGATGCAAGCTGGTACATTTCCTTATCCCTATCCCCTCTTGTTGTTTTATATTTTTTGTAGGCCTCCTTCTTTTCTCTGACTGCTACCTGTACCTCACTGGACCACCAGCATGGTTTATGTGACCTTGCTCCCTTACGTTTCAACTAAGCGCAGATCCTGACTGCCTCATGAAGTCCCCGTTTTATGACCTCCCATCTCCTTTCCACACTTGTCATTGAGGTAATCCCCTTCAAGTGATCCTTGAGAGTATTTCCCATGCCCATAAAGTCTGCCCCCTGAAGTCCACTGCCAGTGTCCTAGATCTCACCCCTCCCCCATGCTTATTTGAAACCAGACAGTATTGTGGTCGCTCCCAGTCAGGGGTCTTGTACAACCATGTCCCTTACCAGATCCACATCTGCTAGAACCACATCCAGGACATGCCCCTCCTTGTGGGCTCCATCACATGCTGTGTTAAGAACACATCCTGAAGCCATCCAGCAGCCTCTGCTCCTTGGCCACCTTAGAGGACATGGTTCCCCAGTTTGTACCTGGCATATTAAGGTCCCCATCAACACCACTTCTTCCCTTTGTTGGCCCAATGCTTGTGACCGCCGCCACATCCACCACCCCGAACAGCATGGCCTGAACTCTGGCAACTTGTTTCCCAAGCTCCTGGCATTTACTAACACCAACCCCCACCCTTATCCCTGATCCTCTTTGTCGAACCCCACCCAGATTCCTTATACTCCATCCTCCCTCTGCTCCTCCTGAAACCTCCACCTCAATCTGTTTCCCTCCCCTTGGCTTGAAGGCTACTCCCTCATCTGGAGGAGAGGGCTTCTGATCAGCCCCTCCCTTATCCCTTCCCCTATATGTATTGATACTGATGTGGGGATTGCATTACAGTATGTATTATATTTATTATAGCTATATATATTTGTTCTGGATGCAAATGAGTATACATTTTCTAGTTTGGCTTTTTTGTGATGCACTTTTAAGGAGCTGTTCCTTTAAGTGTTTTTCCCTATATATATGTGCTTTGTATCACAAGTAACCACCCCCTGATGACGTGCTGTGTGCACGAAACCAGTTGGGAACTTACTTTGCTGTGCTACCTGTTTTTGTGTGGCTTGGCTTGGCGTTAATTTCATTAAAAAATATGCCTGGTACACACGCCAACTACAGAGTGCTGAGTTTTGTTCTTTATGAATGCCTAAAATAGGGACTGTCCTGGGAAAATAGGGACAGTTGGTAGCTTTAGGCAGGAAGAAACCAAGGCATTCAGTGCCTGGTTGAAGGAAAGATGAGAGAGGACTCTGGGACAGAAGGCTATTCAAGGAGGAAGACCTTCATCTCACGAGGGAGGGGACTAGTGCACTGGGGCATAAATTAGATGTCTGTGTGGACAGTCTTTTAAACTGGGGGGGAGCTGGGGGGAGCTGATGCAGGAACCCCCAGTAGGGGATAGGTGCAGGGGGAACCTAGCAGAGGCTCAACTGGTTACAGAAATATGGCTAGGGTAAGCCAGCAGTGGTAGGGAGCGGGGCACAGGTGAAGGTAGTGAGTGAGGGACCAGGAAGCAACTGTCCAACTATCGGAAGCAGTAATGGATGGGCTGGAAAGAAATGGATGGCACAAAGGGTGGCTCGGGTAAGCTGGGAGGGAGTAAGATGGGCGCATTTATTTATTTATTAAGGCATACGAGGAAAGGTTGAGGGCACTGAACATGTACTCCCTGGAAGACAGGAGAGAGAGAGAGAGAAAGAGAGAGAGAGGACATGATTGGGACCTTCAAGTACTTAAAAAACCCTCCTTGGATCCCATCGATCCACCTAACTACTGATCTGTCTCTAATCTTCTGTTTGTGGGGAAGCTTATTGAGAAGGTGGTTGCACTGCAGCTGGACAATCACTTGGTAACTCACAATGTCTATGAAGCTCTCCAGTCTGGATTCAGGAAGAGGCATAGCACAAAGACTGCCCTTGTTCGGGTATTAAATGACCTCCTAATGGCAAGAGATCAAAAGGCTCGTACCATCTTGGTCCTTCTTGACCTCTCAGCAGCCTTTGATACTGTGGACCATGAGGTGCTTTTGAAAACCCTGCAGTTTCTTTGTGGACTGTCGGGTGCAGTCCTCGAACGGTTTCAATCTTTCCTTGTAGGCAGGTCTCAGAAGGTGGTCACTGGAATTTATTCCTCTGATGCCCTCCTCCTGTCCTATGGGGTGCTGCAGGGTTCCATATTGGCACCCATGTTGTTCACAGTGTATATGCTGCCTTTAGGCGATATCATCAGGTGATACGGCTTGAGTTTTCACTGCTATGCAGATGATACTCAGCTGCATATGTCCTCCGTGCCCGTACAGGTTGATGCGATCTCCGTGCTAAATAGCTGCCTCTCTGAGATCAAAGACTGGATGAGCCTGAGTTGGTTGAGACTGAATCCAGATAAGACTGAGGTGTTGGTTGTGGATCCGGGCTGCCCCGGGGTGGGTTTTGGTGCTGGGCACGTGTTGGGCCTTTGGCTTGATGGTGTCCAGCTCATCACCTCAGATCAGGTGCGTAACTTGGACATTGTTTTTGATGATGACTTGACCTTGAAGTCTCAGGTGTCAGCTGTGGTCAGATCCTCATTTTACCATCTGAGAAACATTGCCCGGGTGAAACACCTGATTTCCCCCGGGCGACCTTCCAACTTTGGTCCACGCCTTCATTACTACCCATCTTGACTACTGCAATGCCCTCTACCTAGGGCTGTCTGGGGTTGATATCCGCTGCTTGCAGCTGGTGCAGAACGCTGCGGCCAGGCTGTTGACTGGTACCTCCAGGTCCAGTCACATTACGCCTGTCTTGTGCGAACTGCACTGGCTGCCAGTTCAGTGGCGGATCACCTATAAGGTAGGCTTTCTTACCTTTAAAGTCCTACATGAACTGGGACCTGACTATCTTAAAGCTTTCCTGACTCCCTACTCCCCCAGTCACCTTCTCCGATCCGCCGACGAGGGATTGCTAGTGATTCCCAGGGTTCGTCTTAAAACATCTGGAGTGCGTGCTTTTTCATTTGCAGCACTGACCTTGTGGAATTCTTTACCTCGTCAGTTAAGAGAATGCCTGACCATCAGCAATTTTAAATCTATGCAGAAAACATATGTATTCTCCTTGGCCTCCCCGGAGTAATTGAATTGATTTTAAAATGTTATTATATTCTCTGTTTTTGTGTATTGTAATTTATAATTTGTACAGCACCTTGGTTTTGAAAGGTGCTATAAAAATAAAGATTGATTTGATCTGAAGTACTTGAAAGGGATAAATAAGGTTGATAACGAGAGTCTCTTTAAGCTGAGTGGCAACCATAACATGAGGGGGCACAGTCTTAAGCTGGAGGGTGGGAGGATTAGGAGGGAGGGAGGTCAGGAAGCACTTCTTCACAAAGATGGTGGTGGACACTTGGAATGCATTGCTGGAAGAGGTCATCTCATTCAAGACAGTGGACAGCTTTAAGAGAGTCTGGGATAAACATAGGGGGAAGGTAAGGATCATGGGTAGGAAGGATGGGAGGAGTGAGGAGGGAGGGCAGGGACATTAGTTCAAGCTATGGACCCTGCAATACGAGCAGACTTGATAGACCAAATGGCCTTCTCCTACTGGCTTCTTCATATGTTCTTATTTATTTATTTGAATTTTGATGACCGGGTGGGGCCACTGGGACAGACAAGTCCCTTTTTTAAGGGCAACCCAGGGAATAGAGGCATTCCAAATATACAGAATAAAATAACATGTTACAGAAGGTAAAAACAGGAACAAATGTGAGAGTACAATTGTGTTAGTCCGTGGAGACAGCAAAATAAATCAGTATGTCATCAATTACATACAATCCATATTTGGGTGCTTATGCATGGCTAACAGTTAGGACATTAAGGCAGTTTACAGAACAATATATACAATTATGATACAGAATAATACATTATAATACAATATATTACATAAGTGAGGACAGAGAAGCAGAGAAAAGGTGAGGTCAGGAGGGGGGGAGGAGTGGCGAGAATCTAGTATCAGGTAGAGGAGGGCAAGAAGAGGTAGAGAGGGGGAGGATGGTTTGCTTAAACATCAGAAGTTAAAACAGTAAGATCAGTGAGCTGCAGGCATTGGTGGTAGAGGCTAAACATAGAAACATAGACTTTGACAGCAGATAAGGACCACTTGGCCCACTCAGTCTGCCCATTTCTCTACCTATTGGATAAGCTGCAGAGTCTAGTTAACCAACAGCCTACTTCCTGCAACCCCCCACTATAATTGCCTATAATATCATGCGCAGTGTCACTGATGAAGATGCTGAACAGGGCTGGTCCCAGCACTGATCCCTGTGGTACCCCACTGGTTACTCTTCCCTCTGTAGACTGGCAGCCATTTACCACCACCCTCTGTGTCTTGCCGCCCAGCCAATTACCCATCAACCACACCACTGTCCTGCCCACTCCCATATTCCCCCGTTTGTTTAATAGCCTTCTATGCGGCACAGTGTCAAAGGCCTTGCTGAAGTCCAGACAGGCCACATCCACTGTTCACCCATGATTCACCTCCCTTGTCACCCAGTTGAAAAATTCAGTGAGGTTGGTCTGGCATGACCTCCTTCCAGTGAAACCATGCTGCCTTGGGTCCTGTAGTCCATTGGCAACCAGATATTCCACCAATCTCTCCTTCAGTAGTGCTTCCATGATCTTCCCTACTACCGAGGTCCAGCTGACTGGTCTGTAGTTCCCTGCTTCCTCTTTGTTCCCACTTTTGTATGAGGGGACTACATCTGCTGTTCTCCAGTTTTTGGGTACCTCCCCTTTTTCCAGGGATTGGCTAAACAGGATTGTCAGCGGTTCAGCCACCACCTCTCTTAGTTCCTTTAGGACCCTGGGGTGCACCCCATCTGGCCCCATTGCTTTAGCAACTCTTATTCCTTCCAGTTCCTTTAGAACCCTTTCCCATGTAAAGTGACTTGTATCCATTTCTGCACCCTTCCCACCCATTGTACTCCCTTCCGACCCATTACCCTCCCCTTCCTCAGGAAAGACTGAGCAGAAATATCTGTTCAGTATGTCATAGAAACATAGACTTTGACAGCAGATAAGGACCACTTGGCCCACCTAGTCTGCCCATTTCCCTACCTATTGGATAAGGTGCAGATTCTAGTTAACCAACAGCCTACTTCTTGCAACCCCCCACTATAATTGCCTTATGTCTGTCCCATGCATGTTTGAATTCCCCCACTGTTTTTGACCCCACAACCTCTCCAGGAAGGTGGTTCCATGCGTCCACCACTTCTCCGTGAAAAATAATTTCTCACATTACCCCTGTGCCGCCCCTCTAACTTTAAATTGTGCCCCTTTGTTCTTGCACATCTCTTTTTCTGAAAGATGCTACCCTCGTGGACTTTGTTGATTCCCTTGAGGTACTTAAAAGTTTCTATCATGTCCCCCCATCCCTCCTTTCATCATGGGTATACATATTAAGCTCTCTTAGTCTCTCTTCATATGGTTTCTGATGTAGACCCTGCACCATTTTAGTTGCCCTCCTCTGGACTGCTTCCATCCTGCCTATGTCCTTGCGTAGATGAGGTCTCCAAAACTGCACACAGTACTCCATATGGGGTCTCACCAACTGTCTGTACAGAGGGATAACCACTTCCCTTTCTCTACTTGTGATGCCCCTCCCTATGCATCCCAGTATCCCCCTGGCTCTCCTTACTGACTTCTCACATTGCTTATGCACCTTTAGGTCATCTGATATGACTACACCCAAATCCCTTTCCATTATTGTTGTTATTAGTACCTCCCCTGCTATTGTGTACTCTTCTCCTGGATGTTTATTTCCCAGGTGCATTACTTTGCACTTCTTTGCATTGAATCTAAGTTGCCATATGTCTGACCATTCCTCCAACCTTGCCAAGTCCCTTCTCATCCTTTCTACCCCTCCTTGTGTATCAACTCTGTTACAGATCTTTGTGTCATTTGCAAAGAGGCATACCTTTCCTTCCAGACCCTCTGCAATATCACCTATAAAGAAGAGGACTGGACCCAGTACTGAGCCCTGAGGTACTCCACTAGTAACCCCCCTTCTTCAGAATGTGTTCCATTCACTATTACCTTCTGTGTCCTGTTGTGCAGCCAATTTGCTACCCAGGCTACCACCCTGGGACCCCCTCCAAGGCTGGCTAACTTGATTATTAATCTTTTGTGCTGAACTGTGTCAAATGCCTTGCTAAAGTCTAGGTAGGCCATATCCACAGTCCCTCCCTGGTCTATTACTTTGGTCACCCAGTCAAAGACATCAATTAGATTCGTCTGACATGACCTTCCTGCTGTGAATCCAGGCTGCTTTGAGTCCTGTGCCCCGCTGGCCTCTAGGTACTGAACAGTTCTTTCTTTCAGAAGTGATTCCATCATTTTCCCCACCACTGAGGTCAAACTAACAGGTCTGTAGTTTCCTGCTTCTGCCTTGCTCCCACTTTTGTGAAGGGGAATCACATCTGCCCTCCTCCAATCCTCAGGTACCACCCCATCTTCCCATGATTTGCTAAAAAGTGTGGTTAGTGGTGTCACTAGGTCCTTCCTAGGGTGAATCCCGTCAGGCCCCATTGCTTTGTCCACCTTGAGTTTTAGGAGTTCTTTCAGGACTCTTTCTTCTGTAAATGGACTGGCGTCAACCCGTCAAGTGCATGGAACGTGCATGGAACAGCCTCCCTGAAGAGGTCGTGGGGTCAAGAACAGTGGGGGACTTCAAGAATGCATGGGACAGGCATAGGGCAGTCCTAGTGGGGGGTAGGAGGAATTAAGCTGTTGGTTAACTAGGATCTGCAGCTTATCTGTTAGGTAGGAAAATGGGCAGACTAGGTGGGCTAAGCGGTCCTTATCTGCCGTCAAATTCTATGTTTCTATGTAACCCCACTACCCAGAGTGCTTCTATTGTTTGGTTTAGGTAACTCCTCCTCTTCTTCTTTAGTGAATACTGAGCAAAAGTATCCATTCAGTATCTCTGCCTTTTCGCTGTCTCCCTCTGCCCATCTCCCCTCTCCTTTATTAATCTTCACTATCCCTCCCTTAACCTTTCTATGCTCCCTAATGTACCTATAAAAGGTTTTATCCCCCTTCTTAACTGAGTTGGCTATCTTTTCCTCGGTTTGGGCCTTTGCTTTTCTGACTGCCTTCCCCACTTCTTTCTGCTTTAATTGATACAGTTCCCTGTCGTGCTCCTTCTGTGATTCCTTATACTTTTTGAATGCAGCCTTTTTCTCCTTAACCTTCTATGACACCTCTTTTGAGAACTATAGTGTTTTTTTATTTCGCTTTGTTTTCTTTATTTGTTTCACACAAAGGCTTGTTGCCTCCATGATGGCAGTTTTGATTTTTCTCCATTATTCTTCAACCCCTCCTTTCTGGCCATTTGCTAATGCATTTCTCTGGTATTCACCCATTATGCCAAAGTCAGCCCTTCTAAAGTCCAGTATCCTTGTCTTTGTATGGCTTGTCTCCATGGTTGTGTTTATTGTGAAGCACACTGTGCACACTGTGCAGTGGTCGCTTGTTCCCAGATGTCTTCTGACTTCTAAATTTGTGATCCTCTCTCCATTTGAGAGTACCAGGTCTAATATTGCTCCCTCCCGAGTGGGTTCCCCCACTAGCTGTCTAAGGCATGCCCCCTGTAGGGCATCGAGAATGACCCTGCTCTTGGATGTGGCTGCAGTCCATGTCATCCAGTTAACATCTGTCATATTCAGGTCCCCCATCAACAGTATCTCCCCTTTTTCAGCCATTTTGAGAATGCCCTCCATCATTTTCTTGTCCATTTCCTCCCCTTGAGATGGGGGTCTGTATACAACCCCTGTGCGGATTGTGATGCCATTCCCTGTCTCCAAGGTAACCCAGAGCTCCTCTTGTCCTCCCCCTTTACTTTTTAGTTCTGTAGCTTTGATCCCTTCCCTTATGTAGAGAGCTACTCCACCTCCTCTTTTACCCTCCCTGTCCCTTCTGTAGATTGTGTACCCTGGTATGTTGACATCCCAGTCATGGTTCTCCATGTACCATGTTTCTGTGACTTCCACAATATCCAAGTGTTCCTCTTCCATCAGGGCTACTAGCTCTGGAAGCTTGTTTCCAAGACTACGGGCATTGGTACTCATTGACCTCCATTTAATGTTGGCTTTATCCTTTTTTACCCCATCCCTGCTCTTATTGCCCTTGTCTATTTTTCCATTTACCCCTGTCCTTCCCTCTGTCAAGCTCTGTACCTCAGTGTTTACCCTACTACCTGCCATGTTTTGTGGGGGAGGCTTGAACTTTCCTGTTTCCTATCAGTACCTCCCTTGGCTAGTTTAAAAGCTTGCCAAGGAAGCCTTTAAACCTGTCACCTATGAGCTTGTTTCCCTTCCTGGACAGATGCAGATCATCATGCCAGTATAGACCTTCATCTCTCCAGGTGGACCCCCAGTTCCCAATGAAGCCAAAGCCCTGTGCTCTGCACCAGTTTTACAACCATTCATTAAACTGCATGGTGTGCAGTACTAAGTTAGACTTAGTGACCATCACGGAGACATGGGCCAAAGGGAACAATAACTGGGATCTGGGGTACATCTTATTTAGGAGAGGCAGGGGCAAGAGTAAAGGACACGGTAGTCCAGTATATTAAGGAAGGTATCAAGGTGACAGAAGATTAAGACATCAAAAAGGGGGGAGGGGACTGGACTCTGTGTGCCACTGACAGCTGTTAATAAGAGGATTAGGTTAGGGGTGGTCTATAGACTGGGTCAGAAAGAAGAAGGGGACAGGGAGTTTGTAGAGGAAATCATGAAAGGAGCCACAAAAGGTGATCTGGTGCTAGTGGGGCACCCGAATCTGCTGGATACAGACTGGGATAGCTGGGCAGTGAAGAGCACCAAGAATGAGGCACTTGCTAGAAACATTACAGGACTGCTTACTGGAGTAACTGGTTAGGGATCCCACATGGCAGAACACCATACTTGACTTGGTACTCACAAGTTCGGATATGGTAGGGGTGTGGTGGTAGTTAGGGAACCTTTGGGATCAAGTGACAATAACATAGTGTGGTTCGAACTGGTAGTGGTGAACAATGGTTCCCCCACTCAAAGTCAGTGGTTCTGGACCTCAAACAAGCAGATTTCAGCCACATGCAGGAACTAGTTTGGGAGAGATTGGCAGCTGTAGACCAGATCAGGTAGAAGAACAGTGGGGGCAGGATTAAGGGGGCACTTTTGGTGGCGATCAAATCTTGTGCAAGGAAGGTTGCCAAAAGAAACCAGCACAAAATGCTGATCTAGTTTTTTAAAGGGAATAAGGGAGGCTGTGAGGGGGAAAAGAGGGGGCTTCAATCAGTACAAGAGGAGTGGGGCAGAGGAAGCCAGGCAGGGATATCAAGCTAAACTCCAAGAGGCAAGGATAAAGGTCAAGAGGGTAAAGCTAGACATGAAACTGCAGAGTTCTGAGGGAGCAAAAGGTGGGGACAATGAATTTTTTAGATACATATGGGAAAAAGGGAAAGAAGGGAGAATGTTCCGGCTAGCTGAGGGGGTGGGAGGATAGGGGAAGATAATGAGCAGGAGGTAAATGCACAGAACAATTACTTCTGCTTGGTATTTAGGGTACAGGATGATGAAACTCAACTGGAGTGTGGTATCAAGGCTGCCAAATGGAGGGTTCAGGAAAGGGGCAGGGTAGAGATCTTAGATGACTGAGTGAGAAAGGGTCTGAAGGCTGTCAGAGTAGACAAAGCATCAGGCCTGGAGGGCATGCACCCATGGACAGTTAGGGAACTATCCACAGAATTGGCAGTACCCTTAACCTGTCTATTTAATGACTCAGTGCAGTCCATTGTGGTGCCAGTGGATTGGAGGTCTGCCAACATAGTACAGCTCAACGGGGGGCAGGGAGAATCCAGGCAACTACATGCCTGTCAGCCTTACCTCCATCACAGGTAAGCTAATGGAGACTATAGTCATGGCATGCTTTGTGGTTGACTTAGAGAACAGCAGACTGCAGGAGAATAAGCAGCATGGGTCTGTGCCAGAGAGCTCATGCCAGACAAACTCAATACTGTTTTTCATCTGGGTCACCAAGATGATAAACAGAGGACAGGCAGTAGATCTGCTTCACTTAGACTTCAACAAGGCCTTTGATTCGAATATCACAGTTTAGCTTCTGAAAAATTTTGAGGAATTAGGAGTGGAATGGGGTTTAGTCGGGTGGTTGGCTTGGGGGGAGGCAACACAGAGTAGTGGTACATGGGGCTAAGTCGGGGGATGGGGGGTCATGAGTGGGGTGCTTCAGGAATTGGTTCTGGGACCTGTCCTATTGAATATGTTCACAAGTGACATAGGGGAAGGTATCCAGGGTAAGTTGTGTCTCTTTGCCGATGACATGAAGCTATGTGGCAGATTGATTATGAGGAATGGGTACGGGAGCTTCAGCTGGATCTAGAGAAACTAAAGAGGTGGTCCAAGATCAGGCAGTTGAGATTCAATGCCAGGAAGTGCAAGGCGATGCACTTAGGGAGATGGAATCCACACATGGAATACTGGATGGGAGGAGTTAGGTACTATAACACTTGTGAGTGATCTGGGAATCCAAGTCAGTGACTTCCTAAAGCAATTGAATCACTGCAGCAAAGCATAGAATAAGTCATCAATGATGCTGAGGTGTATAGTGAGGAGTTTTGATAGTAGTAGAAGTGAGGTGATTCTGCCCCTTTACAGATCCTTGATGAGGCCTCACCTTCAGTACTGTGCTCAGTTCTGGAGTCCTCACCTATGGAAGGACATAGACAGACTGGAGTCAGTGCCAAGAAGGGTCATCATTATGTTCCAGGACCAGTCATGCAGATGCTATGGAGACCAGCTAATGGGCCTAAGTCTGTACTCCCTAGAGGCCAGGCGCAAGAGGGGGAACATGATAAAAACATATATGTTTCTTACAGGTATAAATTAGGTGACTAGCAAGGACCTGTTTGTAAAAAATGGTGACTCAGTCACTAGGGAGCATGACTGGAAGTTGGTGGGGGGCAAGATCAAGAGGGACGTGAAAACGTTTTACTTCATGGAGAGGGTGGTGGAACCATGGAACAAACTGCTCATGGAAATGGTTGGGGCAGCTACCCAAAACAGGTTTAAACACTGCTGGGATAAAACAAAGGGAACTCATAGTACTGGGGGGAGGGCAACAAGGGACTGATGGGTGAAGGGAAGAGGGTGTCACTCCACTAGTACAGTAGGTTAGTGGGGGGATGTCATATAGTGAGGATAAACTTGATACACCTTCGGTCTCATTCTATCATCCGATTCAGTTTCACTGTTTCTAACAAAACCCTAAATTACTTCTGAAATTAATTCAGACCAATCAGACTTGTTTAATATTGCACAAATCTCAAAGATCGCCTGACTCCTAACATGGATGACCAACTGGTTAGGGAAGGCCAGTGCAAACAGATGGTGTTTCAAACCCTTCTTAAAGTGATCTGCACAGGGGGGCCTCCCTGAAATACCATGGCAACAAATTCCACATAAGTGGTGCCACCACTGCAAATGTCCAGTCCCAAGACTGGTTTAAACATAATCTAGGGACCATCAAAAGACCCACCTCAGATAAGCAGAGAGGGCGGCCAGAAGCATAAGAATACAGGAGCTGTTTCTGGTAGCCCAAGACCAGACAATTAGAATTGCTTCTTTTTGTTTTTTTGTCGAAGACACAAACACTTGTACTGTAAATAGTTAGATGGGGGGAGGAGATCAGGAGTGAGCTATTACAAGAAATGAAATTGAGTGTCAGATAGCCTTAAACTAAGTCAGAATACCTTGAGGAGACAGTCACGTCCATTTCAGCCTCCCACTGGGTGCATTTCCTGTATGTCTGTTTTTATTTTCCCCCTGCACCTTGAACTGCCTCCTTCTAGTCTTATGCAGCTACCTCCTGACCTAGATAAACCCCTCTCTGGCCTTCATTTTTTATATCATTTTTTCATATCATAATGTTAAACCTTGGAATTCTTTACCTACTTCCATCCGGAACTGTGGAATAATCATGTCTTATAAAACATGCTTGAATTTGCATCTACACAGTATGAATGTTAGCTCATGTAATTATTGACATTATGCTTATTTTGTGTGTCATGTATGAGTCCTTTGTGTGGCAGTCCCTCTCAGTAGTAAAACTGTGTAGCAGCAGGAAACCACTGACAACAGTGTTTCGTTTCAGCCAGGCATTCCTGGGTAAATACTACTGAAAGGCACTGAAGCACAGGGAGCAGTGTTAGTGCACCATATTCACCGCGTTGCCATTTGGCTTAAATTAAAATTAGAAAAAATGAATTTAGTATCATTAGCGAATGTCTTGGGCATGGAGACAACTGGCTATAGGACCGTGAAGTGCAGTTGCATGGGTTGGGAGGTGTGGGAGGGCTGCCAAAAGTACAGGAGGGCCTTTTGCGATGGTGGCAGCTATTTGCATAAGACGGGAGGAGAGCCCAATGACTGGGATCTGGGGTACACCTTATTTAGAAGAGACAGGGCAGTGGTAAAGGTGAAACAGACTGCTCATGGAAGAGGGAGGGGCAGCTGCCTGACATGAATTTAAACACTGCTGGGACAGGGCAAAGGGGACTCATAGTATCTAGGGGGCAACAAGGGACTTAGGGGTGAGGGAGTGAGGAAGAGGGAGATAGTCCACCAGTACAGTAGGTCAGTGGGGTTCATATAGTTAGGGTAGACTTGATATACCTTTGGTCTCCTTCTGCCATTAGGATCAATTTCTGTGATTCTAACAAACTTCTAAATTACTTCTGAAATTAATTCAAACCAATCAGTCTTTCTTTTTTTTTCTGTATGCAGTTTACTCCCCTGCAGACTCAACAGAGGCTATGACCCCTCCCTCATTGGGGTACAGCCTCCAGCCATGATCCCCAGCTCATCCACCCCCCCCAGGGTTCCTCTGTGGATTCCCCCCCCCCTCTGCAGCAGGGCCAGGGTGGGAGGTGCTGGCATCCTCCCCCTGGTACGTCAGATCTGGTGACGGGGGGGGGGGTGGACTCACCAGAGCAATCGGGCCATCACAGGTCCTGTAGAGCCTCAGCATTTTCCTCCATTTTTCACCCACACCCACGTCTGTGCAATGGGCAGGCAGGCAGCCGATCGCCCTGGACGTGGGCCAACACCTTGCGTGGCTGCGCACCTGTACCGACACCCTGCAATCACTAGGCATCAGCGGACAGTGCGCAGTGTAAATCTCCCCTCCCCGAGGAAGGAGAGCAGTACTCCGGAAACTCCATCCTTCCTACCCTGGCCTGCCTCTGAGTGATCCGAGTCCATTCCTGAACTCGGGTCACCGGTGTGGCACGAGGTAAGGGGTCCAGCACCTTAACCCTCAGTGCCATCAGGCTGGCACCAATCAGACTTTTTTAAAACTAAACTAAAATAAATACAACTATTGCACAAGTCCCATAGATCACCTGTCACATGCCATGGATGACCAACTAGTCAGGGAAGGTCAATGCAAACAGATGTTGTTTTTAAACCCTTCTTCAAGTGATGTACAAAGGGGGCATCCCTCAAATACTATGGCAATAAATTCCAGATAAGCAGTGCTGCCATCGCAAATATCTGATCCCCAGACTGGTTTAAACATAACTTACCTCAGATGAGTGGAGAGGGTGGCCAGAAGCATAAGAATACAGGAGCTGTTTCTGGTAGCTCAGGCCCAGGCAATTAGAACTGTTTGTTTTTGGGTTGCTGGAAAAGACACCAGCGCTCAAATAGTTGGATGGGGGAAGGGAGGCCATCAGGCATGAGCTGTTACAAGAAACAAAAATTGAGTGTCAAGAGAGTCTTAAGCTAAGTCAAAATGCTTTGGGGAGGCGGTC
Organism: Neoceratodus forsteri; assembly: GCA_016271365.2. Taxonomy (NCBI): domain Eukaryota; kingdom Metazoa; phylum Chordata; order Ceratodontiformes; family Ceratodontidae; genus Neoceratodus; species Neoceratodus forsteri. The sequence goes on along the minus strand of CM057452.1, from coordinate 263,575,950 downwards.
ATGTCCACTTCAGCCTCCCACTGGACGCATCTCCTATGTTTTTTTTTTACTTTTATCTTTCCCCTGCATCTTGAACTGCCTCCTTTCAGTCTTATGCAGCTACTTCCTGACCCAGACAAACCCATCTCCATCTTACATCTTTATATATTTTTGTATATATTTAGCGGACCGCCCATGGCTCTCGGGGTTCACCTCTCCAAACCCTCTGAGTGGCTGGCTTGGGTTGCCTAAAGGTGGTGTCCTTGAGCCTAAAAGTGGTGTGGTGCCTCCAGCTGCAGCAGCAATCTGGGGTACCTGGATGCTAACACACAAGGCTATTACTTCCCAAGAAACAGTGCATAACCTGCCTACGGAGTCCCACCCCAAGAACACATGACACTGTAACACTAGTAATACCCCAAACCAAGAAATGCAGTTCAAACAAATAATTTATTTAAAGGGGTGTGTATGGATAGAACAAGGGGACAGATGGAAAAATTGGAGCAATGGAGTAGCAGTAAGATTCTTATACTTTATGTAGTAACAACAACACTAATTTGCCACACACAATCTGCCCACCCCTGGTGGTCCTCAAAACCCCAGGCAGGTATACCTGACTTAAATTCCCCAAAGGCCATGGGCGAGAACTCTCTTTTTAGCTACAGTGGGCACTTCACTGGGGATGCATTTTCTGCTGGCAGGGTGGGAGCTTGGTGGCACACTTTAGATGTTGCAGGCAAAACACACTTTAAAACCCAAACTGTTGCTGAACAATTAAACTATAAACTGTCAAAAAAGGGTCACTATTTGCAATCCATACACAAATAGGTAGCCAGATGGCCTCTACAGGTCTTCTGCCTGGGACTATAAAAGTGGCAAAGTCTTGATTAGGTCTTCTCCCTCAGTCCCTGGCACAACTACAGTTTTCCCAGTTGTGAGGCCAAAACCCAAATGGTTACTCATGGTTTTATAGCTTCAAAGGTACCTCTGGTGTCTGATGTTGGCAGAGGTGAGAAAGAGCGATGTGCTTCCAGCTGGCAAGGAGGCTTCCATGGGGTCATCTAGTGTTCACTCACCAGCCTCAGTTCTGTCACAGTCAGTCTGGGGCTGCAAGTGCAGGGGGTCCAGGCACCCTGAAGCAGGCAGTGGCCTTCACAGCTGGCCGATCTTTGAAGGAGCTTGTCTCCCAGAGTGGAAAGTCTCTAGTGAGGCAGGAAAACTGCTGCTCAAATTCTTGTCTTCAAACTGTCAGTTTTGATAAAAACTGTTGTTTTCTTCACAAGAGTCAGTTGCTGGAATTCCTGCCTTTCTAGGGACATGAATATGATGTTCAATCCACACTTCTGGCAGTATCCTTTCCCCTTTAAGGCTCGCCAGAAAGACTTCAAGCTGGCTCTTCCCACCCACCCAGGTGGTAACTCCTTTAGCACCACCCTGTGATGTCAGATCTTCTTTCAGCTGGAAGAAGGTTCCCTCCTAACCGCTCTCATGCTGAAGAGGCCCTTTACTTTAGTTTTTCACTGTTCTTAGTGAAATTGTTTTGTCTTTGAGCTTTACTTCTCGCCACCGACATGGACAACATGAAGTCCCCTCCAGGGTTCCAGAAATGCGGTTGTGGGCAGTTTCTGTCCCGATCGGACATGCACTTCTCGTGCATGTACTGCCTGGGCCATGAGCACGTTATCCAGGCTTACGGCCTATGCCACTCCTTCCTTCCCTCCACTTTGGAGGATCGCCTCGCCCACTTACTCCTTGGCCATCTGGACGCTCGGGATCTGCCCGTTCATTCTAAAGATGCTCACTGAGTGGCCTCTGTGGTCGCAGGGTCCATTGAACAGCTTGCGGCATTTGAGGAGGCTGCGGCTCAGGCTGCCATGCAATCCTTCTTGGCTTCGGCCTTTTTGCCACTCCCTTTGGATACTTCATTTACTGAAGTGTTTAAAGAATTGTGCCAAACTCTTCCCACCCATGCATAGGCAGGGTCCCTTAGGCACGAAACCAAAAAAATCCAAGAAGGACAAGGAGAAAAAGACCAAGAAACGGTCTCATCATTGTTTATGGGATCGGGAGCACTCTCAGGCCTCCGATTCCCATGCTTCACCAGAGTTGCTGACTACGGCTGGTGCTTCAGCTATGGCCATTGACCCCATGATCTCCCCGCCATCAGGCCAGTTAACTGAGAATCAGTTCAACACCCCCAAGATCTTTCTCAGGTCGACCCATTGTCTGCTGAGGAGGTCAGTACCTCTCTCTACAGGACTCCATTCCTGCCACTTTCCCAGGGAAGAATGGACTAGTCTGCTGTTCTGCCCCTGCCCAACCAAGAGCATCTGGACCAAGAGAGACCTTAGCATTCGCTGGCCCCCTTTGAGACCCACTGTTGGTCCCCCCAGTGGTCAAGGTTCCACTCTAGAAGCCCTGATTCGGGCAGCCTGCGTTGTTCTCGACTCTTGTGCTCCAGACGCTTGGGCAAGGGAACCACTGCTATTCCTCATCCCCCTAATCCTCATTGGGTAAGGAGAGGCACCAGTGCAAGTTGCGTCAGTGCTACATGGAACTTATGTGGCAACAGCTTTGGTTTACCTGGGTGAAGCCAATTCTGGTGCCCAACCCAACCATTACTCGAACCTTGCCACATGAGCCGCAGCCGACCCCACCTCGGCAAGAGCCGATCCAGGCGGTCCCAGCGCTGCCCCCTCTGGCCTCTTCACTGATCTTGGTGGAGCTGCCACCCAACCAGCCGATGACCGGGACTCCGATCAAGGATGCTCGGACGGCCAAGGCTTTACCCCATTGGCTGTCGATCACTGTCACCCCAGACTGCCCTCGCCTGGTGAGTGGGGACTCAGGTGGTTGGCCACATTTTCACGATTCCTCAGAATCGGAAGGGTCCTCTCTTAACTCCGGACCGCTGGATGTGGAGTTGGTGGGGGACCTGTCGACAGATCAAGGGCCCACATATTTCATGAGCATGCTCTGCCTGATTTCAGAATCTACGGGTCTCCAGCTGGAGCTTGTTCAGAACCAAGAATGGTACCCATTGACAGAGATCCTCGACCGGGGTGACTCTCCCATGGAAGCCTTCTCCATTCAGGATGCCATCCTCAGTCCTGCCCTAGAACTGTGGCAGCACCTGGCCTCATGCCCTGCTCCATCGGCCCGGATGGTCTACAAGTACATGGTCCCTACCGGCCCCCTGTCAGGATTTACAGAGCATCCCTCGACTGAGGGACTTGTGACTGCCTCCATTTTCCAGTGCATTGGCAACATTGGGGATGTTGATAAACCCCCTGATAAGGAGTCCAAAAAGTTGGACCATATGACTAAGAATATGTATGCCGCTTCCTCACTCGGCCTTCGGCAAGTGAGCGTGGCTCTTCTCATTGCCCACTTTTCACATGCCCTCCCGGGTTCCTAGGATGAGGTGCTTTCTCACCTGCCCGCAGACGTGCAGACTACGGTCAAGTAGATCAGGGACCAAGGCCAAGCTGTTGCTAAACAGCAGTTCCAAATGGCCATGGACCATGGTGATTCTTGTCCCTGGTCCATGACTCTGGCAGTTGCAGTGCGCCGCGGGGCTTGGCTGTGCATCTGTACCTTCACGGCTGACACGCAGCACAAGTTGGCAGATGCTCCCTTCTTGGGGACTGATTTGTTCAGGCCCAGAGTGGAAGGGCACCTTTACCAGAACTGAAAAGTCCAACACCACTTTGCAGTCAGTGACTTCTTCCCAGAAGGACTCCAAGGGCTCGAAGTCTCAGAAGAAGAAGCCCTTTCATCCCGCTTCAGCCCCTGCAGCAAAACCTGCCCAGCCCCAGGCTGGAGAACAGCAAGCTTGGTGCCCCTGTCCTAAATTGGTGGCTTCAGTCATCAGGAAGCCAGGACGTCGAGGTCCTAGAGGCCCTTCTGCCAGATCTTCCTCTACTTTCAAGCCTGCCCAGTGACAGGATGGGGGGTGCCTCCCCGTAGCCATCCTGACCACCCTGGGTCCTCCCATGGGGGGCCGGCTCCACCACTTCCTTTCCACCTGGTCTGCTGTTACCATGGAGAGGTGAGTCCTCAAAGTGGTCAGCCAGGGTTTGCCCAGCCAATCCCATGCTCCACGGGAAGACATGGTGTCTGTCAATGTTCGTTCAGTCCTTTGGGACGACATCACCCAGCTGCTCTGCAAGGAGGGTAATGGCTGCCATTCTGGACCCTCCATCTCACCCAGGGTTTGTCTCCAGGTACTTCCTGGTTCCAAAATGGACAGGTGGCTGGCACCCCATCTTATATCTGCACAGCCTGAATAAATTCCTCCGGTCGTGCACCTTCAGGATGGGCACTCTGTCTTAGATCATACCATCTGGCCATTTGGCTGGCAGTATAGCCTAGAGGTTAGAGGTTAGAGGAATGAGGTGTGAACGAGCTTGATACATCCAGCAGACCAGACCTGAGTTTGATGCTCACAACCTCCACTTGCATACTGTGTGACTCTGAGCAAGTCACTTAACTGCTCAGTGCTCCCAGGTTGCCCCTGGAAATAGGCACTTGTGCCTAGTGGGCCTTACCCGATTACCAAAGACTAAAATAAAAAAAAATTAAAAATAAAATCTGTTGAGCAAAACATGTGGTTCTGCTCACTGGATCTACAGGATGCATTCTTTCACGTCCAGATCTGTCCATCACACTGGCGGCTCCTCCTCTTCTGAGCAAAAGGAACCCTCTACGAGTTCCACACCATGCCATTCAGCCTGTTCTCATCCCCCAGTGTCTTCGCCAGGTACATCGCAGTGGTGGCAGCCCACCCGAGGCACCAGGGAGTCCAGATATGCCTCTGCCTGGATGACTGACTCATCGTGGGTCCCTTCAGGCAAGAGGTGGAATGATCCAGGGACTTGGCCCTCCAGACCTGCATCTCTCTTGTCCTTCTTGTCAATTAGGCCAAGTCGGTACTTGTGCCCTCACAGGTGATATCTTTCATCGGGGTGGAGTTTGACTCTTGCAGAGCCAGGGTTTGGCTCCAGGTGGACAGGGTGGAGGTCCTCTCCTCCTTTGCCCGATCATTTTGGGTTGGGCAGTTGCACCCTGCTTGGGACTTCCTGCGTCTACTGGGATACATGGCGACCTGCAGCAGCATGGTCTGTTTGACCCACTGGAGAATGCGCTCTCTGCAGTGGGAGCTAGCCAGCCAGAGGTCTCAGCGCAGGGGTCACTTCGACCAGCTGGTCACTGTGACCCAGCAGATGTGGGATGCCCTTCAGTGGTGGTTGGTGCAGGAACATCTGCAGGGAGGTATCCCAATTGTCTGCCCAGAGCCGACAGTCATCCTGATGACCAGTGTCTCTCTCATGGGCTGGGGTGCACACCTGGGTTAACACAGAGTCCACAGTCTCTGGACCCCCAAGGAGTCCTGGTGCCACATCAACCTGCAAGAGCTTCGGGCAGTTCAGCTGGTGCTGACTGCTTTTTCTCCACACATTCGGGGTCAGGTGGTCCAGGTTTAGATGGACAACACCACGACCATGTACTACCTCAACAAACAAGAAGGAACACACTCCCTTCCTCTTTGCAGAGAATCTCTCTGCATGTGGACCCTCGTGTGCAGCTTGGAGGCTGATCTCCTGGCCATCCATGTGGCCAGTGTCTCTAGCCAGCTGGCGGACGCTCTCAGCTGTGTGGGGGAGGCATCTCATGAGTGGTCTCTCCACCCAATGTTTAAATGTGAAACATGTAAAAACTTTTTTCTGAAACATGTACAGGAACAACTTGTAAACAGGACGTGTATTGCCCCACTTGTGTATTTGTATGCTCAAATTAAGCCTGTATAAATAAAAATGTTTTACTACTACTACTACTACTCAGAGGTAGTACACAGCCTGTTCTCCCAGTGGGGCACCACTCTGGTGGACCTGTTTGCCTCCTAGGAGAATGCAAAGTGTACTGTGCCCACCCCCTGCAGCAGGGAATGCTGCAGGGGATGCTTTCTTGAGGCCCTGGGCCCCGGGCCTCCTGTATGCCTTCCCTCCATTTCCCTTGATCCACAAGGTGTTGCTCAAGGCAAGGCAGGACAAGGCATGGGTGATCCTGGTGGTTCAAGATTGGCCATGCCAGTTCTGGTACCCCGATCTCCTCAGCCTCAGCAGCAGGCTCCTGAGGTGTCTTCCTCTCTTCTGGATGTGCTCTTCATCAGTCATGGGAAGGTACTCCATCCAGACATTCAATCTCTGAACCTGACAGCCTGGTTCCTGAGCAGCTAGAGTGCCAGGCTTTGGGTCTCTCCAAAGATGTCCTCACTGTGGTTGAGGCATCTCAGAAAGAGTTGAGACCCAAAAATTCTATGCCTTCAAATGGAAGAGGTTCTCCATTTGGTGCCAGGGCAAGGGGCTCGACCCCATATCTTGTCCAGTAGCCTGCATTCTCGATTACCTTCAGTTCCTCTCTCAGTCAGGCCTTAGTTCAATGACCCTTAAGGTGCACTAGACAGTCATCTTTGCCTACAGAGCATGGGCCAGTCAGCAGTTGATGGCACAGAAGAAGGTGGTCTGGTGTTTTTTTAAGGGCTTTGACCACATTTCCTCTCCGGTGCATGAACCACCACCACCTTGGGACTTGTTGATGGTTTTGGCAAAGCCCATGGGCAAGCCATTCGAACTGATGCACAGATGTGATATGTCACATCTGTCAAGGAAGACTGCCTTCCTGGTGGCTGTCATGTCAGCCAGAAGGATCAGTGAACTCTGGGTGCTTTCGGTGGAGTCTTCTTACCTGGTCTTCCACGGGGACAAGGTTGTCCTTCACCCCAACCCAAAGTTCCTTCCAAAGATTGTGTCGGATTTCCATCTTAACCAGGTGATTAATCTCCTGGTGTACTTCATCAACCACACCTTGGAGGCTGAGCACAGGCTCCATGCATTGGACCTGCGGCGAGCGTTAGCCTATTATAAGGAGCACATGGCTGGAGTTCGGGGAGAGGTTCACCATCTATTTGTCACCTGTGCTGAAGCTACACATGGCAGGCTGGCAGCTAAGTGGATGACTGGCAGGTGGATTGTATCCTGCATCGACCTCTGCAATAGGTTGGCGAGTAGGGAACCTCCCGTAGGTCTAAGGACTCATTCCACCTGCCATACAGCTGCCTCGGTGGCTGCTTCCACGGATGTCCCTATCCAGGAAATCTGTCGGGCTGCTACCTGGAAATCAGCACACACCTTCATCTCCCATTACCATGACCTTGAGTCATGCCGGGATGCTGGTTTTGGGGCCTTAGTTCTCCAGTCTCTGTTTCCCAAATAGAGGGTGTGCACCTTGCCCCCTCCTCCCAGGAGAACTGCTAGGAGTCTGCCAGAAATGTGGATTGAACATCATATCCATGTCCCTAGAAAAACAGGTTACTCACCTGTAACAGTAGTTCTAGGAGTGGTATATGATGTTCATCCACCCGACCTCCCCTGGCAAGTGGCACACTGATTTTGCTTGGATCCATGAGAGTCGGTCGATAAATTAGTTGTCGACTGACATTACAGTGACACCTTTATGTCGACCATATTTGCAGTCAGCATAAAGCCGATCACTTTGGACTGTGTTTTCTTCATTGGACTTTGCCCCAGATCCCCATGTGAGAGCTCTGCTCACCCCGTAACCAAAATAATCAACTCCAAGCTGGAGTTGATTCAGAGAGGAGGTGCAAGACCCCCAGAAAGCAGTGCCGGGGTCCCACGCCAACACTACAGCGACCTTTCGCTGTTGTCGTTGTAGTGTCATTCAGGGTAAAATTGTCACCGTAGGCCATAGTGACGACATAGGATTTTGCTTCCAGTGGGCAAGATCTGACATCACGGGGTGGTGCTGGGGGAGTTACCACCAGGGTGGGTGGTAGGAGCCAGTTTGAAGACTTTCTGGCGAGCCTTAAAGGGGAAAGGATACTGCCAGAAGTGTGGATGGACATCATATACCTCTCTGAGAACTACTGTTACAAGTGAGTAACCCTTTTTGTTTTAGCCTGCCAGGCCTGCAGCGCCTGGCAGACAGTGCCCACCGACTCACAACTTCTATCTGTCTGTCACATAGTGGCAGAACTAGCCGATCTCAGCTTGTTTACTTCAATTCCCTTTTATATTTACTGAACTCAATGCTATTGCTCTAAAAATCCTCAAGCAGGCTGAGTTGTGGAATGCTAACCTGGCCATGCAAAACATGCATGCAGAGTCTGTAGTACTGCAAACAGATGATTGGCCCAAATTCTCAGGCTGGAGATATGTGACCTCTGACCCATTTTCTAGCAGACTTTGTGGAGCCAGAGGGATGGAACTGCATGGGTGTCACCCAGTATGTTTACATCCTACAGTTCCTTTGTTTTAGCATCTGCTGCTTTTATTTTAAGCAACAATTGCTGCTTTATTCTTGTCTTGGCTCTGCTTCCTGCCATGGAGCTAGGACTGCTTTTAATTTTCATGGCATGTAGCCCATAAAGGTAACCCCCATTTTTTTGGGGGGGGGCTTACACACTCCCCCTGCCAGTCTCTTGGTGTCCTCGTCAAGATAATGTCCAAAGTGGCAATGGCCTAAGCATTATTATCAACACTATATATAGTTCTAGCTAACACCTGATGCCTAACTACTCAGTGCATTAATACACACTGTAGTTACCCAGCATAAGTTTCTTGCTAAACAAAGTATACCTATCTATCCAGAGCATTCACTTGGCATATGTCATCGAGGCACAGGTCAGGAAGTATAGGAAAACCAGGAACAGTTGTAAAATTTGCAATAGTGATTTATTATTAATAACAGTAAAATAAAAAAATAAAATTGTTCAGTATAACTGTTTACAAAGGCAGTATAAACAAAGAAAGTCCATCTGGGTTTCTTCTCAGTTTCCAATCTCAGTCTCAGTTTCTGTGTTTCTCTTTTGCAGAACAGTGCAGCTCCTTTTTATAAGTCTGAGCAGGATCTTGTTAAGACTATAGCATGCTGCTCACACAGTGTTATTGTAAGTTTTCAGTGTTCTTGTCAGTTTCAGTAGGTACAACAAAAAGAACATTGTGACCCCGAACTGACCTCTTGTTTACATCTTTTGCAAAAGGCTTAAAAATTGCATCTCGGGTTAACCCCTTGAGTTCCAAATAGCTTTTTGCAATCATTTCAACAGTAAGCTGTGTACATTTCTAAACAAAAGGATCCCAGTATCAGTTACATTTCCACATAATGATTCACATATATTTTATACCAGCAGAAATTAAAGGGGGAAAAAAGACAGAACAGCAAGTAAGGGTAGAGAGATAGTGAGAGGCAGAGAATTGGAAGACCATCGGAGGGATCAAGTCCTAGGTCTCACGAGAAAATTTGGTTGCATAACCAAACAGAGAAGAGACAGAAAAAGGAGAGACTAGAATGGATCCTTGCATTTAAACTCTTTCTTCATAACAACTGGGACAGGGCTGTATTCAACCCTGTCACAGCATACAAGTACATTTCCCCACCTGAACCACTGTATAGCACATTGGTGGGTATCACTTGGGCAATATGCTTATGAACCACATGGATGGGGGTATTAGAGGATGCACCAAGGGTATCATATGAGAGCTTGATGATAGGTTTAGACTCACATCCAGACTTGCGAGATGACACTGTTTCTTCCTCAGGAGCAGGGCACATGCTTCCTCTTCCAGCTCTTTGTCCACCACAGGGGCTACAGTATGTCAGGAATGACAGGGATTATATGTCAGTCTCTGGGATTTGTTCCTCCAAATGAAACTCTACATTACTGTCCGTAATTGGGTTTTCATGATTATCAGTTGCCTATTCCTCCGGCACAAAAGGTGCTTCCTGTGGGTTAAAACTGTGTGAAAGCTCATTGCTTAACTTCTTCCCAGCCTGAGATATACTAATTGATGGTTCAGAACAGTTTTCAGCTGGTTCTAGCACAGGTGCTGCATTTTGGATAGTTGTATCAGGTGCAGGCGTTTCATTTCTCTGCTGGTTGGTGTGACTCCAAGGTTTTGGTTTCCTATCCACTGGGTATTCAGGTTCGTGTGCAGGCTCAGGCACAGTCTCCCCAGTGGGTAGGAGGTGGTTCCTGTGTACAGTCTTTTCTAGGCCCTCCACTTTGTTCTTGATGAATTTTGTAGACTGGAAGGTCAGGCATTGTTCGGCTATGACATATGGTTCTAGCGACCATCAGTCCTGAAATTTATGATCTCTTTGCAGGCCCACGTTTTTCAGTAGAACACGGTCTCTCCAACACCTGATATTGAACTTGTCTGTCATAACAATTTTTGTTTGCAAGGCTATTCTTGGTGGCAGCCTCATAGGCAAGTTGGTAAACCTTTTGCAACCATAGACGCAATCACCTGCTATATTCTAAGTATGTCTCTTCCAAAGCACCATCGGCTGAGACTGAGAAAGAGAGATCAACTGGTAGACAAGCTTCTCTGCTAAACATTAAGTAGAATGGGGACCTTTGGGTGGCATCATTATGGGTACAGTTGTAAGCGTGTACCAATGACCTTACTTTCTGGCTCCACATTCGTTTCTGTGCTGGCTCAAGGGTGCCCAACATATCAAGCAGAGTTCTGTTAAAACTTTTAGGCTGAGGGTCCCCCTGTGGATGGTAAGGAGTGGTTCTCGATTTCCTGATGCCATAGGTTGCCAGGAACTCTTTCGCAAGTTGATTGTTGGTCCCTCCCTTGGTCAGAGTGAATTCTATGAAGGATGCCATAATGATCAACATATTGATGCTGTACACTGACAACAGTGGTGGCCTTTTGATCTTTCATCAGGTATGCCTGAACGTATCATGTATAATGATTGGTCAGGACTAGGATGTTGCCAATGTTCTTGCTATCAGGTTCCAATGAGAGAAAGTCCATACAGACTAATTGCAGTTGCCCACTGTTTTTTATTTTTTTAACTCTCTTTATGTACCATCCTCAGGGAACTCTCTCCGGTAGCCTTCACCTCACCCCAAGCTCTACCTTCCACCTGCGACACCTCCATCTCCTCACACCAGCCTGACAAAACCCCCCAGTTCTGAACCCCCCAAGGTGGGGCCACCCTATCCGCCCATGGCGCTCTATCTACAATCTAGTATGTCAGACTGGGTGATCGGCTTGGAGAGGAGAGTCCGGTATCGGGAGTGTGGCCTGGCAGGGGCAAATGTGCCTTCACCTATCCCAGAGGGTGGGGATTTTTCTTGTATTGTTCCCTCCCCCTTGGCTCAGATGTGCAATGCATCCAGTGCAGGCATGCATGCTCCCATGTGCGCCCACAGGATCGCCACCACAGCCAGTCCCCTTGGTTGCTGGATTACGGGCTTGCTGTGCCCCCAGCCACTGCCAGCAACCACCAGAGTCTGAGATCGATACCCCCCTCTCTCCCAGGACACGAGACCAGTTCTCCAGTTGCTCAATCCTGTCCTCCCCTGCCGACCCCCGGTGGCCTGAGCTCGCTCCCAAACCCAGGTCTCCAGCATGGCGCGAGGTGTGATGTCTAGCACTTCAACCCTCAGCACTACTGGGCCGGCTACCCGCTGGTTTTAATGTTGACTAATGTGCTGCTGTTTTGGGGAAAAGTCTTCTTTTGATGCACCTGAGACAGTTCTTGCAATACCGCTCCACCTCTGTTGCCATTTTGGGCTAGTAGAGATGGGTCTCTATAAAGTCTAGGGTGCGGCCAACTCCCAAGTGACCCATGTCATCATGTAGGAATCGGATGATGGCTGTTCAGGACTTCCAGGATAAGACCAACTGTTGTTGAGGAAACTCAGGGGGTGCACTGCTGCGACTTGTTTTTATAAGCAGACCATTTTTTATGTACAGTTTGTTCCACTCTTGTAATAACAGGGATATCTGGGTAAGTTATTTGTACCTAACTTTTATCCTGCCCCTTCTTCAGGGTGTGTACCATACCATGTAGTACAAAGGCTTCTGTGTGGGGTTGTTTGAGTTCAGGATGGTCAGGCTGGGGCAAAGATGGAAAGTCCAAACCAGTGGAATTGAGATATACAGTTAGACTAGCCTGTGGAGAGACCCTTAGCGTGTTGATTACTTGGTGTGGATTGGCAGGAGTGGCATGATCTGTTTGTTTCAAATTTCAGACACATGGCTTTTACTGCTGAACTTAGAACTGAAGTACTTTGATTTGGCTGACCAGATCTGGATGCCGGGATAAGGCGTCAGCATCAATGTTGCTTCGGCCACAGCAATATTCCAGTTTGTAATTGTAGGTGAATAAAACATTGTGGCCCATCTGAAACTTAAACAGCTGAAAGTTTCGATTGAGGTGGTTTCCCTTTACATACATAGTAGAGGAGATTGAGGAAATACTGATGTTAAATCAGTTAGAAGATTGGGAGTGAGTCGCGGCTGTGGGGGCCGGACACAGGGACACACAGCTGCTTAGTTCGTATTCTTATACCTGCCTTATAACAGTGTTCTTAAGTTTTCTGGTGGCTAAGTTTATAGGCAAAACTGTTTATTTTTACTACTATAAAAATTGATAGTTTGTCTTTGTTGTGAAACACTGTACAAGTGCTGCAATGATAGGGAGTTAATTAGGCCAATTTAGGACTTGAAAAGTGCAGAGGTTTCATGGAAATACTTCCTGCTATGGGTGTAATAGGGCATTCAATGGGAGTAATTTTTTATCAGACTGCATATACTGTACGTGGGGTTTGGAAACCCTGACAAAATGCACTGTGTGGAGTCCTGGCCCTCTACGGATGGACACAGATTGGATTGGAGCATGACATTACAGAGGAGGCATAATTTAGTAAGGACTTCCTTTGCAGGTCCTCTTCTCTTTCCTGTTTGATGGGTATCATCTAACCCCTTCTTGCTTTGCAAGGTGGGACTTAGGGTGGTTCCTATTCAGCCTATAATAGATTTCTCGGATTGAGCTACATGTATATGTTTTCTGTGGGTTACGTGAGGGATCTTACATATTCTGTTTGATGTGCTTACGCAACTTGGTATGATATATGCTTGTGTGACTTAGATACCTTGTGGCTGTTCGCCTCTCTATCCATGGGATATACCACCCTGTAGAGGTATGACAACGAGGAACCCTAGAGGAGGGTTCCACCCCTATAGATGCCATGGGAATGATTCCCTTGGCTAAAGGTAGCTTAGGAAGAAGCCCACAGGAAAGAGAGATGTGTCATTGGTGGAGGAGGGGAGGATGGTGGAGCAACGAAAGAAACGATCCTGGACTAGCAAGGAGGAGCAGCCTTTAAAGGCTTGATGGGGGAGTGGTTTGTTGCTCCGCTCATCGAACTACAGGCGTAGCCTTGCAATTCGATGTGCTTATGCAACTTGGTATGATATATGCTTGTGCGACTTAGATACATTGTGGCTGTTCGCGCCTCTATCTGTGGGATATACCACCCTGTAGGGATATGATGGTGAGAAACCCTAGCAGAGGGTTGCAACCCTGTAGGTGCCACAGGAATGATTCCCTTCGCTAAATGTAGCTTAGGAAAAAGCCCAGAAAGAATACCCAAAGGGTGTCGAGCATCTAAGGAGGCGAGCAGTCAGAAGATATCGAGGACGGGAATGGAGATCAATAGATGTAGATGAGAAGGACAGGAGAGGAACAGGAGATGAGGACAATGAGCTGAATGAAAGCTGACACGATGCAGAAGGGTGGAACTTCCTAAGGAGAGAGGAACATCCAGGGCCATCATCCGACTTTATCCTACAGCAGAACCCTACAGAACCTATGAAAGCACTAACCCTATCTAACTAATATGACCATTGGCACGGAGTAGAGGAAAACCCCCCCTTTGTGGAGGAAAGCTCTGAGGATCCAAGGCCTTCGGTCACCTTCCCTCCAGGCTGAAGGACGTTCTGGTTACTCATGGCTCAGCTACTGGAATTTAGAGTTGAGATTGAGGGACGAGGAAAAAATTCCAATTTAGATGAAGCTTACACTCTGTCCTTCTAACCAGAATGCTGTTGAGGGTTGTGAGCGATATCTCTGCAACTAGGCACCCAAAAGCAAAGAGGAGAGAACTGACCGCTGAGGCACTCAGCCGGCCTACATGAGCCTATGAAACAGACCAGGTGAACCAGAGGTGGTCAGATGGAGGATATCAGAAAGGGTGCCCCTGAACCCACTCGGGCAGCCAAAGGGGCCCTGCTGATGAGAGCTCCACCTCTTGCAGCTTGAAGTCATAAATTCTACATCCAGAGGTGTCGCCAAAATGAAAGACAACTAAAGGTCTACCCGCAGCTAAGACATTCTCACTATGGGCCAGAGAGAAGGACCCTACTCTGAGCTTCCCATGCTCTAAATGCGGACTTCAGGGGTGCAGAGTGAGACCGTTGACTACAGGCTAGCCCCGAGCCATGGAGCAGTGGACACGGAAGGCACGTCTCCGGGTGGAGAACAGATTGAGTCGAGGTAGAATAAGACCCATATGAGGGATGTGCTCAGACAGGCAGTGTGAACAAACAGACCCACCCATAGGTCTGATAAAGTAAAGTAGCCCCTGATTTGGGTCCGGAGGAGGAGATTGCAAATAGCAATCACAGGATTGCATGCCAACCGGGTTCACTGATAAGCTAAATTAGGAGTGGACTGATTGCACGAGAGTGAGAGATGAGAACAGCTGGGCACAGCCTGCAGCCGACCGTTAAGGTATGAAGTACCAGGAATAAGCCCTAGGTATGATGCAGGTATGTTATAGGAAGGATGAGGTTAGAGAACAAATGACGGTTGACATGGAGTAGAGGGAGATATGAGTTGAGTGGTCCGAAATGTTGGACTAGGGCAAGAGAAGAAGACTAATAGGTACAGAGATGGAGGGATAGGGAAACACCCCCAAAAGAAAGCACGGGACGAGAAAGGAGAAGAGGTGAGGGTCAAGGGAACAGAGGAAGGTGGGAGTGCAATAGCCAGGAAGGTTGAATTGTGCATGGTGTACCGGAAGCATTGCAGGTAGCAACAAATGGAAAGAGGAGCCATGTCGAGTCATAGGAGGCTGGCATGGTGAGGGAATGGAAGACAGGGGGATTGGTATGAGTGGGGGATGGTAGAAAGCCGGCCACCTGGAGCCACGGTGCCTGCGTTACTCAGCAGTCCCCCACCTTGGGAAAAACAGAGAGCCAGGAACCTGGCACTGGGACACCAAGAAGCACAAGAAAATTGTGGGAGAAAGGAATCTGAGGTAACACAGGCATCAGACCTACCATGGAGGGGTTGAGATTTGGTTGGATTGAGAGCGCAGCAAGCCGAATGGCATCTGAAAGAATGAGGGAGGTGAGGAAGATCAGTAGAGCAAGCTCAATGAGGTCCATGGGTTGAGGAGCAGCAAATAATGAGCAGAGGAGCAACCAGTGGGCAAGCAGGTTGCCAGGTAAACTGAGCCACAAGAAGGGTAAATAACATGCCAAACTGAAGATAAGGTTCCAGCAGGGATGAAATGCAGGAATAGCCAGAGGTTGCAGTTGAGATCCCCATGAGTTCTTTGCAACCTCCATGTTCACTGCAACCCCTAAAATAATGGTTCTTACCAGGTTCTGATATAACAGGTAGTGGGTGGAGGATATTCGAAACACCTACAAGTATACTGCAATGGCTTAATGCAATCCCAGTGAGTCTGGGAAAGAACACTACTGAATTCCGGTGCAGGGGGAATGGAAAAGGAAACTGACCGACATGGGACATGGCAAGCATGAAGGCCGACAGCGTATCTGAGAGGGTGCAGGCTGAAGGAGGCACTGTGAGTCCACAAGGCAAAATGGTGAAGCCCCAACCTGTCCCACAAGTAATGGTCAGGGAAGCGCAGTGCACTACGAGGGTATGCAGACCCCGGAGGTGGTGCTAGGAAAGGCAGCCCTGAGAGGAGCAAGGAAACCGCACAAGAAAACAGAATGGGGGAATGAGTAGATCGGGTAGAGAGGAACCAGGATGCAGGGAAGATGAGAGTGAGCGGCAGGCTTGAAGGGGATGGCACACCTGAAGCACTGGTAGGTTGATGGTGGGGAGGAGCAGACAGCCGCGAGGCCCACTGGAGGAAATCAACACCAGGAGCAACGCTGGGAGAACATCAGCATTGGAGTGAGGGGCCGGTGTGGAGAATTTGGGTGAAAGGAAGGGAAGGGAAGCCATCGGGGCAAGTGACAGCACTCCTGGAGCACTGGGGAATCCTGCCATAGCAGGGAACTGGACACCTGAGAATAGTGGCGGCAATAGCAGCAGGAGAAAGGGCCACAAGCAAGGCGAGTGAGGATGAGCCATGGGAGCAGGTACGGTGGGGGGGATGGAGAACGAGAGGAGAGGAAGGGGAGACAGAGAGCTGTGGTACAGTGGCTACAAAGGCGGAAGGAGTGGGGAAGCAGTTAAAGGTGGGGCAGGTAAGAAACAGCAACGGGGGGCAAGCAGGAATGAAGCAGATGTAGCTGTGGTGGCGAGTTGAGTGCTGAAGTGGGAAGGACAAAATAGGAGAAGCTCAGAGCGAAGGAAGGCGGCACCTCCGACTGCAATGAAAGAAATCATCCTGGACTAGCCAGGAGAACATACGAACATACGAAATGCCAGCAGAAACAGGCCTCCTGGTTTATCGAGTTTGCCCGATTGTGTAGCTAGCCCCTCAACTTGCAGCTGCCCTACCCTACACTCCTCATAACCACCCCCTTACGCTGTCCCACCATCTCTTAAATCCTCCCACCATTCTACATGATACCACCTCCTCGGGCAGTGTTCCACTTATCTACCACCCTTTCTGTGAAAAAGTGTCTCCTGATTTCCCCCCTGAATTTCTCCCCTCCAGTCTCAGCTGATGGCTTCTCGTGTCCCTCGTCCTCCTGATCTGAAGAATCCCTTCTGTATTAATACTGTTAATATTCTTTAGGTACTTAAAGGTTTCCATCATATCCCCCCTTCCCTCCTCTCTTCCAGGGAATACTTTTGCAGCTCTCCTAACCTCTCCTCATAGGATTTTCCCTCAAGTCCCTTATCATCTTTGTTGCCCAACACTGCACCCCCTCCAGCAATCTGATGTCCCTCTTCAGGAATTGATGCCAGTACTGCACCCAGTATTCCAGATGTGGCCTGACCAGTGACCTGTACAGGGGTAGGATCACTTCTCTGTGTTTGGAGGAGATTCCCCTCGCTATGCACCCCAGCATCTTGTTTGTCTTTGCAGCCACCTTCCTGCACTGAGCTGAGTGGTTTATACCCCCTTTATTAGTACCCCTAGATCCTTTTCCTCCACTGTGTTTACCAACTGTACCTCTCCCAACTGACATTTCCTCCCCTAGTTCCTTGCTCCGAAGTGCAGTACCTTGCACTTCTTGGCGTTAAACCTCAACTGCCATGTCTCCGACCAGTCCTGTAGTTTGGTCAGGTCTTCCTGCAGCCCCCTCCACCCCTATATGTCATCTACCACTGTACCGATCTTAATATCGTCTGCAAACAGACTGACCCTACTCCGGATGCCATTTGAGATATCGGCTATGAATATCCAGAACAGCACCTGTCCCAGTACTGAACCCTGGGGCACCCCACTCCTAACGTCCCTTGGTGATGAGAGTTCCTCCACTACCACCACCATTTGCTGCCTACCCTCAGCCAGTTGGTGATCCAGTTGACCATTTTTGTCCCCACCCCAGTGTATTCCAGTTTTTCCCCCAGCCTTCCATGTGGCACTAAGTCTAAGGCCTTGCTGAAGTCCAGATATAGGACATCCACTGCATGGCCCCTGTCCAGTTCCTGGTAACCCAGTCATAGTACTCGACTAGGTCTTTCTGGCAGGATCTGCCTGATACAAAACTGTGCTGATGGCAGTCTTGGAGAGGCCTTTAAAAGCTTGATGAGGGAGTGGTTTGTTGCTCCACCCATCAAGCTACAGGCAACCTTGCAATTGTCATTGTTGCTGTACCATGCTTGTTATTTATAACTGTGCTTCTGTTTTACTTGGACCTTTGATAATAAATCGTTAAATAAAAAAAATATACAATGGCAACACCACCTCCCTGTTTCTGCTGGTGATACCCCTTCCTATGCACTGCCGCATCCCATTAGCCCTCTGGACTGCCTTGTCACACTGCCTGGCCACATTGAGGTCATCCGATATGATAACCCCTAGGTCTCTTTCCTGCTTGGATGTCATCAGTACCACTCCATCCACTGTGTACTCCAACCCTGGATTTCCGTGCCCCAAGTGCATTATTTTGCATTTTTTCACATTGAAACCCAGCTGCCATACCACCGACCACTTCTCAAGTTTTCAGTTCTCGGCTTATCCTTTCCATCACCCCTGCCGGAATATCCACCCTGTTACAGATCTTGGTGTCATCCGCAAAGAGCCAGACCTTTGCTTCTGACTCCTCTGCAGTGTCACTTATGAAGGCATTAAAGAGTACTGGTTCCAGCACTAATCCATGAGGTGCCCTGCTGGTCACCCTCCCTTCCTCGGAGCAAACTTTGTGTACCACTACCCTCTGTCGTCTATCCTCTAACCAATTTCTTACCCAGCTTACCACCTTTTTACCTACCCCTAAGCTACGCAGCTTGCTCACTAGTCTCCTGTGTGGAATGATGTCAGAAGCCTTACTGAAATCCAGGTAGGCCACTTCCACTGTTCCACCCTGATCTAATTCCTTTGCCAGCCTCTCGAACAAATCTATCATATTTGTCTGACATGATCTCCCCCAGTGAATCCATGCTACCTCTGCTCCTGCAACCTGTTGGATTCAAGAAATTCCATAATCCTTTCCTTCAGTAATGTTTACATCCTCTTCCCCACCACTGATGTCAGGCCGACTGGCCTGTGATTTCCAGCATTCTTCCCTGCTACCACTTTTGTGAAGTGGGAACTACAGCTGCCCTCCTCCAGTCATCTGAAACCACCCTGGCTTCCAGTGATCTGTTAAATAGGATTGTCAGAGGTGCAGCCAGTACCTCCCTGAGCTCCCTCAACACCCATGGATGTACCCCGTCTGGCCTCATTGCTTTGTACACCTCCAGATTAGCAAGTGCCTCTAGGACTGACTCTCTCTGAAAAAATTCTGATGTACACTTCCACCCTTTAAGGCTCCTGTTACTTTTTTTTTTTTTTTGTGGTACTTCTTCCCCTTCTTTTATGAACACTGACAAGAAGTATTTATTCAAGATGTCTGCCTTTTCTTGGTCCCTCTTTGTGCTGTTTCCCCTTCCCTTGTTAAAATTACAGTCCCTCTCTTGGTTTTCCTCTTCTTGCTTACATACCTAAAAAATGTCTTGTCCTCTTTTGATGCCTCCTGGGCTATTCTCTCTTCAGTTTGCACCTTTGTGCACCTTACTGCTTTCCCTGTTTTCTTCTGCTTCCCTGATACACCTCCCTATCCTCCTCCCGCTGCATCTTCTTGTTTATTTGTTTATTGTGAATCAGAATTACACCCTTTGAGTCTCAGACTCTTTTGCAATAGCTCCTCGTCAGTTAGCACAGAAGATAACAATAACACATGATGATGTGAACATACAAACATAGAGTATGTTACCTGAGTAAATTTCCTCTTACAGGGCAGAGGCAGCCCAGCGTCAGATGCAGAACAGGTTGATACAGTGAAAAAGCTGTGACACTTACAAAGAGACTCAAAAACAGAGACTAATACAGTGGATAAAAAAAAAAAGAGACAGAGAGCATAATTACAATATTCCAAGTAAGACAACATAACATATTATGTTTTAGAGGTGGAAGGGGGGAGGAGGAGGCAGTAGCTAATTTAGTGAAAAGATACTAGGGGCAATCACAAGTAGAGGTCTTAGCAAGGAATTCCTTGAGTGAGGTTTTGAAGGGGCCTATTTTAGTACCAGTAGAAAGAGCAACAGGTAGGGCATTTAGCCAGCCAGGGGCACTGTGATAAAAGGCCCTTTTACCCAAAGCTGTCCTGCATCGGGAACGAGAAGGGGGACCTTTGAGGTACTTCTTGAAACTTTTTTGGGGAGAGAAGGTTGGATGAGACAATGCAGGCTAGAGGGAACGAGTTTCCATTGAATTTGCTTGGCTAGGAGATAAGTGTGATATTTAAGTCATCATTCAAAGTTTAGCTAGTTTGAGCGACTGTAGAGGTCACATGTTTGGGTCATTCTATCGTCACCAATTACCAGACTACAGGCTTTGTTTAAAGCTGTTTTTATGAGACAGAGAGCAGTGTTGTCTGCAGAGCAGTAGAATACAGTTTCGTAGTCTAGCACGGAGAGGATCGAGGATGACACAGCGAGGCGAAGAGCATCTGTGGGAAGACAATGTTTGAGCCGATAAAGGAGGCCAATTCTGGTGTTGATGGTTTTACAGAGGAGGTTGATATGTGCATGATAGGTAAGGGAGGAGTCAAGGGTGATGCCCAGGTATTTGAAGGAAGTGACTAGTGACCTGCTCAAGTGAGGAGCCTTGGGAGGTGTGCACAAGAAGAGGAGAGTCACTGTTGGTGTTCGGGCGGCGAAAATCATTGTTGTAGTTTTTTTGTAGTTTAATACTAGCCTATGCTCCGTGAACCAGGACTCCGCTTTGTCAAAGGACTTTTGAAGGGCATACTGCAGGGGTAGAGGCTGAGGGTTACTCCGGAAAATGACTGCATCGTCGGCATAAAGGAGTAAGCGACCAGAACAGGCACATGTCAGGGAGTTTAGGAAAAGGTGGGGACCCAGGATAGAGTCTTGCAGGACTCCAGAGTGAACTGGGAGAAGGGCAGAGAAGGTAGAGTCAATTTTGACCTGCTGTAACCTGTTTGTCAGATAGCTTTCAAACCAGGTCGAGGTATCAGGAGTCAGCTCCATGGCAGACAGAGATTTGAGGAGAAGGGCATGATGGACAGAATCAAAGGCCTTAGTTAGGTCGATGTAGACTGCCCGAACTAAGTGTCCCTGATCCAGTGCCTTGTGGATGTAGGAGGTATAATCAGGTAGGGCTGTGGTGGAGCTGTGGCCCCTACGAAACCCATGCTGCTTGGGGCACAAGAGGTTATATTTTGACAAGTATTCGGTGAGCTGGTCGGCTACAATTTTTTCAAGGGCCTTGGAGAGTGGGGAGAGAATGGAGATGGGCCAGTAGTTGGAAGAGGAGGAGGTGCGATCGCCGCCCTTTAACTGCAGGGTGATAGCTGCCCTTTTCCAAAGGGTAAGAAACTCACCCATACAGAGGGAGCGGTAAAGGATTTTAGTAAGGGGGAGAAGGACAGCCGTCAAGAGCAAGTTGGAGGAGTTTTAAATCCAGGGCATCACTGCTATGGTGGCTCTTACCTAGGACACTAGAGATGTAAGTTTTAGCCTGTCTAAGTGATATTACTCGAAACCGGAAAGGCGGGGGAGTGGGGGGGAGCATTTGTGGAGAGAGGGTGTCTTCTGAATGCAACCTTTTTGGCCTTCACTTTCTCTGCCACCTCTTTAGAGAATCATAGCAATCTCTTTTTCCTCTTGCTTTTACTCACTTACTTGATGCAGAGATCTGTTGCCTTCACTATGCCCTCTTTTAGCTTTGCCCATGGTTCCTCCATCCCACAAGTCATCTCTCCCTGCCATGCCGTCCTTGAGGCATTCACCCATCTTTATAAAATCTGCCCTCTTGAAGTCAAGGACCCTCACCCATGTGTGGCTCAGTTATGCAGCTGTCCTTATATTGAACCACACAGTACAGTGATCACTGAACCCCAGGTGAACTACCACCCTGACGTCTTCAACACTGTCTCTGTGAGTACCAGATCCAGTATTGCCCCATCCCGAGTAAGCGGTATCCAGTGATATGGTTGAGTCAAACTGAGCAACTCGATTTGAGCGAACTCAGTTTGACCGCCTGTGAAGAGACTGAGGATGTAGGGGCAGCGAGAGCATTGCCAGAGCGAGTGTGGAAGAACAATAACCGTGAGGAACATACGAAATTGCCAGCTGATAAAGGCTTCATGGTCTATTGAGCCGGCTCGATTGTGTAGCTAGCAGCCCTATTCTGCAGCTGTCCCTCCTCCTCCCCTTCCGTGGCCCTCCCAGCCCCTTTTGAAGAAGCCCACTGTTTTACAGGATACCACTTCCGCCAGCACCGCATTCCACCTGGCCACCACCCTCTCCGTAAAAAAGTGTCTTCTCATCTCCCTCCTGAACCTTCCCCCCTCCAATCTCAGATCATGGCCAAGAGTGTCCCTCCCCTCCCTTAATTTGAAAAGTCCCTCTCTGCCTGTCTTGTTTATACCTTTCATGTACTTGAAGGTTTCAATCATCTCTCCCCTGTCCCTTCTCTCTTCCAGTAAGTACATGTTCCCTCAGCCTGCTCTCATTAGGTAAGTCCCCCAGCCCATGTATCATCTTTGTTGCCCCTGCGCTGCACCCCTCCAGTAACTTAATGTCCTTCTTCAGGTATGGGCACCAATACTGCACGTAGTACTCCAGATGTGACCTAACCAGTGATCTATACAACGACAGAATCACTTTACCACTCGAGGATATACTCCTGGCAATACAACCCATTTTGTTGGACTTTGCAGCTGCCTTCCTACATTGTGCTGAGTTGCTCATTGATCCTGTAATGAGCACCTCCAGGTCTTTCTCTTCCTCTGTCTCAGCTAGCTGCATCCCCCCCCCCCTCCAAGCTGGTAGCTCCTTCTTAGGTTTTTCACACCGAAATATAGCACCTTGCACTTTTTGGCATTGAACCCAACTGACAGTTATCCGACCAGATCTCCAACTTTGACAGATCATCCTGCAACCCCTGCCATCCCCCTATGTCATTCACTACTGCTCCCATCTTGGTGTCATCAGCAAACAGACTGATCTTGCTCTTGAAGCCCAAGAAGATGTCTGCAATGAACATCCTAAACAACACCGATCCTAGCACCAAGCCCTGCAGCACCCCACTCGTCACCGCCCTTGGGGGATGAGAGCTCCCTACCCACCACCACCCTCTATAGCCTTCCCTGTAGCTAGTTTGCTACCCACCCTGCCATCTTTGTCCCTGCCTATGTGCCTTCTAGCTTACTACCTAGCCTCCCATGTGGCACCGAGTTGAATGCCTTACTGAAGTCCAGGTACAGGATGTCCACTGCATGGCCTCTGTCCAATTGCCTAGTTACCCAGTCATAGTACTCCACCAGGTTGGTCTGACAGGATCTGCCAGTGGTAAACTCATGCTGCCTACTGTCCTGCAGCCCATTGGCCTCCAGAAGGGACACCAGCCTCTCTTTCAGGATTGCCTCCATCAGCTTACCCACGATGGATGTGAGGCTCACCAATCTAGTTCCCCAGTTCATCCTTGGGACCACTCTTATGGAGGGGTACCACGTGAGCCGTCCTCCAGTCCTGGGGTACACTCCCTGAGTCCAGGGAGGCATTGAACAGGTCTGCTAATGTCCTCACCAGGACTTCTGCCAGCTCCTTCAGTACCCTGGAGTGAATGCCATCTGGCCCTGGTGCCTTGTCCACTCTCAGTGCTCTCAAGCCATCCAGTACCCTGCCCTCTGTGATTACCTCGTCAGTCACCTCCTCTCCCTCCATTCCTGCCCTCCCACTCCCCTGGGAATTGCTCCACCTTTCTCCTTAGTAAATACTGAGCAGAAGTAGTCATTAAGCGCTTCTGCCTGCTCTCCCCATTTCCACCCACCCTCACTCTTAATCCTTACTGTTTTGTCCTTACGACTCCTTTTCTCCCTGATGTACCTGAAGAATTTCTTCTCCCCCTCCTTAATGCCCTGCGCCAGCCTGAGCTCCTTAGTCGCCTTGGCTGTCCTTACTGCTTTTGTCACCTCCTTCAATTTTTTCAGGTAGTTCTCCCTGTCCTACCCCCTTCCTGTTTTTTTGTACCTCCTAAAATCGACTGTTTTCCTCCTTACTCTTTCAAAGACCCCCTTGCTCACTCAGCTAGGTTTTTTTAGCCCTAGTCTTCCTACTCTGGACCCTGCTGCAGGTTTTAGTTGCTGCCACAGTTCCCAGCTTTATGATCTCCCACCTCTGGTTAGTGTCCATGTTAGGCTGAATTTTGGCCAGGTACCCTTTTGCTACTTCCCCCATCCTCCCAAAGTCAGCCCTTCTGAAGTCTTAACACCCTTGTACCAGGTTCTACTTCCTCTTTTCTCATATTCAACATGAATCATACTGAGTGATGGTCACTCCCTGCCAGAGGTTCTTCCACCCCCAGGTCTCTCACAAACTCCCCATTTGCCAGCATAAGGTCTAGGGTGTTCCCTAACCTGGTTGGCTCGCTGACCATTTGCAGCAGAAAACTGTCCTGGAAGGCATCCAGTAGTACCTGCTCCCTTCTATTCGTGATGGCTGGGGTACTCCAGTCCACTCCCGGAAGGTTGAAGTCCCCCACAATCACCACATTACTCTTCCTGCAGGTCCTTCTGATCTGTTCTGCTAGTTCCCTGTCCAGCTCTTCTGCCTGAGAGTGTGGCCTGTACACCACTCCCATCCTGAGAGTCCTATTCTTGTAATCTTGGATTTGCATCCATAATGACTCCATACTGCTCTCCTCCCGAACACACTTCAGTCCCTCTCTCACTTATAGCGCCACCCTCCCCTTTCCCATTTACTCTATCCCTGCGAAATATCCTGTACTGTGGTATCACCAGGTCCCAGTCCTGGTAATAGGTGGCCCATGTTTCGGTCATTGCCACCATGTCCACCTCCCCCTCCGCCATGAGAGTCTGTAGCTCTGCAGTTTTGTTCCCCAGGCTCCTAGCGTTCAATGTGAACACCTTCCATCCTTTTTCCTTGCCCCCACTCCCCTCTTGCTCTCCCTTTCTAGCATCTTCTCTAGCACTCTTAGTCCTTAGTCCTTTGCTTCTGGTATGGGAGGAACAAATAGAGCTACGGTAGGAGGGAATTCACATTGAAAAGGATATGGGAGGAAGTTTGGCCAGCCAGTTTTGAGCTAGCTGTCTGGTCTTGTGGAGGTGGTGGATGTTTACGGTACAGCAGGTCCTGGGTTCTGCGCTGATTTAAGGTGGGTAGATAATTTTTATTCTTTTGACTGTGTTGCAAGTTTTTTTTTTTCATGACCCATTCCCTGATCTCCCGGATTTTTGCTCCACGGTCCTCCATCCCCCCATTCTGGTTTCTTGATCCCCCTCCCCAAATAGCCCCCTCCTGGGGTGTCTCCTGTACCCTAGTGTCAGGTCCCCCCCTTAGAGTTGATTATATTAATGAAGGGTGGCAGGGGGTGAAGCCCCATGGGGGGTGTGTGGAAGTACAGCCCACATAAAAAATGTATGCGGCATATCGGGTCCTGTAGAGTGTGTTGGGAGTGTCGCCTATGCTGCTTTCGGTATAGTGCAGAGTCGCCATATCTCCTTTCAGTGACTTGCAGTTATGGAGATGCCTGCCGCTTTTTTTCGTTCACAGTTATGACATGACCCAACCAGTTGCCTGAGGAATGCTCCCTAAATGGAGTCTAGGATGTCCCTGCTTCTAGCTGAAGCCGTAGCTGGGAAGTTCCAGTCTACATCTGGCAGATTGATGTTCCCCACCAGTAGTACCTCGCCCTTTTCTGTCATCTTGCCAGTGGCTTCCAGCAGCACCTTATCTAACTCCTCCCCTGTGCCGGAGGTCTGTAGATCATGCCAGTGTGAACAGTGACTCTGTTCCTCCACTCCAGGGTGACTCACAGTACCTCTACCCCCCCCCACCAGAGTTCCCTGTATCTCTGTCGCTTTTGTGCTTTCCTTCACATAAAGCACCACACCCCTTCCTTTCCTTCCCACCCTGTCCTTCCTGAACAGAGTGTAGCCTGGTATGGCCAAGTCCCAGTCATGGTTTTCAGTGCACCGTGACTCGATAATGGCCACTATATCTAGGTTGGCCTCCATTACGATGGCCTCTAGGTCTGGAATCTTATTTCCTAGACCTCTAGCAATCGTACACATGGCCTTCCAGATTTTGTTTGTGCTCTGCTTCTTACTAACCCTTTTCCTCTGTGCCCCCTCCTTAACCCCTTTCTTTTTAATGCTTCTGTTCTCCTCTCCTTTCTGCTACTATCACCCTGCTTCCTATATTACTTTGCACCCTGGGGGAGTTCTTCTCCCCTCAGGATCTCCCTGCTTATTACTTCAGTCTCTGGGGATAGGGGGTACAGTTTCTGCCTCCCCAATTTCTTCCACCACCTACCTTGACTAGTTTAACTGTTCACTGAAGTAACATTTAAACCATCCACTGAGGACTGTACTTCCCCTCCTGGAAGGATGCAAGCCATAACCCCTGTATAGGTCCTCATCCTGCAAAGTGGGTTCTCAATCCCCAATGTGCAGAACCCCTCCTTCCTGCACCATTCCTTCAGCCATGAGTTGAAGGTTCTGGTGCGGAGAACCCTCTCTTTCCCCCTGTCATAGATAGGTAGCACCTCAACGAAAGCTACTGAGCATGTTGTCTGTCTAAGATTACTCCCTAGTTCCCTAAACTCCCCCTGGACTTTCCCAGCCCCATTCCTAGTTAGGTCATTTGTCCCCTGGTGGACAATGACACCCAGCTCCCCATTCCTATCTGCTGTCCTTGCGATCCCTAGGATACATTTCCCATTCCTTCTGGGCTGTGGAGTCGGGTAGTCACCTGACCTCCCTTTCTGCTCCTTTTCTGGTTCCCAGATCTGTTCCCCTGACAGTGGTGTTCCCCACCAGAAGTTACTTCCTCTTCATCTGGGGTATTCTCCCACCTTCCTTGGGGTCTTCACTATCGAGGGCCCCCACATCCTCACTGGCCATTGCCACAGATGCCTCTTCTTGGCAGCCCTGCCCTGCCAGAACGGCATAGGAATTTTGTAGTGGTACCAGCTGAGGAAATTGCCACTGACCCACCCCTCCCAGCCTTCCAGAGTCTACCACCCCACCCTTCCTGAGCCCACTGTAATCAGCCACACCTCCTTTCTTGCTTTCCCTGAGGTAACGTTGTCAAACCTGCTGGCCCCTGGGTAGGGGAGAAGGTACTCCAAATCCCAGCCAACTTGGCCTGGAGTCTAGCGACCCTCTCCCTCAACCCAGAGAGGTGCATGCAGATGGGGCACAATTGTAATGTAACCAGGACATGCCATTTTGGAATGTAGTGATGGCATGCAATTTTGGAATGTAGTGTGGGTGCACAATTTCGGAATGCAGCGGTGACACAGTTTCAGAAATTGGCATTGGCACAGAGCTTCAGAAGGTGGAAGGGACATGCAGTTTCGAAATGTGGGGATTTGCACTTTTGGAATGTTGCAGGAATGCACAATGTCAGAATGCGGCAGGGATGCACAGTGTCAAAATATGGAGGGGGGCGATCCACAGTGTTGAAATATGGTGGCTGCGTACAGTTCTGCAGTGTAGCAGGGACAAGCTTTGTTCAGCCCTGCATTTCAAAAGCACATCTTGCCACATTCTAAAGTACAGTACCATTTACCTCAACATTCTAGAAACCCATGCACTGCACCCAATGTCAGTTTTTTCTAAATAATTACTGCAACTACAGTTTCATCAACTTTGAAGAAATAAGACTTATAATGTTGTTAACATGGAGGACTAGGCTATGAGTTCTGGTTGTGACATCATCAGAAGCTCTTCATTGAAACTGGCTTTTTTAAACATGGAGTGAATTCAGAGTTGCAAAATGGCTTTTAACTTTTGAACAAAGTAACCTGAAAATCTATTTTTTTATATGAGACTTGTTGGGGATACAGATCTAATTCTGCAACGTAACCCTTTTTGGCTGACTCCCTCGGTAAGGTAAAAAAAAAAAAATAGTTTACCTTTTCTTAGTTTATGGTCACATGATTCAGGAAGAGAATGTAGTTGCTCCCTTGCTGAATCAAAATCAGTGGTGTTATTTTTTTTTTTATGGCTTACATGAACTGAAGCATGCTGAAAAATTCCTTTTGGGGTTGAAAACAGAACTAGGAAAAGTTTGCTCCCCTCTAATCCTTCCTTCATGGTTTACACCTCTGTTTAAACTGGTTTCTCTTTCCCTTCCAATTCTTCATGTATCCGACCTGAGAACATTTGCTATGCTCTGTCTACTCTGGAAACACACATCATCCTTGCAATGGCAGTGCAGATCGTGGGAGTGACTCCCTTTTGATAACAGCAGTGCCCTTGCTGATGCAAAATATTGTGTGTTAGTGAAAACCGCAATTAGGAAATGTTGTATCACTCAGTAGATGTACCAGCCTTACTCCATGAGGTCAGATTGACCTCAGTTTATTTCCTGTTTTAATTGCTGAACACTTTTTTCCATGTCAGGAGAAGAGGTCATTGTTTAAGTTTTGTTTTTACTGACAAGGTGCCTGCTGTATGATGTGTTTCATCAGAGGGACATGCCACCCCCAGGACTTGCTGTGCAGTCCAGCTGTTTATTATTTCATTGGGATTGTTTGTTAGGGTTTCTGCTTTTAACAGAATGAATTATGTAGGTTTTGCATCCCTAAAATGAGCATTTCCTTATAAGGAAACCTGTGCTCACCGAAGGTTCTCAAGTCTGCACATTTCGTTTTTCAAAGACTTTGGGTAAAGGGTACCACAGCCATTGAGAAGACTACAGACACTGAGGATATAGTCACCAATTGTCATCCCAAACATTGCATTATTGGAGAAACGCTAGTGCGATGACATGCTGTGTTTGTAAGCTGACTTGCAACAGTACTTTTTTTTTAAATTTATTTATTGAAAAATGTATAACATGAGTAACAGATAAAAACAATAACAAATAACAACAGTGCTGCTACAATTAATACCATGATGTTATACTGAGTACAGCATAATTACCTTATCCACCCTGTTGCTGACATAAAATGTTTATTATAATAACTGGGTTTCCCTTTTACTCGTAGGGAAACCGTGGCATAATTTGCCATAATAAAGGAGTGTTTATTATGGCAAACATGCACACGGTTTCCCTCGCTCTGGGCTTACACACGCCGTATAGTACCTCCTATGCTCCTGACTGCTCGCCGCTTACCGCCTTCTCTTCCCTGGACACTAAACCTCCACTGGGATGAGACAGTAAGTTACTTTAACACATGAAGACAGGTTGAAGGAACTGAACATGTACTCCCTGGAGGAGAGGAGGGAGAGAGGGGATATGATAGAGACATACAAGTATCTTACAGGGAGGAACATGGTGCAGGAAAACACTATTTTTAAGCGAAAAAGATGTTCCAGGACTAGAGGGCATGGGATGAAGTTGGAGGGAGGACGATTCAGAGGAAACATGAGAAAGAATTTCTTCACAGAACGGGTGGTGGACAAGTGGAACACCCTGCCAGAGGAAGTGGTGGGGGCTAAAACAATCACGGGATTTAAGAATGCATGGGATAGACATAAAGGAATTCTAGAGGTCAGGGGTAAGGGGCAACAGACTTCTAGGAAAACAAACTGAACTTACAAGCTCAAATGGGCAGACTGGGTGGGCCATAGGCCCTTATCTGCCAACACTGTCTATGTATCTAAAATCCTTTTAAAAAAAAAAAAAAAAAAAACTCTAAATAAATGAATACGGCTCACCACAGTCCACTCACTAAAACCTATACGGACTGTGACAGCCAGGAACGTATCTTTATTTTATATATTGCTGAAGTGAAAAAGGAAAACCCAGCAATTAATATAAAATAAAATATGGGTCGGTGTGTGTAAACTTGAAGATTGCACACACCCTCAGTGTTAGATGCTTTAATACACCCCTCGAGCCTCGCTCTCTGGGTTTATGTAGCACCTAGCCCCTTGGGCGTGTGTAAACTTCTTGTTACACAAACCGACCCATACTTTATTCTATATGTTATAAGTGTAACCCCTAGATGGCGCTATCCCAGGGGCTACTACCCCTGCCTGATTTGCCACTAACAGGTTGAGGGGCCTGGATCCAATGGCGGGTGCCTCCACCCAGAGGTCAGGGTTTGCAATAGTTAAACTAACTTGGTCACAGCCCTCTGGGACACTGCAACCCCTTTCTTCCCACTAGTGGCCCACACAATATATCAGAATTACCTTCACAGTATACACTTACCCCAGGTCTGGTTCCGCACTGGGACCTCCTGTGAAATGAGATACAGTGCAACAATCACAGTACAGTACTTTAACATAGACAAATACTCAGGCAGTATAACTTTGCTGAAACAAGCAGCTCTGATTTATTTAGGGGATATAACAAGGACGGGAAATCAGGTTAATTAGCTTATCACTCTAATAATCTATTTATGGCTCTGTGCACAGGCCTATCCCTATCAGTTACTGTCCCTGGGTACCCAAGCCCTAGTGGCTAGTCCAAACCGTGGCAGCTGGTAGGGCCCTTTCACACAGAGAAAGGAGAATTAAACAGTCAGCAGTACAGTAATTCCATTTGGATTTAATGTGGCAATTCAACAGGGAGCAACCCTGAATTAGTACTCACGACCTCCAAATAAGATAGGGTCCTTCAATGTCAGCAGGGCTCACTTGAGGTACACAAACCTCTTCACACATCCATATAAAAGAAAGTACTATACCAGGCAGGCTGCATCTGTATCCCGATCGCAATTACTGCACAATACCGGGAGAACACACAGCAGATTCAGTTCCTGACAGACCGAGTGCAATTTTCAGCAATTCTTCCAGTCTTCTACAGGGTGAGCCTGGTTTCTACTCTTCAGAGATCCTTTGATTCTTTTCACAGGACGGATTCAGTCCTAATAAGCTGTTACACAAGCTGCAGACCGGAACTCTGGGCCTTACACATCGTTTTTGACTAAAACTGCACACTGAAAAGCACAGGGCTCCTTCCTTCTTCACTGCCAAAGCTCAACTGAAACTCCAACCGACAAAACGGGCACTCTTTGAGTTCCTCCCAGTTCTTGACTGGATTGGCTGTCACTCACAATAGACTGCTGCTGTTGGTCCAAAAAGGCACTGAAGTCTAAACTACATCTCCCAGAGTCACTGCCCATACAATCCTCTTGTGGCTGGCTCAGATTATGAGTCCAAGTTCTGATTCGTCCAAGGCACCATTTTAGAGCTAGCTTACCCCACACTGATTGGTCCAGTTCAGCAGTTCAAAACTAGAATGGGGAACTAGCAGACACAGTTCTGACTGCAAAGAAAGCAGGTTAGACAAACTGTAATTTCATTATTACTCTAAATAATTTCTGGCAAACAGTTACATCTTTCAGATAGGTTCTCTTTGCACTCCTAGTGACTGCAAAAATGAAGTGAATTGGCAGCAGCTCGAGTGGTACTCAGAGAAGCACACAGTCCCCCCATACAAACTAATTATGTCTGCAAGCAGACAGCTCTTAAAGAGACAGTACCAGAGGCTCTAAAAACACTCACTGATAAATGGCTTAAATGCCAAACACCATTCAGGCTTGGAGCATTCAAGCAAGCTCCTGGAAGTCTTTTGGGAACCCCCATTTGCAGGGGGGTTACATAAGGCAAAAATTATTCAAGAACTCTGATTGGTTGCCAGAGTTCTAGCAGAGTTACATTAACCCACATTACCCTGTCATCCACAGCCTGATCACTGTGTATTTTTTTCTTTCATGTCACCATGGTGACAAAACATGAACCTTTGGCACGGTCTAATGTGCTGTAATGGTAACGGGTGATGAACTGTAGAATGGACAATATCTGAATCTGTTAGTGTGGATGATTGGCTCTGAACATGTATTGTCCCCTGTTGCAAGTGTAACCCCCCTACAAATGGGGGTTCCTGAAAAGTCTTCCTTGAGCATGCCTAAATGCTCACTGCCAGGCTGGTGTCCTGCATTTTAGCAGTTTTAATGTGATTGCCAGAGAGTGCCTGTATAGCTTCTGTGCACTGTCTCTTTAAGAGCTGCCTGGATTGCAGTCATAAATAATCTGAGCGGGAGCTCTGTTGAAAGATTAACTATTTGCTGATCATTCATTAGAGGAATAATAATAATGTAGTTTGTCTAACCTGCCTTCTTTGCAGCAAGGACTGTTTTGTTTATCCCCACCATTCTGGCCCAGAACTGCCAAATTGGACCAATCAGTCTGGTGGGACCTAAAATGGAGCCGGACTACAGGAGCTGTCTGGAGTCAAAATCTGTAGGAATTATAGTTTTGGGCTTTTGGCGCCTTTTTGCACCTGAAGGGGGAGCTCCTGTTGTGACTGACAGACGAATCCACCAACCGAACCTTTTGGATCTGAGGGAAATCCCCAAGCTGCCTGCTGTTTCAGTGAGATCTCAGTTGGGAGCTGAATGAGCAAGAGCTTGAGACAGTCAAGCAGCCGTCTGAGTAATTTCGAGTGGGAGAACTGTGGAAAGGCCTGAGTTGTGGCCTGCATGTCTGCCTGCTGCTCCTGAGAGGGAGAGAAGAGAATTATTTCGGACTAAATCCAAGTTTGTGAGAACGAAGTAAGCCACTGATTTTTTACCAGGCTCATATCTGAAGAAGACCGAAGATTTGCTGAATGCGATCAGCCTGTCAGGATTTCCAGCTGCTTTTAAATCCCGAGTTTGTGCAGAGACTTTGCGATCGTGACCGGAGAGCGGTTTGCCTGGTACAGTAGAATTTCCACACATGTAAATGTGCTGTGTATTGAAAGTGGATCGTGATTTGGTTCCCCACTGTGTGAACTGTGTTCTGCTTGCTAGAGCTTTATCCAGCCTAATCGGACTGAATCCACATTCGTCTCCATTCGGCCTGGGCCATGCCACACTGGCGCTGCCAGGCTGCCCCACTGCACAGAGAAAGCCACCGATGAGAGACCTGCCTGGGGATCAGCCCCCTGCTCCACGCTTGAACAGGAATGACACCTTGGCGAATCGTGTGGGCTCTGCTTCTCCTGGCACTCCAGATTAACCACCTGCTGTCTCGATTTTCGTCCAGCCTGTGTCCAGTCTTAGGTGTCGTGAGTAATCATCAGGGTAGCTCCCTGCAACAACAGCCTAATCTAAAAGTGTGTCATCTGATTGTCTTGTTGTTTTCTTTTCACGAACTGAGCCCTCCAGCTCCGGATTACAATTAGTGTGTGTGGTGCATGCTGTTTTCTTCCATCACCGGATGTCCCAACCAGCTGCAATGTTCCTGGTTAGCCCACCATTCTCCATCTGGGTACCCAGGGTGTGTGACTGTTTATGGACCCTGAAGTGCATGCATAACTGTTTGATTGATAGAACCTTTAAGCAAATTAACCTGATTACGCCCCTCCCTTGTTCAAGCCCCTTAAATAAATCAGATCTAACACTTTTTTGCATTTACCCTGACTGTGGTTCCAGTTTGTGCAAGAGTACAGTACTGCTGTTTTTTGCTGTGTATAACCTTGTTTTACAAGGGGTCCCCTGGGCCGGGCCAGAGGAAAGCCCTGGTGGTAAGTGCAAACAGTGTGGGTACTTGTGTGGTGTATCAGGGGTATTGTGAAAGTGATTATTGTGTATTGTTCCGGCCACTAGTAAGGAAAGAGGTGGGGTTACAGTGTCCCGGAGGGCTGTGCCCAGGTTAGCCTGACCACTACCAACCCTGACCTCTGGGTGGAGGCACTCGTTTCAGAACTCAGGCCCCTTAATCAGCTACTAGCCAAGCAGGCAGGGGTAGTAGCCCTTGGGATAGTGCCACCTAGGGGTTACATTTTGGAGGCTCACCGCTGGGATTTTGTGCCTTCTAGTGGCCAAAAATTACGAATTATTGTTAAAGATTAATGGCTACCCCAGTAGAAATGACTATACACCAGTTGGTGGGGTGGTGTACTGGGCATGAGATCAATCCCCAAAATGCTCTACTTATACTGGATAGTCCCCTGGGTACCAGTAAAGACACTGTAGAGGGAGCACTCTCCAAAGTTGAATGTTTGAAAAACTCTGTGGTGGTGGGTCGACAGGCTGATTTGATCGCCCAAACTTTCATAGCCTTGGTAGAGTGTAGTGACCTCATGCACAGCTCTAAAGTGCCACAGACTATTGCCCAAGAAGGGGTTCCAGCTGCCAGGAGAGTGACAACAAAAGACAGTAAAGACCCCGGGGAGGATGAGCTCCGACCATTATCTGAGACTTTTGAAGAGAAATTTGCTAAGTTGTTGCTGGAGGAAGGGAAAACCGTAGAGGACTTTAAGAAACTATTCCTGCCACCTGGGAGTGTTCCTTCCCCAATACACCCTTCCACTCCAGCACCTGTTACTGCTCCGCTTTCTGTGCCCATGCCAATGCTGGCCCCTATATCTGTACCTGCCATTAATCACGACTCCTACCGAAGGCTGAGAATCTTCTCTGGCACCCTCCCCACCCCCAGGGGGAGGATGACTGGGAGACGTGGATAGACTGTGTTGCCTCTCTAGTACTTGAATGGCAATGCTCAGAAGCAGAGAAATGAAAGAAGTTGAGTGAGAGCCTCCGAGGTCCTGCCCTGGCTACCATCCATGCCAAGTGGGCCAATAACCCCGAAGCAACTGCACAGGACTATCTTGATGCATTGGAAAATGTGTATGGGAGCCAAGATTCAGATGAGGATCTGTGGTGGAGGGCAAGAAATGCTCAGCAGTACCCAGGGCAGCCATTGTCTGTGTATGTACCTTGGCTTGAAAAGCTGCTACAAGAGTGCCTCAAAAAGGGTAGTTTGCCGTCAAATGAATTGGATCGAACTAGGCTGGACCGGATCCTTAAGTCTGCTCTGTTTTCAGAACTGTTACTGCTTCAGTTGTACCTTGCCACCCAACTGAAATCGCCCCCTCCTATGACGAGCTAATGAAAGAAATTCAGGGGGCTAAGCAAAGGCAACCCTGTGGGGGGATTGCACCCATATCTGCTGCTGCTGCGCAAGTGACCGAGAGTGATCAGCCAAGTGAGGATCAGGGGCAAAAGTCGGCACTTAACGAGCACTCTGAGAATGCAAAGGACTTCCCGCCCTGGGCCCAGCATTGGAAAGACAAGCTACTAAAGGAAGTCCGAGAGTTGAAGACGGGTGCCTCTGCAAGGGTTTCCCCCATGGAACAAGATTCTGGTCCCTTTCAGAATGTGACTACCATGCGGGTGGTGGTGCACCCTCAGGCATCCGCTACCGAGGGTGACTCTAAGGCTGAGATCACCGGATTGACTGCCACTCTAAAGGAACTGTTAAGACATATTGCACCACTCTCACTGCTGCAAGCAGATACTAGACCCCAATCTCTTGCTACTGCTTCAGTTCCTCATATGATGTTCTCTCCCAGGATGAAGAAGAAGAAGAAGAAGAATCAGCATTTACTGTATATAGTGCTTTTCATACACAGTATCCCAAAGCGCTTTACAAGCAATACTAGACTGGTAGTGAAGTGACTGAATGTGTGGTGGTGGCCATATCGCACATCATCACCCACACACAGCCTGGATAATTGCATGAACCCATGAACCGGTTTATGGGAAGGGGACTGTTGGCCAGGACACCGGGAATGTTCCCTGCTCTTTACGAAGGGTACCCTGGGTTCTTTTACTTCCACCTGGGCACCCACCAGGACAACACCAGGATGGGCAGAAGGGACCTCGGTTTAACATCTCATCCGAAGGACGGCACACCCCAGCAGTACAGCACCCCCCAATACTGCACTCGGATGCCAGCGATTTTTAGGTGCAAGTCCATCCCGGTGTGGGACGAGAACCCACGACCTTCTGGTCCAGAGGCGGATGTGCTACCAACTGAGCCACGCTGACACCTGGAGTCTATCATTTGTCACAACTGTGGGAAGGATGGCCATATGACAAGAGAATGCCGGTCTCAAAAGGACTTAGAAAGAGTAGTAAACAGACTCCAAGGGGAGCTCCAAAAAGCAAATCAAGTGGCCAAGGTGTGCCAGAAATGACCACAGTGAGGGTTCGAGAAACCCTAACTCAAATTTCTTTGTGGCTAAATCGTCTGTCCAGGCCTCTGCTACTGCCTCTCCAGACTGGTCCAAAATAGTGGGCCCTTCAATGGAGACTACGGTGACTGTGAATGGTATTCATACTCGGGCTGTACTTAATAGTGGGTTGCAAGTGATCATTGTATTCCAGGACTGGTATGACAAACACTTATCTGATGTGCCTTTGCAATCCCTGGAAGGCCTACGTGTGTGGGGCCTGAGCGACAAGTCTTATCCCTACCTAAGGTATGTCTGCCTCTGGTTGTCTTTTCCTACAACGGTAACGGGTGTAGAGGAGCCAGTAGAGACATTGGCCCTAGTGTGTCCCCCCACCGGACTGTATGATAGGGTCCCCCTGTTAATTGGGACAAACGCCCATATGTTTGGGAGACTGGCGCAACTCTGTCATGAGAAACAAAGGCAACGGACTGGGAGGGCCCTGAGAATTCCAGCTCTGAACAAGAGGGCCTATGATTTGCAACAGAAACCCGGGGAAGTAGACCAGGATGAACCGGTGGGGATCGTGTGGAAGAAGGATCCCGATTCAATGGTACTGGCCCCTAATGCCCAGTGTACAATACAAGGGGAGGTCCGCCTCCGGAAAGATGTCAAGAACAAAATACTGATGTTGGATGCACCAGACGATGGAAAATTGCCAGAAGGATTATTGGTCAAGCCCAGGATCTTGTCTGCTCGTGCCCATACCTATGCATGACGAGTGATGGTCCAGATTAACAATGTGTCAGATTAGGAGATCCGGGTGAACAGAGGGTGCACCCTAGCTATGGTACACTGCACAGACACTGCAGTATTGCCCAGCAACAAGCACCCTGGTGAGAAGGAGAGAGTGACCCCAGACTTGTTTGACTTCGGTAACTCCCCGTTGTCAGCTGAGTGGAAGGCTAGAATTAGCAAGAGACTTTCCCAGAGAGACCAAGTGTTTTCATTGAAGGAATGGGATGTGGGATGTGTCCAGGGTGTGGAGCATCACATATGCCTGCATGATGAACTGCCATTTCGAGAGAGGTCACGACGCCTAGCCCCAGCAGACATAGATGATGTGAGAAGACACCTGCAGGAAATACTCGCTGCTGGTGTGATACAAGAACCCAGGAGCCCATATGCCTCTCCCGTTGTGACTGTGCATAAGAAGAATGGGTCTGTGAGGATGTGTTTTGAAAATTGAACCCTGAACCGGCAGACCATCCCAGACCAATACACTATGCCTCGTATACAAGATGCCCTTGACTGCTTGAATGGGAGCAAATGGTTCTCGGTGTTGGATCTTCGCAGCGGATACTACCAGATCCCAATGGCCCCAGAAGACAATGAGAAAACAGCCTTCATCTGTCCATTGGGGTTCTATGAGTTTCTGAGGATGCCACAGGGGATATCGGGTGCCCTGGCCACCTTTCAGCGACTGATGGAACGTGCAGTGGGAGATGTGAATTTGCTGGAATGCCTGGTGTACTTGGACGATGTCATTGTGTTTGGGTGCACCTTAGAGGAGCATGAGAACCGACTGTTTAAAGTCCTAGACTGACTGGAAGACTTCGGCCTCAAGCTGTCCATTGACAAGTGCCAGTTTTTCTAAACCTCCGTGAAGTATGTGGGGCACATAGTATCTACAAAAGGGATACAGACTGATCCCAGTAAGGTTGAAGCACTGACTACTTGGCCCCAGACCCATAATCTGAAAGAACTACAATGTTTCCTGGGGTTCTGTGGCTACTACCGCAGGTTCATAAAAGACTATTCCAAGGTGATTTGCCCATTCTTGAACCTTACCCAGGGTCACCCTCCTACCAATCGTAAATACAAAAAAGGGGCCACTAAAGAACCAGAAAAAGTATACTTTCACCCAGGTGAACTCTTCAGGCCCTGCTGGATGCCCGACTGTGAAGCAGCCTTCCATGAGATCATATACCGACTCACCCACGCCCCATCCTCACCTATGCTGACCCAACCAAACCCTATGTGCTGTGTACGGACGCTAGTCTGCAGGGTCTAGGAGTGGTGCTGTATCAAGACCATGAGGATGGCCTGAGACCAGTAGCTTTTGCCAGTAGGAGCTTGACCCCATCCAAACAAAACTACCCTGTGCATAACTTGGAGTTCCTTGTGCTTAAATGGGCCATCGTTGACCAGTTTCATGAATACCGCTATGGGGCAAAGATATTGGTGAAGACTGACAATAACCCGTTGACCTATGTACAGACTTCAGCTAAGTTAGATGCCACTGGGCACCGGTGGCTTTCTGCATTATCAACCTATGATTATAGTGTCGAATACAGACCGGGCCTGAACCATATTGATGCTGACGCCCTATCACGAAGGCCCACTTCCAAGAGTGACTGGGTCATGCTGTCTGAACCTGACATTCGAGCATTGTGCCAAAAGTTTGATAGAGATGAACAGATGTCTGCAGGCACAGTGGACTGTTTAGTAGATTGCTTGGGCCCTTCTGACACCTGCATACCAGCTGCTTAAAGCCACTTCTCTGCTCTAGATATTAGTGCATTACCTCAATTTGACACTGACAGCATTCAGTGGGCTCAATCCCAAGATCCTGTGATTCAGCCAGCACTTGATGCCCTGCGAGCGGGGAAAGATGTTTCTAAGTTACGTTCCACTGACTTGCGAACTGCTTTATTGTTTAAAGAAGGCCCCAGATTGAAGTTTCTCGATCAGTTATTGTATAGAGAGACAGTAGATCATAGTGGCAAAGTAGACAAGCAACAATTGGTCCTGCCCATGGCCTTTAAAGATTTGGTACTGAGGTCCCTCCACAATCACATGGGACACCTCAGTATTGACAGAACCCTTGACCTGGTACGATCTCGCTTCTTCTGGCCCAAAATGGGGGCCGCTATTGAGCACCATGTAAATACTTGTAGCTGCTGCCTGCAAAGAGAAGCTCTGCCTCAGATGGCTGCCTCCCTTGTTAATATTACTACCAGCACCCCCATTGAACTAGTCTACATAGACTTCTTGTGTTTAGAACCTGATTAGTGGAACATTGGCAATGTGTTAGTGGTTACGGATCATTTCACACGGTATGCACAAGCTTTTCCCACCAAAGATCAAAAGGCATCTACTGTGGCCAAGGTGCTAGTGGAAAATTTCTTCATCCACTATGGTGCCCCCCAGAAGATTCATTCTGATCAAGGCAGAGACTTTGAAAGTTGGCTAATCAAAGAAATGCTCTCTCTATGGTGGGTGCGAAAGTCAAGAACCACCCCCTATCACCCGCAGGGAGACCCTCAACCAGAATGTTTTAACCGCACCCTTCTAGACATGCTGGGCAACCTCCACCCAAAATACAAGCATAAATGGAGCCAGCAGATTAACACCTTGGTACACGAATACAATTGCATGAAAAATGATGCTACTGGGTTCTCCCCCTACTGCCTTATGTTCGGGAGAGTGGCCCAGCTGCCAGTTGATGTCTGTTTTGGTGTCTCTCCAGATGGGGTCCGAGACAAAAACTACTTGCAATATGTACAAAAACTGAAAGCTTAATTGAACCATGCCTATCAACTGGCCCAGACAATGACCGCCAAGAGAAATCTAGCCAACAAAGAGAAGCATGATAAAAAAGTAAAGGCTCAAGAGCTTCGACCTGGAGACCGTGTGTTGCTACATAATTTGGGACTGCATGGTAAACACAAAATTACTGATCGGTGGCACCATCTTCCCCATGTAGTAGTTGGAAAGTTGGATGATTTACCTGTGTACAAGATACGCCCAGAGAACAACTCCAAAGCTGCCATGACCATGCAACGTAACCACTTGCTACCTATCGGCCAAGTCATGATTGCGGCTGAACCCCCAGAAATTGAGCCCCCTGGGCTGATGACTCATGCTGCATCAAGAAAGAAATAGAGTCAACCTACCCCAGTGGTCACAGATTTAAGATTTCCTCCGCAGCTGGCCCAGAATGATAGTGACTGTCAGTCCCCTTCTGACGAAAGTGAGTGCGACTCTGCCTATTACCCCTCTTATGAACTGAGTCAGCTGTTTTGAGGTAACCCCATGATTAATTGTGGGGGATGAAGCTGGGCCTTGTGGACTGCCTAACCCCCCAGCTTTGTCCTTGGAGCCAATGCTCCCTGAAAGTGAAGTGCAGAGTATCACGTCTGAAGATGCTGAGTCTCTGTGTATTGTGGAACTGTGTGAGTTGCCTGATGGAGGAGCTGATGGAATGAGTCTTTCTGGTGACATACCAGAACTTGAAGAACACTATGAGAGTGCTGACCACCCTCCCTTCAGTGCCTCAAAGCTTGATTGTGCCTGAGCCTTCGCAAAATGAGTCAAGTGTTGTAGAAACAGAGCCTGCAGAGCAAGGCGCCGACAGTGCCCCAAGTTTGGACGTTTCCACCCAGGCAGAGGCACCACTCACAAGTGATGAGAGTCCCCAGACCAGTTCTGAGAGTACAGAGACTGTAGTTGTCCCCCTAAGAAAGACTGGCCGAGCTGTCAAGCCAGTAGTACGCCTCAGTTCTGATTCTCCAGGGAGGCCAGTGGATTTGCCTCTCAATGTGGTGCACAAAGGTGTTTATGTCTCGCCAAGCTCACTGCCTGAATTGAGTTTGACAGGCAATTCGAGGTTACTTGTCTTTCCCTCTTACCATGGTGCCCCCGCCCCCACTAGCCCCAAGTTAGCTGATAGGGAAGGGCCCCCCTCTTGCATTGTTTAAGATACAAGAAGTTATTACCTGATTCAGTATAGTTATGTTCAGTTTACCTGTGTGAAATATGCACAATGTGTTGTCAGAATGGATATAGTATCATGAAGTGTAGTGAATACGTATAGTAAAGTAATAAGTTTATGTTAAATGATGCATGATGGTACAGACTTGACGCAGATGCCAAGTTTTCTCCAGGCAGTGAAGAGTGTAACCCCCCTACAAATGGGGGTTCCCAAAAAGTCTTCCTTGAGCTTGCCTAAATGCTCACTGCCAGGCTGGTGTCCTGCATTTTAGCAGTTTAAATGTGATTGCCAGAGAGTGCCTGTATAGCCTCTGTGCACTGTCTCTTTAAGAGCTGCCTGGATTGCAGTCATAAGTAATTTGAGAGGGAGCTCTGTTGAAAGATGTAACTGTTTGCTGATCATTCATTAGTGTAGTAATAATAATGTAGTCTGTCTAACCTGCCTTTTTTGCAGCAAGGACTGTTTTGTTTATCCCCACCATTTTGGCCCAGAACTGCCGAATTGGACCAATCAGTCTGGTGGGACCTAAAATGGAGCCGGACTACAGGAGTTGTCTGGAGTCAAAATTTGTAGGAAGTGTAGTTTTGGGCTTTTGGCGCCCTTTTGCACCTGAAGGGAAAGCTCCTGTTGTGACTGACAGACGAATCCGCCAACCAAACCTTTTGGATCTGAGGGAAATCCCCAAGCTGCGTGCTGTTTCAGTGAGATCTCATTTGGGAGATGAATGAGCAAGAGCTTGAGACAGTCAAGCAGCCGTCTGAGTAGTTTCGTGTGGGAGAACTGTGGAAAGGCCTGAGTTGTGGCCTGCATTTCTGCCTGCTGCCGCTGAGAGGGAGAGAAGAGAATTATTTCGGACTAAATCCAAGTTTGTGAGAACGAAGTAAGCCACTGATTTTTTACCAGGCTCATACCTGAAGAAGATCGAAGATTTGCTGAATGCGATCGGCCTGCCAGGATTTCCAGCTGCTTTTGAATCCCTGGTTTGTGCAGTGACTTTGCAATCGTGACTGGAGAGCGGTTTGCCTGGTACAGTAGAATTTCCTTACATGTAAATGTGCTGTGTATTGAAAGTGGGTCGTGATTTGATTCCCCACTGTGTGAACTGTGTTCTGCTTGCTGGTACCTTAGAATCCTTTACATGTAAATGTGCTGTGTACTGAAAGTGGGTCAAGATTTGGTTCCCCACTGTGTGAACTGTGTTATTCTTGCTGGAAGCTTTATCCAGCCTAATCGGACTGAATCCGTGTTCATCTCCATTTGGCCTGGGCCATGCCACACTGGCCCTGCCAGACTACCCCACTGCACAGAGAAAGCCATCGACGAGAGACCTGCCTGGGGATCAGCCCCCTGCTCCATACGTGAACAGGAACAATGTCTCGGCGAATCATGTGGGACCTGCTTCTCCTGGCACTCCAGATTAACCACCTGCTGTCTCGATTTTTGTCCCGCCTGTGTCCAGTCTTGGGTATCGTGAGTAATCATCAGGGTAGCTTCCTGCAACAACAGCCTAATCTAAAAGTGTGTCATCTGATTGTCTTTTTGTTTTCTTTTCATGAACTGAGCCCTCTGGCTCCGGATTACAAATAGTGTGTGTTGTGCATGTTGTTTTTTTCCATCACAGGTCCCCAGCCAGCTGCAACGTTCCTGGCTAGCCCACCATTCTCCATCTTGGTACCCAGAGTGTGTGACTGTTTATGGACCCTGAAGTGCATGCATAACTGTTTGATTGACAGAGCCTTTAAGCAAATTAACCTGATTACGCCCCTCCCTTGTTCAAGCCCCTTAAATAAATCAGATCTAACTCTTTTTTGCATTTACCCTGACTGTGGTTCCAGTTTGTGCAAGAGTACTGTACTGCTGTTTTTTGCTGTGTATAACCTTGTTTTACAGGGGTCCCCAGGGCCGGACCCGAGGAAAGCCCTGGTGGTAAGTGCAAACAGTGTGGGTACTTGTGTGGTATATCAGGGGTATTGTGAAAGTGATTATTATGTATTGTTCCGGCCACTAGTAAGGAAAGAAGGGGTCCCAGAGGGCTGTGCCCAGGTTAGCTTGACCATTACCAACCCTGACCTCTGGGTAAAGGCACCTGTTTCAGAACTCAGGCTCCTTAACCTGCTACTAGCCAAGCAGGCAGTGGTAGTAGCCCTTGAGATCGCGCCACCTAAGGGTTACACAAGGAATGTAGTTATTTTTTTTTTTTTAAACAGGCA
The DNA here is from genome assembly GCA_016271365.2 of Neoceratodus forsteri. Classification (NCBI taxonomy): domain Eukaryota; kingdom Metazoa; phylum Chordata; order Ceratodontiformes; family Ceratodontidae; genus Neoceratodus; species Neoceratodus forsteri. The sequence continues at coordinate 263,533,341 of CM057452.1, read as the reverse complement.
TAAATGTGTCATTTCAGCATTTAAAAAGTGGAAACTTCATTTCTGAGCATGCACAATACAATCACCATTATGTCACCTAACAGTACTACTGCGCATGTTCAGAAACGAAGTTTCCACTTTTTAAATGCTGAAATAACACATTTCTGCCTGCCTTTTTCATAAAATAACTACATTCTTTGCAACAGGGGACAATACATGTTCAAAATCAATCATCCACGCTAACAGTTTTGGATGTCATCCATTCAGTAGTTCGTTACCCGTTACAGCTACAGCGTATTACACTGTGCCAAAGATCCATGTTTTGTCACCATGGTGACTACAAGCTCGGTTTCCTGCTTCCTCATGACAGCTATGCACTCCAGGTTTTAAATCAGACCAAAGGACTATTTTATTTAAAAAAACACAAATTTATAATACTAATTAATTTCAGAAAAGGCTACATATATGAAACAAACACTGAACGTATAATGATAGCAATAAGGTATGACCATAGGTTAGATTAACAGTCAGTCACCCCGATGGGGCAATATGGCACTCGGCTGCACCTCCTGCCACATTACACCCCAAGGGAGTGATTAACAGACTGTTAATATAACCTCTGTGTCATCAAGGCACAGGTCAAGAAGCACAGGAAAACCAGGAGCAGTTGTAAAATTCACAATAATAGTTTTATTATTCGTAACAGTAAAATAAAAGAAATAAAACAAAGGCAGTATAACCAGAGATAGTCCATTTGGGTTTCTTCTTAATTTCCAATCTCAGTCTCTGTCTCTCTCTTTTGCAAAACATTGCAGCTCCTTTTTATAAGTCTGTGCAGGAGCTTGTTAAGAAAATTGCATGCTTCTCACACAGTGTTCTTGTAAGTTTCCAATGCTCTTTTCATTTTCAGCAGGTGCGGCAAAAGGAACATTGTGACCCAGAAATGACCTCTTGTTTACATCTTCTGCAAAAGGCTTAAAAATTGCATCTCAGGTTAACCCCTTGAGTTCCAAATAGCTTTGCAATCATTTCAGCAGTATAAATATATGCCGTTTTAGCTTTGCAATCATTTCAACAGTATAACTATATACAGTTTTAAACAAAGGGATCCCAGTATCAATTACATTTCCACAAAAAGATTCACATATATTTTTATACCTGCAACTATGTAAGAGGGAAAAAAAGACAGAACAGCAGGTGAGGGTAGAGAGATAGTGAGAGGCAGAGAATTGCAAGACCATCGGGGTGATCAAGTCCTAGGTCTCACAAGAAAATGTGGGTGTGCAACCAACAGACAAGAGACAGAAAAGGAGCGAATAGAACAGATCCTTGCATTTAAACCCTTTCCCCATAACAACTGAGACAGGGCCGTATTCAACCCTGTCACATTATGGTCATATCTTATTGCTTAATTATATATAGGTGACAGTAAAACCTCTGCCTCTTTATATGTGGTCATTAAACCAAAAGTTGAACATCTAGCACCAGTCATTTTTTTTAATGGAATAAAATCAGATTTTTTTTTGTCATGATGTATGCCACCCATCAGCGCCAAATGATTTCAAATGCAGGGTAGGAGTTATTAAGATTAGTAGTAAGATCTAAATCTACCCGACGTGAGATGAGACACTTCATCGGCCAAATCAGGGAGAAGCAAGGCTATAGTGGATTGTCTTCAGGCAGCCCTCCTAAGGCAGCTGGTTAGCGAACCCACCAGGGAAAGGGCTTTGCTGGACTTAGTCTTGACAAATGGTGACAGGGTGGGTGAAGTTGCTTTGGGGGAACACCTTGGTTCACTGTGCAGACATCTGTGGAGGGTACTCAAACCAAAGCAAAAGTGCTTTACTTCAGAAGGGTAGATTTTATCAGCATCGGGGGACTGTGTGAAGGAGGCAAAGGGAAGGTGATCAGCGGGAAGGGGGTAGAGGACATGTGGGGGTACTTAAAGAGGCCATAATTGGGGCAACAGATCTCTATGTCAGGAGGGTTTATAAGACGAGAAGGAAGAGGAAGCCTGTTTGGTTCAGCAGGGTGATGGCAGGTAGGGTTAGGGAGAAGAAGAAGGTATTCAAGAGGTTCAAAACAATGCAACAAGGGGGGCTGAGAAACATACCAGAGGAGGCAAAAAGAGGTGGGCAGAGAGGTGCAAAGAGCGAAGGCCAGAGCAGAAGAGGAAATTGCCAAATCAGTCAAGACCGGGGACAGAGTTTTTTTTCAGTATGTAAGTGAGAGGAGGAAAACTGGTAGGGGGATAAACAGACTTAGAAACAATGAGGGGGTCTTGAGGGAGGAAGATGGGGATAAGACGCAGTTATTAAATTACTTTTTTGCTTAGTATTCATGGTAGTGGGGGGAGTTTGGGGACATCAGGACAGAGGATAAAGCAGAGATGGGGGTTGATATGAGCTCGTTCGAGGAGGGTGCAGTCTTGAGGGAGCTGGAGCAGTTAAGAGTGGATAAGGTCATGGGGCCAGATTGGATGTATCCTAGGGTGCTGAGGGAACCTAGGGATATTCTGGCAGCTATATTTAGTAGGTTCCTGGAGCCAGGGGAGGTCCCAGAGGATTGGAGAAGGGTGGACGTAGTCCCTCTCCACAAGGGGGGGGGGATACAGAAGAGGCAGGTAGCTGTAGGCCTGTGAGCTTAACATCCATAGTAGGTAAAATTATGGAGAAGTTACTGAAGGGCAGGATTCTGCATTATTTGGAGGAAAATTACCTTATTGTCAAGCATCAGCATGGATTCACCAAAGGAAGGTCCTGTCAAATGAACTTAATAGAGTTCTTTGACTGGGTCACTAGGGAGGTGAATCGGGGGGGGGGGGTTTGGTGGATATTGTGTATCTTGATTTTAGGAAGGTGTTTGATTCTGTACTACTTGGGGGACTAATTTATAAATTGAATGGGCTGGGACTGGGGGTGAGGGTAGTTGGATGGGTGTGAAACTGGCTAAAGTGTAGAAGTCAGAGGGTAATAGTAAATGGGGTCACCTCAGAGGAGGGAATGGTCACAAGCGCGGTTTCCCAGGGGTCAATGCTGGGACCACTGCTTTTCAACATATTCATGGTGGATATAACTAAGGGACTAAAGGGAAGAGTGTGTCTCTTTGTGGATGACGTGAAGGTTTGTAATAGGGTGGATAACCAGGAGGGGATGGAAAATATGCACAGAGACCTGGGATTATTAGATGGAAATTGGCCTTTAACATAAAATAGTACAAAGTCATGCACTTAGGGCGGAGAAACCAGAGTGAGACTTACTATCTGTGGGGTTCTGGCCCTGGAAGTGACGGAGGAGGAGAGGGACCTGGGAATTATTGTATCCAGGGACCTAAGGGTAGCTAAACAGTGCGAGAAGGCAGTAGCCAAGGCTAGCAGGATGTTGGGCTGCATTGGGAGAGGATTCACTAGCAGGAAGAGAGAGGTCATCATCCCTTTATATCAGCAGTTAGTTAGACCGCATTTGGAATATGGGGGTGCAATTCTGGGGACTGTTCCTGAGAAGGGAAGTGGAAGCTGGAGCGGCTGCAGAGAAGAGCTACCAAGATGGTGGCAGGGCTCAGTCACTTGCCGTATGAGGATAGATTGAAGGAACTGGGAATGTACTCCCTTGAGCAGAGAAGGGATAGGGGGGATATGATTGAGACCTTTAAATATGTTAAGGGGTTCAACAGAGAGCCAGAAGAGGGGCTTTTTAAACTAAAAGGGCAGAAGAGGACCGGGGGGCATATGCTACAGGTAGAGGGAGGCAGGTTCTGAGGAAACAACAGGAAGAGCTTTTTCACAGAAAGGGTGGTGGAGAAATGGAATGGGCTCCTGGAGGCAGTGATAGGGGAGTCCACCTTAAAGGGTTTTAAGAGAGCATGGGATGGCCACATGGGTCTGATATCGGGGCGGGGGAGGAATAGGGTGCCGGAGGGAGGAGTAAGGACGCTGGATGAAGTCCTAGCCCTCTGCTAGGCACCTTGGGCAGACTGGGTAGGCCAGGCGGTCCTTCTCTGCCGTCACGTTTCTATGTTTCCATCTGATACAAGTTGCATATTAAATTATGCCAAGTTTCAATAGAAAGGGATTGTGGTGTCAGCCAAAGTTTGGTGATTGTTTTCCTGGCTGCAACAGTCACTACATTCAGCAGTTTTCATGTGTCAGGACCCCTGTAACCTTCTGGTAGATCTAAAAGAAGAAAGAGTAAGGGTGTGAGCAGAAGGTTTGGGGTTCAAATGTCTCTAAGGGCCTGTTGTACTGTAGTGGGCATATGAAGGGTGTCAATACTGAACAGGACCATGTTATATGGCTGAGGGTAGCTGGTGAAGTCCCACACTATCTCCAGCGGTGGGCACCTCTGTGGTGCAAGTATTTTGCCTGCTTGGCAGTAGTGATGAAATATCTTACAGTAGTTTTCCATGAAGACTCCTTCCAAATATGTGAGGAAGTTACTTTATGTATGGATTGAAGGTCAGAGTTCCATTGTTGCTTCGTGAGATTAATATTAAGGTCCTTTTCCCAGGCATTTTTAATGTGGTCAGCTGAATGGCTCTGAAAAGACTGCAGGGCTTGGAACAACTGGGATGTAAAATGTTTAGTATGGCCTTCTTCCATGAAAGTGTGTTCTGTCAGCTGCACAATTGTTGGGATCCCCTGCTGGTTTCGTTCGAACTGTATAAGTGGACATAGGTAATCCCAGGCCTGTAAATAGTGAAAAAAGGGTGATTTTTGGTAAGTTATAGATAGCTACTAAATCCACATAAATTCGAAGTGTACTGTCTTATTGAAACTGAAACCAGTAGACTAGGCCCAGCTGTGCCCAACACTGAAAACTGTAACCTAAACGGGAAGTCAGAAAGTCTGCTGTGCCTATGAAGGAGAGAATATGGTGTTTAAAAGGTTGCGGCTCTTTTCTCTGTTGCATTCGGAACCAGATTTGGAGAGTATTGACCGTGTAAGGATTGTCTTTCTCAATATGGTTAAAAGATGGCCTTGGTTTGATGTTATTACAGATTTTTCAGGATGAATGAAGTCCCCCTCTAACAATTTGAGGGTTTTCCAATGTGCTTCGTAATTGTCGGTTAGCCAATAGAACATAGTGCAAAGCTGCTTCATGATAAAGTGACAGGTTAGGGAGTGCAAGGCCACCTTTTCTTTTCGGTAATTGTAATACCGACCAGTGAATCTGAGTTTTTTTCCCCATGCCATACATAATCTTGCAATTAGTTTATTCCATTGTTGTAAATATGTATGTGAAGGAGTGACAGGGAGAGTTTGTGCTAAATAGAACATTCTTGGTTAGAGGGTCATGCGGCTGCTGTCTATCCGTTGAATTAAGGGAAGTGGGAGATGAGACCAGGAGATGGATTTCTGAAGCTTCAGATGCCAGCAAGCCTCGCTGCAATCGAACATATGGTGCACGGGCTTATGGATTCTCCATCTGAAAATTGGGAATTTACATCCTTGCGCCTAAACTCAGGACCCTAGACCACATTCTTGTGGTTCAGCCTGCCTCCTGGAGTTTAGGCATGGAGCTTGTGCCAGATATGTGGCACAAGCTGCCGTAAAGCATCGAAACTGTCGCAATTGCACCCGAGATTGGAAATTCAAGTGCAGTTGCAGCAAAGGGGGTTGGCATACCGCCGACTTCTAAGTTCCATGGCACAGGGATTGTCACAAGCTCTGAGCCACCATTTGAAAATCCGGCCCCAGGTCCCAAGCTCCTTGCACAATGCTTGTGTGAAGGTGTCATAATTAAGAGTGCTAACTGTATGCACCTCTTTGGGAAGGAGGACTCCTAAGTATCTGAGATAGGAAAGAATTGATTTAAACTGAAATTGTTGTTGTATTTCTCTGGAAGAAGCATAGTGAACTGGGAGGACTTCAGAGTTTGTCTTATTCAGATTATAACCTGTGATTTGTCCAGACTGTAAGAAGGTAGTCCATGGGGGGTATGGATGTAATCTAAGTTGGTTAAATGTATTAATAAATCATCGACATAAAGGGCCAGGTAATGTTCCCTATTGCCTAGATGTGTACCTATACTGTCTGGATTTTGGCGTAAAGTTTGGGCTAGGGGTTCCAAATAAAAGGCATACAGAAGGGGGTGTTAGGGGTCAAACCTGTTGTGCTCCCTGTTCTAACGTGAAGGTGGAGGAGATTTGTCAGTCGACCTTAAAGGACACCTAAACCATCACTTTTTGGCAATAAAATATTCCAAAATCCAGCTTCACGGAGAGGTAAAGGAAAGACTGCTGTTTACATTGATGCCCAAACTGCATGCATATAATTAACATAAATGCAGTTTCATAGCATTTAAAAATGTAAACAGCAGCCTTCCCATTTTAAAAAACCCACCCTGTCTGATCCCTAAAATGGCCACCGCATGTACAACATAATTATGTCACTGGAGCCACAGGCAAAGAGCTCCACCGCACTCTACAGTGTTAAACTTGCACTTTGTAAGGATCACCCAAATAAACAAGTGTTTGCCAATGCCGAATGTTCGCCACTTGCATTGCTGTTGTACTGGGTCTTGCTTGTACACATTTTTACTATATAGTTACCCGAGATAGAGCAGAAGAGATGCACTATCTCATTTTCAGTGGTATCCTGCTTTTACACATTTTTGACTGTATTAACCCAGAATAGGTTAGATGAGAGGCAATATATAATCTCAGTGGACTCCCATATTTTGACCCCAAATTTCCAGCAATCTTTTTATTTATTAATTTAAAGTTTGATAACTGGGAAAGGCACACAGAGCAGAAGCTCGTTTCCAGGTGTGACCTGGGGACAGGAGGTACAAATACAATACAGGTAGAGCAACATACAGGTACAGTGTAGTTACAGAATAATATTTACAGCTTAATATAGACAGTGTAATACAAGACTGTGTTGTATACAACAATGCAATACAATGAGTAGGTAAATACTCATTATAGGAATGCAATACAGAGTTATGAGAAGGAGATACAATGGGAAAATACTAGCAGCAAACAAGTACTAGCAGCAAGCATAACAAAGTGGTAGCAACTGATACAGGAAGTGGAGGGGTGGGGGAAGGAGGACAGGCGTGAGGTGGGAAATTAGGGCCTTGGCCAGCTGCAGGATGTAGCAGGGGAGGGCCTCAGGAGGTGCTTGAGAGCAGGAAAAGAGGGGGTGAGACGGGTTTGAGGGGGGAGATTGTTCCAGATGGACGGGAGTCTATAGGAGAAAGCTTGTTTCCCTGCCGAAGTGGTACTCATGGGAGGGCGAAGGAACAAGAGCAATCTGTACATGAACTGTAGGGGGAGGGAGTAGCAGGATTTAGGAGAGAGGCAAGATAGGAAGGAAGAATTCCAAACCAGAATTTGGAGATGAAGGTGGAGCAGTGAGACATGCGGCACTGCGCTAGGGACTGGAGGGATAGGGAAGAGTACAGGTCACAGTGGTGTGTCATGGGGGGAGAATTAGCAGAGAAATGACAGAAGATGTTGAAAAGAACATCTAGTTTGGAGAGAGAGGTGGCAGGAGCAGCGCTGAAGACCACATCGGCATAGCCAAAGGCAGGGAGTATCCATTTGACCAGCAGGTCATGCTGGACAGGGATGGGGAGGCTACCCTTATGGCAGTAGAGTAGACCCAGTTTAGGACATAAATTGGAATGCAGGGCCTTGAAGTGAGAGGAAAAGTCGAGCAAGGGATCAAGCCACACACCTAGATATTTGTAGGTTGGGACATTATCGAGGAGAAAGTATGCTAAGGTGTAGAAAGCTGGGAGTTTGGGGAGCCTGACAACCTTTTGTCTGGAACCAAAAGTCCTGGCCACTGTCTTTTTGGTGTTCATTTTTAGGCAGTTAGCCGTGAACCAACTGGATACTGTGGTGAAATTGTGTTGTAGTGGGGTTTGGACAGCCTGGGCAAAGGGACCAGAAAGGAAAAGATGGTATCATCCACGTACATGTGGATCTTGGCATGGGAGCTGGCAGAGGGGAGGTTATTGATGACTATGGAGAAGAGCACAGGTCTGAAGATTGAGCCTTGGGGGAACGCCTGTAAGGATAGGGAGGGGGGAGACAGGATGTTATTGATTTTTACTGACTGAGACTGGCCAGTTAGGTAGGAGCTGAACCAGGAGACAGATGCAGGTGATAGGCCAATGGCACTTAGTTAATTTAGAAGAAGTGGGTGGGAGACAGAGTTGAAGGTCTTGGTGAGGTCAATGAATATAGCAGAGGTGATCAGCCCTCACTCCATTGCAGAATGGAATCAGTCAATCAAGTTTATTGTATAGCTTGAAAGCCATTACAAGTCATAAAATCATAATGTGCTGTTTGAATCTCAACACAATATGGTACAACATTTAAATAAATATCATGACAATATTAAATAAAGATATAAAAACACAGTCTGGATTAAAGTGCAGAAAGTGCAAGCAGTATAGTAGACTAGAGATTAATCCATTTCTAACCCTCTCAAGTTACAGTAATTTGTTTTCTTATTTTTTCCATTGCAAAAAGAAACTTTGCTAAACGTTCAATAGTCCATACATCCTCTGTATGAAGTAAAATATTTGTAAGAAGTGTTTTATCAATTGGGTATAAATCATTCAGAAAAGTGCTCAACCAATAGGTTCTTTGAGTATCATACCAAGAGCAGTACCACAGAGTATGTACTACATTTTCCTCACCTCCATAACTGCAATCACAATCCCCAGACAATATACCATTTTTCTTATACCGAAATAACAGCATATTATTCGTACATTGTTCAAATTTATATTTAGAAACAGTGGCTCTCAATTTTGGGTCAGTTATTAATTCCAAATACGGTTTAAACCCAAAATAGTAATTATTTTGTGAGAACCATTTGGAGTAGTGAGATTCTTTAATTAAATTCAGGTCCAAAGAAGTCCATTGATTTGTTATCCTTTTTGTATCATATTTCTTATATTTTAAACTTAGTTATACCCTTTTCAACTACTGCATCTGTTTTAACCCTTGCAGGGCCGCAGACTGATTTATCAGTCCAAAATTCCTGCATATTCTAATTCTGTCAGCAGCCAAAGGGTTTAATATAACAGTTTATGTTTTTTTAATATAGTCAGTATGGTAGAAAACCAGTACCCTTCTTTGTAGCCCAGATTATACCAAGTTTCTTTTTCTTTTAAGGCTAAGTGTCCTAGAGTTGTGTGATCCTGTCCCAATAGTTAACGTTCCTACTTTCAAGTAAGGCACCTATATTAATGCCTAGTTTGGATATAAGGTAAGCTGCAGGACAATAATGTCCTAGCTTCAACATGGACCACAGAAATTTATATAATGGGGACACTAGTCTATTCAAATTTTGATAGTCCCAAACATCTGAGCCGTAAAGAAGTTGGGCATCAAATTTCACCCTGATTATTTGTATTAACAGTTTTATAGTTAAACACCCGTATTTTGTATTGAAGCGTACCAACCCTGCCACTGTCTTTTTAAGTTTCTCTATTAACAGTTCCATTTGTAAGGTCCAATTGCAATTTTCTTGGAATAAAATCCCAAGATATACATAGCTCTTGACTACTTCTAATTTTTCTTTGTCCACAGTCCAGAAGGTTGAGTCTCCCTTTTTTCCCATGGCTAAAGATTATTACCTTAGATTCATTCAAATTAATTTTCAGCTTTAAGTCAGTTGATCTACTATAGACATAATCCAGTTTCCTTTGTAGTCCTATCTTGGTGAGAGACAGGACGACTAAGTTGTCCGCATAAGCCAGTAAAGGGTAAAAGTGGGAACATTTTTCAGGAGAATCTGTGTTTATATTTTCAGTCAGCTAGCATTTTCTCTCTATATATAGAGAGAGAATAATAAGGGAGCCATCACACACCGTTGTCTCACACTTCTGTTGATTTTAAATGAGGCAGAAAAACCTCCCAGTCTACCAAGTCTAATCTTGGCCCAGTTATTAGTATATAGTTGAGAAATAAGGGCTACTAAGTTATTATCTATCCCCCTATCCACAAGAATATTCCACAATATATTTCTTGTTAAGCAGTCAAAAGAGGAAGAATAATCAATGAATATTGTAAAAAGGTTTTGTTGTCTTAGTTTTACGTATTTTTCGATTAAATGTCACAGGACGTATATATTGTCCACTGTTGAATAACTGGATCTGAATCCTTCCTGGAAATCTGTTAATCCTCCTGTTCTTTCTATCTCTTCTTTTAATCTCTCCAGAATAGTTCTAGGTAGAATCTTTAAATTCACATCTAATAGACTTATGAGTCTATACATGGTGGGGTCAGTAAGACTTCCTTTTTTATGACTGTGGGCGGAGCCTACAGGAGTGTTGCATGTACAAAAGGAGTGACGTCATGTTTTCTGTCTGTGGAACTGACTGAAGGCGTAAATAGTCTCCTCCGCCTTACCCTCCTCCAAGAAATGTTTTCTGCCCACAAATAAATATGCTTTCATGTTAGTCAATGGTTGCAGGGTACTATTTTCTTTCTTAAATGGGTGGTATAAGAACTGGAACCTGAGTAGTGGGAGGCAGCATTGTTTTTTGGGGGGAAGTAAGGTCCACCCCACCTCCACCCAAGAAGCTCCAAAAGGTCCATCCCACCTTTTTTTTTTATTCATGTGGGAGGGGCATGAGGTGGATCTATCATCCTGACAGAAGACTCACGTTTGGGATGTGGATCAAGGAACAGAAGAAGTCTGGAGTCCCTGCATTTTGTTAAAGACTAGAACAGAAGATACTTAAAATGCCTTCAAACTGACTTAAAAACCCTTGGAACAAATGATTATCAGAGTCACCTGGTGTCTCAAAAGGAAAGACTAAGAAGTGTCTAAAAACTAAGTAAAATAGACAGCTTTCACGTATTTCTTAAACATTTATATACTAAAAACAAAGTTCAGCTTTTGGGATTAACAATATCTGTTTATAATATTCTATCTATCTATATATATAGTTTGTCTTTTTAGTAGTTTCAAAATCTTGAAAGCATTGCTGTTACTAATGCATTTAGAAATACATTTTTAATTGTCTTTACAGATAAATCATGCATGTTCATGTGAGGGCACATTTTGTGATGAAGTGTATTTTTCTTTTTAAAGGAGTAGTCCACCCAGAATGTGCAAAAAACATATGTTATGTAGAGTGTTTTGATATGTATGTTAAATCCTAGTGTGTCCTTCCCTTTGTTTGCTATTAGCAGTTTTTCCTAAAGTAGCTTGCTAGCTGTATGGTAGTTTTACGACCCCTGGGGATCTCCATAACAAATAGTTTTATTGACTTTCTTTCTCCTACGATGCCCCCTGTCTCATGTGACAGCGATTAGCCATGCCCTTAGATTTAGCATGTGTACTGCTTTAAAATTAGTTTAGCAACAGCAGAGCCTTGTAACTGTTCTCATCCAGGGAGCACAAATGTCAACAGTTAGTTTAGTAGATACCTGAGAGCAAGCTAACTAGGTTTCTAGAAGACAACAGCTACTAAATAGCTCTAATTCACTATTTTTGTTTTCTCTGTGCATCAGGTCTAGCTACCAGGAGTGTTTTAACATCAAAAACACAAATAATGAATTAGAGCTATTTAGCAGCTGTTTTCTTACAGAAACCTCAGTTAGATAGCTTTATATATGTATTACTACCAGTTTTGAGTTCTCACTTTAATCCAGTGTTTTGTTTCTGCCTAGGCTGTTAGAGGAGTTTTTGTAATTTTCCCTGGGTGTTTTATGATGTCTGGGGGCTGTCATTCAAGTTTGTTTTATTGCATCTTCTCCAAGTTAGTCTTCACAGCATACCCTTTGGTTTTGATGTCTAATAGCCCCTACAGCAGGCCAGTGTCTTGTTACAGTGTCTTGCTTAGCCACAGCAAGAAAGGACACTGCAGCCAGGATTCACAGTGCTATACAATATACTATAGAAAGTTACATGTTTAAACACACACACACACACACCAAGCAGAACACAGCTGGATAAGGTACCAGTATTTAGGAAACTTGTCATACTTACCCAGAGTCTAGCAATGTGAATCCTGGCTGTGACTATAGGTGTTTACAACTGAATGATAATATCCACACTTGCTTCACTTGCAAATAGGTAGGCATTTGTGTCTAATTTCTGTTTGACTTACTGTAGGTTACACATAGAATCTGAAAAATTCATAACATGCTGTATTGTGATTCAATGAACAGATAAATGGGGATTTTGGTTTCTTTTACAAATTCATTTTTCCTGACCATGGATATACTAAAACAAAAATTTCTCAACAAAATGTTTTTAAATAAAGAGATTAACTCACAGCAGCAGAAGAAGCATGTTGGCATTAAAAGCTTAGTGGCGTGGATGTAGAGGCACCAGTATTTGAGCATGACTTTGGTAGAGGATTAATTGTGACTGGGGGGTGAGGGAGGGAGTGAGTCTTGATATTTGTAGCATAATGATTTTCTGAAACTTCAACCTGCAATGGGTTAGACTGTGCAGCCATCTGTACAGTATATCACTAAGCCATATGCAGTGTGGTATGGGTAAAACCCAGATCACCAGACCAGGACCAGTGCTGTAAAATCTGCACTGGGCACAGCTTGTGCAAATATTGCTGATCCAGTGGATCAAATAAATACATGCAAATAAATAAATAAATACTTGACTTCACCTCGTAGCTTCAGCCCACCCCAGGGTGACGTTATTACATGATAACACACAACTCTGTCATGCCTTATTGCTAAATATGCCCTTTCAATGTACTATACTTTGATTCAGTTAGTGTATGCAACAGCCTTCATGTGAACACTCTGGCTTCTCTTTGACTCCTGATGTCTATTTGCTTTAGCTATTGTATATTTTTGAACTGCTTTGGTCTTCTTGATGTGGTGCCTGTGTGCCTAAACTATGTAATCTGTTTATCTACTGCTACCCATGTATCTCCAGTGAATGACTGTTATAACTGTCTGCTCTCCAAGCCATTGTTTTTGGACTTGTTAACTGTGCTGTCTTTGCATTAGTTTCAACGAGGTGCCTTTGTAAATGAGTCTCTGACTCAAAGGTTTGTAAATCTGATATTTTTTAAATAAATAAATGTTTATGTTTAAGCCCATGAAACACCCTTATCTAGTTAATGCATTCACAGTCGTAGTGCCTCTGCCAGAGCTTGTTGTATATGGGTATTATATTGGCTCCTTTCCAAGAGTCTGGTAAAGTATTTGTCATTATACACTTGTTGAAATAAATGGCCAAATATTTGCTCCAGATCAAAGGCGAGCACACAAATACCTCTGCAGGAATTCTGTCAGGACCAGCTGCCTTGTGGTTTATTTTTCTATATAAATTTTTGGGTGTTTTTGCCCCATTTTTTTCCTGAACCTGGGACCCTGGCAGACACCTATGTACGCGTGCATGGAGGCACATGCTGGGCACTGGCTTGGCCCCTTCCACCCCACTCCTTGCTATCACTGCCACCCCCACCCGCCTTTGCTTCCCACTGGACCTTCACCCGGTGGGAGCGGAACTTCGCGGGGTGCGGGCAACCACCCCTGGGAGGGGAGAACTGCCTTGTGGCTGCTCAATCCTGCTCCATCCCTCTCCTCCCCATGCTGGCTCCCTGATGACCCAAGGTTGTTCCCGAACCCAGGTCGCCGGTGTAATGCAAGGTAAGGCATCCAGTGCCTCAGCCTTTAACGCTACTGGGCCTGCCTTGCATTTTTTAAGGGTAGCAATAGCAAGATATAGCTCATCTAGAGTTATTGGCTTGAAAGCTGTATTTACAACTAGAATTTCACTTGCATGTGTATCTTCTGCAGGATCATAAAATATGGTGGAAAAGTGTGTTACCCATTTATCTTCTGTAATGTATGTATCAAGCTCTGACTTATAGTTATTGCTGCCCCTTGCCACTAAAGTCCAGAAGGCTTTAGATTTATTTTGTCTGACAGCATCCAACATTAAGTGCCATTTTATAAAATGTTTGTTTTTTTATTTTATTAAATTTTTATAGTTGCAAAGTGGATGGCGTCTGTAAATTGAAGGAGGGAGGAGGTGGGGGAGTGGAGTTTCCTGAAGCCTGGTTGAACCGGGTAGAGAGTGTTGGAGGTGGAGAGGAAGTTATTTAGTCTAGCGAGGGCCAGTGATTCTAGGACCTTTGCAGGAGAGGGGAGAAGAGATATGGGGCAGTGGGATCACCCCCTTTGTGAAGGGATATGACAGTGGCTGACTTCCAGGCAGAAGGGACGATGGAGGAGGAGGGAGATAGATTGAGGAGGTGAGTTAGATGGGTCAGGATAGATGGTGCAGAGATTTTAAGTAGTTTGGGATGAAGGCCATCAGGGTTGGATTTCATAGAGTTCAGGGAAAAGATAGCTGTAAGAACTTCCATAGGGGTTATCAAGGGTAGTAGAAAGCCAGAGGGCTAGGAGGGGGAAGGGTGGGTCATGAGAGAGGGCACAGGTAGTAAAGAAATTAGTAAGGGCATCAGCAACAGCAGAAGGGTCAGACACTATGGGAGCCTACCACGCAAAGAGCGGGAGGAGGGGGCACAGAGGGGGGGTGCAGGAGTGAACAGAAATCATTCCAAAAGGAGGACGGGGAAGTATTGGAAGAGTGCAACTGGGTTTTGAAATAGACAGCTTTTGCCTGCCAAATACGCTTGGTACATACTACCTAACATTATGATCAAGACAGGTGGAATGTTTTAAAATCCCATCCGAAAGCTGATTTCACAGAGCGACTGCGAAAAAGAGATTTCGGAGGGGATTTGAAAAATGACATCTGTCATGTTCAGGAGGTGGGGTAGCATAAGAGATCTGTTGAACATTAGGGGCCAAAAACCTGCAAAACTAAACTTCGGAACAGTTCAGTGTTTCTTCATAACTTAGGTTTTTTTTTTTTTTTCACATTTTGACTCCCAAATTTTCAACAGTCTTTTTATGACCACTCCTTCTCAACATGACAGGTGTCATTTATAAAATACAGGCTGAAATGTCATTTCACACCACAAGTGTTGAACATTTGGCATCAAAATATTGAAAATTACAAAAGTTTTATGAGCATACAGTATATTGAAAATGTTGAACATTTATTAATTTTGAATTTTGGTAACCGGGAAAGGCACACTCAGCCAAGGCTCATTTCCAGGTGCGACATATGCTCATAACGTCATTGTTTTTTAAATATTTTTACCCCCAAATTTTCAACATAGCCTTCTTGTGACCCCATATCGTGAACAAGGGCAGGGAAAATGTTCAAATCCTGCCTGGAAGGTGATTTTTTGGCACATGTGCGAAAACACATTTTGGCCAGGATGTGAAAGATGACAGCTGTCACATTCATGAGGTTGTGTGAAAAAAAATGGCTATGCTGAAAATTTGGGGTCAAAATATTGAAAATTACCGAAGTTATGAATGTGCATTGAAAAATGTAAACATACGCTCATAACTTTGTTGTTTTTTAATATTTTTATCCTAAATTTTCAACATAGCCTTCTTATGACCCCTCATAGCCTTCTTTTGACCCACCCTCATGAACAGTGGAGAAAATTTCAAATTCTGCCTGAACAGTGATTTCGCGTCACAAGTACAAAAACACATTTTGGCCAAGATTTGAAAAATAGCAGCTGTCACATTCATGAGGTGGTGTGAAAAGACGGCTATGTTGAAAATTTGGAATCAAAATATTGAAAATTACTAAAGCTAGGAGTGTGCATTGAAAAAAATTCAATGTATGTTCATAACTTTGTTGTTTTTTAATATTTTTCCTTAAATTTTCAACATAGCTTACTTATGACCTCACCTCATGAACAAAGGCAGGAGAAAATTTTCAAATCCTGCACGGCAACCACAAAATCACCTTTCGGGACAGATTTGCATAATTTCACTGCCATTGTTCGTGAGGTGGAGTCCCAAAAAGGCCATGTTGAAAATGTGGGGAACAGATATTCAAAAATAATCGAGTTATGAAGACAAGTTCAAAACCCATTGAAATACATTGCACTGTACACCCGATTTCCTCAGCTCCTGGTCTGGCCTTGAAGACTGAAGATGTGTCTCGATCCAGAGAGGCAGGGCCGGTATCAGGGGGTACAAGTGATGCCATTGCACTAGGGCCCTGAGCCCAGGGGGGCCCAGAGACCCATCTGTCAAAAATGTCATTTTTTTTAAGCTTAAAATGGCAATCAGCAGCTGCTAGGCAGCAAACGCTTACTACTACTGTACTGCTCTCAGTCATGCTGTCAGAGTCAACTCATGACACGGTCAATCACGATCTTCTCATCCAAGTCCTGCCACAACTAAATGTGGCCGCTGAGGTCTCGGCCTGGTTCAAGGACTACCTCTCGGGTCGCTCTCAGCAAGTAAGAATCAACTCCACCATCTCCAACCCCAAACCTGTGTGCTCGGGCGTTCCACAGGGGTCTATTCTGGCCCACTGCTTTTACACTCTTCCTCAACTCACTCCCCAAAGCTTGCAGCGATCATCTCCTACTTTATGCTGATGATGCTGTTCTTTACTAGCAACACCCACAGCTCTGACACCTCCAGCTCTCCCTTCAGGGGTTTTCAGGAGCTGGAAAACTGGTTACTGCACACTGATCATTAACTATTCCAAAACTAAGTCCATGACCTTTGCACATCGCCAAAGCCAACACAGCCAGATGACACTCCAAATCACAAACTTGGATGGTACCCATCTGGAACATGTTACTTATTTCAAATATCTAGGAGTCATCTTAGATACCTCCCTCTCCTACCACAGACATGTACGCCTCCTCTCGTCAGCAATTAACTCCAGAATTGGTACCCTCTACAGGATCAAGAACAGCCTGCCTGCCTGCCCATGCCTTGCAGATAGCTGTCACCTCCTCCATCCTCTCACTTCTTGATTACGGGATTGTTATCTACGGCACTGCTGACAACTCCACCCTAAGTAGCATAATCACAGCGTAAATAAAGCCTGCCGCCTCGTTACATTGTGACAGACTCACCCACACCTGCGATTCAGTACACACTAACAGGTTGGCTTAATTTCCATCAAAGACTCAAATATCAAACCTGCATCTTAGCAAAAGATCCACCTCCAGCTTACTCCATCCGGTCTACTCCCCATCGTCAGCCCGGCCCCTCACAGGCGGACTACCAGACAGTCGGCTACCTCATCCTTCACGGTCCCCCCATGTCGAACGTCTCTAGGGCAGAGATCCTTCCACTACCGTGCCCCCAAATGGCTCAACACCCTCCGCCCTACTCTCTCCCAGACCCACAGCATCGCACTTTTCAAAACAGGCCTTCGAACACACCTCTTTGAAAACTCTAAATGTGAATGCCAATAAGGCCTGCTCTCTCCTCCTTCATCCCCATAACTGACTCAGGGACTTCCTAGACCCTACTACCACCCTCTGCACTAGCTCTGTCTTGGGCCCACATGTATGCTTCCCAATGCTTTTAAAACGCCTCTCAACTGCCATGTCAATTCTGTAACCTGTAAAAATCAAAGTGTATAAAAAAAAAAAAAAAATGTGTTTCTTTTAATGCTTTATATTGTCTTGTGTCTCTCCACCCTCTGTAACCACCGTGGAGCCATTGTATAAATACTGTCTGTACTGAAACCTGTATATAATTGCTCGTTTCGTCTGTCTTCCTTGTACTTTGGTTCTTCCTCCACCCCCTGTAAACGACGTGGAGCCTTTGTAAAAGAGTCTATGACTCAAAGGATTGTAATTCCGATTATACAGTAAATAAATAAAAATAAATAAATGACAACAGTCACAGCTGTGCCGCTGCACTTTCCGCCCTCCTCGGCTACACCTTGCCTACTAGCTCACTGCTCAGCCATTTAATCTTTTTAAATAAATTAGAGTAACATGGTGGTGCACCACCCACTGCATGCTTGTGCCTGCTGTGAGCCAGAACCTTTACTGTCAGTGTTTTGCTGGCTCCTCCTCTGGGTCCCGACCTGTCTCGCTGGTCTCCTCCTCTCCCCGAGTCTCCCAGCTGCTGGTTTGTTGTAATTCCGAGATAGTGGCCATGCCTTGTGTCCAGACCAACGTCAAGTGTCTGCTGCTGTCAGCCAAGGGGGTGGGGCGGGGTACGGCGAGCTGAACAGTGCTTGTGCGACTGACAGACAGACACTGCAGTCACCACCTGACCATCTGCTTTCTTGATCAGGTGGTGCTGCTGTGTGGGAGAGTCTCATGATGATTTGTACTACTGCAGTTTGTCTGAGCAGTTGAGGAGGTGGGATGTGTCGTATGTGGCTCTGTTTTCAATCTGCAGTGCACAACAACAGTGAAGAAAAATAATGAATAATTCTGAGCTGTGCCCAAACTAAAGTTTTACACATACTAAACATCTAGATAAAACAACAAAGTACAGATACGTGGCAGATGACGGGTCAGCAAGTGGGATTCAGATTCAGGAAGGGAAAGAAAGTTAGTTAGAAGGGCAGGGGTTGGAAGAGGAGGCCCAGCCCTGGGGGTGGGGGAGTGGGGAGAGAAGAAGAAGAAGAATCAGCATTTATATGCTTTTGGAACTGCTGATTTCTATTGGTTTAAACAATTACATTTTTCTTTTCTATTTTGAAAAAAGCTACATCAGCTTGGTATACTGTTACCTGTTTGTTGTTGCAAAGTAGCAGATGTTTTTGCATTGTGCTCTGATTCTGTGATAGAATCTGTATTAATAGAAGGTAGATTATTGTGATTGTAGTTACCTTTTGATTGTAAGGATAAAGAGCCTAGATAGAAGTGTATGTATTTTCAAATATTATAGGGGAACAGTGGCAGGATTTTTAGGACAGTAAATTAATAAAAAGGAACAAGGAGAGCTTCAGTAGCAGACAAGTAATTGGAATTGCAGCAGTATAATGTGAGGGAGTGGTGCAATGCAGTGGCAATGGGGCAGCCATATTCAGGCAGACCTTCTGGACACTGAGGTGCTGCCCCATCTGCATGCATCTATCTGGACTGCGGGATGAGGAGCCAGACTCAGAGCGGAAGTAAACTGGGTCAGGGTACCATCACCTATCCAGGGACCACCCAGTCCAATGCAGCTGCCTCAAAGGATGCCGAGAATGAGGAGCACTTGGATGACAGTGGGCTCAGGGAGGGTTAGAGCAGTCAGGCAGAGGCACATCCCAGATCCTGTTCCACTCAAGAACTCATATGCCACACTGGCAAACGAGGACAACCAAATACAGGTACCCAGAGAAGTGGAAGGAAAGGATGTGGAGGTTAGCCAAGGAGGTGACCTCAGCGGGGAAAGCAGTGGACCCCAGAGGAGGAGGAGGAAGCGAATCCTGGTGGGGGACTCCATCATAAGAGGATCCAGCTAGGAACACAGGAGGGGAGGACAGGGAGGTGAGGTGCACCAGGTGCCACGGCATGGAGGGATGGAAGGAAGATCCTGGGGATCACTGGGAAGGCAAGACGGGAGAGTGAGCTGGATGTCATTATCCACCTA
Source organism: Neoceratodus forsteri (assembly GCA_016271365.2). Taxonomy (NCBI): domain Eukaryota; kingdom Metazoa; phylum Chordata; order Ceratodontiformes; family Ceratodontidae; genus Neoceratodus; species Neoceratodus forsteri. The sequence continues at coordinate 263,513,967 of CM057452.1, read as the reverse complement.
GGTACTAATGACATGGCAAATGGGGAGCCAAAGGAAGTTCAGGAAGAGTTTAGGAAACTGGGGAAGGGTCTCAAGCAAGTAGCTACTTCTGTCACTTTCTCAGAAGTACTACCTGTGAGAGGCAAGGGAGAGCATAGGAGTGCATGCACCAGGAACTTTAACTCATGGTTGAAGAACTGGTGCTGTGAGGAAGGGTTTGGATTCATTGGTGACTGGGGACCCACCTGGAGGGATGGAGGTTTGTTCAAGCCTGACGGCCTGCATCCATCCTGGAGGAATCAAGCACTCAATGATAAGTTTAAATGCTACATTGACAAAAATTTAAACTAGCAAGGGGGTGGCAGGCCAGCAAGGAGTGGTACCCACTTGTTCGCCCCCACAGCTAGCAGTGGAACCAGTGAACCAGAGGAGTGGCTATCTCTGCAAAGCAGTGTGCAAAGATGGAGATTAGTGCCCAAGAGGTGGATAAGCAGAAAAGGGGCAAATTTCAGCAGATGGGCAGACAACAAGGAGAACCAGGGATAAATGACAACCAAGGAAGGGGCTGGAGTAGAACAGTGAGATAGTCTAGGGAGGTCAAATCATGGAAAGCCATGTGCAAATGCCAGGAGCCTTAGCAACAAGATGGAAGATCTGGAGGCTGTCATGGTGCAGTCAGACCTGGACATTGTGGCCATCACTGAAACCTGGTGTAATGATAACCACGACTGGGAGATGGCTACACCTGGCTACAACATATTCAGAAGAGAACAGAGCAGGCAGGAAGGGAGGAGGAGTGGCACTCTATGTGAAAAATGACATAAGGGCCACAGAGATCCAGGAGGAACAAAATGGGGGAGAGATACTGTGGGTTAAGCTGGAAAGGAAAATGGGGACAGCCATCCGCACAGGTGTGGTCTATAGACCACCAGCCCAGGAGGAAGAAACAGATAGGGAGCTGATGCTAGCCATCCAAAGGATGGCAGACAAGGGTGAGGTAGTACTGGTTGGAGACTTCAATATTCCAGATGTGGACTGGAGCATCCAGCAGCAGCATCAACTAGAGCAGATTTATCCTGACTCCTTCAGGGTGCCTTCCTCAAGCAACTGGTCATGGAATCAACTCGCAGAAGGCAATACTGGACCTTGTGCTCACAAACAGGGACAGTGTGATGGGGAGTAACAGTGGGGAGCACCTGGGAAACAGTGACCACCAGTCATTGTGGTTTGAAATCACAGAAAGAGCAGAACCAAACCACACAAAAACACGTATCCTGGATTTTAGGGGGGCAGACTTTGGGAAAATGGATACTTGAAAGAGGCATTAAGGGGAATGGGACAGGAATCAGGGGTTGAGGAACAGTGGGCAGTATTTAAAATGGGGATTACAAGAATAACATAATTATGTATTAAGCAGGTTAGCAAGAGGAAAAGGAAGAGGAGACCATTATGGTTTTCCAAAGAGGTAGCAAAGAAAGTGAAAGCCAAAAAGATTGCATTCAGGCAATACAAAAAGACACAGGCAGAAGGGGATAGGGAGAAGTACCAGGAGAAGCAAAGCGAGGCAGGAGGTCAGTAAGGGAAGCCAAAGCTCAGACAGAAGAACACATTGCAAAATCAGTGGGTAGAGGACAAAACCTTTACAGGTACATAAGTGAAAAAGAAAGACAAAGGGAGGGATAGTGAGACTGAAGAGGGAGGATGAGGGGCGGCGTGGAGGATGACAACAGTAAAGCTGACATACTGAACAGGTATTTCTGCTCAGTCTTTACTGAGGAAGAGGAGGGTAATGGGTCTGAAGGAGTACAAGGGGTGAGAATGGTGCAGAAATGGACTCAAGTCCCTTTACGAGAAAGGGTCCTGAAGGAACTGGAAGTAATAAGAGTTGATAAAGCAATGGGGCCAGATGGGTGCACCCAGGGTCCTTAAAGAACTAAGAGAGGTGGTGGCTGAACCTCTGGCTATCCTGTTTAGCCGATCACTGGAAACAGGGAGGTACCAAAGACTGGAGGACAGCAGATGTAGTCCCTTATACAAAAGTGGGAACAAAGAGGAAGCAGGGAACTGCAGACCAGTCAGCCTCACCTCGGTAGTGGGAAGATCATGGAAGCACTACTGAAGGAGAGATTGGTGGAACATCTGGTTGTCAATGGATTACAGGACCCAAGGCAGCATGGTTTCACCAGGGGGAGGTCATGTCAGACCAACCTCATTGAATTTTTTGACTTGGTGACTAGGGAGGTGGATCAGGGGAGGGCAGTGGACATGGCCTATCTGGACTTCAGCAAGGCCTTTGACACTGTGCCACATAGAAGACTATTACACAAACTGGGGAATATGGGTGTGGGCAGGACAGTAGGTAACTGGCTGGGTGGCAGGACACAGAGGGTGGTGGTAAATGGCTGTCACTCCACAGAGGGAAGAGTGACCAGTGGGGTACCACAGGGATCAGTGCTGGGACCGGTCCTATTCAACATCTTCATCAGTGACATGGCGCAGGACCTAGAAGGCAGAATTTCACTGTTCGCTGATGACACAAAGCTCTGTAACAGAGTAGACGCACCAGAGGGTGTAGACAGAATGAGAAGCGACCTGCAGAAACTTGAAGAATGGTCAGGGGTTTGGCAGTTGAAATTCAATGCAAAGAAGTGCAAGATAATGTATATGGGGCACAATAACCCTGGCACAATATATCAGTTGGGGGGTGAGGATATAGCATGCACCAAGCAGGAAAGGGACCTTGGGGTTATCATCTCTGATGACCTCAAGGTAGGGAAACAGTGTGACAAGGCAGCAGGTAAAGCAAATAGGATGCTGGGATGTATAGGCAGGGGCATTACCAGCAGGAAAAGGGAGGTCATAATTCGCCTATACAAGACACTAGTGAGGCCCTCACCTGGAGTACAGTGTACAGTTCTGGAGACCATACCTACATAAGGACACAGACAGGGTAGAGAAGGTTCAGAGGAGGGCAACAAAGATGGTGCATGGATTGCATCACAAGTCCTATGAAGACAGGTTGAAGGAACTGAACATGTACTCCCTGGAGGAGAGGAGGTAGAGAGGGATATGATAGAGACATACAAGTATCTTACAGGGAGGAACAGGGTGCAGGAAAACACTATTTTTAAGCGAAAAGATGTTCCAGGACTAGAGGGCATGGGATGAAGTTGGAGGGAGGGACGATTCAGAGGAAACATGAGAAAGAATTTCTTCACAGAACGGGTGGTGGACAAGTGGAACACCCTGCCAGAGGAAGTGGTGGGGGCTGAAACAATCACGGGATTTAAGAATGCATGGGATAGACATAAAGGAATTCTGGAGGTCAGGGGTAAGGTACAACAGACTTCTAGGAAAACAAACTGAACTTACAAGCTCAAATGGGCAGACTGGGTGGGCCATAGGCCCTTATCTGCCGACACTGTCTATGTATCTATGTATCTATGTATCTATGTATATAGCGCTTTTCATACACCGTGTATCCCAAAGCACTTTACAAGCATTGCTAGACTGGTGGTGAAGTGACTGAGTGTGTAGTGGCGGCCATATCACACATCAACACCCACACACAGCCTGGACAATTGCATGATCTGGTTTATGGGAAGGGGAATGTTGACCAGGACACCAGGAATGTCCCATACTCTTTGTGAAGAGTGCCCTGGGTTCTTTTAGTTCCACCTGGACACCCACCAGGACAGCACCAGGATGAGTAGAAGGGACCTCGGTTTAACGTCTCATCCAAAGGATGGCACACTCCAGTAGTACAGTACCCCCCAATACTGCACTCGGATGCCAGCATTTTAGGTATGAGTCCAATCCCGGTGTGGGACGAGAACCCATGACCTTCTAGTCCAGAGGCGGATGTGCTACCAACTGAGACACACCGACACCCTCTGGTCTGGAGATCCAGATTGGCCTCGCCTTTGCCTGGCTAGGTGTTGTGTGGGGTGGTGGTGAGATGAGCCTGAGGGAGGGTGGTGGGTACTGTAGAACTTACTCCAAGCAGCCACAGGGGAAAATTAAAATGTGTGTCTTGGTGGCGGCGGATGTCTGACTGTAAAATCATAGTATATGTAAATATCACCTCTCATTCTCCCTTTTTGAGATCATCAGTCTGCCAGTGTCGGCGGGGGGGGGGGCAGTGGCTCACTTTTTATAGTCTTGCACCAGGGTCCAGTAAATTCTAGTGCCAGCCCTGTAGAGATGATTTCAGTGTTGGACCCCTGGTAGGTAAGTAAGGGGTAGTGGATGCTGAAGTGCGGTGGGAGGGCAGGGTGATGGCAGTGGTGGCCAGTGACAGCAATATACATCCGACATCAATGGATTTTTTTTTTTTTTAACAGGGTGTATGAAAATTAAAAAACACTGTGAGGGACGGTTTTCTTTATTTAAGGTATCGACACTGGTTACTGAGCTTGCTGCCTGCCGGGGTGGGGAGGGGGGATTGCCATCACAAAATACAGTGAAGCCAGCTTTTTGTTAATGTGAATGAACTAACATTTACATCTAACTTTGCATTTGGAGAGGACCAGCAGAACATTCTTATCAGGAAGACATAATCACTAAACCACCAGGTATTTCAAAACCTGTCCTTTACAGTGCATTTAAGAAGGGACAATTTTGGCAGGTTTATGGAAATAAAAATAACAAAACCACAGCCTAACATGATAAAAAAATAATACAGATGTTAAAGGAGAACTACCTCCACAGATAAAGTAGCAACCGTTGCACCGATCATGGCTTCAGTACTCCAGTCCCCCTTGCAGGCAGAATCTTCACTGAAATGTACTGACACCCGAATACAATATACCCCCCCCCCCCGACAGCGTCACCAACACAGTGACCTACATCGCTGTCGACAAAATCAACAGTTCGTCGACAGGACGCTGTGTTGGTGCTGCCTGAGACAGGCACTCTGTCTCCCGGTCCTACACCCCCTTCCCAAATCAACTCTGACTCAGAGTTGATTATAATTAGTACAGGGATGCAGGGTGCAGAGCCCCCCAATAGAAAAATGGGGAGACAATCAGGATCTGTGTCAACCGCAACTTGCGGTCAACATAAATCTCATCGCTGTGATGCCAGTCAACTAAATTGTCGTCGAACCGGCGTCATAGATCTCCCAAATCTAAGAAGGCTGTCATAGCAGGCTGCATTTTTTAACATCTCTGTACTCATCCCTGAGACCACGCTGCTAACAACATGGTATCATGATGTGCCGCTGCCCCTTCCTGTATTGTGCCCTTATGTACGGAGATTTAATCATTTCCATATCTCCCATGCCCTGCTCTGTTTTCACAGACTTTGCCTAAATGCCATGTGCATACATAGCGTACACACAGCATTTAGGCAAAGTCTGAGAAAATAGAGCGGGGGCATGGGAGATGCGGAGATTATCAGAAGAGAAGCAGCAGTGGCATGTAATGATTTTGTGTTGTTAGCACCATGGTCTCGGTGGGTGAGCACCAGGATGTTAGAAAATGTTGCCTGCTATGAGAGTCTTCTAGTGTTCAGGTATGAATACATTTTAATGAAAATTGTGCCTGCAAGGGGTGGGGGGATCAGGGTACTGAAGTTCCGATTTGTGCAGCAGTCGCTTCTTTATCTGTGGCGGCAGTAAGTCATGATTTTGATTATTTGAGTGATACTTATGTTAAAAAGGGTCCATACAAAGTGCACGTTTTGGCACTTAAGAGTGCAGTGGAGCTCTCTGCCTCTCACTCCAATGATGTCATTACGCTACATGTTCAGCAATCATTTTAGGGATCAGACAGGGAGTGTTTTCTAAAATAAGAAGGCTGCTGTTTACATTTTTTAAATGCTATGAAATTGCATTTATGTTAATTATACAAAATGCAGTTTTATTTATTTGCTTTTGTTAACCAGGTAAGCACACTAGACAGCAGCGTGCCTATTTTCAGGAGCGACCCGGGAGAGTTACAGGGTATCCATAGGACAATAATTACTTACAGGAGCCACATGCTCCAACAGCTGGTAGTACAGTAGAGTATACATACAGGAGCCATAAGCTCCAACAGTTGGTAATACAATAGGGTTTACATACAGGAGCAAAGAGCTCTGCCGTAGGGTGATACAGAGGTAACAACAAATAACAGTTTAGGAATTTACAAGAACAACAAGGCAGGAGTCAAACAATAAATGCCGCGCCACCTGGAGCGGTAAGTGCCTGGGGAGGGTGGTCAGCAACAGATATATACGAAGGGGAGCAACTGCACACTGAGAGAGGCGAGTGGGAGCTTAACCAATGTAACAGCCTTTCCTTTACTTGTCTATGAAGCCAGATTTTGGAATATAACCTCAGGGTGGTGTTTGATGAAGGCCTGACCCTGAACGCTCAGGTGTTGGCCGTAGTCAAATCCTCCATTTATCATCTAAGAAACATCGCCAGGGTGAAGCACTTAGTTCCATCCGATGATCTTTCTACATTGGTCCACGCCTTTGTCACCACCTATCTTGACTCTACTGCAACGCCCCTCTACCTAGGACTTCCGGGAGTGGATATTCACTAATTGCAGATGGTGCAGAACGCAACAGCCAGGTTGTTAACTGGAACCCCTAGATCCAGTCACATAACACCTGTGCTGTGTAAACTGCACTGGCTGCCTGTATAGTGGTGAATCACTTTCAAGGTTGCATTGCTGACCTATAGAGCCCTACATGATCAGGGACCCCAATACCTGCAAGATCTCCTATCTCCCTACCATCCCTTCCGTTCACTCCGATCCTCTGAGGAGGGATTGCTAGAGGTTCCCAGGGTATGTTTGGGGGAAGATCTTTTGCCTTTATGGCTCCTACCCTATGGAATTCTCTACCTCGTCGGATACGAGACAGCCTGACCGTAGAAGGGCTTAAAAACTCCCTTAAGTCATATCTTTTTCAAAATGCCTTTGAAGGAACTTAAGATTTTAAGAGTTTGTGTTTTGATTTTTAAGCTGAATTCAGTTGTATAATTTGAATGTGTTTTATATTTGCATTCTGTGTAAGTATGGTGTAAGGGAACCCTGAGCTATGGAAAGGCACCTTGTATAAATAACATTTTACTTACTTAGTTGCTTACTTTCAATATTGTCCTGTGTTTGTCATGAAGTGACAAACTCAGTTTGGTCCCTGTTGATCAGCAATGGTAGTAAGGGTTCAAGGCATTTAGCCATTATAGTAGTAAATATTTTATAATCGATGTTAAGTACACAAATAGGTCTGTACGATATGCACAGGGTCCTGTCCCTTCCTGCCTTCGGGATGACTATGGAGTGCTTGTTTCCATGGGGGGCTACTTGCCCATCCTTCAGAGCACCCTCCCAGGCAGAGTGAAGAGGTGTACTTATAATATTTTCAAAGGATTTATAAAATTCTGCCATGTAGCCATCAGGCCCAAGACTTTTGTTATTCTTGAGATTTTTAATGGCAGCAGATATTTCCATTACAGAGACAGGGGCCAACAGGGACTGCCGTTGAGGAATAGATACAGTGGGGAAATGCAAATATTTTTGTATGGATTCGGTAGTGGTGTTTATGTCTACAGCATATAATTTAGTGTAATAGGGCTTAAAGGCCGCTAATATACCTTCTGGGTTGTAGCTAACGTACGGATGTCTGGATGCCAGATTTGAGTGACAGCAGTTGTGCCACCCACTATTAGAGTGTGTACACCAGAATTTTAGTGGCCCTCACTCCTTCTTCATAGTATTTCATACTATAGGGTTCAGGTTCGAGGCACTCCCTACTAGACCTACCCCTGTGTAGATGATCCAGTACCACTCTTTAAGGGCTTTGACCCCAGATGGTCTTATGGAGGTAGTGGACCTATCAGGCTTGACGAGTATATGCCAGGAGCCTGGGGTAACTGGTAATAGCCTATAATAGGGCAGTGGCAGGGGGCCCTCAACTCCATAGCTCCTGTCCATGTTTTCCCCCTCTCCCTTTGCCAGAAGTCCCCATGTTTGATGGGACTTTGAAGGAGATGAGGTGAGGGAGTTGAAGGTTGGAGCAGCGGCGGAGGAAAGTCAGCCTGGCAGATGACAAACTTAGATTGATAGCTCGTTATAAAGACTGTCAATCAGCAATCTCTGATAAGAAGGCAGAGTTCCTGTCCAAGGAAATTGCTGCAGCAAGGAATTGACCAGCTCAGCTCTTCTGAATTGTTGACAGGTTGTGCAATCCAACCTGCCTTCAGTCTTGGTGGACCTTTTCACAGGTTAGATGTGATGAGTTTGCTCAGTTCTTTGCTGATAAGATTGCCAGCATCAGGTCGGAAATCCATTCACCACCTTCTAATGGGCCTTGCGATAATGGTCGAGAGGTTGCAAGCATCCAGCCTGTCTGGTCTGACTTTAACCAGCTGTCGAGTGTAGACATAAGTGCAGATCATCCAGTGACTGCGTCCGACCTACTGTAGTTTGGACCCAGGCCCAAAACACCTCCTTGTGGGGTGTGCTGAAGTCATCAGCCAGGTCCTTGCCAGAACTGTCTGATGTTCACTAGAGACAGGGTTTTTTCCTGGCCCCTTGAAGGAGACGTTAGTCGTAACACTCCTGAAGAAATCTTCTCTGGATCCGGACTGCCTGGTAAACAGCAGACCTGTCTCTCACCTGCCTTTGTAGGCAAGGGTATTGAGAAGGTGGTGGCCATACAACTGGAAGACCATTTAACAATGCTTGGTGTCTATGATCCTCTCCAATCTGGTTTCAGGAAGAGGCACAGTATGGAGACTGCCCTTATTTGGGTACTGAATTATCTCCTGATGATGCAGGATCAAAGTAGTCATTTCATCTCATCTGTCTGCAGCATTTGACACTGTGGACCATGGGGTGTTGATTGAGCACCTGCAGATTTTCTGCAGACTGTCTGGTACAGTCCTCAGTTGGTTTCGATCATTCCTCACTGACAGGATGCAGAGTAGTGTTGGGAATTTTGTCCTCTGCACCTTTCCCCTTGTCATGTGGGGCTTCGGAGGGCTCCATCTTATCCCCATGTTGTTCACAGTGTACATGCTGCCATTGGGAGACATTATAAGGTGGTATGGGCTGAGTTTTCACTGCTATGCAGATGATACTCAGCCGTACATATCCTTTGTGCCCAAGCAGGATGATGCAGTCTCGGTTTTTAACAACTGCCTCACTGAGATCCGGGGTTGGATGAGTGCCAACTGGCTGAGATTGAACCCTGACAAGACCAAGGTGCTGGTAGTTGAGCCAGGTCACCAAGGCATGGAGTTGCAAGCGGGTCAACCTTCTGGACTTTGGCTCAGAGATGCCCAGCTGCTGACCTCAAAATCAGGTGCAAAATCTGGGTGTTGTGTTTGACAGCGGTCTGACACTAAAATCTCAAGTGTTGGCCGTTGTAAAGACCTTGTTTTATCATCTGAGGAACATTGTTTTGGATCAAGCACCTGATTCTGCCTGGCAATGTGCCAACTCTGGTTCATGCCTTTGTAACCTCTCGCCTTGATTCCTGCAAAGCCTTGTACCTAGGGTTGCCGGGGGTTGATATTCACTGACTGCAGCTAGTGCAGAATGCGGCAACCATGCTGTTGACTGGCTTACCAAGATCTTGCCACATCACACCTGTGCTCCACTATCTGCACTGGCTGCTGGTACATTGGCGAATCACCTTCAAGGTCGGGTTGTTGATCTGTAAGGCCCCATGTGGACAGGGACCCAGCTACCTGCAAAATCTTCTGCGCCCCTCCCACTCCGCTCCACCGACAAGGGATTGCTAGAGGTTCCCAGGGGCTGTTTAAAGACTTCTGAGGTGCGTACTTTCGCTTTTGCAGCCCCGACCCCATGGAATGCTCTATCTCATCAAGTTAGAAAGTGCCAGACTACTGATAGTTTTAAAACTGAACTGAAAACCTACCTTTTCAGACAGGCATTTCCTGATGAGAGTTAAATTTAGGTTTACTGTACTATGCATTTATATTTTTATTTATTAAGGTTATGTGTTTTATAGTATGATTTTCATTTTATGTTTGTATGAAATTTTTAGTTTGTAATAAGATGTAAAGAACTCTGATCTCGTGGAAGAGTGCTGATAAATAAATGTTGATTGATTGATTGATTGATTTGTGCTGGAGATATCGAAGGGCCATCTCTGTCTTCAGGTCTAACATTTCCAGTATTCTTTTTGTTTGGGTTAATTTGGACTGTACCCTCATATGGCAGCAGTACTTTTTTCATTTTTTCTCTTTTTATTCTTTTAGTAACCCAGTAGGACCCACTAGACCCATGGCCTGTTTTCAGGGGAAGAGAGCACTGGGGAGGTTAAGTGACTTGCTCAGGGCCATGCAGTATACAATTAGAGGTTGTGGGAATCAAGCCAAGGTCTGCTAGATGTACCAAGCTCATTCACAGATCATTACTCTAACCTCTAAGTACTACTGCCTGCCCCGAACTGTAGTGCAGCCTGTCGATGTGCTAGCATTTCTCCGACAACAAAGCACTTGCGACAGCAGGCGGTGGCTACGTGTAAATACCCTAACTTTGTGTTCAGTGGGAGGCCCTCCAGACTGACTGGCCTAGTACCAGGGTTTCCATGAACTCCATTTTGGTAGTATTTGACTTCCAAAACTAAAATTAAAATGCGCAAAAATTAAGGGTCAGGGATGGAAAAAAAGGGAAACTAAATACTGTAGCATACAATTTTTCAGGCGAGGGAATCAAAAATAATTGATTCTTTTCTGAAAGAAAGTGTATTTGACAGTTACACTTGTGTAACCAGCCTCTGTCTTCGCCCAAGTTCAAGGCAGGTTACTAGAGTACACTCAAAGAGTTAAGCCTAACCCTGAGAGTTGCTCTTTAGTGGACCTCAAGTAGGATACATGCTGTCTGGATTTTGTGCTCCAAGTTTCCTGACTCAGCTAGAAGTGGGAAACTCAGACGTGAATATTCATGACTCTGTCCTTCCCTTTTAACACCATAAGAGTGGAAGGGAAGCTGAGAGCTAGGCAGTCTTAGCTTCAGAGATCCAAGGTTCCAGAAGTTAAGAGTACACCATCTGAATTCAGAAGGAGCCTAGGAGAGAAGTCGAGGAGAGAAGCCCTTCACAACAAACAAACAAAGAAAAAAAAACAGCACTGGAATCACAGAGGCCATCAGCATTGGCTGCAGCCTAGCATGTGAAGGGCCACTTCACAGAGTTTTTATTTTGCAAAGTTCACACTTCACTATACAGAGCACTTTGCGAAGGGCTATGTGAAGTAGTAGTCCTCACCCAGGGGCTTATTCACCACTGGAAACAGAATTTTTCAGCAGAAAGGGACCTCTAGGCCCACCCAGTCTGCCCAAGTGTTTCCAACTGTTGGACCTCCGCAGACCCTAACTGGTCTCCTGAGACCTTCCCTGTTTCTTTACTAATATGCTCGTTTGTCTGTCCCATGCATGCTTGAAGCATTCCATTGTTATGGACTCCACAACTTTGGGTGGCAGTCTGTTTCGCAATTCTACCACATTTTCTATGACATATTGTTTCTCATCCTCCCTGAAATTTACTCCAGCTAGTTTCTTTTTTCCATATAGCGTTTTACTCCTTCAGCAAACTCTTCAGCTTCTGTCTCCCCCCCCCAGCTGGCACCCACCTCCTCCATACCGACCTTGAAGCTTGTTCCCCCACGGTTTGCCCCCATGGAGGATGGAGAGAGGAGTGTGGTCCTACCCCCCCCCCAGTACTCAAGTCCAGATCAGTTTCAGGTGATGGTGTGGTCTGGGGAGGAGCGCAGGACTTCGTCCTGCCTCAGGATCCCTTTTCTATTTTTCTCCCAATCCCGTTCCAGGGCTTCACTTCAGAAATGTGCATGTAGAGGCGCGCACGTTCTGCAAATCTGCAGCCCTGCCCTTGAGCCACTTGTTGCCTGCAGTGCTGCCACCACTACGGGGCCTCCAGCTGGTGGCAGCCAAGGGCCAATACAGCTGTCACCCCCTTCCCTGGGACATGAGAGCTGTCCTAGGGATGCTCAGTTCTCACCCACGCTGCCTACTTTTGGCAACCTGTGCTCGTTCCCAAACACGGGCCACCAGCATGGTGGCAATAGACACCTCAGCCCTCCATGTCACTGGACTATATTACCCCTCCAATTTCACTGTATGTCCCCTAGACCTGGGGCTCATCCACTTATGGAAGAGGCTCCCCCACTGCACTCTATGTACCCCTGTCAGATACTTCAAGGTCTTGATCATGTCACCTCTCACTCTCCTATCCTCTGGAATGTACATATTGAGATCCCTCAGCCTCTACTCTTAGGGCTTCCCTTATGAGGAGAAAACATTTGGGGTTGAGAAATGAAACATTTGCCAACCCAACCACCAAACTTCAAACCCACAGTAAATGAATGCAGCAGGATGAATGTGCTGGTACACTGGTGCATCAGCTGTCCTTGTCATGGTTTTGGTGCACTTACTGGTTGTGCAAGGGTACTAGTGCACTGACTGGTCATGCCAAAATACTTGTCCAGTGACTGGTCTTGCCAAGATGCAGTTACATTGACCAGTCATGGCAGGGTACCAGTGCTTAGCCATCTCTGTCTTCCTAAGCAGCTCTGGCTTGACCATGCCTGATGATAAAGCAGCAACATATTGCAGTGCCATGCAGGAGTTATGGGTTCAGAAATGGACTTGGAATGTTCCATTTTGACTCGCAGGAGATTGTGGTGCATTTCCGGGGTGTCACAGGCAGCCTCCCATGGCACCACATAGAAACATAAACTTTACCAGACAGATAAAGACCTAAGGTCCATCAAGCCTGTCCAATCCCTACCTCAGTCAATCACCAGTCTAGCACTGGTCAGACTGTAAGCTGTCTAACCAGTACTCACTTTCACTGTGGCTGGCCCCTCTTTTCCCCTGCTCCCCCCACCCCTCTTGCCAGTGCTCTCCTGAATCTCATGAAACTGTTCCACCCATTGTTTGAAAGCATCAGCCGCCTGAATGTTTACAGGCCCATGGTAGACAGTTCCATTTGTCTGCCATCCCCTCCGTGAAGAAGCATTTCCCACAGCTTGTCACAATGCAGTGATGTGCCCCTCCTGGCTGATCAGGAAGTGGCTGGTGGCAGTCCTGGTGAGGCGTCAGCAGTTTCTTTCCCCACGTCAAGGATTGAATATATACTATTATCTCTCTTAATAGGGCTGGCAAGGCATGTCTTCAAGGTGCCACACACCCACATCCCAAAACTTCGGGCACTGTAAGTGCAGTTGTTGGTGCCCTGGGAAGGGAAGGTATCAATCTGCCTTTGTGGCTACTGTTTGCACCACAGGTCCCTCATAGAGGTGGTCCTCAGTAGGTTAGCTATCCCGTGTGTGTGTGTGTGTGTGTGTGTGTGTGTGTGTGTGTGTGTGGTTTTCATTCTTGTTAATGCAGCATCTAACAGATGGTGAGAACTGAAATGTTGGAATGCAGGCATATTGTTGGAGAAATAAACTTATCAAGTTTGATGTATCTTTGTTTTACAGTATTTGAAATATGGCAACTTTCTTTAATCAGTGAGAATATTTTATTATAAAGAAGTATTATGCCATCAAACTGGGAATCAGTTTATTCAATAATGAACACACACACACACACACACACACAAGATTACACGCATGCACAAGCCACATGGGGATTCAAGAGGGTTGCTGACAAACTGCCTTTCACAGCTTGTTTAAAAGCTTGGCAATACAGCTTCTCATTAACCTGCAGCATGCTTGAATGCTTAGAATCAGGGGATCTTGGTTCAAATCCAGTCTTAGACAGTAGCCTCCTTTGTGTCCGTGGGCAAGTCACTTGACCTATGAACATACAAACTGAGGAAAGAAACATCACTGGCCCACCACGATCCTGTCACATTTTTTCTTCATGGTAAGAAGCATAGAAACACAGAATTAGTTGTCAGAAAAATATTGCTTGGCCCATCTAGTCTACTCAGATTGTCCCTGCTTAGTTTGTCTGCAGATCCTAACTTGTCTCTGGAGACCCTCCCTCATCCGTGCCTATTTACTAATATTCCCCTATGTCCGTCCCATGCATGCTTGAAGCCCCCTCCTGTTTTCGCCTCCACCACTTCCACTGGCAGTCTGTTCCAGGGTCCACCATTCTTTTAGTGATGTAGTTCTTCCTCATATCCTTCTTAAACTGTACCCCCCCCCGCTTCAGAACATGCCTTCTTGCCCTGGTGCTCTTTCTCATTTGAAAGAGACTTCCCTCCTTTACCTTGTTCACCCCCAAAAGGTACTTGTAGGTCTCTATCATGTCCCCTTTCTTCTACTCTCTTTCAGGGCATACATGTCAGAGTGCTCAGTGAACATGTGCAGAACAGTCGCTTGTCATCACACCACCACCAAGGGATTTTTCCTATTTTCCCGCCCCCTTCCCTTGCAGGTAGTATGCACACGTGCAGCGTCCTGGCGGGGGGGTGCCCAATGTCGCATGTTCAGCAAACAACATTAAGGGCACCACTACCAGGTGGCATCAAAAAGTAGTGTGCAACTGACCCCTCCGGCCATCCTCCTAGAGGAGAGCATCTGCTAGATGTTCTGAAGCCTCCCTGCTGGTATCTGCTCCTTACGTTCTGGGTGCAGGGTGCAAGCCCAAGTTGCAGTGTACCATAGCAGTCCCCCTCCCAGCTCGGCACCACAGAAATGAGAAGTAATTCTTCCTGACATTTCTCCTGAATCTACCTCTTTCAAAAGACATTGAGTGGCTTCATATCATTTTGCCCTATTATATCCTGTAGAGCTGCATTTGGTATGGTGGAGTTATCCCTTTCAGATATTTGAATACAGGGAGAGTGCTGAAGAGCCAGAAAAGATGGTAGATGCTTGGTGACTCAGCACCCACACCAGACATTTAACATCCGGTACCATCTAGCTTAGCAAGATTGATTTATTAGAAAAATTGTACAGACAATGTAAGATTAAGATGAATAGAACACAACCATCCACAAAAAACAATCGCAACTCACATTTGATGCTGAAAATCCTGAAACCTCTGGACAGACTGCTAGGAGCTCAAGAAACACTAGTGCTTCTGCAGTAGGCCTCGCACAGATGTCAGTAAAAGGCCGTTGTATACAAGAGACATCCCTGATCCTGATTCATCTTCTGAAGGAGCTGCAGCAAGAGGCGAGAAATGAATTTAACAGCACAGTAGAACAATTCAAGAGTACACAGTTTGCCCTCACTACTGTATGCACCACAATATGAGAAGTCATGAAAAGGCTGGGTGAAGCAGATAACTGAATCAGCGACCTGGAGGATCAGATACAGGAGATTACAGTGGACCTCCTGAAGGCCCAAGGCACACTTATAATATTGCAGAAGAAAAATGATGCTATAGAAAACCAGTCCTGACCATCTGATATATGCATTGTATTGTAGGTCTACTGCTGGGAATAGAGGGGAAGGACCCAGTGCACTATATGGAAAAATGGCTGCCAGAGATCCTTGGGCTGCCAGTGGGCAGCGTGGTGGGAGAAAGAGCCAACGGGGTGCTCAGCAAGAAACCTAAGGGTGGTGAGAGACCAAAGAAAGTTCTTGACTGCTTGCTCTACTTCCATGACAGGCAGAGAATCCTCAATGCAGCAAGACAGAAAGGAGTGATGACGGAAGAGAACAGCTGCATACACTTTTTTCGAGAGTGCAGATGAACTGTGCAGAACAGGAGGCCAGATTTTACCAAGATAAAATAGTGGCAAACAAAAAACTTGACAATAACTGCCTGTTCCCATCTCAGCTGAGACTCAATTGGCTAGGACATCCCTCATGTTTTTCATCAACGCAGCCCAAGCTGAACAATGCCTGTTCATGCTGGTGGCTGTGAAGGAGGGCCATGTTACTGTGCTGAGAATGGTGCTGGCTACCAGAGGAACATAGCCGGGGGACAAATGTATGTTCCAGTTCTGGCGAGAGGAGAGACAGAAGGTGCAGAAGGATAAAGTAAGCTTAAGGACACTTTTGCAGCATTTTTGGGAGTTTTCCAGACTAAATGATGACCAGCAGACCCTTCAAGGTCACCTCCACAAGCTAAGGATTCTTTATAATTCAGCTGTAAGTTCAGTAAGAGCTTTATTTAGGCAAAGTTTGCTGTAGTTGTTAGGCTGACTTACTATTTCTGCCCTGAATTTGTTAGAGGCTCAGATAGCTGCACAGGATTAAGTTACTTGCACAGTATGAGATGCTGTGGGGGCCTCTGCATCGATACAGGGCATGGACCAGGAAAGTAGCACAGACAAAGGTCCCACAGATGGATACGAAGCCGCAATACCTCACGGCACTTATAGGGGCTGCCATACTGTTGTTCTTGGCTAAGAGGCCATTCAATGCATCTAGGCTGCCATCTAATGAGGGCCTGGAAATGCACATGCATGAGCTGGAACCTTGCAGTTATGTTGACCTACCCTGGCCAACTGCTTCAGCAACATCAGCATGGCACTTGCCCAGCATCAACTGCAATGTGCTACCAGGAAGAGGCTACACTTGGTTATTAGAAGGAAAGGGTGACCCTGAGCAAGTCACTTAACTTCCTTGTGCTCACACCTGTAAAAAAGCTTTCAGCTTAGTGTGTCTCTCCTGGTTAAAAACACAAAAAAAAACAAAAAAAAAAATATTTTAAAGGTGCTCCGGTAAATACATGAACCAGACAGCAAAAGGAACTGGGAACACATCATCAAAGCCAGAGCAGTTAAACACATATTTTATTTAGTACAAAAGCATAGCTGGAAACAGGATTAACACCCCTACGCATCAACCCAGTCACATGGGTCTTCCTCAGGGGGACACTTGGTTGTTAGACTAAGCACTGGCCAATGTACAAACATGGAATAGTGTGACATGGTTACCAAAGAATAGGGGAAAGGAAAAGGAAAGGAGAAATTATTTAACCAGGAAAGGCACACTAAGCCAAAGCTTGTTTCCAGGTGCAACCTGGGAGCACAAGGAAGTTAAATGACTTGCTCGGGGTCACACAGTATGCAAGTGGGGGCTTTGGGATTCAAACCCAGATCTCCAGGTTTGCAGCTTGGAGCCTTAAACCACTACGCTAAACTGCTTCCTGGAAAATAGCGATCCTTTGGAAGGGGCACATATGGAATATTTTGACCTAGATTGAGAGCTTGGAGACACAGGCAGACTCAGGAAGAGAAGGAGAGCTTATCAGACCTAAGGGAGCAGCAGATGATATAGTTGGCATGGCAACGATAACCAGTTTGACTGGGAAAAATTACTATATTAGCATGATGAATAATACAGGCAGCTGCTGTATTTGTTAAATTAAATTACCATATAATGTTTACAATTCACACTCACAGTGACTTGTTCAGTACTGGATAACATACTGGAATACAAGGGTTTGTCCAGGCTTTTCTTTGTTAGGCAAGGGATATATCAGTGGGGCAATAGACGTGGCCCTCTCCTTGCCCAACTGACCAAACGGAGAAAGTCAACAAATATCATTATGCATATAAATAGAAGATATTGGGAACATGTGGAACTTAACAAGCAAATAGATGAGATCTTCAAGATATTCTGTAACTAACTTTATACCTCTGAGGCTGGGGAAGTAGAGGACAGTGCAGGACTTTTTTAGGACATATTAGCATGCTCACAGCAACAGAGGAACTGCTGGCCACCCTAGGGGCCCTGATAACACAACAGATAATGCTGAGGGTCACTGGGAACATGAAAGAGGGAAATCTGGCAGACCAGATGGCATCTCAACAGAATTCTATAAGCTTATATAAGGTGATGGATCTGAATTGCTACAAGAAGTGTTCAAACTGTTATGAAGCCATAATTATAGTCATCCTTAAGAAAGGTGAGGATGAGATACTTGGTCCATCATGCTACCTTGTATCCCTACTGAATGTAGATGCCAAATTATAAGTCTAATTAATTATTCATGAGCTGAAGTAGCTCATTTATTGGCTCCCCTGCCAGTCTGAAATCTCTTAGAAATGACCAGCAGGGCAACCACACAGCAGAAACCATGCCATAGCAAAACAAGAAGTGTTTTTACTGCAGCCACCAATGTTCACTATCTGTAAGGGACTTGATGCAGTAGCGATCAGCAAAGCGTTCTAGGAAAAATGTGAGGGAACCACGAGAAAACAGCACCACTCCGATGCCAGGACATCACCATCGCTGAGAGACATTAGGAGATGCACATCTCTCAGAGGGCGTTGCCACACAAAAAGCAAATGTACAGAAACCTATTTAAAAAGTATCATTATTGTGATTAGACTTATAATCACAACAATGACCTCACAGACGTTCATTTCCTGTTGATTAATGACCGGCTGGGTGGGTTTGGCCCTTGGCTGCACCTCGGCAACCCTTCCCCCCCCAACCGATCACTAATCTCCAGGAAATGACCAGCTGTTCGGTCATTATTGCTTAAATATTGACCACAATTCTTGCTACTGGACTAGAAACCATATTTCTATTTTTGATCCACCCAGACTGAATAGAATTTGTGAAAAGGAGACAGGCTTACCACAAAATGAGATGACTGCTGAATTTGGTGCACAGCGCATCCCAGAACCTCCTGTGGCTGACATAAAAGTTGGGGTTACCCCCGGGAGAAAGCATGTATGCTGTTAATAGTAGAAGCTACCGATACCTGCAATCCATCCTTTCCTGATCCTAGTGCCATATCAAAACCAAGTATAGACTGTGCAGTCTATACTTAGTTTTTGATGTTAGCCATAGAAGGTTATAGGATACACCCCTAGTGGCGCTGTTCACAAAATGTTGAGTAGGTGGGACAGCAGGGTCAACCAAATAAAAAAAAATTGCAAAAGCACTGATGAAGGAAACATTTTAGTTTCCTGGTAAAAAGCTTAATCGGGGACTGCCCCACTTACTGATGGACTTTCCCTTTAACTTTAATAAGTCTGAAATATTTTGGGTAGGACGAGGAATACTACGTAGATGCCTGAAAGAATTATCCTTTACACTGGTCAGGAAGTATATTAGCTCTCTGGGAATTAAAGTAAGCCCCTCAATCACTTGCAAGACCTTAAGTTTCTTTGTTGCTAAATGAAGTCCTAGAGGACCTAAGCAGATAGGCTACGCTACCAGTTTCATAGCTGGGATGTACATGTAACCCCTCTGTAAATGGGGGTTCCCAAAAGTCTTCCAGGAGCTTGCCTGAATGCTCCAAGTCTGGGCGGTGTTCGGCATCTGAGCTGTTTAAATGTGGTTCCAAGTGACTGCTATTTGAGCCTCCACGTACTGTCTCTTTAAGAGCTGTCTGCTTGCAGACTTAATTAGTTTGTATGGGGGGACTGTGTAGTTATTGCTCGAATCCCGCCCGAGCTGCTGTCAAGTTCGCTTCGTCTCTGCCGTCGCTACATGTGCAGAGGGAGCCTTGTCGAAAGATATAACTGTTTGTCAGAAATCATTTAGAGTGACTGAGAAAATGTAGTTTGTCTAACCTGTCTTCATTTCAACATGAACTGTTTCAGTGTAGCTCTTTCGTTTTGGTCCTGAAGTGCTGAAATGGACCAATCAATGGGGAAGGGTTCCTTAAAATGGAGCCTGTAACCCCTTCTGAATAGCTGACTTGGACCAATCAGGATGATAGGGAGACCCTAAAATGGAGCCTGTGGATGAATCAGAACTTGGACTCTTAATTTTGAGCCATCCACAAGGGGATTGTATGGGCAGTGACTCTGGGAAATGTAGTTTTGACCTTGGTGCCTTTTTCTACCAACAGAGGGAGTCTTATTGTGAGTGACAGCTGAATCAGCCAACTGAATAGTGTGGAGCTAAAGGAAATGCCCTGCTCTGTGACTGAAAAGATCAGATCAGTTGTGGCAGTGAAGAGAGAAGGAGCTGTGTGCTTCTGCGGTGTATAGTTTCATGCGGGAAGCGCGTGTGAGGCCCTGAGATTCGGTCTGCAGCCTTTGTGAGTGCCAGTTTGGACTGACTCCAAGTTGTGAGGAGAAAGAAGCACTAGAAGTGTGGAAACCAGGCTCACCCTCTAGAAGACTGGAGAAATTGCTGAATCACGCTCAGTCTGTCAGGAACTGAAGCTGCTGTGTGTGCTCCCGGGTATTTTGCAGTAATTGCGATCGGGATCGAGGAGCAGCCTGCCTGGTATAGTACTTTCCCTTTACATATGAATGTGTGTAGTGCTTGTGGGGAATCGCTATTTCCAATCCCCCGTGCTGTGTGCTGTGTGTTGAAGTGGGAAGCAAACCCCAGCTTGTCTTGGACTAAATCTGGTTGCTAGCAACTGCAGTGGGGTCCAGTCACAAGGACCTTGTCTCCATGCCCTGTTGTTCTGGCAATCCAGAAGAACATCCACCATCCGGTCCTCAGCTTGGGTATTGTGAGTACAAATCAGAGTATTTCCCTGCAGCCTGTTTTCAATCACAAGTGTGTCATCTAATTCTTGTTGTTTCACTGCTTCATGGACTGAGCCATCCGGCTCCGGATTACAATTGGGTATTGTGCTTATATTTTCTTCTACAGGGCCCTATCCATCTGCACCTGCCGGCCAACCCCGGGCATCGGACCTGGCTAGCCCCCCCAACTTGGGTATCCAGAGTGTGACTTTTCAGCCCCTGTATGTGTGCAGAGTACTGTGATTTAATGCCACCAATTAACCTGATTTCCCCCTCTCGTGTTACTGCCCCTAAATAAATTGGATTTGTTGTTGTTATACTATATACTGTCTGTGGTGTTGGTACTTATGGAAACAGTATTGTGTTTTGCTGTGTATGTTGTTTAACCTTATTTTACAGGGGGTGCTCAGAGACGTGCTGCAGAATCAGTCTCAAGGGTAAGTGGTATCTATATGAGTGAACAGTGTGTATACGTGGGGTATTGGGGCTGTAACTCTGGTGTACTGTGTGAGCCACTAGAGGGAATAAAAGAGGGTCTCAGTGTCCCAGAGGGCTGTGACCAAGCTAGTCTAACCACTACAAACCCTGACCTCTGGGAGGAGGCACCCGCCATAGGACCTAGGCCCCTCAACCTGTCCGTAGTCAAACAGGCAGGGGTAGTAGCTCTTGGGATAGTGCCACCTAGGAGTTACATACAAACCTGATAAACATGAATGTGTAGTCAAGATTATTATACCCCCCGCCCCCCGTAAATGCTGCTAGAGGGATTGATGTTACCGGACAGAGAGAAACTGGACAAAGAAATGTAACATAGAAACATATACAGTACAGACAGATAATGTTAGAATTTATATGGCATGGTAGACACCCAGGGATGAGCGTTTAAAGGTTGATGGCGTCAGTCTCTGAGGTGGGAATAAAGCTCTCAGATTTCAGTAGATTCTATTCAGTGTACCAACTGAGGTACACAGCAGACTAGTTCAAGGAAGGACAGAAGGATAACTAGTTAGAGAGAGAGAGAGAGAGAGAGAGAGATCCCCCTTTAAACTACACACTGTTGGAGTAAGGGGGGATCTGCTAATGTAAGAGGGAATAAGGGGACACAACCCAATAGTATTGCAAACCCAAACAGCCTGGCATCACTTCAGAGAGGAGTTCAGGGAGTGGGGAACATCTCCTCACTTTCTCTTATTGCAGGGAACCCAGGGTTTCTGCTGGTATTGCAGGGCCTTGGTTTTTACACAGTGGGAAGAAAGTGGGATAAGATATTCGGGTAATTCGTACACAGGAATGGGTTTGATCTTTGAGGAGATAAAACAGAAGTGAGACACTTTAAATACATGAAAGTTAGGAAGTGTTTGAAAAATGCAGAGGGAGGAAAAGAAGGAATACCAACCCTGACAGATCTAGTTGGGTTATACTGAGAGGATGTAAATGAACAATGGAACTGATAACAAGGGAGTGTGGGGCCATAGCACACAACAGGACTGCCCCACTGCCCCACTCACCCCCCAGTGAAATGCAGAAGGACTCAGGAGCAGGATCTAGGTGTAACTTTAGCTGAGGAGACACATGGAGGTGGTACACAAGCTCCATGAAGAGATTCCACCCCTGTGTGGTAGATGCCAACAAGATGTATTCACCTATGGTCACAACCTTTGGACTTGAAATTGACTGGTAGCTTTCTGCAGAGAGACATGGCAGGAAGGGATTGATACGATAGGGACCCCATGACAAGGGGTGACACCCAGCTGAAAGGATGATAATTTAAGAATGATGTATCATGAATTATCATTATGAGTTATGTTCGAAGATCATGTTCAGGCTTAAGAAAAACATCATTGTGATCATGACCAACAATGATTAAATCTGAACTAAATGGCTGCCAATCAAAAACCATAATGTTATGGAAATTATGATTGTGATTAATGATGATCTTTTATTATTATGATTTTTCACAATTGCCCATTGTCAAGATTACTGCAATAAATTAAAAAACATATATTTTTCTATACTTTTGGAATTTATCTTATCTTCTATTTCGATATCTTTATTGGAATCCAGTTAAGATACAGCTTCTATACAAACATAACATACGACTTTCAATTATATTTCCTCTGACACCTCACTGCTTACAAGTGTTACTAGTCTTCTAGCAGTGCTTGACACCTTGGGTACATTGGCGGTTTGTGCTACAGGTATGGGGGAAGTGGTGGTGGCCTACAATAAGGCTGTCACTGCTGCCTTTGACTCATTAACTCCAGTCCATGTCCATCCCTTGCATTCACATGTTGACTCTCCATGGTTTGATGGTGAGCTTAGACAAGTCTATGGGATGGAGGTTAAAAAGACTTTGGAGGAGGCCCATGGCTCAGGAGGAGGACAAACTAGCTTTGATTGCTCACTATGGTGAGTATCAAAGGGCAATCTCTCATAAGAAGGCAGAATTTGTGTCCAGAGAGAACTGTGGCTGGGAAAAATCAACCAGCTCAACTTTTTCAGGCTGTAGATAGGCTTTTACATCTAGCCTGTCTGGACCCCATAAAAAGTACTTCTTTGTCACAGTTTGAGAAATTTGCTCATTTTTTCTCGATAGGTGTCCTCCATTAGAGCTGGGATCTCCTTCTGTCGGCAGTCATTGTCCAACAGTGGAGAGATGGGATGTCGCATTGGCTATCAGTGGTCATGGAGTGAGTTCCGATCAGTCACGATGAAGTTAGGTCATTGAGGTGATCTCGGAGCTGCAACCTACCTGCTGTGAACTGGACTCGGGTCCAGCTGGGTCCAGATTTTGCTAGGGTTGTTAGATGCTCCTCATCAGAGGGGGTCTCACCGTCTGAATTAAAAAGCACATTTGTGAGACCCCTTTTGAGAAAACTGATTTTGGACCCAGATGTCCTAGTGAGTTACAGAACTGTTTCTAGCCTACCATTTTTAGGTAAAGTTATTGAGAAGATGGCTGCGCTGCAGCTTGAAGCTCACCTTGAGACCTTCAATGCACTTACCTGGTCAACAAAAACTAAATAAAATAAAAATATCTATGAGCCTCTCCAGTCAGGGTTTCAGCTGAGATTCAGCTCAGAAACTGCCCTAGTCTGGGTGTAACACGATCTGCTCATGGTGAGAGATAGAGGAGACATATAATTTCTTGTACTCCTGGATCCTTCCTCTGTATTTGACACCATTGACCATGGGCTGCTTTTGGACCATCTCAGGGAGAATGTGGGACTCACTGACACAGTTCTGCACTAGTTTGAGTCCTTTCTACAGGGCAGATCTCAAAGGTTGGTAATGGGTAATTTCTCATTGTGCCTAGTGGATTTGCACTGTGGGGTTCCCCTTGGATCAGTCCTCCCTCCCAAGTTGTTTTTGGTTTATATGCTACCCTTGGGCAAGATAATTTGTTGGTATGGAGTTGGGTTTCACTGCTATGCAGACAATACTCAACTCTACCTGTTTTGTACCTCAGAATGGGGGGATGAGCTGGCGCAGTGGTTGGATTTCCGCTTGCGATGCCAATGACCAGGTTTGAGAATGAGCCCAGGAGTCAGAGGCTGGCCAGTGGGAGAAGGTTTGAGCATCCTATGACCGCTCACCTTCCGCGGGGAGGGATATGGGTTGGAGCTTGGCTGACCTCAGGCGGAGGCCTGAGGGTACATCAAGTTTTGACTCTGGAAGCAGGGGGAGGTCGTGAAGGACATCAGCACTTTTTTATTTATTTATTTAGTTTTTGTTGACCGGGTAAGTGCATGAGACAAATCCCGCCCATTTTCAGGCACGACCCAGGGGGAGGGGGATAGAGATGAATTCCAACTGACCTTGAACCAGATTAAGCTGTTGGTGGTATTTTTTTTTTTTTAGTGAATGAGGGAAATTTGGCCAGGACACCGAGGAAATTCCCCTACTGCTTGGCCAGTAGGGGGACTTGCTGACCATCGTGGTGGAACGCTCAGTTGTTGAGCCGACTTTGTTGTAGCAGGACGTTCTGCAGGCCGAGGGGCCAATTATGACTTCTACGATTGAAACTACAGAATCAGAGATCATCTTCGAAGCACCGATGGAACCTGTCTTACCTGCTAACCCTGTGTTTTCTATGGATGTCTCGACTACGACAGGACAACAAAAGGTGACTTCACTGTCTAAAACTGCGTTCTCTGAGAAACTGCCTACTGAGTTTACTTTTCCAGCTCCGACTCAGCCTTTTCTTTCTACCTGGCCGTGGAATGCGGAACTACCACTTGGATATCCTGTGACAGCTGGAGCTATGCTGTCTGACAGCGAGGTTGCTACGCAGCAAGTAAACGGAACTGACTTTCGGGTGGATGCAGCTTCGGCTGAACCGAAGAATGCGCTTAATACTGGTCAAACTGCCACAGGTACTGTCTACGTTACTTCACCTTTAGAACAACAACACGCATCTGTCTTCTCTTTTGATGCCAAACAAACACGGATTTTCAAACCAGCTGTTAAAAAAGCACCGTCTGACCAACCACGCTCCTGGGCAGATCAGGTTGATGACGCCAACGCTGGTGGTTTCAAAGCCCTGACACTCTGCGGGCTGGGCGCCCCGAGTCAGGTAAATGGATCTCTGGCTTTTCACTGATTGCCATTCCGGGGTAAAACAAAAATTATAATGCCTCTCCTTTACAAGTTCCCGAATCTTCTGATTCTCAGGTGCTTCAACCTGCTACAACAGAAACCCACTCAGAAGAAGTTCTAGCTTCTCCTTTGGCTCTTCCTCCTGAACTCTCCTTTACACAGAATCCAGGACTTGGGTTTCTTCCACAAAGTGTTGTACCCCTCTCTGATACTATTCTGACCACGGAATTAAACCTTTCAGTTGAGGGATGTTTAGACAACCCAGAGGTTTTACACAGCACAGAGGGCTCTCCACCAGACACTTTGCCTGGCCCAGAACGACCTGCACCACGCTCCTATGCCTCCTTTTTTCATTCCTCTTCTTACTCAGCTAAAAGACACAATGCTGTTTGGCTCATTTATAAAGGGGGTTGGAGGTTTTTCCTGATAGGAAATATGTGGCAAAATCATTATTGAAAGATAGCCTGCAATTTACTTCTGCTGAAATGTATGCACTAATACATGTGTCTGGTGAAAAAACTTTTGATATTAGTTTTAAACTCCATAGTGGTTTGGAAAAATTTTGGTCTAGATTTCACATGGTACGACAAACTCCTCTTTGGTCCCCATTTGATGTTTTTCCTCTCACAAAACCGGCACACAAAACAGTTACTGTTCTTTTTAGGAATGAGAGTGTTAGTGTTATGGACCTAGTTTACTGGTTGAAACAGAGGTGTACAATATTAGGGCACCCAGAGGCGATTTTTGACTCTGAAGATATTTGGACGGGGGGTTGGAGGATCAGGGTAATCTTACGTTCTACTGAAGATGGTTTACAGCATCTCCCAAATTGTATTTTTTGGGGGCAAGACAGGGGGGGTTCTGTTTTATGCAGGCCAGCCTAAATCCTGCTACAGATGTGAGAAATCGGGCCACATTAGTAGTGCCTGTGTCCGCTTACGATGTAACCTTTGCAATTCCTTGGATCACATGAGTAAACATTGTAGGAATATAGCTGTCTGTTCCCTGTGTGCTGCTCACGGGCACACTTATGCCACCTGCCCTGTGGCAGCCCACCAACACTCGGACACTCAGGACTCTGAAGAAGAACGTTTGTTAATTGCAATCGCACAACGTTCCAGAACCACCCTTTCCATGACCCGTACTACACCTTTTCCCACTAAGTTGACCTCCTCAGGTGTAACCCCTCCTGCCTCTCAAGACTCCCCCCCCTCCTACTTCCCCGCCCCCATTAGCTCCAGACCCAGATATGCCACTACCTGACCCTCCACCTCAGGTTTCCTTTCCTCTAGATAACCTATCCATGCCCCCCGCCTTCCCCGGTCATACCCTTTCATTCTAGAGAAACACGGAGTAAGACCTACCATGCTCAGCCTGCTTCAAAAGTCCCTAAATTGGTGAACACCCCCACTACTAACCGTTTTCATGCCCTTCTTCTTGCACAAGATGTGTCTGACGCTGATTCTGAATCTTCCCAGTTGGGAGTAGACTCCATAGGGAAATCTATGGATGAGGAATCAGAGGGTATTACACTCCCGTCCCTCCCTCTGAAAACCAGTGCTGCAGTTCCTAAAAAGGGGAAAAAGAATAAACGCAAGCCACCATGATTTGCTTTAACTATCTAAATGCTTTCCTCCTTAACTTTCTGCTCACTCAATGTGAGCAGCATTAAAAATCAGCTCGGACAAGCTGCCTTTTTTCCCTTTTACAAACTTTACACTGTAATATTTTTTTCTTACAAGACACACGTATACATACTGTAGCTGAACTTACTGGCGCCTCAAAACAATGGCATGCTGGGGTTTCATATTGGTCACTGGGTTTTGAGAGATGTACAGGGGTTGCAATACTTTTTGCATTAGAGGTGAAAGTTTTGAAATTGATAGACTTAGTTCCTGGACGGGTATTGCTTTTGGATGTTGTACACCAAGGGATGTGTTACCGATTAATTAATGTCTATGCACCTCAAACTAAAGCAACCAGGGTGGATTTATTTCAGCTTCTACAACCATATTTGCACACCTCCTATAATGTTATCTTGGGTGGAGATTTTAATTGAGGCCTATCCAACAAAGATAGAGGTAAAGGGGTAAAAACTACAAAAGTTTTTAGTGACATGTCTTGTTTGGCTGGGGTGGTTCACACCGCAAGTTTGATAGATGCCTATGCTCATCTTCATGTGACTACTGTACCTACCTTTCACAGAGGTGCACTAGCCAGAAGGATAGATTTCTTCTTTGTTACTCGGAATTTACCTTTGCAATCTGCATGGGTTACCGCGGTGGAATTCTCTGATCACTGTGCCTTGTGCATACAGGTTGGGTCTACAGATGCCTGTTCTTTTGGTAGGGGTCTCTGGAAGCTTAATTCTCAATTGCTCCTCTGTCAGGATATTTTGGAACACTTACAATATTTCATGATGGCAAGGAAATCTTTATATGAGATGTATGAAGATCCACTTCTTTGGTGGTTGGATACTAAGTCGGATGTTATTTCTTTGTTGAAATCTTTTGGGAAATCTCAACGTTCAGCTGCTTATGTTTCTTATTTACAATTTCAACGGCAATTGCAGAAATTGATGTCCATGGCCCAGACTACAAAACATGATTTTTCATCTCAAATAAAAATTCTTAAGGATAAAATGGCACCTTTTCATAAACACCAATCTCAAGTTTTAAAATTTCAACAGCAGTTTGGTACACAAGGTAGTTTTGCCACTGTTTGCCCTTTCCTGGGTAGCAAAGAAAGGCTTGGGAAAAAGGTTTTCACCAGTTTGCTGGGGCTTGATGGTCAGGACAGACATACACAAGCAGACTTAATGACAGAGGTGACTTCATACACGACGACACTCTTTATAGAAAGGCCAGTAGATTTGGATTCTTCTCAGGCTTACCTCCAAAATGTTGAGGTTCCGAACTGTCCTCAATCTCTATTAGCTGGTTTGGTTAATCCTATTACATCACAGGAAGTCCTTACTGTTATTAACACTCTCTCCTGCAAAAAAGCACCAGGTCTGGATGGTCTAATTGCTGAATTTTACAAATTGGTGGGAACCTCATTATCTCAGGAACTTGCTGATGTTTATAATGATTTATTGACACATTCTGATTGTCCTTTAGAAATGATGAGGGGCGTTTTGATTTTTTTGCATAAGAAAGGTGACAAAAAAATCCTTTCTAATTGGAGACCGATCAGCTTATTGAATGTTGATTTGAAAATTATAATGAAAATTTTAAATGCACGGCTTTTAACTGTATCTTCCTATTTAATTTCTCCTGCACAGTCCTGCGCACTTCCTAATAGATCTCTAATTGACCAGTTGTTTTTTTTGGATGAGATTTTTGACAGATCTAGTTCACTTGGATTACCTGGTTTTATTTTATCTTTAGATCAAAAGGGGGCCTTTGATTCAGTGAATCACAATTTCTTATGGCTTACTTTAAAACATTACAGTATTCCATCCACTTTTATTTTTTGGTTACGGAAACTTTATAATTCTGCAACAGTATCTCCTTTGGTTAATGGGCATCTTGGGCCTCTGCTTCCGGTAAGGCAAGGTGTTCGGCAGGGTTGTCCCATTAGTCCATTATTGTACGTATATAGTATAGACCCTTTGTTCTGTACTTTGAATAAATTGATACCTCTATTTCTGTTCCTGGAGTCCCTATCCCTTTTACCCCTTGCTTATGCGGACGACATTTGCATTGCACCTCCACTGCTTCCTCTGTCCCCTGGTTGTTGACATGTGTCAATTTTTTGGTTCTCTTTCTGCTATGTCCTTAAATATACCTAAATGCCTGGGTTTTGGTTTAAGTGGGGCTGTTCCTGAACAATCACTTGTGTGTGATATACGTTTTACGCCATCACCCATAAGGATTTTAGGTATTTTTTTCGGTTCACCTACACCAGCTATTTATAACCGGGATATTCAATTACAGAAAGGTAGGATGATGGTACAAAATTGGAATAAATGGCAGTTTTCCAAGCTCAAATGTATTCATTTGATACGTACCTACTTAATACCATTATTTTTATTTTTGAGTAATATTTTTCCCCCACCCAAACAAAGAGCTTGACTTTATTTAGTATTTTTTTCAAGCTGTTTGGGTAGCCATCTTAATCCCATTAAACGCAATATTTTATACTTACCTGTGTCCCGAGGCGGCTTAAATATGATTAATCCCTTACTCTTTTTTTATTGTCAATTTCTTTTTTCTAACTTTTTACCATTGTTAAAAAAAGTTTCCTAAATTATGGACCAGTCTCTCCCTGCAGGCAATAGGGATTTGGTATAACGAATGGGTATCTGGCAGATTAGGACATCTTAGTAAATCCACTAGTGTTCCACCTTATCAACGTGAGATTTTCCTTAAATTACAGCAGTGGAAAATACCTAGTGACTGGATACTTTTCAAACATAAAACATTTTTATACCAATCCGTTCTTGAGTCCTGTTTTACAGAACCAGTTATATTTCCAAAATGTCCTGATGAGCTGCCTTTGCCACTACAAGGTTTAATAACTCATACCCAAATTCCTCCTAAACTTTGGGATGTAACTTGGTTGTGTGGCCATGAAAAGCTGAATGTAAAGGGCAATCAATTTCATAAACAGCTACAAGATCGTAACTGTTCCCGCCCTGGTTGCTTTCAAGTTCTTGAAACAATGCAGCACTTATTCTTTTTATGTCCATATATTTCCAACTTTTGGGGCTATGTTGCCATTACTTGGAATGAACTAGTCTTTAAATATGTGACTATGATGTTTTAATCTATGGTTCTTACACTGCTAATTGGAAAAAATGGGATACCGACACCTTACATGTTATTTTTGCTGTTTTTAAATGGTTTATTTGGCAAAACAGGTGTCTTTTTACTTTACAACAGAAAGCTTTTTCTTATATGGAACTCTTACAGAAAATACATTCAGAATTATTGAACATTTATAAAAATGAAGTAGGAAGATATAATTGTGCTCAATTAAAGTTAAATTGGAGGAATTTACCTTGGGTAACGGATAATGATGTTCCTGTCACATAACCTTATTATGTATTGTCTAGGTCTGATAGTACTTTTTTTTTTTTTGTTCTCCTTTCTTTATTGATTTGTTCCTTTTCCTTTATTTTTGGTTACCTTTATTCCCTTTGAGTTTTTTCATTTTTCTGTACTATTGTGTATTAACAATGTATTTGATTTTTCTTTGAAGTTCTGTTAATAAAAAATTCCCCTACTCTTTTCGATAAGTGCCATGGGATCTTTAACATCCACCTGAACTACCACCAATCCAGGCAGATGGGACCTCGGTTTAACGTCTCATGCACCTTGACATCAGGGTACACATCTTGTCCCAAAAGAACACGAGAAAATGGCTCCTCATGCTCCTAGTAGATGGAGCACCGGCTCAGATCCCTAAGGCCCCTACCTGTCCTGGGCTGGTGTCCCAATGCAGCACAAAAGTTTGGGATATTAGGGGCCTGCCTCATCCCCGCCTGGGAGGTATAACCAAGGCTCCATGGGGGACGATCACCGCTGGCTACAGTTGGGTGAGCAGGGACAGAAGCCTCAGGTGTTTCCTGCAGAGATGGAACACGAGGAGTGGGGGGAGCATTAAAAAAAAAAGAGCAGGGTGGATGTGCGGAACAAATGTTTGGCTGAAATCCAGGGCTGGATGTCCACAGGCTGGCTGAGGCTCAATCCAAAAAAACTGAAATACTAGTGTTGGAGCCTGGTCAGAAAGGGGGATGGACAGTGTCCGAGGGGTTACTGAACTTTTGTCTTGATGCCTCTCATCTTGACACTGTCCATCAGGTGAAGAGGCTCAGGTGTCAGCAGTCATGCAGAGTGGTTTTTATCACCTCAGAAACATCAGCCAGATTAATTTCTCTTTTCCTCCTGAGGACCTGCCTTCACTAGTACATACCTTCATGATGTCTCGCTTCAACTACTGCAACTCCCTCTACCTCAGGGTCAGCAGAGATGTGCTACAATGCCTGCAGCAGGTGCAGATGCAGCTGCAAGATTGCTAATGGGTCTTTCCAGATCTAGTCATATCACCCCTGCACTGTTGGAGCTGTACTGACTGCCAATAAAGTGGCACATCTCTTATAAGAATAGGTTATTAACCTATAAGGCCCTACATGGCCTAGGTCCTGGTTACCTGTGTGAGCTCTTGCAATCATACTGCCCTGCTTGCCCCTGCATTCTTCTGATGAGGGCCTCCTGATAATCTCCAAAACTCTGTTAAAAACATCTGGGGGAAGAGTCTTCGGGGTAGCGGGTCCAAGATTCTGGAACTCTTTACCGAGGGTTCTGAGAGAGACTTCATCAGTTGAAATATTTAAAAAGAATTTTAAAACTTACATCTTTGTCCAGGCTTTTGGTTCTACTATGGACTCTTGATTTTAGTTAATTATAATTTAACCTACCAATGTCTGTGAATTTTATATTTCACGTCCATATCTGGTTTTGTGGTATATTTTAATAGATATTAATAGTTAACTGACTGTGGTGTGAATTTTAATTCTACATAGCAGGTGAGTGTTGATGCTTATTATTTTTGTAATGGCACCCTGGACCTCTGGGGATGGGCGCCAGAAATAAGTAAAGCTACCACTACTACTAGCTACTACTACTACTAAGGCTCAAATTGGTTTATATAGCTCTATTCAGTGGTTCCTTTTATGGATGTGGTGAGTTCTTACTAGTAGTAGGTTTGTGCTCAAAGCCTCTCCTAACAGTCTACAAACTAATAATGTCAAGGCAAAATTATTGTAAAATAGAAATTACCATTGTTGCTGCTAGCTTTTGGAAGACAGAAATCTTGCTTGTAGAGCAGAAAGCAGCTAACTAAAAAAAGCTACTGTTTTTCTTACTCATTTATCACGTCTATCTCAGCGGGAGTCAGTGCCTGTTGAGATTAAGCAGACAGATACTTTATTAGAAGTAGAGGAGGTCTCATCTAGAGTTAAAAAAAAGAAAAATAAAGTCAGTGTGTGTGTTCTGTGCTGGGAAGGGTACTGTATCAACTTACTTTGCTAAATCAGAAGGAGGGGAGAGAGCTTAATTGGGGGTGTGGCTTAGGCAGTATAAAAGCAGGTGACTCCAATTACAACTTCCTGCTGCTAGCTTTTGGAAGACAGAAATCTTGCTTGTAGAGCAGAAAGCAGCTAACTAAAAAAAGCTACCATTTTTCTTACTAATTGCTCTCCATCCCTCCCCTCCACACTCCCACCCTAAGCCAGTTCTACTTTTATAGCC
The DNA here is from genome assembly GCA_016271365.2 of Neoceratodus forsteri. NCBI lineage: Eukaryota > Metazoa > Chordata > Ceratodontiformes > Ceratodontidae > Neoceratodus > Neoceratodus forsteri. The sequence goes on along the minus strand of CM057452.1, from coordinate 263,481,796 downwards.
TCTGGATTTGACTGACAACAGGAATTTCCTGTTTGGCAGTAGGAAGGGAAGGATCATAGAGAAACATTAGTTTTGTCAACACTAAAGGAAAAAAGAAGTAGCTCTTTCTCCTCCCCTAGCTGTTGGTGGTCTGACTCTGAACAAGGAAGAAGGAGGCTACTGAAGAATACAGGAAGTTACTGTCCCAGAACAGGAAGGGTGAGAGTTGTAAGGAGAGGAGAGAGTAAGCATACAGAGAAACAAGAGAGGGGGCACAAAATAAGACATGATGGGAGTGGTGCAGTGCAATGGCTGTGGGGCAGCAGTGTTCCAGGAGACATTCTGGAGGCTGTGATGCTGTCCTATTTGCAGGCACCTCTCTGGTCTGAGGGAGGAGGTTGCCCATCTCCAGGCAGACCTGGCTAGGATTCATGAAACCTCCCCCCCACCCAGGGACCACCAGGGCCACTGCTGCTACCTCAGAGGTTGCCAAGAAAGAGGAGCAGCTGGACCAAGGTGGGCTCAGGGAGGGAGAGAGTGGTGGAACAGAGTTGCATCCCTCCAGCTGTAACTCTCCACAATTCATATGATGTTCTGGTGGATAGTTTATTTATTTTATTTATTTAGTTGTTTAACCAGGAGTAGCATACTAAGCTGAAAGCTTTTTTACAGGTGCGACCTGGGAGCACAGGGAAGTTAAGTGACTTGCTCAGGGTCACACAGTATGCAAGTGGAAGCTGTGGGATTCAAATCCAGGTCTGATCTGCTGGATGTCACCAGATTTGCAGCTCAGAGCCTTAGACCACTGTGCTATACTACCTCACTATCTAGGGAGGCATCTGCAGTGGAGACCAAGGTGGATGTTGGGAACCTCCACAAAGGAGACCCACAGGAGGGTGGCATGGGACCCCACAGGGGAAGGAAACAACTTCTGGTGGGGGACTCAATCATTAGGTGAGTAGAAGTGGGGGAGGAAGGGGAGAGGGAGGTAAGGTGCCTGCCTGGCACCACGGCTTGGAGGGACAGGAAGCGAATCCTCAGGATCATGGGAGCAGCTGCACAAGGGAGGGAGCTGGATGTCATTGTCCACCTAGGGACAAATGACCTGGCCAGGAATGGGATCAGAGCAGTGCAAGAGGAGTTTGTAGAGTTGGGGAGGGGCCTTAGACAAGTAGCGCATACAATAACCTTCTCAGAGGTGCTGCCTGTCTATGGCAAGGGTGATGCTAGGGTACTCCTCACCATGGAATTCAATGAATGGTTGAAAAACTGGTGTGGAGCTCAGGGTTTTGCTTCATTGGAGACTGGGGAGCCACCTGGAGGGATGCAGGCCTATACTGGCGTGATGGTCTGCATGTGTCCGGGGGGGGGGCCAGGATCCTAGGTGAGAGGTTTAAATGCTTCACTGGCAAGCATTTAAACTAGCCAAGGGGGGAGGCACTGAAAAGGAACAGGGAAATCCCAGCATCCCCCAACAAAACACAGTAATTAGTGAGGTAAACACCAAGGTAGAGAAGTCATTAGGGAGCAAGACAGAGGTAAATGCAAAAAAAGGCAAAGGCAATAAGGACAGGGATGGGGCTAAAAGGGGCAAGGCCATCAAAAACTGGAAGGTAATGAGTACCAATGCCCATAGTCTGTGTAACAAGCTCCCTGAACTAGTGGCCTTGATGGAAGAGGGATGCCTGGATATTGTGGCAGTCACAGAAACATGGTACACAGAGAACCATGACTGGGATGTCAACATACCATGCAAGATACACAATCTACAAGAGGGACAGGGAGGGTAAAAGAGGAGGAGGAGGAGTAGCTCTCTATGTAAGGGAAGGGATCAAAGCAACATAACTAAAGAGTAAACAAGGAGCAGATGAGGCACTCTGGGTCACCCTGGAGACAGGAAATGGCACCACAATCTGCATGGGGGTTGTATACAGACCTCCATCTCAGGGGGAAGGAATGGACAAGGAAATGATAGAAGGAATCCTTAGAATGGCAGAAAAAGGGGAGATATTGTAGATGGGGGACCTGAATATGACAGATGTTAACTGGAGCACCTTTGCTGCAGGCACATCCAAGAGCAGGGTCACTCTTGATGCCCTACAAGGGGCATGCCTCAGACAGCTAGTATTGGAACCCACTCGGGAAGGAGCAATCGTAGACCTCGTACTCTCAAATGGGGATGGAGAAAGAATCTCAGATTTTAGAAGTGGGTAGCCATCTGGGAACAAGCGACCACCAAACAGTGTGGTTCATGATAAACACAGCTATAGAGCCAAGCCATACAAAAGCAAGAGTATTGGACTTTAGGAGAGCTGACTTTGGGAAAATGAGAGAGTGTCTCAGAAAAGCACTAGCAAACAGGCAAGAAGGAGGGGTGGAGGAACAATGGGGAGTAATCAAAACAGCTATCACAGAGGCAACAAGACTTTCTGTGAAGCAAATCAACAAAACACAACGAAGGAAAAAAATGCTATGGTTCTCAAAAAAGGTGGCAGGGAAGGTTAAGGAGGCTAGCATTCAGGAAATATAAGGAAACACAGAAGGAGCAGGACAGAGAACTTTATCAGTTAAAGCAGAACGAGGCAGGGAAGACAGTCAGAATAGCAAAGGCCCAAACCGAGGAAAGGATAGCCAACTCTGTTAAGAAGGGGGATAAGACCTTTTATAGGTACATTAGGAAGCAAAGAAAGACCAAGGGAGGGATACTGAGGCTTAATAAAGGGGAGGGAATGTGGGCAGAGGTGACAGTGAAAAAGCAGGGATACGAATAAATATTTCTGCTCAGTATTTACAAAGAGAGGAAGGGGCGGTACCTAAACCAAACAAGAGAAACACTCTGGAGATGGGGGTCAATACCAATCCATTTACAGAAGAAAGGGTTCTGAAAGAACTAGTAAAATTGAAGGTGGACAGAGCAATGGGGCCTGATGGGATTCACCCAAGAATTCTAAAAGAACTAAGGGTAGAACTAGTGACACCACTGACTACTGTCTTTAACAAATCATGGGAGGATGGTGTGATGTGAGGACTGGAGGAGAGCGGATGTGATTCCTCTTCACAAAAGCATGAGCAGGGCAGAGGCAGGAAACTACAGACCAGTTAGTTAGACCTCAGTGGTATGGAAAATGATGGAATCACTTCTGAAGGAAAGAATTGTTGAGTACCTAGAGGCCAGTGGGGCACAGGACCCAAGGCAGCATGGGTTCACAGTGGAAAGGTTGTGTCAGACAAATCTAATAGATTTCTTTGACTGGGTGACCAAAGTAGTAGACCAGAAAGTGGCTGTGGACATGGCCTACCTAGATTTTAGCAAGGCATTTGATACAGTCCCACACAAAAGATTAATACACAAGGTAGCCAGCCTTGGAGTGGGTCCCAAGGTGGTAGCCTGGATAAAAAATTAGCTGGACAACAGGATGCAAAGGGTAGTAGTAAATGGAGTCCACAGTGAAGAAAGCAGGGTTACTAGCAGGGTATCGCAGGGTTCAGTACTAGGACCAGTCCTTTTTAATGTCTTTATAAGTGACATTGCAGAGGAACTGGAAGGAAAAGTATGTCTCTTTGCTGATGACACAAAGATCTGCAACAGGGTTGATACAAAAGATGGAGTGGAAAGGATGAGAAGAGACTTGGCAAGGTTGGAGGAATGGTCAAATGCATGGCAGGTTAGATTCAATGCAAAGAAGTGCAAGGTAATGCACCTGGGAAACAAAAAGCCAGGGGAAGAGTATACAGTGGGGGCTGAGATACAGACAACAGTAAAAATGGAAAGGGACCTGGGAGTAATCATATCAGATGACCTAAGGTGGCCAAGCAATGTGAGAAGGCAGTAAGGAAGGCTGGAGGGATACTGGGATGCATAGGGAGAGGCATCAGCAGTAGAAAACAGGAAGCTGTTATCCCTCTGTACAGACAGTTGGTGAGACCCCATCTGGAGTACTGTGTGTAGTTCTGGAGGTGTATCTCCCCAAAGACATAGACAGAGTGGAGGCTGTCCAGAGAAGGGCAACCAAAATGGTGCAGGGTCTGCACCAGAAGACATACGAAGAAAGACTAAAGGAGCTTAATATGTATACCCTTGAGGAAAGAAGGGAGAGAGGGGACATGATAGAAACTTTCAAGTACCTCAAGGGAATCAACAACGTCTAAGAGGGTAGTATCTTTCAGAAAAAGAGATGTGCAAGAACAAGGGGGCACAATTTGAAGATAGAGGGGGGGACAACTCAGAGGTAATGTGAGAAAGTATTTTTTCACAGAGAGGGTTGTGGATGCATGGAACAGCCTTCCTGAGGAGTTTGTGGAGTCAAGAACAGTGGGGGAATTCAAGAATGCATGGGACAGATATAAGGCAGTCCTAGTGTGGCGGTAGGAGAAAGTAGGCTGTTGCTTAACTAGGATCTGCAACTCATCCGTTAGGTAGGAAAATGGGCAGACTAGGTGGGCCAAGCAGTCCTTATCTGCTGTTAAATTCCGTGTTTCTATGTTTTGGTCCATAAACCCATAAACAGTGTTTTTGAGATGTTCACATTAGTTATAAAAATGTACTATACCTAACACTGCATGTAGTCTTCCTAAAGGGATTAAAACTTGACTTTGTATGATTTACATTATAGTTAATTCACTTTTGCTGATATTTGTTTATTATTTTATTTATATATTTATTTAATTATTGAGTTTTGGTAACTGGTGAGTCCACTGAGACCAAAAGTTTTTTTTTTCAAGTGTGACCCAGGATTAATTGCAAGCAAATTACAAGGAAAGGTACAGATAGTACAGGTACATGATATACTGTCATTCCCATGGGATGGATTATTATGGTCAAATACACAGGTGTATAAGTATCAAACATGTAACATTTACAGACAGTTTAAGTACCTGGCATTCATATTTTCATATCAGTAACAAAGCTTATCTATTACTCTTATAACTTACAGTCTTACAGTACAGAATGAATTTAATCATCAGTGATTATCAATGATCATAACTTCATCATCCACAGATCATCAAAACCCATCATGCTGATTTAAGTTTACAAAATCAAATCAAATCAGATTAAATCTTTATTTATCCAGGCGATCATCATTGAGCAAGCTCATTTACAAGATGGACCTGCTGTTGTCCAAGACAGTTATACATACATAGATTGAGAATACAAAGTACAACATGTGCAAAGAGTAACAAACAAATTTACAAAAAAGTGGTAGGTGCACGATATACATTCCAAGCGTTCTTGTAGGAACATACATGCATCACTCAACTTTGCTGTGGTATATACAGACTCCATGTATGCAGAAGTTGAGGTGGTAAGTTTAGTCATTCTTAGTCAAGCCTCCATCAGAGGATACAGTTCTTTGCATTTCAGCCCTCAGTGACCGTTCATCATACTTGGGTGAGGGTCCTGGGCTGCATAGGGGCCCCAATGAGGTCTGTGTGCCTTGGGTGCCGAGGGCCACTATGGCAGCTGACTAGTGGACTTGATTAAAATAGGGAGGGGAGGAACTAGGTTCGTGGCTGGATGTGGTAAGGATACGGAGTGAACCGTCAGCAGGACAGCTAGGAACTATGGAAACACTTACAGATTTCAGCGAACGTTTTGACATAAATGATCCTAAACAGGGCAAAACTGACAGGAGAGCTGAGTCTCAAGGATCTTTGTACCCTGTTCCAGAGCGTAGGCAAAGCATGGCTTATGGCAGCCCTGCCAAAGTGGGTACTGATCCTGGGGATTTTCAGAGAAATTAGCGAGTGGCTTCTTAGTGCATAGCTACTGATTGGGCTCAGGGGGAGGCAGGCAACAATGTAATCTGGGAGTTTGTTGGTAAGGGCTCGGAATGTCCAGAATGCTGCATTTCTACACCGCCTATATTGAAGGGAAGGCCACCCTACGGCTGCATATAAAGAGCAGTGATGTGCGGAGGATGGGAGACCAGTTATAAATCTTAGTGCTCTGTGGTACAGGACATCCAGTTTTGCAAGGTGTGAGATGGAGCATTGGCCATAGATAATGTCGGCGTAGTCGATTAATGAGAGGAAAGTTGATTGAACAAACTGTCTTCTTGTGTCTGCGGTCAGAAGGTGTTTAATTCTGAAGAAGAGGCCAAGCCTCTGCCTAAGCTTTTTCATCAGTTCTTCTGTAGGTTCGCAGCGAGAGTTTGTTATCCAGCCATATACCCAGATATTTGAATTTAGGCACGAACTCAAGATCTTCGCCTAGAAGGGTAATTATGGGAGGAAGGGTACCAGCAGCAGCAGAGTAGGTCCTAGTGCTAGATGGGTAAAGAGCATGGCCTTAGTTTTTTTGCATTTAGCAGTAGCTTTTTGCTGAGAAGCTGATGCTGCAGCGTATTGAATTCAGTTTGTAGATCTGTCCATGCAGCTCCAGGGAGTCATGCTTAGATAAAGCACTGTATCATTGGCAAACAAGTGAATACTGGCTTCTGTAATGCCTAGGTCCAAGTTGTTAAAGTAGATGGTGAACGGTAGAGGGCCCAGTATGGAACCCTGTGAGACTCCTCTTTTTATTGGTTTGAGAGGAGAGAGCTCACCTTCGGCCTTAATTTGTTGCTGCCTATCAGAGAGATAGTCCTGGAACCAGTCCAGTGAGGTTGAGTCCATACATATGGTTTTTAAGGTGGAGAGAAGTAGGCAGTGGTCGATGGTATCGAAGGCCTTGCTGAGGTCTAAAAACACAGCACAAACAAATTTTTTGTTGTCAAGGTCTCATTGCCAGTCATTAGTGACTTTGGCCAGCGCCGTAACAGTGCTATGCTTTGCTCTAAAGCCAGACTGCATGGGGTTATTTATTTATTTAGTTAAACATCAGTTTAGAAACCTTTGAGCCAGAGGCTCATTTACAAAGGTACCTCGTCACAAAGAGGACATCAGAACAGTAGTACAAGGGACACAGTACTTACAAACAAAAAAGTTACAGTTCAATTACAATTTTGTTACAATAGAATACAATCTCCAACAAAGCAAAAGATAACAAAAGGTGCAAAACTTATGGTCGGGGGAGAGCTGGTGGGAGTAGAAGGGAGGGAGATAGGGGGGGAGGAATTAGTAGGGAAAGGAAGGGGAGCCACTCAGTGAGCATTGTCAAACAGAGTATATATATATATATTTTTTTTTACACTAGGCTAGCGGCAGTTGCATAGTAAGCAATGTAGAGTTGTCTAGAAACGATCTCAGCTGTAAATCCACGACTTTTTCCAGCATTTTTGAGAGTATAGGTAGAAGAGAGATTGGCCTATAATTGTTCAGGTCACATGGGTCTCCTGCTTTAAATAGGGGGATGAGCGGTTTTCCATTCCACGGGGATAGAGCCCTGGGCTAGGGACAGGTTGAATAAGTGTGATATAGGTGGGGCAAGTATGTGGTATGCTATTTTTAGAAAGTATGGGTCGAAGGAGTCGGCTCCTGCACTTTTTCTGGTATCTAGCTGTAGCATAAGGTCTTCAACTTCTTTTATGGTGGTTGGGGAAAAGGAGAAAATCGTATCTTTGTTACTTTGGTCTGGAGGCTGGGCGGTGAGCTGTGGACGGAGACTACTTACTGGTGCATTATCGAATGCCATGCCTGCAGTGGAGAAGTGGTTGTTGAAGGCTTGAAGAATTTCAGATTTATCACTGATAGTGACATTGTCGATGGTGATTTTGGAGGGTAGTACACTACCTGGTGAGTGTCCAGACAGTTCCTTTATGGTGGACCAGAATTTGGTTGGGCTATTGGATGCGGATAGTAATTTGTTTTGATAATAATTGGCCTTGGCCTCTCTGACCATTTTCGTGCAGGCATTTCTAGCTGTCCTAAAGAGACACCAGTCTGTAACGGCCTGCGATTTCCGGACCTTTTTCCATAGCTGGTCTCTTTTGAGTAAAGCATTCTTCAGATCTGGTGAAAACCAATGGCAGGTTCTGGTTTTTATTCGTTCTTTAACTAGAGGAGCATGGTTGTTTAGAGCACTGGCTATGATTTCATGGAGAACATTATAGGCATCACCCACTGATTTAGCCAGGTAGAAAGTCTGCCAGAGCAAGGAGTTTTTTAGTTCTTGTACGTAGGCCAGAGGGTCAAAGTTCCATCTGGATCTTTTAGTAGAAAACTTTGATGTAGATAGTGGGTTCGAGATGGCTCTTATGCCAGCTATGAGGCAGTGGTCACTAACATCTGCTGGAAGGATACCGGCATGGGAAAAGTAGTGTGGTTTGTTGACAAGAAGGACGTCCAGAAGTGTGCTTTTCATTGGATTTTTCTTGTTGATGCGCGTTGGTTCTGTAATCATTTGGGTGAACCCGTGGGAGTCGCAGAATTGTTTTAGGGGTAGCGATCCGTTCGATATCCAGTCATAGTTAAGGACACCTAATATAATTGTTTCCGGACGTGTCATGTCCATTTGTGAAGACAGACGAGCCAGGAGCTGTGGCCTGCTGCTGGGGGTCTATAGCAACCTATTATGCGGACTGCCACAGATTGGGACGGTTCGACCCTGAGAGACAGGCATTCAAAGCCCCCTGCAATGGAAGTAGCTTCTAATATAGACACTGTAAATTTGTTTTTAACATAAATGGCTACTCCTCCCCCCCTAGTCTTTCTATCTGCTCTGAAGAGGAGGTAGTTGGGGATATTAACCTCACTGTCTGGTGTGGATGCCCGAAGCCAGGATTTCGAGATCACAAGTATGTCTGGGGCAGTGTGGATAATCCAGGCCTGGACAGAATCCAACTTCTTTAGAAAGCTGCAGACATTGGCATGCAGAAAACTGATTCCTTTTAGGGTAGTAATTTCGGTTGGAGATGAAATTAACTTTGTGGGGCCAGGATTGAGCTCGACGTCTCCTGAGCACAGTAGTAGGTGGAGCACAATACTTCTCAGATTGGCAAAGAGATGTTTAAAAGCACGGGTCTTGTTGCGTTTTGTGTAGGTTAGATTGCAGGGATTCAGGACCAAGTTGACCTCTTGTGTTGCCCTGCCAGTACGTAGATTAAGGTCCATGCAGAGTAACACCTGACTATGCAGCGTATGGGTGGCTGGGGTTTGGGGCCATGCATAGCTGAGTAGTTTGCAGTCCCCCTTCGAGTGGATTCAACAAAAATTTGACTGAATCAGGGGCTAACTAGGGGCAGCATAATGAATACATAGTCTTATTATGTGGATGTCCTAGTGGGCGAGGGCATGTCCCTTTATTAGAGTCAGATCTGTCAGGGGGTCCACTAATATTAGGTACCAGGGAAATGCAGGCTAGTAAGTAAAGCCAGCCAAGACCTGCCATAGTAGCTTATTCAAAAAGTGGAGTGTACTATCGCGGGAGCTGCTAACCAGAGTCTTTAGGTCCCCAAATTTGTTGTATGGGTAGTTACTGCTGTGGTATGATAGGGGTCAGTATGCACTAAAAGGGGATCTAAGAGTAGCCCTGACAGTGGCACATCTCTGAACAACATTTATTTGATGTGGGTTCCTCGTTAAGGGAAGGAGAATGGACAGGAGGACAGAAAATGTCTGGATTGCAAGAGATATATTTCTTCAGTGGGGGCTGATAGAGGTGCCTGTGCAGAGTGGAGTGGGCCAGTGGAAGATTATATAGGTCCCAGGGGTCGTTGTTCCGTATGCGACTTGTTTGGGGAAGTTTAAAGCAGATTCTGCCAAGATAAATGTATACCGCCTCGGCTAGGAAAAGGAGAGCGTAGCTCGAATTAATAGTGGGGCAACACAAAGGCTAGCAGTCCGAGCGAAAACAGCTCAATTAGCAACTGAAAGGCCTGCGATTTCCTTGGTGCCTTGCAGTCTGGACAGAGAGCTACTAAGTCACGAAGGGGCTGTAACACTTGGTTGCTGGGAACATTTTTAGACAATAAACACAGTTTTTTGGCAAATCAGTTACAGTTCAGTAATTTGTCTTTTTCAGTAAAAGAGATGTTTCAAGTAAAACAGTGCCTTAGCAAGACAGAATATGCTAGTCAGCAGGACAGGATATGCTAGTCAGCAATAAGCAAACCTAAAGTACCAAAATAGTATGCCTCAGCAAGACAGAATGAGATAAGGCTGCTAGAAGGCTTAGTTGCAAAAAGGGGATGGGAGGAATTGCAGTTGTTGACAGTAAGTAACCAAATAAATTGAAACATCAGATAGGAGTGGGCGGAGACTGTGTGCATGTAAAGGAAACCTGGGAGGGGGAGGGGGAGTGGGACGAAAAATCAAGGGGAAGTTTGCAGAGCTAGCACTGAATCAGTGCACATACAGTTGGAGATAAACTGCAGCAGGGGGAAAGGTAAGTTACTTTACACAGCGAGCAGAACAGGCTAAATTACAATATATAAATTAGAAGCCGAGTACAGGGATGCAGGCTTACATTAAGCCACACGTCTCGGGTGTTCCTGTCTCAGGTGAGTGAGACCAGCCAATCATGGAGCTCTACACAGGTGTGGAGCCAATAGTGCTACCCTGAGAAGGCGCTGAAATTGAAAACAGCAAATTGCAAGTGATGATCCGGCTCAGCGTTCACACAGTCCAGAGAAATCGTGGCAATTTTTCAGGCGTCGTAACTTATCTGTCTCTTTGGGGGGTAGGTGGATCAGGCTTCTTGCACCATGGAGGTGCTATGGCTGGATCGTGACCGCTGCCCGAGGGGGCAAGTGGCACCAGTAAGGAAGGAGACAGCAGATTAAATAGGAGCAGATGGGGGGAATGTGTCTAAACAGAGACACACAAAGAGAGCTGAGCACCAACTTGAAAGACAAATCAGGGGGCAGTCTCAGATGGAGGCAAGGTGCCGGCTAACTCGGGAATCCAAAACAAGCACAAAAGAACAGACTGATGGGGGAGGGCAGGAGGGACAGAACAGAGACAGAGGAGGACAGGGGGACAAAGAAAGATGATTAAGAATGAAAGTCAAAGGCAGAAGCCTTAGGCTCAAGACAGAGGCTACACAGATTTTACAATTCACTGAATTTTCTAACTAAGTCCATTGCAGTAAGCATGTAAACCCAGTACAGTCTTAAACAGGATTAAAAATATATATTAACAAAGCCAGTAAAACTTTTTTACAAACTCAGTTCAAGGCAAAAATCAATGGGAAGTTTGCAGAGCTAGCACTGAATCGGTGTACATACAGTTGGAGATAAACTGCAGCGGGGGTGGGGGATGGTAAGTTACCTCACACAGGCCGAGCAGAACAGGCTAAATTAAAATATATAAGTTAGAAGCCGAGTACAGGGATGCAGGCTTACATTAAGTCACACGTCCCGGGTGCTCCTGTCTCAGGTGAGTGAGACCAGCCAATCAGGGAGCTCTACACAGGCGTGGAGCCAATAGTGCTACCCTGAGAAGGTGCTGAAATTGAAAACAGCAAATTGCGAGTGATAATCCGGTTCAGCGTTCACACAGCCCAGAGAAATCGTGGTAATTTTTCAAGTGTCGTACCTTATCTATCTCTTTGGGGGGTAGGTGGATCAGGCTTTTTGCACCGTGGAGGTGCTATGGCTGGATCGTGACCGCTGCCCGAGGGGGCAAGTGGCACCTTATCTATCTCTTTGGTGGGTAGGTGGATCAGGCTTCTTGCACTGTGGAGGTGCTATGGCTGGATTGTGACCGCTGCCCGAGGGTGCAAGTGGCACCTTATCTATCTCTTTGGGGGGGTAGGTGGATCAGGCTTCTTGCACCATGGAGGTGCTATGGCTGGATCGTGACTGCTGCCCGAGGGGCAAGTGGTACATATCTATTATCTCTTTGGGGGGTAGGTGGATCAGGCTTCTTGCACCATGGAGGTGCTATGGCTGGATCGTGACCGCTGCCCGAGGGGACAAGTGGCACCTTATCTTTCTCTTTGGGGGGTAGGTGGATCAGGCTGCTTGCACCATGGAGGTGCTATGGCTGGGTCGTGACCGCTGCCTGAGGGGGCATAATCAGGGGATCAAAATAATCAGTCGTCATTAGCTGGTGATTCAAAAGTTACGTTTGATGATTAAATCATGATCTAGATAATGATCTTAGATCATGATATTCCTTGATGATCATATGGTAACATTTGATGATTAGCAAGGATCAGTCATGGCTGACCTTCAAAAAATATGACTGATGATTTACCAGTTCACCTGGAAGCTTCAGTGCTGATGAGGATTGAGGAGGATGAGGATGGGTCGCATATATTGCTCCTTAGGATGGTATGTATGCTGTTAGAATTAGCTAAAATGTGTATATTTTACTCATGAGTAAACCACAGAACTTCCACTATGAGGCAGTGGCTGGAACTGCTAGTAGATACCCTATCATTGGAGAGACTAACTCTTGAACTTGTAGAAAGGGTAAAGACATTTGACAGAACCTGAAGGGGTGTTATACGTAAGCTGCCAGCAGGCCCATGGGCAGTGATAAGGATGGAAGGGAGGGGATAGATGTTACAAGTGAACAAGATGAGGCAGGTGAAGAGAAGTTAAAGGAGAGCGGAACCAGGAGAGACCGGATATAGCAAAGCCAAGAGGGCTAAAGAGGAGGAGGGCAGCGAGAGGGGAAGGAATGAGAGAAGAGGGGAACTGAAAAGTAAGAGGTTGTGCAGTGGCACAAGAAGGGGTACCGTCAGCAAGACAAGCAGATCTAGGACAGAGGATCCCTAACTGTGCAGGACATAAAATCAGGGATCAAGGAGAGAATCCCAATCTGCGAAACATAATGGAGAGAGGAAGAATGATGAGTGTCCAAATGTATGCACCTGTATTTTGATATGAATGTTGCATTGCAATGTATTGTTCTGTATATAAAATGTTGAAACTTCAAGAAAAAGATTATTTAAAAAAATATATCTGAATACGGCAATCATGTCTCCATCGAGCCTTGTCTTTTCTGGAGACAAGTCCCCTAGTCTGTCCTCATAGCCCATGTTTCCCAAGCCTTAAACCGCATTGGTCATTCTCCTCTTCACATTCTCAGTCTTCCTATAGCTTTTTTCCAGATATGGGGACCAGAACTGTACACTGTAATCAAGATGGAGTTTGACTAGTGATCTGAACTGAGACATTACAATATCCTTCAATCTGTGTAAGAAGTTGCTCTGATGCATGCCATGTTTTGCCTTTGCTTTGCTTCTGTAGCTGCTGTTCCACAGTGCTCCCCATTTAAATTTGTTGCTGATCATTATCCCCCAGTTTCGTTTCCTGCTGAGTTTCAGTAATCTCTGTGTTGCTTAGGTAATACCTAGCTGTATCACTGAAACACAGACCTTGTGTGTGTCCAGTCCTCATATCAGTAAATCAGGGAAAAAGATGCAGCTCTCATTGGGCTGTTTGCATGATAGCACAGCCCATTAGTGTTTTGGATCCATTGATGGGTCAGCCCTTACACATTCTTTGTGAGATGACTGGCAGCATTGCTGTAACACCGCCAACCATTTTGCAGTCATAATGCAAGCTTTGCCCCGGACCTTTATCAGTGACAGGAAATGCTATCATGTAAATAGCTCCATTGTATGTGAAGTATTACATTTTCAGCTGGGCTACTTAAGGGAAATAAATTCCAAACTAATAAAGAATAACTGGGTTTTCAGTGGAAGACCAATATTGTCAATATGAAATAAGCCAAGAAATGCTCTGTTCAACCATTAGACACAAAGCTGAGTGAACAAATAGCCTTAAAGGGACACTGTCAACCTTTTTTGCATCATACTATTTTTAGGTAAAACCCCACATTTTATGATTGCTTAATTTCTCTAAAATTCATTGTTGTTGCTGGTTGTTTTAACTGCCTCCTTGCTTATTAGAACCAAAATACATGGTGATGTTAAGCAATGCCCTTGTTTGTTTTGCTTCAAATCACTGAACTACTCTTAGTGCACACTTCCTGGGCATTAGAAACACCCTCAAACAGTGCAGCCACTCAGGATACAATAGTCTCCTCTACTCCTACTGCATAATGAGTGGTTAGATTGTGCTGGGGTGTTCCTGAGTCCAGGAAAGATGCAGTGGTAGCTGGTCAAGAAATGTAAACAAACATGTTTTGGTGTGGTAACACCAGTATGGTGGGCAGTCAGTTTTTCACATTTTAAAAGAAAAAAAAGGATCTGAATCAAACTACCAGCTACATAGCAGTCTCTATAGAATGTGAACAATCATAAAATGTGTTTCTTAAACAAGTTTCACTTTGAGGCCAAAGAGAGTTGACAGTGTCCCTCTAAATTCCCATGGATATTCTTCCTATGATTCTCAGGGACAAGATGAAAGCAACACATTTGTGATATGTGGTATTGTTGAGCTACTTCAACTTAGGAAGGGGTCCTCACATTTCTGGTTACATGTTCAGGGCCAGATATTCAAAGGGCAGCGCGGCGCAAATCCGTTGCACTGGTTAGCACTGAATTTCGCCCGACTGCAATATTCAAAGGGACATTTAGCATCGGGCGCTGGGTGTGCGCACCGATGTAAATCATAATGTATCTAGAGAAGGGACTGAGAGGAGGGACCTGAATGTGCTACAACATTAAGCGCAACCTGTAGCCTTGACGCACTTCACCAAAAAGCTGGCGGTAATGAAGAGGTGCCTCCACACGTAATCCCAACCCCGTTGACCAATAACATAAAGAATGTATCCGGTAGTCTAGTAGTCCCCCCTTCCCCAAGCACTGCTCCAACCACGGTTTACAAATAAAACAGCTCATATTCCCTGGTAGTCTAGTGGTCCCCCCTTCCCCAAGCATGGCTCCCGACCCCAGTTTACAAATAAAACAGCTCATTTTCCCTGGTAGTCTAGTGGTCCCCCCTCTGTCAAGCATGGCTCCCGACCCCGGTTTAAAAATAAAATAGCTCATATTCCCTGGTAGTCTAGTGGTCCCCCTCTCTCAAGCATGGCTCCCGACCCTGGTTTAAAAACAGAATAGCTCATATACCCTGGTAGTCTAGTGGTCCCACCCCTTCCCGTGACAACCCGCCCATCCAAACAGATTCCCAGAACGGAGCTGGCAACCAGCTCAGCCCTCCACTCACCACCACGGCCGGCCGCCAACTGAGGTAGGAAGGAGCTCTCCCGGGCTTCCTTAGACTGCTATATTCAGCAGGATTACCACCGGGCTATTTCCTTTTGAATATAGCTTGCTTTGTGCTCTGGGCTGAGTTTGCCCAACGGGCAGTGCTAATTTAGCCCCAGGGCAAAGTTTTGAATATCTGGCCCTCAGAATGTTGCCAGTCGAGACTGGAAAAGATTTAAAGGTTCTAGTAGCTTAACATTTTTTGAACAGTTAAATTTAAAGGTTCTACTAGCTAAAAATTTTTTGAACAGTTAATCTGAATAGTTTGCAAATTAAGCATTAAGATAAGATCGAAGGTTAGGGTACCCTGTCACATGATGTTTGGCCTTTCCCATCCAGCCCAGGTTCTAAATTGTTGCTTGGATCGTGTCTCTGGTTGTTTCTAGGATTAGATTAATGATGGCAACCAAAACACCCTTTTTTACAGTAATGTTTTTATAGTTTAAATTGTGATTATTTTATTGTACAGGCGAGTCTCCGGCAGTTAAAATACACCTTACAAAGTCAGTTAGCTAATCAGAATGCCCCATTTTAAGATATTGTTTTAAAATAGATTATATGCCCCCTCCCCTTTTGGAAATTACACTAATTTGATATTCAGGAACAACCAGTGTAAGGGTCAGCATAAACCAACTAGTACCAATGTTTCAGAGTGTTTCTCCTTAATCAGGGATGCATACACTGGTGCACTTTTCTAAAACATATGAAAAATAATATCTGGTTTAAAATAATGTGACATGTAATAAATCAAACTT
The DNA here is from genome assembly GCA_016271365.2 of Neoceratodus forsteri. Taxonomy (NCBI): domain Eukaryota; kingdom Metazoa; phylum Chordata; order Ceratodontiformes; family Ceratodontidae; genus Neoceratodus; species Neoceratodus forsteri. Next base: position 263,466,058 of record CM057452.1, on the reverse strand, counting down.
GGATTTAAGGGAAGGTATGTATGTCGTACGTATGTATCTATTTTTCACTGTCATCACTTATTAAATTTATCTTGGCCTGCAGAATCCTAGGTCCAGGCATTGGTACTATGATTAAGACTCTTCAGTTTGACTCTAATTACTGCATTTATAATGTGGTGTTGTACTGGTTGCCTGCCCCCTTGACAAAGAACCTGCATAGGTTCGAACTGGCAGGGTTTTAGTGCTGTCCTCAAGTTTTCACAATCAACACCCTTTCTGCAGCAGTTGCCATTTCGTGGCTGGTGTTCTTCTGCACTTGAGAGTTGTGTTTTGTTCTGGAGTTTTATCTAGTGCTACAACCATTCTGTGCACCTTTCTCGTGTGTTCTGTTGGTTTCAGAATGTCCCACTCCACATCCACCATCCTCCTCCAGCCCACTGACTCCATACTTTCTAGTATGGACCAGAGCCAGATCATTTCCACCATCTTTGTCAACTTGGCAAAAACCTTCCAACACTGTTGCCAGCCCTCTCCTCCTGGCCAAGCTTAAAGTTGTGGGCCACTCTGCCTCCTCAGTCAGTTTGCTTCACTCTTTCCTTGAGGTCAGGTCTGAAGTTGTCTATGTCAGAAGCACCCTATCCCCACACTTCCAATCTGCTCAGACATGCTACAAGGGCCATCCTTGGTCTCATTCGCTTTTCCATCTTCCTGAATGACCTCACTGCTCCTCTGCATCCATCCCCATGTACCCAGATGATACAGTGCTCTTTGCCTCTGACTCCTCTGCTATGACTTTACTGCCCATCTCCAACCGTGCTTCAACAACACCCAACATTGGTTCCAGTCAAACCAACTGTCCCTCATCACCAAGAAAATGTTCTTTATGACCTTTGGCTCCTGGCAGAGGATCACTGGCTCACCTCCTTCCCCTCCTTCTACACCCTTGGTGGTGCTACCATTGAGCATGTCTTCTCCTTTAAGTACCTTGGGGTCTGACAGGACTTCCATCTTGATTTCTCAGTGCACACAGGTACCATCCACTTCCTGCTCCACCCCAACTTGGTGCGCTGTACAGAAACAAAGTGAGTATCCCTGCTTCTTGCCTGCTGATAGATCATATTGAAGATGATCCTCCCTATGTTTGAGTATGGGGACATAATCTACAGTGCTGCTCCCAAGTTCACCTTTGTCAGACTGGACCCCTTCTTTCACTACTCTGTGTTGCCTTGGACTGTCCCACTTGTACCCACCACAGCTCTCTGTACTTCTCCCTCCCCTCCCTTGATGTTAGGTGCCTCACCCACTGTGCCTTCTTCATAGCCAAATTCTGGCTTTGCTCCCTCCATACCTTTACTCACTCCTCTCTTACCCCCTTCTAATGTCTACCCACTTGGTAACATTGTTTCCAAGACCCTTTCCCTCCTCCCAGGTGATCTACTGATGACCAAGCTGCCTTCTCATATCAGTTCCGTAAGCTCTGGTCCTCTCTTCCCTTGTCTATCCACCACTCTGCCTCTTCCCTCCTCTCCCATAAGTCTCTTCTTTATGGCTTTAAAACCCCTTCCTGCAACTGCTCCTGACCGCAGACTTTAACTGTTGCTCTTCACCCTCCCCCCCACTAATAACACACTGTTATGCTCAGGGAGCCACCCCACCCCACTGCTATGCTGCACCCAGTTTGAGTTGTTCACTGCTTCTGTCAGGTGCAATTGTACCTATCTTAGGCACCTTGTGCATACTGTATTATTTGCACCCTATACTGGGTTGCACACATGTAATATATTGTACTTTTGCACCTTATTTTTCCCAGCATATTACTTGGTACAGAATATTGTTACTGCACAACTGTTAATATACTTTACTGTTGCACATTATTGTACTGTGTACCTCACACCACCACCCCCAGAACACATGTGGAAACGAGCTGTTACTAGCTCAGTATGTTTTTCCTGGTAAAAGTCTTCAAATAAATAAATATGCATATTGTATTTGCTAGCTATATCAAGACCTGCTGGGAAACTGATTTACTGATTCAGATTACTCCCCTGGATTGGGACCGATATCTGAAATATGTTCCTAGGGTGCCTCATCTTTTCTCTGGAAGGAATTCTTATGTAAGACCTGCGTACATTACTTTCAGACCCCACAAGTTGTGGCTAAATTTAAACCTACCTTGACAGCGACTTGGTGGCGAGGTTATGGAACCATGCTGGCCACCCATGGCCACATTTTTTGCAGCTGCCCAGTTATACACTCCTTCTGGGCTCAACTTTCCTTCATCCTATGAGATATTTTTAAAGTAGATAGGTGGTAATAAAGAGGAGGGAGGGTGGGCAGAGGGTGACTGTGAAAAGGCAGAGATACTAAACAAATATTTTTGCTCAGTATTTACAAAGGAAGAGGGGGAGGTACCTAAAACAAACAGTAGAAACACTCTGGATACAGAAGTTGATACCAGCCCATTTACAGAAGAAAGGGTTCTGAAAGAACTCTTAAAACTGAAGGTGGACAAAGCAATGGGGCCTGATGGGATTCATCCCAGAATTCTAAAAGAACTAAGGGTAGAACTAGAACACCACTGACTACCCTCTTTAACAAATCATGGGAGGATGGGGTGGTACCCAAGGACTGGAGGAGGGCAGATGTGATTCCCTTCACAAAAGTGGGAGCAAGGCAGAAGCAGGAAACTACAGACCTGTTAGTTTAACCTCAGTGGTAGGGAAAATGATGGAATCACTTCTGAAGGAAAGAATTGTCGAGTATCTAGAGGCCAGAGGGGCACAGGACTCAAGGCAGCATGGATTCACAGCGGGAAGGTCATGCCAGACAAATCTGATAGATTTCTTTGACTGGGTGACCAAAGTAGTTGATCAGGGAGGGGCTGTGGACATGGCCTACCTAGACTTTAGCAAGGCATTTGACACAGTCCCACACAAAAGATTAATATACAAGTTAGCCAGCCTGGGAGTGGGTCCCAAGATGACAGCCTGGGTAAAGAATTGGCTGGAGAATGGGTCAGAGAGTAATAGTAAATGGAGTCCACTCTGAAAAAAGGTGGGTTAGTAGTGGGGTACCGCAGGGTTCAGTATTAGGACCGGTCCTCTTCAATGTCTTTATAAGCAACATTGCAGAGGGACTGGAAGGAAAAGTATGTCTCTTTGCAGATGACACAAAGATCTGCAACAGAGTTGATGCACAAGGTGGAGTGGAAAGGATGAGAAGGGACTTGGCAAGGTTAGAGGAATGGTCAAATGTATGGTAGCTTAGATTCAGTGCTAAGAAGTGTAAGGTAATGCACCTGGGAAACAAAAACCCAGGGGAAGAGTACACAATGGGGGGTGAGCTACTAACAACAACAAAAATGGAAAGGGACCTGGGGGTAGTCATATCAGATGAACTAAAGGTGGGCAAGCAATGTGAGAGGGCAGCAAGGAGGGTTGGGGGGATACTGGGATGCATAGGAAGAGGCATCACCAGTAGAAAACAGGAAGTTATTATCCCTCTGTACAGACAGCTAATGAGACCCCATCTGGAGAACTGCGTGCAGTTCTGGAGACCCAATCTCCGCAAAGACATAGACAGGATGGAAGCTGTCCAGAGGAGGGCAACTAAAATGGTGCAGGGTCTGCACCGGAAGACATGTGAAGAGACTTAAGGAGCTTAATATGTATAGCCTCGAGGAAAGGAGGGAGAGGGAGACATGATAGAAACTTTCAAGTACCTCAAGGGAATCAACAAAGTCCAAGAGGGTAGCATCTTTCAAAAAGAGGTGTGTAAGAACAAGGGGCACAATTTGAAGATAGAAGAGGCGGCTCAGAGGTAATTTAAGGAAGTATTTTTCACAGAGAGGGTTGTGGATGTATGGAGCGGCCTTCCAGAGGAGGTTGTGGAGTCAAAAACAGTGGTGGAATTCAAGCATGCATGGGACAGTCATAAGGCAATTCTAGGGGGTTGGGGTAGGAAGAAGTAGGCTGCTGGTTAACTAGGACCTGCAGCTTATCCATCAGGTAGGGAAATGGGCAGACTGGGTGGGCCAAGCAGTCCTTATCTGCCGTCAAATTCTATGTTTATATGTTTCTAGATTTCCACCTATCAGGCCACACCATACTTTTTCTAGATCTTCCAGAAGGCTTGGTTCCTGGATCCTAACACATGCAAACTATTGAATGTATCCTTAGTGGTTGCTAAAAAAATCTGTAACAAAATTATGGCTTACGAACAGGGTACCTTCCATGCAACATTGGCAGGAACTTATACATACAAAGTTTCATACGAAGTAGTGAGGAGCTTAGGGGAACTTTGGACCCATACACACTCCTTTCCTTTTACCCATAACATGTTGGCTTATGGCCCTTTAAGATATAGGCATCCAAGTTTCTTTTGAACTGAGCCTTGTTTACAGCATATACAACTTCCTCAGGTAACCCATTCCACGGAGCCACCACTCTCTGTGTGTAGAAAGCCATCCGCCTACTTGAGTTACACCTTGTATGTCTTAGTTGAAGATGGTGTCCTCTAGTGCCCAGTTTATCATTTTTAAACTGTAGAGTCAATTTATTTAATATGTAATCATCTTGCATTATATCATAACACAGCATCAAGTCCCCTTTCACTCTTCTAGTCTCCAGTTACATTAGCCTTAGATCAGCCAGTCTATGCTCATAAGATCTATTCTGCATACCATGCACCATCCTGGTGGCCCTTCTCTGCACCCTCTCCAGTCCTGCCACCGCCCCCCTACTTATGGGTCCCCACACTGGGGCACCATTATCTAGAATAGGTCTTACATGCGCCCTGTACAAAGTCATGATTACTGCCTCCTTCCTACTTCTAAAGTTCTTCTTTATATTCCATAAAACCCTATTTGCCTTTCTTATCTGATTGTCACACTGAGCCTGGTATTTCAGTTTCTGATTCATCCACATACCCAAGTCCCTTTCCACTTCTGACTTCCTTAAGGTATGCCCATTTATCTTATAATTATATTTCAAATTTCTATTTCCTATATGGATCACACAGCATTTATCTATGTTAAAACTCATTCCCCTTTGAATTGCCCATTTGTGGATGTCATCCAAGTCTTTCTGTATTGTCGCCACCCCTGCAGACTGTGTTACCATGCCAGCAAGCTTTGTATCATTAACATATGCCCTTTGGGGTAACCCTTGCCTCAGTGTTTGCGCACAGAGGTTCTTTGTCTTTTAAACGTTTTTTTATTTTAATGGGTTCACCACAATATATCCAAGGCACACTGCCTCTAGGGTAGCTGGTCCATTCCACTGGGGTGTCAAACAGACGAGGCATACTGATGAGTCCTGGTAGGACGAAACACGTGTCTATGTCTTCTGTTAGCACCCTTTGCAAACTGTGTGAGAGGCCTTTCGGCACCATGCAATTCTGCTTAAAGTTGGACCAGCATAACATTCTGTGGTGATTTGCATATGTAGCCCATGATGCTTTGCATTGTGGGGGCATGTGTGATTTTGTATTTTCTTGAAACTTGGCTTCCCAGCCAAATGCCCTTTGAGGTAACCCTTGCCTCAGTGTTTGCGCACAGAGGTTCTTTGTCTTTTAAACGTTTTTTTATTTTAATGGGTTCACCACAATATATCCAAGGCACACTGCCTCTAGGGTAGCTGGTCCATTCCACTGGGGTGTCAAACAGACGAGGCATACTGATGAGTCCTGGTAGGACCGAAACGCATTGTCTATGTCTTCTGTTAGCACCCTTTGCAAACTGTGTGAGAAGCCTTCGGCACCATGCAATTCTGCTTAAAGTTGGACCAGCATAACATTCTGTGGTGATTTGCATATGTAGCCCATGATGCTTTGCATTGTGGGGGCATGTGTGATTTTGTATTTTCTTGAAACTTGGCTTCCCAGCCAAATGCCCTTTGGGGTAACCCTTGCCTCAGTGTTTGCGCACAGAGGTTCTTTGTCTTTAAACGCTTTTTATTTTAATGGGTTCACCACAATATATCCAAGGCACACTGCCTCTAGGGTAGCTGGTCCATTCCACTGGGGTGTCAAACAGAGCGAGGCATACTGATGAGTCCTGGTAGGACTAAACATGTGTCTATGTCTTCTGTTAGCACCCTTTGCAAACTGTGTGAGAGGCCTTTCGGCACCATGCAATTCTGCTTAAAGTTGGACCAGCATAACATTCTGTGGTGATTTGCATATGTAGCCCACATGCTTTGCATTGTGGGGCATGTGATTTTGTATTTTCTTGAAACTTGGCTTCCAGCCAAATGCCCTTTAGGGTAACCTTGCCTCAGTGTTTCGCACAGAGGTTCTTTGTCTTTAAGCGTTTTTTATTTTAATGGGTTCACCACAATATATCCAAGGCACACTGCCTCTAGGGTAGCTGGTCCATTCCACTGGGGTGTCAAACAGACGAGGCATACTGATGAGTCCTGGTAGGGCTGAAACATGTGTCTATGTCTTCTGTTAGCACCCTTTGCAAACTGTGTGAGAGAGCCTTTCGGCACCATGCAATTCTGCCTTAAAGTTGGACCAGCATAACATTCTGTGGTGATTTGCATATGCCAACCATGATGCTTTGCATTGTGGGGCATGTGTGATTTGTATTTTTCTTGAAACTTGGCTTCCCAGCCAAATGCCCTTTGAGTAACCCTTGCCTCAGTGTTTGCACAGAGGTTCTTTGTCTTTAAGCGTTTTTTTATTTTAATGGGTTCACCACAATATATCCAAGGCACACTGCCTCTAGGGTAGCTGGTCCATTCCACTGGGGTGTCAAACAGACGAGGCATACTGATGAGTCCTGGTAGGACGAAACACGTGTCTATGTCTTCTGTTAGCACCCTTTGCAAACTGTGTGAGAGGCCTTTCGGCACCATGCAATTCTGCTTGAAGTTGGACCAGCATAACATTCTGTGGTGATTTGCATTGTGGGGGCATGTGTGATTTTGTATTTTCTTGAAACTTGGCTTCCCAGCCAAATGCCCTTTGGGGTAACCCTTGCCTCAGTGTTTGCGCACAGAGGTTCTTTGTCTTTAAAGCGTTTTTTATTTTAATGGGTTCACCACAATATATCAAGGCACACTGCCTCTAGGGTAGCTGGTCCATTCCATGGGGTGTCAAACAGGCGAGGCATACTGATGAGTCCTGGTAGGACGAAACACGTGTCTATGTCTTCTGTTAGCACCCTTTGCAAACTGTGTGAGAGGCCCTTCGGCACCATGCAATTCTGCTTAAAGTTGGACCAGCATAACATTCTGTGGTGATTTGCATATGTAGCCCATGATGCTTTGCATTGTGGGGGCATGTGTGATTTTGTATTTTCTTGAAACTTGGCTTCCCAGCCAAATGCCCTTTGGGTAACCCTGCCTCAGTGTTTGCGCACAGAGGTTCTTTGTCTTTAAACGTTTTTATTTTAATGGGTTCACCACAATATATCAAGGCACACTGCCTCTAGGGTAGCTGGTCCATTCCACTGGGGTGTCAAACAGGCGAGGCATACAGTGAGTCCTGGTAGGATGAAACACGTGTCATGTCTTCTGTTAGCACCCTTTGCAAACTGTGTGAGGCCTTCGCACCATGCAATTCTGCTTAAAGTTGGACCAGCATAACATTCTGTGGTGATTTGCATATGTAGCCCATGATGCTTTGCATTGTGGGGGCATGTGTGATTTTGTATTTTCTTGAAACTTGGCTTCCCAGCAATGCCCTTGGGTAACCCTTGCCTCAGTGTTTGCGCACAGAGGTTCTTTGTCTTTTAAGCGTTTTTATTTTAATGGGTTCACCACAATATATCAAGGCACACTGCCTCTAGGGTAGCTGGTCCATTCCACTGGGGTGTCAAACAGGCCAGGCATACTGATGAGTCCTGGTAGAGATGAAACACGTGTCTATGTCTTCTGTTAGCACCCTTTGCAAACTGTGTGAGAGGCCTTTCGGCTCCATGCAATTCTGCTTAAAGTTGGACCAGCATAACGTTCTGTGGTGATTTGCATATGTAGCCCATGATGCTTTGCATTGTGGGGGCATGTGTGATTTTGTATTTTCTTGAAACTTGGCTTCCCAGCCAAATGCCCTTTGGGGTAACCCTTGCCTCAGTGTTTGCGCACAGAGGTTCTTTGTCTTTAAGCGTTTTTTATTTTAATGGGTTCACCACAATATATCAAGGCACACTGCCTCTAGGGTAGCTGGTCCATTCCACTGGGGTGTCAAACAGGCGAGGCATACTGATGAGTCCTGGTAGGGCCAAACCGTGTCTATGTCTTCTGTTAGCACCTTGCAAACTGTGTGAGAGGCCTTTCGGCACCATGCAATTCTGCTTAAAGTTGGACCAGCATAACATTCTGTGGTGATTTGCATATGTAGCCCATGATGCTTTGCATTGTGGGGGCATGTGTGATTTTGTATTTTTCTTGGAACTTGGCTTCCCAGCCAATGCCCTTTAGGTAACCCTTGCCTCAGTGTTTGCGCACAGAGGTTCTTTGTCTTTAAACGTTTTTATTTTAATGGGTTCACCACAATATATCCAAGGCACACTGCCTCTAGGGTAGCTGGTCCATTCCACTGGGGTGTCAAACAGGCGAGGCATACTGATGAGTCCTGGTGGATGAACACGTGTCTATGTCTTCTGTTAGCACCCTTTGCAAACTGTGTGAGAGGCCTTCGCACCATGCAATTCTGCTTAAAGTTGGACCAGCATAACATTCTGTGGTGATTTGCATATGTAGCCCATGATGCTTTGCATTGTGGGGGCATGTGATTTTGTATTTTCTTGAAACTTGGCTTCCCAGCCAAATGCCCTTTGGGTAACCCTTGCCTCAGTGTTTGCGCACAGAGGTTCTTTGTCTTTAAACGTTTTTTATTTTAATGGGTTCACCACAATATATCCAAGGCACACTGCCTCTAGGGTAGCTGGTCCATTCCACTGGGGTGTCAAACAGATGAGGCATACTGATGAGTCCTGGTAGGGACGAAACACGTGTCTATGTCTTCTGTTAGCACCCTTTGTAAACTGGTGAGAGGCCTTCGCACCATGCAATTCTGCTTAAAGTTGGACCAGCATAACATTCTGTGGTGATTTGCATATGTAGCCCATGATGCTTTGCATTGTGGGGGCATGTGTGATTTTGTATTTTCTTGAAACTTGGCTTCCCAGCCAAATGCCCTTTGGGGTAACCCTTGCCTCAGTGTTTGCGCACAGAGGTTCTTTGTCTTTTAAGCGTTTTTTTATTTTAATGGGTTCACCACAATATATCCAAGGCACACTGCCTCTAGGGTAGCTGGTCCATTCCACTGGGGTGTCAAACAGATGAGGCATACTGATGAGTCTGGTAGGATGAAACACGTGTCTATGTCTTCTGTTAGCACCCTTTGCAAACTAATAATGAGGCCTTTCGGCAGCCATGCAATTCTGCTAAGTTGGACCAGCATAACATTCTGTGGTGATTTGCATATGTAGCCCATGATGCTTTGCATTGTGGGGCATATGTGATTTTGTATTTTCTTGAAACTTGGCTTCCCAGCCAAATGCCCTTTAGGGTAACCCTTGCCTCAGTGTTTGCGCACAGAGGTTCTTTGTCTTTTAAACGTTTTTATTTTAATGGGTTCACCACAATATATCAAGGCACACTGCCTCTAGGGTAGCTGGTCCATTCCACTGGGGTGTCAAACAGACGAGGCATACTGATGAGTCCTGGGAAGGACGAACACGTGTCTATGTCTTCTGTTAGCACCCTTTGCAAACCATGTGAGAGAGGCCTTCGCACCATGCAATTCTGCTTAAAGTTGGACCAGCATAACATTCTGTGGTGATTTGCATATATGTAGCCCATGATGCTTTGCATTGTGGGGGCATGTGTGATTTTGTATTTTCTTGAAACTTGGCTTCCCAGCCAAATGCCCTTTGGGGTAACCCTTGCCTCAGTGTTTGCGCACAGAGGTTCTTTATCATTAACATACTTGCTTACTCAATTTTGAGCCCCCTAGCCCATCTGTGCAATGAAAATTCTAAACAGCACCAGCCCCAGGACCGACCCCTGAGGACCCCCCCCCCATCACAGGGATTTTATCAGACAGATACACATTTATTCACACCCTCTGGGTCCTATCTGCCAGCCAGGCCTGGATCCATTGGCATACTCTATAGTCCATATCAATATCTGATAAACAGTTTAATATTTCTTTGTGTGGCACTTTATCAAATGCCTTTGCAAAATCCAAGCATATGCAGTCCACCAGTTCCCCCCTATCCAATGCCACTGAAATATTCTCATAGAAACACAGAGTGTTTGTAAGACACGACCTACCAGCCACAAAACCATGCTGTTCCTTATCATTCTGGCCAGTCTCAGTCAGATACACATTTATTACATCCTTCAATATTGATTCTATCACTTTACCCGGCACCGAAGTCAGACTTATGGGCCTATAGTTTGTGCAGTCTGCTCTATCTCCCTTCTTATGAATAGGTATCACATTTGCCCCTAGCCAATCCCCAGGCACTGCTCCCTCCCCTAATGATTTCTGAAAGATGATGGCTAAGGGTATAGCAATGCTAGGTGTGAGTAATTTTAGTATGTTATTTGATATATTATCAGGCCCTGTGGCGTTCATATTTTTTAATGTTATTATTTTGTCAAGAATAATTTCAACAGATATCTCCATGTCCAAGTTTTTCCTTAGGGTTAAACTTTACGTGTCCACTAGATTTAGTAGCAAAAACTGTACTAAAATATTTGTTAAAGGTGTTAGCCACCTCTGTGGGATCTGATAATTGGGCCCCTCCTTCCTTAATGGTGCATAGATTATTATTTGTTTTCCTCAATGAATTAACATAGCTATAGAAACTTCACATATTATTTTTATGTGCTGTGGTAGCCAGCCCAACTTCATCCTTTGTGTATTTCTTTTTATCAGATTTTTACACTTCTGTCTGCACCTGCTTATATTTAACCCAGGTGCTGGTATTTATATTTCTCCTGTATTTTTGATATAACCGTTTTTTCTATTTATTATTTTAATGATTGATTTTGTAAGCCTTTAGGATTTTTCCTTTCCTATTGTAGACCTTAACCCTTTTAATGTTCTTATTACATATCTTATCTACCCGCTCTTTAAATATATCCCACATTTCCTCAACTGGTTTACTTCCCAGTAAGCCTTCCCAGTTTATAGTGTCCATTTCTCTTAATATTTTATATGATCTGTTTATGATATGGAGAAAATAATGGTGCAATTGAATCATGTGGTCCCCAGGTTTGATATGATTTGGGCTTATTGGGTGCAATACATGTTAAGCCATAGACAGGATTTTGCACCCTGAATATGTAAAACTCTTTTTATGACCTAGAGTTCTTTGCAGAGAAATTGGTGGAGGAGGCAGCTTTCAAAACCACTGCCATTTTATGAAGCCCAATGTTGTTTGTTTTGTTTGTCCTTGTTTGTGTCCTGTACAATAATGTAAAACCATTAATAAACAGAAATAAATATACATATTGTATTTGCTAATCGCCTATGTTGTCAAGTAAACCAGTGCAACTATTTTGATCCATAAGGTTTAGTTTGGTTTGGAACTTAAATTAGAACTGACTTAGGTTGAGGTTCCAACAGGTTCACCCAGCCCTACCTCAAAGCAGTTTTTTTACACTGTGTTCAGTTTTTTTATGTTGCTTGCACGCATGTGCAAGAAACATAGTGCCATCATCCGAGTTTTTGGAGGTGTGGCAGCCGTCTTCCAATTCAGTCAGTGTGTTTGCAGGCGCAGCCGCAGTTCTCCAATCGCTGCTGGAGCTGTCTATGGCAGCAGTTTAAAATGCAGTGGTGTACAGTTGAAAGGGGGAGCTACGCTTCAGTGAGCAGCGATAAGATATCGCCTGCTCATGCGCGCTCCCCCACACACACACACACACACACACACACGCATACTGCGTGCTCGGCCTCCCACACTGTAGCTGGACGGGGTGCCCAACCCCCGCCGGCTGTGCTGCACTCCCCCAAAAACTGGAGTTAGCACATGCCACGCTGGGTGCCCACCCCAGCGTGGCAACACATGGAGTAGCCGACGGGGTGCCCAATCCCCGTCGGCTCCACTGTCCCTGAAAGTACAGGGTGCCACGCTGGGAGCCCATCCCAGCGTGGCAAAATCTATCACCGACAGAGGTTCCCAATCCCTGTCTGCTTCACAGCCCCCCAAACAGCATCCTTGTGCCACGCTGGGAGCCCACCCCAGCGTGGCAAGCGTCCGGCATCGTCCTTCTGTTTTTTTAAAAAAAACATACAACACAAAAACGGTCCTCGCTGTCTGGGCCCCCACCCGCGCTCACCCACCGCGCACCCCGCCTCCCCACACCCCCTTCACCCCATACTTACCTCCGGACCTCGCACCGACAATCTTCGTGGACCAGGAACACATCTGCACTCTTCAAAGCCGACCGTGAACTGAGGAAATGCCGGTAAGCTGTATAATGTAATAAATAGGTTTTTCAATTTTGCTGCATATCTCAGGCATTTTTGGAATTTTGCACCAAATTTTCAACATGGGGTTTTTGGGACTCCTTCTCATGAATGCTCTCACTGTCATGGCGTTAATCGGTCCCGAAGGGTGATTTCGCAGTCACTGCGCAAAATCACCTTTCCGCACTGATTAGTGAAACGACACTGCCAGTGTTCATAAGGTGGGCTCTCAAAAAGCCTATATTGAAAATTTGGTGGAAAAATTCCTTAAAATGACTGTTTTACGAGCGTGCATTGCGCAGTTCCTACTCACGCTCTTAAGTTTGCGGATTTTCAATATTTTTACTCCAGATTTTCAACATTGTCTTTTTACCACACCTCCTTATGAGCAGTATAGCTGTCATTTTTCACATCTCACCCAAAACGTGTTTCCGCCCATGTAGCGCACAATGGCGCAGTCGGTGTGCAAAATCACTGTATGGGACACATTAAGAAAATCCCAGTGACACTGTTCATGAGTGGAGGTCTTAAAATGGCTATGTTGAAAATTTGGTGACAAAATTCCTAAAAATGACTGTTTTACGAGCCTGCGTTGCGCACTTCCTATGCACACTCGTAAGTTCACGAATTTTCAATATTTTCACTCCAGATTTTCAACATTGTCATTTTACCACACCTCCTTATGAGCAGTACAGCTGTCATTGTTCACATCTCACCCAAAATGTGTTTCCGCCCATGTAGCGCACAATGGCGCAGTCGGTGTGCGAAATCACTGTATGGGACACATTAAGAAAATCACAGTGACACTGTTCATGAGCAGAGGTCTTAAAATGGCTATGTTGAAAATTTGGTGACAAAATTCCTAAAATGACTGTTCTGACCTCGTTGCGCTGCACTTCAACCCATGCGCTCATTGGTTTTAATTTTCAATATTTTCACTTCAGATTTTCAACATTGTCATTTTACCACACCTCCTTATGAGCAGTACAGCTGTCATTTTCACATCTTGCTCAAAACGTGTTTCCATTCATATGGCATACAATGGCGCAGTTGGTGTCTTAAATCACTGTATGGGACACTTAAGAAAATCACAGTGACACTGTTCATGAGTGGAGGTCTTAAAATGGCTATGTTTAAAATTTGGTGACAAAATTACTAAAATGACTGTTTTATGAGCCTGGCTGCGCACTTCTACATGGCTAAGTAAGTTCGCCCGAACTTTCAATATTTTCCTCCAGATTTTAACATTGCCATTTTGCCACACCTCCTTATGAGCAGTACAGCTGTCATTTTTCACATCTACGACCACAATGTGTTTCGCCCATCTGCGCACAATGCAGTCGGTCGAAATCAATGTATGGGACACATTAAGAAAATCACAGTGACACTGTTCATGAGCAGTGGTCTTAAAATGGCTATGTTGGAAATTTGGTCACAAACTTCCTAAAAATGACTGTTTCACTAGCGTGCGTTGCGCAGTTCCTACGCACGCTGGTAAGTTTGCAAATTTTCAATATTTGCACTCCACTGACTTCCAAATACCTACACAGCACATACAAGCAAGCAACATTCGGCATTGGCAAATGCTTGTTTATGTTCATTCAGTCAGATGAGGGCTCAGTCTTCAGGTATAAACAGTAATCTTAGGGGCTTAAACAATATATTGTAGAATTCATTGTATTTACTGACAAAGTATTCTCTCTCTCTATGTTCACGGGTCTGTGCATCTGCTAAATTAATGAAACAGTATTGGTTTAAAAATGTTATACTTTATTATTGGTATATTAAAAAAATAAACAGTACAGTAACAATCAGTAACAATCAGCCGTGTTAAGTGTTCAGTCTGTGTTGATGGCGTCCGTGCCAGCACCCTGTTGTCAGTCCTGTGTAATAAGAAAAGAGAAATACAAGTCAAGTGCAGTAATTATTAACACACGTACAATACGGTGGTTTTGGAAAGTAGAATGGTAGTGATTTTAGTGTACCAAATTCAGGTACTGAGAGTGTGCCTCTGTTATCCCAGCTTGCTCAAATCCATGCTAGCAGTCCTCCCTTCATTCGATTAATTGAGCACATGTTGATTATGGGGTTACTGTTCTGTTCGGTGAATGGTTAAGTTATGGTTGAGGCTCTGAGCACCATTAACTATGGGGGTTATGGCTATAAAAACAAACTCTTGCTAGAGCCAATAAGGCTGCAGCTCCGGAATTTGGGGTAAAAATACTGAAAATTAGTTTTTTATATTTTTACACCAAATTTTCAACATTGTCATGACCCTGCCTCATGAGGAAGGGCAGAGAAAATATTTAGCTCCTGGCCTAAATGTGATTTTGCCCTGGGACTACGAAATCAACTTTCAAGATGCAAAAACACATTTTGGGTAAGCGTTGAAAAATGACAGCTGTCACATTCATGAGGTGCTGTAAAGAAATGGATATGTTGTAAATTTGGGGTAAAATATTGAAAATTGCTAAAGTTCTGAGCTTGCATTGCAAAATGCAACATAGGCACATAACTTTATTGTTTTGTAATATTTTTACAACAAATTTTCAACATAGCCTTCTTATGGCCTCACCTCATGAACAAGGGCAAAGAAAATGTTCAATTCCTGCCCAAAAGGTGATTTTCGCAAGGGCTGCAAAATCACCTTTCAGGATATAAAAAAAAAACACCATTTTGGCCAGGATTTGAAAAATGACAGCTGTCACATTTCTGAGGTGCTGTAAAGATATGGCTATGTTCTAAATTTGGGGTAAAAATATTGAAAATTGCCAGTGTTATGAGCCTGCATTCACAAAAGTCAATGTAGGCTCATAAATTTGTTGTTTAATATTTTTACAACAAAACGTTATGCACCTGCATTCGCAAAATGCAATGCAGGCTCATAACTTTATTGTTTTGTAATATTTTTCTACCAAATTTTCAACATAGCCTTATTATGACCCCACTTCATGAACAAACACAGAGAAAATTTTCAAATCCTGCCCAAAAGGTGATTTCATGCAGGGACCGAGAAATCACTTTTTAGGATGTAAAAAAAATCATTTTTACCAGGATTTGCAATATGACAGCTATTACATTCATGAGGTTCAGTAAAGACATGGCTATGTTGTGAATATGGGGGGAAATATTGAAAATTACCTAAGTTACAAGTCTGCGTTCACAAAATTCAATGTAGGCTCATAACTTTGTTGTTTTTTAATATTTTTACACCAAATTTTCAACTTAGCCTTCTTATGGCCCCATGCCATGAACAGGGGCAGAGAAAATGTTCAACTCCTGCCTGAAAGGTAATTTTGTGCAGGGATCACAAAATTACCTTTCAGGACAGATCTGCCTAACAACAGTACCATTGATCATGAGGAGGGGTCCCAAAGAAGGCATGTTGGAAATTTGGGGCAAATATATGCAAAAATGGCCAAGTTATGGCAGTAAGTTTAAAACCCCATTGAAATACATTGAACCGCATACCTGTTTCCTCAGTTCGCAGTCTGGCTTTAAAGAGTGAAGATGTGTCTGTGGTCCAGAGAGGATTACAGCGTTGGATCCCTGATTAGTAAGTGTGGGCTTAGGAGGTGTGGAGTGGTGGGTGCTGAGTGGGAGGTTTGGGTGGGGGGCTGCAAAAGACATTGATGGACGGTTTTCCTTTTACAGGTATAAAAGACACATAAAGATAGAGTTCCTGCACTAGAGTTGGACACCCCAGTGTCACTGCTGTGTTTTCTGGGGGAGTGGGTGCTGAGAGGGAGGGTCAGGTGGGGTGGGTGATTGAAAAAAATATAAAACAAATGACCGTGCATGTGTGCTAGTGGAGGGGGGGGCAACCCCCCCAAAAAATGGATTGGTGCTCGTGACACTGGGGGATTGGGCACCCCCAGTGTCACTGTTGTATTTCTGGGGGTTGGTGGGTGCTGAGAGGGAGAGTCGAGTGGGGAGATATGTCTAATTTTACAAAAAAGGAAATCAGGTTTTAAGTACAAAATAGTGCAGTGCAACTGGTAATAATAATAACAATTAGCGGAGTGCTCCACGGACATGGAGGCGACTCTCGTGCAACTCCAGCATGTTGTTCGGTCGCAAGGAATGTTGAATCCTTTTTCTGATAGCAAGAGGACTGAAGGGCTCCTCCCACTGCAGCCCTGAAAAGGACTCTCTATTAAGTGACTGCTTAAGTTGCAGCTGAGGCTCTGAGCATCATTGATTATTAGGGTTATGACTGTTAAAAAAACAAGCATTTGTCAATGCTGAATGTTGTCGAGCTGGCATTGGCTTTGGTAGTGCAGTGCAGGAAAACATTTTGGGCAGGATGTGAAAAATGACAGCTTGTACAGTTCATAAGGAGATGTAAAAAAATGCCAGTGTTGAAAATGTGGCATGTAAATATTGCAAATTTGCGAAGTTACTGTACAAGGATGGGTGGGAAATGTGCAACACACACTTGTGACACAGTCATTTTATGGATGCTCAGCACCAGATTTTCAGCATAGGCATTTTAGCACCTCTGCTCATGTACAGTGTCACTGTTATTTCCTCAAACTGTCCCAAAAAGTGATTTTGCACAGCGACTGTGCTATTCTGCGCCAGGCGTGCGAAAACACATTTTAGGCAACATATGTGAAATGACAGCTGTACTGTTCATCAAGAGGTGTGGAAAAATGCCAATGGTGAAAATCCAGAGTGAAAATATTACAAATGCACGACGTTACGAGTGTGTGTGCAATCTGCCAACGCATGCTTGTAACACAGTCATTTTATGGAGTATTGTCACCAAATTTTCAACATAGGCATTTTAGGACCTCTGGTCATGAACAGTGTCACTGTCATTTTCATAATCTGGCCCGAACACTGATTTCCCACAGCAAACGTGCTGTTGTGCGCCGGAAGTGCGGAAACACATTTTGGCCAGGATGTGAAAAATGACAGCTGTAATGTTCACAAGGAGGTATACAAAAATGACAATGTTGAAAATCTGGCGAATTCACGAAGTTACAACCCTGCGTAGCAATGTACCTTGTCTTGCTAAGTAAAACTTAATTTTTGATTTTTCCACAAATTTGCAACATAGGCTTTTTGAGAGCCCACCTCATTAACAGGTAGCACTGTCATTCGATACGAAGTCCCGAAGCAGATTCGCTGCGCAGTGACTGCGAAATCACCTTTCGGAACCGAGTAACGATATGACATTGATAGAATTCATGAGGAGGAGTCCCAAAAACCCCATGTTGAAAATTTGGTGTAAAAATTCCCCAAACTGCTCAAGATATGCAGTAAAGTTGAAAACCCCCTATTTATTCCATTATACAGCTTACCGGCATTTCCACAGTTCGCAGTCAGCTTTGAAGAGTGCAGACATGTTCCCGGTCCACCGAAGATCGTCGTACTGGACTCTGGAGGTAAGTATGGGGTAAGGGGGGTGGGGAGGCAGGGTGCGCAGTGGGTGGGTGCGGGTTGTGGGGAGGCAGGGAGACTGCCGAGGGACTGTTTCCTACTTTACAGGTAAAAAAAACCCTAAAAGACATCGGGGAACCGTTTTTAATTTTAATAGGTGTTTTGGCACGCTGGGGTGGGCTCCCAGCATGCCACCTGAGTGTGTGTGTGTGGGTGGGTGCTTTATCCGATGGGGGATTGGGCACCCCCATCAACAAACAAGGAAGGGGGGAGCCACAGGAGTTGAGGGGAATTGGGCACCCCTTTCGGCAAGCAGAAAATGGGGGGGGGCAAGGTATTATGCTGACAGGGAGTGGGCCCCGTGGCAAAGAAAAATTGTTGGGCGCATGATGCCGAGAGGATTGGGCACCCTCAGCAATCAGTATGGTTATATGATGCCGACGGGGATTGGGCACCCCCATCGGCACAAAATAAACGGTGGTGTTGACAGGCAACAGCGGCAGTCACTTCCGCCGTGTTGCCTGCACGTAGGGGGAGACGTGTTGTGGTCACGCTGCATGAGAGCTTCGCTCTCATTGCACTGGACCTTTCCTCTCATATCTTCGCCTCATTAGCTAGACAAGGTGTCGGCCCCTGCTATTGGCTGATTGGGGAATGTGGGACGCACCTACTGGTACCTGCCCTGCATTCGCCCAACAGTGACCGCGCCTCCAAATCTGCACTACCGTAAAATGTTGGCTGTGCAAGCACACCAACATAAAAAGGACTCTCTATTAAGTGACTAGTTAAATTACAGCTGAGGCTCAGAGCACCATTGATTATGGGGGTTATGGCTGTAAAAAAAGGACTCTCTGTACAGTGAATGTTTAAGTTACAGCTGAGGCTCTGAGCACTGTGGATTATGGGGGCTATGGCTGTGAAAAAAAATGACTCTCTGTTGAGTGACTGTTTTATAGAGATTTAGAGAGGTAAGCCTTTATTTTTGTTTCAAATCAATATGCGTTGGCTTATTACTGGCTTACTGACTTAACACTGACCTGAACAGTGAAATGGCTATTATTAGACTGTGAACTTAAAATACTGCTAATGGGAGGAGTAAGCTCAGATCCCAAAATTTAGCTTGTGCACTACTAGTGAATTCTACAGTCAGTTAACTGGGGGAAGGTGGGTAACACAATGCCTTAATGTGATACTACTTGTGCCCCATAGACACTCTGCAAAATGTTTTATCAAAGAACACCACGTCAGAAACTAAATGTAATATACTTTAATACTCAAAGCATTTAAAGTGCATATCAGTACAGAGGCATCCATCTATATCCCCCTTCCTCGGGACGAGGCTGAAAATATGCAGAATTGTCTAGGTCCTCCTTTACTGGTCAACAAAAACTAAATAAAACAAATAAAAATAAATGCTAGCAGTCATGGACTAGAGCCAAGCCAACCAAGACTCACTACCACTTACTCCTCAGAGAATCAGTATTGGTGAGTCTTGGTTGGCTCATCTCTAGCTCACACCTGCTAATATCTGCATTGATTTTTTAACTGAGGCCCGTAGCATCCAGTTGTTCTGCTGGTCACACTACTAGGCCGGTGGGTTAATGTTAGTTTCCCATAGGAATTTTTAAAAACTGCACCTCCTACAGCTAGGAATTTTAGTTTCCTTCACTTTACTGGGTGTTTATGCTTCAAATCATTGACCTCGTCCCCTTGTCTGGCAGACAGTTCATGTGCCATTTGTTCGATAGCCATTAGAAAAGACATGCATTCTTTCTACTTGTAGGTGTGAGCCCATGTTGTGTAACATGTTAGTTCTGTTCCACACACCCCTGATAAGGGAGCCCAGTAATCCTCAAACAGTTATCTACATGCTGCAACTATGGTGACTTGAATTGGCTACTGGGATCTAATACTTGATGACTTGGCTGGCTATCATCGCTTCTAGAGGACAGTCATTTGCCTCAACTTCTTGGATGATGTTGTGGTTGATGATTGAATATTAATTATGTATAATATTATTTCAAATTGCTAGTTACATGCTAGCGCCCGCATTGGCCCCTGCTAGTCATTACCTCTGGTACCAGTGATGCCCTGTGTTCTCTTCCTCCATACAAGTGCCCCTAGGTACTATAGGCACAGCCTCTGGGAACAGGGGATAAGGGGGGCATGTTCCCTTCCCTCATAACCATCTTTTCGTCTAACAGTGTTGAAACCCTACTTTTCAAAACCTGCAATTGCTTTTACTGCCCCCCCCCACATGTGGGTGCTCCTCTGCTAGTGTCTGTGAAGGGTCTCTACTGCAAATTTGGGACAGTCTTCTATTGTCTGCCAACAAATAAAGATGGGATAAAACTGTATAAACTCACTTTTGCTGAGATCATTTAATAACAAGGCACTCCCTCTAACCTTTAGTGGAATGATCATTTTATAGGTGTGCTGGAGGACAACAGCAAAGAGGAACGGGAGGCTTTTCAGAAAGCCAAGAGGCTCTTCAGATCCTGCATGAATGAAAGTAAGTTTATTTTCTAATCAGTCTATCTGTCTGTCTGTCTGTCTGTCTGTCTATCTATCTATCTATCTATCTATCTATCTATCTATCTATCTATCTATCTATCTATCTCTGTCTTGACATTTATTTAATTTGGGAATACAAAACAGAAGAACACTGACTATGTTTTGTCCACTTACAACCAGAAGAGAGAGGGTTAGGATACGTAATAACAGGAGCAGCGCAAATGACCACGTACAAGCAGAATGTGGGAGGGGAATACAAAGTAAAAAATTACTGTTAGATTAAAAGTGCGTGTGAAGTGTTAGAGGAATGCAAATAACAAGACAGCAACATGCAATGAATAGACCTGGAAGTAGGGTAGGGATATAACAGACCTAGGGAAGGCGAGTAGGGCACAAAACATAATAGCAGGTGCAGTATAAATGACATGTGAAGCAAAATGAGTGAGGGTATTGTAAAGTAAAGAAACTGCAGTTTGTCCAGAGTTAAAATGTGATGTTAAAAGAATATAAACTGTTTCTCTGTCTCTCATTTTGTCTCTCTTTATATAATTGATAGGACACAGTATGCCTGTGGTATATTATGGATATTCAATGTATCTTCTCCAGTAAGGGATGACCACATTACTCAGGATAATAATGACTCACATCAGTCATGCTCTGTTTATTTTTAATTTGTAAAAGGATCATAGCATGAAGAAGGCAGGTCCTCAGCTGTACACCATAAATCATTAGCACTGATGTGCCAGTCATCATTGGGGATTACCTTGTCCATTATGACTGCTTATAAGTTATCATCTGCACAAACTAGGTGATTTGATACCTTTTAATGAACCAACAGAGATTTACAAAAAATCCTTAAGCTTTTGGACCTGCATGATCCTTTCTCAAAAGGGAAATGGCAGTTATCTTAGAAAGCTTTTCTTTAAAATACCCAGTACTAACACATTTTACACATGAATGCCACAGATCAGTGAAGTAATTATATAAGAAGCACAACTACAGATAAGAAAACAAGCATTTGTCAGTGCCGAATGTTTGTTTGCTGGCATTGGCATTGGTAGTGTAGGAGTTAGAGAGATGCATAATAGGAATGGCAGTGAAGTACTGAACTCAAGCCATGACCACCACCACCCTGCAGATACTGACAGGCATTGGGGTGTGCCTTTGGGTCATCAGTCATAACGCCTCACTTACTCACCATTACCCTACCCCTGCAGACACGTCAAGTGTCACGGGTGTGCTCCTCGCGTCTTTTGGCCTTATGCTCACCCCATTCCATAAGGAAATATGGTGAGATGGGTGCAGTATAGGAGAATGGGGTAAACTTTTGGGCCAAAGAGTCCAAGACACACCTCAGTGCCTGTCACTGGCTGCAGGGTGTGGGTGGGGGTGGAATGGCATGAGCATTATAGGCGAGAATCCCAAGTCACACCCTGCCTGTCAGTCTCTACAGGGTTTGGGTGCTCTGGTTGGAAACCCTAATGCCCCAGGTGTTCGTTGGTATTTTCACTCCAGATTTTCAACATGGGATCTTTGTGATCCCCCCCACCCCACCTCATGAACAGTGGCAATATCAGTTTGTTAGCCAAAAGTTGATTTTGCACAGCGACTACACCATTTGGCACCACAGATGCAAAAACACATTTTGAACAGGATGTGAAAAATGACAGCTGTACTGTTCATGGGGAGGTGTAAAAAATGGCAATGTTGAAAATCTGGAATGAAAATATAAAAAACTAGTGAAGTCACCAGTGTGCGTAGAAGCTAGCAACGACACCTGTAATGTAATTAGTTTGGGGATTTTTATAGCAGATTGTCAACACAGGCATTTTGGGACCTCTGCTCATGTACAGTGTCACTGTGATTTTCTTAATCTGTCCCGAACACTGATTTCCCACAGCGACCACGCATTTCTGCGCCAGAAGTGCAAAAACACATTTTGGCCAGGGTGTGAAAAATGACAGCTATCCTGTTCATAAGGAGATGTGGAAAAATGCTAGTGTTGAAAATCTGGCTAGAAATATTACAAATTTGTGAACTTACGAGGGTACGTGGAAACTGTGCAATGCACGCTCATAACACAGTCATTTTATGGACTTCTGTTACCAAATTTTCAACATAGCCATTTTAAGACCTCTGCTCATGAACAGTGTCACTGTGATTTTCTTAGTCTGTTCCAAACATTGATTTCATACACTGACTGCGCCATTGTGAGCTAGATGTGCGCAAATACATTTTGGGCAAGATGTGAAAAATGACAGCTGTACTGCTCATAAGGAGGTGTGGTAAAATGGCAATGTTGTAAATCTGGAGTGAAAAATAGTAAAAATTCTCAAAGTTATGAGTGTGCCTAGGAACTGTGCAACGCACGCTCATAAAACAGTCATTTTTGGGAATTTTTTCACCAAATCTTCAACATAGGGTTTTGTGGGGGCTTACCTCATGAACTATGACACTGTTGTTTTGTTACTCAGTCCCGAAAGGTGGTTACACGCAGTGACCGCAAAATCACCTTTCGGGACTGAATAACAAAATGACAGTGGCTGAGTTCATGAGGTGGGGTCCCAAGAACCCCATGTTGAAAATTTGGTGAAAAAAATCCTCAAAATGACCACGATATGTACCAAAGTTGAAAAAAAAAAACATTTATGTCATTATACAGCTTACTGGCATTCCTTCAGTTCGTGGTCGGCTTTGAAGAGTGCAGACGTGTTTCCGGTCCACTGAAGATTGTTGCACCGGCCTCTGGAGGTAAGTATGAGGTGAGGGTGTGTGGGGGGAGGTGGGGTACCCAGAGGGTGGACGCGGGTTGGGTTGAGGGGGCAAGAGAATCAATGAGGGGCCATTTTCTTTTGTTCTAGAGTTTTATTTTGTTTTTTTTAAGACGACGTGGGACTTTTGCCACGCCTGGGTGGGCTCCCAGCGTGGCGCCTGCAAGTTTGTTGGGGCAGGGGCAGTGGAGCTGATGGGGAATTGGGCACCCCCGTGGGTCACAGACTTTGGCCACGCTGGGGTGGGCTCCCAGCGTGGCACCAGGAAGTTTGCTTTTGGGGGGGCAGTGGAGCTGATGGGGGATTGGGCACCCCCGTCAGTCACACAGTGTGCTGGTGTGGAGGGGAGCGCAAGAGCATGCTGGGGTGGGCTCCCAGCCTGTACAAGATGTTGGACTTTTGCCACGTTGGGGTGGGCTTCCAGCATGGCACCAGGAAGTTTGCTTTTGGGGGGACAGTGGAACCGACGGGGGATTGGGTACCCCCGTCAGTCATACAGTGTGCAGGGGTGGAGGGGAGCACATGAGCATGCTGGGGTGGGCTCCCAGCATGCTACGTAGATGTTCGTGTCTATGACAGTTCAGATGCAGTGCTGATGTGTTGGCAGTTTGCATACTGCCAATGGCAGTTTGCAAATTGCCCACACGTTACCACTGCTGATTGTAGCAGTGTTTTTCTCAGAACTGCAAATCACTGCATCTGGACGGCTGTCATAGACAGCTCAGACATTCATTGGTGTGGTTCAGCCATGCCTGCAAAAAGGAGCAGGGCATTGGAAGTGGGAGAGGCACACCTACGAAAACTCGTATGGTGGCACTATGTTTCTTGCACATGTGTGCAAGCAAACATAACAATCTGAAAAAGTCTAGTTCTGTGTAGGTCAAATGTCACAGGAGGAATGTTTTGTAGAAGTGGGTCTATAAATTTTCTGATGCCAAATGTCTAAGAGAAGCTAGAGACAGTGCTGTGTGTGTGTGTGTGTGTGTGTGTGTTTTCTGCATGTGTGAATCTGAAGGCCATGTAATCACCACCCTCCAGTTAAAAAGTTAAACCAAATTTATGGAGACGCAGTTATATAGATTAAACAGAACCATTACATATAAATAAGCATTTTAGCAACATGTGAAACAAACATCTGTCCATGTGTTGTACCTGAAACAAGAAATAGCAAGAGCACTTTAACTTATAGCTTTCTTTAAAGTACCCAATACTAACACATTTTACACATGACTGCCACAGATCAGTGAAGTAATTACCGTATATAAGACACACAGCTAGAGATAGGAAAAAAATCTGTAAAAGTCTAGTTCTGTGTAGGTCGAATGTCACAGAAGGAATGTGCTATAGAATTGGGTCTTTATTTTCTGATCCCAAATGTCTAACTAAAGAGAAGTTAGATACTGTGTGTGTGTGTGTGTGTGTGTGTGTGTGTGCGTGCTCAACTCTTAAAGCAGCAGCACTATGTAAAAAAAAATTGCGCTTTTTCGACAGTTTATTCCCTGTGCTCTGCTGAGCATTTACCTGGTACTCTTTCCCTCTGGCATTGTACTATCATCCTATAATTTGCTCAGTTATCCTTTGTTTTTGTTTACATTTCTGCCACCGGCCATGTTGAACTGGATCCCCTCTGCTGCTAACTGCAGATGTGTATGAGTGGCAATACTACACAGACATCTGGAGTGTTCAGCACATGGTTCCAATGCAGTAGCCAAAAGACATGATACGACGTGAAAGGGGAGCGCGGTTGATAATTAGGCAGCCGCCATATTTATCGTGGCGCCACAACAATTGAAATAAATGATCAATACCTAAAAAACTAAAGATCGCTAGAAAAAAATATTTACAGATATGGAAACCTCATCTATGGTTGCATGCTTACAACCAAGAAAAAGACGAATTTTGATAATCATTTCTTGATTATGTTGCACTGCTGCTTTAAATTAGTAATTCTGCATGTGTGAATCTAAAGGCCATATAATTACTGCCTACCAGTTAAAATCAAAATTATAAATACACAGTTAAATAGATTAAACAGAACCATTTTATATACAAGCATTAAGCAACATGTAAAACAAAGATCTGTCCATGCTTGTAACCATGTGAGTTTTTCAAGTGCAAAGTGTAAATAAATGGAACTTTGTACTTCTAGGAGAGAGGGATCTTTTTGTAAGATTTTTGAAAAGATTTTCTCTTTCACTGTCTCTCTCATCCTCTGTACTTAGCCTCCATCAGTCTCATTTATCCTCCCCTGTGAGGGTGTAGTTGCTTTTGCCACTCTTCATGGACTGTAACACCCCTTTGGTAAACAGTGTGTAAGAAAGGCTCAATATCAAACCACATTCCTTTAAAAATATATGTTTTACACATTTTGCACTGCACATAGAAGGATGCTGAGGGAGTGTCCCCACACAAATGATTATGGTGTCAGGGCTACTCAGCATTCCTTTGTGATTCTCTCACCCTAAGAATATCCAAGAAAACAATCTGATACCCATGAAAGACCACCTGTTTTATGTATGTGTGTGTGTGTGCATATATGTATGTGTGTGTGTATATATATATATATATATATATATATATATATATATATATATATATATATATATAGTATACACGGTAGTGCTACCATAGTAGGAGTTGAGGAGCCATTTCTATGTTAAACCCTAAACTTTGCACCTTAATAACTTTACAACCGTTTGATGGATTTGCCTGAAATTTGGAATTTTTGATCAAGAACCATAGGCCTTGGGATCTGCCAAGTTTTGTACTGCTCAGATATACGGCTGCGGAGTTATTAAGTGTGATCTGTGCAGCCGTTGCTTTTCTGAATTCTGTGGTTGCACCTACAGGTCGTACGGTTTATGCGGATCGGCCCTAAATCTTCAGGGAACGCAGCCGGGTCCCCATGTGCCTTTCAAGATTTCGTGAAAAATATTAAACCGTTCAAAAGTTATTCAAAACAGTTTCCCATTATAAGTCAATGGGAAAAGTTAACAAAAAGTTCAACACTTTCGAAATGCATTTTTACTTTTCGAAATGGGCCTGTTACTTTCAAATCGGCCATTTTGTTTTCAGTTGGTGATCAGAAAATGGTTGGCATTTAAATTTGGGACCCTCTAGCAACCTAATTTTTTGTATTCACCTAGTCGGGCCCTGAGGATGCTTGCCATGTCTTTATTTTGTGGTAAAACACCCAGAAATATGTTTTCAATTTCTGGAAAAAGTACTTCATGAGTAGCACGTTAACTGTGTCATGAAGGCAAATGCAATTTTTAAAGCTGTGAAATTGCGACAGTAATTTTCTAGTCTGTGGAAATGACAGCAATTCTTTTGGCACTGCACTGCAAAATAACCGCTGGGAGTTTTAGGCTGAAATTTGAGGGAAGCAGCCGACATCTCACAGATGTGCCTTTCAGTGTTGTATTGAAAAATATTACATGGCGGCAAAGTTATGGCACTCCAAAGTTGACAGTTTTCCCATAGGATAACATTATGGCGCCCAAGCATTACAGGAACCTTGGCACCCTGCTGCAAAATAACGGTTTGGTCTTTTTCCTGAAATTTGAGGAAGACAGCCAACAGTACACAGATGTGCCTTTCAGTAGTTTGGTGAAAAAATATCACATGGCGGCAAAGTTACGGCACTCCAAAATTGACGGTTTTTCCCATAGGATAACATTACGGCGCCCGACACTTAACAGAAATCATTTGGAGCCCTGCTGCAAAATAACGGTTTGGTCTTTTTTCCTGAAATTTGGAGGGAAGACAGCCAACAGTCCACAGATGTGCCTTTCAGTAGTTTGGTGAAAAAACATTACAGGGAGGCAAAGTTATGGCGCTCCGAACTTTTCTTTTTTTCCCATAGGATAACATTATGGCGTTCTACGCCCTTTCAGGGCCCGTATCTCGGAAACGGTGCGAGATACGGACTTTTCATTGGAAAATCTCTTAGCCCTCTAATAGGGCTAAGATTCAAATTAGCCAGGACAGTTGTAAATAATATGACTTTAAAATTTTTTTCTACGTCGTACGGTTCCTGAGATATAATGTATTTAGTATTCCAAGATCTCATTTTCTGCGCCGATACTCATTATTTTGCATACATTATTTGTACTCACTGTCTTTCTCAATGCCGGTTTTGGGGAAAACCAGCCTGTGCGCTTACATTACTGTTACTGTTGCCCTTTCCGCTCTTACGGATCCGTACCCGCTTCACTTACCATTGACGCCTGCGCCACCATGTGCTTATCCTCTGTTTTCATTGCGCTATGCTTTCTGTTATTTTTTGCCATTTCTGTCTACAGTACTGTTTATCTTACTGTTTCACTTTACATCACCATGCCCATTGACATTTCTGTTTGCAGGCACCATGTTACTATGTGACAACACATCACGGGCAGACCATTCCCGCTCACGCCACCATGTGCTACTCCTTTCTGTTCTCATTCGTGCTTGTGTTACCATGTGCGCCACTGTTAGCATTTCTGTTTGCGTTGTTGTCCCTGTTAGTATGCCACAACACACATCATGTGGCGGTCCCAGGCTCCCAGGCCCAGCTCCGCTGCTGCAGTACATTCACTATTTCTCATTATCATTCTCAAAGAAGGAAATTAGAGGCAAAAAACTCCGTTTAATGCATTAGTTAGGGTTGTTCCACAGCGACAAAAGTAGGAAAGTACGCTGTTAGGGTTAAAACCCCCTTGGACCCCAGCCCACCCCCAACACGGCATTGAGGTGCGCATTGAGATCGTGGGTCCTAACTCTCACCCATTCTCCCTATGACTAACAGCTGCTTCCATGTCATGGGTGAGAGATTAGGGCTGGCGATCCATGCACACCTGGGAGTGAAATGGCGAAATCGAAAATTTTCAACAACAGCTTTCACTGATAATTTAACTAACAACCATTAACTAATTTTTGCCTGCTCAATATATATATATATATATATATATATATATATATATATATACAAAATAGGCATGGACATAAATTCTGTGTGATAAATCTGTGTATCTGAGCTACTATGTGTCTAAATGTGAATGCTCACATTTATACATATAGTAAACTGGTCATCACTTTGGCCCCGCCCGCGGTGTACCTGCAAATGGAACTGTAACCCCCCTGCAAATGGGGGTTCCCAAAAGACTTCCAGGAGCTTGCTTGAGTGCTCCAAGCCTGAATGGTGTTTGGCATTTAAGCCATTTATCAGTGAGTGTTTTTAGAACCTCTGGTACTGTCTCTTTAAGAGCTGTCTGCTTGCAGACATAATTAGTTTGTATGGGGGACTGTGTGTTTCTTTGATTGAGTACCACTCAAGCTGCTGCCAATTCACTTCATTTTGCAGTCACTAGAGTGCAAAGGAACCTATCTGAAAGATGTAACTGTTTGCCAGAAATTATTTAGAGTAATAATGAAATTACAGTTTGTCTAACCTGCTTTCTTTGCAGTCAGAACTGTGTCTGCTAGTTCCCCATTCTAGTTTTGAACTGCTGAACTGGACCAATCAGTGTGGGGTAAGCTAGCTCTAAAATGGTGCCTTGGACGTAATCAGAACTTGGACTCATAATCTGAGCCAGCCACAAGAGGATTGTATGGGCAGTGACTCTGGGAGATGTAGTTTAGACTTCAGTGCCTTTGGACCAACAGCAGCAGTCTATTGTGAGTGACAGCCAATCCAGTCAAGAACTGGAGGAACTCAAAGGAAGTGCCCGGTTTTGTCGGTTGGAGTTTCAGTTGAGCTTTGGCAGTGAAGAAGGAAGGAGCCCTGTGCTTTTCAGTGTGCAGTTTTAGTCAAAAACGTGTGTAAGGCCCAGAGTTCGAGTCTGCAGCTTGTTAGGACTGAATCCAGTCCGTGAAAAGAATCAAAGGATCTCTGAAGAGTAGAAACCAGGCTCACTCTGTAGAAGACTGGAAGAATTGCTGAAAATTGCACTCAGTCTGTCAGGAACTGAATCTGCTGTGTGTTCTCCCGGGTATTGTGCAGTAATTGCGATCGGGATACAGATGCAGCCTGCCTGGTATAGTGCTTTCTTTTATATGGATGTGTGAAGAGGTTTGTGTACCTCAAGTGAGCCCTGCTGACATTGAAGAACCCTATCTTATTTGGAGGTCGTGAGTACTAATTCAGGGTCGCTCCCTGTTGAATTGCCACATTAAATCCAAATGGAATTACTGTACTGCTGACTGTTTAATTCTCCTTTTCTCTGTGTGAAAGGGCCCTACCAGCTGCCACCGGTTTGGACTAGCCACTAGGGCTTGGGTACCCAGGGACAGTAACTGATAGGGATAGGCCTGCACAGAGCCATAGGTAGATTATTAGAGTGATAAGCTAATTAACCTGATTTCCCCTGTCCTTGTTATATCCCTAAATAAATCAGAGCTGCTTGTTTCAGCAAAGTTATACTGCCTGAGGTATTTGTCTATGTTAAAGTACTGTACTGTGATTGTTGCACTGTATCTCATTTCACAGGAGGTCCCAGTGCCGGAACCAGTCCTGGGGGTAAGTGTATACTGTGAAGGTAATTCTGATATATTGTGTGGGCCACTAGTGGGAAGAAGGGGTTGCAGTGTCCCAGAGGGCTGTGACCAAGTTAGTTTAACTATTGCAAACCCTGACCTCTGGGTGGAGGCACCCGGCATTGGATCCAGGCCCCTCAACCTGTTAGTGGCAAATCAGGCAGGGGTAGTAGCCCCTGGGATAGCGCCATCTAGGGGTTACAGAACCAAACTAATTCCCATAAACAAAAGGGGAGGGGCTCTCAAGCCAGGCTGAGCCACCTGAGATTGTTCCTTTCAACAAGGCTCTGCATTTCTTGTCACACTTAAGCAGCTTTCACTTTCTGACCCCCACCCACCCTCCCACCTCGCAGGCCAGCGTTCTCCCAAGTGTTCAGTTACTACAGCTACACAGTTAATTCCTTGCTTACCCAGCCACCCAATACCCTGAAATTTGTAATGAAGTTTTTTTTTTTACTTCGTAGTTTACTCTGCTACTGCATTTTATTATTTTTTTTTTTTTTACCAATTATTTTACCAGGTGAGACACACTGAGCTGAAAGCTTGTTTGCAGGTGCAACCTGGGAGCACGAGGAAGTTAAGTGACTTGCTCAGGGTCACACAGTATGCAAATGGGGGCTGTGGGATTCAAACCCAGGTCTCCAGATTTGCAGCTCAGAGCCTTAAACCACTGTGTCATACTGCCTCTCTGGCAGCTCACAGCGTTTCCACCACCCAAACAACTCAGTCATACAGAAACTAGCCAAGCATGCAGCACCTTCAGTTCATGAGCAGCAAGCAATAAAAATAAAAACTATTTATTTTTTTTACATCCAGTTGCACAGCAGGTCCTCTCAATATATGGCCCTTTTCTTTACTTTGCCCTCGCTAAATGGTACGGCAATGGTGTCTACACATTTTCTCTCTCACTAACTACCTCCACCAATCACCAGAGGCTCAGACATTGTAACATCAGTGCTGATGTAATGGCACCACATTCATGGCAATGCCCATGGCAACAGCATACAAATTGACTGTGGAAGCACTACTTCACCAACTAATCCCATTGATTTTACTAATTAAAAAAGGGAGCCTGTGTGATACATGATTTATCTATACTCCTGGTGTTTGACCTCGGACACCTCACTCGTGGCTCTCATGAGGTTACCCAAGGTCATACACCACCAGTATAGATAAATCATGTATCACACAGCTTCCCCTGCATATCCCTTATTTATATATGTATATTTAATATAAAATAATGAATGGGGTGTTTTACAAGTTTTTTACACACCCGAGATGTGTAGTACCACATAAACCATGAGTGCAAAGCATGATTTGGTTTGTGATGGTATTACTGAGGGTGTGTAAAAAAAGGAATAATGTTAACATCTCATACTTTATTTTAAATAATTGCTGGTCAGTTTTGTGCTATGTGGTAAAAAAAAAAAAAAAAAAAGGCTGGTATCCTTTCTGTGGCATTTCATTTCTGTGGGAGTGAGATGGTGGTGGTTTTCACATTCAGTTTGACTGGCTGTCACAAACAGTCTAATAACTGGATTCAATTCCATATTAGCTGACCAGTTATTACAGCATTCAAAAGTGGTGTCTGTCCAGTTAGTAAATAGGCTCACCAGTAATTAAATAGAGAATACATGCTAGGTAAGTGTGGTGTATGGGGAGATACACCATGGGGGTGGGCTAATTAGCTCCATAACCCACAAGCCCAAGGGGCGAATGGGATTATGCACTAATTAGCCCCCTTGAGATGGTATATTCCCCATACACCACACTTAAATAGCATTTATTTTATATAATACATCAGGATAGTTTCCTTTTATTTAGATTGCATTAGTAATTATTTTCAGGTTTGTCTCTGCTTGATTTTGTCCCTCCTGCTTTTCTGTAGTGTAGGGGCATTTTTGGATTGTCCATAGTTTTCTCCCAACTGTATTTCCCTAGTGCAGGAGCCTCATATAAAAGAGGTGTGGCTGTGGGGCTTGGTCAATTAATCTACCATAATGAGTGGCAGGCGGCGGATGGCAGACTGGTGAATGGCTATTTAGTGAGCAGCAGTCTGGTGACTGGTGGTCTGGTGAGCAGGAGTGGTGGTCTGCTGAGAAGCAGTCTGTGGAGTGGCAGTCTGGCTATGGAGTGGTGGTTTAGCTGTAAAGTGGCACTGTGTTGTCACATGGAGTATCAGAGCAGCATGGAAGGCTTGGGTGTGAGTAGTGGGATTTACTGCTTTGAGCCATGTGGATTTTTGTTGTTGCAGAAGCAGGGTTTTTTTGAGAAAGGGTGAGCTGGTGCTGTAGTGCTGGGTGGCATTGTTTGGAGAGTGTAGCGGCAGGAAAACTGGAGCTGCATAGTCAAAGACATATATCAGGGCAATTATACCACAGCTGGTCATGGTATATGCCTTAAATGACCATGGTACATGACTTTGATTGATGTGATCTATGGGAAATAGTGGATCTTCAATAGGACACAATTGCCATCCATGTATTTTATAAATATATAGCTATATGCTGGTTGGAGAATTCAACATTCCAGACGTGGACTGGAGTTTCCCAGCAGCAGCATCAACCAGGAGCAGATTTTTCCTGGACTCCCTTCAAGGTGCCTGCCTTAAACAACTGGTCATGGAACCAACTCATCAGATGGCAATACTGGACCTTGTGCTCACAAACGGGGACAGTGTGATAGGGGTAACAGTAGGGGAGCACCTGGTGAACAGTGACCACCGGTCACTGTGGTTTGAAATCACAGAAGGAGCAAAACCAAACCAAACAAAAACACGTATCCTGGATTTTAGGAGGGCAGACTTTGGGAAAATGGGGACATGCTTGAAAGAGGCATTAATGGGAATGGGGAGGGAATTGGGTAGAGGAACAGTGGGCAATATTTTAAACAGGGATTACAAGAGCAACAGAACTATGCGTTAAGCAGTTTAGCAAGGGAAAATGGAAGAGGAATCCATTATGGTTTTCCAAGGATGTAGCGGAGAAAGTGAAAGCCAAAAAGATCACATTCAGGTAATATAAAAAGATGCAGGCAGAAGGGGTTAGGGAGAAGTACCAGGAGAAGGAGAGGGAGGCAGGAAGGTCAGTAAGGGAAGCCAGAGCTCAGACAGAAGAGCGCATTGCAAAAATTAGTGGGTAGAGTGGACAAAACTATTTACAGGTACATGCATGAAGAAAGAAGGACAAAGGGAGGGATACTGAGACTGAAGAGGGAGGATGGGGGCAGCGTGGAAGATGACAACTGAAAAGCTGACATCTTTATAGGTGACATTGCAGAGGGTCTGGAAGGAAAGATATGCCTCTTTGCAGATGACACAAAGATCTGTAACAGAGTTGATACACAAGGAGGGGTAGAAAGGATGAGAAGGGACTTTCCAATGATGGAGGAACGGTCAGACATATGGCAACTTAGATTCAATGCAAAGAAGTGCAAAGTAATGCACCTGGGAAATAAAAACCTAGGAGAAGAGCACACAATAGCAGGGGAGGTACTAACAACAACAATACTGGAAAGGGACCTGGGGGTAGTCATATCAGATGACCTAAAGGTTGGTAAGCAATGTGAGAAGTCAGTAAGGAGAGCCAGGGGGATACTGGGATGCATAGGGATGGGCATTACAAGTAGAAAAAGGAAAGTGGTTATCCCTCTGTACAGACAGTTTGTAAGACCCCATCTGGAGTACTGCGTACAGTTTTGGAGACCTCATCTATGCAAGGACATAGACAGGATGGAAGCAGTCCAGAGAAGGGCAACTAAAATGGTGCAGGGTCTGCATCAAAAACCATTTGAAGAGAAACTGAGAGAACTTAATATGTATACCCTTGATGAAAGGAGGGACAAGGGGGACATGATAGAAACTTTCAGGTACCTCAAGGGACTCAACAAAGTCCAGGAGGGTAGCATCTTTCAGAAAAAGAGATGTGTAAGAACAAGGGGGCACAGTTTAAAGATAGATGGGGGACAGCTCAGGGGTAATGTGAGGAACATTTTTTTCACGGAGAGAGTGATGAATGCATGGAACTGCCTTCCTGGAGAGGATGTGGGATCTAAAACAGTGGGGGAATTCAAACATGCATGGGACAGATAAGGCAATTATGGTGGGGGTTGCAGGAAGTAGGCTGTTGGTTAACTACAGCTTAATCTGGTTCAAGGTCACTTGGCATTCATCTGTATCCCGCCTCCCCCGGGTCGTGCCTGAAAATAGGCAGGATTTGTCTAGTGCACTTACCCGGTCAACAAAAGCTAAATAAATAAATAAAAATAAATAAACTAGAATCTGCAGCTTATCCAATAGGTAGGGAAATGGGCAGACTGGGTGGACCAAGTGGTCCTTATCTGCCGTCAAAGTCTATGTTTCTATGTTTCTATGACATACTGAACAGATATATTTGCTCAGTTTTTCCTGAGGAAGGGGAGGGTAATAGGCCGGAAGGAAGTACAATGGGTGGGAAGGGTGCAGAAATGGATACAAGTCACTTTACATGGGAAAGGGTTCTAAAGGAACTGGAAGGAATAAGAGTTGCTAAAGCAATGGGGCCAGATGGGGTGCACCCCAAGGTCCTAAAGGAACTAAGAGAGGTGATGGCTGAACCGCTGACAATCCTGTTTAGCCAATCCCTGGAAAAAGGGGAGGTACCAAAGACTGGAGAACAGCAGATGTAGTCCCCTCATACAAAAGTGGGAACAAAGAGGAAGCAGGGAACTACAGACCAGTCAGCTGGACCTCGGTAGTAGGGAAGATCATGGAAGCACTACTGAAGGAGAGATTGGTGGAATATCTGGTTGCCAATGGACTACAGGACCCAAGGCAGCATGGTTTCATTGGGAGGAGGTCATGCCAGACCAACCTCACTGAATTTTTCAACTGGGTGACAAGGGAGGTGAATCATGGGTGAACAGTGGATGTGGCCTGTCTGGACTTCAAGCAAGGCCTTTGACACTGTGCTGCATAGAAGGCTATTAAACAAACGGGGGAATATGGGAGTGGGCAGGACAGTGGTGTGGTAGATGGGTAATTGGCTGGGCGGCAAGACACAGAGGGTGGTGGTAAATGGCTGCCACTCTACAGAGGGAAGAGTAACCAGTGGGGTGCCACAGGGATCAGTGCTGGGACCAGCCTTGTTCAACATCTTCATCAGTGACATTGCGCACGACCTAGTAGGCAGAGTTTCCCTGTTCACTGACAGTATAAAGCTCTGTAACAGAGTGGATATGCCAGAGGGTGTGGACAGAGTGACGAGGGACCTGCAGAAGCTTGAAGAATGGTCGAGGGTTTGGCAGTTGAAATTCAATGCAAAGAAGTGCATAATTATGCATATGGGGCAAAAAAAACCTGGAACAACATATTAGTTAGGGTGTGAGGATATAGCATGCACCAAGCAGGAAAGGGACCTTGGGTTTATCATCTCTGATGACCTCAAGGTAGGGAAACAATGCGACAAGGTAGCAGGTAAAGCAAACAGGATGCTGGGAGGCATAAGTAGGGGTATCACCAGCCGGAAAAGGGAGGTCATAATTCCACTATACAAGACACTAGTGAGGCCCACCTGGAGTACAGTGTACAGTTCTGGAGACCTTACCTACGTTAGGAGATAGACAAGGTGGAGAAGGTTCAGAGGTGGGCAGCAAAGATGGTACAGGGATTACATCACAAGTCCTATAAGGACAGGCTGAAGGACTTGAATATGTGCTCCCTGGAGGAGAGGAGGGAGAGAGAGAGGGGGGGAGATATGATAGAGATATACAAGTATCTTACGGGGAGGAACAGGGTGCAGGGATACACTATTTTCCATCAAAAAAGATGTTCCAGAACTAGAGGGCATGGGATGAAGTTGGAGGGAGGGCGCTTCAGAGGAAACATGAGGAAGAATTTCTTCACAGAAAGGGTGGTGGACAAGTGGAACACCCTGCCAGAGTAAGTGGTGGGGGCTGAAACAATCATGGGATTTAAGAATGCATGGGACAGACATAATGGAATCCTGGAGTTCAGGGGTAAGGGGCAACAGACTTCTAGAAAAACATAAAGGGAACTTACAAGCTCAAATGGGCAGACTGGGTGGGCCATAGGCCCTTATCTGCTCACAGTATCTACAGTATGTGTCTATGTATCTATATATGCAGTTTTTTTCAATTGCTAGACTTGTTCTGCCTTCATTCTGACCTAGTAAGTAACTAATTAAGTAAGAATTTATTTATGAAGTGCCCTATCCCTTGGGCTCAGGTCGCTGTACAAATACAGGCAGTGACAGTATCAATAAATGATGACAAATTAAAGCACATAGATAAACAAGATAAAACAATATCAAAGCAGTTAAGGTAACTATTCCTGGGCAAATTTGTGGATCCCAAAGACCTCTCTAAAAATATGTGCCTTCAGGCCGTGCTTAAAGGCCTCCAAGTGCCACAAGACTGGTCCTGCCATTTCAGATAAACGGTCTTCTGATGTTTAAAGCCAAGCCCTGGGAACTGCTAGGAGGCCCGCGGAGGAGGAGTGGAGAGAGCACTGAGAGCAGTGAGGAGGTTACTCAGTAGCCTGGGCCCAGTCTGTACAGGGCTTTGTAGGTGGGAAGACCCACTTTGAAGGTAATTCTTCACCTCAGTGATAGCCAATGCAAATCATGCAGGACGATGGTCACATGACAGGACCTTGGAAGGCCTGTCAGTAACTTGGCCTCTGTGTTCTGCACTAGCTGCAGGAGATGCAGGATACCTCCACTGACCCTGAGGTAGGGAGCATTACAGTAGTCAAGTTTGGATGTCGCAAAAGCATAAGTACACCAGTGAGGACAGATTGTCCAGTGATATTAAGGCTTTAATCTGGATGATATTCCTTTAGTAGTAAAAACCACTCCGGACAACAGATGACACCTGAGCCTCAAATGTCAGTCCATTGTCAAGAATGACACCCAGATTTTTTACCTTGGCAGAGGCCACCAGTGGGGTGGGGCCCAGCATCAAGCCAGTTCCCACCCCAGCTGCCTCCCCACCCCACTAATAACCAGGCTCAGTCACTACCACCTCTGTCTTATCAGGTTTGAACTTCAGCCAGTTGGAGGACATCCAGTCCTGGATCTCAGCCAGACATGCATTCAGTACCTGCACAGCTCTCTGTGTCCCAGCTGAAAATGACATATACAGCTGGGCATCACCTGCATAGCAGCGAAACCTCATGCTGTAATGTCTAAGGATCTCTCTCCCAGGGGTAGCATATACACTGTGAACAGCATGGGCAAGAGGAGTGAACCCTCAAGAACTCCACATGGCAGGGGCATTGGGCAGAAGGAGAAACTCCTCATCACCACCCTTTGCATCCAGCCTGTGAGAAAGGACTCAAACCAGTGGATGACAGTGCTAGTGAATCCACAGTGCTCCCTGAGGTGATCCAACATCACACCATAGTCCACAGTGTCAAATGCTGAGGAGAAATCAAGGAGAACAAGAACTGACCACTCACCTCTATCTCTAGCCCAGAGAAGGTCATTGTGCACCCTGACCAGCACCATTTCAGTACTGTGTCTAGACGTAAATCCAGACTGGAGGGGCTCGTAGATGTCAAAGGCAGTGAGGTGTGCCTTGAGCTGCAGAGCCACAATTTTCTCAATAACCTTACCCAAAAAGAGAAGGTTATAGATAGAATTATAACTTGCCAAGATGTCAGGTTAGAGAGGTAGTTTCTTCAGGAGGAGCTTCACCAGAACCTCTTTCAAAGCACTTGGGAAGAACCCCTCCAAAAGTGAACACTGAGCTAATGGTCCCCACACATCCAACTAGTAGACGTGTTGGGCCCAAGTCCATTTCACAGTATGTGGGTTGCAGCTTCGAAATCACTTCCTATACCTCTTTCACCCCCACTGGTCTAAACTCGCTCCAGGCAAGTGGAGTGCTTCTGGAGATGACCATCTGACTACTGTGGAGCTGTGACTGCCCCACTGGAGAGATTGTGGATCTGACAGAGGACATTCTGTCAGAGAAGAACAGAGTGAACTTGTCACACTTGGCAGCTGAAACCGCTCCTTTCAGTTGCAGACAGGCAGGATGAAGCTACCTGTCTACAGTCCGAAAGAGC
Source organism: Neoceratodus forsteri (assembly GCA_016271365.2). NCBI lineage: Eukaryota > Metazoa > Chordata > Ceratodontiformes > Ceratodontidae > Neoceratodus > Neoceratodus forsteri. The sequence continues at coordinate 263,428,390 of CM057452.1, read as the reverse complement.
TAAGCCAGTCTTTTGCTCCCTGAAGCAACCTCATTGGGCAGAAAAGTTGCCTTCTTATGAGAGACTGCTCTTTGATATTCAACATAATGACTTGTCAAAGCCAGTCTGTCCTCATCAGACCCAGATTTCCTCCAACAAGGCTCCAACCTCTAGTCTTTATCTCCTTGAGTTCCCCACCAAACCATGGGGGTCTCAAGTGAGAAGATCTGGGTCATATACAGACCGGCGCAACATGGTGAACTGCCGAGGTAACAACCCTACTGTAGACTGTCACCATCACACTTCTACCTGTGCCATAGGCAACACTCATTTCTGAGAGGTCCATTATCGACAACAGTCCCTCTAGGGACAACCCTTTCAAAGAGCGATAACATATTAGTTCCACAGGGGAAGGACTACCAAGGGGGCCCCAAACAAGAACTCCACCATGCAATGATCCGACCAGATCAATCTTGAGGTTAGTTATCTCAAGCCCCAGTGAGAATACTAGGTCCAAGGTGTGCCCATAACCAGCAGCAACTTGCTTGTACAAGGCCCAGCGAATTCATCGTCTGGAGGAAGTCTTCTCCAAACTGCAATAGTTCATCATTGATTCAGATGTTGAAGTCGCTCAGGATAAACCACCTGAGCAACTCCAGCACCCTCTTGGCAACGAAGTCCATGACCTCCTGCAGAAATTCCCTCTCGTGTCCCGGAGGCTGGTACACCAGAAGGATTCTGCCATCTGCACCCAGACCCCTTGAATGGCCACACATTCGAACGATGATGTAGAACCCACTGGGTGCACAGAGAAGTTCAGGTTGGATCTAAAGCAGATGGCTGTATCCCCATACCTGCATTCACTCCTTGGGCAGCACACTATGGAGAATCCAGCCATGACAGGCACCTCCAAAACTGGGCCAGCATCATCACCCAGCCAGGTCTCCTTAATGCAAGCGAGACTGATTAAAGAAATCAAGTCTGCTATAACTGCAGTCTTGTTCCTAATCAATCTTGTGTTGCACAGCACTGCTTGAAGAGGACTGGCAGAGATTGTTGGCCCATCGGCTACCTTCCCACTTAGTCAATTGGAAACCTTGGGTATGGGGACCAAACATGTCTGGCCTCTCTCTAGGCCCCATTTCACCCCAGGGCACCTCCTAGTCCACACCACCTCAGTATGGCTCTACCCATCAGCCACCTTAGCACCCCACTGTCTACCATCCTGCTTCCTCCAAATGTAAACCTCTCTATGGTGCCTAAGTGCTGTTGATGACAATGGGAGGTCAATGAAGGGGTGGAGGTCCAACAGCTGTAACAGCGAGTAGCTGAGAATCTGGGGCCAGAAGGCTAAGCACATCTCTCCAGCCAACTACTTGCTCCTTAAAAAAACATTGCTGAAATGGCTAAAAACCCACCCAGTATAGATACTTAGTAGCACCCCCCAAAAGCACAAGACACACACACACACACACTCACTCACTCACTTGCTCACTCACTCACTCACTCACTCATAACAATAAATAGCTACACACAGAGCACTCAGTCAGTCTTAATAAAATCATCCAACCACCTCCCTGCCCAGAATAAACACAAAATTAAATAAACCCCAATTGCACATAATTAAAATTAGAGTCCACAACGGTGCGCCACGGTGGGTGAACATTATACTCCCAGATGCAGTCCAGGCTATTTTTAAGCAGCAACAATTTAAACAGCAGTTCAGTAAAGAAGATCAACAGTGTCTCTCCCCCAACAGCTTTTTCACCGCTGCTGAGAGGATGATCAGCTGGAGAAAAAAAGAGTATTTGAGGGAAACAAATCATCTAACTACTTGTTTTGCAGCAATAGATGGGAGCAAAGTCCAGTCCAGGTTTTGTAGTTGGTCCACAGGAAAGCAAAGCAGTAGGTACAGTGCTGATCTTCACTCCATCCTAGAGTGCTCAGCTAACACATGTCGCACAGCTAACAGGACCTCAGAAGCCCGTGGGTTTCATCCAATGTCCGACACTCACTGAACAGCTACCAGAACTGCTATTGCTCCATTTATCTTACAGGCTTTGACTGATGGTGCACAAACAGTTCCATGGCCATCAGCAGTCATCTCTGTCCTTCGGCTCCCAGGCTGGTCACAGAACACTGCTCCGACACAAACAGGACCCCTTCTCAGCTCAACAGAGGATCTCCACAATGTACAAATACAGTAGAACTCTTAACCATGCTGCGAGTGACTGATTGCTGGTTGCTGAATAATAATTAAACTTCCAACAATGGCCCACAGACAGCTTGTAACTAAAAATAAAAAATTTAACTCCTGATTCTGACCAACTGGCCCTGCCCTAGCTATGCTCGAATCCTGAACTTACGCTCTAAAGGGTTTAGTGTTAGTCAGCCTTTGACTAGCATCAGTGGACGCTTACTAGTTTTAAATTAATCAAAAATATAAAATAAGTACTAAAATACAACAGTGGCAAAATTTAACAGTATGGGGAGTATACACACTCAGCAGTTGTTTGCTTCAGCAAGGAGCCAGACAGATGGCAGCTCAAACTGGGCCATCCCCCCAGCATTTGGTAACCACAGTCTGGTCTCCTATTTCTACATCTGGCAGCATTGACAATGCCTCAAATTCTAACCTCCAAAGTCAAGTCTGCCTGGGATCATCATGCCCCCCCTGACCCCCAGCTTAAAAGAACCACGATCAGAGGATCTCACTGTCCATGGATCTTGGCTGAGTTGCTGGCTTGTAACTGTGTGTGTGACCTTGCTTGTAGGCAGGGCCCCTTGTGCTCTGCAGCACTTTGTCCTGATTTCTGCAGCAGGGCTCCTTGACTTCTGCTGCAACATTTTCTGATTTCTGCGGCATGATTTATTCATTTCTGTGGCAGAATGCAGTCCTGCCATTGGATAAAATATGATGTGATGTCTTTGATGACATCACATGCCAAACATAGAGGAGGAGCTTCAGGATAAATAAGATGGGAGAGCTTGGCACTATGGAAAAACTGTATATTTGAATGAAAAGTCACCAAAAATAAGGAATTCTGTGGCACTATATATATTGGCATGATGAAAATTCTGCATAAAATTCCTCAACTGCAGAATCACAGAATTCCAGGGGCCTTGCATATAGGGCCTACAAGTCCTCTGGCTCCACTTCTTACCTTACAAGTTACTGGACCATTCTTAATGCCAGTACTAGAGCTACTAGTCTTGCAAAGTCTAAACACTTGTCATCCAGACTCCAGAACAACCTTTATCTCCCCTCTGAGCTCTGAAAGGTAATTCATGCCCCTTTCTCCTCTCTGACCAAATCCCTTCTCCCTGTTATCAAGATAGGTGATACTCCTGTCTCTAACCCCACTGCAGTTGCCTCATCGTTCAGTTCCTTTTTCACCTCCTGTGCTTGCCTCCTCTTCTCTTCCTCCTCCACTCACCCTATATTTTTCTGTACACTGTTACTGTTCTCCTCTATCCATCCTAATGCCCCCCTTTCGTATTCTCACCCACTACCCCTGCTGCTGCTTTTAAGGCCCTCTTGACTGTAAACCCACACAAGGGTGGGAGCCATGATGATCTTGACCCCAGACTCTTATATCTCTCTGCTTATGCCATTGCCCTGCCTATCACCCACCTCCTCCACCTCTCTTTCTCTTTATCCTGTGTCCCTAACTCTAGGAAGTTGGCTACTGTCATTCTCCTTCCTAAAGGGGGTAACATCTCTTCCCTTTATAACTTCCATCCTATCTCACTCCTTCCCACACTGGCTAAACTCTCGGAAAACCTTGTCCCCTCCCAATTCCCTTTCCTTTTCTTTTCTTGTCTCAACCTCCTTTTTCACTCCTTTCCTGTCTGGTTTTAGAAAGTCCCACTGCACCTCCACCTCTCTCCTTCAGCTCGTTTTGTCGACTTAGCCAAAGCTTTTGATGCTGTTGCCTGCCCATTCTCCTGGAAAAGCGTAAAGCAGCTAGACTCTCTGGGCAGGATTTTCAAAGTGTGGCTCAAGGCTTATGTCCAGCCCTGTGCCATGGCACTTAAGTTTCGGCAGTGTACCAAACCCTTTTCCACAACTATACCCGATTTTACACTATCGGTCGCAATTGCGACTGTTTCCACTAATTACAACAGCTTGCACCAAATATCTGGCACAAGCTCCATAAAAACATCCCCCAGGATTGCCACAAGTTAGACCAGAAAAAGTTGATCTGACTTGCAGCAATTGCCGCATGGGATAGTAAATCCTGTTAGCTCGCCATAAGCCCCATGCGCCATATCGTCGGCACACCAGGGCTTGTGACAACCTAAGAGTTTTGAAAATCCTGTCCTCTGCCTCCTAAGCTGAGTGGTTGCACTCCTACCTTGAAGGCAGGTGACAAGCGGTCCATACTGGAGACTTCCTCTCCCCCCAACTCCCAGTCAGCTCAGGCATTTGGTTCCCCCAAGGGACTGCCCTTGGCTCATTTATTTTCTTCATTTTTCTAAATGGCCTCCCCACTGCCTGCTTCTCTATGTCCATTCAAATGTACATAGATGATATGGTACTCTTTACCTCTGGCTTCTCTGCCCTGCTCCAGCTCCAACTGGATTTTAACAACATCTGGCACTGGTTCCAAGAAAATGTTATCCCTCCATGCAAAGAGAACAGCTTCGATGACTTTTGGCAACAGGCAGAGGCTTGCTAGAGTCAATCCCCTTCCTTTCATACCATTGACGGTGCAGTAATTGAAGATGTCTCCTCCTTCAAGTACCTTGGGGTCTGGCTGGATTGCCACCTTGATTTCTCTGTTCATGTGGATGCGATCCACGAGAAGGTCCACCTGAAACTTTGCAGAAATAAGAGAAGCATCCCACTTCCTGTACACAGAATAATCCTCACCAAGATGATTCTCCCCATTTTTGACCATGGAGATAATTGTTTACTGTGCTGCTCCAAAGTCCACCTTAACTAGACTGCATCCCCTCTTTCATGCCTTCTGTCAATTCTCCCGTGAAAAACCCTATGTACTCACCACTTTTCTTTTTATAACTCCCTCCTCTCCCTTTGTTGTTTTTTTTTTAAACTAATTGCCTGCTCCCAAAGTGCACCCTGGCTTACCCCCCCCCCCCCCGAGTGGGGCTATTGAGGAGGGACCTCATACTCCCCTAACAGAGACTGGTAATGATTCGGGGACAGAGTACCTTGGTCGGCTGGGTGGGGCCCGGTGGGAGCAGCCATCCTCCCGCACAGCCTGGTAATTTTTCTGGTTTTACAGTCCTGGATGAGGTATGGCATGCAATGACATGATGGGGCATGCACCACACATCTTGCACACCTTCTGATGTTGCTGAGCTCTGGCTGTCAGACCCCTGGCTTCGCTAGGGGTCAATCAAACACCGGCACCTTCCCCAGCCTCCCTCTGGAAGAGGAGAGCAGTCCTTAGGATGCTTGATCCTCCTCCCACCCGGCCAACCCTCCGATATACTGGGTTCATTTTCAAACATGGGTTGTTGGCGTTGCAGGTGTAAGGCATAAATTAGTGTCAGAAACTTGATTAGTGACCTTTGCTAATCAAAGTAAAAAATGATTAGCAATCGTCCGAAGTCGATTAGCAATTACATTGATATTTTTGCTCAAAACCCAATAAAATGTACTTATCTTGCTCTATATTAATATCATACACATTGTACACAAGTTTCTGAGACTATCTGTTTAATTTAGCCATTTCCAGAGGAATGCAGCAATTGTGCAGCAGCACATAAATTTTAAGAGCTGTGAGATAGGATGTCTGCCAAAGCAGACCGTGACATTCGTGAAAGCGTGATCGTGACTCGTGACAAATTAAACATATATTTATTGTTTATTGATAAATATTGGATAACACCTTTGAGTCAAAGACTCCTTTACAAAGGTTTCACGTCATTACATAAAACAGAGACAACAGAGACCAAAGTAACAACTAAGATAACAATTACAGACAGTGGTTACAGAATGGTAACAAAATGTTTACAGATACTACAATACAGCAGCTGAGAATACAGAGTAATAGAGTGCTGCAAAACAAAGGTGCAAAGTGCAGAAGGTTGCAGAATAATTTAAAATGAACTCCTGCCCCAACATAAACACCAGGGTACCGTGATTGACCGCAAAGTAACCAACAAGGACTGGATCGATCTATTATGCTTTGCTACTCTTTTCCACCATGCATGCAGCCAGTAATTCTGGCTTGTTTTTTTTGGGGGGGGGACCTGGGGTTGGTCCACAGTCCTGAGCTGCCAAATCACCAGGACGTCTTGGTTTAGCACTAAAAAATATGTCTACAGCCATGTCTGGGTTGAATTCAGCTGGAGGGGGGCCCTGCTTTTTAATGTGAATTAATGTTTCTACAGTATCCTCTGCCAGACTTGCTTTCCAGTCAGTTTTTACCTTGTTAATACTTGAAAAACACATTTCTACTATTGCATTAGACACAGGAAATACGCTCAACACATTGACAGGATTCAACAGATTTGGATAAAAATTTTGGAAATTACATACCAGCTTTGACCAGATAGCAGAGGCAGAAAGATTGATGAAATTGGTTTGAGCAAAAATCTTACAACTCTTGCCATTCTTTAAATAGCAGACTGCTGTCACAGTCAGGCTGCAAAAGTGCTGAAAAGTGATCTGCTACTGCAGTAATGTCACCGTTACCACACAGCTCCAGTTCCTTTCTGTTTGCTGGCCTAAGTCTGGTATCTAACACTTTTGCATGGTTATAGATATTACTTTCATCAGTCAAACCGAACCTTTGTTCACAACACTTCTCAATGTTTGTAATGTATTTCTTAGTTTGCTGTTTAAAAGTTTTAACAACTTGACCCCTAAAATGTGTCAATTTCACACCCTTGTAAGTGACTTCAGCACATGCTCCTGAAAGAACATCAGACACATTTTTTAAGAGAATGTCAAGTTCACTGCCACCTATGGGACCACTCTGCTTATCATGGTCAAGAGTGTTTCTCAAAGTTTCAACAGAGCTAAGTAGCTCTGGCATTTCAGCTATTTCTTTTTGAAGTGCTAGTAAGAACCTGGCAAGTAGTTGAAGCAGCTGTTCAAAATACAAAAGGTGTGTCACCATTTGGAATTTAGTCATAATTTGCAACACTATCTTGGCTTTTTCATGGTCATGAGTTGGGTCTGCGGCGATAGATTCTAAATGGGCACAAATTATGGGGAATGATTTGGTAACAGCATGGGTGGCAAGAAGTTTATGCTGCACCCAATGTGTGCCATGGGCCTTCTTGGGCTTTTCAACTGACATCTCCATGGCCTGGGCAAAGGACCGTAACTCTCAGAGTCTCTTAAGACTTTTCTGGTAGAGATAAAACAGTTGGGTCAGAAAGTTTGAAACTTCATTGAAACAGGTGTTATCCAAAGCCTCTTTTATGGCCAGTTCTAATCCATGTGAGAAACTATGAACAGTGACTAACCACTGTATGCCTTCCCTTAAAAGTGCAGCAAGACCCCATCTTACACCCATGTTAACAGCTGCCCCATCAGCCCCAAATCCAACAATTTTTTTTATATTAAGGCCACCGTCTGTAAGAATGTCTAAGAGGAGATTTTTCAATCCCTCACTTGTGCCATCTGATACTGCTTTCATTCGTAAAAATTTAGTCTCCACTTGACCATTGATGGGATTTACATAAATGACACAAACTAGTTCCTTTTGAATTACACCGCTGTCAGTACTACCGTCCATAAGCACTGAAAAATAATTTGCATTTTGACAGTTGCTAGCAGGTTTTCTTCTAGGTTCTTGCCAATGCACATTGTGAGTTCTTTCCCACTAACATCATTACGAACATATGAACATACGAAATTTGCCAGCAGATAAAGGCCTAGAGGTCTATCAAGTCTGTTCTCGAATGTGCAGCTAGCACCCCTTATTCTGCAGCTGCCCCTCCCTTCCACCCTTCCCTCCATTGACCCTCCCCATTGTCCTGTCCCATCCCCTTTTAAGGCAGTCCACTGTTCTACTGGATACCACTTCTGCAGGTAATGCATTCCACCCAGCTACCACCCTCTCTGTAAAAAAGTGTCTCCTCATCTCCCTCCTGAATCTTCCTCCCTCCAGTCTCATATCATGGCCCCGAGTGTCCCTCCCCTTCCTTACTTTGAACAGCCCTTCTGTACCTGTCTTGTTTATTCCTTTCATGTACATAAATGTTTCAATCATGTCCCTCCTGTCCCTCCTCTCCTCCAGTGAGTACATGTTCAACTCCCTCAGCCTCCTCTCATATGATAAGTCCTCCAGCCCCTTGATCATCTTTGTCACCCTATGCTGCACCCCCTCCAGTAACTTAATTTCCCTCTTCAGATATGAGCGCCAGTACTGTACGCAGTACTCCAGGTGTGGTCTAACTAATGACCTATACAGTGGCAGAATCACCTCCGCCCTTCTCCAGGATATACCACTTGCAATGCAACCCAGCATTTTGTTGGCCTTTGCAGCTGCCTTCCTACATTGTGCTAAGTTGTTCATTGACCCTGTAATGAGCATCCCCAGATCCTTCTCTTCCTCTGTCTGGGCTAGCTGCACTCCCCCCAGCTGGTAACTCCTCCTTGGATTCTTCATCCCAAAATGCAGCACCTTGCACTTTTTGGCATTAACCCCCAGTTGCCAGGTGTCTGACCAGGTTTCAAGCTTTGCCAGATCATCCTGCAACCTCTACATCCCCCTAGGTCACCTACCACCGCTCCTATCTTGGTATCATCAACAAACAGACTGATCTTGCTCTTGATGTCCAATGATATGTCTGCAATGAATATCCCAAACAACACTGGTCCCAACACTGAGCCCTGTGAAACATCGCTTGTCACTACCCTTGGGTGTGAGAGCTCCCCACCCACCACCACCCTCTGTTGCCTTCCCTGAAGCCAGTTCCCTACCCATCTCACCAGCTTTGCACCTGCCCCTGTGCCTTCTAACTTATTTCCCAGCCTCCCATGCAGCACCAAATCGAATGCCTTACTGAAATCCAGATACAGGACATCCATTGCATGGCCCCTGTCCAGTTACTTAGTTACCCAGTCATAGAACTCCACCAGGTTGGTTTGGCAGGATCTGCCACATATGAAGTCATGCTGTCTGCTGTCCTGTAGTCCTTTGGCCTCTAGGAGGGCCACCAGCCTCTCCTTCAGGATAGTCTCCATTAGCTTACCCACGATGGATGTGAAGCTCACCGGTCTGTAGTTCCCCGGTTCATCATTGGGGCCACTCTTGTGGAGGGGCACCACATGAGCCATCCTCCAGTCCTGAGGTACACACCCTGAGAGTAGTGAGGCATTAAATAGGTCTGCCAGCTCCTTCAGTACCCTGGGGTGGATGCCATCTGGGCCTGGTGCCTTGTCCACCCTCAGTACCTTCAAACCCTCCCAAACTCTGCCCTCCATAAATTCCCCATCTGTCACTCCCTCCCCCCTGTTTCTGCCATTCCTCCCCCCTTGGGTGTCACCCCCCTCTTCTCCTTAGTAAATACCGAGCAGAAGTAATCATTTAGTGCTTCTGCCTTATCACACCCTGCTTCCACCCAACCCCTCCTTCCTAATCCTTACTATGTGGTCCTTACAGCTCCTTTTCTCCTGATGTACTTAAAGAAGTCCTTCTCCCCTTCTTAATGCCTTGTGCCAGCCTGAGCTCTGTAGATGCCTTGGCTCCCCTTACTGCCCATGTCACCTCCTTCAATTCCGTCAAGTACTCCTCCCTGTCCTCCCCCCTTCCTGTTTTCTTGTACCTCCTAAAGGCAGCTCTTTTCCTTCTTACCTTTTCCATGACCTCCTTGCTCACCCAGCTCGGTTTCTTAGCCCTAACCTTCTTGCTCTGGGCCTTGTGGCAGGTTTTGGTTGCCTCCACTATCACCAGCTTTATGAGCTCCCACCTCTGGTTAATGTCCGTACTAAGTTGAATTCTGGCCAGGTACCCTTTTACTACTTCCCCCATCCTCCCAAAGTCAGCCCTCCTGAAGTCCAGCACTCTTGTGCCAGATTCCACTCCTTCCTTGCTCATATCCAATGTGAGCCATACTGAGTGGTGGTCACTCCCTGACAGCAGTTCTTCCACCGTAAGTTCTTTCACAAAGTCCCCATTTGCCAGCACAAGGTCAAGGGTATTCCCTAACCTGGTTGGTTCACTGACCATTTGTAGCAGGAAGCTGTCCTGGAAGGCATCCAGCAGTACCTGCTCCCTTCTGTTCCTGGTTCTTGGGGTACTCCAGTCCACTCCTGGCATGTTGAAGTCCCCCACAATTACCACACTACCCTTATCGCAGGTCCTCCTGATCTGTCCCGCTAGTTCCCTGTCTAACTCCTCCATCTGAGATGGCAGCCTGTACACCACTCCCATTCTGAGAATCCTATTCTTGGAATCCTGGATTTGCATCCAAAGTGACTCCATACTACCCTCCTCCCCTTCCTCCCTTACACACTTCAGTACTTCCTTCACATATAGTGCCACCCACCTCCTTTCTCAATCACCCTGTCCCTACGAAATAACCTGTACCCTGGTACAGACAGGTCCCAATCATTGTATTGGGTGGCTCATGTTTCTGTGATGGCTGCAATATCCACCTCTCCCTCTGCCATGAGCACCTGTAACTCTGCAGTTTTCCTCCCAAGGCTCCTAGCATTAAGGGTAACCACTTTCCACCCCCCCCCCCATGCTGCCCTCCTTTACTAGCATCACCAATAGTACTTGCCATTTGTCCTCTGTCACTGTTATGGGGGGTAAGCTCATATGGTTTCCCAACCTGTGGTCTCTGCATGTCTCTTGCCCACTTGCCACCCCCCACTCCCAGTTTAAATTTTCTACTTCTCTATGTACTCCTCCATCCTCTGTTTCAGCATTAATGTATTTGTTGCCCAAATGAACTCCATGGTGCTTCTCTTGTTCTGCTATCGCTTCAAACTTTTTAATAGGGATGTCCTGTTTGCCATCATATACAGGATCTCCCATCAGCCTGCCTAGAATCATTCTATGCTGCTCCTCTGCATTACTGAACGCTCTCTCTGCAAATAAATTAAAATTGTTTTAGGTCTGGGTCCATAACCCCTAACCCCCCCTCACTATTTTAAACTTACCAATTGTGGTATGGCGATATATATATCAAGTGGTGACCTTGTTCTACTAAATTTCAAAATGTTTACTGCTTTCTTGTGCTGCTCTATCAGGACATGTTTCTGTATGGTGTCAACTTTTAGCTGGGGGCCTGTAATCCCTGCAATTAATGCCTCACTGAATTTCCTCAACCCACATAGCTCATCTCTGTACTCACAGCACAATTTGCTGCACTGCAAGGTCTCCCTCACTTCCTACCTGTAGCCAGTTTTTTTCTGAATCATATTTTTGGCGCCATTCTTCTGCAGTTGCTAATTTTACTCCAGCTATTGCAGACTGCAATTATTAAAAAGTTTGAAGTTAGCAAAACAAGGGTGCTGTCTGGGTGTGAACTAACACATTTCAGTGGCTTAGTATCAAAAAAGAATAATGGGCAGCTCAGCAGATTTGCTTCTGACCTCCAGCCCCCAGGCTGTGGGCTGCAAATAAACTTAAGACACGACATCCACAATGCAAAGCACAGTTTTTCCAGCATGGATCACTACAATAGCAGTAATTATAAGCAAAATTACTTCAGTTTTTAAGATTCACACTGCGGGCTGCCAATAAACTTAAGACATTTTATTTATTTAAAAGCTGATAATCAGGAAAGGCACTATGAGCAGAAGCTAGTTTCCAGGAGCGCCCGGAGAAGGTGGGGTACAGAGTAACAGCAAATACATTTGATAATACAGAGTACAATAAAGTATACATAGCAGTGAAGTATACATATCAGGTTATATTTACAATGTGGCAAATCAGGGATTAGAAGATCAGTTCAAAAGCTATTTACAGGTGGGGAAAACTAGTAAGAACATAAAGAAGAAAGAAATTATTTACAAAGATGAGTACAGTGAGGTGCGGAGAGAGCTTCAGATGAGAAAGGTGAGGCCTAGGTAGAAGAACAGATGCAGGCGGCATTGCGGGGAGGTTTGAGTAGTCGTCTGAGAGAGGGAAAAGAAGGAGAGAGGCACAAGTGAGAGGGAAGGCTGTTCCAGAGGAAGGGAAATCTGTAAGAGATGGAGAGTTTACTCGCAGAGGTGCAGACACATGGTAGAGAGAAGGTACTGGAACAGTTTGAATGTGAGTTGTAGGGTGAGGGAGTAGCAGGCGTAAGGAGGGATGCAAGGTAGGAAGGGAGAGATCCAAACCAGTATTTAGCAATGAAGGTAGAGCAATGAGAGGAGCGCCTCTGAGAGAGGGACTGAAGGGAGAGGGAAGAGTAAATGTTGAAGTGGTGAGTTAAGGGGGGGATTGGAAGTGAACCTACAAAAGGCGTGAAACAACAAGTTGAGTTTGGCGAGGGAGGTAGCCGGAGTGGTGCTGTAAACAATGTCTGCATAGTCAAAGGCTGGGAGGATCCATTTAACTAACATAGAAACATAGAAGTTGACGGCAGATAAGGACCTCAAGGCCCATCCAGTCTGCCCATTTTTTCAACCTTATGAACGTGCCATAGGCCTTTACTCTGTCAATGGCCTATCTATGCATACGCATCTGTATTGCTCCCTTATGCCTACCCCATGCCCATTTGAAGCCCTGCACTGTATTCATATCCACCACTTCCTGAGGCAGGCTGTTCCATGCATCCACCACCCTTTCTGGGAAAAAAGAACTTCCTCACATTACCTCTTAATCAGCCTCCCTCTAATCTCATGCTGTGTCCTCTTGTCCTGCTATTTTTCTTATATTGAAACATGTTAGACTATTTCACCTTGTTAATGCCTGTAAGATGTTTGAATGTTTCGATCCTGTCACCTCTCTCCCTCCTTAGCTCTAGGGTATACATATTGAGCTCCGTTAATCTGTCCTCATATGTTTTCTGATGCAGTCCCTGCATCATTTTGGTTGCCCTTCTCTGGACTACCTCAATTTTGTTAATGTTCTTGTGAAGGTGTGGCCTCCAGTACTGCATGCAGTACTCCAGATGGGGCTTAACCAGTGTCTTGTAAAGAGGGATTATTACCTCCCTTTTACGACTTGTGATACCCCTACTAATACACCCCAAAATCCCTCTAGCCTTACCTACTGCTTTAGTGGTCTGCTTGGATGATTTCAGGTCATCTGTGATGATGATGCCCAAGTCTCTTTCTTCCCTTGTGATTGCTAGCAACTCCCCTCCCAGCCTATAGGTAGCTTCAGGATTTCGCTTCCCTATGTGCATGATCTTGCACTTTTTTGTGTTAAACCCCAGTTGCCACTCTTCCGACCATTTTGCCAGTTTTTCCAGATCTCTTCTCACTCTGCCCACCCAATCGGGATCATCTGCTGTATTGCAGATCTTCGTGTTATCTGCAAACAGACAGACCTTACTCTCCAGTCCATCTGCAATGTCACTGATGAAGATATTGAAGAGGACAGGCCCCAGGACTGATCCCTGAGGTACCCCACTTGTGACTTGCTTCTCTTCTGACTGTATACCATTTACCACCACTCTCTGTTTTCTACCCGCCAACCAGTTTGCCACCCATTTGACCAACGTCTGACCCACCCCGAGCCTACCCAGCTTATTAATCAATCTTCTATGTGGATCAGTATCAAAAGCTTTGCTGAAGTCAAGGTAGGCAACATCAACTGCACCCCCTTGGTCCACCACTCTCGTTACCCAGTCAAAGAAATCTATGAGATTAGTTTGTCAGGACCTTCCTGTTGTAAACCCATGCTGTCTTGGATCCTGTGCTTCTGTGGATTCCAGGTGTTGCACTATCCTTTCCTTAAGGAGTACTTCCATAATCTTGCCCACTGCTGAGGTAAGACTGACTGGTCTGTAGTTCCCTGCCTACTCCCTGCTGCCACTCTTGTGGAGCAGGATCACGTCTTACAGGGAGAGAGATGCTGGCTTTGTGCCAATAAAGTAGTCCAAGTTTAGGGCACAGTTTGGTGTGGAGAGCGCTGAAGTTGGAGGAGAAATCGAGACATGGATCAAGCCAGACGACAAGATACTTATAGATCGGGACATTGTCGAGGGGAGGAGTAGTAGTAGCAGAGAAGAAAACTGGGAAGGAGGGAAGTCTGGTGAGTTTTTGTTTAGAGCCAAGGTCATGGCCACAGTTTTTTGGTGTTAGCTTAAGGCAGTTGTGGCAAACCAGGATGTGACAGGCGAGATCTTTTAAGGTGAGATTGTATGGCATGGACAGATGAGGTCAGACAGGAAAAGGACAGTATCGTCCAGGTATATATGAATGCGGGTGTGGGTGCAGGCTGAGGGAAGATCATTTATAAAGTGGAGGTAAGAGAACGGCCCAAGGACTGAGCCCTGGGAACACCTGCTAGGGATAGTGAGGGATGGAGGAGGGCATTGTTAATTGAGACAGTCTGGAAACGACCAGTTAGGTAGGAACAGGACCAGGCTACTGAGTCGGGGGAAAGTCCAATAGAGCTTAATTTAGAGAGTAGAAGGGTGTGGGAAACAGAGTCAAAGGCCTTTGCGAGGTCGATAAATATTGCTGAAGTGATCTAACCTTGATCCATGGCTGAGTGAATGGCGTCTGTGAATCACAGTAGAGAACAGGAGGTCGAATGAGATTTCCTGAATCTAGATTGGAATGGTGAGAGGGTGTTAGATGAAGACAGGCAATTGTTTAACCTGCGAGAATTAGGATTTTTATGCTTTGGCAAGGGTGGGAAGAAGTGAGATTGGGCAGAAGTTTCAAGGGATAGTGGGGTCACCACGTTTGTGAAAGGGAAGGACTGTGGCAGACTTCTAGGCATTAGGGACTGTAGAGAGAGATTTAGGATGTAGGTTAACCGGGGTCACAATAGATGGTGCAGAAATTTTTAGGAGCCTGGGATGCAGTTCATTGGCACTAAACTTATTAAGGTTAAGAGGTGTCCGCAAGACTTCTGATGGTGAAATTGGTGGTAGATGAAGACCAAAAGGCTGTGTGGAGGGTAGGAGAGTGCAGGGTGAGATGGGGGGAGGCCCTGAAGTGAACAGCACAGGAAGTGAAGTACTTATTAAGGGCTTTGGCAACAAGACCTGTGTCAGATAGTAAAGTACCATCCGCCCAGATAGAGGAAAGGGGGAGTTGGGAGAGGGGTGTAGGAGTGAGTGAATGTCATGCCAGAATGAGGACGGGGTACTATTAGAGGGGTGCAGTTGGGGTTTAAAGAAATCAGATTTTGCACGCTGGATGCTAGTGATACAGTTGTTGTGGAGGGTGCAGAAGGCCTGGAGATGGGCTTAGGTGCCTATAGATTTGAAACTGCACCAGGCATAATCACGAGCTCAACACTTGGCTAGGATATCAGAGGTTATCCAGGGATGGTGGGTGCACCTGACTCTGGCTGTTTTGAGGGGGGCATGGGTGTCCCAGATCTTCAGAAAGATAGAGTTGAAGTGTGAGAGGTCAGAGTCAACTGAGAGGAAGGAAAGGACGGGGCACCAGTTAGCCAGTGCCAGGTCCTGGAGAAGTTTATGCACATCAAGGAATTTCAGTGGGTGAAACTGGATATATTTGGGGGGAATGGGTGGAGGATGGGACTTCCTAATACAGTAGATAGGGCAGTGGTTGCTGAGCACATCAGGTAAGATGCTGGCAGAGCAAATGCAATGGGGATGAGTAGAGAGCACTCAGTCCAACAGTGAGTAAGACTGAGTTCTAAGGTTAGGACGCGTAGGCTCTTTGATCATTTGGGGGAGGTTTAGCGCTTCAGTCTGCTGACAAGAGTTAAGTGGAGGGGGGGAGAGCCAGTTGAGATTGAAATCATGCAGAAGAATGAGTTTGCCAGCATTAGCGAGGGCGGAGATGGTAGTGATGCGGGAGACCAGGGATGAGGGGGGAAGTTTAGGGGAGGCATATAGGACCCCAATCAAAAGGAGAGAGGATGCTGCAGATGATAGTGGTTAGAAGAAATTGTGAGAGCTGGGATAGCTTTAATGGGAGATGGTGCATTTTAAGGAAGTGCGGGAGTAGATGGCCACCCTGCCACCACGTTTTCTCTGTCTTGATGGAAGAGGGTGAAGTCAGGAAAAGCCAGTTGGGAGTCAGGGACATGGGGAGGATGACACAGTTTCCATAATGCAGAGTATGTCCGGGGAGTGTTGGGTGACCCACACTTTTAAGTCATCCAGTTTGAGTAGAAGGCTACGTGCATTTACATGGAAGATTTGCAAGCCTTTGGGGAGAGCTTGAGGGAGAGGGGTGCCATGGCTAGAGGGGCCAGGATTTGATTCACTGTCCCCTGTGAGTAGCAGTCGTAGGACTAGGAGGTGGAGGTGAGGGGCATGGGACTTGCTTTTGATGCTGCAGACATGGAGGGGGACTTGCGAAGGGGGTCAGGGAGGGAGGAGTTATCAAATAGAAGTTAAGTGGAGGCAAGAGCAGCTAAGTAGCCCATGGTGGATAGAGAAGGGGGGTTGAAAATAGGGGAGAGGAGAGGAGAGAGGAGGTGGCTGGAGAGGAGATGACATTGTAAAGTGAGCAGGGGGTGACAGGGCGGTGAATAAAGTTAGAAGTTGAAGGGCAGGAGAGGGTTGAGGGAGGGAGGAGAAGGAGGACAAGAAGGGGAAGACATGGAGGGTAGACATAGGGGTACAGAGAGTGAGTCGGGATAGGGAGAAAGGAGCCATGGGAAAGCAGGAAAATGAAAACAGATGTGGCGGGGAGTAAACAGAATTGAAAGGAATGGAGCCTCAGCAGGAGGAGGTACTGGGAAGAAGAGGAAAGTGCCAATGGGAGGGCACACAGCTGCAATTGCAGGTGGGAAAGAAAAGATTGGGTAGCTGCACTGGTGGGTGGAGCACCAGGAACAGCTTAGAGTATTTAAATAGTGTCGGGGGAAGGGGTGGATCATGCATACCTCTCAAGTGTCCCTGATTTTCAGTGATGTCCCTGATTTCACCTCAAATTTTAACTCTGTCCCTCCTAAAATCTGTGTTCCCCTGACTAAACAGTGATGATTGTAAGAATAAATTATGCCAAACAATAAAGTTGCAGACTTCTTATTCTTCAGAAAATGTATTATACAACGAGTCCCTTACTCTGCTAGCTTCTTGAGTGGATATCACCAATTTTAAAATGTGTCCCTGATTTGGGGCCTTTGTCCCTGATTTTTAAGCCTTGTCCCTGATTTATGAGGCAGGAGGTTGAGAGGTATGGGTGGATGGATGGGTGGGAGAAAAAGCTCTGATAGGAACTTGCAGCAAAGTCCAAGGTTCAGAGGTGTGACTAATCCCGGAGGAGTAGCAGGGGTGCTGCGGTCAGTCAGAGCATGCAGCAAGACAAGCGCCAAAAATCAAACTGTGCTATCTTGGGAACCATATCTTGTGATCTTCTGGCTGGATTCAGTGGGATGGTGAGGCGGGTGGCAGCAGTCAGGAGAAAGCCGCACCACCGGTGTTGCAAGCCCGATCAGGGGCTCCAGATCTGTGGGAGAAAGGAGAGAGGTAGAGGGTTAAAATAGTAGAGATTGGGGGCAGGGGAGACAGAGGGCAGGCGGGCTAGCCTGTATGAAGCAGAGGCAATGGTGAGAGAAAGGAATAAATCAGTGGGCAGGGTTAGAAAGAAAGCCCAAGAGACAGAGATAATTACACAGAAGGGATTAATTGTCTGGGGGCAGGGCAGGTCAGTGCATAGCACGGGGGGGGGGAGAGGGGACAAAGAGTACAGCAGGGAGGAGTAGGACTAGAGAGCAGGATTAAATACTTAAACAGCAGAGCTACAAAAAATAAGTCGGCTTAAATGACTAAAATACAATAAAATAACAGAGAGATTAAACAGACTTAGCAGCTAAGCTTAAAAAAAGATCTACAAGTTACAGAGCAGGAATGTACTTAAATATATAAAGCAGAGGAACAGGATTTGGAGGGGAAAAAAGAAAAAAGCCCTAATAAACTAAGCAGGAACTTGCAGCAAAGTCCAGGCTCGATGGGGTGTGACTAAAACAGCGAGGTGCTCGCGACCCAATCAGGCATGTGGCAAGACAAGCACCAAAAATGAATTGCGCTGTCTCAGGGACCGTACCTTGCAACCTTCTGGCTGGATTCAGTGAGGTGGTGAAGCGGGCGGCGGCGGTCAGGAGAAAGCTGTCAGAAGGAAGACGCACCGCCAGTGTTGCAAGCCCGATCAGGGGCTCCAGATCTTGGGATCTTCTGGCTGATTCAGCGGGGTGGTGAGGTGGGCGGCGGCAGTCAGGAGAAAGCTGCACCGCCAGTGTTGCAAGCCCAATCAGAGGCTCCAGATCTTGCAATCTTCTGGCTGGATTCAGCGGAGTGGTGAGGTGGGCGGCGGCAGTCAGGAGAAAGCCGCACATGACGTGGCAGTGAGTTCACAGTGAAACACTGCAATAAAGCAGGGCACAGTTCTCTTTTCCAGCATGGATCAGCAACAGCAAGGCACATACACTAAAGTTCAAAATCTCTGCAAAAGCAGGGCACAACATCAAGTAACAAAAATCTCTGAAAACTAAGCAGGGCACAACACTTTTAAATGTTCTATAACTGCTGGGTACACTTGTTTGTGGTAAGGTTTTAAATGTCTCTCTGCAAGCAGGGCACAACACTTGTTAATGTCCTTCCCAACTGACACATGTGGTTTTTACGTTCATGCGCATGCGCAAGGAACGTCTTGCAACAGTATGACTTTTGGAGGTGCGTGACCCTCCTCCCCAATGCAGTGCTCAGTGTAGGATGGTGACCCTATGGGACCAATATATGCCGAGCTGTGTATGACAGCAGTTCGGCTGTGTTGGTCTTCACTTCTAAGAAAAGGTCCGCTGCAATCAGCGGTGGTAGTGTGTATGCAATTAGCATACGATGTCAGCCGAACTGCTGTCATGCACAGCCTCGGCATCGAATCCTCCGCTTCCTCCCTCTGCTAATGTCCTCCCTCCCCTCCCTCCTTGCTGTTCTCCCAGCCCCCACCTTGTGTGCCAAGGGGTGCCCAATCCTTCAGCTCATGCACCCCCAGCACAGTGTGTGGCCGTTGAAGTGCCCAATCCCTATCGGCTGCAGACCCCCAAAAACAAGCAGTTGGCGTGCTGGGAGTCCACCCTAGTGTGCTCATGCTCCTCCCACACTGTATGGCTGGCGGGGTGCCCAATCCCCTGGCTCCAGTCCCCCAACAGACACGTAGGTGGCACGCTGGGAGCTCACCCCAGCATACCAACAGCGTCCATTTTCCCCATTCCTGTGAAACAAGAAAACGGTCCCTTGGTGAGTCCCTCGCCCACCCTCTGCGCTCCCACCTCCCCACACACACACCCCTCACCTAGGTGGCATGCTGGGAGCCCACCCCAGTGTACCAAAAGCGTCCTTTTTTATTTTTTTTATTCCTGTAAAACAAGAAAATGGTCCCTTGGTGAGTCCTTGGCCCCCCCACCAACCCACGCCCACCCACTGCGCACCCACCTCTCCACACCCCCCTCACCCCATACTTACCTCCGGAGCCTGGCGCAATGATCTTCGGTGGACCGGGAACATGTCTACTCTCTTCAAAGCCAACCACGAACTGAGGAAATGCCGGTAAGCTGTATAATGGCATAAATAGGATTTTTCCAACTTAGGTGGATATCTCGGTCATTTTTCTGACTTTTGGCACCAAATTTTCAACATGGGGTTCTTGACACGCCTTCTCATTAATTCCGTCACTGTCATGGCATTATTCAGTCCCGAAAGGTGATTTTGTGGTCACTGCGTGGAATCGTCTTTCAGGACTGATTAACGAAATGACAGTGTTGGCTTTCATGAGGTGGGCTCTCAAAAAGCCCGTGTCGCAAATTTAGAGAAAAAATTCCAAAAAATGACTGTTTTACTAGTGTGCATTGTGCAGTTTCCACGCACACTCATAAGTTTGTGAATTTGTAATATTTTCACTCCAGATTTTCAACATATTTCCACACCTTCTTATGAACCGTACAGCTTTCATTTTTCACATCCTGGCTGAAATTTGTTTTCGTGCTTCTAGTGCAAATTAGCGTGGTCGCTGTTGGAAATCAGTGTTCGCTACAGAGTAAGACAATCACAGTGACACTGTTCATGAGCAGAGATCCTAAAATGCCTATGTTGAAAATTTGGTGGCGAAAGTTCATAAAATGGCTGTGTTACGAGTGTGCGTTGCGCAGTTTCTATGCACACTTGTAAGTTCATTAATTTATAATATTTCCACTCCAGATTTTCAGCATTGCCATTTTCTCACATCTCCTTATGACCAGTACAGCTGTCATTTTCACATCCTGGCCGAAATGTGTTTTTGCATTTCCGGTGTACAATAGCGCGGTCGCTGTGGGAAATCGTGTTCGGTAAAGAGTAAGAAAATCAGTGACACTGTTCATGAGCAGACATCCTAAAATGCCTCTGTTGAAAATTCAGTGCAAAATTCAAAAAAATTACTGTTTTAGAGCAATTTGTCATATTTTATTTATTTATTTATTGATTGAATTTTGATGACCGGGTAGGCCACTGAGCTCCAAGGTCCATTTTCAGGGCACGAAAACAAATTTCAGCGAGGATTTTCACTCCAGATTTTCAAGATCTGCATTTTCCCACACCTCCTTATGAACAGTACAGCTGTCGTTTTTCACATCCTGGCTGAAATGTGTTTTCACACTTCTGGCATGGAATAGCGTGGTTGCTGTGGGAAATCAGTGTTCGGTGCACAGTAAAAAAATCATAGTGACAGTGTTCATGACCAGAGGTGACAAAATGCCTATGTTGAAAATTTGGTGAAATAATTCCACTGAATGACTGTGTTACAAGCGCGGGTTGCTCAGTTTCCACACAGGCTGGTACCCTTGAGCATGCCTAGGGTGTTAGGGTTCCTAAGACAGACACTTAAGAAGTATGAGGGTGAAATGTTGACCCGATGCAATAGGAGTTGCAGAGAGGTACTCTGTTGGGATATGGATGCTAAAGGGACATGGATACAATTGGGGCCCTGCATAAATGCCAAACACCAATGCAAATACCTACACCCGGTACTGGCCTTTCAGGACCTCTTCTGTCCCAGGCTGGCTGATGTGCCATTCTAGGCTCCTGCCTGATGACAGGCGTGATTCCAGTGCTCTCATTGGGCCATAGGGTCCTATACCGGATCCCCTCCATATCAGATTTGGAGCCTCCAGATGGGCCTGCTGGAAAATTGGACCCCTGTACATTCACACAGGGATCCCTCCCTTGATCCTGGGCGGTCCTCTCTCAGACTCGGGCTGAAGCAGTTGCGCCCGCTCTTCGGCCCCAGAATTGGTCACTACTAATATGACTCTCCAGTCAGGGTCCTCCACGGCCCAGCACTTTTCCAAGTATGATCTTTAGACAGAAGGGGCCACTGAGTCGACTCCCCATGGGCCCTGGCCAGACATCTCTCTCCAGGGCAGATGCTGGGCCACCACTGACCTGCCTCCCACCAACATCACTGAGACAGCCTCTGGAGGAGGTTGTTTGGCTCCAGCTACAGGTGCCATCTCAGCATGGCTTTTTGGCAGTTGCCATCCTCCAGCAGAGTGCTGAAGGTAGTGGTGGCAGTAGTCCCCCTCCCGGATAGGTGGAGGGCAGTCCCAGGAGTTGTTGAGGCACCCTGCAGCTCTCTCCCAAGGCCATTCTTTAGAACTTTGGAAGTAGCCCCAGTTTCCCCTTTGGTTCATTCGGGCTATCCTCCAGGCATCATTCCAGTGCTGCTGAAGGGAATTCTGTTTGCTGCTGCAACCAGGAGCCACAAAACCTGTCCCCGCAGACCAATTTAACGGGATTCTATTCCCACTTCTTTCTGATCCTATTTCCACAGGGAATTTGCAGCCCATCTTGGACCTGTGGCACCTGAATTCCTGCTTCCAATACAAGAAGTTCTGGATGGTGACCCTACATGACCTGCTGCCACTGCTGCATCGGGGAGGCTGGTTATGCTCCTTCGCCATGCAGGATACATCCCTACTTGTCAAGATGTGTGCTCCCTCCTGACAGTGCCTCAGGTTTCACTTTCAGGGGAGCTCTCCCAGTGCTGAAAACTGCCCTTTGGCTTGTATTATGCACCTTGGGTTTCTCTTCCATTGTTTGGTGGAGGTAGCAACTGCCCTCAGGAGGGAGGGCTGTATCTTCCTTTACTTGGATGACTGATTACTCAGGGCAGACTTGGGAGTACCTGCTCCAGTCTCTAGCATGCTCTGAGCCATTGTTATGTGCCCTGGGGATCCAGGACCCAGCTGCCCAAATCAGTCTTAACCCTTGCCAATGCCCACAGTACATCGCGACATTACTGGACATAGCTCAGGGCTTTGCGCTCCATTGCAGGACACGGCAGCCCACCTGATGACTCAGGCCCAACTGCTTTAAAGCAGCATATATGCCATGGTCAGATCCTTCTTGAGGCCCCTGGGCCTGATGGCTACAGCCATTGTCATGGTACCTTTAGCCAGGTAGCCTATGCCTATTCCTCAGTGGACATCGAGGGTCCAGTGGGACCTATGCTCCGCTGACCTGGAACAGTAAGTACTACTCTTCCCTCCAGTTTAATTAGTGCTGCTGGATGGAACCCAGCAACCTGCTGAAAGAGGTTCCCTTCCTCATTCCTTCCCTCAGCAGTTTCTACCTCAGATGCTGGGGAGGGGCGCTCATCTGGGGCCCATCAAACTTAAGGGATGTACTCCAGATGGGAGGCTGCCCTCCACATCAACATCCTAGAGATGTGGACAGTTCTGTATGCTTTACAAGTCTTCAGATGTACCTGTCCCTAGGCCATCTGCTGGTGCAGACGGACAGCATCAGTGTTGTGCACTACATTTACAAACGGGGGACCCATATCTGTACCTCGGTGTTGGGAGCGTTGAGGGTCTGGTACTGGGCTCTACCTGGAGCAGACTAGGTGGGCCAAGCGGTCTTTATCTGCCATCAAATTCTACTCTAGAATATGGTCTAGAACTGTCGACTATGCATGTTCCAGGCATCCAAAACTTCCTGGCAGCTGGGCTCAGCTGGTCGCAGTCTCGGGTGCACAAATGGGAGTAGCTGACCTTGGTAGTAGCAAGCAATCTCTATTTGTGGAACACTATTCCAATAAGACCAGTGTTGTACATAAAATTATAAAACAACTATCAGCAGAACCATACTCATAAAAACAGATAATAAAACAGCAGGACTTTAAATATCTGAAAATGCTGTATCAAATCAATAAGTTTTTAAGGCAGATTTGAAGGCCTCAATGGACGGCACTCTCTAACATGACGGGTAGAGAATTCCACAAAGTCAGGACTACAAAAGCAAATGATCTGGCTCCTGAGGTTGTCAAATGGACCTGGGAATCTCTAGCAATCCCTCGTGGGTGGAGCTGAGAGGACAAAGGGGCGGTAGGGATGAAGGAGATCTTGCAGGTACCGAGTCCCTGTCTGTGTAGGGCCTTATAGATTAGTAATATGACCTTGAAGGTCATCCTGCACTGCACCAGCAGCCAGTGCAGGCCTCAAGCTACAGGTGTGACATAGCAAGATCTTGGTAAGCCAGTCAGCAACCTGGCAGCTGCATTCTGTGTCAGTTGCAGGCGGTGAAGTTCCACCCCTTGTAGCCCTAGGTATAGGGCATTGCAGTAATCAAGGTGTGGACCAGGAGTTGGATGAGCATCAGGTGGGACTAGGTGTTTTATCCGGCGATATTCCTCAGTTGGTAAATGAGATCTTGACAACGTCTGACACCTGAGACTTAAGTGTCAGCTCACTATCAAATATAATGCCCAGATTCTGCACCTGGTCAGATGTCACTAGCTGGTTACCTCCTAGCCAAAGCCTGGATGGCTGCTCAGCCGATAACCCCTCTACCCGATGACCTGGGTCCACAACCAACACCTCAGTCTTATGTGGATTCAGCCTGAGCCAGTTGACACTCATCCAGTCCTGAATCTCAGAGAGGCAGTTGTTGAAGACAGAAGCATTGTCATTTTGTTCGGGCACAAAGAACATGTAGAGTTCAATATCATCTGCATAGCAGTGAAAACTCAACCCATACCACCTAATAATGTCTCCCAATGGCAGCATATGCCGTGAACAACATGGAAGAAAGCACCGAACCCTGCGGCGCCCCACATGTCAGTGGGAGAGGGGCTGAAGAAAAACACCCCTGACTCTACTCTCTGCATCCTGCCCATGAGGAAAGAATGGAACCATCTGAGAACTGTACCAGATAGCCCACAGAGTAGCCGCAGCTGCTGTAGCAACACCCCATGGTCCACAGTGTCAAACACTGCAGAGAGATCAAGGAGGACCAAGATGTTGCGGCTCCTCCGATCTGTCGCTGTCAGGAGATCATTAAGTATCCAAACCAGTGTGGTCTCGGTACTGCATGTTCAACAGGTGAGGTTGTCCAGAGTTGGACCTTTTTGCATCCCTACTCAATGCAAAACTGCCACTTTTCTGCTCGCTCTGGGGCCTGGAGTTTTCTGGTGAAATGCGTTGTACCGCTCCTGAAAAGGAAGGTTTCTCTACACCTTCCCTCCCTTCCTCCCTTCCTTCTACTTCAGAGAGTGCTGATCAAGCTCCAAATGGAAGTAGCCACTCTGATCCTCATTGCCCCCTTCTAGCCTGATCAGATCTGGTTCCCCTTGCTTCAGCACCTGGCGATGGAACCTCCCGTGCCCCTGCCCCTATGCAGTGGCTTGCTATCACAGGAGCAGGACACCCTGGTCCATCTGGACCTCAGGTCACTGCACATCCATGCATGACTCCTGAAGACATAGCCATGGCTAGGTTCGGGGTGTCCCAAAAGATAGCTGATGTCCTGGAGGCTGCCGGAAAACCATCCATAGGGCCACTTGTTCCATGAAGTGGAAGCGCTTTGCTCTGTGGGCTGCTTCCCATCATTGAGATCCTTTCACTTATCCAGTGAATCAGATCCCTGGAATACTTGCTGTCCCTTTCAGATTCTTGCCAGCAATACTACTCCATTAATGCGCACCTGTCAGCCATTTCAGTATTCCATCTGCCTGTGCTTGCCAGTACGGTGGCTCAACTAGAGGTGTCCCTTAGTTTTTGAGAGGCATTCTCCATCTGAAGCCTCCCACCCGCAATCCAGTCCTGCCTTGGAACTGGAATTTTTTACTCAAAAAATTTGCTTGGGCTCCTTTTGAGCCTGCCATGACATGTGAGCTACACTTTCAGTCGTGGACGGCATTATTTTTAATTGCTATTACTTCTGCTCGAAGGATTTCTGAGCTTCAGGCTCATATGTGTGAGCCTCCTTATTTGATTTTCCACAAAGACAAGCTGTCTTTGCATATGAATCCTAAGTTTCTTCCTAAGGTGGTATCTGAGTTTACCTTAAATCAAACCATCCACCTGCCTATTTATTATCCGGAGCATGCCAATCCAGGGGAAGCACTGCTCCATACTTTTGATGTACATAGAATTCTGCATTACTATACACACCATACAAAGGACTGAAGTCAGTCTTCCTAGCTGTTTGTTTCTTTTGTCCTGGGGAAACGGCGTACCAGTTTGAAGCAGTGTTTGCCCACATGGTTGGCCAACTGTATCACCTGTTGTTATAGGAAGTACGGTAAGGAACTTCCCTGATTTGTTTGTGGTAATCCAGCCAGAGTCATGGCCACTTCAGTTGCTTTTTTCAGCTGCAGAGATCAGTGCTGCTGCAACTTGGAGTACTGCCTACACTTTCACTAATGCTACAGTCTGGACATTGCCTCTAGAAGGGCTGGCTTTGAGCCTGGCTGTGCTTCAGGGCCTCCTGTCGTAGGCCTATAGCCTCCAGCCACCCAGACTGTCTCTGTCTGTAACTACTTGGGACTTATTCCATAGGTGTGGCATGCTGCAAGAGATATCCTCGAAGAAGATAGAACAGTTACGTAATAACTTACCTTAACAGTAGATCTTTGAGAGAATCTCTTGCAGCAGGTCATATCGTCCCACCCCCTGTCTCTCATCTCTGTCAGCTTTTTGTTATCTTTCTCCAGGATGGTTACCACCTTCCTTTTCACTTTCTTCCTGGCAGAAACCTCTGTCTCCCCTCAGTTCCCTGGCGGAGTTCCTTTGTTAGGGGTCTCTGACAGGAAAATAACTAAGGAGGTATGGGGCTGCCCATGCTTATATAGGAGGAATGATGTCACCTGACATCAGTATGGGCAGACCCTTGTGGACTGCTAGCTAGAAAAGTTTCTGTGTTGTCCTGGCACCTGGCGGCTATAGTTCCATAGGTGTGACCTGCTGCAAGAGATTCTTGCAAAGATCTGCTGTTATGGTAAGTTCTTACATAAATATTCTTTGCTCAGTAGTCCAGTGGTGAGCACATTGGCTTACCATACTGACTACCCAGGAACGCATCCCCAGCTGTGGTCACTGTACATCAGGCAGCAGAGGGTACAGTAAGAGTCAGGGAGGGTAGGTAACTCTGTTACTACATGTCTGCCTCCTGGTGGCCTAGGGACAGGTAGTCATATGGGCAGGTTATTGCTTCCCAATGTGGTGTGCATGGCTACTACCAATACAATGCAAGATGCTGATGTCTGGCACAGAGGCATCAGGACATCCAGTCTCACATCAGGTGATGGGAGGCTGGTGAGTGATGGGTGGTCCTGGTCCCAGTCCACTTCCAGCCATCAGTGAGCCTATTACAAGCTGCGCCCTAGTAACAGAAGTGGGGATGGTCAAAACAGTGGAAAAAAGGGTGGAATACAAAAAGATGACAACGCCATGCTCCCCCACCCAGTTGAGGCAGTTGGACATGTGGATCCACCATTCCACTGCCTCTGAACTTGAAACATTTCAGTCTGTCAGCCATAAACCAACAGGCCAGCCATGTATGGGTCATCCTGGGGTTGTGATACCTGAGGCTAGTAGTTTCCACTCCAATTGTATGGAAGGGGCTTGTTGAATGGGCCAATGGAGCCTTCCATCTAAACTCAACTTCCTCTCCAGCAGGGTTCAACTACACTCTCCTGATGTCCTATGTACCTCTGAGTTCTGGCTGTTCGCTTCTGACTCTAGCCTGTCCCTTCCTGATTACCATCTTTTCAGGCAGGACAGGGAAAAATGTGAGTAGGGTTTGCCATTTAAGTCTGCAGAGCCTCTCATGTATTGTGGCCATCAGGAGGCCATACGCGTGCTCCCATGAATTTCTCCTAGTCAGGCTCTCATTTCCCTCCTCAGTACCTATACTATATTCATAGGGGTTGTCCATGCCTCTCCTAAGATCTCATATCCATCTCTGGTTGACTCTCTTTCCTCCATTACCTCTCATTCCTCCACCGGTGAGCTCAGCCTCCTTGGGTATTTCAATGTAAATTGACTTTCCCCATTCTCCAAATCTACCATTCACAGGTCCAAGTCCCTTAATTTGTCCCAGGTTATTTCACAACCCACCTGACTCAATCCCCACTCCACCAACCATGCCCTTTTGGACTGGATTCTAACCTCCCACCCCGACCGCATTGTTGCAGCAGGTATTTTGCCAGATTCATTTAGCGACCACTGCATGAAGTTCTGCATCAGAAAAATCCGGCATGCCCCCTCTTTTCCAAAATATATCTGGTCCGAGTCTCTGTGGTCACTAAGCATCAATGCTGTACTGAGTGACCTCACTGCAATGTACTGGTCAGCCATTGTCTGTGCCTCTGATATTGATATGACCTCACAGTATTCCACTCTAAAGTCTTCTCCATCGGGGACAAGCATGCCACCTCAGGAAATCCAGAGTGAAAACTTCCTACAACTCCTGGATTATCACCGAAATCATTGATCTGTACAAGTCCTGAGGCATTGCATAGACCCTCTACAAATTATCCTACTCCTCACCTGATCTCATCTCTTACAGGACTCTGAGGAACAATTGTACAAAGGCTGTCCAGGCAGCAAAATCACACTGTTTCAATGCCAACCACCAGAAACACTTAACTCTCCAGTTAAATACTGGAAAGCTATCCACCTTTTACCCCCGCTCAGTCCGCTTCCCAATCCTCATGATTAATAATTCCCTGTGTCTGACCTACCTCTGTTGCTGCTCACCTCAGTGAGTTTATCACAACTTGAGTCCTTCCCTCTTCTCCCTGTCCTGGCTCCTCCTTCCTCTTCTGCTCCTCTCCACCCTTCTCCAGGTTTCCACTTCCCCATCACCATCCAGGAAATCCTGCTTGCCCTTTCATCCCTCAACCCATCAAAGTCCTGTTCTGATGGTCTGGGCCTAAACTCCTCCATCTCTCAGCACCTGCTTTTGCAGCACCTGCTTTGCAGCTCCCTTACTCACCAACTCAATCTCTCCTTCTCCCTCAGTGCTGTTCCTCAATACTGGAAGCTGGCTAAAGTTATTCCACTGCATAAAGGGGGTGACTCTTCCTCCCCTATCAACTTCTGTCCCATCTCCCTCCTTCCCTCCCTTCCTCTATAAGCTGCAAGAGAATCTGGTCTATTCTAGATTCTTCAACTTTTTATCCTCCAACTTCCTCTCACTCTTTCAGTTTGGTTTCTTGAAGCAGCATTCCACCATCTCCTCCCCTGCTGCATGTCATTGATCCTGTCTTCTCAGGGATGGATCAGGGCACATTAATGGCTGCAATATTCCTTGATCTGGCCAAAATCTTCAATTCAGTGTTCTATCCACTTCTCCTGGACAAGCTGAGTTCTGCTGGCCTTGCAGCTCCCACTGTTGCTTGGTTACAGCTACTTCATGGGTCAACTACTGTCGGTACAGGTTGCAAGGCGCCCTGTCACCTCCCCTTCCTGTACAGGCTGGGGTCCCACAGGGCTCCATCATGGGTCCCATCCTCTTCTTCATCTTCCTGAATGACCTCCCCTCTGCCCGTGACAACTCACATATTCAGAGTTATGCAGATGACACAGTCATCTTCACCTCTGGTCCCTTCACCACCTGTGGAAAATCTGCTCCAGCAGGACTTCAACAGCATTCTGCAGTGGTTCCAACAACTCAGAGTCAACACTGAAAAATAGCGTCCATGACCTTTGGTACTAGTCAGAAACTGGTAAGACTCACTATTCTCCATTTTCACCACTCTGGACGGCATGCCTCTTGTAGCAGTTCAGTCCTTCAGGTACCTTGGAATGTGGCTTGACAGTAAACTTGACTTCTCAGCCCACATAGATGCAGTCCTTGCTAAACTCCATCCCAAGCTTGATGCCATTATCACAACAAAGTCTACTTATTTATTTATTTTTTTTTGTTGACCGGGTAAGTGCACTAGACAAATCCTGCCTATTTTCAGGCATGACTCAGGGGAGGGGGATACAGATGAATGGCAACTGACCTTGAACCACATTAAGCTGTTGGTGGTATTTTTTTAGTGAATGAGGGAAATTTGGCCAGGTCACTGGGGAAATTCCCCTACTATTGGCCAGTAGGGGGACTTGCTGACCATCAGGATGGAGGGCTCAGTTGCTGAGCAGCCTTCATTGCAGCAGGACATGCTGCAGGCCATGGGGACCAACTACTGTTTCCCTTCGAGACTATGGATTTAAAATTTTTGGGCGCCAGCGAGCTGGGCTTATATGCGAAACAGAAGGTTTAATGGATACTTCAGCCCTGCAAACAAGTAAGGTTGTGCGTTCTTTGCCAACTTCAGTTTTTCCTGCAAAACACCAAACGGATTTGACTGCCTGTCATTCGGTGCAGTCTTTGCCTTCTGACAAACAGCGGAATGCGGAAGTATCATCAGAGGTATCCGTGACAGTTGAAGGATTGCAGACTGACAGCGAGGGTTTTCACATCGCAGAAACCTGAAACTAACCCGCAAGCTACAGCAGCTACGGCTACAACATTACAGTCCTTTTTCCCAGGAAAGTCAGTCACAGGTACTGTCTATACTTCTACTTTAGACGAACAATACGCTACAGTTTTTTCTTTTGCTGCTAAACAGCGGGTCATAAAAAATGTGAATAAAACTGCTTCAGAACAGAAATGCTCCTGGGCTGACCAGGTAGAGGAAGCTAACACTTCATGGTCAGTCAGTAAAGCTTTGACATCGGCGGGCTGGGCACAGCTCCCGGACTCTGACAAATGGATTTCTGGGTTTTCCCCAGTTGTTATTCCCGG
This sequence comes from Neoceratodus forsteri, assembly GCA_016271365.2. Classification (NCBI taxonomy): domain Eukaryota; kingdom Metazoa; phylum Chordata; order Ceratodontiformes; family Ceratodontidae; genus Neoceratodus; species Neoceratodus forsteri. The sequence goes on along the minus strand of CM057452.1, from coordinate 263,398,327 downwards.
GGTTAATCTGAAGGGGAAAGATCTGCAGACTCCATCTTCCCTAGCTACAAAACCAACTACCTCCGTAACTCAAAGCATGGTCGGTCAGGCCCGCCCTATGGGGGCCCAACCTTTGGACACTGCAAGTTTACCTCTAGCCCTTCCTCCTGAACTGTCTTTTACACAGAACCCAGAACCTGGTTTTAAACCACAGGGAGTTTTGCCTTCTACTAAGGAACGTCCTCCTTGGCTGGTGCCCTCCTCATCCATGGAGCGAACAGATGACCAGGCCTCTGAGGAAGCCCCAGCAGGCCCATCGTCAGGCTTTGGACCTGGCCTAGAACATACTGCACCACGTTCTTATGCTTCTTTTTTTCGTTCTTCTAACTATTCAGCTAAAAGGCATAATGCAGTTCACTTTGTTTATAAGGGGGGATGGATGTTTTTTCTGATAGGAAATTTGTAGCAAAAACTTTGTTAAAAGATAGCTTGCAGTTTGCTTCATCTGAAATGTATGCCTTAATACATGTTTCAGGGGAGAAACTTTTTGATGTTAGCTTTAAGCTAAATAGTGGGCTAGACAAATTTTGGACTAATTATCACAATGTTTGACAAACTCCTCTATGGTCTCCTTTTGATGTTTTTCCACTTACTAAACCTGCTCATAAAACCGTTACTGTTCTTTTTAGAAATGAGGGGGTTAGTGTTACAGATCTCATTTTCTGGTTGAAACAAAGATGCATGGTATTGGGACACCCAGAATCAATATTTGATTCTGAGGATATCTGGACAGGGGGTTGGAGAATCATGATGATATTACATTATGCAGAGGATGGTTTACTGCACCTTCCAAATTGTGTTTTCTTGGGGCAAGATAGAGGAGTTCTTTTTTATGCAGGGCAACCCAAATCCTGCTACAGATGTGGGAAATCAGGTCACATCAGCAGTGCCTGTGACCAATTACATTGTACACTTTGCAATTCTTTGGGGCATGTGAATGAACACTGTAGGAATATAGCGGTTTGTTCCTTATGTAGTGCACTCGGGCATTCTTATGCCACTTGTCCAGAGGCAGCTCATCAGCAGTCAGACCCACATGATTCCGAAGAACAAAGACTGCTGATTACTATAGCGCAGCGTTCACGAGCTACTCACACTAAGGTACCTACACCACCTTCGGTTTCCCCTCCTTTGATACCATCTAGTTCAGAGCCTTCATTTGTTACTCCAGAACCTTTTGATACTACTCCCCCACGTTTGGAAATTTCCTCTAAAGCTTTACCGGATGACTCTTTGCCTCAGGCAACAACCCTTCTTGATGCCCAGTCCATGCTGCCCCCAGCAGCTTCCTCAAGAGGTACTCTTTCAGTCAAGAAAAACAAGGCGTAAGTCCTATAATACTCAACCGCATCAAAAGTTCCTAAATTGGTTAGTACTCCCACTGCTAACTGTTTCCATGCCCTTCTCCTTGCTCAAGATGTATCTGATGCAGAATCTGAATCCTCCCAGCCTGGGGTAGATCCCTTAGGAAAAAGCCTCGGAAGCAGAGTCTGAAGGGGATCAACCCCCCATTTTCCCGCTTAAATCTACCTCCACAGCTACTAAACAAGCATTTGTCAATGCCGAACGTTCGCTTGCAGGTATTTGCAGTGGTGTTTGGCATGTATGGTGCTTTACCCTAATGCCCTGTGCGATTGCTGGTATTTGCACAATAAATTTTCAGCATGACCTTTTGTTCACCCCATTGTGCTACATGAAAGCGGAAACACGTTTTGGGCAGGATGTGAAAAATGACAGCTGTACTGCTCATAAGGAAGTGTGGTAAAATGGCAATGTTGAAAATCTGGGTGGAAATATTGAAAATTCGCAAACCTACGAGATGCGTGTGGAACTGTGCAGCTACGCTACGAAAAGTCATTGTCAGGAATTTTTTCACCAAATTGTCAACATTGGCATTTTAAAACCTCTGCTAATGAACAGTGTCACTGTGATTGTCTTACTGTGTACCATACATTGATTTTGCACACCGACTGTGCCATTATGCACTACATGAAGTGAAACATATTTTGGGCAGGATGTGAAAAATGACAGCTGTACTGCTCATAAGGAGGTGTGGTAAAATGGCATGTTGAAAATCTGGAGTGAAAATATTGAAAATTCGCAAACTTACGAGCTTGCGTAGGAACTGCACAACGCATGCTTGTAAAACAGTTATTTTTAGGAATTTGTTCACCAAATTTTCAACATAGCCATTTTAAGATCTCTGCTCATGAACAGTGACACTGTGATTTTCTTAATTGGTCCCATACACTGAGTTCACACAGCGACTGTGCTATTGTGCACTACATGGGCGGAAACACGTTTTGGGCAAGATGTGAAAAATGACAGCTGCACTGCTGATAAGGAGGTGTGGTAAAATGGCAATGTTGAAAATGTGGAGTGAAAATATTGAAAATTCGTAAACTTACGAGCGTGCATAGGAACTGCGCAATGAACACTCGTAAAACAGTCATTTTTAAGAATTTTGTCACCAAATTTTCAACACAGCCATTTTAAGACCTCTGCTCATAAACAGTGTCACTGTGATTTTCTTAATGCGTCCCATACATTGAGTTTGCACACCGACTGCGCCATTGTGCGCTACATGGGCGGAAACACGTTTTCGGCAGGATGTGAAAAATGACAGCTGTACTGCTCATGAGGAGGTGTGGTAAAATGGCAATGTTGAAAATCTGCAGTGCAAATATTGAAAATTCGCAAACGTATGAGCGTGCGTAGGAACTGCGCAACGCACGCTCATCAAACAGTCATTTTTAGGAATTTTTTCACCAAATTTTCAACATAGCCATTTTAAGACCTCTGCTCATGAACAGTGTCACTGTGATTTTCTTAATGTGTCCCATACATTGATTTCACACACCGACTGCGCCATTGTGCGCTACATGGGCGGAAACACGTTTTGGGTGAGATGTGAAAAATGACAGCTGTACTACTCATAACAAGGTGTGGTAAAATGGCAATGTTGAAAATCTGGTGGAAATATTGAAAATTATCGAAACCTATGAGCGTGCGTGAGGAACTGCATAGCGCGTGCTAAGTAAACAGTCATTTTGGAATTTTTCACCAAATTTTCACCATAGCCATTTTAAGACCTCTGCTAATGAACAGTTTCACCATGATTTTATTAATACATCCCATACATAGATTTCGCACACCGACTGCACCATTGTGCGCTACTTGGCGGAAACACGTTTTGGGCCGGATGTGAAAAATGACAGCTGTACTGCTCATAAGGAGGTGTGGTAAAATGGCAATGTTGAAAATCTGGAGTGAAAATATTGAAAATTCGCGAACTTACGAGCCTGCGTAGGAACTGCACAACGCACGCTCGTAAAACAGTCATTTTTTGGAATTTTTGCACCAAATTTTCAACATGGGGTTTTTGGGACCCCTTCTCATGAATGATGTCACTGTCATGGCATTATTTGGGCCCAAAGGGTGATTTCGCGCAGTGACTGCGCAGTGACTGCAAAATCACCCTTCAGGCCCGAATAACGCCCGTGACAGTGACATCATTCATGAGAAGAGACTCCAAAAACCCCATGTTGAAAATTGGTGCAAAATTCCAAAAAATGCCTGAGATATGCAATAAAGTTGAAACCCCTATCTAGCCCATTATACAGCTTACACGGCATTTCCCCAGTTCGCGGTCAGCTTTGAAGAGTGCAGGCGATGTTCCCGGTCCACGAAGATCGTCGTGCGAGCTCCGGAGGTAAGTATGGGGTGAGGGGTGTGGGGAGGCTGGAGTGCGCGGTGGGTGGGTGCAGGTTGTGGGAGGGGGACTGGGAGACTACGTGGGACCGTTTTTCTTTACAGGTTTAAAAAACCAAGGACTACGTGGGACGCTTGCCACGCTGGGGTGGGCTCCCAGCGTGGCAGAAGATAGCTGGGGGCCGAGGGCCGATGGGGAATTGGGCACTCCGTCTGCAAGCTTACGCGGGAGGCGGGGCCGAGGGCCGACGGGGATTGGGCACCCCGTCGGCAAAAATGGGGCGTTTGCCACGCTGGGGTGGGCTCCCAGCGTGGCAGAAGTAACTGGGAGGGCTGTGGAGCCGGCGGGATTACCCCGATGGCAAACAACGTTGCCCACGCTGGGGTCCCAGCGTGGCACCAAAGCTTTGGGGGTGGGCGTGACGCGGGGGAGCACGTGGACGCAGGGGAGGGACAGATGACGCATTGCTCGGTATGACAGCAGTGGTTTTCTTGAAGCAGAGACCACCGCTGTCATACAGAGCTCCCGCACCCATTGGTGCAGGACCGCCACGCCTGCTCAACGGAGCACTGGATTGCAAGGGAGAGGCACACCTCCAAAGTGTGCTACTCTCCCAAAACGTTCCTTGCGCATGCACGCAAGCGAACGTAAAAAGGGAAGAAAAATAAACGAAAGCTTCCGTGAAAATATTTTTCCCACTATTTGAGTGCTTCCCTCACTAGCTTTCTGTTCACTTAATGTGAATAGTATCAAAAATCAGTTAAGACAGTCTGCGCTATTTTCTTAGGTCTTTTCATTGTAATGTATATTTCTTACAGGATACATGTTTACATACACTCACTGAGATCTCTAGTGCTTCAAAATGGTGGCATACAGGGGTTTCCTATTGGTCATTAGGACTGGAACCATGTATCGGGGTAGGAATACTTTTTCATGAGCTTGATGTGAAGGTTTTGAAATTAATTGATCTGGTCCTGGGTAGGGTATTAATTCTGGATATTATACTTCAGGGGGCATGTTTTAGATCAATTAATGTATACGCGCCTCAAACTAAAGCCTTGAGGGTTGATTTGTTCCAGCTTCTACAACCATATTTACATACCTCCTTTCATGTTATTTGGGGGGGGGTGATTTTAATTGTAGTTTATCCAATAAAGATAAGGGTAAGGGGGTTAAAACCACTAAAATTTTTTATGATATGCTCTGTTTGGCCAAGGTTGTTCAGACTGCGAGTTTAGTTGATGCATACACTCGATTGCATGAAACTACTGTTCCTACCTTTCATAAAGGAGTCTTGGCTACCAGGATAGATTTCTTTTTTGTTACTAAAACCTTACCACTGAGTTCAGTATGGGTTACCCTAGTGGAATTTTCCAACCATTGTGCCCTATGCATATCAGTTGGGTCTACAGTTGCATTCTCCTTTGGTAGGGGCCTCTGGAGACTTAACTCTCAGCTATTGCTGCATCAGGACATTTTGCAGCATTTGCAATATTTTGTGCAGGCTAGAAAGTCTTATATGAGATCTATGAGGATCCCCTTTTATGGTGGGTAGATAATACAACAGATGCTATTTCACTATTAAAATTTTTTGGGAAGTCTCAGCATGAAACAGCTTATTTTTCCTATTTAAAACTCAGAAAGCAGATGCAGAAAATAATGTCTATGGCCCAGTCTACTAAACATGATTTTTCATCCCAAATAAAAATACTTAAAGAAAAAATGGTACCTTTTCATAAGCATCAATCAACAATGTTACGTTTTAAACAGAAGTTTGGTACGTAGGGGAATTTTGCCACTGTATGTCCTTTTCTCGGTAGTAAAGAAAGGGTGGGGAAAAGGTTTTTGTTAGTCTTATAGGACAAGATGGTCAGGAAAAGTTTTCACAATGTGATATGATGTCAGAGGTGACGTCATACACGGCTTCGCTTTTTAAAGAACAGCCTGTTGATTTAGTTTCTGCTCGGGCTTATTTACAAAATGTGGCGGTTCCGAACTGTCCTCCATCTATACTATCCTGCTTAGTAAAGCCCCTCACACCCCACAAAGTTGTTGTTGCCATTCATTCTCTTTCTCACAAAAAAAGCACCAGATAAAGATGGTTTGACTGCGGAGTTTTATAAAATAATCAGTACTGTATTGTCTCAGGAACTTGCTGGTGTTTACAATGACTTACTAATGAACTCCGAATTCCCTTCGGATATGATGGGGGGAATTTTAATTTTTCTGCGTAACAAAGGGGATAAGAAACTCCTTTCTAATTGGAGACCCATTAGTCTATCAAATGTTGACCTAAAAATTTTAATGAAAATTCTGAATACTCGTCTTTTGGCAGTATCTCAACATTTAATTTCCCCAGCACAATCCTGTGCGATCCCAAACAGATCCATAATTGATCAGTTGCTTTTTTTGCGAGAACTTTTTGATAGATCTCACACGGTTGGGCTAATTGGGTTTGTTTTGTCCTTAGACCAAAAGGGGGCTTTTGATTCTGTAAATCATGAATTTTTATGGCTTACTTTACAACAGGGGTTCTCAAATGGTGATGCCAGCCTCCCTTGGGAGGCCCCAACCTGTTCCAGGGGAGGCTCAAACAAGTCTGAAAATGTACTGTATTTCAATTTTGAGTTTTATAGATTTTGTGTGAAGGGATAAGGCAAACTGAAAGAGGATAATAGTAGGTGAATATATGTATTTAGTCACAAGTCGGTGACCAGGGAAGGTACTGTACACTGAGCCATGGCTTATTTCAGGTGTACCCAGGGAAGGGTAGTGAGATAATACAATTCCAAATGTAACTGCAAAACACTCAAGCAATACAAAATTAATAAAAGTGCAAACAAATTAAGAGCAATGTACTAACAATGCGAGGAACAATTGATCAATTAGACTGGCAGCAGAACTGTCCAAATACAAGTGTTAACCATACAGGTACTAGGAATAAGAGCAGGAGGGAGCAAAATTATCCCTGAGAAGTTGCTTAAGAGCTGGGTGAGAGGGAGAGAGGCAGAGGTCGGCAGGAAGGTTATTCCAGTTAGAGGGGAAACAGAAAAAGCAGTCTGACCCATGACAGTAAGGGGTAACAATGGTTGGAGAGTCAAAATATTGGAGCAAGTAGATTGTCCTGTTTGGGGGTTACAATAAGCTTAATAATATGAGAGCCAGCTATGCAATGAGGTTTCAATTTATTCCCGATGTACTGTGAAAAGTAATCTATTTTACTATGGGGAGGCCCAAAAATATTTCAGTTTTTTGGGGGAGGCTCAAGATCTTTTCCATGGCTTAGGGGAGGCTCACTATGACAAAGTTTGAGAACTATTGCTTTACAACATTATGGCATTCCTTCTATTTTTATTTCTTGGCTGCAAAAGCTCTATAAATCTGCTACAGTGCCTCCACTGGTTAATGGACATCTTGGGCCTATGCTTCTGGTAAAAACGGGAGTCAGGCAGGGTTGCCCAGCTAGCCCTTTATTATATGTTTTTAGCATAGATCCATTGTTACGTACTTTGAATAAATTAATACCACCTATTGCAGTTCCAGGAGTGTTAATTCCTTTTTCGGCCCTTGCCTGTGCAGATGACATTTGTATCTGCACTTCTACTGTTTCTTCAGTTCACATGGCTGTTAAAATGTGTGATTTCTTGGCTCCCTTTCTGGTACATCTTTAAATAAAGCCAAATGCCTTGGGTATGTTTTGAGTGGAGGTACTCTTGCCCAGGTTTATGTACCTGATATAAGTTTTACGTTAAACCCCATACGAATTTTGGGTATTGTTTTCGGTTCCCCTACTCCTGCTGTTTGCAATTGGGATATCCAGTTTGAGAAAGGTAGAGTTATGGTGCAGAACTGGAATAAATGGCAGTTTTCAAAGATTAAACATATCTATATGATACGGACGTACTTGCTACCTCTGTTTTCATTTTTGAGCAATATTTCTCCCCCACCTAAGCAAAGAGAAGCAACTTTATTTATTTATTTTTTTTCAGGCTGTCTGCGGTAGCCACCTCAATCCTATTAAACGAAATATTCTTTACTTACCTGTTTCTCAGGGAAGTTTGAATATGGTAAATCCCTTACTGTTTTTTTATTGTCAATTCTTTTTTTCTAATTTCCCACCATTGTTAAAACATCTCCCTAAATTATGGATAGGTCTCTTTCAGCAAGCGACAGGGACTTGGTATCAAGATTGGGTGGATGGCCGTTTAGGCCGTCTTAGCATGACAGCTGTTGTGTGTCCCTATCAGCGAGAGATTTTTGTTAAATTGCAATGGTGGAATATACCTAGTGATTGGTTACTCTCTAAACATAACAATTTTTTTATATCAATCTGATCTTGACTCGCAATTTTCTGAACAAGTTACCTTTACAAAATGTCCAGATGCGCAGCTTTTATCCCTACAGGATTTAATAGCTAATAAGCGTATGCCCCTAAATTACGAGATGTTACTTGGTTGTGTGGTCATGAGAAGCTCAATGTTAAGGGTAATCAATTTCATAAACAGATACAGGGATGCAATTGTTCTCGTCCTGGTTGCTCTCAAGCACTCAAAACTATGCAGCATTTATATTTCTTAGGTCCATATATTTCTAATTTTTGGGGTTATGTTGCTAATGTTTGAAAAGAACTGGTATTTGAACATGTCACTTATGAAATTCTGATATATGGTTCATATACTCCGGATTGGAGCAAATGGGATATTAGTACTCCGCATGTTCTTTTTGCAGTATTTAAGTGGTTAATTGGGCAAAGTAGGTGTCTTTTTACCTTACAGCAGAAGGATCTTTCTTATATGGAACTATTGCAGAAAATTCACTCAGAATTTTCTACTGTTTATAAATATGAAGCTGGAATATATAACTTTGCTCTCTTAAGGATGAATTGGAGAAATTTGTCATGAGTAACAGACAATGATGTTCCTGTCACATAAATTCACAATTTCTTTTGTAATTTTGTTTTCCTTTTTTCTTTTCTAGTATGATGTAATACTCAACCTTGTGTTTTTTTGTATTGGTTTTCTTTATTTTTGGGTTTCTCTTTAAACATTTCTATGGTTTCTTTTTGTTAGCAAATCCTTTTTGTAAACATTGTGAATTAACATTGTTTTCCTTAATTTGTTCTGTTTAGAAGTTCTGTTAATAAAAAGTCCCCTACTCTTTTCGATAAGTGCCATGGGATCTTTAACATCCACCTGAACTACCACCAGTCCAGGCAGATGGAACCTCGATTTAATGTCTCATCCGAAAGACGGCACCTCAGAAGTGCAGCACCCCTCTCATGCTGCACTACAGTGTCAGTACTGGGATATTAAACCAAGTGCCAGATGTTGAAATGTCTGCAAGGAAGTTGTTACCAAAATGATGCCCCGTCTTCAGCTATGTGGATGTGTTCTATGGCACCACCCCTTCCATTTCCCTTGCCAGACTCGACACACTCTGCAACTCCTTCAGCCATTTTGCTCCAGAATCCCCCCTTGTACCCACAATTGTTCATTGTATTCATCCCTATCCAATGAGGCACTAACATCATATCCACAAATACCGTAGATGTAATATTTGTTGTTGCAAATGTTTTTATTTTTCAAAAAATGTACATACATCAACAGGATGGTAACATCCCCATTGAATAAGTAACTGAGCAAATACATAATTTTTGGGGGGAGGAGTCAAAAGGGGGTGGGAAGGAAAGGAGGATCTGAGGAGAAAGTAAGGGAAGGTTAAACAAACAACTTTCTGCACAGAGTAACAGTGTGCAATCAACAACAACCAGTGTATAAGGCTTCAGTCATATTCTGGTGACAGGTTATAGGCTTGGGTATTCTACTCCCCCTTCCCCTGCGGAGAGAGGAAAGGATAACTAGGAGGCAGTCTCAAGGAGGCAATACTCAAGAAGTAAATAAGTGCTGTACATTGTTATTCACCCCTCAAGAGTCTCTCTGGACCATCTGTAGAGCGGGACATAGACACTCTTATCCTTAGAGGTATGGTTCATGACTCTTCAAGGCTTCAGGAGTGATCCAAATACATGTGAATACGCTCTGTGAGGTCCAGCGGCAAATGCTCTAGAAAAGAATAGACCTATACACAAAGAATCTACACTTGAAGCCCAACATGGTGTATTAATTTTACAGGTATACATCCTATGGCCAGGGAGGGTGTGGGGGGAGAAGTGTATCCTCACAATGTAAGACAAGTTACAAAACTATATGATGAAGAAATAGCATAGTAGAGGGATTTCCAATAATTGAGCCTGGGTTCCAAAGTCCAACCTCAAAACTCACTTCCTTCAGGGAGTAGGTAGGACCTATGTCGAGCCATCAGGCACACTTCTTAGTTGGAGACCATGCTGCTTCCGGCTGGAAATGTGTGGGTTCAGCCGATCCCGTCCAGGGGGTTGACATATCTTAGGTAGGGGGCCCCAACACAACTGGAATTTGGCCATTTGATAGATTTGGAGATGTGAGATCCTATCCAGTCTAGCCAAGGTGGAGAAAGAGGCCAGTACCTCTTCAAGTGTGAGGGTCAGTGAGGTTCTCCACTTGCAGAGCATAGCTCTTTTGGTCTGGGGAGCCAGCAGGGCTAGCCATCTGTATTCGTGTGGGGTCAACAGTGGGCGGTCAAACCAGATTCCCAGAATGAAGAACAGGGGGTTCTGAAGGACTTGCTTGTGGAGCACCCTAGATGCTGTGGAGTGTATTCCTTTCCAGAGGGTCTGGATCTGGTGGGATCGGGCATCTTGGAGCCACTTGTAAGTGTCTTTACAAGCCTGGCCCCATTGGGTGTTGGAGATGTCACACTGGAGCATTTTTTCCCACCTTTTCTTAGAATCCTCTGATTGGGAGGGAAGGGAGTCCCTAAGCTTTGCATATATTTGACCTGTCAGGCCTTTAGGGTGTCGTATCCATGTCTGCAAGTCTGATGGATTGATGTGTTGTCTGGGCAGTTCAAAGAGAGGCTGAAGTGCCACCCTGATTTGCAGGTATCAATAGATGTTACATTTAGAACCCCGCAAATAGCAACTGCAATACAAGAAGTGACTCCATTTTTGGACAGTATAGGAATATACGTAACAGGTGTGAACTCGATAAAAAATTTTAATGGTAATGAGAGCGTACACCAAATAACTACAGTAAATAGATTTAACCCAATATCAACAGTAAATACTGAATGACAATCAATAACTATCAAAACATTTATACTGGGAAAGCTTTAATGATCTTACCTTGGAATATAGAGAGACTGGTACAAAAAACAAGCGGATTCTGAATGTAAGGGCTTCTTAATTGATCATAATATTATATGTCTGCAGGAAACGTGGTGTATAGAAGGGGGAACCTCCTATGATCCCTGGTTACACTGGCTATGCTTTGCCAGCAATTAAATCAACAAAAAGAGGCAGATATTTAGCTGGCATAGCCACATATATAGAAACAGTTTTAAATATGACAGTTACAATATTAGCTACTCTATTTAAAACTATACTTCTACTTCTATTAGAAACTAATGAGTTCAGGATAATTATAATTAACACTTGTATCCAAAAAAAACTACAGTAAGCCTTGAATGTTCAGAATTTACAAACTATGTTGAAACACTTGCTGAAAAATATGAAATATGTCCTTTAGTGATATTGGGGGACTTCAACACTAGAATCCTACAAGAAGACCTCAGGGAAAACTTACAACACAAAATTTTTGATTGCCTTGCTCAGATTAATCCAAACATAACGTCTGAAGGGAGAGCTAAAGATCAGAAAACTAATAAGCAAGGTAAACTTCTTTTACAATCTGTGATGCAAGAAGGCTGTGCTATACTGAATGGAAGAATCAAGGGTGACTATGAAGGAGCACAAACATTTTATGGACCAATGGGCTTATCATTAATAGATCAAGTGCGGGCTAATATTGAAGCAATGAAGTCCTTACTATCTCTAACAGTAAGGGAGTGTTCAGGATCTGCTCATCACCCGTTAGAAATTAGTTACAGCTAATATTCAATACTTTTTAAATTATAATATGCAGGGACAACAAAATGAAGAATTTCTGGGCCTCCATAGGATCAGATGGCAGAATAATGTACAAAATAACTTAACATTTTATATGACTGTCTAATTACAGACCTGAGAGAGGACATTCTGAATAAATTAACATCCATGAAGGAATTGACAACCATTGACAAATGGCAACAAATAGCTGATTATATCAGACCTTGTCTGTTTCGGAAAAAATCTAATAGTACTAAAAATGCACATGGTTTAACAGTACATGGATACATAGAAATGTTCAGCAGATAAGGACCGCTAGGCCCATCTAGTCTGCCCATAAGCCCTATACTTGTATGCAGTCACTGACCCTAAGTGATCAATGGCTTTTCATCACTCCCTTCCCACCCAGTGTTCCTTTGTGCCTGTCCCAGGCATGTTTAAACTCCTCCACTGTGCTTGCCCCCACCACCTCTTGTGGCAGACTGTTCCAAGTGTCCACCACCCTCTCTGTGAAAAACATTCTCACGTTACCTCTTAATCTACCCCCCATTTTCACATCGTGTCCCCGTTCTGATATCTTTCTACATTGGAAAAGATCCCCCACCTACACCTTTTTATGCCCTTGAGGTACTTGAAAGTAGAGATGCAGTGAAGTGTAACTTTGCTAGCATAGTAGAGACGAGGTGGCCCACTCCGCCTTGACATATAGCTACGCAACGTGCCCACTGAAATGCAGTACTTCACCACTTCACATCATAATGACTTCATGTTATGATGAGTCCATGTTACTTTGCTTCATTTTCTTTTAAAGGCAGAGTGCATGAGCATTGTAACAGCCCACAGATCACATGGCTAATAGTCTGAAGGTCACATGCTTCAGGCAGGAATTTAATCATGCAAGAGAGTGAAAGACTTTCACTTTCACCTTACCTAGTGTGGGAGAAAGAGTTGTGTTTGAGAGGAGACAGAGAGATAGCAAAAATATAAACCCCGCTTTGAGAGGAGACAGACAGCAAAAAAACATGAACCCCGCATCTGAACTGGAGCACCTTCCAGGCTAGTGGTCCCCTCCCTGAAGCAGGAGGTAGTGGTGCCATGGAAGCGTCACCTCCAGTGGCACCCACCAGTGTCCCCCCACCAGTGCCACCACTTGCCATGGCCCCTGCGCCAGTAGCTCAGCAGGAAGTGAGGGAGGAGCCACAGCAGTTTTCCCCAACCCCGGCCACAATTGAGCACCTGCAGCAGCTGGCAACAACATCTGGGGCCACCCCTCAGCTCATTAGTGTAGCAGTTCTTCACTACACTGCCTGCGGACATCAGTGTAGTGAAGTGCAATCTGTGTGGTGAGGTGGTGCGCCGTGGCCCCAAGGGAAGTCATCTGGGCCCAGATGGTCATCACACCCGCCTATACAACCACCACCGTGCAGATTGACAGGCCAAGCTTGCCGAACAGGGCAGGAATGCGCCTGCTGGCCATGCAAGAAAACAGGTGGCAGCACAGGCTCCACCTGCATGTGGTGTCAAGCGGGAGTGGGCCATGGAGCAAGCGGCTGCTCCACAACCTGCAAGTGACAGTGGCACCCCTGCATGATTACCTGCCACACATGCTGATTTGGGCCTGATGTGGAGTGAGCTGGACCATGTGAACCACTGGATTGACAACACGGAGCAGCGGTTGGAGCACATGGAGGTGCACCAACTCCAAATAATGGGCATGCTTCAACTGCTGCTCTCACACCATAACACTGATCATTAGTTTTTGTTTGTCCTTGCACCCACCATCCTCTCCATGAAAAAATAGTTCCTGACATTGCCCCTGATTTGTCCCCCTCTATCTTCAAATTTTGCCCCCTTGTTCATGAACATCTCTTTTTCTGAAAGATGCTACCCTCTTGTACGTTGTTGATTCCCATTCGGTACTTGATAGCTTCTATCGTGCCCCCCCCCTTGCAGTTATACATATTAAGCTTTAGACTTCACAATATTTGGGAAATCGGTTAACTTGTTGTCACGGGTTGAAATTGTGGCAATACTCATGCCATCAGCAACTTCACTACCACCAGTGGGAACAACAGCATCTCCAACCATGATTGAAGCTACTGATTGTGCTGTGAAAAACAGAGAGAAATCCCTTTACAGGCATCAACTATGCACTTCTGCCGCATACTACCATGCCCATGGCCACTCTTGCCACTGGCAGCAGTGCCATGGCCAGAAGCATCTTTGCATGCATGTCTCTTTGCAGGCATGTTTTGGGATTACACAGAAAATTCACAACAAATTGAGATTTCTGAAATTTGGGGTGAATGGGAAGCCAAAAAACAACTGTGGTTTACAGATGCAGACTAGGCATTAAACAGATACAAACGCACAAACACAGATTGCACACTGTAAAGAGATGCGGCTGCAGAGGCACAAAAACACATTAACCAGTGGTCACACAAATCTAAAACTGGAAAAATAAATTATATCTTTTGTGGGTTGGAGGGCCACTCGGTAGCAGTGCACTAGCTAGAGAGAAAGAAGCAGTAAAAAATACTGCAGATGGAGAACCGATTCAGAGTGCGGCGATTACTGTGTGGCACAATAAAATGTGTCTGACTTGATGTCACACACACACACTCTCACACTACAGGTAATGCACAGAAAATTTAACAGTGCAGTACACTATATAAACAAATCTTTTCAACAGAATGAAAATACTCACTGCACCATAACAAACAGAAAATAATTATCAAAAATTACTTCAAGTATTACTGTGTGTACATAAACACAAAAATACTAACACAGACTACTAGTACAAAACAGTTAGAAAGACTGCCTTTCTCATGTGAATCTCACTCCGCTACAGATACGCCCCTCCCCCAAAGCACACTTCAACAGTGTCTGTCAGTACACAGGCTGAATATTCTAAATTAACATTCAAAATCAGGGGTCGATCTTAACATTGTTTTACTAGCCCAAACACTAGTGCAAATTGACCAGGGCTAGTGCAGCTAACTCTCTACTAGCCCGCCTTGACTAGTGCAGATTTTCATGGCTGTTAGCGAAGTTAAAAATGTCTCTACTTTAGCAATCTCTAGTCTTCATCCTAATCTCTCTCAATGTTCCAGATGGCTAGGTGTGATTAACAGCTCATTAAGAGCTGCAATTATCTGGCAGTTCAAGAGAGGGATCCCACAAAAGACTCAATGTGAGTCATTATTATCACTCCACTGTTAAGACTTTCAGCTAGTGTTCAGGGTGTGATCAAGGGTGGAGTGCTGTTAAGTCACTGTGTTCCAGTTTTCTGAATGTGTCTATGTCTAACAATTTGTCCAATATCATTAAGACCAATGCCCCTCATTTCCCTACATTTTGAGTATTTGTATCCAACATTTCAGTGACAAAAGGTGAGGAGGTATACAGGATTGGCCCTGCAGGTAGTGGGTTTTATCCCAGCCTCACCATAACTTCCCTCTCCCCTCCAAATCTCTTAACTCTGTCCTTTCCCTGGACACTACTGCAGACCAGACTCTGAAGTGACCATCCATAGATCCATAGCTGCCATTACTGGCAAGTGTAGGGGGTCCCCAGCTCTTCTAAATGGACCATGCCAGCCATCACCATCCATACAGTTCCACCCTTATCCCACTCAGCATGTCCTTTCAGCCTAAAAACAAAGCTTTGGATCATGTATGGTACAAAAATAAACTTTGATAAAATACATAATTTGAAACCTTGAAATAGGCATTCCTGGGGTGCACAGATCATCCTATACAGAAATAGAAATAGTATAGTGTTATGCCTGTTTACTGTTTCCCCTGGGCTGATGAAAGGACAATGTTTAAGAAAAATATGTTATTGTTGGGGCAGAGCATATTAAAATCAATGCTTTTACAAATAAACGTGTCATAGTTTTCTATTTCCCAGGCCCCTTAGGTTTGTCTAGCCCCCACCTCAAAGAAATCTTAGATGTGCTCCTGGCTCACTTGAGACTGTACAAAAACTTTCAAAAGTGCAGGTCTCTAGTTGACCATAGGGTGGGGACCGAGAGTGTCTTTCTCTGCCTGACTCTGTTTATTGCCCTGTGAGTGGTGGTGGCTATTGTGTGCGAAGAGCTAGGACTGCTCGATTGAACATTTGCTGTTGTGATATCCCCTCTCTGTTTGGTGTGGGGGGGGCAGAAAGAGGAAGAGAGAAGGCTATGGTACAAAACAATGGGGGGGCTCACTGTGATGGCATTGCAGTCTTTATTTCTGCTGGGGAGCTGGAAGCAATGTGGGAGCAGGATAAATGTGCAATAATCAGAGTATTTATTGGCTTTGCTTGCATTGTTTCCTGCATGTGATCCAAATTTACCATAATAATTAAGGGCTAGTGCAATCATCTGCATCAACTTGCCCTGCTGGCTAGTGCAAAAAAAAGTTAAGATTTATCCCTGTTCAAAATGTACACAAAAACAATCAACACTCGATGAGCTAAGTGCTGGAGGGTTCTACAGTCGATGTACTAAATTTGGAACAAAACAATTGGATCAAAAGTGATTTTTTAAGCTTTTTCGATGGTTTGATTCTCAGAGCTTTGACAGCAAACTGTCTTCCGCTTTCCACTACACACACTTCGCAGAACTGAGGCTGTGCAAGACAATATAGAGCCCATGTGACCTGCCATCCCATGAATCAGTGCAAAATTCACCTCAAACAGTGATAAACAGGTGAAGTGAAGCAAAGCAAAGTCCATTAAAATCAATGGCACTTTGTGTTAAAATTAAGGGAGGGCTGTGATACAAAACGGTAACATGAAGTCCATTGAAACAATACGCCGTGTTCAAATTTAAAAGCGGTGTATTGGCCGTGGCGGAGCACCACGCCGGATTTGGGGATGTGGAATACACGGTGCTCCATCGTAGTGAAGTGGGAGCACTACCCACCTCACTTGAAAGTTTCTATCATGCCCCTCTTTCTCTCCTGTCCTCCAGTGAGTACATACTGAGGTCTCTTAGTCTCTCCTCATATGTTCTGTGATGCAAGTCATGCACCATCTTTGTCGCCCTTCTCTGGATAGCCTCCACATTGTCTATGTCCTTACGCATGTGTGGTCTCCAGTACTCCAGGTGAGGCCTTACCAGTGTTTTATACAGTGGCATCACCACCTCCCATCTCCTGCTAGTAATGTCTCTGACTATGCACCCTAGCATGCCACAGGCCCTCCCTGCAGCCTTTGCGCACTGTTTTGATATCTTCAGGTCATCAGATATGATACCCCTAGGTTCCTTTCCTCTTTGGTGACAATCAGCACCCCCCCCATTCTGTAGCTCTCCCCAGAGTTCCCCCTACCCAGGTGAATTATCTTGCACTTTTTTGCATTTGCATTTGTACTTGTACTACAACAAAAAAAAACAACTTAACAGTTTAGTACGGAAACTTAAATTTAATCCTTCAACAGATAATCATAAAATCCTAAATAAAGCTGGGAAAGAATATAAAATATTATTAACAAAGGGGAAAAAAAAAATATCAAATAGGATAATGGGATAAACTTAGACAAACAATACAAAATAAAGACAGTACGGGTGGGAAGGGGGGAACCACTGGACCACCAGGGAATTTATCAGCCCATTTTGTATGGCAATCGGGGGTATGGGCAAGGAGGGGGGATCACTGGACCACCAAGGAATTTATAAGGCCATTTTTACAGTGATTGGGGTACAGGCTGGTAGGGGGGAACCACTGGACCACCAGGGAACTGGTCCAAGTTGTCAACCTCTGATCCCACTGTGCCCTGGCGTCCACTGCAGAAATACACATGTGGAGCCTGGCTAAAGGCACGGTGGGGATGTCTGCCACCATAAGGCCCAACAGTCGGAGAACTGACCTGGCCAGAACCTTCCTACTGGAGGCCACCAGCATAGGTGCCGAACCGGGGCGGGAGGGTGCCAGCCCCACCAGTATTTTTATGCACTAGAAGAGTCCCAGCTGTGATTAATTTTGAACATTTTTTTTTTAATTTTTTTCTGTGACCGTCGCCTGCTGACAATACTGAGTGCCTGGCTGGAATCTGTTCTGCCACCCCCGCTGCCCGCCACTAAAAAACCCAAAAGAAACACATCCTGCTGTGTTAAATGCCTCAGCCAGCAGAGTTGTAAAGTAGAATCGTTGTTATAACAACTCTACTTTACAACTCCTGAACTTAACTGTTCAAATTCAAGCAGCTCGGCTAGGCAGCTTAACACATCTCAGATTCTGTCTCATCTCCCCTTTGTTATGGGACTTCGGGAGGAGGAATGCTACTTAGCACCTAGTCACTTAGCCATTATCCTAACCCATAAGCCAGCTGACTGATCAGGCCATGGCAGAGCAAGGGCAGCAGTGTGTAAATGTGGGGTAATGAGGCCAGGAGATCATAGGGCTGTGGGTTCAGTTCCCACATCTGGCACTTGGGTTAATATCCCAGTACTGACACTGTAGTGCAGCATGAGAGGGGTGCTGCACTTCTGAGGTGCCGTCTTTCGGATGAGACGTTAAACCAAGGTCCCATCTACCTGGATTGGTGGTAGTTCAGGAGGATGTTAAAGATCCCATGGCACTTATCGAAAAGAGTAGGGGAATTTTTATTGAAAAGGTGGAATCCAAACAGGTAAATCAACTGGTACAGAAAACAATCATATACAAACAGAACAGTAAGTAACTAGAAAATAACAAAAAACAACAGAAGAAAATCAACATCCCCGCCATGTTGCACAATGAAGCCACAAAAATGAACATTTCACCCGACCATAGATACGTAAATCGTTATCATAAATAGTTTGTAAAGTAACATGAATATTAGAAAGGAGTTCTTCAAAGGAGACAATACGTTGCTGAGTTGACCAAAAACATCTTGATTGCCATATATAAAAATGAAGAACAAAAAAAACCAACAGCAAAGTGTCTACAGGATACCTGGACCATTCACCCCCATGTGTTCCATACATAAGTGTACCATAGGAAATAGTCCGGAACAAAGGCTCATTCCATTGCACCGCTAAGGAGGCCCAAAATTTCTTAATATAGGGACAGCGTAAAAAAAGATGTTCTTGCGTTTCCAACACGGAGACACATGTCACACGTGTACAGTACCTATCACTAAGCTGTTTATACTTATGTGTATTACCCACTGGTAAACGACCATAAGAACTTAACTAAGCACTATCCCAAATAAAGTCAGGCAAACGTCTATGAGAGAGCAACAAAAGAACTTGTTCTTGAGACTGAGGAGGACAATCAGGGAAAACCAAAGCATCAGAAAAATCAGAAGAAACAGTGCTACTATACAACTGTTTTCTATTCATCGTTTCCAAGTTAGAAATAGAAATCTTCCATTTCAATAAATGATGAAAAATTTCCTTACCATATATGGGAAACAGGGAAAGGCGAGCAAAGAAATTTGCCTTACCTAGTCTCCAAAGGGGTAAACCTATCAAAAACCACCGCCTAACATAAGGGAACGAAATCTTCCAACCGGGGCACAATAAAGGACTGAAATTGTGGGAAATAAAAATACTAATAAAAAACGCCACCGGATGGACCATACCTACCCCACCTTGTCGGATACTTCTATAAGTGTATCCCCATTTATTGGGATTCAGTCTGCTCCCCCAGAAAGCTTGAAAAAAACCACTATATAGGGCAGTGAAGAGAGAAACCGGAGGCAGAAATACATAACTCACATACAAAAATAAAGGCACCATCAAAGTTTTAATAAGCAAGACTTGCTTCCGTTTAGCTATCTGTTTACCCTTCCATCTAGCAACCATTGACTGAGCAGTACCCAATATACGAGACCAATTTTCCGACTGCATGTCACCATCACTAAATTCAACACCCAATATAGTGATGGGATCCTTGGAAACGGTAACACCAGCAATGGTACCATTAGTCGGGATAAAGGAATTACCAAAGGGGAAACCCCTACACTTCACATAATTAATCTTAGAACCAGAAAAACGAGAAAAGAAATCCAACACATCACCCACTATAGAACCTTCAGCAATATCTGAAAGACAAAGAACTAAATCATCCGCGTAGGCAAGAATCTTAATAGGAGAGACATTATCAACAAGCCGTACCCCTGATAAACCAGAATGAGTGCTAACCATACAAAGGAAAACATCAATAAAAAAACATACAAAAGTGGGCTCAAGGGGCATCCCTGCCTAACACCTCTTTGCACAGCCACAGGAGCACCAATCCAACCATTCACATTCGGTATAAGACAGGCTGAATGATATAAGATCTTGATCCAATC
Organism: Neoceratodus forsteri; assembly: GCA_016271365.2. NCBI lineage: Eukaryota > Metazoa > Chordata > Ceratodontiformes > Ceratodontidae > Neoceratodus > Neoceratodus forsteri. The sequence continues at coordinate 263,378,324 of CM057452.1, read as the reverse complement.
AATAAAACCAGAAGGCAAACCATATGCTTGTAGTACAGAAAACAGAAATACATGAGAAACACGGTCAAAAGCCTTTTCCTGATCCAGACTCAAAAGATAACCCTTTAGGGAACCAGACTGCGAAGCCGAAAAAAGTTCTCACAGTATCAGTAAATTATCATACTGAGTCCTGCCTTGTATAGAACAAGTTTGGTAGGGACTTATCAATTTATCTGCGAAGGCATACAATCTACGTAATAAAATCTTACTCAAGATTTTTAAATCCGTATTGAGTAAACTCAACGTCCTCCAATTACTCAAATCAGTCTTCAGCCCTTTTTTATAAAGCAAAACTACCAGTGCCATATACATTGAGGGGGCTAACTGATTGGTAGACAACATTTGGTTGAATACCGAGTCAGAATAGGAACCAAATCATCCTGAAAGGTCGGGTATAAACCAGCACCCAAACCATCCGTCCCAGGTGAGGAATCAACATTCAAGGTCAGGATAGCATCACGTAATTCAGATTCAGAAATCTCGTGTAACAACTGTTGACTTTCAACTTCAGACAACTGCGGTATCTGTAAGGAATCAAAATCAAACAAGCCACTTTGTACCTCGTCATCCTTCCAATACAGCAGTCCCAAATAACGCCCCACAACTTCAAACAAAGCAGAAGGAGCCGTAACCAATTCACCTGAGTTAGTAGCCAATTCAGTTATTAAACGTTTACCAACTCGGTCCTTACAATCCTGAAAGGGATCCAAAGCACCCTTATATAATTTAAGACCAAATCTATGTTCATGATCCAACGACTTGGCTCGATCATATTGATAGTCTAACATACAGGTCTTAACATTTTTAATTTGAACACTATAATCAATACCCTCAGTCTCAGTTAAAGAAATCAACTTCTGCAACTGTGATCTGAGCCGTAAATACTTCAAATACTGTAAATTAGACTTAGAACGAGAAAAAGCTTGAAAAAAGGACTTCCAGTCCTTCTTAGTATCCTCCCACCAAGAAGCAGCGTCATCATAAAGTTCAAAAACAGATATTTGGGCACTAAATTCCGACCTCCAAGCTTTTCGAAGAGATTCATCAGTCAAAAGAGAGGAGTTCAACCTCCACATATTTTTCTTACAGCGAGGAGTATTAGCCCATGACAAACAAACCGTAAGAGACTTATGATCAGAGAATTCCCAAACCTGTAAAGAAACCGAGGTGACCTGTAACACAACAGAAAGAAAAATAAAATCTATCCTAGTGGATAGTGCATTCTTAAAAAATGTATTACCACCCACAGAATAAACACTACGGTAGGCATCCCGAAGCTGGGCAGTGTCCAGAATGTGTAATAGCTTATGAGAATCACAAAATAATTTAGACGTTTTCATTCCTCTATCCCCAACACTAATGACACAATTAAAATCACCTGCCCAAACAACCAATCGGGAAGTATGCAAATAGGGTTGAACGTCCTTAAAAAGAGCAACACGAAGTGCCTTGGTCTGTGGGGCATAAATGTTAATTAAGCGAAATCGTTCTCCCTGAAAATTAATATCCAATAGTAAAGCTCTACCAGGACAAATGTCAACCATTTTGGAGACCTTCAATGCCGAATTAGTAAACAACACCCCAACACCTTCACAAAGAGAGTCCCCATTAGACCAAAAAGAAACCCCCAAAGACCAAAGGTTACGAGCACGTTGCACTTCACAAAAGTTTTAGTCTGGTATCCTGTAAACAAATCACATCACTGCTTAGCTGTTGTAAACATGATAAGGCTGTGACCATCTTCTTGTGACTCTTGATACTATTAATATTAATGGATGTAAATGTTAAAGAAGCCATAATCAAGGTGATACAGAGAAGGGAGGGAAGAACCAACAGAAGGAAAGCAAAATCAAGGGACTTTGGAAACACGTCTACGCTGAGAGCGTCTAGGAAGACTTTCAGCCTGCGTCACTTCACCATCATCTCCTTCTGAAAAGGTATCTGTGACTACAGAAGCTCTAGAGGAATGGTCAGAGTCTTTTCCTTCGGAGTCTTCCTTAGAAACCAGAACAGCAAAACTGTTACCAGCTTTCCAGGACTCCGAAGTATCACTGGTAAGAGAGGCCACAGGTAAATGTCTAGGGAATAGTCTTCCGGATCTATGACGTTCTTAGAAGTAACTTTTTAAAAGGCAACACTTGGGAGGAAGGAGGGCATTTCCAAAACATCCATCTTATCACAGGAAGATATGAGAGCTGCAGACAGAGGGGCGGCTGGGGAACCGCTACCTCTGGGAGCTGAGGCCACACTTTCCAGTAAGTCACCCGAGCGGACTCTCCTAGACCAACATCCAAAGTAGTCACAGAAGGTACATCGGGGACCTGTAACTGCGGTAATGCTCCACCATCACCAGAGGGAGGTAGAGAGTCCGGAACCAGATGCTGAGCAACAACAATCAAGCCTTCATGAGAAGGACAGTTATCCCTATTATGGGATGCCCAAGGACATGTAGCATAGCCATGGCCTGTCTGTTCACACAAATTACACTTGAATAAATTGAGGCACGAAGAGGCCTGGTCACCAAATTCAAAACAATGTGAACAACGAGGAGTATCACAAACCGTATTAAGATGTGTCCTAGAATCACACTTAAAACAGGATTTAGGCTGGCCAAAATAAAACAGACTACCCCTATCCTTCCCCAGAAAAAAGCTATTGGGCAGGTGTTGCAGTCCAGCATTCATGACAAAAAGTTTTACCCTGATTTTCCAACCCCCATTCCAAATATTCTCACTATCAAGAATAGGTACTGGTTTATCCAACACTTCACATCTTCTACGCAACCAAAATAGAATATCTTCAATATGAACACCCTCATTACGAAACATTACAGTAATCAACTTAACAGATGGTTTAGTCAAAGGCACTGCCAAAAAAGGTATCCAGAGTGGAGAGTGTTTAACAGCATGATAAGTAGTCCAAAAACGTTCCAAACCTGAAAGGTTTTAAAACTAATGTCGTAGTTTGAGTTACCAATATGTATAAGAGCATATATATCTGCAGACAGAAATTTGAGAGAACCTTTAAGCAAAACTTTTGCAATATGAAGTCTATCAGGTAGGTCTTCCAAGCCACCCTTATAAATCAGACGAACAGCATTCCGGTGTGGTGCAGGCTCACCCTTGTTTGAAAACAAATCAGAAAGTTTGAAAGGGGGAGAGGGACCCTTATTAGACAAGTCAGGACCAGGAACAGACGTGTCAGTTGTTAGATGTTCAGTAGGTAACTGAGTAGTGGTCTGAGAGACTTAGCCACTGGCACAGTTAAAATAGGCAGTTTAGGTGGCAAAGAGTTGGAAGTAGTACAGCGTAAAGCTGAGGAAGCCACAGAGCCAGTAATAGGAGAGTGAAAACGTTTCACCTCCTCATCATTAGGATCAGGCACCCATTGTCCATCCGAATGTCATAACCACCCAGCAGCAGATATAGCCTTCTCCGGTGACCAACCATCCCGGGCAAAGGTAGATAAAGGGGACGTTTAGATCGAACAGGGGGTGTAAGTAACACGGGGACTTCTGAGACTGAAGAGCATCGTGAGGAAAAACCAAAGCAGCTCCCAGAGACAAATCACCCTCCCTCTCCGTAGAAGCCAATGACAAATTAGGCTGTTCATTGCCTTGCAAAACATTACCAGACTCTCCCATCCTCAGTGTAGAAAGCAGCGTATCAGAAGTAGTAGGATCACCCGCTATCGAAACGACCCCTCACTGATTAATAGCTTCCAAATCCAAGACAGACGAGTTAGCAGAACTAGGCAGAGACTGGGAAGCAGGCACACACAGTGAAGAACCGGAGGCAACGTCGTCATGCTGCGACCAGGAAGTACAGGAAGTCGACTGTGCCAAAACAGGGGAAACAGAGTGCAAAGCTGTAATTTCGCGCTGTAACTGAGTCTGACGACGCGAACATTCCTCTGATGCAGAAAGCACTTCATCCAAAAGCGCTCCTTCTCAGTAAGTATCCGGAAGGTTATCAAAACGTGACTGGCAAGTTACCGTGGGAGTAACCCTGTCAGGGCACACAGACTCAGGAGAAACAAAAAACTCCACAGGCAGAGAAGCATTCTGGAGTTCAGCCACCAAACCAATAGCCTCAGGTGCTTCAGGAGGCGGGGGAGGCCCACTCCTTCCCAGACACTTCCATCTCCTCCAAAGGCAGAGCAGAAGTGGCCATCTTATAAGTCCGACCACCAAAGGTTCCCCCTCCAAAGAGTAGGGGAATTTCCCCGGTGTCCTGGCCAAATTTCCCTCATTCACTAAAAATACCACCAACAGCTTAATCTCGTTCAAAATCAGTTGGCATTCATCTGTATCCCCCCTTCCCTGGGTCGTGCCTGAAAGTAGGCAGGATTTGTCTAGTGCACTTACCCGGTCAACAAAAACGAAATAAATAAAAATAAAAAGTGTCTCTCTGCAGACTGATTAGCCAATAAGAAGATGTAGCAACACTTGTGGTAAGCCTCCACACGAGAACATTAGTCTGGTTTGATATACTGTAGCACGTCTCTTGGTCTCTGCAACTAAAAATAAAAAAATCAGTTTTGAAAATACAGTAATCTGAGTCTCAGTATTCTGTGGAGCCAAGTTGAGCAGGGGTTGGATGCTTACAACGTAAGTAATCTCTGTCGTAGTAATCATTACATTATTAGTTTATGTTTACTGTTTAGATTACCGGGGCAGATTACTTAGTTCAAAAAGATGTTAGGAAATGGGGACCTTTCTCCATTTAAAAATGAATGCCGTTAAATGTGATTGCTGCCAGACCAGTAGCTTATTTTATTGGGTTAGATGCAGTTGGCTGGGTAGAATAAAGCTGAGCTATGTCGGTGCGTGCATTTCGCGTTACTGGCTGGAGTGTCTGTGCAAGTCAGTTTTAAATTTTTGTCTGTGGGTAGTCCTGTTGAGTTTGTGTGTGTACTACAGTGGTAGACTTTGGTATTTCAGGAAGGTTGTTTTTATCTATTTGTATAACCCTTGCAAATGGGAGTTCCTGAAAGCTTTCTGGAGCTTGTTTCCATGCTCCATGCCTGGTTGGTGATCGGCATAAAGCCGTTTAAATGGGTAGCCAGTGGCGCTTTTGAAAGCCTCTGTAAGCTGTCTCTTTAAGGGCTGCCTGTTGCAGTCGTAATTAACTGAAATGGGGGGGGGGGGTCTGTGTGGTTGTATGCCCGAGTCCCACCTGGGACGCTGAAAACTAGCTCCTTTTTGCCATCGCTAGTGGTGCAGAGAGAGCTCTACTGAGGATGTGATTGTTGCTGGAAATAACGTGAAATAATAATAATAATGTAGTTCTTCTAACCTGCCTTCCTTTGCAGTAAAGACTGTTTCAATTGTCTCCTCCATTTTGGTCTAGAACTGCTGAATTGGACCAATCAGTACCTCGGGACCCTACAGAGTCGGCTGACCAATGGGGAAACTGTTTGCCCTTTGAGAAAGGCATTATGGGCTATGGCGCTTTTTCGCACCACTGAGAGCAGGAGAAAATGACTGGCATGTTCAGCCAGCCAATGGGAGCGGGTAGCGCCCGATCTGTGAGGAATGCTCAATGCTGCCAAGATGAGATGCGTTGTGGCTGAGGGGAGGAAAGGAGTGTGTGCTCCTGCGCTGTGTGAGTGTTCACGCGCGAAGCGCGTGAAGGCCTGAGGCGGCAGTTTTTGCCCTTTCGAGCGAGTTGGATTAAATCCGCCGGCGTGCGGTCGGAGGAGGCTGGTGCCAGCCCAGCTACCCACCAGGCTCAACCTGAGAGGACTGGAGAAAATTGCTAAATCGCGCTCGTCCACCCATGATGTTGAAGCTGCCGCTTGCTGCCCGAGTTCTTCTGCAAGTTCGTGGAAGGCCTGAAAGCAGCTGCCTGGTATGGTACCCTCTGTTGTTTGCCATATAAATGTGTGAGAAGGCTGGTGAGAATTCAGGCTCAGCCTGGCAGTGTTGAAGGAATCGTTATTTGCTGGAGTTGTGAGTATTGATTCAGGGTAGCTCCGTGCAGACAGTGCCAACAGTGGTTTCCGTTGTATTGTTATACTGCTGACTGCTAATTAAACCTTCTTCCCAGGCCGACCTGCTTAGAATTGGGATGGTTATCTGTGTTAAGGGCCCCAACCAACTGCCACGTTTGGACTAGCCGTTAGGGCTTGGGTACCCAGGGACAGCAAATCTTAGAGTCAGGCCTGTGCACAGAGCCCTAGGTAAATAATTATAGTGATAAGCCAATTGACCTGATTTCCCCTTTCCCTTGTTATTCGTCCCTCTAATAAATCAGATTGTTGGGTTGCAACTGCACCCTGGCTGGTCTGTGCATCCCTGGTGAACTGCTGCATAGTGACTGTGATTTAACTGTACCTTACTTTACAAGGGGTCTCCGGAGTGAGCTGAGAGATACTGCCGGGGTAAGTGTACTGGTGAAAGGAATTGTTGGTAACCAGTGTGAGCCACTAGTGGGACAAGAGGGGTTGCAGTAACCCAGAGGCTGTGACCAAGGCAGTCCTGACCGCAGTAACCCCGACCTCTGGGTAGAGGCACCCGATCAGCGGATCTGGGCCCCTCACCCTGTCTCAGTGGAGGCAGGCAGGGGTAGTAGCCCTGGGAAGTGCCCCAGGGGTTACATTTGCATTTATCTATTTTTTGAATTTTCTATTTATTAAGGTTTTCCATCACAGAAAAAAGAAGACAACATAATACATACTACATCTCACAGTAAACAAAAGTAAATACAGACAGACAAACACAGAAAGAAAAACCTGGTTATTTCATTAATACATCACACTTATTCTATTTACAGTAATGTGGCAGGTGTGGACATATCTCAGGACCCTATATACTGTCAAACAAACCCCCCACATTCTTGCATTTCATAATATTGAGCGCAGCTGTTCTTAATGTGCAGGGAGGCCAAGGTCACAAAAAGGAGAACACCCATAACCGGTTGTTAATTACAGATGCTCCCACACAGGAGGGGTGTCCCCCCCTAAATTCATTCAACATCCCGAGGCCTAGACATCCCACCCCGTGCGGAGCATTATGTTTTCAGATATGCTCAAAGTCACCAGAAAAGGGGCACAGTCCCTCAGAAACCTCTCCTCTCCGTCTCTAGCTACCCACGTGAACCTCTCCAAGGCTAATGACGAACCTCCTCCAATCAGCCAATGTGGGTCCATTTCCAGTAACCCAGGTATTCTGAATGCAGTGCCTTGCCAACACGAACAATACTCTTGTCCATCTAGGTAATAGTTGCCACCTCTTCCCCTACTATTTTTCCACCCAACAGACAAGTCAAGGGTTCTCGGCCAAATGACCCCCATCCCTTTGTTTACCTCCTGTACTACATTCCCCAAAACTTAACCAAGACCAGGCATGTCGAAGCAGTGGAAGAAAGTGCCCAAACCCCTGCCACACCTCTTACAGTTCGGTGATACCACAGGGTGCGCACAGTGCACCGCTACCGGCGGCCAATAAATTCTGTGCAGGAATTTATAGAAGACCCCTTAAATTTATTACATATCATGATTCCCTCTGGCATTCCCAGTATCAACTCCCAGTTTCCCTCTGAAATTTGCAGGCCTAGGTCTCTTTCCCAGAGGGCTTTTGTGGGGCCCGTCAGATCTGGTAAATTCAACTTATCTTGCTTAGCCACTTTCCCAATAAACCCTTTTGAATCTTTCCTAGCCTGACTTACCATCTGCTCTATTCTATTTGGGTGCAGTCCAACATTTCCCCCCCTTGCCCAATCCCCTCACATACGCTTTCACCTGGAGATACCAGAATAAATGTGAAGCCCCTAGTTTTATCTCTCTTCTCACCTTGTTAAACTCACTTAGCTCCCCCTTCTCCAGCAGAGTTCCTACACATATCACTCCTCCCTTTTCCCATTCTAGAAACCCTTTATCTTCCATTCCCGGGATAAAGAAAGGGTTCCTCACAATTGGGAGCAAAGCAGTCTCCCTCTGGCCAGTCCCTTTCGTCTCCATAGATGATCCCAGGCCTCCAACGTCTCCCGAACTAGCGGATTACCATTTTCTAAGCTTCTATATGCCCGTAACCCCTTACTATGAAGGTAAGACCCTCCTCTGACAGAACAACCACACCTTCCCTGCTTCCTCCCTCAGGAGAGAGTTCAGGGTTTCCCTCGCCATTGTCAGCAACTTCCGAGCTTCCCCCTTTTCTCCTCCTCCTACCCGTTTTTCCAGCTCTTTCACTTGCCTTTCTAATTCTTCCTTTTACTCTGTCTCTGCTTCTTAATCCTACCCACATAAGCTATATAGCCCCTCTCATGTAGGCCTTAACCGCCTCCCAGAAAGTGCCCCTAGAAACATCACCCGCATATTCATCCTCCGAAACTTCCATTGTTCTACCAGGTATTCTTTGAATGCCTGTCCTTAGCTGAGCATGTAGGAACCCCAGCTGGGGGCTCCCTCATCTCCTCTCCTGTGATTCTCAGTACCACCATGGCATGATCCAAAATGAAGATGGGGCTGTGACTATCTTCCTTATCCTCCCTACCCAGCTCCTGGGCAGAAATATATAATCTAATGGGACCACATTTTATGAAGGTTAGAGTAGAACGATATCTTCCGTCCAGTGGGGTTGGCACGCCCTCAGCTATCCACCATATCCAGATCTGCAATACCGACTTGCCACTGGCCCATAGCCTCCGTACCACCCCCTTCCTGTCGAATGATCCATCCTCGCATCCATTGCCCAATTGAAATCCTCCATAATGAGACCAGGAAATTGTTCTTTGCGAGCAAGCCGAGCAAAGAGAGTAGAAATCTGGGTCATATATTGCCGGCGCATAGACACATCCGAACGTGAGTGTCTCACCTTGCCATACCCCAGTAGTGAAAATATATCTACCCTCCTTAGGGTCTCTCACTATCCTTTTCACCTCAAATAAAAGGTTCTTATGCAAGAGTATTGCCACCCTCTTTTATGGGACGAGTAGGAGGCCGCTAAACATTTCCCCAACCAGTTTCGTACCAGCTTGGCATGCTCCAGGACCATCAGGTGAGTCTCCTGAAACAAAGCCACCTGCGCCCCCTTACGTCTCAGAGCCGTCAGGAGTGCGGTCCTCTTTACTGGGCTTGCTATGCCTTTTACATTCCAAGATATGACATTTAAGTTTATCATGTCACCCATCCCATCCCACAGCATTTTCCATTTTTATGAACATTTCCATTTGACATTGTGTTGAAAGCACCTAGGGCATCACAAAGCCTACAAGCATATATATATATCTTTTCTCTTGATTACCGCACACTCGACTACCCATCTCCAAGTATAACCAGGCAACTATCCTACTAACAAACACTATATAAAATCTATTTTAACATTTATAACTATCCCCCTCCAAAACTTCTCCCCATCCCCACCTCCCACCTCCTCCCCCTTCCCATCCTTTTTATTAATTCTCCTTATCCACCCCCTCTCAGTTACACTAATTGCTAACATAGCACAAGTGTAAGTTTAAAGACAAAAATAACAAACGTTCAACGATTCTCCACCACAACTGAGATGCATGTCCCACCATCCCCACCAGGTGTCCAGTTCTCTCTTCTGGAGCCTTCCCACCCCCGGAGTCTCCACCGTGCTCCATCCCGGGTCCGAATTATCTCCTCCTATCTGTACCCTTACCCCAGGATTCCTCCCCCCCGCACTTCATCTCCCCCTAACTACCTCTATATCCCATCCAGCTATCCCTTCCTTTACCCTGCCCACTCTGATCTACCACTTACCCACCTCCACCTTTCATACTCTTCTTCTTTCACTCCATTCCAGCCCTTTAATTCCTTTCATTGTACCTCTGACCTAACCTCCCATCCCTTTCTCAGACCAGCGAGCAGAGGCGTATCCCATTTTCTAATGCCTTCGCTCGCCCAGTCCAGATGGGCCCATCTCACATCCTCTGGTATTTGCTCATTCCCCTCCTATAATGCAGCCATCCCTCCATGTCCTCCCGCGATTCCCGAGACCCCCTCCCCACACCCCATACAACTCCGATGGCCCAAGCCAACGTGGCCTCCATGGAATCCCCTCCCCAAGGCTAGTCCAACATACCCCTCGGCCACACTGGCACACCCCTCTCACCCCAAGTCAACCCCTCGACCTCCCATCCCCTCCTCTTCCCTAAACCAAATACGTAGCTCGGTTTCCCCTATCCCTTCTCCCTATTATCATGCCCTCCTCCCAACTCTCCCTTGACAGCAACAGGTACAGTTTTCATCGGACCCACAGTATCATGATCGATGTCGGAGAAGAAAGAGGCGCGGGGGGCTAGGCCGTGCCATCATATAAACACGCGCAAGGCCCTCCCCCGCTCCTACCTTATGAGCCACAGTACTGTTTGCATTTTCGCAGCCCTCAGGCCCCAGGGCTTTTGGCAATCTTTCCATAGTCCACCAGTCAGGCAGGAGAGACGTGCATCCCAGTCTATTCTCCAAACAGCTCACACCCCTTAGTCCAATTATTTTCAACTCTGAGTAAGCCATCATCCACCTCCTCCTACAGAGCGTCCTCCTCATAACAACAAAGCACAACGGGCGCCTAACCGAACATTCTGAAACTTATTGATGTAAAGTCCAATTAGCAGGGGAATATCACAACATCATAGCACCAGGGCAACAGAGACTCCTTAAGATCATCTTTCTGCCTCCTCATGCTTCCCTCATCACCACTCAGCTCACTTTTCTTTTAAGGCCCTTCACAAACTCCTATGCTTTCTCAAGCTCCCAAAATGAATAGTCACCCTTCATGTTTGATTCGGACCGTAGCAGGAGTAAGTCAGAAAGTTTTCCACCTTAGGGTTCCTTAACTGAGTCATCAACCAATTAAAGGCTTTCCGCTTTTTAAGCAGCGGGCGAATAATCCTGCAAGAGAATAGCCTGTGGTCTTCAAAGCTCAGAGGACCCGGGACCTGTCGCCTTCAGTATTGCCTCCCGATCCTGGAAATTGTGAAAGCATGATGATCTGGCGTGGGGGCTGATCCGCAGGGGGCCACAGCATAACCACCCGATGAGCCCGCTCCAACTTAACCCTGCCATTTTTCAACTTCAGGCCCAATAACTTCGGTAGTACCCTGCTGTAAAAGTCTAAGGCATCATCCCCTTCTAATCCCTCAGGGAGCCCTCTGAGGCATAAATTCAGCCTACGATGATAATTTTCTTGGTAGTCGTAGGCCTCTTTGAACTCCTCTAATTCTCTTTGCAGTGCCCGAACTTGCCCTGGGACCATTAGTACCTCGTCCTCCAGCCTGGAAATCCTTTCCTCCACTTCTGCTAACCGAGAGCTCTGGTGCGACTGCTGTTCCAACACCTCTTGTACCTTACCTTCCAATTTATCCTCTAACTTGACGAGCCATGGTTCCCAGGGCTGCAATTACCTGCCCGTCAGTTCCTTCCCCAAAGGCCGCCACCTCCGCAGAGAGGCAGACCAGGCCTGTATTCTCTTCTCAGAGCTCGCCATCCCCTTTTTACCGGTCTTCCCAGTTGTTCTCTGACTTTTAGAGGGCATGGGTGTTAGATATTCATCCATGGTTCTTTCTGCCACCTAATACTGCCGTTCTTTTCACTCCAGGGTGAGAAACTCCGTATTTTAATGTTTAATTACTGGTTACCACAGTGGAGCAAGCGGGAGACACGTCTTCCCAGTTAGCTGCTCATTAGCGCCTCCCCCATTGATCTATTTTTAATCATTTCTTCTTTGTACAGTGTGCATCTGTGTTTGTGGGCTGCAAGGAAAGCTTTGAGCTTCTCATTCGCAAATGACTATAGGGTTGAGCCTTGCTAGGTGCTAGATAGTTAAAATGTATTCCTGCATCAGAATTATTCAGGTATGAGATAGTCAAGCAAGTAGTTTTATGCTAGCTGTTGTGTAGGAAAAAAATGCATGCTCTCTCGTGTGTTTCTGACAGGAGTATCAGTGTAGTTAATCCCTATTTGTACTACAGTGGTGGACTTTTTGCCATTTTGAAATGTTATATTTTATCTAATACTTTTTGTATCTATTTATTCTCAGTCTTTATACTGTACGTGTCTGTGCGTGTCTGTGTTTTGGGAGCTAAAGGGAAAGCTCTGAGCTCCTTGTTCACACATTATTATATAGTGAAGTCCCACCTTTTTTCTGTATTGCTTTAGTTTTTACTTTTTTCCGCTTTCTCCATACCTCCCCTGGCATGAGCACGGTGTAGTCCTCCTGCCTTTCACGCATCAGTAAAATGCTGTTCACATTTATTCCTCCATTGTTTTATGTGATATTCATGTAAGTGGATTTACAAAACTATTTCATCAACAAAATGGCACACAGTAAATTATTTTGTCAGTTCTGTTGTTAGGTATATGAGCTTATGATGAGATGTCAACGCTATTTACAGGACCATATGTTTGCGCTACATATAGCATAGATGCATACTGAATACATGATTGTTAGCGTTTTGCTCTGCTATCATGGGACCCTATTTTGTAGCACTTTTTAACTTTAGCTTTTATGTTGTATTCATATTGTTATATGCACTTAGCACTACTATCACTTTAAATGTAACACTATTTAAAGTAGCAGTGTTTGTTAGTTGAGGGAAAATCATCACGTAGTTTTTGACAAAAATGTATTTCTGACATCCTTGGATTAAGGCTCAGTTTATTTTTAGTTTTCTCATATATTGCCAAAAGAGCTGGCTAATTTTGTAATGAATGGCTCAGCCATTACAGATGACCGCCGTTCACAGTTTTTAAGAATCTCCTCAGTTGAGGATACTGGCTGAATATTAGCTGTTCTAGATTCATAATGTAGGTGTATTAGGATGATGTTGTCATGTTTCTGACAGTAAACAGCACAACACTGTGCCCCCACATTTAATCTTTTTATGGTGGGCCTTGCACCAGAGTCAGAAGGTTTGGTTTAGTAGGCCCCTTACCGTTAACATTCTGCAATGCCTTTCTCCCCTCCCCTGGAGCATGACTTTAATTTCCATCAATCAGTCTTTTATTGTTGAGCTTGCTTAGAAAAGCTATTCACATACAATGTATACAAAATACAATAAATACATAGACATATAGTCATAGACAATAATAGCCACACTAAATAGTTAAAAACAAGATTATATACAACTGCTGTTTAGTAGAGAAATGGATGGTGATAACATATCATAGCTTCTTTCCTAGGCTGGGTACTACATTAGATACAAGTGAAAGTCTTTATGACTGATGTTGATTTGCCATAATTTTTTTCTTTTTTAATATCAATCTCATGTTTTAAGAACTGTCATATTAAAATTACAGCTCATAAGTGCAATTGTTTTAACTGAACTATGTCAAATTATTTGTTTGTACTTATATGTTAATGTAATTTGTCTATAAATGCTTGTCTATTTATTGTTAAATGTTGGATGCAGTTGTAAAAGAGTATACTCTCAACTTGCTTTACAATAAAATTCGTTTTTTGTATATTACACTGAAATATTTTTAAATTCTAGTTATTGCCCAGGCATCTGCAGAGTGAATTAGGATAGTAGTTAATAATTACTTACAGGATATCTGGGGTCTAGAAAGATTTTTAACCAGTGTACCCTTTCCATAGAATACTATGGGCATGTCCACAATACATGATTAAGATCCTCAGTGCCCCTCCGCACAGGTACGCTGTTCCTGTTTTTTCGATAATTTACTATATCTCGTCAGAAGTATATTATTAGGGAATCTTTCAAATATGTATTTTATGAAATTCCTTTGAAGATCTGCATCTGTTAATCCATCAAGGTATGGTTTATAACCAAAACTGAAATTATATTTTTGAATACCATCTGGAGAAATTAGATTTTTGTATAGAACTGAAATCCTTTTGATTCCAGATATTTTGTATTTTCTTAGTTATATTTTTTTATATTTAATACTAATAGATATTCCATTTTCAACCAGTGTTTTAAAGTTTAGTAATTTATATTCCCATAGAAGTTGTATGATATTAATGTACCAGAACTTCCTATTAATATATCCATCACATGCCATTTTCTTTTGTCTTCTAAGCATTGAGAGGATAACTTATTGCAGGGTAAATGAGTTAGCCTTAACCAAAACGATTTTTTAGTATGTACCAGGGCATTTATGTTATTACTGTCTAGCTCTGCTGTAATACTGTATATACAGCTGAGCATGTAGGGCCACTCACAGAGTTTTCCTTAATAATTTAAACATGGAGCTAGTCAGCTTATCCACTGCATTACTCTTCCAGACTTCTATGCCATATAAAAGTTGAGCAAGAGTATGTTGCCTTTATTGCATTTATTAATGGTCTTATAATTTGACCTCCATACCCAAGATTGAATCCTTCTGAGTCCTTTGCTGTTTTATTCATAGGTGCCGGAACAGGGGGTGAAAGGGGCGGTAGCACTCCACTTTGTATTTCTATAGAAAAAGTGCCCTTTGTACCCTCATAAGTGCCCTTTTGATTCTCAGCCCCCTCAGCTTTTACCATCTTCCGGCACCCTTGGCCACCAGACTGGCCTGCCTCTGCAAAGTGTCTTCCCTGCCTAGAGGAAGGAAAGCCGTACCCTGTATAGTATCCAACACTGCTCCAATAAATTGGAGTTGCTGTGAAGGAGCAACTTGGGACTTTGGAAAGTTCACAGTTACCCCAACTTGTGTAAAAAGATCCAGGGTAGCTGAAAGGGAGAGTTCCAGCTGCTCCCTCAACGGGGCTGACAGAAGACAGTTGTCGAGGTAGGGAAACACACAGTGACCCTGACACCTCAGGGCTGCTGCTACCACTGCTAGGCACTTGGAAAACCTGAGGTGCTGAAGACATGCCAAAAGGAAGGACCTGAACTGGTAATGTTCCCCTGAAAGGCAAACTGGAGGTAGCGGCAGTGAGCCTGGAAAATCAGAATATGCAGGTAGGCATCCTGCATACCAGAGCACAGAGCCACTGTCCCTTGTGCAGGAGGGCAGCAGACCTGGGAGGTTCGCATTCGAAACCTTTCAGACTCTATGTACAGGTTTAGAGAACTACGATCAAGAATGGGATGCAGATCTCCCATCTTTTGGGAACTAGGAAGAAGTGGGAATAATCCCTTTCCTTACTGGTGGAACAGAACTGACTCTATTGCCTGTTTCTATAACAAGCCCAGATTTCCTCTCAAAGAAGAGGGATGCGCTTCAGATAGTGTGACTGTACTGGAGGTCTGTCTAGGGTTTCTCCAGAAACTCCAGCATGTGGCCTTGCTGTATGAGCTGAAGAACCCATAGGTCGGTAATCACAGCCCTCCACCCTGGCAGGTGACTTGAGAATCTTCCACCCACTGGTTCCTCCAGCATATCCTGAGGAGGGAGGCAGACCACGAGTCAGGTGGGGGTTTGATTGAGCTGCACGGAGCTCTCTGGGCCTTTGCTGGAGGGGTGACTGCGGCCAAAGGGGCCCGACATTTGGGCTGACGTCTGGCCATCTGCTGCTGTTTCATCTGCCTTTTACCTTGCTGATGAAAGGGCTTCTTTGCCTGGTACTTTGGTTGGTACATGGTATGCACTGACCTGTGAGCCTGGCCCTTGTCCTGCAGGCCGGTGATGATGTCCTGTGCGTCCCCACCAAACAAGACACAGCCTCCAAAGGGAGTGTCCTGGATGGCCACTTGGACATCTTGAGCCAGATCTGACACTCTCAGCCATGAGAAGCATCAATCAATCAATCAAAATCTTTGTTTATTCAGGCGGACATCATTGAGCGAGGCTCATTTACAAGATGGACCTGATAGGTCAAGATCAAAATAAAGTACAGTAGCATACATAAATAAATACAGAGAAAGAGACAAAGACTTAAATATAATAAACAGGTACAGTAATAAAAAATGTATATACAAGCAAGGTAGCTAATGATTTTGGACCACAAAACAAAATAATTCAGACAGGTTTGACCCAAGTGACTGTAAGGTATTGGGATTGTGAAACTGGTCAGGTGTGTTGTAATTGGATAGATACTTAAGCAAGTAGATATGGGGGGATAAAAAAGGGAATGGCAGTGGATTGTAGGGTATATTGTATATACTATCAGAGGCTGATGGCTGTAGCAGCTTCTCAAGCTGAGGCATCCACAGCATCGTATGTGGCCCTGAGGGAATGCCTGCAAGCCACCTTGGCGGATCAGATGGAGTCCGCTAGGATGGACTTTGGCTCTGAGTCCAGGAGAGCCTCTGTGGCTGGTTCCAACTGGGCAAACAGTGATGTTTGGTAGACCAACATGTGGCACACATAATTTAGAGCCCTCATGGCCAATATGGAAGAGGTGTAAAATGTCCTTCCAAATTGGTCCAGCTGTCTAGACTGCTTATCAGGAGGAGAGGTGATCATGTACTATGACTTGGAAGACGGTCATGGGCTGCAGCAACAACCACTAGAGTCCGCCTTGGGTTGGGTACTCAGGTGGTCCTTCCCCTCTGGTGTCCGATACGTGCGGTCTGCCTTCTTGGCTACCACTGGGATGGAGGAGCATCATCCATATCATAGATGCCAGGTCCTCATGCAGCTCCAGCTAGGGGAGTGAAGAGGAGCTGCCACCTGCATATGGGAAGAAGACCTCCCCCTCAGCTAGTGATCAAATGGAAGTTCAGCATGTTTGTAGTTCATTTGCATCATCAGGTAAGGAAAAGGTCATGCTCCCATATGACAACAAGGAGAAATGCCAGACCTCGCCAACAACTTAACACACAGGAAATCTGGCCAATGGAAAATCATGTACACAAATGCTGCAGTCTGGAAACAAGATCCCAGACCTGCAAGCAACAATGACAGAAGCTAAACTGGACATAGTAGCCATTAGCGAAACATGGCTCACCAGTAACCACACTTGGGAGACTGGCTATGTACTGTTCAGAAGAGACCGAGGTGCAAAAAGGGAGGGTGGAGTGGCTCTTTATGTCACTGAAAATATCAAAGCTACAGAAATTCAGAATACACATAAGGAGCCTGAAGAACTGTGGGTCATCCTAGAAACAGGAAATGGGACAGCCATACAAACTGGGGTTGTCTACAGGCCTCCAGACTAGGGGAAGGACATAGACACATTACTGTTATAAGATATACAAAACATGACAGCTAAAGGGGAGGTTCTGCTAATGGGAGACTTCAACATGCCAGATACAGATTGGTCAATACCAACAGGAACATCTGCCAGAACTAGACGCATAGTGGATTCCCTGCATGGGGAGTGCCTCAAACAACTGGCACAACAATCCACAAGAGACAGGGCTGTCCTAGATCTAGTACTGACTAACAGGGAAAGGATCACAGATCTTCAGGTACAGTAGAAGGTCACCTGGGAGCCAGTGACCATCACATTGTATGGTTCAATTTGACCACTATAACTAAATCATCCCATTCCAAGACAAAAATATGGGACTTCAGATGAGCTGACTTTGATAAGATGGCCAACAGAGTTAAGCTAGCCCTGGCAAGAAGAATACAGGTGAGAGGATACAGGCAAAGTGGGCAAGCATTAAGGATGCAATACTTGAAGCAACATCCCATTGTGTTAGAGAGAAAAGGAAGTGCAAAGAAGAAGGAAACCACTTTGGTTCTCAAAAACAGTAGCAGAAAAGGTCAGAGCCAAAAGGCTGGCCTTCAGGAAATATAAGAGAACGCAGCAGGACGAAGATAAGGAGGCATATCAAACTTCCCTAAGGGAAGCAGGGAAGGCAGTAAGCCAGGCAAAGGCCCAAACTGAAGAAACACTAGCACAGACAGTAAAAGAAGGGTACAAGACTTTCTATAGATACATTAGTGAAAGGTGAAAGTCCGGAGGGCATATTGCTAAGATCAATGGGGATAAGGGGGAGTGTGAGGAGGAGGGCCATGGAAAGGAATTTATCCTGGATACTTCTGCTCAGTATTTACTGAGGAGAAGGTGGGGCAGGGCCCAAAGCCCAGCCCCATGGACACAGGGGGGAAGGAGGTGTACACTAGTCCCTCACAAAAAAAAAGGTCCTACAAGAGCCTCGATAAGCTCAGGGTGGATAAGGCAATGGGACCTGATGGCATACATCCCAGGGTACTAAAGGAGCTAAGGGTGGAACTAGCAGAGCCATTATCAGAACTGTTTAGTGAGTCTCTGAGCACAGAAGAGGTTCCAGAAGACTGGAGAAGGGCTCAGGTGATCGCGCTCCACAAGTGTTGTAGCAGGGAGGAGGCAGGGAACTACAGACCAGTCAGTCTTACCTCAGTAGTAGGCAAGATTATGGAGGCACTCCTTAAGGAAAGGATAGTGCAACACCTGGAATCCATAGGAACACAGGATCCAAGACAACATGGGTTTACAACAGGAAGGTCCTGTCAAACTAATCTCATAGATTTCTTTGACTGGGTAACCAGAGGGTGGACCAAGGGGGCAGATGATGTTGCCTGCCTTGACTTCAGCAAAACTCTGATGTACTGTTCCACACAAAAGATTGTTATACAAGCTCGGTAGGCTCGGGGTGGGTCAGAAGTTGGTCAACTGGGTGGCAAACTGGTTGACAGGCAGAAGACAGAGAGTGGTGATAAACGGTATTCAGTCAGAAGAGATGCAAGTCACAAGTGGGGTACCTCAGGGATCAGTCCTGGGGCCAGTGCTCTTCAATATCTTCATCAGTGACATTGCAGATGGACTGGAGGGTAAGGTTTATCTGTTTGCAGATGATACCAAGATCTGCAACAGAGTAGATGATCCAGATGGGGTGGGCAGAATGAGAAGAGATCTGGATAAACTGGCAAAATGGTCGGAAGAGTGGCAACTGGGGTTTAACAGAAAGAAGTGCAAGATCATGCACATAGGGAAGAGAAACCTTGAAGCCACTTATAGGTTGGGAGGGGAGTTGCTGGCAGTCACAAGGGAAAAAAGAGACTTGGGCATCATCATCACCAATGACCTGAAATCATCCAAGCAGACTACTAAATCAGTAGGTAAGGCTGGGGGGATGTTGGGGTGTATTAGTAGGGGTATCACAAGTTGTAAGAAGGAGGTAATAATCCCTTTTTACAAGACACTGGTTAGGCCCCATCTAGAGTACTTCGTGCAGCATTGGAGGCCACACCTTCACAAGGACATTAACAAAGTGAAGGCTGTCCAGAGAAGGGCAACCAAAATGGTGCAGGGACTGCATCAGAAAACATATGAGGACAGATTAACGGAGCTCAATATGTGTACCCTAGAGCAAAAGAGGGAGAGAGAGGTGATATGATCGAAACATTCAAACACCTTAAGGGCTTTAACAAGGTGAAAGAGTCTAACATGTTTCAATATAAGAAAAATATAAGAGGACACAGCATGAGATTAGAGGGAGGCCGATTAAGGGGTAATGTGAGAAAGTTCTTTTTCACAGAAAGGGTGGTGGATGCATGGAACGGGCCTACCTCAGGAAGTGGTGGATATGAATACAGTGCAGGGCTCCAAACAGGCATGGGATAGGCGTCCATCCCATATCTAATGTTCTGTTAGCTAATCATTTGACAAACAGCCTTCTTCAAAACCTCTCTGCTACCTTATGGCTGTGTAAATCATTGTAAATACTGTTGTTTTGGAATGGTAGTTACTCACTTAAATGTGTATCAAATCCTTGTAATGTAATGTAATGTACTGCAATCCGTAATCACATATTGTCCTGTACCTTCTATGTATGACGTGGAACTTTGTAAATGAGTCTTTGACTCAAAGGTCTTTCTGAATATCTCAATAAATAAATAAAAATAAGGGCACAATATAGATGAGTATGAATAGATAGGCCATTGACAGAGTAAAGGCCTATGGCACATTAATAAGTTAGAAAAAGAAATGGGCAGTCTAGATGGGCCTTGCGGTCCATATCTGCCGTCAACTTCTATGTTTCTATATCCAGGTGTTCCGCCAATCTTTGCCTCTTCGGATCCTGAGTATCCATCTTCCAGTCGTACACCTCCACTATTTTGTGGAGCAGGTCTGCAAATGAAGGGTCCTCTGGGGGACTGGGGATTCCTTCGCTTAGGTTCCCCAATCTGCAGGGTTTGCAAACCTGAGGCCACCGAAGAGGAGAGTCGGAATTGGAATCCTGGGGTGAATCAATGACTGGACATTGATGCAGGCGGCTCGCCAAAGTCAGAGGCAATCTCTTACGGGCCGACTAGACACTGGATTCTTCAAGGGGCTGGCATTAGGGGGTCGTGGGTGCAGGTGCCAGATAACCAGCTGGACGCCTGGGCTCTTAGGGACCTCCCTAGGAGGTTGATAGCCATCCAGCTCTAAGAGAGCTGTGCCTTGGTTTCCAACCACCAGGACTGGAGGATGGCTTTAAAGTCCTCTGGAGTCTGAGGAGGAGGTGACGGGTAGGCTGGCGTATAGCATGAGGCAAATCCTGGTGCTGGAAAACCTGTGTGAATATGAGATGTTGGGTACCCTGGCGAAGGATAGGCAGGTGGGTACTCCAGCAAAGGGAACCCCGACAGGGGATAGCCAAGAGGGTTGTACACCAAAAAATGGGGCATTGGGTAACCTGACGGCAGGAACCCTGATGAAGGGTAACCCGATGAAGGGCCTGACGGAGGATAACCCGATGAAGGGCCAGTCAGAGGATAGCCGAGCAAAGGGGCTGATGGAGGATAGCTCAGCAAAAGGCCTGATGATGGAGCCAGGGATCCTGAAGGGGGGCCCTGAGGAGCTTCAAAGCCTGCACTCGAGGGGCCCAGAAGAACCAGGTCCGGCACTGGTCCCACAGAAGGCAGACATGGTGGAGGCAGGGGAAGCCCTAACAGGGGAGCTGGTGACTGAGAGTCATTAGGGTTGCCAGAAGCACCTGACCACAGATCTGGAGGCAAGCTCTGTGAGGCACCACCTGCCAGAAGACCCTCATCCTCTGTTCCCTTAGGAACGGGGGATAGTGGAGGGACCACAACCAGTGGAGAAGAGGGGAAGGCCCAATAGGGAGGACCCTCCGGAGAGGCTGAGAAAGGTCCGGCAGCTGGAACTCGATGGGGGCCTGTGCTAGACCCCGACACCAGGTTGGTCGAGCGGATGTCAGCAGAACTGACGCCCGACTTATCAACCGTAATGACTCTGCAGACATCGGACAAGCTGACACCCGACTTATCAGTCAAAGCTGGACAGACTCCAGGAGTTCCAGAGTCTGACAGAATAGCCTGGGCTGGGTGCTCATCGGAGGCCCTGATGAGTGACTTATCAGCCCCACTCAGTGCAGTAGACCTGGCAGAGGAAATAGGTCTGAACGTGGCTGAGACCTTGGCTGAGGTGCCCGTGGTCACCAGAACTAGTGGCGGCAGGAGGCCCGAGGATTGCTCCTTAGGCAGGACAGGGCTGGGCTGCGCGCCAATTTTCCAGAGGAAGGGGCCTCTGCTGATCTGAGGGCTCGCGAGACTTCTGGCGGGATGGGGACCTGTCCTGGTCCCCATGTTTCTCCTTCTCCTTCTCCTTCTTTAAACCTGGGTTCGGTGGGTGAGGAAGAAATGCTGCAAAGTTTTTGGAGTGCTCTCTCTATGGTAGCAATCCATTGCTTCAGGAGGTGAGCCTTGAGGGCTTGCTGGTGGTGCTTCCATGTGGCCTGGTTAAAAGTGGCACAGGCCTCACAGTCCTCGACCTTGTGCTCTGGGTCTAGGCAGAAGAGGCAGAGAGAATGCGAATCCTTGTGCGATAGTTGAACACTGCACAAAGCACACTTGTTTTTCTGCTTGACATGAGATGGCAACAACATACACAAAAATACCAAATTTTACTGAAAAAAAAAGAAATAAATGGAAACTTATCCAAAAGCGGTCAAACTGCAGCATACAATCTCCACGAGGTCCAATGTGAATAGGTCGACGGTGGGAAAGAACTGGAAGAGGGGGGACCACCACTATTCAGTGTCATGCTGACATCAGTCACATGATGTTGGGTGGGTGGTCCCTCATAAGACACTGCTACAGTAGCTAAAGTTTCCATTTGTTCCTGACGCCAGGGGACGCACTTCTCAAGGTGATTACCTACTGCAGGAGCCCTCTCGAAGTAAGATCTCTCCATTCTATTCTGGCTATATAACACAGGGTTGTTTAATGGATATAAAATAAATCTACATTCCATGAATTCATAGAAGCAGCGTGTCTTTGATGTACTGTATCTTCAGTAAATATGTTCATGATAACAATTTTGTTTTCATGTCAGATTGACAAACGTATCTGCCTCACGTTGCTATTTCAGGAACATGTACTGTATGAACTCATAAAATTCAGTTCTTTAAGGGGTTCTGTGTGAAAATACATCACGTATGTGTATAACTGGAAATACTATATGTCATCCTGATGTCCCTGTCTCCTGCCTAACAGTTGAGGCTGCAGCTCTCTGCTTACCCCTTTCCCTTGCCCAAAGCCCTCTGTCTCCTGCCCTCATCTGAGGCTGCTGCAACCAGCTGCCCACTGTCTTTCCACACAGTCAGGGCTGTTGCACCCTGCTACCCTCTGTCCCCCACTCTATAACACAAGATGAAATCATTTTTGTTTTTCTTCGAGTAGTTTGGGCAGGGTACAGCAGCCTTGACTGTGTAACAAGGTGCAGTGACCCTGCCCATTTGGGGCAATGGAAGTGGTAGACAGGGTTCAGAAAAACCCCACCTTGGTGCCAGGGGTAGCATGGTGAAGCAGCCCAAACTGTGGAGGCAGAGGCCTTGAGACTCTGGGATTAGCAGAGCACAACAGCCCTGTCTGTGGAGACAGGAAAAGGGGCAACAAAGTGCATTGGCCCTGACTGTGCGGGTGGGGACAGAGGGAAGCTGGGTGCAGCAGCCTCAACTGAGAGGCAGGAGACAAGGGCATCAGGATGCCATATAGTATTTCAGTTATACACATAGATGACACTGCGTGTGTGTGTGTGTGTGTGTGTGTGTGTGTGTGTGTGTGTGTGTGTGTGTGTGTGTGTGTGCGTGTGTGTGTAGTGTGTGTCTCTGTCTCTGACAGAAGTGCGCACTAACTGAACTGTGCTGAAAGGGAAAAAATATCACCATTAATTAAATAAAATAATATATGGGTGGGTGTACAAAACAGAATTTTACACACACTCTCTGTGTGGGATGCCTTTATGCAACAGCTTATTCAGTCAATCAGGGACTTAATTGCTGAAGCAACAGGCTGGACAAGTTATGATGTCATTGCTCACTGACAGGGACAGAAAAATCTTCACTGTTTCTTCACTGTTTTCAGTTACTGCAGAGCACATTAACAGATGCTGATTAAAAAAAAAACAAACAGCATGATATTTTCAGGAAACACTACTCATGACAGAGTGACGTGAATTTAAGTTTTTTATGAAATGTGTGCATTTGATCTTTAACCTCCCTGTGCTCCAAAAACACACCCTGGAACAAGCTGTGGCTGTGTGCCTTTCCTGGACAAAAACAATAAAAACAATCTGAGCATGTGTTATGTTTCTGAAAATACTATGCTCTTTCTATACAGATCTGAATTGAAAAGAAAAAAAAATAGGACACCATTACTTGTTTATTAATTGCAAAAACACATAAATGGACAACATAGTTAAAACATGTATAACCTGGAATGCATTATTAAAAGAGTATTTTACTTCTTTTGATGAAGTTAAAAGTATATCAGTTTCTTACTGAAATACTTCGGATGGAATGGGATTTTCTAACGTAAAGGAACAAAATCAGTCTGGTTGATCCTGATGCTTATACCCTTAGAGCCTGTTTTACAATTTGCAGCTATGCCGACGGACTGCAACTTTCCAGAATGCCATTCCACTGTAATGTGAAAAAAAGGAAAAAATGGACAGACAGGGTGTGGTGTGTGTGTGAAGTGTGTGTCTATCTCTAACAGGGTGTTGCACTAACTGAACTGTGCTGAAAGGGGAAAAATGATCACTGTTAAATAAAATAATATATGTGTGGGTATAAAAACAGAATTTTACACACACCCTCGTTTGTGGGATGTTTTTAAACCCCTCGGACTTTGCCCTCTGGGTTAATGTAGCATCCCACACCGGGTGTGTGTAGGGTTCTGTTACACACACACACACACACCCATATATTATTCTCTGTTTTAATAATGCAGTTCAGATTATGCATGTTTTAATAAAGCTGTCCATCTATGTGTTTTTGCAATTAATAAACAATTCATGGTGTTCTATTTTTTTCAAGTCAAATCTGTATAGAAAGAGCATAATATTTTCAGAATCATAACACATGCTCAGATTGTTTTTACTGTCTTTGTCCAGGAAAGGCACACAGCTACAGCTTATTTCTGGGTGTGTTTTGAGTGCACAGGGAGGTTAAGTGACTTGCTCTGGTCACACAATATACACGTAGAGCATGTTGGAATCAAAACCCATTCAGCTGGATGAATGAAGCTTGTTCACTGCTCTTTGCTTTATCCTCTAGGCTGCACTGCCAGCTGTTAATCAAATACTACACATTTCAAGACTGGTCCCATGATGCCAGGCCAGTAGGTACCTAGCCACATTTGCATCTTGTAGACCTGAGTTCACACCCGGAATTGTAAGAGAAAATGCTGTAAGAGAGGGAATGGAATATGACAGAAGTTGGTGCTGTGGCAACTCCAGAAATCTGCACTGACATGAACACAGTCAGGGTTTAGAAATCCTGATATGGGGCCCCAATTAAGCAATAAGGCATGGCGGGGGTGTGTTATGGTGGGATAATGGCCCACATCAGGTGGGTTGAAGCACGAGGCGTAGCTGAGTGCTTCCACCACCTGAGAAGGGCCGTTAGCCCACCATAACACCCCCCCCCCCGGAATGCCTTATTGTCATTATGAAGTGAGTAATTTTTAGTAATTTTTATGCCTTTTTTAAACATTTTACTTTTAGCTGGGCCATTGTGCTGGGATAATGGTCCAGTTGAAAACTGCTGTTGACAATCAGGAGCCAGCATTCTTTCTACCCATCTCATAATACCTGTTGACACCACTGAGCCAGCCTTGAGATGTGTAGTTTTTAATGATCAGCTGTCAGTATAGTCTAGAGGTTAAAGCAATCCTAAAGATGGAATATTTTTACTAACAGTTTGAAATGTAAAGGTGATAACTCACCAGTTTCAATGCACATACAAAACAATTATTATAAATATAGAAAATGTTGTAATAACACCTAAAACATACTTAACCCTTGCAGGGCTACTTACTGCCATATCAGTCCAAAATTCCTATACGTTCTAGTTCTGTTTGCAGCCTAAGGGTTTTTGATTTACTATTTAACCTACAGTCAATGGAGGGCCAAGACCCTCGGTGACATCATTTCCTCTCAGGAGCCTAAAACATATGGCTGCTCCCAGCCCTTAATTACAGGCTGATTTACATATGAATAATTCTGGACTGCAAAGAGTCACAGATAAACATAGTGGGTCACTCAGATTAGCTTTTTATGGGCTTTAAACCCTGTAGATGACCGTTCCCCTTTAAAGTTATAAATGCTAAAATTAGATAGAACATAATGTATGCATCTGAGATATGGGCGCCAAATCAACTGAAAGTCCTGCAAGTACAAATAAATAAGCTATTGTGTTACATCCTTCGGCTTCCTCAATCAGTTCCACCAGAGATTTTAACAAGCATTTGCCAATACCGAATGTTTGCTTGCTGGCATTAGTATTGGAAGTGCAGGAGTTAGACAGATGCAGAATAGGAATGGCAGTGAAGTACTTAACTGGCTCCACCCCACCCTGCAGAGATGGACAGGCAATGAGGTGTGCCTTTGGATGCGTTGCCCATAACGCTCACGCCATTTCACCTCACCCTACCCTGCAGACACCAACAAGTGTCGAGGTGTGCCTTTGGGGTATTCAGGTTTTGCACTCACCCCATTCCATAAGGAAATACGCTGAAATGGGTGCAATATAGGAGAATGGGGTGAACTTTGGGGCCGAAGTGTCCAAGGCACACCTCGATGCCTGTCACTGGCTGCAGGGTGGGGGTGGGGCTGGAATGGCGTGAGCATTACTGTTGAGAATCCCAAGTCACACCCCTGATGCCTGTCAGTCCCTACAGGGTAGGGAGTTATGGTTGGAAACCCTAATTCCCTGGGCATTTCTTGGTATTTTCACTCCAAGTTTTCAACATGGGCTTTTTGTGACCGAGCTGCATGAACAGTGACATTGTCAGTTCATTAGCCAAACGCTGATTTTGCACAGTCACTGCGCCATTTGGCGCCACAGGTGCGAAAACAAATTTCGAACAGGATGTGAAAAATGACAGCTGTACTGTTCATGAGGAGGCATAAAAAAATGATAATGTTGAAAATCTGGAGTGAAAATATAAAACAAGTGAACTCATGAGCGTGCATAAAACTGCACAACGCACACTCATAATGCAATTATTTGGGGGATTTTTTTACACCAGATTTTCAACAAAGGCATTTTGGGACCTTCCGCTCATGAACAGTGGCACTGTGATTTTCTTAATCTGTCCCAAATGTTGATTTCACACAGCGACCACGCCCATTGTGTGCCACAGGTGTGAAAATATGTTTCAGGCAGGATATGAAAAATGACAGTTGTACTGTACTTAAGGCAGTGTGCAAAAATGACAATGTTGGAAATCTGGAGTACAAATATAAAAGAATTGGCAAAGTTTCAAGCATGCGTAGAAACTGCACAACACACATTGGTAACGCAGTCATTTTTTGATTTATTCACCAGATTTGCAACATGGGCTTTTTGGGACCTCTCAAATGAACACTATCACTGTAGATTTTCCTAATCTGTCCAGACATTGATTCCTTTGACTCTGCGCCGACTATGCGGATGATGTGCAGCACTGTTCAGGCAGGATGTGAAAAATTATGGCTATACTGTTCATAAGGAGGTATGGAAAAAATGGCAATGTTGAAAATCTGGAGTGAGAATATTAAAAATTGTCAAAGCTACGAGCGTGTGTGGGAACTGCACAACACACGCTCATAACGCAGTCATTTTTTGAATTTTTTTCACCAGATTTGCAACATGGGCCTTTTAGGAGCCCACCTCATGAACAGTGACACTGTCATTTTGTTAATCGGTCCCGGAAGGTGATTCCGCGCAGTGACTGCAAAATCACCTTTCAGGACTGAATAACAACATGATAGTGACTGAGTTCATGAGATGGGTTTTCCAAGAACCTCATGTTGATAATTTGGTGCCAAAGATTGCAAAATGGCGACATCTACCTAGTTGAACCCCCCATGTATGCCATTATCACAGCTTACCGACATTTCTTCAGTTCGCAGTCAGCTTTGAAGAGTGCAGACATGTTCCGCTCCACCGAAGATTGTGCGTGCCAAGCTCCAGAGGTAGTATGGGACGGGGTGGGGAGGTGGGTGTGCAGAGGGTGGTGTGGGTTGTGGAGGGCGGCACTGCAGACAACGAGGGACCATTTTCTTGTTTACAGGTTAAAAAAAAAGAAAAACTTTGCGGGAAGATTTTCTTTTTACGGATACATTGTGCGCTGCGGTGGGCTACCAGTGTGCCACCTGGGTGTTTGGGACTACTGGAGCTGATAGGATTGGGCACCCTAGCGTCAAAAAAGCGGGTCTGTGTTTGGGGGGGCATGATGAGGGGATTGGGCACCCTCTCAGCATAAAAGTTAAACTACAGGGACACCATGTCAAAGCGGGATTTGGGCTCCCTGTTGGCAAATGAACTAGGGGCAGGGTGTGCCAACAGGGGATTGGGAACCCCGAGGTCAGCTTTCAAGCGGGACTGTGAGAGGCGGATGCGACAGCAGCCACCATGTTTATTGAAATGTTACACCAGCAAGGCATACCCTGCAGTAACGGGTCGCCTCCTCATTGCAGCAGTGAAATTGTTTCAAGTTGGTGGCACGCTTTTAAGCTGCTACCATAGACAACATGCTCATTCATTGGTGCCACACAGACAAGCCCTAAAAAGCAGTGGCAGCATTGGCCACAACATGGCCACACCTCCACAACCTGCTACTCCAGCAAGCTGTCACAACATGCTTCTTGCGCATGCGCACAAGCAAACATAACAAGCATTTGTCAATGGCAAATGTTTGCTTGCTGGCATTGGCATTGGTAGTGTAGGAGTTACAGAGCTGCATAATAGGAATGGCAGTGAAGTATTGAACTGAAGCCAACCCCATCACCACCCTGCAGATAGTGACAGGTATTGGGATGTGCCTTTGTGTCGTCAGGCATAACAGCCACACCATTTCACCACACCCTACCCTGCAGACACCAAGTGTCATGGTGTGCCTTGGGGTCTTTGGCCGTTATGCGCACCCCATTCCATCAGGAAATATGGTGAGATGGGTGCGGTATAGGAGAATGGGGTGAACTTTGGTGCCGCAGAGTCCAGGGCACACCTCGATGCCTCTCAGTGGCTGCAGGGTGGGTGGGGGGTGGAATGGTATGAGCATTGCAGGCGTACAATCCCAAGTCACAGCCCTGTTGCCTGTCATTCTCACAGGTTGGGCGTTATGGTCGGAAACCCTAACGCCTCAGGCATTCGTTAGTATTTTCACTCCAAATTTTCAACATGTTTTTTTGTTACACCCACCTCGGAACAGTGGCAATATCAGTTTGTTAGCGAAAGCTGCTTTTGCATAGGGACTGTGGCATTTGTCACCACAGGTGCAAACACATTCCAAACAGGATGTGAAAATGACAGCTGTACTGTTCATGGGGAGGTGTAAATTGGCAATGTTGAAAATCTGCAGTGAAAATATTAAAAACTGGTAAGTCAATGTAAAAGTGAAACTGTGCAACGCACACCTATAATGTAATTAGTCTGGGGATTTTTTATAGCAGATTGTCAACACAGGCATTTTGGGTCCTCTGATCATGAACAGTGTCACTGTGATTTTCTTCATCTGTCCCGAACTATGATTTCCCACAGCGACTATCAGATTTCTGTGCTGAAAATGTGAAAACACATTTCAGCCATGTTGTGAAAAATGACAGCTGTACTGTTCATAAGGAAGTGTGGAAAAATGCCACTGGTGAAAATCTAGACTGAAAATATTACAAAGTCATGAACTTACGAGGGTGCGTGGAAACTGCGCAATGCTCACTCGTAACACAGTCATTTTATGGACTTTTGTCACCAAATTTTCAACATAGCCATTTTAAGACCTCTGCTCATGAACAGTGTCACTGTGATTTTCTTAATCTGTCCCAAACATTGCTTTCGCACACCAACTGCACCATTGTGTGCTACATGTGCGGAAACACATTTTGGGCGCGATGTGAAAAATGGCAGCTGTACTGCTTATAAGGAAGTGTGGTAAAATAGCAATTTTGAAAATCTGGCGTGCAAATATTAAAAATTCTCAAACTTGAGAGCGTGCGTAGGAACTGCGCACCGTGCGCTCCTAAAACAGTAATTTTGGGACTTTTTACCAACTTTCAACATAGCCATTTTAAGACCCTTGCTCATGAACAGTGTCACTGTGATTTTCTTAATCTGTCCCAAACATTGATGGCGCACACCAACTGCGCCATTGTGCACTACATGCACGGAAACACATTTTGGGTGACATGTGAAAAATGACAGCTGTACTGCTCATGAGGAGGTGTGGTAAAATGGCAATGTTGAAAATCTGGAGTGCAAGTATTAAAAATTTGCGAACTTACAAGCGTGCATAGGATCTGCACAAAGCACGCTCGTAAAACAGTCATTTTTAGGAATCTTTTCACCAAATTTGCAACATAGGCTTTTTGAGAGCCCACCTTATGAACACTGGCACTGTCGTTTCCTTAATTGGTCCCGAAAGGTGATTTCGCGCAGTGACCGCAAAATCACCCTTCGGGCCCGATTAACGCCGTGACAGTTGAAGAATTCATGAGGAGGGGTCCCAAAAACCCCATGTTGAAAATTTGGTGCCAAAATTCCAAAAAATGCCTGAGACATGCATCAAAGTTGAAAAAACCCTATTTATTACATTATACAGCTTACGGCATTTCCTCAGTTCGCGGTCGGCTTTGGAAGGCAGAGCGTGTTCCCGTCCACGAAGATCGTCGTGCCGGACTCCAGAGGTAAGTATGGGGTGGGGGGTGTGGGAGGCAGGGTGTGCGGTGGGTGGTCGGCGGGTGGGCAGGAGACCCGCGAGGGACAGTTTTCTGTTTACAGTTTTTTTTGGAGAGCGGCGGGCGTTTGCTACGTGGGGTGGGCAGCTAGAAGGCTGTTTGGGGGCCTGGAGCTGACGTGGGATTAGGCACCCCGTCGGCAATAACTATTTTTGCCACGCTTGGGTGGGTTCTAGCGTGGCAACAGAGAAAACTTTGGGGGGGCATGAAGCCGATGGGGATTGGGCATCTCCGTTGGCCATACAGTGTGTGCGTGGGGAGTGCATGAGCACGCAATATGCGTGCTTGCGTGTGTGTGTGTGTGGGGAGGGGTAGCGCTGCTCACTGAAGCGGTGTTCTCCCTTTCAACTTTATGGCACTGCATTTTGTATCACTGCACTATGTTTCTTGCGCATGCGTGCAAGCAAATATAAAAATGGAGTTGGGTCAACTACCTTTATCTGCTATAGTCCTTGAAAGGAAGCTTACATTTCTCTTAACACTTGTTCTTCTTCCACAGCATAGACTCCCGAGACTGTGTCTCAAAGAGTAAATCAAATATAATGGCCAGGGATTAATTTTTCCTATGATGGAAATTATAGCAACTTCCCTGTATCCTATGGGCCTGGGTCACCTCCTCTATCAAATACATTACAGACCATTTAAAGAAATGGTTTTACAATTAAAGTAAAGAGTAAGAGACATCTCTGTCACCAAGGATTTTGAGATTCTACAAGCTAGGAAATTATATAAATGGTATAAAATACCGAAAACAGATCATAAATTGAAAACATATCTTAAAATTCTTTCAGAACCTAAAAAGTATAGAATCATCACAAGGTTCAAGTTAGAACTATATGTAGCAAATTACACTTAACTTTATTCAAAAACGTTCTGATACTGAATACTGTAAATGTAGTATGAAGATGCGTGATGATTTGAAACATGACATTTTATAATGTCCATTACATGAAAGAAGATGTAGATTTTGGTTGGACCCAATCATTTCTGAACTCGGTCTCTCTCCAGATCAGGTACTTACTGAGTTGTTCAAAACTAACAATTATGTAAATCTAAATGCTGTAGCACATTATCTGCTTTCACTTAAGTGATCTGACTGATGCATGACAGAAGACACAAAACCATGATGTCCGTAGGGTTTGTGTAGAGCTCGCTAGTGGTATATGACTAAAAGATGTTTTACTGATGATGTAACACAAGGACCCGTGGGGCTGTTTTTATGTGTATTAATCTGTTCACTGATGTAAACATTATATGAACTGGTTGTATACGTATATGTATTTTCTTTTTTATCTGTTTGTAATGGCTATGTAGCGAACCATAAAATTATTCATTCATTCATCCCTATCCATCCTCCCTCTGCCCTCACATCGCCAGGCTCAGTGGATCTCTGTCATATCTAAATACTGGTGTGGTTCCCATCTCTCTTACCTTTCCTCACTCCTTTCCCAACCCCCTGCTTCCTGTTCTCTCCATTCCAGGGAACATCACGCTTTTGCCACTCCTCACCCCATCTCCTCTGCTGGGCAATCTGCCTTCCCCTATCGGCTTCCCTCGCTCTAGAACCAACTCCCCGCCTCTCCCATCCCCTGGCTCCCTCAGGCACCAGTTGAGACTCCAACCCCTCCCCACCTGTTCCTGTTACCCTTCCTACTGACACGTCCCTGGCTGGGCCTTACCTGTCCTGGTAAAGAATGCTGGCTAAGTCCCCTTGCCTACCTATGTTTCACTTCCTCATTACTATAGTTTTCTCCCTCCGTTATAAGCTCAGGCATCAACTCACCCTACAGGTCACTCGCCTGTTGTCAGCATCATTCTTTCTCTCCATGTATTGCTGCCACTTCTGCATTTGCACTTGTTAGGGTTCTTATAGAGCTTTGCGCACTTGATTCTCTGTACACACAATTTTGTATTTATTCTAATTTATGTAATCATTTACCAAATGTTGTTTTGACTGATTTATTTTTAAAGTATTATGCTGCTGTTCTCCCACTGTTACCCTCTCCCAGCTTCACCTGGAAGCAAGCCTTAGCTCAGTGTGCCTCTCCCAGTTACCAATTTTCAAATAAATAAGTAATAATTGATGGCGCTACCCACTTTTCTTTACATTTTCAGTATCTTCAAGGCACGTGTTTCCCATATCTTCATGATTCTTTTCTTTTTATCAGGTGTTATTGAACAGAGAGACTCATTGCCCTTGCTTGAACTCCTTACCAAGATCGGAGACTGGCCTGTTGCTTCAGCAGACTGGAATGTCACATGGTAAACCTTTTACTTTACATTTGTTAAGACAGGAGGAAATGTTGCCTACTGAGTCTGTCCCTCTGACCGCTCAAAGGCAATATCTGTTAATTCCTCACTGCTCCAAAAATAGATCTAGTCCTCTCCTAGAACTATATCCCTTGAACTAACTATCAGAAAACATATTTTATCATGTACACTTGGTGCTGCTTGCTGCACCCCCTGCCCCTGAGAACCTCTTGAAAATAGAGTCAACCTAAATGAGGAAATATTGTTACAGAAATAAAGAAAATACATAAATTAAGATATATTTAGAAGCATTGGGGCTATTTACATAATATCCCATTGACGTTTGAAATTCTTGATGAGGCAATTCTTGCGAGACAATTGGAAGATGACTGGCAATTTTACTATTATGTTGCCAGTTGTCTTGTAGTCATCAGGCAAACATTGCCCCATTGATAAACCTCAAACACCAGCAGATGGCACTGTCATGTAAACTTCCCCTATGACAGGCACCTCAAGGAGGCCATTTACATGTAATTGCTCAATATCCATGTGTGTACACCATCAATGGAGACATGCCTGCAGGATTACAGCAGTGCTTGCAAGACAACTAGCAACACTGCCGTAATGCTGCCAGTCCTGCAAACATTTCACTGTCAGTAGAGAACTATGTTTACTGTTGGCACCCTTTGCAAACTGTGTGAGAGGCCTTTCGGCACCATGCAATTCTGCTTAAAGTTGAACCAGCATAACATTCTGTGGTGATTTGCATATGCAGCCCATGATGCTTTGCATTGTGTGGGCATGTGTGATTTTGTATGTTTACGTTAATACTTACATGTAAATTGTTTAATTGTCAGAAACGCTATTTTTTTAAACTGGTCAAGACTAATGCAATGAAGTTGTTGGTAACATATTTTCAGTTATTACAAAACCATGTGGGCTTCTTCAGGTTGTGTCAGAACTTCTGTTCTTACTTTCCTTATCTCACCTTAAGAAGACGCACAATCTTGTTTCAAAAATATGAGTAATAATTTTCTTAGTGGATACCAATGTATTGGGCAGGTTTTTCAAAAATATCCATCCAGCGGCCACCCCTTCCCACCAGTGGACCAGCAGCAGCATGTCACACTGTCATGCAGGTGACCTGGTCTCCAGGAAGGAACTCAAAGTGTGGCTCTGAGTTGGAGCCGCTGCTTTATGGCAGTGTGTTCCACCCGGGGATGGTTGGCGGTGGGGTTCTGGCACCACAGCGATACCTGCTGGAGGGCCAGGGAGCATGCTTATTCGGCAGTGTGCTGTGGTCGCATGGTGCTGAAATAGCAACTGTTTATACTACAGCGAGGAGGGAGGAACAAGGAGAACAAATGAGTGAAAAAACACCCAGCTGCTGTTAGAATGACAGCCTCGGCCTGATGCTGGGTGTAGGCCTGATCCAGGGTATATCCCTGCAAGCAGACAAAACAGGTGGCACTCTGAAAGGAAAGAATGTGACACTCGAGCTTGCAAAAAAAACAAGTCAATTTATTCAGGACACAAGACGTTGAACAATGATCCTGGTGCTTCAACCACGTGGGTCTTCATCAGGGGACATGTCCATACAGAAGGACAGGCATACTCCACTTATAAAGTGCTCAATTAAAGATACAAACCCTAAAGTGTCAGTGAAAAATATGTAAAAATGGTGTATAACATATATCCCTTTAACCAATAAAAATTCCATTAAGGTCAAACAGCTATATCTAATATTTGCACAATATAGCCTGGTGTTGCTCTACATCCAGAGTACAAGAAACATATTTAATCAAATCATCCAAAGTTCAAAATCAAGCTTAGTAGAGATACATAATATATAATTTCATTTTATATAAAGGATATCAAATTAGGAAGTCAGTATCAATTATCATAGCTATACATAACATTAAATAAATACAGATACTGGTCTTTAAATAAATTCCAAGCCTCTAACTTATCAATCTGTTGTAGCAGCCATAAAAGATGTTATAATTAATTTATTTTAAATAAGGCCTGAAGTCCACTTCTTTATTTAGTCCTCTTGGGACCATTGTATCCAATGTTATGAGCCATTTGGTCTCCTTCTGTAACAATAAATCTTCTTTGGGGTATCTCAGTTATCAGGTAACTCCAGAGGAACCTTCGCCATCAGTGAAAGGAAATCCACATGGAAGATTTTCAGCAGTATAACTGCAGCCACCCATGCCATCGACATCTGCCAACTTCAGCAACTCTATATGAGGCATGGGTGACCCCAGTACCTCCTCAGTTCTTTTCTCATTGTCAACTTGCTTGCACAGTCTCCATGGAAGTCTGGCCACAGTGCTCTCTCCTTTTTCGCCTGTGGATATTTTTTTGCTCTAACCTTTGCATAAGTCACTTTTTAGAGATTTGTTCTTTTTGTTTATGTCGAGAGTTAATCCTTCTTCTCTTTTCCATCACTGCCACTGCGGAAAGAAGATTGCCTCTACAGACAAGCACTCTGAGTGTGTTGTCTTGGGCCTGACCACGACATCTTCGACCGTGAGTTCTGTCGTAAGTTCAACCAGACAACCTTCAGGTGGTGCAAGAAGATTCACAAAAATTCCTGATGGAACAGCAAGTAGCTAACTCAGGGCAGGGTCCTCAGCCCATAATCCCAGTCGCTCATCAAATCTTCGAGCTCCCAGGCTTCTAGAGACCGAGACAAGTCCTCGTGGAAAATCATAAAAGATCAGGCTTAGCACCGCTTTCCCGGTGGTGATCCTGTTTCCTGTCAGCCTCTCCTTCTTCAGGAGGCTCTTCGATGGCAGCTGCTATGATGAAGAGACCAGCTGTAAGGTTTCTACCTCTTCCAGATCCATTCCAACAGCTCCTCTGCCTGACTCTCAGGGTGCTTGGCCATCGACCTCCAGGCCATCAGCCCCTCCACTGTCGATGATCAGCTTGTCATTGACAACAGCTCCATTGATACCGCACTTTTCTTCCAGGGCTACAGGCTCGCCGGGTTCCCAGGACAGAGGGTTGTTGGCTCTCAGAATGGAGGGTTGTTGGCTTCCATGCCATCGGCCCCCTCCGTTGTTGCCCTCTGTGGTCCTGAGTGAAGTACTAGCTAAGTTCATGAATGTACTCATTCAGCAGCTTGGTCTTCAATAGGCCCACTTCACCAGCACGGTGACAACAGCTTTGTCATTGACACCTATTCACCAAACCGGGAACCTTCCCACAGGCAGCTAACTACCCAGACTGCGCGGAACCTGGGTGTTTTTGATGACTGCCTGACCCTTAAATCTTAGATGATGACAGTCATCAAAACTCTTTACCATCTGAGGAATATCTTCCAAGTGAAGCACCGTTCCTTCTGATGATCTTTCCAACTTTGGTCCACACCTTCGTTACCTCCCGCCTTGACTACTGCAACACCCTTTACCTACGGCTAACGGGGGTTGATATCTGCTGCCTGCAGCTAGTGCAGAATGTGGTGGCCAGGCTATTGACTGGTACCTCTAGGACCAGTCATATAACGCCTGTGCTCCGCGGTCTGCACTGTCTGCCAGTACAGTGGCGGATCACCTTCAAGGTCGATTTGCTGACCTGTAAGGCCCTACACAACCAGGGACCTAGTTACCTGCAGGATCTCCTTCACCCTACTGCCCCCCCGCTCTCTCCGATCCACTGACGAGGATTGTTAGAGATTCCCAGAGTCTGTTTAAAGACATCTCGGGATAGGGTCATTTAGTGGAATTCTCTACCTCGTAGGTTGCAAGATTCCTGACTGTCCAAAGTTCTAAAGCTGCTCTAAAACCTTCCTATTTAGTCTAGCCTATCCTGATTTTTAATGCTGCTGTTGTATTTATTGGTTTTAATTTGCTGTGTCTGTTATTTATTGATGTATTTTATTTATTTATTGTATTGTATTGTATTGTACAAGTGCCTTGGTTTTAGAGAGGTGCTTTTTATAAATAAAGATTGCTTTGCTTTGCATATCCAACACCAGACCTGGATGAAGAGGTCGATGTCAAGAAGGAGTACCATCCTGGCCTCATCCTCCCTGATGATATAGACGATGAGGAGGAAGAGGAGGAGATCCTTATTTCAGATAAGCCCACTGCCTCCTCAGTCAGTGAGGACTCTGTTAAGCATACACCAAGGTCTCCTCCAGAAGATGCCACATTTTTCTATGTTATGAAGCAGTTGTCTGCCACAATGGGCTTCCAGACTCAGGAAGAGGATGTCACCAGCAAAGACTTGGTGAACTTCCTAGAGATTCCTGAATCTCCCCAGATTATTCCTCTTATGCTTCCAGTACTCAAGAATGCCTCTATAGCAGCCTGGCATAGACCAGAATTGGTGCCAGCTATGCCACACAGGGCAGACATGCTTTATAACGCCCCTCAGGGCCTTCTTTATTTTTTGGCCTAGGCTGAAACTGACTCTGTGGTCATTAAGGCAGCCCATGACAGATCTAAGGCACCAAAGCACCTTAGTTCCCTGTCAAGGAGTCCCGTAGGATTGACCCCCTTTTGGGAAAAAGGGTGTATACCTCCTATACTTTAAGCCTAAGGATTGCAAATTATCTATCTCACAGGGTTAGATACCAAAATGCCAACTGGAGAAAGGGCAAAGCTGCCGCCCAGGCCCTTCCTCATGGCTCCCAGAAGCAGGAACTGCTTCAGTGTCTCCAGACTGCTGAAGATGTTAGCAAACACTTCCTCAGGGCCTCATATGACATAGGTGACACAGTGTCCAGAGCAGCTGCTAGTGGCATATGCCTTCATAGGTACTCATGGCTTCGGATCTCTGGATTTGTGACTGATGTGCAAAACAAGGTGTTTAACACCCCTTTCAATGGCACCAAGCTCTTCGACCCTGATGTGTAGGACCTCATAAATGATCTGCAGGCCTCAGGCACAGCCATTAAATCGGTCCTTTCGCTCTGTCACACTCATCCATGAGCTAGAGGACGGCCTTCCTTTTGTAGACAAGCCAATAGGCCAGGATTGGCTCCCTGTCCTCAGGATAAATGTAGAGCCCAGGTTCCCTTGCCTGCCCCTTCCAATGCTGGAACGACAGCCAAGCATCCCAGAAATGATGGCCCAGCCTCTGAGGCTGGCTCCACCTCTGCTTGACTCCTTGCCAAACCCCTGTTTTCTGGTACAGGCCCAGGAGGTGATGGTTGGAGGTCGGTTCTTCCTCCATCTGAATCAATGGAGAACCATAACTTCAGATGCATGGATCCTGCAGATCACAGAGAAAGGTCGCACCCTGGAGCTTATTCAGCAGCCTCCAGACACCCTTCCCCACCCACCATCTATCCCCAGCCCACTTGTCTGTTCTTGGGAGAAGTTCAGCCTGTTCTGTGCAAAGTAGGCAATTGAATTAGTGCCAAGGCATCAGAGAAATCAGGGGTTTTTATTACAGGTTTTCTGGTCCTCAAAGACGGAGATCAGAAGCTCATTTTAGACCTAAAGGAACTCAATCTCTTTGTCCAGTACAAAAGTTCTGGATGGTAGTTGCCAGGCCTAATACCCCTCATCAGGACTGGGGACTGGCTCTGTTAGCTGGACATGCAGGATGCTTAACTGCACATTTCAGTCTTTCCTCCTCACAGGAGGTTTCTTTGTTTTGCCTTTCAGGGTGAGCATTACCAGTTCTTAGTGCTGCCCAGGGCCGCAGTAATGGGGGGGGGGGAAGTGGGGAAGTTGTCCGGGGCCCCAAGCTCAGGGGGGCCCACCTAAGGAGCTGGCATTATCCCTGGCATTAGCTGGTTTGGGAAATGGGGCCCATTTCAATTGACTTGTCCTGGGCCCCAAAATTCATAGCTGCAGCCCTGGTGCTGCCCTTTGGCTTATCCTCTGCACTGCAAGTCTTTACCAAGTTCTTAGCAGCAGTTGCAGCAGCTCTCAGAAAAGAGGGACTGTATGTCTTCCTTGACCTAGGCAATTGTCTTCTCAAGGTCCCATCCAGGGAACAGCTTTTTCTGACTCCAGAGCACACTCTCCAGCTCTTCCACTCTCTGGGCATTACTGTCAACCTGCCCAAGTCAATTCTAGTACCCTCACAAAGACTGCAGTATATAGGGTCAGTTCTGGATTCTGAGCAGGGGAAGGCCTTCCTACCCCAAAACAGGGTGGAGTGTCTCATGGCCCAAGCTCAGGAAGTCACTCAGAGATGGTACATTCCTGCCAGGCTCTGCCTCAGGTCATTGGGTCTAATGGCAGCAGCCATTCCCATCATTCCACTCGCCAGGCTTCACATGCGCACCCCCCAGTGGACCCTCAGAGTGCAAAGGGACCAGCACACAAACAAGTTGGACCAGCAAATCCTGGTCTTCTCCCCAGTGTGCAGGGTACTGCAGTGGTAGATGGAACCCTTGAATCTTCTTCAGAGGGCCCCTTCCAGATTTATTCCCGCATCAGATTCTAACCACAGATGCCTCAAGTCTAGGCTGGGAGACACCTGGGTCCCTTACAAACCCAGGACTCCTGGTCTCAGTGGGAAGCCACCCTGCACATCAGTGTCTTGGAGATGAGAGTGGTGCTCTATGCCATGCAGGCATTTCAGGAGCATCTTGCTCCAGGCCAACTGCTGGTGCAGTCAGACAATCTTAAGTGTCATCTACTATTTCAACAAGCAGGGTGGGACTTGGTACTGGGCACTGGAACACAGTCTGTCACTCTCTGCGGTCCATGTGCCAAGTGTCCTAAACACCCTGGTGGGCAGTCTTAGCAGGACTCAGTCCAACATGCATAAATGGGAGCTTCTCTTATCCATAGCAGAAGATCTGTTCAACAGAAGGGGTCATCCAGAGTTGGACCTTTTTGCGTCCTCACTCAATGCAAAACTGCCCATATTCTGCTCGTTAGATCCAGGGCCTGGAGTTTTCTGGCGAGATGCAGTGTCTCTCTCTTGGAGTGGGAGATTTCTGTATGCATTCCCTCCATTTCCCCTAATTCAGAGGGTGCTGATCAAGCTGCAAATGGAGGGGGCTAGCATGATTCTGGTGGCTTCATTCTGGCCTTGCCAGATATGGTTCCCTCTGCTTCAGCAGCTGGCGGAGGAACCTCTGGTCCCTCTGCCCCTTTGCAGAAATCTGCTGACCCAGTATCAGGGGACACTGGTCCATCCCAACTTCAGGTCCCTCAGGTCCCTACATCTGCATGCCTGGCTTCTGAGGATGCAGCCATTGCCAGGTTTGGGGTCTGTACAAGGGTGGTGGACATCCTGGTGGCCACTCGCAGGCCTTCCACCCGTGTCACATATGCCGTGAAGTGGAAGTGGTTTGTCATCTGGGCTGCCAAACATTCCCTCAACCCTTTTTCCTGCTCAGTGAATCATATTCTGGACTACCTGATTTCTTTGTCTGATTCAGGCCTCCAGTATTCCTCACTCAGAATCCATGTTTTGGCTGTTTCTGCCTTTCATAAGCCCGTGGATGACCGTCGATTGCTGAGCAGGATGTCTCTTGTACTTTCCTCATAGGCATCCTGCATCTGAAACCTTTAATCTGTTCCCTGTCTCGGCTTGGAACTTGAATTTTATTTTGGAGAAACTGACCCTGTCTCCATTTGAGCCAATCGCAACTTCGATTTGCACTTTCTTTTTATCATATAAAATTTTATTATTTTCATAAACATTATGTTACAATAATATGCACACACAACATTTATATCCATCACAGAAACAATATATGCAAGATATATAATAGTGCATACTTTATAAACATAAAGATAGATCTAGGCTAATTCAATCCAGAGTAAAAAAGGGGGCAAGGTAAGTTACAATTTAAACACTAAAATAATAACAAAAACCAAAGATATAGCTATAGTGCATCATAACTTTCCTTATTATGTTCCCAGAATATCTAGTGCATTCCCATCTACCACCCTACTCTATTACTTCAACAAATCAAATAAAACAAAAATAAAATGTCCAGCAGGTCAGCCCCACAGATAAGAACCACAAAGATAAAGTAATGATTTAAACTAATTTAAACTGATTTACACTAACGAAGTAGAGCAGAGCAAAACTTCCAACAGATCAATCAGTCCCACGAAAAACAATTGTAAGTCCATATTTTCCAAATTGTCCAAAATCTCATGCTCGATGAGGTAGGGGACTCCGCTGCTCCTATGAAGAATACTGTGCCCGGTATGCAGTAAGTTGATCCACATCAAAGAATATATACCTCTTGCTATCTTTAACAATTTTTACCTTAGCTGGGGATAACAGAGAAAACTGTGCTATGGATTCCAAGATCTCTTGGCGATACACCAAAAATCTTCTTCTTCGCTGTTGTGTAGCGTAGCAAAACTCAGGATATATATAGTATCTTAAATTGTTATACTCTAGAGTCCCTCTAAGCCTGGCCAACTTAAAGATGTAATCTCGGTCAGAATCAAATCCAAAAGTAGTGAAAATTGTAGATTTTAATGTAGCTGAATGAGATGAGGTAACAGGGGTATTTCTATCATGCTCTGCCACTCGAAAAGCTTTTTAAATAAGGGGAGGGTTCTCTACAGGTAAATCAAAGGTTTTGATCAGAGTGTCCTTTACCAAGTCTC
Source organism: Neoceratodus forsteri (assembly GCA_016271365.2). Taxonomy (NCBI): domain Eukaryota; kingdom Metazoa; phylum Chordata; order Ceratodontiformes; family Ceratodontidae; genus Neoceratodus; species Neoceratodus forsteri. The sequence goes on along the minus strand of CM057452.1, from coordinate 263,337,467 downwards.
TTATGGACTCAAGGCTGGCATCTAATTGGTCTGGTACCCCTAGAATGCACACATTTCAAACAACATGAAGTCTTGCTATATTATGACAGTAGCAGTTTGTCCCACCACTAGAACTGCTCCGGAGGTGAAATGGTTAATACCATTCCAAAATAGAACTTTGAGCACGAGCTCTAAGAAGCAGCTCTATCTGTGTAATTTCAAACCTGAACTGTCAGATTCTTTACTCCGCCTCAGTGAACAGTCGTTCGGAGATTTCTCCTACTGCTCGGTTCATTTCTCGGTTTAAACAGTGTTTTCTGGTTGAGTCAACCGAGAATAGTTTTATTTAACATAAAACCGTTCGGTTCAAGCTCTGTCTGTGGTAATCGTAAGTAAATTAAAGGTTTTGTCTGTGTGGAACTTGTAAGTTTATCGGTTCGATTTTGAACCAATCAGCTGGGTTTAAAACTTATTAACTTTAAAGTTTAACATTTTAGAGTGTGGTTCCCGGTTCTTATCGGTTCTAAAAAAAACGGATTTTATTACGTTTTTTTCCAATACCCGTGACACGGTTAGGAACCGATAAGGGTGTCTTGCCTGGCACTGCCGTTTAAAGGGCAAGTTTTTCTGGTTAGGCTGGCATTATGTCTGAGAAACCCAAAAGAAAACCGGCCCACTGGGTTTCAACACTGTGATGTCTGTGGGGAAGTCTTTGCCAAGGCTGACCCACACACCACATGTGTCTATTGTCTGGGGTTTGACCACCTCCAGTCAGACTGCCAGATATGTAAGAATTTCCCTGCAGCCACCCTGGAAAAGAGATTGGGCAGGCTCAGGGAACGAGAGGCCAAAAAGTCCGCTGACCCAGATGGCCAGCCGGTTCGGTGCCAACCCGAACGGAGGGACTCCTCTGACCAGGGCGCGAGACTTCCTCGGGCAGAAAAGCTGGTTCTGAGGAACCAATTCCAGTAAAGAAAACAAGAAAGTCAGCAGGTTTGGGTCAAAACCCCTCCTTCAACTGCTACAGAGATAGCAAAAGCCATACAAATTGTCCAGTCACTGTCTCAGGTTCCGTCCGAACCCGCCACTATCTGACAAAGGTCGGTTCATCCGGTTCCAGTGGTTCAGGAATATGATGTTGAGGAATTTTATGAACCAGAGGAGGGAGGATGATTATGAACAGTATGAATGTGGCTGGGAAGGTCTGGTGTGCCCATTGAACCGACATTTCCCCAGACAGACCTCTAGAATCTCCCCTATGCTATCTGAGTCCCATCTCATTTTATGTTTTACAAAAGTTGCTGAAACCCTCCAGCTTCCCTTGGAAGAAGCTGTGGATGAGCAAGAGGAGCCTGATTTTGTAGAAATGATGGATATTCCAGAGTCTAGGAGATTGTCTATTCCTTTGCATAAGTCTTTTAGGAAGCAAACAATAAAATTTTAAAAGCTCCTAATTCTGTGCCTCCTGTAGATAAAAGATGGACAGAAGGTACACATTGTCAGGTCCTGATACAGAATTCCTTCTCAGCAATGCAGTCATGTTGGGAGTAGTTCAGGCTGCAGCCTGTGATAAAGTTAATATCCCTGGCTTCACATCCTCCTGACAAGCATTCCAGGAAGATTGATGCCATGGTGAAAAAACAGTATATGGCAGCCTCTCTGGGACTCAGGCAAGCAAATTATATGGCTTATGTAGCTAGGTATCAGAAATCTAGATGGGATACTGTTATGGAATTAGCCAAGCAAGCCCATGGCCAGCTGGCTAGCGAACTAGAAGAGGTGGCTGCTGATGGCATTGAGGCTTCTAAGGTACAGTTTCATGCTGCTGTGGATGTTAATGATGTTTCCTCTAGGGCATTAGTTCTCAAACTTTGTCATGGTGAGCCTCCCCAAAGCCATGGAAAAGATCTTGAGCCTCCCCCAAACATTGAAATAGTCTGGGGCCTCCCCGCAAAAAAATAATACCTTAACACAGTACCTCAGGAATAAACTGAAACTCCTTTGATGCTTACCATCTCATACAGCTTATTGTCCCCTCCTTGTACCCCTCTCCCAGGCCAGCCTACTTGCTCCACTGTTTTGACTCTCAAACCATTGTTACTTCTTGCTGCAGTGCCTGCATTGGTCAGACTGCTTTCTCTGCTTGTTTCCCCTCTATTTGGAATAACATTCCTACCCGCCTCTTCCCCTGCTGTTAAGTATCCTCACAGAGATCCTTTTGCTTCCTCCTGCGCTTGCTCCTACATCTCTTCTTAAGCTCTGTATTTGGGTTGTTCTGCCACCAGTCTAATTGATCAATTGTTACCTCTCATTTGTTCATTGTTCCTATTTGTTTGCACTATTATTCATTTTGTGTTGCTTTGTTTTGTAGTTGCCTTTTAATTTTATTCCTCCCACACTTCCCAAGGTACACGGAAATGCACCTTGGCTCAGAGTGTGTATCCTGGTCACCAATTTGTAAATAAATACATATATTCACCTACTATTATCCTTTTTCAGATTGCCTCATTCCTTCACACAAAATACCTGAAACTCAAAATTTAAATATAGTTCTTTTTCAGACTTGGTTGAGCCTCCCCTGGAACAGGCTGGAGCCTCCCCAAGGAGGCTGGCCTCACCATTTGAGAAACTCTGCTCTAGGGTCATGGCCACATCTGTAGCTTTTCGTAGGTTGGCCTGGCTCAGGTGTACTAGTCTGTCACAGGATACCCAGACTAAGGCTATGGATTTTCCTGTGGTGGGAAATTCTCTGTTTGGGAGCAGACAGAGATTACATGAAAAAAATGGATGAATATAAGACTACTTACAAAAGTGCCCAAGCTAAGGAGCGGCAAGCCACTCCTCAGAGGCATACCCCAGGGGTAGGGGTAGGCCTTTCACAGGCCTTTTACCAGACTCAGGCCTCCTCTGCCTATGCTCAGAGGGGCTTCTTCAGAGGCAGAGGCAGGCGAGGGTGGGCAGGCCTGCTCCCACCCTCAGCCTAAAGCTCCTGCTAAGCAGGCACCTGATGGGTGCCCAGGGCCAGTCTCCTTTACGTTAGGGGGCAGGCTGGCTTACTTCCAGTCAGAACTGGAAGCCTTTAACACCTCAGACAAGTGGGTTCTGGAAGTAGTAAGCCAGGGTCTGGTTCTCAGCTTCAAAAGTTTCCCAAGTTGAGAACCAGACTTTTCTACCTGCAGTGCTTCAGAGACCCTTGCTCTGGAAGCAGAGGTCTCAACCCTGTTGGCTCTCAGAGCAGTGGAAGGTTCCTCCCTGCACCAGGGCAGGGGTCTGTATTCCAGATGCTTCCTTACCCCAAAAAGACAGGAGAATGCGGCCCATATTAGACCTCAGATATCTGAACAAGCATCTTTTGAAACCAAAGTTCAAAATGGTAACTCTGGCAATGATTTTACCTCCCTAAGGCCAGGGGACTGGTATCCTCCTGGACCTCAAGGATGCCTATTTCACGTCCTAATCAGAAGCTCCCATCGAAAGTACCTCAGATTCGAACTACCCTCAGGTCATTACCAGTTCAGAGCAATGCCCTTCTGCCTTACTCTCTGCCCCAAGGGTATTCACAAAGTGTCTAGCAGTGGCAGTGGCTCACTTAAGGAGGCAAAGGATTGCTGTTTTCCCTATCTAGACGATTGGCTCATTGTAGGCCAGTCCCAGAACAGGTAAAATCTCACCTGCAAGTTACCCAGCAGCTTCTCACCTCCTGGGCTCTCTACTAAATCTACTAAAGTCGGTTCTGGAACCAGTCCAGGTACTCACCTTTATAGGGGCAGAGTTGGACACAAAGCTAGCTAGAGCTTTTCTTCCCTTAGAAAGGGTGACGAATTTAGTGACTCTGGCCTCCTCCTTCACCCTGCAGGTCTCTCGACCAGCAAGACACTTTCTGCAGCTCCTGGGACACATGGCTGCATCCACAGCTGTTGTGCAGGGAGCAAGATTTGAGATGAGAGACATTCAGTTTCACTTGAGAACCTATTGGTCTCAGAGAAGAGACCCCCTTTCCAAGTTGGTCCCAGTGACTCGAACCTTGATCCAGGCCTCCAGTGGTGGCAGGATCAGAGCAATTTAAGATTGGGGTCCCCTTCATTCCCCTGCTCACAATTTGACTCTCACTACAGATGCTTCCTTCTGGGTTGGGAGCCCATAGGGCGACTTTCCACTCAGGTAGTGTGGTCCCCGGGAATCTCTGCTTCACATCAATTTGCTGGAATTCAGAGCTGTCTTTTTAGCTCTTCGAGCATTTTCTGCATCTGTCCACAACAAGGTGATACAAGTCAGAACAGACAACACCACAACAATGTGGTACATCAACAAACAGGGGGGCACTCGGTCTTCGGCCTTGTGCACCGAGGCAATGAAGTTGTGGTCTCTGCCCTATTCCCTGAACACTTCCCTCATAGCAGTTCATCTTCCAGGGAAGGACAATGTCCTAGCGGATGCTCTCAGCAGGATTTCCAGGGCCATCACGAATGGTCCCTGGATCCTCAAGTGCTGGGGATAGTCTTTGCCAGATGGGGCACCCTCAGATAGATCTTTTGCAGCCCCAGACAATCACAGACTTCCTCTGTTCTGTTGCAGGCTCCAGTGTTGGGCCAGTCCCCTGGATGCCCTTTCTCCTGGATTGGGAGGGAAGTTTCTTTATGCTTTCCTCCCTTCCTCTCCTATTCAAAGTATTAGTCAAAATCAGATCTCAGCCTTGCAGGGTGATTCTGATTGCCCTGGATTGGGCCAGGCAGCCCTGGTACCACTCCTTCTGTCACTGACAATCCATCTTCCCTTTGCCTCCCAGGATTCACAACCTGTTAACTTGTGCCCAGGGAAGGGTTTGGTATCCGACCTCAAATCCTCAACCTCAAGGCCTGGCTCTTGAGGAGTTAGAATTGCTGATTTACACCTCTCTCAAGGTGTTCTTGAAATCCTAAAGGCTTCCAGAAGCCTTCCATTAGGGCTACTTATAGTTCTAAATGGAAAAGGTTTTCCATTTGGTGTGCTGGGAAAATATTTCCAGAATCTGCTGATTTGCCCATTGTATTAGATTACATGGTCCATCTTAATTCCTTGGTCTCAGACCAGCTACCCTGAGAGTCCATTTGGCAGCTGTATCTGCTTTTGTGTCAGCAGGAAAGTCATCCCCTCTTTCCACGCACCCTGTGTTTTCCAAGTTTTTAAGGAATTACTCCATACTAATCCACCCTTTCCGGAACCGGCCCCTGCCTGGGACCTTAATGTTTGTATTGCCCAGTTAATGCAACCCCCTTTTGAACCTCTGTTTTCTGCAGAGTTTAAGTATCTAACTTGGAAAACTGTTTTTCTGGTGGCTATCACTTCTGCTAGACGCATAAGTGAGTTGCAAGCCTTGTCAGTGGAAACTGACTTTATTTCTTTCCACAGGGATAAGGTAGTCCTTAGGACTAATAGGAAGTTTTTACCTAAGGTGATTTCAGATTTCCATCTTAACCAATCTATCTCCCTTCCAGTATTTTTCACTGATCACTCCTCTTCAGTTGAGAGGAGGTTGCACAGCCTGGATGTTAAGAGAGCTCTTAGTTACTATATAGAGCGTATCAAAGGTCACAGGTTCGAATCCCTCCAACTTTTCCTTACCTATGGTGAAGTTGGGAAAGGCAAACCTGCCACTAAGGAGATCAATTGCCAGGTGGATTGTCTCTTGTATCCAATTTGTTATCAGAAACTGGGCAGAGATCCCCTCTGGCTTGAGGGCTCATTCTACCAGGGGTACAGCTCGTCTCTAGCTGCTGCCAGAGACATCCCTATATTAGAGATATGCCAGGCTGCTACTTGGAAAAGCGGTACACACTTTTACCAAGCATTACTCCTGGATGTCCAGGCCAGGAGATGCTCGGTTTGGCACAGCTGTTCTTCAGAGCCTATTCCTAAGTAGGTTCTGCCCTCCTCCATGGAGGTACTGCTGTGTAGTCTGCTACTGTCATAATAGCAAGACTTCATGTTGTTTGAAGAAAAATTACTCACCTTAGTAATGTTGTTTCTTCTAATGGAGTCTTGCTATATTATGACCTCCCCAGCCTGCCCTCTCAGAACTTCTACTTGGGTGGGGTGGGCAACTTAGTGTGGGCACTATTTTATGCCCTTTTAGCGTTTCTCCCTTTTGAGAGTTGGGGTGTGTGTTTTATTATACTGTTGTTTTATTCTCATGTTGTTAGAATTGTGTTAGTAGTTCTGGTCCCCTGACTTGAGTCTTGGGTGTTGGGACCAGCAATGGTTGTTAATATTTAGGTAGCCATTTGGCTAGTGTAGGTTACAGCTTCCACACAGACCTTAGTGAGTTTTTGCTCGTAAAGATCTGACAGTTCAGGTTTGAAATTACACAGATAGAGCTGCTTCTTAGAGCTCGTGCTCAAAGTTCTATTTTGGAATGGTATTAACCATTTCACCTCCGGAGCAGTTCTAGTGGTGGGACAAACTGCTACTGTCATAATATAGCAAGACTCCATTAGAAGAAACAACATTACTAAGGTGAGTAATTTTTTCTTCTATACCGTAATAAATTCTCAGCATTTTCCAACTTTCTGTTGATGTTATAATTTTCCTTAATAAGACTCGCACAATTTGCCTGCACTGACACCATCTTTGCAACATGTTTCTCTATCTCAGCTGAATTCTGCAGCACAATTTTCTTTGTGTCCTCTGTCATGGTCTTAACTGTGTTTACTTCAGCTTATAAAAACTCAGTTTTCTTAAATATTGCTTCATACCATCGATCGCTTCGCTCAGTCCATGCCAATATTCTATCTAAAGTTGCTCCCAACCTTTCCAGCATGTACCCGCCTGCCTCAATGGGAGATGACTGTAAAGAGAACTCACTCCATTTCTGGTGATAATTCACTTGAAAATTCTGCAGCTTCTGCACCTCGACTGCCTCCACGGAGACTTTCTGTGGGATAATGGGATACAACCATTTCTATAGCCTGTGGGGTGGTCAGCGAGCTGCGATTTGCACTTTCTCTTTTGGAAAGCATTATTTTTGGTTGCAATTACTTCTGCTTAAAGAATTTCAGAGCTTCAAGCCCTCTGGTGCGAGGAGCCTTACTTGATTTTTTACAAAGACAGGGTATCTTTGACCACAAATCCGAAGTTTTTAGCCAAGGTGGTTTCTGAGTTCGCAGTAAATCAGTCTATCCACCTTCCTGTTTATTTTCCTGAGCGTGCCAATCCAGAGGAAGCACTGCTCCATATGTTAGACGTGCACAGTACTTTGAAGTACTATCTGCTTCAGACTAAAGAGTTCAGGAAGTATAAGCAGTTGTTTGTTTCTTTCACCCCAGGTAGAGAGGGTGCTTCAGTTTCTAAGCAATGTTTATCCAAATGGTTGGCAAATTGCGTTGTGTTCTGCTACATTAAGTACGGCAAAGAACTGCCTGTTGCTGTCAAAGCTCATTCCACCAGAGACATGGCTACCTCAGTGGCTTGTTTCAAAGGGGTCTTAGCCACTGACATGTCTGCAGCAGCCACCTGGAGTACAGTCCACACTTTCACCAACACAGTAGTCAAAAAACAAAAAAAAGATCAATCCAAGATCTGCTGGCTCCAGCTGTTAACGTGGAAATGCATTCAGTTTGTTAGACCATCTATTAGATTGCCTAACTATGTCAACGTTTTGCATAAAATATACAAAATTGTAGCAAAAAAAAATTGAATTTACATTTTTTTTTTTACTGCAAATCATAACTTTTTGTTGCAAATGGATGCATCCTTTGAAAACAGCAGTCAGGAATGCTCTGATGCAATTGGGCAACAGCAGATGCAGGAGGTGCAAGCATCTGTGTCTGCGTCCCACCCTTTGAAAATCATGACTATTACCCTGTTGCATCAGTTCTACCTTCCAAAGAATACATCAGCACGTTCAAACTCAAAACTAGACAGGATCAGAGATTTTGTGGAAATCAGATGGTATCTTCCATCCTTCAAGAGGAAAGTATGCAGACGCATATCTGTCTCTTCAGTCAAGGTAGTATAACTAATTGTAAATACAGTAGTTGCTAGCGTGTCTAACTATAAAATCAAGTGTACCTGACAGCCATATCCTTGAAACCACATTACATAAGGCATGGCAGTTTCACAGCCAGAATGGGTGCCCTGACCCATAGCCAATATCAAGCGGCTTAAAGGATTACATTGCCAAAAACAAAAGGAGGGAACGTTAGCATTTTATTACAAGGCTTTACATACTGTATGCCAGATGGTAACATAATTCTCCTCATCTCACTCTCTGGCAGAATTAACAGCATGACAAGGGAAATGCCCAGAAGTGCCTCCTGATAAAATCATACAACACTGGTCACTGCCAAGAACAGTGGCTGTAGAATGTTTTTGCTCTAGGTACCCCATCTGAGATGCAACATTTCACCTACAGTCAGGTGCTACCTATACCCAGTTAACTAGTGGAGAGAAAGGACTTCATGAGCTACTAAATCCTCTTGGAGAAAACAGTAATAATGGTAATACTGAGACAGAAGTCAACATATTTTTCATTGATTTCCCCATTCCCTTCATTCATTATTTCTACAGAAATTTACCTAAAACCTAGATTTTTATCCTCTAGCTTAATTTTTTCTGTATTAATTTTTAAATCCCTGACCAGCCATTGTCTGACAGGGCTATATCCTCAATGAGGCCAAGGCTGTCTTTGTGATGACAGCTACAGTAGGTGTTTTCTCCCACATTCTTCCCTCATTCTTCTCCTCTCTCCACAGTATGGGCAGTAGCTATGTTGGCATGGTGTGACCACAACATACTGCAGGGGGAGTAAACTCCCTGGTCTTCTCTCAGCTGTCGCTGTAGTGCCAAACCCACCACCATCCCTCCCCAGGTGGTGTACACTGCACAGCAGTTGCTTTAGCACATTGCTGCTCCTCTGACATGGCTCCCTGGGTCCTCTCCCAAACCTGGGTCACCTGAACAGCAGTGTAGCACACTTCTGCTAGACCAACAGGGCCCCTTTGGCTTTCATCTTCCCTGGTGCTTGTCTACATGTGACATTAAAATTAGAATGCTTGAACACTATAAAATCCAATCTGTGCAGGATAGTCTGATATTAGAATAATCCATATCCGAATCCAACATCTGATCCCAGGGTTGGATGCTGGATTTGGATGCGAATTATCCCAGTATCCAACTTTTCTAACATCCTGTATGACTGCCCCCACTCTGCCACACTATTATTAAGTCAACAGAACCCCCCACCCAACATGCCTTCTAGCCCCCACCTCCCTCTTCCCTCCCCATAGCACCCCCCAAAAAAAGCTTATTTATTAGTCCTGTCCCAGGGATCCCAACAGCCGCAGCACTCACTTAGTAATACCCCCCATTGCTGAATCATAGGTCCCTCCCTTCCCCAGCACAAGCCACATACCCACTATCCTCAACTATTTGAGAACCCCGTGCCTAACACAACTACTAGCCCTCACTTCCCTCTCCTCTCCCACACCCCAAATACCTTAGGATTTGATAGTTGGGTAACGGTCCCATGGAGGAGTGGCTGCCTTGCATTCATCGTCATTCCAGTTTTATGAATGAAAAATATCCTACAATAGAAGCAACACCTGACTGGTCCAGTGTTAGCCAAGCAGGTTTTTCTTCTGTCATAGGATGTCTTTTCATTTTATAGCTGGAATGAAGATGAGCACAAGGCAGCTCCTCCGATGAGATGCTGTCGATTATCTAAGCCCAAGGTATTTTGAGGCGGGGTAAGAGTGAGGTGGAGGCTGCTTGGTGTGTTGGGTGGGGGTTCTCAAAAGTTGAGCACGGTGAATATAAGACTTGTGCTAAGAAAGAGAGGGATCTACGATCCAGCGCCACCATTAAGTGAGCACCGTGAGTTGCTGGGATCTGTGAGACTTGACTTTAAGAAGGTATTTTGGTGCCGTGGGAGGGAGGAAGTTGGGGGCTAGTGGATGTGTTGGGTTGGAGGTTCTCAAATAGTTGAAGGTGGTGGGTGCATGGCTTGTGCTGGATGGAGAGATCTGTGATTCAGCAGCTGGGGGTATAACTAAGTAAGCATCTCAGCTGTTGGGATCCATGGGACCTGACATTAATAAAAATGTATTTTGGGTGTGGTGGGGGTGGGTGTGTTGGGTAGTGGGTTCTCAAATAGTCCAGGACCATGGCTATGTGGCTTGTGCCAGGTGGAGGGAGAGATCAATTATTTAGTGGCGGGGGTATAAAGTGAGCACCACAGTTGTTGGGATCCATGGAACCCAAGTCTAATAAGCAGATATTTTGAGTGTTATGGTGGGAAAAGGGAGGTGGCAGTTAGTGGGTGTGTTGGGTGGGAGGGGTTATAGCTTAACAGCTTAGGTGGTCATTGTGTATTGTGCTGGGGAGAGAGCTTATGATTTAGGAAGGAGGGTGTGACAGTATTAAGGAGGCAGAGTCAGAGGACAGCCATATTAGAATTTAGGATACTGGATGTCAGATAATCTGATATTTTAAAATTAGATTTGACCTCTGAGGTGACTTTTAGGATATTGGATTTTGAGGACCAGTATCCTAAAATCCTAATATCCTTAGAATCACCCATTATCTCAACTTCCCATTTTATAATGGATTATCTGAGCAACTGTAATATAACCTCTTTGTTTGTGGTACTGTACTTTGTTGCTGTGGAAATGATTATGACAGTACAAGCAGAGGATTATGATGTCACATGTAGACAAGTTGTAGTAATAGCTGATGTCCAAGGGACAAATGTCTTATTTTCAGGTACAATTCATCATTTGTAATGAATAAAGGGGAGATAAATGCAGCAAATATATACAGTATAAGCTAAATTGTGTATATATTTAAAAGTTTTCCCTCAGGTGTCAGCAGGTACACAAGTAGTACACAAAGGCATCAATTATCATCATCATCAATCATCAATCACTTTATTTAACCAGGCAAAAGTCAGCATTGAGCAAGCTCATTTTCAAGGTGGTCCTGGGCAATTGTACAGAAATAATAATACAATACAGTACAGTACAGTACAATACATATTCACAGGTAACATATACTCGACAGCAGTGTAGACTTTGAACAAGCAGAATCATAAGGCTCCAAACACTGGCCTGCTAATGTATGATGATGTGCAATACGTATAATAATTTACTGGAGAAGGAGAGAAAGCTAATAATCCTGATCACTCTTCCATGCAATGGTAGAAGACCAGAAGAGGAAAGGCAATAGGGAGGAAGCAGAAGGACGAGGGTGGGGTATGGTGGGTTGGAGAAAAGTATACTAGGAGTGCTAGAGTCCCCTTAAAAGAAGATTTCTGGTAAAAAAAATTGTTATAGCTTGGCAGAAAACACCAGGAGAAAGGACTGCTGTGTGACTGGACTTCTCTGCTGGGACTCAAGAAGTAGAACTCTTGTACTTGGACCTTTAATTTAGGGTAAAGAAAAACTAACAAACAAAACAAAAAAAGTGTGTGTTTGTCTGAGTTAACTGAACTGAATGGTTGTCTGAACAGTTATCTAGGTGTAAATCTCAGGTGATTGAAAGGAATTGATAGCTGTAAGGTTTAAATTACTTGTAGAAAGATCTAGTAAGTAGGAGGAGTGGCTTAGCTAGAAGGAAGCTACATTTAAAGACTGCCTTAGAAAGATTCTGCTACTAGCTTGGCAGAAGACACCAGGAGAAAGGACTGCTGTGTGACTGGACTTCTCTACTGGGACTATATTGCCCTCCTTCCCTCCCCTCCACTCTCCCACCCAAAGCTAGTTCTACTTTTATAGGCACAGGATTTGACTGACAACAGGAACTTCCTGTTTGGGAGCAGGAAGTGAGTGATCACAGAGCCACCAAAGACCCATCATCCTAGAAGGGCTAGAGTAGCTCTCCGGCCCCCTCTAGCTGCTGGAGGTCTGCCTCTGAGCAAGTAAGGGGTCTGCTGAGAAATATAGGATATTCTTGTCTCAGAACAGGACAATCAGAAGCTTAAAAGGCACACAGGCAGAAAGTAAGGAGAGAGAGAAAAAACAGAGAAAAGAGTAAGGATTGCAAACAGTTAAGGGGCCAGAAATAAGACATGATGGGAGTGGTGCAGTGCAGTGGCTGTGGAGCAGCAGTCTTCCAGGAGACATTCTGGAGGATGCGGTGTTGTCCCATCTGCAGGCACCTCTCTGGGCTGAGGGAGGAGGTTGCTCATCTTCAGGCTGAGTTGGCCAGGATTTGTGGGACCTCCTCTTCCATCCAGGGACCACCAGTGCCACTGCCGTTGCCTCAGAGGTTGCCAAGAAAGAGGGCGGTAGGACCACAGTGTGCTCAGGGAGGGGTGGGTGGTGGAACAGAGGCACATCCCTCCAGTTGTACCTCTCCACAATTCCTATGCCATTCTGGCAAAGTGTGGTTCCTCTATGGAGGCACCCACAGTGGAGACCAAGGATGCTGGGAACATCCACAAAGGAGACCCACAGGAGGGTGGCAGGGGACCCTGCAGGGAAGGAAAAACTCCTGGTGGGGACTCCATTGTTAGGAAGGTAGCACTGGGGAGGAAGGGAGAGGGAGGTGGGCGCCTGCCTGGCGCCATGGCTTGGAGGGACAGGGAGCGAATCCTCAGGATTGCCGGAGCAGCTGCACAGGGGAGGGAGCTGGATGTCATTGTCCACCTAGGGACAAATGACCTGGCTAAGAAAGGGATTAGAGAAGTGCAGGAAGAGTTTGTGGAATTGGGGAGGGCCCTTAGACAAGTAGCACACATGGTAACCTTCTCGGAGGTGCTGTCCATCTATGGCGTAGGAGAGGCTAGGGTGTTCCACACCATGGGATTCAATCAGTGGTTGAAAAACTGGTGTGGAGCTCAGGGATTTGGCTTCATTGGGGACTGGGGGTCCACCTGGAGTGATGCAAGCCTATACTGGCATGATGGGCTGCATCTGTCCAGGAGGGGAACCAGAATCCTAGGTGATAGGTTTAAATGCTTCATTGTGAAGCATATTAAACTAGCCAAGGGGAGGCACTGAAAGGGATATAGGAAATCCTAGCCTCAAAAAAATCACGGTAGTAAGTGTGGTAAACACCAAATACAGAGGTGTCGAAAGGGAGAAGGGTGGGGTAAATGGAGAAAGTGACAAAGGCAAGAAGGACAGGGATGGGGCAAAAGGAGTAAGGCCATCAGGAAATGGAGGTAATGAGTACCAATGCCTGTAGTCTGGGCAACAAGCTCCCTGAGCTGGTGGCCTTGATGGAAGAGGATGCCTGGATATCATAGCAGTCACAGAAACATGGTACACAGAAACCATGACTGGGATGTTAACATACCAGGATACATAACCTACAGGAGAGACAGGCAGGGGAGAAGAGGGGGAGGAGTAGCTTTCTATGTAAAGGAAGAGATAAAAGCAACTGAACAAAAGAGTAAACAGGGAGGAGAGGAGGCACTGTGGGTCACCTTGGAGACTGGAAAGAGCACCACAATCCGCACAGGGGTTGTGTACAGACCCCCATGTCAGGGGGAAGGAATGGACAAGGATATGATAGAAGGCATTCTTAGAATGGCAGAGAATGAGGAGATACTGTTGATGGAGACCTGAATATGCCAGATGTTAACTGAGCACATTTGCTACAGCCACATCCAAGAGGAGGCCATTCTTGATGCCCTACAGGTGGCAGGCCTCAGACAGCTAGTTGCGGAACCCACTGTGAGGGAGCAATCTTAGACCTTGTACTCTCAAGCGGGGAAGTGAGAGGATCTCAGATCTAGAAGTGGGTTGCCATCTGGGAACAAGTGACCATCAAACAGTGTGGTTCACATTAAACTCAGCTACAGAGTCAAGCCATACAAAGTGAGGTACTGGACTTCAGGAGGGCTGACTTTGGCAAGATGGGAGAGTGCCTCAGAAAAGCACTAGCAAACAGGCTGAAGGAGGTGTGGAGCAACAATGGGGAATCATCAAAACTGCCATCACAGAGGCAACAAGCCTTGTGTGAAGCAAAAAACAAATCAAAGTGAAAGAAAGCTACTATGGTTCTCAAAGAGGTGGTTGTGAAAGTCAGGAAGAAAAGATAGCATTCCGGAAGTATAAGGAAACACAGAAGGAGCAGGACAGAGAGCTGTACCAGTTAAGGCAGAAGGAAGCAGGGAGGGAGGAAGTCAGAATAGCAAAGGCCCAAACTGAGGAAAAGATAGCCAACTCGGTTAAGAAGGGGATAAAACCTTTTATAGGTACATCAGCGTGAAAAGACAAAGGGAGGGATAGTGAGGCTGAATAGAATGAACGGTGGGTGGGCAGAGGGGACAGTGAAAAGCAGGGATACTGAATGAATATTTCTGCTCAGTATTCACAAAGGGAGGGAAGTGCCTAATCCAATTAACAGAAGCACTCTTGATAGGAGTCGATCCCAGTCCTTTCACAGAAGAAAGGGTTCTGCAAGAACTTCTAAAACTGAAGGTGGACAAAGCAATGGGGCCTGATGGAATTCACCTAGAATTCTAAAAAGAATTAAGGGGAACTAGTGAAACCACTGGCTACACTTTTAATAAATCATGGGAGGATGGTGGTACCCAAGGACTGGAGGAAGGCAGATGTGATTCCCTTCACAAAAGTGGGACCAAGACAGAGGCAGGAAGCTACAGACCTGTCAGTTTGACCTCTGTGGTAGGGAAAGTGATGGAGTCACTTCTGAAGGAAAGAATAGTTGAGTACCTAGAGGCCAGTGGGCACAGGACCCAAGGCAGCATGGGTTCACAGAGGAAGGTCATGTCAGACAATCTAATAGATTTCTTTGACTGGGTGACCAAAGTAGTAGACCAGGAGGGGCTGTGGACATGGCCTACCTAGACTTTTAGCAAGGCATTTCACAGTCCCACGCAAAAGATTAATAGTCAAATTAACCAACCTGGGAGTGGGTCCCAGGGTGGTAGCCTGGGTAAAACATTGGCTGGACAACGGGACACAGAAGGTAATTGTAAATGGAGTCCACTCTGAAGAAAGAGGGTTACTAGTGGGTACCGCAGAGTTCAGTATTGGGTCCAGTCCTTTTAATGTATTCATAAGTGACATTGCAGAGGGACTGGAAGGAAAAGTATGCCTCTTTGCAGATGACACAAAGATCTGCAACAGGGTTGATAAACAAGGAAGCGTGGAAAGGATGAGAAGGGACTTGGCAAGGTTGGAGAAATGGTCAGAAGTGTGGCAGCTAGAATTCAATGCAAAGAAGTGCAAAATAATGCACCTGGGAAACAAGAACCCAGGGGAAGAATACACAATGGGGGGGAGGTAGTAAAAGCAACAAAAAAGGAAAGGGATCTGAGGGTAATCATATCAGATGACCTTAAGGTTAGCAAGCAATGTGAGAAGGTAGTAGGGAGGGCTGGGGGTATACTGGGATGCATAGGGAGAGGCATCAGCAGCAGAAAACAGGAAGTTGTTATCCCTCTGTACAGACAGTTGGTGAGACCCCATCTGGAGTACTGCATCCAGTTCTGGAGATCCCATCTCCGCAAGGACATAGACAGGATAGAGGCAGTCCAGACGAGGGCAACTAAAATGGTGCAGGATCTGCAAGAGAAGCCGTATGAGGAGAGACTAAAGGAGCTTAATATGTATACCCTTGAGGAAAGAAGGAGAGGGGGACATGATAGAAACTTTTAAGTACCTCAGTGGAATCAACAAAGTCCAAGAGGGTAGCATCTTTCAGAAAAGAGACATGCAAGAACAAGGGACACAATTTAAAGATAGAGGGGGGCGTTCAGGGCAATGCGAGGAAGTATTATTTCACAGAGAGGGTAGTGGATGCATGGAACAACTTTCCTGAGGAGGTTGTGGGGTCTAAAACTGTGGGAGAATTCAAGAATGCATGGGACAGACATAAGGCAGTTCTTGTGGGGGTAGGAAGAAATAGGCTGCTGGTTAACTAGGATCTGCGGCCTATCCTGTAGGTAAGGAAATGGGCAGACTAGATGGGCCAAGCGGTCCTTATCTGCCGTCAGAGTCTATGTTTCTATGTTTTTATGTTATAACAGTTGCTAATAGGGCCAGGTGCTAATGGCTCAATGTTGTCTAAAACAGTTGCATGTTTCCTTCAGTAAACTGGCCAGCAGGTTTTTGAATGTGAAAAGGCCTGGGAATGAGGACAGTTTTAACAAGCTTTGCATGGTATTCCAAAGTGATGGGAGTGAAAAATTGATTGTAGCCAAGCCATATGTTGTTTTTACTCTAGGAATCTGGAAACAAATTAAAGAGAAGCGTCTCAGGCCATAGGAACCCTTGGCTCATTGGAATAGACTTAAGATGTATGTAGGTAGATTATTGGAGAGTGGTCTATAGATCCAAAGTAGGGCATTTACATTTCTTTCCCTCCTGATTGAGAGTGACGGCCACCCTGATTCCTGATATAGTAGGCAATGGTGTACGCGAGGGTAGATTAAAGATAAATCTTAGGCTCGGTGGTATAGAGTGTCTAGTTTGTTAAGTCGTAAGGGACAATGAGTGTAAAGAAAGTCAGCATAGTCCAGTATAGGCAGGAATGTAGCCTGTACAAGTCTTTCTCTAGCTTCTATGGTAAGCAGGTGTTTAATCCGATATAATATTCCTAACTGCTGTCTTAATTTCTTCGAGACTTCATTTAAGTGGCACAGGAAGTTGAGTTTAAGAAGTGCTGTGTGGAATTTCCAAATTCTGGCAGAATGAAATTTCGTGGAATTTTCAAAATTCTTCCAAATTTTGCTGGAAACAGAATGGTTGAATTCCACGGTAGTAAATGGTTGCTGAATGATTTTCTGTGGAAAAAAATGCTGTTCTATTCTGTAGGTCTCAACATTTTCCACAGAAATGGTTACGGAATGATTTTCTGCTGAAAAAATGCTGTTCTTCGCGGATTGCAGCAGGCTGAATTCCGCAGAAGAACCAATGAAATTCTGGTGGAAATTCCACCGGCAGAATGGTCATTCTTCACCAGTTTCACCAGCAGAATTATGCATTCCGCACAGGACTAGCATCATGTAATGCATCTAAAGGTCACATTGAGTTTAAAGCTGTGCTGGGATTTGAACCTTGATGTGGCAGCTCAGTCCTGTTGGACGAACCACACTACCTCAAAGAACACCCCACATATCAGAACAACTTTTCAGAATGCTGTTTTCCTGTTAGATGCACACAAACACGATTTGAGTTTACTCGGCTTATATGACCAAGTTTGTTCTGTACATAGTTCTCCTAACCCTCTCGTTCAGTGAGACCCTTTTTCATACAAGTAATGTATTACATATAGGATAAAGCATGGGGTGCAGTGTGTAACGAGAATCGTACACACACCCGAGTTGTTGGACGGCACATAAACCCCGAGAGCGAAGCCCAAGGGGTTTATGCAGCCATCCAACAATGAGGGTGTGTGTAAACTTCGAGTTTACACACGGCACCCCATACTTTGTTTTATTTAATTGAGGGGTCACTTTTTTCACCGCATTCTCTCACACAAAGAGCCGTGTATTAAATGCCATAATTAACACTCGTGTATTATGCCATTTAATACACGGCTATTTGTATGGGAAAAAATGTGACCCATTAATTAAAAAATAATTAGTGAACTTCATGTAAACAAGCAGTGTGGAGATATTGTATGCTACTGTGGGCGGTGACAGTACCTCTTCAGAATTTCAGTAGCCACCTCTGTTTAAAAAGAAGTCCTTTACAGAACACCATTACCCCATAAATAAAAAAATTACCCAAGAGATACCTAAGGCCCTAATTGAGGCCCCTATAGTTATTTGAGCTTGTGGACTATCAAAGTTTTTTTTTTTTATTTCTATTTTTTCCCTCCTTACCCAGTGCACCAGGCTTTGCTTCTGCTGATCTGTAAGCCCTTGATCTCATGGTTACTGGAGCAGTCACCACTGACCCTTAGATACCTACTATCTACCCTTCATATACTGTCCCAAAACTTGTTATCTGGGTGGTTTAGCTGGCAAGGAGTACTGCCACTCAGAACTTTCCCAGCTGGGGAGGGGACGCAAAAGCCCTGGCAATTGAAATGACAAGAGATGCATAGCAACATTATCTGCCTGATTTACCATCGTTGGTTCCACCTGCTCCGCTGCAGTGAGGCCTGAGATGGTAGAGCTTTCCAAAGTGGGCTGGACCCAAGGTAACCCTCACACTGCTGTCTATGCTCGCTGGTCCAGGAATGGACATATCATGCTACTATGTCACAGGTCAGCACCCTGCATCAGTCTAGTGGTAAGATTTCAGCCCCATGTCTGGGCCTGCATATTCCTGTCTATGTGATTCTCTCCCTCTGGGAAGCCAGGGTGCAGACATGCAATGGCAGGATACACCCGCCCTTCCCAAGGCAGGAGGCATCCAAGGCAAACTGTCTGCACTGTCTGTGCCACCTGATGTGCCAGGAGGATCCAGACTTAGGATGTGAGCCTGGGTCAGCAGCACAACAAGCGGCACAGCTTACTATGAGGCTGTTGGGTATAAGGATACTCGGAACTGGCCAATTCTGATCCAGTTGGACAGTTTAGTATTTAAGGACTTTCCAGTTCCGAATCCAATTCCTAGTCAGTTCTGACAAGGACCTCAAAATCAAAATTGGAATCAGAATCCTAACTCCTAACTTCTTATGTAAAAGCATGTTTAAGCCTTATATCTTGCAATTAGGGTTGTCAGATGACGATTCCAAAAATCCCCCAAACTGGGTCTGAATCTGACAATCCGATTCCGTGACTCAGAGTCCAAGCAATTCTAATATGTGGGCAGTTCAAAGCAACACAGGATTTAAACATAATGTGGATCATAAATGAGAGCAGGGGAGGCAGACCCCATGACATCTGAGTGCTGCCAGCCTCCCCAGTGTTCTAATGTCCAGCATAATAATGACACATTTGCAATGATCTACATACTGTCCATTGGGGTATCTTTTCTGCAGGTTTTAATATCAGACAGGGAAAGTTCAATCTGATTGTTCTTATAGTTTAAATAACATGGCCTCGAGAGTTTGTTGACATTTTCTGTGGGTGCATTTTCCATTTTGCAGAGCCTACCTGGAAACTAGAGTCAATTCTATCGACACTGAACTCCAGATTTAACAAGAGAGTCCTCGTCGACATGTTTGTATGGAATGATGACCGGGATTCCAGCAGTCATATTATCTATGTAAGCAAAGAATATATATTTTTTATAACATAGAGAAATTGTGCAATACCCCGACTCAAAATATATGGGGTGGGATATTCAGAAATATGCCTGGCAGGGGCGCAGACAGGGCGCAGCACAACTGGGATGTGCCAGGGCGTGGACTGGGCGATATTCAACGGAGCTGTGCCATGGCTCAGCACCGTTGAATATTGCAACTTGGCCCCCTGCATTGCGCATGGCACAGTGGCACTGCGCTGGCACAAGTGGAAAGAGTGGAGCAGGAGGATGCGCCAGTGCAAGTGCGGTTGTGCTAGGCGCAGGAGCCGTGATATTCAGCAGTGGATATGCAAATGGGGCCATAATGTATGCAAGGTGCAACTGGGCCATTAGCATGTCATTATGGCTCCATTTGCATGCAGGTGCGCCGATCCCCTGCGACTTGCACATGGTGCCCTGCCAGGCTGCAGCCGTCGGGGACCGACGCCCCCTGCATATCGCGGCAAGGTGCCCCAATGCCCGATTGCGGGAATAAGTATATTTAAATTCACATCCAATATCCCTGGTGGTCCAGTGGACTGCTTCCAGCCCGATCGCGGGCATAAGTATATTTAAATTCACGTCCAATATCCCTGGTGGTCCAGTGGACCGCTTCCAGCCCGATTGTGGGCATAAGTATACTTAAAGAACATCCAATATCCCTGGTGGTCCAGTGGACCGCTTCCAGCCCAGTCGTGGGCATAAGGATATTTAAAAGCATTTTACATTATCGCTGGTGGTCCACGGTCTTCTCCCCACTCCGCCACTCACTGAGCCCTCGCCATTTAGCCTCCCCCGTCAATCGGTAGCGGTCAGTTTCCTCATTCTCGTTGCCGCCTCTGGCCGACCGACTCAGATGTACAGCTTGTTGGTTCATAGCATAATAATGGGCGCAGAGATCGTATTCGCTACCTGGCTGTTCAGATTTGTGAATGGCTCCATTCACATATCGGGACTGTGTAGTGTGCAGTTCTCAGACGCCCATTGGCCCATGCTATGGACCAATGGGCGACAGCCAACAGCACGCAGTCATTCGCCGTGCGGCCGCGGCGGCTTGCGGGTGGGGAGCTGCCGTCCGCTGCTGACGGGGAGCAGGGTGGGGCTTAGTGGGCAGGTAGGGAGGGCACGCCGATTCCTGGTCCTCGGGAGCTGGTGGCCACCCACAGTTGGCTGCCATGTTGCACCCTGCAATATAGCAGCTCACCTGTGGGTGGCCATCCCTTGCTCCTATATCCTTTTGGCTCAACTTTGAGCACCAGTGTGCGGCGCAAGTAGAGGTTTCACCAGCATATGCACCGCACATCCCAGGCTGAATATTGGGCTGTGTGGAATATGCATGGGAGCACCCCTCGCACCTGCGCTGCATACATTACTGGTGCGCCCTGGCGCATCGGGATCTGCGCGGTCACAACATCTACCCACAGATATCGTGCCGGGCGCATTAGTGGGTTCGCATGACGACACTGTTGCATCATGCTAACAACTTTGAATATCCCACCCACTGTCTTTAAGTGTAAGGGAGACAAGACGATAATACAAAAAGTGAGTTGTAAAGTCCTGCCCCAACATGCAGTGACAAACTGCCTATTTTGAGTCAGACCATCACATATTCAGTTTACACAACATCAGTTTACTAGTCATGATGTTTAAATCTGCTGTCTGTCTGAAAAATTCTACTTTTCTCTTTGATTTCACCTGCTGGCTGCAGTGCGGCATGGGGCTATTGTGATATCATCAGCACCAGAAATCTGCTCTCTTATTGGTTCAGTATGCCATTGTTATATACCTAACCTTCAGTATATCAGTTGTGACCTACTAGCCTTCAAAATATCATCATATGTTGAGGTTGAATACACAGTACTGGTCCTAGCTATTCTTGGGCCCTGTGTGAACCTCCTTGCTGGGGTCCCATATCAGAAGTCGCAAAGCCCCCCAAGGAGCATCCTCATCCCTACCATGGCCTCCCTGTTGCTTCACTTTAGCTAGTTTTGTGCCATTTTGCACTTTACTTAAAGTAGTACATACAGGACCAGGAAGAAGGTAGCTAACTGGACAATTAATTTTTGGGGGCCCTCTGCTGTTGGGGCCCTGTGCAATGCACAGTTTGCAACCCGCCCACAAGGCTGGCTCTTACTAAGATATCATCTGTTATCTTGCCATTTTTAGCTCCATTGGTGTTATATAACTCTATAATAACTGGTGATCTCTGTTATCAACCCACTTTCGAGTACTGTAAAAGTCAACCCGTGGGTTGATATGACTTTTACAGTCTCATGCCAAGAAGCCTGCTGCATTCGCATTCCAGAGTAAACAGATTCAAACTCATAGCATGACCTCCATAACTTACAGATCCAAATGAGAAAGCGTAATCATTTTAAATGAATTCTGTAGTTTACCCTCCGGTTTAGAGATCTGTATGTGTGTGCCATTTATTTATTTCATTTATTTATTTCGTAAAACCAACACGGAGACCCGCGGGCAAAATGCTCGTACTTCCTTACTAGTAGGCACGCCCCCACGCTAGTACGTTATGTGATGTCAGTCCTTGAATAGCGTGGGGGCGTGTCTATTAGTAAGGAAGTATGAGCGTTTTGGCCTCGCATCTCCTCATAGTGTTAATTCTTTTATTGAATTTTTTAGTGCCAGTTATTATAAAATAGAACATATGTAGGGAGTAGAAATGGGTTTTTCACACACTACTTGTGAGATAATAGAACCTCTCGAGCTTCGGGCCTCAAGGTTTACATATTATCATACAACTTGGGTGTGTGTGAAAAATCACATCAACTCCTACATATGCATTATTTATGTATATACACCTGACTAATCTCAAATGCTTTCTGGATTCTCCTGAAGAAGTTTCATCCTTATGTCAGACATTGATTGCCTCTAAGAGCAACATGTCTTCAGATTAGGAACAGACTTATCCAATGTCAGGTCTGTTGACTGGACTATTTGTAGAGCACCAAAAGGCATCTATCAGGTTCGTACAGACTATAGACATTTTGCAAGGATTCCTTAAGCATCGCAAACAACAGAAAACTACTGAGACCTGCTGCATAAATAAAAGAGTACGCAGAAGTTAAATAGCAGTGTGTACATGGGCACAATCACTTGGGAAGATGTGGGGTTGGTCTAGTCTCCCTCAACTTTTTCAGCCCTCCGATATGGCTAGTGTGGCTTGAGGCTCAGTAGATCTATGTCTCCCCAACCTTTTAGCTGTGATTTTACTCATGAGTGTGTAATATTACTGAGAACATGCCCTAGTTCTCAAACGAGATCAAACGGTTGTTGAGTTAGTTATCTTGTCATGTTCAACACTGAAGAATCACCAATTCCTGCATTCAGTTATTTAACTCTAAAGGTAGCAATATCAAGTTTATCAAAATGCATACCAGATGCCAGTCTACTGGTGCAGAGGTTGGGTTTCGCCTATGATGCTGATGCTCTGGGTTCAGATATGGACTTGAGGCATCGGAGGGCCGGTCGGGGGGATGTAGGAGGATTGACTGTACTAGGGACCACTCTGCTCCTCTGGGGGAGGTGGGTGTGTGTGACTGGCGTGTGATTGACCCCTAGTGGAGGCTGGGGTGTCTACATCTGCTGGCACCGAGTTGTCAAGAGGCATGCCGGACGTCACGCATGGCACATTTTGTCATTGTATGCCACACCTCCTAGGGCTCTAAATGGCTGCCAGCTCTCTTCCTGATGCCTCGTCTCTCCAGTCCTGCACCACCCTTCAAGGTATCTGGCCAATGACTAAGCGAGAGTCCCCATTGGCTTGGTCCAGTCCTGTGATGCTGCCCTGGGGGGGTAAGCCAGGGAGGCTTTCTGATGGCACTCCTGCTAGGACCCTTGTAAGAGCTGTCCATGATGGCTGTGCCGGACTGATGGCCCTGCCCAGAGGGGGTAAACCTGGGTGGATTGCCGCTCCAGGTGTGTCAGAGGGATGAGTGGAGGTAGGGGAGTCGAGAACTGAGCCCTATGGGAGTCTGGCACCCCAAAAGCACAGTAAATGAAAAAAAATACATACCATAAGGGAGTAGACTAGGGTCACTGGGGCCAGCTAGGTAGCTCAGCTCTTCTCCTTCGGGGGGGGCTGCGCATACCACTACTTGGGTGCCACCTAGTGAAGTTAGTTGGTGCAGTGATGGTCATTCATCTTGTGGGTTGGGTGCTGATGTTGAGGTGAGCTGTGTCTTTATGCAGTGTGTGCATGCCGTTGCATTGGTGCTGGCCCAGGGTTGGTGGGAAAACAGGGGGAAAAAAGCAATTTCACAGGCAGGATGAAGTCTGCAATCCTACAGGCTCCGCACCACCAACTGAAGCACCCATTCAGTCATGGAGGTAATAAGCAGAGGGGTAAGTCTCGGTTGAAGTGGGGGACAGGGCTGGGGGTCACTGCCAGAATAGGGCCTGTGGTGGGATACTAGAGAATAAAGACAGGATGAAAAATGCAAACCAGAAACTGGTTAAAGAATGATGGAACATGGGTGTAGGCAGGCATACTCAAGCACTCCATGGTGTGCAATTTTATTTAAGGGGGTAGCAAATAGGATCTGAACTGCTTTCCTTTTCCATGAAAACTAAAAGAAAATACTGAACCTTTCTGTAATTTTATTCATAGGAGTCAAAACTAGAAGGACTGGTCACTAATACTCTCTTTGCATTGCAAGGACAATACAACTTTACAGGTTCTGGGCTGGTACGGGTGTCTTTAGGGAACAATGCATGGCATTTGTATTTACCCATGCATGGCAACAACCACTGTCATGAGATACAAAAGTTGTATTTATTGTGCCAAATGAGGCAGCAAACACGGTCCTGGTGTACATTTGTATATTGTCTGGCTACACTGGGGGGGGAGGTAGCTCGCCCTAACAAGGAGGGGGGGAGGTAGCAGTGAGTCCACTTGGTGTGCAGATCTGAAATCCCTGGCTACACCCCTGTGATGGAATGTGTCCCATGGTATGCTGAAGAGATTGTGGAGTGCAGGGGGCTGGTCATGCACGATTACAGTATTTCAGGTGTATAGTAAGTTACAAAAAGGTTGTTGGCAATTGGAGGATATAGGGAGAACTGAAGAACAGAGATAAGCAGTTTACCAGGCATCTTCCTGGTATGCTTTCTGCAGGAGGGCAGTGATACCTGTTTTTGGTTCTGGCCATTGCAGCAAACAAGCACATCACTAGAGGGTGGTGAAAGCGATTCCTTCCAGTCTAGTTGGAATGGTGAGGCACAGTAAGAATAAAATGATCAAATACAGAGGCTAACTCACATTGTGAGACTGAAGAGGGATGCTTCTAGCTATACATGGATACTGTGGTGGTGTTTGTCGTTCCAAGGATAATTAACATTCCCTTAGGAAATTGCTTGGAAAACAGAAAAAAATAGGGAAACATCCAAAGCTGGAGGAGGGAAAGGTGTAGAGAGTTAAAATTAAGCCTCAAGACGTGGGAGCAGATGATTTGTTTTCTAAAATTGGCATGTAAGAAATGGAAGCTTATAGAAGGAATAATATATGGGTAACCACCACAACAAGCCTTGGACCTTGATGGCAAAGCTTGAGAGGTCCATGCTGTTATCTCAGTCCTGAGATGGAAATCCAGGGTGGGCTGTGTTTTATTTTTTATAGTATATGGATTTTGTATGAGACTGTAACTTTGTATGTGCGATTAGAGTGGAGAGAATGAATGAAAGTGAAAGCAGGAGCAGGGAAGCAGCGGCAGCTGGCGCAAGAGGGAAAGTCAAGTGCACTGATTATAGAATATGTACAAAACCATCTTTAGAATGCACAACATTTCAGCTGTGCATGACTAGCTTTGTGAACTGGCTGAATTCCATACACAATAAGCCCTAATCATATACAGCACAGAGAATATTGCATGGGCAACTGTGCCACGTAGGAGTTTTGATTCCTCTGACTTCGAGCAAAGCTTGAGAGATTTATGAGAATCAGAACCCTGAGGTGGCAGAACACACTGACTGTGCACAAAGTTGATCATCCTGTATTTTTTATAGTGTGTAGTATTATATGAAATGTGCACATGGCAGTTTTTTCACTTTCAGAACGATACTGACTTGTGCAGTTCTAGAGGTTTCAAATGCTATTGTACCACATAAGGGTACAGTCACATTCCATGACCTTTGAACTGTGGTACAGCAGTATTTTGAAAGGGATGGAATTCTATACAGAACAATGGTCTGCTATACACTATATTGTAATTACTGGTTAGTGTAAATATTACACCAAAGTTGGTGCTTTCAAACTCCATAATACACAGGTGTGTATTACAGCCTGTGTATTATGGAGTTTGTCATAGCTGTTGCCTCTCCTGGGCTAGAATAATCATAGTGCTGTTCCACTATAGAGTTTTACTTTCATCCCGCAACAACAAACAATTAAACTCAGGACTGCACAAGTTTTTTGTTCCTTGTCAAATGTTAATTACAACTAGAGTAATTACAAAAACAAATTATAGGAAGCAGAGTTAATGTTTTTCAAATACCCTTCAAGTGTGTTGCTTTTCAGACCACTTGAGCTTTGCTCTCCTGGTTTATTGAGCAACACACACCTCAGTTAGATAAAAAGGACTTGTAATGCACTACTGCCCATAATATTAATCTATATGTATCTGATGAGACAAGTCAGTAAGAACACTTGTGACAAAGATACACATCAATATGATTTTGATTGGCTGTAGTTGAGCCTTAAATTTTCACTTGCCAAAGCAAACATATTACTGTGATAGTGGATTTGAAAGGTGTGCTGTCGGTCCTGTGCAGGGCAGTCTGCAGAGGGCTTATCAGTGTCAGGTCAGTGCTCAGCCTGGCTGGTCGGTCCAGTGCAGGGCAGTCTTCGGTGGGCTTATCAGTGTCAGGTCAGTGCTCAGCCAGGCTGGTTGGTCCAGTGCAGGGCAGTCTTCGGTGGGCTTATCAGTGTCAGGTCAGTGCTCAGCCTGGCTGGTCAATCTAGTGCAGGGCAGTCTGCAGTGGGCTCATCAGTGTCAGGTCAGTGCTCAGCCTGGCTGGTCGGTCCAGTGCAGGGCAGTCTGCAGTGGGCTCATCAGTGTCAGGTCAGTGCTCAGCCTGGCTGGTCGGTCCAGTGCAGGGCAGTCTGCACTGGGCTCATCAGTGTCAGGTCAGTGCTCAGCCTGGCTGGTCGGGCCAGTGCAGGGCAGTCTGCAGTGGGCTCATCAGTGTCAGGTCAGTGCTTAGCCTGGCTGGTCGGGCCAGTGCAGGGCAGTCTGCAGTGGGCTCATCAGTGTCAGGTCAGTGCTTGCCTGGCTGGTCGGGCCAGTGCAGGGCAGTCTGCAGCGGGCTCATCAGTGTCAGGTCAGTGCTTAGCCTGGCTGGTCGGTCCAGTGCAGGGCAGTCTGCAGAGGGCTCATCAGTGTCATGTCAGTGCTTAGCCTGGCTGGTCGGTCCAGTGCAGGGCAGTCTGCAGTGGGCTCATCAGTGTCAGGTCAGTGCTCAGCCAGGCTGATCATTACAGTCTTCTCTGCTTGACGGGGTGAAACTTTGTGTAGTTCACAAAAAAAGAGCTGCCTGTATCACAGGGCAGCTCTTTGCTTTGATCTGCATAATGCTACCCAGCAAGCAGCTAGTCGGCATAATGCTCAGCCTGGACCTTGTACCCCATCCTCACCTGCGTCAGTCACTAGCCCATTGTGCTGTTTACTCCAAAGTGGCTACCATAGTCCCCACTTCACAAAACAAATGGCAAACAAACCCACCTGCTGTCAAAGATTCCATCCCCACCCCATTGCATCCCATCCCCAGTTCCCACACAAAATAAACTCACTGGCTTCAAAGATCTATACCCTCCTGACTGTATGCTGTCTTTGGTTCCTATACAGAAAGAAACTCAACCCATCTCCCCATTTGCTTCCTGTGTCCCTTTTAAAAAGATCCCAACTTCTCCCAAGTATCCTGCCCCCCTTTCCATCACTTTCCGTGCCCAGTAAATATGAACCTGACATTGGAGTGCCCAGTCACCTGTGTCAATACCTGAAATAAAGAAAACCATCCCTTGATGTCTTGTTTTTGATTTTTTTGACACCCTGTAAAAAAGATAATGGTCTATCAATGCCTCTTGCTGCCACGGCCCCTGCAGCTGCTATCTACCCCCCACTCGACACTCCCTCCCTCACTCAGCATCCACCATCCCACACCCTCCCTACCCCTTACTTACCTGCCAGGGGTCCAGCACTATAGTCCTTTCTGGACCGTAGACACGCTTTCATGCTTCAACGTGGAATCAAGAACTGAGGAGATCAGATAAGCGTGAGGTCAGTGTATTTCAAATGCTGCTTAAACTTGTACTCATAACTTAATCATTCTTAGTATTTTCCACCTTCTGTACCTTATGGACAAGGTAGGTGAAATCTGGCCTGAAATATGATTTTCAGTTGCTCTTCAAATCACATTTTGAGGGATTTGAAAATGTTCACCTACTGGATTCATGAGGTGGAGTCATAAGAAGACTCTGTTGAAAATTTGAGATCAAAATATTAAAACAACAATGTTATGAAAGTACATTGACATTTTTAAATGCCCGCTCATACCTGTGGTAATTCTCAATGTTTGACCCACATTTTCAATATAGCCATTTTTCCACTACCTCATAAATGTGACTATCATTTTCAAATCCTGACCAAAATATGTTTTCGCACTTGTGGTGCAAAATTATGTTTCAGCCAGTATTTTGTAAATGACACCTACATACTGAAAAGGAGGTGTCATAAAAGACTGTGTTGAAAATTTGGGGTCCCAGAACAATGAAGTTATGAAGAAACATTGAATTATTTTCAGCTTGCCACTCATAACATTGCAACGTATGTAGATTTGGGTCCCAATTTTCAGCATAGCCCTCTTGTTACCCCACCTTATGAACATGACGGATGTCATGCTTCAAATCTCTAATGAAAATGTTTTTAAATTTACACTGTAAAGTCACCTCTCAAAGGGATTTTAAAAATTCCACTTGCTGTGATCATAAGGTAGGGTCATAAAAGTCAGTGTTGAAAATTTGGGGTCAACCTTTTTATCCGTTACATTTTACCTGGAAAGTGGACTGGATCAAGATCCATTTTCAGCCATGCTTGGGGAAAGGGGTACAATAAGTCAACAAAGCATCAACAAATGACAAAACATTAAATAAACCCAGAAAAATCTCATATCAAACAATATGTACAAAATGTTCATACATTTTAAATAACTGTATAATTTAGTTTGTTGCAGCAAAATCAGGATACATCGAAACAATTATAAATCAACAGCATCATCATAAGTTCCCTTAAATTTCTCTTAAACATACTAGGTTTAACATTAAAGTTTGCTAAAGTTGTTTACAAGCACTGGTAAAAATATGAAAATGAACACTCAGTTGTCTTTAATTTAATCCAATCTCACTATATTGCTTTATTGATGTCCTTCTTAGTAATTTAGGGCCAGATATTCAGAAATGCGCCAAAGTCTGGCACAAGTCCAGCACAGCGCAACGATGTGCCATGGTGCAACAGGATCATAGTCGAGGATGCGAGGGTTTAACTCGCGCCAGCACAACCCGGCTGAATATGGCAGAGTTGTGCCATGGTGCAGAAAGAGATGCTCCAGCGCAACTGTGGGAGCAGAGCAGCAGAGCAACAGAGGGGGTACTGGCACAGAGAACAGACCCAGGGATAGAGCCATGGAAGCACAGTGACAGGCCACAGGAGGCCTCCACCAGCAAGGCACAGCAGGGCACCCACAAGCACACAGACATCTGACCCCAGAACACAGCAGTGGCAGAGAAAGCAGGCAACAGGAGGTGCCAACGGCCAATGGAGGGCCACCATGGGAGCGCCCCCACAGACCACTGGCCGTGCCCCCCGCTCCCAGACCATAGCAGGCCACACCCAGGACCATGCGGCCAAGCACACACATGCCACACAGGAAGCCCACACAGTAGGCACTGACCATGCTGGGTGGCAATTAGCATGGCAGACCACATGGGACAGACTGCACAACACCAAGCAGGAGCCCCAACACAGCGTGTGGACAGTACCTGACCAATGACCATGGCCGTTGGCCACCACCATGCACACACCCACCTGACCACCGCCCCATGGGCACCCCAAGGCACAGCCACCGACCCAGGGGATGGACACCACCACAGTGGGACCTACCACGGCACACAGCAGGGAGCCACAGGAGCACGGCATGTGCCCCCACATGCACACAACATGGACGGACACTGGGCCACTGCAGCATGGTGCCCCATGCCACCTGCAAAGCAGACATGGACACAGGTGGGTAGTGCTAGACAATAGATGTGATGGAACAACCATGTACAGAAACAGCAGGGACTGGGGATGGGTGGGGACAGTGAGGAGGGACAGGGAACAGGGACTGTGCAGTGGGAGGGGGAACTGTAGGGAAAGGCCCAACAGGGGTAACAGGAGACACAGGGGCAACCCTAGCGACGGCCCTGGCCGGGCGCCTGGCATGCCATCCCTCACCCCCTCCACCATCAGCATGCCCTGCAGGGCTGCCACCACCCCAAGTATGCCAGAGACACCGGGCAAGGTCTGCCACATGGGCCGGTGCAGCATCTGGCAAAGCAGTGTCCACACTGGCAGCTGGACACCTATAGTGAGGGCCAAGGCAGGTGCCCAATGCAATGGCCTAAGGAACCATGCCAACCAACAGTGCACATGTGCGCGATAGAGAGCACACCAGCATGCAGAAGTGACGTTACTGGCCCTACGCTGCTTGCACTGTGCCACTACATCGTGCTGGTCGGCGCTGCCTGTGTGTGATTGACACCATTGCAGCGCAGTGTGCATGCACACGCAGGTCCGAGCACTGTGCATGCATGGTCATTGCGCCGCCACTTGTTCGAGCACAATACCATTGCACATGGTGCAGTATCCCGATATTCAGACACCGCATGCAAATGAGCTCATCAGCCAATGTGTGGCGCAGTGGGGTGCATTAGCATATCATTACCATTGTGCACAACCTCATTTGCATATGCTGTGCCACAGAAGCACCACTGAACAGCACAGGCCATGTACTAGTATTGCAACCTTGACAGGTGTGGTGGATGCCGACAGCACTGCTGGGTAGGTTGGCCCAGGGAGATGCTGCCAGGGCCTCAGCAGGTATGCGCTGTCACCTGTATGGAGCATGCCATGGATAGCCCTGTGCTATGCTGTGCTGCACCCCTTGTCTGTCCCTAGCACCCACACCACCATGCACACCCTGCCCACCCCCACCCCCAGGACTGTGCTGCCCATCTCACCCTGCCCATGCCACACACATCCATCAGGTAGTCTGTGGGGTCATCCCCACATTCACATCCATGGCACAGCACAGGGCTGTGCCGGGTGTGTGGTGCAGGAATTGGTGTGCGCCCCGTGGCATCGCACACCACCTGGTGGGTGATGCTTGGGTACCCCTTTCTGTTGATATGTGCTGGTCCCATAGGGACAGGTGGCATGTGGCTGCCCATGTGGGTGCAGGCACAGGCCCCACTCACACCAGGCATGCATGCTGCCCTGTGGCTGTCCTGCATCAGTGCTGTATGCTCCGCCTGTGAGCAGGGGTGATGGCTGCATTCCACAGCATGAGGCAGCACAGCCATGAGGACCTGTGTGGGGCGGCGGGCCACGGCCACTGGGGTGATGTCCCTGGTGTCCCCTGTTGGTCCTTGGCTGGTGCCTGTGGTAAGCAGGCACATGCTGGTGGTCACCATCATTACCACGCC
This sequence comes from Neoceratodus forsteri, assembly GCA_016271365.2. NCBI lineage: Eukaryota > Metazoa > Chordata > Ceratodontiformes > Ceratodontidae > Neoceratodus > Neoceratodus forsteri. The sequence continues at coordinate 263,306,609 of CM057452.1, read as the reverse complement.
CATGGCGTAGCTCTGTCTGGTGGGTGCCCGCAGCTCCGTGCTGTGCAGCTCGCAGGACTGCCTCAGCATGGCCCTGTTCATGTGGTGCCAGCCCATGATCTCGGTGTCACTCTGGTTCCCAGCAGTGCTGCGGGCATGGTACCGCCTGTATCGGGCATGCCACCACCAGGCCCTTTATCAGCCATGTAGCTGTTCCTCCTGCCACTTCACACTCATCATCACTGCTTCCATCAGGGTGGGCACACACTCCATGTCCCCTGCTGTCCACCGTGCCCCTGGGTGGTTGGCTGCTGGCTGTGTGCCACCCTGGTACACAGGCTTTGTGTCTGTGTGTCTGTGTGTGTGTGTGTCTCTCTCTACCCCCACGCCACCTCTCTGTCCCTCCCTCTGTGTGTCTGGTCATGTGCCTGTCTGTCTGTCTGTCTCCTGTGTCCCTCCTCTCACTCCCACACTTGGTGCAAATTCTGTCTGTGTGCTTGCGCCCTGTTTTACTAGGAACAAGTCTGCTCGGAGCAACTTTGACTTTCTCCACACTTGCGCCATGGGTTCACGGTTGAATGTGCCACTGCGCTGGATATTCATGGGAACACCCCTTTGCTGTTGCACCTGCATTCATTATAGTTGTGCTTTGGCGCAATGGATTTTGCGCTGCGCACTGGCTCCCACTGAATATGGCTCCTTGGCACAATACCACACTTGTGCTAGTTCAACTCAGTTGCGCCATGCGCAACTGCTCTAAATATCTGGGCCATAGTGTTTTGCACTTTCACAATTTGTCATTTAGTTCTGTTGGTACTCCTGCATCTATAATTCTATGTATTAAAGTTGAAACTGAATTAAAATTTAAAATTCTGTGTCTTGGGGTCAAAAAACAACAAAGTTATGAGAACTCATTGAATTTTTCAATGTTTACATGTAACTCTGTGATTTTGCAGATTCTGCTGCAAATTTGTACAGACATAGCCCTTTGTTACCCAACCTGATGAACGTGACAGGTGTCATTTTTCAAATCTCCTTTGAAACTTGTTTCTGCTGCCCCTCTGTGAAACCACCTTTGAGTCAGGATTTAAAAAAATCCACCTGTCATGATCATAATATGGGATCATAAAAAGACTGCTGTAAATTTGGGGTCAAAATGTCAAAAAGCAGCTGCTGTGGAGAAACATTGAATTGTTCCGTTTACTCATAACTTTATTTTTTGCAGATTTGGGCCTCTAATGTTCAGAATATTCCTTGTGTTACCCCACCTCCAGAACATGACAGGTGTCATTTTTAAAATCCCTCCAAAACAAGATTTTGCATTTGCATCTGGAATCACCTTCGCATGGGTTTTGAAAACTCCACCTGTCTTGATCATAATGTCTAGTCATAAAAAGACTATGTTGGAAATTTGGGGTCTAAATATGGGAACCCACTGAAAGCTAGAAATTGGCTCTCAGCTGACCTATCCGAGATAAACACAGTTTAAAAGTGTGTAAAAGCAGGACACCACTGAAAATGACATACTGCATCTTATCTGGTCTATCCTGGGTAAACAGATAGTAAAAATGTATAATGCTCAATCGTCTTTTCCCCATCGGACCCCTGAGTGACTAGAGTCTGCTGCTGACCCCTGGTCACCAATGTGGCAAGTAATAGCACTGCTACCATACCACCAGGCAGCTCAAGCCTTCCATTTTTAGGGAGAAACACAAGGAAGGGAGACTCTCAAATGTAACTTGACTAAGGAGAAAAGTATTGGTCCATTTATGATGGACATAATATAATTGTAAGGCACACAGAAGTTTTTTCCACATTCAAACAAGCAGGGTATGAGGAAGGAAAGGAAAGGAAAGGAATGTGGTTTTATGTAGTGGCTTTCCAACCATACTGTATCCTAAAGCACTTTACAATCCATGAACACTTGTCAGCATCCATTAGGTGAACGAGAGAGGCCAAATAAGATGGAGGGGGTGGTAGGGAAAATCAGGGAGTTAAATACAGACTAGGAGAAAGAATGAGATGAGAGGTGTAGTCCTATGTAAGGCAAAATTGAGTTGAAAGGGCTGAGTTATTTTAGGAAGTTAAATGCGAGTGAACTGTCCCCTGTTAGTTCTTGATCAGAAGCAGAGCCCTGTGAATCAGTTTGGATGGCATGGCTTGATAACTCAATCACTTGTTATGAAAAGCAAAACAATTGAGTTTGGAGTCACACAGAGAGGAGCCTGCCAGGATGCAGTGCAACACTGCAGCATTCTGGTCTGCAGCAGAGTGACTGCAGGAAACAAAGCAGTTTCAGTTGCAGTTAATCCCTTCTGTCTTACAGTAACCTGAAATACTGCACTGCATCCTGACAGGTGCCGCTGTAAATTCTGCCATTCCCCCTTTCCTTTCCTTTGTCATTGTGATTAACAAGAGCAATCTTTAACCCACTTTTGCTGACAGTAACCCTTTAAGGAAATACAATAATTCTGGACCCAAAAGACAGAGTGATCTGTTGGCTGGAGTTATTAACCTTGCCCCTGCAGGCAGTTTTATACAAACAAATGAACATTAAAAAAACTCAGTGGAATCCTTTAATGAGCTGCTCCACACAGCATGAATGTGTGTGTTTTTTTTCTGCTCACTTTCCCACTGAGCTGGTGGGAGGGAGGAACTTGATGCACCAATGGTCTTCTCCCCCAACCCCCAAATCTGTAAATATGACATTTGTCTGTCATTTTTTGGAAATGTTGGCAGTGATTGACTCTGCACTGTTGGAGCTGGGTGCAAGCTGTGTCGGCAGCAGTGAAAGCGTAAGCAAGCAAACAAAATCCATGAAATGGTATCTTAATAGCAAAGAGGTTTGTTATTTTGTGTCCCAAGAGTTCTCGTGAAGTAATTCAATACATTTATTACACAACCATATTCCCTACTCTGAGAACTCTTTTATGATCTGTGTTGAATATTCTCCAATGGAGATTAACTAGTATTTTGCAACTGTCTCTGTAGCAGTTTGTAATCCCTTAATCTAAGTACTGAACTTGAATTTGAGGCAGTACACTCTGTACAAACATGGGAAAAAGATAAAATGACAGCGCAGATGTGAATCTTGTTGCATTAGGACGCAGGCAGTAACCATATTTAGTCTTGTTTTGCATTTTCTCTTCTTTGGAGAGTCTGAATGAAACTCTGCCTCAGGTAAACTGTTGTGTCCAATAATTAGTCTCAAAACATTTGAGCTCACAGCCACACCACAAACACCGTCAACACCATTTAAAAAATGTGTTTAAAATACTTGATTAAATATTTGCTCCAACATACTATTCTGTTAAAACTTACAGGCAGCAGCAGACAGGAACTAGCTAGTTCTCCAGTAGCCAGCTGATAGTTTATTATTCTGGAGCGCAGCCATTCCTGGAGCTGCTAATTATCTGATCTGTATCCAGTATTCCCCACCACATGAAACAGAGGATCCACCCAGCGGTCAGGTTGGACTTCTTATTGGAAGCCTGATGTCGGGCAGAGCTCTGCCCCCTGTCCCATGCAGAGCTCTCCACTTGAGGAGAGAAGTGCCCAGGGACTAATAATCCTGCCTCTTGCAGAGCTGGATCAGGGTGTGGGTCTCTGTGGGTTGGATACACGTGCATTATGATACATGTGTATTACGAGCATTCAAACATTTCTGTGGATCAGGCTATAAACACAGTTAAATGTGTACGATACATTTGTCTACATTAAACACTGTACAAAGTAAAAAAAAATGTATATTTTTATCAGTTTTCCTCGGTGTATGGGTTAGGCAGACAGAAAGATATATCAGTGACAAGTGTCACAGTGAGGGCTGTTGGTTAGTCTGCCCACTAGATGGGCTAAACATAAAGACAAACAGACAGAAATGACGTCTTGTTCACGTGGAGAGTTGACGAATCATTCCAGAAAACACATCCTCAGCTTTTTCTGTTGCATGGACTCACTCAAGCACTGTAACAGTACTTCATCGATTACCACTTCTGTGGAGGATCCAAGTTCACATCCAGCTGAAACATTTTACACAAAACTAAATTATCTGCAGTCAAAATGAAAGATATAGATAGATATTTGCATGTGTTCTCCTTCACCTAGGATTGTTGGTAAGGTCCCAATTCAACCTAATCTGTGTAATGAAACTGAAGATAAACCAAATACGATTCTTTCCTTTAGATTTGGCCTATGTAACTCCTGATGTGCCTGTTGTCTGTCTTTATATGATAAATAGCTGAATGTCTTTGTGCATGTGTGTATTATTCCAGTTTGAATGTATCATTTTGAAATGTTTTTTCTGTTATTTAGATTGACCAGCTCTAGCTTGGGAATGCCATCCAGAGATTACTATTTCAACGATGGCAACTATAAAAGTAAGTGTTGTTCCTTTGTGCTGATGAAATATCAACATACAGTAGAGTTTTATCCAGCACCATTTCATACACACTTTGCATTACAGTTTCCCATTTAGTTTTTTATTTATTGATTGTTCATGCCATTCTCTTGGTGACCTGCCCCCTTCCACTGGTCTCCCTAGACCTTCTCCCAGCCTTAATCCCTTACCACTGTCTTCCAGAGGTTGCTCTCCCTGGTGAGGCCTTGGGGGGTGGCCCTAGGCACCGTGGAGATCAAATCCAAATGGAAGAGAGGTGCCAGGGTTGATGGTGTGGGGCCTGCAGGAGACCAGCATCATCTTATTCCAGTCAGGGCTTGTTTCTGCATTTCTTCCACGCTCCCCGGGACATCGGTGACAAGGGTGTGCATGCATGCTAACATGCTAATGACTGGTTGAAAAACTGGTGCGGAGCCCAGGGATTTGGCTTCACTGGGGACTGGGGATCCACCTGGAGGGATGCAGGCCTATACTAGCATGATGGTCTGCATTTGTCCAGGAAGGGAACCAGGAACTTAGGTGAAAGGTTTAAATGCTTCACTGGCAAGCATTTAAACTAGCCAAGTGGGGAGGCACTGAAGAGAAGCAGGGAAATCCCAGCCCCCCCCACAAAACAGGGTAGTTAGCGAAGTAGACACAAAGGTAGACAAGTCGATAGGGAGCAGGACAGGTAAATCCAGAAAAAGGCAAAGGCAGTAAGGACAGGGATGGGCTTAAAAGGGGTAAGGCCATCAAAAAATGGAGGGTGATGAGAACCAATGCCCATAGTCTGGGTAACAAGCCCTGAACTAGTGGCCTTGATGGAAGAGGGACACCTGGATATCGGGCAGTCACAGAAACATGTACGAGAGAACCATGACTGGGATGTCAACATACCTGGGTACACAATCTACAGGAGGGACAGGGAGGGTAAAGAGGAGGAGGAGTAGTTCTATACATAAGGAAGGAATCAAAGCAACAGAACTAAAGGGTAAACAAATTCTGTTTCTATGTTAATGTGCAGTAACAGCCAACATTGTCACTCCCAAGCAGTGCTTCCTACAGCTTCACATGTGGTCACACCAGGTGGCAGTCATATGGCAGTATCTGTTGCCTAACCTCCCACCGGGGGAAAACGTCCACTGGGGTGCTCAATCCTTCCTCCCACTGGCTGTCCCCAATGACATGAGCTTGTTCACGAATGTGGGTCACCGGTGTTGCAAGTGGTAGTGGTACCGTTGCACCGATGGGCCAGCGTTCCCTATTATTTTAAGAAGACAAAACTCGTGTATATGAAACCTGCTAAGGTAAAAGATAGATCTGACTATTAAACATAGAAACAGAGAAAATATAAGTGTAACCTCTGCAAATGGGGGTTCCCCAAAAGTCTTCCAGGAGCTTGCCTGAATGCTCCAAGTCTGGGCAGTGTTCGTTGTCTGAGCTGTTTAAATGTGGTTCCAAGTGAGTGCTATTTGAGCCTCCACGTACTGTCTCTTTAAGAGATGTCTGCTTGCAGACTTAATTAGTTTGTATGAGGAGGGTGTATTTAACGCCAATCCCGCCTAAGCTGTCAATCATTTCTGTTCCCTGCATGTGCAGAGGGAGCCTTTGTTGAAAGATATAACTGTTTGTCAGAAATCATTTAGAGTGACTGAGAAAATGTAGTTTATCTAACCTATCTTTATTTCAGCACAAACTGTTTCAGTGTAGCTCTTTCATTTTGGTCCTGATTAGCTGACTTGGACCAATCAGGATGATAGGGAGACCCTAAAATGGAGCCTGTGGACGAATTGGAACTTGGACTCTCAATTTTGAGCCAGCCACATGGGGATTGTATGGGCAGTGACTCTGGGAAACGTAGTTTTAACCTTGGCGCCTTTTTCCACCAACAGAGGGAGTCTTATTGTGAGTGACAGCCGAACCAGCCAACAGAATGGTGTGGAGCTAAAGGAAATGTCCTGCTCTGTGACTGGAAAGATCAGATCAGTTGTGGCAGTGAAGAGAGAAGGAGCTCTGTGCTTCTGTGGTGTATAGTTTTGCGCGGGAAGCGCGTGTGAGGCCCTGAGGTTCGGCCTTCAGCCGTTGTAAGTGCCAGTTCAGACTGAATCCGATTGTGAGGAGAAAGAAGGAAGTCTGAAGAGTGGAAACCAGGCTCACCTTGTAGAAGACTGGAGAAATTGCTGAATCACGCTTGGTCTGTCAGGAACTGAAGCTGCTGTGTGTGCTCCCGGGTATTTTACAGTAATTGCGATCGGGATCTAGGAGCAGCCTGCCTGGTATAGTACTTTCCTTTTACATATGAATGTGTGTAGTGCTTGTGGGGAATCGCTATTTCCAATCCCCCGTGCTGTGTGTTGTGTGTTGAAGCTGGAAGCAAACTCTAGCTTAGCTTGGACTGAATACGTTTGCTATCAACTGCAGTGGGGTCCAGTCACAAGGACCTTGTCTCCATGCTTTGTTGTTCTGGCAGTCCAGAAGAACATCCACCATCCGGTTCTCAGCTTGGATATTGTGAGTACAAATCAGGGTATTCCTCTGCAGTCTGTTTTCAATCACAAGTGTGTCATCTAATTCTTGTTGTTTCCCTGCTTCATGGACTGAGCCATCCGGCTCCGGATTACAATTGGGTGTTGTACATATATTTTCTTCTACAGGGCCCTATCCATCTGCACCTGCCGGCCAACCCCGGGCAGCAGACCTGGCTAGTCCCCCCCAACATGGGTACCCAGAGTGTGACTTTTCAGACCCTGTATGTGTGCACAGTATTGTGATTTAATGCCACCAATTAACCTGATTTCCCTCTCCCGTGTTACTGCCCCCTAAATAAATCAGATTTGTTATTGTTATACTATATACTGTCTGTGGTGTTGGTACTTATGGAAACAGTATTGTGTTTTGCTGTGTATGTTGTTTAACCTTATTTCACAGGGGGTCCTCAGAGATGTGCTGCAGAATCAGTCTCGAGGGTATGTGGTATCTGTATGAGTGAACAGTGTATATACGCGGGGTATTGGGGCTGTAACTCTGGTGTACTGTGTGAGCCACTAGAGGGAATAAAAAGGGGGTCTCAGTGTCCCAGAGGGCTGTGACCACGCTAGTCTAACCACTACCAACCCTGACCTCTGGGTGGAGGCACCCGCCATAGGACCTAGGCCCCTCAACCTGTCTGTAGTCAAACAGGAAGGGGTAGTAGCCCTTGGGATAGCGCCACCTAGGGGTTACATAAGGGATAGAAAAAGAATAAAAGTTCATTGAGCCTGCCCCATAGCTTATCCATCGAGCCTGCCTTAGCTGTACAATTAATTACTGTGACCTAACCGCCCCCAAAAGTTCTTCCCATCTCATTTGATCCTTCTGCCTCAATTAATGCCCTTGAGTATGTCCCATTTGTTTATAACTCTGATATAGCCCTAGCAGTGACTATTTTACTTAGCAGTCTATTCCACCTAGCCACAGCACGCTCCACTAAAATAATATTTCCTGATGTTATTTCTAAATTTCCCCCTTCCCGCTTGAGATTGAGAACTCTGGTGGATGCACTGTTCTTAACATAAAAAACCCGGTGGAATTCACCTTGTTGTAACCCTGTATGTTTCTGTCACATCTCCATTGGCCCCTCTGTCCTCTAGAGGATACATGTTGAGACTTCACAGTCTCTTTTCATAGGACCTTCCCTGCTGCCCCTGGATTATTTTTGTCTCCCTGCACTGTATACATACCAACCAATCCCTGTCCTTCCTCAGACAGAGGCTGGACAACTGCACGCAGCAGTCAAGGTGAAGTCTAATCAGTGACTTGTACAGTGGTATATTACCACTTTCCGGTGACTAGTGCGCCCCGCCCCCACACACACACACCAATGATGCACCACAGCATTCTGCTAACCTTCCTGTAACTTTAGGAAGAGGGTTTTTAGCCTGTTGATAAATATCAGTCCCAGGACTCTTTCCTCATTCGAGTGCTCCACCATAATCCAATTGGTGTGCCGCCCAGTGGCACTGAAGGCTGAGGCACTGGTCACCACACCTCGGCCATGCTGGTGATCAGTGTTCGGGAAACAGCATGGTTCATCGGGGTTGTCAGGGGGGAGAGGATTGAGCGTCCGATGGACTGCTCTTCCTTCCCTGGGTGGGGAGCCACGATAGTCAGCACCTGATTTCCCCCTGGTGGAGGCTGGGGGACAAGATGCATGCTGTGCTCTGGAGAGGAGTTGCAGGCAGATGCCAGGAGAGAGTGCATGCGGACACGTGCACGCTCCCCTCCGCCAGTGTCATTGCAAGCCCTTAGCTCAGAGGAATGAAAAAAGAGAGAAAATGTCTTCCTGGTTGGGCGGCTTGATGGCCGTCCAACGGTGCATCAGCTCGGGGGAGTTGCTGATCTGGATCCAGATGGGTGGGTGAGTTGGGGGCTCCCCACCACTCCGCTGCAGGGGGTTAGCCACAGGGATACTGGCAATGTCCCTAGGAGCACGGGGCAGTCGGATGGCAGCCGGAGTCCCAGCGGTTGCCTGGATGGGAGAAGACCAGGTAAGAGAGCAGAAAAAGAGATAGCAAAAAAAAAAATAATAATCCAATTGGTGCAGTATTCTGTTTGTGGATTTCTGCAGCCAGTGGGCATCATTTTACATTTCTGGGCATGAATTTCAGTTGCAAAATACTGAACCATGTTTCCAGTCTCTTTACATCCTTTTTATGTTGCTTGCATGCATGTGCAAGAAACATAGTGCCATCATTGAGATTTTGGAGGTGTGTCACCTCCTCCAATTCAGTCAGTGTGTTGGCAGGCGTGTGCCTGTAGCTAATGCATTTGGAGCTGTCTATGACATGCTCCAAAATGCAGATGTAATCTGATTGAAAGGGGCTATGCTTGGTGAAGCACCGATAAGATATCGGCTGCTCACGCGCAACTTCCCTCCCACAGACACCATAGCGTGCACCCGCTCCCTTACGCACTGCATAGCCGACGGGGTGCCCAATCCCGTCGGCTGAGCTGCATCCTCCCCAGTAGTAAGTGCCACGCTGGGAGCCCACCCCAGCGTGGCAAGCGATCTTTAGCGTAGGGGTACTGATCCCCGTCGACTGGCTGCTTTCAAGTCCTTGTGCGCATGGGGCCCACCCCAGCGTGGCGAAGCGTCAAGTAGTCATTTTTAAAAAACCTGTAAAACAAAACGTGCCTGCGGTGCGCCTCCCAACCCCCCACTACCGCACCCACCCACTGCGCACCCAGCCCCCCACCCCCTCACCACATACTTACCTCGGACTCCGTCGTGACGATCTTCGTGGACCGGGAACATCTGCACTCTTCAAAGCCGATCGCGAACTGAGGAAATGCCGTAAGCTGTATAATGGTCTAGATAGGGGTTTCAACTTGTTGCATATTCGTCATTTTTGGGATTTATACTGAATTTTCACTGTGAGTTTTGGGACTTTTCATGATGATGTATATGAGCAAGATTCAGGTCTCAAGGGTGATTTCGCAGTCACATGAAATCACCCTTCTGGCCTGAATAACGCCATGACAGTGACATCATTCATGAGAAGGGTCCCAAACCCATGTTGAAAATTTGTGCCAAAATTCCAAAATGACTGTTTTACTAACGTGCATTGCGTAGTTCCTATGCAGGCTCAGAAGTTTCATGTAAATTTCAATATTTTCACCCAGATTTTCAACATTGCCATTTTACCACACCTTCTTATGAGTAGTACAGCTGTCATTTTCAATCTCACCCAAAATGTGTTTCGCTCATGTAGCGACAATGGCGCAGGTAATGTAAATCAATGTACGGGACAAATTAAGAAAATCACAGTGACACTGTTCATGAGCAGAGGTCTTAAATGGCTATGCTTGAAAATTTGGTGAAAAAATTCCAAAATGACTGTTTTACGATCGCGCTATGCAGTTCCTACGCACACTGTAGGTCGCAAATTTTCAATATTTTCACTCCAGATTTCCAACATTGCCATTTTATCACACCTTCTTATGAGTAGTACAGCTGCCATTTTCACATCTCACCCAAAACGTGTTTCTGCCCATTTAGCATACAATGGCGCAGTCGGTATCTTGATCAATGTACGGGACAAATTAAGAAAATCATAGTGAAACTGTTCATGAGCTCAGGTGTTAAAATGGCTATGTTGAAAATTTGGTGAAAAAATTCCAAAAAATGACTGTTTTACGAGCGTGCGTTGTACAGTTCCTATGCACGCTAGTAAGTTCGCGAATTTTCAATATTTTCACTCCAGATTTCCAACATTGCCATTTTGCCACACCTTCTTATAAATAGTACAGCTGTCATTTTTCACATCTCACCCAAAACGTGTTTCCGCCCATGTAGCGCACAATGGCGCAGTCGGTGTGCGAAATCAATGCACGGGATAAATTAAGAAAATCACAGTGACACTGTTCATGAGCAAAGGTCTTAAAATGACTATGTTGAAAATTTGGTGAAAAAATTCAAAAATGACTGTTTAGCCGCATGCGTAGCAGTTCCTACAAGACGCCTGTGATGTTCAAGGGAATTTTCAATATTTTTCACTCCAGATTTTCAACATTGCCATTTTACCACACCTTCTTATGAGTAGTACAGCTGTCATTTTTCACATCTCACCCAAAACGTGTTTCCACCCATGTAGCACACAATGGCGCAGTCGGTGTGCGAAATCAATGTACGGGACAAATTAAGAAAATCACAGTGACACTGATCATGAGCAGAGGTCTTAAAATGGCCATGTTGAAAATTTTGTGAAAAAATTCCCTTCAGATGTTCTGCAATATTACTAATGAAGACATTGAACAGAACTGGCCCCAGGACCGATCCCTGCAACACCCCACTGGTCGCCCCCTCTCCCAGACTGCATACCATTTACCACCACTCTCTGCCTCCTGTCTGTTAGCCAGTTTCTAACCCAGTTTACCACCCTTTCCCCCATGTCCAGCCTACCCAGCTAGTTTATCAGCCTCCTATATGGGATGGTGTCAAAGGCTTTGCTGAAATCAAGGTAAGCGTTGTCCACTGCCCCACCCTGATTCACTTCCTTTGTCACCCAGTCAAATAAATCAACCAGATTTATCTGACATGATGTCCCCACTGTGAATCCATGTTGTCTATGGTCCTGGGTTCCGATGGCATCTAGATGCCCCACTATCCTTTCTTTAAGCAATGTCTCCATGATCTTCCCCACTACTGAGGTGAGGCTGAATGGCCTATTGTTCCCTGCCTCCCTGCTGCCAGACTTGTGTAGAGGGACCACATGTGCCCTCCTCCAATTCACTCATGTTGAATGACTCAGTGAACATGGCTGCCAGAGGTACTGCTATCTCCCTTCGCAGTGCTGTTAATATCCTTGGGCGTATGCCATCTGGTTCCATCGCTTTGTCTACCTTCAATTTAGTGAGCTCCTGCAGGACTCTTTTGCCTTTGAATGGACTATTGTCCACCTCTTCACCCCCTTGGCAACTGCTGTACTGCTGTGGCCCTTGTCCCTCCACTCTTCTGTGAATACTGAACGGAAAGACACAGTGGATGTCTTGGGAGGAAGGCATGAAACTGTCACTTCCAAATACCTAAACAGCACATACAAGCAAGCAACATTCGGCATTGACAAATGCTTGTTAATTATGCCAGTTTCCTCCTCACTATTATCCCTCCTACAAAGCTTTGTGTTATCTGCTGACAGATTCACCTTCCCCTGTAGTCTCACCCTGATGTCTCTTAGATGCACGTTAAGCAACAGTGGCCTCAGGACAGACTCTGTCACCTCCCTGACATGAGAGCACTTCCCATTTGGGACCTCTCTGAGTCCTACTAGTTAACCAATTCCTACTTCAAATAGTTAACCCACCCCTTAATCTTAAGTCACATTGCTTTTTCCCTAGTCTTCTGTGCAACACTAAATGAAAGGCTTTGCTGAAATCCAAATAAATTGTGTTAACTGCCTGGCATGTAGCGACCATTTGTGCCACCAAATTGAAAAAAGCATCAAAGTAGTTTGTCACAACCTGCCTCTCATGAGCCTGTGCTGATTCCTATCTATAGGGTCTATTTACAATGGGGTGGAATGCCTACACACCATGTATCTGAGATGCATAGGCAACCCAAAATGGCATTGCTATGCAACGGGGTCCAGCAGACCCCCGGCAGCATTCACAGCAGGAGTGCAAGTCCTTTGTGCACATGGTCCCTCACCCAGTCTAGCAGCTACACGCCATGGGCGGTCAGAGGGTGTGACATGGGGCATGCCAGCACTCTGCACCATTCACTAAAGCACTGACTGCTGGGAGAGGCAGACGCAAGTTACCTGAGAGGAGATCCTGCTGTAACTATTGCACAACTCCAATGACACCCGTCAGTGCCAGCTGGACATGGATGCCCCACACCGTGCTGCTCCAGCACACCTACTTGCATGGTAGGGCAGGGCAAGTGCTCAGGCGTGCGCCCATAGTTGATACAATCCTGGGACCCATGCCTCCCCAGAATCCCTGCTCATGCAGAGCAGGGGATCCCACCTCTTGAGGACCCAGGACAGGCATCCCATTGGATGCCTGCCCGAATCCACTATCTGCCACCATGCAGTTGTGTGCCTGGGGGTGGGTGGGGCCATGGACAGGTGCTCCGGGTGCCACGGCAGAGAATATCATGCACTCTGCGCCTGTTCAGGGCCATGTAGCTCATGGGTGTTATACATTCATTTCATGCATATAACCCACACCGTTAGTGAATTCGGACCCATAAACCTATTTAACTCCAGGAAGTCAGCTATCTGTTCTTTTATAATCTCTCCAGTAGCTTGCCTACTATATAATGCCAAGGTCACTGCCTATTATTACCTGGATTACCTCTATCCCAGCACTTCCATAGGGGTACCAGATTTGCCTCCCTCCAGTGCATCGGTATCTAACCCTTTACCAGTAATTCATTGAACAGGTCTGGCAATACTGACTTACAGTAGAGTGTCCACTACCTTGGGTGCATGAATATAAATCTGTAGTACTCTGGCATGACTCTCCCCAGTCTTTTAGTAAGTATAGAAAGACACTCTTTACTAAATTATGCCTTAGGTTATGCTGGTAAGTCCTATAAAATGACACATCAATGTTTTAGTGTCCAAGGCTAGTAAAAGTGATCATACAGTTGGCATTTCCAGGGTTTCTGGCTGATACTGTTTATGGCACAACCACAGTGGGAGTTTTGGCAAAACTTGATGCAGTCTTCATGCACTTACTAGTTTTGGCCTTGATGCAAAGTGCTGGGGAGCTCAACTGTTTTGTGAGTGGTACTGGTGACTACTGCTGCCATGCATGACATACCTTACTTGGGAAACTGGAGTAAACTCTCCATTTTTCCTGTACTGAGGATGCAAAGACTCTTGGGAACGAGCCTAATAAAGTCTCTTTCAAGGTACAAATGCTTCAGCTTAAAGGGCCCCTGTCACCATGTGGAAAACTTAAAAAATGTAAGATTCACATACAGTTCTATTTGTATTGGATAATTTTTCTGTAGTTTCATGCTTTTTCTTTATTACTGAGGACTGTTGCATGAAAACAGGATCTCTGCCTCCTAGATTTTATCTGCTCCGCTTGCTTATGTGCTCCTGACATCATCGCTGATTTTTGACATAATAATTATGTACAGTACAGAAGACTGTGATGTCAAATACAAAACTCTGATGTCAGGTGTAGATAAGTAGCCAGAGCTGATAGAGTTGCAGTCATCCTAGTCTTCCACCTGACCACAGGACAGTGTTAACACAATAAGATCTGACTTCAGGGGTATCTCTTGCAGCAGACTACACCTATGGAACTATAGTTTCCAGGCACCAGGACCACATGGAAACTTTTCTAGCTAGCAGTCTATCCGAGGGGCCATGCACCCCAACTTCAGGCGCCAATGTCACCAAATGCTATAAGAGTGGGCAGCCCCCATGCCCTCCTCAGTTCTTTTCCTGCCTTCAACCAATCATGTCAAACCTTTTGTAACGCTGCAGCTTCAGTCGAACGCCATTTTTTCTAAACTTTGAGTTTTTTTACTGTCCCACCTCAGTTTTCAGAGTTTTCCCATTTTCATTTATGTCTTCTCAGCTTCCTTTGTCTTCCAACTGTTCGACCAAGTGTGCCCATGGAAAGCAACTCCCAGAGAAAGACGGGCACTCTGCCTCTATTCTCTGTCTAGCCCCAGACCATGTCATTGACACCTGCTCCATCTGCCGCAGCTTCAATAAGGCAACTTGCTGCCATTGCCAGCAGGCCTTGGAAAACTTTCTGCTCCAGCAAAAGGTCACCAGCATGGAGAAGGAGTTATAGGCCAGGGGTTCTTCAGTCTTCCCGGCTTCATCATCGGGCTCTCAAACATCAAAATCCTGGGGTAAATCCTTGGGTAACCATAAGCATAGGGACAAGGACTGCACCAAAACCCGGTCCCCTCCCTCCCGTTCCAGTCCCCGTATCACTTGGTGACCATGATGGTGCCATCTCCTGCTTTCGGGGGTTGCAACGCCTACCTTTCATGCCCTATCTTCTACAAGGCTACCATTGGTGGCAGCACCTCTGGACAACCTTACTTTGGTGGGCGGAGGTCCTTTAGGATGGGCTCTTTCCTGGCACCCCAGCCCTTGCTGCTCTGGCTCTTATTTTTGGTGGGTTCGCAGTCAAGATGCTCTGCCACTCTTGTCTTCGACCGGCATGAGCTTAGTGGCCTCGGGATCCTCTGTGACTACTCGACCGTTGTCTGCTGCCACTATGTTGGCCACCGCCCTCTCTGGAGTTGCCCCAGGCTGCATTCCAGCCCTCTTTGCTGTCCCATAGGTGGACTCAGGCCAAGGACTCCTCAGGGGTCTAGGCCCATCCTGCCTCCATTGCCTGCTCCACCTACGATGTCTATGCTGGCCCCATCTCAGCTGGTGCTGCAGGGGCTACCCAACTATGGTCACAGTAGACTTTGATTCACTGCTCTCTTCCATATGGGATTTCATGCAGGCCCACCTAGCTCCCGCAGGCTCTTCCCTAGGAACTCCGATGCCGGTCCTCGTGATCTACAATTCCAGCAGGCCCAATTCGTCCCCACATGGCCAGACCCCCACTCTTCCTCTAGACATCAGGGAGAAGGGGATGAACACCACCCAGGCCTTTAACTCCCCAATGAGGATGAGAATGTGGATGAAGGTGATGGGGGTGGCCCTTCTCATTCCACCTCCACGATCTTGTCAGACAGGGAGAAAACCCCAAAATATATTCCATGACCCCCCCGATGATCTGTCATTCATGGGGGTTCTCCGCCAGATGCAGGCAGCAATGGGGTTTGACACAGAGGATCAAGACCCCAGCAGATGTCAATTAGCTACATACTTCTGTCTGCCCAACGCTCCTCCCTTGGTGGTTCCTCCTCTGATTGAACCCCTTGAGGACGGCCAACATGGCAGCCTGGCACCATCCTAACCTGGTCCCCCATGCCTAGTAAGATGGACAAACTGTACCATGCCCCAGCGGGAAGCCATTCTTCGCCAAGCAGGTGCATACTGACTTGGTAGTCATTAACGCAGCCCACGATTGCACCAAAGGGCCAAAACATTTAAGTTCACTCCCCCTTGACAAAGAATCCCAGAAGTCGGACTTACTGGGCAAGCAGACCTTTGCTTCGGCCACCTTGACCATCAGGGTCCTCAACTATATGGCCCATATGGTCTAGTACCTCAATCTTCATTTGGACCAAGCCCAGGAAATGGCCATTTCCCTTCCCAATGACCAGAAGAAGCAGCAGCTCTTGTAGTCCCTTCATTTGGGAGCTGACGTCGGTCTGCATCTCCTCCGCATTGCCTATGACACCATTGATGTTTTGGCCAGGGTTGCCATGGCCGGCGTCTGCATACACCGGCACTCTTGGATTCAGGTGTCAGGGTTCACTCAGGACATTCAGGTATCCATCCTGAACTCCCATTTCTGCAGATACAAATTGTTCAGGGCTGCTGTGGAACAGATCCATGATGCCCTTCAGGTCTCTGGAAGCATTCTCAGATCTGTCCACTCCATGTATCACACTCAAGCTAAGAGTGGACAATGTGCCATTTTGGAGGGTGACCAGCCAGTCCAAACCTTCTGCCAGACCTCACAGCAAACATCGGGGGTCCGCCTCTTTGCCTACCCCTGTTGTCGCAGCCAGCAAGGCTCCCAGAGGCAATAGTGCAGCCACTTCTGCAGCCCCCTCCTTCTCTGCCTGACTCCTTGTCCAACCCCCCTTCAAAAAAAATTCAGCAGGCACTCGTAAGGGGTCACTTTTCCATGCACCTGGACAGGTGGCAGGAAATAATCAATGACCATTGGCAGCTCATAGAGCATGGCCACACTCTGGAGCTTCTAGAGTAGCCTCCAGAAAAACCTCTTGTTCAGTCCTTTTACCCTCCAGACCACATACCCGTGCTTTTGAGGAAATCCGCTCTCTATTGCAAAAGAAGGCAGTGGAACCCATCCCAGTAAATCAGCAGGGCAGGGGGTTCTACTCTCATTTTTTCCTGATCCCCAAATGCACAGGGGATCTCAGGCCCATCTGACACCTCCGAGAGTTCAGTCTGTTGATTCAGTACAAAACGTTCTGGATTGTGTCAATAGGGTCTGTTGCCCCTTCTGCACCAGGGGGATTGGATTTGCTCCCTTGATATGAAAGATGCTTACCTGCATATCAAGGTTCATGTCTCCCACAGGCAGTACCTGAGGTTTCAGTTCCAGGGGGAACACATCCAGTTCAGGGCCTTGCCCTTTGGTTTGTCCTGAGTCCCTCAGGTATTTACCAAGTGCCTGGCAATGGTGGCAGCTGCTGTCAGGTGGGAGGGTCTTTATGTCTTCCCCTGCCTGGATGATTGGCTTCTCAAGGCCCAGTCCAGGGACTGCCTGATACAGACCCTGGAACATACCACCCACCTAGTCCAGGATCTGGGGATAACTGTGAACCTGCCCAAATTGGTTCTGACTCCATGCCACTGCCTCCAGTACATTGGGTTGGTCCTGGACACAGCTCAGGGCATGGTCTAACCTTCCTGCCCCAGGACAAGGCAGAGCACCTGCTAGACCAATTATACAACAGCTGCTATATATTTCAATGGGATCTTTCTTTGGCTTCTCGCCTGATGGCTGTGGCTATAGCCACAGTGCCTCTCACCAGACTGCACATGAAGGTTCCCCAGTGAACAATCAGGGTCCAGTGGGACTAGCATACAGGTGACCTAGAGCAGCAGGTCCTGGTTTCCTTGCTAGTGAAAAAGGTTCTCCTTTGGTGAATGGAACCCAGCCACCTGTTTGGGGGGTTCCCTTCCATATTCCCTCCCCTCGGCAAATTCTCATCATAGATGCTTTGGGGATGGGATGGGTAGGCCCATCTGAGGCCCCACCAAACCCATGGGACTTGATCCAATCTGGAGTCCTCACTTCATATTAGTGTTCTGGAAATGAGAGTGGTGCTGTATGCCCTGCAGGCCTTCCAGACTTGTCTGTCTCTGGGCCTTCTGCTAGTGCAGACGGACTTCAGTGTAGTCCATTACATCTCAAACGGGGGCACTCACTCCTACCCTCTTTGTCGGGAGGCCATGAGAGTCTGGTACTGGGCTCTGGAACACGGTCTAGAACTGTCGACTATCCATGTTCCTGGCACCCAAAATGTCCTGACAGACAGTGTAAGTCATTCAGAATCCTGGACACACGAGTGGGAGTTGCTAACCTCAGTTGTAGAAGAACTGTTCGAACATATGGGGACATCCAGAGTTGGATAGTTATGCATCCCCACTCAACACAAAAGTGTTTTTGCTCACTCAATCCAGGGCTGGGTTTTCCCATTGTTTGATTATTGTGATATATTGTATGATTACTCTAGTAAAGCTAAACTATAGAAGCTAGATGTGTTATACAATAGATTGGCAAGATTAATCCTTCATTGTCCTAGACAAACTGATCACTGTTTGATGTATTCTGATTTGTGTTGGATTTCATTACCTGAAAGGAGACAACTCCATAAAATATTATTTGGTTATAAAAGTGTGGCAGGTAGTATACCAGATTATTTAGTGGTAAGCATAAAAACTAGGGATATAAACCCAACTCTCAGGAAGACAGCATATAAAGAGCTTGTTGTCCCAAAATCTAGAACTCAACTTTATGAGTATTTTTTTAGCTGTATGATTCCCTTGGTCTGGAATACTCTTCCACCTGAGTTTCGCTAGGTTAATGTTAAACCTTCATCTCTAAAAGTAATCAAACAATGGTTTATGAATACTTCAGTTGCACAAACTCAGTCTTGTTGCATTCATTAATGTTTTGTATGTACTGTATTGTTATATCATTTATGTAAGTGTAACCCCTAGGTGGCGCTATCCCAAGGGCTGCTACCCCTGCCTGAGTGGCTAGTGACAGATTAAGGGGCCTAGGTCCAATGGTGGGTGCCTCCACCCAGAGGTCAGGGTTAGTAGTGGTTAAAGTAACTCGGGTACAGTCCTCTGGGACACTGTGACCCCCCCCTTTGTTCCCACTAGTGACCCACGCAGCATGTTGGAGTTACCTCCTCAATACCCCCTGTATGCACACTTCTTCCACATACAGTAACCACTTACCCTCAGGACTGATTCTTGCAACACCTGTCTGAGGACCCCCTGTAAAACAAGGTTAGGTAATGCACACAGCCACAGTGCAATGCTTATTTCACATATACTGACACCACAGACTGAATATAGTTCAATAACAACAAATCTGGTTTATTAAAGGAGCAGTAACAAGGAGGGGGAAATCAGGCTGATTTGGGTTTGGAGATATTTGATTCACAATACTGTGCATGCATATAGTGTCCAAATTGTCACACTCTGGGTACCCAGGATTGGGGGGCTAGCCAGGTCTGTTGCCCAGGGTTGGCCAGCTGGTGCAGGTGGATGGGGCCTGTGGGAGGAAAGTATATGCACAACACACAATTGAGGATCCGGAGCCAGATGGCACAGTCAACAGAAAGAAAACACACAGAAATAAGTTGACACACTTCAATTAAATGAAAGGTGCGGGAGTTTCTGATTTGTACTCACGATACCCCACACAGAGAACCTGAAGGAAATGGTTGTTCTGGATTGCCAGAAAGCAGGGCATGGCGATGAGACCCTCCTGACAGGGCTCACTGCTTTGGATAACAAGCAGATTCAGTCCAGTTAAATTGAGTTCAACTTCCAGTTTCAGCTCACAACTCACAGCAATGGGGAAATGGAATCACGATTCCCCACCAGCACTAGACACATTCATATGTAAAGGAAATTACTATACCAGGCCGCTGCTTCTCAATCCCGATCGCAAGCACTGCAAGTTACCCGGGAGCACACACAGCGTCAGCAGTCCCCAACAGGCTGATCGCTCTTCAGCAAACATTCGGTCTTCTACGGGCAAGCCTGGTTCTACACACTTCTGCCTTCTCTTCTGACTTCGGGTTCAGCCCGACTCACTCACTCTAATGGCTGCAGGCCAACTACAGGGCCTCCCACACGCTTCCCGCGTGAACTATACGCCGCAGCGAACAAAGCTCCTTCTCTCTACACAGTCAACTCGCATCTGACTCTCCCAGCAATAATTCAGGGCAATTCCTTTGAATTCAAACCAGTTCTATTGGTGGATTCAGTTGTCAGTCACAGCAGGGCTCCCTCTGTTGGTGTAAAAAACGGCGCCAAGGTCCATACTACAGCTCCCAGAAGCACCTGCCATATGTTCCCCCTTTAAGCAGGCTCCAGGTGAGAGTCCAAGTTCTGGTTGGCTCAAGCAGTCTCCATTTTAGGGCTCCCAAACCCAATTGGCCCAGATCAACAGTTTAGGTCCAAAATGGAGGGGCAATGCACACAGTGTCCCAGCTGCAATAAAGGCAGGTAAGACAAACTGCAATTTACTAATATTCTAAATGACTTCAGGCAGAACAGTTACATCTTTCAGGGGGCTCCTCTGCGCTTATAGCGACTGCAAAATGGAGCACTTAGCCAGCAGCCTGAGGGGATTCGGGAATTGTAAACACAGTCCTCCATTCCACTAATTATGTCTGCAAGCAGACAGCTCTTAAAGAGACAGTACGCAGAGGCTCTAAAGCACTCGCTGCAGTGCCTATTTAAATGGCTTAAATGCGAACACCATCCAGACTTAGAGCACTTAGCAAGCTCCTGGAAGACTTTTGGGAACCCCCATTTGCAGGGGGGTTACATAAGGATGTTGTTGTCATTGTCGCTTATGTTAATGAATGTTGTTTTGAAATTGTATTTATTATGTGATGCAATGGGTCACTATTTTAAATGAGTTTTACTAAATGGTCTAACCCATCAATAAAATGAAAAGGGCCTGGAGTTTTCTAGTGAAACAGGTTGTCCCTCGCTTGGAAAGGGAGGTTTCTGTATGCATTTCCTTTCTTCTCCCTTCTTCAGAAGGTTCTGATCAAACTTCAGATGGAGGGGGCCACAGTGATACTCATAACCCCATTCTGGCCTTGTCAGATCTGGTTTCCCTTGTTGCAACAGCTGACAGTGGCGCTTCCAGATCTTCTTCGAGGGTATCTCAGTCATCAGGTCACACCATAGGAACTTTACTATCGGTGACACAGGATCCACGTGAAAGATTTTCAGTAGTACAACTGGGGCCACCCACGTGGTGCCAACATCATGTGACAGCATCATACCCTATAAAGGCATGGTGGCCCTGCTCCCTCCTCAGTTCTTTGTGCCATCAACATTCGCATGGTCTCCGTGGAAACTCTGACGAGTTTTGCACCATTTTCTCCTATGGCTTTTTTTTCTACCTATTACTTTAGAATCTCTTTTTTAAAAGAGATTCCTTTATTTTGTGTATGTCAAGAGTTAATCCTTCTACCTCTCTCTTCAGTTGCTGCTGCTGCTTCAGAAAGAAGATTGCCTCCACAGACGAACACTCTCTCTGTGTCTGCTATATTGGGCCTGACCACAAAGTCTCCAACTGTGAGCTCTGCCAGAAGTTTAACAACAACCCTTAGGCAAAGCAAAAAGGCACTTAAAATTTCCTAATGGATCATCAGGTAGCCAGTTCCAGGGAGCGGTCCTCCGGGTCCCAGCCTCCTCAGTCACCAGCAGGGTCCTTGAGCTCCCAGGCTCGCTAAGGCCTGAGACAAGTCCTCAGGGAAAAGTTGCAAAAAGGACCAAGATCAGAACCGCTTCCCCCAGTGGCAGTCCCACTCTCTGATGGTCTCCCCTTCCTCATCTGGAGGTTCATCATTGGCTGCAGCTGTGCTGATGCACAAGTCTACTGTCCAGGTCTCTGTGCCTAACAGTCTCATACCGACAGCACCTCCATCTGATACTCAGTGTGGCCGGTCATCAACCTCCAGATCATTGGCCCCTCCATCGTCAATGATGGGTAAGTCATTGATGGCCCTCCCATTGAGGCCTGATCCTACCCTAGACCGTCACACTACAGCTTCTTCGGGCTCTTAGGTCCCCTCTGGCAGGTTGTCACTCCCTCTGCTGTCAACCCCTCCTCCGTGGATGCAGTCTTCGACAGTCGTCGATCTCAAGTGAGATTCCGACTAAGTTCACCTTGGTGATTCTGCACCAGCTTGGAGCCTACAGGCCTACATCACCTGCGCAGTTGACGGCAGCTTCATTGTCGACCCCTTCTTGATGTCCGCAGGCTTCCCCCCACGGGTCATCATCGGTGCCTCATACGTCGGACCTGGATCTGGAAGAGGTTGATGTCAAGGAGGAGTACCACTCTGACCTTGTTCTTCCTGAAAAGGAGGAAGATCCTCTCACCTCAGACAGATCCACTGCTTTCTCAATCAGCGTGGATTCTGTCAAACACACTCCTAGGTCTCCTCAAGAGGACCTGACCCTTTTCAATATCATGAAGCAGTTATCCTCAGCCATGGGGTTCCATATGGAGGAGGAAGAATTTGGTAGATTTCCTGGAGATTCCAGAGTTTCCTCCCAAGATCATTCGTTCTATTTTGCCTGCTTTATGGAATGCTACTCCTGCAGCCTGGCACAGGCCTGATATGGTGCCAGCTATGTCCCGCCAGGCAGACAAGCTTTACCATGCCCTCCCAGGGGTTTCCTCATTATGCTGCCCTGCCTGAAACAGATTCAGTGGTTATAAAGGCAGCTCATGACATGTCTGTGCTCAAGCACCTTAGCTCCATCCTCCCAGACAGAGAGTGACACAGAATTGATCTTTGAGGCACAAGAGCTGATGCCTCCTCCACCCTTGGGCTGAGTATTGCCAGTTACCTGTCCCATATGGTAAAGTACCAGAATACCAACTGGAAGAAGGACAAGGCCACTGCCCAGGCCCTCCCAGAAGGTTCACAGAAGCAGGAGATTCTCAGATGCTTGCAGACCACTGAAGTTGTTAGCAAGCACCTCCTGCTGGCACTCTGTGATATTTTGAACATTATTGCCAGGGATGCTGCCACGGCATTTGCCTCCATAGGCATTCCTGGCTGAGGGTCTCTGTCTTTGCTGCTGATATTCAGCAGAAGATGCTAATGCCCCTTCAATGGCTCTAAGCTTTTTGGCCCAGATGTCCAGGACATCATTAATGACCTGCAGGCATCTGGCAGGGCTCTCAAATCTGTCCACTCGCTCTATCACATGCAACCTAAAAGCAGACAACACCCTCTCTTTCACAAGCCATCCAGTAGGCCAGGAGCAGCCTCTCAGCCCCAAGGCAAACACAGAGCCTGTGCCACCTTGCCCACCCCCTCCAATGCTGGAGCTGCAGGCAAGCATCCCAGAGGTGATGGACCAGCCCCAGTGGCTGGATCCGCCTCCACTTGGCTCCTTGCCGGACCCTCTCTTCCAGTCCTCGACCAAGAGGTGGTGGTCGGTGGTCAGTTCTCCCTTCATCTCAATCAGTGGAGAACCATAACTCAGATGCCTGGATTATTCAAATTATAGAAAGGGTCACACTCTGGAACTCATCGAGTAACCTCCAGAGACTCTTCTCTGCCCTCCAGTTACTCCCGGACCATCTGTCTCTTCTGGGACAAGCAGGCCAGTGAGCCAGTGCCCAGGCACCAGAGAAACAAGGGTTTTATTCCAGGTTCTTTCTGGTCCCAAAAGATCAGAGATCTGAGGCCCATCTTAGACCTAAAGGACCTCAATCTCTATGTCCAGTACAAAAGTTCTGAAAGGTAACCTTGCCAGGTCTGATGCCCTTCTCAAGCAGAGTGACCGGCTGTGTTCTCTGGACATGCAGGATGTGTACCTGCACATCTCGGTGTTCCTCCTCACAGGAGGTTCCTCCAGTTTCTTTTCCGTAGTGAGCATTACCAGTTCAAAGTGCTTCCCTTTGGCTTGTCCCCATGCTGTGGGTCTTACCCCATGCTTAGCACAGGTAGCTGCGGTCCTCAGAATGGAGGGAATGTCGTTTCCTTATCTGGAAGATTGGCTCCTAAAAGCATCATCCAGGGAACAGCCCTGGGACCTTAGAGAGAACTGTTCAGTTGTTCCTCTCCTGGGTATCACTGTCAGTCTGCCCAAGTCGGTCCTGGTTCCATCCCAAAGGCTGCAATACATAGGAGTGGTTCTAGACTCAGCGAAGGGAAGCCATTTCTTTCATTTTCATTTTGATTTTTATGGTTATACTGGAAAGGCATGTGAGCATTGCTGCCTGTTTACATAAGCATCCAGTTACATACAACAATCATGAGACATAACATATGCTAAGAAACATTCAACATTCAGCGAGGGTTAAAACAATGGTACAATAAAAATCAGGACAATATAGACTTTAGGGCAATCTAAGGAACTAGCCTAGGTGAATTAACAGTACAACAGGTGACAGAAAGCACATGACTTCTTGTTTTTCCCCTAGTTTCCCATTTGCAGGTTATACTAACTCACCACTAGAGGGCTTTCAATCCTCTCCAAGTCCCTGCCTCTCTGGACCCACTCTCCTCTCCTCTCACTACTCCCTGACACTCTAGGATACCCCCATCTCTACTACTATCCTCCAAGCTTCCTGTATACACCCTGCTTGCCTCTAATTCCCTCCTCCTCTCTGTCTCACCTTTTCCTACTCACCTCACCTCAGTCCCTCCTGACCTGCTGCACAACATACTGCCCTTCCCTTTGCCACCACTAGGAGTTGCTACTGAACCCCCCTTGTTCAGACAGCTTCCCACGTCTCAGGTGGCACCTCACATTGTATCCCTAGGTCGCACCAGGCAATTCACAAAGTGTCCCCCCCAAGGTTTCGAACCTGATACCTCCTGTACCAAAGTCTGTCACCTTACCACTGTGCCATGGAGACCACCACACTGAAGGATATCAGTATGTTCCCTTTATACCCACACTGGGATGGCGCCCTTCCTAATATGATGGCTGACCACATCAGCCTCACAAACTCGCCATACTATACTGTTGACACTTACACTGCACTACCATGGACCCTCTGGCCACCCCTCCACCTACCCACTCCTTTGCCAAAACCCCGCCCCCCACCATCTCTCATCCACTATGCCAACTCCTTCTGCCCCCACCCCCTGCTAGTCTCCACTTTGCCCTACACTCTCTTCAGCCACCCTGCCCTCTTCTCCACCTAGCCATCTCAGCCCTCCTCCCCATGCCCATCCCCTGCTCACCCCCCACTAAGTCCTCTTATCACCCTCACCCAGCTAATAGCCAGCGTCTTATCACCCTCCTTAGGATAATCTCCCTGTTACTATTACTGTCAGGCAACATCCATCCCAACCCAGGCCCTGTAGCACACATCCAGCTAAAGACGCCTCAGGGCTACACATGGCCTCAATGAATATATGTAGTCTACCTAAAAATAACGCATACCTCCAATGCTGGCTAGCGCAGCACCAACCTGACGTCCTGGCACTAACGGAAACCTGGCTTTCCAAAAAGACCCCTGACTCTTTCGTCTCTTTCCCTGGCCTCCCTCTCTCCGCAGGGAAGATAGAGTGAGAAAACAAGGTGGAGGGTGTGCCTTCTATGTACGTGACTCATTGCTGTGCCAAACCCTACCTGCTCCTACTCTGGACCATGGGACCCAAGCTCTCTTACTAAAACTCACCTCTGACCCTGCCAGGGCCCCACTAATTATCACCATTGCCTATATCCCTTCAAGAAACCAAGCAGCTGCTATTCTATCACTCAGACTACCTCACCAGCCTTCCCCACAAAGTGGAACAGGTACTAGTCGGGGACCTCAACGTAAACTGGCTAGCCAGCTCAGCAGCCCATGTCAAGGACACTTTTGTGGCCCTTGACCTAACCCAACTGGCATCCAAACCCACTTAGACAAAACCCCCTCTAATGGCTCACACACCCTGCTAGACATCCTCCTAACTAACTGTCCTCACAGAATCTTGATCTTGTGGTCCTTCCCGACTCCCTGAGTGACCACTCCTGATCCTCTTCTCCTGGTTTTGTCAGCTACCCAAACCTCAGGCCAACTTCATCTCCCATCGTCGTCTACAGCCTGGTGGCCTCACCAAACTCAAACAATACCTGCCACACTGGGACTGGTCTCCATAACATAGGCCCAGAACATAGATGATGCCCTAAACTATTTCACCTGCTCCTTCAACAGAGTCTGTGATATCTTTGCCCCATTACCAACATGCTTACCAAGAAGTGCAATGCACCTTGGGTCACCCCAGTGCTGCTACAGTAGCTTAAGCAAAGAGACAACCTCTGGCACAGAGCTGTTGCCTCCAGCTCACAGACGGACAGGCAGATGTACAATGCCACGTGCAACAAGTGCACATGGGCCATACGCAAAGCCAAGTCAGAATTCTATAGAATCACTCTGGGGGAGTGCATGAAAATGTTAGGACAACATTAAAGAACTTAAAGGGAAATCCCGTTCTCTCCCCCATCCCAACTCAACGTCAGTAACATCACCTCCACTGATCCTCAATGCACCGCTGACTGCCTCAATTCCACCTTCTCCGACCTTAGCGCAGTCCTCCCAAGTAACTTTTTCGACCCGTACTGCCTATCCCAGCGACTAATCTCCAATGCCCTCCTTTCTACCTGAGGGTCATTACCCCTCAGAAAGCTAACTCTTACCTGTCCAAAGCCCTCAGCGGCTCCAATTACTGTAAAGACTCATTTGACATGAGAACCCTTCGTCTGGTTCTTAACACCGTCCTCTCCCCACTCACAGACCCTCCTCAATCGCTCCTGTGTCTGGATAGTTCCTAACCGCATGGAAAACAGCAGTCATAACCCCAATCCAAAAAGTGGTGACTGTTCATCCCCTAACAACTATCAACTCATCTCCATCCTCCCCCCCCACTCTCAAAAGCCCTTGAAAAAATCCTATCAGATCAACTCACTGAGTACCTGCTCACATACAACCTATTATGCAGGGAGCAACATGGATTCAGATCTGGTCACAGCATAACCACCGCCCTAATGGAATTTTCTAATTTCTTTCACTCTGCCCTGGATAAAAGACACCTTGCTGGAGCCATTTTCATTGACCTCTCTAAGGCCTTTGACACGGTCTCCCACCCCATCCATTTGAACACACTCCAGCACATCGGAGTAGCGCAAGGTCCCCTCTCCTGGCTCTCCAGCTATCTCACCTCTAGACCCCAATGTGTTAAAATTAATAACACCCTCTCTACCACCCTGCCGGTGCGCTCTGGGGTACCACAGGGCTCCATCCTAGTGCACTGCTCTTTAGCATTTATCTAAATGCCCTGCCCAACTTCTGCTCCGAAGTGTACTTCTTTATGCAGATGACCAGTTCTCTATGCCTCCCACCCTGACCCCTCTGCACACCAGCCCTCCCTCCAAGACTCATTCAATCAAATTGAAAACTGGTTTTCTGACCACAGACTAGTTGTTAACATCAAAAAAACAAAGACCATGCTCTTCGCACATCGCCAAAACAAGACCAAGGACATCCACCTAAAGATCCTCGCCAGCTCACTCCTCCCTCTGGACCAGGTCCATACCTACAAATACCTGGGCATCACCTTTGACACCACCCTCTCATTCCATGCACACATCAACATACTCTCCTCCACCACAAATGCTCGCATCAGCCTCTTATACAGACATAAGGACTGCCAGCCACCAGAAGCCCTCCATCTGGCAGTCACATCCTCAGTATTGTCACTTGTGGACTACGGGCTCACTAGATACATAGCTTCTGACCCCACCGCGCTGAACAAAATCCAACTGGCAATTAACAAAGTTTGTCAGCTCCTTTCTGGTGCAGAGAAACAAACGCATACCTGCACCTTCTACTCCCTAACCAATGTTCTCATGCTAGAGGAAAGACTCCAATACCAGCCATGCCTCCTTGCCAAAAAAATCCACCTGGGTATGACCCCCTCTGGGGTTACCACATCCCTTTCTCGCACACCACCTTTGTTGCCACTTTGCACTGCCACCAAGAACATTTGGAAGGTATCCAGGGCCAGGACCACATTAGGACAAAGATCCTTCCCTTCAGAACCCCTCTTGGTACAGTGCCCTCCCCTTGCTATGACCTCCGTAACAAAATAGGTCCCTTTAAGGCAGCTCTAAAGAATCACATTCTGTCCTCTGCAACTGTCAGTGTGCTCGCTAAGCATAGTCCCAGGCCTCTGCTTTTGCTCCAGGCTCGCCACTGACAGTGTCTTCCTGAGGTAGCACCCACTGTACCACCTCTGAAGCCTACTGGCTCATATGTTAGACCAATTAGTATCCTAGCTCATACCTGTGTTAGGATTGTTTGACAATGCCTCCCCGGAGGCAGCACCCCATTATAGGACTGTAACTATGTACTTCAACCACTATACGTAGCTACCACCTGTATAGGACAATTATCTTTATTGGTTTTCTGTATACTTATTTGTATGATATCCTCCTGTAATCAACTGTCACAAATGCTGTCTTGTAATAACCTGTAGTTGATACTGTATTTACTTTGTATTTGACATGGAGCCATTGGAAACGAGTCTATGACTCAAAGGGTTGTAATTCGGATGTGATCTTAAATAAATAAACACATTTGTACCCCTTGTATGGAGATGCCATGAGAGTGTGTGAAAGTATGTTATTGAGTGCAGCATCACAGGCTGACCCTCTCAGTGGTTCACGTCCCAGGAGTCCTAAACACTCTGGTGGATAGCCTCAGCCGGACTCAGTCCAACATGCACAAATGGAAGCTGCTTTCATCCATTGCAGAAGACCTATTTGACAGATGGGGTCATCCAGAGTTGGACCTTTTTGCGTCACCACTCAATGCAAAACTGCTCAATTTTTGCTTGCTCGAGCCAGGGCCTGGAGTTTTCTGGCAAGGCACGTTGTCTCTCTCCTGGAGCAGGAGGTTTCTTTATGCCTTCCCTCCATTTCCTCTGATTCAGAGAGCCCTTATCAAGCTGCAGATGGAGGGCGGCCAGCATGATCCTGGTTGCTCCATTCTGGCCTTGCCAGATAGGGTTTCCACTACTACAGCAGCTGGCGAAGGAACCTCCGGTCCCTCTCCCTCTCTGCAGGAATCTGCTGACCTAGGATCAAGGGACCCTGGTCCATACCAATCTCAGATCCCTCCATCTGCATGCTTGGCTCCTGAGGACATAGCTATTACCAGATTTGGGGTTTCTAATGGAGTGGCGGACATCCTAGTGGCCGCCTGGAAGCCTTAAACCGAAGCCACTTATGTCATGAAGTGGAAGGAGTTTGCCATATTGGCTGCCAAGCATAGTCTGGACCCTTTCACCTGTCCGGCGAACCAGATCCTGGACTACCTGATCTCGCTGTCTGACTCAGGTCTCTAATATTCCTCCCTCAAGGTGCATCTTTGGGCTATCTCTGCCTTTCATGAGCCCATGGGTGACCATACCGTAGCTCAGCTGGATGTTTCCCATACCTTTTTGAGCAGCATCCTGCATCTGAAATTCCCCAATCCACTCCCCTGTCCCAGCTTGGGATTTGAATTTTGTTTTGGAGAAGTTGACCTGGTCTCCTTTTGGCCAGCTGTGCCTTATGCGACTATGCTTCCTTTCCTGGAAAGCATTATTTTTAGTTGCTATTACTTCTGCTTGAAGAATTTCAGAGCTTCAGGCCCTCTGGTGCGAGAGCCTTATTTGATTTTCCACAAAGACAGGGTATCTTTGCACATCAATCCTACATTTCTTCCTAAGGTGGTGTCCGAGTTTACACTGTACCAATCTATCCACCTTCCTGTTTATTTCCAGAGCATGCCAATCCAGGGAAACACTGCTCCATATTTTAGATGTGCACAGAACTTTGAAATATTACCTGCTTTGAACCAAGGAATGTAGAAATTTGAAGCAGTTGTTTGTTTCTTTCACCCCAAATATAGAGGTTATTCAGGTTTCCAAACTGTGTTTGTCCAGATAGTTGGCTAACTGCATTGTGTTCTGCTACAACAAGTATGGCAAAGAATTATCTGGAGTAGTCAAAAGCTCATTCCACAAGAGGCATGGCTACCTCTGTGGATTGTTTCTGAGGGTCTCAGATGCTGACATTTGTGCAGCTGCCACCTGGAGTACTGTCACAGTTTTACCAAGTACTACAGACTGGACATTGCCTCAGAGCCGTGCAGGATTTTGCAGGGCTGTGCTGCAGGGCCTCCTGTCTTAAGCTTAAGGTTGGCCTTCCTCCCAGACTGTTTGTCTGCACCTGCAACTCCTTGGGACTCATTCCCACGGTGTGACTAGATGATTGAGAAACCCCAAAGAAGACAGAACAGTAACGTGGCAAGGTAGCACATACAGTAGATCCTTGCTTCCAGCATGCAAGATCTGATATCATGGGGTGGAGCCAAGGGATCTGGGTGGTGGGAGGAACTTAGCTTCAAGACATTCTGACGAATCAGCACTTTCCAGTGGTACTGCCTATGTGTAGATGAGAACTATATACCACTCCTAGAATTGTGGTTGCAGGTGAGTAGCCTATTTATTTTTCAGACTTGTCCCAAATACATCAGGGGTTCTTTAAGTGCACAAAGCTAGTTGGGGGGGGGACTGTCTTGGTTATGAGTAACTATATTAATTATTAGTGCTAGTCCCTTATCTAGTATTGCTGTAGAGATGTTTTAAATTTAAAAAGGATTTAACGGCTAAAGCAGAACATGCCTGAAGTCCTGAACACCATGTGTTGACTTCAAGGATTGTGCAATTGAGATTAGAGGCAGGGCTCCAAGAATAACTTGGCTCTTAGCTCTGTGATGGCCCAGCTTTAATGAAAGTGCTCCAACAATTCAATTCAACACTCCAAAGTGATTGGCAGAATAGAATAGGCCTTTCCTTTCAACTGCATTCTGCTGGCCCTGGTAGACATCAGTTGGCTGGATGACGATTGCTACGACTTCTCCAGCTAGATATATGCCAGTAGCTCGATTTCCAAAAAGCAAGACTTGAGTACTTTTAAAGCAACAGTGTTTGATAGTCGGCAGAATCTGTCATCATATAGTTGTTTTTTTCTTTAGCAAAAATGTATTTCTTGCATCCTTAGATTTATAATAGAGATGGGAAGATAGCTCTGTGTCAGATCAGAAGCCCCCCAAGAATGGCTAGCCTTGACCTTGCTCTGGAAGTCAGAATCATTTGTGACTCAACACTGATTTGGCCCAGTTCGGTTTATTGATCAGGTCTGAATTTTCAAGAGACCCATTTGTGACCCAGTCCAGATAATTCAGTGATTTTGGAGCTTCATTCTATTAACAATGAGAAATCAGTCAGAAAAAAAAAATTTAAATAATAAATGACATAAAAAAATGGCTTATGAAGAATGTGAAGGGGCCACCTGATTCTGTCATTTGACTTGGTTCAGATCTACCTCTGACCCAGTTATGGGCCTGTTGGGAAAGTGTTCCTGTTTTGGAAAACCAGAGTAAATCAGAACTTTATGGAAAAAGGTCAGAATCAGAACCGGGTCATAGCAGACCCTCCCATCCCTACTTTTATCACTCTCTTCATATAGAGTATTTATAAACTCAGCTTTTATTTAACAGCATGACACTGTCATACAGGCCAATATAACGTCCATCATGACAATAGCCATGTCAAAATCTGACAGGTACAGTTAGTCAAGTAAGGAAAAACAAAACCTTAACACAGTTTAAGCTTACAGTTTGTTGCGTCATTATGCAAAGGTTGAGCTCCTACTAATCCCTGAGTAACATTACAGAAGGACATTTCCTAGTAATTAAAAGAAAAAACAGTAAAATTGAATGTGCAACAGGAACAGTAAACCAGTTCTACATGTGTTCCAATGCTATCGAGGAACACCTCTGTCAGTCACTCAGACCATTGTTTGAACCCCCTCCATCCCCACCCAGGCAAGGGGAGGAAGCCCCTCAAAGCTCATCTGTGTTGGAATAAATCATCCATGGCTGCCCGATATCTCTGAACCTATCCCCTGAGAGACAAAGCATGGCTGTTAGCTGTTCCATATCAAAGATAGCATCTACTCTTCTCTTCCATTCGTCCACTGATGGAATCTCTGAAGTGAGCCAGTGGGACATGAGTGTTTTCAGAGCTGCCACTGCCATGCACTGAAACACCTCAGTCCTTTTCTGAGACTGGATTTGATCTATTTGTACCCCAAGTAAGTAATATTGAAAAGAATCCAGCTTCTTGACCCCCAAATATTTGAGAGTTCCTCTCTAACCACTGACCAGAAGCACTGGATCCTAGCACAGGACCAAAGGACGTGACAATGCATACCCTTACCAGAGCATGCTCTCCAACACCAGTCAGTAGTCGATGTGCCCAAATGTTTGGTAATAGTGGGGACATTAAAAAAAGCACTCTAAAATCTGCCATCTGAATTCGCACCAGCCTTGTGAAGCAGAGACCTTCCATCCCCCCCCACAGCCAATCTAAAAACAGATTTTATAACTGTTTTTGTAATTAATGAAAGAGGGCCACCACTCACAATATTAAAAATATATTTTGCTGTGGGTACCCTTTGACTGTAGTGTGAAGGCACTAGCACATGCTTCTGATGGTACATAACATTGTACCCTCCAAGAGGTTTCATTTCTTTCATGATGGGCATTGCAAGGGAGCACAGACTTTTAAAAACTTCAGAATCAGCACTGCCTCAACGGCATGACAGGTTGAGGCATTGGTTGCCTCATCACCTGCAGCGTCGGCAACCCGGGTTTGGGACGGACCAGGGTTGCATGGTTGGTGGCTGGCCAGGGGAGGAAGGATTGAGCATTCCTAGGGTAGCTCTCCTTCTTTGGGGAGGGAGGGAGGGATGTCTTGTGGGTCAACTGCCACTTGGAGGAATCTGGGTGGAGCGATGCCAGACCACATGAGAGGGGACCCCAGCCCTGGATGCTGGGGGCATCTCTGCGAAGGAAAGCATGCACATTGCATCAGGCACATGCATGGGCCCCAGGGAGAAAATGGAGGAAAACATCTCCACACGCAGCACAGTGATGGCTCAGTCCCTTGCAGGCCTCGCACCAAGGATTGGGTAATTGGTCAAGTCCTGTGGCAGAGGACACCAGCAGAGCCACATAAGCCCCAGGGAAGTCATGTAACGGTGTTGGGGGACTGGTCCAGATGAGGGCTGGTCAGAGAGACCAGACAGAGAGACAAAATATTTAAAAAAACCTCCAAAAATCAGATATCTTCATTCAGGAATGAAAGAGAAAGAAAAATTGTTAAAGGAAAGTCTTTGACAGAAATACATTACAGTATTACTGAAAAACCCAACATGATGCCTAGCAAATACTGCAGCTTTAAAATTTTTTCCCTTTGCAGAAATGCAATAAAAAGTCAAAAGCATGTTACAAGCATGACTTTAATGACTTGGACATGCAGACCCCCACTCCACACACACACCCACACCACCACTCCGCTCTCATAATTGACAAAAGGCACACTTAATAAAGTTAGTTGTCTAGCAATCATTAGTCAGAGAAATGCACATCAAACATAATCAGAGTCTTAAATAAAAACACGACACAGCATATATGCATATCATCTTTTTATTTTTCTTTAATTTTGCCACTTTTTTAACAGAAACATTTACCAACTAAATCTGATTTGAAAGCGAAGTTGCTGAGCAAAAGAAACTTCCAGAATTGTAGAGATGTGTGCAATGGAAACTTCTCAGATTTAGCCCCAGTGCTTTAGAAGAGCAAAAGTAGGCAAAGCAGTTTATTGTATGAAATTAGATGTAAAGGAGGATAGCTGATGCATGTCAAAGGAAAGACACGCATCAGTCCTAAAAATAGCATACCTACTCATTAACAGTGTAGTGGGGTTGTATGCATCTCTATAGCTCAAGTTGAGTTCTGAAAAACTGAACCCTGATTCTTCATCGACTCTTTAATCCCCGATAGCCATTTCTACTGTTCCTCCTGAGTTGGAAGGTTCTTTTTTATCACCCAGTATTGCCTCTCATTCTTAAAGTGTGTTGCTTCACATTGTGCAGTGGTATTTAGATGGCTCTCCCTATAGTAGGGGAGACTTGTATTGATATTGAAGGTTCTTTCTGCCCTCTGCACATTATGGCTGTGTCCACATTAGGGCTCCTGTAACATTAAAGGCAAGTAAAAATGTTACAGGAGTTCCTAACACGTTCATGCCCACTATGGTAACGCTTTCAAACTGCATCAGAAAACCTTGTTTAAACCCTGATAGTATCAGGGTTTTAGCACAGTTTTCAACACAGCTTGAAAATAAACACAGTCACATGATCAGTGTGGACGGGAGTCCATGCCATGTTCACTGTGCTCCAGACCATATTGGTCCTCCAAGGAGCCAGAATGCACTGCTCCTTAACAGCATCACTTCCAGTTCCCATAAGCCGTACCCACCCATCTATCCACATTTCCCAAAACCCAGCAGTTGTGTTTTGCCCAAAGCCTGCCTTCCAAGCTCTTCTTCAGTTACAGGTGCTGATTCTGCTCTGTCTGCATCCCACACTCCAGCAGTGGTGGGAGCAGCCATGTTTAAACATCCATTGCATGGCAGTGCCCACTTGCATGCTGGGACTTGCATGGCGCCGTTAGCATGTCCCACAGTGCACTATTGGGATGCGGGGGAGATGCGATGGAACTCACTTACTGAACCGTTTTCTCCATACCACGGTTTACTTAGGAGTATGGATGCACTTGTCAGCAGGGCTCGAAAACGGAGGCCGCAGTGTGGACATGCTAGCATGGCAAGTGCTGTAACGTTTTTGAAAACATTACCGAAGTACAGATGCCAGTGTGGACAGGGCCTATGTTTGGGTCCCCATCATGATGTGGGATTTCAGAGTAGAAATCAAACACTTAATAGCAGGCATTTACTGAAATATGAGCCAGATTCACAAAACTCCCCAAAATCCCTCAGCTGTTGGAAAAACCTAGTGCAAGCGGGTTGCCACTTGTGGAGACGCAGTTTTTCCTACAGCTGCGGTAATCACAAAGATGGAGCGGTTTACAACCAGCTCCATGATTTCTGCAACTTGTCAGGGTGTTGTTCCCGCAGCAGCAGAAAAATGTTGTGGCCAGTGGGACCAGGCATAACATCCTCACAGCTGCAGGGACTGTTAATACAAATCTCCACAGCTGCAGAGATTTTGGTCCACAACTGGAGTTATGGAGTGGGATTTAGTCCCATTCTGTTTTGTGAATCCAGCCCTATTATGTTTATAGGAACTGCACTTAACGTTCTGGTTTTCTGGGGTTTCAGCTGTGTTCCGTTATCAATTCTTTTAATAATTCACTTTAGGAAACACCTTTTCCACTGTCAGTTTAAAAAAAACAAACACTGACTGTCCCCAGCTGACCTCCCAGTGACTCTGTTGGAAACTGTGGCGTTACAGTTTGTTGTTCTGTTGAGCACTCTGAAGTCATCACCAGTGCACTCTGAGGTCAGAAAAGCCTGATGAAAGAATTTTTATTACAGACTTCAGTGCCAATTTGGCAAAAATACTGTAAAGGGAAAGAGGCGTGACTTTCAGTTCCCTAGTAAACAGTAATAGTTCAATAAAGTGTGTTTATGAAATCATATACTGAATTGAATACCTGCTCCTTAAACTAGAGTGGTTGATAAGCAGTACAGTCAGTACACTTCAAAGCTTAAAAATCTTCAAAGTATTCTTATTTTCTGTTTTCAGTCAGTTTTCTGTGTTCCACAGTTTGTTGTTTTCTAGATCTGGTGAATGTGAATTCCATCAGTGGATTTTAAGTGGAAAGGCAGTTCCATTTACAAAATGCTTTTCTAAATTTTCAAAAGGTTCTGTGGAATTCTAGAAGTCATTTTAAATCATGGATTAGTTTTCTTGGATTAAATCACAGACATTTTCCATGGTTTGCAGAAACCTAATCCTTGGTTTATGTAAAATGCAAATTATTAATCTGTGATTTAAATTCTGCTGACAGAATTTAAACATTCCACTTCAGTAGAATTCCACTAAATTAGTTGGAATTTTCTGGAATTCCACAAAATTCCATTCCGTTGAATCTGAAATTCCACAGCACTGTTTTTCCCCATATTGTAAATTGTAAGTG
This sequence comes from Neoceratodus forsteri, assembly GCA_016271365.2. Taxonomy (NCBI): domain Eukaryota; kingdom Metazoa; phylum Chordata; order Ceratodontiformes; family Ceratodontidae; genus Neoceratodus; species Neoceratodus forsteri. The sequence goes on along the minus strand of CM057452.1, from coordinate 263,270,800 downwards.
ATGAGAGCTGTGGATTACAGGGTTATTTCTATATAGAAACATAGGAAAGTTAGCAGAAAAGACCATTGGTCCATCCAATCTGCCCATAAGAAGAAGGAGTCAGCATTTATATAGTGCTTTCCATACACAATGTATCCCAAAGCACTTTACAAGTAGTGCTAGACTGATAAAACTCTAATAAACCCTGGACCTATTGTCCATGCAGGGTTCTAACCCACATTATCCACCCTCATGCTCCTCACCTTACTGCTTCCACCCTGAGTGACAACTAAGCCCTTCACTCTGTCCCAGCTGTGTTTGAAACCATGGATAGTTTTAGCACCTGCCACAACAGCTGACAGATAGTTCCAGAGCTCCACCACCCTTTCTGTAAAATAAGACTTTCTCACTTCCTCTTGAACCTCCCCTGTCAGTTTCCACCCATGCCCCTGTTCTTGATCTTCTACTCATGCTAATACTTCACATCTTGCCCTGTTCATTTCTTGCAGGAACCTAAAGGTCTCAGTCATGGTCCCCCTCCCATCTGGCCTTAAGCAAGTACATGTTCAGTGCCTTGAGCTGATCCTCACAAGATCAGCCCTGCTGGCCTTGAATCATTTTGGTCACTCTATGTTGCACTGTCTCCAGTCTGCCCTTATCTTTCCTTAGTTGAGGTCTCCAGAACTGGTTCAGTACTCCAGGTGGGGCCTCACCAGTGATTTACAGAGGGTAGTAATACCTCCTTCCTTCTGCTGTCAGTACCTCTTGCTGTATGGTTACTAATTCTCAAATAAATACATCAATGAAATAAATATAAGAATAAGCTTTGTATAGAGGGGGTCACTGTATGTTTATAGTCCTTGCCTGTTCAACATTCGTAACAACAGGCTTAGTGTAGCTGCAGTAATCTCAATCTGATTTTAGGTACGTACAGTAGCCTGGTGTTCAGACATCTCCTGCTGTCTTTGGTGTATCACTGCTGTCTTCAGTGTGCTTTAAGTGCATTTCTGCTCTTTCAATTTTCCACTGTTTGGGATTAAAACAGGTGCGCGAGGCTTACCTGCAGTTCATGATTACTATCGCCAAAATGATCAGAGAAGATGGAAACTTGACAAAGGATGACAACTTTGTTCAGGAGGAAATGAATCGCATCATGGAACTGGAGACAGAGATTGCAAATGTAAGCATCGTTTTGTTTTATTTTAAATTTTGTGTTTTCCTTTATTCATGACACTTTTTTCCTCATTGTCCCTCACCCCAGGGATTGGGTTACCATGACTGCATCCTACAGGAGGGCAAGGGAGGAGCTGTCGTAATTACAGCACCGCTCCTTTTGTCCTCTAAAAATAAACTAGAACAACAGTTATTGTTTCCTGTCCTTGAATATGGAAATCTTGTACATAGAAATTTAAACTGACTGCCTTCAAAAACTCTATAAGCTACACAATAAAATAGCCAGATTTGTGTTAAATTGTAATTACTGTACACGTTATTGCTCGATGTTGGAGCATCTGGGGTTGCCCCTGCCCAGTGTTAAGAGACCTAAACTGGTTCATCTGGATTTTTAAGACCCTGAAACATGATCCTGAACATCCTCTGAAAACATTTCTTAAACCTGAGAATTGTGAAAACAAAAACTTCCCAGTATTCTCTTAGGCAAATAAGACAATAGAGGCTGATCACACCCACATACTAAAACTAGATATGGTGATATTGCTCTTCCGATGTCTGTGGCAAAAACATGGAATCATATTCCATTAGTGGCTGAGCCAAAAACTCAGTTCATAAATTTCAGTTGGCACTTTGTAAAATACTTATTCATAATAACCTATGAAGAATGAGACATACGTTTAAACAGTGCACTGCTTATATGTTCTTGTATTACTCATTTGTTCTGGTTTCATGTAGTGGCGTGAAACCAGAAATTCTGGTTTAGTTCTGGTTTTGGTTTTGTAGTCATGGTCAATATGCAGTCAATATAAAACATACTCTGTACATTCATTTTAAAGTATAATAAAAGGTAAAACAGGTTAAACTGTGTGGAAAATAGTTTAGTCGCATGCCAGCTAGCAAGGCCCAGCTGTTAGTAGGTGCACAGGAAATCTTGTAGGTATTTGAGACAGTACTGTATTCAAAAATTGAATAGCACATAGCTTCATTAGGTTGTAGTCGAAATTCCTAGCAGTAAATGACAGGAGACAAGACACACTGAATGATTGGACATACATAGGCTGAGGCAGTGTAACAGTTGAGTAGCCCTTGGCTTGTTTAGTCTGTTATGCCAGTTGTGTACTGCTAAGAAAAGTGACTTGGTGACTGAAGGGTCACAGGAGGGTAAAGTAAATGACAGGTGATGGTCTGAGAGGAAACATACAGTTAAAAAAAGTGTAGCAGCATGCACAGAGAGTATATCTAGACCCTCCCACCCATCCTTTTGAACTGATGTTATTTTGCTAGCAAGTCAACTTTGTATGTGTGTTGCCAACAATGGGCCCCTTCGTGTTGATTATTTTTTTTTTTTTTGCTCTCATTAATTATGAAGCACATGCACACTACAGTTTGTTTGTTTTTTTCACTTTTTTGTATTTTCTAATGTTTTCTGTACAACACAATGCACAGGCTTAATTATGAAGATAGACTGAGGTAGCATTGTGAAAGAGAACACTCACTTGTATGTGGTGTGTTGTAGTATATTCATTTTTATGTTTGCTTGTGCGCATGCGTAAGAAACATATTGCATCAGCTTGCTGCAGAAGCAGGTTGTGGAGGTGTGGCACTGTTGTGGCCAATGCCCCCGGTGCCTTTTGAGGCTTTGCCCACTTTCCCCATGTGGTAGCACGCTGCTGCTGACACTAATTCAGCCAGCGTGCCACCACCTTGAAAGGTTTTCAACGCTGCAATCAGGGGCTGCCTCGGCCATTGCAGCCGCCGAAATTCCACTGCAATGAGGAGCAACCCATCATTGCAGGTACCTTTGCCATACCGACCCAGTAATTTGGTTGACGGGGAGCCCACTCCCTGTCGGCACACTGTAACCCCTCCCTAATTTGTTGTTTGCCAAGGGGAGCCCAATCCCTCGACTTCATGCATCCTCACCAAGTCTTTCTTTGCCAATGGGGGCTCAATCCCATCAACTTCAGTCCCCCATTAAATTTGTCGACGGGGACCAATCCCCGTCAGCTTCAGTCTTCCCCGTTAAATTTGCCAATGGGGAGACCCTCCCCATCGGCATGTCTCCCCACCGATTTGTTGTATGCCGGTGCCAATCCCCATCGGCTCAGTCCCCCACCCAAAACACGCGGGTGGCACACTGGGAGCCAACCCAGCATGCCAAAAGTACCTGCTAAAAGAAAAACTGTCCCGCGCAGAATAGTGCAGTCACTTTGGGAAATCAGTGTTTGGGACAGATTAAGATCGAGTGAGTAAGAGAGGGGAGTGACCAAGCTCAATTGAGCTCTTTCAGGACTGCTGCGGATTTCTTTGTGGGCATAAAAAGGCGCCAACGCAGGCAGTAGTCCAGTACAAAAGGGCAGCCTGCAGCACTGGGAGAAACAGAAAGAGCGAGTGAGAGAGGGGGAGTGAGCGAGCTCAGCGGAGCTCTGTCAGGACTGCTGCGGATTTCTTTGTGGGCAGAAAAAGGCGCCAATGCAGGCTGGAGCCCAGTACAAAAGGGCAGCTTCCAGTGCCAGGAGAAACGGAATGAGCAAGTGAGAGAGGGGGAGTGAGCAAGCTCAACGGAGCTCTGTTGGGACTGCTGCAGATTTCTTTGTGGGCCAAAAAGGCACCAATGGAGGCAGGAGCCCAGTACAAAAAGGCAGCCTGCAGTGCCAGGAAAAAACAGAATGAGCGAGTGAGGGATGGGACATGAGCGAGCTCAACGGAGCTCTGTCAGGACTACTGCAGATTTCTTTGTGGTCTTCAAGGCCTTTTTAAATTCCTCCATGGATGCACACTGATGAAGCGGATGGGGTAGAGAATTCCAGAGGGTCGGCAGCATACATAAAAGCACGAGCACCTGAAGATTTTAAAGAAACCCTCGGAATCTCTAGCAACCCCTCATCTGCCAAGTGGCGTGATCGCTTAGGGCAGTAGGGAACCAGAAGCTCTTTCAAGTAGTCCAGGCCCTGTCCGTGTAGGGCTTTGTAAGTCAAAAGGCCAACTTTAAAGGTGATCAGCCACTGAATTGGCAGCCAGTGCAGATCACGCAGAACTGGAGAAATATGACAGGCACGAGACGTACCCACCAATAACCGGGCCGCAGCGTTCTGCACCAGCTGCAAGTGGCGGATATCAACCCCAGGAAGCCCTAGATAAAGGGAGTTGCAATAATCAAGGCGTGAGGTCACAAAAGCGTGGATCAATGTAGGCAGATTGCTGGGTGGAACAAGGTGCTTAATCTTGGTGATGTTCCTAAGATGATAAAAGGAAAGTTTGACAACTGCCAACAACTGCGAACGCAGTGTCAGCTCATTGTCAAAAATCACCCCCAAGTTCCGCACCTGTTCAGAGGTAGGGAGCTGGACTAGGGTTGTCAGAACCCTCTAAAGTTCTGGGTTCTGGTTCTAGACTAGAACTTTTGAAAACGTTCTAGGGTTCTAATCTTTTTTAGAACTTTTTAGAACTCGAGGCCTATTTTTTTAATTATGCTGCCAATAATGAGAATAATAAAATAAATGTGAAATCAAGGGCATTCTGTCAATAATGAAGATACTATTGAAATACACGTGAAATCAAGGACAGAAAGAACTACAAACTGTTCAGTACAAGAGGGAAGAGAAATGATCATGTGTGACTTTGATATGATTATAGCTAGGTTTGTCTATGGTTTCTTGATCTGTTTGCTAAAGCCAGCAACTTACAGGTGTTGACTGCCAATGCCCACCCACCCACCCATATGTTAAACGTTTTCCAAGCTGCAGCTGCATTATAGCTCCTTAGTGAAAATAAAGGCACATTAACTATTTATGTACTCAGTTATATAGTCTCATCATCATCAATTATGAAAAAAATTACTGATATTACCTTATCTCAGCTGTTTGCGGCTTCTCTTTTAAATAAATAAATCTAAAGTTACTATGTTTAAAAGAAAGTTTGCATAACAAAGTCAATGTACTGCAGCCACAGCACATGGAACTGGTGCAAGACATTATGTAATAATGTAGTAAGTCAAGACATTTGAATACAAAAATACCAATCATTCTTGCTGGCAAGTGATATATGCAGTTTCTAGGATAATGTGTACATATACCAACATTCTTGTTGGCAAATTGAAGTAACACATGCAACTTTCAAAGATAATGCATCGACTTTCCAGCTGATACATAAATAAAATGTGTATTTCAGTCGCATAAAGAAAAAAGAGGTTTTCTCACCACATACTGTGCTAAGGAACATTTAATATAGCTACAGCAGTTGGCATGTGATGTTTAAAGGACAGTGTCTGTCTATCCCTGGCCCTTATGCATCAAATTATCACTATTTGTAAAACAAACACATTTAACGATTGGTCATATTCTGTAAAAACCGCTGATGTCGCTGTTTTTTTTCTGATTCCTTTCTTCTTTTTTAAAGCGGACAGGAAACATAGAAACATAGAAACATAGAATTTGACGGCAGATAAGGACCGCTTGGCCCACCCAGTCTGCCCATTTCCCTACCTGATGGATAAGCTGCAGATCCTAGTTAACCAGCAGCCTACTTCTTCCTACCCCCACCCCTAGAATTGCCTTATGACTGTCCCGTGCATGCTTGAATTCCACCACTGTTTTTGATTCCACAACCTCCTCTGGAAGGCCGTTCCATACATCCACAACCCTCTCTGTGAAAAAATACTTCCTTAAATTACCTCTGAGCCACCCGCTTATCTTCAAATTGTGCCCCTTGTTCTTGCACACCCCTTTTTGAAAGATGCTACCTCTTGGACTTTGTTGATTCCCTTGAGGTACTTGAAAGTTTCTATCATGTCCCCTCTCCTCCTTTCCTCGAGGCTATACATATTAAGCTCCTTAAGTCTATCTTCATATGTCTTCCGTGCAGACCCGAACCATTTTAGTTGCCCTCCTCTGACAGCTTCCATCCTGTCTATGTCTTTGCGGAGATTGGTCTCCAGAACTGCACGCAGTACTCCAGATGTGGTCTCACCAGCTGTCTGTACAGAGGGATAATAATTTGTTTTCTACTGTTGATGCTCTTCCTATGCATCCCAGTATCCCCCAGCCTCCTTGCTGCCCTCTCACATTGCTTGCCCACCTTTAGGTCATCTGATATGACTACCCCGGTCCTTTCCTTTTGTTGTTGTTAGTATCTCACCCCCATTGTGTACTCTTCCCTGGGTTTTGTTTCCCAGGTGCATTACCTGCACTTCTTAGCATTGAATCTAAGCTGCCACACATTTGACCATTCCTCTAACCTTGCCAAGTCCTTGTGCTAGATGGCCACAGTTTGTAATGTCCTTATTAAGAGAAACTAAAATCTTGTCTCCAAATTAGCCATAGTTAACTGTTCCTTAATGAACACTTGTGTGAAAAACTGTCTTTCAATTGTATTCTTCTTATGGATAACATTTTGTACAGTTCTTTTTATGTAACCAGTAATTTAAGAGTTTTTACTATTATGCCATGGTTTATGTACAACAGAATGTTAAACATGAGCTACTGTCGTATAGACCTACAGTATGCTTACAGTCATGTGCCCAACCATGACATAGGTAAAACTCCAGATCACTGTTTTCCTGAAGAGACCTGTAACATAATGCTGCCCACAAAAACATGACAATACAAAATGCAGTTGTCCCCTCACTTTCTATTCAGTAAAGTTACATATGGATCCTTTCGGTTTATGGCTAACATTTCTGTAATTGGGAAAATAATAAACAGCTACCAGTTAGAAATCATTTTCTGTCCTGTTGAAAACTGAAAAATAGACTCCCCCTTTATCATTATAAAATCTTTTATGGGACTGGTGCCAGTGTATGTAAAAGACTAAATGGAAATTTAACGGCAGTTTGTTTTGTGGTACCCCTCTATGAGAAGGTACTAAATCTCCTAATAGAAGAACAAGATCAGAATTGCTAAAAATGCTGGTTTCACAGTCAAATTTATTTCCCCTAATGATCTGTTAATCAGCTGAGGTTCAATGAATGAAAGATAGTGAACCCCTCCCCCAATTATGGAAAAAAAGGCTTTCTGATCTCTTTCTTTCGTAATGAGTGTCTTGACTTTCAGCAGTTAATCTCCACTCTCTTTCCCCTGCCTCACCCAACACATATACACGTTCTAAAAACAAATGTCACTGTAGACTGAATTAAAAGGAGTAATTGGTGTCTAGTGATTCCTTTCCCCACTACTATGATTGTAATTTTATTATTGATTCCCTTCAAATCTGTAAGCTCCATCACCCTCTCCAAAACCATGCTCGTAGTTTTTTAAAAATGTTACATTTGGCTACTGCTAACCTCCCAGTTTTGAATCCAATGCACATGATATGTAAAACACTTTGAATTGTGTGTAGTCCCTCTCCCCGTCTCGAACCCATGACAGCAGTTTTACAAGTTAATTTCTGTGGGCAATTTGAACCTCCCCAATACCAAACCCATAAGGTAATTTATGAATGACAGCTTAGTAATTGGGGTTTCATGGATCTTGCAACTCACTAGACTAAGATAGTCATCTGACCCATTACCCTTCCCCCCACCTCACTGACCACATTTACATTTGTAAAGCAATGCTAATTGGATACCAGAATCAATGGATAGAATAGGATCTGTGTGTAGTCCATGTATCTGCATCAGAGGAGGTGAGGGTACTATAAGAGATTAGCACTACTGACATGTATAACTCCCATCCCCACAATGAAAGAAAGCAACTGCAAGGGCAAACAATATGATGGTATGTATACTGTAGCTCAGGGGATCAGTATTAGGGGAGAGTAGGTTATACTGCCGTTGTACTGGTCACTTGTTAGGCAACATCTTGAGTGTATAGTTCAATATTATTGCCAAAACCTGCAAAAAACAGTTGGACCAGCATAACATTCTGTGGTGATTTGCATATGCAGCCCATGATGCTTTGCATTGTGAGGGCATGTGTGATTTTGTATTTTCTTGAAACTTGGCTTCCCAGCCAAATGCCCTTTAGGGTAACCTTTGCCTCAGTGTTTGCGAACAGAGGTTCTTTATCATTAACATGCTGGATAATGTACAGAGGAGGGCTACAAAAACAATAGTGGGTCATCATGGTGAGGCATAGGAGGGAAGATTTAGAGCACTGCAAATGTACTCCAAGACTGACATGAGCAACATATGGGACTTGATTGTGTGACTGCAAAGTACTTGTTAGGGATAAGAATGGTGGACGAGTGTCCCAGAACTCACGGGGATTAGTATTCCTACACAAATCAGATTACTAAATATTTTATTGCTCTATGATAATGTTAATTATAAAGTGAGTATAATATATCCAGGTAACTACTTGGCAGAAAACCTGTGAACGCAGTGCTGGTTTCCAATCTCAAACGGACCATGAGAAGCTTCAGGTACATCTTTACTGAAAAGTCTGTGCTACCATGCATCTCTGACAGCCATCTCAAATTAGGCTGTCAGCACTACTCACACACGCACGCACGCACGCATGCACGCGCGCACATACACACACACACACAATAACTCATACAAATAAAACCCACTGCAGCTGCATTTTTCGTTCCGATGAATATTAATGACAGAAAAGTCAATGTGTAATGCATCTGCATGTAACGGGATGGATGAGTAGCAAAAACACCAACAAACCAGTAACTACATCGATTACTATGCTGATGTCAGACTCAGCACTAGTAACTTGCTGGCATTTTTGAACATTTTAAATTCGACTTCTTCTCATTAAAGTTTTGAATTATTAATGTTCGCCTAGAAAACCCCCTAAAAAACACAAACACACACACAAAGCATTTTAATATCAAAGTGGAGGAAAATACTCTTAATTTAATGTTTAGTAGTGCTTTTTAGTGGTATTCTTAGTGCAGTTTGATTTTTTCTGTTTCTTTATTTTTTGGTCCATATCTGATAGTGCAGATATTTACACGAGTCTGCCATTTTGAACTGTATAATTGAGTCACAGCCAGCATGTTGCTGGTACATAAGTGATAGAATTGTTCAGATAGCAGCAATTACCCTATTATGTGTACTGACATTTTTGGTATGTTTGTTTTATTGTAATGTGAGGTAATATAAACTTTATGTGTTTACTGCACAGGTACACCTGTAAACAGGGCGTAAATTGTCCTAATGGTGTTATACTGTATAAATACATTTTATTACTACTACTACTTACTACAGTTGAATCCAAATGATTATGTTTAAACTACAGGAGCTTTGGAAAAAAAATTAAAAACTGGGGCAATTTTTGGAATTTCTTCGACAGTGGTCAAGAACAGGTGGCCTGAGAACCTTCAGCTGTGGTTATACAGATCTTTAAAAAAAATCAGAACACACTGCAGTGCGGACAAATGTAGTCCGGCAATAGGGATGAACTATAGGAAACAGAGGTTCTGCATGGATATGTTTTACATTGATTTTACATCACACTAAGTGTATTATTAAAACAGCTCTAGGTGTGTGGGCTGCTGGATATCTTTTTTAAACTTGGTTCTGAGACTGCGCTGTTGGCGAGATGACAGCAGGTAGAAGGGGTCAGCTGAGGTGATATATACCTATTTAAAAAATATCCTGTGTGACTTATCAGACAGTGAAAAGGGGAAAGTCATTTAGACTGACTGCATGCCGGCTTCTAAAAAATTCTGCTGTCATAACAGCCAGAGCAGGAAGAAAATGAATCCCCGAGCTACTCATATTACATCTGTGCACTACATTATCTGTTTGGGAGCAAATAAAATGCTCTGACAAATGGAGCTAAAAAGGGAAAAAAAAGTTGCAAGTTGACAGAGAGAGGAGACTGCACGAGTATTACAGAATTGAATGTCAGGGTCTCGCTGTCTCTCACCCTGTCAGAGTCCTGAGATGCAGTTGTACTGTTGAACACAGTACGGTACAGCAGTGCATACGAGGAACCGTGCACCAAACAAGTGACAGTGTCTCCCCTGCATGAATGTAAATAACAAAAAAAAGGACTTTCCATTTTTGATTGCTACGGATCGCAGGAGCGGGAGGGGGGGCGCCACCAACAACATAAGATTCCACAGTGGCATTTAGTGTTGATGTTAGTTGACCCCAATCCACCCCCCCATAGTGCCCCAGAGAACCGCAGCAAACACAGACACCAAGGTACATTTTGTCCAACATGCCCCCTTCCCCTGACTGGTCACTGATCTAAGAACTCTGTTCTCCAGACCCATGGTTAAAACTCATCATGCTCTCTCGCCCCCTGTCACAAACAATCTGACAAATGCTGATATAAAACAGGGCTGATAAAAAAAATCTTAGCATTAGCAGTGTCATTTTCATAGCTCTACACAGGAACATATGGGGAAAAAAAAGAAGCCGTGAAAAGAGCATAACTCATTTTCAACAGGTAAACCTTCCCTCCCGACCCACCAGTGTTTTCAAAACAAACACAATTCAGGGAAATTCAAGGCATTATGGCCGGTAATTTTACCTCTGTATGTTACCATGCGGACCATTTTCATTTTCAAGTACTAAACCCCTACTAGAAAAAATAGAAAAAAAAATCTAACAAAAAAAAAAGGTGCTGACAAGTGACAAACTAATTGATGAGACTGTGTGATGGAGCTCAACACAGCACTCCACCAGACTTCAGTGACAGCCCCTGATATTTCGAAGAAATGCTTGTTGACCAAATCAAAACTGAAATAAAAAAATATATATGTAGTTAAAACTGTTTCAGTACTACTATGCCATGTCAAAAAATGAGTTTTCATGATGAGCTTGCTATCCTACAGGTGCTGAATCATTATTTTCAGACGATGATTCAACGTTGTCACCACCAGCAACCAGGTTTTGCCTTCAGGCAGCTAGCAGTTCGTACATATATGGCTGAACTATACGGGGTCCACCGTGTAAAACATAAAGTCCACCACTCTCTTCACTTTTGGACCCCAAGTAACTAATGTTTTCAGCATGGTAGTGATGCTCATCTGGGAAAGGGTTCAGCTTTCAGAGAATTACATGATGTTACCAGGATTCAGAGTGTCTGACTTCAAAGGCAGTGTGCATGCACGCGCTAACTACGGCAGAAACTGACAGGCAAAATTACTTTAGCGCATAATTAACAGAGTTTAAAAAAGACAAACCACTTTCTTCAAAACTAGATCTTTATTTGACAAAGGTACAATAATGACCTCTAGTCAGTAATAATTTTTTAGCATATTTTAGGCGCTAATTTCTCCTATCTCCTTTAATGCATTCAAAAAACTAAAATTTTTTCACATTGATTCGAGCCCGTTTGCGAACCCTCTAGTGTTCGAGTTCTAAATTAGAACTCGAACACTAGGGTTCGAGATGGGTTCGAATCTTTCCTGAACTAGTTCTGACAACCCTAAGCTGGACACTCCCCAGAAATAAACCTGAGGGTAAACCAGCTCCTGTCCCCTCTACCCTGTGACCTGGGTCCACAGCCATTACCTCAGTCTTCTCCGAATTCAACTTCAGCCAGCTTGAATTCATCCAGCACTGGATTTCAGTGAGGCAGCTATTAAAGACCGAGAGAGCTCTATCCTGGTCAGGTGCAAAAGATAGGTAGAGCTGGGTATCATCTGCATAGCAATAAAACCTCAGCCCATACCTTCTTACGATGTCTCCGAGGGGCAGCATATACACTGCGAACAACATGGGGGACAACACCGAGCCCTGGGGAACCCCACATGACAGAGAGACCGGGCGGGAAGAATTTATTCCCAACACCACTCTCTGAGTTCTGTCGGTGAGGAAAGATCTAATCCAACTGAGGACTGTACCTGACAGGCCACAGATGAACTCCAGGCGCTCGAGAAGTACCCCATGGTCCACAGTGTCAAAAGCTGAAGAGAGATCAAGAAGAACCAAGATGGAATGGCTCTTCTGATCTCTGGCCATCAGGAGATCATTGAGCACCTGAACCAGCGCTGTCTCGGTACTATGCCTCTTTTGAAAACCAGACTGGAGTGGTTCATAGATGTTATGGATGGTTAAATGGTTTTCCAATTGTACGGCCACTACTTTCTCAATAATATTCCCTACAAAGGGAAGATTAGAGATCGGCCTGTAGTTGGCATGGCAGTCGGTATCCAAGGAAGCTTTCTTCGAGGGGTGTCACCACCTCCCTTCAGGGAGCCAGGAACCCACCCGCATCCAAGGAGCACCAGACTATCCATGCTAGGACTGGGCCAATAATGTCATGACAACCCTTTATCAGGGAAGTCAGGCCTGGGTCCAAACTACAGCATGTAGGGCGCGTACTCTGGACAATCCTCATTACATCAATGAACTCGGGCCGGTCAAAGGAATTCCAGGAGAGACTAAAGGCTGCCACCAAATGTCGATCTGTAGCTTCTCCCATAGAGGGGGCAGGCTGAAGTGCTGCCCTGATGTTGGCCACCTTAGCCGCAAAGAAGCGAGCAAGCTCATCACTCTCCACTTGTGAAAAAGCTTTCTGAACCTGCAGACAGGCTGGGTTGCACAGTCTGTCAACAGTTTGAAAAAGCTGAGCTGGTCAGTTCTGAGCGGCCATAATCTCCCTGGACAGGAACTCTGCCTTCTTACGAGAGATTGCAGAATGATAGAGTTGGTAATGTTCCATCAATCTAAGATGGTTGGCATCAAGGGCAGTTCTCTGCCAACAGCGCTCTAATCTTCGTCCTTGTCACTGCATCTCCCTCAATGTCCCATCAAACCATGGAGACCGAGGTTGAAGGGGGAGAGGACAAACGCAGACAGGAACAATTTGATCCAGAGCTGAGGAGATGGCCCTATTATAGGCCAGCACCAGGGTATCGGGATCATTGCTCACTCCAGAGAACTCCGATAGGTCAAGCACCACTGCCAGGCCTGTAGAGCTAACATCTCGCAAAGAGTAGTACCTGACCATCTCCACAGGGGTAGGCCTACAAGGGGGTGCAAAAACTGAACCCCACAGTGTAGTGATCAGACCAACTGACAGGTTCCACCCCCAAGTCGAAGGCCTCAATCCCCAGGAGGAAAACTAAGTCCAAAGAGTGACCACTCTTATGAGTGGCAGAAGTAATCACTTGTGTAAGGCCCAATGATGTCATTAATTGGAGGAAGTGTTGTCCAAACTGCGAGAGTTTGTCATCGACCCAGGTGTTAAAGTCACCCAGGACCATCAGCCTGGGTACTCAAATGCCATGTCGATAACGAAGTCTGCTACTTCCTGCAGAAAACACTTCTTATCACCTGGTGGACGATAGATGAGGGCAATTCTGCAACCCACACCTGCCACTACAGTACACTCAAAGGACTCAGCTCCCTCTACTGGTACACTTGTGAGGCCCAGTTTGGTCTTGAAACAGACTGCAACACCCCCGCCCCCCCGTGGTCCAACCCTCAGGCGGTGTAACACTGAGTACCCAGCTGGAACTGCTGCCTCCAAAATTGGACCAGCATTTTCATCCAGCCAGGTCTCAGTAATGCAAGCCAGATCCACAGACTCAACAAGATCTGCAGTAACTGCAGTCTTGTTTCTTATGGATCTGGCATTGCACAACACTGCCCGGGTTGGACGGGCCTCTGGAGCTGCACAGACCACTTGCCCAACATCATTAGTGGTGCCCTTGGGAATGGAAACCAGACAAGAGTGACCTCGTTCCAGAATCCATTTCGCCCCAGGGCGTCTTCTGGTTTCCACTACCCCAATACGGTGTCCCCGCTCATTCGACCTCCACTGTTGGCACCCCCCAAAACCCCTCCTCCCCTTCTGCACAATACCCAGTGCTCTACAGTGCTGGTATGTTGACAACTGTAATGGCAAGGGGGAGAAAGGGCGGAGGGCGCGAAGAGTGGAGGACAAATAGCGTACGACTGTGGGGGCAGGCCTTCTACACATATTAAAATGAATCACTTTGAGACCCTTATAATTTCTCTTAGAATCCCCACACACTCAAAAACTCAACAAAACAAAATTATAAACCACCCCAAATTAAATCAAAAATTAAATATAAAAGAAACCACAAAAACAAAATTAAATCAAAAACCAAAAATAAAAAGATCCAAATATATAATGTCCAAATGTCCAGAATGTCCAAAAGTTCAATGAGTATTTTGGACAAGAGAGGCTCTCACCCTCTCTCAGTTCTAAAAAACAAAGTCAAGCATTGCAAGTCCCATGATAATAACAATAAATCAGCATCTAGGTATAAAAGATATCCTGAGAGATCAAAACAAAGTATTTCTTAAAAAATGGGAGGGGCTCTCACCCCCCTCTCAGTCCAAACGCCAAATAATTCCTTCAGATGAACAGTTCTTCTCTGATACGTCCTCAGTGAAAACACTCACAGACTCAGACCAAGACACCAAAATTCAGGGCTAAACTAAAAGATTGCAATCAGAAAATACAGGACCCTGAGAAGCAAGCAATAGCTCCCCCCACAGAGAGCCTTAGGGACCACCATCATCCTCTAAAGCCCCTCTGAGTTCCCTCTAAATTGCAGGCCAATTCCAGCCACAAATCCCTATTCTGGTGCCATGGCCCTAAAGGCAGGTAGCAACCTTCCCCTTTCTGGAGTGGCAGACCTACAATAGTGAAAAGGCCATTTTAGGAGGGGAATCTGAGACCTCGGCCACCCACCAGCCACAAAAGTCCCCTCACCAACAACCACAGAGGAAAAAAAACTCCAGTCCAAACCCCAGCAGTTCCTCCTCAAACAACCCAAAACCCTGCCAGTCATCCACTCCAGGAGGAAAGGATCACCCACCTGAAAATCCAAAAGGAGAGAGATGCTTTGAAAATTCTTTTCGTCATCTGCACACTAGAGTAGAATGTGCTCTCACCACATCCGTGTCGGCTCCAAGAGAGAATGACTGCTACTCACTGATTCCACCATGTGCTGCACCTATAACCACGGGCGCTCTCACCGCCCCGATGTTAGTCCCACAAGTAAGCAGCACGGAGAAAAAAAACACGGCTAGCTTAAGAACTTAGTGCCCTCCCACCGCACTACACCAACGCTGATTCAGGCAGTGCAGACAAAGAAATTTCACTCCACAGTTCCACTGAGTATTTTTCAAGAAATGCAGAGACTTCCAAAACTAAAAAACTTTCCCTTGAATTTGAAACCCCAGAGTAATACTCCAAAAGCTACGCTGTAATATTAACAGTCTCATTGGAGGGAAAACTGATTGCGATTTTAAGTTTATCAATCGGGACCGCAAAAGCACTAAGCAAACACCACAACTTTAGCATTTGCACTAGTTCGCAAAATTAATCGGATTTTATGGTCATTAACAGTACAAGTGAAACTTTAAACTGAAAGACCACGCTAATCCAATTTTATCGAAAAAATACGCATAGAATCTAAATAAATCACTTAAATACGCTAACAAACAATTAGAAAATAAATGACAAAAATAAAATCTAAAAACAGGTTTAAAATGAAATTTTTTAGCTCAGAAAACTAACACAGCTCAGGCAGCTCACACACCGCTGCCATCTTACTCCGTAGATACTCCTGCAGTTCCAGGACCTGGTTTAGGACGTTTTTGTATCATTTATATTTTGCCATTAAAAGTAGCTTTACTGGCTCTTTCTGCCTGGACGTGAATTGTTTTTCTACTTCGAATGCTACTGAGCCTTTGGAGTTTGTGTATGTAAGTGTGAGGGGCTGGTCACCTCAAACAGGTAGCACTGGCCCAGCACTGTTGATCATGGCTTAACCCATTTGATCTGGCTACTATGCAACTACCAGGTGCTGCCGCCTCCCTCCAAAGAGTTCACACATGAAACGAGCCTTTACCGGCTGTGCTTGTGTAATTTTTTTTTTGTTGGACTATAGAAAAGAAACATGGTCCTGCCTGTGTGGTAAATGGCTGGTGGTGTTGCAGACAGGACCTCTATGCAACTGCCAAGAGCTGCCCCCCGTCTCAAAAAAGGCTTTTCATGTGACAGTGAGACAAGCCTTTACCGACTCTGCTTGCACAATTAATTTGTTGTTGGATTACACAAAAGGAAAATGGTTCTGTTCTTGGGTGGGAAATGGCTGGTGACACTGTAGACAGGGGCTACTATGCAACTGCTAAAGGGCTGCCTTCTCCATCCAAAAAGGGTTCACATGTGATACAAGTATTTACTGGCCCTCCTTCAGCAATGTATTTTTTTACTGGACAACACAAAAGAAAACTAGTCCTTTGCTTGCATGGAAAATAACTGGGGATGCTGGAGACAGAGGCTACTATATAACTGCCAAAGGCTGCCTAGCACCTCCAAAAAGGCTTCATGTGTGTCACAAGCCTTTACTGGTTCTTGTTGTTCAATTTTTTTTTAATTGAACTACACAAAAGAAAAATGGTTCTCCTTGCATTGAAAATAGCTGGTGACACTACAGACAGGAGCTGCTATGCAACTGTCAAGGGCTGCCCCCTCTCTCCATAAAGGCTTCACACATGATACAAGCCTTTACCGGTCCTGCTTGCGCAATTTCTTTTTATTGAACTACACAAAAGAAAAATTGTCCTGCTTGTGTGGGAAATGGCTGATGCTACAGACAGGCTCCTACAGCTGACACACACACACACACTCATTCAGACTCTCCTTGTCTTTGTGTAGTAACATGTAAACTTTGTATTTCTTTTTAGTTTTTTTTCCTGTAAAATATATTTTCTTTTCTTGTTTAAAACTTGTTCTTATTTTTTTTCTGTAAGTAATTTCTTGTTTTAAAAAAAAATATTTTATTTTTCTAGTTCCATTGCAATTGTGCACTGTGACACAGTACAGGTACTGTCTGTGCTGTGCACTTGTGTGCACACTGAATGTACAGCCTCTAGTCTGAGCCATCACCCCCTACCTACATGCAGTCTCTCTCTCGCTTTATCTATAGTCTTCTTTCTTTTTAAATGTTCTTCTCATATTCAGAAATGCTCTTCTGTTTTCTGAAGCTGTTGTCTTTTTGCAGAGTCGTACACTAGAGTGTGCGGCACCACCCCCACACAGTCTCACACACAGGCTATCACTTTCTTGTTTTTCTTTTTTCTCTCTTCTTTATACTCTTGAGTCTTCTCTTAATTTTGCTGTAACCATTTTTCTCAAGCTCTAGCTTTCTCACTGTAGAGCAGACTGAGCTGTTCAACACCTAGCCCCACCTCATGGCTTCCCCCAGACACACGTGTCCTCTCAAACTCAGTTTTTTTTTTCTTCTTTTACTCTTTTTTTCACTCCCATCCAGTCTGTCCCTGACTCCCCACTCCTTCTCCCTCCCTGCTTTGGCATATTGCCTGCTTACTCTGAGCACTGCCTGCTACCTCGACCAGGTGAGCTCCCTGACTTTCCCAACCGCTTGCTCAGCAAGAATGGCGCCAAGATCAGAGCAACACAGCTATATCTACTCTGGTTCACGCATGTGCAAACCAGAGTATCTATGCTGTGTACTCCCCTCGGGTGCTCTTTTACCTCCCCTCAGCCTCCTAAGCCTGTAACATGACAGGCATATAAGCTGGGAGGCTAGGGAGGAAAAGAATTAAAAACAAGCCAAGATCGGAGCTGAGCCAACAAGATGCAGCTTGGGTCTCATGAAAACTGAGCCGTATCCATTCAGGGTGGCTTAGTTTTCCATAGGAACGTTTGGCACATCACTAGTTTCATGTATACTATATGTCTCTTCATGTATATTGTATGTCACTTGTGTATATTTTTTCCCATGTTCAAAGTTCTGTACAGATGCAGGTCTATAGCTATAGAATTTACTAGACCACTGCTCCTACACAAACCACTCTACTGAGTCCAGGGATAAAAATGAACTCACTCCTCAGCCAGCAGGACACTTTTAAAATGTTGCAAAAATATCCTTCCAAATCCTAGGTCTCAACCCCAGCAATCCAGCAAATTCAGTTGTATCTCACTTCCTCTGGTTATAAAATGACTACATTTTTAATGGAATCCTGCAATTCTCTGCTTAATGGCAATAAGGAAAAAAAAATTAAACTTTTTGTAGAAAGCGTAGCTCCCCTTCTTAACAAGTCCCCAACAATATTATGCCTTACCAGGTTTCCAGGTCCTAAATGGAGTTATAGTTTGTTCTTTGCAGTGTAGCAAGGTTCTCAGCTTCCAACAGACAAATCAAAGTCAGTCTCAAGTAATGTCCAGTCCACAAAATCACATCATCAGAAAAACGTGCATTCAACAACATTCATAACAAAATATCATGATCTACAAGATCAAATGCCTTGGTGAGGTCCACAAAGGCTGCAGCCACCAAACCACCACTATCAATGGTGGAACGGGCATGGCCTGTAAACCTCACCAAGGCAGTTTCAGTATCATGACTTACTCTAAAGCCATGCTGAGCAGGGGTCCAGAGATTATATTTCCCAATAAACTCATTAATTTGATCACTAACAATCCTTTCTAGGACTTTAGACAACAGGGCAAGAAGCGATATGGGATGATAATTATTTTAATCAGTTTTTACACCAGCTTTATAAATGGGCTTAACCAAGGTACACTTCCAAGCAAGTGGAAAAACACCAAAAGAGTGGGAATCATTAAACAATGTTGTAATAAGTGGGGCCATTACATAAGCAACTCTCTTAAGAATCCGAAAATCAGCATTATCAGAACCAATATAGGGAAGACGACTTAGTTTGGATAGATATAAAAACACATCCTCAGGCAATAAAGCCCAAAAATAAAATTTAGGAACAACACTACCTTCACCTTGCATTGGTCCTAAAACATTGGTGTTACCAAAATTAAGATGTTCAGGTGATCTGTATTTATCCAAATTAGAAAAGTGCAGATTAAACAACTGTGCCACCTGTAAGGAATCACTAATTAAACGACCCTCTGACTCAATAATCATAGGATCAACACGTTTCCCCCTACCCAATAATAAATTAAGGGTATTCCATGTAGCCCTAAAGTTCCCCTGTTCAGATCTAAGTCTCACTCTAAAATAATTAACCTTTGCCCTACAAACTTCATTTTTGCATTGATTACGCATTTATTTATAGGCTTGAAGGTTCATCTCAATTTTGTTTTTATGATATTTGGACCATAATTTATTCCTTGTTCTAAACATTTTTAACATGCTAGGGGTAATCCATTCCTTAGTAACTCTCCTACATCTAACCTTCTTATGTGGCACAAACTCATCACACAATGCTATAAGCTGTTTACAAAAAGACTCCAATGCAAACTCAATATCTTTTATATCATCCAAAAAAGACCAGTCCCCTGCCTCAATTGCTGTTGAAAAAACATGTTCCTCCAAATCACTAACCTTACGATAATTAAATACACTGGGAGGAGGTTTTTTCATTTTAACTGACCAATGACAAAAATTAGGACTGTGGTCACTTAAACTATCAGGTAAAACACCTGAAACACTACTATTTGTTGGATAATTGGTTAAGAGTCAATCTAATATTGACTCATAATCAGAATGATAGTTAACACGAGTAGTATTACCAATCATTTGAGAAAGGCCTAATTCAGTTAATAAATTCTTAACATCAATAGCTTGTTTGGATTCCCAATTAAGATTAAAATCTCCCAATATCAACCCTCTCTCTATTTATTGGCAAATGACCCCAATTTGAAAACAAAAGACTCAAGTCCAATCTTTTGATTTCCTGGTGGTAGGTATACATCACTAATAGTTATCAGCTTGTTCCTGCCAATTTCAACATCAATGGACAATGATTCAACTGAAGGCTCATTAAATTCTAAAGGATGTTGTACACATTTTAAATTATCAATTACATAAAACAAACATCCCCCCCTTTACCTACTCTATCTTTCCTTAATACAGAGTAACTTGGCATATATATTTCGTCATTACTAATTCTGCCATTTAACCAGGTCTCTGTCAGGTCGATAATATCAGACTTATTTTCCATTACCCCAACTTTCAAACAAGCTCATTTTAGGCAATAAGCTTTTAATATTTAAATGAACAATATGCAAGGAAGAGTAATAATTACCACCACCCCAGTTTCCAATACATAACCATTACTTTGTGGACCTGGATTTGGATGAACAGAAAAGGACAATGATAAAAATATGATAACCATTCGTCTCAACCCTTTACCATTAGCAAAACACTTGTCCCCCAAATATCTAGTCCTCTGAACAGATTCAGAAACAAAACATTGCTTCAAATACTTTTTGCAAAACTGAAACATACAATACTGAGAATTTATCCTGTTAACAGAGTAAACATCCTGATACAAATAACATTCAATGGAACAAAATGAAACATAACCATGAGATAGATGTTCCCCACCTCCGGTCTCTATTACATGCACACTTTTATGAAATAACAAACAGTTAAACTGTTTAAAATCATAAGTATCACCTAAACATTGAAACTTACCCCCGCAACCACCCACTAAAATCAAACTCAATAACAATAGGCTCATTCTCTGACTGACCAGAACCCAACAACTTTTAAATTTCCTACTCTGAGTGGCGCCCACGCCACCTTCATGCGCCCGCCAGAGCGTTTGGGAATTTAACAAGGAGAAGCCCCGCCTCTCAGGTGAAGTCAGTAGCAGTTTGCACCTGAACCCCCACAAATTGTCACTGTGCAAAAATAACTCAATGGAGCTAAACAGGTCCTTACTCTCCTCAGTCGCTGCAACGTTAGGTTTGAAGCTGATCCCTCCTCTCAAGCATGAAACAGTCTCTCACTCTGTTGGCTGGTTGAATCTCAATCAGAGCAGGGAAATCACAGCAGGTTGATCGCTAGACAGAACGCTGCTACTTGTGAGCGGCACAGGGAATTTAACTAAGAGAAGCCCCGCCTCTCGGGTGAAGTCAGCAGCAGTTTGCACCTGAACCCCCCACAAATTGTCACTGTGCAAAAATAATTCAGTGGAGATAAACAGGTCCTTACTCTTCTCACTCACTGCAACGTTAGGTTAGAAGCTGATCCCTCCTCTCAAGCACGAAACCGTTTACACTGTGTGACTCCAAACAAGTCCTTAACCTCCCTAGTGCTCCCAGGTTACCTTTGAAAATAGGCATTGGGCCTAATGGGCCTTACCTAGTTAAGAAAAAAAGTGCCTCCTGGCCTCCCTTTGGAACCTTCCCCCACCAATTTGTGGTTATGTCTCCTCGTTTTCTTATTTATTTATTTAAGTCTTTGGGAACTGAGTAGGTGCAGTGATCCAGGGGACTGTTTTCAGCCACGACCCGGGCCGCAACATGCAGCACAAAGTAAAAATATACAGAGGAAGTGACAGTAAAAAAACACATTCAGCATCTTACAATCATTGACAAAATGGACAAAGGTACAATTCAGCTTACATCAAAAATCACATAGTAGACAGTAGCAGCTTATTAAATAATTTCTCACTGATTGTAAAATATTCACAAGGGTTGAACTTTTTTATATTGTACCTTTAGATGATTAATTGAAGAACAGGAGCATCCCCCCATTGTAAGCTAAGGTTTCATGTCATGCCATCATGCTGGAAATGGAAATATTAACATAGAAACATAGACTTTGACGGCAGATAAGGACCACTTGGCCCACCCAGACTGCCCATTTCCCTACTTATTGGATAAGCTGCAGATCCTAGCTAACCAACAGCCTGCTTCCTCCTACCCCCCACTAGAATTGCCTTGTGTCTGTCCCATGCATTCTTGAATTCCCCCCACTGCTTTTGACCCCACTACCTGCTCAGGATGGCCGTTCCATGCATCCACCACCCTCTCTGTGAAAAAATACTACCTCACGTTGCCCCTGAGCCATTCCCCTCTATCTTCAAATTGTGCCCCCTTGTTATTGCACAGCTTTTTTCTGAAAGATTCTACCCTCTTGGACTCATGTTTCATGATTCCCTTGAGGTACTTGAAAGTTTCTATCATGTCCCCCTCTCCCTCCTTTCCTCCAGGGCATACATATTAAGCTCCTTTAATCTCTCTTCGTATGGCTTCTGGTGCAGACCCTGCACCATTCTAGTTGCCCTCCTCTGGACCGCCTCCACCCAGTCTATGTCCTTACGGAGATGGAGTCTCCAGAACTGCATGCAGTACTCCAGATGAGGTCTCACCAACTGTTTGTACAGAGGGATAACAACTTCCTGTTTTCCACTGGTGATACCTCTCCCTATGCATCCCCCCAGCCCTCCTTACTGCCTATTACCATCTTAGTACATTTTTCCGCATTATTACATACAGGAGAGGCAATCCTAGTCACTTGACAGGTGGGGCTCTCTTAAGATCTTTTTAAGCCCCCGGAGTCAGGAGCAGGTCACCAACTTCCATGGCACTGTGACAGGGCTGTCTGCTTCTCTAAAGACAGCGTGCCAGTTGGATTCATGACTTTTTCTCTTGCCCTAATGTGGACAATCATTGAGCAGAAATGAAAGCTTAGATGATGCAGCTTCCATGTCCAACATAATTCTGGAGCAGAGCTGTTATCTGTGGTGTCATCCATCGGATGCCCCTGATAGTGGCCTTCTGTGCCTCGAATTGGCTTGCCTAGATCAAACAACCAAGTATCTGGGTCATTATCTTGTGGACTTATCTAGATGATATGAAATTACCCAGTCAGATTATCCATTATCTGCATTATGGATACTGGAGCCATCTGTAGATAATGAGCAGGACTGTATAATTCCCTTTCCGAGCAGGAGTGCATCAGCTAGAATTCTAGACACCTAACCACAATACACTGCATTTCCTTCATTCCCTTCATTACTGGCATTAACATATGAATGTGGTATGGTTGGGAGTGTTCGTTTCACCCATCAAAATAAATCAGAAACCATTCACTCAACCAGAATGATGAAGTTACTCTTCGCACTCCCCATGGAATTCTGCTTTTGTAGAATGGGAGCTGAAATTACAGAATACTCTACATGGCTGGCTGCAGATTTCCTGTCTCTATGCAGAAACTCCAAAATGATTGTAGTTTTCTGCAGAATTATCATAATATTTGCCAACACTTTTTATTGCTGTCTCAGGTCTGAAATTCACATAAGAACTTCATTAGTCAAAGACTGGAGTATCACCATACCTTTTGGCCTCAGTTCTGGCTAGTTTAGAAGAAAAATATTGCAGACTGCCTACTGCCTAATGAAGAATTCCTACAAAACTGCATACATAAGTTTTCTTTTAAAAGAAAAACCTTTCCTGACCTGTTGAAGTACATTGGGCTTCTGATTGTGAGACCCAGGTCTGTGTACTGATCCCAACTGCCATGCACTGGACTGGTGGTGACTGGCAGCATTGCAGAGGCTGCATACTCAGTCTCCAGGACTGGAGGCAAGGTGGCACTTGTCCTAATGGAACACCTCCCGTGGCAGGAAGATGGAGCAGCCTTTGTGTCATGTCTGTTGATGCAGGAATGCCCAAATGCAGATGGGTGTCAGTGGGGACAGATTATGTAGGTTGGTGGAAGGGGACAAAAGAGGGAAGAAAACGAGCCCCATACACCTTGGCTGAATTTCCCACCCAACACACATGCCACTGAGCTCAGATCCCCTTGGCTCCCCTCCATGCTTTGTGAGCAGTTAGTCCAACCCCAAGGGGAAGGTCCTGCAGTGGAGCAGACTTCTCATGGAGTACGTGGTTAAGGAGGTCTGAGCTGGAAGTCAGACCAGGCGAAGGCCACTGCCCAGAAGGTAGCTGGTGACATGTCAGAAAGCAAGGTAGGAAGAAGGAGGGGCATCATGGAGTCGGAATAAAGGCAAATTGTAAAATGTTCTTGGCTTGGGAGACACCTACTGTTCCACCTGGCTACAAGGATCAGTGTGGCCATGTAGTTCTTAGGACAGAAGGAGGAAGAACTGAAGGGAACTGTATCTTCAGTGTGGTATTGGCACTGTATCACTCGCTGGTGAGACCCCACCTGAAGTATTGTGTCAAGTTCTGGAGGCCACACCTCAGAAAGGAAATAGACAGCATGGAGGCAGTCCAGAGGAGGGCAAGTAAAAATGGTGCAGGGTTGTACCAAAAGCCCTATAAGGTGAGGCTGATGGATCACATCATGTACACACTGGAGGACAGGAGAGCGAGATGGGACATGATAGAGGCCTACAAGTGCCAGCAGGGTGCAGGAGGGGAGTCTCTTTCAAATAAGAGAGAGCACCAGAATCGGGGGGATGCAATGGATCCGGAGGGGGGAGTTTAAGAGGGATTTGATGAAGTACTACTTCACTGAAACAGTGGTAGATGTCTGGAACAGACTGCCAATGGAAGTGATGGAGATGAAAACAGTGTGGGGGGGGGGGGCTTCCAGCATGTGTAGGATAAACATAAGGGGAATATTAGTGAAAAGGCAAGGAGGAGGGAGGGTTACTGGAGACCAGTTAGGGTCTGCAGAGATGGACTAAGCAGGGGACATCTAGGCAGACAGGATGGGTCAAGCGGTCCTTTTCTGCCGATAGAGTCTGTGTTTCTATGTATCATCCTTTAAATCTTGCAACTAATGCCAGCCCATCAGCACAGCAGAAGGGCTGCTGCCTGTGACACCAGTGATCTGGGTTCAAGAATGAGTCTGGGTTGTCAGGGGCTGGCCTGGTAGGAAGAGGCCTGAGTATCCCAGGGGGTGCTCCCCTCCTCTTGGGGGGGGGGGTGCCATATCCCGCTGCACTATCGCCACCTGTAGACGTACAGGTGGCAGAGCGCAGGGGACACAGGGAGGGGTGGAACATGCCCTGCTGCATATTGAATGAGTGTGCCAACGCATGCTCATGCTGAGGTGTCCCCTCAAGGGGCTTGGGGATTTACAGCACAAAGAGGTGGGGAAACTAGGCATGATAACACTTCCTCTGCCTGCAGCAACATAAAGTCTGGTATATCCATACTGAAGGCTGTTAAAACCACTGCAACTTGCGGAGAAGGCATAGAAACAGTATATTAAAAGAAATACCTTGTAACTAAAATGTGTTTTATAATCTTTTCAGGCTACAACTCCATCAGAAGAGAGACATGATGTCACTTTGCTGTACAATAAAATGACTCTCTCAGAACTACAGGAAAAGTTTGAGCTAAATGTAAGTGCTTTCATAAAGATATATTTTTTATGAGACTGTAATGTTTTCTATCTCTAGCTGTTTTAGTTGTCTGTTTTCCTTAATCCCTTTGCCCTGTAGTATGGACTCCACTCCCTAGTGTGTATGGTAGCACCAACTTGTAGGAGTGGGGCTGTGACACTGTTGGGAGCTTCCTTAAAACAGTGTCCTGCCATTGTCAGCCATGGATCTGACAGGTTATATTTCTGGCACTCTATTGCTTTTCTTTCCGTCAATGAAACCCTACTATCCCTCTGAAAGAGCAACTCCCACCACCTGATTTGTCAAGAATTAAATAAAAAAAATACTGCAGTGCTTCAATTTTGAATTCGTGCTCTGATTTTAAGAGTACAAATGGAGGATTGTAAAGAGCACCAAAGCATATTCCTTCTGGAGAGTACGACCAAATCATGGCTGTGTGAAGGCATACTTCATGCACTCCATGGTGTACAAGATGGGGCAACAAAAATGCTCTCAACTGCTGCCTTTATCCTTCAAAACATAACACAGAAGAGCTGATCCTTTCTGTAATTTTATTTATGGGAGTCAAAACCAGAAGGATTGGCCACTGATGCGGCCTTTGTATCCCAAGGACTATACAACATTACAGGCCGTGGGGCCGTATGTGGGTGTCTGAGGGAGTGATGTGTGGCAGCTGCATTTAGCCGTGCATTGGGGGGGGGGGGGCAACAACCAGTGTCATGGTATACAAAAGTTGTATTCATTGTGCCAGATGGTGCAGCAAACATGGTCTTGGTATATGCATTTATATTGCTTGAACCAAATGGCCTGGAACTAGTCATTGTCCATTTCAGGAGATCAAAACATGTGTGGATCCCAAACACCTTTAGATGTGTAAGTGTAACCAAGTATCTGTGCTTGGAGTCATGGTTATGCCCAAGTGGAGTCATAGTGGTTGGTAGTGCACAAGTGGAATCATGGTGGTTATCCACAGGTAGAGTTCAGATAATGCACATGCGGTGATTATGCAAGTTAGAGTCTCGATAACATGCAAGTGGAGTCATGATGGTTATGCAGAGATGGAGTTTAGTAATCCACAAGTGTCGTCATGGTGGTTATGTACAAATAGTCTTGGTGATGCACAGATGGACTCATGGGTATGCACAAATGGAGTCTTGGTTGTGCACAAGTGAAGCATCGGTTACATAAAAGTGAAGTCTTGGTAATGCACTTGTGGAATCTCATGCATGAACTTGGATTTCAGCTGTCTGTTCAGGATCCAAGCATCCAGACCTTGGTATCAGACTATGTATAACTCTGCTTTGAATGGCTGATGTTGTACCCTGTTATAATGCAAAACATTTCCACTGTTTTGTCTTATTAGATCTTGTTTTTTTTTAATTGACTGTACTTAATGACACCTGTCTATAATCTGCTGGCCCTTTATCACCTGGCACCTGAGGCCCATCTTAGACTTAAGGGACATCAGTCTGTACATCCAGTACAAAACTTTTTGAATGGTAACTCTGCCAGGTCTAATGCCTCTTCTCAAACAGGGTGACTGGCTGAGTTCTCTGGACATGCAGGATGCATACCTGCACATCTTGGTGTTTCCTCCTCACAGGAGGTTTCTCCGGTTTCTTTTTTAGGCAAGCATTACCAGTTCAAGGTGCTGCCCTTTGGCTTGTCCTCTGCACTGTGGGTGTTTATCAAGTACATAGCAGTACTTACTGTGGTCCTCAGAAGGGAGGGAATGTACGTTTTCCCACACCTAGAAGATTGACTCCTAAAGGCCCCTTCCAGAGAATTGCTTTTTGGGATCTTAGAGAGAACTCTTCAATTGTGTCTCTCCCTGGGCATTACCGTCAATCTGCCCAAGTCGGTCATGGTGCCATGCCAAAGACTGCAATGCATAGGGGCAGTTCTAGATTCGGCACAGGGGAAGGCTTTTTTGCCTCAGTCCTGGGTTGAATGCCTTATTGCTCAGGCTCTGGAGGTGGCCCAGAGCCATTATATCTCGGCCAGGGTGTACCTGAGACTGTTGGGTCTGATGGTGGCGGCCATACCCACCATTCCACTGGCCATGCTCCATATGCACATTCTCTGGTGGATTCTCTGAGTACAGTGGGACCAGCGTACATACAGACAATCTAGATCAGTTAGTGCTGGTCTCTTCCGTGAAGTGCTGCAGTGGTGGATGGTTCCCCTGAATCTTCTGCCGGGAGTTCCATTTCAGATTTCGTTACCACATCAAATCCCCACCATGGATGCCTCTGGTTTGGGCTGGGTGGCTCAGCTGTGTCCCTTTCAAACTCAGGGTTCTTGGTCCCAGATCAAAGCCTCTCTGCATATCAGTGTCCTGGAGATGTGGGCAATTCTGTATGCCATGCAGGCCTTTCAGAGTCACCTTCTCCTGGGCCAGCTGCTGATTCAATCAGACAACCTCAATGTAGTGTACTACATCAACAAGCAGAGGGGAATGCATTCCCCCCCCCGCAGGGAGGTCATGAGATTGTGGTATTGGGCACTGGACCACAGCCTGACTCTTTTGGCGCTCCACGTCCCAGGAGTGCTAAACACTCTGGCAGACAGCCTCAGCTGGACTCAGTCCAGCATGCATGAGTGGGAACTCCTCTCATCCATCACAGAAATGCTATTTGACAGATGGGGTCATCCAGAGTTGGACCTTTTTGTGTCCCCACTCAATGTAAAACTGCTCAATTTCAGCTTGCTAGATTCAGGACCTGGAGATTTATGGCAAGACACATTGCCCCTCTCCTGGAGCGGGAGGTTTCTTTATGCCTTCCCCCCCATTTCCTCTAATTCAGAGGGTGCTAATCAAGCTGCAGATAAAGGGGGCCACCATAATCCTGGTAGCTCCATTCTGGCCCCACCAGATATGGCTTCCTCTTCTACAGCAGCTGGTGGAGGAACCTCCAGTCCCTCTCTCCCTCTGCAGGAATCTGCTGACCCAGGATCAGGGAACCCTGGTCCATCCCTACCTCAGGTTCCTCCATCTGCACGCTTGGCTCCTGAGGACATAGCCATTGCCAGATTTTGAGTTTCCAACAGAGTGGTGGATGTCCTAGTGGCTGCTCGAAAGCTTCCACCTGAGCCACTTATGCCATGAAGTGGAAGTGGTTTGCCATATGGGCTGCAGAGCATAATCTAGACCCTTTCACCTGTCCGGTGAACCAGATCCTGGACTACCTGATCTCTCTGCCTGACTCAGGTCTCCAGTACTCCTCCCTCAAGGTGCACCTTTCAGCTGTCTCGGCCTCCCATGCGCCCATGGGTGATCGTACCATAGCTCAGCTGGATGTCTCCCATACCTTTCTGAGGGGCATCCTGCATCTGAAAACTTCAATCCATTCTCCTGTCCCTGCTTCGGATCTGAATTTTGTTTTGGAGAAGCTGACCCTGTCCCTTTTGAGTTAGCTGCAACTTGCAAGCTACTCCTTCTTTCCTGGAAAATTTTATTTTTAGTTCTATTGCTTCTGCTTGAAGAATTTCAGAGCTTCAGACCCTCTGGTGCAAGGAACCGTATTTGATTTTCCACAAAGACAGGGTTCTGCGCATGAATCCTAAGTTTCTTCATAAGGTGGTGTCTAAGTTTACACTGAACCAATCTATCCACCTTCCCATTTATTTTCCTGAGTGTGCCAATCCAGGAGAAGCACTGCTCCATATGTTAGATGTGCGCAGAACTTTGAAAGGATCCAACCAGGAATGTCATGGGACAAAACATCATGGCACACAACAAAGCAGGCAAAACATCGCCGCCTGCAAAGTAGGGATACAATAACATCGATGACCCAAACCTCATGGGCAGTACAATGTGGTAACAGCCCTGGTGACTAGCGAGGCCCCCATCCCACCCACCAAACGTCAGCCCCAGGAACAGTAACAGCAGCCAGCCCCAGTGTGATGGCCAGCCCCCCCAACCCACCACCGCCAATCGCTGGCACATGTGTCCCATGATACAGTGTATTGCACTATATCCCTGGTGTCTAGTGGACCCACCCCCCAACTCCAGCAGGTAGAGCCCCACCACCACACACCCCCAACATACCCCGGCAATGGGCGTGTGACCAGCACAGCCCTCCACTCACTGCCATGGTTTGCCGCCTGACTGAACTAAATGAATGAGTGCGTACATGTATGCGCACTCATTCATTCGGTTCGGTCGGACGGCCAGCTGTGGCGGTGAGTAGAGGGCTGTGCTGGTCGCCTGCCCATTGTCAGGGTGTGTTGGATGGTGGGCATCTACCTGCTGGGGTTAGGCAGTGGGGGGTCCACTAAACACCAGGGATATAGTGCAATGCACTGTATCATGGGACACAGGTGCCAGCCATTGGTGGCAGCATTTTGGGGGGGACTGGCCATCACACTGGGGCTGGCTGCTGTTACTGTTCCTGGGGCCAATGTTCAGTGGGTGGGATGGGGGACTCACTAGTCACCAGGGCAGTTAAAATATTGTACTTCCCATGAGGTTTGGGTCAGTGATGTTTTTGTATGCCAACATTGCAGGCAGTGATGTTTTGACTGCTTTGCTGTGCGTCATGATGTTTTGTCCTGCAACATTCCTGGCCGGATCCCTTTGAAATACTGCCTGCTCTGAACCAAGGAATGTAGAAAGTTGAAGCAGTTGTTTGTTTTTTTGCCCCAGGTAGAGAGGGTGTTTAGGTTTCCAAACAATGTTTGTCCAAATGATTGGCTAACTGCATTGTGTTATGCTACAAGTAGGGCAAAGAATCGCTTGGAACTGTCAAAGCTCATTCCACATGA
Organism: Neoceratodus forsteri; assembly: GCA_016271365.2. Lineage (NCBI taxonomy): Eukaryota > Metazoa > Chordata > Ceratodontiformes > Ceratodontidae > Neoceratodus > Neoceratodus forsteri. The sequence goes on along the minus strand of CM057452.1, from coordinate 263,240,934 downwards.
GGCATGGCTACCTCTTTGGCTTGTTTGCGAGGGGTCTGAGCTGCGGACATTTGTGTGGCTGCAACCTGGAATACCATCCATACTTTTACTAAGCACTACAGTCTGGACATTGCCTCTAGAGCCCATGCAGGATTTGGCAGAACTGTGTTGAAGGGCCTCCTGTCTTAAGGTTAAGAGTGGCCTTCCTCCCAGACTGTTTGTTTACACCCATAACTGCTTGGGACTTGTTCTTATGGTGAGACCTGATGAATGAGATACCCCTGAAGAAGACAGAACAGTTAAGTAAGAACTTACTGTAACAGTAGATCTTCGAGGGGATCTCAGTCATCAGGTCTGTTTCCCTTCCCACCATCCCCATTTTGGGGAGCTCTTTTCTGGAAGTGGCTATCTAGTGTATCCAGCCTTTCTTTTAGGGCCTGGGCACCTCTCTCTCTCTCTCTCCCCTCGGTCCCCCTTGACTAGAGCTATGCTCCCTTTGCTCCGGGGAAAGAACTGAGAAGGGAGCAGGGCCACTCATGCCTTTATAGGGTTGGTGATGTGGTCACATGACAGCAGCATAGGCAGGCCCCAGTTGTACTGCTGAAAATTTTCCGTGTGGATCCTGCTTCACTGATGGTGAAATTCCTGCAGTGAGACCTGATGACTGAGATCCCCTCGAAGATCTACTGTTACAGTAAGTTCTTACGTAACTGTTCTATTAGGAAGTTACTTTCTGAACTCACACAGATGCCATGACAAAATCCCTTCATCCGAAACTTGCTGTAAGGTACCAGCTTGGAGCCTGCCTCACTAGCCATTGCCACTAGCACACTTCTTCCTGTCCTGTTGCATGGAGCGCCAATCCTCTATTTATTTATTTATTTGAATTTTGATGACCGGGTAGGCCCACTGAGACAAGACAGTGACCCAGGGAACCTAACCATTCCACAAATGATAGACATTAAACATAGTATCAACAGCGGTACAAACAGTAGTAACATTAACAAGTAGAAATATTCAACAATTTGATGCAGTAAGTACATAAGATAGAGAAACATCATACACTTTAAGGCATAAACAACTTTCAGACTCATTGGTTACACAGGGTTCAGAGAAGCCTTGAGAGCATGACATAGGATTAACCCCTGTCTGCTAGGCAGGGGGCTCTATACAGTTACACGTGCCAGTGGCAAGGAATAAGTCCTTGTACTGTTTTTTAAACTGTGAGAGGAATGTGCAGGATAGAAGTCCTATTGGAAGATTGTTCCATTTATGCACAGCTGCATATGAGAAAGATCTCTTTCCAACTGCTAAACGAGTTTTAGGTATACTTAGTAATGGTTGCTGAGCTGTTCTAAGGGACCTGGTGAATGGTTCCGTGTCAGTAGGTTAGACAGGCTTGGAGAGGAGGGGAGGTGAATTAATTTGATGGTGGTACACAGCAAGGGATTGTCCAACTTCACCTCAAAACCTGGCCAATTTAAGGTACTGAGCACAGCACAGTGGTGAGTTCGGACCGGGGCTGATGTGGCAAATCTGGCAATATGGTGATATGCTTGCCCAAGTCTGTTCAGAACAGATGGCTTCACTGTGGAAAGCAAGGATGCACCATAGAGGAGACCTGGGAGTGGGGCTACAGTAGAGATGGTCTTTCTGGATTGGAAAGTGAGGTGGGGGCAGTACGGTATAGTAGCACTAGTTTCTGGTGAGTTGTTTTTATAATTTTATTGGTATGGATCTCAAAGGACAGGTTTTTGTCTAAGGTTACGCCCAGGTATTTAAAGCTTTTGACACATTGCAATGTCATCCTTGTTGATGTTTTAACAACCAAAGGTAGTTGGTTATCAGGTTTAAAGGAGGTGTGGTGGAATAACATGGTTTGAGTCTTTTTAGTGTTAAATACTAACAGGTTGGCTTTGAACCAGGCCTCCAAAGCCTGAAAATCACTCTTGAGGTTGGCGTTTATGACATTGCTATCTTTAGCAGACCTGTATAGAACGGCATCATTAGCAGATAATTGAACTGCTGCCCTTCAAAAAACTGAGTTAAACAGACTTAAAATTCAATACAACGAACTGGGATGGGGGTTTTGGTGATGGTATGTGGTATATTTTTCTAGAGCCCTGGAGGTTACTTGGATACATAGACAGTGTCAGCAGATAAGGGCCTGTGGCCCACCCAGTCTGCCCATTTGAGCTTGTAAGTTCAGTTTGTTTTCCTAGAAGTCTGTTGCCCCTTACCCCTGACCTTCAGAATTCCTTTATGTCTATCCCATGCATTCTTAAATCCCGTGATTGTTTCAGCCCCCACCACTTCCTCTGGCAGGGTGTTCCACTTGTCCACCACCCGTTCTGTGAAGAAATTCTTCCTCACGTTTCTTCTGAATCGTCCTCCCTCCAACTTCATCCCATGCGCTCTAGTCCTGGAACATCTTTTTTCACTTAAAAATAGTGTATTCCTGCACCCTGTTCCTCCCTGTAAGATACTTGTATGTCTCTATCATATCCCCTCTCTCCCTCCTCTCCTCCAGGGAGTACATATTCAGTTCATGCAACCTGTCCTCATAGGACTTGTGATGCAATCCATGTACCATCTTTGTTGCCCTCCTCTGAACCTTCTCTACCCTGTCTATGTCCTTACATAGGTAAGGTCTCCAGAACTGTACACTGTACTCCAGGTGGGGCCTCACTAGTGTCTTGTATAGTGGAATTATGACCTCCCTTTTCCTGCTGGTGATGCCCCTGCCTATACATCCCAGCATCCTATTTGCTTTACCTGCTGCCTTGTCACACTGTTTCCCTATCTTGAGGTCATCAGAGATGATAACCCCAAGATCCCTTTCCTGCTTGGTGCATGCTATATCCTCACCCCCCAACTGATATATTGTGCCAGGGTTTTTGTGCCCCATATGCATTATCTTGCACTTCTTTGCATTGAATTTCAACTGCCAAACCCTGACCATTCTTCAAGTTTCTGCAGGTCCTCTAATTCTGTCTACACCCTCTGGTGTGTCTACTCTGTTACAGAGCTTTGTGTCATCAGCAAACAGTGAAATTCTGCCTTCTAGGTCCTGCGCAATGTCACTGATGAAGATGTTGAATAGGACCGGTCCCAGCACTGATCCCTGTGGTACCCCACTGGTCACTCTTCCCTCTGTGGAGTGACAGCCATTTACCACCACCCTCTGTATCCTGCTGCCCAGCCAGTTACCTACCCACCACACTACTGTTCTGCCCACACCCATATTCCCCAGTTTGTGTAATAGTCTTCTATGTGGCACAGTGCCAAAGGCCTTGCTGAAGTCCAGATAGGCCATGTCCACCGCCCTCCCCTGTTCCACCTCCCTAGTCGCCCAGTCAAAAAATTCAACGAGGTTGGTCTGACATGACCGCCCCCTGGTGAAACCATGCTGCCTTGGGTCCTGTAGTCCATTGACAACTAGATGTTCCACCAGTCTGTCCTTCAGTAGTGCTTCCATGATCTTCCCCACTACCGAGGTGAGGCTGACTGGTCTGTAGTTTCCCGCTTCCTCTTTGTTCCCACTTTTGTATAAGGGGACTACATCTGCTGTCCTCCAGTCTTTGGGTACCTCCCCTGTTTCCAGTGATTGGCTAAACAGGGTAGCCAGAGGTTCAGCCACCACCTCTCTTAGCTCTTTAAGGACCCTGGGGTGCACCCCATCTGGCCCCATTGCTTTATCAACTCTTATTACTTCCAGTTCCTTCAGGACCCTTTCTCGAGTAAAGAGACTTGTGTCCATTTCTGCACCATTCTCACCCCTTGTACTCCCTTCAGACCCATTACCCTCCTCTTCCTCAGTAAAGACTGAGCAGAAATACCTGTTCAATATGTCAGCTTTACTGTTGGCATCCTCCACACGGCCCCCATCCTCCCCCTTCAGTCTCACTATCCCTCCCTTTGCAAATTCTTTTTTCACTTATGTACCTGTAAAAGGTTTTGTCCCCTCTACCCACTGATTTTGCAATGTGTTCTTCTGTCTGAGCTTTGGCTTCCTTACTGCCCTGCCTCCCTTTTCTTCTCCTGGTACTTCTCCCTATCCCTTCTGCCTGTGTCTTTTTGTATTGCCTGAATGCAATCTTTTTGGCTTTCACTTTCTTTGCTACCTCTTTGGAAAACCATAATGGTATCCTCTTCCTTTTCCTATTGCTAACCTGCTTAATGCATAATTCTGTTGCTCTTGTAATCCCCATTTTAAATACTGCCCACTGTTCCTCAACCCCTGATTCCTACCCCATTCCCCTTAATGCCTCTTTCAAGTATCTCCCCATTTTCCCAAAGTCTGCCCCCCTAAAATCCAGGATACGTGTTTTTGTGTTGTTTGGTTCTGCTCTTTCTGTGATTTCAAACCACAATGACTGGTGGTCACTGTTCCCCAGGTGTTCCCCCACTGTTACCCCCATCACACTGTCCCTGTTTGTGAGCACAAGGTCCATTATTGCCTTCTGCCGAGTTGGTTCCATGACCAGTTGCTTGAGGAAGGCACCCTGAAGGGAGTCCAGGATAAATCTGCTCCTAGTTGATGCTGCTGCTGGAATGCTCCAGTCCACATCTGGAATATTGAAGTCTCCAACCAGTACTACCTCACCCTTGTCTGCCATCCTTTGGATGGTGAGCATCAGCTCCCAATCTGTTTCTTCCTCCTGGGCTGGTGGTCTATAGACCACACCTGTGCGGATGGCTGGCCCCATTTTCCTTTCCAGCTTAACCCACAGTATCTCTCCCCCATTTTGTTCCTCCTGGATCTCTGTGGCCCTTATGTCATTTTTCACATACCGTGTCACTCCTCCTCCCTTTCTACCTGCCCTGTCTCTTCTGAATATGTTGTAGCCAGGTATGGCCATCTCCCAGTCATGGTTATCATTACACCAGGTTTCAGTGATGGCCACAATGTCCAGGTCTGTCTGCACCATGACAGCCTCCAGATCTTCCATCTTGTTGCTAAGGCTCCTGGCATTGGCACACATGACTTTCCATGATTTGACCTCCCTAGACTGTTTCGCTGTTCTACTCCAGCCCCTTCCTTGGTTATCCTTTATCCCTGGTTGTCCTTGCTGTCTGCCCTTCTGCTGAATTTTGCCCCTTTTCTTCTTTAAAGACTACCAAACTCTAGAAGGTATGTCCTGCATATTTTGAACCATCTGCCTTATTGTTGTTTACTGCACAACTCACTATTTATTTGCTTTGTCATGTTCTTATAATGAATCCGAGGATAATGTTGCACCCTGGAGTCACAAAGATGTGTTTTTTTTTAGTGAGCAATCTGTCTGCATAAGTATTTGGATTTGTACTGTCTGTACAAGATGCACAAAGGAAATTGCTCAAAAAATCTGAGTTATAAAAAAATTTCTATACAATAAAATTGGGCCATTTGTAGCAGGTTCCTTCCCCAGGGAACACCATTACCCTTCCAGCCATTTGTGTGTCGGCGGCAGTGCACCCGACATTAGGGTGCCACATTGTGGAATTCACCGCCCCCTTCCCACGATCTGCCCTCCCAAAGTTAGAATATTTAGAAGGGGGCATGGGGGGCATGGAGAGCACAGCCCCCCACAAAAAGAAGGAATGGCAACATCAGGACATGGAGCCCTAATGACCGGGCGCACTGCCGCTGGCACCCTGTGTAGGTGGAACCACACCCTTGTAATGTATTCTCTATGTTACATTGACGTTCTTTTGTCTTGTTTTTTTTAAATGATACTGAACCAATTTGTTACATTTTGCCTTCAGACTGTGCTGAATTCTTTATTGTACCATGATTCCTGCTTTTGTATTACTATTATGTTATATTGTTTCTGCGTAAGGTATTCCTGTTAACTGTTCCTGTGTTTATCTTGTATTGTAATTCATCCGTTTGTACTACCCTTTCGTAACCTCCCAGGCTGTACTTGAATACAGGCATTTAAATTGTGTAGTGTGCTTACCTGGTCAAGAAATACTAAATAAAGAAAAATCACCACCCCCTACTTTAAAAGGCATTCTCATGGATCTCAATAGTATCTGGAGTTTATGCAGTAGGTAGAGAAATGGGCAGACTAGTTGGGTCAAGCAGTCCTTATCTTCCATCAAATTCTGTGTTTCTATATTTAAACCACAGAGAAGACTTCTTCCCTCCTTGGCCTGTACCCTGCTTGAAGTGCCAGGTCTAAGACAGGACTGGGTAGGAGGTCCTTTGCCACCACTGCCCCATCACTCTGGAACAAGCTCCCACTAGAGTTGCAGAACTGTTCCTCCATTTCTGGCTTTAGGAAATGACTTTAAGCTCTATCTCCTAGTGTCAGTGTACAAGTAACCACTGAAATGGCTCCCTCCCATTTGAGATCTTACCCTTCTCCTGAATTATTTATCCAGGCTCTAGAGTATTTACCCTAGGACCTTGAATATTGTTAGCCATCTCTACTTGTATTTTGTATAATTTCTAAGTCTCTAACCACTTGTTGTGTTACTCTTATGTGCGCTTGTTACTATGTATGTCCTTGACCATATATGTAATCCAAAATATGTGTATTGTTTGTTTTCGTAATCGTAACTAACTGTGAGTCACCCATGAAAAAGGGACTTTTTTTGTCTCAGTTGGCCTACCCGGTTAACAACATTCAACTCAATATTTATTTATTTAAGAGTTTTACCAGGAAGGCGTACTAAGCGGGGTACCGCTCGATTCCAGACACGTCCTGGGGGAAGGGGACATGGAGCATACAAATAAAAGTCACAGTAAAATGTACAAGATATGCTGATACAAATATATACAACAGTTGGTAGACAAAAATTTACAGGAGTGACAGGCAAACATACGAAGTACAGTCAATATATACAGAATGCAGAAAAAATAGTCTGGGCATAGAGAGGTGTAACAGAACAGGGAGCAACTATATAGACATATGCATGGCTATGTATGGTGGAGAACACAAATACATTGCATAAAACTTAAAGTGCTGTTGTTCCACAGTTCAAAGGTCATGGGATCTGATTGTACCCTTCTGTGGTACAACAGTGTTCCAGCTGATTTGGAAATCCACAGTTTAAACTAACTGAGGCAACAGAAACTGCAAAATCAACCAGATAGAAACCTAGGGCAGCTGCACAATCACTCGAACAAATCCCGCAGATGTAAGATCAACCAGACAGTAAAAGAAAAATGTAAGATCAACCAGATATCTTCATTATACAAAAATCAAATGCAGGAACAACTAGATATTTAAATGTACTCACAAAATTAAAAGCTGTTCCTCCTGATAACGGTCTTCATACTAAGCGAGAAGTTAAGAAGCTATGTTTTTTTTTATTCCTCCCAAATGCAATTAACAGTCAATGAAATACCACGCTATATGTGTACAGATGTCTGATCCCCAACAAGCACACCACTGAACCTAGCAAGCAGCCCTGAGCCCCAGAATAAAAACACAGCTGCAAACAATGTCTTTTTTGTATAAATAAAGTGATAAAATTCTATTAAATTATTTTGGGGGCACCATACACTATAAAAACTACTGGATGTGCAACTCTATGCACAACCAGTGTGTTCTGCCACCTCAGGGTTCTGATTCCCACTGACCCATCAGAGGGAATCAAAGTCCCTCTTTGGCAACACACACACTGGTTGTGCATAGTTGCCCATCCAGTATTCTCTATATCCATGTTATCACTGAATGAGAACAACGTGTAAACATTAAAATAAAATCCAAGTTGACATTGAATGTCAACAACATGTAAACTGCTGACAAACACCCATTTATATATAGTTGACAGTAGTGTTTTAGTCTAAAAAAGTGAAGAAAACATGTAAAACAAGCATTTGTCAATACCGAATGTTTGCTGGTGTTTTGTGTTTGGTAGGTTTTGTTTGTGTTATAGAGTATGATGAAGGCTGGCTATACCAAGCAAATTTAAAAATAACAAGCATTTACAGGAGTACCTTGTAAACAGGACTTGTCCTAATGGTGTACGTGTCAGCTGATCCCGTCAAGAAATAAAGATTTTTACTACTACTATTACTTGTCCAAAATTCTAATTCTCTAACAGAATTCTCCATTTTTCAGCAGTATGTGTTTGTACCAGCCTTTATAACATGGCAAAATCAAACCAGGCTGGTAACCTACAGTGCCAGTGGGAGTATCAGATGTGAGCATTAAACTATTGCACTAATATCCAGAGCAAACATTCAAAACACCCTAGAATGACGATACTAACTGGCAGCACAAAGGGTCTTTTTGTGTACTTGGATTAAACAAAGGGCATCCTTGGGATGGTATCCTATTGAGGAAAATATGCTACCTGGAAGACCCTTGTGAGGCCTTTCATCTGTAGAAATTCCCCCCTCAAAATATGGCCCCAGATTCACAACCCACAAACTCGACACACAGTACATATCTTGGTAAAGCTCTGGAAGCTCATGGGCACACATGAAATAGGATTGCATTCTCTAATTCAAGACAAAGCCAGCTTTACTCCACATAGCCTTGATAGTGGCTGCATTTTCTGGGAAAGACAAGGGCTGATGAGGTTCTCCCAGTTGCTGGGACCATTTGGCCTGTGAAATGCAGACAATTTTTGGTATTTGCAGGTCCACCACTTCATAAACTACAGTGGCCCTACCAAAACTCACTAGGGAGATGTCCCTTCTTGAGCACTTTCTTTATGATGTGATGGTCATCACAATACAACGTATCTCAGAACTGTATAAATTGCTGGCCTTGGACAGCTTCCCAGCACTAGAGTTTGTCAGACTTAGTTGGGAAAGGGAAGGGGGAGTAGCCATAACTCTGAACCAGTGGGAAGAGAGGGTGAAGAAGGACTGGAAAGTAATTGCTTCATCCACATGGCGAGAATTCAGTTAGAAAATTAATTTTAGATTCTTTCACACACCATCTGTAACCAAACCCTTTTTCAGAACATATGGGTGCCTGATAGAGGTAGTGGGAGGGGCGGGTCCTGGACCTCACTACCACATCTTTTCGGATTGTCCCAAGCTGGCTCCTTTTTACAGGGTGATCCATTTTCAAATGCAACAAATCTTGGGGTGCACAATTCTCACTCCTTCATGGACTTTGTATTAGGCTTCCCTACCTTACTGAGAGGACCAAAAGAGGTTCAGAAAGTAGGACAAATATTAAGAGTGGTGGTCCTGAAGTGTATTACAATTAATTGGCTTGCCCCTTTACCACCCACACTAGATCAGTGGAAACTTAAGGTAAATGAACTCGAATGCATGGAAAGAATTACCACAGACCTGACAATTCAAGGGGATATTTTTCTATATATTTGAGGACCTTGATACTGGGCTTCACCACCAAAGATGGAATAGTTGACTAGCAGGATACAAGAAGTTGTGCTAATTCCTGCAGATTCAAACACAGAGGTAGCTTAGGCTCCCTCAAGATCTCCATTTTTATGTCCTGTTGCAGTGAAGATGGAGGCGGGGGGGGGGGAGGAGGAACAGACATGCTCTGCTGATGGGTTAAATTGTTTTTTTTTCTGTTTTAGACAACCTAGTTTTTTTTTTTGGTTTTTTTTTGCTTGTTAAAAGGTTATTAACAGTGATAAATTCATGGTGCTTATTATGGTTGAGCCGATTTCTCGAATGTCGTTGAACTTACATTTCTAATAAAACCTTGACAAATTTAAAAAATAAAACATAGAATAATATGAATGTTGACCTGTCCATGTGGACTTTGTTATGTCAATTGAAAGACCCTTAAGGTAAGAGTGGCAGAGCACAAAACCACCATTAACTTAGGGAACTTGTCATACTCTCTGCCATGCCAGAACATCATTTGGATGTCAACATTGGAATTTTTTCATCTCTGGAATATACTGGTTTAGAAAGTTTACAGCTTGATCCAAGGGGTGGTGATATTGTACACTGCTTCCTACAAAGGGATGCAATTTGGATCCATGAATTGGAAACTGTGGCTCCTAAAGAACTATATGAGGAACTGTCCTCATATCCATTCCTTTAAAAGTACTCTGTCTCTTAACATTTTCTTCCCAAGCCAGTAAACACAAAACTTAATCACCTTTCTCACAAAACTATAGAAACATATTTATGTTTTTATTTAACTTCATGGCCACAGTACAAGTATCTCTCCAACATGTTGTGCCTAACTATATTATTAGAGGTAGTCTAAAACATGATACAATTATTTTAAATTTATTTTAAAAACTGGTAAAATTACACATCATGGGTAGGATATTCAGAAGGGTTGTGCATGGCGCAACACAGTTGCGCCATGCACAACCACTGATGCGCCTCAGTGCGATGTTCAAAGGAAATGCATTGGTACCGTCGATGGCAGGCATCAGTAATATATGGCGCCAAGTGGGGCGTGTCCATGCATACTCCACTTCCGATATTCAGCCCGGATGTGCTGAGCAGATGCAGGCGCTAACCTCTACCCGCGCTGCACACAGTTGAGCCAAAACAAACTATGAATGGATACATTCACATGTCTCGACTGTGTAGTACGGTATGGTCTGCACGCCCATTGGTCCACATACTGTACGCAGTCAGTCGGCGGGTGGCCGGGCGGCTTGTGGGTGGGGAGCTGCCACCTGCTGCTGACTGGTGGGGAGCGGGGTGGTGGGGCTCAGTGGGCGGATGGGGGGGTACCGCTGGACCACCAGGGATGGTTTGGAATATTATTTTTAATACTTATGTCCACGATCGGGCTGGAAACAGCCCACTGGACCACCAGGGATATAAGATTTTATATTTCAATACTTATGCCCGTGATCGGGCTGGAAGCGGTCCACTGGACCACCAGGGATATTGGACTTTAATATTCATATGTATGCCCACGATCGGGCATTGGGGCACTTTGACGCTTGTGCAGGGGGTGTCGGTCCCTGACAGCTGCAGCCTGGCAGGGTGCCAGGTGCAAGTCGCTGGGGATCAGCACACCTGCATGCAAATGGGGCCATAATGACATGCAAATGGCCCCATGTGCGCCTTGCATACATTATGGCCCCATTTGCATGTCCACCGCTGAATATCGCGGTTGATGCACTTAGTGCAATGGCACTTGCGCTAGCGCATCCCCCTGCTCCTCTCTGGCCACTTGCGCTGGTGCAGTGCCACTGCGCCATGCGCTATGCGGGTGGCCACGGAGCGATATTCAGTGGTGCTGGGCCATGGTGCAGCACCGTTGAATATCATCCTGTCAGCCCCTGGCACATCCCAGTTGCACTGTGCCCAGGCTTGCGCCACAGCCTGGTGCAGTCTGAATATCCCACCCCAAAGTTTTTATGAGGATAGTGCCATTTTCTAGAATAGAACAACGTGATGCATACTTCTTTGTTCCTGTATCCCTGGACATATTTATTCTAGACAGGAAAATAATAGTAAGATTTAATAAACTGATATCATCATCAAGAGATGTGCAGTTCATAACTGTTATCCCTGCTGAGTGATCATGTCATCTTATTGGATACAGTATACAAAGGAGATACATTCCCGTCACTTGTTCCCATTTATGGCATCAAATATTCAATTGCTAAACAATGCATTTCTGGCCCTTATTATTCCCATTAGTGGCATGCTCTCTCTGTAGATGAAGTACACATGTACTGTATGTGTGCATGCATCCTTTGCATTGTATTGAATATCAGGGTATCTTTTGCATTCTTGGATATCCTCCAGTCAGGCAGCATTCACTGTTCTAGATATAGAGTATGGCGCATAGTAGTAAATCAGAATGTGAGTTGTTACACTGTACTGGATTTACTGGATTGATAGGACAAAAGAAGGCACGTGGCTCATCAAGATTGTCCCCCACAAATGTGGGCCATTAATTAAGAGGGTAGTGATGGTGTAGCCAAATATCAAGATTTTGCTTAAAGATGTCAAAATTTAAGCAATTAACTGATTCTTGAGGCAAGAAGTTCCAGGCTCTTGCTGCTCTAATACAGAAGAAATTGTCCCACTTGTTAGTGTTAGCCCAGTGGATGACCAATTGTTTATTGTGAATTCTACCCACTATGCATTTGGTGACCAGTGTCAACCCACATGTTCCATCAGAGTTGGTGACTCTGGAAGTTTGTAAATAAATAGGATGTCAGCGCTGAACCTTCTTTGATGTAATGGAAATAGGCCGGTGACTTTTAGCCTGGTATTGTAGTCAAAGGGGAATAGTTTAGGAATCAATTTTGTCAATCTCCTCTGAACCTGTTTGAGCCTATTAATGGCACATCTGAGGTAAGGGTTCCAGAAGGAAGAACCATAGTCAAGGTGGGGATGGATATATGCTTTGTACAAGGGAATAAGACAGTGTTCAGACTTGCTAATAAATGTTTTTTTTTATTTGTTTAAGAAGGATATTAGTAGTATGAGCAACTTTGTTACAATGGGTTGAGGAAGAGAATTTGTTTTATTTGGATCCCCAGGTCACGTTCACTTGTAGAAGACTTAAGCAAGGAATTATTTAGGTAGAACCTGTTTAATGGATTATTTTTCCCTAAATGAAGCACTGTACATTTGTCAATATTAAAAGTCATGGAGTTTTGTGACACCCATAATTCAATGGTTCTTAGATCATGTTCTAATGCAATTATCATGCAATTATCCAGGCTGTGTGTGGGTGATGATGTGCGATATGGCCGTCACCACACATTCAGTCACTTCACTATCAGTCTAACATTGCTTGTAAAGCGCTTTGGATGTATGAAAAGCGCTATATAAATGTTGATTCTTCTTCTTCTTCTTAATGATGTTATACTAGATGAACTGTCTACTCTACCACTGAGCTTGGTATGGTCAGCGAATTTTGAGATGAAGTTAGTAGGGCTGATTAACATATCACTGATAAAAATGTTAAACAAAGTAGGCCCAAGGACGGACCCCTGTGGTACGCCACTTGTGACATGACCAATTTTTGATTTTCAGCAGTTTATCCTAACTGTTTGTGTTCTGTCTGTAAGCCATTTGGCAATCCAGTTAACACGTTTTGAATTAAAGCCAAGCAAATGAAGTTTGTTTATTAGTTTTGAATGGGATACCTTATCAAAGGCTTTACTGTAATCAAGTAAAATAACATCAGTAGGAATATTGGTATCAAGGAGTATGCTGATGTTATTGTAAAACGATGAGGTTAGTAGTACAAGATTGACCTGGTTTAAAACCATGTTGTGCTTTGTCATAAAGGCCAAGGTTACTGATCTCATGCTCTAGCCGTTGTTTGATTAAGCGTTCCATCACTTTTCCTGTAGTGGATGTTGGGCTGATGGGTCGATAGTTTTGGACATCAGCTTTACTTCCTTTTTTGTGAATAGGTGTCACAGTTGCTTGCCGCCAATCCTCTGGAATATCACATTCTGATAGAGATTTGTTAAACAATAAAGTTAGTGGGAGGGTCAGTGCTGTTGAAGTTTCTTTAAGGAATGTGGATTGCATACCATCAGGACCAGGACTTGTGGATTTTTTAATAAATGATCGGGCTTCACTAATCTCATTCTGAAGAAATTGGACTGGTGGATGATTACTCCTATTTATTACCAGTAAAGGATCACTATTGCTAAAGGCAGAACAAAAATACTTGTTAACGAGGTTTACTGTTTCAAGGTCAGAATTTATTGTGGATCCATTAATGCAAATTGGTCCAACTGATTGAGTATTCCCCTTTTCACTGTTTATATATGAAAACAAGGATTTTTGTTAGTTTTAGAGTGTTCTAGATTGAACTCTAGCCTCATTTTGGATTCTTTAATCACTTTTTTTAAAGGGACACTGTCAACCCCCGAAGCCTAAAATGTTCCTTGTTTAAAAAGCACATTTTATGACTACTTACACTCTGTAAAGACTGCTGATGTAGCTGGTAGTTTGATTCAGATTCTTTTTTTTTCCTTATAAAAAGTGAAAAACAGACTGCCCACCATACTGGTGTTACCACACCAAACCAGGTTTGTTTACATTCCTTGATCAACTCCCATTGCATCTTTTCTGGACTTGGGAACACTTCCAACACAGTCTAGCCACTCATGATGCAGTGGGAGTTTAGGTGGCTACTACCTCATGAGTGACTGCACTGTTTTGGGGGTGTTTCTAATGCTCAGGAAGTATGCAGTAAGAACAGATCCAGGATTGTAAACAAAACAAGGTTATTTACAATTATACATTAGCATGCATTTCAGTTCTAGTAAACAAGGAGATAGACAAAACAAACAGCAACATCAACGAATTTTAGAGAAGTAAAGTAAAGTAAAAATGTATTTATTTAAAGTGCCCTTCCCAAGCTCAGAGAAGGTAAACAATAATAATGTGGGTTTTTAACTAGAAATAATATGATGCAAAACAGGTTGACAGTGTCCCTTTAATGATCTGACTGCAATTTAGTAATTTAACCTGAACTGTAAGACTTTATTAAACTTTTATAGGTACATAGATACACAGAATTTGTCAGCAGATAAGGACCTCTTGGACGACCCAGTCTGCTCCATCAATCCCTACCTGAGGCCCAATGCCCAACCTGAACTCTGGAACACCACTCTCTTGCCTCCAGGATACCCCTGTGTCGGTCCAACTCATTCATAAATCCTGTGTCTGCCTTAGCACCAACCACCTCCTCTGGTAGGTCATTCCACATGTCCACCGCCTTCTCCACGATAAAGTACTTTTTTCATGTTACCCCCTGAGCCATCCCCCCTCCAACTTCATACTGTGCCCCCTTGTCTTGAAGCATCTCTTACTTTGGAAGATGCTTCTGTCCTGTACTCTGTTTATACCAGTGAGGTATTTGAATGTCTCTATCATGTCCCCCTTTTCCCTCCTTACCTCTAGGGAATACATATTTAACTCCTTTAGTCTTTCCTCATAGGTCTTCCCATATAATCCCTGTACTATTTTAATAGCCCTCCTCTTCACTGCCTCCACCCTGTCTATGTACTTTCTCAGGTGGGGCCTTCAGAACTGGACTCAGTACTCATAGTAAGGTCTCACCAGTGTCCCATACAGGGGGTGTAATGACCTCCCTCCTTATATTACTGATACCCCTCCCTATGCATCCCAGCATTTGGCTAGCCTTTCTCACTGCCTTGTTACACTGCCTAGCCTCTTTTAGGTCATCTGAGATGATAACTCCCATGTCTGTTTCCTGCTTCATGACTGTCAGTTCCTCCCCTCCTAGTTTGAATGTTGCCCCGGGTTCTTGCACCTTATGTGCATCATACTGCACTTTTTTGCATTGAATCCCAGTTGCTATGCTCTAGACCATTCCTCCCATTGAAGGTCCTCCCTCGTCCTTTCAACCCCTCCCCCATTGCATATCTCCATGTCAACCATGAATAGGCATACCTTTCCACCCAGCCCCTCCACAGTGTCCCCAATAAAGACATTGAAGAGGATCAGCCGCAACACCGACCCATGCAGCACCCTGCTCATCACCTCTCCCTCTCCAGAGTGTTCCCTGTTAACCACCATCCATTGGCTCCTGCCAGAAAGCCAGTTCCCACCCGCTTTACTATTTTACTATTTTAGGACCCACCCCTAGGCTGCACAGTTTATTTATCAGTCTTCTATGAGGGATGGTGTCGAATGCCTTTCGGAAGTCTAGATAGGCCACGTCCACTGCCCTGCCCTGGTCCACAACCTTAGTCACCCAGTCAAAAAACTCTATTAGATTTGTCTGGCAGGACCTCCCTCTGATAAATCCATGTTGTCCCAGGTCCAGCAGTCCACTCATATCAAGGTATTCAACTATCCTTTCCTTCAGTGGTGACTCCATTATCTTGCCCACTACCGAAGTCAGGCTGACTGGCCTATAATTCTCAGCCTCTTCCCTAGCATCACCACAGGTTGAACAGTGCAATCAGGAAGTTACTTTCAGAACTCACATAAATGTCATAGCAAAATCTCTTCATTAAAACATGCTGTGTTGTACCGACTTGGAGCCAGTAGCACATTGCTTCCTGTCAGCTCTACTATGCCAGTTTGACAATCTTTATGTCGACCGGCATTTCGCCGACAGGAATCATGTCGACTGCAAGTTGCAGTCAACATGATTCCTGTGTGTCTCCCGGTCCTGTATTTTTCATCGGGGGGGCTTCGCCCCCAAACCACCTCCGTCTTTTAGATTATCAACTCTAAACCGTCTAACTCCAGTTGGAGTTGATTCGAGACGGGAGTGCAGGAGCCCTGTCTCGGGCACACCAACACAGTGACCTGTCGGCAAAGTGTCAATTTTGCTGACAGGTGTGTATTTCGCTGTGTTGGTGTCACCATAAGGGGGTCATACCCTTCCTGTCCTGCTGTATAGAGCGCCAATCCTCCATTCTCTCCAAGAAACTGAACTAAACCAACTTACAATTCTATACTATGGAGTGGGATAGGATGTCTCTGTGCCGGTAGGGGGTGTATTTTAGTAACTTATATGATGTTGTTTACATTGCATTTCACACATAAGTAGTTATAATAAATAGTTCAAGTAAGAAATGCAATTCAGAGACTGTAACAGTGAATACACTGAACTGTGGTAAAGGGCGACAGTCTATTATGCCCTAGGCACATAAGCAACCAAATTTGATGTTAGGAGAGGAGGGCGGTAAAAGTTATAATCAAACATGGGGGGGTACCCCCTGTGGGAAAATGACACATTACCCAGATTTCTCAGTGACCCAGGGTAAAAACTCTGGACAGAAAAGGGTGTGGTGATCTTAGGACACCTCTACACAGGGGTTAAAACGTATGCTATTTGCCGACCTATGCAAGAGATTCGGCCTGCCCCCAACATAGGCTTTTCAATACTGGCATGTCAAACACTTTCTGCAAACAGTGAACAGTTATAATCTACAGGAACTATCAGAAATAGCCAGCATGCTAAAGTCTTCGACAGGTACAAAGGGGCTGGTGTCCAGAATTTACAATAGTTCGACAAAATCAGTAACATCCAATGGAGACAGTAGTAGAAAAGCATGGGAGAGCATGCTATGATCAGAAATAACACAGAAGACTGGAATAATATTCTTGAAGAAGGGTGGAGAATTACAGTGGCCCTGAAGTGCAAACACAAGCAAAAAAAGTAATTTGCTATCAAATCAGTAAAGCAACAACCAAACAAAAACAAGCATTTGTCAATGCCGAATGTTTGCTTGCTGGTATTAGCATTGGAAATGCAGGAGTTAGACAGATGCAGAGTAGGAATGGCAGTGAAGTATTGAACTTCACGCCAACCCCACCTCCACCCTGCAGAGATGGACAGGCATTGGGATATGTGTTTGGGTTGTCGCCCATAACATTCATTCCATTTCACCTCACCCTATCCTGCAGACACTGAGAAGTGTTGAGGTGTGCCTTGGGGTGTTCAGCTTTACAGTCACCCCACTCCATAAGGACATATGCTGAAATGGGTGCAATATAGAATGGGGTGAACTGTGGGACCGAAGAGTCCAAGGCACAGCTCAGTGCCTGTTAGTGGCTGCAGGGTGGGGGGTGGGGTTGGACTGGCATGAGCATTACAGTCAGCAATCCAAAGGCACACCCCTGATGCCTGTCAGGCTGTACAGGGTGGGATGTTATGGTTAGAAACCGTAACGCCCCGGGCATGTGTTTGTATTTGCAGTACAAATTTTCAACATGGCCATTTTGTGGCCCCCACCTCATGAAAGCATTTGAGACCTATTCTCATGAACTGTGGCACTGTGATTTTGTCAATGTGTCCTGAAATTTGAGTTTCCACAGCAACCGTGCCATTGTGCACCAGATGTATGAAACCACAGATTGGGCAGGATGTGAAGAATGACAGCTGTACCATTCATAGGGAGGTGTGAAGAGATGGCAATGTTGAAAATATGTAGTGAAAGTATTAAAAAAAGCTCAAACTTCTGAGCGTATGTGGAAACTGCGCAATGCATACATGTAACAGTCATTTAGTGGAATTATTTCACCAAATTTTCAACATAGGCATCTTGTGGCCTCTGCTCGTGACATTGTCACCATGATTTTCTTAATCTGTCCCGAACATTGATTTCCCACAGCAACCGCGGTATTCTGCGCCAGATGTGTAAACCCATATTTCGGGCAGGATGTGAAAAATGACAGTTGTACTGTTCATAAAGAGGTCTGAAAAAATGCCAGTGTTGAAAATCTGGAGTGAAAATACTACAAATTTGAAAGGTTATGAGGGTGCATGGAAACTGCATCACGCACACTTGTAACAGTCATTTTATGTACATTCGTCACCAAATTTTCAACATAGGCATTTTAGGACCTCTGCTCATGAGTCCACTGTGATTTTACATACAAACATACATACGAACACAGAAACATACAAATCTGCCAGCAGAACACACCAATCGGTCTATGTAATTCTGCCCGAGTGTGCAGCTAGCACCCTAGATTGCAGCTGCCCCAGCCTCCTCCCCCTCGTTCCTCCCCCTGCTTATCCCAGGCCCTGCCCCCCGACTCTTCCTCTTGCTTCATCCCACTCCTCCTTAAAGCTATTGACTGTCCTACATGTTACCACCGCCTCTGGTAGCACATTCCAACCAGACACCACCCTCTCAAAGAAGTAGTGCCTCCTCATTTCCCTCTTGAAACATCCCGCTTTCAATCTTAGTCTGTGCTCCCTCGTCTCTCTTCCACTCCTCAGTTTAAACACCTCTTCGATGCTAGGTTTATTTACCCCCTCAGGTATTTAAATGGTTCAATCATATCCCCCCATCCCTCCTCTCCTCCGGTGTGTACATGTTCAGCTCTTTCAGCCTAACTTCATATTCCTTTCCTTCCATCCCCTTTAACATTTTTGTTGCCCTCTTTTGCACCCCCTACAGTAACTTTATACCCTCTCCTCAGGTATGGCCTCCAGTATTGTACATAGAACTGTAGGTGCGGTCAGACCAATGATCTGCAAAGAGGTAGGATCACATCCCTGTGTCTGGATGAGAACCCCCTTGTGATGCACCCCAGCATCCTTATTGCCTTCACTGCTGCTCTCGTGCAGTGGGCTGAGTTGTTAATGCTCCCAGTTACAAACGCCCCTAGGTCCTTCTCCTCCTCGCTGATCCCCAACCAGTAGTCCCTCTTCTGGTGCTTAGCCCTGAAGTGCATCACCTTTGACTTCTTTGCATTGAATCCTAGCTGCCACTCCACCAACCATGTCTCTAGTTTGGTTAGGTCCCACTGCAGTTTTTCCCATCCGTCCTCTTTGTCCTTCACCGCCCCCAATTTGGTATAATGTACGAACAGACTCACCCTGCTCACCACTCTGTGTGCTGTATCGGAAATAAAGACCCCAAATAGCACCGGGCCTAGCACTGACCCCTGCGACACCTCGCTTGTCACTGCTGTGGGTGCCGAGAGCTCCCCCACCAGCACCACCCTCTGAACTCTCCCCTGTAACCAGTTCTCTATCCATTTAGTCAGCTTTTTTCCCACCCCCACTGCTGTCAGCTTCCCTCCAGTCTCCCGTGAGGCACAGTATCAAAGGCTTTACTGAAGTCCAAGTACAGGACATGTACCTCATGGCCCCTGTCCAACTCCCTTGTCACCCAGTCATAATACTCTATTGGGTTGGTTTGGCAAGACCTCCTCGAGACGAACCCATGTTGCCGCTCATCTTGGAGGCCATTACTGTCTAGGAATGCCACCAGCCTCTTCTTCAGCATCGCCTCCATAAGTTTACCCACTATGGATGTGAGACTTACCGGACAATAATTTCTTGGCTCCTCCCTAGGCCCACTCTTGTGTATGGGCACCACATGGGCCACCCTTCAGTCCTGGGGTACACACCCTGTTTCCAGGGATGTGTTGAACAGATCTGCCAGTGGCTCAACCAACAGCTCCACCATCTCCCTCAGCACCCTGGGGTGGATGCCATCGGGACTTGGTGCCTTGTCCACCCTTACTGCCCTCAGCCCCTCTAGCACCCTACTTCCAGTGATCACTTTGTTCATCACCTCCTCCCCCCCTTCTTCTTCCCCCGAGTCCATTCTGGTAGTGGGCCATCCCTCTTCTTAGTGAAAATGGAGCAGAAGTACTCATTTAGAATTTCCACTTGCTCCTCCCTCTTTTCCACCCAATCCCCTCCTGCTTTATCCTCATAATATGTTCCTTGCACTTCCTCTTTTCCCTGACATACCCAAGAAAGTCCTTTCCCCCCTCCCTTTATGCCCTGTGAGGAACTTAATTGCCTGGAGGCCTTGGTTTTTTCACCCTCCTGGCAACCTGGTGGGGTGGTAAGTTTCCAGGAACTACTCCAACAAACATCACAAGTTATTGACATGAATGAGGCCAACATACTTGGTGATGTAAATCTAAACTGGCTAGGCCCCGTCTCATAGCACTCTGGCATCACTAGTCCAAAGGCACAACTTCCACCAGCTTATAACTGAGAACACAAGAATGACCAACTCCCTATCGGGTACGCAGTTAGACTGGATCCTCACTAACAGACCAGATCATATGACAAAGGCATCCGTCCTGGCAGACGCTATAACTGACCACTCGCCCACTATCTGCCACTGGCGCTCTTGTCCATCACCCTCTCCTCAGTCCCGCCCGGTCACATTTACTAACTTTGCACATATGGATCTAAATGCCTTTCTCCTAGACATAGCCAACATTGACTGGACTGAAATCTACCAAGCAACAAAAGTTGAAGATGCCCTAGATGTGTTCCTGACCAGGTTCAGAGATGTACAAAATCGGCATGCACCAAAAGTGCAGAGAAGGGTCAGAGGTCAACAAACGAGATGGCTCAATAAAGATCTACTCCGACAACTCAGAACTAGGGATAATCTCTGGAAGCAGTTCAAGACCATCGGCCTACCCAGGGATCACTTAATCTACAAACAACATAGAAGTTTCTGCAAAAAAAACAAATCAGGCTTGCAAAAAGCAAATACTGCCAAAACCTGCTAACCAGCTCTGCAAATGATCCCCGCAAGTTCTGGGGTCATATCAAGACCTTTCTGGGCACCCCACAATCAGTCACCCCCTCGGAAATGATTCTACAAGGTATCCACTGCAATGACTCCCTCACCATAGCAAATGCCTTCAATCAACAGTTCTCTGACCTGTCTCCCTACACGTCCACACTAACAACTGCACCCGCTGCCCCTCAGCCCCTTTCTACCAATGAAACAGCCTGCCCTTCGACCAATAAACCTGTGCCTACAGCAACCAAGTCCTTCTACTTCAAAGCTGTATCTGGAATACAAGTCTTTAAACTACTAAACTCCGTATCTGACAATACCAGCCCAGGCTCCGACTCACTGGAACCACGTCTGCTGAAGGCTGCTGCTCACCTCATCTCCTATCCACTAGCCAGGGTTTTCACACTGTCCCTCACCAACGGCACTGTCCCAGGTATATGGAAATCTGCAAGAATTACCCCCAATTTTAAAGAGGGAAACAAGAACGAAATCTGAAACTACAGACCTATAGCCATTCTCTCGGTCCTCAGCAAACTCCTAGAAAAACTTGTAGCCACCCAGGCCATTGAGTTCCTTGAATCCTCAAAATTGCTCTGTGAAGCACAACATGGATTTAGGAAAAACCACAGCACCACAACTGCGTTAGCAAAGTTCACCTCGGATACTCTCACAAACATGGATGGAGGCCAGCTTATTGGGGCTGTGTTCATCGACCTCACCAAGGCTTTCGACTTTGTGGATCACCCCCTACTACTGACTACCCTCAAAGATCTTGGCTTCTCATCCCCTGTAACGAGCTGGTTCAGAAGCTACTTAACTGATAGGACCCAAGCTGTCAAACTCAACTCTGCAATCTCTGACAGCACCACTATCAATATTGGAGTGCCTCAAGGCTCAATACTGGGCCCTCATCTGTTCTCATTGTTCATAAACAATCTTCCCAGCAGTATAGTATCAGGTGCTTCACTTCTCTACGCAGATGACCTGGTCATCTATGCTCGGTCAGATAATACTGACCACCTAAGCGCGACTCTGACATCTGCCTTCCACTCTGCTCAACATTGGCTAAACTCACATCACCTTATACTAAACGCCAGCAAAACCAAAGCTATGCTATTAGGTACTGCCCACAAGCTAAGATCCTGCTCATCTCCCTTAAATATATTTGACCTTGACGGGACCCCTCTTGAGGTTGTTAGCACGTTCCGCTATCTGGGCATACTGCTCGACCAATCCCTGGACCTGAGCCTGCATATTCAAGAAACCTGCAAAACTGTAAACTGAAAACTGGGGGCTGCCTACAGAACCAGCTATATGCTTACACCTGCTGCCAAACTGGCCATTGCCAGAGGAATCCTCCTTCCCACTCTAACCTACTGTGCTCCCATCCTGTCTATGGCGCATAAAACTACCCTGCAAAAATGGGATGTCACCTACAACAATGTTTGCTGGTATGCCTCAAAGGCCCCCCGTCTCAAGCATCACTGCCAACTGTACAAAGACCTAGGCTGGCTCTCCCCCTCTGCCACCAGACCTTACTATCTATGCTGCCTCTCAGACTCCATCATCAGAGTGGATAGACCAGCTTCACTATTGGAACTGTTTCAGCCCAATGTCTCTTCGCATGAGCTGAGATCATCAGATAAATCTCTCCTGAAAGTTCCCTCCTGCCGCACCTCAAAGGGTTCAGGTGCATTCGGGCATGCTACCCCATAAATGTGGAACTTGCTACCACTCAACCTAAAGCATGCCTCCTCGCACTACCTTTTCAAGCGAGGGCTACGCAACCACCTAACTTCAATGGACCAATGTGCTTGCTATGACCCTACCTGAGCCTGTCCTTCATGCCCCCTTTTCTCCCCAATGTGTTGGACCCCCTCGCTTCAATCACCCTCGTTTTCTCCCATCACTTCCTTATCCTATCTATCTGCTGACTGTCTATATTTCCCCTGTCTGCCTTTTATGTTAGGTAGCCTATTCGCACTTTTGTTTATTTATTTATTTATTTATTTATTTACGAGATTTACCAGGAAGGCATACTGAGCAACATGCTCGATTCCAGATGCGACCTGGGGGCCTAGCCCAGTACATGACAATAGTAGTACATTTAATACAGAAATAGGGAGGTAAAAAATATGCAGACAGAATACTTGTCACGGGATACAGAAAAGAAAAACAGTGAACATTGTCTGTGCTATCAAACGTAGTAGTACAGTTTTGGATAAACAGAAGCAGGAAGGTAAAAGTACAGGCAGAATACATATCGCAGAAAACATATCACAACCAGGAGTACTCCTGCCCAAATAATGGGTACTTAGTAGCGGCGGCAGCATTTTAGCATGGGCAGCTGGAGCAGCTGGAGGAGAAGTGTGACTGGAGTAGTCTGTTGCGTTGACTGGGAGTTAGTGCATGTCTGATGGGGGCTGGAAGGCCATTCCATATCTGGGGGATCCTGTATTTGAAAGCTGACTGTCCTTTGGTAGTGCGCATTAGTGGGACGTGTAGAAGTCTGCGGTCGGTACCTCTTAAGGAGTACACCGGGGGAGGTTGTTGAGATAAAGTAGAAACAAGGTAGGGAGGAGGGAGTGAGTCCAGAATTTGGCAGCAAGCCTCGAGAGTTTATTTGTCTCCGGGCGTGGAGAGATGGCAGGGCTAGGGAGCTGTATAGCGTACAGTGGTGGGTGAAAGAGGGGGAGTCTATGATGAAGCGGCAGAAGGAGTGGAACAGGGTGTCTAGACTTGTCAGTGCAGATGCAGGGGCAGTGGAGTATACTATGTCACCGTAATCCAGAACTGGGAGTATCATTCTTTGTACTATGGCAAGCCTTGTTTCTTTGGGGAGGCATGTCTTGTTACGGAAGAGGGCCCCCAGTTTAGGGAGCAGTTTCTTGTACAGGGAGTCAATGTGGAGGCGAAATCTAGGTGTTGGTCAAGCCAGACACCCAGATATCTATAGCTAGTGCATTGTTTGAGATGTGCCTTTGGAGGGTAATGAACGGGGACAGGGTGTTTGGGGAGAGTCTTTGGTGGGAGACAAAAGTAAGCGACACCGTCTTTGCTGGGTTAAGAGATAGCTGGTTTGACATGAACCAGTGTTGGATGGCTGTGAAATCCTCCTGTAGGACAGTTGCCACACTGCTAGTTGAGGGACCAGAGGCATACAGAACAGTATCGTCAGCATACATTTGAATGGAAGAGTGGGAGCATGCTGTAGGGAGGTCGTTTAGAAATATAGAGAAAAGTATCGGTCCGAGGACAGATCCTTGGGGGACACCTGATGTGACTGGGAGTGGGTCAGAGGTGTGCGTGGACATTTTGACCACTTGCATCCTTCCTGCTAGGTAATCTTGGAACCATTCTATAGCTGGGTGGGCTATCCCAGCTGCCGAGAGTTTGGAGATGAGTAGGGAATGTGAGACGGTACCAAACGCCTTGGCTAGATCTAGAAAAATGGCCGTGGTGATATGACCATTGTCTATGCCAGTGAGGATGTCCCCGTGACTCAGAGAAGGGAGGTGATGGTAGAAAGGGCTTAAGGAGCCAGACTGGTAGGGAGTAAAAATGAGGAAGAGTCCAGGTAGTGAGTGAGTTGGGACAGAACTATTCTCTCCTGAAGTTTTCCCAGAATAGGGAGGAGGGAGATAGGACGATAATTGCTTGGGGATGATGGGTCACCGCCTTTAGGGAGGGGTATGACAGTGGCCATTTTCCAAGCCTTTGGTACCTTGCCCAGTGAGAAGGAGAGGTTGAGGAGTGCGGCCAGGGGGGAGGCTATTTCAGGGACCGATAGAATTAGCATTTTAGCGTCCAGGGAAGCAGGGCATTTACCTTTGTTCAGGTTTAGAGCTCGCAGGGAGTGGAGGACTTCTACTGGGGAGACTGGTTGGAAAGAGAAAGGAGGGGCTGCGGGGTGGGAGCTGGGGGAAGAGGTGTGGGGGTGGGCTGGGAACTGCATGCTCCGTAGGGAGGATATAAGTTTGTCACCGCAGCTGGAGAAATGAGTGTTGAAAGCTTCAGCGACAGTGCTTGGGTCAGAGATAATGGAGCCATTTATAAGTAGCGTTGTGGGGGGGGGTGGTTGGGTTGGGGGAGAGATCAGGGATTTGAGGGATTTCCAAAAGTCCATGTGGTGATTAGATTTATTACTAAAGGTGGATAGGAAGTAGGACTTTTTTGCTAGGCGTATGGAATTTGTGCAGGCATTTCTTAGGGCTCTGTAATTTGTAATTTTGCTTGGGAGCCCACTTTCTTATAGGCTTTCCAGGCAAGGTCCCTGGAGTGGCATAACTTGATTATGTCAGCTGTGATCCAAGGGAGGTGCACTCCTCTAACTCTTTTGGTACGCAGAGGAGCGTGCTTGTCCCAGGTTTTTAGGAAGCTGGATTGAAATGCGTTGCATGCAGTGTCAATGAAAGGAGCCTTGGTGATAAAGGACCAGTCCACCCTCCTAAGGTCAGCTAGGAGGGAATTTAGGTCCAGGGAGTTGTACGATCTGGTGCGTAGCGTCTTTGGCGGTGGGGGGGTGTGAACCTTCCTGATCAGGTATATTATGTGGTGATCACTAATGGCATCAGGCAGTAGCCCAGATTCAAGGATTCGATGCGGGTGCGTGTTGAGGGCCCAGTCCAAGAGGGTGTGCTTTTTAGACTTATGGTTGAGTCTAGTGGGCTCGCTTATGAGTTGTTTGAGGTTTAGGGCTTTTATTTTTGTTTTCAGGTGGATTTTGTCAGCTCCTAGCCAGTTGGCATTATAGTCCCCTGTGGCATGGAGTTCCCCACCTTTGGTCAGGGCCTGCAGCGTGGAGAGGTGCGAGAGGATGTCCTCATTGGAAGTGCATGGGGGACAGTAGGTGCTAGAGACGTATATTGGGGTGGAATATGGTATTGAAAGTTTAACTAATGAGGCATCTATAGTTGCGGGAAGGGAGGGGATTTCCATCCTAGTGAATTGTCGTCTGTTTGAGATGTAAATGGCTGTGCCCCCACCTTTCTTTGCCCCCCATCTGTCATGCCTGATTATTGTGTACCCTGGGATTGAGACTTCCGCATCCGTGTGGTGAGGCTTTAGCCAAGTTTCAGATATAGTCAGGATGTCGGGGAGCATTGTTAAGGCGATAGGTTGTAATAGCGAGATTTTGGCCAGGAGGCTGCAGGTATTTAGGTGTAATATGCCTAAGCCTTTGGGGAGAGTGATAGGGGTGGGGGAATTGGTAGAGATTGGTCCTGGGTTTACCTCTATGTCCCCTGACAGGAGTAGGAGTAGGGCACAGAGATACATTGTTTTAGTCCTGAAATGGGTTTTGGGTGTGTTTGTTAAGCAACAACTAGAGGAGGTTGGTGGGGGGGTGAGGTTAGAGGGTGTTAAGATCGCGAGCCCCTGGTAAAAGGAGGGAGGTAGGATTGCAGCATTAATAATCCCATAATGGTCTAGGGGCACGCCCTGAGCCGGCAACTTGTGGGAGAAGTGTGTGTCTGAGGTGAGCAGCGGGGGTAGGAAGGAGAAGGCTCTCGATAGGGAGGGTTGAGGGGTAAGGAGAAAAGTGCTGCCATGGAGAGGCAAAAGCAGGCAGTAGTAAACAACATCCTGGGACATGAAAACTGGTAGGCTGTATTAGGTTCTTTTAATGTTGATGCTAAAAATACAAGACCTTACTATTTTATGCCTCTACAATGCCTTTGTGTCTGACAATGCCTCTCGCCATCACACTGTTTGCCTGTTGTTTCAACTTGCTGCCTATATAATTTGAGGTGAAAGTTTTTTGTATTGGGTACTGGTACATCTTAATGATCTCAGCCTCTTTTGTCCCACCCCCCCACACCGACTAAGCCCAGACCTGTTACCCGCAATCAGGTCCATGAGCCCGGGCTTTTCCGCATACACGGTCGCTAAAGCCGCCTTTTGCCATGTTTCACCTTGGACCCTGCCTCCTGCACTCACTCTCGCCGGTGAGCGGGTCCATGAGCCCGGACACAGATCCTAGCATCTGCTGCAAATGCCGTAAAAGTCCCTCTCGCACCCCGACTAAATTCCTCGGCTCCTATATCTGAAATAAGAATCAGTGGTCAGGACTTCGTCCTTGCTTCCGTTTCCAGCCCCCTAACTTTGAGGGTCTCTCTCCTGGTTTAACCTGTTAAAGCCAGCTTGGCTCCGTTTGGTCCCCCCTCCTACAATGTCTTCACTATACCAAGCTATGTGTACCCGGCAATCAGGTCCATGAGCCCGGTCTTTTCCGCACCCATGGCCGCTAAAGCCGCCTTTTGCCGTACTTCACCTCAGACCCTGCCTCCTGCACTCGCTCTCACCGATGAGCAGTTCCTTGAGCCTGG
The DNA here is from genome assembly GCA_016271365.2 of Neoceratodus forsteri. NCBI lineage: Eukaryota > Metazoa > Chordata > Ceratodontiformes > Ceratodontidae > Neoceratodus > Neoceratodus forsteri. The sequence goes on along the minus strand of CM057452.1, from coordinate 263,213,752 downwards.
ACACAGATCCTAGTACCTGCCGCAATTGCTGTAAAATTCCCTCTCACACCCCGACTGAATTCCTCGGCTCCTATACCTGAAATAAGAATCAGTGGCCAAGACTTCATCCTTGCTTCCATTTCCAGCCTCCTAACTTTGAGGGTCTCTCTCCTGCTTTAACCTGTTAAAGTCATTTTTGCTCTGTTTGGTCCCCCTCCTACAATGTCTTCACTATACCAAGCTATGTGTCACTCCTGTTGCCCTGCGATGGACCTGTTTCAGTAGTTACTCATCCGGCTTCCTAAGCCGCCTGACCACTGTAACCCCCCCCCATCTCCGACTTATTCACTGGTACCTTACCCGGGAACGAAACTATGAGACCGGGTACTCTCCATGTTTCGGCCTAAAACTGTTTTGCCGTCCATGACCCCGCATCTCGATTACCCTCAAGCCGGCTAACGGTTCCATGAGTCCGGTCGCAGACCCCTGCCTTCTTCCGCAAAAGCCGTAATCTCTCGTTTCACCTGACTGAAGCTCAGTTGCCACGCCTGGTCACAGAACCAGTGGCCCGGACACTTTTCTCACTATCATCCGCTGATGCCGCAAGCTTTTGCCATCTTTCACCCCGACCCCCGCCTCCCGAATCACTCCAAGCTGGCAATCGGTTCCACGAGCCCGGTTGTAGGCCCTAGCCTTCTGCTGCAAACACCGTAATTTCTGATCCCACCCGACTGAAGCTTGCTCCCTCGCCCGGTTTTAGAACCAGCAGCCTGGACACTTTCCTTACTCTCAGCCGCCGATGCCGCAGGTTACACAGTATCTCATCTCCGACCCCTTGCCCCCACCTGCACTGCTAGCTGGTAGCCAACCTTTGACTCTGGTCTCTAGCCCTGCCACCTCTTGCTGAACTTAGCTGTGCACAGACCCTACCTATCCTTGGCCCCCTCCTTTATCATGTCCCCCCCCCCACCTTTTCTCTCTTTCCTCTCTCCTCTACTCTGAGGTCTATCCCAGCACCAGTACCCATTGTTCTCTCCTGTTTATTTGTAAACAATGTCTGATTACCTTATTGCACCTTGTCATGTAACTGCCTTATTGTCTTTGCACTGTACTATGTATTGTTCCTGTACCTCCCGGGTCGTGCCTGAAAATAGTCACTTGCTGGCTAGTGCACTTACCCGGTTAACAAAAACTAACTAACTAAATAAATAAATAAATAAAAACCTCCCTTGACCATCTCCCGGAAACCTCCTTATCCTCTCCCTTCCCTGTTCTTCTGTACTTCCGCTATGCAGCCGTCTTTGCCCTCACCCCTTGCAACACTTCCTTGTTCAGCCAGCATGGTTTCTTGCCTCTGCTCTTCTTACTCCTGACCCTGGTGCAGGCTACTGTGGCCTCTGTTAGCCCAGTCTTTATGACTCCCCAATTTTGTTCTGCATCCATCTCCGGCCTTATATTCTGGAGTCTCCCTTGCAGTATTGCTCCCATCCCCCCAGAGTCCACCCTAATAAAGTCCACCACCTTAGTGCCTGTGCCTCCTGTCTCCCTGCTGAGCGTGACAATGAGCCACACTGTTTGGAGATTGCTGCCTGCTAGTGGGTTCTCCACCCTTACCTCCGTCACCACCTCCCAATTTGCCAGTACTAGGTCCAGAGTGCTACCAAGCCTTGTAGGCTCACTTACCAGTTGTGTCAAAAGGCCATCCTGGAATGCATCAAGGAGCACCTGCTCCCTGGTACTGCTAGTGGCTGGGGTGCTCCAGTCAACCTGTGGTAGGTTAAAATCCCCCACTATCCCCACATTCCCTCTTCTACACAGCCTCCTTATCTGCTCTGCCAACTCCACATCCAGTTCCCCGGATTGGGCTGGTGGTCTGTACACCACTCCCAGCATCAGCTTTCTGCCCTTGGAGTCTAGGAGCTGCACCCAAAGTGCCTCTGTCCTGTCCTCTTCTCCCTCGTCCCTTATGCATTTAATCCCTTCACTCACATAGAGTGCACCCCCCTTCCAACCCGCCCAGTCCCTACTGTATATCGTGTATTCCGAGATTGCCAAGCCCCAATCATGGTACTCTGTGGCCCAAGTCTCGGTTACTGCAGCAATGCCCACCTTCCCCTCTGAAAAGAGCACCTGAAGCTCTGCAATTTTGTTCCCCAGGCTTCTTGTGTTGAGAGAGAGACCACCTTCCACCATTACCCCTCCATTTTCTCACTCTTCTCCTCTTTGGCCTGTGTCCCTCCTCCTGGTAGTCCGCACCCTTTCTCTTCCTTATTCTTACTGGGTGGTGGTGCCTTCTGTATTACACTCAGACCACTCTGCCCACCTCCTTCCAGGATTGCTACGCCTCCACCTTTACCTATATCTAGGGGGGTGAGCTCAGGGTTAGGCTCTCCTGTCCGGACCTTTTTACTAACCTCAGTCTTTTGGCCACCCCCTACTAGTTTAAATCCACCTTAGTAGAGATATACCCCTCTAATCCTGCCTTTAATACCCCCCTCCCCTTCTTGCTCAATTGTACTCTTCCCTCCCCGTACAAGTCATTATTTCCCCAGACCCTACCCCAGTTAGTCACTAACCCAAAATATTTGGTGTGGCACCAATCCCTCAGCCACTCGCTGAACTCCTCAATCCTACCCTTCCTCCCCATGCTTGCACATGGTACCGGGGAGTACCTCCGAAAATGCCACCGACTCCCCCAACCCCTCACACTTCCTGCCCAACTACTCGAACCTCCCCCTCACTACTTCTACAGTCTCCCCTGCCAAGTCGTTTGTACCCACATGTAACAGAAAGTGAGGTTCTAGAAGCGTGGATATGTTGTTCGTCCACATTCTTTGGCATGTCTCTTTCCCCTTTAAATCTTGCCGGAAGTCTTCAAGCTGGCTCCTCCCACCCACCCGGGTGGTATATACCTCGGCTGTGCCCCATGACACCAGATCTTCCTTTCCGCTGGAAGATTCAGGTTCCCTCGTGCTACTTCTACAAGTACTGTAGGCCCTGGATTCTAATTGATGGTTTTCACCGCATTTGCTTTCTTTGAAACTCATAAGAGTTTACGATTCCAATCCAAGCATATCGGACAAGGAGGACATGTCATCCCCTTGGTTTCGCTGGTGTCCTTGTGGACAGAAAATGTCTCGCACTGATCCCCACGTCTCGTGCGTTTATTACTTGGGTGTCGCGCATGACACCACCGGTTGCACCATCTGTCTGGCCTTCCATCCCAATGTCCTGGATGACCGCACTACAGCTAGGGAGACTGGAGCTTCACAATCCACCGGTGAAATCGAAGGAGGCCAGGTGGGTGGTTTCTGCGGCCGTGGGATCCGCCGAGCAGCTACTAGATGGCAGCTTTCGAAGAGGAAGCTGCTCAAGCTTCGGCCAGCTGAAGTTTTTTCGTGCCGCTTAACCTGGGCTCCACCTTCACTGGGTCCTTTCGGGAGCTGTGCCAGTCTCTCCCTACCAAGGGTGAGGTGCCCTCGGTCTCGCATTCCTCCCGCCCTAAGAAAAGGGACAAGGACCCTAAATCTTCTTCTGTCTGAAGAAGACGCCCTGGGAACGAGAGTGTCTGATTCTAAGAACCATGGCCTTGACCTTGGTTGAGAGTGCTTCCTCGGCCGCCGGCCTCTCGGACCATCTGTCAGGCCGAGGCACCGAGGCTGAGGATATGGCAGAACCGGCCGAGATTTCTCTTGACCTGATCGAGCCGTTGTCACCAACCCCGCTCGACGACTCATTGGAGAGGTCACCCATCCTTTCTTTCCCCGACGAGGAGACCCGTCCTTCCGGTATTCCGATCGAGGGACAGGAACCGGAGCCTCAGTTTTCACTGAACCCGGCCTCTCCCAATCGACAGAGCCAGCACCGTCGGTCTCGATCGAGGACTAGAACCCCGTCGGTCAAAAAACCAAAAAAGGGTCACAAACACTCCCGGAAGAGGCGCCGCCACCGATCCTCATCCTCCTCGGATGAGGAGAGACTTCGACGGAAGCTCCATCGACATTATGAGGACCTCATGTGGCAACAGCTAATTCTGACTGGTCAGAAGCTGGCTACTCTGGCTACACCGGCCATTACTTGGCCCCAGCCTCTTAGGCTGACCTCTCCGGTATCGAGGACTCCGGTTCTCCCTCCGGTAGGACTGGCACGCATTCCTGTTCGGCCTGTTCCGGTCTCCCCACCAATTTTGGTGGAGCCACCACCTAAGCAGCCTCAGGGAGGGGCCCCCTTGAAGGAGGATCGGACAGATACAGGCCTGCCCCTTCGTCTGTACATCACTGTTGTTCCTGATCGCCCTCGGCGTATTGAAGGGGACATAGGTGGGAGACCCCTGTATCCTAACTCCTTTGACTTATTTCTGAGTGCACTGGTATGCCCTTGCAGCCTATCCAAAAGAAGGCCGAATATCCTCTCACAGATATCCTTAACAGGGGGATACCCCGACGGAGGCCTTCCCAGTGGCCGAAGCCATTGTTGGCCCGGACCTTGAGCTATGGCAGCGCCCTGCCTCTTGCCCGGCTCCATCTGCCCACATGGCTTGCAAGTACACTGTTCCCATGGGGTCCTTGGCGGGCTTCATTGAGCATCCCTTGGCTGAGAGCCTTGTGACTACCTCAGTGTTTAGACGCACGGGTAGCTCAGCGGATACTGACCACCCTCCAGACAAGGAGTCCAAAAATATGGACCATTCTGCCCAGAAGGTATATGCGGCCTCATCCCTGGGCCTTCATCAGGCCAGCTCAGCAGTGATCATGGCACACTTCTCTCACGCCCTCTTGGGGTCACTAGATGAAGTCCTCCCTCATCTCCCAGTGGACATGCAGACCACGGTTAAGCAAGTCCATGACCAGGGCCATGCTGTTGCAAAACAGCAGTTCCAGATGGCTTTGGACATTGGAGATTCCTGTACCCGTTCACTAGCAGCTGCAGTGGCCACTCGCCATAGGGCCTGGCTGAGATTATCCTCTTTTCCAGCAGATACTCAGCAGAAGCCAGCTGACGTGCCCTTCCTTGTCACCGACCTCTTCGGTCTGGGAGTGGCAGGTCACCTCCAGCGCATAAAGCAGTCCAGTGCCACCTTGGATGCCACTTCTGCAGAGGGTTCTTCAGGCAAGAACCAGCAGAAGCGCAAGAAGAAGCCTTTTCGGCACTCTTCTCCTGCGGTTAGACAGACCCCCTTCCAGGGAGGTCAGCAGCATCAGCAGCAACAGTAGGCTCAAGCTTGGCACTCTAGGCCCAAGCAGGGTCCCCAACAGCCCCACAAAGGAGGCTGAGGTGCCAGTCCAGGAGCTTTCTCCTCCTCTAAGCCTGCACCTGCGCAGTCATGGGTCGGGGTGGCCATCCCCTACTCCCATCACGCCAGATCTGAGTCCTCCCATGGGGGGCCGGCTTGGCCACTTTCTTTCCGCCTGGTCCGGTATCACTTCGGACAGGTGGGTTCTGGAAGTGGTCGGTCGGGGACTGCCTCTAGAGTTCGAGCAGTACCCTCCTTGCTATGCCCATGCCCCACGGGAGGAAAGGATCTCAGTTGGTGCTCGGTCAGCCCTTCGGGATGACATTGCTCAGCTCCTCTGCAAGAAGACAGTAGCTCCAGTGCTGGATCCTCCTACAGACCCAGGCTTCGTGTCCAGGTACTTCCTGGTGCCCAAGTGGATGGGGGGGTTGGTGCCCCATCCTAGATCTCCATGACCTGAATCAATATCTCAGGTCTTGCACCTTCCGGATGGTAACTCTGAACCAGATCATACCATCTCTGGAGCAAAACATGTGGTTCTGTTCACTGGATCTACAGGACGCATTCTTTCACGTCCCAATCCGTCCGTCCCACCAGCGGTTCCTCGCTTCAGGGTCAAGGACCCTGTACAAGTTCAAACCATGCCGTTGGCCTGTCGTAGCCTTGGGTCTTCATCAAATGCATTGCAGTGGTGACAGCCCATTACGGCATCAAGGGGTCTCGGATATACCTCTACCTTGACGATTGGCTCCAGTGGGTTCCTCCCTAGGAGGTGGAGAGGTCCAGGACCTGGCCCTCTGAACCTGTTCCCACTATGCCTCTTGATCAACGGCTGTTGGAACTCATGCCTCTCGGTGATGGGTTTTATCGGGCAGAGCTCGACTCGTCAAGCCAGAGCTCGCTTCCGTGGACAAGGTGGAGGTTCTTCCTCCTTTGCCCAATCATTTCTGGTTGGGCACTTGCGCCCTGCCCGGGACTTCCTGCGCCTTCTGGGTTACATGGCAGTGTGCACCTCAGTGGTCCATTGGGCCAGGTTGCACATGCGCCCCCTTCAGTGGGAGCTGGCCGCTCAGTGGACTCAGTGTCAGGGTCTTTTCGACCAGCTGGTCACTGTCAGCCAGAAGATGTGGGATGCTCTCCAATGGTGGACCGTCCCAAGTCGTCTGCAGGAAGGGATCCCATTTGTCCACCCCGAGCCAACAGTCGTCCTCATGACTGATGCCTCTCTCATAGGCTGGGGAGCCCATATGGGGACCACAGAGCCCACGGGTCCTGGACCCCCGAGGAGTCCCGATGCCAAATCAACCTGTTGGAGCTCAGAGCAGTCAGATTGGCACTGTCAGCTTTGCTCCTCAGCTCTGGGGTCAAGTGGTTCAAGTCCAGACGGACAATACCACGACCATGTACTACCTCAACCAATAGGGCGGCACACACTCCCATCTGCTATGCAAGGAGGCACTCCGGATCTGAACCTTTGTCAGCCGGTTGGAGGTGGATCTCCTTGCCGTCCATGTGGCAGGAGTCTCGAACCAACTGGCGGATGCTCTCAGCCGCATAGGCCAGACATCCCACGAGTGGTCTGTCCATCCAGAGGTAGCTTACAATCTGTTCTCCCATTGGGGCAAACCGCTGGTGGACCTGTTTGCCTCAGGAGAACACCCAGCTGAGGCTGTACCATGCCTGCCCCCTCAGCAGGGCTCGCTGCAGAGGGATGCCTTTTCGAGGCCATGTACCCCAGGCCTTCTCTACGCCTTCCCTCCATTTCCCCTGATCCACAAGGTGTTACTCAAGGTGAGGAGGGACAAGGCGAAGGTGATCCTGGTAGCCCCAGATTGGCCCCGCCAGTTCTGGTATCCAGATCTCCTCAGTCTGAGCTGCAGAGCCCCAGAGCGGCTTTGTACACGCCCAGACCTGAAATCATTGAACCAGGGGAAGGTATTCCACCCAGACCTTCAATCCCTGCACCTCACAGCCTGGTTCCTGAGCGGCTAGAGTTCCAGGCGTTGGGTCTTTCTGAGGATGTCTACACTGTGGTGGAGGCATCTCGTAAGGAATTGACCAGGAAATGTTATGCCTTCAAATGGAAAAGGTTTTCCATTTGGTGTCAGGGTAAGAGTCTGGACCCCTTATCCTGTTCTGTGGCTAACATTTTGGACTAGCTTTGGTCTCTCTCCAAAGGGGGTCTTCGGTCATTGACCCTTAAGGTGCACCTGGCAGCCATCTCTGCTTACAGGGCATGGGCCGGTCAGTCGACATTGGCACAGGAGACAGTGGTTGGATGCTTTTTCAAAGGCCTGGATCACATATCCCCTCCGGTGCATGATCCTCCACCTCCGTGAGATCTTCTGCTGGTTTTGGCAAAGTTCATGGGCAAGCCATTTGAACCCATGCACAAGTGTGAGCTCTCGGACTTGGCGTGGAAGACTGCCTTCCTGGTGGCTATCACGTCAGCCAGAAGGACAGGGGAGCTCCAGGCACTCTCGGTGGACTCCCCTTATCTGGTCTTTCACAGGGACAAAGTTGTCCTGCGCCCCCACCCGAAATTCCTTCCGAAGGTGGTGTCAGAGTTTCATCTTAACCAGGTGTTGACTCTGCCAGTATACTATCCTAACTACACCTCGGGCGCTGAGTACAGGCTCCATACCCTGGACCTTAGACGTGCTCTCTCCTACTACAAGGAGAGGATGGCGGAAATTCGGGGAGAGGTTCGCCAGCTGTTTGTCACCTATGCTAAAGCCTGACCTACAGCCAAATGGACTATTGGAAGATGGATTACATCATGCATAAGTCTGTGCTATGAGTTGTGGGCAAGGAGCCTCCCAGAGAGATAAGAGCTCATTCTACCCACCATACTGCTGCATCAGTGGCTGCTTCCAGGGACATCCCTATCCAGGAAATCTGTCGGGCTGCTACCTGGACATCAGCAAACACCTTCATTACCCATTACCACATCGACCTTGAGTCATGTCGGGATGCTGGTTTTGGGGCCTCGGTTCTCCAATCTCTGTTTCCTAAGTATGGGGTGTGTGCCTTGCCTCCCTCCTCCTGGAGAACCACTAGGAGTCTGCCAAAGAGTATGGATGAACAACATATCCACACTCCTAGAAAAACAGGTTACTCACCTGTAACAGTAGTTCTAGGAGCAGTATATGTTGTTCATCCACATGCACCCACCTGACCTCCCCGGCTTTAGGCGCATGACCTTGCTTCCAGCGGGCTAAGATCTGGTGTCATGAAGCGGAGCCGAGGTATATACCACCCGGGTGGGTGGGAGAAGCCAGCTTGAAGACTTCCGGCAAGATTTAAAAGGGAAAGGGACATGCCAAAGAGTGTGGATGAACAACATATACCACTCCTGGAACTACTGTTACAGGTGAGTAACCTGTTTTTTCTTTCTCTCCCTTGCTGCACACTTGAGCAGTGCCTGCCCTGCCCCTCCTGTAGTCAACCTGGAAATGCCTTCAACCCAAATACGGCTGTGCCTTCCCCCCCTTCCACCCCATCTCTCCCCTTTCAGTATAGAAACCCCTAGGATGAGTACCCCCCGTCCCTTAGCCCCTTTCCCTTCTAATGCCCCTTCCACCACCCCAGTATTTGTTCTTCCCTGCCCCTTACCGCTGCCAGCCGCATTCTCTGTGACTTCTGTATGTGTACCCCCTACTTCTGCCTCACCCCTTTTCTCTGCCTTATTTCTCCCATCCCTCTTGAACCGTTTCCCAGCCTGACTACTTCCTACTGGGCTTTCCATGTCGACCTCCCGTCCTCCCCTGATGATTTCCAACCCCTCTCCTATCCCCACTGTTGTCGATTTAGAGCCCCCATTCCCTTCTACCCCAATAGTGATGCCCCTCCCATCCTTCCCCCTTCCCGTAGCCTTCTCTCCTCCAGTCACCACCCCCTCCTTCCTTATTAGCCCCCCTTCCACCCTTTCATCCTCGATATCTCTTCCCCTAGCTGTTGCCATCCCTCTCATGCCCGCTTGTCCTCCCCCTCTTCAGTTCCTGCACCCCGTTCTCTCCCATAGCAGAGGCTCAAATCTGTTCCTAGTCGATACCCCTCCTACATTTCTTCCCCCTATCGGTTTTCCCCTCCTACTTGTTCCCCTCTGTGTCACCCCTGGTCCCACCTATGGTCCCTCCCCACCCACAGCATCTGCTCTCTCCCCTGGTCTCTTCCTCCCCCAACAGGAGCCCCCCCTTCGCCTCGGGCACCCACTCCTTTCTCCTTTCTTTTATGCTAGTGCCTCTGATACTGGGGTCAGTTTCAGTCCCTAGTTGTTCTTCCTCCGTCTCCCTTTCCATTCCCTATTCCCCCCCAGCCAGGATGCCTACCATACTCATCTTCCCTGCCACTTAGACTCCTCCCTAACCTTCCCAGTTCCTCCCTCAAACTAGCCAGTCATCTACAGACCATACACCCCCCATCCTCCAAGCCCAGTCCAGGATTATGGTGGACCCACACCCTGTACACCCCACCACCCTTCCAAAGATGCCCGCCCTATTGACATGTGGCACCAGCCCCATTTTGGCCCCCATCTTATGTTACGGGTTCTTACTCCCAGGTTTTGTACCATACTACAACTGTTAGGCCCCTGTTTACTCAAATTCCTGTCCTCCCCTCCACACTAGTCCCCCTACTGGCCCCTTGCCGACCGGGGTAATTCAGTCTCAAATCTCATCCATTAGATACTGTATTACTGTAGCAATCCTAAAGTCTCCTTGTCTGTGTTTTACTCCTCAGCTACCATACTTTTTGTTCTCAGCTGTCTTATAGTTTCACTTAGCCCAATTAGAAATCCTATTGCACTCCAAGTATTACTCAGCTCAGTTAGAGAAATAAACAGAACACATAAATATGTATTATTACAGCAATCATAACAGTATAGCTCAGTACTTAGCTCAGTTAGAGAAATAAACAGAACAACTAAATCTGTATTATTATTATTACAGCAATCCTCAAAGTATCCATTCATTGTTTTGTCTCTACCCCAGAGACCCTGCTGTAATATAAGATGACAGAGGATCCTGGGCAGGAGGATGGGCAACTCTAAAGTCCTGGCAGAGCTCCGTTGAGTTTGGTCACTCCCACTCTCTCTCTCTCTCGCTTGTTCTCTTTCTCCCAGTGCTGCAGGCTGCCCTTTTGTACTGGGCTCCTGCCTGCACTGGCACCTTTTTCTGCCCACAGAGAAATCCGCAGCAGTCCCGACAGAGCTCCATTGAGCTCGCTCACTCCCCCCTCTCACTCGCTCGCTCTGTTTCTCCTGGCACTGCAGGCTGCCCTTTTGTATTGGGCTGCTGCCTGCATTGGTGCCTTTTTCTGCCCACAAAGAAGTTCACAGCTGTCCTGACAGAGCTCCGTTATGCTCGCTCACTCCTCCTCTCTCATTCGTTCATTCCGTTTCTCCCAGCGCTGCAGGCTGCCCTTTTGTACTGGACTTCTGCTTGCGTTGGTGCCTTTTTCTGCCCACAAAGAAATCCATAGCAGTCCCGACAGAGCTCCGTTGAGCTTGCTCACTCCCCCTCTCTCACTCGCTCGTTCAGTTTCTCCTGGCGCTGCAGGCTGCCCTTTTGTACTGGGCCCCTGCCTGCATTGACACCTTTTTCTGCCCACAAAGAAATCCATAGCAGTCCCGACAGAGCTCAGTGGAGCTTGTTCACTCACTCTCTCTCTCACTCGCTCGATCTTAATCTGTCCCATACACTGATTTCCCACAGCAACCATGCTATTCTGTGCCAGAAGTGCAAAAACACATTTTGGCCAGCATGTGAAAAATGACAGCTGTACTGTTCATAAGAAGGAGTGAAGAAAATGGCAGAGTTGAAAATCTGGCGTGAAAATATTACAGATTTGCAAAGTTACAAGGATGCGTGGAAACTGTGCAACACACACTTGTAACACAGTCATTTTACGGACTTTTGTCATCAAATTTTCAACATAGGCATTTTAGGACCTCTGCTCATGAACAGTGTCACTGTCATTTTCTCAATCTGTCCCAAAAACTGATTTCCCACAGCGACCGTGCTATTTTGCGTCGGAAGTGCGAAACACATTTTGGCCAGGATGTAAAATGACAGCTGTACTGTTCATAAGGAGGTGTGGAAATGCCAATGTTGAAAATCTGGAATGAAAATATTACAATTTCCATGGTTATGAGCATGGAAACTGCGAAATGCACGCCGTAGAAACAGTCATTTTTTGATTTTTTTCACCAATTTGCAACATAGGCTTTTTGAGAGCCCACCTCATGAACAGTGGCACTGTTGTTTTGTTAATCGGTCCTGAAAGGTGATTCCGTGCAATGACCACATAATCACCTTTCTGGACCGAATAACACCATGACAGTGACTGAATTCATGAGGAGGGGTCCCAATAACCCGATGTTGAGACTTTGGTGCCAAAATTCCTTAAAATGCTCTAGATATGCACCAAAGTTGAAAAAACCCTATTTATACCATTATACAGTTTACCGGCATTTCTTCAGTTCGCAGTTGGCTTTGAAGAGTGCAGACATGTTCCCGGTCCACCGAAGATTGTGTGCTGGGCTGTGGAGGTAAGTATGGGGTGAGGGGAGGTAGAGGCGGGTGCAGGGGGCAGATTGGGGAGGGCCACAAAACTCAACGAGGGACCATTTTCTGTTTTACAGGTTTTAAATAAATAAAAAAAAAATGAAATACATTGTGGATTTTTTTACAGGGACATTTGGCATGCTGGGGTGGGCTCCCAGTGTGCCAGCTGAATGTTTTTTTTGGGGGGGGGCTGTAGCCAGTGGGAGATTGGGCACCCCCATCAGCATATACTGAGTGGGGGGAGCCAGAGGATTGAGCACCTCGCACACAACAAATTGGGGACATTATGCCAATGGGGTGGGGCTCCCATCTGCAAACTGCACTGGGAAGGGGACAGCCGAGGGAGATTGGGCCCCCCCATTGCTAAAGAAAGACTGTTGGGGAGTGCATGATGGCAAGGGGGATTGGGCACCCCCTCGGCACTCAACAAATGGGGGAGGGGTTACAGTATGCCAAAGGGGAGTGGGATCCCCCATCAGCAAAATGTACTGGGTTGGGGGCATGCAGACGGCAAGGTACCACCCTGCAATGATGGGTTGCTCCCTCATTGCAGTGAAATGGCTGACGCTGCAATGACGAGGCAGCCCCTGATTGCAGTGGGGAAAATGTTTCAACTTAGTGTCACTTCTGCAGAACCAGTGTCATCAGGACACTGGGTCTGCATTGGTCCACCAGTGCTAAGCCCCCAAATGCAGTGCCGCCGTTGGATGCCACAGTGCAGCACCTCCACAACCCGCTTCTCTCCTAGGCTGCCACATGATGTTTCTTGCGCATGCGTGCAAGCAAATATAAAAATGAAATGCAAGCAAAAAAGCTATACCACAACTATAAAATGAATGAAGACAAAGATGAACAAAATGTATATCAAACCTAAACTAGCATTTGTCAAAGCCAAATGTTTGCTTGCTGGCATTAGCATTGGATGTGCAGGAGTTAGACAGATGCAGAATAGGAATGGCAGTGAAGTATTGAACTGATGCCAGCCCCACTCCCACCCTGCAAAGATGGACAGGTATTGGGGTGCGCCCTTGGGTTGTCACCATAACGCTCACGCCATTTCAACCTACCCTGCAGACACCGACAAGTGTCCAGGTGTGCTTTGGGGTGTTCAGGCTTTACACTCACCCTATTCCATAAGGAAATACACTGAAATGGGTGCAGTATAGGAGAATGGGGTGAACTTTGGAGCCAAAGAGTCCAAGGCACACCTCAATGCTTGTCAGTGGCTGCAGGGTGAGGGTGGGGTGGAATGCCATGAGCATTACTGTCGACAATCCCAAGTCACACCCCTGACACCTGTCATTCCCTACGGGGTAGGGCGTTATGGTCAGAAACCCTAATGCCCTGGGCGTTTCTTGGTATTTTCACTCCAAGTTTTCAACGTGGGCTTTTTGTGACCCCACCACCTGAACAGTGACACTATCAGTTTGTTAGCCGAAAGGTGATTTTGCACAGCAACTGCACCATTTGGCACCACTGGTGTGAAAACACATTTCGGGCAGGATGTGAAAAATGACAACTGTGTACTGTTCATGAGGAGGTGTTAAAAAATGGTAATGTTGAAAATCTGGAGTGAAAATCTAAAAAAAAAATTGGTGAAGTCACAAGCGTGCATAGCAACTGCACAATGCACACCCATAAAGCAATTATTTTGGAGAGTTTTTACACCATATTTTCAACATACTCATTTTGGGACCTCCGCTAATGAACAGTGGCACTGTGATTTTCTTAATCTGTCCCGAACATTGATTTCGCACAGTGACTGTGCCCTGTGGCATTGATTACCTGATCTGTTGCGTGCACCTGTATTACAAAATCAGAGGATTCAGAAGGACTAATGAGAGCCGGAGCTGTCATTAGTGCTTGCTTTAGAGCTAGAAAAGCTATCTGATGTTCTGGTTCCCAACTGGAGGATATCAGTTTCCTTTCCTCCCTTCAGTAGATTATACAGAGGTTTTGCCATACTAGAAAAGGTTTCAATAAAATCACTGCAAAATCCTGCCATGCCTAAAAACTGTAATGCAGTCTTTGTCTTGGTAGTTGTTGTATCACCTGATTTTTATCAGGATCTACAGTTCATCCTTTTTTGTTAATACATATACCCAAAAAAGTAACTCGTGACTGTATCGGTTTCAGTATCACACATATTTCTTCATAAGCTTCTTTAGGAAAAGCATATAGTTTTTGGGGAGGGGAGTCTGGTCCTTCTGTTTGGACTTCCATATTTGACACCCTGCTACACACTGTAGCATTTTTAGCCCAAATTGATTCATGCCCTTGTACAACAGATTTTGTCCAATGTGGCACTCGTTTCCATAAATCACTAATGTGATAAATCTTTAATGACTTTACTGTGTACACACTATATGAGTCATCCACATTTGGTCCTGGGTTAGTAGTGCTTCCTTGCCATAGAATCATATTGCTAAGATCCACTACTAAACCATGTTGTGCTAGAATGTCCATACCCATGATGGTACCTTCATGTGTATTACATTTCCAAAACATACATTTCAGTTGTTGTTCACCTATCTGAACCAAAACTGGTTTGGTTAAATATGCTGTTAACACTTCCGAGAAACCTTTGCAAATTAATTTGTCGTTTTCCGTGAGTTGTTAAAGGCATATCACTATCTGTTATATTAACAGTAGCACCAGTATCAACTAATATCACAGTCTGGCAGCCCCTCACCATTGCTGATATTGTTGGATGCCCTTCCCAATCCTCTTGTAGTTGACCAAGGATTTGGAAGGTGGGGGCTTCGTCCCGTCATTTCTTTTTCTTCTCATTTCTAGCAAGAAGCTCTTCTTCATCCTCTTCTTCCTCACTGTCACTAGGGGCAGTAGGTTCCTTTCGAACCGCTGCAACTGTCTTAGTATTAATCAAATTACTCAGCACTTCAATACATTTTTGTAAGTCTGCCTTACCACCAGGTTTAGCATTATTACCTGGATTTTGAGCTTGTCTCCTCTCTAAGACTTGCTTCTGTTTTCCTTCCATATCTCCACCTTTAGTCCAACAATCGCGCTTAAAGTGGCCTTCTTTATTGCAATTGTTGCAGGTTAACCTACCCTTGCCTTCCGTTTTGACAATAACAGCTACTCTTCGTTTGTCCTTGCCTTTTTCGGGGGGTCGATCATCTTGTTGCATTCACCACCAGTCTGTCAACAACTTTTCTTTTTCTGCGACACGTTCCACACGTTTACATAACATACGTATTGACGCAGGTACAGTAGTAGCCTGTTGATCTATTAAACTAAGGAAAGGTTCCTTATCTTTACTTGGGTCTGCCACGCCTCCATACGTGGCATATGCAGCATAGAGACGATTGATAAACATAACTGGGGATTCACCTGGCTGTAAAGTGATCTCATAGATCTTACTCCAGTCAGTATTTGAAACTCTGTGCATAGATTGTAATGCAGCTTGGATCTCATCAACAATAGCCCAGTTGCCATCAATCTCGGGCTGTGCCTGATTGCCTGTCATCTTGGCAGGTAAACTTTGTAAATAACATTGCAGGAAGTGACAATGTTACTATTTTGCAGGCATCTTTGTTGGTCAATTTAAAATTTGCCACTAAGATCTTTAGTTTAGAACAGTATGGGAATGGATTCTGACCTGGTTCCCATTTTCCCAACTGATCTACTAACTGCATGGATTCTTGTATGGAAAGATCTTGTTGCTATAACTCCATATGGACCTTTACGTCTTCCATGGCTTCCTCAAACTTTTTTGTTTGAGTCCTGGCTTCTTCATTTTGCTCATACAACCCTTTGTTGTATTCTAACTGATCACGCTTTAATTTTACTTGGTCAGTTAGATACTTGGAGTCCTTTTCTGTCAAATTTGTATCTTATTTCAAATGTGTTTCTATTTCTTTTATTTGAACATGTAACAGCTCATCTGTTTTTCCTAAGTCCTCTTTCTTTTTCCATGTCAATTTCTTTAACCACTTTCCTCTAGCTTGCTGCACATTTTTTCCTTCTCCTTTAGTTTTTGTAGTAAAAGGAGCCATTTTCTGTTTATGCAATTGTAAATACCCTTCCTCATCATCCACGGTAGTAACCTCAGAATCTGAAGAGCTAGCTAGTTTTTTTCCATAACATTCACATGGAGAGGAGATGTGATGTTGTATGGGAGCCTGTTTATACTTTTGTACTTGATGTCTAAGTTCTAATGAGATCTGACACTGTACCTGGCCTTCTGCCTGTAAATTAAACAAGGACTGTTCTTTGTATGATAATTCCTGGGCATGCTCTTGATTTGCATGGTCTAATCTCTCTGTGGCTTATTGTAAAGGCCGAGATAGTTCATTAATCTGGGCTTGACTTTGTTTGTTAATAAATTTAACACTTTCTTCCAGTTGGTTAATCTTAATCTTTAGCCCACATACCTCTCCCTGAGAGATATTTAACTTATATTCAACGTCTTTAGCTTTAGTAACATACTTTGCTAATCCTAGAAAATACTTTTCTTCACTGTCAAGTAACTGCTTCTTTAATAGACAGGTCCTAATTGCTATCCCACAATGATATTGCACATACATCTGACAAATATTGGCTAATTTGCTTTTATCTGCCTTTACTTTCTCATTTCTTTCTAGGCATTGAGTGGATAAACATAAGTATATATCTTCCTCTTCTACAGGAGAGCGATACGGACCTTCTTTAAGGTGCATCTCTAAAAATTTACATAATATAGTGTCCATACTTACGTCAGTTATCTAGCTGGCAAATCACATCTGACTTCACACCAGTCTACTTCTTCGAGTCCCTCTTTCGACTCCCTTCTGTACTTGATTGATCAGATCAGGTTCAGTAAGGCGTTCCTTGTAGTGGCTTCCTTCTCGGTTCGTTTGATGTCATCAGTAACCATATAGACTGTCTTGAGACATACGGGTTACGGCACCAATTGTAAGGATAAAGATAGCTGTGGTGTGTATTCTATCCTCAAATAATTCAAGCCACTTAGAGTGAATGTTTCCCTTCTTTGTTTTCTTTGCGAGTTCATCAATTTCAGATACATGTATTCATGCTTCTTGTTGGGTGCTAGCTCATTCAATTTTATACAGGGTTTATATAAAGAATTGTTTTTGAAAATGCCAATACCCCATTGTAAGCCAATCATATAACAAATATTAATATTATGGTGTGGTGTACCTTTTCTTCAAAACAGAGGTATTACTTCATTTACATTTCACAGTAGGTCAGCATGACCTAGGCAGAACAATACACCATAGCAATGTACACCAACTTAAGGTTTGCTTTTTCATGTTATTCAAAATTCATTGCCCAAACATGCTGTTATCTAATTCATTGCCCAAGATGTTTTTCATATACAGTTTTCAATAAGGTAGCATCATCCTAAAAAGATTATTTCTAACATTCTGGTACACCTTCTTTAAGAAGGTTATACACAGCCCATTTGGTATTATATATTTGTGAAATAATCATATTAAAAAAATAATATAAACGGTGAAAGCTAAATATCATTAAATGTGAAATATTACAAATATAAAAGTGAGTAAATATTATACCGCAATCCATGTCAATAAATGTTACACTACAGAAAGACAGTAATAATTCCGACCGCCTTCATTTGCAATGTATGCATCCAGTCTTTTTTTGAACACTTTTATATTTTCACTAATAATTATATTTTCAGGGAGTCGATTCCACAAATTGGCAGCTCTTAGCGTGTAAAAATATTTCCACTTATTAGTACTGAATTTGTTTATTCTGACTTGCAATTGATGTCCACTTGTGACAGAGCCAGAATTTTTATATTCTATTTGTAATTCTGTCATTGAAGTATCGTCATACATTATTTTATAGTAAAAGAGCATGTCACCCCTCTTACGCCTTGTTTCCAGACTTTGAAGATTTAAACTATTGAGCATTGTACTGTAGGAGAGATCTGATAGATTTCTAATAGTTTTAGAATAATTACATAGGATTTTTTCAAGCTTATCGATATCACCTCTCTTATATGGGCTCCAGAGTTGACTTGCATGGTCTAGCAGTGGCCTAACATAGAACATATAAGAGGCATCAACACCTCCCTACTCCTACTTGTTATATTATTTTTTATTGCCCAAATTGTTCTATTGGCTTTTGCCACTAAGTTAACATAATGTTCTTTGAAGCTTAGTTTATTATCCACCATAATGCCCAGGTCTCACTCGACTGCCTTTGAGTGAAGTAACTCATTTTCTATGTAATATCTTGCTTTCTGGTTGTTTCTCCCAATGTGCAAAACACAACATTTTTGGTTGCTCAATAACATACCCCACTTCTGTGCCCATTTAAATATGCTATCTAGATTGTTCTGTAGTCTCTGTTTGTTCAGAGGTTTTGCAAGGACCACATAGCTTAGCATCATCAGCATACTTGGTCATATAACTCACCACACTACTGTCCAAATCTACTACAAATAATTGGAAAATTATTGGACCCAAAACTGATCTCTGGGACACTCCACTAACCACCTCTCTGAGAATGGAAACTGCGCAATGCACGTCCACAATGCAATTATTTTGGAGATTTTTTTAACCACATTTTCAACATAGGCATTTTGGGACCTCTGCTCATGAACAGTGTTGCTGAGATTTTATTAATCTGTCCCGAACATTGATTTCCAACAGCGACCACGCCATTGTGAGTCAAATGTGCGAAAACACGGTTTGGGCAGGATGTGAAAAATGACAGCTGTACTGTTCATAAGGAGGTATAAAAAAATGGCAATGTTGAAAATCTGAAGTGAAAATATTAGAAATTGCCGAAGTTACGAGCGTGCGTGGTAACCTCGCAACACACACTCAGAATATTGGAAGTCATTTTTTGAATATTACTGAATTTCAACATAGTTTGGGACCCCACCTCATGAATAGTGGCATATTTCATTAATCGGGCCCAAAAGATGATTCCACGCAGTGACCGTGAAATGACCTTTCCGGACCGAATAATGAAATGACAGTGCATGTATTCATGAGATGGGGTCCCACAAACCCCATGTTGAAAATCTGGACCCAAAAGTCAAAGAAATGGCCGAGATGTCCACCTAAGTTTAACCCTCCCACCCATTGATGACATTATACAGCTTACCGTGATTTTCTTCAGTTCGCGGTCAGCTTTTGAAGAGTTCGGATGTCTCCCGCGCCACCAAAGATCACTGCGCCGGACCTACAGAGGTAAGTATAGGGTGAGGGGGGGTGCGGGGAGTTGGGGAGTGCAGAGGATGGGTGTGGGTTGGGGGAGGAGGGGCGTCCTGGCAACGAGGGACCATTTTTTTGTTTACAGGGACAAGTTAAAAATACACAGAGGCAACAAGCCTTTGTGTAAAGCAAATCAATAAAACACAACGAAGGAAAAAAACGCTATGGTTCTCAAAAGAGGTGGCAGGGAAGGTAAAGGAGAAAAGGATAGCATTCAGGAAATATAAGGAAACACAGAAGGAGCAGGACAGAGAACTTTATCAGTTAAAGCAGAAAGAGGCTGGGAAGGCAGTTAGAATAGCAAAGGCCCAAACCGAGGAAAGGATAGCCAATTCTGTTAAGAAGGGGGATAAGACCTTTATAGGTACATTAGGAGGCGAAACACCAAAGGAGGGATACTGAGGCTTAATAAAGGGAGGAATTGGGTAGAGGGGACAGTGAAAAAGCAGGGATACTGAATGAATATTTCTGCTTAGTATTCACAAAGGAAGAGGAGGGGGAGGTACCTAAACCAAACAAAAGAAACACTCTGAAGATGGGGTCGATACCAGTCCATTTACAGAAGAAAGGGTTCTGAAAGAACTAATAAAATTGAAGGTGGACAAAGCAATGGGGCCTGATGGGATTCACCCAAGAATTCTGAAAAACTAAGGGTAGAACTAGTGACACCACTGACTACTGTCTTTAACAAATCATGGGAGGATGGGTTGGTACCTGAGGACTGGAGGAGGGCAGATGTGATTCCTCTTCACAAAAGTGGGAGCAGGACAGAGGCAGGAAACTACAGACCAGTTAGTTTGACCTCAGTGGTAGGGAAAATGATGGAATCACTTCTGAAGGAAAGAATTGTTGAGTGCCTAGAGGCCAGTGGGGCACAGGACCCAAGGCAGCATGGATTCATGATGGGAAGGTCGTGTCAGACGAATCGAATAGATTTCTTTGACTGGGTGACCAAAGTAGTAGACCAGGGAGGGGCTGTGGACATGGCCTACCTAGATTTTAGCAAGGCATTTGACACAATCCCACACAAAAGATTAATACAAGTTAGCCAGTTTTGGAGGCCCCAAGGTGTAGCCTGATAAAAATTGGCTAGACAACAGGACGCAAAGGGTAGTAGTAAATGGAGTTCACAGATGAAGAAAGGAGGGTTTCTAGCAGGGTACCGCAGGGTTCAGTACTGGGACCAGTCCTTTTAATGTCTTTATAAGTGACATTGCAGAGGAACTGGAAGGAAAAGTATGTCTCTTTGCAGATGACACAAAGATCTGCAACAGGGTTGATACACAAGATGGAGTAGAAAGGATGAGAAGGGACTTGGCAAGGTTGGAGGCATGGTCAGATGTATGGCAGCTCAGATTCAATGCAAAGAAGTGCAAGGTAATGCACATGGGAAACAAAAACCCAGCTGAAGAGTACACAATGGGGGTGAGATACTGACAACAGTAAAAATGGAAAGGGACCTGGGGGTAATTATATCAGATGACCTAAAGCTGGGCAAGCAATGTGAGAAGGCAGTAAAGAAGGCTTGGGGGATACTGGGATGCATAGGAAGAGGCATCAATAGTAGAAAACAGGAAGTTGTTATCCCTCTGTACAGACAGTTGGTGAGACCCCATCTGGAGTACTGTGTGCAGTTCTGGAGACCCCATCTCCGCAAAGACATAGACAGAGTGGAGGCTGTCCAGAGGAGGGCAACCAAAATGGTGCAGGGTCTGCACCAGAAGACATACGAAGAAAGACTAAAGGAGCTTAATATGTGTACCTTTGAGGAAAGAAGGAAGAGAGAGGACATGATAGAAACTTTCAAGTACCTCAAGAGAATCAACAAAGTCCAAGAGGGTAGCATATTTCAGAAAAAGAGATGTGCAAGAACAAGGGGGCACAATTTGAAGATAGAGGGGAGACGGCTCATAGGGAATGTGAGGAAGCATTTTTTTCACGGAGAGGGTTGTGGATGCATGGAACATCCTCCCTGAGGAGGTCGTGGAGTCAAGAACAGTGGGGGAATTCAAGAATGCATGGGACAGACATAAGGCAGTCCTAGTGGGGGGTAGGAGGAGGTAAGCCGTTGGTTAACTAGGATCTGCAACTTATCTGTTAGATAGGAAAATGGGCAGACTAGGTGGGCCAAGCGGTCCTTATCTGCCATTAAATTCTATGTTTCTATTTTTCTAAATGTTGGCAGAAGGTTTTTTTTTCCAGGTTTTACAAAAACATACATTTGGGCACACTGGGGTGAGCTCCCAGTGTGCCACCTAGGTTTTTTTTTGGGGGGGATAGAGCCAGCGGGGATTGGGCACCAAGGCAGCAAAGAAAGCATGTCTGTGTTGGGGGGGACATGATGCCAGTGGGGATTGGGCACCCCCATCTACAAACAAATTGAACTGGGGAGAAGGCATGCTGACAGG
The DNA here is from genome assembly GCA_016271365.2 of Neoceratodus forsteri. Taxonomy (NCBI): domain Eukaryota; kingdom Metazoa; phylum Chordata; order Ceratodontiformes; family Ceratodontidae; genus Neoceratodus; species Neoceratodus forsteri. The sequence goes on along the minus strand of CM057452.1, from coordinate 263,192,349 downwards.
GGGATTGGGCACCCCCGAAGTCGATTTTCTGGGGATTGTGAGAGACGGATGTCAGGAGCTGCCACCATGTTTATTGAAAAGTTTCACCAGGGCCAGGCATGTAGGGGAGGCATGTCATCTATGCCGCTGCATGACGAGCTTGTCTCCGAATGCAGCGGCACATTTGTTTCAAGTTGGTGGCACTTTGCATAATATTTGTGTCACCGCTAGCATGCTGGCTAATTGGAGAATGAGGGATACACTTACTAAAGTGTGCCCTGCATTTGCCAACACTGACACACCTCTGCATTTCTCCTAGTACCATAAAATGTTGCTTGTGCATGTGCAAGACAACATAATGAAAGCTGCAAACAAAAATAAAAGCAGTTGCACAACAAAAATGGTGAACAAGCAAAAAAAAAAAAAAAACAGTTGACATAAAGAAAAAATGACATGCAAAAAAAACAAGCAAACGAAAGTTGGTTCCACAGCGGAAATTACCTAATCTTACATAACCACAAGGGAAGGGTGGAAGAGCACATACCTTTTTCTAGGTTCCTTCTTGCTGTGAACTTTATTTTATTAAGGTAAATGCAATCTCCCATTTTACACCCATCCATAAAAGATGTTGACTATCCTTAGGGGAAAAACAACCCATCAGAGTACTTCTTTTTAAACACCTCAAAGCCTTTATCAAGCAGCTTTTCTGATGACCAAGGCCCTCAGAAACATAGACTTAATAGGAGATTCTCTGCTCAAAACTATGTAATTCTGTGGCCACACATCATCGACAGATCAAGTCAGCCTCCCCTCCTCCTATCCCATAATGTACAGCAGACCAGGGTAGATCCGTACTCTATCCAGTGTGTATCGGGTCTGCATTGCTTTTCTTTTACAGTTTATAATGACTGGAAAAAAATGAATAACTATGTAAACAATCTACCCAAATTCCTTATATGTATGTATGTATATATATATATATATATATATATATATATATATATGTATTTACTTCTCAGGCTGTTTCATCCGTTAGTGCTCCCACTCAAATACACTTGTTTGAAACCTGCTGTTCAGTATGGGTATGATCAGCAGTAGTAGTGTCATAAATGAGTAAGGAGAAGGCCTGAAGAACTTCGTGCACATTTTTTAAACTTGACTGGGGGTAATGTGGTGATGGGTGTGCACTGCGGCAGCAGCAGTGATGATTAGGTGTGAACTGTGGTGCCGAGAACTTTGCAGCTTTGGCTTCATTGGGGACTGGGGGTCCACCTGGAGAGATGAAGGTCTGTACTGGCATGATGGCCTGCATTTGTCCAGGAAGGGAAACACGCTCCTAGGTGACAGGTTTAAAGGCATCCTTGGCAAGCTTTTAAACTAGCCAAGGGTGGGGTGCTGTTAGGAAACAGGAAAGTTCAAGCCTCCCCCCACAAAATATGGCAGGTAGTAGGGTAAACACTGAGGTACAGAGCTTGACAGAGGGCAGGACAGGGGTAAATGGAAAAATGGACAAGGGCAATAAGAGCAGGGATGGGGTAAAAAAGGATAAAGCCAACATTAAATGGAGGGCAATGAGTACCAATGTCCGTAGTCTGGGAAACAAGCTTCCAGAGCTAGTAGCCCTGATGGAAGAGGAACACTTGGATATTGTGGCAGTCACAGAAACATGGTACACGGAGAACCATGACTGGGATGTCAACATACCAGGATACACATTCTACAGAAGGGACAGGGAGGGTAAAAGAGGAGGTGGAGTAGCTCTCTACACAAGGGAAGGGATCAAAGCTACAGAACTAAAAAGTAAAGGAGGAGGACAAGAGGATCTCTGGGTCACCTTGGAGACAGGGAATGGCATCACAATCCGCACAGGGGTTGTATACAGACCCCCATCTCAAGGGGAGGAAATAGACAAGAAAATGATAGAGGGCATTCTCAAAATGGCTGAAAAAGGGGAGATACTGTTGATGGGGGACCTGAATATGCCAGATGATAACTGGGCGACATGGACTGCAGCCACATCCAAGAGCAGGGTCATTCTCGATGCCCTACAGGGAGCATGCCTTAGACAGCTAGTGGTGGAACCCACTCGGGAGGGAGCAATATTAGACCTGGTACTCTCAAATGGAGAGAGGATCACAAATTTAGAAGTCAGTGGACATCTGGGAACAAGCAACCACTACACAGTGTGCTTCACAATAAACACAACCATGGAGACAAGCCATACAAAGACAAGGATACTGGACTTTAGAAGGGCTGACGTTGGCATAATGCATGAATACCTGAGGAATGCATTAGCAAATAGCCAGAAAGGAGGGGTGGAAGAACAGTGGAGAGAGTTAAAGTAGCAAGCAGAGTTTTATTTTCTCAGAAGAAGCCAGAAGGGGAAGGAAGGAAACATATTCAATTCAGTGCTTTAGAGTAACTGGTAATTGCTATTTTTCTTTTAAACTTAGATTGTGGGCTTTTAGTGACACTATACTTTCTTTGTTGTCTTTACTTATAATTGTTTTTGGGCTGTTGAAAATTTAAAACATAGTGGTGGTGTAATTCTGTGCTGTCTTTAATTGCTGCAGATTTATCTTGGCTTGTCTGACTGCCCTGTAGTTGGGTGAAGGTGTTAATTGTCTGGCCTCTGACCTCAGCTGGGGATAACTGGAGGTGGGCTTAGTCAGAGTTAAAGTAGCAAGCAGAGTTTTATTTTCTCAGAAGAAGCCAGAAGGGAAGGAAGGAAACATATTCAATTCAGTGCTTTAGAGTAACTGGTAATTGCTATTTTCTTTTAAACTTAGACTGTGGGCTTTTAGTGACACTATACCTTCTTTGTTGTCGTTTACTTATAATTGTTTTTGGCTGTTGAAAATTTAAAACATAATGGTGGTGTAATTCTGTGCTGTCTTTAATTGCTGCAATTTCGCCCTCTCCCTTCCCCAACTCTTAATTATATGCCCTGTTAAATCTGATTGACAGGAGCTAAACACAGGGTATAGTTAGGTGTGAAGTAGGAGGGCATAAGGGGAAGAAGCCCACCTCAGCACGACAAGTGTTTTGACTCATTTATTTATTTATTGGTTTTTTTCTTTAAAAAAAAAAATTATCTGAGGATCAGTGGCAGGATTTTAGTACAGTAAATTAATAAAGGAACTAGGAGAGCTTCAGTAGCAGACAAGTAGTGGAATTGCAGTATAATGTGGGAGTGGTGCAATGCAGTGGCTGTGGGCAGCCATATTCAGGCAGACCTTCTGGACACTGAGGTGCTGCCCATCTGCATGCATCTCTCTGACTGTGGGATGAGGTAGCCAGACTCAGAGCGGAAGTAAACTGGGTCAGGAGTACCATCACCCTATCCAGGGACCACCCAGTCCAATGCAACTGCCTCAAAGGATGCCGAGAACGAGGAGCACTTGGATGACAGTGGGCTCAGGGAGGGTTAGAGCAGTCAGGCAGAGGCACATCCCAGATCCTATTCCACTCAAGAACTCATATGCCACACTGGCAAATGAGGACAACCAAATAGAGGTACCCAGAGAAGTGGAAGGAAAGGATGTGGAGGTTAGCCAAGGAGGTGACCGCAGCGGGGAAAGCAGTGGACCCCAGAGGAGGAGGAAGCGAATGCTGGTGGGGGACTCCATCATAAGAGGGATCCAGCTAGGAACACAGGAGGGGGAGGACAGGGAGGTGAGGTGCCTACCAGGTGCCACGGTATGGAGGGATGGAAGGAAGATCCTGGGGATCACTGGGAAGGCAAGACGGGAGGGTGAGCTGGATGTCATTATCCACCTAGGTACTAATGACCTGGCAAATGGGGAGCCAAAGGAAGTTCAGGAAGAGTTTAGGAAACTGGGAGGGTCTCAACAAGTAGCTACTTCTGTCACTTTCTCAGAAGTACTACCTGTGAGAGGCAAGGAGAGCATAGGAGTGTATGCACCAGGAACTTTAACTCATGGTTGAAGAATTGGTGCTGTGAGGAAGGTTTGGATTCATTGGTGACTGGGGACCCACCTGAGGGATGGAGGTTTGTTCAAGCCTGATGGCCTGCATCCATCCTGGAGGGGAATCCAAGACTCAATGATAAGTTTAAATGCTACATTGACAAGCATTTAAACTAGCAAAGGGGGGTGGCAGGCCAGCAAGGAGGGTACCTACTTGCTCACCCCCCACAGCTAGCAGTGGAACCAGTGAACCAGAGGAGTGGCTATCTCTGCAAAGCAGTGTGCAAAAGATGGAGATTAGTGCCCAAGAGGTGGATAAGCAGAAAAGGGGCAAAATTCAGCAGAAGGGCAGACAGCAAGGAGAACCTGGGATAAATGACAACCAAGGAAGGGGCTGGAGTAGAACAGTGAAACAGTCTAGGGAGGTCAAATCATGGAAAGCCATGTGTGCAAATGTCAGGAGCCTTAGTAACAAGATGGAAGATCTGGAGGCTGTCATGGTACAGTCAGACCTGGACATTGTGGCCATCACTGAAACCTGGTGTAATGATAACCACGACTGGGAGATGGCCATACCAGGCTACAACATATTCAGAAGAGACAGAGCAGGCAGGAAGGAGGAGGAGTGGCACTGTATGTGAAAAAATGACATAAGGGTCACAGAGATCCAGGAGGAACAAAATGGGGAGAGATACTGTGGGTTAAGCTGGAAAGGAAAATGGGGACAGCTATCCGCACAGGTGTGGTCTATAGACCACCAGCCCAGGAGGAAGAAACAGATAGGAGTTGATGCTAGCCATCCAAAGGATGGCAGACAAGGGTGAGGTAGTACTGGTTGGAGACTTCAATATTCCAGACGTGACTGGAGCATCCCAGCAGCAGCATCAACTAGGAGCAGATTTATCCTGGACTCCTTCAGGGTGCCTTCCTCAAGCAACTGGTCATGGAACCAATCGGCAGAAGGCAATACTGGACCTTGTGCTCACAAACAGGGACAGTGTGATGGGGTAACAGTGGGGAGCACCTGGAAACAGTGACCACCAGTCATTGTGGTTTGAAACAGAAAGAGCAGAACCAAACCACACAAAACACGATCCTGGATTTTGGGGGCAGATTTTGGGAAAATGGGGAGATACTTGAAAGAGGCATTAAGGGAATGGGACAGGAATCAAGGGTTGAGGAACAGTGGGCAGTATTTAAAATGGGATTACAAGAACAACAGAATTATGCATTAAGCAGGTTAGCAAGAGGAAAGGAAGAGGAGACCATTATGGTTTTCCAAAGAGGTAGCAAAGAAAGTGAAAGCCAAAAAGATTGCATTCAGGCAATACAAAAGACACAGGCAGAAGGGATAGGGAGAAGTACCAGGAGAAGCAAAGGGAGGCAGGAGGTCAGTAAGGGAAGCCAAAGCTCAGACAGAAGATCACATTGCAAAATTAGTGGGTAGAGGGGACAAACCTTTACAGGTACATAAGTGAAAAAGAAAGACAAAGGAGGGATAGTGAGACTGAAGGGGAGGATGGGGCGTGGAGGATGACAACAGTAAAGCTGACATATTGAACAGGTATTTCTGCTCAGCTTTACTGAGGAAGAAGAGGTAATGGGTCTGAAGGGAGTACAAGGGGTGAGAATGGTGCAGAAATGGACACAAGTCCCTTTACACGAGAAAGGGTCCTGAAGGAACTGGAAGTAATAAGAGTTGATAAAGCAATGGGGCCAGATGGGGTGCACCCCAGGGTCCTTAAAGAACTAAGAGAGTGGTGGCTGAACCTCTGGCTATCCTGTTTAGCCGATCACTGGAAACAGGGGAGGTACCCAAAGACTGGAGGACAGCAGATGTAGTCCTCTTATACAAAAGTGGGAACAAAGAGGAAGCAGGGAACTACAGACCAGTCAGCCTCACCTCGGTAGTGGGGAAGATCATGGAAGCACTACTGAAGGAGAGATTGGTGGAACATTTTGTTGTCAATGGACTACAGGACCCAAGGCAGCATGGTTTCACCAGGGGGAGGTCATGTCAGACCAACCTCGTTGAATTTTTTGACTGGGTGACTAGGGAGGTGGATCAGGGGAAGGCAGTGGACATGGCCTATCTGGACTTCAGCAAGGCCTTTGACACTGTGCCACATAGAAGACTATTACACAAACTGGGGAATATGGTGTGGGCAGGACAGTAGTGTGGTGGGTAGGTAACTGGCTGGGTGGCAGGACACAGAGGGTGGTGGTAAATGGCTGTCACTCCACAGAGGGAAGAGTGACCAGTAGGGTACCACAGGATCAGTGCTGGGACCGGTCCTATTCAACATCTTCATCAGTGACATTGCGCAGGACCTAGAAGGCAGAATTTCACTGTTCGCTGATGACACAAAGCTCTGTAACAGAGTAGACACACCAGAGGGTGTAGACAGAATGAGAAGCGACCGCAGAAACTTGAAGAATGGTCAGGGGTTTGGCAGTTGAAATTCAATGCAAAGAAGTGCAAGATAATGCATATGGGCACAAAACCCCTGGCACAATATATCAGTTGGGGGTGAGGATATAGCATGCACCAAGCAGGAAAGGGATCTTGGGGTTGTCATCTCTGATGACCTCAAGGTAGGGAAACAGTGTGACAAGGCAGCAGGTAAAGAAATAGGATGCTGGGATGTATAGGCAGGGGCATCACCAGCAGGAAAAGGAGGTCATAATTCCACTGTACAAGACACTAGTGAGGCCCCACCTGGAGTACAGTGTACAGTTCTGGAGACCATACTCACGTAAGGACATAGACAGGGTAGAGAAGGTTCAGAGGAGGGCAACAAAGATGGTGCATGGATTGCATCACAAGTCCTATGAAGACAGGTTGAAGGAACTGAACATGTACTCCTGGAAGAGAGGAGGGAGAGGGATATGATAGAGACATACAAGTATCTTACAGGGAGGAACAGGGTGCAGGAAAACACTATTTTAAGCGAAAAGATGTTCCAGGACTAGAGGGCATGGGATGAAGTTGGAGGGAGGACGATTCAGAGGAAACATGAGAAAGAATTTCTTCACAGAACGGTGGTGGACAAGGGAACACCCTGCCAGAGGAAGTGGTGGGGCTGAAACAATCACGGATTTAAGAATGCATGGGATAGACATAAAGGAATTCTGGAGGTCAGGGGTAGGGCAACAGACTTCTAGGAAAACAAACTGAACTTACAAGCTCAAATGGGCAGACTGGGTGGGCCATAGGCCCTTATCTGCTGACACTGTCTATGTATCTATGTATCTATGAAAAATCAAAACTGCCATCATGGAGGCAACAAGCCTTTGTGTGAAACAAATAGAGAAAAAAAAGCGGAAAAAAAAACACTATGGTTCTCAAAAGAGGTGTCAGGGAAGGTTAAGGAGAAACAGGCTGCATTCAAAAAGTATAAGGAATCACAGACGGAGCACGACAGGGAACTGTATCAATTAAAGCAGAAAGAAGTGGGGAAGGCAGTCAGAAAAGCAAAGGCCCAAACCAAGGAAAAGATAGCCAACTCAGTTAAGAAGGGGGATAAAACCTTTTATAGGTACATTAAGGAGCATAGAAAGGTTAAGGGAGGGATAGTGGAGATTAATAAAGGAGAGGGGCGGTGGGCAGAGGGAAACAGTGAAAAGGCAGAGATACTGAATGAATACTTTTGCTCAGTATTCACAAAAGAAGATGAGGAGGAGTTACCTAAACCAAACAGTAGAAGCACTCTGGGTAGTGGGGTTGACACCAGTCCATTTACAGAAGAAAGAGTACTGAAAGAACTCATAAAACGCAAGGTGGACAAAGCAATGGGGCCTGACGGGATTCATCCTAGAATCCTAAAAGAGCTAAGGGAGGACCTAGTGACACCACTAGCCACACTTTTTAACAAATCATGGGAAGATGGGGTGGTACCTGAGGACTGGAGGAGGGCAGATGTGATTCCCCTTCACAAAAGTGGGAGCAAGGCAGAAGCAAGAAACTGCAGGCCTGTTAGTTTGACCTCAGTGGTGGGGAAAATGATGGAATCATTTCTGAAAGAAAGAATTGTTCAGTACCTAGAGGCCAGCGGGGCACAGGACCCAAAGCAGCATGGATTCACAGCAGGAAGGTCATGTCAGATGAATCTAATCAATTTCTTTGACTGGGTGACCAAAGTAATAGACCAGGGAGGGGCTGTGGATATGGCCTACCTAGACTTTAGCAAGGCATTTGACACAGTCCCACACAAAAGATTAATAATCAAGTTAGCCAGCCTGGGAGTGGGTCCCACGGTGGTAGTCTGGGTAGCAAACTGGCTGCACAACAGGACACAGAAGATAATAGTGAATGGAACACATTCTGAAGAAAGGGGGGTTACTAGTGGACTACCTCGGGGCTCAGTACTGGGTCCAGTCCTCTTTAACGTCTTTATAGGTGACATTGCAGAGGGTCTGGAAGGAAAGGTATACCTCTTTGCAGATGACACAAAGATCTGTAACAGAGTTGATACACAAGGGGGTAGAAAGGATGAGAAGGGACTTGGCAAGGTTGGAGGAATGGTCAGACATATGGCAACTTAGATTCAATGCAAAGAAGTGCAAAGTAATGCACCTGGGAAATAAAAATCCAGGAGAAGAGTACACAATAGCAGGGGAGGTACTAACGACAACAATAATTGAAAGGGACCTGGGGGTAGTCATATCAGATGACCTAAAGGTGGGTAAGCAATGTGAGAAGTCGGTAAGGAGAGCCAAGGGGATACTGGGATGCGTAGGTAGGGGCATCACAAGTAGAAAAAGGGAAGTGGTTATCCCTCTGTACAGACAGTTGGTGAGACCCCATCTGGAGTACTGCATGCAGTTTTGGAGACCTCATCTACGCAAGGACATAGATAGGATGGAAGCAGTCCAGAGGAAGGCAACTAAAATGGTGCAGGGTCTACATCGGAAACCATATGAAGAGAGACTGAGAGAGCTTAATATGTATACCCTTGATGAAAGGAGGGACGGGGGGACATGATAGAAACTTTTAAGTACCTCAAGGGAATCAACAAAGTCCAGGAGGGTAGCATCTTTCAGAAAAAGAGATGTGTAAGAACAAGGAGGCACAAGTTAAAGTTAGAGGGGGGACGGCTCAGGGGTAATGTGAGGAAATTCTTTTTCACGGAGAGAGTGGTGGACGCATGGAGCCGCCTTCCTGGAGAGGTTGTGGGGTCTAAAACAGTGGGGGAATTCAAACATGCATGGGACAGACATAAGGCAATTATAGTGGGGGGTTGCAGGAAGTAGGCTGTTGATTAACTAGAATCTGCAGCTTATCCAATAGGTAGGGAAATGGACAGACTGCGTGGGCCAAGTGGTCCTTATCTGCCATCAAAGTCTATGTTTCTATGTTTCACTGAGCGTGTCAGGTGTGTGGCCAGTTGTAAAGCTATAGCGTCGTACTCATGTTCGGAATTATGTCTTGGTGCTTAACGTGTTGTATTCATAGCCTGTGTTACCACATGTAGTTATTCAGTCTTTTGTTTGTGCAGTGGTTTTCATTTTGTTACTGGGTTTCACCAGTCAAAAATGTTCAGAATCGCTGATTTCCTTGCCAAGTTCCTGTTGCAAGTTGCAGGTTTAGGACCCAGGATGTAAGTAAGGATATGTCTCTTCCCATTTTCTTAATGATTTGTCAGCGCTATTTCACAGTAGCAGACATATATGTATGTGCATTCGACCTATGTGCCCTATGAACTAGTACATTAATTGCCAATTGCACTTGATGAAAGAAAACAGTATTAGGGGCTGGCTACTGTCTGATTTCTTGACTGAATAACATCCTGTACTCTGTTTACACCTTGCATTGACCATTTTTTTATTTAGTTGGTTTTTGTTTGCATTTATTTTATAGTTGTGCTATAGCTTTTTGTTTGCATTTGATATGTTTAATGCTGTTTTATGTTTTTGTTTACATTTAATTTTTTGGAGTTGTTACTTTACTTATTTAATTGCAGATTACTTTTTTGTTTGTGTTTTGGACTTCAGGGCCACCATAGAGAATGCCTGTTCAAAGCACCTATAAGTTAATACACTGCATGGTCCTCCATTGAGCCTACTACGCCTCAGACAGGCTAAAGACATTCTCCACCAGTCACAATGGTAAATGCCCCTGATGTGTACAAGACGGTGCAGACATGGTCCATATGATGTACCAATATGTGCCGGGGGGGGGGGATTCTGGGTGACTGTAGAGAGCACAATATCGAGGGTCCCTGGCAAGCAAGTCACGTCTGACATTAGAAGTGTTCTATCTGGAGACTACGAAGAACATGAGGACTTACAATTGGAGCATAAGAAATTTGCCTTCTTAGCCGTTTCGGCAGCCAAACTGGGAATTCTTATGAATTAGAAATCAGAGAAGTCCCCTACAACAATGGCCTGGGTTGACACATTAAAAAACAATTTGTTACTGGAAAGACTGGTCTACAGATGTAGAGGAACAGAGAATGCATATGAAGTAATATAGGCTCCTTTTGAAAATTATTGCATCAGTGCAGGGAGGGAAATATAAGACACAGAGGATATATAGTGAATTGAAAGGCTAAAGCCTGTAGTTCAAGGGGGCGGTGCAAATGGCCATGCCCCCATTTGGCCCATTTAAGGGCCGCTCCCCTCACTATCCACATACGCATTTTTGTCTTTGCTCCTCCATCCACCCCTCCTCCTCCAGCGGCATGCCTCTCTCTCCCGTGGGCTTCTTCCTAAGGTACCTTTAGTCAAGGGAATTACTACCGCGGCACCTTTAGGGGTGGAATCCCCTTCTAGGGTTCCTTGCCTTTGTATCCCTACAGGGTGGTATATCCCATGTATAGAGGCAAACAGCCAAAGATTATCTATGTTACACAAACACAAAACCAGTTGCACAGGTACATTGAACCATCACTCATGCCCTACAGCAACCTTATTTAATAGGAAAAGGAACACTATCAGCCATAAGAAATCCTTAAGTGCCTTTATTACAACTCCAACTGAGATCACTACAGAAATAAGACTGCATATGTCTGAGTAATATGTGTTGTGTAATTGTCAGTTATATGTCGTCAAGGAGTTAGAACACAGCAGAGCTCAGGTACAGGAAGCAAAGTGCTTTGAAAAACTGAAATGAAACCTTATTGCTGCAGGGAAAGTAAACCTAGTTGTAAATGTAAACTTGTCATTGCAAGAGAATGAGTAACACTGTACCCATGTGGAAAGTAATCAATTCCCTGTAAAATAGGAGTTCTGAATAGGAATTTATGTTACTTGTCATATATTGTTTGTATTATGTCATAGTAAATATATTTTAAAATCTTAATGTTTACATGCTAGAACAATGCTGGAACCAAACCTACATAGAAGGTTAAATTAATAGCTAGAATGATATGCATAAAATCCAAGAAATGCAAAAGGTTGTTTGATGTATTGTATCACTGTTTTCTTTATGAAACTCAATAAAATACATTTGAAAGAAAGAAAAAACCTCGGGGTTGTAATCAAGCCTGTGATAGGGGTAAAAGTTATAATCAAATGGGGGTGGGTAATCGAGCAGGGTGATAGGATAAAAGTTATAATTGAGCCTGGGGACGGTGTGACAGTTATAATCAGGTGGGGGGGAGTAATAGTTACAGTCATGGGGAAGGTAAAAGTTATAATCAAGCAGGAGAGTAGGTAAACGTTATCATTACACTAGGGGGGTTACAGTTAGAATCAAACCAGGGAGAGGGGGTAAAAGTTATAACTATAACAGCCCCCAGCTTACTAGTTGGCTTTTCTGGGACCCTCGGGGTCTTCACTACACACACCTCCCAAGAGGGCCAACCTGGGTTCACTGATGGATGCGCTACACTGGAGAAAAATGGCACAGTGCCTCCACCTGGGGTGGTGGTATGGACTACCTGGCAGGTAAAACACAAGGTTACCCCTCTCCCCAGGAATAGGTATTCGTTCCCTCCCACACTCAGTGACTTTTTCTCACACAGTATTAATACACTTCCAAACAATAGCAGTAATACACTTCCAAGCAATAACCATGTACGCAATGCTAACATGAACTAAACTCAGATTTATTGCAGAGAGGGGAGTGCAAAGGAGAATTACACAACAAACTACAACTTGTACTTTCAGCTGTAGCACACTCAGTCCCAACACCACCCTCCGGGTGAACTGGTTTCCCCCCCAGCAATAACAAGTGCTGAAGCAGTCAGTTGCAGTGGGTACCTCACCAGGTTGCTGGTTGCCAATCAGAGAATGCAGGGTAGTAGCACTATGGATGCTGGGCTGCAGTAACAATAACAGTTTTAAACATCAGTTGAAAACTTGGTCGGAGCCCCAACAGAATTCACAACACATAGCTGAACTTTTGGTTTCCTGGCACTCAAACACAAATGGGCTACTAAACAGCTTCTGATTTTGCCTAAACTTTTTTCTTCCGCTCAGAGAACAGTTCATCCAGTTGAATCACTTTTACAATATACAATGTCTCAAAGCAGCAGGTTAGACAGTTCCCCAGAAAATACAGATCCGCAGTCTCACTTCTCACCAGCTGGCTAGAGGGTTTCCTTGGTGCTCTGCTTAAACCTTCTTTAGGGCTTGGAGGGGCCTTTGCACACCCAGGCTAGCCTTGCAGGCTACTGCAGCCCTTCCCTCTGTCTCCCTTTAGCTCTCCCTGGGGAATCCTGCTTTTCAAACTAGCCACCCTTTTTATATCTTTTCACAGTTTCCCTCTTGATTGACCAGTCTCTTCCCGGTTTTTGCTGGTGCCTTTTCACACCTTCCAAGTGGCCCCTGTGGCAAGGAAACTCATAGGGGCCACCATTATTGTTTACATCTGGCTGCATTAACTGTGCAGCCCTTATTGTTTATTATATGCCCCCTGAGCTGCAGAGCCCACAAAATCCATGCCCAGAGGTACTCCCCACTTACATCCCGGCTCCGTTGCCTTCCCTGGGACTGCAAATACCTTTTTACAGTGCCCATACAACCCAATATACATTTTTTGGAGCCATGGCTCCTTTAAGGTTGGTCACGCATGCACACCACCCTTATTGTTTACATCCTGGTTCTTCCCAGGCAACTCCCAGACCAGGCAGACCATTTCCCAGCACCCAGAGGTGAAAACCAGCACATGGACCTCAGCCCCCCAATTTCTATGGGGCTGAGGAACAGGAAACAAGGTGGTCACAGCTGCAATCCCACAGGAAGCCCTCTGGTCCTGATTTAAAGTCCAGGGGACAGGAGGCAGGAAACAGCTCACTGGGGACAAAAACAGGGCCACAACCCAATGCAAGTAAGCTCCAGATTTGAGGGGGTAAAAGATATAAAGAAGCCTTTTAGACTCACCCAATCCTGTGGCTGCAGCAGCAGTGCCTCGTTCTTTGTGCTGGGTATGGAGGTGCCTCTGGACACCGCTGACCCTCTCTTCCAGGAGCTCCAATCAGTGGCACAGGGACAGCAGGTCTCCTTTGAAGTCCTATGTAATGCTGGTAGCATGGCAGCACACACTGGTTAGCTGCTGGTGTACTGAGTGCGGGGTGAAGGTGCTCATGCTGCCCGCATCCACAAAGGCGAAGCCTGGCCGAGGGGCAGCTACTGCAGCCCAGTACAGGCACCAGGGCAGCATGGACTGCTTGACGAATGACATAGCATGAGTGTGTGACTATGATTGGTGATGGAGTTGTCAGGCTGCTATCGTATGAGAAGCCGCAAACGGGAAACGTGAGCTATGGAAAAGCTGTCTGCTTACTCTGTCTCTCCTCCTTCCCTCAAGTTTCAGCTGCTGATTATGTTATATAAATCTTAGTTTTAAATTTTGTTTGGATTGCTACTGTTAATGTTATGATGCCTTTGAAATGTTTGCATTAGAAGTCTAATGAAAAAAAGCTGGACTGAACTGCTGATGTCATTTGCTGGTGGTATCATAGTGGGGTAAGAGGTGGTGTTCAGAAAAGTGGTGCTCAGTGGTTGGTGGGATGTGAGCAAATTTTTATTTCTGAACCTAATAGCACATTTGACTAGACAGCACCAGAGCTGACAGATAGAAAACCCAACTGCCTGGTAAAGAAACAGTAAACATGGTGCAGTTAGAATCTTTTTTTTGGGGTTGATAAAAGACATATTTTTTCCACAGTTAAAAACTATAACAGGAGAAATATAACAGTGTTGCCCTAGATATGGAAGCATATTTGCTGAATGGCCTTCACCACCTCATCCAAATAGTCCCTAACAGAAGAGCCCCCAGGCTTTCCCCCAATACCATCCTCCTGGTCCGTCACTGTAGGACTTCCCTCAGACAACGATCCTTCCAGTATCGGGCTGCCCTGCGGTTAAACAACCTTCCACCGTCCATCTCCGTGGCACCCAGCATTGACCGATTTAAAACCGGTCTCAAGACCCTCCTCCTTGCCTCCACAGCCTGTAGCTGCACATAATATCCCATCTTCTTACTTTTCATCTCTATAAGTTGCATTCCTTAATCCCTAGGAGGAATATTTTCTTAACTTGTTAGTTTACTCACTAGGATACATACTGGAAAGGGGAACCATATCTGTATCTTGATTAACTCCCTCATTACTCCTCTCACACTGTGTATATATTAAGACTCAGGGTCCACTGAAGACCCCCTGAAACTGAAACCTAACATATGTAATATCTATGAGATGGGGTCTACTGCTAATGACCACTACAGCTGTAACCTGCCAATCGTATATATTCCCTGTACTGTACTACCTATGTAAGTATCCTGTTATTTTATGTATATGTGTCTATCTGATGTGGAGCCTTTGCAATGGAGTCTTTGACTCAAAGGATTGTAATTCCGATTTCTCTCTTAAATGAATAAATAAATAATTTAATAAATAAATAAAAAAAATCTGGGTGATGTGCAGAAAGGCACTACATATGAGCTGCATAATATTTATTTTATTTATTGCATAAGATTGGAATTACAATCCTTTGAGTCACAGACTCTTTTGCAAAGGCTCCACGTCGGTTACAGGGGGTGGAGGGAGTACATAAAGTACAGGGAAACATACATAGTCAAGCAGTAATTCAAGGGAAACATACATTAACAGTCAGCATTCATAATCAGTACTGGCAGAGCAGTCCAGGCTTTAACTTAGTTTACCAGAGGCAGTGGTAGGCAGCTTTCAGGATTCCATTTAGTTAGAGATAGGTAGGAAGCAGATTCATAGGGTCTAGGAGGACCCTGAGTCAGTTGTAAGGGGGGCTTGGGGGCGCACGAGGTGGGCAGGGAAATTAGCCACAGTCACAGTTCGTAGTCTCAAGTAGGTGAACTTTGAGGCCTGCTTTGAATAGGGAAATGCTATGGGTCTGAGAGATGTGGGGAGGTAGAGCATTAAGCCAAAGGGGAGCACGGTACCGGAAAGATCTTTGGCCTAGTGATGTTCTACAGTGGGGGACCTGGAATGAGGAGTTTGCTGCGAGCCGTGTATAACGCCTGAGGGGGACTGGGCTGATTATGGGGAGGAGGCCAACACAGGCAAGCTGGAGATGTATTTTTTTTGTGAGGACGCAGGTGTGAAACTTTAGTCTTTGTTGGAAGTTTAACCAGCCGGCCAAATCGTATAGGTCACAGGTATGGGTTAGCCTGTCACTGCCAGTGACTAGTCAGCAAGCTTTATTCAGGGCAGTGTTAATACTACGTTGTGCAGTGGGTTCAGCTGATCCATATAGCATTATCTCATAGTCAATTAGGGAGAGGATTGACGAGGAGACAGCTAGATGCATGGCCTGTGCTGGTAGGTAGTGTCTGAGTCTGTAGAGTATGCCCACTCTAGCGTTGACAGCTGAGGAGAGGTGTTGAATGTGACTATTTTAGGAGAGGGAGGTATCTAGAGTGATACCCAGATATTTGAAATTTGTAACGTGTTCAAGGGGGGGTGCCTTGTGAGTTTTTGAATAGGAGGGTTGACTTCCTGTGTGGGCTTTGCCGGTGCGCAAAGATCATGGATTTAGTTTTATTATAGTTGATGATCAGGCGGTGCTCATTAAACCATGTCTCTAGCTCCCTGAAAAAACCCTGAAGGGCAAGTTGGAGGGTGCTTGGCTGTGGGTGCCTCTAGTATAGCACTGCATCATCAGCATAGAGAAGCAGATAACCACTGCAGGCCTTGGGAAGTAGTTTAAAAGAGGGTGAAAAGAAGAGGGCCGAGAATAGAACCCTGTGGGACTCCAGAGCACACAGCTTTGCAGGAGGAGATGGTGGCATTTAACCTGACTTGTTGTGACCGGCCTGAGAGGTAATCTTTGAACCAGGCCGTAGTCTCAGGGACCACATTTAGTTTTGGGAGGACACAGAGCAGCAGATCGTGACTGACCGTGTCAAATGCCTTGGTCAGATCCACAAAGATCGCTCCAGCAATAGAACCTTTGTCCAGTGTCTCATGGATGAAAGAGGTGAATTCAGTGAGTGCAGTGACCGTGCTATGGCCAGTCCGGAAACCATGCTGAGCTTGGCAGAGGAGGTTGTGTTTGGTTAGGTGTTCTGTTATCTGGTCCGAGACTATTTTTTCCAGAGCTTTGGAGAGAGGGGGGAGTATTGAGATCGGTCTATAGTTGCTTGTGTGCGTAGGGTCGCCACTCTTCAGAATGGGGGTGATTATGGCCCTCTTCCAGATTGATGGAAACTGACCGAGGCAGAGAGAGAGGTTGAGAATTTTAGTAAGGTGGGGTAGTATGACATCCAGTGTCAGCCGGATAAGTTTAAGATCAAGTGAATCATTGCTGTAACGGGAATTGGTGATAGCTTTGGAAATGTAATGTTTAGCCTCTCAGCAGGAGATGACTCTCAGCCTGAAAGGTAATGGGTCTAAATTACACGGTGTGTCGGGAAGGGGGGGGGGGATAGGATGAAAGAAATTAGGGGGAAGGATATGGGAGAGGTCCGAGAAGGCGGAGTTAAGGGCTTCTGCAATAGTGTGAGGATCCTGGGTGACATCGCCATTTATGGTGAGTTGGGAAGGTGGGGAGCAGGATTTCCATTGAGTTCTTTTATGTTGCTCCAGAATTTTTACTGCCTCCCCAAGAGGTGGTTAGGGTTTGCTGGTAAGTGGTCCTTGCCTGTCGACAGCCCATGTACATTTATTATGGCCTCCTGTATAGCTGTCTCATCCTGAGTGCTGAGAGTCTAGGGCCTTATGCCAGAGGTTGTCCCTCTGTTGGAGCAGGTTCAGTAGTGAGGGTGTGATCCACGAGGTGATTCTGGTTTTCACTACTTGCTTGGTAAGGGGAGCAAATAAGTCACAGGCTTTGTTGAAGGTGGTTATGAAGTGGGCGAGAGCTAGGTCAACTGACTGTGTTGTGTAAATGGGGAGCCAGTAGCTGGTAGTTGGATGTGCTTTGAGTTTCTGTAGGCCTCCTCTTTTTAGCTGTCTCTGCATGGATATTTTTGGGAGGGCATGGGGCAATTTACCTGACCACCAGCAGGTCACCGGGGAGTGGTCACTAATAGAATCGGGGAGCACCGTGACCTGGGAGAGGTTCTGCGGCCTGTTGGTGAAAATAAGGTCTAAAAGAGTGGAGGTCCCAGATCTAGTGTCCCTTCTGGTTGGAGAGGTGATGAGTTGGGCAAGGTCAGACGCCAGAGCGGTGTCTTTGAAGCTGGATGAGGCTGGGGATAGCCAGTTGATCTTAGTTTTCATTTTGTTAATGTCATTTGCTGGTGGTAGTATGGATCTGAAAATGTTATCATAACTTGTGAATCAGCTCGCTCAGTTCCGCAGTACAGTGTATGTAAGTAACAGCATCTGGTGGTTTTGTCAACATAAAAGGCTTTGCAACTACAAATTGCTAGGTGTATCAAGACTACTGTACTGCGTGTGATCAAATTTCTTATTGTAAAGTTTTGTGTAGCAATAACTGTAATAGCAGCATTTACATGTACCTGCTGGAAATGCACTCTTTGTGTGCCCTGGCGTAGCGCCGCCAATTTGGCTACACTAAGTTTGCTCAGACGCTGCTCAGCTGGCAGTGGGTATGGGGTTCAACTGACTGTAGTATGTACTGTACCATGACATGTATTTGTCACTGGGGCATGACACGGTGGGCTGATTGCAGGCAGAACATGAAAAGAAGCAAAAAAAAAACAAGCTGATTTCTCAGGAAACTAGTCAAACCTGCCCTGTGGAGTGCAGATTGCTAGATATATTAAGGGGAACAGTAACAAATATAAACACCTGAGTATCTTTCAGTAAGGCAGCTATTAGCCAAAACGCACCATCCATGACAAATAAAGTGTTAACATACAGTACTTAGAAAAAAATAATTATTACTGTGCCCAGTGCTCCCTCCATTTTATGCCTCAGATTACCCCACAGCCCATGCACTGATCCAGAAATGACACATTTAATGGTCTATGTTTTTGACTTACTTACAGCGCTGAATATACACAGTTTAGTGCAGAGGGCATTTTAGAAGGCTCCCCATAACTGTACATTAAGGTACCGTAAATCTTTGTTTTAACATTACTTACAGTGGCAGCAAAGGTCGTCAGAAAATGTAAACCAAAGTGATTTACATGAAAGTTAATCATGTATTACTGAGCTTCTGTTCTCTCACCAAACTCAGTGCAGCACTGAATATATACAGTGTTGTCTGTTAGATGGGTGCCGTAGCCTTAAGTTGTAAATCAAGGGAAAATATATTGGCCCAATTCAGGGAACAGGTTAAAAGTATGTTTTGTTAGACAGCAACCAGTTTTGAGCCACAGCCTATTGTATCCAGTGTACTAGTGCATATACCTGAAGTTTTTCTCCCTCAGAGCTGTCTCTCAGCCCCCCGCTGTTTTTGTGGGTAATTACTGTTTCCGCACTTCACCATGTCTGTGGGATGAGGGGTGACAGCACTGTTCCTGAAACAGACAACCCCAAGGTTGGTCCGTTCAGCTACCTACAGGGCTAGCTCTCTGTCACAGGTTAGTGCTTGCCAAGGAGTAGGAAATAAATCAGAAAGCATTTCACAGGTTGCTGTTAGAGAATGCTTACAGCATAAGCATGCACTAGCTAGCGCACTCTTTGCAGCTGTACAGCACAATAGTAATTTTCTTCTGCTGCAATTCTAATGGAGAAAGCTTTGATCATTTTTGGCATTGCACTTAAATACAGACAATCGTAGGATGGTATATCCTTCCTTTGTTATTTTAAGTTGCATTACATTTGTTGTCAGGATTGCGGTCACTTCTGTTGTTGCCAAACCTGTCACCACACCTCCTTCCATAGAGCTGAACAGGATCATGCAGTGGTGAGTTAGTGTATGGCTATTTGGAGTTCAGTAGTAGATGCACAGCAACCGGCGTGTTTGTGAAATGTTGTCAGGTGACGATTCTTGCTCTAAGTTTAAACAGCTGTTCACTGCCTCCTGCTTTAGCACTTACAGCGTGAGCTACCCCATAGCCTTTGTAGTTATGCATCTCAATATTGGGCATTTTATGAAAAAATAAAGGAATATACAGTATTAGAGATTACAAGTAGGCTTCAAAGGGGACAGAATTGCTGTTGCCAGTTGTGTTTCTCGTACTTCTGGGCAGTAATTTCTGCTACAAAAAACAGATTATATTAGTAATGCAAATGGTTATTTTACTTGCTGGTTCCCATTCTAGCACTGACAGCATGCAGGCTGTATGCCCAATGTCTGTGATGTTACAGCTATGGAAGTTTTTAAAATGGAATAGCACTACTGTCAAATATAAGAAAGAAATACAAAAAGATTTGGTGGCTGTGTCTCTGTTACAGGAATATTTGTGTAGGGTTTGGGTGTATTAATGAGAGGCTAGGACTTATAAATCAGTGACTGTTTCCCTTTAGCGCAACTGTATTGCATGTAATCACAACAAAGGACTAACAGTAGTCTCAGTATACATCACTCCTAAAGATAAAACCAGTGGTTTTAAAGTGGTAACAGACGATTTATTTATCTATTAAATTTTGTTAACTGGGTAGGCCCTCTGAGCCCCGAGGGTCCCTTTTTCAGGGACGACCTGGAATTGGTTACATAAAGTGAAACTTTTGAATTGAATAGTGCATTTTTGAATGGACCACACAAGATTACAGCTAGGACAGAATACAGTATACTGTGTACAGCAAGGTTATACAGTCAACAACAACATATCATTGCAATCACAGCATGACAGGATGGGGTTTGTAGGGTACAGCCAAGGCATGTTTAACTGTGCCGTATGTAAAGAGCAAGCGGGAGAATGACAGAGGAAGAGATGGGATGATACTGGTAGGTACAGTATAGTTACCTACCTCAGACTACCTTAACGAATTGCATTTTAACTCAGAAGTCATAATGGTTGGGGACTTTAACATCAATTGGCTATTGCTCCGAAGCGGCCCCATACAAAGGTGCAATCTCCTCTATTAACTTGGCACAAATGGTGGACTCTCCCACCCCAACTAATGACCGTGCTGGGACTAGAACACTCCTGGACTGGCTGATAACCAGCCATCTAGACAGAATCACAAACACTGTTGTACTACCTGACTCAATCAGTGACCACTCCCCTATCCTGTGTACCTGGTCAAACAAAGTAATTAAACCCCCTGCAAAAACTATCAGTACTTGTGTGTTAAAAAAAGGGCAACTGCAGTCACTAAAATCACACCTCAAACTGCAAGACTGATCCACCATAGACCTTGTTGAAGATGCTGATAAAGCTTTGGACCATCTTATAACCACCTTTAATGCAGCATGCGACATTTACACACCTCATACAAAATGCAAGGTCAGGGGGGCAAGCAAGTCATGGATCTCGCCACCCCTAAATGAACTTATGAAAATAAGAGATAATCTCTGGCATAGAGCCCGAAGCACAGGTGCTCAGGCTGATATTCAAATCTATGACAGCCCGAAATAGATGCACTAGGGTAATCCGCTCAGCCAAAAGTCAATATTTCAGAAAATGAACTGACCAACACTTGGGGTGAAGGTCTTACACTTTGGGAAAACATGAAGGCCCTAACCGGTAAGCCTAACAAAACTTCACCATCGATGCTTAACATTGATGGCGTAATTACCCAAGACCCTAAAATCATGGCTGACACTTTTAATAATGTGTTTACAGACCTAAGCGATGTACTTCCCCCGAATTTCTTTGAGTCCACAGTTGACAACAATAACAGTTAGTTCAAACCAACCCCAAGACCCCATCCCGCCTTTGCTTTCTTAAAATCATTACTAAAAGCCGGCCCGGTGGCATTGAGGGTTGAAGTGCTGGATGCCACACCTCGCGCTACACCGGTGACCCAGGTTCAGAAATGGACTCTGGCCGCCGGGGGTTGGCAGGGGAGAGGGTGAATCGAGCACCCCAGGGCTGCTCTCCTCCCTCTGGGGTGGGTCTGAGGGGTTGTGCTGCGCTTGAGAGGCCCCTGGTGATGACCGGGGCAGCACAAGTCACAATGCCAGCAAATGGTAGAGCATGGCAAGATGCCTTGCACATGCGGTGGGCGTCATTGCACTGCCGGCTCTTGGGGCACTAATTGGAGGAAAAATGGCTGGGCGTGACCATGCAGCTTGATGATCGCACCCCCACTGGCCTAGGAGGCCCGTTCATGGAATCCCGTCGTGGGGGTCTGGGCCAGTCCATGATGGAGAGGTAAGCGGAGACCCTCTGGCAGGTTGGAACGGCCATACTGGACCCCCTCACATTGAGTGAGCCTGCGGTCCTCTGGGGTCGGGGGGGGGAGCAGTGGCTGGATACCCCCGCTGGTGCACCGTAATAGGGTGCAAAAAATAGAAAGAATATAACAAATAAAATCATTACTAAAAATGAGGCAAAAAAGTACCTGCAACAAGTACTGGGTAAATCCGAGGTCAGTGGAGATACACTTGATCTGAAACTTGTTGCCCTCACCCTCGAGGAGTTACTCTCTCCATTAACAAGTATCTTGAATCTGTCATTAAGAGCTGCCAAATTCCCCTTCTCTAGAAAGCTGCGGTGATTATACTATTCATAAAAACAGTGATAGGGCCGTTCATACTAACTACCACCCCATATCCATTCTCCCACCCCTTTCCAAGGCACATGAGCGCATTGTATCTGATCAGTTAGTGGAATACCTCAACAAATACCAAATACAATGTCTCCACCATCATGGCTTCAGAAAATCACACAGCACTACCTCTGCACTTGTATAGTTCACTGGTTAAAGCCACAACACATTAGACGTGGGGCTTTTGGTTGGTGCAAACTACACTGACCCCACCAAAGCATTCAATACGGTCAATCATGAACTACTACTAGACCAATTATCCTGCTCTAGGCTCTCCTCTGATGCTGTGGAGTGGTTTCAGAGTTACCTCTCTAACAGAGCCGAACAGGTAAAAATTGACAATATCCTTTCTGAACGTAAGGAGGTTCGCACAGGGCTCCTCCAAGGATCAATCCTCGGCCCTCTGTTCTTTAGCCTATTCCTAAACCACCTCCTTCTCGCTTGCCATGACCGGGTTCTCTTATATGCATATGATGCAGTGTTCTTCTCAAGCAGCTCTGACCCCATAATCCTTGTGTAACCCCCAGGTGAAACTATCCCAAGGACTACTACCCCTGCCTGCCTAGCTACTGACAGGTTGAGGGGCCTAGGTTCTATGACGGGTGCCTCCACCCAGAGGTCAGGGTTGATAGTGGTTAAACTAGTTCGGGTACAGCCCTCTGGGACACTGTGACCACCCTTTGTTCCTACTAGTGGCCCACACAATACACAGAGTTACCTTCCCAATACCCCACAAATGCACACTTCTTACACATACAGTAACACTTACCCTCAGGACTGATGTCTTGCAGCACGTCTCTGAGGACCCCTGTAAAACAAGGTGAGGCAATATACACACACACAATGCAATGCTTTTTCTACATGTACTGACACCACAGACAGCATATAGTTCAATAACAACTAATCTGATTTATTAGAGGGGGAAGTCACAAGGAGGGGGTAATCAGGTTGATTTGGTTTGGAAATAATCAAATCACAGTACTGTGCATGCATATAGGGTCCAAAATGTCACTCTCTGGGTACCCAGGATGGTGGGGGGCTAGCCAGGGTCGGTGCAGCTGGTTGGGGCCCTTTGATGGAAAACACGTGCACACACAAATTGTAATCTGGAGCCCTGGGGCTCAGTTCATGAAGAAATGTAACAGCAATAATCAGCTGACACACTTGTAATCGATAAAAGGCTGCAGAGAGATACCTTGATTTTTGCTCACAATACCAAAGCTGAAAGCTGGATGGAGGATGTTCTAGCTGGATTGCCAGAAACAACAAGGTATGGAGACAGGGTCTTTGTGGCTGGACCCAACTGCAGTTGATAGCAAGCGGATCTAGTCTGACTCAAGCTGGGATCTGCGTCCAGCTTTAGCACACAGCTCAAATTAAAAGGGGAAATAACTTTGCAATCCCCCACAAGCACTATGCACATTTATATGTAAAAGGGAAGTACTATACCAGGCAGCTGCTTCTTGATCCCGATCACAAACACATGCAAATTACCAGGGAGCACACACAGCATCAGCAGTCCCCGACAGGCCGATCGCACGTCAGCAAATCTTCGGTCTTCTACGGGCAAGCCTGGTTCTACACACTTCTTCCTTCTCTTCACAAACTTAGATTCAGTCCGAACTAGCACTTACAAATGGCTGCTGGCCAGCTTCAGGGCCTCCCACGAGCTTCCTGCACAAACTGCACGCTGCAGCAGAAGCAGGGCTCCTTCTCTCCTCACTGTCACTACTGATCTGAGCTTGCCAGCCACAGTGCCAGCATTTCCTTTGAGTTCCTCCCATTTCAGTTGGCTGGTTGGTCTGTCCATCATAGTAGGGCTCCCTCTGTTGGTGTAAAAAGGCGCCAAGATCCAAAGTACATTCCCCAGAGACTCTCTACATATAATCCCCTTTCAGCAGGCTCCAGATGAGAGTCCAAGTTCTGATTCATCCACAGGCTCCATTTTAAGGTCTCCCTATCATCCTGATTGGTCCAAGTCAGCAGTTCAGGACCAAAATGAAAGAGCTACACTGAAACAGTTCATGCTAAAATAAAGACAGATTAGACAAACTGCATTTTCTCAGTCACTCTAAATGATTTCTGGCAAACAATTATATCTTTCAACAAGGCTCCCACTGCACATGTAGCGATGGCAGAAACGGAGCGAATTGACAACAGCCTGGGTGGGATTCGGGCATTAGAACACACAGTCCCCCCTTTTCAATTAATTATGGCTACAAGCAGGCCCTCTGTATTACAATCTGTCCTGTTCCTTGTACTTAAGCATTGTATGTTAATTGTTTGCTAATGTTTGTATCCTATGTTTATATACCCAATGACGCGGAGCCTCTGTAAATTAGCTTCTACTGACTAACCTCTTTAACAAATCATGGGAGGATGGGGTGGTACCTGAGGACTGGAGGAGGGCAGATGTTATTCCACTTCACAAAAGTGGGAGCAGGGCAGAGGCAGGAAACTGCAGACCTGTTAGTTTGACCTCACTGGTAAGGGAAAATGATGGAATCACTTCTGAAGGAAAGAATTGTTGAGTACCTAGAGGCCAGTGGGGCTCTGGACCCAAAGCAGCATGGATTCACAGTGGGAAGGTCATTCCAGATGAATCTAATTGATTTCTTTGACTGGGTGACCAAAGTAGTAGATCAGGGAGTGGCTGTGGACATGGGCTACCTGTACTTTAGCAAGGCATTTGACACAGTCTCACACAAAAGATTAATATACAAGTTAGCCAGCCTTGGAGTGGGTCCCAAGATGGTAGTCTGGGTAGAAAACTGGCTGGAGAACAGGACACAGAGGGTAATAGTAAATGGAGTCCACTCTGAAGAAAGGGGGTTACTAGTGGGTACCAAAGGGGTTCAGTACTAGGACCGGTCCTCTTCAATGTCTTTATAAGTGACATTGCAGAGGGATTGGAAGGAAAAGTATGTCTCTTTGCAGATGACACAAAGATCTGCAACAGGGTTGATACGCAAGGTGGGGTGGAAAGGATGAGCAGGGACTTGGCAAGGTTGGAGGAATGGTCAAATGTATGGCAGCTTATATTAAAGCTACCAACTTTCTGAGGTCTAAAACTGGGACAGTTCTTCCTGATCATGACACCCCCCCAACCCCACCATCACTCCCACGGACACCGCCGCAGTCAACGCTGCACACAATCAGTTAAATTTTGCTGCTTGCTCTGGCCATGCCACCCCTCAGTAACACCAGTAGCAAACATTCAGATCAAAACAATACATCATTCTGCTGCAGCAAGTTCCAAACCATGATGTACAGAAAGTTCATTAGAAGCAAACCTGCATTAAATTGTGATCAGACGTTCGAGCTGCATGTATTGCTCCTCCAGACAGTCCCATCCAACCCGCTTACACTCAGTACCTCATTTGCTGAGCAAACTTCACTTCAGTGACTCCCACCACCACACCAGATTGTTTTCACACACTTCCCTACAGCTGATCAGGTTCAGGTAGCTTAGTTCCCTGCTGCCGATCTCTTCTCTGTATGGAGTCCCTCTAAGCTGCTGGCAGGCAGACGTCCACATGTGCTTGTTTGCACTACTACCCATTCTAATCTAACAGGAAGGTACATGCTTTACTGTGCTCCCACTGACATGCTTGCAGTGCAACACAGGTGCAGGGATTGAAGTTGTAAACTGCTGTCCAGCCCGAGCAGTGCCACAGAAGTGATGAAATAACTGTCACTCATGGATTAGCAGTCAGCAAAAAAAAGGGGGGACAAAACTGGGACAAGTAAGCAAAAACTGGGACAAAAGTGACATTTTGCAAAACTTGTGGGGACACTGGGACATGCTGCCTAAAATAGGGACTGTCCTGGGAAAATAGGGACTGTTGGTAGCTTAAGCTAAGATTCAATGCTAAGAAGTGCAGAGTAATGCACCTGGGAAACAGAAACCCAGGGGAGGAGTACACAATGGGGGGTGAGATACTAACAACAACAGAATTGGAAAGGGACCTGGGGGTAGTCATATCAGATGATCTAAAGGTGGGCAAGCAATGTGAAAGGGCAGTAAGGAGGGCTGAGGGATACTGGAATGCATAGGGAGAGGCATCACCAGTAGAAAACAGGAAGTTATCATTCCTCTGTACAGACAGCTGGGAGACCCCATCTGGAGTACTGCGTGCAGTTCTGGAGACCCTTTCTCTGCAACGACATAGACAGGATGGAGGCAGTCTAGAGGAGGGCAATTAAAATGGTGCAGGGTCTGCACCAGAAGACAAATGAAGAGAGACTTAAGGAGCTTAACATGTATACCCTCGAGGAAAGAAGGGAGAGGGGGACATGATAGAAACTTTCAAGTACCTCAAGGGAATCAACAAAGTCCAAGAGGGTAGCAACTTTCAGAAAAAGAGGTGTGCAAAAACAAGGGGGCACAATTTGAAGATAGAGAGGGGATGGCTCAGAGATAATGTTCATAGGTTCATAGGTTCATAGAAGTGTACGGGCAATGAAGGCATATGTAAGGATGCCCATTGTATGCTCGCCACCCATATGTCCTATGGGTGGAAATCAATTTTTTTGTTTCCCATATGTTTATCCAACCTTTGCTTAAAGGTATTTAAATTATCACTATTAATGACACTTGCAGGTAAGTTATTCCACAAACCCACAACTCTCTGTGTGAAAAATAGACTCCTTCTAGTGGATATAACTTTTTCTCCAATGAGTTTATAACCATGACTCCTAGTTGATTTGACGTTGGAGGCAGTAGTAAGTCCAATTGTGGTTCTTAAATAATCATTTTTTAAGGTTTGATATACCAATGTTAAGTTACCCCTTATTTGTCTGTATTTTACAGAAAATAGGTTAAGTTTTTTTAATCTATCTTTGTAACTATTACTATGTAAAGATGATACTTTTTTAGTGAATTTACGCTGAACACCCTCAGCGAGTTTTAAACCCCTTATAGAAGTTAGTGCACAAAATTGAGAGCAGTATTCCAAATGGGGACGTACCAGACTGGTGTAGAGTGGCATAATAACCTTGGAGTCTCTACTTTTGATATTTCTTAAAATAGAGCCAATTATTTTATTACATTTTTTAACTTTAATTATATTGTTTTTTCTAAAGTTAAATTATCTGAGATTATGACACCCAAATCCTTTTCTTCCAAAATACTTTTAGATAAACATTGTTTAAAGAATAATTGAAGGGGATGTTATTTTTGCCCAAATGTAAGACTTTACATTTGTCAACATTAAAAACATACCATAAGCCTTTGCCCAGTTTGATAGGTTGTTTAAATGATTTTGTACGGAGCATTTATCATGAAAGGTGCTACCAAACTACCCATTTTACAGTCATCAGCATATTTTGCGACCCATATCTTATCAGTAGTAAGCAGTGTAGAGACCATAATATTAAACAGTATCGGACCCAGGACAGAGCCCTGGGGAACACCACTAGTCACCACACCCGTCGCAGACAGGTGACTCTTGACTGATACCTGTTGAGTTCTGTTTTCCAACCATGACTGTATCCAGTTTATAATATTGGGTTGCAACTTAATTTTGACCAATTCTTGTAGTAAGACTTTATGTGATACTTTATCAACAGCTTTGGAAAAATCCAAAAATATTACATCTACCGGAATACCCAAGTCCAAGGCAGCGCTTACTGGTTTAAAAAAATGTAGTAGGTTGGTCAAAACTGATCTTTCAGTCACAAAACCGTGTTGAAGGATATCTACTATTTTATTTCTTTTTAAATGATCTATAATATGGGCTTTAAGCAATCTTTCCATAGTTTTGCCTATGATGGAAGTCAGGCTTATGGGCCGATAATTGTTAGGGTCATGTCTGGATCCACCCTTATATATGGGTGTAACTATAGCCTCCCTCCAAGCCTGAACAACTTTACCTTCTCTGATTGATGAATTAAATAACACGGCTAGAGGACCAGAAATTGAATGACTAATTTTTTGTAAAAATCCGGTGGAATACCATCAGGACCAGGAGAGCTGTTTGATTTTAAAGATTTAATTTGTTTTGCAACCTCCATTTTTGTAAAAACAGGAAAACTAGAATTATTTACTAGAAGAGGCATATTTGCAGCTTCCTTAGTTTTGAAAACTTTTAGAAATGTCTCATTTAGAATTGTAGCAGTAGTTGTTTCATCTAAAATAGGTATATCATTGATGTTAAAGGGTCCAATTGTATGATTTCTTTCTTTCATGGAACCAATATAATTATAAAATTGTTTTTTGTTGTCTTTAACTTTAGTAACTAAGTTGAATTCAATTTTAGATTTAGATGATTTAATCATGTGTTTTAATTTTTGGCTGCAATTTTGTATTTTCCAGGAGACTGTTGGAATTAACTTTTTTATATTTGCTATATAGTTTTCTTTTTTTTGTAATTGTTTCTTAATTTTTGAGAACCACCAAAGAGGGACACCTTTATTGTTGCAGTACTTCATTCTATAAGGAACCCAATTTGAGAGACAAATATTGATTTGTTATTAATTAAATCCCAAATTTGTAATAAATTTAGGTTATTTAGTTCCATCTCCCAATTCCATTTAGATAAAAAATCATTTTTTTTTTATAGTTTGCTTTATTAAAGTTTTTGATTTTAGTAATGCCATTTGTGCTTGGAAAGTCTGCTTTGTATTCATAATTGACTATGCAATGATCACTATCACTCAGAGGAGGAACTATTTTGATGTTATCAATTTTCTCATTAACATTGGTGAGTACAATGTCAAGGATATTGTTACCACAGGTAGGTTTATTAACTATTTGTTCTAGGTTAGATTCAAGAAAAGTATCCATAAACATCTTTTCAGTATTTGAAGCTGATATATAATTGTCCCAGTTGACAGTTGGAAGATTGAAATCACCCATCAGTATATAGGGAGTATCAATGTGTACCTCAGATATTTCTTCTATTAAACTTTGATTTTCATCATTAGTTAAACTAGGAGATCTATATATTGGCCCAATTACTAGTGGACTATGGGGGAGAAAAATTGTGACCCATAAGCTCTCATTATTACTTGTTTTAGTTTTAATTGTGTTTACTTTCAAGTGTTCATCAATGTATAATACAACACCTCCTCCCTTTTTATTTTCATTTCATTTTTTGTAAAACTTATGATATCCCTTTATGTCAGTGTTCCAGTCTTCATCCTTATACCAAGTTTCAGTAACTCCACAAATTGATATTTTTTGTGCTTGAAGGATGTAAGTAAGTTCTTTTTTGTTGCGTAGACTTCTGCCATTAGTTAATATAATATTTATATTTGGTTTAGAAATTACACCAGTAGTGTTTGTTTGGGGAATTTACTGGTTGATTATGGATGCAGGGTTTGAAGAATAGTTGAAAATTGAGGTTCAAGAGTTGTATCTAGAACATACAACTCCCCTTGCTGGAAGTTTAAACAACTATTGATAGAATACACTATGCTTCGCCAATAGCCTACTACCCTCCTGCTGAGATGGAGTCTGTCCCAACAATAGAGCTTTGATTTACATAAAGTCCTCCCAGTGAGTTATACATTGTATATCTTGTTTAAGACACCAACATCTCAACCAATTATTTATTTCTCTCATTTTACATTGTTGGGAAAGATTTGCTCTTGGAATAGGCAAGATTTCAGATAGGACTACCTTACATCCTAAATCCAATAATTTGTTTGTTAATGCAACATAATCTTCTTTTAGTTTTTGAGAAGAATCCTTTAGAACATTGTTGGCTCCTATGTGAACTATTACCAAAGGTTTAAAACCTGAGTTTTGTAAGATGTTGCTGGACATCTCTGTGATGTCAGTAATGCCAGCACCCCTGAAGCTTGAAAGAGTTCTATTTGTGTTGTCAGGGTTGCAAATGATGAGGAAGCATTTTTTCACAGAGAGGGTTGTGGATGCATGGAATGGCCTTCCTGAGGAGGTTGCAGAGTTGAAAACAGTGGGGGAATTCAGGAATGCATGGGACAGACATAAGGCAATTCTATGGGGTGGTGTTAGGAGAAAGTAGGCTGTTGGTTAACTAGGATCCATTAGGTAGGGAAATGGGCAGACTGGGTGGGCCAAGCAGTCCTTATCTGCCATCAAATTCTATGTTTCTAACTCAAAGGTATTTGTAATCCGAGAAATAATAAATAAATAAAAATAAATGTAATCTGATCTCTTATTGTAAAGTTCTGTGTAGCAATAACTGTAATGGCAGCATTTACAAGTACGAGATGGAAATGTACTCTTTGTGTGCCCTGCTGTAGTGCTGCCAAATTGGCTCCACTAAGTTTGTTCAGACACTGCTCAGCTGGCAGCGGGGGTGGGGTTCAACTGATGGTTGTGCATTTTGTACTACAACACGTAATTGTCACTGGGGCATGGCGTGGCAGGCTGGCCACATGGAGCATGACAAGAAGCAGAAAAACAAGCAGGTTTCTCAGGAAACTGGTAAAACCAGTCCTGGGGAGTGAGGAAAACATATGTGTGGAGGCAGCTAAGGTGTGTGAAACACTGTCATCATGGTAGAGTGAAAGATTTTAACTTTTTAGCTAGATGGTACCAGCAATAATGAAGCTGCTCAGCTGGGTGCTGGGTGGCTGTTGTGTAGAGGAAACGAGCCAGCTGCTGTCTGATACAAGTGGCTGACTCCTTTCAACTACACAAAGTTTCTGCCCCAAGACAGAAAGTTGTGCTATAATCAGCCTAGCTGATCACTGGGCTGCCGCTGGTGAGCCCATTGCAGTCTGAGCTGCATCGGACCCAGCAGAGACATACCTCTCAAATACTGTTCTTGTAACAAAATGTCTGCTATGCATGTCTGTACAAACAAACATAAAAATTTAACATGATTCCACTTGAAAATCTATATATCAACATAAAAAAACAAGCATTCAAAAAAAAGCTCTGTCACTCCATAACTGGCACCTCCACCTGTGCTTGCACCCCATAACATCCTTATTCCCTACGCTGCTTCTGACCATATAGGTGTCAGTTTCTGCCCTCTCTTCTTGCACTTACCTGTCCAATGCAACTTCTAATGCACTTGCCCTGTGTTTGTCCTGACAAGGCCCCTCGGCTGCCTCACCCTGACCCTCTACACCTATGCCTTCCCCTACCCTCAACCCTCTCCCCTTCTTGCCCTCTTCCTCCTATTGTTTCTTGAGTTACTCATCGCTCAGTCTGATTTTGTCAAGCAAAGTTACTGTCTAACACCATGTACCTGTAACTGTTTTATGTTTTAGTGTCTGTTACCCTGTAACCAGCATGACGTGGAACCTTTGTAAAAGAGCCTTGGCTCAAAGGTACTTTGTAATCCTAGACACAAATAAAATAAAATAAATAAATAAATAAAAAGGAAAGACAGTATCTTTTCACGTTTTTCTATAAACTCTTATCTTTTTATGGCAATTATTATCTACATGTAACTCTAGTAGGTAGCATAGTGTAGTGTCACCTACATGTAATCCCCTCAGTGAGGATATTTCACCTTAATGCGTGCTAAATGTATTAGGGAAAAAACACCAAATAAGATATCTTTAATACAGTATCTATCACTGGAATCATATACCATGGTGGTCAGTATTTTACAGGTGCTATATTTCTGAAAGTTTATTTCTGCTTTGACATGGTTCCAACCAGAAACTCCCAACAGCGACAGATGACTTGTAAACATTAATTTACCTTTTGTGTACTTTCCTCAGGGCTTCAACTGGACCCTCTTTATCCAAGGAATTATGTCGGCAGTGAACATTCAGATCCACCCAGATGAAGCAGTTGTGGTTTATGGGGTGCCCTATCTTAAGAAACTTAAGGCCATCCTCACCAACTACTCTGCAAGGTAAGAATGAATGGTATGCCCTCCTCTTGTCCCCAGATAGATGATACGTTGCTGTAACAGTGGCTTGGCACTCATGCAGTGCAGTCATATGGGAGACCTGTGTTCATAAGAGACACCATGGGCCCAACTTTCAAAGATCATTTTATGCCATAGGTCCCCTCCCAGTACCTCATGTATATGTCACACAGGACTTGCAGCAAAGAAATGGGACTTTCCATCCCTGCATTATTTTGACACCCAGTAGACAACATTTTCATGCTTTAGCCTGTGTTAGTGCTGGGGCCACTTGTATGCCTCTTGTGGCGGTTTGCTGCTAATCTGAGCTTCAAGCTACTGCAAACCAGGTCCAGGTGCCATAAATGCGCCTGTTATTGGAAGATCAGCTGCACTTGCGTCACTAGGACATGGCACATCTGCAGTGCCAAACAGTGAGGCTGCAGGAACTAACGTAAGCACTGGACCTGCTTTCAAAAATCTGGCCCCATGTCATTCAGTCACTAGGATGAATAATGGAAAGTGCACTGTGGAGAGGATACATTCAGTCTCAGGAGAGGGAGGCCAGGAGGGAGGCATAACTCTCAACTGTTCCAAATTATGAGGGATATCGCTTATTTTACCTCTCTGAATTGCACTGTCCCTCATCTGTTCCTCGTGCAAAAGGTTCTGCCTACACAAAAAACTTACTTTAAATTCAGACTTTAAAGCAGAAATTCATAATATTCTAAGGTGCAAAATCAAAAATCAACTTTGTACAAATAAGCACAGTGGTTTCCCCCAGTGTTCTGAGCTTATATCGTCATGTTTGAGAATGTGTCCCATATTGTGAGGATCAGTGTCCCCTCATTGCCCCTCATTTTGAGTGTCTGTGTCCCTCATTTCAATGACAAAACGTAGGAAGGAAGTGAGGGAAGGCTAGACTACATCACTCTGCAGCAATCCCTGTAGCCAGTCAGTGAACAAGACCTGGTGGAGCCTAAGAGGAAACTGGCATCTATGCCTTTCATGGCCAATATTAGGTGTGTATGATGTGATTCTGCAGTGCTGGGTTGTCTTTCACCAGGAAGCGAAACAAAAAAAATGATAGATAAGATGTCTTTGTTGTAAACTTCTGAGATCTTTATCAAGGATATCTCTGCCATTAGGCCACACCTTTGGAACTAAAAGACGTCAGCATCAGGACCACTAGGAAACTTTTTGCTGGTTTGGGGCCACCCACAATGACATGCAGTATCAACGCGTATATAATGCGGGTTGCCCTGTTACTCTTCAGCTCTTTCTCCTGCCATTGATCATCGTTGTCAGACCTCCTGAAGAAGAACATTTCAGTCTGGACATCATCTCTTGTAGATGTGTTGGTTCTGGGCTTGCTGCATTGCAAGGCCTTCTATCCTGATTACATATCAGACTGTACCATCCTCTTTAATGCCTTGTACTGTTTGGGAGTCGTTCCAAAGTTGTGGCCTAATGGAGGAGATATCCTTGATGAAGACAGAACAGTTACATAAGAACTCACTATAACAGTAGATCTTTGAGAGAATTTCTCCATTAGGCCATACAGTACCCTTGCTCCTTCCCGTTTACTTTCAGTGAGGGTTATATCAGGTGCAGAGCCTAAAACCTTACTCCATGCTTCCTGTGCCAGCCCCATGCCAATCCTTGTATGCCTGGTGCTGGTTTCATCTCCTGGTTCCTCACAACTAAAGGCCCTCCAAGGCTAATCTCTGGTGGGGAACTGAGGAGTGATGTTATATACACGTTGATGCTACACATCATTGAGGGTCTTCTCCCACCTAGCAAAACATTTCTGAGTGGTTCTAACACTGATAGCTTATAGTTCCAGAAGTGTGGCCTAATGTAGGAAATTCTCTCAAAGAGCTAATGTTATGGTGAGTTATTATGCAACTTTTCTTTCCTTGTCCTACATGTAGCTAGAGGTATCCCCACTCTGCTTAGTGGATTATATATATATCCTGTAGTTGACCCTCACAAAGAGGGGGAATTTCCCATTCTAACACATAATGTTTTCCATCATAGACAGAATGATGCCCCATATTGGATCAGTTAGGTCTGTCCTACTTCTTAATTGTCCACCACTTCTTCTACTACCCAGATTTCCATCTAGTCTAAACAAAGAAGGTGGTGACATTACACTGTCAGATCACTGACTCCTGAAAGCCCTTCATTAGGTAGGACATCTGACCCTTTTCTACTCAAAACTCCCTCCATCCCATAAGAATGACTTCCCCTATTACATTCTTAGTTTGTGATGTAATTTCAGTACCCTCCCAATACATGTGCATACGGCTGCAGAATAAGGGGTGCTAGCCGCACATTCGAGCAGACTTGATAGACCTCTAGGGCTTTATCTGATGACAAATTTCGTATGTTCATATGTTCGTAAGACTGAGAAGCATGTCAACTATTGTAGCTCTTCTGTTCTCTTCCACCTCATCAAAGCTGCATAAATAGCCGGCCCAGTGGCGCTGAAGACTGAGGTGCTGGACGCCTTAACTCGCGTCACACCAGTGACCCAGGTTCAGAAACGAGCCCGGGTTGTTGGAGAGCCGGCAGGGAGGAGGGAGGGAGGGAGCAAGATCGAGCAACTAGCTCTCCTCTCCTGGGGAGGACTCTGTCGCCCTTCGTAGTTCCACTGCCCCATGGTGGAGGTCCATAGGCAGTGCAGGCGAATGGGCAGCAGAAATAGTGGGAGGGTGTCCCAGTACCGTGGCGTGTGCATGCCTCCACACTTGCGCGCGTGGCTGGGAAACGGGCTGGGAGACAAACGGGTAAAAAAATGGGCAAAAAATGTAAATTAAAAAAAAAGTTGAATAACTGTTTACTCCCCATGAGAAAAGGGGGTGTTGTTTCCAGGCAGTAGACACTGAGGAATAAACTAACCATGAAAGGAATGAGCTTAAGTTTACAGCATGTTTAGAAAGACCGAGGGCTAGATTCTCAAAAGTTTGCAGCATCTTCACTGTACAATTGTGCAACTTGTGTCAAAACCATTAGATCACATAACGTGCATTCTAATGTTGTTCTGCAAGTTGTGCACCCAAATATCATGCATGGATCAACCAAAACGATGATGCATGTATCATTTTTGTGCCGTACTGAAGATATTGCCACAAATTTATCAAAACATTGGAAAATAGAGCTGGCCTGATGGCGCTGAGGGTTGAGGTGATGGACACCACACCTCGCACCATGCCAGTGATCCGGGCTCAGGAGCGAGCTTTGGGCACCGGGGGTCAGCAGGAGGGGAGAAGGCTTGAGCATCTGATGACAGCTTGCCTTTTCTGAGGAGGGAGGTTTGAGGACTGGGGCAACAGGATGCCGCCCAGTGACGGCTGGGAAGTATTGAGCCACTGGCCTCTAGAAATGTGCAAGGTGTGTTGCAGTGTACATCAGTGGGGCATGTACAGAAGCGTGCACACCTCCTTGGATGTCATTGCACATCCATGCTCACCACCAGGGAGGGATCATCACATCACATCTCGTCACAAACAAAGAAAAGCCCCATTCCCTGAGAGGATGATGATGATGCACCTCAACCCGACGTCCACCACCAAATTTCACCCTCCTGGGTCCCCGATATCCTTTGACCCTCATCCTGCCTGCAGAGAGCATTGGATTTAAGGTGCACCAATGCAGTGGAGGTGGCCCTGTCCTGGGGGGTGCAAGCTGGGGGTTATACTGCAGGCAAGGTGTGGAGGGCTCAGAGCACTATGGGGGGGAGCTCAGGCTGGAGGTTCTCTGGCTGGACAGGATCAGCCCAGGTGTCATCTGAGAGATTTTGAAGGGTGCGGTGACTGGAGCAAAAAAGAATGGGGAAAAAAATGGAAAATGGCCACAAACATGTTGACATGTTTGACATGATGAGGCTGTGCCCGAAATCAGAAATTGCACCTGCATCATCTGTTTTGAAAGTCCAGCCCATAGTCTTTGCGCAAAGAGAACACTCTAGTAATGAGTATATGATTGTCCCAGTCCCCACACTCAAGTCTTACACTGTGAGCATTGTTGCTTCTGTTATGTTGGCATAGAACAGTAAAGAGCAATATGTTTCACAGTCAAAACATTTTCTGTGCTTTTACTATGCCCCTTTGATGTCAGTGGTTAGCATCTGGATGCTTTTTTTTTTCCCTGGACAGCACATTGCAGAACTACCTAGCCTGGCGACTCATCATTGACCGAGTCAGCAGCTTGAGTCGTCGGTTTAAGGATGCCCGAGCCAACTATAGAAAGGTAAGTTTGACTCTTCTATTTGAAGTTCCTTTTTGAGGCAGTGTGGTCTCATGGTTACAAGCACTCAACTATGAAACAAGATTACAAGTTCATATCCCACCATAGCCACTGGCTGACTCTTGTCACTTTCAGTCAGTAATTTGGCCAGCCAGCACTTCAGTCCTACTAAATGTAAAACTGAGTAGAGGCGAGACCCCCACTGAAAACGAGATGTTGAATTACAGTTGGTTTACTCTAGGTAAATGAATTATAAAAACTGTTTCAAAGGTTAGCCACCATTTATATATTACCTTCTCTGATGTACAGTGGCATCTACTAGTAAAGGGCATGCAGATTATTATGGCTGGTGTTATTTTACTACTGATAAGAAGAAGAGAGGGTACATTACTGTCAATAGCCAACTGACGAGTAATTTGAACTGATTTTCCTCTGTTGTTTCACATTTATTCATGAAATTGGCATATTTCTTGGCTGCTATTTATTACATAACATGCAGTCACATTACACGCTACCACATTTAATTGCTGTACGTGTTTTGGCATCTGCATAATGCAAGCTGGTCATCTGGCAGTGTAGCAGGGCGTTTGCATGCATTACACTAGTGCTGCCAGATGATCCACTGTCATTATACAGGTGTCAGAGCATGCACGGTGATTACATGCAGAAGCACGTAACTCACTATATTAAGATATATAGCAAGATTAAACACTCTCCCATCCCTAAAATATGTAATAGAGATGTACAGAGTAATCCGTGAGGCAGATCATTCACACGTCTCTCCACTATCTGCTATGTATCCATTTACTGTCCTCTGTGTTTAGGGATATATGTTCCTAGTTGCCCTGGTGGTCCCCAAGGGTTCTTCATGAGGATCCCAGTTATGTACAGCTTTCGAAAATGACCTTCCTCGATCTCTCGCCTCATACAGTGTCCACATGTATGCTGATGTTACGATCATCTATTCCTAAGGACCCTCTCCTGAAACTATTGAATAGAACCTACAACTAGACTACAGCAATGCCCAGAACTGGTTCCCTAACAACCAACTACTGTAGTCCTAGACCAAAAAAAAACTCTCTTACTGCTATTTGGCACCCTGCTGTGTGCTGGGAGAACAGTTGGCCCCCTGTCAGTAACAGAAAGTATTGTTCATCGAATGTATGATTTGTCATGCTTTGGATTATAGTGATGTGGTTTGTTCTGCTGCCTCTCAGTCTTATCTCTAAACTGTCTACCATATTCAATTCCCTTTGTAGGTTAGTTCTAGCCTGCCCCCCCCCAATCACTGTGCTATGTAGAACAAATTGGGGTGGGCTACTGTTGAGTTGAGGCATGCTCTTCACAACACCCATGTGGGAGTTAAATTCTGGGCAGTGAAAATACTCGGGTACCTAAACTGGATCTTGACCCTTGTCACTAATGCCTCCTATCCCCTCAGATCAGAATGTGGGAAAATAGGTTCCAAACCCTGCTATGCAGATGCAGTGCATGCCAAGCCTCCATTCTTTTGTTGCTCTTCTAACTCCGCCCCCCACCCAAACCCCTCTCTGGTACATCCCAACTCTAGTAGGACTAACCCCCCACCAACCCCATCACTTCGCTCCTCTACCACCTCAGCCTCCCACTACCCCACCCCTTCTCACCAACAACCCCTCCGCTTCCTCGAGCATATACCCATTCCTCCTTGCTGCCCCCCTTGTCCTTGCCCTTCCCATTTCGGTCGTCATTCCCACTTGCAACCGCCTATCCCCACTCGGTTCCAGTTTCCACAAGCACTCCCTGCAGACTTTCCTGAGGGCTCTTCTTCTCCTACTCCTGCTGTTATCTGGTAACATACACCCTAACCCGGGCCCTATCTCCTCACCCCACCCCTTCCCTCCTGTCTAGCATTGGATGGACTGCGCATTGCTTCTATCAACATCTGTAGTCTGAAGAACAAATCTGACTGCCTCCAGGGTTGGATGGTCCAACACCAACCTGACATACTCTCCCTTGTGGAAACCTGGCTCTCCAAAGCAACCTCAGACTCCGCTGTCTCCATCCATGGGTATTCGCTCTACTGTGCGGATAGGATCAGAAAACATGACGGTGGCTGTGCCTTCTACCTTCGAGACGCTCCTCAGGCCTGTCGGCGAGGCACAGGTCAGGAAACATAGGGAAAGCCCAGGAGCAGTTGTAAAATTCCACAAAACTGTTTATTTGTAGTTGCAGTAACATAAAAAATATATAAACTTGTTCATAACTATGTACAGAAGCAAAAACAAATCCTTCTTGTAAAAAAAAAAAATCTTACAGTAGCAGCTTAGCTGTCTTTATAAGTCTTTTCAACCCCCACCTTTGCAAACATCCTGTTCTTTGCAAACATTCTGTTCTCGTCAATTTTGGGCAGGATCTGCTACAACAGTGAGCTTCCTGAAGCCACTCCAGCCTTTGCAAAAGACTCAGGCATTTTCACTCAAGTAACCTCTAGTTTTCTACAGTCATCTCAAATTATAAATACATATACATTTCAACAGCAACAGTGAACATCTTCCAAACAAAAGAGATCCCAATATCAGCTACATTTCCATACATTGTTTTTCATATATTTTATAGTAGCAGATATAGATATGCAAGGGAGGAAAAACAGACAGCAAGAGAAAACAGAGAGATGGAGAGAGGCAAAGAATTGCGAGACTGTTCGGGTTGATCAAATCCAAAGTCTCACAGGATAATTTGGTTGCGCAAACAGACCAAAGAGACAGAAAAGGAAAGAATACAGATCCTTGCATTTAAACACTTTTTCCATAACTAATGGGACAGGGTCCTATTGTACCCTGTCACATATACCCACCTCCTTAAGAGGGAACCTGTTTTATTAAACAGGTTTCCAAAACTTTGTATTCTCTATTAACATTTTCTACTTTCAGAAATTAAGCACATTTGCATCCATTTTTTTTAACAGCACAGCAAAAAGTACAGTTTAAATCCATACATTTTTTAACCATCAGAACCCTCAATTCCTGATCCATATCACAACAGAAAATTAGTATTGCTATTCTCTTTACCAGATTTGTGAATCACCGAGAATTTAAATGGCTGCAGTGCCAGGTGTCACAAACGCACTCAGCAGGTCAGGCCCTCTGTTCCTATAGTGCCAACCTCCGAGCGCAGTAATGTGAACAGGTAACAGACAGGGTAACCCTCCTGTCTGTTTGTGGGTCTGAATCACCTTTAGTCTCAAGTTCTGGGGGGATTCAAACTGTGAACCTTATGCTAGCTTACACAAATGTACAGGCTCAGATAATCTGCTCTTCAGGGGGATGCCAGATATCGTTCACCTAAGGGCACCTAACTAGGTATCCAAAATGAACACTTAAAACTCTATAAAAGACCTCAGGTATAGTCTTACCTTTTCCCAGTTTAGTAACACCATCAAACTCGGAACAGTTTTTGTCAGTCTTAACCCTCTATACGTCACATGCAAAAAGAACTTCAAAGACACACCCAGGCAGTCTTTCAAAATAATATTTTTACTAAAATGGATAGAAATATGTAAAATGTAAACACAGAACACTATATCAAAAAGCATACAATCACTTAAAAGAAAACAAAGAAACTACAGACAAACTCCTACCAACATACAGTTAGACTTTTTCTAGCTAATGTATTACCTCTATAGTGCTTAGAGTTAGATCTTGTTTCTTAAGAGCCCAAAAAGATATGTCACAAAGATCAGGCACAAGTCTTAGTTTAAACTGTCTCTCTCTCACACACCCCTTCTATGATGTCTTCTAGCTCCTCCTTTTAGAATATAAAATATATACAAACAATGATCTTCCTGTCAGGAGATATTTTAAATACTGTGGCTTCAGCAAAAAACTAATTTCCCAAATTATGACAGTCTTTAATCAAGCCTTTCATTTGATCTTGTGTAGTTCCTTTGTAGATATACAACCCTGCAATCCCTCACCTACGTGCAATACAGCTTTACAGGAATCAGCTTATCTGAACTCATGAAATGTATATTTTAGTTTCCCAGCTTCAGAGGCAGGAGGTCATAAACGTTTACAAGCCCTATATCCTGGAAGCTGGGTCAGTTCTAATTACAACAGAAAAAACAGGAGACCCTTAATTAAGTCTCTCTAGTCTTTTAATTACCTCCTAGTTTCAGGTCAGTTGTCACTTCACTGACCTGGGTGGGAGCACCCATAGCACAGGATGTCTCATGTGAGACACTCACATTCCACATTCTATATTACAAATATCATAGAACAATCATAACCAGCTGGCCAAGTGTCACAATCCTCCCCACCTAGACTGAATTTGGGGGCTTTATCCCCTGCATGGGATGAGTTTCCCAAATCAGTTCACTCCTCATACAGATGTGAAAGGCCATCAGTGTTCTGATTGGTCGCTCCAGCCCTATGTAAGATTGTCAC
The DNA here is from genome assembly GCA_016271365.2 of Neoceratodus forsteri. NCBI lineage: Eukaryota > Metazoa > Chordata > Ceratodontiformes > Ceratodontidae > Neoceratodus > Neoceratodus forsteri. The sequence continues at coordinate 263,151,970 of CM057452.1, read as the reverse complement.
ATCATACCCTTGCAAGGCAAGACTCCATCTTAACAGTCTACCATTAGTTTTTCCCATTTGGGTCAGCCAAACCAGGGGGTTGTGGTCTGTTTGTACTTCAAAATGCTGCCCATATAAGTATGGCTCTAACTTCTTTAGGGCCCACACTATGGCAAGACACTCTTTTTCCACAGTAGAGTATGCCTGCTCCCTGGGAAGTAACTTTTTACTCAGGTACACTACAGGGTGATCTTTCCCTTGGTTGGATGTCTGACTCAGTACTGTCCTAATACCCACATCTGAGGTGTCAGTCTGAACTATAAAGGGTCTGCTATAGTCAAGACTTGTCAATACAGGAGCACTGCACAGTGCGTCCTTCAGTCTGGTAAAGGCTTTTTCACAGGCTGGTTCCCAGGTAATCTTCTTAGGCATCCTTTTCTTTTCCAGGTCAGATGGGGAGCAGCCTGGGCACTGTAATTGGGTACAAATTTCCTATAGTACCCTGCTGTTCCTAGAAAACTCCTGACCTGCTTTTGCATTTCTGGTCTGGGCCATGCCTTGATCATCTCTATTTTTACTTGTTTAGGATGGAGCGGTCCCCGGCCTACAACATGCCCAAGGTATGCCACTTTGGCCATGGCCACCTGGCACTTCTCAGCTTTGACAGTGAGCCCGGCCCTCTGTGTCCTGTCCAGCACTTCCCTAAGGTGGGACAGGTTTTCCTCCCAGCTGGCACTAAAGATGGCAGTGTCATTCAGGTACACCATGATGTAATCATCGGCACCATTTAACACCTAGTTCACCAACCTTTGGAAAGTGGCTGGGTGTTCTTCATTCCAAAAGGCATTACTTTAAATTCAAATAAGCCTATCGGAGTGATGAAGGCCGACCTCTCCCTAGCTCTTTCAGTTAACTCTACCTGCCAATACCCCTTTGTCAGGTCAGTAGTCGTAAGGTAGGTCTCCCCTCTCAACTTGTCCAGGAGTTTGTTCATCTGGGGCATCAGGTGGGCGTCTGACTTCGTGACTACATTCAGTCCATGATAGTCCACACAGAAATGAGTAGAGCCATCTGGCTTGGGCACGAGGACTACGGGTGAGGCCCAAGGGCTGTGGGATCTCTGGATTACTCCTAAATCCAGCATTTCCTCCACCTCCCCTCCTAATGTCCTTTTGGACCACCTCTGACACCCGATAAGCTGTCCGCTGTATGGGCGTCTGTGTCCCTGTCTCTACATCATGCGTTGCTAAGGGGGTTAGTCCAGGCTTGGTGCTAAACAGGAGGCAAAGTCTGCTAAAACCTCCCTTACTTCCTGGATCTTGTCTGGGGCCAGCTGGGGAGACAGTTTAACTGCCTCCATAGAGGACTCCCACTTGCTTTCTTCCAGCAAGTCCAGAAGGGGGTCTCCTTCATCCGTCCCCTCCCCAGGACTACATACTGCAAACACTGTGTCAGTCCTATTAGCATATGGCTTCATCATGTTGACATGGTACATTCTTTCTGTCTGTCTTCTGTCAGGTAACTCTATGATATAGTTCACGTCATTTACCTTTCTAACCACTTTGTATGGTCCTGCCCACTGAGCCTGCAGCTTGTCTTTCCAGACCAGAATAAGGATCATGACTTCCTGACCCACTGTGTATGAGCGAGCTCTGGCTCTGCGGTCATACCACACTTTTTGTTTCTGTTGGGCAGCTGCCTGGTTGCTCTGGGCTGTCCCCATCAGCTCCTTCAGCATTTCCGTAAACCTCAGGACATAATCCACAATGGGAGTTCCCTGGGTGGCATGCTTGCCTTCCCAGTCCAAGTCTAGGGACCCATGTACCAGGCGTCCATATAAGAGTTCGAAGGGGGAAAATCCTGTCGACTCTTGGGGCTCCTCCCTGTATGCAAACAACAGGTAGGGAAGGTATTTCTCCCAGTCCCTCCCATGCTGTTCAATAAACACTTGGAGCATTGACTTTAGGGTACCGTTAAATCTTTCCACAAACCCATTGGCCTGCGGGTGATACGGTGTCATGCATCTCTGCACCACCCCACAGTTCCCCACAAACATTTCATTAGGTCCGACATGAAGGAACCCCCCTCGATCGGTGATAACCTCCTGCAGAAACCCAACACAGGAGAAAATCCCAAGTAAGGCATCTGCCACTTTTGTTTGTCCTCAGTGAGGATAGGGCGACTGCCTCTGGATACCGGGTGGCATAATCCACCACAGTCAGGATGAACCTCTTCCTGGAGGAGCTGGGAGTATTCAAAGGCCGCACAATATCCATTCCCACACTCTGGAATGGTTCCTCCACTATGGGCAATGGAATTAGGGCAGCTTGGGTTTTCTTACCTGCCTTCCCTATTTCTTGGCACTGGTGACAAGACCTGCAATACTCCTTCACCATCTAGGTGAAGTTGGGCCAATAGAAATTCTGGGCCTATCGCTGAGTAGTGTGCATGATTCCCAGATGACCAGACAAGGGAATATCATGTGCAATCTTGAGCAACTGCTTACGGTACACCTGGGGAATGAGAAGCTGCCTGCCTATCACCCCTCCTTCTGTCTTCACAGCCTGAGTATACATCTGTCCATTTTCCCAATAAACCTTATGTTTACCGTCACCTCCCTGTGCTCTGTCAGAGTCTGTCCAAGCCCTCAGCTTCTGTAGACTAGGGTCACTTCTCTGAGCAGCTGCAAACTCCTTACACATTCCCAAGGCATGGGACAGGTCCCCTTCAGTCTCTAAACTAGGGTCCCTAGCACTAGCATCAGGGCACTCAGGATCACTGTTATCTCTAACCCTCTGACAATGGGTCACCCCTCCTTCTTCGGAGTAACCCTCCGTAGCTGTGTGGTTAACTGCTACTGGGGAAATTTCAACCCCCTTTTCATTAATCTCCCTGTCAGGAGACACAGGCTGGGGAATCAGCCTCCCAGTGATTTCCACAGTGGCTTCTGTGGGGTCCAGGGAACTACAATTTCCCCTTCCCGCTTGGCTACTGGTAACTGCACACACCATCCCCTGTTTGAGATTGTTGACAAGGATGACGTCAACTGCTAAAGTTTTGGCTACAGTCACCTGTTGCAAGTTCCCCTTGTTTCACCCCAGTCTAGGAGAACACTAGTGAGTGGCAGTGTTTTCTCCTCACCAGTGAAGTCTTGTACAGTTACAAATTCATTGGGTATAAGCTGACTAGGCTGTACCAGATCCCCTTTTACCAACATCAGGGATGCCCTTGTGTCTCTTAACCCTTGTGTCTGTACTCCATTCACCGTGACTGGGTGCATGTGTTCCCTCATGTTCACAGGCATGCTTCCAGGGACACGTAAACAACCCACTTGTTTCCTAGCCCCGTTTTGCATATTGTTCACCCTTTTGGGACACTGTCTGGCAATATGCCCAGTTTCTTTACAGACCCAACATTTGTTTCTTTTCTCAGAGAAATCTTTTCTCTGAAACCTGGGGCCAATTGGTTTTGGTGGAGGCAGTGAGGGTTTTAGCTGCCCCGAAGGCGGGCTTTTCCCTTTCTGTGCTGCCATGCCCACTCCATTCGCTCTCAGAGCAGGTCTGCTCTTGGCATAGCGGTCCAAGAGTTCAACAGCCTCTTGCACTGTTTTGGGATCTCGGTCCTCCAGCCAGGTTTTCAGCTCTGCTGGGCATGCCCAAAAAAACTGTTCTAACAAAATAGCATTTTCAATTTTATCTACAGAGTTTGCTTCAATTCCTTCCCACTAACATTTTAAAAACTGATGTTGTTTTGTGGCTAGTTCCTCGTAGCTCATATCAGGGCTTCTCCTGAGCTTATGGAAATTAGCTCTGTATGCTTCAGCAGTTAAATCAAACTTTTTTAACAGTGCATTTTTAAGTTTGCTGTAATCATTACTGTCCTCATTGTCCATTTGACCCAATGCATCCCAAGCTTTCCCGGTAAGGAGCGGGGATAGCTGGAAGCCCCAGGACCCTCTAGGAAGTTTAGCCTGAATGCAGACTTTTTCAAAGGAATTTAAAAAGGCATCCATATCCTCCCCCCCCTTTAAATTCAGCTATCAATTTGAATTTCAATTTGTAAGTGAAACCCAAGCCACTTACCTGCTCTGGTGCTGGTGGTTGGAGTTGTAACTTCTCCAATTCATGTCGCCTCTGGCACTCACACTTCTCACGGTCCACCTCTCACTGTTCACATTCAGCTTCTCACTGTTCTCGCTCCCTCTTCTCCTCTGCGGCTTGTTTTTTTTGCTCAGCATCTCTCTGAAACTCCAGCTCCATTCTGCACTACTCAATCTGCAGCCTGATTGCTTCTGGCTCCAGAATGCTGGTGACCTTCCCCTGCTGCTGTGGCCCTTCACTGGCACTGGCCCTGCTGCCATCCTCACCAGATCTGGACACTGCACTGGCCCCTCCATGCTCAAGGTTTGGTCCCTTACAGTCACAGTCAGTGACTCGATGCTCTGGGCATCTGCTGCCATCAGGGCATCCATGAGGTTCTGCTTGGTGGCTGTCCCCTCATACAGTACTCCTCTGTCCTGGCACAACTGCCTCAAGTAGTCTAGAGTGTGCCTGCTGTAGTTGGAAGCCATCTTCTTCCCAAATTACGGCTACTCTAACTTGCACTTTAGAAAAAAAAATAAAACAGGTAGGAACTTGACTGTAAGCAAAACGATATACTTCTGTTTCCTTTTTGAAAATAAATCACTGCCTTATTTTGCTAGTGAGCTGTACAGTATCAAGCTGACACACTTAACAGTTAAAACTTGTGTTAGTGTTACCAATTTTATCCGCACCGCTGCCAACCAAATCTGTCACAAACACACTCTGCAGGTCAGGCCCTCTGCTCCCATAATGCCAACCTCCATGCGCAGTAATGTGAACAGATAACAGACAGGGTAACCATCCTGTCTGCTTGTGGGTCCAAATCACCTTTAGTCTCAAGTTCTGGGGGGATTCAAACTGTGAATCTTATGCTAGTGTACCCAAATGTACAGGCTCAGATAATCTGCTCTTCAGGGGGATGCCAGATATCTTTCGCCTAAGGGCACCTTACCAGGTATCCAAAATGAACACTTAAAACTCTATAAAAGACCTTAGGTATATTCCTACCTTTTCCCAGTTTAGTAACACCATCAAGCTTATGAACAGTTTTTATCAGTCTTAACCCTCTGTACGTCACATGCAGAAAGAACTTTGAAGACACACCTAGGCAGTCTTTCAAAATAATATTTTTACTAAAATGGATAAAAATATGTAAAATGAAACACAGAACACTATATCAAAAAGCATACAATCACTTAAAAGAAAACAAAGAAACTACAGACAAACTCCTACCAACATACAGTTGGACTTTTTCTATCTAATGTATTACCTCTATAGTGCTTATAGTTAGATCTTGTTTCTTAAGAGCCCAAAAATACATATCACAAAGATCAGGCACAAGTCTTAGTTTAAACTAAGTCTCTCCCACATACCCCTTCTATGATGCCATCTAGCTCCTCCTTTTAGAATATAAAAAATATACAAACAATGATCTTCCTGTCAGGGGATATTATAAATACTGTGACTTCAGCAAAAACTAATTTCCCAAATTATGACAGTCTTTAATTAAGCCTTTCCTTTGATCTTGTGTGGTTCTTCTGTAGATTTACAACCCTGCAAACCCTCACCTACATGCAATACAGCTTTAAAGGAACCAGCTTATCTGAAGTCATAAAATGTAAAATTTAGTTTCCCAGCTTCAGAGGCAGGAGGTCATAAAAGTTTACGAGCCCTATATCCTGGTAGCTGGGTCAGTTCTAATTATAACAGAAAAAAACAGGAGACCCTTAATTAAGTCTCTCTAGTCTTTTAATTACCTCCTGGTTTCAGGTCAGTTGTCACTTCACTGACCTGGGGGGGGGGGGCACCCATAGCACAGGATGTCTCATGTGAGACACTCACATACCACGTTCTATATTACAAATATCATAGAACATTCATAACCAGCTGGTCAAGCATCACAATAGGTACCAGCATGTGATTCTGGAATTTTTATCTTTCATCTGGTTAAGCCCACAGAGAGGATTGTGATCAAATACAAGAACAAAATCAGTTCCTAGTAAATAACATGTGAGGGACTCCATGGACTACTTTGCTGCTAAACACTCCTTTTCGATAGTGGAGTACCTTTTCTCTCTGTCATGCAACTTCCTACTTATATACAGAATAGGATGTTCTGTCCTATCTACATTTTGACTTAGGACAGCACCTAGCCCTACCTCAGATCCATCTCTTTGTAGCAAAAATGGTTTCTCGAGGAAGGAGCTACTGGTATAACTAAAACTTCTCTACTGGGACTAATAACTAGAACTCTTGTGCTGGGACCTTCAATTTAGGGTAAAAAAAAAAAAGTTAGTGTGTTTGTCAGAGGTAGTTGAAGTAAATTGTTATCTGTTATCTGTGTTAGTATCTAGGTGCTTGTCACAGGTGTCAGAAGGGAATTGTTATCTGTGAAATTAACTTAGTGTAGAAAGATTTGCAAAGTATGGGGAGTGGCTTAGCTAGAAGGAGCCAGGTTAAAAACCAGATTTAAACACTGCCCTAGATAGCTTCTGCCAGAGAACAGACAGAACACCAGGAGGAAGGAGCTATTTGTATAACTAAAACTTCACTACTGGGACTAAGAACTAGAACTCTTGTACTGGGACCTACAATTTAGGGTAAAAAAAAAGTGTGTTTGTCAGAGGTAGTTGAAGTAAATTGTTATCTTTTATCTGTGTTATCTGTGTACTTATCTAGGTGCTTGTCACAGGTGTCAGTAGGGAATTGTTATCTGTGAAATTAACTAAGTGTAGAAAGATTTGCAAAGTAGGGGGAGTGGCTTAGCTAGAAGGAGCCAGGTTAAAACCAGATTTAGACACTGCCTGGATAGCTTCTGCCAGAGAACAGACAGAACACTAGGGAGGAAGGAGCTACTGTATAGCTAAAACTTCTACTGGGACTATATTGCCCTCCTTCCCTCCCCTCCACCCCCAACCCTAAACCAGTTCTACTTTTATAGGCACAGGATTTAACTGACAACAGGAACTTCCTGTTTGGGAGCAGGAAGTGAGTGATCACAGAGCCACCAAAGACTCACCATCCTAGAAGGGTGAGAGTAGCTCTCATCCCCTCCAGTTGCAGGAGGTCTGACTCTGAGCAAGTAAGGAGACTACTGAGAAATATAGGAACTTCTTGTCCCAGAACAGGAAAGATCAGGAGCTAAAAGGGCACAGAGGCAGTAAGTAAGTAAGGAGAGGAAAAAAAAAAGAAATACACAAACAGAGGAAAGAGTAAGTATTCCAAACAACAGTTAGGGGGCCAGAAAAAAGACATGATGGGAGTGGTGCAGTGCAATGGCTGTGGAGCAGCAGTCTTCCAGGAGACATTCTGGAGGATGCACTGTTATCCCATCTGCAGGCACCTCTCTGGGCTGAGGGAGGAGGTTGCTCATCTCCAGACTGAGTTGGCCAGGATTTGTGGGACCTCCTCTCCCACCCAGGGACCACCAGGGTCACTGCTGTTGCCTCAGAGGTTGCCAAGAAAGAGGAGTGGTTGTACCACAGTGGGCTCAGGGAGGGTGAGGGTGGTGGAACAGAGGCACATCCCTCCAGTTGTACCTCTGTTCTGCCAACTCAAACCAAGCAGCTATTTGCTCACTCACACTCACATACACACAATAACAATACAATAAGTACAGCAAGCCAAAGCTTTATTATAACAAAATATAATACAAAAGGTTATACATCACCGATTCAATAAAGCATCATCCAAGCCCTCTTCCAATGGCTGGGAAGCCCCCTTGTCAGCCTGGCTAGGAGTCTCTCGAACCGGGAACTGGCCCCACAGCGATGCGTCCACCCTGCAGGAGAGGCTTCTAACCAGGCATCTGGAAAGTCCCATTTTATATGTTTTATCTGGTATTTAGAAATGCTAAACCATCATGTCCTAAGCACTGGCCAGGTGCCTGGAACATCACGAGTTCAGCATGACAAACACCACTTATTCTCATAATAAATAGTTGGCATTCGTTAGATCATCATGCCCTAAGCACTGGCCAGGTGTCCAGAACATTATGAGCCAAACAATGCCAGAGATTCTCACAACATCTTGTATGCGACCTTCAAGTCAGCAAAATACACTGTCTGAAGCAAAACATAATAATGAGGCTATCTAAAGAGCAAAACACCAATTAAATGAAGCAGCATGTAAAATGGAGTCACACAATACAAAATGGAGTCACATAATACAAAATGGAGTCACAATAATCAACATATTATACTATCACTACAACCTCTCCACAATTTCTATGCCATTCTGGAAAAGTGTGATTCCTTTATGGAGGCACCCACAGTGGAGACCAAGGAGGATGCTGGGGACCTCCACAAAGGAGACCCACATGAGGGTGGCATGGGGCTCCACAGGGGAAGGAAACAACTCCTGGTGGGGGACTCCATTGTTAGGAAGGTGGAACTGGGGGAGGAAGGGGAGAGGGAGGTGAGGTGCCTGCTTGGCGCCATGGCTTGGAGGGACAGGGAGCGAATCTTCAGGATCGCAGGAGCAGCTGCACAGGGGAGGGAGCTGGATGTCATTGTCCACCTAGGGACAAATGACCTGGCTAAGAAAGGGATCAGAGCAGTGCAAGAAGTGTTTGTGGAGATGGGGAGGGGCCTTAGACAAATAGCATACATGATAGCCTTCTCGGCGGTGCTGCCTGTCTATGGCATGGGTGAGGCTAGGGTGCTTCACACCATGGGATTCAATCAGTGGTTGGAAAACTGGTGCAGAGCTCAGGGATTTGGCTTCATTGGGTTCTGGGGGTTCACCTGGAGGGATGCAGGCCTGTACTGGTGTGATGGTCTGCATCTGTCCAGGAACCAGGATCCTAGGTGATGGGTTTAAATACTTCATTGGCAAGAATTTAAACTAGCCAAGGGGGAGGCACTGGAAAGGAGAAGGGAAATCCTAGCCCCCCCCCAAAAAAAATCAGGGTACTAAGTGAGGTAGACACCAACATAGAGATGTCAATAGGAAGAAGCCCAGGGGTAAATGGAGAAAGTGACAAATGCAATAAGGACAGGGATGGGGCAAAAAGGGGTAAGACCATCAACAAATGGAGGGTAATGAGTACCAACGCCCATAGTCTGGGTAGAAAGCTCCCTGAACTGGTGGCCTTGATGGAAGAGGGATGCCTGGATATCATAGCAGTCACAGAAACATGGTACACAGAGAACCATGACTGGGATGTTAACATACTAGGGTACACAACCTTCAGGAGAGACAGGGAGGGCAAAAGTGGGGGGAGTAGCTCTCTATGTAAGGGAAGGGATAAAAGCAACTGAACAAAAGAGTAAACAGGGAGGAGAGGAGGCACTGTGGGTCACCTTAGAGACTGGAAATGGCACCACAATCCACACAGGGGTTGTGTACAGACCCCCATGTCAGGGGGAGGGAATGGACAAGGATATGATAGAAGGCATACTTAAGATGGCAGAGAAAGGGGAGATGCTGTTGATGGGGGACCTTAATATGCCAGATGTTAACTGGAGCACCTTTGCTGCAGCCACATCCAAAAGCAGGGCCATTCTTGATGCCCTTCAGGTGGCATACCTCAGACAGCTAGTTTTGGAACCTACTTGTGAGGGAGCAATCTTAGACCTCATACTCTCAAATGGGGACAGTGAGAGGATCTCAGTTCTAGAAGTGAGTAGCCATTTGGGAACAAGTGACCACCAAACACTGTGGTTCACGATAAACTCAGTTACAGAGTCAAGCCATACAAAAGTGAGGGTTCTGGACTTCAGGAGAGCTGACTTTGGCAAGATGGGAGAGTGCCTTGGAAAAGCACTAGCAAACAGGCTAGAAGGAGAGGTCGAGCAACAATGGGGGAATATCAAAACTGCCATCACAGAGGCAACAAACCTTTGTGTGAAGCAAATAAACAAATCAAAATGAAAGAAAAGGCCACTATGGTTCTCAAAAGAGGTGGCGGTGAAAGTTAGGGAGAAAAAGATAGCATTTAGGAAGTATAAGGAAACACAGAAGGAGCAGGACAGAGAACTGTACCGTTAAGGCAGAAGGAAGCAGGGAGGGAGTCAGAAGCAAAGGCACAAACTGAGGAAAAGATAGCTAACTCGGTTAAGAAGGGGATAAAATCTTTATAGGTATATCAGGGAGCGTAGAAAGACAAAGGGAGGGATAGTGAGGCTGAATAGAATGAATGGTGGGTGGGCAGAGAGTGACAGTGAAAAAGCAGGGATACTGAATGAATACTTCTGTTCAGTATTCACAAAAGAGGAAGTGGGGGAGATGCCTAATCCAATTAACAAAAGCAGTCTGGAGAGGGGGGTCAATCTCAGTCCTTTCACAGAAGAAAGGGTTTCTGAAAGAACTCCTAAAACTGAAGGTGGACAAAGCAATGGGGCCAGATGGAATTCACCCCAGAATTCTAAAAGAATTAAGCAGAGAACTAGTGACACCACTGACTACCATTTTTAACAAATCATGGGAGGATGGTGTGGTACCTGAGGACTGGAAGAAGGCTGATGTGATTCCCCTTCACAAAAGTGGGACCAAGACAGAGGCAGAAAGCTACAGACCTGTCAGTTTAACCTCTGTGGTAGGGAAAGTGATGGAATCACTTCTGAAGGAAAGAATTGTTGAGTACCTAGAGGCCAGTGGGGCACAGGACCCAAGGCAGCATGGGTTCACAGCGGGAAGGTCATGTCAGACGAATCTAATTGATTTCTTTGACTGGGTGACCAAAGTAGTAGACCAGAGATGGACTGTGGACATGGCCTACCTAGACTTTAGCAAGGCATTTGACACAATCCCACACAAAAGATTAGTAGTCAAATTAACCAGCCTGGCAGTGGGTCCCAGGGTGGTAGCCTGGGTAAAACATTGGCTGAACAACAGGACACAAAAGATAATTGTAAATGGAGTCTACTCTGAAGAAAGAGGGGTTACTAGCGGGGTACCCCAGGGTTCAGTACTGGGTCCAGTCCTTTTTAATGTCTTTATAAGTGACATTGCAGAGGGACTGGAAGGAAAAGTATGCCTCTTTGCAGATGACACAAAGATCTGCAACAGGGTTGATACACAAGGAGGCATGGAAAGGATGAGAAGGGACTTGGCAAGGTTGGAGGAATGGTCAGAAGTATGGCAGCTTGGATTCACGCAAAGAAGTGCAAAGTGATGCACTTGGGAAACAAAACCCAGGGAAGATTAACAATGGGGGGGGGGTAACAACAACAAAATGGAAAGGGACCTGGGGTAATCATATCAGATGACCTTAAGGTTGGCAAGCAATGTGAGAAGGTGGTAGAGAGGGCTGGGGATACTGGGATGTATAGAGAGAGGTATCACCAGCAGAAAACAGGAAGTTGTTATCCCTCTGTACAGACAGTTGGTGAGACCCCATCTGGAATACTGCGTCCAGTTCTGGAGACCCCACCTCCGCAAGGACATAGACAGGATGGAGGCAGTCCAGAGGAGGGCAACTAAAATGGTGCAGGGTCTGCAAGAGAAGCCATATGAGGAAAGACTAAAGGAGCTTAATATGTATACCCTTGAGGAAAGGAGGGAGAGGGGACATGATAGAAACGTTTAAGTACCTCACTGGAATCAACAAAGTCCAAGAGGGTAGCATCTTTCAGAAAAAGAGATGTGCAAGAACAAGGGGACACAATTTGAAGATAGAGGGGGGACGGCTCAGGAGCAATGTGAGGAAGTATTTTTTCACAGAGAGGGTGGTGGACGCATGGAACAGCCTTCCTGAGGAGGTTGTGGGGTCTAAAACTGTGGGAGAATTCAAGAATGCATGGGACAGACATAAGGCAATTTTTGTCGGGGGTAGGAAGAAATAGGCTGTTGGATAAATAGGATCTGCAGCTTATCCTCTAGGTAGGGAAATGGGCAGACTAGGTGAGCCAAGCGGTCCTTATCTGCTATCAAAGTCTATGTTTCTATGTTTCTGTTAAAACAGGTGCTGATCAAAATGAAGCCTTTATAGCTGGAAAAGCTTTGTCACACTCTGGAGTCAATTTCACGTTATTTGGGTACTGTTTTTTCATGAGTTTGTGAGGGGAATAGCTAACTCAGCAAAGTTTGGAACAAATCTTTGATGATAACCAGCCAGCCCTAAAAATGAGCTGACATGTTTCTTTGTATTAGGTACAGGGCTGTTAGCTACAGCTTCTATTTTAGAAGTCTCTGGCTTAACTTCTCCATTTCCCAACACATAGCCCAAATATCTAGTTTGCTGCATGCCCAATGCACATTTAGTGGGATTAATTGTCAGACCTGCATTTTTGATAGCTTGGATAACTGGTTGTAGGTGTTCTGGGTGGCTTTTCCAGTCTAGACTGTACACAATGACATCATCCAGGTACGCAGCACAATAACCAGTGTTTGGGGATAAAATTACATCCATGTACTGCTGGAATGTAGCTGGCGCACCATGTAAACCAAAGGGCTTGGTGGTGAACAGATAGAATCCTGTAGATGTGGCAATTGCAGTTTTGTCTCTGTATTCTTTAGCTAAAGGTATTTGACAGTAACCCTTGGTAAGATCGAGGGTACTGATATGCTTTGCACTCCACAGTCTGTCCACCAAATCATCTATTCTGGGCATAGGATAACTGTGAAATTCTGACACTTGATTAAGTTTCCTGAAATCAAGGCAGATTCTAACGCCCCCTTCTTTTTTGTTTACCAATTACATAGATACATAGACAATGTCGGCAGATAAGGGCCTATGGCCCACCCAGTCTGCCCATTTGAGCTTGTAAGTTCAGTTTATGTTTTCCTAGAAGTCTGTTGCCCTTTACCCCTGACCTCCAGAATTCCTTTATGTCTATCCCATGCATTCTTAAATCCGTGATTGTTTCAGCCCCCACCACTTCCTCTGGCAGGGTGTTCCACTTGTCCACCACCCGTTCTGTGAAGAAATTCTTCCTCACGTTTCCTCTGAATTGTCCTCCCTCCAACTTCATCCCATGCCCTCTAGTCCTGGAACATCTTTTTCGCTTAAAAATAGTGTATTCCTGCACCCTGTTCCTCCCTGTAAGATACTTGTATGTCTCTATCATATCCCCTCTCTCCCTCCTCCCATTACCATGGGAGATGACCAAGCACTCCTTGACTCCTCAGTGATACCCAGTTCTTTCATTTTTTTGTATTTCCTTAACCACATCAGCTCTTAACCGCTCTGGCAACCTGTATGACTTCTGACTAATAGGATGAGCATTCTTTGTTACTATTACGTGCTCAACCCTTTGCTCAGCCTGGTACCGTGGTAAAAGTAGTGTTAAATGTTCTTTAGCACATTAGGAATGTCTGCAGTTTATTCTGAGGTTAAGGAAACATTCACCTTTACAGCATCAACATTTACAGTTTATTCCTCTGTCATAAGCTACATCAATATCTTCCTTATCAGTTTCTGGTAAAACTAGTAAGGCAGCTTTTGGCATTTTTTCAACCCATTTCTTGAGGAGGTTAGTATGGTATATCTTAAAAGGATTTTTCTTGTCGGTGGTCTCAGTCTCATAGTTAACAGTGCCCGTACGTCTGTGAACTTTATAAGGTCTTTGCCACTTCATTAACAACTTATTTTCTGTTGTGGGTAACAGTAGCAAAACCTTTTCACCTGGCTTGAAAACTTTTTTTTTTACCCCATGGTCATAATATACCTTCTGCTGGTTTTGAGTCTCTTCCTGATTACTCAGAGCAATTTCAACATATTTTGCCAGTTTCTTTCTTAGAGCACACATATAAGAAGTTATGTAGTTTGTTTTTGGGTGGTGTTATCTTCCCACATTTCCTTTATCACATCCAGTGGCCCTCTTGGCTGCCTACCATACAGCATTTCAATGGTGAAAACCCTGTTGATGCCTGTGACACTTCTCTGTAAGCAAAAAGCAGGTAAGGCAAGTATTGGTCCCAATCTTTCCCTTCCCCTTTTACAAACCTTTTTAACATGCGTTTTAGGGTTTGGTTAAAATATTCAACAAGACCGTCTGTCTGAGGGTGATGGGGGAAGTTCTTATGGCAGTATTACCTAGCGGTCTGTACAGCTCTTTAAGCAGTGCAGCACCAAAATTACTACCCTGATCAGTAATAATTTCTTTAGGTATGCCCTCTCTTGTGAAAATTGTGGCTAGCTCTGCTGCAACTTTTGGGGCTGTAACAGTACGCATTGGAACTGCTTCTGGGTATCGAGTAGCATAGTCGCATACTAACAGGATAAATCTATTACCCTTTTTACTTTTGTTTAAAAGACCAACCATAGCCATTGCAATTCTCTCAAAAAGCACATCTATCAAGGGTAGGGGAATCAGGGGCACCTTATCTTTTCTAGTGACTGGGGCTACTTTCTGACACTCAGCACAGGAATTACTTACGATAAGTAACAACATCTTCATAAATTCCAGGCCAGTAAAATCTACACAGCAATCTGTCAAGGGTACGATCCCTCCCTGAGTGACCAGCCATAGGATTATCATGTGCTATCTGTAACAACTCTGTTCTATACTTCTGTGGTATAACTAGTTGTTCTGTCTGTTCCTGTGTCTTGGGTTTAACCCAAACTCTGTACAGTAACCCATTACATTTTTTAAACATTGGTCCACCCTGTTTTGGTTTCACCCCCAGCTGCTTGAAATAACCCTGGAGAGAAAAATCATTAGCTTGCTCTAAAAGAAAATCACAATCAGTTAACAATTTAGTTTCAGCATTTTCATATTTTAACCCTTCATGTCCATCAGTCATTTGTTGCCATAGCTTCTTCAGGCTTTGTCTTTCTTTCCTGGATTTTCGGATCTTGGAGCTGTGCTCAAACAAGTCCGAATCAAAATTACTGAAAGGAAAAGTGTCCCCACTGTCTCAAATTTTCTTTGCCTGAGCTCTTGTCACCACAGCTGCTGAAACATCAGGACTTATTCCTGCTTTGATCAACCCAGTAAATCTGGAAAGTCATTTCCAATAATCACAGGTACAGGTAACTTTGGTACTACCCCCACTTCCATTTGATGCGACACACCCTTAACGGTCAGAGTCACTTGGGTGATAGGATAGTATCTAGTGTCCCCGTGGATGCAGATGACACCAGTACCTGGTCCCTTTGCACAGTGTTTTCCCAGCACTTTAACATACACTATCATGGACTAGGGTGCCCACCTGGGGGAACACAGGGTCCATGGCATCTGGTGCCCTGAGGAGTCCTGATGTCACATCAACCTGCTGGAGCTTTGAGCTGCTCACCTGTCCCTGCCAGCCTTCACTCCACACCTCCTGGGTCAGGTCCACACTGACAACATGACAACCATGTACTACTTCAACAAGCAGGCTGGGACATGCTCCCAACCTCTGTGCAAGGAGGCTGTCCGCATCTGGACCCTTGTGCTCAACCTCAAGGCTGACCTGCTGGCCATTCATGTAGCTGGAGTGTCCAGTTGGCTGGCGGATACCCTCAGCCATGTGGGCGAGGCATCTCATGAGTGGTCCCTTCATCAAGAGACAGTGGACTGTCAGTTCTCCCAGTGGGGCATCACTCAGGTGGACCTGTTTGCCTCTCGGGAGAATGCCAAGCTAAGGATGTTTTGTGCCCCCCCCCCCAGCAGGGAACACTGCAGGGGGAGGTCTTCACGAGACCCTGGACGCTGGGCCTCCTCTATGCCTTCCCTCCCTTTCCTCTAATCCACAAGGTTCTGATCAAAGCCTGGAGGAACAAGGCACGGATGATCCTGCTGGCTTCCGACTGGCCATATCAGTTCTGGTACCCCGATCTCCTCAGCCTCAGCAGCAGGCCTCCATGGCATCTGCTACTTCACCTGGACCTGCTCTCAGGGAAAGGTTCCTTCACCCAGATCTCCAATCCCAGTACCTGACAGCCTGGTTCCTGAGTGACTAAAGTTCCAGGCTCTGGGACTCTCTCACGAGGTCCTTCATGTGGTGGAGGCCTCTCAGGAGTCGACATGCCTTCAAATGGAAGAGATTCTCCCTCTGGTGCCTGGGCAAGGAGCTTGACTCCCTGTCCTGCCCCGTGGCTAGCATCCTCAACTACTTATGGTCCCTCTCTCAGTTGGGCCTTCAATCGATAACCCTCAAGGTGCGCCAGGCTGCCATCTCTGCATACTGGGCATGGGCTGGTGTGCTTATAGTGGTGCAGGAGAAGGTGTTCAGATGCTTCTTTAAGGGGCCTTGACCACATTTCCCCTCCAGTGCATGAACCACCACCACCTTAGGACTTTTTGCTGGTGTTGGCAGTGTTCATGGGCAAGCCATTCAAACTGATGCACAGGTGTGAGATGTCACACCTGCATGGAAGACTGCCTTCTTGGTGGTCATCACATCTGCCAGAAGGATCAGTGAGCTCCAGATGCTCTTGGTGGCATCTCCTTACCTGGCCATACACAGGGACAAGGTTGTCCTTCACCCCAACCTGAAGTTCCTTCTGAAGATTGTCTTGGAGTTTCACCTTAACCGGGTGATCAGTCTCCTGGTGTACTTCTCCAACCACACCTCAGAGGCTGAGCATGGGCTCCATATTCTAGACCTGAGGTGAGCATTTGCCTACTGTAAGGAGCACATGACTGGAGTTCTGGGAGAGGGTCACAAGCTACTTATCACCTGTGCTGAAGCTGCACCTGGCAAACTAGCAGCTAAGTGGAAGATTGGCAGGTGGATAGTCTCCTGCATTGACCGCTGCTATAGGTTATTTATTTATTTATTAAATTTTGTTAACCGGGTAGGCCCGCTGGGCTCCGAAGGTCCCTTTTTCAGGGGCGACCCCGGGGAATTGGTACATAAGGATTGAATATACAAACAGGTATCACAGAGTCATACGGATCATACAGAGTTGCTAAGACAGTATACAATATCCCAATTTTGTGCAAGAGGGCATGAGGTACATTGTATTAGTTGGTACAGTCATAATACAGTGCAGTGTATTTGTTACAAGATATAGCAATTCAGAGCAGTACATGTAAGGTCCGCAGATGCGCTGAGAGTAGTACAAAGAATACAGGGTTATGAATACACCATACAGTTTCTGTGGACAAATAATACGGGGTTATGAATACACCATACAGTTTCCGTGGACGCGGGCAACAAATACATTATAGTATAGAATACAGCAGTGACGTCAGGTGGAGAGGTGAATAAGTGCTTCTGTGTCTACAGGAGGTTCCGTACGGGGTAGTGAGCCAGCTCAAGCCAACGTTAGTTGTTGCCCTTATAGGGAAGCGGTGTCTAGTCAGTATGGACTGATATTAGGTGTGATTGTCTTAGCTGTTGGGGCAGTTGCAGGGACTTGGTTTGTTAATGTGAATACGTAGCCCCCTTTGAAAGATGGCTAATGTTGGTGCCTCCTGAAGACACCTGGGGAGATTGTTCCATGACTCCGGGGCTAGGTGAGTAAAGGATTTTCTCCCTGCAACTGTACAGGTCCGGGGAGTCTCAGGGGAGTTTTGTTCGAGGCGAAGGCGTCTGGCGGCTTTGGGGCAAGTAGTCCATTCAGGCCTGCCGGTGGATGGGCTTCCTGGAGCTTATAGCTCCAGTTTAGTAGGGGGTACTGGAGCCTATTGTCCAGGGATGGTCAGTTGAGGGCAGTGAGGGCATCACAATGGCGGGTCCTCGAGCAGGATTTTGAAGCAAAGCGAGCTCTGGTAGGGAGCCACCCTTAGGGTTTAGGGCTCATTCCACCAGACATACTGATGCCTCAGTGGCTACTTCCAGGGATGTCGCTATCCAGGAAATCTGCAGGGCTGCAAACCTTCATCTCCCATTACCACATTGA
This sequence comes from Neoceratodus forsteri, assembly GCA_016271365.2. Taxonomy (NCBI): domain Eukaryota; kingdom Metazoa; phylum Chordata; order Ceratodontiformes; family Ceratodontidae; genus Neoceratodus; species Neoceratodus forsteri. The sequence continues at coordinate 263,134,192 of CM057452.1, read as the reverse complement.
CCTTGAGTCATGCCAGGATGCTGGTTTTGGGTCCTCGATTCTCCAGTCTGTCTTCCCTAAATAGGGGCTGTGCGCCTTGCCCCCTCCTCCTGCAGAATTACTAGAAGTCTGCCAGAAGTGTGGATAGCACACCATATCCACGCCTCTAGAAAAACAAGTTACTCACCTGTAACTGTAGTTCTAGGAGTGGTATATGGTGTACATCCACACAACCCACCCAACCTCCCCTGGCAACTGGCACACTGGTCTGGCTTCCAGCAGGTCAGATCTGATGTCATAGGGCATTGCTGAGGAGAATGCCACCCAGGTGGGTGAGAGGAGCCAGCTTGAAGACCTTCCGGACTGATTTAAATGGGAAAGGAATTGTGCCAGAAGTGTGGATGTACACCATGTACCACTTCTAGAACCACAGTTACAGGTGAGTAACTTGTTTATCCTACACAGCTCTACTAGAAACTTAGGTAGATGGCATGTTGCAAATGGCAGAGGCAGCAGAAAAGACTATACCTGCAAAAGTAAAAAGGTTTATAAAATGGGCAGGGACAGTCCTCAATGCTGATTGGTTGTTACCTGTGCATCAAATCTATTCGATGCGCAGGTAAAAACAAGTACCGCTAAATCAGGACACTGTAAAATAAAAATCAAGGTGCCAGTTAGAACTTTCAATTTTGAAAGCCCCATCATTTTTTTTCTCGCTAATTGGTCACATTCAAAGCCTGTGCTGTCGTCGCTCGCCATTCACAAATGAAAAAAAGATTTCAATCAATGCCCTGAAACTCTGCACAAAACATTTGCATGCATGAACTACTTTAATTTCATTTGGTTTCAAGTGGTTTGCTTTATTTAAATCTCTGCTTTAATCTTCCCTACCGATCACTCACTTACTTACTTACTTGACATGCTGATCTGAACCCGCTTCCAGTGCCAATTCACCCATCCCTACGCTCTTCAGATGCCATTATCTGTGTCAATATGGGTTAGGACCATAAAACTCAATACTGTTTTAATTTAGCTTTCATTTTCCTCGGGATTTGTACTTCTGGTTCCTGTGGGTGAGAGGGCAGGTGACTGACAACTACACTCCCAGTTCTGACTGATGACCATGTAGCTTGTTGTGTTGTTGGGGGTAGGGAGCTAAAGCAACCAGTTTTCAGCATGACTATAGTTTGTCAAATGAGTATAACTATAAAATATGTCACTAATAAAAACAGTACACCTATGATGGTGGGAGAAGTGGGGAGTCATGGAAACGAGCTTAGCATTATGGGGAAAAAACTACATGTACAGTGTTCACAGAAGAACAGAACACCTAAGTGCAAAGAAAAAAAAACTCAGCAAGCTAATGTAGGTGGAGGAACTATTTTATATCAAATCGCATTAAATATTTTATGATTTTTCTATTTAAACCTACAAATTAAATTTTTTACAATTATGTACATCACAAAGGCCCATTTTATAAGCGCAATAAGACACTCTGGGGGTGTGCGTGAACAGATATTACTGCACTTCCAGGGGCTGAAGGCACTCAGCATGTGGCCCTATGTTTCACTATGTCCCTGGGCATGCGGTAATATATGTTCAGTGCATACCCTATCATGTCTTATTGCTTACTTACTGCAGGCACTGCGATTAGTCCAGTATGTAAGAAGAACAGAGTCGGTCAGGCAGTGCATGGAGAGGTAAGCTCAGTGAGGCCATTAAGGCTCTTAAAGACTAGGTGGGCATTTTTACATCAAATCATCAAGGGGATAGAGAACCAAAGCAAATCAAATCAAATCAACTTTATTTATATAGCGCCTTTCAGAGCCAAGGTGCTGTACATAAGAACATATACATAAATAGATTAAAACAACATTAAAATATATCAACTGTATTTAAATAAAGGCTAAACTAAGTAAATATGTTTTTAAACCAATTTTAAAACTATCGACGGTTGGGCATTCTCTCAACCAACGAGGTAGAGAATTCCACAGGGTTGGTGCTGAAAAAGCAAAAGCACGTGAACCTGATGTTTTCAATCGAACCCTGGAATCTCTAGCAATCCCTCGCAGTGAACAGAGGATGGAGGGGCAGTAGGGAATCAGGAGATCTTTCAGGTAACTGGGTCCCTGGTCATGTAGGGCTTTAAAGGTTAGTAAACCAACCTTAAAGGTGATCCGCCACCTAACAGGCAGCCAGTGCAGTTCGCGGAGCACAGGTGTAATGTGACTGATTCTAGACGTCCCAGTCAAAAGCCTGGCTGCCGTGTTCTGCACTAGCTGCAGGCAGCGGATATCAACCCCAGGTAGCCCTAGGTAAAGGGAATTGCAGTAATCAAGACGGGTAGTGACAAAGGCATGGACCAATGTTGGAAGATCACCCAACGGAACCAGGTGTTTCACCCGGGCGATATTCCTCAGATGGTAAAAAGAGGATTTGACGACAGCTGATACCTGAGATTTTAAGGTCAGTCCCTCATCAAAAATAATGCCCAGATTACGCACCTGATTGGAGGAAGGGAGCGGCATACCACCAAGTAACAAACCTGAGGGTTGTCCAACTCCCAAACCTGCCCCCGGACGACCTGGGTCCACTACCAATACCTAAGTCTTATCCGAATTCAGTCTTAGCCAGCTGGAACTCATCCAAAGTCTGATCTCAGCAAGGCAGTTGTTTAGCACGAAGAGTGCATCACCCTGGCCGGGGAGAAAGGACAGATACAGCTGGGTATAATCTACATAGCAGTGAAAACCCAAGCTGTATCGCCTGATGATTTCTCCCAATGGCAGCGTATACACTGCAAACAACATGGGAGCCAAAATGGAGCCCTGCGGTACCCCACAAGGCAGGGAATGAGCGCCAGATGAATATATTCCAGTGGCAACTCTCTGAGACCTGCCTGTGAGGTAAGAATGAAACCACCTGAGGCCTGTACCAGACAGCCCACAATAAACCCGCAGGCATTCCAGTAGCACACCATGGTCTACAGTGAAGGTCATGGAGAATGGGTGGCTATGATCACATTTTTAGTGTGTGTAAGACTGCAGGCTGTAGAATTCTGAGCATGGTGATGTCTAAAAAGTTGACACTTAGGTAGCCCAAAAAGTAGTGTGTTACAGCAGGTGAGATGAGAGGACATAAAGGCATGAACCAGAATCTCCACAGACGTTTGTTCTAAAAAGTGGTGGATGCCCAGCTATATTGCAAAGATGGAAAAAGAAGTTTTACAGATGAGTGAGGTATAAAAGGAGGAAGAGCATTCAGGGTCTAGAAAAATGCCAAGGATATAGAAACAGAAAAATGTCAGCAGAAAAAGGCCACTGGTCCATCCAGTCTACCCTGTTTTACCTTATCGTTCCCCGGGACCTAATGTCTAGTCGGGCTACTGCCCTCACCTCCCAACCCTTGTCCCCAGGATATGGACAAAATAGGCAAAGGTGAGATTCAAGAAGGCAAATTGAAGAGGAAGAGAACTGGCTAAGGGAGCGTCTCTTATCCAAGAGTCGTACTTCCATTTTGGAAACACTTAGTTGTAAAATATTATAGTTGAGCCAGCCTTTGACTTTGTGATGGAACAATGTGGCCTTCAACTTCAAGGATGTAAGCAATTCTATCATAGATACATAGAATTTGACAGCAGATAAGGACCGCTTGGCCCACCCAGTCTGCCCATTTCCCTACCTAGTGGATAAGCTGCAGATCCTAGTTAACCAGCAGCCTACTTCTTCCTACCCCCAACCCCTAGAATTGCCTTATGACTGTACCATGCATGCTTGAATTCCACCACTGTTTTTGACTCCACAACCTCCTCGAAGGCCAGACTTTGCATCCATAACCCTCTCTGTGAAAAATACTTCCTTAAATTACCTCTGAGCGCTTCCATCTTCAAATTGTGCTCCCTTGTTCTTGCACACCTCTCTTTTTGAAAGATGCTACCCTCTCGGACTTTGTTGATTCCCTTGAGGTACTTGAAAGTTTCTATCATGTCCCCCCTCTCCCTCCTTTCCTCGAGGCTATACATATTAAGCTCCTTAAGTCTCTCTTCATATGTCTTCCGGTACAGACCCTGCACCATTTTAGTTGCCCTCCTCTGGACAGCTTCCATCCTGTCTATGTCTTTGCGGAGATTGGGTCTCCAGAACTGCACACAGTCCAGATGGGGTCTGACCAGCTGTCTGTACAGAGGGATAATAACTTCCTGTTTTCTACTGGTGATGCCTCTCCCTATGCATCCCAGTATCCTCCCAGCCCTCCTTGCTGCCCTCTCATATTGCTTGCCCACCTTTAGGTCATCTGATATGACTACCCCCAGGGACCTCTACATTGCCTTTAGGTAACTGAAATGGGTGGCCACTAACTTCTGAGCTATAAAGAATGTCACTGGCTTTGGGAACCTGAGCGGTGTATTCTTTCCCTCCAGGGGCATGAGTGGTACAACATTCAACTCCAGAGAGATGAAAGATGCTGTCATTGATTTCAGGGACTTCAGCAATACAGAAATCCACTCCAGAGACATGAAAGTCGGGTTTCTGAGGGTAGGGTTTCAATTATGCTGGAATGGACTTTCCTTCTAGTCCCCAGTGCTGTTGTGACATGCATGACATTAGCCTTCATAGGGCATCTCCGAAGTTCTGCTGCAGCACAGATATCCATTGTAAAATTTCATGGTTGATGATTTCAACATTATTCATTGCAGTGCAGTCTGTGTAGTCCACTGTCTGAAGTAATTTAAGGAACACCGTCATGCTGATGCTTTGTTGGTGTAATGGATGATGTATGAAATGGGCTCCATGGCAGACACGTCTATACGTGCTTATTCAACTTCTCTTAAAATGACTGCCAAACAAGCTGTGCTTTGTACTGCATGCCAGAACCAAATAGGTGAAGAATAGGAAATTATCTTACTTCAAGAGGGTTCCTGCAGTAGGTCATAACATGTAGAACTGCGCCCCCTGGCACCAGGACTGCACAGCAAAGTGTTGCTAGCAATGTCTGGCGGGGGACTGCCCCACCCAACATCATGTGATGTGCATCAGCGTGACCCTATATAGTGGGCGGTCCCCGTGCCTGCCTTCCAGTTTTTTCCTGCCATCGACCTGTTCAAGAACTTCATGGTAAACGTTGCTCAGTCGATCGCCATTTCTACCTTATTTTTCCAAGTTTTCAGTCCGTTCTTCGATTCTTTTATGTCTTCTCCATCTCTGACTAAGAAGAAGTGTGAGAAGTGCAGTGCACAGATCCCTCACAAGGACGGCCATCGTCGCTGCCTCTTCTGCCTAGGCCTGAACCACGACACCGCGGCCTGTCCCTATTGCAAGCCTTTTAGTCAGGCCACACGCAAACACAGATAGCAGGTTTTGGAGGCCCAGTTACTGAAGTCCAGAATGGCCACTCTTGAAAAGGAGATGCAGAAACTGAGGGATACTGCTTCTTCTTCTTTGGAGTCCAGACAGAAGAAAAAGAAGGACGAAGAAGAGCACAGGGAATGGGAGTGCATGGAGGATTGGGACCAAGTTACCTCCAGCAAGCCTTCGACCATCAAGGCTGTTCCCCCACCGCCTGCCCTTGTGGTTGTCCAGGCCATGTCCGGGACTTCTCCAGGTTCCTCTGCTTCTTTTCAGCCTATCTCCACCGGTAAGTCGTCCACCGGCTCCTCTGGTGAACACCTGGTTTCTACGGCTAAGTCAGACCCCAACTCCTCCGGGGCCCACCCGGTAGTCGGTAAGCCGGATGCCAAAAACCAGGCAAGGATCCACACGACTCCAACCGATAAGTCAGTTGAGGGTCCTCCCCTCCTCTGCCCGGTCCCTCTGTAGTCCGATAAGTCGGTTGCCCAAGTTTTGGATGACCACCCGGATGCAGCTCACCCATCGGGGGCTGATGCCACCTTACCCGACGCCTGGTCGAGCCCGCCAGCCTCCCTTGGTCAGCCCTCCTCCCAGCTCTCTCCTGGGTGGGAGCCTTCCTCTCCACCTCCAATGGTGGAACCTCCTACTCCAGATATTACATCTGGGGTGGAGGAGGAAGTGGGACTCCAGGATGTGGTCTTCTCCTCTCCCACTCAAGCGGCTGTGCCACAGGTCCCTCCCGTGAATACCCTCCCAGAGATACCAACACCAGACCTGATCCTCATGAGTGCTCCTGTCCTCCTTTCTTCTCTGTCAGACCTTCCTTTGGCTCCGCCATCAGGGCCTCCTCTGCTGGGTGCACCCTTTCTGACACATGGGGCATCGCCAGACACTTTATTTAACCTCCCTACATCAGGGCCCTTACATTTGCCCCCAACGCAGGCTATCACTGTACCAAGTCGACATCAGGTCCCCAGACATTGACCATCCCGATGTCAGACCCTCTGACATCGGCCAGCCCAATGCAGGATACCTTTCCAGGTCCTTCCAGACCCCCAACGGAACTGAGTCATCCGCTAGGGTATCATCCCTATTCAGGGTTCCAGATGCTGGCTTATCCACCATCTGGTCTGATGATGGGTTCTTTTCCCCAGACTTTCTACCGTGGGTATCAGACCCCTAGCTATCCCTATTATCAGGGGTATCCTCCTCCACAGTATCAAGGATTGGGTGCACACTTTTACCACCCTCCGCCCACCCCTACTCCTCCGCCCCCTACACCTCCAGTTCAACAGGGCTTTCAAACTCTGATACAGTCCTGGTGAAAGGATGCCAGATCCCAGCTGGTCTCTGACTTGGAACAATGGCTGCCGGGCCCAATAGTCTCCTTCCCTCCCCATTTCATGTCACCAGATAGCTCTCTTCACTCTGCCACAGTGCACATTTTGGGTGCAACCCCCCAAGAGATCACCCTGCCAGAGACTGGATCCCCTAAGGGAGAAGGTTCTTTTGACTCTGAGGAGGACTCCTCAGAAACCTCATCTGGAGAGCAATCCTCTGTGGCCAAGAGCAAAGAATCACCCAAATCCCCTCTGGAGGATTCCTCTTTTACTGAGCTCCTCCACATCATTCAACAAGCTAACAGCTGGAATGCGGAGAAACAGGACGCAAAAAGGTGACATCTAGCAGAGCACCTAGACTTGGAGACTGCTTCCCCATCCCTGTCCCCCATGGACAGCCCCAACGAGGACCTCACTACTACTGTTTGGCAGCTGCCACATTCTATTCCAGCTGTCCCAGAGAAGGCAGACCAGATATACCATGCGCCCGAGGATAATTCCTTTCTAGACTCCCATCCCAAGGTGGACTCTATAGTTATAGTGGCTGCTCACGATCGTTCAGCTACGCCAAAGCATTTGAGCACCTCTTCTCCAGATAAGGAATTGCGGCAGTGTGACCAATTTGGAAAAAAACTTTATTCTTCCTCTGCATGTGCCCTCGGTTCCCTCAAGCACATGGTTTCTATCCAAAAGGCAACTATGGCCAAGCGTGAGGCCCATATCCAATCTTTGGAGGCCTCAGACCTCAAGGAGGAACTAATCAAAGATTTGCACCTGTCCAAAATCTCGTGCAAACATGCACTCAGAGCCACCTACAATTCGATGGATGCGATGACTCATTCCTCCACCACAGCTGTCCCTCTCAGAAGACATGCTTGGCTACACATTTCTGGACTCTCCACAGAAGTCCAGTTAGCTATCCAGGATGCGCCCTTCAGAGGTTCAGTCCTCTTTGGGGGAGACTCCAAAGACATTATTATGAGTCTCCAGGACAGAAGCCAGGCTCTGAGATCCATTAAGTCTATGTACCGAATGGGCTTTCAGAAGGAACAGCCCTTTTCTCGCTAAAACAAGAGGCAGGGTAAACAGGCCTTTAACAGGTGCCAAAACAAGAGAAAAGCCACGGGATCCTCTTTTTCCTCTCCCCTGCCTCAAAAACCCAGAGAGCGGCCAGAGGGTCTCTACCCCCTCATTCCTCAGCTTCCTAACTCATCCAGCCCTCCTCCTCCGCCACCCTCCAGTGTGGAGCCTGTGGGAGGAAGGCTCACCCTCCACATGCAGGAGTGGAAGACCATTACCTCAGACGCATGGGTCCTGCAACGCGTTTCGAGAGGGCACACCATACAGTTTCTGGAGTTCCCTCCAAACTCACCTCCTGGTCATTCCTGATACTCTCTGAACCAGGCGCTGCTGGTCAAGGAGGAAATCCTGGCCCTAAGATAGAAGTTAGTCATAGAGCCAGTCCCTCCATCCCAGAGAGGAAAAGGGTTTTACTCTTATTTCTTCCTGGTCCCAAAAAAGATGGGCAACCTCAAACCCATCCTGGACCTCAGCCGGCTGAACCTGTTTGTGGAGTACAAAAGATTCCACATGCTGACTGTACAGAGTCTTCTGCTCCTTCTGCAGAAGGACCACTGGCTTTTTGCACTGGATATGCAGGATGCCTATCTGCATATTTCAGTGTTCCCAGGCCACCACCGTTTCCTGTGTTTCCTTTTCCAGAAGGAGTGCTTTCAGTTTTCAGCCCTCCCCTTTGGCCTTTCTTCAACACCCAGGGTCTTCACCAAGTGCCTAGCGGTAGTGGCAGTGGCTTTACGCTTTCGGGGTTTCGCAGTGTTCCCTTACCTGGATGACTGGCTCTTAGTGGCCCCATCCAGGGCCAGCCTAAAGGTATCTCTTTCCTTCACACTGGACCTTTTTCCCCCAACTGGGGATTACTGTCAACTTTCCCAAGACATCCCTGCTCTCCTCCCAGAGACTTCAGTTCATTAGAGCAGTCTTGGACACAGTCCAGTGCAAAGCCTTTCTGCCCCCGGACAGAGCAGACACTCTGAGGGAGCAGATTAGTTTGGGCCTCTCCTCCAGGCATATTCCCGCCAGAGCGTTCTTACACCTTCTTGGCCTCATGGAGGCAATCATATCCATGGTTCCCTTGGCCAGATTACACATGAGGATCACCCATTGGACACTATGCATCCAATGGGATTAGCGCTCGGACGACCTAGATCATCCTGTCCTAGTGTCCAGCGCACTCAAGAAAGACCTTGTATGGTGGCAGGATCCTCAGAATTTGTCTCAAGGATTACCTTTCAGGACACCCCCTCCCTCATAGACCCTCACCATAGACACTTCCGGTCTGGGTTCGGGAGCCCACCTGGGGAATCAGCTGGAGATGTCTCTCCACATAAATATATTGGAGATGAGAGCTGTGCTGTATGCCCTGCAGGCATTCCAGCCCATCCTGTCAACAGGAACACTGCTAGTCCAGATGGACAATATGTCTGTGGTCTGGTACATCAACCAGCAGGAAGGCACCCAATCGTACCCCCTGTGCAGGAAGGTGATGCAGGTGTGGTGCTGGACAGTCCAGCACGGTCTTTTTCTCACGGCTGTGCACATCCCAGGTGTCCACAATGTCCTGGCAGACAGCCTCAGTTGGATGTCATCTCAAGCTCACAAATGGGAATTAAGTCAGGAAATGGCCAATCTATTGTTCCATCAATGGGGATGACCAGAAGTAGATCTCTTCACCCCCCATACAACGTAAAACTTCCCAGTTTTTGCTCACTCATTCCAGAGCCTGGTGCTGTCTGGCATGACGCGTTGTCACTTTGCTGGACAGGGAAGTACTTGTACGTCTTCCCACCCTTTCCCATTCTACAGCGGGTCCTTCTGAAACACCAAGCAGAGAGGGCTCAGATGATCCTTATAGCTCCCCTCTGGCCAAGGCAGATCTGGTTTCCACTCTTGCAGCAGCTGGCAGAGGAACCTCCAGTTTCCCTTCCTCTTCAACATGATCTGTTGATGCAAGATTAGGGTAGACTAGTACATCTGGTACTCAGAACCCTGCATTTTCATGTGTGGCTCCTTTACACATAATTGTGTCATGTTTTGAAGTTTTCCAGAGGGTCGCTCAGGTCCAGGTGGAAGTTAAGAAACCCCCCACCAGGTCCACTTACACGATGAAATGGAAGCATTTCTACATCTGGGCCACATCCAAGGGCTGGGACACCTTCACTTGCTCAGCTCCTCAGGTTATGAAGTACCTGTTCCACCTGTCTAACTCTGGTCTAAGCTATTCCTCCCTTAAGGTCCACCTGTTTGCTATTTCAGCCTATCGTTCCTTTGTGGACAGGAAACCTGTTGCTCAATTGGAGGTCTCAAAAACCTTTATGAAAGGGATCCTCCATTTGAAACCCCCTATCTGTAACCCCACCCCACCTTGGGATCTAAATTTCATTTTAGAAAAGCTTACACTCTCTCCTTTTGAACCACTGGTAAGCTGTGATATGCGCTACCTGTCCTGGAAAGCACTCTTTTTGGTTGCTATTACTTCCGCTCAAAGAATTTCTGAGCTTCAGGCCCTGATGCATATGGAGCCTTATTTGATTTTTCACAGGGACTGGGTGGTCCTGCGTACAAATCCTAAGTTTCTTTCCAAGGTGGTTTCTGAGTTCATCTTAAATTAAATGGTTGAATTCCTGGTGTACTATCCAGTTCATTCAAACAGGGGTGAGACTCTACTTCACGGATTGGATGTACAAAGAATCTTGTGTTGTTATGTCAACAGGACCAAAGATATATGCAAGTCAGATCATCTTTTTATTTCCTTTGCCCCCAGATCTTTGGGGTTGGCAGTTTCTAAGCAGTGTCTCCAAATGGCTGGCCAACTGCATCCGCTTTTGCTACCAGAAGTACAACAAACCTCTTCCAGGGGAGGTCAGAGGTCACTCTACCAGAGGCATGGCTGCTTCTACAGCATTTTGTCAGGAATGTTTCTGCAGCAGAGATTTGTGTGGCAGCAACCTGGAGTTCAGTCCATACCTTCACGAAGCATTACAGTCTAGACATTGCCTCTAGGCGTAGGGCCGGGTTTGGCCTCGTCATCCTGCAGGGCCTATTGCCATAGGCCAGTCCTGGTCTGTTTTCAGTTGTTCCTCCTCCCCTGTTTCTCTCAGTCTCTCTCTGAGTGACTGCTTGGGATTCAGTCCTACAAGTTATGACCTACTGCAGGAACCCTGTAGAAGTAAGATAGTACAGTTATGTAAGAACTTACCGTAAGAGTAGATCTTCGAGAGCGGTTCCTGCAGTAGGTCACACTTTCTCTCCCTCCTTCCCTCAGTTTCTGCATTTCTTCCTGATCATTCTGAACTGGCCTCCAGGATTCTTATCATTTTCTCCTGTCTCATCCTCCTTGGATCTCCAGCAGGAGAACTGGAAGGCAGGCATGGCGACCACCCACTATATAGGGTCACGCTGACATCCGTCATGTGACGTCGGGTTGGCGGTCCCCCACCAGACATTGCTAGCAAAACTTTGCCATGTGGTCCTGATGCCAGGGGGGCACAGTCCTATATGTTATGACCTACTGCAGGAACCTCTCTCGAAGATCTACTGTTACGGTAAGTTCTTACATAACTGTACTTTTTTCACCACATACTGTGTACGGTATGTTCTACATTATGTTCCAACTTCTTGATGTACTGCTTCTGTACATATCCATATTTCATTGCTGGATGAGTTTACAGTAAAATATAATTTGTAAAGGAGATGTCCTCTGCATTCAAAATTCAACTCTAAAAAATTTGAAACACTGAACAAATACTCTTTACTTTCCTCGTAAGATTTAAGAGAACAATATTTTAGGTTGTTATTCTTAGGTTAACAAGGAGGCAAACTCAATGGACCAGTTACAGTATCTTACTCCCTCTATTCCCAGCACCTTCACACAGGCAAATTCAGATTGAGAGAAGAACACCATAACTTCTACATATCAGATACACCACACCCCACCTCCCCTTCCCTTTATTAAGCCTCACGATCCCTCCCTTGGTCTTCCTTCGCTCTCTCTGATGTACCTATAAAAGATTTTATCCCCCTTCCTAACTGACGAAGAAGCTTTATTTTTATTTGTTGTATTTTGTTGACTGGGTAAACCCATTGTACATATTGGAGTCCCTTGTTCGGGGACGACACAGAATTAATGGTAGGAATGCGTTCATAGGACAACAAACACAGAGACATTTGAACACTTACAGTACAATGGACTGGTTAATATTACAGAGGAAACATTGTTGGTCGAAATATTGTTTGCTTATGAATTTTCAAGACATTCTACAGAATAAAATGCCATTTGTTTTTAACTTTGAAACTGTCATCTGACTGAGTATTCTTAATGTCCACCTAGGCTGCCTGGTTAAACACTACACGGTCACAGGGAGGTTTAAATTACAACCATACCATGATAAACATTTATCAGAAAACAGAGTCAAGAGCTGAACTGAGATCCAAATGTAAGACACAAAATGTACTTCATCAAAATTCCTAGGTTGTGACTATATAAAACGCTATGTCAGCGGGGTGCACGCACCAGGTAAAAAAACAACACATAAATAAATGCGCCCCCTCCCCACCATGCCTCTGGAAACAAGCTATTTTGGTTCAGTAGGCTTGTCCTGGTAAAACCTCTTTTAATAAATAAACAAATAAATGTGACCTAAGTCATTCTCTGCATCTCCATAGTAAGAAAAGTTCAGAAATAATAAAGGGAAATTAAACTCCCGAAGGATTCTTCTAATGTATATCATAAGAAGGTGAACACATCTCCAACAAGAACTTGGGCTAAAGAACATGGAAATTATTACAATAACAGTAATAGAGACATTTTAAACCGGCCTTCTCAACGTCAGTGAGTGAGGGGGCCCTACAGTATTTCTTCCACAAAAATGAAACAATTTGTAAATTACAGTTTCCCAGCAAGCAGCATCAGGAGGGTCAAGTATACAAACCATATGAGATGCTCAGATAGGCTTGAAAAAATGGCTGTCTTGAAAGCAAACCGCTGCCAACTGAACTTACATTCAAAACTACAGAAAAGCATGAAGCGAAACTCTCACAGCACAAAACCTCACATTCCCAAGTCCCACACCCAGCAGTCAAACTGAAAACAGCCCAACAGTAACCTAGAGGAAATAACGTTAGTACTAAAATAAAGTGGAGAAATTCTGACACATCTTCTGTGTATACAGTAAATCCCCTCCTGTAGGCCTTATCTTGCTCCCTGCCCAGGAGCACAACCACAGCAAGACTGCCAACCACCCAAACTGCTCACGGTAGCGCTTCTCTGCTGGTCCCAACTGGACTGCATGTGGTAACCGACAGCAGCAGTCTTTGTTTCTTTGCCATTTCTTGGCACAACAGTGATCATGGCAACTGCCAGAACTGGTTTTATATCCATGGTGCCCCAAACAGAAACATATGTGGTGCCCCCTTCACCGCTCCCACTCACCCCCTCTTCTCTCTTCTGCCACATCCCACACGTGACATCTAAAAAGTGGTAACAATTCTATGAATGCAATAGGGTGACAACAATAATTCCGGTTTTATAGTGAAATTTTTGCATTTCATGCTGATCTAGGAAGAAGCAAGCTGCTGGTTAACTAGGATTTGCAGCTTATCTAATAGGTTGGGAAATGGGCAGACTAGGTGGGCCAAGCGGTCCTTAGCTGCCATCAAAGTCAATGTTTCTATGTACACACTGGAACCATGAACCTGTCAATATTACAGAGAACAAAGAAGCACTAGTGCAATGGTGTGTCCTAAGCTAACTGTCAATAAAGTGGAGACCAGATATTATATTTAAAGAAAAATAAAATATCCACACTGCTTGTAGCATTGTCTGCCCCTAGCGACTATAGTGTCCTGTACATGAAGAGGCAAAAAATTATTAAATATGCTGATGTATAGAGAGACCCGACAAATGTGGAAGAACAATACAAAAAGTCCTAGTTACCCTTGGAGACATGGGACTCACTAACAGATGAAAGCTTGGGTAACTCTGCATTATAATCTGTAAACTGTCATATGGCAAGTAAACTCTAGTGACAGTGTTTTATAAGTATATAGCTTCCATTAATTAAAAGAGAGACTATCAGTGATAATGACTGCAATGATAAAAGGGGATTAAATAGCATTTCAAGATGTAGCATGTTCTAGTGGCTGCCATACATTTATTTTATTTATTTGACAAGGAAAGGCACATCCAGTTTTAACGGGGCATTTCCAGGTGTGTTCTGGGTGTGTGTTATAGGGACCTATTTTATTCATAGGTGGAATGTTGACCAGGACCCTGGAGAAAATCCCCTACTCTTACTAAAATTCTTTATATGGCCCTCAAGGTGTCAGCTTGTTTGACAAAAAATGTGGTTAGCTGCTCAGAGTTACTTGCTATTATTACAAAAGCACTACAAACTATACAGGGTCCTGAGCACAGAACTTTACCAAAAGCAGCATTTCTCTGAGTTTCGAGAAATTTCACATGGTTAACCAGCTAAATTAATGTCGCTATTGAGAAAATTAGGATATTGATTTCCTGTAGTGCAATGATGTAATAAGTATAGTTTGCGTTCATTTTCAAAACTTTGTTTGTATAAGTATTTTTTGTTTTCTTTGTTATTTTATATCTGTATTGTTGTGAGTATATAACATGCTTGTTTGTTGTGTTTTTGTTTTGCTATTTTTCCATTAAATAAAAATGTCCCTAGTCTTATATACATAGATACATAGACACTGTTGGCAGATAAGGGCCTACGGCCCACCCAGTATGCCCATTTGAGCGTGTAATCTTGCGATGAATGCCATGGGATCTTTTACTTCCACCTGGACAGCCACTAGAGATTAATAGAAGGGATTCTGGTTTGATGTCTTATCCGAAGGATGGCACCGCAACAGTGCAGCACCCCCGTAGTGCTGCACTACACTGTCAATATTGGGAAATAGCCAACGTTCCTGGTATGGGACTAGAACCCACAACCTCCCAATCTTCTTGCTCCAGAGGTGAGTGTGCAATCTACTGAGCCCACAAGCCTGGGAACTCAGAGATGTTAAGAGGCCCTAATTGAAATCCCACTAGAGGCACTTATATGCAGTGTGTTCCTGAGCAAGTCATTTAACCTCTCAGAGCTTTGGTTCACAGTGGAAAAAGGTAAAAAGCAGGACCCAACTATAAACAAGATATTGCATCTCAACTAGGCTATTCTAGGTAAATAGACTATAAATAAATCCACCTATGTAATGTTTATGACCTTCTTTTTACTTTCTGGTTACAATTGTCCTTTCTAGATTTTCTAATCAGCCACTTTCTGGTTCTGCCAGTTACTCTATATATAAAACTCCATGGAGACCATAATCTTTGGTCATGATTAATAACAGACGATGTATTGTAAGGTTTATGATTTCCCTACAAGGTAACATGAAAGCAGCATCTTTGATGTTTCTCACAGCAGCTGACACAAATATGGGAGGCCGTGGTAAAGACAGAAGGCTGAATGTTTGACACGCAGTATGTTTCTGTTTGCCAAAATTGGACACTCAGAAACAACATTTTCAGAGAGATTGTATGTGAAGCCTGTTTCTCTCTAAAGAAGAAAGCCATTGTTGTCAGGAGTCAGACATGAATGTACTCTCCCAGGGCCATGTGAGGCTATGCTGGTTTGCCCACAAACACCATTGCTTCAGTCTTGTTCACCTGACCAGAGAGATTATGTATACAGAGAGCTAGAGTAAAGAAGGCTAGCCTTTGAGAGTATAAGATGACGGTCTGTACTGTATATGATCTATTTGCTTCTGACATTTTTGAAGCAAGAGAAAAGTAAAAGATCACAACATTTTGAAAACTGGTCCTTTCTTCATTTTTGTACTGAGTGCTTGCTTTATTTAAAGCTGCACATTAAACAAGAATGCTTGTTTTCCTTTGGTGTTGTTTCAGTGTCTGTTAGTGCTTTTGATTATACTGTACTTAGAGGTTGTGAGTTCTGTTTCACTAATCATGTGAAGTTTGAAATGCTAGCATTTGTCATTATATTTATTTATTTAACCAGGTATAGCACACTAAGCTGAAAGCTTTTTTACAGGAGCAACCTGGGAGCACAAGGAGGTTAAGTGACTTGCTCAGGGTTACACAGTATGCAAGTGGAAGCTGTGAGATTCAAACCCAGGTCTGGCCTGCTAGATGTCACCAAATTTGCAGCTCAGAGCCTTAGACCACTGCGCTATACTGCCTCTTATATACTTCTTGATGTACTTAGTCTTGGGGCTTAAATGCTGTACCAGTTACTGGTTGGTGTCACAGCGTCAGCAGTGCATGTTAAGTAAAGGAAAGAGCATGAGGGGCAGAGTAAAGGGAACTAAAAGGGAGCATTTACGAATAGTGGCCATCACAGTTTGAAAGCCCGTGAAAAGTTA
This sequence comes from Neoceratodus forsteri, assembly GCA_016271365.2. NCBI lineage: Eukaryota > Metazoa > Chordata > Ceratodontiformes > Ceratodontidae > Neoceratodus > Neoceratodus forsteri. The sequence continues at coordinate 263,118,063 of CM057452.1, read as the reverse complement.
TTTTGTATTTGCCTATAACTGGTTTCCACTCACAGATATTGGTGTCGAAGTCTGCCCTATATTGATAATAAATTGCAACCCTTTTTACAGCCTTGTGATGTCACTGACAGTGAAGCTGTTCCAACCAAATTGTAGATCAGATCCAGAAACAGGTGGTTTAATACTTTTTATTGGACCAACATAGATGTTGCAAAAGAAAACAGTGCTTAAGCTTTTGGACCAACCAAGTCCTTCCTTGGAAGCTTATGATAGTTGTGTAGAAGATCGCTTTCTATTAACACCCAGATCATACATAAACAACCTGAAAGAATTCTCATTGGTCTAAAATACCTTTTTTAAACCATTAACAGAGGTTTAAATACAGATAACCAGTTTTAGTCAGCTAGCTGGCTACTGATGCATTTCAAGGACAAATGTCAGCAAAGGCAGATAAGAAGAATCCTTCACCTGGTGGTGCTGAGGGTTGAGGCACTGGATGCCACACCTCGTACCATGCTGTGACCTGGATTTGGGAATGAGCATGGGTCATTGGGGGTTGGCAGGGGAGGGAGGGGAGGGAGAGGATCAAGCATCTGGAGGACAGCTCTTCTCTCTCGGGGACGGATTCAGGGACTGCTCGGCTGCCTAGCGGCCCTGGGTGGAGACTGGGGTTGCTATAGGTAAGCCAGCCATATGTAAGTGGGGACAGGAGTGCGGCAGATGTCAGCAGGATACCCGTGCACGGGACGTCATGGCATGTCGCGTTCACGGGGGGGAGGCAATCACTAAGGAAAAATCCCTATCGAGGAGATGATGGGGGCTTCGGGGGCAGGACACTCATCCCAGTGCCGGCCCACTTCCTCGGTGATCTCACTCCCCCTCCGACAGTCAAGATAGGCACTCTCTAATCACAGACAGGCCGCTATGGGAGAGCGGGCCCTGCCCGGGGGGGGGGTGATCCATGGTGCTAGTGTCTGCCTGGTCACCGGAGGAGTTCACCAAGTCTAGGGTTCAGGCAGGGAGCAGAAAGTCCCAGCTGAGTGAGCACTCCGGAAGGATGCCTGGCTTAGGTAGTGCAAGAAATAAAGTCTAAAAAAAAAAAAAGAAGAATCCTTCAAGGACCAGACAGTTTCACTTACTGACATAATGAATGAGAATCGTTTTATGAGAATACACTCTTAATTAAATGTAAGACATTTAGATTTAACGCTCACTTAAGTACATGTTAAAAATGTGGTAGTATGGTCGGCCTGGTGGCTTTGAGGGTTGAGGCACTGTGGATGCCTTACCTCGTGCTGCACCGTGACCCAGGTTCGGAATGTCCTTGGTTCATCGGGTGCCAGCATTGGGAGGGGGGGAGGAGGGATTGAGCATGCCGTCAGGCTGCTTTCCTGTCCCGGGTGGGGGTGGGATGTTGACCTCCCGAGGTCTGATCCCCACCGGTGGAGGTCCAGTGGGTAACGAGGGCAGACGTGGCAGTATGGGTAGGAGGAGGGGGCTGAGCTGGTTTCCAGTGTATGTGCGTGCCTTCACGTGCATCTACGGCTGTGTGCCGGGGACCGGGAAGGGGGTGTATGGGAGAAAACCCAAGAAAAAAACATAAAAATCTAAAATAAAATAAAAATGTTATAGTATTCTGTGTTAAAAATTAGAAAATAGAAAATTCCATCTATGGCAATAGAGGGTATAAGGAAAGGTTTCACTTGAGTGAACAAACTGTTTCACACATTCATACAGAATTAAGCCTACCTGGAGACAATTTATCAACTATATACTCAACCAGATAATATATTCCGTAAACATAAAAACCTTCAGTTCTGTAACCATATTTTTTTTACAAAAAATATCAATTGCCAGAATTGGAGCCCAATAAAAAAAACTTACTAAGGATCCCCTAGTAAATGAGATGATGTATCCTAATATGTTTAGTGTTCAGCAGTGTGTCAGAATATAATCAGTCTACTATATGTACAGTAACAGTCAAGGAATCTGAATCAAAAAGTAAAGGAATGACCCCCCCCCCCGGTAACAACATAATATAGATAACTAGTAGGAAGGAAGTATAAATTCATTATGTACTGTGTGTGAACCAAGAGAACCTGAATATAAGCCTTACCTTAAAAAACACAACTCCAACCACCCCCACCCACCCACACACATAACCCCCAAACAAAACACACTATCCCCTACCACCAACATATTTTTGTTTAGTATAATTATTAACCATTTTTTAACGTAAGTCAACAGAATCCAATTCTCTGTAATCAATATACACTATGAAAAACACAAGTTACATAGATAATATATTGTGGAGAGGAGCCCCCACATTTTTTTGAGTATACTCTGTTATAAGACTAAGGTGTAATTTTGGTTAAAGCCTCCTACCCCTTAGCCCAGAGCGGGGTCGGCTGGGGCTTCAAGTTTAAGTATTTCCATAGTATTTCCAGCACCTTCCCTAGTCTCTAGACTTTACAAGTATTTTTATGTTAGGTGCCCCAGTCCTAGACAGGGAGCCCTGTCCCACCACACCCCAATGGCGACGCACCTCATTCATCACTCCATTTCCCCTCTAACCTTTCTAGGTAACCTCAGGTAGCTATCCAATCATCCCAGATGTGTTTACAGCGGGGATATCTGGCATGGAGAGGGAACGGGGATTGGGGATCATGGGCAAAGTCATCATCTTTGAGCATGTAGTATAAAATCCATGTAGTCCATCTAGAGATGCACTTCTCCTACTGATCATTTAGTTTGTGGGTAATTTGTTCCATTTGGTAAATCTGGATGTTAGCTGTCCACCAACCCCTCAAGCTAGGTGTTCTGGGGGTTGGCCAGTCCTTGGTAATTGCCTTTTTGGCTGCTGTAATGAGGGTGCCTAATAGATAGCAAGTATTAGGTCCTCTGAATTCTTTGGGGTATTGTAGCAGTATGTATAGGTTTGCTGTTAGCTGGATTTGCCCACCAAGGATTTCCTGAAGTTCTAATTGGATTTGCCCACCAAGGATTTCCTGAAGTTCTAATTGAATTTGTTGTAGGAAGGGCTGTATTTTCGGGCATGACCACACAACGTGCGTGTGATGGGTGACAGTCTTGCCGCATCCTCTTCAACAATCTGCTCCCCCGCCTGGGTGGTAATGCTTAGTTATGACCGGAGTTCTAAAATACCAGATCAGTTGTTTTCAGGCATATTCCCTCCACTGATGTGAGCTACTAACTCTAGCCGAGTTCTGACATGCCTGTTGCCATTCTGTATTTGTGATGGGAAAACCCAGTTCCTCTTGCCACATTGCCTGTATGGACGTAGTGAGTTCCTCATGTACAGTTAGAATGGGTTGGTATAAGTCTGAAATTATGTATCCCTGGTCTGGATGACAGATCCGGCTCGCCAGTTCCGTAGTCAAGGGAGGGTGTATTTCTAGCTTCCTCACACTTTGGGGCGTAGTTGTTATAATAACACCTTAGCTGTAAATATCTATAAAAAATCTGATCTTAGGACTCCAAACTCCCTCTGTATTTCCTCGAGAGACTTGAGAAAGCCCTGAAGTAGTATTTGGGACAAGTATGTGAGGGAGAAATGCTCCCATTCATGAAATCTGTGGTCTTGAAGGAGAGGTAGGAATCCTGGTAAGGCTGAAATCGGGGATAGCAAGGCCAGAAATGGCTTGAGGCAGAGGAACTTGATAATGACGACCCATGTCTTTATGTGGAACCTGATCCAAGGGTTATTAGTGATTGCGGTTCTAGGGATAGGTGACGAGCTGTACAGAGACTGATAATAGGGTGTGTTGGGATCCAGAGCACGCTCGACCTCCATCCAATGAGGGGTGGATGTTCTAAGTTGCCTAGCTAGCAGATGAGAGATCTGGGCCACCCAGTAGTAAAACTGGAGGTCCAAGAGGGACAACCCTCCTTTCATCTTCAGTAGGGTCAGGATTTTCAGGCGTACTCTAGATTTCTGTCCCTCCCTTATGAATCTGGAGATCGCCCAACTCCAGCCCTGGAAAACAGACTGTGGTAGGGGTATGGGTACATTCTGAAACAGGTATAATGCCCTTGGGAGGGCCACCATCCGAATCAGTTCTATATGCCTTGGGAGGCTCAGGGGGAGAGTATTCCAATGTGCCAGATCTTGTACTAGTTGGGTTGTAAACGGGACGAAATTATCCTGAATGGCTGTTGCTGGTTTTCTGGCCAAATACACCCCTAGATATTTTAATTTATTCAGATCCCTTTATACAGGAAGAGGTTCCTGATTGTTGGGGAGGGCTAGTAATTGAAGGAGAGGGATTCAGTTTTAGTGGTGCTGAGTCTGTAGCCTGACACCTGGCCAAATTCATCCAGAATACACCTGACCTCCAGTAGTGATGCTTCTGGGTTATTCAAATAAAGTAGAATATTGTCCTGTACGCATAAAGTGCTATGTAGTGATTAGTTCCTTCTAGGGTGACCCCAGTGAGGTTCCCTGACTCCCTCATTCTCTGTGCTAGTGGTTCTATATATAATGCAAAGAGGAGTGGTGGCAGGGGACATCCCTGTAGGGTGCCCCTGAGGAGGGGGAAATATGGGGAGTGGTGCACACTATGCTTTATGCATGCTTTGGAGTTGTTATAGATATTTTTCAATATCTAACTAAATGGGATGGGAGCCCCATCTTGCTGAGGGCTAAGTACAGAAACTGCAATGACACCCAGTCGAATGCTTTTTCAGCATCAAGACTAATTAAAGTTGATGGGGTGTTATCCGATTCCATTTTATGTATGAGTTGTAGCATTCTTTTAATATTGTCTGTTGCTGTTCGTGCTCGTACAAAGCCTGTTTGGTCCCTTCCTATCGGGAGCAGAGCATCTAATCTGTGAGCCAATATGATCATCAAAAGTTTATAATCTTTATTAAGCACTGAAATCGCTTGATATGACCCACATTGCTGAGGGTTCTTATCAGGTTTTAATAGGACAGCTATGGAGGCATATGACCAGGAGGGGGGAGGAGGATCTCCATCCACAATTGAATTGAAGGTGGTCAGCAGATCGGGAATTAGGTGGTCTCTGGTTGTTTTATAGAATTCTGACCCAAATCCATCTGGACCAGGTGCCTTTAGTGTTTTGGATCTCTATATGGCTGATGCCACCTCCAACTCCGTTATGGGTTGTAATACACTGTTGCTCCTCACCCTGCTACGGGAACAAACACAGAAGAGTCAGGGTCCCCAGGCTGGAGTCTATGTCTTTGTGTGCTATTATTTTCTCTGGGGTATGTAGCTTGGAGTAATATGAGTAAAAACCCGTCAGCCACATCATATAGTTTGGTGACTAATCTCCCATCTGTTGGGTGGATCAGTGAGGTTACTGTGGAGTACTTTCTTTGCCTGCATATCTGATACACCAGCAGTCTGGTTGCTCTCGGACCTACTTCATAATATCATTGCCATACAGAATTTAAGGGCTGGCTGGCCCAGTGGTGCTGAGGGCTGAGGTGCTGGACGCCTTACCTTGCACTGCGCCAGCGAACCGGGTTCAGGAATGACCTTGGGTCATTGGGGAGCCAGCGGGGGGGGGGTAGGAAGTGGGATTGACAGTTTGGAAGGTGGCTCTCCCCTCCCGGGGTGGTTGTCTGACCCCCCGTAGTTGCACTCCCATCGGGTGGAAACCCAATGGGAAGTGTAGGCGGGAGGGGGTGGCGTCAATTGGCAGGTGTGGGGCAGAAAGGGCCCAACTGGTACCCAGCGTGCATGTGTGCCTCCATCCGCACGCACGCGTGTATCTGCCAGGGTCCTGGGGTCTGGGGAGCAAAAAAAAAAAAAGGGAGGGGGGACACAAAAACTACTAGTGAAAAAAATGTTTTAGGGCTTTTTTGGTTTGCTCCTTGCAGATTATATCTAAGTCAGTTTTAGTTTGGTTTGGCAATGGGAGTATTGAGTTATTTCCTTGTTTGTGGGCCATCTGCAGGAAGTGCAGGGTGTTCTCTAGTAGCTTCTGTTTTTCCCTACGCTTCCTTGTTTGTGTCATGGTATACTGAATGTTGTGGACTCTCAGTACTGTTTTAATGATGTCCCTGTGGATGGATGGGGTAGTGTCCTCTTTGGGGTTATCAGTAAGTATTTCTTCAATGTTTTGGGTGAGGAACTCCTTAAATTGTGGTGACTTCAAATAATGAGGGTTTAAGCACCATGCTGTGTTCTGCCTTTGCAGACCCAGTTCCCAGGAGCTGATCACTTGTGAATAGTCTGAGTGTATTATGTCTCCCAAATGGGTGTGCACCACCATTGCAAGTTTTCCACCTGAGTATAGCATAAATCTATTCTAGAGTAGGGCTGGTGGACCACCAAAAAGTGGAAAGTAGTTCCTCGACCTTGGGTGGAGATGTCTCCATGTGTCAGTACATCCTACCTCTTGGGTAAACCTTTTAAAATATTTGTGAGCTGCTGTTTGCCTATGGGGTCTGGGGTTAAAGGTGTCAAGAGAGGGATTTGGAGCAACATTAAAATCTTTAGCGAAAAGGAGTAACCCCTTGGTCAGTTAAACTGTTCTCTCTAATAGTGGATCCATCTGTGGGATAACCGGTCCTGGGGGGAAGTAAACATTTGCCAGTGTCACCTCCCTCCCATTGAGAGTTCCCTGTATCACAACCAGTCTGCCTTCTGGATCCCTCCAGGTGTATGTGGACTGGAAGGGCGTTCGGGTTGGGATAAGGCAGCTACCCCCTACTCCGCCCAGCCTCCCTGAGGAGAAGTGTACCTTGTTGTAACCTAACCTAGACAATTTAGCATGTTCTGCACTTGGCATATGTGCCTCCTGCAGAAAAATGATGTCAGATTTCATTTTCTTGAGGTATGACATCATCCAAGTTTGCTTAATGGAGGACGAGAGGCCATTTACATTCAAGGAAAATAAATTTAGATCTGGGGGATTCATTGTTGTAGGATAACTATCGCTGCTTCCCGTTTAGTGGTGCAACTAGGACAGATCCCCACCCTGCCACTCCTGTTCAATTTAATTAGCTCCAGTTGACTTTCTTCACAACTATTTACATACAACATAACATATCAACACATGTTAACTATAGGTGCATTAAGCATACAATGCAATATAACAATATAACACTTATAATGATACTTTCCACCTGGCACCTCAGTATAGGGTGACGTTACCAACTTTGCGGTTGTCACTGCTGTACTCCCAACTCATACTTCAAAGGAGTTGGATCCATCATCTGATCCAATTAACCGGGAATGTACCCTGGTTGAAGGGATTATCTCTGCTGAGGGCCCTTCTGGCATTCTTCTTGTCTTTGGGGTAAAGGATTAGGCAAAAGACATCCTGATCTCTACCAGGACCAAACTGAGTATTCAGTTTGTTATGACTGAGTGGATTGGGTTATCTTGATGTGCCACCTGCACCTTTTTCTGGTGTGTGACCTGGGTGAATCATGACTGGTGGAGGGTATTAAATGGATGTGCATACAAGGCACCCTCAATGGGGGTGATGGGAGGAGCCCACCAACCCACCAAACACCCAGACCAAACAGGGGAGGGAGGGAAACAGGGGAGTGGGGGGACACAGGAAGGGGCAGTTTGAGCAACCCCAACCTTAGGGTCGTACCTGTCGTGGGGAGGATGTGGCAGCCCAGGGAGTCAGATCCCAATGGGGAGGGGGGGGGGAGTGATGAGGCAGAAAGTATCCTGGGTCATCCCTCCAGGGCCCCAGTCCAGCATGCTACTCTTTGCATTCCGTCATCGGTTGACCATAGTGTGGGCCAGGGTGTTGTCCATGCCCCTGCAAGCCCCTCCCACACCCATCAACCAGCGCATCACATTCTCCCCCCCCTCCCCATTTTCATCGCCCTCCATGGCCATTTCACCCTGGCAAACCACTGACTTTGAATAATGATATCCAATGTACATTTACCATTTGCTGTTTTAGTACTTAATTTGCACTTACCTCTGGGACCTGAGTTCCCCTGTTGAAACCATCATCACCGCTTCTGGATTTCAATTGGGGTTCTCCTCCCAAGTTGTTTCCAAATCCTGTGAAGATAGCAGTTGCCATTAACAATCAATTATCTTCTCCCCAATAAGTTAGTCATCAGCCTCCCTACTTGGGTTAGCCTCTGTGGGTCTGTTTGGGGGCTACACTCTCAGCTATCCTGGGAGTGACAGGTTGCCTTTATCCCTCCCAATGTTTTATTCCCACCCCCCGGGTTGTCCACCTGGGATGGTCACCTGCATATCCCCATCCTCGCCTCCCCCAACGTTTCATGCTAGTGTTGATGCAACCGATCAGCAGTCACCTTTCCCCATCTCTGGTCCTGCAAAATAAATGGAGAGAACGTAAGAAATATCAAGTCCAATGGATAGTCCTAATTTGATGCTGGTACAGAGAAGTTAAAGTCGATGTTCTGCTTAGCTTAATCCAGTTGAGTCTTCCTTTCAGTGGCGCAGTGCAGTGCTCTAGTTTTTATCATCCGTTTTTCCTCCGAGATTGAGTAAATGGTGTAGTCCACCTCCAATGTTACACCTCCCCTCTCCCAACAGCGTCTTATGGTGCATTCTGAAATTTTCACTGTGGCATCATCATGCTGCCTATGTGTTTCTCATGAAATCCAGCTCACAGTCTCAGATTGCCATCATAGGCCCAGATTGTGATGCAGATGGAGTCAATCGCTGTTGGTTTTCAGGGCTTCAACAATCTTATGTATGGCCTCCGACCCCTGCCATTGCCTGGAATGTCACTGCCCCTCCTGCCACACACATTGAGAAAGCTTGGAGGCCAGAGTTGGTTTAGATGGGTTTTGCCACTTGGGGACTTTGATCTTTCTCCTCGCCAGCTCTTCCTTCACTGCATTTGCTGTCTCAAAGGACATCATACCCTCTGGGAAGAAAATGATCATACGGGTGGGGTACAGTGTGCAGAACTTCAGATGAGCTGTTTTGAGTGCCTTCATAACCGGCAGGCACTGTATGTCTTCATTTTGGCCATTATTTCAGGGGAGTAATCGTTCTCAAAATACAACCAGTTGCTCTAGTGAAACACAGACCCTTTCTGCCATGCAGTGTGTAGAATAGTCTCTTTTGTTCTAAATTGCAACATCCTGACCAGAATTGTCCTGGGCCTGGCCTCCGGAGGTGATTTCAGGCCCAATGTTCTGTGCGCCTGGTCCATTTCAAGGGTTAGCGTGTCAGAGAGGTCTAAAGACGTTTTGAGTATTAACTGCAGAAAAGATATCATGTCTGGGCCCTTGCTCCCCTCTGGGAGCCCTGAGATCCAGATGTTGTTCCTAAGGTTTTGACTTTCGGTATCCTTCGCTCTTTCTTGTAGAGACTGGAGGTCCTGATGTAGCTGGAGAATGGCCCTCTCTGTGAGGTTGACCCACCGATTAGAGTCTGTTAGGTGCGATTCTTACCCCTCTTGCCTTTTCTCAATTTTCTTGACATTGGTAGGCAACAATGCAGTAGTTGATCTCATTTCCTTCTGAAAATTGCATATCTCATTTAGCATTTGGATCATCTGTCTTTGAAGTGTGCTGATTTCCGGCCTCTCGGTTTTGGCACGGCCACGCCTGGAAGGTAGAGAGGCCTGAGATCTTTCGCTTTCCATGTTATGCTCCGAGAAACCCTCATTATCCAATGATTCCTCTGGCAGTTGTTTATAGTTTTCACATCTCTGCAACATCCTTTCGCCTTCCACTACATTTTCATTTATTTTTTATTATTTTTAAGATGGTTTTAGAAGGTTTTTCTATTTGTCATGGCGGAGCTGTCCTTACTAGCATGCAGTCAGGGTCATGACATCACCAGAAGTCCCTACCACCAGCATATTGATAACCAGTAAAAAGGGCCCTATAACTATACTATATTAAAACAACAAAAGAAAATCCCACTGAAGTCCCATCATAAGTCCATCCTTTGAACTTAAGGTCTGTGTAGGTTCAAGTAGGGTAATGTGTCATAAAACCCAAAACAATGTTCATGCCATCTTCTACTATATTGAGAAGACATCTCAGTTATGTTGGTAATGGTCTTAAAGGGACATTTCAAAAATACACAACAGAGATGGGCCTTTGAGGTCAGGCTTATTTTACTTCTCAATATGGTAGAAGACGGCATGAACATTGACCTTAACTACAAAGGATGGACTTTTAATGGGACTTCAGTGTGTTTTTGGTTTTTGTTTTAATATTGTATAATTATAGGGCCCTTTTTATTGGTTATCAGTATGTTGGTGGTAGGGGGATAGTGTTTTTATGGGGGGGTATGTGTGTGGGTGGGGGTGGTTGGAGTTGTGTTTTTTTAAGGTAAGGCTTTTATTCAGGTTCGTAAAAGTATGATGTTACAGTGTGTTAGGACTTTTGGTTTACATACATAGTGAATTTATACTTCTTTCCAACTAGTTATCTATATTGTGTTGTTACTGGGGTGGGGGGAGTTTAATTCCTTTACTTTTTGATTCAGATTCCTTGACTGTTACTGTACATATAGTAGACTGATTATATTCTGACACACTGTTGAACACTAAACATATTAGGATGCATCATCTCATTTACTAGGGGATCCTTGTTAAGGAATTTTTATTGGGCTCTAATTCTGACATTTGATATTTTTTGTAAAAAAAATCTGGTTACAGCACTGAAGGTTTTTATGTTTACGGAATATATCATCTGGTTGAATATATAGTTGATAAATTGTCTCCAGGTAAGTTTTATTCTATATCAATGCGTGAAATAATTTGTTCACTCAAGTGAAACTTTTCTTTATACGCCGCTGTTGCCATAGCTAGAACATTTCTATTTCATAATTTTTAACATGTATTTATGTGAGTATTAAATCTAAATGGCTTGTGTTTAATTAAGAGTGTATTCTTGCAACACTGTTCTCCTTCATTATGTCAGTAAGTGAAACTGTCTGGTGCTTGAAGGATTCTTCTTATCTGCCTTTGTTGACATTTGACCTATTTTTGTAACCAGGAGAGATGCACTTAGCTGAAGCTTGTTTACAGGTGTAACATGGGAGTACAAGGAAGTTAAGTGACTTGCTCAGGGTCACGCAGTATGCAAGTGGGGGCTGTGGGATTCAAACCCAGGTCTCCAGGTTTGTAGCTCAGAGCCTTAAACTACTGCGCTGTACTGCCTCCTTGAAGTGCTTCAGCAGCCAGCTAGCTGACTAAAACTGGTTTCTTGTATTTAAACCTCCCTTATGGTATAAAAAAAATGTATTTTAAACCAATGAGAATTCTTTCAGGTTTTTTATGTATGATCTGGGTGTTAATAGAAAGTGATCTTCTACACAACTGTCATAAGCTGCCGAGAAAGGACTTGGTTGGTCCGAAAACTTAAGCACTGTTTTTTTTTTTTGTAACATCTATGTTGGTCAAATAAAAGGTATCAAACCATTTGTTTCTGGATAGAAACATAGAAACATAGAAGTTGATGGCAGATAAGGACCGCAAGGCCCATCCAGTCAGCCAATTTCTTTTTCTACTTTATAAATGTGCCATCGGCCTTTGCTCTGTCAATTGCCTATCTATTCATACTCATCTGTATTGCTCCCTTAGGCCTATCCCATGCCTGTTTGAAGCCCTGCGCTGAATTCATATCCACCACTTCCTGAGGTAGGCCATTCCATGCATCCACCACCCTTTCTGTGAAAAGAACTTCCTCACATTACTCTTTAATCGGCCTCCCTTCAGTCTCATGCTGTGTCCTCTTGTCCTGTTATTTTTCTTATATTGAAACATGTTAGACTCTTTCACCTTATTAATGTCTTTAAGGTGTTTGAATGTTTCAATCATTTCACCTCTCTCCCTCCTTTGCTCTAGGGTATACATATTGAACTCCGTTAATCTGTCCTCATATGTTTTCTGATGCAGTCCCTGCACCATTTTGGTTGCCCTTCTCTGGACTGCATCAATTTGATTAATGTCCTTGTGAAGGTGTGACCTCCAGTACTGCAAGCAGTACTCCAGATGGGGCCTAACCAGTGTCTTGTAAAGAGGGATTATTACCTCTCTCTTCCGACTTGAGATACCCTATTAATACACCCCAACATCCTTCTAGCCTTACCTACTGCTTTAGTGGTCTGCTTGGATGATTTCATGTCATCTGTGATGATGATGCCCAAGTCTCTTTCTTCCCTTGTGACTGCCAGCAACTCCTCTCCCAGCCTATAGGTGGCTTCAGGGTTTCTTTTCCCCATGTGCATGATCTTGCACTTCTTTGCATTAAACCCCAGTTGCCATTCTTCCGACCATTTTGCTAGTTTATCCAGAGCTCTTCTCATTCTGCCCACCCCATCTGGATCATCTACTGTGTTGCAGATCTTGGTGTCATCTGCAAACAGACAAACCTTACCCTCCAGGCCTTCTGCAATATCATTGATGAAGATGTTGAAGAGGACTGGCCCCAGGACTGATCCCTGAGGTAACCCACTTGTGACTTGCATCTTTTCTGACTGTATACCATTTACCACCACTCTCTGTTTCCTCCCTGTCAACCAGTTTGCCACCCAGCTGACCAACTTCTGACCCACCCCGAGCCTCCCCAGCTTATTAATCAATCTTCTATGTGGAACAGTATTGAAGGCTTTGCTGAAGTCAAGGTACGCGACATCAACTGCTCCCCCTTGGTCCACCACTCTGGTTACCCAGTCAAAGAATTCTGTGAGATTAGTTTGACGGGACCTTCCTTTTGTAAACCCATGCTGTCTTGGATCCTGTGCTCCTATGGATTCCAGGTGTTGCACTATCCTTTCCTTAAGGAGTGCCTCCATAATCTTGCCCACTACTGAGGTAAGACTGACTGGTCTGTAGTTCCCTGTCTCCTCCCTGCTACCACTCTTGTGGAGCGGGATCACATGAGCCCTCTTCCAGTCTTCTGGGACCTCTCTTGTGCTCAGAGACTCACTAAACAGTTCCACCCTTAGCTCCTTTAGTACCCTGGGATGTATGCCATCATGCCCCATTACCTTGTACCATTGTCCACCCTGAGCTTATCAAGATCTTGTAGGACCCTTTATTTTGTAAAGGGACTAGTGCTCAACTCCCTCCCCCATGTCCATGGTGCTGAGCTGTAGGCCCTGCCCTACCTTCTCTTTAGTGAATACTGAGCAGAAGTATCTATTTAGGATAGGTGCTTTTACATGGTCCTCCTCCTCCTCCTCCTCCTCACATGCCCCCCCTTATCTCCTTTGATCTTAGCAATACCTCCTCTGGACTTCCTCCTTTCACTAATGTATCTATAGAAAGTCTTGTCACCTTCTTTTACTGTTTGTGCTAGTGTTTCCTCAGTTTGGGCCTTTGCCTGCCTTACCGCCTTCCCTGCTTTCCTTAGGGAAGTTTGGTATGCCTCCCTATCTTCATCCCACTGTGTTTCCTTATATTTACTGAAGGCCAGCCTTTTGGCTCTGACCTTTTCTGTTACTGTTTTTTGAGAACCAAAGTGGTTTCCTTCTTCTTTTGCACTTCCTTTTCTCTCTAACACAATGGGATGTTGCTTCAAGTATTGCATCCTTAATGCTTGCCCACTTTGCCTGTACCCACTCACCTGTATTTCTTTTTGCCAGGGCTAGCTTAACTCTGTTGGCCATCTTATCAAAGTCTGCTCCTTCGAAGTCCCATATTTTTGCCTTGGAATGGGATGATTTAGTTCTAGTGGCCAAATTGAACCATACCATGTTATGGTCACTGGCCCCCAAGTGTTCTTAGAAGGACCAATACGTCAACTAACTAATTCTGTGTGTCAACCGAAGGTTGTAAAAACGGTGGCTGTGTATTATCAATATAGTGCAGCCTTGATCATTAATATCTCTGGACTGCTGCTAGCTACAGTAACCCTAGTGCCTAGTTTATCAGAGATTTTCAAGGGCTTTTAAATTATGAGGGCACTGTACGTGAATGTTACTCTTAAGTTTTTGTAGCACCAGATTCTGCTTCTGTATGTGGAAATTCTGTACTCAATTTAAAAAAAAAAGCTCTTAATGTTCTTACCGTGCTCATGCTGATCTAATTACTCTAGGCTTTTTATTCTAATGGGCAAAGTGCAACTGAAGTGCTTTTAGTTGTCAAAGAGGTATGGCTGTTGTGATTATCAGCTGAATGCAAACTAATTCTCTGGGTACAATATTTGGATTGGAGCTGCATTCTCGCATTTTGCTTCCTCAGGAGACCTCAGTTGTAGTTATAGGATTTAACTACAGGGAACAAATGTATTCATGGGAGACTGGTTGTATGAGTGCATAAAGCGGTACACTTTTAACAGTGGAGAACCTGGGTTTGTATATCGGCCAAGGTCACAAGTGAAAAGACCTTGGTTTTGCCTTAGTTCCCAATTGCCTTGGTTTTGCCTTAGTTCCCAATCAAGAGCAGTCCATGCTACAGAATCAAAGTGCACAATTCTTCACAATTTAATGGTCTTCATGAGACTGTGAACTGAATTCACATGGAAATTGGAACTGCTGACTAGCCCCTAGAGGAGTAGCCCTTCTGTGTCAGTACTAAAGGGCTCCAGTGATGCTCTATTAAAAAAGTTTGTGTTGTCGTTACCTACACTTCACCTCGCATGTGGGTAAATCACATTTGGGGGTGGGGTCAAATATAGTTATCAGTATTCTCTTACTGTCCATGAATACTAATGACATAGGAGGAGCAATGGCTGCATAGTATGTGGTAAATAGAAGATGCCTCACAGATTTTCACTAAACACATTTTGAAAATGATTCTAAAAAACTAGAAGACTTTTAGTAACCAAATGCATACAGGTGTGTGGGTGTTGCCTTTATGGATTCTAGAGTAATTCAACTTATTCAGGGCAATGTTTATAGTCTAGATCATCTACTCACTACTTGCTTTCTTCCATTACCATTGTTGGGGTGTCGGGGTGTTCACTCTTACAGTGTATTGGTTTCTGAGCAGCTGGTTCTCTGCAAGATTGTATTTCAAAGGTTATTACCTTATTCAGTAAAGAGAATGTTTTCAGCTATGTTACTCCTTTGAATTATGGATTAATTGCAGATTGTAATATCTTTAATTAGACCAGCAAGGAAATTGTACATAGATGCTATGGTATGCAAGCTTTTAAGCAAAAGAAGTAGGTTTATACCAAAGATTGATGTTAAAAATTAGTGTAGGTAAGAACAGTCAGATATTTGACACATTAAAACTGTAGGTATGTCACACATACTTACAGAAGTGTGACAAGGGTCACATACAATTCAAGGGAAAAACATTTAGGGGAGAGAGACACAATGTTTTGCTAAGAGGGAAAATAAACAAGGAGGGCAGGATTTACAAAAAGGATGTGCCCGACATATCCCCGACTTGCGCATCAGCGCAGTTCTGTAAGGGGACTGATGCGCTGGCACATTGCCTATGCGCCGCACACCACCCATAATGTTATACAGCGCATCTGGAAGGGTTGTGCAGGGGGCCTATCCATGCATGTGGTGTGCAGCCCCATTCACAACCCAACTTGGAGGTGCATTTCTGGAGCAAGTTCGAAGATACGCTCTCAAAAGATAAGGCTACAACAAGTAGACTTAAGTGGGTGTCCTCCCACAGGCAGGCTGCCATACAGCAGACAGCAGCATGGCAGCCTGCCTTCCCTGGCAGTCCAGTGCCCCCCCAGCTGTATCTCTGAGTATGAGGCAAAGTGCCCATGAAATGCCCTGGTGGTATGTGTGCCCCCTCCCTGCCCGTATCTCTGTCTTTGTAGTAAATCACTTGTGAAATACCCTGGAGGTATTGTGGCACCCCACTCGTATCCCCAGCCTTGTAGTATATCATCCATTAAATGCCCTGGTGGTATATTGGTACCACCATTCCTGCCCATATCCCCGACCTTGAAGTAACGCACCTGTTAAATGCCCTGGCAGTCCAATGGCACCCCTCTCCCTGCCTGCATCCCTGGTAATACTGAAAACAATTCAGTACAGTCTGACAGTCTAGCAGAATCCCCCTCCATGCCCTGACCCCAATGACTTCGTAATTCTCAAAGACTCCCTGTTGGTCCATCGGACCCCCCACCTACTCAGACACCCTCACCATCTCGCTCCCCCCATGCCAGCATGTCCCTAGCGTCGGCTGGCAGCTCAACCCACCCGCATACCACAACGACTGCCTGCCAACAGAGCTATCTGTGAATGATAGCCACTTTACAAATGTAAGCCCGTTGGTAGACCATGTCGACCAATGGGCTTGCAGTGTGTACTGTAGGCTGTCATGCACAACTTTGTGAATGACAGCTTACAGCATACACTGCAAGCCCATTGGTCGACTCGGTCTACCAATGGGCTTACAGTTGTACAGTGACTGTCATTCACAGAGAGCTCTGTCCGTGGGCAGCTGTGGCAGTATGTGGATGGATTGAGCTGCCTGCTGACAATAGGAACATGCTAGGATGGGGAGCGGGGTGTGGGGGGAGCCTGAGGGTGAAGGGTCTGCTGGATCACTAGGGAGTCTTCGGGAATTCCATAGTCGTTGTGATCAGGTCGGGGCAGTGAGAGGATTCTGCTAGGCTGTCAGATTATGCCGCATTGTCTTCCATATTACCGGGGAATGCGGGCAGGGAATGCAGTGCCACTGGACAACCAGGGCATTTCACAGGTGATTTACTACAAGGTCAGGGATAGGGGCAGGGAGGGGAGTACCACTACACTACCAGAGCATTTCACGGGCACTTTGCCTCAGACTTGGGGATACGGGCAGGGAGGGGGGTTCTACTTGTCTACCGGGGAAGTTGCCACGCAGTTTCATGCTACAGGGGACTTGGGGAACCACTGGACCACCAGGGATCCTTTGTGGTTTTCCACTGGACCGCGATCGGGCAGGGAATGGTGGGGGTACTACAGGTTCTACATGGGACTCTGTGTGTAGAATACAGCTTTTGCAGGGCACCTGGCGAATTCCGCTGGGTGCATGCCTTCAATACTCATACAGATAGGGCCATAATGACATGCAAATGGCCCCATTGCATCTCGCATGCCTCATGGCCCCATTTGTGTGTTAGTGGCTGTGAATGGCAGCTTTGGGGTCACAGCGCTTCTGGAGATACGCTGCCCCATTAGTTTCCCAGCCTGACCAGGGGGTTGTGCCAGTGCATCCTGGGCTGGATGCAACTGTGGTATTCACAGAGGGATGTGCTAAGAGCATCCCCGCGCATCTTCTGTGAATACCGCAGTTTGCCGCCGACGATCTCATTTGCGCTGGGGCATCTAAGATGCGTTGAATGCAAGTGCTTTGCAAATCCTGCCTGGAGTCTTACTGCATAAGTTATGGTGTAATTAAATGAGGCTGAGGACTTTGTAGTGTGTCATGAGCAGTATGTTTCTTCCCAGACCTTGCTGTTTTGAATCAGATAACTTAATGAACTTAAGTTCCCGGCTCCTTTTTTTCTTGTATAGTTCTGAAATTGTCTGAACTTATTCAACAGAGGAAATTACTATAGTCTGTACATGTGCCATTGCATAGATAGATAGAGTTGGGCACTGGGTGCTGTACCCAGGAATTCTGCCAAAGACAAAGAGGGACTTTAAATACTGGGTCCCTGTAATCACTCCCACGGAGCTGCAGATCACCACTGCTGTGCCCAAGTCCACATCTAAGGCCATGAAGGAATGTTGTATAGACTGACCCACACTTTAAAGAATCCTTTGGTTCATAGCCACTTTGTAAACATACAACCCCGCATGTTGATAAATCAAAGCAAGAGATGCAGCCAGTGTTAAAAACTGTATGTATTACCCTCATGTAAAACAGTGCAGTCACTTCAGCAGTGCAAATGTGAATGAGGATTTTGAAATAAGACAACTAACATGTAACACCATGGGAGTTATTTACCTTGCACAATGTTCCTGCTTAGCCTTTTAAGTAGCACAAATGACAAGAAATTTCACAATCAGACTAGGGGAGCATGTTAGGGCTATCAGTCATTGAGATGTATCCTATGCCACAGCGGCACACATTGTGGGAATGCAAAGTAAGGCAGAACACAAATTTTCATTCATGGCTATTGATAAAGTGAACCCAAATCCCAGGGGTGGGAATTTCAACAGTTTACTTCTTAAAAGGGAAAACTTTTGGACACTGAAATTATGGGCCACTACTAAACCAGGTTTGAATGTGAGGTTCGAACTGTGCCCATATTTGGAAAAGAGATTTAACATCAAAGGTATCAAGTCATTTGCTTCTGGATCCATATTTGGAAAAGAAACAATCTGTTTGAGTAAACAGGCTAGGATCTGTGTACTCCCCCCCCCAATGGCTTTCACGTATACATGGGGCTTCATCATTTGTCTTTCCAATATTACCCTGCCAATCAGTTTGACTTTATTTTTTTTTGAGTGGTCATTTAAAATGTTATTGACAGCAATTAAGTAACATCCAGTGATTTTAAAATGTGTATATGATGTCATTTTTATGTCAGTTGCTACCTGTACTATAAATAGTGACAGATTGTCATTTGTGTTTTAGCCTTTGATAAAGGACTTTGTAATGTTACATTATATAATGTTACATTGTAATGTTATATGTAATGTAATGTTAGGGCCCCTCCTATTCTCCATCTTCTTAAACAACCTTCCCTCTGTTTGCTCCCCATCATCCGCTATACACATGTATGCTGATGATACAGTTCTGTATGCATCTGGCTCCTGTCCTGATAAGGTTACAACCAACTTACAGCAAGACTTTGACAAGGTTCCGCTCTGGTTTGCTAACCATAACCTTTTCCTCAATGCCAAGAAGACTGTCTCCATGACTTTTGGCTCAAGGCAGAGACTCTCTAGGCTTCCCTCCCTACCCACTTTTCACACCCTTGAGGGGACTTTACTTGAGGACACATCTTCCTTCAGGTACTTAGGTGTTTGGTTGGACCAACACCTAAACTTCTCTGGACATATTGACGCCATCCAGGAAAAACTGCGCCCCAAGCTTGGTGCCCTGTTCAGGAACTGTAGTTGCATCCCTCCTACGGCTAGGCGTGAACTTATTCAGAAGATGATGATGCTCATTTTTGACTACTGTGATGTAGTCTATGGTGCTGCTTCTAAGTCCTCCCTGGCCAGACTGGACACCCTCTTCAATTCCTTCTGCCACTTTGCCTGGATGCCCCCCCCCGCACCCATCACTGTGATCTTTACCGTGCCCTATCCTTCCCCTCTCTTACAAATAGGCGACTCTCCCACTGTGCTAAATTCACCTCCAAGCACTGGTTGGGTGAGCTCCTTTCCTACCTCATCTCCTCCTTTATAACATTACAATGAAGTACTTATTCACAGAAAGAGTGGTGGATGCCTGGAACAGCCTCCCAGCAGAGGTAGTGGTGGGCAAAAACTGTAGCGGGGTTCAGGAATGCATGGATGGGCATAAGGGACCTTAGTGGTAAGGCAAGGTGGAGTAGAGCCGGAGATCAAGTAGGGTCTCCGATAATACAGTAGGTAGAGAAAATGAGCAGACAAGGTTGGCCAAGCAGTCCTTATCTGCTGTCAAATTCTATATTTCTATGTTTCTAATGGCAGGAGCCTAGGTAACAAAATCAGTGAGCTCCAGGCACTGATGGCAAACATTGAGGTGGACCTTGTGGCCATCACATAAACCTGGGCTTTGGAAATTAATGACTGGGAACTGATGGTCCATGGGTACATAGTGTTCAGGAGGGACAGAGGAACAGGCAGAGAGGGAGGAGTCACCCTTTTTGTCAAGGTGGGCATCAAGGTGGCTGAAGATGGATGCATCAGGGGTAGTAATGGGGAAACAGAGTCGCTGTGGGTGCAGCTCATGACAGCCTCAGGCAAGAAACTATGCTTGGGGGTGATCTGTAGACCTCCGGGGAAAGGGGAGGAGGAAAGGGATAGGTAGCTCAGGGAAGAACCTGAAAGAGGGGTAGCGGGGGGGGAGGTAGTGGTGGTGGCTGATCTGAACCTGCCAGACATCGACTGAGATGTTCCAGTGGCCAGGAGCACTACAAGTCAGGCTTTGCTGGATGCATTCCAAGACTCTCAACTGGTATAACTAGTTAAGGAACCCACCAGGTAGACCACAGTTCACCAGCTCAGAGGTGGTAGGAGCTGTGGAAGTAGGGGAGCCACTAGAGAACAGTGACCATAACTCCATTTGGATCAAACTGGCCCTCAGGTCTAGTAAACCGTAATCGAGAACTGAATAACTTGATTCTAGAAGGATGGACTTCAGCAGGTTGAGGGAGCTAGTCAGGGATAAGTTTGCAGGGGTGGACAACCTTGGTGGCAATTAAAAGGACCATTCTCAAGGCATCTAAGGTATTTATGAGCATGGTAACCAAAAAAAAAACACAGGTTCAAGAGATCGTTATGGCTGTCAGCAAGAGTAGGGGAGGCAGAGAGGGCCAAGGAAAAAAGTCTTCTACAATTATAGAGAAAAGAAGGGAGAGGAGAAATGGGGGTAATATTTACCTAAAAATAGGGAGGCAAGGAGAGTGGTAAGGGAAGCAAAAGCAGATACAGAGCTGCATATTGTGGAGGGGTCAAGAGTAGTGAACAACAGTTTTTCAGATATATTGGGGATAAAATGAGGGGTATCGTAACACTAGCTGAGGGGGATAGGGCAATAGAGGAGGAGGACGGGCAAAAGCCTGCCATCCTCAATGAATACTTTTGCTCAGTTTTCACTAGGGAGGACAGTGGGCCCTTGCCAGAGAGTGGCATCTAAGCGGCCAGCAAGGGGGGTCCCGGAGATGGGTCAGTCAGTATTTACTAATGAAAGGATCCTGAAAGGACTGGCAGCCCTAAAGATAGATAGGACCCCAGAACCAGATGATTTACATCTGTGGATACTCAAGGAATTGGCAGCAGAACTGGCAGAACTCCTGGTAGGTCTGTTCAACAGCTCTCTAAATGCAGGGGTAATTCCAAAGGGTTGAAGATTGGCGGACTTCATTCTGCTTCCTAAGTGGGGAAGACAGGGAACTACTGACCTATCAGTCTTACCTCTCCCATAGGGAAGCTGATGGAGTCAGTAGTCAAAGTGGACACAGTGGACTGCTAGGAGAGCAATGGTCTCCAGGACAATAAACAGCACAGATTCATGGCAGGGAGGTCTTGTCAGACTGACCTATAACCTTATAGTTTTCTTTGACTGGGTGATGAGGGAACTAGATAGGGGCCATACTATGTGTTTGCTTTACTTTCACTTCAGCAAGGCTTTTAGCTCTGGGCCTCACAGATGCTTGCTAAAGGAGATGGAAGATCTGGGAGTGACTAAGGTCATAGTTAAATGGGTATGTAACTGGCCATGGGGAGGCAGCAGAAGGTAGTGGTCAACAGGGTTAAATCAGAAGAGAAGTAGGTAATGAGCAGTGTACCACAGGAATCTGTCCTGAGTCCTGTCTTGTTCAACATATTCATCAGCGACATTGGAGAGGGAATCTGGAGCAAGTTGTGTATCTTTGTAGATGACACTAAGCTCTCTCTGTGGGAAGGTGGATAGTGATAAGGGGATAGAGGAAATGCAGAGAGACTTACAAAAGCTAGAGGGGGTGATCTAGGATCTGGCAGTTGAAATTCAGTGCCAAAAAGTGCAGGGTAGTGCACCTAGGGAACCAGAACCCCAAGACAGAGTACTGGATGGGAAGTGTGAGACTTAGCACCACAGCTGAGGAACGAGACCTTGAAGTTATCATCAGTGATACCCTAAAACTATCAAGTTAATTTAACAAGGCATATAGCAAGGCAGGTAGGATTCTGCAATGTATTGGGAAGGGTATTGATAGCAGGAAGGAGAGGAGAGGTAATACTTCCCCTGTATAGCTTCTGGGTGAGGCCACACCTGGAGTACTGCACCACTTCTGGAGTCCTCACCTCAGGAAAAATAGGGATAAGCTGGAGATGGTGCAGCACAGAGTAACAAAAATGATTCAGTGACAACAGGGAAGGTCCTATTAGAAGCAGGCTCAGATCACATACTTGCTGGAGACCAGAAGGGAGAGGGGAGATATAACAGAGACCTTTAAATTCCTAGAAGGAACTAATATGGTGAACTGTGGGAAATTATTTAGCTTGAATACTAGCTCGCCTTCAAGGTGACACGAGTGGAAACTAACACGAGGGAGGTTCTGGGGAGATGTGGAGATGTGAGGAAGTACTGTTTTACAGAGAGGGTGGTGGATCCATGGTACAGTCTGCCACAGTCGAGGTGGTGAGTGCAAAGTGGGTATGAAAATCTTAAGTGGTTTCAGGCATGGGTGGGACAGATGGAAGGGTAAAGTGGTTGCTCACTGTAGCAGTAGCAAGGTGGAGAACGGGGAGAGGATGGGTAGGATAGGCTAGGATAGAATAGGACCCTGGAGGTACAGTAGGTCCCAGGACTAAATAGGGAACTTGGGCAGACTGGATGTTTTTCTGCCATCATTGTCTGTGCTTTTGTGTTTCTATTCAAAGTGTGTTCTAGTCTTAGTAGGTGCAGTTGCTAAAGGTTAATGCAGTTCCATATCTTGGGTATTTTTAATTTTTTGTTTATGCCCCACCCCCACCATACCTCTCAACTGTCCCACATAATGAGGCACATCCCACATTTTACCCAACAAAATTGCTCTGTACCACATCCATCCCTCATGGAATTGGTGCTTCCCTCATTGAGAAGGTGTTGTAAACTCAGACATTAAAGCAAAAATTCATAATATGCTGCGATGCTAAATACAAGTGACATTTTGCACAAATTTAAAGGTACTGGTTTCCACAGTGTTCAGAGCTTGCATTCCCAAGTTTGAAGCTGTACTCCAAAATACTGAGAGCCAGTGTCCCACAATATCCCACATTTTGAGTGTCTGTGTTCTACGTTTCAGTGACAAATGGTTGAAAGGTATGCCCCCACCCCAGTTTTCTCTTTTTTATTTATTGAATTGTTTCACCAGAAAAGGTATACTGAACAACAAGTTACTCGTCTCACAGTAACCCTGGGGGAAGTGGAAATAGGGAAAGCAAACAATCATGTAATCAGTAAAGAAATTACAACCAGTTCACAGCTGTGCAAACAAAACAGCAGTAAAAGAGATCATACATTCAAGTAATCAGTAGAAAAATTGCAAGCAATCCACATATGTGCAATCTAAGACAGCAACAGTACATATGCAACATAGACATCAATGAATTAGCTAATAATAGAAGAGGGCAAGACTTAATAAGTGCCACTAATTAGTAAAATATTTAGGCTAAAGCTAATAATAGAAGAGGGCAAGACTTAATAAGTGCCACTAATTAGTAAAATATTTAGGCTAAATCTGTAGATGTAGCCTACAAGTGCATAAAGGGATACAACATTGGTAAGGGGGCAACACAACATGAGAGTGAGAAGGAGCTGTGAAACCAGAAGGATGCAAGGGAGACCGGGGGGGGGGGCTGCCTAGGGGAAGGTGAGGACTTAGCAGGGAGCAGGAGCATACCAGTGATGTTAAGGTAGAGCGGTTGGGTGCAAGTAGAGCATGGTGGTAAAGTTAGCAAGGGATGATGGAGCATCGCTGGTTGACAGGTAGATCAGCTGCAGGTACAATTCACAGAAGGGAAATTGTGTAAGGCTGAAGAAGTGGATGAGGGTGAGGATTACCCTTCCTCCTCCCTGATGACCTCGGTCACCGGCACTATACCCTTCCTCCAACCGAGCAGATGACTGGCTGTCTTCTGATGTCAAGTAACACTTCTCAGTTAGCTGACAGGGAGTGCACAAATTCTGAACAGCCCGCATTCATCCTCTCCATGAACTGAGCACCTCACCGCTGCAACATGTTTGACCCTTAACTGGCTCCGGTCTAGGATTCTGGAGTTTACAGTCATGTTCTTCCAGGTGGCAGCCAGTCCTCATATTCAGTAAGTCTTACCTGATGTTATTAACACCACCAACAGCACTGTTTAATTTGTCGATGTTATTTTGGGGGAACTTTTGTACCACTTTTGGTGTTTATTTTGCTTTTGCCACCAACGATGTTGGGTAACATCATTCAGTCTGTTCTCATTTTCTGTTGCAAAGTCTTCCCTAACCTACAAGATGTTATTTTGTAATGTTTCCAATCTGGAAACTATATTGTTTTGCAGAACTATTCATCTGTTTTTCATGTTCCTGGGACTTTATATAATTTTATGTACTGCCCTGTATTTTAGTGCCATCAGTTGTTGATGTCGTGTCTGTCTTTCCCAGAAACACATAGAACCATGTCCACAAATACTACCTGAAAACAAAACGGAATATCTAAACACAGCAAAAGACCTTCAGAGTCCAAGAAAATACTTGTGCAATGACAGAGTTTAAATATGGAACATTTAACAGCCAGCCACTTTATATATCCAAGATTGAAATGTTCTAAAATCAAAAACAATCCATGGAATGATAGGTGGCCCTCAAAACAAACAAAAGTCAAGTACACCATATATATTCATATAAATGTTGTGCGTGTTCTACTTATAGTTATGCATGTGTGCAATAGATATGCCATAAACTATTTTAGTAGGGGAATAAATCCAAGAAAGACGACATGGTTGGCTGTTATCTAGTCACATGATTATGCATGGTCTGCATTTTTGACTGAGCATGCAAACGACCATTACTTAGTGACTGTTGTTATGTCAAGTACTTTAGCAAAGTTCGAGAAGGAATGGCTGTACCCGCATTTGGTAATCCAACATGCAGTGTAATATCATGATGATGTCAAAGCAGTCATTAATTCTGGTCAGGTGTCTGTTGCATTAACAGTGTAGTCTATAAACTAATCAGGCAGCTGGTTTTATGCCATCTTTCAAGGGTTTACCCATAGCTATTTGTGTGCTACACTGAGTATGGTTATGCAGGAGTGGTAGTGATAAAAATCACATCACCACTCCTGCAAAAGTTTATCATGCCTCGTAAAACAGAATGTGTGATAACACCAGTTCATGGCACTTGACAATCACTTGGATAAAGCAAGCAATATAATTGACTAAAATGGGTCACATGACCATGTATTCATGTCCCATTACTGCACAATTAAAATACAGGCCTGATGGTTAAATGCAATTCTCATTAACAAGAGCTGTGTTAGGATTTATGTGCCTTTGGTTCAATTGTGTTCCCTCAGGCTCTGTATGGGACAACGCACGAAGAAGCCCGTTGGCGTGAATGTGTAAGGTATGTCAACAACAATATGGAAAATGCGGTAGGGGCTCTCTACGTCGGAGAAACATTTGCTGGTGAGAGCAAAAAGATGGTATGTAGTTTTAGATTCCATGTTAAACTCATATATTCTGTTTTTGTTAGACCAGCGAACATGCCTGTTAAGTGGCAGGGCAAGTGCTGGGACAAACACCTGTAGAATCATATCTGCAGGTCGCTGCATTTGTCAGGATGAAGCTGCTAATCCTTATCAGTGGGGAAATTATGTGGAAAGATCTGGCCTGTGAAAAAGCAGAGCAGCAATGAATGGTCTACATTCAGATTCTGCATTTCCAAATCTTTGCTGACCAAATGGATTTCAGGGTCCCAGACTCAGACTGAGGTCAGAGTCAATCTGCCAGTCTACCAGCACAGTGGTAGTGCTACTGCTTGGAATGCCAGTGACTCAAGTTCGTAGTGAGCCGGGGTCTTCTGAGGGGCTGGGGGGAGGAGGATTGAGCATCCAGAGGACTGCTCTCCTCCTCTGTGGAGGGGGGATTTGCAGAACCTGGTATACACCTGGCACCTAGTGGATTGCTGAGGGAAGGCACCCAGGACTGCCTCCAAGGCAGAAGGGGTTGGTGGATGCCGATGTGTGGAGTGCGGGCAGTCTCAGTGCATGTCATGGTGTTACTGCACACCCACCACTAAGGGGAGAAAAAAGGGAAACTGGATGCCAGTGGCAGGATAGCGTTGGGACACCTGTAGGCCCCACACCTGACTACTTGGGCTTGCCAGTCCAACTACTGGATCAGGTTCGTGGTGGGAATGGGGAACCTGCTGACCCTGCTCAGTGGGAAGGGGCAAGCCCTGGAAGTACTGGTCAGTGGTAAGTCATAATGGATGTCAGGGTGACGGGGCTGGGGGTGTTCTGGCTGAATGGGAGCACTGGTAGGGAGGGAAAATAGTTAAAAAAAAGTAAATCTAACTATGGTAGAGCAGTGGATCTGGGTCCAGCAGTGGCCCAGGGTTTTTCAGTCTTTCTCCTCCCCACCTCCTAAAAGCCTATCCTCCTCCCTCCAATCTGAGTTTATAGTTAACATTATCCCATCATTACCCAGTTACACAATTCCTCCAATTTTGCCCATATCTTTTGGGAGGGTTGAATATTTAAAACTTTATGTGGCCAGAGTTGCTCAAAAATATAGTACTTTTCCCCTGCGGTTCCCTGGGGCAGTCCCATTCTCATTGCATGAAGAGTGTTCTGAAGAGCATCACCTTTCTGATTGCTACTAGTAACATACACTGGCAAGTAGGCATGAAGATTAAATATTCTCTCCCAAATGGGTTTGGGGAAGGCAGGTGAGATTGTGCAGCTTGGTAGTAATGGGATCATTTTTTATCAAGGTGTTAATGCACCTGGGAGGTGACCCATTCAGCCTGGCGATCCAGGCTCCCATGATTTGCTCCCTCCCACATAGACCCCCACCATGACTTATTCCCTTGCCATGGAGGCCTGTGGGAGAGGAGTGGGAGAAATATCCCATCTGGTTGTAGGGTGCATGCCAAGGTACCAAATGGCATCCATGGAGAACATAGTGCCTGCATGCCGGAAATAGCAACAGAAAACTGTCGGCGGTTCTGGAGTGAAAAGTTAAGTGTATTTAAAAAAGGTACTTTTTTTTTTTTTGTTAATCTTTACATTCACAGTATGTGGCCAGATGCAGCATGCTGAAATTGAGCTGGCAGGTCAGCATGTGATCAAGCAGGGGAGACCAGTTGCATGCTGTCTGAGCTGAAAATAAATCCAAAAGGACAAAAAAAGAGAAAGAATCCATTTTTTTTTTTTACAGTTTATATTTTATCCCCCCAGCTGTTGCTTTGCCCCCAGCTCATCCCCAGCACTGACACACACTCCACTGTGGGATTTAAAATGCCATGAATTACCCCTAATGGTGGGGTTGTACCCCGGGGGAGGAGGGGGACCTCCAGGGTACCCCTGCAGCAGCTATGCCCGGGACTGGCAAACGAGCCAAGAGGTCCTGAAGCATGGGGTATTATTTTTTCACAGTTTTCTCCCAACCCTGAGGATGGCAGTGAACAAAGGAGTCTGAGGAGACATGCACATGCCAATACATGCACCACTCCAGACCCCAGCTAACGTCCTCCCCTCCCACATGATGTCCTGACTGCACTGTCACCCGTGGTCACCCAGGTGGCAATATTGCAGGAGGTATGGCAACCCTCCATCCCTGGAGGAGAAGAGTGCCCCTAAAATGCTCTATCCTTACCCCCCAGCTGGCCATCCAATGACCAGGGCTCGTTCCCGAACCTAGGTCACTGGTGTCATGAGCGGTAGTCACCGCCAGCGCCTAGGGGCCGGCTGAAAGATTCATTTTGCAGTAATTTTTTTATGGGCTAGTGAAGTGGATTCTACGGGTAAAAACCTGGTTTTTGGTTGGAGGCGTAGTGTGATTCATTGGCAGACTGTTAAAAAGTAGTGCCGTCTGGGGTGGGGGGGAGAGACATGTCATGATGACATGCCTGCTGTGTACATAAATGCTTCATGACTTGTCTAATATGTGCATAAATGCTGATGACGTATCTACTGTGTACATAAATGAAATTTAATTAATGGTCATTACTTTTTATCCACGGATAACCGTGATTTTATTCTTGGTGACAATGTCCAGTGTTGATATTTTCAGTTACAACATGGGAGATTGTAATCACTGCCTGCCACTCAAAAAAATCTTCGTAGTACATTGGCTACAATACTCTCTGACTGGGCGGGATGATCGTCGCTCCAAACATGGCGGCTTCGTTCCTCACTAACCAAATTTCCATGGGACAGCCCATGGGAATGTATCCGTTATGTTTAACTTTAAGCCAGGCAATTTTTTTACACAATTTTCAATATATCTGGTTGATCCTGCCTTCAAAGAGCCAAAAATGTATCCGGTTGATCCTGCCATACTTACCTCTCGAGCAGGGCTCCGCGGCTGCATTCCTGACTGACTGCAACTGATAACTGCATGAGCAAGTAAGTGGAGATGGTGTGTGTGTGAGAGAGAGTGAGAGACTGTGTGTGTGTGTCTGTGTGTCTGTGTGTCTGTCTGTTTCTGGCAGAACTGCTGCACTAACTCAAGTGTGGCACAGAAAAAAACAATGACCATTAAATAAAATAACAAATGTGTGGGTGTGTGTAAAACCAGAATTTTACACACACGGTGTGGGATGCTTCCATAAACCACTCAGGCTTCGCTCTCGGGGTTTATGTAGCATCCTACACCTCGGGTGTGTGCAAAATTCTGGTTGCACACACTCACCCATATATTATTCTATATTTGTGTACATAGTATATCAGCATTTATGTAATGGCTTTTGTGTCCACACCTGTTGTGTAAATTTAAATACAAAATCAAGCCCAGGGGAGAGCAGCAGCTGATAAGTAGGGGAGGGGAAATTTACAAAAATGTCACACCTAGCCAATTTCTGACAGACCTGGTAGAGCTTAGATGGTGAAATCTGCAAGATCCACAAAATCAGATTTTCAGAGGTCCGTACAGCTCTAGCTAAAAGGCATTTTTTATATCAACTTATTATTTATTTTCCATCTCCATATACATCCAAAATGCATTACACTGCTGTGTACTGGTAAATGGCAAGTCTTATAAAAACTACCACTGCAGTGATATTTCAAGGCTGTTGTAATGGGGCAGGATAATCTTTTTTCTCTATATCTTTTTTTTTTTTATTACGTGACTGACTTAAATGTCAATGCTTTGTATAACATGTTCAGCTGCAGCAAATCACATGATGTATAAATCTGTCTGGATGGCAGGGGGATGACTAGACCACATTGTATTTTTCTGTTTGAATTCAATTCAATTCACTTTATTTACCAGGTAAGATAACTGGGCTGAGGCCCTTTTTCAGTATCGACCTGGTGTTTCAAATAAAGAAGCAAAATAAATATGATAATACAAACAAACAATACATTAAATACTTGGGCAGTAAACACAATAATGCATTTACATAACTAAGTACAATTACATACAGCAAGTGATTGCAAATAGCAGTACAAAACTTTTTTAAAACTTTCTTGCTTAACAGCAGTAACACAATTATCTGGTAGTGTATTCCACAGAGTCGGACATTGAAATGAAAAGGCTGTCTCATCCATGCAGGTATCTATTCTAGGAATCAGTAAACGTAGTACATTGGTTGAACGTAAGGATCTTACATCTTCCTTTATATATCCTTTATCCTTTAGATACAGATATCTTCCTTTAGATTAATCAGACTATAAAGAGGTGATTTACAACCCTGTACAAAAATGGTATTAGTCAAACAGCCTAACTTATAAAAATAGGCCAATTTAGGGGGTAGCCAATTAAGTTCATTATATAAATCACAATGATGCATGTTGTAAGGTTTAGTCATGACATCTACAAATGGAATTAAAAGACCTGCTTACCAAATCCAGGTCCTTAGTAGCTATTTTAGCAAACAAAAAATAATTATAATGCAAAGTCGTAAGTAATACACTTTTGGATATAATTTCTCTTGCTTCTCGGGCTAAGCAATCCTTAATTTGATACAAGGCACCTATGTTTTGATTTACAGACTTCACTGTACAGTATACCTAATGTAACGACCCTATGCTCCAATTTTGTAAGGCATCTATGTGTCCACATTTGTAGCATGGATATACATAGGGTATCTACGGGTTCGGGGAAGGATGAGGTTACTTGGCACAAGAGACCTAGGTTTGACTACTCTGCACAGGGGCACCCAAGTAAATCCAACTACAGGAAGCAATAACTGTAATGTCCAGAACCAGAATTGGGATTTTTCAGTGTGGCTTTATTTATTAACTCACTGAACATAAACAAAGCTCTGTATGGTCCCCCACAGGGCTATGTAACTGTAATGCAGATCAGAGGTTAAACACAGCGGTCCATTTGAGGAATGAACACTACAACAGTTGTCTGGCTTTGGCCCCACCAGGCACTCAGCCCGGACTTTGCATGCGCATTGGATACACAGCCCGACTGGCCCGGCTCCCATGCTGGCCACTCGACTGATGGTCCACATAACGAGTGAACCCAAACTCTACTTGGAAAGACATCCCATCAAACAAGGAGGCTCCCAAACTGTGGCTCCCCACACCACTTGAAGTCTGCGACTCCTAGAGAGATTTTGTTTTCGTACTTCCAATTCGAAACTCCCATCCTGTGGCTCCCCACACCACTTAAAGTCTACGACTCCTAGAGAGATTTTCAAGTTGCGAACCACGTCTGAGTACCCACCCCATCACTGGCCAAGTGCATGAAGCAAGTAGCAAAAACACAGAAGAAATCCGTAGAGGTGGACCTGGTTACTAAAGATGGGGATCTATCCACCTCCAGCTCCCACAGCCCATACCCGGCCATTTCTCTGGACACACAGAACTTTAGACTTTAAAACTGTAGATTGACGGTGGATGACCTGAAGCACCCCCTCTACAATGAACTTTAACACTTTAAACAGATGACTGCTCTATTTGTTGACATAGTTCTCCCAAATAGCAGTCCCCAATACTTTTTTTTTTATTTAGTTGTTTAACCAGGTATAGCACACTAAGCTGAAAGCTTTTTTACAGGAGCGACCTGGGAGCACAAGGAGGTTAAGTGATTTGCTCAGGGTCACACAGTATGCAAGTGGAAGCTGTGGGATTCAAACCCAGGTCTGGTCTGCTGGATGTTACCAAATTTGCAGCTCAGAGCCTTAGACCACTGCGCTATACTGCGTCCAATCCAACTGAAGAAAAGAAGTTGTTTGCCCCTTCCAGTGAGGCCAAACACTCACCCATTTGTTGCAGGTGCCCCACAGGCGAAGAAATGTAACCTTTGCTGTTATACATGAACAGACTGAACTTAAATTAAAACAGGCAGCTTTCTTCCCAAGGTGGGAGAAGGGGATTGCCCCTGGAACCCACAAAGAACTTTTCCTCACCCCCAGAGGGAGGGGGTAAACAGACACTACTGGTGTCCTTCTTGTTTGCTTAAGGACAAACTGAAGACTGACTCTGAATTCCCAAGATTCTAACTTACTCTGAGCTGAAGATTCCAAATGTGGCTCATGCAGCTGTGACAATTCTATAATGATGTCATCCCTCTAGTCTCAGCTGTGACTGAGGACAGAGTGAGACAGTGTGAAACCCATTTAACTGGAGTTTCACAAGCTGCCTTCCCTGCCTACAACTAGGTCTTACTGGGATTCTAGTAACCCCGGGTAGCAAAGGGGTTACACTCGCCCTTGACCAGGAAAATGACTGTCCCCAGTCATGCACCTGGCCTTAGGCCATCCCACCCTATGTGCTACCTGCTGAGAGTGTGATCAGGCCCCCTCCTACCGTGTGTGAGCACAGGTAGGCAACACTAAGGGCCTAGAGGCCTACAGCTGACATATCAGCCTCTACTCTATCCACTTACTATGGACACCTAGTGGCTCTGGTAGAACCGTCCAGAGCATAGCCCTGATAGATCAGCACTGCGGCCCCTACTGCAGGTCAGGGCCAAAGCCTGTCCATCCCCCCTAACCCTCTAGGGGAAACCTATCTGCCTCTAACATAACATCCCAAACAAAAACAAAACCCGGGGACCTCCCCAACCTTGGGCAGCCTGCAACTACAACATTA
The DNA here is from genome assembly GCA_016271365.2 of Neoceratodus forsteri. Classification (NCBI taxonomy): domain Eukaryota; kingdom Metazoa; phylum Chordata; order Ceratodontiformes; family Ceratodontidae; genus Neoceratodus; species Neoceratodus forsteri. The sequence continues at coordinate 263,086,326 of CM057452.1, read as the reverse complement.
GAAACACAAACAGTACTTTAATTTCTACACATAAGCACTGAAACGAGGAACTCCGATGAGCCCCTCCTCCTCTTTTTGTCTTCTCTTCTGTCTTCCAGGAACACCTGTAAGAAAAGACAAAAACAAAACAAAAAAACACACCCTAATCTGCATTTACGATCTACCTAAACAACATCAGTGACAAAAACAGCAACAACTCTTACCATACAGGAAAAACAGAACACTAAACAATCCCAAAAAGGAAAAAATATATCTTTTTTTTTTTTAGAAAAGTAGAAATACAGTATATACATTAAGTACAGAAATGACATTGATAACAATACACCTTTTGGGGGGATGGAATGCCCTAAATGTCTCACTAGTGACTACAAGGCCCGAAGGCCAGTCCATTAAAGAGTCTCTCCTGGGCCGAAGCCCCGTGAACATAGTCTTTTAAGGCCATAATCCTGAAGGGAGAGTCTTTCGTGGACAATTCATACACTGTTTGGCGCCTGTAGTGTAGGTGTGTATTGCAATGTCATAAAGATAGAATAAAAAGATTGTGACTCACCAGCCTCTTGAAGTATTCGAACTAAGCAAACCTGGTCCCTTCCGAAGACTCTCCCTGGCAGCATTGCTTCTGATACAGCTGGGCGGACATCTTCTGGGAACCTACAGGAGTGCACATCTGGAAACAACTGGGCGGATGTCATAACTGGAGAAGGAACCTTAGAACAGGAACAAAAAGAGAAACAGCTGGTCCGGCGTCATCCGATTACCAGGCGATGAACAGGCAAACAGCTGGGCTGGTGTCCTCTCTGGATCTGAAGTCATCTGGCGGTAGCAATAGATGGTTTCAATTAGGGCAGTACACTGTGGACTGAAGAATGTGGAGCACCTGATTTGTTGTTTATTCATATTGGCAGTTCAATAAGGTTACTTCACAGTGTAGATGTGGCAGTATTGACTACCACTGCTCGGCTCTCCATTTTGTAGGCACGGGCTTAAGTACTGGGAGGTCCTTGCACTGAGGCCAATAGTAGAGGGGGTCAGGGGCTTGAATTATTACTCCATCTGGATGCACATAATTCACACAGTGGGAGACTTGATCCTCTCTGTCCACTATTCTCACTCTGTCCATAAATAGTGTCCTGCTCTCTTCCACTGTGTATACTTTTCGTGGAACAGTCTATTCTTTACATGCTGGTTAGCCCCAGGATGCACATGTTTCATTGCTTCATCCCAGATCCAGGATTTCCTGCAGTTCTCAATCTCCTCCCAGACTCTCCGAGGAAAGGTAGGAAAGGTCATACCAAAGATTTCATTGGCCTGTCTACAAACCAGTCTCTCCTCTTTACTTGCTTTGGTCAATCTGAGACCGCTGGCCTGGCTTGGGGGTGGCCAGTCCTGGTTCTGCCAGCTTCGCATCCTCAACGAAATTAAAAATGGATCCCTGACTTCTTCTTCTGGTGAAGCCAGGGCAGTGGCATCACCACCTTCTTGAACACATTCCTCCGAGGCAAGATCTTGAGGCTGTGTACTGTTCCTATCTCACAAGGCCACTTAGGTTCCTCCTCATCTTCCTCTTCACTGAGGATCTGAGCCCAGGAGTGAGCAGTAGTTCTCACCCCGAGACTATCCATTCATCACTAGGAGCAGAGGCGCACACCTCCCTTCAACGGCCTCCAGATCTTATCTTCACCTTTGAGACTTGGGCTAGGCCCCCCCACCCAGGGGTCTATTGATGCTTTGTCTGAACTTGCCTTCTGAGCTCCAGCATCCAAAACTTCAACTTCAGATTCAGTCTCTAATTCTGCACTCTCTAACTAACTTTGTACCACACTCCCCCGGGGGACCTTCCTCCACAGGCTCCGCCTGATGCTGTGTGCTGCCAACTGCAGATTCTTGAAGTTGTGTCCATGTGGGAGCCAAATGAATTTGAGGCGCTTTATACAAGCCATATTTTTGTAGACAACCAGCACAGTGAAGAATCATGAAGACATCCCTTCCAGCACTAAAGCACATCTGGCATACACACACTGGATAAGTAGGAATTGCCACATCAGGAGGGAGTTGCCCTCTATAGCACCAATTTTCAATGTCTCTCAATCTATTTACTGCTGCTGTTACTGCAACCCGGACATGATCCGGGTAACGAGCTGGTCCTGAGGCCATAACTGCAGAAAAACAAACAAAAGTTCACTGTAACTGAAAGTCCCACTTTAAATGAACACACTCTGTAGCTTTAAAATGGCTCCTCTGCTGCTGTGTTTACTTTACTACCCCGCCCTGTAATGGCGGCGGCAGCACTCCTGTGCATCAACATTCAGACTCTGGGTCAAGCCACTGCGCACCCGATTTACATCAGCTACTATTAACTTTTATTTAAACTGCACAACTTGCTCTGTTCTGGCTGTTCTCACATTTACAGGATTTTCCTTGGACTTTTCACATGCTGGCAACATTCATTTAATTACAGTCCCTTTTAAAACTTCAGGCTTCAGCACAGGATTGCCTGCTTTTACTAGTGTTGCAATCATTTTACAACCCACAGTCTCTCTCTGGCTGCAAACTTTAAACTGAGGCTACTTTCATTGCTATGCACACATTTAATGGCTTTACAGACTTGCACTTGCCAGCAGGATATCACACAATCGCTACTTGCAAAGCGACTATACAGCTGCACTCACATTTTATATGGCATTACTGAAAATCACTGATTTGAGCAGTTTTAAATCGTTTACTCACTGTTATTGTAGCAGATTGCTGTGATGGAGGAAAACGGCCTGCAGCCAGATTTTTTGAAGGCCTCAGATTCAAACGGGTGGGCAGTCTCCGCGATCGTAGTATTAATCACACAATTCACTGATCCCATGACCGATAAGCGGGTTGAGCCCAATTTTGAACTAGAAAAGTCACTTTTCACTGTTTACAGCGCTTTGAACACTTCGCGAACACTCCTCCACTGCCAGTAAACGCACTACTCTCTGTCTCCCTCTCGAATGCTGAAGCAGACTCTGAAGAGCTGGCTGAGGGGCGGGACTAATGGCAAACTGACCAACCACACGATGTGCGCAATGAGCCTCTTCTTCCTCACGAGGGCCTTCCTCACGGCGATCGTCGAGCAGGCAACTGAAACTGAGAAGATGCACTTTTTATTTTTTTTCCAACTGACTCATGCAAGGAGCCCATTTCAACTATGTAACATTGCCATTAACTCTGCAGTCTCTAGTATTGTACAGAAAGCATTTCCAATGTCCAGGGCATAATTTCTCTGTTGCTACCCTAGTTTTCCACACTTTTCTTCACAGAACTTTATTTTAAAACTGACAAACGCTGTAAACTATGTTGATGCAGGACAAGGACACACACTTTGGCTTTACAGCTCCTTGGTAAACAGTTGGCATTTTTAAACAGCAGCACAAGATTCACAGCACACACTAGGGAAATTGCTTCAACTTTTTTGGGGCTACCGACTGCCAGATAGCCAAAACGCTAGCCTACTTGCCCAAGCACCTTCCTTCCCAAACAAATCCAAAGCGGTGCCTCCATTTTTGTAACGACCCTATGCTCCAATTTTGTAAGGCATCTATGTGTCCACATTTGTAGCATGGATATACATAGGGTATCTACGGGTTCGGGGAAGGATGAGGTTACTTGGCACAAGAGACCTAGGTTTGACTACTCTGCACAGGGGCACCCAAGTAAATCCAACTACAGGAAGCAATAACTGTAATGTCCAGAACCAGAATTGGGATTTTTCAGTGTGGCTTTATTTATTAACTCACTGAACATAAACAAAGCTCTGTATGGTCCCCCACAGGGCTATGTAACTGTAATGCAGATTAGAGGTTAAACACAGCGGTCCATTTGAGGAATGAACACTACAACAGTTGTCTGGCTTTGGACCCACCAGGCACTCAGCCCGGACTTTGCATGTGCATTGGATACACAGCCCGACTGGCCCGGCTCCCATGCCGGCCACTCGACTGATGGTCCACATGACGAGTGAACCCAAACTCTACTTGGAAAGACATCCCATCAAACAAGGAGGCTCCCAAACTGTGGCTCCCCACACCACTTGAAGTCTGCGACTCCTAGAGAGTTTTTGTTTTCGTACTTCCAATTCGAAACTCCCATCAAACAAGGAGTATGTTCCCATCCTGTGGCTCCCCACACCACTTGAAGTCTACGACTCCTAGAGAGATTTTCAAGTTGCAACCCACGTCTGGGTACCCACCCCATCACTGGCCAAGCGCATGAGGCAAGTAGCAAAACACAGAAGAAACTGTAGAGGTGGACCTGGTTACTAAAGATGGGGATCTATCCACCTCCAGCTCCCACAGCCCATACCCGGCCATTTCTCTGGACACACAGAACTTTAGACTTTAAAACTGTAGATTGACAGTGGATGACCTGAAGCACCCCCTCTGCAATGAACTTTAACACTTTAAACAGATGACTGCTCTATTTGTTTGTCCTAGTTCTCCCAAATAGCAGTCCCCAATACTTGAAATCCAACTGAAGAAAAGAAGTTGTTTGCCCCTTCCAATGAGGCCAAACACTCACCCATTCGTTGCAGGTGCCCCACAGGCGAAGAAATGTAACCTTTGCTGTTATACATGAACAGACTGAACTTAAATTAAAACAGGCAGCTTTCTTCCCAAGGTGGGAGAAGGGGATTGCCCCTGGAACCCACAAAGAACTTTTCTTCACCCCCAGAGGGAGGGGGGGTAAACAGACACTACTGGTGTCCTTCTTGTTTGCTTAAGGACAAACTGAAGACTGACTTTGAATTCCCAAGATTCTAACTTACTCTGAGCTGAAGATTCCAAATGTGGCTCATGCAGCTGTGACAATTCTATAATGATGTTATCCCTCTAGTCTCAGCTGTGACTGAAGACAGAGTGAGACAGTGTGAAACCCACTTAACTGAAACATAGAAACATAGAATTTGACGGCAGATAAGGACCGCTTGGCCCACCCAGTCTGCCCATTTCCCTACCTACTGGATAAGCTGCAGATCCTAGTTAACCAGCAGCCTACTTCTTTCTACCCCCACCCCCCAGAATTGCCTTATGACTATCCCATGCATGCTTGAATTCCACCACTGATTTTGACTCCACAGCCTCCTCGAAGGCCATTCCATGCATCCACAACCTCTCTGTGAAAAAATACTCCTTAAATTACCTCTGAGCCGCCCTCTATCTTCAAATTGTGCCTCTTGTTCTTGCACACCTTTTTTGAAAGATGCTACCTCTTGGACTTTGTTGATTCCCTTGAGGTACTTGAAAGTTTCTATCATGTCCCCCTCTCCTCCTTTCCTCGAGGCTATACATATTAAGCTCTTAAGTCTCTCTTCATATGTCCTCCGGTGCAGACCCTGCACCATTTTAGTTGCCCTCCTCTGGACAGCTTCCATCCTGTCTATGTCTTTATGAGATTGGGTCTCCAGAACTGCACACAGTACTCAGATGGGGTCTCACCAGCTGTCTGTACAGAGGATAATAACTTCCTGTTTTCTACTGGTGATGCCTCTCCTATGCATCCCAGTATCCCCCAGCCTCCTTGCTGCCTTCTCACATTGCTTGCCCACCTTTAGGTCATCTGATATGACTACCCCAGGTCCCTTTCCATTTTGTTGTTGTTAGTATCTCACCCCATTGTGTACTCTTCCCTGGGTTTTGTTTCCCAGGTGCATTACCTTGCACTTCTTAGCATTGAATCTAAGCTGCCATACATTTGACCATTCCTCTAACCTTGCCAAGTCCCTTCTCATCCTTTCCACCCCACCCTGTGCATCAACTCTGTTGCTTATCTTAGTGTCATCTGCAAAGAGACATCTTTTCCTTCCAGTCCTTCTGCAATGTCGCTATAAAGACATTGAAGAGGACTGGTCCTAATACTGAACCCTCGTGCACCCGCTAGTAACCCTCCTTTCTTCTGAGTGGCTCCATTTACTATTACTCTGTGTCCTATTCTCCAGCCAATTCTTTACCCAGGCTGTCATCTTGGGACCCACTCCCAGGCTGGCTAACTTGTATATTAATCTTTGTGTGGACTGTGTCAAATGCCTTGCAAGTCTAGGTAGGTCATGTCCACAGCCCCTCCCTGATCTACTACTTTGGTCACCCAGTCAAGAAAATCTATCAGATTCGTCTGGCATGACCTTCCGCTGTGAATCCATGCGCTAGGGTCTTGTGCCTCTGGCCTCTAGATACTCGACAGTTCTTTCCTTTAGAAGTGATTCCATCATTTTCCCTATCACTGAGGTTAAACTAACAGGTCTATAGTGTCCTGCTTCTGCCTTGCTCCCACTTTTGTGAAGGGGAATCACATCTGCCCTCCTCCAGTCCTCGAGTACCACCCCATCCTTCCATGATTTGTTAAAGAGGGTAGTCAGTGGTGTCACTAGTTCTACCCTTAGTTCTTTTAGAATTCTGGGATGAATCCCATCAGGCCCCATTGCTTTGTCCACCTTCAGTTTTAAGAGTTCTTTCAGAACCCTTTCTTCTGTAAATGGGCTGGTATCAACTTCTGTATCCAGAGTGTTACTACTGTTTGTTTTATGTACCTCCCCTCTTCCTTTGTAAATACTGAGCAAAAATATTTGTTTAGTATCTCTGCCTTTCACATTCTCCTCTGCCCACCCTCCCTCCCTTTATTAAGCCTCACTATCCTCCCTTGGTCTTCCTTTGCTCCTGATGTACCTATAAAGGTTTTATTCCCTTCTTAACTGAGTTGGCTATCTTTTCCTCAGTTTGGGCCTTTGCTGTTCTGACTGCCTTCCCAGCCTCCTTTTGCTTTAACTGATACAGTTCTCTGTCCTGCTCCTTGCAGATTCCTTGTACTTCCTGAATGCTTTCTTTTTTCTGAACCTTCACTGCCACTTCCTTTGAGAACCATAGTGGTTTCTTACATCGTTCTTGTTTTGTTTATTTGTTTCACACAAAGCTCGCTACTTCTGTGATGGCAGTTTTATTATTCTCATTGTTCTTCCACCCTCCTTACCACCCATTTGCTAGTGCATTCCTTAGGAACTCACCCATTTTGGAAAAGTCAGCCCTCCTAAAGTCCAGTACTTTTGTCTTTGTATGGCTTGACTCTATTGCTGTGTTTATTGTGAACCATACTGTTCGATGGTTGCTAGTTCCCAGATGGCTACCCACTTCTACATCTGTGATCCTCTCTCCATCTCCATTTGAGAGTATCAAGTCTAATATTGCTCCCTCTCAAGTGGGCTCCAGTACTAGTTGTCTAAGGCATGCCCCCTGTAGGGCATCTAGAATAACTGCACTCTTCGAAGTGGCAGCTGCAACTGCACTCCAGTTAACATCTCTGATTCAGATCACCCATCAGCAATATCTCCCTTTTTCTGCCATTCTAAGTATACTTTCTGTCATTTCTTGTCCATTTCCTCCCCGAGAAGAGGGTCTGTATACAACCCCAAGGGATTGTGGTGCCATTGCCTGTCTCCAAATTTACCCACAGTGCTTCTTCTCCTCCCTGTTTAGCCTTTTGTTCTGTTGCTTTTATTCCTTCCCTTATGTAAAGAACTACTCCTCCTCCTCCTCCTCTTTTACCCTCCCTGTCCCTCCTATAGATAGTGTATCCTGGTATGTTTACGTCCCAGTCATGGTTTTGTGTGTACCATGTTTCTGTGACTGCCACGATATCCAGATGTTCCTCCTCCATCAAGGCCACTAATTCAGGAAGCTTGTTACCTAGACTACGGGCATTGGTACTCATTGCTTTCCATTTTTGATGGCCTTACCTTCTGTTGCAGCATCCCCACTGACCGTCTACCTTGGTCTTTTTCTCATTTAGTACCCTGTTTTGTAGGGAGAGGCTGGGATTTTCTGCTGCTTGTCAGTGCCTCCCCATTGACTGGTTTAAAAGCTTGCCAATGAAGCATTTAAACCGATTGCTCAAAAGACTTGTTCCCTTCCTGGACAGATGCAGACCATCCTGCCAGTATAGTTGGTGTCCTCAGGTGGAACCCCAGTCCCCAATGAAGCTAAACCCTGTGTTCGCACCATTTTTCAACCATTCATTAAACTGCATGGTGCCAATACTCCTCGCCTCCCCATGCCTTTGACAGGCAGCACCTCTGAGAAGGATACTGTGTTTGCTACTTGTCTTAGGCCCCTCCCCAACTCTGCAATGTCCTCCTGCACTGCTCTAACCTCATGATGAGCCAAGTCATTTGTCCCTAGGTGGACAATACGTCCAGCTCAGAATCCCTTGCAGCTGTTGTTGTGATCCTGAGGATGCGCTTCCTGACCCTCCAAGCCATGGCACCAGGCAGGCACCTTACTTCAGATTTCCCAGCTCCTCCCAGTTCTATCCCCCTAATAATTGAGTCCCCCACCAGGAGCTGCTTCCTTTCCTTGTGGTGTCCTCTGCCTCCTTCCTGTGGGCCTCCTTGTGACAGTTGTCCTCCGCCTCCTTAGTCTCCTCTGCGGGTGTATCTATAGGGGAGCTATGCTCCCAGAATGGCGATGGATTGTGGTGTGTAACATGTGACTGGTGTGCCTCTGTTTCACCATCCTCATCCTCCCTGAGCCCACTGTGGTCCAACTGCTGTGCTTTCTTTGTAACCTCTGAGGTAGTGGTGGTGGTTCTGGTGCTCCCTGGATGGGGGAGGTTCCCTTCCTACTGTCCATTGTGGCCTGGGGGAAGGTCCCCGTACTACTGTCCAGTGTGGCCTGAAGAAGGTCCCTGAAACTGGAGTTTCACAAGCTGCCTTCCCTGCCTACCACTAGGTCTTACTGGGATACTAGTAACCCCGAGTAACAAAGGGGTTACACTAATATGTGCCGAGTAAGTTAAACTTGCATCAAGTATTATTCCTAGATATTTGGTTTCAATTACTTGTCTAATCATATTACCTGCCAATTTATTTATAGCCAAAAGTTCAGCATTACAAATTTTTGGTACAGATCCAAATAAAATACATTCAGTCTTTTTGTAATTCAAGACTAAACAATGTTCCTGTACCCATTCATTCAAAGCTAAAAAGTCCTGCTGTAGTGAAATATTAATCTCACTGCATTTTAAAGAGCTGGTAAACAGTATTATATTGTCAGCATACAACCACAGTTTGGAATAATGTGGATCCCTAAGAATAGGATCAGTGAAAACGGAGAACAACTGGGGCCCCAAAATGGACCCCTGTGGTACCCCGTACCGTAGTTCACTCTGTGCTGATTCCACACCACCAAGTTTCACCCTTACTGGGCATGCAGTTAAGTAACTGTGGAACCAATCACTAGTTATCTCAGAAAGCCCAAGGCTCCCAGTCTCCGAATTCTATGTTCTTTGTGTTAGAATTACATTTGCGCTCCTGATGTGAGGATACTACTTGCGATAAACCAGCTATATGTTTTTACTCTGTTCATTCTGTTAAGCATATTTAGCACTAGCAAAATACAAAAGTGCTGAAAAATGTAATTGCTACCATAATGCCCTATAAAGTATATTTATAAAATGGGTAGGAAAATTGCTGTATCCTGACTGGCGGAGAGTGTTCAGAACCCTGTGACTTACACGATGACAACCACTGGGTCGGGAACCCTGTCAGCAACCAGAACATAGCGTAATTTAATATCCATGCCTTACAAAAATGATTTAAAAACAAAACATTTCTTGTTAGCCACATTTGTAAGGGTTAAATTCTTGATATGCCTTACTTGCCATACATTAAAAAATACACTTTCATAAATTTCTAAAATTCAACACTCCAATCATAAAAAAAGGAAAATCTGACATGTAAAAAAAAAAAGACATTTTAGACATCCACTAACCTTTTTCCACCAACTGTATCACTCTGTTCCTGTATGATAGGCTGCAATTTTACGTTTAGTAGGGTTTGCCCCTCAAGTGCTGATCCAGAGATTTACAGTAAGCGACCAAATAGAAAGGAACAGCAGCAAGTGTAGAGGTGACTGCTATCTCAGTGGAAGAGAAGTACCTGCAAATCTAGGAGTTTTCATTGTCACTTCTTTACATTGCTATTGCATTGTGGAAAGGAGGAGTAGGAGTTTGAAGAAGGTTGTGCAATAGCTACTTAAAGTCTCTTTTTGAGTTTGGATAGGAAGGTTAGGAATATAAAAAGCAGTTGCTCAATCTATCTAAATGTGTACAACAAAGGGGGTAAGGGAAATTAAGAAAATAATGTTTTGCACTGATAGAGGGGAGACTTAGGGGAGTGTTTGGTATCCTGCATCTGGAAGGGTGGGGGTTGCTGGTGGCAATGACAGCAATGGGTAGGGTGGTAGGCTGCAACAACTGCGGCACACCAATCTTTCTAAAAATTGCCTGGAGTGTGGGAGGATGTTTAGTGTGCAACCACATAGAGAAACTCAGAAAGGAGATTGAGGGTCTGTAGGAGGAACTAAGACAGGCAAGGCAGACTGGGAGTGGGTTTAGCCCAGTACTGGAGGGAGGAAGAATGGGAGTTGAGGGAAGGCGATTTAAGCCAACAGTGGTGAGGAGAGGGTCAGAAGAAGGGAAGCAGGGACAAGGGGGCCCAGTCCAGGAAGAACAATTGCCAGGGAAACCAGGTCAGGAGACAAAAGACAAATGGAAGGAGTAGATAGGGACTTGTGAGGGGAGGCGAAGAAGTGGCAAAAGTTATGGAGTGGAAAGGAGAGAACAGGTTACTATGAAGAGAGAGGGAGCGGGCATTTGTGAAGGGCCTTCAGAAAATAGTTTTGCACTGCTAGAGAGGAAGAAGGTGGAGGAGTGAAATGATAAATTAGAGGAGTAATTGATAAATGCCTGGACCAAACCGGAGCGAGGGGAAGTTCTGCTGGGAGAATTGCAACAGGGGCAAAAGGGGGAAATAATGTGCAGGAGGAAGAAGAGGAGCTGGAAATGAGAGAGGGAGATGAATGGAAGCAAGCAGGGAGTAAGAGTGGTGGAATCTTAGTGCTGGGGGACTCAATACTAAGAGGAGTCAGGTGAGGTAGCAAGGGGGAGAGGCATAGTCGCATATGGGTGGAGGCCATGCCAGGAGTGATAGCGGAAAGGGTGGGACAATCTGTTCTGAAATATGCTAGAAGGGGTAGGGACAAGCCTCATTTAATTATACATCTTGGAACGAACAACCTGGCTGACAAGACAGTAGATATAGTCCAGAGGAGGTTTGAGGAACTAAGACAATTATGTGAGGGGGCAGGAAGATCAGTAACTTTTTCGGAGATACTTCCAGGGACCAAGACAAGCACAACAAGAAAGCTGAGAATAGAGGAATTTAATGGATGGCTAAGAACCTGGTGTTGGGCTAAAGGGTATGGGCTTTTGGGGGGTGGGAGGGAACCTGGGAGGACAGTAGTCTCTATGCCAAGGACAGACTACACTTGAGTGAGGAGGGAAAGAAAGTGTTGAAACAGAGTATGGAGGAGTACATAGAGGAAGTAGGGAATTTAAACTAGGAGCGGGGGGTGGCAACTGGGCAAGAGACATGCAGAGACCACAGGTTGGGAAACCATATGAGTTTACCCCCATAACAGTGACAAAGGATAAATGGCAAGTACTGTTGGTGATGCTAGGAAAGGAGGGCAGGATGGGAGGGAGGGGAAGGGTGGAAGGTGGTTACCCTTAATGCTAGGAGCCTTGGGAGGAAAACTGCAGAGTTACAGGTGCTCATGGCAGAGGGAGAGGTGGACTTTTCAGCCATCACAGAAACATGGGCCACCCAATACAATGACTGGGACCTGTCTGTACCAGGGTACAAGTTATTTCGTAGGGACAGGGTGATTGGGAAAGGAGGTGGTGTGGCATTATATGTGAAGGAAGGACTGAAGTGTGTAAGGGAGGAAGGGGAGGAGGGTAGTACGGAGTCAATTTGGATGCAAATCCAGGATTCCAAGAATAGGATTCTTATAATGGGAGTGGTGTACAGGCTGCCATCTCAGACGGAGGAGTTAGACAGGGAACTAGCGGGACAGATTAGGAGGACCTCCGAGAAGGGTAGTGTGGTGATTGTGGGGACTTCAACATGCCAGGAGTGGACTGGAATACCCCAACAACCAGGAACAGAAGGAGCAGGTACTGTTGGATGCCTTCCAGGAAAGCTTCCTGCTGCAAATGGTCAGTGAACCAACCAGGTTAGGGAATACCCTTGACCTTGTGCTGGCAAATGGGGACTTTGAGAGAACTTACAGTGGAGGAACCGCTGTCAGGGAGTGACCACCACTCAGTATGGCTCACATTCGATATGGGCAAGGAAGGAGTGGAATCTGGCACAAGAGTGCTGGACTTCAGGAGGGCCGACTTTGGGAGGATGGGGGAAGTGGTAAAAGGGTACCTGTAAAGAATTCAATCTAGTATGGACACTAACCAGAGGTGGGAGTTCATAAAGCTTGGGATAGTGGAGGCAACCAAAACCTGCTGCAAGGCCCAGAGCAAGAAGGCTAGGGCTAAGAAACTGAGCTGGTTGAGCAAGGAGGTCATGGAAAAGGTAAGGAGGAAAAGAGCTGCCTTTAGGAAGTACAAGAAAACAGGGAGAGGGGAGGACAGGGAGGAGTACTTGATGGAATCGAAGGAGGTGACAAGGGCAGTAAGGGGAGCCAAGGCATCTACAGAACTCAGGCTGGCACAAGGCATTAAGAAGGGGGAGAAGGACTTCTTTAGGTACATCAGGGAGAAAAGGAGCTGTAAGGACCACATATTAAGGATTAGGAAGGAGGGGGGTTGGGTGGAAGCAGGGTACGATAAGGCAGAAGCACTGAATGAGTACTTCTGCTCAGTATTTACTAAAGAGAAGAGGGGGTGACACCCAAGGGGGCAGAAATGGCAGAAACGGGGGGAGGGGGTGACAGATGGAGAAATCATGGAGGGCAGAGTTTGGGAGGGTTTGAAGGCACTGAGGGTGGATAAGGCGCCAGGCCCAGATGTCATCCACCCCAGGGTACTGAAGGAGCTGGCAGAGGTCCTTGCAGGACCTTTGGCAGACCCATTTAATGCCCCACTACATTCGGGGTGTGTACCTCAGACTGGGGATGGCTCATGTGGTGCCCCTCCACAAGAGTGGCCCCAAGGATGAACCAGGAAACTACAGACCAGTGAGCCTCACATCCATCGTGGGTAAGCTAATGGAGACTATCTTGAAGGAAAGGCTGGTGGCCCTCCTAGAGGCCAAAGGACTACAGGACAGCAGACAGCATGGCTTCATAAGGGGCAGATCCTGCCAAACCAACCTGGTGGAGTTCTATGACTGGGTAACTAGGCAACTGGACAGGGGCCATGCAGTGGATGTCCTGTATCTGGACTTCAGTAAGGCATTCGACTTGGTGCCGATGGAAGGCTGGGAAGTTAGTAGGCACAGGGGCAGGTGCAAGCTGGTGAGATGGGTAGGAACTGGCTTCAGGAAGGCAAGAGAGGTGGTGGTGGGTGGGGAGCCTCACACCGAAGGTAGTGACGAGCGGTGTTCCACAGGGCTCGTGCTGGGACCAGTGTTGTTTGGGATATTCATTGCAGACATATCATTGGACATCAAGAGCAAGATCAGTCTTTTGTGATGATACCAAGGTAGAGCCATGGTGGATGACCTAGGGGATGGCAGGGGTTGCAGGATGATCTGGCAAAGCTTGAAACCTGGTCAGACACCTGGCAACTGGGGTTTAATGCCAAAAAGTGCAAGGTGCTGCATTTTGGGATGAAGAACCCAAGGAGGAGTTACCAGCTGTGGAGAGTGCAGCTAGCCCAGAGAGAGGAGGAGAAGGATCTGGGGGTGCTCATTACAGGGTCAATGAACAACTCGGCACAATGTAGGAAGGCAGCTGCAAAGGCCATCAAAATGCTGGGTTGTACTGCAAGGGGTATATCCTCGAGGAGGGAGGAGGTGATTCTGCCACTGTATAGGTCATTAGTTAGACCGCACCTGGAGTACTTGCACTGGTGCCCGATCTGAAGAGGGACATTGGTTACTGGAGAGGGTGAGCGTAGGGCCACAAAGATGATCAAGGGCTGGGGACTTATCATACGAGAGAAGGCTGAAGGAGTTGAACATGTACTCACGGGAGGAGAGGAGGGACGGGGGGACATGACTGAAACCTTTAAGTACATGAAAGAAATAAACAAGACAGGTACAGAGGGGTTGTTCAAAGTAAGGGAGGGGAGGGACACCAGGGGCCATGATATGAGACTGGAGAGAGGAAGGTTCAGGAGGGAGATGAAGATACACTTTTTTACAGAGAGGGTGGTGGCTGGGTGGAATGCGCTACCTGCAGAAGTGGTATCCAGTAGAACAGTGGACTGCTTCAAAAGGGGATGGGATGGGATGGGACAGGACAAGGGGGAGGGTTAATGAAGGGGAAGGGTGGAAGGGAGAGTCAGCTGCAGAATAAGGGGTGCTAGCTGCACATTCAAGCAGACTTGATAGACCTCTAGGCCTTTATCTGCTGGCAAATTTTGTATGTTTGTAGACGCACAGCCTGGGCCGATCAACTGCTGAGAAACCTATGTGGCTTTTATAAGCGGTTCCTTTCACCATAAAACCTAGCAGTAAACCCATTTTTCTTTACAGGTGCTGACTGTGATCACCCTGGATGATCACCAGTGCTCTCTCTCCAAACAAGCACAGCGGCGCCTGAGCATGGCAGTACTGTATTTCAAATGAGCAGCACAGCATTTCTCACAGTCTCACTCCTTACTGGCAGTTGGCCACACAGAGCTCTCTCTCTCTCTCTCTCTCTCTCTCTCTCTCTCTCCCTCTCTCTCTCTCTCTCTTAGTGGAGACTGGCCTCACAATGCTCCCACTTTTTCTTTTTTTGCTGGCAACTGGCCGCACAGTGCTTGCACTCTTTCCCATTACCGGCAACTGGCAGCACTACAGCCTGTCTGTCTCTGTCAGTTGAAATCTGCAGGCTGTAGGGGACGAGATCAGAGTACATCAGTTTACTATCAGCAGTTTGCCCTGTGAGAATTTGCTCCCTCTCTCCTGCCGAAACAGAATACCACAGCACGATTTTATTTATATTTTTTGAACCCCCTATATTAATAACTTAGCTTACACTGGGAAACATTCACTTTCCTGTAACAGTTCCCAGGATCTGGAAGGAGCAAACTGTTGCAGGGCGAATAACCTATAACGGATTGTCATGTAGCCGTAGGGGACAGTTTGTTACTTGTGCATGATTGTGACAGCAGTTTAATCCATGTAGGCATATGCTGTTGTAATTGATTTATTTCACTAATGAATGTCAATGGGAAATTTGGAAATTAAATGGATATAAAAAATATAAAAACAAAAAGATTTGGCTGGGGGCAACCAGGCTGGTCTTGCTTTTTTATGTTGTTACCTTTGTTTATTTTTGTAGCAGGCCTTACTGTCCCACCAGTCATAGAAACATAGAAACATAGAAGTTGACGGCAGATAAGGACCGCAAGGCCCATCCAGTCTGCCCATTTCTTTTTCTACCTTATAAATGTGCCATCGGCCTTTGCTCTATCAGTGACCTATCTATTCATAGTCATTTGTATTGCTCCCTTAGGCCTATCCCATGCCTGTTTGAAGCCCTGCACTGTATTCATAGCCACCACTTCTTGTGGTAAGCCATTCCATGCATCCACCACCCTTTCTGTGAAAAAGAATTTCCTCACATTCCCCCTTAATCGGCCTCCCTCAATCTCATGCTGTGTCCTCTTGTCCTGCTATTTTTCTTATATTTAAACATGTTAGACTCTTTCACCTTGTTTATGCCCTTAAGGTGTTTGAATGCCCTGATCATATCACCTCTCTCCCTCTTTTGCTCAAGGGTATACATATTGAGCTCCGTTAATCTGTCCTCATATGTCTTCTGATGCAGTCCCTGCACCATTTTGTCCCTTCTCTGGACTGCCTCAATTTGGTTAATGTCCTTGTGAAGGTGTGGCCTCCAATACTGCACGCGAGTACTCCAGATGGGGCCTAACCAATGTCTTGTACAGAGGGATTGTTACCTCCCTCTTACGACTTGTGATACCCCTTACTAATACACCCCTAACACCCCCTAGCCTTACCTACTGCTTTAGAGGTCTGCTTGATGATTTTAGGTCATCAGTGATGATGATGCCCAAGTCTCTTTCTTCCTTTGTGACTGCTAGCAACTCCTCCCAGCCTATAAGTGGTTCAGGGTTTCTCTTCCTATGTGCATGATTTTGCACTTTTGCATTAAATCCCAGTTGCCACTCTTCTGACCATTCTGCTAGTTTATCCAGAACTCTTCTCATTCTGCCCACCCCATCTTGCTCATCTACTCTGTTGCAGATCTTGGTGTCATCTGCAAACAGACAAGCCTTACCCTCTAGTCCATCTGCAAGGTCACTAATAAAGATGTTGAATAGGACTGGCCCCAGGACTGATCCCTGAGGTACCCCACTTGTGACTTGCATCTCTTCTGACTGTATACCATTTACCACCACTCTCTGTTTTCTGCCAGTCAACCAGTTTGCCACCCAGTTGACCAACTTCTGACCCACCCCGAGCCTACCCAGCTTATTTATCAATCTTCTATGTGGAACAGTGTCAAAAGCTTTGCTGAAGTCAAGGTAGGCGACATCAACTGCTCCCCCTTGGTCCACCACTCTGGTTACCCAGTCAAAGAAATCTATGAGATTAGTTTGACAGGACCTTCCTTTTGTAAACCCATGCTCTCTTGGATCCTGTGCCCCTATGGATTCCAGGTGTTGCACTATCCTTTCCTTAAGGAGTGCCTCCATAATCTTGCCCACTACTGAGGTAAGACTGACCGGTCTGTAGTTCCCGCCTCCTCCTGCTACCACTCTTGTGGAGCGGGATCACATGAGCCCTTCTCCAGTCTTCTGGGACCTCCTGTGCTCAGAGACTCACTAAACAATTCTGCTAATGGCTCTGCTAGTTCCTCCTTTAGCTCCTTAAGTACCCTGGGATGTATGCCATCAGGTCCCATTGCCTTATCCACTCTGAGCTTAGCAAGCTCTTGTAGGACCCTTTCTTTGTGAAGGAGTAGTGCTCACCTCCCTCCCCTGTGTCCATGATGCTGAGCTGTGGGCCCTGCCTTACCTTTCTTCAGTAAATACTGAGCAAAAGTATCTATTTAGGATAGATGCCTTTACAGGGTCCTCCTCCTCACATGCTCCTTTTCTCCATTAGCTTAGCAATATCCCTCTGGACTTTCTCCTTTCACTAATGTATCTATAGAAAGTCTTGTCACCTTCTTTTACTGTTCGTACTAGTGTTTCCTCAGTTTGGGACTTTGCCTGCCTTACTGCCTTACCTGTTCCCTTTAGGGCAGTTTGGTATGCCTCCCTATCTTCATCCCGCTGTGTTCCTTTATATTTCCTGAAGGCCAGCCTTTTGGCTCTGACCTTTTTGCTACTGTATTTGAGAACCAAAGTGGTTTCCTTCTTCTTTTACTTCCTTTTCTGTCTAACACAATGGGATGTTGCTTCAAGTATTGCATCCTTAATGCTTGCCCACTTTGCCTGTACCCCCTCACCTGTGTTTCTTTTTGCCAGGGCTAGCTTAACTCTGTTGGCCATCTTATCAAAGTCAGCTCCTCTGAAGTCCCATATTTTTGCCTTGAATGGGATGATTTAGATGTAGTAGCCAAATTGAACCATACCATGTGATGGTCACTGGCCCCCAGGTGACCTTCTACCTGAGATCTGTGATCCTCTTTGTTAGTCAGTACTAGATCTAGGATAGCCCTGTCTCTTGTGGGTTGCTGTACCAGTTGTTTGAGGCCCTCCCTGCAGGGAATCCACTATGAGTCTAGTTCTGGCAGATGTTCCTGCTGGTATTGACCAATCTGTATCTGGCATGTTGAAGTCTCCCATTATCAGAACCTCCCCTTTAGCTGTCATGTTTTGTATATCTTCTAACAGTAATGTGTCTATGTCCTCCCTCTGGGGGCCTGTAGACAACCCCAGTTCTTATGGCTGTCCCATTTCCTGTTTCCAGGGTGACCCACAGTTCTTCTGGCTCCTTATGTGTATTCTGAATTTCTGTAGCTTTGATATTTTCATTAACATACAGGGCCACTCCTCCCCCCCTTTTTGCACCTCGGTCTCTTCTGAACAATACATAGCCAGGTACTGAAGTCTCCCAAGTGTGGTTACTGGTAAACCACGTCTCACTAATTGCTACTATGTCCAGTTTAGCATCTGACATTATTGCCTGCAGGCTGGGATCTTATTTCCCAGGCTGTGAGCATTTGTGTACATGATTTTCCGTTGGCCAGATTTTGGTGTGTTAGTTGTTGGGTGAAGTTTGGCATTACCCCTGTGCATCGTATGGGGAGACAAACCTTTTTCTTACCTGGTGATGCAAATGGGCGGCAAACATGCTGAATTCCTGTTTGACCACTAGCTGAGGGGAGGGGTGTTCTTCCCATTCGGCCGATAGGGGTGCTGCACCCTCTCCCATTTGCTAGTTTAAATATTCTGCAAAGACGCTCAAACTTCTGCCCCAATGCACTGACTCCTCTTAGTCAGATGCAGTCCATCAAATTTAAAGAACTTTCGCCCCAGAACTGTTGCCAGTTCCCACAAATCTGTGTCCTTTTTCCTGGCACCAGTCCTTGAGCCACGTGTTTAGCTCCCCTATCTCCCCTTCTCTGACCTTCTGTCCATCTGCTCCCTCTCCCGACTGGCAGGATCTCAGAGAAGGAGATGCCGGACGAAATAGATGATAGTTTGTCACCCAGCCTAGTCAGGTGTTCCTTGGTCTCCACAACTGACCGCGTTGGCGATCATTAGTCCCTATGTGTACTAGGACATCAATGTTTTCTCCTGCTTTGTGAACAATTTTAGCAATGCAGTCAGTGTCTCTCCATGCTGATGTACCTGGAGACATCTGACCATCACCCTGGCTGGAGATGGGTATCAACTCCCGAATCATGGAGTCTCCTATGATCAGAAGTTTTTGGATTTCCTTTGTGCTTGTTTAGTTTTGGTTCCTGATTTGGGTGAGTTTTGTTGTGCTAGCTCCTGTGCCACAGTGTCCTGTTTCAGTAGTGTCTTCTGCCTCTTTATTTGATTTCAGAGATAGAGGCAGATACCTGTTTGTAGTGTTTATATGGTTTTTGGAGGCAATGTGATGGAGAGCAGAGAGTGATGGGGCACCTGATTTGCTCCTCCTAACCACCTGCCAACCTCCTGGACCAACTACCCTCTGCGGTTGAGGTTTTTCTGTTGGATGCTGGGGAAATGGCGGGTGGTTCTTATAATGTATTTCCTCTTCAATGTATATAATGTATTATAATGTATTTCCTCTTATAATTGTAGCTACATGAGGACCACCTCCAATGTCGGTTTTACAGATTTTTTGCATATAGTGCCCACAGGGAGGGCCTTGACACAGCAGTGCTTCTTTTCAGTAATGCTCCCTACACTGTACACAGTGGTTCAAATCCACTCAACACCAAGCAGTTAGTTCATTATCCCAGCTGAAAAATCACCTTAACCCCCTCCCCCCATATCACCTTGTTTATTTTTTATTCTATGATGGTCTGGGCCCTCTCCCTCAACTACCTAATAGGTCCAGTATCCAACAGAAAGGGACTGCTTACTCACTGAATTCAGCATGAGTTTCTCTACAGTTTAGTGGGTGGGTAGGCTGGCCTGCGTGCAGTCTGGGTTGGACACTGGACCTGTCAAGTAGCTGGGGGAGAGGGACAGATGTGTTTTTTTCATTCCCTGATTAGCCAGGTTGGACATAAAACCTGTCAGATAGTTTGGATGAAGCAGTCAGATTTTGTTTTTATTTTCTGTCAGCCCAGATTGGGCTTGCGATTTGGCAGGTTGTTGAGGGGAAGGGGACAGATTTAGATTATTCCCAGATGGCCTGGATTTGGCCCTGGACTCATCAGGTAGTTGAGTGGAGGAGGAGGAGGGACAGAGTTATTCTTTATTAGCTTGTTTTTGGCGCTGGACCCATTAGGTAGCTGGGGGGGGGGGGCAGTTTTATTTATTCCCTGATGAGCCAGATTGGGCAGTGGACCTATTAGGTAGATTGCAAGAGGTGGAGAGATTTTGCTTGATTCCCTGATGGGCCAGATTAGGCACTCACTTATTCTGTTTTGCAGCAGGTTGGATTGGAGCATGCGTTGCAGTGATAGGAGCAGCAGTGCGGCAGCAGCCCTAAGCTTCCCATGCAGTGTTTGAGCCCCTCATTGTGACCTGAGTGGATGGGCTTGGGAAGAGCAGTGTTACTCTATCCCACATATTCCACCTTCCACTCACTGCTTTGCTGCTGCTTCTCCTCCTTATCTCTGTTTGATGTAATACACGAGCCAGGTTAGGCATGGGACCCATCAGGTAGTTAGAAGAGGACAGAGTTCCCTGACAGATCAGATTGGGCACCAGATCTGTCAGGTTGTTGGGGAAGGGGGACAGTTTTTTTTTTTTGGTTTTTTTTATTCCCTGATGCACTGGGTTGAGCACTGGATATGTGAAGGTTTTGGAGGAAGGGGTACGTATCTTTTTTATTCCCTGATAGCCTGGGTTGTGTACTGGACCCATCACAGGTAGTTTGGGAAAGACATTTTGGGCTGGATTGGGTATCAGACCAGTCAAGTAGTTGGAGGAGGGAGAGGGCCAGATTTTTTTTTGTATTCCAATGGGTCAGGGCGGGCACTGGATCTATCAGATTGTTGCGGGAAGTGAGACAAATTTGTTTTGTTCCCTGATGGGTTGGGCACTGGACTCAGGTAGTTGGGTAGTGGATCTGTCAGGTTGTTGGAGATGGGGCATATTTTTTAATTTCCTAACAGGCAGGGTTGCCTACCAGATCCATCAGGTAGTTTGGGAGAAAGGGACATATTTTTGTATTTGGGTTGGGTATTGGACCAGTCAGGTAGTTGAAAGGGGTATGGGGAAGAGGGCAGGTTGGTCGCTGAATCTGTCCAGTTCTGGAGGAGAGAGACAGTACTGTTTTATTCCCTGATGGGTTGGGGTGGGCACTGTACCCGTCAGGTAGTTGGGGGAGGGGGCAGAATTTTTTTTTGTTTGTTCACTGACTGATCAGGTTGCTCACCAGACCCATCATGTAGTTGGGAAAGAGGGTCAGATTTCTTTTTTTATTCCCTCTCATGCCAGGTTGGGCACCAGAAATTCTATTCTGTTCTACATTCCTCACATAGATACATAGACAGTGTCAGCAGATAAGGGCCTATAGCCCACCTAGTCTGCCCACATTGCCAGTAGGGACTCCTTTGCTTTGTAAAACACTTTGCGATACAGTGTATGTAAAAGTCATGCAGGCTAAGTGTTGCTTTGCAGATTGCCTCCTTTTGCTCCAGTAAGTGACCCCTTTTTTCCAATCCATGGCCAGGCTGCTGAAATTGACTGGAGAGTCAGCTGTATTTTCATTTTGCAGAGAGGATGAGAGAGATACTGTACTTCCTAGTTCCTACAAGCATCAACTAGTGCACCAGCTATGCAATTTCCTGTTGCATTGCAATAATTTAGGAGCATTAAAACCCTCAATTTTATACAGGAAATTTCTTTTTTTGTATTCAGAAAAAATAAAGGTTAGGTTTCCATTCACAAAGTTGTGCATGCTGACAGTTAACTTCCTCTCTGAGCTCATTCATTGTCATTCTTGTCATCACGGGGGTGGGGGGCTAAACAACCGAAGGACTTCTTCAGTGGTATAACCTGAGTCACCTAGGTCAGTTGCATGTTCGCGAGACAGCTGCCACGCACTCAGCAGGTTCTTGTGCACTCTCCTCCTTGCAGCCAACAGAAAGTAAAATGTTACAAACAGCTGCAAGGAGCAATAGCAAGGCACAACTCACTCATTGACAACCATAAAAAGATACATCCCAGTTCCCCAATGCATTTCAGTGGGACAGCTACAAAACACTTCTTGACTGTGATCCCAGTAGGAACTGGTCTGCCATGCAGACCAGCCCTAAAATTAAAACAGCTTGTAATCATGATATCACCATATAGTGGCACATGGAAAAAAACAGCATGATAAAGGAAGCTCAAACATGAACTTTTTTTTTCCACAGAAGCATTGTTATTTGTTTTCTAATGCTTGAGCTCAGGAGAGTGAGAGCCAGAGGTGACAAGATTGAGACCTTCAACTACCACACTGGGGTTAACAAAGTGCAGGGAAGGAGTCTCTTTCATAAGAGAACAAGCTCCAGGACTAGGGGACATGCAATGAAATTGGAAGGGAGAAATTTCAGGAAGGATGTAAGGAAATGCCTTTTCGCAGAAATGGTGGTAGAAGCATGGAACAGACTGGCACCTGACGTTTGAGGCTAGAGAAATGGAAGGCTTCAAGCATGAATGGGATAGATACAGGGGTGTATTAGTACAGAAATGGGGGAGGGGTCCCCAGAGACCAGATAGGGTCTTCAGAGGTGCAGTAGGCAGGGAATCCTTAGGCAGACTGGGTGGGCCTAGCGATCCATTTCTGCCAACAAATTCTATCCTTCTGTGTTTTTGATTTTTAATTTTGTTTCTTAATTTAATTTTTTTTCTGCAAGGGACTAATTTTATAAGCTCAATAATAAACTTTGGGGTGGTTGTTAGGGGTTAATGCATATCCAGGTGACACTCGCAAGTGCCTCATGCCTCACTATGCACCCGGACATGCATTAACCCATGACAACAATCACCCCATTATGCTTTATTGCTTACATACCCTATAAAGCTAGAATGTGTTACTTCTTTTTGCTCCTTCCTAAAGCCTCCTGGGTGCACACTCCTTTGGGCTTCACAAGCCCTGCTGGTCTCACCACCTCCTGCCGCTTGCAAGTGGTCTGTTTCCCCATTCCTTCAGTCATCCTGGCTGTAGAGTATTCTTTTTCTGGTGGGCCTCCCCCCCTTCCCTGCATCTGCAGCTTGTAGGACAGGGGGAACCTGGAATGACTGTGGATGTACCAGCTGGGGTGGTCAGGATGGTGTGCAGTAGGGCACAGTGACATGGGAGGACAGCAGGGTTGCCATCCTGTGTACCCCGATAAGGGTACCCCTGATGAAGCCTTACTGGTGAAGTGCTGGGGCATTCTGGCTATGGATGCAGCGAGTACCAGTGATGTTAAAACCTGAAGCAATTTGATAATAAAATTCAAAGAAGCTGAAATTTGGAGTTGCTGTGACATCTCTGGTATGTGAGTAGGTAAAAGTGCTAGATTCATGTTGGAGTATGTAGTCTTATTAAGGTAGGCAGCCCCCAGTCACAGTACCCCAATATAGCTAACTGCTGAGCATGCACTTTCTTCCTGATGTCTCATTACAGCTTACGCCAGTGTTGAAACATAGAAACATAGAATTTGACGGCAGATAAGGACCGCTTGGCCCACCCAGTCTGGCCATTTCCCTACCTACTGGATAAGCTGCAGATCCTAGTTAACCAGCAGCCTACTTCTTCCTACCCCCAACCCCTAGAATTGCCTTATGACTGTCCCATGCATGCTTGAATTCCACCACTGATTTTGACTCCACAACCTCCTCCAGAAGGCCGTTCCATGCATCCACAACCCTCTCTGTGAAAAAATACTTCCTTAAATTACCTCTGAGCTGCCCCCCCCCATCTTCAAATTGTGCCCTCTTGTTCTTGCACACCTCTTTTTTTGATAGAAACATAGAATTTGAACATAGAATTGTTGCTCAATGGTTGGCCAGCAAGGAATGTATGAATCCTGGGTGGGTCACATACGCCCTTCCTAGAAGTCAAGATCCTCACCTCTGTGATATATGTGACCTCCTGGCAGTCTCAGAAACATAGAAACATAGAATTTGATGGCAGATAAGGACCACGTGGCCCATCCACTCTGTCCATTCCTCCCTAACTACACTAGTACCACAGACAGTGCCTGACCTATAGCTCTTTCTTTCTCCCTCCCCTTTCCTTTCCACTATCATTCATTTGTGCTTTTCCCATGCATTCTTGTACCCGACCACTGTGTTAGCCTTCCCGCTACCTCCATTGGAAGGTTGTTCCAGGAATCCACCACTCTTTGTGTGAAGAAGTACTTCCTCACATCTCTTCTGAATCTACACATCACATCTCAGTATGGGACTTGGAAGCTGGCACGAGAACCCACGTCTCCCAAGTGGCAGTGTGATGCATGCGGCCTTCTGCCAAACTTGGTATGAGACTCAGGAGCTGGTACATAAACCCAGGTCACCCAAGTGGCAGTGTGATGCATGTGGCTTCCTGACAGACTTGATATGGGACTCTGGAGCTGGCATAAGAACCCAGGTCTCCCAATTATAAGTGTGATACACATGGCCTCCTGCCAAACTCAGTATGAGACTTAGGACCTGGTACATAAACCCAGGTCACCCAAGTGACGATATGATGCATGTGGCCTCCTGACAGACTTAGTTTGGAACCCAGGAGCTGGCAGAAGAACCTAAGCCTCTTCCCACATGACAATGTGATGCATGTGGCCTCCTAACAAACTTAGTACAGTATTAAGGAGCTGGTAGAACCCAGGTCTCCCAAGTGGCACTGTGATGTACGTGGTCTCCTGACAGACTCAGTATGGGACTCAGAAGCTGATGGAAGAACCCAGGTCATACAAGTGGTAGTGTGATACATGTGGTCTCCCGACAGATTCAGTGTGGTACTCAGGAGCTGGTACAGGAACCCAGGTCTCTTCCCAAGTGGCAGTATGATGTACATGGCTTCCTGATAGACTCAGCGTGGGACTCAGGAACTGGTGTAAAACTCAGGTCTCACAAGTGGCAGTGTGATGCCAGTGTGAGTGGTGCTAAAACAGTGTTGGGATTCAAGCATGTATGGGACAGATACAAGGGGATCTTGGTAGTAAGACAAGGGGAGGAGACAACTGGAGATCAAATAGGGTCTGCAGTGGCACAGTAGGCAGGGAAAACTGGGCAGACTAGGTGGGCCAGGAGGTCCTTATCTGCCGACAACTTCTGTGTTTCTGTATGTTTCTGTGATGCATGTAGTCAAATAGAAACATGGAATTTGTTAGCAGAAAAGGACCACCAGGCCCACTCAGTCTGCCAGATGTTCCCTGCCTAATCTCTCTCCGCTGACCCTAACCATCCTCCGGCAACTGTCCCCCCCCCCACCTAGTTACTAGTATTCCCTTATGTCTGTCCCATGCATGCTTGCAGCCACCCACTATATTTGCCTCCACTGCTTCTCCTGGCAGTGTATTCTGGGAGTCTGTTACCCTTTAAGTGAATTTAGTACTTCCTCACATCCCTCTTAAACTCCCACCTCCTCCAGTTTCATAGCATGCTGCCTGGTTGTGGTCCTCTTTCTCATTTGAAAGAGACTCCCATCCTGCACTCTGTTGACTCCTGTGAGGTATGTCCCCTCTCACTCTCCTCTCCTCTCCTCTCTTCCAGGGTGCACATGCTGAGATCCCTCAGTCTGCCCTCCCAGGGCTTCTTGTGCAACCTCTGCACCATTTTAGTTGCCCTCCTTTGTACTGTCTCTACCCTGTCTATGTCCTTTCTGAGGTGGGGCCTCCAAAATTGGACACAGTACTCCAGGTGGGGTCTCACCAGCAAGCGACACAGTGGTAACACCACCTCCCTCCTCCTGCTGGCTTTTATGCACCCCACCATCCCATTAGCCCTACACACTGTTTTTTCACATTCCTCTGCCACTCAGAGATTATCAGATATGATTACCCCAAGATACCGTTACTGCTCAGTCACTGTCAGTACCCCCCATAATATACTCTTCTCGTGGATTCCTATGCCCTAGGTGCATGAGTTTGCACTTTTTGGCATTGAACCTCAACTGGCCTGCTCTTGACCACTCCTCGAGTTTCCCAAGATCCCGACACATTCTCCCTACCCCCTCTAGAATGTCCATCCTATTACAGATTTTGGTATCATATGCAAAAAGGTATACCTTCCCTTCCTTTTCATCTGCAGTGTCACTTATGAAGACATTGAGGAGGGTCGGTCCCAGTACTGAGCCCTGTGACACCCTACTGGTCACTCTCTGATTATTAGAGTGTATGCTGTTAACTACCACCCTCTGTCGCGTATCCATTAACCAGTTGCTAACCCAATTCACCACTTTGGATCTCACCCCAGGTTGCTCAGTTTCTTTATCAGTCTCCCATGTGGCACAGTGCCAAAGGTCTTGCTGAAGTCCAGATAGGCCACATCCACTGCCCTTCCTTGAGCTATTTCCCTGGTCATCCAGTCAAAGAAATCAATCAGGTTCATCTGGCGTGGCTCTCTCCCCATGAATCCATGCTGCCTGTGGTCTTGCAGCCTATTGGATTCAAGATACTCTACTAGTCTTTCCTTAAGCAGGATTTCCATTAATGTATGCACCTGTGAAGTGAGACTGACCAGTCTTTACTTGCTAGCCCCCTCCCTGCTACCGCTGTTATGTGGAGGGATAACATCTGCTCTTCTCCAGTCCTCCAGAAACATGCCTGTTTCCAGTGAACTGTTAAGTAAGGATGTCAGTGGGGCAGCTAGCACCTCCTTGAGTTCCTTTAGTACCCTTGGGTGTATTCCATCCAGTCCCACAGCATTGTCCACCTTCAGAGCTGCAAGTCGCTTCAGAACTCTTTCCTCTGAAAATTGACTTATATCCACCTCACCCCTTCCCCCTTTGTTCCTACTACTCCTTGGTGGGCTGTCCTTCCCTCCCTCCCTCTACTGAGAAGACTGAGCAGAAGTACCGGTTTAGGAGGGCAGCTTTCTTTTGGTCCTCTGGTGTGCAGTTTTTCCCTACCAGCTTCCTAATCCACACTATCCTTCCCTTTCCCTTCCTTCCTTTTCTCTCTTATGTAGCTGAAGAAACTCTTGACCTCTTTAGCTACCCCTTTAGCTATCCTTTCCGCTGCACCTTTACCCCCCTCGCTGTCTTACCTGCTTCACCTGTTTTACTTGGTATACCTCCCTGTTCTCCTCCCTCTGTATTTCCTTATGCCTTCTCAAATCCACCCTTTTTTATTTCACCACCATGGCTACTTCCCTGCCCAGAGAATCACCACAGTCTCGTTTTCCTTTTGCTTTTACTCCTGACAGGCCCACCACAAGACTCAGGAGCAGGTACAAAAATGAAAATGACATACTTACCATAACTGTTGATCTTCCAGAATATCTTCATCATTGATTACCACTTATGGGTCTGGGGTGCAGGGCTGGAGGCACTAGACCCTGCGGGAGCAAGATTTTTTTGCAGGGAAGGAGCTGACCACAGCTACTGAGCACAGCATGCCAGCCAGGCAACTGTTGCTGGCTCCCTCCATTCTGTTTACCAGGAGAGAAACAAGTGGGGAAAACGAGAGAGAGAGAGGGCTAAGTAGTTTCCTAGCCCAATGGTATAGGGAAAGGATACAGGAATATACATAAACAATCAACAACAAAATAACCCTGACGACCAACCTTTAAAGAAATAGGGCGCACTAGGTGGCACAAAGGGGTAATTGGGTATAAAGACAGAGCCTCACACCACTAGCCAGACAGGAGGTAGATAGTGACCTTAAAGGCAGAAGCCCTGAAGCATGTGGCTGTGTCAGAAGACAAAAGGAGGATGCCCAGAATTGACCCCTCCTCCTTGTAATTGAGATGGCAATGTGCGCTAGAATATGCATGAAACTTATGACTCCTGGGGGAAAAAATGATACCAGACAGCAGATTGACTGGATAGCCAGTTAATATTACCCTTCTCACTGTTGCAAGAGAAGAGGAAAAGGGTATTCCAGGTACATGTGGAATTGTAGGACTATACAGTCCAAAGGAGTCAAGATGTGCTCATCTTCTCAGGCATCCTTAAGGGTACTGGGCTAACAGTCCTGCTGACATAAAGGAAGAAAATGGGCATACCAACCAAAGACAGTCTGACATAGTCAGACAATATCAGAGGAAATTACCTGCTTTTCTTGCAGACACAGGGATGTACCCTGTGTAAGAGCTAGTGTACTTGCCTCAATCCAGTGCACAGCACCTCCTACAGGCAGTGCAGTTGCCAAGTGGAGTTAGAGTGGACAATGTGCAGAGGCATAGATTGTATTTAGTAAGTAATAGGGATATACCCCAGGAAGGGGCTATACCCCTGGCAGAGAAAAGGGGGACTAAATGAAATAAAAGATGGAAGGAAGGGAGCTACCTTCCCTGCCTTTTTTGGGGGGTTGGGATGAGGGCATGAGCTGTTTTTGTTTTTGTTTTTTGGTGCGAAGGAACCCAGCACTGAACCACAACCCCTTTTTATTTTTTGTGAAGGCCACTCCAAGGGAGTGTAACTAGGGAGATGCACTAGCAATAGTGGTGCCAGCCAGCACTGAAGGGTGAGCTGCTGAGAGGCCTTGGCTCTGCTGGAGTGGGGGATGGTGAGCGGGCACGATAATCAATGGGGAAGATTTTTTGGAAAATCAACAATTACGGTAGGTACATCATTTTCATATCTTCCAAGAATCAATCTTCACCATTGACTCCCACTTATGGGTCCAAGTACTAAACTTTCCTTTCTTTTTGAGGGAGGAGCTGGCTCACCCTAAGGGTAACAGGTACCCTTGGCCCAGTGTGTGGGGACAAACACCTGAAGGCTTGGGCTCCATGCAGGTCTAACAAGACCTGAGATTGGTCAGAGCCAGGCTGGAGCTCCTGGGGCACAGGAGCAGGAGAGTTCCCCTACAGTTCCTGCCTAACCCTGGGGAGAAGAAATGAGTCCCAGGTAATGGGAGTTGAATAACTTACACTGGGTCAAAGGTGCCAGCCTGGAGAGGCAAAGCCATGCTGTCTGCCTGATGTGGACTGCAGTTCCTGCTGGCCTTGAGGCCACCTCATTGGCACTGTATGATGCCCTTGACTTGTGCCAAGCTACTTACAGGCTCTGAGCATAACAGCTAAGAGCTGGCTTAGCTGCAATCATAGGTGACAATTGAATGTAACTATATGTGCTGATGTGCAGAGATGCACGTGAGGGTGTGTGATGAGGTGCAGTCTACCAAGAGTATTCATCTGAGCAAAGTCTGCCTCGGGAGGTCAATTACATGTGAGACATTGTGGCCCCGAGTGAGTCTGCAGTACCTTAAGCCCTGAAGAGGGATGAAGTTCCTCGCCTGCAGACCATGTGGGTGCACGATATTGAAGGATGAGGTCCCTAGGGATGGCAGGACAAGAGAAGGGACGACTCCACACTGCCCTTGATTGCTCCTCGAAGGCTCTAGGCCATGCAGGAACAACAGTTACATAGAAACATAAAATTTGACGGCAGATAAGGACCGCTTGGCCCACCCAGTCTGCCCATTTCCCTACCTACTGGATAAGCTGCAGATCCTAGTTAACCAGCAGCCTACTTCTTCCTACCCCCACCCCCCAGAATTGCCTTATGATTATCCCATGCATGCTTGAATTCCACCACTGATTTTGACTCCACAACCTCCTCCGGAAGGCCGTTCCATGCATCCACAACCCTCTCTGTGAAAAATACTTCCTTAAATTACCCTGAGCCGCCCCTCTATCTTCAAATTGTGCCCCTTGTTCTTGCACACCTCTTTTTGAAAGATACCCTCTTGGACTTTGTTGATTCCTTGAGGTACTTGAAAGTTTCTATCATGTCCCCCTCTCCTCCTTTCCTCGAGGGCTATACATATTAAGCTCCTTAAGTCTCTCTTCATATGTCTTCCGGTGCAGACCCTGCACCATTTTAGTTGCCCTCCTCTGGCAGCTTCCATCCTGTCTATGTCTTTGCGGAGATTGGGTCTCCAGAACTGCACACAGTACTCCAGATGGGGTCTCACCAGCTGTCTGTACAGAGAGATAATAACTTCCTGTTTTCTACTGGTGATGCCTCTCCCTATGCATCCCAGTATCCCCAGCCCTCCTTGCTGCCCTCTCACATTGCTTGCCCATCTTTAGGTCATCTGATATGACTACCCCCAGGTCCCTTTCCATTTTTGTTGTTGTTAGTATCTCACCCCCCATTGTGTACTCTTCCCCTGAGTTTTTGTTTCCCAGGTGCATTACCTTGCGCTTCTTAGCATTGAATCTAAGCTGCCATACATTTGACCATTCCTCTAACCTTGTCAAGTCCCTTCTTTCTCATCCTTTCCACCCCACCCTGTGCATCAACTCTGTTGCAGATCTTAGTGTCATCTGCAAAGAGACATACTTTTCCTTCCAGTCCTTCTGCAATGTCGCTTATAAAGACATTGAAGAGGACCGGTCCTAATACTGAACCCTGCGGTACCCCACTAGTAACCCTCTTTTCTTCTGAGTGGACTCCATTTACTATTACTCTCTGTGTCCTATTCTCCAGCCAATTCTTTACCCAGGCTGTCATCTTGGGACCCACTCCCAGGCTGGCTAACTTGTATATTAATCTTTTGTGTGGGACTGTGTCAAATGCCTTGCTAAAGTCTAGGTAGACCATGTCCACAGCCCCTCCTGATCTACTACTTTGGTCACCCAGTCAAAGAAATCTATCAGATTCGTCTGGCATGACCTTCCCGCTGTGAATCCATGCTGCCTGGGTCCTGTGCCCTCTGGCCTCTAGATACTCGACAGTTCTTTCCTTTAGAAGTGATTCCATCATTTTCCTATCACTGAGGTTAAACTAACAGGTCTATAGTTTCCTGCTTCTGCCTTGCTCCCACTTTTGTGAAGGGAATCACATCTGCCCTCCTCCAGTCCTCGGTACCACCCCATCCTCCATGATTTGTTAAAAGGGTAGTCAGTGGTGTCACTAGTTCTACCCTTAGTTCTTTTAGAATTCTGGGATGAATCCCATCAGGCCCATTGCTTTGTCCACCTTCAGTTTTAAGAGTTCTTTCAGAACCCTTTCTTCTGTAAATGGGCCAGTATCAACTTCTGTATCCAGAGTGTTACTACTGTTTGTTTTATGTACCTCCCCTCTTCCTTTGTAAATACTGAGCAAAAATATTTGTTTAGTATCTCTGCTCTTTCACAGTCTCCTCTCTCCACCCTCCCTCCCCTTTATTAAGCCTCACTATCCCTCCCTTGGTCTTCCTTCGCTCTGATGTACCTATAAAAGGTTTTATCCTTCTTAACTGAGTTGGCTATCTTTTCCTCGGTTTGGGCCTTTGCTGTTCTGACTGCCTTCCCAGCCTCCTTTTTGCTTTAACTGATACAGTTCTCTGTCCTGCTCCTTCTGCAATTCCTTGTACTTCCTGAATGCTTTCTTTTCTCTTGAACCTTCACTGCCACTTCCTTTGAGAACCATAGTGGTTTCTTACATCGTCTTGTTTTGTTTATTTGCTTCACACAAGGCTCGTTACCTCTGTGATGGCAGTTTTATTATTCCCCATTGTTCTTCCACCCTCCTTCCTGCCCATTTGCTAGTGCGTTCTTAGGCACTCACCCATTTTAGCAAAGTCAGCCCTCCTAAAGTCCAGTACTTTTGTCTTTGTATGGCTTGACTCTATTGCTGTGTTTATTGTGAACCATACTGTTCAATGGTCGCTAGTTCCCAGATGGCTACCCACTTCTACATCTGTGATCCTCTCTCCATCTCCATTTGAGAGTATCAAGTCTAATATTGCTCCCTCTCGAGTGGGCTCCAGTACTAGTTGTCTAAACTGTGCCCTCGCAAAACAATCAGCTAAAAGCTCTGACCCACTGCTGCAATGAGTGCCTTCCTGTCAGCAAGATGCCCTACACAACAATTTGATAGAGAAATACCTGCTAATCAAACAGAGAAAAATCCACACATCCAAGTCAGACACAGGTAAACCTTCCCAACCCCAAAACAGGCCTGGTGGTTTGTGCTCCGAGAGCTGTCAGCCCCAAAATAAGTCAGCTGTGCTTTAAACTCTTCCTGCACTGAAAATCTTAAGAATTGTAACAAACAAACGTAAACCTAGATCCACCGCCCTCTGTTGCTTGAAAGACTGTCTTTTCCTGTTTCACACTGCAGGTTTTTCTGTGACCACTCCTTAACCCCAGTAACTCTGTTAAAAAGAGTTTAACTATCACAAACTCCTATGCACCACTAAATTATTTAAAAATAGTTTCTGTCCCAAAATCCTAGTAGTCAATCCAGCTACCCCCAAGGGACAACCAGAATGCAGTATTCAAACACTTATGAGGTTACTTCCAAGATAAGCAGAGTTTGCAAGTTTCTTTTTCAACTCCTCAGCCAACTGTAATTCATTTAAAAATAGTTTAACTGTCAGCAAATCCTAGTAGACAATCTAGCTACCTCCAAGGACCTACCCAAATGCAGTATTTGTGTATGCACAAATACTGCATTTGTATATGCATTTGTGCTGTGTGTATGCAGTTGTGCTGACATTGGGAACCCTTAAGGAGTCCCAGTGGCAGGGCTGCTGGATCATGACTTGTGTAAGAAGATGGGTCAAGTGCCTGGAGTATCTCCACCAAGAATCTCTGGTACAGTACCTACTCAGTGGCTGTAGGCAGTTGGAGTGATGATTCAATTTCTTCTGAGGAGGCCATGGACGAAGATGAAACACTGACCCCAGGGATTGTTGGTAATGGAGAGAAGAGCCAAATCTGGGCCTTGTTAGACTCCCTTTGAGAACTATCTAGGACACCAAAAAAAACCCTGTGTTGCTTCCACAGTAGTGGCCCCTCAGGGTCTATAAATGCAGGCAACCTCTCCAAGAAGTATTGAGGCTCTGACATCGACCCTACAGTCATTGCCCCCCCCGGTGCCTTGAATGGCACAAAGGGTAGGGATGACCCCAGGGATGGCATTGTCACTGGCATCTCAGGCCCAGGACTGACACCATGCTCCTTGTCATGTCTGTCACTGCGGCCATGAATGTCACCCTCCTCATTGTCACTAGTGACATCAGGGTGAGTAACAGCGTTTGCCTTAGCAACAAACAGCCCCAGTGCCAGTCCCTCTTCTGACACCACAGACAGTGTCAGAAGGGTGGACTGGCCTTGTCTTTGGTGCTGCCCAACTTGCCACCACTGCAAACGGTGACAACAGAATGGGTGGCACCAGATGATGACACCAAGGTGTCCACCAGTGTAGACTAAGAGCATAACCTCAACCTCACCACCAGGGACATTTGCTGCTTAAGGCAGACAGAGGGGACGATGCTGAGAGGGCAGTCACAAGTAGTTGGCTGTCCCACAGACCCAACTACCAGGGCCTCTGATGTCTCAGCAAGGTGAAGTCAAGGAGGACCCTGTGCTTCTGTGGAACTAGAGATTCCAGGAGGAGGCCTAAGAGAAGGGCTTAATGTCTTGCCATGGCTGCACATGTATGACGCCTGCCTCCAAAGGTGGGGATTGGAAGACCCCACTTCAAGATGCAGAGCGATAAGGTACAGTGATCCACTGAGAAGCTGGCATCACACACATCCAAACTGTGATCTGGGTCATGGCAGGCTGCACAGCACCGTTGCTGGTACAGAACAGCCATGGATTTTCACAGGGGCACCAGCACATAATGGGAGTCTGTCAGACTTTTTTTGATGACTTAGGCCCCTTCTTTTCAGACTTCAGCATCATGGAAAATAAAAAACGCAAGCAGCACCATGAAGATAAAGAAGAACAGTGGTAATACACTTAGAAAAAATGTTGATGGTAGAACTGAAACACTGTTGCTCTCACAGCGTGTATTAAACATTCAAATGAACAGAACTGAGGTAATTGTGGGAGCCAGCAATGGTTATTGACTGGTGTGCACCACCACATGGGGGTGCGCTGGTGCCATGCTCAGTAGCTGTGGCCAGGCCCCCCCCCCCCGCAGAACAGTCTGCTCCAATCGGGTCCTAGTGTCTCTGGCCCCAGACCCATAAGTGGGAATCAATGGTGAAGATTGATTCTTGGAAGATCCCAGGTCTTCCCCTGCTGGGTGAAAAGAGCAGTTCAGTAATAGCACGGTGAGAACCGCGCTGTCAAAATAGTGAAAGCTAATACAGCTACAGGGATAGAATAGCGCAGGTTGAGCTATCCCTGTAGCTGTACTGCAGTCGGGGAGAGGAGGAGAAGGGATGAAGCCTGTGCTGGGAGGTTCTCCACTGAGTAGCTCTTGTGGCACAGAGGACAGAGTCACTGGCAGGGAGGACTGCGGCGTGACAGTGGCCCTGGGTTCGATTCCTGGGACGTCTGCTTCTTTTGTTTTTTGTCTCCTCCCTCCCGTGTTGTGTTTTCCTTCCACTGGTTAAGAATTCCCCTGCCAAGGTTTCTGTGTGTCCCCAAGTTGCCTCCCCCTGGAGGTAATTATTTTTAGTAGGGAGTTCAAGGGGGCAAAACCCCCCACAAGGAGGGGTGAGAGGGGCAGAGCCCCCCACAAAAACAGAAATTTCTGTGTGGTTTGCTTTGCCATGGTAGTGGTCGATGTGTTCATGAACTGCTGCCATTGGCACTGTTGTTGCGGTCGCTGTTTTGGGTGGGCGCTATTATTGACAGGGCCGTTTTGCCTTCACTATTTTGAACCCGCACTGTTCTTGTTTACACAGTCCTGACCTACCTGTAGTGCCATCTCCCAAGGTGCAGCATCATACATGTGGCCTGCAGACAACCTCAATAAAAACTTAGGGGCTAGTACAAGAACCCAGTTTTCCCAAGTGGCAGTGAGATGCATGTGGCTTCCTGCCAGTCTCGGGACAACTCGGAAGCTGGTACAAGAGCTCAGGACTCCTAAGGGTCTGTGAGATGCATGGTGGCCTCCTGCCACTCAGTGACTGTTACAGAAACCCAGGCCTTCCAAGTGGCAGTGTGTTGGATTGTCACTGCAACATTGGACTGGCCTTAGGGACTTTTTAAACTTTAACTTATATCAAGGTGACCTTCACCCACTGAAGTGGCGATCAGTCTCCAGCAGGACTTCAGTGATGTTCAGCTCTGGTTTTGCTCAAATCAGCTTTTTCTCAGTGCCTGTCTCGATGACCTTCGGCACAAGGCAGATGCTTTCTCGGCTTCCAACCACCCCCACATTCCACACCCTGGATGGGACTCCTCTGCAGATCTGCACCTCCTTTAGATACCACAGGGTCTGGCTTGACCAGCACCTTGACTTTTCTGCACATATCGATGCTATCTTCAAAAAGCTGCACCCCAGGTTGGGTACCCTATACTACAACCTTGGATGCATCCGCTGCCGGACTGCCTTGCAATTGTGCAGAAAATTATCCTCCCTATTTTGGACTATGGTGATGTTGTCTACAGTGCCACTCCCAAGCCCACCCTAGCCAGTCTGGACCCCCTTTTCCACTCCTTCTGTCGCTTCACCCTTGACTGTCCTACCTCTACTCACCACTGCGTCCTCTACCGGACCCTCAACCTACCCTTGCTCCATGATCAGTGACAATCCCACTGTGCAAGAATAATGGCTAAGTTCTGGTCCCAGTCCCTACCACCTTACCTCTCCTCTGTCCTAATAGCCACTTCCCCTCCAACTTTCCCCTCAGAAACTTCAACTCACACCTCATGGCTGTCCTGCACATGTCCACCATGGCAGGCCAGGCAGCTCTTAGGCACGTGATGCCTAAATTGTGGAATCCTTCTCTCAGGTTCGGCACCCCCCACCCACCCCTGCACCTCAGCTCCTCCTCAGAACTCACTTTGCACTGCCTGCTCATGTGTCTAAATCCTGTTTTGCACTAACCCTAGCACCTCCTTGTGTTGATTATATTTGAGCAGTACTGTACTTAGATATGTTTTAGTCCCTCGCATAGCTATCTGCCACTGTAATGTGTATGGCCACCCCTGCTGTTGCTAGGCTGCCTATTCTTACCCTGTAGCCTACTTCTTATGTACAAAGCTCACTATCCTATGTGACTTTCTTTATTTTGTCTCTGTATTTATGCACTCTCTGTAATTATGTATGTATTCTCCTCTACCCTCACCCCAAGGACGCATCTGAAATCAAGCAGTACTCTGTTCAGTATGCCTTCCCTGTAAAACTGTTAAATACATAAATAAATATTAGCCAATCAGAATGCTTATTTACAAGGCATTGCATGGTGACAATACCCTGTAAATAAGCCTGAGAAATAGAAAAGGCCTTTGGAATATGCAATTAGGCATTTTTAAGGCCTTCACAATATGCAAATAGGGTAGCAGAGGCATTTGGAATATGCAAATGAGCACAGCGAGACACCTATAGCGTACAAATGAGTTTCTGATATGACGTTCACTTCGTAAACATTCTGTCAGAAACCTTACAGTCTAACAGAAATGATTGCATCATCTGCATGTTTCTTCAAGCGGTCATAAACTAACAAGCTAAAAATACGCTATTTTAAAAATCCAGTTTTTGTCTCCTAGTTTTTTACCTCAAAATAATAACAATAATAGGAGGCAGCAGTGGGTCAGTCCTTGGAAGTAATGGCACGGGGCACCATAGACAGTGACCTCAGCCTTCGGCCTCAGTCTTTGTCCGCAGTGCTTAGTGTTTTTATATACCCTCCGATGCCTCTCATTATCACTATAATAAATAAGTTTTAAATAAGCAAATGTTTTATGTTAGAAGGTTATCCAGCCTGAGAGCTTTCACTACTACTTCAATATTAAAACAATAAATATATACTATACTATTTGAACCATTTGCCATACACAGTGTGGAACAGAGACAAAGAGTAAATGCACCCTTACTTGAAACAGGACACTAGATTTACTTAGGATCAATGTGACTTCATCATTTAGTTTGTCTACACCCACTAACTATTATTTCAGTTTCGAAATACAGAAAATAAACATGTTTGGCTATACTAACTAAAACAGTGGTGTATACAGTAATAGTGATGGGCTGATCCGGTTCTAAAGAAAAGAACCTCATAGCACCTGGCAGGTTCTAAA
The DNA here is from genome assembly GCA_016271365.2 of Neoceratodus forsteri. Taxonomy (NCBI): domain Eukaryota; kingdom Metazoa; phylum Chordata; order Ceratodontiformes; family Ceratodontidae; genus Neoceratodus; species Neoceratodus forsteri. The sequence continues at coordinate 263,049,663 of CM057452.1, read as the reverse complement.
ATACAGAACCAGAAAGAATCTCCCTGTAAAAAAAAGTTCTAGTGGTTTGACATGCAAATTAACTATTAGCACATCATTCTCATTTAAAATATGCAAATACATTTAACTTATTAATTTCCAAAAGAGGTTTGAAAACAAGAATGTTAGAGCAAAACAGGTTTGCCCAGCATTTAGATCTAAATGCCAGTGGTGTCTCCCGACATGATTTAGAGACTGACCTCCCTCATCAGAAAGTTTGAACTTTCTTCCTTGGGACAGACACCTCATAATTCCCAGGACCTCCCTGTCCCCCACCTTGACATTCATATTGTGCATTGCAGCACCTGACCTCTTGTGGGAGTAGTGGTACCGTCTGGGAACATACATGTCTCACTCGTAACTCAGCGGCAGAGGTACTACTAACAGTTACAGTCTAGTCCTTCATCCTCTAAAAGTGAGCATATCAGCTTCAAGGTGCACCAGTCCAAGCATGTGAGAGTCGAGATCCAAGGTTCCACTCTAACCTGGGTCTTCCAAATCTCTGCCAAGATGTTGGTCTGGCTCCCCTTTTTTAGAGAATTTATTAATTTGGGGAAGTAGTCCCTTTCAGGTAGTCAGATGTAGCAGCCTGTGCCAAAGACTCTGTCATCATTGTAGTCAATAATTATAACATTTTGCAAATTAATGAAGATTCCACGGTAGCTTTTAAGGTTCATGCTATTCATACTGTTACCAAAACAACAAAACTATTTGAATATTTGACTTGGAGTCTACAGCTGAGGGGAAAACAAAAACGTCCCTCCTCTTTTTGTCTTGTAGGTGAGAGACCTAATCGAGAAAATTCGTGAGGTGTTTATTGAAACATTGGATGAACTGCAGTGGATGGATGGAACATCTAAAGAGAAAGCTCTAGAAAAGGTCTGTTTTAGTTCAAGATGAAAAATATTTGGGGATGTGGGACTCTTTAGAAAAATGAGATGGTATATGTGTGCAGAACGAAACCTTTTGGGACTGTGTTGTTTCTTTTTCAGTTTTCTTTTTTTTTGTTTATTTACAACAAACAAACTAGCAAACCGGAAAGAGTGGAATTGCATAAAATAATGTGCCCTATAAGGGTTTGTTGCAAATGCAGCAACAGTCAGTGTAGCCGAATCACTCCTAATCTAGAACTCTGCTGATACTAAGGAGTGCTCTGAAAGGAGAGGCTAAAACATTCTCGCCTCTATGTTCACAAAACTCCAAAACCCTATCATACTGGCAGAGATGTGCACAATTTCCAAATTCCACTTCAACAGGTGTGATGCAAAATTACTGACATTCTGCCTAGTTCTGCTGAATTCTGTTGCAAGCCTTATTCCAAAATTCTGAAAGTGGATATTTTTTAAAAGTAATTCATGGTGAATAGTATTCAGTAGTTTACGTAAAATGCAGATTCAAGTTTACACTATCCATGGAATAGTATCCTGAAGATTATGTTATCTGTGGAATATTATTCCATGCTTTACGTAGAAATGCTTTCCAGAATTCTGTGGGATTAAAAAAAACAAAATTTTCTGAAAGCATTTCAGAAGCAGAATTGGCATCCCGCGTGAATTCCATGTTCTGCGTAGCTCTACATAAAGTCAGTAGACTTAGAGTCCACGTGTTATATCACTGAAACAGCTGCTGTTGGAAACAGACCTGATTGTACTGAGATCCTTTAAGTTTAAAGAGATTTAGTCTGACAGATGCTCAAGTGGCAGCAGGTGTCGCCAACCACTTCAGCGAGCTGGGTTTGCAGTCCAAGCCTGAGTTTGTCTCAGCAAGCTGGTAAGAGGAAAGGCAAGTGTCCTAGAAGGTGGTATCTTTCACCTCGGTGGAAGGGTTACACGCCCCACTGCAAGACTGCTGATTGAGTTCCCACAGGTAGTCCTACAATCAAAGGTGTATAACGGAGCGGAGGATGCATATGCCACTGATCCAGGAGTGCCAGCAGAAGGGCAACTCAATATCACCAAGAGTGGAGAGGAGGGAGGAGGTAGAAAAGTGGATCTCTACCCCCCCACACAGTCACAAACCCAGAAGATGGTGCCACCATGTCCACTGACCAGCCAGTTAGGGCATTCAGAATCTGTCCCTTCCTACTACTCCCCTCCCATCCATCAGCCTTGAGGTATTGTGGAAGGCAAAGGGAGGTACAAGATGGGGACAAGCACAGTGATTGCTAAAAACACAGTAAAAAAAAGTATAACCAAACCACTGCTTTTTACACTTTGTTCTTTGTGTGGCCCCACCTTATTAAGCATTATAATATGTATATCGTTTCTTACAGTCACTTTCATTCTCATACTGACAGTCCTGATGCTAGGCCAGACAAGGCAGGAATGGTATTTGCTCTGTACAGGCAGCAACACTAGTTCTCTTTTGAGAAACAGAAGCTCACTCTGGGCTTTCTCTTTTTACCTCCTACTATGATCTGGCACCCTAATAGCGTGCACTTCTGTCTTAGCCAGCCGTTAAAGGTTATATAAAGAAACATATCAATTGGGGAATGTAGTATTATCCAGGGGTTAGAGCATTCAGCTGTGACCTAGACAACCCCCCTCCACCTATCAAAACTGCCACCATTGATCAAGTCACTTGAACCCCCCCGCACCTCCAATATGTCAGTCTTCCTAGCTATAAATGAAGGTCAAAGCAGAACCCTCTGAAAATGAGCTTTAGCATCTCAGTTGGGTTATCCTGGGTAAATGGCTAATTCACACATAAAATAAATCTATTAAAGGGATCTGTCTAGCCTTGTAACTAGACATGAGTTAAACTTTAGATCTCAGAAAAGGAATACAATCACATCAAAAAACAAATAGAAGGTAAATCTGTTTATCACGGCCTATGACAGACTATGACTGGATAGCATTTTTTGATTAATGTTCTGTGTTACAGGCTATGGCCATCAAGGAGCAAATTGGATATCCTGATTATGTGCTGGAGGGTAATAATGACAAACTTGATAAGGAATACGCAAACGTGAGTAAAATGCATCATACATGCATGTCACAAATCATTGCTGATAACTAGGCCAATCCGTTGTCACCACAGCCCATATGTAATCACCTCTTACTTTAATCAGATTGCCTCAAATACATAAAGGTTAGTGAGTGGTGTAGTAAGAGCAGAAAAACATTTACAGCCAGTGTAAGTGAGCATCACAATCCAGGGGAAGCACAGAGAGCCCAGGCTGTCGTATAGATGGACATGGACTTTTTGTTCTGCCTTTCTCCCTTGGTTCCTCCCTTCCTCCACCCCTGGGGTGGGCATAGCCCATCAAGTGACCTCAGCTGCATGCAGCAACATCCTGTGGAGGGAGTGGTCCACCACAGGGGGTGCTACAGCACTGGAGCCCAATGCTATCCTTACCTGACTGCAGCACACTGCCAAGCAGCAGCTCCTGTGGTCCAACTTGCCTTCCAGTGCAGTGTCCCGAGTTCAGGTCAGCTGCACAGCAGTGAGGCTCACTGCTGCGGGGCCATCAGGGTGGCTCTATAAAGGTTTTTGTCCTTGTCTGCCTATCTCCATCTTGTCTTATTTAGAACCTCCCAACCCCGGCACCTACTATACATTATCTGTGTCCAACATGGTTTGCCCCCATGGTGGGGGTCTCGGGGCATTTCCTCTTCGGAGTAGGTCTAATGAGGTCAGGGAGGGGCATGAGGCCAAAAACACCTGGTCTATCATCCTATTTTCCCTGTGATTTTTCTTCTGCCCCTCCTGGGGAAATGCCAATGGCAGGGTTTCAAACATGCGTAAGCACTGACATGCTGACATAGGAGGGAGTGAGTGAGTGCCTACCACTTAGTTCAGTAGAGTGCGTGCACTTTTCCTGGGGGCACCAGGAGGCAGTGGCAGAGAAGGTAACTGACCTCTTTCTCCTGGAGACTAGCAGCAGCTACCTGGCTTCTGGGTGTGTGCCTAGGTCCTAGTATGGCAGGTGGCTCCACTGACCTGTGTGTTATTGGGTCAGTCCTGAATAATGCTATTCAGTTGATAAGATGCATGCTTTCTAGATCTGCAAACCTGTTAATTGGAGCTGCCTTGTTTACTAAACAGTCACCGCTTATTACTAACACAAGGGACCCCACTCCATGCATAACATTCAGCAGTCCAAAGAAGAATAACTGTGCACCAGATCAGTAACTATATGACCCTTTTTGAGATATAGCCATGTCACCACAAAGTCATATGAACAGTTTAATGTTAATGAATTATAGGAATTGCAGTCTTTCTACAGATCTCTCTGAAACATGGAAAGATAGAATATGATGGCAGATAAGGGCTGCTGGGCCCAACCAGGCTGCCCACTTTTATTAATCTTCATTTTTTGCTGCAGACCAAACTTGATTTATGGCTCCATCTCTTTCCCACCCTTTCTTACCCCTACGATTCCCTTATGCCTGTCCCACGTGTTTTTGAACCCCTGCCACAGTTTTCACCCCTACTGTCTCCACTGGAAGGCTGTTCCAGGCGTCCATCACCAATTTTGGTGAGGAAGTACTTCTTCACATCCCTCCTGAACTTACCCCACTCCAGCTTCAGAGCATTTCCCCTTGTTCTAGAGCACCCTTTTCTCTTAAACATATCCCTCCTGTACCTTATTACCCTACATGAGGTATTTAAAGGTTTCTGTCATATCCCCCCTCTCCTCCAGGGTGTACATTTTAAGGTCCTTAAGCCTCTCCTTGTAGGACTTTTGATGCAGACCCTGCACCATTCTGGCAGCCCTGCCCTGGACCACATCCACTCTGTCTACAGTATGTCGTTTCTAAGATGTGGTCTCCAGAACAGGACACAGTACTCAAGGTGAGATCTTACTAGTGATCTGTACAGGGGCAGCACCACCTCCCTCTTTCTGCTAGCGATACCTCTGCCTATGCACCCCAGCATCCCACTCATCCCACTAGTCCTTCCAACTGTCTTGTCACACTGCTTGGCCACCTTTAGGTCATCCGATATGATCACCCCTAGGTCTCGTTCCTGCTTGGTCTTTGCCAGTATCACTCAGACCATTTTGTACTCTGCTCCTAGGTTTCTATGGCCCAAGTGCATTATTTTGCACTTTTATGCATTAAAACCCAGCTGCCATACCCTTGAACACACCTCCATTCTTTCCAGCCCCCCCCAGCATCCCCACTCTGTTGCATATCTTGGTGTCATCCACAAAGAGGCAGACCTTTCCTTCTAGTTCCTCCTATATCTCACAAAGACATTGAAGAGGACTGATCCCAGCACTGATTGCTGAAGTACCCCACTGGTCACCCTCCCTTCTTTAGAGCATGCAAACACCATTTACCACTACCCTCTGTATCCTTGCCACTAGTTCCCTAACTTGCTTTCCAGTCTCCTATGTGAAACAGTCTCAAAAGTATTGTGTAAATCCAGGTAGGCCACATCCACTGCTCCTCCCTGATCCAGCTCCTTGGTCACTCAATCAAAGAAATCTATCAGATTTATTTGGCATGACCTTCCCCCCATGAACCCATGCTACCTTGAATCCTGTAAGCCACTGGACACAAGTATTCCACAATCCTTTCCTTCACTAGTGTTTCCATTAACTTACCCACCACTGATGTCAGGCTGACATGCCTATAATTGCCCGCCTCTTCCCTGCTACCACTTTTGTGAAGTGGGACAACCTCTGCCCTTCTCCAGTCCCCTGGGACCATGCTGGCCTCCAGTGATCTGTTAAACAGGTCTGTCAGAGGTGCAGCCTGTACCTCCCTGAGCTCCCTCAGCACCACAGAATATACCCCATTTGGCACCATGACCATAGCCTTGTCCACCTTCAGGCTAGTGAGTGCTTTCTTGACTTTCTCCTCAGAAAATAGACTAGTGTCCATTTCCTTCCCATCGAGATTCAAGGCACCATTTCATGGTCCCTTCCCTTCCACTTCTAATGTGAGTACTGAGCAGAAGTATTTTGTTCTAGATGTTTGCCTTTTCTTGCCCCCCCCATACAGTTCCCCCCTTCTTTAACTGTACAATCCCTCTCTTTGTCTTCCTTTTCTAACATACCTAAAGAATGTCTTGTCCCCTTTTGATACTGTTCAGGAAGCACTACCGCATATAAAAGATACCTTCACAGTATGGAAACAGTGAATCAAGTGTCAGCTTTATTGCATTATATGCCATAGTGTAAATTCGACAGCCAAAGCTGTTAGCCACCAACTAGCCCCAGCTTCGGGATACAATCCCTTTGAGGGGCTAACAGTTTTGGCTGTCGAATTTCCACTGTGGGATACTCTGCAATAAAGCTTCAAACACCAGTCACAACTCTACTCTGTGAAGGTGTCTTTATATTGATAGTGCTACTTACAAAGTCATTATTTTACCACAGACTAGCCACCTGTTTCTACCTGCACTGGAGATCGCAGACAACTTCTTGAATACCCCCTTTTAATACTCCCTGAACTATTCTTTCCTCAGTTTATGCCTTTGTGCTCCTTACTGCTTTGCCTGCCTCCTTCTGTTTTCCCAGATACACTTCCCTATCCCCCTTTCTCTGGGTCTCCTTATGTCTCTAGAATGCTACTTTTTTAGCTTTTACCTTTTCTGCTACCTCTTTAGAGAACCATAGTGGTCTCCTCTGTCTTACTTTTGCTTACCTGCTTGACACAGAGGTTCATAGCCTTCATTATGCCCTCTTTAAGTCTGGCCCATTTTTCCTCCACCCACCCAGGTCCTCCCCCCCCCCGGAGGGTCCTTCCTGAGGCATTCACCAATCTTTGCAAAATCAGCCCTTCTGAAATCCAGGAGTTGCATTATTGTGTGGTTGGATTCTGCAGCTGTTCTTATGTTGAACCACAATGTACGATGATCACTAGTCCCTAGATAGCTTCCCACCTTGATGTCCATAATACTGTCCCTGTTAGTAAGCACCAGATCCAGTATTGCCTATCACGAGTGGGTTCACTGATAAGTTGCTTAAAGACTGTCCCCTGCTATTAGCTGAAGCTGCCGCAGGGAGGTTCCAGTCTATATCCAGCAGATTGAAGTCCCCCACCAGCAACATCTCCCCCTCTTCAGCCATCTTGACAGTTGCTTCTAACATTTCCTTATCTAAGTCTTCCCCTGTGCTGGAGGACTGTAGATCACATCTATCCAAATAGTGGCTCCGATTCCCAACTAAAAGGTGACCCACAATACCTCTGCCTCCCCTGAATTCTGTGTATTTCTGTTGCTTTTATACTTTCCTTCACATAAGCACCACTGCCCCCACCTTTCCTTCCTACCCTGCCCCTCCTGAACACTGTGTAACCAGGTATGACCATGTCCCAGTCATGGTTGTCAGTGCACCATGACTCTGCAATCGCCACAACATCTAGGTCGACTTCCACCATGATGGCCTCTAGGTCTGGGATCTTATTTCCCAGTCTTCCAGCTGTAGCACACATGGCTTTCTAGATTTTGTAAGCTCTCTGCTTGTCACTTTCCCCTTTTTCCTTTGCTGCCCACTTTCCCCTCTTTTTTTCAGAGCTCTTCTTTTCTCCCCTTCCTCCTTTGTTAACCCCTATTACCTTAATTAGCGTGCTCCAATTTGGGACTCTCATCCCTCTGAATCTTTCTGCACCCTATTTCAGCCTATGGGGGGGGGGTTCAGCTTCCTCTTCTTCTTCCACAACCCCCTTGGCTATTTTAAATGCTCATCAAAGTAATGTTTAAACCATCCACTGAGAACTGTTTCCCCCCTCCCAGATGGATGCAGACCATCACCCCTGTATAGGCTCTTAGCCTCCCAGGTGGACCTCCAGTCCCCAATGTAGCCATACTCCTCCACTCTGCACCATTCTTTCAACCATAAGTTGAAGGCATTGGTTTGGAGATCCTTTACCTTCCCCCTACTGTAAACAGGCAGCACCTCTGCAAAAACTACAGAATATGCTACCTGCCTAAGCCTCCTTCCCAGCTCCCTAAACTCCCCCTGCACTGTACCTGCCCCATTCCAAGCCAGGTAATTTCTTCCCAGTTGTACAATGATATCCAGCTCCCTCTTCCTTCCTACTACCGTAGCGATCCAAAGGATATCCTTCCTATGCCGTGGTACTGGGTAGGCACCTGACCTCCCTTTCTGCCCAATTTCTTGCTTCCAACTCTATCCCCCTGATGATTAAGTCCCACCATCAGAAGTTGCTTCATCCTTCTCTGAGGTCCTCTTCCACCCACCTCGAGGCCTCCACATTCTCCCCAGCCACTACTGGGGTGCTGCCTGACATTGTTCCTCTTACTGCAACTATGATAGTTTTCATTTTAAACCCCACCCTTCTAGGATCGTGGATATGTTGTTCTATCCACACTGTTTGGCATGTCCCTTTTCCCTTTAAATCTTGCCAGAAGGTCTAAAAGCTGGCTCCTCCCACCCGCCCAGGTGGCATATCCCTCGGCTCCGCCTCTTGATGCTAGATCTTCCTTTCTGCTGGAAGATTCAGGTTCCCTCCTTATCACTCCCACGTTGAGTAGGCACTGGCAAACAAGTCTTTAGATTACTTACCTAAACTTAAACTCGTTTGAGTTTCTCTGCAGTGTTTTTCTATCATGACCGCGATGGAGGACAAGTCCACACCTGGGTTCTGCCAGTACCCTTGCAGGTAGAGAATGTCTCATACTGACACACATGCCTCATGCGTCTACTGCCTGGGCCATGCTCATGACACCCAGGCTTGCAACTTCTGTCACGCATTCCAGCCTAATGTTCTGGACAGTTGTCTCCCATGACTTCAGCTCGGCTGGCCGGAGAAACAGAACCCGCTAATCAAATCTAAAGAAGCCCATTGGGCAGTCTTCTTGGCTGCGGAGTCCGCTGAACAACTTGAACAGAGGAAGGCTTTTGAGGAGGAGGCAGCTCGGGCCACTGATTGTTCCTCTTCTGCGTCGGTCTTCTTCCTTCCCAAACTGGGCTCCGCCTTTTCAGGCTCCTTCAAGGAGTTGTGCCAGTCTCTCCTGACCAAGGGGGAGGGCCCGTCGAGTGCGCACATCTCCCACTCCAGTAAAAAGGATAAGGAGTCAACAGAAGAATAATCTTGCTGACAACATTCTTGGGATCGAGAGAGGTCTCTGTCCCAGGAATCTGTTGTTTTCGCTCCGGTTGAAATTGTGGCCTCAGACACTGGTTTCACGGTACCCCCATCAGGCCAGCTGGCTCAGACGTGGGATGGTGACCTGGTCGAGACTATTATCAATCCTGTCACCATGTTGTGACTTGATGAGGCCGATAATTCCTTGTTCAGGACTCCGGTCCTGACCAGACCTACTGAGGAGGAGGAGGAGACTCAACCTGCTGGGAACATCTTCATGGTCCCTGTCCCTGTCCTGGAGGAGCTGCTGTTCTCCCCAGCTCCCTTTGAGCATCTCTGTCAGTCTACCCAATGGTTTAGGTTGAGGTCTTGGACACCGTCGACTGACAGGCCGAGGAAATCTCACAAACGCTATTCAGGGTGTTCAAAAAAGCGGTACCACCTCCATTCATCCTTGTCCTCCTTGTAACGCAAATTGCATCAATGCTATGAGGACCTAATGTGGCAACAGTTAATGGCAGGTTCAAAGTCGACCCCAGCTTCCATGCCAGCCATCACTTTGCTGTTGCCCGCCAGGCTGATGCCGACTCCTCGGGAGTCGGATGACTCTGTCCCTCTGCCCGTGGAGCCAGTGAAGACTGTCCTGGCTCAGCCAAAACTGGCCTATCCACCAATTCCAGTGGAGCTGCCACCCAAGCAGCCTGCCTCCTGGGCTCTGGCTAAGGAGACTCAGCCTGCTAAGGGCCTTCTACGCAGGCTGTCTGTCACCCTCACTCCCGATCACCTCCGATGGGCTGAAGGTGATATGGGTGGTCGGATGATCTACCCGGAATCTTCGGGGCCTGAGGACTCTGACTTGCATTCACGTCCGTTGGACGAGGAATCATTCAGGAGTCTCTCGATGGAGGAAGGTCAGACATCCTTCATGGGCATCCTCCGTCTCATCTCTGAATCTGTGGGGATGCCCTTGGAGCCCGTTCAAAAACTGGCTGAATTTCCCCTAACAGAATTTTGAAGTGAAGGGATTCCCCGGCAGAGGCCTTTCCTGTGGCTGAAGCCATTGTTGGCCCAGGTTGGAGTTGTGGCAGCACCCAGTCTCTTGCCCTGCACCCTCAGCCCAGATGCCCCACAAATATGCGGTTCCCATCAGCTCCCTTTCGGGATTCACAGAGCACCCCTCAGCTGAGGGGTTGGTGACCGAATCTGTGTTTCGGGGCTCGGGTTATTCGGGAGACAGTGGTAGACCCCTGGATAAAGAGTCCAGGGCACTGGACCATTCTGCCAGGAAAGTCTGTGCTGAATCTTCACTCAGCCTTCATCAGGCGAGCTCGGCTGTCATCATGGCACATTTCTCTCATGCCCTCGTGGGTTCTCTGGATGATGTCCTTCCTCATCTCCCCGCGAACCTCCAGACCATGGTCAAACAGGTCCATGACCTGGGTCAGGCTGTTGCTAAACAGGAACTCCAGATGGCTCTGGACATCAGGGATTCTTACGCTTGCTCAGTGGTGGCCGCAGTCGCCATGCGCCGCAGGGCATGGTTGAGGGTCTTGACCTTTACGGCAGACACTCAGCACAAATTGACAGATATTCCCTTCCTGGGTACTGACTTATTTGGTCCAGGAGTTGACGGTCACCTCCAGTGCATCGAGAAGTCCAGTACCACCTTGGACTCCATTACTTCTGCCCAGAAGGAATCTCAGGGTTCCAAAAAGCAAAAGAGAAAGTCCTTTTGGCTTCTGCCCTTGTGGCCAAGCAGCCCCAGTTTCAGTCAGGTCAGCAACAGCAGCAGGCTCAATCTTGGTTCCCTCGGCCCAAGTTAGGGGCTTCAGCAGCCCATAAGCCCAGAGGAAAAGCTACCATCAGCCCCTCGGCTGGCCCTCCTCAAGTCTGCACAGTGACGGGATGGGGGTTGCCAACCCCATACCCGTCATGCCCACTCTGGGTCCTCCCATGGGGGGGGCCTGCTCTGTCACTCCCTTTCCACCTGGTCCACTGTCGCAATGGACAGATGGGTCTTGGAAGTGGTCGGCCAGGGGCTGCCTCTGGAATTCGAGTAGTACCCATCAAGCCGAATCCGTGTCCCATGAGAGGAGATGGTATCCTGCACACGCAGTCAGCTCTCTGAGACAACATCGCCTAACTCTTCCACAAGGAGGTCAAGGAGGTAGTGATCAGAGTCATGGATCCCCCAGTCAACCCAGGGTTCATGTTCAGGTACTTCCTGGTCTCGAAATGGATGGGGGGGCTGGCGCCCCATTCTAGATCAGCATGATCTGAATCAGTTTCTCAGGTTTTGCACTTTCAGGATGGTAACTCTGCCTCAGATCATACCATCTCTCAAGCAGAACATGTGATTTTGCTCCCTGGATCTGCAGGACGCATTCTTCCACGTCCCGATCCGTCCATCACACCAAAGTTTCCTCTGCTTCCAGGCAGAGGGAACCCTCTACGAGTTCCAAGCCATGTTGTTCGGCCTGTCATTGGCCCCCAAGGTCTTCACCAAATGCATTGCAGTGGTGGCGGCCCATCTTCAGCGTTGAGTGGTCAGAGCGTACCCTTATCTGGATGATTGGCTCATAGCAGGTCCCTCCAGATTGTAGTTGGAGAGGTCCAGGGATCTGGCCCTTCTGACCTGCATCGAGCTCGGTCTCCTGATCAGTGAAGCCAAGTCAGAACTCGTGTCTTCACTGGTGATCTGCTTCATCGGAGCAGAGCTCGACTCTTGTCGAACCAGGCTTCTAGCAGACAGGGTGAAGGTTCTCTCCTCCTTTGCCCGATCACTCCTGGTAGGGCACTTGCACCCTGCCCGGGACTTCCTGCAACTTCTGGGTTACATGGCAGCCTGCACCTCCATGGTGCAATGGGCTTGGTGGCATTTGCACCCCCTTCAATGGGAGCTGACCGGCCAGTGGACTCAGTGATACAGTCTTTTTGACCAGATGGTCACTGTGACCCAGAAGATGTGGGATGCTCTCCAATGGTGGACCATCCTGGAACATCAGCAGGAGGGGATCCCATTTGTCCATCCTGAGCCGATGGTCATCCTAACAACCAGTGCCTCTCTCACAGGCTTGGGTGCCCACATGGGGAATCACAGAGTCCATGGGCTCTGGACCCCTGAGGAGTCCCAATATCACATCAACCTGCTAGAGCTCCGAGTGGTTCAGCTGGCGCTGACTGTATTTGCTCCATTTATTTGGGGTTAAGTGGCGCAGGTCCAGACAGACAATACCATGACCATGTACTATCTCAACAAGCAGGGCGGCATGTACTCCCGGTCTCTCTGCAGGGAAGCGCTCCACATCTAGACTCTTGTGAGTCAACTGGCAGCAGATCTCCTAGCCATTCATGTGGCAGGAGCTTTAAATCAACTGGTGAATGCCCTCAGCCATGTGGGTGAGGTGTCCCACAAGTGGTCTCTCCATCTGGAGGTAGTACACAGCCTGTTCTCCCAGCAGGGCACCCCTCAGGTGCACCTGTTTGCCTCCAAGGAGAATGCAAAGCTGAGGCTGTTCCAAGCCCGCCCCCCTCAGCAGGACTTGCTGCAAGGGGATACCTTCTCAAGGCCATGGACCCCAGGCCTCTTCTGTGCCTTCCCTCCAATTCCCTTGATCCACAAAGTGCTCCTCAAGGTTCAGAGGGACAAGGCACAGGTGATCCTGGTGGCACCGGTCTGGCTCCACCAGTTTTGGTACCCCGATCTCCTCAGCCTCAGCAACAGGTTCCTGAGGTGTCTTCCAGCATGCCCAGACCTGCTCTTAGTCAGTCAGGGGAAGGTCCTCCACCCAAACCTTCAATCCCTGCACCTGACAGCCTGGTTCCTGAGTGCCTAGAGTTCCAGGCTTTGGGTCTGTCCAAAGATGTCCTCACTGTAGTTGAGGCATCCAGGAAGGAACCGACCAGGAGGAGCTATGCCTTCAAATGGAAGAGATTCTCCATTTGGTGTCAGGGCAAGGACCTGGACCCTTTGTCCTGTCCAGTTGCTAGCATTCTTGACTACCTTTGGTCTCTCTCCAAAGGGGGTCTTCGGTCTTCGACATTTAAGGTGCACCTGGCAGCCATCTCTGCTTACCAGGCACAGGTGAGTCAGTAGATGGTGGCACAGGAGAAGGTGGTCTGGCATTTCTTTAAAGGCCTCGACCATATTTCCCCTCTAGTGAATGAACCACCACCACCATGGGATCTACTGCTGGTATCGGCAAAGCTCATGGGCAAGCCATTCAAACCTATGCACAGGTGTGAGATGTCACACCTGTCATGGAAAACCGCCTTCCTGGTGGCTATCATGTCATCCAGAAGGATTGGGGAGCTCCAGGCACTCTCTGTTGAGTCTCCTTACTGTATATGGTCATCTATAGGGGCAAGGTTGTCCGGTGCCACAACCTGAAGTTCCTTCCAAAGATTTTGTCGGAGTTTCATCTGAACCAGGTGATGACTCTGCTGGTGTACTACCCCAATTACACCTTGTAGGCCGAGTACAGGCTCCATACTTTTGACCTGAGATGAGCACTCTTTTATTACAAGGAACGTATGGCTAAAGTTTGGGAAGAGGTTCGCCAGCTGTTCGTCACATTCACTGAAGCCGCACCTGGCAGACCTGCAGTCAAGCAGACAATTGGCAGATGGATTACGTCTTGTATTGATCTCTGCTATAGGTTGGCTGGTAAGGAACCTCCCGTAGGGATAAGAGCTCATTCCACCCACCATACTGCTGCATTGGTGGATGCTTCTAGGGGCGTTCTTATCCAGGATATCTGCAGGGCTGCTACCTGGAAGTCAGCAAACACCTTCATTTCCCATTACCACATTGATCTGGAGTAACACTGAGATGCTGGTTTTGAGGCCTCAGTTCTCCAATCTTTGTTCCCTAAGTAGGTGGTGTGCTCCTTGTCTCCCTCCTCCTGGAGAACTACTAGGAGCCTGCCAAACAGTGTGGATAGAACAACATATCCACGATCCTAGAAAAAACAGGTTACTCACCTGTAACAGTAGTTCTAGGAATGGTATATGTTGTTCATCCACACGAACTCACCCAAGCTCCCTGACTTTGATGCACAACCCTCTGCTTCCAAGTGGCAAGATCTGGCATCAAGGGGTGGAGCCAAGGGATATACCACCTGGGTGGGTGGGTGGGAGAAAGCTAGCTTTCAAGCCATCCAGCAAGATTTAAAGGGGAAAGGGGCATGCCAAACAGTGTGGATGAATAACATATACCACTCCTAGAACTACTGTTACAGGTGAGTAACCTGTTTTTTCCTACCCACCAACTATTAAAATCAGAATCTTTACAGAAAAAAACAGGTATTGTCACATTGAATAAAAATACATGTCTACTGTGTGTCCCTGTTATTCTCTAGCTGCAGTTCAGTGAGAATAAGTACTTTGAGAACATCTTGGAAAACTTGAGAGCTGGGGCACAGAAAAGCCTAAAAAAGCTAAGGGAGAAAGTGGATCAAGATACGTAAGTGCTTCATTTCTGTGTCCTATGCATAATGTAACTAGAAATCTGCAGCTGAATTTATCTGGCTTAATACAAAGGAATTAGTAAACATTCCATCTTCAAATGTAGTTAGAATGTTTTTTTCATTGATAATTAAAGGTGCTACAGTATGTTTATTAATACATTGGCAACCTAAGATCAGTTACTATTTAAGGTATTGATTATGACATCAGAATAAATCTATGGTGGCATTTTTATTAATCACTTTACTTTTGATTATACATTAGCTAAGGTAGATAATGGAATAGCTAGGGAATAATCCTAAACCCTGAGTGAGTGAAAGGTTTCCTATCTGATGGTATCCAAGTACATCATTCCATTTTGGAGTGAATACTGTAACTCGTCTGTTTCATTTAAAAAACATTAGGAATGCGTTTCACAATTATGATACATCCCAAGTCATGTATCATCATGGAATATCATAAATTCTCTGGTAAAGGCACCCTGCTCCCACCAGCATACCTGTGGTGTCATCGTATCCCATGGATTGGTAACACACACCGTGTTGAGCATTACTACTGAAGTAGCTGTAGTGGAGTACAAAATCTTTGGTATTTGATGGCGAGTTAAAAAGCCCCTGATACCGCTTTGGGGAACTTAGGAAAAAACTTTCAAAGGATGTCAACCCCTTTGGCCTCATTTTTGTTAGTTAAAAAAATGCATTTTATGATTGCTCACCTTCTGTAGATTTTGATGAAACAGCTGGTTGTTGTTTTGTTTTCCTTTTCTTAGCAAAATTGAATATGTCTATGGGTATAATACAGTAGAACCTACTTAAGTGCACACTGGATAAGACAAAGAACCTCAGCACGCAAGCACTGAGGCAATGGTTACCCCAAAGGGCATTGGCTGGAAAGCCAAGTTTCAAAGAAATACAAAATCACACATCCCCCCATAATGCAAAGCATTATGGGCTGTATATGCAAATCACCACAGAATCCATGCTGAGTAGATAAGTACACATTCTAGATAAATGCACATTTTTTCTATTTCCTAATTATTCCTGTGTCTGCATTATTAAATGTTTCTGGTTACATGCATACTGGTTAAGAGCACATTCCTGTTAATGGCAGATTTTCACAGTTCACTGATGCATCTATTAACATGTAATTAACATCAGTAAAGTGTGGTGTCTGTTTTCAGCTGGTGTCTATGGGTGTAATGCTGCAATATCAAAACTTGTTTTGGTTTAAGTTCAAGCCTTATCTTCCAGCATCTTTCCTGAACTTTAGGAACTCTCCTACCACAGTTCAGCCACTCATGATGCAGTAGTCTCCTCCTGCTGTATAATGTGTCGCTAGACTGTGCAGTGGGTGTTGCCAGGACTGGGTAGGATGCAGTGGGAGTAAATCAAGGACTGTAAGCAAACAAACTCTAGTATAGTAACACTAATATGGAGGACAACCAGTTGTTTATTTTTATTAAGAAAAAAAAAAGATGGACATCCAGTATTTCAGTTTTATTTAGAAAAGGAATGCATATACAAAAGACAGTGACATCAGCAACTTTTACAGAAGGTTTTTTGCTAAGTTAGGGACAATTTGAGGTTCAAGAAGGGTTGGCATTCTGGCTTTAAAGGAATGGTTCTCGCCATGCCTCACTTTACCTTGCTGTAGAGAGTAAACAGAGTTATGTGCAATCACTAACATTTGCGCTCTTCACATAAATCCGCTTTCTCTCAAAATATTAATTTCATGTGCCTGTGCTGTTAGTATACAGGCACACCATGCACAATGGTGATGCGTTGTTGTCCTGGTCTCTCTATGTGTTGAACAGAGAGAACAGAAAATCTAGTTCCATTTGATTGGAAAAAAATATTGGTTGTTATGCAAAAGCTTATTTATCAGCCTCGTATGTGGAACAGAGTCTTGTATGTGGAACAGAGTCAAACGCCTTACTGAAGTCCAGGTGGAGCAGTAGACATAGTATATAAGGACTGACATAGTATATCTGGACTTCAGTAAGGCGTTCGACTCCGTTCCACATAGGAGGCTGATAAATAAGTTGGAACACACAGGAGTGGGACATAAATTAGTAGGCTGGATTAGAAACTGACTCAAAGGGAGAACCCAAAGAGTGTTAGTAAACGGCACTCTGTCGGAGGAAGGAATGGTAACCAGCGGTGTCCCCCAGGAATCGGTGCTGGGGCCAGTTCTGTTTAACATATTCATCAGTGACATTGCAGAGGGTTTGCAAGGAAAGGTATTCCTGTTCGCAGATGACACAAAGCTCTGCAATAGAGTTGACACGCAAGAGGGGGAGTCACAGAAATGATTGCTGATCTAAAAAAAACTGGAGGAATGGTCAAAATAGTGGCAGTTGAAATTTAACGCCAAGAAGTGCAAAGTTATGCACCTGGGGAGGAAGAGCCTAGGATGGAAATATACCTGGGGGAAGGGAAGGAACAGCTGACAAAAACTAAGGTAGAGAGGGATTTGGGGGTACTTGTAGCTGACGATTTAAGGACAGCAAGGCAGTGCAAAAAAGTGGTGCAAAAAGCAAGCAGCATTCTCGGATGCATAGGAAGGGGTATCACAAGTAGGAAAAGCGAAGTGATAGTCCCGCTGTACAGGCCCTTGATGAGGCCTCACCTGGAGTAAAGCATCCAGTTCTGGAGACTGCACCTCAAGAAGGATGCCTGGAAACCATGCAGGGGAGAGCTATGGAGATGATAAATAGACTAAACGAAGAACTGCATGAATCGAGATTAAACTATCTTAGGATGTACTCACTGGAGAGGAGAAGAACAGGTGAGATATGATAGAGACATTTAAATACCTCAAAGGTACCAACTCAGTACAAACACAGGATCTCTTCAGGGAAAACACAAATACACGGACAAGGGGGCACAACATGCGCCTGAAGGGAGGTAATTTCAAAACAAACAGCAGGGAGTTTTTCTTCATGGAAAGGGTGGTGGAGCCCTGGAACAGTCTGCCCTCACAGGTTGTGGCAGTGAATGCAGTGGGGTAGTTCAAGCTAGCATGGGGTAGGTACTGTGGAAACCTAAGGTAGTAAAGAAACTGGGAGTGGGGTAGCTTTCACGGGCAGACTTTCTTATGTTCTTTTGTAAATGAGCCACTGTGCATGGCATGCCTGTATGTACAAACACATTTTAAAGAAAGCGTATGTAACTGCAAATCGCTAATGTTGGCAGTTGCCCATAATTCTGCCTCCTCTTTACAGGAAGATAGACAGATGTGGTTCAATTTAAATTTTATTTGGAAGTTAGCCACTGAGACAAGCTCATTTGCAGTGGTGTCTCTAAAGCAATCATATCAGATAGTTGCATAGTATAAAAACACATAAGTACAAAATACATAACAATTGCACATTGCATAATTAATAATTTATACACAGTCAATTTAAGTAGTCTCCCCCCCCCACCCATCATCTTCAATAAGTGTACCTTGACATGTGGCCTTTTAACCCAAATAATGCAGAATTCAGCAGGTGAAGAATTCCAGAACTAAGGAATAAAACAGCTATCAGAAAATGTTGCTCTTTTGATTTTAACTCTTGGGATTTCCACCGCATGGAGACCTGCACTTTTCAAAGATGCTTTTTGATCTAGTATTTAATTGTTCCCTCAAATAATCTGGTACCAGACCATTAACACTTTTTGATGCATAATTTTATGTAACTTTCTATGGTTTTGAAGTGAAACCCACCACAGCTTTTCAGAGCACACAGTGGTGAGTTGTTTGGGGGCATTACAGTATGAATCTAGCTGGTCAATTGTAAAATACATCCGGTCTTTGTAATGTTTCAAGGCAGGAGTGATCCTATATCACATCCGCATAGTCAAATAATGATAAAATCCATGTTTGTCTTATTTTATGGCATAGGTTAGTGGAAAAGCAGTTGTTGTATTTAAACAGCGGCATACCCAAGGTGCCTATACACGAATGGGTGGTAAATTACGTGCTGGAGGTACATATCTCACCCGCATAGCTCCGTGGCCCCTGACAGGCACAGATTACATGATATGCACTACCTCATGCACCCACGGGGCACCTGTCCGTGGCCCGGCCCAGCCCCCCCCGGGCACGCAGGTCTCCATAGGGCAGCAAGGGGTGGAGTAATGGACCCAGCTGGGCATCCAATTGGATTTCCATCCCAGATCCAGGAGTGTATCCCTTGTGCACGTAGGCATGGCTCCGGGTATATGAATAGCTCCTGCAGGCACCATGCCCCCATGTTCAATGATCCAATACAAAGACCCCCCCATCCCACCACACAGCAATGCCCTAGCCCTGTCAGGGTGCCTTAACCTCCCCCCACATCTGTCCCCCAACCCCACAAAGGCAGAAGCACCCCACCCACAGCACATCACTGCCCCAGTCCCGTGTGCACAAAACACAATTCCCCCTGCTCCGACACTTGGCAGCCCCAGTCCCAGGTGTGCAATGCACCTCCACCCGGCCTGGCAGTCCCGGTGCCCGTGTGCACAAGTCATAACCCCTCGCCCCCAACACACGATTGCTCTGGTCCCTGACATTGCACACAAACCCCCAACACATACAGGTGCCCCAGTGCACAGTGTTGTACATGCCCCCCCCACACACACACAGTAGTTCCCTGGGTAGCTGTATCCCGATCCCCAACCCGGTACCACTGCAGAACCATAGGTGGCCAGTGGCCCCCCACAGCATTGACTACACCCCACCCCAGTCCCCGTACTGTCCTTATGGTGCTCTAGCTCGGGACAGCCAGCATCACAGCCCTCTGCACATCTCCACAGCTGCCAAATGTCCAAGTGATGCTGGAAGCGTGCCCCTATATACATATAGAAACATAGAAACATAGAATTTGACGGCAGATAAGGACCGCTTGGCCCACCCAGTCTGCCCATTTCCCTGTCGACTGGATAAGCTGCAGATCCTAGTTAACCAGCAGCCTACTTCTTCCTACCCCCAACCCCTAGAATGGCCTTATGACTGTCCCATGCATGCTTGAATTCCACGACTGTTTTTGACTCCACGACCTCCTCTGGAAGGCTGTTCCATGCATCCACAACCCTTTCTGTGAAAATACTTCTTAGAGTACCTCTGAGCCACCCCCATCTTCAAATTGTGCCCCTTGTTCTTGCACACCTCTGTTTTGAAAGATGCTACCCTCTTGGACTTTGTTGATTCCCTTGAGGTACTTGAAAGTTTCTATCATGTCCCCCCTCTCCCTCCTTTCCTCGAGGCTATATATATATATATATATATGTATATAGGGGCACGCTTCCAGCATCACTCGGATGGACAGCGGCCATGGAGGTGTGGGGAGGGCTGTGCTGCTGGCCGTCCCAAGCCATGGCACTATCGGGATGGTACGGGGACTGAGTGGGGTGTCATCAATGCCACAGGGAGGGGCCACTGGCCACCTATGCTTCTGCAGCTGTACCATGTTGAGGGTCAGGATATAGATGCCCAGGGAATGTCTTTGTGAGCGGGGGAGGAGTCATGTACAACACCAGGCACTGGGGCACCTGTGTGTGTTGGGGGGGGGTTCATGTGCAATGTTGGGGGGGGTTATGACTTGTGCATATGGGAACCGGGGCTGATATGTGTTGGGGCAGGGAGGGGTTGTGCATTGTGTACATGGAGGCCATGGCTGCCATACATCAGGGTAGGGGGTGCGTTACATTAATAGGGATGGGCAGCCATGTGTGAGGGGCTGGGCACATACAGTGGTTAAGGCAGCCCCCCCCCGGCATAACCAGTGCCCTCCTATGCCCCCTGGTGTGTAGAACTATGCATTTTAGTGAATTTTGAAGTGTTGGCATGTCCCCCACCCACCCCGGCACATTGCTGTCTGCACGGCCAAGGGATCTGGCATGTAACTTACTTGCGCACCTTTTGTGAATGCTGCCAGGGGTCTGTGGCACCCTGCTGTGTGGTATTCACATGTATCTTTGCCTACGCACCCAGTTTCTGTGGTGCATAAGCATAGTGCATAGGGCCACTAGTCCCGATTTTTTAATCAAACTATCAACGTGGTTATTCCCTGTACCACTTGGCTCTATCCAGAAGGCTAAGTATTTGTACTGTCCACCAGCACAAGAGACTGTCCTTCTAATGTACACATATTTAGTGGAGACTGTAGAACATTTCTCAGCATTGCGGGGGAGCTGAAAAATACTCATTTAGTTTTTCCCAAATTTAGTTTTAGTGTAAATGCTGTGAAAAAGGGCTGGAGTGCAGTGAAACCATCTTGTAGAGCCACCTAGATAACCGAAAGGGAATCCTCAGAAGCATAGATGACAGTGTCATCTGCATAAAGATGATCATTCATATTCCTAGTACTTTTTCCCAGTCTCCTCAAATGAATAGTAAATAAAAGGGGGCCCAGGACTGAGCCCAAGGGGACCCCTCTCAAGCTGTCTCGGTACTTTATGCTGGGCATCTGGGTAACAATCATACAGCTCACATGCAACTTTTGTATATGCATGGTTCTTATCTATGGTGTTTTGTACCAATAAATGGGTTGTACACATATTTAATGTGTTACCAGTGCATATGTGCATGTTTACTCACTATACTGAAGCTCTGGGGTACAATTGTGTTTGGATCTTGTTGCATTGATCTATAACATCTCATATATTTTACCAGCTAAATAAATGTATTTGATTTCATGGTTTGTGTGACCTTTTGCATGCATTATTATACTGTACTTACCGTAATAACTGGGGCATGTTTTTTCTCATAGGAGAAACTGGTTATAGTTCACCGTTATAACCCACAGGTTATAACAACAAGCACGTACCAACTTCTTCTCAGCCCTGGTCATGCTGACTCATTGTCTGGCTCTCACAACTACCATTAGTCGGCAAATAAACAATTTGGCATCCCCGGTCTCTCACTAGAAAAGCAGCCACACAAGAGAAAGTTACAAAACATATGTATAGCCATCACTAACCTTTACCAAAGTTACAGGCAGTTTTCGAGATGGCAGCGAGATTCATGACAGCAGCTCTCAATTCTGACCTCTCCATTTAATTTACATATCACCATGACAACGACCCGGAACTTAAAAAAAGCTTCTGACTATGAACTCAAAACACTTTTCTTCAGACCTCTTAAACATGTTTGCCGGCAAAGGGTTTGTTCATACACTGAAAACAGCACTTAGTGAAATGTGCACATTTCACTACATGCCGTTTCAGTGTACACACAAACCCATTGCCATTCTGACAGTCTGTAAATTAATGCAACCTGTTAGTTTGGCAATTATAACAACCTACCAGAGCAGTAAAATACAAATTTTCCCATAGTGTATTCACTTTAAGTGTACTGTTACGTGTTCTGTTGCATAGAAAAATGGACACAGCACTTTTGTGAAACACAGTATTTATTTAAGCAAACCTGGTTGAAGAAAAAAATGTCCCTAAGCAATTACATAAAACAACACATGGAGGGAGTGCAAAACTTGAATGTAATGCACACTCTCAGTGTGGAATGCTGTAATTAAACCCTTGGGCTTCACCCTTGGGGTTTATGTAGCATCCCACACCTCAGGTGTGCATTAAATTCTCATTATGCATCCCCCTATGTATTATTCTATATGTGTTACTTTCACTGTTATTATGTACCCTTTGTTCCCTCTCCCCTGGGTCACACCTGGAAATGAGCCTCGTCTCAGTGTGCCTTTCATAGCTTCCAAATTTCAATTAAATAAATAATGTTTGATCAGCATTTCCCCTTGAAAGGCCAGGCGCTCTTTAAAAACCTACCCGTAGCCAGTAAAACATTTAAGTGACTGCATGATCGCCACATTTTAGGTGGCTGTCCTGTGAAGAAACATGTTGTGGTCATTGTTAGAGAAGTGACCACCAAAAGATTTAATCTAGTGGTTACCAAATATTTTTTACACTTTCATCAATGGGTAATGTGCAGTGCATTGGTGAAAGTAGTCCTACTTGCCAGCTTACTTTGGGTTTCTGACAAAACTTGTTCAATACAGTCAGATATGATCACAACTGGCACACCAGGATATCTGGAAATTTCCAGGTGGGCCCCCTCTGTTGGGTACCTGGCTATTTTCTAACATATGAAAATCTTTGCATTTATCATCTTCAGTATATTCTACTTAAATGGGGGTATTGTGCACACTGTAAGAAAATGTAAGATGCAAACACAGACCTAGTGTACCAGATTGAAATGGAATACTGATATGAGCGCGTCACCCTGGAATTTCCCCTACAGATTTTTTAGGTGGTCCCCCTGTACCCCTTTCCAACCCTGGAGACAGATGAACTCCACTGGGTTTTCAGATTCAAATACAGGACAGGGAAAAACAGCAACTAAGAACTAGTGCATCTAACAGAAGCAGAGTCCTCTTCTCCTCTCTCTCTCTCTCTCTCTCTCTGTCTCTTTCTCTCTCTCTCTCACTCACTGAATTTATCTTCCTTTCACTCACTCACCCTCTCCCTTTATCTGCCTCTCCTCCCTCCTTCGAGTCTCTCTCTCTCTCGCCCTCTGCTTTCTCTCATGGTGTGTAATATAAAAATATTGCTATTTTTTATATTTACACATCATACATTGACATGTGATGTGTTTGGACAACCCACACCAAGTGGTTTGTTCCAAATCATTTTATATAATATGTAGGAAATATAGCATGACTGTTGGTGTACATTTGATGGGTCCACTCAGTGTCAAAATAGTTTAATTACAAACTATTTCAATTTTCCATCCCCCCACCAAAAAATCCACATATGCCATACAGAATACAGTATCCTGTCATGTAATATGGTATTTATATATAGAATAATGCATATGCAGATTGGTTGATATGGAGTTTTTTTACACACACAAGATGTGTGATAATAAAAAAACCTCAAGAGCGTAGCTCGAGAGGTTTTCTTTTATTATCACACATCAAGGGTGTGTAAAAAAACTCCATGTTAACCACCCTGCATATGTTTTATTTTATATGATAACAGGCTATGATTACTATCCATCTATGGTTTTAAAAAGCTATCGCATCAGTACAACAAAACACACACTGCCCCCACATAACTTCAAATGCAGCGTTTATTACTTCAGGACATAGCCTTCTAAACGACACTTGAACAGAATTGTATAACATTTAAATTTGATACCTTTTTTTATCTTCGTTTCCAGGTTTCGTCTAGCAGAAGTATCAGGATTTTTTAAATGCGATGGAAAGGTCACAGTTCATTACACTGCTAAACATTAATAAACCTACAAGATTAGCAGGAAAAAACTTACAACTTCTAACTGATTTTGTGTGGTGTTCTTTACTTAGCTACGTTTTTAAAAACTATTTATAACTTGTGCCTTGTGGAAATAGTCGACTGTTGCTTCTTCAGTTCAGAGGTGAAAGGTCGTGCAACCTGTTAATAGAGAAAGGGATAGTGGTAAAATTACCTGTTTCAGAGAGATATTTTCTTGCTTTGTTTTTGCAGTTTAGCATATTTACATTGCATTTAATACAGTTTTCCTTTGCGTACCTGTTAATCGGAATCTGAATCAACCAGCACACATGGACGTTTTCTTGGTGGCGCCATGGAGTTGTTATATATATTTATGGATATTCCCTGGTGAAACACGCATTTTTTGCCAAACAAGGTCTGCAAGCTTCATGTGTGCTCGTCGAGGGGGAGGCTGGAAGTTGAAGACACTTTTTGCTGGCCATTTCTGTTAGGATCAGGAATCGAATCTTTCTGCTTTTCAACAACACATGAGGTACTTTCTTGGGCTTGGTTAAATAGACCGGAGATGCATCTCTGCTTTTTTTCACTTAACACAGAGTAATTATTTATACTCTGTATATTCTTATGGCCTGAAATCTGCTGGACTTCGGTGGGTGGGATGTCAGCATCAATGAGTCGCTGAATGCTGGTTTTACGTGTACTGTGGTTAGTAATTCGTTTCCCATCAGGGAGCCCAGCTGAAAGTTTCATTTTTTGCATCATTTGCCACAGTTTGTTCATTCCTATTCTCATGCTTCTGTACCAGAGAGAGACACCTGGTTTCTGATTTACATTAGGAGCTAAGTAGAATGGGGCATCATTTGTTTGCATTGCCACAGGTCTATTCAACTTGTATTTATCATAGGCTAAAAGTGGGTATTTTTCTGGGTTGCTGTGATTTTCATACAAGCGGGGATTCACTGGCCTAACATCTCTGGGGTTTTCACCTGTACGTGTTTTGGTTTGACGCTCCCTATATTCTAGATTCCTGTTTCCTTCAGTATCTCTACTCTCTATTATGTCGCCCCATGCTAAATCATATTGCTCTTTTGTACATAGAGCAAAATGCATACCAATGTGAAAAAATAGAAAATTCAGTAGTGACACTGGGTTGCTTAAAGAAATGGTACATGTGGAATATAGTAGATTGATGTCCTCCTTGGACAGTGGCTGGGCTTTTAAGGGTCTGTTTCCTTTACCAAGTTTCTTTAAAAATTTTGATTTCGCTTTCAGTGTTTTTTTTGTTTCTGGAAAGTCAGTTTCTAGGCCCTGGAAAATTGAGGCGGTGTATTTGTTACACTGTAAGTGGCGATCAATGCTTGCTATGATACCCCTTATGCTGCCGGGCTCATACTCCGATCCATCTGATTTTTTTACACAAAATATGAAATCAGCGATAATTACATCTAATTCTGCAGGTGGGATGATGTGGACTTCTCGACAGTCTTCTCTGTGAGCAAGATAGCTTTTAAAAATTCTGAGATCGCTAGCTGTCTTGCAAAATGTGTTTTGATTTGCTTGCTCGTTTATGAATGTTTCACTGTCAGTAGAGCTAGAGGTAACGAAACGGTTTTCCATTGTCTTATCGCTTTAGATGGAGAGTCTCTGCTTTATTTGTGCTGCTTTTACAGTTCACAAACTGCCTGTGTGTTTTTTTTTTTTTCCGTTACGGAACTGTCTCACGCTGCCTGTCAGCTGATTTTTTCAATGATTCTCGCCGCGAGGACGTGGAAGTCGTATCAACTCTCAGGTTGATACGACTTTTTTCGTATCAACCTGCGAGTTGATACGACTTTTTAAGAAGCGAGAAAACAAGTTGATATTACCCATAGCCAGTTATTATATTACAGTATATAGCACATGAACACTGCACCAGCCTATAGTACAAACAAGATAATACACTCCAGTGTGTCATGTATCATTTGGCTTATGCAGAACATGGCTACTTTAGATTGCTGGGCACAGAAACCCAGTGAAAACTGCAGTATACTTCAGACTGATGAGGACAACCACAATTACCACATCACTCTCAGTTGTCCTACACTGTCACTTCAACTGCCTGCATGGCAGAGTTCTTTGTATAAACTGAGCCGTATGGTCTTCAGATGTTAGACTTTACATCACAGCCAAGGTGCTGCAAAATGCTGATCTGTGACAGAAGAGTTTCAGCAGTTCTGTGGCCACTATTTTTGTGTTACTTGTAGCTGATTTTGAAAAGACCCTCCCCCTCATGTTTGCATGAGTTAGGGTCATCCTTTGTCAGGAGAATAAGAGCAGAAGGTAGAGAAAAGTGCCATCAGTTCTTTCAATTGTTCATTTCTCATGCAAAATCAAATGTTTTCCCAAAATGATGACTCCATTTCATTTAGCACTAGGATTCAAGTATTGAAAGTTCGGTCCATGATGTCAGAGGAGTTTCTCCTGTGTATGTGGCAAAAAAATTCCTTTTGTAAACAGGGCCCTTCATTTCTAGACATCTACTGTAACTGCAGATGTTCAAAACAGATACGGTGATGAAAAGTTACAGTGACTGCATTTCTATACAAGTTAAGGCATTTGTCTTCTGCTCCTGGGTACACAAAATTTTTTTGTCAGTAACATATTTTATTTTACATTACAGTTTATACCTCTTCAGTCACTCTGGCTGCCTTTCATTTAGGGAGCCCAAGGCACAGGCTCACTGTGCCTTGTGTCTCAATAGCAGGAGCTGCTCCTTCCATTGAGCTGTACTTATATCTCGCTCGACAGGGTCAGGGGCAGGGGGATGTACCCCACAATTCTCCCAGGTTTTGTTAGTGGTAGCCCCAGTGGACATAGGAGGACCCAGCTGTACCAACAGGTCCTCCTGTCACCCTGAGAGTCAGGGCCATCTGTTTTCCACCGGTTCTTCCCCATAGCTGTCTGCATATGTGACAGCTCAAGCATGCACATGCACGATGGCATACTACACATGACCTGCAGTCGACAACTGGCCCTAACCTGCTTACCTCTTTTGCACTGCCAGTTGTGGTCACCTAGGTGGTAGCAGTGCAGCAGAGGCAGCGACCCTCCCTTCCTAGAGGAGGGGGGCATCCTCTGGGATGCTTGATCTTCCTGCCTATGGCTGGCCACCACCGATCTTGGCTTGCTACCAAACTCGGTTTGCTGGCATTGTAAGTGGTAGCATTACCACTGAGCTGATGAACTGGCCTGTCAATAACATTTTACTGATTTTTTTTTCAAAGAACATATGACAATTAATTTAAAAAAAAATCAGTTAGGACTTCAGATAAACATGAATAGAGACAATGATGACTTTGAGAACAAATATTCTAATACAGTACTACAAAACAGGAAAGTTAAACTATAGTGTAAACAGTACAGTATGTGCTCCAGAAGATAATGTGAGAAAGATAGGATAAGTTGGAAAAAGAAAGTAGGGCAGGAAAAATAGGAAAAGCATACATTAAAGTATGCTAGTAAAGACGTGATAAACTTGTAGCAATTTACTGGATACAGTGTCAAAGAAATAAGAATCGCTTTGTTATTGCACTTCTTAAAGAAGTTACATAGATACATAGATGGTGTTGCCAGATAAGGACTGCTAGACCAATCCAGTCAGCCCGTTTGAGCTGCTCCTGGGGCAGGCTATTCCATGCAGCCACACCCTTTCCGTAAAAAAGAACTTCCTAACATTTCCCCTTATGTGGCCACCCCTCAGTCTTATTTCATGTCCTCATGTCCGGGCACTACTATTAATCTGGAATATGTCTTCCCCTTCCACCTTGTTGATGCCCTTGATGTACTTGAATGTTTCTATCATGTCACCTGTCTCCCCCCTTTGTTCCAGCAAATTGAGGTCCCTCACTCTCTCTATCTCCTCGTAAGGCTTGTGATATAATCCCTTCACCATTTTGGTTGCCCTCCTCTGCACCATCTCTATTTTATCAACATCCTTTCAAAGGTGAAGTCTCCAGAACTGTACATGGTATTCAAGGTGAGGTCTCACCAGGATCTTGTGCAGTGTAACTATTACCTCCTTTCTTTGGCTTGTGATTCCCCTTCCAATATACCCCAGCATCCCACTGGCCTTTCCCACTGCCTTTGCTGTCTGCCTAGTGGCCTTCAAGTCATCTGTGATTATGACCCCCAAGTCCCTCTCCTCCTTAATTACTGCCAGCAGTGACCTTCCAACCTATAGCTCACTCTAGGGTTCCTGCTCCCCACATGCATGATTTTGCACTTCTTTGCATTAAACCTTAGCTGCAGTGCCCCTGACCATCTCTCCAGCAGTTCCAGGCCTTTTCTCATCCTTTCCACCCCCTCCAAAGTATCCACCCTGTTGCAGATCTTGGTGTCATCCACAAACAGGCAAACTTTTCCCTGCAGCCCATCTGCAATGCCACTGATGAAGACATTGAAGAGGACTGGCCCCAGAACTGATCCCTGAGATACCCCACTGGTCACCTTCCTTTCATCTGATTGGGTTCTATTCACCACTACCCTCTATTTTTCTGTCCCTTAACTGCTTTTCAATCCAGTTCACCACATTGCATCCCAACGCCAGGATGTCTAGCTTGTTTACCAGTCTCCTATGTGGGACCGTATCAAAGGCTTTGCTGAAATTGAGATAGACAATATCTACCTTCTCTCCCTAGTCTACTGTCTTTGTCACCCAGTCAAAGAAATCTATCAGATTAGTTTGACAGGATCGTTCTGCAGAGAACTCATGTTGCCTGGGATCCACCAGTCCATTTGCTTCCAGGTGTTCCACTATTCTTTCCATAAGGAGTGCCTTCATTATCTTTCTGACTAGAGAGGTTAGACTAATTGGCCTGTAGTTCCCTGCTTCTTCTTTACTACTGCTGTTGTGAAGAGGGACAACGATTGCCCTTCTGCAGTCCTCTGGGACCACTCCAGTGTCTAAGGATTCACTTATCAAGGCTGCCAGAGGGGCCGCAAGTTCAGTCCTCTGGACCGTTAGGACCCAGGGATGTATGCCAACTGGTTCCATGGCTTTTTACACCTTTAGTTTCACCAGTTCTTCTAGGACTCTCTCCTCTGTGAATGGACTGGTGTTTACCTCCCTATCCTTAGCTCCTTTGAAGTCCAGCTGTGGGCCCTGCCCATCCTCTTCCACAGCGAAGACTGAACAGAAATATACTGTACATTCAGGATTGCTGCTTTTTCCCTGTTTTCCTCCAATATCTCCCCCCTGGCCTCTCTAAGCTTTGCTACTCCCCCCTTTGCCTTCCTTCTCGTGCTAATGTACTTGAAGAATGTCTTATCTCCTTTTTTAATGGATTGAGCTAGTCTCTCCTCTGTTTGTGCTTTAGCGCTGCTCACTGCCTTTCCTGCCTCTCTCAGACTTTTTTGGTACATTTCCTTGTCCTCATCCCTATGCGTCTTCTTATACTTCTTGAAGGCTAGCCTCTGGGCCCTTAATTTTTCTGCCACACCCCCTGAGAACCAAAGTGCTTTTCTTCTCCTTTTACTCTTGTCTCTTGACCTAATATATTGTTTTGTTACCTCCACTACAGCCTCCTTGATGTGTGCCCATTTCTCCTCAACATTCCCACCTATCCCCCTCTTTTCCAGGGTTTATTTTAACAGTAGTCGAAAATGTTGCCAAAGCCGTCAACACTAGGATTGGGCTCCTCTATCGACTTAGAAAGTGTCTAACACCCGAAGCTCTCAATCTGGCTATTCACAGCTCAGTGCTCTCTATTATCGATTATGGCCTTGTTATTTATGGAACTGCTTCTGCCACTACACTCAGAAGGCTCACTTTTGCACTGAACAAGGCATGTAGACTACAAATTGGTGCATCCCACCTCACTCACACCTGCAATTTCTATAAACAGGCTGGGTGGCTCAACTTAAGTGGGATAATTAAATACCACACCTGCCTTCTCACTAAAAAGATTCTCCTTAGGCTCATGCCACTAGGACTGGGATGTTTACTTCACAAATCTCAAGACCCAACACACGCGCACCTCATCTACTGAACTCCTACTAGTCCCAAGGTGCCGGACTATGCAATGCCAAGGCTCCTTTTGTATCAGAGCACCTTCCTGGTTCAATGGACTCCACAATGGACTTACTAATCTTACTAAACTCGGAGAGTTCAAACATAAGCTATGGCATCACCTTCTGAGAACTCCTGTGATTGCTCCAACTAACATCTTGGTCCCTATTCCTGGACCTCCCCTCCCTTCTCTGCCATTCTTAAGTTCACTTCTGTTTTACCCCACACTCTCCTCTACCTTTCCTAATCTCCACCCTCCCATCTTTCTTCCCCTGTTTCTTTAATAGTATTTTCCTTCCCCCTCCTATCCTAGCTGCAAATCTTGACAATGCCGCCTGGCTGCTCCTCTCTTCCTTGGAATCAAACTCCCTCCCCCCTTCATTTCTTCTCTACTTTTCTTACCCTGTGCCTCTAATTGTGTGAATAACTAATATGGATACAATTGCTGTTAAGTGTTCTGTATTATAATATTGAAACGTCTATTGCTATATTGTTGTATTGAAACTCGTTCTGTTTCCTCTTATCTGTCTGTAACCCCTCCCTACTGATGTGGAACCTTTATAAATGAGCTGTTTGGTACTCAAAGTTACTTGTAATCTTAGAATGAATAAATAAATAAAATAGTCTAATACTGGTAAAGTCCACCCTTCTAAAGTCCCAGGTTCACTTTGAAAATGAGCTTGCTCAATGGTGTTATGCCTGGTTAAATAAAATTTGATTGATTGATTGATTGATTGACTGACTGAAAGTCTAAAACTCTTGCCTTTGTATGGGTTGACTGGATCCCTGTGTCCACTTTGAATCACAGCATTATGTGGTCACTGGACCCTAACTGACCTTCCACCCTAAGATCTGCTACCTGTCCTCATTGGTCAGCACCAGATCCAGGATTGCCCAGTCCCTGGTAGGTTCCTGAACCAGTTGGCTAAGGCCAGTGCCCTCAAGGGAGTCCACAAAGTCCTGTGTCCTAGCTGAGGCCCCTGCTGGGATGGACCAGTCTACCTCTGGTACCTCCAGTATAGGGTTTGACATTTATTTTTAAATCCTTCAGTGTAACCATTTATACCATGAGCCAGTCTTTCAAGTCTCAGGAATTCAGTAAAATCCTGTCCTTCATTCCACTTTTGATACATAAACCATAACCCATACATAAGCCATGCATGCTTTTCTCTACAGATACCATAGGGGATTAAGTTTCAATGTATAAAGCCAACAAGCTGCATTTTCATCCCCTCAGTTGTCATGTATGTTCTAGTTAGTGTAAAGATTTTAGTTATTAGTAGATTGTAATTACTAAGCATAAACCATGGGACAGTGCCTCATTTACATAGATGGTACAGAAGAGGATGAAAGCAGCAACATATGAACATACATTATGTTTAAGTTTACATACAGTATAATTTCTTAAAGACAGCAGACAAGGGGTAAGAAAAGAACGCTATTTACAAGCAAGTATATTTATTTAAATCTGTTAGATTCATTTCTAAAATTTGTTTTTGCATTCCCCATGGAGGAGGTAGATCGGAGGTTGCTAGGTACTGAAGTCCAGGACTTTGGGCAAAATGATTTCTGAACTATAATAATTTGTGAATAGTTTCATCCACTAATCTTATTTCCCTCACATAACACTAGAGGATTTGAATTGCATTGTTTCAGTCACAGTGATTCAGTTCGATCCAATTTACAGATATCTTGCAGTGCGTGAAACTGTTCCATGAAAGGACATAAACTGAAGTCAATGATAGACCTTCAGAAAGTTGTTTCCTATTTTAAACAAACTGTGGTCAGAGCCAGTACAGCTGCTCAGTGCGAGAAGAGCAACCCAAAGAATAGACAGAGCTCTCACTGCACCGGAGCCAAGGGCTAAAATTGTTAACACAGTATCGGACACCAAAATATATTAGCACAGGTACTTTAGGGTTCATTTATGGGATCCCACTACTTACTAACAATCTACCTGGTGTCTGTAAGAGCTCAACCATAATAATGCATTCAGACAGAAAAGTCACCCTCTACTCTGACGGATGCTGGGAAAAGTTGAGTAGAAATTACCATGTAATTGTAATACTTTTCAACAATGATTTAGAAATCATAAACTAATTTTAAATGAACTAACAACAACAAAAAAAATATTATTTGGAACCGTTCGAAGCTAACACATGTTGAGGATGAGTTTGCTTTATTTAGTGCAAATAAAGTACAACTAGAAAGTGTGTAAGTATTTAAATATTTGGGAGAGAATGTGGAGATGATGCTTACTTTTGAAACTCACTGATTTGAAATTCCAAAAACTGAAAGGGGCACTGTCAACCCCTTTAGGGCTCACACATGTGCAGTGTGCTACTGTGCACAAGATGACCACTGTAGCAGAACTGTTCATGCATGATCCTCTCACATGCACAGGTTGCTTTATTGGCCATCTTGTGCACAGCAGCCACCACTTCCACAGTTGCGGAAGGTAAAGTAGTGCCCCGCAAAGGGGGGGGGGGATCTAAGGCCCACAGAGGGGAAGGGCCATAGAAACACAATGCAGTGGAACTGTGCCCCAGCACTGTGGAAGCACGTGGAGTGCTGTTCAGTCACATGCTTCCATAGTGCCCTAACAAATTAATAACAAAACGTCTGTGGGAGTTCCACCCACGTAGCCATAAAAATGGTGTCAGGTTTTGTCGTTTGTTTTTGGTTTTTAAACATAAAACATTAAATACTGTCATAGCTATGCCACAGAACTGAGCCACTGTGAATGTAGTCCCAGGAGTCAGAAAGAGACAGTGAGGTAGGTAGATTACAGACAGCTGGTGTATGGGCAGAAGCAGACAAACTAGAAAAAGATTTTGAAATGTATGCTAAATTACCATGGACACTGGATTGTCAGAAAATGTTTTGTTGTTAGTGGGAACAAAACTAGATCTATTTTAACTTATTTTTAGATGGATAATTGGTGCTGCAGTGGTCAATGCCTTCTATTCTCCAAACAGAAACCAGATTGGTAAGTCCTGGACACTGTTTCTTTTCTGTAATTTTGTTTGCATTGGTAGTTTTGTTTTTAATTTACTGCAGTTGATTTACAAACAAAAGTGTCTGTCTTGGAGAAAGTTCTATGTGGATTGAGCTATTGGACTAGGGCATTTAAAAACTGATGGTTTGTAGGATGATGTCAAAAGAACGCAGGAGATTATGACCACAAAATTAAGCTTTTTTTGCCAAATTCCCCTTGTGTGACTTCAATTTCAGCACAGATGGAACTGACCTGTGCAAATTTGGCTGACTCACATGGCAAATAAAAATAACTTTTATAAGAAAAGTATAAGTGGGTCTGAACATTGGAAAACTTAATCATTTGGACACTTGCTTTTATACATGAATGTACAAAATATGTACAGGATATGTACTGCGCTAGTGGGGGCTAGGTACTGGTTAAATAAACTCCCTTGATATCTCCTGGATTTTTTTTTACAGCAGCCTCAAATCACACTTACTCCTGCAGGTTTCAGGATGGTCAGCATTTCCTGGTCCCTTGATGAATAGGAGATTGAGGGCAAGCTGCCTCAGTCACCTACAGACTTCCTTCTGTTTGGAATAGTTTGTCTGCTAAAGTTACCACCTGACAATTCCATTACACCATGTAAGCGACAAATATAGGCTGGTTATGCCTCAAATGCCCCAGTCATGCTTCCTCTGAAGGCAACAGTCACATGTCTGATATCTCACAGAGGGTATGATGAGGCACAGAGTATGCTGCTAAAACCCAGGCCTACTTCTTACACTGCCTGTTGGAGGGATGTGTTTGTTACATGATCCATGGATACTGTGAGTCCTTTTTGTAATACTCCAACTGCACCTGCCTAAATATTGCACCCTGTATGTCTTTGTGTTATATTCATGTGCTGATTACTGCTGCTGTTATAAGAACACCTGTGGAAGAATGCTTTCCTATATTGTTTTGTAACTTGTTACCTGTACCTATTAACTTCCTATTCCCTCACCATCCCCCAGGTCACAACTGGAAGTAAATATTCTGGGCTCTGCTTATCTTACCTGGTAAAATATGTTTAAATAA
Source organism: Neoceratodus forsteri (assembly GCA_016271365.2). Taxonomy (NCBI): domain Eukaryota; kingdom Metazoa; phylum Chordata; order Ceratodontiformes; family Ceratodontidae; genus Neoceratodus; species Neoceratodus forsteri. The sequence continues at coordinate 263,015,862 of CM057452.1, read as the reverse complement.
CTAAATAAACATTCCTGGGCAACATCACCCTAATGCTCCCCCATGGATTGCCATATCAGAAGGTTCTTTCCCCATTTCCATCTTACTTGAATAACATATTTGCTCCTTTGGGAACTAATATCTAATATACTACAGCCAGTACGGCAATGACAAGCACAGGCTAAACTCCCTAGGACACTAGCTGATTTTGTTTCGGATACCAAAGACAAACTAGCTATACATTCATTGAATGTGGGTGGTCTTTATACCAAACTTGTAGACTCAGATTGTAGGCAGTTTCTTTGTCAGTTTGACATAATCTTAATGCAAGAAACCTGGTGGGAGGATAATTCACCAAAAACTCCAGGATACTCAGTTTATGTAATTCCTGTGAAAACATTTAGAAAATTTCTAAGAAGTCAAGGAGGGATATTGTTAGCTTGAGCACTGTCTTTGAATATAGAAGTTAAGCTGGAAAAGCTATGGTCAAAATTATTTTCTTGTTCATTTGGTAGGATTGAGACTGAACCTTTTGATGAATGACTACATACTTACAGAAAACTCTTCTAATTACTAAAGGGACACTGTCAATCATTTTTGCATCATGTTATTTTTGCTTAAAACCCCGTGTTTTAGAACTGTTTATGTTCCCTAAAGTTAATTGATGTTGCTGGTTGTTTTATCTGCTTCCTTTCTTAGCAGAACTGAAATGCATGCTAATCGTGTAATTACATACCCAGCCTTGTTTTGTTTCAAATCTTTTGTCTGCTCTTTAGAATAATTCTAGAACATTAGGAACACCCCCAACAGTGCAGTCACTCATAATTCAATACGCTTCTCTCCTTCCACTGAATCATGAGTGGCTACATGGTGTTGTCCCTACATTTCCTGAGGTGAGGGCTCCTGAAATGGATGTAGTACTCACTCACATGTAAGATGGGATAACATGAAACTATTGTTAGAAACACTGAGTAATGACTTTCCAGACCTAAGTATTTATATAGGATTGGGAATTTGCCAGAAACAGTTCCAGATTCAGATGCTATAGAAGCAGATCATATAATTTATCAAACTTTAATGGAAACCTGTCTGACAATAGAAATTATCTAAATAAGGAGTGTGACAATCATGGGAAAAACTGCTTGACGTTGCTTTAGCTAACAGTGTTTATTTGCTAAATGGCAGAACCCCTGGTTATCTAGTCAATCAATCAATCAAAATCTTAATTTAACCAAGCAATCACCGTTGAGCAATGCTCATTTTCGAGGTGAACCTGGATTTGTCCATAGGAATAGTGAACAACAGAATACAACAAAATATATTATATACAATAAGTACAGCATAAAACATTAACAGTAAGGCATGTATAGGTCAGATGATACAGTAAAATTTCAGTATGAACAAAGATGAGGTATATAGTACTGTAAGGTGATCCAATATAAGGATCAAGAACACATGACTAGACTAGTCGGTAGTTTTAAGAGGGGAGGTATTCAAAGTGGTTATTGTTAGCGGCAGGAGAAGGGTAGATGGGTAGAAGGTAGGTGATAGAGGCAAGAAGGTATATGTTGAGGGACAGCCACAGAGGGAGAGGAGATAGAGATTAGATGGCTCAGTCATTGAGAAGGGTTTGAATCAGAGTGCAAAGTCATGTCCAAGGCTGTGGGAAGTGTGGAAATGACAGAGTTGGAGGAGGGGAGAGGGAAGGGACCAATTATCAGAAGTGATCAAGCCCTAGACAACAGTGACTCAGAGTGCAATAGTATCTCTTGAGGGTCATAAGTCAGGGCAAACAGGCACAAGATTCCTTATTATGATATAGTAATAGTGATTTAAATGCTGTTATGCTGATAGGGTAGAAACATAGAAACATAGAATTTGACGGCAGATAAGGACCACTTGGCCCACCCAGTCTGCCCGTTTCCCTACCTACTGGATAAGCTGCAGATCCTAGTTAACCAGCAGCCTACTTCTTCTTACCCCCACCCCCCAGAATTGCCTTATGACTGTCCCATGCATGCTTGAATTCCACCACTGATTTTGACTCCACAACCTCCTCTGGAAGGCTGTTCCATGCATCCACAACCCTCTCTGTGAAAAACTACTTCCCTAAATTACCTCTGAGCCGCCCCCCCTCTATCTTCAAATTGTGCCCTCTTGTTCTTGCACACCTCTTTTTTTGAAAGATGCTACCCTCTTGGTCTTTGTTGATTCTCTTGAGGTACTTGAAAGTTTCTATCATGTCCCCCCTCTCCCTCCTTTCCTCGAGGCTATACATATTAAGCTCCTTAAGTATCTCTTCATATGTCTTCTGGGTGCAGACCCTGCACCATTTTAGTTGCCCTCTTCTGGACAGCTTTCATCCTGTCTATGTCTTTGCGGAGATTGGGTCTCCAGAACTACACACAGTACTCCAGATGGGGTCTCACCAGCTGTCTGTACAGAAGGATAATAACTTCCTGTTTTCTACTGGTGATGCCTTTCCCTATGCATCCCAGTATCCCCCCAGCCCTCCTTGCTGCCCTCTCACATTGCTTGCCCACCTTTAGGTCATCTGATATGACTACCCCAGGTCCCTTTCCATTTTGTTGTTGTTAGTATCTCACCCCCCATTGTGTACTCTTCCCCTGGGTTTTTGTTTCCCAGGTGCATTACCTTGCACTTCTTAGCATTGAATCTAAGCTGCCATATATTTGACCATTTCTCTAACCTTACCAAGTCCCTTCTCATCCTTTCCACCCCACCCTCTGCATCAACTCTGTTGCAGATCTTAGTGTCATCTGCAAAGAGACATACTTTTCCTTCCAGTCCTTCCGCAATGTCGCTTATAAAGACTTTGAAGAGGACCGGTCCTAATACTGAACCCTGTGGTACCCCACTAGTAACCCTCCTTTCTTCTGAGTGGACTCCATTTACTATTACTCTCTGTGTCCTATTCTCCAGCCAATTCTTTACCCAGGCTGGCAAACTTGTATATTAATCTTTTGTGTGGGACTGTGTCAAATGCCTTGAGTTAGTTTCAAAGTTTTTTGTAGCTAGTTCTACATTTGGGGTAGTACATAGATTATGGCTGCTTTGCCGATACGTTACTTTGCCTTGTATACATATAAGGAAATATAGGAGGTACTTCTCAGGTCATACTTTCCAAGAGTGCAAAAAGGTAGACAGGCAGAGATATAATGGGGCAGTATATTTATAATAGCTTTGTAGGTCCAAACTGCAGCATTTCTCTGTCATCTGTAATTGAGGGATGACCATCCCACTGCAGTGTACAGAGCACAGTGATGGGTAGAATACGGTAAACCTGTGACGCATCTTAAAGCTCTGTGGTAGAGTGTGTTGAGTTTGGCTAAAGCACCAGTGGGACCCTGACTATAAAGAAAGTCTGCATAATCTATTAATGAAAGAAAGGTCATTTGAACCAATTTCAGTTTGGCAGCTGTTGTAAGGAGATTGTTGATCCTAAAGAACAGGCCAAGTCTATTTCTGAGTTTCTTAGCCAGCTCATCTATGTGGTCAGTGAAGGAAAGTCTATGGTCTAACCAGCCCCCAGATACTCATATATATCGTATACCGAGATATGAGTAAGAAATTATATATTTTTATGCCCCACTGGCACATCAACCATTGATTTAGCTTGGGCCTTTTTGATGGGTCTTCCAAAATTAAATGATCTAAAAATATTTCTCAGACTAGAAACAGAACATTAGACAGTTTGTCGGCAGAAAACGATCAGTGGGCTCGACTAGTCTGCCCAATTTCCTTGTCTATTTCTACTCCCTGGGCCCTATTCGGTCTCAGGTGTCCCTCCCTCCTCCTATTCCTTTACTTATTATGCCCACATGCCTATCTTACACATGCTTGAAGCTCCCCACTGTCTTCACCCCAACCTCCTCTGCCCACCACCTTTTCTGTGAAAAAGGATTTCCTCACATCCCTCTTAAACTACTCCCCCCAGCTTCATTGCATGCCCCTGTGTTCTGGTGCTCCTCTTCCTGTGAAAGAGACTCCCTTTCTGCACCTTGTTCACCCCATTAGGTATTTACAGGTCTCAATCATGCTGCCCCCTCTTGCTGTGATCTCCACCAGGGAGTACATACTGAGTTCCTGCAGCCTCTCCTCCTGTGGTTCCTTATGCAACACCTGCATGATTTTGGTAGCCCTCCTCTGGACTGCTGCCACCCTGTCCAAGTCCTTGCTGAGGTGCGGCCTCTAGAACTGTACACAGTACTCTAGGTGGGGTATTACAAGTGAGTGAGACAGTGGCAGCACTACCTCCCTTCTGCTACAGATTCCCACCCCCATGCACCCCAACATCCCACTAGCCTTGCAGACTGCCTTGATACTCTGCCCTGTCACCTTGGGATCTTCAGATATGATTACCGCAAGGCCCCTCTCTTGCTTGGTGACTGTAAGTATGGTCCCCCCTCCATCTTATACACAGCCCTCCCTCCGGGTTTCCCAACCCCAGGTGCATGACTTTGCACTTTTTGGCATTGAAACCAAGCTGTCACCCCAGAGACCACTCCTGAGTTTCCTCAGGTCTCTTTCCATTCTCTCCACCCCTTCTTGGGTCTCCACCCTGTTGCAAATTTTTGTGTCATCTGCAAAGAGGCACACCTTCCCCTCCATTTCCTCAGCAGTGTCACTTATGAAGATGTTGAAGAGAACGAGACTCAGTACCGATCCCTACAGCATGCCACTGGTCACGCTCCCATCCCCCGTGACTTCCGTTTACCACCATCCTTGGTCTCCTATGCTTCAACCACTTTGTTACATCCGCTGCCTTCCACTGATCTACCTCTGTAGTCACCTAATCAAAGAAATCTTTAAGATTTCTTTGACATGACCTTCCCCCTGTGAAACAGTACTTCCAGTGATCCTGCAGTCCATTTGCCTCCAGGTACTCCATCAGCCTCTCCTTCAGTAGGGTCTCCAATAATTTCCCCACCACTGATGTGAGAATAACTGGAAAGGGAATTGCACAAGAATTGCGAGAAACGAAAAACCAGAGCCAGGCGAGACAAAGTAGGGATTGCACTCGAGATAACGGTATGGGTGAAAATATGAGTACTAATGTTAGTGAAAAGAATTTACAAAAGGAACCAATGACTGCAAAACAAGGTTTATTATACAAGCTAGCACACAAATTAGTGGCTTGTAAAAACCCGGCACTTCAGGACTAAGTAAGGCCTTTGTCCGAAAGCTGGGGTTTTGCAAGCCACTGGTGACCGCTGACGTGTAATGACTGCTGTTTCGATCACAGATCCCCTTTGTAAATTCTGCTTGCTAATATTAGTAGTCATATTTTCACCCATATCTCTGCCTCAAATCCAACCCCTTCTGTCTCTGTCCTGTGAGACTGACTGGCCTGTATTTTTTAGCCTCCTTCCTGTTGCTGCTCTTGTGCAGCGGGACCAAATTGGCCCTTCTCCAGTCCTATGGAACTACCCCTGTCTCCAGTGAAGTGCTGAATAGTGCTGCCAGAGGGGAGGCTAACATTCTGCTCAGTTCCTTTAGCACTCTTGGATGAATCCTGTCTAGCCCTGTCACCTTGTTTTCTTTCCTTTAGGTCTTCCAATCCCCTTTGGACTCTCTAATCCAAGAATGGATGTGTGTCCACCACCCCCCATGCCTGTTGGTCCATCCCCTTCCCACTTCTGCCATGAATACTGAGTAGAAGTACTCACTTAAAATGTTTACTTTTTCTTGATCTTCTTCTGCACAGTCTCCCCCACTCTTCTGATCCGCACTATCCCACCCCTTGCTTTCCTCTTTTCACTCACATACCAGAAGAAAGCCTTATCCTACTTTTTTGACCCTCTTGGTGATTGTCTCCTCTGTGCCTTAGCTGTCCTTGCCCTCCTTCTTGCCTTCCTTTGTTTATCTAGAGATGCCTCCCTGTCCCCCTCTGTCTGGGTCTTCTTGTACTTCCTAAAAGCTGTTTTATCCACCTTTACCACCTTAGCTACCTCCTTCGTGAACCATAGTGGCCTCTTCCTCCTCCTACCACTGCTTACTTTCTTCAAACAGTTTAGAAACATAGAATTTGACGGCAGATAAGGACCGCTTGGCCCACCTAGTCTGACCATTTTCCTACCTAACAGATAAGCTGCAGATCCTAGTTAACCAACAGCTTACTTCCTCCTACCTCCCACTAGGACTGCCTTATGCCTGTCCCATGCATCCTTGAGGTCCCCCACTGTTCTTGACTCCATGACCTCCTCAGGGAGGCTGTTCCATGCATCCACAACCCTCTCAGTGAAAAAATACTTCCTCACATTACCTCTGAGCCGTCCCCTCTATCTTCAAATTGTGCCCCCTTGTTCTTGCACATCTCTTTTTCTGGAAGATGCTACCCTCATGGACTTTGTTAATTCCCTTGAGGTACTTGAAAGTTTCTATCATGTCCCCTCTCTCCCTTCTTTCCTCAAGGGTATACATATTAAGCTCCTTTAGTCTTTCTTCGTATGTCTTCTGGTGCAGATCCTGCACCATTTTGGTTGCCCTCCTCTGGACAGCCTCCATTCTGTCGATGTCTTTGCAGAGATGGGGTCTCCAGAATTGCACACAGTACTCCAGATGGGGTCTCACCAACTGTCTGTACAGAGGGATAACAACTTCCTGTTTTCTACTATTGATGCCTCTTCCTATGCATCCCAGTATCCCCCCAGCCTTCCTTACTGCCTTCTCACACTGCTTGCCCACCTTTAGGTCATCTGATATAATTACCCCCAGGTCCCTTTCTTTTTTTACTGTTGCCTTAGCTATTCCTTCCTCAATCCTTTACCATTGTGCCTTCACTCTCCCCCACCCATTGCCCTCCTTCTAGTTATTTATTGAGGCAGTCATGAATTTCTTTAAATGCTACCCACCTGAAGTCCAGGATCCTTGTTGTAGTGCATTTTTTCTTTTGCCCCAGTTTTCAGATGTATGGGCAGAACTTACAATTGCCTCGAGGGAAATTTCCTTTGGGCAGAGAAGGTAGCCATGTTCCCTGTCCATTTTGCTTTTCTGTCTGGTCAGGCTGGTAACTATTTTTATTTTAGTCTTTGCTAACCAGTTAAGGCCCACTAGGCACAAGTGCCTGCTTTCAGGGGCAATCTGGGAGCACTGGATAGTTAAGTGACTTCCTCAGAGTCACACAGTATGCAAGTGGAGGTTGTGAGGATCAAACTCAGGTCTGGTCTGCTGGATGTACCAAGCTTGTTCACACCTCGTTCCTCGAACCTCTAGGCTATACAGCCAGCCTAATGACTATTGACTATGGACTAGCTTACCTTTCAGGTTCTTACCTCGTCTGTGAATCATTTGAGGTTTCTCTTTGATGCTTTCTTATAGGTAGGGTTGGTAGTTTTCAATATTTTTTTTTTTTAATTTTGATGGAAAATATTGGTTTTTATTTTTAAACCTTTTTCCCAAGTTTTATTGATTTAAATTTTTACAGTTGTACAACATGATGGGGTTTTAAGCATTTATTTTGATTTGTATCAATTTAATTATCACTGTTGCAGTTAACACTGAGGATTTGCAAACTGGTAAGCAAAAACTGCTATCTTCACATGACAAAAATAATAATAATAATTTTATTTATATAGCGCCTTTCAATATATTAAGGCGCTGAACAAGTTAAAATCATAAATTCACATTTCAATACAAGACATCAAAACATATAAAAATACATAATAAAAACATAATAAATTACAATAAAATTCCAATCATATTACAATTAACTTAACTATCCAAGAAGGCCATTTTCCATAAATATGATTTCAGTTCTTTCTTAAATATCTCCACGGAGGTGCACTCCCATAACCGGCATGGTAGAGAATTCCAAAGAGTGGGTGCAGCATGAGAAAATGCTCTGCTGCCTGGAGATTTTAACCTCACTCTTGGAATCTCCAACAACCCCATGTCAGCCGAGCGGAGCGATCGGCCAGGGCAGTAAGGGACCAGTAGGCCTTTCAGATAGGACGGACCCTGATCACGAAGGGCTTTGAAAGTCAATAAAATGACTTGGAAGGTGATCTGCCACCATATAGGAAGCCAGTGCAGTTCGCGCAGCACCCGGGTAATATGACAGGACCTACTTGTCCAAGTCAAAACCCGGGCTGCAGCGTTCTGCACCAGCTGTAGGCGGTGGATTTCAACCCCAGATAGCCCAAAGTAAAGGGCGTTGCAGTAGTCTAGGCACGAGGACACAAAGGCGTGTACCAACATTGGCAAGGAGTCAGATGGAACAAGGTGCCTAACCCTGGCAATATTCCTAAGATGGTAAAAGGAAGTCCTGACGACAGCTGACACCTGAGATTGAAAAGTCAGCCTATCATCAGGGATCACCCCAGGGTTACGCACCCATTCTGAGGTCAGTAGTGACACGCCACCAAGAAAAATTCCAGAAGGTGCGACAGTATGTGACCTCTCAATCTGACCACCCGGGTCCACCACCAAAACCTCAGTCTTCTCCGAGTTCAACTTTAACCAACTAGAATCCATCCAGTCTTGGATTTCCCCCAGACAGTTGTTAAACACTGAGAGAGCTCCATCCTGGTTGGGTGCAAAAGACAGGTATCGCTGGGTATCATCTGCATAGCAGTGAAACCTCAGCCCATACCATCTTATAATGTTTCCGAGGGGCAGCATATACACTGCAAATAACATGGGTGACAGCACAGAACCCTGAGGCACTCCACACAACAAAGAGACTGGGCCGGAGGAAAAAATCCCCGACACAACTCTTTGTGATCTCCCAGTAAGGAATGAAGTGAACCATTGAAGAACGGTTCTCGACATTCCACAGATTTGCCTCAGGCATGCTAACAACACCATGTAATCCACAGTGTCAAAAGCTGAAGAGAGATCAAGGAGAACCAAGATGAAACGTCTCTTTTGATCCCTCGCCCTCAGAAGATCATTAAGCACCCGAACCAGCGCAGTCTCGGTGCTATGTCTTTTACGGAAACCAAATTGGAAGGATTCATAGATACTATGGATGGTTAAATGGTCATCCAACTGGGTAGCTACAACCTTTTCAATAACCTTCCCAATAAAGGGAAGGTTAGAGATAGGTCTGTAGTTTGAAAAACAGTCTGGGTCCAAGGAAGCTTTCTTCAAAAGAGGAGTCACCACTGCCTCTTTCAGGGAGCAAGGAAACTCACCTGACTCCAAGGAGCACCAGACTGTTTGCACCAAAACTGGTCCAATGATATCAACACAACCCAAAATTAGGGATGTCGGTCCAGGGTCCAAACCACAGCTTGTGGGGCGCACACTATGGATGATCCTCATAATATCCACAAACTCAGGTCGACAAAAGGAACTCCAAGAGAATCGAGGCACTGTGTTATCATACACTCCTATAACATCACCCTTAGAGGTTGTTGGACACAAGTCCGCCCTGATGTCAGCCACCTTAGTAACAAAGTATCGAGCGAGCTCGTTGCATTCTATTTGTGAAAAGGCTTTCCGAACTTGCAGACAGGCTGGGTTGCACAGTCTATCTACAGTTTGAAACAGCTGAGCTAACAAAAGAACTTACTTTTCCTATCTGTAAATTTAGATTATTATCAATGGAAACATTTTTTCATCAGTTTGTGTGTGTGCAGTGAACTCGACATTTATTGACATTTACCAATTTAAATCTAATACTGCCAAGTCTACCTATAGGAGTGGTTCATTCTCAAGAATGCTCCAGTTTGAGTTAATAATACTCTGTAATGTACTGGAGTGTCTCGTGTAGTTTGTCACAAAGTTTATTCTATTCTGCAGTTCCCTTGGAGGTGCAACTTGTAATAAAGTGTCCCTTGGAATTTCAAGTGCATTCTTGTGAGCATTTTCTACCAAATGACTGTTGTATCCCCTATTGATGAATGTACCACACCGATCTGCCCTCTGTTTCCTGTAATCAGAATCCTGAGTGCAATTTCTATGTACTCTTAACATTTGGGCTTTGGGTATATTCTGTACCATATGCCGTGTGTGACAGCTGGAGGAATGTAGGAGAGAATTGTGGTTCATCTCTTTTCGAAACAAATCAGTTTCCAAAGTGCCCCCTGGTAATTTTGACATTTTATTTGTTTATTAGTTTTTGGTAACCAGGTAAGTGCATTAGGCAACAATCCTGCCTATTTTCAGGTATGACCCAGGAGAGTACAATATGAAACACAGCAGTGAACAACAGTTTGTACATAATGAAGATAAACTGTCAGGGCAAAATACATATGCAGTAGAAGCAACTGAAATTCATACAAGACATGATACCATCAAAAATAATACAAGTTAAAGTTGAAATGGAATAATAGCTTCATAACCAGATAACAAGTCAAATGGCCTATCAAGGAGAGAAGACAGTTAGACAGTATTCACAGTTAGGCATACAGACATGGGCACAGACATAGACGGTGAACAATAGTAGCAACAACGAAGAAATTAAATGCAATCACAGTAACCAAGAGCACTGAGGTGTGAAAACAGAGCATGCTTAAAAGTAAGGTGAGATGAAGAGTTCTTTACATGGAGAGAGAATGAGAATTCCAAAATCTAGGTGTGAAATAGGAAAAAGCTTGCTCTCCCATTTTAGAGGAACAGGGCAGAACAGTGAGCAAGGGGGAGGAGGAGGACCTAAGAGGCGGGAGTGAGAGACAAGGGTAAGCATGTCACCCAGAGTGGTAGGTCTAGGGATTCTGGTTAGGGAGTCAACGAAACAACCTAGAGCATAAACATGGAGGCCATTGGGCGACAGCCAGTTTAATGCCGAATAGCATAGGCAGTGATGGGTAAGGCGAAGAGCCAATATTGCGAATCTGCACATCTTGTTATAGGAGATGTCTGACTTGTGAAAGACCCCTGCATTGGCATGAGAGAGTACAGGGGAGGGCATATTGAAGTTGTGGAAGTAATACAGAGGGATAACAACTTCCTGTTTTCTACTGGTGATGCCTCTCCTATGCATCCCAGTATCCTCCCAGCTCTCCTTTCTGCCTTCTCGCATTGTTTGCGTACCTTTAGGTTGTCTGAGAAGACTACCTCCAGGTCTCTTTCCATTTTTGTTGTTGTTAGTACCCCCCTCAATTGTGTACTCATCCCCTGGGTTTTTGTTTCCCAGGTGCATTACTTTGCACTTCTTTGCATTGAATTTAAGCTGCCATACCTTTAACTATTCCTCCAACCTTGCCAAGTCCCTTTTCATCCTTTCCACCCCCCCTTGTGTATCAGCCCTGTTGCAGATCTTTGTGTTATCTGGAAGAGGCTTACTTTTCTTTTCAGACCCTCCACAATGTCACCTATAATGACATTAAAGAGGACCAGTCCAAGTACTGAACCCTGCGGTACCCTACTTGTAACCCCCTTTCTTTGGAGTGGACTCTGTTTACTATTACCCTCTGCATCCTGTTGTCCAGCCAATTTTTTACCCAGGCTACCACCCTGGGACCTGCTCCAAGGCTGGTTAACTTGTTTATTAATCTTTTGTGTGGAACTATTGTCAAATGCATTGCTAAAATATAGGTAGAGTATATCCACTGCCCCTCCTTGGTCTACTACTTTGGTCACCCAGTCAAAGAAATCTATTAGATTCATCTGACATGCCCTTCCAGCTGTAAATCCATGCTACCTTGGGTCCTGTGTCCTGCTGGCCTCTAGGTACTGAACAATTATTTCTTTCAGAAGTGATTCCATCATTTTCCCCACCACTGAGGTCAAACTAACAGGTCTGTAGTTTCCTGCCTCTGCCTTGCTCCCACTTTTGTGAAAGGGAATCACAGCCACCCTCCTGAAGTCTTCAGGTACCGCACCATCCTCCCATGATTTGTTAAAAAGGGTAGTCAGGGGTGTCACTAGGTCTCCCCTTAGTTCTTTTAGAATTCTGGGGTGAATCCTGTCAAGCCCCATCACTTTGTCCCAGTTCTTGTTCTGGTAACTTACTGTGCCAATACACAATGGAGGCTCCATCAAATACCCTTTTTTGTATTGACTAATCAGTTTGTTAGATACTAGTCAAAAGATAGTCTCAAAAATTATTTGAGTAAAATGTAAAGAACTGGTGGCATCTCTGGACATTTTGGATGAAGCACAAAATGAGTTTAGACCAGCAAGATCATCTATATAACACTGCTACAGTGGCGTGAAAAAGTATTTGCCCCCTTCCTGATTTTCTCTATTATTGCATATTTGTCACACTGGATGTTTTCAGGTCTTTAGAGAAAATGTAATATTAGATAAAGGGAACCTGAGTGAACAAATAACACTTGTTTTTTTTTTTAATTTCACTTATTTAATGAAAAAAAGTTAACCAACACCAACTGGCACTGTGTGAAAAAGTAATTGCCTCCTTACACTTAATAACTGGTTATGCCACATTTAGCTGCAATGACTGCAACCAAACACTTCCTATAATTCAATATCAGTCTTTCACATCGCTGTGGAGGAATATTAACCCACTCTTCCTCACAGAACTGCTTTAATTCAGTAACATTTGATAGGTTTTCGAGCATGAACTGCTCGTTTCAGGTCCTGCCACAGCATCTCTATTGGGTTTAAGTCTGGACTTTGACTAGGCCACTCCAAAACTTTAATTTTACTTCTTTTTAGCCATTCTGATGTGGACTTGCTTTTGTGTTTTGGATCATTGTCTTGCTGCATGACCCAACTACGCTTCAGCTTCAGCTGACGAAAGGATGACTGGACATTCTCCTTAAGAATTTTCTGGTACAGAGCAGAATTCATGGATCCTTTAATTATGGCAAGTCATCCAGGTCCTTAGGCAGCAAAGCATCCCCACACCATCACACTACCACCACCATGTTTGACTGTTGGTATGGTGTTCTTACTGTGGAATGCTGTGTTTGCTTTACGAGACATTATGGGATCCATGTTGTCCAAAAGTTCCACTTTGGACTCATCTGTCCATAGAACATTTTCCCAAAGGCTTGTGGATCATCCAGGTGCTTCTTGGCAAATGAGAGATGAGCATTTATGTTCTTCTTGGTTAGCAGTGGTTTCCGCCTTGCTACTCTCACAAAGCCCATTTTGCCCAGTCTCTTTCTGATTGTGGAGTCATGAACACTGACCTTAGCTGAGGCAAGAGAAGCCTGCAGTTCTTTGGATGTTGTTTTAGGATCCTTTGAGACTTCTTGGATGATTTTACACTCGCCCTTGGAGTAATTTTGGCAGGCCGCCCTCCTGGGAAGGTTCACTACTGTTCAAGTGTTCTCCATTTGGAGATTATGGCTCTCACTGTGGTTCGATGGAGTCCCAGAGCCTTAGAAATAGCTTTGTAACCCTTTCCAGACTGATAGAGGGCAACAAATTTTTCTGATCTTTCAGGAACTTCCTTTGATCATGGCATAATGTGCTTGTTGAATCTTTGTGCTGTAGCGTGACTCTGATGGTAAGGGCCAAAATAAGTGAGGTTTATATTGAGCAGGGCTGGCTGTAATCAAGCCTGGCTGTGTTCAATCAGCTGACTCTAATTATCCCTTTAATTGGGTTGATTTAACTAGGGGCAATTACTTTTCACACAGTGCCAGTTGGTGTTGGTTAACTTTTTTCATTAAAGAAATGAAATAAGTAAAAAAAAAAAATGTTATTTGTTCACTCAGGTTCCCTTTATCTAATATTATATTTTGTCTAAAGACCTGAAAACATCCAGTGTGACAAATATGCAATAATAGAGAAAATCAGGAAGCGGGCAAATACTTTTTCACGCCACTGTATGTCCTTTCCCACATAATTTATCACATCATCATGTTGCTTTGTTGATATAAAATTAGCATTCTACAAGGTTAGCAGAAAGAAAGCTATGGCATATTCCAGTCGAACAAGTATGGATCCATTTTTGCTGGACATTTCTATTTTTGATCAAAAGTTCACTTTGACCAATTTGGTAATTTGTCACCTAAAATTCATACTAACATAGGTGTCCATCAAGGGTGTATTTTAGCCCCCATGTTATTTCATTTATACATCAGTATCTATGATGCTGACTTTCACAGCCCCCAAATTGCTAATTCACTAGTTTTGTGTTTGCCTTAAACAGACAGCATTGTCTTTCAGTCCACTTCATTTACTGAGCTTCAAAGGAAAGTAAATAAGTTTGCAAATCTTTGGTCAATTATATTTATCAATCAATAAATACATAGCTAAAAGGCTAGTATTTTCAAATACAAGGAAAAACTGCTCTCTTTTCATCAAACATACAAGAATTGAAACTGGTTTGCAATATGATTATTTGGGCTTATGATTCTCAACAAATTCTTCATGGGTGGCCCACATAGATAATATTAAAAATATGGTAAAAACTGCTGGGGCTGTAAACAGATTTATTAACGTAATGAGTGAAACTCAATAACTGGAGGCCTTAAGGCAATAAATACAAAAATTAAATGTAGCATGGTGTCTGGTGCTGAACTCTAGGGTTTCTCAAATACAGAAGTCGAAATTATTTTGCATAAACTGTACAGATATTTACTTGTGCTCCACTGATTTGTTGGAGTACATTTTTTGAGGGCAGACTCTAGCCAGGTCAGTACCCTTTAAAGACAGTAATTTGCAGAAGAATAACAATATTTCATCTTAACACCACACATTTTCCTATCATGTACCTAGCGCTGCAGAAAAAAATTATCACTCTCTAAAAGATGTAACGTTTTCTTTTCTCAATTTTTTGTTAAAAATGTCATATATCTGTCAGGTCTAGATTCAGCATTTACAGATGTTTATTGTTTCCCCTCCATTACATGTTATTATGATTATAAAACAAAGATATTGTGACATTGAAGCCCAGCAAGACTTGTCACTAATTCAGGAAACCAAGCTGCATAAATGGTATGTGGCTAACAAATGAGTGGATAGTAGGAAACCTTATCTTTCTATACTAACTAGTCCAAAAGAAAGGAACATACTAACAAGGTTCTTTTACAGTAATGACTTATTATATATAGAGAAAATATTGAAAATTCAGTCATCACTATGTAATTGTGGTCAAAGTGAAGGTGATATGGTTAAATATGTGGCTCTCTTCTGTCCATGTCACAAAAATAATAGGAGCAAATGCTTAGTAAAATACCAGCAAATATGTATGATTCACCAGCTACTTTGTTTATTTTACTTATTTGTGTATTTGTTTACCGGGTATGTACTCTGGTCCCAGGGACCATTTTCAGGCATGACCTGGGCCATCTAGATGGCAGATACAACACAAGACGGTTTCTGAGAGGAACAGTACAAGTATAGAATAGGAAGACTGTACCTTCCAGGATTACATTAATCATTTACATTGACAGCATCCAATTTGCAGTAGACAGTCCTCTTTTCAGAGATAACATACTGTACAATGGCAGTAGATTTCCATTAATTTTAGTCATGTATCCGATTCCGAGTATTCAGCACTGGACACACTATTCGTTGTATTTGTATTCAGAGACTTGATATGGAGGGAGAGGAATACACAACAGTACAATAGGGAGGCTCATGTGCTGATTCATCAGGGATTAGCAGCTGCAGGACATTTTGGATAGTAAGGTATTGTATAAGTGCTTTTTGAAAATTGGGGGTGATCCCAGGGCATGAAGCTCCTTCGGTAGGGCATTCCATAGCCTGGGTGCAGCTCGAGACAAGGCTCTCATGACCATAAATCCATATTGTATTTATTGCAGACCAGTAGTCTGTGGTGTGAGATTGTAAGGAGGCAGGGACCCTTTTTAATAATGAGCAGACTGGAAAATGGTGAGTTTGGGCCATCTGATAGGGTGTTAAAGATAAGCGTGCCCATCCTGAGGTAGCTATGGGCCTGTGAGGACAGCCAGCCCATTGTAGCATATAGGTTGCAGTGGTGTGTCCGGTATAGGGCAAGAGAAATGAATCTACATATATTGTTGTATGCCATGTTTAGGCGAGCGAGAAAATGGGGTGAGATGAGAGAGATGATGGGCGAGCAGTAATCCAAGAGAGGTAGAAGAGTACCACTCCCTATGGTGAGTCTTACCTCTGGTGTCATAAGGTGTTGTAGATGATAGCAAACCCATTATATTATGACCTCTCCTCTAGTATCCTCAGATAACAGTGTTGTAGTACACACTGCTGAATATATGGTAGTCAAAGCTGCTTTTAGGGTAAATTCTGTATTAGAATGGGAATGGTTGCTAACTAGGGAATACTCCTCTGTGGTGAAATCATTTAGTTATTTTTTTTATAATAAATGCATCATTGAAGATTTTGTTCCAAATACTTAGAGAGGGGCTAAGATAGTACCATCCATAAGAAAGGAGATAAAGCTAGCCCTGCTATGTATGGACCAATTAGCCTTTTAGATATAAACTTGACGATCTTTTCCAAGATTATTCTGGAAAGATTAAACAACCCAATAAGTCTTACAGGGGGGTTTTGTGAATTGCAGGCAGACTTTCAGAGTGGATAATCCACAATGGATAATTTTTGTACTCTGTGGCACCTTGTAGAAAAATATGTGCACCTCAGGATACAGAAGCTTTATGTTGTATTTGCAGATTTTTCATCAGCATTTGATTCAGTCTCAAGAGGTATGTTATGGTTGTCACAACCCCACTCAACAGGTCAGGCCCTCTGCTCCCACAATGCCAACCTCTGAGTGCAGTATTGTGAACAGTTAACAGAACAGGATAACCCTCTTGTCTGTTTTGTGGGTTCAAATCAAACTTTAGTCTCTAGTTCTGGAGGGATTCAAACTGTGAACTTTTTGCTAGCGTGCCCAATGTACAGGCTCATATAATTCTGCTCTTGGGGGCAGATATCTTTCACCTATGGGCACCTAACCAGGTGTACAAAATGAACCCTTAAAACTCTATGAAAGACCTCAAAATAAACTCTTACCGTTTCCCACTTTGGTAAAACCAGTAAGCTTTGTACAGTGTCAGCTTTAACCATATATGCTTCCCTTGTCAAAGAAAGAATTTCAAAGGCACACCAGGTAGTCTCTAAAAATAGAGGTTTACTTAAAATAGATAAAAATGTAAAATGTAAAACACAGAACCATATATCACAAAACATACAATCTTTTAAAACAATAAGGTTTAAAAAGTGCAAATTCCTACCAATAATACACTTAGACCTGTCTGCCTAATGTATTCTTATCTTCTTATAGTGCTGTAGATGTTTCTTTTTTCAGAGTCCAAACATGTGTGTCTCTAAAGGTCTGTTACAGCATAATTAAAACATTGTCTTGACCCTGCCTTCTCCTTGATGTCACCCAGTTCCTCTTCTGTTTATTAAAAATTATACAATCAAGATGTTTGTGTCAGGAGGTATGTTAATTAAGTGACATTTCAGCAAAACTCATTTCAATTATGACACTCTTTAAATAACATCCCCTCTTTGATCTCAAGTAGCTCTTCTTCCCAGGATACATCAAAGAATCTTTTATGACTTCGCACTAAAGCGTCATAACCTGTTCTCTTCCTCTAAATGTTATAAACATTTATGATTTCCCATCCTAGCAGCTGGCAAGCTACAATTAAGCTAGAGAAGCAGGAGATCCTAATTTAGGTCTCTTCCAGCTTATAATTATCTCCTGGACTTCCAGGTAACACCTTGTAGCTAAAACCTGGGGTGGGGGGTCATCCCACAGGCTGTCTCAGCATCTCTCATGAGAGACATTCAATAACACATTTTTATATTACAAAAATTGTACAGTGATCGGAACCAGCTGTCCAAGTGTCACAATTCCTCCCCACCTAGACTGAATTTGGGGGCTCTATCCCCTGCATGGGATGAGCTTCCCAAATTAGTTCACTCCTCATAGACACGAGACAAGCCATCTGAGATCTGATTTCTGGCTCCAGCCCTGCGTAGAATTCTCAAGTCATACCTGTGCAAAGCAAGACTCCATTTTAGCAATCTACCATTGATTTTTCCCATCTGCGACAGCCAAACCAGGGGGTTGGGGTCAGTCTGTACCACAAAATCCTGCCCATATAAGCATCGCTCTAACTTCTTTAGGGCCCACACTATGGCAAGACACTCCTTTTCCACAGTGGAGTATGCCTGCTCCCTGGGAAGTAATTTTTTACTCAGATATGCTATTGGTTGATCTTTCCCCTGGCTGAATGTCTGACTCAGTACTGCCTCAATACCCACTTCTGAGGCATCCGTCTTAACTATAAAGGGTTTGCTGTAGTCAGGACTTGTCAAAACAGGAGCACTACACAGTGCCTCCTTCAATCTGGTAAAGGCTTCTTCACAGGCTGGTCCCCAGGTAATTTTCTTTGGCATCCTTTTCTTTACCAGGTCAGATAGGGGAGCAGCCAGGGTACTGTAATTGGGTATAAATTTTCTATAGTAAGAAAACTCCTGACCTGCTTCTACAGTTCTGGTCTGGGCCATGTCTGGATTACCTCTATTTTTATTTGGTTAGGACGGAGCTGTCCCCGGCCTACCACATGCCTGAGGTATGCCACTTCTCCCATGGTCACCTGGCACTTCACAGATTTGACAGTGAGCCTGGCCCTCTGTATCCTGCCCAGCACTTCCCTAAGGTGGGACAGGTGTTCCTGCCAGCTGGCACTAAAGATGGCAGTGTCATCCAGGTACACCATGGCATAATCCTTAGCACCATTTAACACCTGGTTCACCAACCTTTGGAAAGTGGTCGGGGTCTTCTTCATTCCGAAAGGCATTACTTTAAATTCAAATAAGCCTATCAGATTGATGAAGGCTGACCTCTCCCTAGCTCTGTCTGTCAACTCTACCTGCCAATACCCCTTGGTCAGGTCAATGGTCGTAAGGTAGGTCGTCCCTCCCAACTTGTCCAGGAGTTTGTCTGTCCGAGGCATCGGGTGGGCGTCTGACTTTGTGACTGCATTCAGTCCATGATAGTCCACACAGAAATGAGTAGAGCCATCTGACTTGGGCACAAGGACTACGGGTGAGGCCCAGGGGCTGTGGGATCTCTGTAGTACCCCTAAATCCAGCATCTCCTCCACTTCTCTCCTAATGTCCTTTTGGACAGCCTCTGACACCTGATATGCTGTCTGCCGTATGGGCGTTGTGTCCCTGTCTCCACATCGTGAGTCACTAAGGGGGTTAGTCCAGGCTTGGTGCAAAACAATGGGGCAAAGTCTGCTAAAACTTCCCTTTCTTCCTGGATCTTGTCTGGGGTCAGCTGGGGAGACAGTTTAACTACCTCCACAGAGGACTTCCACTTACTTTCTTCCAGCAAGTCCAGAAGGGGTCTCCTTCGTCCGTCCCCTCCTCAGGACTACAAACTGCAAAGACCATGTCAGCCCTATTTGCATATGGTTTCATCATGTTGACATGGTACATCCTTTCTGTCTGTCTTCGGTCAGGTAACTCTATAATATAGTTCACATCATTTACCTTCCTAACCATAACATACAGTCCTGCCCACTCAGCCTGCAGCTTGTCTTTCTGGACCGGAATAAACACCATGACTTCCTGACCCACCATGTACAAGCGAGCTCTGGCTCTGCGGTCGTACCACACTTTTTGTTTCTGTTGGGGAGCTGCCAGGTTGCTCTGGGCTGTCCCCATAAGCTCCCTCAGCCTTTCCCTAAACCTGAGGATGTAATCTACAATGGGAGTTCCCTGGGTGGCATGCTTGCCTTCCCAGTCCTCCTGAATCAAGTCTAGGGGCCCACATACCCAGTGTCCATATAAGAGTTCGAAGGGGGAAAATCCTGTCAACCCTTGGTGCACCTCCCTGTATTCAAACAACAGGTGAGGAAGGTATTTCGCCCAATCCCTCCCATGCTGTTCAGCAAATGCCCAGAGCACTGACTTCAGGGTACCATTGAATCTTTCCACAAGCCCATTGGCTTGTGGGTGATACTGTGTTGTGCATCTCTGCACCACCCCACCCTTCTCCCATAAATATTTCATCGGGTCTGACATGAAGGAATCCCCTTGATCGGAGATAACCTCCTGCAGAAACCCAACATGGGAGAAAATCCCAAGTGAGGCGTCTGCCACTTTGTCTGTCCTCAGTGAGGATAGGGCGACTGCCTCTGGGTACTGGGTGGCATAATCCACCACAGTCAGGATGAATCTCTTCCCTGAGGAGCTGGGGGTATTTAAAGGCCCCACAATATCCATTCCCACCCTCTGGAATAGCTCCTCCACTACGGGCAATGGAATTAAGAGGGCTTGGGTTTTCTAGCCCGTCTTCCCTATTTCTTGGCACTGGTGACAAGACCTGCAATTCTCCTTCACCTGCTGGGTGAAGTTAGGCCGGTAGAAATTCTGGGCCAACCGCTGCATAGTGCGCACGATTCCCAGATGACCAGACAAGGGAATATCATGTGCAATCTTAAGCAACTGCTAACGATACCCCTAGGGAACAACAAGCTGCCTGCTTAGCACCCCCGTCTGTACAACCTGAGTATACATAAGTCAATTTTCCCAATAAACCTTATGTCTGCCGTCACCTGCATGTGCCCTGTCAGAGTCTTCCCAAGCCCTCAGCTTCTCTAGACTAGGGTCACTTCTCTGAGCACCTGCAAACCCCTCACACATTCCCAAGGCATGGGACAGGTCCTCTTCAGTCACCAAACTAAGGTCCCTAGCACTAGCGTCAGGGCACTCAGGATCATTGTCAATCCCAACCCTCTGACAATGAGTCACCCCTCCCTCTTCAGAGTAACCCTTCGTAGCCGAGTAGTTTACTGCTACTGGGGAAATTTCTACCCCCTTTTTATTCAGCTCCCCATCTGGAGACACAGGCTGGGGAACCAGCCTCTCAGTGGTGTCCACAATGGCTCATGTGGGGTCCAGGGAACTACAGTGTTCCCTTGCCGTTTGGCTTTGGGTAACTGCACACACCTTCCATTTATTGACATTGTTGCCCAGGATCACATCCACTGCTAAGGTTTTGGCTACAGCCACCTGTAGCACAGTTCCCCCTGTTTCACCCCAGTCTAGGAGAACACTAGCAAGGGGCAATGTTTTCTCTTCACCAGTAAAGTCCTGTACAGTGATGTATTTCTTGGATATCAGCTGACCCGGCTCTACTAGATCCCCCTTTACCAAGGTCAAGGATGCCACTGTGTCCCTTAACCCTTGCGTCTGCAGACCATTCACCATAACTGGGTGCATGTGTTCCCTCGTGTTCACTGATATGCTTCCAGGACACACAAACAACCCACTTCCCTCCTAGCCCCCTGTTGTATATTGCTTGCCATTTTTGGGACACTGGCAATATGTGCATTTTTTTTTTACACAACCAACATTCATTTCTTTTCTCAAATATTTTCTCTGAAACATGGGGCTAACTGGTTTTGGTGGAGGCAGTGAGGGTTTTAACTGCCCTGAAGGCACACTTTTCCCTTTCTGCACTGCCACACCCAACCCATTCATTCTTAGAGCAGGTCTGCTCTTGGCATAGTGGTCTGAGAGTTCAGCAGCCTCTTGCACTGTTGTGGGATCTCGGTCCTCCAGCCAGGTTTTCAGCTCTGCTGGACATGCCCAGAAAAACTGTTCTAACAGAATCACATTTTCAATTTTATCAACAGAGTTTGCTTCATTTCCTTCCCACCAGAGTTTTAAAAACTGACGTTGTTTCGTGGCTGGCTCCTCGTAATTTATGTCAGGGCTTCTCCTGAGCTTACAGAATTTAGCTCTGTATGATTCAGCAGTTAATTCAAATTTCTTTAACAGTGCAACTTTAAGTTTGCTATAATCATCACTGTCCTCATTGTCCATTTGACCCAATGCATCCTGAGCTTTCCCGGTAAGTAGCGGGAAGCTCCAGGACTCCCTAGGAATTTTAGCCTGAATACAAACTTTTTCAAAAGAATTTAAAAAGGCATCCATATCCTCCCCCTCTTTAAATTCAGCTATCAATTTGGAATTCAGTTTGTAACCCAGTCCTATAGTCCTAGTTAAACCCAAGCCACTTACCTGCTCTGGTGCCGCTGGTTGGAGTCATAGCTTCTCCAGTTCATGTTACCTCTGGTGCTCATGCTCCTTATGGTCAGTGTCTCTCTGTTCTTGCTTTGCCTTTCGGCGTTCTCGCTGTACCTCACGGTCTGTCTCCCGCTGTTCATGGTCCCTCTCCCTCTGGAACTCCAGCTCCATTCTGCGCAACTCAATTTGCAGCCCGAGTGCTTCTGGACCCAGGATATTGGTGACCTTCCCCTGCTGCTGTGGCCCTTCACTGACAGTGGCCCTGCTGCCCTCCTCAGTGGATCTGGACACTGCACTGGCCGCTAGCCCTACCACACTCAAGGTTTGGTCCTTTTCAGTCACTGTCTGTGACTCAATGCTCTGGGTATCTGCTACCATCAGGGCATCCATGAGGTTCTGTTTTGTGGCTTTCACCTTGAACGGGACTCCTCTGTCCCCGCATAACTGCTTTAAGTAGTCTACAGTGTGTTTGCTGTAGTTGGAAGCCATCTTCTTCCCTAACTATGGCTATTCTGACATGCACTTTAGAAAAAAAAATAAAATGGGTAGGAACTTGACTGTACGCCAAGTGGTATAGTTCTGTCTCCTTTTTAAAAATAAATCACTGCATTTTCTTTCTTTGCAAGTGAGCTGACAGTCTCAAGCTCACACACTGAACGATAAAAGTTTGTAATACCAAACTTATGCACGCTGCTGCCAACCAATCTGTCACAACCTCACTCAGCAGGTCAGGCCCTCTGCTCCCACAGTGCCAACCTCCGAGTGCAGTATTGTACACAATTAACAGAACAGGGTAACCCTCCTGTCTATTTTGTGGGTTCGAATCAAACTTTGGTCTCAAGTCCTGGAGGGATTCAAACTGTGAACCTCTTGCTAGCGTACCCAATGTACAGGCTCAGATAATTCTGCTCTTTGGGGGGGGCCCAGATATCTTTTGCCTATGGGCACCTAACAAGGTGTACAAAATGAGCCCTTAAAACTCTATGAAAGACCTCAGAATAAACTCTTACCTTTTCCCAGTTTGGTAAAACCAGTAAGCTTTGTACAGTGTCAGCTTTAACCATATTTGCTTCCCTCGTCAAAGAAAGAATTTCAAAGGCACACCAGGTAGTCTCTAAAAATAGAGGTATACTTAAAATAGATAAAAATGTAAAATGTAAAACACAGAGCCATATATCACAAAACATACAATCTTTTAAAACAATAACGTTTAAAAAGTGCAAATTCCTACTAATAATACACTTAGACCTGTCTACCTAATGCATTCTTATCTTCTTATAGTGCTGTAGATGTTTCTTTTTTCAGAGTCCAAACATGTGTGTCTCTAAAGGTCTGTTACAGCATAATTAAAACACTGTCTTGACCCTGCTTTCTCCACGATGTCATCCAGCTCCTCCTCTGTTTATTGAAAATTATACAATCAGGATGTCTTGTGTCAGGAAGTAAATTGATTAAGTGACATTTTAGCAAAACTCATTTCACAAATTATGACACTCTTTACATAACATCCCCTCTTTGATCTCAAGTAGCTCTTCTTCCCAGGACACATCAAATAATCTTTTATGACTTTGCACTAAAGTGTCATAACCTGCTCTCTTCCTCTAAACATTATAAAAGTTTATGATTTCCCATCCTAGCAGCTGGCAAGCTATAATTAAGCCAGATAAACAGGAGATCCTAATTTCGGTCTCTTCTATCCTGTCTCAGCATCTCTCATGAGTGACATTCAATAACACATTTTTATATTACAAAAATCATGCAGCAATCAGAACCAGCTGTCCAAGTGTCACAATTGTCACTTATGCTGGAACATGGAACTAACCCAATTCTTATTTATATTATCCGTAACACACACAGTATAAAGACACATTGGCATGAATAAGGCTTGGTATGAGGGGACAGCTCTCATATGAGATATCCACTAACAATGGTGTGAGACTGGGGTGTGTCCTGGCCCCCACTCTCTTTTATCTATATATTGATTTTATGCTAAAAGATTTTGTATATCTGGAGCCCGACGCTCCTAAAATAAATGACATTTAATGCCTTGCTATGGCTTATGCAGATGATCTTATTCTTTAATCTTTGTCAGAAAAAGGTCTGCAGAAGAAATTAGACCTGCTTGATGTAAAAGTAAATGAACTGAAGCTTATGATGAACCATATCAGAACTCTCACGTTTTGGTCTTTCATTCTAATAATGTAAAAGGGTGTTGCCCTATTGGGGGCCATAACTTTGAAATACTTTTGAGTTATGTCTACTTGGGTCTGACTTTCTCTTCCAATGGGCATTGGTCTAAACAACCTGAAAAGATTGTGGAAAAAGCTAAGAAAATAGCCCTGTACCTTAGAAAATGTCATTATTCCTCTGATGGACACACATTTACATCCGTGGTTGAAGTAATTAGAATCAAGTATCTAACTCAGTTACTGTATGTGGCAGAAATTTGGGATGTCATGGACAGGGAAAGACTCATTACTCCAGCATTTAAATAACTCAGGTTGGCTCTGGGTGTCGGTCAGTTCCTTCCTGACTCCTATCTGGGATCAGAGCCTGGCATGGATAATATTAACTCTTTTATGGACATGCACCAAAAAGGTGCAGACTTAAATGATAGATATTTATGACTCTTCAAAATGAGATTGAAAAACATGGACAGACAATTTGACATTTATTGTATTAAAAATCAAAGACATCTGAATGGTACCCAGAATAAAAATATATATACAAATGTGAAGAATACTTATTAACAATTCACAAACTATCGCTTAGATATGTTATGACAAAGTACAGATTGACTCTTAAAATCAGAAATAACAGATTTGAGATAAAATAAGAAAACTCATCACTAACCTTCGAATGTGAATGCAGATTGAATCATGTGGAGGATTTATTACATGTGATATTACATTTAAATTGGTACAGAGAAACCAGAGGTAACTACCTTTCAAGTATAATAAGTTATCCAAATAATACAGAAAGAGAAATCCTTGAAATTTTTCTCACATCAGATATCAGTATTACAGTGCTAAATGTAGCAAAGTTTTCTCACAGTTGTACCCTCATAAGAAATAAAAATGGGGTTTAATGGTTGAATTTACAATTGATATGATTGTTAGTATACGTTTTTGTATAGCAAGATGCAAATGGTATTTTTTATTTGTATTATGCTTTTTTAAAGATTTGTCTGTTTTAACCTTTGTAAAGACTGAAAATGTCAAACGAATAAAATTGAACTGAACTACTAACTAGGGGTGGGATGATGTTGTATGGTAGCACTAGATCTGTTAAGATCTCCTTCTGTCCCTAAACCCTGAAGCATTATTGATCATGGTATTCCTGCCTTGTCTGCCATTAGCTGCTGTCTTGCCCAAATCTTCTACAGCTATCTGTAAATATTGTAGTATACTTCACTTGTTACAATTACTTCTCTGTCTCAGTATGTTGTACTTCTATATATTGTATCTACCATCTGTAGTGATTTGCTTTACGTATCTCATCATGTATGCAAATGTATTTATTATCTCATTATATATGCAAATGTATTTATTTTGTATTATGTTTCTCTTAGCTACTCCCTCTTCCATCCCCCCATCTGGAAATGAGCTGTTCGTGTTCAGTATGTTTTCCTGGTAAAATGCTTAAATAAATAAATAAATGTTGCCGTTACTGGTATGACAATGATGGTTGTTGCTCTGTTGATGGTCTTCTAATGACTTAAAATGTCTTTGTATACTAGATATATGGGTCACAGCAGCCCACAATCCCCAGTGAGCCTCTTTCTTTCTCTCAGGCTTTTGCCACTGAGATTGTCTGGACCAGTGTCACTGCTTTTAAGGTCAACCGCTTTTGCAAGAGCTCAGATCCCAGTGTTCTGATGGCCCTTTTCTGCCACCTTTCTGCCCTTTAGGCTCCCCATAATGAGGGTCTGTACACTGAAGAGGACACACTCTACTCTCTCAGAGACCTTTTACTATCTTTTATCCAGGTACCCTTCCCTCAGAGATGCAGTCACAAACAGTTACTCCAATCTTTAGAAAACTAACTACTTTTTTAATTACACTGGTTGTATAAATACAATACTAATAATCAAGTGTAACACTATTTAAATATTTTTTTTCCAATTGTTTAACCAGGTGAGACACGCTAAGCTGAAAGCTTGTTTATAGGTGCAACCTGGGAGCACAGGGAAGTTAAGTGATTTGCTGAGTATCATGCAGTATGCAAGTGGGGTCTGTGGGATTCAAACCCAAGTCTCCAGATTTGTAGCTCAGAGCCTTAAACCACTGCACTATACTGCCTCATATATAGCAGTACACACACAGGATTATAAAAGAATGCTTGCACACATGTGCAGGTAAATGCTTTTATCTTTCCTACAAGTTACAGTCTTTTTTTACATCACTGTCCACTAACCTTGTTACCTCAACCTCTCCCTATAGACACACAGCCTCCTTGGATACACAGAAACCCCAGTGTAAAGAGAAGGAAACTATTAGATTTGAACTATGTATGCCTTCTCCCTCCTTCCTCCTCCCTCCTCCATTCCCTGTTGACTTTGGCTAAGTGAAGCTGATGTCACTTTCCTGTACCCAGGTTCATCTGATTGGCTGAAACCACTTCAGGCCTGGAATTCTGGGTGACGCCTACCTTGCAGTATTATCTGTCCTTGGTGTTTCTGGGACTCAACTTTCTTTTGCAGATTATTTAGCATCTGAATGTTGTGTTCAGATGCTACTGAGGCAGAATGTCCCCAAGTCCTTTGTGTACTAATGAATTTATCCCCATTTTAGGAGGCCAATGTAATGAACGTTCACACTTTCTTAAGAAACCCTGCTGAGCTGTTGGGAATCATCCAAATATGTCAGTTTTTTTTACCTTTGAACACTGCCTCCTGGCCCTGCACTGCTACAGAAGCTACTGGCATATGACAAAAGTATTTTTAACTACAAGACTCCTTCCTCACTTTATGAGTAATATTGTACTACTCATTTAGTATAGGGATTACAACTTATTCCAGGGGTGTAGGTAACCAAATCTGAACCTGAGTATAGGCAATATGGTTTCGTGCCTATATTTGCTAATGAACTATGAATTTTTCACATCAAGATTTTGTGTCTTGTTAAGGGACAATCTGTGTTATTGCCTTCAATTTTTACAACAAATGTATAGTTCTAATGTCATTTTGCACTTTTTAAAATTGCAAGGGCTAAAATAACTGATTAATAAAATACTTGATAAAAAGTAATCACAAAAAAAATATAGACTGTTCACCTTTTTTAATGGTAACATAGCCATTTAGCAACTGTAATGCCTTCATACATGCAAAAATGGTCTAACATGCAAGATAATTCTTTACAAATAGCCCTGCAGCCTCATTTCAGTTCTTGCAGACAAAGTATGCATTTTTGCAGAGGCAGTGTGGTCTAGTGGTTAGAGCACCAGCTTGGGAACAGATACTCACTATGTGACCTTGGGCAAGTCACTTAACCTCCCTGTGCTCCAGTTCATGCAGTTGCAGAAATGGGCAGATGTAGGACCTCCCAGAAAATGAGATGTTGCATCTCAGCAGGGCTATACTGGGCAAATAAATGCTCATATAAAAAAATGTGACTAACTATGCTATTACTCCTTTGGAAAGATGCAACCCTAAGACAGTAAATCATAATTTAGGAAACAGTAAGTAACATCTGTGCTGAGCACAGTATAATCCAACAGTCTCAGAGTTGGGAACCAGCAGATCCCAGGTTGGAATTCCACAACAGCTGGCTTTTTGTGTGACTTTCAGCAAGTCACTAGCCCACCATGTGCTTCAGAACTGCTATAAAGCTGATTAGAAACTAGATCCCACTGAAAAGGAAACACTGTACCTCAGAGTGTCTACATTATCCTGGTAAAATTAGTTTCCAAAATAAATATGGAAAGAAACACAGAAATGGTGACACTGCAAAACTTCAGCACTGCTCACATAGCGTTGTGACATAGTGCGGTAGCAGCAGCATGTTCCATAGTGAAGAATTATTTTCTGGCAGCATCTACAATATATTTGAACATATTAGTTATCTGGGGTGGTACTAGGGAGATGAAAGGCTGAATCATATACTGTGAATTTCTTGCAGAATTTGTGATAAAATCACAGTAAATTACAGTAGTTTTCATTGCCACCTTGTCTTTTTATGAACCAAATTTTATTTCCATTTGCCAGTGGTTACTGCGTGTTAGCTCTCTCCCAGACTCTTCTCAAGAGTTTATCCATGCATAGTCTGCACAAAGATATTCAGTCAAAAACAAAAGTTCAAACTAAAAGTATTTTTTGTCTTTTTAAAAGCCATGGTTAATGACGGGTTGTCTCATACAGTACATACAAATGCACATTGTCTTCCTGATATGGGGTGCAAGGTAAGGTAACAAAAATTCCAGATAGTCTCAACAGGTACTCCTTGTATATAATACAGACGTAGGCTGAATTCATAAATGGGGCTGGCAGACAAAGTAAGACTAGTCCCAGGACACATCAACCACACCAGACAACAGATTCCTTCAATCAGAATCCAAATGTTATTTTTTTCAGCAATGGCCCTCAGGTCCTGGTCTGTTTTGCCCCTGTACCTCCGGGGATGAGGGCTGCTTGAAATATAAAACACTGTCAGCATCTTTCAACTAGGGCTGGCAGTATAGCCTAGAGGTTAGAGTAATGAGCTGTGAACGAGTTTGGTACATCCAGCAGACCAGACCTTGGTTTGAGTCTCACAACCGCCACTTGCATACTGTGTGACTCTGAGCAAGTCATGTAACTGCCTGGTGCTCCCAGGTCACCCCTGAAAACAGGCACTTGTGCCTAGTGGGACTTACGTGGTTACCAAAGGAGAAATAAAAATACAGCATTTAAATTTCTTTAAAAGTTATATTACAAGCAAAATTTATTCTTGGACTGGAACAATCTGTTCTCCACATACCTCCTACCACTCCATAGATACATGGTCATGTGAGCTTGTCTGGTTGAAGTTAATCAGCATACACTATAAAAGGCCTCAGTACAGCTAAACAAAATAAAATAAAGTCACTACATTTCATAGACCACTGCCCTGTATAAGGGATCCAGTATTGCCGTATTCCTACAGCATGTTCCTTACATCTGACTAATGGTAATACATAGTTATAGTTTGTTGAGCGTGCACAATTCCACCAGTGCTGCCATTCCTCACACCACCCTGTGCTGCAACAAACCACAAGCCAGTGATATCAATATCCAGTAGAGTGATTCTGTGACTGATCACATAAGTAAGATGAATAGGATCATGTCAATACGTCATTTAAATATGTATATTCCCTATGACATGATACTTGATTTACTTGGTAACATCAGGTAAAAGGAGGCCACGTGGCCCATCTGAATTGCCTCCCACTCCTAGTGGAGGAATTAGCACAGCTCCATATTTACTATTAGATACTCATCTAACCTGTTTAAAGAGCACCTTTCATAGTCCTTTTGACTTTCATGCATAAATTACCCTTTCTTGCATTGATTCTGGAATTGTATTTCATTACTGTCCACTGCAGTTAATTGTTGCATTCTGAGCTACTAAAAACTGCAGGGTGTACCAGAGCTTCTATAGGAAGTATGGTGTTGCTGTGGGCCCAGGGTTGTACTGCTGACATCACTGTAGGGCAGTCAATGCAACAAAAAAAAAAACAACATACAAGGCATTTGGATTTTGGCATAATGCATTGCTAACAGAGTGTCTTGGGGAAGGGTAACATAGTATGTACATTGAGTACTGGTAGTTTTCCCTTGCAAAAATGTTGCAACTGCATGGTACTGCACAGTGTGAGTCACTCCTCTGCCCTGTAGGATGTCATCAGGAGCCAGTAGCCCAGCAACTGAACAGCAAAGGTAAGTGCAGCAGGGCTCCAAAACAAATACAAATTATGGAAGACAAGAGTAAACCTTGACCAAAAATAACAAATGCACACACCCTTTCCGGTCTAATACTGCATATAATGACTACAAGCTGTAACTTTTTGGATCATCTTGAAAGGTGCTCTTTAAAACCAGCAAATGAAGATTTATTTACTAAATTGACTGGAAGTTTATTCCATTAGGCAGCAGCACGTACTGAGAAAAAGTTTTGCATCATATTGGTATTAAACCTTGAGACCACTAATTGTTTGTCATGTGATCTTAAGTTTATAGTCCTATTTTTAAATTGCAAACCATACTGGCACATTAGAGCAGGATTTTTTAAGGTATTATATAAGAGCAGCAAATCACCTCTTTTTTGTCTAATTTTCAAACTAAATAAACCTAAAGAATCTAGTCTGTCACTATACTTCTTGTGCTCCATATCCCTTCTCATTTTTGTTGCTCTCCTCTGAGTTTTTTCTATAAGGTGTATATCCTTTCTTAAGTTGGAGCTCCAAAATGGTGAACCAAAATCTAGATGTGGGACAACTTAAGTTTTATAAATTGGCAACAAACACTGTTTCAAGAAACAAACGAGCATTTGATAGGCCTTAGAAGAACATTTGTATTTCTAGAGACCTAAATACAATGATCTGAAGTGGGTAATTTATTATTTATAAGTATACTCAGATCTCTGTCCTTGTATTGTTGATGAACACAGTCTCTTGGGGATCAACAAGGGATAGGAACAGGGATGGAAGGGAGGGGATGGGTTTGCAGGCCAAATTGCAGGGGGATGAAGGAGGAAAAAGGTAGAGTGGATAGGCATCAAGGGAGTGGGGGGTCGTAGGGTTAAGGGTGAAATCTGGGAAGGAGGAAGTTAAAGGGACTGGAGTAAAGCTTGGAGGGGAGGGGCAGTGGTGCTAAACAGGGAAAGAGTAGTTCACAACAATACACAATGCACAACTCAAGGGGGCACCAAGGTACTGATCTTGAGGGATTCTATAATCCGAGGAATCAAATGGGGGGTAGTGGTGAAGGGGGGAAGCTGTATTAGGGTTGAGTGCATGCCAGGTATGATGGTGCACAATGTAGCACGCCATGTGCACTCATTAGTAAAGAAGCATGAAGGTGTGCCTAATATTGTGGTGCAAATGAGTACAAATGATCTGGCAGAGAATAGCACAATGGAGGTGCAAGCCATATACAGGGAGATGGTAAGAATATACACCGCAGAAGGAACCACCCTCTCCTTCTTAGAAGTCGTGCTGGTACCTGGGGGGGGGAGTCCTTCGAAAGGAAATTGAATATTCAGGAATTTAATAATTGGTTGCAGAGCTGGTGTTCAGCTATGGGGTTTGGGTTAGTGAGAAACTGGGGAGATACATGGGAAAACAAGGAACTATATGCCAGGGATAGATAACACCTAAGCAAAGCAGGAAAGGATGTACTGAAGGAAAAATTGGGAGAATACATATGTGCCAGGTGGAATCTAAACTGGTGGGGGGGTTTGAATATGGGTTGTGGGCAGCAGAGCAAACCACAGGAGGCCAAAGGCCTCTCCCCCATTACAAGTGCAGGTGGAAGAGGCAGGTTCGAACTCAAGAAAGGGAAGGGGGTCAGAGAGGAGGGATAGGGACAGAGAGTCTGGTGGGAGGGTGGTCTTGATCAATGCAAGGAGCTTGGGGAATAATATGCCTAAGATGCAGGCTCTGTTGGCAGAGGGGAGGGTGGATGCAGCAGCTGTAATGAAGACCTGGGCCACACAGTATCATGAGTGTGACCTGAAGCTCCTGGGGTACACAACCTATAGGAAAAATAGGACAGTTGGCAAAGGAGGGGAAGGGTAGCTTTGTTCGTTAGGGAAGGGATTGTGTGTAACAAGGATGAGGGTGGGGGGAATGAGGAAACAATATCCCAGTCCGGATTGTGCCTGAAAATAGTAATTTCATGGCTAGTGCACCTACCCCGTTAACAAAAACTAAATAAATAAAATATGGGTCGCCCTGCAGGATGGTAAAGAAAGGAGGATCAACCTGGGGCTTGTACACAGGCCACCAATGCAGTCAGAAGACATAGATAATGAACTAGTAGCCAGTATTAGCAAACATTGCAGCAGGGGTGGGGGAGGGACCATGGTACTAGGGGACTTTAACATGCTAAGGACAGACTGGAGTACCTTGGCATCAGCAAGGGAACAAAAAGTTACTGGATGCCTTTCAGGATGGGTTTCTAATGCAGCTAGTGGAAGGGCCAACAAGGGAGGGTAGCATCCTACACTTGGTACTTGTAAACAGGGACCAGGTGAAGAATGTGTTAGTGGAGGACCCCCTGGCAGCGAGTAATCATGCAGTAGTCTGGTTCACCTTAGACCTAGGGATGGAGTGAAACCAGACCAAAACTACTCTTGTAGACTTTAGGGGCTGACTTCGGGGGGATGGCTGACATACCCAGAGAGTATTTAGAGAACATCAGGCCAGGGATGAGTACAGAAAGCTAGTAGGGGATTCTGAAGCTGGCCTTGCAGAAGGGTACAAAAGTCTGGGCTAAATCCCTTCACAAGAAGGCCAGGGCCAGAAAACCCTGTTGGTGGTCCAAAGAAGTTCAGCAGGGAGTGAGGGAGAAATGGCTGGCCTTCAGACAGTACAAACATTCCCACAGGGAGACAGATAGGGAAGAATACTGCAGGATCTCAAATGAAGTCAATAGACTGGTAAGAGTGGCTAATGCTAATAAGGAGCTTAGGCTAGTGCAGGGGATTAGGGAAGGAGAGAAGGATTTTTATAGATATGTTTAGGAGGGAAGGAAGGGGTTAGATAAACAAGTTAAAGAAGGAAGGGGTTGAGCCGAAGGAACAGTATAGCAGGCAAAAATACTCAACGAGTATTTCTGCTCAGTCTTTACTAGGGAGAAGGAAGATCCATTGCCTCAAGGGTGAGGCAGAATAGGGACAGTGGAAGGGGGATCACTTACAGATTGTGAGCTCCTAGAGGTGAGGGTGAGGAAGGGTCTCAAGTCCTTGAGGACTGATAAGGCCCCAGGAATAGACGGAATCCACCACAAAGCTCTACAGGAACTGGCAGATGTCCTGGCTGCTCCAAAGATGGAATTATTCAGTCCCTCCCTCCAATCAGGATGTGTATCCCTAGACTGAAGGACAGCATATGTTGTGCCACTCCACAAGAGTGGACTGAGGGATGAACCGGGAAACTACAGACCAGTAATTCTGACATCCATTGTAGGGAAACTGATGGAGGCCATCCTGAAGGAAAGTATGGTGGAGTTCCTGGAGGCAAATGGCTTTCAAGATGAAAGCCAGCATAGGTTCATCCAGGAGAGATCGTGTCCGACCAACCAAGTTGAATTCTTCGACTGGGTGACAAGATCCCTGGACAGTGGAAGGCCAGTTGATGTCCTATACTTGGACTTCAGCAAGGCTTTTGATTCAGTCCCACGTGGAAGGCTGATATGTCAACTGTAGAACCTGAGGGTGGGGGAACAAATGGTGGGATGGATAACAAATTAGCTCAGCAATCAGCAGCAGAGGGTGGTGGTAGGGGGCGAGGCATCAACTCTTAGGAGGGTTGTCAGCAGGGTACCTCAAGGATCAGTATTGGGCTCCAACCTGTTCAATGCATTCATTGCAGACATTGGGGAAGGAGTCAGGAGAAGATGAGTCTATTTGCAGATGATTCTAAGCTGGGTGCAATGGTAGATAGTGAGGAGGGTAGGAAGACACTGCAGGAGGATTTGGTCAGGTTGGAAAAGTGAGCACACACTTGGCCATTGGGGTTCAGTGTTCTGAAGTGCCATGTACTGTATTTGGGTTTCAGGAACCCTGGATATAACTATAATCTGGGGAAGAAACAGCTTTTTACATCTAAGGGGGAAAAGGACCTAGGGGTGGTCATTGATACCAGGATGAATATTTCAGAACAGTGCCGGAGAGTGGCTGCTAAGACAAATAAAATACTTGGGTGTATCTCTAGGAGAATAACGTAGAGAAGAAGGGAAGTCATTCTGCCCCTGTACAACTCCTTAGTAAGGCCTCACTTGGAGTATTGTGTACAATTTTGGAGGCCTTACTTAAAGAGGGATGTCACCATTTTGGAGAGAGTACAGAGATAGGCCACAAGGATGTCCATGGCTTGGGGGGAAATGTCCTATGAGGAATGACTTGGGGAGTTGAACATGTACTCCCTGGAGGACAGATGGGACAGAGGGGATATCATAGAGGTCTTCAGGTATATGAAGGGGATAAACAGGGTGGACACAGATGGTCTCTTTACACTGAAGGTAGAGGGAAATATGAGGGGACATAAACTTAAGCTAGTAGGGGGAGGTGCAGGGTGGGAGGTGGGGGACATTGTTTCACAGAGAAGGTGGTTACACCTTCGAACGCATTACCAGGAGAGCTGTTGGAAACGAAAACCATGGAGGGCTTTAAGGTGGGTTGGGACAGGTACATTGGAAAAGTGGAGGTTGGCGGGTAGGTGAATAACAGGGTGCTGAGGGGTGTGCCAAATAGAGTGGAGCACTTGGGGGGGGGCAGCTGCTGAGTCTTAATCAGGAGCTGCATCTTGGACAGACAAGATAGAACGATAGTCCTAATTTATTGGCAACTTTGTATGTATATATGCATGTATGTACTGTATGTATTCACTATGTAATTGTACATTATTCACCAAAGTGTAGAACGCTGTATTTTTCAGGGTTAAACTTCATTTTATTCAGTATTGCCCAGTCCTCTGTGGATTTCAAGTCACTGGTCGGTGAGTTAAATTGTGTTGCTGTATCAGCTTCACCCCCTAGTTTTGTTTCATCAGCGAACTTGAACAACATATTTAACACATTTTGATTCTTGGCACTCATAAATAATCCAAACAGGGAAGGACCCACGGCTGAACATAGAGGAACCCCCCTTCCCACAAGGCCAATCCTGGAAAGCTCACCGTTTATTTTTACTTTCTGGGTGCAATCTGACAGCCACCCAGAAATACATCTAACAAAGTCCTTGCTAAAGCCCATCTGACATAACTTTTTTTTTCCAATTGTTTAACCAGGTGAGACACACTAAGCTGAAAACTTGTTTACAGGTGCAACCTGGGAACACAGGGAAGATAAGTGACTTGCTCAGGGTCACACAGTATGCAAGTGGGAGCTGTGGGAGTCAAACACAGGTCTCCAGATTTGCAGCTCAGAGCCTTAAACCACTGCGCTATACTGCCTCCCATAATTGACAATTAGAAGATAATGGGGTACTGAATTAAATGCTTTTCCCAAATCCAGTAGGATCACGTCCACTGGTTTCCTTGAGTCCAAACTTAGAATAACTTGATTGTAGAAGGCAACCAAATTAGTTGCACACAACAAGCCTCTTTTAAAACCATGCTGGGTACTGTCCTCTATACCTAGTGCTTTGATTTCCATATCTAAGATTGTTTTCATTAATCTCTCTATAGACTTACTACAAAGCGAAGTAAGACTAATAGGTCTATAGTTTGAGATAATACTTTTTGTACCCTTTTTGTGGAGAGGTATCACCACTGCCTTCTTCCAGGCCAATGGGACCACACCACCTTCCAGAGATCTGTAAGCCAACTCATTAGCCTGGTCTCTCAGGAATCTTGGGTGGATGTTATTGGTTTTAGATTATGTGTTCCCTTGATGCTTTTAGTACTGCAAAGACTTCTAATATGAACAAATGCTGCATGATATCATAATGTACATTGACCTATTTAGATTTAGATGTATTAAATATTGAACAAAAATATGAATTAACATGATTTGGCATCTCCCTGTCATCAATTATGGTTTCTCCATTTAGTACCAGTGGGCCCACCATTATTTGATTATTTTTACTCTTATTACTGTATATTAGAATAGAATGGTTTATTATTATCTTTTGTGTGGGATAGTCTGAATTCCAGGTTATATTTTTTCTTTTTTATAATGCTTTTTAATAACCTTTGTTCAAATTTGAGGGCTTCCTTTTGTATCTTACATATGCTTTTTCTTGATGCTTTACTTGTCGAGTCAGATATAAGAGAATTTTGCCTTTCTTGTTACACTTTATTTTTTTGTGGACATATCTAGCTTCTAATTCTAAAATAGTGTTTTTGATTTTATTCCAACAGTCCTCAGTATCTAAATTTAGTAACATGGAATTCCAATTTCTTGGAGTTTAAAGAACTTTTAATAGCACCTACATTAGCATGATTGTAATCAGAGAAGGTGCTGGAAATTTTAGGAATAAATTTGCAAGAAGAAATACTGCAAGTTGCCATAAGGTGGTCACTTGTACCTAGTGGACCCATCACCATAGGATCTGATATACCATTTTGGACAACAAGGTCCAGAATATTTTCCCCCCTTGTTGGGTACATTTACTAATTGCTCTATTGAATTTGCATTACAAATGTCCAGAAGATCTTTATCAAATTCAGAAGACCCCACCCAAGTGGGTTCATTAAAATCCCCAAAAATAATGCAATCACCAAGACTCGAAGCTATGCTCATTTTGTGTAGCAAGGTATTATTATAATTCCTGCTACAAGATGGGGGCCTATAACAGTTTCCCAATATCACCTTAGGACTGTTACTAAACTGAAGCTGTAACCAACTGGATTCTATCTGTACTGTGGAGTTTTGGAGTGGCGTTATTTGTGTACATTTGATTTTATTATTAACGTAGCAGCAAACTCTACCTCCCTTCTTATTCAATCTATTATTATGGAAGTTGATAACCCTCAATATTGCACATCCATGAATTACCTTCATCCCACCAAGCTTCATTTATGACAGCAGTATTCACTTTGAGCTTGGACATAATAGCTTCAAGTTCACACTTCTTTACAAAATTTAAGCTCCTGGAATTAGCCAATAAACAGGTGCACATGTGTTATTTATGCATGAATGTATATTCCTGCAGGATAATGCTTTAGTTTAAAGATTTTGTGATTATCTGTTCACTTTTATACCCTAGTACATAACTGCCTCTACGGCTCACATGAAGGTCGTCCCAGCTGAATAAGCCCTGGTCATATTCAGATAGTTCCCAGTGTGTTAAGTAAGCAATGAGATATGACGGGGTGTGCATTACGGTGTGATAACCGCACTCCTAGGGGCGTAGGTAGGCACAAAGCCGAAGGCCGAGTGCCGGTCCCCTAAGTGCTGCTATCACGTAATGCACAACCCCAGAGTGTCTTATTGCACTTATAAAATGGCCCTTTATTTTTAGAAGCAGTTTTTTTTTATTTTAAACACATTTTTAAATAAGTAATAATGTAAGTGAAGCTGTGCTTTTAACATAAAATAGTCCTTCTGCCTAGTGGTGCTAGATTAAAGGAGTGTTACACAGTGTGCGTCTCCTTGCCCGCTTAAGATTCATATTCCCTTGCCAGCCACAACAATTCACAAATGCCGTTTTCCTCATTCTAAGTATGACACATAGCCCCCCTTACATTATTTCATTCTCCTTACTCTGTAGGCAAAACTCAAAGAAAGCCATAACAGAGGCTTCTCAGTTCCCCGATGCTGCAAGCATTAGTGTGGTTCAAAACTGCCACACTCACTGACAGCATCATGAACTGCTCGCTCTGTCCTAAAAGCTAAACAGCAGGGTGAGTTATTTACCACCTTTTCCCTTTGTTTATATATAATTATTGCTTACGTTCTTCATTCTGTGTTTTTTTCTCTGTGTCTCCCCACATTCAAGAAATGGAATGTTTATCATGGAATGTTCCACATACTGTATAAACACACAAAGGCCCTTCTAAAGCCAAAGACTCAATCATCTCACTGCCAGGGAAAGCAGAAGAGATTTCCCTGATGGGCATGGTAAAAATAGAAGGGGGAATTTTCACTGTCAGCAAAGAAACAGTTGTAATGAAAACTACACCCTCTTATCTTCTAAATGTTATTTGTTTCCATGACAGTAGACAATTCTTTTCATGTAGCTGTTAAGGATGTATGCAAATGCTCTAGTCTGTTTTTTCAGTTCATACTAGGCCCTGTGACTGCCCTGGGAGTCTCCATTTCATAATTGTTGAAATCACATTATCCCTGAGAGCTGCATTAGCATATGAGGACATGATATCAGATCACCCATTTATACCATGCATCTATATGCTGAAAGAACAAATAACCTGCAAAAACTCTGAAAACTCATAAACTGAGTGAAGTTTAAAGGGAAACAAAACTGCATTATAACTCAGCTAGTTTGCAAAGCTTACTGAAGGTAAATGTGGTGTTTCACCCCAAAAAACAAACCAAAAAAAACAAAGGCTTTAAACAGCAGCTGGCGTGAGCTGGTTCTCGGGGCAAGCAAATCATGCTAAGGAGCTACCTGCCTCATGAGTTAAATAAGCCATATATTTGATTTGTTTTTTTTTGTTCAGGAATTGTTTGATTACCTGCCTACAAGCTGTTACAGTCTCACTTCTGAGACTGCACTGATCAGCTGAGAAATGCTGCAGT
The DNA here is from genome assembly GCA_016271365.2 of Neoceratodus forsteri. Classification (NCBI taxonomy): domain Eukaryota; kingdom Metazoa; phylum Chordata; order Ceratodontiformes; family Ceratodontidae; genus Neoceratodus; species Neoceratodus forsteri. Next base: position 262,977,611 of record CM057452.1, on the reverse strand, counting down.
CCCACTCCAAAGGCTACATTTTGATCATGAGAAGCAGAGAACAGGGCTGCATTGCATGGAATAGAGTGCAGGTGTGATTGGGGCAGTACTTGCCTTTATATTACTAACTTTAAGTTTGCAGGCAATTGTACATGTTAAGGGGTAGTATTATATTTATTGGTATTGCAGTTGCCATTTTTCAAGAAGCAAGGTTACAGACCCTCTATTTCTGTTTTTACAGCTTAGAAACATAGAAACATGGAATTTGATGGCAGATACCAGTCTGCCCATTTCCCTACCTACTGGATAAGCTGCAGATCCTAGTTAACCAGCAGCCGACTTCTTCCTACCCCCAACCCCTAGAATGGCCTTATGACTGTCCCATGCATGCTTGAATTCCACCACTGTTTTTAACTCCACAACTTCCTCCAGAAGGCCGTTCCATGCATCCACAACCCTCTCTGTGAAAAAATACTTCCTTAAATTACCTCTGAGCCACCCCTCCCGTCTTCAAATTGTGCCCCCTTGTTCTTGCACACCTCTTTTTTTGAAAGATGCTACCCTCTTGGACTTCATTTTGGAGTGAGGTTTGCCATTTTTAAGAGGAGAAAGACAGCACCAGAGGCAAAACATTTCTGTTCATCCACATGACAGCTATAGTATGGGTGGTCATGGTGCAGGCTTCCCTTACACTGCATCACTAATGTGCCTCAACCCAGACTGGAGAGAGTCCACTGCTAGTGGGTAAGGGGATAGTTTAAACTTCATGCCAATGAAGTCCTTGGCCTATCATCTGTCAGACTGTCAACAGTTGTGCTAATTAATGGCACACTCCTGATGGAGGTTTTGTGATGTGCGCACCTCTCCATTAGGAACTGGACTGAGATCCACCTCAACTCATTTCACATAGGCCACCGACCATTAGATGATAATGGCTCTTGGCCACTTCTGCCCTGGATAGGATTTGAAGGAGGAACCTAGGAGGGAATGGCACTGTAACCTACTGCCAACCCACTGAGCCTTTCAAACGAACTATTTACAAATGTGATGAAAACAAAATAGATTACCTTCATGTTGTCCAGTGGCTTCGGAATGTTCAGATTTGGCAGCTGCTGCCTGTATATCTTTTATAGACAGAAAGTTCAGCAAAGTCTTCTGCGTGCCATATGTGCTCTCGATGGGCCCTATGCACAAACAAACAAGTTGCCTATGCAACACTTATCCGAGGCGCATAGGCAACCTTACATCTGAATGCCACGTAGCAGGGGCACTCACCAAGGGCGCATAAGGCAACTATGCACCCGCCTCCCAAGCCACTCAGTGAACAATGCTCGGGGGGGGTGTAGGGGCATGCCTGCACTACACAGCATTCACCAAGCCACGTAGTGCCTGGTGCAGGGGGTGCTTGCTACACCTGCCAGGACCTGGCGTAACCCGGTACATGCCCCCGTGTTCCTCATCCACTGGGCTCGGCAGTACTGGCTATGGGCCTCTGGCCTCCCCATCCCACTAGGCTGCAGGCAACCACTGGGGCGGTATCTTGGGTGAGTACCCAGTGGGCAGTCTGATGTTGCTGCAGTATGCAACATTCTCCAGGACTGTACACCCACCACATGGGTGCAAGAGATCCATTGAGGGACCCGGTACAGGCATCCAATTGGATGCTCATCCAGGTCTGCCCTGCCCACGTGACCCTGTGCACCAAGGGGGCATGGCCACAGACATGCGCCCCGAAGGTGCTTGCGGTCATGCATACCGCACACCTTGCACATGTCCAGGGCTACGTAGGTATGTAGGCTGGGTATGCGCCTCAGGCACGTATAACCCACCCTTTCATGCATAGAGCCCATTGTTCTACCAAAATTTTAGATCCCTTTCTTTTTTATATTATTTTTTTATTATTATCTCAAAACCACCAAAACATTTTGTACAGCGTATTAACGGCCAGAGGCACAAGAAACTTCACCCCTCCTTGGAGATACATTGCTAAATAAATTCCATCAGTAGATCATTATTACAAGTCTGTGTATCTTAGTCAACTATAAATTTCAACTGCTTTTTCTGAACATTAATTAAACAGAAGGTATCTCAACCAGAGACTAAAAAACTATTATATTCTCAGTGAGTACTATTTTTTATTGTTAATTATTTATTCGTTACCTGTGATATCTTAGATGATTCCTATAGATGTATGATTACTGTAACTTCAACTTGGAGCTCTGAAAAGACACAGAACATTTCCAATGCTATTTTCTTTATTAAAACAAACCATAACCTCCTCTCTCCCTATACACCTAATATCTCAGCTTTATAAAGCACTACTGCTCCAAACAACCACTACTACCACCTCAGTTTGGGGGTAAAATGAAAATGGGAAATACAGACTATCAGACCTGAATAACAGTGGGATAGGGCAGTGTATGAGGCCCACAAAATCACTTTGTTCCATATCTACAAATTATCCTGGAAAATCCTAATCCAGTATTTCCAAACACCAGTCATACAATCAAAATACCAAACAGATGTCCCTTTAACATGCCGGAGAGGATATGGAGAACCCAAAGCCACTCATATGCACATGTTTTGGGACTGCCCCCCCACTATAGTCCTTTTGTAAATATATATATATATATATATATATATAGCATATATAGCCTTGAGTAAGATGATCATCACCTTGCCATTTGATGGCACAACCTGTATACAACTACTTTTTCCTAAGACAGTTAAAAACCTGATAATCAAATACTTACTATGCACCCTTCTCACAAAGGCCAACAAGATGTATAACTAAATCTTGGCTCCAGACTGACCCTTCATCATTATGTGGCACACACTGATCAACACAATATATAGAATGAAAAAAATAACATAGGGCATTAATGAAAAAAATTATTAATTTCTGGCTAAATGGTCTCCCTGGGTCCACTACATAATGGGAATAGATGATTAATTTGTTTCTTAGACAGGATTTCATTCCAGGCCTGCTGATAGGTAGACCCCATTCCAAGCAGTAGGAACAATACTTTATAGCTTCAAGTTAACCAGTTTGACAATGTTAGGTCTTTCTTGCTCTCTGTTTCTTAAGACCTGTCTGCCCCTTCTTCTCAGAGAGTTCAGAGTGCCAACAGCCCACTTTTTCTATAGCCTTCATATGGCTAGTTATTGTGTTTCTCATCTGACATTTTGTTCTCAGCATGCCACACTCAATTAACTGCCCTTCCCATGCTTCTGAGATAAACAAATGACTCTGTCTAAGGCTGGAGTGTTAACCCCTTTCTGCCTTCAGAGTTGTTTTTTTCTCTTAACAAACTCCTAGTTGAAAAAAGGCTCCTTTTTACAGCCTACAAAAAATGGGCTGAAAAAATAGACAGAGTGGGAGGCATCAGTATCTAAGACTGGGCTAGTCCATGCAAAATCTGTGATGATACTGTAAGTGGGGAAGAATGGGCAGACTGGGTGGGCCAAGTGGTCCTTGTCTGCTGTTAAATTCTGTATTTCTATGTTTCTAAGGTGCAGCTCACATTCATTTCAACAACTCCCAAGTGTATGATTACAGACCCTGTAAGTTTGATTTCATGTGTGGGGAGGGAGCACTGTGCCGCAGCAGAGAGGAGAAGGGAAGAAGGCAAGAAAGAAAGCAAGAAAGAAGGAAGGAAGAAAGGAAGGAAGGAAGCAAGCAAGCAAGCCTGGGAAGCAATACAGGGAAGTGCAGGAGAAGGAGCAAAGGGATGGGAAATGTCTTCAGACCACCAGTGGGTAGCCAGCTCCTAGGTCCTACAAAGATGTGGTCATGCAACACATTTTTGAAAAGACACAAAGGACAGAACAGATAAAGGATAGGGAAAGACAGAACAGAATAGGTTCCTAGCAATTCAATTTGTTGCTATAAAAATGGGAAAAGAACCTTACCCTGTCACAGGGACCAGTTAAAAAATAGTCACATACATGGGAATGGGGCTATGGAGGGGGCTACCTCTTGCCTACCAGAAACACACCAAAATCAAGATTTGGTTTAGTGGTGCACTAGACTACAAGGGAGAACAGCAACGGACATGATCGGTTGAATTTGTGTTGGGTCACAAGCAACCCAAAGATATGGGTCGGGGTGCAGTAGAATAGCATTTCAAAGAGTACTACCACTTACACATATGCGCATGGTATTGTGCCATATGAATACATGTCTGTGGTAGTACTTAACACCATGAGTGTGCGCAAACATGGTTCGCAGATAGTAACATCAGGGCAGCCTCATTTGCATAGTAGTATCTGCACTTATCTCGCACGGTATTGATCAACCCACCTGAGAAAAAAGACAAACTTGGAGGCATCTGTATCCTAGACTGGGCTAGTCCATGCAAAATAATCATCTTGGAAAAATTAAATGTTGCTCACCACATATTTCTTCCTCAATTTGTTTAAATAAAGCACTGAAATCGATCAACCAGTTGAAATAATTTTGTTGTTCTTATTTTTGTCTCCCCGGGCCACTGATCTGCTTACCTGCATGTCCTGGCATCACCCGCAGGTCTGTCCGGCAACTGACCCCCTGAAACTTCCTCCGGCCACCTAATTAGGCCACGTGACTACCCCCGCGGCTTACCCCCCACGGCGGGGGGGTGGGGAGCACTCCCTCCGGAGCTCAACCCACCCAATCCGGATCCAGCATTGTCGCGTGCCCAGGTACCGGGAGAGTCCAGCGCGGGGGTGGCCATCATGCTGCCTCAACCAGTGCCCTCCTTTTTCCACCATTTTTGCGCCCCCATGTCAGCAAGCGTGCACTGACGCCAGTGGCCCCGAGCATGTGCGCATCCGACCACGTTCTTGGCCAGGCATCCGCCTCCGGCTACGCTTGTGATCCCAGCAGCTGAGGTACCTCCGGTCTCCACTGGGGTCCCTCCTGCGCCGGAATGCCCCTGGATCCCCCCCCCAGGGAGAGGAGAGCTGCCTTATGGATGCTCACTCCTACTCCCTCCCCACCGACCCCCAGCTCCCCGGGCTCATTCCCGAACGCGGGTCGCTGGCGTGATGCGAGGTGTGGCGTCCAGCGCCTCAACCCTCAGCACCACTGGGCCAACCAGTTGAAATAATTAATGCATCAGCATTTTGCAATATAAAATTACCTCTTCAGGATATTTTATCAACTCCTAATAAAAAAAAGAAACTAAGCTTTTAAAATCATAACTACCCTTTTCAACTGACAAATTGTTGTGCTAAATATTCACACACATGTCATTTCTATCAATTCATTACATAGATTTTGTCGGCAGATAAGGACCACTTGGTCCACCCACTCTGCTCATTTCCCTACTTATTGGATAAGCTGAAGATCATTGTTAACCAACAGCCTACTTCCTCCTACCCCCCACAAGAATTGCTTTATGTCTGACCCATGCATTCTTGAATCCCCCCAATGTTTTTGACCCACAACCTCCTCATGAAGGCTGTTCCATGCATCCACTCCTTACATTGCCCATGAGCCATCTCCCCTCAATCTTCAAATTGTTCCCACTTGTTCTTGCACATCTCTTTTTCTGAAAGATGCTACCCTCTTGGACCTTATTGATTCCTTTGAGGTACTTAAATGTTTCTATCCTGTCCCCTCTCTCCTTTCTTTCCTCGAGGGTATACATATTAAGCTCCTTTAGTCTCTCTCTTTATATGGCTTGTGGTGCAGACCCTGCACCATTTTAGTTGCCCTCCTCTGGACTGCCTCCATCCTGTCTATGTCCAAGCAGAGATGAGGTCTCCAGAACTACACACAGTATTCCAGATGGGGTCTCACCAACTGTCTGTAAAGAGGGATAACAACTTCCTGTTTTCTACTGGTGATGCCTCTCCCTATGCATCCCAGTATCCCACCCCCCAGCCCTCCTTACTGCCTTCTCACATTGCTTGCCTACCTTTAAGTAATTTGATATGACTACACCCAGGTCCCTTTCCATTTTTGTTGTTGTTAGTACCTCCCCCCAACCCCATTGTGTACTCTTCCCCTGGGTTTTTGTTTCCCAGGTGCATTACTTTGCATTTCTTTGCATTGAATCTAAGCTGCCATACTTTTGATCATTCCTCCAGCCTTGCCAAGTCCCTTCTCATCCTTTCCACCCCTTCTTGTATATCATGTTGCACATCTTTGTATCATCTGCAAAGAGGTATACTTTACCTTCCAGTCCCACTGCAATGTCACCTATAAAGACATTAAAGAGGACTGGTCCCAGTACTGAACCCTGTGGTACCCCACTAGTAACCCCCCTTTCATTGGAGTGGACTCCTTTTACTATTACCCTCTGTGTCCTGTTGTCCAGCCAGTGTTTTACCCAGTCTACAACCCTTGGACCCACTCTGTCTATTAATCTTTTGTGTGGGACTGTGTCAAATGCCTTTCTAAAGTCTAGGTAGGCCATCTCCATAGCCCCTCTCTGGTCTACTACTTTAGTCATCCAGTCAAAGAAATCAACTAGATTCATCTGACAAGACCTTCCTGCAGTGAATCCATGCTGCCTTGGGTCCTGTGCCCCACTGGCCTCTAGGAACTCAACAGTTCTTTCCTTCAGAAGTGATTCCATCATTGTTCCTACCACTGAGGTCAAACTAACAGGTCTGTAGTTCCTTGCCTCTGCTTTGCTCCCACTTTTGTGAAGGGGAATCACAGCCACCCTCCTTCAGTCCTCAGGTACCACACCATCCTCCCATGATTTGTTAAAAAGGGTAGTCACTGGTGTCACTAGTTCTCCCCTCAGTTCTTCTAGAATTCTAGGGTGAATCCCGTCAGGCCCCATTGCTTTGTCTATCTTCAGTTTTAGGAGTTCTTTCAGGACCCTTTCTTCTATGAATGGACTGGTATCGACCCTCTATCCAGAGTACTTCTATTCTTTGGTTTAGGTACCTCCCCCTCCTCTTCTTTTGTGAATACCGATCAGAAGTATTCATTCAGTATTCCTGCTTTTTCACTGTCACCCTCTGCCCACCCTCCTTCCCTTTATTAAGCCTCACTATCCCTCTCTTGTTCTTTTTCACACCCTAATGTACCTATAAAGTTTTATCCCCTTCTTAATGGAGTTGGCTATCTTTTCCTCAGTTTGGGCCTTTGCTATTCTGACTGATTTCCCACTTCCTTCTGCTTTAACTGATACAGTTCTCTGTCCTGCTCCATCTGTGTTTCCTTATACTTCCTGAATGCTGCCTTTTTCTCCTTAACCTTCCCCACCAGCTCTTTTGAGAACCATAGTGTTTTTTCCTTTGTTTTGTTTTGTTAATTTGCTTCACATAAAGGCTTGTTGCCTCTGTGATGGCTGTTTTGATTTTTCCCCATTGTTCCTCCACCCCTCCTTCTTGCCCATTTGCTAGTGCTTTTCTGAGGCACTCTCCCATTTTCACAAAGTCAGCCCTCCTAAAGTCCAATACTCCTGCTTTTGTATGGCTTGACTCTATGGCTGTGTTTATTGTGAACCATGCTGTTTGGTGGTCGCCTGTTCCCAGATGGCTACCCACTTCTAAATCTGAGATCCTTTTTCCATCTCCATTTGAGAGTACTAGGTCTAAGATTACTCCCTCCCGAGTGGGTTCCAACACTAGCTGTCTGAAGCATGCCCCCTGTAGGACATCGAGAATGATACTGTTCTTGAATGTGGCTGCAGCAAAGGTGCTTCAGTTACAGTAGCAGCCACAGACACTGCCAGCTATTTCATGAAATTTCTGTGATATTTCCAGATATATCTAATGCTTTCTCCATTTCTGCAGTAGGGGCAGCAGAGAGAAACTCTTTAGAAATTTCATGAAATATCTGGAAATAGCTGGCAATATCTGTGGCTACTACTGTAACATCTGGCATATTCAGGTCCCCCATCAACAGTATCTCTCCTTTTTCTGCCATTCTAAGAATGCCTTCTGTCATTTCCTTGTTCATTGCCTCCCCTTGAGATAGGGGTCTGTATACAACCCCTGTGCGAGTTGTGGTGCCATTTCCTGTTTCCGTGGTGACCCACAGTGCCTCCTCTACTCCCTGTTACTCTTTAGTTCCACTGCTTTGATCCCTTCCCTTACATAGAGAACTACTCCTCCACCCCCTCTTTTACCCTCCCTGTCCCTCCTGTAGATTGTGTACCCTGGTATGTTGACATCCCAGTCATGGTTCTCTGTGTACCATGTTTCTGTGACTGCCACAATATCCAGGCATCCCTCTTCCATCAAGGCCACTAGTTCAGGGAGCTTGTTACACAGACTGTGGGCACTGGTACTCATCACCCTACATTTTTTGATGGCCTTTCCCCTTTTAGCCCCATCCCTGTCCTTATTGCCTTTGCCTTTTCCAGCATTTATCCCTGTTGTGCTCCCTATTGACTTCTCTACCTTGGTGTTTACCTTGCTAACTACCATGTTTTGTGGAGGGAGCCTGGGATTTCCCTGCTCATTTTCAGTGCCTCTCCCTTGGCTAGTTTAAATGCTTGCCAATGAAGCATTTAAACCTATCACCTAGGATCCTGGTTCCCTTCCTGGACAGATATAGACCATCATGCCAGTATAGACCTGTATCCCTCCAGGTGGACCCCAGTCCCCAATGAAGCCAAAACCCTGAGCTCCACACCAGTTTTTCAACTATTCATTGCATTCCATGGTGTGGAATACTCTAGCATCACTCTTGCCATAGACAGGCAGCATCTCAGAAAAGGTTACCATATGTGCTACTTGTCTAAGGCCCCTCCCCAACTCTACAAACTCCTCTTGCACTGCTCTGATCCCATTTCCAGCCAGGTCATTTGTCCCTAGGTGAACAGTGACATCCACCTCCCTCCCTCGTGCAGCTGCTTCCGCAATCCTAAGGATTCGCTTCCTGTCCCTCTAAGCCATGGTCACCAGGCAAGCACCTTACCTTCCTGTCCCATTCTTCCCCCAGTTCTACCCCCCTAATGATTGAGTTCCCCACTAGGAGTTGTTTTCTTCCCCTTTGGGGTCCTGTGCCACCCTCCTGTGGGTCTCCTTTGTGGAGGTTCCTAGCATCCTCTTTAGTCTCCACTGCAGGTGCCTCCATAGAGGAACCACTCTCCACCAGAACAGCATATGAATTGTGAAGAGATACAGCTGGAGGGATGCACCTCTGCTCTGCCACCCTCTCCCTCCCTGAACCCACCTTAGTTCAAACGCTCCTCTTTCTTGGCAACCTTTGAGGTAGCGGCGGTGGCCCTAGTGATCCCTGGGTGGGGGAGGAGGTTTCATGAATTCTTGCCAGGTCAGCCTGGAGACAGGCAACCTCCTCCCTCAGACCAGAGAAGTGCCTGCAAATAGTGCAGCATCGCAGCCTCCAGAATGTCTCACAGAAGACTGCTTCCCACAGTCATTACACTGCACCACTCCCATCATATTTTATTTTGTGACCCCTCTCCTGTTGCTTTGTATGCTTACTCTCTTCTCCCTCTGTTTATTTTTCCACCTACTTTCCTACTGGCTTTGTGCCCTTACAGCTCTCGCCCTTCCTGTTCCAGGACAGGAACTTCCTGTATTTTAGGAAGTCTCTATCTTTCTTGCTCAGAGTCAGACCTCCAGCAGCTAGGGGGGAAGGAGAGCTACTCTTTTCCTTCAAGTATGATGAAACTAATGTGTTTCAGTGATCCATCCCTTGCTACTGCCAAGAGGAAGTTCCTGTTCTCAGTCAAATCAAGTGTCTATAAAAGTAGAACTGGCTAACGGTGGGAGGGTGGCAGAGAGGGAAGGAGGAAAATTAGTAAGAAAAATTCTAGCTTTTTAGTCAGCTACTCCATGCTCTGAAAGCAAATTTCCTGTCTGCCAAAAGCTAGCAGCAGTATTCATAGATAAAATATCAGCTAATATACCTGTATATAAATTTCAGTAGCCTTGTTAGCCTTTCAGTAGCATTATAAACAGGGGAACCAGGAACTACTGGCATTTAAAAGGATTGAACATATTTCTCTTGCTTAAAGGAATTGTGTAAACTGAAATAGTGATATCGTTTTGAAAAGGTGGTATGAAATAGCTCCATCAACCACATTTATATTTCAGATTGTAGTGACCAGCCAGTTAATAAAATACAGTGAGAGGAATGATAATCCTGAAAGGAATTGGGAATCGGAGAATAGAAATTTTGAGACCTAATCAGATGATTCTCTATATTTATTACAACTGAAATTGATATATATATTAGTACTTCGTAGATATGATGTGTGTGAATAAATAGCACAACAATTTCAATTCAATACAATAGATAGTTGATTTTAAAAGTATATTTTTATTAGAAGTTTATATAATATTCCAAAGAAGCAGTTTAAATAAGAGTTGTTATAATATCCTGAGGAATCAAATTTATGTTGCGAAATGTTGATGTATTATTATTTCAGTTGGCTGATAGATTTTGTTTCTTTATTTAAATAAATTGAGACACAAATATGTGGTGAGCAGATTTTAATTTTCCAGCATAATATTTCTGCATAGTAGTGGGTCACTGACTGGGTCACTGAACAGTGGACAAAGGCCAAGCAGTGGACATCCTTTACCTGGGCTTCAGCAAGGCCTTTGACCCTGTACCCCACAAGAGGTTGATCAGGAAGTTGGTGGATCTAAGGGTTGGTGGGAAGTTGACCAGGTGGGTGGAGAATTGACAGAGGGGCAGGACTCAGAGTGTAGTGGTGGGAGGGGGGGCTCTCCAGCACCAGGGAGGTCATCAGTGGGGTCCCACAGGGTTCAGTACTTGGACCGGTGCTCTTTAATGTCTTCATCAGTGATATTGGGGATGGCATTAAGGGCAAAACTTGCTTATTCGTGGATGACACCAGGCTGTGTTTGAGTGTGGACACAGCACAGAGTGTACAAGACCTAAGAAAAGATCTGGAAAAACTAGAGAGGTGGTCCAGGATTTGGCAACTTGGCTTTAGTGCAAAGAAATGCAAGGTTTTGCACACTGGAGCTGAGAACCTGAGGATGGGTACAGTCTGGATGGGGTCCAGGTATCTGCATCTGAGGAGGAGAAAGACTTGGAGGTGATGATCACTAGTGACCGGAAGCATTCCACACGACATAGGGAAGTGGCAGCAAAGGTAAATAAATAGTGTGGACATAGAGGGCCTCTTCAAACTCAGTGAGAATCAGAACATGAGAGGACACAGTCTCAGGTTGGGGGTGGGGTAGGAGAGAGGCTAAGAGGCACTTCTTCATGGAGAAGGTGGTGGCAGGTTGGGAATGGGCTTCCTAGGGAGGTAGTTTTATTGAAAACAGTAGGCAACTTCAAGAGAAGCTGGGATAGAATTAAGGGGAAAATAAGGGTCAAGAGGGGAGTAGACTGAGGGGAATGGCTGATTGGGGAGGGGGACAGTGTAAGTAGCTGACACTGACCCTGCAATACAGGCAGACTCAGTAGATCTAATGCCTTATTCTGCCAGCTTCATCATATGTTCATATGTTAGTATCTACACCGGGGGTGGAGGGGTCTGCACCTCCCCCCTGCACACATAGTTGCTTCTTTTCCCACCATTTCTAGAATACAAAATTGTGACTGTGACTCAGGCCAGGATCTTCCCTCTTACTTCCTCTATTTGCATTGCATATGCCTGCCATGATGTCATAATCCTCTGCTTATGCCATCACAGTCTGTTGCCATTGAAATTATTTCAGTGTTGCAAATGCTTTTTCTTTTTATCGTGAATGAAAACGTTATTATTTAAGCAATAAGGTATGACCAGGGTTATGTTAATGATCTGCTATTCACCTTCTTTTACTTTAAATGCATCAGCTTAGAGCTGCATGCCCCTAGAGGGTGATTAACTGGCCACTAACAAAACCATTGGGAGTGTCTTATTGCCATTGTAACAACAAAGGGAATTTTACATAATTTTGTAATTTGCTCAACATGTGATTATTCTCTCCATAAATATTAAACAGAGTATAGCATAATGCAGACAGAATGCTACAGCCAATCAGGTAGCTCTATTTTCAGACTCATTTTATAATATAGGATTTTGACTTGGGGTAGGACATATAGCAAGGACAAATGAAACTGAGGCGGCAAACAACAAGTTTCCATGCTAATGTCTTTATTATTACTATTATTAAAAGAATAAATGTCCTGAAATTCTAATTTCTAGAGGAAAGTTATGGGATTTGAGTCTTACTGATGCCAGTTATAATGTTTTGCATAAAACCTGAGAATTCCTTTTAAGATTGTCTTGGTCAAATGGTATGTAACCTACCCCTCCACTGAAACTATATTTCTGTCATATCTATTTGTTCCTTTCTTGGTGTAAATATATGGGGATGTTTAGTTTAAACTCAGGAGAAGTACAAGGTCACTTAAACCACATCAAAGTACAGTACATCCCTTGTTAGTCTCATTTGACCACTTTGCAATCTGATTCCAGTATCACTGAGCAATTTATACACTGAAATTAAACCAGATGGAACCCTGGGGAAGTCAGCATGACCTCGGTTTTAATAATTCTGCATTTACGAGTTGGAATACATCTTTTGCTCATCTGGCCTCTGATGTCACTTTATCTAACATTTGTGACAAATCTCTCTGGTGTGCATTTCTTAGTTGGCAGTCTGTAGCAGTCAGACAGAGACTGATGGAACAGAAGGGCAGTTCCCAGGGATTATAGAACATCAGGAATGTTCTTATCAAGAGTATGTAACTAGTTTAGCCTACTAGAAGTATCTTCCCAAACATTATTTGTACCAGTCCTCACCTTACATGTACAAAGAACCCCTTGTGTTGGAAGAAAAAGCAGATACCTAACAGAGTGTATAATCTGTATCATAACTTATGTGATGAAAGCTCCATGGAGCTTTCCTTGGTTCTTTTATGAATAAAGAACACAGCAATAAAGCAGAATTTGTAGCAGACTCAGGGCTCTTTTTTGTGGTCTTCAATTTCAGTGCCGTTTATTCTAAAAGGGCCCTGAGAGTAGAATAAAACTGCATTCTTGCAATAAATCATACAGTCCCCATAAGGGATATAGCTTCACAGCAGAGGGACTCTTTAAAATAGTTTTTTATGTGCTGGACCTTTTATTTAAGACTCCTTGGGGTGTTATAGAGAGGTGGTGGTGTAATAAGGTGTTTATAATAGGATCCAGTGGAGGTGGGAGTGAATGTACATCACCATTATAACTGTAAATGACTACACAACACTGATGAGACTGAAAATGAGAAAACACATCTGTGGATTACTGATTTTTTGAAATACTGTAGGTACTTTTAATCAATGAGAATCTTTCCATTTTTTTTTATGTATGATCTGGGTGTTAATAGAACGTGACTCTCTGAACAATTGTCATATTGTAAGTCTCCAAGGAAGGACTTGGTTGGTCCAAAAGCTTAGACGTTGTTTTCTTTTTATAACATCTATATTGATCCAATAAAAGTATCAAACCATTTGCTTCTGGATCTTCTCTTACAATGACCAATATGGCAACTAATCTATTTCTGTATGATTTCAGCCCTTGCACTTTGTTGATAAGGATTTTTGGCACTATACTATACTGCTTAAAACATAGCCCTCCTATATTCCTTTATGGTAATTATTTATAGTACCCATAACGTATTGCATTAGGGATGCATATGTAATATTGTGATCTTTGAGGATATCTCTTCCCTTAGGTCACATCTTTGTAACTATACCCACATCAGTGCTAGGACCACACAAAAACTTTCGCTAGCCAGGGGACACCCATGGCAATGCTATGCGTTAGTGTCTACATAAATGTGGGCAGCCCCATCTCTCCTCAGTTCTTTTTCCACCATTGAGTGCACTCTTCGAGCCTTCCTGGAAATGCCAACCAATTAGCCATTGTCATTTACTTTTCCCTTCTAAAGTAGTCATTAATATTTATTGATATTGCGGCCTCTGCATGCCACTGAAACCAATGATGTTGTTCTGGTACCGCCAGTGCGGAGAAAAGATTTGTAAAGATGACGCACGTGAAGTGCATGTCTACTGTTTAGGACTCTCTCACAACATCAGGACTTGTGAGATTTGCCAGGGATTCAATCAAGCAACCAGGTGATGCAGAAGAAAAGCACTGCAGAAGTTTTTATTACAGAAAACTCTTGGCCATCAAAAAAGCCCAGAGTCAGAAAGTGGCATCCCCATCCCCATTAGCCAGTTCACAGTCATTGAAATGTAAAAACTGCAAAAAGACAGGACGTTGTTGGGACATACATGTAAGGATAAGGATGGATCTGCTTATCCAACAAGGTCTATGTCACTGTTGCAGCCTGCAGATAATCAGCCTGCATTATCATCATCATCTGCCCAGGTGGCGATGAGTGATGCCAGCACCCCCAACTGTCAACCAGACACCAAGGCCATGGATTGGCTTAGACACTACAGTACCTTCTATGGATTCTACGTTGCTGTCATCAGTGGGACCAGGCCTCTCATTGACTCCAGTGGTCATGGCATCTGACCAAGGGATCGTTGATGTGCAGGCAGTACTGAAGTCATTCTCAGATATGATATGGTGCATAGTTCCTGGCTTGCCTATGCAGGTGGTACTGGCATTGATGGGGGTTCCTGCATTACAGGGCCTGTCAACATCCTCAGTTGATACACAGCAGGTACCTCCTTAGCAGCAGCCCACAGCATCACCGGCGAGGTCCTCCATTCCTGTCATCGACAGGGAGGAGGGTAATAAAGAAGAGGAGCGTTACAGAGAAGAACAGTATGCTTTGCATTCTAGCTCAACAGTATCTTCCTGTAGTGAGGATTCTGTAGTGTATACAGCCAGATCTCCTTCTGAAGATCCTAACTTCCAAGCAATGATGCAGCAAATGCCAAATACAATGTGTTTTGAGAGGAAGAAGAGGATTCCACCAAAAAGAATTTGATGGATTTTCTGGCTGTCCCATGTACTCCATCCATGTCCCTCCAATCTACCCAGCACTGGAGGATGTAACATTTGCTGCATGGTACAGGCTAAATACTATACCAGCTGTACCCAGAAAGGCTGACAGGCAGTACCCTGCTCCTGCTGCCAAGCCTTATTATGCCAACCTGCCAAAAACAGATTCTGTGGTCATAATGGCTGTAGTGCTCACAACAGATCCCGGGCACCAAAGCATATGAGTACCATGCCCCTGATACAGGAGGCTTGACATAATGGGCAAACGAACATATGCCTCTGCCTCATTAGACCTGCATATTACTAACTACCATTCTCAGATGATCAAGTATCAAAATAGCCTCTGGAAGGCTGACAAAGCTGCAGCCCAGGCCCTTCCAGAAGGTGCTGCCAAGAATGAGTTACTTATAAATTTGACTGCCAGAGCAGGAGTAGGCAAACATCTGCTATGCTCAGCTTATTATGTTACACATACATCTGCTAGGGCAGCTGCCATTGGTATTTGCATGGGAAGGTGCCACAAACCCACTCAGCAGGTCAGACCCTCTGCTCCCACAGTGCCAACCTCCGAGCGCAGTATTGAGAACAGTTAACAGAACAGGGTAACCCTCCTGTCTGTTTGTGGGTCTAAACATAGAAACATAGAATTTGATGGCAGATAAGGACCGCTCGGCCCACCCAGTCTGCCCATTTCCCTACCTACTGGATAAGCTGCAGATCCTAGTTAACCAGCAGCCTACTTCTTCTTACCCCAACACCCTAGAATTGCCTTATGACTGTCCTATGCATGCTTGAATTCCACCACTGATTTTGACTCCATGAGCTCCTCTGGAAGGCCGTTCCATGCATCCACAACCCTCTCTGTGAAAAAATACTTCCTTAAATTACCTCTGAGCCACCCCCCCATCTTCAAATTGTGCCCTCTTGTTCTTGCACACCTCTTTTTCTGAAAGATGCTACCCTCTTGACTTTGTTGATTCCCTTGAGGTACTTGAAAGTTTCTATCATGTCCCCCCTCTCCCTCCTTTCCTCAAGGCTATACATATTAAGCTCCTTAAGTCTCTCTTCATATGTCTTCCAGTGCAGACCCTGCACCATTTTAGTTGCCCTCCTCTGGACAGCTTCCATCCTGTCTATGTCTTTATGGAGATTGGGTCTCCAGAACTGAACACAGTACTCCAGATGGGGTATCACCAGCTGTCTGTACAGAGGGATAATAACTTTCTTTCTACTGGTGATGCCTATCCCCATGCATCCCAGTAACCCCCAGCCCTCCTTGCTGCCCTCTCACATTGCTTGCCCACCTTTAGGTCATCTGATATGACTACCCCCAGGTCCCTTTCCATTTTTGTTGTTGTTAGTATTTCACCCCCATTGTGTACTCTTCCCCTGGGTTTTTGTTTCCCAGGTGCTTTACCTGGCATTGAAGCTAAGCTGCCATACATTTGACCATTCCTCTAGCCTTGCCAAGTCCCTTCTCATCCTTTCCACCCCACCCTATGCATCAACTCTGTTGCAGATCTTAGTGTCATCTGCAAAGAGACATACTTTTCCTTCCAGTCCTTCCTCAATGTCACTTATAAAGACATTGAAGAGGACCGGTCCTAATACTGAACCCTGCGGTACCCCACTAGTAACCCTCCTTTCTTCTGAGTGGACTCCATTTGCTGTTACTCTCTGTGTCCTATTCTCCAGCCAATTCTTTACCCAGGCTGTCATCTTGGGAGCCACTCCCAGGCTGGCTAACTTGTATATTAATCTTTTGTGTGGGACTGTGTCAAATGCCTTGCTAAATTCTAGGTAGGCCTGAATCACCTTTGGTCTCAAGTTCTGTGGGGATTCAAATTGTGAACTTTATGCTAGCGTACCCAAATGTACAGGCTCAGATAATTCTGCTTTTCGGGGAATGCCAGATATCTTTCACTAAGGGCACCTAACCAGCTATCCAAAATGAACCCTTAAAACTCTATGAAAAGACCTTAGGTATTCTTACCTTTTTCCAGTTCCGTAACACCATTAAGCTTATGAACAGTTATCAGCTTTAACCATCTATACTTATTATGCAGAAGAAAGAATTTTGAAGGCACACCAGGCAGTCTCTTTAAAATAAGAGGTTTACTTGGAAAATGGATACAAATATGTAAAATGTAAACACAGAACAATATATCACAAAGCATATGATCACTTAAAAGAAACAAGGAAAAAAAGTACAAACATAAACTCCTACCACAATACAATTAGACTTTCCTATCTAATGTATTACCTTCTAAACAGTGCTTAAAGTACATGCTGTTTTCTAAGAGCCAACAAGAAAAGTGTGTCTAAAATCAGCCATAGAATAGTTTAAACTGTCCCTTTGCCAACCTCTTCTATGATGTCACCTAGCTCCTCCCTGTTAAATATAAAAAAAATTAATACACACAGGTTGTCCTATCATGGGTTATGTTAAATAAGGTGACATTAGCAAAAACCCATTTCCCAATATGACTTCTTAATTAAGTCTTTCCTTTGATCTAGTGTGGTTTCCTGCTTTTCAAAGACATCACAGGACTTTTGTGACTAACTCTGCCATATCTCACTTAGGTGCGATATAGCTTTTTAACACCAGTTGAAATTAACTGTCCTTTCTCTGGAGATGTCATAAAATGGATATTTTAGTTCTTAGCTTCAAAGAAGCACAGCTCATCAACAAGGCTATGAAATGTGTCTTCTTGGAAGTTAATCACATTGCAGAGATCTGCTGTTTAGCATATCCTGTCGTTTGAACTGAAACTAGGGGGGGATTTCATCCCAGGGTCACAGGATGTCTCCTGTGAGACAGGTTACATACCACATTCTATATTACAAATCATCGAGCAATCATAACCAGCTGACCAAGCGTCACAGAAGGTATTCTTGGCTTAGAGTGGCTGGGTTTGCAACTGATGTGCAACAAATGGTTTTGAGTGCCACTTTTAGAGGCACCAAACTGCTTGGATACCAAGTAGAAGAAGTATTAAGAGGCCTTCAAGTCTCTAAAATGACTTTAAGTTCAGTCAAACACTTGTATTCCATGCATGGTAGAGGTTGGGGTAAAGGATCCTTTCATCAGCCTGCTGCCAGAGGCAGCTACCAAGCCTACAATCATCAAGGCCAAGGTAAGGGTGGTGGAGCCTGCCAGCTTCTTCTCCACCAGTAGCCCATTACAAAGCATCCAAAGCCAATGACTCTGCCCCCCACCGGCTCAGCATGGCTCATGTCAGACTCCCCCATACCACTTCAGCCACAAGAGGTGGTGGTAGGGGGTTGTGTCTCCCTTCTTCGGACGTAATGGAGGGAGATGACCACAGACAAGTGGGTGCTGGAGATAATTGCAAAGGGACATGCTCTTGAGTTACTAGAAACCACTCTAGAGCATCCTCCATCTCTTTCAGCTTATCCCCGGGACATCAGTCCCTGCTGAAAAACGAGGTACAGGCTTTGTTAACAAAACGTGCCATAGAACCTCTGCCTTTTCACCAGAAGGGCAAAGAATTCTACTTCAGAGACTTCCTGGTCTCCAAATACATGAGATCTCATGCCTGTGTTAGATCTGAGAGACCTAAATTTCAAAATTGAACACAAGACATTGTGCATGGTCTTCCTGCAAAATCTGACTCCCCTGTTGCAAACAGGGGACTGGATTTGCCCCTTGAACATGAATCATGCATACTTTCATTTCAAGATCAGGCAGCATCACATAAAGTATCTGAGATTTATCCTGGAAGGGGAGTACTTCCAGTTCGGAGTATTGCACTTTGGCTTGTCTTCTGCACTATGTATCTATACCAGGTGCTTGGCAGTGCTGGCAGCAGCTCATCACAGGAAAAGTCTGTATGTCTTCCCATACCTGCATGATTGACTACTGAAAGCCAGTTCCAGGAATCAACTTGAATGCACCCTGTCCTAAACAAGGAAATTGTTCAAAGACCTGGGGGTTACAGTGAATGTGCCAAAGTCAGTACTGACACCTTGCCAGGGGATGCAGTATATGGGTGCAGTCCTGGTCACAGAACAGGGCAGAGCATTTCTGCCCCTGGACAAACATACAAACATATGAAAATGCCAGTGGAAACAGACCTTATGGTCTATCAAGTTTGCTCGATTGTGCAGCTAGCCCCTCAAGTAGGACAAGGCAGAATGTCTCGTGCCTCAAGCACAGTTGGTGTACAGCAGTCATTATATCTCAGCCAGAACTTTACTGTGCCTCCTAGGATTCATGGCAGTGGCCATCATGACTGTGCCACTGACTCGCTTACACATGCTGATACCACAGTGGACACTGAATGCAGTGGGACCAATTAACAGATGACATGGACCAAAAGGTGCTTGTCACATCCTATTTACACATTAACAATGACGGGGTGGATGAACCCCAGCAACCTCTTGAGGGGCATTCCATTCTTCATCCCAGTTTCAACTCAGATTCTCACCTCAGATGCCTCAGGATCCAGGTGGGGAGCACATCTGTGCCTTTATCAAACCCAAGGATTATGGACCCATGTGGAAGCCAGATTACACATAAATGTCCTGGAGATGAGGACTGTATTGTTCTATTTATAATACATGGGATCCTGACTAGCAGGGAAGTATTGTTACTTCAGAGCTCCCAGCACCACTTTGAACTGGAGACTTAACTCATTGAACACTTATAGCCATATAAACATTCTGCGCTTTACTAACTAACTGAGCAATTTAAACATGTGTTACTGGGAGAGACATACTGAGCCTGTTATTCTCTGTAATATATGAAACTCCTCTGAACATGCCATCTGACAATACCATTGATCTGATATTACAATGATGGTATTATCATTTTCTGATGCCACAACAAAGGTAATACAAGTTCTTGTTGATCTAGATTACTTAGAATGAGCATACTAAAGAGACGGTCTGCAAGGAAAGCAGTATAGGAAATCCATAAAGGGATGCTAGTAGAGAACAAAATATCGAAATTCTATGGTTTTTATTATCATTATAGTCTCTTCAAATAATACACATACTGTCAAACCTCATTCCCAGAGCAAGAGATCACGAGTAAGATTGACAAGGCTTCACCAGAACAGATATTGCCTTTACCTTATTATTTGCAGCTCGAGGCCACAGTATACAGGGGTCAGAGAGAGTCACTTCTTAGCTTGATCCTATGAAACTCTCCCTGTTCTTGACTGTCGACTTGTGGTGTGACTTCCTGAATACTGGTACCAGGGGCAACAGCAGCAGTTAGCCATGCCCACCCCTGGCTCAGGACTCAAGTACTGGCATGGCCAAAAGTTCTGCACTTTTTTGAACTTGAACCTTCTTTGTTTGGGAGCTGTTTAAATTCCTGCACCAGCCCAGGACTTTAGCTATTTACAATTTGGGGCCACAGTATGCGGGACGGAGAGTGTCACTCCTTAGCTTATTCCTATAGCACTCTCCCCCTGTTTTCAGCCGCTGACTCATGGCACAGCTTTCTGAGCCCCAGTGGCAGCAGTGGTGGTTAGCCCCGCCCACCACAGGCCCAGGACCTGATCACTGTGGCCAGAAAGAGCATGCTTTTTTTGAACCTGAAGCTGTGTATTTCAGGAACTGTTTAAATCCCTGCACCAGCCCAGGACTTTAACTATTTGCAGCTCAAGGCCACAGTACTGGTTCTGAGATAGTTGCTCCTTTGCTTGACCCTATGCAACTTTCTGAGCCCCAGCACTGGTGGTAGCAGTGGCAATTAGTCCCGCTCACCACCTGTCCAGGACCCAATCACTGACACTCCGCTTGGGTAAAGGCTGATACTCCTAGTGGTCCTCCACTATGGTCCTCGAGCAATGGGCCAAAAGCTAATGGCAGTGAAAGGAGTCTGCCAGGAGTCAACCTAGAGTTGGCCATTGGCCACTCATGGTGCCCTACTACTACTACTACATCCAGGTGCCTGCCTCTACCCCTCTCTAGCCACATTAGTAACCAGTTAATATTCCACTCCTAGGAAGGCTGAAATGCAAGCTGATGCATACACCCAGTGTTGTAATTCCAGGGGGGGCTTGCCAGGGCTTAGACCCCCTAGCTCTGAAGTGAGCCCCAGTAGCTCACACATCACTGCCATTGACTTATAATGGGAAGGGGGGCTCAGATTAAAGATAGGGCCCTTATGGCCCCCCCAAGCTTCCAAAGTTCATAAACTGTAATTCCAACACTGCCTACACCCTACCTGGGTGACCCTGAACTTTGCTTTTGCTACCAGTTGTAGCTGTAGTGTGTTACTGTCCATTTTAAGTAGTGAGTTTACTATATGAACGCTGCTTGTAAATTGCTGAGTGACTGCCTGCTGTGATTGAAATTTCCCCCAAATAGTGTGCTGATTCAAACTTTGCATAGCTCTGTGTTGCAGGGGGTCTGGTGGCAGACCATTCAGGGACCAAACAGCAAGGGGAGGGGCACTCAGCCATTTTAAATGTCTCGTTCCATAAGTTGCGAGCACTGTGGCACGAGTGGTGTGCGTGGCATGAGCGCCGCTCAGCCACAAAACAGCTCTAAGCATAAGTTTGATTTAATGCTAAGTAGCAAAGTATTTTAATTCGTCCCCAGGCTCCACAGTTAGAAATCTCTCCTTAAATCAGCGGTGCAGCGAAAATGGGCTAAAATTTGACCCCACCTTTTTTCTTCCTAATTGATGCCAGCTGTCTTCAAGTTTATTTTGGTGGTGACATTTTCAGTTTTCATTATCATTTAAGAATTTTATGAAAGTTTTAAAGTAATTACTTCTCAAGAAAAAAGATGGCCACCTCATTTTTGCAAAGAAATAATACTGAGGACCCGAGAAGGGTAAGAATCCAAACAAAATTGAAGATGTACAGTACACAGCAGTGGAAGCATTCAGAAAACCCAAATCAACAGATCTACCAATATTTTTTATAACCAAAGCAGAAAATTAGCTTTTTGGAATAACTTTTTTTGTTGTACTGCTGCTTTAAGGTAATCAAAGTATTTTGCTGGGCATTTATTTATATCCATCAACGAGTATCTCTTGGAACCAGCTAAATTTAGTAGATAAATGTACAACTCGCTTGGAAATGTCCGGGTCTAATTTTTTCCCTGATTCACTTTAATACTAGAAGTATGTTACCCAAAATGGACTTAATTAGTACTTAGATTATAGATCATTATCCTGATATAGTTATTATTACAGAAACCTGGTTGGATAAGAGAAAGGAGGAGTTTTTAGTAAATATAACTGATTATTACTTATGGCAGCAGGATAGAAATAAGCGAGGAAGGGGTATAGTGATCTATGGGAAATCTGATTTGCTATTAACACCAATTGATATCAATAGAGACTTGGATCATGGTATCCCCCTATCCAGGGCAGCCTGTTTGGGGGATAGTGGGGCCTAGTCTCCATTGGGTCACCTCATACCTAACTGACAGAGCTCAAATGCTATCCTTGGGAGGTTGGACATTGTGTTTTGTTCCTGTTGGATCAGGGGGACACCCCGGGTTCCATCCTGGGTCCTCTATTGTTCAATATTTATGTTATTGGGCTAAACTTTAGAAATCCATCTATTCTCTTTCATTTATATGCTGATGACACCATTATATACACACTTCAGATTTTCAATCAATCAATCAAAACTTTATTTAACTAGGCACAGTCATCGTTGAGCAAGCTCATTTTCAAGATAGTCCTGGCAGAAGGGAACAGAGCCAGGAATAATACAATTGGGACTCTTAGTGCAGGCTGGTACATACAGTAAAAAAAATAGCAACAACAACATCGGATAATACAGAGTGTGCAGATTGTTAAATTAAATTAAGGATACACCAACGTCTGGGGTAGATACTAAACAAGGCAATAGAAGTAACAGGTGTGGTAAGAAGAGTATATGAACAATAGAACAAGAAGGCATGAACGGACTGACCAGGAGGGTCGACCCTTTACGGGGAAGGATGGGGGGAGGGGGGGTTTCAGGAGGAGGATGTCAACACTAGAGGGAGAGATGACACGAACATAGTAAGGCCAGGGGGGTAAGAAGAGTATACAGAGGGAGATGTGCAGAGAAGTGCTGGAGTTGTAAGCAAGTGCTAAATAAATGGAGAGCAGGGCAGGGAGGCCAGTAGGAGAGTTGTGGCAGGTACATATGACCTTCAGGATGCGTGTGATAGATGGCTTAATGGTATGGGGACCTGGCAGGGATAAGAACCTTAGTGTCTTTTGCATGTTGTTCCAAAGGGAAGGTAAGGAGAAATTGATAGAAGCCTTACCATACTGGGACCTTATTCTTGGCACCTTGAAGGATACAAGGGATGTGCTTCTTAGGCCATATGCTCCTGTTAAGCGTACAAAGAGAGCAGAGATTTAACCTGGTAGCTTATTGGTTAGGGCCCTGTAGAACCACAGGAGGGCAATTTTTTGCCTCCTCAATGTAAGACATGGCCAGGCGAGCTTTTGGTAGAACAAGCAGTGGTGGGTACGACTGGGCATATCCAGAATAAACCGCAAGGCATGGTGATAGAGGATGTCTAATTTACATAATGCCTGATTTGAACAGTGGCTGTAAAGAATGTCTGCATAATCGAGCAGATGAATAAAAGTTGTAAGGACCAGTGTCTTTCTGGCTTCTAATGTGAGGAGGTGTCTTATGCGATAAAAGATACCTAGACGTTGTCTTAGCTTATTTGATAGCTCATTCAGATGTACTGCAAAATTAAGCCAGTTATCCAACCAGACACCCAGGTACTTAAACCTATCCACTATTTCCAGAGGTTTACCTAATAGGGTGTAAATCAGGCGGTTCAATGGTGGCCCCTGGGTACGAGCAGCAAGTGGAGATAAGATCATTGCCTTGTTTTTTTTTTTGCATTAAGCAGTAGCTTGTGCTTTAGTAAATTGAGTTGGAGGGTAACAAAGTCATGTTGTAGCTCGTTGTAAGCAATGTCCAGGGATGAGTTAATAGTGTAGAGAACTGTATCATCAATGCATAGATGTATGTAGCCTGAGTGTATGTGAGAGTCAATATGGTTTATGTATAAAGTGAATAGGATGGGGCCCAGGATGGAGCCTTGTGGCACACCCCGAGGAAGGGTTTTAAGCCGAGGCAGTTCCCCTTGAGCTTTAATCTGTTGCAGTCTGTTAGAGAGATAACATTCAAACCACTTTAGGGCAGTATTGTCTAGGCTGAAGCTGTTCAGGACGTTAAGCAGAAGGCTATGGTCCACGGTATCAAAGGCCTTACTAAGGTCCAGAAAGAGGGCATAGATGTGTTTTTTTGTATCCAAAGCATTTTACCAGTCATTGGAGACTTTGCTGTGAGGGCTGAAATCTGAAGCTCTGCTTGTCGACTGTGTGTGGACCCAAGACTGGCAGCGATTCTCCGGGGGCCGCAGAGCTTGACAGCCCTCTGAGGGTAGTAAACAAAATTTAAAATAAGTTACAGAAGGCCTTTAATTAGCTGCAGGTCTTTCTTAAAGACAGTAGCTTAGTCTTAAGCTCTAAAAATACCACAGTTGTTATTGTTCCATCAATCACAGACTGTTCAGCATAATTTGACCCTGAAGGTAGACACCCTGGAGGGATCCCCAATCCAGCAGTTTCAGCCTTATAAATATTTAGGCCTATGGCTGAATGAGTTCCTAAATTGGGGAGTTCATATAAATAGTTTAATTAAAAATGTAGGGAAAAAACTTGGAGCCTTGTATAGGGTTAGACACTGTATGAGTCCTGAGGTAAGAGGGTAGGTTGTTAATTCAGTTATAATGCCCATGTTGAACTATGGGGATTTTATCTATGCTAGTGATAAAAAAAAGTGATTTGGAGATACTGGAGGTGTGCCATGGTAGACTGGATAGGTTCATCTTGAATGTCCCTTGTACTACCCACAAGTGTTTTTTGTTTAATCAGTTGGAATGGTTGAGACTTTCAGAATATAGACATGAACACCTATTCGCATTTATGTATAAGTGCTGGTTGGGTGACTTACCTCCTTACATAGTCGCAGGGGGTGACAAAACAGGATGAACTGAGCTCTCTAAAAGAAGCAAATGCCACAGATTTTGACATTCCAAATGTAAATTTGAAATTAGTTTGCAATCTGTTTTTTTATAGGGGTTCTCTTGAGTGAAATAAATTACTGGCAAACGTTAAGAGTAACAAGGGTAGAAATCTGTGGATAGGGATTCAGTCCTGGTTTAGGAAGTCTGTTATCAGCTCTAGATTGTGTTGCTCTCATTGAAACTGTAGGACATTTCTATGCCCCTATTATGTTATTACATGCCTGAAACCCTGACTGAGTGTTTTTACTTAATTTGTACTTACAATACATTGAAAGTGTATATGTATCTATTTATTGCACTATGTTTTTTGTATAGTGTCTGACTGTTCTTAAAATCTCTAGGACCTCGTTGTAAATGAGCAATAGCTCAATCGAGATAATCCTAATTGATATAATTTGTATGAATAAAATATGAAATGAGGCTGACCCGTTGGCACTGAGGGTTGAGGCGCTGGACGCAAAATCTCATGTCATGCCAGTGGCCCGGGTTGGGAACGAGCCCGGGACGCTGGGGGTCAGCAGGGAGGGTAGGGATTGAGCGTCTGGAGGACAGCTCTTCTTCCCTGGGGTGGGGGATATCACACTCTTGCAGTCTAGTGTCCTTGGGTAGTCCCAGGGGCTCACAGCAGTCAAGAGCCAGAAAGAATGGGGATTGGCTGGGGAGCACTCCTGTGGGTGGGCTCAGGAGTGAGCACGCATCATGCTGGAGTGCATTGCACTCTCAGACAATAGGGGGAAATACAAGAGAAAAAATTCCCTTCTGCTGGGTGAGGCGACGAGACCATCAGTTGCTGCAGTCACATGCCCTACATCGGCCACATCTCCCAACTCTCCCCTTGGGGACTTATGGGCCTCTCCTTGGGGCTAGGAGAGTCTGGGGTCCTGAACCTGATGTTGCAGCAGGAGTTCAGTTCAGATGGGTGGTGGAGCCATAAAGCAGAGCATGGCTGTCCAAGAGATGCCCCGGTCAGGTAGGTGCATAAAGAAACTATACAAAAAAAAAAATGAAATGTGTACTACCTCCTGTTGCCCCTCAAATTGTTTTATGTCAGGCTAGGTTTGTATCCTACATTGAATGTATCATACATCCTAACCTAGAGGTTAATCAGAACTCCTGTATGAAGGCTGTCTATTCTGCTAAGGCCCTCTTCTTCAAATCCAACTTCCAGTCAAACTTTAGTTCCCCAGCAAAATTCTGGAGAGTTATCCACTCCCTTTTGATCTCTCCATTCAGTCCACTCCCCAGTCCTCCTTGTGGATGGCTCACTAGTCCCTCACTCTCATTCTTTTACTGCTCTTCTTACTGAATTCTTTACCATCTGTGCACTCCCCTCTCCTTTGTCCCCTAGACCTTCTACCGCTCTATCCTTTACTGCCTCTTCCCAGTCTCTTTCAACTGAAGGTTTCCAATTTGCTCCTGTCTGCCCTCATGAGCTCTTCCTACCTCACAAGCCAGTGACAGTCGGTGAAGGTGGCAGTTGTCCTGTCCCCGCCCCTCGCCATCCTAGTCGGGGTCCTACAAAGCTTTATACTGGGACCTATCCTTTTCTCTAGTTTCCTTAAAGACATGCCCTCCACTTGTGTCTCCGCACATATCCATATGTACACTGATGACACAGTCCTTTACACCTCCAGCCCCCCCCCACAGCTGTTGAAAGTACACTTCAGCAGGACTTTCACAATGTTCTATATTTGTTTGATGCCAGCCAATCCAGGACAACACCAAGAAAACGATGTCCATGACCTTTGGCACCAGCCAGAAATTGGCCAGATTATCACCTTCCCCATCTTCTCCATGCTGGATGGCACCCTTCTTGATGTAGTCCCTGCCTTTAAATACCCTGGGGTGTGGCTTGAGACTAAGCTTGACTTCTTTGCTCACATTGATGCCATCCATGCCAGGCTCTGCCTCAAACTAGGTGCCCGGTATTGCAACAAGGGCTGCCTGTTCTCCCCAAGTAAGGCTGAAGCTACTCACCAAAATAGTTCTCCCAGTCTTTGACTATGTGGACTATGGAACCTCCCCCTCCTTCTCCCTTGCCAGGCTGGAAACCCTCTGCAATGCTTTTTGCCATTTTGCTACAAATCTATCCCCTTGTACTCATCACTGCTCACTCTGCTCTTCCCTTTCAATCCTCCCTCTCCCATCACATTGCCAATTCCACTGTGCTTCTTTCATCTCTAATTCTGGTTTGGGTCCCTCCTCTCTTATCTCTCCTCACTCCTCTCTCTCATCCCCACCTCCTTTCAGTCTCTCCGCTCTAGGCATCCATGTACCTTATCCATTCTCCACCCTCACACTGCTGCTGGGCAAGTTGTCTTTTCCTACCACCTCACCTCTGTCTAGAACCTGCTCCTCTCTACTGTCCACTTTTCCTCCTCTGTCTCAGCTCTCCAAACTGCCACTGTCAAACCCCCTCTCCTCTCCTCTCCTCCAGCTCTCCATCTCTAGCAATTTTCTCCTGTACTTGGCTGCGATACAGGCAGACCTCTGTCAGGCTGTTGGCACTACAACCGCCTCCTCAGGCACTGCGCACTTTACTTCATACTCAAGTGGTTTTATATGCATTTACTATGCTGTTGTGTAATCTAAGCTGTCATTGTATGTGGTTCAGAGCTCAGTACTTATGTTACATACTGTAGCTGAATAATGTAAGTTGTGCTTGGATACAGAGGCCAGATCAGTAAGTACGACAATGCTTGTCAGGTATCAGCAGTTTGAATTGATCAGTGCTTAGGTACTTTGAACGTAGTTATGCAGTCAGCGATTATAGTACAAGTGAGCTGGATAGTCTGTGCAAGGTGCTTAGATGCTTGAACTGATGAGTAACATGTTATGACTTGATATTGGTTTGGCCTTACTCTGTATCCCACCGTAAAAAAGGATGCTTAGTCCAGTTGTATGAGACCCCCAAAAAGAATAATGATATCAAACGATTATCTCCTCCAACTCCAGAGAGTGTGACCAGTAGCACACAGGAGAGGAAAACTCCTCTTTAGGGGAAACCTCTGAGGACCCAAGGCTACTGACCTGCCCGTCCTTCAGGGCATACTAAGGGAGAATAATCCTAAGTAACAATATTAAGTTAATTTGAATTCCAAAGTTAGAGATCCTGATCCGTAGAAGCAAAAGCTGAATAAGTACTGAATATTCTAGTTGGTGAACATAGCAGCATCCTTCTAGCAACTCCTAGTCTGAGAATCC
Organism: Neoceratodus forsteri; assembly: GCA_016271365.2. Classification (NCBI taxonomy): domain Eukaryota; kingdom Metazoa; phylum Chordata; order Ceratodontiformes; family Ceratodontidae; genus Neoceratodus; species Neoceratodus forsteri. The sequence continues at coordinate 262,949,541 of CM057452.1, read as the reverse complement.
ATGTCTGGAGCAGAATGGTAGTAGACTGGAATCCATGGTTGATAATAATTTGAAACGTCGCAGTTGCATTAGTGAAATGTTCCGGCAGGTGAGGACGGCTTCTGCAAAGAGAACCAGTAACCAGAAGGGTAAGTGTCCATGTCCAGAGTAGGAGGACAGGTAGTTTGTGTTCTGCTTGGCAAGCTTTGCAAATGAAGGCCTTGGTGATGAAGCACAAGAAGTGGGCGCATGCTGCGTGATCTGGAGCGGACAGAGCAGTAGGAATCTCCGATCCAGAGTGGAAAGCAGGTAAATGAATTAAGTATATATCTTAGTGCGAATAGGTAGATATAAGTTAGCTGTACCTCCAGATCCCAAGGAGAAGTGGGTTGTAGAATAGGTGAGTCATTCTTGATGAACCTCTAGGCCCTGTAAAGGCGAAGCAGGTTATAAGACTAAATAGCGTAAGTAAGTGGACCTGTACATAGGTCAGTAGTAATAGTAATTAAATCTGTATGATGCAGACGTAGTAGCAGAGAAGTAATATTGCATATATTATGTACGGCGAGGAGCATGAGGAAATGGTAATAGCACAGGAATCGAAGAGTTTCATCTGGTGACCCAAATAGTTACATAGCGATGTAGATATCCATGTTTCGAAAGCCAGAATGGTATGATAACTAGAACTGACTTGGTGAGGATAGTCTGACAATTCCTGAATAGTCAAGCTTATGAGTCATAAATGGAGATAACTGAAGAGGCGGAGTCGAATGAAGTAGCTTTGACACAGGATCCAGAAGCCTTAGAGTATAAACCATTAGATTGACAGTCTTCTGGATAGGCTTAAACTAAGTGTCCTGGTAGTGGCGTAGTAGTAGTAGTAGTAATTCATATGACTGAAGCAGCAAGGCCAAAGCATTCAAAGAATAGGTGATGTACGGCTAAACGAATCCTGGACATGAGTCCATAGTAGAAAGGAGCTCCTAAGGCTGGTAGACATGGTGGCAGATCATCGTATAGTAGAGTATGTGAACTTCCAGGCCCCAAAGCTGGGCGAGGCAGGTGTAGTAGAAGTAGTTGAACCCCCAGGCCAGATAGGCAAAGCAGGTCATAGAAACAGGCGATTATGGTGTAGTAATATAAGAGCGAGGGACCTCCAGGCCCGTAGGGGTGCAGGTCTTTCAAAGTGCGATGCAGTGAACCTCTGGCCCCTTGGGGCGAGGCAGGTTGTAGAGCAGTAGTAGATAAAGTAATGTCGAACCGCATGCAATGCAGAGATAGTAGCTAGCAGTAGGGAATAGATGTAATTGGTATTGTAAATAGTTGCATAATCCTAGGTCAGTTCTGAGCAGTGTATAAATATATTGCGTATATTTATGAGAGCAGCAGAAGGGTACTGTAGATTGCCGTGTCCTGATAATTGAGGATAGAATTTATGCAGTGAAGAGACCTGGGTGGATGAGTTGGCAGCACTACCAGAGGTAAATAAGCATCCTGAAACTGTGGTAGATCTAGATCTTAGGTTTAATCTATGATAAGGAAGGCAGTATGGAATAGAGCTCAGCTGGGAGGTATAACAGAAAGCAGTAGTGACTCCAAAGGAGCTGAATCAGTATGACAAGGTGCAACCACGGGAATGGAGACAAATCTCTGAGATGTAATCCAGAAGTAATCCAGTAGAAGGAAGAATTGTATCCTTGGCAAATGGAAGTAAGTGAGAGCAGCATGGTAAGGGCTGCAAGGTCCAGGATCCGAGTAGTATGATTGAAGGCGAGGAATAACTGGCAGTGCATCCAGTTTCTGAGTAGTAAGTGAAAGGTGTGTGGCAGCTAGGCCCCAGGAAGGCTGGTATGTCAGCCAAATCACATAGGTCAACCAGTAAGTGAGTCAAGTGGTAGCTAAACCCGAAAGCAAGTATGCTTGGCCAGACCACATGTAGGTCAGCCTGTCAGTGTATAGATATTGGCAGCTAAGCCCCACAAAGGTTAGCATGCATGGCTGGAGCACACGTAAGTCAACCGGTAAGTGAGTAGAAGTGATAGTTAAACTTGAAGCAGGCAGCCAAACCCTCAGGTAGGGTAACAGGGAGCAGAAGACGTGCCAAGTGAGGCACCCCTATGGTCGGCAGTGTATGGCCGGACTACATGTAGAAAAACAAACCAAGCTAGACCCCATGTAGGCTAAAAGGATGGTGTGCCACTATGGAGGGCTGCCCGGCTAGATACAGGCCGGGCCGAAGCTAAGTGGAAGTTCGTCAAGTTCTTATTACAAGTAGTGAGTAGAAGTTTCCTGTGCTCTTTCCTGTGCTGTTGAGCAATATAGCCATGTAGAGGGGTAACCAAGCCAGAGGAGAGAGTGGCAGGGCAGAGAGAGTACCGAATGCAATTAGCTGGCAGAATGCAGCGGAGAGAAAAAGACTCAACTCCGGTCTCTTGAACTGTTAATCAGCATGGTGTCCTTCCAAATGATTGTCAGTTTACATGTGTCAAGTTTGAGGACCATAGTCTGAATGGTCTCATATCTTGACATAGTCACAGAGCCGAAGGTGGGATCCAAAAGTAGAGGTTATAAAGGTATCAGGCTATGGTCAGAAAAACAGTGAAATACTCAGCCATGGAATGCTCCAACTCAGTGCAGAAAAGCAAGAATTAAATATTTGTAACCCAGAGTAGATACTAAATAGTGACATCCCAGTTAAGTACTTCAGCCATTTAAATTAATGGAGTGCTTAGAAAGGCACAGAAGGGAACTACAGCCAGCAATTATGAAGTATACAGTTACTTAATGTCTAAGGCAGCTGCAGTGTGAGCGGTAGACTCGGGGATATGAATAAACGACTAAGTAGTAAGTCTGCAGAAGCTTGCGGTGTAATTGTGTCGCAGTTAGTGCACTGCAGCAGAAACTGCCATAAGAGGTGACTGTAACAGCAGAGGTAGCAGAAGCAGGCAGATTGTGGCAAGATATAGGCAGCTAGGCAGCATAAAGCCATTGACATGCTAGAAAAGTATGCCATAATCGATAATAGTTCACACAAGGTCCAGAAATAGAAAGTAGTCTGGAGCCTGGCAGTGTACAAGCAAGCAGTAATAGTCCTGTATGTGTCAACTGACAACAGCTGCATTCCAAGATAATGAGCTATGAGCAGGCTCAGTTCAAAGCACGCCACAAGTAAGTGGCACAGACAGACTCAGAGAACCCACCTGGAAGCTGCAAGGGGGTAGGTAAGGTAGCTTGGAGGCGGCAATGCTAGCCGCGAGTCATCGGGCGTACCAGCAGGAAGGGACCCAATACAGAAGAGGCCATGGAGGAGCAAACGAACAGCAGGAGGTTGCCAAGCCAAAGAAAATGCAGCAAGTAAAACAGTGAGGTTAGAAAGGCAAAAACGGCATGAAATAGCGAACTGCAGTGTGGTGCTGGATGGAGCATGAAGCCCAAAAGAAAACAGATGCAAACAACAAATAGCAAGAACGGGCAGGAGGGGAAGACACAGGAAACAGATGAGGACACAAGGTCAGCAAAAGGGGAAAAGGGGGGGCACAGCTCCCAGCACCCAACGCCAACACGCAGCAGGAGTGAGCACAGCAAGTGCGACTCACTCTAAGCAGAGCTGTGGTTAGCCTATTGTTTTAAGTAGGGTATGGGGGAGGAGCTGTTCCCCCAATCAACCACAGGCATGCGCCTTTCAATTGAACTGCTCACAGATATGTAATTGATGTATTGCTCTGCTTGTACACCCCACCCCCTTCCCGTGTCACACGTGCTAACAAACCTCAGCTCGGCGTACCTTTCCAGTTACCAATTTTCAATAAAATAAATACATTTTAAACATTGTACAGCTTATCCAACTTAGGCTGAGAATGACAAAGTACAGACACGTTTCCTCCTCTTTCGGACTCCTCTGTGTGCTGCAGTCAGAATTTCAGACTGGCATCTTGTTAAACCCATAGGCAATGTTGGTTTAAAATGCTAGGACTGAGCGTACTGGAGGCAGTTTGCAGGGAAAGCAATATATGTCACTGATTCCCCATGAAAAAATGTGGCCACTCGTATATTACAAAAAATAAATCACACCCAAAGCCTACAAAATAAGGGTGTTATGCTGTCCCAGGGTTCTGGTGAAAACTTTGAAGTGTTTCTCCTTTGGGCTCATCATTTATAACTTTCACCATAAACCCTCAATAGTGTTATACCCTTATTATGTATGGTAAGATGTAGTTTATTCCTTATTGTGTACTCAAATAATTAGAGATGTACTGTTTAAGAGAAATGATAATGCAAATGTCATTGTTTTTCAGATCCTGCCCGAGATTTACAAAACAAAAAAATGAAACCCCTTTTTGGAAATGTTGAGTTTTTGACTTCTCGTCAAACGCTGGGATGGAGGTCCCCCTGTAGCAACTGAGGCCAAAAAATAAGCACATAAAAAAAGCTGCTGAGAGAGCCCTTTGTATAGCTCAGATAAAAACATCATGCACAACATTTTGCACAGCAGGACACAGAAGGTAATAGTGAGTGGCACACATTCCAAAGAAAGGGGGGTTACTAGTGGAGTACCTCAGGGCTCAGTACTGGGTCCAGTCCTCTTTAACATCTTTATAGGTGACATTGCAGAGGGTCTGGAGGGAAAGGTATGCCTCTTTGCAGATGACACAAAGATCTGTAACAGAGTTGATACACAAGGCAGGGTAGGAAGGATGAGAAGGGACTTGGCAAGGTTGGAGGAATGGTCAGACATATGGCAACTTAGATTCAATGCAAAGAAGTGCAAAGTAATGCACCTGGGAAACAAAAACCCAGGAGAAGAGTACACAATAGCAGGGGAGGTACTAACAACAACAAAAATGGAAAGGGACCAGGGGGTAGTCATATCAAATGACCTAAAGGTGGGTAAGCAATGTGAAAAGTCGGTAAGGAGAGCCAGAGGGATACTGGGATGCATAGGAAGGGGCATCGCAAGTAGAAAAAGGGAAGTGGTTATCCCTCTATACAGACAGTTGGTGAGACCCCATGTGGAGTACTGTGTGCAGTTTTAGAGACCTCATCTACGCAAGGACATAGACAGGATGGAAGCAGTCCAGAGGAGGGCATCTAAAATGGTGTAGGGTCTACAGCAGAAACCATATGAAGAGAGACTGAGAGAGCTTAATATGTATACCATTGATGAAAGGAGGGATGGGGGACATGATAGAAACTTTCAAGTACCTCAAGGGAATCAACAAAGTCCATGAGGGTAGTATCTTTCAGAAAACGAGATGTGTAAGAACAAGGGGGCACAATTTAAAGATAGAGGGGCGACGGCTCAGGGGTAATGTGAGGAAATTTTTTTTCACGGAGAGCGTGGTGGATAGATGGAACTGCCTTCCTGAGGAGGTCATTGGGTCTAAAACAGTGGGGGAATTCAAACATGCATGTGACAGACATAAGGCAATTATAGTTGGGGGGTTGCAGGAAGTGGGCTTTTGGTTAACTAGAATCTGCAGCTTATCCAGTAGGTAGGGAAATGGGAAGACTGGGTGGGCCAAGTGGTCCTTATATGCCGTCAAAGTCTATGTTTCTGTCATCTGCCAGTCAAATTCAGATTTTACATCAACATTCAGTGTACCAAAATCACAAAAAATACAGGAATAATTACACATTCATCACCATAGAAAAACACAACACTGTACATATTCACTAAACACATGATTCATCTTCACTTAACAAAAGAGTTTGTAGCATATTTCCCTTAATTACCTTCCCTTCCCTTAATTACTAGGAACCTCCATCTTAACTGCCACTACTATCTGTTCCTATGTTCTATAAAGTCATCAATTCTAGGTGTGGGCAGGCTTATAGGGAAACAGCAGTAAGCTGACATTTAGAGTCTCCAACCCAAACCGTTCACAGCCTTCCAGGGTAGGTTAATGGAAACTCTTGTTGCACTGAGAAACTGCTTTTTATGTTGTCTTGCGTGCGCAGCACAGACAACATATTGGGGTTGCTTGAAGTAGAAGAGCAGGTTTTGGAGGCACGGTCATTTTGTTGCCAGGGCACCACTGCTTTTAGGGCTGAGCTCCATGGCACAAATTAGATTGCACGCTGTCTATGACAGCAGTTGCAAAATGTGCCACCAACTTGAAATGTTCTAGCTGCCACAATGAGGGAGTGACCCCTCAATGCAGGGCGTGACTTGCCTAGTGTCACATTTCAAGAAACATGGCGGGCAGTGGCTCGCCACCTGCTGCCTTCCACTCACAGTCCCAAGGAAGCCGACATGGAGGGGTTCCCAATCTCCCTGTCAGCATATGTGACCCCTTTAGTGATGTGGTCTGCCGAGGAGGTACCCAATCCCCCTCGGCATCATGCCTCCAAACACAGATACGCTTACCGATGGGGTTACCCAATCCTCCCCCCCTGTCGGCATGTTAACCCCCCCTTCCCATTTTCCTGCTGCTGTCCCACACCGATTGTGTGCCACACTGGGAGCCCACTCCAGTGTGGCTAACATGCCCCACCCAAAGAAATGTACCACACTGGGAGCCCACCCCAGTGTGGCCAAATCTGTCAAAAAAAAAAAGAAAATGGTCCGTGGTGAATTTTTTTATTTTTACCTGAAACAAAGGAAATGGTACCTCGCCGTCCTGTCCCCTCCCCCAGTCCGCAGCCACCCTCTGCACACCCCACCTCCCACACCCCCTCACCCCATACTTACCTCCGGAGCCTGACACGATGATCTTCAGTGGATCAGGAACACGTCTGCACTCTTTAAAGCCGACCGTGAACTGAAGAAATACCGTAAGCTGTATAATGACATGTTTTTTTTCAACTTTGGTGCATATCTCGGCCATTTTTGTGAATTTTGGCAACAAATGTTCAACATGGGATTCTATGGACCCCACCTCATGAATTCAGTCACTATCATCTCGTTATTCGGTCCCGAAAGGTGATTTTGCGGTCACTGCGCAGAATCGCCATTTGAGACAGAGTAATGAAACGACAGTGTGACTGTTCATGAGATTGGCTCCGTAAACACCTATGTTGCAAATCTGGTATAAAAAATTCCAAAAAATGACTGTGTTATGAGCATGCGTAGCGCAGTTTACACGCACGCTTGTAACTTCGAGAATTTTTAATGTATTTACTCCAGATTTTCAACATTGCCATTTTGTCACACCTCCTTATGAACAGCACAGCTGTCATTTTCCACATCCTGCCTGAAATGTATTTTCACGCATCTGATGTACAGTGGCATAGTTGCTGTAGGAAAACAATGTTTGGGACAGAGTAAGAAAATCACAGTAACACTGTTCATGAGCAGAGGTCCCAAAACGCCTATGTTGCAAATTTGGTGAAAAAATTCCCCAAAATGACCATGTTGCAAGCGTGTGTTGTGCAGTTTCCATGCATGCTTGTAACTTTGAGGATTTTTAATATTTTGATTCCAGATTTTCAATATTGCCATTTTTTCACATCTCCTTATGAACAGTACAGCTATCATATGAACATACGGACATATGAAATTTGCCAGCAGATGAAGGCCTAAAGTTCTATCAAGTCTGCTAGAATGTGCAGCTAGCACCCCTTATTCTGAAGCTGCCCTTTCCTTCCCCTCCATTGACCCCTCCCCCTTGTCCTGTCCCATCCCCTTTTGAAGCAGTCCACTGTTCTATTGGATACCACTTCTGCAGGTAACGTATTCCACCCAGCCACCACCCTCTCTGTAAAAAAGTGTCTCCTCATCTCCCTCCTGAACCTTCCTCCCTCCAGTCTCATATCATGGCCCTTGGTGTCCCTCCCCTCCCTTACTTTGAACAGCCTCTCTGTACCTGTCTTGTTTATTCCTTTCATGTACTGTACTTAAAGGTTTCAATCATGTCCCCCCATCCCTCCTCTCCTCCAGCAAGTACATGTTCAACTCTCTCAGCCTCCCCTCGTATACTAAGTCCCCCAGCCCCTTGATCATCTTTGTCACCCTGTGCTGCATCCCCTCCAGTAACTTAATGTACCTCTTCAGATAGGGGCACCAGTACTGCATGCAGTACTCCAGGCGCGGTCCAACTAATGACCTATACAGTGGCAGACTCACCTCCTCCTCCTCCTCCTCCTTCCTCGGGGATATACCCCTTGCAATGCAACTCAGCATTTTGTTGGCCTTTGCAGCTGCCTTCCTACATTATGCCAAGTTGTTCATTGACCCTATAATGAGCACCCCCAGATCCTTCTCCTCCTCTGTCTGGGCTAGCTACACTCCCCCCAGCTGGTAACTCCTCCTTGGGTTCTTCATCCCAAAATGCAGCACCTTGCACTTTTTGGCATTAAACGCCAGTTGCCAGGTGTCTGACCAGGTTTCAAGCTTTGGCAGATCATCCTGCAATCCCTGCCATCCCCCTAGGTCATCCACCACCGCTCCCATCTTGGTATCATCAGCAAACAGACTGATCCTGCTCTTGATGTCCAATGATATGTCTGCAATGAATATCCCAAACAACACTGGTCCCAACACTGAACCCTGTGGAACACTGCTCGTCACTACCTTGGGTGTGAAAGCTCCCCACCCACCACCATCCTCTGTTGCCTTCCCCTGAAGCCAGTTCCTACCTATCTCACCAGCTTTGCACCCGCCCCTGTGTCTGCTAACATACTTCCCAGCCTCCCGTGCGGCACCAAGTCGAATGCGTTACTGAACTCCAGATACAGGACATCCACTGCATAGCCCCTGTCTAGTTGCCTACTTTACCTAATCATAGAACTCCACCAGGTTGGTTTGGCAAGATCTGCCACTTATGAAGCCATGCTATCTGCTGTCCTGCAGTCCTTTGGCCTCTATGAGAGCCACCAGCCTCTCCTTCAGGATAGTCTCTATCAGCTTACCCACGAAGGATGTGAGACTCACCAGTCTGTAGTTCCTCAGTTCATCCTTGGAGCCACTCTTGTGGAGGGGCACCACATGAGCCATCCTCCAGTCCTGAGGTACACACCCTGAGTGTAGTGAGGCATTAAATAGGTTTGCCAAAGATCCTGCAAGGACTTCTGCCAGCTCCTCCACATCCTGCCCGAAATGTGTTTTCACACATCCGGCGCACAGTGTCACTGTCGCTGTAGGAACACAATGTTCGGGACACAGTAAGACAATCACAGTAACACTGTTCATGAGCAGAGGTTCCGAAAATGCCTATGTTGAAAATTTAGTGAAATAAATTCCACAAAATTACCATGTTACAAGCGTGTGTTGCACAGTTTCCATGCATGCTTGTAACTTTGAGAATTTTTAATATTTTTACTCCAGATTTTCAGCATTGCCATTTTTCCAACCTCCTTATGAACAGTACAGTGTCATTTCCTAGATCCTGCCCAAAATGTGTTTTAGCACATCCGCCACATAGTGACGCAGTCGCTGTAGAAAAACAATCTTCCAGACAGAGTAAGAAAATCACAGTAACACTGTTCATAAGCAGAGGTCTCAAAATGCCTATGTTAACCAGTTGGTGAAAAAAATCCACAAAATGACTATGCTACAAGTGTGTGTTGCGCAGTGTCCATGTACAGTCGTAAGTTTGAGAATTTTTAAAATGTTCACTTCAGATGTTCAACATTGCCATTTTTGCACACCTTCTTATGAACAGTACAGCTGTCATTTTTCACATCCTGCCAAAAATGTGGTTTCTCACATCTGGCACACAATGGTGCAATCGCTGTGGGAAATCAACATTTGGGACAGATTAAGAAAATCATACTGCCAAAGGTGCTAAAGGTGGGCAAGCAATGTGAGAGGGCAGAAGGAGGGCTGGGGGGATACTGGGATGCATAGGGAGAGGCATCACCAGCAGAAAACAAGAAGTTATTATCCCTCTGTACAGACAGCTGGTGAGACCACATCTGGAGTACTGCGTGCAGTTCTGGAGACCCAATCTCCGCAAAGACATAGACAGGATGGAAGCTGTCCAGAGGAGGGCAACTAAAATGGTGCAGGTTCTGCACCGAAGACACATGAAGAGAGACTTAAGGAGCTCAATATGTATAGCCTCGAGGAAAGGAGGAGAGGGGGACATGATAGAAACTTTCAAGTACCTCAAGGGAATGAACAAAGTCCAAGAGGGTAGCATCTTTCAAAAAAGAGTGTGCAAGAACAAGGGGCACAATTTGAAGATAGAAGGGGCGGCTCAGAGGTAATTTAAGGAAGTATTTTTCACAGAGAGGGTTGTGGATGTATGGAACAGTCTTCCAGAGGAGGTTGTGGAGTCAAAAACAGTGGTGGAATTCAAGCATGCATGGAACAGTCATAAGGCAATTCTAGGGGGTTGGGGTAGGAAGAAGTAGGCTGCTGGTTAACTAGGATCTGCAGCTTATCCATCAGGTAGGGAAATGGGCAGACTGGGTGGGCCAAGCGGTCCTTATCTGCCGTCATATTCTATGTTTCTATGTTTCTATGCCACTGTTCATGAGCAGAGATTCCAAAATGCCTATGTTAATTACGAGCATGTGTTGCACAGTTTTCATGCATGCTCGTAACTTCGAGAATGTTTTATATTTTCACTCCAGATTTGCAACACTGCCATCTCTTCACAGCCCCTTATGAATGGTGTAGCTGACATTTATATGTGGTCATGAATGGTGTGGTCACTGTGAGAAATCAACTTTCGGGACACATTAACAAAGTCACAGCAACACCATTCATGAACAGAGGTCCCACATGCTCTCATGAGGTGGGGTCATAAAAAGGCCATGTTGAAAATTTGGAGTGCAAATACCAGTAAACGCCCAGGGCATTAGGGTTTCTAACCATAATGTCCCACCCTGTACCGACTAACAGGCATCAGGGCGCCTTTGGATTTTCGGCTGTAATGCTCATGCCATTGCACCCCCACCCCCCACCCTGCAGCCACTGACAGCCGTCCAGGTGTGCTTTGGATTCTTCAGCCCCAAAGTTCACCCCGTTCTCTTATGCTGCACCCATCTCAACATACTTCCTCATGAAATGGGGTGAGCGTAAGGCCCAACGACCCTAAGACATGACGCGACACTTGTCAGAGTCTGCAGGGTAGGGTTAGGTGAAATGGCATGAGCGTTATGGCCAACGACCCAAAGGCACACCCCAGTGCCTGTCACTCTCTGCAGGGTGGGGTGTGGTTGACGATGGTTCTATACTTCACTGCCATTCCTATTATGCATCTCTCTAACGCCTGCACTATTAATGCCAATGCCAGCAAGACAACATTCGGCATTGACAAACGCTTGTTATATTAGCTTTTCTTTTTAACAGTTAAAAGGGTAGCACAAGCAAACAGGTGGACAGTTGTGTTTGTTCTATCTTTAAATTTTGTCTTTTACATAGTTAATAATGACTGTTCCTAGATTGCATATTTCTCCATTTTACAACAGGGCACCAGTCCTGTATGTTTCTTTGGTTAATATTTATTACACAAGTCTTCTCAGGGACATTATAAAATCTCACTTGCTTTTAGTAGTTTGTGTATGTGTTTTGAGGGATGGGATTATTCACTTCATCTGAAGCAAGTCTTTAGCCTGGGCTCTCTCTCTTGTTCCTGAGCCACTGCTAACACACCAGAGCCAGGGTAATTAAATATACATAGACAAGCTCCTATAAGTGTTTCTGCTACTGACATCAAGGAAGTGAAAAGATGCCTAAAGAACAAAACAGGAACTACGAAGATTAACACGTCTTCACTTCCATACAGCGGTGGGGGTGAAAGGTAGAAGGACAGACAGAAGAGACAAGGGAGTTCTCCTGTGTGATCAGTCCGAAAGAGGCAATATGAAATGCAGACAGGAAAGAAGCTGTGCAGCTAAAAGATAAAGAAAAAGTGTGTTTGAGTTATGCTTATTTATTTTTCAGAAAGCAGTGCATAAACTGAGGCAGTGCCTCCTATACTGACTAACTGTTCGGCTTGCTTACAGTTTCTGACTCAGGTGTCATGCCCGACAGAAACAGTATGGGGGACAAGAACACCATGGTGGACGGGAATACCGTCACTGCTGTGGCTGACAGGAGCTTCCATCAACGTAAGCGTGGGAAAGTATATGGCTGACAGCCAGAGTGTGGTGCACAAGACCTGCCATGATAGCCTAGAGGTTAGAGTAATGAGCTATGAGTGAGCTTCCTACATACAACTGACCTAGGTTTGATTTCCGCAACCTCCACTCATGTGCCGTGTGACATCCAGCTGTCCTGGGTATGATGTACATAGCCTCAGCTTGCATACTGTCTAACGTGTGCGACGGGTGGAGGTGGTTATATATATTTTAGGGGGAAGGGTGTGGGAAGCATAGCGCCCCCAACAGAAATCCCATCCGTCTTGGTATTCCTGTTTGCGATACTGTTTCATGTCTGCCATAATACCTGGGTCAGAAACTGTCATTGCTGCCACAAAACAATGGCAGGGCCACCCTGCCACGCCCTTGTTACCACTGGATCATTATTTGGGGTTGGGTGTTGATTGGTGTTGTCTTGCATTCCCTCTCCCATACTTTACCATGACGGCCTTAAAAATATTTAGGACTCTCACTCTCATAGCTGTAGAGGTCTAGAAGCTGCATAAGGAAGCCTTGAAGACTGCTGATGCAATAAAATGTTTTCTGCAGCACTCCTAACTGAGGAAGGGCATGAACGATAAAGTAAATAACATGTACATGGTAGAGACCTACAAGCATCTCACAGGGGTAAACAAGAGTCTTGCACCCTGTTTACCCCTGTGAGGTGAGAGTAGTCTTCTTCAAATGAGAACGAGCAGCAAGACCAAAGGGCATGCATGCAGTGAAGCTGGAGGGGGAAGTTCAGGAGAGATGTGAGGAAGTACTACTTCACTGTCACTACTGACAGGGGGAAGGGCAAGATGGCCACCAGGCTGAGCTGCTGTCTGCAAGGGCTCTGAGGGAGCCCACAACTCTCCCATTTCTTCCCCTATATTTGCTATTTGTTATTAGTTTATCATGAGCTCCAATAGCAGAATCTGCTTTACTCTGGAACAAAAACATTGTAGCATCCAGAGTAAACGTTAAGCTATTTTATTGTTTCTTTATAAGTAAGCTTTTAATGGGGGTGCTGTTGAGCATGCTTGCTATGAAGACGTCTCTTAGCATGGCTCTGCAATTTGTCAACTTTTAACTTAAAAATTGAATTTTTTTAGTTGAGCTGAATTAAAATTCTGATGACAGATTTTGCTGCAGCTAAACAAGAGGAGACAGTACATATCTTACTTCGCCATGGGGAGGTCAAAATTGGGAGCTGGAAGAGGGAGAATGTAGCAGCAATCCTCTAAGCAGCAGGCCGAGACAACCACACCAACTATCAGTACTGGAGTGGAACCAACCTGGAAGTCCCTCAGGCAGGCCATAGACAGTAAAGTGGATGCCATCCTGAAGCTAAAACCTGACTTACTTACTGAAAGAGTTGTAGATGCCTGGAACAGACTGACAGCCAAAGTGGCGGAGGCAAAAACAGTAGGGAGCTTCAAGCATGCATGGGACAGACATAGGGGAGTATTAATAATTATAGTCGAATTAAAAACACATAAAACAACGTCATTTAAATCTAACAACTAAATAAAAGGAAAAAGATCACTGAATCCCAAAAGCTTCTCTAAAAAGGTATACCTTCAGACCTCGTTTTGAAAACTTCCACCAAGGGGCCTTCGGCAAGGATTTTGGAAGTGAGTTCCACAGGACTGGCGCCGCCCCCTCAAAGGCATGATTACCTGAGGTTTGAGCCAGGCCCTATGAACCTAGGAGGCTGTGGGTCAGAGTAGTACTGTAACTGCTTGTACAATATTAGTAAAAGGGTAGGGAGGAGGGAGGGTCTCTGCAGATCATTTAAGGTCTGTGGAGGTAGACTAGGCAGGGACCATCTGGGCAGACTGGGTGGGCCAAGCCATCCTTTTCTGCTGACACATTTTTAATATAAATTTTAATTGATTTAATTATAATAACAATTGCCGTAACATCCATTGAAATACATACATCTTACACATTTCAAATAGAATATAAGAATATAAAATGTTTATTTTTAATAACAAGAAGTTAATACATGGACTGCAACATTTAATCTCTAGTTTTAAAGTTCAGTATTTGTATCTATACAGTACTTTTAGTTGTCCTGATGCAAAAAAAATATTCCAAGTTTGTTCAAAAGATCTATTTTCCTATCTGCAATATAACCTAGTCTTTCCTTCTCTGCAAATTTGCCTAAGTTGCCTAATCTCTCAGTTAGTGATGGTACCACTGTTTCCTTCCATGTTGACAGACTAAGCCTCTTTATGCCCACATTTGCTGAAAGAATCTAGCTCTGGCAGTGTTTTGGCATTGACTGTATACTTGTGCAATCCCATAATAAAATCATTGTGGGATCAAATTCTGTGTACACTAATTTGTGAAAGGACACTGCCTAGGGGTATCGCCAGCATAATATGTCAGTATACCTATTCTAGAAGACCGAAGAAGGTCCTCTAGAGACTTCCTGAGGGTGCAGATGATGATCTGCTCGCAGGAATGTGTAAATGCTGTACACACCCCTCAGAAATCTAAAGATATTTCTTTGTTTTTTAAAAACCAAAACACAAGTCCATTATCAACATATACCATTGTTACAGTGATGCTGTAACAATAAACCCCCAACAGCAACACAACCTGTTTGACACCCACAGTGTCGAACGGGTTGTTGGAGCGATGAACAGATTCATCAACTCCGGAGTTTGGCCGCTCACCCAGCGTTAGATATTTAGAGATCCGGAGGGTGTGGGGGAGGAGGCAGAGTCCCCCCGTTGGGGGTTCCGGGTACAAAGCCCCCCACAAACAATACAATAATGCCCCAGTGCTTGGGACGTTGCAGCCGTCCATCGAAGGATTTGCCAGCATCCTGTCAAACCAGCTTGGTGAAATCCATGATCAAACCTAGATCAGACCTATGCAGTTTTTATTAATAAACATTTTTTTTTCTTTATTTTTCTTTAAAAAGTTAGTGAAGAGCACACAGTGCCAGAGCTGCCATTCCATTCAGTCGTCTTGGGGTTTTGATGAAACAAAGGCTAGTGACTGGATTCGGAACCCTGCTCTCCCTAGCCATCCTGCACCACTAGCAGGGCCCTTCAAAATGCTCCCCCAAGGTTGATGATGGCATGGAAGGAGGATTTTGGTACAGTACTGTTGCTGGGTCAGATTTCTGTTAAGTCAAGGTTTTTCTGTTCACTGGCTGCCTGTCAGAGCCCCCTCTTAGGCCATGTAACCACCAGCCTTATCTGCCACTAATCTCTCTGCTGCCACCATCCCGCAGCTTGCCCCCTATGGCAGACTCCTGGGAAAAGGTAGAAATGTCCTCCTCCCAGTATCAAGGATCCATGTGTGGGAGGAAAGCTTCATGGTGTGGGAGCCAAGTGTGTTGGCCATTATGCAGACGCAAATGGGTTTTTCGTACTGGTTTTCTCCTTTCCCTGCCTCCACCCCTCCAGGCATTAGAGGGTGCTAACAGCTTAGCATTGGCCTTGGAAGTTGTAGCAATATCCCTGATTGGGGGGAGCAAGCTCTCTGGCCTTCCACAGGGGATGTAACAGTGCCAGACTGGCACCCACTCCTTCCTCAGGGAATGCTTCTGTCAGCTGTACCATGCCCCAGCCCTGGCTGCACCCAGACATCCGGAGTACATTATTGAACCTGGGTCATCTGCATGGAAGTGTGTCACTCTTCTGCTGGGCCAACAGAGGTCCATTTGTACAATTTCTCGGGTGGGTTCTCCACAGAATAGCCTGGTTTGAGGATAGGACTCATTATGTCATAAAACAATTCCATTACATCTTGCCAGTAACAAGATGAGCAAAAATGTGAGATTTAATGGGTAAACCCTATTGGGACTTAAGGGTTGCATGTTATTTTCATATTTTATTACCTCCTAACATGCATTAATCCTTCTGAGTCCCTCTTCAAAGCAGTATATAACAAATGAAATAAGGGCTTGGCTTTGAATCTTGGCATGACTTGAGACTGGTGTCGGGAAAACAGCTCTACATTTGGCCTGCGTAAGAAGGCAGGGCTTAGTTTCCAGTCCTTCACCTTTCACAACCACCACATCCATCAAGTGAAAAGTCCTTATAATGGAAAACAATAACCACAGGATTTTAACAGAGTTAATACCTTCTTACATAGAATGATATCCACTGGGAAAATCTATGCGTATGTGTGTAGGTTCACATTGCCATTTGGTCTTTGCTTCAAATTTCCAATGACTCTAGTTAAATATACATTTTTCTTTCTTTTTTTTTTTTTAAGTGTTTCCTGCTGGAATTCTTCAGCCTCCATTTTTCAGTAAACACCAGCCCCAGGCTTTGAACTTTGGGGGAATCGGAATGGTGATAGGACATGAAATTACCCACGGCTTTGATGACAATGGTAAGACCAAACACCGCTTAATAGAAACAGAGAGCAATTATATTTATTTAACCTTCAGGAGGTGTCACTGAGTGAAATGCACATTCTCAAGGGAGACCTGGTCAAGGTGGCAGAAAGTGAGCAGACAGTTACATATAGAGTAGATTATGCAGCAAGCAAAACAAGAATTGCATATCCCTTAGTAAACAGTACAACTATATTCATGGCAGAAAACCATGGCAGTTTTGTTCAGATATTCCATCAGCCTTTGTTTAACAATATTCAAAATAAGTAGATCAGTGATATATCATGCACTCTGTGGTGAGCTTCATGTTTATGGACCCCTGATAACTAATTATTCCTTTCCAGTCTTGACTAGGTGGATATTTGGGACTGTGAATCTAATTTCTTTAGATGATTCAAGTTAATATGTGCTGCACTGTAGTGGCACTAGCTTGTTCAAAATACTGCATTTTAGCATTCATTGAGTCACTGCTTTGTAAACAAATTGGTTCTAGTTCCTAAATCTGTGAGTAGCTAGAGAAGCTCATTTCACTGGTGAGTACAATAAATACAGGCGAGTCTGGAAAATTAAAGTTAGTGCTCAGTGATGTAATGAATTAGGTTTACTTCAGAAGTTTTTCTGAACAGCTCCAATACACAGTGTTCAATTGATTAGTCATTGGGGAGTTTTATGGTTGGCAACCATGGCTGGTGACATTACCTGGCAGCAACCCACTCTAAAGGCCTGTTTACACTCCATACCGATCTCTGCTGTGGTTCACTCTGGCACCCTGTCCACATCCTGTACCAGTGCTGAGTCACGTTTACACAATCCCTCTTTGTGCTAATGCAGGCCATGCTGGGAGGAGGGGGCATGAGTCAAGGGGGTGGGTGTTCAGCGATGCTTGCAGTGATGCATTGGATGACCTGCAGACTGGTGGTGTCACTCTTATGCAGTCTCCTGCAAGGAGAGAGTCCAGTCCTCAAAGTGCACAGAAACGAGTGTTTTCTTAGCTCTACAGAATTTCTGTGTTGTTATCCTTACTGCTGCTTGTCAGTCTGCCATACTACTACACTGCTGAACATCTGGGTTGAAGCCACATTATGGGAGGGCAGAGGAGGATGCTGGGAGTATTCATCTTGCATCCAAGAGAACGGTGCTGTTTACCCATGTGGCTGATTACACCGCTCACTCTGGAATGTGTGCCCCACTTCGCAGCAGCTTAGAGAGGAGAAGCAAATGCCTTGCCATGATTGGATAAGTGTTCCTACTGCTGCTTTTGCACTACAGCAGCCCCAGCACTTGGGTTGCTGCAGAGCAAATGTGGCAGTGTAAACTGGCCTAAAGACTGAGTGGAGGGCAGAATACTTGTCCCTTTACAGTTCCAGAACAGCTCAGTTGATTTTACCACTGATTTACTTCACTTCACTTCACTTGAATCGAAGGGTTCTTATTTGTATACATGACTACTGTGTTGACTCAAGTATTTTTTCAAAGTTAAAAAAGGCAGTAATCACCAATTGCACTGTTCTACAACAAAACAGGTTTTTCTAGATGATTTGTTCTTTCTTGCATTGTACATGAATGTAAGATTCAAGACATGGCAAAAGATGAAACAGTCCATCCAGTCTGTCCTTCTGCCATTTCGGCTTAAGTACCCATCACAAGGGATTGTTATAGCTATAATGTGCTTCTGAATACAACAGTGCTTTATTTTAATTATAGTTTATAATTAGGGCGTGATGTGTATGGAAACCAGTGACTGCTCAAAAGCTGTTGTGCATATTCTGAAAGTTGTGCACATTCTGAAAGTTGTGCACATTCTGAAAGTTGTGCATATTGTGAAAGTTGGTATGCGTATTTTTAAAAGTTGTTCTGTGTGTTCTATCATCAGCTTCACCTGCGCTCCCCCTCATGGTCACTCCCGCTTTCAGTTTTCAACAGTGCTGGTCAGTTTCACCTGCGCTCGCTCCACATTGTGCTGACTCCTACCGCTTTCATTTTGTCTCCTGTGCCCCTAAGCTGAATAAAAGAATGGATCCCCGTTTTCTTTTCTTTGATTCTCCGATATGCAGTGAAGCCCAAGTCTTCTTGATGTTAAGCCTTGCAGGGCCGCAGACTGATACATCAGTCCAGAATTCCTATACATTCTAATTCTGTTGGCAGCCTAAGGGTTAATTATAGAAATTGATTTCGGGCTTCATGCTCTGGCTCACACACGCTTCTTCAGTGCATTCACTATGTCTGTGCTAGGCTCAGTCCTCTTTGGTGGAAGGTTGAGCAGGCAAGAACTCTGTCACTCACAGAGGAAAATTGACATTTGAAACAGCTTCATTTGTGAGAGTTGCTTGTTTTCTCTTTCCTGTTTAAGAACCATTTAGTATTGTGACAAACAGTGAGTCTTGTGAGGAGGGGAGAGGAGAGGAGAGGAAGTGCAGCAATGTGCCGCATACAAATTATTGTTAAACCATATACTATAACAAGTACAGTATGGTTCAGTCACTGTGGGTCACCCTTGAACCTGGCAATGGAGCAGCAGTATGAACAGGGGTGATCTACAGGCCTCTGGCACACAGGGAGGAAGTGGACAGGGAACCTGTGGACAAAATACATGAGATGGCAATGAAAGGTGACGTTCTACTACTGGGGGATTTCAATATGCCAGACATGGATTGGTCAACCCAGGCAGCTGCTTCAGCCAGAAGCTGAAGGTTAATTATGACTGGGACATAAATATACCAGGTTATGCGCTTTTCAGGAGGGATGGGGGCATAAAAAAGGAGGGGGTAGGCCCTGTACATCAGAGAGGGGATAAAGGCAACAGTGGTACAGGGTAGGCAGGGGGAGGCTGAGATGCTGTGGGTCACCCTTGACCCTAGCAATGGAGAAGCAGTATGCACAGGGGCGACCTACAGGCCTCCAGCGCAGGGGGAGGAAGTGGACAGAGAGCTTTTGAATGAAATACATGAGATGACAGTGAAAGGTGAAGTTCTGCTACTGGGGGATTTCAGTATGCCAGACATTGATTGGTCTACCCAAGCAGCTGCTTCAGCCAGAAGCAGAAACAGGAGTCCCTACAGGGGGCAGGTCTCAGGCAGCTTGTGTTTGATCCTACCAGGGAAAAGGTGATTCTTGACCTAATACTGACCAACGGGGACAGAATCGCAGCTCTCCAGGTGGAGGGGCTACTGGGATCCAGCGACCACCAGATAGTGTGGTTTAGCATGGGAACAGGGTCTCAGTCCAGTCACACAAGGGTGAACGTTTTGGATTTCAAGAAGGCAGACTTCACTGAAATGGGGAGATGCATCAGATTAGCCCTGGAAAAGAGGGGGGTGGAAGAGCAGTGGGGGCACATAAAAGGAGCCATTGTGGAAGTGACAAATCAATGCATCAGATTGGCATCCAAAGACAAGAAAAGGAGGAAGCCACTATGGTTCTCAAAAGAGGTAGCAGACGAAGTAAGGGCCAAAAGGGCGGGCTTCAGGAAATATAAGGAGACCCAAAGTGAGAAGGACAGGGAGGTGTACCTAGAGTGTCTAAGGGAAGCAGGTATGGCTGTTAGGAGGGCTAAGGCACAAACTGACGAAGGATTAGCACAGATGGTAAAGCAGGGGGACAAGACATTCTATAGATACATCAGCAAAAGAAGAAAAAACGGGAGGTATTGTAAGACTCGAAGGGGATGGAGGGGAGTGTAGGGAGGGAGACCTGGAAAAGGCAGAAATACTGAACAAATACTTCTGTTCAGTATTCACTGGAGAGAGGGAGGGTCAGGGACCATAGCTAGGCAACAGAAGCGGGGGGCGGGTGAGAGGTGGACACCAGTCCATTCACAGTGGAGAGAGTCCTGGAGGAGCTCACAAAACTGAAGGTGGACAAAGCAATGGGACCAGATGGTATACACCCAAGGATATTAAGGGAACTGTGAAAAGAGCTAGCAGCACCTCTGGCAGCCTTGTTCACAGAGTCACTTAACACAGGAGTGGTTCCAGAGGACTGGAAGAGGGCACATGTGGTCCCTCTACACAAATCCAGCAGTAGGGAGGAGGCGGTGAACTGTAGTCCGGTCAGCCTCACCTCAGTAGTGGGGACGATCATGGAGACATTGCTTAAAGAAAGTATAGTGGGACATCTTGAATCCAACGGAGCCCAGGATCCAAGGCAACATGGCTTCACAGCAGAGAGGTCATGTCAGACGAATCTGATAGATTTCTTTGACTGGGTGATGAAGGAAGTAAATCGGGAAGGGGGAAGGGCAGTGGATATCGCCTTCCTCAGTTTCAATAAGGCCTTCGACACTGTCCCACACAAGAGGCCAGTTAACAAGATGGATAGTCTGGGCATGGGGCACAAGGTGATAAACTGGGTTAGAAACTGGCTAACAGACAGGACGCAGAGGGCGGTGGTTAATGGGATTCAGTCTGGGGAAGGAGGGGTGACCAGCAGGGTACTGCAGGGATCAGTTCTGGGGCCAGTTCTAATATTTTCATTGGTGATACTTCAGAAGGACTAGAGGGAAAGATCTGCCTGTTTGCAGATGACACCAAGATTTGCAACAGGATGGTTACTCCTGACAGGGTGGAGAAAAAGAGGAGGGACCTGGAGAAGCTGGAACAGTGGTCTGAGGTGTGGCAGCTGAGGTTTAATACTAATGTAGCCCCTCTCCAATGCCATCCTGGAGAGGGCCGTTGCCCCTGCCATGCAGGCCGGACCACGGGCAAGGGGCCTGGTTTCCCATAGCTGATACATGGGGGTCCTTTCCCAAAAGTTAAAATAAAATGGTGGTGCTCCTCCCAGAGCACATTTTCAGTGGTACATACTTCCAAAAGGTCCTGCACACACCAACCTCTAAGAATAACAAGGGCACAGGTCTAAAACGTGAAGTTTTTTTTTATTTTAAGACATAAAAATATCCAGTATTGAATATTTTTGTCTTAAAATAAAAAAACCTTGCTTTTTTAGACCTGTGCCCTTGTTATTCTTAGAGGTTGGTGTGTGCAGGATTTTTTGGAAGTATGTTTCATAGTTAGTCTTTTGCACCACATTCCTAGTGCGAGCTACACTCTGTTCCTTACATTTTCAGTGGGTCTGCTTACCTGCTGTACAACCCTCTGGGATGTCATACCAACCCTCCTCCGCCACAGTTACCCCAACATGGGCTTACCACGTTCATAACCTCCCAACATTCAGTTACACCAATTACCTTTCCATTTCAGACAGTAGACAGGCACACTAAAAGTAGGCTCTGGATCCATTTTCTGCTGCAAAACAATAACTCCATGGTTTATTTACAGGGGGAAGGTTTATGTATTAGGTAAGTGGAATAGAATTCAAGTAAGCATTTCAATTTGTGTTTCCCAAATCACATTTCCCTTTTCCAGTTCCAATCCCATGTTTCAATCTATGCAGCCATCATCTCTGTCTAGCTAGCTAACTGCTGCAGGTGCCCACACCCAGACCCGCAGGTCTCAGTACATTAAAACCTCACAGTCCTTCAGTGGGTACCCAGATTCTAGTTGCAGGCCTGAGGTGCAGCTGGTAGCTGGCATTGGCACACTTACTTGAATTAAGAATTTAACTTTTTTTATATTTCTCTCTCCCTCTGGTTAGAGCTAAACCTTTTACTTTTCCCTCTAGTCATTAGCTCTACCTCCTGCCCTAGTGGGCCAACATATTTACAGTCCCCAAGTGCAGGGCAATTCCTGCAATTTACTCATGGTTCTGCAGAATTCAGTCCTTAGATTTATTTATTTTATTTATTTTTTTATTTGGTATTCGGAAAATAACCTTTGAGTCAAGGCTTTTTTACAGAGGTTCCATGTCATGTGAGCAGGGTATAGACATTCAATCAAGAAGGTTACAGAGTTTTAGGACATTTGAGACCCTGAACAGCATAACAATCAGGAAAAAGTTAGAGTTTTTTAGTAATTTAAAACACTATACAGCATATGGACATCAACTTTATATGATTACAAGTGCAGGTAAGGTGCAGAGGCATTAGAGGTTAGGTTAGGTTGGGCAGAGGGTCAGTAAGGACAGTATTTTGGTAGGGGAGGAGGGGGGCCTGTAGTAAAAGTGCTCAACAAGGTAGGGCTGAGGCCAGGGAGGCATAGACCCATCCTAGCGAGGAGATGGGGGCAGGAGCAGCCCCTTTACAGTGATTCAGAGGCATTGTCAAGCAGCGTGTGGGAGGGTGGCTTCTGTCTTGTGCTGAGAATGGTTGCTGTTAGCAGAGCCAGGCCTGGTCATCCAGAGCCTTAGCAGTTGTTGGAGAAGCAGGTGCACATAGAGCTGGAGGTCAGGTAGTGCTTAATGTCTGATTTGAAGCCGTACAGGCTAGCTGGCACAGTTACTGAAGGCCTGGGGATTGATGTCATCACAGGCAGAACTGGGCACAAAGCTTGAACAGGGGACACAGAGGCTGCAGCTTGCTCTTCCTTTATCTTGTTTGCAGATCTTGCAGCTTGTCCCCTTCGGCTCATTACAGGCCCCATTGCAAGGCACATGCACAAGGCCTGCCAACTACAGAGGACCCAGACCGGGGAGTGGCCCCACGGCCCAGCTCCCTCTGATCAGAGAACCCTAGCACTCTTACAAAACTCGTGAACCCCTGCAGCTGCAGACCCCACTTGATGGGGTTAGCAAGTTCCCCATCTGGCGCTGGGTTTCAGCAGAAACACATTCAGCACATTCTCTTCTGCTTCTTCTCTTTCTCTCTTTCCTGCCATGGTATGAAGCAGCAGCAATCCGTTTCTTTCTTTGCTGTATCTCAGGAGATGACAACAGGTACTTGGACCAGAAAGCACCTGTCCATCCTTCTGCGTTCACAGTCTCACAACCTGACACAGCCACCTTTTCACTCTGGCTCACACAAACATCTCCTGCACACTCACAGTCGTTTGTCACTGTGCAGGTACTTGGCATTTCCCTGGCTCGAAGAGGCTTACTCTTCCTTTTCTCTTTCACAGCACATTTATATTCACTTGCTCATCGTTCTCTGAACTTCCATCTTTTCCCAGGCTGAAACGCAACCTTCATTCTTTTCCCAGGCTCTGAATGCAGCCTTGGTCTTTTCCCAGGCTTAGACCCAACCTTTGTCCTTTTGTTCAGGCTCGGGACACAACCTCTTCTCTCGTCTGCTTTGTCTCACCGCTGTGGTGCAATTTCAAAGCAGCACAGAACTTTCAGCATCCTGCAGCTTTCCTTTGCTCTCTGTCAAGCTGCCTCTTCCTTTTCCTGATGGGGCAGGCACTCCCTGCCCTGGGGGACAAATTGATGGCAGTCCCCAGGCAGGCCCATCTTGCAGCCCCAGTCTCTCCAGAAGCAGGAGCCCCCCTCCTCCTGGAGGAGAGCCCACTGATCTGACTCAAAGCCCAACTGTCCCAGCTTTATCAGGAGCCCTTTCCTCACTCCCCATTGGCTGGAGCCACTGTCCTTAGGCAAAAATGAATATGTATGAGGCTTCCTTGATGCCTCATTGGTACAGAAAAAGGTGCCTAAACATTCTCTGGTATTTTCCCCCAGAAGTTCTTTCAATCAGTCCCAGAGTCCCTTTCAAGGTGATTGGCTGTCTGGTGTCACATGCATAGGGAGGCAGTATAGCGTAGAGGTTTAGGGCACTGATCTGCAAACCTGGAGACCTGGGTTTGAATCCCACTGTCCCTACTTGTATACTGTGTGACCCTGAGCAAGTCACTTGACTTCCTTGTGCTCCCAGGTCGCACCTGGAAACAAGCTTTGGCTTAGTGTGCCTTTCCTGGTTAAACAATTTCCCCTTCCCTACATGTCTGCAAAACACAGTGGCCATTGTAGTGTCCACACATTTTAACACTGTCCCAGGTTTAAAACATTCCTGCAGCCAAACCCGTTATCTTTATTCAGTTATTTCCCCCAACGTTTGGTAGCCACCTCTGTGCCCTGTAAAGCATCTGCATTTTTTACATTTCAGCTCGTCCCTGGCTCAGTCGCTGCTGCTGTTTCACATAGCCCCCAGGCAGCACACACATAGCCCTACTTTCTGTCTCCAGCCCATGAACACATTTTACACATTTATTTCCCCTCACAGACTGGCAGCCTGCCATTTCCCTTGCACATCCGTTTATTTCATTTATTCATTATTTTCCTCTTTCCCCTGTCTTAGCACTATCTTTACATTGTGCCCCAGCACTAGATAGGACCTGCCTCATTAATATTCATGAGCCACCTCATTTGTACGCACGAGGTGGCTTCCCATTCTCAAGCGCGATTGGCGCTCACTAAAAGTGCATCTTCTTTCTCCTGGTTGCCTCTCACCCTCTGCTGTGGTCTTCAGTCCATCTCTTTTATTGCCCTGGGACTGGGACCACTGGAGAGGCAATCCCAAAAGCCGCTGAAATGGCCACTCGAAAATGCACTTCTACGCATGCGCAGAGATGGCCGGCACTGCAGTGCCATTCCAAATGCTGGTGGCTCCACAAATTTGTTCCTCCGGCCCCGCTCTCCTCTGGAAACCAATGCAGGGGACCGCAGAAGAAGAAGAAGAAGAAGACAAAAACACAGGGGCAAGCCAGAAGAATCCAGGACTCTGGCCAAAAAAAATTGGGGGTGGAAGCAAACTTCGGGAAAATTAGCTTTTTTCAGGGGCTTCCAGGTAAGCCCCCCACAGGAGGGTTACACTAAGAAGTGCAAAATTATGCACATCGGACAAAGGAACCCTGGGGTGAGCTACAGGATGGGGGTGGAGAGTTGGTATCACCAAGGAAGAAAGGGACGTAGGGGTTATTTTTTCTGATGACCCGAAAGTGTCAAAGCAGTGTGCCAAGGCTGCAGGGAGGGCCAGCAGTATGCTGGGGTGCATAGGCAGGGATATCACTAGCAGAAGGCAGGAGGTAGTGATGCCTATGCATCAAACACTAGTCAGGCCTCACCTGGAGTACTGTGTGCAGTTCTGGAGGCCGCATCTTCAGAAGGACATTGACAGGGTTGAGACGGTCCTGAGAAGGGCTACTAAGTGATACAGGGCTTGCACCACAAAACTTATTAGGAGAGACTGAAGGACCTTAATAAGTATTCACTGGAGGAGAGGGGGGACATGATAGAAACATTCAAGTACCTAAGGGGCATAAACAAGGTGCAGGGAGGAGACACCTTCCAATACAGGAGGAGTAGAAGAACGAGGGGTCATGATGTGAAAATGGAAGGTGGCAGGTTGAGAGGAGAATGTGAAAAAGTTTTTCTTCCTGGAGAGGGTGGTGGACGCATGGAATGGTCTGCCATAGGAGGTGGTGGGAACAAGCATGGTGGAAGGATTTAAACATGCCTGGGATAGGACTAGGGGAATCTTGGAGGTAGGGCAGAGGGAGGGGAAGCCATTGACCAGATATGGTCAAGTATAGGGCTTACGGGCAGACTAGATGGGACTTTCTGTCCTTATCTGCTGACAATTTCTAAGTTTCTGTGTTTCTATGGCCATACACAACTCACCTTGTGTTTCCATCTCGGGGCTGAGATACCAGCATTGACCTCTCGAACTTCACTCTCCAGGTCCATATGCTGTTATCGCAACCCCTCAATGGAAACACAGGCTCATTATGTATGATCACTCATAAATTATTCCTTATATGTTCCTGGCACTGACGCGAACAAGAGCCACCCCTGCGGAATTGGTGGGAGTTAAGGGCTCAGTATATCCACTGATTCCTCCCAGGCATACAGCATCATTGTTTATGTTGATAAACAAAACTGTACAGTGCTGTATGCTAATTCTCCTGGCCTAAGTCAGAAACCTCCTCCACACATGCCTTTCTCCTAATCTCCATTGCAGGCAACTAAACCTGCCAGATTCTCTTCCCTCACTGTAACTTCCATTAATTATATATGTGTGTATGTATATATTACATGGATACATGGGGAGCAGTGTGTAACAAATTGTTTTTTTGTTACACAACCAGTGTGTATGAGGCTGCTTAAATCACAAGAGCAAAGCTCAAGTGGTTCATGTTAACCATGAATTTGGGGATTTTGTAAACAAGTTACTACAGTCCCTTCTTTTAAATAATGGTTGCTTTTAGTCAGGTTAAGGGGTGCAATGGACGAAAAGAGACTTGGCAAGATTGGAGGAATGATCAAAAATATGGCTGCTTAGATTCAGTGCAAAAAAGTGCAAAGTAATGCATCTGGGAAACAGAAACCCAGGGAAAGAGTATACAAGGGGGGGGGTAGTAACAACACAAATGGAAAGGGACCTGGGGGTAGTCATATCAGATGACTTTAAGGTAAGTAAGCAATGTGAGAAGGCAGTAAGGATGGCTGGGGTTGCTAGTATGTATAGGGAGAGGCATCACCAGTAGAAAATGGGAAGTTGTTATCCCTCTGTTCAGATAGTTGGTGAGACCCCATCTGCAGTACTGCGTACAGTTCTGGAGACCCCATCTCTGCAGGGACATAGATAGAATGGAGGCAGTCCAGAGGAGGGCAACTAAAATGGCGCAGGCTCTGCAACAGAAGCCATCTGAAGAGAGACTAAAAGTGCTTAATATGTATACCCTTGAGGAAAGGAGGGACGGGGGGGACATGATAGAAACTTTCAAATACCTCAAGGGAATCGACAAAGTCCAAGACGGAAGCATCTTTAAGAAAAAGAGATGTACAAGAACAAGGGGGCACAGTTTGAAGATAGAGGGGGGATGGCTCAGGGGCAATGTGAGGAAGTACTTTTTCACAAAGAGGGTGGTGGATGCATGGAACCGCCTTCCTGAGGAGGTTGTGGGGTCAAAAACAGTGGGGGAATACAAGAATGCATGGGACAGACATAAGGCAATTATAGTGAAGGGTAGGAGGAAATAAGGTGTTGGGTAACTGGAATCTGCAGCTTATCCAATAGGTAGGAAATGGTCAGATTAGGTGGGCCAAGCGGTCGTTATTTGCCGTCAAAGTCTATGTTTCTATGTAGGTTGCACATCGCTGCTCTTCTGCCCAGTAAGTGAAATTGAAACAGCATTGAGAAAGCAAGTGTTTTTTTTTTTTCACCGATAGGCTGCTGATATTTGTTGCTCCATTATACACATTAATGTATAGCAGTAAATTACAACTAAGTTTTTGGACTGTAAAACATTTAGCCAGTAATACTACCATTTATCCATTCAGCAGAAGAGTTGTGATCGCAATTGGGCCCACTGGTTTATGGTGACTGAAAAAAATGTATAATGTTTTAAAAAAAGGGATTCTAGGATTTTTGACTAGTGTTCTCTAAATTTCAGTTATCCCCATGATAGTGGGTTTTCAAAATTCTGATAATTGGAACCAGCTGAGTTTCTACAGTTCCATTCATTTTTCCAGCAAACATGGTAAAATAGTGTCCCTGATGAGCAATAGCTGACTATTCAACTGAAAATAACCTTTCTTGGTTAAGGAATACAATGCTTTACTTTATCAGATAACACCAATACCCTGAGTTACGTGGTAAGGGAACTTGCTTGATGACTGGTAGAGGCATTAACTTACAGTAGCAGACCACTGAGTGTGAGGCCCACTGCTTTCTCAGTCAGCCTTCAGTAACACAAATGATACCTGACGAACACAACCATGAGAAGAGTTTGGGAATGAAAATGTTTTCCAGTGTTTTAAACTATCATGTTGTGTGCCCGTTGAAGTCACACTGTAATTAAACCCCAGCATTCTAAGGTTTTATGACATTCTAAATTAATGTACTGTTATGTTACTTATTTAGTATTTGCTTTTTAATGCCGTGAAAAGGGAGACTCCTGCACATTCACCAGTCTCCCTGGGACATGTAACCCATCTGTCTTATTCTCACAAAAGCATCCAGATTCACATGGGATATTTTCTTTACCTGTTTTCACAAACAGGCAGGAACTTTGACAAGGATGGCAATATGTTTGATTGGTGGAGCAATTACTCAGCAATGCACTTTAAGGACCAATCCCGCTGCATGATTTACCAGTATGGGAACTACACCTGGGAGCTGGCCGGAGGACAAAATGTAGGAACTACTTTTAAATACTACTGTTATATTCTACTGGTGTACAGGCAGCATTTGTGTATACGGCAAGCTATTCCACCTCTTCTTTACAGGCAATGAGAAAGTTAGCAAGGCAGTGTGATCTAGTGGTTAGAGCACCAGTTTGGAAACCTTGAGAACACAAGTTCAAGCCCCGCTAGTGCAAAATATTCCCTGTGTGACTTTAGGCAAGTCACTAAACCTTTCAGTGCTCTAGTCCATCCAGGTGTAGAAATGGTAGACACAGTACCGCACTGGAACCTACATGTTACATCTCATCTGGTAAATATATAGTAAGAAAAATTATTCCACCCCTACCTTGCAAGCAGTGACTAAATTTTTACTTTATAATTATCAAAACATTTAGGTGATGCAGAGCTTCTGCATATTTAGCCTTACATATAGGGGATTTGCAATGGGCGGCCTCCAAATATGCAATTTATCTTCAAGTGGGAGGGAGCAGGACCATAACTCACGAGTGCAAAGCCATGGATAAAGAAATGAAAGTCCTCCCGACTTACAAGTGACAACAAATTGCCTGTTTTGAGTCAGGCCATTGTGTATTCAATCTATACAACTAGTTTATAATTTATAGCTTTTAAACCTGCAGTTTGTTTGAAGATTCTGTTTTTTTATATTAACAGCTGGCATCAGTGCTGCACTCGGCATTGTGATGTCATCAGCACTGTAAAAGCTGCTCTGTGGTTCTGGTTCAGTATTCCACTGTAATAACAGTAACCTTATACTAAGGTAATTTTGGAGCATGGGGCAGTGGCCCATAAACTGCTCCTGGAGACACTAATAATAATACATTTCAACCTGTACTAAATGCCTATCGAGTCTCTGCTTAAATTCTGAAGGAGTTTTACTAATGATTATGCCAAGGGGCAAAGAGTTCCATTTGTTGACTATTCTGTTTGTGAAGTAATATTTCCTATTTTGTGTATGAAAATGTTTACTAGCAAGCTGAAGCGATTGTCCTTTTGCTGATGTTGAAATCTGTTTAAACTCCATGTTCAACTCACACAGTAGAAGTGGATCATGTAAAATGTTGTACATTACTAAGTCCCCTCTCAATCTTCTGAGAGTTGGAGGCAGTCGTTTTAAGGTTTCTAGCCTAACTTCGTAAGTGTCATTCCTAAGAGAAACTATAATATTTGCTGCCCGACAATGAGTTCCTTCAAGATCTTTAATTTTTCCGACTCTATGGGGGCACCAGAATAGTTTAGCATAGTCAAGATGTAGTCTTACATAGGCCCTATATAAGGGAAAAATTATTTCTTTATTTCTGGAAGTAATATTGCATTTAGTGGCCCAGAAGACCTTGTTTACCCTGCAATAACCTTATAGTGTGTGGGAGAGGGTTTTTGTTAATTGAATTCTATCGTTTCCCAGCACTGTTGTACCATCAGTGTGACTTCACGATGCTATTGTACGATCCTGAGTACATCACATTGATGGTACAACATAAAATATCTTTGCACATGTGCAATTCGCGATGCTCCGGACCTTGGGAAATGGCCGCAGCAGCGAGTGCTGTACTAGAAAGATGAACAGCGAGTAGTGGACTCAAAGTAGGGGCATATTTTCTTTTTACTGTTGCCCTTAACACAGTCAGAGACTGTAGATTTATAAAAAAAAATAATAAAAAAAAAGACCCTCTGAGAGAAAGGAGGACTGGGAACAGAGTGGGGCTTGTTCTTGGATTGCGGGGGACATGCGAGGAAGAAGTGATCAGCGATTGATTTACTGTTGCCTATGCACAATAAAAGACAATGAATGGGCAGCAGTAAACAACAATGCTGTTTTCACTTCTCGAGGTTATATGACAACCAAAAACCTCTCAAGCTTTGCTCTCGAGGTGTACTTGGTTGTCATGACAACCTCTCAAAGTGAACACAGTGTTGTTGTTCACTGTTGCCCATCCATTATCCTCTATATAGTGTATGGGAGAGGGTTATTGTTAATCGAATTCCATTGTTTTCCAGTAGTGTTGTACCATCAATTTGACATCACAATGCTGTTGTACCATTGTGAGCACATCACATCGATGGTACAACAACATAGAATGTATTTTTGCATGCACAATTCGTGATGCTCTGGACCTTGGGAAACAGCCACGGCAGTAAGTGATGTCATAGAAAGCAAAGCAGCGAGTAGTGGACTCAAAGTAAAGGCATATTTCCTTTTTACTGTTGCCCTTAACGCAGCTGAAGACTGTAGATTTATAAAAACAAAACAAAAAAAATAGATTCCCTCAGAGAAAGGGGGACCGGGGACGGAGTGAAGCTTATACATGGATTGGGGGTGGGGGTGAGGACAAAGTCTGACATTGCGGCGCAAGGAAGACGTGATCAGCAATTGATTTACTGTTGCCCATACACTTTAAAAGACATTGTATTGCTTTTACTGATTATTATGTGGTGTTATCACTACCCCCAAGTCCCTCTCACAGGCACTTTCAGCCAATATTTGTACCACAATGTGTAGGTATGTTCGGGGTTATTATATCCTAAATGCATAACCTTGCACTTCTCGATATTAAATCTCATCTCTCATTAAGTAGTCCAGTCATATCTATTGAGAGCAGATTGAATTACAGTACTTGTGTCTGGGCTATAGCTACGCAAGATCCACCCAACTTTGAGTCATCTGCATACTTACATGCCCAGCTAAGTGTATTTTAAGTCTGCAATAAAGACATGAAAAATGAGGGGTCCCAGGACAGAGCCCTGGGGACACCACTAGTAACATTTGCAGTGCCTGATCTTACACCCTTAATTTGAACTGTGTTCTATTATGTAACCAGTCCAGTATTTATTTAATTAGTGCTGGTGTTACATTAGCTTTTGACATTTTTTTATAATTACCAAGTAAGGGATCAAGTCAAAAGCTTTGCAAAAACCCAGAAAGATGGCATCATACGGGGTCTTATGGTCCAGTGAGGCACTAATGTTCTCATAAAAACAAAGTAAGTTTTTAGTGCAAGAATCTCCTGATTTAAACCCGCGTTGCCCCTAATCGAGCTCACCTATGTCAGATTCAGTTTTATCTTTGATCATACTTTCAGGAATTTTCCAAGTTACGGCCAAGCTTGTGGGTCTGTAGTTACTGATGGCTTGCTTACTACCTTTCTTATGGATGGAAGTGATTTCTGCCAAGCGCCAGTATCATGGGATACCCCGGTGTTAATTGAATCTTGAACAATTTCTCTAATAGGCTTCACCATGGCACCAGCTCCAGGGGAGCTGTGTGTTTTTAGTTTATTAATCTTATGGATTACGTCATCTTCTGTGATTTCTAGTTTCTCCTCTAACCTTGTCATGATCAGTTGTGGTGTCTTTGTTTTAGGTGCATAAATTGAACCAGAATAGTTGTTGAAGTACAGCAGTCAGCCATTTCTTGTGGATCACTAACATTACTTCCATTATGAAAAGCTGATCCAGTGCCATTTTGAGTTATAAAATGTTTAGCTATTAGTTTTGTTTGCATTTTGTACTGTGGCAAATTTCATGCATTTTTTTTTGCTTTGCGGATTGACTTTTATGCAGTTTCATTCTTTGATGAGATATGCTGACCAATGTATATAAATCTTATGTTTTAGGTAGTGCTTATTGCCGGTGGGTGGGCAGAGGGGGACAGTGAAAAAGCAGGAATACTGAACGAATATTTCTGCTCAGTATTCACAAAAGAGGAGGGGGAAGTGCCTAATCCAATTAACAGAAGCACTCTTGATAGGGGGGTCGATCCCAGTCCTTTCACAGAAGAAAGGGTTCTGCAAGAACTCCTAAAACTGAAGGTGGACAAAGCAATGGGTCCTGATGGAATTCACCCCAGAATTCTAAAAGAATTAAGGAAGGAACTAGTGAAACCACTGGCTACTCTTTTAATAAATCATGGAGGATGGTGTGGTACCCGAGGACTGGAGGAAGTGATGTGATTCCCCTCACAAAAGTGGGACCAAGACAGAGGCAGGAAACTACAGACCTGTCAGTCTGACCTCTGTGGCAGGGAAAGTGATGGAGTCACTTCTGAAGGAAAGAATAGTTGAGTACCTAGAGGTCAGTGGAGCACAGGATCTAAGGCAGCATGGGTTCACAGCGGAAGGTCATGTCAGACGAATCTAATAGATTTCTTTGACTGGATGACCAAAATAGTAGACCAGGGAGGGGCTGTGGACATGGCCTACCTAGACTTTAGCAAGGCATTTGACACAGTCCAACACAAAAGATTATTAGTCAAATTAACCAACCTGGGAGTGGGTCCCAGGGTGGTAGCCTGGTAAAACATTGGCTGGACAACAGGACACAGAAGGTAATTGTAAATGGAATCCACTCTGAAGAAAGGGCGGTTAATAGTGGGGCAACGAGGGTTCAATATTGGGTCCAGTCCTTTTAATATCTTCATCAGTGGCATTGCAGAGGACTGGAAGGAAAAGTATGCCTTTTGCAGATGACACAAAGATCTGCAACAGGGTTGATACACAAGGAGGCGTGGAAAGGATGAAAAGGGACTTGGCAAGGTTGGAGGAATGGTCAGACGATGGCAGCTAGGATTCAATGCAAAAGTGAAAATAATGCACCTGGGAAACAAGAACCCAGGGAAGAATACACAATGGGTGGGGAGGTAGTAACAACAAAACAGGAAAGGGACCTGGGGTAATCATATCAGATGACCTTAAGGTTAGCAAGCAATGTGAGAAGGCAGTAGGTAGGGCCAGGGTATACTGGGATGTATAGGAGAGGCATCAGCAGCAGAAAACAGGAAGTTGTTATCCTCTGTACAGACAGTTGGTGAGACCCCATCTGGAATACTGTGTCCAGTTCTGGAGACCCCATCTCCGCAAGGACATAGACAGGATAGAGGCAGTCCAGAGGAGGGCAACTAAAATGGTGCAGGGTCTGCAAGAGAAGCCATATGAGGAGAGACTAAAGGAGCTTAATATGTATACCCTTGAGGAAAGAAGGGAGAGGGGAACATGATAGAAACTTTCAAGTACCTCAAAGGGAATCAACAAAGTCCAAGAGGGTAGCATCTTTCAGAAAAAGAGACTTGCAAGAACAAGGGGACACAATTTAAAGATAGAAGGAGGGCAGTTCAGGGGCAATGTGAGGAAGTATTATTTCACAGAGAGGGTAGTGGATGCATGGAACAGCCTTCCTGAGGAAGTTGTGGGGTCTAAAACTGTGGGAGAATTCAAGAATGCATGGGACAGACATAAGGCAATTCTTGTGGGGGGCAGGAAGATATAGGCTGTTGGTTAACTAGGATCTGCGGCCTATCCTGTAGGTAGGGAAATGGGCAGACTAGATGGGCCTAGCGGTCCTTATCTGCCGTCAAAGTCTATGTTTCTATGTTTCTATTTATTCTTTTTATTTATTAACTTTTTTATTTTCGGTGTTAACCACTTAGGCTTAATGTCCTTATTGTATTTCTTGATTTTAAGTATGAATTTATTACTGGCCTCTGTAACACAGTGTGCTTAAAGGTTTGCTATTTCTCTTTTACTGATTTATTTAACAGTATGGTTTCCCATTTAACACAGTTGAGATAATTGCTAATACCAGTGATGTCTGCCCAGGAGTACTGAAGTATTTCCATGATCCCACTTGTGAATGAATGCCCAGTTAGGATACTAGAAAGAACAGTATTGTGTTCGCTGTTACCAGTTGGCACATCAGTCTGTATGCTTTCATTAGTTGCATTATCTGTAGCCAATAAATCATCCAGTACTTTATCCCCTCTAGCTGGGGTTTTGACATATTGCATTAACCCCAGCTAAACTGCAAGGTCAACAAGGATTTTACTCAGTTTGGTGCTTGCATTCCTGGTCTCCCAATCAGTGTCGCCTAAATTCTTATCCCCGGGTGTGATAGTATCCCCTTTCTCACAGGCTTTTTCAAATTCAGAAATTAAATTAGTAGTGACCTCAAAGATCAAGTCTGGAGGTCTATAGCAGATGCCATTGTTAAGTTTTTGGGGATTCTTACTGGATACACTGATCCATATGGTTTCTGAATCAGTATCCTTATGTTTGATTTTATTAGTTATGTTTTCTCTACGTAAGGTCTCTTGTTTTATATAAAGTGTGACCCCCTCCCCCCCCCGTCTGTTGTGTCTGTCTTTATGAAAAAGTTGTTAGCCCTGTATGTCCTTCCCCCAGTCAAGCTCTGAGGATCACAAGGTTTCAGTGATGGCCACCAAGTGCAACTGCTTATTAGCACTAATTGCCTTTAATTCATTCACGTTGTTATTTAAACTTCTAATATTAAGAAGGGTTTTCAGCTATATGTATTTCTGTTTGTACTGTACTTAGCTTGGTGTTTTCCATTTTAGGTTCCCCCTACTGCTTACTTTAAAGAGAGATTATTTAACATTCTCTCAATGGGTCCTATTCACAAAGGTGTGGAGTGGCTACGTGCCATGTAACTCTGGCATGTAGCCCACCCCACACCTGCTCATGCCCACTGTGCCGCCCACGTGGAAAGCACAATACACAGATGCCCCCCCATGCATCTGAAGCCCCAGCTCTGCATGGGGCTGGGCTGGGAGCCAGTGCGGGGAGAGTGTCTGCACTCCACGCCATATACAAAGGTGTGGAGTGCAGTGCGCAGGGGGCCAGTGGCTATGCCAATGGAAGTCAGCCGTAACATCTATGTGCCCACTACAGGATGTTGCCACAGGCTGCAGCTGTGATTGCAGGGGTCAATGGACCCCCACATTGGCCGCTTCAGCCATCAGGGCACTGTGGGAGGGCTTGGGGCAGACTACTGGGAAACCCCCCCTGCTGTTGGCAGTGTGCCGGGTGCAAACATGGTGCCCCACAGGCACAGGTAATCCACCGTGGGACCCAGTTGGGCAGCTGATTGGCTGCCAGCCTGGGATTACTGCTCCACACCTGACCGCCCCTGTGAACCTGCACACCGGGGGCAGGGCCAAGTATGGGGGTGTACATGAATCTGGCTGCTGTGCCGATCACCCAAGGGTGCAGAGCTGCATGAGGGGGATTATGTTCCTTTCGTGAGTACCCCCACCTGCCTTAGTGAATAGGCCCCAATGTGCTTGGCCAATATCCTTGCTCCTATCTTGTTAAAGTGTAGCCCATCCCTGGAAAAGAGGTAGTTATTTTAGTAAAATTTGATCCATGTGTCTATAAACATCAGGTTGCCTGTCATGCACCAGTTTACTAGCCTGATGTTTATGTGATTTTTTTTTTTCATCATA
Organism: Neoceratodus forsteri; assembly: GCA_016271365.2. Taxonomy (NCBI): domain Eukaryota; kingdom Metazoa; phylum Chordata; order Ceratodontiformes; family Ceratodontidae; genus Neoceratodus; species Neoceratodus forsteri. The sequence goes on along the minus strand of CM057452.1, from coordinate 262,913,983 downwards.
GTCTTTTGGGACTGGGAGAATGCCAGGCATGGCTGCCTTACATACCTGATTGGAGCTCTGTACTCATCTCCACTAGTTCATTACATATGTCTTTCCTGTGACTATGGCCAGTATCGTTAGTGCCCACATGGAGTGTAACAATAGAATAAGGGCTAAGGTTGTTTGCAAGCTTATTAATTCTCAAATGCATATAATTTATTTTAGCACCTGGGAGACACATCAGTACTGTATTCTCTTTGTCATTTTTATGGAGTTGTGTGTCAGTAAACCTGACAATTGGATCCCCAATTATCAGGTTAGTGCTGACTGAGTTTACAGTAGTGTTGCCAGGAGGTGAAATGTCGGTGTATCAGACTGGGGAATTTCTTCACTCAGAACAGTGACCAGTGGGGTACCACAGGGATCAGTGCTGGGACCGGTCCTATTCAATATCTTCATCAGTGACATTGCGCAGGACCTAGAAGGCAGAATTTCACTGTTTGCTGATGACACAAAGCTCTGTAACAGAGTACACATACCAGAGGGTGTAGACAGAATGAGAAGCGACCTGCAGAAGCTTGAAGAATGTCAGGGGTTTGGCAGTTGAAATTCAATGCAAGGAAGTGCAAGATAAAACATATGGGGCACAAAAACCCTGGCACAATATATCAGTTGGGGTGAGGATATAGCATGCACCAAGCAGGAAAGGGATCTTGGGGTTATCATCTCTAATGACCTCAAGGCAGGGAAACAGTGTGACAAGGCAGCAGGTAAAGCAAATAGGATGCTGGGATGCATAGGCAGGGCATCACCAGCAGGAAAAGGAGTCATAATTCCACTATACAAGACACTAGTGAGGCTCCACCTGGAGTACACTGTACAGTTCTGGAGACCTTACCTACGTAAGGACATAGACAGGGTAGAGAAGGTTCAGAGGAGGGCAACAAAGATGGTGCATGGATTGCATCACAAGTCCTATAAGGACAGATTAAAGGAACTGAACATGTACTCCCTAGAGGAGAGGAGGGAGAGAGGGGATATGATAGAGACATACAAGTATCTTACAGGGAGGAACAGGGTGCAGGAATACACTATTTTTAAGCGAAAAAGATGTTCCAGGACTAGAGGCATGGGATGAAGTTGGAGGAGGATGATTCAGAGAAACATGAGGAAGAATGTCTTCACAGAACGGGTGGTGGACAAGTGGAACACCCTGCCAGAGGAAGTGGTGGGGGCTGAAACAATCACAGGATTTAAGAATGCATGGGATAGACATAAAGGAATTCTGGAGGTCAGGGGTAAGGGGCAACAGACTTCTTGGAAAACATAAACTGAACTTACAAGCTCAAATGGGCAGAATGGGTGGACCATAGGCCCTTATCTGCCGACACTGTCTATGTATCTATGTATCTATGTATCTATGTAACAGCAAAATTATTGGTTGAGCTAATAGGTTCAGAGTTCTATGAAATGGCCCTTTTCCTCCTTCATATACAGTGTATAGGGCCTACAGGCAGACTGGATGGGCCTAGCAGTCCTTATCTGCTGACAATTTCTATCTTTCTATGTTTTTCCCGTACTAACCAGGCACCAGTCATTACTCAGGGGTTCCTGATTACCCATCCCCTCTTGGGTTTGTCACCTCATCAGAAACACTGATACAGGACCTGACTCAGCATCATCTCCAGATCTTCTACTTCTTTCTGGGACAGACTGAGATCGGATTTTGTTTTCTGTTTCAGTTTTCTTAACAAATGTCTCTGCATTATTGGTTTCTAGAGCTCTCATGAGTTCCAGTTTGGTTTTATTAAGATCATCACCAAGCATTTTTATATGAGGAAGGCACTAGAACAAGGGGTGTGGTAACATAAACAGCTCCACTGCCTAAGCAGGTGCAGCTGCAGCTAAAATCATACAGTAATTTCAAGAAGCCACACTCCACAGCTGAATAGTTGAAAAAATACTGTTTTATTAAATATTGTACCCCCCTGGTGATGTAGTGACTACGAAACTGGTCGGGGTTTCATATATTCTGTGGAGCTACATGGCGGTTTGCTCCTTTTATAGCTTTTTATGTACTCTGTTTAATAAAATAGTATTTATTTAACTATTCAGCTGAGGAGTATGGCTTCTTGATATTACTGTACCACTAGAACAAGGGGGCATGCAGTGAAGTTAAGAGGGGGAAATTTAGGAGAAATGTGTGGAAAAACTTCACATAAAAAGTGGTGGATGACTAGTGCAGCCTGTCAGAAGAGGTAGTGGGTGTCTGGCCAGGTGGCGCTGAGGACTGAGGTGCTGGATGACACACCTCACGCTACGCCAGCAACCTGTGTTTGGGAACGGGCATGGGCCACTGGGGGTTGGCAGGGGAAGGGAAGGATTGACCGTCCAGAGGACTGCTGTCCTTCGGGGAGGGGGGACACACAGCACTGGCACCTGGTTGTCCCCTGGCAGAGGCTGGGGAGCAAGGTGCCATGCAAGAGCATGGGGGGAGCCGAGTGCAGTTGTATTGAGGGGGAGCGTGCACGTAAGTGTGCGGGTTCCTCCTCGGCTTGTGTCATTGCACGTACTCAACTCCGGAGGGAGCTATCACAGAAAAATGCTGCCTCCCCATGTATGAGCCACTCCTGGTGCCTGTCCCCTCTGGCCATGACAGTTCCACCTATGGTGGCTCCACTTGGGTGGGGGCTTCCCTGAGTATGAGGGGGCAGGTCACCGGGAGACAGGTGAGCCCATTCGCAGGGCTAGGGGAGACTGGCCCCAAAAAGAAAAAAAAAAAGAAGAGGTAGTGGGGGCTAAGACTGTGGGAAGCTTCAAGCATGCATGGGATAGGTACAGGGGCATAGTAAGTAAAGAAATGGGGAAGGAGTGACACCTATGACCAGCTAGGGTCAGTGTTGACAGAACAGGCAGGGACAAGGGGCAGACTGGATGGACCTAAATGTCCTTTTCTGCTGATAAAAATCAATGTTTCTAAGTTTCTGCCTTTGCACTTACCACATGTATGGTATTCTAGAACCCTGGTGTTAAAGGCTGATGCATGCATTGTACACACATGGCACTGTATAACCGAGCCCTCTCTGCAAAGCAACTCCAAGAAATCCTCTGCTGGATGCATCCCCCCTTGTTTTTTCCTCACCCTGAAACAACAGATAATACGAGGAGTTAGCTTACCCTATAAACCCGATAAGGGTTAGAATGGTGTCTCTGCCACCTCGTCGAATGCAGGCAGATGTGCTTGCCTCTTTATTTATTTGAAAAAGTTTCACCAGGCAATGTGCAGAAAAGAGCTGCAATAGCTTGTTTCCAGATGCATCCTAGGGGAAAGGGGAAAATGGGATACATTCAGATGAAGTATGATTAGCAAAGAGCTAAAATAAACATGAAAATCATGCATAAAAAAAAATTAAAACACAAAGGGCAATAAACAAAATCAAATTGCAGCTAATAAACAAGTATAATGACATACACTGAAAGTCAATAATGCAAAGGACAAAAAATATTTACTGCATGATAAAGGATGGAAACTTGTGATATTCAGGGGCAGAACCACACAATTGAGTAAACAAAACGAAGCCCACTTAGCCAGTACATGGGGAAGAGTCTATCTAAGGAGGTGAAGGAATTGGAGGGGAGATTGATATAGAATAAAAAGGGGAAAGAAAAAACATAGGGAAGAGGGTAAGGGATTAGGCGAGGAGAAGGTGAAGAATTTAGAGAAATGAGTAATAAGGAAAGGTATGTGTTCAAGAGAAGGAGCAGGAAGGGGAAATGTGGTAATGGAGAAGATAGGACAACGAGTTAGTGGATGGGGCAAAGTGGATATTTAAAGAGAGGGAGTTCCAGATATTTGGGAAATGGTAGGAGAAGGCAGTCCATCCTGAAGTTGAAGTATGAGCAGGGAGAGCAAGAGTCCTATGAGGGGAGTTACGAGAGGTGTAAGTGGGAGAAGGGGTGGTAGACAGGAAGGCATTAAGGTATGGTGAAAGGGAGCCAAGCCAGAACTTCCTAACTAATGAGGCACAATGTGCAAGGCTTCTGTCCCCAAGAGGAAAGAAGGCGAGGGCAAAGTAAAGGTCACAGTGATGTGTACATAGGGGACAGTTTAGGGCAACATGACAGAAGGAGTTGAAAAGGGTGTCCAGTCTGGTGAGGGTGGACTTAGGAACAACACTGTAAACTACGTCTCCAAAGTAAAAGATTGGGAGGATCATCTTCTGGACAGTCTCACGGTGGGCTTGAAGGGGGATGCAACCACGATGTCTGTAGAGAGCACCAAGTTTGGGATGTAGTTTTTTGTGGATAGCATCCACATGAACAGCAGAATCTAGGTTCTGGTCTAGCCAGAGCCAGAGATATTTAAAACTGGAGACATCCTGCAAAGGGGACCCCTTAAGGGTGTGAAAGGTAGGGGGGGCCATAAGCCTGACCTAGCCTCTGCCTGGGGCCAGAAGTCATAGAGACTGTATTTTTGGGATTGAGAGATAATTGATTTGTGCAAAACCAGCTCTGGACATTACTGAAAGCCAACTGGAGGCTGGTCACCACATCAGAGGAGGACGTACCAGAGGTATCCAAGACAGTATCATCTGTGTACATGTGGATATCAGCTGTTGAGCAGGCAGCAGGTAAGTCATTCAGAAAAATGGAGAAAAGAATTGGTACAAGCACCGAACCTTGAGGGGCACCAGTGTTGATGGGAAAAGGGGGGAAATGGAGTCACCAATCCTGACTGATTGGGACCTACCCACGTGGTAGGAACATAGCCAGTTAGTGGTGGACTCTGAGAGACCAGCCGCTGTAAGCTTATTGAGGAGAAGAGAGTGAGCAACAGTGTCAAAAGCTTTGGACAAGTTGACAAAGATGGCAGAGGTGATGTGGCCTTGATCCATGTCAGAGAGAATATAGTCAGTGAGCCGGAGCGGGGAGGTTGCAGTGGAGTGGGCATTGTGCAAGCCAGACTGGAAAGGGGTGAAGAAGGAGGAGTATTCAAGGAAAGAGGAATGCTGAGCCAGAACAAGGTGTTCTTACAGTTTTACAAGGATTGGGAGAAGGGAAATTGGGCGGTAGTTACCGGGGTTTGAATAGTCACCCCCCCCCTTAGGGAGGGTAGATGGTAAGTGAGTGGGAGAGCAGTGGCATGGGCTGAGAGGTGCAGGAGCTTTGGGTCAAGACTCAGGCCCATCCCGGCTTTTTCCCTTATGAGGGTTAAGGGCTGGAAGCGCTTTTAGGGTATCAGCAGGGGAGACTGGAGAGAAGGAGAAACAGTGAGGAGAAGAAGAGGGTGCAGAAGGGGCTGGTGGAAGAAGAGCTAAAGCACAGGTGGTGAAGAAATTGTTGAATTCATTTGCAACAGAGTGGGGATCAGAAATAGTGATGTCACCAAACCTCTAGGACTGGAGGAGGGGGTTGGGAATGGGAGGGGGGGATAAGGCATGGACTGCTCTTTTTTGGCAAGTCCGATGACCCTGGTGCAGGCTCTATGGAGAGTCCAGAATTTAACCAGATCACCTAGAATACCTGAGGCCTTTTAAGTCTTCAATGCAAAATCACAAGCTCACTACAGGCCAGCAGTTCAGCTGATACCCAGGGGAAATGAGAGCCTCTGACCCTTGTTTTCCTGATAATAGCATGGCGGTCCCAAACATGCAAGAACTGGGTCTTGAAGTAGTTCAAGGCAGAGTTGACAGAGGAGGCCTTTGCAATCAGTGATCAGTCGATACCAACGAGATCCTCATGGAGGGAGAACAAGTCAAGGGACTTAAAAGAGCAAAGAAGGTGGACATTGGTGGGGCTTTGGGGTGATGGATTTTATGAACACAGTAGACCATGTAATGGTTACTGAGTTCATCTGGCAAAATTCCTGATGTAACTACCTGGTAAGAATGAGATGCTAGAACCCAATCTAACAGGGTATGATTGCCTGACTAGTGATTAGAACGAGTTGGTTCAGAGATCAACTGTGTGAGATTCAATGAGGAAATGTGTTGACAGAATTTGGATTTTATACTGGAAAGCCAATCAATGTTAAAATCACGCAGGATGAGAAGTTCACCAGATGTAGAATGGGAGATGAGATTAGAGATGAGATCAAAGGTAGAGGATGACTAGGGCAGCAGTATACACCACCCACAAAGATAAGAAGGGAGCATGGGAGGGATAGTTTTTTTAGCAGAAGTTCATAGGTAGAGGGGGAGGAAATGGAGAGACAGAGGTTATACTGGATAGAGGAGGAGATGTAAATGGCCACTCCCAACCCCTGGTTGACCAATCCTGCCGAATGACAGGTAACCAGGGATGGAGATTGCAGCATCAGGGATTTCAGAAGAGAGGCAAGATTTGGTGATAACCAGAACACTGGGTTTTAGGGTAATCATAAGAGGCTGGAGAAGATCAATTTTAGGAAGAAGGCTCCTAATATTGAGATGTAATACTTTTAATCCTTTAGGGAGGTCAGTGGGGGGAAGGACTGATGGGCCAAGGTTGGGTTCAATGTCACCTGCTGTAAGGAGCAGTAGAAAGATGAGCAGCCTAGATGGGGTGGATAAGCACCTCTGAGGTGGGAAGGATTTAATAGAAGCAAAAGAGGAGGAATGAGCAGGGGAGTGCCTAGGTGTAGATAGAATGGAGCAAAGGGATAATAAATGGTTACTGGGAGATTGCAAAATAGATGGTCTGGGGCACCAGGGTGAGTGAAGAAGGGGAGTGTGACAAGAAAGTGGAAGAGTAGGAGAAGGTGAGTATTGATAGGAGAGTGGCATTGGCAAGGCAAGAAGGGGGAAGGGATGACTGGATGACACAGTAAACAGGAGGGGGAGAGTAGTGAGAAAAAGGAGGACTATAGTGAGAGGAGAGGGAAAAGATAACGCTGCAGTGACAGTAAAAAGGTAGAAGAGAGGAAGACAGAAGAGGGGGTGAACAAGTGGAAAAAAAACTAATCAAAAAATGAGCTATGGAGGGTGGGGGGTGAGGTGCAGGAAGGGAAAGAATTAAGATGAGAAAGAAGAGAATTAAAGCAGAAATAACAGTATTAGACATAAAATGATATGAACCAAAGTGGAAAGTACAGTAGCAACAAGGCACTAAATGATAAAACAAGGAGGCACGGTAAGCAGAGAAAACAGCCACAGGAATAGGAATAGCTAGCCACTGCAGACAGAGAAATAAACAGATTCAACTCATTTGAACACTCAGTATAAAACGTATATCGTGAAATAAAGACCTGAGACCACAGAGAACAGAAAGAAATTAAAGCCCAGTGAACAAGCAACAGAGCAGCAGACATACAACGAGAAGGAAAAAGATCTAGGGGTGGTGATAACGGGGAATATAAACAACTCGGCAGGAAGGTGGCAGCTAAAGCCAATAGGATGCTGAGGTGTATTGCAAGAGGAATCTCATCCAGAAGTAGGGTGGTAATGCTGCCTCTATACAGGTCACTAGTTAGGTCACACTTGGAGTACTGCGTGAAGTACTGGCGTCCATTTCTGATGAAGGATATAAGACTGCTGGAGGGGGGTACAGCACAGGGCAACAAAGATGATCCAAGGATTGGAGGACGAATCTTACGAGCGCAGGCTGAGTGAATTAAATATGTACACCTTGGAGGAGACGCAGGATCGGGGGGATATGATTGAGACCTTTAAGTTTTTGACAGGGATAAAGAAGATAGTATAGAAGGGGTCTTTAAGTTGAGGAGGGGGAGGGGCACGAGAGGGCATGGTCTCAGACTGGAAGGGGGAAGCTATAGGAGAGAGATGAGGAGACATTTTTTTACGGAGAGGGTTGTGGCTAAATGGAACACTCTGCCTGAGGAGGTGGTGTCCTGTAAGCAATGGGCAGTTTTAAAAGGGGATGTGACAAGGTGGGGGGATAACTGTGGGGGGAGGGGCAGCTGCAATGTAAGAGTGCTAGCTGCACATTTGAGCAGACTTGACAGACCATGAGGCCTGTCTCTACTGGCAGATTCATATGTTCGTATGTACTGTATAGATGCATGTAAAGAACTAAAAACATGCCCCATTACATTTGGGGAGTACAGTTGTAAAACCAGAGACCAGCAACTACTCTGTTACAACAATACCATTATTATTTAGTACTACTGGTCCGCTGAGCACAACATAAGCAATGCAAATATGTGAACTCAAATTGCAAAGACAGAAAACAATAGTTAAAAATGCAATTGCAAAAACAGATTTCTAAGCTCAAATAGTGGAGAGGATGGCCCATTTTACCATAGGCTCCATCTAACACCCTAGCTATCCTACAGGGAAAAGCACCCTTAAGCTGTCAATCACAGCCCACAGACCATTTAACAGGACATAGGGTTGGGGGTGAAAGGGTGGGAAACTTTTCAAACACAGTAGTAAAAGCAAAAGAATGTCCAAAGGTGTCCAAGGGCAGGGATTAACAGGAGCGGGTCTCCCAAAAATCAAATTTGCAGTGTCCAGAATATAACAAGAGTGGGTTTCCTGACACACTTACATAGAATGAACAAAGTCCAATAAATTGTGGCAGGGGAAGGGCAGAAAAGTGAATAGAAAATACTTGCCCTCAGACCCCCGAAGACAACTCTGTGCCTCTGCCACATGCTTGTGAGATGACACCTGTATGAAGGTTTAAAACCAAAAGCAGCAAGCGTGTCACTCCCAGTTTCACAATCTCCACAAACGGAGGTGTACAGGATTCAGAAGTTACAAGTTAACAAGGATATACCTTAAAATAAGGCCTACAGTAGTACAGATGCTAAAAGGAGTCACACAACCCTACACAGAGACACATTAAAAAACATTGTGTAAAAAGGAATAGGCAGAGGCCTCTTGGTTTGCAGAGTGCTAAAATGGTGCAGGGCCTGCACCGGAAGACATATGAAGAGAGACTTAAGGAGCTGAATATGTATAGCCTCGAGGAAAGGAGAGAGAGGGGGGACATGATAGAAACTTTCAAGTATCTCAAGGGAATCAACAAAGTCCAAGAGGGTAGCATCTTTCAAAAAAAGAGGTGTTCAAGAACAAGGGGGCACAATTTGAAGATAGAAGGGGGGCGGCTCAGAGGTAATTTAAGGAAGTATTTTTTCACAGAGAGGGTTGTGGATGCGTGGAATGGCCTTCCGGAGGAGGTTGTGGAGTTAAAAACAGTGGTGGAATTCAAGCATGCATGGGACAGTCATAAGGCAATTCTAGGGGGTTGGGGTAGGAAGAAGTAGGCCGCTGGTTAACTAGGATCTACAGCTTATCCAATAGGTAGGAAATGGGCAGACTGGGTGGGCCAAGCGGTCCTTATCTGCCGTCAAAATCTGTGTTTCTATGCTTCACTGCTCTGCTACGAGCCAGTGAAGGATAGGAGGTCACTACCCCAAGTACAGCAACCTTTTTAGGCTACTATACTGAGTGGATATTTCAGCAGTCTGTGGTACCGAGTTGCAAAACTGCAATATTAACCAGTGCAGAGTCAAACTTAATTGCATGTCGGGTACCAGGGAGACTGCTAGAGTGCATCAGCGTATCACTTCTGGTTTCACGATCTCCACAAATGGAGGTGTACAGAGTTCAAAAGTTACATGTTTTCAGGGGATATACCCTAAAATGAGGCCTACAATAGTACAAATACTAAAAGGAGTCACACAACTCTACACAAAGTGGCAGAATAGACACAGGTCATCCTGGTTCCGAGTGGGTCACTGCTTTGCTAAAAACCACTGAAGGATAAGAGGGCACTACCTGGTTCCCAGAGTGGTTCGCTGCTTTACTAAGAACCAGTGAAGGATATGAGGGCACTGTGCCAAGTACAGACCCTTTTAGGGCTACTACACTAAGTGGATATTCAGCAGTTTGTGGTATAGAGTTGCAAGACTGTAATATTAACTGGTGCAGAGTCAATTTTAATTGCTTCCCAGGCACCAGACAGATATCGCTTATGACAACAGCAACAACATATTTTTGATATGCTGCTGATGTCACTAGCCAAGATATCTTTTTTATCTCAACATTTTTACCCTTACTTATATTACATGCAGTAGGTAGCAGAAATTCTGTTATTCATACATTGCATAAACTAAACATGCAGTGGGTCGGGTGACAAACCATTTATTTCCAGGAGTTAGGGGTCAGGAGCATAATCAATGAATGGCAAAGCCACAAGTAAGTTATGAAAGTCCTGCCCACTCACAAAGGGAAATCAGTGGTTTATTGCCACCCCACCCATTGCATGTTTAATTTATGCAATTTATATGATATGTAATACAATTTCTGCTACACTTTTTGTGTGATTGATCTCCCACCCTTCCAGAGTTATGTTTGCGTGTGTGTGGTCTCACTCCCACTTGCTAGTGTATGTGCTGCCTCCCACCTGATCTACTACAGTGTAGTCATTGTGTTTGTTTAAAAAAATGCAGTGTGAGAAAGAGAAAGCCTACCAGTACGTCCGTAAGTGAGAGCATTGGTTGATTCAGTGACTTGTGTTTGGCAGCTGAGAGGGAGACAGGAGAGCATTGGTTTGTGATAGCGTATGCCACAGAGAGCATGGATGCATGTAGTTGGACGTAGATGGACCATCACTTTTCCACTTTATTGGGTTCTATTAAGCTAAGATGGCAGAGAGACCAGAGGAAAAATGAAACGAGGTAAAGTCAAAGTGATTGACTTGTTTTAAGATCTGTAATTTGTGGTCGCATATCAGCTTTTCTCACATCCATTTAGAGTATGTGCAGCAGCTGTAAGAGTGAGCATTAAGAATTGTTAAGGAGCAGGGTAGCAATTGGCATGGGAAGGGTTGAAGTAAAAAAATATTGTTTACTGGAATATTAAATTGAAAAACAGCATAGGTTTTGAAGTTTGTGTTTGGGATAGTCTGAATGCATAAAATCAAGATGGTAGAATTTCAGGCATGTAAATTCAGTGAAAGTGTGGACATTGGTTGAAATGGATGGAAGTCAAGCAGCAGATTGGATAATAAATATGTCAGTCATGGCAGCTCTGCTGTTTAAAAATAAATGACGTTTCATATGTGTACATTTATTTTCACCTAGTGGAAAATAATACTAGCAGTTGAGCTGTTTCTAATACACATACATTGCATAAATATCTATTTATTAATAATAATATCTATTCTGGGTCGCACCTGGAATCGAGCCTCAGCTCGGCTTGCCTTTCCCAGTTACCAAATGTTTAAATAAAAATAAATAAATCTATTTCTAGATAGATATATAGATCTCTCTCTTCATTGCAAAAATAACCTCCTAAAACTTTGTTAATGCACCAGTTGGGGTTCAAGCCACAGAAGTAGGGAATGTGGTGTTGGGGTTTCAAACCCTGACACTCCATCCCCACCATGCAGACAGCAACAGGAGAAATCATTACAGGTTGCCCTCTCCTGCATCTTAATAAATCAGGGGTGTGATGTGCCTCAAGGTCATCAACCCTAACATTCACCCCACTCCATCACTAAAGAAGCTGAGATGTGTAGAGTATATTAGAATGGGGTGAGTGTTAGGGCTGACAACCTTGAGATACACGCTACACCTACTTTGTGAAGATGCAGCAGAGGGCAAATTGTAATGATTTTCCTGTTGCTGCCTGCAGGGTGGGGATGGGCTATTAGGGTTGAATCCTAATGTCATATTTCCCTACTTTTGTGATTTTAACTCAAACTGGTGCATTAACAACATTTTTGTAATGAAGTTCTTACTTTTTGAGATAGTATACTCAAATTCTTATTTGCCTGTGAGAGCGCAGGGCCTTGTGGGCCCTGCACTCCCATACATCCACAGATACATGCTATCCCTTTACATTATGGGGAGGACAAGGGAATATAAACAGTGCAAAACACCAATACATTAATAAGAGTTCACATATATAAAAAAGCATAGAAGTATGCAGAAGCCAATGGTATAACTAGTTACAAAAATTATATAATTTGTATAAGCACACCATGTGATAGGAACAGTATTAATGATGCCAATACAACTGTCCAATTACAGTAACAGGTAGGGGATACAGTTATGGAAGTGGGACTGTAGATACAGTGGATACTATGACAGTTGATAGAAGAGTATGGTTAAGAAGGGTTACAGGCAGTTGAGGAATTAGCTGAGACGTCTCAGAGGAGGGTTTTGACAGAAGAGTTCAAAGGAGGCAGACTGAATAGCAAGGAGGGAGAGTAAACCACAGCTTAGGGAATCCAAAGGAGAAAGAACAAGATGGCGGTTGTCCTGGCACAAAAAAATTGCCAAGGAGTGGTGAGAAATCAAAAAGGGCATCCATGACATCAAATTTTTCATTTCACGACATCAACATTTTTCATTTCACTGTTTGGTTTCAGGACATCAAATTTTTCATTTTACAATGGGCATCTGCAACATCAAATTTTTCATTTCACAACATCAGATTTTTCAATTCACACCAAAACATTATCTCAAAAACCCTACTGTGCATGCACAGTTTGGAAAACACTACATTTTAAAGCCTTGTAACTCTTTAATATTTTTTCACCAGACTTATCAATGGCACTACATTAGGACATGATACATGTCCCCTGCATGTTTGGGAGAAAATTCCATTCCATGTAGGCTGTGGGCGAGAGCAAAAAAAAACTAATGTTAACTATAGAAAAAAAGTTAGCCTTTTACGAAAAATGACATATGTGAATCTCAGAAACCACACAAGCTGCCATCACAAAAATTTTGACAGTTAAGACCTTGCTTCCTAGGCAACACTTGCAAAATTTCAGCTCATTTCGTGGAACCGTGCTAAAGATATTAATATACAAAGCTAGGAGTTTAAACATAGAACACCCTACTCAACCCTAACTGTAGTGGCGCTACTGCACCACTGTAATATTACAGTTGTCAAGCTGTGCAGTGACACATACTTGCACCTCCATGACAAGGTCCTCAGCAGGAAATATTCAAAGCAGTGTAACTGTTATACAAAAGAAGTAACCTTCTCTAATAATAAGTAAACAGTAAGACTGGAAAATAATCCTTCTGCTAGGTATGGAGGATGGGAGGTGTGGGGAGGGAGGGCAGGGACATTAGCTTAAGCTGTGGACCCTGAAATACAAGCAGACTTGATAGACCAAATGGGGTTCTTCTGCTGGCTTCTTCGTATGTTTGTATTTAAAATAGAGCCACTAAAAATTATCTTGCTGGTACTATAACACTGGGAAAGGCAGTGTCTAGTAAAGAGACTGCAGAAGAGAACTCTAGGACTATATGTATGCAGTACACGTGTGTACAGGCACATGTTGACTTAAGAATATCAGTCTCCCATGGGCCACCTATACATATAGATGTGTGTATATATATATATATATATATATATATATATATATAGGCACTTTTTGCACTGACACAACACTAGTGTAGCAGCCCATCATCTCACTTTTAAAGAGACTAACTCCTTTGCCAGCACCGTGTACACAAGTACCTGGCAAAATAAGCAGGGGTTCATCACTGTACCTTTGGTCTTTGGCACTCCTACTTCTACCCTTACTAGTAGGTGTCTATGATGTTAGATTTGTGGCAACTCCCTATACTGGCCTGCACATAGCTTCCTGCCCAATATTACAAAAACCTGGAACTTTATAAAGTCGGGTAACCCCTCCAACATTACCCCCTATGTACAATCTCCCCATACATAAGAATAGAATATCACCCATTACTCCTGTGCTTGTTGTGGCCCTGACGTGTGTGCATCCAACTACAAAAGGCACCACGAAATCTATACCTTGTTTGTGGAGGCAGACCCACAAATTGAGAGCCTACTGGATACACTACATTAAAAGGGTATCATCCTACTACTCCCATGAGGGAATGTCCTCCCAAACCCTGACCCAGCCAGCTTTGTTAACTTCAAGGTCCAAGGACACATCAGAATTGCTTTAGTTAACATTTGCAGCCTCCTTCCTAAACTATCTCAGCTCCAGACCTGGGTGGCATTCCACAAGCCTGATGTAATCTCGCTCAACGAAACTTGGCTCTCTCATAAGATCCTGGATGCCGTAGTCTCACTCGATGGCTATGCCACCTTCCGGCAGGACAGACTGTCCAAACGAGGGGGTGGGTGCCTGGTCTATCTTAATAATAATATCAAGAGGCAGATGATGCCTAATAATATCAACACTAAAGAAGCCAAAATATTCTCTATCAAACTCACCATTGGGCACCAAAGTAAGACACTGTTGCTAACCACTGTCTACATACCCCTGGGAAACAAGGCCTAGAATGGGAATAATTCTATGATCACTATAGGCAGGCTAAACAGGGATAGGAACAGATAATTTTAGGTGATTTTAACACCTACTGGTTGGCTCAGGATACAGTGGGCACTAGAGATACAATCCATAGCCTATACCTTACGCAGATGGTCCCCCAAGCGACCAGCAGGAATTATTGTACTGGTACCAGCACCCTTATCGACTGGGTTCTCACCACCTTCCCCAAACATTTTTCATATGTCTCTGTCCTACCCGACACCCTGAGTGACTATTCACCAGTAGTCTGCTACTGGACTAATAAGGATCCAAAAGATCCCCCCAAACTCATCAAACACTGTACTCTGAGAAAGGGACAGTTGAATCATCTAAAAAATACCTGATTAGCTCTGATTGGACTCCACTGGATGACTGCGATGATGTCAGTCAGGCCCTTGACTACCTCATCACTATCTTTAATGAAGCCTGTGACTTATTTGCCCCCTAGTCAGAACCTCCAAAGTTAAAGGCACAATAAACCCTTGGCTCACTGGCCATCTCATTGAGCAAATGAACCACTGGGACCACCTCTGGCACAAAGCAAGGGCATCTGGTTCTCAGGCTGATTATATTGCCTTTAAAGTGGCCAGGAATAAGTGTACCAGGATGGTGAGAAATGCAAAGGCATCCTATTACAAAGACCAATTGGGAAGAAACTGGGGAAGCAGGAGGGAGTTCTTGAATAATGTTAAAGCTCTGACTGACAAGGAATCTAGAGCGCCTCCCAACCTAATTGTTACCCCTTCTGGCCCACTACAGCAACCCAGGGACTTAGCAGATGTCTTTAACAATGCCTTCACAGACCTAAGCTTGGTGCTACCACCTGAGTACCTAAAAACGCAACCCACCAGTAGGTCCCCCAATACCAGCCACCCCTCCACCCTCGACACCAGACAGCCTCAGTTCCACTTCAAACAAGTCATGAGGTCCCAGACCATTAAATATGTCAAGAGGGTCCTAGGCAAAACAAGGATCAGTAGTGACACAATTGATATGAAGCTTGTAGCCCTCTCTCTGAATGAACTCACTCTTTCACTCATTAAGCTTTTCAGTAAATCACTAAGAACTGGAGTGTTCCCAAATAAGTGGAAGACAGCTCTTGTCACCCCAGTATTCAAAAATGGGGACAGAACCAGCCTGGATAGTTATCAGCCCATATCCATTTTATCCCCCCTCTCAAAAGCACTAGAAAGAATTGTTTCGGATCAACTTACTGAATACCTGCATAAATATAATCTACTCTGCCTGCAACAACATGAGTTTCTGCAAAAACACAATACAATCATGGCACTCATAGATTTTACTTCCCACCTGTATGAAGCCTTAGACTCTGGTAAGACAGTGGGGTCTATCTTCATAGACCTCACTAAGGCATTCAGTACTGTTAATCATCAGATCCTACTGGACAACTTTATAAAGCTAGACCTGTCCTGCGACACTCTCTCATGGTTTAGGACCTACCTGTCACATAGATCACAGTGTGTGAGGATAAGAGAGGTTACATCTGACCCTTGGGTAGTAAAACTAGGGTTCCCCCAAGGATCAATTCTAGGACCCCACTCTTCAGTCTTTTTATTACCACACTACCTAACACTTGCCCAGCTAAGATGCTGCTTTATGTTGATGATGCTGTAATCTCTGTGCCTGGCAATCACCTGATTGAAATAACACCAAACTTATAAAATAGTTTCAGAAAGCTTGAGACCTGGTTCTCCCAAAACCGACTCCTCCTAAACTACAAAAAAACTAAAATCATGCACTTATCACTCCTACACTCAAAGAAGAACTTTGACCCATTGACCATCTTTAGCCTAAAGGGTGATACCATCAAGCAAGTAACATCCTTTAAATGCCTTGGCATACACCTAGATGACACCCTGTCCTAGACCTCACACATTGACCGTGTAATTAAATCAGCAAATGCCAAACTATATCCTATATTGCCATAGGTAATCAATGACCACAGAGGCTCTGAGCTTAGTAACTCAGAGTTCAGTACTGACCACCATAGATTATGAGCTAGTCATCTGCAGTGCTGCCATGGATTTGGTACTACAAAGGGTTAAGCTACTACCAAACAAAGCCTGTCGGTTGGTTTTATAGGCCAGACACTTAACTCACACTTGTAGCCTCTACTCAAACACTGTGTGGCTTCCCATGCACCTTAGGGCCAGGTACCAGGCTTGCCTAACTGGGATAATAGCCCTCCTAGGTCTAGCTCCTGACTCCATGGCTACTCAGTTCCAACACAATACAACCACTAAAATGACCAGAAGATCAGCTAAAGGTGTGCTTAAGGTCCTCTTCAAGTGAACCTCCTTTGCCCAGCATTCTCTTCCCTTCCATGGGCCTCTGTGGGTAAATGACCTCCCCTCCTTCCTCTTGGACCATGAAAAGACTGGCCCGTTCAAAAGAGAGCTCTGATTACTTCTAGCCCAAGCAAACCACTGTGACTGTCCTATCTGATCGATAACATCCCTTCCACCCCCCCCCCCAACTGGCCCACCTGGACAATGCCTTTTCTGGCTGCTATCACCCTTCTGTTGGTGCTATGAAACTTGAAACTGCCAATTCTCTGTATATAGTGAGTTCATGGCTCTGTCACTGTGTCATATAATGTATTATTTGTATTGTAATATATTGATTTGTGCCTTTTGACATGGAACCTTTTCCGGCTCCGCCTCTTGTGACATTTCATGTATTATTTGTATTGTATTGTTAATGTCCATTGACTTGGAACCTTTGTAAACAAGTTATCTAGGCTCAAAGGTATTAATCAAACCTGTAATAAATAAATAATTATATATATATATATATATATATATATATATATATATATATATATATGATGTATATATACATATAGAGAGAGAGAAAATAAATGTAAGTAAGGTGTGTGCAGGGGAAATATACCATTGAGGATGGCTAATTAATCTACAACCCAAAAAGCCAGAAAGGGACTTATAGGATTATGAGCTAATTAGCCCCCCAAGATGGTATATTTTCCCATACATCACACTTACCTAGCATTTGTTTTATATTATACGTTAGGATGGTTATTATATTTCACAGGGCTGGCTTTAGGATTTGGGGCCCCTAGCAGGATTAGTAAAATCATGGGAACCTCTTACTTGGCCAGCCTTCACCCTATGTGTTTGACTGTAGCCAATACACATATAATTTTATTTATTTCAGTACAACCAGTGGTATATTAACTTTTTTAGAGGGAGACAGCAGTGTTAGTCCTTGAGTTATTCTTCCCAACCCATCCATTACTGCCCATCTGCCTTATATTGACTGGGGTCATAGGTTAGTAAGGTCTTTCATGATATCATGATGCCCCATCAGAAGGTGCTGCACTGCCTTGTGTTGCTGGTATAAGAAGATGATGAGCTAAAAAACATTTAAAAATACTTAAGGCAAATTGCTGTGGTTGGAGGCCCCTCATAAGCAGGGGGCCCTTAGTAACCGCAGGATTGGCTAGTGCCACAGACTGGCAATGATATTTCGTATAGATTGCAATCATTTCCAGGTTTGCCTTGCTTTATTTTTGTCCCTCCTACTTTTTCATAGTGTAGTGTAGTGGCACTTTTCCATAGTGTAATGGCAGTTCGTAAATAGGGACATGTTTGTTTGGTTTTCCATAGTGTAGGGGCCTTCTATAAATGGAGGCGTGGCTATGGTGCTCTGTCCCTTAGTATGCTGTTTACGATGGTCAAGCAGTGTGCCACCTGCATCATGGAGCGGTGGTCAGGTGGAGTTTGTGGTGGTCTGGTGCAGTGGTTTGATGGTGTGGAGCAGCGGCTTAATACTGTGGAGCGACAGTCCTGAGAGGCAGTTCGGTGCACTGGAACAGCAGTCCCAAGTAGAGATATATGGAGGCAGCAGTAACAGCATGGAGGGTGTGAGTGAGCACATCACCTCCACACACTTTCTCGTCAAACTTTATGAGCCTCGTACTGTTGTGCAGCCCGATTCTCCTTACCGCTCCCCCGACACGTTGGAAAAAATGTAGCTTGCCACACAATGCTGGTTTCTGTTAGCTACAGAAGGAAGACTAGAGTGGCTGCGGCAAAGTAATATATCACACCTGTTAAAAAGTCATAGACAATAGCCAGCTGTGCTATATGACTTTAACGACCATAGTATATGACTTTAATTGGTGCGATAAACAGGGAAATAGATGATGAGATCTTGAATCGGACACAAGTTCTATTCATGTATATACACATATCACAGGGGCACAGTCATGCCCCTATAGTTAGGGTTGAGTAGCCTGTTTAATGTTAAATCTCAAATTCTGCACTTTAATAACTTTGCATCTGTTCAATGGATTTGCACAAAATTTGGCATGCGCTGTCCTTTGTGGTAGATCTCTAGATGTGGCAAGTGTCATTCCAGTTGGATGTGCAGATTCTGAGATCCAGATAGTGTCAAAAAGTTAAATCACCACTTTTTGCAGTTTTTTCCTCATCACTTTGCACCGAGACAGTGTGGAATTTTGGTGTGATTTTTTTTTGATGGTAGAAAGAACTTGGGTAACAGAACTGCTAGTGTTTGGTGCAAAAATATTAACCTGTTGCAAAGTTATTTCATTTTTAAGTTCCCATTATTTCCTATGGGAAGTTCATTTTTCAGAATAGAAGTAAAATGTTTGACAAAGGAATTGATCTTGCAAAAAAAGGATTCAGTCTCGCAAGATCATCTTCTTTTTCGTGAGGACAAAATCCTTTCTTGTGAGAGAAAATTCCTTTTCACCAGCCACCATCTTTTTTTTTCTGTGAACTAAAGCGTGGAAAATATATATATATATAAATAGATAGATATATTCACATAAATGTGGAATATGCAATGCCCAGACTCAAAATATGTACCATAATTCATCTTACAGTGTAAGCGACAAACCATTACGTGAGTTGTGGAGCCATGAGTGAATTATGAAAGTCCTGCCCCCTCACAGGTGATGATAAACTGTGTATTGACTTTGGTCAATGCGTATTCATATTATATATCAATTTCTAATTATAACTTTTAAATCTGATGTTTATGTGAAGAATGAACAGTTTCACTTTGATTTCAACTGCTGTCTTTTGTGCTGCACAAGGTTCTGGTGATGTTATCAGCATTATGAAAGCTGCCCTCTGATTGGTTCAGTATTCATTATAATGTACATAACCTTCAAGATAGCGATTGTGACATACCAATCAGGAAAGATAGATATCTTGAGGTCAGATATATCATCAAATATATCACTTGTCATCTTACTGTTTTCATCTCCGCTGGTGTTGTATGAATATATAGATATGGACAGATGCACTACAGTACAATGCAATTGATTATTAAAATGATTCGCAGTAAAAGTAACAACAAAGATGAGAAGAAAACTAAATAATATAATTAAAACTATAACATACAGACACTATAGAATTCATAGATATTTTACATTACATATAAAATGTTAGATACAAGGTGGTTTCACCATCATGGGATTTGATGACAGTCAGTCATTTAAATAGCTAAGAAAATGTTTTTATTCAATCACAAGAGAGAAAAAATAAAGTGTGGAAGGCAAAAGTAAGAAATACAGGTTTGTTGGCAAAATCTAATAAGAAGCAGAGGACAGAGTACAAAATTGCATATAATCACAACAGAATAAAGGGCTGCAATAAGAATGGTAGAAATATAGTTGATAAATGATTGTAACACTTTACAGTCAACACACAGCTGAATCCTGAACAGTCACAGTGCAGCTGCCACTGCGGTGGAATGCAACAGGCATTCTTTATTACAGTATTTGCTTTATTAGGAACGTACTTCTGAGCAAAGTTGCCCATTTTCTAAGGTTCCTACTCAGTAGTTTTCCATTCCCTGTGCCCAGATGGGACCTGATTGATAATGCAACAGGTTAATCTGTTGTTTGTTTAGTGAAGGGGAGAAATGTGTCCGGGACACTGGGGAAATTACCTTGGGTGTGTGCATGTACCTTTACATGAAAACTGGGCACCTCCAGATGCTCAGTAGTTTTCATTCATTATTTGGTCAATCAAGTAAAGAAAATACAAAAAAAAAAATAGCCCTTCATAGGGGAGCCTAGCTATTCCCATGATCACCCTGCCACTTTTATTCTCTCAAACACTCATTCAGTAAAATAAGTGCATGTCTCCTGACACTGTGCCAGCTGACAACATGAGCTGCTCCTCCCCCTTCCTCTGAGGCATGTGTGATGCTACTGGTATAGGAGCACAGGATGATACAACAGTAGGAACAAGAAGAGTGAGATAAATTAAGACAGACAGGACAGTTTCTACCTGGAAATGCTAGACTGTCTTTTAGATTATTACTGTAAAATATTAAAATATTACCTGAATGATTTCTCCCGAAGTTATGCATTCATACACACTGTATTTACACACAGGATTTTCTTTCTTCCCTCGATTTTTAGGTTCATGTAGAGACATGCATAAACACATGCATGCATACATACTTATTTGTGTACACACATATAGTCCATACATACATATAGGAGGAAAGCACTTTTAAGATGAAAGAAGATTCTTACTTTTCACTGTCACTTTTTCAAACTGATTTTTTTAACTGGATAGCCTATTCTGTTTCTGATTTCCTAGGTGAGTGGGATTACCACATTAGGAGAAAACATTGCAGACAATGGAGGCGTCAGGCAAGCTTATAAGGTGAGAATTCACATTTGGAAATATAGAAACATAGACAATGACATCAGAAACAGACCTGTGGTCCATCCCATCTGCCTGAGTTCCCTGTTTAGCCCAGGGATCTACTGTCCTTCCAGGGTACTAGCCCTCCCTTTCATCCCTCCATTTTTCCACCCTGATTCTGTCACCCTGAGCAACCGCTGTACCCTTCTTTCTGTCCCAACTGTGCTTGAAACCACCAGCAGTTTTTGCACCCATCACCTCAGCTGGCAGACTGTTCCATGGCTCCACCACCCTTTCAGTAAAATAGTACTTCCTCATGTCCCTCCAAAACCTCCCTTCTGTTAGTTTCATCCAAGAACCAGATCACGTACACGCTGACCAGTGGGTGCAAGCAAGGCAAGCGGCCAGAACAGTAGTAAAAGTCCAAGTCATTGGCTTTTAATATGTTTTGTTAAAATATTACGTTTGTTTAATATTTACAAGTTTCTCATGTTTATTCATGACGTCACTGTATATAATGGCATACATGACTCCCATTACCATGCCCCCTGATGAAGGGTTTTTACCCGAAGTGCCGGGGCTAAGGTGGTGTGTAGTGTGGTCCTGACACACTTTCCTTCGAATTAGCAATAAAGCTGTTAATTCTGAAGAGATTTGTGTAAGTGTGATATTTCTTTGGCTACAGGAGTGCAAACAGTTTGTTGGACTTGGACTTCTGTTAGTTTCCACTCGTGTCTGTGTGACTGTGAGCTACAATTCAAGCTAAATAGTTCCCTGCAGTTCATCTTGTTAGTTCCTTTTAGGAACTTAAACGTCTGTATCATATCTCCCCTCTCTTTTCTGGTCTCCAGCAAGTACATGTTCAGTGCCTTGAGGTGCTTTTCATAGGACCTGCCCTGTTGGCTCGGAATCATTGTTGTTACCCTGTGCTGCACTGTCTCCAGCTATCTGTATCATTCCTGAGGGAGGACTTCAGCACTGGGCATAGTACTCCAGGTGTGGTCTCACCAAGGACCTATATATGGAAAATATTCCCTCTATTTTCTTGCTATCAATACCCCTCCCTCATATTTTGCTATTAGTACCCCTCCTGAAACATCACAGCATCCTACTTGCCTTGCTGTATGCCTTGTTGCACTAACCCGATTTTTTTAGGGTGTCACTGATGATAATTCCAAGGTCTCGTTCCTTAGCCATAGTGCTAAGTCTCACCCCTCCCATCCAGTACCCCATCTTTGTGTTCTTGTTTCCTAGGTGCATAACCTTGCACTTTCTGGCATTGAATTTCAACTGCTAAACCCTAAACCACCCATCTAGTGTTTGCACGCCTCTGTGCATTTTCTCTGTTCCCTCATCACTATCTACCCTCCCACAAAGCTTAGTATCATCTGCGATAAGACACAACCTGGCCCAGATTCCATCCCCCATGTTGGTGGTGAACATGTTGAAGAGGACTGGATCCAGGACAGAACCCTGTGGTACTCCACTCATTACCTCTCTCTCTTCGGATTTAACCTCATTGATCGCAACCCTATGCTGCCTCCGCTTTAGCCAGTTACCTACCCAGTATACTATGACGTTAGCCACTTCCAGATCCTCCATCTTCGCATCTGTGAGCCATTAAGTCGAAAGCTTTGCTGAAGTCGAAGTAGAGCAGATCCACAGCATGGCTCTTATTTAGTTCCTTTATCACCCACCCAAAGAAAAGTATCAGGTTAGTCTGAAAAGTCCACTCTGCCATACATCTTTGCTGTTTATTGTCCTGAAGACCATTGCTTCAAAGTAGTCCACAAGGTTTTCTTTGATCAGTGACTCCATCAGCTTCCCTACAGAACAGGTAAGAATGATAAACCTTGCTTGTGCCTTGTTCCCCCACCATAGAGTGGAACCATGACCACCGCCCTCTAATCTATCAGAACTACCCCCGTCCTTAGTGAGCTTTGAATAGCTCTACCAGGAGTTCAACCAGTTCCTCTGCCAATTCCTTAAGTATCCTCAGATGCAACCCATCTGGTCCTGGGGCCTTATCTATCTTCAGGGCTGCCAACCCTTTCAGGTCCCTTTCTATAATAAATATTGGTTGCCTTATCTCCGGGACCACCTTAGTGGCCACTTTGATGTATCTCTCTGGTAAGGGCTCACCATCCTCCCTAATGAAAACTGAGCAAAAGTACTCATTGATGATGGGGACCTTTTGGCCGTCCTCTTGCATCACCCTACCCCACTCAGCTAGCCTTACAATTCCTCCTCCTTTCTTCACTTTTTCCCTAATATATCTGAAGAACTGTTTTTCACCACTCGTAACCCCCTTCAACAATATGTATCTCGGTCTGGTTTCGCCTTCCTAACTGCCCTCTGTGCCTCCTTATTTTTCAGTAAATATTCTCCCCATTCTTCCTCCCCCGCTTTTCTTTATATTTGTAGAATGTCTTTTTTTGGCCCTCACCACTTCCCTGGCCCCTGCCAAGAACCATAATGGTCTCTTGAACCTGTTATTTTTGGTTACTGTTCTCATGTGTCCCTTAGATGCCACAACAATGGCCCCCTTAATTGCCCCCATCTCTCTTCCACCCCACCTATGTTGTCCACCCCTTCCAACTCATCCCTGGCCAGCTCCCTCAGTCTATGACGTCCACCTTTCTAAAATCAAGGACTTCAGCTCTCAATTGTGGTTACCAGACCTGAGGGCCAATTTGAACCAAATGGAGTTGTGATCATTGTTCCCCAGTGGCTCCCCTGCTCCCACAACTCCTACCATCTCCAAGTTGGTGAGCAGCACATCAAAAACTGCAGTCAGAGTGGTGGGTTCCTTAACAAGCTCTGTCAGTAGACAGTCTTGGAATGCATCCAGCAAGGCCTGACTTTTGGTATTCCTGGCATCTGGTACATCCTTATCAATGTCCACAGATTCAGATCACGCACCACCACTACTTCCGCCTTTGCTACCCCTCTCTCAAGTATTTTCCTGAGCTCCCTGTCCCTCTAGACCCTTGTTCCAGAGGTCTACAGATCACTCCCAAATGCAGTTTCTTGCCTGAGGCTGCCATGAGTTCACCCACAGCAACTCCACTTCTCCATTACTACCCCTGATGCACCAGTCTAGCGCCACCTCAATATCCTCCTTCACAAAAAAGGGCTACTCCTCCCCCTTTACCTGTTCCCCATCTGAGTACCCAGGGACTGTCAGTTCCTGGTCGTTATTTTCTGTAGACCACATTTCTATGGTGGCCACAAGACCCACCTCAATATCTGCCATCAGCACCTGAAGCTCACCGATTTTGTTAGCTAGGCTCCTAGCATTAAGGTATACCCACTTCCATTTTATCCCGGATCCTGCTTTGCTACTACCCTTATGTTTTCCTTGACCTTTCGTCCCCTTGATCTTACTTCGAGAAACAGCTCTTGCAGAAGGTTACACCATTAGGACTGAAGCCGGCAGGCACCAGGACCCCACGGAAATTTTCTAGCTAGCAGTATCCAGCGGGAACCTCCCCTGACATCAGCCCCGCCTCCAACGTCAGGCATCATATAAAATGGGGCGGTCCCCCAGAATCCCCAGTTCTTTTCCCGCTGTCGACTCACCAGCATCAGCCTCACGGACACCTCATTAGCGAACGACGACTAGAACTTCTTCAGCAAAACTTTTGCTTACTAAATGTCAGCATCTCCTACTCCTTCCACAGAAGGACACCCCTCTAAGTGTGCCTGCAACAAACAGATCCCTTTCAAGGATCTCCATACAGCCTGCCTGTGGTGCTTAGGCCCAGAGCATGACACCAAGGCCTGCTCCATTTGTCAGCAATTTAAGAGCCACACCAGGATCCGCCGTCAAAAGGCACTCCAGGGGTTCCTGTTAGAGGAAAGGTTAAAAACTATGGAAAAAGACCCTGCCTCCAGAGGTGAGTCAGCCTCCAAGTCCCATAAGCACCAGGAGAAACACCGGGAGAAGGCCAGGTCCAGATCCCCGAACCGGGCCTCAGACTCACACACCAGCTCCAGCTCCATGCGCTCAGATCACTCTCCCTCCAGTGCTCGCTCTGAGCCTCCACCTGTAAAGATCAGATCCTCGGGTGGTCCTTCAGCTTCTCTCCACCCACTGAAGACTTCCAGGACTTCGGATCCTTCTCCAATGCCCTCCCGGGCCTCAGCGAAGTCTTCCAACCATCATAGATCCAAGTCCTCCTCGAAGTCTGCTTCTACTTCCTCAGACAGATGCCGGGACCCCGCCGCCAGATCGGTCTCCCAGCCTCCCAGGGGATCTGACCCCCTCCCAGGAAGACCATGGACCTGATGTCCCTCAAGCGGATGATGGAGCCTAAGCGGGCTGCCAATCTTTCACCAGCAAAACGCCCAACAGACCAGATGTCCCTCAAATACCCGATGTCAGTCAAGTGACCTTCGGAGCCAATGACTGCCCTCCCTTCACCGGTTGAGACTGGTCGCCGGGGTTCATCGGAGGAGAAGTTGCATTGCCTGATTACCAGGCAGGCGACACTAAAGACGCTGGGCTTCCTCGGGAGCCTTTGCCCGAACCAGCGACGACTTCGGACCCGACGTCTGACACTGGCGACAGGCCAACCCCGACGCCTGGCCCGTCATCAGGCATGAACATACAGGGGAAATTAAAGATCTCTTCACTTTTTAGTGGGACACTATCAAGAAGGATGTGGTCCCTGTAAAGCCTTCTCCTCCCCAGCATCCAGACGGTAGACCCCCAACCCCCAAGGAGCCTACATCACCTCCTAGGGGTAGATTCAGAGAAAGGAGATGGTCCTCTTCACGGTCTCCCTCAGGGTCCCCCAGCCCCAAGCAACCCAGAGGAAGAAGGTCCACTCAGCAGGGGGACTACTCAAGGCTGGACTCATCGGATACCTCCAGGTCTCCTTCTCCCATCAGTCTTCCATCACCAAAACCACGAGACCTCCCCAGGTCACCTCCAGATGATCCCTCCTTTGCTGAAATCATGCGGCACATCCAGGAGAATATGGGATGGGAGACAGTAGATCTAGACCCATGAACGACAGCGCCTAGCTCGATATCTTCGGCAGAAAGACCCCAAGCCTGTGGTGGTGCCACCCTTGGTGGATACCTTTTTGGACGTCACCAAGGCCGCGTGGAAATGTCTGCATTTCACCCCCACTGTGCCGAAGAAGGCTGACAGCCTGTACAGGGCTCCTTTGGAGGACCCGTATTTGGCGCACCAACCTCTGGCTGTTCACTGGTCATCACGGCCTCAGACAACCGGTCTCAACGGCCGCAGCATTTGAGCACCCAGCCACCAGACCAGGAATCCAAGCAATTGGATTCACTGGGGAGGTCCATGTATGTGACTGCTACATGCTCCATCAGGTCACTGAACTACCCAACACACAAGTTTCAGTTTCAGAACGCCCTATAGGAACAGGGCCAGGACCTGATCAAAGTCCTTCCGGATGGCGAGCAGAAGGAGGAACTTTTGAACCTTCTTCACACAGGGTCAGATGTGGGGACCCAAGTTTTGAGAGCCGCCTATGATTCGGTGGACTCTGTGGTCAGGGGAGCAGCCTCGGGCATCTGTCTCTGGAGACACTCATGGCTTTGCATCTCCGGATTTACTCCGGACATCCAGAAAAATATCTTGGATGTCCCCTACAACGGAGATGTCCTGTTTGGTGAAGAATCCAAAAAGCTAATCACCAAGTTACAGGACAGGGAAGGTGGTGAGGACTGTACAGGCCATGTACAGGCCCAATACTGGTTCCTTTCGTAGGAACTAGAATCACTTTCACGGCCAGCAACAACGGCAACAGCCACGTTCCAGCCAGCAGCAAAGGGGAAACTTCAACCACAAGGCTTAGTCTAAGTCTTCCCCGGGCCAAGGTCAGAGATACACTAAACCAACCCAGCCCGCAGGAAGCAACGCCACCATAGCATGACTCCTTCCTGGCCCCCGCCCCTCCTCTGAATATTGGGAAGAAAAGGTCAGAGGTCACATCTTCCGCCACCTGGCAGGGTGGCAGACAATAACCACCAACCGGTGGGTTCTACATTTGGTAGAGTGAGGACACTCTATAGAATTTCTCGACCACCCACCTTCAAGACCTCCCCTGTTTTCCCATCATTCGGGCAGCACGCCCTGCTCATTCACTAGGAGGTGCTAGCGCTTCTGGACAAGAGGCCATAGAGCACATACCATGGAACCAGAGAGGTGCAGGATATTATTCCCACTTCTTTCTGGTTCCCAAAAAGACAAGGGACCTCCATCTGATCCTGGACCTCAGCGACCTCAATGCTTCGGTGCTATATAAACGCTTCTGCATGGTGACTCTTCTAGGACTAATTCCCATGCTCAAGCAGGGCGCCTTCTTAGCATCACTGGACATGCAGGACGCCTACCTGCATATTCTGATAGCTCGAGCGCACAGAAAACTCTTGTGCTTCGAGTTTCTGGGTCACCATTATCAATCAATCAATCAATCAAATCTTTATTTATTCAGGCAATCATCATTGAGCAAGGCTCATTTACAAGATGGACCTGATAAGGTCAAGGTTCGAGTTGATGCACAGCAATTACATCACATACTTATGAGACAGTTATACATACAGAAGAAAGGAAAATGTTATTTATAACACAATAATATACAGAGAATTCACATGTTAAAGCTTGGCTGAAAGTTAAACTAACATCTACAATATGTACAGTACATATATATCTCAATGAGGATCATGACAGTCACTCACATAATGAATACAAGGATGCTGAAGGAATATTGGGTGCCATATACTGGCAGTGTCTGACTGGAAGGAATATGCCATGTGATTGGAATATGGTTTTGTGGGATGACTATTCTATCTCTAGCAATAGCAGCTGCATTTCTCTGTGAAGAAATGTTGTACAGTGCTGCTTGAAGGATGTAAATGGAATGATAATGGACAGTTTAAGGGATTTTGTAGGGTGTTCCATGCTATGGCTAGAGAATAGCTGATTGCTGCCCTCCTATTTTGGTGTTGACTTTGGGCAATTTGAGCAGGATGATATTGTTGCTTCTTAGGGCATAGGAGCTAGGGTGGTCAGGTTGAAGCAGTCCAGGATATAGCTTGGGAGTTTTTTGATAAAGCTCTGTAGATCCATAGAGCTGCATTTCTGCTCCTCCTGACATGAAGGAAACCCATCCAGTCCGTCATAGAGAACAATGGTGAGTATTATATGGCAGGTCTGTAATGAACCTATTGCTCTATGATATAAGGTATCCAACTTTTGAAGGTAGGGAGTGGGGCAGTGACTATAGAGGAAGTCTGCATAGTCAATGACTGATAGAAAGATGGCCTGGACTAATCTCATATTTGAATCTCTATTAAGGAAGGTTTTAATCTGTAGGAGGCCAAGCCTTAGGCAAAGCTTTTTCAGCAGTTGTTCTAGATGCTGAGTAAAGTCAAAGTCTGTTGTCAATCCACACACCTAGGTATTTGAAATTTTCAACATACTCCAGATTTTCTCAAGTATAGTGCATAGCTGGGGAGATTGATTAAAGAGGATGTGTTGGTGGAGTTTTGGGTTGTGAACATCATTGCTTTGGTTTTCTTTGCATTTAGCAGAAGCTTTTTCTCGAGAAGCTGATGTTGTAACAGGGAGAATTCTGCTTGTAGGATTTCATGAGCAACTTTAGGTGAAGGGTTGCTAACATACAGTACAGTGTCATCAGCAAAGAGATGTACTGAGGACTTGGTATAGGTTGAATCAATTTTATTTATATAAATGGCAAAAAGGATAGGACCCAGAATAGAGCCTTGGGGGACTCCTCTTGACAGTGGTCTTAATGGGGATAGGTCACCTTCAGCTTTTACCTGCTGTGATCTACCAGAGAGGTAGCATCTGAACCACTTAAGGGAGGATGGATCTAGGCTAGTGGAGTGTAGGGATGGGAGTA
Source organism: Neoceratodus forsteri (assembly GCA_016271365.2). Lineage (NCBI taxonomy): Eukaryota > Metazoa > Chordata > Ceratodontiformes > Ceratodontidae > Neoceratodus > Neoceratodus forsteri. Next base: position 262,885,170 of record CM057452.1, on the reverse strand, counting down.
GCAGTTCATGGTCCACAGTGTCGAATGCTTTGCTCAGGTCCAGGAATACTGCACAGACATTGTTCTTTTTTATCCAATTCGGTTTGCCAATCATTGGTGACCTTGGCTAATTATCAGTTCCGAGCCCTCCCCTTCGGACTGTCCTCAGCACCTCGGGTATTCACGAAGTGCATGGTAGTAGTGGCGGCAGCTCTCAGGAGACAAGGCTACTATGTGTTCCCCTACCTGGATGACTGGCTCCTTATGGCCCCCTCTTGGGAGGCCCTGATGCCCACGATTCATTGTACTCGTTCCCTTTTCGGATCATTAGGCATCACCGTCAGTCGGGAGAAGTCGCGCCTGGTTCCATCTCACAGACTGCAGTTCATAGGCACAGTCCTGGATACCATTTAGGGGAAAGCATTTTTTGCCCCAGGATGGAGTGGAGCACATCAGATCCCTTATAAGGGATATCTTGGTGAGGAAGACCGTTCCGGCAAGATTGGTCCGTGGCCTGCTCGGACACATGACTGCGGCCATTGCAACAGCCCCTTTAGCCCATCTCCACATGGGGGTGACCCAGTGGATGTTACAGGTGCAGTGGGATTAGAAGCAAGACCATCTGCAGCATCCAATCCAGATCACGAAGGTCGTCATCAGGGATTGGCAATGGTGGCTCATCCCAGAGCACCTTTCGACAGGAGTCCCCTTCGTTGTACCGTCTCCAGTCGTGACACTCTCCACAGATGCATCAGGGTCCGGTTGGGGAGCACACCCCAATGGTGTCAGGTGTCAGGGCTTGTGGATGACCCAGGAATCTCACCTTCACATAAACATTTTGGAGAGGAGAGCCGTCCTATATGCCTTGCAGGACTTCCAATCAGAGATTCCACCGGGTACTCTTCTGCTGCAAACAGACAATACCACAGTGATGTACTATATCAACAAACAAGGAGGCACTCATTCCTACCCTCTTTGCAGGGAGGCCATGAGGGTGTGGGATTGGGTACTTCAACATGGCACAAATCTTATTGCTGTCCATGTTCCAGGAGTGGACAACGTTATCGCAGACAGTCTGAGCCACTCTCAGGCCAGAGTCCTCGAATGGGAACTAGTCCAAGAGGTTGTAGAGGTTTTGTTTCACAGATGGGGGACACCAGAGTTAGACCTTTTCGCGCCCCCATCCAACGCAAAACTGCCCAATTTCTGCTTGCTAGATCCAGGGTCTGGTGTTTTCTGGCGAGACGCGTTGTCCCTCTCTTGGGCGAGCAGATTCCTCTACGCCTTCCCTCCCTTCCCATTGATCCAGAGGGTTCTTGTGAAACTCCACAGAGAGCGGGTAACTGTGATCTTAATCGCGCCCTTTTGGCCCAGGCAGATTTGGTTCCCCCTGCTGTACCAACTTTCTCAGGAACCGCTAGTGCCTCTGCCACTCAGCTCTCACTTACTGTCCCAGGAGGTAGGCTCCTTGGTTCACCCGGACCTACGCTCTCTGAGCCTGCATGCCTGGCTCCTAATAACATAGCAGTCATGCGATACGGGGTCTCGCACGAAGTAGCAGATGTTCTAGCGGCTGCTAGAAAACCGGCCACTCATGCCACGTACGCCATGAAATGGCAGTTTCTGTCTCTGGGCTCAAGCACGGGGACTTTCTCCACTGGACTGTTCTGAAGTTTCAGTATTAGACTACCTCTTGTCCCTCTTTCAGGCAGGTTTGGCCTACTCCTCAATAAAGGTACACCTCTGTGCCATCTCGGCCTATCATGCTCCCATAGGCCTACGGTCCATATCCCAGTCGGAAGCCGCACGTGCTTTTTTGCGTGACGTTCTCCACCTTAGGCCTCCTGTTAAGGATCCTGTTCCACCTTGGGACTTACCCTTTGTCCTTAAGCAGCTTACGCTGCCTCCTTTTGAACCAGCTGCAGATTGCGAACTACGTCTCCTCACATGGAAGACGTTATTTTAGTTGCTGTTACTTCTGCCAGAAGGATTTCTGAGCTCCATGCACTCATGTGCAAAGAGCCTTATTTGGTTTTTCACCAAGACAGGGTGTTCTTAAGGACAAATCCAAAATTTCTTCCCAAGGTGGTCTTAGCCCTTACTCTTAACCAGGATGTCGACCTCCCAGTGTACTTCCCTAAGTACTCCAATAGAGAAGAGGCTCTGCTGCACACTCTCAGTGCGCATAGGTGTCTTAGATACTATCTGATCAGAACTAGACAACACCGTAAATCTGATCAGCTCTTTGTCTCCTTCACCCATAGGATGCTTGGTGCGTCGGTGTCTAAGCAATCTTTTTCCAGATGGCTCATACATTGCATTACGTTCTGTTACCAAAAGCATAACAAGCCCCTGCCGGGCTCGGTCAAGGGACATTCCACAAGGGGGGTGGCTACCTCTGCTGCTTTGAAGAACGTTTCCACTTCTGCCATCTGTGCAGCAGCTACTTGGAGCACTGTGAAGACCTTCATTAGGCATTATAGCCTGGACGTTGCCTCAAGGCGAAGAGCTGGTTATGGTCTAGCAGTCCTTCAGGGACTACTGTCCTAGGCTCTGGTTCAACTCACAATCTCTCCCTAGCCTCCTCCTGTTTGAGAGGGATTTCCAAAATTGTTTGGGAATCAGTCCTAATGGTTAAACCTGCTGCAAGAGCTGTTTCTCAAAGTAAGATAGTACAGTTACATAAGAACTTACTGTAACAGTAGATCTTCGAGAATAGCTATTGCAGCAGGTAGTTTCCCTCCTACCATCGCCTTTGGAGGTAGAGTTGTTCCATTTATTATTAACCTAGGCTTCGGTGTTTACAACACCTCCCTGTTGCATACCTTTTTTGAAGGTGGATCTTCAGTCTCCACTTCAGATGTCATCTAGCGGCCGGGAGTCTCCTGCGGGAGAACTGGGGATTCTGGGGGACTGCCCCCTTTTATATGATGCCTGACGTCGGAGGCGGGGCCGATGTTAGGGGTGGTCCCTGCTGGATACTACTAGCTAGAAAATTTCTGTGGGGTCCTGGCGCCTGCCAGCTTCAGTCCTAATAGTGTAACCTGCTGCAAGAGCTGTTCTCGAAGATCTACTGTTATGGTAAGTTCTTACGTAACTGTACTTTCTTCTTGGTGCTTGCACCCTTTACATTCCTCCTCTCTAATGTTCCTTTGCTTAGTCCAGTAAGAGTGTCATTAATATGAAGCACTGGAGTATCACTGCTGTGGATCATTTATTTATTTATTTAGTTTTTGTTTACCAGGTAAGTGCACTAAACAAAACATTGCCTATTTTAAGGCACAATAAAACTCTTAACACACACCACTGCTCGGAAGGACAACCATGAGTGCTGGGGATATTGCGGGACAATGCTAACAACAACAGATGCACAGAGGCACCACAGCTGACAGCTGAACATACCATGGAGGGCTCCGCAATGGCCCATAACTCTCCCACCTTCTCCTGGTAGTACACATCATGGATGCTCACCCACCAGGCAAGAAAGAATGGGAGATAGAGAGGAACCCACCTCCACTGTGGTGCCACCACCATGGCACCACCCCACCATGCTACTGCCACTTCTCCAGGACAGTGATGTCTGGCTGCCTATGGAAGTCCTGCAGAGACACAAGGGGATAGGAACAGGTTAGCAGCAAAGTATACAACACCTGTGACGTACACAGAAACCAACAGTAGGAGAACTATACAGGTCACAGCACATAGGGGCACCCATGGTGAACGGAAGAGGAATAACACAGCTGTAGGGCATGCAACATATCACAGGTGTACACACCATGGGCACCCCATATGCCCGTACCTGTGGGACATGGACACAACAGTAGCACACAGTAAGGTAAGAACACATCCATGTACCTCCCCCAGCTCCAACTCCATCCATATTTTCCCCACTGAGGGTTGTCTGTACAGGCAGCAGAGGACACGCTCCATACTTTTCAGGAGTATACCCACACTACCCCACCTGTTGTGCTGATATGCTATGGAATGACTGTGCTTCTGCCGCTGCCATGTCGAGTCACAGAATGGCATTCTGGGCATCCATGTCTGTCGAAGTGCATGACCCCATGGACGTGTCGGGTCACGGACAGTTTAAAGGGGGACCTGTGGCTGTGGCAGCAGCAGCTCACCATGGTACACAGCAAAGTGTACAGTGTGTTGTATCTATCCGAACAAGTGTTGCTGCAACTTCATGGGGGTCCACAGGATGTGCCCCCAGACTACTGATGAATGTTCTCCTGTAGGAGGGCAAATGGGAGAGGGAAAAGGATCTGAGGAGATGACACAGGCCCCAGATATTTATGCTACATGACACTATGGCTCAGCTCTGTGATACACAGTGCATGGAGTGGTTCCGCCTGGACCGCGATACAATGCCTGGCCTCTGCCACATGCTCAGGGATCAGCTGAAACCCAAGACACGTAGGTCACATGTCATAATCCATGGAAATGAAGATCCTGTTTGTCCTGTCTTACTATGCCACGGGGGTCTTCCAGAGGGTTGCCGGGGATGTCACAGGTGTCAGACAGTCATCTGTGTCAAGGTCCCTGCACCTGGTCATAGATGCCTTAATACATCATGTACATGACCACATATGGTTACCCACATCCACTACAGACATCCATGCCATGAAGGGGGCATTCCATGCCATGTATGGTATGCCCACTGTGTAGGTGCTATAGATTGTACCCATGTGGCAATCATAGCCCCCACCATAGACAAGGAGGCCTGCAGAAACAGAAAGAGATTCCACAGCATTAACTGCCAGATAGTTTGTTATGCAGATGGTATCATCACCAATTTGTGTGCCAAATACCCTGGGTTAACCCATTATGCCTACGTATTTGCCACCTTGCCGTATGTGGTGGTGTCAGTGGGTGGCTGCTGGGTGAGTATGGACTTCTAACATGCACTTCACAGCTGTGCATACTGCTACAGGACACTAACATGTCTGTTCTGTACCTAGTGCCTAGGTGACTGCGGATACCCACTCCAACCACACATGTTAACGCTGTTCCCGGTGCCAGATGGTGGGGAGGAAGAGGCAGACCATGAAGCACACAGGTAGACATGTGCCATTGTTGAGAGGACCATCGGGATGCTGAAGATGCGGTTCCATTGCCTGGATCGCACCAGAGGCACAGTGCTGCTGGCAGCTGGGATGGCGTACAAGGTGTTCACTGCATGTGCCATGCTCCACAACATAGCTGTGTGCTGCAGTGTACCAGTGCCATAAGACGGACAGAGGGATGTGTTACCAGAGGCATATGGTGGTGATGGGTGAGCGGGCACAACCACCAAGACATCTGGCTGTGCAGTACAGGATGCACTCATGCAGGGGTCCTCCAGCTGGTAGGGTAGTAGTTGTGTGCTGTGGGCCACACAGATAGAGGGGTGGCATCTTTCCCCCTGGGCAGTACGATGACATCTGGCCCTGAGTGCTCCCTGGTCCAGGGGAAGGGTGAGGGGCTGTTTGTTGGTGGCAAGTGGTGGCCAGGGTGTGTGGAACACATATGGGACATCAGGCTGCGCCCAGGCTGGGGGGGCATGTCATGGGTGTGCTTGTCATATTTGTGTATAGAGTATGGGATGTGACTGGGGCACTGTGCAGAGATGTGTCAGCAGTGTCCCCCTCCCCAATGGGGAGGCTCATAAGTGTGCTGTGGTGGCATGTATTGGGTGTGTGTGAGCTGTGCCATGCCCTTTGGTGCTTGTGTGACTGGGGATTGTGGAGGCATATGTGTGCATCTATCCCGTACTGAAAGTGCATGCTGCAGACATCAGATTTTCCTACTTGGTTTGGTGCCCAGGCATGCAGAGGACCGTGTGTCAAACTTCAGTTGTGGCACAGGTCTCTTGCAACCACCGCAGGGCCAATGGATGGCCTGCATGGACTGTCATGCCAGGGGCAATGTGTCCGCAGGTGCCAGTTGTGTGGTGCTGCCAGTGACCACTTGTATCTCCATGTCAGCAGTCAACAACTTGCTGTCTGTGGAGTCGGGCGGTTGCTGCTGGCCTCTGGTGTGCACCTTTGTCGAGGTCGGTGGGGGGGGACAAGGGTGTCAGCTGGTGCAATATTGTGTCATGTGCACTGGCAGGAGGGAGAGTGGTAAGTGAATATGATGGGCTGGCACTTGGATCCACCACGTGTCCTGTGTGGCACTACAGCGATGAGTGTGATGCTGCATCACACCATTGTATGGGTGCCACCAGGATACTGGTGCAAGGTCCATCCATCATGTGGTTTGTCAGTTGCTCAACTAGGTCACTCAGATGATCAGTGCCACACCACATGCTACGCACCTCTGCCATCAGGCCCACTATTGCCTTTGTATTCCTGTTCTGTGCCTCCAGCCTCTGCCTCTCCAACTTTTGCACCTTGGTGTATTAGAGGTGGAAGACACTGCATGCTCGGGGCATCCATGGCCAGCCTGCTGTCTGTGTAGAAGGGCCCTCATCCTCAATGCTACAGGGCAGTGCAGGGGTGGTAGACCGTGCACACATGGCAGACACGGGTGGCAGATGTGTGTCTGTCTATGCAGGTTGGCCACTCTGCTGTGCCTGGTGAGTAATGGTGGATGCACGAGTTGGAGCTGGCTGACTGTCTGGGATGACAGTTTCATCATCTTCCTCATCCTCATCCTCCTCCTCCTCCTCCTCCATCTCATCAATGGTCTATTCTTGTGTGGTTTCCTCGTCTGTCGGCATGTCCTTGGGCACCTCTGTCTCTGTCTCTGGCTCTGTACCTATGGGTGACATAAGGAACATTTCTTTGCTGCCATTGTTGTGCTGTGGGTGTTCTGTGCTGTGGTATATACACCCTGGGTGTCACGCATCTCCATCTTCCTCCTGTCCAGGGACTGCTGTGTGTCATACATGCTGCAGTGTGGCCTAGCCAGAGGCAGCTGTCATTCCTTTGGGGCTGTGTCCATGTGTAATGGCATCTCTGGGGTGCAATACATGGGGGTTACACTGCTTTGGAATACTGATCTCCTCTGCCCATGTACCCGCATGTTGCTACATACCTGGCACTGTGTCCATGCCCTCAACCTCCCTGTGCAGGGCGACCTGTGAGATGGTTTCAGTGACCATCCTCTCCACAGGGTTTAGGGTGTGTGCCTGTGTGGATTGCCCTCCACCCATTCAGAGGTGTGCCCTGTGCCAACCACTAGTCAGCCACTAGTTTTTTCTTAACAGTTACCCGCAGGTCACGCCACTTGTGCTGGATGGTGGTGAATGTCCGTGCCTCCAGATCAGCCACATTCACAATGGCTTGTAGCTCAAGCCACAGACAGGCATTGGTCTCTAGGGGTGTGTACTGGGACTGTGCCCCATAGAGGGACAGGATATCACTGACTACGGCTGCCACCTGCCCGCCCATTATATTAGTGGACCGTGTCCATCCCCCCCCCCGGAACCGGCCACATCCACGCTGCTCTCAGGCACTCTGTGCTGCCCATTCAGCCCCCCGTTGAGGCACTTGGTTGCTTTTACACCTCTCTCCCATTCTTCGTCATTGCTTCTGCAGTGCCTGTTATCCAGCATGCACTTTGGAGTATCTACGTAGGGTGGGGGGTTGCCCATTAATGGTGGGGTCAAGGGGAAGTACTGCATATTCAGGCACAGCCCCTTATGCCTTGCTCAGGGCTCTGCGTGGCTCCCTTGGTCCTACCTCCCCATCCGGGCATTTCCTGCATACGCATTAGTGCATAGCGCATGTACCATTCACCTTGTGCGCCACACAGCTGCACACCTGTGTAATGACTTTTTTGGATGCACTTTATGCCCCTTCATGCATTGATCCTAATGTATATAATGCCAAAATATTTGTACACTACTTTACACTGGCCAAACTGATCCCTTGCTCCTGACCTCTACATGCCTTTTGGTATTTCGTACAACTGTTTTAGAATTGTGCCATTTTGTACACATTTTTGCCATTAGTCGCAATTTTTAACGGAGATGTCACAGTAAGTAAATTTACAATATATGCTTCCTAATGATGGCAATTTAGCATTGTAAACAAACAAACAAAAAACAGTACCACAACATGATGTAGTGCAATAATCCATCTTAACTTTCTCACCTCTGTGCTTTGGCATTGTCCCCATCTCTGGGGGTGACCAGTATTCCTGATTCCCCACCTCCCCCAATCTAATTTTCACTATTTTTCCTAAAACTATAAATGATACAAAAATAATGTAATCAGTATTTTTCATAATATGATTTTCACAAATATCACAATACTCAAAAAACTTGTGACATCTGTAGTTTGCACCTGATGTTTTGCTCACTTTTTTGTACTTAAATGCCTTTGTGCTCCCCTGTGCCCTTGGCCGTACAACACATGTGGAAACAAGGTTTTCTTGGCTCAGTATGCTTTTCCTGCTGTAAATAAATTCGCCTGGCAGCTGCAAAGTGGGACCACCAGAACTTCCAACTGTAGTTGTATTAGTGCTTTATTTTACACCCCATTATCTCATTTTTTTATTTCATTTTGTAAGTTCAGTCTCTGGTGCCTAATAGCAGGGCTTCAGATACTTTGGGTCATTTCAGACATGGGTCAAATCTGGTGGTATTGACACCTTTTAGGAATTAATTACAGTCCTCAATCCTAGCCTGAAAACTAGGTATAAAATAATTCTATCAGTCGGTGTTGAAAAATAAACATTTTGGGAATCAAGGTACCAGAAGCCCTGCCAGATACCGTGGTGCTCCTCAAATCGACTCCTTCTGCATAACTTAATTAGCTGTCACTTTTTTCAGGCCTATCAAAAATGGATGAAAAAAGAAGGAGAAGAGCCAAAATTACCAGGGCTTAATCTCACACACAAACAACTCTTCTTTCTAAACTTTGCTCAGGTAAGACTCTATCCATAATTTTGGTATTCATTTTGGGAAAGGGACTTGAGCTGTTAACTGTATTCCTGGGTATGACAAATATAAGAAAAACTGCATTGAACATATGAACATACAACAAAACCAACAGAATAAGGCCTTTAGGTCTAGCGAGTCTGCTCGTATTGCAGGGTCCTCAGTGTCAGCAAATGACCCTGAACTCCTTCCCCAATCAGTCATTCATCTCTGTCCACCCCCCTCTTGACTCTTATTTTCCCCTTAACTCTATCCCAGCCTCTCTTAACTGTCTACCATTTTCAATAAAACCACCTCCTCAGGAGGCTCATTGCAATCCATCACCCTCTTGTGCCTCCTATCCCATCTTCTAAACCATCCCACTTCAACTTGAGACTGTGTCCCCTTGTGTTTTAAGTTCCACGGAGCTTGAAGAGACCCTCCATGTCCACCCTATTTATTCCTTTCAAGTACTTGAAGGTCTCAATCATGTCCTCTCTCTCTCTCTCTCTCTGTCTCTCTCTCTCTCCTCTCCTACAGGGAGTACATGTTCAGAGACTCCAATCTCTCCTCATACGTCCCACCCTGCTGGCCCTAGATTATCTTAGTTGACCTCCTCTGGACCATCTTCAGGAGGTTTATGTCCTTCTTAAGGAATGGACACCAGTACTGTACACTGTACTGCAGACATGGCTTCACAAATGACCTGAACGGGGGCAGTGTTACTTCTTTCCACCTACTGCTGATCCTCCTGGCTACACAGCCCAGCATTTTGTTTGCCCTTGTTGCTACTTTCCTACATTTTGTGGAATGCTTTAGGTCCCTAATGATCATCAACCCCAGATCTTTCCCCTCCTCAGATGCAGATACCCAGACCCCACTCAGGTTGTACTCAGTCCTTAAATGCTTAGCTACAGTGTGCATAATCTTGCATTTCTTTTCATTGAAGCCAAGTTGTCAAATCCTGGACCACCTCTCTAGCTTTTCTAGGTCTTGTACATTTTCTACTGTGTCCACCCTCCCACAGAACTTGGTGTCATCGGCGAATAAGCAAACTTTGCCCTTAATGCCATCTCCAATATCATTGATAAAGACATTATAAAGTAACAGTTCAAGCATCAGTCCCTGTGGGACCCCACTTGTGACCTCCCTGGTCCTTGAGAGCTCACCTCCCACCATCATGCAATTCAGCAAGTTATCCACCCAGCCAGTCAACTTCTCACCATTCCCTAGATCCACCAACTTCCTGATCAACCTTTTGTAGTACAGGGTCAAAGGCCTTGCTGAAATCCAGGTGAAGGACATCCACTGTTTTAGTGACCCTGCCAAAGAAGTTAATTATATTTGTTTAATATGATCTCCCTCTCATAACCCCATGTTGTTTCTCATCTTGGAGGCCATTCTCTTTCAGATACTTTACTAACTTTTCGATAAATGTGGTCTCCATGAGCTTGCACATGATTGAGGTCAGACTAACTGATCTGTTGTTCCCCAGGACATCCTTTGGACCACTCTTATGGAGGGGCACTACATGTGCCATGCCCCAGTCCTGTGGTACCACACCTGACTCCAGTGAACTGTTGAACAGGTCAGCCAGGGAACCTGTAAGCTCCTCTTCCAGCAACCTCAGAACCTTTGGGTTTGTACCGTCCAGCCTGGGGATTTATCTACCCTTAAAGCAACAGTACTATGTAAAAAAAAAAAATCTGCACTTTTTCAACAGTTTATTCTTTGTGCTCTGCTGAGCAAGTACCTGGTAATCTTTCCCGCCGGCTTTGTGCTATCACCCCATAATTTGCTCAGTTATCCTTTGCTTTTGTTTACGTTTCTTCTGCCTGCCACATTGAATGCAGCAGTATTAGATAGCAGCCGCCATATTTACTGTAGCGCTACAAAACTGAAAAAAGATCACTTCCTGATTTGGTAGTACTGCTGCTTTAATGCTAACAAGTCTTTTCTCACCCTGTCCACCTCTTTCAAATCATCTGTGCACCCTCCCCATTTCCTCTTCTTCTCCCTAGTGGCACTGGTCCATCTCTCTCCCTAGTGACCGAACAGCAGTTCTCGTTTGAATACTTCTGCTTTGCCCCAGTTCTCTTCTACCTACCCATAACCTTTCCTGAGCCTAACAGTCTCATCCTTCTTGTTCCTTTTCTCGCTAATATTCTGAAAAGAGGCATTTTTCTCCTTCTTAATTCCCTAGTTTGCTGCAGTTTCTTCCCAGCTTTAGTGCACGGGACTACTCTATCTACTACACTGGCCCTCTTCAGGTAGTCCTCCCTGTCTTCCTCCCTCTGGGTCCTCCTGAACTTTTTGTAGTCTGGCCTTTTATCCCTTTCTGCCTGAGTGACCCTCTCAAGTTTTCCCTTTGACCCTAATGCACTTGCTTGTGGCTACCATTATTCCCTCCTTAATGTGGCACCTTTGGTCTGGTCTCTTATCCACTTGGATGTTTGCCAGGTGGCTCCTTAGCAGCTTCCCCATCCCTCTAAAGCCCACCTTTCTAAAATCCAGGATTTTAATCTTAGTGGGCCTTTTCCCTGCCCATGTCCAACCAGAACCACACTGTGCGATGGTCACTTCCACCCAGGGACTCTTCAACCTTGATATCCTGAACATAGTCCCCATTCATAAGTACGAGATCCAGGACTGCCCCCTTCCTTGTGGGTTTGTGATGGCCTGTGTCAGGAATCCACTTTGCAGTGCATCTAGGATAAGCTGACTCCAGGCTCTGTTCATGGCCAGTACCCTCCAATCCACATTGGGCAGGTTGAACTCTCCCACTACTCCCATCACTCCTGTCCCTGCAGCTGTCGTCATTACTGAGATTAATTTCTTGTCTCTTTCCTCCTCTTCTTTGGGAGGTCTGTAAACCCCCCCCAACCTCACCATCCTCCCTCTACTCAGCAGTAATTGAATGCACATTGCTTCTGCCCTCCCCTCTTCCGACTCCTCCCACGTACAAGTTATACCCTCCCTGATGTCAACTGCCACCCCCTTTTTCTACCCGCCATCCCTCCTGTGTAGTTTAAATCCAAGGATCGACAGGTCCCAGTCATGGCTAGGTGTGGCCCATGTCTCTGTGACCATCACGATGTCCACGTCCCTCTCTGCCAACAATGTTTGCAGGTCATCCATCTTGCTTCCAAGGCCTCGTGCATTCAGAGACACCACCTTCCACCTAGAGTCTGAGCCCTCCTCCTTCCTTCCCACCTATGTGCCTTTCTTGTTACTCCCTTTGGCCTGTACCCTCCACCCCCTGCTGTTAACCATCTTGATCCCCTTCCACCTCTACCCTCCAGTCTCCCTCTACTGATATGAGAGGGAGGCCTCATGACCTCCTCCTTCTGGAGACTTGGAGCCTGTAGGCCTGCTTGCCCGCCCCCTTCCCATAGTTTAAATTAAGGTTCTGGATTATATACCCCCAACTTGTCCCTGTCTACACTCACCCCCCTCTGCTGAGATGCAGTCTGTCTGATACAAAAAGTATTACATCTGACCAAGTATCCACCCAGCCCCCAATGCAGCCATGCCCTTCCTCCTTGCACCACTCCCTCAGTCAGTCATTGAACTCTTGTATCCTTTTCTTCCTGACCAAGCTAGCTATCGGTACTGGCAACACCTTCAAGAATGCGATTGATCTGCTTACCTCTCTGTATGCCTTCCCCACCATCCTGAATCATTCCTGTAATACCACCACTTCTCCCTGGCTAGGTTATTAGTACCTAGGTGTGTAACTATGTGTGGTTCCCCCCAACCCCCTCACCAACTCCAAAATCTTTGGGCACACTCTCTTTGCCATTATCGTTAGCATGCAGATCACTTTCCTCCCTGTACTTGGGTCCCTTTTCTTTCCCCAGTGAATACCCATAACTGTGGAGTCCCCCAGAATTATGACCCTTCCACCCCCCACCTTCCTGACTCCCTCTTTTCCTCTTCTGTCTGTCATACAAGCTTCTCTACATCTGTCTGCTCCCCCTTTATCATGGGCATCACTCCACCCTTATTCTCCCCAACCTCTGCTTGACTGTCCCCCCAAAGTCTGTACTCGGCTCCACAGGCCTTCCCACCACCTTTCTGACCTTTCCTCTGGCCAGCCACACACTTTCCTTCCCTCTCCTCCTGTCACCTTACCCCCTCTAGCCCCCCACCTCCAACTCCATGCTCCATGTTCTCTCTTCCCCGCCCACCATGACCACTTTGTATTGTCCTTCCCCTTCTTCTGACCTACTCCCCTGACCCTATAGCCTGTACTCAATCTCTCTCTCCCCCCCACCTCTATTATCCTCTCTCCACTTCCAGATAGTGGGTTGAAATCTTTTCTTTAAAGGCATTCCTTTGAATGCTTCCCACTCCTGTTTACACCTTTCAGTGTCCCACCCTTTCTCCCTGTCACGTGCCATTCCCCCTTCCTGGGCTCCACCGCCCTTTAAGGTAGGGGTACACGTGGAATATGGGTGATCCCCCTTTACACCCCTCCCCTGCCTGCTGACCTTTACCCCCCTGAACATCCCCCTTTGCCCTTCTCGCCCTTGCCCTGCTCCTCCTCCTACATTCCATGCCAGCGTCCCCATCTCCCATTTGTGCTGCCTTACTTCTGCCCTTAGGTGCTTCAGGCTTCTATACACAGGACAGCCCCCTGTTACCCACATTATCTCCAGTAATACTGTCAACCTACAACCATTACAGCACACCTCCCTCTTTCCTCTATCCTGATGACTGTACCTGTTACTATTCCCCCACATCCTCGTGATCCCTGGCCCTCTCACCCTCCAGATAGGGACTTCATTTATAAATCCAGATGGGAATGGCTCAAAAGCCACAATTCCCCACTTACCCAGGCAGCTAATTCTAGATGCTCCAACCCCAACTGCTCTCTTAAACCACAGTACAAATATAAGCTGACCCTAGATAGTGACCAGCTGCAACCTTACCTATCTCCTAGTCCTCAGCACAAATAAAAGGTGACCCTACATAGAGACCAGCTGCACTCCCTTGCTTGTAGCACCTCTGTGAGCTGGTCCCAGATAGCAGCCTAGTATGAGGTGATCTTACATAGGGATCAGCCGCAAACCCTTACCAACACCTGAAATAATATTTTCTGCCTCCCTTTGCACTTACCTACCCTCTAATGACCAGCATGGCCTGCTGTCCTCCCTGCAGAAGTCCTACCAATGTCCCCAGATGGCACACTTTTTCGTGTCACTTGTGCTTCGGGATCACTCATGCAAGGGGTCACTTGGCTTTATGGGTGCTAAATAGAAATTATAGCCTCCCTGTTGTAGGTCTGCAGCCATGTGGCCCACTGGGCCTACCAATTACACTGGCTGGTCCTGCTCTGCACTGTCCCTCAATCCATTCACTGCTGGGGACCTACCTCCTCCCATCCCTCCAGTTACACAATCATAGCATATTTTTTCTATTTTAGGTAAAAAAGTAGATCTTCGGGGATATCTCAGTCATCAGGTGTCACCGTAGGAACTTCACCATCGATGAAGCAGGATCCACACAGAAGATTTTCAGCAATACAACTGGGGCCATCCACGCTGACATCATGTGATGATGTCACTAACCCTATAAAGGCATGAGCGACCCCGCTCCCTCCTCAGTTCTATCCCTCCATCAACTTGCTCACACAGGTCTCTGTGGAAGCTTCATCGCAGTTTTGTGCCTTTTTCACAGACGGATTTTTCTTTATATGTACCTTCCTTTCTTTTGTTTATGTTGAGAGTTAACCCTTCAACTTCTCTCTTCCATCGCTGCCACTGTGGAAAGAAGATTGCCTCCACAGATGAACACTTTCTCTGTGTCTGTTGTCTTGAGTTTGACCACAAAGTCTCCAACTGTGAGCTCTGCTAGAAGCTTAATCAAACAACCCTCAGGCAAAGCAAAAAAGCTCTTAAAAATGTTGTAATGGAGCAACAGGTAGCCAGTTCTGGGCAGGGGGTCCTCCAGGTTCCCATCCTCCCAGTCACGAGCAGGGTCGTCGAGCTTCCAAGCCTCTAAGATTCGAGACAAGTCCTCTGGTAAAAGTCACAAAAAAGAACGCGAGCAGGATGACAGCAGTTTCGCTCCCTGATGGCCTCCTCTCCTTCTTCCGGGGGTTCTTCATAAGAACAAGATAACAGTTGGGGACCACGTGATCCATCTAGTCTGCCCGTTATTTGACCTACTCCCCCACACGTATATTCCCTTATTTCAATATTCAGCTATGTCTGTCCCAAGATATTTTGAACTTCTTAACTGTCTTGGTGTCCACAACCTCCTGCAGCAGCCTGTTCCATGGCTCCACTACCATTTCAGTGAAGAAAAATGTTGCTTTGAAATCTACCTCCCATTAGACATCTGTTGTGGCCTCTAGTATGTGCGTCCTTATTTTCTTGGAAGAGATTCTGATTCTGTGCTGAATTGATACACTTTAGGTAGTTAAAGGTTTCTATCATGTCTCCTCTGTTTCTCTTCTGTTCCAGGGAGTACATGTTTAATTCTTTAAGTCTTGTCTCATAGGGTTTGTGGTGGAGGTCCTGAACCTTCTTTGTAGCTCTTCTTTGCACAGTTTCCAGACAGTGTATATCCTGTTCCACTGGCAAGGCTCCATATCTGCACTCTCCAGTGGACTCTCCAAGTACAGTGAGACCAACATGCAGATGATTCAGATCAGTTAGTGTAGTGCTGGTCTCTTCCCCACTCTGCAGAGTGCTACAGTGGTGGATGGATCCCCTGACTCTACTGCAGGGAGTTCCAGTTCAGATTTCATCACCACATCAGATTCTCATCTTGCATGCCTCCGGTCTGGGCTGAAGGGCTCACCTGGGTCCCTTTCAAACTCAGGGCTGTTGGTCCCAGATCGAAGCCTCCCTGCATATTAATGTCCTGGAGATGCAGGCAGTTCTGTATGCCATGTAGGCTTTTCAGAGCCACCTCCTTCCAGGCCAGTTGCTGATTCAGTCAGACAACCTCAGCATAGTGTACTACATCAGCAAGCAGGGAGGAACACATTCTCACCCCCTGTGCAAGGAGGCCACGACAGTGTGGTATTGAGCATTGGACCACAGCCTAACTCTTTCAGCGTTCCATGCCCAGGAGTGCTAAACACTCTGGCAGACAGCCTCAGCCAGACTCAGTCAAGCATGTATGAGTGGGAACTTCTCTCGTCCATCGCAGAAGATCTGTTAGATATTTATTTATTTTATATTTTTAATTAGTTTTTGTTTACCGGGTGCCATTAGCCAAAACATGACTATTTTCAGGCGCGACCTGGGAGATTTACTATAAGTAGGATGTACAGGGGATACAGTTTGATTTAGGGTAGAGACGTAGTACATACAAAGCTTAAACAAGGTTTAACAATGACATAATTAGGTAACAATAAACGTTCAATAGTTTATATTCAATTGAAAGACTCAGTGAGAAAAATCACATACGGCTGACAGCTTAAAAGGTTGAGGGTAGCTAAAGCACAAACAAAAAAGAGACAATAAGTGCCTAAAATAATAAACTAGGTGGTCAGGATAGATGGGGTCATCCAGAGTTGGTCCTTTTTACTTCCCCACTCAATGCAAAACTGCCCAATTTCTGCTTGCTAGATCCAGGGCTCTGGAGTTTTCTGGTGAGATGCATTGTCCCTCTCCTGGAGTGGGAGGTTTCTGTATGCCTCCCCCCATTTCCTCTGATTCAGAGGGTACTAATCAACCTGCAGATGAGGGGGCCACCATGATCCTAGTAGCTCCATTCTGGCCCCACCAGATATGGTTACCTTTTCTACAGCAGCTGGCTGAGGAACCTCCAGTCCCTTTCCCCCTCTGCAGAAATCTGCTGACCCAGGATCAAGGAACCCTGGTCCATCCCAGTGTCAGGTCCCTCCATCTGCACGCTTGGCTTTTGAGGACGTAGCTGTCACCAGATTTGGGGTTTCTAACAGAATGGTGGACGTCCTAGTGGCTGCCCAAAAACCTTCCACCTGAGCCACTTATGTCATGCAGTGGAAGAGCTTTGCCATAACGGCTGCCAAGCATAATCTGGGCCCTTTTACTTGTCCAGTGAACCAGATCCTAGACTACTTGATCTCTCTGTCGTACTCAGGCCTCCAGTACTCCTCCCTCATGGTGCACCTTTCGGCTTTCTCTGCCTTTCACGAGTCTGTGGGTGACCATACCATAGCTCAGCTGGATGTCTCCCATATCTTTTTGAGGGGCATTCTGCATCTGAAACCTCCAATCCATTCCCCCTGTCCTGGCTTGGGATCTGAATTTTGTTTTGGAGAAGTTGACCCTGTCTTCTTTTGAGCCAGCCACAACATGCAAGCTATGCTTTCTTTCCTGGAAAGCATTATTTTTAGTTGCTATTACTTTTGCTTGAAGAATTTCAGAGCTTCAGGCCCTCTAGTGTGAGGAGCCTTATTTGATTTTTCTCAAAAACAGGGTGTCTTTTAAGTTTCTTCCTAAGGTGATGTCTGAGTTTACACTGAACGAGTCTGTCCACCTTCCTGTTTATTTTCCAGAGCATGCCAATCCACAGGAAGCACTGCTCTATATGTTAGATGTGCACAGAACTTTAAAATATTACCTGCTCCAAACCAAGGATTGTAGAAAGTCAAAGCAGTTGTTTGTTTCTTTCCTGCCATGTAGAGAGGGCGTTCAGATTTCCAAACAATGTTTGTCCAAATGGTTGGCTAACTGCATTATGTTCTGCTAAAACAAGTATGGCAAAGAATTGCCTGGAGCTGTCAAACCTCATTCCACAAGAGGCATGGCTACCTCTGTGGCTTGTTTCTGAGGGGTCTCAGCCGCTGACATTTGTGTGGCTGCCACCTGGAGGACCATCCACACTTTTACCAAGCACTACAGTCTGGACATTGCCTCTAGAGCCCATGCAGGATTTGGCAGGGCTGTGCTGGCAGGGCCTCCTGTCTTAAGTTTAAGGTTGGCCTTCCTCCCAAACTGTTTGTTTGCACCTGTAACTGCTTGGGACTCATTCCTAAGATGAGACCTGATAACTGAGATACCACTGAAGAAGACAGAACAGTTACGTAAGAACGTACCTTAACAGCAGGTCTTCAAGGGGATCTGAGTCATCAGGGCTGTCTTCCCTCCCACCATCCCTTAGCCATCACCACAAGCCTTACAGGAGGGGTGGAGTCCCTGTGGGTTCAACTTAAGTCGGCCTCAGGAAAGAGAATCCATGTCGGGTGGTATACAGGCCTCCGAACCAAATGGAGGACAAGGAGAGGGAGCTTATGAAAGAAATAAAAGAAATGTCACAAAAAGGAGAAATAATGATAGTGGGGGATCTTAACATGCCAGATGTGGATGGGGACATTCCAGTGGCTAGCTCATCGAGGAGTCAGTTAATGGTAGAAGCCTTGCAGGACTTCTCTCTCATGCAGTTAGTTACTGGCCTAACTAGGCAGGACAACCTCTTGGATGTGGTTCTCACTAACTCAGAAAAAACCAAGGTGATAAAAGTTGTGGAACCACAGGCAAACAGTGACCATAACTCAGTTTGGTTCCAAAGGATGGCAAGTCCCAGTCCAGAGCAGAGGTCCTAAATTTCAAAGGGGCAAATTTCAATAAAATGAGGGAAATAGTGAGAGACAAACTATGATACACAAACAATCTGAGGTAGAATTAATTTGGAGAACTATTAAACAATCATCGATGCCACAAAGGCATGTGCAAGGACAGTAACCAAAAGGAACAGACACAAGCGCCCCATTTGATTCACAGATCAGGTTAGGACAGCCATCAGGGTCAAGAGGGAAGTCTTCCACAGATTTAAAATAATGCTAGGTAACAATCTACAGGAGGAATATGTACTTAAGGACAAGGAGGCTAAGTCGGTCATGAGGCAAGCAAAGGCGGCAGAAGAACTTCACATAGCTAAAGGTGTCAGGGAAGGGAACAAACAGTTTTTGAGATACCTGCAAGAAATGAGGAAGAAGGGGGAGGGGTAGTTAGAATCAGAGATGGGGACATGATGGTGGAGGATGACCATCAAAAGGCCACCACTCTGAACAAATACTTCTGTTCACTGTTCACCAAAGAACACAGTGGTCCTATGCCTGACTGCAGCATCATAGTACACGGCAGGGGAGTGCCAAAAATGCAAACAGCAATTATTATGGCAGGCAGGGTTAGGGAGTTTCCTGAGCACTTAAAAGTAGCCAGATCTCCTGGTCTGGATGGTATACATCCAAGGATAATTAAGGAGTTAGCAAGCGAGTTAGTGGCAGTGTTGGAATTATACATCCAGAGGTACCATGGCCCTAAAATGTTTGGATCAGGGACCATCTGTGGCTGTTTCAAATTGGTGTGTAACACACACCAGTGGGTCAGATGGAAGGCACACTGTACTAAACACTACTCCTTAGGTTGTATAGTCCATGTTTTCTTAGTAAAAGTAAGCATACAGTGTAAAGCCTTGTGTTACATGGCTTTTAATGCATTTTCTGAAAACTATATATTTGAGCATGGCATAACAGGCACACTAAGCTAAAGGTCATTTCTAGGTGCAATCTGGGAGAGGGAAACAATGGGGTTCCAAGCCGAAAAGAAAAAAGCTACAATGCATATTTAGTTATTCATGTATATATTTAATTATTTATTTGAGGGTAGGGAGGTGGTGGAGAACAGTGCAATCTAACCAGGTTCAATAAATACAAAACAATAACAACTGTAGAAGAAGCAAATACCAGGTGCAGAGAAATACGCTATAATAAGGTGCATGAAGTTAAATAAATTTGCAAATGTACAAAAGCAATACATATATGGGGGGAAGACACAGTACTGTAAATTGATGAGGGTGGATGGGGATATAGAGCTTTTAAAGCTGTGCACAGATTTTGGACGAGGTTACGGGTGCATAGGCAAATCAAGTGCAGTATGCAAGAATTCATTGTCATGAATACAATATGTTCATGGGAAGCATGTATATACTCCAAAAGCAGTATACATGGCCAGCAGCTGCATTTTAAATGAAGAAGCTTAGCTGTATAATTTAAATGCTGTAGGTCTGTGCTGCTGTATAGTACAGGTTACTCAATTTGCAACTGTATTTTCTTTGTTTTATCTTGGTATAATTTATCATTTAAAAAGCTGCTGACCACCACCCTCCCGATATGGCTCTCTCCTGCCCTGCATTTGCACTGTGTAGTTGTCCCCCCCATCCACCCTCACCAATTTACAGTACTGTTCCATGGACAGACCTTAAAAGGCAGAGTATCTGCATTGCAACCAACCAGGGACACTGAAGACTTCCTGTCAAAAATGCTTTTTAATAATGATTCACTGCAATCCTGGCTCTTCTCCTGGTTATACTTTTTGAAGTACTGCCATACTGGTCCAAGCTGTGACTCCTCCTGCTTATACTTTAAAACTATTGCACTGATCTGTACTTCATGCTGTTGCCTACAGCTGATGAGCTCCAATATGAGCAATATCGGTTAGATCCTGTAGTACTAGCCAAATAACCTCATATCAGTCAGCACTGAATCCACAGATGACTGGCAAAAATGAAAACAGTAACAAATCAGTGTGCAAAAGATGGAGATAAGCGCCCAAGAGGTGGATAGGCAGAAAAAGGGCAACATTCAACAGAAAGGCAGACAGCAGGGAGAACCAGGAATAAAGGACAACCAGGGAAGGGGCTGGAGTAGAACAGCTAAACAGTCTAGGGAGTTCAAATTATGGAAAGTCATGTGTGCCAATGACAGGAGCCTTAGCAACAAGATGGAGGATCTGGAGGCTGTCATGGTGCAGTCAGACCTGGACATTGTGGCCATCAGAGAAACCTGATGTAATGATAACCACGACTGAGAGATGGCCATACCTGGCTACAACATATTCAGAAGAGACAGGGTAGGTAGGAAGGGAGGAGGAGTGGCACTTTATGTGAAAGATGACATAAAGGCCACAGAGATCCAGGAGGAACAAAATGGTGGAGAGATACTGTGGGTTAAGCTGGAAAGGAAAATGGGACCAGCCATCCGCACAGGTGTGGTGTACAGACCACCAGCCCAGGAGGAAGAAACAGATAGGGAGCTGATGCTAGCCATCCAATGAGTGGCAGACGGGGGTGAGGTAGTGCTGGTTAGAGACCTCAATATTCCAGACGTGACTGGAGCATCCCAGCAGCCGCATCAACCAGGAGCAGATTTATCCTGGACTCCCTTCAGGGTACCTTCCTCAAGCAACTGGTCATGGAACCAACTCGGCAGAAGGCAATACTTACCTTGTGCTCACAAACAGGGACAGTGTGATGCGGGTAACAGTGGAGGAGCACCTAGTTAACAGTGACCAGCAGTCATTGTGGTTTGAAATCACAGAAGGAGCAGAACCAAACCACACAAAAACATGTATCCTGGATTTTAGGGGGGAAGACTTTGGGAAATGGCGAGATGCTTGAAAGAGGCATTAAGGGGAATGGGGCAGGAATCAGGGGTTGAGGAACAGTGGGCAGTATTGAAAACGGGGATTAGAAGAACAACAAAATTATGCATTAAGCAGGTTAACAAGGGGAAAAGGAAGAGGAGGCCATTATGGTTTTTCAAGGAGGTAGCGGAGAAAGTGAAAGCCAAAAAGATTGCATTCAGGCAATACAAAAAGATACAGGCAGAAGGGGATAGGGAGAAGTACCAGGAGAAAGCAAAGGGAGGCAGAGAGGTCAGTTAGGGAAGTCAAAGCTCAGACAGAAGAGCACATTGCTGAATCAGTGGGTAGAGGGGACAAAACCTTTTACAGGTACGTAAGTGAAAAAAGCAAAGCAAAGGGAGGGATAGTGAGATGGAAGGGGGAGGATGGGGGCCACGTGGAGGATGACAACAGTATAGCTGATATATTGAACAGGTATTTCTGCTTAGTCTTTACTAAGGAAGAGGAGCATAATGGGACTGAAGGGAGTACAAGGGATGGGAATGGTGCAGAAATGGACACAAGTCCCTTTACATGAGAAAGGGTCCTGAAGAAACTGGAAGGAATAAGAATTGATAAAGCAATGGGGCCAGATGGGGTGCACCCCAGGGTCCTTAAAGAACTAAGAGAGGTGGTGGCCGAACTTTTGGCAATCCTGTTTAGCCAATCACTGGAAACAGGGGAGGTACCCAAAGACTGGAGGACAGCAGATATAGTCCCCTTATACAAAAGTGGGAACAAAGAGGAAGCGGAGAACTACAGACCAGTCAGCCTCACCTTGGTAGTGGAGAAGATCATGGAAGCACTACTGAAGGAGAGATTGGTGGAGCATTTGGTTGTCAATGGACTACAGGACACAAGGTAGCATGATTTCACCAGGGGGAGGTCATGTCAGACCAACCTCATTGAATTTTTCGACTGGGTGACTAGGGAGGTAGATCAGTGGAGGGCAGTGGACATGGTCTATCTGGACTTCATCAAGGCCTTTGACATTGTGCCACATAGAAGGCTATTACACAAACTGGGGACTATGGGGGTAGGCAGGACAGTGGTACGGTGGGTAGGTAACTGGCTGGGCTTAATGATGCTTTAACTGTTTTTAGGACCTTAACCCATTAATGTTTTGCTTCCCACTGCAGTAATGGCCTTGCATAAATTCCTTTCCCAAAAGTTGCTCTTTTTTAGGTCTGAGGGGTTAACCTGCAAGTTTCTAATGAAGGAAGTGGTACCAGGGTCAAAACCCTGGCCCTAGTGCGCAAATTTATTTTTCATAACTACTGGGGCTCCTTGATTAATTTCTGGGGGTTGGCCCCGGCAGGCCCTGGCTTAATTCCAGCAGTGGTAAGTGGTCCCCATAGCGCACCTGTTTATTCACTCCAGACAGGAGTCGTACTTAAGGACTTGAAAAAAGCTGACATGGTGCCTCTGAATAAGGGTAGAAGTAGGGACAAGGCTAGTAACTACAGGCCAGTCAGTCTCACATCAGTGCTAGGAAAGCAAATGGAGTCTCTGATTAAACCGGACTGGGTAGAATACTTGGAAAAGAATGGCCTGCAGGACGACAGACAGCACGGTTTTGTGGTAATGTAAGAGATCTAAATCTCACTTTCAGGTTCTTGGCAATATTGGAGATGCAAATAATCACAGACAAGTTGCATTCGAGTAATAAACAAGTTTATTACTACAAATAAGGATGAATCACAGTTGCCCTAAGCAGTTCTTACCAGTATGAACCGGGAGCCAATGCTAAGCATTCCCTACACCTCGAGGTTTCTTTGTTGTCTCTTGGGATCTCTCGGGTCTCCGAGGTGTAAAGCCTGTGCATAACATTATATACCTGTGATAATTACTATGGTTACTAAAAGATAGAAACATTTCTAGTTACAGAGACATGCCCTATTGGCTAAATTAGAGGTGGCTCCATGGTACAAGATAACATTATATAAATTTGTAAAGTCATCAGTTTTAGAACAAAGACCTTCTTATACAAAGTCTTACATAACAAGGTGAAGTGGTGTCCATCACCGAAAGATGGCAATATTGCCTTACACATTATAATCACTTCAAGGACAGGTGTCTTGGCATCTGACAAGTAAGAAATAGACAGAAAATACATAATATAATGTATGCATTAGCAAGCAAAGTGAGTTACAATATATGTATTCATACCCTGACATCTACTCTTATATGGTAGATGCTCTTAGCCCTATGTATTAGTATAGCCTATTGCTAGATATTAGCTATCTACGGTGTACCCTGAAGGTATCAATTAGGGTGCAGGGACCTCGTGTATAATTCCCCCCTTGTTGCTAAAAGAACATGCGTGTAAATATAAGGAGTGGGTAGGAGCAGTGGTTCTTTACAATCGGATGCCAAGCCTTGTAAAGAAACTCAAGCTGCTCACGGTGTTGGCGAGAGTACGTGTGAGCAGCAAAGCATAATAATCAAAGTAAATATCAAAAATGCTTGTATTATAACAAAACCTTTAAAAGTAATTTCTAACCAAGTGTTAGTTAAAGCATTATTCATATCTCCGTCATTCATCAGGTCAGAATAGCTTCATTGGCTTAGTTATATTATTGCTGATGTGGATGAGTGTGTGTCTTTCTATCTAAGAGGGATTTCAGTGTGAGTGTCAGTGGATCTATGTACATTAAAGTAAGGTAGGTATTCTTCTAATGTAAGTAAATAGTCTGGGTTACCATCAATGATGTCTGCTTCCACAAGGGGACGGGGTTATGACAGTGTGTCCAATGACAGTTTTCTGATGGGGAACAAAACAGAAATTGGGGTAATCGATTTGACAAGTAACAGAACCATAGGAGTACGTTTAATATTAGTCACTATGCAGTACTCTCCATCAGAATTGTACTGCGAACGTACAGTAGGCAGTCCCCATTTTTGCAACTGGACAGGGCATGTGAAAGTCGTCTTGGAGATCCGTGTTGACAGGCGATGAGCTTCCTCACGATATGACTGATAGAGTTGATCCGGTGACTGCGTTGGTTCAAAAGCGTTGGTGCCATTCTCAGTGATGTCAGCATCCATAGTGAAAGTCCAGTCAATGCTGTCTGGTGAGTAGCCACAAACAGGGTGTATAACATCAAACACATCACATCGGCACAGATAGATGTATTGCTTCTTCGCACAACAGTCCGTGTGCGGTGCCACCCAGGCATCCAAGAAGGAATGGTAGACCAGAAGAGGAGGTAGATCCAGGCGTTCTCGGTAGATGTCTTCGTCCAAATGCCCGATAGAGTGTGCCAGTGCAAGCTTGTCGAACAAAGCTGTAGTAGGATCAAAGCGTGGTAAGGAGACAGTAAAAGAGACAAACATGGTATCTTTTATCGAACATTTCTTAGCAGAAAAACAAGGATCAGTGTTTGGATGTCTGGTCACAAACCCCAAATTGAGAGCTGTAGAGAGAGAATGGACAAAGTCTGTTGCATACATAGGTCAACACAAGATTGAGACTTACATCTGGGACAATACCATTTAGAGATGTCTATCATGTATGATGTCAGGAATTCTTCCAGATTCTAAATCGGAAGAGGTTGTTGATGGTAGTGATTATGTAAGATCCATATGCAGAGCAAAGTATTTCCTGCCAATGTATTGTTTCTCAGCTTCTCTATTATTCTGTTGTATGAGTGCATTGATCTTATCTTTAGAATCAGTGAATGCCTTGCAATGTCGTGCATGTTGTATACAGTGTATCTTTCTTCCTGACTAAGACCATCCACACCATGCACTAAAGGTGGTAAACGTCGTTAACTCAAGCCAGTGGAGAACTTGCAGAATGACTCTTTATAGCGCCAATGTCTGCTTTGTTCCAAATGGACATAGCAGTACCAAAAGACCTGGACAGTGCCTGTGGCACCTGTGACATCAGAACTGTCAACTTCAACGCTTAATGCGTTTATGAGTAAGAGTACTGAGGAGGCTTCCTCCTAAAATTACCTCTGTGTTCAGTAGAATAAACCCCATAAAGGGATCTCTGGTACATGTTTGAAATGCAGCTAAACTGTCAAGCAATAAAGTACTGTAAAATGCAGATGTATTGGTATTGTGTCACATACCAAATTCCTTCATATTCAATAAGTAAGTTAAATAAAACAGGTACATGCATAAATTGTAAATTATTAATTAAGGAACCTGGGAGGGCAGTGGCAGTGAGACCACTACGGGGACCAGGGTTATGTTTTGGACATTCAAAAGCTGTTTCTCAGTAGGAGGTAGGACAGATAGATACATGGCAGCAGAGGCCATGTGGTATACAACACAATATTTTCGGCAGCATCCTGAGAAAGGAGTTACAATAGGAAGGGTCAATTAAAGCAGTGATGTTATATAAACCAAGTGTCTTAATGCAGTTTGTAATAAGGACAGTGTACCATTCGAGGACAATTTAGCGTTAGGGCAACCTTGGAAGTTCCTTAGAAAGTTTGTACAGGAGGAATTTGTCCTTGGGATGTGGTTTGCCATTCAATCTGAAGGGTAGATTTATCAGGAGCAACGACTGAGGCAGTGAGGTATGCATCGGAACCTTCCTGAACGGTAATCATGGTGTCTGGAATTTTGATGGAAACTCCCTCTGTAGGAGGTGCTGGAGGATCAAGGTGGCGAAGGAGGTCCGGTACCGTGCCTTGGGTGTAAGGGCGTACTCCTGCAAGGAGTAAAGAGAGGAACAAGATAGCCATCTTGTCGGTGCATCTGAACAGGAAGATGAAAGATTAGTATATTAGTACAGTTCCGCCCAATGGGGTTAGGAAGAATAAGTCTTAAGCTCCTTTGTACAGTTTCAATTGGTTCGCATGTAACCATTTGTCAGTCGGTTTATTGTTGTGGAGGAGTCTAACTTGATAGACTGCTGGACTGAGTTTGTTGACAATGGGGTAAGGGCCTTCCCACTTATTGGAGAAGAGTGGGTGGGATGTACCAATCGGAGTACCATTACCTGATCTCCAACCTGCAATCCACTTCTTGTGCATGTTTGTCAAATTATCTTGGATTGTTGCTGGGCCTTGCCCATGCAATTTGCAGCATACAAGTGTGTGTGTATGAGGTCTTTCCTGAGTTTTTCCACATACTGATCCACAGACACTCGGTCTGCAGTGGGGGTGTGCAGGTCAAAGAGCAAGTGTTCAGGTAATCTCATTTGTCTGCCAGTCATTACCTCAAAGGGTGTAAGCTGGGTGGTGGCTGAGGCGTACCCCTAATTGCCATAAGGAGTAAAGGCAGTAGGGAATCCCAGGTTTTAGGATTGTCCTCAATGAATTTGGAAAGCATTTGCTTAATCCGTCTGTTAGCTCTTTCTACTTGACCTGAGGATTGAGGCTGATAAGGTATGTGGAACTTTGCTGAACCCTAGGAGTTCAAGGGACTCTTTCATCAACTCACCTGTAAAACTGGTTCCTTTATCGGAGTCTACCTTGAGAGGCAGGCCCCACCTGGAAAAATCTGTTCTACCAGGATTTTGGCAGTTGTCTTTGCAGTGCAAGTCTTGGTGGGGAAAGCTTCTACCCACTTAGAGAATAGATCGGTTACTACAAGGGCATACTTGTTGTTTCTACTGGTGTTGGTCAAAGGACCAATAAAATCAATTTGGATGGCATGCCAAGGGCCAGTATGTCTCTGTGGTAAAAGTTTGGCATTCCGTTTCATAGGTATTGGATTGTTTTGTGCACAAACAAGCCAATTATCAATGTATTGTTTAACATCTTTGGTAATCCCAGGCCACCAAGCAGTGGTTTTGAGGCGTTGGAGGGTGTTCTCAGCCCCCTGGTGTCCACCAGTGGGGGTGTCATGTACTTGGTGCAAAAATTCAGATCTTAAATGTCTGGGGACTACCCACAATTTGGTAGTAGTATCCTCTGGCTGAAACCAAATAAGTTTATCATCAGGGGATAAGTGTAATTTACTTTCATGCCTATGGTAAGGGTTATGTGTAGGAAGTCTTTCTTCCGTACCCTTGTCCAAGAATCTGAACACTTCCTTGAGTTCAGTGTCCAAGTGTTGGGCTGCTGAGAGGTCCAAGGGGGAAAAAGATTCAGATTTCTTTTTGAGGGCTGCAATCTGTACAGCTGCATTGGCCTCTGGGTGTTCCATCGCCCAAACATCCCCCCCTCGGGCCCTTTCCTTGGCAAGGGTGTCCGCTGTGTCATTGAATGCGTGGTAGGGATCATGTAAGGAATGAGCTTTAACCTTGTGCACATAGAGTTTGTGTGGGTATTTCTCACCTAATGCGTGTATGTAAATTACCAATTCTTTGTATTTCACTGGGCTGCCATCAGAAGAGAGGAAGGAGTTCTTCCACCAGAAAGGGAGGAATTCTGTAAGGGAGCAACAAACCCAATTAGAGTCAGTAAAAATAATGGTGTCCTGAGTTCCATGTTGGATGAACTCTAATGCACAGGCCACTGCTGCTAGCTCTGCATACTGTGATGAAGCTACAGTACAACGTTTAGATATCTTGACAGTGTTCCCAAAAGGATACGCTACCATGATACCCATCCCTGCAATTTGTTCACCTTGATAATATGATGCTGAACCATCGGTGAAAACGCGGCACAAGGAGGTATTTTCTAACACCTCCGGGGTGGCAGGGAAGAATGGACCTGGATCTGGAAGGTCAGGTGATTGCAAAGCGCAGTCGTGGGGCTCCCCTGAAGAGAGGCCATGTGCTAATAGAGATGGAACTTTGGTTTGGTGAACCTGTATGTCCCTATCCTGGAGGAGAAGTGACCAATGTGTCAGCCTGGTGTTAGAGACTGACCCATCCTTCACTCTGTCTGAGAGCAAAAAGGTAGTAGGAGTATGATTGGTGTTAATAATCAGTGGAGAGTACCCAATGATATACAGGAAGTGCTTGACTGCCCAATAGGTAGCCAGAAGGTTCCTTTCACAAAGGCCATACTTCTGTTCTACTGGGGTCAAGAGCTGTGATGCATATGCAATTGGTCTCAAAGAGTCATGTACTTTTTGGGCCAGAACTGCTGACATAGCAATGTCAGAGGTGGCACACTCTAGATGGAATGGTAATGTTGGATTGGGGTTTACCAGTGCTGGGGCGGAGGCCAAGGCCTGCTTCAGTGACGTCACAGCCTGGGTATGGACAGGGCCCCAATTCCATGAGCGTCCTTTGAGTAACTCAGTACAATGGGCGGCTTTCTGTGCAAAATCACAAATAAAATCTCTGGAGTAGTTTACCATACCTAGAAACCTTCTAATAGTTGCCACACTGGTAGGTAATGGCAAGTCTTGCAACCTATGAATCTTCTTCCAAGTAGGACTCCGACCCTGATCAGTTATTTTCAAACCCAGAAAGAGTACTTCTTTCTGACATAGTTGTGCTTTTTCAGGATTACATTTCAAGCCTGCTCTCTGAATAAGAGTCAATAGCTCATCCAAGTGATCCAGATGTTGATCCTGTGTGGCAGTAGCCAACAACAGGTTATCTACATACTGTAAGAGACATTGGGGGGTTGAGAAACCTTGTAGGGCATCCATCATGTGGAGATGAAAGAGGGATGGGCTGTTGTGGAATCCCTGTGGCAAGTAAGTCCACGTATGTTGTCGCCCTTCAAAAGTGAAGGCAAACTTATATTGACTCTTGAGGGCCAATAGTAATGACCAGAAACCATTGGAGATATCCAGAGCGCTGAACCATTTCTGGTCTGGTGTTAATAGTTGAAGCACGTCTGGTGCAGGCGCTACAGTTGAGGAACAACTGGGAGTGACCTGATTCAGTTTCCTGTAGTCAATAGTAAGTCTCCAGGTACCTGTGGGTTTCCTCACCGGCCAAACAGGAGAGTTGGCAGTGGAGACACAGGTTCTGATTACTCCTTGTTTGAGGTGACAGTTGTTTCTGAAGAGAGGTAGGGCTTCAGAGGAAATGGATACCGTCTTTGTCTCTCGTGTGCGGGCCTGGTACCTCAATAACGGTATGCATTCTGCCACAATCGTGTTTGTTAACTGCAAGCGTTCAAGTGTCGTTGCAGAATAGGTAAAAGTTTTGGGAAAATTCATGATTCTTGAATAAATCTATGGCGTCATATTCTTTGTTGTTAATGGATATTGTTGCCACAGCATGTGAGTCAGGAATCAAGACGGTATGGTATTGACCCTGGATTTGTATCAACAGCATGTTTGCTAGATCCACCACACAGCCGTGTGGTGCGAGAAAGTCAATCCCAATGATGCTAGGGTGATCGTGCAACACCATCAACTGGAAGGCATGTGAGGCCTTCAGATGGCCTAGTTCTACCGGTAAAGGCAGGGAGCGGTATGCAGGTAACCTAGCACCGTCGACTCCTGACATATTGGTCTTCCGTCCGGTAGACCATGGAGACGTTTCAGGGTGGTCGTCGTGTAACACAGATACAGCTGCACCTGTATCTAATAAGACAATTAATTGGCGGCCCCCGACCTCGGCTTCAGTGCAGGGCCTTCCGTTTGTATCCAAGACCAGCTTGTTTACAATGCGGACTGGGGCCTGTAATAGTCAATCCGTATTGTTGGAGGCATGCAGAGGTTGGGCTTGCATGGATGACTTCACCGTGTTGCACTGATGCAATGTAAGGGAGCTTCGGGTTCAGGCTGTGGGTCTGCGCACCCACACCTCCGGAGTCTTCATGGCCAGTAGTGTCATGGATCGCTGGTTGCACTGCTGCAAGTGTTTGTGCGGGAACAGCATCCGCTACAGAACGCACTTGCCCCAGGAGCTCCCGAAATTTCCAGTTTTCTTCAGCTATCTGTTTATATGAGGGACCCGATCTTTGTAATGGCTTCCCTTTGCCTTTATACTTTTTATTTTTGTGCCAATTCCGGTTCCCACTCCACTGCTGCTGCTGCTGTTGCTGTTGCTGAGGGTTTTGTTGGGTACCAGCTGGAGGGGCCGATGGAGGTTTGGCCTGTTGTTGCTGGGCCTGTCCTTCCACCGTGTAGTGTGTCGTGGTCCCAGAAGCGGGTTCCATGGCAGCAACCTTTTTGGAACCGGAACCCAAATCCCGGATGTACAACTGGTACACCCTCTCGGTTTTCTGAAGGATATCAGCAAACCTATCCATATTCGGGTATGTGGTTGGCTCTACTTTATCTCTCACGGCTGGGATCATGTTTCTAAGGAACAGGGTCTTATATTCAATAAGATCCACATCCGATGCTTCTTGTGCCAGATGTTTCCCTGCTCGATAGGCCATCCAGAGTCTCTGGTGGTAAGTCGCTGGGCTTTCTTTAGCATTTTGCTTCACGGGGTATGCTAGCATCACTCCAACCACACCAGGGCTGTGAGCGGAAATGAGCTCAGCTGCGACTTCATCAAAGGTCGCGTTCCCATCCTGGCGAACAGCTTCGGGGAGTTTTGCCCATAAACCAGGATCGATGGTCTGGCGTAGTATTTGGACTTGGTATTCTGCAGCGAGACTAAGCATCTCGCACTTGGAGCGTACCTTTTCCAAATGGCAGCTGAGATTGTCGGACGGGTTCATCCGACCAATGCTGTCAGCAGTTTGCTGAACAGAGTAGGCCATTTGCAGGGGATTAGTTGGTGGTCGATCAGGCAAGGGCAGCGCGTCTCGCGCACCATCTAATGCTGCGTGGGCTGCAGCTTCAGCTGCGTCCGAACAACACCTTCCTGAGTGCCAGCTTCTTGAAAAATTTGTCGAATTTGACTTTTAATGGCTTTCATACTTCTTTCAGGAAGAGGAACACTCTCTAGTGCCCTATCAATCATGGTTTCAATCTCTTGTCTATCTTCAACACTAATAACAGCTACCAGAGGCACCGTCGGGACCAGGCTTGGGCCTGCTCCCCCCCTATCACGGGCGCTGCCATGATGGCGTTTCCCATGATGAGCGTCACGACGTCGTCGACGTGTGACCTGGGGAGTAGTGGGCGGGGACCCGCCATGCTGTGGATGGCTGGGTGGGGTATCTGGGCCATAGTAGGGGTGTGACTGGGCGTTGTACTGGGAGATGTCGTCGTCGGATGGCTCCCCCTCTGACGACGAGTAAAAGGCAGGGGCTATGCCACCCATTGCCTTAACATGGCCAGTCAAAGCCTCTCGCTGATGGCGCAGTTTATCCATCTTAATTCTACATTCATCATGACTCACACTTGCAACATCCATATCAACCTGATCCTGCTTTTGTTTCTGCAAAACACGGTTCGCGGCACTCAATTCGCGATTGTCCCTATAGGCTATCTCTAAATCATTACGTACCTGATTGATCTCGTCCTGCAATTCACCCATTTCGTCACTCATTTCTGCATTCGCAGCACTCAACAAATCATTCATTTGTACTACCTGACTCTTATCCTGTCTTAAACTTTCACATTCAGACTTCAAAGTACACATTTCTTGTTCACCAGCCTGTGCAGAATGATGCAATAGTGAATCCTTTTCATTACGCAGAGATTGGAGTTCAGCCTCCAAGTTCTGCTGTATCCTAATGCATTCTGTTTCCTGCAGACCCATCTCCTGCTTAAGAGATTCGATCTGCAGATCAAGGGTTCGAAACCTCGCTTCGGAGGCTTCCAAGGCAGCGTAGAGAGCAGCGACCATCAACCCTTTAGCACAACTCCTATTGGTTGATTGTCGCGCCTCAGTGTACTGAGTTGAAATCCCCAGTACAGGGTTTTCGGATTGACTCGCGTCCCGCGCGAAGTCAGTCCATCCTCCATGGGAGGTAAGAAAATTCGAGACATCGAGTCTCAGTTCTGCGCAGATATCTGATACGGTGGCCATTTACGTGGGAGGGAACGAAAATTCAAACTGTGAAAAAGACCATGCATTGTGTATCGATCCACAACACAGGTGCTTTAAACACAGCCAGGCTATTGTATAAGTTGCAGACTTGCAATTCAAAGCCGCTATGGAGTGGGTCGAGACGGCATCGACCACACCCGAAAAGTCAGCCAGACCTTGCAAGTATCCACAAACTGGTAGAAAAGACGGGAGAGGTGATACGGAGATGTACACCTACAGTCCCCGTGGGAGAAGGGAAATTTGTAGCAACAAGTGAAAATTTACAACAACTAATATCGCCTGCACGCAGTCGCCAATTGTAAGAGATCTAAATCTCACTTTCAGGTTCTTGGCAATATTGGAGATGCAAATAATCACAGACAAGTTGCATTCGAGTAATAAACAAGTTTATTACTACAAATAGGGATGAATCACAGTTGCCCTAAGCAGTTCTTACCAATATGAACTGGGAGCCAATGCTAAGCATTCCCTACACCTCGAGGTTTCTTTGTTGTCTCTTGGGATCTCTCGGGTCTCCGAGGTGTAAAGCCTGTGCATAACATTATATACCTGTGATAATTACTATGGTTACTAAAAGACAGAAACATTTCTAGTTACAGAGATGAGTCCTATTGGCTAAATTAGAGGTGGCTCCACGGTACAAGATAACATTATATAAATTTGTAAAGTCATCAGTTTTAGAACAAAGACCTTCTTATACAAAGTCTTACATAA
The DNA here is from genome assembly GCA_016271365.2 of Neoceratodus forsteri. NCBI lineage: Eukaryota > Metazoa > Chordata > Ceratodontiformes > Ceratodontidae > Neoceratodus > Neoceratodus forsteri. The sequence continues at coordinate 262,852,451 of CM057452.1, read as the reverse complement.
CAAGGTGAAGTGGTGTCCATCACGAAAGATGGCAATATTGCCTCACATTATAATCACTTCAAGGACAGGTGTCTTGGCATCTGACAAGTAAGAAATAGACAGAAAATACATAATATAATGTGTGTGTATTAGCAAGCAAAGTGAGTTACAATATATGTATTCATACCTTGACATCTACTCTTATACGGTAGATGCTCTTAGCCCTACGTATTAGTATAGCCTATGCCTAGATATTAGCTGTCTATGGTGTGCCCCTGAGGGTATCAATTAGGGTGCAGGGACCTCGTGTAACAGTAGACAGGCCATGCCAGACGAACCTGATTACTTTCTTTGATTGGGTGACTAGGGAGGTGGATAGTGGTCATCCAGTGGACCTCCTCAATTTTGACTTCAGCAAAACCTTTGATTCAGTACCGCACAAATGCTTGCTGAAGAAGCTAGAGGATCTGGGCATAGCAAACTGCATAATTAAGTGGGTGGTAAACTTGTTAGATTGAAGGAGGCAAAGGATGGTAGTCAATGGGGAGACATCAGAAAGCAACAATAAAAATAACAGTCAAGTTCATTTTTATGACCTTCAACTCATGGCAAATTATATGGGTCGGTGTGGCAACTGAGAACACATAGTCTCTAGAGCGCCACAACCTAGCCCTGGGAACCACAAGGAGGCAACCCTCGGAGGAACGGAGAGCCTGAGATAGGCATTGAGGAACCAGGAGGTCTTGCAGATAAGCTGCCCCGTGCAGCACTTTATAGGTCAATAATCCGACCTTAAAGGCAATCCTCCACCTTACTGGCAGCTAGTGCAGTTCATGGAGGACAGGCGTAACATGGTCAGATCTTAAAGCACCAGTCAACAGCCTAGCCACTGCATTCTGCACCAGCTGCAGATGGTGGAGTTTGTCTCCAGATAGCCCCAGGTACAGGGCATTGCAGTAGGTAGTCAAGCCTGGACGTGACAAAGGCATGCACCAGTGTGATCAGGTCCTCAGTTGGTATCAGGGCCCGGATCTGAGCAATGTTTCTCAGATGGTAGAAGCTACTTTTGATGATGGCTGACACCTGTGTATCAAGTGTCAAGCCATCATTGAGGACCATGCCCAGATCCTTAACCCCAACAGAGGGGGCCAGGGAAACACCCCAGAGTATTAGATCAGGGGAATCTCCAAATCCCCCTCCGTCACATTGACGGCCTGGATCCATCACCAGTACCTCCATCTTGTCTGGGTTGAGTCATAGCCAGTTATGAAACATCTAGTTCTGGATCTCCTCCAGGCAGGTGTTAAATACTGAGGCCACCATCTGGTTTCCACATGCACAGGACAGGTACAGCTGGGTATCATCACCATAGCAATGAAAACCCAGCCCATACCACCTGATATTGTCTCCCAGTGGCAGCATGTACACCGTGAACAGTAAGGGTGACAGGACCGACCCCTACAGAACTCCACAGTGTAGAGGCATCAGGTTAGATGAGGTTAACCCCATTGTCACCCTTTGCACTCTACCCGTGAGGTAGGACCTAAACCAGTTGATGACATTACTGGTTAGTCCACACCAGTTCTGCAGGCGGTCCAGCAGCATGTCATGGTCCATGGTGTCAAACGCCACCAGGAGATCCAGGAGAACTAAGATGGTACGCTCTCCCCTATCTCTCGCCATTAGACCATTTGCCACCTTCACCAGGGCAGTCTCCATGCTGTGCCCGGATCTAAACTCAGACTGGAAACACTCATAAGTGGTGGAGGAGGCCAGATATGTCTCGAACTAAATGGTCACCACTTTCTCTGAAACCTTCCCTAAGAATGGGAGGTTTGAGATTGATCTGTAGTTGCTGAGACACTCCAGGTCCATTGAGGGTTTCTTCAATAGGTGTCTAACTAAGGCCTCTTTCAGTGCCATTGGGAAGACCCCACTCCCCAAGGAACTCCAAACAATCTCAGCAACCACAGAACCTATTAGGTCCACACATCCAGGACCTGGCTCAAGGTCACAATATGTTGATCGCAGCTTCAAGACTATCTCAGCCACCTCATCCACTCCAACTGGGTCAAACTCAGCCCATACAAGAGGGGTGCCCCGGCATGTCTCAGATCAAGCCCAAGAAGCTCTTTGAGCAACACTGGAAGAGATCTCAGCTCTGATAGAGGACACTTTGTCAGCAAAGAACAGAGCAAACTCTTCACACCTTGTGCTTGAACCTGCTCCTCTAGTCCGGAGACAGGCTGGATATAATAGCCCCTCCACCATGTGAATGAGCTGAGCTGGTCTGTTCCTTGCCGCAGCAATCTCCCTTGACAAAAAATCTGCCTTCTTTCGGGAGATTGCCCCCTGATAGTCACCATAATGTGAGTTCAAGGCCAATTTGTCCTCCATCAGTCCAGATCTCCTCCAGCACTGCTCCAGCATCTGACCCTTTATCTTTAACTCCCTGAGCTCCCCATCAAACCAAGGGGGCCTCCGGCGAGTAGATAAGGGTCAGACATGGACTAGTGCAATCAAGTTGAAGGCCACAGTGATGGCTCTATTATAGGCCACCACTGCCTCCTCTGGCCCGGTCACACATGCAGACTCCACACTCAGCAGATCCAGCACCGCCTGTAGTCCTGTTGGGGACAATCCCTGTAAGGGCAGTACCGGAACATTTACACAGAGGATGGACCCTCGGAGAGCCCCTAACGTGAACCTCGCAATGCTATGATCCGGCCAAATTACCAGCTCAATCTTCAGGTCATTGACCTCAGGACCCAGAGTGAACACCAGATCCAATGTTTGACCGTGCGCGTGGGTCACTGAGGTAACAACTTGTGACAGGCCCAGAGCTTCCATACTCTGCAGGAGGTCACATCCAAAAGACAAGAGTCCATCCTCAACACAGGCATTGAAATCCCCCAGAATTAACCACCTCAGGGATTCCAACATCAGGCCAGTGACAAAGTCTCCATCCTACCACAGAAATTCCCTCTCCCTGCCCAGTGGGCAATAGATAAGAAGGATCCTGTAGCCTGCACCAGCACCTCCTCATACAGCTACAGTCTCAAATTACCCGGTAGAACCCACCGGTAGTACCGTGAGGCCCAGTCTGGCTTTAAAATAAATGGCCACTCCCCCACCTCTACAATCCTTCCTCGGGGTGTTGATCACAGAGTACCCAGCTGGTACCACTACCTCCAAAATGGGAGTAGCATTTACGTCCAACCAGGTCTCTGTCTCTGTGATGCAAGTCAGGTCTGCCGAGGAGACCAAGTCCACTATTACTGCAGTCTTGTTCCTCATCGTCCTGGTATTGCAAAGCACAGTCCAAGTAGGATGAGGGGAGACTGCTGGATCAGCAACCACCCTTGCCCACTATCAAAGGTGGAGCCCTTGGGTATGGGAATCAGATAAGGAGGACCTCTTTCCAATTCCCATTTCACCCCAAGGCACCTCCTGGGCCTCACCACCCATATCAACAACTCCCTGGCAGCCACTCGCGCAACCCCCTGCCTCGACCCCACTTGGGGCAATCCCCAGGGCCCTGCATCTCATATATGTTTCTGCAGGGAGTGAGGGGAGCTCGAAGGGGCAAAGATCACAGAGATAGGCCTCCGAGTAGTTGCACCTCATAGGCTTATATCCCCAGCACATCCTGACTGTTTATTACTATGATCCCACTAAACCAAAAATTACCCTGTTTAAAACTCCCCAAACAAAATACTATTAATGTCCCTTATCACCCAACAAAATTAATACATCCACACATACACTCAATCATTCACACCAACCACTCACACTAACACAGACCACACCAAAGCTGCCCAATCCCAAACAACAGGTTGGAGCACAGGTAGTCCTATAAATTATTACAAAATTCTTAAAAAGTCCGCAGTGCACATTAGTCCAAATATTTATTCAGTTCTTAATATGATTGAAATGGGGATCTCACTTTCCAATGCAGGATGATTTCACGACTCAGGGACTCTGACTTCCCAATAGACAGTTGAATTAGTGTAATTAATATGTCCTTTAATATCTTGCTCTTTCACAGCCACCACAACAGCATTGACTGAGTTCTTTATTATGTTGGCTTGCATGTGCGTGCCAGCCAACATATTATAGTAGTAGCAGATTTGGAGGTGCAGTCACTGTGGGAGAATGCAGGGCATGCATCAGTAGGCATGTCCCTCATTCCCCAGTAAGGCAGCTGCAGGCGCTGACACAAGCAACTCATAAACTGGGCACCAGATCTAAGAAAAGGTCTGCAGCAATGAGAGCCAAGCCATGCAGTGGTGTGCCTTTCCTGGTGAAGCAGTTTAATAAGCATGGCGGCACTGACTGCCATGGCACAGAGTGCCCCAACCCACTTCATTTGCCAATCGGGGAGCCCACTCCCCGTTGGCATAATGCCCTCCTCCCATTTAAAGTGTATGCCGAGGGGGTGCCCAATCCCCTCGGCATCATCACCCCCCTCAAATAGTCTTTCTTTGCGATGGGGGCTCAATCTATCGGCTTCAGTCCCCTTCCCATTTATTTTGCCAACGGGAAGCCCTCCCCTTCAGCATAGTGACCCGCCGCTTTTGTTGTATGCAGAGGTGCCCAGTCCCCTCGGCTCTTGTCGTCCCTCCCCGGTATGTGCAGATGGGGTACCTTATCCCCGTCGGCTACAGCACCCAAAAACAGTCGGTGGCATGTTGGGAGCCATGACAAATGCCCCAGTAAAACAAAAAAATCCCAAAATTTTTTATTTTAAATCTGCAAAGCAGAAAATGGTCTCTCGACTCCTTGGCCCTCCCCAATCCGCCCCACCCTCTGCACCCTGCCTCCCCACACCACCCTCATCCCCTCACCCCCCTCACCGCATACTTACATCCGGAATATGGCGCGATGATCTTCGGTGGACCGGGAACACATCTGCACTCTTCAAAGCCGACTGCGAACTGAAGAAATGCCGGTAAGCTGTATAATGGCATAAATAGGGTTTTTTTCAATTTTGGTGCATATCTCAGGCATTTTTAGCACCAAATTTTCAACATGGGTTATTGGGACCCTTCCTCATGAATTCAGTCACTGTCATGGATTCAGTCCCAAAAGGGGAATTTGCGGTCACTGCGCGGAATCACCTTTTGGGACGGATTAACGAAATGACAGTGCCACAGTTCATGAGGGGGGCTCTCAAAAAGCCTATGTTGCAAATTTGGTGGAAAAAATCCAAAAAACGACTATTTTACAACTGTGTGTTGCACAGTTTCCATGCATTCTCGTAACTTCATGAATTTGTAATATTTTCACTCCTGATTTTCAAAATTGGCATTTTTGCATGCCTCCTTATAAACAATACAGCTGTCATTTCCCATATCCTGGCCAAAATGTGTTTTCGCACATCTGGCGCAGAATAGGGTGGTTGCTGTGTGAAATCAGTTTTTGGGACAGTTTAAGACAATGAAAGTGACACTGTTCTTGAGTAGAGGTCCTAAAATGCCTATGTTAAAAATCTGGTGACGAAAGTCCATAAAATGACTGTGCTATAAGCGTGCGTTGCACAGTTTCCACGCACCCTTGTAACTTCGCAGACTTGCAATATTTTCATGCCAGATTTTCAACACTGGCATTTTTTCACACCGCCTTATGAACAGTACAGTTGTCATTTTTCACATCCTGCCCAAAATGTGTTTTCACACCTGTGGCGCACTATGGCATGGTCACTGTGAGAAATCAACTTTTGGGACAGATTAACAAAATCACAGTGCCACTGTTCGTGAGGGGAGGTCATAAAATGCCTATGTTGAAAATCTGGTTAAAAAAATTCCAAAAATAATTGGGTTACGGACATGTGTTACGCAGTTTCTATGCCTGCTCATGACTTCACCAATTTTTCATATTTTCACTCCAGATTTTCAACGTTGCCATTTTTTTACACCTACTCATGAACAATACCGTTGTCATTTTTCACATCTGGCCCAAAATGTGTTTTTGTGCCTGTGCTGCCAAATGGCATAGTCGCTGTGCAAAACCACCTTTCAGCTAACAAACTGATAGTGCTGCTCTTCATGAGGTGGGGTCACAAAAAGCCCATGTTGAAAATTTGGAGTGAAAATACCAACAAACCCCTACGGCGTTAGGGTTCTAACTGTAACATCCCACCCTGTAGAGACTGACAGGTGTCAGGGGTGTGACTTGGGATCATTGGCTGTAATGCTCAAGCCATTCCACCCCCACCCTGAAGCCAGTGACAGGCATCGAGATGTGCCTTGGAGTGTTTGGCCCTAAAGTTCACCCCATTCTTCTATACTGCACCAATCTCAGTATATTTCCTTATGGAATGGGTTAAGTATAAGGCCCAAAGACCTCAAAGCACACCACAACATTTGTCAGTGTCTACAGGGTAGGGTGAGGTTAAATGGCAAGAGCGTTATAGATGATGACCCAAGGGCACACCCCAACGCCTGTCAGTCTCTGCAGGGTGGGGGTTGGGTTGGCGTCAATTCAATACTTCACTGCCATTCGTATTATGCATCTCTTACTACTGCACTACCAATGCCAGCAAGACAACATTCAGCACTGACAAATGCTTGCTTAGCCTTTTGACACTCACACTGCCCACCGGACTTTATGTCCAGGTTTACAATTTACAGCAGCTCTGGTGGAATACTATCAATAGATACTCATGGTTTCCCGATTTCCTGTAGTCTAGTTCTTGTGTCCAATTTGCACTTGTATGTCCCCAGTGTCACCTCAATTTCTCAAGATCAGTTCTTCAGACACTGGCCAACAAACATCTCCATGGCCGATGGAAAACAGGCAGTCATATAACGGCTCCCCACAAACAATGCAAAATAGCAGCAGCCAATTACAACTCCAGGCCCTGGCCAATAACTGCTTAACTCCCTGCCAGCTGTGGCAATAATTGCACCCACCAATGCCAAACAGATGGCCACAGGAGCAGCACGAAGTCCACCACACTCTCCGCAGCGGATATAGATCCTCCTTCCAGGGTTGTCTTCCAGCAACAAGTGCCAGACACAAGTCCTCCTTTCAACAGTCGCCTTTGGAAAACAGGCAGTTCAGGACCAGCCAATGGCACCAAGGGCAGCACAAAGTTCATCACACTCTCCTTGTCAGGTGCAAACCCTTCCGCCGACCGACCACTCCAGGGGCTGGTCAGAGATCCACACTCCTTGTTTTTTCACAATGAACGCGTCACTCCAGGTAAATTCTTCATCTAGTCTCCCCACCAGAAACAAATCTTTAGTAATCCACAAGTGCTGGTAGCAAATTTAACAGATTTAGCAAATTACAAATCTATGAGCACCACATTTTGCTCCCTAACTACAGAAAACCTAACTCTTGCGCTACCCTTACAGCCCTCTAAACTATTCTTAAATCCCTAACTTAAATCACTAAACAATACAGACTTCGCAGACTGCCGCTTATATAAAATAAATCTATATTAGAGGAGGGAGAAGTGACGAGTGGAGTCCCACAGGGCTGTCTTAGGCCTGGTCCTATTTAATATGTTCATCAGTGACATAGGGGTAGGTATCCAGGACAAGAATGCACTGTTTGTGGATTACACCAAACTAGGGGGAAAGGTGGACAGCGAAGAAGCAGTGAGAGTCCTACAAAAAGATTTGAAAAGGTTAGTATAATGGTCTAATATCTGGCAGCTGAAATTTAACATCAAGAAATGTAAAGTAATGCATATATGCAGGAATAACCCCAGAACAACCTATTGGATAAATGGGGTCCAACTTAGTGCCTCAAAGGAGGAGAGAGATCTAGGAGTTATCATTAATGACACCCTTAAACAAACCAGCCAATGCAATGCAGCATATAGTAGGGCAAACAAAGTGCTGGGATTCATAGGGAGAGGATTTGAGAGTAGGCGTAGGGACGTGAGACTTCCACTATACAGATCTATGGTGAGACCTCATTTGGAATACTGCGTAGAGTTTTGGAGACCATACCTTAAAAAGGATAGGGACAGGATAGAGACCATCCAGAGAAGGGCAACCAAAAGGATACAGGGGCTCCAGGGGCTACCATACAAGGGATGTCTAGGGGCGTTAAACATGTACTCGCTTGAAACTAGGAGGGATGGGGGGATATGATAGAAACTTTCAAACACATTAGGGGATTGAATTCAGTGCCCTATCATGAACTATTCACCAGGGCCCCCAGCGAAAACACGAGGAGGCACGAATGGAAGCTGAGGGGTGGAAAATTGAAGAAGGATATTAGAAAGCACTATTTCTCAGAAAGGGTGGTGGAGCCATGGAACAAACTACCTGTGGATGTGGTGGGGGCTAGAACCATACATACATTCAAAAGGGGTTGGGATGAAGAATATGCTAGAATCAATTCTGCAAGGAAAACTACCAGCTAGGACCCATGATCACCTAGGATCTCGAGATCTCAAGGGCAGACTTGATGGACCTTTGGTCTTCTTCTGCCATCACCTTTTTATGTTTCTGTGTTTCTAGACCCCTTTTTTTTGGGTGGGGGGCTCTTTTCTGAAACTGGCTATCTGGTGTAGCTAGCCTTTTTTATTGACCTGAGCACCTCTCTCTCTCTCTCTCTCTCTCTCTCTCCCGGTCCCCCATGGCTAGCGCTATGCTCCCTTTGTCTCCAGGGGAAAGAGCTGAGGAGGGAGTGGGGCTGCTCACACCTTGGTTGGTGAAGTCATCACATGACATCAGCATGGGCAGCCCCAGTTGTACTTCTGAAAATCTCCCATGTGGATCATGCTCCATCAACGGTGCAGTTCCTACAGTGAAACCAGATGAATGAGATCCCCTCAAAGACCTACTGTTACAGTAAGTTCTTACTTAACTGTTCTTTTCAGCAGGGTTCACCCATGTCGGTGTGCAAACAAAGAGCACTTGGTAATGTGAACGCAAGCAAAAGGGTGATGTGACAGGTGAGCAGCATGGAATTGGTGCCCCCCCCCAGCCAGACCACACGGTGTCTACATGATTTTCTGCAGGGGGGCCCCACACCCCCCCAAACTATATATAATGAACTCTAGGTTGGGCATGCTGTGAAGGGTGGGCGACGCGAACACAGTGTGAGTGCAGGATGCTCTGAAATCCAGAATGCCCCTGTCACTCATGACCTTGTTGTGGCACCCACATTATGGCACCCTAATCATGGTGTCCTTACAACACTATACGGTTTCAGCAGTCCCCCAAACTAGTACTTATCTGGCTGATCCTACTGCTCTGTCCACATCCCTCACTTGCTCAGAGGCAAGGTTAGCAAATTAATTACAGGTATATTACTCTAGAATTAGGCAACTATCAGCATGTACATTTGCATTGTATTTTTACAAATGAATGTTGTGTACCTGGTATATTTAAAATAAATGTTTACTACAGATTGCTAAAAGAAATGTTTTAGTCCCCAACAATAATGCAGTTGACATCAGCAGAACTCTGTTAGCTAAAACTCCCAAAAAATGACCTTCCATCGTTTTTTTTTTCGAACTCTATTTTTCACCCACCATCACTGAACTCTCTCTGGTGACTTCCCTGGTGCATTCTCTACCTCCTTGCATTGTCTCCCGTACCTGTCACCGCTCCTCTCCAGCACTGGGCATCCCCGGGTCTACTCTTCGGAGAAGATCCACCCCTGCCCAGGGCGCTCTATCTTATAGTATTGAGCCACCGGGCTGGAGAGGGGGGAGAAGCGGAGGGTGCCCAGGCCCAACTCGAGGACTGTGGAATGTGAGGAAGCACCGCCATATCAGCGGTGGAGGGAGTTTCTACGTAGTTACGTTCCCCTGTGGAGTCCAGCAACCATGGCAACACCTGCCGTGGCTCCACCCCCCCAGCATACGCCTGCGACGCTCATTCGGCTACCCCCTGGCCTCCACCAGAGGTCACTCATTGTGCGATCGCTACCCCAACCCTCCCTGAGAAAGAGAGAGAGAGAGAGAGAGAGAGAGAGCAGTCCTCCAGATGCTCAATCTTTTCCTCCCCTGCCGCCCCCGGCCGCCTAGGCTCGTTCCCGAACCCGGGTCACCGGCGTGGTGCGATTTGTGGTGTCTAGATCCTCAACCCTCAGCGCCACCAGACCGGTCACCATTGTTTATTATTAAGACCTTTTCATCCAAAGAGGATCTTCTTTTTACTTGGATTTCTTCACATTGCTTATACCAGCCGTTAAGTGGAAATCCTTTGCTTATGACTACACAAACTGTTGCAACAGAAACTGGTCTGATGTACAACAGAAGATTATGACTTCAGGTCAGGAACAGCATTAAGAACAGATTTGCTCAGGGGGGCCAAGAGCTTGTTTTCATGCAGTTTTTTTCATAATCAAGAATGGAATATCCTGAAATTTAGATTTGGGGGGAATGTTATGAGATTTGCATACTGCCAATGCCGACTTTTGGTTGGCTGCTTTATTTACTTGTATGGCCCACTTCCTAGGCTCAGTGCACTGCACAAAGGAGGAAAACAGAGAACAAATGGCTATCCAAATGACCAGTCCCCTGTGTCTTCCCTGCTCAGACTCACTTGCACCATCCTGAGAGGAAAGGATCAGAGTCTAGTCAAATTTGCTGTCTTTGTTATCCTGGCTAAGGCATTCAGCACTGTTACCTACCCTCTCCTACTGGACAGACCTGAAGGGGCTATACTATCACATGCATGTGCTATCCCCCTCTTTTCACAGGAGACTCCTGTTTTTTTGACTGAACTCCCTCCTGGGAAACAAAATCTCCTGCTTAAGTAAAATTCTGTCCGAAATAGTCATACATGTTTCTTTTGGCAGATAGATACATGCAAAGTAAATTAGTGATAAACAATGTAAGTGATAACTTTGTACAACTAGTTGCTGATTCTTTTTAGTGCTAATTCTTGACAAAATGAAATAGATTAAATGTTTTTAAATGCTATTTTTCTTATTTTGTGATGCCATTTAAGGACAAACTCATGACGTTATAGCATCTCCCTACTAGCAGGCCAATCTCCCTCCTAATTTGACCCAAATCTCCTTCTAAAGAGTCAGACATATCACATATATGTTATCAAATGTCACGGTCAAATTATTCAGCTTCTACTGAGTGGACAGGTCTCATGTTGTCATCAGTGATTCCCTCTCTTCCCTACACCCAGTTGGATCAAGTGTGCCCTAAGCAACTGTCCTTGATCCCATTCTGTTCTCTGTTTTTCCAGTGATCTCCCTTAGCCTTGTGTCCCCTTGTACATTCACATGTACAGTATGTGGATGACACTGTGATTTTTGCCTGTGGTTCTTCAGCCCCTCTACTGGTTGCATAGCTCCAGTGTGACTTCAGTAAGGTCCAGCATTAGTTCACTGTCAAGCTGCTTTCTCTGAATGCCAAGAAAAGAATTTCCGTGACCTTTGGCACCAGGTAGCCACTGGCAAAAATCCAGTCTTCCCCAGTCTTCACACCCTATATGGTTCCCAGCTGGAGAGAGTTCTGGTAACAGTCACCTTGACTTCTCTTTCACATCAACAGCATCCAAAAGAAACTTGTCCCTAAACTTGATAAGCTTTATAGGAACAAAGCTTGTATCCATCTGCCCATCTGGAGATTGTTGTAAAAATTAACTTCCCGGCATCTGACTTGAGAAATGCAGTGTATAGCACTACCCTTAAATCCACCTTGGCCAAACTGGAGCCCTCGTCACCCTTCTCTTGTGACTGCCCTCCCCTCACTCATCACTGTCCCCTTTACTTCCCCCCCAAAGGTAGATGCTTCTCTCACTGTGTTTCTCTCCTCTCCAAGTTCTGGTTTGAGTCCATCCTTCCATCTCAATCCCCCCTGTTTCATTCCCTCCCCACCTCCTACCCCCTCAGAGACCAGGATCCTTTGCCATATTCTTGTGCCCATGCCACATCCTCTGCTGGGCACACTGCATTTTCCTATGGATTCCCCTAACTTTGATCTAGTCTACTACATTCTATCAGCTCCTACTCCTTCTCCCCACTCCCTCTGCCATGAAGACTTTACTCTGTGACCTCACCTCCCATGTCTATTCTTTTTTTTATCCAGGTTTTTCTCCCTACCCCTGCCATCACCCATGGATAGACCCTTAGCCAGGGACATACCCTCAGCCAAGCATCTCACCCTCATTTGGATGGCAGGGGATTCCCCCCCACACAATTTTTACCTCTAGTAGTATCCCTCCTCCTCCTCCTCCTCCTAGCATGTGCCATTCCCATCAGCCTCAATGTGACAACATTCCTGTGTGGAAATAGCAGGCTCCCTGACCCAGCAGAAAGAGTTGCTGCATGCCAGAACTTGCAACCTGGTCTGCATCCCAACACAGCAGCTGAATTTACTTTCAAACAACAGTCATCTGCACAGTCAGGTGGTCTCTCATGTCTTTTCTTGCACTTAATTCCCCAATGAAGTCAAGTCAAATTTTATTTCTTTGGTGCCCACTCCCGGAGGCTCTGGGCGCTTTACACAGAGGTGAATAATAGGAAACACATACTGTTAAATGCTTTAAAATCAAAGACTATCAATCAAAAAACATAATTAACCATTTAAATTAATTCTTAAAACCTTATAGTGTACTACATTAATTAAAACTAGTGGATGTCAAATGCCAGACTAAACAGATGAGCTTTCAGGCCCCATTTGAAAATTTCCACGGAGGAAGCCTCCTTTAGAACTCTTAGTAAGGAGTTTCATATAACTGGTCCCACCACTTCAAAGGTGCAGTCCCCAGATGTCTTCAACCGCACCTTTGAGATCACAAGGAGGCCCTCCGTGGAAGACTGGAGTGAAGGAATCAGGCAAAGAGGTGTCAGGAGATCTGAAAGGTAGCCAGGACCCAAGCTGTATAGAGCCTTATAGAAGAGCAAGCCCACCTTGAAAACAATCCTCCACCTGACTGGCAGCCAGTGCAGTTTGCACAAAAACAGAGTTATATGTGCAGACCTCAAAAGTCCTGTCAACAACCTGGCTGCAGCATTCTGCACCAGCTGTAGTCAGCAGAGGTTACCACCAATGACCCTGCAGTATAGAGCATTACAGTAGTCGAGCCTGGACATAACAAAATCATGCACTAATGACAGCAAGTCCTCTGACGGGATTAAGGGTTTAATCTGGGTGACAATTCTTAGGTGGTAAAAACCACTCTGGACGACAGCAGACACCTGACTTTCTAGTGTCATGCTGTCGTCAAAAATGCCACCTAGGTTACGCATCTTAGTGGCCGCCACCAAAGCAGTGGTCCCCAGGAACAACCCTGTTCCTGCTCAGGTGTCAGCCACATCCTGCCGATGACCAGGCTCAGTCATTAGTACCTCCATCTTATCTGGGTTGAGCCTCAACCAGTTAAAGGACATCTAAATCTGTATTTGAGATAGGCAGTTATTTAACACTTCCACAGCATCCAGTGATATGGGGGAAAAGGACATATACAGCTGGGTATTATCTGCACAGCAGTGAAAACCCAGACCATAACATCTAATGATGTCCCCCAGGGGCAGCATGTATACAGCAAACAACATGGACGACAAGATCGACCCTTGAGACACTCCACAGGTCAGGGGCTTCGGGCAGGAGGAGACATTTCCCATAATCACCCATTGTTTCCTGCCTATCAAGAAAGACTCAAACCATATAAGGAAACTGTAGACACACATCTATTTGCTGAATCACAAACCAAACAGAATCAGGTAATTGTACTAGGTGACTCAATTATCAAATACATAGACAGAGCAATATGCAACCCAGACAAACAGAACAGAACGTGTTCTAGCTTTAGAGGGGCCAAAATTGCAGATATAACAAAAATGGTTAAACCTATACTATCTACTGCAGGAGAAAACCCTTTGGTAATTGTTCACGCAGGAACAAACGACATAGGAAGTTCTCAACTCTTACAACTTAAACAAGATTTTGTAGCATTAAACAACATGTTAAGTGAATGTGGTTGTGCCGTATGCTTCTCCAAGGTACTACCCATTCCAAGAGCCACCAGATACACTACTTTAAAAATCAAAGCACTAAATGAATGGCTTCGCAAATGGTGCTATCGACAGGGAATAAAGTGTTTAACTCATTGGGAAGAGTTCGAGGATAGACCATCTCTATACTGTTGGGACGGATGACATCTTAGTAGAAGAGGCAGTACCATTCTAGGACAAAAAATGACCACGTACATAAATACATATTTAAACTAATAAACAGGGGGGAGACTGGGAAATCATCCTGACCTCTTATTAATAACATTAGCCATTCATCAAACCTTAAATTAAATATTCTCACCTTTAATGCTCGATCTATGAACACCCCTAAATAGGCCGAACTGGAAATACTTTCTCAGACCCTAGGCCTGACAATAGTTGCAATAACAGAAACATGGGGCAGTACAGACAAAGATTGGATAGCGGAACTACCTGGGTATAGACATTATTATAAACACAGAATGAACACTAAAAAAGGAGGAGGGGTCAGCCTTTATATAAGGAACGACATCTACTCATACGAAAAGGAAACCGACTCCCAACTGGAAAGTGTCTGGGTCTATATCCAACCCACTGGCTCATACAAACTACTTGTCGGAGCTTGCTATAGGCCACCATCCTCAGACTTAAATGTCACCAGACAGATCACAGAAGAAATATTGCAATTAGCTAATAAGAATACTATACTAATACTAGGGGATTTTAATTTACCAACTATAAATTGGGACACCCTCTCCAGAGCTAATCAAAATGATGAACAATTTCTGTCTATAATAATAAACCTAGGTCTTAAACAAATTGTAAGGGAACCCACCAGGGGAAAAAATACTCTTGACCTTGCTATAATGAATCTAGAAACCCCAACATCCGACATCAAGATCTTACCCCCTTTGGGATATAGTGATCATATGTCCATTTTCTTCTCCATACAAATTCCTCTTCAATCCAAAACTAACAAAATCAAAATAAAACAATGTCATAGAGCAAATTTTAACTGCATCAATCAAGCGCTAGAAAAAATAAATTGAGAACAGGCTTTTCTCCCACTAAACACAAATGAAGCTTGGGACCTCTTAAAAAATAAAATAACTCAACTCGATAAACAATACATACCCGAGAAATATAAATATAACAATAAAGGAAAAATCCCACAATGGTTTAACAAAAGCATCAAATCATTAATTACTCAAAAAAGAAGCTTTTCTCCAGACTTAAAAAAGCATTACCATCCCAAGTCAATATAATACTGTCAACTTATAGAAAGACAGTTAAAATGTTAAAAAAACAGATAATTACAGCTAAACGTAACTTGGAATTTAAGATTGCACACACAAAAGACTGTCATAAGACACTATATTCATATTTAAATGATAAAAAGGGCTGTAACAAGTTAATAGGGCCATTAATTATTAATACTAAAACAATTACCACAGACATCGAAACAGCAACTGAACTAAATAATTATTTCTCATCAGTCTATGCACAAAAATCAGTCCCTCTTCTTATTACTATATCCCCCAAGGGTGAAATAAATATGATTACAGAACAGGATACCTTGTTAGTATTAAACACCTTAAAAAAACATACCAGTTCTGGTCCAGATGGGATTATGTCTAGATTTTTAATTGAAACAAAAAACACTATCATTCAACCCCTAAAAATAATTTACAATAAATCTTTATCAGAATAAGTGGTACCAAAAGACTGGCGCTCTGCAATAGTTACACCTATCTTTAAAAAAGGTTCTCATTCAAAAACTGAAAACTATCGACCTATTAGTCTAACATCCATACCATGTAAACTAATGGAAAAAATTATCAAAAATAAACTTGAAAATTAAATGTTAACTCTAAACATCAACGACACATACCAACATGGGTTTAAACAAGGTTTTTCATGTGTAACAGACTTGATTTCCTTCTATGAATACATCAATTATAACTTAGACTGTAATATACCATTGGACATTATCCTGTTGGACTACAGCAAGGCATTTGATAAAGTCTCCCACTCAATACTGATTTACAAACTCAGCAACATGGGGTTTCCCCCCATACTGGTTTCCTGGATAAACCAGTGGTTGGATGAAAGAACACAGAGAGTTAGGGTAAACAATGAAATGTCTGGTGTGAGAGGAGTTACCAGTGGGGTCCCTCAGGGCTCGGTGCTCGGGCCAGTCTTGTTCAGTTTGTTCATAAGTGATATGCACATACCTGCTAGCAATATAATGGTCAAATTTGCAGACGATACAAAACTTGGGGGCAAGGCTATAAAAAAACAATAATATATCCGAACTACAAGTTGACTTGTCACTTGTAGAAAAATGGGCATCTACAAATGAGATGTATTTCAATATTTCTAAATGTGCAGTATTACATCTGGGGAAAAATAATCCGGTACATACATATTACTTGAATAACACCATCCTTAGAATTTCTACAGCAGAAAAAGACCTAGGAATATTTGTGAATAATAAATTATCCTCAACCACCCACTGCACTAAGATAGCAAATCAAACTAACGCTATACTCCGTAGAATGAGCAAAACATTTGTATCCAGATCAGAACAATGTCTTCTCCCCCTTTATAGATCCCATATTAGGCCACTTTTAGATTATGGCTCTCCCTTTTGGAGCCCTTATCTTATTTCAGATATTAACAGGATTGAAAATATTCAGCGTAGAGCCACTAAACTCATTCCATACTTATCAAACTTTGACTATAGCACCAGACTAGTTAAGACATGACTACATACTTTGTCTTAAAGAAGACTCAGAGGAGACTTGCTACAATTATTTAAAATACTTGGCAGTTAAGAACAGATGCAGATCTGTAGTATTAAATTTTCCACCAGAAAAACCACAGCTAGACTACATAACAGACAATTAGAAATTATGAGAGCAAAGACCAACAAACGGATCAACTGTTTTACCATAAGGACACCTAGAATCTGGAATAAGCTACCACATGATCTGGTTAATTCCCCCTAATATCCTTGTATTCAAGAATAAATTAGACAAATGGATGTCTCGGTAGGGACTCAGTAAATGATCCATGTATATGGAGGACAATCGTGATGGGCGTGTAGCCTTCTTTTGTCCTAAACACCAAAGTACCAAAGCTGATGACCTTGCCGATGAGTCCACAGCACTCTCTCAGGTGGTCGAGCAGCACCACATGGTCTGCTGTATCAAATGCTGAGGAGAGATCAAGGAGAACTAGAATTGACTGTTCCCCTTTATCTCTTGCTCTGAGGCGATCATTTTGCATCCTAACTAATGCTGTTTCAGTGCTATGCTTTCTCCTAAAACCAGACTGGAGTGGCTCATAGATGTCAAAGGCCGTCAGATGGGCCTCGAGCTGCAAAGCCCCCACTTTCTCCAGTACCTTAACTAAGAATGAAAGATTGGAGACAGGCCTATAATTCACCAAGACATCAGGGTCAATTGATGGTTTCTTCAGCAGGAGCCTCACCAACGCCTCCTTCAAGGTGTCAGGGAAAAGCCCCCCTGTGAGTGAACACCGGACAGTCTCAGCAAACACTGGACTATTGGACCCCACACATCCCACTAGGAGACACGTTGGGCCCAGGTCCAGTTCACAAAAAGTGGGTTGCAGCTTCAGAATCACCTTGACAACCTCAGCCACACCCACTAGCCAAAACTAATCCCTGACAGACAGAGTGCTTCTGTCATAGCCAGGCTCAATACTGTGGGACAGCTCTTGCTCCGCTGGTGAGATCCCCGACCTGATGGAGAACACCCTGTCAGAAAATAACTTAGCAAACTCTTCGCACTCTGTGACTGAAATTGCTCTTTTCAGCTATAGGCAAACTGGATGGAGAAGCTTGTCTACAGTCCGAAAGAGCAGAGCTGGTCTGTTCCTTCCTGCAGCAATCTCACTCCACTGGAACTCTGCCTTCTTATGGTTGATTGCCCTTTGATATTCACCATAGTGAACTCTCAAGGCTAGTTTGTCATCCACAGCCCCGGTCCTCCTCCAGCAACTCTCCAACATCTGACCCCTGGTCTTCATCTCCTTGAGAGCCCCATCAAACCATGGAGGTCTCAAGCAAGAACATCTGGGTCATATATGGATCAGTGCAGCAGCATCAAAAGCCTTGGTGACAGCATTATTATATGCTTCCACCGCCTCATTCAATCCCATTGCACATGCAGCACTCACACCAGATAAGTCAGTCACTGCCAGAAGTCCCTCTGAGGACAAATTCCTCAAAGGGAGGTAACTGACCATCTCAGTAGGAGACGGGCTAATGGGGGGGAAGGGGCTGGATGAGAATTTTACTGCACAGTGATCCAACCAAATAACTGGATCAATCTCGAGATCAGTGATCTTAAGCTCCAGTGAAAATACTAAGTCCAAGGTGTGGCCATAGCAATGGGTCGCAGAAGCAACTGCTTGTGCGAGGCCCAGAGATGTCATCGTCTGGAGGAAGTCTTTTCCAAAATGTGAGAGTTCATAGTTGATTTAGGCATTGTAGTACCCCAGAATCAAGCATCTGGGGGACTCCAACACCCTATCGGCAATGAAGTCCGCAACTTCCTGCATAAAATCCACCTCAAACACCGGAGGGTGATAAAGAGGACCCTGCAACCTGCACCCAGACCCCACCCCCATACAGCCATGCATTCAAACCACGAAGTAGATTTCACTGGGTGCACAGACAACTTCAAATCAGATCTAAAGCAGATGACCACACTTCCACTTCTATGTTCCCCCCTTGGGCAGTGCACAACTGAGTATCCTGATGTGGTAGATGCCTCCAAAACTGGCCCTTCATCATCCCCCAACCAGGTCTCCGTAATACATGCCAAATCTAACGAAAAAATCAAGTCAGCCATAATACAGTAGCTGTCTTGTTTCTTATCGACCTGCCATTGCACAGCACTGCCTGAAGGAGGCCAGTGGAGGCTGCCAGCCCCATGGCTACCTGCCCACTTGGTCTGGTGGGAACCCTGGGAATGGGAATCAAACATGTCTGGCTTCTCTCTAGGTTCCATTTTACCCCAGAAACCTCCTGTACCTTACCACCCTGATGCTGCTCACCCCAGTCACATCACCGTCAGCCTACAGCACGTTCTTTCACCTCCTCCTGATACTAACCTCTCTACTGCATCTTGCTGCAGTCTCTGACACAGGTAAATCAGTAAAGGGATGGAGATCATACAGCTGGGATGCTGAGTATATGATGCAGCCCTTGCACATCCTATATGGGTTCTCTGTCACACTATTTACAGTACTTTAAAACTTAATAATACCCTTCTCGCTCCCCAAAAATCCCCCTACAACCCAGCACTCCCCTTATTCCCCCTAACTCTCTCTACTCAGTCACACATTTACACGCCTAACTGTAAATGTTTTCTTACTCCCCTCACACACTGTCTAAAATAAATACACCACTACTGTACAAAATGAAGAATCCAATATGATGAACAGCAAAGGAGCAAATATGACGTTATTTCAGTATATGTATGCCACTGTTAGTCCAGAAATATGTTCCAATGTAGCCAATGTTCAGTACTTTCACCAATGATAGACCTTTAACAAACATAACCAGTTTCAATGTGCAGAGAACG
This sequence comes from Neoceratodus forsteri, assembly GCA_016271365.2. NCBI lineage: Eukaryota > Metazoa > Chordata > Ceratodontiformes > Ceratodontidae > Neoceratodus > Neoceratodus forsteri. Next base: position 262,832,925 of record CM057452.1, on the reverse strand, counting down.
ATACAACAAATACTCTCCCGCAGCAATGTTAGATTTTTCAAAGTCACAGCAGGCACCCTGCCGGCTCCTCTTTTCGCTGAAACAAATAGTACTCAATTATCTGACTGAAAATGTAGTGAGCTTCCCCCACAACAGATGCTCTCACCTTCTGCCCTGTGATTTAGCAGCACCCAATCACTATTCCCTGTCCCCCACACACTCCCCCTAATTTTTCCCTCTAGTAGTCTCGCTTCTCCCCCTGGCATGAGCCATTCCCATCAGCCTCAATGTGACAATGTGCCTGTGTGGAAGGAGCGGGCTATGGTTGCTGCATGTCAGAACTTGGCAACCTGGCCTGCATCCCAACATGGCAGCTGCAGTCCACTCTCAGACATCACTTGTCTGCACAATCAGGCGGTCTCTCATGTCTTTTCTTGCACTTGATTCCCCAATCACTACTGCCTGCCCCCCCCACACACACTCACCCCACCTCCCCCCAAATTCTACTCACGTCACCATCTGTCCTACAACCCATGCTCCTCTCTCTCGCTGGGTCCAGTTTTTTATTCCCAGTGATTCTTAGGGTATTGGGGGGGGCAAGACTGAAAGAAAACAGAAGAAATGTGTACATGATGTATTTCAAAGGGTTTTTAAAGCAGTGGTTTACATACTAGAGGTGCATTGACTATGTGCAAACACAGAGCACAGCTACAATGTGCACAACCCCTCCACTCACAGTCACTGACAAATACATTAGAAACTGTTGTAACGAGAGAGGGAACATTGGCCAGTAAAGTGGAGATGTCCCCTACTCTCTACAAATAGTGCTATGGGATCTTTACTGTCATATTAGATACCTCATGAATCTGAAACAGCAGTGACTCAAAGAAAGCATCCCCCACAAGTAGAGCAGTACAGTGTCATCATTAGGTAAGGGCCCATTTTCACACTGCAGGGTTTGGCCTTGAACCCATGAGCATCTGACACAGAGGCTTTGTGCTACCAAATGAACCACCCTGACAAAGGCAGGAAAGGTTTGGATTCTAATGTATTGTTCTTTTGAAAGGAAAACACATGGGACCTGCCCTGTGAACAGAAACACACTAAGCTGAAAAGATGCGGCCCTGTGAATTATTTAGTCAGCCATAGTTGGAGAGTCAAAACAGTGTTGAATTTTAGTTCAGTTCAGTTTAGTTAGATTTCATTGTAAGTACATAGTAAAATACATTATCACATACATCATTTGTTTAAAAACACATTATACATCACACTTCTTTTAAATACAATCACTTATTGCACTACAACCCTTCTGTTAATTTCCTACTATGATGCAGAATTCCTTTTTCAAACACATTTTTATCCTAAAATTGACACATCAACTAATAAGCAAAATTTGCCATAGCACAAATTTGTGCTTCACTCATAGCACTAGTTTCAAAGATCTCATTCTCTTTCACTTTTTCTATGTATCTGTCAAACACATAAGGATATATCAGCTTTTCCCTTTCTTTGGCCATTTTGGGACAGTCCCACAACAAGTGGAGGGCAGTTAATATTATGAATTCATCACAAAAACAGAAGTTTTCAGCTGGATATATCTTATCTGATTTCCAAATATTCCCAAATTGTTCAAAACATTATTTAGTAAGTGCCCTTCTATAGGTACTTTTTCACAAAATTTTAGATACCTTTCCATCCCATACATACATTTTATATGCTTCAGTATCCTAAATCTTTCTGAATTTCTAATATTGCTCAAATCTCCTTGGATTGCATTATCTGTTACACTTTGAAAAGCCATTCGAGTAAAAGATATGAGGTTTGTAGAGGGTTTCAGTATAGCATTATATGATAAGCCAAGCTTATTTAAATCTTGATTCACCTTTGCTAACCAACAAAACGGGATCTTATTCAAGTTGTTAAACATATCCTTCTTACAGATATCTAAAAGACTGCCTTCTGAAGTGTTAAAAAACTTTTTGGAGAATACAATTGCTTTTTGCAATATTTTTGCATTTATAGCAATGGTTCCTGTTTCTGCTCTTACAGCGCTACTCATGGTATATGTAGGAACACCCAAGAGACTTTTCAGAAAAGCAGTCTGCAGTAATTCAAGATCTTTAGTACTAGTATTCAGCCCCCACATTTCTGAGGCATAAAGTACCTTAGAATTAATTTTTGCATCAAAACATCTGTAAGATGCTACAAATGAGTCTTTAGAAAAGGCTTTTGTGAATTGAATAATCCCCAGCATACTATTTGTAACATAGTCCCTAATTTTTGAGAGATGTGATTTCCACTTTAAATTTCTATTAAAGGTAACTCCCAAATATTGGAATTCTTCAACCTCTACAATACTTGAGCCATCAATTAACCAGGGAGAGTAAGTATCTTCTTTTTAGAGCCAAGGGCTACTATTTTTGTTTTATTATATTCAACATTGGATCTAGTTCCCGCAAGCTATTCTTTATGGAGGTTAAAGCCCTTCTTAGTCCCAGGGGAGTCTGTGCTAGTATTATGGTATCATCTGCATACATAAGAATTTTTATTGGGACATTATTAAGTTTAGGAGCAAAGGTATCTATTTCTGAAATATTATCTATGAGGGAGTCAATGTAGATATTGAAAAATGCAGGGGCAAGGAGACATCCCTGTTTTACCTGTTTTTGCCATTATTTGTTCTGTTAGTGATCCATTTTTCCCTATTCTTACTCTTAATACGGTATCCTTATGTAACAACATCAATATTTCCAAAGGGTTATCATCTAGACCTTTTGATTTCAAAATACTCCAAAGGGTTTCTCAATTAATAGAATCAAATGCTGCCTTTATATCAACAAAGGCAGCATATATTTTTTCTTTCTTCTGATTCGAATATTTATTCAAGATGTAATCCAAGACAAGTATAAGGTCTACTGTCGATTTACCCCTTTGAAAACCAGCCTGGAAGTGCGAGGGAATGTTTCGAACTTCCATCCACATTAACAACCTATTCAATATTATTCTAGAAAATATTTTGAGACTAACACTTAACAGTGTTATTGGTCGATAGTTAGGGGGTATTTTAACCGGCCCCTTTTTATGTATGAGGAACAATTATTCCTGTTTTTCATTGTTCTGGCATGCTTTTTTTTAACTATAAATTCAAATGGTAGCAAAAACAAGTCTGCCCACCATTCTGGGTTGGCCTCATAAATTTCTGCTCCCATATCATCCATCCCTGGGGCCTTATTATGTTTCTGAGCACATATTGCAGAAATAATTTCTTGTCTTATAAACACCAAATCATTTATAGGCCTATCCCTACCCAATGTTTGTAAATTTCCTCTGCAATTAGGCTGAAGTATTTTAAACCCATTATCAGGACCAGAAAATATTTTTTTGAAAATACTGATACCATTCCTCTTTTGTAATAACAGCGTCAATATTAAATCTGCTTCTCCCCATTCCAAATACCACCATATTCCAAAAAGTTACCATATCCTTACTACTAATTGCTCCCTGAAGCTTTTGCCAACTTAAATTACTAAAAAGTGTTTTTTCTCTCCCAATTATAATCTTATATTCATTTTTAAGGTGCTTCATCAATACTCTATCAGAGAGAAAATAATTTTTCTTAATATGTCTACCAATCTTTAGAATCAGCTTTTTCATATTTATACAGTCCTTATCGAACCATTTTACTTCTTGCCTCACATCTATCCTATTATTTTTCTGGGTTGGGGCAAGCTGCTTAAGAATTTCTTTCTCCATTTCTTTAAACTGACCGCATGCATTCCCCTATTCTATATCAGCTAACTCCCTTATACAACTATTTTTTTGGAACACTATCTCTTCTGAATCCAGAATCTCTACCACCTTTCCATTCATATATTCTGACCATTTAATTTTCCTGGAATTATATAACAGCATATTCTGTTCCGCATCTAGCCTTCTTGCTTCCTCCGTATCTCTTGCAATAACCCATTCTCCAGATATAAGGAGTTCAAGGGGCCTATGGTCACTATCCCATAGGTCTAATACCCACAGCTGCTTAATATAACCCATTGAGAAAACATCTGTTATAAAATAATCAATCAGACCAGCTCCCCTTTGGTTGGAAAAGGTCAGGTCTCCTAACCTATCACCTTGACATCTACCGTTTATTATTCTCAGATTAAGTGTATTCAGCCATTCAAGAAGATTCACCCCCCTGCATATTACTTTTAAGGTCCAGTGAGGACCTCAGAGGTATCTCAAATACATCATCCAAATTCCAATTATTGTTTTCATTTTCTAGTTGCACACCAGTTCTAGCGTTAAAATTCCCACCCAGTAGTAAGGTGCTCTTGGGGATTGTCCCTGTAAAACTAGTAATATTTCCTTCTAGTTTCTGTAAGAATTGGGTTATTGTTTTTTTTGTGTGTGTAAGGGGGTATATAAACATTAACTAATATGCAAGGGGAGATCTTTCCTCTCAGTTTCCATACATAATATGTCTAATTTATTATCTTTAAAGACACACTTGGCTTTTATCTCTGCATCCACCTTTATCATGATACATATACCTCCAGCAGCGCAACCATAAACACTTTGTTTCTTCGCTGGAATATGCCATGCATAATAACCTTCTAGTTGGTAGACATCTGTATTAGTAACCCATGTTTCCTGGTGCATAATTATAGGATAATTATTTAAAAACTTTATACAGCCAATATCCTTCAGTTTACTAGCAATTCCAGCAATGTTCCAGCTAAGGATGGCCAAGTCTACTATTCCAGCCTTATTCATTTTCACAGAGCGTCAGTTACCTTCCTCATTCTCTGTCAAACAGCTATTAGAGACTTCACCATCAAAATTAGTCGATTGTGTTGTTTCCACTACATATGAATCATCAGATGAGAGTTGAATCAACTCATCTGACTGTTCAAGAACTACACTTGTATTTATTCTAATACCCCTATGCAACCATCCTCTTATATATTTTCTCCCTTCTTGGTTCTGCATATCATTAGCCGATTTTAATTCATGAACTGTTTCTGGGGGAACCATATAATTAGTAATTTTCTGTTGTAACTTACATCAACCTCCCTCATTCCTTCCTTCCTTTCTTAATTTTCTTATATTGTCTATTCCCTCCTTTCCCACACATAGGTCACTATCTTGAATCACCGATGTTTCTGCTTTGATGCCTAAAGATGCCAAGTCCTCTTTTACTGCCAGTATTTTTTGTCTTATGGTTCCATTTTTTGTAACCAGGCAAATCCATCCTTTTTCATTACCAGTTTTATACCTATATAATATCTGACCACATACATTTTTGGCCCATAATACCCTTGCACACATTATAGACTGCCAGCTTCAGGGTCATAAGATTTTCATTTCTATTCTTAGGCAATCCTTTCAGAAATATTGTGCCATTAACCCTTTTTCTATTAGCAGATATTTATTTGCTAATACCCCTACCCTTACATTTAAATACCCCCCCTTTCTGCCTATGGGGCTCTTTATCACTGACACTATCATTAGCAACACTAATCTCCTCTACTTCCATTTCCCGAAATCTTTTTTGTTTCCCATTCTCCTTCAATATTAAAATCTTGTCCTCCTTGTCTCTGCCAGATTTATTTGAATTCTTTGTCAAATCTTTATTATAAACTTCTTCTGTGGATTTTTTATCCTGTTTTGTTTTTCTTGTAGGGTTCTTTTTTTTGTCTAACAACATTACCCCCTTTATTTTTATTTTTATTTTTTAGCCCATACCTCAGTTTTTTTATTTCCATCTCTTCCCTATTTCCTATTTCTATTGTAGCCTTTTTTATTAAAGAGGAAGCTGCTCCTCCAGTTTTTCATTTTGCTAGTGTTGTTTTTTTCATCCTTTTTTACTATCTTCCGTTTCCTTTTGTCCAGGTTTTTTATTTATAACCAAGGTTAGAGTAATCAATAGCTCATTACTGAGTAATATCCCATTACGAATTTCATTCAGTATTTCTATAAAAGGGGTGAGATTTTCTTTTATTCCTTGGCCTTTTTTCTTTCCTTTTATTGGCTTTTTTTCAGCTTTCCTTCCAGTAATGATCTTTTTTCCCTTTGAACTAACCTGTATAATTTCCTCTTTAGGAGTCACAGATGCTGCTGTGACTACTTTTTCCTTTAAAGGACATACTTCTTGAAATCTACCTCCCTGGGTATAAGGAGTCATGAAGGCCTCATACTCATTTAAAAAGGAGATACTGAAATCCCTCCCCCCCCGTCAGGGGAGCAGTTTCAGAGTTAACATTCTCATTAACCATATTTGAGATTTCATCTATATCTAAGTGGTGTAAGGATCTCCCATACTTTCTATCTGACACCCCCCCAATTCACTGCCTAGTTCTCCCTAGTCCCCATATGATTCCGAAGATAACAGATTATTTTCTTCCATCCCACTGGAGTTAATAATGCAATTTTCCCCTTCCAGAGTTCTTATTGTTTTCATTATTGGATGTTCACTACGATCTGCTATAGCAACATCAGCTACATCCACATTACTGTTAATAGGGGGTGAGCTACAGCTTGGAAGAGATGTACTTGTAGCTCTCATCATCTCCCCTTTATCTATCATTTTCGGGGCTTGTACATGAATGTAACTTGTTATCTTTCTCCCTCTGTTCCCTACATCAGCAACCAGGCCACTCATTTTCTTTCTATTTTTGTTTTTGGCCATGGCTTTTTTAGTCTCCTGCAATGTTTTCTTGTAAGGCACAGATATGGGGGATTTACTTCCTACTTCCCCTGTTATTCATCTTGTTTGCCTTGTTTCCATATTCCCAGTTCTAAACAGGTCCACAGAGGAAATCCAATATCCCAAAGACACTTGTACAGTCAGGTTTAAAAAAAGAGCAAAAATTAAAGCAGTCTTACTGCCAGTAATAAAGAATGTCCCTAGAGTTTAGTACACATAGTCTCACAAGAAAGGAAAGAAAATATTCAACAATCCCTTTTAACAAATTTCATACGATGCAGCACAAAATGTCTTACTGCTCTTCTGACTTTCCCCCTCTAAAGGCCCTTTCCTTCGTTGTTCTTCTGTTAATATTTCCAGGCTCACTTTAGTGTCCCAGCCAGAAGCCAGTATTGTCATCTGTGGGCTCTCACCAAACTTCCGATATACAGATCCTGTTGTTATCAGGTTGTTTCAATCTATCTGAAATTTGTTCATGTATCTTTGCAGCTTTCAGGCAAGGTAGAAACTTTTTGGAGTTTTCTTCCCAGGTTAACACTAGGAGAGGGAGAAAATATAAAGAGACACAGTACTGTAATCCCCGTATATATCAACCTCCTCACAGAGAAAACCACTGAGCTATTTTGAATGGATGAGAACACCTAACCACACTTACAGTTATATATTAATTGCAGCACTTAATAGAGAGTAACAATAGTAGAAAATATTTAAGGAAACTTACTTCTCCCATTTAAAAGCTATAAAACTTGTCTGATGCTACGATGAGACAGCAGCTGGTCACAGGAGCTTCCCCAGCAACATGTTACCAGTGCTAATTGCTGACAAAAATGGCTCACTAGATCCAAGGATGAAACACCAAAACTGTGACCTTTAAAAACTTCTTAAAGCACAGTATACACAGTAGAACACGGTAAAATAGTGAAAACGTATTGAAATTATTATAAATAAATACTTCTCAGGGAGCTAAAAAGTGTCTAAATGACCATAAGATGTAAGACACTGTATGGCAAAATACCAGTTAGTAGAGCAAAAAACAGAGACAGCCACATCAGTTCGCCATCTGCGGCACCTGCAGTTTGCAATTCCTCATCGACTGCAGAGTAAAGAGATGGCAGCTGTGCACTGCAATATATCCTTCATGGTCAGCTGACTAAATTTTACATATGGTGCAAAAAAAAAAAAAAGAAACTTTAAAAGTTTTCAAGGTGTTAAGATAAACATCAATATATTATAATATTTACCCAGAAACAAAAAGCTGAATCTCTGTTACTCCCAGCACAACAAAACAAAGAATATCTTGGGGGTAAGGGAGCACAGACAGAAGAAATAATTCAACAGTGGGGTTTATATTTTAAAATACACTACAATAAAAATGTATGCATAAAACCTAATTGAATAAAATATATGCACTTCCCATGTCATTGCAGGTGGGTCACTGTACAATTTGTTCCAGTTCATCATTTATTGTAAATAGACCCTGCACCGCACAATTCAATAATCCTTTTTGAGTCTTGTTTAAGACCTGTTTAAGTCTCTTAACTTAATTTTCATAGCAGAAAAACTCAGCTCAGCAACTTTTTCTTCCTTTCCCAATTAGAGGGGTTTCTTTTGTTCCTCTTTTCTTCCTTCTCCCATCGTCCGTCGGCCATTCTGACTGGCCGTCCGCAATTACCAACCATCCAGCTCCGGCACTGAGCTCACCTTACTGGATGCTTCATCCACCTTTGCCGCAGCCTTCCCCTGGCGGTAAGACAGAAAGGAAACTTTTCTTGTAAATATAAGAGCATATATTGCCCTGCTTCTGAGACTTTCTCCACGAGGCCCAGAGCGTGTAGTCCATGCTGCTGGACACAGTAAGTATGGTGTTAGTGCTGCCACTGTGTAAGCTTAGGAAAACACATGTTTTGGGGCTGTTGAGGTGGGAAAGGGGTCATGCTGGTGTCCATTTTGTCTGAAGAAGCTGCTAATAAACAGATGCGTCTCTTTAGCAAAGTCACCTTTCCAGGCAGTTGAAAGTCTGTGTTTATAAAACAGCAGGGCCACTTTGTTCAGATGGAAGCACAGTGACTGCAAAGGTTTACTTCCATCCCTGTATACAGAGAATTCTGAAAGAAATTTGGCCCCCCCTCCTATGACCACAAACAGAATACAACAATGACTCTCCAGAATTGCAAACAGAAAACCAAAAATAAATAACAAAATACACATTTCAGTTCATACCTCCAAATCTACTCACAGCCTATTTAAAAGTATTATCAATCTGGGTTCATTTTATATGTTCTAATACCTACCGGTATTTGCATTTATCTCTGCTGTTTATTATTTAGATACAGTTGTAGTCTCTTCTCTCCACTACGTTTATTGACAAGCCCATTGTTGTGAAGTGGCCTCTCGTTCTTCTGCTTCACACAGAGGATTAAAATTACCTCTCTGTACTCATCTCTGAAGTTTTACCTTAACTCCTTTCTGTTCCTCTGCCTCCTCTTCCTGCTAGATCTTAACTGTGTCTGTTGTGCAAAGTAGTCTACAGGCAACTCCTCCGTGTCTCTCACTCTGGTGCTGGCACCTTGATTCCGAGCTGCTCTACCAAGGACTACCCTACTTACAGATGTTTTTTTCCTCTTGTACCCTGTTTCAATTATGGCGACCTACTGCCTGGGGGGGGTTGCTCTTCTCATTCCTACTTCTGCTTTTCTTAAATGGGGTAACTCTATCCATCCCCTGTACCTGTAAGTCCAGTGACATTCTTTCAGGATTTATTGAATTCTGCTTTTCCAACATGATTGCGGAACATCACCCTGTGCACATATGGAACCTCCTCTTCCTTCAAAAGGGTTGTACCTTCTATGCCTTCTCTGCTGTTAGTAAGTGGTCGCCTAGGCGTGATATTCCGTTCACATGCTACAGAGGTAGGCTTTGGTTCTTAGTCATCCTTTCAATCCTTCTCTCAGGGGATGTTGAACTTAATCCAGGTCCCCCTGCTCACTTCTCTCCAGCTGACATATATGTGATCTCCAACACAGGGCTATTTATTGCCCACAGGAACATTAGAAGCCTAAGCCATCACATCGCTGATCTCAAGGCCTGGGTCCAAGTCTACAGTCCTGACATTCTATGCCTTACAGAAACGTGGCTCAAACCAGGTATACCTGACTCTCTGTGTTCCCTGGCAAACTGCTCTCTGATTCGTAGAGACAGGTTATCCTCTAAGTGTGGTGGGGGAGTTGTTCTGTTCTGTTCCACAAAAACCACCTCAGCATCATGACTGTCCCTGCCTCTGCCTCCTTTGCCATATGCAAGTACCTACATGTAACTGTTGCATTAGGTGCAAAGAAACTTCATATCATCTGTGTCTATAACCCCCCCTACTGGGGGCATAGCTGGGTTGCAGGGATTGCTTGACCAAATGTCCCAAACTCTCGACTGAAATGAGGTAATAATCTTAGGAGGCCTGAACCTTAACTGGCTGGAAACATCCCACAGTTCTCTTCTGTCACTGACGCAAAGCAGTAATTTTCATCAACTGCTGACAAAGCCTACGAGAACCTCATCATCACTACAATCATCTACCCTTATTGACTGGGTACTGGTTAACCATGTAGAGCATGTATCTATATCAGGCATCCTGGCTAATGCTCTATCAGACCATTCTCCTACGTTTTCATCTGGTCCGTGGGTGTGCCTCCATCTTTTTTGCCGTGTTACATTACTTTCACCAATTTTGCCAACCTGGACAACCTGGCAAGCTGGGATATTCTATGTGATGTTTCCAAAATTGACTGGTCTGCTATCTATCACTCCAGTAATGTTGAGGATGCCCTACAAATCTTTCTAAATGAATTTGTTACTGTTCAATATAAGCATGCCCAGGTGGGTTAGAGGTAAACCTACAAGATGGCTCCACAAAGACCTGCTTGCAAGCCTGTGCCTTACAGATAAACATTGGAAGCGCTATAAACTTACTGGATTGCAAATGGATTTCAGCACCTATAGAGCTCTTAGGAACTCATGTAAAAAAGCAGATCAGAGCAGCTAAGAGCAAATACTGCAAGGACCTATTTACAAGCTCAGCTGGCGATACCAGGAAATTCTGGGCATACGTTAAGACTGTTCTCAGTGCTTCTCAATCAGTTACCTCAGTGGATATGATATTAAACGGTGTTCATTGTAATGTCTCTAACACCATTGCAAATTCTTTCAACTGGATGTTCTCTGATCTATCCCAGTATACCTCCTCCTTCTGACCAACAGGTACACACTCTCAGACCCCACCAACAGTCCAGCTGGACAATTCTGCAGTGAGCCAGCCAATGCCCCACCTTTCTACTTTAAGGCCATGTCAAGGTCAGAGATCATGAAACTCCTGAAATCCATCTCTGTCAACACTAGCTCTGGCTCAGATTCCCTAGAACCCAAACTTCTGAAGCACACTGCTCTTCTCATTGCTTCTCTGCTGGCTAAAATATATACGCTGTCTCTCCCTCTGTCACTGTAGTTCTGGACCTCTGGAAAAGCACTCGTATAACGCCTATCTTCAAGCAAGGTGACCCGAAGGATATTAACAACTACAGGCCTACAGCTATCCTTTCAGTCCTGAATAAAATACTGGAGAAACGTGTCACTTCCCAAATAATTGACTACCTTACCAAGTTCAATCTTCTCTCCGAAACCCAGCATGGTTTCACAAAAGGTCATAGTACATCAACGGCTCTTCTCAAACTCACGACTGATACTCTGTCCAACATAGATGCAACTCATCTAACAGGAGCTGTCTTTATTGACCTTACAAAGGCCTTTGATCTTGTTGATCACCCCCTGCTTCTCTCCACTCTTCAGAATTTTAGCTTTTCACCTCCTGTTGTTGACTGGTTTAGCAGTTATTTGTCTAATAGTACACAAACTGTGAAATTTAACTCCTCCTTGTCTGATAGTATCATTGTCAATATTGGTGTGCCTCAGGGCTCAATCATGGGGCCCCTTCTTTTCTCACTCTTTATAAACAATATTGCAGATGTTTTTGAATCCTGCTCATCCATCCTCTATGCGGATGATCTTGTTATTTTGTAGTTGGTCCAACAAGTTCAGCAAATCTCCACCTAAGTTTATTTTCAGAAGGGTCCTAACTCCAGGACACCTAGAACTACTCAGATCACACCTTCAAAGTCAGGATTGGTCTCTACTGACTACCACTGGACTCTACCAATGACATTGACAAGGCATTTGATTTCTTCATCGACTGCTTTAATGCTGCATGTGATATCTACGCCCTCCTAAAAAAGCAGAAAGTTAAGGGGGTGTGCAACCTTTGGATAACACCTGAACTGCTGGGACTTATGAAGACTAGGGACCACCTCTGGTACCGGGCCAAAGCCACAGGCAAGCAAGCAAGCAGATATTCAGGCTTATAAAAAATCCAGAAATGTTTGTACCAGAGCCATCCGTTTTGCAAAAAATCAGTACTTTAGGGAGGCACTTCCCAACTTGTGGGGTGACAATAAACATTTATGGAGCAACATAAAGGATGTCACTGGCAAAGATCTCAAGACAGCACCCACCATGCTGAACACTGATGGAAGACCAACTCTTGACCCAATGGCCATAGCCAATATTTTTAATGATGCTTTTACAGACCTCAGCAGTGTCATCCCCCTGATTTTTTCACAGTGTCTGGCCCTGCCACCCCACCCCAGTCTGTGATGCTCAGCAGCAAGCCCCCCCCCCCCTTTTTACTTCAAAGAGGTTACTAAGCATGAGGCTAGAAAGTACATATGCAAAGTACTTGGTAAAGCAAGATTCAGTGGGGACAATCTAGATCTCAAATTTTTTGCCCTCACCCTCGAGGAAACTCTTACACCTCTTACCAAGATGCTGAACCTTTCTCTAAGGCTTCGGCAGTTTCCCCAAAAATGGAAACAGGCCCTAGTACTAGTAACCCCAGTGCACAAAGGTGGAGATAGGGCACAGCACACAAAGTACAGGCCAATCTCCATTCTACCTCCTCTATCGAAAGCACTAGAGTGTATAATTGCAGATCAGCTTGTGGAATACCTGGACAAATACGATATGCAATGTCCCCAGCAGTATGGCTTTCGTAAAGATCATAGTACTACCACTGCACTGTAAGGATTCACTGGTTTCATACATAACTCACTCGACCAAGGCCATCTGGAAGGGGATGCCTTTATCGAACTGATAAAGGCCTTTTGATACCATGAACCACTCACTGCTACTCAGGCAATTATCGCTCGCAGTGGTGTCGAATGATGCTGTCAGGTGGTTCAAAAGTTACGTAGAATACCGTTCGCAGCAGATCAAGATAACCAATATCCTCTCTGAAAGGAAGCCAACCCATTGTGGAGTGCCTCAGGAATCTATACTGGGCCCCTTCTCTTCAGTATCTACTTTAATAACCTCCCACAAGCCTGTCATGAACAGATTCTGCTTTACGCTGATGATGCCGTGATCTACTCTAGTAACCCTGACCCTAAGAGCCTCCAGGATAACCTTCAGCACAGTTTCTCAGAAGTGGAAAAGTGGTTCAGCACTCAAAAACTGGTGCTAAACTATGAAAAGACCAAAGTGATGCTTTTCAACAATGCCCATAAGAAACACAAGTCCAAATCCTTGTTCATCACAAACTGCATTGGCACCCGACTTGAACAGATCCACTTCTTCAGATATCTAGGGGTCACTGTTGATAGCTCACTCACCTACTCGCAACATATTGATAATGTAGCTCGAGCTGTCAACATAAGAATTGGCCTACTCCACAGATACAAGCATAGCCTCACTCCCAAGGCACTAAGAATAGCAGTTTTCAGCTCTGTCATTGCCATCATCGATTATGGTCTGGTTGTTCGTGGCTCTGCCTCTGCTACATCCCTTCGCAGGATCACTGTTGCTCTTAACCAAGCATGCAGACTCTTTACTGGGGCTGCCTGCTTCACGCGCACACATGTGACCTATATGCTCAGACATGGTGACTTTAATTATTCAGCTGGATCCACTATCAAACCTGCTTACTTGCTAAGAAGGCACACCTTGGTTTGTTACCCCCTGGGGTCCAACAGCTCCTTAGCCCTTGTCACAGTACCCAACATACTCACAGCTTGGCAACTCAGGTCTTTACTGTTCCCAGATGCCGCACAACCTTAGGTCAGAGGTCTTATGCTTACCGAGACCCCCTCTGGCTCAACTCCCTGGGTAGGGACATCTCTGCTGAGTCAAAACTCGGCCCTTTCAAACACAAACTCCGACAACATCTATTAGCAAACAGTATATGTGACTGCCGCCCTTAGCAGCCTTCTGCTTATGTTATCATTGTACTAATACCTTTCAGCACTTTTGACTCTTGGCACTTCATTTCGATCCTACCCTCGAGCCTTTTCCCCTCCACCCCTCACCCCTGCTTCTTCTCTGCTTACACATCTTCAAGTTCTGCCCTTGCTCCTCCTCACCTTCTCTCTTCCACCCACCACCCATTCTCTTATCTCATGCCACCTCTTTTGCAACTTCTTTCCCTCCTTCTCCCTATGTTTCTCTCTCTCTCTCTCTCACCTCTCTTTCACCCATATTACTCTCTCTCTCTCTCTCTCTTGGGTTTTTGACAAGGCCTGCTAGACTGCTCCCTCTCCTGACTAAACACCACCTCTTCTCCTTATACTGTTAATTTGTTTTCCTCCTCCTCACTTCATCAGCACTCCCCCTTCTCTCTGCACTCGCCCCATTTCCCTCCTTCCACCTCCCCATCCTCTCATCTCTGTCCCCATTACCTCCTTTGCAACTCCACTCCTTCCCACTCCACTTCCTGTGCAACTCATCTCCTTCTCCTTCTTGTTTCTCCCATCCCCCACCTTACACCCCATTACTTTCTCTCCTAGATTTTAACAAGGCCTCCCAGGCTGCCCTCTCTTCTAGCCCTCTCAACTGTTATATTGAGCAACAGTCAGTGCTATTTTGATTGCTTTTGATGTATTATTTTTTTTAAGTATATTCTTGATATCTGCTATTTGCTTATCTATTGTTTACCTTGTTTTGATTTTGTACTACTGACGTGGAACCTTTGTAAATGAGTTGTATTGCTCAAAGGTGTTGTAATCCAAGACTCAACAAATAAATAAATAAAATTAATAAGCTTCTCTAGCATAACTAATGTTAACTCATCCCTGTCCTCAGATCTCAAACATGTCCCAAACTGACTGAAAGCCCAGAAGCTTGTACTAAATGATAAAGAAAATGAAAGCCATGCTTCTAGGCTCTGCCCAAAATCTTAAGGCTTGTCCTATGTCCCCGATGGTAGGTGACTTAGGGGGCTCACAAACAGAATGCGTTTCATCTTTTAATTACCTGGGAGTCCTGCTTGACCAGTCCCTGGATTTCAGTCTTCACATACAGTCAACCTGCAAAGCTGTGAATGCCAAACTGGGTGTTGCTTACAAAACTAGCTACATGCTGACACCCTCTGCTAAGCTGGCTATTACCAGAGGTATCCTGTTCACTGCCCTCACTTATGGTGCTCTCCCGTTCTTGCCACAGCTCATAAAACTTCCCTTCAAAAATGGGACGTCACCTACAATAATATATGTCGGTATGCCTCCTCGTCTCCTTGTCTCAAGCACCATTGTCAACTTTATAGTGACCTGAGATGGCTATCTCCCTGTGCTTGCAGGAAATACTATCTTGGCTCGCTTATTGATTCCATTATCCGACAACAATCTCTGTCCTCACTTGCATTGTTACTGGTTCCCCAAACCCTTCTCATGGATTGCGATCTGCGGACAAATCCTTACTCATTGTACCCAGGTGTCTATTGTCTAAAGGTACTGGTGCTTTCCAACTTGTTGCCTCCCCCCTGCTATGGAACTCTTTTCCCTTAGTTCTTAGGCAGTCGAAGTCCCCTCAGTACTTTAAAAGGGAGCTGTGCCAATATCTATCTCTTGCTGACTTGTGCACTTGCTTTGACCTCACTTGATGTACATTCAAGGCCCTGTTCACTCTGTGGGATGCTGGAAAATGGTTCTTTAACACGTTATTAGAAACAGATTAAAGCTTACCGTTTTAAAACATCTGCACTGTGTAAAGCAAGTTTGAAAACATGTTGGTGCCTTAACAAATCCGTGTCAGTATGTTCTCACTGCAGTGGTACTATCTGTTTTCTGGCACTCTCAGCATCCAAAAGCTGCTTACTATCTTGCTTTGGGGTGACACTGAAAGCTGCAGAATCGTGCACTGGAAACTGTCTCATCCTGCTCTCACTGACGACGAGTCCGAATTAGAATCAGAACTATTTTGAAAACCGTACTCAAGCCTACCTCGAAGCAGAGTTTGAGCAAAGTTCACTAAAATGGTTCACGAGAGTAAACGCTAAGTCTGCGAATGCAAACCCGTTAACCGCTGACCACTTAAACGATTTTACCACTGATAAACAAAAATTTTAAGTAGCGCAGTGTGAACTAGGCCTTAGACCCCTGCTTTCCCTAATCCTGTATGCACCCCTTTTCTCCCCTTACTACAGTTTGTCACCCCATCCCACTCCCCCTTTAGCGAAGACTTACTGTTACTCTTATCATACTTATCCCTTCTGTCCCTGTTGTTCTTATTTAAGTGCCTGACCTTTGACGGTTCTTCCTGACTTATTACCTTATCACATTATGTTGTTTAAACTCCCACTGAATGTTATCTCTATTTAATATGTTATTATTCTACCCTATTTATGTAAATGTTCTCTGTAGCCGTACATTATGTAATGTGTTTTGACCGCTTGTGTCTTGGTCATCTACACTGATTTGACCTACCCTTTATGTAATTGTCCTACACTCATGAAATGTTACCTGTCTGTTATACTCTGTTGTACTCTTCCGGGTGGTGCCTGAAAATTGTCATTTTATGGCTCGTGCACTTACCTGGTAAACAAAAACTAAATAAAATAAAAGTGAATCCTGTGTCCATAATGTGCAAAATGGAACCCGTTTTCAGTAGTGATCCACACAGGCCAATGAATACTGTAATCATGACAACATTTTAAGCCAGCATGGATGATGAAGGTTCTGAACAACTAATCAAGGATGCTAATTTTCTAAACATTTCTTAAAAGTTTGTTTTCCTCTCATTCTTACAGTTTATTGAGAAAGTAAAATTAAAATAAAATTCATATTTAATTTGCTGATCAGTACAATAAAACACTGCTGTATGACTCTCGGAGGCCAAGCTGTCAATTAATTTAGTTTCAATTTATTTGGGGAAAAAAGCTTTAGGCAACAAGAGTTCCTGTTTGCAAAGGTGACCCAGTTCATACATGAATTGACATCAAATGTAAAAAGACACGATTAACAGTATAAAGATACTTTGTCAAAAACCAATACAAAATATACAGGTACAATAAAATTAGTTACAACAGCCACATTTTGCAAGTTAATTCACATACAACTTTAACCCATTTTTATGTCTCCTTGCGCTTGTGCAAGAAATATCTTGGGACAGTACCACATTTGAGAGGTGTCAGGGATGAGTCCAATGCAAAGCACTGTACAGTGGACTCGACCCTGACACATCAGTGACCACTGAAGCCGAGTGTGACGGCCGTTGGAATTTCATAGCGGGGAGCCAGCAGCACTTGAGAGAAATGAACCGCACCAATAAGAGAGTGTACTTCATTCCTCTCATTTGCATAGCCAGCATTGCAACTCTGCAGACCCTCCCTCTCCCTTCCCCTGCTGCAGTCTGCCCCGCACACTCTGTTCCTCCACCGGCTCAACATCTTTCATTAAACCCTCCCTCTCCCTCCTACTGCTGCTGTCCTCCCGCTCCTGCCCCAGCCCTGGGCATCTAATAAAACCATCCCTCTCCCTCCCACTGTGTGCTGTCTGCCTCACATCCTCCGTTCCCTGTTCCCATGCTGACATCAGGGTGCCCAATCCCCGTGTCATCATCATGTACCCCCCCATCTCATGTGGCACACTGGGAGCCCACCCCAGTGTGCCAAAATGTATTATTTTTTGTACCTGTAAATAAAGAAAGCTGTCCCTCGATCTCTTTTTTTTGACCTGCAAAAAAGAAAATGGTCCCTCAATGTCTCCCCAGTCCCTCCTCCCCATCCCCACCCTCCGCTGAGCACCTCCTCCCTGCACCCCACCTTACCCCATACTTACCTCCGGAGGTTGGCACTGTCACCTTCTGAGGATTGGGACACGTCTGCACTCTTCAAAGCCGGCTGGCAAACTGAAGAATCAAAGATGTAATATAAAATGTATTTATATAAGGCGCCCTTCCTGAGCTCAGGGCACCCTTACAATAATCATAACAATAAACTTTAAATACATTGTATCAATATCATTAAAACACATATCAGTACAGAAAAACATACATTAAGTATTTGAGAATGCTTGTTGAAACAAAAAGGTTTTTAGTTTTTTTTTAAAACCTTCTACATTCAGATAAGCGCCGTATAATGGCAGTCAGTGGGGTTTTCAACTTAGGTTGATATCTCAACCATTTTTAGTAATTTTGGCCCAGAATTTTCAACATAGGGTTCTTGGGACCCCACCTCATGAACACTGTCACTGTCATTTCAGTACTCGGTCTTGAAAGGTGATTTTGCAGTCGCTGCATGGAATTACCTTTCGGGACCAATTAATGAAACAGCAGTGCCACTGTTCATGAGGTGGAGTCCCAAAAAGCCTATGTTGCAAATTTGGTAAAAAAATTCCAAAAAATGACTACTTTAACGAGCGTACATTTTGCAGTTTCTATGCACGCTCCTAACTTCGCCAATTTTTAATATTTTCACTTCAGATTTTCAACATTGCCATTTTTTCACACCTCCTTATGAACAGTACAGCTGTCATTTGCCCAAAATGTGTTTTTGCACCTGTGGCACAGAATGACGTGGTCACTCTGTGAAATCACGTTTTGGGATGAGTGAACGAAATGACAGTGGGACTCTTCATGAGGTGGGGTCCCTAAAAGGTTGTGTTGAAAACTTGGTGAAACAACTCCAAAAAATGGCAGAGTTACACTCGGTCATTCAAACTTTTCTACACACACATAATTTTGGTCATTTTCGATATTTTCACTCCAGATTTTCAGCATAGCATTTTTATCACACCACCTGATGACCAGTACAGCTGTCATTTTCACACCCTGCCCATAATATGTTTTCGCACCTGTGGCTTGGAATGTCATTTTTCCATGGGTTCGAAAATGTTCACCTACAGGGTTCATGAGGAGGGGTGATAAGACTATGTTCAACATTAAGGGTCAAAATATAAAAAAATGACAAAGTTATGACTACTTGTTACAATTTTGGTATACATGCTAGTAACTGTGGAAATCTTAAATATTTGCACCCCACATTTTTTTTTACTATTTGTACTCCTGCTCCACGGCCCTCTCTATCTGGAGGGAGCCCCAGCCCCACCCCCCGACATCCACCAGCTGACGCTGACCAACTACCCCCAGGGCTTACCTCCCCAGCAGGGTTGGCAGGAGGGCCTACCCCACCCCACCCAGACCGGATCCAGTACAGGGGTCAGCTCCGTGGCTATTTGGGACTGAACCTGTGAGCTCCCCTCATCATCTGCCACAAGCTTTTTTCCATTCTGGTTTCTTCCCTTCAGGGGTGGAGTGTGCAAGGATGCTGGTGTTGGTGCCACACATGCTTCCATGCACGTACACCATCAGGTCTCTGCCCCACCTCTGACCCGATGTCTGGAGCATCGGTGTGCCAGCCGCTGCTGGGGGCCAGGCATGCACCGAGAACTGGTTGCCCCTCTCCCCGGAAAAGGAGAGCTGTCCCTGGGACACTCGATCCTTCTTCTCCACTGCCAACCCCCAGTGGCCTTCGCTCGCTCCCATACATGGGTCACCAGCATTGCGCGAGGTGTTGCATCCTGCTCCTCAACCCTCAGCACCCCACATTTTCAACATAGCCTTCTTATTACTTGAGCTTCTGTATTCAAATGCTATTATAAATATGACAGCTTGTCAAAACACAGTTCAGGCAGGCTTTTCTTCCTGCCAGACAAAGTTATGCCCACTTGTTGCAATTTCGGTACGTATGCTAGTGACTGCTGAAATCTTAAATATTTGCACCCCACATATTTTTAATTATTTGTACTCCTGCTCCACAGCCCTCTCTATCTGGATGGAGCCCCAGCCCCACCCCCAGCTGTCCACCAGCCGACACCAACCAGCTACCCCAAGAGCTTATCCCCTGTGGCTGGTGAGCGAGGGGACCAACCCCCGCCAAGACCAGATCCAGTATAGGGGTCAGCGCCATGACTATTCGGGGGTGAGACCTGCGAGCTCCCTTCATCATACGCCATAGGCTTTTTTCCTCCTGGTTTCTCTTCTTCAGAGGTGGAGTGTACAAGAACGCCAGTGACTGTGCCACGCACACTCCCATGCTCGCACCCCATCAGGCATCTGCCCCACCTCTGACCCGATGTCTGCAGCATCAGTGTGCCAGCCCCCAACTGCCACTAGGGACCAGGCATGCACCAACAACTGGTTGCCCCTCTTCCCGGAGAAGGACAGCTGTCCCTCGGATACTCAATCTTTCTCCTCCCCTGCTGACCCCCAGTGGCCTGTGCTCACTTCAGAACACAGGTCGCTGGTGTGGCGCGAGGTGTGGCATTCAGCACCTCAACCCTCAGCACCACCAGCCCAGCGATGCACCTCACATTTTCAACATAACCTTCTCATTACCCGAGCTTCTGTATTCAAATGCTGTCCAAAATATGAGAGCTTGTCAAAACATAGTTCAGGCAGGCTTTTCCTCTCACCAGAAGTTCAACTAACACAATACACACCTGCCACATACTGTAAACCATGCAAGGAAATATTCGACATTGACAAATGCTTGTTAAGATGTCCTATGTGTTGTCTATCTGTCCGTGTCAAGGAATAAGAATGTCATGCCTTGACTGCCTCAAATGCTCTTTGTCCCAAATTTGTCCTGCAGTTGGGTAATTCCAGCTGCTGTTGATGTAGTATATATTGTAACATTTTTGTTTCAATGTATTAAGTAGGGCTTTGTGAATACCTTTTTCCTTCTATTCAGCCGAATATTTTGTGTTCAGCAGCCAAAAATTCGGGTATTTGGTACTCGGGATCCATTTACAGCAACATTGAAAAACCAAAACAGCTGTTCGCCCTCCCCAGCCCAAAACCTATTAGAATGTAACCCTCTTCCCCCACCCTCTATCAGCAGCCCAGTGCCACCCTCCTCCTCCTCCCGTCAAGCACCCACAATTTGTTATATTTTTATTTGTAAATTTTAAACGAATCCCCTGATGGATGACCGGCACAACCTGCCCACCTGCACAGCCAGCTGCCATCTTTCGTATTGTAGAGCACTCGTTTGGCAATAAAAAAATATCAGTTATGTCCCCCCACATCCCACCATGGCAGCGCTCTACTCTCCCCCTCCACTCCTCTAGCACCCAGTTCTTAATAAAAGAAGGCAACCGGCGCAAACTCGGCCTCCTCCATGTCTGGCCGCTTTCTCATGAATGAAAGCAAGGACTTGGAGATAGCCATCACCAGTGACCTTAAACAGGCTACGCAGTGTAGGAAGGCAGTGGCCAAGGCAGACAGAATGCCATGCTGTATTGCCAGAGGGTTCATGAGTAGAAGGGAGGAGGTTATAGTGCCACTGTACAGATACTTAGTATGGTGTGCAATACTAGAGCACCTCCCTGAGAACGAACATCAGCCAGGTTGAGGCAGTTCTGAGGAGCACGACAAAGATGGTTCAGGGAGAGCAGGGCATATGAGGACAGGCTGAGAGAACTCAACATGTACTCACTTGAGGAGAGGTGGAAGAGAGGGAATAAGGCTGAAACCTTCAAGTACCTAGATTCATAGATATGTATCGGCAGAAAAGGGCCATCTTGGTCCTTCAAGTTTGTCCATTTCGCCCCTCTTTACTTGCCCCCCTCACCCAGAGATCCTCCCTCCACTCCCCAGACAACCTCTTGTGTTTGTCCCATGCCCTTTTGAATGAATCCCTCCACTATTTTGGCCCCCTCCATCTCCTCCAGCAACCTGTTCCAGGGCGCCACCACCCTCTCCATGAAGTAGTGTCCCTTCATATTTCCCTCAAACCTCCCTTCCTCCACCCTCAGTCCATGCCCTCTAGTTCTAGCATCTATTTTCCCTGTGATTAAGTTCCACCCCACTTTATTAAGCCCTTTTGCATACTTGAACATTTTTATCCTGTCTCCCCTCTCCTGAAAAGGTGTATACTAGGTGAATATCATGGAACATATCTGTCTCAGTGAAAACAAGACCACAAAGGGCACTGTTATAAGGTGGCAGAGAGGAAGGTTCAAAAAGGAGATCAGGGGGACACTTTTGTTTACAAAAATGATGTGTTGAGGTGGAATGAACTCCCATCTGAGGTCATCACTCAAAAGACAGTGGGGGGGGTTCAAGAGAGGGTGTGGCAGGGTGAAGGGGAGGGGAGGATCAGGGTTGTCGGGGGCAGTCCCTACTGTAATCTGTGGAGAAGGAGTAGACCAAAAGGCATTCTTCTTCTGGCTGTTATGTATGTTGGTATGTAATAAACAGCAACACAGCACGTAACACAACTACACTGAAGCCGTAGTGCAGCTAGTTAGGGACCGGTGCTCACTACAAACAGGCGGCCAGCCCAGGCATGAGTAGAATAGTCAAGGAGTAGTGGCACTCACAGATGATGTGGAAACGCCACATTCAGTCAAAAGCAAATTTATTCTAGCAAAAGGCTTACAATTGCTCTGAATCACACAAGTAGAGCGGTTTGTCTCAGTACAACCAGCACTAAACCCTAATGCTGTGACTCGACAGAGTCTTCAAGGGGACCCCAATGAAGACTCTGTCAAGTTGAGGCACAGTGTAAACATAGTGAAGGATCTCTTAAGAAGAAACAACATTGCTATAGTGAGTAATTTTTTCTTCTAACCCATGAATCCATCACTTAGCAGCAGTTCCAGAGCTGGCATCCCTTCTGGACTGTATGTCCAAAGAGTAGTGCTCTGTGAAGGTGTGTACTGTTTTCCAGGTAGCTACTTTACAAATGTCTAACAATGGGATGCCCCTTGAGGAAGCCACAGAGGCAGAGGTACCCCTTGTGGAATGTGCCCTCAAGCATCTTGGTGGCATTTTTCCAGCTCTTTCATAGCAGAACTGAATGCAAGAGATTATCCAGCAAGAGCCAGATCTCTTTGAAGCTGGTTTGCCTTTACCAGCCTAACCATAGGTAACAAAAAACTGGGTGCTCTTGGACCTGACATCTTTTGTCTGGTCCATGTAGATAGTCAGGACTCATTTTAGATCCAGACTATGGAACCTTTCCTCACACCTGGACTGGAGTGCTCTGGATCGAGTACAGGGAGAGTCACTGACTAATTCCGGTGGAATTAAGATACCATCTTAGGCAGGAATTTTATATTGGTTCTAAGAACTACTTTATCCCAATGGGGGATTGTGTAATTGGGCTCTGTGCAGAGGGTTTACAGTTCATTTACCCTCCTAGCAGAGGTCATTGCAATAAGGAATATGTTTTTCCATGTGACATACTTCAGGTTAGCAGTTTCCAAAGGCTCTTTCTGCTGTCTGCAGCTGTCGAAAAAATGAGGCCCTTTAGACAGACAGAGGCCACCTGCAGATTTTTTTTATTATATTTTGTTTTAGCCCACTAGCCCCTAAAAGGGCTTTTTTTTAATATGACTGGATCCCTTGGCAAAGAGATCTTCTCTCTTTCTGCTACCTGCAGCTGTCAGCAAAATGAGGCCCCTCAGACAGGCAGAGGTCACCTGTAGCTTTTTTATATTCATAGTTGGTTTTAGCCCACTAGCCCTTAAAAGGGATTTTTGATTTGGTGTGTAAAAAGTCAGTCATTTGATGTGACTGGTGAGAAAGATGCGAGCATACAGGGCAAGCTCAAGAAAGACAGAACATCCCAGATAGCCAGTAGGAGTTTTTCGATTGGCTAGGGGGGGAGGGAAAGCAGAGTCTTGATGCTGCTGTCTGTCAGAGGCATGCTTTTTCACTGTTGTGAGGTGGCCTGTAGCATGATCAAGTCAGTCAGCAAACAGAGGATGGCCAACCTCTAGCAGTGGACTACTGGAGGCAGAGCTGACTGGCAAGTGACCATCCACTGGAGTGAGCACCAAGGGGGAAAAGTGGCCCACTGCTGGCAGTGAGTGAGTCTGGTCTAGGTGGCAGCAGCTGCAGTGCAAGTCACTAACAGCTACGAGAATGGGAGGGGGCACGGCTGCACCAAAACTGAAAAAAAAAGGGACACTGGCTCCTCAGGCCCCTTGTTAATGATGCCCCTGCATATATTGAGGTCTCGGATGGGGGTCCTTCACTTAAATGGCTGAGACCTTTAAAAAAACCTTTTGAAAATGGGTTGTGAGGCCAGACACTTTCCCTTGTCAGCTGATATGTGTACTGATACTTCCGCTTACTGCACCTTTAAAGCTGAAAGCCATAGGCCTAACAACTGTAGGTGTACTAGGTATTTCAGAATTATAGGCAATCCTGACTCTCTTGGGTTTATTTTCTGGGGGTACACCCATAAGAAAACCTTTTCCCCTCAGAGGAACTTGTTTTCCTGGTAGCAAGTTTCCTTGAAACCATATGTACCTTCAGGACTTCCTCTGAGAAATCCAATCCAGAAAATCCTAATTCCTCAAGAACCATGCCATCAGGATCAGGGTTCTGGGGTTCAGGAATGTTATTCTGCCCTGGGACAAGGTCAGAAGATTGTGACTGAGTGGCAGGCAGATTGGAGTTTTGCTGGACAGGCCCAGGGGCATTGAGTACCAGACCTGTCTGGCCCAGCCTGGAGCTATCAGGATCATTGTTGCAGGTTCCCTCTTGAATTTCGAGAGTACTTTCTGAATGAGTGGGAACAGTGGGAAGGCATACAGAAACTTCAGTGTCCAGTCCAGTACCAGCACATCCTCTGGGACTGTCCCTGGCTGGTAGTCTGCAACAAAACTGTGGTAGCTGATAATCCTCCCAAGAGGCAAACAGGTCTATATTGTGAGTGCTCCACCTACTGAACACTGTGGCCAGAACCTTCTGGTTTAAGAGTCACTGGTGATTTCCTTGGCTGATTCTGCTTAAGGAATCTGCCAGGACATTGTCTTTGCCTGGCAGATGCTCTGCAAATATGTTTGTTTGTAAGGAATATGCCAGGTCCTAGATCCTCATTGCCTCTACATAGTTTTGAGGCTCTAGTTCCTCCCTGTTTTTTTATGTAATACATTGTCATGGTGTTGTCTTTCCTGATTTGGACAGACTGACCCTGTAGCTGGTAAGAAAAGGAATGCATTGCTAGCAGTACTGCTCTGAGCTCTGGGCTTTTGATGTGTTTTAGTGACTCCTGTGGGTTCCATGTACCACTCAGTATGAGATCCTGCAGGTGGCACCCCACTCCAGGAGTGGGGCATCTGTAGTAAGAATACTTGCTGGTGATCACTGAAGGAAGGAAATACTCTCACTGAGGTTGCATTCTTCCCTCCTCCACGCTAATGATTCTACTTGTGCCTTTGCTACTTGTATTCATTTTGAAGGTGGGTCCCATCTTTGATACCATTTGTCTCGTAAGTGGTGCTGGATATCTCTCATTTGGAACCTGGCCCATGAAACCACAGCTGTGGATGCGACCATGTGTCCTAGTTAGGGAATCTGCTGGGACATTGTCTTTGCCAGGCAGATGCTCTGCCCCTTGTAGGTCTTGACTGACCTGCTATGAAAGACTCTGCTTTTGCTATCAAAGCTGTACTCTGGTCTGTGGGAGGAAAGCTTTTCCCTGCAGGGTATTTAACTCTGCTCTTATGAAGTTCAGTACTTGAATGGGCTCTAACTGAAACTTCTACAGGTTTATCAAGAATCCCAGGTTCTCTAAAATGCTTTTTACCAACTGAACTGAGCACCTTGCCTCTTGTTCTGTTTTCCTTGAGATGAGCCAGTCATCCAGGTAGGGGAAAACCACCACGCCACATTTTCCCAGATGTACTGCCACCACAGCCAAACACTTTGTGAAAACCCATGGAGCTGAGGTGAGAACAAATGAAACAGCTGTGAACTGTTATTGGCAGCTCCCTAGTTTGAATCTGAGATATTTTCCTGTGGGATGGTCTGACTGAGGTATGAAAATATGCATCATTCAGATCTTGGGATCCCAGCCAATGGCCTGCCTGCAAAGATGGTACTACTGTCAGTGTGGCCATCTTGAAGTTCTGGTTTTTCAAATGTTTGTTCAGAAACCTTGTTTATGCCTTTATTTTATTTAGCCTGTGGTAACCGGGCAAGACCCACTAGGCACAAGTGCCTGTTTTCAGGGTGACCCGGGAGCTTTGGGCTGGTTAAATGACTTGCTCAGAGTCACACAGTATGCAAGTGGAGGTTTTGGGAATCAAACACAGGTCTGCAGGTACCAAGCTCATTCACGGCTTGTTACTCTAACCTCTAGGCTATACTTCCAGCCTGAGATCTAAAAGGGGTCACCACTCCCCAGTTTTTCTTGTGGGCCAGGAAATATCTTGAGAATAGACCGCTGACAAACTGGGAGGCAGGGACTTTTTATTTGGCATTTGATATTAACAGTTTTTTAACTTCCAGCAGATTTTTTTCTGGGGAAGAGTGATCCGGAAAATTTCTGTTTCTGCAGGTTTGGAAAGTGTTTGAACTGCAGGCACAACTCCCAATCCACTGCTTCCATTACCCACTTGTCTGTGGTAATGTTTAGCTATTCCTGGAAGTAATGTGCCTATCTTCCTCCCACTGGCAATGGGTAAACAGCCTGGCCAAAATTGTCAAGGGTTTGTTTTGGCCTGGGTTTAGTCACTGGAGCTGCAGCATTATGCCTAGAAGCCCTTCTTTCGCTCCCCCTACAGTGACCTCTTTGTGACTGGTGCTCATAGAGGCATAAGAGACATAGGCCCTTTGGAAATATCCCCTGCCACAGGATCTGTAGGAGGTAGAGGCCTTTCCCTTCTCATTGTTACTTTTGAAAGTTATGTTGTATTCATCCACTTTTTTAATGCAGACCTTTGTTTTGTCACCAAATAATGAATCTCCCTTAAAGGAGAAATCCATGGCCTTGTTTTGAGTAGCCTGAGAAAGGATGGTAGTCATAAGCCATGAAAACCATAAGAACCATGCACAAGCCAAACATCTAGCAGCAGTATCATTAGTGTCCACAGCAGCATGAAAATGATATTTTGTGGCATCCAGGGCTGCTCATACTGTAACAATCAGGTCCTCAGCCAGTTTACCATCTATGGTATGCTTTCTGCCAGTGCCAGAATTGTGTCCCTAAGTACATTCTGGTACTGTGCTATACGTGCTGAGCAAGCTGGGAAGCTGCAGCATAAACCATTTTTGCCATAGTAACCAATTTTTTAGAGTCCTTTTCAGGGGGCTGCACAGATAGAGTGATTTTTGCTCTCTAACAAGCAACAGTGTGAACTACTCTCTGATGATCAGGATGGGCATACTGGTATTCCACTCCTTACTTGCCCACCTAATGTTTACTTTCGATTTTCTTATCAATGGCTGCAGCTGAGGTGGGTGCAGACATGATTTTTCATATGTTCTTCTGACTTTCCTAATAAATAAAAATAAATAATAAATAAGTGGCTTATGTATGGGAATTGCATTCTTCTTGGTGCAATATTTCCAACACATCCGTAAAATCAACATCTCCTTCATCTTCCTCTGTCTCTAGTGGGGATATGTTGATGGTGTTGACCATTTGTCTGACAAATGAGGAAAAGGAAGAGTAGCTCTCATTATGCCTTCAAGGAGGTTCGAAATCTTGCTCAGGTGAACCCTCTAGTTCCATGGAGTCACCTTCCTCTATTTGTACATAATATTCTTCTTCCTCCTCCACAGGCAGGTAGGTTGGAGCCTGAGCATGGGGAGGGGGTGGAATGTATCTTATTAAAAATTCCAATGGCCTGGATCACCTGGACAAATTGCTACATTTCTGATATGTCCTCTGATGAGGGCAACTTATCTGTGCCTGCTCCTTTCTCCACTCAGGAGGACTGCCAGTGACATTCCTTTGTTTACATTTCTTTTTGCTAGACACTGTTTCCACTGTCTGCTCTGAGACTGTTTTATTTATATTTTTGCCATCACTGGATTTCAGGTTCCCCCTTTTGGACACCCTGATATATAAACCATCTTTACCGAGCCTATCTGAAGGCTGCGCAGCTTCATCTTTTTTTTTTTTCTTGTCACCTTTAACATTATTTGCTGCTGAACATGAAGCGATGGACCCTTCAGATGTATGTTTTCCACCATCGTTGGGAACTTCCTCAGAGCTTTTTTTATTATTTTTAAATGACACAGAAGCAGACTGAGAAGGCATGCTTCTTTTTTAATTTTTTTACCTTTTTTAATTAGTTTTTTTTGGAAATAAATGTGACAGGACTTACAATTTATAAAGTCATTTTGTGGACCTTGACACTTCAAACAAAGGTCGTGGCAGTCTACCCTCACCAGGAGCTGCAAAAAATATTTACAACTTTTTGAAGGTCCACAGTGTCTCTCTGACATACCTTCTCAAAAAGTGTGCATAAGGAAATGTAGTACTCTACAGTTAAAACAAATCACAGATGCAAACCAAAAATTGGAGCACTCTCACCCATCTTCAAATACCACCAGGGCTCTTCAAGTAAATTCTAAACATTTATTAAGTATAAAAAAGCGCATGTCGCCTGATGTGTTTCGGATAGAATATCCTTTGAGAAAGGATACTCTATCCAAAATGCGTCTGTCTATATGTGTAATTTTAATATTTAATAAAAGTTTATAGTTTACTTGAAGAGCCCTAGTGGTATTTGAAGATGGGTGCGAGTGCCCCAGTTTTTGGTTTGCATCTGTCTCTTCTGACATACCAGTTTGAGAGAACCTTACAAAATATAAAAATGATTCCCCAAAATGATGCAGTATGAAAGCCCAATAGTAAAAAAAATGACTCTTGTAGTGAGGAAACTGTGCTAAAGGTCAAATTGTGGTTCCTACAACAGAAGCTGGTTAAATAAGGTGAAAGGGCACAGACAGAAATGGAAAATGAAAGTGCTCCATTTTCTGTGAGTTGCATATGTTAAAAAATACAAAACCACTTGCTCAACAGGTAAAAAAAAAGGTTTAGTAGTCAAAAAAATAAAATGGTAGCCAGCTAGGATAGTCTCTGGTTACTGCGAATCAGTCAGGAACCAGAGAGACCATGATTTACTGAAAAGACCCTAGTTAACGAAGAATAATCGAAAACATACTAAGTAACACTTTTGTAAATAAAGGACAAATAAACAAATTGACTGGAGAACCAGCTCTTCCTGGAGTTCACTACAGGGCAGCTGCTCTCTTCAGGTGGAGAAACAGATCTGAGCAATGGCCAGAGAGGAGCATGGATGCAGAGTTTGAACCTACATTTTAGATGCTAAAGTTTTGCATTGATTCTATCTCCTGGGCATCACTCTCAGCCAAGATGACTGCTAAAGTGTAAACACTAAGTGAGAAATTGCTGGGGTTAGAAACACCTCTTGTTTTGCTACGTGCTAGAGGCCAATGTTGCCATGTGCACATGTAGTGCTAATTACACTACTCTCTTGTAGGGCCCGTGGCCATCACATGAAACCCACTATGATCTCCCTTCGATTACCACCAGAGCAGTGTAAAGGTCAAATTATAAATGATTAGAAATGATAGCACACCACCCATAAGTATCCTGTGCTTAGGTTGTGTGTTCAGTATAACAAAAGTATAATAGCTTCAGTCAAACCTTTTAAGAAAAGGACATATGCGGGTTATATCAGTCTATCATAAGTTCATAGCAATTGCAAAGGGAATGCATCAATCTTCCCCATCTGAAACAGGCTCGCGGTCCCTCAAAAGTAAATGTCTAGATAAACTGCCATCAAACGAAGCAATAAATGATGAGGTCAAAACCAAGGTAACAGTAGCCTTAGAGGGTTAGTAGCTTATCACAACTAACCAATCTGATCCATATCGGAAGTGCTATTTCTGATTTTAGCTGTGCTGAAGATGGCCTTGTACACAATTAAGTTACATTTTCCTTTTGCAGGTTTGGTGTGGCTCTTACAGGCCAGAGTACGCAAGCCAGTCAATCAAGACAGATGTCCACAGCCCTCTGAAATACAGGTGGGATTACCATAAAGTCAAAGCAATGATTGACTCCTAGTTATCTAAAACTTAGAACATCATCAGATTTATCTAGATTTATTCTTTACAGTACTGCACACAGATTTGTTACCTGTTGTCCAAAGTTAACACATCCTTGTTAACTTAATCTAACTGTGGGATGGCCTTCTTTTGAAAGTCATTGTTGTTTGTAATTTTTGACTGGGAAATGCACACAAAGCTGTAGCAGCTTGTTGCCAGATGTGTCCAGTTGTGGGGGGGTTATTTTATATGGACCTGTTTTATTGATGGGGTAATTTTGGCCATGACACCAAGGGAAACTCCCCTACTCTCTGTGATCTTTCTCTTCCACCTAGATGGTGACCAGAGATGGGCAGAAGGGACCTTGGTTTAACATCTCATCTGAAGGACTGCACTTCAACAGTGCAGTACCCCCATCATACTGCACTACAGTGTCAGTTATGGGTAGTACCCAAGTACCTAGTGTGGGGCAAGAACCCAGGACCTACCAATCTTCTGGCCAGAGTTGACCATGCTACCTACTGAGCCACTGACACTGCTATTATTGCTTGTTACTTTACTCTTATTTGTTTACATAGATTCCTTAAAAACCCTGTTCATTTTTCTTTAAAGGCTTCAATATTCTCACAGATCATCACTAATTTAACTAGACTATCTTCAAAAAGCACATTTCAGACCCTTTTCTAAAACAATCCAAGGACATCAATCTTTTATCTACTGTGAACTAAAGGAATGGAAGAGCCTTCCAACTTCCTTTCATGGCATTAAGTCTCATACTATTTTTAAAGAGCTCCTGACATGGCTGTCTTTTTTTGTGAATCCCGACACCTTGTTTTTAACAGGGCAGTTGTTACTGTGCATTTTACAGTTCCTGTTTTTTGTTCTGAGTGCAATAGTCATGCCACCCACTCCCCCTATGGTTTTCCCACAGTTTGCCATGGGCTGCCTGGCTAAATCAAAACTTACGTCATTTGTAGTTGTTCTTCAGGGAACGTAGCTCACACTCTGTGACTGAAAACGAAGGCAGCTGAATGAAAAGACCACTGAAGTCCTTTCCGTTTCTGAGCATGTTACCGTTCCCTCCCACTAAGGACCCTGCTTCTTTCCATTGCCGGTGGATAAAAAAAAGGCAACAAAAAAAAAGAAACGTGACTGGCTACAAACTGATCGGGGCAAACTGAAGCGCAGTTTGGGAATCCTCATTTTACTTCAGTTTAAAACACCTGAGTGCTTCTATTTTATGCACTAACGTCTGCTCTCATTACCTTTCGCTTAATATTTGCAGTTGACAGTGCAGGCACAGAGAATGGTAACACGCTTTTGATTTTTTTGATTTAGCCAGGCAGCCTGTGGCAAACTGTGGGAAAACCATAGGGGGAGTAGGTGGCATGACTATTGCACTCAGAACAAAAAAACAGGGACTGTAAAATGCACAGTAACAACTGCCCTGTTAAAAACCTGCTGCAAGGTGTCAGGATTCACAAAAAAAAGACAGCCATGTCAGGAGCTCTTTAAAACTGCTGTGAAAAATGGTTGTCTTGATAAATGTTCTTGCCATTGTTACTTACGATCTGTTGTTCGCCTTGTTTGTCTATTGTGTGAAACATAGTTGGGTCCCCATGAAAATGGGTATAGTATGCCCTTGGAGTCTACTTGGTTAACAAATATTAAGAGAAATAACTACATTTTTGACGCATTCATTCATTTTATTATTATTATTGATCTTGCAGAGTAATGGGATCCCTGCAGAACTTCGAAGCATTTTCAGAAGCGTTCCAGTGTAAAGTGGGCAGCAGGATGCACCCAGCAGGGAAATGCAGGGTCTGGTAGCCAAAGAAAGACTGACAATGCACTTCAGTTCAGCTACTACACAGTCTCAAACCTTCAGACAGATTGGTCTGGACAGCTATAACCTGCAATGTGCCTGGTACTTTCCTGTCCAATCCCAGCCAAGGTTAACGGTGCATCCAATCCCAGCCAAAGTTAGAGACTTTTAAGGTTCTGATGAAACTTTATTCAGCAGTCCGAATGCGGATTGATTGGCTGCACTAAGTGAGATTCATTACAAGACTGTTGTTTTTTTAAATAACTCACTATGACTGTTATCCAAACATCTGTGTCAGGGGTTTTAACGCACTTGCTTTTGAAATGCAGAAGCTGTTAAGTTTATTTTTAATTGGGAATGCTTAGCAGGTTTAATACCTTGTACAGAGCCCAA
Organism: Neoceratodus forsteri; assembly: GCA_016271365.2. Classification (NCBI taxonomy): domain Eukaryota; kingdom Metazoa; phylum Chordata; order Ceratodontiformes; family Ceratodontidae; genus Neoceratodus; species Neoceratodus forsteri. Next base: position 262,800,835 of record CM057452.1, on the reverse strand, counting down.
TTACCCAAAGAAACTGTTTGTCTTCATTATAAAATGACACATTCTTTGTAAAAATGTTTTAAAGTTTTAGATGTATGCTTCTAAAAGTTCCATTTGCCTTCGGTGACGTGAATTGTACTTTCAGTCCACTAAACTTTCAAAACAAGTGCTACAGGACATCACTTGAGTATCTGGAATGCTCATTCCTCGAGTGATGGGTTTCAGTAGTCAAGAGAGAAGGGCATTTACTGAAATTTTGGCTAAATAAAGTACACACTGTAGCAGTTTCTGGACTAAAAATAAATGTTCAGCATAAAAAAAAGTGATTTCACCTTTAGCAGCAGGTTTCCTGAGCCTATCTGACAGCATCCTGTGCCCAAATGAAGATTTAAGTTATATGTCATTTAAGAGTAACCTAAACATAGACCCCTTCCGACAATTTTACCAATAACTGTTGCAACTGCAAGAGAAAGACTGTTTAATTCCACCAGCATTCCAAGTTTCGTGTGGAAGAGGTAGCTGTATTTCAATGACCATGAGGCTGATGGTATCTAGGGCATTTTTTGAACAGGAGACCACTAGCGATATAAACTAAACTTGCAAGGTTTTCAAGATTCTTTTTACAAGCATCTCATAACAGAGTTATAATGTTTGGGGATGGATTATGTTGCTGTTTGCTTTGATTTTTGTCTGACTTGTCGCCTACTGCACACTGCAAAAAAAAAAAAGCTCTGTGTGTTAGATTACAATTAAAGTGCAATGTAAATGATGTGTTTTATTAACTTGCACATTTTCGCCATTATCTACAGTTAATATATTTAATCATATAAATTAAAAGTAAAATCTCCTTGTAAGAATTCTGAACACTGTGCCTTTTTTTAAATGCACTACTAGTTAGATTTATGGCAAAATAATTTTCCAGTTGATGTTGAGAGAATTTTGAGCAGTTATTTTTCATTTTCTCCAAGTACCAAGCTTCTTCAAGGATAACATAGATGTTGTACTCCTTTTACAGAAGGCCTTCCCTGCCTTGGTTATGCAGATGATGCACTCTGGTGACTTATTCCCCCCCCCCCATATGGAACCTGCCCACTGCCCTCTATACTTAACAGGAATGCCTTGGTGTGCCACCCTGGGGGAGGCAGGATGTCATGTGGTCACCCATGGTGTTAAGTGCTGCCCATTAGCCCTTAATAAAAGGTCTTGCTGTACCAAGGGCCCTCACACTGCTCCCCCCCCCAAAAAAAAAACAACCCAGAATCTGAAAGTGTTGCCTCCATAGTGCTTCTTAGACTCCTGAAGCACAGAGGAGGAGGAGTCAGGCTCGTGCCGTGAATCCTACTCTCCTACATGTGAATGAAACTATATGGACACTACAGGAACAGGTGGATACTTTACTTCTCAAAAGAATTGTTCATTTTGCACTTTTTGTTTTGTTCTAAACTCTGCACAATAGATAGAATTCTCTGCAGCAGTTTGAGCTGTGACTAATAATCCGCTGACTTAAAATCAATACTATTTTTTCGTTGTTGTTAGATTTCATTTGGCAGGAAAACATAAAAGTCTTTATGACTGACATTTTCTCAAACCATATTTAAAGGGGTAAAGATTCTTATATAATCCGCTTCATCCAGATTACCATATAGAACCCTATGACATTTCTGATGGGTGAAGTACTGAAATCAGAGTACATTTCTGACATAGTTCCAGTAAATTGAATTTAGAATAAGAAAGTGACCTGTTGAAATACATGTTCCAAAATACAGTAAGTGAAATATTTTGGTGATGCAGCTAGTTGATCTACACAACACCTACATATTCAGTATTTTAAATTACCATTTTGTGAATATAAGCATTTGAGGAATGATACGCAGCTGTTTATGGGTAAATCTAGGTCTCGTAATTGGAATATCAGTAGGAACAAAGCTTTGGAGATGACAAAAAGCAGGCAGCAAGATAAACTTTGCTGCACATACTTTATGTGCAGAATACAGCAGATCAATTACAGCTGCAACATGCAGAAAGGCCACTGTAATTTTTTCTTTGTTTTGCCGACATCATAATCCACACAGCCAGTTATGGACTTTACCAATCAAACTTGAAAATATTACTGCTTGGATGGGTGGGGGAGATTCATATGGGGATGTTAGGAAGTGCTTTGTCATGGAGTGGATGCTGGACTCTGAATTTTCTATCAAAGCTAATGGTGGAAGCAAGATCAGTAACCAGTTTCAATCATGGAATGGGATAGGCACATGGTGATAGCAGGACCTAAGGGAGGAGGAGAATGGACAGCTGGGATAAGGCACTAGCACACTGGAAGGGCAAGAAGTCAAGTAACTCTGATCTGATGTCAAGATAGACATGGGGTTAGGCAGGAAATGATCAGACTAAATAGACTAATGAGTGTTTGTGTGCTATCAGAATCTATGTATCTACATTTTGTATGTTAGTACATCTGTTATCTTTTATTTTATTCTCAGTCAAGGCGCATCAACAAAAAATACATTGTTTATTTTAGTGCACTTATTTCTACAGGTGTGCATATATTATAGAGGTGTCCCTATACTTAGGGTTTTATGGGCACTTCAATGATAAACCCCCACATTTGCACTTTTATAACTTTACAACTGTTTAATGGATTTGCATGACATTTTGTGGGCATGGTCTTGTGGGGGTAGATCTCTCGATGTACCAAGTTCTGTTCCAGTCGGATGTGTGGATTCCGAGATACAGAAAGTGCAAAAAGTGAATTTTTCTTATTTTTTTGTTTCCCATTGTTTTGAATGGGTTTTCTGTCAACTTGGCTAGCGCCCAGACGGTTTTGAATTTTTGTCCTGAAATGTTCTGGGTAGAAATGGGGCTGACCCACAGATGTGCCTTTTTCTTGTTTGGTGAAAAAATATTAATCCATTCCAAAGTTATTTAATTTTGAAATTTTGAATACTTGCTTCTGAGCATACCCAGTAAGCACTGAAAAATAGTTGTATGAATGAAAAAAAGATTCTTTTTTCATATGGGACCAATTTTTTTTTCATGAGGTGAAAATTATTGTTCATTTGCCACCATCTTGTTTCCCCTTTTTCCATAAAGATTCACATTTGAAAACCCACATAAATGACATTCCTGAGAGCTACCAACACATGTAGTTTACTTATCAGGACCCCCAGCTGGATTCTGCACTTGTTGCAGAAATGCCATTAAAATGTTTTTTTTTTTTAGGATTATAAATCTTGTTTCGTGACTCGTGATATGAAATAGGATTCTTGTTTCATATGACAATTCACGAAAAAATGTATTTTTTTCATATGGGGAATCAGTGTATTTCAATGGGGTTTTCAACTTTGGTGCATAACATTGTCACTTGTAACTTTCTTTATTTTGGGAGGGCTTTAAGACTGAGGTTCAGTGGGTGGAGCAACAACGTCATTCCCCCACTGAGCTTAAATACATCACTTTTCCTGGACGCCCTCAGGATTCATTTTCGTTGCATCTGGAGGCCTCGTTGGATGTACTTGCTCCGTTCTGCTCATTTGCCTCTGACTGCCCCCTCTCACCTCATTCCCCTTCCTCATTTCTCTCTTTCTATATCAGCACTTTCGAGTGCTCCTCTCGCTCTGTTCGCTCCCTTCCGTGCTAGCTCGTCGAGTGCTTGCTCTCCTGGTGTACTGTCCAGGGTCCCCTCATTTTTCCCTTTCTCTTGTCCTCGTTTTCTTCCCCCTGGTCATTTTTCTGTTTTTCTTTCTGTCATCAGCTTTGCTACTCCTGCTTCCTTGTGTTTCCCTTCCCCTCTCCCTCCACATTGGTTTTGTTCCTTGAGCCCCCCATTGTCTTGCTGTGCCATCCCACATGCTGCGGCTTGTTCCTCAGTGTTCGGGGTGTGCAGTCTCCCTTCAGGCACCCTCCATTCTGCTGCAGCTCCGTAGCGTGCGTATAGCTGTTCCCCCTGCATTTTGCCCATCCGGACCTGCTTTCCAGCATTGAACAATGCTGTGCTGGATGCCTGCATTCTTATCGCTCCCTTCTCATACTGCAGGACATTTGTATCAGCTCCTTTGTCAGGTAAGTCCTCGTGGTTTCCATTTCCATGCTGCCATATTCTGATTGCAGTGTCGATTCTGGGGTGACGTGGGGTTCGTTCGTTTTCTGTGCTGCGCATCGAACATCTTTTGCCGTTGTATTGCCTAGTTGCTTGTTTTTCCCTTGGTATTGCTGCTACAGGTGACCCGTGTCTCCAGTCGTCGGTGCTCCCTTTCGATTGTACGTATTTCTGTTTTTAGTTCCAGAGTCGATGTACCAGTAGAAACGAACTACAAACTGGTGTGATTAGGAATCTTTGGTATTATTTAATGTGTTGATTTCTAGGAGCGCCACCCCTCACATCAATGCACGGTATGGGTCACCGACGCACTGAGAATTCAATATTGTTGTTGCCTATAGAATCTTTATGTGTGACTTCTGGGAGCCCAGATGGTATTTATCATCCTCAATCGATTAAAGCATGCTCCAACATGAATCCTTCTACTGAAAAAAAAAATGAATAAATAAATTTACGGGACATCATCTTTCTCTGTTGATTCCCCCTTGCCCTCTCCACTGCTCTCCTGCGTTCTCATCTCAGCTGACTATCTTCTGCATGGTTGCCTGCTGCTTCCAGGGCCTCATTTCCCTCTTCTGGTTCATGCTAATGGGTCATTGGGGTATTAGCATTTCCTCCTTCACCCAACTCCAATCAGATGTCACTCATTCCTCGTGCTACCTCCACAATGGCCTGCCTATCATTCCTCTGTGTGCTACTCCTAGACTGCCACCAACCATCTCTAGCCCATTCCGGACTCGATCTCTTCATTCTCCATTGCCTTCCTCTCCTTCAGCCTCCTCCCGCCTCTATCACTTTGCATCGAGACTTTCTCCACATACCGGCTGGGTCCCATGCTACCCGATGACCTCCCTACCGTCATTCAGCCTTTCATGCCTTGCTTTCCCATACCTGCCTCCATGGTTTCCTTCCATCATCGTACCTCATCTGCTTCCTATATTTTCCTTCCTCGTCCAGCTGCTTTTCTCATCCCCACTGACTCCGTCTGACCTGTATTTGCAATTTCTTTTTGATCTCCACCATCACACCTCACATGCCACCTCATTGATCTGAGGCCCTCCTGCCCCATATCAGATTCGTGACCAGGGTCCTCTTTACTCATTTCTTATTTCATTGCGCCTCCCTTCCTGGATACATTCTGTCATTAGCTGTTACGGATTTCCTCCTGTCCTGTTTTCACTCCTTCTCATCTGGTTTGCTCGCATTCAACCATATTTCACCTCACCCTGCTCATCTCTTTCAATCACTCCATCGACATGCTTTAGCTGCCTCTCTCTAGCTTGCAGTATCCATTTCCTTGATTCAACTTTGTCTCCATTCCTGGCCATGCCTTCCTGTCCATCACCCCTTGCTACGAGCTGGCTGGAGGCTATCCACTATCCTTCAAGTTTACTTTTCATTCATTTCCAAATCTACCTCATTTCGAGGAGCCTACTTCATCGCGTCGCTCTATTCATTTCCATCTCTGCCTCCTTTCGAGACATCTACTTGGTCCCATTGCTCTATCAAGCGTATCTTCCCTCTAGTTAGCATGCCCTCTGGTCCCAGACATGCCTTCTTGGCCTAGAGGTATATTTCTTTTGGAGGAGCCTCATTACTTGCATCACTCTATTGCATCCTCTGTTCTTTCCTCACCCCCACATCTGGATCTACTCGTTCATATCGCCCATTTCGGCCTCAGTCTCTACCTCATCTTGCTCAACCTTTCAATCGATCTTCTGCTCCCTGCTTCAGGTTTCACACTGCCCTAACTGGCGACTGTGGTCCCAGCTCCTCCGACCTCTGTGCAGCTCTGCAACCTCCTGGAGCGCCAGCATGCCTACTCCTGGATCGAACAGTTCCCCATCCTTGGGGTCTTCCACCGCGGCTGCCTCTCAGTTCTTTCTGATAGCACAGCTTGCCAGCTTTTGGATGCTGCCCCTAATTCCTTCATTTTTGGCTACCTCATCTTCCTGCAACGCTAGAATCTGAAAGCTACCAGCTGCATCCTTCCGTGTTATCCTCAGTACTAGTCTCCCATGAGAGCCTGTCTAATTCTGCACCGCGGGTCTAATCCTTCTTTGTTTTCAGTCTCTCCCATTATAGACCACTTCATGTGCTGATTATTTCCTTCTGCACATCTCGGTGCTTTCTGATGTTTCCTCTTACCCCCCCTCCCAGCTGTGAGGTTATGCCCTGTAGTTCTGTTTGCATTCACCAGCTTCACCAGGCGTGTCTGCTTCCCCGTCTCTTCCTCATAGTATTCTGACCTTTTTGACCATGTTTCTCCTCACCCGTCTCTTTCCTAGGTTTGATTATTTGCATATCTCCGGTATTTTGTATGGCTCTCATTCCCTCTGCCACCAATCATCTTGGTTGTCCTGTGCTCATCTATTTCCATTGACTCTTAGCTTGGTTTTTCCTACCTCACTTTCCCCATCAACCACTGCTGCTTCTGAGTCCCTCATTCTGCTCCCTCTCCTGGGCTCCTTCTGCAAACTCATCCATCCTGGTTTCAATCCAGTCATGGCTTCTATCTCGTCATGCCATGACATGTCTGTTCATTTCCTTTGCCATTCATATCCTCTTGCCTTCCATGGCTGACTCCATTCAACCTTCAGTCAAACTGAGTATATGTGCCACCTCATCCTGCCCGCCATCATGCCCCCTTGCAGTGCCTTCCTCCTTCAGGAGTCTATTTGCTCCATGTCATCTGTAGCTGCTCCCTTAGCCAGGTGATCCTTCTTCTCCTTCACCCCTTAGTTCCATGATGCCTGGCCTCGACCTCCTCTTCTCCTTCACTCCATCTCTCGGCATGCCTTGACTTGGTTTGCTGCAGAGTCTGCACTGTTCCCTTGCTCCATCTGGCTATGCCTCTCCTGAACTGTGTATGGCCTAATCCGACTCGCCCCATGCAGTCCTCCTCCTGCTCCAGCTGAGTCCTGTACTACCCTGTTGCCCTCCCTTTTGTCCTTTGTCCTTTCATACCTCGCTTTCCAGTATCTGCCTCCATGGCATCCTTCACTCATCATACCTCGTTCCCATTCCTGTTCCCTTCCTTGGCCTAGTGCTTCCTCTCATCCTGACCATCACGGATCCTTTCCACTCTTGGCTTCCCTTCTTCTCATATTTTGTCTGATTTGACTCCCCTCGATTGCCATCCTGCGCTTGCCCTCTGGTTCCTGAATCGCCTTCTTGGCCTCGGCATCAGTCTCCTTTTGAGGAGCATCCTTGCTTGTCTCATTCCCTGGTGCCAATACCTTTGTTCAGGTAATATTCCTGTTCATTCCCGTCTCATCTTCTTCCAGTTCCGTACCTACTCTCCAGAAAGCTCTTCTCTTCCCTCGTCATCATACTTCGTTCGATTTTGCTCACTTCTCTTCCTACCTCATCCAATTGTGATTCTCGATCACTTCACCTGAGTCGCCTCCGATCCCTGATCTCCCTTCTTGGCCTCAGAATCTACCCCTTTTCAAGGTGCTCATTGGTGTACTTCCTTCATGCTGATTTCTTTTGGTTCTTTCCCATCTCCTCCTCTTCCAGTTCATTTCCAGCTATCTGGGCCTCCCTCCACTCTTGGCCTGCTCTCGACATTTTTTGGGGGCGTACCTATCATAATTCCTATGCCACCTATCAGTTGCGGCTACTATGCTGAATGCTTCGATTTCATAAATCCAGTCACATCGAGTTCATGCATCTAGTCATCTTTCACTCAGCATTACTTCAAAGCTCATCCATTTACATCGTTTACTCTAACATTCCTATCATTGAATACCGTACCACCTCATCAACTACAACCTCAAGGTCCAATCGTCCAGAGTCTAATCATTTACATCACATAATCAAGAACGCCTCTTCAACCCCAGTGCCTGCTCACTTGTATCGCTCCATCAAATGCATCACTCCATCAAGCCAGTCTGCAAGATTATTCGTCTCCCATTGACTCATCTGGAATATCCTCGCGAGCACATCTGGATACCCCTTGCTGCTCTGACTCATAAATGGATTTATTCTCTCCTAGCCTTGCTTCTAGATCTACTATCTCACATTGACTACTCGAGCATACCCTCCTTAATTTCAGCAAGGTTTATCTAGTTCCATAGTTCCCTCGAGCATTCCATCTTTGACTCCGATGCTACTCATCAACCACTATAGGATCTAATCGTTCACATAGAAACATAGAAACATAGAATTTGATGGCAGATAAGGACCGCTTGGCCCACCCAGTCTGCCCATTTCCCTACCTACTGGATAAGCTGCAGATCCTAGTTAACCAGCAGCCTACTTCTTCCTACCCCCACCCCCTAGAATGGCCTTATGACTGTCACATGCATGCTTGAATTCCACCACTGTTTTTGACTCCACAACCTCCTCCAGAAGGCCATTCCATGCATCCACAACCCTCTCTGTGAAAAAATACTTCCTTAAATTACCTCTGAGCCACCCCCTCTATCTTCAAATTGTGCCCTCTTGTTCTTGCACACCTCTTTTTTTGAAAGATGTTACCCTCTTGGACTTTGTTGATTCCCTTGAGGTACTTGAGACGTTTCTATCATGTTCCCCCTCTCTCTCCTTTCCTCGAGGATATACATATTAAGCTCCTTTAGTTTCTCTTCATATGTCTTCTGGTGCAGACCCTGCATCATTTTAGTTGCCCTCCTCTGGACAGCTTCCATCCTGTCTATGTCTTTGCGGAGACTGGGTCTCCAGAACTGCACGCAGTACTCCAGATGGGGTCTCACCAGCTGTCTGTACAGAGGGATAATAACTTCCTGTTTTCTACTGATGATGCCTCTCCCTATGCATCCAAGTATCCCTCCAGCCCTCCTTGCTGCCCTCTCACATTGCTTGCCCACCTTTAGGTCATCTGATATGACCACCCCCAGGTCCCTTTCCATTTTTGTTGTTATTAGTATCTCACCCCCCATTGTGTATTCTTCCCCTGGGTTTTTGTTTCCCAAGTGCATTACCTTGCACTTCTTAGCATTGAATCTAAGCTGCCATACATTTGACCATTCCTCTAACCTTGCCAAGTCCCTTCTCATCCTTTCCACCCCACCCTGTGCATCAACTCTGTTGCAGAGCTTTGTGTCATCTGCAAAGAGACATACTTTTCCTTCCTGTCCCTCTGCAATGTCGCTTATAAAGACATTGAAGAGGACCAGTCCTAATACTGAACCCTGCGGTACCCCACTAGTAACCCTCCTTTCTTCTGAGTGGACTCCATTTACTATTACTCTCTGTGTCCTATTCTCCAGCCAATTCTTTACCCAGGCTGTCATCTTGGGACCCATTCCCAGGCTGGCTAACTTGTATATTAATCTTGTGTGTGGGACTGTGTCAAATGCCTTGCTAAAGTCTAGGTAGGCCATGTCACAGCCCTCCCTGATCTACTACTTTGGTCACCCAGTCAAAGAAATCTATCAGATTCGTCTGGCATGACCTTCCTGCTGTGAATCCATGCTGCCTAGGGTCCTGTGCCCTCTGGCCTCTAGATACCGACAATTCTTTCCTTCAAGTGATTCCATCATTTTCCCTATCACTGAGGTTAAACTAACAGGTCTGTAGTTTCCTACTTCTGCCTTGCTCCCACTTTTGTGAAGGGAATCACATCTGCCCTCCTCCAGTCCTCGGTACCACCCCATCCTCCCATGATTTGTTAAAGAGGGTAGTCAGTGGTGTCACTAGTTCTACCCTTAGTTCTTTTTAGAATTCTGGGATGAATCCCATCAGGCCCCATTGCTTTGTCCACCTTCAGTTTTAAGAGTTCTTTCAGAACCCTTTCTTCTGTAAATGGGCTCGTATCAACTTCTGTGTCCAGAGTGTTTCTACTGTTTGTTTTAGGTACCTCTCCTCCTCCTTTGTAAATACTGAGCAAAATATTTGTTTAGTATCTCTGCCTTTCACAGTCTCCTCTGCCCACCCTCCTCCCTTTATTAAGCCTCACTATCCCTCCTTGGTCTTCCTTCGCTCCTGATGTACCTATAAACGGTTTTATCCCCTTCTTAACTGAGTTGGCTATCTTTTCCTCAGTTTGGGCCTTTGCTGTTCTGACTGCCTTCCCAGCTTCCTTTGGCTTTAACTGATACAGTTCTGTGTCCTGCTCCTTCTGCGATTCCTTGTACTTCCTGAATGCTTTCTTTTTCTCTTGAACCTTCACTGCCACTTCCTTTGAGAACCATAGTGGTTTCTTACATCGTTTTGTTTTGTTTATTTGTTTCACACAAAGGCTCATTACTTCTGTGATGGCAGTTTTTATTATTCCCCATTGTTCTTCCACCCCTTCTTCCTGCCCATTTGCTAGTGCATTCCTTAGGCACTCACCATTTGGCAAAGTCAGCCCTCCTAAAGTCCAGTACTTTTGCCTTTGTATGGCTTGACTCTATTGCTGTGTTTATTGTGAACCATACTGTTCGATGGTCGCTAGTTCCCAGATGGCTACCCACTTCTACATCTCTGATCCTCTCTCCATCTCCATTTGAGAGAACCAGGTCTAAGATTGCTCCCTCTCGAGTGGGCTCCAATACTAGTTGTCTAAGGCATGCCCCTTGTAGGGCATCTAGAATAATCCCACTCTTCGAAGTGGCTGCTGCAACTGCACTCCAGTTAACATCTGGCATATTCAGATCAGTTCACATCGCATAATCATGCCTTATCGACCTCAATTTCTACTTCCTTGCCTCACTCAATCAATCATACCTGTTATCAATCTCATGCATTCCTCATCGACTCACCGACTTCCTGCAGTGATCATCATCATCAGTATTCATTTTGCCTCATATTCGCATTCAACCTGCGTGCAGCCTCATGTTCCATCTTCGATCTGTGCCTTCTTTTAGGAATCTTCCGTATTCCATCATCATCCTCACTACTCATATCCCTCTAGTTACCAAACCCTTTCTTTCTAAAAAATATATATCCTCAATTCAAACATCATCAGCCTGGAGGGAAGGCGACCTAGGCCTTGGATCCCCAGAGGTTTCTTCCTCAGTGTTTTTTTTTTCCTCTCCTCCATGCCAATGGTCATAATATTAGTTAGAATTAGTGATTTTCTTCTTAGCTAGTTAGGTTCTGCTGTAGGAGGAGGCAGATGGTGGCCTGGCTTTCCCTCTCTCTCCTCAGGAAGTTAGCCCTTCTCACAGAATTCATTAATCACTTCTCTCTTCGACGATTGACAATTCAGGTATTCTTTTTGGGCTTCTTCCTAACCTACCTTTAGCTGACTTATTAATTTCCAGCACCTGTAGGGGGGGAACCCTCACTAGGGTTCCTTACATCGTACGCCTACAGGAGGCATATCCCATGGATAGAGAGGCGGAAAGCCACATAAAATTCAAGTTACTCAAGTTACACAAGCATTATCATGTCATATCCAGCTGCGTAAGCACATTGAATGGGAGAGCTTTAAGCCCAAGGTTCAATGGGCGGAGCAACAACATCACTCCCCCATTGAGCATAAATTCGTCACTTTTTCTGGACGCCCTCAGGATTAATTTTCATTGCTCATCATCCACCCCTCCTCCTCCAGCGGTTAGCCTCTCTTACCCATGGGCTTCTTCCTAACCTACCTTTAGCTGACTCATTCATTTCCGGCACCTGTGTGGGGGGGGGAACCTCATTAGGGTTCCTTGCATCATACCCCTACAGGAGGTATATCCCACAGATAGAGAGGCAGAAGGCCACATAAAATTCAAGTTACTCAAGTTACACAAGCATTATCATATCATATCTAGCTGCTTAAGCACATTAATCACTATTTTAACCCCAGATTATCAGCATAGCCATTTCTTTACAGCACCTCATGAATGTGACAGCTGTCTATTTTCAGATCTTGCCCAAAATGTCTTTTCGTGCCCCTGCCACAGAATTGGTAGCGTGGAATGACATTTTGGTGGGGATTTGACAATTTTTACTACCGGGTTGATTAGGTGGGATATTAGGAAGGCTATGTTGACAGTTTGGTTGCTGGCATCCTACAAATGGAAATGCAGGGCCTATAGGGGCCCTGTGCTTACACATAAACATACATATACACATCTATGATGGGGGTACAGGGCCCAGTGAGCCCTGTGCTCCATCATCCCTGCCCTTTCCTTCTCCTCCCTGCTCCCTCCTCCTCTCTCATCTCCCCTCCCCTTCCCCCATCACCTCAGCCTTCCTCGCTCCCTTAGCTTCCTTGGCCCCAGGGCTTCCTCCAATCCTTCACCTAACTTCTCTTCACCACCACCCATTTTCAGTTTGCCCCACCTTCCCTCCTCCCCTCCTTCTTCATCTTGGTTGACTATCCCCTTCTAATTTAGGCTGCCACCCTCTGTTTGAAGCTTCATTATAGGGATATGAGAATCTGGCACCCATGATTCAATGCCTTACGTATATAGTTTCCCCCCTTTGCCTATGTTGTAAATTCCTTGTACACTATTGTTAACTGACAAATGATGCTGGCATACCTTGTTCAATGCTTACCTACTTGCGGTATGTTCCCTATCTACATTGTTCCCTGTCTACATTGTTAACATGTCTGTATTTTGTATAATTCTCCTTGTGGTTTATTTGTATCATTCTCTTCTGATTATTTATCCTATATTTGTACCACTTACCTGACTAATACCCTAAAATATTTTGCCTGGTGACATTTGCATTGTAACATCTTCAGCACCTGTAGTTGTCTCCTGATCTGTTATCTAATGATGTAGAACCTATGTAAAGAGCTTATGCTCAAAGGTATTAATCCAAGATTTTAATAAAATAAAATAAAAAATTAAAAAACAAATAATGATATGATCACACTATCTCAAAATGTATGGATGCATTGGCATGCAGGACCTTCTGGGCCCTGCACTTCAACAGGAAAATAAGGATATCATTATATTATCTCAAAAAGTAAGGACATTCTTTGCAAAAAACTACATTAATGCAGCATTCAGGGTTCAGGCTTAAGCGACAAAAAGTAGGGAAATTTCCAACCCTAAAACCCCAATGTCACCCCTAAAACAAGTCAGGGGTGTAGTCTTCCTTGGGGTAAATGTACATTTGGTTAGCTGGCAGGATATTGGAATTGTAAGAGAATCTAACTAATAAATAGTATGGTTCACTTAAAATATGGGAAAGAACGAGAGAGACCCCTGCTTGCCTAAACAAAAATTGTTTAAATGTTGAGGTCACCGGCTAACCACAGACTGGACGGGCCATGCCTACAAATAGGGTAGCCAAACAGAAGCTCATGGCATTTCATTTTGGACACTGTTCCTGACACACAAGAGAAGCAATATTGCCACACTGAAGACCAGTGGCTGCAAGAGAGAAACCTTGTTGTTTATAAAGTTTGTATGATAGTCTTTTAGATTTAGTAAAAAGCATTTTTGCTTTTAAAACTGTCTGTGAGTTATTTTTGTGTGTGTAGAAATAAAAGGTTTAGTCAATTCTGAGACCAGCCTGTAATTACTAAAGCGTTACCACTCACTGCCAAGACTAGAGTCCTGAAAAAGAGGATCTGGGTGCCTTAAGTAAGGGAGATACACAGGTCTTTGGGAGAGTCTGTAAGGAGGAACTAGGTGCTGCACACCTGGTGGGAGAGGATTCAAACAGGTTTACAAGCGCAAATCCTGACAAGCTCATAATGCCTGGGTCATTCCCTCCCCCAGTACAGCAACTGAGGAGAGTTCTCACCTGGCTACAGACTTGAGACTGTATTTTGCCCTTACCCAGAATAGAGAGGGAGCCCTGGGACCCAGTGGCGGGTGTTCAGTTGTGAACTTGGCGGGCACTCTAGAAGGACACTAGAAGGGTATTCTTGTTCCCCCATCACAGATTGCACTTAAAGGGTGGGCACTGTGAGCTCAGTGGACCTGGCCTCCAGGAGTGGATTCATGACAGATCTGGGTGGGCCAAGCAGTCCTTATCTGCCATCAAAGTCTATGCTTCTATGTTTCTATTGGTTGCTCTCAGGAGTGTCATTTTGTGGGTTTCCAAATGTTAATTTTTATGGAAAAGGGAAATCAAAATGGCGGCAAACAAAACAATGATTTTCCCCTCATAAAAAAGATTGGCCCCATACAAAAAAAAAAAATTTTCATTTCATACAGCTATCTTTCAGTGCTTACTGAACATGCTCAGAACCAAGTATTCAACATTTCAAAATTAAATAACTTGGGACTAGATTATTTTTTTTTAAACAAACAAGCAAAAGGCACATCTGTGGCCCAGCCCCTTTCTACCCAGAAAATTGCAGGCCAAAATTCAAAACCGTCTGGGCGCTAGCCACATTGACAGAAAACCCTTTCAAACCAATGGGAAAAAAACCTACATAATCTGTATCTCGGAATCCGCACATCCGACCAGAACAAAACTTGATACATCAAGAGATCTGCCCCACAAGACTATGCGAGCAGCATTTCATGCAAATCCACTGAATGGTTGCAAAGTTATCAAAGTACAAGTTTGGGGTTTAACACTGAAGTGCCTGTACAACCGTAAATATGGGGTTGTGAATGTGTCCCTATAATATATGTGTGTGTGTGTGTGTGTGTGTGTGTGTATATATATATAAAATTTTATAGGGGCACAGCATTTGGTATGTGCTGTCCTATGGGGTAGATCTCTTGATGTGGCAAGTTTCATTCTGGTTGGATGTGCGGATTCTGAGATCCAGATAACAAAAAAAAAATAAAACGTCACAATTTTTTGCATTTTTTTTTCCTCATTGCCTTGCACCCAGATGGTGTGGAAATTTTGTTTTGATTTTTTATGGTAAAAAAAAGAACTCAAGTAATAGAACTGCCACTGTTAGTTTGGTGCACAAATATTAAAATGTTGCAAAGTTATTAAGTTTAAGTTTCCATTATATACTTTGAGAAGTTCATTTTTTAAGATAGCTGTATAAGTTCATCAAAGGATGTGATCTCGAAGAAAAGGATTTAGTCTCGTAAGAGCGTTTTCTTTTTCATGAGAACAAAATTCTTTTTTGTCAGAGAAAATTCCTTTTTCTCGAGCTGCTATCTTGTTTTCCATTTAAAAAAAGTATATATTGAAAACCCATGAAAATGAATTGCTGTAGGGACACCAGAAATGGATCTTGCTCACTGGAACTCCATTAGTTGGATTCTGCAGTTGTCTGGTATCAAAATGATCCTGAAATGGGTTTTTTTCTATGTTTTAAAAAAATCCTTTTCATCACTCACTAAGATCCTTTTTCATGGATCTTTTTTATTCAAAGGATCACGAGTGATGAAAAAGGATTTCGGTGGTCAGAACCTCTGTGTGACCTACGTGAATGGTACAAATGATCAGTACTGAGCAGCATTAGGAAGGAAAGATGAAAGGAAGTGTGTAAAATGTCAATACGATATACTTCTATGAACTTCTGTCCAGTATCAGATGGCGACTTCTGTGAAACCACAGTGATTTTAGCGCCACAAATCAAACATAGACAAAGTGGCTGGGTTACAAATTTGTGCAGGGCACACCTGAGAATCATTACATCGGGGTCCCCTCTACCAAGTGTTGTGATACAGACCAGTACACAGGTAGGCTTCATTGACTAGGGCATAGTCAAACACTATGCACCCAGTACAGTAGTTTGTGGCCATCTGACGTTGATGTCATCTGGCTGCAGAAACCAACTACAGTACTACACCCAAATGTCATAACCAACACCACAGTGTGGAAATACAAACTCTATCCTGCATGAGTTCACTGAAGCTTTATCGACATGCCAGCAGTGCCCAATGGGGCAAGGAAAGGGGGGGGTTCTTGATTACCAAGGACCACTGTATGGACCTACGTAAAAATTACATGGAAAAAATCGACAGATGCACAGTGCAGGACCAGCAGGGAAAATGTACAACACATGCTGCAATAAACTTGGTGGTTACATAAACAACACAAGCTCAAAACAAAAAGGAGCACAATGTTGACAGTGTAAGCAATAAAAAAAAAAATATGAATCACCTTGAGAAAAATACTGAGGAATGGTGCAGAGCGTGCCTTTGTAATCCTTTATCCAATGATAAAAAACTTCACCAAAGTAAAGCATTTTGTTGACTGATTCCAGCCACTGCATTTTAAGTACTTTCTTCTCCTATGTAGCAATACTTCTCACATGCAAGTGAATTCTGACAACCGGTGCATAATTGTATGTGACACTATAGGTGAAAATGAATTTGAAATCCATGCAGTTGCTTATGAAGGGGACACAGACAGCCTCGATGCAGATAACACATTTCTTTCTCAGTGTGAATTATGTGTATGATTATTCTGTTCACAGTGCCGTTTACTATTCGGCGGTTCTCCAAGGTTCAGAGGTGCCCATAGCAGGTAGGAGAAGGACTGCTTTACTTCTGAAGTTGCTCAGCAGATTGAGTCCATCACGGAGTACACGGCCTGGGGCATTTTCTGCCTTTTGGTCTCTGGTGTGAGTGACAGATATCTGCCTTACTGTGCTGCACCTTCAAGTTACAGAGCTGCAGTTGAGAGTGATGCGGTCGCTCGCTTGACATATCCAAGAACCGGATGACTGCATGCCAACGGGGGTGGGGGCAAGAAGCAAAGCAGTGCACACCTCGCCACAAACTAGAAAGTCCATTGACTGCAGGGGGCAACACAGGAGATCATGGGCACACAAATTAGCACTATGTGTGCATTCTGTTACCACCATATGGCTCTTCTGCGAGCGTGGGGCATACATCACTTGGGGAGGATACCGATTGCTATTACTGCCGCACTACTGTTGCATCAGGACACTGCTTGATAGGATACTTTAGACATTGCCCAATTGCACTGTGTCCATCAGGTGGGTGGATGGGAACTGTGATACTACCTGTACTGTGCATTGTGTGCTGAGCAGCATGTCTGGTTTACGGACGCTTAGGCAGACAAACAATGGCTGCCTCTCACATTCCTTTAGAGCCTTGAATAAGTAGTTTGGTCTGCTGCCTGATCTTTGTGTGGGGACTGTTCTCCACAGACATGTACTGTTAGTTTGTAGCTGCCCATGTTATAAATGCACTTATTGCTAGATGCTCTGATATTAAACAAGCTGTAATGTCTCCAGCATCAGAGAATGTTACTATAGTTTGCTACGTGTGTTCTCCACTTATGATCCTTTCTCAACTGTGATTGAAGAAACTATTTTTTGTTGTTGTGTTAGATGTGCCATCTAAATGGCGTGGGTTGTGCTTGAAAATAGTCCCTGGGATCAGAATACCTTACCCAGTAATCAAATAAATAAAATAAAATAAAGTAGTACTATGCCCTCTACATAGAACATCAGCTAGTACAGGGTGGAGTAAGGAAAAATGACTCACCATAGTAATACTGTTTCTTTCAAGGTGTCCTTTAATATGCTTGACAAGTGCAGAATGCCAGCTGGGTTCAGCTGCTCCGGAGGCGGAGTCAATGGTAATGCATTGGAGGAATTAGCCAATGAGGAGAGAACAAGAGGCTGTGCTGCCTATAGTCAGCATAGAGGGCACCAGAATTATTTTGAAACTGCAAAAGGCCCCTAAATATGAACTGTCACAACAGGAATAAAAATCATCCAAAAAATACATTAAAAATAGAAAAACACTGATAACTGAAAAACTCTGCTTTAAGGCAAAAACAGTGAAGAATCTGGCAAAGATAAAGGAATGGAGAGCCAACCTCAGTGATGTTATATAGGGGAGGACAGGTGGGATGTCAAGCATACTAAAGGACACCTTGGAAGAAACAGTATTATTATGATGAGTCATTTTTTCTTCTCATCCCAGGAGTCATTTAATATGCTTGACAAGTGCAGACTACAAAGCAGTGCAGTTGGGAGGCAGGTACAGAACCTGCTTAGGAAAGAGGCTCTGCAGGACCGCTGTGCCAAATCTGGCATTAGATCTGGACTGGATATCCAAGCAGTAATGCTTTGTGAAAGTGTGTACAGTTTTCCAGGTGGCTGCTTTGCAGACGTTGAGCAAGGGAATATCACTTGTAGCTGCCACTGTGGCAGCAGTACCCCTAGTGTAAAGGGCCCTGAGGCTCTGAGGGGGGCTGTTTGCCAGCTTTGCTGTAACAAAACTGAATACAAGAGACTTTCCAGCATGAAACAGTCCTCTTGGTGGCTGGTTTTCCCCTGCCTGCCTCAGCATAGGTGACAAAGAGTTGAGTATGAAAGTCTTTGAACTGCTTGGTATGCTCCAGGTAGAAGGTCAGAGCTCTTTTTACATCCAAGCTGTGGAGCTTGCATTCACCTGGTGTGGATTTTTCTGTGAAAAAGACTGGGAGAGTGATGGACTGGTTCAGGTGGAACTCAGAAACCACCTTAGGAAGGAACTTCCTGTTCGTTCTAAGTACTACCTTGTTCCTATGGGCAATGATGCAGTTAGGTTCAGTACACAAGGACTGCAGCTCTGAAATCCTTCTGGCAGAGGTGACGGCAACAAAGAAGATAGTTTTCCAGGTGACATACTTCAAGTGAGCAGTAGCCATTGGCTCGAAAAGAGGTTCCATGAGCTTGGCTATGCTAAAGTTCATGTCCCAGGGAAGGATAGGCTCCCTTAGTGGGGGTTGAAGGTACAGCAGGCCTTTGAAGAATGTTTTGAAAATGGAGTGGGAAATCACAGATTTTTCTTTACCAACAGAGAGGTAGGCCAACAGGGCTGCCAATTACACCTTCCGGGATGAGGCCTTAAGGCCTGATGACTGCAGGTGAACTAAGTAATCCAGTAGAGTTGGCAGAGTGGCCCTGAGAGGGTCTAGCTGCTTACCTGTACACCACAAGGAAAACCTCTTTCACTTGGAAGCATAGGTCTTCTTAGTGCTAGGTTTTTTAGCCACGTGAAGGATTCAGAGCACCTGCTCGGAGAATCAAGATAGTCTTAACTCCTCAAGAACCAGGCCTTGAGGTGAAGAGACTCTATGCTGGGACAAGCTACCCCTGTCTGAGACAGAGTCAGGAGACTGTGGCTCAGTGACAGACATATTGGCTTCCTGATCGAGAGGGTGAGGAGTAGGGAGTACCAAGGCTGCCTTGCCCAGCCTGGAGCCACCAGATTCATGATGACTGACTGATCCCTGTGCTTCAGGAGAGTTCTGTGTATCAGAGGAAAAGGAGGGAAGGCATAAAGGAACTTCCCTGCTCAGTCCAGAGTTAGAGCATCTACTGGCAGTGTACCCAGAGCTGGGAGTCTACAACGGTAGAGTGGAAGCTGATGGCTGAGGTTGGAGGCAAACAGGTCTACCTCTGGGGTGCCCCACCTCTTAAAGACTGTGTCCAGTACTTGTCTGTATAGGGTCCATTCATGGTGACCCTGACTGATGCGACTCAGAGAGTCTGCCAATACATTATCCTTGCCTGGGAGATAAATGGTAGAGAGGTGCATGTCCAGGGAGTAGGCCAGGGATCAAATTTTCATGGCCTCCGTACAGAGTTTGGTGGACCTTGTGCCACCCTGTTTGTTGATATAGAACAATGCAGTGGTATTATCTGTCCTGATCTGGACAGAGTGACCCTTTGCTGTGAAGCAAAGGTCTTGATAGCCAGGTACACAGATCTGAGTTTGAGAAGGTTGACATGGTGACTGGACTCCCTGGGAGACCAAATCCCACCTTTAAACTGGTCAGTGAGATGAGCTCCCCATTCTAGGAGGCAGGCATCCATGCTAAGAACCCTGGAGGTCTGTCTTTGCCAAAGAGAGACCCCTTCCCTTTTGTTGCCTCTTTCTTTCCATCAGTCTAGGGCCTGAAGTAAGGTTCTTGAGACTGGAATCAGCTTTGAGAGGGAATCCCTTTTTTGGAATCAGTGAGCCCTCAAGTGATACTGGATGTCCCTTATCTGGAACCAGGCACCCTGGGACCACAGCTGTCATGGAAGCCATGTGCCCTAGAAGTCTGAAAAAATGCCTGGCTGACCTTCGCTGGCCCAAGGCAAAGGAATTTGCCAAGTCGAGGAAGTTCTGGATCCTGTCCATCAGAAGCATAGTCTTTCCTTGGATGGTGTCCAGTTCTGCTCCAATAAAGTCCAGTAACTGAACTGGTTCAAAGTGGTATTTTTTGTTGTTGATTATAAATCCCAGGGACTCCAGAGTACTTATTGTTAGTCTAAGAGGCTCCCTGACCTTGTCCGGTGACTTGTCCACTATTAACCAGTTGTCCAGGTATGGAAAGACTGACACTTGTCTCCTTAAGTGAGCTGCCACTACAGTCAGGCACTTTGTAAATACCCTGGGAGCTGAAGTGGGACCAAATGGTAGGGCTGCAAACTGGTAATGGCCTGATGGCAGCCAGAGCCTGAGAAACTTCCTGTGGGACAGCTTTATGGGGATGTGAAAATAGATGTCCTTGAGGTCTCAGGAGGCTAGCCAGTTTCTGAAATAAACAAAGGACAGCCACAAGGACTGGTGGTGGGCCAAACCACAAATCCAAAAAAGGCTTGCACTCAAAGGTGCACAGTATGCAATATAGACCACGAGTAAGATGCAGTAAATAAGTTATTTATTTTAACTCACATCAAGGTGGAAACCAGCATTTCTGAAAGCAGTGCCCCATAGCCTGAAAAAAAACAATTGTGTGGTGTACTGTGCACCTTTGAATGCAAGCCTTTTTTGGATTTGTACAGGTTAGCCAGTTTCCATACTGTAAGGAATGGATTACCAGAGTCAGGGTGACCATTCTGAACTTGGGTTTCAGCAAATGCTTGTTCAGGTACCTTAAGTCCAGAATGGGGCACCATTCCCCAATTTTCTTTTGTGTGAGAAAGTATCTGGAATAGAAGCCTTTTCACCACTGAGGGTTTCCACTGCTTTTACGGTCAGAAGTGCTTTCACCTCTAGCTCCAACAGTAGCTTTTTTGTTTGGGTTAGGGGTTTGGAGAGTTTGGAGCCTTGCAGAGAGGGAAACTTTCTGAAATGTAGGGCAAACCCCTGACCAACCACCTCTAAGTACCCATTTGTCTGTGGTTATGAGGTGCCATTGGTGGAAGTAGTGGGTCAGCCTGCCTCCTACAGGGAAAAGGGAGGTGACTTGGACATTGCAGTCAGGAGGTGTGCTTGGTCTGGGTGCTGGGAGAAGGAGAGGAGTTGGACCTTCTCTGTGCTCTCTTTCCTCTCCCCCGAAATAGCCTCTCATCAGAGAGTAATCTAAGCATAGGGTAGAAAGCCCTAGGATAATAGCCCTACCTCTGTTTCCCCTATTCTGAGGTTTCTGTTAAGTAGAGGCCTTTTCCTTAGCAGCATTGCTTTCATAGGTGGTTTTATATTCCTCCACCTTTTTCATATGAGCCTCAGTTTTGTTCCCTAAGAGAGAATTGTTCTTGATGGGGAAATCCATTGCCTTGGTCTGAGTGTCCTGTGAAGATTAGTGGTTCTCAGCCAGGTATAACGCCTCAGGAAGATAGCCTGTGCCATAGCCCTGGAGGCAGTGTCATTAGTGTCCACAGCCATATGGAACTGGTATTTGGTTGCCTCTAAAGCTGTCCTTACAGTTTCTCCTAGGTCTTGGGCCATTCTATCTGGGGCCTGTTGACTTATGGCAAAACTGAGTTCCAGAGGGGCTTTTCATATTGAGCTGCATAGGCCATGTAAGTGGAAAGGCGAAGCAGCAGAGGTTGTGGTAAAATATTTCTTGTCCATTGAGTCCGGTTTTCTGGACTCCTTTTCAGGAGGTTGAGAGAAAGTGGCACTTTGGCTTTGTCACAAGCTGCAGCCTGCACCACCCCTTCATGGTCTGGATGCACATAGAGGAATTCTGCATTAGATCTTTCTAACTGGTACTTCTTTTCAATTGTTGTGTTGCTTGCACACATGTGCAAGAAACACATTGCATCAGGTTTTCTTCACAAGCAGGTTGTGGAGGCGCAGCAGTGTTGTGCCGAATGGCAGCAACCCATTCAGGGGCTGGTCTCTGCCTTAGCCAATAGATGAGCGTGTTGTCGATCACTGGCAGTTAATGAGCAGGCCACTAGATCAAAGTAACTGAGGCGCTGCAATCAGGGAGTGCCCCGTCACTACGCAATCAGCTGTTTGTACGACGGGGCTTCCCTGACTGCAGTAGCCAATTACACAGCTCCACTGTGCTGTGTTGCTATAGTGACGGTTTCTCTGCCGGCCTCTCACAGTCCCCACAAAGCCGATGGAAAGCCGCCACCTGGCCTTCAGTGTGCCTTCCTGGTGAAACATTTCAATAAATTAAAAAAAAGAAAGCTGACTGGGGATGCCCAATCCCCCTCGGCTCTTGCCACCCCCCCGCACTTGTATGTGCTGACAAGGGCTGCCCAATCCCCCTGTCGGCATGCCCTCTGCCTGGTAATTTTGCCAATGGGGTAGCCTACTCCCCATTGGCATAATGCTCCCCCCCAATTTCTTGTGTGCCCAGAGGGGTGCCCAATCCCCCTTGGCTCTTGTTTCCCTCTCCCCAGCACTCAGTATGTGCCGATGGGGGTGCCTAATCCTCCGTCGGCTACAGCACCCCTCCAAACACTCAAATAGCATGCTGGGAGCCCTCCCCAGCATGCCAAAATTAAATCTCCCTACAAAAAAGAAAAACGTCCTGTGATGTTTTTGTAAAAAAAAAAAAACCTGTAAACTGGAAAATGGTCCCTCGTTGATTCCAGTAGTCCCTCCCCAACCCACACCCACCCTCTGCACACCCCACCTCCCAACCCCTCACCCCATACTTACCTCTGGCCGGCGCAATGATCTTGTGAACCGGGAACACGTCTGCACTCTTCAAAGCCGACAGTGAACTGAAGAAATGGCGGTACGCTGTATAATGGCATAAATTTTTTTTTTCAACTTTGGTGCATATCTCGCCCAATTTTGTGATTTTTTTTCACCAAATTTTCAACATGGGGTTCTTGGGACCCTACCTCATGAACTCAGTCACTGCCATTTTGTTATTCGGTCCCAAAAGGTGATTTCACGGTCACTGCGTGGAACCACCTTTTCGGACTGATTAAGGAAACGACAGTGTCACAGTTCATGACGTAGGCCCCTAAAAGCCCCATGTTGAAAATTTGGTTAAAATCCCATAATGACTGTTTTAAGAGCGTGCATTGTGCAGTTCCTACGCACGCTCGTAACTTTGAGCATTTTTTATATTTTCACTCCAGATTTTCAACATTGCCATTTTACCACACCTTCTTATGAACAATACAGCTGTCATTTTTTACATCTTGCCCGAAATGTGTTTTCATACATGTAGCATGCAATGGCATGTTCGGTGTGCAAAATCAATGTTTAGGACAGATTAAGAATATCACAGTGACACTTTTCATGAGGTAGGCCCCCAAAAACCCTATGTTGAAAATTTGGTGAAAACATTCCCCAAAATTACTGTTTTATGAGTGTGCATTGCGCAGTTCCTACACACGCTCATAACGTTGAGCATTTTTAATATTTTCACTCCAGATTTTTAGCATTGCCATTTTACCACACCTCCTTATGAACGGTACAACAGTCATTTTTCACATATCACCCAAAATGTGTTTTCACACATGTAGTGCACAGTGGCATGGTCGGTGTGCAAAATCAATGTTTGGAACAGATTAAGAAAATCGCAGTGACACTGTTCATGAGCAGAGGTCTTAAACTGGCCATGTTGAAAATTTGGTGACAAAAGTCCATAAAATGACTGTGTTATGAGCGTGCATTGTGCAATTTCCACACACCCTCGTAAGTTCACAAATTTGTAATCTTTTCAGTCCAGATTTTCAACATTGGCATTTTTCTACACCTCCGTATGAACAGTACAGCTGTCATTTTTCACACCCTGGTCAAAATGTGTTTTCACACTTCCAGTGTAGAATAGCACGATCGCTGTGGTAAATCAGTGTTCGGGATAGATTAAGAAAATCACAGTGCCACAGTTCATGAGCGGAGATCCAAAAATGCCTATGTTGAAAATCTGCTGTAAAAAATCCCAAAACTTATTACATTACGGGTGTGCGTTGCGCAGTTTCTACGCACACTCGTGACTTCACCATTTTTTTTATATTTTCATTCCAGATTTTCAACATTGCCATTTTTTTACACCTCCTCATGAACAGTAAAGCTGTCATTTTTCACATCCTGTTCGAAATGTGTTTTCGCACCTGTGGTGTCAAATGGCGCAGTCGCCGTGCAAAATCACCTTTCAGCTAATGAACTGATAGTGTCACTGTTCATGCGATGGGATCACAAAAAGTCCATGTTGAAAACTTGGAGTAAAAATACCAAGAAATGGCCAGGTGTTAGGGTTTTTGACCAAAACGCCCTACCCTGTAGGGACTGACAGGTGTCAGGGATGTGACTTGGGATTGTCAACAGTAATGCTCATGCCATTCCACTCCCAACTTCACCTGGCAGCAAGTGACAGGCATTGAGGTGCGCCTCGGACTCTTTGGCACCAGAGTTCATCCCATTCTCCTATACTGCACCCATTTCAGCAAATTTCCTTATGGAATGAGGTGAATAAAGCCTGAACACCCAAGGCACACCTCGACACCTGTCAGTGTCTGCAGGGTAGGGTGAGGTGAAATGTGATCGTTATGGGTGACGATCCAAAGGCACACCCCAATGCCTGTCCATCTCTGCAGGGTGAGGGTGGGGTTGGCGTCAGTTCAGTACTTCACTGCCATTCCTATACTGCATGGGCCCGATTCTCATAGGGGCCTGCATCTGGTGCAAGCTGCGGCAAACAGCAGCTTGCACCAATGCCTGGAGCGTCAGGGACCTTGCACCTGATTCAGGTACAGGAGGGGTCCCAGCAGCTAAGTCTCCATGCTTGTGCTGACCAGAACCCTACAGAAAACCCCTGGCACATCGCACAGGTCCACCACAGGCCTCCAGAGACTAACACAGGACCCGTGTCCCACTAGGTAATGGGCATGGGGACCCAACCTGGTGGGCTGGTGTCCCCCCACCATGTTCGGTGCAATTGGCGCCTGGCCACGGAGGTGGGTGGTGGGATGTGCCAGGTGCCCGGGGAGCAGTCGGGACTGGTGTACCGGGGGGGTTTGGGCACCACTTTCTGGGGCATGGGTGGGTACTGTACCACAATAAGTTGGTGCTGCAGTAGCACCAATGAGGCGGGGATTGGGGGAGCCACTGCCAGTATGGGCATCATCAGGACAGGGGTATAGACATGGTACATAAGTGGCATCAGGGAGCTGTGAGGGGTGCCATTGGACCACTAGGATGGGGGCCACACATACACACATCCGGGCCACACTCGGGGGTGTATGGTGGGTGGACCATCACCCATGGTGTGCTGCACACAGGCATGTCACCCAGGGGAGAATGTCTAAGTCTCCTTACGGCTGCTCTGGCTGGTCTAAGGGCACTTAGAATTTCTACTGCTGGGTGATGTCTGTGAATCACAGGATGCAGCTTGCATCGGCCACAGTTGGCCTCCTACCACTGTGACGCAGTGCATTGCAGGGCACAGGGTAGGGGCAAGCCCTGTTTGGGGCAGGTGTACTGCAGTCGACGCAGGCCACCTTTGTGAATCACACGGAGGGCGATCATGGACGCAAGGTGCAGGCACCTTGCGTCTGACACAGAGCTTTGAGAATCGGGCCCCATCTGCCTAACTCCTGCACTTCCACTGCTAATGCCAGCAAGCAACCATTCAGCATTGACAAATGCTTGTGTAGTGAGCTCTGGCCCATAAGAGGCTCACATGTGACCAGTGGGAAGCTCATTAATTAGGAACAGGCTGCATCTCTCCTATCTGCAAGCTCAGCCCAGGCTAATGTACAAAGACATTATCACATTTCTTAGGAGTCTTTCTTAAATGTGTTTTATCTGTTTACAGGAGTGCACCTGATTTGAGGCCAAAATCAAAAGCAAATAGTTATAGTAGCAGAGCCCCCCCCCACACACACACATACACACTCCCCGAAAAGCTGCTTAAAAGTTTGCAATTCATTCAAATCAATTCCATTTTCTTACTTAGTTGGGGTTCAATGCCAACAAGTGTAAAATCATGAACCTAGGGCATAGGAACCCCAATGCTGAGTATAGGATGAGGGGAGGTACTGATATTCACTAGACATGAAAGGGTCCATGCGGTTATTATATCAGAGGACCTCAAGGTGGCAGTACAGTGTGACAAGGCTATGGGCAGGGCAAATTGGATTCTGGGGTGCATAAGGACTGGCATCTCCAGAAGGAGGAGGAGGGATGTTGTGCTGCCATTGTATTACTCCCTGGTATACCCCCAGCTGGAGTACTATGTCCAGTTTTAGAGTCCACACTTCAGAAAGGACATAAGGTGGAGGTTTTCCAGAGGAGGGCAACTAAAATGGCTCAGGATTTTCACAGGAATCCCTACAAGGAAAGGCTGAAGAATCTCAACATGTACACTCTGGAAGAGAGGAGGGCGAGAGGTGACATGATCAAGACCTACAAAGTACCTCACAGGGGTAAACAGTACAGTTCGGGAGTTTCCTTCAAATGAGGATGAGCACCCAAACCAAGGAGCATACAATGAAGCTGGGGGGGAGTTCAAGATTGATGTGAAGAAATATTTCTTTATTGAAAGGGTGGTAGACGCCTTGAACAGACTGCCAGGAGAAGTGGTGGAGGCTAAAATGGTAGGGGGCATGAAGCATGCATGGGATAAACATAGGGGTATATTAGAAAAAGGGGAAGGAGGGGGTCAACAGAGATCAGTAGGGCTATGGAGGTGGAGTAGGTTTAAGTTCATTGCAGGAAAAATCCATTGAGCAAGCTCATTCACAAGGAGGTCCTGATGGATGCAGGCAGAATAAGACATACAGTAACATATATAGGCAGAAGTTACAAGTAGGTAGAGAACACTTGGGCAGACTGGGTGAGCTGAGTGGTCCTTTTCTGCTGACAAATTCTATTTTTCTATGGCATCATGTGTTCAATCAGGTGCAGTGTTTATTTAAAGTTGTGCCTACCATACATCCAGATGTAAGGTACAGTAAATTACCGAATTAGATGCAGCCTACTTTCAGTACAATAAACAGGACTCCAGTGCTTTGAGAAGCCTTTACTCCTCATAAGGCTGCTTAAAGAGCTGGGGTTCTATTTGCAGTGTCCACACCGGTATGCTGATCTTAAAATCGACGCCGCATTTGAATGAGTACTTGATTCTTGCTCACTCCATTTCTTCCCCACTTTGAAAGCTGCTTGTTCTGAGTTAGTTTTGTGCTGGCAGTGCCTCGCCTGTGTTGGAAGATGACCAATAAGCGGCATTGAAAGATGTCAGACTTCACAGACTGTGAAGGCAGCTTGCTCACCCACCATCTTGGCAAGAAGAAGGCTGCAGCTGTGGCCACTGATGACTTGGGGTGTGGGGATGGGGGACCAAAGGGGACAGACATAAGGAAATAAAATCATAATAAAACTCGTGAGACCTTCACCAGCTTTCCAAAACGCTTACCAGTAATAGAACACTCTATGAAGTTTTTCAAATGGCAACACAATCTGGTGAGCCCTCTGTCTGCCGTCTGACACCAGACATCAACCAGCGTAAAATTGCCTGAAGAAGGCAGTGTGGTCATGTGGGTACTGAAATACTGGAGATTACAGATTTATAAGAACAAAAGAATATCACACAGAAGCTGGCACATGTGCCTATAGTAGCTGTCTCCTGCTTCTCAGTAGTTATATTTATACCCTTGAGGTACTTGAATGTTTATATCATATTTCCTCTTTCCCTCCTCTCTTCCAGCGAGTACATATTGAGGTCCCTTAATTTCTCCTCATATGTCTTGTGTTGCAAGCTCTGTACCATCTTATTCACCCTTCTCTGGACCATCTCCAGCCTGTTAATATCCTTACAAAGGTGCGATCTCCAGAACTGCACACAGTACTACATTTGAGGCCTGACCATGGTTTTATATAGTGTCAGTGGCTCAGCAGGTAGCACACTCACCTCTAAGGCTGGGAGATCAGAAGGCTGTGGGTTCAGTTCCCACATCTGGCACTTGGGTTAATATCCCAGTACTGACACTGTAGTGCAGCATGAGAGGGATGCTGCACTTATGAGGTGCCATCTTTCAGATGAGACGTTAAACCGAGGTCCCATCTGCCTGGATTGGTGGTAGTTCAGGTGGATGTTAAAGACCCCATGGTGCTTATTGAAAAGAGTAGGGGAGTTTTATTGAAATAATAACATAGACACAACACAAAAAATTCAATCAGTATACAAGGAAACTGCAAAACCCAAGGTGCCAATAATAGCAATAGTGATCAAAAAAAAAGGAGAGAAAACCAAGATACAAAAGGGAAAAAAAGAAAAGAAAAAAAAACACATTTCTATATTACTTAAACTTTATAAAGTGGAGGAACCCTTTCCACCACTTTTGCAATTCAACAAGAGCAACTTTTCGAACATCCTGAGGATATATTCTAGACAGCTCGTTTGAAACTAAACTACTAAAACAATAATATGGCATTTTCCTTTGGTAGAGAACCCATTGACATCTAGCTTGCTGCAAATAATATCTTAGACAACAAAAAAATAAAGTCTCTTCATGAAACTGGGAGAAAGTTGCCGGATATATTCCCAGAATCAATATGACATAAGATATAAAGGTAAGCCACTTAAAACCCCATAGTGTTGTAAAAGTCCCACAACCCCTTTGAATAGAGCATTGCAGAAAAAATGCTCCATTGTTTCCTCCACATTAATACACTCTAGGTAAGGACAATTCCTTTCTTCCATACTTTATATTTGGCATTCCCAGACATTCAATCTACTATAAAATTCAACCATTGGACTTCCCATTGAAACTGAGGCAATCTGTTATTATTTAATTGAGCCAAGACCTTAGGATTCCGGGTGGACGGGCAATTTTTAAAGCAAGGGTCCTGTGGATATAACTGCCCCATTATCAGTGAGTAAAATCCCTTTACTTTATTATTTAAGATAACTTCTTTAGTAATATTCCATTTATATAATTTTTGGACAGCCAGCAAAAAATATAGTGGAATATGCGCACTAGGATTTAATTTAGGCAATAAGGTATGCCAAATGGCAAGGTATTTGCCCAACACCCGGATAATCCATCTTGTCCCAATATCTTCAGATGGGGTCAACCCACACTTAATGGAACACATAATAAACAAGGAATGTAAAAACACCTGGATCTACCATCCCTAGTCCTCATGATTTTGTGCTTAAATAAGTATAACATCGTTTCACAGGGTTTAGTCGGTTGCCCCATAACATCTGAAAAAACACACTATATACTCTGGCTTCCAAATGAACTGGAAGGGGAAAATCATGGCTATATACTGTAAACTGGGTACCAAAAATTGTTTAATAATATGAACACATTTCAATTTTGAAAATTTCCAATGTTTCCAACGATTAACCTTAGCCTCAACCACCTGAAGCACCGAATCCCAATTTTCTACTGGCAGATTCTGGGGCCCAAATAAAATACCCAGAATCTTAAGTGGGGATCAAGAAAAAAAATACCTTTCTGTATCATATCCACTGGGCCAGTTGCTCCAAGAAATAACCCTTTAGTTTTGTGAATATTCAACTTGGCATTGGAAACCCTAGCATAAGTGTTGAAAGCCGCCAAAGATTTATGCACCTCAAACTGACTAGAGAAATAAAGCAATAGGTCATCCGCATAAGCCTGCAACATCAAATCTTTATCTCTAGAAACCCTATCTGGAATTCCAACCCAACTTTGCGAGGCTATTACGTATTGCAACAAGGGATTTAGGGAAAAAATGTAAAGAAGAGGACTCAATGGACATCCTTGGCGCACTCCAGTCCTTAAACAAAAGCTATGAGCCGTATTCCCTTTTAGAAAGGGAAAGACCATGTTATATTCATAAATCAGCTTAATTAGATTAACAAATTGTCTAGGGACTCCATACCGTTCTAAAAACAAAAACAAAAAGGGTAAATGCACCCTATCGAACATTTTCTCAAAATCAGCCACTACCATACAACCTGAAGTTCCGGATAAAAACAGATGTTCAATGACATCACGTATAATCATTAAAGCCGACTGAATTTTTCTCTCTGGAATCCCACAGAATTGATAAGGAGATATCACCAGTCTAGCATAATTTTTCAAATGGGTATTCAAAATGTTTGTAAAAATTTTATAATCGGAATTTAACAATGTGATAGGCCGCCAATTCTTAATGTTCCGTTTATCCCCTGATTTAAATAAATGAATCAATTAACCCTCTGAAAAAGAAGAGAAAATGGTGGAATTTTTGTTAAAATATTGAAACAAAAAAAACAAACATTGACTCAACTCCACAGAGAAGGCTTTATATAAGTTATTTGAAAGATCGCCTGTTCCAGGGGAAATACTTGTTTTTAGTTTCTGAATGACAGCCTGAACTTCTGTTTGAGAAATGGGCTCCAATAATGCTGAAGTCTCATTTGTCCTTAAAGGAACCTTAATGAAATTTAAATAGGAGAGCATAGACTCCTCTGTAATAGGGAGGGAAGGTTCCAATGAATGGTAATGATCTATAATTAACTCCCTGATTTGCCTGCTTGAGGTAATAATAGTGCCATCCATTTTGTTGTAATAAATCCATAGAAGAAGAATCTTTCAAAGTTTTACAAACTTCAAAAGGATTCCCGATAGGAGATTTCTTAGTCCCATTAATGAGAATAGCTTGCAGTGTTTTAGCCCTGTCATACTGGAAAGTGTTCATATCATTTTTTAGATTATTTATTCGTGCAGAATAATCATACTGAGAGCCATGCACCAAAGTCATGAGTCTCTGAAGCTGTTGCCTCAATGATAAATATTTCAGAAATTTATGATTTTTAGTCTTACTTCCTTGTTTTTTGAACCAGGTACTTAAGTCCGACTTGGTCTGCCTCCACCAATCCCCAAAGTCAGAATAAAGAAAGACCACTGATAGTCTAGCCTGTAAGATAAATTTAACCCCTGACTGTATGTATGGAAACTCCAGACTAGAAGCATTCAATTTCCGTTGTACCTTCCGATATTCTGGGAAAACACTTAAAGGCAGATAACATAACAAAAGGGAGTGATCAGAAAATTCATTAGGAACCATCCTAAAGGTGCTTGTTTGTACAGAAGGGGAGACAAACATATAGTCTATTAAGGAATGAAATGTCCCTCTTGTGTAAGAAAAATGTGCTCCATGATCTGCATAAGCCATGCAATTACACAGTTCTGCAACCTTAATAATATGTGCCAGAGCATGGGAATCACAATATACTTTTTGATTTTTCTGTGAAGGTGAGTCAAGAATTGAACAATTAAAATTTCCACCCCAAAGCACCTTGATTGATGTCACTAAAAAAGGTTGAACTGCCTTCAAACAGGCCACTCTATCTGCCTTTGACTGGGGATTCTATATATTAATGAAACGATAACACACGTCATGCCATTTCCCATCTATTATCAAAACTCTACCCGGTATTAAATCAATTAAATTATGTAAAGAAAAAGAAAAAGAATTAAACAAAATGCCTATCCCATCTGCCTTATCCATTCCAAAGGACCAATAAGATGGCCCCCAAACCCAGGCCCTTTTAAAAGAGGTTAATTGTTCTACAGAGTGCAACCAGGTTTCTAGTAGATAACAAACTGAAATATTCTGCTCATGAACATAATGGAACAGTGCTTGCCATTTGACTGTGTTCAGCAAGCCATGAACATTTAATGAACCCCAACACCACTGCATAATAAATCAGATACTGAATAACCTTTAACTATCATTTCTTTCTTTTTTTTCTCTTTATAATTATCAATTGATTGTGAGATGGTAGACAAAGAAGATTTCTGGGAGTCTGAGTCTCCCAACTCCATTTCTGTATCACCCCATGGGGTAAACAGTGCTGCATAAGAGTTACTAGTCTCTACAGCAGGGACAGAAGGTGGAGATTTAGGGTGCACATTCCTAGCAGATCTACGTCGTGATAGTGGTGACCCCTGAGCCAAAACTTTGGTGCACTAGGAGGCGCATCAGTGTAGCACACTGGAGGAAAATCCAATATGTCCGGGGAGCTGTTGCTGGGCTTCTTATCTTTAGGCGGGCCTGAGCAAATAGTTTGTGCTACCTTATCAGGCTCAGGTGAAGAACACCTAACAACAGGATCCAGATGATTAATCTCTATCTGTTTTTTGGTAATAGTCTGCGAAGAGGGAGAGGGAGGGGGAGGTTGGACAGGAGGAGGAGGTGGGGATTTAGTAGCACTCTGGGCCTTCTGTATCAAGAGATCCGGGCTTATGCAAGATGCTTTATTTTTGGCCGCTCAAGAACACTCTCGAAACACGTGACCATACTCCTCACAAAGATCACACCTAGAATGATTTGCACATTGCATTGTTACGTGCCCCACCTCTCCGCAATTATCACAATGTGGCTGATCACAAACGCTAGAAAGATGAGTCCTAGAACCACATTTATAACAGGCCCTTGGTTGCCCTCCATAAAAACAAACCCCCCTGTCCCTACCTAACAAGAAGGAATTGGGGATATGATCCACCCCTGAATCAGATTGCCTTAGTTTCACTTTATACTTCCATCCCCCAGTCCAAAATTGCTCTGAATCTAAGATGGGATCAGGAGCACTCAAAACTTTGCATTTCTGGGATAACCAAAAGGTAATATCCTCTACATGGACCCCCTCATTCCTAAACATTACTGTTACGAATTTAATTAATGGTTTAGTTAAAGGTATTACCAAAAAGGGGGTCCTTGTAGGAGAAAACTTCACCTGACCATACCGCTCCCAAAACAAATCCAAAGCATGAGCTGTCCGAAAGCTAACATCGTAGTTGTCCTCCCCCGAAATGTTAATAAAAGCAAAAACATCATTGGGGTAAAATGAAGTGACTCTTTTAATGAAGTTTTCCCCACATAATATCTGTCCGGCCTGTTCTCCAGTCCCCCTTTGTAGCGAATGCGGACTGCATTTCTACGAGGAGCTGCTTCCCTTTGCTGAGGAAAATAAGTCAGACATTAAAGGCTTCTGCTGGGGGGTTGTTCCAAAGAAGGATTCTGAGTAGATGTACAAGTGTCCACTGGTGGAGGATCAGAAATGGATTTTTGGGGAACGGACGGGAGAGACTGTTCTTTAGAGACCGTAGTAGTAGTAGGTAAAGTCCGAATTGCAGAAGGCAAATCCATGTCCCCTGTAGAACCTTCAGTAGAAATTACAGGTGGTAAAACAGGTTTCCACATTGGGGAATGTTGTGAAAATGCAAATTCTGTGTCCCAGGCTGGATCAGGTGTCCATACACCTGTAGAGGCCTGTTTTCATCCTGCCCCCTTAAGGGCTACTCCTGGTGACCAATCTTCAGGTCTGTCCCCCGAAATAGGGAGCAAAACCCTTGGCCCCTTAATGTTCCTTGGTGTCATAACTGGAGTTTTAGCAACAGATTCAGAAAAAAAGAATTTAGTCACCCCAGTTTGGGAGACTGCCGTGGATAGATAAACCATGCTAGGCTGAGCATGAGGCTCAGGCTGTTTAAACACAAAACCTGCCACCTTACCAAGTGGTGGTGACTCATTAGCAAAAGGCTGTCCAAAAGGCCCTCGTTGACCCGGTGACCAAATTGGACCGGAAACAAGCTTCAGAGGCAAAGTCATTTTTGTTGCAGGCTGTAGGCACTCGCCATGACTGGCATGAAGATTGCCAGCCTGAGATGAAGTAGTTAATTCATTCTGTACAGAAGTACTGGGGGGATTCTAAAGCTGCACTTTTCCACTTTCTGTAACACTGTCAGCGGCCTTAGTAACCATGGCAATGGACACCATGCTGCGTTTGCAGCTGTCTGTGCACTGAGCTGCCCCTCCTGGTGCGATAACATTCTCCTGCTGTTTTTGCAGTGCGATAGGGCTAGTCTCGAGCTCCGGTGTTGCAACATGCAACGCTGACAGTTTAGGAGTTCGTAATAAATCCCCTGAAGGCTTTAGGCAGCTGTAAGAAATCGCAGTAACACTGCCAGCCTGCAAAGTCATAGGGGGAGCAATGAACATAGCACATATTGCTTGAAAAGGAAAGGATACACTCACCGCTCTCTGCGGGCCCTCCCACCTCTGTAGTTAGTTCTGTAGAAATGACAGCAGCTGCCCCGCTGCTGACAGGGGTAACTGAAGTTGTTAGTGGATCTATAGCGCTACGTCCTGCCGCTGTTACAGGCGGTAAATCCATCACAATAACCGGGTTGTTGATAACATTGCAAACTATTGATTTTTCACTTGAAGAGCCCAAAATATCCAAAGTGACAGACGCATCATGGAATTCCAAGTCGGAATCAACATCTACCGTCTGTAAACAATTAGCCTCCGCATTGCAAAGGATGGGAGCCGAGGCAAGCTCTCCCACCAGGCAGACATCCTCCCCCTGCGGCGTTGCACTCCGAGTGGTCATCCTGGCCTGCTCTTCTGTCTGCAACACTTCCACACCAGGATCCATGGGAGCCGCCATCTTGGTCCCACAGGAAAATGGGTCCCCCCTGCTCACAGGAAGCAGAGTAGGGGAATTTCCCCGGTGTCCTGGCCAAATTTTCCTCATTCACTAAAAATACCACCAACAGTTTAAACTGGTTCAAGGTCAATTGGCATTCATCTGTATCCCCCCAACCCCGTGTCATGCCTGAAAATAGCCAGGATTTGTCTAGTGTACTTATCCAATCAACAAAAACTAAATAAATATAATGGCATCACTACCTCCCTCTTTATACTGGTGATACCCCTGCCTGTGCACCCCAACATGTCACTGGCCCTCCCAGCTGCCTTAGCACGTTGACATTTTCAGGTCATCTGAAATAAGAACCCCCAGGTCCCTTTCCTTCTTTGTGTCTGTCAGCAACTCCCCTCTCCCATCCTGTAGCTTTCCCCGAGGTTAATGTGTCCCAGGTGCACAATTTTGCACTTTTTTGAGTTAAACTTCAGTTGCCAGTCCTCAGACCATTTTTAAAGCTTCCCCAGGTCCCTCCTCATTTTCTCCACCCCCTTCTGGGGTATCCACTGTGTTACAGATCTTGGTGTCATCTGCAAACAGGCAGACCTTTCCCTTCAGCCTGTCTGCAATGTCACTAATGAAAACATTGAACAGAACTGGCCCCAGGACCGATCCCTGCAGCACCCAATGGTCACCCCCTCTCCCCAGACTGCACCCCATTTATCACCATTCTCTGCCTCCTGTCTGTTAGCCAGTTTCAAACCCAGTTTACCACCCTTTCCCCCATGCCCAGCCTACCCAGCTAGTTTATCAGCCTCCTATGTGGGACGGTGTCAAAGGCTTTGCTGAAATCAAGGTAAGCGTTCTCTACTGTCCCATCCTGATTTACTTCCTTTGTCACCCAGTCAAAGAGATCAACCAGACTTGTCTGACATGACCCCCCACTGTGAATCCATGTTGCCTATGGTCCTGGGCTCTGATGGCTTCTAGATGCCCCACTATCCTTTCTTTAAGCAATGTCTCCATGATCTTTCCCACTACTGAGGTGCGGCTGACCAGCCTGTAGTTCCCCACCTCCTCCCTGCTGCTGGATTTGTGTAGAGGGACCACATGTGCCCTCCTGCAATTCTCTGGTACCACCCCTGTGTTGAATGACTCAGTGAACACAGCTGCCAGAGGTACTGCTATCTCCCTTCACAGTTCTCTTAATATCCTTGGGTGTATGCCATCTGGTCCCATTGCTTTGTCCACCTTCAATTTAGTCAGCTCCTGCAGGATTCTTTTACCTGTGAATGGACTATTGTCCACCTCTTCACCGCCTTGGCAACTGCTGTACTGCTGTGGCCCTTGACCCTCCTCCTCTTCTGTGAATATTGAACAGAAAGACACAGTGGATGTCTTGGGGGGGGCCACATGACAGTTCTTAGGCATGGTACTATCACTTCCAAATACCTAAACAGCACATATAAGCAAGCAACATTTGGCATTGACAAATGCTTGTATTTATCTACTCCAGGCACAGAAGTGGGGTTCTGGAGAAGCTTAAAGGTTGCCCTGCTAAGGGATTTATGAATGGGCAAAAGCAGCTTTTTAGCAGGAAGGAGCTCCATCATCTCTAGATAGTCTGCATCCTCCTCTTGATCAGTGGTCTCCTGGGTAGTGATTGCCAGGGTGTCCACCATATGCTGCACATAAGTGAAATGAGATGAAGAATTCTCCCATCCATTAGAGGGATTGCCAAACTCTTGGTCAGAGGATACATCTGGCTCTATAGGTTCATCATCACCCTCACCCTCAATGTAGTAAAAGCTCTGGGTAAGCCGTGGTTCTGTAGTATGAGGGGCAATAGGATCAGAAGGGGCATTAAGTAAATTGCCCATAGTCTGCAAAGTTTGATATATATGCCAAGCTTTAGCCATTTCTTCAGCAGAGGGTATATCTCTTTGTGTCACTGGCATCTCCCTTTGCCTTTCAGCGCAAGGGGCAGTGACATGTTTCTCTTTTTGTTTCTTTTTAGCAGGCACCGAATCAGAAACTAGCTCATTTTGTCTTTTTTTTAGCTTGGTCATTATCATTATTTGTATCAGACTTGTTTTCTAGGGGGTCCTTAGAGGACCTATCTTTAACTTTCTTTTGAGAAGAAGACCCCTCTTCAGCATTTTTGTTAGAAGGGGAGGCAGACTGAGAGGCCATTATTTCAAATCTCTTAGCCCTCTTTCTTACTGTTTTTGAACAAAACTTAGAACAGAGCTCACAGTTATGGTCTAGACCTAAATAACTTACACAAAGATCGTGGCTGTCTGCCTTAGCCACTGTCTTGCTACACTTTAAACAATTTTTAAAACCTGTTGATCCCAGGTCCAGTTCTCTTCTTGGATCTTTCTGACATGCCAGTTTGTCAGAAAAAAACAACAAAAACGTGATTCCCTGTTGGGAATTGAAGTAAAAACAGTTGATTCCTGTACTGAATGGAACCACAATAAAATGGTTCCCAAATGACAAAAAGCAAAGTTTTAGTAAGAAAAAATGTGGTTCCTAACAGAAAAGGGAAGCACTGATGTTTAGATACATTTCAAAATAAAGCCGTGGGATTTTACCACAAGTGCGAATATATTTTACCTCAGAAAAATATTGGGAACCACTGAAAAGAACCTGAAGTAAAATGGAATTCGCGATTCCCTGGAACTGAAGGAAACCGTGAAAAAACAGTAAAAATGTAGAAAATACTTAAAAAATCACTAAAGGCAGCACAAAAACAAAGAAATAAAACCCCTCTAAAGAAAAGAACTTTCTTCAAGCGAAGTGAGAAGAGAGCACTCCGGGGCAGTGTTGCTCAGTCAGTGGAGAAATAATTCTGGTTCCTCTCTCCTCATTGGCTGATTCCTCCAACTCATTACCATTGACTCCACCTCCAGGGCAGCTGAATCCAGAAGGCATTCTGCACTTACCAGGCATACTAAAGGACCCTGGGGTGAGAAGCTACTATTTGAACCACAG
The DNA here is from genome assembly GCA_016271365.2 of Neoceratodus forsteri. Taxonomy (NCBI): domain Eukaryota; kingdom Metazoa; phylum Chordata; order Ceratodontiformes; family Ceratodontidae; genus Neoceratodus; species Neoceratodus forsteri. The sequence goes on along the minus strand of CM057452.1, from coordinate 262,763,433 downwards.
GAATAGACATGGAAATTAAAGGTAATATAATTCCATTTCTAAAGGTGTGTAAAATAAATATGTTGACTGATTCAACAAGGGCTCGATGCTGCCAAAGGTATCATCCATTCGATGTCATTGTGACAGCAAGTTTTCAATGTGTGTTTTTTTTTAACTACATCATGTTTTACTGGTAATTAGTCAATTACTTCCACAGCGCTATCTTCTCTAGTAGGATCCCCCACCAACACACCCACCCCACCCTCATATCTGGGCTGATATTAGCTTAGTATGGGGTTCATTTACCTGCAACAATCACAATAACGTTAGAATTATGCACTCTGTCTGCAGCTGCAATTGTATGACTTTCCAATCCCTGTCGACCTCTTCTCATATGCACTGTACAATTCGAATATAATGAAATTACACTGCCGGGCCTGCAATTAGTGTGACAACTGCTGGATCCTGGTAATGGGTGCTTTATTCCTGATAAATTGCAACTGAACTACCATCCCTATACATCAATCTGATTGGTGTAGTGGAGTAATGACCCTGTATTTGTTTGTGGTGGACACTGTCATGGTTGTGCTCATTTTGGTTGCACTTCTGGGGGTGATGCGTCCATACACTCTTATTACCACCCAGTGTTTATATGTTTTGTGCTGGTCCTGCTATGTTCATTTAGCACTAATGTTACATGTATGTCCCTATGGGGCTGCACATTCAGAGTCCGTTCCCAGGTTTTACAAATCTGATTTTTTTTGTAGGGGGGGGCAATAATGAAATACATTAATATAGTTATAAAAAGCAAGGTCATATGCTATCATCGACTGAAATGCAGTATTTTGCTGCCCTGACACCAACCACATTTGGAAAGTATGAACGAGCACACCAGCGTGAGGAGCATCACAGCGGGTCCCCTCTAACTTACGCATTGATCCAGACCTCCATATCTCTCCACCTCCTTGATTCCAAGTCAGGGACAGCACTACAAATAATGAGGAATGAATGAGTAAATTCAGGGACACAACAACAACAAAAAAAATTAAAACTATCTGCTTACGAAACGTTAAATTGTGAGGCTCGGTGTGAAAGTTGGCCTCTGAAATGAAACTGGATAGTCACTTTAATGGCAATAAGATAAGCTTCACATCACTACTGTTTAGACTGTGGCATTTAAATATCTTCAGGGAAGTTTTGGAGTCAAAACTAGGGCCTTCCATGAGAATCAGATATAGCTGGGAGCTATGCAGACAACTACACTGAGGGTGATACATTGCCTGGCACAGAGCCACACAGAATAAAAGCAGCACATTACCTTGTTCTAGCTGGGCCAGCAGTGCGCACTGGCTGATTTTTTTTCCCCCTGTATTTATATTGGGTTGCCTGTCCATGCTGTGGTCCTGGGTGGCCACCTTTATCCTGCCCATGACCAAGGGGTATGTGATGAAATTGTGCAGGACAGAGTGTGTAGGTTTTCATAGTCATATAGGTTGTGATGTTTGCTTATAGTCATGCACTATCAAGGGCACTGGTTTTCCATCTTTTCATTATCACAGATGGAATCGCTGAATCAGGATAGGCTGGGGAAATTTCAAAATTCCCACCGGCGCCTGATGGAAACCGAGCTGCCAGTATAAGCATCTGCAAGCTATAGTCCTTTAAAGCTGGCATGTAGCCAACAGTCATCCCTTTAGTATGAGAGCAGAACAAGGAGAAAGCTTTCAGGTACATTTTAAGGCTAAATTTGGGAAAAAAATGAAATCTTTTTTTGTTGTTGTTAAATTCAGTCCTACCCTGCTAGTTGCTCTACTAAAGAAACATGCTTATGCACGCTTTAAAAGGCTCAATTTGAAACACATTTGAATAATTTTATAAATGCAGTAGCTGAGTTGACTGCAATCCCACCTTGCAAGCTGCTCCACTAAGGGAGCCTACAGGTACATAGATGTCTTTAAAAGTCAGCATTTTAATAAAACAAAATTTGTTTGTTTTTTTATAACCGAGTCTAAGGCTGCTCCTTATTACTAGCATACTCTGCAACATGTGTAGGGCAGAATACAGATTCAGTTTTGGAGATGGCCTTGATGAGATTCATAAGCTGCGTGCAGAGTGCCCTTGATAAGGGGCACTGTGGTGCAGCAGTATTTGTAGACCTCACCAAGGCCTTCAACCTTGTAGATCATGTCTATTGTTAGACTCTCATTTTGGAATTAAATTTTTTGAATGATGTTATAGAGTGGTTTGATAACTATTTGGGTAACAGAACGCACAGAACAAGAATCTTAGAAAGCATCTCAGATTCTCAACAGATTAAATGTGGGGTGCCACAGGACTCAATTTTGGGCCCTATTCTTTTTTAATTATTTATGAATTCTGCCCCTCGTACTTGCAAAGAATCTGAGATTACCCTATATGCAATAATGCAGTCATTTTTCGTTAAGCTGCGGCTGCTAGTGAACATTTTTGGGAGAGTAGCACACTTTGGAGGTGTGCCTCTCCTTTCAATCCAGTGTCTGCTGAGCAGGCGTATGTCCTGCACCAATGGGTGCGGGATGTAGTATGACAGCCGTGGTCTTCGCTTCAAAGAAAACCACCGCTGTCATACAGAGCACCGCGTGACACCGCCCCCCGCGTCACGCCACCCCCCCAATCTTTGGTTCCACGCTGGGAGCCCACCCCAGCATGGCAAATGTCCCGCTGTTTGCCGATGGGGGTGCCCAATCCCCGCCGGCTCCACGCCCCCAGTTATCTTTGCCACGCCAGAGCCCACCCCAGCATGGCAACCACCCATTAGTCTTTTTTTTTTTTTGACCTGTAAACCAAAACGGTCCCATGGCGCCTCTTCCAGTCCTCTCACAACCCGCACCCTCCCACTGCGCACCCAGCCTCCCCACACCCCCCTCACCCCATACTTACCTCCGGAGCTGGCGCGACGATCTTCGGTGGACCGGGAACATGTCTGCACTCTTCAAAGCCGACCACGAACTGAGGAAATGCCGGTAAGCTGTATAATGGGCTAGATAGGGGGTTTTCAACTTTATTGCATATCTCAGGCATTTTTTGGAATGTTTGCACCAAATTTTCAACATGGGGTTTTTGGGACCCCTTCTCATGAATGATGTCACTGTCATGGCGTTATTGGGGCCCGAAGGGTGATTTCGCAGTCACTGCACAGTCACTGCATAAATTCACCCTTCAGGCCTGAATAATACCATGACAGTGACATCATTCATGAGAAGGGGTCCCAAAAACCCCATGTTGAAAATTTGGTGAAAAAATTCCTAAAAATGACTGTTTTACGAGCGTGCGTTGCACAGTTCCTACGCACGCTCATACGTTTGCGAATTTTCAATATTTGCACTCCAGATTTTCAACATTGCCATTTTACCACACCTCCTCATGAGCAGTATAGCTGTCATTTCACATCCTGCCCAAAACATGTTTCCGCCCATGTAGCGCACAATGGCGCAGTCGGTGTGCGAACTCAATGTATGGGACACATTAAGAAAATCACAGTGACACTGTTCATGAGCAGAGGTCTTAAAATGGCTGTGGTGAAAATTTGGTGAAAAAATTCCTAAAAATGACTGTTTTATGAGTGTTCATTGCGCAGCTCCTATGCCTCAGTAAGTTTGCAATTTTCAATATTTTCCTCCACATTTTCAACATTGCCAGTTTACCACACTCCTTGTGAGCAGTGCAGCTGTCATTTTTCACATCTTGCCCCAAAACGTGTTTCCGCCCATGTAGCGCACTAATGGCACAGTCGCTAAAGCGAACTCAGTGTATGGGACACATTAAGAAAATCACAGTGCCACTGTTCATGAGCAGAGATCTTAAAATGGCTATGTTGAAAGTGTGGTGAAAAATTCCCACAAATAACTGTTTCACGGCGTGCATTGTGCAGTTCCTACGCCCGCCTCGTAGGTTTGCAATTTTAATATTTTCACCCAGATTTTCAACATTGTCATTTTACCACACCTCCTTATGAGCAGTATAGCTGTCATTTTTCACATCCTGCCCAAAACGTGTTTCCGCCCATGTAGTGCACAATGGCAGTCGGTGTGCGAAATCAATGTATGGGACACAGTAAGAAAATCACAGTGACACTGTTCATTAGCAGAGGTTTTAAAATGGCAATGTTGAAAATTTGGTGAAAATTCTAAAATGACTGTTTTACTGGCGTGCATTGCACAGTTCCCACGCACGCTCATAGGTTTACGAATTTTCAATATTTCCACTCCAGATTTTCAACATTGGCATTTTACTACACCTCCTCCAGGCAGTACAGCTGTCATTTCACATCCTGCCCAAGCGTGTCTTTCGCCCATACTTAGCGCACAATGGCACAGTCGGCTGTAGGAACTCAGTGTATGGACACATTAAGACAATCACAGTGTCACTGTTCATGAGCAGAGATCTTAAAATGGCTATGTTGAAAATTTGGTGAACAAATTCCTACAAATAACTGTTTTACGAGCGTGCATTGTGCAGTTCCTACGCACGCTCGTAAGTTTGCGAATTTTCAATATTTTCGCTCCAGATTTTCAACATTGCCATTTTACCACACCTCCTTATGAGCAGTACAGCTGTCATTTTTCACATCCTGCCCAAAACGTGTTTCCGCCCATGTAGTGCACAATGGCGCAGTCGGTGTGCGAAATCAATGTATGGGACACAGTAAGAAAATCACAATGACACTATTCATTAGCAGAGGGTTTAAAATGGCAATGTTGAAAATCTGCTGAAAAATTCTAACAAAGACTGTTTTAGCGATCGTTACACAGTTCCACGCGCTTCGTAGGTTTGCGAATTTTCAATATTTCCACTCCAGATTTTCAACATTGCCATTTTACCACACTTCCTTATGAGCAGTACAGCTGTCATTTTCATCCTACACAAAACGTGTTTCCGCCTATGTAGCACACAATGGGGGTAAGAAAAGGTCATGCTGAAAATTTATTGTGCAAATACCAGCAATCGATCAGGGCATTAGGGTAACCATACGTGACAAACACCACTGCAAATACCTGCAAGTGAACGTTCCGCATTGACAAATGCTTGTTTAATGCTGCAACACAGTCCCTGGATGCTCTGAGGACTGTGCAAAATTATTTCAATTCTTTTCAGGAATGGCTTCTGTCAAGGAGTATGGTGTTAAACATTAAAAAATAAATGCCATGTTTTCTGGACCACGTAAAAAATGAGAACTGAATCCCTTGATAGTGGATTTAAAAGGAGAACCTATTGAAATAGTTGAAAGTTTTAGATATTCAGAGATTGTTTTGGACAATAATCTATCCTTTGAACTTCATGTCCAAGATGTTATCAAATTGGTTCATCAGAGATAAGGGGCAGGATTCATAAAGAAAGCCGAAATTCCCGGAGCTATGGGAAAAAGGCTTGCTGCAGTGTGGAAACGCAGCTGCGCTGTATTCTCAAAGAAAACCAGTGCAGCTGTGGATTTCCATAAAAAGTGCTGCAGGTGCGGCAATTTAGCTGCCACAGGACCTGCGCAAGTGCTGCGAATCTGCAGCTGTGGAGGCTGTGAAGGCACAGCAATAAGGAACCACAGTAGCTGAAGCAGCAGACTGTAACAGTGCTCCTATATTATGAAGCTGACAGCACACACAGAGACCAGCAACCGGTCCCCAGCTGGAACCACAGCAGCAGCACCACAGGTACCTGTGATACCTTGGCACCACAGTGGCTGACTGTCCCTGCTGGTCGTCCCTCCCTGGGGTGTTCCTGTAGCCTCGGGGGTAGCACTCACTGCTGGCTGGTCAGGCTTTACTACATGTGGGGCTCTGTCATGGGCTGCACTGGGTCTAGTGGTTGATGCCTGTTGCCATAGCATGGCAATGTGTGCTTTCAGTGTTGTAACATCAGCCCTTGCTATACTGTCTGAGATGCTATTACCTGTGGTACACCTCCACTTTAATTGATTCCAATTGATGGGGCACTACTGCAGTGTGCTGAGAGAGAGTTACACCTCTTTCCACTGTGTATAACATTCTTTCCTCAGCTGCAGGAAAAAAACTGGCTGTGAATACCCTTTCAGGGGCTGTGCCTTACTTATCTCGCACCTTTTTGTCCTGAGGGACTTCCGCAGCTGCACTTTTTTCCACAGTCCATAATGTTTTTTCCCGCAGCTGCAGGGAATTTTGTGAATAGCACTTGGAGCAAACTCCCCTTTTTTTCTGTAGCTGAGGGAGTTTTGGGGACTTAGGGAAGGTTTTGCACCTTCTGAGAGCTTTGAGAATCCTGCCCAAGGGCTTTTGTTTAGAGCGTGAACCCATCTTGTCCCTGAGTCTCGTAGACTATTAGCACACAGTTTTTTTTATCCAGTGTTTTTGATTATGGGTTGAGTGTGTATTTGGCCACTAGCAAAAATGTTTCATAAGTTAAAAATTGCATATAACAGTGCTCTAAGATTTATGATTAATTTGCCAAGTGGATCCATCACTGTAATTTTTTAAAGGATACTGGTTATCACTTGAAAATAAAGTCAATTTAAAGATTGGTACCATGTTACATAAAGGAACATTAGGTCAGTTACCCCAGACAGTCCTATCATTGTTTTCCAGAGCTATGAATTCACAAGGGACTAGATCCCAGAGTAAATATGTGTATAAAATTCCCTTTTTTAAAGTGATTGGGCAAAAGTCAGTATTATATACGGCAACTAGATTTTATAAGTCTATACCCAATGAAATTGCCAATTGCACTAACATTAGAACATTCAATACTAAACTTAAACATTGGTTGTTGTTAAGGAATGAATGTACATGCACTTAATATTTGTTGTTTCACTAGTATTGACATGATTTTTATACTGTGTTTCTTGGATTGTACTGTATTGTATTCATGTTATTTGGCTTTTTTTTTAAACTTGTCGCTTGTGAAAACGGGCAAAATTGCTCATCAGCTAACAAGTATAAAAATAAAAATGAAAAAATGAAATGGTTTTGCACATTTAGATTAATTTATTTTCCCCCTTTCATTGAGTGTCTGAATAATGTGTTGTTTGTGGGGTTTTATACTGTATGCCTCCCATGAAGGCAGTGTGGCTCTGATGGGTCCAAGGGTCTGTGTTGTGAAACCCTTGGACTTACTCAGGGAAATGAAGTGTGTAAGGCTTCCTCTTGTGAACTTGAGTGCGCATTGCTTTCTGTGCAGCCTAGAGCAAGTCTGCATTGGGGCACCTGTGTAACTGAACAAGTTCTAAGGTCTCTGTTACTTGTTTTTTGCTGTGTGCCCCAAACCAAGTTTGCAGGGGGAAGCATCAGCATGTCCCTGAGCAAGTATGAGGGTCTTTTTTTTTGGCTAGTAGTGTGTGCCAGAATAAGTTGTGAGGTGGTGGGTACTTCACATTATGCATGGCCCACATTGCAGTGTCACTACCCCCACCCCCATAAACTTGCTCTGTGGAAGCAACTAGTTACAGAGACCCTCAGACTTGCTCCGGAACACACCCATGACAACCCCAAAAAAACTTGCGCTGGGGCAAGCAACAAGCAACAGAGGCCCCTGGACTTTCTCAGGGAAATGCAATGTGTAAAGTCCCCCTTGAAAACTTCCTGTGGGGTGCAATGCTGTCTGTGTAGTCTACAGCCTGCCAATGTACTTATGTCTGTTCTCTTGTTGTTATGTGTGTCTCATCCAGGTCCATCTTGTAAATGAGTCATGCGCAATGGTGTTCCGCCTGCTTCAATAAAGATATGGATTGATTGATTGATTGAGAAAGTCTGCACGGGGGGCTTACATACTACATACCTGAACAAGTCTGAGGGTCTGTTACTTGTTGCTTGCTGTGTGCCCGAAACCAGGTTGGCAGTGGGGGAGCAATGGTGTGTTCCTGAACAAGTCCAGCAATCTCTTGTTGCTAGTAGCGTGTGCCAGATCAAGTTGTGGAGTGGTGGGTGGTTCATATTACTACCCTATACTTACCACCGGAGGTTGTAGGCTAACCTCTTCTGTGGGCTGAGACATGTCTGCACTCTTCAAAGCCAAACCACGAACTGAGGAATCAAGTTAAGTGCTGCATAATGTATTTCACCGGTGTTTTGAACTTATGTTCATAACTTTGCCATTTTTAGGAATTTTTTTCACCAGATTTTCAATATGACCTTTTTGTGACTCCATCTCATGAACACTGGCGCTGTCATTTCATTAATTGTGCCTGGACGGGGATTTTGCAGTCGCTGCAGGAAATCACCTTTCGGGACCGAATAACGAAATTTCACCACAAGTGTTCATGAGGCGGGGTCACAAAAAGGCCATGTTGAAAATTTGGTGAAAAGAATTCCTAAAAATGGCCATGTTATGACTCTTTGTTGAAATTTTTCTACACACATGCATAACTTTGGTAATTTTCAATGTTTTGACTCCATATTCTCAACACAGCCATTTTTTCATACCACCTCATGAACAGTTTAGCTGTCATTTTTCACATTCTGTTTGAAACTTGTTTTCTCACCTGTGGCACAGAATGGCATTTTAGCACAGATCTGAACATTTTCACCAACAGGTTTATGAGGTGGGGTCATAAGAAGATGATGTTCAAAATTTGGGGTTAAAATACGAAAAAATGCCAAAGTTATTACCACTCATTGCAGTTTTGTTACGCTCACTTGTAGCTTTGGAAATTTTAAATATTTTGACCCCAGATTTTCAACATAGTCTTCTTATTACCACATTTCATGTACGTCACAGCTGTCATTTTTCAAATCCTGCCCATAATATGTTTTTGCACCTGTGGCGTGGAATGGCGTTGCAGTTGCACAGAATTACATTTTGGTGGGGATTCGAACATTTTCTGCACCAGGTACATGAGGTGAAGTAATAAGATGGCTATGCTGACAATTTGGTCACTGTTGTCCTATAAATGGAGGATCCTGTGATTCCACAGCTACATGCATATACGCATCTAGGGAGGGATGGGAGTGCAGGGTCCGAAGAAACCTGCACTCCCACAGTAAAATAAGGATACTATTATACAATCTCAAAAAGTAAGGAAACAAGTTGCAAAAAACATTGTTAATGCTCCAGTTAGGGTCAAACTGACAAAAGTTGGGAAATGAGGCGTTAGGGTTTTCCTAACACCCCACTCTCCAAAACCAGGCAGGAGAGCAGGTGTGGGGTGTGCCTTGGGCTTCTCAAGCCTAACGCTCATCCCATTCTCATAAAGTCTACACATCTGACCTTCTTTACAGATGGAATGGGGTGAGCATTAGGTTTGAGAAACCCAAGACACACCCCAGACCTGCTCTCCTGCCTGGTTTGGGAGGGTGGGGTGTTAGGAAAACCCTAACGCCTCATTTTCCAACTTTTGTTGGTTTGACCCTAACTGGAGCATTAATGAAGTGTTTTGCAACATATACATGATACACAGTCCCCCTACTGGAAATATTGTCAATATTTTTTTGTTCGCGTGCCAGTTGACCCGATAACTTCAAAGTGGCAAAGCCACGAAAGTGATGCTTCCACAATGGGGTCAATCGGCAACAGAACAAAATAGCAACAATATTTCCAGTGGGAAGCTGCATATTCTATTTAAGCCATATCTCCAAAAAAGTGAAAAAATTGAATTTCTTGCCATTTTTTGCTGACTGTAAAAAATTCTAAAGGTATCTGTAAATGAGAAACAACTCATTTTTGTAGATATTTTTGTCCTGAACAGATGTTCTCACAGTACTGTGCTATCAGTTTTCATTTTAAAGTTATTCACATTTGTTTGCTGCAAAAAATGAAAAAAAATTGAATGCTCGGCTGTTTTCTTGCTAATTATAAAAAACCAAACAGTATCTGTAAATGAAACACCACTCATTTTGCAGATATTTTTGTGCTGAGCAAATTTCGTGCTCACAATACCATGCTGTCATTTTTCATTTTAAAGTTATTTTCATTTGTTTGCCAAAAAAGTGAAAACAAAGTGCATTTTCTGCTGTTTTTTGCTAATTACAAAAATATATATATAAAAGGCAGCTATAAAAAAACAAAGCAACACTAGTCTCAGCACTCAAGTATTTCTTCTCTCTGACCCAGGTGGTCAATGGTTTCTGTTGACACTTTAAGGTTCAGGGTCGTGCCTAAAAATAGTCATTTCATGGCTAGCGCACCTACCCGGTAAACAAAAACTAAATAAACATAAATAAATAAATGGAGTCTTTTTGATGACAAGTTGGTCTGGACACTCTGTTTTTATGTGCTGAAGGTGAGTGCTGTGACCAGTGTTTCTTTCATATAGTCTGTTGTCACTGAGCACCACCGTCCACCTTAGAATCACAATATCACAATATTTTCACTCTTGGCTCCCATATGGCAAAAATATCATTGTTTGTCAATTAATATACTCATAGGTATTGCATATATATATATATATATATATATATATATATTAGGGATCCATGGACCGACCCACTTAAAATCAGACCCCCCCCCGGATTGAATGTGGTCCGACAGAATCAGATCAATAAGATCCGACTGCTTAGTTGTTCTGAGTCCGGGTCCATTGGCCACAATTTGCTAATATCTTAGAAGAGCATTTTTTGTACCTTTCTCCCTGTGCTGATGTTTTGTTCCTGTAGATGGGGCTTGGCGATCATCTGGATCCCAGTTGACCGGCAGTCACCTGATTCCCACAGTACATGACGTGGCTCCTCCTGGTACTCACTCCTGCTCCACAAATGCTTGCTCTTGTGGTCATGGTGGACGGTGGCACATGAAGGCACTGGCAGTTGGCAAGCAGCAGGAGCCAGCGAGTATGGCTTACATGCATAAGCATGATGCGACCGAAGGGTGGAGACACTGGATTGGCCAGATCAAGCCAAACTGACAGGCTAGGCAGCCTACAGCTGCAGGGAGACTGCCTGTCAGTCCTGGCTATTGGCTGATGTGGTGGGTGGGCAAAGCTTGAGAACACCATTTCAGCACTAACTGTTGGAGAGAACAGACCATTGCCCATTTCATTGTGTTGTAACTTGTTGTGTGGCTGTGTGCTACTAAATTTTACTACTACAGTGACAATAATATATACATATTTGTGTGTGCTCTTTTGATTACTACCTCAAAAAAAACTAAGGAACATTTGGGGCTAATTCAAAGTTTCAACTAAAGAAAATCTTAATTGGGGGAAGGGGGATTGAAGTGAGAGAGCATTGTCATGGGTAGGGCAGGCGATGGACATCTGAAAGGCTCCCAGTGGGGGGCCAGATTGCTATATCACCAATTCACTTCAAGATGTCAAAAAAATAAACGAAGATGAAAAAAAGAAAATACAATACTGAATATATTAGGTGTTTTGAGTCTGAGTTCTTATGGACTGTATGGGGTTGGAGGAACTGTTACCAGTGACCGTTCTGAACTGAACAATTAAAATCAAGGTAAATAACAAAAGTATTTTTACACTAGTAAAAATGAAAAACCTGAGAGAGGACAGAGGAATTTGGGAACAACTTGAGGACTAAATAAAAAAAAACCACATTAAGGAAAAAACAGCATTTGTTTTTGTTTTACAAAACAAATATATATATTAGCTACAGTGGTGGAAGGGAAGAGTGGCTGTGAGACCGAGCCTGTCCTACTGCTGAGAGGGCAGAGGGATTTGAGAACAACTACATAAAGGAAAAGTATTTTCTGTGCCATTAAAAAAATAAATTAAATAAACCTAGGTACTTGACAGCAAGTGTGAGGACTAAATAGAAAGAAACTACTTACAGGAAAAAGCATATTTGTGCGTAAAAAAAAAAAAACATAAACCTAGCTATAGTGGTGGAAGGGGGAGTGTATCTGTGAGGCTGAACCTGTCTGTGAGGACAGAGGTACCTGACAGCAAGTGTGAGGACAAATTAAAAATAAAATACTTACAGGAAAAAAAATATACATAAACCTAGCTAGAGTGGCGTGTGTCTGTGAGGCAGAGCCTGTCCTGAGAGGACAGAGGAACATGAGAACAAGTGAGAGGACTAAATAAAAAGAAAATACAGGAACAAGCATTCTTTTGTGTCATTAACCTAGCTACCGTGGTGGAAGGGGGGAGTGTGGCTGTGAGGCCGAGCGTGTACTGAGTTGGCAGAGGAACTTGGGAACAACTGAGAGGACTAAAGAAAACACATACAGGAAAAAGCAATTTTGTGTGTAATAAAAAAAAAAGCTGAAAATGTGCACCAGACAGTGCAAGGAGGAGGCCGAAATGGGGAAAGGTATGGCACAAACACTGCACAGTCTGACGGTAAAAGAACAGTTGCTGGGACGTCATCCAGAAGCAGTAGTGGTTCTTCCTCAGTGCTGTCCAAACAGACAGAAAAGACCAAACTACCTTAATTAGAACTAAAGGAGTAGTCAGCACCACAAGGAGTGGCAAGCAAAGATATGGTACCTATGTGTACCGTAGTACCAGTACATATTCAAATGAAGCAGATGAGGAGAAATCTAACTCTGATGAGAGTAATGAAATGGAGGATGTAGACAAGGAGAGAGAAAGGCAGAAACAAATGGAAAGCCTGAATGAGGCAGAGGTGGCAGTTGCACAGATGCAGGACGAATGTTATGATTTGGACTTGGATGGGACGGGCACAAGCACTGAGGTGTAGGTGCAGGAGAAACAAGATGAGTGGGCAGTGCATTCTGTTTTGGGTTCTCTTATTGTCCTGGAAGAGCTGTTGGATGATGATAATGATGAAATGGAGACAGACCCTGATGAGCAGCTTCCCAGTGTTGAGAAAGAACAGCAGAGTGGAAGTGACAAAGGAGGACAGTATAGTGCACCTGGTAATAAAACAAAAAGGTGACATCTTTTGTGTGGTCCTACTTTTCTCTGGCTACCAATAATGAGTTACGAGCAGTTTGCTCTACATGTAAAAAGGGCATCAGCAGAGGGAGCAAAAAAGGTGCTTTGGGTACCTTGACATTTAGAGAGATGTCACCCATTATGCCTCAGGTGTGATTTTTTGGTCAGAGAGAAAGATGAGAACAACATGCAGGCAGAGTTAGATCAGACAACACCTGCACCTGTTGTGTCAAGTGGTAGCAGCAGCCCTGCTGCTTCAGTTGTACTGTCAACTCTTTCCAAGTCTTCTTCAAGAGTAAGTACTACAGACAGTCCTCTTTTGCCCTTATCGTCATCCAGCACTCCTAATGTTGGCCATGTGAAGACTTCAACTGCTAGAAGACAGCTCACTATTTCAGAAACAATTGAACATAAAGCTAAATACCAGTGTATTCATCCAGAAGCAATCATTATAATGAAACTCATTTCAGAGATGATAGCACTGGACTTACAGCATTACAAAATGGTGGAGTATGTAGGATTTAAAAGGCTTTTGAATCACCTGTCACCACAATACAGTATTCCATCCAGGAAATATTTCTCTACTGTTGACATACCTCAGATGTATCAGTTAGTAAGTGCTAAACTAAAAAATGCTTTAAAATTGGCCAGCCCGGTGGTGCTGAGGGCTGAGGTGCTGGTTGCTTTACCTCATGCTATGCTGGTGACCTGTGTTCGGAAATGAGCACAGATCCACTAGGGGTCGGCAGGGGAGGAAAAAGATCAAGAGTCCGATGGAATGCTCTCCTTCTCCGGGGAGGGGGGAACTACCAGTTGGTGCATGACTAGCCCCTAGCTGACGCTGGGGGCTGGCACACTGATGCTTCAGTTGGGGAAGAGATGAGGCAGGTGCTTGAAGTAGGGCATGTGGATGTGTGCACACTGTCTCCTAAGGCATCATTGCATGCCTCGTTTCGGGGGTGGAAAAACTAGGAGGAGAAAAAGTCGCCGGGCACAGCAGAGTGAAGCTAATCCCTGCAGGTGCTCCCCCGAAAATGGCAACCACCTCCAGCACCGAACTCGTGCATTTGGAGGGTTGAGGGATCCCCGACACCCCACCATGGGGGGTACAGCCATGGGGCAGCTGGAAAGGTGAGTTGCAAGTGGGGGACAGGGCTGGGGGATCCGGCGAGATGTACAGTTGCCCGACCAGGGGAGTACAAATAAACTAACAGTAAAAAAAAAAAAAAATGCTTTAAAAGATGCAGTTGCTGGGGTTGTCCATCTGATTACCAACATATGGACAAGCTGCCAGCCAGAATAATTTATGTCGCTGACTGTACATTGGGTATCGTTTACTCCCAGTAGTGACACAGACAATTCCCCTCTGAAACTGGCTTCCCTTTGCATCCAGTATATCCCGTAGGATCACATAGCTTCCAACATCCTGGATGAGCTCAATAGAGAGAGACAGTACTGGCTTACATCACAAGGGCTTTCTGTAGGTTTCATTGTGGCTGACAATGGTTCAAACATAAAGAAAGCATTGTCTGATGGGGGCTTTGTCTACAGTCGATGTTTTGCACACTGTCTAAATTTTATTGTGCATGCCTTTATGGAAGAGGACAGAGTTATAAAGATTCTCACATATATGGTAAAAAGAATATGTACACATTTCAGCCACTCCTGCAAAGCACACCAATGACTTTGGGCCATACAAGAAGAACATGGACTGCCTCTTAATACACTCATCCAGGATGTTGCAGTGAGGTAGAACTCTACCTTTTATATGTTCCAGCAATTGCTGGAGCAAAGAAAGGCTGTAAGACAGTATACACTAGAGAACAGCATAGGGGATGCTGATGTGTACATTAATCCTCAGTAGTGGGCTGTTCTAGAACTTCTCATCAAGATCCTGCAACCCTCTGAGAAAATTACTAGGGAAGTGAGTTCCAACAGTGCCACACTCAGACAAACAATCCCATTGATCAAGATTCTTAGATTTCAGCTGAATGCAATTAGGAATGCTTGGATGCTGTCATTCTTGAAAAATGAGCCCTTCCTTCTCCATATGTCACGAATTCTGGCCAGGCCATGGTTGACTGCTATTTAGCAGAGAAAGTTATCAAATGGAATGAAGATCCAATAAAATACTGGCAAAGCAAGGAGCCTGTATGGTCTGCACTTATGCAGGTAGCTTTGAAGTACATGGTGTGTCCCCAACCAATGTACTTTCAGAGCGACTCTTTAGCTGTGTGGGAAATGTAGTAACAGATGCACAATCTAGGCTACTATCAGAAAATGTTGGAAAGTTAACATTCTTAAAAATAAACCTTCAATTGACTAGTTACACCTATGACCTGGAAGCAGCAAATACATTTCGCAGTGACCACAAAGATGTCTACTTGTAAGAGCAGAAAGATCACAGTTTTTTCAGAAAAAGAAATCAGTACTCCAGTAATCCCATATGTGGCCTACACAGGTTTTGAACCTGATGGCACAATGTTTTCAGCATGTCCTAACAGACTGCTAATTTTTGGATTGCTTGAACCTGATGGCACACTTTTCGCAGCATGTTCTAATAGACTTGTTTAATTTTTGGACCACCTGAAGTTGAGACTGATGGCACAATGTTTTCAGCATGTCCTCCTCTCATACTTGGCTAATTTTTGTATTGTCTAAAACTGATGGCATGCTTTTCACAGCATGTCCTAATTGACTTGTCTAATTTTTGGACCGTCTGAAGTTAAGACCAATCGCACAATGTTTTCAGCATGTCCTAATATTTGGATTGCCTGAACCTGATGGCAAACTTTTTTCAGCATGTACTAATGGACTTGTCTAATTTTTGGATTGCTTGACTGTAGGTCTCTGGACTCCTAAGGACATGCAGTTATTTTTTTGGTAGGGGGTTCCTCTAAATGTGTCCTCAATTTGGGTGGGTGAGTGGGTGGATGGGACCCCATGCCATAGAAAATAACTGCATAACAGTCAGTGGAGCAGAGAATGAAGTAGTGCAACAATGACAAACTGATATTTCCATTGTATACAACTAAATGGGATGGGATTCCCCCTCTGAGGTCAGACAGGTCAGTTTACAGTTACAGCACTAGTACTGAGGCAGGGGACAGAGGTCAACTGCATGACTGCCATATTCAATTGACCAACACATCAGTGCTATAAACTCACAGTTTTCATTTCTTGAAAGGTTGTTTACAATTCTATGTGTGTGTCACAGATCTCAGTGTTGTTTTATGCAATAATATAGCAGATTTGCAGTATTCATCACATTTTACAAAAGGTTCTGATTTGAATCAGAACTAATCAGAACTTAGGCCTGGATTCTGATAATAAGGTTCAGGACCTTTTCAGGTCCACCATCTCATTATATGTATGTATATGTGTATATATATATATATATATATATATATATATATATATATAGATAGATAGTGTGTGTGTATATATATATATATATATATATATATATATAGATATACATACATACATATGTTGTGTGTGTGTGTGTATATATATATATATATATATATATATATATGTGTGTGTGTGTGTATGTGTGTATATAGTGCGAGAGAGCTGTAGTGAAAAAAAATCATTTATTTCCAGTCCAGCTAAGAGAACAAAGATGGGGGAATGTCATAGGAAATCACTGGCAGAGAAGGAAAAAAGAGGGAGGGGGACAATTAAAGAATCTTAAGGGAGCCATAGTGGAGGCAACAAGCCATTGCATTAGGCAAGTAAGCAAAACAAAGAGAAAGAAAAAGCCACTATGGTTCTCAGAGGAAGTGGCTGAGAAGGTAAGGGCGAAAAAGGTGGCATTCAGGAGGTACAAGGAAGCACAGAAGGAAGAAGTAGCTGGAAAAGTAGAGGGAGGCAGAGAAAGCAGTCAGAAGTGCAAAAGTGCAAACAGAAGAAAAAATAGCCCAGGCAATAACAAAAGGGGACAAGAACTTTTTTTCAGGTACGTTAGTGAAAGAAAAAAGTCTGAGGGTGGGATTGTGAGTCTAAAAGAGGAAGGAGAGAAGTGTGCAGAGGGGGACCAAGAAAAAGCAGACATCCTGAACAAGTACAAACATACAAGCATACAAAATTGCCAGCAGATACAGGCCTTATAGTCTATCTAGTCTGCTTGAGTGTGAAGCACATCAGTCCATTAGACTGCAGCTGCCCCCCAACCCTCAGTCTCCTTCCTCCCCCCTCCCTGTCCCCTCCTGGTTTGTACGCTCCCTTTAAATTGGTCCCACCCCCTCTTGAAGCTCCCCACTGCCTGCAGTGTTACGACTTCCTGTAGCAGCACATTCCACCCTGCCACCACCCTTTCGGTGAAGTAGTGTCTCCTCATTTTCCTTCTGAATCTGCTTCCCTCCAATTTCAGGGAGTGCCTTCTGGTTTCCCTTCCACTCTTAAGAGTGAACAGACCTCTGGTGCCCACTCTGTTCATCCCCTTCAAGTACCTGAACATTTCAGTCATATCCCCTCTCTCTCTTCTATCCTCCAGGTTATACATATTGAGCTCTCTTAGTCTTTCCTTGTAGGGTCTATCCCCAATCCCATGATCATCTTTGTTGCTCTGCGCTGCACCGCCTCCAGCAGTTTGATGTCCCTTTTTAAGTATAGGCATCAGAACTGCATGGAGTACTCCAAGTGAGGCCTCACCAGGAACCTGTACAGGGGCAATATGACCTCACTACTTCTGGATGTAACACCCCCTAACAATGCACCCTAGCATCCTGTTTGTCTTTGCTGCTGCCTTCCTGGACTGAGCCGAGTGGTTCATTTCCCCGGTCACAAGCACCCCAGATCCTTTTCCTCCTTGAATGTGGATAATTGGACACCCCCCAACCAGTAACTGTAACTTGGGTTCCTGGCTCCCAGATGCATTATTTTGCACTTCTTGGCATTGAACACAAGCTGCCAGGTGTGCAACCATTCCTCCAGTTTTTCCAAATCCTCCTGAAGTACTTTGCCCCCCTCGCCCCCATCCACCTCAGCACCGATCTTGATGTCGTTTACAAAGAGACTGATCTTATTTTTGATCCCTACTGCTATGTCTGTGATGAAAATGTTAAACAGGGCTGGTCCCAATACCAAGCCCTGTGGGACACCACTTGTCACTGCTCTGGGTTCAGATGCCTCACCCCCCACCACTACCTTCTGCTGTCTATCCCGCAGCCAGTTTTCAACCCATCTTACTAGTTTCCTCCCTGACTCTTCAACTTGCAGGTCAACCTACTGTGTGGCACTGAATTGAAGGCTTTGCTGAAATCCAGGTTGATTACATCCACCACATGGCCCCCATCCAGTGCCCTCGTGACCCAGTCATAAAAGTCAACCAAGTTTGTCTGGCAGGATAGTATTCACAGAAGAAGGGGAAGGTGAAGGAACCAAAGTTAGGTGATAGAAGCACCACTGGGAGGGAGGTGGACACCAGTCCATTTAAGGAGGAGAGAGTCTTAAAGAAACTCACTAATCTGAAACTGAGCAAGACAATGGGACTGGATGGGATACATCCCAGAATATTAAGAGAACCCAGGGAGGTGCTGGCAGCACCACTGGCAGCCCTGTTTAACAGTTTGCTGGAAGCAGGTGTGGTGCCAAAGGACTGGAGAAGGGTGAATGTCGTCCCTCTCCACAAAAGTGGGGGCAGGGGGGAGGCTAGCAGTTACAGGCCAGTCAGCCTGACCTTGGTGGTGGGGAAACTAATGAAATCACTAGTAAAACAAAGGTTTGTGATACAGTATATCTCAAATCCAACAGAGCACAGGATCCAAGGCAGCAAGGATTCACAATGGGAAGATCTTGTCAAACAAATCTGATAGATTTCTTTAACTGGGTGACTAAGGAGGTGGATGAGGGAAGGGTAGTGTATGTGGCCTACCTGGAGTTCAGCAAGGCCTTTACCACCATCCCAAATAGGAGGCTAGTAAACAAGCTGGACAGTCTGTGAGTGGGTCCCAGGGTAGTAAACTGGGTCATAAATTGGCTGAGCGATAGGATACAGAGGGTGGTGGTGAGCGGAGTTCAATCCAAAAAGAGGGGGGGTGATCAGCGGGGTCCGACAGGGATCAGTGCTTGGACTGTCCTCTTTAATGTCTTCATAAGCGACATTGCAGAGGGGCTGGAAGGGAAGGTGCATCTCTTTGCAGATGACACGAAGATCTGCAACAGAGTTAACACTCCAGGAGGGGTAGAGAAATTGAGAAGGGACCTGAGCAAGCTTGAAAGGGAAAGGGAACATTGTTCAACCAGGAGGAGTAGCACACTAAGCTGAAACTTGTTTCCAGATGCGACCTGGGAGCACAAGGAAGTTAAGTGACTTGCTCAGGATCACTCAGTATGCACCTAGGCGGCTGTGGGATTCAAACCCAGGTCTCCAGATCTGCAGCTCAGAGCCTTATCCACTGCACTATACTGCCTAAGCAAGCTTGAGGAATGGTCAAGGGTGTGGCAGCTAAGATTCAATGCAAAGAAGTGCAAGATCATACACTTAGGGCACAGAAATGCGGGAAGGAGTACATGATGGGCAGAGGGGTACTGACGGCCGTGAAACAAGAAAGAGACCTGGGAGTAATCATATCTGATGATCTAAAGGTGACCAAACAATGTGAGAAGGCTGTGAGGAGAGCCAGTGGAATGCTGGGGTGCATAGGGAGAGGCATCTCCAGCAGAAGGAAGGAATTGGTGATGCTACTGTATAGAACATTGGTAAGACTTCATCTAGAGTACTGTGTCCAGTTCTGGAGGCCACATCTCTGGAAGGACATAGAGTAGAAGAAGTAGAATTTCTTCTTTCTGCTGGAGATACCTCTCCCTATGCACCCCAGCATTCCACTGGCTCTTCTCACAGCCTTCTCACATTGTTTGGTCACCTTTAGATCATCTGTCTGGGTTAACCTCCCTATAATATTTTGTTCTTGTGGGGGTAATAAAGAAACAGGTTATTATTTTCCACCGGAATTCCTTCCACTTGTTGGAGGCTGAAGTTCTGATAACCCCCTCCCAAATCCTCTGCCAGATTTCATCATCTATTTTTCTCCCCCTTGCTCCTTTTCCCATGCAGTCTGGCAGTGCAGGGGAAATTGTTCCCTTGATGTCACAAAACCACTTCTCAATTTAGAAATGATTTTGGTTTCCTTGGTGATCCTGCCAGGTCTCTAATGATACATTCCAACGGATGGGGGTCCCACTGGACCGCAGTTATGTTATCAGTATTCTTCAGGAATGACAACACCTGAAGGTATCGAAAGAAATGTGAGTGAGGGAGGGAGAATTCTCTTTGTAATTCTTGAAAGGTTTTAACCCGGCCTTGCCGAATGAACTGGGTAAAAAATTGTAGTCCAGTTCTTCTCCACACAAAGAATCCATGATTCACCCTAGTAGGGGTGAATTGGGCACAACACAAAATTTTCACTCTATTTGAGAGGGAGTTGCTTAAATTCAAGTCTTGTTTAATGTCTCCCCAGATCTTATAAGTTTGTTTTACCCAAGGGTTTGTTAGCTCCCTTTTTTTAAGAAGCTGAATGGGATCATGGAAGTCCACTTATGGGAGGAGACCTGGTGTACTTAGTATCTTCTGCTGCACCCAAACACTTTCTCTGTCATTCCTCAAATATGTCACCCATGTGCTTAACTGTGCCATTTGGTAATATGATTTCAAGTCAGGTAACCCTAGCCCACCAGTTTCTCTTGGTCTCTGCAACTCCTCCCTCCCTATCCTTGCCCTCCTTCCTGTCCAAATGACAGTGAAATGGGGGGTGAGTTAATAACAACAAAAATCGAAAGAGACCTAGAAGTAATTATATCAGATGACCTAAAGGTGGGCCAGCAATGTGAGAAGGCAGTAAGGAGGGCTGGGGGGATACTGGGATGCATAGGGAGAGGCATCAACAGTAGAAAACAGGAAGTTGTTATCCCTCTCTACAGACAGTTAGTGAGACCCCATCTGGAGTACTGCGTGCAATTCTGGAGACCCCATCTCCGCAAAGACATAGACAGAGTGGAGGCTGTTCAGAGGAGGGCACCAAATGGTGCAAGGTCTGCACCAGAAGACATATGATGAGAGACTAAAGCAGCTTAATATGTATACCCTTGGGGGGGGGGGCATGATAGAAACTTTCAAGTATCTCAATGGAATTAACAAGGTACAAGAGGGTAGTATCTTTCAGAAGAAGAGGTAATGTTAGAAAGTATTTTTTCACAGAGAGAGTTGTGGATGCATGGAACAGCCTTCCTGAGGAGGTTGTGGAGTCAGGAACAGTGGGAGAATTCAAGAATGCATGGGACAGGCATAAGGCAATTCTAGTGGGGGCAGGAGGAAGTAAGCTGTTGATCAACTAGAATCTGCAGCTTATCCATCAGGTAGGGAAATGGGCAGACTGGGTGGGCCAAGTGGTCCTTATCTGCCGTCAAATTCTATGTTTCTATATTTCTATGTAAGTGGTGTAGTGCGGTGTTAATTTTTTTCCATTTCTTCCTTGGTATATCAAGTGGTAATGAACTAAAAAGAAACAGGAAGCATGGGAGTATATTCATTTTCACTGCTTCAACTCACCATAATAATGTTAGGGGAAGAAGTACCCATCTCTTGAGGTCTGCCAACACTTCATTGATCAATTTCCCGTAATTGACCTGATATAATTTCCGTCAATCAAGTGGAATGTGTATCCCTAAGTTTCTGATTTGGGAGGTAACCCATTTGAATGGAATAGCTTAAGTTAACTCTGGGGAACAGCTTCCACAAATTAGTATAACCTCTGTTTTATCCTTGTTTATTTTGAACTCTGAGACCCTCCCATAATCCATGAGTATTTGATACAAAATGGGGAATGTCTTTAGGGGATCTGCCACATATAACATTGTGTCATCTGCATAGAGGGAAATCCTGTTTTCCTCTCCACTGATCTTAATACCCTGCAGTTCCCTGTGTGCCATAATTAATTCTGTGAAGGGTTCCATTCTCAGAGCGAACAAAATCGGCGAGAGGGGGCACCCTTGCCTAGTACCTCTGCAAATATCTAAGGGTTCGGAAATTGTTCCATTTACTTTGACCCTAGCTGTTGGTCTGTTGTAAATCCCTTTAATCCATGTTAGAAACTGTGCCCCAAACCCAAATCTTTCAAAAATCTTCAATAGAAAATCCCAATTTAGCCTATCAAAAGCTTTTTCCACATCTATTGCTATTGGCGATTTGCTGTTCCTTCCCCTTACCACCAGTAAGTATGATTTTTAGACAACACCTAATATTATCTTGCAGGTGTCGGTGCATCACAAACCCCGCCTGGTCTGGGTGTTCCAGTTTGGGGAGGATCGCACTTACTCTGTTAGCGAGGATCTTTGTAAATATCTTGGAGTCTACATTAAGTAATGAGATCGGCCTGTTTGATCCACAAATATCCAATGGTTTACCTGCCTTCGGGAGAACTGTAATAAAGGCCTCTCTCCATGATGAGGGGAACTCTCCCTCTTCCCTACTCCAATTGAAGGTTTGGACTAAAAATGGGGTTAGTGTTTCATTAAATCTTTGGAAAAACTCTGCATTAAACCCATCTGGGCCTGGGATTTCCCTCTCTTCAAATCTCTAATAGTCTGTGATGCTTCACCTGCAGTTATGGGGGCATCTAGCCTGTCTTTCCATTCTCTCGATAGCTTTGGAAGAGTGACCCTATTCAGGAATTCTTCTATTGAGTGTGAGGCTCCCTGTGAGTTATCTTCGTAATTGTATAGCCCAGCATAGTAATTTCAGAATGCTTTTGCGACCTCACTTGGCGTGTATAAGGCACTCTGCCCCTCCCCCCCGGCCCTAATACGTTTCACATATCTCTCCACCTGAGCCTTCCGCCAGATAAATGCTAGCAAACGGCCTGCCCTGTTCCCCTGTTTGTAATATTTCTGGTTACTGTACCAAAGGTTCCATTCAATTTATTTATCTAATAGGTCCTGTAATGCCTTTTTGGTCATGGCAATGTCGTCTTGGATATTTTTGTTTTTATGATTTCCGGTCCCAGGCTGTCTAAGAGATGTCTCCAATTGTTTTAATTTTAACTCTAGGGCCTCCTGCCTTTGTCTACGTGCTTTTTTCAGGTGTGTTGCATAAGAAATTATTTCCCCATGCACTACTGCTTTCAGTCCATCCCAAAAGCATTTAGAGGCTGGCCGCTCCCTCACATTGTTCCTTGTATAGTCTTCTATGATATCAGTGATACGGGACTTAAATTCCTCTTTCCCCAGTAAAGAGGAGTTCATCCTCCACATAGTCTGTCTACTCCAGTCCCCCAGTCATATCTTTAAAAGCACTGCTGGGTGATCTGAGACCACCCTAGGGTAGATAGTACATTCTTCCATTTTAAACAAATCCATTCCACTACACAAACATCTATCCTAGAGTGCGTGTCCTGGGAGTGGGAATAAAAAGTAAAGTCTTTTGCTGACCCATTCAATTCCCTCCACACGTCTAGTAGTGCTAGTTCCTGCATTCCCTCTCTCATAGCCCTGCTCATTTGCTTGTTAGTAGTAGTTGCTCTGGATGAACGGTCCCTTTGCAGGTCCAAAATGCAATTGAAGTCACCCCCCAGAATGATCCCCCCCCAATCTGCTTTCTTTTGGAATAACTCTGTGTAAAACCCAGAGTCATCCTTATTGGGTGCATATATATTGATTAAATGGATTGGTTGTGAGAACATTGTCCCAGTCACAATGACACCTCTACCCTCCGGCAGCTTTTCCTCATTAGTAATCTCCAGTGGTAGATCCCTATGTAAAAGAACTGCAGCCCCCTCTCTTACCTGAGGGATGGGAGGCACTCAGAACTGTGCCTACCCAACTCCTCTGTAACTTGGTATGTTCTACTTCATTAAGTTTTGTTTTTTGTAGGAAGCATATGTCTGGTTTTCGCTACTTTAAGTAGTGCAAAATTCTTGTACATTTAATGGGTGAATTGATTCCCTGAACGTTCAGGGATATTACTGAAAAACTGCCCATTATATTCATGTTTCATGCAATCCACCCAAGCACATCCCCCACATCTCCCTTCGTGGCTCCATTTTCCAAGCAGTGTCCTCTACCCTTTTCTTTACCCTCCCCTCCAAGCCCCCCTTCTCTTATGCTTATTTTAGCCAGACAAAACTGATCCGTCACTATAACTTAAGCTTTAACAATTACAATAACTATCAACTGAATCACTGTGTTCTTAAAAACAAGAAATGTTTAAATAACTTAGAACTTTACTCACTTCCTAGGTTTTTAGCTGTGATGTTATCCTGCCTCTGCAGGGACTCATAGCCTAGGCTATGGCACGTAGTGTCTGTAGGTCTGACCCAAAGAGTCAATTTATACTATGACGTCACCGTTCATCGAGGTAGAGTAGATGGTCTTTGTATTGTTGCCCTCTATGACAGGGGCTCAGCATCCACCACCCCTGGGGTTGCAAAAGAATCCCTTAATCTTTTCATAGATTGATTGTCTCTTTGACCACACCAGCACCCAGTTAGCGAGGCAAGGAAGAGGAAACCACTAAATTAAACCTTTTTTTATCCCTTCCTCCCACGTCACTCCAAATGGGTCCCCCCCTCCTCACCACGTGCCTGCTTCAAAGTGCATGAGGTGCAGGGGTCAGAAATACAAGCTTGGCGTCTAAACCTAATTGCAGCAATATTTAAACCTATCTAACATCTTGCTGTAGTCCCTACTTCTGCCACCCTCCATTTAAAGTTCCAATCATATCATGTACAAATTTGGAGGCCCCCAAAAACAATCTCCCTCAGACATCCGAAAATACCAAACACTGGCAAAAGAACATTCTATCAGTTTGAATTAATAGTAATGTCCTGGAAAGACTCACTGTGTTAAGTGCAGTCCCACACTCAGCAGGAATTCAATGAGTTCACCTGGTTTACAATAGGAGCAAGCCAGGCTCATGGAGGAGATCCAAAGCACCCTCAAAGGGGCACTTTAAACAGCAATGCTCCCCCCGCTAAACTCACTTGTGAGTGTCGGGTGGGTCCCTCACTCCCAGCTAAATGTATGCAACAGTACCTTCAGGTGTTTAGTTCAGGTGGAGCTCCACTTGGTTGAACCCTCTCCACCAGCCCTGTCTCCTGGAGAGAGCTTCATCTCTTGTACTAGAATCTCCTGCACGTCCATGCTGAGGTGGGAAGGCCATGTCACTGCTGATGGTTGTGATCTCTTTTGGCTGTCCTGCCCGGTGCCATGCAGTTTTCAGAATCTTGCTCCAGCTTGTCTGTACAAAGGACTGGGCAGGTTAAGCCTAGATGCTTTAGTGTCGGAGCTGCTTTTCGGATAGAGTCAAATAGTACAGGGCCCTTCTCTGTGTGGATTCGAATTTTGGCTGGATAGTACAACTGCACCCTAATCTTCTTTTCTTTCGCTGTTTGATAACTTCTCGCACTTTTCTCCTTTTTTCGTTCAACTGGTCGGAGAAGTCCTGGTCAAAAAAGATTTTCTGTCCATCTATATTTAGGTCTCACTTTTTCCAAGCTGTTTGTAAGATCATTTGATGGTCCTGATAATTCAGCATGTGGATGATTAAGGACCTAGGCCTTGCCGACTGCTCTTTCGGCTTTGGGCCCAGGGAGAGGTGAGCTCTCTCAATTGGCAGGGGGTTATTGTCAGAAATTTGAAGAATGATCCGAAAAATATGCATAGCAAACTCCTCTATTGATCTGAATGATTGTTTCAGGTCTTCGGGGACACCATATACCCAAACATTATTCCACCTTGCTCAGTTTTCCTGGTTGTCTATCTTTGCTTGAAGTTTCCATTCTCTGGCCAACAGATAGACTATTACACGGTTGTGTTGGCTGGAGGAATCTGCCAGCGATCCCACTGACTGTTCCATTGCCATTGTACGCTTGTCTATCGATTTCATATCTGCTTTTAAGTCGGCCACGGATGATTCAACCCTGTGCAGGGCTTTTATGATCCCGTCTGGTTTTGTTAAGATGACTTGCTGCTCCCCCAGCTCCATGCTGTCCTCTGAGTTGGCTATGCTGTTTACTGGGGATACGGAGTGGGCGTCTCAAGGTAGACCCGCCATTTTATTTGTTTCCATCATGGCCTTAATCTTTGATGAGTGCAAGTGTTTTCCCCTTGATCTGCTCGTGGCCATTGTCCCCCACTCACCAATGGCATGATTGTAGATTTTTAGGCAGGAAAGAGTGCTGGTAACAATTAACTGGTTTCACAACCCCCGGAGTTCTGTGATCAAGCAGCCATTGAAACGGTTTCATCACCTGAAGTTCCTTATGATAGAAATTTTCAAATACCTCAAGGGTGTAAATAAGATACAAGAGGGTAACATCTTTAAAAAAAAAAGATGTTCAAGAACAAGGGGCCATGATATGAAAATAGAGGGGAGTAGACTTAGGAGTAAGGTGAGAAAGTATTTTTTCATGGAAAGGGTGGCGGATCCATGAAATAGGCTCCTGGCAGAAGTTGTAGGGGCAAAAACAGTAGAGGAATTAAAAACACATGGGATGGACATAAAGGAACTCTAGCAACAGGAAAGAGAGTGTAAGACACAGATCATTTAGGATCTGCGGTATATGAAACAGGTAGGGAAAATGGGGAGACTAGGTGGGCCAAGCGATCCTTATCCACTGTCAAATTCTATGTTTCTATGTAACAACTGGGCCCTATGCACAAAGGTAGCTGCCATGTTTAGGTGTATATGTGTGAAATGCATGCATGCCACACATGTGCAGGATGCACAACAGGTGCACACATGCAGTGTTGGGTAAGTTACTTTTTCTATTACTTTCTATAACTTTTGGAAACTTGTTCCAGAAAGCTCTGTGCAGTCACTAACAAGGATGGGGAAGTACTAGAAAAAGTAATACACCTTACAGTTACAATTACTTATGTCTTGTTATTCAAAAGAAATACGTAACTGTAACTGATTACTTTTATTTGAAAGTAACTAGTAACTAACCTATCACTTTCAAAAAATGTAATCTGTTATAGTTATTTATTATTTTTGTATTGTTTTTGTATAAAAAGAAATAAGTAACTGTAATTGTAAGATGTATTACTTTTTCTAGTACTTCTCCATCCTTGCTAGTGACTGCACAGAGCTTCCTGGAACAAGTTTCTAAACATAATAGAAAAGTAATAGAAAAAGTAACTTACCCAACACTGCACACATGGCATAAACGTGCCTCCGATGGAGCTGCACAGTGCGTATGCACCATACAGGGGTAGGGGCGTTCCCATGCAATGGACTCCGCATCCCACTGACGCGTGTATGCAAGATGCCAGTTACATCTACAAAGTCCGTGTGGATGCGGGGGAGTGGTATGACCAGCAGGGGCTGCCATAAAGACCTGCACATGGATCACAATAACAGTCCAGCACTGTAGAATGCCGCCACACAGATCTGGTGGGCCACACCAGCTACAAGAACCCTACTGCCGATGGTCATGATGCCATGGTAGGGCATGTATGTACCCTGCACATTCTCATATGGGCACCATAGTCTGACACCTACCCGCGGGCTGCCATGGATCATGGGCCACACCTGTGGACATACATGGGCAGTATGGTGCCACTGTCAATGACTGGAGCAGCTTAGACATGGGAGACACAGCCACGCAATAGGGCAGACCCACAGACCAGGCGTTACTCATGGATGTGAGGAACAGACACTGCCCACAAGGATGGCATGAAGGCCCAATGGCAATGGGACTGGCCCATTGACCCAAGACACATGGGACTGGCCCATCGACCCAAGACACACACCCTAACTCATGGAGGCCAGCATGGCACACTCTGAGTGTGTGGCATGCCCACACTGGCCCAGGGAGCACCTTGGGCAGCCACACAGGCATGATGTGGCTGCAGGCACAGGCCAGGCAAAACACATGGTGACACACATGTACACCATGACATGCCACCAGCCATGCATAGCCATGAGCCGGGCAGGCACCCCAACAGCATCCCCGTAGCTCCCCAATAGTCCACACACACAGACCCCCAAAGGCTTGTCCCCACAACAAGGAACTGCACAGACATGAGGCATGTAGGGCCAATTACTTTTATTAACAACCACCGTGGCACAAGCAGACGTGAATCAAGTTTCAAGTTTATTTATTTTATACTGGAAAGGTATGTGAGCAAAATTTCCCATTTTCACAAACGTCCAGTTTTTGAACAGTTAACATAAATTAAACGATACATGAACAAGGGCAATAACTTAATATATACAGGATGACAACAATGACACTTGATATAGACAAAAGTGTCATATATTAGTATATACACAGGTAAAATAAGATGTAGGCCAAAGAGTGCAGACGTTTAAACACATTTGCAAGCAGAGACCTAGTTATCATACATTTGATACTTTTGATACATTTTAGACTTGGTGTGGTGGAACCAGATCAAGCCTTTCATTATGTTACAAATAGAGAGTTAGGGTGTGGGAGGTACAGCCACCTTGAGAGCAGATTCATCAGGTGTATCTGTGGTATAGAGTAACTTGTCAAACATGGCCTTCTGCCCCCGTGGTACTGTTGCAGGGGGTGAATAAAGAGACCTTGGTGGGTGAAGACAAGGGAGCTGACATTGCTTTAACTAGTGTATTGAGAGCAGTTTCAGGATTGTTTAGAGAGAAAGTGGCTTTTGAAGGAGCTCTGATAGGCACTGGCAGAGTTACATGCCAGAACTGAGGTGCGGGCGGTGGTTGTAGAGCTAGTCCCAGTGACGGTGATGGAGTTTTGCACCAGTGTGGTGGTGTGATAGAACAGGATGTTGAAAACATTGGTCGTAGCTCCTCTAGTTGTGCAGGAGGGGTAGAACTTGGGGAAGAGGCTGGATATGCTATGGGGAAGTTTGTCAAGGTGGACTTTTTGAAGGAAGGAGAGTCTATTGATGTTGAACCAGTGTTCTAGTGTAGGCCAGCCCAGGGCCTTGTAAAGAGTACAATGGTGAGTCATCCTTGGGAGCCTGGTGACAAATCAGATTGTGCTGTTGTAGCAGAAGTTAAGTTTGTTGAACAGTAGTGAGGCAACAGGTGGAGCATAAATGACGGCCCCGTACAGCAGAATAGGTAGGAGGAGGGAGCAGGCCAGGTGAAGTCGTGATGAAGGGATGAGGAACCGCTGGGTCCTGTAAAGCAGCCCTAGCCTCTGGTGGAATTTATTAATAACATGTGAGACACGGTTGCTGGAGGACAGGTGTGTGTCAAGGAAGATGCCCAGGTATTTAAATTCTGTTACCTGTTCTATGGTCACCCCATGGTTATCAGTGAGGGTTAGGTGAGGGGAGGAAGGCTTCCTTGGTCCAGAGAACACCATGAATTTGGTTTTCTTGGAGTTAAGAACCATGCCTTTGTCAGAGAACCAAGTGTGAAGCTTTGAGAATTCAGTCTGAAGGTGTGTGATCTTTACATCTGGGTCTTTGTTACTGTAGTACAGTGCAGCATCATCAGCATAAAGGACCAATTTAGTACCGGAGCAAATTTCGGGGAGGTTATTAATGAAGAGTGTGAAGAGAAGATGGCCCAAGATAGAGCTCTGGGGAACTCCGTACTTAATGGGGCATGCAGTGGAGAGGTGGCCATCGATGGTGGTAATGTGAGATCTGCTGGAGAGATTGTTCAAAAAACATTTCACGGCATCAGCAGACAGTTGCAGTTCTGACAGGGTGAGTAGAAGGAGATTGTGATCAGCCAGATCGAAAGCTTTTGTCAAGTCCACGAAAACAGAGCCAGTGTACATCCCACTATCTATGGCTCCGTAGATGTCTGTGGTGAAATTGACAAGGGCTGTCTCTGTGCTGTGGCAGTCCCTGAACCCATGTTGGGCGTGTGTGAAAATGTGGTGCTTGTTAAGGAAGAAGGTAGCTTGGTTGTGTACCACCTTCTCTAGTATTTTAGATAGGGAGGCAAAGAGAGAGAGATAGGTCTGTAGTTTCTGACCTCGTTTCTAGACCCTGATTTAAGCAAGGGTTTGACAGTGGCAGTTTTCCAGATGTGAGGAAATGTGCTGGAGCAAAGTGAGAGATTTAAGATGTTTGTAATAGGGATAGCAAGAGAGAAAATAGTGAGTTTGAGGATTTTGAAATCAATCCCATCTATAACTTTGCTAGGGCGTTGATTGTTAGACAGGATACATTTGATAGTGTCTGAGAGTAGCTTGGAAGTAGAACTTGGACAAGGAGCCACGCTGAGTTTTGAAGGGCTGGGGACTCACTGAGTCAGCAGTGACAACATGAGAGTTTGAAGTGGAGGGTGCAAATAACATGGCACCCTGTGACATATCACACCTGCACATCATCTTCCTCCTCAGAGTCCTCGGATGATCAGAGCAGTGTGCTTTCGGTGTACTCACTCTGGAGCAGAACCATCCTCCTCAGTGGCCCTTGGTAGCCCTGAAATGAAATAGGACACAAGAGGGGTGCACATTAGTGTGATATGGATGCATGGTGTCCACTGTTCATGCCAGGTGAAGCCTGGCAGATTGGTACCACCTTGGAGGGCTATAGTATCGACCACATCTCCCTGGTGTCATCCTTGTAGCAGATGTCAGTGCTGCCAACCTGCAGGCTGAGGAAGCCTGGCAGCTGCTCCGACCATTCATGTTTCCTTGCAACCACCTGCCCAGTGGCCCCTTCTCCCAGATCACACAATTCGATGGCAAACTCCTCCGGGTGGCCCATGAAGTCCTGTGGAGATGTATATATATTTATTTATTTTATTTATTTATTAAATTTTGGTGACCGGGTAAGCCCACTGAGCCCCAGAGGTCCCTTTTTCAGGGGCGACCTGGGATTACATAGTATTGATAAATAACACAGTATGGTATTGAAAATACCACAGTATGATACAGTCAGTTGGTTACATTTGATGAGAAGAACATACAGTCGTAGTGTTGTACAGGAGAGTATCAGAACTTGTGACTAGACAAGGAAATGAGTGAGGAGGGTGTTAGCCACATTATTAATACAAATTACACTCTGAGGGTAGTTTAGGACTGTGAGATTCAGATGTCCATGTGAGGGTCCCAGGAGCCCAAGCAATGGCATTTGGTAGTTGCCTTCATGTGAGCCTTGAGCCTAGTGCGGAAACTTTTAATAGAAGGTGCTTCCTGCACCCCTGGGGGGAGGGAGTTCCACAGGGTGGGTGCAGTGTGAGCGAATGACTTGTCCCCCACCTTGGTTCCTACTCTGGGGACTGCTAGGAGAATACGTTCCGTTTTGTGGAGGAGCCGAGGAGTAGTCTTTATCGCAATGAGTCCAGAGAGGCTGGGAGGGGGAGTTGGGCTGATTAGTTTGAAGGCTTGGCATAGCAGAGGATACTGGAGGTGAGCTTCCCATGATGGCCAATTTAGTTGGGATAGGGTGTCACAGTGGTGGTTCCTGGGGTTTGTTTGACTGGGTGGCGAACCGAGCCACCTTATTGTATAGGACTTGTATTCTGTTCATCTCAACCCTTGCCGCTCCATGCACCACTGGGGCCACATAGGTGAGCATCGGGAGGAGGATGCTGATGGCGATTGAGACCCTTGCTTCAGGTATCAGCTGGTCTTTCAGTTGGTAGAGGGTGCCTAGCTTCCCATGTAAGGTTTTTGTGACTTGGTCCACGTGGCTCTTGAGGGTGAAACCCTGGTCTAGGGTGAGGCCAAGGTATTTTAGTGATGCCACTACCTCTAGGCTGTTACCAGACATGGAGGTCAGGTGTAGGTGTTGTTTTCTATCATGTCCAAGGGATCTTGGACTGAACAGCATGGCCTTGGTCTTATCCGTATTGAAGACCATTCTGTTCTTAATGAGCCAGTTCTCGAGGGAACTCTGGTCACCTTGGAGCAATGGGCTGAGGTCACCCAGATTAGTGGAGGGTCAATAGATGACGACATCATCAGCATACTGAACCACAGTGCTCCCACCACAGTGGTCACTCAGTTCATTAGTGAAAAGGAAGAAGAGAAGGGGGCCAAGTATTGACCCTTGCAGCACTCCCTCTTTTAGTGGGAGCGGATCTGATAAGGCATCCCTCCACTTTACCTTCGGTGTGCGACCAGTTAAATAGCTTTCGAACCACCTTAGAGAATGGTTGTCAAGACCTACATTGCCCAACTTGGCTAGTAGCAGATTGTGATTGACCAGGTTGAGGGCCTTGGATAGGTTGATGAAGACCACACCAGTAGGG
This sequence comes from Neoceratodus forsteri, assembly GCA_016271365.2. Lineage (NCBI taxonomy): Eukaryota > Metazoa > Chordata > Ceratodontiformes > Ceratodontidae > Neoceratodus > Neoceratodus forsteri. The sequence continues at coordinate 262,731,502 of CM057452.1, read as the reverse complement.
GTCCTCTTGTTCAGTTCTCTGAGTATGTCCATCGAGAGTTTGGTAAGGGCAGTGTCCGTTCCATGCCGGGTTCTGAAGCCATGCTGTGAGGGTGCCAGAAGTTGATAAAACTCCAAGTATTCTCAGAGTTGCCCATAGATCAGCCTCTCTTGTATCTTTGAAAGAATGCAGAGCAAGGGAGAGTGGCCTGTAATTGCTGCTAGACTCCTGAAGGCCTCCCTTGTGGATTGGGACCACATGGGTCTGTTTCCACTGCTCAGAGACTACACCCGCTTTTAGAGATCGATTAATGAGCCAGGTCAGGGGTGTGACCAGGGATGGGGCACCTTCCTTCAACAGCCTGAGGTGAATCCCATCGGGTCCCCCAGAGCCAGTAGTTTTTAGGGTCCGTAACAGTGTGAGGACTTCTTTTGGTTTGACTAGTCTGAGATGAAAGGTTGGGCAGTCAAGGTTAGGAAGTGACCGCATGTTGGGGTCCGTATAGAGGGGAGATAATCCAGCCTTGTGAGAGTCTAGGTTAGTGAAGTGGTGGTTGAGTGTCATGGTGATATAGGGGTCTTCATGTGTTAGTTGTCCGTTGATCTCAATGGGGCCTAATTTGTTCCCCTTTAGCAACCCATTAATGTGGGCCCGAAAACATCTGGGGTTCCCTAAGTTCTTTTTCTGAAGTTGCGTGATACACTCTCTTTTGGCTGTTTTGATGGCCAGTTTACACCTGTTTCTGAGAGTTTTGTAGATCACATGGTCAGCAGGTAGAAAGGAGAGCTTGTATTTTTTCCAGGCTTTGTCATGGTTTATCATTAGGGCCTTCAGTGGGGGAGTGATCCACTTGTAGCAGCTTCCCCTGGTTCAGAGTTTCTTCAAGGGGGCAAGTAGGTTGGCTGCCATATTGAGTGTTCTCTGAAAGAAGGCAACTGCATCATCCAGAGAGGGGAGGAGTTTGATTGGGCTCCAGTCTATGCTACTAAGGTAGCTGGAGAGTTGTTCTGGTGAGAGATAGGTGTAATCATGCACAGCCAGGATTCACGGTCGAAATCTAGGAGCCCTATTTTTCCATATACAGAATATGGGGGAGTGGTCACTCAGGGCATCGGCTAGGGTGCCGGCAGCCTGGACATTACAGGGGTTGGTCACTAGCGCCCAGTCGAGGGTAGAGTGGTTCCCTGTTTTGTGGTTCAGTCTTGCAGGTCCCGATATAACCTGCATAAGATTTGCTTCTTGAACCAGTCCTTTAACAGCCTGGTCTACATTAGGGGCCCTGTTCAGGTTAAAGTCTCCCAAGATGAGTAGCTCAGAGCAGACCTCCAATCAGTAGGGTGCACATGCCAGCCTACCATACAATGTGGACACACACAGGACAATACCAACCTCCTTGGGCTCGATGACACTACCATGTGGCATCGCCCTCCAGGAAGTCCTGATAGTATCGGGTGGACATATGCCACTGCTTTCAGGGATAGGCAGCAGCAGCACAGTCACCCACAGCAGCTATTACGATCTGCTACAGTGATGCAAATGGGAACTCCACACAAGGTCACGCTGCGTAACCGTGTTGCATGGGGGTCATGCCCCCCACCCCATGGTACAAGAGGTGATGTGCTCTGCAGACCTGTGTGCTAGAAGGACCGGCACAGCTCACATGGTGCACGTCCCCATAGGTTGGAAAGGTTCCAGCATATAACGGTGATGTCTCTGGGGCTACTTCTGTATGCTGTCCTGTTGGATGATGCAGTGGCGTGAGGGTGCGCTAGACAGCATTAGAGGTGCAACTGTGTGTTCCTCCCATGGCTACAAGCAGCTGAGCTATGGGACACACACTGCCTGGACAGGTTCCAGGTGGACCATGCCACACTGACCCACCTGTGCTCCATGGCCTGGACAGGTTCCAGGTGGATCATGCCACACTGGCCCACCTGTGCTCCATGGTGGAACACCGCATATGTACAATGACCCACCGATCACATACCATGTCTGTGGAAATAAAAGTGCACTGTGCAGTATCCTATTAGACCTCTGGGTCATTCCAGAGGGTATGTGGAGATGTCATGGGGGTAAGCCAGTCCTCTGTGCCCCGCATGGTTCAGCAGGTGACAGATGCACTGCTCCATGATATCCAGACCCACATATGGTTCCCAATGTCACTGCAGGAGATACAGGCAACCAAGGAGCATTCTATGCCATGCACAGTGTGTCCAATACCATTGGTGTCATCGATGGCACACATGTTGCTATCCTGTCCCCATACTTGGATGATGAGGCATAGAAGAATTGGAAAGGGTTCCATAGCATAAACTGCCAGGTCATGTGCAATGCACACAGCATCATCTCCAACATGTGCACGAAGTTCCCAGGGTCATGCCATGACACATATGTCCTCGACAACTCAGGCCTAGGTGTGCATCTTGCAGCATGTGTTGGCGTGGACAAGTGACTGTAGGTGAGTATCTACACCAGACAGGCACAGGTGGGCTGGACCACAGTGCACCATACTAACACTGTTCATGCTTCCATGCACAGGTGACAGCGGGTATCCACTGAGGCCATACCTGATGACACCATACTAGGCACCGCAAGGCCAGGTAGAGGTATCATACAATGAGTCACATTGGAAAATACACTCTGTTGTTGAAAGGACCATCAATGTACTGAAGAATAAGATGTGTTTCCATTGCCTGGACCACATGGGTGGCACCATGATGTCAGCGCCTGGGAGGGCATGCAGAGTGGGCATCACCTGTGTCATACTGTATAACCTATGTGTGTGATGACACCTACCCACACCTCCAGAAGAGCCAAGTGTCCATCCCCCCAGTGATGAGAAGGCGGTGGCTGAGCCCCCACGGGACACTCACATAGGCCGTGCTGTCCACCACACTGTGGCACACAGTACATTCGGTAGATAGGTGGCAGGCCCATGGGCACCGTGATAATCCACTATACTGAGTGCCCATGCACTCCTGTGCCCTGCAGCCTGTGGCTACAGTGTCTAGTGTCCACCATGCCATGTGCATTATGGGGCTGCTGTCATGGCGTAGTAGGCGGAGGGGGCCTGTCTGGTATGCTGCCCCATGTGGTGGGACATGTTGTGGTGTGTGTGTGTGTGTGTGGGAGGGGGCATGGTCACAGTGGGTACAGTGGGTATCTGTGGGCAGGGGCCACCCATGAGTCTGACTGGTGTGCATGGGGCGGCTACTGTCTGGTCTAGGTGTTGGGGCACCCCCACACAGTGGCTGTGGGCTGCTGTGTGCATTGGTGGTATGGATGTCCTGTGTGCTGCTGTCCATAACAATTCCTGCATGCACATGGCTGTGGTGTGTGGCCTGTGTACATGTGTGTGCCAGAGCCACATTTTATGTGTCGGTGACTGTGCACTGGGCCATTATGGATATTGCTGTGACCAGCCACAGTGTGTGATCACATCTGTATCACAGCGCTGCAGCAGATCATGTTGCGGTGTGCTGCTCTGCTCCTGTGCCGCTTATTGCCATGTTGTCACCCTGACAAGGTGTATGATGCCTGACTGTGCAACATCAGCAGTGGTGGGGGTGCTGAGGAAGCAGCAGTGGTGGTGGGGTGGTGGTGCTTGGGGGGCAGTGGTGGAGGTGGGGTGGCGGGGCAGTGGGTGGGAGGCAGGAGTGGCGGTGGTGTTGGGTGGCAGGGGCTGTGGTGGTGGGGTGGCAGGGATGGGGGCGGTGGTGGTGGACTGTTGGGTGTGGCACACTTAGTATCCTCTGACGGGGCCTCAGAGGCTGCCTGTGCAACTGTGGGGGACCCTGCCAGCATGTGATCCACTATCCTCTCCGGCACATCCCCTATGCGGTCAGTGCCCTGGCTCATTTCCACAATCACCTTGGTCATGCACCACTGCGCCTCTGTTCTCACGCTGAGTGATGAGCCTGTCCAGTTCCAAATGGCGCAGTTCCAGGTAGTGTGTCTGCAGGACACCCATGGTGGATACCTGCCTATCACATCTAGGATGTTATCGCCCTGTCTGCCATGTGCTCCATGTCCTGCAGAATGGGGGGCCTCATGTATGAAAGCAGCCATCGTGGGCTGGGCGTCGCTGACATTGCCATCCTGCCAGTTGGATGTGTCGTGGCCATGTCCTGTGCACCATCCACTGTGGCACCGGTCATGGCCTGTGGTTCCAGGTGCACTGCTGATGGCACACTGGCACTATGCAGGGGCACCTCCATGCTCGCTGCTGTTGTGGCATTTTGGTGTGTCGGACTGTCATCCATGGCCTCTGTTGTGTCAGTCCCTGCCAGACCCTCCTCCATGTCATCTTCCTTCCTCGCTGGTGGCTCATGGGTGGTACCTATGGATGGACACAAAGACAGATATTAGTGCACTCTGTACTGCCATGGCACATGTGACCATGTCTGGCAGTGTGCAGAGGGCAGGATACTTACCATCATTGGATCCCTGGGCCCAGGTGTTCGGTTGTGCTATGGGTGTGATCCACCCAGGTATGGTCCTCATAGATGGCCCTGTGGGATGCATGACAGTATAGTTGGCTGTGTTGCAGCTTCACAGCTCCCCCCTCCTGTCTGCCTCCCCATGGACATGGCATACCTTGCATTGTGTCCAAACCCTAGCCTCCCCATGCCATGTGACCTGGGTGATGGTCTCTACCACTCTGTGCTCCAGGGGGCTCAGCGCCTGTGCAGGGGATGGTGGACCGCTGCCGGTTTTCATCAGTGCCCAGTTGGCAGCCACCAGCTTTCACTTCATGGCCAACTGGAGGTCATGCCACTTGTGTTTTATCATGGCAAGCGACCAGGTCTCTGGCTCAGTGGTGGTTAACTGCCATCTGTATGACCTGCTAGATCCCGTGCTTGGTTTCTGCGGCAGTGGTCAGGACATGGGTCCCATACAGGACTGCGTAGTTGGTGCAGATGTCGGTGATGAGGGTGGTCATCTGCACTCCTGTGAAGTTGCTCGACCTGGTCTTATGGGGCCATCCAGGTGACCCCACATGCCTGGCACCACATGCCCACCGCCGTTGTGTGGCTGCAGCTGCACGGCTACCGCCTGCATTCCAGAGCTCCATTTTTCCTGTCCAGCCTGTTCTGTCATTTTGCCTACATTATTTATGTACATGCATACACACACGTCGGATGTGTATCACCATATATGGTGGGGTCAGGGGACGTGTTCACATGTTGTGTGGATGGGCGGCATACCCCTGCATACACCTACATGCATCTGCCATCCACGCCCCTGATTCTGCCCCTCTGTGCATGCGTGTTCGTACATGCAGTGCTGTCAGTACTGTCTGCACAGCATGTAGGTGCGCATGATGGTTGCATTGCATATGCACACAGTTTATGCGCCTTTGTGCATAGCCTCCAATGGATGTTTCCACTCCAGCTCCATAATATTTTGAGCTGAATCTTTCTTTATACCTAACATTTTGTCCAGGTCTGCTAGTAAAAAGTGGCACAATAATATTATATAAATAACCTGGGAGCATTTTTTCCCATAGGGAAACCCAGTTATAATTCACTGTTATAACCCACTGGTTATAACGGTGAGCACATGCTGGGTTTCCCTTACGCCATGCATGTGTCAGCTGTGGTCTTCCATTTGTTGCATTGGACAAGCTCTTGCACTCCAACCCAGTAAGTCTTACAATACTGAACTCAAAACCTTTTAACTTTTTGGAGGAATCATCAACAAAAAAAAAAGCAAAGTTTTAAACAGATGTTTCAGCTGAATCGGAGTCCCGACTGCAGACCGCACTTCAACCCAACCATGGCTCCACAGACTTTCTATTTATATAATTGCTGTGGTGGAAAACAGCTCCCAGCAATTATATAAAACAAACCATGGGTGGTGTGTAAAACTTGAATTTTACACACATCCTCGGTGTTGGATGCTTGCATAAACGCCTTGAGCTTCACTGTTGGGGTTTATGTAACATCCAACACCTCAGGTGTGTGTAAAATTCTTATTACACATACTACCCCATGTTTTATTATATCTTTTATGATCAGTATTGCACAAATAAGAATCACAAACTTCTGGTGATGTCACGTTCCTATGAGCAGCTAGATAGGAACGTTCCACGGGGGATCATGGTTTAAAACTGTAGTTTCTCTAAAATCAGATTAAAACCTTAGCAAATACCACTGCAGAGATCACCCACCACAGTGCGTCAGTCAAGTAGGGCTTCCTAGTTGGTGGAGTCGCTGGATGATAAGTGATATGGCAAAGGAGGCTCAGATAGAGAGAGCTTCCTGCCACCCCACGCCATGAGGCATAGAATGGAAGCAAGGAGATTGCGGCTGCTTTGGACCACACTTTATGATGGCAGATGGACTTAATGTTGGTCGAAATATAGAGTTTTAACCACAGAAGGAAATCTACCATAGCAGCCCTCCAGACAGACATAGACAAACTGGAAAAAAAGGCTTGGATGGATAGAGGATCGTCTGACTCAACAGGATGGCCACATCGATGCTGTGGAGCATGCCATCCTGCACCTACATAATTCCATATAAGCCCTCCAGGATCAGGCCGAAGATGCGGAGTGTAGGGCCTGACATAATACCAGGATTTCCAGTGTTCTGGAGGGTGACGAGGGCACCAACATGCTGTCCTTTCATCCCACCATGCTCCGTACACCCTATAACTCCCACCTGAACTGTTCCTGGGATGGGCACACTGGGCACTGGGGCTGAAGCCTAGCCCAGAGACCCATCTCTGCACCATTGTACTCTGGTTTCTCTGATTTCAGGAGAAAGAGAAGGTCCTGCATCAAGCCTGCTAACAAAAGACAGTACACTAACAGGGCACACTAATTTAATATGATAATAATTACTCCACAGTGGTCATGGCTAGAAGACACAAATATCTACCAATCATGTGAGTCCTAAAGCAGCAGAATGTAAATTCAGGACTCCTTTCCCTGCATGCCTGATAGTTTTCCTGGATAATGGCACGCAATTTTATGACTAGCAGCAGAAGCTGTCTCAGGACTTCTGAAGCATGGCTTTAAGGTGGAACTCCAGCCCCTGCAGAACACTCCAAACTCTCTGGCGGACAAGTTAGCACAGAAAGCTTGGCAAAAGAAGAGGAGATCACACCAAAGGCCCAGCACAGACAACAATCAGCAGTGGTAGTTCAAGAAATTGCTGGACACCTGAGACACACTTCCCAGTCACTGACCTCTCAACCAGAGACAGCCACCAGAGAGACCTGAACTGGACATACATTCTTATTAATACAGGCTAGTGGTTTGTGCATCTCCTGGGCCCTTACTCCTACCTCTGGGATTCCCCCTTACTCCTGCTCCCACCTTGCTAGTCTATGACTCCAGTGCTGGCATAAGAAGTGTGAGGTAAATGGCCTGGGCTGTGCGGTGGTACCCACCTCCTAGCATGCATTGTCACTCCCCACCAACCCCATTGTGCAGCCATGTTACTTCACAGTGGGACCTAGCTGAGCAACTCCTTAAGGAAGACCTGTGCTTGTGGACCACATTGGACCCATTGATACGCAGTGGGAGAGCACCCTAAGTATCGGACAGATTGTTTTTTACTGAGGCCTGTGGTTTCAATTCACCCCATGACCTCTAACACTAGAACACCATACAGACTTCTGTGCAGAGTGGCTTAATGGTCACAGCAACATGTGCACCACATCAACACTCCAAAAGGAAAGGCACCATGTGTCTGAGCCACATTTCAGATATGACACTCTGCTTAGCCAGCCAGTGCATGGTCCTCAAGACAGGGGACCTAGATAGTATAATTTCTTCCAGGAATCAGCATCAGTTGGCAGGGAGTGATGCTGTTTTGTGGGACTGAGGGAAGGGACCACCCACACACGGAATCACTCAGCACAGTCTAGCATAATTCAATTATGTACAGTCCCTCACTGAGCATGGACTACCCAGCGTGGGGGCTTGGGCTCAGGAGGATGGGGGAGTGGTGTGCGGAGGACGCGCCACATGTGGCAGGTATGGGGACAGGGATGCTGAGAGCTTTCCAGCTACATCTGACGGTTGCTGTGAACTTGAGAGTCATATTGTGGCCTAAGCAGAACATTTGCTTTGTAATTACCAAACCAGGCCACTTGACAATTTGAACACCAGTTACATATGTTTTTCTGCTCATGTGGGTAGACCCTCATGCCTGCTCTGATATAAGCCTTTGACCTAGTTAACACCTACAACAAGGATACCCTACTGATACAGAACTACCAACTTGCTATATTGCAAAGTGGGAGTGTACTTAAGCAATAAGGTATGACAGGGGGTGCATTATGGTGGGATAATGGTCCACCTCGGGTGTGTTGAAGCATGAGGTGATGGTAAGTGCTTCCACCACCTGAGAAGGGCCATTAGCCCACCATAACGCACCTCTGGAGTGCCTCATTGTGATTATGAAATGGGTCCTTTTTAGTAAACTGAGTGTATTTTTTTTTTCAACATATTACTTTTAGCCAGGCTATTGTGCTGGGATAACGACCCAGATGAAAGTAATTCTTGATCAATCAGCAGCCAGCATTCTTTCTGCCCATTTGATAATTAAGCAATAAGGCATGACAGGGTGTGTGTTATTGTGTAATAATGTCACTCCTCGGGTGGGCTGAAGCTCGAGGCAAAGCCAAGTGCTTCCACCACCTGAGGAATGACGTCATTACACTATAACACACACCCTGGAGTGTCTTATTGCTATTATACAATGGCTCATTTAAAAATAATAATTACAAGTTTTAATTTTTTTATATATGACATTTTTTATCTTTTTTTTTTTGTATGGGAGACATATATTGTAAATATAAGATAAACTAGTCCAGTAGGTGGTGCTGGTATTTCATGCTGTCATGCTGCCTGGAATGATCCTGTCTATCCAGTCCTCCAGAGTTTAGTACTGTCTTGTCATCCCCCCTTCCCCCGACTGTTTACACACCTGCTAAATCAGGCTGTATTTTAAGTTTGTTTCCTTTTCTTTACTGTGAAAATTGTAGCCATTCCCTTCCATGGTTGTGCATCTGCTGGGCTACTACAGTGAAGGACCCTGAAGTGTTTCACGAGCTATGGTGATTTTGGCACCAAGGAGAGTAAACTGCATTTTTTTACTGAAACATTGGCCAATAAGGACTAGGAGTATGGCAGGGGTAGAGGATCTTCATAAATTGAGGATGCAAGATAGATTTCTTTTTCTGGAACTGAGCGGCTTCTGTGAACTACACAATCGGCAGTTACAGTCAGCGCAGTCAACGCAGTTCACTGAGGACGTTCCTTTCGGGGAAAATACCTACAGAAAATAAAATTTATTCTGAAGCCTGATGTGTGGTCTGTGTTCTGTGACTGGTGAAGCAAGGCACATGGGAAGGGGGTGGTAAGCTATAATGACTTCTAGGCAGTGCCAGCTTCTTGGTGGCTTGTGTGAGGAAGGAGGGATTTCTTTTCGAGTTGTGTGGTCAGCTGTGTGCTTGGACTTAATATAGTGATGTTGTTGTTGAATAACATCACTGTCCCAGGCACACACTGACCAATCAGGATATGTGAAATTTTCTTACCATTGTATAATTTACTTTATACCTGATTAACTAGAGCAGCAGCAGGTTTGGAACTTGAGAGACTTAACACTGGTATCGACATACAGCTGGGTAGAGTGGTGGTGGGGGGGCGTTGCTCTTTTTTGTACTGTTAAAACTAACCCCAATTGACTTATCACATCTCAGCCTCATCTTGGAGGGTCAGCTGCCACCACTACTGGTGTCTGGAAACCTAAATTTATTTATTGATTTGGATTACAACCTTTAAGCTAGCAGCTCATTTGCAGAGGTTCCACGTCAGTTCACAGAAGTTCCAGAGCTATACATTAGTTACATTGGTTGCAGTGTTCAGCAATGTGTGGCAAGTACAAACCAGTAGTTAAGACAGATCATATACCAACAGCAATAGGTGCTCCCCAGTTAGGCATTGTCAAGAGAGCACAGTGTGCCAAGGTACATGCAGAGGAACAGACATATAGTGGCACACTTGGGGTGACCACAGTCACACCATTGTCAGACTGTGGGTAGCTTGATGTGTGCAAGGTCAGTGATCATCTGTAGCAATTACAGTTGAAGTTCCTTCTTGATGGTGATGATTTTGCTGATGCTAGCTATGGTGTTAGGGAGCTCATTTAGCCATTTGGGATCTTTATAAGCTATGGCCCTTTGTGCAAGCGAGGTGTGTCTGAACGGGACAGAGAGGTTGTCCCTGTCTTTGGTTCTTGTGCACTGCGAGGGATTAGTTGGTGTGAAATGTCTTAGTAGCCTGGCTGGTGTTAGGCCAAGCAGGTCTTTTCCCCCAGGACACATGTTTGGTATTTAATCCTACTCTGCAAGGGTAGCCACTCTGAAGCCCATCTCTTCAAGTGGTATAACAGGCTGTGCTTTGAAACAACTGAGAAGCTGCATGGGATATACTATATTGGACTAGAAATCTGCAACTGATCTCTCTTACTTACATCTGAGGGAAGTTTTCCTTACTTTACAGTCTCACATTGGTATTGCTTTGTGTTTAATTTCATTTTTAAATCAGGAAAGGGGTTTTCAAAACTACTTATCGTGTGAGCAACTTCAGAAGGGTTGAAATAACTGCATATCTGATTTTCCTTTGTGGCTATCTGGACTGTCTGCTAGTACTCTAACAGTTTACATTACATTAATATAGTTGGAAATAACTGACTGGTAGTAGCTGTGTACTTTGAATAGCAAATGCTGCAGTTTGTAATTTGATGCCAGACACAGCCTCAGGTGGGGGAATTGTCTTCACTAGTCAGGGAGACCTTGCATCATAGCCAATTGTTTTGGGTGGAGGACTATTCTAGCATTGATCAATTACTATAAACTACTGGTGTGATCCTGTTTCAGACAGAAGCCCATCTCTTCAAGTGGTGTAACAGGCTGTGTTTTGCAACAACTGAGAAGCTGCATGGGATATACTATATTGGACTAGAAATCTGCAACTGATCTCTCTTACTTACAACTGAGGGAAGTTTTCCTTACTTTACAGTCTTACATTGGTATTGCTTTGTGTTTAATTTCGTTTTTTAAATCAGGAAGGGGGTTTTCAAAACTACTTATCTTGTGAGCAACTTCAGAAGGGTTGAAATAACTGCATATTTGATTTTCCTTTGTGGCTAACTGGACTGTCTACTAGTATTTTGTAACAGTTTGCATCAAATTACTTTTAAATAGTTGACAAACCAGTTACTGGAGATAGCTGAACTACTATAAAGGGCAGTACTCACCAGGGTGATGGAGCAGTGGTGTATTTGATTGTTTCTAACAGTCACCAGTGGTTGTGGACTACCCCCACCTTCCCGCACCCCACCCCCAGCCGTGACGTTTCCTTTATAGCCAAGGTTCTGACATCACTTCCTCAACAGGTCTTGGGGCAGAACTGTCATATTCTTAATAACCCAGCACAGTGCATAAAGGGTAAGAACACACCACACAAAGGAAGAAAATATATATATATATATTACATATTGTATATCAAAAGGGAGAGGGACATGTGGGGAGTGTTGCAATGCACTGGCTCTGGGGCAGCAGTTTTCTGGGAGACATTCTGGAAACTGCATTTCTGTCCTATTTGCAGGCAACTGTCAGCTCTGAGGGAGGAGGTAGCCCACCTCCAGGCTGAACTGGCAAGGACTAAGGAGGCCTCCCCCACCCAAAGAGCACCACTGCCACAGAGGCTGCCAAGTATGAAGAGCAGGTGGACCACAGTGGGTTCTGGGAGGGTACGGGTAGTGGAACAGAGGCGAAGCCCCCTAGTTGTACCTCTACACAAACCATATGCCAGTCTGGCAGAGCAAGGTTCCTCTATGATGGCACCCTCAGTGGAGACCAAGAAGAATGCTGAGGACACCCACAAGGGAGACCCACAGAAGGGTGGCAAGGGACACCACAGGGGAAGGAAACAGCTTCTGATAGGGGACTCAGTTGTTAGAGGGGTAGACCTGGGGAAGGGAGAGGAGAGGGAAGCAAGGTGCCTGCCTGGTGCCATGGCTTGGAGGAATGAGAAGCAAATCCTCAGGATTGCAGAAGCAGCATCACAGGAGAGGGAACTAGATATCATTGTCCACCTTGGGACAAATGACCTAGCTAGGTATGGGATCAGTGCAGTGCAGGATGAAATTGTGGAGTTGGGGAGGGGCCTCAGAGAGGTAGCAAGCACAGTTACCTTCTCAGAGGTGCTGCCAGTCCATGGCAGGTGTGAGGCTAGGGTACCACACACCATGTAGTTTAATGAATGGTTGCAAAACTGGTGCAGAGCACAGGGCTTTGGCTTCATTGGGTGCTGGGGGTACACCTGGAGAGATGAAGGTTTATATTGGCACGATGGTCTGCATCTGTCCATGAAGGGAACCAAGATCCTAAGTGACAGGTTTAAATGCTTCCTTGGCAAGCTTTTAAACTAGCCATGGGGGGAGGTGCTAATAAGAGGCAGGAAATGTCAAGCCTCCCCCCGCAAAACATGACGGGTAGTAAGGTAAACACTGAGGTACAGTGCTCAACATAGGGCAGGACAGGGGTAAATGGAAAAATTGACAAGGGCAAAAAGAGCAGGCATGGGGGAAAAAAGCCAACATTAAATAGAGGGCAATGAGTACCAATGCCCGTAGTCTGGGAAACAAGCTTCCTGAGCTAGTAGCCTTGATGGAAGATGAACACTTGGATATTGTGGCAGTCACAGAAACATGGTACACAGAGAACCATGACTGGGATGTCAACATACCAGGATACACAATCTACAGGAGGGACAGGGAGGGTAAAAGAGGAGGAGGAGGAGGAGTAGCTCTCTATGTAAAGGAAGGGATAAAAGCAACAGAACTAAAGAGTAAACAGGGAGCAGATGAGGTACTTTGGGTCACCCTGGAGACAGGAAATGGCACCACAATCCACATGGGGTTGTATACAGACCCCCATCTCAGGGGAGGGAATGGACAAGGAAATGATAGAAGGCTTTCTTAGAATGGCAGAAAAAGGGGAGATATTGTTGATGGGGGACCTGAATATGCCAGATGTTAACTGGAGCACCTTTGCTGCAGGCACATCCAAGAGCAGGGTCATTCTTGATGCCCTACAGGGTGCATGCCTCAGACAGCTAGTATTGGAACCCACTCGGGAAGGAGCAATCTTAAACCTGGTACTCCCAAATGGGGATGGAGAAAGAATCTCAGATTTAGAAGTGGGTAGCCGTCTGGGAACAAGCGACCACCAAACAGTGTGGTTCACGATAAACACAGCCATACAATCAAGCCATACAAAAGCAAGAGTACTGAACTTTAGGAGGGCTGACTTTGGGAAAATGAGAGAGTGCCTCAGAAAAGCACTAGCAAACAGGCAAGAAGGAGGGGTGGAGGAACAATGGGAAGTGATCAAAACAGCCATCACAGAGGCAGCAAGCCTTTGTGTAAAGCAAATCAATAAAACACAACGGAGAAAAACGCTATGGTTCTCAAAAGAAGTGGTAGGGAAGGTTAGGAGAAAAGGACAGCATTCAGGAAATATAAGGGAACACAGAAGGAGCAGGACAGAGAACTTTATCAGTTAAAGCAGAAAGAGGCTGGGAAGGCAGTCAGAATAGCAAAGGCCCAAACCGAGGAAAGGATAGCCAATTCTGTTAAGAAGGGGGATAAGACCTTTTATAAGTACATTAGGGAACAAAGAAAGACCAAAGGAGAGATACTGAAGCTTAATAAAGGGGAGAGAATGTGGGTAGAGGGTGACAGTGAAAAAGCAGGGATACTAAACGAATATTTCTGCTCATTATTCACAAAGGAAGAGGAGGGGGAGTTACCTAAACCAAACAAGAGAAACACTCTGAAGACGGGGGTCGATACTAGTCCATTTACAGAAGAATGGGTTCTGAAAGAACTACTAAAATTGAAGGTGGACAAATCAATGAGGCCTGATGGGATTCACCCAAGCATTCTAAAAGAACTAAGGGTAGAACTAATGACACCGCTGACTACTCTCTTTAACTAATCATGGGAGGATGGGGTGGTACCCAAAGACTGGAGGAGGGCAGATGTGATTCCTCTTCACAAAAGTGGGAGCAGGACAGAGGCAGGAAACTACAGACCAGTTAGTTTGACCTCAGTTGTAGGGAAAATGATGGAATCACTTCTGAAGGAAAGAATTGTTGAGTACCTAGAGGCCAGTGGGGCACAGGACCCAAGGCAGCATGGATTCACGATGGGAAGGTCATGTCAGATGAATCTAATAGATTTATTTGACTGGGTGACCAAAGTAGTAGACCAGGGAGGGGCTGTGGACATGGCCTACCTAGATTTTAGCAAGGCATTTGATACAGTCCCACACAAAAGATTAATACACAAGTTAGCCAGCCTTGGAGTGGGTCCCAAGGTGGTAGCCTGGATAAAAATTGGTTAGACAACAGGACACAGAAGGTAATAGTGAGTGGCACACATTCCGAAGAAAGGGGGTCACTAGTGGAGTACCCCAGGGCTCAGTACTGGGTCCAGTCCTCTTTAACATCTTTATAGGTGATATTGCAGAGGGTCTGGAAGGAAAGGTATGCCTCTTTGCAGATGATACAAAGATCTGTAACAGAGTTGATACACAAGAGGGGGTAGAAAGGATGAGAAGGGACTTGGCAAGGTTGGAGGAATGGTCAGACATATGGCAACTTAGATTCAATGCAAAGAAGTGCAAAGTAATGCACCTGGGAAACAAAAACCCAGGAGAAGAGTACACAATAGCAGGGGAGGTACTAACAACAACAAAAATGGAACGGGACTTGGGGGTAGTCATATCAAATGACTTAAAGGTGGGTAAGCGATGTGAGAAATCAGTGAGGAGAGCCGGGGGATACTGGGATGCATAGGAAGGGGCATCACAAGTAGAAAAAGGGAAGTGGTTATCCCTCTGTACAGACAGTTGGTGAGACCCCATCTGGAGTACTGTGTGCAGTTTTGGAGACCTCATCTACGCATGGACATAGACAGGATGGAAGCAGTCCAGAGAAGGCAACTAAAATGGTGCAGGGTCTGCATCAGAAATCATATGAAGAGAGACTGAGAGAGCTTAATATGTATACCCTTGATGAAAGGAGGGACAGGGGACATGATAGAAACATTCAAGTACCTCAAGGGAATCAACAAAGTCCAGGAGGGTAGCATCTTTCAGAAAAAGAGATTGTAAGAACAAGGGGCACAATTTAAAGATAGAGGGG
Organism: Neoceratodus forsteri; assembly: GCA_016271365.2. Taxonomy (NCBI): domain Eukaryota; kingdom Metazoa; phylum Chordata; order Ceratodontiformes; family Ceratodontidae; genus Neoceratodus; species Neoceratodus forsteri. The sequence goes on along the minus strand of CM057452.1, from coordinate 262,716,288 downwards.
GATGGCTCAGGGTAATGTGGAAATCTTTTTCATGGAAGAGTGGTGGATGCGTGGAACTGCCTTCCTGGGGAGGTTGTTGGGGCTAAAACAGTGGGGGAATTCAAACATGCATGGGACAGACACAAGGCAATTGTAGTGGGGGGTGGCAGGAAGTAGGCTGTTGGTTAACTAAAATCTGCATCTTATCCAGTAGGTAGGGAAATGGGCAGACTGGGTGGGCCAAGTGGTCCTTATCTGCAGTCAAAGTCTATGTTTCTATGTATGAGAGTAAAGGTTACAAGTATGGGTTGTTCTGTCAGCCCCAAGAGCCAGTCTGCAGGCCTTGTTTAAGACAATCTGTATCCTTTTTAGTGTTGTGTTGGAAGCGGCACTCTAAATAACAAGCCTGTACTCAATTAGGCCCTGTCAAACTAATCTCATAGACTCCTTTGACTGGGTAACCAGAGTGATGGACCAAGGGGGAGCAGCTGATTTTGCCTACTTTGACTTCAGCAAAGCTTTCGATACTGTTCCACATAGAAGATGGATTAATAAGCTGGGTAGGCTTGGGGTGGGTCAGACATTGGTCAACTGGGTGGCAAACTGGTTGAAGGGCAGAAAACAGAGAGTGGTGGTAAACGGTATACAGTCAGAAGAAATGCAAGACACAATTGGGGTACCTCAGGGATCAGTCCTGGGGCCAGTCCTCTTCAATATCTTCATCAGTGACATTGCAGATGGACTGGAGGGTAAGGTTTGTCTGTTTGCAGATGACACCAAGATCTGCAACAGAGTAGATGATCCAGATGGGGTGGGCAGAATGAGAAGAGATCTGGATAAACTAGCAAAATGGTCAGAAGAGTGGCAACTGGAGTTTAATGCAAAGAAGTGCAAGATCATGCACATAGGGAAGAGAACCCCCGAAGCCACCTATAGGCTGGGAGAGGAGTTGCTGGGATTCACAAGGGAAGAAAGAAACTTGGGCATCATCATCATCACCGATGACCTGAAATCATCCAAGCAGACCACTAAAGCAGTAGATGAGGCTAGGGGGATGTTAGGGTGTATTAGTAGGGGTATCACAAGTTGGAAGAGGGAGGTAATAATCCCTCTTTACAAGACACTGGTTAGGCCCCAGGGTGTATTAGTAGGGGTATCACAAGTTGGAAGAGGGAGGTAATAATCCCTCTTTACAAGACACTGGTTAGGCCCCATCTGGAGTACTGCATGCAGTACTGGAGGCCACACTTTCACAAGGACATTAACCAAATTGAGGCAGTCCAGAGAAGGGCAACCAAAACAGTGCAGGGACTGCATCAGAAAACATATGAGGACAGATTAACGGAGCTCAATATGTATACCTTAGAGCAAAGGAGGGAGAGAGGTGATATGATCGAAACATTCAAACACCTTAAGGGCATTAACAACATGAAAGAGTCTAACATGTTTCAATATAAGAAAAATAGCAGGACAAGAGGACACAGCATGAGATTAGAGGGAGGCTGATTAAGGAGTAATGTAAGGAAGTTCTTTTTCACAGAAAGGGTGGTGGATGCATGGAACGGCCTACCTCAGGAAGTGGTGGATATGAATACAGTGCAGGGCTTCAAACAGGCATGGGATAGGCATAAAGAAGCAATACAGATGAGTATGAATATATAAGCCATTGACAGAGCAAAGGCCGATGGCACACTAATAAGGTAGAAAAAGAAATGGGCAGACTGGATGGGCCTTGCAGTTCTTATCTGCAGTCAACTTCTATGTTTCTATGTTTCAATTACCAACAGAATTGAGCTACTTATGGCCAGCTTCAGTGCAGTGGTAGTCATGGCATTCCAGTGACGGTAGTGTAAGCCGAGCTTAGCGGTGGCTGTTCTAACTATGTGATCATATATTGGGTGAAGGAGAGGGTGTCATCTAGATATAAGCCCAGGTACTTGAAGGTATCAGCTTGTTTCAGTTGCACCCCACCCTTGCTAACAATGGATAGGGGGGTCTACCCTGTACTTCAGTTTCAAAGTATTGTCCCACCCATATCCACCCTTGTCAGATATGGCTGGAGGCCCCTCATCAAGAGGCATTTCCTCCAGGCAGACTCGATTTGCCACAGAGCCTGACAAGGCACCCACCTTGGAAGCCCACTTACTGTTGGATCCAGGCTGGACCACCTCTGGGCCTGGTTCTTGGGGGGAAAAATCTCCTGGGGCCCCAGGTTTAGCCACAGTTAGTTTCCCTTGTAATTCTCACTTTGTTGTTGGTGCCACCACCATAGGGATGGAGTATTGTCCTCCCATGTCACCATCCCACCAGTTCAGGAGAATTCTCATATTGTTCAAAGATCATCTTAGGTTACTACTGTGAAGGCTGGAGGATTGGCAGTGGTTGCCGGGGTGGGGACGTGTGGATGGCATTGTACTACCTTCACACATACAACCTCGTTTGTGGGTCCTCCTACTATTCACCTTTGCTCATGGAACATGAATGGCCTCACAAACCCAGTCAAATAGGCAAAAATGCTGTCATGCATTAATGGAATGAGGCCAGAGCTGGTGCATCGCCAGGAGTTGCACCTGACCACCCCAGAACATGCTAAGCTTGTGAAGCTGGGCTTCACTGTAGAATATTCCTCTTCCTCTTCATTCAAGGGAGGACACAGGAGAGAAGTGGTCATCCTTATACCCGCCATACTCAGTTTGAGGAACAACAGGTATGGAGAGCCCTGGAAGGCTGGCTAGTCATGGTCCAAGGTATTGTACATGGACAGGAAGTTACACTAGCCAACCTTTATGTCCTCTGTAATATTAATACCCCAAACCTTAAGAACTGGTTGCAACAGATCATTTCCTTCACTAAGGGAATATTACTATTAGCTGGGGATCTGAATATTACCTTGAACCCCAGCCTAGATTCCTCCACACCGAGCTCCTGCAAGTTCCTACCATAACATAAATATTGTTTAAAAACAATGCAAGAGCTGGGATTATCAGCTTTGGCGAGCTCTAAACCCTTGGCTGAGTGGAAACACATACTATTCCGTGGTGCATTATACATACTGTCAGCTGCATTACTGCTTTAAGTAAGGGAGACACGTCTTCCAAGTCTCCCAGTGTGTGACTGGAGACATCTTTCTCTTGGACGATGCCCAGGTAGAAAGTTTTGAGACTTTGGCCTAGAAAAGAGATCAACAAGAAGGTGCCTTAACACGTACCTGTTAAAATCATAAACCTTCAGCACTTATAGTAAGGAGAAACTGATGGAGATCTTCCAGGAATATCCTGCAGATGCAATCTCTCATTCCATCAGATGGGACACTATTAAAGTTGTCCTGAGAGGTCTCCTCATGCAACACTCCTCCCAGCTGAAAAAAACAAAGATAGAAATGCAGGCAGGCCCTTGAGGACATGCTGCACTTTCTTCAACAGGTACATCAGCGGACAACCTTTTCATCACACCACAGAACACTAAAGTCGATGCAGACATAGACAACTTATGCCTGGAACAGACCAGGATTCTGTTCACTTCTTACACTTGTGTTATTGCAAAGGAAGGTCAAGATCCTCTTACCTACTGGCCTTCCAGGTGTGCATGCAGTGCAAGGCCGCAACAATTTTGGCCATACAGCACCCAACTATGGGTACCCAACTAACTAAATAGCAAGATAACGCGCAGGCCTTCCAGAGCTACTATGAAGCACTGTACACTCTGGAGACCTCACCACCGCAGGAGCAGCTAGAGAATTCCCTTCACAGATTATGGCCACCTACACTCTCACAGGAACAAGACAACTGGTTACTTTTTCCAATCACCCAAAAGGAGGTGAATCAGGTCATCTGTCATGCTAAAGCCATGAACACCCTTGGACCAGATGGCTACAGAGCCAAGTTTTACAAACTTGCAATACAGCTCCTACTACCCCCACTACAGGCCATATACAATGAAGTACTGCAGGGAAGAAATCTCCCTCCCTCCCTCCTGGTGATAGGCAGCCATAACATTTATACCCAGATCTGATAAGAACCCTCACCTCTGCCCCTACTATCACCCTGTATCAGTGTTAAACACAGATTATATGTTTTTTATGTCTGTCATAGTTAAGCTCCTGGATCAACTGCTCCCCCTCTTTATCCATAGGGATCAAAAAGGGATTGTCCGGCCCTGAACCATGACAGATAATATCTGCCTCACCTTACATGTCATCCACCAAATGCCATGGTCCCCAACTCCATCCTTATTAATTAGTCTGGATGCCAAAAAGGCTTCTGATCAGGTCTTCTGGCCTGTCTTGTATGCATTGCTCGAGCAGTTGGGTTTCCCAGGCCCCTCTGTAGAGCTCTTAAGTGGCTTTACACCTCCCACAAGGCATGTGTGAAGGTAAGTGTTCATCACTCCCCTGACTTGCCCCTTAACAAAGGGACTTATCAAGGTTGTCCATTGTTTCCCCTATTATTTGCGATGTATATAGAGCCGTTAGCGCAGGCCATAAAGGATGCTACTTTGTTTCAGGGTGTCATGGTGGAAGGAGAGGAACATTGCATTGCATTGCACTATATGCAGATGATGTGTTACTTTACCTTCGAGACCCGGAGATGCCTTGCCCAAATGTATTTGATATCATGTGCACTTAGTGCAATGTCTGGCTCTCACCTGAACACAGCCAAAACTGAAAAACTGTGCTTCCACTTTTCCCCTTCTCAGCCCCTCCAAACTGTCTTCCCATTCAATTGGAACTTAAATAAATTGAAATATCTGGGTATATATGTAGCACGTATACCTGCCATGTCTTTTAGGGATAACTATGTTCCCTTTGCTCAGTCCATGACACAAAACTTTAAATGGTGATGCACACTGCCTCCATCTCTGTCCAGACACATCAAGGCGATACATATGTTCCCACTGCCCAGGGCATTTTACCTCTTTCAAAATGTTCCGTTGACCCACCCCACATGATTGTGGATGGATGGGAGCAGAGAACTATACAGATTTAACTGAGCAGCTCAAAGACCACACATCAATTTGTAGAAACTGTTTTTGCCTAAGAACAGAGGGGGTTTAGCCCTACCGACTGAACAAGGGTACTATTGGGCAGCTCACATGCGCTTTGTACTCTTTCACCATTTATGCAGTCACCACGCCATCTGGTGGATCTGGAAGGAGCCTTATTTCCTAATGAGCACCTTGTCCAAGCAATGTACCACTGGATGACACAATTGACAGCGACGAATACTGTAAACTCAGATTGAGGTGCCAGGTGAAAGTATGATTCTCCATTCAGACAGCACTGCTTACTACTTCATTCCTACCCATGATATCTCCTGTATCATAGCTGGAGGACTTCACCCCCCTTCAATTAGACTATGGTTGTTGGACTTGTGAAAGATACTGTCTGCCATAAATCTACCAGTTTTAACAGGGTAATGCACTTTCATCCTTCCAGGGCATGCAAGCCCAATACCAGCTCCAGAGCATAGAGTATCACTGATACCTGCAGCTGAGACACCATATAAGAACCCTGCCATTGGGAGGCTGGACCCCGGAGATGCATCTTGCACTTACTTGGTTTACTTGGTTTGTTTGAGAAAAAAGAAGGCCAAGGCCCATCTAGATTTTCCCCCACACTGAGTGGGAACATTTCACATAACATATTTCTCGGTCAACCAAATATCAACACCTTTTTTGAATGATTCAATGTTAGTTGAATCAACCAATTCCTGTGGAAGTCTATTCCACAGTTTTGGTGCCCTTAGTGAGAAAAAGTTTAATCTTATAAGTTGTTTAGTGTGACATCTTGGAACAATACGTCTTGTGACATAAGATAGTCCGCATTTATTCATCAGATCAGGTTTTTTTTTAAGCTTATATATTAGAAGTAAATCCCCCCTAGCCCTTCTACTCTGAAGAGAATGTAAACCGTAGTAGATAATCTGGATTTATAGGGCAATTTAGCTAACCTAGGAATCATCCTTGTTGCACGTCTTTGTTCTCTCTCCAAACGATCAATATCTGCCTTTAAATAGGGATTCCAAAAAGGAGACCCATAGTCAATAAGGGGTCGGACACATGATCTATAAAGGGCCATCACACACTGTTCGGATTTATTCACAAATGATCGCTGGATTTGTCTTAGTAGACCATTGGCAGAATTAGCCACTTTAGTACAGTGATCAATTGATGAAAGTCTAGAATTAACTAAAACACCCAAATCCCTTTCCACATATGATGAATTTAATAGTGAGTTACAAATGTAGTATTTATTTCTGGGGTTTTGAGATCCAAAATGCAAAACTGCACGCTTATCAACATTAAACTCCATCAAATTATCAGTTGCCCATTTTTCGATCAACTTTAGATCAGAGTTCAAAGAATTGAAGTCTGATAGATTATTCACTAGACCCCCAAGCTTTGAGTCATCAACAAATTTAGACAACCAGCTATTGTTTGATACCTGCATATCACTTATATAAATAAGGAACAAAACTGGGCCCAGCACCGAGCCCTGGGGGACTCCGCTAGTAACTGCGCCCAGTCCAGAGGGTTGATTATTTAATACCACTCTTTGGGTTCTATTTGTCAGCCATGCAGAAACCCAGTTAATTAATTGATCTGAAAAAACAAAATGATACATTTTGTTGATAAGAATACTATGAGGAACCTTGTCAAAGGCCTTACTATAATCCAATAAGACAACATCCATTTGACTTTTGTTATCCAGACCCTGACTAATATTATTATAGAATGATATTAAATTAGTTGCACAGGAATGATTGGTTCTAAATCCGTATTGAATAGGGTCGATAATTTTTAATTCAGTCATTTCTTTTTCAAGAAATGATTTTATCAGTTTTTCCATTGTTTTGCAGATAATTGAAGTGAGGCTTATTACACGATAGTTCTGAACTATAGACCTGATACCTTTTTTGTAGATTGGAGTTACAAATGCCGTTAACCAGTCTAAAGGAATTTCTGCTTTATGAAGAGATTTATTAAATATTATTTGTAAAGGAGAGGCTAAAGCCTCGGCAGTATGAATTAAGAATCTAGCATTAATCAAATCGGGACCTGGGCTTGTAGTTTTCTTTAAATTTGTAAGGAATGGATATATATCAGAAGCCTTAATACTATATGAGTGAGTTAATTTAGGATGAGATCCAATATTTATTTTAGGCAAGTGGGAGCTTTTTTTAGCAAAAACTGAGCAAAAATAAGAATTAAAAAGATTAACTATATCCATATTCAACTGTATGGCAATACCATCATGAGTTAATGGCCCTACCTTATGAAAATTGCCTTTTTTATTATTTAAATATGAAAACAGCACTTTATATCCATCTTTGGTATGTGTCAATTTGAATTCAATTTTCATTTTAGCCTGCTTGATCATACAGTATGTTTGAGTTTTTGTAGAGTTTTTTTATACTCAAGGAAAATTGCGATATTACTTTTACATTGACTACTTTTTAGTTTCCTGAACAATTTTTTTTTCTTTATTTGTAACCTAATTAATTCATTCAGCCATTTTGGTATTCTACCCTTTTTGTTGTATTTGTTTTTAATTGGAACATATTTCTTTTCAAGTGAGTAAATTAAATCTTTTAATAAGGTCCAAGCCTCATTTGGAGAAAGACCCTGAAAAACCTTGTCCCACTGAGTATTATTAATTTCTCTATTAATGCTATTGTAGTCTGCACTATCGTAATTTTTGTATGTTGACTTATTAGGTAAACTGCATTGGGCTCCTATCAGATCAAACAGTATAGAATAATGGTCACTATTGCCCAAGGGATCCAAAATCTGAATATAGGTTATTTTATAACTAATATTAGAAATGAGAAGATCCAGAATGTTAGTTCCTCTGGTAGCAGAAGAAACAAGTTGCACTTATCCATTATCCGTTAGTACTGATAGAAATTCACAATCGTGGTTGCTATTTCCTGAGTGGGAGGACCAACTTATGTGAGGTATATTAAAATCACCCAGTATTATTGCATCCTTATAGCTAGTAAAGTGGGCAAGATCTTTAATCAGATCTTTCTAAGTATTTGAATCACATGACGGGGGGATTATAGCAATTCCCAATTATTATCTGTTGAAGTCCTTGAGGTTGAACTGCCACCCAGATACTTTCAGAATTATTTGGGGCTAAAAGTTCAAAAGATGAAATGTCATCTCTAATGTAGAGACAACCCCCCCCCCCTTCTTATTGACTCTGTTTTTGTGATAAAGTTTAAAACCCATTATTTGTTGACTCCACTGGGAATGTGAGTCCCACCAGATTTCAGTTATTGCAATTATGGCCAGGTTTAGTAATTTACTTTTTGCTTCTAATTCTGATAATTTAGACATGTTTAAAGAGCGAGCATTTAAAGATAGAATTTTAAATGTTCCTGGTAACTGGGTCATAGGTTTAGTTAGAGATGTGGGCTGATTCCCATTCTCCCCCTTTTTTGTTAGTTTAAATGATTGTTTATGATGTTTAAAAAGGAGATTTGCCCAGCATAGTGCTACCTCTCTTATTCAGATGCAAACCATCCCAGCAATATAGAGGAGATTTATCAACAAAATGTTCCCAGTGGGTAAGACAGGGAATGTTCTGACTAATACACCATTTTCTAAGCCAGTTATTTACAGATTTAATTTTTGAAATCAAATCCTGAGTGGCTCTAGGAACTGGCAGAATTTCTGAAAAACAAACAGTGCATCCTTTGTCCACAAGCAAATTGTTGAGAGCTACAAAATTCTGTTTCACTTTATTAAGAGTTGTAGTATTCTGAATATTGTTTACGTCTACATGAATTATGACAAAAGGATTCTTATTATATCCAACTTCTCAAAATTGGGGTACTCCCAACATGATTTCCAATTTTACCAAGCTTTGCTGCTCACTTCAGGTAATGATTATATGAACATTGCCCCAAAATGGGTGGAGGAACTGGAACTTTTTATTGAACCGGTCACCTGAAATAAAGCACGCTTCTCCTCCACTAAAGTCACTTGTTCACACCAGTGGCAGGAATACGTTTAGAAACACCTAACCAGATTTTTCCCTATGCTGGTCATAACAGCATACTACCTCCTTACGTACACGCTGGCCTGTTGGAGGGGCTGTGGTGTACCCATGGTCACACACACTCACATTACGTGGGCATGACCCCACTTACAATCATTTTTCTAGTCCCTGGAATCAGACCTCCAAGTGGTGTTTGGTAAGCCACTCCCTCTCACACCATCCCCTTTCCTTTTATATTTTCCTACAGTACCCTAGAAGCCTTGGAGACCCGAACTCATGCTACCTGTTGGAGATTCTCATCATGGCAGTGAAGAACACAATAATAAAATGGTGGCTCACCTCTATGATCCCAGGTTTGATGACCTAGAGCACCTTAGTCACTTACGTTTATCGGAAGGAAAAGATAACACACTGCATAAACAACCATATGGACGTGTGTTCCTCATGCTGGAATTCCTAGTTGCTTTACACCAAGAGCAAAGACCCTATTATGGTACCTTGAGAAACCTTTAGACAGAGATATACCTAATAGGGGATACCTCACTTGAGATAAGACAATCCACACTCCTAAGATAATAAGATACATGGGCCCAATCCACCAGGTGGACCCCTCACCCCCGATGGCTGCTGTCATCCGTTGCCTAGTACTGCACCTAGACAACAGGATTGCTATATATGTAGGGAAAAAAGATCCAGAACAAAAGAGATGATTTGATACCTTGTTTTGGACCAACATAGATGTTACAAAAGAAAATAGGTGCTTTGTCTTTCTTCATCAGAAACTCAATGTAGTCCAAAAGCTAAAGCACCTGTTTTCTTTTGTAACATCTATGTTGGTCCAATAAAAGGTATCAAATTATTTCTTTTTTTCTGGATCTTTTGTCACAAGGACCAATATGGCAACAAAACTAATTTTTATATAATATGTAGGGACACAATAAAGTAGACCAACTGTATTAGAGAAGTAAAATATTCCTGCTAGTTTGCTAGTTCAGCGTGACCACCCCCAAGCTGTACCCGAAGGGGATGGTTACAAACGTGTAACCAGTCACAGTGTCTCATAGTGTAACCCAGACTGGAAATGATGACTTCCAAACAGTCTGCACTAATATTCTTTATTGCAAGTGTAATGTACTATGATTACCTGAAAATTTAATAAAGATTATATTTACAAAAAAAGAAGATTGTATAAATGGCACATGTCATGGTCTTCATGAAAATAGGGCTCAGCCTCTTGTGAAGTCAGTAGAGGTCATAACCAGCCATTCAAAATGAATCATTTATTTTCATGCAGCCCATGGCATATCCCATCGTATATGTGATATGACATGGGAGAGAGTGAGATAGTAGAAATATCTTCACAAGCTATACCTGACCTCCTGACCTAACTAGTGGCAAAGCTACAAGTGAGATCAGAAGAGGTCAAATGTGGTGAGTGAAAATATTTCTACTCTCTCACTCTCACCCTTTTTCTACTGTCTGACTCTCGCACGTGTTATATTTGATTCATACAACAGGGGCCCCATATTCAGAGCCAGACGGATGCACGGTGCAAGTGGATGCACCACACAAAAAAATGGGCCAGCCAGCTCTAAGTGGATATTATATGGCAACTTAGATTCGACACAAAGAAGTGCAAAGTAATGCACCTGGGAAACAAAAACCCAGGAGAAGAGTACACAATAGCAGGGGAGGTACTAACAACAACAAAAATGGAAAGGGACCTGGGGGTAGTCATATCAGATGATCTAAAAAGGGGTAAGCAATGTGAAAAGTCAGCAAGAAGAGCTAGGGGGATACTGGGATACATAGGAAGGTGCATCACAAGTAGAAAAAGGGAAGTGGTTATCCCTCTGTACAGACAGTTGGTGAGACCCCATCTGGAGTACTGTGTGTAGTTTTGGAGACCTCATCTACGCAAGGACATAGACAGGATGGAAGCAGTCCAGAGGAGGGCAACTAAAATGGTGCAGGGTCTGCATCAGAAATTATATGAAGAGAGACAAAGAGAGCTTAATATGTATACCCTTGATGAAAGGAGGGACGGGGGGACATGATAGAAATGTTCAAGTACCACAAGGGAATCAACAAAGTCCAAGAGGGTAGCATCTTTCAGAAATAGAGATGTGTAAGAACAAGGGGGCACAATTTAAAGATAGAGGGGGGACGGTTCATGGGTAATGTGAGAAAAAAAATGTTCACGGAGAGAGTGGTGGACGCATGGAACCGCCTTCCTGGAGATGCCGTGGGGTCTAAAACAGTGGAGGAATTCAAACATGCATGGGACAGACATAAGGCAATTATAGTGGGAGGTGGAAGGAAGTAGGCTGTTGGTTAACTAAAATCTGCAGCTTATCCAGTAGGTAGGGAAATGGGCAGACTGGGTGGGCCAAGTGGTCCTTATCTGCCATCAAAGTCTATGTTTCTATGTTTCAAATAGAATGTGTGATCAGAACAGATCATGCATTCTGTTTGAATATCGGACCCTGGATACACGGCACATAGTGGGCGGCCACCATGTTGGCGCAGCACATCCAGGATTCGGGGCTGAAGACCACCAGTGGGGGAATGCGTGCTGCATACCTGGATGTGTTGTTTCTCCCAATGGTGATATTTAGCCAAAATATGCTAATGAGATCATTTGGCATGTATGGGGCCTCATGCATGCCCATTATGGACTCATTAGCATGGCTGCGCCTGGCGGAATGCGCCGGGCCAGCTCCCTCCCAGCCTCAATCTCCATTATAAAAATGAAATATAGCCCCATCCCTATCATTTTGATAGTGCAGTGCCCCCTCCCCATCCCCGATCCCTGTTATTATAAAGAAATGGAGCCCCATCCCCATCTTTTCCATAGTGTAGTGCTCCCGCTCCCAGCCCCAATCCCCAATGTAATAAATTAGAAACAGATTCATCACTTTTCCATAGTGTAGCAGATCCCCCAACCCCGATCCCTGATGAAATCAATTACAAACAGTTTCCCTGCTTTTCCGTATTGCAGTAGACCCCCCTTCCACTACCGACCCATGATGTAATAAGTCACAATTTCCCCACTTTTCCATCGTGTAGTGGACCTCCCTCCCTGCCCTAATCCCTGATGTAATAAATTACAAACGTGTTCCCCATTTCTATGGTGTAGTGTTCCCCCTCCCCCACCTGGTGAGGCAGTAACCCCCCCTTCTCTGCACCTCAAAACTATGCCAGTGACTGGCACAGACCTCCACACCCTGCCACAGTCAGCTGCCAACTGATCGTACCTGATCTCATACAGTACAGTGTACACACTCATTGGTTGACCAATGAGCACATACACTATGTATGTGATCGGTACCAATCGATCAACAGCTGACCGTAACAAGTGTTGAAACTGTGCCGGTAAGTCGCATGAGTCGGGTTGGGGGTGCGAGGGGGGTTACCGCAGTGAGGTGGGAAGGGCACTACACTATGAAATGGGGAACACGCCTCTATTTTATTACATCGAGAATCAGTGATTTTGGCTGGGAGGAGGTTCACTACACTATGGAAAAGTGGGGAAACTGTAATTTATTTCATTGGGGATCGGGTCTTGGGAGGGAAGACACTACACTATGGAAACAGGTGTCTTGTATGGTGTTCGGCTAGGGAGGCAGATCATTTGACGGCCATGAACTATGTGCAGGGCACCACCCTGCCCAACACAAAGTTAGGACAGAGTTTTGGTGTCCTAACTTTGTGCCAGTGCATCCAGTCATGTCTTCACTAGGGGAGTTTTAAATATTGCGATGCAGGGAATATGCACTAGGAACCCCTCATTTGCATGCCCATATCACAATATTCTGCGCCATGGCGCAGTTGGGTTTGCATGGCACATCAGGAGCTTTGAATATTGCCATGCCTCCGACAGCCACCGCAAGTCCGGAGATGCTTGGGCCCATCTTCAGATGCGCCACACATCTCCTTTGAATATGTGGGCCCAGGTAATTAAATTGTTTTGTGATAGAAAGGATCAAAAGTTAGCAAAAGAAAAAGGTATATCATTTGTTTTCTTTGCTAGAAAGGGGCTTAAAGACACATTGTAAGCATCCCACAGGTCGATTGTGTGCTTTTAAATTAAAATGAGAGAGGTTACAGTGTTCTAAACGTAGATTGTATATTTTAGTTCCATTTTTTATGTTTGCTTGCACGCATGTGCAAGAAACATAGTGCCATCATCCAAGTTTTCCAGAGGTGTGTCAGCCTCTTCCAATTCAGTCATTGTGTTTGCAGGCGTGGTCGCAGTGCACAATCACTGCTCCAGCTGTCTATGACAAGCTGAAACTGCAGTGGCATACAGTTGAAAGGGAGAGTTCTGCTTCAGTGGGCAGAGCTCCCCCTCTCAACACGCATGCCGCATATTGTGTGCTGACACGCCCCCCCCACGCACATACAGTATAGCCGATCGGGTGCCCAATGCCCCGTCGGCTCCACGCCCCAAAAAAAAGCTTTCCTGGTGCCCGCTGAGGCCCACCCCAGCATGGCACTAGCTCGCGATGTGCCGACGGGGTGCCCAATCCCCATCGGCTCCAGCTCCCCCAAACATCCTTTCCAGCTGCCATGCTGGGTGCAAACGTCCTGCGTCGTCTTAATAATGAAAAAAAAAAACCCTGTAAATTAAAAAACGGTCCCTCGCAGTCTCCCTGTCCCCACCTGCACCCACCCACTGTGCACCCTGCCTCCCCACACCCCCCTCACCCCATACTTACCTCTGGAGTCTGGCGCGACGATCTTCGGTGGACCAGGAACACGTCTGCACTCTTCAAAGCCGACTGCGAACTGAGGAAATGACGGTAAGCTGTATAATGTAATAGATAGGGTTTTTTCAACTTTGCTGCATATCTCGGACATTTTGGAATTTTGCACAAATTTTCAACATAGGGTTTGGAACCCCTTCGTGAATGCTGTCACTGTCATGGCGTTATTTGGGCCGAAGGTGATTTCATGATCACTGTGTGAAATCACCTTTTGGGACTGATTAACAAAGGACACTGCCAGTGTTCATAAGGTGGGCTCTCAAGCTTATTTTGAAAATTTGTGAAAAATTCCAAAATGACTGTTTTACGAGTGCTGCCATGCAGTTCCTATGCATGCTCGTAAGTTCGTGAATTTTCAATATTTTCACTCCAGATTTTCAACATTGCCATTTTACTATACCTTCTTATGAGTGGTATAGCTGTCATTTTTCACATCTCACCCAAAATGTGTTTCCGCCCATGTAGCGCATAATGGCGCAGTTGGTGTGCAAAATTAATGTACGGGACACATTAAGAAAATCACAGTGACATCATTCATGAGCAGAGGTCTTAAAATGGCTATGTTGAAAATTTGGTGAAAAATTCCTAAAAATGACTGTTTTAATGAAAGCATGCGCTGGTAGAGTTCCTACACACGCCAGAAGTTCGCGAAATTTTCATTATTTTCACTCCAGGTTTTCAACATTGCCATTTTACCACACCTTCTTATGAGCAGTATAGCTGTCATTTTCACATCGCCCACAATGTGTTTCCACCCATGTAGCGCACAATGGCGCAGATCGATTGTGTGAAATCAATGTATGGGACACATTAAGAAAATCACAGTGACACTGGTCATGAGCAGAGGTGTTAAATGGCTATGTTGAAAATTTGGTGGAAAAAATTCTAAAAATTACTGTTTTAGAGCGCACGCTATGCAGTTCCTACGCACGCTTTAAGTTTGTAAATTTGTAATATTTGCACACCAGATTTTCAACAGTGCCATTTACCGCACTTCCTTATGAGCAGTACAGCTACCATTTTTCACATCTCGCCCAAAATTTGTTTCCGCACAAGTAGCACACAATGGTACAGTCGGTGTACGAAAACAATGTTTGGGACAGATTAAGAAAATCACAGTGACACTGGTCATGAGCAGAGGTCTTAAAATGGCTATGTTGAAAATTTGGTGACAAAACTCCATAAAATGACTGTGTTACGAGTGAGCATTACCCAGTTTCCATGCACCCTCGTAAGTTCATGAATTTGTAGTATTTTCAGTCCAGATTTTCACCAGTGGCATTTTTCCACACCTCCTTATGAACAGTACGGCTGTCATTTTCCACAACATGGCCGAAATGTGTTTTCACACTTTCAGCACAGACATGCGTGGTCGCTGTGGGAAATCATTGTTCGGGACAGATAAAGAAAATCACACTGACACTGTTCATGGTCGGAGGTCCCAAAATGCCTGTGTTAACAATCTGCTGTAAAAAAATTCCCAAACTAGTTACATTACGGGTGTGCGTTGCACAGTTTCTATGCACGCTCATGACTTCACCAGTTTTTTTAAGATTTTCACACCAGATTTTCAACATTGCCATTTTTTACACCTCCCCATGAACAGTACCGCTGTCATTTTTCACATCCTGTTTGGAATGTGTTTTTGCACCTGTGGTGCCAAATGCCATAGTCACTGTGCAAAAGCAGTTTTCGGCTAACAAACTGATATTGCCACTGTTCATGAGGTGGGGGTCACAAAAAAAACATGTTGAAAATTTGGAGTGAAAATACCAACGAATGCCTGAGGCATTAGGGCTTCCGATCATAACACCCTACCCTGTAGAGAATGACAGGCATTGGGGGTGTGGCTTGGGATTCTTGTCTGTAATGCTCATACCATTCCACCCCCACCCACACCCTGCAGCCAGTGAGAGGCATCAAGGTGTGCCTTGGACTCTTCGGGCCCAAACGTTACCCCATTCTCCTATACCGCACCCATCTCACCGTATTTCCTGATGGAATGGGGTGTGCATAAGGGCCAAAGACCCCAAGGTACACCGTGTCACTTGTCAGTGTCTGCAGGGTAGGGTGTGGTGAAATGGCGTGGTCGTTATGCCTGATGACCCAAAGGCACACCCCAATGCCTGTCACTCTCTGCAGAGTGGTGGTGGGGTTGGCTTCAGTTCAATACTTCGCTGTCATTCCTATTATACAGCTCTGTAACTTCTACACTACCAATGCCAATGCCAGCAAGCAAACATTCGGCATTGACAAATGCTTGTTTAATTTAGGTTTTGTTCTTGTTTTAATTCTGAACAATGAGCACAGGGTGCCATACTAGTGTGATAACAACAAAACCCAGCACCCCATCCAGTTGGACTGGGCATACTTCCTGCATGGAATCAATGCTAGGCTTGTGTGCTGGTTTCAGTTTTTAAACCCACATATACAACGCGTTCAAAACATTGTTGAACCTAGATAGAAATATTTACGTTTATAATGCAGTCACCACCAACACCATCTAAAGATTTGTTAAAGTGACTTTCCTGTTTTCTGCAAAAACATAGCCAATTAGCATTGGCAGGGTACGCACCTTAATAACATTCTCAACAAAAAAAGTTAATTTCAGGACATTTCATTCTTTACTACTAATACGTGTCTTTGCCTCATCTGTTTTGAAATGTTTTTCCTATTCATTAGACCTAATCCTCTGTTTGTGCCATCAAAAGGATTTGTGTGGCAACTAGCTGTGTTATCATAAGCAAAGAATTATGACTTCAAGGCAGGAATATGCAACGGGAGCAGAAAAATTACAGTTTTAATTAAAATTGCTTTAGTAATAAAAAATGGGAGGCCCTGAAATTTAACTTTTTGTGGAATTTTGTGAAATGAAATATTGCTAGTGCCACATGTAAATCTTTGCTAGAAATGGAAACAAAAATCACTTTGAACAGGACAAGAGGCAAGAAGGCATGTTGGGAGAGGGTATAGGTACCCTTGAGGGAAGAGATTTTTTTTAAAATTGCTAAGGGTGGCCATCTTTAATGACTTGAGTAATTATTATGAAATTAGTAATATATCCTATATACAGGGATGGGATCCCTAACTCTCTAACAGGCCCTGGTATCCCAATGACCAAAGCCCCCCTGATGTTTGGGTCACTGTGTCCGCAAACCACTGACCACCACTACCCTATCCCGCCACCTACTACACTAACAAGCCACTTTGCCTACAACACTAGTAACCAACCCCAGTCCCAACACCTTCCACCTTGCTCAGTCAAGCAACTCAAACTCCTTGTGATCAGAGTAGCCTGGCTACTTTTAATGCTCTCGGGTAATATCCATCCTAACCCTGGTCCCGGTTACAATGCCTCAGGGCAAACCAGGAAAAGTCATCTGATCACCATAGCACCCCTTAATATCTGCAGCCTGCTGCCAAAACTTGACCTGCTGCAAACCTGGGTAGTGCAACACAACCCAGACATTCTGGCCTTAACTGAAACATGGCTTACTCCCAGGACCAAGGACAGCCAAGTCCAGCTCCACGGGTACACCCCCTTCTGCCACGATCGGCTAGGAAAGAGGGGTGGTGGCTGCATAATCTATATAAAAGACTACCTGCAGGGGATAGCTCTCCCACATTTAAGTATGGGAAAAAACGTTCAGTTACTCTCTGTGCACTTATCCCTGGGCACCAAGGGCAAGGGTCTTACTCTTGTCTTAGCCTACTTACCCCCAAGGGAAGTAGCTGAGGGATTTAGAGTGCTGCATGAGCATCTAGCCAACATCTGCTCTAGTAGTGAAGTCATAGTACTGGGGGATTTCAACATCAATTGGTTGTCTCAGGACTCCACCACATATAAGGATGTGGTCTCCTCAATCAACTTCCTTCAGCTCGTGGAACAACCCACCCATACAAACTACAGATCAGGCACCAGTACCTTGTTAGACTGGGTACTAACTAACCACCCCGAACATATCTTCAGCCGAAAAGTGCTCACAGACTCCCTAAGTGACCATTCACCCACCATCTTCGCTTGGTCCAACAAGGCTCCTAAACCGCCCGCCAAGTTGATAACATCCCGCATACTAAACAAGCATTTGTCAATGCTGAATGTTTGCTTGCTGGTATTGGCATTGGTAGTGCAGGAGTGACAGATGCATAATAGGAATGGTAGTGAGGTATTGTAGTAATGCTAACCCCCACCTTCCAGAGAGTGAGAGGTGTTGGGGGTGTGTGCCTTTGTGTCATGGGCTGTAACAGTTATGGCAGACAGTTTCAGGTGTTCATAGGTGCTGGGAGATAATAACAACTGAGGGGACAGATGGTGGAAAGGGTACTTATGAGGGGAAAAAGGGAAGGATGTGCAGAGTAGGGCTTGCCATAGAAAGCATAGGGATGCAGAAGTATAACAAAGATAGTAATGTTAAGAATGTAATTATACCATACAGACATATTTATTGCAGTATGTGGTGAAAATACAAACCTATGAAAGTGTCAGTAGAAACAGATCACCTGGCCTATCTAAGTCTGCTTCAGTGTGCAGGTATAGTAAGAGATCAGCTGTCAACCCATTCCCTTCAATACCTGCATGTGAAGTGTGAATAACAGAGTCAGACTGCAGTCATTATTGATGGTATTTACTTGGTAAAACCATGTTAAACATTATATTGTAAATTAAGTTAAACATTGCTCCAAGCTCTAAAAGAATAGACTGTTTACGTTAAATGTTTTCACAGCATATGCAGTTCAGGAACCTATGCTATGCTATATGTATGATTACATAGTTATACACTTTAGGTTCACAATGTGTATATAAAATGTATATCTGTTGGAAGACGTCCCATGTAATATAGCACTCTTAGAAGAAAAGCAGTATCATGCCATATCAATCGATTTAAATAAGCAGTTATGTTAATTGTATTGTTTCTATTTCTAAAAGAAATACTAAACTCCAAGGCCCAGATATTGAAAAGAGTTGAGCCATGCACAATAGGGTTGCGCCTGCGAAAGTCCGAAAATGCGCCATTCTGCGATATTCAGCAGGAGGCAGTTTCACCCCCCAAATCACGCTGAGCAACAGTGCAATGATAATGAATGCATGCGCAACTGAAGGGGGAGGAACCATGCATAAATTGAGCAGTGTGATATTCAACAACATGCGCCGTGCACAATAGGGGAGCCAGCGGAAGTTGCGACATAGCGGAAATGAGCCAAAATAAAAGGGAGCAAGGGAGAGGTGCAAGAATGCTATGGGAAGCCGCATGAGAGCCAAATACAGCAGGAAACACTGGGCAGCAGGGACACCCAGGGCCAGGCAGGAAAGGGCACCTGGAAGCAACAGGCACAGGGGAAGGTGTGGGGAGCCACAGTGCAGAAGGGGGAAGTACACCACACAGCAGTGAGGCCACCACAGGCAGGTGTTCCCGGTGCAGGGGCAGTATCAGCCAGGACAGCGGGGGGAATACAGAAACAGCTGCCAGGGGGGTGAACATAAGCCAGGGAAATGGCCAGTGCCACCATCCATATGGAGGCCATAATGAGGGGGATGAGAAGGTGGGCAGCAGGGGGGCGTGGCCGTGGAAGGGCCCATCGGTGGTATGCCCCCAACAGGCAGTACCGAGCCCGCTCCAGCTTCGAGCTGTACAGTGATACTGAGATTGTGGGCCAGTACCGCCTGAATCGGGCAATTCTGAGGCGGCTCTGTGAGCTGTGCAGTGATGTGATGCAAGCACCCACACGACGGAGCCATGCCCTGTCAGTGGAGACGAAAGTGACAGCTTGCATGTGCTTGCTCACCTGGGTACCTTCCAGAGACCAACTGGGGCACCACAGGCATAACCCAGTTGGCCACGTCATTCACCTCACCCAGTTCCTCAGCGCACTGCTGCCAAATGCTGCGGAGTACATCCATTTCCCCAGCACACCGGTGTAGTGCACAGCAAACATACAGGAGTTCCACAGGGTAGCACGTATGCCTGGCATGCTAGGGACAATAGACTGCACCAATGTGGCCATCCGCACACCACCTGGCCCCGAGGGGGCTGCATATATAAATCACAAGAGCTATGCCAGCATCAACTGCCAGGTGGTGTGCGATGCCAGGGGGTGCATAATCAATGTCTGTGCTATGCACCCTGGGGGAGCACATGATGTCTTCATCTGGCACCAGTCGGCACTGTGCCACAGATTCAAGAGTGGGGATATCCCTACTGGCCACCTAGTGGGTGAGTATGCAAACCACATGGACAATCATAGGGTCTGGGGGAGCATGGTTAGAGGTGACATGGGTAGTGGCCTACATGGCCCAGGGCAGGGCGATGCTGATCACCAAACTAACCTTCACCCTCTACACACAGGTGACAGTGGATACCAACTCCGTCCCTGGCTGCTCACACCCTACCGGCGGCCTGCGACCCCATTGCAGCAAAGCTACAGTGAGGCACACGCCACCACACGTAATGTCATCGAGCGGGTGTTCGGGATACTGAAGGCACGTTTCTGTTGCCTGGACACCTCCGGTGGTGCCCTACAGTACAGCCCCTCAAAGGCCTGTGGGTTATTCCTGGCCTGTTGCATCCTGCACAACATGTCCAACGAATGTGGGATAGCCGTACAAGTTGAAGAGGGGGGCAGTGATGGGGACGATGAGGAGGCCAGTGACTATGGTGATGGGCAGCCCCCCCCTTGGGTGACGGGATCCCCGACTGCTCTGGTTGGCACAGCTGCACTGGGACACCATCACGGAGGAGCACTTCAGACAACCCATGTAAGTCATGGGGCCATGTGCAACCAACAGTGGTTAAGGCACAACCCACAAACACGCATGGACACACACCAGGGGTGCATTCCATCAAGGGAAGTGGCCGGGCATGGAACCACACACACAACCAGGGATGCGGATGGGTGAGGTCTAACATGCCACGCGGATGGACACACACACACACACACACACAATGCACCAGACATGCACAAAGGGTTGGAGGCACACCAACCCAGAATGCCACCCCTAGCCACACACATGTCCACAGACCACCACGCCCACTGCCTGTCCTTATGCGTGTGTCAGATGCTGAGCACCATTGCACATTGGTGTACAGTGCAATGCAGGCATCATCATGCACACGCAACTGCGGACGGCAGCCGGGCGGGTGTGCAGATGGACTGTGTGTCCACGTGCAGGGCTGGGTACCCATCTGTGCAATGCCCGCTGAATGACACAATGCACACAGGGCAGCACCAGACAGTAGCCACGTTGGGAGACAGATCAGTCATGCACCACAGTGCCCTGGCTGCCACAGATGCATGGGTGGCCCCGCCGAGACCCGCCAGCACTGACAGGCTGACCACTGGCCTCATGGGGTGGCACCGATGGTCCCCCAGTGGTTCCACTGTGTGAAAGTGACTGTGCTCACACAGGGGTCTGCAGCACACCAAACATGCCTGCACCAGGCATGCTTGGGATACCCACAGCTGAACCCGGTGTCGACAAGGAGGGTGTCGCACGATGCTGGGAACTGGGGGTGGACAGTGCACTGCGTGGTGTCTGCGATGCATGGGCACATGACTGTGTGCCCATTGTGGCCATGACAGCAGTGAATTCCTGTGTCTGCCTGTTAATGGCAGCGGTCACATCCTCCCGCAACTGGTCCACCCCTGCCAGGATCAGAGCGGTGTCTCTGTTGCGACGCTCCTCTGCCTGCTCCAGAGCTGCACGCAGTGCATCCACCGACGTCACAAGCTGCATTTGCTGGTTGACTGATGCTTGCAGTATGCGGGTGTGCTCGTCCAAGAGGTCATCTGCCTTCTCGGCATCCCGTCCCTCAGGGTATGCGCGGCCCTGATGCCCAGCACCCCTTGAGGGTGGGTGCCGCACACCAGGACCAGGTCTGGACATGTCCACAGGCAGTGCACTGATGCCGGCCTCTGACCCTGTACCCCCAAGCCCATTGGCCGACTGCTGATGCTGCCCCTCTGGCTGCCGCTCACCAGGGATCACTGGTGCCGCTGCAGTGGCCGCAACAGTCCCACTGTCCTGTACACACACACACCAGTGCTTCCCCACTGGAGCTGACAGGCACAGGCTGGGACTGAGATGACACGCAGGCCTCCACGGCAGCACCACCCACAGCCATGGCCTCAATGTTACCTGCTGTGTGGCCATCCCGTGGTACACACATGTCACTGCCCATGCCGTTAGCGACATCAACATCTGTGAAGGACCCGGCACCAGCCTGAGTCACAGCATGCTGGCATCTGTGGACGCTAGCATGTTGGGACACGGGCAGGGCCTCCTCCGTACCTGTTCCAGCAACATCAGTCTGGACAGCCAGGTGGGCCCACTGTCGCACTGAGCCACGTATACCTGTGGAGGTGGAAGGGCCCTCCTCCATCTCCATCTGACTGTCCTCAGTGGACAGGCCCACCACCGCTGACCCATGCAGATGCTCAGGATCTGTAAGGGAAAACAAAGTCGCGTTACTGCATGTTCCCTACCCACCACCCGGAACACCCTCAATGGCACTACGCTGCATGCTTCCAGCACCCCTCTCCTCCTGTGGGGTCAGGTGTACCACCTCCGGCTGTCCCCCATCTGTCACAGCTCATGCTGCCCTGATGGCAGCCACCTTCTCCTTTATCCTCCTCCTGTCTGTGCCCATCTTCTTCTTGCACTCCTGCACGGAGCGCTGGTGGCTGCCATGCAGGTTCACTGCACACGCCACCTCCTCCCATGCAGCACAGGGCTTGTGGTGTTCCCTGCCGTCCGCTGAGAAGCGGCTCCTGATCCAGGTAGGCATCAAACAGGGCATTGGTCTCAGCCTTGGTGAAATTAGGCCTCCTCCTCCCACCACTGTGTTCCTCCTCTCCCACAACTCGCTCGGTCATTATTTAGCCTGCAAGAATGAAAGTTGTTACCTGTGACTGTGCAGTCCCATGCATGTCCCAAAATCCACAGTCCACACTCCCAAACAGCATGCAACTCACCAATAGACTGCAGTAACCGACTATGGCCAGTGCAGCCCAATGTATCGCCTTTATAAGCGCAACCCATGCAAATGAGGTGAGTGCAACTTTAAAGTAGATGCAAATCGCGGTGCTCGCCTCTGAATGGCTGATTAGCTGATTTGCATGTAATGACTGAATATCCAGCTGTTGCACCTGCGCAATTGTGTTGAACATGCTGAGCCAAGGGCGCAGTTCTGTGACATGCGCAGTACACACCTCACTGCGCATGCCCGGTTTGCTGACGCAGGCGTCTGCTGCGCTGCTGATGTGCTGTGCATGGGAAGCAATGCAGGGCACAGCCACCATTGTGCCAGTGGCGCTACAGTGATGTTCACCTATATGGTGCTGTGGCACTGCGCCATCATAGGCGCACTGGGGCAACAGCTCGGTAGGCCGCTACTGGAGGTAGCACACAGGTATCCAATTGCGCTACACGCATTGGGTTCCAATGGTGCTGTGCCTGTTCATGCGCCAGAGACCCTTGACCCTGTGCCTGATCTTTACCCCTAGGCACCATGCGTCAGGCATGGGTGCACCAGTATCGTGCTGTTCAGTGACAGCACAATATGGAATGGCTGCACTGTACCGCGCAGCATCTGCACATGGTGGAGCCATGCTGCAGAGTGCCATTTTGAGCTGACTGAGCAAGTGGAATGGCGTGGAGGAGGGCTGCACAGTGGACCCAAGTTGAACTGGCCAACCTGGTGGCCATTGTAGAGCCACTTTATGGCCCACTGTTTGGGGAGGCACCCCTGGACAGGTCCAGGAGCCAAGTGTGGGAGGACGTGGCCAATGCCCTGGAAGAGGCCACAGGAAGGGGGCAGATGGTGGAGCAGTGCCGCCACAGGTATGGCGACCTACAGAGGAGGGAACAGGACCTGCTTGTCCACCTGCAGGGACATGCTAGGAGGGGCACGGTGCCACGGCCAGGTAGGTGTTACGTCCACACACCTTTATCTTCCACATGGGTAACATGGTTGTATGTGTCCGGAACATGGGGGAGGGGCCGTCCGGTGTTGGCTGTGGTGGTGTTATCAGGGTGTGGGAATGCACACACATGGGGGCAGGGAGACTTTGCTACAGGATTGTACTGATGTTCCTTTCTCCATGTTTGCACCACAAGGCTGGAGGAGAGGCATCTAGCCAGGGAGATGTGGCACCAGCAGGAAGACAGGGCCACTAGGAGGGGCGACGGTCAACAGCGCCAGAGGGACCGGCCTGATGATGGTGAGTGCCATACCTCCATGATTACTATTGTATGCTGTGTAACAGGGTGGGCAGCGGGGCATGGCCACCATCCATTGACACCACTGCCATGCACACAACTTGTTACAGTCAGCACTGTCCAGTGGCACTGCATGTCTGGGAGTGCGTCGATGGTGGTCCATGTGTGCACCGGGTACATGGCTGTGCCGCTGCCTTCGCAGCACATAGCCATGTCACTAAACAGCCACGGTGGTGCTGTGCATGACTTGGCCAGTGAGTGTGTGCAGCAGTCCGCATGGCTGTATGCACCTGGGTGGGCAGGTCTTGTGGACGTGATCATTGTGGGTGGTCACACACCATCACAGAGGCATGTCCCATGGCCGTATGCCATGCACAGTGAGTGGGCTGTATTGAGCTGTGCAGTCACACCTATTGACTGTGCTCCCTTGTCCTAGGTGTCCACCAGCTGCAGGCCATCCATGAGGCACTGTGGGAGATCTTGCAAGTGACGAGGGCATCGCTGGACATATTGCGGGGGTTTGAGGAACTGGGTGTCCAGCGGAGACACAACAGACGGAGCAGCTGGAGCGGGGAGTGGGGCTCCCAGTGAACATATATATGCCCCTGATTTCCCCTACCCCCCTGGACCCACCCTCACACCCCTCCTTTCCTGTCCCATTTGTTCACTCCTGCCCCTTACCCACCCCACCTTGTTTGTGGCCCTCCCCCCCACATTTGTACATAGTTTTGTAAATAGTTCCTTTTGATATGTTTTTTGAATACAGATCTTTTGATATGAATACTGTGGTGATCTCTGATTTGCAGTGGGCTATAGGTGCTCAGCTGCAGTGGTGTGCATGGCGTCAGGGGTGGGACAGTCATGGGTATGTGTGTGTGTTCGTGGGGAGGTGACTATGGTGTGGAGGTAGCTATCAGTCAGTGTCTGTGGTGTTTGTGTTGTGCCCTGTGCACTGGATAACTGTGTGCAGTGGTCCATGGTGCATGCTCTGTGTCCATGGCACCCCTGTCAGCCCGTCCATGGCCTGTGCAGCTGACACCCTTGCATGTCTGTGACCTGCATGGTCTGCTGGCATGTCAGTGGTGGCTGTCCATGCAGGGCAGCCACTGTACCCATCACAATGCTGGGTTGCCTCCTGTCACTGGTGTGGTGCATGTCTGCCTTGGGTGACACTGTGGCCTCCGCAGTTGTTGTCCCACCTCAAGCTGTGGCTGGTGTGTGTTGCAGGGGATGTGCACCACTGTCTGTGACTTGTGCTCCAGGCAAATGATGGTGGTGTACAGGTCCACAGTGCCTGCGCAGCGTGGCTGCCACTCCTGTGCCATGGAGGACTGCAAGCTGTGTGTACACGGTTTCTATGGGCCCATGCTGGGGGCTTGGTTGCCCCGCTACTGTGTCCCTGTGTTGTTGTGCCCTTGGGTATGGGTGGGTGTTTGTCCATGCACTGTGTGGCATCCGGTGTGGTGCATGCTTCCACACACCACTGTGGGTGTCTGCGCTGGCTGTTGTGGCCAGTGCTGGATTGGGGTGTGTCCTTGGGAGAGTGTGCAGGGTGCTGTACCACTGGTACTGGTGTCCGGGGCATGCCCTGTCCCGTGTGGGGTACCTTATGTGCCAACACATGGTTGGTCTCTCAGCTGTACCTCGGGGGAGCTGTGTGTGGTGGCACTGTGTATGCCGTTGTTGCATCGCTGTGTGCTGCCACCCACTGATGGGTGCTCGTGGTGGGGCTGCCTTGCATGGTTCTGTGCTGCACAGGGTTGCATTGTCACAGTGGGGGTGGTGGCATGCATGGGGTTTCCTGCAGTGGTGGACGCTGCTCCTGGGCAGGGTGTCTGGGGGTCATGGTGCAGGATGTGCTCTGCATTGGGGGGATGGTGTGGCACGGGGTGGTCAGCCCTCCTTGTGTGCCAGTCACAGCTTGCCAGGGGGTGTGATGGGGCACCATGGCCCGGCTGTGGGTTGGCTGCTTGTCTCCATGGGCTAGTGGTTATTCCAGCCCTCCCCCAGTTGTGCAGTGCATGGGGTGTGGGAGGACGATGTCTGTTCTGCTGTGTGTTCCTCTGCCCATCTGTGACATGGGTGGTGGGCCCCTACCTCCCTGGTTGTGCAGTTGCATTGCTGCACTGCTACTGGGGAGCGTCCCTGGTTGCACTATGGCGCCTCTGGACTGCTCAGCTGAACATCTCTTGTTGCGCTATGGTGCATCAGATCTGCTCAGTTTCCTCTCCCTAGTTGCGCTATGGCGCAGGTGGTGTGATATTCAGTCATCGGCTGTAGGCGCATCTTGGCCAGCTCAGTTTTTGAATATCGCGTCTCTTGTGCATGGGCGCAATGGACTTGCGCTTGCTCCTGCTATTGCGCACTTTTTGGGTGCAGTTTGAATATCTGGGCCCAAGTGTAAAGTGTAGTAGTATAAGTGCCACTCAATTCAGTTTACTAATGTGTGTCAGTGAATGGACTCGTCCATGACACAGTCAGACTGCACTCGTTATTGACAGTATTTATTCGCTGAAATGAATCACATGCAAATTTTATCCAAGTAATTTTCAGCCCATAATTAAGGCTTCAAATTTATATTTATCGATCTGTCATCAAAGCGCAAAGTTGCTAGGGTGTAGTGTGGCTCTGTTACTATTCAATGCATAGTGTTCGATTATGCTAAAATTGCTGGACAATTAACTAAATAGTTTACATTGGAGGCAGCATAGCACAGTGGATTAAGGCTCTGAGCTGCAAATCTGGAGACCTGGGTTAGAAACACAGACTTTGACAGCAGATAAGGACCACTTGACCCACCCAGTCTGCCCATTTCCCTTCCTATTGGATAAGCTGCAGATTCTAGTTAACCAACAGCCTACTTCCTGCAACCCCCCACTACAATTGCATTATGTCTGTCCCATGCATGTTTGAATTCCCCCACTGTTTTAGACCCACCAACCTCCCCAGGAAGGCGGTTCCATGCATCCACCACTCTGTCCGTGAAAAAATTTCCTCACATTACCCCTGAGCCGTCCCCCCTCTATCTTTAAATGGTGCCCCCTTGTTCTTACACATCTCTTTTTCTGAAAGATGCTACCCTCCTGGATTTTGTTGATTCCCTTGTGGTACTTTAAAGTTTCTATCATGTCCCCCCGTCCCTCCTTTCACCAAGGGTATACATATTAAGCTCTCTCAGTCTCTTTTCATATGGTTTCTGATGCAGACCCTGCACCATTTTAGTTGCCCTCCTCTGTACTGCTTCCATCCTGTCTATGTCCTTGCGTAGATGGGGTCTCCAAAACTGCACACAGTATTCCAGATGGGGTCTCACCAACTGTTTGTACAGAGGGATAACCACTTCCCTTTTTCTACTTGTGATGCCCCTTCCTATGCATCCTAGTATCCCCCGGCTCTCTTTACTGACTTCTCATATTGCTTACCCACCTTTAAGTCATTTGATATGACTACCCCCAAGTCCCTTTCCATTTTTGTTGTTGTTAGTACCTCCTCTGCTGTTGTGTACTCTTCTCCTGGGTTTTTGTTTCCCAGGTGCATTACTTTACACTTCTTTGCATTGAATCTAAGTTGCCACATATCTGACCATTCCTCCAACCTTGACAAGTCCCTTTTCATCCTTTCTACCCCCCCTTGTGTATCAACTCTGTTACAAATCTTTGTGTCATCTGCAAAGAGGCATACCTTTCCCTCCAGACCCTCTGCAATGTCACCTATAAAGATGTTAAAGAGGATTGGACCCAATACTGAGCCCTGAGTTACTCCGCTAGTAACCCCCCTTTCTTCGGAATGTGTTCCATTCACTATTACTTTCTGTGTCCTGTTGTACAGCCAGTTTACTACCCAGGCTGCCACCCTGGAACCCACTCCCAGGCTGGCTAACTTGATTATTAATCTTTTGTGCGGGACTGTGTCAAATGCCTTGCTAAAGTCTAGGTAGGCCATATCCACAGCCCCTCCCTGGTCTATTACTTTGGTCACCCAGTCAAATAAATCAATTAGATTCATCTGACATGACCTTCCTGCTGTAAATCCATACTACTGTGGGCCCTGTGCCCCACTGGCCTCTAGGTACTCAACAATACTTTCTTTCAGAAGTGATTCCATCATTTCCCCTACCACTGAGGTCAAACTTACAGGTCTGTAGTTTCCTGCTTCTGCCTTGCTCCCACTTTTGTGAAGGGGAATCACATCTGCCCTCCTGCAGTCCTCAGGTGCCACCCCATCCTCTCATGATTTGTTAAAAAGTGTGGTCAGTGGTGTCACTAGGTTCTCCCTTAGTTATTTTAGGATTCTGGGGTGAATCCCATCAGGCCCCATTGCTTTGTCCACCTTGAGTTTTAAGAGTTCTTTCAGAACTCTTTCTTCTGTAAATGGACTGGTGTCAACCCCCCTACACAGAGTGCTTCTATTGTCTGGTTTAGGTAACTCCTCCTCATCTTCTTTTGTGAATACTGAGCAAAAGTATTCATTCAGTATCTCTGCCTTTTCACTGTCTTCCTCTGCCCACCTCCCCTCTTCTTTATTAATCTTCACTATTCCTCCCTTAACCTTTCTATGCTCCCTAATGTACCTATAAAAGGTTTTATCCCCTTCTTAACTGAGTTGGCTATTTTTTCCTTGGTTTGGGCCTTTGCTATTCTGACTGCCTTCCCCACTTCTTTCTGCTTTAATTGATGCAGTTCTCTGTCATGCTCCTTCAGTGATTCCTTATACTTTCTGAATGCAGCCTTTTTCTCCTTAACTTTCCCTGTCACCTGTTTTGAGAACCATAGTGGTTTTTTACTCTGCGTTGCTTTCTTTATTTGTCCCACACAAAGGCTTGTTGCCTCTATGATGGCAGTTTTGATTTTTCTTCATCGTTCTTCCACCCCTCCTTTTTGGCCATTTGGTAGTGCATTCCTCAGGTATTCACCCATTTTGCCAAAGTTGGCCCTTCTAAAGTCCAATATCCTTGTATTTGTATGGCTTGTCTCCATGGTTGTGCTTATTGTGAAGCACACTGTGCAGTGGTCCCTTGTTCCCAGATGTCTACTGACTTCTAAATTTGTGATCCTCTCTCCATTTGAGAGTACCAGGTCTAGTATTGCTCCCTCCCATTTCCAACATTAGCTGTCTAAGGCCTGCCACCTGCAGGGCATCAAGAATGACCCTGTTCTTGGATGTGGCTCCAGTACATATCATCCGGTTAACATCTGGCATATTCAGGTCCCCATCAACAGTATCTCTCCTTTTTCAGCCATTTTGAGAATGTCCTCTATCATTTTCTTGTCTGTTTCCTCCCCTTGAGACAGGGGTCTGTATACAACCCCTGTGTGAATTGTGATGCCATTCCCTGTCTCCAAGGTGACCCAGAGTGCCTCTTGTCCTCCCCCTTTACTTTTTAGTTCTGTAGCTTTGATCCCTTCCCTTATGTATAGAGCTACTCCACCTCCTCTTTTACCCTCCCTGTCCCTTCTGTAGACTGTGTTTTATGTTGACATCCCAGTCATGGTTCTCCATGTACCATGTTTCCGTGACTGCCAGAATATCCAATTTTTCATCCTCCATCAGGGCTACTAGTTCAGGAAGCTTGTTTCCCAGACTACGGGCACTGCTACTCAGTGCCCTCCATTTAATGTTGGCTTTATCCTTTTTTCCCCCATCGCTGCTCTTATTGCCCTTGTCTATTTTTCCATTTACCCCTGTCCTGCCCTCTGTTGAGCTCTGTACCTCAGTGTTTACCTTACTACCTGCCATGTTTTGTAGGGGGAGGCTTGACATTTCCTGCCTCTTATCCTGCAATTTGAATCCCACAACCCCCACTTGCATACTGTGTGACCCTGAGCAATTCACTTAACTTCCCTGTGCTGCCAGGTTGCATCCATAAACAAGCTTTCAGCTTAGTGTGTCTCTCCTGGTTAAACAATTGGGGAAAAAAATCATTTTTGGTTTTTCTTTTCAATCAATCACATACAATTTAATGTAGAACTGAAGCATAACATTTAAAATGCAAGACATACTGAACATTGGATCAAATTGCTTTATTCTCATCCTGTATTACTTCTGGCTGTCCTTATTCTGAGTTGTTTTTTCTTTTGCTGTCAAGATCGATAAATATTAATTTGAAGCCTTAATTATGGGCTGCAAATGAATTGGATAAGATTAGCATGTGACTCGTTTTAGTGAGTAAATAGCATCAATAATGAGCTCAGTCTGACTCTGTTATGGGCAAGCCCATTAAGTGGTGAACATTAGTAAATTAAATTGAATTGAGTGGCAGTTATACTATGATACTGTGAATTTGGAGTTTAGTATTTGTTTTAGAATTAGGAACAATAGAATTAACATAGCTGCTTATTTAAATGGATTGATATGGTATGGTACTGCATGTTTGTAAGAGGCTATATTGAATGGGACGTCTTGTTACACATATGTATTTTTACATACACAGTGTGAACCTAAAGTGTATAACAATGCAGTCATACATATAGCAGAGCATAGGTTCTTGAATTGCATATGCTGTGAATACATTTAATGCAAACAGTCTATTACTTTAGAACTTTGAGCAATGTTTAAATTTATTTGCAATAGAAATGTTTTACATATAAATGGAACGTACGCTTTAATGGCCACTTTGTTGATAAATTTAGTTGCATTTAAGTGATTAAGGTAGTTGTTAAATTTTAGGATTTTCTAATTATGTTGCACATGCCCTTTGAGTATTGAAGAATGAAGGGGATATGGAATCGCAGCCCCTCAGGAAGCTGCAGCGGCAAAGCGCAGGGGCAAGTAGTGTGGCTAGTGCCTAGATGCCCTGGACTCAGGTGGGGCATATGTATGGTAGGAGACCGCACTTTTGTATTACATTGAATTGGTGTAAGCACTTTATTGCAATTTGTAGTTAAGTTGTGGAAAATAAATCATTTTTGCATTATTTAAAGTGCTATGGAAAGTTTTTTTCTGGGTTTTCCCCTCTACCATTTGACCACCCATGAATTTGCTCACCATTAACACAGTTGGCAGTAGTATTTATTAATAAAGAGCACTGAAGCTGAAGCTGTTTTTTGTGGCTGAGCAGCCCTGCAATTTAGGGTAGCGGATTTCCTTTTCTCTTTTTGGATTTCTAAGTTTGTAGACATGGTTTGAGACCAGTGCTGTACTTTGATGCGTCTTATTTGTAGAATTGTTATTGCTATAGAGCATTTTGTAGCATTGAAAATCAGCAGAAAGTGATACTTTGTATGTTTTATGACATGCTATCAGACTGGCAGTCTGTGGCTACAGTGTTTCTATCACCTGTTGGATCTTTTGAGGTCTGCATTTGACACACAGCAGGGGGTCTCTCTGTCTTAGCCTAGTGCAAAACATGAATAGCATTAGTAAGTCAGGAAGACATAACAACCACAGAAGAGCTGCCATGTACTGTAATGGTTTTGATGTATTTTATATCTATTGAACAATGTATTGAAGGAGGTCTACAATGACAGTGTGGAGTGGTGCAACGTTAGTATGACAGACATGTCTTTGCACAGGACATAGTGACAGTAGAGGTAAGTAAGACAATTAGCAACATGTCATATTATCAGCCTATATTGTGGCTTATATGTTTCTCAGACTCATTATTGTGAATACACAATGTGTGTATGCATGAACATACAAAGAGTTGCTAAAGCTAACAGTCTGTTTCTGCCAGTGGTAAACTGCAGGTATCCTACTGCATTTTAGAGTAATGCAAAAAATGACATCATTGCTGTTTTCATGTCTTGACTCTTTTTTGTCTAATAAAATTAGAAAATCATGGCATGGTAGTAGAAAGAAAATTAAACAATATAAAGCATGCCTAATATGGGTTGCTTGCAAAGTTCTCAAAATGGCCACTTGAAGGTCCAAATGAAATAGGAGGCAGTATAGTATAGTGGTTAAAGGGGCACTGTCAGCTTTACCCCATCATTTTTGTTAATAGCCATGCAGTGTGCCTTCTGGCACACACTGAAGTAATTTGTAATGCAGAATAACCCCATAGACATAAAAGTGCAAAAAAGTACCTGTTTTATAAATATGTAGCATAGTGGGCTTTTAGTCAGGCCATCCATAAGTCGACCAACACCGGAAGCATAACCGCCATAGAGGACATGCACCAGGACCGAGCGTAGTCACGAAGTGGCATTTTATGCCAAGCCTACTTTAGTTACATGCTACCCTTATAAACTACTAAATCGTGAACAGCTCCTGGGACTTTAAACTTAAAACCAGGCCTGTGTGGCTCGCAATCCACTAAGAACTGGTGCTGTAATCCCATGCATGCGAGGAGTAAAGATGTGTGGAGATCCCGCGCATGTGCAAGAGCATGCCGCCATTGAGCATGCGCGGAATTACAGCACCATTTTTTAAAAAGTGAATTGCGAGCCACACAGGGCTCAGTTTTAAGTTTAAAGTTCCAGGAGCCGTTCGTGATTTAGTAGTTTATAAGGGCAGCATGTAACTAAAGTAGGCTTGGCATAAAATGCCACTTCGTGACTGCGCTCGGTCCTGGCGCGAGTCCTCGATGGGGGTTATGCTTCTGGTGTCGGTCGATTTATGGACGGCCCGGCTAAAAGACCACTATGCTAAATATTTATAAAACAGGTACTTTATTTACAATTTTATGTATATGGGGTTATTCTGCATTACAAATTACTTCAGTGTGTGCCAGAAAGCACACTGCATGTCTATTAACAAAAACAAGGGGGTAAAGCTGACAGTGCCCCTTTAAGGGCAGTGAACTGCAAACCTGGAGAGGTCAGTTTGAATCCCATTAGCTCCTTCTTGCATATTGTGTGACCCTGGAAGCAAGTTCTGGTTTGGTGTGCCTTTTCTGGTTAAACAATTTCCCCAAATATAAACTTTAAGAATGGCAGGGCCCTGGTTGTTAAATACCAAGTCTATCTATTTTTTCTCTTTTAGTCTTTTTCGGCTGCCACCCCCCTATCCTCTCACCCTTCCTCCCTGATTTCTTCTAGGTTTCTGAAATGATTCTTTGTATCGTTATTCATGTATCCTATTTACCGTGATGCCATATCTGAACTGATGAATATGGTTGTATGCTCTCTTTAATGTTGTATGCCTTGTTTAACATGTTTAACATGTATGTACTCTCCTGAAGTGGAACCTTTGTAAAAGAGCCTTGGCTCAAAGGTAATTGTAATCCTAGGTTTAAATAAATAAATACATTTATCAAAGGAAACCCAGTTTGGTTCTAGGTCATTATTTAGCATGTACCCTCATGTGCAGCACTGAGTGTAGAAATTTGCAAGTAGTGGAATAGCTAGACTGCTATGGTGGTCTGGTCATTTACTGTAATTGAGTCAGGTAGCTGTGACGTAACAAAGCTGTTATTTGCAGCCGTCTGTCATGTCATTGCAAAAAAAAACACACAGGGGAAAAAAAAACATTTGCTACCATAATGTGTGAAATCCTCAACTGCTATTCATTTGTTAAGTGTGCATCACTGACCTAATAGAGAAGGGAACACTAAGATAATCTATATTGTAAACTTCAGGTCCATTCAGAAAGGAATGCATTGAACTTCTCTCTGTTTCTCTCTCAGCCCCTTGCAACATGATGGGGGAGGAGAGAGAGAGAGAGAGAGAGAGAGGGAGGGGAGAGAGAAGAGAGAGAGAGAGCTTTCCATAGTAGTAAAAAAAAACATTTGTCCATGCCAAATGTTTGCTTGTTTGTATTGGCATTGGTTGTGCAGGAGATAGAAATAGGCATCATAAGAATGGTAGAAAAGTATTGATGTTGCCTATGTGAATTAGTACATCACTGTAGCATAGTAGGGTGGGTGTACTGCATATCTTCCTATGGCACAGCTTATTAGCTTTCTGGTATTGCACTAAAAGTAGCACTCTTTGAGGTCACTAAAAACCATGCCCTGTGTGATCCAAATGTCATAGTCCATCACTGCCACACATGTACTCCCACCCTTACAGCTCCTTTTTTCAAATTATCCCCAAAGTGAACATTTACAGTATTACAGGAAGATGGATCTACAAACCTATTTAAACTGGGATACATCAAAAGATTCAGAAAGAATTCTTGACATTTGGGCTGAAAAATTACATTACTCTTTTGCAGAGTTACACATTTTTGTGACAGTGCCCTTATGTTAGAATAGGGGTAGAGAGGGAACAATATTTCATTTTGCATAAAAAACACACAGAGATGCAGTTATGTCCTCTAAAGATTGGATTAGGCCACAATAGTCCACTCTGAAAAGTGGAAGGACAGAAGATGTTGTTGTAGTCCACGAAGGATGACAGACCTTAAAACATTTCCTGTTGCTTTTCTCTGTGTTGAATAAGATCAGAAACAAATAATTGACTCCTTGATGTGCACTATGTATTCCATCCTATATAAATAGTGTACCACTTGCTCACTTTTAAAGTAATTTTCCAGTTTTCAGCAAAACACTAACAGATGGCATCAGCAGGGATCACATTTCATAACATTACCAAAAAAAACCTTGAATTTTAGTATATATAAGAGAATCCATTCTTTATAGCTAAAGACTGAAGAAAATTTGTTTTTTTGCCCCTTAGACTGCATCTGTCCCTGCTGTTGTTCCTGCCTTATGATATTCTGCTGTGAGTGACATCATGATCCATTACCATGGCAATGACTGATTGTGGTGTTAGAAGCAGAAGATTGGGATTTAAGGCAGGAAAAGCAGTCAGGATAGATGAAGTTTAAAGGACAAAGATAATGTTTTCATGTAAAACGTCTTCTGTAGTAAAAATGGAGCGTTCAGAAATACAAATTTTTGGTGTGTGTGTGGGGTGGGGGGGACGGTGTAACTGAGCTCTGCTGCTGCCAGCAATGATTATTTTGCTGTTTTTTAATATGTCCCACTGAGCCACTCATTGCAGTATGAAAGGTGTCATGCACTTTTGTTGGGTGAGAAATAGTGAATCGAGGCTGAACTGTTCCCTCAATCACCAGATGCAAACAAAACCACACCTATGCTGCAATACATGGCTCTATGGGACATACTGATACCTTATAAGTCCAGGAAATGTTTCCATCTTAAATGTAAAAGTAAAAATAAATAGATTGTCCAAACATGCCAATTTCTAGCACAGGTATACAGGAGACACTCTTTGCTGAATAAGAGAGTCTTGTGCAGTGTTGGGTAAGTTACTTTAAAAAAGTAATCAGTTACAGTTACTACTCACTCTCAAATAAATGTATTCAGTTATAGTTACTGATTACTTTTGTATAAACAGTAATTAGTAACTGTAACTGTACTGCATATTATTTTTTCTATTACTTTCTATTACTTTTGACAACTTGATGCAGGAAGCTTGGTTGGTGCTGGTCAGTGTTGTATGTCTCAACTATTGTTAAGCCTAGTAAAGGTATCTCCTCTTGTATCAAACACGATGTTTGCTTTATAGTGGTGTTTCACACTTCTCTGAAGCAAGAAGTGCCATAGTGTGGTAGAACCACTGTCACTGCAGTCAGCTTGGATTTGGATTTCTTGAACACACATTTTGCAACCAACCTCCACAATAAGAACTTTTGGATTTATTCAGAAGAGATTTCCATTGGACTTTACTAAACAGCTTTCCAACATAACATAAGTCCATCTTTTTTTGAAAACCTGAAGCCATTCTAAAAGCTCACATTGCAGCAAATCAGTTCTGTGGAGGACAAGGTTACAAACCCACAGACTGGGGGCTGCACACATGCACAGCTTGTTTATGGGTTTTTTTCACTTCTTCAAACTGGAGATCTGGGTACACCAGCTTAAAATGAGTTAACTCTGACATCATGAGAGAAAATAATCTCATATATCACTGAGCAACCAGTCACTTCCCTTGTATTAACTAATCAGTAACAAATCATTTCATTATGCAAATCAGAAGGCTATGGAGGGGAGGCAAAGTTTCAACAGAGCTGCTGAGATATGTTGCAGCAAGTGGAGTGGAGGCAAAGTTTCAACAGAGCTGCTGAGATATGTTGCAGCAATCTGTGCTGCTAATGTGACATACTGTACTGTTCTGTACCCCCAAAATACAGTATACTGCATGAAGCAGTATTGTTGACAGAGTGGCTGATAACAGGTTACCTGCAGTGAATAAGTTATTAAGGATACGACAAAGGTTATTACACATGCACACACACACACACACACACACACACACACACACTCATTGGAGGGGCTCCCAATGGCAGTAGAGGTGGTTGTTAATGTGCTGACCCCCATTAAAATGCATATGACAGGAGGACTGACAGCCAATTGTTATATCCTCAGAGCCATGTTGAGAAAAACATCACTGAAAATTGGGGCTAAAATAAACATTTTGGGATCGGTGCAGTATAGCCATCCACTGCTAAACAATTTAAATCACAAATTTTGGTGAGAAAGAAGTAATGTGATCGCCTGGGAATTGAATCCAGGTCCACAGAACACCATCCCAAGCTCTAACCACTGAGTTACATGCTCACTTGATTGGTCTGGGGTTCCAAGACATACTTCCTTTTCCTGGTATTGCATATCCACCAACTGGGAAGAGGCTGCCAGGTTGGGATTCAACTCCCAGCAGGTCACATAATTTCTTTCTCACTACTGTTTGTGATTTAAATTGCTTAGTAGTACCTAATATTATACCAAAAACATGTAGATCCCATGGATTCAAATAACTAAACTTTATCCCACTCAGAAATATGCTGGTATACTGTATGTGTGAAATGTTGAAACTGAATTTGTTTAGAGCAGTCTAACCCACCTTGATCATCCTAAATGCATGGCTGCCCTCCCTATGTAAGTATATGCAACTAGAGTTTGGGGTCAGAAGAGTGGTAGTGGGGGAGGGGTCTAATTTGCCTGCAAGAACAGTGACTGCAAGTTCAGAGTCAAACCTTTTGCTGTAGGCTATTCCATTTGTTTTAACTGGCTTGACTGACACTTTAGTTGGATATGGATTTGCAGGACTAATGCTGTCACAGAATACTAATGCAAGTGCATGGACAGGTGCTTGCTGTAGCTGAAAAGAAAGGACACTGGATTCCACCAACTTGGACCCCCAAAAAATATCTATGAGCCAAACTGTTTAAGGCTAGCATGTCTTAAAATGCATTGCCAATCTCCAGTCAGTCTGTTCTAACTCACATCTTATAAGTTATAACACAGCATGCAATGACTTGTTTAGTTACATGTTGTTCCTGTTCGATTTCCTTCAACACAAGTAGGATCCAGTATTAAATTGTGCATTCATCAGTAAAACAATAAGGTTGGGTAGCCCAGAGTATAGGGTTGTGAATCTGGAGACTGGTGTTTGAATACTAAGTTGTAAATTTATTTACACAGTATACCCAGCTGAGATGCAACACATTGTTCACAGTGGGATCCTGCTTTTACCCATTTCCACAGCGAGTGAACAAATGACTTGCCTGAGATTATAAAATAGAGTGCAGCTGCGGTGCACCACCAGAACCTACTGTTGTGGTGCAGTGCTTGTTGCAATCTCTGCACAATGTTTGAAAGTCTGGCCTCTGGATTAATAAAGGGATCATTAAAATCAGTCAGCTAGTTGAGAACTTATCCTACTATCTTTTCTCAACTTTAGAATAGATTTAACCTGGAAAGCTCACAAACATTTCAATATTTTCAAATAAGATCTGTAATAGCAAACTAATAGATAGGTTATTAACACTGGGAAAAGAATCAAAATATACAGTACACAATTCAGTACACAACAAGCAAGTAAGTCACAAGATCCTGAATAGGAAGTTAAATATAAAAAGTAACTTAGACTTCAAATAGGACGGCAGAAAGAACTTTGTTGGCACCAACTTGTACACATCAGTATATTCTTTATAGTATATTCAATATACCTTCATTTAGGTTCCAATGTCATTATAACTGATACATCTCACTGCACAAGAGTATGTTTTAGGAAGCCAAAAAAAATGTTATCAATCTGTTGTTTAATCAGTTACTCACTTTCTTTGTATTTTAATTCCAGCATGTTGTTCACTGTCCCCAGAGGTCAAACATCCTATGGCGTAAATACACTGTATTAAACTATAGGTGTTTCATTGTTTCCTCCCACCATGGGACACCACTCAAAATAGGACTGAGTCCTAGACTAGTCAACTTTCCCAATTAACAAAGTAATAAAAATTACAAAGTATTTCAGACAATATAGTTTACCTTGGAGGGATGTTGTACTGTTATTTTATGTTTCTTTGTTAATTTCAGGGTATTTTCTAAAGAAAATTGAGTGATAAAGCTATCAACATATTACAATAATATGTGCTGCATTTTAAATGCCTAAGACAGAAAATAAAGGACTTAGTTGCACTCCTTTTATAACCTACAATACAAACATTAAAAGATAGGAAAGTATTTATGATGAGCAATGATGATCACAGCTCATCATGGCATGACTGATTCAATGAAGAACCACACTCATGAGCAAGAGGCAGGCTCAGTTATTTATGCTCCTAGTTTGGGCTCACAAGGAAAAACAAGGATCAGCTGGAAGATTAATATATGGAACAATACTTGAGGGGTCCAGCCCCATTATTCTCAAATAGAAATTACAGTCTCTGTCTCTCGAGTATGTCGTTCTACACTCATGAGTATTGGTGTGCATTACAGCAGTTTGAGCAAGAGCCAAAATTACACCAACTACCGAACTGTTCAGTCTAGACTGGGACAAGTACAAGACAGCAAGCACATTACGTGTGTGGCACCTGTGGCAGCACACAACCAAAAGGTAACTTTTGAGCATGTTCACTAGTTCATGGAGTTAAGGTTTACATCAGATTTTAATCATTCAAGCTCTGGAAATGTGAGATGCAGACTCAGTCTACCAGATTCTGAACATGTTGGATCCAGACTCAGCCTGTCAAATTCTGAAAATGTGGAATCCAGACTCAGCCTCCCAAATTCTAACTATGTTGTCCTGTTCCACACACCTTGTATAGACAGATGTACTGAGAGTCCAAAACAGAATCCCTTGGATCCCATTGCAGCTTATAGAACCAACAAACCTTCCTAACGTGATCAATTCCGTATTGCTAAACTGATTTGAAAAACACTTTCTTTACAAATCAGTAAAGTGATTTTATTAGGCTGATAACTGTGTTCATATCAGTAATATAAACAAATTTGAGAGCTTAAAAAATATAAATTGTCCTGTCTAATAAGATCTTAATAAATATGATTTTATACAGGTCCCACTGCACATGAAAACACTTCCAGTCACTGTACCTGTCACATCTCCTTTCTTTCATCTTACTATCCATAACTTTTTATGTGAAACAGGCTGTTAATTTATCATACTAACTGTGTAAGGATTAGCAGTCACTCACCCACCAAACTAAATCACTGCCCACTGGACAAAAAAATGATTAGTGTCAGAATAACAATAAAAAAAAAAAGTGAATTACAGAAAGACAAACATAAATAAGCAGACAACATGCAAAGAGAACACAAAGGGAAATGAGAAAGAAAGCAAAAACAATATATTGCAAAATAATTCATACCTAAACCCAGCAAAAGGGGCAGAAATCAAACCTCCAAATCATCAAAGGCTACACTACAATTCTGTTGTGGAGCAATAAAAAGGTATGCATTCCACCCACTAAAATGTTCTTTCAGAGAACAGGCCCCCCGATTAATCTCCTCCTAAGATTAACACGCTGGGCCGTTGACTGCCAGATAGGGCTTCAGCTGTTTGAACATATCTGGCATTTGGACTCAAATAGACATATCCACGAGTCTGTATTATTTTAGATATATCACTCTAGTAATGCATGTATGCATTTGACTTATTAGACATTTGGAATCAGCAGTGGTAAATGTCTGGCCTGTATATCGGTACATACTGTATGGTGTGGGATTTTGTAAATAAAATCTTTGCACAATGCACATTTTAGCAAGTGCATCTTTCTTATCAGTTTGTTCTTTTCTCTTTTTTCTCAGCTTCTCCCCTTATTCAAGTGTGCCTTTTTCTGATGGGTTCTTTTCTTTTCAGGCTACACTCTGTGACAGCACTACTCATTCTTGAATAGGCAGCCATTTAAAAGTTTAAGGAATCAGATGTGTGATCAGTTGTTAATTTATCACTTTGTCCAAACATGCAGGCTAAGTACTTCGAAAAAGAAAAAAAAAAATCTTTCTTCAGTTAAGGTCTGCTGGCTGCAAAACCTGCAAGAACTCTAGTTTGCCATCTGTTTCAGATTACCTCTTTCTCAAATGGACTGCTTTTAAATCATGGGGACCCTTTTGGCAGAGGCATAGCCCAACTTCCTAAGGTTTGCTACTCTGCAATCGAACAGTGCAGCAATACAGTTAAAATGTCGATGAGGAAAAAAAGTTAACAGTTCCTAGTATTTAGAAAACCAGTCCTTCCTGTCCACAGGTAAATCTTTAAAATGTGGAGTGACAGAGGATCTTGTGCAGCTGTTTCTGTCACTGACAGCATGAAACAGCAGAGCTGCTTCATCCGAGGAATGACAATCTCAGCTCCGATTAAGCAGTTGACCTGGATAGTGTCACTGCTAATCAACATTACACAAAGCCCACAAAGCAAATCTTACTAGTGAAATTAAATGCTTTGGAAGAGCCAGAGATAGTTTAACTGCAGAGGTATTGATAAAGATAGTATTCATTATGGCGTGACACCAGTTCTTTTTTTTTTTTTTTTTTGTAGAAGCGCATTTTTTTGTGAGAAAAAAACAGTCAGGGGTTACCATTTTAAGCAGCCTACATCTTTGCTGAACAAACACGCTTTATTTCTGTTGCATGAGTCTCCCACAAGAAGTCAGCCTAAAGAGCGCAACTATGACAATGACTGCTATTTAACCGTCTACTTTATGTTCCGAACAGTGACTGCATCAACTAGTGATACAGTTGTAAAATGTAGTTTTCATGCTTGACTTCAATGAACACTACATTTAACAACATTTATCCAATAAAAGGAAAATGAAAACACTGTTGCTATTAGCTATGTGCCTGCCCTGACTGTTAGTATTCATAAAGACCTTGAGGTTGGCTATGCTCCGGCTGCAGGCTCCCTGCTGACTTGTGGTTGCTGCACATTGCTGCTGAATAACATTCAATTATAAAGTGGTTGCACAGATTAATTTATCTGTACTTTAATAAAAACTATCAATATGAGTGGACTTACGACTCAAAAATGTGCTTATTTTCTTCTGCTTCATCTGCGGTGCTCCACTTGGTGTTCCCACTCTCTCAGTAACCATTCTGAAGTAGATCTAACTGAAATTTCAAATGACTACCTGGAACGTGAAAGCAGTCTGACTGTATTTTGGAACAAGTCAGAATACTGTGTTAATCTGTCCTTCAGTAAACATGGATTGCTCTTTACAAAGATTTTTTCCATACCAGGAAAACACTGCAAGTGCTCTGTATTTGGAAAAATCAGATTTTATTAATTTTATTCATTTAAAGCACATTATTATTATTATATATGCTTATGCATAAAGGAAGCCATACCAACCCGACTGCTGCCATAAGAAACAGACAGTTTCTGTTCTCCTTAGAAGTGACTAGTTCCCATGCACGCATACCTGTTAGTTCAGAAGCATGGTCCCTCTGGAGAGTGTGTGTGCCCTGTGCGGTTCCATTCAGCGTGCCTCGACAGTCTCCTGGTGATGTGGAGAATTAATTTGATGAATAATTCTTTTAAGAGACTTTTCTACTGTCACGGTACCTCCTGAATTGGTGGTATTTTATTTCTGTTGGAGAGTTGCAGTTATTAATTTGAGACCCTTGCTGAGGTCAGCTCGCGCACTATACCAGGCGCCATCAGAGTTAGCAGGTAATTTTTAAATATCTATGACCGCATGAAAATTAAGCTGATTTGGATAGAAGAACTCAATTTCATTAGCTTAGGACAAGGGAAAATGAAAAACAATAAATTTAAATAGTTTTGTTTTACTTTGACTGAGCAGAACAATTAAGAGTGAGACAGAGAAAATCCCATTTCAGGTTGCCATATTCTTCAGTGCTGGTGCGTGCTCCATGCCTGTAAGTAATTTTACAAAGACACTCTACTTGCAAAATAGCATTTTGTTTCATAAATGTTCCGGGGGGTGGCAGGGGAGCAGGTTTGGGTATTTGCTGGACCACCAGGGCATCTTGTTATGGGGGGTAGGAACAGGCGAATCATCAGATAACCAGGACTATAAACTTCCAAGGGGCAAATTTGGAAGAGATGCTAGTCTGCGTCTGGCTGTAATCAATACATAGACAATTTGTGATGCACTGCTGAGCTGATCAATAGCCACCCTCCTCCATAAAAGTTCCCTGGCTCTTGGCTACCCAGGAAAGTGATGGAATCAGCTTACAGTACTTATAATTTACCAGCACGGTTTTCTTTCCACATGGTTTAGAAAAAAATGGGAAGGACTTTTTTTCTTGTTGATCACGACACTGGGGGATTGGACACCTCCCTTATCACTGTTATGTTTTTTTTTGGTGGGGGGGGTTGTTGCTGAGATGGAGGGTCAGGTGGAACAATAAAAAAAAAAAAAAAGATGTGATCGGGCATTGGGAAGGCACGCTGGCAGAGCACTACGGAGGCGGTGACACTAGTGGATTGGGCAACCTCTCTCTCTCTCGTGGGTTCCCTAGTGGTGGAAATAATCACAGGGACTGAGGGACACACTGACGACCATGACTGAGATCGTTTTAAGGGCTCGGCTGCAGTGTAATTGAAGTGTGTGCTCTGCCACTGTACTGGAACCACTGCAGGGACAGAATTTTGGGGGCTCCTTAATAAATGGCACAGCCACAGAACAAATCATGTCTGCTCTGCTCAGTCTCATTGCGATGTCACAGCAAGGCATGCTGAGAAAAGTAGGAGGTAGCACAACAGCATCTAAACCAGAGACATGTTTCATGTGCTGATTATGAGATGCTGTGCACCTCACTGGCTGTCTCTACACAAATAGAGTTTTCTCTTCTTCATCATGTGTACTGCTCAGTGGTCTGTTGGTAATGGCGTGGGGGTGGCAGATGAGATGGAGGCAGGCGTAGCATGCATGTGTAACCCTAGATGGCGCTATCCCAGGGGCTACTACCCCTGCCTGATTTGCCACTAACAGGTTGAGGGCCTGGATCCAATGCGGAGTGCCTCCACCCAAGGGTCAGGGTTGCAATAGTTAAACTAACTGTCACAGCCCTCTGGGACACTGCAACCTCCTTTCTTCCCACTAGTGGCCCACACAATATATCGAATTACCTTCCAGTATACACTTACCCCAGGTCTGGTTCCAGCACTGGGACCTCCTGTGAAATGAGATACAGTGCAACAATCACAGTACAGTACTTAACATAGACAAATACCTCAGGCAGTATAACTTTGCTGAAACAAGCAGCTCTGATTTATTTAGGGGATATAACAAGGACAGGGGAAATCAGGTTAATTAGCTTATCACTCTAATAATTCACCTATGGCTCTGTGCACAGGCCTATCCCTATCAGTTACTGTCCTGGGTACCCAAGCCCTAGTGGCTAGTCCAAACCGTGGCAGCTGGTAGGGGCCCTTTCACACAGAAAAGGAGAATTAAACAGTCAACAGTACGGTAATTCCATTTGGATTTAATGTGACAATTCAACAGGAGCGACTGAATTAGTACTCACGACCTCCAAATAAGATAGGGTCCTTCAATGTCAGCAGGGGCTCACTTGAGGTGCCAAACCTCTTCACACATCCATATAAAGAAAGCACTATACCAGGCAGGCTGTCTGTGTCGATGCCAA
The DNA here is from genome assembly GCA_016271365.2 of Neoceratodus forsteri. Taxonomy (NCBI): domain Eukaryota; kingdom Metazoa; phylum Chordata; order Ceratodontiformes; family Ceratodontidae; genus Neoceratodus; species Neoceratodus forsteri. The sequence continues at coordinate 262,672,558 of CM057452.1, read as the reverse complement.
TTGCACAATACCGGGAGAACACAGCAGATTCAGTTTCTGACAGACCCGAGTGCAATTTTCAGCAATTCTTCAGTCTTCTACAAGGTGAGCCTGGTTTCTACTCTTCAGAGATCCTTGGATTCTTTTCACAGGACGGATTCAGATCTAACAAGCTGTTACACACAGCTGCAGACCGGAACTCTAGGCCAGACATGTTTTTTGACTAAAACTGCACACTGAAAAAGCACAGGCTCCTTCCTTCTTCACTGCCAAAGCTCAACTTGAAACTCCAACCGACAAAACCGGGCACTTCCCTTGAGTTCCTCCCAGTTCTTGACTGGATTGGCTGTCTCACAATAGACTGCTGCTGTTGGTCCAAAAGGCACTGAAGTCAAACCACATCTCCCAGAGTCACTGCCCATACAATCCTCTTGTGGCTGGCTCAGATTGAGTCCAAGTTCTGATTCGTCCAAAGGCACCATTTGGGAGCTAAGCTACCTTCACACTGATTGGTCCCAGTTCAGCGAGTTCAAAACTAGAATGGGGAACTACCAGACACAGTTCTGACTGCAAAGAAAGCAGGTTAGACAAACTGTAATTTCATTATTACTCTAAATAATTTCAGCAAACAGTTACATCTTTCAGATAGGTTCCTTTGCACTCCCTAGTGACTGCAAAAATGAAGTATGAATTGGCAGCAGCTGAGTGGTACTCAGAGAAGCACGGTCCCCCCCATACAAACTAATTATGTCTGCAAGCAGACAGCTCTTAAAGACAGTACCAGAGGCTCTAAAACACTCACTGATAAATGGCTTAAATGCCAAACACCATTCAGGCGGAGCATTCAAACAAGCTCCTGCAAATCTTTTGAGGAACCCCATTTGCAGGGGTTACACCTTTCCTGGCCTGGGAAAGCTTGGCGTCCAGCGTCAAGCAAGTACCCCATAAGTTTCAACTGCAAACATATACATTTGCATTAGGCTCCCACATGTAATCATCAGTCAATATATCATTTTACCAAGAACACATTTCTGAAACATTGCAGTATGTCACTCTTACACAGTATTACAACATTGACCATAACTCAGTTATTACCTCTGTACATGAAACCTAAGAGAGGAGGCCTTCCTATCAGTTACCTTGGGGCTGGATGGGCAAGGCACCATACTTAGAGGGCAACACAAGTAACTGGGAGTTAGCACTGATGCTCAGTTTGGGCAATGAGCTCGAGGACACATACACCCTTTATGGACAACATACAGAGGCAAGTCACAGGCCTCCCAAGTGAATCATAACTGAGGTGCACCACAGGCTTAGCTCGACCAGTCTTTCTGGGGCAACTGTTATAGTCTCTGCACCTGAGCCTCATTTTCAGCATTGTCCTCACTTGCAGAAGTTCCATGGGGTAGAGAGATAGAACTTGGGGCACTTTCAGCTCCAGGAGTTACAGTTTCTGAGTCTACAACATTTGGCTCATGGAGAACTTTCGGACACTGGCAGTGGACTGTCAGAGCACTCAAAATACTCTTCTTGTTCAGGTGTATCACCAGTCTGCCCCTAATCTATCATTTCCTCCTGAAAGCTCAAACAGTTCAACCATGCACACATGATTCCATTTCATACCTGATCTGATGCTTTGCACTTCACTTTCTAGGGAGCATTGGCTCCAGGGATGAAGCTGAGATTAGACAGTCCAGAAGGCCCAGCTTCATCTCCAGTATTGACAAGGGGATTGCCCCAAAACACTGACTCAGTTCGTAAGAAGGATAGTATTCAAAGTCACCTCACTTTCTTCCGATATAGACTGACAGTCATGCTAACTGGGACTTGTGGAGAGACACTTAACTTTGCTCTGTCAGGTGCAGACTTCTTGATCTTTTCAGCAGCAGCTCTAGTCACTGGTCCAGAGGGCATCTTCTAAGGGCTCAGACTCAATAAGATTTGTCCAAAGGGCAGTAAATGATTTCTGTGCATTGCTTTTACATCTTTGAATTATTCTCAGGTCTTACTTTGCACACTGGCAGATCATCTAGTTGCACTACAATGTGAGGGAGATGGTGCCATCTGTCACAATCTGTGCTTGCCTTGCAGTCCCAGATTTCTTAGCAATACCCGATCTCCCTCCTGGAGTTCCTGTGCTTGCACCTTTTATCATACTTTTCTTGTTGGCCAGATTTCTTTTGGCAGCCATGGTTTGAGCCAGTTGGTACGCATGAGTTAGCTGAGCCTTTAACCTTTGCACATACTGTAAATAGTTGTCAGCTTGAACCCCATCAGGAGAGACCCCCAAGCCACATACTGGTAGTCGAGCTTCTCTTCCAAACATATCAGGCGGTAGGGGAAGAATCCAGTGGCATCACTTTTGGTGCAGTTATAAGCATGTACCAGGGAACGCTAATTTGTTGGCTCCCATCTAGGCTTGTCCTTTGGGTGCAGGTGCCTAGCATATCTAGCAAAAGTGCGGTTAAACGTTCAGGCTGTGGGTCCCCCGGGGGTGGTAAGAGTGGTTCTGGACTGCACCTCCCCACAGAGAAAGCATGCTGATCAGGCGACTCACCAAGTCTCTCCCATGATCTCAGAATGGATTCTGTGGAGCCCCACAGTGAACAAAAGTTTTCACAAGTACTTTGGCCACAGTGGATGCTTTCTGGTCTTGGTGGGAAAGCTTGGGCATATCTCGTGAAATGGTCAGTGACCACCAGCACATGCTGATATTTCTTTGATCGACTCAAACTCAGAAAATCAATACAGACCAGCTCCATGGGTGCACTGAGCGGTGATGTTAACAGAGGCAGCCCTCTGGGGCAAAACTCCTCTGTAGCTTGGCGACTACAGGATTGAATGTGTTGCTCCCACATCAGCCCCATCTTGGGCCAATAGAATCTGGATCTCACCAAGTCAAGTGTTCTGTCCTATACCAAGGTGCCCATGTGGTTGTGCAAGGACCTCAGTACTGAGTCTCGAAAAGGCAGTGGCAGCACTAGTTGTTGTTTGTCTACTTGTCCCCTCTGTCTATCATTCTCTGTATAACAGTTTATTGATCAGTTTCAACTTAGGACCTTCTTTGTACAACAGCAGTTCTCAAATCAGTGGGCGTGTTTGGACACATCTTTTCCTGCATAGGGCTTCTAAAGCTGCTTTGATCATGGATCGGCGAGTTGAGCCCGCCCGAGTGCTGTCATTGTCAGAGCTTTTTTGTGAACACTAGTACTATGTTGGAATAACATTTTGAGTTGGAGGGTCATAACAACACTGGTAGTTTGTGTAAATTTTTTAAAGTTCTTTTTCTTAATGGTTAGACCACCCACAGTCATGAAGGGTGCAGCATTTCCTGGAATTTACTTCAGACATTTTATGATGTAATACCCCCATATCCAAAATCCAGATTGTCTAGATTTTGTAGTACTTGCATTGAATGCACTGTTGGATTGTAAATGTGATGTCTGCCATGAGTAAATTGTATGAAGTTGTTTTTATTCTAAAAACAATAAAATATCATTAAAAAAAGATTAATAGCTTTGAATTTAAAAAATCTTTGTCCAAACCTGCTAGCGAAGGAAGGAGTTGCAAAGCTAAATCTTGATTGTGATCTTATAGAGAAAACATAATGGTTTCTTGGAAAATCTCGAATAAGGCAGATGGATAAAGCCCCAAACCGAGTTCATGCAATAAAAAAATGGAAGCTCTATAGCAGAACCTATCTTAAAGCAGAGTGGTAAATTGTGCTGGGTAGCCCAGAGGCAAACAGACAAATACTACTGAACAGCAGATTCAGTCTGTTGAACAAGTTCTCAGTAACTGAAGAACACAATGGAAAAGCATTATCTAATTCAGTTAATAATAAGCTCGTTGCCAATAGTTTAGGCGCTAAAGGAATGAGAAATCGATTAATCTTATAGCGCATTCCACGTCTTTTATGCAGAGTCTTAATTAATTAATATGTGTTTCACAGGTGAAGCATCTGCCCAAATAGATTCCCAAATAACAAAATGCATCAATCCTTTCTACAACTTCCCCAGAAATATCAAATATCTGAAAATCAATCTGAAGTAATTTACCTGATCTTGAAACACCACTGGTTTAAGTTTTTTTTTGTTTGTTTTTTAGGATTCAAAGGCAATTTGTTTATCAAAAACAATCATGCATATTCAAAAGTCAGGTTGCATTTTCTTTTATGTCCAGAATATTATTACCTGAACTAAAAATAGCTGTATCATCTGTGTAAAGTAAAGTTTGGAGATAACATAAACCTTGGGCATTGAGTTCAAACAAGGAAAATAAAAGTCGTCCTAACTTGGGTGCCCCCTACATTGCCATCCCACTGGCACATATCTTCAACCTGCCCCTTGCCACTGGTGCTATCCCAGACATTTGAAAAGTAGCGAGGATTGTCCCAGTTACGAAGCAAGGGAACACCAAAGTCCTGGACAACTATCAACCAATTGCCATCCTATCGTCCATTAGTAAACTCTTAGAGAAAGCTGTGACTGAACAGCTCACAGAGTACATCCAAGCTCATGAGTTGCTGTCCCCTGTGCAGCATGGCTACTGAAAAGGGTATGGCACGTCCACGGCCCTTGTCTCAGTCTCTACTAGCATCAGGGTGGCCATGGACCAGGCGAACTCTCTAGGGCCATATTTATAGACTTATCTAAGGCCTTTGACCTTGTGGACCATGCATTACTTTGCTCACAGATGCAGTCCCTTGGCCTGTCCCCTTATGCCTTGAATTGGCTTAGAAACTACCTCCAAGGCAGAATACAGCAGACTAAATTCAACAAGGTCCTCTCTGACCCCACTCCGGTGACCTCTGGCGTCCCACAGGGATCAGTTTTGGGGTCTCTTCTTTCTGCATTTGTTAACAACCTGCCTGCTGCTGCTTCCAACTGTAGTGCCACCCTTTATGCCGATGATGTCATCCTTGCACACTCCTGGGTCACTGGGGTTCTCAACCTTCAGCTGAGTGAGGCCTTTAAGAATATTCATTCCTGGGTAACGACTCACAAGCTGGTCCTCAACCTAAAGAAAACTTTGGCCATGCTTTTTGTGTCAGTCACCAAAATCAAGGCCTCCCCTATCCCTCTATGTGTCAGAGGTGCTGACGGCTCTCCCCTCTTACCCACGGTTTCAATAAAATACCTTGGCATAACACTTGACCCCCAACTTGACATGGGGTGTCACATCCTAAATGTTTGCAGAACCATAAACTGCAAACTGGGTCTTGCCTATAGGGCAAAGAAAAATATGACACCTGCAGCTCGCTTGGCGTTGGCCAGAGGTGTGCTGCTCCCTTCACTTAGCTATGGCCTTCTCCTGTTCGCTAGCACCTCCAAGGTCCACCCTGCTCGATGGAACATAACCTACATCTGTTGCTTTGCTCTGGCAGCCCCAAGTCTCACCTATCATTACAAATTATACAACAAACTGGGCTGGCTTTCCCTGGACAATCACTTGAAATATGGGTTGGCTGTAGGAGGAAAGGTGTTCAGAACGGAACCCCTCAGGGCTTGTGCAGCTCAAGCCTGCTGAATCCTCCTCCTACTCCTCAGGTCTCAATGTCCTGGGCGCTCAAAGTTCCTTGTACTTGAACCCTAATGGGGAAAGGGACTTTGCTACATGTTCTCGAGGCTATGGAACTCCCTTCCAGACCATGTTCGCACCTCCCCCTCCCACCGGAACCTCCAGAATTCCCTGTGGGGGCACTTGAAACTGTCCTCTGTGTGTGGGCATCCTAAATCACCTTAATCAGGTCTCCAAATTGGTCTCATCCAATCCACTGTCTGCTCTCCTTTAACTCTGAAAGCATACGTTTGCTTGCTATCTGCTTATGAATTATGTGGCCCTGGTAAAAGGGTCACTCATACAATGTAATTGCCATTGAATGTCTTGTCTATTTATTCTGTATGTATATGTATATTTTACCTATTTACTGCTCACTGTAGACTATCTGTTCATCTCGCTCTCCTGTAACTATGCACATTGCCCTCTTGTCATTGTGTACCTTGTTTGAACCTGTATTTTCTCTATACTCTCCTGGGTCGTACCTGAAAATAGGCATACAGCTTGTCTAGTGTACCCTACCTGGTCAACAAAAGCTAAATAAATAAAACTGAACCCTGTACAACAACACACTTAATTTATTCTCCAAATTAACCCCATTAACAGCAGTACAGTGCATTCTATCCTTTAGATATCCCTAAACCAGGACACTCCATCCATACATATTATATACAGTATATTCTGGGACAAGAGTAGAAGTATTTTTTTTTCTGTTAACTTTATAAATGCAAATGCACTCAGCACAGAGTTCATAGCCATGAAAGGACAAAGGTTATCAATACAGGAATATACATTGGGATTCTCAAAGTCCATCATTACACATATTTAGGGTCTCTAGTTACTCATATACTGAATTCTATGGCCCAGATATTCAAAAGGGTTGACCATGCCAACCCACTGATGCGCCCGGTAGCGATCTTCAAAAAGGAAAAGTGTGCGCACAAATCCGGATGCGCCAGAGTGCATCAGTAATGTATGCAGGCACAGGTGGGGGCGTGTCTATGAATAACCTGCACAACCTGATATTCAGCCCGGATGCGGAGTTATGTATGCGCACCTTGGGCTTCAGCTTGCACAAAGTTAAGCTAAAAAAGGAATAAGTGATGGCTACTACAGGTGAGTTGTTGTATTGCAGGGCGTACGCAGTTGCTACTTCTGTGGGTGGTACTTTAGTTTTGATGTACTCTGGCGGTATTTCTATGCTCTATCAAGGGTATTCCTTGGAGCAATTCTATCTATTATCTCTTGGTGGTCTAGTGGATTTCTGTGTTGTCTCGTCGTGTCATCCTTATAGTCTCTCTATGTCTACATCCCTTGTGGTCTAGTGTGGACTTCTGTAGCCTGGAACAAGGGTATCAGTAGCCTCAACTAATATCTCTTGTTCAGTGATCGACACATTCGAGTCGCGGGTATTCAATATAATATTTTGCCACTGGTGGTTGCGCTCTCATTGCTTTTCATTGAGCTCCTTACTGCTTGCTTCGGTTAGCCGGTAGCTGATACTCGTTGCTGCCTGTTGCTTTCGCCGAGCCGACAGTTCGGGTAGGGGCTGCACACTCCATTGTTCACAGTGTGTGAGCCAATGGGCGTGCAGCCCATACTGCACTACTCAGTCCAGACTGGACTGAGTAGATGGTATGGTTGCACGCCCATTGGCTCACGCCAGAACCAATGGGCATGCAGCCCTACCGAGCTGTCAGTCGGCGGGTGACGGGCGGCAGGCGGTGGGGTGCGCCACCGCCGCTGACGGGGAGCGGGCGGTGGCCCAGTGGGTGGGTGGGAGGGTATCTAGACCACCAGGGTGGTAGGGGTCTGTTATATGTTACGGATGTCCGCGATCAGTCCACTGGACCACCAGGGATATTGGACGGGGGGGACTATACACTGATGCCTGCGATCGGGCACACAGAGTTCCACTGGACCACCAGGGATATTGGACGGGGGGGACTATACTGATGACCGCGATCAGGCACATAGAGGTCCACTGGACCAACAGGGATATTGGACGGGGTTTTTTTATATTACAGGAATGCCCGCAATCGGGCTGCAGGGGGCGTCGGTCCCCGACTGCTGCCTGGCAGAGCGCCAGGCGCAAGTCGTCGGGGATCGGCACACCTGCATGCTAATGGCATGCAAATGGAGCCATAATGAGATGCAAATGGCCCCCTGTGCACCTTGCATAAACTATGGCCCCATTTGCATGTCAATTTTTGAATATCGCAGGTGCTGTGCATGGTGCAATGGCACTTGCGCCAGCGCATCTCCATGCTCCACTCTAGCCACTTGCGCTGGCACAGTGCCACTGCGCCATGCACAGTGGGGGTGGCCAGGATGCGATATTCAAAGCTGCTGCACCATAGCGCAGCTCCGTCGAATATCACCCAGGCCACACCCCTGCGCAACAAAGTTGAGCTGCGCCCAGGCTTGCGCCACAGCCTGGCGCAGTTTGAATATCCAGGCCCATATGTTCAAGGCAACTGACCACAAAATGCAATACAAGGCAACAAGAACCTGGAGACACAGGAAGAAAATGATACTGTTAAGAGCCACATAAATGGCTCCCACACATCTAGATACTAAACATGATATTTGTTTTATTTATTTATATATATCACACTTATAAACAAGTTCTCCCCAGACCTCCAAGATCTGTGCCTCAAACCCCAAAATAAAGGCACGGAAGTGGTTTGGTATTAATACAGTTCTGTGGGGCTGTGGAATACCACAGGAAGTGCAAAAGGCCACAGTACATTATACATGATACATTACAGGACAATCTGCAGATAAGCTGCAGCACTGATGCATTATCACTGGGCTACAGAAGAATACAGTTGTGTCTGTGGCACGAACATATTTCTAAAAAGCCACTGTACACAGCATAAATGTAGCACGTGTAGTCAGATTTTTGCTTCGAAGCCCTGCCATGGGGAAGCTGGGGCCATGTAGTTGAGCACAGTTTGATGATCAAAAATGGGAAATTTGGGAACCCAGATGCCAAGATGGAAAGAGATCCTCCCACCCCACCCAGAAGACTAGAAAACAAGAGAAAGAAAACATGCAAACATAAAAATGTTTTAAAAATACAGCAATGGAGGGAGAAGTGCTGACCATGATGCCATGCACTCACCTTGAAGGGCGGGGGCGCCCATTACATTGGCTCCTGCAGCAGTCCCTATGGGCTATCTTTGCTAGATACCCTGCCACAGGTAATATTAACAGTGGCTCCATATAAAGCCAAAACAAAGTGAAAAAAGCAGAGTGCCCAAAAATAACAAGGCTAATACTAGGTGTTTGCTGCAAAAAAGTTTTATTGTGGTGTAAAGGCAGTGCCAGAACCCCAGCACTTCTAATCTGTGTGGACTTTTCCTGGGGATGGATGGGGGGAGGGTGGGCTCAGAATTAACTTTTTTTTTTTTCATGGATTAAGTATTAAAAGCACAGTGACCAAACTACATCCAATACATTTCATGAGGCATACTCATTTAGCTGCAGACGCAATAATGTGAACTGTCAACAATACAATTATGATGCAAATACACAGTTCTATCTTAAAGGCGGACTGCAAGAGTTAGGAATATTGGAGAATTCCTGGAGTGAAAAACTAGACTTTTCCTCCCATACTGACACTGTCTGTAGCAAACGCTGACCTAAACTCGGCACCATCTACTGACACAAATACTGCCTTCCTTTACCCACGTGCCGCAAACTGATTACCAAAACAATCTTACCAATTTTTGATTATACTTTGTCTATGCATCTGCCTGTGACTTTCCTCTCAAAGCCTTACACCCTCCTAAACTTATTCTGTTGCTTTGCTACCTCCTCCCCTCTATCACAATGGTCTGCTCTACTTTGATCTTTCCACTGTGCCTCTTTCCCACAGGTGTCTAGTCCACAGTGTCTCCCTAATTGCCAAATACTGGTTTAGGACCCTCCCCTCCGGTCCAGTCCCCCTCCCGCTTATTGCCAGCTCACCTATGCTCCTGGGATACTCGCTGTTTCTCACTCCCACATCCCTACATGGGAGGTGGGGAGGATATCTGCTTTCTCCTACTGATTCCCTCCATTTAGAATCGGCTTCCTAGCGAAGCCTGCCACTCCCCATGCTCATTTCCCTTAAGTACTCTCTATGACTTCTCCCTTGCTGACTACTCATGTCTCTCTTCTATCCGCCTCTCTTCCTAACTTACTACTACCGTTTGCCTATGCTCCATCTGCCCTTTTCCTTATTTTGATCTCCAAAAGCATGTCCATATACGTTTCTAACCTCATCTCAAACTACCTGTTTACTAAATTTCACTTTAATTACTATTATTTTTGCCGCAGTTATTCTCTGCCAGTTTGACATTATTGTAATCCCTCTTGTTTAGCCAATGTATCTCAGTTTATGTAACGATGCACGCACACTGTAATTCATGATGCACGCACACTGTAATTCATGGACTTGCCTGTTATCATTGTGTCAGAAATTTCTCTGTACACAATGTTTGTACTGTGCCTGAAATTTACTGTAAAATGTTTATTCCTCCTCCCTATTCATTCCCCTGGGTCACATGTGGAAACGAGCCTTAGCTCACTGTGCCTTTCCCCGTTATCAAATTTTAAATAAATATAAAAAAATTTTTTTTTAAATGCCCACGAACTCCCATTTCCTCTTCATCCTCCTCAGTTTCATGTTAAGGATGTTAACCATCAGTTGGATGAACGTGCAGTAAGAGGTGTAATCCTTCACAGGCCTAAGAATGGAACCAACTTCTTGGTCATGTGAACCTTAGGTTCTACAAGTTCACTTTCCTCCTCCTCTTCATAATATATTTCCTCACTCCTGTATAGGCAAGTGGTCTGAATTCAGAGCCTGGGGAGGGGGCTGGTACATTAAACAAGTTTCCCATAGCCTGGAAGGCTTGGAAAAACTGCCATACCTCAGTCATGTCCACTTTGGAGGGCATCTGCTTCCGATCCATTGCCTGCTCTGTTTCCACTGCATAAGGAGTACCAGGCATGTGCGTTTTGTTCTGTTTTCTTCTTGGCAGACACTGGTTCCAGCACCTTCTCTCAGGCTCTTTTATTTGTATTTTTACTGGGATCAGAGTTCCCCCTATCAGACACCTTGTTGACTTCGCCATCCTTTCCATGCCTATCTGATTGCTAAGCAGCTTTATCTGTCATCTTTGACAGGGACTGCTGAGGAGAAGAACCCTCTGATGTGTGCTTTCCACCATCATTAAAAATAACTCTTCCCCCCGAACTTTTATTGTGCTTTTGTGACGCAGAGGTAGACTAAGAAACCATAAAATCTTCTTTTAAAGCCCCTTTCTTCTAGGTTTTAGGACAAAACATCTTACAAAGTTCACAGTTAATAAAATCATGATCTACTGTAGGCCCAGGCACTTTAGACAAAGCTCGTGGCATTCTGGCTTTGCCAGGAGCTGACACCTGATATAATTTTTAAAGCCTGTGAGTCCTGTCTCTTTGGGTCCATCAGTCATGAAAAACACTGATGGGACCATATGTTAAACAGTTACCAATCAAAACTGGTACCCAACAATATTTTTATTAGAAAAATTGTAAAAACTGCTTTATTTTTTTCAATGAAACGCAAGTTATGTTTTTTTTTTTTCATTTAACAAAATGCGGTCAGTTCCCTCAGACAGGAATCACACTGTCAAGTGGCCTTCTCCAGTTCCTGGGAACTGGAGAAAATGCAAATAATATTAAATTATTGAAATAAACACCGTAACACAGAGTATGTGAAATCTGTTAACCTTAACTACAACAAACAATAGATAAAATGGTAAAGGTTATTGTCCAGACTGGAGCGGACCTCAGGGTAACTGTTCTCTTTAGCGGAGAAAAAAATCTAACATTGGAACAGCAGAGGGAGTGTAACCACAGAAATTGTATTCCATGATTTAGCATAAAGTTTGATCTCCAGGGCAGCATACTCCTGCAGACTGATGCCATTTATAATGTATAGTGGAATGCTATTCTTGCTCATTTTTCCACCTTACTCAAAGGTTGTTCCACCACACACAAAACAATGAATGAAATGCTGTACTGACCGTACTTGCAGAACAGCATTCCATTAATTTAGACTGAAAAGAGCAAAGTTGTTCTTTGAAGCTTCACCTGAAAACCGCTGTGATAATATTATATGAAATATTACTGATGATGGCTGTGGCGTTTTTTTTTTTTCACATTGGGTGCAGTTCTTTAGCAATAACTGAAAATGCAGGATCAACCAGATGAAAAAATTACTTACCACAGTAATCTTGTTTCTTCCCAGTGATAGTCAGGTATTCATAACTTTCTGCAGTATGCCCTTAGCTAGAACTGCCGGAGAGAATATGCAAATGATGGAACTATTTGCATGTGACATATTTTCAAATGCTGCCCTGTACTTACTGCCAGTGTTCTAAAACCCCTCAGATTTCCTAAACATCTGAAAAGCAGGCCCCAAGGATTAAATGCACTAGTAGCACCAACAATCAATAATGATTAAAATGATAATTAAAACCCTTACCCCTCAAAATAAACACTCCAAACGGAGGGGGAAAAAAACCACAACAGATACCCCCGGAAATATCAGAGCAACCTGAAAGAAGGGGGAAACACAACATGAACCTTATTTATAAGAATTGTACCAGGAAGTGGCATATATACCCCCCCCCCGAGAACACCGTATACAGGAGTGCAGAGGCCAACGGTTCCAGAAGGGGAAGCAGGGTGGGATGTTATGAATACCCGAGTATCACTGGGAAGAAACAAGATTACTATGGTAAGCAATTTTTTCTTCTCATCCCAGTAATATTCAGGTATTCATAACTTTCTGCAACTACAAAGCAGTACCCTTGGAGGTGGACACAGAACCTTATTTTGGAAACAGGCTTTGGGGACTGTCTAGCAAACCTGGCATCACTCCTGGGCAGAATATCCAGGTTGTAGTGCTTTGTAAAGGTGTGTATCGTTTTCCAGGCAGCTGCTTTACAGATGTCCATTAGTGGAATATCCCTGGCAGCTGCTAAAGTAGCAGCTGCCTCTCTTGTGAAATGGGTCCTCAATCCTGTTGGGGAATCCTTCCAGCTTTAGTGTAACAGAACTGGATACACTGGACTATCCAACGAGAAATGGACCTTTTGATGCTAGGTTACCCTTTCCCACATCCCCATAAGTCAGGAACAGCTGTTTTCTGTCCTGCTATGATCCTTAGTGGCTGTCAAATAGTAGCTGAGAGCTTTTTGACATCCAGACTGTGAAGCTTTCATCCATCAGAGGTGGAATGCTCAGTGAAAAAGACAGGCAGGGTAATGGTTTGGTTCAGATGGAAAGCAGAGACCACTTTAGGGAGAAATTTCAAGTTTGTTCGCAGGACCACCTTATCCCTGTGGAATAAGATGTAGTCCTGTTTGGTGCAGAGAGCCTGAAGCTCACTGATTCTTCATGCAGAAGTCATTGCCACTAGGAAAACTGTTTTCTAAGTGACATATTTTAGATGCGCAGAGGACATGGGCTCAAAAGGAGGTTCCATGAGTTTGGCTATGCACACATTAAGGTCCCATGCTGGCACCGGTTCCCTGTGAGGGGGTGCAAGTGGGCCAAACCCTTGAAGAATCTCTAAAAGATACGGTCTGAAGCTATTGACATATTCCTTCCAGCAGATGCTGCAGCCAGGTGGACCTTGAGGATAATGGACTGCAATGCCAGGGAGTGCAAATATGAGAGGTAATCAGTAACAGCTGGAACCCCAATCTGTGTTGGTACCAACTCCCTGGCTAAGCACCAAATAGAAAACCGCTTCCATTTTGAAGCATAGGCTTTCTTGGTGGATGGCTTCCTGTAACCTCTCAGAATGTCTAAAACAGTTTGAGAGGTGTAAACCTGCATATTCTAGGTCTTCAAGAGCCAAGCCTTGAGATTGAGAGACCTGAGATTTGGATACAGGAGTGTCCCCTGGTTGGAGGGTAACAGACTGTGCCTCTGAGGAAGGTGTATTGGCTCAGCTACAGACAAGGATAACAGAAGGAGAACCATGGTTGCCTGGGCCAGTCTGGGGTTATCAAGATCATTGATGCTGACTGTGACCTGAGCTTTAGCAGTACTCTGTATACCAGAGGGAAGGAGGAACACATATAGATGCTTCCCTGACCAATCCAGAGCCAGAGCATCCAGAGGATTGTTCCCATCTGGTGGTCTGCAACAGTATGTGGTAAGTGGTGGTTCTGGTGAGATGTGAACAGGTCTACCTCCGGGGTGCCCCACCTGCTGAAATGCACTTGCACCACTTGCCTCTCCAGGGTCCATTCATGATGGGCCTGGCTGATTCGACTGAGAGCATCTGCCAGGGTATTGTTTTTCCCTGGCAGATGGATTGCCTGTAAGGAAGCTCCCAAAGAGTATACCAGGCTCCAGATCTTCATTGCTTCAGTGCAGAGGGGACTTGACCTTGTCCCTCCCTGCTTGTTTATGTAATACATGGTTGTATTGTTTGTTCTGACCTATATCACCTTCCCCTGCACCAGTGTTGACAAGGCTTTACATGTCAGAAATACTGCTCTTAGTTCCAGCAAATGTATGTGATGGAGCGACTCCACAACCAAACAAGTGCCCTGGGCTGTGTGGTCCCTAGGTGGGCACCCCACCCTAGTAGGGATGCATCTGTTGTAAGAACCACTGATGGGACTCTCTGGAAAGGAACCCTTCCCTTAGATTGGATTCTTCTTTCCACCACTGAAGAGCCTGAACCAGAGTTTTTGTTACAGGGATTATCTTTGATAGAGGATCTCTTCTTTGGCACCAGTGTGCCCTTAGGTGGAACTGGATATCGCTCATTTGGAACCTGGATCCCAGGACTGTGCCTGCAGCCATGTGGCCCACGAGCTGCAGAAACTGCCTTGCAGTCTTTGGCCTGTGCAGACTGAATGAGTTTGCAATCACCTGGATGCTTCTTACCCTGTATGGAGGCAGGTAGGCCCTGCCCTGCAGGGTGTTGATCTCTGCTCCTATGAACTGCAGCACTTGTGCAGGCAGAAAAACTGACTTTTTGTGATTTATAAGAAAACTGAGGGACTCAGGAGCCCTTGAATGATCCACAAATATTGTCTGACCTGATCCAGTGATTTCCATCACCAGCCAGTCGTCCAGGTATGGAAACACCATGACACTCTGTCTTCAAGATGTTCCATGACAGCTGCCAGGCACTTCGTGAACACCCTTGAGGCTGAAGTTAGGCCAAAAGGCAGGGTTGAAAACTGGTAATGTCCTGATGGGAGTCAGAACCCGAGATATTTTCTGTGGGACTCCCTTATGGGGATGTGGAAATAGGCATCTTTTAGGTCCAGTGATGCCAACCAATCTCCTTGCTGGAGTGTTGGCAGGATCAATGCCAGAGTTACCATTTTGAACTTTGTTTTTTTTAGATGCTTGTTCATGGACCAGAGGTCCAGAATAGACCGCCACTTTCCATTTTTCTTTATGGTGAGAAAGAACCTGGAGCAAAAACCCCTTCCTCTCTGCTGGACTGGGACAAGTTCCACTGCCTTTGATAGCAGCAGGTTTCGAACCTCTGCCTCCAACAGTTTCTTTTCTGCAATGGAGGATGAACTGAACACCCTGGTTTTCAGTAGAGGAAGAGATTTAAAATTCAGAGACAGTCCCTGACTCACCACCCCCAGGACCCACTTGTCTGTGGTAGTGCCTTGCCAAGCCTGGAGGAAGTGAGACAGTCTGCCTCCGACAGGTAGAGAGGAGGCAGCCTGTGAAGACATGTCAGGGTGTTTGTTTTGTCTGGGACTGAGGCTGGGTTTGGGACCCCACCCAGAACCCCTTCTGCCCCTACCTCTGAAGTACCTCATTGTGGGTACTGTTGGTATTGGGGTGCAGCCACCAATTGGAGGAAGGGCCTTGAGCGAGAGGACCCATCCCTGCCTCCCTTCCATAGGGTCTGGTGGATGGGGAAGCTTTCTCTTTAGCAGAGTTGCTCCTGTATGTGGCCTTATATTCATTCACCTTCTTCATATAAGCCACTGCTGACTCACCAAAAAGTGTGTTCCCTTCCAAAGGGAAGTCAAGAGTCTTTGACTGGGTATCCTGAGTGAGATTTGTGGCTCTTAGCCAGGCAAATCTCCTCTGGGCAACAGTGTTTGCCATCCATCTGGCTGCATTGTCGTTGGTGTCAGCAGCCATCTGGAACCGTTATTTGGCTGCCTCTAAGCCAAATCTGGCAGTTCTACCAGGTCATCAGACAAATATGAAGGGGCTTTTGTGCCATGGCCAACGAGACTGCCACAAGGACTTCGGTACTGGGCAGTGTAGGCCTGGAAGTTCGCTTGTCTTATGGCCAAAGCAGCTGACAGGTACCCCTTCTTTGCCATACTGTCAATCTTCCTAGAGTCCTTATCTGGTGGGTGTGAAGCCAGAGGGACCTTAGCTTTATCACAGGCAGCTGCCTGGCACCACCCCCTGGTGGTCAGGGTGGGCAAACAGAAATTCTGTCCTTTCCCTTTCCATCTGATATTTCTTATCCATCCTCTCATCAAGGGGGGTAGAATTAGGGGTCTGTAATAACTTTCAGGCATTCTTTTTAAAGAATTTATTAACAGACAGGAGGAGTGCTCTTGTAGAGGTTAACCCCATCATTTCAAGGTACTCCACCTCTTCTTCATCCTCCATCTCTTCCCTTGTGGTGACGTCCAAGGCATCAGCCACCTTCCTCACAAAGGTAAAATGTGAGGAATAATCCTTAGAGTTTCTAGGAGGCGAGCCAAATTCTTGCTTGGGGATACCTCGGGTTCAACTGGTTCCCCCTCCTCCTCACATTAACTATAGTCCTCCTCCTCTATAAAGGATGATCTGCCTGTGCTGCCAGTCTGTCCAGTGGATGCCTGGACAGGTAGCTGCTGATCAGTGGGAATAAGGCCTTGTAAGGCCTGCACCACTTTGAATGCCTGAACAATTTCTTGGGGAGAAGGCAGAGTTAGAGCACTCACCGAAGTCCCCTTTTTACTAGTTGGTGATTCTGAGTGCTTCAGTTTTTTTGTCTTTTTTGAGGGAACCAGGCAGTCAGCCAGTTCAGCAAGCCTCTTAGTGCCCTTGTCACACATCTGAGGGGTAGAGGCAACAACTGTAGTGGTTTCATCCACAGCAGAAGAAGGTATCGTTGGTCAGAGCCAGAGGGACTCCTAGGTGGAGGACGTTTCTTTAGCCGTTCTAGGCGTTTCTCCACTGTTTTTCTGGGAAGGTTTTACATATGTCACAATCTTCCTTAAGATGCTTATAGCCAAGGCAGGCCACACACAAATTATGTTTGTCTGTCTTAGCAAACACTTCCCCACAATCGGAACAATTTTAAAATTGGGTTCACGGTTTTCCTTTGGTTTCTCTGACATTTTATTGAAACTGATAAAAAGTGAACCACTAAATGATGTTTAAATTTGGGTAAGTGTTTAGCGTTGGTTTCGAAACAGCTAGTGAACCAATGAGAACCGGAACCGAAGGAGAAAATGAACCGTGACTAGCGGTTCAGTAACCGGTAAAGCGGTTACAAAAACAAATATTTTAAAATAAATTTAGAGTAAAATAGTGAGGTTCTTTAGT
Source organism: Neoceratodus forsteri (assembly GCA_016271365.2). Lineage (NCBI taxonomy): Eukaryota > Metazoa > Chordata > Ceratodontiformes > Ceratodontidae > Neoceratodus > Neoceratodus forsteri. The sequence goes on along the minus strand of CM057452.1, from coordinate 262,655,428 downwards.
CAGAGAACCCGGAAAAAGGGAAAAACTAACTTGGTACCCCACCAGTTAATCCTATACTGTGAGGAACCAAAAAAAAGCAAATAATGCTAAAACTAGCTTTAACTACTGAAGACTATAATTACAAGGAAGCAAATGAAAAAAAAAAGGATACGTATGTATATTTATAAGTTTTTTCATGTCACAGGAACAAGTATAAGAGCGAAACTCCGGGCGACCAGACTGTTCGGCGGAGAGTGAAATCTGAGGGGTTTTAGAACACTGGCAGTTAGTACAGGGCAGCATTTGAAAAGTTGTCACATGCAAAGAGTTCTATCATTTGCATGTGTTTTATTCTCTCCGGGCAATTCTAGCTAAAGGGCATACTGCAGAAAGTTATGAATACCTGAGTATTACTGGGGTGAGAAATATTCATAATCAAAGCACTTACTAAAAAGTTTATGCTTGGTTCTTTGTTCACTCGCTAAGCGAGATGTCCGTCCATATGTTTGTTGTTGTTGTAAACCCTCCCACAATAGAAAGACAACCAATGGGAGTGTGCTCTGCTAAGGTAGGGATGCCCAGTCCTTAGTAACCACACAATTCATCTCAGGAACAAGCCATAGCTCCCAAAATACTAAATGGGAGATGGCAATTTCTTTTTCTATTAAAATATTTATGTAGAAAGACGAAAAAAGTATTAAAATAATTAGAGGGGCACCATACACTATATACAATACTGGATGGGCAACCCCATGCATAACAAGTGTGTTCCGTTACCTCAGGGTATGATTCTCGAGGTCACAGGGAATCATACCCCTCTGTGGCAGAACACACTGGTTCTGCATGGTTGCCATCCAGTATTCTCTATACAAGGCCTCTCACTGATGGATTCTTGCTGTCTGAAATAAAAGTTAATTTAAAAACTGTTCTATGTGTTTTTGTTTTTATAGAAAGCATTCAATACAGTATTCTGTTTTTTAAATAATCCACAAATACAGCGCATTTGGCAACAATACATGAGTTCTGCAACAGGATGTCAATTCTGTAGCCCCAGAATTCCCAAGGCCCAGATTCTCAGATTATGGTCGAAAACATACAATATTATGCTAGTTCCCTCAATTAATGTTTGCATTTTATTCATATTTCAGCTTTATATTACGTGCACACTGACATTTGTTTGCAGTTCTATATCCACAAGTATAGTACATAAAATGATGAGCAGAAAAGTTTAAGGATTCAGGTAAGTTTTTATGAATATGCAGTTCGATTCTTAGAGTGTAATTACACTTTAAGTTACTCCAAAATTCAGTCGATGTCTGTTTCGGGAAAATTGTTCTGTCATGTTCAGAGGATGGTATCGCCAATGAGACAGCACAAAATTAGATGTACATCCACTTGTCACGAAGTTCAAAGTCTTCGCTCTGCCTTGCTTCACCGACTGCAGACCTCATCATTGCACTGTAACAAAATAAAAACAAAGATCTTTTATTTAGTTACCTTTTTTAAAGAACTATACCCCAATTTTTTCCCCACACTTTACTGGCCATTCCACCATCAGTTTACAAAATCTTATCTTTGGACAGACTCCTTCCGGATCTTCACTCTGTTTTCACCTTGTAGACCCAATACTCACCTCACATCAGTTTTGGGGGGTTGGGGCTGCAGCACTTGGCAGCTGCTCTGTTCACAGTCGGAAATTACGAGCGTGGCATGTTTAAATAATTATTTAATTCAATCCTACAATAAAAAATTCAAATGTTGGCTAATCTAGTTCCTTGGCCATGGTGTGAGCTGTTTGCCCAGGGATAAGAGAGCTGCCAGCTATTCTTTCAGCTTGTATGGGTAAGAGTACTTAGTTGAAACTTTCTTTGTGCAAAGAAATATGGTGGTGGAAAGTAAACTTAGCCCAAGCTGCCCTTTAATCTGATGGAATCACATTCTTCTCACTTCTCTTCCCATCAAAAGCTGCTAAGTGGGTCAATGACTCCTCACAGACATACCAGTTACCAGCTGAAAAAACATATGATCGAATGCCATCAGGCCTCAATATCTGGTGTCCAAGCCTGACATTAGCATAGCCGTAATTAGGAATGGGCATAAGACAGATACCTTGGGTTAGTGTGTGGCTTTAGTGTCATGGGTGCTGCCTAGTGACCCAATCACCCGAATTCATACAGGTGGGGCCCGCTGGAGGTAGGAATGTCAGATTCTAGTGCCTCGCTGCATGGCTACCACTACAGTGATCAGCATGAGAAAGCTCCTTTAATGGATGAGACACTGTGGAACCCTGTACTGTACATTCGTAGTGACATGACAGTCTCTTGTAGCTCAGTACCCATGTCAAAGAGAGAAAACAGGGGCACTTCTTCATCACATGTTGTACAACGTTTACTTAACTATAAAAACAAGCTTCTACTTAACTATAAAAAAAAAAACAAAAAAAAAACTAAACAATGATTTTCACCAATCCACAAAATAAGAACAAGCCCAACCAATTAACAATCCTAAATGGTAGACACGTTCCTCTAGAACAGGTTAAGCCCTTTAAATACTTTAGTATTACCCTCGAAAGTTCTCTCTCCTTCACGTACCATATAGATCACGTGGTCAGAACCGTAAGCACTAGAACTGGCTTGCTATGTAGGCAATGACACTGCATGACTGCTGAAGCACTCGCTCTAGCTGTAAATAGCTCAGTTCTCTCCGTCATAGACTCTGGTCTCGCTATTTACGCTGCAGACACTGACATACTTTAAAAAGGGTAAAGGTAGCTCTGAACAAAACCTGCAGGCTAGTTCTTGGGGCCAGGAGTAGAGCACACACACACACACACACGTGAACTGTATGAACAGATTAAATGGCTTAACCTCCAGGGGAGAGTTAAGTATCAAGGTCCGTCTCCTTAATCCTAGGTTTGACCCCAATAGCTGCCCAAAATGTATTCAAACCAGTGATAAGCTTGCACCGAACAAGAAGAAAGGCCAGAAATGCGCTGCATATTCCCTGTCACCGCACTGTAAGGCACCCAGAGCCTCCGGGATTGGGTGCCATAGAAATAAACTTTGCCTTGCCTTGCACTCGGCCAGAGGTCCTTCTCCTTCAAGGCCCTCCACTGGCTAAATGAACTTCCCAGTGCCATCTCCACCATCCCAAAGCTGGGCCCCTTTAAGAGAGAACTAAAACAATACTTGACCACACTAAGTGAATGTGATTGCCCCAATCAGCCCACTCACTTTCTCCTTCCTTCCAGGACCTCCACCTACACCACTTTCTCCTTTCTTCCTTCCAGGACCTCTACCTCTTGCCCACTGTTATGAAATGGAAATTATGCACTCACTGTAATTATTGATCTTTCCAAATATCTTCACCATTCATTACCTATGGGTGCTACTGGAGGTCAGGACCCCTGCACGGATAGAAAAAAAAAAGCACCGTCTCTTTTCTGAGCTGGAGGAGCCGACATCAGAATGACGCTGCCCATGAGGCCAGCGTTCTATGTGGCGCTCATGGGTTGGCCAGTAACTGACTCTGACTCCTCCCAATACTCAGTTCTGTCTGCCAGGCGATGAAGAAAGGGTAAGGATAGGGATGGAAGAGAGTGAGGGTGCCCGAATGATAGAGGAGGGGGGAAAATAAATATAAAGTTGACTGGAAGAAGGGCTGTAGTCAAGAGGGACAACTAAGAATGTAGGGGTGACCAGAACACTGGGTAGCCCAAGGCAGAAAAATATAACAAAATAGATAAGGAAGTAGGAAGAAAAGAAAAGAATTGAAGGATCTCTTCCTGAAGGACCCCACCGACCACTCCCCCATAGTCCCTCCCCTCAGACACTCAAGTCCGAGAGAGAAGGAACCTAACAGGTTCTCTGGCTAGAAGGACGAGTCAAGGAGCTGGCCTCGTGGAGAGCAGGGCTCCAAGAAGTTGAGTAGCCCACGCCATAAGGTTGACTGAGGATGGGGGACAGGACAAGGGGAGGAGTCGAAGGAGACCTCTAATGCAGGAGGGAGCATTCAGAGGCCTAGAAGCCCACTCTTTCTTCCTACAGTTTCGAGAGGAGTTTCCCGGAGATCCTGAAGAAGGAAAACCCCCTCTTACAGAGAAGTTTCCTTTGACAGATTCCAGAAATCTATTTTACCTTCTGTTCCCTCCTTCCTCCTCTTTTTATTTTTTTATTTTATTTTAGGGGATCACAGCTGTGAGCCCCTACAAACCCTCTAGGACAAGGTCGAACCAGCTGAGTACAGCAAAAACACCCCGGTAGAAGGCTAGCAGATGCCACCTTCAGAGACCACCAGAATTCCAGGGATCTGCTAATCCTATCAGGGCAGGACCCTGAAGAGATCATCTACACAGGCTGAAGAGAAAGCAATTTTGACCCCTGGTTTGAGGGAACCTGAAACCACAGAAGGAGGTCTCAGAGGATATTACCTACCCTGTAGGGTCAGAAGGCCCACTCAAGAGGCTGACTGAACACAATTTAGGAATGGCAAAGGATTTGCCTCCCCCCAAAAAACTATTTCTTTCCTTGACCCTCATCTCTAATACGGGAATGAGAGAGACAGAAGGAAAGGGACAGCGATGCCCAGTGTCTCGTTACAGGGAGGGTAGGTGGATGGGTGTAATGAATGGTGAAGATGGGAAGAAAACAAGAGCAAAAGAAGGAGGAAACCACTTTGGTTCTCAAAAACAGTAGCAGAAAAGATCAGAGCCAAAAGGTTGGCCTTCAGGAAATATAAGGGAACACAGCGGGATGAATATAGGGAGGCATACCAAACTTCCCTAAGGGAAGCAGGGAAGGCAGTAAGGTAGGCAAAGGCCCAAACCGAGGGAATACTAGCACAAACAGTTTAAGAAGGGGACAAGACTTTCTATAGCTACATTAGTGAAAGGAGACAGTCCAGAGTGGGGTATTGCTAAGTTCAAAGGGGATAAGGGAGAGTGTGTGGAGGAAGACCAAGGAAAAGCATCTATCCTAAATAGATACTTCCGTTCAGTATTTACTGAGGAGAAGGTAGGGCAGGGCCCACAGCTCAGCACCATGGACACAGGGGGGAGGGAGGTGTGTACAAGTCCCTTCACAAAAGAAAGGGTCCTACAAGAGCTCGCTAAACTCAGAGTGGACCAAGCAATGGAACCTGATGTCATACATCCCAGGGTACTAAAGGAGCTAAGGATGGAACTAGCAAAGCCATTAGCAGAACTGTTTAGTGAGTCTCTGAGCACAGGAGAGGCCCCAGAAGACTGGAGAAGGGCTCATGTGATCCCACTCCACAAGAGTGGCAGCAGAGAGGAAGCAGGAAACTACAGACTAGTCAGTCTTACCTCAGTAGTGGGCAGGATTATGGAGGCACCCGTTAAGGAAAGGATAGTGCAACAGCTGGAATCCATGGGCGCACAGGATCCAAGACATCATGGGTTTACAACAGGAAGGTCCTGTCAAACTAATCTCATACATTTGTTTGACTGGGTAACCAGAGTGGTGGACCAGGGGTGCAGCTGATGTCCCTACCTTGACTTCAGCAAAGCTTTCAGTACTGTTCCACACAGAAGATTGATTAATAAGCTGGGTAGGCTTGGGGTGGGTCAGAGGTTGGTAAAGAGGGTGGCAAACTGGTTGGCGGGCAGAAAACAGACAGTGGTAGTAAACGGTATACAGTCAGAAGAGATGCAAGTCACAAGTAGGGTACCTCAGGATCAGTCCTGGGGCCAGTCCTCTCCAATATCTTCATCAGTGACATTGCAGATGGACTGGAGGGTAAGGTTTGCCTGTTTGCAGATGACACCAAGATCTACAACAGAGCAGATGATCCAAATAGGGTGGGCAAAATGAGAAGAGATCTGGAAAAACTGGCAAAATGGTTGGAAGAGTAGCAACTAGGGCTTAATGCAAAGAAGTGCAAGATCATGCACAGAGGGAGGAGAAACCCTGAAGCTACCTATAGGTTGAGAGGGGAGTTGCCGGCAATCACAAAGGAGGAGAGAGACTTGGGCATCATCACCATCACAGATGACCTGAAATCATCCAAACAGACCACTACAGCAGTAGGTAAGGCTAGAGGGATGTTGGGGTATATTAGTAGGGGTATCACAAGTCGTAAGAGGGAAGTAATAATCCCTCTTTACAAGACATTGGTTAGGCCCCATCTGGAGTACTGCGTGCAGTACTGGAGGCTGCACCTGCACAAGGACATTAAAAATGGAGGCAGTCCAGAGAAGGGCAATCAAAATGGCACAGGGACTGCATCAGAAAATATATGAGGACAGATTAACGGAGCTCAATATGTATACCCTACAGGAAAGGAGGGAGGGAGGTGATATGATTGAAACATTCAAACATTTTAAGGGCATTAAAAAGGTGAAAGAGTCTAACATGTTTCAATACAAGAAAAATGGCAGGATAAGAGGACACAGTATGAGATTAGAGGGAGGCCAATTAAGGGGTAATGTGAGGAAGTTCTTTTTCTACAGAAAGGGTGGTAGATTCATGGAACAGTCTACCTCAGGAAGTGGTGGATATGAATACAGTGCAGGGCTTCAAACAGGCATGGGATAGGCATAAGGGAGCAATACAGATGAGTATGAATAGATAGGCCATTGACAGAGTAAAGGCCTATGGCACATTCATAAGGTAGAAAAAAATGGGCAGACTGAATGGGCTTTGCAGTCCTTATCTGCTGTCAACTTCTACGTTTCCAAGATCAATAATTACGGTAAGTACGTAATTTCCGTATCTTCCCCAGATTAATCTTCACCATTCATTACCTATGGGTCCAAGTGCCAAGACAGCAAACCCTGAGGGAAAAATATTTTCCCCAGCCTCCTGTGGGGGATAACCACAGGAGGATGGGGCTGGTTTACAGGCCTAGTGAGGGCTCCCAAGATCCAGGAGGTGAAAGACGTCCCTGTAGTACTCGCCATGCCCTATGAGAAAAGAAGTAGGCCCCCCAGAAAGGAGAGGATATCACCCTACGCCAGGCCAAGAGGACAACCTGGACAGGTGAAGCCACGCAGTCTGCCTAATGCAGACCGAAGTTCCCACCTGCCTGGAAGCCACCTTGTTGGTGTCGTAGACTGCCCTAAAGAGGTGTCTTGCCAGCTCCAGGCCTTGAGCGGTGAGGCGAATAGCCAGCCTGGTTCCCTCACCATCAGGCAGGGCTGCTAGGACCTGTCCTGAAAGAGTCCAGATGTGCCTGATGAGCCACTATCCACAGAAGAAGACGGTTGAGAAACACCCCTTTCCCCATTGGTCAAACTCTGCAGAGTCTGTGTCAGGGGGGTGGTCATGACGAGGGCAGCGGTGCCCTGATGGGGTATCCAGGAGTCCCAGACCCGAAGAGGGCTGGGGCATGGCATCTGGAGACCCAGCCGCTGTGCAGTATCTGTGCATACAGTCCCTAGGGTCTGGCGAAGGGTTGGCAGGATGCTGCCAGATGGCATGCGGCCTCCATAAATGGCCTCGGCCAGGGAGAGATGACCAAAGTGTCAGCACTGTTTTCATCTAGGAATTACAACGTTGCAAGATCCTGGTTCCATCTGACAAAATGGGAAAGGAAGAGCTCCTTCACCATCTCTGCCATGAATAGCTGGTAGGACGTGAGGTCCCCATCAGCAGAGAAGTGGCATGAGGAATCCCCTTCCTTGATGGAGGAAGCCAAAGATGAAGAGAAGTCCGACTCAGAGTTTGGTGGCATGGAGGTCTGAGGTTTGAAAATGACCTCAGAGATGACCCTAAGGTAACGAGGAAAGCAGCCACTGAAGCCCTGAACTGTTCTCAGGTGAGAGGGCCTCCCAGGGCCAAGAAGCCCAGTAAAAGGAGAAAGAGGAGGCAGAGAAACCGAAGGAGAGACAGCCTGGCCATGCCAGGAAGGTCCTCTGCTGGAGCTGTGGGTTTGTGCAGGGGGCCCCTCCTGAAGGGGGGGCTGCCAAACCCACCCACCCCAGTGCGCCCCACTGTCGAGGGGTGGACCGGGCGTTAGTCCTGGCAGGCAACCCCCAAGTGGGGAGGCTGGAGCCATACAGAGTCCAACGGAAGGCTCCCACCCCCACCAACTGCAGGGCTCTTCCTCAAAGCAAAGAAAGGCAAAGACTGGTCTGAGCTGCACCCCTAACAGGTTTCTGGGGATCCCCAAGGGATCACTGCTCAGACTGAGTCCTGCTAACCCTCTACTTCAGAGGAGTACCTGCCCTTGGAAGAGGCCTAGTAGAGGAATTCAGACTGGTCACCCTGGGGATAACCCCAGCTCCCATAGTGGGAGAGAGATGGAGTCCTCCCAAGTATCCTCATCATCAGCCGGGATCCAGATCACAGTAGGCCTGGGTCTGACCGATGAAAGAACACTCGCCCCCAAGGTGGCACAGACTACGGCGCCAAAGGCTGAGGTGGCACCGCCACCAGACATGGCACTGAAAGTGGCGCCACCACCAGACACGGTGCAAACCTCTGTGCAGGTACCCAAAACGGCATCAGAAGTGGCATCACAGCCCGCAGCGACTCCTGAGAGGGCAGCGGTAGGGCCCCAGGCACCAGAGGTGTACCATTCCTAAGTCGACTCCTCCAGCTTGTAAAATTTTAAGAGGCAGTGCTCTTTTTTTCTTTCTGTGCAGAGGTCCTGACCTCCGGTAGGACCCACAGGTAATGAATGAAGTTTAATTTGAGGAAGATCCCCCCAACCTGACACTTAAACCCACATCATCCCTATTGCCTACCTCAGTTCATTGCTTGCCTCCCTCCATCTATCTCACCCTACCCCTCCTTGGCATGGGTTCCTATACCCGATTCCCCACCCTCCCTGTACTTTTTCTTTTTCCCCTCTCCTAGGCCCCTGTCCACACCTCTCAATACCTTCCTCTCCTCCTATATGGGTTCCCCACCTGTTTCTTCCCTTCCACTTCTCCAACCCACTCTCATTGCTCCCCAAGTCCTTCCCCTCCACCCCCCATCTGGTTGGGCTCCTATACCCCTACCCTACTATTGCTTCATTCCTTATCTAGCTCCTCATCCCACCTCACAGCCCTACCACTCTCCCCCCTCCGATCACCTGATGCTACCTCTTGACAAGGATTCCTTTAAGCTGCACAAATGGGATAATATAATAATAAAAAAATGTATGCAACAAAGTTTTTCTCTTTTTTTACCTACTAGATTGTACATATCCTGTCATCTTGTAAAATGCACTGTAATCAGCATGCACTATAAATAGAATCTCATCAATGTGCACCCATTTTGTCTACATCCAATATTACACTCGATGTAATACAGTGTTTGCCTAGTATCTAGGTCTGTAAATTTTGTGCTGTATATACTGATAGTTTACCTAATTACACCATTGTGTGCACTGTTTACCATTTGATGGCCTGTTGTCCAGTCTGTATCTGTACTCTGTAATACTCTGACATGGAGCCTTTGTAAAGGAGTCTTTGACTCAAAGGTTGTCAATTCCGATATGTTTCAATAAATAAATAAAAATAAATACATTTGTAAATTCCTCATGTTACTCTGCTGTTCTTCCCACCCTTTCCTACGTGGAACCTTTGTAAATGAGTTCCAAGCTCAAAGGTTGTATTCAAGAAAATAAATAAATACTGGGCCTCCTAATATGGTTGGTCACCCTTCAGGCCATGCTGCTGGGTTGCAAGAGAGACAAACAGCCTGCAGTATGGGAAGGCAGTTGTTGGATCCTCTGAAGGAGAGGACAGTGATTGCTGGGACATGGCCCAATTTCATATCCCACCAGGTAATGAGAGAAAATAAAAGGGGGGCAAAAACTATAAATCTATTTGGCCATTTATTCTTCTGTTAGCCTCACACTCTGTCTGGGTCCAGTGAGAGAGTTCCCATTCTGTTCTCTCTATGATAAGGGCACATTCAGAGAGGATTTATTAAAACTGAACCATCCAGTCTGCTCTATTCAAAAAGGAATTCATCATTTTTAGAGACCACATTTTGAAGAAGACAATGCCTTTAAGATGAAGAGCTACTGAAATTGGAAACGCTCTCTTCAAGATGGAGGAATACAAAAGAGCAATGGCCTCCTCAAAGGTTCAGGGCAAGGTTTCTTTACTTGACAGTGTAATTACTATGAAACCACACTGGCTTTGCTAAAGCGTGACAACTCTACCAGTTAGGCGCCAGACGCTGTAAGTGTTGTAATTATAAAGAAGTCAGGACTAATTTTATTTCCAGTCACTGTAGGAACAGATTGTCTTTAATGCAAAATCTTGTAAGAATGAAATTCAAGGACATAACCAAGAAGGTGATTCACATGTGACAATTTTATAACTTAATCAACTGTGTTGCAAGAGTACTTGTAGTACTGAAACAGTAGGCCTTAGATGATGGTTTCACTCCCCCATCAGGATCAATACAAAAGGCAAGACTTAACTATTTGCAGGTATACAAATACAAAAAGTTTGGCAACACTATATAACAGGGTATAAATTTCTTCCTCAAAAACCAAATGAGAGCATTTCAGGCTGGAAGCCAGTCCAGATTTATCAGACAACTGACATGAAATTCAAACAAAATATACTAATTAAGGGGTTCAGAGTCACATCTCCTAATTTAAATGGAGGATTTGCACAGAGCCTTCTCAAGCCATCTCTACCCTCCACATCCAAGCTATGAGATATGGCTACAGCCATTCTGTGGAAAACAGATATCTCATTTGTTCAGCATATGAGAGCTCAAGAACAGATTTTAAAGAAATGCAAGGAATTTGGTTTTATATAGCCCTTTATACAAACTGTATCCCAAATCAGTTTACAATCCAGGAGTGTGGGGGTTGCTGCCTGTTCAAACACACAGGAGATTAAAATAACATACAGATAGAAAGAAATTAGAGAGGGCTACAGTGGTAGGCTAAGTGACTTGCTCAGGATGACACAGTATGCGGCAGTTGTAAGAGTCAAATTTAGGGTCTTTCAGAATCACATGGTGCTTCTAACCACTGGGTCACACTGCCTCCCAGAAAGCTGTTTTTATAGAATACCTTTCATACAAACTGTATACCAAAGTGATGTGGAGTCCAGAACAGAGAGAGAGAAGAATGTTGCTGCTGTTTTCAGCATGCAGTGAGATTTAAGGCATGCACAGATAGATCAGCGAGCAATGATGAAAGGTTACTCAACTTGCCCAGGTTCACATAGTATGTGCACAGAAACATAGAATTTGACAGTAGATAAGGACCGCATGGCTCACCTAGTCTGCCCATTTCCTTATCTAATGGATAAGCTGCAGATCCTAGTTAACCAACAGCCTACTTCCACCTACGCCCCACTAGAATTGCCTTATGTTTGTCCCATGCATTCTTGAATTCCCCCACTGTTTTTGACTCTATGACCTCATCAGGAAGGCTGTTCCATGCATCTACAACCCTCTTTTTGAAGAAATACTTCCTCACATTACCTCTGAGCCGTCCCCCCTCTATCTTCAAATTGTGCCCCCTTGTTCTTGCACATCTCTTTTTTTGAAAGATGCTACCCTCTTGGACTTTGTTGAGTCCCTTGAGGTATCTGAAAGTTCCTATCATGTCCCCCCTCTCCCTCCTTTCCTCGAGGCTATACATCTTAAGCTCCTTTAGTCTTTCTTCATATGTGTTATGGTGCAGACCCTGCACCATTTTGGATGCCCTCTCTGGATAGCCTCCACCCTGTCTATGTCTTTTGAGATGGGGTCTCAGAACGTACACAGTACTCCAGATGTGGTCTTACCAACTGTCTGTACAGCGGACCAACAACTTCCTGTTTTCTACTGGTGATGCCTCTCCCTATGCAACCCAGTATCCCCCACCTCCCTACTGCCTTCTCACATTGCTGGCCTACCTTTAGGTCATTTGATATGACTACCCCCAGGTCCCTTTCCTTTTTTTTGTTGTCAGTATCTCACCCCCCATTGTGTACTCTTGCCCTGTGTTTTTGTTTCCCAGGTGCATTACTTTGTACTTCTTTGTATTGAATCTAAGCTGCCATACATGTACAGTTTGTGGGTTTCAACCTGGGTCTCAAGGTTCATAGCTTGACTTGTATCCCTTCATAGGGGGAACCAGATATCCCTTGTAGTGTAAGGGCCAAAGGTACAGCACATTTAAAAGAAAGACAGATGCATCAACCTCCACATTTTGTGGGCAGAGAGCAAAGCATTGCAGGACAAATTAGTTTGTGGGTTGGTGGCCTATTGGCTACTAGTTTTCAAAAGCAGATAGCCAGACCGATTTTTTTTACTTTTTTTTTTTTATTAGCCATCATTTTAAGATTCTTTTCGGCATAACTCCCACTGTGAGAAAAATCACACTATAGGAAAGCCAGAATCAAGTACCCATACCAATTTTTTTAGTGGCCACTGACTATTCAATTTGCCCCACCCTGCAGCAAAGCCTCCAAGGTCTCAGAGAAGCTGATTAACAACATACCCCCAATGAATGACCAATCGACCCGACCCTTTACCGCCCCACCTTACCTCTACCACCACATGATTTTGCTCTTCTGTATGCAATAAAAGCTGCCTGTCTAGCACATCTTCACAGCATAAGCACTGCACCTTTCCTATAGGTACCAAGCACTTTATTTTGCTTTTGTCTAAATGTACAGCTGATTCATAAGCAAATTTATGTCCTCACCAATTCATTAAGTTTTTTATCATTATTTGTTCTGTTCTTAATTTCTGCACTTTTTGTTCACTGTCACTGTAACCACACTACGGCTTGCTGTAATATTGTTCTCTCTTTCCCCCCTCTCTCCCAGGTTGCACCTGGAAATAAGGGTGTAGGGAGTATATACACCATGTAAACCATGGTGTACAAATTAAATTTTTGAAGGGCAACATTTTGCCCAACCCCAAGAGCACTATCTGTCCCATCCTTCTGATGTTAAAATATGATTGTTGGTGCTCTGCGTAAGTAAGTCACTGTGCAAATGCAGTGCAAATGCATGCAACTGGGTACTGTTTTTTCTCCCATGCTTAACGAAGCATTGGGGTATACAACTATACAGCATCAAACAGATTACATCTAAGGAAACAAGCTGGGTATAACTGGGGGCATCATGCAGGGCAAAGGAAACAAAAATTGTGCAACTGGCTCAACAAAGTGAGGGGCAAAAAAGAAGGTCGTTGTATCTAAAATGGTGAACAAACTTTATGTTCCTAGCTACACCACCCCTGCCTGAAACGCCTCATCTCTCCCAGGTCACACTTGAAACAAGCCTCGCTCAGTGTGCCTTTCTTGGTTACCAGTTTTAAATAAATACATAAACAAATTAAGGTTTAGAATAACCCCATCATCACTTTTGTTGAAGAGGGCTGGAGGAAGGGAATGCCTCTTTGAGGTTGCTTATCACCTTCCAACAGTCCAGTGACTGGAACAGTTTTATGGCTACTGGCACTGGCTGCCTAGAGGAGCGCTACTTTGTCTCCAGTGCTTGCTTAGCTGACACTGGGCATCCTCCATCGAAGCCTTGCATATGGCATCATGTATGAGGTGGATGCCATGTGATTCTTGGGCACTATTTTTGTAGCCTACCAAGAATGTTTCAGAAGACTGAATGAGGGCCTCTGCTCTTCTGAAAGGCAGATATGCCCTCTCCTGCATGGTATTTAGTTCTGCTTCGATGAATTCTAGGACTTTACTGGGATCCAAGTTTGATTTTTCCAGATTTAAGAGGAACCCTAGATTCTGCAGTGCTTCCTTTACTTCCTGTATGGAATACCCCGCCTCCTGTTTTGTTTTCCCTCTTATTAGCCAGTTGTTTAAGTAAAGAAATATTATAATGCCATGTCTCCTTAAAGGAGTGCTACAGTCAAAATCTGCAAAGCATATGTTGTGCAGAGTGTTTTGTTTTGTATTTAGTCCGGTGTGTCCTTCCTTTGTTTACTATTAGGAGGTTTTTTTTTTTTAATCAGACTACTATTTTACAGCCTCTGGGGATCTCCATATTTATTTAGTTAGTTTTTGTTGACCGGGTAAGTGCACTAGACAAATTCTGCCTATTTTCAGGCATGACCAGGGGGAGGGGGATACAGATGAATGCCAACTGACCTTGAACCAGATTAAGCTGTTGGTGGTATTTTGAGTGAATGGTTGGCCAGGACACGGGGAAATTCCCCTACTCTTTTCGATAAGTGCCATGGGATCTTTAACATCCACCTGAACTACCACCAATCCAGGCAGATGGGACCTCAGTTTAACGTCTCATCCGAAAGACGGCACCTCAGAAGTGCAGCACCCCTCTCTTGCTGCACTATAGTGTCAGTACTGGGATATTAATCTAAGTGCCATATGTGGGAACTGAACCCAGAGCCCTCTGATCTCTTGGCCTCAGAGGTGAGTGTGCTACCTACTGAGCCACTGACACTGCTGGTTTGTTGCTCTTCTTTGCCCCACAATGTCTCCTGTCTCATGTTAAAGTGATGTAGTGAGCTAAAAGTACTGCACCAGTAATCTGAAAACAGAAGACTGATTTTCTAGCTTCAAATCAATAATTCAATAGTTTTGTCCATGTCTAGCCAGCAGGAGTAAATGTTTTGGTTTGAAAGCTTTTAACTTCATTCAGTTACACCCAGCCATAAAAAGCAAACAAATCACCCGAGATCATCAAAGCTATAATTAGTAAAGACACTAGCTGCTTTCTTATAGAATAACCATTCAACTAGACACCAAGTGATTGCTAAGCTGTAAATGTAGCCTTCAGTGCCCTCTGGATAAGGAACATGACTTAAAAATCACAGCTATACAGCTATAAAAGTAACTGTAAGCCAGTACTTGCTGAATCTATGGTCCCAGACACATCAGTCACATAGGAGAGCAGGCACTGTATAGGAAAAAGAGGAGCAATGAACCATGGTAATATGGAGATCCACAGAGGCCATAAAACTAGTAAGCAAACTGAGAAAAACATCATAATAGCAAACAAAGGGAAGGACACGCCAGGGCTAAACACACCAATCAAAACACTCTGCACATGTTTTGCAAATTCTGACTGTTGTACTCCTTTAAGTGCACTGCTACTACTGCTAGGCACTTGTGAAGACTCTTCGAGGTGATGCCTAGTTTGAATCAAGAGATATTTTCTGTGATCTGGTTTTACAGGGCTATGGAAATAAGCATGCATTAAAGCCACAGACCCCAACCACTCTCCCTTTTGTAGTTATGGTGTTACTGTTTGCAGTGTCACCATCCTGAATTTTTCTTTCTTTATACGTCTGTTCAGATACCTTAAGTCTAAAATGGGTCACCATTACCTCTTTTTCCTAAGGATGAGAAAGTACCTTGAGAGAAGTCCCTTCCCCATTATGAAATAGGGACTTCTACTCCATTTAACTAGATAAAGTTTTCACCTCTAAGTCCAGTATGATTTTTTGCTTTGAGCCAAGACCTGGAAACATTCCGTTTCTTGAAATTAGTTTTGGAAATTGGATGAACTAAAGGGCTAATCCTTTTACCACAATCTCCAGGACCCACTGGTCTATGGTGATTTTTTCCTCCATTCTTGGACTAGTGAGACAGGTGTCCTCCTTCTGGTAATGGTGTGGTGATCTGGACAAAAGTGTCAGCAGTTGCCTTTGCCTTTGCCTGGCTGGAGGGGCTGAGGCAGGTTTCTACATATAGAAACATAGACTTTGACAGCAGATGCGACCGCTTGCCCACCTAGTCTGTCCATTTCCCTACCTAGAGGATAAGCTGCAGATCCTATTTAACCAACAGCCTATTTCTTACTACCCCCACAAAAATTGCCTTATGTCTGTCCAATGCATTCTTGAATTCTCCACAGTTTTAGACCCCACAACCTCCTCAGGAAGGTTGTTCCGTATGTCCACCACCCTCTCTGTAGAAAAATATTTCCTCCACATTTTCCCCTGGAGCTGTTCCCTTCTATCTTCAAATTGTCCCTTGTTCTTGCATACTCTTTTTCTGAAAGATGCTACCCTCTTGGACTTTGTTGATTCCACTGAGGTACTTAAACATTTCTATCATGTCCCCCTCTCCTCCTTTCCTCAAGGGTATACATATTAAGCTCCTTTAGTCTCTCCTCATATGGCTTCTCTTGCAGACCCTGCACCATTTTAGTTGCCCTCCTCTGAACTGTCTCCATCCTGTCTATGTCCTTGCAGAGATGGAGTCTCCAGAATTGGATGAAGTACTCAGGATGGGGTCTCACCAACTGTCTGTACAGGGGATAACAGCTTCCTGTTTTCTGCTGGTGATGCCTCTCCCTATACATCCCAGTATCCCCAGCCTCCCTACCACCTTTTCACATTGCTTGCCAACCTTAAGGTCATCTGATATGATTACCCCGGGTCCCTTTCCCATTTTTGTTGTTGTTACTATCCCCCCCCACTGTGTAATCTTCCCCTGGGTTTCTGTTTCCCAGGTGCATAATTTGCACTTCTTTGCACTGAATCCAAGCTGCCACACTTCTGACCATTCCTCCAACCTTGCCAAGTCCCTTCTCATCCTTTCCATACCTCCTCGTGTATCAACCGTGTTGCAGATCTTTGTGTCATCTGCAAAGAGGCATACTTTTCCTTCCAGTCCTTCTGCAATGTCACTTGTAAAGACATTAGAAAAGGACTAGACCCAGTACTGAACCCTGTGGTACCCCACTAGTAACCCCTCTTTCTTCAGAGTGGACTCCATTTACAATTACCTTCTGTGTCCTGTTGTTCAGCCAATGTTTTATTTAGGCTACCACCCTGGGACCCACTCCCAGGCTGGTTAATTTGACTACTAATCTTTTGTGTGGGACTGTGTCAAATGCCTTGCTCAAGTCTAGGTAGGCCATGTCCACAGCCCCTCCCTGGTCTACTACTTTGGTCACCCAGTCAAAGAACTCAATTAGATTCATCTGACATGATCTTCCCGCTGTGAACCCATGCTGCCTTGGGTCCTGTGCCCCACTGGCCTCTAGGTACTCAACTATTCTTTCCTTCAGAAGTGATTCTGAGCCGGCCCGGTGGCGCTGAGGGTTGAGGCGCTGGACGCCACACCTCGTGCTGCGACGGCAACCTGGGTTCGGGAATGAACTCGGGTCGACAGGGGTTGGCGGGGAGAGGGAAGATTGAGCATCCCAATGGATGCTCTCCTTCCTCGGGGAGGGATACCAGGGGGTACTCGACGTTCAGAGAGAACAGGTGGAAGCACGGGCTCTCAAAGTGCTCTGGTGGCTCCGTATAGCAGAGTCGGGGAAGGGAGATGCTGTTAGGTGTTTGGGAGGTAGGCGATGCGTCAACCGTCACTCTCTGGACGTTAGTCCTCGTGCCGGCGCCTCTGGGGGTTGGGTGGAGGGGAAACAGGAAATCTGGAAAAAAAGCCCTCTCGGACCTAGATGAAGACCGATCAGTGCCTCCCAGGATCCACTGATGTACAGGCAGACCTTGCTGCCAGTTTTCCTCCAGTAAGGTTGAGGAAGGCCCATCCTCACCCCACCCAGGGGGGACTGCTGGGAATCAAGGTAGTACAGAGGAGAACAAGAGCATTCTAGGGGCAGACTCAGAGTCTGTGTACGGGGGGGTTGATCAGTGGTCCGAAGGAGTGGACCGAGGGTAGGTAGGATAAAAAAGTGGTGTACAAGAACCACAAGTAAAAAGAAGTGATTCCATCACTTTTCCCTACCACAGAGGTCAAACTGACAGGTCTGTAGTTTCCTGCCTCTGTCTTGGTCCCACTTTTGTGAAGGGGAATTACATCTGCCTTAATCCAGTCCTCGGGTACCAAACCATCCTCCCATGATTTGTTAAAAAGGGTAGTCAGTGGTGTCACTAGTTCTCCCCTTAATTCTTTTAGAATTCTGGGGTGAATTCCATCTGGCCCCATTGCTTTGTCCACCTTCAGTTTTAGGAGTTCTTTCAGAACCTTTTCTTCTGTGAAAGGACTGGGACTGACCCCCTATCCAGAGTGCTTCTGTTTATTGGATTAGGCACCTCCCCCACTTCCTCTTTTGTGAATACTGAACAGAAGTATTCATTCAGTATCTCTGCTTTTTCACTGTCCCTCTCTGCCCACCCACTATCCAGAGGCAGTACAGGGCAGTGGTTTAAGGCTCTGAGCTGCAAATCTGGTGGCATCCAGCAGACCAGACCTGAGTTTGAATCCCACAACTTCCACTTGCATACTGTGTGATCCTGAGCAAGTTACTTAACTTCATTGTGCTCTCAGGTTGCTCCTGTAAAAAAGCTTTCAACTTAGTGTGCTAATCCTGATTAAACAACTAAAATAAAAAAAAAATAAAAAATAAAATTCTATTCAGCCTCACTATCCCTCCCTTTGTCTTTCTACGCTCCCCGATATACCTATAAAAGGTTTTATCCCCCTTCTTAACCAAGTTGGTCATCTTTTCCTCAGTTTGGGCCTTTGCTATTCTGACTACCCTCCCTGCTTCCTTCTGCCTTAACTGGTACAGTTCTCTGTCCTGCTCCTTCTGTGTTTCCTTATACTTCCTAAATGCTATCTTTTTTCTCCCTAACCTTCACCGCCACCTCTTTTGAGAACCATAGTGGCTTTTTCTTTCATTTTGATTTGTTTATTTGCTTCACACAAAGGCTTGTTGCGTCTGTGATGGTAGTTTTGATATTTCCCCATTGCTGCTCCACCCCTCCTTCTAATCTGTTTACTAGTGCTTTTCTAAGGCACTCTCCCATCTTGCCAAAGTCAGCCCTCCTGAAGTACAGAACCCTCACTTTTGTATGGCTTGACTCTGTAGCTGAGTTTATCGTGAACCACACTGTTTGGTGGTCACTTGTTCCCAAATGGCTACCCACTTCTAGATCTGAGATCCTCTCACTGTCCCCATTTGAGAGTACAAGGTCTAAGATTGCTCCCTCACGAGTAGGTTTCAAAACGAGCTGTCTGAGGCATGCCACCTGAAGGGCATCAAGAATGGCCCTGCTTTTGGATGTGGCTGCAGCAAAGGTGCCCCAGTTAACATCTGGCATATTAAGGTCCCCCATCAACAGTATCTCCCCTTTCTCTGCCATCCTAAGTATGCCTTCTATCATATCCTTGTCCATTCCCTCACCCTGACATGGGGGTCTGTATACAACCCTGTGCAGACTGTGGTGCCATTTCCAGTCTCTAAGGACCCACAGTGCCTCATCTCCTCCTTTACTCTTTTGTTCAGTTGTTTTTATCCCTTCCTTACATAGAAGAGCTATTCTGCCCCTTTTCTCCCTCCCCGTCTCTCCTGTAGGTTGGTCCTGGTATGTTAACATCCCAGTCATGGTTCTCTGTGTACCATGTTTCTGTGACTGCTACGATATCCAGGCATCCTTTTCCATCAAGGCCACCAGTTCAGGGAGCTTGTTGCCCAGACTATGGCGTTGGTACTCATTACCCTCCATTTCCTGATGGCCTTACCCCTTTTGTCCCATCCCTGTCCTTACTGCATTTGTCACTTTTCCATTTACCTCTCGCTCTCTCCTATCGACATCTTTATGTTGGTGTCTACCTCACTTAGTACCCTGATTTTTTTGGGGAGCTAGGATTTCCTGCTCCTCCCAGTGCCTCCCTGGCTAATTTAAATGCTTGCCAATGAAGCATTTAAACCTTTACCTAGGATCCTGGTTCCCTCCTGGACAAATGCAGACCATCATGCCAGTATAGGCCTGCATCCCTCCAGGTGGACCCCCAGTCCCCAATGAAGCCAAATCCCCGAGCTCTGCACCAGTTTTTCAACCATTGATTGAATCCCATGGTGTGGAGCACCCTAACCTCACCCATGCCATAGACAGGCAGCACCTCCGAGAAGGTTACCATGTGTGCTATTTGTCTAAGGCCCCTCCCCATCTCCACAAACGCTTCTTACACTGCTCTGATCCCTTTCTTAGCCAGGTCATTTGTCCCTAGATGGACAATGACATCCAGCTCCCTCCCCTGTGCAGCTGCTCCTGCAATCCTGAGGATTCGCTCCCTGTCCCTCCAAGCCATGGCACCAGGCAGGCACTTTACCTCCCTCTCTCCTTCCTCCCCCAGTTCTACCTTCCTAACAATGGAGTCCCCCACCAGGAGTTGTTTGCTTCTCCTGTGGGGTCCCATGCTACCCTCCTGTGGGTCTCCTTTGTGGAGGTTCCCAGCATCCTCCGTAGTCTCCACTGTGGGTGCCTCCATAGAGGAACCACACTTTTCCAGAATGGCATAGAAATTGTGGAGAGGTACAACTGGAGGGATACGCCTCTGTTCCACTACCCTCACCCTCCCTTAACCCACTGTGATACAAGCGCTCCTCTTTCTTGGCAACCTCTGAGGCAATGGCAGTGACCCTGGTGATCCCTGGGTGGGAGAGGAGGTCCCACAAATCCTAGCCAACTCCTCCTCCCTCAGCCCAGACAGGTGCCTGCAGATGGGACAACACCGCATCCTCCAGAACGTCTCCCGGAAGACTGCTGCTCCACAGCCACTGCACTGCACCACTCCCATCATGTCTTATTTCTGGCCCCCTAACTGTTGTTTGGAATACTTACTCTTTCCTCTGTTTATTTTTCTTTTTTTCTCCCTACTTACTTACTGCCATTGTGCCTTTTTAGCTTCTGATCTTCCTGTTCTGAGACAAGAAGTTCCTATATTTCTCAGTAGTCTCCTTACTTGCTCAGCGTCAGACCCCCAGCAGCGGGGAGGGACACCTACTCTTGCCCTTTTAGGATGGTGAGTCTTTGGTGGCCCTGTGATCACTCACTTCCTGCTCCAAAATAGGAAGTTCCTGTTGTCAGTCAAATCCTCTTCCTATAAAAATAGAACTGCCTTTGGGTGGAGAAGAGGGAAGGAGGGCAATGTAGTCCCAGTAGAGAAATTTAATTATACTAGCAGCTCTTCCTCCTGGTGCTCTGCCAGAAGATATCTAGGGCAGTGTTCAAATCTGGGTTTAATCTGGTCCTTCTAGCTAAGCCCACCCCCTACTTTGCAAATCTTTCTACACTTAGTTAATTTCACAGATAATTCCTTCAGCCACCTGTGACAAGCACCTAGATAACACAGACAACAGATACACAGATAACAATTCACTTCAACTAACTCTAACACACTTTTTTTTTTTTACCCTACTTTGAAGGTCCCAGTACAAGAGTTCTAGTTCTTAGTCCCGTAGAGAGTTTACTTATACCAGCAGCTCCTTCCTCCTGGTGCTCCTGGTACATTGCTCCTTGCCTATGGCTTTCTACCAGTGTCCCTTTGATTTTTTTATTTTTATTTATTCTTTTTTTTTATTTTAGTCTGGTAACCGGGTAAGGCCCACTAGGCACGAGTGCCTGTTTTCAGGGGTTACCTGGGAGCACTGGGCGGTTAAGTGACTTGCTCAGAGTCACACAGTATGCAAGTGGAGGTTGTCAGAATCAAACTCAGGTGTGGTCTGCTGGATGTACCAAGCTCGTTACTCTCACCTCTAGGTTACACTGCCAGGGTATCAGGGTACTTACAGTGCACATATCGTCTTGGCTAGAAAGCCCATCCCATACCTCCCTTTCTTTTGGGTCTACAAGAGGAGCTAAAGGCCCTTTCTTTTTCAGTAATGTTTTTAAAAAGTTGATTTTTGTTCATCAGCATTTTTTATGTTAGCCTCTTGGCTTTTCTCCAAACAAGAATGAAGCCTCTGAGAGAAAATCCATTGCATTATCTTGTGTGTCCTGTATCAAATTTGTTGTTCTGGGCCATGCAAATCTAGATACCACAGAGACTGCATGGGAGCAGCCAGGTTTTGGTGGTGGGGGGTTTCCCAAACACGTCTAGGGGGCCTGGAGGCATGCCTCCCCCGGAAATTTTTGAGAATGTAGGTGTTAAATGGTGCAGTTTTGTGCATTTTAAGCAACAAAAGTTGAGTCACAAAAAGTATCAAAATTCAAATCATCACTGTCATCCATCCCTACAGTCCCAGGTATTCCTTCTAAATTTTTTTTTGGGAGTAATTTTCGCTTCCCCAAATTTAATTTATGTGTTCAGCTATTGCCTTGCCCTTTATGTCCCATCTTTCCCACCGCATGTATTCCCCTTTTAAAAGCTGCCTGCAGTTTGTATGATTTCTGTTAATTGTCTTCCCCCCTTTGCCTCTACATTACATGCATGACCCCCACCCTCAAGTCAAACAAATAATGCTCAGGTACTTTCTATTTTTAAATGTTTACTGTTTGCGTGCAGCTCACATATTAAATATAATGCATTAAAAATATTTAAACAAGTGCCCGGCTGTTTATATATGTTTAAATATTTTTAATGCATTACTGTTTAATATGTGAGCTGCACTGACTATAAATGTGCGCAGTAGGATATACAGCTTGGTCCCATCAAAAAAAAAAAACATTGAACCAGAAGTCGAGAGAACCTTCCCCTCCCGTGGTCATTTTTCCATCACTCCATATCATCATTTTATTTGGCCCTTTTAGTTGATGTTGTTCATGTGACCAGCCAGTCAGCCATGTTTTCATTTCTTGACCTTAGACTCCTGGTCACATCAGCCCTAGTGTGATGAATCAGCACAGAATTATAGAAATCCCACTTCTAGGTCACTTTTAGTTTACCAAAATTGCCCCCGTGTAATTGTTCCTTATACCCCACCAAATCATGTTTGTGTTAGTAGTAAGCCCCATCTAATTGCCTGCTTAGTTGCCACAGCACTGAAAATTGTCAAGACCCCCCATGGGTAATTTTTCATTTCCCCTCCTGAATCCATGTTTAGCGTTAGTTTTTGCCCCATTTCACCTCAGTGCTCAGCTGCAGTGCATTTTTATTTCAGCTACCTGAATATCCTCCCTCCTGACTTCACTGCTGCACCCACTCGGTCACTGAGTCTGCCTCCAGGCTTCTAACACTCAAGGCCTGTAATTTTGCCACTCCTGTCCCAGTGAGTATGTTGGCCCAAGTTCCTTTACTGCGGCCTTCCCAGAGATGCCCCCTGCTGCTGAAGCTGTCCGTTACTCCCCTGTCTCCCAGACGGCAGCTCTGCCACACTGAATCTGCTTTACTGGCACTGAACATACTACGGACAACAAGCTAGCTGCTCAGCACCTCCGCGGCAGGTCTGGAATGAATCTGCCAAAAGAGTGTGTACATTCAGCGCACAGCGGCTCTCAGCATCATGTGACTGCCAATCTCCAATCACACGTGATGCAGAGCTGAGGTGGGCCGAGGATCTTTGTGAGCAAGCTGAGCACTGCCGGTGGAGTCAGAGGCAGGGTTTCATTAGATGACTGATGGCAGATGCCCTGCCCGCATGCCATCTTTTTTTTTTTTTAAATTTAAATGGCTGGGAATACATTATCGTGGTGCCGGTCAGAAAGTTATGGTGACAGAGCAGGGCACCACAGCCTTGGTTTCAGGAGGCAGATCGACTGTAGAATAAATCCGAGGGGAGCACAGTGACTGAACTCTGTGCAGAGTCTCTGGCTAAATGAAATGAAAGATTTGGGATGGGCACAGTCAGCAAGTGGGTGGCAGGGGGATCTGAGCACCCAGGAACCCCCAGCTATGCCCATGGACTGCAAAGGCTCTAGATTACTGTAAGCATAAAATTTGACAGCAACAGCAGACCGAAGGGCCATTGAGTCTGTCTTTACTATATTACCTCACACTACCAAATTACTGTACTGGAGAGCCATCACCCTCCTACCCCACTCTTTCAACCCATGTTCCCCACCACCGGACTATGAACCCCTTGCCCTGTTCCAACTGTATATACAGTGTAATGCTGAATCATTTACATAAATGGCCATTTCAAACCAATGTCATGCAGTTTCCAAGCCATCCTTTACAGTATGTGCCAGATTGGACTGTTCCTTATCTGCCAGTCTCTCTAACAAACTGGCAGGACTGCATTTCCTGGTAGCTGGCAGTATAACTTAAGATAGGCATCTTGTCTCAACAGCAGTGTGTTCAGTTTGTATATGCCTTTTTATGGACCTATGTACTGGAGCAGATACCATTTCTAAGAATGTTAATTCCAGCACACTCAGATTCTACTTCCTCTATGTCCACTTCTGTTTCAGTGGACTTGAGGTTCAACACATGGCCATCTGGCTTACAAACAAGGAATAAGAACAACAATCATCTTGTGCGTTGGGAGAGGAAATTAAGCTGTGCTCAGGAGATACCTTAGACAGTTCTCATCTTCCCCATCCACTGTACCGGTATGGAACTGTGGTTGGGGAGGGGCAGCTACAGTGGGTGGAATATCTATGCTCTGAATGGCCTGGAAAAGTGCCATATCATTTTTAATTTCCTCTACTGAGGGCACTGGCTATTCTGGAGCCAGTGGTCCTGGTCCCTTTCTAAATGGGGCGCACAGTGTGTCTACTTGTGTTTTTTCAGAAGGTTGCTGGGTTCTAGCCACCATAATATTATCTTCTTGACTGTATCGGAGACCAGGACCTGCTGTTCCAGGTCCTCCGTATGCTGGACCTGCAGCATCCATTGCGGGATCCTCATATGCAGCCTGGCTAACAGAATCATGACTATGGCTGCAGCCATAAATCCCAAGAGGTGTAGAAAGACCCGTTCTGGGATGCGACGGCTGGAATAGAGTTGACAGGCTTGATCCATCAGGCGCTTTGTCCTGTCTTGCTGGAAGGAAGGCCCACCCTTGAGCCATATTCAGTACCGCCCCAATGTACTGAAGTCATTGGCAGGGGGTCAGGAAAGACTTGGGCAGGTTGACTGTGATCCCCAAATCCTGGAAAAGGTGGCAGGTATGATCCAGGGTCAGAACCAGATGCTCCCTGGGGTATACCATTGCTGCAGCGACTCCCAGATTGTGAAGACCACCACAGTGACAGGAATCGGGCAAAATCCACCCGTCGCTGTGGTGGCCTGTTTGGCGACTGGGACTGCCTCGCTGGGTGTTGCCTCCCCTCCCCGGGTCCAACTCCAACTCGGGAGTTTGAATCCTAGAACCCGGGGGTCTGAGAGGTGGAGCCCCTCATGGGGAGGTTCGGGGCACAGCCCCGATGGATGCACAGAGGCATCCCCAATACTGCAATGCTGACAGTTGGCACTGCGACCGTCGCTGTCGGGGATGTCTCCATGCCGACTGTCGATGCGGCGTAAACCACTCCTGGACAGTGCTGCCAGCAGCCAGTCATACAGGTAAGGAAACATGTAAAATCCCTGCCATCTGAGGGTGGCTGCCACTACTGTCAAGCATTTGGTGAACACCCGGGGGATGAAGATAAGCCAAATGGCAGAGCCCTGAACTGGAACTGGGCTCCCTAAAAATGAAATCCGAGGAAGTGCCTGTGGGAGGTGCGTACCTTGATATGTGGGTAGGCATCCCTCATACTGAAGGAGAAAATCCAGTCCCCCCGACGCAGCAGGGGCAGCACATCCGAAAAGGTGACCATCCCGAACCATTTGTATTGAATGGACAGGATCAGCTCCCCTGAGGTCCAGAATGGGCTGAAGATCCCCGTTAATTTGTGAACCAGGAAGAAATGGGAGTAAAACCCTTTTCCTTGCTTGGATTGTAGAACAGGTTCTATTGCCCTTTTGTGGAGTGGGGTGTGACTCTTCCCAGATCAGAGGGATGTGACCAGAAGGATAGGAGGACAGAACTTGGGGACTGTTCTGAGGCCACTTCAGGAGTTCTAGGGAGTGTCCTTACTCTATGAGCTGCTGCACCCAATTGTCTGAAGTTATCTCCTGCTGCTTGTCTAGCTGGAAGGAGAAGCAACCCCCTACGGCCACCTCCTGACTGCATGGAGGGATGGGGTCCAGCAAGGAATCAGGATGGGGGGGGGCAGCTGCGGCTGGGGCTGTAGTACCTCCCTGGAGATCTTGCTGGTGGATGGTGTGAGGTGGGCAAGACCACCGCCTCCCGCTTTCCTTGGGGCTTGGCAGATGCTGCGGGTTTGCTTATGGGAAGCCTCATGAAGGGTGCCCTCTGCCCAGCCTTGAATGTGTGACACAGAGTATGACAGACCTCACAGCGGCCATACACCTGAAGTTGGAAGAGGATGTCCTACACATTCCTCCCAACAGCTTGTATCCTCTAAAGGGGCATTCATGATGGACAACTGGACATCCTAGGCAAACTCGGACACCCGATGCCAGGAGTGCTGATGCATGCATATGCCAGCCGCTGCTGCCCAGACCAATGCATCTACAGCATTGTAAGCTGCCTGAAGCAAGTGGGTACCAACATCGGAAGCTGCCTAAGAGTATCCAGGGCTTGCTGCTTGGCAGGGATTGAACGCATCCTGGCCTGGTCCCACACAGCAGTTTGGAACTGGAGTATGTGCACCAGGTAATTGAGGGCATGGATCACCAGGGTGGCTGAGACCAATGTCTGCTTGCCTAGAAGATCCAACTAACATGACTCCTTGTCGGGTGGCAGGGAGCTCAAATGCTTAGGCCGTTTAATATGGTTGAGTGGTGTTTATCACTACCGAGTCTGCTTGTGCTTGCTCCCCAAGAAAGGGTTTACCCACCGGAGCATGGTACAACCTATCAGCCTTTCTGGACACGGCTGGAACTAGGTTGGGCCTGCGCCAGGTGGCCATGTTGGCATCCTCGTAGGTATCTATGAGGGAGGAACCACCAAAAGAAGTCTCTGGCTGGTGAAGGTAGGTAGCAAGCCGGTGCCACTCCAGGTCCTGCTCCTCTGTTTCTAACCCCATGGTCTCCTAAATATGTTGCATGATGTCCATGAAGGAGGGATCATCCAGTGGGGACTTGGGGACATACCCAGGGTTCCCGTCCCTGTCAGAGGAACCTGTGGAGGGGGTAGACAAACCACTGATATCACCACTGTCTCCATCGACATCATCTTGATCGTCGTAGAGCAGATGGAGGTCTAGCTGATACTCATCCCCCAATCAGTGGGTCATCGGGAGATGTGGGTCATGTGAGAAGGTAGGGTCGGCCACAGGGGCACCGGAGTGGATTGTCCCAGAGATGGTCCCTGGGGAGCGAGAGGTACTGGATCCTAAGGAGGGGGGACCTGTGACCACATGAAGTCCCAAAAGGACGAAAGCAGGCTTTGGAAAAATCGACAATAATAGGTGTAAGTCCAGTGGGCGTTGGATAAGGATAGACTGATGTCGGCCCAGCAGGCGTGGATTGTGGATAGATCGATGCAGGTTCTACAGGTGCCAGCTGTGGGTAGCCCGGCGCAGGTCCGACAGGTGTTGGTTGCAGATATCCTGGTGCAGGTCTGATGAGCATCGGTTGAGGAAAATGGATGCAGGCCCAGTGGGTGCTGGCTGAGGAAAAATCAAGAAGACCAATGGGAGCCAGTTGCAGCAAGGCTGGCGAGGGTCTCCGGGTGCCGGCTGGGGTAACACAGGTGACCGGGAGGAGAGACCCTCCAGGCGAGAGTTGTGGAGGACTCTGACTTGGGAAGGCGTCACTGTTCTACAGCGCCAGTACCGAGGCTGAAGGATGGAAGGTGGTCCCTGAAAGGGAGACAGACGCCTAAGTTGTCTAAGTTGTGGGTGGCAGGTGGGTGTTAGAAGACAGCCCGGCATCTGCCAAACCCACACTGCTGTCTCCATCATCCTTGTCTTGATCGTTGTTAAGCAGATGGAGGTCTGGCTGATACTCATCCCCCCTCATCAGTGGGTCGTCAGGAGATGCGAGTCATGTGAGAAGGTAGGGTTGTCCTCAGGGGCACCAGAGTGGATGGTCCCGAAGGTCCCTGGGGAGTGGGTGGTACCGGATGCTAAGGAGGACGAAAGCAGGCTTTAAAAAAATCAACAGTAACAGGCGTCAGTCCAGCGGGCATTGGATAAGGATAGACTGATGCCGGCGGGAGTCTGCTGAGAATAAACAAGTGTAGGCTGTGGACAGACCAACACAGGCGCTGGCTGCAGGTAGCCCGGTGCAGGTCCGACAGGCGTCGGTTGCAGATATCTTGGCACAGGTCCGACAGACATTGGTTGAGGGAAAATGGACACAGGCCTGGCGGGTGCCAGCTGAGGAAAAAACGAGAAGGCCCATCGGGAGCCAGTTGCTGCAAGGCTGGTGAAGGTCTTACAGGCACCAGCTGGGGTAACATGGGGTGCCGGGGAGGGAGAGTCCTGAAAAACGTGAGAGCTGTGGAGGACTCGGACCTGGGGAGGCATCAGTGTCCTGTAGCGCCAGTCCCGAGGCAGGAGGATGGGAGGTGGTCCCTGAAGGAGGCGCCAGAGTTGTGGGTGGCAGGCGGGCATTAGACAATCCAGCATCTGCCAAACCTACACTGGTAAAAGATATGATGGCCAAGCCACCTCTGTGTGCCCGACATAATCAAGGGCCTAAGCAGCAGGGGTTGAGGGGCAGAGGCGAGCCCTGGCTCAAAGACCTCCACCCAAGACTGTGATAGTGGTGAGAGGTGGTGCTGTTGGAGACCTGTGGGTGCTGGGGTATGTGCGAAGTCAAGGTCGACCCCGTGGGAGGCCTCCTGATGGTCGGGAGACTGCAAAACAGGAGGAGGAGGACAACCGGGGCCTATCTCAGTCCTTTGGCCCCGATGTTTATGTTTCCCACTGGCCCTGGCCCTGGACTTTGAAGACTGGAAGCATGAAGACTGGGCTGGGGAGACTGCGGAGCTCCTGGCCTGCAGCTCCCGTTCCATGGAGGTGACCTTCTGCTGCAGGAGAAAGTTCTCTAGGGTCCGCTGGTGGTGCCGCCAGGTTGCCTGGTTGAATTTCTGGCAGACCTCGCAAGCTTGGATGTCATGGTCTGGGCCTAGGCAGCAGACACAGGCAGAATGGCCATTCTTCTGGGATTTGTTTACCGCAGGCATAGTTGGTTTTGAAGGGATCGGAGGTTGAGGATGGTTTAGAAAATATAAAAAAGGAAAAATAAAGAAAAAGGAACCATGGTGAAAAATAGAAATAAAAATGCTGAAAGCATGCGAAATGGTGGTCAACTGAAGCTGCAGTGGTTTCCAGAGGTCCAATGTGCGTTGGCCGATGGCGGGAAAAGAACTGAGGTGGCTATGGGGGCTGCCCACTCATAGGATAGGCTGACATCAGAGGGTGACATTAGTGGTGGGCAGCTCCCTCTGGTAGACTGCTAGCTAGAAAGTTTTGATGTGATCCTAATGCCTGGAGGCCTGCCAGTGTGGCCTGCTGCAAGAGATACCCTTGAAGTAAGACTGCATATTTCTGAGCAAAGCCTGGAAAGTTATATTCTCCAGGAGTTGGGCCTGAATCCAAACAGTCTAGGCTAAAGAAAGTCATTGTCACTGCCCTCAGAAATTATGACGTTGGGGTCAGACTCATTCCCTCCACATCCTCCATGGAGGAGGGTCATAGAAGAAGGTAAGTCAAAGGCACACTAATCCAGAGCATGACCTCGGCAACACAGCTGACACCAGCCCCATATGATGAGGGGCCAGAGTCAAGGGCTGTGGCGGAACCAGAACCAAATTTGGCACCATAGGGTGGTGCCGGAAACCAGCACCAGAAACCGCGCTGGCCTAGGCCCCAAAGGACCCAAACCCAACACTGACACTGGTGCCAGACCCAGCTGGCACCAAAGTGACTGGCAATGGTAGTGTGGCCAGTTCCACCACAGGGACACTGGAGGGGGTGTGTCCAGTGGGACAGGCATTGGCTGCACAGTCAAAAGGGCCTAGGAACTCTTGCCAGAGCCAAATGCCCTACCCAGCCAGAGGTCCCCACCAGCAGGCCAAGTTCCACTGACCCAAAGGGGCCAGGGACTGGTTCAGCCATCAGAGGTACATGGGTCAGACGCTGCATCCACTGCTCCACAAGAGTTGCCCAGTGGTAGAACTACCTACTACAGTCTCCACTTACAGAGGGGACTTGGGCCCAAAACCTTGACCTGCTAGAACCAGAGGCTCCTGGTGACATAGTGCCAGTGAGGACCTCCAGCTCCTCAAGACCAAGGTTCTTGCTGCCGACCTCACAGAGGGTGACCTCCACTGGTATTGTTTCTTTCGCTTCTGAGGAACTCGAGATCAAGCAATGCTGAGAACCCAAGCGGGATACCTTCTTTTTGTGCTTTCAGGAGGACTGTCCCTCCTTCTGGACACTGAATCGCCCATGGTAAGAAACCTTCCCCAACAGAGAAAACTGACCAGTCATGGCCCCGCTGTCAGAGCAGTCTGCTTGAAAAGGCTCCCTACAGTTGTCCTCCATGGTAGTAGACTGCTGACTCGGTAGGGTTGAGAGAAACTGACAAGCTAATTTGTGTAAAATCATTAAACTGACACAAAAATAAACTCCAGCTTTAAACACTAAAATTGAGAAAAACTGAATGCTGCTGTCATACAGATATGCAGTTCCAACTGCCTGTAGTTGAGTGTTGTTTTCACTGATGCGCTTTCGACAGTGGGGAAAAACTGAGGCAGTTGAGGGCCAGTGCACAGGTAAGCCTGCATTGCAAGCCAGTTTCAGTGCTGCAAACACGCAGCTCACTTGGCGCCAGCCCTCCTGAAAAGTTCTGGCTCCGCAGTTATCATACCTCCGCCTACCTCCGGCTCTGACCTGCTAGTGGGAATCAATTGTAAAGCCGGATTCCTGGAAGGCAAACCCAGTCTCTTCCATGTGCTGAACCACCACATCTTTATGTCAGACTCCAACACTCTGCAGACACTGAGATAAGACCTACAGGATTGTAGCCATCTGGGTCAGACCTTGCCTCTTTTTGAATACAGAAACAAATTGGCCATTTTCCAATCATCTGGTACTATCCCACTCTGGACGCAGTCCTATGCCATTATGTAAAACTAACAGAGAGGATCCAGGTAGAAGAAGATGTCACAGTCTAAGATGCAAAACCTGCACACATACTAATGAATGCAATGGTTTATAATCCCCACATACTGGGAATGTGATATGACAAAGGGTGTGCATAGCTGTGATTCCAAGAATCTGATGTATTTGATCAGATGTAAAAAATGCACACATGCTTGGTATGTACCGTAGGTGAAGCCAGCCAGACCCTATGAGCTTGAATGAACTTGAAAAGATTCACAATACAACACGCACACATTCAGGCACCAGTGGGAGGACATTTCTCTTAGGAACCACACACACAGCAGGATTTGACAGTTATAGTACAAAAGGGCAAATTTAAAGACATTCAAGAAAGGAGACTTTGGGAAATAAAATTTGTAAATGTTCAAAACTCATGCATATAGACTGAACAGAGATGTGGGGTTTATCGTGATACAATCTGCACTTGTAATTTTTCCCAGGGTTAAAATATTCAAAATCTCTAGATTACCTGAAGTGTGTGTTTTAAAGAAACAGACAATGACGGCAGAAAAAGATCAGTCTGCCCAAGTTTCCTATAATCCCTGGAACCTACTGATCTTACCTGTGTCAATCTTCACCATTCATCACTGTTGGGTGTCTGCCGGGGTCAGGCACCAGGCGGGAGACTTTTTCTTTTTTTGGAAGGAGAAGCCAGCGCCGCCCATGAGGCCAACGCATTGCATGGCGCTTGCAGGTTGGCCAGAAACGACCGTTGGGTCCTCCTCCACCTCAGTTCCGTTTCTCCCACTGTCAAGACAGCACCCCCCTGCTTGAGACTATTCTGCGCAGCCTAATTTTAGTCGATGCCTCAAAGCCTTCAATGCCGTTTGACACCGCCTTGGTTCTGCCTACTCAATGCTATTCCAGATCCCAGTAAGATCCTTCCATTTTTTTGCAGTGTCAAGTCTTTGTTTTGTTTTAAGTTACTGTACCATCATGTTTGGTCGTCGGGACAAAAAAAAAATATCTAAGAAAATGGGCCAGCCCCCTATGCGTCGGTGTCACTGCGGCAGACAGACATCCGTTACCAACCGACATGACATTTGCCTTTACTGCCTTGGACCACTCCATGGCAAGGATTCCTGTGATGCCTGCTTCTCGATGGACCGCAGAGCTCTGGGGCACCATGTGCTGAAAGGTGGCAGGGCTCCACCAACTTTTGTGGGGGGTGTAATTGCTTGCATCGATCCAAGTGCAGGACACTTTGCCCTCCCTCTGGGTCCCTTCCCAGGCCTATATGGTCTGGTGAAGAGGGGGCCTCCTCTTCTTCTTCATGCCTTGCCATAGAGGAGGTTCCTACTGTAGTGCCAGAGGGCCAGTCCAGCTCCATTTGGAGCCAGGCTGGGAGCACTGCTGTGGCAGTCACCTCCTCGGAGGTGCAGGCTCCCCCGTTGTTGGGGCCCTTGGCTGCAGGTTCTGGTGCGGGGCATTCCTCAGAACTGCCCACTGGCGCTGCTTTGGATCCTGGAACCATTCGTGGCTTCACAAGGGGTGCAGGGCCGGGTCGTGGCATCATTACTGGGGGAACCCTTGGAGCCACAGGGCCAGAGCCCTTCTTGATTGTCTCCTCCTCAAAGGCAGACGATTCTGGAGCAGATCCGGACTGAAGGCCTGATTCTTCAGAATCTGAGGGTTTCCCATGGTCTTGCACCTCCCCATGTGCCCCCTCCTACAGCACAGGTGACTATGCCCCATTCTGGCTCTCGAGCCAATGGCAGCTTGGGGGTGGTGATCAGGTTTCTGAGCGAGGGGGTGGTTGTCGTCCCCGGTGCCATCCCTCCTCTTAGAATCAAAATCGAGCCACCCCCCTTCTGCATCCTCCCCCTCGGGGGGGTCATCCGAGTTGGGGGGCTTTTTGGCACAGGGTGCGAAGAAGAGAGCTGCCTCAGGGTCTACAGGGTTGAGGGAATGGGTGATGGACCTCGGCACACTTCTGTGGCCCTCTGAGGTCGGGGGAGGAGCCAGTGCTGAGCCTTTTCTCCTCCCCTCATCTTCTCCCAAGGAGGTCTTTTTGGGTGGGGGGGGGTCCGTCCTTCTGGATCCATGCAGTCCTGGTCCCCTCATACGGTAGCTCACCCTACAGGGTTAAGTCCCCACCATTTTATTTTCAGGACAGAATGGTGAATCTACAGACCTACAGTTTTCTGCTTATGCCAGGTCCTCCTGTGGATTCTGCTAGTCCTGACAGAGACACGTCACGTCAGGCGACAGGTTCGCCCGTGCTTCTGTGCCCAGCTCCCCTTCTCCCAAACCACGATGGTCTTTTGGGACCTTTGACCTGTGATCAGTTCAGATCTCAGGCTGCGGCTTTTCCTCAATATGTTAGGGCTATGGACGAGCAAGTTTTCTGACCAGTTCCCCCACCGCAGCCAGAGTCTGACTCATCAAGTTCCTCGACCTCATCTTCCTCCACAGGGGAAGAAGAGCCTACTGTCCATCTGTCCTCAGACACTGATCAGGCCCAGTATCAGCGCTTTCTGTCGAGGCTGGTCAGGGACTTGCACATCTCCCGTTATGCAAGAGACAATACTGAGCGTGTGACACCTTTTTAGGTGAAAACGGGGTGCACCATTTGGTGGTTTCATCCTGGCCAGTTCCCTTCTGGCAAGCGTCATACAGCACCTGGCCAGTTCCCTTCTGGCAAGCATTGTACAGTGCCTGGCAGCGTCCATACTCCCTGGAATCAACTCCTATGGACTGCCGGAGATGGTACTGTGTGACCCATGGGTCTCCAGGTGCTTTGCCTCATCCACCTTATGGACTGGCGTGGCTGGACACCCTTTCAGGCATAGACACCCAGTCCACAACCAGCCCCTGATACTGACTCCTGAGAGTCTGATCGGCTGGGGTGAAGAGTTTTCCCCTCTGTGGAGCCTGCTGGCAATTATCTCACATCAGGTGCACCACGCTGCCATAACAGGCATCTGTGGGCAATGCTAGGTCAGGCTTTAGCATTGCTGCCCGATTCGGAGGCTACCCGGCAAGCTATAGCCCTGTCCACTATAGGCCCGGAGCTGGCAAGGCACCAGTAAAGGGCATCGTATGATACCAGTGAGGTCACTTCAAGGCTTGCGAGGACAGCGATCTGTATTACGCGGACGGCATGGCATCGCCTTTCAAGGCTGTCACCTTTGGCCCGGTGCAGGTTACTGGCTTCCTCCTTCCAGGGGAGTCTTCCTTCCCCTAGGTTTCAGGGGACCCCACTTCATCCTGTCCAGTCCAAACCCTAACCAGCTAATGAAGGGTCCCCCTCCCCCCCGTTCTCCCACCGGGGGGGGGGACTGAGGAATGCTATTCCTTCAGGGTTTCTTGGGCCCCCTTCAATGGTGCTTAGTACTCATCCAACAGTGATGAATGGTGAAGACTGACACAGGTAAGATAAGAAACTTACATACCTACCATAATTCTTGATCTTCCTGTGTATCTTCACCATTCATCACTGAATCCCTCCCGCCTTCATCTTACAAGGCCTCAGTCCCAGTGTCATACCACCTCCCTACTCGCCCCCCCTTCCTTGGGTTATTTCCTCTCTGGCAGGCCACCAGGAGGCCTTCAGGAGGGCTTTGGAAATGGGCGAGTGGGGCCCCTTAGGTTTTGTTTCCTTGGGGTCTTCTGATGGGCCCCTCCTCTATCCTGGTCCTCCATGGGATGCCTTCATCCCACGAAGTCCACTGTCAGTTCCAGGATGGGTGGTTTTGGGCTGCCCATAATTCCCTTGCCCTTGTTACCTTCTCTTACCTTCCTCGATGGGGATGATGTGTTTTAGCGGGTCCCTTCTCTTCCCTGTCCCCTTGAAAACCTGTTTTCTCTTTGTGGTAAGTGCAAGGGGGGGGGGAGAGTGAGGTGTGTGATTTTCCCCTATGGAGTTGGGATAGGAGCTAGAGGTGACCTTATCCGGAATTTCCAAAACTGGAATCTCCTTGAACAATCTCCTGGCGATCTTCTGATGGACCTTGCCCTAATGGGTCCTGGCCTCCCCCCTCTCTCATCCCATGCTCCCTAAACCATCTCTCTCTCTCTCTATTCTTCCTCTCTTTTTTTCCTTCCCTCTTGGTCATTCAGGGACTGGAACCTCCTGGCCCATAACCCTCAGCCCCCCCTTTTTTCTTATCTGTCCTCTTATCAGCTTATTCTTTTTCAGTTGCTCCTTTTCCTATCCCTGGGACTCCCTTGCTCCACCCTTCTTTCTCTATACTTTTTTCCTTCTGTCTCTCTGGCAAGCATAACTGAGGTGGAGGAGGACCCAATGGAAGTTTCTGGCCTACCTGCTGGCCTTGTGGGCGGCGCCTGCTCCCCCCCAAAAAAAGTCTCCCACGGGGTGCCTGGCTCCAGCAGACACCCAACAGTGATGAATGGTGAAGATACACTGGAGATCAAGAATTACGGTAGGTACATAATTTTCATTTCTTCCTGGGTACTAACTCTCCTCATCCTTTCTCTAGTCTCCTCCTTGGTCCTGTCACCCCCAATAACCTCTATTCCCTTCATTATGTCCCAGCCCTGCTTGAATCCCCTGACTGTTTTCACACCCACCAATTCAGCAGGCAGACTGTTCCAAGGTTCCACGACCCCTTCCGTAAAGTTGTACTTCCTCACATCTCTCCTGAATCTACCTCCTGTTAATTTACATTCATGTTCACATGACCACAAACTGGTATTCAGGCTAAGTAGGCTGTGTGCATTTGTTACTTTTGGCCAAGGTTTACGCTGCCTTCCATAATTTGGATTTGTTTTTGAGCCCTGCTGCACTTGTCTTTGCTGTTCAGCTGCTGGCTCATGATGACATCACTACAGGGCAGAGGAGTGACTCGCACTGTGCAGTATAGGCAGTCACAGCAATTCTGCAAGGGAAAACTACCAGTACTCAATGTACAAACTGTGTTACCCCCTCGAGACACCCTGTTAGCAATGCATTATGCCAAAATCCAAATGCCTTGTCAGTATGTTTTTTTGTAAATTGACTTACTTTTTGCCTCTGTAACAAAGCATGGGGATTGAGAGATAATAGAGTTGCTGTCAGCACCTTTCCCAGTCTTTCTGACTTTCTGTGACAGGGTAGAATAGAACCCTGTCCCATTTGTTGAGAAAGTGTGTAAATGCAAGGATCTGCATTCTTTCCTTTTCTGTCTCTTTTGTCTGGTTGCACAATCAAATTTTCCTGTGAGACTTCGGACTTGATCAACCCGAACAGTCTCACAATCCTTTGCCTCTCACTGTCTCTCCGTTTTCTCTTGCTTTCCGTTTTTTCTCCCTTGCATATCTAGATCTGGTAATATAAGAATATGTGCAAATCAGTATATGGAAATGAAACTGATAATGGAATCACTATTGTTTAGAAAATGTTTAGTGTTACTGTTAAAATGTATACATATTTATAATTTGAGATAACTGTAAAAAGCTAGATGTTACTTGGGTGCAAATGCCTGAGTCTTTTGCAGTTGCCGCGTGGATCTCAGGAAGTTCTCAATGTTCTAGCAGCTCCTGAAATTTACAAAAAACAGGATGCTTGCAAACGATGGGGGTTGAAAAAGACTTATAAAAACAGCTAAACTGAGCAGCAAGGGGAGATTTTTTATTTATTTATTTTTTTTTTTACAAGAAAGATTTAATTTGCTTCTATACATAGTTATTCTGAACAGGTTTATTTTATGTTACTGCAGCTACAAATAAACAGTTTTGTGGAATTTTATAACTGCTCCTGGGTTTTCTTTATGCTTTCTGACCTGTGCCTAGACGACAGATGGTGTCAGCAGTGGTTTTTAAGCTGTGCATACCCTAAAACAGGAGATTTGTGTGTGGGTACTGGACCTAGTACCAAGGAAGCACAGAGGAAGGTATGGATTCTGCAGATGAAATCCAGTCTGAGATTGTACAGCCAGCACAAGTAATGGAAAAAGAAAAGGCAAAGACAGAACCTAAAAGTCTGATGGACTTTTTGAAATGTGAGGCTACAACAAAGACAGAATGAGAAGCAGTCTACATTGCAGGAGGTTATCTGGGGGCTGTTAGAGCTAGACACTAGGGCTAATTTCAGCTCTGTAACTCGCTACCCATACCGAGCACAGAGCCAGACTTCACAATCCAGGAAGTAGGTGGAGAAGCTGTAGTTCAGAGCACCTAGAGGAACTACAGCTTAGTTCTCAATTGGATTAATTTTTTTTTTTAAAAACGTCACTAAACGCTAGCAAATGGGCCAGAGCCATGCATGAGTGGTCCTCGCCCGGTGTTTCTACCACTTTTAAACAACATTCCAAACGTATAACAGTACTTACTGGGACATGAGGCTGTAATTAGAGCTTGACCCTGTAATACCACTTCTGAGTCACTTATTGTTATTAATACCACCCTGCTGCAAGCAGGGCGAGCCGAGCAGGGCGCATGCGTCTCCATGTGCATCAGCGCATGTCGGCTATGTCCGCTGTGGACGACTGGGACCTGGGCCAAACACCTTATATATAAAGTAAAAGGCAGCTAAAACTTTTCAACTCAAATGGAAGGATTAAGTGAGAAGATGAGTTGTTGCACAGTATGCAGAATGTTTACTGATGGTAACCAGGAGAAACAGTTCGTCTGTGATAAATGTGTGTTGAAGTTTTAAAGAAGGAAATAAGTATCCTACAACACAGGTTGCATGTTAAAGAAGAAATCAACATGTTAGAGCAATTTATTGATACTGCAGCAAACGAGTCAGGGCTAGAATATACACCCCCACATAAAACAGCTCCAGACACAGTTACAATGGCCAATAAAACGTACACTGATAGCACAGGCCAGGAGAACTCTGCCTCTGCAGTACTGGAGGATTGGTGTATAGTTCAAAAAGTCCCCAAAAAGGGGAGAAGAAACATCGGAGGCACAGGGAACCTACCCTTATATAACAGCTTTCAAGCATTAACAGAGACTAGTACAGACCCCACATTAAATCAACCCAGGGAGTAACAGCCACCCACAGAGATCTGTAAACCCCTAGTTAATACACCTAAGC
Organism: Neoceratodus forsteri; assembly: GCA_016271365.2. NCBI lineage: Eukaryota > Metazoa > Chordata > Ceratodontiformes > Ceratodontidae > Neoceratodus > Neoceratodus forsteri. The sequence continues at coordinate 262,617,793 of CM057452.1, read as the reverse complement.
AGGTTGGTATGGGCACTTTGGTAGAAATGGGCGTTATACGCTCTGATACACGCAATGTCCTAGTGGTGGGTGACTCCATCTTGAGAGCTACCGACCAGACCCTGTGCAGGCACCATAATGAGCACACTACGGTGAGTGTCCTCCCAGGGGCTGGTATAGAGGATATTAGGCAGTTTCTCCCAGGACTTCTAGAGAATACAGTAAATCCAGTTCCAGTTCTACACATAGGAGTTAATGATGTTGGGAAAAGAAGTATGGTGGATATACGGCGGGATTTTGAATTTGTAGGGGCAGCTCTTCAGGAAAAGGGATGCGATATTTTAATATCAGAAATTCTACCAGTCCCAAGGGCTAGTGGGAGCAGAAACAATGACACAGGTCAGCTGAATGGCTGGCTGAGGAGGTGGTGCTTTAGGGAGGGACACACCTTCATTCAACATAAAGAACAATTCCACGGTAGAAAGTATTTCCTCCAGATGGTCTGCATCTAAGCAAAATGGGTAAAGAATACTGGCACACAAACTCAGGGCATCTTGGCCACCATTTAAACCACAAGAAAGGGGGGGGGGATGAGGGGCGGACACCTTCCCTTACTAGGGACAATCCCACCATACCTACTAACCAACAATATATTAATTGCCTGCTACTGAACGACAGGAGCCTAGTCAATAAATTTGATGGATTTAGGTATACCCTGGATAGGGACAAAATTCATATTTGTGCCATCATGGAAACATGGTGGAACAGGGTCGACAACTAGATCCCTGGACATGTACTACACTCCAGGGACAGGGCTGAGGCTAGGGAAGAAGGAGTAGCATTATACATATTGGATATTACATCAGAGCAAACCGACACCAGCCACTGGGACCCCCTGTAATTAATCTGTGTCAGACTTTCCCCTACACATGGACCTAAAATAAATATAGGTGTGATATATAGACCCTCCTCATATTCACTCTGATGACAGCACTCTTGGGTAGTTTAAAAATACTTACAGCTGAGACCAATTTTATTCTCCTGGGGGACTTAAATCTGCCCAGTATTGACTAGATGAGCCTCATGACCAACTCCTAAAAGAGCTCCATTATATGGAACTCTCTAATTTGCAGGACTACAGCAATATGTGAACAAAAATACCAGAGATCATCACATCCTGGATGTAGTCCTCAGTAATATGACCGAAAGCAATACAGAGTTATACCGTCTCCCCAAATTAGGATCAAGTGACCACAACATGGTCAGTTTTACTTTATTAAGTGACACGGCAATATCATGGGGACACCACCATCTATAACTACAATAAGGCTGACTGGAGCAGTATGCATAGGGAATTGGCTACATGGGCATGGGAAGAGAATTTCAAGAACCTTACTCTGAACCAGATGTGGGCCACCTTTGTAAATAAACATGTGCCTTGTAGCAAGAAATATGACAGATCTAGAAAAACACCTGCATGGATGTCATCTGCAGTTAAAATATGCATTAAAAGAAAAAACAAAGCACGTAAGGGCCAAGAAAAGTTGACATGTATCAAGCTGGGGTATATGCCACAAAACCCTTTAACAAGCCAAGAAGGCAACTGCCAGGCTAAAAAAACAGAGCTACACCTAGCCAGCAAAGTACAGGATAACCACAAATCCTTTTACTCCTATATAAATAATAAAAGGAGGGGTCAAAATTATTGTACCACTTAAAATGAGGATGGTCAAATATCACTGAAAATGAACAAATGGCCACTAAGTTTAACAACTTTTTACGTCAGTCTACAATGACAGTTCCTGTAGTACTAAAAATCACCTACCGGCAACAGGCATTTCTGGCCTAAACATAGACCATAGTAATGTCAGGGAGAGACTACTGAAATTGGATCCAAACAAAGCTCAGGGACCATATGGGCTGCATCCCAGAATCATCAGGGAACTGGTTAATGAGCTGGTCAGCCCCATTACAGCCATATTCCAGGCATCTATAGCATTAGTAGAGGTGCTTGATGTATGGAGACTAGCAGAGGTGGTTCCTATACATAAGAAGGGGTCCAAACATGAAGTAGGGAATTACCGGCCTATAAGCCTGACAGCTGTCTTAGGGAAAGTTCTGGAAGGGATTATTAAGGACTGCATGGTACAATATATGCAAGATAGGGAGGACATAGACCATACTCAGCATGGCTTCACCACAGGACGCTCCTGTCAGACTAACCCCCTCAAGTTCTACAGCAAGGCCAGTACAGCACTCGAGGACGGAATGTCAGTGGATGTCATCTTTTTGGACCTTTCCAAAGTGTTTGATAAAGTCCAACATAAGCAATTAATTGATGCCCTGATCGAGCATGCCATCCCAGGTAACACTAGTAAATGGATCACTTCCTGGCTAACAGACAGGAAGCAATGAGTATGAATTAGAGGTACCTATTCAGACTGGTCCAAGGTCACTAGCGGGGTATTGCAGGACTCCAGTTTGGGACCGGCCTTGTTCAATATCTATATATCCTCTATGAAATCCAAGGAGGAGATTTGGGTGTCCAAATTTGCTGATGACACCAGGCTGGGACTACAGGTTAATAACAGCAGGGATGCAGACACCCTCTAAATGGCCTTGGGAGAACTTGAAGAGTGAGCAATAAACACACAAACTCACTTTTAATGCTGCTAAATGCACAGTAATGCACTTGGGTTCCAAAAAATCTTAAACATTAGTATATCTTAAATGGAACAATGTTGAGGGAAGTCACTGACAAAAGAGACCTGGGAGTCAGAATATCTAATGACCTGGGTAGTAAAATACACTGTAATCAAGTTATCAAAAAGGTGAGTAGTGTCCTACACTGCATTAGAAGGCACGTCAGAAGCAGAGACAGGGATGTCATAATACCCCTTTATACTTCCCTGGTGAGACCACAAATGGAGTATTGTGCACAGCTGTGGGCCCCGGGTGGAAAAACAGAAATTAGGGCACTTGAAAAAGTACAGAGAAGGGCTACCAAACTTATTAAAGGGGCACAAGATCTGAATTATTAGGACGGATTGGAGGAGCTGGGTATGTACAGTCTGGAATACTGCAGGCTAAGAGGGGACATGTGTCTTGTTTTCAAAGCTTTTTCAGACCCTGACCTGTGGAAGCAGCTAGACCTTGATACTAAGGATCAAAGTTATAACAGTAGAGCACATCCCCTACAAATCACTGGCAAGAGATATCAAACTAATAGAAGTAAATACTGGTTTTCAGTAAGAATACAAAAAATATGGAACAACATTCCCATAGAGGTGGTGGCCAGCAAAACAGGAGATGAATTTAAACATAGGCTGGACAAGCATCTAATAAGCAGAAACATAAAGGGGTACTACTAAATGGCGAGCAATATGGACTTTATGTCTGCTCTGCATAACCTATGAAACCTAGAAGTGTTGAGGAGAGAAGAGATGCAGCAACAGGAGCAGCAGATGAGAGAAGAGATGCAGTGACAGGAGCAGTAATGGCTGGATGCCTTACAAGCTATTGAAGGCAAAGGATCCAGCACAGATCCAGATGAACAACAAAATGCAAGCAACTTAAAGGACATTTAAGTTGTGTCCCTCAGACGATATTAAGGCACATCTGACAAACTTTGAAAGAGTTGCCACAGCCTGCCGGTGGCCAAAGCAGCAATGGACAATCAGACTGGTACCCTACCTGACAGGGAAAGCTCAGTTTGCCTACAGCAGTATGGACACTGCACAGTCAGAAAACTATGACCTGGTGAAAAGCGAAATCCTGAAAAGGTATGATATCTCCAGAGAGAACTACAGGCAGAGATTTTGATCTCTGAAGTACAACTCGGTCGACAATCCTCGATAAGCCTTCACCCGACTCAGAGAACTCCTGATGAAGTGGATCCAACCAGAGAGCAAAACCGTCCCACAGACCATAGACACATTTGCCATGGAACAATTCATCAACATCTTGCCTACAGATGTGCAGCTGTGGGTAAAGGAACATCAACCAGAGAATGGGGAAAAAGCTGTTTCTTTGGCTGAGGACTACCAAATGGCCAGACAGATGCCACAGCAGTGAGGTAACAGCCAAGCACTGGTAAGAAACATTTTTTCCCCATTTAAATTCCAAGCCTGCTAAGAACTCTGGTGGGGGTAACAAATCTGTGCCAAAAGATGTTATCTGCTATAACTGTAATAAGACAGGCCATTTTGCAAGAAACTGCCATAATAAAGAGAGTGGCACTGGATCAGATTTGTCCTTGGCAAACTGGGCCAAGTACCTAACAGATATAAAGGTGGGGAATAAGACTGTAATGGGACTCATTGATTCGGGAAGCAGACAGACTCTAGTGCATGTTAAAGTGCTGGGAAAACACTGTGCAAAGGAAACCAGGTACTGGTGTCATCTGCATCCACAGGGACACTCGATACTATCCCACCACCCAAGTGACTGACTGTTAAGGGTGTGGCGCACCAAATGAAACTTAGGGTAGTACCAAAGTTACCTGTACCTGTGATTATTGGAAATGACTGTCCAGGATTTACTGAGTTGATCAAAGAGGGAGTAAGTCCTGATGTTTCAGCAGCTGTGGTGACAAGAGCTCAGGCAAAGAAAATATCAGATGTTGGGGACAATTTTCCTTTCAGTGATTTTGATTCAGACTTGTCTGAGCATAGCTCCAAGATCCGGAAATCCAGGAAAGAAAGGCGAAGCCTGAAGAAACTATGGCAACAAATGACTGATGGACATGAAGGGTTAAAATATGAAAATGCTGAAACTAAATTGATAACTGATTGTGATTTTCTTTCAGAGCAAGCCAACAATGTTTCTCTCCAGGGTTATTTCAAGCAGCTATGGGTAAAACCAAAACAGGGTGGACCAATGTTTAAAAAATGTAATGGATTACTGTACAGAATTTGGGTTAAACATCAGACACAGGAACAGACAGAACAACTGGTTATACCAGAGAAGTACAGAACAGAATTGTTACAGATAGCGCATGGTAGTCCTGTGGCTGGTCACTCAGGGAGGGATCGCACCCTTGCCAGATTGCTGTATAGATTTTACTGGCTGGGAATTCATGAAGATGTTGCTACCTATAGTAATTCCTGTGCTGAGTGTCAGAAAGTAGCCCCAGTCACTAGAAGAGCCAAGGTGCCACAGTACACCTACCCTTAACAGATGCGACTTTTCAGAGAATTGCAATGGATGTGGTTGGTCCTTTAGACAAAAGTAAAAAAGGGTAATACATTTATCCTGGTAGTATGCGGTTATGCTACTCGATACCCAGAACCAGTTCCAATGCGTACTGTTACAGCCCCAAAAGTTGCAGCAGAGCTAGCCAAAATTTGCAGCAGAGGGCAAACCTAAAGAAATTATTACTGATCAGGGTAGTAATTTTGGTGCTGCACTGCTTAAAGAACTTCACAGACTGCTAGGTATCACTGCCATAAGAACCTCCCCATCACCCTCAGACAGACGGTTTTGTTGAGTATTTTAACTAAACCCTAAAATGCATGTTAAAAAGGTTTGTAAAGGGGGCGGGATTGGGACCATTACTTGCCTCACCTACTTTTTGCTTACAGAGAAGTGCCACAGGCATCGTTTTTGCCATTTGAAATGCTGTATGTTAGGCAGCCAATAGGGCCACTGGATGTGATAAAAGAAACGTGGGAAGATAACTCCACTCAGAAATAATCTATATCTTCTTATATGTGTGCCCCAAGAAAGAAACTGGCAAAATATGTTGAAATTTTCCATAGTAATCAGGAAGAGGATCAAAACCAGAAGAAGGTATATTATGACCATGGGGTAAAAGAAAAGCTTTCGAGCCAGGTGAAAAGGGTTTGTTACTGTTACCCACAACAGAAAATAAGTTGTTAATGAAGTGGCAAGGGCCATACAAGGTTCTTAGGCAGTACTGGCACTGTTAACTAGAGACTGAGACCCGACAGAAAAAATCCTTCTAAGCTATACTATGCTAACCTCCTCAAGAAATGGGTTGAAAAAAATGCCAAAAGCTGCCTTGCTAGTTTTACCAGAAACTGATAAGGAAGATACTGATGTAGCTTGTGATAGACTGGAACAAACTGTAAATGTTGATGCTGTAAAGGTGAATGTTTCCTTAACCTCAGAACACACTGCAGGAATTCGTAATGTGCTAAAGACATTTAACAGTACTTTTACCATGGTACCAGGCTGAGCAAAGGGGTTGAAACACATAATAGTGACAAAGATTGCTCGTCCTATTAGGCAAAAGTCATACAGGTTACCAGAGAGGTTAAAAGTGGATGTGGTTAAGGAAATACAAAAAATGAAAGAATTGGGTATCATCGAGAGCTTGGTCATCTCCCATGGTAACTGTAAACAAAAAGAAGGGTGTTAGAATCTGCCTTGATTTCTGGAAACAATCAAGAGTCAGAATTGGACAGTTATCCTATGCCCAGAATAGATGATTTGGTGGACAGGCTGGGAGTGCAAAGTACATCATTACCTCGATCTCACCAAGGGTTACTGGCAAATACCTTCAGCTAAAGAATCCAGAGATAAAACTGCATTTGCCACCCCTATAGGATTCTATCAGTTCACCACCAAGCCCTTTGGTTTACATGGTACACCAGCTACATTCCAGCGGTGCATGGATGTAATTTTATCCCTTCACACTGGTTATTGTGCTGTGTAGCTGGATGATGTCATGGTGTACGGTCCAGACTGGAAAAGTCACATGGAACACCTACGCAGTTATCTAAGCTATCAAAAATGCAGGTCTGACAATTAATCCTACTAAATGTGCATTTGGCATGCAGGAAACTAGATATTTGGGCTATGTGTTGGGAAATGGAGAAGTTAAACCAGAGATTTCTAAAATAGAAGCTGTAGCTAACAGCCCTATATCAAAACAAAGAAACATGTCGGGTCATTTTAGAGCTGGCTGCTTATTATCGGAGATTTGTTCCCAACTTTGCTGAGTTAGCTACTCCCTTTCTGAACTCACAAAGAACGGTACCCAAATAATGTGAAATAGACCCCAGAGTGTGATGGCGCTTTTCAAGCCATAAAAGGCTGCATTATGTTAAGCACCTGTTTTAAGAAGCCCAGACATTGAGAAACCATTTCTACTACAAACAGATGCATCTGAGGTAAGCCTAGGTGCAGTCCCAAGCCATAATATAGATGGGAAAGAACATCCTATTTTCAGTTGCGACCCGGGCCATGCAGTGGCAGACAAGGTTGAAGCAACAGGCACAGGTTACATTACATAGACAGCAATATACACCGAGTAGCATGAACTCAACAGCAATGAAACATTACCATCAAGTACACACACAAGTTTCATAACAAATGCAAAAGCGCATGCCTAGGTCTAAGATACATGGTTGATCACTCGTGGAGCGGTCAAATCATAGATCAACACATCACTTGATCAGTCAGGATATGCGACACTGCAAGGTGGAAGTGTCTTATGGGGATCCATGTGAACCCAGGAAGGGGCAAGCAGTAGTCAATGTCCAGGCGGTAAGTTGAGGGATACAGTAAGATTTCTACGGAGCCTGTTTGGTGGGAGGGTTGCCTAGGGAGCATGCACAGATGGCCCGGGACTTTAGCCACTCTCTCAGTTGCAGTTTGAAGGACTGATGAGAGGGTGCAGTTCTGATGACAGGTGGAAGTTTGTTCCACAGAGAGGTGTAGAAATAGAGAGGACTTACTCCCATGACAGTAGCTGCTCGGGGACTACCGGGGGGGGGGAATGGAGGAGTCTCAGAGAACAAGTAACTGCATGGGAAGTGAGAATCAGTGATAAAGGAGACTTCAAGGGGTTTCTGAGAGAGGTGTCGACTAACTTGCCCAAGGCATATTCATAGCGGCCACGAAGGGATAGCCAGTCTAGTGACTGATAAAGTGAGCAGTAATGAGTGGAGTAAGGAATCTGGAGGACAAAGTGACAAATGGAGTTATATGTGGTACTTAGCCTGGAGAGAAGTGAGGTAGAGGTGGTGAGAAAACTGGAGAACAACAGTCAAGAAAAGGCAGGTTTTCCTGGGTGATAGCAAAGCGAGCTTCAGGGGTCAGGAGGTGTTTGACCTGGTAGGCTGCCCCAACTTCTGATGGACCCTTTTACAGTATTATCAATGGGGGCATTAAAAGTAAGAGAAGGAGCGAGAGTTACTCCTAGACATTTGAAGGAGGATACTATGTCAAGGAGAGATCCAGTAGAGGTTTCTATAAGTAGTGTGTCATTTGTTTTGGCAACCTTTGCGAGGAATGGCTTTGAGCCAAAGAGCATGGCCTTTGTTTTTTTCTCATTTACCAGGAGTTTTTTTTTTTTTTTTTTGAAAGGAACCAGTTTTGTGCTGCTCCATAGTTGTTGGTGAGGGTGGAGGATAAAGTTTCGAGGGATCTGGCACTATGGTAGATGACAAGATCATCAGCATAGAGGAGGGTGTTGCACTTTATGCTCTCTGCAGGAAGATTATTTATGAAAAGAGAGAACAAGAGAGGCCCATATGGAGCACTGGGGTACCCCAGTGTAGACTGGCAGGGTGGCAGAAGTAACCTTGCCTATTGTGACAGACTGGGTTCTGTTTGCTAGGTAGCTGCTGAACCAAGCAGCCGCATCCATGGAGCAGCCTATGTTAAGTAGGGCGGTATGTAGTAAATGGTGGTCCCACAAAGTCAAAGCTTTTGAAAGGTCTACAAACACTGCACTTGTGGCCAAGCCAAGGTCCATGTTTCTAAGGACATGGTTGGAAAAAGGGCCAGGGTTGATGAGGTGCTGTGGTGTTTGCGGAAACCATGTTGGAGTGGGGTCAGAAGGTTGTAGTTTTCCACATATTCGAAAAGTTGGTGGTGTATGATTTTTTTCTAATAGTTTGCTTAGGTGCGGGAGGAGGGAGATGGGACAGTAGTTTTCCAGTGCAGTCGGGTCACCAGCTTTGAAAATAGGTACCACATGAGCATGTTTCCATGAGTCAGGCATCGTGGAGGATGAGAGAACGAGATTAAAAATGTGGGTAAGTGACCTGACGAGGGCTGGGAAGATGAGTTTCAAAAAGGAGGGATACAGGCCATCACTGCCTGGGCTGCCCTTAGCAGGTATCCCTCTTAGGAGTTTACCAGTGACCCTGTGATCAATGGCCCTTAGGTAGAAAGCAGGGCAAGGTGGATAAGGATGTTTGCGATTCTCTCTCTCTGTGATTCACAAATCTGGTAAAGGGAATAGTAATGCTGATTTTCTTTCAAGATATGGATCAGGTATTGAGGATTCTGAAAGCTGAGAACAAATGTATGGGTTTGAACTATAATTTTTGCTGTTCTGGTAAAAAAAAAAATGGATACAAATGTGCTTAATTTCTGAAAGCAGAAAATGTTAGTAGAGAATAGAAAGTTTTGGAAACCTGTTTAATAAAACAGGTTCCCTCTTAAAGAGGGGGGTATATGTGACATGGTAGAATAGAACCCTATGTCATTTGTTGGAGAATGTGTGTAAATGCAAGGATCTGTATTCTTTCCTTTTCTGCCTCTTCTGTCTGGTTGTGCAACCAAATTTTATTGTGAGACTTGACTTGATCAACCCGAACAGTCTCAGCAGTCCTTTGCCTCTCACTGTCTGTTTCCTCTTGCTTTCTGTTTTCCTCCTTGCATATCTAGATCTGGTAATATAAGAATATGTGCAAATCAATATATGGAAATGAAACTGATAATGGGATCATTATTTTTAGAAAATGTTTAGTGTTACTGTTGAAATGTATATATATTTATAATTTGAATTAACTGTAAAAGCTAGAGTTACTTGGTGCAAATGCCTGAGCCTTTTGCAGTTGCTGTCTGGACCTTAGAAGTTCTCAATGTTCTAGCAGCTCCTGAAATTTACAAAGAACAGGATGCTTGCAAAGAATGGGGTTGAAAAGACGTATAAAACAGCTAAGCTGAGCTGCAAGGGATATTTTTTTTTTACAAGGAAAGATTTATTTTGCTTCTGTACATAGTTATTCTGAACAGGTTTATTTTATGTTAGTGCAACACACATAAACAGTTTTGTGGAATTTTACAGCTGCTCCTGGGTTTTCTCTATGCTTCCTGATCTGTGCCTTTGCGACACTTTCATGCATAAGATACCCCATTTTGTGAAAGACAGGACATGAAACTTACAAGAACAGGAGGCAGTTTCAACTGCTAGGAAATGCATCTTTTTTTATTTTTTACAATTGTATTTATCCTCCTCGTCAGGCCACCAGCCCATCTGCCAACCTACTGGTCTCGGGGTCATTCGGGGCTTATAGCGCTATGCGCATCCCGGCAGAACCCCTGAGCCGGCCTGGAGACTTCATCCTAGGTGGCCCCCAACTTCTTCCTCAGTTTTTGCCACGTTCCTACCCGAGGTCCAAGAAGGGGTGCGCTCCAGTCACAGCCCTTCCGCCCCTCCCTTGGCCTCCAACGCTGTACACCTCAGACATAGCGAGCCACCCAACCTCCACCAGGGAGCAGCCAAGCTCTGAGGTGACCAAGTAGTCCCTCCCAAGGTGAAGGACTGCCAACCAGCAGCCAATCACATCCTCCCCACGCCTCCGATGACCTGGGCTCGTTCCCAAACCCAGGTTGCCAACATGGTGTCCAGCACTTCAACCCTCAGCAACACCAGGTCAGCTCTAGAAATACATCTTATATAAGACAGCAATATTTTTGAGAGGTAGGCGAGACTGAGTTTTAAAAGTACCTTTCCCGATCCTTTTGACTTTCATGCATAAATTACCCCTTCTTGCACGATTCTGGAATTGCGTTTCAGTGCTGTCCTCTGCAGTTAGTTTTGCATTCTGAGCTGCTAAAAACTTCAGGGTGTACCAGAGCTTCTATAACAAGCCTGGTGTTTCTGTGGATCCAGGGCTGTACTGTTCACATTACTATATGGCAGTGGAGTGACTGGCATACAAGTCAATTTTACAAAAAACATACTGACAAAGCATTTGGATTTTGGCATAATGCATTGCTAACAGGGTGTCTTGGGGAAGGAGGAAAATGCAGTATGTACATTGAGTGCTGGTAGTTTTCCCTTGCAAAATTGCTGTGACTGCACTATACTGCACTGCACAGTGTGAGTCACTCCTTTGCCGTACAGTGATGGCTCCAGCACAGCTCTGGGTCCACAGCAAACACAGGCTTGCTATAGAAGCTCTGGTACACCCTGCAGTTTTTAGCAGCTTAGAATGGAAAAACTAACTGCCAAGGACAGTAAGAAAAAATTGTTTACGGCTTCCGGTGACGCAGCCGGTGGAAATGGCGGCTTAACTCCTCGCTCTGATTCCCCAGTGCGACTCTAAAAGAGAATCCTACATTTAGTGGTGACATCCCGGGGTTTTAAGTAGCGATAATTGGCAGTGTTTACGCCCTACAATTGTTCATACGAAAAAAAGAGGCTCTTTAATTGCCAAAACTCTCAGAGAACCTACGAGGCAGACAGATGGAAGGCCTCAGCCCGGCCCCTCGGCTGCGTCAGTGCTCTCAGTGTCAGGAGCTGATGACTATGCTCCGATTCAGGTTCGACCAGCACAAGAGCAGAATCAAGGAAAATTATTAAATTGCTTCACAAAATAGATGCAAAAGTTACGGATATCCAGAGGATTTCAAGAAACTGGAATCGAGAACTACCTCAGTCGAACAACACCTCGAGGGGTTGCAGTCAGAACACATGGCCTTTGGAAGATCCCTATCATTCCTATATGCAAGGGAGAAATTTTTAACAGCAAGGGCTGAGGACGCGGAGGCGCGCTCCATACATAATAATATCAGAGTGGTTGGTATTCCAGAGGGAGCTGAGCAAGCAGACATGGTCGCCTTTATCGATTGCTGGTTAAAGACAGAGCTGCAAATGGGAGAAGATTCCCCGCTAGAGACTGAAAGAGCACACAGGGCCCTTGTACCAAAGCCTACACAAGGCGCCCCCCCCAAAGCCATTGTTATTAAATTCCTGAGATTCCCGACTAAGGAAAAGATATTGCGACTGGCATGGGCGAAAAAGGACTTGAATTTTGATGGCACGAAGGTATTTGTGGACCAGGATTTTCCTCCAGCTCTGGCCCAACGTCGGAAGAGAGTGTTGGGAGTGGTGAAACAGCTCAAGGAAAGGGGCTGGAAGGCCCAGTTACGATATCCCGCCAGACTGTGGATAGAAACATCCGAGGGCCCGAAAATCTAAGATTCCTTACTGATGGCTCGTGATTTTTTGGAAGCCAGCAATATCCCAGTTCCTGATATTAAAAGAAGAGATTGCTGAGAAAGAAATTGAACAATTACTTTGGGCGGTGGCTCTAGGTTCGAAAGATGCAAACCGACCCCACTCAAGGATGGATTCGGTGTTACCTCTACATGCGGATTTATCTAAGTGGATTCTCAGAAGGAAAACCTCAGAGGAGACTGGCTGAAATACAGCAATGTTCATTTAATGCTCTACCCAAGTTATTAAGGCCTTGACAGTCGAAAGCATTTTATCCTCGATATGACAACGTTCTTTGCTTTTAGTTAATTTTAATATGCCTAACAAAGAGAATGGGTGGTTAGGGGGTTTACCTGTGGGCCTCTTTCCTTTTTTTTCTTTGGTGGTTCTGCGTCCCTGGTGGCTCCTCTGCTCCTGGTTGGGGGTCTGCGGGCGATTGCGGGTTTCAGCACGTAGTGCAGGGGTCTGGGCAGGCAGACCTTTTGTTCTGGCTGTTGGGTTTTACACGACCATATTTCAGGGGGACCCCTTCCCGAAGTCCGTCCATTATTATGGTCCTCTCAACTACGAGGAGGTTTTTCAGCCCATTTCGCTTCACCCCACCTCTGTGGTAGGTGTTTTTGGCAGGGGGTGGGGTGATAAGATGTAACTGTCGGACGTTGGTAAAATTGCACTGGCGGCGGGGTTTCTTCCAAGATAAAGGGAGTGGAGACATCAGTTTTGGAGGGACGGGGAGACTCTCGCTATCTACGCACACTAGGTGACTCAGGGTAACCCAGGGTGACAAGGATCAGATCCCTTTGCCTGGGGCTTTGGATGTGCGAGATAGGAGTGCAGGGGGCGGTTCGGAGCAGATTGGTTTTCTTGCTTTCTCCCTCCCGGGTATTTTTTTTGGGGGGGGCAAGAGAGCATTAATGTCTTGCAAAAGAGATTAACGCTGAGGTGGCCTACGTTGTCCTCCCTCCTTATCATGGGTGACATTTTGTCAAGGGCCCCCGGGACCATCGGGGGTAACCAGATTCTGTGGTATGTGACCCCTAGATTGATGTGATGTCAACAGGGCGGGGGTTTCTTTAGGCCTTGGTGAATGAATCAGGAAGGGGACGGGAGGAGGTGGTCTATGGGGGGTTTCCTCCTCCTCCTCCTCCTCCTCCATAGATTCAGCCGAGCTGGATTCTCTATCAGGACTGACAAAAGGGGATAGAAAGATCTCGTGATGGAGTTAGCGGGAGGACTGAGGGTGCTTGGTTATCACAGCCCTCCCGAAGCTTTTCAATACATAAACAGGAGCGCAGGGCTAGTGACTCCCTTGAAAGGAGGCGTCTAACCCTTCCACCTCGAGTGGAGTGTTGTTCCCTCTAGGGGAAAAATTGCTCCCCACAAGCAGCACCTGGGAGACCGACTGCTGAGATTCATTAGGCATGAAGGCAACTTAGGTTGCTAAAAGTTCTTACTTGCAACAACTGATTGTTGCTGTACTCCCCAAGGGAGGTAGACCCGTGCATTAGGTACTGGGCCAACAGCCTTGAGATTAAGAGTGTGTTAGAGTGGTTGTAATGTTTGATGTTCTGTCTGCTATCTATTTCTTCCTTCTTCTCTGTTCTTTTTTATTTTAGGAGAGTACCTCTGTGTGTTGGGTATCATAATTCTATTGGATGTAAGACCTGTAAAATGTTGAATTTTTGCTTACAAACAATACATGGCTGACTTGACAATAGGTTCCTTGAATGTTAAAGGATCAATAATGTTGTTAAGCGTGCTAAGATATTAGCCGAATTCAATAGGGAAAGGTGTGATATTGCCTGTCTACGGAGACAAAGCTTACTCTGAGAGAACATATGAAACTGCGTAGAGAATGGGTGGCACGGTTCACTTTGATGAGCACCCACAATTCAAAAGAGGAGGAGAGCAATCCTATTCCGGAGGGCCTCCGTTTCAGATTCAAACAGTTGCTAAATCAGGCTCTGGCAGCCAACTGACAGTCTCTGGAGTTTACAAAGGCGGATGATCCACCTAGTGGGAGTCTATGCCCTACCCACCCTCTGGAGAGTTTTTCCGATCTCTTTTGACTCTGTAGCTAACCTACCCCCTGGCCAGGTTATTTTAATGGGGGATTGGAATTGCGTCGAGGATGTGAGCATGGACAGAAGTACCACTAAAACCCCAGGGTCCAAGTCCTGCTCCCGCTTACTCCGTAACTTGATCACAGAGGCCGGATTAACAGACCCATGGTGACAGTGTAACCCCTCTGCAAAAGACTTCACCTTTTTTTCCCCAGTTTCAAACACATATTCAAGATTGGATAGATTTTACACCCAGAGAAATGCTGTGTACTCTTTTAGAGATGTGTCTATCCTTCCCATAACGATTTCTGATCATGCCATGATCAAGGCCCTACCCAGTTGTCAAAGACTAAAATAAAAAAAATAAATAAAAGGCAAAGCTTGCCTGGGATACAGATTGGGGGGAAGGGGTTGTGGAGATTCGACCCGGGATTACTTAACGACAAACAATATACCGAATCTACCAGAAGAGTTATCCAATGTTATTTAAATAAAAACACTGAGGCAGTTTCTAGACCCAAGTTCCTGTGGGACGCCCTGAAGGCAGTGGTGAGAGAGCATACGATAGCCTTCGCCTCCCACAGAAACAAACAGTATCAAGCTTGCATGAGGGAAATTCTTGCCTCTATTGCGGATTTAGAAGCAGTCCATAAGCGCACCGGGTCCCAGAAGGTATTAAAGAAATTAAGGGAGGCTAGGGAGACATATAATTCTCTATTGCAGAAGGTGGAGAATTCCCTCAGATATGCTGGGCAACGTTATTATGAGAGGGGGAGAGGCGGCAAATTGCTGGCACTCAGACTCCGTAAACAAGCTGCCGATAGGTATGTAGTTAAGGTTAGCTCTGACCCCCAACCTCCTGCAGGACCCTCCTGTGGGAAATTGCACAGAGTTTGCTAAGTTCTATGAACAATTATACAAGAAAGAACAAGCACCAGATCATAACAGAAAAATTGAGGATTTTTTGCAAGGTGTAGAGCTCCCTGTACTGTCTTATATCCAAAGGGCAGCCTTGGAGGCTCCTTTCACTGAAGCGGAGGTAGGGGCTGCCATTAAGTCCCTGGATTCCGGGAAGGCTCCCGGACCGGATGGGTTCACTTCTAAGTTTTATAAGCAGTTTCAGGAAGACTTGGTTCCGTTGCTTACTAGAGTTTATAGCGTGGCCCAGGACCGGGTGCCTTGCCGGAGACATGGGAGGCCCTTATCTCGGTTCTGCGAAGGCTGGGAAGGACCCGCCTCCTGTGGAGGTACCGACCTATCTTGTTACTTAACCAAGATGTTAAAATTTTGCTAAAATTATTAGTTTACGGTTGCAGGAGTAGTCCCGTTCTGGTTCACCCGGACCAAACTGGGTTTATCCCCGGGAGACAGATTCAGGACAACATCAGGTTACTCTTCAATGTGATTTCCTCAGCCCAGCTCCCTATTGACTCCCCTCTTTCAGCAATACTATCGCTGGATGCTGAGAAAGCCTTTGACCGCCTAAATTGGCAGTATTTGGATTCAGTATTGGGGGTTTTCGGGTTTGGAGAGAGATTTCGGGCCTGGATCTCCAATTTATATACTAAGCCAAGAGCTAGAGTCCGGGTGAATGGGACGATCTCCAGGCAATTTGGGATTGAACGCAGTACCAGGCAGGGCTGCCCTCTCTCCCCTCTCTTGTTTGGCCTTAGTTTGGAGCCCATGGCTGCTTATATTCGGCAATCAGATTTTTTCCGGGGCTTGCAGGTTGGGGGGGTTGAAGTTAAGGTTTCGCCTTACGCAGATGATACCTTATTATATATCTCTGACCCGGCAGAAGTGGTACCCAAGATTTTTAGTTTCCTCCTGGAATTTGGTGCCCTCTCTGGCTATAAGGTTAATCCGGATAAATCCGAGTTGTACCCACTGGGGGGTGCCAAGAATCAACCCTTGCCAGGGGTGCAGCAAATTAAATGGTGTAAGGTGGGATTTAGATAACTAGGGATATGGATTCCCAGGGATTTTAAGGCTTTATACAGTACGAACCATTTAAAGATTCTGGAGGACATCAGGGAGGATTGTAATAGGTGGAGGGAACTCCCTCTTTCCATTTCAGGTAGGGGTGAACCCATTCGCATGAACATTCTCCCTCGACTATTGTTCATATTGGGAGCTGTCCCACTGAGGCCTCCCAGGAATTTCTGGAGAGATGTAAGATCTACCCTCTCCAAATTGTTATGGTCTCGGCAGAAGTCCCGAGTGAAGTGGAAGATAATGGTGACCCCAAGGGAGAGGGGGGGGTTTGGGATACCAGATATCCAGAAATATTTCTGGGGATCACAATTACTACCCCTAGTGACTATGGCCCGTGACCCCCCACCTAGGTGGGTTCAGATTGAGATGGCTGACTCCCCTTTGGGAAAAATATCACAGACCTTATTTTTTTAGATGCACCCAGGCTGGATTTCAGAAATCCTTTCACAAGGTTGATTTCACAGGTATGGAAAGACATGAATTCAAAATTAGGTATTAGTTTAAAGCTTAATCCATACACGGCCATTCAGAGCTGTTTGGATTTTGGCCCACTTAGGTGGGACATGGGCTTTCACCGATGGGCTAGAATGGGGCTAGTTAATCTGGGTCAGCTTTTCAATCAGAAAATATTTAAATCATTTCAGCAACTAAAGGCTGAATTTAACCTTCAAAATAAGGATTTCTTTTGTTACCTTCAGATTAGGCATTATGCCCATATAAATGAACAACAAATCGAGGTGAGTACAGAACCCGTGGATAACCCAGTGCTACATACTCTTTCCTCCCTGATCAGGCAGCCAGAAAATTAGAAAAAAATAATCTCAGGTTTAGTTACAGAGATGAATTTGGTGAAAGGAGACTTCTTGCTACAGGTCAAGGATAGGTGGCATGGGGAATTGGGGACGGTTCTGTCGGATGCTGATTGGACTTCTATTTGGAGGTCCATTCACAATACGACATCCTGTCTTTTTTGGCGGGAATTCCGCTGGAAGTTAGCCATTAGATTTTTTTTTAGAGTTCCTGTGATGACAAAACACTTTGGACCACACTACTCTGACCTCTGTTGGCGACACTGTCGGTTGGTTGGCACCTATTTACATGTATTTTGGGAGTGTAAAGTTATACAAGAGTTTTGGAGGGAAATAATAGATAATTTTAACAATATTTTTGAACTAACACTACCGAGTTCCCCGTAGCACTGGTTATTAGGATTGCCACCCCCAGTTAATCTCCAGATCCTCTCGTCTCCTGTTTGGAATCCTGGTGTCATGACTCCTCAAAGCTAATACAGCTTTCGTGGCTTACCCCGACAAGCCCACTTCGCTACATGGTATGGTATCTGTACAGGATTGTAGACATGGAGTACTGACGGCCAAATTGAGGCTGTCTGTAGATAATTTTAAAGCGAGATGGCTACCTTTTCTACACTTCATGGCCTTGCAAGAGGGAGGCCAGTAATGGACTTGCTGCTAAGTATGCTTAAGAAGAAACCTGGTGCCTCAATTGGATGTATCCTTCCACCTCGGTCTATAGTACTTGTCCTTTCATATCTACTATGTTAACTGCTTATTTGATATTGTCTTTAAGTCGTAACAATATGAGTAGGAGGACTTGCTATGTGGAAGCCATTTGTTGTAATAGAATGTATTCCAGTGACATACCCAGGGGCATAGCTTAGTTTCTGTATTAACTGCGCTATTGCCTGTCCTGTTTGTTCGCTTGCTCTCTTTAACTTTCTCATTTTCCTTTTCTTTTCTCCTTTTCTACTGTGTTTTTACACTTCAGATGGTACTCTCCCCTTATTGTAATGTGTTGTTCTCTATTTCACTTCATTTTCTTGAAGTTCACTTTAATTATCTCTTCTGTTTTTATTTTATATTTTACTAATCTTTCTCCAACTGCTAACTACTGTTTCCCCTTCTTTCTTCTCTTGTATTGGACTTATATCTCTATTTTTCTTTTATAGACATCGATAGTTGTAATGGCACTTAATGAGTGTGGAATTACACTGTTAATATGTCTGTTTTCATGTGCATTTCTCTTGGAAAATACTCTCCAATAAATTGCTATTTAAAAAAAAATTGTTTACCATAGTAATGTTGTTTCTTCTAATGGAGCCTTGCTGTATTCTGACTAATGTAGTATGACCGAACAGTTCAGCTGCCCCGGATAACAAAGAGTTAACCTCTATGCAAATGCATAGAACGTTGAGCTCGAGCTTGGTTTTCAAACCACCATCCTCGGTACGTTCTAGTAATTGATCAGATTCTTATGAAGCTAACATATAGCAATAGGAAAAAACTATTTTCTAACCCTATAAAGCCACCAGGGGCAACACACACACACACAAAGGACACAAAAAAGGAAGGCTCAAGCCACTGATGCCCAAGAACAATACCTTACCCACAGGTGGGTAAACCAAGTCTGAAGTCAGAGCCAGCCTAAAGACCCCCTAGGTTCTGTAGGGGAGGCTGGGAGGGATATCAGAATTCAGCAAGACTCCATTAGAAGAAACATTACTATGGCAAGTAATTTTTTTCTTCAAACATGAAGTCTTGCCCGTGCTCATTAATGCAGACTACCAAGTAGTGCCCCTTGGGAGATGAGCACAGAAGCTACTTAGGAAATAGGCTCTGCAACACTGCTGTGCCAAACCTGGCATCACTCCTTGCCTGAGTATCGAGGCAGTAGTACTTAGTGAATGTGTGAACAGTTTTCAGGTGGCTGCTTTACAGATTTCTAAAGGGAAATATCCCTGGCTGCTGCCACGGAGCTTGCAGTACTCCTAGTGGAATGGGCCCTCAAACCTGGAGGGCATCCTTTCCCAACTTGCCATAGCAGACTGTATGCAGGCCACAATCTATCTGGCTATGGTCCTTTTTGTGGCTGGCTTACTTTTACTCACTTCCCCATAGGTAAGGAACAACTGGTTGAGGCCTGCCTGTGTTCCTTTGTCCTATCCATATCGTAGCCAATACCCTTTTACATCCAGGCTATGTAACCTGTATTCACCTGAACTGGAATGGTCTATGAAGAAAACAGTTGGGTAATGGACTGATTGAGATGGAAGTCAGACAGTCCCTTAGGGAGAAACTTCCTGTTAGTCGAAGGACAATCTTATCCTATCAGGGTAATGTAATTGGGCTCCACAGACAAGCTTGAGCCAACTAATCCTCCTGGCAGAAGTGATTGCTACCAAAAACACTGTCTTCCAAGTCAGGAATTTAAGCTCTGCTGAAGACATGGGTTCAAAGAGGGGCTGTATAAGCTGGCCTATGCAGATATTGAGGTCCCAAGCTGGGGGTGGGCTCTCTGTGAGGAGGGTGAAGATGAGAGAGCACCTTAAAGGGGATAGGAAATATGGGCTAATTGGCAGCTGTTTATGAATTTCTTATTCGTAGAAAGTATATGCATTCCCCTAAATTATACATATTTTACTGTACCTGAATAAAAAGTGAAATGAAAAACTGTATTTTACATTGTTTTGTTTTTATGGGCAGCATTCTGTTACATATCTCTTCATGCAACCAGTAATTTGGAGTTTCTGCTATGTCACGGTTTGTGTACAGAATGCTAATTATCAGCTGTTGACCTATCAGAACTATGCTTAGACTTCTGTGCACAAACTGTGACATAGTTAATATTTCAAATTACTGGTTCCATGAAGAGAACTGTAGCAGAATGTTGCCCATAAAAAGAAAACAATGCAAAATAAAGTTTTTCATATAACTTTTTGTTCAGGTACAGTTAAATATGGGTTCTTTAGGGGAATGCATATAATTTCTGAGAATAAGAACATTACAAACAGGTGCCAATTAGAAATGATTTCCTGTTCTCTTTAAAGAATTTCTTGAATATAGGGTGAGCAGCAAGGGAAGGGGCCCTTCCCCGCTAACAAGATGCAGAGACCACTGCCAAATGCACCTTTAGGGTAGAAGGTTGCAAATGGAGGGATTGCAAATCACCAGCTAATCCAGAAGAACTGGAAGCCCAGCCTGTTGGGGATCCAACTCCTCGTGAGAACACCAGATGGAGAACCTGCTCCACTTAGAAGAATAAGTCTTCCTAGTGGAAGACTTCCTAGACACCCTCAAGACGTCAAGGACACTCTCAAAGAGATGCAGGCCTGCATACTCTAATTCTTCAAGAGCCAAGCCTTGAGGCAAAGGGACTGTAGACTGGGGTAGAGGATTCTCCCCTGAGATGATGTCAGCAGGTTGTGCCTCCTGGGAAGAGGAAACTGACAGACAGAAGCATTGGATACCATGGTTGCCTGGCCCAATCTGGGGCTACGAGAATTATGGTTGCAGGCTGAGACCTGAACTTGACTAGTACCATGAGAATCAGGGAAAAAGGGAGGAAAGGCATACAGAAACCTGTTTGTCCAGTCCGGCAGTGGTGCCTCAAGGGGCACTGATCCTCGAACAGGAGGCCTGCAGCAATAGAGAGGCAACTGATGGTTGTCTGGGGCTGCAAAGAGGTCTATCTCTGGAACCCCCACCTCCTGAACACTGTCAGGAGGACTTGTCTATTGAGGGTCCATTAAGTGATGGCCCTGACTTATTCTGCTGAGAACATCTGCAAGGACATTGTCCTTCCCTGGTAGGTGAACTGCTGACAGGGAAATCCCTGATGAGTAGGTCAAAGACCAAATTTTCATTGCTTCATAGAAACAAAGAATTTGATGGCAGATAAGGGCCACTTGGCCCACCTAGTCTGCCCATTTCTCTACCTAATGGATAAGCTGCAGATCCTAGTTAACCAACAGCCTACTTCCTCCTTCCCCCCAATAGAATTGCATGTCTGTCCCATGCATTCTTGAATTCCCCCACTGTTTTTGACTCTACGACCTCCCCAGGAAGGCCATTCCATGCATCTACAACCCTCTCTGTGAAGAAATACTTCCTCACATTACCTCTGAGCCACGCCCCCTCTATCTTCAAATTGTGACCCCTTGTTCTTGCACATCTCTTTTTCTGAAAGATGCTACCCTCATGGACTTTGTTGATTCCCTTGAGGTATTTGAAAGTTTCTATCATGTCCCCCACCTTTCCTCGAGGCTATACATCTTAAGCTCCTTTAGTCTTTCTTCATATGTCTTCTGGTGCAGACCCTGCACCATTTTGGTTGCCCTCCTCTGGACAGCCTCCACCCTGTCTATGTCTTTGTGGAGATGGGGTTTACAGAACTGTACACAGTACTCCAGATGTGGTCTTACCAACTGTCTGTAAAGAGGGCCAATAACTTCCTGTTTTCTACTGGTGATGCCTCTCCCTATGCATCCCAGTATCCCCCCCAGACCTCCTTACTGCCTTCTCACATTGCTGGCCCACCTTTAGGTCATCTGATATGACTACACACAGGTCCCTTTCCATTTTTGCAGAGGAGGGAGGACCTTGTTCCTCCCTGCTTGTTGATATAGTACATCGTGGTGGTGTTGTCAGTCCTGACTTGAACAACTTATCCCTTGAGATGAATGGCAAATGCCTGAATAGCTAGGAACATTGCTCTGAGCTCCAGGAGGTTTATGTGCGACAGTGACTCCTGAGGCAGCCAAGTTCCATGAGCTATGTGCTCCCCAGATGTGCCCCCCCACCCCAAGAGGGAGGCATCTGTGGTCAGTACTAGGGAGGGGACTTCTGGAAGGAAGGGAACTCCCACCCTGAGACTGTCTAGCTCCTACCACCACTGGAAGGCTTGCAGAAAAGTGGATGATATTGGAATGAGTTTGGACAGTGAGTCCCTTCTCTGGGACCAGAAGGACCTGAGGTGGAACTGAATGTCCCTCATCTGAAACCTTGCCCCTGGGACAACAGCAGAAGTGGATGCCATGTGGCCTAGGAGTTGCAGAAAATGTCTTCCTGGGCGAAGAACTCTGAGTTGAAAGGAATCTGCCAACTGTATGAGTGCCTTAGCCCTTACTAGGGTCAAGAAGGCCCTTGCACCCTGACTGTGTCCAGCTCTGCCCCTATGAAGTCTAAGACTTGAACAGGGGTCAGCACTGACATTTTTGGGTTTATTAGGAACCCCAGAGATTGAAGGGTCACTTGAGTGAGTTCCAATGACTGTTGAACCTGCAGACAGGATTGGCCTACTATGAGCCAGTCATCCAGACAGGGGTAAACCGAAACCTCTTGCCTTCTGAGAATGCCACCACCACTGCTAGGCATTTTGTAAACACTCTTGGGCAGAGAGCAAACTGGTCAACCCAAAAGGTGTGGCCCTGAACTGGTAGTGGCCTGAAGGTAACCTGAATGTGAGGTACCTTCTGTGAGATTTTCTGATAGGTAT
Source organism: Neoceratodus forsteri (assembly GCA_016271365.2). Classification (NCBI taxonomy): domain Eukaryota; kingdom Metazoa; phylum Chordata; order Ceratodontiformes; family Ceratodontidae; genus Neoceratodus; species Neoceratodus forsteri. Next base: position 262,595,260 of record CM057452.1, on the reverse strand, counting down.
GTGGAAGAAGGCATCCTTTAGGTCCAGGGATGCCAACCAGTCTCCTTTCCACAGAATGGAGTACGATTGTAGCCAGAGTTGTCATTCTGAACTTTGGCTTTGCCAGATGCCTATTAGGTATCCGAGATCTAGAATGGGCTGCCACTCCAAATTTTTCTTTAAGGCAAGGAAGTACCTTGAGTACAACCCCTTCCCCCTGTGTAGTAGTGGCACTGGTTCCACTGCCTTTGAGAGTAGGAGTGTGGAGACCTCTGCCTCTAGCAGATCTGTTTTTGAGGGGGAGGGCAAGGCCTGAGGGGTCTTGCCCCCAATCTGGGGAAGAATTTGAAATTGAGGGCAAGACCGTGACTCACTATCTCCAGGACCTACCTGTCTGAGGTGATGGCTTGCCAAGCCTGAAGATAGTGGGTCAGCCTTCCCCCTACAGGGGCAGAGGAAGTGGCCCGAGCAGACTTCTCAGGGTGTCTGCTTGGCAGGAGTGGAGGGAAGTGGGATGGGAGCTGCACAGCCTGCCCACCCCCCTTCCTTGAACCCTGAAGAACCCCTGGGTTGCTGAGATGAAGGAAAGTCATAGCCTGATGGAAGGGCCTAGGGGTGAGGTCTGCCCTGCCCCTCTGGCCTGTTTCTGTGTGGTGGCTGCTCTCTCTTTAGCAGAACCACTCTTGTATGCCACCCCATAATCATTCATCTTTTTCATGTATGTTTCTGTTTGTTCCCCAAACAGCGATTTCTGTGTCAGGGGAAAGTCCAGAGCATTGTTCTGGGTATCATGGGACAGGTTGGTACACCTTAACCAGGAGAACCACCTGAGGGAAATGGCAGAAGCCATAGCCCTGGAGGCTGCATCATTCGAGTCCACAGCCATATGGAATGGTGCCTTAGCTGCCTGAATTCCCTTGTTAATCTCCTGAAGGTCAGCTACTAACTCAGGAGAAGCCTTCTGGGCTAACTGCTGCAAGATTCCCAGAGTGTCTTCTAGTATCTGGAGGCATAGGCCATGTGAGAGGCCTGCCTTATACCCAGGGAGGAAGCCAAATATGTCTTTTTGACTAATGAGTCAATTCTCCTGGAGTCCTTGTCTGGAGGATGGGAAGCCAGGGGAACACCAGCCTTCTCCCAGGCTGCAGTCTGTACAACCCCCACATGGCTGCAATGGGAAGATAAAAACTCAATGCCACTGCCAGCCAGAGAATACTTCCTGTCCATCTTTTTGTCCAAAGGAGAGACAGAGAAGGGGTCTGCAGGACCTTAAGGGTTTGTCTTTTTAAAGATTTGTGTATGGGGATGGAGAGACCCTGAGAAGAAGCAGGGAGGTCCATCATTTCTCTGTAATTGTCCTCCTCATCCTGTCTAGTTTCCTGGAGAGGAGTTGTAGGGTCTCTGCCACCTGCCTCATGAAGGCAAAATGGGAGGTGGCTTCAGAGGGGGCGGGGGGACTCATACTGAGGATGCTCAGGGGAAACCTCAGGTTCAGTCAGTTCCCCTTCATCCTCATCCTTCTTCATACTCATACTCTTAACTCATAATATTCCTCAGGGTCTAAGGGACCAGAAGGAACTGAACCAGCAGTGACCTGAACCGGAGACTGCACAACTCGTCTCTGAGCTGGTTCACCGAAACTGGGCTGCAGGGACTGAACAAGTCTTATAGCCTTGGCAATCTCATCTGTGATTGGAACTGAAAGCGGCTGTTTGCGCAGTTTCGAACCGGATTTTTTTGATTTCTTAGCGGTATCCAGGATTGAATCCGACCATCTTTTGGAGGAAGAGGGTTCTCCCTGATCCAAAGGATCTGAGACTGGATCGACCAGTTCGGTTGAACCAGGCCCGATATCCAGGGCAGATGTTTCCATCCTTTCCTTTAACCTACCCAGTTTCCTGTCGAGGATAGACTAAAGGAAAGATTTTGCAAATGTCACAATCTGCTTGCAGGTGATCAAAACCCAAGCAGTAGAGACAAATTAAGTGTGGGTTGGCCTTAGCAAATTGTTCACCACACTCAGTGCAACGTTGAAACACAGTGGGACCAGTTTTTCTCTTGGGTTTCAGTGACATACCCTTTAATTGAACGCTTAACCCAGAGGCTTAGTTAGGCCAGTTAAGCTATGGCCAAACACAATTTAATTATCCAAAGTGGCTTAGTCAGGCCCCGATAAAAAAAAATTTACCCCTGGTGGCTTAGTCAGGCCAGGTAAAGAGAAGGACGAGACCTGACTACCAGCAGTTTAGCGCCGGTAGAAGAAACCAAGAAAAACTCTGTTAAATCAGGAACCTGCACCGGTACCCTAAAAGCAGCAGTGCAACGAAAATGGGTTAAAATTTGTCCCCACCTTTTTTTCTTCCTAATCAATACCAGATGTCTTCCAGTTTATTTTAGAGGTAATATTTTTAGCTTTTGTTATTATTTAAGAATGCCGAGGACAGAGGTTTGAAGAACACTGAAAACAAATAATAACGGACGGTAAAATAGATGATTTTACTCTATTTAACCAAGAAGAAGAGGAGCAATCTCGAGTGTCTTCACTGGCAGGCGAAGTAAAGAATCTGATCAGTTACTAGAACGTAAAGAGGATGGTTGTTTAAAAACTGAGCTCAAGCTCAACATTCTATGCAGTTAACTATTTGTTCTTCTAGGGCAGCTGAACCAGTCGGTCACACTGCATTAGTCAGAACACAGCAAGACTTCATGTTGTTTGAATGAAATACAATTTAAGAAATAATGCAAGAAGGGGTAATTCATGCATGAAAGTAAAAAAGACTGGGAAAGGTGCTCTTAAAGGAACCTGAAGGTCTCCAGTACATCTCCCTTCTCCCTTCTGGTCTCCAGTGAGTACATATTTAGTGCCTTGAGGTGCTCCTCATAGGATCTGCCCTGCTGGCACTGAATCATTTTTGTTACTCTGCGCTGCACTGTTTCCAATCTATTCTTATCCTTTCTGAGGTAAGGATTCCAGAACTGGGTGCAGTACTCTAGGTGAGGCTTCACCATGGATCTGTAGAGGGGAAGTATTACCTCCTTTCTTCTGCTATCAATATCCATCCTGATACATCCCAGCATCCTATTAGTCTTGCTATAGGCCTTGTTCCACTGACTCATTTGCTTAAGCGAGTTGCTAATGATAACTCCGAGATTTCGTTCCTCAGCTGTAGTGATAAGCCTCTCTCCTCCCAGCCAGTACTCTGTCTTAGGGTTATTTTTCCTATGGTGCATTACCTTGCACTAAATTTTAACTGTCAGACCTTTGACCACCCCTCTAGCTTTTGTAGGTCTCTCTGCATTTCCCTTATTCCCCCGTCACTATCCACCCTCCCACACAGTTTTGTCTCATCTGTGAAGAGACACAACCTGTCCTGGATTCCATCACCAATGTCACTAATGAACATGTTGAAGAGGACCAGACCCAGGACCAATCCCTGTGGAACCCCACTCACAACCTCCCTCTCCTCTGATTTAACCCCATTGACCACCACCCTCTACTGCCTCCCCTCTAGCCAGTAACCCACCCAATTCACTATGGGTTTAGCTGCACCCAGGTCTCCCATCTTCTTGAGCAATTGTCTGCGAGGTACAGAGTCAAAAGCCTTGCTGAAGTCAAAGTAGAACAGATCCACAGTGTGGCCCTTGTCCAATTCTTTTTTTTGCTTCATTTGTCAGCACAAAAAAAAAAAAAAAATCCTAAATAAATACATATGTAGATTTTTGGCTAGAAAGTGTTTGTCATATCCTAAGATTCAATCTCGGTGTAGTTTTGATTTCCTTGGCTATTTTGAAAACAGATTTTGCGGCTAATCTGAATAAAGGAAAAGTAGAGGTAAGATGGGTATATTGACGTTTTTGTGAGAGAAACATTGTTGTTGGAAACACTACACAGTGAGTTGGTTTCTTCTGTGCATATTTAACCTGCATGCAACTATTTTGCTGGACTATGGACTATGTTAACCTGCTGACTGCTGCTTTCCACCCTGGGACGAAGATGCTGCATCTCATAGGGTTAACCTGGTTGGAGTAATTTCAGATAAGAAAGACTGCTGTTTTAAAAGCCTGATTTTAGGGAGGCTCTTGTAATATAATCATCTATCAATTTATTGGCACCCTGCGGTCACATTCCATCCTTGGAAAAGAGTCCATCTCCAAGCTGATTTATCACCTAGTTCTTCAAAGACTGCCTTGTTGTCTATGCCTACATCAATGAATTTATAACTCTTTAGCCAAGATAACTTCCTGATCAACAAAAATGTCACACTCATGAGCAAAAAGATAATTTGTATTTAACCTTTGTTAACCAGGTAAGTGTAATGAGCCAAGGCCCTCTTTCATACACGACCCGGGACTGTAAATAAACAGTCAGGATGCTACATAGAACAAATAACAACTTAGAACACAGACATAATACAACACAATCAGTACAGTTACAGTACATGTTCCGTGACAACATTTACATGTTAAAGAGCTAAGATAATGATTCTTAAGATGCTTTTTTTTTTAAATGTCATGTCCTAAACCTTATTGTTGTAAGAATACTGGTAATTTATTGCTGCACTTACTGAGTAAGCACGCACACCCATCTTTGTGGCTACATTTGGAACAACAAGTTTAGATGCAATATTGAACCTTTAAGGTCCAATCTACCATCTTAAAATTATACAATGAAAACGGAAGAATCAAAAGTACTTTAATTTATTATTCTCATTAACATGTTCTCTATATAAAATCTTCAACATGTAGCTGTGTTCTCACAACACTTGAAGAAGGTGCATATGTGGCCTTGAAAGCTTGTATAATTATGCTAGTCAGATAAAAGGTATTACAACTTTTTGTTCGCCCCCCCCTCCCCCCACAAAAATTCAACTCTACTGTAACACACCAGTTTCCTCTTTGGAAACAGTCCTGAAAGATGTCAGCAAGAGGTCCAGCTACAATCCCACCTAGCATCACTTTACCCTTGGCTGGATACAATCAAAACCCTGCAATCATAGATTTACGCTCTCTAGACACTCAGTTCTAGCATGGTCTGCACTGCTTCTTCTTTAGCTTGCACCTCTCCCATAACCTGCTCCCCAAACTGGTCATGCTCCTCGATTTCCTGCCTAAATACTGACACAAGGTAGCTATTCAGTGTCTCGGCTATTTCCTTTGCCTCTACCCTGCACAGTTCAATGTGCTGTCAATAGCATCCCTTCATCTCTAGGTTACTGGTTTGAGTCATGTTCAGGTGGTCAGCAATGGATAAAACGCTTTCTTGGATGACCGTCTGGTGCCTTTTAGATATGGGTTGTGGTAGTCTCTAAGCAGTTTGTTGTAGGCAGGTGTTCACGTCAAAAGGAACACCATCACAGCTGGTACTAATACACTTATTGGCAGGCCCAGGCCCCGCATGAGAGGCCAGGGACTAAGTGAATTTGGGAATCTGGACAACCCCATCACGTACTTAATCTGGTCCTTCTGTGATGGGGTTGAGGGGCACTAACACACAGCAGTGTGGGAAATCTTGCACTGAAGCCATCTGTGCTGTTCCCTGTAATGAAGCATTGTCAATCAGGCACCATTTACGGGAACTTTAAAAAAAAAATACATTTTTAAAAATGCAACACTTTTGATGCATTATTTGTCTAAGACTGATAACCCTTTCACTTTCAAAAACCATAGCATGGATATCTCCTTGCCACCGCTGCTCGATAATGCTGAGGATTTCTATCAAATTAATATGAAGCAGTTTTTGAATAAGAAATAAGAAAGCCTACAGCTGAATCTGGGATTTCTGAAAATAAGTAAATTAACTTTCCAAAATAAAAAGAAAATTCTGTACCTTTAAAATCTCTCAACCCTAATGGAAAGAGAGCTTCTATCTTCTTGGAATATGGGAACTGTAGCTCATAATTTATATTCGCATTAGTGAAGTTAAGCCAGCCGCACATCACAATGTGCAGCTTTCAAAACCAATTAGTGTTAAAAGCCCAGCTCCTGATGGCTTGCTAATGATGCTCGGAGACGAGGTTGCTCTAGACCCTGTTGCTATTATCTTGTGGGACTCTGCTGATGTGTTACCTAATTTATATCCATGCATACCTCAACAGTTTAGGCCCTGTGCAAACTCAAAACTTCACCAAGCATAGCAAGCATTTTCCCATCAAAGCTGTTATGTTTAATAAATTATGTATTTTAAATGGAGGAAAAACAGAAAAACAAAATCACTCTGCCTGTAACGGGGATTTAAACAACCACAAGTAAAAATAATACCCTGAATCAAGAGGGTGGCATAGCCCAATGCTGATTACCAGGTTTTACATTTTAAGTGTGGGATTCCAGTTGCAACCACAGAGTATGTGCCAATCCAGCAGGGCCCTCTGTTCTCTGCAGCACAGCTCCTAGTCTTCTGTAGAGGGCTTTTGTTTCACTACTGTGACACACATTATTTACTTCTATGACGGATTTCTGTATAGTGACTGGCAAACATACTACATGATGTCATTGGGGACATCAGATATTAAGCCCCTTGGGAGAAGCTAGGATAAATAAAGAGTCTGCCATTGTAGAAAACTAGTATGAAACTGCAGAAATGGGGAATTGTGGAGGAAACACAAGTTCTGCAGCTGCAAACAAGCGATGCCATGTTAGTGCAAAGTATCCTCCTGTTATCATAGTGAACATTTTTATTGGTGTTCCAGTTTCCAGCAAAGAAATGACAGCTGGCATTCACAGGACACAAATTTTTGTAACGTCTGAAAATACATTTCAGGACAATCTAAGCAATAAGACATGACAGGGTGGCATTACTGTGGGATAACAGCATGCCTCAAGAAATGAAGCATGAGGGGAAGCAGAGTGCCTTACATACCCGAGATGTTATCCCACAGCTGCACACACCCATGAGTGCCTTATTGCAAATATAAAAGGACTTGAATTTTAATTTTTTAACTGCGGATTGAGGTGCAGAAAATAAATCATTTCTGACCTGTGCGTTATGCTGGAATAACACATGGTCAGGTGATCAGATTCCACCAGTCACAGCATAGGATTTTCCCCAACTCATGTTACAATCTTTATTACGAAAGACATCTGCATGAATAGAGGCTGTTAACCAATTCATAATCTTCTACTGATGACAGACTTGTTTCCGTTTTGATTGGTAGTGATGTCATCAGCAGAGGACTAGGACTTCAGGGAAGGAATAGGCAAATGTAATAGTGTTCCGTTGTTACCAGCTTTATTTTTTCCCTGCTGGAAAACCAGAAAATCTAAATTTTCTTCAGCCAGTCCATGGTACCTTAGACAATCATGCCCAAGTCCCAGCAAACTATAACTGTACATAAAGTAAGCAAACACAAGAGGCTAATATATGAAACTGATCCCATGTTCTTGAATAGCAAAGACTGCTGCTGACCCTGCGTACAAACAAGCACAAAACACAGCGTCCCCCCAGCCACAGAGAGATCTTCTCCAAGTCTCACTTGTAAACAGGCATTAATTTTAAAAGCAGTCTGTTTCTGCTTTTGTTTTTAGTGAAAGTCAGTAGCTAGAGTGCTGACTGTCAAGATGTTCTACTTGTATCAATTAATTATTCAGCTCAGCTGCTTGTTTAGAATACATCCAAGTCCAGTCACTTCTCCCAATAGAAGCATGTGTTGTCCCTGGGCTTGAGCTACTATCACATGGTCCAATCTGAGCAAGAGGTTAGGCCTTCCCTAAAACACAGGGGCCCAGATATTCAAAAGGGTTGCTCCATGCGCAACAGGGTTGCACATGCGCAAGTCCTACATTGCGCCATTCTGCGATATTCAGCAGGAGGCAGTTGCTCCACTGGCAACAGGTTGCGCAAAAGAGCAATGCAAATGAATGCATGCTCAACAGGAGGGGGAAGAACCATGCATAACCTGCGCAACCCGATATTCAGTCGGGTTGTGCATCTTTCCCAACCTGCGCCTGCACAACCTTGAGCAAAAAAAAAAAAAAAGGATCAAGTTGAGGGCCACCCACAGGTGAGTTGCTGTATTGCAGGGAGGCGCAACACAGCAGCTGCCACCCCTGGCTGGCCCCCCAACTCGTCCCTATGCCCCCACCAGCCCGATCAGGCAGAGAGTAACATGACCCCCACACACATCTCCCACAGCCCGATCGATGGGCATCACAGTTACAGAAACCCCCACATATCTCCTGAAGCCCGATCGCGGGCATCACAGTTACATGAAACCCCCACATATCCGAAGCCCGATCGCGGGCATCACATTACATGAAACCCCCACACATATCCCAGCCCGATCACGGGCAGTACAGTTACATGAAACCCCACACACACACACATCTCCCACAGCCCGATACGGGCAGAACTGTATGAACCCCCAGTGCCCGATCGCGGGCAGAATGTAACCCTCCCCAACCCGATATCTCCCTGGTGGTCCAGTGGACCGTAAAGCCTGGTCATGGGCAGAATGTCACATCCACAACCCCCAAACATCTCCCTGGTGTCTAGTCCCCACCCACCCACAAGCCCCTCCACCCGCCCCCGCGGCGGCGAGCAACAGCATCCCACCTGCCTGCCGCCCCACCGCCCACGACTGTGTCCGTAGGGCTGCACGCCATTGGTGCAGAGCTACAGCCAATGGGCATGGCAGCCCACACGCATATGACAGTCCAGATTGTGGAATGATGCTGCGGGGACGTGTGAGGGCTTCGTGGTGGGTGGGGGGACACTAGACACCAGGGAGATGTTTGGGGGTTGTGATGGACATTCTGCCCGCGATCGGGCTTTACGGTCCACTGGACCACCAGGGAGATATTCGGGTTGGGGAGGGTTACATCTGCCCGCGACCGGGCACTGGGGGTTCATACACGTTCTGCCCGCGATCGGGCTGTGGGAGTGTGTGTGGGGGGTTTCATGTAACTGTACTGCCCGCGATCGGGCTGTGGGATATGTGTGGGGGGTTTCATGTAACTGTGATGCCCGCGATCGGGCTGCATTGTGCATCGGTCCCCGACGGCTGCTGCCTGGCAGGGTGGCCAGGAGCAAGTCCTCGGGGATCGGCGCACCTACATGCAAATGGCATGCAAATGGGGCCATAAATAGATGCAAATGGCCCCCGCGCCTTGATAAATTATGGCCCCATTTGCATGTCACCTTTTGAATATCGGAAATTTGAGCATAGGCGCCCAATGGTACTTCTGCCACCGCAAGTCAATGCTCAACTCTGGCAACTTACGGTGGCGCAAGTTCCACTCGCCATCTAGCTAAGTGTGTGGACTGGGTGATATTCAAAGGAGTTGCTCAACAGCAACTCCTTTGAATATCACCCCGGCCACACCCCTGCGCAACTATTTTGAGCAGCGCAAGGGCTTGCGCCTCAGAATGGCGCAGTTTGAAAATCTGGGCCAGGGTGTAAAATGAATTTTTTTACTTTTTCAATCAGGAAGAAAAATTAGCCCCCGCTACAACTGCCATTCTGACAAGGCAATGAGCTGTATGCCATGTTAGCAAGGAAATGGTTCACCCACCCCATCACAGTCAGAAAGGTAGTGTGAGACCCCCGAGGCCCAATATGGCACTTGCCCAAGCGCTAAAGAAATGTTTTATGCACAAAGACATTACGTTGTTGAGCGTTACCATCAAGTAATCTAACCTTACAAAGATCTCAAGGCACGTGATTTGATTAACAATAAGTAACTCAAATCCTGTAGTGCCACGGTGCTCTTCTTATTAAACTAAAATACTTGTTATTTCTTTTCTTAAAATGTTTTTGTAAAAACCCCAATGGTGTATTTTACATGATGGTTTCCACCCACGGAGGAACTGGTTGTTATGCAAGATAATTATGTTTACAAATGCCATTTTTAGAAATTTAATTTCCCCATACCCCAATGGGTGCATGTGAGCAACTATAGTGAGAAGAGATACAGGCGAGATCATCAGTTGTTACAGCGTGGAGTTTCACTGCTATGCCGATGACACACAACTGTGTAGGTCTTTTGTGCTTGGGACATGAGATGCAGTGGTGGTGCTAAATAACTGTCTGGCTGAGATCCAGAACTGGATGTCCTCTAACTCGCTGAGGCTCAGTCCCGGTAAGACAGAGGTACTGGTGACCGAGTCGGGTCTCTGGAGAGAGGTGAATGCCAGGAAGGCTGAAACGGGATTGATGCTCGAGACAGTCCCTCTTTTGGCATCCAAAAAGGTGAAAAACCTAGACATGTTACTAGACAGCAGATTGACACTTGAAGCTCAGGTGTCATCTGTTGTCGAGACTGGTTTTTACCATCTGAGGAATATTGCCCGGATCAAAGCCTTTATACCTCCTGGCGACCTACCATTACTAGTGCATGTCTTTGTGATGTTGAGGCTCGACTACTGATGTTGAGGCTCTATCTCAGGGTCAGTGGAGGGGTCCTGTGCTGCCTGCAGCTGTTGTAGAACAAGGCGTCCAGGCTACTGATGGGCCTCTCAAGGTCTTGTCATGTGACCCCAGTGCTGTGTGGCCTGCACTGGCTGCCGGTTAGGTGGAGGATCTCCTTCAAGGTAGGTTTACTCACCTATAAGGCCCTATACGGTTGGGGTCTGGGATATCTGCCAGACCTCCGGACACCAGCCTGTCCCTTACATGCTCTCCAGTCTAACGAGAAGGGCATCATGGCGGCTCCCAGGGCCTGGCTGAAATCATCTGGTGATCGCGCATTTCAAGTGGCAGCACCGGTCATGTGGAACTCACTTCACAAGTCTCTGAAAGAGCCCCCCCAAGTAGAAGTTTTTAAACAGGGCCTGAAGACGCACCTGTTTAGACAGGCATTTGAATCTTAAATATGGTTCTAGCCTTTTCTGATTTTACTACTGTTTTATGCTATGTGTTAATTGTAATTATCTTGCCTGTCTGATTTGTACAATGCCCTGGGCCTCTGGGAAAGGAAGTTTAATAAATAAAACCTAATACTACTACATGCATGGTTATGACAAAATACATAATTGCCCCCCCCCCAAAAAAAATTTAAATCGTGTATCAGCATGTGTACGGCTTCAAGTGGGAGGGTTCGAAATTGGCACCAGATCACTATCCAACTGCTGGCTGGTTTTGTTATCTGGTTAGTAACCTTGTCTGAAGTGCGTCAGTTGGGCCAGTGGAAAAATCTGTTGGCCACTGGATGCTCCCAGTCACTATTACTGCTGACTAGTGACTGTTGTAATGTCAGCCCCTGGCGTGGGGAGGAAAGATTTCTTCTATGCAGTTGTAAAGATGGATGACTTTTCAGCAAGCAGACATAGATGGATAAAACAATTACTTAATTCAATGACATGTTTACAGAGAGAATCATTTTTATGTTACCAAAACGAATGCCACAAAGCAGTTACCATGCAGACAACAAACCCTGTTTATACATTACTTCTGAGGGTCACTGTTTGAGTAATGTCTTTAAAAGCAATGAATCTGTCAAGCCTTTTTTTTACAAAAAGAATAAAAAAATAAAAAATCAGGCTGCTAATATTTTGTCAACGCTTTAACCTAATGCATTTCTGAACCAGTTTGGCTGAGCTGTATACAGAGTCTCCACAAAACCCTTAAGTATCAATTCCTTCACAACTGCAGAAGTTTCTTGGAAAGACCTTTCTTAATGTGCATCAGATTTGATGTATAATACCCTAGTTTAAGACCTGAACCCTTAGCACTGACAGCTGATTCCAGGTCAGAGCAAGTATGTTTTATTTAATATATCACCTTCTCCCAAAGGCTCGGAGTGCTTTACATACACAAGACTTCAAATACGATTTACCATTTAAAACATCCTAAAATAAATAAATCAGCAACACAGCACATACCCTCTCATTATAAGCCATAATTATAATAAATTTTAAAAATATTAATACTAAAAACTTAAAAAGAACCCTCACCAAAATACTTAATCTCTCCCTTCACTGTAGTCAATTCCCCATCCTATGGAAATCCGCTATTGTCACTCCTATCCACAAGACTGGTGACAAACTGCCCGCAGCAACTACCACCTATTTCCATCCTCCCCCCTGCCCCCCCATCTCCAAAGCATTGGAAAAAACTGTATCAGATCAACTGTCTGACTACCTAGCGAGCACTAACCTCCTGTATGCCCTACAGCACAGTTTCCTTATGGGATACAGTACTAAAACTGCTCTCTTGGAATATACTGCCTTTGCTCACAAAGCCCTTGATCAGGGACAATTGGTAGGTCCATGTACATTGACCTGGCAAAGGCATTTGACACTGATTAACTATGACTTCCTGGTCTCTTCCTCCATTCATTGGCCTCTTCCTGAAGGCACCTCCTGGTTTAGATTATCATCTCGCCTGGCCCAGCAAGTGAAAATCTGCACCGCCCCTCACTACCTGTCCACCGGTCGTAGGGGTCCTTTCATCTCCTCTTTATCTTCAAATACCTCCCCTAACCTGCCTAACCACTGTACCTGATGCTGTTGATAATCAAACCCGTTCAACTACAATGCTCCTTCAGGCCATTTTTATAAGAGTCATGGTTCACAAACACAAGCTTGTCATGAACCATAAAAAAACAAACCGATGTTCTTTACAAATGCACAAAACAAACACAAAAATGCCCCCCTAACAATTCTAAATTACCATCTCCAACCATTAGAACAGGTCAACACCTTTAAATACCTTGGGGTTACCCTCGACTTCAACCTTTCCTTTCAAGGCCATGCCGACTTATTCTGCAAAACTGTTAATACTAGGGTCAGCCTATTGTATGGGCATAAAATATGCTTAACTAATTATGCCCTCCATCTTGCTGTCACCAGCTCAGTACTCTCCATAGTAGATTACGGCCTAGTAATCTATGGCTCTGCATCTGACACTGCCCTCAACAGGATCAAAGTCTCTCTCAACAAAGCTTGCTAACTTGTTCTTGGAGTCCATCAGCTTACCCACACCTGCAACCTTTACCAGCAAGCACACTGGTTGGACTTTAAAGGTCGGCTAACATACCATACTTGTTTAATAGCCAAGAAAGTCTTGTCCTGCCAGTCTTCCCCCCTCGATCCTTCATTTCCTGACTCCCACCCCCTCTCTGTGTACTACCAGGAGCACCTTAAAAGGCTCGTACCTTGTTCCTTTCTGTAAAACTGCCCCTGGGCAGCATGTCTTTCCATGCCGGGCCCCCTACCTATTGAACAGCCTGCCCCATGATATCCTGGCCACTGACTAACTTGGCCCTTTTAAAACTACACATCGCCAGCACCTCCTCTCGCTGAACTGCTGCAACCGCCCATAATTCTCCACTGCTCCACACTGTCTCCACTCACTATTCTCTTACTTCTCACCTATCCCTCTCACCCCCTCACCCGCCTACTTGCCTTTTTCTGACTGCCTTTGTATTCTTTTCCTCCCTGATGCACTTTTCTACCCACTGATGGCACTTAATTGTGAATATAATCTTCATGTGTTCAAATTGTATTTTTATACAGTTTCAGCTAGTGATTTAGCCTTTCCTATGCACTGTATCTTGGCTCCTCAATCTGTGTTTTGTAGTCATGTACTGTATTGCTGTAACTCACTGTTATTACCCTGTGTATACCTTTACAATGTCCCGCATTCTATGTAGGACGTAGAACCTCTGTAAAAGAGCCTCTGGCTCAGAGGTATATCTGATATTTGAAATGAAAAAAAAGCTGGGGGGGGGAGTGATGGGTCTTCAGTGCCCTCTTGAAAGTTTCAACACAGGAAAACTAACACACTTGGTTTGGCAAAGTGTGCCACATCAAAAAAGCAGCCGCTGAAAAGGCCCTTTCTCCAAATAATTTCAAACAGGCCTGTGTAACTACCAACAGGCCTTCCCCTGCTGATCGGAATGGTCGAGATGGAGTGTAATGGAGGAAGAGGTCTGTTATGTAGTTGGGACTCAAACCATGTAGGGCTTTGAAAACCATCAAGCAAATCTGGAAGGTGGAGCACCATCTTACCTGTAACCAGTACAATGCACACAGCATCAGTATGATATGACTGAAAATGCCTGTACGAGATCTCAACCGAGATGCAATGTTCTGTACTAGTTGGCAATGATGCACAAAACCTCCAGAAAGCCAGAAATAAACAGCATTACAGTAGCTCAGACAAGAGATAACAAAGGCATAGATTAATCACCAGGTCCTCGTATCAGAGAAACCCAGGCAATGGGCGATATTTCTCAAATAACAGAAAAACACAGTGGATGACATTTGACACATGATGTTCAAGAGTTACATAGAAACATAGAAGTTGATGGCAGATAAGGACTGCAAGGCCCATCCAGTCTGCCCATTGTTTCTACTTTATGAATGTGCCATAGGCCTTTACTCTGTCAATGGCCTATCTACGCATACTCATCTGTACTGCTCCCTTATGCCTATCCCATGCCTGTTTGAAGCCCTGCACTATGTTCATATCCACCACTTCCTGAGGTAGACCATTCCAGGCATTCACCACCCTTTATGTGAAAAAGAACTTCCTCACATTACCCCTTAATCTGCCTCCCTCTAATCTCATGCTGTGTCCTCTTGTCCTGCTATTTCTCTTATATTGAAACATGTTAAGACCCTTTCACCTTGTTAATGTCCTTATGATGTTTGAATGTTACAATCATATCACCTCTCTCCCTCCTTTGCTCTAGGGTATACATATTGAGCTCCGTTAATTTGTCCTCATATGTTTTCTAATGCAGTCCCTGCACCATTTTGGTTGCCCTTCTCTGGACTGCCTCAATTTGGTTAATGTCCTTGTGCAGGTGTGGCCTCCATGGGTTGAAGGACAGTATCACCCAATAACAGATGGGTGATACAAACCCTCTTCATTGCCAACTTCTTAGATCCTGGTTCTATAATCAACAGTTCAATTTTTCACAGATTCAGACTCGCCTAACTAGCAGCCATCCAGTCATTTAGGTCAGACAAGCACCAATTCTGCAGGGTCACCCAGCGTTCAATGTGAAGGAGAGGTACAACTGGGTATCATCTGCATAACGGTGAGAAAGCAAATTATACCGTCTCGCAATCTCTGCCAGCTGAAGCATATATACTATGAACAACATATGGGACAGAACTGAACATGGAGGTACACCGCAGGAAATTGCTGAGGCCCTGGAAAAATAAAGTCCCCAATGTTACACGTTGACACCTGTCAGAAAGGAAGGACTTGAACCAGCACAACATTGAACCGCCAAGTCCTCCCAGTACCCAAGACGATCAGTCAACACCTTATGGCCAACAGTGTCAAATGCGGCGGAAAAAAGGTTAAGGGCAAAAATAAATTAACAGTTACTCACCTTAAAAGTAGATCTTCTGAAGAATCTCCTCTTTGGAATTGTAAGCAGCTGGGGTCGGAACCATTTGGAAGCTTTTGCTAGCCAGTGGCAACCCACAATAACTTGCAATGTCTGTGCCTATATAATTATGGGCGGCCCAGTTGCTCCTCAGTTCCTGGCCAGAGATAAGCTCGGAAGACCTCTTACTGTGAGGAACCAGGAGACCAAACCAGCGCCAGGCACACAAGGAGAGATATGGGACTGGAAACGTAGAATAGGAGTCCATAGAATGTGTAGCCCACCATATGGAAAAGCACTTCCACTTCAAAGAGGAGGTGTGTCTTTTAGAAGGCTTTCTAGCCGCAAGTATGACATCAACCATCTGGGGTGAAACTCCAAAAATGGGCAATGGCTACATCTTCAGGAACCAGGCATGCAGATGCAAAGACCTCAGGTTCAGATGGACCAGGGATTCCTGAGCCTGCAACAGCAGACCCTGACAGAGGGGAGTTGAACAGGAGGTTTCACTGCCAGAAGAGGCAGAGGTGGAAACCAAATCTGGCAAGTCCAGAAGGGAGTCACCAATGTTAGGGTGGCACATTCCATCTGCAGCTTGAGCAGAGCCTTCTGAATGGGAGGGATGACAGCAAAGGCGCAAAGTGATCTCCCTTTCCAGGAGAGGGACAATGCATCTCACTAAAAAAATCCAGGCCCTGGAGCGAGCGAGCAGAAACATTCGTGCACCAGGGACTGAGACCTCCTTAGCCTGTCTGCCAAGATGTTCATCATCATCATCATATTTTTTATTGTTCAGCACAAAGCCATTACAATAAATATATTACAATATAAACTACATTAATGGTCACACAGATATACAAAAAATAGTTTATAAAAACACTTCTAGCAGCATTTGCATTTCCCATACAATATAAATAGTTTTAAAATGAACCAATGGGCGTGCAGCCCTACCGAGCAGTCAGTCGGGGGCAGCAGGCGGGTGGGATGCTGCCGCCTGACAGGGGCAGGGGTGGTGGGGCTCTTGGGTGGGTGGGGTGGGGGCACTAGATCACCAGAGTCACGCGGACCTTGGGGGTGGACTCTAATGCCCGGCGATTGGGCTTCATAATCCACTGGATCACCAGGGATATGTTCTTTGTGGGAGGTTGAATCTGTTCTGCCCCGCGATCGGGCTTGTGGGGGGTTCGGGGGATTACTATGAGTTTGCCCGCGATCGGGCCAGTTGGGGATGGGGTTTTACTTCACTTATGCCCTGATCGGGCCAGTCGGGGTGGGGGTTTACTTCACTTATGCCAGCGATCGGGCCAGTGAGGTGGGGGTGGGGGATGTCAACAGTTATGCCTGCGATCCGGCTGCAGGGGGCATCGGTCCCCGACGGCTGCTGCCTGGCAGGGTGCCAGGCGCAAGTCCTCGGGGATTGGCCTACCTGCATGCTAATGGCATGCAATGGGGTTGATAAATAGATGCAAATGGCTCCCCTCATGCCTTGCATGAATTATGGCCCCATTTGCATGTCACCTTTGAATATCAGAATTTGCACATGATGCAATGGAATTTGTACCACCGCATCTTGAATGCTCCATCTGACCACTTCGGTGGCGCAAGTTCCACTGCGCCATGCACAGTGGCTGTGGTCGGGGTGATATTCAAAGGAGTTGCTCAATAGCACAACTCCGTTGAATATCGCCTCGGCCACACCCCAGCGCAACTATTTTGTGCAGCGCAAGGGCTTGCGCCACAGAATGGCGCAGTTTGAATATCCAGTCTGTTATCTTTTTCTCTATAATGCATGCCGATAATGGCAATTGTCCCAGTTTGGCTCTAAATATTGTTTCTGGGACTGCCTGTGAACTCTAAGGATATATCTATAACGTTTAACTGTACTTCTAGTATCTTTGGATTATACGGGGCCCATATTTTTGCTGCATATACTAAACTAGCACATAGTTTTGTTTCTGTAACTTTCAATAGTGCCTTTACCGAGCCATTTACCACTTGTGTAGCAAATCTCCTAAACGCATTAAATGCAGTAGACGCTTTAGGTTTAACTAGGTTACGGTAATCCAGCCATTTGGTGCTTTGAGAAAAATACACTCCCAAATAAGGGCAGGATTTAACTGTAGCAATTTTGGTTTTACCTATAAACAGAGAAGGCATTTTATTTTGCTTATGTCCAAATATTAGCAAGTTTGTTTTATGCTTGTTAATTACCAGTTTGTTTTCCCTACATACTTTGGCAAACAAGTTTACTTTACACTGCAGTCCTTACAAGGAGTCTAATAATAATTCAAGGTCATCAGCAAAGGCCAAGACCAGGATATTTTGTATTTTTAATTGATGGAGAATGAAACTCTGGTTCTTCTAGCTGTTCAATTAGGGAGTTGATGTATATATTAAATAATGATGGGGCAAACAAGCACCCTTGTCATACCCCGAGATTTTTTTTTTTTTCTGAAGATAAATCCCCAGCTTGGTTGTATTTGACCTTTAGCCAGGTATTCTGGTGGAGTCTGCTTATAATATTTCAAAAGTGTGGGGTCCATATTAAATGACTTCAATTGATTCCACGGTACAGTCCAACTAATGGAACTGAATGCTGATTTTAAGTCTATGAAACAGTAATAGAGTTTCTTTTTTTTTTTTTTTTTAATTCAAGAAGTTTTATTTGTTTTCAAACACGGCACACGGTGATCCATTTTACACACAAAATGACATAATACAAATGATTACACAGATAAAGACAAGCAGACATACAACGATCCCCTTAACCCCCTCCCCCACCATGGTATCAGCATCCTATTCTAAGGGTGGTGCACCAATTTGAAATAAATGCGCCCAGCTGTATAGAGCATAAAGTCTGCAATTTACTCCAGATCTTTTCAAAACTTGGTAAACTGTTATGGACACTAGCAATGATCTTTTCTACAGAGAGATTAACTAGAAGTTCCTGCAGCCGATCTGAGTAGGTGGTGGTCTCATTATCCAGCCAATGCCAGAGTACTAATTTCTTAATTGACATTGCTATCAAAGCCAAATGGCATTTTCACTCAGTGACAGATATTTGGGAATAGTCCCCAACTAGGCAGGCAGCAGGTTCAATGTAAACAGCTACCCCCAACAAGGGATCAGCCTATTGCTTGATAAAGTACCAAAGGGGCACTCCCAAGAGATATGTAGTAGGAAGCCCTCTTCCTGCATACAACGTCTGCAGGTTGGGGAGGGGGATTTACCCATCTTAACCATTCCAACTGGCGTAAAGTACATATTGTTAATAATCTGAAATTGCATCAGTCTCAGCCTGTCCTGAGATATGAATCTATGGGTGTCCCTCCATATCTTGGCCCAGTTAAAGTGCCCTGTGGAAATCGGGCATTCCAGTAAGCAGAAGAACCGTCCAGCTGTGGGTACGCCTTCTCTAGGAGTTTCGCATAAATATTTGAGTCTGCATGGAGCTCAACAGCTGCTTGACTGAATAGCTGCAGGAACCTTCCCTCTTTCTGTTGAACTAACCAACATGTGTTGAAATACTCTGAACCCCAAGTGGTCCCCTAAGTTGTAACATCTAATAATATCTCCTGAGGGCAGACACTGTCCACTATGCAGCAGGTCAGCTACTAAAATCCCCTGCCATCTGCGGAAACCATGATGCTTTAATATAGTTACCTCCAATTTTAAAATTGGGATTGCCCACTATAGGCTGAATGGGATCCTGAATGTGTCTGTAGGACAAAATGCACATATCTGAGTGGGCTCTACGGAGATCCCTATCAGCGTTATTCGTAGATCTGCTGGGAGCAATTTAGCGGAATGTGTGAGAGCCCCGGGACAGACCTTTACAGACCTCACAGCCTTTAATATAGCATTTCCAATTTTATCTACAGAGTTTGATTCAATTCCTTCCCACCAACGTTTTAACAACTGACATTTTGTGGCTAGCTCTCATAGCTCATGTCAGGGGCTTCTCCTGAGCTTATGGAATTTAGCTCTGTATGCTTCTGCAGTTAAATCAAACTTTTTAAAAACCTATCTGTGGCAAAGAGCTTTTAGATAATTGAAGTGCTTATTATTGTATTGGCATACGATTTTAATCTGTATTGTTCTGTCGTTTGATGTTACATGATTTGTTTTTGTATTGTTAGGCCTTGGCAATGGAAAGGCCATATAAATAAAATGTATTATTATATTATATATATTTTTAAAAGTGCAGCTTTAAGTTTGCTGTAATCATTACTATCCTCATTGTCTATTTCGCTAATGCATCCTAAGTTTTTATGGTAGGTGAAGAGGATAGCTGGAAGCTACAGAACTTTGAAAGGAATTTAAAAGGCATCCATATCTCCCTCTTTAAATTCAGCTATCAATTTGGAATTTAATTTGTAACCCAGTCCTGTAATTCCAGTTAAACCCAAGCTACTTACCTGCTCTGGCGATGGTGGTTGGAGTTGTAGCTTCTACAGTTCATGCTGCCTCTGGCGCTCACTCTCTTCACAGTCAGCCTCTCGCTGTTCATGCTCCACTTCTTGCCATTCTCACTCCGCTTCTCGATGTTCTCGTTCCACCTCTCGCTGAAGTTGTTGCTCTTCTCTCTAGAACTCCAGCTTCATTCGGCACAACTCAATCTGCTGCCTAATTGCTTCTGGCTCAAGAATGCTGGTGACCTTCCCCTGCTGCTGCGGCCCTTCACTTGCACTGCCCCTGCTGTCCTCCTCACTGGATCTGGGCACTGCACTGGCCACTGGCCCCTCCATGCCTAAGGTTTGGTCCTTTACAGTCACAGTCTGTGACTCGATAATCTAGGCATCTGCTGCCATCAGGTCATCCACAAGGTTCTGCTTGGTGGCTCTCCCCTCGTGCAGGACTCCTCTCTCCTTGCACTACTGCTTCAGGTAGCCTGCAGTGTGTGCTCACTGTAGTTGGAAGGCTATCTTCTTCCCTAACTACAGCTACTCTAACTTGCATTTTTGAAACAAAAATAAAACAAGTAGGAACTCTGACTGTAAGCAAAATTATATAGTTCTGTTTCTTTTTTTAAAAAAATCACTGCCTTCTTTTGCAAGTGAGCTGTGCAGTATTAAGCTGACACACTGAACAGTTAAAGCTTGTGTTACCAAATTTATCGCACTGCTGCCAACCAAATCTGTCACAAATGCACTCAGCAGATCATGCCCTCTGCTCCCACAGTGCCAAACTCAGAGCACAATAGTGTGAACAGGTAACAGACAGGGTAACCCTCCTGTCTGCTTTTGGGTCTGAATCACCTTTAGTCTCAAGTTCTGGGGGGGGGATTCAAACTGTGAACCTTATGCTAGCATACCCAATAAACAGGCTCAGATACGTACCCTCTTCGGGGATTGCAGTACAGTCTTTCGCCAGGGTCACTCAGCCAGGCTTCCAAAATGAACCTTTTTAGCTCTATAAGAGACCTTAGGTATATTCTTACCTTTTCCTAGTTTAGTAACACCATCAAGTTCTTCAAACAGCTGTCAGACTTAACCACGTATACATCACATGCAAAAAGAACTTGGAAGACACACCCAGGCAGTATCTTAAGAAAATGTACTTTACTAAAAGATTATGAAAATATGAAAAATGTAAACATTGAACAATATGTCAAAGAGCTCTCAATCACATAAAAGAACAAGGGAAAATTACAAAGCAAAACTCCCAACACAATACATGTAGGTGTTTGCTATCTAAGATATTACCTCTAGAAGTGTGTTTTAAAGTTAGATCAGAGAGATGTGTTCTCTAGAGTCCCAAGATGATATGAAGACATTTCAGACACAAGTAACAGTTAAAACTCTGTCTCCACACCCCTTCTGTGAGTCATCTAGCTCCTCCTTTTAGAATATAAAATTACCAAAAATGATTTCCTGTCAGGCGGTATTTTAAATAAGGTGCTATCAGAAGAAAAATGGCACTTCCTATATATAACTCCTTAATTACACATGTTTCCTTTTAACTTAGTAGTCCCACACTGGCACCAATGTGTTAAAAAAAAAACCAGGAATCAGCCTAATGATGTCCCATTTCTGAAGTTAAAGTCACATTTGATTTCAACTTTAAAAGCATGAGGTCATAAAAGGCCATAAAATGCAATTTCTCAAGAAAGTTAATTACATTACAGAGATCTCCTGGTCAGTGTAATACAGTCTGTGATTACAGCTGTTGACACCTTGTAATTTAAAGGGCCAAATCTCACAGACTGACATTTCATATAGATACATAGATACATAGACAGTGTCGGCAGATAAGGGCCTATGGCCCACCTAGTCTGCCCATTTGAGCTTGTAAGTTCAGTTTGTTTTCCTAGAAGTCTATTTCCCTTACCCCGACCTCTAGAATTCCTGTATGTCTATCCCATGCATTCTTAAATCCTGTGATTGTTTCAGCCCCCACCACTTCCTCTGGCAGGGTGTTCCTTGTCCACCACCCGTTCTGTGAAGAATTCTTTCATGTTTCTCTGAATCGTCCCTCTCCTCCAACTTCATCCCATGCCCTCTAGTCCTGAAACATCTTTTCGCTTAAAATAGTGTTTTCCTGCACCCTGTTCCTCCCTGTAAGATACTTGTATGTCTCTATCATATCCCTCTCCCTCCTCTCCTCCAGGGAGTACATGTTCAGTTCCTTCAACCTGTCTTCATAGGACTTGTGATGCAACCCAGCACCATCTTTGTTGCCCTCCTCTGAATCTTCTCTACCCTGTCTATGTCCTTACGTAGGTATGGTCTCCAGAACTGTACACTGTACTCCAGGTGGGGCCTCACTAGTGTCTTGTATAGCGGAATTATGACCTCCCTTTTCCTGCTGGTGATGCCCCTGCCTATACATCCCAGCATCCTATTTGCTTTACCTGATGCCTTGTCACACTGTTTCCCTACCTTGAGGTCATCAGAGATGACAACCCCAAGATCCCTTTCCTGCTAGGTGCATGCTATATCCTCACCCCCCAACTGATATATTGTGCCAGGGTTTTTGTGCCCCATATGCATTATCTTGCACTTCTTTGCATTGAATTTCAACTGCCAAACCCTTGACCATTCTTCAAGTTTCTGCAGGTCCCTTCTCATTCTGTCTACACCCTCTGGTGTGTCTACTCTGTTACAGAGCTTTGTGTCATCAGCGAACAGTGAAATTCTGCCTTCTATATCCTGTGCAATGTCACTGATGAAGATGTTGAATAGGACCGTCCCAGCACTGATCCCTGTGGTACCCCACTGGTTACTCTTCCCTCTGTGGAGTGACAGCCATTTACCACCACCCTCTGTGTCCTGCCACCCAGCCAGTTACCTACCCACCACACTACTGTCCTGCCCACACCCATATTCCCCAGTTTGTGTAATAGTCTTCTATGTGGCACAGTGTCAAAGGCCTTGCTGAAGTCCAGATAGGCCATGTCCACTGCCCTCCCTGATCCACCTCCCTAGTCACCCAGTCAAAAATTCAATGAGGTTGGTCTGACATGGCCTCCCTGGGTGAAACCATGCTGCCTTGGGTCCTGTGGTCCATTGGCAACCAGATGTTCCACCAATCTCTCCTTCAGTAGTGCTTCCATGATCTTTCCCACTACCGAGGTGAGGCTGACTGGTCTGTAGTTCCCGCTTCCTCTTTGTTCCCACTTTTGTATAAGGGACTACATCTGCTGTCCTCCAGTCTTTGGGTACCTCCCTGTTTCCAGTGATTGGCTGAACAGGATAGGCCAGGTTCAGCCACCACCTCTCTTAGTTCTTTAAGGACCCTGGGGTGCCCCATCTGGCCCATTCTTTATCAGCTCTTATTACTTCCAGTTCCTTCAGGACCCTTTCTCGTGTAGAAGGACTTGTGTCCATTTCTGCACCATTCTCACCCCTTGTACTCCCTTCAGACCCATTACCCCTCTTCCTTAGTAAAGACTGAGCAGAAATACCTGTTCAATATGTCAGCTTTACTGTTGTCATCCTCCACGCTGCTCCCATCCTCCCCTTCAGTCTCACTATCCCTCCTTTGTCCTTCTTTTTTCCTTATGTACCTGTAAAAGGTTTTGTCCCCTTAACCACTGATTTTGCAATGTGTTCTTCTGTCTGAGCTTTGCTTCCTTACTGACTTCCTGCCTCCTTTGTTTCTCCTGGTACTTCTCCTATCCCCTTCTGCCTGTGTCTTTTGTATTGCCTGAATGCAATCTTTTGGCTTTCACTTTCTTTGCTACCTCTTTGGAAACCATAATGGTCTCTCTTTCTCTTCCTCTTGCTAACCTGCTTAATGCATAGTTCTGTTGTTCTTATAATCCCCATTTTAAATACTGCCCACTGTTCCTCAATCCCTGATTCCTGTCCCATTCCTCTTAATGCCTCTTTCAAGCATCTCCCATTTTCCCAAAGTCTGCCCCCTAAAATCCAGGATACGTGTTTTGTGTGGTTTGGTTCTGCTCTTTCTTGATTTCAAACCACAATGACTGGTGGTCACTGTTACCCAGGTGCTCCCCACTGTTACCCCATCACACTGTCCCTGTTTGTGAGCACAAGGTCCAGTATTGCCTTCTGCGAGTTGGTTCCATGACCAGTTGCTTGAGAGAGACACCCTGAAGGAGTCAGGATAAATCTGCTCCTGGTTGATGCTGCTGCTGGGATGCTCCAGTCCCGTCTGGTATATTAAGTCTCCAGCCAGTACTACCTCACCCTTGTCTGCCATCCTTTGGATGGCTAGCATCAACTCTATCTGTTTCTTCCTCCTGGGCTGGTGGCTATAGACCACACCTGTGCGGATGGCTGGCCCCATTTTCCTTTCCAGCTTAACCCACAGTATCTCTCCCCATTTTGTTCCTCCTGGATCTGTGTGGCCCTTATGTCATTTTTCACATACAGTGCCACTCCTCCTCCCTTCCTGCCTGCTCTGTCTCTTCTGAATATGTTGTAGCCAGGTATGGCCATCTCCCAGTCATGGTTATCATTACACCAGGTTTCAGTGATGGCCACAATGTCCAGGTCTGACTGTACCATGACAGCCTCCAGATCTTCTATCTTGTTGCTAAGGCTCCTGGCATTTGCACACATGGCTTTCCATAATTTGACCTCCTAGACTGCTTCACTGTTCTACTCCAGCCCCTTCCTTGGTTGTCATTTATCCCTGGTTCTCCTTGCTGTCTGCCCTTCTGCTGAATTTTGCCCCTTTCTGCTTATCCACCTTTTGGACACTAATCTCCATCTTTTGCACACTGCTTTGCAGAGATAGCCACTCCTCTGGTTCACTGGTTCCATTACTAGCTGTGGGGGTGAGCAAGTAGGTATCATCCTTGCTGGCCTGCCACCCCTTTGCTAGTTTAAATGCTTGTCAATGTAGCATTTAAACTTATCATTGAGTGCTTGGATTCCTCTCCAGGATGGATGCAGGCCGTCAGGCTTGAACAAACCTCCATCCCTCCAGATGGGTCCCCAGTCACCAATGAATCCAAACCCTTCCTCACAGCACCAGTTCTTCAACCATGAGTTAAAGTTCCTGGTGCACTGCTCTATGTTTCCTTGCCTCTCACAGGTAGTACTTCTGAGAAAGTGACAGAAGTAGCTACTTGCTTGAGACCCCTCCCAGTTTCCTAAACTCTTCCTGAACTTCCTTTGGCTCCCATTTGCCAAGTCATTAGTACCTAGGTGGATAATGACATCCAGCTCACCCTCCTGTCTTGTCTTCCCAGTGATCCCAGTATCTTCCTTCCATCCCTCCATGCCGTGGCACCTGGTAGGCACCTCACCTCCCTGTCCTCCCCTCCGTGTTCCTAGCTGGATCCCTCTTATGATGGAGTCCCCACCAGGATTCGCTTCCTCCTCCTCTGGGGTCCACTGCTTTCCCACTGAGGTCACCTCCTTGCCTAACCTCCACATCCTTTCCTTCCACTTCCTGGGCACCTCTATTTGGTTGTCCTCATTTGCCAGTGTGGCATATGAGTTCTTGAGAGGAATGGGATCTGGGATGTGCCTCTGCCTGACTGCTCTAACCTCCCTGAGCCCACTGTCATCCAAGTGCTCCTCGCTCTCGCATCCTTTGAGGCAGCTGCATTGGACTGGGTGGTTCCTGGACAGGGGTGATGGTACTCTGACCCAGTTTACTTCCGCCTCTGAGTCTGGCTACCTCATCCCGCAGTCCCGAGAGATGCATGCAGATAGGGCAGCACCTCAGTGTCCAGAAGGTCTGCCTGAATATGGCTGCCCCACAGCCACTGCATTGCACCACTCCCCACATTATACTGCAATTCCACTACTTATCTGCTACTGAAGCTCTCTTAGTTTCTTTTTATTTATTTACAGTACTAAAATCCTGTAACTGATCCTCAGATATATATTTTTAAGGAAAAAGAAACCAATAAATAAATAAATGAGTCAAAAACTTGTCGTGCTGAGGGTTGTCTTTCCCCTTATGCCCTCCTACTTCACACCTCTTACTATACCCTGTGTTTGCTCCTGTCAATCAGATTTATCAGGGCATATATATAATTAAGAGTTGGGGGAGGGGTGGAGGGGGCAAATTTGCAGCAATTAAAGACAGCACAGAATTACACCACCACTATTTTTAAATTTTCAACAGCCCAAAACAATTATAAGTAAAGACAACACAGAAAGAAAGTATAGTGTCACTACAAGCCTACAATCTAAGTTTAAAAGAAAAATACCAGTTACCAGTTACTCTGAAGCACTGAATTGAGTATGTTTCCTTCCTTCACCTTCTGGCTATACCGACCATTTATTTATAATACCAATATCATGCAATAATCATAACCAGCTGGCCAAGCATCACAGAAGCAACCTTGCCAGGTATGCATTCATCCGATCCTCTGAGAGGGAATCAGGCCTAGCACTATAAAGTTGTTTATAGAAGCTTTCAAACTCTGATACAATGTCCCTTGGGCCTGTTTTAGGACAGCCATCTCTAGATGAGTTAACCGCATTGATGAGCCTGGCTGTTTCCTGTTGCTTAACACGTAGTGCCAGCAGTCTCCCGTTTTTTCACCTTGGTCTACACAGGATGATTTCGATTTAAGAATAGCATATTACACTTTTTCACTGATCAAATCATTGTATTTTGCCCTTAGCTTTATAAGTTCTTGATGCTCTGTTTCGGTGGAGGAAGGCAAGATGTTTTTTTCCAAATCTCTAATTCGGCCCAGTAACTCAGTAATCTGATTCTCCCTCTTACATGCCCTCATGGAAGCTATCTTATGAGTTCACCCTTAGGAAGCATTTTAGAGCCCCCATTCTATATCTACCTGGCCTATGGAGTTTAGATTATCTTTGGTATGCTGTGCAATGCCTTGTTGTTTATCTATCACCCACTCATCTTTAATAACTGATTGTTAATTTTCCAGACCATGTCTGTTTGATTTATGGGTGATAGTGACAGTGTGCAATTCACTAGTGAGTGGTCTGAGATGACTCCGTGAGATCTGACACTCCATGAGACTGGCCAAAAGTTGTTTACTTGGCAAGAAATAATTGATATGGGATGAGGTCCCATGAACAGGAGATCGGAATGTGTACTCCCACTGATCGGGTGTAACACCTCCAGGGATCACACAGTCCCAATTTATCTATTAGGTCGCTGATGGCTCTTTGTGCTGGGGACAGACCGCCTCTCTTTGCCAGTCTTGTCAGCATCCGCGAATGGCAAGTTCCAATCTCCCCTAACAAAAGTGGAGCAGAAATGAAAGGCAACAGGATATTAACCAGTTCCATGACAAAAGAAGGTGCATCTGTGTTTGGCCCATATATGGACCCAAGGACTATGTCAGACCTCTCCAGAGTACCAATCACAAAAACATACCTGCCCAGTAGGTCTCGAATACACTAGCTACATTTAAACCTGAGGGACCTAGCAATCAGAATTGCAACCCCTCTACTCTGCGTGCTTGTATGTGCTGCATAAACTTGTCCTATGTTAAGCCTTCTCAGTAAGGTTGCTTCAGATTCAAGCAGGTGTGTCTCCTGCAAAAAGGAGATTTGCCCCTTAACCATTTGCAGGTGCTTAAGTATTTTATATCTCTTACTTTTGTTGAGTGCCCCTTTAATATTCCATGAATTCACATGCAAAATGTTAGCCATATGTCATGTTATCAACTGTTATTGAGGAACTTGAAACACAGTAGAAAATAGACTGAACCTTTCTGATACCATGGAGCCCTTCCCACTCCCTCTTCTGTTACCGTACCCATGACACAACACAATATCATTTACCCCCTCCCCCCATCCAACCATATTCCGTGAATTAACAGAATAACATATAATGCATGATAACACCCATGCCAGACCACAAAGTGCTAGCCGAATGGCCTAATAGCCCATGACTGCTTGAGAAGTGGTAAGGCCCCTCACTTGAATCGGTGTATGATGCCATCAGGCAAAACAGTTAAAGCCCTTGTCCCTCCTGCCCCACCCCCATTAACAATAAGCTTTAGAAACCTCCTTGAAGAAACAAACATCAGAACTCACTAATTCACTAACAAAACTTCCAATTTTCAACATTGGTATAACCAACAAGTATCACTCTCACAAAAAGGAAAGAAGGTAAAGGGACTTTCATCCAGACCCTATAATTTCTGTAGGTCGAAATATCTGCTTCCATAGTGTGGTGGGTGATCCATATGGACTCTGGCATTTACCCATTTGGTTTCATGACTTCCTCAAATGATACAGCCAGTACCCCCTTCCCCTTTAATAGTGTAAAGTGATGAGGTAGTTATCAGTCCCACCAGTCACCATAATCAGTTTGTTTACGTGTCCCTGCTAAATGGAAAGAAACAAGAGGAGGAGATGGGTAAATAAAAGTAAGGATGAAAGCCTGGATATGGGTTCAGCTGCTGAGTAGGTCCTTGCGATAGTGCGCACATTGGCGCAACAGGATTATGTGTGTCTCGTCTTGTTACAGCAGAACCTCACAATACTGTGCATAATCATGAAGCCGTTCCATACATGCAGTTCAAAGATCGCGCCTGGATCAAAGCGGCTGCTAAGGAGGCCTTAAAGAGCAGGTACTTAGTAAAGGTGCATATCTTAAAGAATGAAGGTTTGGGGCCTTTAGATGCCTCTGCAATCATTCAGTTTGCTTTTTATTTATTTATTTACTTACTTTTCCATCTTTTTATTTGTATTTTGCCAAGTGCTAGTGAAAAAAAAAAAAAAAAGAGTCCAGTGGAGTCCCCGTGTGATGATGTCAGAAAACTCTTACTAGTAAGGCTGCCAGTGTATTTCAAAGAGAAACTACGACTTTTCTACTTTTCAGATATTTCTTTCAGACTGACCTATAGGTGGAGCTGTAAGCAGACTCAGCCTGCCCCAGTGCGTCCAGACTGACCTACAGGTGGTGCTGTGAGACCCTACAATTGCGCTGTGCAATCTACATGCAAATCAGGTCATAATGAGATGCTAATATGGATGTTTGCCCACCGACTGCCTAAGTAGGCTCATTTGTAAATCACTTTAGAATACAGCAAATGTTTGCCTGGGAAAAGTCCAAGTGCTGGGCCAGGCGTGTTGGCCTGCGCAAACACGCACAAATGTGTTGTGCCCGCAAACTATCTTGAACCATAATACAGTTCTGCAGTATTTGGCCTGCACTGTTTGCAGCTTTAGTGCATACACTTGTTTGCTAGCTATACATTGATCACGTAGTTCACCTATACCTTCCTCCATGTCTGTGTGCACTGGGCTGCTGTTTTGATTTGCACTTCTCAGATGATATATTCGTAGCTGTCTTATTTGCTGGGCTATTATTGCACTGTACTCCCAGCCCCATTTTCATGGCTTCATTTGCATGCTATATTCAGTTGTTTTAGCCAGGGCTATTTCTCTGAATATAGCATGCAAATATTCTGAAACTAATTTAGCACTGTGCACTAATTTTGCCATGGGGCTAAGTTTTAATATCTGGCCTCACGTTATCAAAAATCACATATTTCTACTAAATATATTATATTTCAGTGGCCGAAGTGTTATTTTTCCAGGAAGGTAAAGGTGAATGACATGGTCAATGTGTGTGCTAGCAAAGAAGTGGATGCACTAAAGATGCAAACAATACAACAGTGCAGGCCAAATAAACCAGAACTGTGTTATGGTTCAGACAGGTTCAAGTGAATTGTGAGCACAACAGGGCTCAGTTTTAAGTTTAAAGTTCCAGGAGCCGTTCGTGATTTAGTAGTTTATAAGGGCAGCATGTAACTAAAGTAGGCTTGGCATAAAATGCCACTTCGTGACTGCGCTCGGTCCTGGCGCGAGTCCTCGATGGGGGTTATGCTTCTGGTGTCGGTCGATTTATGGACGGCCCGGCTAAAAGACCACTATGCTAAATATTTATAAAACAGGTACTTTATTTACAATTTTATGTATATGGGGTTATTCTGCACTACAAATTACTTCAGTGTGTGCCAGAAAGCACACTGCATGTCTATTAACAAAAACAAGGGGGTAAAGCTGACAGTGCTCCTTTATGGCAGTGAACTGCAAACCTGAGAGGTCAGTTTGAATCCATTAGCTCTTCTTGCATATTGTGTGACCTGGAAGCAAGTTCTGGTTTGGTGTGCCTTTTCTGGTTAAACAATTTCCCCAAATATAAACTTTAAGAATGGCAGGGCCCTGGTTGTTAAATACCAAGTCTATCTATTTTTTCTCTTTTAGTCTTTTTCGGCTGCCACCCCCCTATCCTCTCACCCTTCCTCCCTGATTTCTTCTAGGTTTCTGAAATGATTCTTTGTATGCGTTATTCATGTATCCTATTTACCGTGATGCCATATCTGAACTGATGAATATGGTTGTATGCTCTCTTTAATGTTGTATGCCCTTGTTTAACATGTTTAACATGTATGTACTCTCCTGAAGTGAAACCTTTGTAAAAGAGCCTTGGCTCAAAGGTAATTGTAATCCTAGGTTTAAATAAATAAATACATTTATCAAAGGAAACCCAGTTTGGTTCTAGGTCATTATTTAGCATGTACCCTCATGTGCAGCACTGAGTGTAGAAATTTGCAAGTAGTGGAATAGCTAGACTGCTATGGTGGTCTGGTCATTTACTGTAATTGAGTCAGGTAGCTGTGACGTAACAAAGCTGTTATTTGCAGCCGCCTGTCATGTCATTGCAAAAACACACAGGGGAAAAAAACATTTGCTACCATAATGTGTGAAATCCTCAACTGCTATTCATTTGTTAAGTGTGCATCACTGACCTAATAGAGAAGGGAACACTAAGATAATCTATATTGTAAACTTCAGGTCCATTCAGAAAGGAATGCATTGAACTTCTTCTGTTTCTCTCTCAGCCCCTTGCAACATGATGGGGGAGGAGAGAGAGAGAGAGAGAGAGAGAGGGAGGGGGGAGAGAAGAGAGAGAGAGCTTCCATAGTAGTAAAAACATTTGTCCATGCCAAATGTTTGCTTGTTTGTATTGGCATTGGTTGTGCAGGAGATAGAAATAGGCATCATAAGAATGGTAGAAAAGTATTGATGTTGCCTATGTGAATTAGTACATCACTGTAGCATAGTAGGGTGGGTGTACTGCATATCTTCCTATGGCACAGCTTATTAGCTTTTGGTATTGCACTAAAAGTAGCACTCTTTGAGGTCACTAAAACCATGCCCTGTGTGATCCAAATGTCATAGTCCATCACTGCACACATGTACTCCCACCCTTACAGCTCCTTTTTCAAATTATCCCCAAAGTGAACATTTACAGTATTACAGGAAGATGGATCTACAAACCTATTTAAACTGGGATACATCAAAAGATTCAGAAAGAATTCTTGACATTTGGGCTGAAAAATTACATTACTCTTTTGCAGAGTTACACATTTTTGTGACAGTGCCCTTATGTTAGAATAGGGGTAGAGAGGGAACAATATTTCATTTTGCATAAAAAACACAGAGAGATGCAGTTATGTCCTCTAAAGATTGGATTAGGCCACAATAGTCCACTCTGAAAAGTGGAAGGACAGAAGATGTTGTTGTAGTCCGCAAGGGATGACAGACCTTAAAACATTTCCTGTTGCTTTTCTCTGTGTTGAATAAGATCAGAAACAAATAATTGACTCCCTTGATGTGCACTATGTATTCCATCCTATATAAATAGTGTACCACTTGCTCACTTTTAAAGTAATTTTCCAGTTTTCAGCAAAACACTAACAGATGGCATCAGCAGGGATCACATTTCATAACATTACCAAAAAAAACCTTGAATTTTAGTATATATAGAGAATCCATTCTTTATAGCTAAAGACTGAAGAAAATTTGTTTTTGCCCCTTAGACTGCATCTGTCCTCTGTTGTTGTTCCTGCCTATGATATTCTGCTGAGTGACATCATGATCCATTACCATGGCAATGACTGATTGTGGTGTTAGAAGCAGAAGATTGGGATTTAAGGCAGGAAAAGCAGTCAGGATAGATGAAGTTTAAAGGACAAAGATAATGTTTTCATGTAAACGTCTTCTAGTAAAAATGGAACGCTCAGAAATACAAATTTTTGGTGTGTGTGGGTGGGGGGCGGTAACTGAGCTCTGCTGCTGCCAGCAATGATTATTTTGCTGTTTTTAATATGTCCCACTGAGCCACTCATTGCAGTATGAGAGGTGTCATGCACTTTTGTTGGGTGAGAAATGGTGAATCGAGGCTGAACTGTTCCCTCAATCACCAGATGCAAACAAAACCACACCTATGCTGCAATACATGGCTCTGTGGGACATACTGATACCTTATAAGTCCAGGAAATGTTTCCATCTTAAATGTAAAAAGTAAAAATAAATAGATTGTCCAAACATGCCAATTTCTAGCACAGGTATACAGGAGACACTCTTTGCTGAATAAGAGAGTCTTGTGCAGTGTTGGGTAAGTTACTTTAAAAAAGTAATCAGTTACAGTTACTACTCACTCTCAAATAAATGTAATCAGTTATAGTTACTGATTACTTTTGTATAAACAGTAATTAGTAACTGTAACTGTACTGCATATTATTTTTTCTATTACTTTCTATTACTTTTGACAACTTGATGCAGGAAGCTTGGTTGGTGCTGGTCAGTGTTGTATGTCTCAACTATTGTTAAGCCTAGTAAAGGTATCTCCTCTTGTATCAAACACGATGTTTGCTTTATAGTGGTGTTTCACACTTCTCTGAAGCAAGAAGTGCCATAGTGTGGTAGAACCACTGTCACTGCAGTCAGCTTGGATTTGGATTTCTTGAACACACATTTTGCAACCAACCTCCACAATAAGAACTTTTGGATTTATTCAGAAGAGATTTCCATTGGACTTTACTAAACAGCTTTTCCAACATAACATAAGTCCATCTTTTTTTGAAAACCTGAAGCCATTCTAAAAGCTCACATTGCAGCAAATCAGTTCTGTGGAGGACAAGGTTACAAACCCACAGACTGGGGGCTGCACACATGCACAGCTTGTTTATGGGTTTTTTTTTTCACTTCTTCAAACTGGAGATCTGGGTACACCAGCTTAAAATGAGTTAACTCTGACATCATGAGAGAAAATAATCTCATATATCACTGAGCAACCAGTCACTTCCTTGTATTAACTAATCAGTAACAAATCATTTCATTATGCAAATCAGAAGGCTATGGAGGCAAAGTTTCAACAGAGCTGCTGAGATATGTTGCAGCAAGTGGAGTGGAGGCAAAGTTTCAACAGAGCTGCTTGAGATATGTTGCAGCAATCTGTGCTGCTAATGTGACATACTGTACTGTTCTGTACCCCTAAAATACAGTATACTGCATGAAGCAGTATTGTTGACAGAGTGGCTGATAACAGGTTACCTCAGTGAATAAGTTATTAAGGATACGACAAAGGTTATTACACATGCACACACACACACACACACACACACACACACACACTCATTGAGGGGCTCCCAATGGCAGTAGAGGGGGTTGTTAATGTGCTGACCCCCATTAAAATGCATATGACAGGAGGACTGACAGCCAATTGTTATATCCTCAGAGCCATGTTGTGAAAAACATCACTGAAAATTGGGGCTAAAATAAACATTTTTGGGATCGGTGCAGTATTAGCCATCCACTGCTAAACAATTTAAATCACAAATTTTGGTGAGAAAGAAGTAATGTGATCGCCTGGGAATTGAATCCAGGTCCACAGAACACCATCCCAAGCTCTAACCACTGAGTTACATGCTCACTTGATTGGTCTGGGGTTCCAAGACATACTTCCTTTTCCTGGTATTGCATATCCACCAACTGGGAAGAGGAGGCTGCCAGGTTGGGATTCAACTCCCAGCAGGTCACATAATTTCTTTCTCACTACTGTTTGTGATTTAAATTGCTTAGTAGTACCTAATATTATACCAAAAACATGTAGATCCCATGGATTCAAATAACTAAACTTTATCCCACTCAGAAATATGCTGGTATACTGTATGTGTGAAATGTTGAAACTGAATTTGTTTAGAGCAGTCTAACCCACCTTGATCATCCTAAATGCATGGCTGCCCTCCCTATGTAAGTATATGCAACTAGAGTTTGGGGTCAGAAGAGTGGTAGTGGGGGAGGGGTCTAATTTGCCTGCAAGAACAGTGACTGCAAGTTCAGAGTCAAACCTTTTGCTGTAGGCTATTCCATTTGTTTTAACTGGCTTGACTGACACTTTAGTTGGATATGGGATTTGCAGGACTAATGCTGTCACAGAATACTAATGCAAGTGCATGGACAGGTGCTTGCTGTAGCTGAAAAGAAAGGACACTGGATTCCCACCAACTTGGACCCCCCCCAAAAAAAATATCTATGAGCCAAACTGTTTAAGGCTAGCATGTCTTAAAATGCATTGCCAATCTCCAGTCAGTCTGTTCTAACTCACATCTTATAAGTTATAACACAGCATGCAATGACTTGTTTAGTTACATGTTGTTCCTGTTCGATTTCCTTCAACACAAGTAGGATCCCAGTATTAAATTGTGCATTCATCAGTAAAACAATAAGGTTGGGTAGCCCAGAGTATAGGGTTGTGAATCTGGAGACTGGTGTTTGAATACTAAGTTGTAAATTTATTTACACAGTATAGCCCAGCTGAGATGCAACACATTGTTCACAGTGGGATCCTGCTTTTACCCATTTCCACAGCGGAGTGAACAAATGACTTGCCTGAGATTATAAAATAGAGTGCAGCTGCGGTGCACCACCAGAACCTTACTGTTGTGGTGCAGTGCTTGTTGCAATCTCTGCACAATGTTTTGAAAGTCTGGCCTCTGGATTAATAAAGGGATCATTAAAATCAGTCAGCTAGTTGAGAACTTATCCTACTATCTTTTTCTCAACTTTAGAATAGATTTAACCTGGAAAGCTCACAAACATTTCAATATTTTCAAATAAGATCTGTAATAGCAAAACTAATAGATAGGTTATTAACACTGGGAAAAGAATCAAAAATATACAGTACACAATTCAGTACACAACAAGCAAGTAAGTCACAAGATCCTGAATAGGAAGTTAAATATAAAAAGTAACTTAGACTTCAAATAGGACGGCAGAAAGAACTTTGTTGGCACCAACTTGTACACATCAGTATATTCTTTATAGTATATTCAATATACCTTCATTTAGGTTCCAATGTCATTATAACTGATACATCTCACTGCACAAGAGTATGTTTTAGGAAGCCAAAAAAAATGTTATCAATCTGTTGTTTAATCAGTTACTCACTTCTTTGTATTTTAATTCCAGCATGTTGTTCACTGTCCCCAGAGGTCAAACATCCTATGGCGTAAATACACTGTATTAAACTATAGGTGTTTCATTGTTTCCTCCCACCATGGGACACCACTCAAAATAGGACTGAGTCCTAGACTAGTCAACTTTCCCAATTAACAAAGTAATAAAAATTACAAAGTATTTCAGACAATATAGTTTACCTTGGAGGGATGTTGTACTGTTATTTTATGTTTCTTTGTTAATTTCAGGATATTTTCTAAAGAAAATTGAGTGATAAAGCTATCAACATATTACAATAATATGTGCTGCATTTTAAATGCCTAAGACAGAAAATAAAGGACTTAGTTGCACTCCTTTTATAACCTACAATACAAACATTAAAAGATAGGAAAGTATTTATGATGAGCAATGATGATCACAGCTCATCATGGCATGACTGATTCAATGAAGAAAACCACACTCATGAGCAAGAGGCAGGCTCAGTTATTTATGCTCCTAGTTTGGGCTCACAAGGAAAAAACAAGGATCAGCTGGAAGATTAATATATGGAACAATACTTGAGGGGTCCAGCCCCATTATTCTCAAATAGAAATTACAGTCTCTGTCTCTCGAGTATGTCGTTCTACACTCATGAGTATTGGTGTGCATTACAGCAGTTTGAGCAAGAGCCAAATTACACCAACTACCGAACTGTTCAGTCTAGACTGGGACAAGTACAAGACAGCAAGCACATTACGTGTGTGGCACCTGTGGCACACAACCAAAAGGTAACTTTTGAGCATGTTCACTAGTTCATGGAGTTAAGGTTTACATCAGATTTTAATCATTCAAGCTCTGGAAATGTGAGATGCAGACTCAGTCTCACCAGATTCTGAACATGTTGGATCCAGACTCAGCCTGTCAAATTCTGAAAATGTGGAATCCAGACTCAGCCTCCCAAATTTAACTATGTTGTCCTGTTCCACACACCTTGTATAGACAGATGTAGAGTCCAAACAGAATCCCTTGGATCCCATTGCAGCTTATAGAACCAACAAACCTTCCTAACGTGATCAATTCCGTATTGCTAAACTGATTTGAAAACACTTTCTTTACAAATCAGTAAAGTGATTTTATTAGGCTGATAACTGTGTTCATATCAGTAATATAAACAAATTTGAGAGCTTAAAAATATAAATTGTCCTGTCTAATAAGATCTTAATAAATATGATTTTATACAGGTCCCACTGCACATGAAAACACTTCCAGTCACTGTACCTGTCACATCTCTTTCTTTCATCTTACTATCCATAACTTTTTATGTGAAACAGGCTGTTAATTTATCATACTAACTGTGTAAGGATTAGCAGTCACTCACCCACCAAACTAAATCACTGCCCACTGGACAAAAAAATGATTAGTGTCAGAATAACAATAAACAAAAAAAGTGAATTACAGAAAGACAAACATAAATAAGCAGACAACATGCAAAGAGAACACAAAGGAAATGAGAAAGAAAGCAAAACAATATATTGCAAAATAATTCATACCTAAACCCAGCAAAGGGGCAGAAATCAAACCTCCAAATCATCAAAGGCTACACTACAATTCTGTTGTGGAGCAATAAAAGTATGTATTCCACCCACTAAAATGTTCTTTTCAGAGAACAGGCCCCGATTAATCTCCTCCAAGATTAACACGCTGGGCTGTTGACTGCCAGATAGGGCTTCAGCTGTTTGAACATATCTGGCATTTGACTCAAATAGACATATCCATCAGTCTGTATTATTTTAGATATATCACTCTAGTAATGCATGTATGCATTTGACTTATTAGACATTTGGAATCAGCAGTGGTAAATGTCTGGCCTGTATATCGGTACATACTGTATGGTGTGGGATTTTGTAAATAAAATCTTTGCACAATGCACATTTTAGCAAGTGCATCTTTCTTATCAGTTTGTTCTTTTCTCTTTTTTCTCAGCTTCTCCCCTTATTCAAGTGTGCCTTTTTCTGATGGGTTCTTTTCTTTTCAGGCTACACTCTGTGACAGCACTACTCATTCTTGAATAGGCAGCCATTTAAAAGTTTAAGGAATCAGATGTGTGATCAGTTGTTAATTTATCACTTTGTCCAAACATGCAGGCTAAGTACTTCGAAAAGGAAAAAAAAAAATCTTTCTTCAGTTAAGGTCTGCTGGCTGCAAAACTGCAAGAACTCTAGTTTGCCATCTGTTTCAGATTACCTCTTTCTCAAATGGACTGCTTTTAAATCATGGGACCCTTTTGGCAGAGGCATAGCCCAACTTCCTAAGGTTTGCGCATATCTGCAATCTGAACAGTGCAGCAATACAGTTAAAATGTCAGTGAGGGGAAAAAAGTTAACAGTTCCCTAGTATTTAGGAAACCAGTCCTTCCTGTCCACAGGTAAATCTTTAAAATGTGGAGTGACAGAGGATCTTGTGCAGCTGTTTCTGTCACTGACAGCATGAAACAGCAGAGCTGCTTCATCCGAGAATGACAATCTCAGCTCCGATTAAGCAGTTGACCTGGATAGTGTCACTGCTAATCAGCATTTACACAAAGCCCCACAAAGCAAATCTTACTAGTGAAATTAAATGCTTTGGAAGAGCCAGAGATAGTTTAACTGCAGAGGTATTGATAAAGATAGTATTCATTATGTCGTGACACCAGTTCTTTTTTTTTTTTTTTTTTAGTAGAAGCGCATTTTTTTAGAGAAAAAACAGTTGGGGTTACCATTTTAAGCAGCCTACATCTTTGCTGAACAAACACGCTTATTTCTGTTGCATGGGTCTCCACAAGAAGTCAGCCTAAAGGCGCAACTGTGACAATGACTGCTATTTAACCGTCTACTTTATGTTCCAACAGTAC
Source organism: Neoceratodus forsteri (assembly GCA_016271365.2). Classification (NCBI taxonomy): domain Eukaryota; kingdom Metazoa; phylum Chordata; order Ceratodontiformes; family Ceratodontidae; genus Neoceratodus; species Neoceratodus forsteri. The sequence goes on along the minus strand of CM057452.1, from coordinate 262,557,463 downwards.
TGCATCAACTTAGGATACAGTTGTAAATGTAGTTTTTCATGCTTGACTTCAATGAACACTACATTTAACAACATTTATCCAATAAAAGGAAAATGAAAACACTGTTGCTATTAGCTATGTGCCTGCCCTGACTGTTAGTATTCATAAAGACCTTGAGGTTGGCTATGCTCCGGCTGCAGGCTCCCTGCTGACTTGTGGTTGCTGCACATTGCTGCTGAATAACATTCAATTATAAAGTGGTTGCACAGATTAATTTATCTGTACTTTAATAAAAACTATCAATATGAGTGGACTTACGACTCAAAAATGTGCTTATTTTCTTCTGCTTCATTCTGGGTGCTCCACTTGGTGTTCCCACTCTCTCAGTAACCATTCTGAAGTAGATCTAACTGAAATTTCAAATGACTACCTGGACGTGAAAGCAGTCTGACTGTATTTTGGAACAAGTCAGAATACTGTGTTAATCTGTCCTTCAGTAAACATGGATTGCTCTTTACAAAGATTTTTCCATACCAGGAAAACACTGCAAGTGCTTTGTATTTGGAAAAATCAGATTTTATTAATTTTATTCATTTAAAGCACATTATTATTATTATATATGCTTATGCATAAAGGAAGCCATACCAACCCGACTGCTGCCATAAGAAACAGACAGTTTCTGTTCTCCTTAGAAGTGACTAGTTCCCCATGCACGCATACCTGTTAGTTCAGAAGCATGGTCCCTCTGGAGAGTGTGTGTGCCCTGTGCGGTTCCATTCAGCGTGCCTCGACAGTCTCCTGGTGATGTGGAGAATTAATTTGATGGAATAATTCCTTTTAAAGGACTTTTCTACTGTACGGTACCTCCTGAATTGGTGGTATTTTATTTCTGTTGGAGAGTTGCAGTTATTAATTTGAGACCCTTGCTGGGGTGGCTCACGCTACTATACCCAGGCGCCATCAGAGTTAACGGAAGTAATTTTTTAAATATCTATGACCGCATGAAAATTAAGCTGATTTGGATAGAAGAACTCAATTTCATTAGCTTAGGACAAGGAAAATGAAAAACAATAAATTTAAATAGTTTTGTTTACTCTTGACTGAGCAGAACAATTAAGAGTGAGACAGAGAAAATCCCATTTCAGGTTGCCATATTCTTCAGTGCTGGTGCGTGCTCCATGCCTGTAAGTAATTTTACAAAGACACTCTACTTGCAAAATAGCATTTTGTTTCATAAATGTTCGGGGGGGTGGCAGGGGAGCAGGTTTGGGTATTTGCTGGACCACCAGGGCATCTTGTTATGGGGGTAGGAACAGGCGAATCATCAGATAACCAGGGACTATAAACTTCAAGGAGGCAAATTTGGAAGAGATGCTAGTCTGCGTCTGGCTGTAATCAATACATAGACAATTTGTGATGCACTGCTGAGCTGATCAATAGCCACCCTCCTCCATAAAAGTTCCCTGGCTCTTGTGGCTACCCAGGAAAGTGATGGAATCAGCTTACAGAGTACTTATAATTTACCAGCACGGTTTTCTTTCCACATGGTTTAGAAAAAAATGGGAAGGACTTTTTTTCTTGTTGATCACGACACTGGGGAATTGGACACCTCCCTTATCACTGTTATGTTTTTTTTGGTGGGGGTTGTTGCTGAGATGGAGGGTCAGGTGGAACAATAAAAAAAAAAAAAAAGATGTGATCGGGCATTGGGATCGGCACGCTTGGGGGGGGCACTTACAGGGCGGTGACACTAGTGGATTGGGCAACCTCTCTCTCTCTCTCTCGTGGGTTCCCTAGTAGTGGAAATAATCACAGGGACTGAGGGACACACTGACGACCATGACTGATGATCGTTTTTAAGGGGCTCGGCTGCAGTATGACTGAAGTGTGTGCTCTGCCACTGTACTGGAACCACTGTAGGGACCGAATTTTGGGGGGGGGCTCCTTAATAAATGGCACAGCCACAGAACAAATCATGTCTGCTCTGCTCAGTCTCATTGCCGATGTCACAGCAAGGCATGCTGAGAAAAGTAGGAGGTAGCACAACATGCATCTAAACCAGAGACATGTTTCATGTGCTGATTATGAGAATGCTGTGCACTTCACTGGCTGTCTCTACACAAATAGAGTTTTCTCTTTCTTCATCATGGCAATGCTGCTCAGTGGTCTGTTGGTAATGGCGGTGGGGGGTGGCAGATGAGATGGAGAGGCAGGCGTAGCATGCATGTGTAACCCCTAGATGGCGCTATCCCAGGGGCTACTACCCCTGCCTGATTTGCCACTAACAGGTTGAGGGGCCTGGATCCAATGGCGGGTGCCTCCACCCAGAGGTCAGGGTTTGCAATAGTTAAACTAACTTGGTCACAGCCCTCTGGGACACTGCAACCCTCCTTTCTTCCCACTAGTGGCCCACACAATATATCAATTACCTTCACAGTATACACTCACACCCCAGGTCTGGTTCCAGCACTGGGACCTCCTGTGAAATGAGATACAGTGCAACAATCACAGTACAGTACTTTAACATAGACAAATACCTCAGGCAGTATAACTTTGCTGAAACAAGCAGTTCTGATTTATTGGGGGGATATAACAAGGACAGGGGAAATCAGGTTAATTAGCTTATCACTCTAATAATCTACCCTATGGCTCTGTGCACAGGCCTATCCCTATCAGTTACTGTCCCTGGGTACCCAAGCCCTAGTGGCTAGTCCAAACCGTGGCAGCTGGTAGGGGCCCTTTCACACAGAGAAAGGAGAATTAAACAGTCAGCAGTACAGTAATTCATTTGGATTTAATGTGCAATTCAACAGGGAGGCGACCCTGAATTAGTACTCACGACCTCCAAATAAGATAGGGTCCTTCAATGTCAGCAGGGCTCACTTGAGGTACTTGAGCCTCTTCACACATCCATATAGAAAGCACTATACCAGGCAGGCTGCATCTGTATCCCGATGCTAATTACTGCACAATACCGGAGAACACAGCAGATTCAGTTTCTGACAGACCCGAGTGCAATTTTCAGCAATTCCTTCAGTCTTCACAAAGGTGAGCCTGGTTTCTATCTTCAGAGATCCTTTGATTCTTTTCACAGGACGGATTCAGTCTAACAAGCTGTTACACAAGCTGCAGACCGGAACTCTGGGCGCCTTACACGTTTTTTGACTAAAACTGCACACTGAAAAAGCACAGGGCTCCTTCCTTCTTCACTGCCAAAGCTCAACTGAAACTCCAACCGACAAAACCGGGCACTTCCTTTGAGTTCCTCCCAGTTCTTGGCTGGATTGGCTGTCACTCTGACTAGACTGCTGCTGTTGGTCCAAAAGGGCACTGAAGTCTAAACTCACATCTCCCAGAGTCACTGCCTTTACAATCCTCTTGTGGCTGGCTCAGATTATGAGTCAAGTTCTGGTTACGTCCAAAGGCACCTATTTAGGAGCTAAGCTACCCACACTGATTGGTCCCAGTTCAGCAGTTCAAAACTAGAATGGGGAACTAGCAGACACAGTTCTGACTGCAAAGAAAGCAGGTTAGACAAACTGTAATTTCATTATTACTCTAAATAATTTCTGACAAACAGTTACATCTTTCAGATGGTTCCCTTGCACTCCTAGTGACTGCAAAAATGAAGTATGAATTGGCGGCATCTGAGTGGTACTCAGAGAAGCACAGTCCCCCCCATACAAACTATTATGTCTGCAAGCAGACAGCTCTTAAAGAGACAGTACCAGAGGCTCTAAAACACTCACTGATAAATGGCTTAAATGCCAAACACCATTCAGGCTTGGAGCATTCAAGCAAGCTCAGAAAGTCTTTTGAGGAACCCCATTTGCAGGGGTTACACCTTTCCTGGCCTGGGAAAGCTTGACGTCCGCGTCAAGCAAGTACCCCCATAAGTTTCAACTGCAACCATATACATTTGCATTAGGCTCGCACATGTAATCATCAGTCAATATATCATTTTACCAAGAACACATTTCTGAAACATTGCAGTATGTCACTCTTTACACAGTATTACACACACATTGTACCATAACTCAAGTTATTACCTCTTGTACATGAAACCTGAAGAGAGGAGGCCCTTCCTATCAGTTACCTTGGGGCTGGATGGGGAAGGGCACCATACTTAGAGGGCAACACAAGTAACTTGGAGTTAGGCACTGATGCTCAGTTTGGGCAATGAGCTCGGGACACATACACTCCTTTATGGACAACATTGAGAGGCAAGGTCACAGGCCTCCCAAGTGAATCATAACTGAGGTGCACCACAGGCTTAACATCTGACCAGTCTTTCTAGGGGCAGCTGTTATAGTCTCTGCACTCTGAGCCTCATTTTCAGCATTGTCCTCACTTGTCAGGGGAGTCTCCATGGGGTAGAGGCTAGAACTTGGGGCACTTTCAGCTCCAGGAGTTACAGTTTCTGAGTCCACAACATTTGGCTCGCATGGAAGCTTTCGGACACTGGCAGTGGACTGTCAGGGCACTCAAAATACTCTTCTTGTTGGATGTATCACCAGTCTGCCCCAATCTATCATTTCCTCTCCTGAAAGCTCAAACAGTTCAACCATGCACAATGATTCCATTTCATCTGATCTGATGCTTTGCACTTCATTCTGGGAGCATTGGCTCCAGGGATGAAGCTGAGCTTAGACAGTCCAGAAGGCCCAGCTTCATCTCCAGTATTGACTAGGGGATTGCCCCAAAACAATTGACTCAGTTCGTAAGAAGGATAGTATTCAAAGTCACCTCACTTTCTTCCGATGATAGACTGACAGTCATGCTCCAACTGGGACTTGTGGAGGTACACTTAACTTTGCTCTGTAGGTGCAGATTCTTGATCTTCTAGCAGTAGCTCTAGTCACTGGTCCAGAGGGGGCATCTTCTAGGGCTCAGACTCAATTAAGATTTGTCCAATGGGCAGTAAATGATTTCTATGCATTGTTTTTACATCTTTGAATTATTCTCAGGTCTTACTTTGTACACTGGCAGATCATCTAGTTTGCCCACTACAATGTGAGGGAGATGGTGCCATCTGTCACAATCTTGTGCTTGCCATGCAGTCCCAGATTTCTTAGCAATGTCTGATCTCCCTCCTGGAGTCTTGTGCTTTCACCTTTTATCATACTTTTCTTGTTGGCCAGATTTCTTTTGGCAGCCATGGTTTGAGCCAGTTGATGCGCATGAGTTAGCTGAGCCTTTAACTTTTGCACATACTGTAAATAGTTGTCAGCTTGAACCCCATCAGGAGAGACCCCAAAACACACATCTACTGGTAGTCGAGCTTCTCTTCCAAACATCAGGCGGTAGGGGAAGAATCCAGTGGCATCACTTTTGGTGCAGTTATAAGCATGTACCAGGGAGCTAATTTGTTGGCTCCATCTAGGCTTGTCCTTTGGGTGCGGTGCCCTAGCATATCTAGCAAGTCTTGTTTGAAGCGTTCAGGCTGTGGGTCCCCCTGGGGGTAGTGAGAGTGGTTCTGGACTTTCGCCTCCCCACAGAGAGCATCTCTTTGATCAGGCGACTCTCCAAGTCTCTCCCATGATCAGAATGGATTTCTTTGGAGCCCCATAGTGAACAAAAAGTTTTCTACAAGTACTTTGGCCACAGTGGATGCTTTCTGGTCTTTGGTGGGAAAGCTTGGGCATATCTCGTGAAATGGTCAGTGACCACCAGCATTACTGATATTTCTTTGATCTGACTCCAAACTCAGAAAATCAATACAGACCAGCTCCATGGGTGCACTGGTGGTGATGTTAACAGGGGCAGCCCTCTGGGGCAAAGCTCCTCTGTAGCTTGCGACTACAGGTTCGAATGTGTTGCTCCCATCAGCCCCATCTTAGGCCAATAGAATCTGGATCTCACCAAGTCAAGTGTTCTGTCTATACCAAGGTGCCCCATGTGGTTGTGCAAGGACCTCAGTACTGAGTCTCGAAAGGCAGTGGGCAGCACTGGTTGTTGTTTGTCTACTTGTCCCCTCTCTGTCTACTGTTTCTCTGTATAACAGTTTATTGATCAGTTTCAACTTAGGACCTTCTTTGTACAACAGTGCAGTTCTCAAATCAGTGGGCGTAATTTGGACACATCTTTTCCTGCATAGAGGCTTCTAAAGCTGCTTTGATCATGGGATCGGCGAGTTGAGCCCGCCGAGTACTGTCATTGTCCAGCTGAGGCAGTGCACCAATGTCTATTGCAGAAAAGTGGCAATAAGGCAGGTATGCAATTCTCAGAGGCTCCCAAGCAATCCACCATGCAGTCCCTCTCACGTCCGTGGACATTGTTCCTCCCTGTCAGCTTCGGCAGAGTGCCCATGTCAAGGTTCTGCCAATCGGACCCAATCATTCTGGGGAACAGGCCTCCGGAGAGAGCATCAGCATCTATGTGGTTCAGACCTGCGCGGTATCGAGCATAGTCATATGTAGATAATGCAGAAAGCCACCTATGGCCAGTGGCATCCAACTTAGCTGAGGTCTGCACATAGGTCAAAGGATTATTGTCAGTTTTACTAGTATTTTAGCCCCATACAAGTACTCATGGAATTGGTCAACAATAGCCCACTTCAAAGCTAGGAACTCTAACTTATGTACAGGATAGTTCTTTTCGGATGGGGTCAGGCTTCTACTGGCAAAGGCCACTGGTCTCAGGCCATTCTCGTGCTCTTGGTACAACACAGCCCCCAACCCTTGCAAGCTAGCATCATGTGCAGGGCGTAAGGTTTTCTTGGATCAGCATAGGCCAGCACTGGAGCATGGGTGAGTTGATATATGATCTCATGAAAAGCAGTCTCACAATCAGGAGTCCAGCGGGCCCCAAATACTTCACTCGGATGAAAATACACTCTTTCAGTCTTGAGGACGCTGACTTTTGGTATTTTTGTGGGTTGGGGATACCTTGAGTAGGTTAAGTAAAGGCGGATCACTCTTGGAATAGTCCTTGATGAAGCCAATATAATAACCACAGAATCCCAGGAATCTTTGCAGTTCTTTTTAGATTTTGGGCTGTGGCCAGGTGGTCAAGGCCTCAACTTTACTTGGGTGGTCTCTATTCCCTCGGTGGATACTATGTATCCCACTACTTTACTGATGTTTGAAAGAATTGACACTTATCAATGGACAGTTTAAGGCCAAAAGTCCTCCAGTGGGTCCAATACCTTAAATAATCTGCTCTCATGTTCCTCCAGTGAGCTGCCAAACACAATAACATCATCTAGGTATACCAGGCACTCTAGTAAGTTCATGTCCCCACTGCATGCTCCATCAATCGTTGAAAAGTGGCTGGGGCACCTGAAATCCTTTGAGGCATCCCTATGAATTCATAGAAGCCAAGCGGACAGATAAAGGCCGTCTTCTCACGGTCCTCTGGGGCCATCGGATCTGGTAGTACCACTCGGAGATCCAGCACAGAGAACCACTTGCTCCCGTTAGGCAGTCCAAAGCATCCTGAATGCGGGCATTGTGTACTGATCAGGATAGTCCGCCGGTTTAAGTGCTGATAATCCACACACATCCTTACTGTTCCATTCTTTTCCTCACTACCACAATGGGGAAGCATAAGGGCTTCTGATTCTTGTATTACACCAGCAGCTAACATCTCTGCGAATGCCGTCTCACATCATCTATGTCAGCAGGTGCCAGGCGTCGAGACCTCTCACGAAATGGTCTTCGTTCATGCAGCCGGATATTGTGCTCAGCTCCTTGCACGCATCCTACATCCCATTCCTTTAAAGAAACACCTGGTCTCTCTGGGCAAGCTTCTCACTGATCCTCACTTTCCATTCAGCTGGCAGCGGGAGTCGCCAAATCAAACAAGTCAGGCATTACTCTGTCATTCTTCCTTGAACTCTTGCTGCTGGGTAGCACTGCAGTGTCTGCACAATGCACATTAGCCAGGATGCAATCTCTGTTTACTCGAATGTCTCTTTCAGACACATTATGAACTTGGACCATTACCCTTCTGGCATAAGCATGAGCTCTAGCGGGCAAAATACTAGGCTTGACCAGCAGTCCCTCTGGCAATTTTCCATCGCCTGGTGCATCCAACATTAATATTTTATTCTTAACATCCTTTCTGATACGGACCTCTCCTGTAAGGTACACTGGGCATTTGGCGCCAGGATCAGAGACTCGGATCCTTCTTCCATACAATTCCGACCGGTTCCTCTGGTTCTGTTTTTCAGCATCTCTCTGTGCCTCATAGGCCTTCTTAATTAAAGCCGAACTCTTAAAGCTCTACTAGTCTTTGACCCTGTTTTCATAACACAACTGTGCCAGCCTTCCAGCATATGAGCATTTGTTCCAATCAACAAAGGACACCATCATACAGTCCAGTGGGGGACACACTAAGGCTAGGGTCTCTACTTGTTCGGCCACTCCAGCCACGGAGGTGGGGAAAGACAGCCAAATTGGATATACCCAGAATAGGGTAGGCCTCTCTTAACTCTATACATGCAGTCCTTCTAATGGTTGTAAGGGCTACGTCTGACAAATGCTTCTGATACCAATCCTGGAACATAATTGTCACTTGGGAGCCACTGTCTAATACAGCTCTTGTAGACACTCCATTCACCTTTACAGTGGTCTCCATGGAGGGACCCACTATTCTGGACCAGTCTGGAGAGGCGATAGTGGGGCCTGGGCAACTGACCTTGCCACAAAGGGCGTGAATTAGCATTTTTGGTGCCCTCACTGGGATCATGTCGTGCACCTCTTAACCACTGATTTCTTCTCGAAGCTCTCCTTGTAGCCTATATGCAACTTTGTCAGCGTCTTTTGGGACCTCTGATTCTTTTCATGTGCCCATCTTTCCCACAATTATAGCAAAACATACTTTCTGGAGTTTGAGCTGGCCGAGGCGCCACACTGGGAGCCAGGCGTGGGTATTACTAACTGGAAACCTGGTGCCATCTCTGTCTGTGGCGTGATAAGCATTTGGAGACATCTAGTCAGTTTCTCCACTTCCATGGTCAAGGAATTGAGTTTGGAGCTGTTATCAGCAGGAGATACATGGGTGGGTACCCCCACCCCATAGCAGATGCAGTCGGATATAGGTCAGGGCCCGTACTTGCAGGCGTGGCCTTCATAAAGGGACTGTTTTGAATTCCCGGATCTCTCAACAGTTCGCCTCCATTGTGGCATATCTTTTTCCTTGTCAGAGCACTTATTGACTGCCAACCTCTGCCCTGAACTTCACTTGATGGGCCACCCTCAGTCACTCGGGTCGTAGCCGCAGCTATTGGTGCAGGTCCTCCCGAGGTCGCTTTTTCTCAACTCCTTGAATTTCTCTCATTAACTCATCATAGGAGGGTGGAATTCCAGTCGATCTGCCAGGCGAACTGAAGCAACAGCAGTTCTGAGAAGGGGCAGACTTAAGATCCTGTCCAGCCTGGTTCGGTCCAGTTCAATCGCTGGCAAACTACCTTTTCTGAGGCATTCTTGCAACAATTTTTCCAGCTGAGATACATACACAGACAACAACTCCCTTGGTACTGTTGTGCATCTCTTACTCTCCACCATAGGTCCTCATCAGAATCTGGGCTCCCATACATTCTCCAGGGCCTCAAGATAGGCCTGTGCAGTCACTTCAGGTTACTGGCCCGTTTAGCACGAATGGTAGCCAGGGCAGGACCTCGAGGCTCTCACTAACCCTCTTTCACTTTTCGACTTCGAGCATTGCCATTCTAGCACTTGGGGGCAACATAGTCTATCCAGGTCTCCAGTCATCCCCCTTGGGGGTGGGAGGTGCCAGAGAAGATCCTCAACCTTCGGTAAGAGTCGTGACTAATGGCAGGTGCAGAAATTGGAGTCTGCATTGGTTCAGCCACCATACGGGCACTGGAGCGGGAGAAGGTGTTGGGGAGAACACCTCAGGTGGCAAGAATAGTTTCTTCAAGTTCTCCACAGTTTTCCTTCCCCAGCAACCATTTAGCAAATTTCTCCTCAAAAGTTTCAGATAGTGGTGGGGCTCATTCCCTCTGGGTCTTTACTGTCCTTAGTTATCACTCTCCAAGCAGTGAGGGCTCCCTCTGGGGTAATGGTCTGTGGCACTTTGGAGCTATCTATGGGATCCTTAAACCTACTAGGGCCAGGAAAGTGTGGGTGAGCAGATTAGCATGCCGACCCACCACCACAGGGTTTTGTAAACCTTCCACCTTGGAAAGTACTCCTGCACAGTGTCCTGTATTGATACCCAGGGGATGTCCAGGATAAGCATAGCATTTTGGGGTCGATCTCCTCCCAGTACACCACTCCACCAGCGGTGCACAGCCACTTCTGTCGGGGTACCATTTTTTCTTAACAGTGGTTCGTAAATATGGCCACTAGAGGACACACAATCCCAGCGGTGAGCCTCCAAGATGTAACCCTAGATGGCGCTATCCCAGGGCTACTACCCTGCCTGATTTGCCACTAACAGGTTGAGGGGCCTGGATCCAATGGCGGGTGCCTCCACCCAGAGGTCAGGGTTTGCAATAGTTAAACTAACTTGGTCACAGCCCTCTGGGACACTGCAACTCCCCTTTCTTCCCACTAGTGGCCCACACAATATATCAGAATTACCTTCACAGTATACACTTACCCCCAGGTCTGGTTCCGGCACTGGGACCTCCTGTGAAATGAGATACAGTGCAACAATCACAGTACAGTACTTTAACATAGACAAATACCTCAGGCAGTATAACTTTGCTGGAAACAAGCAGCTCTGATTTATTTAGGGGATATAACAAGGACAGGGGAAATCAGGTTAATTAGCTTATCACTCTAATAATCTATCTATGGCTCTGTGCACAGGCCTATCCCTATCAGTTACTGTCCCTGGGTACCCAAGCCCTAGTGGCTAGTCCAACCTGTGGCAGCTGGTAGGGCCCTTTCACACAGAGTAAAGGAGAATTAAACAGTCAGCAGTACAGTAATTCCATTTGGATTTAATGTGGCAATTCAACAGGAGCGACCTGAATTAGTACTCACGACCTCCAAATAAGATAGGGTCCTTCAATGTCAGCAGGGCTCACTTGAGGTACACAAACCTCTTCACACATCCATATAAAGGAAGCACTATACCAGGCAGGCTGCATCTGTATCCCGATGCAATTACTGCACAATACCGGAGAACACACAGCAGATTCAGTTCCTGACAGACCGAGTGCAATTTTCAGCAATTCTCCAGTCTTCTACAGGTGAGCCTGGTTTCTACTCTTCAGAGATCCTTTGATTCTTTTCACAGGACGGATTCAGTCCTAACAAGCTGTTACACAAGCTGCAGACCGAACTCTGGGCCTTACACACGTTTTGACTAAAACTGCACACTGAAAAAGCACAGGGCTCCTTCCTTCTTCACTGCCAAAGCTCAACTGAACTCCAACCGACAAAACTGGGCACTTCCTTTGAGTTCCTCCCAGTTCTTGACTGGATTGGCTGTCACTCACAATAGACTGCTGCTGTTGGTCCAAAAGGCACTGAAGTCTAAACTACATCTCCCAGAGTCACTGCCCATACAATCCTCTTGTGGCTGGCTCAGATTATGAGTCCAAGTTCTGATTCGTCCAAGGCACCATTTTAGAGCTAGCTTACCCACACTGATTGGTCCAGTTCAGCAGTTCAAAACTAGAATGGGGAACTAGCAGACACAGTTCTGACTGCAAAGAAAGCAGGTTAGACAAACTGTAATTTCATTTTACTCTAAATAATTTCTGGCAAACAGTTACATCTTTCAGATAGGTTCCTTTGCACTCCTAGTGACTGCAAAAATGAAGTGAATTGGCAGCAGCTCAGTGGTACTCAGAGAAGCACACAGTCCCCCCATACAAACTAATTATGTCTGCAAGCAGACAGCTCTTAAAGAGACAATACCAGAGGCTCTAAAACACTCACTGATAAATGGCTTAAATGCCAAACACCATTCAGGCTTGGAGCATTCAAGCAAGCTCCTGGAAGTCTTTTGGGAACCCCCATTTGCAGGGGGGTTACACATGTACCGTGGAGACACGTTTCACACAGTGATTGAAGCAGACCTTTTCTTTGAAGCCGACGCCACTGCTCTCAATCTGCTGCCATACACATCACGCAGCTCCATTGGTGCATATGGGATGCACCCTGCAGATTGAGCACTTCATTGGCAGGGACAGGCACACACCTCCAGCAAGTTGTATTCTCCCAAGATGTTTCTTGCGCATGTGCAGAAGAAAACATAAAAAGGGCATGTTGGGGCTCTTTAAACAACACCTGCTGCAACTGAGCTGGGCACCTATCCTAAATGCCAAAGATGTTGACACAGCTCTAAGTAAATTTATGGCTAGCTTCAATACTGCTTGCAATATATTTGCCCCCTTATCTAAAAGGGAAATCAGTGGCTCACAAAAAAACGTGGATAACCCTTCACCTCCTTGCCCTGATGTGCACCAGGGACCGCCTATGATATAAGTACAAAAATACTCTCTCTGACCAGGATATGCAAAACTACAAGGCTGCACAGAATAAATGCACCATCGCAATCCATCAGGCTAAAGCTAACTTCCACAGACTCGAGCTCAACTCCACCTGGGGGGACAACTGCCGCTTCTGGGATAGCATTAACGCAATCGTAAGGAAACGAGATACCTCAGCACCCACAATGCTGAGCCACAATGGATCCCTTACACAAGACCCCAGATCCATCGCAGACATCTTCAACAAAGCCTTCACTGACCTCAGTGCAGTGCTCTCACCCAGTTTCCAAGACCAAGCCGGTACCAACCAGCCCAGCCCCCAAAGTTCCCCCACAACGTTCCAAGCCCCTCCATTCTACCTCAGAGTCCTATCTAAAGGTGAGGTAAAAAAATATCTCTCCAAAGTCCTTGGGAAGTACAAGCACAGCTCTGAGGGCCTCGATCTAAAATTAATCTCTTACCCTTGACAAACCGCTAACCCCACTGACCTGTATCATAAATCTGTCCCTCACCACAGGTACCTTCCCAAAACTCTGGAAAGCCGCAATCGTAACCCCAGTCCATAAAGCAGGCAGTAAGTCTGAACATGCCAACTACTGCCCAATTTCAATCCTACCATCTATCTCAAAAGCCCTCGAGTGTATAGTCTACAATCAGATGGTGGAACACCTCGACAAATACCAACTACAATGCCAGCAGGAGCATGGCTTCCATCAACACCACAGCACTAACACAGCATTTCTCGAGTTCTTGGGTTACATTCACAGAGCCTTCGACCAGGGCACTTGGTGGGGGCAACCTTTATCAACCTCACCAAGGCCTTTGACACAGTCAACCATGACCTCCTCCTGGCCCAATTAGAGGTAATTGGGCTCTCCTCTGACTCACTGAGCTGGTTCCGGAGCTACCTCTCTGGACATGTTCAGCAGGTAAAAATATGCAATGTTCTCTCTGACCCTCTTCAAGTGTCCATTGGAGTCCACCAAGGATCCATCCTGGGCCCCCTCCTCTTTAACCTCTTTCTAAGCAACCTACCACTAGCCTGTCAACAAAAATCCTTCTCTACACTGATGATGTGGTGATCTACTCCAGTCATTCTGACCCTATTGCACTGGAGCAGCATCTTCAGCAGGACTTTAACAATGTCGAAGATTGGTTTAACAAAGCTAAACTCCTAGTCAACCACAAAAAGATGAAGACCATGCTCTTTGCCCCTGTGCACAGTCGCCACAGGGCTGCAATCCTGAACATCCAGAATCAACAAAAGATCGCCATTGAAATGGTCCCCAAATTCAAATACCTGGGCCTCATCCTTGACAGCTCCCTCTCATACGGCACACATATTGATCATGTGGCCACTACAGCTAACAGGAAGCTCGGCCTACTACATAAGCACCAAAGCTGTCTCTCTCTGATAAAGCCCTGCAGCTTGCCATAACCAACTTGGTCTTCCCAACCATTGATTATGGCCTTGCTATCTACAGTGCAGCCCCTGACAGCACCCTCAGGTAACTCATCACCATGCTCAACAAAGCCTGCAAACTTGCACTTGGAGCCCCACGCCTGACCCATACCTGCCACCTTTACCAGCAAACCGGTTGGCTAAATCTGAATGACAGGGCCCGCTATGAAACCTGTCCCCTTGCCAAAAAGCAACTCTGGGCCTACTGCCTCTGGGGCCCAGATCCCTCATACACCAGGTCACACCAACAAGGGCTACAAAGACATCCTATAAGATCTCCTTCAAGATCCCCTACCGTCGCACCACCCAAGGTCAGTGATCCTTTGAATACTGGGCCCCGCTATGGCTTACCACACTCCCACCCAAACTAGCCACTATTAGCAAACTGGCCTGTTCAAATCTGCACTTAGATCCCACCTGTGCAGCCAAAGAAAATGCACCTGCCCTACCTGACCAACCCACCTGGTTAAAAATTCTGACTACCCCACCAATGTGCACTTAGCAATAACCCAATCTGCTACTTCCCACCCCTACCCTCCTCCACCAACCCCTTCTCCCTCCTGACCTCAGCCCCAGTCCCACACCCCCCCTCTTTTCCCCAGGGATCCATGCCCCTACCTATCTCACAACCCCCCATCTGTCAACTCCCCCACCCTTTCCTAGACAAGGTGACCCCAAGCCAGTGGTTCCCGCAAGCTGAACACCTCCCCATTTCCCCCTTCACTCTTGAACCTCCCTCCCTCCTCCTCCCCCTACTCTCTCATGCTACTGTAATTACTGCTGCAGCTCTGACTTTACCTGTTTTTAAGGCACAATCCCTATCCCATGAGCTATGTCTGTCATATTACCATTGACAATTGCTTAATGTTCATTGTAACCCTGTGTTTTACTATTGCACGTTCACATTTTTCATCCTGATGTGGAACCTTTGTAAATGTGCTTGTAGCTCAAAGATTGTAATCCGAGAATTCAATAAATAAATAAAAATAAAGTAATAAAATATATTTGAAACATCAACTAGAAATAAAATATGAATAATCTAATTATTGCATGTATATTTTATTACTAAAAAAGTATATGATGGTATTTTTGAATACTAACAAACACTTACTATAAAAGGGACAAGAAATAAGAAGGCGTGTGAGGATTGGTTGGAAGTGTACCTTTAAGACTGGACCCAGATATTGAATGATCTTCTCATCCACAGGAAAGACTAGTCCCCGCTCCATATCAGAGTTGAGATGGTTTAGCAGTACAGTTGAAAGCCTGCCCTGGATCTGCCCACGCTGTACCTGGCATGTGGACAAATCCAGTGAAGCATCCAGTGTTGTCAATCCCCTGCCTTTCACAAGCATTCATGTTATTCCAAATATAAAATGGGGATGTCCAACAGAAAACCTAATTTAGTTGTGGAAAATTCATTCTCTTATTCCTATGGGCTGTTGCTCAGATGTGTGTGCGTGTCATAAAAGCAGAATTCTAAGGAAGTAATTTATCATGTTTAGCACAGCAAATAATTTGCTTCTCACCAGGAGGGAGGAGGACCACAAACCCATCTGGATTTTAAATTTATTCTCAAGGCTGTCACATCTGATTGAAAAATCTGTCTTTCAAAGGGCACAATTAAGTGTACGATCTTCATGTAATTTTCTGTAAAAAAAAATCCATACTGCCCAGAATACTGAAGAGATTCAGCAACAAAACATCTCTGTGTGCCTAAAGGGGAGAACATATGCAATATTTTGGGATTCTGCCTGGTTGATGTTTTGGGGCTCTGTCTAGTAGGTGGATTACTGTGGATGATTATTTTTTTGTTTTTGTTGATGTAGCCAATGTCTCAGGCTACACAACCCAGATTACAAATTCCTTTGTTGCAATGTTTGGTTGCAGACAGCTCATATAGCATGTGAGAGTGGAAACAGAAGGAATTCATCCCCTTTCAAGTTCCATATGAGAAAGGATAGACGCCCCAGTCCCCCTCCGAATGGAGTAAATGTATACCTGAGGGACTATGGTGTGCCCCAGTGGGCAGTTCCATATTACTCCTCAACCCCCACCACCCCCACCAATACAACTACCACCAAATAATTGAACAAGAGGTTCTGTGGTAACTTTGCCAAAATTGCCAGTCTGTAGCTGTACTGTGATTATGTGCCCAGTAATATTTTACTTACATTATGATCCAGAGTCAGTTTATTTGAGTCCCAGTGAATAATGGATTATCTTTGCTGCCAACTTTCTTGGTGATAATGCAGGTGTGCAGTAGGTATGTAGGTGTAGGTGGTGCACAGTCAGCACCTCAGAGTACAATCCGAGATGCAAAGACAAGTGGACTACTCACAGCATGATTCAACCAAAGAAGCCTGCTCCAGGTTAGCCAGTCACTGCACCCTGGATCACACTCTGAGGTTGCAACTTTACACTGCCTAATAGTGTAGGCCCAGATGAATGTAGAGAAGACAGTGACAGTACATTGCTAGGCAGCCCTGGAAGGTTGTGCAGTTTAAAAGCTTTGTGCTGCACCTCATGGCACAATAAAAGGAAGCAATAAAACAACTCCTCTAATGAGCAACCAGAAGACTGGCAGTTTTGGAAGCAGTACCCCACAACAGGATAAAACACTCATGATGAGGCGAGGGAAGTACTACCATGCATTCGTATTACCTAGTAGGACTCCACATCCATGGGACACAGCAGGGTTCAAGGCACCTTGGTAAAATGGCGATGGGTGAAGAGCGGCATCAGCCATATCATGGTCTAACTTTATGGGGGCAAAGGGCCATGTTCCAAGAATGTAGTGAACAAGGGCAGGGGCGGTAAAATATGGGATTACACTACTACTCCACTGACCCCATGGCTTTATCGCCTCCGAACCCATTCACTGCAGAAAGGGTTTGATGTTCCTGGATGCCACTAGGAAACATCTGCACAGTACCCAGCTGCTTCCCTTTTGGAAATCCGTATCCACACCATGCAGGAAATGACACTGTATTCCTTTTGCTATCAGAAGGTCCAACAACATAACTCCAGGAAGATACAGATATTTGATTAAAGACGAGCTGCGATTTTTCATTCAGTAGGCAGCAAACTCATTTCGGCATAGCAACCTAAGTCTGTTACTTGGGGTTGTGTCCACTGGCAAACCTATGCTGGCACTTGTCCTCCTCTGGACAAAATAACCACTGTCTTATCTGTTGATACTAAAACAATGATAAAAATGCTAAAGGTTATAAAAATTACAGGCTTGCCACAATTATAGATTCAGGTTACTGAGAGGACTGCAAATCCAGAATGCAGTCAATCAAGGAGTGCAGTGTACTGTAGTGCAGCAAAATATGTTTTGCTAGAATTTGGCAGTAGTAGGACAGATTAATCTGCCATATACAATCTAATATATTTTTCTACAAAATATGAATGTACAGTACATTAATTCTTAGAAAATTCTCCCACAGAGTGTTCTCAGAGCTCATTCACAATAAAGGCTTCTGCTATAAGTTATGTGTTGCCAGTCAGAGGGGTACACTATAGATATCCAGTTACAGCACTGGTAAGGCCACAATAATACCAGAGCATTTTTTTTTAACATTCATCAGAATCCTTTGCATGCATCCACCGCTTTTCTGCATTCAACTATAATTTTTGGAAGGGATGTCCCCAATTATAATATATCATGTCTGAACTACTGTACATCACTTGTAACTACAAGCATTTTAGGTGTTGAAAATGGGGACTGAGTGCGCATGCCTGGTTTATGTAAGAAAGTCCCACAGTCCGGTCAGTACATCTGCGTGTACAGGATGTGCATGCTTTTGTGCCTGCCTTGTAAACAGGATTGTTTGTACTAATCTTCTTGAAAACAAGGGTCAGGCAGAACTAAAGAAAAATCTAGACTTTGACCAATTCTAAAATTTAGACCTAAAATGAACTTCTCCCTTAACAGGTTGACTGGTTTGAAATACAAATAATTACCAAGCCATTGGTATATAATTGCTATGTAAATGATGCAAACAGTGACAGTAGATATTTGAGAGGATCTCCATAGAGCCATGAGAGACTGGACTGTAAGCTGTCAGCACCAGGACCTCACGAGAAGCTTTTGCAAGACTAGGCCACCCACGTTGATGTGCCTATGTTCATGCTGATGGGACACAGTATTGCATATATATCATGAGTGGGACCCAACCACTTCAGTTTCCTGCCATTAATGAAAAAGTTCCACCAAGAACCCCCACCAATCGTGCACAGAGAGGCAAGTGGGGCTGCGTAAACACTGCCCACCACACAGCTGGTGGTGGAACTGATAAATATGGCCCTCCAGCTACACAGTGTCATGCCAAGAAACCAAAAGAAAAGGTCTGCCGCACCAGGGGGATGGCAAATGGAAAAATGTATGGCTCTATAGATATACTATTTCAGATCTATTTTTACTGCTAAGCAACAAACATATCTTCTTTTTCTTTACTTTATTCTTATTGTTTCCAAGTACACATGAAGTAAATTCACAGTCTTGTATAGGGTTACAGGAGCATACAATAGTTGCACAGGCATGTAATCTCACACATAGGTGTTATTCAAAACATCCCACCCTATAGTCAGGCACACTAGGAGACAGGGGAATCCGACTTTAAATTTTACTCCATAATAAACCCAAAATGCCAGACTCTTCAGTGGCTATAGTACAACCCTAGAATTAGGCAGAACAATTTAGGCAGTGCAAAATGCAAGCTCGAAGCTTTGCTGTTAACCTTTTACATCATAAAGCAGAAAAGGGAGAATAAAGTACCCCCCAACTCTCCCCACAGCCCCCTTTACCCTCTGCAGAAAACAAAAACATGGTGCAAGTGCTCAACATTAATAACAATGATATAGTTAATGACAAACAGAACCTGAGTACAGAATCATAGAAGTAAACCCACGCAGTAACTGGAAATGGGTCCATGGTAACTATTAAAACTGCAGAGACACAGAATGGCCCTGAGGAGTTCTCTGAAAATGGCGATTAGCACCTAGTGGAATGGAGGCGCTTCCTAGCCATCCCTTAAAAAACCCATAATAAGAAACGTCATACACCCCCTTAGCTGTGCCCTCTAGTCTAACTGAAGAGTCAATATTGAATATGAATACAAAAGTTCCCCTCCCAAACAATAAGGAAAGGGGAAGGGGGAAGGGGGGAGTCAGCAGAAATGCAGTACCAGGGGAATCATAGTCCAGCCACAGAGAGCTTCCAAAAACATATCAGCCTCATCAGATGCAGCCTCTTCTTCTCTGGGCATGCTGGCAACTCTGGTGGCAAATTATACCTCTATTTGGGTAGTCCATTTGCCTGCATCTTTAGGATCCAAAAATTGCCAGGATTTTCCACCACAGGAAATGTGGAGTTGGGCCGGTAGAAGGAAAGAGTGAACTATTCCAAGGGCCCATAGACGCTGTTGGATTGCATCAAATTGCTTCCTCTGGACCCTGGTTTGGAAGGATAGATTAGGGAATACGTTGATGTCTACTTCATTGATCTTTAATGGGTAAGCCGCTCAGGCAGTGGACAGGAAAGCGTCCTAAACATTAGAGCCAGAGGTGTGCAACAAAATGGTGCACAGTTGGAAGGGAGTCGTAGGCCGTACATGGGGGTTCACCCTATATGCCTTAATTAGGGCATGCCAGGAAAGGTCATCTGAGAGGTGAAGGAAATCTTGCAGCCATCACTGCAGGAATTCCAGCAAGTTAGTGCTCTCTGCACCCTCCGGTACCCCCATTAGCTGTAAGTTTCCAGAGCGAACTTAATTTTCAAGGGCGTCCAGTCTCCCCCACATTTGCGTGTTTTCACACGTTAGAACTGACACTGCCACCTAGGTGGTCATAGATCATTTATCTGACTTTGCGATGGTCACAGTGAGCTCTTTGAAAGCAGCATCATGGGCTTCTAATTCACTGAGAGTACGCTCAATTTTGGAGTCCATTGCTTTCATAGACTCCAACATAGTGTGCCACAGAGGCTCCGAAATGGGGCCAGGAGGCCTAACTGCTGCACTGGTGGTGGCATCATCAGCCTTGCTGTGTTATTGCTCCGAATGTTTGGAGGAGCCTCGTTGCTGATTCTTTGGGTTGCCCCATCTTAAAATTGTAATCACTCAATTCCATTCGAGGTTAGAAAGTCAGATATGTCCAGCAAAAAGTAATTGAAAATCTATTTTTAAAAGTTTTCTATGGAGTTGTAGAGCTACGAGGTAGAGTAGGGATGAAATACAACCTGCTTCAAAGACGGCTCTCTAGTGCCCCCCAAAGCCTATCTTCTTTGAGTATATCTCCATAGAGCCATAGTACCTTGGACAATTACCAAGCAGTCCCACCCAAGCTGGGAGACTGGTAAAAACAGTGGACCAACCCCTTAGGAGACCAGACCTTGTAAAACCACAAGGCCAAATCCTGTCCTCTTACAGGAAATGGAGAATGGGATTTGGCCATGCCATTTTAGGGCTACTGATCATGTACCTGGTAGCAGCCCTGATAATGTTCCCAGCTGAAACATATCAAAAACTGGTCACTGAGGCCACTATGCACAATGAGGTGTACTGTGTAATGGCACTGGAAGGTCCTACCCTGACCGCCTGTATTAGACTATGATCCAGGAGGGATCCATCTGGTGAGGCACAGTTTGAAGACAGTTTTACCCCTGGCACCAGGGCCAAAGAATAAAAACAGTTGAGAGGACTGGGCACAGTTCTTGCTATGGTCTGGGTAGTACCAAAGGATCCTAAGGAAGTCCAAAGAGTGCAACGGCACCTTGCCTGGGTTCTGAAGGTATGGGCAGAAATGAAAGTTGTGTAGTTATAGTAACTGTTGATCTTCCAGAATATCTTCACCATTGATTACAACTTATGGGACTAGGCTGGAGGGACTATGACTCTGCGGGAGCAAAGCTTTTGCCAGGGGACCAGCCACGGCTACTAGGCATGATGCTTGTGCAGCCCCAATGTGGTGCCACATGCCAGCCAATAACCATTGCAGGCTCCCTTACTAACCTCAGTTCTGTTCGCCAGGAGAGAAAGAAAAGTGGGAAAAAATAAGAGAGGACTAAGAATTTTCCTAGCCAAATGGGATAGGGAAAGGATACAGGAAATAAACAACAGAATAAAACCCAGCTATCAACCTTTGAATAAAGGAAAAAAGGCTCACTAGGTGGCATAAAAGATAGTTGGGCATGAAACTAGGCTTTTACACCACTAGCCAGACAGGCAGTGGATATTGATCTTAAAGGCAGCAGCCCTGAAGCATGTGACTCTGACAGAAAAAGAGGGGAGTACCAGAATTGGAACTTCTTTGAAATCGAAATGGCACACTGTTCCAAATAAGAATGAATTGCATAGACTCCTGGAAAAACCAAACGCCATGCTACCTGATAGAGGATTGACTGTACAGTCAGTTAACAAATATGCCCATTTTTGTCTATTGTGGAAAAAGGAAGTAATCTCAGCTTCATGTAAAGCTGCAGTGCTGAAGAACCGAAAGGAGTCGAGATGTGTTCATCTCCCCAGACACCCCTTAGGGTACTGGGCTAACAGCGCAGCTAGCATAAAAGAAGAAGAAGAGCATACCAACCAAAAAGGATAGTCTCACATAGAAAGAAGAAAAAAAACATCAGAGAAGAGCATTCTCTTTCAAACTTTGGCCCAAAACTAGCAAACTTCATAGAAAAGGGGTTAGATTTCCATGCAAAACTTTAACTTTAAGAAAACCTTGAGTGAACTTATGAAGACAATGTCACTTTGTGTTTTGATGTACCCTGATTCTACTGTCATGAAATCCAACCATGCACTTACATAATTCACAGAAATTTGTAAATATTGTACTATATTGACACTAGCGATGATCCATTGCCTGTTTGTGACCTGTCTTTGTATTGTTCACCTACTGTATTCCCTTAGCCTCAGGCTTGGCTGAAAATGGATCTTTGATCTGCCTACTTTCCTGGTATAATTTACTTTAAAAAAAAAAAAAGAGGACCTGGTTCTTCTGCAGAAACAGGGATGTACCCTGTGTAAGTGCTAGTTTACTTGATCCAGTGCAGTGCACAGCACTCTTCCACAGATTGTACAGCTGCCAAGGGGAGTTAGATTGGATAATGCACAAAGGCACAGATTACATTTAGGAGCTAATAGGGATATGTCCCAAGAAAGGGACATGACTTGGGCAAGGAGGAAGACAAGAAAGCAAGCATCTGTCAATGCCAAATGTTTGCTTGCTGGTATTAGCATTGGAAGCGCAAGAGTTAGACAGATGCAGAATGGGAATGGCAGTGAAGTATTGAACTTCATGTGAACCCCACCTCCACCCTGCAGGGATGGACAGGCAATGGGGTATGCCTTTGGATTGTTGCGCATAATGCTCACGCCATTTCACCTCATTCTGTCCTGCATACACCGACAAGTGTTGAGGTATGCCTTGGGGTGTTCGGTTTCACAGTCACCCCATTCCATATGGATATACGCTGAAATGGGTGCAGTATAGGAGAATGGGTGAAGTCTGGGGCCGAAGAGTCCAAGGCACACCTTGGTGCCTGTCACTGGCTGCAGGATGGGGGTGGAATGGCATGAGCATTACAGCCAGCAATCTAAAGGCACACGCCTGATGCTTGTCAGTCTGTACAGGGTGGGATGCTATGGCTAGGAACCGTAATGCCTCATAGAACATGGAAACATAGACTTTGACGGATAAGGACCGCTTGGCCCCCCAGTCTGTCCATTTCCCTACCCATTGGATAAGCTGCAGATTCTAGTTAACTAACAGCCTACTTCCTCCTACCCCCTCACTATAATTACCTTATATCTGTCCCATGCATGTCTGAATTCCCCCACTGTTTAAGACCCCACAACCTCACCAGGAAGGCAGTTCCACGTGTCCACCACTCTCTGTGTGAAAAAAATATTTCCTCACATTGCCCCTGAGCTGTACCCCCTCTGTGTTTAAATTGTGCCCCTTGTTCTTGCACATCTCTTTTTCTGAAAGCTGCTACCCTCCTGGACTTTGTTGATTTCCTTGAGGTACTTGATAGTTTCTATCGTGCCCCCCCATCTCTCCTTTCATCAAGGGTATACATATTTAGCTCTCAGTCTCTCTTTATATGGTTTCTGATGCAGACCCTGCACCATTTTAGTTGCCCTCCTCTGGACTGCCTCCATCCTGTCTATGTCCTTGCAGAGATGGGGTATCAAAAACTGGACGCAGTATTCCAGATGGGGTCTCACCAACTGTCTGTACAGAGGGATAACCACTTCCCTTTTTACGACTGTGGGTGGAGCCTACAGGAGTATTGCATGTACAAAAGGAGTGATGTCATGTTTTCTGTCCGTGGAACTGACTGAAGGTGTAAATAGTCTCCTCCGCCTTCCTCCAATAAATGTTTTCCGCCCTCAAATAAATATGCTTTCATGTTAGTCAATGGCTGCAGGGTACTATTTTCTTTCTTAAATGGGTGGTACAAGAACTGGAACCTGAGTAGTGGGAAGCAGCATTGTTTTTTTGGGGAAGTAAGGTCCACCCCACCTCCACCCAAGAAGCTCCAAAAGGTCCATCCCATCTTTTTTTTTTATTCATGTGGGAGGGGTATGAGGTTGATCTATTATCCTGAAAGAAGACTTACATGTTTGGGATGTGGACCAAGGAACAGAACAATTCTGTGGAGTTCCTGCATTTTGTTGAGGACTAGAACAGAAGATACTAAAAATGCCTTCAAACTGACTTAAAAACCCTTGGAACAAATGATTATCAGAGTCACCTGGTGTCTCAAAAGGAAAGGCGAAGAAGTGTTTAAAAACTAAGGAAAATAGACAGCTATCAGGTATTTTTTAAACATTTATATACTAAAAATAAAGTTCAGCTTTTGGGATTAACAATATTCGTTTACCATATTCTATCTATCTATATATATATATAGTTTGTCTTTTTAGTAGTTTCAAAATTTTGCACTGGTGTTATTAATGCATTTAGAAACGGTTTTTTTTAATTGTCTTTACAGATAACCTTGAAAGCATTAGTGTTACTAATGCATTTAGAAATACATTTTTTTAATTGTCTTTACAGATAAATCATGCATGTTCATGTGAGGGCACATTTTTGGGGGGATGGGGTTCAAATTATTTTAATCATGGGCACAGTACTTTGTAAACACAGTCTGTGATGAAGTGTAATTTTCTTTTTAAGTTTTGAGAAAGCTATTAGAAGTAGAATGGGTTAAACACTTCCTGGAACTTTCTGCATAACAAGTTCCCCATGGCACCTCACAGCATTTGACATCAACATCCTAAGAGCAGTCAGTGTAATACTTTACAGGACATTGCATAACAAGAGACTCAGCCTTCCCTTTTTCCAAATAATATACCAACTTCTTTCTCAGGCAGGCAGTTCTAGGCTACTGTTTATATTCTACTGAATCTTCTTAAAGGAAAACTGCATGTTAAAATCAGGACTATATGTATTACTACCAGTTTTGAGTTCTCACTTCAACCCAGTGTTTTGTTTCTGCCTAGGCTGTTAGAGGAGTTTTTCTAATTTTCCCTGGGTGTTTTATGACGTCTGGGGGCTGTCATTCAAGTTTGTTTTATTGCATCTTCTCCAAGTTAGTCTTCACAGTGTACCCTTTAGTTTGATGTCTAATAGCCCCTACAGCAGGCCAGTGTCTTGTTAGTGTTTTGCTTAGCCACAGCAGAGAAAAAAAACCCCCACTGCAGCCAGGATTCACAGTGCTATACAATATACTATAGAAAGTTACATGTTTAAACAAAAACACACACACACACACACACACACACACACACACACATATACACCCCAAGCAGAACACAGCTGGATAAGGTACCAGTATTTAGGAAACTTGTCATACTTACCCAGAGTCTAGCAATGTGAATCCTGGCTGTGACTATAGGTGTTTACAACTGAATGATAATGACCACAGTTGCTTCACTTGCAAATAGGTAGGCATTTGTGTCTAATTTCTGTTTGACTTACTGTAGGTTACACATAGAATCTGATCCAGAAGCAAATGATTTGATACCTTTTAATGGACCAACATAGATGTAACAACAAGAACAAAGTGCTCTAGCTTTTGGACCAACCAGTCCTTCTTCAGAAGCCTAATGGCCATTGTTTAGAAAAAAAACAATACTTTTAACAGCTAGATCATGCAGAAATGATGGAAAAAATCCCCATTGGTTTAAAATAATCATTTAAAAAATACAGATGATGATGTCAGAGAAGTTTAACAGTACCATATTACCTTCAGCCAGGAGGTTCCCATGGTCAAAGGTGCTTGGTGCAAAACACATACAAAGAATCCTACTGCATATAAATTTAATTGATGTAAGATAACACTGCTGGAACAGATGACTCTTAAATCAAGCTATGAGTGTCACAGTATGTATAAGGATGTGATTACTGAAAAGCAACCCCCACCCAGATTAAAGACATACTAAGAATGTCTTAGGACTCCAAGAAGTTTCAATGCTCACATTATAGACAAGAAATTACCAGTAAAGTTGTTTTAAAAACATCAGTGCACACTGTATGATGTGTAGAACTTAGTTGGACCTATCATCCAGCTGTACTCTCCAGCTAGATATCATGCCCCATAATTTCAAAAACCTCTAGTATAGTGACAGGACTTTATAAATGATCATTTAAATATAAATTGACTGTATTAGAGTCAAACAAAAAACTCTAGTCGAGGACCACCAAGGAATTAAGACCATGTGGCCTGATATGTACTGATGTCAATATACCATGAGAATTTAACAACTTGGTGTACCAGAAGTGTCTAAGGAATCTGAAAAAGTGATACAAATTTAATTTCTCTCCTCCTCTTCACACAAACAATACACCCTACTCCACCCCACATCCCCATAATGCGGGGGGCGGGGGATAACTAGGTTTAGGGAGATACTCTCTCTCATACACACACACACACACACACACACACACACTCCTAATGAACCTTTATTCACATCAGTCACTGCAATTGTTCCCCAAAGGAATTCAACTTGTCATGAAATCCTAAGTAAAATGGCTCATGTATCCTAATACCTACAGAGCAAAAATGTGACACTATTTAACTGTACTCCTATCTTCGTAGTAACACTTCCAAGGATTCTGGATAGAACTATAATGAAATAAAACTGCCACCCTCCCCAGGATAAGGTAACTAGAAGTAAATATAATGTATGTGTGTAAGACCAGAGGTCTAACATACCTACATTTCCACAAATCACTACAATATTACCCTAATGTAAAAAGATCTGTCCAGGACCCCCATGCAAATGAGATATCACACCCCAATATGTACAGAGTTAAAAAAATATGTGACAGTCTATGATAACACTCCTGTATGTACAGTAACAGGCTAGGTAATCTGAATATGGTGCAACGGAATGAACCCCACTCCAGGGCAAAGATAAAACTTAAGGAGGAATTAATATCCATTATGTTTGTGAAGTAAGAGTGGTAACACACTGTAACTTCATGTATCTAAATAGAGGTTTACCTCAATGTGACAGCAAGCCCCACACATGCCGGTTATATCATGTACCTCACAACACATACCCACACACATACATACTCACATGCACCCACATCCCACACATGCTGAAGTCCTATAATATGTCAGTCTGAAGAAGAAGAGGTCTGTGGATGTCAGTTTCTGTAATGTCCCATGAAACCCAGATCAACATTCATCCCATCTGCTACCATATTAAGATGTAAAATAAGTTTAATCTCAAAAGCTCGTCTCTGTTGTGTGTTTTCGAGATTTCCTTTAAAGACCATTACTGACATATCCAAAATTGAGTGCTCAGGCTGGGAGAAGTGGTGCCCCACTGGTTTTTCAGTCTTCTTTGTTTTAATAGTATGTCTGTGCGAGTTCATGCGGAACTGTTGGCTTGTCTCTCCAACATAACCTGTTTGTGGTCATCTTTTGCACTGAATGAAATAAACAACATGTTGTGATGTGCCTGTATAACTCCCATGCACCTTGAATTGTCTGTTTTTTTATGTAACCACACAGTCTGAGGTGGAAATGAACTCACAAGTCTTAAAGGTACATTGTTTGCAGGATTGTGTGCCTTTGTGTGACATGGTATTCTGTTCTGGTGAAAGCTCCTAATAATACTATGCAGTTAGGAGTACAGTTAAATAGTGTCACATTTTTACTCTGTAGGTATTAGGATAAATGAGCCCTTTTACTTAGGATTTCATGACAAGTTGAATTCCTTTGGGGAACAATTGCAGTGACTGATGTGAATAGAGGTTCATTAGGAGAAAGTGTGTGTGTGTGTGTGTGTGTGTGTGTGTGTGTGTGTGTGTGTGTGTGTGAGTGTGAGAGAGCATCTCCTTAAAGCTAGTTATCCCCCCCCCGCATTATGGGGATGTGGGTTGGGGTAGGGTGTATTGTTTGGGTGAAGAGGATGAGAGAAATTACATTTGTATCACTTTTTCAGATTCCTTAGACACTTCTGGTACACCAAGTGTACTCTTCTCCTGGGTTTTTGTTTCCCAGGAAAATTACTTTGCAGTTTCTTTGCATTGAATCTAAGTTGCCATACGTCTGATCATCCCTCCAACCTTGCCAAGTCCCTTCTCATCCTTTCCACCCCCTCTTGTGTATCAACTCTGTTACAGATCTTTATGTCATCTGCAAAGAGACATACTTTTCCTTCCAGACCCTCTGCAATGTCACCTATAAAGACAATAAAGAGGACTGGACCCAGTTCTGAGCCCTGAGGTATTCCACTGGTAACCACCCTTTCTTTGGAGTGAGTTCCATTTACTATTACCTTCTGTGTCCTGTTGTGCAGTTAGCTTGCTACCCAGGCTACCACCCTGGGACCCACTCCCAGGCTGGCTAACTTGATTATTAATCTTGTGTGTGGGACTGTGTCAAATACCTTGCTAAAGTCTAGGTAGGCCATATCCACAGCCCCTCCCTGGTCTATTACTTTGGTCACCCAGTCAAAGAAATTGATTAGATTCATCTGACATGACCTTCCTGCTATGAATCCATGCTGCCTTGGGTCCTGTGCCCCGCTGGCCTCTAGGTACCCAACAATTCTTTCTTTCAGAAGTGATTCCATCATTTTCCCTACCACTGAGGTCAAACTAACAGGTCTGTAATTTCCTGTTTCTGCCTTGCTCCCACTTTTGTGAAGGAGAATCACATCTGCCCTCCTCCAGTCCTCAGGTACCACCCCATCTTCCCATGATTTGTTAAAAAGGGTGGTCAATGGTGTCACTAGGTCCCCCCTTAGTTCTGTTAGGATTCTTGAGTGAATCCCGTCAGGCCCCATTGCTTTGTCCACCTTGAGTTTTAGGAGTTCTTTCAGGACCCTTTCTTTTGTAAATGGACTGGTGTCAACCCCCCTGTACAGTGCTTCTATTTGTTGGGCATTTGTTGGTATTTGCACTACAAATTTTCAACATGACCCACACCTCATGAAAACATTTGGTACCTCTGCTCATGAACAGTGGCACTCTGATTTTGTTAATCTGTCTCGAATGTTGATTTGCTACAGGGACCATGCCATTCTGCGCCACATGGGCAAAAACACAGTTTGGGTAGGATGTGAAACATTGCAGCTATCCTGTTCATAAGGAGGTGTGGAAAAATGCCCATGTTGAAAACCTGGAGAGAAAATATTAAACATTCTCGAAGTTACGAGCTTGCGGGGAAACTGCACAATGCACACTCATAATACAGTCATTTTGTGAAATGTTCTCACCAAATTTTCAACATGGGCATTTTGGGACCTCTACTCATGAACAGTGTCACTGTGATTTTGTTAATCTGCCCCGAATGCTGATTTCCCACAGCGACCGCCCATTGTTGCCACATGCGCGAAACCACATTTCGGGCAGGATGGGAAAAATAACAGCTATACTGTTCATAAAGAGGTGTGCAGAAATGGCAATGCTGAAAATCTGGAGTGAAAATATTAAAAATTCTCAGAGTTACGAGTGTGCGTAGAAACTGCGAATTGCACACTCATAACAGTCATTTTTTGGAATTTTGTTTGCTACATAGGCCTTTTAGGAGCCCACCTAATGAATGGTAACACTGTCATTTTGTTACTCAGTCCTGAAAGGTGATTCCACGCAGTGACCACGAAAGCCCCTTTTAGGGCTGAATAACATCATGACTGTGACTGAATTTATGAGGTAGGGTCCCAAGAACCCCATGTTGAAAACGTGGTGACAAAATTCACAGAAATGACTGAGATATCCACCTAAGTTGGAAAAAAAGTGTTTATGCCATTATACAGCTCACTGGCATTTCTTCAGTTCGCAGTCGGCTTTGAAGTGTGTAGACGTGTTCCTGGTCCACCAAAGATGATTGCGCCAGGTTCTGTAGGTAAGTATGGGGTGTGCAGGGGTGTGGGTGTGGGTTGGAGGAGGGGGCACGGGATGCAACGAGGGACTGTTTTCTGCTTTTCAGGTAAAAAAAACATTGCAGGAAGGTTTTCTTTTTTGCAAGTAGATTTGGTATGCTGGGGTGGGCTCTCAGCATGCCACATCATATTTATTTTGGGGGGGACTGGAGCTGATGGGGATTGGGCCTCCCATCAGCAAAAAAAAAAGGGTCTGTGTTGGGGGGGGGGACATGATGCCAAGTGGGATTGGGCACCCCCTCGGCAAACAAGATCTATGGGGACATTATGCCAACGGGGAGTGGGCTCCCCCAATTGGCAAATGAACTGGAGAGGGGGCATGCTGACAGGGAGATTGGGCACCCTGTTGGCTTTCATGGGGACTCTGAGGTGGATGGCTACAGCTGCCGCCATGTTACTGGAAATGTTACACCAGGCATGGTACCGCCCTGCAATGATGGGTCGCTCCCTCATTGCAGCAGCAATTTTGTTTCAAGTTGGTGGCATGCTTGCTGAACTAGTGTCAGCAGCTGTGTGCCACTACATTGGGGAAAGGGGGCCAAGCCTCTAAATGCAGTGGGGATATAGGCTGCCACAGTGCCGCACCTTCAAATCCCCGCTTCTCTCCTGAGCTGTCATAATGTTTCTTGCGCAAGTAAACACAAAAATGATGCCTGTGTTTGAAACAGTTTTTGACTGTGTGCACTGCCAATACTTACTGCTTCTCCTGTAGCAGTCCATCTTGTGCTCCAGCATGGAACTTGTCGTAAACTTGTCACCAACCCTCACAATATAGTAACTGATTGATTAGCAGGGCAGAGTGAATTTAGTAGACTGGAAAAGGTGCAGGGGAAGTTTGGAGGATTTATTTGAGAAATAATATGACTTCTGGTGGTGTGTACTGGGCACAGACATCCATCTTTATTTTCTTATATTTTTTCCTGTAAGCAAAAAGTGAAAGAACTAGGCTGCTGCAGTGAGACACTAAGTCTCTCGGTGTGGTTGAGAACAAGGACTCGGGTGTATCAGAGTGGGCAACGGGCACATGTGTGAGCATCTGCTGTTGTGCTGGTGTATAAAATACATGAGGAGAAAAACTGGAGGAAAAATGGAAGCAGGGAATGAAAGGAGGCAGGGAAAGGTGCCACCATGCTAGTTCTGCCAAATATCAATTTTGCAAACTGTGGTAAACGAAGTGAGAAAGGCAAAGGCCACCTGTCAACACAGCTGACTACATACACATTTAAAAGTAACACTTGGCACTACCTACAAACATACAAATTAGCCAGCAGAACAAGACTGTTTGGTCTACTGAGTCTGCTCAGTTGCAGAGCCCCTGATCTAGAAATTATCATTGGCCTTGCACCCAGCGAACCCTGACATTTCCCTTCATTCTGTCCCACCCTCTCTCAAACCCCCTCACTGTTTTCTGATTGATGATCTTAGATGGGAGTTCATTCCACCCTGACACCAAACGCTCTGTAAAGAAGTGTCTCCTGACCTCCTTCTTGAACTTTCCCCCCTAATAGTGTCCCATTGTGGTCTTGTTTTCACTAAGATGAAACAGGTCCCCAATATCTACCTTGTTTATACCTTTCACATACTTGAAGGTTCTTACTCTCCCTCCCCACCTCAAGTAAGCACATATTGAGTTCTCTCAGTCTGTCCTCATACACTCTATCCTGCTGTCCGTGAACCACCTTTGTCACCGTCATCTGTACTGCCTGAAGCTGTTTGGTATCCTCCCATAGGTAGGGTCTTCAGTATTGCACACGGTACTCCAGGTGCGGCTCCACCGAGGATCTGTACAGCATCAGGATAACCTCCTCCCTTTTGCCCATTAACCTTCTGGCAATATAGGCCAGCATTCTGTTAGCCTTGGCTACTGCTTGTCTACACTGCAATGCCTGCTTTAGGTTTCTGGTAATGGTTATCCTGAAGTCCTTTTCCTCCTCCACTGTAGGGACCCTGCCCCCCAGCCTGTGCTCAGCCCTTGGGTTCTTTCCCCTTATGTGCATGCCCTTGTACTTCTTAACATTGAACACCAGCTGCCAGATTCCATATCACCTCTCCAGCTTTACTAGGTCTTCCTGTAGCTCCTGTGCCCCTTCATCTGTATCCACACTCCCACAGAGCTTGGTGTCATCTGCAAAGAGGCAGGTCTTGCCTTTAATGCCATCCCCAGTGTCATTAATTAACACATTGAACAACACTGGGCTGAGCACCAACCCCTGATAGATTCCACTGCTAACTTCCCTCATACCTGAGAGCTCCCCCCACAATCCGTTTGGGTCTTACCACTTAGCCAATTTGCCACCCACCTGGTTAATTTGCTACCTGCCCCTAGGCCCTCCAGCTTCCTGATCAACCTCTTGTGGAGCACCTAGTCAAAGTTCTCGCTGAAATCCAAGTATAGAATGTCAGCTGCCTGGCCCTTGTCTATGCCTTCATTACCCAGTCAAAGAAGCTGATCAGGTTGGTTTGACAGGACCTCCCTGACACGAATCCATGTTGTTTCTTGTTCTGGAGCCAGTTTGCTTAAAGAAACCCAAATACCTTTTCCTTCAGAATGGTCTCCATCAGTTTTCCACCAGTGGAGGTCAGACTGACCAGCCTGTAGATCCCACGGTCATCTTAAGACCCACTCTTGTGCAGACGTACCACATATGCAGTTCTCCACTCCTGTTGTACCACCCCCATATCTAATGAGCTGTTGAACAAATCTGCCAGCGGACTCGCCAGTTCTGCCCTCAGTCCCCTCAGCACTATGAGTACATGCCATCTGAACCCAGGGACTTGCTCAACTTTAGGGACATGAGCCCCTTCCTAACCCTGTCTTCTGTTATCTTGTCATCAGCCATGTCCCCCTTCTTCCTCTTCCTTCCCCCCATCCTCCCGTGCGGCATTGATCCAACTTTTTCCTTTATTAAGACAAAGCAGAAGTGTTCATTCAACACCTCCACCTTCTCTTTACTGCCTTCCACCCACTCCTCCTCCTTTTTACCTTCACTGTACCTGCTTTTGTAGCCCTCTTATTGCTAATGCATCTGAAGGCCTTCTCCCCCCTCAATCTCTTCAGCAATTGATAGCTCCTTCCTAGCCTTGGACTGCCTGACTACCCTACTTGCCTCCTTAGCTTTCTCCAAGTAGGCCCCTTCATTCTTTTGAGACTTCGTACACTTCCTGTATTTCCTCTTGTCCCTCACTGACTGATACACCTCCCTACTGAACTATCTTGGTCTCCTGGCTTTGGAGTTTTTCCCCTTCTGCTTAAGGCACGTGTTAGTGGTTGCTGCAATCTCTTCCCTGATCCCTGTCAACCTTTGATCCACTGTCATATCTTCCTTAAGGCTAGCTAGGTGTCCCCCTCAGTATCCTACACATCTTGCTATTGTCAACCTTCCTGAAATGCAGCAATCTTGTTATTGTGCTTGATGTTTCCTTCCCCATATTAACTAAGAACCACACTGTTCTGTGGTCACTACTCCCCAGGGCTTCCGCCACTTTGATGTCCCTGACATGATTCTTGGTTTGTCTCCAGCTCTCACTTATAATACTAACATTGTATTGTTAATATATGTATGTAAATTACATATAGAATAAAGTATGGGTCGGTGTGTGTATCGAGAAGTTTACACACACCCGAGATTAGATGCTACATAAATCCCGAGAGCGAAGCTTGAGGGGTTTATTAAAACATCTATTCGAGGGTGTGTGTAAACTGAGTTTACACACTCCACTCATATTATTCTAACTAATTGCTGGGTTTGCCTTTTCACCTCAGCAATTATATAAAAAAATGAATGGAGGTTAGCTACTGCCCTCCGTTCGCTTTTCGCATCCAGTCTGTGACTCGCATCTTGCGGTGCCATTTTCTATTCATTTAAATCTTTTCTTTTGTTTCAGTGAGCAGTCCAAACAGGTTTTTTTCCCCTTGCAGGTTTTGTTTAAAAATGAAGCTTACCGCTGAGTCTGATTCTGAGTGGCAGTTTAGTCTTCCGGGGGAAAATATGTGGCCAGCGTTCTAAAGGGAAAAGGTGCAATGGGGCATGCACAGAGCGAGAGAAACTGTGCTCATGTTTGCCATTATAGACACTCCTTTATAATGGAAAATTACACCACAGTTTTCCTATGGGAAAAAAGCAAAGCCATTAATTATATCACTATACTGTTTTGTGTACACGTGTGTGCGTGTGTGTCTATAGATATAGATATAGATATAGAAATAGATATAGATATGGATATAGATAGTGACATAGATATAGATATAGATATATAGATACATATAGAGATAGAGATAGAGATAGAGATAGAGATAGAGATAGAGATAGAGATGTAGATGTAGTTGATACAGATACAGATATAGATATATATAGATAGTGATATAGATATAACTATATATAGTGATATAGATATAGATATAGATAGTGATATAGATATAGATATATGACAAAGATAGAGATATAGATATAGATATAGATATATGTCTCCAGCCTGCCTCCATGATTGAATTTTTTTTTGAGTTTATTCAGTTTTTTGTTGACTGAGTAAGTGCACTAGACAAATTCTGCCTATTTTCAGGCACAACCCAGGGGAGGAGGATACAGATGAATGGCAACTGATTTTGAACCAGATTAAGCTGTTGGCGGTATTTTTTTTTTAGTGAATGAGGGGGAAATTTGGCCAGTGCTCCAGGGGAAACTCTCCTACTCTTTGGTAGGGGGCGCTGGTAAGCTGGTGGATGTCGACGAGCCTCACAGTCTGTCGGTGCAGACAGCAGGAGCAGTTCCTTCTGATGTGCAGGATCTAAATTGTAATGCTGATGGAGCTATTTGTGAAAAGGATCCGTTATTGAGTGATGTTATGGAGGAGGTAAGCAGCAGCCCGAGTACTGAAAGCTGAATGGAATTGATTGAGGCTGGGCTTCAGCATGAAGTTGAATTTGTGCAGGCCCTCAGTGCTGAACAACAGTTACACCTGTTAAGGGTGCTGTCAACCCCTGGGAGGGGAGCGAGTGACTGTGAAAATGAGCTACCTGATGTGCATCCTTCACAAGAAGGAATGAATGTTGCAGACTGTTCACCTTTAACTGTTTTGACAATGAGCCGGCATTCAGTTGAAGACAGGCCGATGCCCTTGTTGGAGTTTAGCGATGTGGTCCTTGCTATGAGTGATCCTGTGGAGAATCGGGCTGCAGAGCTGCCTCCGGTTAACTTGTGCCCTGTCACTGTGAGTACTGACTATTTGACACCTGAGGGTGTGCAAACAGAAACATCTTCTGGTGTACTGATTACTAGTGACTTTAAGGTTCTGTTGAGCATTGCAGCCGGCATGTCTAGTTCTGAAATTATTGTGCAAACTGATACTGCCTGTACAGCACCTAAATCTATAAATGAGTGCAGTGAACAGTGGTCCATGAACACTGCATTGC
Source organism: Neoceratodus forsteri (assembly GCA_016271365.2). Taxonomy (NCBI): domain Eukaryota; kingdom Metazoa; phylum Chordata; order Ceratodontiformes; family Ceratodontidae; genus Neoceratodus; species Neoceratodus forsteri. The sequence continues at coordinate 262,522,775 of CM057452.1, read as the reverse complement.
AGGGGGCTGGGTGGCTCCCAAAAGAGGGGGGAGGTTAGGTTCCTGATGTTTCGGATCTCCCTTCTCCTACTGTTATGACTGATTCTACAACTGGGAATCAAGAAGGGCTTTCAGAGGAGGTAGTTGATATTTCCTTACCTCTCTCTGGTTCAGGTCCTACCATTACAATATCTTCTGTTCAATCCCCCTTGACCCAACCAGTCCCTGGTCCTCGAGGAAAACAAAATAATATGGAGGTCCCTGCTCAGTGGGGTGATTACGTGGTTCCCCAAGCTCCTGATACAGCTGGGGACAAAACTCGCATGGATTCCTCCAAACTGTGGAGACAATTCCATAGAAATGAAGGAACATTTTCGGGTGTCAGCCCTGCCCAATGGACAAACGCAGTCCGCCTACAAAATCGGGGAGGTTTGGCCCATCCTCCTGATAGAATTTATGTAGGGAAAACCTTATTAAAAGACTCGTTGAGATTTTTCTCAAACGAGACTTATGCTTTGATTCATGCCTCAGGGGACTCAGTGTTTGACATAAGTTTTAAATCTTCTGTGGGGTTGGACCGCTTCTGGACAGCCTATGAGAAGAAATGTCATTCGGCCTTGTGGATCCCTTTTAGGGCCATCCCTATAACAACGCCTCTAATAAAGCAAGTTATAATTTTTTGCAATGAAGGTGTTGCTATGACTGACATTACTGATTGCAAAATAAATGTGTTATTCTTGGTGACTCCTCCCCAATTCTGGATGAGGAACATCTATGGACGGGGGACTGAAAGTTTAAGGTACGCCTTCATGTGGGGGCCCATGGTACTCAACATCTACCAAGTGCATTACTTTTAGGGGCTGAAAGCGGTCATTGTTTCTATCAGGGGCAGCCTAAGACTTGTTTTCGCTGTGGATCTCACCTACATTTGAATAATGCCTGCAATAGAGTGAAATGCTTTCTGTATTTTGAACTGGGTCACACTGCTATAGACTGTACAAATGATCCCCTCTGTAATATATGTGGCAAATAGGGACATGTATACCGAATGTGTGAATGGGCGGCTCATAACAGGGCTGATAGCCCGAATCAAGAAATATTGATTGAAAAGGCTCAGAAATGAAGTATAGAGACCCAACAACAAATCTGAGCTAGGAATGTGGAAGGCACGATATTGGGCCTTAGTATGGCCCAGGATCCAGTACTCCCTGTAGTACTTAAGACAGCCATACAAGGTGAGGTACCCCCCCTCAACCCCCCCACTTGTTCTGGTGACGTCCTTAACTCCTGAGGACCTGGATGAAGAATTAGACCCACATCTACTGCCGATGGAAATGGATATCCAGATTGAGGTGGAAAGTCCATCTGTTTCTGTGGTTGATAAAGAGGGAACTTTGGCCCATACTATGCTCCCACCTGAATCCACTATTGTGGCATCAGAAAAAAGGTCAATGAAGTCTGATAACCCCAAAGCAAAACTTCCTAAATGGGGGAAATATGTGATCACAGTACCCCTATCTAATGCATTTGATGTCTTGCAAGTACCTGATTTAGATATGGAAGACAATTCAGAATCCTCTTCAACCATGTCCTCTTTAAAGAGGAGATCTTCAGATCTGGATGATGATAGCATGATGGCTAAAGTCACGGCTGTTAGAACAAAAAAAAACCTCAAAACAACATTCTGATGCTATGCCAAGATGCAGTGCGTGTATCAGCAAACAATCTGACATCTGAAGTGATATGTTTTGTGCTACATTTTATTTTGTTATGTGCACTACCTTAACTCCTTGCATATGTCAGCACAACAGCATTATGTGATAACCACATTGAATGTTAATAGCATCAGGAATGGGAAGTGCCGCCTTCTCACTTTTACTGGTTTGCGAGACAATAAGATACACATTTCTTGTTTGCAGGATATTAGGTTTTATACACTGCATGATATGGAGCAGGCTTGGAAGTTGTGGTGTTGGGGCCCTGCTTTTTTTCCTTGACTTTAGAAAGATGTGGTGGGGTGGGTGTATTATTTTCAGGATGGGATTATTGTAATACAAAAGTTTTAGACATCTGTCCTGGGTGGGTTATGCTGCTTAATTTTCACCGCCAAGAGGTACAGTGGCGTTTAATTAATTTATGTGCACCTCAAACTAAGAAGGAACGGGTGGAACTGATCAACAGCATAAAACCATATTTATTTACCTCACGTTCATTAATTTGGGCGGGTGATTTTAATTGTGTATTAGCAACACAGGATAAGAGTGTACGGCTTTCTAAAACATATTGTGATTCTGGGGCCTTGGAGACAGTGGTAAATCAAGTAGGTTTAGTGGATGCCTATAGGCATGTGCATGCGGTAGGGAGATATACCTACTATAGAGCTAAACTGGCCACACGAATTGATTACGTTTTTGTTTCACCTACTCTTACAGTTCAGCAGGCCTTTACTGTCCCGATGAAAACATCAGATCATCTAATGATTAAAGTTAGATTATCCATGGACCACAGTATCGGGCAAGGTAAAGGGATATGGAAATTGAATAATATGATGCTCGTTGAACGGCTGTGTTTAGATCCGGTGGTTGACTTTTTTGAAGGCCAGGAAATCTGTTAACTCCCTGTCTGATTCCTCGGATACTTCAAGAGAATTTGGATCACATGGTTGAACCGATTTCAGCACAGAAAATTGTGGAGGCAGTTTTTTCCCTAAATACCAACATGACCCCAGGACCTGACGGACTGACTTCAGAATTTTATAAAACTTTTTTGGATACCTTGGTGGATCTTTTGCAGTTGGTGTTTAATCATATTTTGACTGATTAGGATGTAGCCCCGTAGTGTGGCTTGACAATTCAATTGTTTATTTATAAAACAGGTGATAGACAAAGACTTCTAAATTGGAGACCATTAAGCCTTATGAACAGAGATGCAAAAATATTGATGAAAATCCTGGCAAAACGATGGGGAACGGTTGCCCCCCTAGTCATTGACAGCAGTCAGGTATGTACAATTAAAGGACTTAATATTACTGATAATATACTTTTGATTCGAGAGGTGGCATCCCTAGGTCATCAGAATAAAGTACACAGTTTTCTGGTCAGTCTGGACCAGGAAAAAGCATATGACAAAATTTCTCATCTTTATTTACGACGTGTATTGGAAGCATATGGCATTCCTCAGTTGTTTATCGGATGGATCCAGAAGTTATACAGCATTGCCTCTACTTTTCCTGTTATTAATGGACATAGTGGACGGGTGATACATGTCTCACGTGGTGTTCGACAGGGATGCCCAATGAGTCCTTTACTTTATGTGTTTTGTCTTGACCCATTATTAAAACATATTCGGCAGAATGCGGGTATTTCTAGTGTGGACATCAGAGGTGTGCCTGCTTTAACAAAAACTCTGGCATATGCAGATGATGTGTGCCTCCTGGTGGGTGACATTAGCTCAGTGGAGAAGGCCTTAGACACAGTACAGCATTATTCAAATCTGACTGGTTCCTCATTGAATATGAATAAATGTGGGGGATATAAGTAAAGTGCATCTACAGAACATTGTCATACAATAAGTAAGGTGTTTCTATGACTAATAAAGCCCTGAAAATCTTGGGAGTTTCTTTTGGGGATCCTGATATGGTGAAATTAAATTGGACCTCAAGACTGGAGCAATGTGACCAGAAGGTACAGATTTGGAAAAAGTGGCAACAAAGTAAAAAAAAGAAGGTATCACAAGTGCACACTTTTTTTGTGCCACAATTGTCATATTTGAGTGCTGTTTTCCCTCCCCCTAGTTCCTGTGATGTCTCTCTTTTAAGCATGACATTTCAGTTGATTTGGGGCAATAAGTTGAATCCAATAAAGAGAGAAGTGTTATACAGAGATATTAAATTTGGAGGCTTAAGATTGATAAATCCTATCAGCTACTGTCATAGTATTTTTATTTTAATACATTTTCAGCTTTTATGAGACCTGGACAAACAGATTGGAAGAGGGTGGCGGGGTTATGGATTGTTCCTTTATTAGAGAAATGGGGACAGGAACCCCTATTAGGTAAAATAAAAAATGATGGGCCTATTTTCATCTTTAGAAAAGATTAGGAAATGAGCACTGACTACATCACAGGTTTCGGTGGTGGACAGGAAGGTGTTATATAGAACTATACAAGCTACTAGTTTTCAAATTCCTATTGTGTATACAACTATTAGTCCAGTGTCTTTTGTAGACATAGAGGCCTGTCTAGTGGATGTTAGAACCCCACCCAGGATGTGGGACGTGTTATGGTTATGTACTCATGGTAGGTTGGGAGTGATGGGTAATTTGAAGCACAAAGGAAAGGAAGAGAGAATGTGTCCCAGGGAAACATGTAATTTGCTAGCTGAGACTCGGGAGCATTTTCTATTCAATGTCCGTATGTGCAGGATGTTTGGAGAATTATCGCAGCTAGGTGGCAGGATCCAAGCTGGAAGACAGTAAATTATGAAAATGTGATTGTTGGAAAGTTGACTCTTAGTTCTACCATGGATTCAGGCACATGACGTCTTATTTTTACATGTATAATGTTTTTTATGTGGCAGGTGCGATGCAAGTTTGTCCTTCAACAGAAGAGAATTTCCCCACGTGGACAGGTTGATCTTAATGAAAATGAAAATAAAACCCAGGCCAATTTTGACAAGGCCCGAATGTCTTGGGAACAATGGAAAAAGAGATGGAAGGAAAGTATGTTACCATTTCTGGGGTGAAGGTCAGACTTTTGGTTTTTCAATTCAGAATGTAATTTTTTTTTTCCATTATGGGTGAAGGAGTTGGTGGTATATACTGAGTTCACTATTTTCATATTGTATGTATTGAATTCCTTTTTTATTGTTCTTAAGGGATGATGATTATTTTTTTTCGTGTTTGAATTTTTTTTCTCTTTTCTTCCTTCTTTACAGTATATATTTATGTGAGAATTTTCTAAGCCCCTAGATGTTTTTGGAATGTTGTTGCTGATGCTTTGATATTGTTTTGTTTTGTATGAGTTTTGTAACAGTTTTTGTTTATTCTTTCTTGCAATAAAAATTCCCCTACTCTTTTCAAGACGTGCCATGAGATCTTTAACATCCACCTGAACTACCACCAGAACAGGCAGACTAAAGTCAGTTTAAAGGGAAACTCTGATTGAGTCCCTCAGTGCAGCAGCAGCATGCAGAACACCTAATTAGGGCTTCAACATATAAGAAATTTTTATTCTTGAGTTGGACTTTAATAAAGATTGTTGCTTCATCATGGCGACTAGACAAGAGGGATATCTCACTACTGGTGACTTCATCAATGTTATAAGAATGAGGGCTACCAACAAATGGCAGATGTTGGTAGCCCCATTAGCATAACCTTTGTGGCGGAAGTCACCTGAGGTGCGCAAGATGTCCTCCTGTGGGTTTGTCACCATGATGGAGCGAGCGGATCTTTTTTATTAAAATTCCAGGGCAACAGGTAGTGAAAAAACGTTCTTTCATGTTAAAAGCCCTAATCGGGTGTTTCTGCAGCTGCATTGAGGGACTTAGTTGGAGTTTCCCTTTAATGTCTCATCCGAAAGACAGCACCTCAGGCATGCAGCACCTCCCTCATGCTGCACTGAAGTGTCAGTATTGGGATTTAACCCAAGTGCCTGGTGTGGGGACAGAACCCACAGCCTTCTGATCTTCCAGTCTCAGAGACGAGTGTGCTACCTGCTGAGCCACTGACACTGACAAATATGTGCAAGGTATATGAGTAATTGAATAGTTATATCTGTTAATTGTATAATGACTTTATAGTATGTATCTTGGATCCAGGTTGATCCTGTAAAAGGGCCATGTGGCCCAATGCTGTTTACCTGGTTAACAAAATCTTAAATAAAAAATTAATAAATAACACCAGGTCCAGGATGTCACCTCTCACATCAGTGCAGTGACCCCCTGAACTGGGAACCCATCCAGGACTGTGTCCAGGATCAATTGTCTTCTGCAAAGGTGACAGGACTCTCCAACCCACCTTTGGCAAATTGAAGTAAGTCCCCCATTACCACCACTTCACCACTTTCTGCTGCCATCCTGATTATGTTACTCAACTCTCTATCATTGTCCTTGACCTGATTAGGTGGTCTGTAAACTACATTCAGTCTCAATTTCCTTTCTACTGACTTCTGGATCTGTACCCATAGTGTCTCTACTGTTCCTTCCCCATCTCCTCTGTAGTGTCACTAATGCCCTCCCTGATGTATAGTGCCACCGTCCCCCATACAGGGCATCACTTGATATTTCCATTGCTCCCCCAAACACACTGAGCTCCTCCACATTAGCAGCAGAACACAAGCACATATGAAATTTAGATGCTAGGAGGCTAGAGGCTCATAGTAACCATCCTCTGTTTCTCCAAGGTTATAGTCATTGCAATGCATATGTAATCATTCAATGTGTATTTGAAAGAAAGTATATTTTTACTAACACATTTACTGGTAGACCATTCAAGGCATCAGAGGAAACAAAAGGGCACCTGCGCTCTGAGTCCTGCAGTCAGTGCACTTCAAAAGATGATAATGTAGATAAAAGAGTAGGAAGGAGCCCTGACGCTTTGGGTCTAGCATGAATTTGACCCTTTGCCAGATGCTCCCTGAGGAAGGGTCACGCTAGACCTGAAGCACCGGCACTCCTTGCTACACTTCAATGGGAAATATGCACTGAACCTTCTTGTGGATTTTTTGTAGCTACTCAAACAGAGTGCCTTGTTGTGCTTTTATTCCAGGTATCGATCACACACTTTGTAAAAATTCAGCTCCATTATTCAGTTCTGAAATGGCTTCCTATCAGGTTTAAATTGTGCCCCCTGATAGCTGTTGATTTATATTTCATTGTCAAGTTAATGGATGTAAGTAATGTTCTGTCCAAGACAGCCCTCTATATCTGTACCATGTCCCTCCTCTCCATTGTCTCTTGTCCAGTGTGAAGAGATTTAATTCTTTAAGTCTGCCCTCACGTGATAGATCCATTTAATTCATTTACCACTCTTGTGGCTCTCTGTTGCACACTCTCTCTCCAGTTGCTCCTCATCACCTCTAAAGTGCAGAGCACAGAACTGACCACAAAACTTCAACTGAGAACTACCCAGAGCCTGATACAGTGGCAACAGCACAGACCTACAGTATCTACTAATACAATTTATCCTAATACCCAGATTTTTTGCATTTCTTTACTGCTTCCTTGCATTGCATTTTATGATTTTACTTTTCAGCTATTGTTATTCCCAAGTCTCTTTCTGATTCAAAAACAATTATTTTAATGTTAATCATATGACGGTATTGCTTACAGTTGTTTTAACAGAATTAATATTTGCACATACATTACCTGCATTAAAATACATTTTATTTTTATCAACTGTATTGAAAGTTGGTCCAAATCATTTTGCATTCATTTTCTTTGTTCCTCATTGATACAGTGTTCCCTATGTTTGTGCCACTTGCAAATTTCATTAGCCTCCCTACATAATCTTTCCACAGGTCCAATATATACAAGCAGTTGTCAATGCCAAATGTTAACTTGCTGATATTAGCATTGGATGTGTAGGAGTTAGACAGATGTAGAATAGGAGCGGCAGTGAAGTACTGAAGTCACGCCAACCCCACCTCCACCCTGCAGAGATGAACAGGCATTGGGGTGTGCCTGTGGGTCATTGCCCATAATGCTCATGGCATTTCACCTCACCCTATCCTGTAGACACCGACAAGTGCTGAGGTGTGCCTTAGGGTGTTCAGCTTCACAGTGTCTCCATTTCATAAGGACATATGCTGAAATGAGTGCAGTACAGGAGAAAGGGGTGAAGTCTGGGGCTGAAGAGTGCAAGGCACACTTCAATGTCTGTCACTGGCTTCAGGGTGGGGGTGGGGGTGGAATGGCATGAGCATTACAGCCAGTGATCCAAAGTCACACCTCTGATACAAGTCAGTCTGTGCAGGGTGGGACGTTATGATTAGAAACCCTAACTCCCCAGGCATGTGTTGGTATTTGCAGTACAAATTTTCAACATGGCCTTTTTGTGACCCCCACCTCATGAAAGCATTTGGGATCTCTTCTCATGAACAGTGGCACTGTGATTTTGTTAATGTGTCCCGAACTTCAAGTTCCACAGCACCCGTACCATTCTGTGCCAGATGTGCAAAAACACAGATCAGGCAGGATGTGAAGAATGACAGCTGTACCATTCATAGTGAGGTGCAAAAAGATGGCACTGTTGAAAATATGTAGTGAAAATGTTAAAAATGCTCGTAGTTCTGGGCATATGTGGAAACTGCACAACACATGCTTTTACCGCAGTCATTTAGTGGAATAATTTCACCAAATTTTCAACAAAGGCATTTTGTGACCTCTGTTCATGAACACTGTCACTATGATTTTCTTAATCTGTCTGAAACATTAATTTCCCCCAGCGACCACGCCATTGTGCGCCAGATGTGCAAATGCATATTTCAGGCAGGATATGAAAAATGACAGCTGTACTGTTCATAAAGAGGTGTGGAAAAAAGCCAGTGTTGAAAACTTGGAGTGGAAAATATTACAAATTCATGAAGTTACAAACATGCATAGAAACTGCGCAACGCACGCTCATAACGCAGCATAGGCTTTTTGAGAGTGCACCTCATGAACAGTGACACTGTCATTTCATTATTCAGTCCAGAAAGGTGATTCCATGCAATGACTGCAAAATCACCTTTTGGGACCGAATAACGAGATGACAGTGACCAAATTCATGAGGTGGGGTCCCAAGAATATCATGTTGACAATTTGGTGCTAAAATTCAAAAAAATGGCCGAGATATGCACCAAAGTTGAAAAAAAAAACCCATTTATGCCATTATACAGCTTACCGGCATTTTTTCAGTATGCGGTCGGCTTTGAAGAGTGCAGACCTGTTCCCGGTCCACCGAAGATCATTGCACCAGGATCCGGAGGTAAGTATGGGGTGGGGTGTGTGTGGGGAGGCACTTTATACACGCAGAAGGTGGGCGCGGGTTGGGGGGGCATGGGGCTCAACGAGGGACCGTTTTCTTTTTTTTACAAGATTTAAAATTAAACAAAGACATCACGGGACACTTTTGGCACTTTGGGGTGGGCTCCCAGTATGCCATCTGGCCAGGTGTTTGTTGGGGAGGTGGGTACTGGATTCAACGGCGATTGGGCAATCCCTCGGCACATAACAAATGGGGGGGCACATCATGCTGCTGGGGATTGGGCTATCCCGTCAGCAAATAAACTGGGGATGGGGACATGCTGACAGGGGGATAGGGAACCCCCAAGTTGGCTTTCATTGGGACTCTGAGGTGGGCAGCGAGAGTTGCCGCCTGCCGCCATGTTATAAGAAATTTTACACCAGGCAAGGGACCGCCCTGCAATGATGGGTCGCTCCTTCATTGCAGTGGCGGATTCCTTTTAAGATGGTGTTACGCTGTCTGAACTAGTGTCAGCAACAGCATGCCACTGCATTGGAGAAAGCAGGCCAAGCTTCAAAAGGCACTGGGAGCATTGGCCACCACAGCACCGCACCTCCAAAACCTCGCTTCACTCATAAGCTGTGGCAAAATGTTTGTTGCGCATGTGCGCAAGCCAACATAAAAATGGAGGAAGGGAGCTGCCTTCTTTTTTTTTTTTGGTTGGTATCAGGGCCCTAAAAGGAACCCTCACCCCACATATAAATACTTCATAGGGAGTATAAGTGGGGAGGCACTAGATGGTGCTGGCAAGCACTATTAGGGTGAGCTGCCCAGAGGCCCTGTCTCTTCTAGAACTTGGAATGGTGGGCTGGTGTGGCAATCAGTGGTGAAGATATTCTGGAAGATCGACACCATAACTTTCATATGTTCCAAGAATCAATCTTCACCACTAAGTTCCACTTCAGGGTCTGAATACCAAGTTTTCCTTTCTTTTCTGATGGAGGAGCTGACTCACCCTTAGGGTAACAGATACCCTTAGCCCTCTGCATGGGAGAGAACACCTAAGGGCAGGAGCTCCTTACAGGTCTGGCAAGATCTGAGACTGGTCAGAGCCAGACAGGGGCTCCTGCAGAACAGGAGCAGGCAGGTTCCCCAACAATTCCTGCCTTACCATAGAGGAGAAGTGAATCTCCTGGAAGTGTGAGGTAAGCACCTTACGCTGGGCCAAAGGTGCCAGTCATGACAGATGAAGCCATGCCATCCACATAATGCAGGCTGTGGTTCCTACCAGTCTGCTGGCCACCTCATTGGCATTGTAAGATGACCTGGACTGGTGCTGTGCTACCTCCAGAAACTGGACTGAAAGGCCAGTGACTTTCCTGACTGTCTTGCTTGGTGGCAGTGTAACTAACAGGCTGTGAATCTGCAATCATAAGTGACAGTTATAGTTCACCACCATATGTGTCTGATTTTTTTGTTTGTTAACAATTCTTGGCCAGGAAAGACACACAAAGCCAAAGCTTGTTTCCAGGTCTATTCTGGGAGCACAGGAAAGTTAAGTGACTTGCTGATAGTCACATAGTATGCAAGTGGCGGCTGTGGGATTCAACCCAGTTCTCCAGGCTGCAGCTCAGTGCTCTTAACCATTATGCTATATTGCCTCCGCTGTGCAGAGATGAACACCTTCCTCCCAACAGCATTTGTGTGAGTGGAATCTGCATTTTGGGGGATGGTCATTCACGAGGCTCTATGGCCCTCATGGGGTCTGCAGTACTTGAAGCCCTGAAATGGGGAGAAGTAGCTCACCTGTGGACCTTGGGAATATGTGATACTGTGTGAGGAGGTCCCTGGGGATGGCCAGCTTGGAGAGGGGACACCACCACACTGTCTTAGATGCCTCCTCCAAGAACCAACAGTATCGACATTGGGAATTCCAAAAACTCCAAATGGCAGGGCTAACGGATGGTGGCTTTTACGAGCTTCATGGTGAACTACCTGGACCATCTCCAGCATAAATCACTGGCACAGGGCATTCTCAGTAGCAGATGGGAGGTAGACAGATGATTGGTTGTTGTCACTAGAGGACATCCATGGAGAAAAAGCTTTGCCTTTGGGCAGAGTTGGTGCTGGAGAGAAGGGCCTGGACTGAGCTCTGTCTGACTCCCTATCAATCAATCAATCAATCAATCAAAATCTTTATTTATTCAGGCGAACATCATTGAGCATAGCTCATTTACAAGATGGACCTGAGTGGTCATAACAATAAAAGGTTACAAATTGTACACAAAAACATGATACTGAATAAGCACAAATACAATCATTTATGAATGAGACAGATATACAAATATTTACATATATACAAGGCAAAATGACAATAAACCTAAAACCTAATAAGGAGAAACAAACAGTTTAGTAGGGATAAGGCTTGGATAGTGGGACTTGGGTGAGCATATTGTATGAAATTTGATGGAGAAGCGAGCTAGAGGACGATAGAAGAATAGGGGAGCTTTAAAAAGGGGTGGAGGAGAGAGGGTGTGTGGGAGGAGTGGGGGTGTGGGAGGACTAAGCCTTGTGGAAGCAGTTGCATGAATCTGGGAATAGGCTGGTGTACAGCTTTTTGAAGGATGTTAAAGGAATCAGGGTATTCAGTTTCAATGTCTTTTGAAGAGAGTTCCAGATAAGTGCCAGGGAATAGCTGATTGCAGCTCTTCCATACCGGGTGCAGGTGAAAGGAATCTTCAGCATGATCAGTTTATTGATCCTCAGGGTGTAAGGCCTGGATGTGATCCGGTTGAAGCAGTCTGAGATGTAGGAAGGGAGTTTGTTTGTCAGAGCTTTGTAGATCCAGATAGCAGCATTTTATTTCTTCTTTGTTGCAGGGATGTCCAACTGACTGCATTGTAGAGAGAGCAATGATGGGTGCTGGAGGAAGGTCTGTAATGAATCTAATAGCTCTATGATACAAGGTGTCTAATTTGTTTAAATGGGAGAGGGAGCAATGACCATAGAGGAAGTCAGCATAATCAATGAGGGCACGAATGATGCTAGGATTAATCTTTGTTTGGAATCTCTGGTCAGGTAGTGTTTGATCCTATAGAATAGACCAAGTCTTTGTCTTAGCTTTTCAGGAGCTCTTCAATGTGGGTAGTATAGTCAAGTTTATTGTCTATCCATACTCCAAGATATTTGAATTTGTCTACATATTCCAGATTTTCACCAAGGATGGTAGAGAGTTGTGGGAGGGTGAATGATGGGACAGTGGAAGAGCAGTTCTTGGTGGCAAAGAACATAGCTTTGGTTTCTTGGCATTTAGTAGTAATTTCTTTTCTAATAGGTTGTGCTGAAGGAGGAGAATTCAGACTGTAGAAGCTCACAGGCTTTTGATGGTGAGGATTGCTGACATATAGTACAGTGTCATCTGCAAAAGGTGAATATTAGATTGTGAGAGATTGGAGTCAATATTGTTGATGTAAATGGCAAAAGGATGGGACCCAGGATGGAGCCTTCGGTACACCTCTTAGGAGTAGTTTAGAGGTAGATAGATCACCTTCATTTTTACCAGTTGTAATCTTCCGGAGAGATAGCATCTGAACCATTTAGAGAGAGTGAGTCAAGGCCTATGGAGTTCAGAGGAGATTAGAAGTTCATGATCCACAGTGTCAAAGGCTTTACTTAGATCCAGAAACACAGCACAGGTATTATTCTTTTTGTCTAAGGCAGTCTGCCAATCATTTGTGACTTTTGCTAATGCAGAGATGGTGCTGTGCATAGATCTAAACCCAGATTGAGCTGGATTAAGGAGATTGTTGGTATCAAGGTAGGCAGTTAACTGAGAGTTTACCAGCTTCTCAAGCATCTTGGATAGTACTGGTAAGATGGAAATGGGCCTATAATACCCAATACAAGTACCTACAGGAGCACAGTCTCCTCTCTCTGGCCCAACACAGGTTTAGGAAGGGGTACAGCACTGCTACCCCCTTCGCTGTAATCACCTCACAGATCAGAACTGCAACCGACCAGGGCAACCCCACTGGTGCGATTTTCGTGGACTTATCCAAGGCCTTCGACAGGGTAGATCACTCCCTCCTCAGTGCCATTCTTCTCTCCCTCGGACCCTCAAACCCCGCTCATGCCTGGTTCCACAATTACCTCTCTGGTAGGAAGCAATACACCAACTTCAACAGGACCCTCTCCAACCTCACCACTGTCCAATGCAGGGTCCCTCAGGGGGTCCGTCCTCGGCCCGACACTCTTCTCCCTTTTCATCAACGAATTACCATCTATCATCACCCATGGGCTTGCCACCCTGTATGCCAATGACCTTGTCATTTTGGATAGCACCTGAGACATCGGCACCATCAATTCCCAACTAAACTCCGACTTCAAGCGGATCCAATCCTGGCTGGATGAGCATAAGCTTGTCATCAACCTCAAAAAAACCCAGGCTATGCTCTTTGGTTCCCTGAATAGAACAAAATCCTGCCCTGCCCCCCTTCTAATCCACAGGGCTGATGGTTTGCCCCTGCAGATACCTACCACTGTCAAGTACCTTGGCGTCACTCTGGACCCCCAGCTGGACCTCTCCCTTCATATCCGAAACATCTGCAAGGCTACGAATGTTAAACTCGGACTCGCCTACAGAGCCAAAAACTGCCCCACCCCAGCCGCTCGGATGGCCCTAGCCAGGGGTGTTCTCCTCCCCTCCCCTGCTATGGGCTAGTGACCTTCGCCCTGTGCCAAAATCCAACCTCTTGAAATGGGATCGACCTACAACAGCATCTGCCCGCTGCGATCTCTGCCCCCGACACACGCTGTGACCTTTACACTCGCCTTGGTGGCTCCCCCTGAGAAACATTGCATTTCATAGTAGGAACTTCATTGACAACATCGTTAAACAGCCATCCCCGCTACCCTTGCCCTGCCCGTCAACCCCGACAATTCTTCCCACCACCTTAGGTCAAGGGTGGCACTAAATCGCTTGGTTCCCAGAACACGCACCCTTGCGGGTGATCGGGCCTTCGCCAACTATGCCCCCAAACTATGGAATTCATTCCCAGCCCTTACTCGGTCCACCCCCTCCCATTCAGGGTTTAAAACATCCCTTTGGACCTTCCTGAAAGGCTCCTCCACCTGTCCTTGCTCCCTGTAGCCCCTTGAACTATACTCACACGGGGGATCTCTACGCACTCCAGGTCCACTGCACTTACTCTCCTGTTCACTGGTCAAGCAATTGGCTAAATGTAATGCTATAATTGTTAACGCCTGCAATACCACTGTATGTAAATCTGACTCACTCACTGCCTGTGTATGCTCTAGCTCTTAACTCTCCCGGGTCATCTGTAACCCTCCCCGGGCATGTGTCTTTTTACTGGTTGCCTTTTTACATTAATTTCTCTATATGACATGTAATGCTCTTTGTATATAATACCAATTTGTCACTGTACCTGTTTATCCAAGCTTGTAACTCTCCCAGGTTGCACCTGAAAATAGGCACTTGGCTGTCTAGTGTGACTTGCCTGGTTAACAAAAGCAAATAAATAAATAAATCTAAGGCACTGGCTCATGCTTGGCGTTGTTTCCACATTAGAGACCCTCAGGGCCTATCAATGAGAGCATCCTTTGAAGGACTCGAGTCTCCCCAAGAAGAGATGGAGACCTCAGGTGTCTGGGGCCTCATCCTGGGCTGCAGAACTGTGCTGGGGATCTCGCCTGAGGGGAGAGTCAAGCTGAGTCACCCAAAGGGGGTCCTCCTAGATCCAAGGATTAACCCAATGGGCACCCATGGGGGAAACCACCAGGTGAGAGTGGAGCTGTACGGGTCCCACAGGGTGACCCCAGTCCTCACCAGTGGCAGTAATGTCCAATGGCTCTGGAGAAAATTTCATCTCTGGGCCACCATCCAACTCCAAGTCAGTATTGCCTCTGGCACCCAGCTCAGGATTGGCAACAGCCTCAGAGAGAGGGTCATCCCCATAACTATGGCTGGCACCACCCTTGACACAGTGCTTAGTGCCAACTTCGACATCATGCTCAGAGCCATCATTCTCGTGTGACACCAGAGTTGAGAATGACCTCCAAGATGACATTGTCATCAGCACCTTGCTTGGAACTGAACCCTGGATCAGCACCATTGTGGTTGCCACCTCCATCACAGTATCCAGAGCTGTCACCTTCCTTGGTGTCACTAGTGACACCATAGAGGTCAACAACATCTAAACTGGCAACAGTAAGGACAACAGTTGTGGTGCCAGTCCCATTCCTGACACCATGAACAGTGTCAGGAGGGGCCCAGCATCATCCCTGGTGCCACCCGCTGTGTTGAGATTACAAATGGCGATGACAGTAAGGGGTATGTCAAAGGACAATGTCTAGGTGTCCACTGGTGTAGAGCAAGAATATAGCTGCAGCCTCACCACAGGGGATGTCTGCTTGCCCAGGGCAGGTAGACTGTGGAGGGTGTACAGCTGACCACCCAAAATGAATCAACTGTCCATCAGACCTATCAACCGGAATCTCCAATGCTTTAGGGCAGTGAAGTTGAGGAGTACTTTATACTTCCACAGAACCAGTAGTCCTGGGAAGAGGCCTAGTGGAAAGGCCTACAGACCTGGTCTTGGACACACGCTTGCGAGGCCTGCCATTGAAAGTGCGGATTGGATGACCTCACCTCAATATGTGCTTCTCAAGGGTACAGCGGTCTATGGAGAAGCAAGAATCACACACATCCATATTGTACTCCAGTCCATGAACTGCTGCACAGGTCTGATGCCAGTCCAAACAGCCACTGGTTTCTCAAAGAGGCAATGATGCATAACTGGAGGCCGTCGGACTTTCTTTGATGACTTAGCCTCTTTTTTTAATCAGACTTCAGCATTGAGGTAAAATAACAGACAGGTGACACCGCAAATAAAAAATAACAGTGAGGCAAACTGAGACTCTGCGCTCCTATGATGTACACTTGATGGTGGGAAGAACAGAATTGAGGTTAGTAAGGAAGCAAGCAATGGTTATTGACTGGTGTGTGCACCGTGCCCAGTAGCTGTGGCTGACCCCCGGTAAAAGCTTTTCTCCTATGGGGTCCTAGTGCCTTTAGCCCAGATCCATAAGTGGAAATCAATGGTGAAGATTGATTCATAGAAGGTCATAGGTAAATCAGTGGACTGATTTCATGTGAAACCAGACACACCACTGAACAAGAATTTGAGGTGAGTATGCAATGCCCCCATATCCCTGTGAAACACCAGAAAAGCTGCACAGGGCAAGTGAAATGGTCCAGGGATGCTGCCTGGTGCTGCACAGTGAAATGCATCCACTTCAGGGAATAGCTGTGCCTAGTGGAAGGTTTCCTAGCAGTAAGCAGAACAGATGAGAACTTGGCTGAGAGACTCTAAACAGAGACCACTATGTCCTCAGGAGCTAGACATTGAGCCATAGTGCCTGGAGGTCCAGATGTAGCAACAAGTCATTATTGTGGGACAGAAGGCTTGGTTCAAGGGACAGTGGAAATGACGCTATAACTGGTAGTTCCCACAGAAGAGGAAACCAGATCTGCCTGGGCCCCAAGGGTGCCATTAGGATTGTTCTGGGTGGGTTTTGCCTGAGATTGGTCAGGGCCCACTGAAGCTGTGTCAGAGGATGAAAGGCACAGAGGAATATCTCTTTCCAGCAGAGGGGCAACACATTTAGCCAGAAGCGAAAAAGCAGCCCTTTTGCATTCTGTGGGGATGCAAAACAGTCCAACTCTAGCCTTCCCTGGTTGGTCGGACACAGTCTTCACTCCCATTCATGGAGTTTAACTAAGAACCAGCTGAGGCTGTCTGATAGGAAATTTATTGAGTCTGCAAAGCATACAGTGTGAAGCAAAGTTATTGAGACTACCACCCATTCGAATGACTTCACTACATCTTGGCAAAGAGTGTAGGAGTATATGCCCCATTTGTTCAGGAAATATAACACACTGTTGAACTTCATTAGAAGAGATATTTCCTGAACCTGAGTGACCAGGGCTTGAAGTCCATACAGAACCACCTCATTTCCAGAACATTTATGTGAAGGCCTCACTCCAGTAGAGAACAGGAGCTCTGTCACATTGAGGATCTAAGTGGGTGCCCCACCCCAGGATGGAGGCATCCATGGTGAGGATCTCTTAGAGCTGAGTTTGTAGAAAGCAGAACCCATAAGCTGGTGATCCCTGTTCTGCCACCATATCAGGACATTCCCTCATGGGGTGGCAAACAGCAGTCAGGAAGTCTAATAGATGCAAGGCCTGATACCACTGTGCTTGCAGTAACCATTGGGGGAATTCTCATATGCAGATGAGCTAGAGGAACTGCAAAGGTGGAGATTACCATGCGACCCATGAGGTAGAGCATGATGCTGGCTGAAACCTGGTTGCTTCATCTCATTAAGGCTACTAGTGCCAGTAAGGTTGAGGTCCTGTCATTGAGGAGGAAAGCCTTTACCTGGACTGTGTCCAGGACAAATCATATGTACTGGAGCCTCTGACAAAGAACCAGAACAGATTTACCCACATTCACCAGCATCCCTTGACTATCTAGTAGTCTGGTATCCTGGTACTGTGAAAAGTGTATTGCACCCTGGCAGCCAGACTCACTTTAAGAGCCAGTCACCAAGTATGGGAAAACAGAGCTTCTCCCAGTGTAGTGCTGCAGCCACCTCAGCAAAGCATACGATAAAGACACATGTCACTAGAGAAAATTCAAAGGGTGAGACCCAGATTTGGTATTGTTGCCCTTCCAGGTGAAACCTGAGGAACACACTGTGGTGCAACATGGCTTCTATGCAGGTAAGCAGCCTGCATATCCAGAGTGCACAGCTAATCCCCCTCTGACATGAGAAAGAGGAGGGAACTCAAAGACAGCATACATAACATTTAGTCTATGTCACATATGGTCAGTGAGGCCTCTGAGGTCCAGGATAGGCCAGAAGCCCCTAGTCTTCTTGGCCACCAGGAAGTTCCTGATGAAGAATCCCTGATTCACTTCCAGTGGGGAAATAATGATTTTTTAGCATAGCAATGCCAGCAACTTTTCCTTCAGTACAGTTAAGCACTTGATGAAGCAGTGACAGGGACTTGGTGGTGTCACTTGGGACTGTGATACTAACTTTTGGGGGCTGTGATACTAATTTCAGGGCATATTCATGCTGGACAATGTCCAGAATCCATCTGTCTCTGATCACTGCCTGCCTTTAGGGCAGGAGCAGAGACATACTCTTCTCCAAGGCACCATGCCAACCACAATTGCGGTCGATGCAGTGGTGTTGGGGAAATGCCACATCAAAAAGAAATTGTCAATGCAGTATCACGGATCCCCCCATCCAGGCCACTAATGGGGGATCCGAGGGGGGCAGGGAGTTGGAAGGAGAGGAGAGGGGTAGCAGAAGGCCCTCTTTCCCACGTCCCTTGGGAGATTTGCAAAGGGCCACCATAAACTGCTGCTGCTGTTTCTAGGGTGCTTAACCCTGTCCCTGATCATAGTGAGGGTAGCTGCATGAGCCTCTGCCATGGCCAAGTTGGGGGCTATTTGGTGACAGGGACAGAACAATCCTCACAGATATTTTGTTGGAGGACTCCAGTCCACCCTGAATGATTTCTGCCTCCAGCCCAAACTGCTTTGTTACCTTAAAAGGGGCATTCGGGACTCACTGCTGCATATTCTTGACAAAACCTGCAACATGGAGCCAGGAGTAGCATCACAAGCAAATGCTAGAGGAAGCTACCCTGGCTGCAGCATCTAAGGCATCACAGAGGAATTACAGGAGACATTTAAGGCATCAGTGCCCCAAGACATATGTGTGAGGGCATCTGCCTTCAGAGGACCATCAGGCATACTGCTTTCAGTGCGGCTCAGTTCTCTCCACATGCAGTTCCAACACTTGATATGCTTGGTAAGCAGCAGTGCGCAAGACAAGGAAGACAGAGGCAAAAAGTGCTTGCCCATGATGCCCTGTTTACTCCTTGTTGAGAGGTCTAACGCTCATCCTGTGGGAGTCTAAAACATGTCACGTTCAGCCTTGATTACCATCTCCAGTTTCAGGGTGATTAAAATAATATTTCTTACCTCTAGTAGCCAGAGAATGCGCTTCTGGTTTCCTGGAGACAGTCAGCAAAGTTGTGGGCCTGTACTAGGCAGTCAGGATAGCATCCCCCAGTGCAGCATAAATATCAGGGACAACCACAGAGAAGGTCCTTTCCACCTACAGAAAATCACACAGATGCTTTTTCTGTTTGCCTGCGTGCATGCACAAGAAACATCTTGTGACAGTACCACATTTCAGAAGTGTGTCAGTGTTGTGGCCAATGTAGCGGAAGCTTTACTGGGTGCATCCCTCAGCCACCAATCAAGGGGGAAGCTACCGATGACAGCAGCTTCAAAGAAAGCCAAGGAGCTGAAACAAATCTGCCGCTGCAATCACAAACAGTTTCATCACTGCAGCGGCACCTCCCCCTCCCTCGCAACCTTGTCAGCTCCTGCCGTCCAGCACTCTGTCCCTGGCCCTTGCTCTGCCAACAACTTGTTTGTTCTGAGTGCCTTTCCTGGTGAAACAAGTAATGAGCTGCAGCTCCTGCCACCCACCACACACTCCAAGGAAAGTCGACACTGGGGTGCCCAGTCACCGTGTCAGCATGTATCCCCCCTCCTTCCATTAAAGTGACACACTGGGAGCCCACCCCAGTGTGCCAAAATGATTCCAATACCATGATGCCCACTCCCGGTGTCAGATGCGCCCCCACAAAAAAACCCATCTGTAATCTGCCGACATCAGGGTGCCCAATCCCCATGTCAGAATGCCCCCACCACCACTATTATGGAACACTGGGAGCCCACCCCAGTGTGCCGAATTTTTTATTTTTTTTTAAATCTGTAAAAGAAAGAAAACTGCGTGCCAGTGTTTTTTTTTTACCTGTAAAAAGGAAAACGGTCCACCATCATCTCCCTAGCCCCCCTACCCCCTACCACTAATCACCCACCTCCCCGCACCCCTCACCCATATTTACCCTCTGGAGGTCGGGAGCAGTGATCTTCTCTGGACCGGGACACGTCTGCACTCTTCAAAGCCAAACTGCGAACTGAGGAATCAGGTAAGCGCTGTATAATGGGAGTCAAAGGGGGTTTTCAACTTAGGTTGAAATCTCAGCCATTTTTAGGAATTGTGGCCCCACATTTTCAACATGGGATTCTTGGGACCCCACTTCATGAACATGTCACTGTCAGTTCATTACTCTGTCCTGAAAGGTGATTTCGCAGTCACTGCACAGAATCACCTTTTGGGACCGATTAACGAAACAACAGTGCCACTGTTCATGAGGTGGGGTCCCAGAAAACCCATGTTGTAAATCTGGTGAAAAAAATCCAAGAAATGACTGCATATGTTGCCCAGTTTCTACACATAGATACATAGACAGTGTCGGCAGATAAGGGCCTATGGTCCACCCATTCTGCCCATTTGAGCTTGTAAGTTCACGTTATATTTTCCTAGAAGTCTGTTGTCCCTTAACACTGACCTCCAGAATTCCTTTATGTCTATCCCATGCATTCTTAAATCCCGTGATTGCTGCAGCCCCCACCACTTCCTCTGGCAGGGTGTTCCACTTGTCCACCACCCATTCTGTGAAGAAATTCTTCCTCACATTTCCTCTGAATCGTCCTCCCTCCAACTTCATTCCATGCCCTCTAGTCCTGGAACATCTTTTTCGTTTAAAAATAGTGTATTCCTGCATCCTGTTCCTCCCTGTAAGCTACTTGTATGTCTCTATCATATCCCCTTTCTCCCCTCCTCTCCTCCAGGGAGTACATCTTCAATTCCTTCAACCTGTCCTCATAGGACTTGTGATGCAATCCACGTACCATCTTTGTTGCCCTCCTCTGAACCTCCTCTACCCTGTCTATGTCCTTACATAAGTAAGGTCTCCAGAACCGTACACTGTACCCCAGGTGAGGCCTCACTAGTGTCTTGTATAGTGGAATTATGACCTCCCTTTTTCTGCTGGTGATGTCCATACCTATGCATCTCAGCATCCTATTTGCTTTACCTGCTGCCTTGTCACACTATTTCCCTACCTTGAGGTCATCAGAGATGATAACCCCAAGAGCCCTTTCCTGCTTGGGAATGCTATATCCTCACCCCCCAACTGATATATTGTGCCAGGGTTTTTGTGCCCCATATGCATTATCTTGCACTTCTTTGCATTGAATTTCAACTGCCAAACCCCTGACCATTCTTCAAGTTTCTGCAAGTCACTTCTCATTCTGTCTACACCCTCTGGTGTGTCTACTCTGTTACAGAGCTTTGTGTCATCAGTGGACAGGGAAATTCTGCCTTCTAGGTCCTGCGCAATGTCACTGATGAAGATGTTGAATAGGACCGGTCCCAGCACTGACCCCCATGGTACCCCACTGGGCACTCTTCCCTCTGTGGAGTGACAGCCATTTACCACCACCCTCTGTGTCCTGCTGCCCAGCCAGTTACCTACCCACCACACTACTGTCCTGCCCACACCCATATTCCCCAGTTTGTGTAATAGTCTTCTATGTGGCACAGTGTCAAAGGCCTTGCTGAAGTCCAGATAGGCCATGTCCACTGCCCTCCCCTGATCCACCTCCCTAGTCACCCAGTTGAAAAATTCAATGAGGTTGGTCTGACATGACATCCCCCTGGTGAAACCATGCTGCCTTGGGTCCTGTAGTCCATTGACAACCAGATGTTCCACCAATCTCTCCTTCAGTAGTGCTTCCATGATCTTCCCACTACTGAGGTGAAGCTGACTGGTCTGTAGTTCCCCACTTCCTCTTTGTTCCCACTTTTGTATAAGGGACTACATCTGCTGTCCTCCAGTCTTTGGGTACCTCCCTGTTTCCAGTGATTGGCTAAACAGGATTGCCAGAGGTTCAGCCACCACTCTCTTAGTTCTTTAAGGACCCTGGGTGCACCCATCTGGCCCCATTCTTTATCAACTCTTATTACTTCCAGTTCTTTTAGGACCCTTTCTCATGTAAAGGGACTTGTGTCCATTTCTGCACCATTCCCACCCCTTGTACTCCCTTCAGACTCATTACCCTCCTCTTTCTCAGTAAAGACTGAGCAGAA
Source organism: Neoceratodus forsteri (assembly GCA_016271365.2). Taxonomy (NCBI): domain Eukaryota; kingdom Metazoa; phylum Chordata; order Ceratodontiformes; family Ceratodontidae; genus Neoceratodus; species Neoceratodus forsteri. The sequence continues at coordinate 262,500,744 of CM057452.1, read as the reverse complement.
ATACCTGTTCAAAATGTCAGCTTTACTGTTGTCATCCTCCACGGGGCCCCCATCCTCTCCCTTCAGTCCCACTATACCTCCCTTTGCCTTTCTTTTTTCATTTATGTACCTGTAAAAGGTTTTGTCCCCTCTACCCACTGATTTTGCAATGTGCTCTTCTGTCTGAGCTTTGGCTTCCCTTACTGACCTCAATGCCTCCCTTTGCTTCTCCTGGTACTTCTCCCTATCCCTTTCTGCCTGTGTCTTTTACCTGCCCTCTCCACCTGCCCTCTTTGTTACTCTAGCGGTGGCTTCCTGGCCATTCCCAGAACTAGGCTTAAATCCGCTGGCGATAGAGAGTTTAGCGCCGCGGCTCCTGTTCTGTGGAACTCTTTGCCAATTATGGTCAGGGAAGCCCCCACAGTAGATATTTTTAAGGCCCAGTTGAAGACTTTTCTTTTTTCTAAAGCATTTGATGTCTAGATTAATATTGATGGTAATGTCTGTGATTTTATCAGATTTTGTACTCTTACTATGTATAAATTTGTATGTTTATTATGCCTAAACTTTGTTTTAAAGATTTGTGCGGCGCCCAGAGCCTTCGGGATTGGGCATCTTTTAAATAAATTTTGCCTTGCCTTGCCTTTTTGTATTGCCTGAATGCAATCTTTTTGGCTTTCACTTTCTCCACTACCTCTTTGGAAAACCATAATGTCCTCCTCTTCCTTTTCCCCTTGCTAACCTGCTTAATGCATAATTCTGTTGCTCTTGTAATCCCCGTTTTAAATACTGCCCTCTGTCTGTTCCTCAACCCCTGATTCCTGCCCCATTCCCCTTAATGCCTCTTTCAAGCATCTCCCATTTTCCCAGTCTGCCCCCCCTAAAATCCAGGATACGTGTTTTTGTGTGGTTTGGTTCTGCTCCTTCTGTGATTTCAGACCACAATGTCTGGTGGTCACTGTTCCCCAGGTGCTCCTCCATTGTTACCCCCATCACATTGTCCCTGTTTGTGAGCACAAGGTCCAGTATTGCCTTCTGCCGAGTTGGTTCCATGACCAGTTGCTTGAGGAAGGCACCCTGAAGGGAGTCCAGGATAAATCTGCTCCTAGTTGATGCTGCTGCTGGGATGCTCCAGTCCATGTCTGGAATATTGAGGTCTCCAACCAGCACTACCTCACCCTTGTCTGCCATCATTTGGATGGCTAGCATCAACTCCCTATCTGTTTCTTCCTCCTGGGCTGGTGGTCTATAGACCACACCTGTGTGGATGAGCTGGCCCCATTTTCCTTTCCAGCAACCAACAGTATCTGTCCCCATTTTGTTCCTCCTGGATCTCCTGGCCCTTATGTCATTTTTCACATATAGTGCCACTCCTCCTCCCTTCCTACCTGCCCTGTCTCTTCTGAATATGTTGTAGCCAGGTATGGCCATCTCCCAGTCATGGTTATCATTACACCAAGTTTCTGTGATGGTCACAATGTCCAGGTCTGACTGCACCATTACAGCCTCCAGATCCTCCATCTTGTTGCTAAGGCTCCTGGCATTGGCATACATGGCTTTCCATGATTTGACCTCCCTAGATTGTTTAGCTGTTCTACTCCAGCCCCTTCCCTGGTTGTCATTTATCCCTGGTTCTCCTTGCTGTCTGCCCTTCTGTTGAATTTTGCCCCTTTTCTACCTATACACCTCTTGGGCGCTTATCTCCATCTTTTGCACACTGCTTTGTAGAGAGATCCACTCCTCTGGTTCACTGGTTCCACTGCTAGTTATGGGGGGTGGGCAATTAGGTACCCTCCTTGCTGGCCTGCCACCCCCCTTGGCTAGTTTAAATGCTTATCAGTGTAGCATTTAAACTTATCATTGAGTGCTTGGATTCCCCTCCAGGATGGATGCAGGCCGTCAGGCTTGAACAAGCCTCCATCCCTCCAGGTGGGGCCCCAGTCACCAATGAATCCAAACCCTTCCTCACAGCACCAGTTCTTCAACCATGAGTTAAAGTTCCTGGTGCATGCACCCCTATGCTCTTCCATGCCTCTTGCAGGTAGTACTTCTGAGAAGGTGGCAGAAGTAGCTACTTGCTTGAGACCCCGCCCCAATTTCCTAAACTCTTCCTGAACTTCCTTTGGCTTCCCATTTTCCAGGTCATTAGTACCTAGGTGAATAATGACATCCAGCTCACCCTCCTGTCTTGCCTTCCCAGTGATCCCCAGGATCTTCCTTCCATCCCTCCATGCCGTGGCACCTGGTAGGCACCTCACCTCCCTGTCCTCCCCCTCCTGTGTTCCTAGCTGGATCCCTCTTATGATGGAGTCCCCCACCAGGATTCACTTCCTCCTCCTCTGGGGTCCACTGCTCTCCCCACTGAGGTCACCTCCTTGGCTAACCTCCACATCCTTTCCTTCCACTTCTCTGGGTACCTCTATTTGGTTGTCCACCTTTGTCAGTGTGGCATAGGAGTTCTTGAGTGGAATAGGATCTGGGATGTGCCCTCTGCCTGACTGCCCTAACCCTCCCTGAGCCCACTGTCATCCAAGTGCTCCTCGTTCTTGGCATCCTTATAGGCAGCGGTGTTGGACTGGGTGGTCTCTGGATAGGGGTGATGGTACTCCTGACCCAGTTTACTTCCGCTCTGAATCTGGCTACCTCATCCTGATGTCCAGAGAGATACATGCAGATAGGGTAGCACCTCAGCATCCAGAAGGTCTGCCTGAATATGGCTGCCCCGCAACCACTGCATTGCAACACTCTGCACTTATACTGCTATTCCAGTACTTGTCTGTTACTGAAGCTCTCCTAGTTCCCTTTTTATTAATTTACTGTCCTAAAAATCCTGCCACTGATCCTCAGATACTTTTCCTTAAAAAGGAAAAAAAAAAGAAATGAAAAAAAATGAGTCAAAACACTTGTGCTGAGGGCAGGCTTCTTCACCCTTATGCCCCTCCTACTCTACAACCTCTACTATCCCCTGTGCTTAGTTCCTGTCAATCAGATTTAACAGGACATATAATTAAGAGTTGGGGGCAGGGGAGGCGAAAATTTGCAGCAATTAAAGACCGCAAAGGAATAGACCACCACTACAAGCACACCAAACTAGATTTTACATTTTCAACAGCCCAAAAACAATTCTAATTAAAGACAGCAAAGAAATTACAGTGTCACTAAAAGCCCACAATCTAAGTTTAAAACAAAAATAGCAATGAACAGTTAATGTAAAGCACTGAAATGAATCTGTTTCCTTCCCCTTCTGACCTCTGGCTTCTTCTGAGAAAACAAAAATCATTTGCTTCCTAAACTCTGACTAAGCCCCACCTCCAGGTATCACGTAGCTGAGGTTAGAGACCAGACAATTAGCACCCCTCAGCCAAACTACAGGGCAAGTCAGACAAGCCAAGACTTAATTTGCAGCAATTAGAGACAGCAAAGGAATAGACCACTACTACAAGCACATCAAACTAGATTTTAAATTTTCAACAGCCCAAAAACAATTCTAAGTAAAGACAGCAAAGAAATTACAGTGTCACTAAAAGCCCACAATCTAAGTTTAAAACAAAACTAGCAATGAACAGTTAATGTAAAGCACTGAAATGAATCTGTTTCCTTCCTCTTCTGGCTTCTTCTCTTCACACACTTGTAACTTCAAACATTTTTAATATTTTCACCCCAGATTTTCAACATTGCCATTTTTCACACCTCCTTATGAACAGTACAGCTGTTATTTTTCACATCCTGCCTAAAATGTGGTGTTGCACCTGTGGTGCAGAATAGCACAGTCTCTGTGGGAAATCGACTTTCAGGACAGATTAACAAAATCACAGTGCCACTGTTCATGAGGGAAGATCCCAAAATGCCCATGTTGAAAATGTGGTGAAAAATTCCAAAAAAATGATTGCATTACAGGCATGCGTTGCACTGTTTCTATGCACGCTCGTAACTTCACCAATTTTTCATATTTTCATTCCAGATTTTCAAAATTGCCATTTTTTCACACCTCCTCATGAACAGCACAGCTGTCATTTTTCACATCCGGCCTGAAATGTATTTTCCCACCTATGGTGCAGAATGGCGTAGTCGCTTTGTGAAATCACCTTTCAGGATTGAGTAATAAAATGATAGCACCACTGTTCATGAGGTGGGGTCCCAAAAAGCCCATATTGAAATTTGGAGTGAAAATACCAACAAATGCCCATGGCATTAGGGTTTCTAATCATAATGCCCCACCCTGTAGAGACTGATGGGTGTCAGGGGTGTGACTTGGGGTCATCTACCATAATGCTCACACCTTTCCACCTCCACCCTGCAGCCAATGACAGGCATCGAGATGTGCCTTGGGGTCTTCAGCCCTAACGTTCACCCCATTCTTCTATACTGCACTCATCTCAGCTTATTTCATTATGGAATGGGGTGAGCATAAGGCCTGAAGACCCCAAGGCACACTGTGACACCTGTCAGTGTCTGCAGGATAGAGTGAGGTGGAATGGTGTGAGCATTATGGCTGATAATACAAAGGCACACCCCAACGCCTGTCAGTCTCTGCAGTATGGGGAAGGGGGCTGGCAGTTCAATACTTCACTGCCATTCCTATTATGCATCTCTCTAACTCCTGCACTACCAATGTCAATGCCAGCAAGCAAACATTCGTCATTGACAAATGCTTGTTTAGAAAGTCTTCCTCCAAGGAGAAATTAAAAGTCTCCTGGATTTGCTTCATTAGTGCCTGGCAGGTAGGCCTCAGAAAAATGAGCCAGAGACAGTGGAGCTAGCCAAATTTTTGAGCCCCAGAATGTGGAGAAAAATCAAAGTCCTCTTCCTCTCAATCCTCCTTCTCCTCTTCCAAGAAGTCAGGATTGTACTTTGCCTCCTCTTTCTCTAGGTTAGGGGGCTGGGGAGCCACAGGCCTTAGAAGGGGACCTGAGAAGGCACAACAGGTCAAGCCACTTGATACAACTGAGGAATAGTCTGAGGCTAAGAAGGGAGCAATCTCTTTATCAAATCACAGAATTTTGCCAGAGTTGCACCTGGAACGGTGACGATGGCATTTGCTGGCAATGGGGTCTCGCTTTTACCAGCATTAGTGGTGGGTGAAGTGGCCCCAATTTGCTCCGTGAAGTGATCCGCGGAGTGAAGGTGGAGTACTTCACATTACAAATGGGTAACACGAAGTCCATTGAAAACAATGACTTTGCGTTACTTCGCCTTCCCAAACCACTACTCCACCAATTCTTAAGGCGAAGTACATTGAAAACAATGTACTTCACCTTACTTTGCCTTGTTTTAAGCTCCAAAGGTGAACTTTGCAGTGTTTCATGGGATTTCAGGTCACAAGGGCTCTAGATTGTTCTGCACAGCCTCAGTTTGGGGTAGTGTGTGTGTGTAGGAAGCTGTAGGAGACAATCTTCTCTGAGAGCTCTCTGCAATTCAAACCTTCAAAAAGCTGTTAAAAAAGCCTTTTTGAGTAATTTTTTTTGCTGAAACTTTAATTTATCAATTATAGGAAACCCTCCTGTGCTCATATCATCGAGCGTTTATTGTTTGTGTATGGATTTTGAATGTTAATGTACAACATTCAGTCTGTGTACTGAGAAACAGTGGAAATGTGCTTTGGGGGAGGGGTATATCTGTGGTGTAGGTAGATTAACTTGGAGAAAAAGACAGTGCTTTCTGTTTTGGTGATATTTTTCTTGTTTAACTGTGTTAATGTACACACAGTAATATTTTCCATATTTCTTGCCATTTTTTTGCTGATTGTTGTGGTGCAGCAGTGCATAATTTTAGTTTGTTTAAAATATGTGGTTATATTACTGAAGTTTTCAATTTGCTATGCATTACTTAGTGTGTGTGTGTATGTGTGTGATGCGTGTCATCAAATCAGACACCTTTGATTGTGCCACATAATAATTTCAGCAATGTGAAGCTGCTATCCACTGCAGCTGTGAGATTTTTTTACTTCTTTGTGGTATCTTTACTGGTACTGGTACTAGTACTAGTGACTTTTACTGCAGCAGTACAGTACACTGCCTCCCCCCGCACGGCCCGCCCCAACTGGTAAAGGTATTCTTTTGCAGATTTGAATTTCTGATGGTGAGCACTGGTTAGGTGTTGTGCCTTTGTGTCTGCATCTCTTCAGTGCACAGTGCAATCTTAATCTGTCTGTGCATTTGCATCTCTTTAGGGCCCAATCTCCATCTGTAACTTAAGTCACAGTTGTTTTTTTGGCTTCCCTTCAGAGTACTGGACAGGTGTGGTGCTTAATTCTGCATGAACATTGTACTCATTAATATGCGTTTTTAAGTCAGGACCATCATCACGAGTCACTCATGATACAAATAACTTTCTTCATCGTCACAGTCACAAATGTAGTCACAAATCACGATTCACGATCATTCACGTTACGAATCATATTAATTTTTATGTTTGCTTGCATGCATGTGCAAGAAACATAACGCCATCATCCGAGTTTTCCAGAGGTGTGTCAGCCTCTTCCAATTCAATCAGTGTGTTTGCAGGCGTGGTTGCAGTGCGCCAATCACTGCTCCAGCTGTCTATGACAGCTGAAAATTCAGTGGCATATAGATGAAAGGGAGAGCTCCGCTTCAGTGAGCAAAGCTCCCCCCTTCAACACACACGCAAGCATATTGCATGCTGACGTGCTCCCTCCCCCCCTGCACATACTGTATAGCCGGCAGGGGTGCCCAATCCCCGTCAGCTCCACCTTCCCCCAAAAGCTGTCCGGGTGCCACTGAGGCCCACCCCAGTGTGGCAAAAATGTTATAACCAGCAGGGTTCCCAATCTCCGTTGGCTCCACATTCTGCCGCCCCCAAACCTTTCCAGGTGCCATGCTAGAGCCCACCTTAGCATGGCCAAATCTTGTATAGCCGACGGGGTGCCCAATCCCCATCAGCTCCAACCCCCAAACAGCCTTTCCAGCTGCCACGCTGGAGCCCACTCCAGCGTGGCAGAAGCCTGTATGGGCGATGGGGTGCCCAATCCCGTGCGGCTCCAGCCCCCAACCAGCGTTTCCAGCTGCCACACTGGAGCCAGCCCAGCATGGCAATGTCCCGTGTCGTCTTAATTAAAAAAAACCTGTAACAAAACGGGTCCCTCGTAGTCTCACTGCCCCACCCCACTCCACCCACTGTGCACCCTGCCTCCCCACACCCTCCCTCACCCCATACTTACCTCCAGAGTCCAGCACGACGATCTTCGGTGGACCGGGAACACGTCTGCACTCTTCAAAGCTGACAGCGAACTGAGGAAATGCCGGTAAGCTGTACAATGGAATAAATAGGTTTTTTTCAACTTTGCTGCATATCTCGGGCATTTTTTGGAATTTTTGCACCAAATTTTCAACATGGGGTTTTTGGGACCCCTTCTCATGAATGCTGTCACTGTCATGGCATTACTCGGGCCTGAAACCTTTTGGGAATGATTAATAAAATGACACTGCCAGTGTTCATCAGGTGGGCTCTCAAACAGCCTATTTTGAAAATTTGGTGGAAAAATTCCTAAAAATGACTGTTTTACGAGCGTGCATTGCTCAGTTCCTATGCACGCTCGTAAGTTCATGAATTTTCAATATTTTCACTCCAGATTTTCAACATTGCCATTTTACCACACCTTCTTATCTCACCCAAAATGTGTTTCCGCCCATGTAGCGCACAATGGTGCAGTCGGTGTGCGAAATCAATGTATGGGACATGTTAAGAAAATCACAGTGACACTGGTCATGAGCAGAGGTCTTAAAATAGCTATATTGAAAATTTGGTGACAAAACTCCATAAAATGACTGTGTTACGAGTGCGCATTGCGCAGTTTCCACGCACCCTCGTAAGTTCATGAATTTGTAATATTTTCAGTCCAGATTTTCACCAGTGGCATTTTTCCACACCTCTTTATGAACAGTACAGCTGTCATTTTCCACAACATGGCCGAAATGTGTTTTCACACTTTCAGCACAGAAATGCGTGGTCACTGTGAGAAATCATTGTTCAGGACAGATAAAGAAAATCACACTGACACTGTTCATGATCGGAGGTCCCAAAATGCCTGTGTTAACAATCTGCTGTAAAAAAATCCCCAAACTAGTTACATTACGGGTGTGCGTTGCACAGTTTCTAACTGCGCTCGTGACTTCACCAGTTTTTTTAAGATTTTCACAGCAGATTTTCAACATTGCCATTTTTTACACCTCCCATGAACAGTACCGCTGTCATTTTTCACATCCTGTTCGGAATGTGTTTTTGCACCTGTGGTGCCAAATGCCATAGTCACTGTGCAAAAGCAGTTTTTGGCTAACAAACTGATATTGCCACTGTTCATGAGGTGGGGGTCACAAAAGACCATGTTGAAAATTTGGAGTGAAAATACCAATGAATGCCTGAGGCGTTAGGGTTTCCAACCATAACGCCCCACCCTGAAGAGAATGACAGGCATCAGGGGTGTGACTTGGGATTCTTGCCTGTCGTGCTCATACCATTCTACCCCCACCCACACCCTGCAGCCAGTGAGAGGCATCAAGGTGTGCATCGGACTCTTCGGGCCCAAACTTCACCCCATTCTTCTATACAGCACCCATCTCACCGTACTTCCTGATGGAATGGGGTGCGCATAAGGGCCAAAGACCCCAAGGCACACCTTGACACTTGTCAGTGTCTGCAGGGTAGGGTGTGGTGAAATGGCGTGGTCGTTATGCCTGACGACCCAAAGGCACACCCCAACGCCTGTCAGTCTCTGCAGTATGGGGAAGGGGGCTGGCAGTTCAATACTTCACTGCCATTCCTATTATGCAGCTCTGTAACTTCTACACTACCAATGCCAATGCCAGCAAGCAAACATTCGGCATTGACAAATGCTTGTTTTTCTAGTTACTTGGATGTATTGTAAGCCTGTTTTGTAGTATCTCTCCAGGCTTTACCACCCCACCTTTGTACTCATTGATACGTGTTTTTAAGTCTGGGAGTTTTAAGCTACAGCTCATCAGAGCCCGGGGAAGTACAGCCATAGGCATTCACATTTCTTCATCATCATGGTTACAAATGAAGTCACAAATCACGATTTTCGATCACGTCATGAATCACAACATACATTCTTTTTAATAGTTACTTGGGTGTATTGTAAGCCTGCTGGTCACGGTGCTGAACAGGGATGGGATCCACACCTGGGCCTGGGGGAACAGGCACGTCCTCCTCCAGAGGACCTGGTGCTGGACTTGGTGGTGATGGTGGTGGTTCAACTGCCTCAGAGTCAGGACAGGAGGCGGTGCTGGTCCTGCTTCGGGGGGGGGGCACTCACAAGTTTTGAGCGGTCCAACAGGAATGGGCACCCACCGCACCCCTCCACATATGCACACGGTACGATGCTTACCATTACATTGCTCTCCCAAAGCTGCCCCATCCCAGACATTCCCTCACCCTGGTCCATCTCTCCCACTGAGCTTCCTCACTCCGAGCAATCACTACTCACACTGTCACATAACACACACTCACAGTCACACAGACACAGACAAACAACTAACTACTTATAAAGGCAAGAAAAATAAAATTTACAGAAAGAACAAATTTAGTAAAAAAAGAGTACAGAAAAGACACAAAAATTTAGCTTTTAAAAAAGCTGCTGGATCTAAATAAAAGTTTAAATCTCCTCCTCGCTCTGACCTAAAAGTATCAGCAGTCACAAAACACACTACTCTCTCTCCGTCTGCACAGGAGAAAGTAAAAGTGTCTGCTTGTATGACTCACTTTCTTCCTGCCTAGCTATAGAGCATGTGACTTACAGTACTGTAAGCCATGTGATGTGTGGGGGCGCTGCCAAATCTGAAACACCAAGTGGATCACTTAGAATCCTAATGAGGAATGCGAAGTCCATCAAAAACAATGACTTCATCTTACTTCATGTGTTGCCATTCTGCCTTAGCGAGTGAGTAATGACAAGGCGAGTGAGCACTTTGTATTGCCCACTCCACGTAGCGGAGTAGCAATGTGAAGTGCCCACTTCGTGTTCACTTCGCTGCCGAGATTTAAATTTTCTGCATCTCTAACCAGCATCGACAAGATGGAACTAATCATCAGGGTTACAAAAGTGCAAATAGAAAGCAGTGGAATCTGTGCTATCAGATCTTAGCCTTTTGTGAGACTGGGTTCTTGCTGTACAGAGGCTAACCCCACCTGTTTTGTCCACATACCGAGCAAATCTTTGGATTAGAATCCCATTTTGGGATTGAGTGTCTGAATCATTGATGGATGGGGTTGATTCCTCAATGGCAAGTGGCTCACCTGGCAGTTCTTCATCACTGATAGAAAGGAATATTGGAAAGGCTTTACCTGGAGTTCAGTGGCCATGCAGCCAGCCACTCCCACTTCCTGAGCTGTATAAGCAGTTCCTCTCAGCCTCACTGTGAGGCATTTTTTCTTTGCAGCCAAAGGCTCTGCCAGTTTGTTCTCTGAGCTGGTTAGGCCTCCCTTCTGGCTGAGGCCTGCCCCCCCACCCCACTCCTGCTTGTCTCTACTGGGCATCTGTGATTATTTTTCTGCTTCCGGGGTGGGATATTCAAACGGGTTGCGCATGGCGCAACAGAGTTACGTTATGCGGAACCCACTGATGTGCCCGGTGTGATATTCAATGAGGGAATATCGCAGCAAAGAAATCCCCGTGGCTGGGGTTGCAGCCAGTGACTCTCTGCCAGCGGGTAAGGGGGGTGTGCCCATGCATATTCTGCACATCCCGATATTCAGCCCGGATGTGCTGTGAATATGCAGGCACAACCCCTACATGCACCGCACACAGTCAAGCTAAAAAATTATGGAGCAACAGCTGGTCACCCACAGTCGAGCTGCAGTAATGCAGGGCGCAACATGGCAGCTGCCAGCTGTGGGTGGCCGCCCGAACTCTGGTGGCACCGTCCGGTGGTGTAGCTCCCCCCCATGCCTGATTGTGGGCTATAAAACCAAAAAACCTCCTTGGTGGTCCAATGGACCTCTCTCCTTGCCCGATCGCGAGCTGTAATAAGAAAGAACCCCCTGGTGGTCCAGTGGTCCCATCCCCCTGCCCAATCATGGGCTTTAATATTAAAAACACTCCCTGGTGGTCTAGCAGTACCCGTACCCCTCTCCCAACCGCAGCTCTGTTCCCACCACCCTCCTCCCCGGTCAGTGGTGGGTGGCACACCACCTAAAGCTGCCCGGCCGCCGACGGACGTGCGTGCAGTCTGTATGCCCATTGGTCCACAGCATGGATCCATTCACATATTGGGACTCTGTAGTACGTGCACGCTTGTGGACCAATGGCACGCATGTACTGTACGCTGTCAGTTGGCGGCAGCCGGATGGCTTGTGGCGGGTGCTGCCACCCGCTGACCTGGGGAGCGGGTGGTGGGAAATGAGTGGGCGGCTGGGGGGGGAAGTACAGGTACCGCTTAGACCACCAGGAAATGTTTTTAATACTACAGCCTGCGATCGGGCAAGGGGATAGGTCCACTGCACCACCAGGGAGTTATTTACTATTTACGGCCCACGACCTGGTGTTGGAGCACGCTGCCAGTGGGGGCAGGGGGCGTCGGTCCCCGATGGCTGCTGCCTGGCAGGATACCAGGCGCAAGTCGCCAGGGATCAGAGCACCTGCATGCAAATGGGCCACAATGACATGCAAATGGCCCCATTTGCACCTTGCATGCATTATGGCCCCATTTGCATGTCCACTGCTGAATATCATGGTTGATGCATCTAGCGCAATGGCACTTGTGCTAGCACATCCTCTGCTCCTCTCGGGCCACTTGCGCTGGTGCAGTGCCACTGCACCATGCATTATGCGGGTGGCCATGGAGCGATATTCAATGGTGCTGAGCCATGGCACAGCACTGTTGAATATTACCCTGTCAGCACCCTGTCACATCCCAGTTGCGCTGCACCCAGGCTTGCGCCACAGCCTGGCGCAGTCTGAATATCTCACCCTTAGTTTTATTTTGCCTTCGGCTGTGTGTGCTTCCTTTCCTTTTATTTTTTTTGGGGTGGGATTGTTTCTCAGCTCCTAACATACTGCTACTCCATAGCTCATGCTGCTTGCTTTTACTTACTCATAACTCTAATTGCTTGCTCATCAACTCCTAGCATTCTACTACGCAAAGCTCATGCTACTGCTTTCGATTAGCTACAAATTCAGCCACTGCTGCTGACTGTTTACTTTAATTACTATTGTACCCAGTGCCTGTGTTTTAACACTGTGCTCATCATGCTCAAACTACTGCAATGCAACTGCATTCATTACCTGTGTGTTTAGGCTCAGCCACAGCTGCTTCATGTTGCATACTCAATTATTTTCACCTGACACAGTTTACTCTGACCCTACCTGTGCTTCTCATTTTTACTGCAGCTTCCCTGCACTGCCTGGCTACGCCTGTTTTGAAGCATTGTCTCCCTGTTTTATTGCACTTATAACTCTGAGGTCAGCCAACTAGCTCCTGCTGAGGCTGTTAATATAGCTTCATTAAAATCTGTCTTCACTGCTGAAAATCCTCAGAGTCTGTCACCTTGATTTGGCTTTGTACTGTCTGTCTGGCTTGCTCCCACCTCAGTTGTTTAATTGCTATACAAGTTTGATGCTGGTTTACCTATCACGATTTCTGCTTACTGACCTATGTGCAGGTCTACACTTGCTTACGCAGCTGTTAGTTTTGATTACGCAATCCATTACTTCATGCATACTGCCATCCCTTTGGCTTCGGCCTGGGATTCTGCTGCACTCGATCTGCATTCATAAGGTCTCAGCATTCCATGCTCATTACGATCTCAGTACGCCATGCTCATTCAGCTCACCAGCTTCAGCTCTCAATCAATTTCTGGGGCATGCCAGTCATTCTATTCTGATGCAGGGTTCCTGCAGCCGATGGTCTCGCTCTCCATTTAGTCTGCATCTCGAGCGTGTCCAGCTTGGGGCAGGATCCTTCTCACCTGGCCCATAGCTGGGAATGTTCTCGCCCCGGGCATGGCTTTAGCTGCCTACTATGTGACAGCAGCTCCTGGTGTAGAATTTAAGACTAGCGGTGAAGGGTGGAAAAAGTTACCTCGTTTGGCTCTAGTGTTCCTCTATATCGGTTAGTCATTTACTTTAGTGGTTTCCCTTGTAAGCACCTTCACCGCATTCTCCCTACGACTGCCTCTGGTTCTCCTGGTTTGATTGAGGTTGGGTAGGCCAGGTGAATGCCTCAGCAGTTGTTGCTCTCCTCATGCGCCTTGGATGCAGGTATTGTTGCAGAGTTTTCTAGCAACCTTCCATGGCGTTCTCGCTAGAGAGTTTGAATGAGAGCCTTCCTCCAAATTGGAATATTTTCCATCTCCCTTTAATTGGATTTTCCAAATTGCAGCTGCAGAGCCATCACTAAATAAAGTATCCCAAGCCTGGAGGGAAGGTGACCTAGGCCTTGGATCCCCAGAGATTTCCTCCTCATAGGGTTTTTTTTTCTCTCCTCTGTTGCCTTAAGTCATAACACTTAGCATAGTTGTTTCCCCTAGTTTCTTTAGGTAGGTTCCGTTGTTGGATGGAGGTGGAGGATGTCCTGCTGTTCCCTCTCTCCTTAGGAGATCCCCTAATCTCAAGGCAAACCATCTGTATCATGCTACGCAAACCTGGGCAGTCATTATGTTATCCAACTGTGCATCTCACTGCATTATCAAACTGTCTATGCTTTTCTACTACTACATTACAGTTACTGCTCCTATATCTCAGTTACTGCTTGCTCATATGCTTCCTGTTACCTCCTTTTTGGGGATGATACTACATTTCTTTTGGGGATTCCTTAGGTACCTTTAGCCATGGGAATCATCCCGTGGCACCTCGAGGGGTGGAACCCTCTTCGAGGGTTCCTTGCCTTTGTACCCCTACAGGGTGGTAATTCCTCTGCAATAAAGAGTGCGAATGGCCAAAACCAAACTAACACAGTTGCACAAGAATAACACTATACTGGCTGTGTAGGTCAATGAATTGGAAAGGCTTTGTCTGGAGTTCAGTGGCCAAGCAGCCAGCCACTCTCACTTCCTGAGCTATATAAGCAGTTCCTCTCAGCCTCACTGTGAAGCATTTTTTCTTCAGCCCACCATCCTCCCCTCCTCCTCCAGTGGCAGCACTCTCTCCTTAGGGGGATTCCTGGTGCCTTTAATACAGGAGTCGTCCATAGCACCTCTGGGGGTGAAACCCTCTCCGAGGGTTCCTTGCCTTCGTACCCCTACAGGGTGGTAATTCCTCTGGAATAGAGAGTGCGAACGGCCAAAACCAAACTAACACAGCTGCACAAGCATAACACTATACTGGCTGCGTAGGTCAGTGAATGAGCAGGTGGCTGTCTTACACAGCAAGTTTGACACACACACCCCTTTTAGCTGTGTTGACTCCTCAATGACAAGAAGCAGAACTGGCAGCTCTTCATCACTGATGGAAAGGAATATGAGCAGGTGGCTGTCTTACACAGCAAGTTTGACGTACACCCCTTTTAGCTGTGTTGACTCCTCAATGACAAGAGGCAGAACTGGCAGCTCTTCATCACCAACGGAAAGGGATATGAGCAGGTGGCTGTCTTACGCTGCAAGTTTGACGCATCCCTTTTATGATATCAGCTGTTTTTGCTGAGCCGATGGAAACAATAACTTTACAGGCACTGCAGCTGCTTTGTCCATTTTCTTCTGACAAAAAGCTCCAGCACTTGTTCCCTTTATCTCTTTGTAATCTGATTGAGATTCTAATAGATGTTGCAGTGTTGTCATGAGCTTTCCCCAAACAGCACACAAACCTTGTGGGCGCCTTCACGATATATCTCCTTTCCACACTGACACTGGTGAAAAAGCGCCTTACTGGGGGAAGGGGATGACATACACCAATAAACAAAATTTCCTAAAGGAATGGCTACCAGAGAAAATAAATTCCATCGGTGAAATGACAGAAAAACAGATTCCACTGCTCCAGCATTCTTTCTCTCAGCAGTGGGAGAGAAAGAATGGAAGTGGCCGGGGTCTGCCAAAGTTATATAGACAACACTGTATACCACCCACATGCACATAATGCTGACGTCAGCAACCCATCTTCCAAAATCTTCCCCCAAGGTCCTCACATTGATGGCTTACAGTCCAGTGTATTCTGACTCTATGGAAATACCCTTGAAGAAGATCCACTGTAGCTGAGTTTGACAGACAAACTAACCTTTTTTTTTCTCCTGAAGAATAATAATGTTGAACTTATCTGATCATTTTAATGTGTTTAATTTCATATGCTATGTGTTGGTGTGTTGAATCAATTTTATTTTCTTGGTGGAAAAATAAGCTTTAGATATTAGTCTAGCAAATTTTAGTATTCAAATGTTTTAGGGTTTTTACATTGCATGTGTATGAATTGGAAGCAGTATCACGCAGTGGTTTAAAGCTCTGAGCTGCAAATTTGGAGACCTGGGTTTGAATCCCACAGCCCCTACTTGCATACTGTGTGACCCTGAACAAGTCACTTAACTTTCTTGTGCTCCCAGGTCGCACCTGTAAACATGCTTTCAGCTTAGTGTACCACTCCTGGTTAAACAATTGAAAACAAAAATGTACAAAAAAAGCTGGGGTGGGGCAGTGATTACATATGTCATACCTATCTTGTGTCATTAAAGCATAAGTGCTATGAAACTGGACAAAGAATAGGACCCTCCTGTTTTTTTTTCAGTATAAAAAAATTCCAAGCACCTTCCAGTTTTATTTAGTGATAAAACTTTCTAGTGCTGCCAAAATGTGTGTATTTTATAAATGTTTTAACTTAGCGTTTCCTCAAGAAAAAAGATGGCCGCTACATCTGGCTTAGAAATGCTATTGTAAACCTGTTAAGGGTTAGAATCAAGAAAAAAAAAAACTTAAAGTGCACAGCATAGGAGGTACCTAGAAAAGTAGATTGGACAAGTATGCTATATATATATATATATATATATATATGTATTTATTTTTTACCTACTTTTACTCCTGGGCCCCAGGTCGGCATCTCTCTGTCCTGGCAACTTCCCCATCCATCCACCAGCTGCCTGCATCCATTCTCAACTCCAGTGCATCACCTTGCTACCCCCATGGCTTACCCCCCATGGCAGGGTAGTGGGGAGCTCCCTTACTCACCCACCAGGACTGGATCAAGTACAAATGACATCCCCCAGGAGGGACGGCACGGTATGTTGGACAGCCATCAAGCCACTCAACCCAGGTCATTTTCTGTATTTTTCTTATGGGGTAGAGCATGCAATGCTGACAGTGGATGTGCTACGTGCACATCCACATGCAACATGCCCACCGGCTGCTCCACCTCAGTGCCCCACTGTACTTGGGCCAGGCTGTGCAAACACATAGCATCCACTAGGTTTCAGGCACATGCCGGCCTGTGTTCCCTTCCCTCCCTGGGAGAAGAGAGCTGCCGTCTGGATGTTCAATACTCTCCCACCCCGGCCGGCCCCCAATGATCCTTTCGCACCACCAGTACAGGTTGCTGGTGTGGCAGGAAGTAAGGCATTGCTGCCTCAGCCCTCCATGCCACTGGGCTGGCAAGTATGCTAATATTTTTAGTAATTGTAGCTGAAACTAGCTTTTTTGGGGAAAAAAAATTCATTGTACTGCTGCTTTAAATACATTTTTCTAAAACAAAATTTAATAAAATAAAATTTAGAGAGCTATTTAACATTTGAGGGTAATTTTATATTTGGACACAATTTAGCTGAAATGCCATATAGTACCTGTAGATACCATCCTCTCATTCTCTACTACTACTACTACTGCTGCTGAGGATATTCACATGAGAACAGAATCTTAGTCCCTTGAACTTCTACCACTGCTGCACATCTACAGCAGAAGTCATAATCCTAAACTGTCATTCAGTGGTTTTGGTTCAAGTCAAAACAGGATACAGACAGAAAAAGAAAAAAACTTTTTATAAGGCAGAGATACAATTTGATAAACAATCCTTCATCATCATTTTCAGTGTAGCTGCAATATTACTTAAGTGTCATCATGTAAATAGTGTGGTCTAGTGGTTAGAGCACTGGGTTGTGAAAGAGATAATTGAGGTTCAAATCCTAAAGGAGCCGCTTACTCATCTTGTGACCCTAAGCAAGTCGTTTACACTCCAAATGTTTTAGTCCTCCCTTGGGCTATCCTGACCTAGAACAATAATCTGTATTAAAATGCCTTGGCAAATGTAACATAATGGGAAAGGTTATGTTTTTAGGCAAGTATTCTCAATAATAAGAAAAATAATGTAACGATAATAAAAGCTTTATTTTAACATGATCTCTGAGGCATCCATAGTTCCGTCAAGGGCTGACTATTCAAATTAAAATGGGGACTACAATTGCAACAAGACAGTTTCTTTGTTTTTTAAACCCTAACCTCTCTTAACCAAGGTCACACCAGAGAGACCATAATATGAATCATATAGATATCATAAATCATAATATGAATTATGAGGAATTAATCTGCACTCTATGAATCACCAGAGAGTGAACAGAAAGAATCATGGGATTCTAAGTCCCGACTGAGACAACATTTTCTCCACCTTCCTTTTGTGGTTCAAAGCCTGGGGGGTACACTTGAGACTAGCTGAAGTTTACGAAATTAGAGATGGCAAAAAAAAAAAAAAAGAAAAATATCAAATGCTTTTTAAGAGTCTGAAGACATTGTCAGCCCCTTTGTGGTTTTACAAAGATTACTGCCAATGTAAGTCTGGGATGAAATACTAAAATCACTTGGGGTGGAGGGCAGGGCAAGGTCATGTTAAATGGAGCACAGGAAAATATGTCCTTTTAAATAGTTTACTGAAAAAACAAAGAACTCCAAGTCAGAATTAAGACAAGATGTCATTTTTACAGCCTATAGAGAACAGATGCAGCAAACTCACAATACTTAAACTCGGTGCAGAATTACGACTTGAGTTTTAAGTATCTTTACACAAATATATTACATATTTTAACAAAAACATGAACCATGGACTTTTCTTTTTTGTGAAATGTTGTATAATTTCTGTTTGGTGTGAATATTTCCTATGATGAAAACGTTGTATCTTCTAAGTGTCAGTGGCTCAGTAGGTAGCACACTTGCTTCTGAGGTAGGGAGATCAGAGGGCTGTGAGTTCAGTTCCCACATCTGACACTTGGGTTAATATCCCAATGTTGACACTGTAGTGCAGCGTTAGAGGGGTGCTACACTTGTGAGATGCTGTCTTTTGGATGAAATGTTAAGCTGAGGTCCCATCTGCCTGGATTGGTGGATGTTAAAGATCCCATGGCATTTATCGAAAAGAGTAGGGGAATTTCCCTGGTGTCCTGGCCAAATTTCCCTCATTCACTAAAAATACCAACAGCAACTTTATCTGGTTCAAGGTCAGCTGGCATTCATCTGTATCCCCCTCCCCCGGGTCGTGCCTGAAAATAGGCAGGATTTGTCTAGTGCACTTACCTGGTTAACAAAAACAAACAAAAATATGCTGTTACATGCACCTTCACTTACTGTATCAGCATTCTAAACATGAAAAAATTGTTTATTCTGTCAGTCAGTATGAGATTAAGCAAGCTGGGTACTTTATATAAAAACCTGCAGTAATGTTTTATGGATTTCTACAATGTCATTTTTAATTAAAGGACCACGACTGTATAAAGTGCTTTGACAAATCAGCTTTTTGCTGTTTGATTATAGCGTATGTTGAGATAAATTAAACTCTAATGTAATAAAACAATCAGGACTGCTTTTTGAATGTGTTGTTTTTTTTTTTTTTGGTTGAGGGGATGGAATCAGAAAGAATAAACTAAGACTCTGGCTTGACTTAATAAGGTTGACTTCATGAAACTGACCCTACTTCTCCATGCAGTATCTAAGATAAAATTAACAATGCCTTACCGCCTTTGATATTTTAAAGTGCAGGGTCCTGCCTGGCAACTAGGAATGGCATGGTGAGCAACTATACCAAGTAGGAGAAGGGCACTGAAATATGTTGCAAAAGAAAAAAATACTTGCCATAGTAATATTGTTTCTTCCAGGGGATCACTTAGTATGCTTGACTAATGCAGTGATGCCAGCTGGGCTCAGCTGCCCCAGAGGTGGAGTTTATGCTAATGATGCTAGGAGAAGTAGCCTATCAGGTTGCAGTAAAAGAGTGCTGCCTGTAACTGGAGCTGTAAGTCAGTCAGATTCATTTCGAAGCCTGGGGCAAAAGGCCCCTGAATCCTAAAACTATCCCAGCAAAAAAGAGAAAAAAAACCCTGAAATCTCACCTATTGATGAAACTATTTACAACATGGAAACTGAACATTACACAAAGAAAAAACTTTTATAGAAGACAAAATTGGCCAAAGACATAGATTGCAGAGCTATTCTCAGCCAGGTTATGTGAGGTGAGGCTGGGTGGAAGGTCAAGCATATTGAGGGATCCTCTGGAAGAAACAATATTACTATGGTAGGTAATTTTTTCTTCTCACACCAGGAATCCCTCAGTATGCTTGATTAATGCAGACTACAAAGCAGTGTAGTTGGGAGGAGGGAACAGAACCTATTTAGGAAACAGGTTCTGCAGAACTGCAGTGCCAAATCTGGCATCAGATTTGGACTGTACATCTAAGCAGTAGTGCTTTGTAAAGGTGTGTACAGTCTTCCAGGTAGCTACATAGCTACATAGACAGTGTCGGCAGATAAAGGCCTACGGCCCACCCAGTCTGCCCATTTGAGCTTGTAAGTTTACTTTGTGTTTTCCTAGAAGTCTGTTGCCCCTTAACACTGACCTCCAGAATTCCTTTATGTCTATCCCATGCATTCTTAAATCCCGTGATTGTTTCAGCCCCCACCACTTCCTCTGGCAGGGTGTTCCACTTGTCCACCACCCATTCTGTGAAGAAATTCTTCCTCACATTTCCTCTGAATCGTCCTGCCTCCAACTTCATCCCATGCCCTCTAGTCCTGGAACATCTTTTTCACTTAATAATAGCATGTTCCTGCACCCTGTTCCTCCCTGTAAGATACTTGTATGTCTCTGTCATATCCCCTGACTCCCATCTCTCCTCCAGGGAGTACATATTCAATTCATTCATCCTATCCTTATAGGACTTGCGATGCAATCCATGTACCATCTTTGTTACCCTCTTTTGAACCTTCTCTACCCTGTCTATGTCCTTACATAAGTAAGGTCTCCAGAACTGTACACTATACTCCAGGTGGGACCTCACTAGTGTCTTTTATAGTGGAATTATGACCTCCCTTTTCCTGCTGTGATGCCCCTACCTATGCATCCAAGCATCTCATTTGCTTTATCTGCTGCCTTGTCACACTGTTTCCCTACCTTGAGGTCATCAGAGATGATAACCCCAAGATCCCTTTCCTGCTTGGTGCATGCTATATCCTCACCCCCCAACTGATATATTGTGCCAAGGTTTATGTGCCCCATATGCATTATCTTGCACTTCTTTGCATTGAATTTCAACTGTCAAACCCCTGACCATTCTTCAAGTTTCTGCAAGCCACTTCTCATTCTGTCTACACCCTCTGGTGTGTCTACTCTGTTACAGAGCTTTGTGTCATCAGTGAACAGGGAAATTCTGCCTTCTAGGTCCTGCGCAATGTCACTGATGAAGATGTTGAATAGGACCGGTCCCAGCACTGATCTCTGTGGTACCCCACTGGTCACTCTTCCCTCTGTGGAGTGACAGCCATTTGCCACCATCCTCTGTGTCCTGCCGCCCAGCCAGTTACCTACCCACTGTACTACTGTCCTGCCCACGCCCATATTCCCCAGTTTGTGCAATAGTCTTCTATGTGGCACAGTGTCAAAGGCCTTGCTGAAGTCCAAATATGCCAAGTCCACTGCCCTCCCCTAATCCACCTCCCTAGTCACCCAGTTGAAAAATTCAAAGAGGTTGGTCTGAGATGACCTCTCCCTGGTGAAACCATGCTGCCTCGGGTCCTGTAGTCCATTGACAACCAGATGTTCCACCAATCTTTCCTTCAGTAGTGCTTCCATGATCTTCCCCACTACCGAGGTGAGGCTGACTGATCTGTAGTTCCCTGCTTCCTCTTTGTTCCCACTTTTGTATAAGGGGACTACATCTGTTGTCCTCCAGTCTTTGGGTACCTCCCCTGTTTCTAGTGATCTGCTAAACAGGATTGCAAGAGGTTCAGCCACAACCTCTCTTAGTTCTTTAAGGATACTGGGGTGCACCCCATCTGGCCCCATTGCTTTTTGCAGATGCTGAGCAAGAGAATGTCCCTTGCTGCTGCTACAGATGATGCAGTACCCCTGGTCGAGTAGGCCCTGAGATGGCTGCTTTCCAACCTTAGTATAACAGAACTGGATGCAAGACTATCCAGCACAAGATAGCTCTCTTAGAGACTGGCCTGTCCTAGCTCACTTCATCATAGGTGAGGAACAGCTGAGTATGAAATGCCTGAGCTGCTTGGTATGCTCCTCCAGGTAGCAGATCAGTTCCCTTTTAACATCCAGTCTGTGGAGACTGCGCTCACCAGGAGTGGATTTGTCTGTGATAAAGACAAGAAGGGTTATGGATTGATTCAGGTGAAATTCAGACACCTATTTTCAAAGGAATTTTTAGTTAGTCGCGAGAAATACCTTATCCTTGTTAGAAATAATGTAGTTAGGTTCAGTGCAGAGAGCTTGTAGCTCAGAAATTCTTCTGGCTGAAGTGGTTGCCACTAGGAAAAGTGACAAATATCATGCCTGCAGAGGCCATGGGCTCAAAAGAAGACTCCATCAGCTTGGCTATACACAGGTTAAAGTCCCAGGAGGAACAGGTTCTCTTAGTGGGGACCAAAGGTGCAGCAGGCCTTTAAAGAATTTCTTGAAGATGGAATGAGAAATTACAGATTTCTCCTTCTCTACAGAGAGGTAAGCCAAGATGGCGGCCAGATGGACTTTCAGGGATGATGCCCTAAGTCCTGATGCTTGTAAATGCACCAGATAGTCTAGAATAGAAGACAGACTAGATTGCAAAGGATCGGTGAGCTTGTCCTTGCACCAGAAAGAAACCGTCTTCAGTTGGAAGTGTAAGTCTTTTTGGTACTTGGCTTTTTGGCCAGCTGAAGTATTCTCAGGACCTGTTCTAAATACTGAGAGTCTGGGAACTCTAACTCTTCAAGTACCAAGCTTTGAGGTGAAGGGACTTTATGTTGGTGTATGGTACCCATGTCTAAAGCAGGGTCAGGCGACTGTGGCTGGGGGCAGTAGAATGGGTCAATTGACTGACAGGGCAAGCAGTATGTACCAGGCTGCCTTTCCCAGTCTGGAGCCACCAAAATCATTGTTGCTGGCTGGCTTCTTAATTTTAGAAGCATCTTGAGACTCAGGGAAAATGGAGAGAAGGCATACAGGAACTTTCCTATCCAGTCCAGAGACAGAGCATCCACTGGCACAGAGCAGAGAGCTAAATTGGGTAACTGAAGTTGGAGGCGAAGTGATCAATCTCTAAAGTGCCCCACCTCCTGAAAACTGCGGCCAACACTTGTTTATTTAACGTCCACTCATGGTGACCCTGACTGATGCAGCTCAGGAAATCTGCCAGCACATTGTCTTTGCCTTACAGGTGGATGGCAGAGAGCAGCATGTCCAGAGAATAGGCCAAATACCAAATCTTCATGGCCTCTGTGCAGAGTTTTGTGGCTCTTGTGCCCCCCCCCGCTTGTTTATGTAAAACAGCAGTGGTGTTGTCTGTCCTGATTTGGACAGAATGACCTTTTAGCTGGAGGGCAAAGGCTTTAATAGCTACAGTACAAGTCACATTAAACTGTTCCGACAATGAGTTGATTAAGCATTGTTTTTTACAGTTGGCAATGCATTGGCAACTCATATTGCATTGTTTTTCAGTGCTTAACCAGCTCAAGAACAATGTTTATAAAATGTTTTTGCAACTCATTTGGAATGCATCAGCAGTCCAGTCTCAATGCAATGCAAAACTGAGTTGTATTTGTTAAGAAACAGTTTGTGCAGGCCTTTGTACTGGATCCAGCAACATTTGTGCAACTCAGTCAGAAATGCTAAAGCAACTCATTGGAGGAACAGTTTAATGTGACTTGTACTGTAGGTAAATGGCTCTGAGCTCAAGAAGATTTATGTGACAGTTGTACTTTCTGGGAGACCATACCCCACTTAAGGATTGGTCTGCCAGGTGTGCACCACAGCCTAGAAGGGAAGCATCTGTAGTGAGCACTTTGTAGGGTTCCTTTTGGTGAAAACGGATTCCCTCACTGAGGTTTTCCTTGTCCTTCTCCTAGTCCAGGGCTTGTAGTAGGGTCCTTGTGACTGGAATGAGCCTTGACAGAGAATCTCTCATTTGAGACCAATGACTTCTCAGGTAATGTTGGATGTCCCTCATCTGAAACTTGGCAACTGGAACCACAGCTGTAGTAGAGGACTTGTGCCCTAGGAGCCTGAAGAAGTGTATGGCCGGCCTTGGTTGGCCTAGGACAAATGATTGTGCCAGGATTTGGAGGTTCTGAACCCTGTCTAGTGGGTGCAGAGCTTTGCTTGAGTGTCCAGTTCTACTCCAATGAACTCAAACAGCTGGGCTGGCTCGAAGTGGGACTTTTCTGTGTTGATGAGGAAGCCCAGGGACTCCAGGGTGTGCTGTGTGAGGCAGAGAGTCTCTGACCTTTTGGGGAGACTTGTCCACTATCAGCCAATCATCCAGACAGGGAAAGACAGTCACCTCCTGTCTTCTGAGGTAGGTTGCCCCCACTGCCAGACACTTTGTAAAACTCTAGGAGCTGAAGAAAGACCAAATGGCAGAGCTGCAAACTGGTAATGGCCAGATGGCAGTCTGAACCTGAGATACTTTCTATGAAGGGCCTGATTGGAATGTGGAAATAGGTCTTTTTAGGTCTAGGGATGCTAGCCAGTCTCCCTGTTGTAAGGATGGGATTACTACCGATAGGGTGACCATCTTGAATTTGGGATTGAACAGATGCTTCTTCAGGTGCCTGAGATCTAGAATGGGTCACCAGTCCCCATTTTTCTTTTGGGTGAGAAAGTATCTGGAATAGAGGCCTGTCCCCCATTGGGAGAAGGAAACTCTTTCCACTGCCTTCGCTGACAGGAGAGCCTTGACCTCTAACTCCAATAGAGTTATTTCTGTGGGGATCAGAGGGTTTAGACTCCTGTGGCCCTGCTGAGTGGAACATTTTTTGAACTGGCTGGGGGAAAGATGGGTGTCTGCTGCCACGGGGAGGACCTCAAGGGAGGGATGACAAAATTGTGCCGATAAAATAGACTCTGCCTACTTACCACTTTTTGACTTTAAAAACTATTCTGTGGAAGTGTCTACCATCTACAAGCTGGTGGGTTGAGAATTGTTACTTTTTATAAAATGGGCTTATCCCCTATGTCTAGCTCAGTCTTCTTAATTTTTTTTATTTTGTATTTATTTAGTTGTTTAACCAGGAGCTTCTTAAGCTAACTATATGTTTGTTAACCACAGACTACTTTACTTGTGATGTAAATCATGCATTGTCTGTAAGTGTTGCTTCTATCAATAAAAATCCAAATTAAAAAAAGAAAATGTTTTGAACTGCAGGGTAAATCCTCAGCCCACCCCCTCCAGCACCCACTTGTCTATGGTGATGGATTGCCAGTGGTGGAAGTAGTTGGTCAGCCTTCCTCCTACTGTTAGAGGGTAGGTGACCTGAGACTTCCAGTCAGGGATTTTGTTTAGTTTGAGCCCTGGCTGAAGGGGCAGAATCAACATGTTTCTGAGCCCTTCTACCTCTTCCCCTAAAGAAACCTCTCATTTGAAAGTAATCCAAGGACATGGGCATTGGCACAGGATAGAAGTCCCTGGGATAGTAGCCCCTACCTCTACCCCCCTGCCTTGGGGTTTGTAGGAAGCAGAAGCTTTCTCATTAGCTGCATTGCACTGGTAGGTGGTTTTGTATTCCCTGACCTTTTTTTATGTATGTCTGTATTTTGTCCCCAAAAAGAGAATTATTCTCACAGGAGACATCTATATGTAACCACCCAGTCCCCTGGGGTTACTAGAAACCTATCAGTATTATTGTTAGGAAGGTAGCAGGCAGCTGGTAGGGAGCCCATAGCGCTTCTTACATAATGACATCATTGTTTACTCAGCTAGCCTGAGGGAAGAATGATTAGGTCATTCGGAACTCTTGCAGCAACATACACAACACGGTGTGGACAGCTGCTCTGGGGAGCTTAGAATACTCAGTTAGTCAGAGTTAGTAGCTGGTAGTTGTCAATTGCTCAGTGAGGAGGTGAGAGTTGCAGAAGGACTGCCAGTCAGGCTCTGAGGTGAGGGCCCAGCATTTCTCACCCTAGTGGCGTGTCATTTCCAGCTTCCAGTAAAGTGGTGGAGACCAGTGCTACAGCAGGATTTCCTGATTTCTACTTCCAATGAAGTGGAAGGAACTGCTTGTTCTCAGTCGATCCAAGGGGCAATTTCCTGAAGGTTCTGTGTGTGTTTCAGCTGCCTTGGAAAGCACTTTGAAAGACTGTTTTATCTACTACCCAGGAGAATGCCTTTTCCTTTTGTTGTTCCATACCCAGTGGACAGGACAACCAGTTTGTGAGTACTGTTCTAGGAGACAAGATCTCCACATACTGTAGGGGAATCATTAATCTGGGGTGTGTGTGCCCATAGGCAGGGCCCTGAGTTTTCCGCGATTCTGCGGATGCGGCAAACCGCGGAAATATCAGCGGAATTTGCCATCACCCGCGGAATTCAGCCACCCACGGAACAAACGTCCACTTCATTTGCAATGAGAGGTACCCCAATCCCCGTCGGCTTCACTGTCCCCTCCAATGCTTATATGCCAAGCTGGAGCCACCCCAGCGTGGCAAACGTGCCATATTTTTTTTTGCCGACGGGTGCCTAATCCCCTGTCGGCTGAACGCCTCCCAAGTCATTGTGCCACGCTTGGAGTCCACCTCAGTGTGGCAAGCGGTCCCACACGCTTTTTTTTCCCTGTAAACAAAACTGTCCCACGGCACATCTCCCGAGCCCTCCCACATCCTGCACCCACCCACCGCGCACCCAGCTCTCCCACACCCCCACCCCATACTTATACTCCGGACTCCGCGCGAAGCGATCTTGGTGGACCAGGAACACGCTTGCACTCTTCAAAGCGACCACGAACTGAGGAAATGCCGGTAAGCTGTATAATGGGCTAGATAAGAGGGGTTCAACTTTGTTGCATATCTCAGGCATTTTGGGAATTTTGCACCAAATTTTCAACATGGGGTTTTGGGACACCTTCTCATGAATGATGTCACTGTCATGGCGGTGTCCAGGCTCAAGGGTGATTACAGAAAGACTGCGCAGTGATCGCAAATCACCCTTTGGGGACTGAATACCACCATGACAGTGAAATCATTCATGAGAAGGGGGCCTAAACCCCCATTTTGAAAATTTGGTGCCAAAATTCCAAAAAAATGACTGTTTAACGAGCGTGCATTATGCAGTTCCTACGCAGGCTCGTAAGTTTGATAAATTTCAATATTTTCACTCCAGAGTTTCAACATTGCCATTTCACCACACTGTCTTATGAGTAGTACAGCTGTCATTTTTCACATCTCACCCAAAATGTGTTTCCACCCTTGTAGCGCAGAATGGCGCAGTCGGTGTGCGAAATCAATGTTCCGGACAGATTAATAAAATCACAGTAATACTGTTCATGAGCAGAGGTCTTGAAATGGCTATGTTGAAAATTTGGTGACAAACACCCATAAAATGACTGTGTTACGAGCATGCATTGTGTCAGATATGGCAAAAAAAACAAAAAAAGGAAAAAAATTAAGGGTAAAAATGTGCCGCAGAATTGCCGCAGAAATTGGTGTTGAGTGCCGCAGAAGTTATGCAGCAAATGAGAACCCTGCTGCAGAACTTTGCTCGATGTGCCGCAGAAAAATCGGGGCCCTGCCCACAGGTAAGGTTGGATTGCACCTGTCAGTGCCCCTAGTTCACCGAAGTGAGTGAATTTTCTGTCAAACTGCTCACCCGAGTGAGCGCAGTTTGTTCTTCGGTCACCCCAGTGTGTGACAAAATTAAAGTGTAGGACCTCTAGCATTTCAGTCAGAAATGGGGGTTTCAATGATATAGCTCTGAAGAATGGCAGAGACTGACAGTTGGGGCATGGGGGGGAAACGCCCTCTAAGTGCTTACAAGGCAGGGCTTCCTTGTTCATAAAGGGCACCAGTTATACCTGAGCAAGGACCAAGCTGCAGGTTAAGGTGTTTAGCTGAGTTTCACATAATTGCACTTATGTTCGAAGAAGAGTTCTGAGTGTGTGGCTTAGTTTCACAATATGTGCACTCATGGGAGGAAAATGTTTGGGTGCATGGCCAGGTGTCCACTGAGATGCATCATTTGGGAAATGGGAAGAAGATGTTCTTTTGTGTGTTCATGAACTGTACTGCATGCAAGGAGAGTTTGTGAAATGTACCTGTCCTGCCTAGACCGACCCTTAGCGGTACACTTCTGCTTTAAATTTCCATCTGTTGAAAAAAGCCATACTGCACAATCCCAGTTACTGTTCTGGACATTCCGATTATTGCTTCTGGTTGTGTGGATTTACTGGGGCCACCTCAACAGGTTAGATTTAACATATGCCTAGCAGCCTCCACCCAGGATCTGGGTTGTACTGTTTACACAAGGTTCATGTTGTTTTTTTATCTGTATCCCCACCTCTGTCTTCCTCTAGACAATCAGCCAGGTATACATCCTAACACCAAGGGTGGTGCCAAACCTTTTGTAAAGTAAATTAGTATGCCAATATGTGGGTACCAGTGTTCCAGATTTTTATTGAGGGGGTGCTAACTAGTTAAAAAAGTGGCCTGGAGGTTACAATAAATGGGGTCTCATCCACTGATATTTAATTTGGGCAAAAGGGTACAAAGAATATGTGGCTTGTCCAAAGGAAATATGTTTTGGGGTGAGAGGCATGTTGAGGGTACGTCTAGGATCTTCCTGTCTGGTGGCGGTGCACCTAAACAGAAGATCATTTACCAGAAAGCAAAACTGTGCAAAGGAAAATGTCACCTGAAACTCTTTTACCGCCTGAGTTTCTGTGGAAAAGAAAAAGGAAGAATTTGCTGCTTGTGTGTTTACTTTGAAAATGTGGACTGAGCAGTGCTTGCCCTTGCCTTGTAATAAAAGTGCTTAAAAACTGTTTGAGAGGGTCACGTGATGGCTGACTGAACAGTCGCTTTCTCCCTGGCTCCCACTCCACGATCAGATAAAATAAGTTTTAAGTTGAATTTAAGGACTCTCACGCTTAAAACTGGCTTATTCTATTTTTAAAAAAACCACAAGGAGCATCGCGGCAGCAAATTCTCTTTAAAATGGATGCAGAGATGCGAGAAAACTTACCTTGCTATACACCGCCAACAACACCAACTCGGGACAAGACAGCGAAGTGCTCGAAGGTAGTTCCAGCAGGGGCAACGGCTGACGCTAATCTCCAGGCCACACTCACAGAAGAACAATTCTAGGAGGGAATTTCCCCTTTGAAGGAATCCCTTGAGACCCTAACGGCATCAATTCAGAACATTACTTCCTCTCTGGTATCATTAATGCAGCGTACATCAGACAATGAATCGCGGATATCCTCTCTTGATGACTGGAGGGGGAGAGTAGACCCAGAACTGTCCCAATTGCGACACTGAGTAAAAGCCATGGAGCTCAAAATAGAAGACCTAGAAGGAAGATCCAGGAGGAACAACCTGTTAATTCTGGGTCTTCTTGAAGGTGAAGAGGGCTCATTGCCTGTACTATTTGTTCAGAAGCTGTGTAGTAAATTGGCAGACCCTTCTCCTAACGGCCCGGAGTATGTGATTGAGTGAGCTCATCAGTCCTTAAGGCCAGTTCCTCCATCAGGGGCCCCTCCACGTCCCATAATTTTTAGATTACTGAATTTTAGGGACAAGCAGCACATCCTTAATAAAATTCGGGATATCAGTGAGCTGCTCTGGGAGGGTAAAAGAATCCAGATAATCCAGGATCTGCCAAAGTCTGTGAGGCAAAAAAGAACGGAGCTCCACCCGATAGTTACGAGACTTATTGTGGCTGGAATTCATTTTAAAATGAAATATCCCACTACGCTGAAGGTGCTTCATATGGAGGAATGGCATACTTTTGAATTGCACGTTCAAGCTGCTGAAAAGCTGAAGAAGCTACACCTGGATTTGTTTAAGTGAGAGTACAAGGTAGAAGCATACTCTTGGGCACCGGGATGACTGTTGGACTGCGTTATGATGATTACAGACATTGACGATTTGAGATAAAATGCACCACAGAAGTTGTACCAAGACATGGGGTCACTTAGGAGGGGATCAGTAAGATGGGGTGGCCCAACTCACAGTTCGTGGTTTTGTGTTAAGCTGCTATTTTGTTTTGAAAGCAGGCATGCTGGACTCATTTTTAGGTAGCTCTGCGGCGATCAACATGTTTTCAGGGCGGAAATATTGCATACAGAGGAGCGTTGTTCACTACGTCTGCCTGAAACTAACTTTTACCCCTAAAGTCACTATTTAAAGCCTGATAGGCTAAAAGGGGGAATTCTAATGTTTGTGCTCCTGGTCTGTTTGAGTTAGTTACCTAATAGCATTATTTGGGTATAGCCTATTCAGGTTCTAATTAAGAATTTGATCCTTTCTTTTGTCCGTGTTTCTTTTTGTATTACTGATGGGAGCACTTGGTAACATATGCAAGTAATACAAAATTAATCATTAAACGAGGGCCACGATATAGAACAGGGACTATGGAGTTTAATAGTAATCTTTCCTTGTTATGGATTGTAAGGTATAAATAACAGTCAGTGGGTCTCATAAGAATAGTAGAGAGTTAATACATAAATAGTTTGTATCAGAATTGTGTTTTATACTGGTTGATAGGTTATCCAACTAAGTGTGCTTCTTACTCATGTGGAGGGGCGGGAGGGGATTTATAGGTTGTTTAGGGAAGGATACATCACAGTCCAGATTTGAATAATGGTCTGGTGAGTAAACCAGAATGGAAAGAGAACGAATCTTTATTTTTCTTTTACTGTGGGAGAAGGGGTTTATATCTATGGTTGTTCTGAGTTTGGTTTTTTTCATTTCGGGGGGATAAAAGGGAGGATAAGATACCTAGTCAGGGGGTAAAATGGGTTTCTTTAGTTTCAGAAGACCTGGGGACACTTTGCAAAGGGCAGATACAAGATGAACTACATCTTCTAGAACGTTAAAGGGTTATGTACTAGTATTAAACGGCACCAGGTGCTAAGACACTTGCAGACACTACAATGTCAGATAGCATTTCTCCAAGAGACTCATCTCTTGACCTCAGAGAACCTTTTTCTTAGACGTCAATGGGTGAGACAAAGTTATACAGGGGGAAATTCCATTAATTAGCCGGGAGTGGCTATTCTCCTTCTAAGGGGACTAAGATTCCAATTAAATACGGCAATTGTGGACCCGGAGGGGCGATACATTTTTCTACATGGGGCACTGGATCATATAGAAATGCTTATGGGGTGTATTTATGGTCCAAATACCCCTTCCCCTAATTTTTTTACTGGTTTATTAAAAGTGATCTCCAGATTTATACACCTCCCTTTAATTTTTGCAGGGGACTGGAATATTACCATGATTTCTAATTTAGACAAGTTGAATAGTCGAGTCACTAACATAGAAACATAGAAACATAGACTTTGACGGCAGATAAGGACCGCTAGGCCCATCTAGTCTGCCCATTTCCCTTACCTACAGGATAGGCCGCAGATCCTAGTTAACCAACAGCCTATTTCTTCCTACCCCCACAAGAATTGCCTTATGTCTGTCCCATGCATTCTTGAATTCTCCCACAGTTTTAGACCCCATAACCTCTCATCAGGAAGGCTGTTCCATGCATCCACTACACTCTCTGTGAAATAATACTTCCTCCATTGCCCCTGAACTGCCCTCCTTCTATCTTTAAATTGTGTCCCCTTGTTCTTGCAAGACTCTTTTCTGAAAGATGCTACCCTCTTGGACTTTG
The DNA here is from genome assembly GCA_016271365.2 of Neoceratodus forsteri. Taxonomy (NCBI): domain Eukaryota; kingdom Metazoa; phylum Chordata; order Ceratodontiformes; family Ceratodontidae; genus Neoceratodus; species Neoceratodus forsteri. Next base: position 262,469,761 of record CM057452.1, on the reverse strand, counting down.
TTGATTCCACTGAGGTACTTAAAAGTTTCTATCATGTCCCCCTCTCCCTTCTTTCCTCAAGGGTATACATATTAAGCTCCTTTAGTCTCTCCTCTCGGCTTCTCTTGCAGACTCTGCACCATTTAGTTGCCCTCCTCTGGACTGCCTCTATCCTGTTTATGTCCTTGCGGAGATGGGGTCTCCAGAACTGGACACAGTACTCAGATGGGGTCTCACCAACTGTCTGTACAGAGGATAAAACTTCCTGTTTTCTGCTGATGATGCCTCTCCTATACATCCCAGTATACCCCAGCCTCCCTACTGCCTTCTCATTGCTTCAACCTTAAGGTCATCTGATATGATTACCCCAGGTCCTTTCCTTTTTGCTGTTGTTACTACCTCCCCACCCATTGTGTATTCTTCCCTGGGTTCTTATTTCCCAGGTGCATTATTTTGCACTTCTTTGCATTGAATCCTATCTGCCATACTTCTGACCATTCCTCCAACCTTGCCAAGTCCCTTTTCATCCTTTCCACACCTCCTTGTGTATCAACCCTGTTGCAGATCTTTGTGTCATCTGCAAAAAGGCATACTTTTCCTTCTAGTCCTCTGCAATGTCACTGATGAAGACATTAAAAGGACTGGACCCAATACTGAACCGTTGGTACCCTACTAGTAACCCCTTTCTTCAGAGTGGACTCCATTTACAATTACCTTCTGTGTCCTGTTGTCCAGCCAGTGTTTACCAGGCTACCACCCTGGGTCCCACTCCCAGGCTGGTTAATTTGACTATTAATCTTTTGTGTGGACTGTGTCAAATGCCTTGCTAAAGTCTAGGTAGGCCATGTCCACAGCCCTCCCTAGTCTACTACTTTGGTCACCCAGTCAAAGAAATCTATTAGATTCGACTGACATGACCTTCCCACTGTGAACCCATGCTGCCTTGGGTCCTGTGCTCCACTGGCCTCTAGGTACTCGACTATTCTTTCCTTCAGAAGTGACTCCATCACCTTCTCTACCACAGAGGTCAGACTGACAGGTCTGTAGTTTCCTGCCTCTGTCTTGGTCCCACTTTTGTGAAGGGAATCACATCCACCTTCCTCCAGTCCTCGGGTACCACCATCCTCCCATGATTTATTAAAAGAGTAGCCAGTGGTTTCACTAGTTCCTCCCTTAATTCTTTTAGAATTCTGGGGTGAATTCCATCAGGACCCATTGCTTTGTCCACCTTCAGTTTTAGGAGTTCTTGCAGAACCCTTTCTTCTGTGAAAGGACTGGGATTGACCCCCCTATCAAGAGTGCTTCTGTTAATTGGATTTGGTGCTTCCCCCTCCTCTTTTGTGAATACTGAGCAGAAATATTCATTCAGTATTCCTGCTTTTCCACTGTCCCCCTCTGCCCACCCACCATTCATTCTATTCAGCCTCACTATCCCTCCCTTTGTCTTTCTGCGCTCACTGATGTACCTATAAAAGGTTTTATCCCCCTTCTTAACTGAGTTGGCTATCTTTTCCTCAGTTTGGGCCTTTGCTATTCTGACTTCCCTCCCTGCTTCCTTCTGCCTTAACTGGTACAGCTCTCTGTCCTGCTCCTTCTGTGTTTCCTTATACTCCGGAATGCTATCTTTTCTTCCTGACTTTCACAGCCACCTCTTTGAGAACCATAGTGGCTTTTCTTTCATTTGATTTGTTTATTTGCTTCACACAAGGCTTGTTGCCTCTGTGATGGCAGTTTGATAATTCCCCATTGTTGCTCCACACTCCTTCTAGCCTGTTTGCTAGTGCTTTCTGAGGCACCTCCATCTTGCCAAAGTCAGCCTCCTAAAGTCCAGTACCCTCACTTTTGTATGGCTTGACTCTGTAGCTGAGTTTAACGTGAACCACACTGTTTGATGGTCACTTGTCCCCAGATGGCAACCCACTTCTAGATCTGAGATCCTCTCACTGCCCCCGTTTGAGAGTATGATGTCTAAGATTGCTCCCTTACGAGTGAGTTCTGAAACTAGCTGTCTAATGCCTGCCACCTGTAGGGCATCAAGAATGGCCCTGCTCTTGGATGTGGCTGCAGCAAATGTGCTCCAGTTAACATCTGGCATATTCAGGTCTCCCATCAACAGTATCTCCCATTTCTCTGCCATTCTAAGAATGCCTTCTATCATATCCTTGTCCATTCCTTCCCCCTGACATGGGGGTCTGTACACAACCCCTGTGCAGATTGTGGTGCCCTTTCCAGTCTCCAAGGTGACCCACAGTGCCTCCTCTCCTCCGTTTACTCTTTTGTTCAGTTGCTTTTATCCCTTCCTTTACATAGAGAGCTACTCCTCCCCCTCTTCTCCCCTGCCTGTCTCTCCTGTAGGTTATGTACCCTGGTATGTTAACATCCCAGTCATGGTTCTCTGTGTACCATGTTTCTGTGACTGCTATGATATCCAGGCATCCCTCTTCCATTAAGGCCATCAGCTCAGGGAGCTTGTTGCCCAGACTACGGGCATTGGTACTCATTACCCTCCATTTCCTGATGGCCTTACTCCCTTTTGCCCCATTCCTGTCCTTCTTGCCTTTGTCACTTTCTCCATTTACCCCTGCCCTTCTCCCTATCGACACCTCTATGTTGGTGTTTGACGCACTTACTACCGTGATTATTTGCAGGGGCTAGGATTTTCCTGCTCCTTTCCAGTGCCTCCCCCCTTGGCTAGTTTAAAAGCTTGCCAATGAAGCATTTAAACCTATCACCTAGGATCCTGGTTCCCCTCCCGGACAGATGCAGCCCATCATGCCGGTATAGGCTTGTATCATTCCAGGTGGACCCCCAGTCCCCAATGAAGCCAAATCCCTGAGCTCTACACCATTTTTTCAACCACTGATTGAATCCCATGGTGCAGAACACCCTAGCCTCTCCTATGCCATAGATGGGTAGCACCTCCGAGAAGGTTACCGTGCGTGCTACTTGACTAAGGCCCCTCCCCAATTCCACAAACTCTTCCTGCACTTCTCTAATCCCTTTCTTAGCCAGGTCATTTGTTCCTAGGTGGACAATGACATCCAGCTCCCTCCCCTGTGCAGCTGCTCTGGCAATCCTGAGGATTCGCTCCCTGTCCCTCCAAGCCATGGCACCAGGCAGGCACCTACCTCCCTCTCCCTTCCTCCCCAGTTCTACCTTCCTAACAATGGAGTCCCCACCAGGAGTTGTTTCCTTCCCCTGCAGGGTCCCCTGCCACCCTCCTGTGGGTCTCCTTTGTGGAGGTTCCCAGCATCCTCCTTGGTCTCCACTGTGGGTGCCTCCATAGAGGAACCACACTTTGCCAGAATGGCATAGGAATTGTGTAGAGGTACAACTGGAGGGATGTGCCTCTGTTCCACCACCATCACCCTCCCTGAGCCCACTAGACCATCTTTGCACAACAAGCTCTATAGGAATTCATAACCATGGGAGGTCTCTGTGAGCCTTGGAGAAGCCCTCCATCCAACTAATCAAAAGTATACTTTTTATTCCCCAGTACATAAATCCTTTTCTCAGATTGATTACTTTTTAGTTAGCGTTGAAGCCCTGCCCCATATCCCAGATGTCGGTATAGCTCCTAGAGTATTGTAGGATCATTCATCAGTATGGCTCCTATATAATCCCAATCCGAATATTAGGTGGGATAAAATATGGAAATTAAACACACAACTTCTCAAAGACTCTTGGGTCATAGAGAAATTGCAAGCTGTTATCCGAAGTTTTTGGCAATCTAACTTAGGCTCTATTGCTAACGCACATAAAATATGGGAGGTGTTAAAATGTGTCCTTCGGGGGGGGGATGTATTCGGATTGCTTCGACCCATAAGAAAAAAAGAGAAGCTTCCTTGCAAGCCCTTTTATTGCAGATAGAGACACTTGAACATAGCCCAACCCTGGAATCCTCTGAACGAGAACAAGTCGAATTAACCAAATTAAGACATCAATACGCAGATTTATTAAGGGAAAAGTCTGAATATGCATTGCTAGAGACAAGGTCGACTTATATAGATCAGGGGGATAAAGCGGGACATTTGTTGGCTATGCTACTTAAAGAACAAGAAGCTTTCCATTTGGTAAAAGCTATTTCCTCCCAAATTGATGGTACCCTTAAAACTTCCCCTAGTAGAGATTACCCAAGAGTTTGATAGGTTTTATTCACAGCTATACTCTCCTCCCCTAAATGTTCTTTCAAATAAGGAAGTTCAGGATTACTTAGAAAAGATTCCACTCCCTCAACTATCCCAAGATCAACAAATTCTCTTAATGTGGCCTATATCACAGTCCAAACTTTCAACTGCCATCCAGGCTTTGGCATCGGATAAATCTCCAGGCCCAGATGGATTTCCACTAACTTATACAAAGCCCTGGCAAGCAATTTAACTCCCATTCTTGCTCAGATCTTTTCCTTCCTTTGTGAAAAGGGTATATCTGATTCCTCGTTTCTGCAGGCCCTTATAATAGTCTTACCCAAACCCAACAAACCTCTCGATAAAGTTACCAATTATTGGCCCATATCTCTTATGAACTGTGATATTAAAATCCTATCAAAAATGTTGGCTGCTAGGGTAATGCAAGTTTGGGATGGATTTATGGGACCTGAGCAGGTAGGGTTTATGAGGGGGAGATCCTCTCTGGACCATCTGCGGAAGCTGAAACATATTTTCTCCATGTCCAGGGAGTCTCAGGACCCAATGGTTTTGGTGTCCCTGGATGCAGAGAAAGCTTTTGACAGGGTACACTGGAACTTTCTCTTTCTGACAATGGAAAGATTTGGTTTCCCTACCAGGTTTATCGAGTGGGTAAAGATCTTATACTCCAGCCCGAATGCTAACGTATACTGCAATGGTATTCTATCAAGAGGCTTTTCTCTTCACTCGGAGACTCATCAGGGTTGCTCTCTATCCCCATTTTTGTTTAACATTTATTTAGAGCCCTTAATCAGACTCCTGAATTCCTCCTCACAAGTGCATGATATTATATTAGGCCCTCTTGAAGTTAAAATCTCAGCTTATGCTGATGATCTTTTACTGCACCTTTCACATCCTGCCATCTCACTACCGGTCGCTCTTCAAATTATTTCTCAATTTGGATTGGTCTCAAATTATAAGCTAAATTTGGATAAAACTATTCTAATGCCCTTAAATAATTATGTATGTCCTACAGATTATATACATTTAGGACTGAAAGAGTCATCTAAACTTGTATATTTGGGAATAATTCTCATGCAAAGTGCCGTTTTGAGGAGAAGGTTGAACCTGGAGAATTTGGTGGTAACCACTGCAAGGGATTTTGGGGCACACTCCCAATGTCAATGCAAGCTAGAATCAGCATTAATAAAATGAATATCCTTCCCTGCATTTTTTACCCTATTCATATGCTTAACCTTTTTATCCCAATGGCATGGTTTAAAAAACTTCATGCATTAATATCCCGCTTTATTTGGCAAAAGAAGTGCCCGCGTTGTTCTTATATAAAACTGGGTGCTCCAAAACCTTTGGGGGGACTCAGGTTACCAAATTTTGATTTATATTATTTAGCCAGTCACATCTCAAAATATGCCCGATGGATTCTAGATCCAGGGCCTATGAATCCCTTAATATATACACCCATTTGGTTACAAGTGGAAAGATATTTGATTACGACAATGGGAATATCTCTAGATGCTATGTATTTTGTATTGTTAAATAGATTACCTCCACAACTAAGATACACAGTTATTGGTACATTGGTTAAAGTACATACTCAACTTTGTAGGTCTATGAAATATGAGAACACAAGGGATATTTCCCAACCATTATGTGGAAACCCCAATTTTAAACTTCAGGGCGCGCTTATTTGTATACCAGAGATACCGGGGAAATGTATTTCTGACCTGATACAGGAGGGAAGAATACCTGAAAGCCCAAAATTACTTCATGAGCTGGAGCTTTCACGGTCAAAAATTTTTAAGGTGTACCAGATCCGTCATATGTTGATGGATTGGTTCAGCACTCTAAACTGGGACATCAATCAAGGAGGGTTTCTCTCCCGCATGCAATCTCTTGCCCAGTCACCCCACTCGGTCTCTTGTTTAGTGACCTTTATCTTTCCTTATATGTATCCCACAATATCTGGGGAATCCCATTACTGGAGTAGGACACTACCCATGTTACCTAAGGAATGCGATTGCATTTGGTTGGATCTTTACCAATATTTCACAAATGATAGGTTCGCCTTACCCAATTCTATATTCTCCATAACATATATTTTACCCCAAGGTATTTGCTTAGAATGGGTAAACTTCCTACAGCAACATGCTCTAGATGTGCTTCGGCAGAGGGATCATTGTTTCATATTATATGGGAGTGCAATAAAGTAGTCTCACTATGGGAGAGAATCAAGACAACAATGAATCCCCTATAAGGCTTAGTGGATCTTTTCTCCCCTGAAATATGTATTGTAGGGGCGCTTTCATCGATCCCTGTTAGGGAAAGAAGGTTCCATATTTCTTTAGTCTCCTTAGTGGTAAAGAGACTGGCATTACGTCACTGGCTAGATTAGGAAGAAATTTCTTATTCGGAATGGCTAAGGGAAATTCTGTATAGCCTAAGGATTGAAAAAACAATAGTCACTCTTAGGGACTGTCCTCAAGGATATGACAAGAGGTGGGGCAAATTGGAGACTTTGTTAATGGTGTTAACATCTCCTTTAAATGACAATTGAATAAATAATAATATACACTATGGATATATTAAGTCTGACATTGTAAGGATGAAAGTCATTTTGATCGATCTTTTAAGTTTACTGTATACCAATGAAATGGAACCCCCTCATTTCTTTTTCTTTTACTTATTTTAGTTTCATTTTATGCCTTGGTATCTTAGGGAAGGGATGGGTTAATAAGGGGGGGATTTATGTATTGCTTGTGCAGCTATTTTTAAAGATGTTTGGTCTTTACATGCTATGTAATTTACAATGTGACTGTACAAGTTTAATAACAATAAAGCTTATTAAATTAAAAAAAAATGTTTAAAAGTTACAAATTTCCAGAGAAAAGTATATGTGGACTTAAAAGACAATGTTTTCTAAGTGCTCAGAAAGTTTCAAGTGTGTACAGTGAAAATTGGGGGAGTCACTAAGGAAAATGCACCAAGTACTGTGTGAAAATGCCTTAAAATGCTTGCCGCACTGAAATTTCAAACCGAGGATAAAAGTGAGTTTGCAGTTTAAAGTTTGCCTTCTTGATGATCGCAATGCAGGAGTGCAGCTGAGAGAGAAAGCTCATTTCCATAGTGTTTCGTGGATGGTCCCAGTGCATCTAAGCCGCACCCTTGCCTGAGTCTCAACATTGTGGAACATTCATGGAGGAGCAGCTTGCAGTGTGCGAGCAGTGTATAGTTCATGCGGCAGGAAGGATGAATTGTTTACAGCAGAAGTGCTTCTGTAGCAGCAGTGTTTCTAACTTTTTTGCAGTTAAACTGGGCTCAACCTGTATTCCAACCAGCTGGAGAGTGATCGAGGCACTTGTAGCGACGATCAGTGGGACCACCAGTCCATTTCACCCCAGAGGCCTTCCTTGAGTCGGCAGCAGGCCGTATTTCATCAACGGTGGAAATCATCTACTGTCTGTAAGTACCCTGTGCTAAAGTAAATAACTGTGGTGCTAAGGTCAGAAAACTTTGTAAGAACTTGAGTAAATGCAGGAAAAGTACCAAAAGAGAGAGTATTTGGAACTGTTAAATCTTGGACTTTGTGTGTGAAAGTACTGTTTTCAAAGAAAGTGAACTTTAAGACAAACAATCCCTCTGGTCCTAGTACTAGTAAAGTAATGGACTGAGAAAAAGTAAAGTGAACTTGTTCTTAAGAAAATCAGTTGAAACGCAAAAGATCCAGACAGAATCCTAGCAATTTTTAACTGTGTGTGATGCAAATATACAGTTGCCATGTTGGGGTATAGCCAGCAATGTAAACAAAGCAGTGCCATTTTTGAAGTGTTTTCAAACCCAAAGCAAAGTTTCAAATGGCTTCTTGCTAAGTGTTGTGGAATACAATTGCAGCAGCCAGGCAGCCTGTTAGTGAACTTTTCCAGTGAGTTAAAACCAAATCTCAGAGTGCTTGCAAAAACAGTAATTTTGGGACTTATGTGTTTAACTCATTCAGGCCTAGATATGTCTGTAAGTGGCATCTGAAAGCATAGCCACTCAGGACAATAACGCCTGTAGACGTACTCAACTGACTTTCACTCAGGCCTAGACACGTCTAAGGAAGTCAGCACTTTTTACCTAACTATTAAACAAACCGAATTGCTTAGAATTGATTGAGTAGCACCGTTAGAAAGGTAATTTTGCTCTGAACAATTTTGCTGCTGATACTTTGTGTCTATCATGTATACTTTAGGAGTTATTCATATTTGTTTAAGGTATGGCGTGCATTGCTAACATTTGTCTCTCAAGCCTCACCTAAGCACCTTGAATAAATCTGAAAAAAAACCCAGTTGTTTGGTATTTCAGCTACTATAAAATAAAAACTTAACAGATTACAATTGATTGCATAGCACCATTAGAAAGGTTATTTTGTGCTGAACAATTTTGCCACTGATACTTTGTGTCTACCGCATATACTTTAGGAGTTATTTTCATTTGTTTAAGGTATGGTGTGCATGGCTGACATTTGTCTCTCATGCATCACTTAAGCACCTTGAAAAAAAATCAGAAAAAAATCAGTTGTTTGGTATTTCAGCTAATATAAAATAAAAACTATATTGATTACAACTGATTGCATAGCACCACTGGAAAGGTAATATTGTGCTGAATAACTTTGCCACTCATACTTTGTGTGTAGCACTTATGATTGAAGAGGTATTCACATTTGTTTGTGGAATGCTGGTTATGGCTTGATTTTGCTTAGAAAGGCCCAGGATGCAGTGCTAAGAGTATACAGGGCACAAGTGGTGGAAGTCTTAAACAGCTCTTGTGGTGTGAATGAGTTAATATACAGAACATGGCGCAGCGCCCCCCTCGCTACCCACTCCATGCCAAGGCATGGGTAGCCCAACAAGAACAAGAACTAGCTAATTCTGAGAAATTGTATGACTGTTCAACAGCACCCACCAAGGGGGCTTTGCCAAACTATCAGGTTAATGTGTGTGCAGTATGCCTAAAGCCAGGAAGAGATGTTTTGCCAGTTCCACATTGCACAGACTGTAGAACGTGATTTGGGATGAGCATGTCAGGTGGCACAAGGGTAGCTAACGCAAAACGCATCCATTTAGCTCCAGCTTGGACACAGGTAGGGGACCCTGTAGAACTGGAATGACAGCAATAGGCTGGGTACAATGAAAGAGACCCCATAGAGTTTGTAAAGGAGTTCTTGGACATTGTCTGTGTCAATGCTTTGCAAGGCCCAGAGGAAGTTAAGTGTTCCACACCTCAGAGGGTGGAGTTGGATGCTGCCAGTGCAGGTTCAGTAGATCTGTGGGTGGAAGGCCCAAGTCTAAGCCCCGTGGGAGAGTCTGAGGTGGAGGAAGCGTGTTGTTGGGAGGCCAGTGTCTCCGAGAACAGTGGAGAATGGACAATTTCAGGGGTTGGTGCAATCTCCAGCTCCTGGACAGAATGTGTTGAAGAGAAGGAAGCAGCAATGGCTTCAGTAGGACCCTGTGAGTTATGATTGGCCTTGGCTTCCATGGAGCATCCCTTGAGTGTGAAGGTGGACTGCTTTTGCTCTGCACTAAGTGTTCATGACTGGCTCAACCAGGACTGGCCACCCCCAAGCCATGGTTCTGGCCTGAGTTAGATAAAAGCAGCAAGGAGGAGAGAATTGTGCGTAGACAAGCTGAGACCAAGTATGGACAATCGTACCCTTTCTACTCTCAGAAAATATGGGAAGAAATTGTGAAAGACAGACATACTTGGTTGTGGGAGGAAGATTGTGCCAACCTGCACCCTAGAGTAAACAAGTGGGTCCGAATTAACGTGTGTAATGAAAGACTGCAATTCTGGAAGTGTGACAGGACCTTGTTAATTAGCTTTGTGAGAGTAGTGGACAAAGCTGGCCAAGAGACATTCTACAATGTTCCCATGGTTCATCCAGATGGGGTGACAGTTTATGCCCCAGATCCTGAATGGTACTTCCCCAAAAATTGGTGCCATTCCTGAAATTTTGATCGATTGCCAAAAGTGAATGCATCCATTGCCAGCTCAGCCATCTGCCACCGTAGAGGCAGCAACCCAGGATGAAGGTGCCTTTCTTCTGGTGATACAGGTTCATCTGCAGCAGCATCCAGGTTCATTTGTGGCAACATCCAGGTTCATCAGCCCAGCAGTTAGAGAAGATTTCCAGTCTGGGTCTAGTGGGATGTCATGGAAGCATCTGATCTGAAGAGTTTGTCTACCCAGCAGCCAAAGATCATCAAGCTACAGGTCCAGAAAGGTAATGTTGACATTCTTTTATTGCCTAGAACTGGTAAGAGACTCTTTTCATTTTCAGTTTGACTGTTTACCTGCAATTGAAGATATCCTTGGAACTTAAAACAACCAACAGACTATCCATTTAGACTGCAGGGCTTGCAGGTCTTGTGTCTGTTCCAGAACTGTGCTTCAGCAGACTCCAGCCTAGGAGAGACTTTCTGTAGTGCCTTTGTACTCTGGACTCCGGACATTGCAGGCCCCCCTCCAATTGTTTTGCAAATGTTTTTATATTATCTATTTTTGTACTTTTGTAGAAAATCCTTTAAAAAAATGCTTTTTGGGCTTGTGTAGTATCCAGTAGGAGGGTTTTGGTCACTGTTATTTCCTATTATAGGTTGTAGTTGTGTGCAGAAATGTGTTTTTGTAGTGTATTCTGTTGCAGGTGTTCCTGGAAGAAGACAAGAAGATCTGAACAGGATGTTTTGGGACTCATCAGAGTCCTCTTTTGTGTGGAGTTGTCAGGCTTGTGTAACTGTGTAGTACAATGTCTAATCTTTTTTTCATTTTATAGGTGTGTTGGTGTAAAATGTTTTTTGGGTTCAGGCACCTTGTAGGTAGCATAGGTCAGACAAATTTCCTCTAGAGAGTTATGGGGGAAGGCAGGTTGGTGGTCCTGATTCTAGATAGGGGTCACAAATACTGTCTGTTAGGACATGCTTCAGGCAGTTTCTTGGAGCCACTGAGAATCCATAGAAAGTACAATAGTAGGATAGGAACTGAAGTTTCTTCAGTGGGACTCTAATCTTTGGTGTTACCTGCCCATGCCTGATACATGGTAGCTGAGGACTCGATCAACCCTCCCTGCAGGAAGCATCAGAGGTAGGATGGCCTGGTACTGGGTGGAGGTATGACTGTGGATAGTAATTTGCCTGGCAGGGGTGAGTGTAACCACCCAGTCTCCTGGGGTTACTAGAATCCTATCAGTATTATTGCTAGGAAGGTACCAGGCAGCTGGTAGGGAGCTCATTAGGGAATTCGTACATAATGACACCATTATTTACTCAGCTAGCCTGAGGGAAGAATGATTAGGTCATTCGGAACTCTCGCAGCAGCATAAGCCACACTGTGTGGACAGCTGCTCTGGGGAGCTTTGAATGCTCAGTTAGTCAGAGTTAGTAGTTGGTAGTTGTCAATTTCTTAATGAGGAGGTAAGAGTGGCAGAAGGACTGCCAGTCAGGCTCTGAGGTGAGGATCCAGCATTTCTCACCCTAATGGAGTGTCATTTCCAGCTTCCAGTGAAGTGGTGGAGACCAGTGCTACAACAGGGTTTCCTGATTTCTACTCCCAGTGAAGTGGAAGGAACTGCTTGTTCTCAGTGGACTCAAATGGCAATTCCCTGAAGGTTCTGTGTGTGTTTCAGGTGCCTTGGAAAGGACTTTGAGAGACTGTTTGATCTGATATCCAGGAGAATGACTTTTTCTTTTGTTGTTCCATGCCCAGCAGATGGGACAACCAGTTTGTGAGTACTGTTCTAGGAGACCCCAGTGTGTGTTGAAGTTAAAGTGTAGGACCTCTAGCATTTCAGTCAGAAATGGGGGTTTCAATGGTGTAACCCTAAAGAATGGCAGAGACTGTCAGTTGGGGCAAGGGGTGGGAGGAACATCATCTAAATGCTTTCAAGGCAGGGCTTCCAGGTTTGTAAAGGGCACCAGTTATACCTGAGTAAGGGCCAAGCTGCAGGTTAAAGTGTGTGGCTGAGTTTCACAATATGTGCATTCATGGGAGGAATATGTTCGGGTGCGTGGCCAGGTGTCCACTGAGATGCACCATTTGGGAAATGGGAAGAAGATGTTCTTTTGTGTGTTCATGAACTGTACTGCATGCAAGGAGAGTTCACGAAATGTACCTGTCCTGCCTAGAACAACCCTTGGGGGTTCACCTCTGCTTTAAATTTCCATCTGTTGAATAAAACCATACTGCATAATCCCAGTTACTGTTCTGGACGTTCCAATTATTGCTTCTGGTTGTGTGGATTTACTGGGGCCCCAACAGCAGGTAAGATCGAGCATATACTTAGCAGCCTCCACCCAGGACCTGGGTTGTAATGTTTATACAAGGTTCATGTTGTTTTGTTTCTGTATCCTCATCTCTCTCTTCCTCTAGAAAATAAGTCAGGTATACATCCTAATGCCAAAGGTGGTACCAAACGTATTGTAAGGTAAAGTGGTATGTTAGTAAGTGGGTACCAGTGTTCCAGATTTTAATCAGGGCTGTGCCAACTAGTTAAGTGGTCTGGGGGTTACACATAGCTTTAGTCTGGGTGTCTTGTGAGAGGTTAGTGATTCTCAGCCAGGCAAACCGCCTGAGAGAGATGATCTGGGTCATAGCTCTGGAGGCAGTGTCATTGGCATCCACAGTTTTAACCGTTTCTGCCAGGTGCTGAGCCACCCTGACTGGGGCTTGCTGGCTAATAGCCAGAAAAGAGTTCTGGAAAGCTTTCTGATATTGAACTGTGTACGCCATGTAAGTAGAGAGGCAGAGCAGCAGGGAAGCTGTGGTGTAAGACTTGTTATCCATAGTCTCCAGTTTTGTAGATTATTTTTCAGGAGGTTAGGCTGAAAGAGACACATTAGCTTTATCACAGACTGCAGCCTGTACCACGTCTTCATGATCCAGGTTTATGTAGAGATACTCAGCATTTTTTTTATCTAGCTGGTATTTTTTTCTATTTTCTTATCCACCCCAGGGATGGAGGTGGGATTCTGAAGTAATTTGAAAGTAGCCCTGCGAAGGGATTTACGGATTAGAAGAAGTAGCTTCTTGGGAGGAGGGAGACCCATCATATTCAAGAAGTCTGCCTCCTCATCATTATCAGTGGTCTCTTGGAAAGCAAGATCCAGAGTGTCTGCCATGTGTTGGACAAATGTAAGTAAGAAGAAAAGTCCTCCTGGCCATTGGTAGGAGTACCAAACTCCTGGTCAGGGGATACAGTCAGTAAGGAAATGGGCGGACTAGGTGGGCCATATGGTCCTTATCTGCTGACAGATTCTATGTTTCTACATCTGGTTCCAAGGGTTCATCCTCCTCTTCATCATCACCCTCCTCAAAATAAATACCCTGACCAAGACCAGGGTCAGTGGTAGCAGGTGCAGTAGGACCAGGTGGAGCATTAAAGAGGTTGCCTACAGCCTGGAAGGTTTGGTATAGTTGCCAAGCCTTAGCTGTTTCCTCTCCAGAGGGCTTATCTTGTTGTAACACTGGTGTCTCCCTTTGTTTTTCAGCAGGCGGGGCAGTGATATGTTTTGGCACTGGATCAGAAACATGCTCAGTATGTCTTTTTTTGTCTTGGTCATTTTTATTTTTATCAGACTTATTTTCTGAGGGGGGGGGCCTTGGATGACCTGTCCTTGGATTTCTGATGAGTGGAGGACCCCTCTTCTGAATTTTTACTAGAGGGGGAGGCAAACTGAGAATCCATCATTTCTAGCCTTTTGGGCCTTTTTCTGTTTTTGAAAAAAATTGGTGCAAAGTTCACAGTTAATAAAAATATGGGCTAGATCCAAACAATTTAGACAAAAGTCATGGCCATCTGCCTTGGCCACAATTTTAGAGTACTTCATATAGTTTTTAAAACAAGTGGGTCCAGTCCTCTTTTTAGGTCTATCTGACATGCCAGTTTATCAGAAGACCTTAAAATGTTGGTTCCCTGAAAGGGAAAAATGAAAATGATCAGTCAGTTCCCTAACATTGAGAAACCATTATAAAATGGTTCCATAAAGTGAAAAAATGAAGGAGAAAAGTATAGGAAAACACAGTTCCCTTCATAAACAGAGAACCAGGAAAATTGTAATACTGAAAATTAAAAGCATCATTTTTTGTTTTTTTTTTACTTCAGAAGTATTTTTACACAGCAAAAAAAGTACGGGAACTGCCATGAGGGGGAAAATGAGGTTCCAGGGAACCCAAAGGAACCACAAAAACACACCAAAATACAATAAAAATGAAGAAAAACACTAAAGGCAGCACAAATGTAAAGAAAATACTGACTTTTGAGGAAAAAACTGCTTCAAGCAAAGATATGAAGAGAGAGCTGTAAGGCAGACTTGTCCAGTCAGTGCAGAAATGAATCTGACTGACTCACAGCTCCAGGCATAGGCAGCACTCTCTTACTGCAACCTGATAGGGTAATTCTCTCAGCATCATTAGCATAAACTCCATCTCTGGGGTAGCTGAACCAAGTTGTCATCACTCCATTAGTCAAGCATACTGAGGGATTCCTGTGGTGAGAAAAAGGAAAATTACTTACCAGTAACTCTTGATTTTCTTGAGTATCTCCTCTATGCAGCCACAGACCAGTTGATTGGGGCTCTATGGCGAAGATCACTGCTAAGAAGATGTATGGTTTTCATGTTGTTGTTACTGCCCCCACCCCCAAAAGAGGGCGCTGAAGGTTACTCTCTCGTGGACCTGTACTTGGTACAGTTGGCATCCCTTCCTGGCACTACCACAGTCATTTGACCTTAGTCACATATAGTTGTAATAATATTAGGAGCTGGAAAAGGGGGTGGCAAACCAGGAAGCTACAATGATTAAAGGGAACACCTCTAATTATCAGTCATTAAAAATAAACAAAATAGAAATTTCACAGTACAGTTAATCTCCACTGTTGCCTGTAATGTGATTAAAATAAAACTGAACTGTTTCTTTAAAATTAACTAGCTACTGTGATTTTGCAAAACAAAAATGGAAGCACCCCTACATCACATTGGCTAGACCCTCTAAATGTGGCATACCACTCCATCAGTAACAAATATGGGCCTGCTTTCCCCCAACATGTTTGTTGTCATTATTTCTTATGGTCCTCTAATCTATCAGAGCACAGGATTTGAGATATGGGTGCCCCCTTCCCACCTCTTATCCATGCTCTCTGTGGCTGCAGACCAAGGTCATTCCATTCTCCACCACTGAAAGGAGGAATTTTAATAATTTGACATATTATTTAAGTACTGTACATTCTTTTATTATTTTAATATGAACTGGATTCTTTCTTGTTTATCTGTAACATACTTTAACAGAGACAAGGAGATCTGTCTCTTGAGGTACAAGAAAATCATCTCACAAAAAGTTTTAAGATGCATGAATGTTTATTTTAAATATGTAAGAATGTTCATGTTTTCTGTTTATTTATTATGCATCCTGCACATGACTGCTCCTCCTAGAACACCACTGCCAACAAGATTTTGACAACTTAAACAGAGTCTTCCTTTGTAGCATATCTTAGTAATTAAAAATAAAGTTTGGGCAGCAAGAACCACTCTGCTTCACTTTGCAGTTCTTGCACCAAAACGTGTGCAGCATAACACCCTTTATACAGTATGTAAAAGGAAATGCTGAGGCTTACCTTGTTTGCCCTCATGTCCTGTTTCTTCCTCCCATTGCTACTGGCATCCTGCTGTATCCCTCTTTCAGCCCGATTTCCCCTGGTGTTCCTCTGGTGTCCCTTAGTCCTTTGGGTGCTCCCCAAGCTACCTCAATGCAGCATTTTATTTGCCCAGTTTGGGCTCGGACATCTAATCGCGAGCTGCCGACCTTCTTTGCAGGCCGCTGGCACTTGTATAGGCGTGATTGGCATCTTTGCTATTCCGACAGCTGATGCAGTCAAACAGAAAGGAATTTCCCAGTCCTGTCACCTCTACACAGTCAAATGATGGCTGGTGATCAAGAAGCTGCAGCTTGAATGCCGTTTTGGGGACAAAGTGAAAAGTTTAAACATGGAGCTCTAGCGGGACTCATTAATGTGCATGACCTGCATGAATGTTCATGAAGCTGTTGCTGCCGCCTGGGGGGGGGGTCTATGTTACAGCAGCAGCGATTAAGGAACTATAGGGGGCACATACATAAATGAGGACTTGCCTGAAAGAGAATTGAAAGGGCTACAAGTGTGTGGGGAAAGTGAATTAAAATAATATTGCTCCTGACTGCATCAGACTAACAACCTTGTGGGACTGCATAATGGGGACCATATATTTCTTGGCATCCACCATTTTGGGAGTGTAATAGCCAGTCATGAGCCAGGATTTCAGCCAGGGACAAGACCAGTGACTTGGGTAAAACAGGAGTTTATTCCTGGCTCCAAAAGATCCAGCCAATTAAAGTGCTCAGACTGTATTTGCCAGCTTGCTCAGCCAATCGGATCTCTGGAACCCTGCCCTTTGTTTTAAGAGGGACTGTTTAAAGTGAGTCAGTTGGTAGTTCAGCTCAAGACATCGAGGAGCAGGGAGCCTGTGTGACTCTGTGCTGTCTTTTCACAGTGAAGGCCCTGTGTAGATTCCTCCAGTCCAAAAGGGGATCGGACATTGGAACTGCCTGCCAGCAGACCAGAAAGAAGTGTTACCAGCACTACTTGTGATTTTGACTGAATATTTTGCTCCAGTGAAGTGATTGGCCCAGTTTGTGTGTGAGATGTCATTGGAGTTGAAAGGTTTGGGCAGTAAAGCTGTAATCTGCAAGCAGACTGAATCCAAACTGCGGTTTAATGAAGTTAGTGATTTAAATGTGCTGAATGTGTTTCATGGATCAAGATTGTTTCCCCACAAGAGAAATTGTTACGCCAGCTGGAGGCTTCACCAGCAGAAGATCAGGAACTCTTGCCTGAACTGTTCATCCGGCCAGGGTCATGCCACCTCGGCTTAGGCCACTACTCCTGCACCAGAGACCACTCGGTGAAGTTGGAGAAAGACCAGCTTAGGGATTCAGCCCCCCCAGCACAACACCATCACGCAGGTTGCAACCATCAAAAGGTGCATTGTGTCAGCCCTCCCTCCTTCCCCTGGCCTCCCAGATCATCACCATGAGGTCTACATCTCACCTGTCCAACATCCAGGTTTTGGTAGCATGAGTACAAATCAGGGTAGCTCCCTAAAACAGTGGTTTAAATCATCTGTGGTACCATCTAATTGTGTTACTTTTCTTGGGTTACAAAGGACTGAGCCCTCTGGCTTGGGATTGCAAATAATTGGGCTGTTTGCATGATTAATTGCTTTTCTTTCCACCAAAGGGCCCCAATAACAGCTACAATGCCGGTCACCCCCCCCCCCGGGCAATACTTCAGGCTAACCTGTTTAACATTCTGGGTACCCAGTGTAGTTGAACTATATGGTTGGGAATTAAAATGCATGCATGAACAGCCTGAATTAAATCAGAATACTAATTGTTTACCTAAATTTTATCCCTTCCCTTGTTCATGTCCCCCTTAATAAATCTGATTTACAGTTTTAATGTTAATCTGTCTTGTGAGCATATTATTACCGAGTCTAAAGTCATTGAATGTACTGCAAAGCATATTGAAAGTGCATGTTGGTATTGTTGAAACTGTCTTTTGCAGGGGGTTACAGGGCACGAGCCAGAGATCCAGACCCTGTTGGTAAGTGGGCTGACTATGAACATATCATTAATGGGCAACTGTGTGACATTTCAATTGCTGAACACTGCAGCTGTTCAGGGTTTCATAAAAGGTCACTAGGTGGGATTGTGGGTGGTATTAGCTTCCCAGAGGGGTGTACCTTCTGTAGTTACCCATATAATTTCTCTGGGCGGAGGCACCATAGTTATAGCACTACTACTGGTAGGGATCCCGTCCATACTAGGTAGCTAAGAACCCAGGCCCCTCAACCTGTTATTAGCAATACAAGCAGGGGTAGTAGCCCTTGGTATAGTGGTGCCAGTGGTACATCTACATTCTTGAAGAGTGTTGCCTTGTGTCTTTTAGGAGAGAGGCTCTGGCAGTCAAGGGGTGCAAGAGATGAAACTCATGAAATGAGTGTGGAGACATTGTCCAGTTTAACAAAATATATATGTAAATTAAAAAAAGAAATGAAAAACAAAAGTGAAAATTCCTCACACAAAGTATGAGTACCTTTTGGAAATGGTGAGATCTGGGATTGAAAGCGAACTCATATGCTGATTACCATGTTGGCTTTTCTATCGGTGGGGGATGGAGAGAGAGAGACCAGCACCAAACAGACTTGTGGAGCACTGGAATCTGGGTGAGAGGCATAGTCTTAATGGCCAGTGGGTCAATTGGAACCTCATGCAAATGTCCCCCCAACTGAGGTAGTGGCACTGTTGCTGAAAGTACAGGGATGTAGCATCTTTCCCCCTCTTGAATAGTTATCACTGTCTGGACCTGACAGCTTGTTTGACTGATAGGCCAGCACTGAGATTTTTTTTGCTGCCTAGACAGTAGCTCAACTGAGCTAGCCCTTCATGAGAGGAGAATGTAAATGGTCCTGAGAACCAACAGCACTGCTATGGCTGATGTCTGTTTCTTGTTTTCTAGTGCCTGTGGTGACTGGGGGGGAGTTTCGAATGATTAAAGGGTTGGCATAAACTCATGGAATCGATTGGTGTTCTCATGGGAATTATCCTCTACTCACTGCTCTGCTGTGTTTAGCAGGTACAACACTGGGAAATCTTCAGAGGTCTTAGACATAGTCTTGTCCTGTAGCACCACTAGCTGCATGGCCAAGCTTGCTATTGTAGAGGGCCCATGCATGGTCTCTGGCCTCTCATTCAGGACCCTTATCCCACAATCCTCAATCACCTGTGGGTGCATGCCCTGGCACTGTGGTCCACATCATGGGTAATCCCAAACAGTGGACACAAGTATCATGTTTGGTGATGGACACAGTGAACGTGCAAATCATGCACTTTTTAAATTAATGTTTTCTCTATTCTATGGTCGCATTCAAAAGAGCAATAAGTCTGAATTGAGTTGCATACAATGAGTCAACAAGAGAATTAAACTTTTTTTAAAAAATTGAGAAAAAGAAAAAGAAACTAAAAACTTTGCAGAATCCAAATTCACAGGTAGGAGCTATGAAGAAGGAAACCCGTTCTTTCCAGCAGAAGAAAAACTCAAGAAGCAGTGGGGACAGAGCTGAAGGAACACATGATTTGGTGGTATAAGCCAATCTTGAAGACACTTCTGGTGACTGAATAACCTCAGTGGATGACTAAGCATGGACAGTGAATTGCATCTAGGTATAGTAGTGTAAGCCTCCTCTCTTCTGAGAGAGGCTTATGCTCCCCTTAGGGACCCCACCCCATACTGCTCCCAGAACTTAGTGATTTATTAGTGCTCTGGGGGCATATTTTCTGCTGGTCACCATAGAAACATAGAAGAATAGAAGCTGATGGTAGATGAGGACCGGAAGGCCCATCCAGTCTGCCCATTTCTTTTTCTACCTTATGAATGTGCCATCTGCATTTGCTCTGTCAATGACCTCTCTATTCATAATATCTGAATTGCTCCCTTATGCCTATCCCATGCCTGTTTGAAGCCCTGCACTGTATTCATATCCACCACTTTCTGAGGTAGGCCATTCCATGCATCCACCACCTTTTCTGTGAAAAATAACTTCCTCACGTTACTCCTTAATCAGCCTCCCTCTAATCTCATGCTGTGTCCTCTTGTCCTGTTATTTTTCTTATATTGAAACATGTTAGACTCTTTCACCTTATTAATGTCCTTTAGGTGTTTGAATGTTTCAGTCATATCACCTCTCTCCCTCCTTTGCTCCAGGGTATACATATTGAGTTCTGTTAATCTGTCCTGATATGTTTTCTGATTCAGTCCCTGCACCATTTTGGTTACCCTTCTCTGGAATGTCTCAATTTGGTTAATGTCCTTGTGAAGGGTTGGCCTCCAGTAATGCACGCAGTACTCTAGATGGGGCATAACCAGTGCCTTATATGCCATGAAGTGGCAGCAGAGAGCATGGTTTTAGGGGTTATACATAGGAAGGGACAGGAAGTGGAAGGGGCTGGCAGGGAGAGTGGGAGGAGAGGCAAGGCAGGAGCTTGACGATCTGGGTTTGAGCCGGTAAAGGGAGGCCCTCCTCCAAGTGAGTAGTCAGAGTCGGTGGATGCAGTGACATGGCATCAATCAGGGAATAGGTGCTCCGTGGGAGGTTGACCAGATAGTCTGGAGGCATTGTTGGGAATTGGGGCTTCCTGGGGTGAGTTGACGAGGGGCCTGGTAGGAGGAATAAGGTAGGGCCTTAGGGAGGACCCCAGTGTTTCCTGTTGAGGTGTCTGCCTGGGTTGCCAGGGCTGAGGGATTCATGGCAGGGCTGCTGCAGCAGAGGGGCTGATGGCAGTGGTCCCCTCCTGTACCAGGTGTTGCAGGATGCCCTAGGTGATTGAGGAGCACAGGAGAGCATCCACCCATTTAAGGGCCTGCTTGGAGGGGCAGGCCCTGGGGCACTGATCAAGCAAGGGTCGGGTGGGCCACAGGCCTTTGGACAGGCCTTGGAGTGTTTCTTCAGGCCTTATGCCTATAACAAGCTCTGGAGTGTGAAGGTGGGAAGCAGTCAGAACTCAGGGTGGGGGTACCCTCTATGTCATCTGGAGGGGGGCACTCAGGGAATGGGATGCCAGGGGTACCAAAAGAGGATGCTTTGAGCCGCTCAGAGGGCCTAGGTTGTGGCAGGGCCCTAGCTCCTTTGTGTGGCAGGGCAGTTCAAGGTATCTCAGTAGGCACTGGGGCTGCGGCCTGGGTATGTTTGTGGGTCTGCCATGCCCGTATCTGGCATCCATTTATGAGCAGGCTTTTAGGCCTGTGTAGGCTCCAGTGCCATGGTGGAAAGGGATTTGGAGGGCTGCACAAGGGAAGGTGTCCAGAAGTAAATTAAGGCTCTGTAGTGTCAGCAGGGACAGGTCAGGGGGGAAAAACTCCTGGAGTCCCTGAGGGTTTAGTGTATCCACGGACCAGGTGGAGGAAGGTGTTTGCTTCTCAAGCAGGTGAAGGTATGGTTTGACCAGGGATAAAGGAGAAATAAGGAAAAGAAAACAGAATCACATAGGAAACCAACAGCTGATTACAACATTTCTGGATAAGACTGAAACTGAAAATGCAGCTGAGAGTGTTATTATCTTGTGAAGACATACAGGTATTCAGCAGATTACTGATTCACAAATTATTTTAGATCCATTTTTGTTAAATCTGGATTGACGTAGTTCCCTTCCCCCCGGGGGGGGGGGATTTCATCGCTAAGAATATTCAGCCCATTATCTCTTAAAGGGATGCTGAGCACCCATTTTATCCCCTAACACTACCAACCAGCATTTAAGTAGAAATTAACATACAGCAACAAGGAAATTGGAAACATCACAATTTGATTTACAATAATTATCCCATCCGACGACCTTGTCTAGAGACAATGTAAATGTACTAAGCCAGCACCAAGAGGCTAATATTCTGATAATGGAATATTTGCAGTAAATTACTTAGGAAATGGAAAATCCTAGGGAAGAATTAAAGCAATCATAGAATTACTTAATAATCAATTACATTGTTCTATCTCAACTCTCTTCCTTCCTCGACTCTTCCTCTTTCTTCGCTCTCTTTCAGTCTGGTTTTAGGAAATCTCACTCCACTTCTACTTCTCTCCTTCAGCTCACTGACTCCATACTCTCAGGTATGGAGCAGGGTCTGCCTTGTTGATCTTGCTAAAGCTTATGACATGGTGACACACCCCCTTCTTCTGGATGAGGTTAAAGCAGCAGGACTTTCTGACTCTGCAGTCAGCTGGTTTTGTTCTTACCTTGAGGGTAGGTCTCAAGGCACTGTCCAGATAGGTAGCTCAATTTCATTTCTGCTGCCTATCTGCTTGGGTGTCCCTCAAGGGTCTGTCCTGGGTCCTATTCTCTTTTCCGAATTCTTAAATGACCTCTCCTCTGTCTGTTCTTCTGTGTTCATTCATATGTATGCTGATGATACAGTGCATTTTGCATCTGGATCATCTTCCTGTGATCTTACCTCACAATTGCAGCTGGATTTTGACAATATTCAGCACTGGTTCCAGTCTAAGCAGTTAACCCTCAATGCCAAAAAAACAGCTTCTATAAATTTTGGCACCTGTAAGAGGCTTCCCAGACTCACCCCTCTCCCTGTATTTTACACCCAGCATGGTGCTATGATTGAGAATGTATCCTCTTTTAAGTACCTTGGAGTCTGGCTTTACCATCATCTTAACTTCTTGCTCCATACTGATGCCATTCACCAAAGGCTTCACCCCAAGCATGGTGCACTATATAGGAACAAAGTGAGTATCCCACTTCCTGTCCACTGTGAGATTGTTTTAAACATGATTCTCCCTATCTTTGACTATGATGACATGGTCTACAGTGGTGCACCCAAATCCTCCCTTGCCAGACTGGACCCCTCCTTCACTCTTTCTGTTGTTTTGCTTTAGACTGTTCCCCTCACACCCACCACTGTTCACTCTACTCTGCCCTTTCTTTCCCCTATCTTAATGCCTGACACCTTTCCCACTGTGCTTCCTTTATTTCTAAATTCTGGTTTGGTTCTCTTCCCTCCTACTGTCTATCCCTCTTATCCTCTCCACCTGATTCCTGCTACCCTCTCCCCAGTACTGTAGTACTTCTCATTCTCTCTTTATTCCTTCTAGAGAAACTATTGCTGGTCAGTCTGCTCTCTCTCATCAGTTTCCTAAACTCTGTCCCTCTCTTCCCATCAATTTGTTCTGCTTCTTCTGCTTTCTCCTTAAAATCTCTTCTTCATGACTTTTTTCTCCCTTCTGCAACTGTTCATGACCCTCTTACTCTAAATCACACCTTGTACTCCCCCCAGTAGTTTTCCTTGTTCTAGTATACTGTTCTTTACTTGAAATGTATTACTCTCGCCACCGGGTCTCAATTTGTACCTTATGTGCATATCTTCTGTACTGTTGATTATGCTTCTGTGTAATTGTGTTATATGAGTGTCCACATCTACTTTCCCCAGCCAGAACACATCTGGAAATGGACTGTTATCAGCTCAGTGTGTCTTTCCTGATAAAACATTTGAAATAATTAAATACATAATTGACAGTTAAAGCAGGCCCCTGAGTAAATGATGCATCTGGGATTAATCCACCAACATTATCATGCAGTTTACCTGGTAATTTAGGTGCCACAGAGCCAAAGGTAAAAGAAGGTAAAAACAAACAGAACAAACTCTAGCCAGAGCCAGTACGGCTGCAGCCAAGCTTCAGGAGGAACACGGCGGACTGTGCCGCTATGTCTAAAATGGTGGCCGGAGTTCACTGCACATGCACAATAACTCACGCATGCACACTTAATTCAGATGCATGGGATCACAGTCCACCGTGTCCAATATGGCCACCGGAGTTCTCTGCACATGCACTTTGTCTCATACATGTGTACTGAACTCTGGCAGCTATCTTGGACACAGCAGACTGTGCCACCATGCCCCAGAGTTTAACGCGCATGTGTGGACAGTGTCATGTCACACCAGTACCAATGGACAAAATAGTGCGGGATGAATGCGCAGTGATTGCTGTTCACCTCCACTATTGAAAAGTCTGTTTGGTATCTAGTGAGCTCCCTTTTCTCTACAATATTCATTAGACATCTGCAGAACAGGGCCAACCTCTGCAGATATGGCAAAAGTGAGCAATGAATAGGGAAAAAGCAAGCTTAGAAATAAAGAGGTTCAATGGACACACAAAAAGCTAAAGACACAGTAACCCCTCAAAATAATATACAGTATAGGATAATGCCTAAGAAAATGGTGTATAATATACAGAATAATGCATGGTGTAGATTGTATACTGAGAATTTTACACACACACGGGGTGCTAGATGCTACAAAATTCAAGTTTTACACACTACTTCATGTATTGTCTTATATAATTGCTGAGTCATGTTTTTTCGCCTTAGCAATACCCTCACCCCATTGCTTAATCACTTGTTCCACCTACCCACTGGCTGACTCATATGCCTGCTCCTAGTATTTGTCAGTTGTTTGTTTTTTCCTACTGCAGTACAGAAACATATCGTGTCTCAATCTGCTTGTCCCCCCCCCCAATGCTCATCCATTTGGTCTGCCTACTTGCTTACCTGGTCAGCCTGCTCGCTCCTCCACTCACTTCCTCATTCACATGCCCACTCTGCCAGTTGCATGTATATTTAAGTATAGTATTATTTATTTATTTGGTAACCTTAGCAGCTTGCAGAGCAAGCTCTCTCTTCCTCTGTTTTGATCATCTCTTGGTCAGCAAGAAGGGAGTATGTGCTTGTGAGAGACAGCAGAATAGCACAAGTCAAAGTATGACTCACAGCTTTCCCACAGAAAAGAGTGGCTGTGTTTGCCATTATAACCAGCTGGTTACAGTGGTGAATTACACCCAGCTTCTCCTATGAGAAAAATGTGACCCAGTTAGTATGAGAATTTTTACACACCCATGGTGTGGGGTACAACATAAATCCAGAGAGCAAAGCTCAAGGGGATTATAACATCCCACACTAAGGGTTTATAAAATTCTTGTTTTATACCATTTGCCAGGCTTTGTTTTCTATAGTTGCTGGGCTCCAATGTTTTGCCTCAAGTCCCCTCTCTGAGCCGCATGGAGTAGGTCACAGCCTGAGTTCCTTATGGGCTGGAAGTTAAAAGTGACATCTAGCACCTTCACTTTCCAACCACGTATGTTACAGCAGCTTGAGTGTGCACTTGGGCTCTTAGGAAAACCTGGTGTGTGAATGCCATTATAATCAGTTGACTATAACAGCACATTTTAACCAGCTTTCCCTATGGGAAATAAACAGAGCCCGGTTATTATAATTGTGTCATCAATGCTGATAATGAAATTAACACAATTCAGTCTGATACTGCCATCCCAGTATCAGTACAGCAGGAGCCTGGTTCAGATATCAGACAGGAAAGACAGCTCCCTTATCAGGACGCCAGTGAGATTTTACCCTCATATCCAACACCAGATGATGAAAAAAAATAACACTGATGGGGAATGAATGTTATATGGAAAATCGGGGGACAGTGATGAAATTGATAACATTTTTGGCAGAAGAAGAACTTGGTGTTGATCTATCTGGATGCTATCTGTTTGAGGTGTTTAGATATAAAAACTGCTCCCAAGACAGCAAAGTATTTCTGTTTGCTGATGCTCAGGAAATTTTGTGTCTACTTTGGACTACAAATTGTCAACCAGGCTAGCCCACAAGCACAGTGGAAGTGCTTTAGCTTGCGGCACTGATGAACCTTGTTCAGGAGCAAACGTGGGGCATCAGGTGGTTGACCGGGGGAGAGGGATTGAGCAGCCATGGACTGTTTTCCTCCTCCAGGGAGGGAAAGTCAAAGAACCCAGTGTGTGCCTGGCCCTAACAAAGGTTTGGGGGTAGAGCAATTCAGGCTGCCAGTGTGGTGGGAGGAGCAGTGGACAGGAGCGCATGATGTGCATCATGTTGTCATTACATGTCCCTTCCCCCCATCTGATAGAATGACTCTGGTCACCTGCAGACCCCCACATATGACAACCTGGACCCATCAACACAGAACTGGATATGTTTCAATGGCAAGGGGTTGGGGACCCCCGTTGACCCCGGCTGGGGGGAAGCCCTAGGGACAGACGCATCTGGTAAATCCCAGGAGAGGTTGAGGTGAAAGGGCTAGGTTGGCCAGAAGATGGGACCACTTGGACCAAGGAGGATAAAAAGGATTAAGAAAAAAAAATTCAGCTAGTGATATTAGGACTATTAGTAGATACTCCCATGTTTTTTTTAGAACTACAGTACCATTGCACATCATTTTAAACAGCTTACCTAATTAATTTCCATTAAATGTTGGGAGCCACCACGTGACAATCCCTGACACTGCAGAACAGGTGGTACTGGCCATTTTTGGCCTAAGACCAGTGCTGGATAGTAATGCATTACAAGTAACGCGTTGCTATAATCTGATTACAATGTCATGTAACAGTAACATATTACTTGAAAAAAAATGTAATCTGTAATGCATTACAGATTACATTTTCTTTCAAGTAAAGCAGCTACTGTAACATAATTTACTATATTACTCAGGCCAGATTAACCTCTCCTCCCCTTCAGAATCGTGGGCTGCAATGTTGCCCTAAATTGCAGCCATAATGAAATGGAGTTGCATTTGCCTGACGTCAATTGTTCTGAAACTTGCCTAACAGCACAATACACTAGAATCTCAGTCCATCCCAATCTCCAACGCTTGTCCCATTCTTTAGAATTTGTGTGGTAGTGTACTCAGTTCAACATTTATGTTCAGCCAACCAAATCTGTACCACTGGCTCCTCAGTGCTT
The DNA here is from genome assembly GCA_016271365.2 of Neoceratodus forsteri. Lineage (NCBI taxonomy): Eukaryota > Metazoa > Chordata > Ceratodontiformes > Ceratodontidae > Neoceratodus > Neoceratodus forsteri. The sequence continues at coordinate 262,443,245 of CM057452.1, read as the reverse complement.
GCCAATCCTCCTCCAATGAGTAGTGAGAGAAAGGGAGCAGCCAGGAGTTGTGCACACTGCATGAGCCACACAAGGTGAGATGGAACTCTTTTGGGCAGCACTGAAAAAGCTTAGTCAAGGAGTGACATCGGGGAGCATGCATGCTAAAATTAAATAAAAAAAAAACACTTTCCTGTTGCTGCCTTTTTGGTGGCCGACTGTCCAGTTGGATTGGTCCATGTAGGATGAGAGACTTGAGTGAGAGGAGTGAGGAAAGGAAGATGACCCAGGTGGTGTGGCACCAAGATATTCACAGTCTCACAGGAGAAAGTGGAGAGGCGGGAGAGCAGATGGACTCAGAGGTTGTGCAGGCAGTGGGCGGGCCTGGAGAAGTTAGGGTAGGCCCAGGGTACTGACTGAGAGACTCCCTCAGACTTGGAGTCATTGCCGGTGGCTGTGGGGAGGAGAGAGAGAAACTAAAGTGCAGGCTGCAACAAGGGAGGGAAGGGAGTCGTCGATGACTCGTTGACCACAGTGCAGGTAGTAGCAGCAGGCCATATGAGGCCATGACAGAGGAGCAGCAGCAGGAAAAACTGGTCAAGCAACAATGCAGTCAGCTGTCCTGGCATTGGGCTGCCTGGGGCACACTCACAGAAGACTGGGCACAGACATTTTGGTGTCGAGACCAGGAGTGGACAGGGCCAGGCAAGCACGGATGGGCCGTGGGCAGCTCTGTGGCAGCATTTGGCAGCAGCCAACTGAGAACTTAAAGAACCCACCCAGGCCATAAAGAAAGTCAAGACTGCTGACAGACAGAGCCTAGAGAGCAGGTAACATTTGCTTTACTGACTCATCCCTGTCACTCTATGTGTGTCATCACCAAACCCTTCTGATCCCACCAAAACATTTTTTTGTATTTTTTCTTCATATCTTTCAGATACTGTACTGTGTTATCTTAAGTAAATTCAGTTGATTTCTCAGTGATCAAGTTCATCTGCAGCAAGAATGGGAAAAGGCAGCACTCCATGTAAAATTAGATGTTGCATCTCAGCTGGGTTCTTCTGGTAAATAAAAAAACAATACAAAAAAAAATTGTACTGACTGGTAAAACACAGAAGGCTTAAATCTCCATGAGGTACATTAGCAGAAACACATGCCTCCCCTTAGGAAATATTTACTCCACTTATAAAATATTTATTTTTTATACCCATTTTAATTTGGTGTTTCATAAAGGGATGAGTTCTAATGTATTATGTAGCTGGGGTTATATTGGTCTTGTAGCTCTTAACAAGCTGTGTTGTTGCGTGTCTTCAAATGGTAGATGCGTAATTGGGTAAGACTGTGCTTGAAGCGCTGAGCTACTTGCATTAGGTTGCACTTCTGGAAATATGATCTGTGTGAGACTCCGTTGAACAGCAGAGTTGACTGATTAGGTTAACGCTGCTGCAGAAAGGTTGCACTAGGTCTCTTTTTCTGCTTTAGTTGGTTAGTGATAATGTTACTACATCTTTGAGCTTCACAGCCAGGATATTCAAAGATCCTGAAATGCACTTACTGAAAAGTTTGTTCCAGGGCAGTTTATCACCCAGAGCAAACTAATGGTGTTATGAAACATGCCCAAGTACATAGCAAGCACTGAATGAATGTTATTGCTGGTACCTATCTGCAAATTGCAATGCTCTGAGTCAGAGCTTCTGACAGGTATAGATACTTTAAGTTGTCCTTATGGTGATACTCTGTTAATGTTAAAAGAACAAAAAAGGTGATCTTGCCCCTATTTTTTGGTTACAAAAGTTGGAGTCTAAATTTTTAAATTCTGCAATTATTTTTCCACCAGTACCAGTGAGGTTACACTTACCAAAGGTTCGTGATTGGTGATCCCAAGCAATGTCTAATAAAACAACTCAACACCCACTTTTTGGTTTAAATTAGTTGTTATTTATTAGTATTAAGAAAACAAACCAGAAAAATCCCAATTTAATTATAAAAATGCATCCTGACATTATTTCTACGCATCGGATAGCCCACTACTATCCGGGTGCTCCTGGCACAATTAAAATCTAAACAGCCAATGGTTTAGTCCCACTGGGGTGTTCCTAACATTATGTCTAAATGGCTGGTGATACATTAATACAGGGCTACAGGCTTTCAGAGAAAAATTAAGCAATAGTACCCCTTTATCTCTGGGTCCTCCAGCATCTATTGATGGCCTGGTATTTGGCTCTTTTCCTCTCGGCGAGACACTAGGGGCTAGATATCCAAACTGCGCCATTCTGAGGCGCAAGCCCTTGCCAGCTGCACAAAATAGTTCTTGGGGTGTGGCCAAGCGATATTCAAAGGAGTTGCGCTATTGAGCAACTCCTTTGAATATCACCCCCCCAGCCACAGCCACTGTGCATGGCGCAGTGAAACTTGCGCCACCGCAAGTTGTCAGAGTGGAGCACTGAACTTGCGGTGGCCAAGTACCATTGCGCCATGCGCAAAATCATGATATTCAAAAGGTGACATGCAAATGGGGCCATAATTCATGCAAGACGCGGGGGGGGGCCATTTGCATCTGATTATGGCCCCATTTGCATGCCATTAGCATGTAGGTGCGCCGATCCCCGAGGACTTGCACCCGGCCGCCTGCCAGGCAGCAGCCATCGGGGACCAATGCACCTGCAGCCCGATCGCGGGCAGCAATGGCTACTCCACCTCCTCCCATACATCTCCCTGGTGGTCAGTGGACCTTAATGCCGATCACGGGCAGAATGTAAATGAACCCCCTGCCTGAACATCTCCTAATGCCTGATCGTGAGGCAGATTGTGAAATGAACCCCGAACACGTTCCTAGTGCCGATCGCGGGCAGATTGTGAAATGACCCCCCGAACACGTTCCTAGTGCCCAATCGTGGGCAGAATGTAAGTGACACCCCCGCCCAAACATCTCCCTGGTGGCTAGTGTCCCCCACCCACCCACCCTCAAAGCCCCACCACCCGCTCCCCGGCGGTGGGCGGCAGCATCCACCCGCCTGCGCCCCGCCTGCCGACTGACTACCGGTGAGCTGCCCGCCAGCTGGTGCAGGCAGAACCAGTAGGTGCGCCCGGGCAGTCCGACAGACGGGCGGTGACAGAGGTGGCCACCGCCAGGCAGTGAGCTTCGTGGAGTGGGATGAACACTAACCACCGAAAATGAGCGAGGCCCGGATCGGCCAGGGACGGCCACTCATTGCCAGCGATCCTGGCCGAGGTCGACTCCAATCCCGCGATCGATGAAGATGTTCAGGCGAAAGATCGTACGATGCCGGTCTAATCACTGGACCCGAAATGAAGAGGTATTTACATTCTGCCCATGGGCATTGGGAATGTTTGAGTGAGTTCATTTACATTCTGCCCATGATGGGGCATTACGGTCCACTGAACCACCAGGGTGATGTTCGGGGGGGTTCACTTTACTTACTGCCCGCGATCGGGCATTTCGGTCCACTGGACCACCAGGGATGTGAACTGGAGGGGGGGAGCCACATTGATGCCCGCGATCAGCCTGGTGGGGGGGAGTACACTGCCCTTGATCGGGCTGGAGGCACAGGGACTGGAGTTGAGGCCAGCCACAGGTGGCAGCTGCTGTGTTCGCGCCTGCAATACAGCAACTCACCTGTGGGTGGCCCTCTACAGCCTTTTTTTTTGGCTCAAGGTCCTGCAGGCTCAGGTTGGGGTTGCGCCTGACAACTCTGCACAGCCCGGCTGAATATCGGCTGTGCAGTTTATGCATGGTTCCTCCCCCTCCTGTTGAGCATGCATTCATTTGCATTGCGCTGTTGCTCAGCCTGTTTTCAGTGGCGCAACTGCCTCCTGCTGAATATCGCAGAATGGCGCAATGTAGGACTTGAGCATGAGCAACCCTGTTACGCATGATGCAACCCTTTTGAATATCTGGCCCTAGATGTACACTTTAGGTCCCATACTTATACCCAAGTTGTTCACAATAAAAGTGCATGATTGGGAATTTCCAAGGCTTATTACAGCACATTTTAGTAAAAATACAAGTCATCAAATAAGTCATGAGGTAGGGGCCAATAATACATTGGTCATGAGATACATCTGTCATTTTGCTGAAGTAAGAAGTTTCATTCAGCATCATCTTAGATAGAAATACAAGTTGTAAGGGGAATTTTACATTATCAAAATAACCGGGGTACAAAACTTATATTTCAAAAACAACAGTAAAATAGATAACTGCTAATGCAAGCATAATGAATTATTTTTTACCAATGCATATTTTAAATATAGGTCATTACAAGATGGAGAACTGAACCATGCAGCAAGCTGGTCACGTACGTTTCCATTTTTGATGACACAACTGCTTAGACCGGCTATATCTTATTTTAACTATGATCTTTTGAGTTAAGAGAAAAACATGTTTTGCATAAAATATTTTCTGCAAAGCCCAGCTATTTTTTTTTACTTAGGACATTTGTTTTAAACACAGCTCATGCATTTTCACCCACTTTTATGTAGCCTCTCTGAAGACTGTGATGTTGTTCTCAATCACCATTTTACATAGCCCTAACGTTCATTTCTAAGCCACTTTACACTATTTTACACCGTCTTCTCGACCTTTTGCTTACAATCATACAATGTTGTTGCACATCATACATTTGTATATAATGTATGTACCACTAGTCATAGTTTTACAGAAGCTGCAGTTCTGGACATGAACACTAGAGTTAACAGGTATTGCAACGTGCCCTGGATCATGGCTTCAACTCTTGTAACCAAAATAAAATGTGCTTCAGCATTCATTTTTGAAGGGAAACTACTTTAAATGGATCTGTGGCATGCAAGGTATGAACTGCATTGTTTTACCACTATGGAACCCCAAGTGTCAAACTTGTTCATGAACAAGTTTCTCCGCAGACCATGTGCATTTATGGAGGCAGGGGGTTAGGGGCTTGTATGGGTCACAACTGGAGACTTAGGTGATAGGAGTGACTAGTAGACACACACAGGCCAAGAGAAAACATTTTTTATTTTTGAAAGAAATGAATTCATTGACAAGCACCGAGCATCCTGGAACAAGTCATCAAAAGTAATAGAAAAAGTAATATGCGTTACAGTTACAGTTACTGACTACTTTCAATATAAAAGTAATAATTAACTGTAACTGATTATATTTATTTGAGAGTAACTAGTAACTGCAACTGATTACTTTTTTAAAGTAACTTACCCAACGCTGCCTAAGACAACAACCATATGAGAACAGTGCATCCCACAGTGGTGTAGATGATAATAATAATAATAATATTTTTTATTTATATTGTGCCTTTTGAATTCCAAGGCGCATTCCAATAAAATAATAAAAAATACAGAATACAAAATAAAACATAAGAAAATATTAAAAACATAGTTAATAGTTACTAAACAGTCAAACCATATGCCCTTACCCATAGAAAAGATTGAAGAGTTTGTTTAAAACTCCCCATGGTCATACACTCCCTTATCCGACGGGGTAGAGAGTTCCAGAAGGAAGGTGCCGCAAACATAAAAGCCCGGGCCTCAGCAGATTTTAGTATTACCCTTGGAATCTCTAGCAACCCCTTGTCGGCTGAGTGGAGCGATCTCACTGGGCGATAAGGAATCAGGAGTTCTTTCAGGTAATCAGGGCCCAGATCGTGCAGGGCTTTAAACGTCAGTAATCCAACTCTGAAGGTGATCCGCCACTGGACTGGCAGCCACTGCAGTTCCCGCAGCACCGGAGTAATATGGGAAGATCTAGGAGTACCCATCAATACTTGGGCTGCAGAATTCTGCACTAGCTGCAGGTGGCGGATATCAACCCCCGGAAGCCCAAGGTAAAGCGAGTTGCAGTAATCCAGGCATGAGATCACAAAGGCATGGATCAATGTTGGCAGATCGCTGGATGGAACGAGGTGCTTGATTCTGGCGATGTTCCTTAGATGGTAGAAAGATGATTTTACCACCACTGACACCTGGGAGTGAAGAGTTAACCCTGCATCCAGTATCACCCCCAGATCTCGCACCCATTCAGACACCTGTAGCTCGACATCCCCACAAAACACTCCAGATGGGGTGCCGGCCATAGGTCCCCCTATACGGCAATCCGGATCCAATACCAACACCTCCATCTTATCAGAGTTCAACTTCAACCAACTGGACCTCATCCAGTCCTGGATTTCATTCAGGCAGCTGCTAAATGCCGAGATAGCTCCTTCCTGGTTGGGTACAAAGGACAGGTATAGCTGGGTATCATCTGCATAACAGTGAAACCTCAGACCATAATGTCTCACAATGTCTCTGAGGGGAAGCATGTACACTGCAGACAACATGGGGGATAAAATAGAGCCCGGAGGAACCCCACAAAATAGAGCGATGGGATCAGAGGAAAAAAACCCTGACACCACCCTCTGAGTTCTTCCAGTGAGGTAAGAAGTAAACCATCTGAGAACAATCCCAGACAGTCCACAAATACATCTCAGGTGCTCAAGTAAAACCCCATGGTCAACGGTGTCAAATGCTGATGACAGATCTAATAGTACCAAGATGGACCGTTTTCTCTGGTCTCTCACCATCAGGAGATCATTAGGCACCTGAACCAGCGCAGTCTCAGTACTATGCTTCTTTCAAAAACCTGATAGGAGAGGTTCGTAGATGCTATGGATGGTTAAATGGTTCTCCAGCTGGGCTGCCACCACCTTCTCAATCACCTTCCTTACAAAGGGGAGGTTTGAGATAGGTCTGTAGTTAGCAAGACAGTCTGGGTCCAGAGATGCTTTCTTCAACAAGGGTGTCACCACTGCCTCTTTCAAGGAACAGGGATATTCACCCAAGTCAAGGGAACGCCAGACTATCTGTGCTAGAACCAGAAGAATAGATTCCCCACTCCCTAAAATTAGGGAAGTAGGGCCCGAATCTAAACTACAGCAGGTGGGACGCAGCCCTTGGACAATCTGCATAACATCCAAGATTTCCAGGCGGTCGAAGGTACTCCAGGAAAGTGAAGGAGCAGTGACCCAATCCTGGCCACTATCAACCCGCATAGAACGTGTCGAACAGATGTCTGACCTAATGTCAGCAACCTTATCAGCAAAGAACCGAGAAATCTCATCACACTGTAATGGGGAGGAGGGCGGGGGGGGGCAGGCTGCCCCCCTGAGCAAAGAAACCGGGACTTTTTCAGTTTGCTAGCTTTCATCTTTTTTTATTTTTGCTTGCTCTTGGTTGGGCTGGACCGGGCTTGGAGGAGATGGACAGAGGAGAAGAGGGGGGTGCAGACTCCAAAATATTGTCCATCTGGCTCCCACCTTGATTGTCCTTAAAATCCCATTCTCCCATTGGCTTCAAGCATGATGTTACCACGGCAAAACAAGCATTTTGCAGCTAATCAGAAAACACTGTAGCCACAGCATGCACGCCTGAATGAGCTGTACACCATTACGGTGCCATTTCTAGCTCGGTTGCCTGCCATCAAGATTCAAGAAGATAGCAGAATAGTGAGACACACATTCATTGTCTGGTGTTCGGACCGGAGTGGTCGGGACTCGGTTGAGACCCGCAGGAGGAGGAGACAAGCATGGAGAGTACACTTAGACCACCACTGGCCCAGGAGGAGGGAAAGCCAGAGCAGAGGGACTTACTGTCCAAGAGAAGTGAGCTGCGAGACTCAAGAGCCTGAGCTGGCTGTAGTAAAACAGGGGGTAGGGGGGGTAGAGTGGCCATGGTTGGGCACGGGTGGTGCTCCTCTGATGGTGGTCTGACTTGGCCTGTTGGCACTGGGGAGTTGGTGGCCTTTTCCTGGGGCACTTTTTGATTTAGTTTCACTTGCTTTGCACTGCATTTATTTTTGCAGTTTGCGCCTTAGTGCTGGTAGCCATGCCCATCGGTGCCAGCAAGAGCCAGGCCTCAAGTCATCATCAGACCAAATTTATTACTAGCCTTAAAGTTCCGACTCCCAAGGCTGAAGAAGAACTGAATAAAAATAAAATCTCTCAGTCAGTTTTTAAACTTGGACTGGAGTTAGGCTGAGGCCTTGCTGGCTGCAATTAGTAAAACCTGGGGCTGGGTGGTGCTCTTCACTCGGGGGGGGGGAGGAGAAACATTTTTTTTGTGTTATGCCATCTATGTTTAGTGAAGGGGTTATCACCAGGGAGCTAAGCATCCAATTCTGTCCCTTATGAATTGCATCTTTCTTCCCTGTAGCCTTATCATGAGATTGTAAAATTAATAGCAGAGTAAGCACTGTGAGCAGACTGTATTATATATAAGTAGTCATGCTTTTACAAGGTCATTCGATCATGTATGTTTCTGATCCAAAACTGTAAAGCAGTTTGGTCTAATGGTTAGAGAGCACTACAGAGCTATGAACCTGGAGATTCAGGGCTGAATCCCACAACCACCATTTACTGCTTGACCCTGCCTGCACAGGTCACTGTCCCTTTGTAATTTGTGAAGTTTAAACTTAAAAAAGGCAGTTCTCCCTTCCTTTCTTCTCCTGAATTGCAAAGCAGTTACTGAAAGGAGTCATATAAAAAAACAAACTCCTTTCCTAGCCTTTAAAAAAAATCTACAGGGAAAGAGCCACTACAACTTGTGAGCTGCAGCAAGGAACAGTCATGTGCGTAAAGAGGGTTTGGGCCATTTGCCTTCTTGCTTGGCCTGACAAGGCTTCAGGCCTGCCTAAATTTATTTTTAGCCAACCACAAGGCACTGAAGTGCCAAGGCACTGGAGGCAGGTTCCAATCCAGAGTCCCCAGTGCCAGCCTGCCCTGCCCAGGCCCGTCTGTGTTTTTAAAGAACGTTTTTATCTTTTGTTATACTGACTGAATGGGAATTTGTCTGTGCTAAGCAAAGTGGAAGGGAAACCATTGTCTAAATTTCTTATGTAACATGCTAGAAAATACAAAAACAACTGTTTAAAATATAGCCCTGCCTTTAGGCAAGGAAAGTTTTATTTAAAGAGACGCCCATTCCGGAGGCTCTGGGCGCTGTACATCAATCAAATGCCTTATAACATATTTTCCGAAGTATCCGTATTGTCTTTATACTAGAATGGATGTTTGTTTGGACTACAAGTTTTCAGAGATGCTTTCTCCAAATGATCAAGATTCAAGACTGTTTCCTAAAGCACAGCAGCTGAAAATTAAAAAAAAAAAAGACTTGTAATTAGGAAAAAAATGCTATTTAGAATTATTATAGCACAATTACGTGGGGCTATAGGTTTGTTTCACCCTTGATATGAGCTGTTTAACATATGGAAATATTTAATGACTAGTTTTGTAGTAAACTATGAATTTGTCTAAGTGTGAAGGAGGGTAATTTTACATCTCAGTGAGCACTGCTGTGTGATTATATTTTCGATAATTGTACTGTACTATTTAAATTTATTTATTTATTTATTTATTAGAACATCAGTTTAACAACCTTTGAGCCAGAGACTCATTTACAAAGGTACCTCGTCACAGTGAGGACAAAACAGTGCAAGAAACAAACATCAAGGCAGACAAAAAATCAGAGTACATTTATTCTGATAACTATCTGTATTTCATGTTTCTTTTGTTACTCCCTGTACAAACTGTACCCGGGTCGCACCTGGAAACGAGCCTCAGCTCAGTGTGCCTTTCCCGGTCATCAAATTTTAAATAAATAAATAAATAAAAATACACTTGTTGTTTCTGTTTTTGTTGCCTGGGAAAGGAGGACTAGACATAGACAATTCTTCCTATTTTCAGTCTGCCTTCATCCCTAGGCTGGTGGGGGGATCATATGGTTAGCCAACTAACATGATTTAACCACATTAGGCTGTTGGTGGTATTTCTATTTACTGTTTCTGTATAGTCTTCTTCCCGTCTGTTATATGTGGTTTGGTTTGATATGGGGCACTACTGTGGGCACAGTCTTGGTTATTGGAAGAAATAGTCGCAGCTGTTTATACATTTGTGCTCAGCTGAACAATATGAAGCACCATTGTTTTTTTTTATTTCACACTTTTTATATCCAGTGGGTCAGAATCCCAGTTATATATAGTGAATATGCAAAACCGACCATTCTTGTTGTACACCATACCTCATCATCACAAAAGAAGTGGGTGGAATTTATTTTACGCCTTATTTTGTTATGTGAGTAAACAAACTGGTGTTCACACATTCTGCTGTGTTTTTGGGAGATTGTGGAATGCTGATTATAGTTATTGGGTACGACTGCGGTGCAGGTAGAACAGTTAAACTAAGCTGAGTCAACTAGAGTATGTGTGGTGGAAAGTTAAGGTTGCTTTTGGGCAGTAAAGGTTGGTGTTTCACTCTCTGTTCCCTCCTGTACACACCCATATGCAATTAATACTTTTATTACTGAAGCACTTGTAAAAAAAATTCTGATAAACCTCCAATGTGCACAGCATTGTAATTATGATACTTCTCAACCACCTCACCCCACTGGATCTCACTGGTCATAATGTGAGAAAATTACAGCATGCCCATCCCTTAATAGAACACTAACCGTCTCTTACTACTGTCCTTATGTAGTGAAAGTTTCCAATGTCTGTATCTCTGCCCAGTGATGTAAAAGAATCTGCCTAAATCCCATGGGTCCCATGGGATTTAGACAAATGCTATATAAAAAGCACTGAGCATTTAATACCTAGACATTGGAAACTCATTATACTTAAGTGAACTATTATGGGATGGGTAATGCAGCAGCATTTTCCCAGTATTACCAGTGAGATTTTGGGGAGCACCACCATAATTAAAATACAGGGTACATTATATTTTTGGGAGATTTTTTATGAATGCTCAGGTTTGAAAATATTAATAGTATATGGTGCCTATATGAGGGATTGGAGAGGTGAAGCCCCGATCTGCCCATAAGTCATTGCTTAAAGTTAATTTAATGTTATTTACACTCATGAGAGTTTTGCCTTCACACACACACACACACACACACACACACACTCACTTAAAAAATCAAATGCTATTCACAGTTCCCATTGCTTGTATTTCAGTTATTATGAAAAATCCTGCCCATCTTATCCCAACTACTTTATCGGAGAACTTCATACTCCTTACCTTAAAAAAATATTCATGAGGAGGTGTAAAATTACACCAAGAATAAACTAGAACACATTTTATGCCCTATGGTTTCTGGGGGCCTGGGTGGCCGCCAGAACCCCAGCCTCTTCACTGCTGTGATATGCAAAAATCAGGACTTTTCTGTTACTTTGCACCCCCTGTGTAAAAAAAAAAACTACGCCCCTGGCATCCTAATACAGCAAAATACTTTTTACTCTCCAAAGCCTACTTGGTATCCAATGTAATGAATTTGATGTACTAAATGTATGGAAGACGAATGGTATTTCCGGTCTTGGGCAGATTTAAATAATCTGTGGAAATAAGTTTGTCGCTATACAAATTGCTCTATGCTTTTGTTACTGTTTCGCTGTATTCCTTTTTCCTGTTGTTAGTCTGTAACTCTCCCAGGTCATGCCTGAAAATAGGCATATGTATGCCTGGTGTGTCTTACCTGGTGTCAAAAACAAACAAACTTCTTTCTAAAATAGATAGTTTTGGTTTTATCATATTTGACCCCTTTGTGGTACATTCCCAGTCTGCAGCTTTCCCTGCCACTGTTAATGAAGTGCATCCTTCGGTCCCTATCTGTAACCGTTTTTTTCTGTATTGCAGATCAATGATGATCAATAACTAAGTAAAACCTTTGAAAGTTCAATATAACAAAAAGATATAGAGCAAGTCAAAGAGGGTCTGAGCATCCTGTCAAGGAATACAGCAGACATTTTAAATGAAGTACTGTAGCTGATATTGAATGTCTAAACGTTGTCTCACAATTTGGCATCTTGTGTTTGAAAGAAACCTGGCTCTCCATAGATGATGACTTTGTGCCTAATAGGTATCAGATGTTAGCTGAAATTGCATATAAAAATCACAAGTTGTAGACCTTCAGGTGGACTATCAGCTATCAAAGTCCACCCAACCCTAGTACTTAAAAAAAGTTACCTATCAGGGCAGATATACAATCCTGTTATTATCAGAAACTAAAAAGTAAGCCTGAGTTTTGGGCAATATGTATAATCCACCAAAAAGAGCTAAGTATGCTTGCCTACTTTCTTTGATATTCTTGAGTCACCTATACTAAACGATAATGATAACTATTGTAGATACCCGATATCATTCTTGGGGGAAATCTCAGTGCCTGACTTGGTACACTAAGCAGTTCTGAAATCATGGAAAATATTCCCTTCTATGGTAGATTCATAAGTAGCATTAGACACTCAAAGGACAACATGGTTAAACAAATTGGGATTACAGTAAATGACACGTGTGACTCTAAATATCTGGATGCTAAATGGCAGAACAGAGGGTGATCTAACAGATGCCTTTTACATATTTCTGAAACATATGCATCAGTTATTGACCATGCCATAGTCTCAGCACTGGATATTTATTGGTATATAATGTACAGAGGAGGCCTGTTTTGCATGGATTTTCATCCTAAATAGAACAGTACCACAGTATGAAGGTCATGGAATATGGTTGTACTCTTCTGTGGCACAACAGCATTCTACTCAGGTGAACACAATGTCTGCATGACCAGCTGTAATGAAACCAGAGCTAGAAAAAAACAAAATACTATGCTCCCAACAGATAACCACAAAACAGAAAACAATAATGCTGACCTTGGCTAGTTTGATCTGTTTTTGACAAAAGTCTAAAAAATGAAACCTTTATATTAATGTAAACTTAACCTTATTTTTTTAAAAGCATCTTTTTCTCCATATGTTAATACTATTAAGTACTTGGGGTGGTTTTAAACCCCACATTAACACATGACTTGCATATACAGGCTATTACAGCGAAAATACATTCCAAAATAACTTTATTAAATGGATTACGTAGTTTTTTGATAGAAGAGGTGCGTTTGGCAATTGCAAATCAGTGTTTGTTGCCTATTTTGAACTATGCCTCTATTGTGGTGGATAATGCTCCTGATAGTACTGTAAGACAGAAATCAGTATTGTTGCACAAAATTGCAGATTTGCTCTTTTGATACCCAACAACGTACATCATTGTACTATATTGGAAAATCTTGGCTGGTTATCAGTTAAACAACATCACATAGAGAATAATGGATGGGTAGGTAGTTATAATGAAGATTTTAACCCCCAGGGGTGGATGCCACTAAACCCCAGAGCGAAGCTCGAGGGTTTAATAAGACATTCCACCTGAGAGGTAAAATCTGAGTTCTATACCATCCATCTTTATTGTATCATTACTGGGATCATTTTCACTACAGCAATTTCACAACATAAATGTATCTGTCTACCGAGCTGAGCTGCGGACTGTTGGAAACTCGCGGTAGATAGCTGTCAGTAAATGGTAATAATGTTTAGTTTTGTTTTCCTTTTAACTTGGATGGCAGTTTGCTGTGATGAGAGATATTTTTTTCTTTAAAATAAAAAAACTTATCACCAATGACTTCTGTCAAGGAACACTGCAGCACTGAGGCGTTGCGACAGATGGAGCAAAAAAACAGAAGTTTGCGGTAGGCGCATGTGCAGAAGTAGGGAAACTGAGCACGTGAATGTCATTATAACCAGCTGGTTATAACACTGGAATTACAATCCGGTTTCCCTATGGGAAAAACTATATCCAGTTATTATAAGTTTGTTATGGCCAAATTTACCTATAAAATACAACATACAGGTGTACCTTTAAGGCTAAAAAATCAACTTTAAACACCTTGTACAAAACCACACACAAGAGTCTCAGAGAATCTAACTATGTAAAAAATCCCATTTATGCACACATTAAGTGGCCAGTGATCTTTTGCATACTCTGCACCAACAGTATGGAATAATATTCTGGCACAGATTAGAGGCATGGGTAACTATGGGTCATTTACAGTAGCATTAAAAACATATCTTAGGGATTTGTCTAAGTGTACTTGTTTTTTAGACAGAGTTCCTTAATACTTGTTGCACATATCAGTTAAGAACTACAGTTCTTGTGACTTGGAATATGTAGGAAAGCTTAAACTTGAACTAGGATTTTTTTATCTTAACTTGTCTTTATTGTGACTTATTTTATTTAGACGTGGAATATTTATCCCTATTTAAGTATTGTGCATGAAATGCAATCTGTTTGTTGCATTATCTGTATGTATTTTACCATGGCTCGTACCTGTACAAGGGATTGTATCCCAGTGTGCTTACCCATATACAAATATACATCAAATCAAATGTTAGCTGTTACTGTGACAATGGCCAAGAAGGGGACATGACAATGGCAGAACAGCTGAGAACAGGACATGATAGTTTAAATAATTTCCAAAAAAAGCTTTATTTTTTAAATTTCTGTATACTATAAAAAATACTGGTTGGGCAAAACCATATCTAACCAGCCTGTGCTGCCACCTCAAGGTTCAGATTACAACAGATCTCTCGAGCTTCACTACCGAGATCTGCTGTAATCCGAACCTCTCAGTGGCAGCACAGGCTGGTTGCACATGGTTGCTCAACCAGCATTCTCCATACTGATCTTCTCATTCCACCTAGAATAGAGAAATAGAGAGTGGTCATTTTCCTCTACGTATAAAAAGATCAGCTGTAGACATATCTACCTCCCTTAAAAAAAATTACCTAAACATTTTTAACAAAACACAAAATTCTATGGGATGATGTATGTAAAGACCTAGTCAAAGATTTTCTAAAATGTGAGGAAGGTCAGACCATTAAGAATGAACTATGTTCAGAAACAAATTTTGAAAAACAGTTTGTCTTATATAATAACCCGCTAGACCTTTGCATTCCTTTATGTTACAGAGAGGTTAAGGGCAGCAAAGCAATCCAGTAACCTGATGGCTTGACAAGGACTGTAGAGCAGGTAAGAAACACCTAAACCAGAATGATCAACTTGTAAGACTGAATCCCACCAGAAAATTAAAGTTACTTATCTACCATAACTGTTGATCTTCCTAATTCTTTGACTACTACTAATGGATCTGAGATGAAGGTGCTAGGACCCCCCTGAGAGCCAGAACTTTCTGGAGGGCTGGTGTCACAAGTAGGCCCTGCACATGCAACATGGCACCAGCCCCCAACTGCTTCAGTAACTTTTTTACTAAAGAGGTGAGCAGCATGAACCTAGCAAGTAACCAATGCACTTAACCTAAGGGCATAAGGCAGCCCCTGGTGGCCCACGTAAGAAGGGCCACCAAACCCAGTAACACAGTATCATCACAGCCCAAACCAAGGATAAAATGGGTGAAGACCAACAGAACAATACTGGAGTGGATCCGGGGGATTGTAGGCAGGCATGGTAATCTATGGAGAAGATATTCAGGAAGATCAACAGTTACTATAAGTACATAACTTTCATATCTTCCAAGAATGAATCTTCTCCATAGATTACGACTAATGGATCAGAGTATCAAGCTCAGAGAATGCCCTCTGGACTAGGAAGGCTGGAGCTCAGGCCTCACTCAGGATAGTAATCCTTTCAGAATTGTCCTGCCAGTTGTGGCATGCTACCTGGCATGGACATCCAGGGTACAGTACTTGGTAAAAAGTATGCACTGTGCTCCAAGTTGCAGACCTGCAAATTTCTCCAACGGGCACAGAGTATATTTCTGCCATGGAAGCAGTAACCACTCTGGTGAGTTGGAATGTACATTGCCCTCCAGTTTAACCTGAGCCATGACATAGCAGTGACAAAGGCAGTTTATCATCCAGTCTGAAATGCACTTGTCTGTGACAGGCTCTACTTTTGGATTAGGGTCAAAAGAGACAAAGAGCTGTTTTGACTGTCTGTAGTCCCTAATCCTGTCCAGGTAAAACCTAAGGACCTTCTTACCATCCAGCAAGTGAAGAGTCCTTGCTCCCTCATTCTGGAGGTTGGCAAAGTAGATAGGCAGGATTATAGCCTGATTAAGATGGAACTCTGACACCACTTTAGGCAGAAATTTGAGTTGTGTACCGAGTAACACATTTCCAAAGACTTCCTTGCACTCAGAAGAATAACCATAAGCACTGCTGAGTGATGAAGAATTTAAATGCTTTAATGCATAAATCCAGAAGTACATAAATACTGTGAATGGACTACAGACGCACACAACTATACCTGGTGCTTCAGGCAACTAAACGCTTCGTCAGGGGGCAAGGCTAAGTTGGAGACATTTGATGTTTATATAGTTAAACTCATTAATATTAATTAAGTAGCCAAAACAAATTCAAGTAACATACACTCTGATAAAAAGACTATTTTAAGTAACAGAAAATGGCATGTATTAATGTTTACTCTCTTCTGTAAGAAAAGCTTAGTCACTTTACTATAATGAGTTATCAGCCTAGAATAAATTCTAAATTAATTCGAACAGAAGTAGTGACACAAAATACATTGTTAAGAAACTTGGAATGGATGGCATGGCTCTAATTACAAAATACAAGGCACTCTCTTTGTGCAAAAGCCACCAGATCTGGATGAGGCAGTGAGGTGTGAGTCAAGATGAAGGATTGTATACTTTCACCAAGGCTTCCGACTATCAATCAACATTACCAAGGTTTTGTGGGGAGCTCAGGTGGAAAGTACCTAGACAGAAGAATCAGAGAAAAACAGGCAAAAACCATCCATGTATATAAATATCCATACGTACAACTTATTTCTTATGTTTATGCATTTCTTATGCAAAGAGTTGATATTCAACATTCAACATAGCTTATACATATTTGTAAGAAAGGGATAATTCATAACTGCTTCCAAATCATAATGCCCTTGTCAGCATTTCAATAAATTATATAAATAAATGCTGGTAACATTCATTATTTTATGGGTCACCATCACAAGGCATGTTACATTACCAGAGGGTTGTGTATGTCAGAGTAGGTAATAAAATTTACACAGTTGTTTCAGGCCAAATTATTTAAACCATTATTTTAGGCATAAATCTACCACTTGTGTCTCTACTATAAAGGACTCAGTTATTTTTAGTCATGAAACATCAACGTTGACTCAGGTATACTGTGAACTGAAGCCTCATTCAGACACTTACTAATTTTTTCGTTTTTTTAAATTCGGTTTTATATTCCAGTTTTCTTTTAATCCTTGGGGGTTCACACTGTTCAATGTAAAGATCCAAAATCCCTCTTTTTGGAGCAATTGATTTGTTCTATCCTTCCCCCCTTGAACATAACTTTATTTATATAGTGTTCTTCATTATGTATCAGAGTGCTGTACAAAATTGTAATAATAAAATATTAAAACACTGTTCCATCATTCTATAATCCATAATATTCATAAAGCAATCAGTTACACGATAACACCAAATGCCGGTGGAAAAAAATTATTCTGGTCAGGTGCAAAGGACAGGTAGAGCTGTGTATCATCTGCACAACAGTAAAACCTCAGCCCATACCATCACACAATGTCTTCTAATGGCAGCATATAGACCAAGAACAACATGGGGGACAGCACGGAGCCCTTTGGCACCCCACAGGACACGGGGAAAGCCTCAGAGGAATAAACCTCTGAGACTACCCTCTGTGATTTACCAGTGAGGAATGAATTAAACCATCTGAGAACTGTGCCAGACAGGCCACAGATGGCACACAGGTGATCCAGCAGCACCCCATGGTCCACTGTGTCAAAAGCTGAAGAGAGATCAAGAAATACCAAGATGGTACGGAATCTCTGAACTCTTGCAATCAGGAGATCATTAAGCACCCGAACCAGAGCAGTCTTGGTACTATGCCTTTTATGAAAGCCAGACTGAAGAGGGTTGTAGATGTCAGGGATGGTAGGATGGTTCTCCAACTGTAGCACCATGATCTTCTCAATAACCTTCCCTGCAAAGGGAAGATTACAGATCAGACGGTAGTTAGCGGGACAGTCTGGGTCAAATGAGGATTTCTTGAGAAGGGGAGCCACCACTGCTTCCTTTAGGGAGCAGGAAAACTCACCCATCTCCAGTGAGCACCAGACTATTTCCTCAAGGACCGGGCCAATGACATCAATACAGCCTAATAAAAGGCGAGTTGGGCCCAGATCCAAACTACAAGTGATCGGGTGCAAACAAGGCAAACCTCGCTCAGGATTCCATTTCACCCCAGGGCGCCTCCTGGTTCTCACTACCTCAATCTGGCTGCCCAGCTCTCCCCCCCCTCTCAAGTCCAGGACCCCAACCCCTCCACCTTCTGTCTACTATTCCCAATGCCCTGCAGTGGCTGTAGACCATCACAGACAGTGGGAGTCAGTCAAAAGGGCAGAGGCTGCGGAGCTCAGGAGGAGGAGGAGTAGCGCCTGACAGGGACAGCAATCTGCCAACACATCGTGGCAAAACCCAGCACTCCATCCCACAATTATCCCAAAATAACACACACACCCTCAAACCACTGTATAACAACAACAGTTAAATAAACCCCACTCACCAGCCCAACTTAAGTAATATATACAATTACTAAAAGATGTTCCCTCAAACTACTATTAATAAAATCCCCTCAGTTCTGAAAGGAGACAGAAGATAAATATACAAAAAAGAAAAATTCTGTTAGTAATCCAGCTATTAATCTGTTATGATGAGGCTCTCACCCCACACCAAACAAATATTAAATGTCCAGTGGAAGAACACTAGTCTCTCACTCTGGCAGTTCTCCAATCTATCAAGTTTTGTACAGAGCAAGTTTATAAGGGGGTTCTCTCACCCCCCAATAAACACTAAAGGCAGAAGTGGAGCAGACAATCCACCATCACTTCAGAGCATATCTTTCTCCAAAGCATGGGGGCAATGTGCTCAATGCCCATGAATTTCATGTGTTTGGACTCAAAGTTGGGGCAATGTGAAAAATGGACACCAACAAGGGTATCTTCTCTGCCATTTGTGATTGACCTAACATGTTCTTGCATTCTCTTTTTCAGGAGTCTAGTGGTAAACCCTGGGCTGGATATTCAGACTGCACCAGTCAGTGGTGCAAGCCTGGGCGCAGCGCAACTGGGACGCGTCAGTGCCAGTGGCAGGTAATATTCAACTGTGATGCACCATGGTGCAGCACCATTGAATATGGCAAGGTCAGTGCACATACTGTACATGGCGCAATGGCACTGCGCCGCTGCAAGCCACAGATAAGGAGCATGGGGATGCGCCAGCAGAGTTGCACTAGGTGCATCACCGGCGATGAAGTCATTCACATATTTGGGACTGTCTAGTACAGTATGCCCTGCAAGCCCATTGGTCCACACTGGGGACCAATGGGCTTACAGCCCATACTGTGCCTGTCATTCGGCAGGCGGCCGGCGGTATGCAGGCGGGTTGCGGCCAATCGTCGATGATGGTGGGGAGCGGGGTAGGCAAGGGGTTTGGTGTGGGTGGGAAGGCTGGGGGTGCCACTGGATCACCAGGGTGTTTCTTTATGGAGGAGTACTGCAATCACGGCTAAGGGTGGGGAGGGTCCACTAGACCACCAGGAGTGGTCATTTTACATTTCTTGGAGAATCGGGTGGGAGGGGGGACCACCTGACCAACAGGGATGGTCTTTCATTACAATTTTCGGGGATTCGGGACTCAGAAGTGAGGGCCACTAGACTACTAGGGATTGATTGGTATACATTTCCATGATCGCGGCTATGGGTGGGGTCCACTTGACCACCAGGGTTATGTGTGATCTTGCCAACAGTGTTCTGGGTGGGTGGGTGGCCACCCATGGCTGGGCTGCTGTGTTGCACCCTGCAATACTGCAGCCCACCTGTGGGTGGCCAGGAGTTGTTCCATCTTTTCTGGGGCTCAACTTTGAGCCCCCCTATGTGGCACAATGAAGGGTTGCGCCAGCTTATGCACCGCACATCCCGGGATGAATATCAGGATGTGCCGCATATGCATGGGCACACCCCCCTGCATCTACACTGCATACATTAGCATTATGCCCTGGTGCATCGAGATTTGTGCTGTGCCAGGCAGCCTTCTCACTATCCCACCGGGGTGCAATGTGGGGTTGCGCCAGTGCATCTCTGCTGAATATCTTTGAATATCTGGGCCCCTATGTATAACAAATGACAGGTGCACCACAATACATATACAACAAATGGTGTGTCACATGTAATGCCTTTCCTGATGTTTACAGTATTGTACAGTTTTAATGGGTGTGTAAACTGCTTCTGATGTAAGGCAAATTTACATGTTATACAGCGGTGGCACTAAAAAAAGCCATTAGCCCTGGTAGGTAGCCAGTTCTGTGAACTGACCCTTGTTGTCTGTGTGTTCAATCTGCTATATACCAGCTTGTCTTTAAAGGGCTGTAGCCCTACTGAATGTTACCCTAGGTTTTGTGCCAACTACCCTGTTTACTATCTGTCACTAGTTAAAATCCCCAGTTTTTATGAATGATGTTACCCAGCTTTCCTGATACGTCATTAAATTCTGTGATGAAGGATATGGGCTCAGTTTGAATGCTTTCTTTCAGTTTTTCAGGGTGTAGCAGTGACTGTCTGTTTATTTGTAACAATCTGTATTTAGTGTCATTGAGTAGTGTGCTGTCATATCCTCTTTCAACAAATCCTTTTTCAAGTTCTTTTGCTTGGACTAAAACATCCTCATCTCTTGTACAGTTTCGTCTTAGTCTCAGAAGCTGACTGTATGGAATGGACTCTTTTAACTTGGGGGGGGGGCACTGTCTGCTTGTAACAGTATGTTTGTTGCTGTCACTTTCCTGTGACATTTGGTGTTTATAGGCATACCCAGTATACTGCTCCAGATCTTAGAATCTCAGTGTTTCTTTGTTATGGGAATAAGTGAATTGCAGATTTAAGTTATTGTTGTTGAGCCATCCTATGAACTTGGGTATCAGTTGCCCATCCCCCTGCCAATCACATAAACAGTCATCAATATATCTACCACTTTGCCACATACTGAAAGTAAGGATTCTGCACAGGGTTATTAACAAACAGTAGCTTCCACCATCCCATGAACAAATTAGCATAACCCAGGGCCATGCTAGCCCCCATGGCTATGCACTGAGTTGCAAAAAATCTTGGTCTCCAAATTTAAAAGCATTATGCTTGAGAATGGACTTGAGATCTTCCAATATAAGTATAGAGACCGACTTTATTTTTTACAGAAAACAGCATACAGAGGATCTGTGACCACAGCATGGATTTCAGATGCTGTGCATGCAGAGCTGACAGCTACCAGAAATGCTGCTTTCCAAGATAGAAATTGCATGTCACAAGTCGCAATATGTTTGAAGGACTTGTGAGAGAACATGTCCAGCACAAAGTAGAGATCCCAGGGAGCCATTGGCTTTTTGAAGGGGGCCCTGTGTTCAGGAACACTCTGAGGCATCTCTTAAACAGTGGCAGCTGTGCCAATGAAAAGGTACCTACAGATCTGTGGTATGCTGTTATTGCACATAGGTGGACCTTAACTGTTGAGGACTGCAGCCCAGCATCAGAAAGGTCCAGCATATACTCCAAAACCTTTTCAGGTGGACACCTGAAGGGGTCCATGAGGTTTTGGAACATTGGCAGGAAAATCTTTTCCATTTAGCTGTGCATGTCTTCCTGGTGGAAGGTTTTCGTGTAGTCAAGAGCAGTGTTGGAATTATACTTCCAGAGGTACCAGGGCCCTAAAGTTTTTGGATCAGGGACCATCTGCAGCTGTTTCAAATTGGTGCATGACGCATGCCAATGGATCAGACGGAAGGCACACTGCACTAAACACTACTCCTTAGTTTGCGTAGCCCATGTTTCTCAGTAAAAATAAGCATACAGTGCAAGGCCTTGTGTTACATGGCTTTTAATGCATTTTCTAAACACTATATATTTAAAGAGCAGCTGACACCTTCAGGAGAACTTTAACAAATCATGACATTTAGACACAGTTCAGCTTGTGTTTCACATTAGTTCTGCATTCCTCCTCTCCATTACTTATTACTAATGTAATTTGTATGAAAATAGGCTGTTTGCTCCTGAAGAGATTATATATTTCTGTTGCTTTCTCTCTACTTGCAGTCATAATGCACTGCTTATGACATCCCAGTTACTCTCATGGCAACAGAGTGTGATGTCACAACAGAGGCTTATGACTTGAAGCTGGGAGTAAGCTATGGGGCAGATGAACTTTGAGGTATAAAGATAATTTATTCATGCAAATTTCCTCAGTAATAAATAATGTTGAGGAGAAATCTATAGAATATGTATGAAATGCAAGCTGAATTGTACCTAAATATTATGTTTTTCAAAGTTTTCTTTGTGGCGTCAGCAGCTCTTTAAAGAGACTCACTAAGTTATTCCCATGCACCACACAGTTCGATGTCTTACCACCCCAGAAATGCTTCTGATCTATAGTTGCCCCCAAAAATATCCATTAGTATAGAAGTAAAATCGCTTGTAAAATCCTCCCCACAGGGAGGCATGAACTTCCCAGTTCGAAGAGCCACCCCAGTGCCACCCTGCACTCAGCCAACTGCATGACATGATCACAGGAAGAATACGGGGACATGCTACTTTATAGTCTATGAGGGGCACCTTTACAATCTGTTTTTTTATTATAATGACCATTTGGTAATGAAATGTGGGCACTGGTCGACTAACAAGGTCCTTGTTAGTTATACTACTGCATATTTTTTGGGCAACTATAGATCAGAAGCATTTTCTGGAGGTAAGGCACTGAATGGTGTGATGCACATCTACCTCCATTTAGCTCTGTGAATCTCTTTAAAGATGGTATAACTGGGAAAGGCACACAGAGTTAAAACTCATTTCGAGGTGCGATCTGGGAGAGGGAAGCAACTGGGTTCCAAGCCAAAAAGAAAAAAGCTGCTAAGCATACTTATTTATTTATGCAATAAATACAAAACAATAACAACTGTAGAAGAAGCAAATACCAGGTGCAGAGAAATACATTACAATAAGGTGCATGAAGTTAAATACATTTGCTTATGTACAAAAAATCCAAGCTTTACACACCTACCCATCCTTTATTTTGTATAATAGCTGGGGGCCATTTTCTCACCACAGCAATTATACAAAAAAACTCCATTTCTGTACGGAGTCAAGCCGCAGACCGTTGGAGTTTTAGCGCGGTCCAAAGCGTCTGGCTCGTAAACTGAAGCAGCTTTTTTTTCTAATTTGGGGTCGATTAGGTAGTTGGTTTTTTTTTTTTTTGTCGTGCCCAGTAGTATTCTGATAAAATAAAAGAAGACCTTACCACCGACTTCTGTCGGGGAAGTTGAGAGCACTGAAGAGTGAGGACAGACCACGTAGAGAGCAGGAAGTTTGTGGCAGGCGCATGCGCTGAAGTAGGGAAACCAGGCACGTGAATGTCATTATAACCAGCTGGTTATAATGCTAGAATTATAATCCAGTTTCCCTAAGGGAAAAAAACTTTAACCAGTTATTATAAAACACTAACAACTGTAGAGGAAGCAAATACCAGGTGCAGAGAAATACACTACAATAAGGTCATGAAGTTAAATACATTTGCTTATGTACAAAAGCAATACACATACTGAATGGTGAAGACACAGTACTGTAAACTGGTGAAAATGGATGGGGAGACAACTACACAGTAGTGATGCAGCAAATTTAAATTTCGCCGGCGAAGTGCCTGCGAAGTGGGATTTCACATTGTCACTCCACTACATGGAGTGGCCAATGCAAAAAGCTCACTTTGCCTTGTAATTATCACTTTGCGTTGTCATTCCGCCTTAACGTGAAGTAAGGCAAAGTGACAGCAATATTGGCAGCCCTTCACACACACAGTCACCAGAATTAATATGCATCCCCAAAATGCTCATGTCTTGTGTCCAGAAAACTCCCCAGTGCTGACGGTGATGAAGTGAAATGAGAGCACAAGAAATGCAAAGTCTTCCAGAATTAATGGTGCACTCAGACGTCATGCGTGCAGTAGTCACACACAGTCACCAGAATTAATGTGCATCCCCAAAATGCTACTGTCTTGTTTCCAGAAAATTCCCCAGTGTTGTCGAAGTGAAATGAGAGGGTAACAAAAAATACAAAGTCTCCCAGATATAATTGTAACCCCCCTGCAAATGGGGGTTCCCAAAAGACTTCCAGGAGCTTGCTTGAATGCTCCAAGCCTGAATGGTGTTTGGCGTTTAAGCCATTTATCAGTGATTGTTTTTAGAGCCTCTGGTACTGTCTCTTTAAGAGCTGTCTGCTTGCAGACATAATTAGTTTGTATGGGGGGGACTGTGTGCTTCTCTGCTTGAGTACCACTCGAGCTGCTGTCAATTCACTCCATTTTTGCAGTCACTAGGAGTGCAAAGGGAACCTATCTGAAAGATGTAATTGTTTGCCAGAAATCATTTAGAGTAATAATGAAAATACAGTTTGTCTAACCTGCTTTCTTTGCAGTCAGAACTGTGTTTGCCTAGTTCCCATTCTAGTTTTGAACTGCTGAACTGGACCAATCAGTGTGGGTTAAGGTAGCTCTAAAATGGTGCCTTGGATGAATCAGAACTTAGACTCGTAATCTGAGCCAGCCACAAGAGGATTGTATGGGCAGTGACTCTGGGAGATGTAGTTTGGACTTGGCACCTTTTTGGACCAACAGGGGCAGTCTATTGGTGACAGCCAATCCAGCCAAGAACTGGGAGGAACTCAAAGGAAGTGCCAGTTTTGTCTGCTGGAGTTTCAGTTGAGCTCTGGCAGTGAAGAGGAAGGAGCCCTGTGCTTTTATCGGTGTGCAGTTTTAGTCGGAACGTGTGTGAAGGCCCAGAGTTCCAGTCTGCAGCTTGTGTAACTGCTTGTTAGGACTGAATCCGTCCTGTGAAGAGAATCAAGGATATCTGAAGAGTAGAAACCAGGCTCACCCTGTAGAAGACTGGAGAAATTGCTGAATTGCACTCGGTCTGTCAGGAACTGAATCTGCTGTGTGTTCTCCCGGGTATTGTGCAGTAGTTGCGATCGGGATAGAGAAGCAGCCTGCCTGGTATAAGTACTTTCTTTTACCATATAAATGTGTGAGGAGGCTTGTGTAGCTCAAGTGAATCCTGCTGCCATTAAAGGACTTTTGCCTGTGACTGTTTACCATATAAATGTGTGAGGAGGCTTGTGTAGCTCGAGTGAATCCTGCTGCCATTAAAGGACTTTTGCCTGTTGCAGTTTGCCATATAAATGTGTGAGGAGTCTCGTGGAGCTCAAGAGTAGCCCTGTTGACATTGAAGGACCCTATCTTGTTTGGAGGTCGTGAGTACTAATTCAGGGTCGCTCCCTGTTGAATTGCCACATTGAATCCAAATGGAATTACTGCACTGCTGACTGTTTAACTAATTTTATTATTTCTCTGTGTGAAAGGGCCCTACCAGCTGCCACGGTTTGGACTAGCCACTAGGGCTTGGGTACCCAGGGACAGTAACTGGTAGGGGCATAGACAGAGCCATAAGTAGATGAGCAAAGTGATAAGCCAATAACCTGATTCCCCTGTCCTTGTTATATCCCCTAAATAAATCAGAGCTGCTTGTTTCAGCAAAGTTATACTGCCTGAGGTATTTGTCTATGTTAAAGTATTGTACTGTGATTGCTGCACTGTATCTAATTTTACAGGAGGTCCCAGTGCCTGAACCAGTCCTGGGGGTAAGTGTATACTGTGAAGGTAATTCTGATATATTGTGTGGGCCACTAGTGGGAAGAAAGGGGGGTTGCAGTGTCCCAGAGGGCTGTGACCAACTATTGCAAACCCTGACCTCTGGGTGGAGGCACCCGCCATCGGATCCAGGCCCCCCAACCTGTTAGTGGCAAATCAGGCAGGGGTAGTAGCCCCTGGGATAGCGCCATCTAGGGGTTACATAATGGTGCACTCCATCATGTGCGCAGTGGTCACACACACAGTCACCAGAATTAATGTGCATCCTCAAAATGCTACTGTCTTGTGTCAAAGAAAATTCCCCAGTGCTGATGAAATGAAATGATAGTGTAACGAGAAATGTGAAGTCTCCCAGAATTAATAGCTCACTCAGTCATGTGCACAGTGGTCACCCACAGTTACCAGAATTAATTTGCATCCCCAAAATGCTACTGTCTTGTTTCCAGAAAATTCCACAGTGCTGACAAAGTGAAATGATAGGGTAACAAAAAATGCAAAGTCTCCTAGAATTAATGGAGCACTCCGTCATGCACGCAGTGGTCACACACAGTCAGCAGAAGCTCTGTATGTACTGTACTTAAATGTGAGTATACCTGTCTATGAATCCTTTGAAAATAGGCACTTGCCTAAGCATTTTATATAACTGAAAACTAAAGTAAATGGCAGAATGTCATATTTTCTTCTGCAAAGTTATGGTTTGAAAAGGTTCCAGAGATTACGGTTCTCTTCTTTTTTCCTTTGGGGTTGCACACCACTTTTCCATGCTGTTGACGGTCTATTACCCCTTGTAAGCCAGGACTTCAGAAATGGTCAGGGATCAAACTCAGACAAGGGTGGGCCATTCAGTTTAATCCACATTGTACTTCTCAGATGTTCAATGGAAAGCCAGTTTCTTTGAGGAATGCCAATCATGTCCTGCAGCCATGAATCTTGCCAGTTGGCCACCAATAGAACCAGAAAGCTTGTAAGTCAGCAACTCTGTAACCACATCTCTCACATACAATTGTAGTGCTCTTGCCAACATAACCGCTTCTCGTTCTCCATGAAGAATTAGTTCTTGCTCCTCTTTTGGCCAGGCTGCCTTATTCAGAGGGATTATTAGTTTAACAAAGCTGAGTCAGGGAATCTGGCAATCAGGTTGTTCACGAGGGATTGGTAAAACTGTTGTTGATTAATATTTGGCAATGCAGGCTGCAGCTGAATTCCATTAAACACATTCTCATCACAAATCTGTGATTTGTCCATCAGTAGACTTCATGACTTTTAGCACAAGATGGGTGCTTCTCACGTGCTCCATTGCTTCCCAGATTGACAGATCATGGATTTGTAGTATCTGTAACTAGTCAGACAATTTTCTCTGGGCATCATTCATTACAGCAAGATCCAAAACAAATCCATTTCTTTTAAGATGTTTCTTTAGTCCAAAAAATGTTGCATGTTCAGTCGATGATCTGTCTCTGTCCTCTGAAGCAAATGTAAAATAAGAATATAATGTCTTGTATGACCTTTGAACTGTTTTTACTGTCCTGTAGCTGCTGGCCACCCATTGCACACTAAAGATTGGGCTAATTTTCAAAAGTTCACATGAGGCCTCTTGTGCTATAGAAGCTATCTCTTGCTTGTTTTTTGAGGATTGGCTAAATAAAGTGTACAGCTTTCCAACGAATATTTCAAAATGATTGATTACTCCAACTTCAGCAACATTATCGCCAACTGGTAGTTCTAGTCGCTGGGCAAAACAATGAATAGCAGACACCATGGGTAATTCTTCCTTCATTAAAGTACACAGTTCACTTTTTGTACCTCCCATTACTGAAGCACTGTCTGTTGCCAGTCCAATCATTCTCATGACTAAAAGCTCCACAGTTACTTTTTTTGGATTTCAAAACCTCCAAGAGGGCATCCTGAATGGCTTGTGCAGTGGTGCCCTTACTTGATTCAAGTAAGGTAAGAAATATGTTGTCTACATTTCCACCTCCAGTGTCTGCATGAAAATAAAGTAAGATAACTGCCTTGTCAAAAACTGT
This sequence comes from Neoceratodus forsteri, assembly GCA_016271365.2. Taxonomy (NCBI): domain Eukaryota; kingdom Metazoa; phylum Chordata; order Ceratodontiformes; family Ceratodontidae; genus Neoceratodus; species Neoceratodus forsteri. The sequence goes on along the minus strand of CM057452.1, from coordinate 262,415,643 downwards.
ACTCTCATCCAATAGTGATGAAAGAAAATCTACTGAGTACAAATGTGCTATCAGTCTTCTCTCCATCTCATTGGCTATGTGTTCTATAATGTTGCAGCAGCTGCGATGAGACCAATGAATATCTGAAACTTGTATTCCATTCAGCTCTTGTAACTTCAAAAGATCAGGCTGAGTTGAAAAGGGAAGGTCTTAATTTAGCAATGAAGTATGCTGTTCTAAAGGTACATTCAGTTTCTGCATGCAACTTAGTATTTATATAAAGGACACATGATGAAAGCGCCTCCTTACATCTTTGCTCATGTATTGTAAACATGGCTATGTGTGCCTTGGTGTCACAATGTTAATATATTTTTTTCCTCAGTGCTTTACTGTTCTTTGCTGTGACTGTCGCATTTATTCAGGCAAGTGCTCATGTACAACAACAGATTTATCAAGCACTGCCTTTACACCTGTACACACACTGCATCCCAGATATCCTTTCTTTGAAATTACCCATGGACAGCAAGCCTTCCACACTTTGTACTGTTCCACAGTCTGCATTTCTGGAATCTCTGTGCCACTGGAGATGTCTGTGTCATTGCAGAGTTCTGCATCATTGGCAATCACTGTGTCACGTGACATAAACTCTATGTCACTGGAAAGGATGTCTGCATCACTGGAGATCATCTCAGAGTCATTTGACATCTCTGTGTCATTGAAGGGGTTTTCTGCATTATGCTGTGACTCTGGTGTCTGGCAAGCATTAGTTTTGCTCTGGATTGATTGTATGGTTTCCTTAGTTCTTGGATGTTTGCTTATTGGGGCAGGATGTTCAGTCTTCTCATCTTCCACTTGCCTCTTGTTTATATTTAGGAAAAATTTCCTGATATCCATAATTATGGCAATCCCTATAGAAAGTGTAGAGAATTTTAAAAGACAATAATGAAACTTTGGTCTCCAACTAGATAACACAATGGCAGTACACATGAACATAAGAATGTATCAGCAGAAGGCGACTGTATGATCCATCTAGTCTGCCCAGATTGCCTAGCCCCCATTCTGTTCTTCTTCTGAGTTTACCGCAGTACTTTTCCCATGCTAGCTTAAAAGCAGTGACTGTTTTGGCCTCCACAACCTCTGGTGGTAAGCTATTCCAAGGGTCCACCACCCTCTCTGTGAAGTAGAACTTATGAATGTTGTTTTAAACTTACCCCGTTAGTCTCAAAGTGTGCCCCTTTGTTCGCATGGTCTCATTTTTGTGAAAAAGGTTTTCTGCTTGTACCTTATTTATGTCCTTTATGTATCTGAAGGTTTCTATCATATCCCCCCTGTTTCTCCTTTGCTTGAGGGAGTACATTTGCAGTTGCTGTAGTCTAGATTCATATTGCTCCTGGTGCAGTTATTGTACCATTTTAGTAGCTCTCCTCTGTACAGCCTCCAAGCAATCTATGTCCTTTTTTAGGTGTGCCCTCCAAAACTGGACACAGTACTTGGGACATTGTGGCCATCACTGAATCCTGGTGTAATGATAACCACGACTGGGAGATGGCCATACCTGGCTACAACATATTCAGAAGAAACAGGGCAGGTAGGAAGGTAGGAGGAGTAGCACTGTATATGAAAAATGACATAAGGGCCACAGAGATCCAGGAGGAACAAAATGGGGAGAGATACTGTGGGTTAAGCTGGAAAGGAAAATGGGGCCAGCCATCCACACAGGTGTGGTCTATAGACCACCAGCCCAGGAGGAAGAAACAGATAGGGAGCTGATGCTAGCCATCCAAAGGATGGCAGACAAGGGTGAGGTAGTACTGGTTGGAGACTTCAATATTCCAGACGTGGACTGAAGCATCCCAGCAGCAGCATCAACTAGGAGCAGATTTATCCTGGACTCCCTTCAGGGTGCCTTCCTCAAGCAACTGGTCATGGAACCAACTCGGCAGAAGGCAATACTGGACCTTGTGCTCACAAACAGGGACAGTGTGATGGGGTAACAGTGGGGGAGCACCTGGGTAACAGTGACCACCAGCAATTGTGGTTTGAAATCACAGAAAGAGCAGAACCAAACCACACAAAAACATGTATCCTGTATTTTAGGGGGGCAGACTTTGGGAAAATGGGGAGATACTTGAAAGAGGCATTAAAGGGAATGGGGCAGGAATCAGGGGTTGAGGAACAGTGGACAGTATTTAAAATGGGGATTACAAGAGCAACAGAATTATGCATTAAGCAGGTTAGCAAGAGGAATAGGAAGAGGAGACCATTATGGTTTTCCAAAGAGGTAGCAAAGAAAGTGAAAGCCAAAAAGATTGCATTCAGGCAATACAAAAAGACACAGGCAGAAGGGGATAGGGAGAAGTACCAGGAGAAGCATAGGGAAGCAGGGAGGTCAGTAAGGAAGTCAAAGCTCAGACAGAAGAACACATTGCAAAATCAGTGGGTAGAGTGGACAAAACCTTTTACAGGTACATAAGTGAAAAAAGAAAGGCAAAGGGAGGGATAGTGAGACTGAAGAAGGAGGATGGGGGCCGCGTGGAGGATGGCAACAGTAAAGCTGACATATTGAACAGGTATTTCTGCTCAGGCTTTACTGAGGAAGAGGAGGGTAATGGGTCTGAAGGGAGTACAAGGGGTTAGAATGGTGCAGAAATGGACACAAGTCCCTTTACACGAGAAAGGGTCCTGAAGGAACTGAAAGTAATAAGAGTTGATAAAGCAATGGGGCCAGATGGGGTGCACCCCAGGGTCCTTAAAGAACTAAGAGAGACGGTGGCTGAACCTCTGGCTATCCTGTTTAGCTGATCACTGGAAACAGGGGAGGTACCCAAAGACTGGAGGACAGCAGATGTAGTCCCCTTATACAAAAGTGGGAACAAAGAGGACGCGGTGAACTACAGACCAGTCAGCCTCACGTCGGTAGTGGGGAAGATCATGGAAGCACTATTGAAGGAGGGATTGGTGGAACATCTGGTTGTCAATGGACTACAGGACCCAAGGCAGCATGGTTTCACCAGTGGGAGGTCATGTCAGACCAGCCTCGTTAAATTTTTTGACTGGGTGACTAGGGAGGTGGATCAGGGGAGGGCAGTGAACATGGCTTATCTGGACTTCAGCAAGGCCTTTGACATTGTGCCACATAGAAGACTAGTATGCAAACTGGGGAATATGGGTGTGGGCAGGACAGTAGTGTGGTGGGTAGGTAACTGGCTGGGTGGCAGGACACAGAAGGTGGTGGTAAATGTCTGTCACTCCACAGAGGGAAGAGTGACCAGTGGGGTACCACAAGGATCAGTGCTGGGACCGGTCCTATTCAACATCTTTATCAGTGACATTGCACAGGACCTAGAAGGCAGAATTTCACTGTTCGCTGATGACACAAAGCTCTGTAACAGAGTAGACACACCAGAGGGTGTAGACAGAATGAGAAGGGACCTGCAGAAACTTGAAGAATGGTCAGGGGTTTAGAAGGCAGAATTTCTCTGTTCGCTGATAACACTAAGCTCTGTAACAAATTGGACATGCCAGAGGGTGTAGACAGAATGAGGAGGGACCTGCAGAAGTTTGAAGAATGGTCAAGGGTTTAGCAGTTGAAATTAAATACAATGAAGTGCAAGATAATGCATATGGGGCACAAAAACTCTGGCACAATATATCAGTTGTGGGGGGATATAGCATGCATCAAGCAGGAAAGAGATCTTGGGGTTATCATCTCTGATGACCTCAAGGTAGGGAAACAGTGTGACAAGGCAGCAGGTAAAGCAAATAGGATGCTGGGATGCATAGGCAGGGGCATCACCAGCAGGAAAAGGGAGGTCTTAATTCCACTATACAAGGCACTAGTGAGGCCCCACCTGGAGTACAGTGTACAGTTCTGGAGACCTTACCTATGTAAGGACGTAGACAGGGTAGAGAAGGTTCAGAGGAGGGCAACAAACATGGTACATGGATTGCATCACAAGTCCTATGAGGACAGGTTGAAGAAACTGAATATGTACTCCCTGGAGGAGAGGAGGGAGAGAGGGGATATGATAGAGACATACAAGTATCTTACAGGGAGGAACAGGGTGCAGGAATACACTATTCTTAAGTGAAAAATATGTTCCAGAACTAGAGGGCATGGGATGAAGTTGGAGGGAGGATGATTTAGAGGAAACGTGAGGAAGAATTTCTTCACAGAACGGGTGGTGGACAAGTGGAACACCCTGCCAGAGGAAGTGGTGGGGGCTGAAACAATCACGCGATTTAAGAATGCATGGGATAGACATAAAGGAATTCTGGAGGTCAGGGGCAAGGGGCAACAGACTTCTAGGAAAACATAAACTGAACTTAGAACCTCAAATGGGCAGACTGGGTGGGCCATAGGCCCTTATCTGCCAACACTGTCTATGTATCTATGTGACCTCACCAAGGACCTGTACAGAGGAGTATGCCCCCTCTCTTCCTACTAGTAATGCCCCTGCCAATACATCCAAGGATGCTAGTAGCTTTCTGTGCTGCCTTTTCACATTGTCTACCCACCTTTAAATCATCAGAAATAAGCACTCTGAGGTCCCGTTCGAGTTTTGTTTCTGTTAATCGTTCACCATTGAGTGTATATGTTTTCCTTCAGTTTCCTTTACCTAGGTGCATGACCTTGCACATTTTGGTGTTGAATTTCAACTGCTGGTCCCTAGACCATGCTTCTAGGCTCTTTAGATCTGCTTCTATTGCTGCCTTTCCTTCAATTGTATCTACCCTGTTGCAGAGCTTTGTGTTATCTGCGAACAGGCATACCTAACCCTGCATGCCATCAGCAATTTCGCTGATGAATATATTGAAGAGGACTGGGCCAAGAACAGATCATTGAGGCACACCACTGATCACTCTTCCCTCGTTAGACAGTGTTCCATCGACTATGACCCTCTGTGTTCTATTGTGAAACCAGTTTTGAACCCACTTGACTATTTTGTGCCCTAACCTGGAGTGCTGTAGCTTATTGTCCAGTCTTCTATGGGGACAGAGTCAAAAGCCTTGCTGAAAGCTAAATAGACTATGTCTGCCTCCCCTCCCTGGTCCACTATTTTGGAGACCCAGTCAAAGAATTCAATCATATTCATTTGACATGATCGTCATGCTGTAAATCCATGCTGTTTGGTATCTAGTTGCCCTGTTTCAATAAGGAACTTCACTATTCTTTCTTTAAGTAGGGACTCCATAAGCTTCCCCACTACAGAGGTCAAACTCACTGGCCGGTAGTTCCCAACCTCCTCCCTTCTTCCACTTTTGTGCAAGGGCACCACTGTGGCCCTTCTTCAGTCCTGAGGTATTTTCCCACTTTCTAGAGACTATGTGAATAATTCTGCCAGAGGGCCTGCAATTTCCTGTGCCAGCTCCTTCAGAATTCTAGGCTGGATTTCATCTGGGCCCATTGCTTTATTTGTTTTAAATTTGAGAAGCTCTTTTAGGACACTGTCTCTTGTAAATGGTCCAGCATCTGACAAGGAGTCGATAGACGACAAGCTGCCAAAGTGATCTCAAGCACACTTTTCCAAACTGTTTTTACTGGATCCTATAGCAGTAAACATGGGCAGACGTCTATACATGACAAGCGCAAAATATATCTCCAGCACTTTAAAAAAGATGTTTAGGAGTATCCAGTGTCAGTGGAAATTATCAGGAGTCTATAGATGGCAGGTGGCAAAAGTTATTTCAAGCACACATTAACATGATTTTTTTTTTTTGGCTGGATCCTGTCACAGTAAACATGGCTGGGAATCTATAGATACTAGGAAACAACTACAGTGTCTCAAGCACACTTCAAAAAATGTTTGCTGGATCCTGTATCACATGTGTACATTTTATGACTAAGTGGATTCTATGGACAGAACGTATTGCAACCATCCAGGAAAACTGAAGACTCACTGTCAAAAATGTTGTTCGGTAATGCCATACGGGTCCAAGCTGCGACTCCTTCTTCTTATACTTTAAAACTATTGCACTGATCTATATCTTCATGCTGTTGCCTACAGCTGATGAGCTCCAATATGAGTAAAATTGGTTAGGTCATTTAGTACTGGCTAAATAACCTCATATCAATCAGCACTAAATCCACAGTTGACTGGCCAAAATAAAAACAGCAACAGTTACAAAACACAATAAGGACTCTGGGAGCAAGTATAGATATTCAACAGACAGTCTGACATACTGTGCTACTTCTGTAGCTTCTTCTGCCAAGTTTCAGAACTAAACAGGCCTGCTACAGCAGCATACATGCACTGCAGAAGAAAACAAGCTTATGCAATAGTGACAGAGCTCCTGGTAACTGTCAGCTATCTGAAACAACCTGTGTTGAATAGTAACAGTGAAACAGTGTAGCAGCAGAACTATCATTTTAGTGTTTCTCTCTCTCTACAGCTCTCATCATAGTTAAACAATAAGGCACAACAGGTCATTGGCTGCATTACGTTTATCCCATGGTCAGGGGCGTTTTTAAGGCACATTGCAAAGGAAAATGGGCCCAGAGGCAACTTTTAAAAAACAAAGACTCAAACTTTTCAAACCCACAAAAATTATAATAACATATTGCTAAATAATGCAAAATAGTCCTTCCACAGATGTTTTTCACCTGTCGGTCACCTGTCTTTCCTCTTATTCAGAACACTGTGTGATTGTTCACAATGGAATAGAATAAATCAAAGTTCTGCATTATTTCAGAAGTTGAATGCTCCCCCCCCCCACACACACACACAGAATGATGACATGGAATACGATATATGAATTAAAAATTATTCAGAGTTCCACTGGCATACACACACAGACAGACACACACCTCAGGTGGAACCACAACCTTAATTTTTCAGTTGTCTGGTAAGGAGCAGGGAGTTCTCTGTCAAACTAGTGAGGATAGGAGGAGGATTTTTCATGTCATCAAAGAAACACCAGCATAAATGACAAGCATCTGCAATAAACACGGTTTATCTTATCTTGCATGTCTGCTGTTGCTTAACTAGAATTTGCAGCTTATCCATTAGGTAGGGACATGGGCAGACTAGGTGGGCCAAGCAGTCCTTATCTGTTGTCAAATTCTGTTTCTATGTTTCTGCTGTTCGTTAAAACTGCCCCACAATACCTCCTATAATCATGGAGTACAACCATTCCATAATGAGAGCCAGTTTCGGAAAGGAAAGTGGGTGGAGGTTGGGGGGGTGAGTAAATGGGAATGTTCAATAAGCAATACACAGCAACACTTGTAGCCAATCAGCATCAGTAATTCTCCCTACTCATTTTCTAAAACAAGTGCATTACTCTAACATCTTGGAAACAAAGGTCATCCCTCAGCTTAGAGTTTTTTGGGGGGGGAAGTCTGATTTTCAAAGGGCCAAAGTCCCCATGTGCAACTTGCTGATGCAGAGAAAAATCTCGCACAGCTGGACAAGTTATTTTTGGCATTTTGTTTGTGTATTGGTGGGGTTGACTGTTTTTTCCCAGGTATAGCATGCAAAAAATGTTATTTTTTTGCTACCAAATGTAGCATTTTTGCATAGCTATGTAAAATAAATCTGTGCAAGCTGCTCTTAACTGTGGGAAAGGTTGCAAAAACAGTCTTTTTGAACACTGTGTGCATGCCAAATTGCAGCTCTGCAAGGGTACCCACCTTTATGCAACTTTGTATGAGCACATGCACAGTTATTCAGTTTTTGAAAATTTGGCCCAAGGTTCATTAATGTGCTGCACCTGTATATTCAACGTACATGGTTTGGTTAGCTCTAATTATCCTTTCACTTCCAAAGAGCACTAAATGCATCACATAAAAGTCCTAAGAAATAGTAACCAACCTTCAGAGTCCCATCAAAAGTAAAGCAACAGAACATTTTTTTTTTTTGAACTTGAAACAACTTTTATTGATAGTTTGAAATACTTCCATTTTACATATGAGTGTACAATCCAATGGAGCAAGCTAATACATTTGTACCAATCCTTATAAAATTACCATACTTACTTTCTTGCCAGTTTTTACCCCACCATTATAACATTATAACAAAGGGTGAGTAACCACAGTGAACTAGCCAATAAAAAAGATGATCAACCTCACTGATTCCAGATTAGGTTAAGTGAAAAGGTCTATTTCTACTCCACCCTCCATCCACATCCTTCGCTCATGCCATCTGTTCCAAACTATCTAAATAACAACAAATAGTCTTTAAGATCTAACTTGAACTTTGATGTGACTTATGCTATATTGTCATTATTAATAAATAAACAAAATTTACATATAAACCAGTCGATGTGATTTCATTTAGCCGGCCATCTTATTTGTTTCCCCATCCCTATTCTGTCTCCCCTTCTCCAGGCCACCCTCTTCACATACAGGTTAGGTTCAAGATTTTTTTTCCATCCCCCTTTAAATTAGGCCAAAGCCTCATTCAGGCTAAGAGGTATTGCTGTAGCACTGGGGTGCCCTCCAGACCCTTGATATAACTGTAGTAAGGGAGCCATTTTACATTGTATTGTTCTGTAGTCAATCTTAATTGGGCAGTTATGGCTTCCATGTCCTTAATTTTTATAACATTAGCTCTCCACATGGGAAGAGTCAATGGTTCTGGTTGCAACCAGTGTTGCATTATAACTTTTAAGGCTGTGGCTACTAATAAGTAATACAAATACTTTTGGTTGTTGGATCCAACTCCCTTTGGTGCGAGACCCAATATAAAATGAGCTCCATTTACTATGACACCCCATTGAAAAATGGCCTGGAAGACTTGAGCAACCAACCTCCAACAATTTCTTATCTGCGGGCAGTCCCAAAACAGGTGGGTGTGTGTGCCCAGTCCCCCACATCCCCTCCATCATTTATTTGTTGCCGGTAGGGTATAATGAACCGAGGTCACTGGGGTAATAAAATATTGTGCACTACTTTCCATCTAAATTCTTTCCAACTCAGAGAGTTGGTTGTTTTAGAAATTCCCAACCATATCTCAGACCATTCTTCCTGTGATAGCTGAAGATCTAATTCCTCCTCCCACCTCTGTTCAATCTGCTGGGTTAATAATTTACCTATTTCTTCTTGCAGTGTTTTGTATACATATGATACAAACCCTTTGGCATCTGCCAAGTGGCTCCTTTGAAAGGTGGTTCGGATGGGGGTAGGTGGGTCCGAAAGGATCGCCTGTGGCCCCATCCTCTTAGTGATGTAGTGGCGGCACTGAAGAAACCTGTAAAAGCCCTGTTTGGGAAGGCAAAATTCCCCTTGCAGCTCTTGAAAAGATTTTAATATATTTTGTTGAAAGAATTGAGTTAGGAAGCGTAATCCTTTACTCTGCCATTGTTTGAAACAACTGTCTCCAAGTGCGGTTGGAAATCCTGGGAGGGAATTAAGTGGAATATATCTCCAAACCAGAATTAGAGACCCCCAGTGCTGTCGGACATCCAGCCACACTTTAAGAGTGTGCTTCATCCATTTATTGTTGATTTGTCTAATGTCTGAGAGCACTGCCACCCAGGGCAACATCCTCAGGGGTATAGTTTGGTGAGCTGTGAGTTCCATAGGACATGACCCCCCCCCCCCACATGTCCTGGATTTAGCATATTAAGAATAGGCAGTATCTGGGCTGCCTTGTAGTAATTATAAAAATCTGGTACTCCCCTGCCCCCCTTTTCCTTATCCTCAGTAAGGAGTTCCCAGCACTTTCTGGGTCATCTCTCCGCCCAAATGAATTGAGAAAACTTGCGTCGCAGTTCCTTCCAATCTTTTTTTAGGAAGGGTAGTGGTAGACTGGTAAACAGAAAAAGATACTGGGGAAGAATGTTCATTTTCACAGCCTCTATCCTGTTGGTAAAGGAAAAAGGCAACATCCACCATCTATTTATGTCAGCAAAAACTGCTTTCTGCAACCAGCCATAATTAATTTGATATAATCGGGACATTTTAGTTGGAATTTGTATGCCTAAATATCTTACTCTATCTTTAGCCCAATTAAATGGAATCAGCCCCTGTAATTCCCTTGAAATTTTGCCGCTTATTGGAAGAATCTACGACCTATTCATATTAATTTTGAATCCTGAGATTTTGCCAAATTGGTTTAACAAATCCATTAATGGAGGAATCAAATTTACCAGGTCCTGCGTATATATCAGGGTGTCGTCTGCATATAGAGAGACCTTGTTCAGGACCTTTTCTATAGAAATTCCCTGAATCTTGTCCTCAGCTCTAATTGCATGGGCAAGGGGCTCCATTGCTAGAGCAAAAAGTAATGGCGACAGGGGGCACCCCTGTCTGGTGCCTCATTGTATTGAAAAAGTTGTGGAAATAGTGCCATTTACCTGCACTCTTGCAACTGGCTGTTGGTATGCCATCATGATCCATTGCAAGAAGGAGCCCTCAAAGCCCATTTTTATAAGCACTGAGTTAAGATAAGGCCAATTAAGCCTATTGAAGGCCTTTTCTGCATCTAGAAAAATAGCCATTCTGGGAACTCGGGAGGGGTCTTTGTGATCCAATATATTTAACAGATGTCTGATGTTGTCTGACAAATGCCTATGGGGTATAAACCCCATCTGGTCCGGGTGAACTAATGTCTCTACGTATTTTTGCAGATGGTTGGCTAAAATTTTCGTAAATATCTTAGAGTCCTGATTCAGTAAGGATATAGGCCTATAAGACTCACAAAATGCTACTGGCTTACCCGGTTTCGGAATTACCATAATCAATGCCTCCAACCAGGAGTTCGGGTTTTTTTTTTCCTCAAGCATGGCATTCAGGACCGTTACTAGTTTAGGTATTAATATTTTTTTTAACTTTTTGTAGAATTCTGCTGGGAGTCCATCCAGGCCAGGTGATTTCTCTGAGGTAAGGTTATTTATTACCGTTAAAATTTCTTGGTCCCTTATGGGGGCTGATAGCTCTTGTTGCATTGTGGTGGATAATTTAGGAAGTTTCAATGTTTTCAGAAAGAGTTCCATCTGAATTATCACCTCCTGGGGGTCTCTCTTTTCTGTATATAGGGTCCGATAATACTTTTTAAAAGCCTTAGCTATTTCCCCTGGCTTCTCTACTCAGTCCTTGTTAGTGCCCCCTATCTGGAGAAAGGGGACATGCCGACTCACATGCTCCTTCCTCATTCTGAAAGCCAATAATTTCAATGCTCCCCCATCGTAATATTTTTGGTTAGCAAACTGTAACAATCTTTCAGCTTTATCTGATTCCAGATCATTAAGTTCTTTCCTTTTTTTAACTAGCTCCTTAAGAATTTTTTCTTTCCCTCTTGGTTCACTTTTATGTTGCCTTTCCAGGGTTTTTATTATGGTTTGCAATTCCAACAGCTTTTTATTTCTCAATTTCTTTTTGGCAGATGCCAAGCTAATTATATGGCCCCTTAAAACCGCCTTCATAGTATCCCACCAAACCCTGGGGTTGCAATCTGCCATAGGGGAGTCCACAGTTAGATGTCAGAAACTTTGAGCAATTTGTTGGACAAAATTCTTGCCATTTAGCAATGATACATTTAGCCTCCAGTTAGTGACTGCTCCAGGTAACCTCAATGGATATTGGGGCGTGGTCTGATAAGGTTAAAGAGTGAATCTGGGATGTAGTAAAAAGATGGAGATCTGTAGTGTAGGTCAAAAAAAAGTCTATTCTCGAGTACGAATTCTGAGGGGCTGAATAGAAGGTGTAGTCTTTCTCATTTTTGTGGCGCGCTCTCCAGATGTCTACCATCCCCCCCTCCACCAAGGTCTTCAGTCTCCAGCTAGCCACCTTAGATGTGCCCGTGTTCCCAGAGGACCGATCCATTGCAGGCCACAAGGTGGCGTTAAAATTCCCCCCAGTATCAAAAGTCCCTTGGGGAGCCCCCCTTCTTTCTGGAAGACTTCCAGGTAAAATTTGTCCGCACCTGTGTTAGGTGCATATACATTTACTATATGTACTAATTTCTCCTGCACTAAGCCAGAGACCCTAATACATCTACCTTGATGTATAATATCTATCTCTTGAACTATAAATGAGGACTCTTTCTTTATTAAGATTGCCACTCCTGCTTTTTTTGCCTCCTTGCCTGAAGTAGCTTCGACTTTCCCCACCAATTGTCGCTGTAGCTTCATGTGCTCTACTTCTGAGAGGTGAGTCTCATGGAGAACAGCAATATCACCCTCCATTCTTCTCAATTCCATCAAGAATTTAGTTCTTTTAATAGGCGAATTAATGCCATTAACATTGCAAGAAATTATCTTTAAATGTGTCATTGAGCTCTGGTGTTTTTAAACCTCTTATTCATCATCTTATGTAGCTTACACCCTCTTTCCCTCCCTCCGCTTAGTTGTCCAAAAATCCACCAAGTAGACTTACCTTGTATGAAATCACATCGACATGTTACAGAAAACAAGTAACTTAAGAACATTATCTTAAACATATAACCATTAACTTGTAAGATGGAGCCCTTTTGGTTCCAACAACAAAACATTTATTAGTATAACCAAGATCCTAATATGTTTGACCTCCTAGGATATTCTGGTGGTAGATACTACCACCACCAGAGGTCACCAATGTGACTAATTTCAGTCCCCCATGGTGTTTAGAGGGAGCTGCGGCTATAGCCAAATCAATGGGTTTTCACCTGCAACATATAACTCCACACGGCACCCCAGGTGGGAGCTGAACCAAGCATCCAATATTCCCCAGATCCCCCCTTTCCTCTCATGGTGCATGACTTCACATTTCCATGGTAATGAGGAGAAGATCCCCTCCCTCCTTTCCCCCCGTCATGCCCCCTCCTCATCTCCCCCCTCCCCATCACCTCACCCTCCCTCACCTCCCCTTCTCTCCCCTTCCTTCTTAACCCTTGAATACCTTTAAACATTTCATCCCATTTCCCCCTTAGTGGGTCCCTCCCAACATCTTTGTCTCCCCCCCTTGGCAAACATCTGTTTGCCCTCCAGTAGTTAAAACTGAACTTCATTTCACAGCACCTCAAACCCAATGGGTCCTCATGTGAGCGGCCCTGCTAGAAAAGGAAGAACTTATAAATCTCTGTATACAGTAAACAATAAACTCCTCTCAAAATAGCCATTTAAGCCCTCAGTCCGATTGCATTGATTAACCCGGCCCCTTCTCTGCGGTACTTCTCCAATTTATCCCTCTCCAGAACATCTGAGGGGACATTATTCAGATCAAAACAGTACCTTTGATTTGGGGTTCAAAGTCAGTCCTTTGCAGATGTGGATCCACTTTTACCTCCACTCTGAGCTTTTACTCTCTTCTCCGCTCACTGCATGAGCTTGACAATGTCCCCTAGTGCAGCTGGTGAGATTGAGCCTTGGAAACCACGTTTTCTGCTATTGCCACGAGTTACCATACTCCATGCCCCCCATCCTCAGCTTCCGTTCCAGTATGTCAGTCTCTAAGTCGGGCATCAAGATATGAAGCTCCTTCAGGGTAAATTAATCTTGATCCTGGCAGGGAAAAGCAGTTGCGCCTTCACATCTTTCTTCTGCTTTAACTCTTCAATGACTCCTTGAACTCTCTGCCTCTCTGCTTGCAGAGCTGACGAAAAGTCCTGGTCGAAATAGATCCTCTTCTCTTTGTACATTATTTCATGCTGCTGCCACGCTTCGTGAAGAATCCACTCCTTGCTTTGATAATACAGCATGCGGATTATTAATGAGCGAGGTCTGGCGATCTCATTGGTCAGTTTTGGGCCCAAGGATCTATGCGCTCGGTCTACCTCCAGGTTTACATCAGGCGGGGGTGAGAGTGTGGATCTGAGCAGCTGCTGGATGAAATCTGCAATTGTGGGGAAGCCTTCTTCCGCACCCTCGGCGATTCCGTGGATTCTGAAGTTATTACGCCGAGATCAGTTTTCTAAGTCTTCCAGCTTAGCCTGCATCTCCCGATCTCTCTCTGAAGTAAGTGTAGGAGCAGACGATCTGTACCGTCCTGTGCTTCTGAGATCTCCGCAATTCTTGTGTCCAATGCCAAGACCTTTTTATCCAAGATGCGGACGTCTTGCCTCAAGTCTGCAAGCGCTGTGTCTATTTTATTTACTGTGGCTAGAATTTATTTAAGCATCTGGCTCGTACTTTCAGGAGGGTCTGCTTCCTCCTGATCCCAATCTGCCAAAGAGTCTGATGGATGCCTTCTGCGCGGGGGAAGGACAGTTAGGCCCTCTTGAGTTCTGCTCAGCATTGTTTGCTTCATCTTGCTTGAAGCGGAGGAGAATCTCAAGCCTTTAGTTTTCTGGGGCTTCCCTGCCATCTAAGGCACTGCGAGCTATGTCACCTTTGTGATGTTGGAGCTGCTCTGTAGAGGATTTAACCAGATAAAGACGAGTGGGTCATGGAGCTCTTAGGTTCAGCTACCCACCATTACGGTGATGTCACCGGAAGTGGGAGAGTAGTTCTAATATCAAAATGAATTCTTTTGCATTTCTGCAATTGACATTCCATGGTGGATCACCTGCAAGTTTTCTCACAAAGTCTCTGGTGCTCACAGGCAGATAGCTAGAGTGCACTCAGTGGCGGAGCCAGGTTTGGGAGCATTTGGGAGCCGGGGGGTCCATTCAGTCAATCATAGGCTCCACAATGGGCAATAAACGTTGAAAATAGATGGTGGGGGGGCACCACTACTCACACTGGGGCAACCAGGAGGGGGGGCGACCGCCACCCCAGCCCCCCCCAGCTCTGCCACTGAGTGCACTTACTGATCAGCAGACATATGCCTCCTTTCAAAGGACAAATAGGAATAGTGTATTTCTCCAAAAAGGTATCCTTATCGTACAACAGCAACACTTAATGTTTTCTGCCTTCTAAGTTGAAAAACAATGGCAGTTTTCATGGCAAGCTTCCATCAGTGCTGTTCTCTCTTTTAGAGGTAGTCTATGGCCCATTCAGCTCATAGAGCAATCATTCTCTACTGCCCCTCCTCCCTCTTCCTAAGAGTCGACTGACAGGAGGACCAAGGATCATGATGTCATATTCCAGTCTGATAGTACTGAAAATATGTCCTGTTAACTAACTGCACCTGTAACCTTCCTCCTTTAAAATAATGAATCCCCACTCTAACAGACAGGAGTGTCTGTGTTATCTCTGGTATACTGGTGCCAACTCTAGTGAATGCTTAATGAACTGTTTTAAGGACCTTGGCTTAACCCATTAATGTCTTGCATCCCGCTGCAGTAATAGCCTTGCATAGATTCCTTTTTTCAAAAGTTGCTCTTTTTATGTCTAAGGGGTTAACATGCAAGTTCCTAGTGAGGAAGAGATACCGGGGTCAAAACCCCAGCCCTAGTGCACAGATTTATTTTTCATAGTTTCCAGGGCTCCTTGATTAATTACCGGGGCTTGGGCCCCAGAAGCCCTGTCTTACTTCCAACAGTGGTTAAAGTATCTCAGAGGCTCCTTAAGACACTCTAAACCTGCTTGCTTAAATCTCTTTGGGAGCTGGACCTGAAGGTGAAGGGAGCAGAGATTGAGGTGGACTAGCTGACCCTGGGTCAAGAAGTTCATTCTTAGTGGCAGAATCCTTGGTTTGCTGACGGACAGTCAGTTCAGCTGAAGAAACCTTATCTACCGAGGCCAACGGTGGACCACTAGGATTCTGCATAAACAAACCCTATGCACTCAGGTTACCAAAAGAAATACGCAGACCAATTTATTTTATTCTTTCAGTGCTTTATTGCAAAAATTGCCAAGTCTGCAGTGTTGAACCTCCATGCCTCTAACACCTCAGCACTTTGCTCATTCAGGCTTTCTCAGGAGGTGTGGTAGTGGTGGGGTTCAATCAATTTCAATACCCACTGAAACCAATTAAGAAACAAACATATAATTGCAATTAAAGACATACCCATTACACCTCTTGAAGTGACACAAACAAAACATGGTCAAGTGAAATACATGTCATCACAAAATCAAATGCAAGTGTCCTTCACACCCTTTTTGTGACTTGAAAACTAAAAGCAATCTCACCAAAAAATATTTGAACAATTACTGCTCATAATGTGAGAGGTTTCATCAACTGAATGGGATAGTTCTGAGGGTACAATGCCTGTAATCACTGGGTACTGAACATCCACTGAGGTGTCCTCATGTGCAGCGTTTCCAGAGATACTACAACACTGAGAAGGCTATTAGGCCCAGCATATGTTGCATGGAGTGGGCTGGCAGTCTTGCATTCCATGATGTAGCATGCCATCTGTAAGACTGTCCATAATTTGCTATCTGGAAGGAAGGCCCGAGCCCAGGTAGTGTCCAGAACAGCTCCTATGAACAGTAGTTCCTGGGAGGGCTTCAGCTGAGACTTTCTGGGGTCCAACAAGACTTCGATGACTGCTAGAAACTAAGAGGCAGTGGTCACTCCTGTCTGGATGGGCTTGAATTAGTCAGCCATCTAGATACAGAAAGACCTGGAGTCCTAGCTTTATGAGAACTGCAGAGCACTTTACAAAGACTCGCAGAATCAAGTAAAGCCCAAAGAATAAAACTTTGAACTGGCAGTGTTGCCTTTCCATGCAGAACTGTAGGCACTTGGGTTGGTTGGGGTGCACCAGTATGTGCTGGTATGCATCCAGCATATCTGTGATGCTAGCCAATCATAATGTTTCATGTATGGTAGCAAAGATCCCAGAGAAATAATTAAAACAATGTTTTGATCCAGGTATTTGTTCAGTTTCCTGAGGCCAAGACTGGGGCAAATGTCCAGACTTCTTTTGTAGCAGGAAGTATGGGGAGTAGAACCCTGTATTCCATTCTGTGGCACTATTTCCACTGCCTTGTTTCTCAGAAGGCCTGCAGTCTTTCTGTGGGAGAAGCTCTGACATGTGAGCTGACAAGAGGAGTTGCCTTCTAGGAGGATTGTCCACGTGGGGTTCCATGGGGCACCCCTCTTGGGTGATCCTTAGAACCCACCCGTCCACTGAGATGGATTCCCACTGATGGTATAACTGGGTAAGGTATCCTCCTACTGGGGAGCAGTGGTCCACCTCTGGCAGCTGAAGTAAACCTGGGGTCAGAGTTTCATATGGTGGCACTGAGTACTTTCTTTTGGGCCTGGGAGGGGCTGGAACTTGTTGTTTTTGGATCTTATGCCCCTACCATGAAAGGACTGCTTATTGTGAAAACAGCCACATCCTCTACCCCTTTTGGGCTTTAAGGAACCGGCCTGAAGGTCTTAACAGTCATTCTCACTTTGTTAGACTCTTCCTTTGCTGATCAAGCAGATAAGTGCCATCAAAGGACACATTCATGATCTGTTGTTGGACATCAGAGGTGAAGTCTGCAGTCTGCAGCCAAGAGTGCTGTCTGATGCATATAGCTGAAGTTGCACAGTGAGCTGCTGCATCAGAAGCATCCATAGAGACTTTAAGCTGGTGGCTTTAAAGATTCAATATCTTGTTTAACAGCAAGCAGCATCTTTTGTATTGTATTGTCTCTGTGTCTGTTCCAAATAGCTTTGCAATCATTTCAACATTATAACTGATACTGTGGCTAGAGAGTGAAGCCACACAGGGAGGTGAGGTTGCTGAGGTCGAGAGCACTATAAGCGCTTGCGTCAGGGGAATAAACACAAGTAGCAGGGCTGCATAGCTTGTTTTATATTTTTAAAAGGTATGATACCTGTTGCCTAGAAGTGCAATCTTTCCAGTACACCTTATTGCCTGCTCTACCTGTTGGTTCAGTTCTTTTTTCTTGTCCCTTCTCTACCTGCAGCAAGAAAAGCCGTTTGAATTAAGGCAAAAACGGAGTAGGAATGAGAAAATCCAGTTGAATGGCTGGGGCAAGTTGCAGTTTGATTCAGCCGCTGGACCATAGGAACTGACCGGCCATAACCAAAGGGAAAGCGACTGTCTAGAAGGGAGATGAGTGGAGCTGAAAACTTTTGGACTCAAAAAAAAAAGGGGGGGGAACTCCTCACCTACTAAGGATAGTGTTTATTTTTTATTGAATTTTAGATTTGTTCAGTGTCTTGTAGTGTTTGTAGTGATTGTTCCTGTTTCATTCATCTTTTTATTCTTTTATTCTGGTTATATTGTTTAAACATTTCCAGATATTGGTTTAGATGTGATTTAGATTTATTGTTATATTTAGCAGCATTTAAATTTTTCATGCCAATTAACTATTTGGGAGTCACTTGACCAGGTTGTACTTAATGTGCGGGCTCTAGCTTGGTGTTTAGAATTGTCAGAAGCACCATTACAGGACAGCAATGAGTTGCAGCGCCATTTGGCTAAAAAGAGCTTTGACTGTGCCTTTAATTATAATACTTTGCTACATTATAACATTGCTCAGTCTCCCAAGCTGCTAGGAGCAAGTCTTACTTTGGCATTTTAGCTTTTTTCTACAACTCTTCAGTGGCATATTGGGATTTCCAAACTATAGCTATCAGTGTTGCTATTAGCTCTTTGTTGTGGAACCAGGCAATAGTGAGTAACTGATTGTGTTTTTTGTTTCTCCGTGAATAGTTTTAATTAGCTCCTAAATAGTTTCTGAGTTTTTCTTGAGACTTTAAATGTAAGTAGTTTCATTGAAGCTCTTGAAGTACTTGTATTAGAGCTATTGGAAAGAGAAGAGCTGTTTATATGCTTTTCTTTTTTCTTTTAAATATTTATAGTGTGGGAATTCCAGGAAACATTGGGGATATTGCAAGAAGGTGATACTACCGGTGTTGAAGCCCAGCCAAACAGCTTTGCTGATCTAACCATCTGTGTACTTAAACGGAGTTTTGGAACTATAAGAACGATTCTATCTTGAATTTTGGAAACAGCTGAAGGAAAAACTGATTTTATATGACTATCTACGAGCTGTATCAGCACGTTTAGAACTGTTTATTTCTGTGAGTGTTTGTAAGCAGTGTTTTTTATGAACATTTTCAGGCTGCAAATTTATCATTTGTTTCCTTTTTCTTTCTTATATCTTGGAATTAATAAGAAACAAGAAATCCTTTTGAATTTTATGGTCCAGGACTGATCTTGCTTCGGGATTTCATTTGCATAGAAAGGAACTGGATTTTATTTGCACAGAAAGGAACTAGTCTTCGATGGACTTTAAGATTCAAAATTAAATTCAGCTTTTGTTGATCCGTTTTTTGGGTGTCCTACTGTAATTTGGGGCAGTGTGTTTTTCTTTGTTTCTTTCTTTTGTTGTTTAAATTCTGTATTTAAAACAGTATTTAAAATTGTAACGATTACTACCAAGAAACAAGCTACAATGGCAGAAGAATTTACTACTATCTCAGATAATTGTAACAACTGATTGAAAGGACATTTAGAAGATAGCCAGGAATCTGACAAACGCCATGTTACTATCTTAGATATTAATGATATGGATCAGCATTCTTCCAAACAAATTACAATGAAGAAAACCAATAAGAAAAAAACAGCTAAAAATATTAATAAACCAGTAAAGAGGGAAAAAGAAAAGGGAATAAAATTAAAAAGCATATACCACCTAATCAAACAAAAATGAGTGATTTGTCCATAAAAAAATCTCAGTAAATCTACTGACCTTCTTAGTTTGCCTATAGAAACATAGAAGCATAGACTTTGATGGCAGATAAGGACCACTTGGCCCACCCAGTCTGCCCATTTCCCTACCTATTATATAAGCTGCAGGTTCTAGTTAACCAACAGCCAACTTCCTGAAACTCCCCACTATAATTGCCTTATGTCTGTCCCCCACTGTTTTAGACTGCACAACCTTCCCAGGAAGGTGGTTCCATGTGTCCACCACTCTCTCCATGAAAAATAATTTCCTCACATTACCCCTGAGCTGTCCCCCTATTATCTTTAAATTGTGCCCCCTTGTTCTTGCACATCTGTTTTTCTGAAAGTTGCTACCCTCCTGGACTTTGCTGATTCCCTTGAGGTACTTGAAAGTTTCTATCATGACCCCCCATCCCTCCTTTCATCAATGGTATACATATTAAACTCTCTCAGTCTCTCTCTTCATATGGTTTCTGATGCAGACCCTGTACCATTTTAGTTGCCCTCCTCTGGACTTCTTCCATCCTGTCTATGTCCTTGCATAGATGGGGTCTCCAAAACTGCATGCAGTACTCCAGATGGGGTCTCATCAACTGTCTGTACAGAGGGATAACCACTTCCCTTTTTCTACTTTTGATGCCCCTCCCTATGCATCCCAGTATCCCCCCAGCTCTCCTTACTGACTTTTCACATTGCTTACCCACCTTTAGGTCTTCTGATATGATTACCCCGTCCCTTTCCGTTATTGTTGTTGTTAGCACCTCCCTGCCATTGTGTACTCTTCTCCTGGGTTTTTGTTTCCCAGGTGCATTACTTTGCACTTCTTTGCATTGAATCTAAGTTGCCATACATCTGACTATTCCTCCAACTTTGCCAAGTCCCTGCTCATCCTTTCTACCCCCCCATGCATCAACTCTGTTGCAGAACTTTGTGTCATCTGCAAAGAGGCATACCTTTCCTTCCAGACCCTCTGCAATGTCACCTATAAAGACGTTAAAGAGGACTGGACCCAGTACTGAGCCCTTTCTTCGGAATGAGTTCCATTCACTATTACCTTCTGTGTCCTATTGTGTAGCCAGTTTCTGTTGAAATGGGTTGTAAGAGCAAATAGCAGGATAGTATATACTTAAATCTGAATCATGATATATCAAGACTTTTTTCCACTCCAAAACATTTTGGTATAAACAACTTTTCCTTTCAATCTGAAAATCAAGGGAATCTTTAAAATATTTCCTTACAGACAATGAAAAGGGTTAGTGGCACTACTGGATACAGGGAAGAGGGTGAACCTTTATGCCCTCAAAAAGAAGCTTCAATTGATCTGTACTATGGCTCTTTTTCTGAGACTTCATATTCTTTAGCTTTGTCACCAGAAGTACCAAATACTATCAAGGTTGATAACAACTGGAACCCTGAATTAAGGAGCATCAGTGCAGATATACAGATAGCTATAGATGTTCTAAACATTTTGGATACAAAGGGTCATAAGGAGAATCAAAAAACAATTTCTAACCAGCAAATTAAATACCCACATTACAATAAAACTAAAGACCCAGTTGAAACATATCAATTTAGTTCAGATGAAGGACTAAAGGTATTTATGAAAAACCCATATGCAGCACATTTGGTGCTAATGGATCAGCAGTAGGGGTTTGTAATGAGTTAGAAACTCTGAAGGGGTATATAGCAATCAATGGTTCTAGACTGGATGATGTTATAAATAAATCAGATAAGATTATCCCAATAAATGGTTCTCCATCAATATCCTTATCTACAGAAACTGTTGCCCATATCAGATCAGTTTTTTCTACCATTTATATACTGGATTCCCCAATAATTAGGAAAAGGAAAAATCAGAGGAAAAATAAAAAGAGAAAGAGCAAGAGTTTCGTTGAAACAAAGATAATGACAGATACAAATAAAAAGCAAAAGATAAGTGGATTAGAGAGAGGACCTAAACTTTTAGGAAATTAAGTCACAATTGATAGTAAAGGTAGTAGTGATCATCAGTTTGATGGAGTAACAGAAGATAAAATACAGGAAGCCTTTAAATCGCTGAATCAAACCAACACGCAAAAACATAGGGTCTCTCTGCAAAACATTACTCAGGAACTTAATTTATTTAAAGATGACTGAACAGCTTTCAGACAGGATTGGCAAAACTGGAAGAAGTGAAATTCAGCAAATTATTTCAGTACCAAAAAAACGTGAAATGATAATACGCAGTAGGTTATTTCTCAAAATCCACAAAATCGTAGGATGTTAGTGTATGTGTTAGATTCTGCTATTTGATGTTTATATGTGTATCAATGGAATTGGTTAAATTCTATGGGTGAAAACAAAAAACAGACTGTGCACTTTTTAAGGGCATCCATGGGCGCTGACAGCACAGAGATGTTATGCAGATCTGGAAGGACAAGGACAGTGAGGCTCATGATTGTATTTTTATATTTTGTTCCAATGCTAGAATAGCTAATCAAGTTTGGCTCAATAATAACTTGCTAAAGGGACTTGGATATTCAACTGATTTTGTAAATAGAAGGCAATTGAATAAGTTACA
The DNA here is from genome assembly GCA_016271365.2 of Neoceratodus forsteri. Classification (NCBI taxonomy): domain Eukaryota; kingdom Metazoa; phylum Chordata; order Ceratodontiformes; family Ceratodontidae; genus Neoceratodus; species Neoceratodus forsteri. The sequence goes on along the minus strand of CM057452.1, from coordinate 262,393,659 downwards.
TCAAGAGACAGGTAAAAAACGTATCAGTATATTTGGACTGAAATCTTTGTTTAAAGAAAATTCTGGTAAATTAAGGAATGCAGTGATAAATTTGTTCACACATGCCCTCAATATTCCAGACTCTGAAATAATAATAGAGAGGATACAGAGGAGGAAAACATTAAACAACATGGGGCAGGTGGACATTGCAATTAGAGATGAGGACACCATAGAAAAGATACTTCAGAGAGCCTCACTATTGGACCCTGTAGGTGTACACATAGTGGAGAGCAACATACTTAGTCCTGTTGATGTGAACAAAAATACTAACAACAGAGCAAATGCTCAAAATACAGAAATTCCATCTCCCAGTATTGTATTCCTATATGGCTTGAGCAGAACTATAAATGAGAACTCTAATGATCTTAAACAAATAGTATCAGACCTGTTTGAGCAACTGTTGGATATTTCAATTGAGTATCCTGGGGCATTAAAGGTAGTTAGGTGCAGCAGGGAGATGGATATTGATCAAATCCAAATCACAATAAAATATGAGAGTTTATATAACAAAATAATACACAATATGCTAATGTTAGATACTACGGGTTTATACATTGTTCCATTTAATGCTTCCTCCATAAATAGAACTGTGGAGAATTTAAGTATCAATAGCACTGGTTCTGTATTAGAAAATGTAAAGGAAAAAGCAATAAAAAGAAAAGATATTTATAATGTCTCAGTTTTAAACCGCTTTGAATTGCCCAGTTTGCAAGGTGAATGACTTATAGATCATAGTCTCAAATCAAGGACAAGGGACACAGATTTGAGTCCCAAACCAGCAGTTATATCTTGGAATATAGCAGGAGTAGAATCTAAATTTGCAGAAAAAGAATGCTTAGAATTGTTAAACCAGTCTACAATCATATGCTTACAGGAAACATGGCATCAGGCAGAAATGACATTACATTAAATAATTATTGTACTTTTCAGTCCCTTGGGAAACACACACTATAAAGCTGGATGTCCTGCAGGGGGGCTAGTTACATGGGTCAAGATCAGGAAGGATGTTAAGGCTGAAATATTATTTTCCAACTCCTTTTGCCAAGATTGTTCTATACAATTAAGTGGGCTGAAATTTTGACTCATAAATGTTTATATTCTTCCTCACAATTCAAGATATTTTTATCCCAAGATTTGGGAAGATCTTGAAGAAATTTTACACAAAACATGGGCCATTACAGCATGTGAAGAAATGTTGATGTGTGGAGATTTTAACGCAAGACTTGGTAATTATGATGGCTTCTCAGATGTAGATAAACAAAACTGGAGATTTGAAAATGCCTACAAATTTACTAGGATCTCAAAAGATTCAATAGTAAACAAGAGAGGTCTTAGTTTAATTAATATTTTAACTCCACACAATCTTGCTCCACTTAATGGAAGGATAATGGGTGATACTGAGGGTAATTATACCCATTACAATTCTGTTGGACCCTCTGTAATAGATTTTTTTTTTGGAACAATACAATGGACATATGGGAGACTTGTTTGGTAATTCCTAGGAGTAATAGTGATAATTTCCCATTGGCTTTGACTTATAAAATTATGGATGTTAAAATCCCAGTTATATGTCATCATGAGGTAGAAATACGTAATAAGAAAACATTAAATGGAAGTAGGAATTAAGTGGATAGATAAATTCTATTATTTAAACATGTTTTAATTTTACATGTGATAAACAAGATGGCTCGGATTTAGTAAAACAGTTGAATACATGTCTTGAGGCTATCAGAGAGTCTCTTACAATAACCTATAGACCTACTGGTAGAAATAATACTTGGTATGACAGTGAATGCCAGCAAGCAAACAAGTTCTGAATCAAAGAATTAGAAACATTTGCTGCAGTAAACAGAAAGAGGTATTTAGACTTTTGAACAAAAAGAGAGAAAGCTATAAGATACTACTTAAGAAAAAACAAGTAGAATTTCAACAAAGCCAATGGAAAAGAATGCTATCAGCTATAGAAAAAAGTATAATCAGGCCTACTGGCAGATGGTAGCAAAAGGTACGAATAATCAAAAAACCTGTTTAGATTCATATATCCCCATGAATATGTGGGTTGAGTTTTATACAGATTTTTTTATTTAAATATTCAAAATGAAGAGTTTATACAATGCAAGGAATTGTTGCAATCCCCTTTCTGCACAAATGCAGAGGTTTACTTCGCTATAGTAACAATGAAAAAAGGAAAAGCTCCAGGACCTGACCTTATCCCTGCAGAAGTTTTCTTGCTCTCACCTTCCCTTTGGGCTTCTATTCTTGCTCCAATTTTCAATTATCAGGTAACTAAATTAGCATTCCCTAAATCTTGGGAAGGGGCTACAATAATATCCGTTCATAAGAAAGGTAATAAATCTGACCCTCGTATGTATTGGCCAATTTCACTTTTAGATAATCTGGGTAACATATTTACAAAAGTGGTATTAGGGAAATTATGGGAACAGATTAAATTATTGGGTGATTTTTTGGAATGTTAAGCAGGCTTTCAATCTGGTTATTCTACAATGGATAACTGCTTCACATAATACATCTTTTCGAAAAATATGTGACTCTTCGTAAACAACATTATACGCTGCATTTATAGACTTTAGCTCAGCCTTCGACTCAATTTCACACAATATACTTTGGGTATTAATGAGGGAATGGGGTTTAAGTGGGGACATAATTACAGTGATTAAAGAAATATATAAGGATACTTGGGCGCAGGTAAGAGTGGGTTACCCTGAGCAATTATCAGGTACTTTTAAAACAAATCGTGGTATAAGGCAGGGTTGTGTCCTGTCTCCCACACTATTTTGTATTTATGTAAATAAATTATTATTAGAGTTTGAACATTCAGAACCTGACTTGCCCAGGATTAAAAACAAAATGTGTCCTGCTTTAGCATTTGCTGACGATCTTGTCCTAGTTTCCTTGACACAAAGGGGACTTCAAGGAAAGCTGGACATTTTGAATGAGTATGTAAAAAAATATAAACTTTCAATAAATGAGTTGAAAAGTCAGATCATGATTATTGGTTCTAATAAAATGAAGCAAATATGGAAGGTGGGAGGAAAAATCTTCAGGTTACTTAAGTGATAATATTCAGTTAGTTGGAGTATATGAAGCAATAACTGGCTTCTGTGGATAATTAAACACCAAGGCGAAGCCAAGGCATTTAATCACCACAGAAGTCAATTATTGCGAGTATACTCCAACTAACTGAATGTTATTACTATTATACAAGTTGGAGTTGCTTGTAAGTGTCATTTTTATTATTTGCTAAGGTACATTTATAGATTAGTAGCTACAATAATGAGAGTTAGACTGTGCAGGATTGTATATCGGGAGTGGGAGAGGTGTACAATGTGTGAAACGAGGTTTTGGTGATGAGTAGGAGGGTTTGTAATAAAGGACTGCATAGTTTGGGGCAACATTGTGTGGAGCAGTGAAAAAATATGTTTCTGATGTATTGCAGATCTGGAGGACTTTGGGAATGTATTTTGAGTTAGGGGTTGTGTAAAAAGTTGAAAATCAGCTTCCCTTATTGAAGCAGGATAGCAGTCCAAAGTCCGTGAAAGAAGAGTGAGTGAACTGCCGTGCTTTGAAGTTTCTAAATATAAGCAAGGTGCAGGAAAATGTGTTATGTTCTGCAAGAAGTAGTATGTGGGAATGGGTAAAGAGGGTGATTGAAATATTGAGGGAAGGTGCTCAGAGTAATGACAGTATGCAGAGTGGGTTGTGCAGGAGGATTCTGTATCAGACCATGGTTTAAGTCCCATTAACTGTTATGCAGCACTTTACTACGAGATGGGATTAGGAAGGCAGAGCAGCGAAAGGTACAACTGTGTGATGTCCAGTGTTATCTTGAGTGTTAGGGACTTCAGGAGTGTAGAAGCAGACCTAGAATTAATTTTTGTTAATAGAAAATGTATTCTGAGAGTAGAGACAGGAATCAAGTGTAAGGAAAAATAAGCAGGGAAAGAGTGCACGGTAGCTAAGCACATAGTTAGGGAGTGCATTTTTTTTTACACTGGAGCATGATAAGTTTCATAGGGAAGAGACAGATTTATTATGTTTTTTTATAAAGGTTTGGCAAAAAAACGTGCTGAGCATTATGGTGGCTTGTTTGGCAGTGATGTGCACACAGAATTAAGCTGTTGGGGGCGGGGTGCTCACGCCGTACAGCTGAGAAAATGTGTGGTAGTCTTAAGTGTTTTTTAAAACAAACTGAGGGAAAGTGGTGCAAGAGTGGCATATTAAAGAATTTTCTGTGTTCTCTGTGTGGAGGTCTTTTATTCACGTAAGTCTGAAGGAACGAGGTTGTGTCAGAAAATGTATTGGGGAAATTTTAATGTATTAGTAATGATAAATTAATTTTAATAGTGTCAGTGCCCATTTCATTTGTTTTTTGTTAGTTTTCTCATGTTTTTTGTATACAGAATTATGGGTTTTTCTTCTGTGTGAGAGTGTGGAAGCTTGTGGTGGTCAGTACGGGACCTGGTGAGGAGGATGGCTGTTCTGACACCATTTTTAATTTTTTTATTTTGTGATGGTCGAGGTTTGTATAAATGACTGTAGGCATGGTTTCTGTTTGATTAAATGACTGTGGGAGGGGTAAAGAATAAATGACTCTGGGGGATCTGAGATGCAATTTGTGGGGGAATAACTGGCAGTAGTTCTTGAGTGTGATTGGCTGAGAGGAGATGCCTCTCATATAATAAATCATATACCTACTTGGGACTGTATCTATCAAATGATGGATGATGGTCCAAGCATGTTAAAATGATATTACCTAAACTTAAATTAATAGCAAATTCATTGAAGGTTTTTAATTATAAATTTGGGGAGGATTCTATAAAGCCACTTGTGGAGGCAATTAAAGCTAAATATTATACCCAGATATTATATCAATCAGAAGTGTGGGATTTTGAGAACCGTCAGGCTTTGGAAACTCCTATGAACAAATTGCTTAGAAATTCCTTGGGACTTAATAATTCAATCCCTGCTGCTCTTATACATGCTGAAATTGGTCTAAATTGCCCAAAAGCTTATGCATGTTCTAATCAATTATTGGATAAAGCTATTATCTATGGACAATACAAGATGACCTGCATTCTTACTACAGGAAAAGTGTCACTGGGGAAATATAGGATGCTATAGGTCCAAATGGCTAACAAAAGTAAATACAATTTTGGAGGAAACAGATCTTAAATACTTGAAGAAATATCTTGATAATAATATAACAATAAGCCTTAAGTATAACCCATATGTAACTAACAAGATTATCAATCACTATAATATCCCAAGTATGATATCCCAAGAAAATCATGGCTTATCCCAATTTGGGAAAAAATTGATTTGGACGACAACCAATTATTAGTAAATATTTTATTTACAACAAAGGATGAATTAATACTTCATGAAACTGTAGGCTACCTCTTGGCAATTTCTAAAATAAAATTGCAAAATAAATGATGCTACTAAATTCAGTGCTCATATATTCATAGATTCAATGCTAAGAAGTGCAAGGTAATGCACCTGGGAATCAAAAACCCAGGGGAAGAGTACACAATGGGGGGTGAGATACTAACAACAACAAAAATGGAAAGGGACCTGGGGGTAGTCATATTAGATGACCTAAAGATGGGCAAGCAATGTGAGAGGGCAGCAAGGAAGGAAGGGGAGGATACTGGGATGCATAGAGAGGCATCACCAGTAGAAAACAAGAAGTTATTATCCCTCTGTACAGACAGCTGGTCAGACCCCATCTGAGTACTCATGCAGTTCTGGAGACCCAGTCTCCACAAAGACATAGACAGGATGGAAGCTGTCCAGAGGGGGCACTAAAATGGTGCAGGGTCTGCACCAAAGACATATGAAGAGAGACTTAAGGAGCTTAATATGTATAACCTCGAGGAAAGGAGGAGAGGGGACATGATAGAAACTTTCAAGTACCTCAAAGGAATCAACAAAGTCAAGAGGTAGCATCTTTCAAAAAGGTGTGCAAGAACAAGGGGCACAATTTGAAGATAGAGGAGGGGCTCAGAGGTAATTTAAGGAAGTATTTTTTCACAGAGAGGGTTGTGGATGCGTGGAACGGCCTTCTGGAGGAGGTTGTGGAGTCAAAAACAGTGGTGGAATTCAAGCATGCATGGGACAGTCATAAGGCAATTCTAGGGGTTGGGGGTAGGAAGAAGTAGGCTGCTGGTTAACTAGGATCTGCAGCTTGTCCATTAGGTAGGGAAATGGGCAGACTGGGTGGGCCAAGTGGTCTTTATCTGCCGTCAAATTCTATGTTTCTATGTTTCTATAAAACTTTGGACTTGGAGAGTGTGACAAAAAGCAGAATATCTCCCTGGCTACAGGATAATGATCCCATATTTTGTTATAGAGAATATTTAGATATATTACAGAATTTAAAACAGAGGCAATTATATACTAGATATAGGTTTGAGATGTTTTTCAGTAATGTATTATTAGCCAGATAAAAAAAAAATAGCAAGTGAGTCTGCAGTGTGTTGCACTTGTACAAATAAAGTTAAAGAGGACATTATTTCATGTGATTATGAAGTGTCCATGGTATGATATCCCAAGAAAACCATGGCTTATCCCAATTTGGTAAAAAATTGATTTGGACGACAACCAATTATTAGTAAATATTTTATTTACAACAAAGGATGAATTAATACTTAATAAAACTGTAGGCTACCTCTTGGAAATTTCTAAAATAAAATTGCAACATAAATGATACTACTAAATTCTAACTTGTACAGTGCAATGGACAATATACCATTTTGGCAGAATGAAAAATCAGGATTTTTATGTTTTTAAAATTTCTGAAATATTTGTGCGATACATTATTATAATGTATGCATTTATATGTGTGTTTATTTAAGAATATTTAATTATCAGTGTAATGTATTTGTGTTTATGTATTTTATCATTGTTAAGGTCATTGACCTAACAACAAATCTTTAACTAACTAACTAACTACCTCTTTCGGGTTTTAAGGAACCAGCCTGAAGGTCTTAACTGTCATTCTCATTTTGTTAGACTCTTTAAGAGACTCTTCCCCTGCTGACCAAACAGATAAGTGCCATCAAAGGGCACATTCATGATCTGTTGTTGGACATCAGGGATGAAGCCTGCAGTCTGCAGCCAAGAGTGTTGTCTGATGCATATATGTGAAGTCACAGAACGAGCTGCTGCATCAGAAGCATCCATAGAGACTTTAAGCTGGTAGTTTTAAAGATTCAATGTCTTGTTTAACAACAAGCAGCATCTCTTGTATTGTATTGTCTCTGTGTCTGACAGGGCTTCTGCCAGAGACTTAGTTTGCATGAGAGGGCATACTCCTTCTTAGGGGAGTGGTCCTGGTAGCTAGCTATATTCATGCCAACAATAGCCAAGGCATAGACCTGCTTGCCCACGGTGTCTACCTTGCATGACTCCTTGTTAGTGGGTTGCACAGTGACCTTGGGCACTATAGCTTTGTTGTTATCAGCCAGAACAATAGTGGCATCCATTATTGGCTGAGTTAAATACATGAGCTTAGACTTGGGGACCTTGTGTTATTTGTCTGCCTGCTTGGCAACAGCTGCCACAGTAGCAGGCCTCCTCCAAGCTGCCTTTGAGAGAGTCTCCAGGGTAGGTTGGATGGGAGGAACTAGTGAGACTGGGATATTAGGCAAGTATAGAAACTCCAGTTAGATGCACCTAGCCTGGTCTGTGGCTGCTGGCTTGAAATGTAGTGCAGTATGCATATTTCTGAGCAGAGCCTGAAAGGAGAGATCCTACCTATGTATGGTGACAGGAACCAGTTCAAGGATTTCTGGACCATAGTACAAGTCAAGTCCAAAATACTAGATAAAAACATTTCATACAATATAGTGGGATATGTGCAAGCATACATGCAATTAAAGCGTTACTAAACATTCATCAAATGGCTCATATGAATGCATATTTTACAAAGTGCCAGTTGCTTTTAACTTTCCAAATTTTAATGTAACCTGAGCTTTTTCATCCTTATTTTCCTAGTAAGCATCAGGAATTTCCCCACTCCATGAATAATTAGAGGTTCCTCGGTTGTCAAAAGAATGGTAACCGACTCAATTTCATTTGCAAGGACTATGGAATCAGTAGTTGGCTGTAACCAATTAGTCCTAATTCTATTATACCATAAACATTTTAGCATGACGTGTGCCAGATTTTCCTTTTCAGTCTGGTTATAGTTACAGTACACAAGCCATCTCTTAGGTCCCGTGATTTATTATACAGAGCTGTTCTGGGCTTGGATTCAAATAGTTCAAGCTTAAAATGTGTAACATGTTTACATATATTTGGATCCTCCAAGAAACATAGAAACATAGAATTTGACGGCAGATAAGGACAGCTTGGCCCACCCAGTCTGCTCATTTCCCTGCCTACTAGATAAGCTGCAGATCCTAGTTAACCAGCAGCCTACTTTTTCCTACCCCCATTCCCTAGAATTGCCTTATGACTGTCCCATGCATGCTTGAATTCCACCACTGTTTTTGACTCCACGACCTCCTCCGGAAGGCCGTTCCATGCATACACAACCCTCTCTGTGAAAAAATACTTCCTTAAATTACCTCTGAGCCACCCCTCCTCTATCTTCAAATTGTGCCCCCTTGTTCTTGCACACCTCTTTTTTTGAAAGATGCTACCCTCTTGGACTTTGTTGATTCCCTTGAGGTACTTGAAAGTTTCTAGCATGTCCCTCTCCCTCCTTTCCTCGAGGCTATACATATTAAGCTTCTTTAGTCTCTCTTCATATGTCTCCCGGTGCAGACCCTGCACCATTTTAGTTGCCCTCCTCTGGACAGCTTCCATCCTGTCTATGTCTTTGCGAAAACTGGGTCTCCAGAACTGCACGCAGTACTCCAGATGGGGTCTGACCGGCTGTCTGTACAGAGGGATAATAACTTCCTGTTTCCTACTGGTGATGCCTCTCCCTATGCATCCCAATATCCCCCCAGCCCTCATTTCTGCCCTCTCACATTGCTTGCCCACCTTTAGGTCATCTGATATGACTACCCCCAGGTCCCTTTCCATTTTTGTTGTTGTTAGTATCTCACCCCCCATTGTGTACTCTTCCCTTGGGTTTTTGTTTCCCAGGTGCATTACCTTGCACTTCTTAGCATTGAATCTAAGCTGCCATACATTTGACTATTCTTCTAACCTTGCCAAGATAAAATCTATACCCATCTTTATTAGCATTATGTGAGTACCATTTAGCATACTTTGAGGCTTCTACACATGCTGTATCTATATCCCTATAAGACTTTGTTATTGTCCTTTAAATAAAAGGGAGTTTAATTTAAAGGGAGGCAGTATAGTGCAGTGGTTTAAGGCTCTGAGCTGCAAATTTGGTGTCATCCAGCAGACCAAACCTGGGTTTGAATCTCACAGCTTCCACTTGCATACTGTGTGACCCTGAGCAAGTCACTTAACTTCCCTGTGCTCCCAGGTCACACCTGTAAAAAAATTTCAGCTTAGTGAGCTATTTCTGGTTAAACAATTGAAAAAAAATATATATATATAGCCTATAATGTTCACTAATACTAATCCCCCATTGTACATATTTTATAAGAAAATCCAGAACATATTTCTTAAGGAGTCTTCTAGAATGTTGATACCAGAGAGAATCTTTGGAACCCTTCTTTTCCCAGTCCACCTTTCCAAGCAAGCATTGTTTAACCCAGCTGTCACTGGGTAATTTTAATATTCTACTCCAGTAATTAATAACTCTAATATCTGCCAGAGCTTGAAATCTAACTAAACCAAGCTCAGCTCAAATAAAGTATGCAGGAGTTGATTTTTGACAACCTAAGGCAGTTCTTAGCAACTGTATTGCCGTTTTTCTAGTTGATCAGTTTGACTCATCCTCTAAATCTCTGCTCTGTATAATGACTGAGCATTACGTTTGGCTTACAGAGCATGTACTAATGGTCTAGTAGGGGACTCACCATATAAATAATTAAATCTAGCTAACATGTTCACTGTAAGTTTTTTTTTAGATATGGTATATTCAAAATGGGAGTTCCATGAGACATTATTTGTGAAAATAATTCCCAAGTAAGTGTACTTATTAAATATTTCAAGTTTAACATGATTAAGTTTCCATGAGTATTTGGTTTTTCTTGCTCCAATGACTAATACTTTAGGTTTTTCCAAATTTATCTTTAAGGACAAAGACGCTAACATTTTGGCTAGCAGGTTAAGCTTATTTTGTAACCCAACAACAGTTACTGAGTGCAATACCAAATCATCTACGTATGCTAAGGAAGAACATGGATTTGTGCTAATTTTAGGAGAGTCAGTCACAGATGTTTGCAGTTCAGTAAGAACATAATTCAGATAAATACAGAATAACATGGGTGGTGCCCATATGCATCCTTGCCTGACTCCTTTGTTAGTTTTTATATTATTAGATTATTTCCTGTTCTTAGTTTTACCCATGTATATGTATATAAGTTTCTGATACAATTAATGAAAACTGGGAAAATATCCCATTTCATCATTACATCTGGTAGTATAGTTCTATTTACTGCATCGAATGCTAAACTATAATTTATAAATGTCAAATACAATTTCTGCTTCCTAATTTTAACATATTTCTCAAGTTCAAGTTCAAGTTTATTGGTCGGCAACAATGCCATTACAAATGAAAATAAAAGAAAAGAAAAAGGACAGATAAATAGTAAAAATATTAAACTTACAAGACAGCATAAAAGCTTGTTATACATTAAAATGCTGACAGCTTGTTTCATAAAAGCAGTTATGGTCTTATAACAACCTAGATAATAAAATCATTTAAAATGTATAAAATCCAAATCAAAAGGTTTAGCCTTTGCTGTGGTGGCCCCAAAGTTGATAGGCGCCTAATTATTTAAAAGGAGAGAGACTCATACAGACAGGTAATAATTATTAAATTGCGCCTGATGGTACTTTTACTGACAATCATAGGTTAGTCATGAATGGACAACTTACAGTTATAGTTGGGACTTGTTGATATTGTATCTATGATTAGTCTCTATGCTTGGTCCTTTTTTAATGATTGGTTTAGAATTATCCAGTCAGATGAAGCCTTCTCTGGTCAATTATTTTAAGAAAAGAGACCACGGAGCTCAAAATTATGGGATTGGCATTTGAGAGTAGATAAGTCAATGATTGCATTGGTTGGTATGATTGTGAATTCAGTATATTGCCCAGCCAAATGACCCTGTGTTTCTCATATAGGGGACATAGGATCACTAGGTCCATTAGGTTGTCTTCTCCCAAGCCACAGTTACACCTATATTTCCTGTTCTTTTCCCCTAGGTATAGGCCCATTTTTTGTTGCTCTCAAATACCTCAAAACGGAACCTGGTAAGAAGGGTCCTATCCCGTGGGGAGTGTAAGATATGGAGGTATCTTTCAACATATTTCTCAATCAAATGTGAGAATACAAAGCAATTGTCTATGGTGGAATAATTTGCACGAAATCCTGCTTGAGCAGGAGCAAGTCCACCAAGCATGTCCACTTCCCTCTTTAGTGTTCCCAACAGGATTTTGGCATATACTTTACCCAATATATCTAGTAGGCTGATGAGCCTATATATCGAGGGATCATTTTTTGGTCCCTTCTTATAAATGGGTACTGTTATTGAGCTCATTCAGGTATATAGTGTATGATTTTGTGTCATGCATTCGGTAAAGAATAGCACTAAAGAGTCTGCCCACTCTTCTGCTATGCATGTATAAAGTTCCCCAAGGATTTTTTCTGATCCTGGTGCTTTATTCTTTTTTAGACTAACTATTGCAGCCAAAACTTCTAATTTGGTGATACACCTATAAATGGATTTTATTTCTTGCATCTCCATTTTCCTCCATGAGGAGGCAACTATGAGGTCATAAAGTATAGTGTTATAATATTTAGTACATGTATCCATATCGATCTGATGCACCAAGTCAGTTCACCACCCCTTACAACCTTTAGTGACCATTATCCAGAATGATTTAATATCAGTATTATTAATAGCTGTAACCATTTTCTCCCACTGAAGTTCATGATAGGCTTTCTTTCTTGTTTTAGAAAGGCCCTATAACTCCTCCTGGTTTCTTTTAATTCAGTAGCACTTACTTTATCAGCATTCTTTTTAGCTTTCCTTATTATATGCCTTAGATGTTTTTTCCTGCATCTTACATTCTGCATCAAACCAACCAGTAGTAGGTATAGCATTTTTTTCTGTACAATAGGTTTATAAAGATTTTTCTCCAGTTCTTGGAAGAAAACCTGCAATTTTTGATGCATAAGTTTGGGATCATTATTAATAGGCCTCCATGTATTTAAAAATGCATTACCTGGTTCACTATCAGGCCTTCCAGGGTTCATATCCATTCTAGTTTTTTTGAGTATATGACCCTCACATCTACTAGGTCTACTGGTCTCTTTGTAACTTTTGTTTCATTAATATTTACAGCTTTATATAAAATAAATGGGAACTGGTCGCTTTCATTCCTAGGATGAACAACAAGGTCCATCCAAAAGTCTGGCTCGCCTTGCCATAATATTAGGTCCAAAACAGAAGCTCCCACATTCATAAAATAAGTTGGTCAGCCTTCTCTATCCCCTTCTAGTCTACCATTTAATGGAAATATTAGATTGTCATCCATTAACTTGATCAGCCTCTGGCCATTGAAATTATATCTTAAGTCCCTAGATGTTCTTTTAATTCTAGTTACATTTGGGTATATAAATCCAAATATGGAGTTGTCACTAAAACCGTCATATATTCCAATCCTTCCATTAAAATCTCGTAGAAGTAGGAGATATGCATTTGGTGATTTCAGCTGGGCATCTCTTATTAAATCTATCAACTTTTCCCATATACTGTTAGTCAAGATCTTGTTTTTTAAAGGTGGAATATAACAATTAAATAGCAGTATCTTGGTGCCAGAAAAAGACAAGCTAATCCCTATGAAGTTAACATCCTGCATTATTATCTAAAAATTTGTAAATATTCCTGTTTTTACATAGGTGGCTAATCCTTCCAATCTATGACCAACTTTAGCTGTCCTTATGCCAGGTTTTTGTACAAGGGTGAAATCATTTATATCAATATCTTCATTGGTACCATGCCAGGTTTCCTGAAAACAAATTAAGTAAAATTTACTAATAAACTTAATCCAATCCTGGTCATGGATTTTAGACTTAAGATAGCTATATTCCAGGAAATAAGAAAATCATGTCTACATTTACCATTGTTCGAAGAACACATTGTAGAATTAGATCCAGGCACCTCATTTGGCAGAACCAGTCAGTTGTCATATCCTGCCAAAGCCATGTATCTGTTCTTAGTTGGGATTGTAAAGGAACTATTCACATTATTAATTTTCCCAGCAGGACTATACAGTCACTTTGCTTGATTCATGAAGTACAGTGGAATACCTTCCAGACCATGAAGGTAATCTAAAAAGAGTCCCATGGACTCTAGATCTTTTGTTTTTGGCCATATTCAGTTGGTTACCTCTGAATTCTTAAATAAAATATCAATTTGCCCATCCCCTCTAAGGCTCAGATGTCTCTATGCCCCCAGTACCCCATTCCTTCCCAGTCTTATGCATAAAAGGTTTGCAAACAAGTTACACAAAACCTTAGTAAGTTTAGCATTTGTTTCATTGGGGAGTTTTTTACACCCAAATAAGCTCACTGTAACTGGTTTTGCGTCATCATTTGTTGTTGGGTAATGCCCTCCGTAATTCACTCCTTGCCTCTGGTCCTGCATAGTTATTTATTTATTTATTTACTGGGTGGGTATGCTGATCCAGTGGACCATTTTCAGGCATGACCCGGGCCATACAGATGGCACATCGAATGTACAAATACATTTACTTTACAATAGAAAATGCATAGAATGTACAATACATTAACATTGATTTAGGCGATGTTAACAGATGATAAAACAAACTGGAAATACATAAAAATAACCAGGTGGGTGGAGAACTGGTTGGCGGGCAGAAGCCAGAGAGTGGTGGTAAATGGGGTGTACTCCAGGATGGGGGGTGATGAGCTGAGTGCTCCAGGGGTCAGTGCTGGGACACCTTCTTCTTAATATTTACATCAGTAATATAGCAGAGGGGCTAAGGGGAAGAGTGTGTCTAGTTGCTGATGATACAAAGACCTGCAATAGGGTCCCCAAGGTGGGTGAAGGACATGAGCCAGGACCTGAAGATTCTTGAGGGATGGTCAGAGACTTGGCAACTGAAATTCAATGCCAAAAAGTGTGCTGTGATGCACTTGGGGCATAGAAACCTGCAAGCAGGATACACCCTAGGAGGGGAGGTCATTAAAGTAATGGAGCAGGAGAGGGATCTGGGGATTATAGTATCAAGCAACCTTAAGGTAAGTAACCAATGTAGCAGGGTGGTGGGGAAGGCCAATGGAATGTTGGCATGCATCAGCAGGGGCATTACTAGCAGAAGGAGGGAGGTACTGATGTCCCTCTACAAAGCCATGGTGAGGCCGCACATGGAGTGTGGAGTCCAGTTCTAGAAACCACACCTGTGAAAGGATATAGACAGGATAGAGTTCAGAGAAGGGCAAATGGGATGGTACAGGGTATGCAAGGGAAGACATATGAGCAGAGGTGTAAGGAATTGGATATGTGCATGCTGGAGACTAGAAGGGAGAAAGGGGACATGATTGAAACTTTTAAATATGTGAAGGGGATCAACAAAGTGAAGGAGGGTTGTTTACTTAAAAGGAAGGAGGGGGCTATAACTAGAGGGCATAGCGTAAGACTACAGGGAGAAAGATACAGAGGCAATGCGGGGGAGGTGATTCTTCATGGAGAGAGTGGTGGAGGCCTGAAACAGACTACCAGAGGAGGTGGTGGGGGCTAAAATGGCTGAGAGATTCAAGAGGGCATGTGACAGACATGTGGAGCTGAATAGTGGGGAGGAGTGGGGCAGTGGGAGGAGGGATGAGTGGGGGGCAAGGGGCAGACTAGATGGGCCGATGGGGTCCTTTTCTGCCATCAAGAGTCTATGATTCTGTGATAGAAATGTTTCCAGTGACAATGCAGCAATGGGTGAAAGCTATGCAACAGGATACCGGATACATGACTTGAGTACAATACAGTACACAAAAGGTATTAACAGTGTCCAGGACTCTTCTATTTTCATCAGACGGTGTGACAGAAAGGTTAAATATTTGTATTTCATGAAAATTTCTCCATACATAGTTCATTACCATTTCTGTTGTAAAACAAATGTCCACACGTTTGGCAAAGGTATCTTTTTCTACTTCTATGATTCTATTTACCTTGAGAAAATCAAATATTGCAACATCTAAGTCCATTTTCTCCTTCAGTAATGGGAGTATAAATTTTGTTAATTCCTGTGTTGTTTCACCCTCTATTCTCCTGATGTCATATAATCTAATAAATGATTGCTTTATTGTTTGTGATGTACCATGCCTTAGTTGATTAATATCTAACTCTACTTGTTGTTGTGCATCTTTTTTTTTGCTGCCCTCCAGTTGTGAGTCTATATTCATTTGCTTCACTGCATCATTTAAATTAACTTTCTTTTTAGTAAATGTACTTTCCTGCTGCTTTTCTTTTTTTCCTTTAGATGTTTTTGGGGTCTATGTATTCTGGTTTTGACTTTACTTTTACTTCTTTTTGTTTTTTCCAGTTTTTGCTTTAACCGTTTCCTTTCCCAAATTCTTGCTCCTTGGAGCATTTTTCTCTGCATCCATTATGGGAATATCAGCGTGAAAAATGATTGTGGAAAAATCTGGTCTATTGCCTTCCAATGAGATGGAGGAATATACATTTTCCTCTAGGAGGACTGAGGAAGATTTCCTTTCTGGGCGACAGGCGTATTTCATTTAGAATTCGGATAACATCGACCATCCTTGCAACGTTGATTGCAATGTACTGTAGAGCTAGATGTAAGTGTATAAAGTTTATATGGCACTGCTGAGTCATGTTCCTTGATCACGCCCACATACTTTCACACACTTTATGCCTTCAAAAAAAACTGCTCGCATAGCTGCTTCCGTGCCACAGTGCATCTGCATTGTCTTTGTGTTTGTGTGCCATGGCTCCTAAACTGCTAAAAACACTGCTAAAAACTAATTACAGCCACAGTGATGTCTTTATTTAAGTAGCTAAACACCCCTCACAGACCTGCCAACAAGAGAGACTTTTCTGCCTTAGAAACCGGCAACTTGGATGCCGATATTCTTTCGGTAACAGCTGGGCTATCCTACCTGATAGCAGATACTGAAGCAAAAGAACTTGCTGTATCTTCTTCACTGGCAAAAAAACACAGAGTGCATTCTGCCATGTACACCCCTGAGGTCAGATTTGAAATTGGCAAGTATTCGTGTGAGCATGGAGTAATGAATGCAACACGGTATAAGCTGAAAATTAATGAGAGGACAGTCCACACCTTCAGGCACAATTACAAAGAAAAACTGTCACAGACTCCAGACGCAGACAAACATACTAAAGAGCTGCCCATAAAAGCCCGAGGTCGCCCATGTATGCACATGTCAGACATAGAAGATGAACTTAAAAACAATATTAAAGCACTGAGGTCTGAGGGTGCAGTTATCAATGGTAGACTGTTGCTGGCAATAGCGACTGGGATTGTTAAAGCAAAATGCCCAGAACTGCTAGTGGAAATTGATAGCAGCCTCTCCTTTTCCAGGCAATGGTCCTGTTTTTTTCTAAATTGCATGGGTTTTAGCAAAAGAAAAGGCCCAAAGGCCACCAGAAAAACACCACAAGATTTTGATTCTTTAAAAACAAGCTACCTGAACAGAATTGCCACAGCGTGTCATTAGGAACTCATTCCCCCTGAGCTCATTTTAAATCTAGATAAGACAGGGGTCAACTTGGTTCTCTGCTCTGAATGGACAATGGACACTGTGGGGAAAAAGCAGGTTGAAGTTGCAGATTTGGGCAACAAATGCCAGATAACAGTGCTTCTCTGCTGCAATCTCTCTGGCCACTACCTACCACCTCAGATAATCTACCCTGGCCACACTGAACAGTGCCATCCCTCCTACAAGTGCCCCCAGATTGGCATGTTACGCATACCGAGAACCATTGGGCCAACACAGAGACAACAATTCAATACATTGAGTGTGTTATTGTCCCATATGTGCATTCAATAAAATAAAAACTGCAGCTGCTGAGTGTACAGAGGACACTGTTAATCCTACATATTTTTAGAGGTCACACAATGCAAGAAGTGCTTGACTCCTTTGACAAGCACAATATTGTTTCAGTCTTTGTGCCTGCTTCTTGCACCAATCTATTACAACCTCTGGACATTGCCATAAATAAAGTTTTTAAAGATAAACTGAAGCAACATTTTATGGAATGGTATGCCAATGAGGTAGCTGGCAAAGTGGCCAATTCGGATCAGGACCCCACAAGAAAGATTAACATCGATCTCAGAACAACTACACTGAAAAATCGTCACGCTCAGTGGCTGGTGAGCAGCTTTGCCAAACCGGCAGTTTGACCTGAGGACTGCAGTTGAGAATTTGAGCAAGCTGGCATCCTACAGGCACATACCAACTTTCTGAATGGTAAATTTGTTTCAACACCCCCAGCCAAACCTTGAAAAGCAGTGCAGTGATGTGTAATCCTTTTATTTTTCGGATGGTGACAGAGTGGTGTGAGGCAGCAACATGAAATGCCACAGTTCTAAAGGGTAAGTGTATTTCAATTAGCCTATTCAGAAACTAAACAAGCTGTGTACTGATGTTTGGCACTTTATTTTTCAGAAGCCACAGTGTGAGGCAGTGTGAAGTGTCAAACCTCAAAGCAGCAGAGCTCCAAGATGTGTGGCGACAACTTTTTTTCCCCCCCATTTTTTAATGTCCACTATGAAACAAAGTTTTCCCCACCTTGCAAACATGTTTGTTGTTTGAATTTATTCAATAATATCCCAGGAATTACTGAATACGTAGCAGCAGTAACCAGGAAGTAATCATACCAACCACATGGTTCTGACTGGCGGATCACAGCTCATGCTTAGTCGGTGGCTATGCGTGAGTCGGATACATCATGTAGTAGCGTGTAGTAGCACTTTTTCTGGATTACTGTATTTTTTGGATTATGTGGCCAATACTGAACAAATCTGGACACAAGGCACTGTAATACAGCCACTTATCACTACTTCATGCCTTGTCTTTATGTCTTGTGGTGCTTAAGTATGGCCATAGTGTCACAATCACACTCAGCAGGTCAGGCCCTCTGGTCCCACAGTACCAACCTCCGCTCTGAGCGCAATAATGTGAACAGGTAATAGACAGGGTAACCCTCCTGTCTGCTTGTGGGTCCGAATCAGCTTTGGTCTCAAGTTCTGGAGGGATTCAAACTGTGAACCTTATGCTAGTGTACCCAAATGTACAGGCCCAGATAATATTCTCTTCAGGGGGTGCAATATATCTTTCACCTAAGGGCACCTAACCAGGTATCCAAAATTAATCCTTCAAGTCTCTATAAAAGACCTTAGGTATATTCTTACCTTTTCCCAGTTTAGTAACACCATCAAGCTGTTGAACAGTTTTTGTCAGTCTCAACCCTCTATATGTCACATGCAAAAAAGAACTGGCAGACCCAGGCAGTCTTTCAAAATAAAGATTTTACTAAAGATGATAAAAATATGAAGAATGTAAACACAGAACAATATATCAAAGCGCATACAATCATTTAAAAGAAAAGCAAAGAAAACTACAAACTCCTACCAACGTACAGTTTAGATCTTTTCTATCTAATGTATTACATTTTTAAGTGCTCAAGTTAGATCAGAGATCTTGTTTCTTAAGAGTCCAAAAAGGTATAACACTAAACAGTTCCGACATGGTTCAGTTTAAACTGTCTCTCCACACCCCTTCTGTGAGTCATCTAGCTCCTCCTTTTAGAATATAAAAGAAATACAAAGAGAATGCCCTATCAGGAGGTATATTGAATAAGTGACATCAGCAAAAACTCATTTCCCAAATTATAAGTCTTTGATTTCCTAGTTCCTTGTCCCAAGGCATTTCAAAGGGTTTTATAGCTTTTTAACACCAGTTGATATTAAATGTTCTTCCTCTTAAGATGTCATAAAGGTTTTTGATTTTCATCCTCTGGCAGACTCATAAAGTCCGATTTCATTTCCCCTTCAAAAAAGCAACAGGTCATAAAAAGGCCATAAAATGCAATGTCTCAAGGAAGTTAATTACATTACAGAGATCTCCTGGTTAATTATACATTCTGTAGTTTTCATTGAAACCTGGTGGGGAAGGGGGTCACACAGGAGCACAGGCTGTCTTATGTCAGACAATCACACACTATATCTTTATATTACAAATATCATAGAACAATCATAGCCAGCTGGCTAAGCATCACACATAGTAGTCTCAACGAATCGGACATGTTTGTGTGACAGTACTCTGTTGGTGGCGTGTCGGCGAGCTACTGTAACAACAATTTAAAAGTCTGGTTTACAATTTTAAACTTATGCTATTACATTATACAGGAATTGTTATACAGCTGGGTCAGTAATAGGTACTGTAGTTTGACTGTATGCTGTGATCTAATCACACACAGTACACTGTAGCAATAACCAACCTCGTTTATTAAAATATGCTGTAAAAATAATTTCACTGAACTGGACCATTCAGCGATTATAGTGAAATAATTTTTACAGCAAACTTTTCTAGTTCTATGGTATTCTTTTAATGATTCAATTTCATTTCTGTTAATTATTAATTGCTCAAATAACATACGATTAGTTGCATATTGATTTTTCAGAACCTTAATGATATCTTCACTAAGGATTGAAGGACTATAGATCAATGTTCCACTGTTTTGCCTGTCACTTATTACTGAGGGGAAACTCATTTCATATGCTGCTTTTTTTTTTGTATTTTCTCTTTATGCGACTCCCCATAGTATCCCTGACTAGCCACTCCTTCAGAGCGCCAATGCCACCCTGTCACCTTACATCCCCTGCCACCATCCACAAGCCACCATTGCAGCCTTACCTGGGTAGCCCGGGAAAAAATCACTGTGCTGGAAGGGTCCCTCTCATCCGGGGGGGGGGAGTGCCTCATCAGCAGATTGCACATCCCAGGGGCTGTGAGGCTGGATCCAGGCTGAGTCCGCAGCTTCAGGTGGCAGGAGCCAGGCGCTCATCATCTGGCTGGACTGGGAGCTGTTTTTCTGTTTTTTCTGTTGCTCCACCCACCACAGTTTTTGGCCTTGCGTGTGACTGCAGATGACCTTCGGTGGGAATGTGTGGGGGGCATGATGAGGCAGCATGTCTCCCAAGCACACCATCTAATCTGCCCACAGGTGACCCGGGCAAAATCCACCCATCCAGGAGGGAAGCATCCAATGGACACTTGTGAAACCGCCTCCCTGCCAGTCTCCTCTCTAGGTGTCCAGCACAGGGCACAAACCTGGGTCACCAGCGTGCCAAGCAAACCCCTTCGCTAGGCACCACGGAACCAGTCATATGCTGCTTCTTGATGCAGGCACATATGTTCCTTGTTTGGCTGATGTGACTCCTCCTCATCTCTATCTCCTTCAATTACATTTCTTTTGTCAGTTAAAGAGGTATTTTTCTGAGTATTATCTAAATGTTTAAGCCCCTGTATAGTGTTTTCCAATCTGTCAATGACTTCTTTTAATGTGTTATTCCCTGTTATTTTAGCCATTCATACCATATTCTTATGGCCTTCCTCTGGCAGATCAGCATATCTTACCTTTTGGTCTATTAAATCAATGCTACTTCCCCCAATGGAATATTGAGGATCTCTAGAGGCCCACCCAATCAAATCTACAGTAAATCCAGTGATTCATTACCATCAGGATGAGCCTGTCTTTTAGAAGAGGACAGACTCTGCTCATTATCATTGTTCACACCATGTAAGGTAGTTCTGGAGTTCTTTGCATTAATAGACCATGAATTTGATAATTTGGGGGTTGAAGTAGGGGCAAATATATGTGAAGTGTTTGGCTTAAATGTGCCATCTTCAGTTTGATTTTTAACATTAACTTTAGGTTTTGTAATCACTTCGGTTATAGTTTGTTGTTTGAGAGTCCCTAAATTTTGTTTCTCACTACCTAAATTCCCATTATAAGTTTCCGCATTAATTTTGTTCTTTCTGTTTCCATTTGTTTTCTTCCTGTCCTTTTTTATACTTTTAGTTTTCTCCTGCTTCACCCCCACTTTCTCACCAATTCCGTTTGTACTCTTTTTTCTGAAATCCTTCATCCCCCTCTTTTTTGCCCCTGTCCTTATCATCAAGAGGATTCTTGTCTTGGGTAAAGTCCTCATTATCTGATTCAATTCCTGCTAAACTGTCCTGATTTTCCTGTATGTCTTTATTCAGAACCTCCATTTGCTGGCTTCTTGTAACTGCCATGTTCTATTGCTGTTATTAGGTGCATCAGAAAGAATATAGTAGCACTTGCCCTTACAATGTTATATAATATTAAAATATATTAAAGAGAAACTATGGTCAAAATTTCTGGCATCAGTATATTCAGAATTTGGATCAGCATAGCCGCAGTGAGCCTCATGGCAAATATAGAAACATGGAAACATAGACATTGACAGCAGATAAGGACTGCAAGGTCCATCCAATCTGCCAATTTTTTTCTACCTTATGAATGTGCCATCGGTCTTTGCTCTGTCAGTGACCTATCTATTCATACTCATCTGTATTGCTCCCTTATGCCTATCCCATGCCTGTTTGAAGCCCTGCACTGTATTCATATCCACCACTTCCTGTGGTAGGCCGGTCCATGCATCCACCATCCTTTCCTGTGAAAATAACTTCCTCACATTACCCCTTATTCACCTTCCCTTTAATCTCATGCTGTGCCCGCTTGTCCTGCTATTTTTCTTATATTGAAACATGTTGGACTGTTTCACCTTGTTAATGCCCTTAATGTGTTTGAATGTTTCGATCATATAGCCTCTTTCCCTCCTTTGCTCTAGGGTATACATATTGAGCTCCGTTAATCTGTCCTCATATGTTTTTTAATGCAGTCCCTGCACCATTTTGGTTGCCCTTCTCTGGACTGCCTCAATTTGGTTAATGTCCTTGTGAAGGTGTGGCCTCCAGTACTGCACACAGTACTCCAGATGGGGCCTAACCAGTGTCTTGTGAAGAGGGATTATTACCTCCCTCTTACAACTTGTGATACCCCTACAAATATACCCCCAACATACCACTAGCCTTACCTACTACTTTAGTGGTCTGCTTGGATGATTTCAGGTCATCTGTGATGATGATGATGCCCAAGTCTCTTTCTTCCCTTGTGACTGCCAGCAACTCCCCTCCCAGCCTATAGGTGGCTTCAGGGTTTCTCTTCCCTATGTGCATGATCTTGCACTTCTTTGCATTAAATCCCAGTTGCCACTCTTCTGACCATTTTGCTAGTTTATCCAGATCTCTTCTCATTCTGCCCACCCCATCTGGATCATCTACTCTGTTACAGATCTTGGTGTCATCTGCAAATAGACAAACCTTACCCTCCAGTCCATTTGCAATGTCACTGATGAAGATATTGAAGAGGACTGGCCCCAGGACTGATCCCTGAGGTACCCCATGTGTGACTTGCATCTCTTCTGACCGTATACCATTTACCACCACTCTCTGTTTTCTGTCTGTCAACCAGTTTGCCACCGAGCTGACCAACTTCTGACCCACCCCAAGCCTACCCAGCTTATTAATCAATCTTCTACGTGGAACAGTATCGAAAGCTTTGAAGAAGTCAAGGTAGGCGACATCAACTGCTCCCCCTTGGTCCACCACTCTGGTTACCCAGTCAAAGAAATCTATGAGATTAGTCTGACAGGACCTTTCTGTTGTAAACCCATGTTGTCTTGGATCCTGTGCCCCTATAGATTCCAAGGGTTGCACTATCCTTTCCTTAAGGAGTGCCTACATAATCTTGCCCACTACTGAGGTAAGACTGACTGGTCTGTAGTTCCCTGCCTCCTTCTTGCTACCACTCCTGTGGAGTGGGATCACATGAGCCCTTCTCCAGTCTTCCCAGGACCTCTCCTGTGCTCAGAAACTCACTAAACAGTTCTGATAATGGCTCTGCTAGTTCCACCCTTAGCTCCTTTAGTACCCTGGGATGTATGCCATTAGGTCCCATTGCTTTGTCCACCCTGAGCTTATTGAGCTCTTGTAGGACCCTTTCTTTTGTGAAGGGGCTAGTGCACACCTCCCTCCCCCCTGTGTCCATGGTGCTGAGCTGTGAGCCCTGCCCTACCTTCTCTTCAGTAAATACTGAGAAGTATCTATTTAGGGTAGATGCTTTTACATGGTCCTCCTCCTCACACACCCCCTTATCCCTTTGATCTTAGCAATACCCCCTCTGGACTTTCTCCTTTCACTAATGTCTCTATAGAAAGTCTTTCCACCTTCTTTTACTGTTTGTGCTAGTGATTCCTTGGTTTGGGCCTTTGTCTGCCTTACTGCCTCTTCTCTGCTTCCCTTAGGGAAGTTTGGTATGCCTCCCTATCTTCATCCCGGTGCATTCCCTTATATTTCCTGAAGGGCAGCCTTTTGGCTCTGACCTTGTCTGCTATTGTTTTTGAGAACCAAAGTGCTTTCCTTCTTCTTTTGCACTTCCTTTTCTCTCTAACACAATGGGATATTGCTTCAAGTATTGCATCCTTAATGCTTGACCACTTTTCCTGTACACACTCACCTGTATTTCCTCTTGCCAGGGCTAACTTAACTAGCTGAAATCTGTAAGTTACTTTGTTTAAAAGTTACAAGTCATTTTACAATCCTGTTTTCACTGCCTGTTCAAAAAAGTCAGTTTCATTGAAGAGCTGCTGCTGATGTCATCTCCAGAATTTACAGTCTAGTCCTCCCTGTCAACAAGCAGTGGCAGTATAGTGCAGTGGGCTAAGGTTCTGAGCTGCAGATCTGGAGACCTGGGTTTGAATCCCATAGCCACTTAGGTGCATACTGTTTGATCCTGAGCAAGTCACTTAACTTCCTTGTGCTCGCAGGTCACATTTGGAAACAAACTTTGGCTTAGTGTGCTACTTCTAGTTAAACAATGTTCCCTTCGCTTCCCTTATAGGACATGTTCCTCCTAAGTTTAAAGATAATGTGCAATGGTTTTCACAGATATAACAGTCATTGCCATTCAGTAAACATTATTTTAAAAACTATGTGTGTTACAGGTTTTGTAACAATGGTGACAATTTTTTTTTCTTTTTTGTGCCTTTTTGCTTTGGACCTTTTCTCCAGGGTTGCTGGATGCTGTGTCATAGCACATTGATGTGAGGTTTGCAAATTGGATAACTCTGATGTGGTAAAAAGGCTGTGATCATTCACACCTGTCATTCAATTGAGGTGATTTTTCAAGATGGCACTTTAAAACAATTATTCCATCTCCCTGTAAATGGGGGAGAGGTAATGCTGTTTTGAAACCTTACTATGAATTTCTATGTAGTAGCCAGCCCGGTGTTTTCTCCCTGGCAAGCTGTTACTTGACCTACATTCCGGCTCATCTATGTTGTACTCCACATTAAAATAATCATTTTATTGAGGCTAACACTTTATTTGTATTTATTTTTCTCTTTCGTAACCAGGTAAAGCCCACTAGGCACAAATGCCTGTTTTTAGGGGCAAGCCAGGAGCACCAGGGAGGTTATGTGACTTGCTCAGAGTCACATAGTATGCACTTGAAGTTTGTGGGGAATCAAACCCAGGTCTGCTAGATGTACCAAGCTCATTCACAGCTTGTCACCCTAATCTATAGACTATACTGCCAGCTCCTAGTAGGCATTAACACATATAAAGCCCCTATAAAACTTATTGTAAAGTTGACACTGACAAACAGCAATGAATTATTGTAAAGCAGATACTGACAAACAGCAATAAAGTTACCAGCATTACAATACCAGCAGTAATACAACTTCCTAAGAGACACACAAAGTACAGTAGCACCTCAAATGGTATCAGCAGCCTGGAGGCATGCTGACTCAGCATCCAGCAACCCTGGAGAAATGGACCACACCAAAACGGCATTAAAAAATAAAAATTTGTCAACTTTCTTACAAAACCTGAAACACGCAAAGTTTTTATTGTTATTTCTACAAAGAATTGCTGACAAAAGAGTTGTCATTAAAAGAAGCTGAATATAAAAAACAGAGGAAAGCCTTGCAGGCTGAAGTATTATCAAAGCAGTCTGCCCCACTGACAGTTCAAGAGAATGATTCACACTTGTCAGAACAATTGCAAAACGATGTAGGAGCATCAAAGGCAACTGCCAGCTGCTCTACTGAAAGATCATGAGAAAAGACAGCACTGGCTGGCAGCTTGTTGTGCCAAAAGCCAGAGGAACCTCTGAAAACAAATGCAACTACTGCAGTTAAAACTAAACATCTGGGCGCTGCTCATGCACTAAAAGTTAAGCAGCAAGCCTCCAAGAAAACTAGTAGTAAAACAGAAGGGAAAAACTGTTTCACCCGCTTCAGGAGAAGCTAATACATCTGAAAGCACAGCCGCTACAACAGGTACCACAGGAGCAAGCACTGCAGCTTCTGAAGCCTGGTTCCCTGTAAGAGCTTTGGAAGGGGCAGGCTGGATTCAAACACAAGAAAATCAATGGATCTCTGACCCTGAGGATAGAGATGTTCAAAAGTACCAGAATGATTCAAATACACAGAATGTAGCTACCAACGTAAATGCATTACAAAATGATGACCACATAAGACAAAATATAGAGAGAGTACTCCCACTGTGTCTAAGGGCCCCAACATAAGTGCACTTGCTAATAATGTACAGCGTCAGGCCTCCACTAATGGGGCTGAAAGCACAGGCCAATTTTCTGATACACAGTGGATGGGACCCCCAGAAAATGTTCTCACTGATCCGACCAGAAGAGACTGGTTGAACCCAATGTTTCATCTTGCAGATCTTTTCCAGAATAAGGGTAAGCCAGCCCCACGAAAAAAATGTTGTGAGATTGATATATAAAGGGGGCCTGGAGAACCCTCCAGATAGACTGCATATAGTGAAAAACTTACTAAAAGCATCAATAAGATTTTTTTCTTCAGAGGTTTTTGCATTAATTCATTTAGGAAACAGGAACTATGATATAAGTTTTAAAACAGTTTCAAGTTTAGATAGATTTTAGATGCAGTATCAGAATGTAAAAAATACCCCCCATTGGATTCCATATATGTCTATTCCATTAACTAAGCCAACAGTCAAAGTAATTACTGTTATGTTCTGAAACGAGAGGGAAGATATTTTATTCTGGTTGAGACAAAGGTGTGAGGTACTGGACAGGCCTTCCCCTATTCTGGACAATTAGCAGATCTGGAATGGGGGATGGAAGATCAAGATCAAATTGTACTCCACTAACAATGGTTCAGTTCACCTCCCTAGTACATTTTATCTGGGTAAAGATAGGGGCATATTGTTTTATAATGGTCAGTCCAGATCATGTTTCAAATGTGGGTCATGGGTACATTTAAGTTCAGCCTGTGATACCCCCCAGTGCAGTCATTGTCGTGAGTATGGCCACACATCTCCCAATTGTATGAACCTTTTTAAATGTAATCTTTGTGAGAGAATGGGACACGGGTATGGTAAATGTCCCTGGGCGTCATACAATCGGGAAGATTGTCCCTCTCATGAAAGATTAATAAACAAAGCACAACAGATGCAAACACAAAGATAAGCCCGCTCTGCATCAGAGGTAGACCCCACATGAGAAGAGGCTGTAGTCCCAAATGAACAGGTAACGGACCCTTTACCCCGAGAAATGCCAGAAGAAGCCCTGGGAGATGGGAAGGAGGAGAATGAAGCTAGTCAGGGGGATACACCTAGAGATGTAGAAATGCCTCCCCCCACCCCCTCCAATATAACAGCCATTCAGGAAAGTTTTAGCAAAAAAGAGAAACAGGTTTGGTAAAACCCTTACAAACAAGGATAAAAGTAATCCCAGGGAAGCCCTAAAGTCAAAGGGATCCTGGAGAGCAGGAAATAAATTTGTCTCCCTAAACCCGGAAAATCAAGAAGATTCTGATGGGGGTGGATCTGATTCCTCCTCATTTACTTCAACCACCATGGAGGTTACATTGGATCGGGGGGGCTGAAAACCCCATATCACAACGTACTAGACGCAGACAGATTGTTAAACCCTCTAGCATACTGCTTACCATAAAATAAATGGATTTCCTATCTATCACTTCCTTGAATGTTAACAACATAAAAAGTTATAAAAAATGTTAATAGTCCTGAGTATTTTACAAAATCTTAAATCTGATGTTATATGTTTACAGGACACCAGAATTAAAACTCAAATGGAAATTCAGCTAGGTAGGAAGTACTGAAACAATGGGCCTTCCTTTTGGTCGGTGGGAGAAGAAGCTTGTGATGGGGTGGGGATATTATTTAATAATGCAAACCTGAAAGTCTCGAGACTAATTGAAATCTCCCCTGGCAGAGCCTTGTTGCTAGATTTCACTTTATGTTCAGAAAGGTTCAGATTAATCAATACTTATGCCCCTGAGACTAAGGCCCTCCGAGTTTCCCTATTTAAGCAGATCCAACCCATTTTACATACCTCCAGATTAGTAACACGGGTAGGAGATTTTAATTGTGGGATGGAGAGATCAGACAGGGGTTTGAGAACAGAAAAAAATTTCTGCAACTTCAGTGCTCTAAAAGAAATAGTTCAAGTTGCAGATCTAAGGGATTCCTATAGGTTTCTACATCCATCTTGGGGGAGCACCTTTTTCAAAGCCTCCCAGTCCACAAGGATAGACTATATATTTTCATCTAAAATATTAGATCTGGAAGGAGCTTCGTTAAAAGCCTGGGAGTTCACGGACCACAGATCCATCACAATAGGCATGAAATGGTCTCAAATGCCCAGCTGTATAAAGAATGTATGGAGGCTGAACAGCTCCTTGCTCCTAGATGAGAAAATTAAAAATGGAATGGAAAAAAGACTGAGTAGCAAGGTTGTCTGTGATAGGAATGTATGATCATATTTTTATTTAGTTTTTGTTGACCGGGTAAGTGCACTAGACAAATCCTGCCTGTTTTCAGGCATGACCCGGGGAAGGGGGATACAGATGAATGCCAACTGACCTTGAACCAGATTAAGCTGTTGGTGGTATTTTTTTTTTTTAGTGAATGAGGGAAATTTGGCCAGGACACCAGGGAAATTTCCCTACTCTTTTCGATAAGTGCCATTGGATCTTTAACATCCACCTGAACTACCACCAGTCCAGACTGATGGAACCTCGGCTTAATGTCTCATCCGAAAGATGGCACCTCAGAAGTGCAGCACCCCTCTCATGCTGCACTAGTGTCAGTACTGGGATATTAACCCAAGTGCCAGATGTGGGAACTGAACCCACAGCCCTCTGATCTCCTGGCCTCAGAGGTGAGTGTGCTACCTACTGAGCCACTGACACTGATAGAATATGAATGCAAGGGTGGATAGGCAATATAGTGAGTTAACAGCAGTAGGAATAGAGCAATGTGTATATGCAGCAACTAGAGAAGGCAATATTTTGGATGTTGTATTGGCAAATATAGGAGATGATATTAGTAATATGTAAATAATTGCCCCTCTGGGGTCAAGTGATCATGACACAGTAATATTTCAGATTGATAGGCAGAGAAACAGTATAAAAGGAGCCACAATTCACATGTTATATAATAAAGCTAACTACTTAGCAATTAAGGAGAAATTAAAGGAAATTAATTGGGTGGATTTAACAAGGCAATTATCAGTTGAGGCATCCTGGAATTTGTTCATGCATGTGATTAAAGAATATGGAAAATGAGGACTATGGAGTCCAAGACTTTTTATCTAGACAAAACATTAAGGATGACATCACACTCAGCCCCACAAAGGCCAAAATGACCAGCTGCCACTGTATCTGTAGTGTCCTACAGATACAAGAGAAAGATCCTACCACAAATACCCCACCAGCTCATACTGAACAACCAGTGGTAGCAGCAGGAGTATCTACTGATGTAACCCCAAAGTGGCGCCATCCTATGGGCTACTACCCCTCCCTGCATGACTAGGTACAGGTTGAGGGGCCTGAGCTCGGTGAATGGGTGTCTCCACCCGGAGGAATGGTTTTGGGGTAGCATAGCTGCTGTTAGTGTAGCCCTCCAGGATGCTATAACCACCCACCAACTCTTCTAGTGGCCTAAACAGTTCAACAACAGAACATTCACATTTACCATGTGACAGTAATGATATGCTCACACTCTTTGCACTTACAGGGCTGGATCTTCTGCAACTGCCATGGAGACCCCCTGGAAAATAAGATCAGTAATGCAACAATACAGTAATACAGCAATAACCCAACCAATAAGGTACACATTAGCCAGGTTAAATGTGAAAACCCACAATCTGGTTTATTCAGGGGAAGCGAACAAGGGTGGGGCATAAATCTAGCAAGTGATTGGTATCTCTGATTTGATTCAGGTTGATTTCAGCATGCACTGTAAGTCCCTTTGACACAGTCCCACAACCCTGGGTACCCAGTATGTTAAACAGGTTAGCCTGAAGCGTTGCCTGGGGTAGGCCGATGTTGCAGCTGTTGTTGGGGCCCTTAGGACAGAACACAATTAACATGCACTCAATCCAAATATTTGTAATCTGGAGCTGGATGGCTCAGTCCATAGCAATAAACTCAAACAAGAAAATCAGCACACAATGATTGTTGCTTATGTAACAGGGAGCTACCCTGTTTTGTACTCATGCTACCCAGACCAGGATGCAGGACAGGTGAGATGAAGACCTTGTGGTGTTATACTGGATTGCCAGGAGAAGCAGGACCAATATGACTCACCTCCTGGTGGTCGTTACCTGTTCTGTGGTGTTGAACAGGGGACCAAATCCCTGAGCGGGGCTTCGCCATGAATGTCTCTGAATTGGGAGCAGCAGCCTAGGCTGAGATGGTAGGGCCCAGGCAGAGTAGGCAGTTCAGATAAGGTCTGTGATGAAGTGCTGGAAATGCCTCCTGCTGGAGTGACAGAACTTGCCGTGGGGAACCAAATCGCGACCCACAAAACACATTCAGCACATCTATAACACTTAGCTTATTTAGCCACAGTTCAGATAAAGTCTGTTTGCCAATCGCAGCTTCACTGCACAAACCTTTCGATCTGAAGCTCACTTTTGATGTCTTTGGGCGATCGCTTCTGGAGCAAGTCTTCGTGTCCACTTGCAGGTAGCAATAACACACTTTCTCTCTTCCGAGGCAGGTCTCGACCAGCAAGCGGAGAAAATTCAAATTTCACACACAAGGTGATATTCCAAACTGGAGATGTGACAGGCAGGCCAGCAGAGCCTTCCCACCGATTCTCCTGTGCTCTTAACAGGAGCAGCTGCTCGATGGCTCTAGCTGTTTACTCTCCAAACTCCAACTCCCGACTGACTCTCTGTTTCAGCAGTTCTGGGGATTTCCCAGTAATCCAAAAGGTTTGGTTGGCTGAGGAAACTGTCTGTCACAGAAAGGGCTCCCCCTTCAGGTCCATTTAGGTGCCAAACCCTTAAAACTACAATTCCTGCAGAATTTCAATCCCACAAGACCTCTGGGGACAGTCTCCATTTTAGGTCACCTGAGGTTCGATTGGTCCAACACTGGCAGTCCAGAACCAAAATGATGGGTCTATCCAAAAGTTCAAGCTGCAATTCAAAGCAGGTTAGACAAACTCCTCTATCATATCAGATAAACAGTAAATAATCACTTTCCCTAACAGAGCTCCCTCTGCACAAATAGTGACTGCAGAATGGAGCAGAAATATGGATGATCTGGTGGGTTGCAAGCGTTAAATCACTCGGACCCAGCCCAGACTAATTTCCTAATACAGCATAGGTGCTCTCTTAAAGAGACAGGCACGGAGGCTTACTGGAGCATTCTCATGCAGACAGTTAGAACTACTAGACATAGGATACCATCCTGACAGCGGGCATTAGGCATCCCAGGAAGACATCATAGGAACCCCTATTTGTAGCGGGGGGGTTACACTCTTCCCTGCCTGGAAAACTTGGCGTCCATGCCAAGTCTATGTTATACTGTAATATTCTATATAGAAACCATTACACAAAAATACATGCACATTTCAGTTGGTATCCCACAAAGAGAAGAAGACTGACGCATCAGTAAAAGTAAGTTGGTATTAAGCATTACAATATTTTTTCATGATAATAACAATTTTCTATAAGGATACAGTTTTCATACTTTTGTCATACACATATCAGCATATTCAAAATATCTCAAACAGATAACCACATTACTCTGACCATTCAGGTCTGTACGACTTCTTGTACTTTAACCAACATGGCTGGGGGTGTATCCCTATCAGCTACTTCAGGGCTGCATGGGGCAGGGGCACCAGGGTTTGAGGGCTTGACTATTAACTTGGATGTAGCGAAATAGCTCAATTTGGGAAGAGAGATTTCAGAAATGTAGACTCCTTTATGCACGACATGTAAGGGAAGATCCACAGGCCTCCCTGGGGAGTTGTAACTGAGGCATATCGCTAGTTTGGTGATTCTTCCAGACTTTCTTGGAGGAACAGGCACGGGTTCAGTCTTTTCAACAGTTGCATTGGGGTCTGCTCCTGTACAGAGGGGTACCTCTGCACTGGTTGTTGGCTCTATTTTGGAAGCACTTTCAACTCCTCGTTCTGTTAACTCTGGGTCAGCAACATGGCTGCCAGTACTGGGATCCAAGGAAGGCCTAGATTCACCATCTAGGGGAAATTCCATGGAATTTAAGTTTTGCAACACTTGACTTATACTCTCAACATATTTACTTCATTATTGCCATTTGACATAGCATGTTCTGGGCCATTACTTTCGCACAACTCTGTATTTTCTGGTATGTCACCAGGAATGCTTTCTGTTGCAGGCTCTCTTTCTTGCAATTCAAATAGCTCTACCAGACACAAAGAATCAGCTACCTCATAAGTCACACTTTGCACCTCACTTTTGGGGGGCACAGGGTCTGTGGAGGAAGCGGGAGGGCTAGGCAGTCCTGAAGGTCCAGCTTCATCTCCAAGATTACACATGAGGTTACCTTGGAACAACTAACCCAATTCATAAGATGGGTAATATGATGCTCCACACTCACTATCATCAGATTCAGACTGGCAATCAGTGTCAGTTTGGGCCTGTCGGGGGAAGGCCTTGCATCCTTGACAACTGGAGAAGGGGTAGTTTGTCTCTTTTTGACTGTAGTTCTAGTTACAGGCCGAGGAGACGCAGTGTCATGAGGTACAGAGTCAATGAATACTTGACTAAGGGCATAAATGATTCTGGTGCATTGTCTTGGTAGCTCGGGGGTCATTTTCAGGGCACACTTTATAGACTGGCAGACCATCCAGCTTACTGACAACAACATAAGGGAGGTGGTGCCACCTATTAGCAATTTTATGCTTTCCATGCAGTCCCAAATTTTGCAACAAAACATGGTCTCCCAGTAGCAGTTCCTGAGCTTTGACATGCCTGTGATGCCTTTATTTGCCAAGTTTCTCTTTGCTGCCATGGTTTGTGCCAGTTGGTGGGCATGATTTAACTGGGCCTTTAACTTTTGAACATGTTGTAGGTAGTTTTCAGCTTTAACTCCATCCAGTGACAACCCGAAGCAAATGTCCACAGGCAACCAGGTTTCCTGACCAAACATCAGACAGTAAGGAGAAAACCCAGTGGCATCACTTTTAGTGCAATTACAGATGTGTACCAAGGTGCTCATCTGTTGGCTCCGTCTTGACTTGTCCCGGGGGTGAAGTGTTCCCAGCATGTCAAGTAGTGTTTGGTTAAACCTTTCAGGCTGTGGATACCCCTGGGGTGACAGGGGGTAGTTTAGCATTTTCGCATTCCACAGAGCAAGAGCATTTCCTTGATCAGACAGCTTTCAAAGTCTCTTTCCTCATCAGAGCAAATTCTCTGAGGTGCCCCATAATGGACAAAGAACTTTTCAATTAAGACCTTGGCCACAGTGGATGCTTTCTGGTCTTTAGTTGAGTAAGCTTGGGAATAACGTGTGAAATGATCAGTCACTACTAGCACATTGCCAATATTCTTTTGATCTGGCTCAAAGCATAAGAAGTCAATGCACACAAGCTCCATAGGAGCACTTGTAGAAATGTTGACCAAAGGGGCAGCCCTCTGGGGTGGAGCTTTCCTCTGGAGACAATGGCTGCAAGTCTGGATATGAGTCTCAATGTCAGCCCCCATCTTCAGCCAATAGAACTGTGCACAGGCCAAGTCTGTGGTTTGGTCACAACCCAAATGTCCCATCTGATCATGGAGGGCCCCGTAGAACCAAATGTTTGAAAGCTGTAGGTAACACCAATTGCTGTTTGTCAGTTTGACATTTTCGGTTTATGGTTTCTCTATAGAGTAGCTGGTTATGCAATTTAAGTCTGAGTCCCTCTTTAAATGACAGAGTAGTCCATGGATCTGAGAAGTAGAGTTTGGACACATCCTTCCCAGCATGTAGAGCATAAAACACAGGCTTAATCATGGGGTCTTGAGCCTGCACCCACTGCATGTTATGAGGAGTAAGTTGAGGCAAGGCGCTAAGGTCTAAGGCTGCAAGGTGGCAGTAGGCCATGGGAACACAAGTGTCAGGAGGCCCTAAATAGTCTACTAGGCAGTCAACTGTTTTAGGGGAGGGATGCTCATCTTTGTCAAATTTCTGGCAGATGGCTTTGACAGACTGCTCAGACATTTTCACCCAGTTGGTATTAGAGTTTGGTCATCTGGAAAGGGCGTCAGCATTAACGTAGTTCAAGTCTGGACTATTCTCCACTGAATAGTCGTAAGTGAAAAGTGCATATAACCAGCGATACCCTGTGATGTTCAGTTTAGCTGAGGTCTGGA
The DNA here is from genome assembly GCA_016271365.2 of Neoceratodus forsteri. Lineage (NCBI taxonomy): Eukaryota > Metazoa > Chordata > Ceratodontiformes > Ceratodontidae > Neoceratodus > Neoceratodus forsteri. Next base: position 262,359,700 of record CM057452.1, on the reverse strand, counting down.
CATAAGTGAGGGGATTATTGTCACTTTTGACCAGAATCTTGGCACCATAAAGATATTCATGAAATTGGTCCACCACAGCCCATTTTAGTGCAAGAAATTCAAGCTTGTGTACCTGATAATTTCTTTCGGACAGGGTTAGGCTCCAACTGGTAAATGCCACTGGGCGTAAACCTTCCTCATACTCTTGATACAGAATGGCACCAAGTCCCTTCAAGCTGGCATCAGTGTGTAGCACATAGGGTCAGGTAGGGTTGGCATAGGCAAGCACAGGGGCGTGGGTGAGTTGATGAATTATATCATAGAAAGCAGTTTCACACTCAGAAGTCCACCTGGCTCCAAACAGTTCATGTGCCCGAAAGTAAACCTTGACTTCCTCCTTAACTGTGTTTTTTTTATTCTTCTTGTTTGTAGGGGGATAGCCTTGAGTTAGGTTGAGCAAAGGATGAATGACTTTAGAGTAATCTTTTATGAACTGACGGTAGCAACTGAAGAACCCAAAGAACATTCACAACTCTTTTAGGTTGTTTGGCTGAGGCCGGGTGGTCAAGGACTCCACTTTGCTCGGGTCTGTCCAATCCCATCAGCTGACACTATGTGACCAACATATTTCACAAATGTTTGAAAGCACTGACATGTCTATTGGTAGATTTAGTCTGAAGTCCTCTAATCTGTCAAGAACCTTGAACAAGTGAGTTTCATGATCCTCCAGAGTCCGGCCAAACACAATGATGCCATCAAGATACACAAGGCATTGTAATAAGTTCATGTCTCCCACTGCTCATTCCATCAGCCACTGGAAAGTGGCAGTTGCACTTGAAATACCTTGGGGCATACATATAAACTCATAGAAACCAAGGGAACAGATGCAAGCTATTTTTTCTTGGTCTTCCTGAGCCATCAGGATTTGATAATACCCTCTCTGAAGGTCAAGTACTGAGAACCATTGGCTTCCATTGAGGCAGTCTAGGGCATCCTGGATACAGGGCATGGTGTATTGGTCCAGGACAATTCGGTAGTCCACACACATCTTCACTGATACATTTTTCTTTCGGACTACCACAGTTGGGGAGGCATAAGGGCTTTGAGACTCTTTAATAATTCCTGAAGCCAGCATTTCCTGAAGGTGACATCTAACATCATCTATGTCAGCAGGTGCAAGGTGATGGGACTGTTCTCTGAATGTTCTCTCATCATGAAGTCAGATGTAGTATTCAGCCCCTGTGACACAACCTACATCCCACTCCTTCAAGGAAAATACTTGGCTTCTTTGAGACAACTTCTGGCTAATCCTGGCTTTCCATTTGGCAGGAAGGGGGGACTCCCCAAAGTCAAACAGGTCAGGGTCACCTCATCTACTCACCGGGGCACTTCTTGCTGGGCAGCACAGCAGTATCCACACAATACACAGTGGCTAGGGTGCACCCTCGATTCACCCAAACCTCTCGATTGGACATATTCTGGACTTGCACCACTACCCACCAAGCATCGGCATGGGCCCAAGCAGGTAGAATACTAGGCTTGACCAATAGTCCCTCAGGCAGTTTCCCCTCTTCTGGGGTGTTCAGCATAAGGATCTTATTTTTAACATCCATCTTTAGGTGCACTTCACCACTGATGGTGCACTGAGCATTGTGACGTAGTATTAGCGAGTCAGGATCCTTTTTCCAGACCACCCCCATGGGTTCATCTCTCTCAATTTCCTGTGTTCGCATGTGTAAGTTGTAGGCTCACTGTATTTATTTTTATTTATTTTATTTAAACAGCAGTTTGGAAAACCTTTGAGCTATAGGCTCATTTACAAAGGTACCTTGTCACAGTAAGACAAACCAAAATACACAGTATAGCAGTACTAGGGCCAGAATGTACAGGGCCCTTCCAGTTTGCTTGGCTTGTTTTTTCCTGACAAAGCTGAGCTAGCGACCTGAACTTATGTGCATTGGTACCAATTAGTAGAGGGGCACTGTCATACAGTCCAGTCAGTGGGCACACCAAGGCCAGGGTCTCCACTTGCTCATCCACACCCACTACAGCAGTAGTAAAGGACAACCAAATCTGTACATATCCCAAGTGAGGATAGGATTTCTCACTCAACCCCATACATGCAGTCCTTCGAGGGGTTGGAGCGGGAGGTCAGATAAGTGCTGGTCATGCCAATTCCAAAATATAGTGGTGACTTGTGAGCCACTGTCCAACACAGCATGAGTGGAAATGCCATTGACCATCACTGTAGTCTCCATGGAGGGGCCCATCCTACAGCAGTTTTGAAGGCATAAGATGCCCGGCTGGGGCTTTACATTGCTCTGATGAACCTAGTTTAACTCTTTGTCACATAGCAGATGCCTGTAGTCATCAGTAAAATACACTGGTGTGTCCTGAGGATGCCTGCAGAAGTCGGCTACTGATTCCCAGTGTGCCCTTGCAACGTCTGGAGAAGTCACTTATATATTTTAATATATAGTGCAACAGAATATAATATATATTTGATTGCATAGCACTGTTGGAAAGGTAATTTTATGCTGAACAACTTTGTCACTGATATCTTGTGTATATCATGTATACTTTAGGAGTTATTTGCATTTGTTTATGGTATGGTGTGTATGGCTTATGTTGCCTGTTTTAGTGAAAAAAAATATATTTTTTTGCTGTTTCAACCAGCATAGAAAAAAAAAAAATTACATATTATTATTTGCATACACCATTGGAAAGGTAGTTTTGTGCTGAACAACTTTGCCACTGATATTTGGTGTATATCATGCATACTTTAGGAGTTATTTGCATTTGTTTATGGTATGGTGTGTATCACTTATGTTGCCTGTTTTAGTGAAAAAAATATTCTTTTTGCTGTTTCAACCAGCATAGAAAAAAAAAACAAAATTACATATTATTATTTGCATACCACCATTTGAAAGGTAATTTTGTGCTGAATAACTTTGCCACTCATACTTTGTGTCTAGCACTTATGGTTCTTGAGCTATTAGAATTTGTTTGTGGCATGCTGACTATAGCTTGATTTTGCATAGGAAGGCCCGGGATTTACTGTTAACAGTGTACAGGAGACAAGTGGTGCAACATCAGAGAGCTCCTGTGGAGGCAATAAGTTAACAGTCTGGCAGTGACCTTCTGCAGGTTTTCCAGAAAAGTACAACCTCGTTGGGTATGTCCATCTTCTCCACACTGATAGCAGAACACCTGTTCTCTGGAATCACTGGAGTGGCTAGATTCTTCCCGAACTTTGTGCCATTTGGAAGAAGAAGTTCTACTGACTTCCTTTGACTTTAACTCATGTTCTCTGTCCCCGCCACCTCCTAAGTGGGCAGAAGTATGGGTGGCATGTATGAGGTCCCCAACTAAGGTTCTCAGCTCTCTCATTTTTTTCCATTAACTGTAACTCAACCCAGAGTTCAGGAGTGATGGCATGGGCCCCCACACACCTAGGGAAACCTCACTTCTAGTCTCATTTGGCAATGGGCAAGGGTGGGAGCTTTGGGCTGCTTCAGCCATGGCTTGTTGACTGGCTCACATCTCCTTTATCTCTTTGAGCAGTTCTTTAACTTGCTGTATTTCAACAGACTCCTCCCTTTCTTTGGATTGATCTGAGACTTGGCTGGTGTGGGCAATCCCCGCATAGGGCTCCCATCCATCCTCATCATTCTCAGCCTCTCAAATCTCCTTCATTAGCCAGCAGTATTCGCGAGGGTTAGTTTTCCTGTCCTGAAACTTCAATTTCAGTATGAGCACACTAGAATACCAGGCAGATTTGAGAATGTGATGCAGCCTGACCTGGTTCAGTTTGCTAGCTGGAACTCCCCCTTTTCTATGGGCCCTCTGTAAGGCCCATTCAATTTGGGTGATAAAAGCTGACAACTTTTCATTTTTCCATTGTTTAGCAGACTTGAACTTTCACATTAAGTCTTCAACAGATTCTGTGCTGCCAAAAACCCCTTCTAAGACAGAGGTATACTCAGCTGCGGTGGCTTCTGGGTTGGTGGATTGGAGAAATTGGATTGCTTCCAGTGCAGTGCCCCTTAAACTTTCCATAAGCCTCTTTCTCTTCTCTCCCTCTGAACATTGCCACTTTTGAACCAGGGGAGCAGCATAGTCCATCCACATTTCTAAGTTGTCCTCCCCCACTGGCACAGAAACTGTAGTAGAAAACATTCTGAGCCTACGATAGGAGTCCAGGTGTACAGAAGGTATCAGAATGGGGGAGGCCACAACAGAAGATACTCTGGGAGTAGACAGAGGCCAGAGGAAGCTGTGTGGTAGTGATCTCTTCTGAAATGTCCAAAATCTTCAACAATTCCTTGGCTGTCCAGCCCTCAGTAGCCAACAGCCTTAACAGTTTATCCTTGAACCCCTCCACCCTCTGGGATGCTCTAGGAGAAGATGGGTCACTATGCAAATGAATAACTCTCCACCCCTTCTGGGACCCTTCAGACATGACAACAGGGGGTACCTTTTAGGGGTCTATAGGGAGGCTACAAGAAAGGAGGGTCACCAAGGTTTGATCAAATAGATCTGAGTCCCACCCCCCATATTTCAACCTTCCCAAGACATTTAACCTTCAGCACAGTTTCTTCAGTCATGTCATTAGTGGTCCTCAGAGGAATCTCAAGTAGCAATATGGTGTGTTGGGGATCTACCCCCTCGGTCTCACTCCACCTCAGCATACAGTGCACGACCAGCTTGTGGGGAGCAATTTCCACTTGCGCATAGTAAGCACCTCCATTTCAGTTTCTGTCTCAATTTTATGTAACCCCTAGGTAGCGCTATTCCAAAGGCTACTACCTCTGCCTGCTTGGCTAGTAGCAGGTTATGGAGCCTGAGTTCTGAAATGGGTGTCTCCAACTGGAGGTCAGGGTTGGTAGTGGTCATGCTAACCTGGGCACATCCCTCCGGGACACTGTAAGCACCCTCTTTCCCCTCTAGTAGCCTGAACACTGTACAATAATCACTTTCACAATACCCCTGGTACACCACCCAAGTACCCACACTGTTTGCACTTACCACCAGGGCTGGTTCCTCTGGCTCGACCCTGGGGATCCCCTGTAAAACAAGGTTAAGCACAGCAAATAGCAACAGTACAGTACTTTGAGCACAAATGGGAACCACAGTCAGATTACATGCAGAAAAAGTTAGATCTGATTTATTCAGGGGACTTGAACAAGGTAGGGGCAAAATCAGGTTAATTAGCTTAAAGGTTGTATCAATCAAGCAGTTATGCATGCACTTTGAGTCCCCCCATACAGTCCACCTCTGGGTACCCAGACAGAGAAGAGATGGGCTAGCCAGGATAGTTGCCCGGGGTTGCAGCTGGTTGGGGCCCTGTGATGGAAACCACAACATGCACAGTACATAATATTTGTAATCCGGAGCCAGAGGGCTCAGTTCGTAAAGGAAACGAAACAACAAGACAATCAGATGACACACTCAGATTAAGCTGTTGTTGTAGGAGCTACCCTGGTATTTACTCACGATACCCAAGACTGGACACAGGCTGGATGAAAATTGAGACTGCAAGTGGCTGATCTGGAATGCCAGGAGAAGCAAGGCCCACACAAGTCGCAGAGGCGCTGCTTCTGTTCAAGCATGGAGCAAGGGGATGATCCCCAGGCAGGTCTCTCAACGATGGCTTCTCTGTGCAGTGGGCAGTCTGGCTGGGCCAGTATGGCAAAGCCCAGACCGCATGGGGACAAGTTCGGAAGCAGTCCATTTTGGGCTGGATATAGCTTCCAGCAAGCAGAACACAGTTCACACAGTGGGGAACTAACTCACAACCCACTAGCGGCTCATAGCACGTTTACATGTACGGGAATTCTACTATACCAGGCAAAGTGCTCCGCGAGCACAATCACAAAATCTCTGCACACACCAGGAGCTTAGAGGTAGCTGGAACTCCTGACAGGCCGATTGCATACAGCAAAAATATTCAGTCTTCTTCAGGTTGAGCCTGGCCGACTTCAGTAGCTTACTTTAGTCACACAAACTTGGATTTAGTCCAAAATAATTCTCTTCTCTTCTCTTCCTCTAAGGAGCAGCACACCAGCATGCAGGCCAAAAACTTAGCCTTTTCAGAGTTATCCCATGCAAATTCACTCAGGATTGCTGCTCAGAAACACTTCAGCTCCTTCTTGCTCAGCATCCAGCTTAGTTCTAACAGAAAACTGCAAGCAGCCTGGGACTTCCCCAAGATCCAAAAGATTTGGTTGGCTGATTTGGCTGTCAGTCAAAGCAAGAGCTCCCCCTTCAGTTGCAAAAAAGGCACAAAGAAAACTCCAAACTAAAGTTCCTACAGATTTTGAATTCAGACAGCTCCTGTAGTCCAGCTACATTTTAGGTCCCACCAGTACTGTTTGGTCCAATTTGCAGTCCAGGACCAAGATAGTGGAGACAAACAAAACAGTTCTTGCTACAAAGAAAGCATGTTAGACAAACTACATTATCATTATCACTCTAAATGATTTTCAGTAAATAGTTACATCTTTCAACAGAGCTCCCTCTCAGATCACTTAAGCTGCAATTAGGCAGCTCTCAAAGAGACAGTACACAGAGGCTATACAAGCTGTGGTAATCACATTTAAACTGCTAAAATGCAGGACACCAGCCTGGCAGTGAGCATTTAGGCAAGCTCAAGGAAGACTTTTTGGGAACCCCCATTTGTAGGGGGGTCACATCCTTCCCTGCCTGGGAAAACTTGGCATCCGTGTCAAGTCTGTACCATCATAACATTGAAAATGCAACATATACAATATATTTATACCATTAGCATGCTATACATGTCCTATCTGATTCATCAATTGGCATAACTTGTCACTTTACTATACATTTCAATGTACTCCACTATATAATTTCCATTCTGACAATACATTATGCATATTTCACACACGTAACTTGAATATTACTATACAGAATCATGTAACAACTTCTTGTACTCTAAACAATGCAAGAGGGGGCCCTTCCCTATCAGCTAACTTGGGGCTGGATGGGGCAGGGGCACCATGGTGAGAGGGCAGGACAAGTAACCTGGAATGGGCCGTCAAGCTCAGTTTGGGCAGTGAGCTCTGAGAGACATAAACACCTTTGTGGACTACATTGAGAGGCAAATCCACTGGCCTCCCGGGGGAATCATAACTGAAGCGCACCACTGGCTTGACAGCTCGGCCAGTCTTTCTGGGGTGAACTACCACAGTCTCTGTACTTTCAGCAATGGTCTTGGAGCTTTCATCACTTTTGAGGGATGCCTCTGCATGAAGGGGAGTGTCCAAGCTGGGAGCACTCAGCCCCTTGCTCTGTAGTCTCTGTTTCTACAACACTTGGCTCATTTTGAAGACACTCTGGCACTGAAGGAGGGTTTTCAGCACCCTCATAGTGTTCCTCAAGTTCTGGCATGTCACCAGAAAGACTCATACCATCAGCCTCTCCTTCAGGCAAATCATAAAGTTCCACGATATACAAAGATTTAGCATCCTCCGACGTGATACTTTGCACTTCACCTTCAGGGAGCATTGGCTCCAAGGATGATGCCAGGGCGTTAGGCAGTCCAGAAGGCCTAGCTTCATCCCCATAATTCAACATAGGATTTCCATGAAACAACTGACTCAGTTCATATGAGGGGTAATAGGCATTATCACACTCACTGTCACCGAGTTAGACTGGCAAGCACTATCATTCTGGGCCTGCTGTGGGGAAAGTCTTAAATCGGCAACCATGGGGCAGGCTGACTCTGTTTCTTTCTTGCAACAGCATGAGTCACTGGTCCAGGGGAATCAATCTCGGAGGGTTCAGCCTCAATTATAAGTTGACCAATAGGTAGCAAGTGGTTATGGTGCATGGTCTTGACAGCTTTGGAGTTATTCTCTGGGTGCACTTTGTACACTTGCAAATCATCCAGCTTTCCAACTATGACATGGGGAAGATGATGCTATCAATCAGCAATTTTGTGTTTACCATGCAATCCTAAATTTCACAACAACACACGGTCTCCAGGCCTAAGCTCTTGAGCCTTTACTTTTCTATCATGTCGCTCTTTGTTGGCTAGATTTCTTTTGCCGGCCATTGTCTGGGCCAGTTGATAGGCATGGTTCAATTGAGCTTTCAGTTTTCGTACATATTGCAGGTAATCTTTGGCTCGGACCCCATCGAGAAAAACCCCAAAACAGACATCAACAGGCAGCCGGGCCTCTCTCCTGAACATGAGGCGGTAGGGAGAGAACCCGGTAGCATCATTCTTTGTACAATTGTATCCGTGTACCAAGGTGCTAATCTACTGGCTCCATTTATGCATATCTTTTGGGTGGAGGGTGCCTAGCATGTCTAGTAGGGTGCGGTTAAAGCGTTCAGCTTGAGGATCCCCCTGCGGGTGATAAGGGGTGGTTCTTGACTTTCACACACCCCATAGAGAGGGCATTTCTTTGATTAGCCGACTCTTAAAGTCCTGGTCCTGATCAGAGTGAATTCGCTGGGGGGCACCATAGTGGACGAAGAAATTTTCCACTAGCACCTTGGCGACGGTAGATGCTTTTTGATCTTTGGTGGGAAAAGCTTGTGCATACCATGTGAATGGTCTGTAACCACTAACACATTGCCAATGTTTCACTGATCAGGCTCTAAACTCAAGAAGTCTATGCAGACTAGTTCCAATTGGGTGCTGGTAGTAATGTTGACAAGGGGGGCAGCCCTCTGAGGCAGAGCTTTTCTCTGCTGGCAGCGACTAAATGTCCTTACATGGTGCTCGACATCGGCCCCCATCTTGGGCCAGTAGAATCAAGATCGTACTAAGTCAAGGGTCCAGTCGATACTGAGGTGTCCCATATGATTGTGGAGGGACCTCAGTACCAAATCTTTGAAGGCTGTGGGCAGGACCAACTGTTGCTTGTCTATTTGGCCACCCCAATCTACTGTCTCTCTATACAACAACTGATTAAGCAGCTTCAACCTGGGATCTTCTTTAAACAATAAAGTGGTTCTCAGATCAGAGGAGTGCAACTTGGACACATCTTTTCCTGCACGAAGGGCGTCAAGTGCTGGCTGAATCATAGGATCTCAGGATTGAGCCCATTGAATGCTGTCATTGTCAAAATGAGGTAGTGCACTAATATTTAGAGCAGAGAAGTGGCAATACGCAGCCAGTATGCAGGTGTCAGAGAGGCCCAAGCAATCTACTAAGCAGTCCACTGTGTCCGTAGACATCTATTCATTTCTATCAAACTTTTGGCACAGCCTGACTCAGTCGCTCTTGGAAAAGGGCCTTTGAGATAGGGCGTCAGCAGCAATATGATTCAGGCCTGGTCTGTATTCGACAGCATAATCATATGTTGACAATGCAGAAAGCCACCGGTGTCCCGTGGCGTCTAACTTAGCTGAAGTCTGTACATAGGTCAATGGGTTATTGTCAGTCCTCACCAATATTTTTGCCCCATAGAGGTAATCATGAAACTGGTCAACAATGGCCCATTTTAACGCAAGGAACTCCAACTTGTGCACAGGGTAGTTTTGCTCTGACGGGGTCAAGCTCCTACTGGTGAATGCCACTGGTCTCAAACCATCCTCATGGCCTTGATACAGTACAGCTCCTAGACTCTGCAGACTGCTGTCAGTACACAGCACATAGGGTTTGGTGGGATCAGCATAAGCGAGGATGGGGGCATGGGTGAGCTGGTATATGACTTCGTGGAAAGCTGCTTCACAGTCAGGCATCCAACAGGACCCAAAAAGTTCACCTGGGCAGATATATACTTTGTCTGGTTCTTTGATGGACCCTTTTTTATATTTACGATTGGTAGGAGGGTAACCCTGGGTAAGATTCAAGAGTGGCTAAATCACTTTGTAATAGTCCTTTATGAACCGGCGGTAGTAGCCACAGAATCCCAGGAAATGTTGTAGTTCTTTCAAATTGTGGGGCTGGGGCCAAGTAGTCAAGGCTTCAACTTTACTAGGATCAGTCTCTATCCCCTCTGTAGATACTATGTGCCCCACATACTTCACAGAGGTTTGGAAAAACTGACACTTGTCGATGGACAGCTTGAGGACGAATTCTTCCAGTCGGTCTAGTACTTTGAACAGTCAACTCTCATGTTCCTCTAGGGAGCTCCTAAACACAATTACATCATCCAAGTACACCAGGTATACCAGGCATTCCAGAAAATTCATGTCTCCCACCGCTTGTTTCATCAGTCGCTGGAAGATAGCTGGAGCGCCCGATATCCCCTGTGGCATTCTCAGGAATTCGTAGAACCCCAAAGGACAGATGAAGGCTGTCTTCTCATGGTCCTCCGGAGCCATCAGAATCTGGTAATATCCACTGCGAAGATCCAACACCGAGAACCATTTGCTCCCATTCAAACAATCCAGAGCATCTTCTACACGGGGCATGGTGTATTGATCGGGGATAGTCCGGCAATTCAGAGTTCGACAATCAACACACATTCTCACAGATCAGTTCTTCTTACGCACAACCACAATGGGAGAAGCATATAGGCTCCTGGATTCTTGTATCACACCAGCAGCAAGCATTTCCAGCAAGTGTCTTCTCACATCATCTATGTCTGCAGGGGCTAGGCGTCAAGACCTCTCTTGAAATGGCCATTCATCATGCAGGCGTAAGTGATGCTCTGCACCCTGGACACATCCCACATCCTATTCCTTCAATGAAAACACTTGATCTGTCTGGGCAAGTTTCTGGCTAATTCTAGTCTTCCATTCAGCTGGCAACGGGGAGTCACCAAAATCAAACAAGTCAGGAGTCACTCTATCTGTCTTGCCAGGGTGCTTGTTGCTGGGCAACACTGCAGTGTCTGCACAGTGTACCATAGCTAGGGTGCATCCTCTGTCCACCCGGATCTCCCAATCTGACACATTATGAATCTGGACCATCACTCGTCATGCATAGGCATGAGTGCGAGCTGGCAAGATGCTGGGCTTAACAATTAATCCTTCCAGCAATTTTCCATCGCCTGGCATGTCCAACATCAGTATTTTCTTCTTGACATCTTTTCGGAGGCGGACCTCTCCTTGAACTGTACACTGGGTGTTAGGGGCCAGTACCATTGAATCGGGATCTTTCTTCCACACGACCCCTACCAGTTCATTCTGGTTCACTCCCTTGGGGTTCTGTTGCAAATCATAGGCCCTCTTGATCAGAGTGGGAATTCTTAGGGCCCTCCCAGTCCATCACCCTTGTTTCTCGCGACAGAGTTGTGCCAGTCTCCCAGACATATGGGCGTTGGTCCCAATTAACAGGGGAACCCCATCATACAGTCCAGGAGGGGGACACACTAAGGCCAGTGTCTTGACTTGCTCCTCTACACCAGTTATAACTGCAGGAAATGACAACCAGAGGCAGACATATCCTAGGTAGGGATAAGACTTGTCGCTCAGCCCCCATACATGTAGGCCTTCCAGGGATTGTAAGGACACAGCAGATAAGTGTTTGTCATACCAGTCCTTAAATACAATGGTCACTTGCGACCCACTGTCCAGCACAGCCCGAGCAGGAATACCATTCACAGCCACCATAGTCTCCATTGAAGGGCCCACTATTTTAGACCAGTCTGGAGGGACAGCAAACAGGGACCTGGAGAGATGATTTAGCCACATAGGGATTTGAGTTACGACTTCTTGAACCCTCACTGTGGTCATTTTGGGTACTCCTTGACCGCTGATTCATTTTCCAAAGCTCTCCTTGAAGCCTGTATATAACTTTATCTGGGTTTTTTGTGGACCGGCATTCTCTCTTCATATGCCCATCCTTCCCACAATTATGGCAAAATATGTTTTCTGGGATTTGGGGTGGCTGAGGCATCACACTGGGAGCTGAGGCGGTGGTATTACAAACTGAAAACCTTGGTGTCATCTCTGTCTGCTGTGTAGTGAACATTTGGAGACATCTCATCAATTCTCTTACTTCCATAGTCAAGGCATTGAGTTTCTAGCTGCTGTCAGCAGGAGATGCCTGGGTGGACAACCCCACCCCCATAGCAGATGCAGTTGGATAAGGGTCGGTGCCTGTACTTGCAGCAGTGGTCTTCATAAAGAGACTTTTTTTTGTTTCCCTGAACCCCTCAGCAGTTCATCCCATGGCAGCACACCCTCATTGGTCCCCACTTCGGAAGGGCCTTCCAATGCCGTGATCACTTGGGCTGTGCTCACCCTAGAATTACAATCCCCCTCTTCATCTTCAACCTCCCGGAGTTCTTTTATCAAGTCACAATAGTCTGGTGGGTTACTCCTTCTATCTGGGAGCCTTAATTGAAGAAGCTGCAATTTAGAATGTTTCGCATGTTGCAGTATGTGCCCCAGCCTCACATGGTTTAAGTCACTGGCGGCTACCCCATCTTTTCGTTAAACTTTTTTGAGCACTCTTTCCAGACAAGTAACATATGCAGACAAACTTCCCCTGGCCATTATTTTGTACCTCGAAATTTCCACATCATCCCCTGACTCAATGCTCCCAAAATTGCCTTCGAGTGCAGATAGGTACTTCTGGGCAGATGCATCAGGATTTGTGGACCTCAGAAATGTAATGGCTTCTAGGGCGGAACCCCTCAAACTTTCTATGATCCTTTTCTGTTTCTCAGCCTCCACACACTGCCATTCGGGTACCAAAGTGGCAACACAGTCTATCCAGGTCTCCCAATCATCCTCCCCTTGGGGAGTGGGAAGGGTGCCGGAGAAGATCCTCAACCTCCGGTAAGAGTCGTGACTAATGGCAGGTACAGACATAGAAGCCAGCATTGGCATGGGCACAGAAGGAGGGGCAATAACAGGTGCTGGAGTGGGAGAGGGTGTTGGGAGAGGAAAACCCCCAAGTGGCAGGAATAGTTTCTTTAAGTCCTCCACAGTTTTCCCTTCCTCCAGCAACAACTTAGCAAATTTCTCCTCAAAAGTCTCAGATAGTGGGGGGCTCATTCTCCCCCGAGTCTTTACTGTCTTTAGTTATCACTCTCCAGGCAGTGAGGGCTCCTTTGGGGGTGATAGTCTGTGGCACTTTGGAACTGTCTACTGGGTCCTTACACTCTACTAACATCATGAAACTTTGTGCGAGCAAATTAGCCTGTCGACCCACCACCACAGGGTTTTGTAAACATTCAACCTTGGAAAGTACTCCCTCTACAGTGTCCTTATTGGTACCCAGGGGAATATCCAGGATAAGTATAGCATTTTGGGGGGTTGATCGCCTGTCCAGTACACCATCCCACCAACTGGTGTATAGCCACTTCTGTTGGGGTAGCCATTTATGTTTGACAATAATTCGTAGTTTCGCCTACTAGAAGACACAACCAGTGGTGAGCCTCCAAGATGTAACCCCTAGGTGGCGTTATCCCAAGGGCTGCTACCCCTGCCTGCTTGGCTAGTAGCAGGTTAAGGGACCCAAGTTCTGAAACTGGTGCCTCCACCCAGAGGTCAGGGATGGTAGTGGTCAAGCTAACCTGGGCACAGCCCTCCTGGACACTGTAACCCCCCCTTTCCCCTCTAGTGGCCTGAACACTGTACAATAATCACTTTCACAATACCCCTGATACACCACCCAAGTACCCACACTGTTTGCACTTACCACCAGGACTGGGTCCTCTGGCTCAACCCTGGGGACCCCCTGTAAAACAAGGTTTAGCACAGCAAATAGCAACAATTCCATACTTTGAGCACAAATGGGAACCACAGTCAGATTACATGCAGAAAAAGTTAGATCTGATTTATTCAGGGGACTTAAAAAAGGTAGGGGCAAAATCAGGTTAATTAGCTTAAAGGTTATATCAATCAAGCAGTTATGCATGCGTTTTGAGTCCCCCCACACAGTCCACCTCTGGATACCCAGGTAGAGAAGAGAAGAGATGGGCTAGCCAGGATAGTTGCCCAGGGTTGCAGCTGGTTGGGGCCCTGTGATGGAAAACACAACATGCACAGTACACAATATTTGTAATCCGGAGCCAGAGGGCTCAGTTCGTAAAGGAAATGAAACAACAAGACAATCAGATGACACACTCAGATGAAGCTGTTGTTGTAGGGAGCTACCCTGGTATTTACTCATGATACCCAAGACTGGACACAGGCTGGATGAAAATCAAGACTGCAGGTGGGGCTGGCAGTATAGCCTAGAGGTTAGAGGAACAAGGTGTGAACAAGCTTGATACATCCAGCAGACCAGACCTGAGTTTGATTCTCACAACCTCCACTTGCATACTGTGTGACTCTGAGTAAGTCACTTAACCACCCAGCGTTCCCAGGTCACCCCTGAAAACAGGCACTTCTGCCTAGTGGGCTTACCCAGTTATCAAAAGACAAAAAAAAAAAGTGGCTGATCTGGAATTCCAGGAGAAGCAGGGCCCACACAAGTCGCAGAGGCATTGTTCCTGTTCAAGCGTGGAGCAGGGGGCTGATCCTCAGGCAGGTCTCTCGATGACGGCTTCTCTGTGCAGTGGGTAGTCTGGCTGGGCCAGTCTGGCAAAGCCCAGACTGCATGGAGACAGGTTCGGAAGCAGTCCGTTTTGGGCTGGATACAGCTTGCAGCAAGCAGAATACAGTTCACACAGTGGGGAAATAACTCACAACCCACTAGCGGCTCATAGCACATTTACATGTATGGGAACTCTGCTGTACCAGGCAAAGCACTCCCCATGCACAATCGCAAAGTCTCTGCACACATCGGGAGCTTAGGGGTAGCTGGAACTCCTGACAGACCGATCGCATTCAGCAAAAATATTCAGTCTTCTTCAGGTTGAGCCTGGCCCACTTCAGTAGCTTACTTTAGTCACACAAACTTGGATTTAGTCCAAAATAATTCTCTTCTCTTCTCTTCCTCTCAGGAGCAGCACACCAGCATGCAGGCCAAAAACTTAGCCTTTTCAGAGTTCTCCCATGCAAATCCACTCAGGATTGCTGCTCAGAAACACTTCAGCTCCTCCTTGCTCAGCTTCTGGATTAGTTCTAACCAAAAACTGCAAGCAGCCCGGGACTTTCCAAAGATCCAAAAGATTTGGTTGGCTGATCTGGCTGTCAGTCAAAGCAAGCACTCCCCCTTCAGTTGCAAAAAAGATGCAAAAAAAACTCCAAACTAAAGTTCCTACAGATTTTGAATTCAGACAGCTCCTGTAGTCTGGCTACATTTTAGGTCCCACCAGTACTGTTTGGTCCAATTTGCAGTCCAGGACCAAGATAGTGGAGACAAACAAAACAGTTCTTGCTACAAAGAAAGCAGGTTAGACAAACTACATTATCATTATCACTCTAAATGATTTTCAGTAAATAGTTACATCTTTCAACATAGCTCTCTCTCAGATTACTTAAGCTGTAATTAGGCAGCTCTCTAAGCGACAGTACACAGAGGCTATACAAGCTCTGGTAATCACATTTAAACTGCTAAAATGCAGGATACCAGCCTGGCAGTGAGCATTTAGGCAAGCTCAAGGAAGACTTTTTGGGAACCCCCATTTGTAGGGGGGTTACATTTATACTGGGCTGTAGTTACCACTTCTGACCACTAGAGAATGCAAATCCCAGTGGTGCCTCCAAGGTGTAACCCCTAGGTGGTGCTATCCTATGGGCTACTACCACTGCCTGCATGACTAGGCACAGGTTGAGGGGCCAGAGCTTGGTGAACGGGTGCCTCCAACTGGAGGAATGGTTTTGGGGTAGCACAGCTGCTGTTAGTATAGACCTCCAGGATGCTATAACCACCCACTAACCCTTCTAGTGGCCTAAACAGTTCAGCAGCAAAACATTCACATTTACCATATGACAGTAATGATATGCTCACACTCTTTGCACTTACCACCAGGGCTGGATCTTCTGCAACTGTCCTGGAGACCCCCTGGAAAATAAGATCAGTAATGCAACAATACAGTAATACAGCAATAACCCAACCAATCAGGTACACACTAGTCAGGTTAAACGTGAAAATGCACAATCTGGCTTATTCAGGGGAAATAAACAAGGGTGGGGCATAAATTTAGCAAATGATTGGTATCTCTGATTTGATTCAGGTTGATTTCAGCATGCACTGTAAGTCCCTTTGACACAGTCCCACAACCCTGGGTACCCAGTATGTTAAACAGGCTAGCCTATGGAAAACTTTAATAAAATTTGAATGGGAAAAAAAAAAAACAGGCTTGCCTGAAGCATTGCCCTGGGTAGGCCAATGTTGCAGCTGTTGTTGGGGCCCTTAGGAAGGAAAACAATTAACATGCACTCAACCGAAATATTTATAATCTGGAGCCAGATGGCTCAGTCCATAGCAGTAAACCCAAACAAGAAAAATCAGATAACACACAGTGATTGTAGCTTATGTAACAGGGAGCTACCCTATTTTGTACTCATGCTATCCAGACCAGGATGCAGGACAGGCGAGATGAAGACCTTGTGATGTTGTACTGGATTGCCAGGGGAAGCAGGACCTACATGACTCACCTCCTGGTGGTTGCTACCTGTTCGGTGGTGTTGAACAGGGGGTCAAATCTCCAAGTGGGTCTTTCACCGTGAATGTCTCTGAATCTGGAGCAGCAGCCTAGGCTGAGAAGGTAGGGCCCAGGCAGAGCAGGCAGTTTGGATGAAGTCCATGATGAAGTGCTGGAAATGCCTCTTGCTGATGTGACAGAACTTGCCGTGGGGAACCAAATTGTGACCCACAAAACGCTTTTAGCACATCTGTAACACTTAACTTATTTAGCCACAGTTCGTATAAAGTCTGTTTGCCAATCGCAGCTTCAGTGCTCAAACCTTTTGATCTGAGGCTCACTTCTGACATCTTACAGGTCGATTGCTTCTGGAGCAAGTCTTCAGTCCACTCACAGCTAACAATAACACACTTTCTCTGTTCCAAGGCAGGTCTCAACCAGCAATCAGCGAAAGTCTGAATTTCACATACAAGGTGATAGTCCAAACTGGAGATGTGACAGGCAGAACAGCAGAGCCTTCCCACCAATTCTCCCATGCTCCCTTTAGGAGCAGCTGCTCGATGGCTCAAGCTGTTTACTCTCCAAACTCCAACTCTCAACTGACTATCTGCTTCAGCAGATCTGGGGATTTCCCAGTAATCCAAAAGGTTCAGCTGGTTGTGGGAACTGTCTGTCATAGAAACAGCTCCCCCTCCAGGTCCATTTAGGCGCCAAACCCTTAAAACTACAATTCCTGCAGAATTTCAATCCCACAAGACCTCTAAAGACAGTCTCTATTTCAGGTCCCCTGAGTTTCGATTGGTCCAACACTGGCAGTCCAGAACCAAAATGGTGGCTCTATCCAAAAGTTCAAGCTGCAATATAAAGCAAGTTAGACATACTCTTCCATTATTATTATTATTATATCAGATAAACAGTAAATAATCACTTTCCCTAACAGAGATCCCTCTGCACAAATAGCAGCTACAGAATGCAGCAGAAATGCAGACGGTCTGGTGGGTTGCAAGCCTTGAATCACTTGGACCCAGCCCAGACTAATTTCCTAAAACAACATGGGTGCGCTCTTAAAGAGACAGGCATGGAGGTTTACTGGAGCACTCTCATGCAGACAGTTAAAACTACTAGACACAGGACACCATCATGACAGAGGGCATTAGGCAGCCCAGGAAGACATTATAGGAACCCCTAGTTGTAGGGGGTCACATTGATACTACCCAGGATAATAATAACATGCCCCCCCCCGCGGCCCCCTGATACTGACTCCTTTCAGTTGCCAAAAAAGGGTCAAGTATTCAAAAGGAAAGCTGAAGTTCAGCAAGACCAGATATCACTCCAAAACAATTACACTATTTTACAGTGGGGTGAGTCAGAAATGGAAGAGTCATCAGATACTGCTTCAGTATCTTCTTCCCAAAAAGACATGATTTCAGAATCAGAAAGTACTGTGGTTGACCCTAACAAGAAAAAGAAAAAAAAAGATAAAGATCCAGATAAACCACTTAGATGAAGGATGGGTTTAAGAACATGTAAACCCAACAAGATGGACATATGAGCCAACCCAATACCCCACTACAGGGTTTAATCCTGGCTTATCTGAACACAAATAGCATTCAATCAGAAAAGAAGAGACTCATGACATACTTTTTGTTTACAGAACGGCATTATGATATTGTTTTTTTACAGGACACATGGCTCCACAATACACAGGATGTTCAAAGTGCCAGTGAGGCTTGACTCTGGGGTCAATCTCATTGGTCTCTGGGGGAGGATGCATGTAGTGGGGTTGGGATTTGCATTAATGACAAGTAGGTTAAAATCATCCATATTGTTGATATTTGGCCAGGAAGGGCTTTATTGCTAGATATAATGCCAGAAAGGTATGCTTTTAGATTGATAAATGGGTATGCCACCCAAACAAGGGCTGGTAGAATTGAACTACTTAATAAAATTAAACCCTATTTTTTTACAGCCAAGAACATATTATTGGGAGGGGATTTTAATCTTAGTTGATTCACTTAAGATAGAGGCATGAAAACAGATAAAACTTTCTGTGACGCTATATGTTTAAACCAGATTATACATCAAGCTGATCTGCAAGATGTTTTTCTTTTTTTATTTAATTATTTTTATTAAGATTTTCAATAACTTACTGAGACACTGTACTTACATTGACATTCTTGACATATTTCAGTATCATTTCTTGTATACATCTTCCAGCAGATGACTGCTATGCATTACAAGTAGTGTTTATATAGTGGTTGAGGCTAAAGAAATGAAGTCCTAAAGAAGATATATATCATCAACCATCATCATTGACTGTACATTAATTCTCAGATGTCCTCAAATTACATATCAACTCCCTCCCCTCCCCCACCAAGGCTTTCAGGTTTGATTATGGACAAAATTCAGGGTCAACTGTTCCCTGGTGTAATAGCCATCTTTGCCACCTTCTGGTAATACGCAGATTGGATAGTCATTTTTGTAGTCAGGGATTCCATCTGATATACTGAAGTCATGCTACATCTCCAGTCCTGAATTGTTGGAATGTCCATTGACATCCATTTTTTTGTAAGTGATTTTTTTGCCACTAAAATAATAATGGGTAACAGTGTCCTTGACCATGGGGGGAATGATCCAGGTATACAGCCAACAGCACCACCTCTGCCGTTAATTCAACACTTTCACCTAGGCAATCTGTGATTTCATTGTGGAGGGTGATCCAAAAGGGCATCAGTAGCGGACACTGCCACATTATGTGAGCAATATCTTCCAATTTACACCCGCATCTTCTCCAACAATACCCGTATTCTGCCGGCAGATATTTTGTCAGCCTAGCTGGCAATCTTAAATATCTTGACCTGCACTTCCACGAGTATTCCCTCCAAATATATGACTGAGTGATCATAACCGCCCTTAGTGCATTAGAAGTCCATTCTTTTTTTGTTATATTAAGATTTAAGTCTTTTTTCCAACTCCTTAATATGGAATCTGTTGATTCATTAGATAATTCTCTGGTGGTTTTATATAAAGTTCCAGTTAGGTGGTTCCAATGCTGTCCTTGAGAATGATCTAAAAACAATTTTAAAAGAGGAGATATTGGTTGGACTAATTTCACCTGTATGATACGGTTTCTAAGTAGATGGTTTCTAACTTGTAGATATCGATAGTGGTTCATATTGGTTAAGCTAAATTTACACTTTAGGTCTTCGAATGTTAAGATCCCATTCAAGTTTAAAAATTGGAAAATCTGTTTGAGGCCCAGCCTTCTCCACCGGGAAAAGGACAAGTCCGTAATGGACGGGATAAAGATGCAGGATGTTTTTCTATCCAAAAAAAGTAACCACACTTTCTTTAAATGACACATCTTTGCTAGGACAGACTATTGGTTTTTATCTAAATCACTACCAGTTACCCAGTATGAGATACTCCAGTAGCTTCTTCTGAACATGGTATACTAAAAGTAACTATATCACACTTCCAAAGAACATCACGGGGAAGGGGGTTACTGGAAACTGAACAATAGTCTGATGGAGGAGGAAACAGTTACGGAAGGCTTACAATATACTTTGGAAGCAAGAAACTCTGTCTTTTTATATGAATCAATTACACACTGGTGGGAAGACACCAAAAAAGACATTTGTGAATATTTCCAAAATATAAAGGAAATTAAGAGGGAGGGACAAAAATAAACAGTACTGTACCCTTAGAAACCAGTTTTATAATTTAATATCTAGACAACATGAAGGGGAGATTGTGGACCAAGACTTTTTGGCTTCATTACAAATTGAAATGGGACATCTCCAATACAACTGGATGAAATCATTAGAAATAGAACAAATATATGGGATACAAGGAACAGAGGAGGGGTAAACCCTTTTGAAATCTGTGCAAAATGACATATTAATAAGGATATCCATATCTTGAAAACAGACAGGTGAGGTAATAACTTCTCAAACTGAGATAATGAGTGAGGTTGAAAAATATGTAATGGGTGTATTTAGAACTTCACAAAACCTGGATCATTATTTGGAAGAGTGGTTAACTTCCTGTACTACACCACACATATCACAGTACACACAAGTGGAACTCACTAGACCCATATCGCTACAAGAATTAAATACCACCATTCAAAAATTAAGAAAAGGGACATCACCTGGTTGTGATGGATTACCTTATGAATTTTTTCAGAAAGTATTTCCAAACTTTAGCAATGAACTCCTTATGGTCTTGAATGAATGTTTATAAGCACAAGAATTACCTTCTAGTATGTATCAAGGTTTGGTCATTTTGCTATATAAATCTGGGACCAAAAACAATATCTCCAGTTGGAGGCCCATTATCAGATTAAATGCTGACTTCAAGATTTTAACAAAAATACTGAATGTCAGATTGGCAAATACTATCAATTTTATACTTCACCCATCCCAAATGTGCGGGTTTCCAGTATGGAAAATAGGGGATGCATAATTCTCATTAGGCTATCTCTAGTGCAGATATTGAAATCAAAACTGTGGCTTACGGTGATGATGTGTGTTTAATTGTAGCAGATTCCATCTCAGCCACACATGTCCAAGAGAATAATCATATAGACTTTCTCTCGGAAAACAGGGTCTGTGATTAACTATATTAAAAGCAAATGTCTGTCTGTTGGAAATTTATATGAAGAAGGTACCACAATAATGGATATTCCAATTTATGAAGGTTATTGTAAGATGTTAGGTGTGTATTCTGGACAGGGAGACATGGTGTATCACACTTGGAATATGTTACTTAAAAAAGCCCAACAAAAAGTTAAATGTGGAACCAATGGCACATGGCCAAACTAAAATGAGTATACATGGCTAAAACATATTTATTAACATTATTTTTACATATTAGTTTTTCCCACACCTAAACAATTAGAAGTCACCCTGTATAGTGTTTTTTTCCTGTATAAGGGGAAGCCAGCTGAACCCAATCAAAAGAGGAATTTTGTATTTGGAAAAATCAAAAGGAGGGTTAGCATTGATTAATCCTGTCCTCTTTTTTTTTTTTTTTAAGTATATTTATTTTTGCTAACCTTAAACCCCTATTATTAGGTATACATTCCATATGGGAACCTTGGGTACGGGATACAGTACATCAGTGGCTAGAATGTTGGCCACAAGACACTATTGTACCCCAACAACAATGCATAGGAGATCTACCCCCTTATTTTCAATATTTCTGGGGGAAAGTAAAACTATGTCATATTCCTAAACAATAAATTCTTACTCTATCAAAGAAAACATTTTATAAAATGGTATTGAAAAATAACAATCCTCATTTTATTAACAAATCCAGTCAAGAACAAAGATATATTGGCAGATTATTGATAGAAGAGTACCAGAGAACATGTGGGATGTACTGTAGCTGACTGTACATGGAAAGCTCAATGCTAAGAATAATCTTAAACATAAGAGCATAGAAGGCAGATATTGTCCTAGAATATCTTGTGTGACCACACCAGAGACAATGGAGCACCTTTTTCCAGTGTCCTTTTGTACAATCCTTTTGGGACATAATGTCAAAAAAATGGATGGGTTCTCCTACAAGTTCTCTCACCCCAGATATCCTATTTTTAGGCTTATTGCCAAGACAATGGTGGAAATGTCATCGTAAAACTATAAATGTAATATTATTTTGCATGAAATATCACATTTGGGTAAGTCGGTGTAAACAGTTGGAAGTTTCGCCAGAGCAACTCTTTTGTATGGTTAGACTGTCAGTATTGGAACTTTAAAGCAAAAGATTATGATCGTGGTGATATGGCTCAATATCACAGAGAGTGGGGTAGTATATTGTGGTTGCCATAAATTTGCTTATAACATGCCTTATTCTGACAATAAGTTACAAATCCCTTTTGGGGAGGGAGTCTTGAAGAAGATTATATTTTTCCTTTCTCCTGGTTTTTTTTTTGTTTTGTTTTGTTTTTTTGGTGCAAAGAGAACATGTTTGTATTATGAATGGTAGTTTTTTTGGGAGGGGACCTACATGTAAGTTAATTAGTTAAACATATAATGAGTAAATACCAATACAGTTGTGTATTACGAATAGTTTTAAAGGGAAGGGGGGCTTGTATAAAAATATATGATTTAACACATCATTTTCTTTTATTTAAAGGTCTTCAGTTCTATATTATAGTCAAGGCAAGCATGCATTAATACTTGTTTTTACTTTAAGGTTTTGTTTTCCTTTGTTTTTCAGTAGATGTAGTGTACTATATTATGATTGTGTTACAAGGGGGTATGACTGAAATACTTATTTTTGATTTCCTTTATGTTTTATATACCATTTTTGTGTGAATTCAACACTGTTTGTAAAACATCTGATTTTGAAGTTTTAATAAAAAATTCCCCCTGCTCTTTTCCCCAGTTATCCTAAACATCAACATCATCAAGACATATAGAAAGAGGGCATCTGTCATGTCTCTGGTAGAAACATTACAAGGTAATATTGTGTTTTTGCAGGATACCTGCATTAAATCCCTGTTTGAGATTTTGACCATGAAGAAAGTGTGGACACATGGGCCATCTTTCTGTTCCCAAGGGACTGAAAAGTATGATAGGGTTGGTATCCTGTTCAAGGGTGTTCAAATCAAAATGTTTAGGACTTGCCCAGCCATGACTGTAGCCGAATTTTCACATGTCCCTATTCATTACAATGAAATTAGCTCCCTTTTTGTACTTGCCCTTCAAGGAAATGTATTTGCCCCGGACAGGGAGCAATAGGATTTGCAAACCGCTGGTTCTGTTTAAGGACATTATTTATGATTAAGCTGAAATAAGCTGGTGGAAACTGAGCCGAGTAGAGCCCTTTTGCTAGATGTAGAACAAAGTGGGAGACAACTTTGTCTTATTAATATTTATGCCCAACAAACTAAGGCAGCAAGAGTTGAGTTCTTCCAGGAAATATGCCCATATGTACACACTGGCAGATTGGTAATACTAATTGGGGGGTTTTAATTGTGGGCTGTCTCTAGAAGACGGGGGGAGCAAAAAAATTATACAGTGATCCCATTTTTTAAGAGATATGGTGAGAACTGCAGGATTGCTAGACAGGTTTTCAGCACTGTCCCATGAGAATGTTACTAAGATATCGTATGTTATAGCACACAATAGCATGCTATCAGTCCTCCACCATGCCATCCAGTGTCGGAGGAGGAGGATATGCTGAATTTGTAATTCTTTATCCTGTAGCTCTGTGTCTTGTGATCTGTTGTTCAGTTCGGCATGGTTGTGTAGCCACTGGCAATGTGGAGTACACATTTAAGATGTAACACCTAGTAACAAATAACATTTGTGTCTGAATGCCCTCGTTTTTGTACTTTGTGTAAGGTCACCCTTGCAACCTTCCTACCCTCCCCCATCCCCCTCCCTGTATCTAGCTACAGGTAGAACGCCAATCCAAAAATCAAAAGCTACATGAAAGAGCAAGCGATTAATAAGAATTCTTTTCACTAGCATTGTTAAAAGCAAAGGTGAAAAGTCCCTTGTTTCAGTGCACTATCAAATATCATATTATAAAATGTAAAAAAGTAGCTGTTAGCACATTAAAATACAATAAATAAAACAGTCAGGTGTCTATTAGAAGAAAAAGGCCTGCTCTTTAACTAGCATTAGCCCACTTTATCCCATCCTGTTTTTACTGTTGCTATATTTCTACCCCCCCCCAAGTCATGGTGTGTCAAACCAATATTATCTTAAAAAACTTTTTGTTCACAGAGTACCTGAGAAATCTGATTTCTTCAAAGACTTTTATTTTCAAACAACAAATAGTATTGTGCAAGCAAATACAAAAACACACAAATACCCACACAGAGACCCCTATCAGGATATTACACAGCATACCACAGCACGTTTATACACACACACACACACACACACACACACACACACACACACACACACACACATTTGGAGCAAAGAGAACTGAAAAAAAAATATTTAGAAGTCAATAATATGAACTGCCCCATTCATTGTTGTTCATTTATTTTGTCCCTAATTTGTTTGCAAGAATTGGTGGTGTTAAATCAAAGGGGCACCTGAAATGGGTCTTGGGTCCAAATAATATTGTTCAGGTTTCTGGGTAGCTCTTTCTTGCCACCTGTGCCATCATAGTTTACTTTATTTGCCCATTGCACATATATGTTGTATGGCACAAGGACACACAAAATGAGTGCTGCAAAGTGTTTGGGTTTGTTTGAGCTCCAGCACCTGAGATCTCTTTCTTTTTTGCTTGTGAGAGGCACAATGTCCATATCCAGCAGAATTTTCATTATACCCATGATGTGACCATGGACCGCTCTCAGAGGAACTGGCACAGGTACCCTTTCATTTGCCATTGCCTCTGGCACTGTGGCACTGTGTCACTTATCAAATAAAATCAATAAATCTTGCATTGAGTCTCTCATTTCCTCTGCCTCTATATAGTTAGTGTCTTCTAAAAGACTAGCTGTTCAGTGCCTCACAAGTTGTGTTGACGTCCATGGCATTGCTATTTACTGCTGCATGTCCCTCATTCCCCTTTTCAGGTCTTGGATCACTGCCTGCAGCTGGAGTTGCCCTGCCTTTAGATGGTCCATGGTCTTCCTCACCTTTTGGAGAACTTGGAGTTCCTACTTCCATTCTTCTATGCTCTTCAGCATTAAACACTCAATTCTAGCTCTCTCTCCTGCTCTGTCCTGTGTTCTGTGTGTAGCTGTTTTCACATCAGCCCCTGTTTCTTGGTGCTCTGTGCCTGCCCTTTCCCTTCGTGTACCCTTCACATGCAGCTTTGTTGATCCCATGTTCTCTGAGTCATCCTGCTGCTTGGGCAATTCCTTGTCCTCTGGATAGGCCAGCTGCTCTGGTGCTTCTGGGTCTTCCAGATGGGCCAGCTTCTCAGATTCTTTTGTATCCTGTGGATGAACAGTGGCTGTAGTGCTTCTGTGTCCTCAGGATGGGCCTGCTGCTCAGGTGCTGCCTCCTCTTTGTACTCTGACATGAGGTTTTCTTTCACGCTCTTTGTAAAAGGATGGTTCATTGTCCTGGTGGTTATATCACACTATTTTGAAACAAGAAATGCAGTTTGAATCTAAATACTTAAAACAGAATATTGCCGCCTGTCTGTGAACTACACTTATCAGAATCCGACTGTTAAATAAAACTGGGCATACCTCTCAACTGTCCCTGATTTTCAGGGATGTCCCTCTAAAAATTCAGATCTCTGTGACTGAATGTGGGGGATCATAAGCACAACATTATGTCAAACATTATAGTTACAGACCTGTCTTGCTTAGAAAAAGCATTTTACACTTAATCTCCTATTCTACCATATTCCTGAATGGATATCTCCATGTTTATGTCCCTGATTTTGGTCCTTTATCCCTGTTTTGTGAGGCAGGGAGTTAAGTGGTATGTGACCAGGGGCACACCTGGGAAAGGAGTAATAATTTTTACAATTGTGATAAACATTTGTCTAGGGTGTTAAGGACAGTTTCTATCAAGTTACTTAATATTGCACATCAGTGGTGCTTACCAAAAGTCATTGCAGTTGACAGCTATTTGAATACCTATTATTCAAAACAATATGTTTCACTAATGTATTTCTTGGCTCCTTTTTGAAAATCCTTTGTTTTACTAGTGGCGTGCCTTTTTCCTTTCCCCCTCTCTTTCTGCTCACAGGTGTGCTGCTCTTCAGTTGTGTTACTGCTTTTCTCATCCTGGCAGGTCTGCTTACATTTGGTGTCCCATAAAAGTTTGCAGTTCTGAATCTGGCAGTCATCTTCAATTCAATCTGCAGTACAGTGATACCGAGTATTGCTTCTCAGTCAGAGGTATATTTTTAAGCTTGACAAAGCCACCATTATATACTGTTCCCCAACTTCAAGATAGCCATCAGTTTGGAGATAACTGGCTAACATTGTTTCTGACGTCATAGTCACATCATGCCTCTGGAATCACCAGCATCTGATTTGTCTGTTTCAATTTATTGTTTCTAGCTCCCCAGCAGTCGCTTCACCTTGGCTAGCTCATTCTTCGCCACCACACACCCTGGCCACACCTACTATACCTGTCACTGTACTGGACATATGTGTGTATTTTTGTGGCATTTATCCACATCTTTCCGAGAACATTCGCAGACCAAGAAACCACCACCACTGCCCTACTAATATGACCAAGAAGACAGATGCAAGACATAGCAGTGTTGTTGGTGCAAAAATGGGACTACAACGCTGGATATACAGAACTGCCTTGCAGCAATCGGCATCATGATTTCTCTCTATTCCTTCTACAAACACATTCAACCATGCAAGCAACATCCACACAAGAAGACAGTGTGCACTAGTTGGGTATCTTTTCGCAAGCCACAGTACACTACAAGGCAGTGAAATGTTCTGGGGCTCCCTCTGTGGCCCCGAGCAAGCCACAGTACATTACAAGGTACTGAAATGGTCTGTGGCTGCTGCTGTGGACTTGAGCAGGTCACAGTACACTACAAGACATGAAAATGTTCCAGGGTTGCCTCTATAGCCTTGTGCAAGCCACAGTACACTACAAGGCAGGGAAATGATCTGTGGCTGCCTCTGTGGCCTTGAGCAAGTCACAGTACACTACAAGGCAATGAAATGATCTGTGACTGCCTCTGTGGCCTTGAGCAAATCACAGTACACTATAAGGCAGTGAAATGATATGTGGCTGCCTCTGTGGCCTTGAGCAAGTCACAGTACACTACAAGGCAGGGAAGTGATCTGTGGCTGCCTCTGTGGCCTTGAGCAAGTCACAGTATACTACAAGGCAGAGAAATGATCTGTGGTTGTCTCTGTGGCCTTGAGCAAATCACAGTACACTACAAGGCAGGGAAATGATCTGTGGTTGTCTCTGTGGCCTTGAGCAAGTCACAGTACACTACAAGGCAGGGAAATGATCTGTGGCTGCCTCTGTGGCCTTGAGCAAGTCACAGTGTACTACAAGGCAGGAAAATGATCTGTGGTTGTCTCTGTGGCCTTGAGGAAGCCACAGTATACTACAAGACAATGAGATATTCTGGGGCTGCCTCTGTAGCCTTTTGAGTCATTAACTAGTGTGTAGTATTGTCTTTTTGCAATGAGGTTTCCCAAAAACTGTGGATCAGCTAGGAGTGGAGGATGATGAGAGCAGTGCAGCAGAGGTCCCTCAAAAACTGGCAGAATGGGGTACTTAATACCAGAATCATCAGTAAGACAAATACAGCACCAGAACAGATGAAGTTATGGCAGAGCACAGTAAGTACAGTGCTGTGGCTACTGCATGCATGTATGTAGTCAATTCTTCTGGGCAGTGTATGCCAAAAAAGCAATTTAAAGCCTATCCAGTTCTGTAAGCTATTCATCTTTTGCTAATATACTCTGCCCATTCCCCTTTGGAATTAAAATATGGGCTTATAAACAAAACTAAAAATACCACATTTATTTATTTATTTATTTATCGGAATCTTGGATTTACACCTTTGAGCTAAAAAGCTTATTTACGAAGGTTCCACGTCGAAAATGGCAACAGACAGAATACATAGACTTTTACAATACAGATTGGGGAGAACATATCAAGCAAGTACAGATAAATATAGTAAGGTAGAAATGAACAATTTTGAGACAGCACTGAGGGCTAAACAAATATTGACAAGCAACTAACAGAGGTAACTGATCTTACAGGTATTCTGAGTAAGTTAAGAAGGTCAGGAAGAGGGTGACCAAGGTGAGGGAGTAGATAAATGAGAGCAGGGGGAGGGTGGAAATCAGAATCAGAGGGAGTGGCAGATCAGAGGGTAAAGTGGGCAGGGGGATAGGACCAGCTAGGAATCCACCCAATGGGTTTCATAAGTAAGGGATCGGGGTGGAGCTGGGTAAGGGTGGGAGGAGAGGTGGAGATATGAATGCGTTTCAAGGTAGGGGAAATGAGGTGTGGAGGAACTGAAAGAGGAGAGGAGGTGAATAAGTGGAGTAGTAAAATTTGCAATTAAAGGCGGGGGAAGGCAGGGGAGGAAGGGGGGCAGAGGAAAGTGCTCTTCGGAGCAAAACAAGGTAGCATTAGGCATTAGTACTGCAGTTGCAGGTACTGAGTGGGGCCAGATGCAGTAACAGTTTGGATTTAAAGGGGCCACATTTTGTTTCTGCAACCAGTTCAGAGCTGAGGGAATTTAGCCGGGGGGGCCCGTATCCGAAGAACCATTCCCCTAGTGAGGTCCAGTGAAACAGAATAAGGAAGGCAGTTTTACTAGATTCCCTTGTTAGTCTGGTGTTGGTGGAGTATCTTAGTAGTTGCTACACTCCTGTGGGTGCAAGGCCAAGGCTTTTTTTTTTTTTGCTAACAAGCAAACCTGATGCTGTATCCTGCTACTCAAGTTTAGCCAGCCAGTGCTTGAGTACAGTTCACACACGTGAGTTAATCAGTCAGCACCCAGAACAAGTCTGCAGGCTTTGTTTAAGATGGTCTTAATTCACATTAGGGCTGTTTCGGTACCTGCTCTATAGACTACCAGACCATAATCTATGACTGAGAACACTGAGCTGTTAACTGCAAGTTTGATGGCACTCTCAGTGAGGCAGTGTCTGTGCCAGTAGAGCTGACCTAGTCTGGCACTAGCTCCCTTGGCTACATGGTCAATGTACTGGCTGTAGGAGAGAGAGCAGTCAAGGATGACCCCAAGGTATTTAAAGATGTGGACCATTTTGAGTGTTTCGAGCTTGCTATCGTAAATTTTGAAAGGATGGGACTTATAATGTTTTTGATGAGGGGTGAACAATATTGTTTTAGTTTTTTTGTAGTTGAGTAAGACCTTGGACTCAGGGAACCATTTTTCCATAGCAATAAAGTCGGCTTGCATCCCTTCTTTTAGATCTTCAAGAGTAGAGTGACAGGTGTAAAGTACATTATCATCTGCATATAGAAGAATCTTGTCCTGGTAAATTTTTGGGAGCTTATTTAGAAACAGGCTTAACAACAGGAGGCCTAATATGGAGCCATGGCGCACCCCTGTATTGATATTTTGATGGTCAGATAGAATGTTTTGAATCATGACCTGCTGTGTCCTGTTGGAGAGGTAACTCTGGAAACAGCCCAGAGAAACAGAAGATATTCTGGTGTTGGAGAGTTGGGTGAGAAGCAAATCATGGTTAACCTTGTTGAAGGCTTTGGTGAGGTCGATGAATGTGGCCCCCACCAGGAGCCCCTGATCAAGTGCTTTATAAATATGGCCAGTAAATTCAACCAAGGCTGTGAAAGTACTGTGAGCCTTCTGAAAGCCATGCTGCTGTAGGCATTGAAGGTTGTACTTATCAAGGTATGCAACTAACTGATCATAAACTATTCTATCTAGGGCTTTAGAGAGAGGGGGAAGAACTGAGATTGTCCGATATTTGGAAAGGCTAGTTCTGTCACCGCTTTTAAAGTCCAGAGTGACCACCACAGCTTTCCATCATTGGGGGAACTTGCCTGTAGTAAGTGAGAGATTTAAGATCCAAGTAAAGGGAGAGAGTAGAGTATCTAGGGTGAGATCTATGATCTTTAGGTCAAGTGAATCCTCACTGGATCTAGTTTTCCTAAGGACTTTTTCCAGGTATTTTTTGGACTTAGCTATAGAGATTACCTTCAGATAGATGGGAGGTGTTGTGTATGTTAGTGGGATGTTGTTATCGCTTGTGTCGGTGCAAGGCATAGGTTGAATAAAGTCTGGAGGAAGCACTCCACTGAGGTCTGTGAAAGCTTTGTTGAAGGCATTTGCAATGTTTGGGGGATCATGGGTAATCACTCCTTCAATGTTGAGTAGTAAGGGAGGTGATTTACTTGTTCTGCCTGTTAGGGTTTTTATGTTCTCCCAGAAACTGTGGCTGTCACCCCAGGAGTTGTCTTAATTCACTTTTAAAGTGAGATATTTTTGTGAAGTGGATGGCATTTGTGCACTTATTCCATGTTGTTTTGCAATTCTGTAGGTCAGAGAGAGACCATGAGCTCTTAGCTCTGTGCCACAGATTATCCTGATCCCTCATAAGCTCAAGAAGTTGTGGTGTAATCCACAACTTACTGGATCCTTTGATTTTCCTCATTTTAGGAGGAGCATAGGTGTTGCAGGCCATATTAAGCTTGTCGATAAAGCTCTCAAGAGCAGTGTCCGCATCAGCAGCAGCGTAGACTCCTGCCCAATCTAGCAGGGGGAGGTGGGTTTTAAGAGAGGCTAACTGTCCAGCTTTTATAACTCTTGAGGTTATGGTTTTGGGGGGGTGGTTGAGCCTTGTTTGTCCAGGTGAATATGACTGGAGAGTGGTCAATGATAGTATCAGCTAGCACAGTGGTTCTTGTTATTCTTTGCAGCCAGTTGGCTAGTATCCAGTCTATAGGAGTACTTGAACCGGTGCGGTAGTTTACTGTAGTGGGGGACTGAATGAGTTGGACCATGTCAACAGCCACTATGGCATCCTGGTATGGTGCAGCATCTGGAGATAACCAATTTATATTAAAATCCCCTAACATTATGATTTCAGAGTGATGTCGAATATTAGATAAATAATCATGTGCTAGTTTGAAACCAGACTGTTGAACTTTTGGGGGTATGTACACTGAGATTACAGTGATACACTTTCCCTGGGAGCCAAGTTGTAACTGGACTGCAAGTAGTTGAGATCTTCCACCAGAGGGTGGGATGGGGAGTGCCCTGCATTAAATGGAATCATTAACATAAATGACGCAGCCTCCCTCCATTTCTCTAGTCTGTCCACCCTGAAAGTTGTGTAGCCCTCCAGCTGGATAGCTGAGTCAGGGGTTCTTGGAGTGAGCCAGGTTTCCACAACTGAGATGACATCAGATTTGTGTTGTGCCATCCAGACCTGGAGAGCATCGAGTTTTGTAAGGAGGCTGCAAATGTTGAGAGATGCAATAGTTATTACCCTGGCCTTATGAACTGTTGTTGGCATTGTTACCCCAGAGCCTGGTCCAGAGTTAGGATGAATGTTCCCCGAGAATAGTAGGAGTAGCCAGGCTATTCTTAGAGCTTGCAGTTTTAAATAAATATACAGTACAAAATTGTGAAATAATAAACTTTTATAAGATCAAATGGAAAGCTGATTCCACTAAGTTTTTTTTATAGAAACCCTTGATACAGAATTTGTATATAGCTTGTAACAAGAAATTATTTCAGATTTGGAGTATAATACAAACACAAATGCGAGCTGGCAGAAAATTATAAAATATATTAGAGCATTCTTTATACAGTTGGTTACAACAAATACTAATAAAATCTCTTGGTACAATGGTGTCTGCAGACAAGCAAAAAGACAACTGAACAAATTGGTTTGATATGTCAAACAATATCCAGGTGGAATACAATTAAGACAACTAAACCAAGCAAGAAAAAGCTATAAAGAGACCCTTAAGAATGAAAGGAAAAAATCCAGCAAAATAAATGGGAAAAACTTAGGCAGGTAGTCCAGAAAAAGGATAACAGGAAATTCTGGACGATGGTTGGACAAGAGTATCAGAAGTACTCAGTTGGTATTGAGACTTTTATCACCCCAAATATTTGGGAGTCATATTTCTGTTCTTTATCTTATTCTCCACTGGAAGAAATGCACACCCCAGGTTTGAATAAGATGGATTATTTTCCAAAACTCCTATGCATTTACCAAGAGGAACTCCTGGATGCTTTCACACGGTTAAGGAACAACAAAGCACCGGGCCAGACTCTATAATAGCAGAAATATATAGATATTTCCCTGAATGGTGGCTTCCCATTTTTCATATTATCTTTAATAAACTGGTTCAAGGAGCAGAAATTCCAACTAGCTGGAGATGAAGCATTATAAGCCCCATATTCAAAAAAGGGTAGTCCCATAGAACCATCAATGTGCAGGCCAGTCTAATAGATACTTCACAAAACAAAATTGTCGGATAATATTGAATAGACTACAAACATGGACTGAAAATGCAAATATATAGAGTGAATTCATACATGGATTTAGAATAGGGAGCTCATCAACAGTTCAACACTGTTATGTGTGATCACATTTGTCATGGAAATACACTAAAATCAAAAACACAAAGAAAGTTATATTGCTGTTTTATAGATCTAAAATCAGCTTTTGATTCCATTAGCCAGACTATACTATGGAATAAACTCTATTCATGTAATATGGACCCTACACTTTTGGATGTTATAATTAAACTCCATCAGGATACTTGGCTAAAGGTTAAGTACAATCAAACTGGGGACTTATCCTCAGATATATAAACTAACTTAGGGGTCAGACAAGGGTGCTTCTTGGCCCCTATATTGTTCAACATTTATATTACTTCTCTAATTGAACAGTTAGATAACCCTAAGTTTCACTCTCCTTCTATCAAAAACAAAGAAAAATTCAGTGTTGGCCTTTGCGGACGACCTTGTATTACTTTCAGATTATTTTGTGGGACTCCAATGTAAAATAAACTTATTTGCCAAATTATGCGGGAAAAATAAACTAGTAATTAACAAGGAGAAAACTAACATGTTAATATTTGGATATAAGCAAAAGAAAATGCCTTCCTTATTTATAGATAAAAGCAAAATTGTGACAGTTAAACCATATCTTTATTTGGGTGTCTATTTTTCACAAAGTACAAAATAGTTGAACCATCTTAATTTAGTAAAACATAAAGCAACTACCACATTTAATGCATTTAGGAGGTTTGCCGCACAAATGGGAAATGGTTCAATTAGAGGACTCTTAAGAGTGACGGAAGCAGAAATACATTTTATTTGTTTATTTATTTAAGAGTTTTACCAGGAAGGCATACTGAGCAGGGTACCACTCGATTCCAGATGCGCCCTGGGGGTTTGGGGGTTAGGTAGAATACAATGTAAATAGAAATTAGAACATACATGTACATACTTCATTTCAGTCGTAAGATAGTAGGCACATCCTTTTATATACATATATAGAAATATACAGACAGGGTAGCATACATAGCATCCAACATCATAACAATAAGAAGGGTGGGCAACAGCAGGAGAAAATACACAAAGAAACTAAACAGCTGCCAACCAGACTGCATGGGTTTCAGGGGTGCAGAGTGCATGAGCAAGTGGTGGAGAAATGTGTCTTCAGTAGAGCATAGCCAGGAGGAGTGCTGGTGGCATGTCTAATATCGGCCAACAGGGAGTTCCATAACTTAGGCATTCAGAAGCCGAAAGCAGCTTGTCCAGACCCAGTGGACCTGTGGGGAATGTGAAGTAGATGAGAATCAAAGTTCCTGAGCAAGTAGGCTGGTGGGAAAAGAACATTAAAGGTGGTTGCAAGGTAGGAGGGAAGGGACTGTGACCAGAATTTCACAGTGGTTCTAGCACAGTGTACCAATTTCCGATTGGGGAGAGAAGAGAGATCTAGGGAATGGTAGAGGTTTCAATGATGTGTACTGGTAGGGCAGTCCAGGGAGAAATGGCAGATTGAGTGGAAGAGAGGGTCTAGTCTGGTCAGGGAGGATTTAGGGGCAACACAGTAGACTACATCCCCATAGTCCATTATTGGGAGGATCATCTTTTGAATTATTGCCAGGCAAGTGGGCAGGGGAATGCAACTTTTATTACGGTATGACGCATCTAACATGGGATGTAGCTTCTTATGAATAGCATCAATAGCATCAATATGCACAGTGAAGTCAAGATGCTGGTCTAACCAGACCCCGAGGTATCTGAAGGAAGTGCAGACTTCCGGGGGGGGGGCCATCTAATGTGTGGAAAGTAGGGGAGGTGGGGAGACGGGAAAGTTTGGCCTGAGTGCCGAATGTTAGGGAGACAGTTTTTTTAGGGTTTAGAAATAGTTGATTTGAACAGAACCAATGTTGTACAGAGTCAAAATCTTGTTGTAGGCAGGCTGCCATGGCAGAGGGGGATGACCCAGAGGCATACAGCACCGTGTCATCTCCATACATGTGGAGAGACGTATGAGGGCAGGCTGTGGGCAGATCATTCAGGAAGATAGAAAACAACAAGGGGCCTAGGACAGAGCCTTGAGGGACCCCAGTGGTAACAGGGAGTGAGGTGGAGATGGCTGAGCCAATAGGGACCGACTGGGACCTGCCTGCCAAGTACGACTGGAACCAAATGGTGGCAGTCACAGTCAGTCTAGCTTGGGTGAGTTTGGACAGTAGCAGAGCATGAGAAACCATGTTCAAAGCCTTAGCCAGGTCAATGAAGATAGCCGTGGTTATCTCCCCTTTATCCATGCCTGTGAGGATGGTGTCAGTGAGACAGAGGAGCAAGGTGATGGTGGAATGATTTTTCCTAAACCCTGCCTGGTAAGGAGTGAAGAAGGAGATGGAGTTGAGGAAGTGGGAGAGCTGGGCTAGTACAAGGCACTCCTGGATTTTGGCTAGGATGAGGAGCAGCGAGATAGGTCAGTAGTTGCTCGGGGAGGAAGGATCGCCTCCTTTGGTGAGGGGTATGACTGTGGCATCTGGTTACAAAGAGTGGCTAAAGGGTTGGCTATGGCTGGCACAGAAAGATGGAGCATTTTGGGGTCAAGGCCCGAGGGGCATTTTCCTTTGGTGGGATTTAGTGACCAAAGTATTTTTAGTACCTCGGTGGGTGTAACAAGGCAAAAAGAGAAGTTGGCAGGTGAGGATCAAACTGGGGGATCAGGGAAGGGAGCCAGGGGTGACAGGAGAGTAGAGGATGTACAGTTTGTGAAATAGGAGTTAAGTTCAGTGGCTACAGCACTCGGTGCAGTGATAGTACTTCCTGCTATATTGAGGGTTGAGTAGGAGGTTGGGTCAAGGGCGAGGAGGGATTTAATTGACTTCCAGAATTGTGCTGGATGATTAAAGTTGTTGTGGAAAGCACTTTTGAAATAATTAGATTTGGCCTGCTGGATGAGTCTTGCAGGCATTTCTTGGCGAAGCTGCAGTGTTGCAGGGCCATTTGAGTACCTGTTGCCTTATAGGATTTCCAGGCTCGTTCCCTGACTAGTAGTTGCTCCAAGAGGTTGCCGGTTACCCAGGGTAGGTGGGATCCCCTTACTCTGGATCTTCTGAGTGGTGCATGGGAGTCCCAGATAACAAGGAATCTGGTCATGAAGAACTCGAGGGCCTCATCCATGGAGGGAGCCCTAGGGATGAAGGACCAATCGATGTTGGTGAGATCATTTAAGAGCGTGGTCAGGTCCAGGGATTTGTAAGATCTATTGTACAGTGTGCGGGGGGGGAGAGGCCTTAGGTCTGAATATCTTCCGCACCAAATAAATCATGTGGCGATTGCTGAGAGAGTCCAGTAGCAGGCCAGCATCTACTATATGATGGGGTTGGGTGGTTAGGGCCCAATCCAATAGAGTATGCTTCTTGAATTTGTGGTTTAGGCGAGTGGGTTCAGTTATTTGTTGGGACAGGTTTCGCGCATTTACTTGACAACGTACTTTAGAGGCTGTACTGGCTAGCCAGTTCAGGTTGAAATCCCCAAGGATATGAAGCTCACCTCCAGCCGTGAGGGACCTCAGGGTGCCTAAGTGGTCTAAGATGATAGGCAGTGGTGTGTCCGGAGGGCAGTATGACCCTGCTACGTATATAGGGATTGAGTGAGGGAGAGAGATTTTGATCAGTAGGGAGTCTATTGACAACATGGGTGAGGTAGGCCTGATTGTGGTGAACTGGAGTTTGGAGGAGATGTACATGGCAGTGTCACCAACCTTTTTCTTGCCCTGATGGTCCTGATGAATGAGGGAGTAGCCAGATATTGAGAACTCGGCATTGAGGTTGTGGGGCTTCAACCAGGATTATGTAATGATTAAGATATCAGGGCACAGTGCTAAGGCACTTGTTTGGAGGACCGTTGTTTTGTTCAGAATGCTGCCTATGTTTAGGTGTACTAGTTTGAACCCTCTTGAAAGGTGATTTGCCAGGGTGGAGAGGCATCCATTTTTTGGGGAAGGAGGACCAGGGTTTCGTTCTGCATCACCTGCTAAAAGGAGCAGGAGTGACAGGAGCTGTTTTAATAGACGCATGTCCCTTTGTGATTCACAGTGGCTAGGGAGGTTGTGCAGTGTAGATGAGGTAGACAGAGGGTTGAAAGTGTAGGAGACATTTAAAGCAGTCAATCCAGCATGAAAGGAGGGAGGAAGGATGGTTGCTCCCAGTACCCAGTTTTGCCAGCAGTGCAGAGGGTGGTGCACTAGGGAAGAAGAAGAGTGGAGAGGTAGTTTCACAGTCTCAGAGATGAGGGGCAGAGAGAATTGTTGAATAGGTTGGGAGAAACATAGAAACATAGACTTTGACGGCAGATAAGGACCGCTTGGCCCATCTAGTCTGCCCATTTCCCTACCTACAGGATAGGCTGTAGATCCTAGTTAACCAACAGCCTATTTCTTCCTACCCCCCACAAGAATTGCCTTATGTCTGTCCCATGCATTCTTGAATTCTCCCACAGTTTTAGACCCCACAACCTCCTCAGGAAGGCTGTTCCACGATCCACTACCCTCTCTGTGAAATAATACTTCCTCACATTGCCCCTGAACCGCCCCCCTTCTATCTTTAAATTGTGTCCCCTTGTTCTTGCACGTCTCTTTTTCTGAAAGATGCTACCCTCTTGGACTTTGTTGATTCCACTGAGGTACTTAAAAGTTTCTATCATGTCCCCCTCTCCTTCTTTCCTCAAGGGTATACATATTAAGCTCCTTTAGTCTCTCCTCATACAGCTTTTCTTGCAGACCCTGCACCATTTTAGTTGCCCTCCTTGGACTACCTCTATCCTGTCTATGTCCTTGTGGAGATGGGGTCTCCAGAACTGGACACAGTACTCGATGGGGTCTCACCAACTGTCTGTACAGAGGGATAACAACTTCCTGTTTGCTGCTGCTGATGCCTCTCCTATACATCCCAGTATACCCCCAGCCTCCCTACTGCCTTCTCACATTGCTTACAACCTTAAGGTCATCTGATATGATTACCCCAGGTCCCTTTCCTTTTTTGTTGTTGTTACTACCTCCCACCCATTGTGTATTCTTCCCCTGGGTTCTTGTTTCCCAGGTGCATTATTTTGCACTTCT
Organism: Neoceratodus forsteri; assembly: GCA_016271365.2. NCBI lineage: Eukaryota > Metazoa > Chordata > Ceratodontiformes > Ceratodontidae > Neoceratodus > Neoceratodus forsteri. The sequence continues at coordinate 262,322,272 of CM057452.1, read as the reverse complement.
TTGCATTGAATCCTAGCTGCCATACCTCTGACCATTCCTCCAACCTTGCCAAGTCCCTTTTCATCCTTTCCACGCCTCCTTGTGTATCAACCCTGTTGCAGATCTTTGTGTCATCTGCAAAAAGGCATACTTTTCCTTCCAGTCCCTCTGCAATGTCACTGATGAAGACATTCAAAAGGACTGGACCCAATACTGAACCCTGCGGTACCCCACTAGTAACCTCTCTTTCTTCAGAGTGGACTCCATTTACAATTACCTTCTGTGTCCTGTTGTGCTGCCAATGTTTTATCCAGGCTACCACCCTAGGACCCACTCCCAGGCTGGTTAATTTGACTATTAATCTTTTGTGTGGGACTGTGTCAAATGCCTTGCTAAAGTCTAGGTAGGCCATGTCCAGGAGGAGGGGGGAAGGGCCGATATAGTTATGAGCAGAGCAACCATAGCTAGAGAGAGAGGGAACATTTTAATGTGTGTTTGGACCACTGCTCAGGGGCGGCCACTAGTGTTAGGAAAGTATAAGGAGCAAATGGAAAAGAGGGCTGATTGGTTCAGACAGTCACGCGGTACAGCCTATATAGGTAGCAGCTCACCAAGGGTGGTGGTGGGGGTGGAGGGCAGAGGCGACGGGGATTCCTCTCACACAACAGCTGGAGCGCTAGCGTATTATATGCAGCAGAAATATAGGCTCTGTATAACCTAAAATGCTAGAAATACAGTTAAATAAACTTCCCAGATATATTTTGAAAGTTCCTCAATCTGTCCCAGCACCAATACTAAGAAAAGAACTGGGTCCGTTGCCTCTTTTGGCATACATCATAGAAAATAAATTATTCATATTAAAGCTTTTTCTCTGTCATGAATCTAGAATTCTCAGAATATGCATAGAGGAGGAAACTGATTACACTGACCAAGGGTTTCTTTCTCCAATGATGGAATATATAGCTTCCCAGGTGTTCCCACTAGGATTAGGACACCTTTTACATCAGATTTATCTGAGACCGTTTAGTGAGATAATATTTTAGCTAAAAGAAAGGATAAAATACATCTATTACACAAAAGATCTACAGTCTTTACAATCATATAAAAACTTCAGTTGGTATAGGAAGATGAAAACTTACCATCATTTTGAATTTTATTTTTATACCATAGAGAACCCAGTTATGCGGAGAACCTTGACTAGATATAGATTAGGGTTGTATAATTGTAATTATGTTTATTTTTGTCAAATACATCCAGGTATAGAGAATGACCTTTTTAAGTGTAATATGAAGGTCATAGATGATTTAAAACACATTACCTTAATCTGTCCACTTTATGAAAAACATAGGAGGTTTTGGCTAGGGCCTATTTTGATGAACCTTGGTCTCCCCATAGATCAGTTGCTATTAGAACTCTATAACTCCAAAGACAAATTGATTTTAACTAGATTAGCTCAATTTTTTATGTCCTTAAAACTGTAGTGTAGAATTGTGTATGTTAAAAGCTGATATTAAATTATTAAACTTTTAAATATATATATATATATATATGTATATATGGTACTGAGAACAAATATGCTATATTGTATTTATCTGTTGTAATGGCTTTGTGCTAAACAATAAAATATGATGATGATGATCTTTTGCTAATATAATGACCGACTGTGTAAGAAACTATGTGGTGTGCATGTGTACTGCAGGTAATGTACTGCACAGTACCTCAAAAGAACAAAATACTGCTGCCCCCTCCCCCCGTATTTGCCTTCACATTAGTGAAGACAAAAAACACAAGTGAGTGGAACAGGCTTAGGTGGAAAAAGTAGAAAATGAACAATTTGCTGACATTGTTTTTACTGATGAGACTGCCATAGCGATGTAGTCTTTCTGCCCCATGGCTTTCCAGAAGAAAGGATTTATTGTTCTGAAACCACAGCCCACACACCCACTGAAAATTTATGTTTAGGGTGCCATCTTGCACTGTGGGCCAGAGCCGCTATTACTATTCAGTGACATTGTGAAGTGCAGCTTCTTCAGAAAGGAGATGGTGTCCAATACAGTGATACCATTTATCAAGTGAGTTTTTGCAGATGGGCATTGGCTTTTACAAGGTTTAAGACAAACTAATTAGCAAATACAGTTTCTCTGGCTTGATGGTGGGAATAGGTTCCATGTCATTTGTGTGCAAAAATTTTAAGTGCGGTAATTTACCACGTGTACAGTACAGCGCGATCATTTACCTCGCATGCAGATTAAAGCGTGACTGTGTTCTGCGCAAATTCCCTCACTACATCATGGATGTAATAATTGAAAGTTCCCTCAGCTATGAACTTACAAATCAACAATAACAGTGACAGCCAATGAAAAGCTCCCTCACTCTACAATCAAAACTGTAACGTCCAATACTGTCAGTTCTTTCCTCCAATAGTGATCGCCTGCTCACGCTGTGTACATAAAATGACCACATTAGCGTATGTACCACTAGCAGATGTCATCACTGCCTTTGAACATCTGAGGTCAACTGACTTTTGCATGACTAATGATGATCAACTGCCCCCCCCAGGTTGATTACTTTGAGGACACCTGGATAGGGAGGCCAGTTGGTCAACGTGGTCGTCTTTAGGCCACATTTCAACATTGAGTTTTGGAACTGCTATAATGCAGTAAAAGAAGGGTTACCAAGGACAATTAATGCTGTGGAGGGTTGGCATAGAGGATTTAACAGTCTCATGGGGGCCAGCCATCCCTCAATATGGAAATTAATCAAGGCACTAAACATTGAATAAAATAGCAATGAGATTAAAATTGAACAGTACTTCGCAGGCGTGGACCCACCAGCACCCAGGAAAAAGTACAGGGACACTACAAAAAGAATCACAGCAGTTGTTGCTACCTATGAGAGTACTGATACTGTGACTATCTGAGGGGTGTTGCTCACAATTTCCAATTGCAGGTTTAGTCCTGTAATGTTATAACTGGTTGTGTTGTTCTCACTAAAGCACTAAGACTGCACTAAGAAATACTGAACAAATTATTTTATTTATTATAAAATAAAGTTTGACCTTTTAATACTTAAAATATAAATGCACTCCACTGCACTCAACTGAACTTAAAAGTTAAATCGTCTGACGTCTTCTGCACGTCGAAAGTGATGTAATCAAAATGTGACACACAATGCGAGGATTGTTGGATTTATTGCTGCAGTAAACTGGAGTTATGGTAAGCGCACAATTAATATTTACCATACCAGTAATGTAATTACAGTCCTGCTGTTGAACAGAGTGCTTTGCGACGTTAAATTAATATTTTCCATGTCAGTAATGTGATTACAGTCCTGCTGTTGAAAAAAGTGCTTTGCGATGCTGAATTAATATCTTCCATGCTAGTAATGTGATTACAGTCCTGCTTTTGAAAAGGGTGCTGTGCGATGCACCACACTCAAATGTGCTTTGTGATGTAACTGCATTACACTCAAATGTGCTTTGCGATGTAATTGCACTACACTCAAATGTGCTTTGCAATGTAATTGATTACGCTGTATTTTTTTCACTGAAATGTTTGCGCTTATTTTTTTGTGCTGAATTGGCGTGATACCTTGGGAAATTACAGCACAGCGTTCTATGTGTTTACTTATATGGATGTTCTGTCTCTTGTACAGATAATGACTAATGACCCAAAGCATGCAGTGTCTGGGGTGTACATAAAGGACCAAGGAGTGAACTGGTTCAGGATGCCACCAGAATTGCCAGACCTAAACCCAATAGAGATGGTGTGGCATCAGATAAAGCATTACATTCAGAGGCGTGTAAAGCCAAGGAACTGTGCTCAACTAATATGGGGCATAAGACACTTTTGAAGGAGAGTGCTGACAGTTTATAACTTCAATAAATGTATTGATCACATGGAAAAGGTGATGCCAGCCATTGCTCATGCCAATGGCTGTGCCACTACAATGTAAAAATATTTATAATAAAATTGAACTTTGTTTTTTCAGCAGTAACTGCTTTGCTTTTTTTATCCCCACATCACAATTACTGCCTCATAAATCTGATGTAAAAGGTATCCTAGTTACAATGTTTATTGTAATAGGTGTCATATATAGGCCACCAGGACTAAATGATGAGGCTAGCCGAACAATAATTCAAGAAATAGAGAAGGCTTATGAAATGGGTAAGGTAGTAATAATAGGAGACTTCAACTATGGAGATATACACTGGGAAAGACTTGAGGCATGTAAAAATTCTAGTAAAGACCTTCTGGCTGTCATGGATCAAATGGGACTTAGTCAATGTGTAAAAGAACCTAATAGAGGAGGGAATATTTTAGATATCATACTAACAACTAAAGAAGTACAGATTAGCAACTGTAAGGTAGACTTGCCCTTAGGAAACAGTGATCATAACAGTGTGCTTTTTACCATTAATCAATATATGCCCATAACAAAAGGTTGTAGGGAGGTTTATAACTTTAAAACTGCTAACACAGAAAACATAAAAGCTGACCTAGGGAAGCAATATTCGAAGGGAAAACAGTAAATGAAATGTGGGAAGCCTTTAAATACCATGTGACAGAAATAAGTGATAGAAACATTAAAAAAGTAAGAAATATAGCACAAGAGGGGTAAAGCCCAACTGGTATAATAAGGCAATAAATAAGATAATAAAAAAGAAACAAAAACTGTATGCAAAGCATAAGTTGCAAGGAATGTAGGGAACTTGGCAGGAATATAGGAAGGTGCAGAAACAATGTAAACAACTAATCAGGAAAAGTAAACAAAGGATGGAGAAAAAAATAGCAGGATCTGCAAAAATGGATAACATGAGGGAATTCTATGGTTACATTAATTCCTTGCATAAAACTAACTCTGGCCTATGTTCACTCACAAATGGGGACAAAGTGGTAAATGATCCAAAGGAAATGGCTAATATTTTCAATTAATATTTTGTGACCATCTTTTCAAAAAAGTCAAAGTCAACCAAGGAACAAAGAAACATCATAGGCCAAGAACCATGTATAAATACTTCAGAAGAAATGATTAGGGGAAAAAAATGAATGGACTAAAAAATACGCAGTCAGCTGGACCAGACAATATATCTAACATTATGCTGAAAGTGCTTTCCCCAATGGTGGCAGAACCATTAAAAATAATATATATGAAATCATTAAAGATACTATATAATACCTGATGACTGGTTGCCAGCAACCATGGTCCCAATACATGAGAAGGGGGATAGGTCAGATCATAGAAATTGCAGGCCCATAAGCCTGAAATCTGTTCCAGGCAAAATAATGGAGTCTATCAAAAAAAATGCCATAAACACATACCTGGTAACAACAGGCCAGGCAGACAAGGACCAACATGGGTTCTGTGCAGGTAGATCCTGTGTTACGAACCTGCTGTGTTTTTATGAAAAAATATCATCTGCTCTGGATGAGAAACAGCTGGTGGACTGCATTTACTTGGATTTCACCAAGGCCTTTGATAAAGTGCCTCATGGTGAGATTAGCAAATGCTTGAAAGAGAAAAACATAAATGAGCAAATTATAGGATGGGTGGAAGCTTGGCTGGGGCATAGGACCCAGAGAATGACCAAAAATTTGTACTTATCCAAAGCCGTACCGGTGACAAGCAGGGTACCGCAGGGGTCGGTGTTGGGCCCAGTACTATTTAAAACATTTATGGATAGTATGGGAAACAACTTAAAAAATTGGATGAGTAAATATGCAGATGATACAAAAATGGCAGGCCTGGCCACAAGTAAGGATAGTACGGACTCTATACAGACAGAGCTGAACAAAATTAATGACTGGGTACAGGAACGGGGAATGAGCTTTAACCAGGAGAAATGCTGTGTAATACATCTGTGTATAAAGAATAAAATGAATAATTATATACTGAATGGCCAAAATCGTAGGAAATCTGAAGAAGAAAAAGATCTCGGTATCATTACAGACAGTAAATTAAAGTTTGAAGCACATAAAAAAAAACAGATATCTAGAGCAAATAATGTATTGTGGGCTATAAGAAGAAATATTAGAAGTAGAGAGGTGATTTTCCCATTATATATGGCCTATGTCAGACCAATACTGGATTATGGCAGTCAATTATGGGGTCCCTTATCAAGGGGAGGGGTGGATGCCCTGGAGGGGGTGCAGAGGCATGACACAAGGATGGTATATGGCCTAAAATTGATGCCATATGAGAGGAGACTGTATTCTTTAGGAATAATGTCCCTAGAAACGAGAAGAATTAGAGGAGACTTGCGCCTGTGTTATGACATAATGCAAAATACTAGTTTATTAAATGATCTGGAATCTTATTGTTAAATACCCTGGAATTAATGTAAGGGGACATCCACTGTGGACTGAGGGAAGAAAGTTTAATATGAACAGGAGAAATGCCTTCTTAACACAGAGGGTTGTGAACCCATGGAATGGGTTGCCATTAGAAGTAATAAGTAGTAATAGTAAGGCACAGTTTAAACATAGTCTAGATCGGTATATTCTAAATGGAAATAAAATGGTATATTATGGGTAAATGGTCAGGAGCAATTATGGGATCACAAGCCTTTTTGGCTCCTTCTTACCTTAGTAGTAGTAGTAGTATCTTTGCTGTTTCAGTACGTAATACCTGCTCTAGCTGAACATTTGGCCTCACAGCATCCTGAGGTATGACGTCAGGTTTGAAAATCACAGCTGTCGGGTATGGGTGTCAAAGACTCTAAGGAACCATTAAAAGGTAGTGTTCCAACACCTAGCAGGGCATCATCAAGATGTGTGAATTCAGGTTTACTAATCCCAACTTGGAGGTAGGGAAAACAAAGGTTCTGTAGAGGGCTGCAGACTAAAAGAAAAAGTCCAACAGAAATACTGTATGTCCAAGTCACTAGAATCATCAGCATCAAAGGACAGACAGCACAGTCAGTGCACTATCAAGTACTGTATTATAAAATGTAAAAAAGTAACTACAAACACATCAAGCTATAATAAATACATGAAACCGCCAATGGTCTATTTATTAGAAATAAACATCTGCTTTTTAAAGAGCCACTGACTCCTCAAGAAGAACTTTGAAAACATAGTGTTTGGACACAAAGCAGTGTATATTTCTCCTTAGCTCTGTATTTCTTATCCTCAATATTTATTACTGAGGTCATATGCTTGAAAACAGGGTAGCTGTTCCTTGAGGGTTCATCAGCTCCTACTGCTTCTTCCCAACCTGATGTCATAATACTCTGCTTTTGACAAGAACAGATCCTGCACTTTATTGCTACACTTACCCCTTCATATTGGCTCTCAGCTGCCCGACTGGGTGAACGAACTTTGCTGCAAATGACTGGCTCCCTCCCGGTTCCGGCTTCTGGCAGGAGCTGGTGTTCAGGGAGGCATGAGACTGAATGACAAGGAGGCGGGGCATGAAAGTACAAAGTTCAGCCACCCTAGCAGCTCTCCATGTATGCAACTTTCTGGAGGTTGCAGGGAGGCTGCTTTGTAAAATTGTCTATGCTATAGTAGGTTTGTAATACTGAACTTCAAAATGTTGGTCACCATATTAATTGGGTGTGTTGTCTTAACCACTCATATTATTCCACACACTGTTCCTATATGTAATGATCACCAGGATGGGCTTCCTTACCTTGCTACCTATTATATATATGCAGGGACATGTTTTAGTGAACACATTCATTGTACTAGTCCTTGCAAACAAATCAAATTTTATAGTGAGTTTACTTCCTTAGGACAGCTAAACAAGTGTGGGGAGGTTATCAGTTCATATAATATACATGACTGTTACTTGCATTTAAAGTGGACATCCATTTTTAATTGTCAAGTAAGAATTTCCAGTCATATTAGGAAGGGTTGTTTTAATGGCTCTAGTTACAGACAAATACTTTAGTTACTTCTGCTTTTATCTGGTTCAGTTCATCCCAACCCAGGACCTCTTTCAGGGTTAGCAAACATCAATATTGACCCCTTAGAACTTCTCCCAACATACTGTTAGGTCACTTAAATATACAAAGCTTATTAGCTAAAAAGGATCTGGTGGAGTGTTGGATGGTAGAAAACAAGTTTGAAGTTTTGGCTCGTACAGAAACATGGCTTTCTGACAAAATATCCAATGATGAACTTCATCTTGATGGGTTCACAATATTTAGGAAAGACAGACAAAATAGGAAGGGAGGAGACGGATGTCTGTTCTATGTTTCCAATAAGCTTTTGGCTGCTGAAGTTCAAACTGGAACGGAAAATCCATTTTTTGAGTCTCTTTCCATCAACATTGTTCTGGGTGGCAACAAAAATCTTATGGTATGTAGTGTTTATGTTAACAATGCTAAACATTGAATACCGGCTTTCTTCCATAATCTACAACTACCACTATCAAAGGAATTGATAACTTGGGGTGATTTTAATTGTAATTAGTGCTCGGTACAAGCATTGGATTTTAAAAATCTTATTTCAGGTATGGACTTACATCAGTTAATGAAACTACTAGGGTCAATTACAGCACAGATTATGAATCAATTTTAGATTGGGTAATCACAAACAATCTTATGCATGTGATCTCATCTGGGGTATTGCCAGACTGTCTGAGCGACCACAGTGCTGTTTACTGTGGTAGATCAGCTAAGTCTGGCAAAACAGTCTACAAGGCAATAACTTTTTGTCGGATACGAGATTTGGATTTGTCAAAATTCTTTAAAGAGATTAACATAATTGATTGGTCATTTTTGTATGAAATAGGTGACATTAATGAAGTCTATGATAAATTCTGCAGATATTTTATTACAATTTTTGACAAACTTTTACCCCTAAAAAAGTTAGGGTCAGAGGGAATGCAAAACAATGGTTTATGATTGAGCTAACAAGAAAGGAGTAAAGCCTGGGCAATATATAGGAAGTCTAAAACCCAGTTAAATTTACAGCTATACAAAACACTATGGAACAAGTGTAAAACAGCAGTATGTAAGGCTAAAATAAATTACTTTAAAAAGAAACATATCACTGAAAAAGGTAATCCAAAATCAACTTGGTCCACATTAAATGCCTTACTAGGTAAATCCAGTAAAACAGAGAGCATATCGGTTAATTGTGAAAGAATCTTGATTAATGATCCTACAAAGGTTGCCAGTCTTTTTAACTCCTATTTTGTAAATTTGGATAAGTATAGAGTTAGGAACAATATTAGTTCAATGGATTTGGTGGGAGACGATCCTGAAGAGGGAGACATGTACCATGCTAATACACAAATTTCTGATATACCCAAATTATAATTCCATTTTCTTTCCCCTGTGGAAGTTTATAATTATATCATCAAAATGAATCCCAGGCCTGTTATTGGTAAAGACAACACTGATTATCGTATCCTAAAAAAAGTCAGTTATATGCGTTAAACTCAATTGGCTAAACTGCTTATCCTTTGTGTCATCAAGTTTTTCCCACAACATGGAAATGTGCTACTGTAATACCTATTTTCAAATCAGGATCAAAAATAAGCTTAAACAATTATCAGCCAATCTCACTTTTGGCACCTTCATCTAAAGTTTTAGAAAAAATTATCTTTGATCAGATTTCTGGGCATATGGGAAAGGTCTTTGGTTCCCCTCCCAATATGGCTTTAGACCCTGTCATAATACAGAGACTCCCTTGGTGAGGTTCACAAGCCGGGCCCACAAAGCCCTCAATGAGGGAAAATATGTGGCTTTGGCTTCTGTGGACCTCACCAAGGCATTCAACCTGGTTGATCATGGTGAACTAATAAAGATGCTACGTAAAGTAAATTTCTCAGAAGAAATCATTCTTTGGTTCAGTAATTACCTGGATGATAGAACCCAAGTGATAGTAATAAATGGATCTTCTTCCAGAATCTGCTCTGTAAGTTGTGGTGTACTGCAGGGCTGCATTTTAGGCCCCTTGATTTTCTCTCTTTTTATTAACTCACTCACCGACATATGCAAAAATACAGAATTGTTGTTATATGCCGATGATGCAGTTCTGTCATGTTATGGTCATGCTCTTACTAATATTGAAAAAGACCTATAGATGGATTTAAGCAGGATGCATTCATGGATTGATCAATATAAATGAACACTCGACTCAGCTAAAACCAAATGAATGGTATTCTCTAATTACAGGAAACCAGAAGTCACAGATCTTTTGGTAAAGGATAATAATGACAACCTAACTGAAAGGATTTCAGAATTTAAGTATTTGGGTTTAATTATTGATTTTCATTTATCCTTTGAATCACATATAGTAAAGTTAATCAATACTCTACACCAGTGTTTGGGTATGTTATTTTGTCTGAATAGATATTTTACACAGGAAATCAGTCTCTTGTTGGTCCATACTTTTCTTTTTTCTCTTTTTGATTATGGATCCACAATTTACTCTTTTTCTACAGTAAAAAATGTTACTTAAACTCAAATCCACGTATCACAATATTCTCAGATTTGATACTGGTCTACCAAGAAACACCCATCATTGTGGTTTTTATAGAACTTCTGGTTGTTTATCTTTTTTTGATCATTTTCAATACAAGTCACCAATTTTTTTTGCATAAAATCCATCTAGGGTATTTTTCCGATTCTATTGTCAGTCCAATGCTTCCACTAGGTCACATGGCAGGTTTTCCTTTAAAATTCCTTTTTTTCACACAGTGAAGGCACAACATTTCTTTACAATTTAAAACCACAAAACATTATAATATGCTCCCATATTCTGTTGTTTGTAGCCCCAGCATATCTGCATTTAAGGCTTCTGTTAAGAAGTTTTTATTGTCAAAAAACTAAATGTAAATGTTTTAACTAATTGTCAGTTTTTTTTTGTTGATTGATTGTTTGATATGTTGTATCTGTAATTTTTCTCATATTGTGACTGGACGCCAGTGAAAAAGGGCATTTATGCTCACTGGCCTTTCAGTATAAAGCAATAAACAAACAATTATTCCCATGAGAACAGACTATGATGTCACATTACAGCATTACAATTTCAAGCAGGAATAAGCTGTAGAGACAAATGATTTTTAAGATATGAAGATCTTGTTTTTGTGAGATTTTTCTTCAGTAGTAAATAGCAGAGAGGATGACTCTATAGAAGGTATATCAAATACAAGCTGAATTGGGCCAAGTATTCAAAACTTTGCCCTGGGGCCAAATTAGCACTGCCCAGCATGCTAAATTAGCCTGGAACCATTTCAACTAAATTCAGTTTTATTTTACAAAGGAAAACATTATTGAGAGAATTCATTTACAAGGTGGTCCTTGAAGGACAAATACGAGAAAAACAAGAGGATGCAAAACAAATAAGACAGCAGATGCAAACCACAACAGTTGCTCAAAATACAGGAGCAGTAACTCTAAAAAAAGTAATACAGTTCTATAACATTTAGTTGCAACAGGTGACATGGTAAGATGCACAATAGGATTACATATCAGCTAGGGAGTACATGTAGCTACTACTGTTGATAAGGAGGATGGAAAAAAATAAGCAGTAAGAGGGGAAGGAAAAAGCTGGGTAAGTGTGTCAGGAGAGTAGGTAAGGGGTAAGGTGGAGGGAGAGGAGGAGTTAGAGGAGAGGGACAAGGAGAAGGGAGAAGGGTAGGGCGGAGGGTAGTAAGGGGAGAAAGGGGTAGGGTAGAATAGCCCGCTATTTTCAAAAGGGATAGCCCCGGTGTTAAACCTGCTGAATATAGCGTGCTAAGGAAGCTGGGCAAACTGGGCTGGGAGTGCAGTGCAGTGCAAAAATAGCCCAGGACATAAGACAGCCCTGAATATAGCAACCAGGAAGTGCAAACCACAACATCAGCCCAGTGCACAGTGACGTGAAGGAAGGTAAAGGTGAACTATGTGGCCAATGTGTGTGCTAGCAAAGGAGTGGATTTGTTAAAGCTGCAAGCACCAGCACATGTGAAATTCTGCAAAAATGTACCATGTTTGCAAAACATTTGCATGGCACAGACACATTTGCACAGGTTTTAAGCAGAGCTAAGATGTTTGCCCAGCGCTATCATGTTTGCCCTGGGCAAAAATTTGCTATATTCAAAAGTGACATGCAAATGAGCCTACTTAGGCAGTCCCTGGGCAAACATCCAGATTAGCATCTCATGATGACCTGATTTGCATGCAGTTTGCCCAGCACTATTGTAGGGTCCCACAGCTCCACCTGTAGGGCAGTCTGGAAGTACAGGGACTGGCTGGGTCTGCCCATAGGTCCACCTGTAAGGTAGTCTGGAAGTGCATGATGGTAGCTGCAGGCTACATTTGTATAGAACTGCATAGAATATTGTGCCACAGGGGACTACACAGCACAGGCACAGGTGGGGGTGCTGCATGCAATAGTCAAACTGTAGTTCCTGTTACAGTGCACAGCAGACACTACAGTAACAAGGGGGCCAGTAGTGTGAGGGACACAGCAATGCCTATGGTGTGTAGGGCATCAATAACTGCTGCACTTTACATGGTGACAGGCCCATCTTGCAGGTGTGTACTGACAGTGGACATTACTGTTATGCTGTTGTGTGATCTGCAGATGCTGCACCACTGGCATGGAATACTCACAGTAACATATACATAGCTGGCTGTGTGTGCTGTAGTGTCTGTACAGATGTGCAGTATGTGGCTGGGGGGCACATACCATCAGACCAGCACACTGGTTTTGGGGTATTGACTGGAAAATTAGCAGTGCGTGCATTGTCCCAGCCTCGTGGCAGCACCCAGAATGTGGTGCAGCTGGGCCACCGGTACACCCTCCCCTCAACACCCTCCATGCCCCCAGTGCTGCATGTGTGTGCTGGATTCTGTTGGTGTACACTGTATGGACATACTGCCATGGTGTCCACTTGGCGCTGGGTCATCAATTAATGCCTGGCATGGTTGGGACTGGTGGCAGATGATGGCAACAAAGGAGGTGCTGTCCATGTTCAGCATGTTTATACCCTGTCTGGTGCCTGTCTATGTTTATTTATACAATAGGGGTGAGTAATAAATGAGTGTGATTAATTCTATTATTTTCACTGGATGAGTGTGATAAATCCTGTTATTTTCACTGGATGAGTGTGATAAATCCTGTTATTTTCACCAGAGTGTGATGAATGTAAGAAATTACATTTATCACACCCTCACAAACCCGTGCAAACCACGCAAACCCGTGCAAATGGTAACTTTTGCAACAATAGGGGCCCCTGTTGTATAAATCGGATACATGATGTGCACTCATGATATGGAAAATATTTTCACTCCTTTAGAGTGACCTCTGGATACTCGCCACTTGTGAATATCCAGAGGTCACGCTAAAGGAGTGAAAATATTTTCCATATCACAGTTGTGCTCACCATGTATCACCTATCTATCACCTTGTTGTCCGGGTAAGTACACTGGGCCGAGGCACAGTGCCAGACACCTTCTGGAGCCACAACTTGTGCGGCTGGGATGATACAGAGTACACTAAACACAGATCATTAACACAGCACACAATTCACACTGTGCAACATATTGTCACATTGCAAACCATTACTGCTGCAGGAGCTGTTTCAGTGTAGTTCTATCACTGACTGGCTGGTTGGCTTCTAAGCAATAAAACTGCATCATATTCCACAGTTTGGGTGCCTGTGCATATGGAGTGGCCTAGGGAGACCATCCGCCCACACTGCCTCCTCATTGGCTTGCAGACAGTCTTGTTTCCTGTTACTGTTGTGTCCATGTCCCCCAACCTTGGTTTGCCTGGAGTTAAGACTACCTTTTCCTGGGCTGTAATTTGTACCATGCAAAATGTCTTGCTAAGTCATGCAACAACACTTTGTGTGGCGCTAATGCACTAAATATAGCATTGCGCCTGTATTCAGGTACATGCCCCCTCTTTTTGCCCCTTGCATACATTATGCTTTTGCCCAGCGCTAATGCAGTTTGCCTGAGCTATTTGACCTTTTGAATACAGAGGACCCACGCAAACCAAGCGCAAACCAAGTGCAAATGGTTTGCACCCAGTGCAAAGTTTTGAATATCTGGCCCTTTGTGTCTAAATAATTTTTTCCTAAGTTTTCCCAATGGTGTCAGCAGCTCTTTAACTATAATTAGCTCATGATATCCCACCCCTGCTTTTGCTATTTCTATATTTAGAATATTTATATATAATATAATAATATATATAGTCAAAAATGTTCACCTCCCCTGGATCTCAGATGAACTTTTGGCCTTCCTCTGTGCTCAGAACCTGGCATGGAAGACCTTCAGGTCCTCTGGCTCACTGTCTGATCTTAACAAGTACCAGGCCTTAAGATATACTTGTACAAGAGCCACCAGGTTAGCTAAAGCCACGTTCTTTTCCTCTACCTTCCTGAACAATCTAAAACACACCTTCAAGTTCTGGAAAACAACCCACTCACTCTTCTCTCCTTCTACCCAGTCCCCCTCTCCAGCCATCAAGGAGGGCGGCTCCACCATATTCGACCCTCTGTCTGTCTGTTGCCTCAGCTTTCAACTCCTATTTCACCACCTATGCTTCCTCACTCCTATTTGCCTTCCCCGCCACCTCCCCACCACCATCATCTCCCACGATATTCCATGAACCTTCCTTCTCCTTCGTGCTAGTAACCCCTATTTCTGCTTTAAATGTCCTCCTGGCTCTCAACCCTCAGAAAGGCAGGAGCCCTAATGGGTTTGACCCCAAGCTCCCGCACCTCTCTGCACCTGCTATTGCCTTTCCCATTTCTTCCCTTTTTAGCCTCTCATTCTCACTCAGCTCAGTCCTGGACTCCTAGAAACAAGCAACAATCATCCCTCTTCCAAAAGGTAGTGACTCATCCTCTCCGGCAATTTCAGCCCCATTTCTCTCCTTCCAACCTTATCCAAGCTACAAGAGCATGTAGTTCTATCTCAACTCTCCCCTTTCCTCAACTCCACATCTTTTTCACCCCCTTCCAGTCTGGCTTTCACAAACACCACTCCACCCCTTCTTCTCTCCTCAGGCTCACTAACTCCATCCATACTGGCATGGACCAAGGCTTCCACACTTCCACCATCTTTGTTGACCTAACAAAAGCTTTTGAATACATCTCTCATCCTCTTCTCCTTAAACTCATGCCTGCGGGTCTCTCAGATTCTGCAACTAACTGGTTCTGCTCCTACCTCATAGGAAGAACTCAATCAGTGAAAACTGAAGAATCCCTGTCCTCTCCCTTCCCCATTCACACCAGCATCCCTCAAGGCTCCACCCTTGGCCCGCTGCTCTTTTCCATTTTCCTCAACAACCTCCCCTCAGCCTGCTTCTCTGCATCCATCCACATGTATGCAGATGACATGGTCCTGTTTGCTTCTGGGTCTTCTCCATCTGAGTTAACATCCAGATTCCAGCTTGATTTTGACTCCATCCAGAAATGGTTCAGGTCAAATCAGTTATCCCTAAATGCTAAGAAAATTGTCTCAATGTGCTTTGGCACTAGATAGACACTTTCTAGGCTCCCCTCCCACCCCACATTCCACACCCTTGATGGGGGTACAGTTGATGATGTACCCTCATTTAAATACCTTGGCATTTGGCTTGACCAACACCTTGGCTTTTCTCAGCACATAGGCGTCATGCACAAAAAGCTCAACCCCATGTTCTGAGCCCTTTTTAGGAACACAAGCTGCATCCCTTTACCTGCTCGAAGAGACATCATTACCAAGATGATCCTCCCCATTTTTGATTATGGCGATATTGTCTATGGTGCTGCCCCAAAGTCTACCTTAGCCAGACTGGACCCCCCCCTTCCACTCTTTCTGCCATTTTGCCCTGGACTGCCTTCCTTACACTCACCACTGTTCTCTGTACTCTGCACTCTTCTCCCCCTCAGAAGATCGTCACCTAATGCACTGCACCTCCTTCATTTTTAAATTCTAGCTGGCTTCTCTCCCCTCTTATCTCAGCTCTCCTCTCTCCCCTATGCCACCCTCCTCTTACTCTCTCCATAACTCAGGCTATCGTGTACTATTGCTCCCCTCGTGTAAACCCCTCACTGGTCAGAATGCTTTCACTTTCGGCTTCCCTAATATCTGGAACTCTCTTCCCTCAACAATTCACTCTGCCTCCTCAAAATGAGCTCTCTCTCTTCACTACTCCAATCCCACACCACTCCCTCTTGCAAATGCCCATAGCTCATGCCCCCCCAGCTCATCCAGTCACTTTGTGTAAAGCAAATCTACAAAACAAAATGAAGGAAAAAGCCACTATGGTTCTCTAAAGAGTTGGCAGGGAAGGTTAAGGAGAAAAGGACAGCATTCAGGAAATATAAGGAAACAGAGAAGGAGCAAGACAGAGAACTATATCAGTTAAAACAGAAGGAAGCAGGAAAGGCAGTCAGAATAGCAAAGGCCCAAACTGAGGAAAAGATAGCCAACTCTGTTAAGAAGGGGGGTAAAACCTTTTATAGGTACATTAGGGATCTAAGAAAGATCAAGGGAAGGATACTGAGGCTTAATAAAGGGAAGGGAATGTGGGCAGAGGTTAACAGTAAAAAAGCAGGGATACTGAATGAATACTTCTGCTCAGTATTCACAAAAGAAGAGGAGGGGGATGTACCTAAACCAAACAATAGAAACACTCTCGGGTTGATACTAGTCCTTTCACAGAAAAAGGGTCCTGAAAGAACTCTTAAAACTGATGGTGGACAAAGCAATTGGGCCTGATGAGATTCACCACAGAATTCTAAAAGAACTAAGGGGAGAACTAGTGACACCACTGACTAACCTCTTTAACAAATCATGGGAGGATGGGGTGGTACCTGAGGACTGGAGGAGGGAGGATGTGATTCCACTTCACAAAAGGGGAGCTAGGCAGAGGCAGGAAACTACAGACCTGTTAGTTTGACCTCGGTGGTACGTAAAATAATGGAATCTCTTCTGAAGGAAAGAATTGTTGAGTACCTAGAGGCCAGAGGGGTACAGGACCCAAGACAGCATGGATTCACAGTGGAAAGCTCATGTCAGATGAATCTAATCCATTTATTTGACTGGGTGACTAAACTAGTAGCCAAGGAGGGGCTGTGAACATGGCTTATGTAAACTTTAGCATGGCATTTGACATAGTCCCACACAAAAGATTAATAAACAAGTTAGCCAGCCTTGGATTGGGTCTGAAGGTGGTAGTCAGGGTAAAAAATTGGCTGGACAACAGGACGTAGAGAGTAATAGTAAATGGAGTACACTATGAAGAAAGGGGGGTTACTAGTGGGGTACCGCAGGGGTCAGTACTGGGACCAGTCCTCTTTAATGTCTTTATAAGTGACATTGTGGAGGGACTGGAAGGAAAATTATGTCTCTTTGGAGACAACACAAAGATCTGCAACAGGGCTGATACACAAAGTGGGGTAGAAAGGATGAGAAGAGACTTGGCAAGGTTGGAGGAACAGTCAAATGTATGGCAGCCTAGATTCAACGCAAAGACGAGGTTGGATCATAGGGTTGGGGGTGTAGCCATCTTTTTTAAGACTGAATTGGGCCTTGTGGATGTTTTAATGGGGACCACCAGATCCTTTGAGTGTGTCATGGGTGAGGGTGCAGGCTGCAGGATACTCCTCGTTCACCGTCCACCAGGTGATGGGGGCTTATTCCTGCAGGAGATCGCGGACTTCATTGTCGACATGGTGTTGGAGTCCCCCAGATGGATAATTCTGGGGTACTTCAATGCCTGGATTGAAGATGAACTCTCACAGTTTGGTCAAAATCTCCTCCAGCTAATGACAATGCTGGGCCTCACACAGGTAGTTACCTCCTCTACCCATATAAGAGGTCACTCACTGAATCTGCTGTTCCTCCTGGGGATGGAGAGCACTGACTTGGGGTTGGAACCAGTCAGTTGATCTGACCATCACACCATTAGGTTCAGTTTCGGGGGCCCCCCCAAGTGGACCTACCCCTTTGGAGAAGGTCCAGTACTGCCCTTTAAGAGGAGTTACCCCAGATGGTCTATTGGTGGTACTGGACCTATCAGGATTGCTGGGTGAAAGCACAAGTCCAGGGGACCTTGTACTAGCCTATAATAAGGCAGTGGGAGATGCTCTGGACTTGATTGTTCCTGTTCGTGTTCGACCACTCACTTTTCACCCAAGGTCCCCCTGGTATGATGAGTCCTTGAAGGAGATGAGGCGGGTTGATCAAAGGCTGGAGAGAGCATGGTGGAAATCCAGCCTGGATGCTGACAGGCTTAGACTGATGGAACATTATTTTTTATCGCAACTTTCTTTATGCACCTGCTGCGGCACCTATCGGTGGGGGCATCCAGCTGCCGGCCCTGCCTGCGGGGAGAGCAGCAGGCTCACTCACATGATGGGGTGGTCCGGCATGACCGTGGCTGACCCACTGGAGGGGCTCCCCGTCCCTGCCAGCTGGATGGTGCCGAACCCCCCCAGTGCGATTCCATGACAGTCCTCCCCGCATGGCAGGGCGCGGCCATCAAGCTGCTCGGTCGCACCCAGCCTTTTTCCGTTTTTCTCCCAATAGGAGCACGGACGTGCAATGACATCCATGCACCAACGTGCAGACGTCCGCCTTGCTCCCCCCATTCTGGACACCCACGCATCCACAGTACCACCGGGCATCCCCAGGGACTGCCAGAGAGTGGTGTGGAACCCACCCTTTCCCCCAGAACTGGGAGAGCAGTCATCGGACGCTCCATCCCAGTCCTCCCCTGCCAGCCCCTGCTGACCCTGGCTCGTTTCCGAACCCGGGTCGCCAGTGTGGAGCGAGGTGTGGCGTCCAGCACCTCAGCACCACCAGTCTGGGCAGATTGACAGAACATTATAAGGACTATCAATCAGAAATCACCCATAAGAAGGTAGAGTTTCTGTCCAGGGAGATTTCTGCTGCGCAGAATCGACCAGCTCAACTCTTTCAAACTGTTGACAGATTGTGCAATCCAGTCTGGAAGAGTTTTTTCACAAATTAAGTGTGATGAGCTAGCTCAGTTTTTCATAGATAAGGTTGCCAGTATCAGGTCTGGAATCAGCCAGGCTCTCTCCATGAGGGGTTGTGAAAGTTGATGGGAGGTAGTTAACACCCGGTCTGTCTGGACGGATTTCAGCCGACCGGAATTTATGGACACTGTGAAGATTGTCCAGACTCTGCACCCAACCTGTTGTAGCTTGGATCCAGGCCCCATCTCCCTTTTGGTGGGATGTATAGATGTTATCTTCCCAATCCTAGCTGAAATTGTATGGTGATCTTTTGAGAGGGGAATCTTTCCACACCCCTTAAAGGAAGCAGTCATTCAACCACTACTTAAAAAATCCCCCTTGGATCCCGACAATCCAGCTAACTACCGACCTGTCTCTAACCTGCCCTTTGTGGGGAAGGTTATTGAGAAGGTGGTTGCGCTGCAACTGGACAACCATTTGGTAACTCACAATGTCTATGATGCTCTCTGGTCTGGTTTCAGGAAGAGGCATAGCATGGAGACTGCCCTTGTTTGGGTATTAAATGACCTCCTAATGGCGAGAGATCGAAAGGCTTGTACCAGCCTGGTCCTTCTCGATCTCTCAGCAGCTTTTGACACTGTGGACCATGAGGTACTTTTGGAGACCCTGTGGTTCCTCTGTGGACTGTCAGGTACAGTCCTCAACTGGTTTCAATCTTTCCTCGTAGGCAGGTCTCAGAGGGTGGTCACTGGAATTTACTCCTCTGACGCCTTCCCCCATCCTGCAGGGTGCCGCAGAGCTCTATATTGGCACCCATGTTGATTGCAGTGTATATGCTGCCATTGGGAGATATCATCAGGTGATATGGCTTGAATTTTCACTGCTATGCAGATGATACTCAGCTGTATATGTCCTTTGTGCCTGGACAGGTTGATGCGATCTCTAAGCTAAACAGCTGCCTCTAAGAGATCAAAGACTGGATGAGCTTGAGTTGGTTGAGACTGAATCCGGATAAGACTGAGGTGTTGGTTGTGGATCTGGACCACCCAGGGGGAGGTTTCAGGGCTGGGCATATGCCAGGCCTATGTCTTGATGTTGTCCAGCTCATTACCTCATATCGTGTGCGTAACCTGGGCATTATTTTTGATGACGGTTTGACCCTGAAGTCTCAGGTGTCAGCTGTGGTTAAATCCTCATTTTACCATCTGAGGAATATTGCCTGGGTGAAACATCTGATTCCACAGGGCGACCTTCCAATATTGGTCCATACCTTCATTACTACCTGTCTTGACTACTGCAATGCCCTCTAACTAGGGCTATCTGGGGTTGATATCCACCACCTGCAGCTAGTGCAGAACACTGCGGCCAGACTGCTGACTGGTACCTCTAGGACCAGTCATAGTACACCTGTGCTGCATGAACTGCACTGGCTACCAGTTCAGTGTTGGATCACCTACAAGGTAGGCTTGCTTACCTTTAAAGCCCTACGTGAACAGGGACCCGGCTACCTGAAAGATCTCCTGACTCCCTACTTCCCCAGTTGCCTTCTCCGATCCACCGACGAGGGATTGCTAGAGATTCCCAGGGTTCATCTTAAAACTTCTGGAGCTCGTGCTTTTTCATTTGCAGCTCCAACCCTGTGGAATTCTCTACCTCATCAGTTGAGAGATTGCCTGACCATCAGCAGTTTTAAACCAATGCTGAAAACGTATTTATTGTCTTTGGCCTTCCCTGACTAATTAATGATTGATTTTAAATAATTTATTATATTATCTGCTTTTATACTGTAATTTTATGTAACGTACAGCACCTTGATTTTGAAAGATGCTATAGAAATAAAGTTTGCTTGCTTGCTTGCAAAGAAGTGCAAAGTACTGTACCTGGGAAACAAAAACCTAGGGGAAGAATGCGCAATGGGGGGGAGTGAAACACTAACAATATCAAAAATGGAAAGGGACCTGGAGTAGTCATATCAGACAACCTAAAGGTGGGCAAGCAATGTGAGAAGGCAGTAAGGAGGACTGGGGGATACTGGGATGCATAGGGAGAGGCATCACCAGTAGAAAACAGGAAGTTGCTATCCCTCTGTACAGACAGTTGGTGAGACCCCATCTGGAGTACTGCATGCGGTTCTGGAGACCCCATCTCCACAAGGACATAGACAGGATGGAGGCTGTCCAGAAGAGAACAACTAAAATGGTGCAGGGTCTGCACCAGAAGCCATAGGAAGAGAGACTAAAGGAGATAAATATGTATACCCTCGAGGAAAGGAGGGAGAGGGGGAACATGATAGAAACATTCAAGTACCTCAAGGGAATCAACAAAGTCAAGGAGGGTAGCATCTTTCAGAAAAAGAGATGTACAAGAACAAGGGGGCACAATTTAAAGATAAAGGGGGGACGACTCAGGGGTAATGTGAGGAAATTATTTTTCACGGAGAAAGTGGTGGGTGCATGGAACCACCTTTCTGAGGAGGTTGTGGAGTCAGAAACAGTGGGGAAATTCAAGAATGCATGGGACAGACATAAGACAATTCTAGTGGGGGGGGTAGGCTGTTGGTTAACTGGGATCTGCAGCTTATCCAGTATATAGGGAAATGAGAAGACTAGGTGGTCCAAGCGGTCCTTATCTGCCGTCAAATTCTATGTTTCTATGTTACACTCTTTATCTCCTCTCATCTCTGCCCACTCCACTCCCTCCATCCTCCAACCCCCACCCTCTCTCCCTTCCCCCAATTCTCTCCCCCCACCTCTCCCTCTTCCCTCTCCTCACCCCACTTCTCCTCCACCCTCTCCCACTATCCTTCTATCCCCCTTACCTACCTTGTTAACTTCAGTACTAACCCCATCTCTGCTTCTTCTCATCTCCTTTCCTTGTGTCTTCCTTTTCCCCCTCTTCCTCCACCCAGTTCTCCTTCTTTCCTCCCACCCATCTCTCCCCTCCCACTCTTTTCTCCAGCTGCCCTTCCCTACAGCCTGCACCTGTTTGTTGATATTCCCTGCCCCATCCTGTTACTGATGCTCAGCTGAGGTGTGCCGGCACATCACACCCTTCATGTTATCAACTGGTTTGGCTATTATTAATTGCTTATATGGTTTTGTATACTTTGTACATTATGTCTTATTGTACCACTGTGCCTGTTACTTGTATTTCTACTTATCTTCTTGTATTATCCAGGATGGCCATAAACATGGGTTTGTCTCTGGCAGATCCTGCCAGACTAATCTAATTGAGTATTATGACTGGGTGACCAGGGTACTGGACAAGGGCCACAAGGTGGATGTCCTGTATTTAGACTTCAGCAAGGCCTTTGATTCTGTGCCGCATGGGAGGTTGGAGAGAAAGCTGAAATACATAGGGGTGGGAGCAAAGATGGTCAATTGGATCATCAACTGGCTGAATGGAAGGCAGCAGAGGGTGATGGTGGGGCCGGGGGAACTCTTATTGCCAAGGGAAGTGATGAGCGGGGTGCCACAGGGATCGGTGCTGGGACCGGGGTTGTTTGGGACATATACAGCTGGTATCTCACACAGGATCCAGAGTAGGATCAGTCTGTTCACTGACGATACAAAGATGGGAGCTGTGGTAGATGACATTGAAGGGTGGAGGGGACTGCAGGAGAACCTGAACAAACTACAGGAGTGGTCAGTAACATGGCAGCTGGGGTTTAATGCCAAGAAGTGCAAGGTACTGCCTTTTAGAGCTAGAAACCAGGGAAGGAGCTATCAGCTGGGAGGGGTGCAGCTGGAAAGTAGCGAGGAGGAAAAGGATCTGGGGGTGCTTATAACAGGCAGCATGAACAACTCGGCTCATTGCAGGAATGCGGCAGCAAAGGTAAATAGGATGCTAGGGTGTATAGCGAGGGAAATCTCCAGGAACAGGGAGGTGATCCTTCCCCTGTACAGGTCTCTGGTCAGGCCGCACCTGGAGTGCTGCCTGCAGTACTGGTGCCCGTTCCTAAAGAAGGACATCAAGTTGTTGGAGAGAGTGCAACTTAGGGTGACAAAGATGATTCAAGAGTTTGAGGGAAAGTCCTATGAAGACAGATTGGCCAAACTGAACATGTACTCCCTGGAGGAGAGGAAGGAAAGGGGGGATATGATTGAAACTTTTAATTACCTTAAGGGGATAAACAAGGTTAATACAGAAGGGATTTTCCAGCTTAGAGGAGGGAGGGACACGAGAGACCATCAGTTGAGGTTGGAGGGGGAAGATTCAGGAAGGAAATCAGGAGACATTTTTTCACGGAAAGGGTTGTGGACAGGTGGAATGCTCTGCCTGAGGGTGGTGTCCTGTAGAATGGTGGGTGGATTTAAGAGGGATTGGGACAGGGTGAGGGGGTGTTATGGTAAATAGGGAGGGAGGGTGGGGCAGCTGCAAGTTGAAGGGCTAGTTGCACAATCGAGCAAACTCAATAGACCGTAAGGCCTGCTTCTGCTGGCGTTTTCATATGTTCATATTATGTACTTATCCCTTTCCCCTTCTCCCTCCAGGGCACATTTGAGAACAAGCTTTATGGCTTAGTATGTCTTTCCTGGTAAATCTCTTTTAAATGAATATTTCTGCAGCAATTCATAAGGCAGTAAAGATGGACATGTACAGGATACTTTTTATCCAACATCCTCTTTCTAAAATTTATCATGCATAGTGAGTGTACAGCAGCTAAATGTGCTATGCGAACATAGAACAATTTGCTTCATATTAACATGGTCAAGTTCAATTTCTGAATCCGGCCCCCCGGAGTCACGTAACTCTGACTGTGATGCAGAAGCAGTGTCCCACATTTGCACACTATGCAATCATGCACCACCACACCCTATGATATGCTGTAGTACCTGTTGGCTGTTGATGCTGAGTCCAGTTCCATTTACTATATTTTGGGATGGGGAATGCTGGGATTGATGTGAATATTTGTACAGTCACTGCAGTGGAGGTAAAGGCACTGAACTACTCCTCTATGGTGATACTTTGTGGGATGCTTCTGTTTAAGTTTGATAAAGCCATTTCCCCCAAAATGTCACCCCACCGCAATATGAATTCTGCAGAACATCTCACCAGCATGACCTTTGACATTCAGCATGCTGTCCCAGTTCAGTACTGTACTTTGCATCAAAATGGCTATGCAAGTGTGTGGTGTGGTGTGTTGACATGGAGTGTGGGGAGGCTTGGGGTATACACCCAAAAGTTGTGTAGGGTGGCCTTCTTCACATATCAGGACTCCCTGAAGGGGGTGGGGAGTCATCTGGCAGGTGACCGAGCCTGCAGAGGTAAGTACAGTATAGACTTTTAATGGGTTGATGGTGTATGTTTTACCTGTTTGTGCATGTGTGTGCTGTTACTGACGTTTCCTCTATCTTTATGTCTCCACAGAAGTTCCATGGATGACCAGGATGGATAGTCCTGGAGAGGAAGGACTGCCCCGACAAGGCAGTTTTGGTGGTGATAACTCAGAGGCACTGGTGGCCATGGCCACTCTTCATCCCAGACTTCTTATCCTGGAGGGTGGGCAGCCAGGATGCCCACTATAAAGACGATGTTGGGGAGTTATGGGCCCTGGAGGAAAATCAAAGGTATGTACGTGGTGGTAGGGGGCACTGTGTGCCAGCTATATACACCTGCAGGCTTGCATGTGCAGCCACCTCATGCCTGTCATTTGTGTTCATCTTGTTTCAGTGCTATTGTGGGTCACTTCGAAGGACAGTGCTGGTGGAGAGGGGGTACACACCCACCACCTCCAGCGGAAGAAGCAAAGATTCCCAGGAAGAGGAAGAGGACCAAGACCCCTGTAGTTTTTTATGTTCATTGATGAGACAGTTTTAGTTTGTTTTCCATATTTATATATATGTACTGTATGTATAAATAGTTATGTACTGTACCACATTTGTCTAATTTTTATTCCTAAACTGAGAATGTCACATAGTGTTTTCCGGGGCACCATCTCTCCTAAACTGAGAATGTGACATAGTGTTTTCAGGGGTACCCTCCTAAACTGAGAATGTCACACTTCATTTCCAGGGCAGCATCCCCTAAACTGAGAATGTGACAGAGTGTTTCGAAGAGACCCCTCTCCTAAACTCTACCTCCTCAGCTGGTAAAAATGAAACTATTCTACTTGGTGACTTCAACCTCGATTGGGAAGGTAAATCCCTCAGATTCTTTAACATACTGGTGCAGAAACACCATCTGCATTAGCATCAGCTTATGTCTGACCTGACCAGACTTTCTCTTGCCTCTGGCAATTACACAATAATGACTGGGATCTGACAAACAGGATGGATAGGATCACAGGGGCTGGTACCCTATCAGATTCAATTTCTGACCACCTCACTGTTTGCTGCATCTGGCAGACTCATGCTCCATCCTGTCCCCCTAAGGTAATCTCACTACATGATTTCTCCAAGCTGGACTCCGCTGCCTTCCTTGCAGATATATCCATGATTGATTGGAGGCCCCTATATGACACTAACAATGTAAAAGGAAAAGGGGGGTATATCTCCCATTTCAGTGCTCTCAAAGACTCGCACACCCCAATAGTGTCAAGCAGAATTAAAGGATCTCCCACTAGACGGCTACATAAAGACCTCCTTGCCTTACCAAAGGCTAGAGACATAAGCTGGACCAAATTTAAAACCTCTGATCTCCATGCAGATTTGATGGAGTGCAGAAGAAAAAATGACTTACCATAGTAATATTGTTTTTCCAAGGGATCTCCCAGTAGGATTAGACATATGCAGTCAGCTCAGAATCCCTGACTGCTCCTGGGACTCTGACGTAATATGGAATGTATGCAAATCATGGAGCTTGGAATGTTACATTCAAACTGCTGCCTCTAGGTGGACTGTGTTCCATCTAACTGCCAGATTCATTTTTGCAGATGAAAAAATACTAGATTAACTGAATTAAATAATTGTAACTTAACAACCACAACAATAATACCCTCCCCTTGGTAAAGAGATCAAGTTCCAAACAGGAAAAAGAAGAAACACTAAAAGGAGAGCCAGGTGCTCTAGTCATACTTGTGTGCATCAAAACATTAAGTTAAGCCAATGATTAATGGCAACATTAAGAACCCCCATAAAAGTAATGCTGAACCTGATTCAGATTATGTAAGAGGAGGCATGGATGTGAGATCTAATCCTACTGGGAGATCCCTTGGAAGAAACAATATTACTATGGTAAGTAATTTTTACTTCAACCCTCAGGAATCTCCCAGCAGTATTAGACATATGCAGACTACCAAACAGTGCCTTGGGAGGTAGGTACAGAACCTATTTAGGGAAAAGGTTCTGCAATACTGCAGTGCCAAACCTAGCATCACGCCTAGTATGAACATCCTGGCAACAGTGCTTTGTGAAGGTGTGGACTGTACTCCAGGTAGCCACTTTACAGATTTCTGGCAGGGGAATCTCCTTTGCAGCTTCCACGGAGGCAGCAGTTTTACAAGTGGAATGTGCCCTGAGGCCCTGTGGTGGCTGTTTTTCAGCCTTACTGTAGCAGTGATGGATGCAGGATACTATACAACATGCAACTGACCTCTTTGAAGCAAGCCTGCCCTTCCCCACTTCACCATAGGTAATGAATAGGTGTGAGTGGGAATCCCTGAGGTCCTTATTATGAGTGATGTAATAGCTTTGAGACCTTTTTACGTCCAAGCTATGAAGCTTCAGTTGACTGGAACTGGACTTGGCTGTGAAAAATGCAGGAAGGGTGATGGACTGGTTCAAGCGAAACTCAGATACCACATTTGGAAGAAATTTCCTGTTAGTTCTAAGGACCATCTTGTCCTTATGAAAGATAATGTAATTAGGATCAGTGCAAAGAGCTTGGAGTTCAGATACTCTTCTTGCTGAAGTGATTGCCACCAGGAAAACAGTTTTCCATGTAACATATTTCAGGTCAGCCATAGCCATTGACTCAAAGGGAGGTTCCATAAGTTTGGCTATGCACAAATTCAGATCCCAAGAAGGGACTGGTTCCATAATAGGAGGGAACATATGTGCCAATCCTTTGAAAAATGTTCTAAAAATAGGGTGTGAAGCAATTGTTCTCAGAGTACCTGCAGACAAATAAGCAGATACTGCTGCTAAGTGAACCCTAAGGGTTGCAGACCCGAGGCCTAGCACCTGCAAGTGCACCAGATAATCAAGCAATGTAGACAAGCTTGTTTTAAGGGGATTGTGATTTTCTTAGGCATGCACCAGATGGAAAATAGTTTCCATTTTGTAGTAGAAGTAATAAAATCTTTATTTTTCCACAGGAAAGAATGGCATACACCATTGGGACGAGTCCCATTTACAAGGTGCTCCTGGGTATCAAATTAATAAGAATTTTCTGTTCCATAACATTTAGACTTATAACAATACAATAAGAGCGTCAAATCAACACATTCATAAGACAGGGTATATAAAACATTTCATGTGACATGTGCAAAGCAGTATCTTAATCATAACAACATCTAGTAGTCAGTTCTTGCCTCAAGGATGTATTAAATCTATTTTTATTTTCATATAGATTTTTAATTTGCAAAGTTAGTTCATTCCAATATTTTATTGATGGATGTAAAAATGACATCTCTCCATATTTAGTACGAGGGGTCCTGATGTTTAAATCTCTCAATTGTCCTCTCAACATAAGATTATGTGTGGGACTTGACTTTCATAATCTTCTAGCTAGGTAAACCGGTTTTCCTGTTATCGCTGTATTTCTTAATTAGTTTATCGAATATCTTTTTATTTTGTTCCTAACTGTAAGTCAGTTTACCCCATTTATTAAATTGCAGTGATGTGTTCTTCTCTCTGCTGACAGTATAAAGCGTGCAAGTTTATTATATAAAACTTCTGCTTTTCTTATTTGTGAATTGGTTGCATGACCATAAATATGATTTCCATAATCAATTACTGGAATCAACATTTAGTTTACTATTATTTGTCTCATGGAACGGTCTTTACGGTGTTTGGTCCATCTTAATGTGCCCAGTCTAGAGCTAACTGTTTTAATCAGAACATCGATATGGTGGTGAAATGCTAAACTACTGTCTATCCACAGACATAAATATTCGTATTCAGAAATCTGCTGTAACAGTTCTCCGGCTGTGTTTTTACAACTGGTGCAGGGGGAGACTTCTTGCTTTTATACTGATTTGAAAACAGCATTACTTTTGATTTTCTGCCATTCAGGACTAGGCCTGATTTCTGGAACCACTCCTGGACAACAAAAAAATAATTTTGTAGATTTGTATTGATCTCTTGTGAGTCCGTTCCCATGAAAAGAAGTACTGTGTCATCTGCATATGACCTAACTATGGATTTCTTAACAACGGTATAGACCTGGTTAGTGTAAATTAAAAACAGCAAGGGACCTAATATTGATCCCTGTGGTACTCCTTGTTTCACCTAGAGTTGATTTAAGGCCGTTCCTCCTACTATACATATTTGTTTCCCTCCAGTTAAGTATGACTTGGACCGTTTACATGTTTCTTTTAAGACCCCAATGCCCCTCAATCTGTATAACAGGATCAGATGATTTACAGTGTCAAATGCTTTTGACAAGTCCACGAGCACCACGCTCCCACGGACTCTCCCTGATCCACGGACACTGCTACAAGATCAACCAGGTCCATGAGCGCGGTGCCCGTGGAGTGCCCCTTTCTAAAACCTAATTGGTGTTAAGCCAGCAACTCATGCTTTTCCAAGTATTCGTAAAGCTGACTGTGTACCAATCATTCCAAAATGTTGGACACTACTGGCAGCAGGGCAATGGGTCTATAGTTGGATGGATTTGTTATTTTTCCTCCCTTAAAAATTGGAATTACTTTGGCCTCTTTCCATATTGTTAGGATTTCACCTTCCTGTAAGCTCCTGTTAAATAGCCTTGTTAGGACTGGGGCAATAACATTTAAACCATCTTTCAAGAACCTTATTTCAATCTTGTCATTTCCCGGTGCTATGTTTGATTTTAGTTTTCCTATGATTTTTTTTTACCTCTTTACATGTTACACACCGAAATCTGAACTGAGGGATAGACAGATTTTCTTCAGGTTCTTGATCATGGTTTACCCTATTGTCTATTAGGCCAGCTACATCTGGGAGACTTATAAAATATTCATTTAGGGCATCTGCTGATCCTTTGTTATTTAAAGTGGCTCCATTTTTCTCTATTTGAATGCTGAGGTGGGCCTGGGTTGGATTTCCTAGGGTTTTTAACAGTGTCCAGTATTTACCTGTACCTACTGTTGTCTTAGCCTTGGTTCTGATAATATTGAGACTTAGCCTGTCTTATTTTTGTTTTCAGTGCATTCCTTATTTTTTTGTATTATTCCCAATATTCTGGATTTAATGTTTTGCTTGCTTTTTTTCCAGATTCGATTCTTAATTCTTTTAACTTTCTTCAGCTTCTCTGTAATCCATGAATCATGAGATTTCCTTTGCTGAATTTTAATAATAGGAGCTACTTCATCATATGCTGCTAAAAAAAGGTTATTGAATTCCTGTATTGCTATTTCTAAGTCCGGTATCAAGTGTAATCAAATCCAGTTTATTTTCCCTTGCTTATACAATAGCAATTCAGCTGTATATCTTTTAAAGCATCTTCCCCTAACAATTTTAGCAACTGACACCAATTTGGGACTATCAATCAGGTTTATGTTACATCTAATAGTACTGTGGTCCCCCAGCACTGGTTGTTCCACCACTGTCTGATCAATTAGCAAATTGTGAGATACGAACATTAGGTCTAAAATGTTTCCCTTGCTTACTAGGGAACTTTTCCTGGTGGGTGAATCAATAACTTGTTTGACATCCAGTAGTCTTAGTAATCCTTGAAGCATAAGTCTTTCTTGTGGAAGTTTTCCTAAAATCTTTAAGTACTTAATGTACCTCTTCTGACAGTTTAAATTCAAAAAATTCTAACTTCTCAAGAACCAGACCTTCTGGTAAAGGCTCTCGAGGTTTCAAAAATCTATCTGACCCTGAACAGCTGTTAGGAGATTGTATGTCTAGGGCAGATGAATGGTTTGCTTGCTGGACAGAGTGAGCAACACAGGGTACCATGGCTGCCTGGCCCAGTCTGGGGCAACCAGTATCATGGCTGCAGACTGACTCCTCAGCTTGAGAAGGACTCTTGACACCAGTTGAATTGGAGGAAAAGCATAAAGGAATTTCCCCATCCAGTTCACAGCTAACGCCTCCATGAGCACTGTCCCAAGGAGGAGGGCCTGCAGCAATAGAGAGGAAGCTGGTGGTTTTCTTTTGAGACAAACAGATCTATTTCTGGGATGCCCCAACATCTGAAAACTGTGTCCAACACTTACCTGTTCAAATCCCATTCAAGATGATCCGGACTGATTCTGCTTAGTGAATCTGCCAGTGTACTGTCCTTCCCTGGAAGATGAATAGCAGACAGATGTTCCTCCAGGGAATGTGCTAGGGACCAAATTGTCATGGCCTATGTGCTCAGCCTTGAGGATCTTATGCCCCCTTGCTTGTTGAAATACCACATGGTGGTTGTGTTGTGTGTCCTGTCCTGTCCTGGACTGACTGACCCCTCAACTGAGGGGCAAAGACCTTTAGGGCAATGAGGACTGCTCTCAACTCTAAAAGGTTGATGTTCAGCTTGGATTCCCGTGGTGACCAACTTCCACTGACTTTGAGGTTGCCTGTGTGTGCCCTCCCACCCTCAGAGGGAGGCATCTGTTGTTAGGACCACAGTGTGGTGCTGTTGCTGAAAAGGAATGCCCTGTCGGAGGATGTCCCTCCATTTCCACCACTGCAGAGCCAGTAACAGAGTTCTTGTAACTGGCACAATCTTTGAAATGGGATCCCTTCTTTGGGACCAATGAGATCTGAGGTGATATTGGATATCCCTCATCTGAAACCTGCAGCCTGACACTATGGCAATAGTTAAGGCCATGTGCCCTAGTAATGCTAGGAACTGTCTTGCAGTTCTGGGCTGACCCAAGGCAAAAGAATTTGCTAGGGTCAGAATCTGTCACCCTCTCCTGTGGGAGAAAAGCTTTTCCCTGGATGGTACCCATTTCTGCTTCAATGAATCCCAGTGATTGAACTGGCTCCACCTGAGACTTTTGAAGATTGATAAGGAAACCCAGAGACTCCAGGGTACTTTGAGTCACCCTGATAGAAACCTTGACCTGCTGACATGAGTCCCCTATCACTAATCTGTCATCCAGGTAAGGAAATACAATGATTTCCTGCCTTCTGAGATAAGCTGCCACCACTGACAGACACTTTGTGAATACCCATGGGCGGACGTGAGCCCAAATGGGAGTGCTGAGAACTGGTAGTGACCTGAGGGCAGACAGAACCTTAGGTATTTTCTGTGGCAAGATCTGAATGGAATGTGAAAGTAAGCATCTTTCAGATCCTAAGATGCCAGCCAGTTTTCTTGCTTTAGTGAAGGAATAACTATGGCCAGTGCTACCATTTTGAACCAGGGCTTTGCCAAGTGTTTGTTTAGGTATCTGAGAACCAGGATTGGCTGCCAATCTCCATTTTTTTTGTTTAAAAAGTATCTTGAGTACATGCTCTTTTCCCTTTGGGTAAGAGGGGCTAGCTCTATTGCCCTGGCTTGCAGGAGCTTTTTTACCTCTAACTCCAGCAGAATAGTCTCTGCAGATGTTGAAGGCCAGAGAACCCTGCAGCCCTGGAGTTTTGGAAACTGTTTGAACTATATACAGATACTCTGACTCACCACCTCCAGAATCCAGCTGCCTGTGGTGATGTTTTCCCAGTATTGGAAGTAGTGAGCCAGCCTGCCCCCTACTGGAAGTGGGGTGGCAGCTGGTTTTGTGCAGTCAGGGGTTCTGTCCAGACTGAGGTCTAGGAGCTGGAGCTGGACTGGCTTGCCTAGAAGACCTA
This sequence comes from Neoceratodus forsteri, assembly GCA_016271365.2. NCBI lineage: Eukaryota > Metazoa > Chordata > Ceratodontiformes > Ceratodontidae > Neoceratodus > Neoceratodus forsteri. Next base: position 262,290,539 of record CM057452.1, on the reverse strand, counting down.
CTGCCCCTGCAGTAACTGCTGATCTATGTATACTCTACAGGCATAGAATATGGGGCATCTGACCTGGGGTAGTACCCCCTACCCCTACCTCCCCTTCCTGTGGATCTAAAAGAAGTGGAGGCTGTCTATTTCTCTCTCCAGTGGAGGTACTCCTGTAGGTGTCTTATGCCCTTCCACATTTTTCATGTATGCCTCAGTTTTGTCACCAAAAAAGGAATTGTTTTTGCAAGGAAAATCCATAGCCTTTAACTGAGTGTCAGGGGTAAGACTGGTTGCTCTGAGCCAGGCAAACCTTCTTAGTGACACTGAAAAGGCCAGTAATCTGGATGCAATATCATGTGCATCCACAACCATGTGAAATTGGTACTTTGTGGTATCCAAAGCCGTCCTGGGAATATCCGCCATATCGTGTGCCACATCACCTGTGGTAACAGCCTGTATCACACTCTCATGATCCAGATGGGTATATAATAATCAGCAGAGGCCTTATCCAGCTGATACCTTTTCTCCACCCTCTTGTCTACTCCAGGGACAGAAGAAGGTGTTTGCAGAATTTTTTAGGTGGCCTTTTTAAGGGAATTGTGGCCAGAAAGGACCACTTTTTTTGTGGGAACTAACCCCATCATATCCAAAAACTCTGCCTCCTCCTCCATAGATTTCTGTGGGGGGTGGCCCAAGGTGTCAGCCATCTGCCTGAAAAATGAGAAGTGGAATGAAAAATCATCATGCCCAAGGGGAGGGGTACCAGACTACTGATCTGGAGATACCTCTGGCTCAATGGGCTCCCCTAGATCTGGATCCTCTTCTTCCTCCTCAATATACACTTCTTGGCCCTGGTCCTTGGGAACCAGTGGTGGGACTTGAACTAGTGAACCCAGTATGGAACCTGTAGTCTGTAAACCTGAATGACTTGCAGGGCTTTGGCAATTTCCTCCGCAGAGGGTATTTTATCTTTGTCTTCTGGGAGTTCCCTTGCTTTTTCAGCGGGAGGCACATCAACATGCTTTTCTTTATATTTCTTTTTGGCAGGCACAGACTCAGGAGCCTGCTCAGTGGCTCTTTTGTGTTCAGTATGTTCAGACCTCTTCTCAGAAATTTTGGGGTCTGAAGTGTCTTTAGAGGGTCTTTCCTTTGTTTTGGTGTGGGAGGAAGATGAACCCTCTTCAGGTTGCTTTGGTGACACTGAGGTGGGAGCAGAAGCCATTTCCTCTAAGCTTTTGGCTCTTTTCTTAATAGTTTAAGAACAAAAAGTACTGCACACTTCACAATTAGAGAAAATATGACCGCGACCTAGGCACTCTAAACACAAATTGTGGCGATCAGCCTTAGCAAATATTTGAAAGCATTTAACACAGTTTTTAAAACCTGTGAGTCCCGTCCTCTTTTAGGTCTTTCTGACGTGCCAAATGTCAGTAGACTAAGCACAATCTTCCCCAAAATGGGTAAGAAACACAAACCGTGGTCGGTTCCTTGATTAACAAGCATTTGTCAATGCCGAATATTGCTTGCTTCTATGTGCTGTTTAGGAATTTGGAAGTCATTGAGTGTAAATATTGAAAATTCCCCGAACTTAATGAAGCCGCATAGAACTGCCAGCAATGCACGCTTGTAAACAGTCATTTTGGAATTTCACCAAATTAACATAGCCATTTTAAGACCTCTTCCCATGAACAGTGTCATCATGATTTTCTTAATGTGTCCGACACATTGATTTCAAGACCGATCAGCGCCTATTAAAGCGCTTACATGAGCCGGAAACACATTTTCGGGCGAGATGTGAAAAATAATGTTGTACTGCTTATAAGGAGGTGTGGTAAATGGCAATTTTGAAAATCTGGAGTGAAAATATTGAAATTTAAGAACGTACGAAAGCATGCGAGGAACCACGAACACATGCTCACAGAAAACAGTCATTTTAGGAATTTTTTCACCAAATTTTCAGCATAGCCATTTTAAGACCTCTGCTCATGAACAGTGTCATTGTGATTTTCTTAATGTGTCCTGTACATTGATTTCACACACCGACTGTGCCATTGATTGCGCTACATGGGCGGAAACACATTTTTGACAAGATGTGAAAATAACAGCTGTACTGCTTATAAGGAGGTGTGGTAAAATGGCAATGTGTTGAAAATCTGGAGTGAAATATTGAAAATTAGCAAACTTACGGCGTGTGTAGGAACTGCTGCAGCAGCTAAATATCGTAAAACAGTCATTTTAAGGAATTTTTCCACCAAATTTTCAAAATAGGCTTTTTGAGAGCCCACCTTATGAACACTGGCAGTGTTTGTTTTGTTAATCTTTCTGGAAAGGTGAATTCGCACAGTGGCTGTGAAATCACCCTTCGAGCCCGAGTAACGCCATGACAGTGCAAGAATTCATGAGGAGGGGTCCCAAAAACCCCATGTTGAAAATTTGGTGCAAAAATTCCCAAAAATGCCTGAGATATGCAACAAAGTTGAAAAAACCCTATCTATCCCATTATTACAGCTTACCGGCATTTCCTCAGTTCGCGGTCGGCTTTGAAGAGTGCAGACGTGTTCCCAGTCCACTGAAGATCATCGTGCCAGACTCGGGAGTAAGTATGGGGTGAGGGGAGTGAGGAGCAGGAGTGCGTAGTGGATTGGAGTGCTGGGGTTGTGGGGGGGGGAGACTGCGTGGGACCATTTTTTCTTTACAGGTTTTTTTAAATGGCAGCGCTGGACGTTTGCCATGCTGGGGTGGGCTCCCAGCATGGCAGAAGATGGCTGGGGAGGAGTGGACCCGACGGAGTTGGGCACCCCATCAGCCATGGCATCTGTTGCCACGCTGGGGTGAGCTCCCAGCGTGGCACCCTTACTGGGGAGACAGTGGAGCCGCGGAGGATTGGGCACCCCGTCAGTGACAGCATTGGGGGAGACAGTGGAGCCGGACGGGGATTGGGCACCCCGTCGGCCATAACATGATTTTGCCACGCTGGGGTGGGCTCCCAGCGTGGCACCTGGATGCTTTGGGGGGGCGTGAAGCCGATGGGGGATTGGCACCCCGTCGGCCTTACAGTGAGGGGGAAGGTTCATGAGCATGCAGTGTGCGCGTGTGTGTGTGTGTGTGGGGGGAGCTCTGCTCACTCAAGCGGAGCTCTCCCTTTCAACTGTATGCCACTGCATTTTCAGCTTGTCATAGACAGCTGCAGCAGTGATTGGGGAACTGGGGCCGCGCCTGCAAACACACTGACTGCATTGGAAGATGGGCTGACACACCTCCGAAAACTCGGATGATGGCACTATGTTTCTTGCACATGCGTGCAAGCAACATAAAAAGGGAACTGCCATTTAAGAAAGAGTCCTTTAGTTTAAAACAAAATGCCATCAGTTCCTGACTAAAAACAGGAACTGATCACAAATAAATATAAAACATTTTAAACTATGCTTAAACTAGTAAAATTTAAACTGTAAAGCTAGCGATAAGAACCACAACAAACAGTAGTTAAAGACAGAATACTTGGTTCCTGGGAACCGGGAGGGACCACTAAGAATGAGCAAAATATCCCAAATAAACTAAACTTTTATAAAAAACTACTAAAGGCAGAGTAATGAAAAAAATAGTATAAAATACCACTTTTTTACAGAAATAAATAATCTTGCAGCGAAGTTGCTGAACAGCTCTTAGGGGCAAGTCTAGCTGTCTGAATGGAGAAAATGAATCTGGCAGTTAGCTGGAATACAGTCCACCTAGAGGCAGCAGTTTGAATGTATCATTCTAAGTTCCATGATTTGCATACGTTCCACATTACATAAGAGCTCCGGGGGCAGTCAGAGATTCTGAGCTGACTGCATATGTCTAATATTACTGGGAGATTCCTGGGGTTTGAAGAAAGTGAAATGCTTGTAAAAAGGCTATACGCTCCTATAGCAAAGATCTGTTGCTCGATGCTGCTGGTGACTCCAAAAAATGTTGGAATTACATCAAAAGTTTTATGGGGGAGAAGCACATCCAATCCACAACTGATATGGTGCTACATGGTACTCACTGTAATAACCCTGTCGCTATTGCCAATGCTTTTAGCCTTCACTTCTCTGACCTTTCTAGATTCACATGTCCAGCCCCAACACTCCCGGCTTCCACCCCCTTCCTCTCCAAGGACACTCCCACTACTCCCCCCATTTCTAGCTATGTTCAGTCTCTATTATGGAGGTACATCGGCTACTTAACTCCATTTCCATCTGCTGTAGTGTAGGCTCTGACGGCCTTAAGCCTAGGCTGCTAAAACTTGCTGCCCCTCTCCTTTCCTCCCCTCCCCTCTCCTCTAGCTAGAACCTTTAATATGTCCTTATGCTCAGGGGTTGTTCCTGATATCTGGAAGGTTGCTAAGACTGTCCCAGTTTTTAAGAAAGGTGATTCTAAATCAATCACCAATTACTGTCCTATATCTATCCTTTCAGTCCTGAGTAAACTTCTAAAAAAATTGACTTTGTCTAAACCATTTGCTATTTCCATGACCGCAACCTCCTCTCTGACACCCAGCATGGTTTCAGAACAGGTCATAGTACCATCAATTCTCTTCTCAAATTCACAAACACCACCAAAGTTGCCATGGATAATGGACTACTTATAGGTGCAGTTTTCATTGACCTTACAAAGGCCTTTGATCTAGTAGACCATTCTCTTCTAAAATCTAAAATGTTATCCCTTGGTATCTCCTCTGATGTGGTTACCTGGTATGAAAGCTACCTCACTGACAAACAAGTTGTTAAATACAGCTCCGCTGTATCTGATCTATCCACCGTTAACATTGGTGTTCCACAAGAATCTATCCTTGGTTCCTTCCTCTTTACTATCTTTATAAGTGATCTATCCCTAAATGCCACATCTTCCTCATCTTTGCTCTATGTAGATGACTTAGTGCTCTACTCTAGCTCTAAATACCTTGCTGACCTTAACACTACCCTTAATCTGATTTCAGCAAAATTCACTCCTGGTTCTCCCCTAACAAGCTATTACTAAATGCCAGCAAAACCCATACCATGTTATTTGGCTCTGCCCCTAGGTTAAAAAAGTGTGTTGGGCGACTATCCATCTCCTGTAGTGATGGCTCCCTCCTTGAAAATGTAACCAGTTTCGCCGACCCGGTGGCACAGAGGGCTGAGGCGCTGGACGCCTTACCTTGCGTCATACCAGTGACCCAGTTTGGAAATGGAATCAGGGCACTGTGGAGCCAGCTTGGGGCAGGGGGTGGGAGCAAGATTAAGCAGCCAGAAGGCAGCTCTCCTCTCCCAGGGTAGTTTGGCCCCCCCTGTAGTTCTGTTGCCATCGGGTGGAGGTCCAGTGGTCAGTGTAGGCAGGAGGGGGTGGCAAGTAGCAGGAGGGCACCTCAAGATGCAGCGTGCATGTGCCTCCACACGCACACGTACAGCCAAGGTACGGGGACGGGCGAAAAACTGGAAAAAATCTATATGGAAAAAGAAAATCTAACCAGTTTCAAATACCTTGGAATTACTCTTGACCCTTCTCTGGACTTTGCCCAATACATCTCTAATACTTGTAAAGCTGTTAACTCCAAGCTCAGCCTGGCCTTTAAAACCAGATATGCCCTTACACCCTCTGCCAGAATTGCCATTGCACAGGGCATCCTTCTTCCTACCCTCACTTACGGCTCCGCTACTTTCGTTTGTACTGGAAAAGCCAACCTCCACAAATAGGAAACCACCTACAATAATATTTGGCATTTCACTCTGGCATCAAATCACCTTACCCACCATTGTCAGATTTATAGTGGTCTAAACTGGCTATCCCCTGAGGCCAGACGCTCCTTTGCCGTTGGCACCATAACTGATAAAATTATTAGAACTGGGGTTCCTTCCTCCCTAGCCTTTATGTTGACTCCCCTGAGCCTCCCATACCCCCTTCACTCTAATGACCAGTCCCTACTATCTGCTCCTAGGTATATGATCATTATGGGATTCCAGGCCTTCTCCCACTTTGCCCCGAATATTTGGAACTCCCTGCCTGTGTCCATCCGACTCTCCCCCACTCATGCCTGCTTTGAAAAGGAACTACACCAATATCTCTTAGTTTCTGACCCCTGTACCTACTTCCTACCTCCTTGATCATGCAACCCATGCTACCTGACCATGCTTGTCTTTGCTGCTTCATCTGCTGCACTTATGTATGATATTTTTGTCTGTTTTTTTAATTGTTTAGCCACACTGCTTTGTTCACTTCTTGCGGTGCTGCAATTGTACTGATTTCTCCTTGTTACAATGCTTTTATTCTTCTGTTGCTTTCATCTCTGCAACTTGCTTATCCTTGACATTGTATATTTTAAGGCAGTGGACAAGGGGTCCCACAAATGGAAATGCCAACATTCACCACCAGTAGGGTTAAAGAGTAACTCGAGTGAATAAAGCAGGACAAGTCACCAGGGCTGGATGGAATACACACAAGGGTACCAAAGGAGTTGGCAGGGGAATTTGTGTACCCCTTAGCACATTTGTTTTGTCTGTTTGCTTCAGACGGGAATTGTGTCAAGGGACTGGAGGAGAGCTGATGTGGTGTTGCTTCACAAGGGTGGGAGCAGAAAGGAGACTGGTAACTATGGACTGGTTAGCCTCACATTGGTGGTAGGAAAACTGATGGAAACCTTGATTAAACAGGATCTGGTAGAGTATCTAAACAAGAACAGCCTTCAGGATGACAGGCAGCATGGGTTTGTAGCAGGTAGATCATGTCAGACAAACCTGATTATGTTCTTTGACTGGGTGACTAGGGAACTGGACACGGGCCATCCAATAGATCTCCTCTACTTCAACTTCAGCAAGGCCTTTGACTCGTTACCACACAATGGCATGCTGAAAAAGTTGGAGGACATGAGCACTGCAAAGAGTATTGTTACATGGGTAGGAAACTGGCTTAAGGACAGAAAGCAGAGAGTGTCTGTCAATGGGGAGAGGTCAGATGAGGGTGCAGTCACTAGTGGGGTTTCCAGGGTTCAGTCCTGGGTCCAGTATTTTTAATGTATTCATCAGCAACACTGGGGTATGTATACAGGGCAAGATTGCCCTCTTCGTAGATGATGCTAAACTAGGTGGTAGGGTGGACAGTGAGAAAGTGATAAAGAGCCTTCAAAAAGTTCTGCAAAGGTTGGAAAAATGATCTAGCATCTGGCAGCTGAAGTTCAATGCCAAGAAATGTAAGGTGATGCATCTAGGCAAAAAGAACCTGAAGACAGCATATTGGCTTAATGGGGTAAGATGCAATGCTTCACAGGAGGAACAGGATCTAGATGTTATCATCTGTGACACCTTTAAGCAGACCAGCCAATGCAGCACTGCTTATAGCATGGCCAACAAAACATTGGGGTGTATTGGGAGAGGATTTGACAGCAGGAACAGGGAGGTGATACTGCCACTTTATAGGTCCTTCGTGAGACCCCACCTAGAGTACTGTGTCCAGTTTTGGGGTCCACACCTTAAAAAGGACAAAAACAGACTGGAGACTGTACAGAAAAGGGCAACAAAAATGATACAGGGTATGCAGGGCCTTTTTACTATGAGGGGTGATTGGAAGCTGTGAATATGTATTCATTAGAAGCTAGGAGATAGAGGGGGGGCATGATAGAAACTTTTAAATACCAGAAAGGAATAAATAAGATAAGGCACTTGGGTTAAATCCCAATACTGACACTGTAGTGCAGCATGGGGGGGGGGTGCTGCACTCCTGAGGTGCCATCTTTCAGATGAGACGTTAAACCGAGGGCCTATCTGCCTGTTCTGGTGGTAGTTCAGGTGGATGTTAAAGATTCCATGGCACTTCTTGAAAAGAGTAGGGGAGTTTTTATTCAAGAACCACAACAAAACATCACAATAGATACATAGTGAGGAAAATACAAACAACCAATACATACAGTACCTTATCCGAAACATAAAAAACATCCATATTATACACCTGATTGATCTAATTTTCAAATTACATTCATTTCCCCCTACCACGCTCGAGCCCTGGACCTTATCATATAAACCTTCTGTTTTTTGCCCTTTATTGAGATTACTAAACTTACTAAAATAATGGGGTCTTTATTTGAGACACACCCTATATCACCACAGTTTTATATAGCAAAAGTTCTGTATTTATACTCTCCTAACCATACTTTATTTTCTCCACATTTTCTGACTTTATGAATATTTTCTAAAGTAGGAGAAGCCTGCCCACCACATCATCACTTTGATGAGATGTTAAACCGAGGTCCCATCTGCCTGTTCTGGAGGTAGTTCAGGTGGATGTTAAAAGATCCCATGGCACTGCTCGAAAAGAGTAGGGGAATTTGTATTCAAAAACACAAAACAAACTCATACAAAAAGTATTACTTCATACAAATGCATAATGAAAAGAAACTCAAAGAAACAGAAATAAGTATTATATCATACTGGAATATTGAACAGGTATAATTCATATTAATGTATTCCCCCCATGGAAAAAATCTGAAAAAAAATTTGCATCAGTAACCAATAAATACAACAGTAATGAAAACTCTTAATAGAATCCTAGAAATCATACAGAAAAAAACAGAAGTATTGCGATTCATACCTGTTGTAGCATATTATTTAAAATGAACAATCATAACCAATATCAAAACATAATACAAAAGAAACCCTTCTCCCCCACCCCCCAAAAAAGAAATCATTAACATAGGACAAAATCAGTGAAACAAAAAAATGAAGAAATTTGATGACATATCAGTCTTAAAGATATTGCTAAGAGCACTAAAGAAAAAAAAACAGGTGCAACTACTATTGTCATAAAACTTCAGGGACAACACCAAAGTCTGCCAAGAAAAAACCCTGTCAGTCAAATCCCTCTACTGTCTACTTGGCATAAAGGTCAATTAAACAATGTGTAAGCCAGCAATATTCCTCCGTAGTAGATGATATTTCCTAAGATCTAAACATAATCTCTCTTTTTCCTGTTGTTTTAGAATAGCACATTCAATTTGTTTTATTAACGTAATCAGAGGCATATCAATGTGCTGCAACGAATATCTGCATCGTGCCTGCCACAGATAATACTTAATGCAGGCAGAAAAATTAAGTTTAATAAGTACTGGGATATCTGACACCAAACCCTGAATAATCTCCTAGCACCAATATTTCATAAGTGACATGCTGAATGGGTCGCCATTGCCATCTAAAAACCAAAAACTCCCAAAAGCGTATAGTATGTGTACAGTGGAAAAAAATGGTCTAATGTTTTCCTCTTGACCCTCACAATCTGATCTGATACACTGCCTCTCAGAAATGGATTTATGTTTCAAATTGCCTTTAACCCCTAACCTACCATGACAACATAACCATCGAATGCTCCACGTCGAAACTGGGATCCTATAGTCCTTCACAACTTTTAAAGCCAACCCCAACTTTGAGGGCAGACATTTTGGGAAATCTACATGCAGTGCAAAATTCCTTGTCATAATATCAGAATATAAAGATTTCTGTGAAAATGCTCAAACATGAGCTTCTGTAATACCCCATAAACTTAATTTCCGTATTGCAGGTTTAATAAAGTCAGGAACCACTAAAGAAGCTACAAGCTGAGGGACCTGGGCCTCTCATTTTTGCAAAAAAGGACCGCACAGCTCAATGGTCCAGGTCTCCCAAGAAGATCCATTCCCACCACCCCTAATCCCAAAATTGTTTGTCAGAAAAAAAGTCAGGTAAAACACAATGGGGTGAATCATTCCCAGCCTCCCCCCCCGCTTTAAACTCTTAAATACGTAAACTCTCTTTTAACAGGGTTTAATCGACTCCCCCATACCATTGGAAAGAAACAGCTTAATAATCTCAGCTTGTATTGCACAGGAATAGGAAAAATAGAACTAATATATAAAAAATTAGTAAGCAAGAATTTCTTTATAATCAGAACTCTTTTCTGTTTGGACAGAGACCATGATTTCCGTAGGTTCACTTTAGATTCTCCTTGCTGTAATTTCTCCTCCCAATTCAAAAGGGTCAAATCCCCATTCCCAAAATAACAGCCCAAAATTTTAATATGTGTATGGAGTATCTGGGGTGAACCAATTGCAGGGGAAAAAAACCCGTCCCCTATGTAGACACCTATACTTTTGTTATAGGTAACTGCAGCTCCAGCAATTGCCAAATAGGATTCCAATATCTGCATAGCCCTTTCCATAGATTCCGTATCTTGTACTATCAAACAAATATCATCTGCATATGCAGCAATCTTCTGGGGAAGTATGTGCAAACCGGACGAAAGTCCTCTAATCCTTGCCTCCTACATTATTAGTCTAATGACAGGATCCAAAACAAAGGTGTACAACAAAGGACTTAAAGGACACCCTTGCTGTACCTCTCTCAAAAAATGTAACCCATCCCCTAATAATCCATTAACTGTAGGAAACACTGTTGCTTCTCTATAGAGAAGTTTGATCCAATCCCTGAATTTCACAGGAATCCCATATGCCTCCAATACAGTGTATAACAAGCATTTGTCAATGCCGAATGTTGATTACATTGGTGTGTTGAGCTCGCTCACTGCTCCTCTGTCACTCGCTCAGTCTGTTTCTCCCGGTGCTGCAGGCTGCTGTTTTGTGCTGGGCTCCTACCTGCATTGGCACCTTGTTCTGTCCACTAAGAAATCTGCAGCTGCCCTGACAGAGCTCCGTTGAGGTGGCTCACTCCCCCTCTCTCACTTGCTCGTTCTGTTTCTCCTGGTGCTGCAGGCTGCCCTTTTGTACTGGCCTCCTGCCTCTGTTGGTGGCTTTTTCTGCCCACAAAGAAGTCTGCAGCAGTCTCAACACAGGTCTGTTGAGCCTGCTGACTCTCCCCTCTCACTCACTCATTCCATTTCTTCTGGCGCTGCAGGCTGGCCTTTTATACTGGGCTCCTGCCTGCGTTGCCGCTTTTTTCTGCCAACAAAGAAATCCACAGCAGTCATGACAGAGCTCCATTGAACTAGCTCAACCCCCCCCACTCGCTCATTGTGTTTCTTCCAGCACTGCAGGCTGCCCTTTTGTACTGGGCTCCTGCCTGCATTGGCACCTTTTTCTGCCCACAAAGAAATCCACAGCTGTCCTGACAGAGCTCCGTTGAGTTTTCTCACTCCCCTTGTGTCACTCACTCATTCTGTTTCTTGTGGTGCTGCAGGCTGCAATTTTGTACTGGGCTCCTGCCTCTGTTGTTGTCTTTTTCTGCCCACAAAGAAATCTGCAGCAGTCCCGACAAAGCTCCGTTGAGCTCGCTCACTCCTCTTCTTTCACTCGCTCATTCAGTTTCTGCCGGCGCTGCAGGCTGCTCTTTTCTACTGGGCTCCTGCCTGCGTTGCCGCCTTCTTCTGCCCACAAAGAAATTTGCAGCAGTTACAATAGAGCTCCATTGAGCTCGCTCACTGCTCCTCTCTCACTTGCTCCTTCTGGTTTTTCCGCAACTGCAGGCTGCCCTTTTGTACTGGGCCCCTGCGTGCATTGCTGCCTTTTTATGCCCACAAACAAATCTGCAGCAGTCCCAGCAGAGCTCCATTGAGCTCACTCACTCCCTCTCACTCACTCGCTCATTCTGTGTTTTCCACCGCTGCAGGTTGCCCTTTTGTACTGGGCTCCTGCCTGCATTGGTGGCTTGTTCTGGCCAGAAAGAAATCTGAAGCAGTCCTGACACAGCTCCATTGAGCTCGCTCACTCCCCCTCTCTTACTCACTCATTCCGTTTCTGCCGGCACTAAAAGCTGGCCTTTTGTACTGGGCTTCTGCCTGCATTGCTGCATTTTCTGCCCACAAAGAAGTCTGCAGCAGTCACAATAGAGCTCCGTTGAGCTCGTTCACTACTGCTCTGTCACTCGCTCATTCTGTTTCTCTTGGCGCTGCAGGCTGTGCTTGTGTATGGGGCTCCTGGCTGCGTTGGCACCTTTGTCTGTCCACAAAGAAATCTGCAGCTGTCCTGACAGAGCTCTGTTGAGGTTGTTTAGTCTCCCTCTCTCATGCGCTCATTCTGTTTGTCCTGGCACTGCAAGCGGCCATTTTGTATGGGGCTCTTGCCTGCATTTGGTGCCTTTTTCTGACCACAAAGAAATCCGCAGCAGTTCTGATGAGGCTCCGTAGAGCTCACTCAGTCCTCCTGTCTCACTCGCTCGTACTGTTTCATCCACCACTGCAGGCTGGCCTTCTGCATTGATGCCTTTTTCTGCCCATAAAGAAATCCGCAGCAGTCCTGACAGCACTCCGGTGAGTTCGCTCACTCCCCCTCCATCACTCACTCTCTCATTCTGTTTCTCCCAGTGCTGCAGGCTGCCCTTTTGTACTGGGCTCTTTGTTGGGGCCTTTTTCTGCCCACAAACAAATCCACAGCAGTTCCAACAGAGCTCAGTTGAGCTCAGTCACTCCCCCCTCTCACACGTTTGATCTTAATCTGTCCCAAACACTGATTTCCCACAGTGACCATGCTATTCTCCGGCAGGAGTGCAAAAACATATTTTAGCCAGGATGTGAAAAATGACAGCTGTACTGTTCATAAGGAGGTGTGGAAAAATGCCACTGTTGAAAATATTACAAATTTGCAAAGTTACAAGGGTGCGTGGAAACAGTTCAACGCACGCTTGTAACACAGTCATGTTATGGAGTTTCGTCACCAAATTTTCAACCTAGGGATTTTAGGACCTCTGCTCATGAATAGTGCCACCGTCATTTTCTTAATCTGTCTCGAACACTGATTTCCCACAGCGACCGCGTTATTCTGTGCCACAACTGTGAAAACACATTTCAGTCAGGATGTGAAAAATGACAGCTGTACTGCTCATAAGGAGGTGTGAAAAAATGGCACTGTTGAAAATCTGGCATGATAATATTACAAATCTGCGAAGTTACAAGGGTGCGTGGAAAGTGTGCAACGCACACTTGTAACACAGTCATTTGGTGGGCTATCATCCCCAAATTTTCAGTATAGGCATTTTAGGACCTCTGCTCATGAACAGTATTACTGTCATTTTCTTAATCTGTCCCGCACAGTGAATTCCCACAGCAGCCGCTCTATTCTGCACGGGAAGTGCGAAAACACATTTCGGCCAGGATGGAAAAAATTACAGCTGTACTGTTCATAAGTAGGTGTGGGAAAATGGCAATGTTGAAAATCTGGAGTGAAAATATTATAAATTCACGAAGTTATGAGCGTACATGCAAACTGCGCAACGCACGCTCGTAACACAGTCATTTTATGGAGTATCGTTACCAAATTTTCAACATAGGCATTTTAGGACCTCTACTCATGAACAGTGCCACTGTCATTTTCTTAATCTGTCCCAAACACTGATTTCCCCCAGCAACCACGCTATTCTGTGCTGGAAGTACGTAAACACATTTCTGCCAGGATCTGAACAATGACACTGTACTGTTCACAAGGAGGTGTGAAAAAATGCCAATGTTGAAAATCTGGCATGAAAATATTGCAAATTCATGAAGTTACGAGCGTGCGTAGCAACTGCACAGCACACGCTCATGAAACAGTCTTTTTTTGGATTTTTTTCCACCAAATTTGCAACATAGGCTTTTTGAGAGCCCACCTCATGAACACTGGCTGTCGTTTCATTAATCAGCCCGGAAAGGTGATTCCACACAGTGACTGCGAAATCACCTTTTGGGGCCGATTAACGCCATGACAGTTCAAGAACTCATGAGGATGGTTCCCGAAAACCCCATGTTGAAAATTTGGTGCCAAAATTCCAAAAAATGACTAAAATATGCATTAAAGTTGGAAAAACCCCATTTATTCCATTATACAGCTTACCGACATTTCCTCAGTTCGTGGTCGGCTTTGAAGAGTGCAGACGTGTTCCCGGTCCATCAAAGGTCATTGCGCTGAGCTCGGAGGTAGATTGGGGTGAGGGTGTGGGGGAGGCAGAGTGGGTGGGCATGGGTTGTGGGTGGGGGCAGGGAGACCACGAAGGACAGTTTCCTTTCTGAGTTAAAAAAAAAGACATTGGGGACCATTTTTCATTTACAGGGGCATGTGTACGCTGGGGTGGGCTCCCAGCATGCCACTGGACTCTTTCTTTGGGGGGGCAGCAGTAGCCGGTGGGGGATTAGGAACCCATCCAGCACACAGCAAATGGGGGTCTTAGATTATGCCGATGGGGATTGGGCACCTCGTCAGCAGACAATAAAAGCGGGGGATTACAGAATGCCAACGAGGACTGAGCTCCCCCATTGGCTAAAGAAACATTAGGGCACTGAAGCCAATGGGGATTGGGGCCCCTGTCAGCAAATAAACACAGTGGGGGGGTGATATTGTTTGTGAACATGGCGGCAAGCCGCTGCCATGTTCACAAACAATATCAGTATTCTACATCCAGCCCTGCAATGACGGTCACTCCCTCATTACGTGATGGCTAACGCTTCTGTGTGAGTGGCCCGATTGCAATGACTAAATTTTCTAAGTTGGTGGCACGCTGGCTGAATTAGTGTCAGCAGCAGCATGCCATGGCATTGGGGGAAGCAGGACAAGCCTTTGCAGGCTGTGGGGGCATTGGCCACAACAGTGCCACGCCTCCACAACCTGCTTGAGGAGAAAGCTGCCACAACATGTTTCTTGCGCATGCACGCAATCAACATAAAAAATCATGAGATACTTGGTCGAAAGCTTTAGTTTGATCAAGGGTAATCAAATACCCAGATAGTTTATGTTGTCTCCCATATCCACATAAATTCCTGAGAAAAAGTAAGTTTTGGTGAATATTCCTATGCGGTATTGAACAAGTTTGAACTGGCAGAATTACAGATTCTGCAATGATTTGTAGTCTATGACACAAAATAGAGGATAAGATTTTATAATCCGTATTAAGGAGACTTATTGGTCTCCAAATATTAAGATCAAACTTATGCCCTTTTTTATATAAAAATATAATGACAGCATCAGAAAAAGTTTGTGAAACCGTACCTGTATTGAGTATTTCATTGTATACATGACACAAAATCTCACTCATTTCATCTGGGAAGGATTTATAAAATTCATTGGTAATCCCATCCTTACCCGGTGAAACTCCCAGCTTCAATTGTAAAATAACCTGCCTAACCGCCACTACAGTTATTGGTGTTTCCAGCTTTGCTGTTTGAGAGACAGGTGTCTCAGGTACAGAAAACGTGGCAAAATCTTCCCATCGTCTATTTGTAGTAAAACCCTTCCCATGGTGAGCCATCAAATTGTGAGTGACAATGTCCAACATTTCAGCAACAGAGTATTTCGCCCTCCCCCCTGTATCCCATAAACTTTCCATGTGTTTGGTCTCCAGACTTTTTTTACAAGCTGAAAAAGGATCAGCAAAAGGTGTCTTCTGAAGGCCAAACTGCATTTCAGCCTGCAATGATACAGCTCTATCATATTGATAAAGCTTCATTTTTTCTTTTATGTTATGCACCTGGTCTTGTATGTTTGGATCAGCAATATTCGGTAAGGACATCAGTCGATAATATTGATTTCTGAAATCCAAATATGTAAGATAATCAGTCTTACTTTTAGTTTTCCCCAGAGAGAGAAAAAGACTTTTAATTTCTGATTTGGTCTCTTCCCACCATGATACCCAATCATCGTACATATCTAGGATAGATTTCCTACAATTTATAATCATCATCAACTTAGTCTTTATGTCTGCCTGAGTTAATCAAGTTGAATTTAGTTTCCATCTACTCGAAATAGCTGGAAAACGTGGGGGGACAGAAGAAAGGCCAGTGCTACATATCAAAGTCTTATGATCGGAAAGCTCACAAAATTTTAAAGAAAACTCATTTGGAACCAAATAGGCCAAAAGAAAAAAAAATCGATTGTTGAAGAATATATACTTCTCTGATATGTATACCCATGATCCGAATGAAGAGCCCTATATTTATCTTTTAAATTTGAGGAACTCAAAACCTCCTGAAGGGCATGTGTGTCACAATACACTTTCTACTATATTGTATCCTTAGCTTTATAATCAATATTACAATTAAAGTCCCTTCCCCAAATCACATTTTTCTTTGTAAATAAATAAGGCTGAACTGCAGTAAACAATTCGAGCAGTCTTAACTTGGGGGGCATAAGTATTGATCAGCCGTAGTGAGAAACCTTTATAAATGTAATCCAAAACCAGTACCCTCCCCAGAAATAAATCCACAACCCTTATTATCTGGACCTGCGTATCACCAAACAGGAACCCTAGACCATCCGCCTTATCCATACCGAATGACCAAACAGAAGGGCCATGAATCCAAGTATTTTTTGCTTGGGCTACATCTTGCAAAGTGCTAAATCTAGTTTCCTGCAAAAATAAAATGTCTGCCTGTAAACACTTACAGAAATAAAGACAGAAATAAAGACAGGCTAATCTTTTTTTTTATAATATTTCATGCTGCAGGCGATAAGGGAAACTAGTTTTAATGTAGCCATAACAATTGTTTAGGTTGTAAGTCTTTCTTTTTCCTTTTCCTCCCTACCTTCTTTTTCTCCTTCGGTATTTCTGCCCCACCATCCTCCTCTAATTCCATATCTGAATGTACCCCTGAGACATGAGGAAACATCAGAATCTGAACCTCCTTTCTGCTCTCGAAGAACCTGAAAAGCATTTTGAGTAGGAATACCAACAGGAGTTTGTTATTGCCTACTAGAGGCTCTAGTAACCCTTCCAGGGTGTGGGGTCTGAAAGGTGAGTGGAGGGGGCATATCTGAAGCAGAAGGGTGAGATAAATGGGGTGTGTGGTCCTGAGCTATATGTTGTTGAGCTGGTGTAGTGACTAGGTGATCTGGAATAGTGCTCATTTCTGGGGTAGTGTCATCTGTGTCTGTAGTAGTAGACTTTGCCTGAGATAGGTCTCCAGCAGTAGGATGAAGCCTACTTCTTCACATAGAAACATAGAAACATAGAATTTGACGGCAGATAAGGACTGCTTGGCCCACCCAGTCTGCCCATTTCCCTACCTAACGGATAAGCTGCAGATCCTAGTTAACCAGCAGCCTACTTCTTCCTACCTCCACCCCCTAGAATTGCCTTATGACTGTCCCATGCATGCTTGAATTCCACCACGTTTTTGACTCCACAACCGACTCCGGAAGGCTGTTCCATGCATCCACAACCTTCTCTGTGAAAAATACTTCCTTAAATTACCTCTGAGCTGCCTCCCCTCTATCTTCAAATTGTGCCCCTTGTTCTTGCACACCTCTTTTTGAAAGATGCTACCCTCTTGGACTTAGTCGATTCCTTGAGGTACTTGAAAGTTTCTATCATGTCCCCTCTCCCTCCTTTCCTCGAGGCTATACATATTAAGCTCCTTAAGCCTCTCTTCATATGTCTTCGGTGCAGACCCTGCACCATTTTGAATACCCTCCTCTGGACAGCTTCCATCCTGTCTATGTCTTGCGGAGATTGGGTCTCCAGAACTGCACGCAGTACTCAGATGGGGTCTCACCAGCTGTCTGTACAGAGGGATAATAACTTCCTGTTTTCTACTGGTGATGCCTCTCCCTATGCATCCCAGTATCCCCCAACCCTCCTTGCTGCCCTCTCACATTGCTTGCCCACCTTTAGGTCATCTGATATGACTACCCCCAGGTCCCTTTCCATTTTGTTTTGTTAGTATCTCACCCCCATTGTGTACTCTTCCCCTGGGTTTTTGTTTCCCAGGTGCATTACCTTGCACTTCTTAGCATTGAATCTAAGCTGCCATACATTTGACTGTTCCTCTAACCTTGCCAAGTCCCTTATCATCCTTTCCACCCCACCTTGTGCATCAACACTGTTGCAGATCTTTGTGTCATCTGCAAAGAGACATACTTTTCCTTCCAGTCCCTCTGCAATGTCGCTTATAAAGACATTGAAGAGGACCGGTCCTAATACTGAACCCTGCGGTACCCCACTAGTAACCCCCCTTTCTTCAGAGTGGACTCCATTTACTATTACTCTCTGTGTCCTATTCTCCAGCGAATTCTTTACCCAGGCTGTCATCTTGGGACCCACTCCCAGGCTGGCTAACTTGTATATTAATCTTTTGTGTGGGACTGTGTCAAATGCCTTGCTAAAGTCTAGGTAGGCCATGTCCACAGCCCCTCCCTGATCTACTACTTTGGTCACCCAGTCAAAGAAATCTATCAGATTCGTCTGGCATGACCTTCCCGCTGTGAATCCATGCTGCCTTGGGTCCTGTGCCCCTCTGGCCTCTAGATACTCGGCAATTCTTTCCTTCAGAAGTGATTCCATCATTTTCCCTATCACTGAGGTTAAACTAACAGGTCTGTAGTTTCCTGCTTCTGCCTTGCTCCCACTTTTGTGAAGGGGAATCACATCTGCCCTCTTTCTTGTGCTCTATTAATGAGGTCTTCCTCATCAGGCCCACCCTGCTTATTTTGGCCAGCTCAGGGACACTGATGATAGGTGTGACCTTGTTCATCACACAAATTACAACAGAAAACATTCCTACAGGTCCCACTGTCATGATCAAAATCACCACAAAGAGCACACTTAATCTTGTCACACACGCTGTTCAGATGTCTCCAGCTCCCACATTTATAACATGCTTTGGGCTGGCCTGGATAAAAGCAAACCCCTCGATCTTTCCCCAGAAAAAAAAGCTATTAGGAACATGTTGTACCTCGTTACCAGTAATATGGAGCTTCACCTTAAACTTCCAGCTACCTGTCCAGATACCCTCATCATCAATTACAGGTTCAGGAGGCCCTAAAACAGTGCATTTCTTTTCCAGCCAGAACTGGATATCCCCCACATTAACCCCTTCATTTCGAAACATAATATGAATAGTTTTGAAAAGTGGCTTAGTAAGTGGGATAGCCCAAAAAAGGGACCCATAATGGTGAAGTTTTACAAGCATCATATTTTAACCAAAATTTGCCCAGACCAGAAAAGGTTTTGAAACTGACATCAAAGGTATCTTCACCCTTTACGTTAATAAGGGCAAAAACGTCTGATGCCAAAAAGTTCATAGAATCCTTCAAGAGCTTCCTAGCCACATAAGACCTTTCCAGATGTTCTTGTAGGCCATCACGATAGTGGAGGTGAACAGCATTTCTACAGGGTGCTTATTCTAAGTTATTGTTATGGAATAAATCCAAAAATCTCGGTCCTTGCCTCCAAGTGTCTCTAGGTGGGGAGTGGGGTGGAGGACCACCCGACACTGTAACAGGAGGCTCAGTATTTAACTCAGTATGTAACTCAGAGCTGTCCCCAGACATATTTTCCTCAGCTTTCTCTTCAGAATTTAAAGCATCAGTCTGACCTGTGTTGTCGGTGGGGGTCCCGTGAGCATCTTGTTGAGTTGAAGAAAAACAAATCCAGGTAGAATCAGGAATCCACTTTCCATTTAAACAGACCCATCCAGCATTCAAAAGAGCCTGCTGTTTGGTCCAGAGATTGTCAGATGCCAACGCAACAGAAGGAGTTCCCTTCCGCATGCCTGCATCTTCCACGTCAGCAGTCTGGCTCACCGCTGCTCATCAGTCAGTGGAAAAACAGCCGGTTCAATGGGAATCCCCAATCTTGCTGAGCTCTGCACAAGAAACGTCCGTGCCTTTGGGCTGAAAATGTGTGGAAACCGTACCCACTTCTCCCATCGCATGGGTAAGCCTATGCATATTCTCCGTGTCCAAATTTTGAATCGGGTCCCCTTGCAAATCCATAATTGAGGTTGGGGATATGTTCCCGGTCTGCAGGCAGTCAGACACCTCCACCTCTACCAGCAGCCCAGCTCCAGCTACCATTCTGCAGAACAGAGCAAAAGCTCCCCCTACCAATGAGTAGGGGAATTTCCCCGGTGCCCTGGCCAAATTTCCCCCCATTCACTAAATATACCACCAACAGCTTAATTTGGTTCAAGGTCAGTTGGCATTCATTTGTATCCCCTCCTCTGGGTCATGCCTGAAAATAGGCAGAATTTGTCTAGTGCATTTACCCAGTCAACAAAAACGAATTATAAAATGGGTAGGCTAAACCAGCCAATCAGGGACCAAGCTCACCATGCATGGGTAAAAAAAAGAACTGCAGTAAAATGGCTAAAATCATTAAGCCTTAGAACGCTGGCATTTTAAAAATACCACCATTGTTTCCTCGCTAATAGCCTTACGTTCCATCCACTAAGCTGCTCGAGCTCTTGGTTCCGTCCCCCAGCTTGATGATCATATATCGGGCAAGGTAGCCAGGTTATATTACGGTTGTGGCTACACAGAACTGAAAGAAACAAAAAGGGAACAGGAACGCATCCGCTGGGGGCACGTAATATGCGCCTGGCATACTGTGGACGTCAAAACCTGAACATGGACTCCATTATATCCACACGTACTAGGCAGCACGCTTAGTTTAATTTTTCAACCACTTTAAATAACAACATGGTCTGTCTGGATATTTTTCTGAGAACCAGATTCCTGTTATCAATTGACAGAGGTTTTAGAGTGCAGATATACATTTTGGAGATAAGGAGCACTGAATTCGCGTGTAGTAGTTCCAATTCCCTTTTGCTTTCTGGACTAGATAATAAAATGGAGATGCTTACATTCTGCTTTGAAATCTTATGGAACTGCTCATTAATCCTGAGATCATGCCAGTATGCCTCCAGCTCTCAACCAGCTTCCTCGGCTCTACTCGGTATAGTCACTCTCCCAGTTGCTTATTTCACTATAAGCAATGACATCATACTGTAATAGGTGGAAGAACTATTTTAGCATAAATCCACACCAGCTAATCTTTTTTCAATATAAAAAAAATGTATTTTCCTAACTGAAAATTTTAAAAAGAAAGAAGCCCATTTTATAAGCGCAATAAGACACTCCAGGTGTGTGCATGGAACAGATTTTACCGCCGCCGAAACTAAAGGCACTTGGCCAAGGCCTTGTGCCTTATTATGCCCCTGGCCATGTGGTAAAATCTGTTCCATGCACACCCTGTCGTGTCTTATTGCTTACATAAATAAATAAATAAAGGTGCCCTTCTCTAAACTGTTCAACAAGGTTTTCAGCTCTAATACTAGACAGCATGAATGGAAGCTGCAGGGAGGGTGCTTCAAGAGGGAACTCAGGAAACACTATTTCTCAGAAATTGTCACTAAACCTTAGAATAGGCTGCCCGCAGAGGTGGTGGGAGCCAAGACGATGACAGCTTTCAGACTGGGCTGGGATGAAGTGAATGCTTGAATAAAAACCTAAGAAAATTGTAATGGGTAGGGATCAGAAGGGGGGTTAGGTCCTGGGATCTGAGAAGGTCTCCGGAAATATTGGGCAGACTTGAAGGACCCTTGGTCTCCTTCTGCAGTCAATTTTTCTATGTTTCTAAAACTTGGAAGTCTTCAGCTTCTAGTGCCATAAGCCCCTCACCTTTCAACAATGCTAACTTGATTACTCAACTCGATTACTCCAAAGAATGCAGGCTAATTAGAAAGGTTTCATTTCCCTCTCATCATCCCCCACTAAGGCCCTGTCCACGCTATGGCCCTGTCCACACTACGCCTCTGTAATGTTACAGAGTGCCCAAACCGTTACCGCAACGGTTTGCGTTTACACCTGTAATGTTACAGAAGGCTTTCATAACGTTGTTGAAACCACATATGAGATGGTTTCAACAGCAGTTATGAAAACTGAATTACCAGTACGCTATACGGGCGTGGACGCTGCGGGTAATGGTCCTCTCAGGCCTGTAGTACAGCCGAAGCTGCATCCTGGGAACAGGTGCCACCGTAACGGCCGCCCGCACCCTAGTGTGGACCGGGCGGTACTGGTCCCACAACGACACCGCCGTTAATGTGAATACACTGCACCGGCCCCTCGCCATAATGGATTGCATCCGTTACCGGGCCAGAGCGGTGTAGTGTGGACAGGGCCTTAGTGCTCCATCTTTACTGGGTTTTAGTGAACTCTGGTGTTTGTGGTTCTGATTTTCATACACTGGTGGTAAGGGCGATTTTAGAACCTTATGATGTTGGTTATGCCGCTTTCAACCACAGAATTCTGTAGTAAAATACAAATGCATTGCGGTAATAATCGAAGTGCTTAATAAGGATATCAACTATGCCATGCTGTTGTAAAATGGTCTTTAGCACCAGTGTGTAAATCAGAAATACCACATGAATTCACTACAAGGCAAATAAAGATGAAATGATAACAGAATGCGAACCAGTATTTAAAACATGGCTTCTGCAGAAATACAGGCTGGTAGGTTTAATGCAATTCTCCTTTAAGGATAGGAAAACATCTATCTTTACAAATTTAGCCAATGCCTGATTTTCAGAACAGACTCGTATATTTTAATTGAAACTAATCTGCTGTTGACAGTCTCTGCCTTTAGGGATGGTTTCTTCAGCGATTGCCAGACATCTGTACTAAAACATTTAGGATCACTGCTTTGTTTCCCATCGAAACATGTTCTGTGGATGTTTTCTAACAGAAAGGGAATCTGTAACTAAAAAGCATTGTTTACAGAAAGAAACAGCTTGAAGGTTCAGTGCAATTCCCTTTTCTTCTACATTCAAGGTGGCAAATTTCCAGATGATTGTGGGGCTGCATCCCACAGCTTTTTAATGTTTCATAGCACTGCTTTTAACAACACTGTGAACAGCTGAGATCCAGCCACCCTTAAAGAGCTAGTAGAAGCAAAAATAGCAGACAGAAAATGTCATGAATTTTGTAAAAGCAGTTAATTCTTACTTTTTATTTCTGAAGTGTTTTTCATTTTCGTTGTACTCATCAGAATGTTTTCTGATAGTATTAGGTATCACTTGAAGGGCAGTGCTTTACCTGGCAGCAGACATACGTAGTTCTTCTATTCAGCTTCATATCACATCAGTATGTGACCTCACTGCGACATCACAAATGACAGATCTGGCAGCTGTTTAGTGACTTTCTGAGCTGCTGTATTTGACCTAGTTAGTACTCCCCCAGATCTGGGGCTTGCAGCAACTCAGTGGGCAGAAAATGTGACCAAACTGAGCTGAAGGTTGGAACAATCGGGGTGTTACAAAGTATGAGATCACCATAAAAAGCAAGAAGCTAAGAGGACCAGGGAAGAATAAGAGAGAAAGCCAGGTAGATCCAGTATTAGATGAAAGGGGGTCTGCCTTAACACCAGGAGCCTAAGTAACAAAATTAGCAAGCTCCAGGCAATGATGCCAAGCAATGAGATGGGTCTTGTCACCATCACAGAAACGTGGGCATCAGAAAGTGACAACTGGGATCAGACTGTCCCTGGATACGCAATGTTCAGGAGGGATAGAGATAAAGGTATGAGGAAGGCATAGCTCTTTATGTCAAGGATGGCACTGAAGAGGTGGAAGATGGGTGCAACAGGGGTAATAAGGGAGAGAGGGAGTCGCTTGGGTGCAACTCACTGCAGACTCAGGCAGGGAAATATGCTTGGGGTGATCTACAGATGACCAGGGCAAGGGAAAGAGAGGGACAGAGAGCTCAGGGAAGAACTAGAATGGAGAGTGGCAAAGGGGGAAGTAGTGGTAGTGGAAGATCTTAACCTGACAGACATCAATTAGGATGTTCCAGTGGTCAGGAGCCCCAGAAGTCAAGCCTTGCTGGACACATTCCAGGACTGTCTTACCGGTGCTGCTAGTTAAGGAACCCATTAACCAGAAGGCCTTCTTGATGGGGTGCTCATCAACTCAGAGATGGTAGTGGATGTGAGAGTTGGGGAGCCACTAGGGAACAGCAACCTTAACTTCATTTGGTTTGAACTGACTCTTGGGTCTGGAAAACCCCTCAAAAGCTGAGGGTCCTTGATTTCAGTACAGTGGACTTCAATAGGCTGAGGGAGTTGGTCTGGAACAAATTAGTCAGGTTTGACAGCATAGGAGGAGTGAGATGGAGGGAAATTAAGGGGGCCATTCTTGAGGCATCTAAGTAATACATAAGAACAGTAACCAAAAAGAATACATTCAAGAGACCACTGTGATTTTTGGCAAGGGGGACAAAGAAAATGCCTTGTATAGGCACTGTACAAAGAAATACAGGGGGAGGAAGAATGCTAAGAAATAAGGAGGTAAAGAATGTGGTTAGGGAGGTAAAAGTAGACACAAAGCTGCAAATTGGGGTAAAGGGTGGAGAAAAACATTTCTTCTGTTATATTCGGGGAAAAAAGAAGAAAGGAATGGGAAGCGTTAGGTTACTGGGGAGGGGTAGGGAGATAAAGGAGGACGTGCAAAACGCTGCTGTCCTAAATAATTACTTTTGCTATAACTTCATTTGGCAAGATGGTGGACCCTTGCCAGAGACTGGCATCAAAGCAACCACAAAGGGGTGCCAGAGATGAGGCAGCCAGTATAAAGAGGCAAAAGGGTCCAGAAAGGGCTAGCTGCCCTAAAGATAGATAAGGCACCAGGAATGGATGGGATGCACCTAAGGGTGCTCAGGGAACTGGCAGCGGAACTGGTTAAACCACTAGTAGGGTTATTCTATAGATTATTACCTATGGGGAAGTGCCGAATGACTGGAGGGTGGTGGACACAGTTCTGCTCCATGGGAAGGGAGAACAAGCAAGGAGCTACAGACCTGCCAGTCTTAGCTCAGCTGTAGGGAAGCTGATGCAGTCACTTGTCAAAGAGGACCTGGTGAACTATCTGGACAGCAATGGTCTCCAGGATAGTAAACAGCATGAGTTCATGGTAGGGAGGTCTCGTCAGACTATCCTTATTGTCTTCTTTGACTGGGTGATGAAGGCATTGCATAGGGGGCATGTCGTGCATTTACTCAACTTTGACTTTAGCAAGGCTTTCAGCTCAGTGCCTCGCAGACCCTTGCTGAAGAAGATGGAGGATTTGGGTGTGGCTAGGGATATAGTAATAAGATAGGTAGGTAACTGGCTAAGTGGGAGGCAGCAGAGGGCTGTGGTTAATGAGGTCAGGTCAGTAGAGAGGGAGGTCACAACCAGAGGCACTACAAGGATCTGTCCTGGGCCCAGTCTTCTTCAGTATGTTCATCAGCAACATTAGAGAGGGAATCCGGGGCAGATTGTGCAGATCTTTGCAGATGACACCATGTTCTGTGGGAGGGTGGACAGTGACAAGGGAATCAGGGAAATGCAGAGTGACCTGTAAAGGCTAGAGAGGTGGCTTAATATTTGGCATTTGAAATTCAATGCCAAGAAGTACAAGGTGATGCCCTTATGGAACAAGAACCCCAGGACTGAGTACTGGATGGGTAGGGTAAGACTTAGCACTATGGCTGAAGAACAGGACACAGGAGTTACCATCAGTGACACTCTCATACTATCAAGTAGGTGCAAGAAGACCTGTAGTAAGGCAAAGAGGATGCTGGAGTGTATCAGAAGGGGTACTGACAGTAGAAGGAAAGCGGTAATACTACCCCTTTGCAGATATTTGGTGTGGTCTCACCTGGAGTACTGTGCCCAGTTCTGGATTCCTCACCTCAGGGAAGATAAGGACAGGCTGAAGACGGTGCAGTATATGGTGAAAAAGATGATTCAGGGCCAGCAAGGCAAGTCTTGTGAGGAGCGCCTCGAAGCGCTGAACATGTACTCACTGGAGACCAGAGGGAAGGGGGGATATAACAGAGATCTTCAGGTCACTGATAGGAATAAACAAGCTGGGCTGCAGGAAATTATTTAGCATGACTAACAATTCAAGATCACAAGGGCACAAGTGAAAACTGATGAGAGGGAGGTTCAGGAGGGACATGAGGAAGTATTATTTTACAGAAAGGGTGGTGGACTCATGGAACAGTTTACCAGTCAAGATGGTGGGTGCCAAAACCTTTAATGGCTGGGACAGAGTGAAGAGTATAGTGATTACTCAGGATGTGAGAAACTGGGATGCGAAAAGGAGGGTGAATTTGGGGGGGGGCGCTAGAACCCTGGATAGACAATAGGTCCCGGGGTTAGATAGGATACCACGGGCAGACTGCATGGACCATTGGTCTTTTTCTGCTGTCATTGTCTATGTCTATGTTACAGTCAGTGAGGCCACAGTGCTGATGAGGTATAAATAAGTATAGAACTAGATATGCCAGCTTCCAGGTAGAGTGCTGTTCCATACATTACGCTTAGTAGTGTCTAGTAGAATGGAAACAAATGTACCTCAGATATACAAAGTAATAGCTAAATACTTTAAAAATTTGTCAGCTCACGACACGGTTTCCTACATGAGGGTATAAGGCCCTTTTCTGTCCTCTCCATTACATTTAGGTTTCAAGCAGGGAGCCTCTAGAAATAGCTTTACACGGGATTCTCCTGACTTAGAAGCAGGCCAGTCCCTTCATTACAATGGACCTATTCTTTTGCCTTAGGGTCTCAGGCCAGAATGTGCTCTGAGAGCCCTGGAATGGATAAACTGCTGAGTGTTGAGTGCAGTGCTGGCATTGCTCTCTCTGTGGCACCAAATATCATACTACTTTGGTCACTAGGTGATCCCAATAATTTCTGAATATGTCTGTGCTCCTTACACATAATATCACCCCTCCAAGAGCATTGGCAGAGGTTCAGATGTTGATTGCAGTAGAAACTAAAGGCCCATTGTTAAATCCTGATATTAACTGTGAAACGTTACATTTTTTTTTTCATTCTTTGGTAACCGGTTAGGGCCAACTAGGCACATGTGCCTGTTTTCAGGGGCAGCCCAGGAGCACTGGCGAGGTTAAATGACTTGCTCAGAGTCACAAAATATGTAAGTGGAGATTGTGGAAATCAAACTCAGGTCTGCTGGATCTACAAAGCTGATTCACAGCTTGTTACTCTAACCTCTAGGTTACATGAACATTCCTGCCATGCAAATGTTCTAATCCCCCCGAATATCCCGTATTTTCAATTACCCATACTTACTAACTCCTTCCTTCCTACCTACTAACTCTTCAATCCACCCCCTGCCCACCTCTCATTCTTGTCCTTCCTCGTCTGCCCCACCTAGCTTGTTAACTTTTTCTTCTTGCTGTATCCCCTTCCAAATCTTATTGGGGACCTGTTGAATTTCATCGTTTTGCAATCGCATTTATCCACCTTGTAACATTTGTATTACTTGCATTGTACTATTTTTTTGATTTCTTACCGCAATTAAGTTCCAATGTAAACTCAGGCTCACTTCTACACCTCTTTTGTGTTGGCACTTATCTTGTACATTATGTATCTTATGTGTGCTGCTAAGCTATACTATTTTTGTATTTTTTAATTTGCCTATTGTATTCTGTGTTACTCAGGTTGCTGAGCTCTGTATCTGTTTCTGTGTTGTTCTGATTTTGTTATGTATTTCTGTACCACTACTTTGCAACCTCCTGGGTCGTGTCTGAAAATAGTCATTCACTTGGCTAGTGCACCTCACCCCGTTAACAAAAACAAATAAATACTGACTTCCCCATTTAAAAACATAACTTACTGTAAATACAAGAGGATGGTCTCTTCCTCTAGGATGGGTAGTTGCCACTGGTCCACTATACAAGGGCCTACAGGTGGTGGAGTATGCATGGCATGGCAAAAGAAGGGGGAATGAGTGGCACTCCACCAAGCATGCCAACTGTATTTCCATCCAGGGGGAAGGGTATAAAAATGGTGACAAAACAAGCTAGTGCCAACATGATTAACCCCTGCACTCACAGGGACCTCATGCTGAGTGGGCTGTCCCTCCTCATGTTCTGAATTGGTCCCCTGAATGGATGCCCCACCATGAGGGCCCTGCCAAGGGTGATAAGCCATAGGGGCGTTCAGAAGAGGACAGGTAAGTCCCAGAGATGATGAATGCTGGGTCTGGTCAGCTGAAGAGTATAAGTAACTGAAAAAGGGGGTTGCTGCTCTTCCCCATGCCATCATGAACTCCACATCAGTGTGGCAGAGAAGTAGGCAGGGGAGGCTATGTTAATGGCCTGCAGGGCCATCTACAGAACACAGTGAACCCCAGTGATCTGGTTGCATCTTTAGTGATAATCCCTGTATGTAAAACAGCTTACAGGCAGTTCCAATGGATGTTGCTTAAGACCAATACGGCACAGGAGGGCAGAGACTGGTGAAGGACTTAAGCGACAGACCTGCAAGAGAGGGGCCACTGGACCACCAGGAGGGCCAAAAGAAAAAATTACTTCCCATAGTAATCTTGTTTCTTCAAAGGAATCCCTCAGTATTCTTGACTATAGCAGTTACTCAGCTGGGTTCAACTGGCCCTGGAGGAGGAGTTTGTGTAAATTATTTAAAACTAAACTACCAGTCAGATTGTAATAAGAGATTACTGCCTGTAGGTTGTGCTGTTTGCTAGTCAGATTCTTTTCGAAGCTGAAAGGAGGCAAAAGACCCCACTCTAAACCTTATGCCTAAGGAAAAAATAGCTATCTGTGAAAAAGAAACAGAAAAACACCAAACCGCCCAAGGCGAACAATAAAACATTGCAGGAAATGTGAAGCCTTGAGGGGAGGATGGGTGGGAGGTCAAGAATACTGAGGGATCCCTTGAAAGAAACAAGATTACTATGGTAAGTACTTTTTTTTCTCACCCCAGGAATCCCTCAGTATTCTTGACTATAGCAGATTATAAAGCAGTGCAGTTGGGAGGAAGGGACAGAACCTACTTTGGAAACAGGTTCTGCAGAACTGTTGTGCTAAATTTGGCGTCCGATCTAGACTGTGCATCTAAGCAGTAATGCTTTGTGAAAGGGTGTACAGTTTTCCAAGTAGCTGCATTGTAGATATCAAGCAAAGAATGTCTCTTTGAGCAGCCACTGAGGCTGCATTGCCCCTGGTAGAGTGGGCCCTGAGGCCTTGGGGAACCTGCTTGCCAGCTTTATTGTAACAAAACTGAATGCAGAAAACTATCCAGTGAGAGATAATTCTCTTAGAAGCTGGCCTACCTTTTTCCTACCTCACCACAGGTAAGGAAAAGCTGGGTATAAGAGGCCCTGAGCTCCTTAGTGTGCTCCAGATAGTAGGTCAGTGCCCTCTTAACGTCCAGGCTATGAAGCCTGCATTCACATGGGGTAGATTTGTCTGTAAAGAAGACAGGTAGGGAGATAGATTGGTTGATGTGGAACTCCGAAACTACATTGGGAAGGAATTTCCTATCGGTTCTGAGAACCACTTTGTCTCTGTGGGACACAATGCAGTTGGGTTCAGTATAAAGAGCCTGTAGCTCTGAAATTCTCCTGGCAGAAGTAATTGCTACAAGGAATCATGTTTTCCAGGTAACATACTTTGTCTGCTCTGCTGTAGCCATAGGTTTGAATGGGGCATCAATTAACATGGCTATACACAGACTCAAATTCCAGGAAGGGACACTTTCCCTAAGTGAGGGTTGAAGGTGCAGTAAACCTTTAAAGAATTTCTTAAAAATGGGGTGAGAAATAATGGATTTCTCTTTGCCCACTGAAAGGTAAGCTGAAATTGATGCCAGGTAAACTTTCAGATAGGAGGCTGTTAGGCCTGAGGCCTGCAGGTGCACCAAGTAATCCAGAATAGAGGACAGGCTTGACTGAATGGGATTCATTTGTTTATCTTTACACTAGAAAGAAAATCTCTTCCATTTGGAGGCATAAGTCTTTTTGGTGCCAGGCTTTTTAGCCAGTCTGAGAATGTTCAGGACCTGCTCTGAATATTGAGATTCAGGGAACTCTAGCTACTTAAGTACCAGGCAGTGTAGAGAAGTCAGTGGATGTTGGGGTATGGGACTGCCTTCTGAGGCAAAGTCAGAAGATTGTGACTGGGAGGCAGGTGAATAGGCTGCTAGACTGACAGGTGGAGGAGCTGGGGGTACCTAGGCTGTCTCGCCCAGTTTGGGGCCATTAGGATCATTGTTGCAGGCTGGTTCCTGAGTTTGAAGAGTACTCTGAGAATCAGGGAAAATAGGGAAAAAACATATAGGAACCTCCCTGACCAGTCGAGGTGCAGGGCAGCCACTGGCACTGTGCCTAGTGCCAGGGGCCTGCAACAGTGTAGGGGGAGCTGTTGATTGAGCTTGGAGGTGAACAAGTCTTTTTCTGGAGTGCCCCATCTCCTGAACACTGTAGCTAGTGCCTGGCTGTTCAGGGTCCACTTGTGGTGGCCCTGGCTGATACGACACATAGTCTGCAAGGACATTGTCCTTGCCTAGCAGGTGAATGGCCAGGCACATAACTCTGAGCTTGAGGAGGTTTATATGACAGCTGTATTTCAAGGGGAACCATACTCCGCCTACGGATTGGTCCTGCAGAGGGTCCCTCCAAACTAGGAGGAAGGAATCTGTTGTAAGGAAACCCCTTCTCTAAGATTTTGCCTTTCATTCTACCAGTCCAGAGCTTGCAGAAGCATCTTTGAGACTGGAAGTAGCTTTGACAGGGAGTATCTCTCTTCTGAGACCAATGCGCCTTGAGGTGGTACTGAATGTCCCTCATTTGGAACCTAGCACCTGAAACCACTGCTGTGGTAGAGGCTACATGGTCTAGTAACCTAGTTGGACTGTCTTTGGCTGGCCTAACACAAATCTGCCAGGGACTGGAGATTCTGAATCCTGTCCAGTGGCAGCAGAGCCTTTCCATGCCGGGTGTCCAGTTCCACTCCAATGAACTCCAGTATTTGGACTGGTTCCAACTGAGACTTCTGCAATTTGATAAGGAACACCAGGGACTCCAGGATGAGATGACTGAGCTTTAGGGAGTCTTTGAGCTGTTGAGACTTGCCTATCATGAGCTAGTCGTCCAAGTAAGGGAAAATGAGACATGCTGTCTCCTGAGGTAAGCTACCACTGCAGCCAGGCACTTTGTGAAAACCCTGGGTGCTGTGGTAAGGCCGAAAGGCAGGATTATAAACCAGTAGTGTCTAGAAGGCAGTCTAAATCTGAGGTACTTTCTATGTGAAGGCCATATTGGAATGTGAAAATAGGCATCCCTGAGGTTTAGGGAGGCTAATCAGTCTCCCTGCTGCAAAGAAGGAATGACCACTGACAGGGTGACCATTTTGAACTCTGGTTTGTGCAGATGCTTGTTTAAGTATCTGAGGTCCAGAATAGGTTGTCAGTCCCCATTTTTCTACAGGGTAAGAAAGTATCTGGAGTAGAGGCCCTTTCCCCACTGGAAGTGGGGTACTCTCTCTACTGCATTTTGTGACAGGAGGGACTTTACCTCTAACTCCAGCAGAATCTTTTCTGCTGGGGTGAGAGGTTTGAAACTTCTCTGTCCCTGCTGAGTGGGGAATTTTTTTAACTGCAGGGTAAGACCTTGTTCCACTACCTCCAGCACCCACCTGTCTGTGGTGATGTTTTGCCAATTGTGGAGGTAGTGGGTGAGCCTTCCTCCTACTGGGAAAGGGGAGGCCACCTGGGCATTCCAGTCAGGGGTTTTTTTGGACTAGGTTTCTGTGGAAGGGGCAGGGTCAGCATGCTTCTGGGTTCTTCTGCCTCTTCCCCTAAAGAAACCTCCCATTTGAGAGTAGTCCATTGGCATAGGCATGGGCATAGGATAGAAAACTGTGAGGTTGTAACCTCTGCCTCTGGCTCCCCTCTCCTTCCCTGGGGCTTGTAGGAAGTCAAGGCTTTTTCCTTAGCTGCATTGCTCTTGTAGGTGATTTTGTATTCATCCACCTTTTTCATTTAGACCTCAGTTTTATCCCGGAAAAATGAGTTGTTCTCACAGGGAAAATCCATTGCCTTATTCTGGGTATCCTGAGTAAGGTTAGGAGTCTGTGGCCAAGCAAATCTAAGAGAGATAGCTTGCGCCATTGCCCTGGAGGCAGTATCGTTTGTATACACAGACATGTGAAATTGATATCTGGTAGCATCCAGGGCAGTCCGTACTGTTTTGGACAGGTCCTGAGCAACATTGTCAGGGAGCTTCTGGCTAACAGCTAGAACAGCGTTCCATAGAGCTTTTTGGTACTGTGCTGAGTGTGCCATGTATGAAGCCAGGTGAATCAGCAAAGAGGCTGTAGTATAAGATTTCTTACCCATGGCGTCCAGTTTTCTGGACTCTTAGAAACACAGAACCATAGAAATTTCCCACAGATAATGATGCTAGGCCCATCCAGTCTGCCTGTAGGCCCTATACAGTGTATGTAACCACTGGCCCTGTGTGAGCAATGGCTTTTCATCACTCCTTCCCCTCTCAAGGTTCCCCTGTACCCATCCCAGGCATGCTTAATCTCCTCCATTGTGCTTGCCCCCACTACCGCTTGTGGCAGGCTATTCCAAGCATCGACTATCCTCTCTGTGTAGAAAAACTTCCTCACATTACCCCTTAATTTACCCCCCTTCAATTTCATATCATGCGCTCTTGTTCTAGTACTTTTTCTCTCTTGGAAAAGGTCCCCCACCAGCACCTTGTTTATACCCTTGAGGTATTTGAAAGTTTCTATCATGTCACACCACTCCCTCCTCTCTTCCAATGAGTACATATTGAGGTCCCCTAGTCTTCCATCATATGTTTTGTGTTACAAGCCCTGCACCATCTTTGTCACCCTTCTCTGGACAGCCTTCACCTTGTTTATATCCTTGCACAGGTGTGGCCTCCAGAACTGCATGAAGTACTCCAGGTGAGGCCTTACCAATGTTTTATACAATGGCATTACCACCTCCCTCCTCCTGCTAATGATACCCCTGCCTATGCTCCCCAGCATGCCACTGGACCTCCCCACAGCCTTTACACATTGCTTTGATACCTTGAGGTCATCAGAGATGACCTCCAGGGCCCTTTCCTTTTTAGTGACAATCAGCTCCCCCCCCCCCACATCCTGTAGCTCTCCCCAGGGTTCCCTTTACCCAAGTGCATTTTTTTGCACTTCTTAGCATTGAACCTCAGTTGCCACATCTCTAACCATCTTTCAAGCTTCTCCAGGTCCCTCTTCATTTTTTAAATCCCTTCTGGAGTATCCACCCTGTTGCAGATCTTGGTGTCATCCACAAATAGGCAGACCTTTCCATCCAGCCCCTCTGCAATGTCACTAATGAAGACACTGAACAGGACTGGTCCCAGTACTGACTCTGTGGTACTCCGCTGGTCACCCCTCTCTCCCTGGATTGGATCCCATTTACCACCACCCTCTGCCTTCTGTCTGTCAGCCAGTTTTTAACCCAGTATATCACCTTTTGTCCCATGCCCAGACTTCCCATCTTGTTAACCAGCCTTCTATGTGGGACGATGTCAAAGGTTTTGCTGAAATCTAGGTAGGCGATGTCTACCGCCACTCCCTGATTTACTTCCCTAGTCACCCAATCAAAAAAATCTATCAGATTTGTTTGACACTACCTCCCTGCTGTGAATCCATGTTTCCTCAGATCCTGGGCTCCCCTGGATTCCAGGTATGCCACTATCCTTCCTTTCAGCAGTGTTTCCATGATCTTTCCCACCACTGCGGTGAGGCTGACTGGCCTGTAGTTCCCTGCCTCCTCCTTATTGACACTTTTGTGCAGTGGTACTACATGCGCCCTCCTCTAGTCCTCTGAAACAACCCTGAGTTGAGTGACTCTGTGTACAGGGCCACAAGAGGCACTGCAAGTTCTCTTCGCACATCCCTTAATATCCTTGGGCACACTCCGTCTGGCCCCTTGGCTTTATCCATCTTCAGCTTTGTGAGTTCCTCCAGACCTCTCTCCACTGTGAATGGACTGGTGTCCACTTCTCCCCCTCCACTGCCTCTGCCACCCAACTTTGGTCCTTGGCCCTCCCCCTCCTTAGTGAATACTGAGCAAAAGTATTTGTTCAGTATTTCTGCCTTGTCTAGATCCCCCTCCTTACACTCTCCCTCCTCCCTTTGGAGCCTCACTACCCCCCAGGTTTTCTTCTGTCACTGATGTACCTATAGAATGTCTTGTCCCCTTTTTTTCCCCATCCATGCTAAACCCTCCTCTGTTTGTGTCTTAGCTCCCCTTACAGCTTTCCCTGCTTCCCTTAGACATTCAAGGTACAACTCACTGTCCTCCTCCCTTTAGGTCCCCTTATAGTTTCTTAAACTCAGTCTTTTACTCCTTACTTTGACTCCAACCGCTTTAGAAGACCATAGTGGAATGTTTGTCACCTCTCACCTTGACTACTGGAATGCCCTCTACCTAGGGCTTCCTGGGGTTGATATCTGCCGCTTGTAGCTAGTGCAGAACGAGGCAGCCAGGCTTCTGACTGGTACATCTAGGACCAGTCATATTACTCCTGTGCTGCACGGACTGCACTGGCTGCCTATTCAGTGGCGGATCACCTTTAAGGTCTGTCTTCTGACCTTTAAAGCCCTACACAAACTCGGACCCGGCTACCTGCAAGATCTCTTGACTTCCTACCATCCCATCCACCCTCTCTGATCCACCAGTGAGGGACTGCTAGAGATTCCCAGGGTATGTTTAAAGACATCTGGTGCTCATGCTTTTTCTTTTGCAGCCCCTGCCCTGTGGAATTATCTACCTCACCTTTTGAGAGAATGTCTGACCATAGAGGAATTTAAGTCTGAATTTAAAATGTATTTATTTCAGATGACCTTTCCGTCTTTTAAGTAATTTATATTTCTGTAATTTTATCAAGTTATACGTTTTTTGGTTTTATCTGTAAAGTGTCTTGGTTTTAAGAAAGGCACTATAAAAATAAATTTTGCTTTGCTTTGTCAGGAGGCTGTGATAATAAGGGTACTTTAGCATAGTCACAGGCTTGCACTTGCACCTCACCTTCATGATCAGGATATGTATAAAGGTAGCCTGCATTATTCTTATGAAGCTGGTACTTTTCTCTATCTTCTCGTCAATACCTCGGATGGACATTGGGCTTTGTAGCAGTTTAAAAGGTTTTGCGAAGGGACTTGTGGACTGGTAAGAGCAATTTCTTGGGGGGAAGGAGACCAATCATGTCTAAAAAGTCTGCCTCCTCATCCTCTTCAGAGGCTTCTTGAATAGAGAGGTTAAGGGTGTCCACCATCTGTTGGACAAAAGCATAGTGAGAGGTGAAATCCTTCTTCTGACCTGGAAAAGGGGAGTCAAACTGCTGGTCAGGGGACTCGCCTAGCTCTATTACATCCTCCTGCGCCTCTTCATTTTCATCATAATAAAAACTCTGACCTAGGTCAGGGTTAGATGGAGCAGGGGTAGATGGCTCAGGTGGGTCTACAAACAGGTTGCCCATAGCCTGGAACATCTTATACATTTGCCAAGCCTTTGCCAACTCCTCAGGAGAAGGCATATTTTGATTTGTCACTGGCATCTCCCATCTCCTTTTGCCTTTTGTTAGGAGGGGCAATGATGTGTTTTCCTTTTTGTTTCTTTTTGGCAGGTACCGAATCAGAAACCTGCTTGGAATATCTGTCAACATTATTTTTATCAGACTTATTTTTACTGGGGTCCTTATTTATTTATTTGAAATTTGGTAACCGGGAAAGGCACACTGGGTCAAGACTCATTTCCAGGTGCCACCCAGGGGAGAAGGTAGAGGGATGTACAATGGTCAAAGTAGTACAACATTAAGACAATCATGGTCCAGCCCATCGATGCAGTGGTTGGATTTCCACTTGCGATACCGGTGACCCGGGTTTGGGACCAGACCCAGGTCACTGGAGGGCTGGCCGGGGGGAAAAGGCTTGAGCATCCAATGACTGCTCGACTTCTCTGGGGGGGATGCAGTCTGGTGCCTGCTAACTCCCAGTGGAGACTGGGGGTATAGCAACAAACTGACCAAATGACTAAGGGGGGGGCGTGGCGGATGTGGTTGTATGCCTAGATGTCATGGCAAGCCACATCTATGGGGAGAAAAGGGAAAATCTTTCCACCATTTCACCTGATGAGGGCCATCCGGTCCCGCCACTGCCATGAATGCCCTGGTTGGGCCCCAGAGACCATCTCAGCAGCACCCGAGGGGCCAAGAAGTTGCGCTGGACGGCCCCCACTGGCACCTTTCTCCCTGGAGGAGAAGAACTCATCTGGTGAAGGGTTACACCAGATTAACCTGAGGGTGGGTGCCATCTGAGGTAGGTGGATGGTGGCAATGGGTGGGGGCTCAAGTGAGTGGTGTGGGAGAGATCATAGATTTTATTTATTTTATTTATTTCATTTTTGTTGACCAGGTAAGTGCACTAAACAAATTCTGCCTATTTTCAGGCACGACCTGGGGAAGGGGGATACAGATGAATGCCAACTGACCTTGAACCAGATTAAGCTGTTGGTGGTATTTTTTAGTGAATGAGGGAAATTTGGCCAGGACACCAAGGAAATTCCCCTACTCTTGCCAGTAGGGGGACACTGTTGCTGTACGTGGTGGTCATTCTGGATCTGACCTTGGAGGAGGAAGGTCTGAAGCAGAGGACTACGATGGCTCAAGAAAGTGAAGTGATGGCAGTTATGTTAGACGAGGAATCCGCTGAGGTGGCGGCTGGAATGCACCTGATGGGTGGCCACCACATCGCCCGAGTCAGCAGTCCCTTAGAGGTGGACAGAATGCAGCCTTTGAGTTTGACTGACAAGCGGCGCTGTTTGGAAGAGGAACTCCTTATAGTGAGTGAATTGATTGCACAGGGAAATCGGACGTCAGATCAGGAGGACGACAGGAAGAGGAAACGCTCAGAGAATTCGCCGGGTGCTCTGGAGGTGGCGGGCCCAAGTAAGCTGCATACGGCTGTTGAGTGGCCAGTTTCTGCTGTTTGTTCAGCAAAATGGGATTGGGGGATATTGTTGATGCTACCTGGTCACCGGAACGGGCTTTACAGGATGCCGGGTGGATCCCTGTGTCAGGTGGTGCTTGGAAGCCAGCTGAGGTTGTTGGAGATGCACAAGAAGGTCCTAGTACCCAGATAAGTACTGTTAGCTCTGTTAATAATGCTCCTCCACTGCCTAAACCTGTACTGATTGATGGTTCCCCTACTCCTGATTCTGCCCTTCCCGATGCTATTTCGGGTGGGTTAGTCACTGGGGGCTCTGATATTACTGCAGATGCAGTGCAGCAGCCGGCTCCTGACCTTTCTGACAGGCCTTCTTACGCCAGTCATTTTCGTCAACCGGTGGAACTTGCAAAACAGCGTAATGCCATTCGTCTTCGTTATGTGGGTCCCAGGGATAATCACCCTGATCGATTTTATGTTGGTAAAATGCTATTGAAACAAAGCATGGGGTTTTCTCCCTCAGAAGTTTATGCACTGATCCATGTCCCTGGAGAGTTTATCTCTGACATCAGCTTTCGTACCCCTGCTTTGTTAGAAACCTTTTGGTATCATTATTTGAATTTAAAAATTAATCCTTTATGGTTGGACTTCATTGTTTTGCCTTTGACTAAGCAGCCCTTTCGTGTTATCACCATCCTTTTTAGGAACAAAGGGGTTAGTGTTGTGGATATTGTGAACTGGTTAACCAAGAAGTGTGACATTCAGGGCAATCCCATAATTCCCATATTGGATGCTGAGGGATTCTGGAATGGGGGATGGAAGTCTCGAGTAAAATTACATTCTACAGATACTGACCTCATACATCTGCCTAATTGTTTTTTTCTGGGTAGGGATAAGGGCTTCCTCTTCTACCCAGGTCAACCCAGGGTCTGTTTCAAATGTGGGTCTAAGACTCATATTAGCACCTTGAGTGATGTGCTTAAGTGTACTCACTGTGGGGAAACAGGACACCCTAGTGCTCACTGCTTTCAGACGTCCCATTGCAATCTCTGTGATGAGATAGGGCATGCCTTTGAGACTTGTCCTCTGGCTGCTAAGAACATGGCTGAAGTGGATTTTGGGGTTCAAGATCATTACATATGGCTGGCAGTTCGGCAGGGCCTCTCTCCTATGGGGGAGTGTCTCATGTAGCCTCTTCTGCTGGGCTACAGCCAGCTAGGAAGTCCCTGAATGATGGGTCAGCTCTGGTATCTGATACTGTTCCTTTAGCTGGAATTGTGGCACCTATTGAACCTGAGCTGGGTGTTATGGGAGGTGATGGTACTTGCTCCCCCCCGCCCTTGGATCCAGCTCTCCCTGATGAGGTTTATACCATGGTTGTTGGTAAGAAAGGAAAATTGTTTAAAGGGAAAGGTAAACAAACAAAGAAATCAACTATCCCTGCCTCAGTCCCTCCCCTGGCAGACCCTAATATTTATGACATTTTGATAGCTGATTCGGTGGTAGTGTCGGAGCTGGTTCAGCCTACTGTGACACTTTCTCAGCCTGAGTCTCTGCTGCCTTCAGGAGATCATGTGGAACCTAGGCCTCAGGATTGTAAGAGCGGGAGGGTGACTAGGGCCTCCAGCAAAGTGAAGTGATTTTTATCTTCCTGTGACTTATGGCTCCATTTCATTTTCGGGTGGCATCCTTGAATGCGAACAGCATTAAAACACCTGCCAAGCGTAAAGACACCTATTCTCAGTTTGCACATAAGAATTTAGACTGTGGTTGCTTTTTTCAGGATGTTCGTTTACATTCTAATGAGGAATTAATGGCAGCTACCACTGATTGGAAATGGAAGGATTTATGTAGCGGGGTTGGGATTTGTTTTTTTCTTTCACACATTCAGGTGGTTCATCACGTGTCTTGGAAGGTAGAGCCTTGGTTTTAGATATTAAGTGGGGTTCCCTGCCTTTGCGTTTATCAAATATCTATGCACCACAAGCTAAATTTGATAGGGTGGCTCTCTTTAAATCACTTTACCCCTTTCCATGCACTTCTTATC
Organism: Neoceratodus forsteri; assembly: GCA_016271365.2. Taxonomy (NCBI): domain Eukaryota; kingdom Metazoa; phylum Chordata; order Ceratodontiformes; family Ceratodontidae; genus Neoceratodus; species Neoceratodus forsteri. Next base: position 262,252,038 of record CM057452.1, on the reverse strand, counting down.
CGGTTATTTTGGGAGATGATTTTAATTGTTCCTTACCCTCCTAGATATCTGCTGCTTTGGGGAAAAAAGGTTTACTGTGATGTGGCTTGTTTGGCTCAGTTAATTGCAGATGTTGGTTTAGTTGACGCTTTTGGTCCTAATATTGGAGGATCTGGTAATACATACTTTTGTGCTCCCAGGGCGTCTAGGATTGATTATTTTTTTCTTTCTGCAGGGGTTGCTGTGCAGTCAAAATTCCTACAAGAGGTGGCTACGTCTGATCATAGGTTACTTAAGCTTGCCTTACATGATGTACCTGCAGCCCAAAGGGGTCCTGGGATTTGGAAGTTAAATATCACTTTACTGGATATCCCTTGTGTAGCCGAATGGTTACATTCTCTTTTGGTGGTACGCCAGTCTGTGTTTTTTCTGTATGCTAACTTAAATGACTGGTGGGTGGATACAAAAAATGAAGTCAGGAGATATTTTCAGATGATAGGTAGAATTAATTTGTAGGCTTCGACATGATGAGCTTAGTTATTTAAGGGGTCGACTTCATTTCTGGTCCACTTTCCGTCAGCATATGGGGTCTAAGTGTTCTGACAAGATTAGAGGGTTGAAGGTAGAATTGGCTCGGTTGCAGTTATGGGTTTTGCAGGATATGCAGCGGAAGCAAAAGTATGGGATTTTTGGAAAAAAAAGAGACACCTTACCATCTGAGTCTATATGGCTTCTGAGGGAATCCCGTGGAATGATGTATTTGAATACTGAGGGGGGAGGGCAAGCATTGACTAATGACGGTATTTTGGCTGCAATTCATACTTATGCTTCTGACTCTTTTATGAGTAAATCTCTTCCGCAGGCCTGCATATGTGGTTGGTTATCTTGTAGGCAATTACCTACCTTGGATCCTGACTTACAGGATAATTTAATTAAACCCATTTTACTGGATGAACTCAAATCTGCGATTTGGTCCTTGAAAACAGGGATTGCTCCTGGTTCTGATGGGCTCCCTCATGAGGTTTATAAGGTGATCTGGGAAGTGTTTGGGGTGGAATTTTGTGAGGTCTTGAATGTAGGCTTAAAAGCTGGCAATCTCCCTGAGAGTATGTTACAGGGTATTTTGTTATTAATTTTTAAGAACAAAGGTGATAGGGGAAATTTGGATAATTGGAGACCTTTGTCTCTGCTCAATACAGACTATAAAATCTTGATGAAGGTTTTATGTAATCGTTTTCGGATGATCTTGGATACCTTGTTACATCCCTCTTAATTTAGCGGTGGTCCGAATAGGAGAATTCAGTATGCCCTGATTCTTCTCAGGGAGATTTTACATAAGGGGGTTTCACGGGAAATCTTTAATCATCTGGTCTGCCTTGATCAAATGAAAGCTTTTGATCAGGTGGAATATGTATACAGTACCTGTGGGAGACCTTGAAAAGTTATGGCTTTCCTTTACAATTCATAGGTTGGTTGCAAACATGCTATAGGGGTATTAGTTTGTTGCCCAGTGTAAATGGTTGGCTAGGGCAGAAGGTCATGGTATATAGGGCTGTTAGGCAGGGGTGCCCACTCAGCCCTTTGCTTTATGTGCTTTCTTTGGACCCCTTCTTGCATGCCCTGAACATGTCAGACAACATTACAGGTCTGTCAGTGGGTTGCGCAGATACGCAGATTGTCTTAGTCGCGTATGCAGATGATTTGGTCTTGGCGAATAGTTCTTCTGCAGCAGCAGCTCATTTATTATTACAGGCCTTCTCTGCCATTTCCGGATCCTCAATTAATAAATTGAAAAGTGGGATCCTACCATTAGGCTATGATGCCGCTGATGCAGCCTTGATTGGGAACATGCCTGTAGATTTAAACTATCGGAGGATTCTTGGTATCTATTTTGGGGGTGCTGATGCCCATAGATATAACTGGGAAAGGCAGTTGTTGGTGGCTCGAGACAGGGTGGCTTTCTGGAATAAGGGACAGATGACAAAAGCTAAATGGGTTTATCTCATTAAGACTTTTTTATTGCCATATTTTCTGTTTTTGGCAGCAGTTTACCCCCCCCCGCCACTTTCTTTGGAGGCATCTCTTTATAGCGCGTTTCTTCTTTGTTTATGGGGGAGTAGGTTGAATCTGGTGAAGAGGGGTATCACGTATTTACCTGTTGGTGAGGGTGGTTTGGGGATGTTGAGTCCAGTGGTGTTTCTACATGGTACTTTTATTTTTTATAATTTAATTCCATTGTTAAAAGGGGAGAGCAAGATATGGACCACATGGGTGGCAGATGGTATTGGTCTGCTTCTGGAACAATGGGACCCTTCTGCATTTTTACCGCATCAAACCAGGCTGTCTACTTACTCTAGTCACTTTCAGGGGATGTTTGGGAAATTAAAGTCCTGGGACATTGTCAAAAGATCTCTTTGTTCATAATCCCGTAAACAATTTTATAATTGTGTGTTGCAGGATTTTTTTATGCAGACCCATGGTTTCATGACTTGTCCATAGCTGACCAACATTCCAAGGTGCAGTTTTTGGTTACTAAAATAATCCCTAAGTATATGTGGGAGTTTTATGGCTTTGTCTGCATAAAAAGTTGGGGGTAAAGGGAAACCTGAAGCATAAGGAACTATCGGAGAGATTTTGCCCCAGGGAAGAGACTTGTTCAGGAGTGATTGAAACTTTGCAGCATTTTTTTTTTTTATTGTCCCTTTGTTGTGTCCTTTTGGTCTAAATTCCATGCTTCCTGGCCACTGAACCCTTTCCAAGGTCAGCCATCTGCTATCTGGATGGAGGGAATACTTCCTGGCTCATGAGTAGTTTACGACTCTGTCACGATTTGACTTTTAATGGGATTTATTAGCTTTCAGCTTTGGCAGGCTTGTTGCAGCCTTACACTTCTCGGAAACTGTTGAAAACTGAAAATCAAGTTTTATTTAACATTAGAAAGGATGTGCTACGGTGGTGGATGCTGGAAAGGGGGAGAGTGCACCCAGATCTTTATAACCTTTTGTGGTGAAAGATGACTTGGCTTGATACAGGTTAGGGGTTTCTTTAGGAAACCTTTCTTTCCTTTTCCTAGTCATTTCTTTTTGCTAAAGTAGAGTTTGGGGCCTTTCTGTTACTTTTGGGAGGTTGTTGCGATGGATACAAATATTTTCGTGAACAACTATTACATTTCTTGATGGTATTCTTGGGGGGAGGTTCTTATTATACCTTTTTTGGCTTTCTACGGGGGACTACCACTTATGGGGGGGACGGGGAGGCGTGGGTCCTGCTGTTTTTCTTTTTTTCTGTTGCAGGTTGTTGTATGACTTAATACTTATTCCTGTTTGTTGTTTCTTTTCTTTTATGGTTCTGCTTGATGACCAATTGCTTTGTGTTTCCTTTGTTATGATTTGATGCAGTTTTCAATATTACATGCTTTCCCTGGTTCGAGGATACTGTATGATTATAAGTCTTTAAGGTGCTGCTTCCTGTATGCTGAAATACTTATTTCTGTTGGTATTTTATTTTTATTTTTATTTTATTTTCTATAACATGTATGCTGTAATACTTATTTATGTTTTTGATTTCTTACCTTCTGATGTTGTTTGTAGTTATGCAGTTTTGTATATTTAGTTTTCGGTTTTGAAAACTTACCCTACTCCTTTAGTAGGGATGGGAGGGGAATTTTTTTTTTCTGTATTGGGATATGTTTTAGGTTATTGTTAATTTATTTTTCAGACAATGTATGATTTTATTACTTGTTTGTTTTTCTTATGATTTGTATCTTCCTTGTGTGTGAATTCACACTGTTTGTATATGTTTGATTTTTGAAGTTTATAAAAATGTTTTTCTCCTACTCTTTTAGTGGGGCTGGGACAGGGGTTATGTACAAATAAGGATTATTTTGGTTTGAAGTTCATGTATGTTGTAATATGTATTTATGTTTTTGATTTCTTTCATTATGATTTTGTATGCAGTAATACAATTTTGTATATTTTGCTTTACGTTTTGAATAAAAATTCCCCCTACTCTTTTTGATAAGTGCCATGGGATCTTTAACACCCACCTGAACTACCACCAATCCAGGCAGATGGGACCTCAGTTTAACATCTCATCCAAAAGGCAGCACCTCAGAAGTGCAGCACCCCTCTCATGCTGCACTACAGTGTCAGTACTGGGATATTAACCCAAGTGCCAGATGCTAGATGGCCCAAAGGAGAGGCTGACAGGGGAACAGGGGGACACAGGGAGGATAAAATAGAATACAAAAAAAAAGACACTCATGGATACAGTAGAACAATATACAATACTGGCAAACATACAGTACATTTAAGTTACATTGTTGAGGTAGTGTTTTTCAAAGTGCATAGTACATGTGAACATTTGTTAACAGTGTTTCCATTGTGTGTAGTACATTTTACAAAGTACATTTTGCAATTCTGACTAAGAGACAATTGTACATTGGCAATATAAACTTGTACAGACATGCCAGGTATAAATTTGCATGGAGTAAGGACTGGTGCACTAGAAGGAAAGTTGAGAACATAGGAAAATAAGAGAATTGGAGTAGAGGGGCCTTCAGAGAAGATGCAGGGGAGAGAAGAGGCATATAAACATACATACGAACATACGAAAAAGCCAGCAGAAGAAGGCCATTTGGTCTATCAAGTCTGCTCTGAGAGAAAAAGGGAGAGACATGGGGGAAGGGAGACATAGATTACCTATTTTTATATCTATTATGGGACGAAGTCCCCTACTCAACGAGCTTAGTAGATAGGAAGGGAGACTGAGAAGCCACAATTCTGACCTCTATTCAACTTTTTTTTAATTGAATACAAGACAAATAATAAAAATGTGGACCCACAGGAAAATCAGCAAGGTTGTGGTCATCAGCAGTGACCACAATTAAAAATAAATGAAGCTGATTTTTATTAAAAAAAATATGTAGGTCCAGCTCAGTTTAAAAGTCTGTCTGACAGAAAATAAAAGTCAGAAGATTGAAGAAACATTTCCCAAAGGGGGCTAAAAATGTAAAACGATCTGTCCCAAGTGCTGTGGGACCATAGAAATGATTCCCAAAGCCAGGTCACAAAAAGAAAAGTTGAAAATAAAGAAGTTTCCCCTAAAATGGGAAAAAACAGTAGAAAATGAGTTTCAAATGAGAAAAAAATGTTGCTTTTATCTCAGAAAATATAGTTTCCAGTCAGAGAATACATGGTGGAAAACTTGATGTAATGCCTGTGAATGAAACTTTAAACTAAAAGTTGAAAATAAACAAATTTCCCCTAACAATGGTGACAAACAGTAGAAAATTAGTTTAAAATTACATTTTTACCACAGAAAATATAGTTTTCTTGTCAAAGAATATATAGTGGAAAACCTGAAGTAACTCCTGTGAGGGAGAATTTAAACTGTTTCTGGAAAGCGCTGGGAGCCCAGGAAAAAAAACACTAAAACCAGATAGAAATGTAAAAAAATCAACCTAAAGGCAGTAAAAGTGAAAAATAATACACAATAAACAGAAAAGAACTTCCTTCAAGTGAAGAGAGAGAGAGAGAGAGAGAGAGAGAGAGAGAGACTGCGGAGCCAAGCGTCCACTGCAGGCAGAGAAAAGAATCTGACTAGCAAACAGCACAACTTACAGGCAGTAATCTCTTACTACAGTCTGATTGGTAGTTTAGTTTTAATCATTTACATAAATTCTTCTTGAACCCAGCTGGCTAACTGCTATAGTCAAGAACACTGAGGGATTCCTGTGGTAAGAAGAAGCAATTACTCACTGAAGTAATGTTGCTTCTTCTACAGGGATCTCTCACTAAGTTTAACAAGTGCAAACATTTGCCTAGAATGAGCAGTGCTGGAGCTTTAGAATTTTATGCTAATTATGTAATTTAGAATGAAATTCAAACTCTGCTGTGTGGTCCCTCTCACCCCTGCTCTATAAAGTCAGATTTATTTCTATAGCTAGGGTGAACAGTGATCAATAAAACTAGTTAAATGGCAACCAAAAATGTTAAAAGCATTTTACTGAAAAAATATTTTAATTTTAAATAACGCTGAACAAATTGATTTGTGTCACTTAGCAACAAGTGCTGAAGCACTATAACAAGTAATGCTCAAGCAGTTAAAACATAGTTGTATGAACCTTTTTCCATGTTCTGCAAAGGGAGGCAGGGATTAGGGATTGCTAAACTTTGTGAGGGATCCCTTTGGATGAAACAACATTAATGCAGTGAGTAATGTTGTTCTCCAAACCCCAGGATCCCTCTCTTGGGTTTAACAAGTGCAGATTCCATATCAGTACCTTGGTTGGATGGGTACAGAACCTATTTGGTTGCCTAGTTGGGAGCTGCGGCTGAGTAGGCAGAGGACGGATGGAGTTCAGGAAAGTAACTCTTTATTTTTATTACATTGCTTGTATGGGGGTGAAATGTGGTGAAAACCTTTAAATAAAAACTGTTTTTTTTTGGGTGGTTAAAGAGGGACTGGGAGGTGGGAGAACACCGAGAGTGGGAGGGTGAAGGAGGGACTAGTGGCGAAGAGGACAGGGTCACATGACTCAGCCAGGCCAAAAGGGTGGCTAGAGTCAGGGAAGTTGTAAGGGAGCCATTTTAGAAGTCCATCCTCAGTTGGGAGCCACTGTTGAGCATCTGAGGACAGACGGAGTTCAGGAAAACATCTCTTTATTTTTATTACATTGCTTGTATGTGGGTGAAATGTGCTGAAAACATTTAAATAAAAACTGTTTTTTTGGGGTGGTTAAAGAGGGGCTTGGAGGTGGGAGGACACCGAGAATGGGAAGGTGAGGGAGGGACTAGAAGCAAGGAGGATGGGGTGATGCAACTCGGCCAGGCCAATAGGGCAGCTTGAGTCAAGTTATATTTCCCAGAGGGCCAAGTGACCCCTTTCGTGAGCAACCCTGAAGCGTGAGTGCCATGAAGCAGGAGTGTGGCATCTATTGGACATCCACAGGAAAGACAGCAGGCCATGCTGGAGTAGGGCACAAGGGAGTAGTGGATAATTCAGAGGGTGGGCAAGCTAAATGTGCAGTACCCAGGGATTTTGTAAGGAAGGTAAAATAACATAATCTGGAAGGATGTGGGACCCAAGAAGATGAAGCAGGCATCAGGAAGACAGGGAGACATGGAGGAGGAGTGAGGATGGAAGAAACAGGGCATGGGGGGTAGAGAGGGAGGGTGGTCAACTGTAATGGATGTGGGGCCACCACCACCTCTAGCTACAGTGTGGAGAGCAGGGGATGTTAAGTGTGTAGGCAGCTTGGACATTCTCACTGCAAGGATCACAGGCAAGCGGAGAGGGGAACTAGCAGAAGGTGAAGAGAAGGAGCAAGGAGGGAATGGTTTTGGGGCAAGGAGGGAGCAGAAGGGAACAAGGAGGGATTTCCGAAGTTAGTCCTAATGGGGGGGCTTCCTTTAACAGATTGGCAGCATTGGCAAGTGTGGAGGAACAGAGAGAAGGACATAAATCTAGCAAGTGCAGTGGCCAGTAACATAGCCAAGGAGGAGAGCGGGGCAGAAAGAAGTGAAGAGAGAAGGAACTTGGGCAGAGGGGAAAGGAAGGGGGATTTAAGAGGGAGGAGAGGGCATGTCTGAGAGGGGAGACTGGGGGGAGGGAGACGGGGGTCAGTGGGGGAGGCAGTTCTGGGGTTAAACAGGGGGAATGAGTAGTTGGACTTAAGAGAGGAGAAGAGGATCAAGGGGTGTACTAAAGGTTAAGCAGAAGGAGAAGGAGGGGCAGGAGGAGGGAGAGAGGGTCATTGTCCTGGAAGACTCAATACTGAAAGGTGTGAGATGCGGAGGTAAGGGAGCAAGGAATACCCACAGGTGGGTGGAATGTATGCCAGGCATGATGGCAGGGAGAGTGTGACTGCTTATACAAAGGTGTGTGGGGAGAGACTGGGGGAACCACACATTGTGGTGCACCTGGGTACCTATGACCTTGCAGGGTGTGAGGTGGGGGTAGTGCAGGAGAGGTTGAAAGAGGTAGGAAGGATCTGCAGAGAGGCAGGAAAATCAGTATCATTCTCTGAGGTGCTTCCAGTCCCTAAGCAAGTGCTATTAGGAAGCAGAGGACTGAGGAATTCAACACATGGTTGGGGGGTGCGAGACAGATGGGTACAGGCTGGTGGGAGAGTGGGGTAGCACATGGGAGAACAGCAACTTCTATGCACTAGACAGGTTGCATTTAAGTAAAGAGGGCACCAGGGTCCTGAAAGGTAAAATGGAGGGATATATAGCAGTTAAACTTAATTTTAACTGAACTGGGAGTGGTGCAATAGGGTGTGCTTCACTCAGAATCACCAGGAGAGGGGGACCATCAGGCCTCCTCCCCAGTAGATCATCAGAAGGAAGGGAGGGGAAACAGGAGAGGGAAAAGAGAAGGAACACGGGAGGGTGAGGGATGTAGAGGGACAAATGGGAACAAAGGGCTACAGGGGTCACACTGGAAGGTGGTGTCCTTGAATGCAAGGAGTCTGGCAAACAAGATGGCAGATCTTTAAGTACTAATGGTAGAGGAAGGGGTAGACATAGCAGCCAGCACAGAAACATGGGCTACCCAATACCATGACTTGGACCTCATGGTATCCCATGGTACTGTTTGTACTGGAAGGATAGAATGAAGGGGAGAAGGAGTGGGGTAGCTTTATTCATAAAGGAGGGGATAGTATGCACCAGAGAGGAAGAGGAGGGCAGGACAGAAGCCTTATGGGTACAGCTCCAGAACACCAAAGGGAGAAGGGTTTGATATGGGGTGGTGTAAGACCACCCTCATAGGACAGGATGCTGGACAAGGAGCTGTGGGAACAAATCAGAACGCTAAGTAGTAGAGAAAAAATCACCACAAGAGGTGACTTCAACCTGCCCCGGAGTGGACTGGAGTACCCCGGCTACCTCCTGTTACAGGGAACAAGCCCTCCTGGAAGCTTTCCAGGAGTGTTTACTGGTGCAGGGGGTCACAGAGACAACAAGGGAGTGAGCCATACTGGACTTGATGCTGTCAGACAGACAGCATGTCCAGGAAATAACAGTGGAGGACCCCCTTGCAGGCAGCAATCACCGCATGGTGTGGTTCTACCTCAATATGGGCAAGGAAACAGCCAAGACCAAGACAAGAAAAGTAGATTTCAGGAGGGTGAACTTTGGAGGGATGGGTGACATCCTAGTAAGGCACCTTGCAAAAATCTGGCTGAAGATGGATGCAGATCAGAAATGGTCCATCATTAAGATGGGACTGACTGAGCCCACAAACACATGCACCAAGACCCAGAGTAAGAAGTCCAGGACCAAGAGACCAAGCTGGTTCAACAAGGATGTGGCAGCTAAAGTGAGGGAGAAGAAAGCAGCCTTTCAGAAGTACAAATGTACTATGAAAGAGGAGGACAAGGAGGTATACTCAGGGAAATCCTGGGAGGCAGGGAGAGTGGTCCAGGCAGCTAAGCTGCAAGGGAACTAAGCTAGCACAGGGGATCAGGGAAAGGGAAAAGGACTTTTTCTGACATATAAGGGAGGGTAGAAGCAGTAAGGATGGGATTGTCAGGATTAAAGTGGGAGGGGGATAGGCAGAAAATAGTGTGGCTCAAGTAGAACAAGTACTTCAGCTCTGTTTTCACTAGGGAAAAGGATGGAGCTATGCTGTAGAGGAAGATAGGGGTGGGATCAGTGGGGGGAAGAAACAGATGATTAGATCAAGGAAGACAGGGTTTTAAAGGATCTTAGTGCCTATCATTGAGACGCAGATCAGGAAGCATAGGAAAAATCAGGAGCAGTTGTAGAATTTGCAAAAAGTGTTTATTAGTACTAGCAATAACATAAAAAAATTGTTCAGAATAACTATTTACAAAGGCAGAATACACAGAGAAGATCCATCTGAGTTTTCCTTCAGTCTCTGTGTCTCTCAAAACATTTCAGCTCTCTAAGTCTTTGCAACCCCCTTCCTTAACAAGCACCCTGTTTTTTTTCTAAAATGTTCTGGTAAATTTCAGGCAGGTTCAGCAAGAACACAATGTCCCAGAACTGAGGCCCCTTCTCCACAGCTTCTGAAAAAGGGCTTAAAAACTGCTCTCAGGTTAACCCCTTGAATTCTTAACAGCTTTTTGCAGTCACCTTAAACTATAATTATATACATTTCAACAGAAACACTATGTAATTTCTAAACAAAGGGATCCCAATATCAGTTACATTTCTACATAATGATTTGCATATATTTTTATGCCAGCAGATATGCAAGGGAGGAAAAGACAGAAACAGCAAGGGAAGACTGAGAGACTGTGAGCGGCAAAGAATTGCGAGACTGTCGGAGTGATCAAATCCTAGGTCTCACAGGAAAATTTAGTTGTGCAACCAGACAGACAAGAGACTGGAAAGAAAAGAACAGAAGAGATCCCTGCATTCAAACTCTCCATAACAACTTGGACAGGGTCCTATTCAATCCTGTCACAGTGCCCTACAGGAGGACAACACACCTGGCCCTGATGGCGTGTACCAGAGAATCCTGAAGGAAATGGCGGAGGTCCTGGCCATCCCCTGGTGGACCTGTTTAACATCTTGCTGCTGACAGGGTGCTTACCCCTATACCCCTTCCCCACTAACCCTGCACCTCTAAACTTCATACCACCCTGTTCCCACTCTACTCCCCCTTGCTGTTTGCCTCAACTCCTCCTAGCCCCCTTCACCCTTGCCCTGTCTCTTGTACACCCCTCCAAGCCCCACCAAACCCCTGATGAGGTCTTGCATTGGGCTGATTGTCCCTGTCTTCTGTTCCCTTCACATCCCACCCAACCTTCCTAACTGACGACAAGGTCTCATCTTGAGGCATATTCCCTCTCACTTCTCTTCTCTTTCCTCCCCCCCACAGGCTTTTCCTTTGAGTTTAGCTGCCTACTTGGTTCATTTTTTTGCAGAAGTTCAGATGTAACCATACCTATTGTGCATCTGTGTTTTGAAACTTTGTACTCTATATAGTGTTGCTTGATGTGGAACCTTTGTAAAAGAACTCCTGCTCAAAGGTTGTTTCTAAATGAATAAATAAAAAAAAATGTGGAGCTATGTGACAGGGTAGAATATGACCCTGTCCCAGTTGTTATGGAAAGAGTTTGAATGCAGAGATCTGTTCTATTCTCTCCTTTCCTGTGTCTTGTCTATCTGGTTGTGCAACCAAATTTTCCTGTGAGACCTAGGATTTGATCTCCCCGACAGTCTCACAATTCTTTGCCTCTCTCAGTCTTCCCTTGCTGTTCTGTCTTTTTCCTCCCTTGCATATCTGCCGATATAAAAATATATGCAAACCATTATGTGGAAATGTAACTGGCATTGGGATCCCTTTGTTTAGAAATTATATAGTGTTAATTTCTGAAATGTATATAATTATAGTTTGAAATGATTGCAAAAAGCTATTGGAAACTCAAGAGGTTACCTTAGTGCAATTTTTAAGCCTTTTGTGGAAGAGCTGTGGAAAAGGGGCCTCAGCTCTGGGACACTGTGTTCCTGCCTGCACCTGCCTGAAATATACAAGAACACTTTAGAAAAAAAAACCAGGATGCTTGTTAAGAAGGGGAGGTGGAAGGATTTATAAGACAGAGCTACAATTCCTTGAAAAAGGGACACAGAGATTTAAGGAAAAATCTGAAGAACTTTTTCTGTTTATTTGGCCTTTGTAAATAGTTCTACTGAACAATTTTATTTTTTTGCATTACTACTAGTAAAAATAAATACTCTTGTTGTGGATTTTACAACTGCTCCTGGTTTTTCTTATGCTTCCTGATCTGTGCCTCGATGACAGATGGTGTCAGCCTAAGTGGGATTTATGCCATGCATACTCTCCGTCAGGAGTTTTGTGCATGGGTACTGGACCTAGCACCAGGGAAGCATAGAGAAAGGTATGGATTTTGCAGCAGCAAGTCCAGCAGTGGTTACTAGGAGAATGGCAGCCAAACTAACAGAGACAGACGTCCAAGCTGAGATTGTACAGCCAGCACAAGTTATGGAAAAAGAACAGGCAGTGACAGAACCTGAAAGCATGATGGACTTTTTCAAATGGTGGGATATACAACAAAAAGAGATGGAGAAACTGAGGAGAGAAGAGATGCAGTGACAGGAGCAGCAGAGGAAAGAAGAGATGCAGCAGATGAGAGAAGAGATGCAGCGATGGGAGCACCAATGGCTGAATGCCTTGCAAGCTATCAAAGACAGAGGATCTGGCACAGATCCAGACAAGCAACAAAACACAAGCAACTTAAAAGCCATTAAACTTACAAAGTTGTGTCCCTCAGATGATACCGAGGCATACCTGACAACTTTTGAAAGAGTTGCCACAGCCTGCCAATGGCCAAACAGCAATGGACAATCATACTGGTACTGTACCTGACAGGGAAAGCCCAGCTTGTCTGCAGCAATATGGACACTGCACAGTCATAAAACTATGACCCTGTGAAAAGCAAAATCCTGAAAAGGTATGACATCTCAGGAGAGACCTACAGGCAGAGATTTCAATCTTTGAAGTACAACTCAGTCGACAATCCTCAAGAAGCCTTCACCCAACTCAAAGAACTCCTGATAAAATGGCTCTAAAAAGAGAGCAAAACAGTCCCACAGATTATCGACACATTTGCAATGGAGCAATTCAACAACATCCTGCCTATAGATGTGCAGCTTTGGGTAATGGAACGCCAACCAGAGAGTGGTGAAAAGGCTGTTTCTTTGGCTGAGGACTACCAAATGGCCAGACAGATGCCACAGCAGTGAGGTAACAGCCAAGCACAGGTAAGACACTCTTTTTACCATTTTAACTCCAAGTGTGATAAGAACTCTGGTGGGGGTAACAGATCTGTGCCCAAAGACGTTATTTGCTATGACTGTAATAAGCCAGGTCATATTGCAAGAAATTGCCATAAGAAGAGTGACACTGGAGCAGATTTGTCCTTGGCAAATTGGGGCAAGTACTTAACAGATGCGAAGGTGGGGGATAAAACTGTAAAGGGACTCGTTGATTCAGGAAGCAGACAGACCCTAGTGCATGTTGAAGTGCTGGGAAAACACTGTGCAAAGGGACCAGGTACTGGTGTCATCTGCATCCATAGAAACATAGAATAGAAACATAGAATCTGATGGCAGATAAGGACCGCTTGGCCCACTAGTCTGCCCATTTCCCTACCTAACAGATAAGCTGCAGATCCTAGTTAACCAACAGCCTACTTCCTCCTACCACCCACTAGACTTGCCTTATGCCAGTCCCATGCATTCTTGAATTCCCCCACTGTTTTTGACTCTACGACCTCCTCATGCATCTACAACCCTCCCTGTGAAGAAATACTTTCTCACATTACCTCTGAGCCTTCTTCCCTCTATCTTCAAATTGTGCCCCCTTGTTCTTGCACATTTCTTTTTCTGAAAGATGCTACCCTCTTGGACTTTGTTGATTCCCTTGACATTTTAGAAAGTTTTTATCATGTCCCCCCTCTCCCTCCTTTCCTCAAGGCTATACATCTTAAAGTCCTTTAGTCTTTCTTCATATGTCTTCTATTGCAGACCCTGCACCATTTTGGTTGCCCTCCTCTGGACAGCCTCCATCCTGTCTATGTCTTTGCAGAGATGGGGTCTCCAGAACTGTATACAGTACTCCAGATGTGGTCTTACCAACTGCCTGTACAGAGGGACAACAACTTCCTGTTTTCTTCTGGTGATGCCTCTCCCTATGTATCCCAGTATCCCCCCAGCCCTCCTTACTGCCTTCTTACATTGCTGGCCCACCTTTAGGTCATCTGATATGACTACCCCCAGGTCCCTTTCCATTTTTGTTGTTGTCAGTATCTCACCCCCCATTGTGTACTCTTCTACTGGGTTTTTGTTTCCCAGGTGCATTACTCTGCACTTCTTTGCATTGAATCTAAGCTGCCATACATTTGACACTTTGCACTTCTTTGCATTGAAATTAAGCTGCCAACAGTCAATACTATCCCACCACCCAAGTGACTCTGACCATTAAGGATGTGTTGCACCAAATGGAAGTGGGGGTAATACCTAAATTACCAGTACCTGTGATTATTGGAAATGACTTTCCAGGATTTACTGAGTTAATCAAAGAAGGAGTAAATCCTGATGTTTCAGCAGCTGTGGTGACAACAGCTCAGGCAAAGAAAATTTCAGATGGTGGGGACTCTTTTCCCTTCAGTGATTTTTGATTCTGACTTTTTTGAGCACAGCTCCAAGATCTGGAAATCCAGGAAAGAAAGACAATGCCTGAAGAAACTGTGGCAACAAATGACTGATGGACATAAGGAGTTAACATATCAAAATGCAGAAACTAAATTGATAACGGATTGTGATTTTCTTTCTGAAAAAGCTAACAATGTTTCTCTCCAGGGTTATTTTAAGCAGCTGGGGGTGAAACCAAAACAGGGTGGACCAATGTTTAAAAAATGTAATGGGTTACTGTACAGAGTTTGGGTTAAACCTCAGACACAGGAACAGGTAGGACAGTTGGTTATACCACAGAAGTATAGAACAGAGTTGTTACAGATAGCACATGATAGTCCTATGGCTGGTCACTCAGGGAGGGATCGCACCCTTGCCAGATTGCTGTACGGATTTTACTGGCCTAGAATTCATGAAGATTTTGCTACCTATTGTAATTCTTGTGTTAAGTGTCAGAAAGTAGCCCCAGTCACTAGAAAAGATAAGGTGCCCCTGGTGCCCCTACCCTTGATAGATGTGCCTTTTGAGAGAATTGCAATGGGTGTGGTTGGTCTTTTAGACAAAAGTAAAAAGGGTAATAGATTTATTCTGGTAATATGCAATTATGCTACTCGATACTCAGAAGCAGTTCCAATGCGTACTGTCACAGCTTCAAAAGTGGCAGCAGAGCTTGCAAACATTCTCAGCAGAGTGGGCATACCTAAAGAAATTATTACTGATCAGGGTAGTAATTCTGGTGCTGCATTACTTATGGAGTTGTACAGACTATTAGGTATCACTGCCACAAGAACCTCCCCCATCACCCTCAGACAGACGGTCTTGTTGAGCATTTAAACCAAACCTTAAAAGGCATGGTAAAAAGGTTTGTAAAAGGGGAAGGGAAAGAATGGGACCAATACTTGCCTTACCTACTTTTTGCTTACAGAAAAGTGCCACAGACACCAACAGGGTTTTCATCATTTGAAATAAGGTATGGTAGGCAGCCAAGGGCCACTGGATATGATGAAAGAAACATGGGAAGATAATCCCACTCAGAAAAAAACTATAAGGTCTTTTATGTGTGCCTTAAGAAAGAAGCTGACAAAATATGTTGAAATTGCCCATAGTAATCAGGAAGAGGCCCAAAACCAGCAGAAGGTATATTATGACCGTGGGGTAAAAGAAAAAGCTTTTGAGCCAGGTGAAAAGGTTTTGCTACTGTTACCCACAACAGAAAATAAATTGTTAATGAAGTGGCAAGGGCCTTATAGCGTGCTTACATGTACTGGCACTGTTAGCTACGAGATTGAGACCCCTGACAGGAAAAATCCTACTAAGATATACCATGCTAACCTCCTTAAGAAATGGACTGAAAAAATGCCAAAAGCTGCTTTGTTAGTTTTACCAGAAAGTGATAAGGAAGATATTGATGTAGCTTATGACAGACTGTAACAAACTGTAAATGCGATGCTGTAAAGGTGAATGTTTCCTTAACCTCAGAACAAACTGCAGACATTAGTAATGTGCTAAAGACATTTAACAGTACTTTTACCATAGTACCAGGCTGAGAAAAGGGGGTTGAGCATGTTACAGGGACAAGGAATGCTCGTCCTATTAGATAAAAGACATACAGGTTACCAGAGCAGTTAAGAGCTGGCATGGTTAAGGAAATATAAAAAAATGAAAGAACTGGATATCATAGAAGAGTTGAGGAGTGCTTGGTCATCTCCAATGGTAATTGTAAACAAAAAAGAAGGGAGTGTTAGAAACTGCCTTGATTTTAGGAAACTTAATCAAGTGCCAGAATTTGACAGTTACCCTATGCCCAGAATAGATGATTTGGTGGACAGACTGGGGAGTGCAAAGTATATCAGCACCCTCGATCTCACCAAGGGTTACTGACAAATCCCTTTAGCTAAAGAATCCAGAGCCAAAACTGCATTTGCCACTCCTGTTGGATTCTATCAGTTCACCACCATGCCCTTTGGTTTACATGGTGCGCCAGCTACATTCCAGTGGTACATGGATGTAATATTATCACCTCACACTGGTTATTGTACTGCATACCTGGATGATGTTGTGGTGTACAGTCCAGACTGTGAAAGCCACCTGGAACACCTATGAGCAGTTATCCAAGCTATCAAAAATGCAGGTCTTACTATTAATCCTACCAAATGTGCATTGGGCATGCAGAAAATCAGATATTTGGGCTATGTGTTGGGAAATGGAGAAGTTAAGCCAGAAATTTCTAAAATAGAAGCTGTAGCTAACAGCCCTGTCCCTAAAATAAAGAAACATGTCAGGTCATTTTTAGAGCTGGCTGTTTTTTATCAGAGATTTGTTCCCAACTTTGCTAAGTTAGCTACTCCCCCCACTGAACTCACAAAGAAATGGTTCCCAAATAATGTGAAATTGACCCCAGAGTGTGATGAAGCTTTTTGGGCCATTAAGGCTGCATTATGTTTAACTCCTGTTTTAAGAAGCCCATACTTTGAGAAACCATTTTTGTTACAAACAGATGCTTCAGAGGTAGGCCTAGATGCATTACTGAGTCAAAATATAGCTGGAACTGAACATCCTATTCTGTACATAAGTAGGAAGTTGCATGACAGAGAGAAAAGGTACTCCACCATTGAAAAGGAATGTTTAGCAGCAAAGTGGGCCATGGCATCCCTTAAGTTTTATTTACTAGGAACTGACTTTGTACTTAGATCACAATCCTCTCTGTTGGCTTAACCAAATGAAAGATAAAAATTCCAGAATCACAAGGTGGTACCTGCCACTACAGCAATTTAAATTCAATGTGATTCACAAATCTAATAAAGAGAATAGCAATGCTGATTTTCTGTCAAGGTATGGATCAGGAATTGAGGATTCTGAAGGTTAAAAAACAAATTTATGGGTTTGAACTTTACTGTTTGCTGTAATGTTACAGAAAAAAGGGATAATGAACATGTGCTTAATTTCTGAAAGTTAGCAGCACAAGTTCATAGAGAATTAATAGAAAGTTTTGAAAACCTGTTTAATAAAACAGGTTCCCTCTTAAGGAGGGGGGTGTATGTGACAGAGTGGAATAGGACCCTGTCCCAGTTGTTATGGAAAAAGTCTGAATGCAGGGATCTGTTCTGTTCTCTACTTTCCTGTGTCTTGTCTGTCTGGTTGAGCAACCGAATTTTCCTGTGAGACCTAAGATTTGATCACCCTGACAGTCTCATAGTTCTTTGCCTCTTTCAGTCTTCCCTTGCTGTTCTGTCTTTTTCCTCCCTTGCATATGTGCGGATATAAAAATATATGCAAATCATTATGTGGAAATGTAATTGATATTGGTATCCCTTTGTTTAGAAATTATAAAGTGTTAATTTTTGAAATGTATATAATTATAGTTTGAAATGATTGCAAAAAGCTATTGAAAACTCAAGAGGTTTCCTTAGTGCAATTTTTAAGCCTTTTGCAGAAGAGCTGTGGAAAAGGGGCCTCAGCTCTGAGACACTGAGTTCCTGTCTGCACCTACCTGAAATATACTAGAACACTTTAGAAAAAAAACAGGATGCTTGTTAATGCTTGTTTGAAGGACTTATACACAGAGCTGCAATTGCTTGAAAAAGAGACACAGAGATTGAAGGAAAACTCAGATGGACTTTTTCTGTTTATCTGGCCTTTGTAAATAGTTATACCGAACAATTTTATTTTTTTTACATTACTACTAGTACAAATAAGTACGCTTGTTACAAATTTTACAACTGCTCCTGTTTTTTCTATGCTTCCTGATCTATGCCTTGACAACATACCACTCCACAAGTGTGGTCCCAGAGATGAACCTGGTAATTACAGGCCGGTCAGCCTAGACTCCATTGTAGGCAAGTTAATGGAGACCATTCTAAAAGAAAGACTGGTGGGAAGTTTTAAAAGGGGGTGGAACAGAGTAAAAGGAAAGTTACGTCTTGTGGGAGGAGGGGGGGGAGACAGTGGGGGAGGTTAATTCAGGAGGGAAAGGGAAGGGGGAACTCAAGTAAAACAGACTGAGCTGCACATCAGAGCAGACTTAATAGACCACTATGGCCCCCTTTCTGTTGGCAACTTCATATGTTTGTATTTAAGAAAAAGGTTTTGCAAGACAGCAGTGCCAAAACTGGTATCCCTTCTGGACTGTTAAGTCCAGAAAGTAATGCTTTGTGAAAGTGTGCAGTTTTCCAGGTAGCTGCTTTACAAATCTCTTTCAGGGGGACACCTTTTGATGCTGCAACAGAGGCAGAGGTGCCTCCTGTAGTGTGTGCCCTGAGCCCTCTGGGAGACAGTTTGCCATCTTTGCCATAACAGAACTGTATGCAAGATACTATCCATCAAGAAATTGTTCTCTTGGATGATGGTTTGCCCTTCCTTCATTCACCTTACGTAACAAACAGCTGAGTGCTAGTGAACCTGGCATCCTTTGTGTGGTCTAAATGCTAACTCAGTGCCCTTTCACATCCAGACTGCATAGCTCCTGCTCACCTGAGCTGGAATGTCCTGTGAAGAAAACTGGAAGGGCAACTGACTTATTCAGGTGCAATTCAGACACCACTTTTAGGAGGCATTTCCTATTTGTCGTTAGTCCTACTTTGTGCCCATGAAAAATTATGTAGTTAGGACAGGGGTCGATCTTAGCATTGTTTTACTAGCCCAAACACTAGTGCAAATTGACCAGGGTTAGAGCAGCTAACTCTCTACTTGCCCGGCTTGACTAGTGCAGATTTTCATGGCTGTTAATGAAGTTAAAAAAAGTCTCTATTTTAGCATTCTCTAGTCCTCATGCTAATCTCTCTCAATGTTCCAGATGGCCAGGTGTGATTAACAGCTCATTAACTGCTGCAATTATCTGGCAGTTCAGGAGAGAGAACCCACAAATGACTCAATGTGAGTCATTATCACTCCATTGTTAAGACTTTCAGCTAGTGTTCAGAGTGTGATCAAGGGTAGCGTGCTGTTAAGTCACTAGGTTCCAGTTTTCTGAATGTGTCTATGTCAAACAATTTGTCCAATATTATTAAGACCAGTGACCCTCATTTCTTTGCATTTTGAGTGTTTGTATCCAACATTTCAGTGACAAAATGCAAAGAGGTATACAGGATCGGCCCTGCAGGTGGTGGGTTTTATTTATCCCAGCCTCACCACAACTTCCCTCTCCCAAATCTTTTAACTCTGTTCTTTTCCTGGACACCACTGCAGACCAGACTCTGAAGTGACCATCCATAGATTCATAGCTGCCATTACTGGCAAGTGTAGGGGGTCCTCAGCTCTTCTAAATGGACCATGCCAGCCATCACCATCCATACAGTTCCACCCTTATCCCACTCAGCATGTCCTTTCAGCCTATAAACAAATCTTTGGATCATGTATGGTACAAAAATAAACCTTGATAAAATACATAATTTGAAACCTTGAACTAGGCATTCCTGGGGTGCATAGATCATCCTATACGAAAATAGAAATATAGTGTCATGCCTGTGTACTGTTTCCCCTGGGCTGATGAAAGGACACTGTTAAAGAAAAATATGTTATTGTTGGGGCAGAGCATATTAAAGTCAATGCTTTTACAAATAAAAATGTCATAGTTTTCTATTTTCCAAGCCCCTTAGGTTTGTCTAGCCCCCCACCCCAAAGAAATTTTAGATGTACTCCTGGCTCACTTGAGACTGTACAAAAACTTTCAAAAGTGCAGGTCTTCAGTTGACTATAGGGTGGGGACCGCAAGTGTCTTTTTCTGCCTGACTCTGTTCATTGCCCTGTGGGTGGTGGTGACAGTGTGGTGAGGTGCATGATGATGCCAGCTATTGTGTGCACAGAGCTAGGACTGCTTGATTGAACATTTGCTGTTGTGATATCCTCTCTCTGTTTGGTGTGTGTGTGGGGGGGCAGAAAGAGGAAGAAAGGAGACCATGGTACAAAACAATGGGGGGGCTCACTGTCTGTGATGAATGGCATTGCAGTCTATTTTTTTTCTGCTGGGGAGCTTGGAGCAGGATAAATGTGCAATAATCAGAGTATTTCTTGGCTTTGCTTGCATTGTTTCCTGTATAAGTGATCAACATTTACCATTATAATTAAGGGCTAGTGCAACCATCTGCGGGCTAGTGCAATTTTAAATCAACTTGCCCCTCTGGCTAGTACGAAAAAAGGTTAAGGTTGACCCCTGAATTAGGATCTGAACAGAGGGCCTCTAACTTGCTCAACCTTCTGGCAAATGTGAGTGCCACCAGGAAAGCTGTTTTCCAAGTGACATACATAGAAACATAGAATCTGATTGTGTTATTTTGAATGTTATGCAACTGCCTGTTATTTTTTCATGTATTCTGTAACCTTATTTATTGTAATCATTCTTTTGTCTATTATTTCCTGTATTCATGACATGGAACCTTTGTAAAAGAGTCTCTGACTCAAAGGTATTGTAATTCCGAGACACTAATAAATAAAAAATAAATAGAAACTGATGGCAGATAAGGCCCACTTTGCCCACTCAATCTGCCCATTTTCCCTACCTACTAGAATACCATATATCCTACTTGATCTCCAGCTTAACCCTCTCTTCCCTAAAGACTAAGGTTACCTTATGCCTATCCCATGCATTCTTGAACACCGTCACAGCTTTCTCCCACAACACCTCCGCTGGAAGGCTGTTCCAGGCATCCACTACTCTCTCTGTAAAGAAGTATTTCCTTAGGTTTCCCCTGAGTCTACCCTCTCCAGCTTTACAGCATATCCCCTTGTTCTGGAGCAAATTTTTTCCAAAAAATGCTTCCCTCTTGTACCTTATTTATACCCGTGAGGTATTTGAAAGTCTCTATCATACCCCCCTTTCCCTTCTTTCCTCCAGGGTGTATATATTGAGGTCCTTTAGTCTCTCCTCATATGGTCTCTGGAGCAGACCCTGCACCATTTTTGTTGCCCTCCTCTGGACCACCTCTACTCTATGTCCTTCCAGAGATGTGCTCTCCAGAGCTGGACACAGTACTCCAGGTGATGTCTCACCAATGATTTATTACCACCTCCCTCTTTCTGTTGGTGATACCCCTCCCTATGCATCCTACCATCTCACTGGCTCTCCCCACAGCCTTGTCACACTGTTTGGCCACCTTTAGGTCATCAGATATGATTATCCCCAGGTCATCAGTACCACTCCCCCCATCTTGTACTCCACCTCTGGGTTTCTATGCCCTAGGTGCATGATTTTGCACTTCTTCACATTGAAACTTAGTTGTCACATTCTTGACCACTCCTCAAGTTTCCTAGATCCCTATTCATTTTTCCACACACACACACACACACCCCTCAAGTGTCTACCCTGTTGCAGATTTTAGTGTCATCTGCAAAAAGGGCACACCTTCCTTTCTAGTTCCTCTGCAATGTCACTAATGAATACATTAAAGAGGACTGGTCCCAGTACTGATCCTTGTGGCACCCCGCTGGTCACCCTCCCTTCCTCGGAGTGAACTCTGTTTACCACCACCCTCTGACACCCATCCCCTAACCAGTTCCTTACCCAGTTTACTACTTTTGACCCCACTCCCAGGTTGCCCAGTTTGTTTACTAGTCTCCTGTGTGGAATGGTGACAAAGGCCTTACTGAACTCTTGGTAGGCCACATCCAGCACTCCTCCCTGATCTACTTCCCTGGTCACCCAGTCAAAGAAATCTGTCAGATTTGTTTGACATGACCTCCCCCTGGTGAATCAATGCTGCAATGCTGCCTTGGATCTTGTAAGTTGCTGCTATTACAGTATTCCACAATCCTTTCCTTCAGCAGTGATTCCATTCATTTCACCACCACTGAGGTCAGGCTGACTGGCCTGTAATTTCCAGCATTCTCCATGCTACCAATTTTGTGAATTGGGACTACATTTGCTCTTCCAGTCCTTCGGGACCACTCCCATCTTCAGTGAGTGGTTGAATAGGACTGTCAGAGGTGCAACTAGCACCTCTCTGAGCTCCTTTAATATTCTTGGATCTATCCTGTCTGGCCCATTACCTTGTCCACTTTCAGAGTTCCTTCAGGACTCTCTCCTCTGTAAATGGACTAGTGTCCACCTCCTTTCCTTCGATGCTCCTCTCAGTTAACTGTGGTCCCTCACCTTCCCCTTGCTCTGTTATCATTGAACAAAAGTATTTGTTTAGGATGCCTGCTTTCTCCTGGCCATTCTTTGTTTCCTGACTGATTTTGCTCAGGGAATCTGCCAACACCTTGTCCTTCCTTGACACAACTACTACTGACAGATGAACTCCCAGGGAGTAAGCTAGGTTTCAGATCTGCACTGCTCCTGTGCACAGCTTTGAAGATTTTGTTCCTTCCTGCTCATTTATGTTATACATTGCTGTGGTGTTGTCTATTCTGACCCCCGACAGACTGACCCCTGATCTGGGAGGAAAAGACATGAATTGCCAGATGCACTGCTCTGAGTTCCAGGAGCTTTATGGACTCCTGAGTCTCCTCTGTACTCCATGTACAGTACCACATATAAAGTAAGCTCCTCCAGGTGGGTGTCCCAGCCTAGGCGGGAGGCACCTGTTGTGTGTATAGCCGTAGGTGGTTGCTGAAGGAAGGGAATTCCTCCTTTGAGGTTGCATTCTTCCTTTCACCATTCCAGGTCCCTCAGCAAAGACTCTGTGATGGGCACTGATTTGGACAGTAGATCCCACCTCTGGGACACTTGGTCCCCTAGGTGATACTGAATATCTCTCATTTGGAACCTGGCCACTGGTACTACTACAGTGGATCAGGCCATGTGCCCCAGTAAATGTAGGAAATTCCTTGCAGGTCTGGGCTGGCCTGACTTGAAGCATTCTGATTTGCTACCCTTGCTTGAGGGAAGAATAGTCTGTTCCTTGCAGTGTATCCAACTCTGCACCTATAAAATCCAGAACTTGTATTGGTTCTGTTTGTGACTTTTGAACATTTATGAGGAAGCCCAGGTCCTCCAATGTGCCTTGTATCAGTAGTAGGTAGGACTTTGCTTCCTGGTGTGTTTTCCCTGAGACTAGCCAGTGGTTCAGATACAGTGATACCACCACCATTTGCCTTCTCAAATATGCTACCACTAAGGCTAGGTACCTTATGAATACTCTTGGTGCCAAGGAGAGCTCAAAGGGAAGGACTGTGAACTGGTTGTGGCGGTTACCTATCCTGAACCTTAAGTACTTTCTGTGGCTGGGCCTGACTGATATGTGAAAGTATGTGTCCTTCAGATCCAGTGACCCTAGCCAGTCTCCTGTTTACAGAGATGGAATCACTGAGCCCAATATTACCATTTTTAATTTTTCTTTCTTCAAGTGTTTGTTCAGATATCTCAGATATAAAGTGGATCTCCACTCCACATTTGTCCTGTGGGTCAGTAAGTACCTGGAATAAATATTCTCTCCCATGTGTGAGAAAGGTACTGTTTCCACTCCATTTGTTTGCAGCAATTTTCTTCACCTCCATCTCCAACAGGATTCTTTCTGTTGGGGTGTGAAGCTAGAAACCCTTGTGGTTCTGCATTTTGGGGAATTTTCTGAACTGAAGAGATAAATCTTGACTCACTATTTCCAGGACCCACTTGCCTGTGTTTTTTATCCATTCCTGAAAACAGTGAGTCAGCCTTCCTCCCACTTGCATTGGATGGGTGACCTGTGAAGACTTGTCGGGGTTTATTTAGCTTGGGCTTAGGGAGCTGGTGGTGCAGCTGCATGCCTGGTGCCCCTTCTACTCTTACTCCTAAAGTAACCCCTCTGTGGAGGGAAGTCATAGGAGATATAAACATGAGGGAAGTACCCCCTACCTCTACCTCCCCTTCCATAAGGCATGTAATAATTGAAAGCCTCTTCCTTCTCAGTGCTGCTGTTGTGGGTGCGTTTGTATTCCTCCACCACTTTCATCTAAGCCTCTGTCTTGCCACCAATCAGTGAAATTCCCTTCCAAACACAAGCAGAAGCACTCCCCACACTTGAAATAGATGGACTTTACAATGAAAAACTTCCAATATAAAGCTTTACTACAGGTTTCCAAGTCCAAAAATGAACTTCGCCAGAAAGCAAGACACCTCAGTGCTTCTCCTATTCAGGCTTTGTCAGGAAGTGGAGACTTGCAGGTGCGTTGTTCAATAAATTACACTGTCATAATTATATCATCACCCACAGAACCAACAAGTACACAGAAGAAAAGTTATTTAAAAAAACAAAGTCATACTTGAGATATGCAAGAACTGAAATTATAGAAAGAGTGAAAAACAAATTATTTCAGAAAAAAGCACATATGCTACAGAAAAAGCTTGTACCTCTTTTATAGTCACTGCTTCTCATAATAGGAATGTTGAAGAGCGTTTCTACAATTACATTCAGTGATAGCCCACATTTCAGTTTCTGAACTTAATTTCTTGGGGATCCATATGAATAAACCAGAAATATGATTCAGTCACAAATTTATTGAAGCAAGTCAATGGAGTGCAGCAGCCTAAAACAGAAAAGTACAACATATCATTAACAAGCATTTGACAATGCCGAATGTTTGCTTGCTGGCATTGGCATTGGTAGTGTAGGAGTTAGAGAGCTGCGTAATAGGAATGGCAGTGAAGTATTGAACTGAAGCCAACCCCACCACCACCCTGCAAAGAGTGACAGGCATTGGGGTGTGCCTTTGGGTCATCAGGCATAACGGCCACGCCATTTCACTACACCCTACCCTGCAGACACTGACAAGTGTCACGGTGTGTCTTAGGGTCTTTGGCCCTATGCTCACCCCATTCCATCAGGAAATACCATGAGATGGGTGCTGTATAGAGAGAATGGGGTGAACTTTGGGGCCAAAGAGTCCAAAGCACACCTCGATGCCTCTCACTGGCTGCAGGGTGTGGAATGGTATGAGCATTACAGGCGAGAATTCCAAGTCACACCCCTGATGCCTGTCAGTCTCTACAGGGTGGGGCGTTATGGTCGGGAAGCCTAATGCCTCAGGTGTTCATTGGTATTTTCACTCCAAATTTTCAACATGTTTTTTTTGTGACCCCCTCCTTATGAATAGTGGCAATATCAGTTTGTTAGCCGAAAGCTGATTTTGCACAACAACTACGCCATTTGGTACCACAGGTGCGAAAACACATTTCAAACAGGGTGTAAAAAATGACAGCTCTACTGTTCATGGGGAGGTGCAAAAAATGGCAATGTTGAAAATCTGCAGTGAAAATATTAAAAAAACTGGTGAAGTCACGAGCGTGCGTAGAAACTGCGCAATGCACACCCGTAATGCAATTAGTTTGGGGATTTTTTACAGCAGATTGTCAACACAGGCATTTTGGAACCTCTGCTCATGAACAGTGTCACTGTGATTTTCTTAATCTGTCCCGAACAGTGATTTCCCACAGCGACCACACATTTCACGCTGGAAGTACGAAAACACATTTCAGCCGTGGTGTGAAAAATGACAGCTGTATTGTTCATAAGGAAGTGTGGAAAAATGCCACTGGTGAAAATCTGGACTGAAAATACTACAAATGCATGAACTTACGAGGGTGCATGGAAACTGTGCAATGGACGCTCATAACACAGTTATTTTATCGACTTTTTTCACCAAATTTTTAACATAGCCATTTTAACACCTCTGCTCATGAACAGTGTCACTGAGATTTTCTCAATCTGTCCCGAACATTGATTTCACACACTGACTGTGCCATTGTGCACTACTTGCGCAGAAACACATTTTGGGCGAGATGTGAAAAATGACAGCTGTACTGCTCATAAGGAGGTGTGGTAAAATGGCAATGTTGAAAATCTGGAAAATATTGAAAATTCACAAACTTATGAGCATGCGTAGGAACAGCGCAATGCATGCTCGTGAAAGTGTCATTTTTGGGACTTTTTTCTCCAAATTTTCAACATAGGGTTTTGGGGGCCTACCTCATGAACTGTGATACTGTTGTTTCGTAAATCGGTCCCAAAAGGTGGTTCCATGCAGTGACCACGAAATCACCTTTCGGAGCTGATTAACAAAACGACAGTGTCAGAATTCATGAGGTGGGGTCCCAAAAACCCCATGTTGAAAATTTGGTGAAAAAATTCCCAAAAATGCCTGCGATATGCATCAAAGTTGAAAAGCCCTATTAATTCCATTATACAGCTTACCAGCATTTCCTCAGTTTGCGGTTGGCTTTAAAGAGTGCAGATGTGTTCCCAGTCCACCGAAGATCGTCGTGCCAGACTCCGGAGGTAAGTATGGGGTGAGGTGGGGGTGTGGGGAGGCAGGGTGCTCAGAGGGTGGGTGTGGTTGGGGGTCAGGACAGTCAGCGAGGGACCGTTTTTTCTTGCAGGTTATTTTTTTCTCATAGATGACATGGGATTTGTACCACACTGGGGTGGGCTCCCAGTGTGGCAGCTGGAAGGCTGTTTGGGGGGGGCAGTGGAGCCAACGGGGGATTGGGCACCCCCGTCAGCCATATGGACTGTTGTCATGCTGGGGTGGGCTCCCAGCGTGGCACCAGGTAGTCTGTTGGGGGGGGAAACAGTGGAGCCAATGGAGATTGGGTACCCCCATTGGCCTTACAGACCATTGCCATGCTGGGGTGGGCTCCCAGCGTGGCATCTGGAACTCTGTTGGGGGGGAGCGCAGCAGAGCTGACGAGGGATTGGTCACCCCGATCGGCCATACAGTGTGTGTGTGGGGGGGAGCACATGAGCACACCATATGCTATCAGCACTATCTTATCACTGCTCACTGAAGTGGGTCTCCCTTTCAACTGCACGCCACTGCATTTTCAACTGCTGTCATAGAGAGCTGCAGCATTCATTGGTGAACTGTGGCCATGCCTGCAAACACACTGCCTGAATTGGAAGACAAGGTGCCACACCTACAAAAAATCAGAAGATGGCACTATGTTTCTTGCACATACGTGCAAGCAAACATAATAATCAGCTACTAGAATTTCTTGCATAATGTCAGTAGGAGAAGGGGAGGGTTGGGGGCCAGAGGGAAAATTCCAAGGGGCAAATCTCAGATCATCCTCTATAGATCACTTATAATTTCACAAATATTCAAATCGATCGATTGCAAATAATAATGAACTTGAATCTAAATATCCAGCTGAAATAGTTTAAGGTTCCAGTACATATTAAGCCCATTTGGATTCATTTTCGGCATTTTAAATATCCAAAGGCTCTCTCACTTTTCAGTAAAAGGTTAGTCCTATTGCCACCCCTTATAGGTGGTTTTACCATTTCTAGACCTACAAATTTTAAACATTTTGGATCACTGTCATGTACTTCAAAGAAATATCTCCCCACCGGGGTCAATCGATCAATCATTCTTTATCTTACCAGGTAAAAAACACCACTGAGGAGACTCTTTTACAAGGTGATCCTGGGAATACGTAGATACACAAAAGTACAACATGGCAACATTGGGAGAAGACAATAAAAGTCAGTAATACAGTATACGCAAAATACACAATATACAGTGTAAGGGCAGTTTAACATAGGTTTAAAAGATGCAGACACACAATGAATAAGAACAATACACATTATCTCCCACATGCGACTAACCAGTCAGTTAATTAAGTGCTGAATGTTAACCTGGCTCAACGGTAATTGGGTACAGTTCATTTTAAGAGTCATGTTACTCTAGAATTGGATAGGGAAGAGGGTTTAGAGGGATAGCTAGGGGGGACACGGGTAGGGGAGGGGGTGAGAGGGGAGACAGGGGTGAGGGTTGAGCCTATATAGGGACATGTAACAAGTGTTTGCCATTAAGACATTGGAACCATAGTTGGGAGTGCCTGCTGAGTAACAGTGGGGAGGCAGGTTATGAGAAGCAAGAGTAAGTATCATTGAGAGAGTGAGTCAGAGGAGCCTTAATGGTGAACAGCCCAGGTAATCTGAGGAGTTTTAGAGTGCTTTGGATGTTGTTCCAAAGGGTAGGAAGGATATGGCTTATGGAGGATTCGCTATGACGAGTTCTGATTCTTGGGACCTCAAGCAAGAGGTAGGAGTGTCTGCAGAGAGAATAATGACCCTCAGCAGTGATAAGCAGGTCGGCCACATGTTTAGGAAGCTTGCCGATAAGGGCTCTGAAAGTCCAAAGGACAGCATTATTTATTCTCCTGGTGTTCAATGACTGCCACCCGATTAGGGCATAAAGGGAACAGTGATGCATATTATAGGGGGCATTAGTTATGAATCGGATAGCCCTGTGGTATAGTGTATCCAGCTTAGTTTCATTTATTTTTTATTTTAGTTTTTTTTGACCGGGTAAATGCACTACACAAATTCTGCCTATTTTCAGGCATGACCCGGGGGAGGGGGATACAGATGAATGCCAATTGACGTTAAACCAGATTAAGCTGTTGGTGGTATTTTAGTGAATGGGGGGAAATTTGCCCAGGGCACCAGGGGAATTCCCCATCTCTTGCAGTAGGGGGACCCTGATGCTGTGAGATGCAGGCATTGTGGAGCAGACCTTGGAGGTGGTAGGTCTGCAGGAGAGCGCTACGATGGCTCAGGAAAGTGTGGAGATGGAATTACCACTGGAGGGGGAATCCACTGCAGAGGCGGCTGGAATGCACCCGTTGGGTGGCCAGCATATCGCCCAAGTCAGTGGTCTCTCAGTGGTGGAGGCAGAGCAACCTTTAAGTTTGGCAGAAAAACGTCGCTGTTTAGAGGAGGAATTGCTTAGAGTGACTGAGCTCATTTCAATTGAAGGTCAAAAACAAATCCTGGAGGAAGATCGGAAGTGGAAGCGCACTGAAAATTCGCAGAGTGCTACGGAGACATTGGGCCCCAGTAAAATCCATGCGGCCGATGAGCGGCCTGGAGTGCTAGGTGAAGGGGATGCAGTTTCCTCTTGGAAGAATTGGGGTGACATTGTGGACGCTGCTTGGTCACCGGATAGGGCCCTGCAGGATGCAGGTTGGATCCCTATGTTGGATGGCCACTGGAAACCGGCGGGTGTTGTAAGTGGAATGACAGAAGGCTTTGTTTCACAGATAAGTAACATTTCTACAGACTTACAATTGCTCTGAGTCGGGAAAGGGTGTTGCTTCACATGGTTTAGAGTCTGCCCCCCCCCTCCCGCTGATCCAGAGGGTGGGTTGAACAGGTTGAACACTGGGACAGATAATGTACATGTAGATTCAGTCCAACTGCCGGCTTCTGAGGCCCCTGAAAGGCCTACTTACGTCAGTCACTTTAGACAACTGGTGGAGCTAGCAAAATGGCGTAATGCCATTTGACTGAGATATGTGGGTCCTCATGACAATCCCCCCCGATAGAGTTTATGTTGGGAAAATATTGTTAAAGCAAAGTATGGATTTTTCTCCCTCGGAGGTCTATGCACTGATTCATGTCCAGGGAGAATATACTTTCGATATCAGTTTTCGTATACCAGCCTTATTAGAAACGTTTTGGTGTCGCTATATAAATCTGAAAACGAACCCCCTCTGGTCAGATTTCATTGTCTTGCCTTTAACTAAACAGCCCTTCCAAGTTATAACTATCCTTTTTAGGAATGAAGGGGTTAATATCATGGATATTGTACACTGGTTAGAGAAGAAGTGTGAAATCCAGGGCAATCCTGTGCCTATTTTGGATGCAGAGGGGTCTTGGAATGGGGGTTGGAAGTTTCGGGTCAAGTTACATTCCTCTGACACTGACCTTATACATTTGCCAAATTGTTTTTTCCTTGGGAGGGATAAGGGATTTCTTTTTTACCTGGGGCAACCCAGAGTTTGCTTCAAGTGTGGGTCTAAGATGCATATTACTACCCCTTGTGATGTACTTAAATGTACACATTGTGGGGAAACAGGTTACCCTAGTGCCCACTGCTTTCAACAATCTAGATGTAATCTCTGTGATGAGATAGGTCATGCTTTTGGAACCTGTCCCATTGCTGCTAAAAACACGGAAGAAGCAGACTTTGGAATGCAGGACCATTATATACGGCTGGCGGTCAAGCAGGGCCACTCTCCCTCGGGGGAGAATCTCATGTAGCCTCTTCCAAGGGAATGCAGCAAGCTAAGCAGGCTCAGAGAGACTGGATGGATCTTGCCCCTGATACTGTCCCTTTACCTATAGTTCCAGTGCCTATAGATCCTGGGATGGGAGTCTCAGATGGCGCTAGTGTTTCCCCCCCCAGCCCCCTGATCAGACATCCCCTGGTGAGGGCTACACTATGGTTGTGGGTAAGAAAGGGAAGGCGTCAAAAGGGAAAGTTATGCAGACTAAAAAACCTAATATCCCTGCCACAGTCCTCCCTCTGGTGGACTCCAATATATATGATATTTTATTGGATGAACCGACAACTATGGATGATAATGCAACATCTAATACGGCACCCTCATAGCCTGAGTCACTGGTACTTCCAGAAGGTCAGATGGAACCAAGACCTCGAGACTGTAAGAGCAGCAGAGTGACTAGGGCGTCCAGTAAAGTGAAGTGAAGGCTGACTTACTGTGACATATGGCTCCACTTCATTTTTGTGTGGCGTCATTGACAGCATCAAATCCCCTGCCAAGCATCGGAATACCTCTTCACAGTTTGTACATGAAAACTTAGACTGTGTTTTTTTTCAGGACGTGCGGTTACACTTCCCTGAGGACTTGGCTGCTGCCACTAATGAGTGGATTTGGGGAGACTGCTTTTGGTCTCAGGGGAAGGATTTATGTAGTGGGGTTGGGATTTGTTTTTTTCTTTCGCATATTCAGGTGGTACATCACATAGAGGTTTTGGAAGGTAGAGCTTTAATATTGGATATTAAGTGGGGTACTACGTTTTTACGTTTATTAAACGTATATGCCCCCCAGAATAAATTTGATACGGTTGCCTTGTTTAAATCCCTTTACCCATTTTTGAGCACTTCCTGTCCAATTATTTTGGGGGGTGATTTTAATTGCTCCTTGCCATCCCAGAGACCTTCTGCTTTGGGGAAGAAGGTTTATTGTGATACAACTTGTTTAGCTCAGTTAATTACTGATGTCAGTTTGGTCGACGCTTTTGGGTCTCATGCTGGTGGGAATAGTAATACCTATTTTTGTGGACCCAGGGCTTCAAGGATAGATTATTTTTTTCTTTCTTCTGGAATTATTGTACAGTAGCAAACATTACAAGAAGTGGCTACGTCAGATCATAAGCTTCTTAAGCTTGTACTGTGTGATGTGCCTGAGACCCAGAGAGGTCCTGGGATCTGGAAGTTAAATGTAACCTTGTTGGATATCCCCCTAGTAAGGGAGGGGTTTCATTCTCTTTTAGTTGCATGCCAGTCAGTTTTTTTTCTATACGACAGTACAGATAAATGGTGGGAGGACACTAAAAAAGAAATAAGAGTATATTTTCAGAGGATTGGTCGTATTAATGGGAAACTGAAGCATGATGAATTATGATATTTGAAGGACCATATTAAATTCTGGATGAATTTTTGACAACATTTGGGGTCTGAGTGCCATAACAAGATTAAAGGCTTAAAAGCTGAACTGGCTCGGTTGCAGTTGAAAGTTTTGAGTAATATGGAATGGAAGCATAAGTATGGGATTTCCGGGAAAAAAAGGGACACTTTACTGTTTGAATCAGCACGGCTTCTAAGAGAATCCCATAGCATGACGTATTTGAACACTGCGGGGGGGGCAAGTGACGTCTAATGAGAGCATTTTGCATGAAATGCATAATCATGCTTCTATATCCTTTATGAGCAAACCCCTTCCGATGGATCACATGCGCAATTGGTTGGTTAGCAGGCAGTTACCTCAATTATCACCATAATTGCAGGATACTCTGACAGAACCCATCTTGCAAGAGGAACTCAGGTCTGTAATGTGGTCACTTAAAGCAGGGACAGCCCCTGGATCTGATGGGCTCCCTCATGAAGTATATAAAGAGATCTGGGAAATTTTGGGAGTAGAACTGGGTGAGGTTTTGAATGTTGGATTGCAGACTGGGAATCTCCCTGAAAGTTTGCTACAGGGTCTTTTGTTATTGATATTTAAAAAAAGGGAAAGGGGAAATTTGGAAAATTGGAGGCCTTTGTCACTTCTTAATATGACTATAAAATCCTGATGAAGGTTTTGAGTAATCGTCTAAGGAGGGTTTTGGATACCTTGTTACATCCCTCTCAATTTAGTGGGGTCCCAAAAAGGTGGGTACAGGATGCCCTTATTCTTCTCCTCCGGGAGATTCTGTATAAGGGGGTCTCACAGGAGATATCTGGTCATCTTGTCTGCCTTGATCAAACGAAAGCTTTCGATCAGGTGGAATATGCATACCTCTGGGAGACCCTGCATAGTTATGGTTTGCCTTTTAAGTTTATAGGCTGGCTACAGACATGTTACAGAGGTATTAGTTTGTTACCCAGTATTAATGGTTGGATTGGGCAAGAGGTCAGGGTATATAGGGGTGTGAGACAGGGGTATCCACTGAGCCCTTTGTTATATGTGATGTCCTTGGACCCCTTGCTGTATGCCCAGAACATGAAGGAAAGGATTACGGGCCTATCTGTAGGTTGTGAAGATAAACAGATTGTTTCGGTTGAATGTGCAGATGATTTAGGTTTGGTTCTACCTGATAGTTGTTTTGCTGAAGCAGCTCAGTTGATATTGAAAACTTTTTCTGAAAGTTCTGGATCATCTATTAATTATTTAAAGAGTGGGATCCTTCCATTAGGTTATGATGCTGCTGATGTGGTTTTGATCTGGAAAATGCCTGTAGATTTAGGATACAGAAGAATACTTGGTATCTACTTTGGTGGTATAGATGCTCACAGGTATAACTGGGATAGGCAGTTGATGGCGGCCCGAGATAGGGTGGTCCTTTGGAATAAGGGATGGATGTCGAAGGCCAAATGTGTTTATGTAATCAAAACATTTTTATTGCCATATTTTTTGTTTTTAGCGGCAGTTTATCCTCTCCCACAATTTTTGGAGGCCTCGATTTATAGTGTGTTTTTCCTATGTTTATGGAGGAGCAGACCGAACCCGGTGAAGGAAGAGGAGTATTACATTTTGTTCACTTGGTAACATAAGCAGGAGGCAGGTAAGGACAGAGGTCTGGGGTTATATTCTGTTTTAACTGAAATATTTGAATAGTTTTGTACATGAAATTAGTTCTGTGTGTTAAAAATTACTACTTTGAGTTAGAACTGTTACTTGGGTTGTGATATTGTAACTTTTGAGGCTTGGGAACACTTGTTTGGCAGTGATAATTAGAGTGAAATTTAAATGTGATGTTTGCCTGGTGTTGGGGAAGGGAAAATTAACAGAAATCACCTGGTCTTTCATTGTTCACTTGGGAACATAAGCAGAAGGCTGGTAAGGACAGAGGTCTGGGGTTATATTCTGTTTTAACTGAAATATTTGAATAGTTTTGTACATGAAATTAGTTCTGTGTGTTAAAAATTACTACTTTGAGTTAGAACTGTTACTTGGGCTGTGATATTGTAACTTTTGAGGCTTGGGAACACTTGTTTGGCAGTGATAATTAGAGTGAAATTTAAATGTGATGTTTGCCTGGTGTTAGGGGAGGAAAATTAACGAAATCACCTTGTCTTCATTGTTCACTTGAAACATAAGCAGAAGGCTGGTAAGGACAGAGGTCTGGGGTTATATTCTGTTTTAACTGAAATATTTGAGTAGTTTTGTACATGAAATTAGTTCTGTGTGTTAAAATTACTACTTTGAGTTAGAACTGTTACTTGGGCTGTGATATTGTAACTTTTGAGGCTTGGGAACACTTATTTGGCAGTGATAATTAGAGTGAAATTTAAATGTGATGTTTGCCTGGTGTTGGTAAGAGCCCTCCCACCCACCCTGTTTTCTAGGCTTTCTTAAATACTGAAAAGCCACTGGGGGTTGGGAGTGAAGGGCTGTGTATTTCTGTTTGGGAATGAAATTTGAAGCAACAGGAACTGGTGGGCCTGTGACATCATACAGTACCTGATGTCTGCATACACACACCCGTTAGTGGGACTGGACACACACTGGTCTGTATGTGTTTGTGAGACTTGGGAACTTTATTGGTGGGGTTGAAATTGGGCTTGTAAATAACTGCAGTCAGTACAGAGAGAAACTGTATTCCAGGAGGAAGAGAAAAGGGGGTGTGCCATTATAAACAGAGGGAGACAAACAGGGTGGCCATATTCCATCAAGGCAGGCATCTTCAGAAGGGTTCTAGGCTGCACAGGCTGTGGGATGGCAATAATTCTCAATTGGGCCTGGAGAGAGGGAGGCTGCCCACTCTGTAGACAGCTATCTTATATCAGAAGTGAGGTATATTGGTTAAGGAGTAAGCTGGGGGAGGCTGTCCAAGAATAAGGGGTGTGGATATGGGCAGCAGAAGGGTGGGGCTGAGGGGAGGCTGGGGCAATGCTCTGAAATTACAGGACGTTAGGTTACAGCAAGCAGGAGGGGGGATATTAGGGACAGAGGACCCTTAGATAGGGATGTTGACGCTATGGGGAAGCATACGGGGTGAACATTCCGAATACAAAGAGAGTGGAGGGGGAAGAGTCAGGAGGGGCTGTTGTGGGGAAGCCTAGTAGAGCAGACATTGAGAAGGGAGGGGCTGTTGTGGGGAAGCCTAAAACAGCAGACTGTAGGAAGGGAGCTCCTAAGGAGAACCGAGCAAGAGGGAAAGAAGAGGGGCAGTTTAGAGGTGCAGTCAGGGGAAACTCGGGTTACTTGATGGAGGCTGACATAAAGTGTCACAATAAATTTGAGCTACTAAGCAACCTAGAGGGGGAGGAAGGGGTTGGTGGAAATGAGGAAACTGATACAGAGGCCGGGGAGGGAGTCAGATACCCATAGGGCATCACAGACCGGCAATGGAAAGGATAGAAGTAGTCCCAGAGGGAGAAGGGGAAACATAAATGTTAAGCAGATGGGGGAGATGCAACATATTGCCAACATGAGGAGGAAAGCATGACTGGAGAGAAACTGGGAGACAAGGAGGTGGGAGAGGGCCCCCTTCAGCAGGGGGGTCAGTACCAAGGATGGGGCCCTAGCTAAAGGGGACCCACAGACAGCCTCTGGAGGCAGGGGTACTATTACAATGGGGGAGGATGGCAGTGTGGGGGAAGGGGAAACCATCAGGGCCAGGATAAATGGTTCGGATAAGAGAGGATTAAAGGGGACACCTATTCAGAGGGGGTCTGAGTTAAGTGGGCAAAATAACGAAGGAGGCAGAAAGGGGAGGGTGACAAGGGGGTCTCTAATAAGGCAGGAAGACTCCCATGGAATTGAGATCACGAATAAAGGGGGGGATGGAGGGCTGAGAAGGCATAGTGGAGGTAATCATAAGGATGATGGCGGTGTTAAGGTTCTGTTATTGGGAGACTCGATGATTAGGGGTATCCAGTGGGAGGGACAGGGGGATGGATGCCATAGCCAGGTGAAGGTAGTGAGTATCTCTGGGCTGACAGTGCACAGAGCAAAGTTCATGGTGTATGAACTGGTTAGGGATTGTGGAGCGAAACCAGATTTCCTGGTGCATTTGGGAACTAACGATCTAGAGGGAAATAGCGTTTTGGAAATCCAACCAAGGTTCCAAGAACTTGCCAGAGTCTGTCGGGATAATGGATGCAACATTTCCTTTTCGGAGATATTGCCAGTACCAAAGGCCTCAGTGGAGAAAAAAATGAAGATCACAGAGGTTAATGACTGGCTCAGGAAGTGGGGTGAAGAGAGTGGGTTGGGGATAGGGAACTGGAAAGGAGTTTGGGAGGATAAGGGACTGTATGCCAAGGACAGGCTTCATCTTGCCCCGTTAGGGAAGGAAGTCCTTAAACAGGGGATGGCTGACTACATTCAAGAAAGGTGGGGTTTAAACTTGTGAGGGGGGAAGAGAT
Organism: Neoceratodus forsteri; assembly: GCA_016271365.2. Taxonomy (NCBI): domain Eukaryota; kingdom Metazoa; phylum Chordata; order Ceratodontiformes; family Ceratodontidae; genus Neoceratodus; species Neoceratodus forsteri. The sequence continues at coordinate 262,216,075 of CM057452.1, read as the reverse complement.
AAGGAGGCTGCCCAGAAACCCTCTCCCTCCAGATGAGGGAGTAGCCTTCAAACCCAAGAGGGGAGGGGGAAACAGACTGGGGTGGAGGTTTCAGGAGGAGCAGAGGAGGATGGAAGTATAAGGAACCTGGGTGGGGTTGACAAGGGGATCAGGGATAAGAGGTGGGGATTGGTGTTAGTAAATGCCAGGAGCTTGGGAAACAAGTTGCCAGAGTTCCAGGCCATGTTGTTCGGGGTGGATGTGGTGGCGGTCACGGAGACATGGGCCAACAAAACCATGATTGGGACCCTAAGCGTGCAGGGGTACACTATGCTTAGGAAGGATAGAAAGGAGGGCAGAGGGGTGGAGTGGCTATGTTCATTAGAATGACATAGAAATTGCTAGGGTAGAAGAGACAGAGAGAAACGTGGAGGCCTTATGGGTCACCTTACGATCCCCGGAAGGAGACAAGGTCAAGCTGGGTGTAGTATATAGGCCCCCCGGGATGAGTGATGTTCTAAAGGATGGTTTGCTGGACAACATCATTGCCCAGCGTGGACCAAAAGGGGAAGGAGTGGTGTTGATGGGGGACCTTAATATGCCAGGTACAAACTGGGGAACCATGTCCTCTAAGGTGGCCAAGGAGCAGAGCCTGCTGGATGGCTTCCAGGATGTGTTCTTAACACAGCATGTGATGGAGCCCACAAGGGAGGAGCATGTCCTGGACGTGGTTCTGGCAGATGGGGATCTGGTAAGGGACCTGGTTGTAGAGGACCCCTGGGAGCGACCACAATACTGTCTATTTTCAAATAAGCATGGGGGAGGGGAGATCTAGGACACTGGCAGTGGACTTCAGGGGGCAGACTTTGTGGGCATGGGAAATATTCTCAAGGATAACTTGAAGGGGATTACATCAATGACAAGTGGAAAGGAGATGGGAGGTCATAAAACGGGGACTTCATGAGGCAGTCAGGATCTGCACTAAGTTGAAACGAAAGGGAGCAAGGTCACATAAACCATGCTGGTGGTCCAGTGAGGTACAGGTAGCAGTCAGAGAAAAGAAGGCGGCCTACAAAAAGTATAAAACAACAAGAGGGGATAGGGATAAGGAAATGTACCATCTTGCATCTAGAAAAGTCACCCGGATGGTGAGGAGCAAAGTCCAGTAAAGAGCAACAACTGGCACAGGGGATACATGGAGGGGAAAAGGGGTTCTTCCGGTACATTGGGGAGCGAAGAAAAACTAAGGGCCATCTCAACAGATTGAGATCAGAAGGAGGGTGGGTGGAAGAGGCAAGGGACCAGGCAGAGGTATTTAACGAGCACTTTGCCTCTGTGTTCACTAGGGGGAGGATGGGATATCTACAAAGCAAGGCATGATGGGGATAGAAGCAGCAGTGAGTGGGATCAGGGGAGCAACAGAAATGGAGCAAGAGGGAGGGAGAGGTACCCCAGGGATACCCCAGGGGTGTCACATCTGGATAAGGATAAAAAGGCCAGTAAGGTGGAGGGGACAGATGATGCCATCTCTGCCAAAAGGGTGTGGTTAGCCCTCAAGGCCCTAAAGAAAGACAAATTTCCTGGGCCGGATGGCATTCATCCGAGAGTACTATGGGAATTGGCGGACATACTGGCTGCACCCCTGGCGAAGCTCTTCAACGGGTCACTTGAGACAGGGAGGGTACCTAGGGATTGGCGAGAGGCACATGTGGTGCAAATCCATAAAGGGGGGTCGAGAGAAGTACCAGGTAACTATAGACCCATCAGTTTGACCTCGGTGGTGGGAAAATTAATAGAGGGTATACTAAAGGAATGATTGGGGGTGTACTTGGAGGAGGTGGGAGGTCTGGATAGTCAGCAACATGGGTTTGTGCCAGGTAGATCATGTCAAACCAATCTTGTGGAGTTCTACGAATGGGTAACATCAGAACTGGACAGGGGAAAGCCTGTGGATGTATTATTCTTGGACTTCAGCAAGGCGTTTGACTCTGTCCCCCACAATGGTCTGGTTGAGAAACTGATGGGGTTAGGAGTAGGCCCTTTGATGGTCAGATGGATTGAAAACTGGCTAGCTGGACACATCCAGAGAGTAGTGGTCTGTGGGGAGCTCTTGAACCCTAGAGAGGTTGGTAGTGGGGTACCACAGGGCTCGGTCCTGGGTCCGATCCTGTTTAATGCATACATATCGGACATCAGGGAGGGTATAGGGTGTGAAATGAGTCTCTTCGCTGATGACTCCAAGATGGGAGCAGTAGTTGTGGGAGAAGAGGGGAGGTTGGCCCTGCAAGGGGACCTGGACACCCTGGAAAGCTGGGCTCACACATGGAAATTAAATTTCAATATCACCGAGTGCAAGGTGTTGCATCTTGGGCGGGGAAACCCTAAACACAGATACACCCTGGGAGGGGAGGTGCTGGAGGCCTCAATAGGGGAAAAAGACCTAGGGGTCATGGTGGATGCATGTATGAATAACTCTGAGCAGCGCAGGAGAGCAGCTAGCAAGGCAAACAGGATGTTGGGATGCATCGTAAGGGGGATCACCTCTAGGAGCAAGGAAGTGATTCTGCTGCTGTACAATGGACTGGTTAGACCACACCTTGAGTACTGTGTACAGTACTGGAGACCACACTTACTTAAAGAGGGACATACAGCTCCTGGAGGGAGTACAGAGGAGGGCAACTAAGATGATACGAGGGCTAGGGGATTTGACGTATGAGGACAGACTTGAGGAGCTCTGCCTGTTTTCATTGGAGGAGAGGAGAGACAGGGGGGACATGATTGAGGTCTTCAAGTACCTCAAGGGAATAAATAGGGTAAACATGGAGGGGATCTTTAGACTAAAGCAGGGAGGTATCACCAGAGGGCATGGTTTGAAGTTGGAAGGGAGAAGGATGAGGGGGGAAAAGAGGAGGAGGTTTTTCACTGAGAGGGTGGTGGACCCTTGGAATGCACTGCCTGGCGAGCTGGTTCAGAGATCCACAGTGAAGGGCTTCAAGAGAGGGTGGGACAGACACAGAAAGTGGATGTATCAGATGATGGCCTGGCCCAGGGGGGTGGGAATGGATGATAGGGGTTTCCGGAACACAAGGGGGGGGCCTCGGCACCCAACTAGGGATCTGAGGTTCAAGCAGACTCGATAGACCATAAGGCCTAATCTGCTGGCAAATAGTATGTTAGTATATCTACCTATTAGTGAAGGTGGACTGGGGATGTTGAACCCTGTAGTATTTTTACATGTTACTTTTATCTTTTATAATTTGATACCTCTGTTGAAGGGGGGAGAACAAGGTATGGACCCCATGGGTGGAGGATGGTATAGGTCAGTTAATAGACAAATGGGACCTTTCTGAATTTCTACCTCGACAGACTAGAATGTCTCAGTTTCCTAGTCATTTTCAGGGGATGATTGGGAAATTGAAGACCTGGAAAATAGTTCAAAAAATCTCTCTGTTTAAATTCTCGAAAACAGTTTTATACTGAAGTAGTTCAATAATTCTTTTATGCTGCTCCATGATTCCTGGAATTGCCCATAGCTGACCAAAATTCTAAGCTGAGGTTTTTGACTAGTAAGAGAATCCCTAAGCAGTTATGGGACTTTTTATGGCTCTGTATGCACAAGAAATTAGGGGTAAAAGGAAATTTGAAACATAAAGAATTAACAGAGGTTTTGCCCCAGAAAAGAGTCATGTCTAGGAGTGGTAGAATCTTTGTCACATTTTTTTATTGATTGCCCTTTTGCTGTGTCTTTTTGGTCTAATTTTCATGTTACCTGGCCACTGAACCCTTTTAAGGCACAGTCGCCAGATATATGGACTGATGGTGTGCTTCCTGGCTCATGGGTGATTTATGACGTGACCACAATCCGACTTCTGATGGGGTTTATAGGCTATCAGCTTTGGCAGGCTCATTGTAATCTATCACTTTGAAAACAGTTGAAAACAGAGTCAGATTTTGCTCAACATTAAGAAAGATGTGATAAAGTGGCAGATGTTGGAGAGGGAGAGGGTGCACCCGGATTTATATAAGCTCTGGTGGAGGAAGTTGACCTGGTTGGATACGGGTTGAAGTTTATGTCGGCTATCCTTTTATTTTCTTGCTGATGTACTTCCCTGCATGCTCTCATTTGATGGGGGCTCTCTCACCATTTTGGTGGGATTGTGGGGTGTGTCTGCTTCTTTGTGATTTGTGTATAGGGAACAGATTGGAAATATGTTCAAATAAAATTTATGTGCTGTTTTGTTTTGTAAGATGGAATACTCATGCTGTTTGATATGGGGATTTATTGTGTATCCTTGGGAGGAGGGGATAGTGATTTTTCCTTTATTGTATGATTTCAGCAACTTTGGCTTTGTTCACATGCGACATATGTTTCCTTTTTTACAGGGGGAGAGTTCGAATTAATACTTGTTTGTTAATATCTTTTCTTTGATTGTTTTGTGCTGTATATTGTTGAGTTTCATGTATGCTTACCACTTTTTTTATTTGGATTTATCTTGTTATGATTTTGCATGATGAAATACTTTTTGTTTATTTTGTTGTGAAGTTTTCAATAAAAAATTCCCCTACCCACTGGTAGGGGGAGCTGCTGTTCCTATGGCCTCTGTCTCTGACGGTCAGTCTGCTGGTGAACCTGCAGGTGAGAAGCTCTCCCTCCCTGCAGGTCCGGCTCAGGAGATCAAACTAAATATGGAACCTGAAATAATGGATGAAGCTACAAGTGATATGGTGGAAAATGTGCCTTCTAATATGCAACAGACAGATGAGGTATGGCTCAAAAGAATGTTACAGACAAATACAGAGTTCATTTTGAAATTGGTTAATGCAGAAGAGCAGTCCAACGGCAAGCTTCAGAATGTATACCAGAAAGTTGTGCACAACTTTTAAACTTACAAACAGAAACAGAGCAGGAAGAGAGGCGAGAACAGCAAACTCCCACATCAGAGACACCTGCAATGTCAAACGCAGCTGGGCCTAATGTCAGAAGTACCTCTGATGTAGTATCATCAAAGGAAAAACAAACGCATGACTCGGCATCCTCAGAATGGCAGATTGAAACAGAAACAGTAACTGCAACTTCAGAACAGAATATAAATACAGGAAAAAGTAGTGTAAGTACTGTTTCTACTACCTTAACAAAAGACACTGCTGATAAAACTTTGGGTTTGAGAAGGGGAAGAATGGGCCCCCCTGAAACAACAACAGACATAATGGGTAGAACTTCCTGTTCCTTAGAACACTCTTTAAAAAATGCAGGGTGGAAGATGGGAGAAGCAGGACATTGGATATGCGACCCAGACCACAGCCCTATTCCAGGGCAACTGGAAAGGAATAAAGTGCTACAATCTGAACTGGATAACACAGTACAAAACTTCATAACTGAATCCGATCTTGACTTAAATGCCGATGATGTGCAGGCAAATTCAGACCCTGGTAAAAATCTAGAGAAAATATCGGCAGTAGATAGCTCCACATCAGGAGATGAAGGCCATAGTGATCGTCCATTAAATTGGGGAGACCAAATGGATACTGAAACAGGCCTTCTCAGGCTGCAACCTGACCCCAGGGAGAAAGCAAGAACAACATGGGCAGAATTTCGAAGAAGAGATGCTTTTTCAGGACCCCCCCCCCAATAAAGACGCACTGCTGTATGATTAGAATATTTAGGGGGTTTAACAGCTCCTCCTGATAGATTTTATGTAGGAAGGACTCTTATCAAGGAGTCATTAGTTTTTTTCAAATTAAATATTTGCTCTGATACATGTATCTAGTGACACCCTGTACGACATTAGTTTTAAAACTCCACAAGGCCTAGATAGGTCTTGGTCAAAATATGAGAAACTAAGATACTCAGCCCTGTGGTTACCATTTAGGGCAATCCCACTAATAAATCCTGCTATAAAAAATGTCACTGTTTTATTTAGAAACAAAACAGTTGCGGTACATAATATTTCACGCTGGCTGCAGCAGAAATGTGATGTTTTGGGCCCCCCACAGCCAATTTTTGATGACAAACATCTATGGACAGGGGGTGGAGATATAAAGTTCATCTACATAGTAATAATCTAGGCCCTATTCACCAGCTAAACAGTTTATTTTTAGGAAGAACGCGGGCATTGTTTTTATGCAGGACAGCCCAGAACTTGTTTCAAGTGCGGGTCCCACATGCATTTGAGCTCTGCTTGTGACAGATTAAAGTGTAATTTATGTCTTTCTTTTGGCCATGTTAGCTCAGAATGTCAAGAAGAGCCTAAATGCAACTTATGTGGTGAGGTTGGACATGCTTTTAGGGCATGTCCCTGAGCCACACACAATCGAACAGATCAACCGAGCCAAAAGCATATTCTAACAGAAGCCCAAAAAAGAGATATTGCGGCCAAAAACAAGACCCGGATCAGTCGCCAACTGATCAGGCCCCTTCAGCTCAGGCTGAACACACTATTTCTACTCCTGCCCCCCATCCAGAAGAGGGAGTACACCCTCAAGCACCGGAATCCACCCCTGAAGATCCAGAAGAGATGGATATGGCTCCAATAGATGGAGTAGAAGCTCAGACCTCAGGAGCTACAGATACAGTTCCTCAGGTTACAACAGAGATGCCCTTCCCCAGCACAAATGCTTGGTCAAAAAAATGGAGTCTGAGTCAAACAAGGCCAAGACCCAAACTGGCAAAAGCCTCCTCCCCTGGGCCTGCTATTCCGCTTCAGAATAAATATTAAATTTTAAATAAAAGCTCACAAGAATTGGAGCCTGGAGGGGACTCTGAAACCTCCTCTTAGGCCCCACCATCTTCTGACTCAGAGGCAGAACTCCAGCATCCTGCTAAAAACAAAGACAGGCCTAGAAAGCTCAGGGTCAGAACTACAAGAAGCGTGAGAGAGGGGGGGAAGGGTCTTCAGAAACATGAACTCTTCCCGTGTTGCCATGCATTCTCTAAGCATTGCCACCCTAAACTCAAATAGTCTTAAAATTTGCAAGGAGCAGACTGGTAACCTTCTCTATCCTAAAAGATTTAAATTTTGACATTTGTCTTGTGCAAGTCACAAGATTGAATAACTCTTCTTTGATAGAAACCGCAAAAAACTCTTGTGTTGGGGTCCTTTTGTTTTCATTTGGAATAGATACTTGCAATGGATCAGGGATTTTATTTAGAAGGCATAGATATAAGATTACAAAACTGATAGACATTCAGTCAGGAAGGGCTCTAATGCTAGATTTTGTCTCAGAAAATATGGCTTGGAGACTCATAAAAGTGTATGCTCCCCCTGGAGAAAAAGAACAGAGTTGCTTTATTTACTGCCATAAAACTGTACTTGTTTACCACAAAACAAATCATTTGGGGTGATGATTTAAATTGTGTGCTGTCCAAACAAGATAGAGGAACAGCCACAATGATGGATTTCTGTGACACAAATTGTTTGAGACAAATAATCTCTCTTAGCAGTTTACAAGACAGTTAAAGAACCCAGAATGTGCAAGGAGGATATACCTATCATAGGGGGAAGCAGTCTACCTGAATAGATTTTATTTTTTCTAAACAACAATCCTATATACATCAGACAAAAGCTATTCCAACTGAGACTTCAGACCATGATATCTTAACTGCTACCTTGGGTCTCACTGATAAACTATCACAGGGAAAAGGGTAATGGAAATTTAGCATTACATTATAAGATGAAAATGATTGGATAGTCCAAATACAGGAGCTCTTAAAGGCTAGAATGACCATAGCAGGGATGATGGATATTATTAGCCTCTGGTGGGCTGAAACAAAAAATGAGGTACAGATACTAACTAAACAGTATTCCTCAGTACAACATCCGAATAAATACAAAAAATATTTGGCACTACGGATGCAGTTAGAAAAACGTTATTCAACTATAAATAACCAAAATATAAATTTGACTGCTCAAGTTAATAATGTAAAAAAGAGAGATGGAAACAATATTCTTGAGCCTTCTCAATGTTAAATGAACATCGAATTTGTTCTCCGGGTAAAACCAGTTTTGGAGATGCATTTCAAAATTGTAATAAAAGGGCTACAGATAGACAAATTATGTCAGTTAACACAAACTGAAACATTAGTGTCCACCACACCAGAAATTTTAAAGGTAGTAACACAATATTTGAGAGATATGTATAATGCACCTCAGATTGATGATAAAGAAATAAGTAATTTCTTAACCACCTTACAAATTTCAGAACCATCAGATGAGATTCCCTCCATGCTTACAGGGCCAATAAACAAAGAAGAAATAGAAAGAGCAGTGAGTAAATTAAATAATAATACAGCTCTAGGGCTTAATGGGCTTTCTTCAGAATTCTATAAAAAATGTAGTCTCTTAATTAGTAATATATTGGTAATTGTATATAATTAGATTTTAGATAACCAGAAAATAGATTTTCATATGTGTGTAGCGGTACAAATATTAATACAAAAAAAATTATAAAACTGATCTAAACAACTGGAGATCATTAAGTCTGTGCAATGTAGATTTAAAAATGTTAATGAAAATCATTACAAATAGACTAGCTATGGTAGCCCCTTATTTAATTTCAATAACTCAGACATGTTCCATACCAGGGAGATCTATTGAACAAACTTATTATTAATAAGGGAATTAATAGAACAAGGGAAAGAAGACGAAATTAATGGGTACATTATGTCACTTGACCAAGAAAAGGCATTTGACAGAGTCCCACATCATTCCATCATGCATGTTCTCAAATCATATGGTATACCAGATACGTTTTGTTCTTGAATTTCCCTAATACATAAGATGGCTATTGCCATCCCACTAGTTAATGGACATTTAGGATCGTTCAAATTAACCGAGGAGTGCGCCAAGGATGCCCTCTGAGTCCTTTACTTACGTGTTATGTTTAGATCCAGTTTTACAACTAATACAACAAGATGATCAGATACAGGGTATTAAACAAATAGTGCAATAGAAATCAAGACTGCAGCATATGCAGATAATATCTGTATATTTTTAGCAAATCTAGACTCAGGAGTACATGTAATGGACAGAATAACACAATATTCTAAAATAACAGGAGCAAAAGTAAATAAGCAAAAAAGTGTTGTTTATCCACTTAGTGATACGACCCCACAGGTAGATAGTATACAGGGTGTCAAGATGTCAAAAGAACCTCTTAAAATATTAGGAGTAAAATTTGGAAGAGATGACAATGGGACTTTGAACTGGAATGAGAAATTAGAATATGCAAAGCAAAAGGTGGCTATTTGGAAGTCCTGGCAACAAACAAAAAGGAAAAAAGTAGCTGTAGTAAAGACTTTTTTACTCCCGTTGTTTTTGTATATAAGCATAGTATATCCCATCCCACAAGCTTTGGAAACTACCTTGTTAAGTTTAGTATTTCAGATAATTTGGGGAAGCTGGCTTAACCCAATAAACCGAGAAGTATTATATTTACTAGTAGAACAAGGGGGTTTAAATTACTTAATCCACGACTTTTTATTTCAGTACTTTTCTCCATAGAAATTTAATCGATTTTACCAAGCCAAATGCAGTACTATGGTCTTTATTTGCAGGGAAAAGGTTGAAACCCCTCATGAGTCTGTGGGTCGCTAACAGAGATGTGCCAAAGAATGTTTGCAAATGTCCGGGATACTTTAAACCAGCCTTTAAAAAAATACAAAAATGGAAATTGGATCCTGACATTACCCAACATCAGTCAAGTAAAATGATATATCAAGTTATACAGGCTACAGCTTTCCAAATTGCCCCAGAGTTTAAAGGTATTCCAGTACCGTATCATGGGCAAGTGTTAACTACACTACAAGACAGGAAAATTCCACCCAGATTATGGGACATAACATGGCTTAGTAGCCATGGTAGATTAAATGTAAAAGGAAATGTTAAACATAAAAGTCAAAATGTCCAGGAGAATGTTGCATAGCTCAGGAAGAGACAATGTTACATTTTTTTATTCAATGCCCATATGTGCAAGAGGTATGGAGTCAGTTTGCGCAAACTGGAAAGATTCATATTGGGAGAATGTGACACATATGGAGGTGGTGGGAGGCTTTTCTAGAAGTATTCACCGAATAGATGCTGGGCTAATCAGACTTAAATTTGCCTTTATAAGGTTCATATTGTGGCAAGTCAGATGTAAGTTTGTCTTACAGCAAGTATATCAGGATCCACAAACTGTCATTGGAAACATTAAATATGAATTATACAAACAAAGGATGTATGAAAAACAAAAATTGTGTTACAGAAAATGGACTGACAGATGGAAAAATGTCCCATTTATTAAGGATAAGATAGGATAATTCTTTACACCTTGTTGGTGTTCTCTCATGATAACTGAATTGTATTAGACAAATATGTGAATTTTGGATATATGGATATATTGATTATGGTTTATTTTGTTTTGAATTTTCAATAAAACTTTCCCCTACTCTTTTTGAGAAGTGCCATGGGATCTTTAACATCCACCTGAACTATCACCAGAACAGGCAGATGGGACCTCGGTTTAACGTCTCATCCCAAAGATGGCACCTCCGGTGTGCAGCACCCCCCTCATGCTGCACTGCAGTGTCAGTATTAGGATATTAACCCAAGTGTCTGGTGTGAGGCTAGAACCCACAGTCTTCTATATGTGTGTGTGTGTGTGTGTGTGTGTGTGTGTGTGTGTGTGTGTGTGTGTGTATACTCCCTTGACCCCTACTTTCTAAAGATTGCAATGCATGCACTTGCAGTTCCTTTAACACACCTTTTTAACTTGTCCTTAAAATCTGGTTCTATTCCTGCAACTTGGAAAACAGCCCAAGTTTTCCCTCTACTGAAATCAGGGGACCCCATGGACCTTAACAACTATAGGCCAATCTCTATCCTTCCAGTACTATCTAAGCTGCTAGAAAACTGGTAAGCATCCAATTAAGAGATTACCTTGAAGAATCTAATCTTTTAAATCCAGCACAATCCGGTTTCGGTCTAAGCATAGTACTATTTCTGCACTGGCTAAAGTTACAAACGATTGGCAAACCGAACTGGATAAAAAGAATAGCGTTTGTGCTGTATTCCTTGATCTAAGCAAGGCATTTGATACGGTGGACCATGAGCTGCTACTCTCTTCCTTGCACTCCATAGGCTTGGATCCATCCTCCCTTACATGGTTCAGGTGTTACCTAACAGGAAGAACACACAAGTGAAAGCTGAAGGAGACCTAGCTCCACTAAAACCACTTCTAAGAGGAGTTCCACAAGGATCTATCCTGGGCCCTATTCTTTTCGCCATTTATATTAACAATATTGATTCGAATCTTACCAAAGCCACTGTACACTTGTTCATGAATGACACTGTTTTATATGTCAGCAACCCATCGCCTGCTACAGCGAAGTTCTACAAACAGAATTCTCTATACTACAACGTCAATTATTGAAAAAAGCTTCTTTTAAATGCAAAGAAAACAAAGCAATGTTTTCTCCACCCAAAGCCATACAAATCCCTCATTACTAAACAACCTCCCCAGCTATCCACTATCCTTGGTGAAAGCCTGATTATGTAGAAAAATTCAAGTATTTGGGGGTGTGGATAGATAGCAAACTTGACTACACAGTTCGTATTGAAGAACTTTTAAAAAAGCTTCGCCAGAGACTTGGTCTATTTTTTAGAATAAGGCACTTTTTAAACAGAGATTCCAAAATGAGGTTGGTCCAGGCCACATTTCTCTCAGTAATTGACTATACAGACTTCCTCTATAGTCACTGCCCTATCTCCTACCTATGCAAATTGGATACACTATACCACAGAGCTCTGAGGTTCATAACAGATCTACCATTTAACACTCACCATTGCTCTCTATGCAGCAGTCGGTTGGACATCTCTACATCTCAGAAGAAACAGAAATGCTGCAGTGTGGACATACAGAATTTTGACTAAGATGCTTCCAAACTATATATTAGACTGCTTAGCACAGGCCACAGCTGGCACCTCGCCTAAGAAGCTACAATTTCATTATGTTCAAAGTGCCTAAAGTCAACACCCGGCATGGGAGATCTGCTATCAGCTATAATCTAGCTATATCATGGAACACGATTCAAAAGTCCTTGAGGCTGATCAACCGGTATCCTAGAATCCTTCAAGCATCTATACCTAAGTCTCTTCCTGAAAATGCAATTGCTTCCACAAGTTCTAGTTTATTCGCAGTTCTTTCCTTCCCCCTCTCAGGCTGCCATCATATCATGGCAATTCACTTCCCTAGAATTCATCTCCACAGATACCTCACCCCCTGGCTATAATCTTCTCCTATTAGCTCCAGGCTCCTAACTTAGCCCTTATCACTGCCTTTCACCTCCCAGTTCTAGCACCAGCCCCTGTTCTAGTCATGCGTACCCCTTCCTACCATGTCACTTGTCTCAGTCTATGACTACCTCTTTCAGTCATCCAATCACTATTTCTCTTTGTCCACACTGACTTCCCTTGGATCTTTGGAATCTTGGGTATATCATGTTGAATGTATGCCATGTTTACTGCCAATGTTGATATGTATATACTGGTTTACCTAGAGTGCATCTCATATGTTCCTACCATATCCTGTTATGTTTAAATAATTTCTGTTCTTGATTTCTGTATATAAGTGTTTCAATTATTCATGTACATATACCAATTATCGAACCTTGATTACTGTATATAAGTATATACGTGTTTTAAATCTTCCTATACATGTACCAATTATTGAACCTTGACCTTATCAGGTCCATCTTGCAAATGAGCTGTGCTCAATGATGTTCGCCTGAATAAATAAAGATTTGATTGATTGATTGATTTATATATATATATATATATATATATATATATATATATATATATATATACACACACACACATACACACAGTTAAGAATGCCAGTGGGCAGTGGCCATATATAAAGTCCGCATAATCTAGCAGAGGGAGGAAGGTAGTTTGTACCAATGTTATTTTGGTGGTGTGGGTTAGCAGATGTTTAATACAACAGAAGATTCCCAACCTTTGTTTGAGTTTCTTGGAAAGTTCTTCTAGATGTACAGCAAAGGAAAGTTTGTGGTAAGCCAGAAGCCTAGATATTTGAACTTGTCCACTATTTCTAGTGGCTCTCCCAATGGGTCAGGAGCTGAGGTTTTGGGAGTACAGGGGAACATTTGCTGAATGGGTATGAGGAGAGAGAAACATGACTTTGGTTTTTTTTAGCATTGAGACGTAGCTTCAGATGGTGGAGGTTATGCTGAAGAGTATTGAAATCATACTGTAGGTCCACACACACTTGTTCCATGGAATGGCAGGCGACACAGAGCATGGTATCATCCGCAAAAAGGTGAACACTAGTTTTGTTAAGCCCAGCATTAATATTATTGATGTAGATGGCAAATAATAGGATCCCCAGTACTACTCTTTGTAGCATTTTAGGACGGGAAGTGGTGTCCTGAGATTTTACACATTGTTGCCTGCCAACCAAGTAGCCATTGAACCATTTAGTGCACGTGTCACCAAGTCCAATGTTAGATAGCATTGATAGGAGTAAGTCATGGTCCACTGTATCAAAGGCCTTACTCAGTTCTAAAAATAAGACACAGACATGTTTTTTGACATTCAGTGCGATATGCCAATCATTCATAATTTTGGCTAGTGCAGAGGTGGTACTATGATTTGGCCTGAAACCAGAATGCGGTGAAATGAGAATGTTGTTGGATTCGAGGAATTCTCTTAACTGGAACCTGATGAGTTTCTCAAGAAGTTTTGATAAGATCGGCAACAGGGAAATGGGCAGATAATTATTTGGGTCGCATCTGTCCCCAGATTTAAAAAGTGGAATGACGTACGCTATTTTCCATTGCTGTGGGAGGGTGCCTTGGGAGAAGGAGAGATCAAAGAGGTGAGTGATGGGAGTAGTCAATACACGATGGTCCAGCGTTAAGAAAAAGGGCTCAATTAAGTCAGCTCTAGCACTTTTTTTTGTGTCCAGGGCCAGTACGAGGTCTTCAACCTGTTTGTATGAGGCTGGGCAAAAAAAAAAATTATTAGCACACATGTGGGCCATGGCAGGGACATGTGGGCTGAACCGTCCAGTTGGGTGAGCAGATTGCTGGCAGGTGAGGTATAAAAGGCTAACCTGCGGTAGCAAAGTGGTTATTTAACTGGGCTAGAATGTCCCGCTCATTGGTGAAGGTATAATTCTCTTTGACAATTTTCGAGGGTAGAGATGAAACATGGCTATGGCCTTCAATGCCTTTCAAAATCTGCCAGAACTTGGCAGCATTATTTCTGGAGGGGTCCAGGGCTGCTTGGAAGTAGTTGGCTTTTGCTGTTTGTATGAGTTTGGTGCAGTAGTTCCTGGATGCCCTAAAGGATGCCCAGTCTGCTGATAGTTTGGTTTTACATGCTTTCTCCCAAAGAGCATCTCTGGTGTAGATTGCTGATTTAAGGAGTGAAGTAAACCATGGAAATGATCTCTTGCTAGTTCTGCATTTCACTTGGGGGGTGTGCCTGTCTATAACCATCAAAACGAGGTTTTGGAAAAATGTGCAGGCCTCAGAAACTGAGAGTGAGGTAAAAGTTTTACCATCTAATCAGGGCTAAGTCAGATAAGGCAGCAGAAATAAATTTGCAGAAACTCCTTTTGAAAGTAAATTTGGGAGAAGGGCGTATGGTTTGTGACAGTCCTTACACGTGCTATGGCCCTATGATTGCTTATATCACTGTGAAAGATGCATGAGTAACCGAATTTGTACGACTTGCTGACTAGGATTTGGTTTAGAAGAGAACTACTGGCAGAGATTTTTACATTGAGCCTGGTGGGTTCTTGGATAAGTTGTGAAAAGGCGTATTTATCACAGAGATCCCTGAGAAGTCTGGAGCATGAGGACAGCCAGTCGAGATTTATATCCCCAAAAATAATCATCTCAGAGTTGGATGCATCCATTAGTTTGCACAGGTGTGGTAATGTATCAAGGCCCCCTGAAGGAGGTCTGTAGCAGCCTATAATTTGAACAGTCTCATCAGAGGGTAGGGACAGTTTCAAGGTCAAGCTTTTGAAACATTTTGGCACCATGGTGGAGTCAGTGATGGAGGCTAAGTATTAATCCAACACATAGATAGCGATCCCTCCACCTCTGCTATCTCTGGTTATAATTACGTTATAGGACAGAATGCTAAAAGCATGATCAGGTGTGGAACTTTTTAACCAGGAATCCGAAATCACGAGAATGTCGGGTTTGCTATGACAGGCCCAGGTGTGGATAAGATATTTTTTTCAGAATGCTACAGGCATTTGTATGTAGGAAGCTTAGCCCTTGTAGTTGTGGGAGGTCAGAGGGTGTGGCAATCGGCGACAGGGGACCAGGGTTTAGCTCAACATTTCCTGAGCAAAGCAACAGTAAGAGCAGAAGCTTCTTAAGGGTTCTGAATAAAACTTTAAGGACTAGATGTCAACCCTTTTTATGGGGAGAAGGGAAGTGGGGAGTGCTGGAGGAGAGTTGTGATGAGGAGTGAAAGAGGCAAATAGAGCAGTTCTGTGTGAGATGACTATGGTATATGGGGTATAAATTGCAGGTTTGGAATATAAGTTGATGTCAGAAATCATAGAAACATAGAAACATAGACTTTGACGGCAGATAAGGACCACTTGGCCCACCCAGTCTGCCCATTTCCCTACCTACTGGTTAAGCTGCAGATTCTAGTTAACCAACAGCCTACTTCCTGCAACGCCCAACTATAATTGCCTTGTGTCTGTCCCATGCATGTTTGAATTCCCCCACTATTTTAGACCCAACGACCTCCTCAGGAAGGCTGTTCCATGTATCCACCATTCTCTCTGTGAAAAAAAATTTCCTCACATTACCCCTAAGCCGTCCCCCCTCTATCTTTAAATTGTGCCCTTTGTTCTTACACATCTCTTTTTCTGAAAGATGCTACCCTCCTGGACTTTGTTGATTCCCTTGAGGTACTTGAACGTTTCTATCATGTCCCCGTCCCTCCTTTCATCAAGAGTATACATATTAAGCTCTCTCAGTCTCTCTTCATATGGCTTCTGCTGCAGACCCTGCACCATTTTAGTTGCCCTCCTCTGGACTGCTTCCATCCTGTCTATGTCCTTGCATAGATGAGGTCTCCAAAACTGCACGCAGTACTCCAGATGGGGTCTCACCAACTGTCTGTACAGAGGGATAACAACTTCCCTTTTTCTACTTGTGATGCCCCTTCCTATGCATCCCAGTATCCCTCTGGCTCTCCTTACCAACTTTTCACATTGCTTACCCACCTTTAGGTCATCTGATATGACTACCCCCAGGTCTCTTTCCATTTTTGTTGTTGTTAGTACCTCCCCTGCTATTGTGTACTCTTCTCCTGGGTTTTTGTTTCCCAGGTGCATTACTTTGCACTTCTTTGTATTGAATGTAAGTTGCCACATGTCTGACCATTCCTCCAACCTTGCCAAGTCCCTTCTCATCTTTTCTACCCCCCGTGTATCAACTCTGTTACAGATCTTTGTGTCATCTGCAAAGAGGCATACCTTTCCCTCCAGACCCTCTGCAATGTCACCTATAAAGATGTTAAAGAGGACTGGACCCAGTACTGAGCCCTGAGGTACTCCACTAGTAACCCCCTTTCTTCAGAATGTGTTCCATTCACTATTACCTTCTGTGTCCTGTTGTGCAGCCAGTTTGCTACCCAGGCTACCACCCTGGGACCCACTCCCAGGCTGGCTAACTTGATTATTAATCTTTTGTGCGGGACTGTGTCAAATGCCTTGCTAAAGTCTAGGTAGGCCATATCCACAGCCCCTCCCTGGTCTATTACTTTGGTCACCCAGTAGAAGAAATCAATTAGATTCATCTGACATGACCTTCTGGCTGTAAATCCATGCTGCTTTGGGTCCTGTGCCCCGCTGGCCTCTAGGTACTCAACAATTCTTTCTTTCAGAAGTGATTCCATCATTTTCCCTACCACTGAGGTCAAACTTACAGGTCTGTAGTTTCCCGCTTCTGCCTTGCTCCCACTTTTGTGAAGGGGAATCACATCTGCCCTCCTCCAGTCCTCAGGTACTACCCCATCCTGCCATGATCTGTTAAAAAGCGTGGTCAGTGGTGTCACTAGATCCTCCCTTAGCTCTTTTAGGATTCTGGGGTGAATCCCGTCAGGCCCCATTGCTTTGTCCACCTTGAGTTTTAGGAGTTCTTTCAGGACTCTTTCTTCTGTGAATGGACTGGTGTCAATCCCCCTACCCAGAGTGCTTCTATTGTCTGGTTTAGGTAATTCCTCCTCATCTTCTTTTGTGAATACTGAGTAAAAGTATTCATTCAGAATCTCTGCCTTTTCACTGTCCCCCTCTGCCCACCTCCCCTCTCCTTTATTAATCTTCACTATCCCTCCCTTAACCTTTCTATGCTCCCTAATGTACCTATAAAAGGTTTTATCCCCCTTCTTAACTGAGTTGGCTATTTTTTCTTGGTTTGGGCCTTTGCTAGTCTGACTGCCTTCCCCACTTCTTTCTGCTTTAATTGATACAGTTCCCTGTCATGCTCCTTCTGTGATTCCTTATACTTTATGAATGCAGCCTTTTTCTCCTTAACCTTCCCTGCCACCTTGTTTGAAAACCATAGTGGTTTTTTACTCCGCTTTGTTTTCTTTATTTGCTTCACACAAAGGCTTGTTGCCTCTATGATGGCAGTTTTGATTTTTCTCCATTGTTCTTCCACCCCTCCATTTTGGTCATTTGCTAGTGCATTTTTCAGGTATTCACCCATTTTGCCAAAGTCAGCTCTTCTAAAGTCCAGTATCCTTGTTTTTGTATGGCTTATCTCCATGGTTGTGCTCATTGTGAAGCACACTGTGTAGTGGTCGCTTGTTCCCAGATGTCTACTGACTTCTAAATTTGTGATCCTCTCTCCATTTGAGAGTACCAGGTCTAATATTGCTCCCTCCTGAGTGGGTTCCAACACAAGCTGTCTAAGGCCTGCCCCCCTGCAGGGCATCGAGAATGACCCTGCTCTTGGACATGGCTGCAGTACCTGTTACCCAGTTAACATCTGGCATATTCAGGTCCCCCATCAACAGTATCTCCCCTTTTTCTGCCATTTTGAGAATGTCCTCTATCATTTTGTTGTCCATTTCCTCCCCTTGAGACCGGGGTCTGTATACAACCCCTGTGCGGATTGTGATGCCATTCCCTGTCTCCAAGGTTACCCAGAGTGCCTCTTGTCCTCCCCCCTTTACTTTTTAGTTCTGTAGCTTTGATCCCTTCCCTTATGTATTGAGCTACTCCACCTCCTCTTTTTACCTTCTCTGTCCCTTCTGTAGATTGTGTACCCTGGTATGTTGACATCCTAGTCATGGTTCTCGGTGTACCATGTTTCCGTGACTGCCACAATATCCAACTGTTCATCTTCCATCAGGGCTACTAGCTCAGGAAGCTTGTTTCCCAGACTACGGGCATTGGTACTCATTGCCCTCCATTTAGTGTTGGCTTTATTCTTTTTTCTCCCATCCCTGCTCTTACTGTCCTTGTCTATTTTTCTATTTACCACTGTCCTGCCCTGTGTTGAGCTTTGTACCTCAGTGTTTACCTTACGGCCTGCCATGTTTTGTGGGGGGAGGCTTGAAATTTCCTGCCTTTTATCAGCGCCTCCCCCCTTGGCTAGTTTAAAAGCTTGCCAAGGAAGTATTTAAACCTATCACCTAGGAGCTTGGTTCCCTTCGTGGACAGATGCAGACCATCATGCCAGAATAGACCTTTATCTCTCCAGGTGGCCCCCCAGTCCCCAATGAAGCCAAAGCCCTGTGCTCTGCACCAGTTTTGCAACCATTCATTAAACCGCATGGTGTGTGCAGTACCCTAGCCTCACTCCTGCCATGGACTGGTAGCACCTCTGAGAAGGTTACCGTGCTTGCTACCCATCTGAGGCCCCTCCCCAACTCCACAAATTCATTCTGCACTGCACTTCAATCATGCAATCCCCATGACTTCAATGCCAGAGTAGTGGCATAGTGCTGAGGTGGGTATAGTGCTTAGTTGAGGGGAGCGGATGCTGGTTTTGAGTGATAAATTTGCTTGGAGGAGGACAGATCCTAACAGGAGGGCCCAGAGTGGCAGTACACTGCTGGCAGTGATTTAGCCACTAAAGAAAGAGAGAAAAATGGGTGCCGAGTGGATACTATGGGTAAAGCAGGTCTCTCAGAAGCCTAAGCTAAGGAGAGGAGCAGAGTTAAGTTCAGGAGTCAGAAGGATAGAATGAGACACTGATGAGACATTCAGGTTATGCTCCCACTGCAGCGGTCAGAAAAGGAGAAGATCCAGGGATCACTGTAGAGATCGGAAAAGGAGCAGATCCTGAGGGACCGAATAAGACACAGATGGAGCAAATAGGTTTTGCTCCCCCCCGAAGAGATCAGGAAAGGAGACGATACAAAGGGTAGTGTCAGCAGCAATTGGAGCTAAGGGGTAGCCAATGAGGGAGGAAAAGAAATAGAGGGGTGGAGTTAAAGTCTATTTAAAGAGTGCCGGGGCGGGAGAAAATTTCGGCTCAGCGGGTCTTGGGGCTCTGTGTCTGTACCTGGGTTCAGTGGCTCCAAAGGAGGGTGGTAGCTTCCTGCTTTAGTCGAACTGCGGTGGCGGTTCGAAGTAGAATTCAGCCCAAGCAGAGTATCTTTTCTTTTGTTTATGATGCATCTTGCATGTTCCTTTAGCCTATCTTTTGCCATCCTTACAGTCCTCCTCCCAATGAAACATAAATTATAGGAGCACCACAGCATACTGTGTATGTTACGAATGCCATAGTACAACTGATAAAGTCCCAAATTTGGAACTGTTTCTCACTATTAGGATGTTTCAAAGTTTTAGTCGGGACATAGAAACATAGAAGTTGATGGCAGATGAGGGCTGCAAGGCCCATCCAGTCTGCTCATTTTTTTCTACCTTATGAATGTGCCATAGGCCTTTACTCTGACAATGGCCTATCTATTCATACTCATCTGTATTGCTGCCTTATGCCTGTCTCATGCCTGTTTGAAGCCCTGCATTGTATTCATATCCACCACTTCCTGAGGTATGCCATCCCATGCAACCACCACCCTTTCTGTGAAAAAGAACTTTCTCACATTACCCCTTAATCGGCCTCCCTCTAATCTCACGCTGTGTCCTCTTGTCCTGCCATTTTTCTTATATTGAAACATGTTAGACTCTTTCACCTTGTTAATGTCCTTAAGATGTTTGAATGTTTTGATCCTATCATCTCTCTCCCTCCTTTGCTATAGGGTATACATGTTGAGCTCCGTTAATTTGTCTGCATATGTTTTCTGATGCAGTCCCTGCACCATTTTGGTTGCCCTTCTCTGGACTGCCTCCATTTTGTTAATGTCCTTGTGCAGGTGTGGCCTCCAGTACTGCGTGCAGTACTCCAGATGGGGCCTAACCAGTGACTTGTAAAGAGGGATTATTACCTCCCTCTTACGACTTGGAATACCCCTACTAATACACATCAACATCCCTCTAGCCTTACCTACTGCTTTAGTGGTCTGCTTCGATGATTTCAGGTCATCTGTGATGATGATGCCCAAGTCTCTTTCTTCCCTTGTGATTGCCAGCAACTCCCCTCCCAACCTTAAAGGTAGCTTCAGGGTTTCTCTTCCCTATGTGCATGATCTTGCACTTCTTTGTGTTAAACCCCTGTTGCCACTCTTCTGACCATTTTGCCAGTTTATCCAGATCTCTTCTCATTCTGCCCACCCCATCTGGATCATCTACTCTGTTGCAGATCTTCGTGTCATCTGCAAACAGACAAACCTTACCCTCCAGTTCATCTGCAATGTCACTGATGAAGATATTGAAGAGGACTAGCCCCAGAACTGATCCCTGAGGTACCCCACTTGTAACTTGCATCTCTTCTGACTGTATACCATTTACCACCACTTTCTGTTTTCCACCTGCCAACCAGTTGACCAACCTTTGACCTACCCGAGCCTGCCCAGCTTATTAATCAATCTTCTATGTGGAACAGTATCGAAAGCTTTGCTAAAGTCAAAGTAGGTGACATCAACTGCACCCCCTTGGTCCACCACTCTGGTTACCCAGTCAAAGAAATCTATGAGATTAGTTTGACAGGACCTTCCTGTTGTAAACCCATGCTGTCTTGGAGCCTGTGCTCCTATGAATTCCAGGTGTTGCACTATCCTTTCTTTAAGGAGTGCCTCCATAATCTTGCCCACTACTGAGGTAAGACTGACTGGTCTGTAGTTCCCTGCCTCCTCCCTGCTGCCACTCTTGTGGAGCGGGTTCACATGAGCCCTTCGCCAGTCTTTTGGGACCTCTCCTGTGCTCAGAGACTCACTAAACAGTTCTGTTAATGGTGCTGCTAGTTCCACCCTTAGCTCCTTTATTACTCTCGGGTATATGCCGTCAGATCCTATTGCCTTGTCCACCCTGAGCTTAGTGAGTTCTTGTAGGATCCTTTCTTTTGTGAAGGGAGTTGTGCACACCTCCCTCCCCCGTGTCCATGGTGCTGAGCTGTGGGCCCTGCCCTACCTTCTCCTCAGTAAATACTGAGCAGAAGTATCTATCCTTCTCCACACACTCCCCCCATCTCCTTTGAGCTTAGCAATATCCACTTTGAACTGTTGCCTTTCACTAATGTATCTATAGAAATTCTTTTTTTTTTTTTATTTTAGTTGTTTAAACAGGTATAGCTCACTAAGCTGAAAGCTTTTTTACAGGAGCGACCTGGGAGCACAAGGAGGTTAAGTGACTTGCTCAGGGTCACACAGTATGCAAGTGGAAGCTGTGGGATTCAAACCCAGGTCTGGTCTGCTGGATGTCACCAAATTTGCAGCTCAGAGCCTTAGACCACTGAGCTATACTGCCTCCTGTTCTTGTCCCCTTCTTTTACTGTTCATGCTAGTGTTTCCTCGGTTTGGGCATTTGCTTGCCTTACTGCCTTCCCTGCTTCCCTTAGGGAAGTTTGGTATGTCGCCCTATCTTCGTGCCGCTGCGTTCCCTTATATTTCCTGATGGTCAACCTTTTGGCTCTGATCTTTTCTGCTACTGTTTTTGAGAACCAACGTGGTTTCCTCCTTCTTTTGTTCTTGCTTTTCTCCCAAACATAATGGGATGTTGCTTCAAGTATTGCATCCTTAATGCTTGCCCACTTTGACTGTACCCCATCACCTGTATTTCTTCTTGCCAGGACTAGCTTAACTCTGTTGACCATCTTATCAAAGTCAGCTCCTCTTAAGTCCCATATTTTTGCCTTGGAACGGGATGATTTAGTTCTAGTGGCTAAATTAAACCATACCATGTGATGCTCACTGGCCCCCAGGTGACCTTCTACCTGGAGATCTGTGATCCTTTTCCCATTAGTCAGTACTAAATCCAGGATAACCCTGTTTCTTGTGGGTTGTTGTACCAGTTGTTTGAGGCCCTCCCCCTGCAGGGAACCCACTTTGTGTCTAGTTCTGGTGGATGTTCCTGCTGGAATTGACCAATCTGTATCTGGCATGTTGAAGTCTTCCATCATCAGAACCTCCCTTTTAGCTGTCATGTTTTGTATATCTTCTAACAGTGATGTGTCTATGTCCTCCCCCTTGTCTGGAGGCCTGTAAACAACCCCAGTCCATATGGGTGTCCCATTTCCTGTTTCCAGGGTGACCCACAGTTCTTCTGGCTCCTTATGTATATTCGGAATTTCTGTAGCTTTGATATTTTCATTGACATAAAGGGCCACTCCCCCCGCCCCCTTTTGCACCTCAGTCTCTTCTGAACAGTACAGAGTCAGATACTGAAGTCTCTCAAGTGTGGTTACTGGTGAACCACGTCTCTCTAATGGCTACTATGTCCAGTTTAGCCTCTGTCATTGTTGCCTCCAGGTCTGGGATCTTGTTTCCCAGACTGCAGGCATTTGCGTACATGATTTTCCATTGGCCAGATTTTGGTGCGTTAGTTGTTGGGCGAGGTCCGGTGTTTCCCCTGCGCATCCTATGGGGAGCCAGACCTTTTTTCTTACTTGGTGATGCAAATGAACTACAAACATGCTGAACTCCTGTTTGATCACTAGCTGAGTGGGGAGGGGTGTTCTTCCTGTTAGATGTATTGGGTGCTGCACGCCTCTCCCCATTTGCTAGTTTAAATATTCTGCAAAGAAATCAAACTTCTGCCCCAATGCATGGACTCCCTCCTTAATCAGATGCAGTACATCAAATTTAAAGAACTTTCACTCCCAAAACTGTTGCCAGTTACCTACAAATTTGTGTCTGTATACTGGCATAGATTACAGTTGTGGCATTTGCAAAAGTCACTCGGTTTTCTCCGAAGCCAGCTTGTGTCCTCCTACCCCAACCTCTCCCTTCTCCTACTGATATAATGCAAGAAATTCTAGTGTCTGATTATTAATGATATGTTGTATTTTCTGTTTTACGCTGCTGCACTCCCTTGACTTGCTTCAATGAATTTTGGAATTAAATCATATTTCTGGTTTATTCATGTAGATCCCCAAGAAATTAAGTTCAGAAATTGAAACGTGGGTGACTGATCACTAGATGTAACTGTAAAAATGCTCTTCATCATCCCTGTTATTAGAAGCAGCAACTATATAAGGGGTACAAGCTTTACTGTAGCATATGGTGTTTTTTCTGAACTAAGTTTTCACCCTTTGTGTTATTTCACTTCTTGCATTTCTCAAGTATGAGTTTAAGCTTTTTTTCAAATTACTTTTTTTCTGTGCACTGGTTGCTTCTGTGGGTGATGTAATTATGACAGTGCATTTAACGAGCAACACTGCTGTAAGTCTCCTGCACCTCCTGATGATGCCTGAATAGGTGAAGCGCTGAGGTATATTGCTTTCTGGTGAATTTCATTTTTTGGACTTGGAAATCTGTAGTAAAGAACTGGTATATTGCCTAAAACTAATATTAGTTTTAAAAGCAATCTATCATTACCTTTTATAGATGAGGTACTTCTTCTTTCCTTTTTAATTAGAAGATTATTTACCTGATACTAGTAGGTGTGGTGTGTGGGATAGTTCTCCGGCCGGCCAGCTGACATAGCTGTCTCTCTCCACCACCACCCCCCCCACACACACACTCTACATCATCAGCATTGTGATCTGTCTGTGACATCACTGCTGCTTAGGAACAGCCACTCAGTAGCTGCCAGGTCAGTTGCCTGTAGTGTCATAGTCAGTGAGATCACAATGCTGATTATGTAGTGAAGGGGGGGGATAAAGATAGATGACAGCTGCCAGGCTGAGAGGTGTTCCACACATCCAGCACAATATTATCACACAGAAAAGCCATTGATCACTTAGGGTCAGTGGCTGCATACAAGTATAGGGCCTATGTGCAGAACAGATGGGCCAAGCAGTTCTTATCTGCTGACAATTTCTATGTACAGTATCTATGTATGTATCTAGAAGACTCTCTAATGAGGTGAAGGAAAAAGAAAAAGACTTCATAAAGAAAAAGTTACAACTGACTACTTCTTAGAATTTGTAATATTTTCCTGTCTTCCTGTTTTGGTTCCACCAGCTCTTTAAATATTTATACTGGAATTCTTTCATTGTAAAGTCCATCTATTTCAAGTGTGGTGAGTGCTTTTGCTTGTGTTTGGATTGTGAAGTTTAGGGCTGCCAGCCCTATAGGAGCACCCAACTGCATCTCCTGATGTGCAACTGAATCTTTATGACTGGTAGTGAATTTCCCAAGCAGAGAAATCCATCACTTTTGTTTGTGTGTCCTGGGATAGACTGGTAGATAAAAAAGACAGGGAAACCTTCTTAAGGACACTGCATTGGCTACGACCCTAGATGCAGTGCCATTTGCGTCCACTGCTATATGGAACTGGTATTTTGTGCCACCTATGGTTGACCTTGCTGTGTCAGCTATATCTTGTGCTAAGTCCCCAGCAGCCCTTTCACTCAGTGCCAGAATGGAGTTCCATAGGACTTTCTATCAGTGAGCTGTGTAGGCCAAGTAAGCTGCCTGCCTTAGGAGCAGGGAAACTGATACATAAACTTTTTTGCCCATGCTTTCCAGTTTCCTGGAATCTTTCTCAGGAGGCTGGGAGGAAAGGGGTTTTTAAAGAACCAGAGCAATTAGAAGGAGGGATCTTTAAGAGTTCGGACAAAGGGGGCAACATTGTTTTGATGTGTGGTGATGATCACTACAGAAAGGTTATGAATCGTTTATCAGTAGAGGGAAACTATATGAAACTGGCCAGTCATCCAATTACATGTTTCCAGGAGCAACCATATGAATTCATTGATTTATCATTATGTTGTGCCTGGATTACTGAAAAGGAAGCTGCCTTTTTAAAGACAGAATACCCTACTATACCAACTTTTTACAATTTACCAGAAACACATAAAATATGTTGTACCCCCCTGGCCACCCCATCATTTCAGGAACTGGATCACTGACTCAGAAATTGGCAATGTTCATTGATAATTTCCTCCAACTAAAAGTTTTTGAATTAAGGTCTGCACCTGTCCAGGAGGGGAACCAGGATCCTGGGTGATAGGTTTAAATGCTTCATTGGCAAGCATTTAAACTAGCCAAGGGGGGCACTGAAAAGGAGCAGGGGAAATCCTAGCCCCCTCCCAAAAATCAGGGTAGTTAGTGAGGTAAACACCACGACAGAGAAGTCAACAGGAGAAGGGCAGGGGCCAAAAAAGGAGTAAGGCCATCAAAAGAATGGAGGGTAATGAATACCAATGCCCGTAGTCTGGGTAACAAGCTCCCAGAACTGGTGGCCTTGATGGAAGAGGGATGCCTGTATATCGTGGCAGTCACAGAAACATGGTACACAGAGAACCATGACTGGGATGTCAACATACCAGGGTACACAATCTACAGGAGGGACAGGGGGAGTAGAAGAGGAGGGGGAGGAGCACTCTATGTAAGGGAAGGGATCAAAGCAATGGAACAAAAGGGTAAACAGGTAGGAGAGGAGGCACTGTGGCTCACCCTGGAGACTGGAAATGGCACCATAATCCACACAGGGGCTGTATACAGACCCCCATCTCATGGAGAGAAAATGAACAAGGAAATGATAGAAAGCATGCTTAGGATGGCAGAGAAAGGGGAGATGTTGTTGATGGGGGATCTGAATATGCCAGATGTTAACTGGAGCACCTTTGCTGCAGCCACATCCAAGAGCAGGGCCATTCTCAATGCCCTACAGGGGGCATGCCTCAGACAGCTAGTGTGGGAACCCACTCAGGAGGGAGCAGTCTTAGACTGGGTACTCTCAAATGGAGACAGAGAGAGGATCTCAGATCTAGAAGTGGGTAGCCATCTGGGAACAAGTGACCACCAAACAGTGTGGTTCACGATAAACTCAACCGCAGAGTCAAGCCATACGAAAATGAGGGTACTGGACTTCAGGAGGGCTGACTTTGTCAAAATAGGAGAGTGCCTCAGAAAAGCACTAGCAATGAGGCTTGAAGGAGGGGGAGGGCAACAACAGGGAAACATCAAAACTGCCATCACAGAAGCAACAAGCCTTTGTGTCAAGCAAATAAATCAAAACGAAAAGAAAAAAACACTGTGGTTCTCAAAAGAGGTGGCGGAGAAGGTTAGGGAGAAAAAAACAGCATTCAGGAAGTACAAGGAAACACAGAAGGAGCAGGAAAGAGAACTGTACCAGTTTAAGC
The DNA here is from genome assembly GCA_016271365.2 of Neoceratodus forsteri. Classification (NCBI taxonomy): domain Eukaryota; kingdom Metazoa; phylum Chordata; order Ceratodontiformes; family Ceratodontidae; genus Neoceratodus; species Neoceratodus forsteri. Next base: position 262,189,455 of record CM057452.1, on the reverse strand, counting down.
AGAAGGAAGCAGGGAATGCAGTCAAAATAGCAAAGGCTCAAACCGAGGAAAAGATAGCCAAATTGGTTAAGAAGGGGATACAACCTTTTATAGGTACATTAGGGAGCAAAGAAAGACAAAGGGAGGGACAGTGAGGCTGAATAAAGGGGAGGGTGGGTGGGCAGAGAGGGACAGTGAAAAAGCAGGGATACTGAACAAATAATTCTGCTCAGTATTCACAAAAGAAAAGGATGGGGAGGTAACTAATCCAATCAATAGAAGCACTCTGGATGGGGGGGTCAATACCAGTCCTTTCACAGAAGAAAGGGTTCTGAAAGAACTCCTAAAACTGAAGGTGGACAAAGCAATGGGGACTGATGGGAGTCACCCCAGAATTCTAAAAGAACTAAGGGGACAACTAGTGGCACCACTGACTACCCTTTTTAACAAATCATGGGAGGTTGGTGTGGTACCTGAGGACTGGAGGAGGGCAGATGTGATTCCCCTTCACAAAAGTGGGAGCAAGACAGAGGCAGGCAACTACAAACCTGTCAGTTTGACCTCAGTGGTAGGGAAAATAATGGAATCCCTTCTGAAGGAAAGAACTGTTGAGTACCTAGAGGCAAGTGGGGCACAGGACCCAAGGCAGCATGGATTCACAGTGGAAAGGTCATGTCAGATGAAGCTAATCAATTTATTTGACTGGGTGACCAAAGTAGCAGACCAGGGAGGGGCTGTGGACATCAACTACCTAGACTTTAGCAAGGCATTTGACACAGTCCCATACAAAAGATTAATAAACAAATTAACCAGCCTGGGAGTGGGTCCCAGGGTGATAGCCTGGGTAAAACACTGGCTGGACAACAGGACACAGAAGATAATAGTAAACGGAGTCCATTCTGAAGAAAGGGGGGTTACTAGTGGGGTACCGCAGGGTTCAGTACTGGGTCCGGTCCTTTTTAATGTCTTTATAAGTGACATTGCGGAGGAACTAGAAGGAAAAGAATGCCTCTTTGCAGACAACACAAAGATCTGCAACAGGGCTGATACACAAGGGTGTGTGGAAAGGATGAGAAGGGATCTGGCAAGGTTGAAGGAATGGTCAGAAGTATGGCAGCTTAGATTTATTTATTTATTTGAATCTAGGATTACAAGTACCTTTGAGCCAAGGCTGTTTTACAAAGGTTCCACGTCAGTTGAGGTACAATTCAAACAAGACATTGAACAACAGTATAACAGTGGGTTACAGGCAGTTACATACAGTTTTATTAATTCAATACAGTGGCAAAAATGCAAGAAGAAGGCCTGGTAACAGGGTTGACACGGTATGGAGAAGAGACACACTAGTGGGGTGCAGTCATAGGCACATGTCAAATATCAATTAAAGTGCTACGGGGGGTAGGGAAGGAGGGTGGGAGGAGGGGAGGGTGAATGGGTGTATGGGAGAGGGAGTTGGGGGGGAGAGGGTTAAGTGCTAGATGGAAAGGGCAAAGAGAAGAGGGGAGAACAATTAGGAAGGACAGTCACAGGAGCTAGATGCAGACAGGATGTGATGGAGACTGGATTTGAACAGACCAAGCTTTGGCATTGGGGTGATGTCAATGTTGAGACCATTGACCCAGCTGGGAGCTCTGTGTGCAAATGACCTTTTCCCTTGTGTGGCGTGGAAATGTGGGATATGCAGAAGCTGAGATACAGAGCCCCTGGTTCAATGCAAAGAAGTGCAAAGTAATGCACCTGGGAAACAAAAACCCAGGGGAAGAGTACACAATGGGTAGGGAGGTAGTAACAACAACAAAAATGGAAAGGGACCTGGGGGTAGTCATATCAGATGACCTAAAGGTTAACAAGCAATATGAGAAGGCAGTAGGGATGGCTGGGGGATACTGGGATGAATAGGGAGAGGCATTACTGGCAGAAAACAGGAAGTTGTTATCCCTCTGTACAGACAGTTGGCGAGACCCCATCTGGAGTACTGTGTGCAGTTCTGGAGACCCACCTCCCCAAGGACATAGACAGGATGGAGGCAGTCCAGAGGAGGGCAATTAAAATGGTGCAGGGTTGGCAATAGAAGCCACATGAAGAGAGACTAAAGTAGCTTAATATGTATACCCTTGAGGAAAGGAGGGAGAGGGGAGACATGATAGAAACTTTTAAGTACCTTAAGGGAATCAACAAAGTTCAAGAGGGTAGCATCTTTCAGACAAAGAGATGTGAAAGAACAAGGGGACACTGTGGAAGTATTGTGGGATATACGACTCTGACACCAATGTGGATGGAATATACTGCAGCAGTTTTATTCGAAAAACAGAAATAAAAGCAAACAAACAGTTCGATTACAAAAATAAAATAAAGCAAGGAGGACTACTTCTTCCACATAACAAAATGCAGACGTCCAAAAGGATAAGCGAGCAATCAACTTTCCTTAGAATAGGCTAATGTACTGGGGATAGCGCCCTGCTGACCCCCCTGGGCTAGACTAACTCTAGGTAGCTTTTTGCCTGCTTTTATAGTATCAAGAGGACATGTGGTCTAGAAAACCACTCCCCTTCTTATATAACTGGGAACAAAAAACTTGTAAACCACATAATATCATTACAAAACATTTCCAACAATTAAACAGTGAAAATATAAACATATAGAAGGACTGGAATGTAAAAATAAGAGGTTTAAACTCAAATGATTCACATACATGGGCTGTTCCTATGCTCTCTGAACTCCTCCCCCTTAGACTCTGTATAAATGTAAGGAGGGTCTGGCCGGCCGGCTCTTAAATGAACAGGGATTAAGTTAGAGTGGAGTCCTGAGAATAAAGGGCCACAGTTGTGATTCCAGGTAAGAAACATAAACTCAACATTATATCCTGTATCAAGTCAGTTCAGATAGACAATGTCATTTCTATATCTTTTTGCAGAGACAGCAACATACAAAAGCAATACAGGATTAACAGTTTCTACAGGCTGTAGCTGTGCAAGTTCTGTGTAGAAACCTTGTACTACCACAGGACTATTATCACTATTACCATTATTGAGAACTATTTATGTGAACTGTTTGCAAGATCTTGTACTCTACAAGCAGACTGAGTCTCAAGTCAGTACTTTTTCAGCTTTTTCCACTAAAGTGCTACCTTTTCTAAGTTTCCATCTGCCTGTTAAAACATACAGCTTCCTAAATGCGAGGTTTAGGCTGTGCTTAACACTGGGTTGTTTAGGGGACATTCAGAAGGCTTCATTTACTGAAATACCAGGCAATTTCAACATTATTTTATTCAGTACAACTTCCACTCATTGTCACAAGCCTAAAAATGAAATGAAATAACTTTTCAGAACGTCGACTCGCTCCATGATGTCGCACATTCATGAGGTGAATGTGCGCTTGCGATGCTATAAGCGGTCTGGCGACGAAGGAGGGAAGCGGGATCAGGACTGTTCTTGGAGACAGCAGGGAAACAAAACCAGGATAGGGACAGCAAGAACACTAGGTAGGTTGCCAGACTACCTAATGTGGAATCAGAAAACTAGAAAAGACACAAAAAGGAGTAGGGAAAGGCAAAGAAAAGAGCATTATGCTGTTGCAACAGACTTAGGAAATCGGGGGTGTCTCCAAAGGACAGTAATACAGACCCTGCCACATACTCCTCCCCACCTAAGAGGGAACCCTGTTAAGGGTTCTCAATTTGCTAAACCCAAAATGGGTTTTTAGATACCAGATCTCTCCAAAGAGAGATGGAGCTTCAGCCCACCCGCTCTCCGAAGCTCCACCTTGGGGTCCCTTTAAAGATACCAGACTAAATATATCTGATATCTGAAACATATTGATACCATGTATTTAGTCTTGCACTTATTTATCACCCCGAGGTCTGTTGTTTTTTTTTTTCTTCTAATGAGTCATACTAAGTCCTCCTCCATATCTGGACATATAGTCAGTGTTTTTATTAGCAGATCCTGGTCTATGCTTGATGGTGAATTTATATGGCTGTAATGCCAAATACCATCGCATAATTCAGGGATTTTTATCTTTCATGGCATGGAGCCAACCTGGGGGTTATGATCTGTCCATACCTCGAATTCTACCCCCCAAAGATAGAATTTTAAGGCGTCTATTGCCCACTTTAAGGTCAGACATTCCTTTTCGATAGTGGAATATTTAACCTCTCTTGCATGTAATTTTCTACTTATATATACTACTGGGTGTTCTTCTCCCTCTACCAGTTGGGACAGCACAGCACCTATTCCGGTATTAGAGGCATCAGTTTGTACCACAAAGGGAAGGAAAAATCAGGACTCCTAAGAACAGGAAAAGCACATAGATGCCCTTTTATGGTGCAAAATGCCTCCTCACATGCGGGTGTCCATTTCACCTTGGTAGGATTGTTCTTTTTAGTGAGGTCAGTCAGAGGACTCACTATAGAAGAAAAATTAGGCACAAAATGCCTATAATAGCTGGCGAGGCCTAGGAAAGACCTCACTTGACGCTTCGTCAATGGATGAGGACTTTTGGCCAAAGCATCAATTTTATCGACGTCTGGCTTTTCCTGACCATACCCTATCCTAAAACCTAGATATTTAACTTCTCTCATAGCTATAGCACACTTGGTTGGGTTGATAGTTACCCCTGCTTGAGATATAGCCTCTAGAACCTGGGCTAGATGCTGCATGTGGTCTTCCCAGCTAGGGCTGAATACTATGACATCGTCCAAGTATGCTGCACTATAGCCCATATGGGATCTGAGTATCGTATCTATGAATCTTTGAAAAGTAGCTGGTGCCCCATGAAGCCCAAAGGGCATAGTTCGAAACTGAAAATGACATAGTGGGGTACTAAAGGCTGTCTTGTCCTTAGCTAGGGGGTCAAGGGGTATTTGCCAGTACCCTTTTGTGAGGTCAAGGGTACTGATGTATTTCGCTTCTCCTAGATGGTCGATGATGTCATCAATTCGAGGCATGGGATATGTGTCGAATTTGGAAACATCATTAAGGCAGTGGATATCGAGACACAGTCTTATGCCACCCTCCTTCTTTTCCACCACGACCATTTGAGACCCCCATTTGCTAGTGGAGTGCTCTATTACCCCTAGGTCATGCATTTTCTTTATCTCTTTAGTGACCACCCCTCATACTTTTTCCGGCAAACGGTAGGGCTTTTGCCTAATAGGAAATTCTTGTTTCAGGTGTATATGATGTTCCACTCATAGGGTCCTCCCAGGTTGGCAAGAGAACACTTTTTTATATTTCAGCAATAAACTATCCAAAGTGTGTCTCTGTAGAGGGTCCAAGTCAGCGTTTATATTTAAGGTCTCATAGCCCGCATTCCCTTCTAATCTCTGGTATGCCTGTTCTAACTCTGATGTGTCTTGCTCAGGATATATATACATGACAGGGGTTGGTTGTCTCTCATGCCACTTTTTTAATAAGTTGGCATGGTAAATTCGTAACCTTTGTCTTCTGTCTGGGATATCTACTTCATAGTTCACAGGTCCTACCTGTCTCTAAATGGTATAGGGACCCTGCCATTTCATAGTCAATTTGTTCTCTGAGGAGGGTAACAATAGTAGTACTTTATCCCCTGGCTGTAAGTTCTTTTGTCCAACCCCTTTATCATATATCTGCTTTTGGGAGGCTTGTTTTCCATGATTATAATGATGTGCAAGGTCACTATATTTCTTCAATTTTTCCTTTAGTCGGGTCACATGTTCCAGGGGGGGCAAACCTTCTGTTTCCTTCCTACCTTCCCATCGTTCCTTGATAATATCAAGGGGTCCCCGAGGGTTTTTCCCATAGAGTAACTCAAATGGGGAAAACCCTGTGGAAGACTGGGGCACCTCCCTGTAGGCAAACATCAACAGTGGAAGCTGTGCATCCCAGGTCTTGCCCTCTCCCTGTACAAACTTCATTAACATTTTCTTCAGGGTTTTATTGAACCTCTCTACCAGTCCATCGGTCTGAGGGTGGTAGGGGGAGGTATATAATGCTCCTATACCCAAAGACTGGTAGAGATGGGTCAATAACTTGGATCGAAAATTACTTCCCCTATCTGTTAGAATTTCTTTAGGCACTCCTACCCGACTGAACACCTTTAATAACTCCTCTGCTATACGGGAGGCTATAACAATGCACACAGGGATGGCCTCTGGGTAACGGGTAGTGTAGTCACAGATGACCAGAATAAAGTGATTCCCCTTACTGCCTCTTGGCGAAGGGCCTACTATATTCATGGCCATGCATTCAAATGGTGTAGTTATTAATGGAAGGGGTTGTAGGGGGACCTTATCCTTCCTGGTGATGTCAGCTACCTTCTGACATTCGGGGCAACTACTACAATAAGAAGAGACTTGCGCATGAATCCCTGGCCAGTAACACCTATACAATAACCTACTAAGGGTCTTGTCTCTACCCAGATGACCTGCCATAGGTATATCGTGTGTCAGGGCTATCAGTTGCTCCCTATAGTGGGATAGTATTAACAATTGTTCTATTATTACTGCCCCAATTTTTGGATGTTTACACTCCCAATATAATAAATGGTTGATAAGAACATATCTGGGGTACTCTCCTTTATCATCAGTAGACACTACCTGTGAAAAGCAAGGTTGCAAAGAAACATCAGTGCTTTGTTCTTTCAAAAATGTGTTATGTCCATTTTGTTTGTCCATAACAGAAGTAATGTCCTGTGTATAGTTCCATGACTTCTTTTCCTGTCTCCTTCTACCTCTGGTTTTCTGGTCTTTTCTGGGACTGGAGAATATATCCTCTGCAAAAGGGAACATTTGTGGAATAGTGGTATGAGTTGGCTCAGAGTTTGAGTAGTAAGAGCAGCCAATCCCCCATCGTTAGGTAGGAGTGAATCAAAGTCAGGGTAGTCGTGTCCAATTACCATAGGCACTGGAAGATTAGGGACCAACCCCACTGGTATACGTATCTGCCGCCCATGCACCTCCAGAATAGCATCTTGTATTGGATAAGTGTGTATGTCTCCGTGAATGCAAGTGACACTGGTTGTATCCACAGTTCTGTCCTTGGGCATTAAAGATGCTTGCACTAGTGTTTGCTTACTACCGGAATCTAGGAGGGCATGCAACTCTTTACCATCTATGCGGACAGGTATCATATAATGTCCCCAGTTGGCTAGGGCTAGGTGGGAATATTTTTTCTTTCTACGAGGACAGAATCTTGCAATGTGTCCTTTTTCTTGGCAAGTATGGCAGATAATGTCCATGTTCTGGCCCCTCCCAGCTCTACTAGGTCACACAGTGTTAGTGTTCACCACATCCCTAGTTTTTACAGAAGTCGCAGGAATAGTAGGTGTAGAAGGTCTTACCATGGGTGGGGGTCCTCGAGTCCCAGAATGGATTCTAGGTTGAGAGCTTCTAGCTGATATGTAGTCCTCAGCTAGACTAATAGCCTTCTGCGATGTTTCAGGACGATGTTCTCTCACCCATATCTGAGTGTCCTGTGGCAATATTTTAATAAACTGCTCCATGATAATAGCCTCCATTACCTGCTAGATGGTCTTGGTTAGGGGTTGCAACCATTTGTAGCACAAGTCTTGCAAGCGGGTATATGCTTCTTGTGGTGAGCTCGCGTTGTGGTATTTAATGGTCCAAAACCTTTGCCGATAGGTTTCTGTACTTATATCGTATCGTTTCAGTATGGCCTGTTTCAAGTAGTCATAATCATTCACATGTGCTCTGTCCACATAGCTATAGGCGAGTTGGGCTCTACCTGATAAGTACGGAGCCAACCGGATGACCCATTGTTCTCTAGGCCACTTGCAGGCTTCAGCAACCCTCTCAAGCGTCATCATATAGGTTTCGATATCATCAGTCTCTGTTAACTTGGACAATTTAATATCCTTGGGTCCCTCCACTTCTCTAGAGACTGGAGGCCTGGCCACACCAACAGCTTGAATGGCCCTCAGGGTGTCAGTCCAACGTGCTTCATTCTGTGCTTGATCGTCTTCTCACCGTTGTTCCAAGTCTATCTGTCGGGTGCACAACCACCTTAAAAGGTCCTGGATTTCCTCGGGAGGTTTCTCTTCAGGTGGGTACTCCTCTGCCTCTGCCGCAGTAGCACCTTCCTCCTTGTCTTTCTCCTCTCTCTTGGTCTCTTTCCTCCTAACATCTGGCAACCCAGGCCACAGCAGTTCCTGTGTTATTTCTGTCATCTTCCGAGTTCTTACACTCTCTGGTAGACCGGCAGCTGGGGTACTGGCAGTAGCTTTGTCCATCCGTCAGGGTCATGAACACCAGATCTGGTATTCAGAATTCCAAGACCACTTGGCACAGCCTTGGAATATCCCATGAAACCAGTGTGGAAGTATTGTGGGATATACGACTCTGACACCAATGTGGATGGAATATACTGCAGCAGTTTTATTCGAAAAACAGAAATAAAAGCAAACAAACTGTTCAATTACAAAAATAAAATAAAGCAAGGAGGAATACTTCTTCCACATAACAAAATGCAGACGTCCAAAAGAATAAGCAAGCAATCAACTTTCCTTAGAATAGGCTAAAGTACTGGGGATAGTGCACTGCTGACCCCTTGGGCTAGACTAACTCTAGGTAGCTTTTTGCCTGTTTTTATAGTATCAAGAGGACATGTGATCTAGAAAACCACTCCCCTTCTTATATAACTGGAAACAAAAAACTTGTAAACCACATAAATATCATTACAAAACATTTCCAACAATTAAACAGTGAAAATATAAACATATAGAAGGGCTGGAATGTAAAAATAAGAGGTTTAAACTCAAATGGTTCATATACACGGGCTGTTCCTATGCTCTCTGAACTCCTCCCCCTTAGACTCTGTATAAATGTAAGGAGGGTTTGGCCAGCTGGCTCTTAAATGAACAGGGATTAAGTTAGAGTGGAGTCCTGAGAACAAAGGGCCACAGTAGTGATTCCAGGTAAGAAACATAAACTCAACATTATATCCTGTATCAAGTCAGTTCAGATAGACAATGTCATTTCTACATATTTTTGCAGAGACAGCAACATACAAAAGCAATACAGGATTAACAGTTTCTACATGCTGTAGCTGTGCAAGTTCTGAGTGGAAACCTTGTACTACCACAGGACTATTATCACTATTACCATTATTGAGAACTATTTATGTGAACTGTTTGCAAGAGCTTGTAGTCTACAAGCAGGCTGAGTCTCAAGTCAGTACTTTTTCAGCTTTTTTCCACTAAAGTGCTACCTTTTCTAAGTTTCAGTCTGCCTGTTAAAACATACAGCTTCCTAAATGCGAGGTTTAGGCTGTGCTTAACACTGGGTTGTTTAGAAGACATTCAGAAGGCTTCATTTACTGAAATACCAGGAAATTTCAACATTATTTTATTCAGTACAACTTCCACTCATTGTCACAAGCCTAAAAATGAAATAAAATAACTTTTCAGAACGCCGACTCGCTCCCGTGATGTGCGCACATTCGTGAGGTTGAATGTGCGCACGATCGCGTAGGCGAGTGTGCGAACATTCGTGAAGGAGGGAAACGGGATCGGGACTGTTCTTGGAGACAGTAGGGGAAACAAAACGAGGATAGGGACAGCAAAAACACTAGGTAGGTGGCCAGACTAACTAATGGGGAATCAGAAAACTAGAAAAGGACACAAAAAGGAGTAGGGAAAGGCAGAGAAAAGAGCATTGTGCTGTTGCAACAGACTTAGGAAATGGGGAGGGGGTGTCTCCAAAGGACAGTAATACAGACCCTGCCACAGACACAATTGGAAGATAGAGGGGGGACAGCTCAGGGGCAATGTGAGGAAGTATTTTTTTTCACAGAGAGGGTGGTAGAAGAATGGAATGGCCTTCCTGAGGAGGTTGTGGTGTCAAAAACAGTGGGGCATTTCAAGAATGCATGGGACAGATGTAAAGCAATTCTTGTGGGGGGTAGGAAGAAATAGGGTATTGGTTAACTAGGATCTGCAGCTTATCCAGTAGGTAGGGAAATGGGCAGACTAGGTGGGCCAAGTAGTCCTGATCTGCCGTCATAGTCTATGTTTCTAAGTAAGGTCTTACTTAAGAGATTGTATGGACCTTATGAACACATTACAAAACTTTATTTGAAGTGTCAACTGTAGCTGGGTTACTACAGATGTAACAAATTTATATACATCAATCTAACATGTAAATGGCCTTGAATCAATTGAATATTATTTTTCTGACAGTACTGATGTCTCAAAACATTCCATTCGTTATTCCCTCGAATTCTGATTAAACCATAATTGTTTCTTATTCAACAAGGAGTTCAGTTTACAAAAATGTGGGATGGCCACACGGGCTGCTTTCACTCCCTTATATACCAATCTAGGTTAGAGTAACAAGCTGTGAATGAGTTTGGTCATCCAGCAGACTTGAGTTTGATTCCTACAACCTCCACTTGCATACTCTGTGTCTCTGGGCAAGTCACTTAACCACCTAGTGCTCCCAGGTCACCCCTGAAAACAGACACTTGTGCCTAGTGGGCCTTACCCGGTTACCAAAAGACTAAAATAAAAAAAAATAAAAAAAATACTCTCTTTATGGGTTACTGGGAAAAAAGATGCATACACAATGTGGTAAACAACAATTTTCTGAACCACATAGTATTGTGGTTTACATTTATTGATGAAACTGTTGTTGTATGTAATAGGGAAGTAAAAATTATCAAGGAATACATGACTTACATCAATAACAATGATTTTAATGTACAATTCATATACACCAACAATAATCGTTCCATTAAGTTCTTGAATTTGGAGCTAAATGGCATACTCAAAAGTAAAGTTCAACTTACTGGTCATAGAGAAGAAACAGCAGCAATGTCAGTTCTTCATGCATCAAGTGCACAGCCTAAACCTTTGATTTCTTCCATTCCATAGGGAGGAATGTTGAGACTAAGGTGTAGCTGTTCAGACAATGACAGTTTTTTTATAAGAAGTTTCAGACTTGAAGGAAAGATTCCTCTTTATGGGATACAGTAAGAAGACTTTGCAAGAAGCCTTTAATACGGTCATTAATCTCAACATGAATGATTTGTTAATTTAAAAGAGGGAAAGTGCATCAACAGTAACAGGAATAACATTTCCTCCAATGTGCCTGCAGTGGTCACATTTGTAACAATTTAATCCTGTAGCCAGATGAATAGGCAATTTGGTTCATAATTTATGGCCAGTTTTACTAACCGATCCAGTTTTAAACAAGCATTTGTCAATGCCAAATGTTTGCTTGCTTGTATTGGCATTGGTAGTGCAGGAGGTAGAAATAGGCATCATAAGAATGACAAAAAAGTATTGATGTTGCCCATGTGAATTAGTATAGTACTGTAACATAGTAGGTATGTACTGTATGTCTTCGTAAGGCACAGCTTATTAGCTTTCTGGTATTGCATTAATAGTAGCAAACTGTGAGGTCACAAAAAACATGCCCTGTGCAATCCAAACATCACAATCCATCATTGCCACACATGTGCCCCCCCCACCTTACATCTCCCTTTTTCAAATGATCGATAAAGATAACATTTACAGTATTACAGGAAGACGGATATACAAGCCTGTTTAAACTGGGTTACATCAAAAGGTTAAAAGAGAATTCCTGACATTGGCTAAAGATGACATTATTCTTTTGCAGAGCTACAAATATTTGTGACTGTGCCCTTATGTTAGAATAAGGGTAGAGAGGGAGGAATATCTGATTTGCATAAAAGACACATAGAGTGATGCAGTTATGTCTAAAGATTGGATTGGGCTATAATATTCCATTCTGAAAAGTGAAAGTGCAGCAGATGCTATTGTAGTCCTCAAGGGATGACAGACCTCAAAAATTTAATGTTGCTTTTCCCAGTGTTGATGTTGAATAAGATTAGAAACAAATAACTGGCTCCCTTGATGTCCACTCTATTCCAGACAATACAAATAGTGTACCACTTGTTCACTTTTAAAGTAATTTTGCAGTTTTCAGCAAAACATTGGCAGATGGCATCAGCAGGACTCAGATCTCATAATATTACCAAAAAACCTGAACTGCAGTATGTAAGATAATGCATTATTTATCACTAAAGACATTTGAAGAAAATCACATTTTGGCCCCTTAGACTGCATCTGTTCCTTCTGCTTTTCCTGCCTTATAGTCCTCTGCTGTGAGTGACATCATAACCCTTTACCATGGCAATGACTGATTTTGATGTCAGAAGTAGAAGATTGGGACTTCAAGCAGGAAAAGCAGCCAGGACATATGAAGTGTAAAGGACAAAGATAATGCATTCATGTAAAATGTCTTCTGAAATAAAAAGGGAATGCTCAGAAATACACATTTTTGGTGTCTGTGTGTGTGTGTGTTTTTGGGGGGGTTGAGTTCTGCTGCTGTCAGTAATGATTGTTTTGCTGTTTTTAATATGTTCCACTGAGCAACTCATTGCAGTATGAGAGTTGCCATGCACCTTTGTTGAGTGAGAAAATGGTGGATTGAGGCTGAGCTGTTCCCTCACCCAACAGATGCAAATGAAACCACACTTATGCTGCAATAAATAGCTCTGTGGGATATACTGATACCTTATAAATCTAGGAAATTCTTCCATCTTAAATGCAAAAAGTAAAAATAAACAGACTGTCCAAACATGCAAATTTGTAGCGCAGGTGTACAGGAGACACTCTTTGCTGAATAACAGTCTTGTGTGCAGGGAGGTGGAGCACTTTGATTGCCAGCCAGTACTCTCTCAATACTGTGTGATGATAATCAGAAAATCAATTTATTAAGAGGAGAAGAAATCATTAGTTTTACTAAATATAATTAATTACTTGGTAACGTGTTTTTCAGTTGCCAAATACACTATTCTGCTGCATGCCAAAGGTCGCAAAATTTCTGTGAATCTGACAAAGTTCGTCAGTTACTGGGGCAAATGGCAAGTGACAGCACATGCCTCTAATATAACAGGGTAGCCTGTGATGTAGGCGACTGAATGTTGGCAACTGGTCATAAGGGTGACTGCACAATGGCGCCGACAATGTGGGCGACCTTGGATTTCACCTCTTTCCCCGAGTTGTGCCCCCCCCGGAGTAGGAATCCTAATTAAGGGGGGTGTGGGGGGTGCGGTGGATGAAGCACCCCCGCATTAAATAACATACTGTTTTCTGGTTGCCCTTGTGGTTGTGTGCCCTTATGACAAGTCATCGACATTCAGTCGCCCTTGTCACATAGAACCACTAACAGACATGGACAAACACCCTGTATGGGGGGCTCCCTTCATAAAAGTAAATGGAATGATACCAACTGAAGACCGCATTCTCTGTGCTTTTCCAATATTTTGCTGTCAGGCCCCCCTCCTCCACAACCCCTTTGTTGCACTAAAGTCCCCAGATACTTGTGAAGTTATTCTACTGTAGGTGTCAAGCACACGTTTTTTGCTGCATACAAGTAGCCACACACATTGTTAACATAAGTGTGAGGAAATTTGATGATTTTCTGGTACACTATAACCAGTTCAAATTACAACTGCAAGCACAACCCTCTCTTGAAAGACACTGTCACGACAGACAGCATGTATTTGCGACTCCATTACTAAAAGGTAACGTTACCAATGGCAGACTGTTCAAGCAGATTATGGCCATCAGAGGGGGCTTTGCAAGTGGTGATGACTGCCTTTGGATTTGGAGCAGGGTTGTTTGGACAATGTGTTAAACACTTTGAACAGAGAAGACAAACATCCAACTATGTATGACAGTGGATGGGAATAGACAGTGGGGAAGGGGGGCCTGTGTATGTAGCAGATGGAGAGCCTATCTTTAGGGTAGTCCAACCTTCCACAGCCCCCAAGTAGCAAGGCAGGGAGTGGGCAGCATTGCAGGTGATGACTGCGATTACCACAGTAGGCAGCTGAAGATGGAACTCCTCAGGTTGCCTCTCTTCCAAAAAATAGCACTGGCACCCTGGCGGCAGAGAGTTCAGCAGCAGTGCAAAAATGAGTACCAGAGCCATAGACTTCACCATGAGTCGCACAGCCTGCAGGGCTCACATTGGACTGACGTGTCTGCAGCAGCCCCATAGATGAGAGAGGGGGAGAGGAACGATTGGAAATAAGGTTTGAGCTTAAGTAAAGGAAGAAATTCATGTAAGATTACACTTGGAGCCTCCAGGTGTACAGCTACTATGGAGCAGGGTTAGAACGGGGAAAATACAGGACAGGACTGGGGCAGTTACAATCGATTGGAATAGTTAGTTTTGAAACCAGTATTAAGGGATAAAAAAGTCACGCACTCAAGAAATAACCATGCATGTGCAGTAGTGCTGGGAGGGAGGGCTCAAAAAAGACACCAGGGGCATCCTGATCGAGACACAGGGGATTTGGCATCCCCAGTGTTACTCTTATGTTTGTGGGGTGCAGAAGTGCGGGGTGGTAGGTGTTGAGAGGGATGTGTTTAGTAAATCCTCAACCCATCTGTCTCAGCTTACTTAGTGTTCAGTCTTTTTTGAGGGGGTTGTTCAATTAATAAACTGTTCTGCATAAGAAGTGTCAAACCTCAAGCTGCAGAGATTCATTTGTAGATATTTTCAGAGTCAAATGTAAATGCAGATGTTCAGTAAAAGAAAACTGCTGTGTTAAAGCATTACCTAGATGAACGGTCTGCCAGTTTCACATGTGATGCATTTATGAACTGCAGTTCAGTTCTTTACTGTTGATTTGGGTGGAATTACCTTTGATCCAGGTGGTCTCGTACTGTGAAACTGATGATGGCAAAGAAATAAATAATTAAAAGAAACTGCATATTATTATACTTCAGCTTATGAACTATTTGCCAGCCTCTATCCCTTACTGAGGAGTGTGAGTGAAAACCGAAAGTGAGCAGTCTGAAATTCTGTCAGTTTCATTTGCTCTCCTCAGCAGTACGTATCAAAAAAAAGAAAAAAAAAACAGCAGTGAGATTAGTAAGCAAAAAATATGAACATACACCTTCCCCACCCATTCTGTAGTTATTATGGACTGATCTGCTATGCTTTGGAGGTAGAGGAAGGGGGGTTCCAGACAGCCTGCCATACCTGGTTCCCAAGTTCCACTGTCACCACAAAATAGGGGTCGAACAGCAAAGGGGGTCCCAGTGTTATAACGTTGTCCCTTTACATGAACTGGCCCACCCCTACAATGCACCTTGACCAGCCCTGACCGCGTGGATTTAGCTGTTTCTTTTGCAGCCTGGCACTGGATTCCTTTCTTTTTCTAGCATTTCCCTCCTCTTATTATCATTTCCAACAACACACAGCACTCAGAAAATCTTGTCTTGCACAGTTTGGATTGTCCAGTCAGAGCTGGACCATTGATTCTGAAATTTTGGGGGGGGGGTTACATATGGGTCACACCGTAGCAAGACAGGAGGAGTCAGACAAGGCTCTTAGTAAATGAGAAATTACAGCTACTCGGTGAGTGATGCTAGTGTGATCGTGTTCCTGTGTAGTGTGGCGGGGCAGGTAACATGATCTGAACAAAAGGGGATGCAAGGGTCATCCGGGATGTGGAGAGCCATCAAGTTTGCATTACTGTACATGAAGTATACTATACCTTAGTAAAAGTCGCACCACAAAATAAATAATAAACCTATTTCATTTACTGACAGAGCATAACGTACCCTTGTAAGTGGCTTTTGAGAAGTATCACGGCTTATTGGTCTGTATGTCAATGGAGCAGCTGTTTATCCTATGCTATGCTGCCTCCTCTACACAACAATAATGTTTCCGCACCATGGTTGGAAATGAAATAAACTCTTGTATAATTATTAAACATATATTTATTTATATAAAGGATAAATAGCTGGTCCATTGACATATAGACCAATAAGTTGTGATACTTCTCAAAAGCCACTTACAGGGTATATTATGAATTGTCAATAAAAAAAACACTTTCTTTTTCTTTTTGTGCAACTTTTAATAACTCAACCCTGTTTGCCGCAATTTCTGCCGTCCCACCGGAATTGCCATTTTTCCTGCATGATCACCATGTTCTGTTCTCCTTTTGACAATTCCGGTGCTCGCTATCATGGGGATTGAAGAAGCTGCTATAGGACACTTGAGGAAACTAGCTTCAGAAAGAATGTTTTAACCCACTAAAACCTCACAGAATCTGCAGTGAGGTTCAATAAAGAGATATACAGCCACGATTTTAAACGCAAATGCTCTGCTTTTGTTCCATTTCTTTTTTTTCCTGCAAACTGCACTGCCAGTCTTATTTGTGCCCAAGTGTTTCAACACAAAATGAGCTGTCTATGACAGCATTTGGGATGCAGTGGCCTACAATTGAAAGAAAATGACCCCTACATGGTGGTGACGTGTAGGCAGTATGCAAATTGCCTACACATTACCACTGCTGATTGTAGCGGTCGTTTGCTTTCAACTATATGCCACTGCATCTGAACTGCTGTCATAGACAGCTGGGACATTCATTGGTGCGGTGGGGCTGCACCTGCAAAACCCCCCAGGGCACTGGAAGTGGGGGTGCCACACCTACGAAAACTCGTATGGTGGCACTATGCTTCTTGCACATGTGTGCAAGCAAACATAAAAATAACATTGCTAATAAGTGAAGGCAGAAACATGGGGGCAAAGACTGACTGATAGTTACTTTATACTTTACAGGTTCAGATACTCCAAGGGAAGAGATTAAATGGTTAACTACAAAATCAAGTTTTCTTTTTTTTTTTTTTTAATGTGGAAAGTGCAATAATTGTAAATATGTGAAATTGGGGAATAGTTATACCCCAGAGGGTCAAGTAGTAGCGAAAGGGAAATTGTTTAGCCAGGAAAGGCACACTAATTCAGACCTTGTTTCCAAGTGCGACTTGGGAGCACAAGGAAGTTAAGTGACTTGCCCAGTGTCACACAGTATACAAGTGGGGCCTGATGGGATTCAAACCCAGGCTCCAGATTTGCAGCTTAGTGTCCTTAACCGCTATGCTGCCTCCTGTAAATATTAGTATGGTATATAATACAGTAAATATTAATCAGTTCATAACATGAACTACATCATTTGTAGTATACATTTGCTGGTGCTCATGTAACAATAATGTTGGCAGGACAACTAGACCACTGAAAGTCAGAATTCAAGCGCACATAAGGGCAATCTGAAATGGAAATCAGAACAATGCCCATGGTACATGTTTTTTGGAACAACGTAACTCTAAGCCATACTGTTTGCATTACATGGGGCTAGAACATATACCAAGGCATCCCAGAGGGGACAGACTACGATTTCTGTCACAGAAAGAAACAAAATGAATTGTTACATTGAATACAGTCTCCCCTAGAGGACTGAATGAAGAAGTAAGATTTTTCCCCATAGCTATAATAACATTTTTGGTAATTATTGCATTCCCCCTTTCTCCTCTCCCCTCCTCCAGTATATCTATTATTATATTTTTTTTACTGATTTTCCCATTTTTTTGCTGATCTTTTCTATTGAGATTTACAATTATTTTACTTTTCAACTGTAATAACTGTTCACATGCAATTCTACTTACACTTTTTTCTTTCTATTTTTATTAGCAGCTAAAGTGAACCCGTACTATTGAGATATGCGCCTGCTTATAACTACAAAGATCCCCTTTCTCCACTGCACTGGTGCCTGTACTTTTACCAAAATGGAGATCTTCAGTGCATCCCATTTTGGACTTTAACTTCTGGTTTAAGGGGTGCTGTGTGTTATATTGAAATATCCACATATTTTGATAATTTCTGCACTTATTACATTTACTGTTTTTTCCTCAGCAACTGTGCACTTGCAGCTATCCATCCTTTCTGTGTCCTCCCTCACCTTCTAGATATAGTTTTACTTACATCTGTTTTCCACTTTTTCTCACTGTAATGTAGTTCTCCTTTGTGATGTTTATCTAAAATAGTAAAAGCATCCCCCATTTATTATATTTCCAGTCAAGGAGAAAAAGTTAATATAGCCTAGATGTTTAGAATTTGTTGTTCAAATTGATGAATTTAATTACTTATATATTCTGGTACATCTATTGAAAAATATATACTGTAATAGGAGGACACTGTTTTGTGCACCAGTAGCTTTGTGGTACATCATAGTTTCTTTTGCTGCAACAATTACTCCACCAGTTTATTCAAATGCATTACCACTGTGTTAACAGTGGAATTATTCTTATTAATTTATTCAAATTAAACATTAATTTATGCACTGTTAATGATATAAATGGACTTTCCTGATAGTGCCTATACCCACCCCCTGATGAAGACCTGGATAGGGTTGAAGTGCTGAGGCTTGGGGTTCTAGTTGGGAGTTTTCTACCTGCTTGCCACACAATAAATTTAGTGGGGACAAGCATATTCAAGAAATTCTCCATAGCCTGGAATGCCATGAGGAATTGCCATGCCACTATTATGTCCTCTGTTGAGGACCATTTTGTTTGAGTCCACTGGCAGCTCCTTTCCTTCTTCAGCAGGAGGGATGATGACATGTTTTTATCTTTTCTTGGCAGGCACTGCCTCCAGTTATCTGCTCTAAGACTCTCATATTTTTGCTGGTTTCAAGGTTCCTCCTTTTGGACACTCTGATTTCTGAACCACCTCTTGCAGCCTTATCTTTCCTTTCTCCTCTTTGATAAGGACTGCTGCTTATTATTAGAGGCTGGACCTTCATCTGAGCCTTTAGGTGATGTGCAGGCAGATTGAGAAGCCACAAGGTCTTCTAATTTTTTAGCCCTTTTCTTTTGTGTTTTAAGGCAAACTTAATACAGAACTCACAAATGACATAATTGTGGTCTGGATCCAGGCACTTCAAACACAACTCATTGCAGTTTGCTTTCGTCACAAGTTGAAAGCACAGGCTACTCACCTGTAACAGTAGTTCTAGGAGTGGTATATGTTATTCAGCCACACTTGTTGGCGTGTCCCTTTCCCTTTAAATCTTGCCAGATGGTCTAAAAGCTGGCTCCTCCCACCCACCCAGGTGGTATATGCCTTGGCTCTGCCTCTTAACACCAGATCTTGCCTGCTGGTAGCAGTGGTTGTGCATCGAAACCAGGGAGGTCGGGTGGGTCAGTGTGGATGAACAACATATACCGTTCCTAGAACTACTGTTACAGGTGAGTCACCTGTGTTTCTAGGGATGTGGCTATGTTGTCCTTACCCACATTTGTTGCCAGACTCCTAGCAGTTCTCTGGGAGGAGGGAGGCAAGGCGCACACCCCCTACTTAGGGAACAGAGATTGGAGAACTGAGGCCCCAAAACTAGCATCCCAGTGTGACTCTAGGTCGATGTGGTAATGGGAAATGAAGTTTGTTTGCTGACTTCCAGGTAGCAGACCTGCAGATATCCTGGATAGGGATGTCCCTAGAAGCAGCCACCAATGCAGCAGTATGGCGGGTGGATCGAGCCCTTAGGCCTACGGGGGATTCTCTACCTGCCAACCTATACCAGAGATCAATACAAGATGTAATCCATCTGCAAATCATCTGCTTGGCTGCAGGTCTGCCAGGTGTGGTTTCAGCATAGGTGGCAAACAGCTGGTGAACCTCTCCCCGAACATCAGCCGTACACTCTTTATAATAAGAGAGCGTATGTCTCAGGTCCAAAGTATGGAGTCTGTACTTGGCCTCCGACATGTAATTGGAGTAGTACACAGGAAGAGTCCTCACCTGGTTCAGGTGAAACTTCTGTAACCCCTAGGTGGTGCTCTCCCAAGGGCTACTACTACCCTTGCCTGCTTGGCTAGTAGCAGGTTAAGGGGCCTGAGTTCTGAAACGGGTGCCTCCACTAGGTCAGGGTTGGTAGTGGTCAAGTTAACCTGGGCACAACCCTCTGGGACACTGTAACCCACTTTTTTCCTTACTAGTGGCCGGAACAATACAAAATAATCACTTTCACAATACCCTGATACACCACACAAGTACCCACACTGTTTGCACTTACCACCAGGGCTTTCCTCTGGTCTGGCCCTGGGGACCCCCTGTAAAACAAGGTTATACACAGCAAATAACAGCAGTACTTTTGCACAAACTGGAACCACAGTCAGGGTAAATGCAAAAAAGAGTTAGATATGATTTATTTAAGGGACTTGAACAAGGGAGGGGGGTAATCAGGCTCTATCAATCAAACAGTTATGCATGCACCTCAGGGTCCATAAACAGTCACACACTCTGGGTACCCAGATGGAGAATGGTGGGCTAGCCAGGAACGCTGCAGCTGGTTGGAGCCCTGTGATGGAAGAAAACAACATGCACAACACACACTATTTGTAATCTGGAGCTGGAGGACTCAGTTCGTGAAAAGAAAACAAGACAATCAGATGACACACTCTTAGATTAGGCTGTTGTTACAGGGAGCTACCCTGATGATTACTCACGATACCCAAGACTGGACACAGGCTGGACAAAAGTCAAGACAGCAGGTGGTTAATCTGGAGTGCCAGGAGAAGAAGGGCCCACATGAATCGCCGCAGTGTCATTCCTGTTCAAGCGTGTAGCAGGGGGCTGATCCCCAGGCAGGTCTCTTGTCAATGGCTTTCTCTGTGCACTGGGTAGTCTGGCTGGGCCAGTGTGGCAAGGCCCCGGCCAAATGGAGATAAATTTGGATACAGTCCATTTTGGGCTGGATACAGCTTCCAGCAAGAAGAACACAGTTCACACAGTGAGGCACCAAATCATGACCCACTGACAACACACAGCACATTTACATGTAAGGAAATTCTACTGTACCAGCAAACCACTCTCCGGTCACAATCGCAAAGTCTCTGCACAAACCAGGGATTCAAAAGCAGCTGGAAAACCTGACTGGCCGATCACATTCAGCAAAATCTTCGGTCTTCTTCAGATATGAGCCTGGTAAAAAAATCAGTGGCTTACTTCGTTCTCACAAACTTGGATTTAGTCCGAAATAATTATCTTCTCTTCCTCTTAGGGGCAGCAGGCAGACATGCAGGCCACAACTCAGGCCTTTCACAGTTCTCCCTTGCAAAACTACACAGAACTGTTGCCCAAATCACTTGAGCTGTTACTTCTTCACTTCTTAGCCCAGAACTAACTGAAAAATTGCAAGCAGTCTGGGAAATCCCACAAGATCCAAAAGGTTTGGTTGGCTGATATGTCAGTCACAACAAAGGTTCCCCCTTCAGGTGCAAAAGGGCGAAACTACACAGAACTCTTGCCCAAATCACTTGAGCTGTTACTTCTTCACTTCTGAGCCCAGAACTAACTGAAAAATTGCAAGTAGTCTGGGAAATCCCACAAGATCCAAAAGGTTTGGTTGGCTGATCTGTCAGTCACAACAAAGGTTCCCCCTTCAGGTGTAAAAGGGCGCCAAAAGCCCAAAACTACAATTCCTACAAATTTTGATTCCAGACAGCTCATGTAGTCTGGCTCCATTTTAGGTCCCACCAGAACTGATTGGTCCAATTCGCAGTCCTGGGCCAAATGGTGGGTATGAACAAGACAGTCCTTGCTGCAAAGAAGGCAGGTTAGACAAACTACTTTATCATTATCACTCTAAATGATTTTCAGCAAATAGTTACATCTTTCAACAGAGCTCCCTCTCAGATTACTTATGACTGCAATCCAGGCAGCTCTTAAAGAGACAGTGCACAGAGGCTATACAGGCACTCTCTGGCAATCACATTTAAAATAGCTAAAATGCAGGACACCAACCTGACAGTGAGCATTTAGGCAAGGTCAAGGAAGACTTTTTTGGAACCCCCATTTGTAGGAGGATTACACCCTTCCCTGCCTGGAGAAAACTTGGCATCCGTGTCAAGTTTGTACCATCATGCATCAGTTAACATAAACTTATTACTTTACTATACATATTCACTACACTTCATGATACTATATCCATTCTGACAACACACTGAGCATATTTCACACAGATAAATTGAACATTACTATACTGAATCAGGTAATAACTTCTTGTACCTTAAACAATGCAAGAGGGGACCCTTCCCTATCAGCTAACTTGGGGCTAGAGGGGGCAGGGGCACCATGGTGAGAGGGAAAGACAAGTAACCTGGAATTGGCTGTCAAGCTTAATTTGGGCAGTGAGCTTGGTGAGACATAAACACCTTTGTGCACCACATTGAGAGGCAAATCCACTGACCTCCCAGGAGAATCATAACTGAGGCGTACTACTGGCTTGACAGCTCAGCCAGTCTTTCTGAGGGGGACAACTACAGTCTCTGTACTCTCAGCACTGGTCTGGGGACTCTCGTCACTTGTGCTGGGTGCCTCTGCCTGGATGGGAATGTCCAAACTTGGAGCACTGTCAGCTCCTTGCTCTGTTTCTATAACACTTGACTCATTTTGAGAAGGCAAAGGCACAATCAAGCTTTGAGGCACTGAAGAGGGGGGTGTTCAGCACTCTCATAGTGTTCTTCAAGTTCTGGTATGTCACCAGAAAGACTCATTCCATAAGCACCTCCCTCAGTCAAATCATACAGTTCCACAATACACCGAGACTCAGCATCTTCAAACGTGATACTTTGCACTTCACTTTCAGGGAGCATTGGCTCCAAGGACAAAGCTGGGGGGTTAGGCAGTCCAGAAGGCCCAGCTTCATCCTCACAATTAATCATGGGGTTACCTCAAAACAGCTGACTCAGTTCATAAGAGGGGTAATAGGCATAGCAGCACTCACTTTCGTCAGAGGTGGACTGACAGTCACTATCATTCTGGGCCTGCTGCGGAGGAAACCTTAAATCTGTGACCACTGGGGTAGATTGACTCTGTCTCTTTCTTGACACAGCAGTAGATTGACTCTGCCTCCTTCTTGCAGCAGCATGAGTCACCAGCCCAGGGGACTCAATTTCTGGGGGTTCAGCCTCAATAATGACTTGGCCGATAGGTAGCAAGTGGTTATGGTGCATGGTCTTGACAGCTTTGGAGTTGTTCTCTTGGCGCACCTTGTACACAGGTAAATCATCCAACTTTCCAACTACTACATGGGGAAGATGGTGCCACCGATCAGCGATTTTGTGTTT
This sequence comes from Neoceratodus forsteri, assembly GCA_016271365.2. Classification (NCBI taxonomy): domain Eukaryota; kingdom Metazoa; phylum Chordata; order Ceratodontiformes; family Ceratodontidae; genus Neoceratodus; species Neoceratodus forsteri. The sequence continues at coordinate 262,166,529 of CM057452.1, read as the reverse complement.
ACCATGCACTCCCAAATTGCGTAGCAACACACGGTCTCCAGGTCGAAGCTGTTGAGCCTTTACTTTTTTATCATGCCTCTCTTTGTTGGCTAGATTTCTTGGTGGCCATTGTCTGGACCAGTTGATAGGCATTGTTCAATTGAGCTTTCAGTTTTTGTACATATTGCAAGCAGTTTTTGGCTTGGACCCCATCTGGAGAGACCCCAAAACAGACATCAAATGGTAGCCGGGCCTCTCTCCCGAACATGAGGCAGTAGGAGGAGAACCCAGTAGCATAATTTTTCGTACAATTGTATGCGTGTACCAAGGTGCTAATCTGCTGGCTCCATTTATGCTTGTCTTTTGGGAGGAGGGTGCCCAGCATGTCTAGAAGTATGCGGTTAAAATGTTCTGGTTGAGGGTCTCCCTGCGGGTGATAGGGGGTGGTTCTTGACTTTCGCACCCCCCATAGAGAAAGCATTTCTTTGATTAGTCAACTCTCAAAGTCTCTGCCCTGGTCAGAGTGGATCCATTGGGGGGCACCATAGTTGACGAAGAAATTTTCCACTAGCACCGTGAAAGGGACCAGAATCTTGTTCCGGGGGAAATCTTTGCAGAGGCACCCATCTTCAACTCTTGGACTTCCTTTAGTAGCTCGTCTTTCCAATTCTGGGCCCAGGGTGGGAAGTCCTTTGCATTCTCAGAGTGCTCATTAAGTGCCAACTTTTACCCCTGAGCCTCACTTGGCTGATCACTCTCAGTCACTTGCGCAGCAGCAGCAGATATGGGTGCAATTCCCCCATGGGGTGCCCTTGTTCAACCCCAAATTTCTTTCATTAGCTCGTCATAGGGTGGGGTGATTCCAGTCGGTGGCAAGGTGCAACTGAAGCAGTAACAATTCTGAAAACAGAGCAGACTTAAGGATCTGGTCCAGCCTAGTTCAATCTAATTCATTTGACGGCAAACTACCCTTTCTGAGGCACTCTTGTAGCAGCTTTTCAAGCCGAGGTACATACACAGACAATGGCTCCCCTGGGTACTGCTGCATGTTTATTACTCTCCACCACAGATCCTCATCTGAATCCGGGCTCCCATACACATTTTCCAATGCATCAAGATAGTCTTGTGCAGTTGCTTCGGGGTTATTGGCCAGCTTGGCATGGATGGTAGCCAGGGCAGGACCTCAGAGGCTCTCACTCAACCTCTTTCATTTCTCTGCTTCAGAGCATTGCCATTCAAGTACTAGAGGGGCAACATAGTCTATCCAGGTCTCCCAGTCATCCTCCCCTTGGGGGAAGGGAAGGGTGCCCGAGAAGATTCTCAGCCTTCGGTAGGAGTCGTGACTAATGGCAGGTACAGATATAGGGGCCAGCATTGGCATGAGCACAGAAGGCAGCGCAGTAACAGGTGCTAGAGTGGGAGGGGGTGTTGTGGAAGGAACACCCCGATGTGGCAGGAATAGTATCTTAAAGTCCTCTAATGTTTTCCCTTCCTCCTGCAACAACTCAGTAAATTTCTCCTCAAAAGTTTCAGATAATGGTGGGAGCTCATCCTCCCTAGGGTTTTTACTGTCTTTTGTTATCACTCTCCAGGCAGCTGGAACCCCTTCTGGAGCAATAGTCTGTGGCATTTTAGAGCTGTCCACGAGGTCACTACACTCTACCAAGGCTATGAAAGTTTGGGCGATCAAATCAGCCTGTTGACCCACCACCACAGGTTTTTTTTAAACATTCAGCTTTGGAGAGTGCTCCCTCTACAGTGTCTTTACTGGTACCCAGAGGAATACCAAGTATAAGTACAGCATTTTGAGGGTCGATCTCCTGCCCAGTACACCACCCCACCAACTGGTGTACAGCCATTTCTACTGGGGTAGCCATTAATCTTTAACAATAATTCATAATTTTTGGCCACTTAAAGGCACAAAATCCCAGCAGTGAGCCTCCAAAATGTAACCCCTAGGTGGCGCTATCCCAGGGGCTACTAATTCTGCCTGCTTGGCTAGTAGCAGGTTAAGGGGCCTGAGTTCTGAAGTGGGTGCCTCCACCCCGAGGTCAGGGTTGGTAGTGGTCAAGCTAACCTGTGCACAGCCCTCTGGGACACTGTAACCCCCCCTCTTTCCTTACTAGTGGCTGGAACAATACAAAATAATCACTTTTGCAATACCCTGGTACACCACACAAATACCCACACTGTTTGCACTTACCACCAGGGCTTTCCTCTGGCCTGGCCCTGGGGACCCCTGTAAAACAAGGTTATACACAGCAAATAACAGCAGTATAGTACTCTTGCACAAACTGGAACCACAGTCAGGGTAAATGCAAAAAAGAGTTAGGTCTGATTCATTTAGGGACTTGAACAAGGGAGGGGCATAATCAGGTTAATTTGCTTAAAGGCTCTATCAATCAAACAGTTATGCTTGTACTTTAGGGTCCATAAACAGTCACACACTCTGGGTACCCAGATGGAGAATGGTGGGCTAGCCAGGAACGTTGCAGCTGGTTGGGGCCCCATGATGGAAGAAAACAACATGCACAACATACACTATTTGTAATCTGGAGCCGGAGGGCTCAGTTCGTGAAAAGAAAACAAGACAATCAGATTACACACTTTTAGATTAGGCTGTTGTTACAGGGAGCTACCCTGATGATTACTCACGATACCCAAGACTGGACACAGGCTGGACAAAAATCGAGACAGCAGGTAGTTAATCTGGAGTGTCAGGAGAAGAAGGGCCCACACGAATCACTGAGGCATCATTCCTGTTCAAGTGTGGAGCAGAAGGCTGATTCCCAGGCAGGTCTCTCGTCGATGGCTTTCTCTGTGCACTGGGTAGTCTGGCTGGGCCAGTGTGGCAAGGCCCTGGCCAAATGGAGACAAATTTGGATACAGTCCATTTTTGGGCTGTTTTACAGCTTCCAGCAAGCAGAACACAGTTCACACAGTGGGGAACCAAATCACGACCCACTATTCCAGCCAGATATTCGGTGATACACCATCCAAGATTGGACTGCAGGGAAGGGGGGTTTGCAGTCTGTTTCAAGACTGTATTGGGCCTCACTAGTGTACCAGTTGAGGATGCTGGGTCTATTGAGTGTGCCGTAGTAGCAGGTGTAGGTTGTAGGATAGCACTCATCTACCATCCACACAGGGATGAGAATTGATTCCTTCAGGAAGTAGCGAACTTCGTGGTCGATCTGGCATTTGAGTCGCCTAGGCTGATGGTCCTGGGCAACTTCAATGCCTGGATCGATGATGAACTCTCGCAATTTGGACAACACTTCCTCCTGCTGATGATATCACTGGGCCTTACACATATTGTTATCTCTGCTACTCTCTTGACTTGGTTTTCCTCCTGGGGATCGAAGCGTCTGATGTGGGGGTGGAACCCATCGGATGGTCTGATCACTACACTGTGAGATTCAATTTTTGCATCCCCCTTCATAGGCCTACCCCTGTGGAGATGGTCAGGTACCGCCCTTTATGGGATTTGAGCCCTGATGGCCTAGCAGCAGTGCTTGATCTATCGGAATTTCTTATGGAAGCAAGGATCCAGAGGCTTTGGTTCTGTCCTATAACAACACCATGACCACAGCACTAGACTCTGTTGTTGCCGTCTGTGTTCATCCTCTCTCCCTCTGCCCTCGGTCTCTGTGGCTTTACAGGACCTTGAGGCAGCAGTGGCGACTAAGATGAAGGTTAGAGCATTGCTGGTGGAAATCCACCCTGGAGGTTGACCATCTTAGACTGCTAGAGCATTATCAACTCTACCAGTCAGCAATCTCCTGTAAGAAGGCAGAGTTCCTGTCCGGGGCAATTGCTGCTGCTCATAACTGACCAGCTCAGCTCTTTTGAACAGTAGACAGGCTGTGCAACCCAACTTGCTTGCAGATTCGAAGAGCCTTTTCACAATTGGAGTGTGAGGAACTTGCTCATTTTTTTGCTGATAAGGTGGCCGACATCAGGGTGGAGATCCGATTGACACACTCTATGGGAGTTGATGATGATCGATGATTGGCCACTGTCCCTCACTTCTCCTGGAGTACCTTCGACTGGCTGGAGATTGTGGATGTCATGCGGATTGTCCAGGGTATGCGCCCTACATGCTGTAGTTTAGATCCGGGCCCAACTTCCCTGATTATGGGTTGTTGTGATATTATTGGCCCAGTCTTGGCACAGATAGTCTGGTGCTCCCTTGAGTCGAGTGAGTTTCCTAGCTCCCTGAAGGAGGCGGTGGTGACTCCCCTTTGGAAGAAAGCTTCTCTGGACCCAGACTATCTGGCAAACTACAGACCTATCTCTAACCTCCCCTTTGTGGAGAAGGTAATTGAGAAAGTAGTGGCTGTACACCTGGAGAACCATTTGACCATCCATAACATACTATACTACATACTTACATACTAAAATGCCAGCAGAATAGGCCTAATGGTCTTTCGTGTCTGCTCATTTGGTCAGCCCCCACCCTGGGTGCTGACCTTGCTGTCCCCCTCGCCTTCTCTGGCTTCTCCCTTCCCAGTTCCGGATATTCTTGCTGCATTGGATTTTGCTTCCTGAACCCTTCCCCTGTACCTGTCCCACCCCCTCTTGAAACCCTCCACTGTCTCTGCCTCCACCAGCCCCCTAGGTAATGCATTCCATGGCTCTACCACCCTCTCAGTGAAGTAGCACCTCCTCCTTTCTCCCCTGAATCTTCCCCCCTCCAGCTTCCACCCATGCCCTCTAGTGGCCCCTTCCTCCTTCCTTCGAAGCACCCTCACTGTTCCTCCCCTATTTACCCTCTTCATGTACCTGAAGACCTCTATCATGTCCCCCCGGTCCCTTCTCTCTTCCAAAGTGTACATATTTAGCTCTTGAGCCTCTCCTCATAGTCCTGTCCCCCAAGCCCCAAATCATTTTGGTTGCCTCCTCTGGACCCTCTCCAGGAGGTTAATGTCCCTCTTTAAGTGTGGCCTCCCAAAGCACGCAATACTCCAGGTGCGGCCTCACCAAGCAGTTATACAGGGAGTATCACTTCCTCCTTCTGGAGGTGATCCCTAGCGATGCATCCCAGCATCCTGTTGGCCTTGGCTGCTGCCCTCCTACAAGTCTCAGAGTTGTTCATCTTGACATCCACCACCACCCCAGGTCCCCTCAGCCATTGAGACTTGTAGTATTTCCCCCCCCAGGGTGTACACTTGGCCTGGGTTTCTGGCCCCCAGATGGAGTACCTTGCATTTCCCTGCATTAAACCTCAGCTTCCACTTTCTAGACCATCTTTCCAGAGCCTCCAGGTCCCCCTGCAGGGCCACCCTCCCCTCCTCCCAACATAACTGTTTCTAGCCCCCAGAACATGGAGCACGGCTCTCACCCAGGTCCCTTTTCCAACTGCTCTGGGAGAGTCTTGAACCTGGTACCCTGCCCACCAGAGTCCATGTCACTACCACTGATCCAAAGTGACATCTACGAACCTCTCCAATCCAGTTTTTGAAAGAGGCACAGTACCGAGACTGCACTGGTTTGGGTGCTCAATGATCTCCCGATGGCAAGAGAGCAGAAAAAATGGTCCATCTTGGTGCTTCTTGATCTCTCATCAGCTTTTGACACTGTGGATCATGAGGTATTGCTCGAGCGCCTGAGGTTCATCTGTGGCCTGACTGGTTCAGTCCTCAGATGGTTTAGGTCTTTCCTCACTGGAAGAACGCAGAGGGTGGTGTCGGAGATTTATTCCTCCGACCCTCTCTCCCTGTTATGTGGGGTCCCTCAGGGCTCTGTGCTGTCCCCCATGTTGTTCGCAGTGTATATGCTGCCCCTCAGAGACATTGTAAGATGGTATGGGCTGAGGTTTCATTGCTATGCTGGTGATACCCAGCTCTAGTTGTCTTTTGCACCTGACCAGGATGGAGCTGGCCTGGACTACCTGAAAGAGCTCCTCTCCTTACTGCCCTGAGCGATTGCTCCATTCAGCAGATGAAGGGTTGCTAGAGATTCCAAGAGTAGTTTTAAAATCTTCAGGGGCCCGTGCATTTATGTACGCGGCCCCAGCCCTTTGAATTCTGTACCCCATTGGCTTCGGGAGTGCGCAACCTGGGGGGGGGGTTAAACAGTCACTGAAGACCTATTTATGGAGCAGGGTGTACTGTGACTAAGAAGGTTAATTCCTGGATTTTATTGAGTATTTATTATTGCTGTTTTATCCGTTGTTTTAAGTTTTGTAATGCACCTTGACATTTGAAAGGCGCATAATAAATAAAGATTATTATTATTATTAACAACTCACAGCACATTTACATGTAAGGAAATTCTACTGTACCAGGCAAACTGCTCTCTGGTCACGATCGCAAAGTCTCTGCACAAACCGGAGATTCAAAAGCAGATGGAAATCCTGACAGGCCAATCAACATTCAGCAAAATCTTCAGTCTTCTTCAGGTATGAGCCTGGTAAAAAATCAGTGGCTTACTTCATTCTAACAAACTTGTATTTAGTCCGAAATAATTATCTTCTCTCCCTCTCAGGGGCAGCAGGCAGACATGCAGGCCACAACTCAGGCCTTTCACAATTCTCCCATGCAAAACTACACAGAACTCTTTCCCAAATCACTTGAGCTGTTACTTCTTCACTTAGCCCAGAACTAACTGAAAAATTGCAAGCAGTCTGGGAAATCCCACAAGATCCTAAAGGTTCAGTTGGCTGATCTGTCTGGCAGTCACAACAAAGGCTCCCCTTTCAGGTGCAAAAAGGTGCCAAAAGCCCAAAACTACAATTCCTACATATTTTGACTCCAGACAGCTCCTGTAGTCCGGCTCCATTTTAGGTCCCACCAGAACTGATTGGTCCAATTCGCAGTCCTGGGCCAAATGGTGGGGATGAACAAGACACTCCTTGCTGCAAAGAAGGCAGGTTAGACAAACTACTTTATCATTATCACTCTAAATGATTTTCAGCAAATAGTTACATCTTTCAACAGAGCTCCCTCTCGGATTACTTATGACTGCAATCCAGGCAGAGGCTATACAGGCACTCTCTGGCAATCACATTTAAACTGCTAAAATGCAGGACACCAGCCTGACAGTGAGCATTTAGGCAAGCTCAAGGAAGACTTTTTGGGAACCCCCATTTGTAGAGGGGGTTACACTCTGACAAAACCTTTGGAAGGAACTTCGGGTTGGGGTGCAGGGCAACTTTGTCCCTGTGGAAGACCATATAAGGAGACTTAACAGAGAGTGTCTGGAGCTCCCCAATCCTTCTGGCTGATTTGATAGCCACCAGGAAGGTAGTCTTCCACAACAGGTGTGACATCTCAGTCCTGTGCATCGGTTTGAAAGGCTTGCCCATGAGCTTTGCCAATGCCAGCAGTAGATCCCACGGTGGTGGTGATTCAGGCACTGGAGGAGAAATATGGTCAAGGCCTTTGAAAAAATGCCAGACCACCTTCTCCTATGCCACCATCTGCTAACCAGCCCATGCCTGGTAAGCAGAGATGGCTGCCAGGTGCACCTTAAGGGTCGTAGACCAAATAACCCCTTTGGAGAGAGACCAAAGGTAGTTGAGAATGCTAGCCACTGGACAGGGCAGAGGGTCCAGGCCCTTGCCCTGACACCAAATGGAGAATCTCTTCCACTTGAAGGCATAGCACTTCCTGGTCGATTCTTTCCTGGATGCCTCAACCACAGTGAGGACATCTTCAGAGAGACCCAAAGCCTGGAACTCTAGCCACTCAGGAACCAGGCTGTCAGGTGCAGGGATTGAAGGTCCAGGTGGAGGACCTTCCCTTGATTGACTGAGAGCAGGTCTGGGCATGCTGGAAGATGCCTCAGGAGCCTGTTGCTGAGGCATAGGAGATCGGGGTACCAAAACTGGTGGGGCCAGTCCGATGCCACCAGGATCACCTGTGCCTTGTCCCTCCTGACCTTGAGGAGCATTTTGTGGATCAAGGGAAGTGGAGGAAAGGCATAGAAGAGGCCTGGGGTCCATGGCCTTGAGAAGGCATCCCCTAGCAGTGAACCCTGCTGAGGGGGTGGGCACAAAACAGCCTCAGCTTTGCTTTCTCCATGGAGGGGAACAGGGCCACCTGAGGGGTGCCCCACTGGGAGAAAAGGCTGTGTATTACCTCTGTATGGAGAGACCACTCGTGGGATGCCTCTCCCACACGACTGAGAGCATCCACCAGCTGGGTTGAGGCTCCTGCCCCATGAATGGCTAGGAGATCTGCCTCCAGTTGGCTCTCGAGGATCCAGACATGGAGAGCTTCCCTTCACAGAGGCCGGGAGTGCATTTCACCCTGTTTGTTGAGATAGTACATGGTCGTGATATTGTCCATCTGGACTTGAACCACTTGACCCCGAAGGAACTGAGTGAATGCAGCCAGCACCCACCGAACTGCTCAGAGCTCCAGCAGGTTGATGTGGTATTGGGATTCCTTGGGAGTCCAGAGCCCATGGACTCTGTGATCCCCCATGTGGGCACCCCAGCCCATGAGAGAGGCATCAGTTGTCAGAGTGACCATCAGCTTGGGGTGGACAAACAGGTTCCCTTCCTGTAGATGCTCTGGGACGGTCCACAATTGTAGAGTGTCCCACATCTTCTGGGTCACAGTGATCAGCTGGTCAATGTGACCTAGTCACATAGTCCACTGGCTGGCCAGCTCCCACTGAAGGGGGTGCATAAGCCACTGGGCCCATCAGACCATGGAGGTACAGGCCATCATGTAGCCTAGAAGTCGCAGGAAGTCCCGGGCAGGGTGCAAGTGCCCAACCAGAAATTATCAGGCAAAGAAGGAGAGAACCTCTGCCCTGTCCACTGGGAGCCTGGCTCTGGCTCAGCAGGAGTCGAGCTCTGACCCAATGAAGCAGATCACCAGCAAAGGCACAAGTTCTGACTTGGCCTCATTTACCTGATCCCTGGGCCTCCCCACCTCCAACCTGAAGGGACTTGCTATAAGCCAGTTATCCAGATGGGGTACACTGATCCCTCAATGCTGAAGATGGCTGCCACTACTGCACTGCATTTGTTGAAGATCCTGGGGGCCAATGACAGGCCAAACGGCATGGCTTGGAACTTGTATAGGGGTCCTTCTGCCCTGAAGTGGAGGAACCTTTGGTGTGATGGATGGATTGGGACGTGGACAAATGCATCCTGCAGATTCAGGGAGCAAAACCACATGTTCTGCTCGAGAGATGGTAAGATCTGAGACAGATGGGAACCAAGCCTCCTGGGAACCAAGTCTGGCAGCTTTGCGCTTTCATTTGAGTTGGGCTCTCTGCTCTGTATTTGTGATCCACCCACCCTCCCTGACCATGGCCTCTATTAAATACAGCTAGGCTCTGCCCTACTTGTACAATATTCTTACTGATTGGCCCATGCCCTCCTCCTCCTCCTCCTTTTCTGACTGCCCTTCTTCATGAAGGAGGTTGCAAATTTCCATCTTATTCTGCTTGACCCTTCTGGAGGGCTTGTGTACTCCATTACGCCTGCCCATTAGTTAAACCTCCAAGCATTGCTGGAAGGCTTGATCTCTGCTCGGTCTGGACATAGAGTAGTCACCTTCCCCATGCTAATCCGTGGGACTCTTTAACAAGTGATGACTAGTATTCCCCTAAGTCTTCTTTAGCCCTAAATCCCAAGCTTTTCCTGCTCCTATTAAGCAGCCATTATGAGTGGGCTTCATAGACTTCTGCTTGCCCTGTCTCTGCTAGCCATCCCCTGGGTAGACCTATGCATGGAGTGTCCTGCTCCTGTTACAGACCCATTTTTCCCTCAGGCGGTGCATTGGCAAGAAATGATTGATCGGAGTGGAACCAACAGTGTTCTAACCTGCTCTCACCACCTACTGGTCCCCCCAAAAGAATTTCAGTGGCAGAGCACTTACCATGTCCCCCTAACTGCTCTGATTACCCTTCAACCATTAGCAGTCACCACCATTAGAGCCTCGCACTCTAGGAAAAAATACAGTTGTACCAACTTGACACTTCTATGTCATCTACTCCGCACACTTGTCCTACTGCTTCTACTGTTATCCGGGAATATACACCCCAATCCTGGCTCCCCCCACTGGAATTCCAAAAACGAAAAGGTTAACTTATTATTGTCTCCCTAAATAACAACAGTCTCTTTTCCAAATTCACTCAATTCCAGGCCTGGGTGCAGGTGATTAACCCTGACATAATAGCACTCACTGAAACCTGGCTCTCCCCTAAGAAAATGGATGCCTCTATCTCCCTCGAAGGTTACAACTCCTTCTGACAAGACAGGACCACCAAATGTGGGGGAGGGTGCTTAGTCTATGTCAGATCTGGAATAAAGGTGCAGGCTCTGGACTGCAGTCTGCACACAAAAGAGGCTTAAATTCTGAACCTCAAGTTAAGCATAGGACTACAGAACAAAGTCCTGCTGCTCTCTACAGTTTACATACCTCCCGGACACCAAAATGCCGGTCGCAGTCATGTCATAGTTAACCAACAGCAGTTAGGCAATCAATGGGAGAAGGTCATTGATGGCGACTTTAACATTAACTGGCACTCCCAGAAGGAAGCAAAAACTAGGGATCTTATCTCTGGTCTATTCCTCACACAAATGGTCACTGCTGACACCCGGCAGAACTACAAAACTGGTGCTAGTACTCTAATTGACTGGCTCCTGTTCTCACATCCTGAGCATGTCTCTGATGTTACCATCCTGCCGGACAGCCTCAGTGACCATTCTCCAGTGAAGTGTACCTGGTCTAACAAATTCCCCAAATGCCCTCCTAGGTTGTCCAAAAACTATCGCCTGAGGCCAGGGCTACTTGACCACTTCAAGCTGTACCTGACACAGCTTGACAAGTCACCACTGGCAGAGGATATAGATCATGAGGCCCTGGACTTCTTTGTAATGACCTTCACCCGTGCTTGTGACATTTTTGCACCCTACAAAACAAAAAAAATATTAGGAGTACTACCTATCCTTGGCTTTACAACTCCCTCATTGAGTTTATGAGGAACAGAGATAATCTGTGGCACAAAGCGAAAGCATCCAGGACATCTGTTGCTCTCAACGCCTACAGGGTGGCCAGAAACCTCTGTACCAAACTCATCTGGCAGGCTAAAGCCTCCTACTACAAGGATCTCCTAAACAAAACCTGGGGCTCAGGAAAAGAATTCTGGAACTCTCTGAAATCCCTGATGGGCAAGACCCCCAAGGCACCTTCTGACCTGGTAGTTACAGCAGCTGGGTCACTACAGGAACCCATTGAAATTGCCAGTGAGTTCAACAACTGCTTCACGGACCTATCTAGGGTACTCCCTGGTGACTACCTTAATGATACTAGTGGTCAGCATCACCATGCTGCCCCACACACTCCTCTCAGGGATGACTTACCACATTTCTATTTTAGACAAGTTACCAAATCTGAAACTATCAAGCACATTAAAGGGGACTTGGCAAGACCAGGATGGGGGTGGATCTCACTGACATGAAGCTTGTTGGACTGTTACTGGACGAACTTGCCGGACCTCTAACCATGGTGTTTAATGCCTAAGTTCAGGAGTGTTTCCAAATGGCTGGAAGTCTGCTATCATCACGCCTGTTTTCAAAGCAGAGGACAAAACCCTAACTTCCAATTACAGACCAATCTCCATCCTACCTCCCCTTTCTAAAGTATTAGAAAGAATGGTCTCTGAGCAGCTTACAGAGTATCTCGATAACTATAATATACTCTGCCCTCAGCAGCACGGTTTCCGTAAAAAACACTCCACTGTCACCGCCCTTGTTGATGACTCATCCCAGCTATATGATGCCTTAGATAGTGGGCAGGCAGTGGGATCTGTATTCATTGACCTTACAAAGGCTTTTGACTCTGTTAATCACAACCTCCTCCTCAGTTGCCTACTGTCAACACGACTTTTCCTGGACTCAGTATTATGGTTTGGCAGCTACCTCTCCCACAGGTCACGTGTCAAAATTGGAGACACCCTGTCGGAGCCAAAGGATGTGCTCCTTGGGGTTCCTCAGGGTTCCATTCTCGGCCCTCTCCTCTTCAGCCTTTTTATCAACCCCACCCTGTCTGTATGCTCAGCATTCACCGTTCTTTATGCCGATGATGCTGTAATATCAGTTGCTGGTAAGGACCATTCCTCCATCACTATGGAGCTCCAAGACAGCTTCCACAATCTTGAAATCTGGTTCACCCAAAACAAACTCTTAGTAAACCACAAAAAAACTAAGAGTTTGGTCTTCACTACCACCCAAAATAAAAAGAAAATCCTCCCCCCCCCGCTTATACAAAACCACAAGGGTGAGATACTAGACCAAGTAGTCACGTTTAAATACCTCGGCATTATTTTTGATGACACACTCACCTTCTCAAGCCACATTGACTTTGTAGTCAAATCGGCTAATATAAAGTTGGGGGTCCTTTACCGACATAGGCGCTCCATGACACCCAATGCCCTCAAACTTGCCACCAGCAGCTCAGTACTGTCTTCCATTGATTATGGACTGCCAATCTATGGGGCTGGCAAAAAAACTGCCCTTAACCAGGTTAGCACACTCCTTAATAAGGCCTGCCGCTTAACATTGGGGGTTGCACTCACCACCCACACCTGTATGCTCTACACAGACTGGATGGCTTCCACTCCATCTTAGAGCACAATACCAGACCTGCCTACTTTTAAAAAAAGTGCTTCTTTGGCTGACACCCCCTTCTCTGTGCAGCCTCTTTAAGCCGGCAGCACCCACGAAATTAACCAGAAGTGCGGCTACTGATAGGTTGCGGATCCCCTTCAAACGCACAAAACTTGTCCAGAATTCCATTTTTTGCCAAGGATCAAAATAGTGCAATGACTTGGGCTACCAGCTGTCCTCAACGATACCCTCAAGATTAAGTGCTTTCAAATCTGGGCTCAGATCCTTTCTTGAGACTACTAGGACCTGTACCTGCCTGTTCTAAGCGCTCTTACCTCAACCTCCAAATCACCCTCTACCTACTCTTCCCTTCTTACTCCACCCCCTCACTACTAACCGTTGTCTCCTGCCCCCTTCCTTTCCTTTCCCCTCCTATCCTCATCTATGCCATACTTCACCCATTCTCTCATAATCTCCTCATTTCCCTCACTCTCCCCTGATGACGCCCACTATTGGCTGACTACCCCTTCTTCAGTTTCTGTATGTCCAATCGCAAGGGAATCCCACCACTGAGTCTTCGGTCTGCTTATCTGGTCCTATTAGGTGGTACCTTTGCTGATCCATTGTTCTTCTACTTACTTTGTTGTTATAAACCACTATGGTTACTGCTGTCTTGCACTTTGGTATCCCCCATGCACTCTTTTTTTTTATTACACAGAAATTTGCCATCAGAAAAGGACTACATGACCCATCTAGTCTGCCCTTACATCCTCCCGTTTCCTCCCACACCACTTTTCATACTTCCATCCCCTTTCTCAACCCCTTATGTCTGTCCCATGCTCTATTGAAGCCCTCCACCATTTCAGCCCCCACTACCTCCTCCAGCAGTCTGTTCTAGACTTCCACCACTCTCTCCATGAAGAACATCCCTCTGACATTGCCTCTGTATCTCCCACCTTCTAATTTGAGGCCATGTCCTCTCGTGTTTGCTCCCTTCTTCATTTTGAACAAACTTCCTTCCTTCACCCTATTTATTCCCTTCAAGTACTTAAAAGTCTCAATCATGTCCCCACTCTCCCTCCTAGTCTCTAGTGGGTACATATTCAGGTCCCTCGATCTTTGCTCATATGGTATATCCCGCATCCCTCATACCATCTTGGTCGCTCTTCTCTGCACCTCTCCATTATCTCAATATTCCTGCGCAAGTGTGGTCTCCAGAACGGCATCCCATACTCCAGGTGCGGCCTTACCATAGTTCTGTACAATGGCATTAGCACTTCCATCCTTCTACTAGTAAAGCCCCTTGCAATGCAGGCCAGCATACCATTTGCCTTACCCACCGCCTTGCTGCACTGATTCCCCACCTTAAGATTCCTTGATATCATGATCCCCAGGTCCATTTCCTGTTTCTTTTCTTTGATTTCCTCTCCCCCCCACAGGAATTAAGTTGTCCCCATGTTTTCCACCTCAGGTACTTCACTGCAAACTTCCCTGCATTAAATTTTAGTTGCCAGGTTTCTAACTACTTCTCCAGCTTTCCGCCTCATGGCCTCCACTCCCCCTTGTGAATCCACCCCATTGCAGACCTTTGTATCATCCGCGAACAGGCACACCCAGCCCTCCAAACCCTCAGCAAGGTCACTAATATAAATGTTAAAGAGCAGTGGTCCCAGCACTGACCCCTGTAGCACCCCGCTGATCACTGCCTGTTCCCTGGAATGTATCGCATTTACCACCAGTTTGTCGCCTTCCCGTCAGCCAGTTCTCCACCCACCTAGTGATTTTGTGGCCCATACCCAGGCAGTCCAGCTTATTCACCAGCTTTCTATGCAGAAGGGTGTTGAAGGCCGTACCGAAATCCAGATAGGCCACATCCACTGCTCCTCCCTGGTCCACTGTCTGCATCACCCAATCGTAAAACTCTATCAGGTTAGTCAGGCAGGACCTACCCTTAGTGAAGCCATGCTGCCTTTCATCCTGCAGAGGAATTCCACCAGTCTTATCTTTAGTAATGTTTCCATTACATTCCCCACCACTGAGGTGTGACTAACAGGGCAGTAGTTTTTGACCTCATTCTTTCTTCCTCCCTTGTGTAGTGCAACCACCTCTGTCCTTTTCCAGTCCCCGGCACCATGCCTGTGTCCAAGGACAAGTTAAACAGTCTCAACAAATGTGGTGCCAGCAACTCCTTCAGCTCCATGAGTACCCTTGGGTGTAGGCCGTCAGGCCCTAGTGCCTGATTTACCCTAAGTCTAACCCATTCTTCACTTACTGTATCAGCTGTTAACTTGATAGAATCCATTTGCCTGTGGTTTTCTCCCTTTTCTTCCTGCACTGGCCAGCTGCCCTCTCCTTCATGTGTGAAGATTGAACAGAAGTAGCTGTTTAATACCTCTGCTTTCTCCAAATCTCCCTCCAGCATAGATACAGCTTCCCCCTTTACCTCCCAATTCCTTGCTGTGCCTTCCTTCTTTCTCCCACATACCTAAAAAAGGTTTTATCCCCCCTCCTGGCCTGTCTTGCTATCCTCTCCTTCTTGACCTCTTTTGCCCTCTTTATCTTTTGCCCTGTAGGCCTCCCCATCCTCAGTCTTTTCTGTTATCCTATACTTCTTGAAAATCCTGGCTTTCTCCCCGACCACCTTCGCCACCTCTCTAGTAAACCAAAGAGGTCTCCTTTTCCTTCCATTCTTCCTGACTCTCCTGATGCATGTGTCCATGGCTTTCAGCACCCCTCCCTTAATGGCTGCCCATAATTCCTCTACCTCTTTTATGTCCCCCAACCTTGACATTTCTTCACCAAATACCTTCCACATCCTGCCAAAGTCTACCTTCCTGAAGTCCATTATCCTGGTTCTCGTCTTATTCCTTTTCCTGCCCATTCTCACCTTGAACCTGACTGCTTGGTGGTCACTTGTTCCTAATTTTTCCCCCCACCTCCACCTCCTCCACACTGTCTCCATTTGTGAGGACTACATCCAATAGATTTTCACCCCAATGGGCTCCTTGACCTGTTCTTGTAGAAATATGCCCTGTAGTGCCTCTATGATGCCCTTGCTCTTAGTAATCTATTTGTCATTACTGCTTATAATCTGTATGTAACTTCAGTTTAATTGGTTGCCTGTGTAATGAATCCTGTGTTATTGTACAACTTTATATTGACTGTTGTGTTTTGTGCACCACTGACTTGGAACCTTTGAAAATTAGTCCTTGACTCAAAGGTATTAATCTCAATCTGAAATAAATAAATAAATGAATAAATACATAAATAAATGAGTTACCATCCTGAAGGTGCGAGACCTGAGGAACTGGGTCAGGTCGTGCAGATCTAGAATGGGGCACCAGACCCCCATCCGTTTCGGGGCCAGGAAGTACCTGGATATGAACCCTGGGTTGACAGGGGGATCTGCAACTCTGACCACTACCTCCTTTCGGAGGAGTTGGGCAATGTCTTCCCAGAGAGCCGACTGAGTGTGCATGGATACCTTTTCCTCTGGTGGGCGTGGGGCTTGGCTTGGGGTATACTGCTCGAATTCCAGAGGCTGCCCCTGGCCGTCCACTTCCAAAACCCACCTGTCCATTGTGACAGTGGACCAGGCAGAAAGGAAGTGGGGGAGCTGGCCCCCCATGGCAGTACAACACAGTGGGTTAAGGCTCTGAGCTGCAGATCTGGAGACATGAGTTTGAATCCCCCAGCCACCTAGTTGCATCCTGTGTGATCCTAAGCAAGTCACTTAACTTCCTTGTACTCCCAGGTCACATCTGAAAACAAGCTTTGGCTTAGTGTGCTACTCCTGGTTAAACAACGTTCCCTTTCCCCCACAGGAGGACCCAGAGTGGGCGTGATGGGAATGGGAGTGGCAATCCCCATCCCGTCACTGTGCGGGCTTGGAGGAGGAGAATCCAGCCTGGGGATTGCCGGGACCTTTCCCTGCAGGCTTAGGCTTACGGGCTGCTGAAGCACCTGACTTGTGCCGAGGGTGCCAAGGCTGAGCCTGCTGCTGCCTCTGGTACTTGGCTGCAGGGGCAGAAGGCTGAAAAGGCTTACAATTCTGCTTTTTGGAACCCGGAGATTCCTTCGGTGTGGAAGTAACAGAGTCTAAGGTAGCATTGGACTTCTCGATACATTGAAGGTGACCATCAACCCCGGGGCTGAACAAATCAGTGCCCAGGAAGGGAACATCTGCCAATTTGTGCTGGGAGTCTGCTGTGAAGGTTGAGAGCCTCAGTCAGGCCCTGCAGTGCATGGTGACTGCGTCTTCCACCAAATGGGCACAAGACTCCCCGATGTCCAGAGCCGTCTGGAGTTGCTGCTTAGTAACAGCCCCACCCTGGTCCCAGACTTGCTTGACCATGGTCTGAAGGTCCATGGGGAAATTAGGAAGGACCTCATATAAAAAGCCCAGGAAGGCATGGGAGAAGTGTGCCATGATGACAGCCGAGCTTGCCTGATGGAGACCAAGTGACGAGGCAGCATAGTTCTTTCTGGCCTAGTGGTCCAATTTTTTGGACTCTTTGTCCGGAGGTCTATCTGTGTCTCCTGAATTGCCTGTGCACTGAAACACAGATTTGGCCACCAGTCCCTCAGCTGAGGGATGCTCTGTGAACCCAGAAAGGGAGTCGATGGGAACAGCATACTTGCAGGCCATCCGGTCTGATGGCACAGGGCAGGAGGCAGGGTGCTGCCAAAACTCCAGGGCTGGGCCAACAATAGCTTCAGCCACAGGGAAGGCCTCTGTCAGAGAATCCCCTTTTGTCAAAATGTCTGTTATGGGATATTGAGCCTGTTTCTGAACAGGCTCCAAAAGTATCCCCATGGATTTGGAGATGAGATGGAGAATGCCCATGAAGGACATGGGACCTCCCTCAATCGAGAGACCCTCAATTGAATTGTAGAATGCAAGTCAGAGTCCTCAAACTCTGAGGAGTACCAATAAATTGGCCAACTACCCGATTCACCTTTGATCTGCCATGGACGGTTGGGAGTGAGGGTGACTGACAGCCTGTGCGGGAGGCCCTTCGTAGGCTGAGACTCCTTGGAAGGAGCCCTGGAGGGAGGCTGTTTAGGTAGCTGGCTCCACCACAATCGGTGGAGAGGCTGGTTTTGGCCGAGCCGGGAGATCTTCACTGGTTCCGCAGGCGGAGGGACGGTGTCATCCGGCTCTGGATGAGTCAGCATGGGGCTAGAGGGCAACAGCCATGTGATAGCCAGAGTGGAAGCTGGGGTCAACTTCAGACCAGCCAGCACCAACTGTTGCTACGTGAGATCCTTGTAGCATCAACGCTACTTGCCCCAAAGCCTCTCCTCTCCCGAGGAGGATGAGGATGAATGGCGGCGGCACCACTTTTGAGAACACCCTGAATGGTGTTTGTGAGATTTCTTTGGCCTATCGGTTAAAGGCGTCTTGAGACTGTGACCTCAACCATCAGGAGGACTGACGGGGGTGCTCAGAAGGGGCCGGGGAGAACCGCAGCTCCTCCAGATCAGGGACAGGGACCATGAAGAGGTTCCCAGCAGGCTGGGTCTCCTCCTTGGCAGGTCCAGTCAGGACTGGAGTCCTGAACAAGGAATTGTTGGCCTCATTGAGTGACAATGGGTCAACGGGGTCGATAATAATTTTTGACTGGGTCATCATCCCGCCTCTTAGCCGGCTGGCCTGACGGGGGTACTGTGAAGCCAGTGGCCAAGGCCACACTTTTGACTGAAGTCAAAACTGGAGATTCCTGTGACTGAGACATCTATCAATCCTAAGAACGATGTTGACGAGATATTTCCTCTCTTGACTCCTTATCCTTTTTACGGGAGTGGGAGAAGTGCGAACCCAACAGGCCCTCCCCCTTGGTCAGGCGAGACTGGCACAACTCCTTGAAGGAGCCTGAAAAGGTAGAGCCCAATTTGAGCAGTATAAAGACTGAAGTGGAAGAGGACCAATCGGCAGCCTGAGCCACCACCTCCTCGAAAGCCTTCATCTGCTCAAGCTGTTCAGCGAACCCCGCAGCAATGGAAACCGCCCAATGGGCCTCTTTAGATTTGACCAGTGGGTTGCATTTCTCCAGTTGGCCAAGCTGTAGCCTTACGAGATGACCGTCTAGCACGTTAGGCTGGAATGAGCGACAGAAGTCTCTGGCCTGGGTGTCATGAGAGTGGCCCAGACAGTAGACGCATGTGGCGTGCAGGTCGGTATGAGACATCTTCTGTCCACAAGGGCACAGGCAGAACCCGGGTGAGGACTTGTCCTCCATCACGGTTGCAATCTCAAAATGATGTGGTGAAACTCGAATGAGTTTAAGCTTAAGTAAGTAATCCGAAGATTTAGCCAGGGCCTACTCAAGCGACAAGGAGGGAACCTGAATCTTCCTGCGGAAAGGAAGATCTTATGTCAAGGGGTGGAGCCAAGGCATTTATCACCCGGGTGGGTGGGAGGAGCCAGCTTTTAGACCATCCAGCAAGATTTAAAGGGAAAGGGACATGCCCACAAGTGTGGATAAGAACAACATATCCACATCTCTAGAAACAAACCTTACTGTTTTTAAAACCTGTAGGTCCTATTTTCATTTTGGGTCCATCAAGTCATGCCAAACACTGATGACCCAGAGAAGACATGAGCAGTTCCTAACTGAAAAATATTTTAAATTTTAAAAACCTATAATGGTTAAAAATAGCTTAAAACAGGAGAAATGAGGTTTGGTTCCTTTTAAACTAAAACCACAACTGAAAGTCACCTAAACAATGTTCTGTTAGGTTAAACAGCCAACTATTACCTCGGTTCCCAAAAACATGAGGTACCGAGAACAATTAAAAGAGAAACTGCGGGGGAATCACGTGATGCCTCTGTGAAGCCAGCAGCACCACAGACCGGCTCACGCTTCGGTTTTCACTATTCTACTCATTTAAATATTTACTTTCCATTTTTTGTCTCTGAAACTAGCAGCACTGACTTCAGATAACCTCCTGTCTTTCAGAGGTGAAGTTTTCAACATACCAACTGCTATTTTCCACTTGAGAGCCACCTGTTTATCTCGCGGCCTATCTCCATCATGGAGGCCGAAATGCGCCAGGCTCCATTGGCTCACATGCCACCATAGACTCCAGAAAAGGGGCTGAAGAGACCAAAATATCAACCAGACACCCCCTCCAAAAATTCTGCCAGCTCCCCAACCTCAATACCTCTATTAGAGAAAAAATTTCTGGAAGAGTTGCAACCATTTAAGCAAGCTTTTCAGGAGCTCACAGCGGAGCTTAAAACAATGAGGGGGAAAACTCGCCAATACCAACAGAGCAACCTCCAATGTTGTGACACATACATCCTCCCTTGAAGGATGGAGAAACTCAATTGACCCTGAAATTACCAGTCTGCGATAGAAACTACAGAAAACTGAGAACGAATTGGAGGACTTGGAAGGTCGAAGTCACCGAAACAACATCTTAATCTTCGGCCTTCCAGAGGGGCCTATGTCACAAACCCACTCAGCAGGTCAGGCCCTCTACTCCTAAAGTGCCAACCTCCAAGCGCAGTCTTGTGAACAGTTTAACAGAACAAGGTAACTCTCTTGTCTGTTTTGTGAGTTTGGATCAACCTTTGGTCTCAAGCCTTGGAGGGATTCAAAGTGTGAACCTCTTGTTAGTGTACCCAATGCACAGGCTCAGATATTTCTGTCTTTGGGGGGCCAGATATCTTTGCCTATGGGCACCTAAGCAGGTATACAGAGATGAACCCTTAAAAACTTTAATAAAAACCTCAGATTTAAAATGCTTCTCTTTCCAGTTTGGTACCACCATTCAAGCTTGTGCTTTGTGTCTGCTATAACCATTTATACTTTTCTTACAAATGAAAAGAAAGTCAAAGACAGACCAAGTATGCTCTAAAAAAGAATTTTACTACAATAGATACAAACATGTAAAACACAAAATACAGAACTGTTATATCACAAGACATACAAATCTTTTAAAAGAACAAGATTTAAACAGTGCAAATTCCTACTTACAGTACTTAGATTTGACTCTCTTTCTAAATACATGTTTAAAAGTGCTCATAGATCTTTCCTTGTCAGAGTCTAGATAAAAAGTGTGTCTGAAGAAAAACAGAATAATCCTTAAACAAACTGTATTTGCCAACACCTTTTGTGTGAGGTCATCTAGCTCCTCCTCTGTCAGATTATATATAAAAAAAATATATATCTTATACAAAAACAGGATGTCTTTTCAAAGTATTACATTCTGCAACTTCAGCATGATTCATGCCCTTCAAATGACACTTCATTGATCTCATAATAAGCTTCCTCCTTGCAGGACATGAAAGCACTTTTATGATTTTCACACTAATACATCACAACCTGCTTTTCTTCCTCTGGACACGTCATAAAAAATGGATATGCTCAACTCAAGCTTCTTCCACCCTGTAATTAGCTTCAGACCTTCCAAAAACCTGTGTGTGTGATCTCACATGCTGTTTTCAGCATTTTTCTCATGGCTTTCATCTTTCAGCTGAAACCGAGGTGGGGAGGAGATGAGTGAGGTCATTCTAAGAGCACCAGATTTTTCAGCAGAGACAGCCAGTAATACATTTTTATATTTAAAACAAAATGATACAGCACTCAGAACTGGCTGTCCATGTCACAATTCCTCCCTACCTAGACTGAATTTGGGGGTTCTATCCCCTACATGGGATGAGCTTCCCAAATCAGTTCACTCCTCATAGACCCTAGACACCCCATCTGAGTTCTCGATCTTCATTCCAGCCCTATGTACGATTTTTAGATCATTCCCCTGTAAAGCAAGACTCCATCTTAGCAGTCTCCCATTGTTTTTCCCCATCTGCATCAGCCACACCAGGGGGTTGTGGTCAGTCTGCACCACAAAATGCTGCCCATACAAATATGGCTCTAATTTCTTTAGGGCCCACACTATGGCAAGACACTCCTTTTCCACCGAGGAGTACGCTTGCTCCCTGGGAAGCAGCTTCCTACTCAGGTACACTACTGGGTGATCTGTCCCTTGGCTGGATGTCTGACTCAGTACTGCCCCAATACCCATGTCTGAGGCGTCTGTCTGAACTATAAAGGTTTTGCTATAGCCAGGACTTGTAAAAACAGGAGCACTGCACAGTGCCTCCTTCAGTCTGGTAAAGGCTTCCTCACAGGCTGGGCCCCAGGTAATTTTCTTTGGCATCTTTTTCTTTGTCAGGTCAGATAGGGGAGCAGCCAGGGCACTGTAATTAGGTACACATTTCCTGTAGTACCCTGCTGTCCCTAGAAAGCTCCTGACCTGCTTCTGGGTTTCTGGTCTGGGCCATGTCTGGATCACCTCTATCTTTATTTGGTTAGGACGGAGCTGTCCCTGACCTACCACATGCCCGAGGTATGCCACTTCTCCCATGGCCACCTGGCACTTCTCAGCTTTGACAGTGAGCCCAGCCCTCTATATCCTGCCTAGCACTTCCCTAAGGTGGGGTAGGTGTTCCTCCCAGCTGGTACTCAAGATGGCAATGTCATCCAGGTACACCACGGTGTACTCCTCAGCACCATTTAACACCTAGTTCACCAGCCTTTGGGCAGGGCATTCTTTATTCTGAAAGGCATTACTTTAAACTCAAATAAGCCTATTGAAGTGATGAAGGCTGACTTCTCCCTAGCTCTGTCTGTCAATTCTACCTGCCAATACCCCTTGGTAAGGTCAATAGTCGTAAGGTAGGTCACACCTCCCAACTTGTCCAGAGGTTTGTCCATCTGGGGCATCGGATGGGCATCTGACTTTGTGACTGCATTCAGTCCACACAGAAATGAGTTGAGCCATCTGGCTTGGGCACAAGGACTACAGGTGAGGCCCAGGGGCTGTGAGATCTTTGGATTACCCTTAAATCCAGCATCTCCTCCATTTCCCTCCTAATGTCCTTTTGGACAGCCTCTGACACCTGATATATGGTCTGCCGTATGGGCGTCTGTGTCTGTCTCCATATCGTGTGTCACTAAGGGGGTTAGTCCAGGCTTGGCGCTAAACAATGGGGCAAAGTCTGCTAAAACCTCCCTTACTTTCTGGATCTGGGCCAGGGCTAGCTGGGGAAACAATTTTACTGTCTCCACAGAGGACTCTCTCTTGCTTTCCTCCAGCAAGTCCAAAAGAGGGGGTCTTCTTCATCCGTCCCCTCCCCATGACTACACACTGCAAACACCATGTCAGCCCTATTTGCATATGGCTTCATCATGTTGACATGGTATATCCTTTCTGTCTGTCTTCTGTCAGGTAACTCCACAATGATAAGAGACAATCTGGGATTACAATTATACATGAAAATGTTAGAAGTCTTGTTTGTAAAATGGATGAATACAGGGTTTGGGTTTCTGAATGATCTTGTGATATCTTAGCTATCTCTGAGACGTGGTTACACTCTGGTATTACCAATAAGGAAGTGGAATTAGCAGGGTATAATTTGATAAGGCAGGATGGGGTAAAAGGGGGGGGAGTATTGTTTTATATAAAAAAATTCATTGGGTTCATATCAGATCTTATTTGGGAAAAATGTGGAAGGGATTGATTATCTGGTCATGACGTTGTTGAAATTAAAATTGATATTGGGAGTTTTTTATGTACCTCCTAAAACTAAAGTAAATAAATTTGATATTCTAGCTGACACCCTTTTGGAAATATTGAAAGACCAAAGTGTAGTGTTAACTGGTGACTTTAATGCAGCTTGGGGACAAACAAGAGGTAAAAAACTTAAATTTAGCTTTGACATATTGGGTTTACAACAACTGATACACTATCCAACAAGATGTTTGAATAACAGAACTACAGGAACTATATTAGATTTGTTTTTTGTTTCACATGATTTGAAGGTTGAAGGCTGTAAAGTGTTGCCATTGAATTTGGGGGACCATAACCCTATTCAATGTCACTTGTCAATTCAAAAAATTAGGGTAAGGAAAATTGTGAATTTTGGATAGGTGATCTAAGGCATTTTAATGAATTATCTTTCAGGGATTGTCTTAGAAATTTTGATTGGTCAAGGGTATTTTTGATTCTGGATTTGAATTTGGCTATTCAAGAATTTACAGATTCTTTTTTGCATATAATTCAAATTCATGCTCCTAAAATAAGAAAGAGTAATAATGCTAAAAACCCATTATGGCTTAATGAAAAATTGAAAACCCATTTCCGTATTAAAAATAGGATATGGAAAAAATCTAAAAAATCTAAATTGGAGGGGGACTGGGATCTCTTTAAAAGATGGAGAAATAAATGTAAACAAAAGATTAAATTAGCAAAGAAAGAATATTTTCGGAGTTCCTTTTGTAATGTACAAGATCCAAATAAATTTTGGAAGGTTATCTCCAATTTAAAAAGTCCAGTGAAAACTCAAACCTCTATTAACTTCGTAGTAGGAGAAAATTTAATAGATAACCCTTTAGAAGTAGCAAATTTTTAAAATTTTTATTTTAGAGATTTACCAGATATAGAGATATCTATTCCTGGGACTGTTGTTCAGGATCACATACATCCTGTCGTCTCTGCTATAAATAATGAGGGTTTTAATTTGAAAAATATAAGGTTACAAGACGTAGCTAAAGAATTGAGACATTTAAAAATATCAAAACGTGCTGGAATAGATGGTATCGATCCCAAATTTTTGAAATTGGGGTCTGATATTATAGCCCCTATGATAACTTATTTTTATAATTGGAGTATACAATCTTCAATTGTTCCTGATTGTTGGAAAATGGGTGAAATTATTCCTATTCACAAAGGTGGTGATCTTACAGTCCCCTCTAATTATAGACAAATTACTTTGCTCCCCATTTTGTCTAAGGTGTTGGAAAGGCTGATAAATAATCAGCTTAGACAACACCTTGACTATTTAGGGTTATTGACAAATTGTCAACATGGATTTAGAGAGGGTAGGTCCACAAATACTGCCCTACTTGATTTTAGTAACCTGGTGACAACATCTTTGAACAAGGGTAATCAAACTGGGGCAGTGTTTGTGGACCTTAGCAAAGCCTTTGACTTAGTTCACCATGATACACTCTTGTTAAGATTACAGAATATGGGGATAAATAACAATTCCTTGCAGTGGTTTAGATCTTATTTAATGAACCGTAAACAAAGGGTGGTCTGTGGTGCTGCTGTCTCGGATCTCCTGGACTTATATCAGGGTGTACCTCAGGGCTCAATTTTGGGCCCTATGTTATTTAACATCTATATCAATAATCTTCCTGACTATGCGGCTTACACTGATGTCAGACTTTATGCAGATGACATAGTATTGGTTGCATCTGCTAGTGGTCCAGGAGATCTGAGACAGTGACTCCAGACAGATTTTTCTAATATTGAGTCTTGGATGAGGAATTCTGGACTTTTAATAAGTACTGGGAAAACTCAGAACATGATTTTTTCTGTGGGACCTCATGTAAAAAATTCTATTGACTTGAAGATTAGTTATTTGGACGGGACAAATGTACAAGAGGTCAATACTTATAAATATTTGGGAGTTATGGTTGATTATCGTTTTTCTTTTTCTGAACATATATCATTACAAATTTAAAAAGTAAATCAAAGATTGGGAGCATTAAGAAGGGTGTCAGGATGTTTGACTAGGGACATAAAGACTAAATTGATAAAACAATTGTTGCTACCCGTATTAGAATATGGTCTCCCATTATATAAACACTCCTATAAAAAATCCTTATTGAAGTTGGATCAGACTTACTATAGATTGGGGAATTATATTTTGAATAACAAACCTCGTGTCCATCATTGTTTAGTTTATCAGAAACTTGGATGGTTATATCCGTCAGCTCGAAGAGAATTTGTGTGGCTAACAATATGTTATGGTTTGATACATTCAAAAATGCATTCTTTAAGACATTTGTTTTGCTTGAATTCAGATTCAAAATATTTAGATATGTTTAGGAGATCAACAAGAAAATTGCCTACGATCCAAAATACAAATCGTATGGGGGATATGGTTTTGCAGAATAGTGTAGCTAGGTCATGGAATAAATTGTCTTGCCAAATTATTGAAATTTCTGACTTGCACATTTCTAAATTCGAATTGTATAATTATTTAAATGTTAGTTGTAATTGTTTTTAGGTCATTGTCTTTTGTGTTTTATGTGTATTTTGTCATGTTTTGTTGTTCTGTTAAATACCACAGTTATTTGTTGTAATGGGGATTTATTTCCCAACAGATAAACCTGTATAAAAATAAATTTTAAACAGAACAAACAAATAACAATGTAGTTCACATCATTTACCTTCCTAACCACTTTGTACGGTCCTGCCCACTCAGCTTGCAGCTTGTCTTTCTGGACCAGAATAAGGACCATGACTTCCTGACCCACCATGTACGAGCGAGCTCTGGCTCTACGGTCGTACCACACTTTTTGTTTCTGTTGGGCAGCTGCCAGGTTGCTCTGGGCTGTCCCCATTAGCTCCTTCAGCCTTTCCCTAAACCAAAGGATGTAATCCACAATGGGAGTTCCTGGGTGGTGTGCTTGCCTTCCCAGTCCTCCCAGATCAAGTCTAGGGGCCCACATACCTGGCGTCCATATAAGAGTTCGAAGGGGGAAAATCATGTCAACTCTTGGGGCCCCTCCCTGTATGCAAACAACAGGTGGGGAAGGCATTTCTCCCAGTCCCTCCCATGTTGTTCAGCAAACACCCGGAGCATTGACATTAGGGTATCATTGAATCGTTCCACAAGTCCACTGGCTTGTGGGTAACACAGTGTTGTGCATCTCTGCACCACCCTACACTTCTCCCATAAACATTTCATCAGGTCCAACATGAAGGAACCCCCTCAATCAGTGATTACCTCCTGCAGAAACCCAACATGGGAGAAAATCCCAAGTAAGGTATCTGCCACTTTGTCTGTCCTCAGTGAGGATAGGGTGACTGGCTCTGAGTACCGGGTGGCATAATCCACCACAGTCAGGATGAATATCTTTCCTGAGGAGCTGGGGGTATATAAAGGCCCCACAATATCCATTTCCACCCTCTGGAATGGCTCCTCCACTATGGACAAGGGGATCAGGGCGGCTTGGGTTTTCTTGCCCGCCTTCCCTATTTCATGGCGGTGACAAGACCTGCAATACTCCTTCAATCTGCCAAGAAGTTAGGTTCAGTAGAAGTTCTGGGACAACCGCTGCATTGTGCGCACGATTCCCAGATGACCCAACAAGGGAATATCATGTGCAGTTTTGAGCAACTGCTCACGATACCCCTGAGGAACGACAAGCTGCCTGCCTAGCATCCCTCCCTCTGTCTGCACTGCCTGCGTATACATAAGTCCATTTTCAATCAATCAATTAAATCAAAATCTTTATTTATCCAGGCGGGCACCATTGAGCAAGGCTCATTTGCAAGATGGACCTGGTCATGAATACATCAAAGTACAGTACAGAAGCAGGTATACAAAAAACGATAATATACAAGGAAGAAAAAGTATATACAGTGTATACAGTACAGTACAAGGTTGAAATAAATAAAAAAAAAACAGCATTATTTTACAATTGAAGAAGTCAGCAGATGTACAATCAACCATAGGCATACAGGGGCTATAAGCAGAGATCTTTTGAGTGAGGCAGTCAGCAACTACACATATAGGGGAAAGAGGCCATGTACGGGGTGGCAGGTTAGAGAGGTAAAGAAGAGGAGGGATATATTACAGATGACTGGGGGAAAAATTGAGCCAAAACCACAGAAAGTGATGATGGCTATCGTGTACTTGTTTATTATGATAATGATGGAGGAGGGGTAGATAATTGGGACACTACTATGGATGGGGTGGGACTTTAGCCAGGCTGGAGTGGACAGGGAAGGGTGGGTGCAGCAGGAAGAGTTAATAGGGAAGAGTGAGAGAGCCAGGGGTAGAAACATGGCGGGCACCAGGATGGAAAGGGGGAGTTGCGGAATTAGTGGGCTAGCGATGAGGAAAACATTTGCAAGGTGCTTTCATGTAGCGATCGTAGAGCACCTTGAAGATATTCAGGCTAACAGGGCAGCTTAGCTTCAAGTTCCTTAGTAAACTATTCCTCAACGTGGGTAAAGAGAAGCTTAGAGCAGCTTTGCTGAAATGAGTTTTGACCCTTGGAACTTGGAGGGCAATTAGGGAATAGCTCCTTAGAGCGTAGGTGCCTAACACACTCCAGGGAATACAATCTGAGACATATGAGGGGAGCTTGTTGGTCACTGCTCTGAAGGCCCAATAAACCTTATGTTGGCCATCACCTCCCTGTGCACCGTCTGAGTCTGCCCAAGCTCTCAGCTTCTCTAAACTAGGTCACTGCTCTGAGCAGCTGCAAACTCCTCACACATTCCCAAAGCATGGGACAGGTCCCCTTCAGTCGCTAAACTAGGGTCCCTAGCACTAGCGTCAGGGCCCTCAGGATCACTGTCAATCCCAACCCTCTGACAAGGGGTCACCCCTCCCTCTTCAGAGTAACCCTCTGTAGCTGTGTGGTTACTGGCTACTGGGGAAATTTCTACCCCCTTTTTATCAGTCTCCCCATCTGGAGACACAGGCTGGGGAACCAGCCTCTCAGTGGTTTCCACACTGGTTTCTGTGGGGTTCAGGAAGCTATAATTTTCCCTTGCCGATTGGCTATGGGTAACTGCACGTACCATCCCCTGCTGGAGACTGTTACCCAGGATCACATCCACAGCTAATGTTTTGGTTACAGTCACCTGTTGTACAATTCCCCCTGTTTCACCCCAGTCTAGGAGAACACCAGCCAGTGGTAATATTTTCTCTTCACCCGCAAAGTCCTGTACAGTGACATATTTACTGGGTATAAGCTGACCAAGCTATACCAGATCCCCCTTTACCAAGGTCAGGGATGCCCCTGTGTCCCTTAACCCTTGCGTCTGCACACCATTTACCATGACTGGGTGCATGTGTTCCCTCACATTCACTGGCATGCTTCCAGGAACACACAAGCAACTCACTTCTTTTCTAGCACCCTTTTGTGTATTATTACGTGCCTTTGTGGAGGGGTTGTGGGCTAACAGACAGACCAGACACCGAACTTCAGGTTCAACACACAATCTCTGTGTGATGTGTATTTAAAATACATAACATAACCTTCTGCAGTGGCATATTTCTTTTTCAGTACATCAGTTTGCAGCAACAGACTACAAATGTCTTTTCTCTGCACTTAGCCAGCACCTACTGACATTGATCTCTGATTCAATCCACTAGTTAAGATGTACCGATAACCCTTATGCAAGCCCTCATTTGCTTACATAGTGGGGACCCAAAAAGAAGAAAACCAAAACAAGCTATAAACAAAGAACTTCAATGCAAAATCACTGAAAGAACAGTTACCCCAAAGGGCACTGGTAACAAATCAAGTTTCAAAGAAATACAACATCATATATACGTCCATAATGCAATGCATCATGGGATACATGCAAATCACCATGACATTTAGACTTTTTCAGTTTACATCAATTTCCATGCATTTTAAACAGCATAACTAGCTTAATTTCTATAATAATCATCTAGTACTTTTTATCATTATCAAAAACACCTAGTGCCATGGCATTTTCAACATTTACAGGTTTCATAAACATTAAGTATATACATCAAGGTATTTTATAACATAGTGTTATTACATACTAAATCCAACAACAATTAACACAATCTGTTTTACATATTCTTGGAAATCACAATAATCTTCCTATACGAGGACCTGAGAGGGAAAAGGAAAATCAAAGAGGACACTATAGCATAGTCAAGAGAGGGAGAAGGGGTGCCCACAGGTGGCCAACCTTATAACCTTATGCACTAGAAATAGTAAAGGATAGATTAGGCTTGGAAACAGAAGAACTGTTGCAACAGATTTAAGAAAAGGTCGGTCCTCAAGAGTGGCAGGAGCTCCCGGTCACAGCCTTTTTGGGACACTGTCTGGCAATATGCCCAGTTTCTTTACACAACCAACAGGTATTTCTTACTTCAGAGAAATCTTTTTGTTGAAACCTGGGGCTAACTGGTTTCTGTGGAGGCAGTGAGGGTTTTAGCTGCCCTGAAGGTGCACTTTTCCCTTTATGCGCAGCCAGGTCCACCCCATTCACTCTCAGAGCAGGTCTGCTCTTGGCATAGTGGTCTGAGAGTTCAGCAGCTTCTTGCACTGTTTTAGAATCTCAGTCCTCTAGCCAGGTTTTTAGCTCTGCTGGGCAAGCCCAATAAAACTGTTCTAATAAAATCACATTTTCAATTTTATCAACAGAGTTTGCCTCAATTCCTTCCCACCAATGTTTTAAAAACTGACTTCGTTTCATGGCTAGCTCCTCATAGCTCATATCAGGGCTTCTCCTGAGCTTATGGAATTTAGCTCTGTATGATTCAGCAGTTAATTCAAACTTTTTTAACAGTGCAGCTTTTAGTTTGCTGCAATTATCACTGTCCTCATTGTCCATTTGACCCAATGTATCCCGAGCTTTCCCGGTAGGTAGCGAAGATAGCTGGAATCTCCAGGACTCTCTAGGAATTTTAGCCTGAATACAAACTTTTTCAAAAGAGTTTAAAAAGGCATCCGTATCTTCCCCCTCCTTAAATTCGGCTATTAATTTGGAGTTCAATTTGTAACCCAGTCCTGCAGTCCCAGTTAAACCCAAGCCACTTACCTGCTCTGGTGCCACTGGTCAGAGTTGTAGCTTCTCCAGTTTGTGTTGCCACTGGTGCTGCTCTCTCTTCTCCTCTGCAGCTCACTAGAGCTCACGCTCCTCACAGTCTGCCTCCCTCTGTTCTCTCTCTCCCTCCAGTTCCATCCTGCACAACTCAATTTGCAGCCTGAGTACCTCTGGATTCAAGATACTGGTGACCCTCCCCTGCTGCTGTGGCCCTTCACTGACAGTGGCCCTGATGTCCTCCTCATAGGCTCTGGACCCTTCACTGGCTGCTAGCCCTTCCACACTTGAGGTTTGATCCTTTCCAGTCATGGTTGGTGACTCACTGCTCTGGGTATCTGCTGCCATCAGGGCATCTATGAGGCTCTGCTTGCTTGCTTTCACCTCCAACAGGACTCCTCTTTCCCTGCACAACTGCCTTAAGTAATCTACAGTGTGCCTGCTGTAGTTGGAAGTCAGCTTTCCTGACTACTGCTACTCTGATTGCACTTTAGGAAAAATTAATAAAACGGGTAGGAGCTTGACTGTACACCAAGTGGTATATAGTTCTGTTTCCTTTTTAAAGTAAAACTTTTTTTCTTTCTTTGCAAGAGAGCTTACGGTCTCAGCTGACACAGAATTGTCATACTTGTGATATCAAAATTTTGCCACCGCTGCCAACCAATCTGTCACAAACCCACTCAGCAGGTCAGGCCCTCTACTCCCAAAGTGCTAACCTCCAAGCATAGTCTTGTGAGCAGTTTAACAGAACAAGGTAACCCTTTTGTCTGTTTTGTGAGTTCAGATCAACCTTTGGTCTCAAGTTTTGGAGAGATTCAAACTGTGAACCTCTTGTTAGCATACCCAATGCACAACTCAGATATTTCTGTCTTCAGGGGGCCAGATATCTTTACCTATGGGCACCTAACCAGGTATACAGAGATGAACCCTTAAAAACTTTAATAAAGACCTCAGATTTAAAATGCTTCTCTTTCCAGTTTGGTACCACCATTCAAGCTTATGCTTCATGTCTGCTATAACCATTTATACTTTTCTTACAAATGAAAAGAAGTCAAAGACAGACCAAGTATGCTCTAAAAAAATTTTTTACTACAATAGATAAAAATATGTAAAACACAAAATACAGAACTGTTATATCACAAGACATACAAATCTTTTAAAAGAACAAGGTTTAAACAGTGCAAATTCCTACTTACAGTACTTAGATTTGACTCTCTTTCTAAATACCTGTTTAAAAGTGCTCACAGATCTTTTCTTGCCAGAGTCTAGATAAAAAGTGTGTCTGAAATAAAACAGAATAATCCTTAAACTGTATTTGCCAACACCTTTTGTGTGAGGTCATCTAGCTCCTCCTCTTGCTTGGTTTACTTGGTTTCAAAGGACAAAAGAAGACTATTGCCCATCGAGATTGTCCCCCACTACATTGGTGGGATAATTATACCTTGTATTTGTTAAACTTGAACCAGCAATCCAGCCCTTTTTTGAAGACTGTATTGGAGCTACTGTCTACTAAGTATTGTGGGAGGAGATTCCACAATTTGGGGGTTCTTACTGTAAAGTAGTTTAACCTTTTTGTTGTTTTAGCTTTAGATACAAATATCTGGTTGTTATGATACAGGTGAAGTCCAACTGGTGGAGAAATGTAAGCCACAGTGGTGCATTAACTCTTGAGAATTCAGTTTTGTACAATAGGAGAAGGTCACCTCTGATGCGTCTTGTGCGTAGTGAGTGTAACCCTGTAACTCTTAATCTTTCCTCGTAGTCGAGTCCGGATAAAAAAGGGACCATTTTTGTAGCTCTTCTCTGCACCCTCTCAACCCTGTCAACGTCCTGCCCCAGATAGGGACTCCAGCAGCGGGATCCATAGTCCAAATGGGGCCTGACATAAGCCCTATACAAGGGGATTATGCATTCCTGTGTCCTAGACACAAACAAACGTTGAATCCGAGTGAGCAAGGCATTAGATTTCCTGGCTATCATCCTGCAGTGATCACTAGATGATAATTTATTAATGATTACCCCGAGACCTCGTTCTAATGGTGACAGATGAAGGGCAACACTGTTCAGAAAATAGGTCTGCCTAGGGTTATTCTTACCAAAGTGTACAACATGACACTTGTCTGAGTTGAGTGTCATTTTGTTTAAAACTGCCCATTCTTCGATGGATTTTAAATTGTTCCTCATGGAATCTCTGTTTATCGATGTAAGAACAGAGCCACACAGCTTGGTATCATCAGCGAATTTTGAGAGAACAATTTCGGGGCTGGCCTGCAGATCACTAATAAAGATGTTAAACAGGGTCGGCCCCAACACGGACCCCAGCGGGACCCCGCTGGTCACACTCAGTGAGTGGGAAAGTGTGCCATTAATTCTGACCTGCTGATATCTTCCACTCAACCAACCTGAGACCCAGTTAATTATGTAGTGAGAAAAACCCATATCATTCATTTTGTCGAGTAGAATGTCATGAGGGACTTTGTCGAATGCTCTACTGTAGTCGAGAAGTATCACATCCATAGGGATGCTGTCATCCAATGCCTTACTGACATGATTATAAAAGGAAACCAAGTTAGTAGTACAGGAGTATCCCTGCCTAAAGCCATGCTGTGTGGTGTCAGTCAAGTTACCCCCAACAGATTCATACTCTAAAAGTTTCTTAATAACTTTCTCCATGATCTTGCTTATAATGGAAGTCAGGCTTATTGGACGATAATTCTCTGGTTTGGAATGATTACCCTTCTTAAAGATTGGGACCACAGTGGCCATCGTCCAGTCTTGAGGGATAATTCCCTCATACAAGGATTTGTTGAATATAATTGAAAGTGGTTTAGCAATGGCAGCTGCTGTCTCTATTAGAAATCGGGGGGCTGATGTTATCAGGGCCTGGACTGGAATTGGATTTTAGGGATACAATTGCTTTTAGTATATCATCTCAGCGATGATGTAAGGGAAGTAACATTGTTTGTATGTTTGAAGTGCTTAGGAGCCTCTTTCTTGGTAAATACTGAGCAGAATTGTTTGTTAAATGTGTCTGCCATATCTTTGTCTGTTGATACAATTGTGTCATGTATACATAAGGGCCCCATGTGTCTATTATTTATTTTTTTATTGTTAAGGTAGGAAAATAGTGATTTATAGTTGTCTTTGGTATGGGCCAGACGAAACTCAAGTTTTTTTTTTGGATTGCAGAATGGCTTGTTTTAGTGATTTTAGAGTTTCCCTGTACTGAGCGAACAATAACTTTTTGGTGTCTCCCTTGCTGTTTTTAACTAGTTTAAATAGCCTCTGCTTGTTCTTAATTAAGGTTTTGATGGTATTGTTAAACCACAGGGGTATTTTCCCCTTTTTATTATATTTTTTTGTTATAGGAACATATAATTTTTCTGAGTTATAAATGGTAGATTTGAAAAAGTCCCAAGATTCTTCCATGGAAAGGGAGGATAGTACTGTATCCCAAGAAATTGAGTTTAATTGGTTATTGATAGCATTAAAATTAGCTTTTTTGTAATTTTTAAATTCAGTATAGTTGGTGATGTGTTGACAAAATGTCAGTGTAATGGAAATGGTGTAGTGATCACTTGATCCTAGTGGGGCACCAATTATAATTTTGGATATTAGATTCCCTGTATTTGTAATAACCAAGTCCAGTATGTTGTCACCTCGTGTTGGTTCTGTAATGATTTGTTCAAGGCCCATATCAACCATGAGTGTGATTAAGTCTTTCTCGGCCTCCGTACTTCCAGTTAAAGAATACCAATTTATAGTAGGCAGGTTAAAGTCACCCAGTATGATGATTTTTCCTTTAGAGGCCATGTCTAAGATTTCATTATTTAGGCATGAAGAATATTCTTTATTAGATGTCGGGGGCCTATAGCATGTCCCTACCATCAGTTGTGTGTAACCCTTAAGCTGGATGTTAACCAGATAGATTCAATATTACTCATTGTGGGATTTGGAATGAGGATATGTCATCTCTAACATAGAGACATACCCCCCATTTGTCCCTAGACGGTCCTTATGATATAGTTTATACCCTGGGATATGCTGGATCCAAGAAGTATCAGGATCCCACCAAGTTTCTGTGATAGAGATGAGTCCATATTTATTCAGCTGACACATAGCTTCTAGTTCAGCTATTTTGACCTGGTTTAAAGATCTGGCATTTAGACTGAGTACCTCACACTCAGAGGTGTCTGTAGTAGGTCTTTTTAGAGAACAGGATCTTTTGTCACTGATCTCACCCCCAGGTATTAGTTTAAAAGTTTGTCAGATTATATATAAAAAAATATATATCTTTTACAAAAACTGGATGTCTTTTCAAAGTATTACATTCTGCAACTTCAGCATAATTCATGCCCTTCAAATGACACTGTGTTGATCTCATAATAAGCTTTCTCCTTCCAGGACATGAAAGCATCTTAATGATTTTTGCACTAATATATCACAACTTGCTTTTCTTCTTCTGGACAAGTCATAAAAAATGGATATGCTCAACTCAAGCTTCTTCCACCCTGTAATTAGCTTCAGGCCTTCCACGTAACACATTGTCTCTAAAACCTGTGTGTGTGTGAGCTCACATGCTGTTTTCAGCATTTTTCTCAAGGCTTTCATCTTTCAGGTGAAACCTGGGGGGGTGAGTGAGGTCATTCTAAGAGCACCAGATTTTTCAGCAGAGACAGCCAGTAATACATTATTATATTTAAAACAAAATGATACAGCACTCAGAACTGGCTGTCCATGTCACAGCCTATACCTATACTTTTTCTTCAGAAAATGCTCACTAAGATTGTGAGGCCTTCTCCTAATAATACCACACATATTATAGAGATGGCAAACCGTTATTTAAGACCCAAGCCCACATCAGGGAAGCCCCCGTGTCCCTTAATTATAACGTTTTTGAATTATCTGGATAAAACCCACATTCTTGGGCACGTTCGGGAGCTTCAACAAGTGCTATGGGAGGGACAGCAGCTTAGATTCTCCCAAGATCTACCCAACACAATGAGACAAAGATGGGTGAAATATCACCAAATAGTGTCTAAATGTATTGCAGCTGGAATTAAGTACAAGGTCCAATATCCCTCATGACTTTCAATATTTACCTCGGGATCCTGGCATAACTACAACACCGCTCAGCAAGCTCTTCCAGCTCTGCAAGCCCTGCTCCCAGATCTCTTTTCTGTTCGCTGACATTTAGTTATCAACAAGTCTACAGGAACAGCTGTAAATTTTTTGCATGAATGTGCTGTGCGCTTGATTGTTGTAGCCCTGAGTAACCACACGAGGGCAACAAAGATCTGCATTACAGAATAGCAGGCTTATTTAATGCAGGGAGTTTGTCTCCTTTCTTTACACTGGACTCTGCAATTACTTATTTTAAGTTCTCAGTGTCTCAGCCAATCTTCTAGACTCATGGAGATCGCTTAGTGACCTTATGATTGGATTCCCTACACTACAAGATCTGCATCTAGCTTCCCCTTCCACCCGGAGAACTTCTGCATTCTCTAGTTTTGCAGGAACAACTCTGAATTTCAACAAGACTCTGCGAATTAGTCTGCACAGCTGTTTGCAGTCATAG
The DNA here is from genome assembly GCA_016271365.2 of Neoceratodus forsteri. Lineage (NCBI taxonomy): Eukaryota > Metazoa > Chordata > Ceratodontiformes > Ceratodontidae > Neoceratodus > Neoceratodus forsteri. The sequence goes on along the minus strand of CM057452.1, from coordinate 262,130,773 downwards.
CACTCGATCGCATGGGGGCAGCACACCATATAAAAGTCTGATCAGTTCTCTACAAAAGGTTGCAATACCCTCTGCTGAATTAGTTTATTATTAAAACGAGGGCAGCAATCTGACCAGTTCAGTGCCTCTGACCCATTAGAAATTTACATTACCCTGTCTATAACATCAAGCCCTGCTTTCCACTTCTGCAAGCTGCCAATGAGTAAATTGATCAAAGTTAACATCTACATGGACAACTTCAGAGAGACTTTTTGTGTGTTCAATTTAAGTTCTCCTCTCCCATGCTAAGGGAAGAGAAAATCTACTAGTTGATCAATATGAACGAAAGTCAATCCTTTGGCCCATGTCATTCTCTTTTTATTGCCTGGAGCATTTGTTCGAGGTTTAAACATTGTTTCAAACAACATGAAGTCTTGCTGTATTCAGACATAATGCAGTTAGCCCCAGCACTTGAACTGCCCCGGAGAGGAAAGAGTTAACTCCATGCAGAAGCATGGAATGTTGACTTTCCAAACCTCTGTCTGTGGTACTTACCAGTGCAACCATCAGATTCTTTACTCCACCTAACGGTGAAGTCACTCCGGAGATTCCTCTGCTCGGTTTAGTAAACGTAAAGCGTTCGGTTTAAAACTTATTCTTTATTGTTTTTTCAGATTTCCAGCCTCTGTCTATGGTACAGGTAGTGTGGTAGATAGGCAGTGACTGTATTTTATTTTAAATAACTTGTGGAAATTGTTGGTTTCTTCGGTTTCTTCCTGGTCGGTCCGGTTAGGAACCGACCTTGTGTTTCCTTCTAATTTTAAATTTATTATTTTAGAGTGGTGTTCCGGTACTGATCAGTTTCAAAACAACTGGGCTTTTTCTCAGTTCTTTTTCAAACCCGTGACACGGTTGTTACCGATCGGTTGGTATTATCTGGCTTGAATGCTTCTATAGGGTAATTTTGGTAGGTTGGCCATGTCTGAGAAACCCAAAAAGAAAACCGGTCCCACCGAGTTTCAACACTGTACTGAGTGTGGGGAGGCTTTTGCCAATGCCAACCCCCCCACCTCATCTGTATTTATTCTCTGGGGTTTGACCACCTCCAGTCAGACTGCTAAATTTGCAAAAACTTTCTTTAAACCACTCTAGAAAAAACACTGAGTAGGTTGAAGGAAAGGGAGGCTGAGAAATCCATAGACCCAGATGGCCAGCCCGGTTCGGTTATGGCAGAACCTGGGGAGATAACACAAAAAGGCTGCTCCAATCCTAAGTTGTGCCTGTGTAAAAAGCTGAACACCAAGAATAAAAAGACACAGCACCAACACTTCCAAAAATATGCTATATTGTGCGTATTAACTGATAGCATCACAATACAGAAACGCCATGCAGGACAAAACAGTTTGAACAGACAAAAGGTCTGACCGGTTTCACGCCAAAAGCAGTGCCTCCTCAGGGACACACATACCTATTACCCATTACTCACTATAAATCTAAATCAATTAAAGTGACAGTACACCATTACTAAAAGTATATATATAAGAAATATAAAAATACCTAAAAATGGATGTATAGCAACACTTCATCTTCGGGAGTTGAAAAAACATTAATTTAATCCAAGCATCATTTATATTTGCAACAAACATAAACTTTAATAATAAAGAATATAAAAAGAAAACAGGAAAAAGGGGGGGAAGAAAAAAGTGGAAAGGATAGAGAAACAAAAAAAGGAAGAGTAAAGGAGAGACGAGGGAAAAAAAGGGAAGGAAAAGTGGATGAAATAAAGGGAAAGAAGGAGAGGTGGAAAGAAAACATACCATAGCAAATTTAGAAAATCCTCATCTATTTCAAAAAAGGACCCAAATCAAACGAGTCATTTAGCCCCGGCTAGCACAATGCATTCAAAGCATGGATCCAAAATGCTTCTCTCTGTAAAATTTTGGTTTTAACATCCCTTCCCCGTGGCCCAACAGTAACTTTTTCCATACCACAGAAAGAAAAAGCATGTATACGTGCATCTGAACATTGTTGTAAATGTTGCACCAGGGCATTCTTGATATTATGACACCGAATATCACTCAGGTGCTCACAAACCCTGAGTCTCAACGTTCGTGTAGTTTTCCCCATATAAAATGCCCCACAGGTGCATGTTGCCAAATATCGACCCCACTGAAGAACAATTAATAAACTGTCTAATGAAAACTGTCTAGTCACATTATTTGTAGAAAACGATTTGGTCTGATGCATGACATTACAAAACTTACAACGACCACAACGAAAAAATCCAACTGGCTGTACCGACAGCCAACCCTTCTTATCAACAGTAACTGATTGGTACGAATGAACTAAATGATCCGCAATATTTTTCCCCCTTCTATAAACAAATCTGGGGCTAGACTTTATTACATCTGCCAGTGCAGGATCAGTATTTAACATCCCCCAATGCTTATTAATAATGGACCTAACAGGGGATGCATTTTGACCAAATGTAGTTACAAAGCTCATGGGTAAGTCATCTATATTCTGATTTTGGGCTTTAGTGCGATACTGAAGCAAATCCACTCTAGGCATATGCCTTACCTGATCCATGCTATGTTGCAACCCACCAACCGCATAACCTCTTTCCAAAAATCTATCAGCCATACTACAGAGATTACGTTCGAAATCTTCATTATCACTGCAATTATGGCTAACTCTCATAAACTGGGACTTAGGTATGTTCTTGATGGTGGTCGGGGATGACAACTAGAAGCAAGTAAAAATTAATTTCTATCAGTGGTCTTACGATAAAGGGATGTACCTAAAGTCCCATCCGATAGCTTGACAATATCTAAATCAAGAAATTCAATGTTTCATATCTGCCTGCACTGAAAATCTTAAATTTTCATTTGAAGAATGTAAATATGACACAAAATCATCCAATTCACTTAATGTTCCCCGCCACACCATCAAAATGTCGTCAATGAAACGTCTCCAAAAATCTATTTTATCATAGAATGGATTTTTATCAGAATCATAAATATGCTCTTGTTCCCAAAGTCCCAGATATAAGTTTGCGTAATTCGGAGCAAAAGTTGCCCCCATCGCAGTGCCTTTGATTTGATGGTAATATTTACCCTGGAAGACAAAAATATTACCTGTTAACACAAATTCTGATAACTGGATTAAAAAATCTATTTCATTAACATCCAACACTGTTTTATGAATCAACCAAAAACGTAAAGCCTGTAGCCCCCCCGATGCGGTATATTTGTATACAAGGATTCAATATCCATAGAGACTAACAACCATTGTTGTTCCAATTGCATGTCACCCAAGAGACCCAAGATCTGAGTTGTGTCCTTCAAATAAGAAGGTAATGTAAAAACCATATCTCTTATATGTGCATCCACAAATTTCGATAATGGTTCAGTCAAGGAACCAATACTAGCCACAATAGGTCTTCCCGGGGGGCACTGCAATCTCTTATGAACTTTGGGTAGTATGTAAAAAGTAGGTCTCACTGGATAATCAACAGTTAAGAAGTTCAATGAATCCTTAGTTAATAATCTGGTTCTGAAAGCCTGTAACAAAAAATTGTCAATATTCTTTTTGAATTCCAAGGTAAGATCTCTGTCCAATGCAGCATAAAAAATTTCATTTTTTAACTGACGCTGGACCTCATGCACATAGTCAGAAGTATTCATGACCACAACAGCACCTCCCTTGTCTGCCGACTTGATCGTAATAAGTTGGTTGCTCCCTAACTCAGCCAGTGCTGCCTTTTCATTTCGAGTCATATTATTGTATGAAAAGTGCTGCCTCTCCTCGAATAGAGTATCAATATCATTAAGGCATGCGGTTTCAAAAGTCAGGATAGCTGCTGACGGTGGTGGGTTGAACTTAGACACTCCTCTAAACCGTAGCAAATTGCCATCTCCTTCTGAGGACATAATTGGAGCCATATCAACATTGGTGACCGGAGCCTTAACGTACTGACCACGTTGTTTATTGAAGAAAGATTTCAAACTTAATTTACGAGTAAACCTCTTTATGTCCAAAAAAATATCAAAGCGTGATATAGTACATGTTGGCACAAATTTAAGTCCTTTTTGTAAAACAGATGATTGAACTTCTGTAAGGGTAACATCTGAAAGATTGATGACATTCGTTTCTACAATCTCCCCCTGTTTTTCTGTGTACTCTTTTGATGAAACATTTGTCTTCTGTTGCTGTTAGATTTTGTTACCACCTGCCTCCTTCTGCCACCCCGGCGGTCCTGGATCTGACTCAACCTGACTAATCTCTCTGAACGGTGAGGCTGACTGTCGTTCACACTGATGTCCTCTAAAGGGTCATCCGAGGACTCGGAGGTGGAAAAAAAAACTAGATTCCACATTAGTACTATTTCGTAGGATGGATTTTGATTTAGATCTATTACCATCCATTTTATTTTTATAATTACTACGTTTATGTCTCCCACTCATTTCAGACCCTTTCCAAGTGAACACACGGTCCAGGGCATAGTCAAGTCAGTCACGTTCAAATTTTCTCATCTTTACTGCTTTTAGTCGATTGTCCTGCTTCATAATGGCTGTTTTCAATTTATTTTCCAGTTCTTTAAATTCAGGCTCATGACAGTAGCCTACAAACACAACTTCTTTTTGTTTCACAAGAGGCTCAATTGCTGCCTTCTGATTTTGGTAGTCTCTAATGATGCACTCCTGAAGTCATCATGGGGCACATTGCAATTGATTAAGCCAGTCCGTTTAAACTCAGGACGCTCCATCCCATATCCTGGCCATTTTACGATCGCACAAACCTCTTGGAACTCGATTGACTTTAACATATGCCTCAAGACTAGTCTGATTCCAATAAATTCTTCTCGCCTTCAATATTAATTTTTCCAACTCGTAATAAGCAGTAAAAATACTTGCCACAGGTTCACAGTAAGGAACATCCACAGGTCGCATATTAGCATCCACAGGACCCGCCGAATTAGATTCAGTGGAGATGAATGGATTCGAACCTCCGACTCGCGAAAACAAAAAACTGCTGAACGTCGAAAAACCATCATGACCAGCATGTACATCTTCTAATTTAGAGGACATATTGAGTAAAAAGGCAATTGTGCAATAATAAAAGTCACAAACGCCCAAAAAAGACCCAAAAACGTAATAGGTCTCTCAAAAATCACTCAAGCGTTAACATGGAAGTAGGAATGAGCTAGCCAGAAACAAACGCAATTGCAGAAAACACAAAAAGGCTGCTCCAATCCTAAGTTGTGCCTGTGTAAAAAGCTGAACACCGAGAACAAAAGGACACAGCACCAACACTTCCAAAAATATGCTATATTATGCGTATTAACCTGGGGAGATGCCTACTGATGTAGGCAATACCTCCTCGGGCAAAAGGAGAGCCGACTCTGAGGGGTCAGTTCCGGCAAAAAAGAAACTAAAGTCTGTTGGTTCAGATCCAGTACCGCTTACTTCAACAGCGGACGAGATAGCCAAAATGATTAGTACTGTCCAATCGCTTCGTCTGGTTCCATCTGAACCGGTGCCGCTGGTTAGGCAGTCGGTTCGGTCGGAACCGGCTCCTTTAGATTACGATCCGGATGCTTTCTATGAGAAGTGGGAGGGAGACGAAGACTATCCCAATGATGATGAGGATGACTACGATGGTGAGGGTCTGGATGTGCCCATTGAACCGGACATCTCCCCAGACAGACCCTCTGATGTCTCCCCTCCCAGACTTTCTGAGTCCCCGTCTCACTTCTTGTTTTACAAGAAGGTGGCTGAAACCCTCCAGCTCCCTTTGGTTGAAGCTGCTGAGGAGGAAGAATAGCCTGATTTTATGGAGATGATGGACATCCCAGAGTCCAAAAGGTTGTCTATTCCCCTTTACAAGTCCTTGGGGAAAGAGGCAAAAAAGATTCTACAGATTCCTAACTCTTTACCTCCTGTAGATAAAAGAATGGACAGGAGATACATGTTATCAGGCTCAGCTGCGGAGTTCCTTTATTCACATAGCAGCCATGTTGGGGTAGTGCAGGCTGCAGTCTGTGACAGGGCAAACATTTCTTTGGCTTCACACCACCCAGACAAGGACTCCAGTAAAGTCAATGCCGTGGCCAAGAAACTATACTTGGCATCCTTTTTGGGACTCAGGCAGGCAAATTGTATGACCTACACAGCCAGGTACCAGAAGTCCAGTTGGGATACAGTTCTGGAACTGGCTAAAAAGGCCCCCCCCCAACTAGCCAAAGAGCTGGAGGAAGTGGCTGTGGATGGAATTGAGGCATCCAAAGTACAATTTCACGCTGCTGTCGACTCCAACGATGTGGCATCCAGAGTCATGGCCACATCTGTGTCTCTCAGAAGGCATGCTTTGCTCAGATGTACTAGCCTATCACAGGACACCCAGTCTAAGGCTATGGATTTTCCTGTAGTTGGTAACTCTCTGTTTGGGGAGCAGACAGAAGCTTACATGATGAATATAGAACCACTTACAGGAGTGCACAGGCCAAGGAAAGGCAAGCCACTCCTCAGAAGCAGCAGTCCAGGGGCAGGGGCAGGTCTTTTCACAGGCCTTTTTAACCAAGCCCAGGCCCCCTCGTCTTACCCACAAAGGGTTTTTTTTTCCAAGGGAGGGGTAGAAGGGGGATGAGCAGGGCTGCTTCTTCCTCCCAATCTAAGGCTCCTGCCAAGCAGACACCCTGAGGTGTCAGCCCGGGTCAACTTTTCAATCCCAGTAGGAGGCAGGCTGGCTTACTACTTTCAGGCCTAGAAGTCTGTTACCTAGCTCACAGCTTCAGAAGGTACCCAAAAATGAGGGCCAAGTCTTTTCCACCTGCATCAGTTTCAGAAACCCTTGCCCTAGAGGCATAGGTTTCCTCTCTCCTGGCTCTCAGAGCCATACAGAAGGTTCCTACTCAACACAGGGGAAAAGGCCTGTACTCCAGGTACTTCCTCACCCCAAAGAAAACAGGGGAGTGGTGACCAATCCTGGATCTAAGGTATCTGAACAAACACATTTCAAAACCCCAAGTTCAAAATGGTAACTCTGGGAATAATCCTTCCCTCTTTAAGGCCAGGAGATTGGCTAGCATCACTGGACCTCAAGGATGCCTACTTCCATATCCTTATAAGGTGCTCCCACAGAAAATACCTCAGTTTGAGTTGCCTTTAGGCCATTATCAGTTCAAGGCCATGCCTTTTGGCATAACATCAGCTCCAAGGGTGTTTACAAAGTGCCTTGCAGTAGTGGTGGCTTACCTCAGAAGACAAGGTATCACCATTTGTCCATATCTGGACGACTGGCTCCTAGTAGGGCAGTCTTCAGACCAGGTTGGGTCAGCTCTGCAAACCACTCAGGACTTACTCAGTTCCTTGGAATTTCTTCTCAATCTGCCAAAATCTGTCCTCAAACCAGTACAGCTTCTCACCTTCATAGGGGTGGAATTGGATACTACCCAAGCAAAAGCTTTCCTTTCTCTGGCAAGGGTGAAGACCTTAGTAGACCTCGCTTCCTCCTTTCGGCCTCAGGTTTCTCTTCCAGCGAGACAGTTCCTCCAAATCCTGGACCACATGGAAGCCTCTACTGCAGTGGTTCAGGGAGCCAAATTTCAGATGCAGGACATTCAGTTCCATCTAAGGTCCTTTTGGTCACAGAGAACAGATTCTCTCACCAAACTGATTCCAGTGACCCAAACTCTGGTCCATGCTCTCCAGTGGTGGCTGGACCAGGACAACCTCAGACAAGGGGTTCCATTTCTCTCTCAACTTCCATCAGTAGTACTGACTACGGATGCTTCTCTCCTAGGCTGGGGAGCCTAACTGGGAGCCCTAACAGCTCAGTAGATCTGGTCCCCGCAGGAGTCTCTTCTTCATATCAACCTCCTGGAACGCAGGGCAGTATTTCTAGCCCTTCAGAACTTTTTGGATTCAATCAAAGGCAAGGTGGTCCAAATCAGGACGGACAACACTACCACAATGTGGTACATAAACAAGCAGGGAGGCACTCAGTCCATGGCCTTGTGCACAGAGGCCATGAAAATTTGGTCTCTGGCCTATTCCCTTCAGACTTCCCTGGTAGCAGTTCATCTTCCAGGGAAGGACAATGTGCTGGCAGAAGCCCTGAACAGGATTTCACAGGGGCATCACGAATGGTCCTTGAATCCTCACATTCTGAGGATCATTTTCTCCAAGTGGGGCACTCCAGAAATAGATCTATTTGCAGCACCAGACAATCATCAGCTTTCTCTGTTTTGCTGCAGACCTCCAGTCCTGGGGACAGTTCCCCAGGATGCCCTCATTCTGAACTGGAAGGGCAGGTTTCTCTATGCTTTCCCTCTCCTGTTCAGAGTTCTGATCAAGATAAGAACTCAACCCTGCACAGTGATACTGGTGGCTCCAGATTGGGCCAGACAACCCTGGTATCCTCTAGTGCCATCCTTGGCTGTCTCATGGCCCCTGTCTCTTCCCATGAGATACAGTCTTCTCTCCTCCTCCTGCTCCCAGGGGTGGATCTGGTACCCCAATCTCCAATCCCTCAACCTCAAGGCCTGGCTCTTGAAGAGTTAGAATATGCAGCTCTACATCTCTCTCAGGGAGTTCTGGATGTTCTCAAGGTCTCCAGGAAAACTTCCACTAGAAAAACTTACAATTCCAAATGGAAGAGGTTCAGTATTTGGTGCTCCCAGAAAGGTATTGTGCCTGATTCTGTAGGCATTTCCACAACCTTAGATTATGTAGCTCATCTGAATAGTCTAGGCCTTAGGCTTGCCACTCTGAAGGTTCATCTAGCAGCTGTCTCTGCATTCCTTTCAGCAGGGAAGGGCTCTTCCCTGGCATCTCATCCTGTTTTCAGGAAGTTTTTCAAAGGTCTGGTTCACATTAACCCTCCCTTTAGGGAGCCTACTCCACCTTGGGATCTTAATGTCTGCATTGCTCAGCTTATGCAGCCACCCTTTGAGCCTATGGCTATGGCTGAATTGAAGTACTTGACCTGGAAAACTGTGTTGCTGGTAGCTATTACTTCTGCCAGGTGGATTAGTGAATTACAGGCCCTGTCAGTTGAACCTGACTTCATATCCTTCCATAGGGATAAAGTGGTCCTAAGAACTAATAGGAGGTTCTTGCCTAAAGTGATATCGGATTTTCACCTAAAGCAGTCTATGTCTCTTCCTGTATTTTTCACTGACCATTCTTCCCCAGGGGAAAGAAGATTACACAGTTTGGATGTTAAAAGGGCACTTAGCTAATACATAGAGCATACTAAGGCACACAGAAATGACTGTCTTCAATTGTTCCTCACTTATGGTGAAGTGGGGAAAGGTAAGCCTGCCACTAAGAGAACCACTGCCAGGTGGATTGTTCCCTGTATACAATTTTGCTATGACAAATTGGGTAGAACACCCCCTTCAGGCCTGAGGGCTCACTCGACTAGGGGTACAGCTGCTACTCTAGCTGTGGCCAGAGATATACCCTTGTTAGAGATCTGTAAAGCAGCCACCTGGAAAACAGTACATACATTCACCAAGCATTACTCTCTGGACATCCAGTCTAGGAATGATGCTAGGTTTAGCACAGCAGTACTGCAGAGCCTGTTCCCAAAGTAGGTTCTGCATTCCCTCCTCCATAGGGAACTGCTTGGTAGTCTGCATTATGTCTGCATACAGCAAGACTTCATGTTGTTTGAAGAAAAAATTACTCACCATAGTAATGTTGTTTCTTCTAATGGAGTCTTGCTATATTCAGACCTCCCACCCTGCCTCCCCTCTCAGAACCTGTTTTTGGAAAGTGGGTTGGCAGGCACAGTGTTGCACCTCAGGGGTGTACCTTGTACCTTCCCTCTTGGTGGGGTAACTTATGTTTTTCCTTCTTGTGTTGCATAGTTTGAATTGTCACTACCTTATTTCTTCTTGGGTTCTCGACTTGAGTCTTTTTGGACCCCAAAAAGTATTTTGCCTTTTGGCTATGTGTTCAAACAATTTCCACATTTTAGTGTGAAGTTAGTTAGTTGCTCATAAAAATCTAATGGTTGCACTGGTAAGTACCACAGACAGAGGTTTGAAAACTGAGCTCGAGCTCTATGTTCCATGCTTCTGCATGGAGTTAACTTTTTCCTCTCTGGGGCAGTTCAAGTGCTGGGGCTAACTGCATTATGTCTGAATACAGCAAGACTCCATTAGAAGAAACAACATTACTATGGTGAGTAATTTTTTTCTTTTATACTCTTATGTAGGTGTAATTAGCTGGGGTGGGAAGGTCAGAGCAGGAAGGAAAGGTCTGTGGGAGTTTTGTAGTCTTTACAGAGTGTTATGTACCATAATAGAGGAAGGGGGTAACCACAGCTAATACTTGTGCACTCTCCACAAAATTAATTTTCTGTTTAATGGGTCTTCTTGGTCTGCAGTACTTAGCAGATCATGCCTCAGATCAACCCAGTAAATATTTCAATTATGTTGCTGTGGATATGGAATGTTGTTGAAGGGAGGGGGGTTGGGGAAGGGGTGGGGAATTTGTAACATACTTTTTCTTAGTAATTTAGTTTGGATATATTTACAGGGGATGGAGGGGTATGGCAAACTGGTACACACTGCGATTCTTGTTACTGCAATTCAGCGTCTGGAGAGAACCACTCATGGCTTCTGGGGTCTACCTCAAGTAACTATCTTCAAGGTAACAATATTATATGACTGTTTATAAAATAATGTTCTTGGAATGTAAAAGGTGCCCAATCTCCGTTAAAAAGAACCAAAATACTGTTATGTCTGCATAATCTAGATGTGGACATTGCTTTCCTCCAGGAAACCCACTTGCCCTTATCCCAGGTACTCTCATTTAGGAGAACCTGGGTAGGTCAAGTTCTGGGTATAGGTCCTAATTCTCATAAGGGTGGTGTTGCTATTTTAATAGCACACAGATTACCCTTCTGTCTACTGGACATCATAGTGGACATACAAAATAGATATATCATAATTAAAGCTCTGATTGGTCACTCAGAAGTAGTTCTCGGGTCTATCTATGGCCCAAACACTGATGATCCCCAGTATTTTGGTTCTTTTTACTGGAGATTGGGCACCTTTTACATTCCGAGAACATTATTTTATAAACAACCATATAATATTGTTACCTTGAAGATAGTTACTTGAGGTAGATCCCAGAAGTCAGTGGAGCACAGGATCCAAGGCAGCATGGGTTCACAGCGGGAAGGTCATGTCAGACGAATCTAATAGATTTCTTTGACTGGGTGACCAAAGTAGTAGACCAGGGAGGGGCTGTGGACATGGCCTACCTAGACTTTAGCAAGGCATTTGACACAGTCCCACACAAAAGATTAGTAGTCAAATTAACCAGCCTGGGAGTGGGTCCCAGGTGGTAGCCTAGGTAAAACATTGGCTGGACAACAGGACACAGAAGGTAATTGTAAATGGAGTCCACTCTGAAGAAAGGGCGGTTACTAGTGGGGCACCGCCAAGTTCAGTATTGGGTCCAGTCCTTTTAATGTCTTCATCAGCGACATTGCAGAGGGACTGGAAGGAAAGTATGCCTTTTGCAGATGACACAAAGATCTGCAACAGGGTTGATACACAAGGAGGCGTGGAAAGGATGAAAGGGACTTGGCAGGTTGGAGGAATGGTCAGACTATGGCAGCTAGGATTCAATGCAAAAAAGTGCAAAATAATGCACCTGGAAAACAAGAACCCAGGGGAAGAATACACAATGGGTGGGGAGATAGTAACAACAAAACAGGAAAGGGACCTGGGGGTAATCATATCAGATAACCTTAAGGTTAGCAAGCAATGTGAGAAGGCAGTAGGGAGGGCCGGGGGTATACTGGGATGTATAGGGAGAGGCATCAGCAGCAGAAAACAGGAAATTGTTATCCCTCTGTACAGACAGTTGGTGAGACCCGATCTGGACTACTGTGTCAAGTTCTGGAGACCCCATCTCCGCAAGGACATAGACATGATAGAGGCAGTCCAGAGGAGGGCAACTAAAATGATGCAGGGTCTGCAAGAGAAGCCGTATGAGGAGAGACTAAAGGAGCTTAATATGTATACCCTTGAGGAAAGAAGGGAGAGGGGGGACATGATAGAAACTTTCAAGTACCTCAAGGGAATCAACAAAGTCCAAGAGGGGAGCATCTTTCAGAAAAAGAGACTTGCAAGAACAAGGGGACACAATTTAAAGATAGAAGGAGGGCGGTTCAGGGGCAATGTGAGAAAGTATTATTTCACAGAGAGGGTAGTGGATGCATGGAACAGCCTTCCTGAGGAAGTTCTAGGGTCTAAAACTGTGGGAAAATTCAAGAATGCATGGGACAGACATAAGGCAATTCTTGTGGAGGGCAGGCTGTTGGTTAACTAGGATCTGCGGCCTATCCTGTAGGTAGGGAAATGGGCAGACTAGATGGGCCTAGCGGTCCTTATCTGCCGTCAAAGTCTACGTTTCTATGTTTTCACCACACTTATGGCTCGGTTAGCTCCGTGGTCAACCTACCCTCTTCTGTTGGGTGGTGACTGGAACCTGGCTTTTTGCAATACTCTAGACCACTCCAGGACCAGTACTGCCTCTCTCTATCTCTCCCCTGCGCAACTTGTCATTAGAGAAATGATGGACACCCTGGGGCTAACTGATCCCTGGAGGGCCCTCTTCCCCAGAAAGAATATTCCTTCTATTCCATTCCCCATAATTCTTTTTCTAGAACAGATTATTTCCTTCTGGACATTGGGCACCTTTCTTCAGTATTGTCATGTTCTTATCTTCCTAAGGATATCTCTGATCATCACCCCACATTATTATACTGGAATTTGGGCCCGCTTGTCACTCACGATAAGATGTGGAAGTTTAATCACCAATTACTGAAGTCAGGCACGCTTAAGTCTCACCTCCAAATTTTTTTCACCTCCTTTCTAAGTATTAACTCACCTTCTATGCCTAAACTGGATGTGCTCTGGGGCGCTTTAAAATGTACCCTTATGGGGGAAATAATACGTTTGGTCACTATTAAAAAAAAAAACTACTTCTCGGGTTATCTCCCACCTTTTTCAAGAAATACAGCAGACAGAACTGTCACTTCCCGCTTCTTCTCCCCCGAATATTCTCACCAATCTTGAAATTCTTAGAGACCGTTACAATGCACTATTAATGGACAAAGCTGAATATCTCCTCCAGAGATCTAAGATTTGTTATTCTGATCAGGAAGACAAAGCAGGCAAGCTTCTAGCCCTTCGGTTGAGGGCCCAGATGGCTAAGATAATACCCTCCTTTCACAATGCGGCTGGACTCTTGGTCACATCTCCCTAGGACATACTTCACTGCTTCCAGGATTATTACTGCTTTTTATATCCCTGCTCTAATATCCCTTTTGACTCTTTCTACAAAATATCCAACTCCCATATTTGGAAGTACATCAGATAGCAGTCTTGGAAGCTCCCCTTTCGATTTCCGAGATATGTTCTGCTATTGATGCGCTGCCGTTAAATAAAACACCAGGTCCTGATGGATACACTTCAGAGTTTTACAAAGCTTTTAAACAGCAACTGGCCCAAATTTTGTTAGACATATATAATTACATCTATGAACATGGTATGTCTGATTACTCCCTTTCAGAAACCACAATGGTAGTTTTTCCCTGGTCCCTTCTTGTTTCTAATTACCACCCTATTTTTCTGATAAATGTAGATTTTAAAATATTGGCTAAAATACTAGCTAACAGACTAGCCAAAGTATGGCAATGTTTGATTAGCCCAGAACAAGTAGGCTTTGTAGCTGGCAGGTACTCTCCAGATCATATGAGCAAACTAGCCCACCTTATCTCTGCATCCAGGGATTCCTTAATTCCAGCTGCTTTGGTTTCCCTGGATGCAGAGGAGGCCTTTGATATGAGTTTCCTGGGACTATCTATTTTACTTCCTGCCCAAATATTGACTCCCTCCACAGTACATCCAATGGATAAAAGTATTGTATGCCCATCCCACTGCTTGTGTACTCTGTAATGGCTTGCTTTCACAGACCATTGTTCTATAACAGGGCACTAGACAAGACTGTCCTCTCTCTCATTTTTTGGTTAATCTTTACCTAGAACCACTTATCCGTCACATTAATGTCTCTCCCCTAATCTCAGGAATTATTGCTGGACCCCATCAGTATAAAATATCAGTTTATGCCGATGACATACTCCTTCATATTTCCCATCCTTCTGCATCAATTACATCTACCCTATTATTGAAGAATTTGGTAAATTCTCTAATTATAAGCTTAATGTGTCCAAAACGGAGATTATGCCCCTTAATGTCCACACCTTCTCTTCCGATACATCTCACTTAGGTTTACAATGGGTCAAACATAACATGAAGTATCTAGGGATACATCTCACTACTTCTAGTTCACATGATATACCATAATTTTGATAAAACGCTTACTCAGATTAAGACAGATCTAAACCGCTGGGCTCTTCTTCCTTTATTGCTTTGGGGGCTTATAAACGTAATAAAAATGAACGTTCTCCCTCATTTACTATACCCCTTGCAAATGGCTAATATTTTTCTCCCAAAGTCTTGGTTTGTACAAGTCAATCAAATAATATCCCACTTTATCTGGGGTAATAAAAAGCCCAGGAGAGCCATTTCTAAATCACAGTGTAGTATTTTTTATTTATTTGTGTCTAGGATTACAAAGTACCTTTGAGCCAAGGCTCTTTAACAAAGGTTCCACGTCATGCTGGAGTAAGGGGGACAGGAACCCATGCCAACCTCTGCAAAGCTTGTATGACTTTAAAAATCTCCTCCAATGAAGGCATTATTGTAGACACAGTAGAAGTCCCCTTGGGTCGACTGGCAGGGGGTTCAATGTGTTTAGTCTTTTTAGATTTCTTCAAAGGAACCAGGGAGTCAGTTGGTTCTGTGGGTCTTTTGCCCTAGGCACCTTTGTATCAGGGGTGGTCTGAACACATTCTGTGATTTTACCTGCTTGTTTAGAGGGTGTCGACTGGTCTGAGCCTGAGGAACCCTTTTGTTATTTCTTCTGCAACCCTTCCAGACATTTTTCCACCATTAGTAGGGAAGGTTTCACAGATGTCACAGTCAGCAAACAAATGGTCCTGGCAAAGGTAGACAACACAAAGAATATTCGTCTGCCTTGACAAAGACTTCCACACGTTGGGTACAATTATTGAAACCAGGTTCACCAGTTTTCTTCTTTGGTTTATCTGCTATAATTAAAACCGTTAGAAAAATAGAAACCGCAAAAAAGATTTTTAAAATGAAAGTACTTTTAGCGGTTTGCGGTCGGTTCAGTAACCGACAAAAGCTCCGATAGGATCCGGAAACTGGTAACTTGGGAGCAGAGGTTATCGGTTACTTTTACAAGTTTAGCAGTTAATTCTAAGAAGAAATAACTAAAACTAAATAAACAAACTCTGTCCAGAGCCAATAGGGCTGCAGGAGACTAATGTCATCCTTAGGATACAAGGAGGCTCATAAAGTTACAACTGGCAATAAAGGTAATGAAAAGTATAACATCAAATCTGGTATTAACTACCCGCAAGGCATATTTTCAACAGTTGCTTAGTAGATGAAAATATAAAAAAAAATATATATATATATATATATATATATATATATATATATATATAAACTAGAACAGTAAATATAAATTTATATCAGAGTCCATTTTGCACATGTTGGGGTGAAGCACTGAGGATATAAAATGTTTAGCTGTTCATCCATATATATTTCTTCTCTTGAGAGACATTTTCTCTTGCACTGTGGATCCAATGAACTCTGCAATACAAAATACAAATGTCAGGCATGTATTCTAAAAAACAATAAAAAGCAGGACATTATTAAATCAGATGGTCATTTTGTCATAATCATACTATAATAAACTAGGGACTGCTTTTTTCCCCATAGGGAAAGTGGGTTATAATTTCCCTGTTATAACCCGTGAGTTATAATGGGTCTGAGCATGCGCAAAAAGTGCTCTTCCGGTCCTCTTCACTACATAGCACATCGCAGTTCGCCATCAGTTGGAATCGGCGGTAAGTTAATTTAAACTATGAACAAAAAAAAAAAAACTGTGAAAGGATCGCTTCCCAAAGTGGCTAAATTATGACATGTTTTACCACGAGGATATTTTTAGCACGAACTGCAGACAGTGTGAAAGCCGACCAAGTGCATGGCGCCATGGGGATCTCTTTATTTTATATAACTGCTGAGGTGAAAAAGCGATCCCCAGCAATTATATAAAATAAAAGCTGGGGAGGTGTGTGAAACTCAAATTTTAGACACCCCTTCAGTGTGGGATGCCTGTACAAACCCCTTGCGCTTTGCTCTTGGGGTTTATATGGCATCCCACACCTTGGGGGTGTCTAAAATTCTCATCATAACCACCTCCCCATCAATTATTGTATATGTACTACAATAACGAAAAAACAAACAAAAAAAACACTTCTCTGTTGCAAAGTATGCCCGCCATCTTTATATACAGGAAATAAAGACAGTCTATAGAAATCATTCACATCTGTGCTATAGTGAGCCCCCAAGGTATAGATCCATTATGGCTGAACATCTGATATAATAATGCCCCACTTTCTATCTAATGTTTTAGAATAGATTCCTGATATGTGGAATCATTGTACTGCACAGTTTACTGGTTCCACAGTTCTAAAGAAAACGTCTCTCAAGAGAAGCGACATATAAATGAATACATGTCAATTTTATATAATTGCTTCACACCAACATCCGCAAAATGGATTTCTATACAGTTTATAGTTCCTGATTTTGTAGTTTATATGTAAAGCTTTTTTGTTTATATAATTACACGCACTAACCAACCATGAAAAATGCCTATTGGGTAGTTTAAACCATGTTTGATATACTTTTCATTACCTTAATTGCCAGTTGTAATTTAAGTGCCTCCTTGTATCCTGAGGATGCATCATATTCATTGTTTTAAATGTTTTATTTGTACACATCACTGGTGGTGGATAATATAATAACTGGATACAATAGTGCTACAAATATAACATAGGAAAAAAACAGCGATGTCCGAATGGCGTATCACAGACAGGGATTAAACAGTGCTGTGCAGTAAATACTACCCATGTCACTGTTCATAGTACTAGGAAGACGACAAGGGCTGGGAAATCAAAAATGGTGGATGAGCTGCTCCTGTGGCAGAGAAGACTGAGACATGGAGCTGCTCGGCCACAATGGTGGTGGAGATCAGGGTTCTAAACCTGGCATTCACAATTTCGTTTTTCTCCTGTAATCCAACTCCAACTTAGAGTTGATAATTTTAGTTATGGGGGGTGTGTGTGGGGGGGCAAAGCTCCCACAAAAAATAAATGTTTGGAATGGGAGCAGTTGTCAGTGTCCTTTGTGACCACTACCAGTGGCACTGCTTTTACTTGCCGCATTTGTTCCTGCCACTTTTCTGCATAGTGCTGTATGGAAGGTGCTGTTATTGACAGTGCTGTTCATACATGTGCTATTCAGACCTAGCGACAGATAATATAAGGGCATTTCTACATTACGTTACTAACTCTTATAAAACTCTGCTTCTGGAGTGAAACGTTAGTTGTTTTCCCCAATATGGCATAGCATTGCTCCCTGATATTCATTGCACTGCTGCACTTTTGTTGCTTTTAGTATTCATCCTATGAATTTCCATATGCTTTTCTATTAAGTGGGTTAAAGTTTTACTGTGGACTATGGAATAATACTGCTTTTTATTTGATGTACAAGTGGCAAGTACACAAATGTGCAATAGTACAATGAATGTATTTATTTATTGGTTTCTTTTTCTTTAAAAAAAATTATCTGAGGATCAGTGGCAGGATTTTTAGGACAGTAAATTAATAAAAAGGGAACTAGGAGAGCTTCAGTAGCAGACAAGTAGTGGAATTGCAGTATAATGTGGGGAGTGGTGCAATGCAGTGGCTGTGGGGCAGCCATATTCAGGCAGACCTTCTGGACACTGAGGTGCTGCCTTATCTGCATGCATCTCTGTGGACTGCGGGAGGAGGTAGCCAGACTCAGAGCTGGAAGTAAACTGGGTCAGGAGTACCATCACCCTATCCAGGACCACCAGTCCAATGCAACCGCCTCAAAGGATGCCGAGAACGAGGAGCACTTGGATGACAGTGGGCTCAGGGAGGGTTAGAGCGTCAGGCAGAGGCACATCCCAGATCCTATTCCACTTCAAGAACTCATATGCCACACTGGCACATGAGGACAACCAAATAGAGGTACCCAGAGAAGTGGAAGGAAAGGATGGGAGGTTAGCCAAGGTGACCTCAGCGGGGAAAGCAGTGGACCCCAGAGGAGGAGGAAGTGAATCCTGGTCGGGGACTCCATCATAAGAGGGATCCAGCTAGGAACACAGGAGGGGGAGGACAGGGAGGTGAGGTGCCTACCAGGTGCCACGGCATGGAGGGATGGAAGGAAGATCCTGGGGATCACTGGGAAGGCAAGATGGGAAGGTGAGCTGGATGTCATTATCCACCTAGGTACTAATGACCTGGCAAATGGGGAGCCAAAGGAAGTTCAGGAAGAGTTTAGGAAACTGGGGCGGGGTCTCAAGCAAGTAACTACTTCTGTCACTTTCTCAGAAGTACTACCTGTGAGAGGCAAGGAGGCATAGGAGTGCATGCACAGAACTTTAACTCATGGTTGAAGAACTGGTGCTGTGAGGAAGGTTTGGATTCATTGGGACTGGGGACCCACCTGGAGGGATGGAGGTTTGTTCTTAGCCTGACGCCTGCATCCATCCTGGAGGGGAATCCAAGCACTCAATGATAAGTTTAAATGCTACATTGACAAGCATTTAAACTAGCAAAGGGGGATGGCAGGCCAGCAAGGAGGGTACCTACTTGCTCACCCCCCACAGCTAGCAGTGGAACCAGTGAACCAGAGGAGTGGCTATCTCTGCAAAGCAGTGTGCAAAAGATGGAGATTAGTGCCCAAGAGGGATAAGTAGAAAAGGGCAAAATGCAGCAGAAGGGCAGACAGCAAGGAGAACCAGGGATAAATGACAACCAAGGAAGGGGCTGGAGAGAACAGTGAAACAGTCTAGGGAGGTCAAATCATGGAAAGTCATGTGTGCCAATGCCAGGAGCCCTTAGCAACAAGATGGAAGATCTGGAGGCTGTCATGGTGCAGTCAGACCTGGACATTGTGGCCATCACTGAAACCTGGTGTAATGATAACCATGACTGGGAGATGGCCATACCTGGCTACAACATATTCAGAAGAGACAGAGCAGGCAGGAAGGGAGGAGGAGGGCACTGTGGTGTGAAAATGACATAAGGGCCACAGAGGTCCAGGAGGAACAAAATGGGGAGATACTGTGGGTTAAGCTGGAAAGGAAAATCGGGACAGCCATCCGCACAGGTGTGGTCTATAGACCACCAGCCTTGGAGGAAGAAACAGATAGGAGTTGATGCTAGCCATCCAAAGGATGGCAGACAAGGTGAGGTAGTACTGGCTGGAGACTTCAATATTCCAGACGTGGACTGGAGCATCCCAGCAGCAGCATCAACTAGGAGCAGATTTATCCTGGACTCCTTCAGGGTGCCTTCCTCAAGCAACTGGTCATGGAACCAATTCGGCAGAAGGCAATACTGGACCTTGTGCTCACAAACAGGGACAGTGTGATAGGGGTAATGGTGGGGAGCACCTGGGAAACAGTGACCACCAGTCATTGTGGTTTGAAATCACAGAAAGAGCAGAACCAAACCACACAAAACACGTATCCTGGATTTTAGGGGCAGACTTTGGGAAAATGGGGAGATACTTGAAAGAGGCATTAAGGGAATGGGACAGGAATCAGGGGTTGAGGAACAGTGGGCAGTATTTAAAATGGGGATTACAAGAACAACAGAATTGTGCATTAAGCAGGTTAGCAAGAGGAAAGGAAGAGGAGACCGTAAGGTTTTCCAAGAGTAGCAAAGAAAGTGAAAGCCAAAAGATTGCATTCAGGCAATACAAAAGACACAGGCAGAGGGATGGGAGAAGTACCAGGAGAAGCAAAGGGAGGCAGGAGGTCAGTAAGGGAAGCCAAAGCTCAGACAGAAGAACACATTGCAAACCAGTGGGTAGAGGGACAAAACTTTTACAGGTACATAAGTGAAAAAAAGAAAGACAAAGGAGGGATAGTGAGACTGAAGGGGAGGATGGGTGCAGCGTGGAGGATGACAACAGTAAAGCTGACATATTGAACAGGTATTTCTGCTCAGTCTTTACTGAGGGAAGAGGAGGGTAATGGGTCTGAAGGGAGTACAAGGGGTGAGAATGGTGCAGAAATGGACACAAGTCCCTTTACACGAGAAAGGGTCCTGAAGGAACTGGAAGTAATAAGAGTTGATAAAGCAATGGGGCCAGATGGGGTGCACCCCAGGGTCCTTAAAGAACTAAGAGAGGTGGTGGATGAACCTCTGACTATCCTGTTTAGCCGATCACTGGAAACAGGGGAGGTACCCAAAGACTGGAGGACAGCAGATGTAGTCCCCTTATACAAAAGTGGGAACAAAGAGGAAGCAGGGAACTACAGACCAGTCAGCCTCACCTCGGTAGTGGGGAAGATCATGGAAGCACTACTGAAGGAAAGATTGGTGGAACATATGGCTGTCAATGGACTACAGGACCCAAGGCATGGTTTCACAGGGGGAGGTCGTGTCAGACCAACCTCATTGAATTTTGACTGGGTGACTAGGAGGTGGATCAGGGGAGGGCAGTGGACATGGCCTATCTGGACTTCAGCAAGGCCTTTGACACTGTGCCACATAGAAGACTATTACACAAACTGGGGAATATGGGTGTGGGCAAGACAGTAGTGTGGTGGGTAGGTAACTGGCTGGGTGGCAGGACACAGAGGGTGGTGGTAAATGGCTGTCACTCCACAGAGGGAAGAGTGACCAGTGGGGTACCACAGGGATCAGTGCTGGGACCGGTCCTATTCAACATCTTCATGAGTGACATTGCGCAGGACCTAGAAGGCAGAATTTCACTGTTCGCTGATGACACAAAGCTCTGTAACAGAGTAGACACACCAGAGGGTGTAGACAGAATGAGAAGGGACCTGCAGAAACTTGAAGAATGGTCAGGGTTTGGCAGTTGAAATTCAATGCAAAGAAGGCAAGATAATGCATATGGGGCACAAAACCCTGGCACAATATATCAGTTGGGGGTGAGGATATAGCATGCACCAAGCAGGAAAGGGATCTTGGGGTTATCATCTCTGATGACCTCCAAGGTAGGGAAACAGTGTGACAAGGCAGCAGGTAAAGCAAATAGGATGCTGGGATGTATAGGCAGGGCATCACCAGCAGGAAAAGGGAGGTCATAATTCCGCTATACAAGACACTAGTGAGGCCCCACCTGGAGTACAGTGTACAGTTCTGGAGACTATACCTACACGTGGGACATAAGGTAGAGAAGGTTCAGAGGAGGGCAACAAAGATGGTGCATGGATTGCATCACAAGTCCTATGAAGACAGGTTGAAGGAACTGAACATGTACTCCTGGAGGAGAGGAGGGAGAGGATAGATAGAGACATACAAGTATCTTACAGGGAGGAACAGGGTGCAGAAAAACACTATTTTATGCGAAAAAGATGTTCCAGGACTAGAGGGCATGGGATGAGTTGGAGGAGGACGATTCAGAGGAAACATGAGAAAGAATTTCTTCACAGAGCGGGTGGTGGACAAGTGGAACACCCTGTCAGAGGAAGTGGTGGGGGCTGAAACAATCACGGGATTTAAGAATGCATGGGATAGACATAAAGGAATTCTGGAGGTCAGGGCTAAGGGGCAACAGACTTCTAGGAAAACAAACTGAACTTACAAGCTCAAATGGGCAGACTGGGTGGGCCATAGGCCCTTATCTGCCGACACTGTCTATGTATCTATGTAATAGCAAGGAGCAATGCTACAATAGATTAATGCAGAAAACAACTAACGTTTCTTTTTAAAACATCAATGTAGATGAGCTCCCATTGCCTGCTTACATTTTTTCATTGACTGTTGGACTGGGTGGGCTCGGGGGGGCGTGCTGGATACCTAGTGTTAGAATGGAGGATTGGCAGCACTGGGGTTTGGCTGTCATTGTTTGCTTACTTTTTTCATTTACTGTCTGACTCTAGGTTTAGGCTCTTTGTGTTAGAATTGGGGAAGTCTAGTGGCACAGGGTTGAGCAGCAAGTGGCTACTTGCTTTCATTTTATTTTACCACCCCTACCCCATAATTGGGCACCCAGTGTTGGGGCAGGGAGTGGCACTGTGGCTTGACTCCTGGTGACTGCCTAGTGGCCTGAATCATGAGTCACCCAGCCAACTATGCCCACCAAACCAGAACTGCATTGCTGTTGCTTGCAAGCTACAGCACTTTTTCATTTACTGTCTGACTCTAAGTTAAGCCCCAAACCCAGTAGTACAGCTAACCTTGAAAGAGCTGTACTATGCTGTGCTTTTTTCATAAAATACTAGAGCAGTCTGGTCAAACCCAGTAGTACAGCTAACCTTGAAAGAGCTGTACTATGCTGTGCTTTTTTCATAAAATACTAGAGCAGTCTGGTCAGTAATGAGAGAGTACAGCACCAGCTAACCACCCTACCCAGCCAGTAGCTGCAGCACACAGTCAGACCCTCAAGTAAAAGTCCTGGCAGCAGCAAAAACAGCCAAGAAAGAAACTACCTGCAGAACCAGACTGACAGGGTTCTGACTGCTTGTGCCTTTTAGTTAAGGTAAGTGGATAGGTTTATTTGAAAATGTCTCAGTACTGTGGAGAAAGGAGGGTAGAGACTCAAACAAGAGAATGCATGGCCCTCGATCTCCTGGCCTGCCACTGCGGGTGGCCAATCCATTGAGGACCATTTTGGTAGGTGGATACCTGCTGTAAAGGGTTGAGCTGGTCATTTCTTCTTGTTCAGGTGATAGGGAAAGCTTTACTTCTCCTGCCCCGGGGGGGAATAGCTTTGCTTTTACTGATGGGAGGGGGCCCTGATTCTCCCAGCTTGTGGAGGTGAGGATGGCCTTGCTTCTTTTGGCTTGGGGGAAGGGTATCTCCGTTTCTCCTGGCTTGGTGGTGGCCCTATTTTTCCTGGCTTGGGGGTGGCCCTATCTTCTGGGGCATGTGGCCCAGCTTCTCCTGCTAGAGAAAGAAGGGGCAGGGCCATTCCCCCCTTCCCCGAGCCAGAAGAATCAGAGCCATCCATCCCAAGTCAAGAGAAGCTGGGCCATCCGTACCCCCACCCCCAAGATAGAAGAAGCAGGGCCATCCCTAGTAAAAAAATAAAATGGAATTTACATTTTTATTTTTAGAAACAGAACATTCATCATTAGTTCAAATACTCCAAGAAGCAAGCATGAATATGCACATATGCTTTTCCACTCGAGTTACAATAGGTGCTCTTCCTTCCAACTCTAGTGCCTAGCCAGTGCCCTGGTAACCAACGGAAGCTGGAGCTGCCACTGTTGCTAGCCTTACATGCTGTGAAACATGATTAAATAGAAATAAAAAATGTAAATGTGGAGGTGGACATTAGACAGAAAAATTAAATGAAAGAGGCAAGAAATTTGCAAAAACAAAATGCCTTTGTAGTGTATGGTAGAATGTTATGGATAGAAATCCATAACTAGAATGGAGTTGCTATGCTGCATTATACAATGATGAGTGAAAATCCTGTAACCTCATTGGTCAAAACATGTCACATGATCGTGGGTAACTCCTGCATTACCCACGGCTGAGGAATTGCATTTATAAAAACCACAATTAAACACATTTTACATTTATTTTACACATTAGTCCATTGTATAATCACAATAAAGCACTCCAGGGTGTGAGTTATTGGAGATTTACCCACTTCTTGTGTGGTTAAATCACTTGGTTGCACCTCGTGACACACCTATTATACCATGGACCTCGGACACTGACCAATCAGATAGGCAGGCTGGCACCTTACCTCCATTGATTATCTACTGATAATCACCGCAAAACCTGCCAGCCAGCTGCATCTTTAAAAAAAATTAAAAAAATAAATCCGAGACCGAAATCATGACAATCCGACCGCCATCTTGTTTCCCCGCTAAGCGGAGACCATAAAAGAGGATCTCCATACATCAGGAAAACCAAACAAAATAAAAACAGTGCTGTAATAGTGAGTGGCTTATTAAGATTATACAGGTACTGCTTTTTTAAAGTAATAAAAAGCAGTACTTGGTATAATTACAATAATCCTCTGAGATCTAGGTTCATCGGAGATTTACCATCGGCTGGCAGAGACCACCGGCTGCGACTCATGGGCAAACCACCCTTACCATGGTAAATCGCCTGATAAACCCCCCCCCCGGTGGCTTATTGCTTAAATAACCCACACCCTGTTGTGCCTTATTGCTTAAGTAGCTATGTCATCACAGCTGTTATGCTGCACTAGCTGTGTCACTACTGCAGCATAACAACTTGGAATGCTGCCACATAGTTGCTTTCCTCAATCCAGTTAAACTGGAAGTTGCCTTTTTTTTTTTTATAAACTTGAACTTGCAGAAACATCTGCAGCACACTGTGGCAGTTAAAAAGAAAAAGAAAGAAAATGTTAAAATTTCTATTCTCTGTTGTCTTCTCCAGCTGGTTTTGTGTGATTTTCTATGCTGTGACTGCCCATACACTATAAAAGATTGTGTATGAGCAGTCATACACAAACAAGGAAATTCTTGTATTGTGAGATTCCCTTGGTAACAGTACCTCTCGAGCTGCACTCTTGAGGTCATCTGTTACCAAGAAAACCTCTTGATACAAGAATATCCTTGTTACGTATGACTGCTCATTCACAATCCTCTATATAGTGTATAGTGGAATGCTGTTATGCAAGGAATTCCATGTCTGGAATATGTTTGTTCTGCTGCACTAGTGATATCATTACGTTATTCTGCTGCAGTAGTGATGTCACTACTGTAACAGAACCACTTGGAATATTGGCACATTGTTGCTTTCCTCTAATTCTGTGACAAGACAGTATTCTAAAACCTCTAGAGACTTCACAAGTCAGTTTTCTTATGGAAAAAAAAAAAACAATGCCCACATTTCACATACTACTACCATATACTATGAAAAGTACAGGATGAGCAACTTTATACACAACTAGTGTGTTCTGCCACAGAAGGGTTCCGATTTCCTCTGACCTCAAGAGCGAAGCACATAAGAATGCTGATTAATGACCAGCATAATCAAAGGTTAAGACTCAAATGTTGTGCAAGGTAATCTGAGAACAGGGGGAGTTGAAGCCATTAAAATACAAAAAAAGGCTTGCAACTACACTGACTAATTATTATAAATATCTTAGTTTTAAAGACACATTTTGCAGGAAATCAATACATATAGTACAGAATCAGGTAAATATGCTAGAGTGCAGGAAAAGAAGTGCCACTGAAAAGAAATATTTTTTTTTTATTGTTTATGGAAGTTAGCTGTTCCATAGCTATTTTTCTTACATGCCCTTGATATGATGAATGTGTTTCAATAGAAATTAGAGCCATTACTGCCTTAAGCTCTTTTAAGAGGCACAATTATTTAAGGGGCTCTAAAAACAGTGCTATATATACTGCAGGCAGGGAGGAGAGGTGATTGTCCACAGCATTTGTTTCCTAATCTCTAGGCTGCCGAAAGAACTAAAATGAATCTATTTGATTCAGCCCTGGAGAGATGTTTAGTCTGCAACACTACAAGGGTTAAACTGAAGGAATGCAGAGAGTGGAAGGATCATTCGCAGACTCCAAAGGAAGCTTTCTGTGGTCCGAATCCCGTGGCTCATTTTTAGAACTGAAGCACTGGGGCTGCAGCCCTAAAAACGAACAGGAGTTTTACCTTCAGAAAACTCTGGAACCAACACAAAAGCTCGTTTTCTCCCTGGTTATTCCGAACTGGGAGAAACCGAGAAAATAACACAAAAAAAACCCCTAAACTAACTAGCGGTTAACAATTAAAGTGAAGATAAAAGCAGCAAATAGAAAAATACTTAAATTTTTTAAATCAGCATGTCAGGAACGACTGGTGAGGAGAGGACTCAGAGGTCTCTGTACTTGTCAGGTGGAGAATGAAATCTGAAGCATTAGAATATTGGCAATTGATAAGGGCAGCCTTTGAAAAGTGGCATGAGCCAATGATGATTCCATCATTAACTTATGTTCCGTCTCCCGGCAGTTAACATAGACTTTGACGGCAGATAAGGACCACTTGGCCCATCCAGTCTGCCCATTTCACTACCTACTGGATAAGCTGCAGATTATAATTAACCAACAGCCTACTTCCTGCAACTCCCCACTATAATTACCTTATGTCTGTCCCATCCATGTTTGAATTTCCCCACTGTTTTAGACCCAATGACCTCCCCAGGAAGGTGGTTCCATGTATCCACCACTTCTCTCCATGAAAAAAAAATCTCCTAACATTACGCTTGAGCGTTCCTGCTTCTGCCTTTAAATTGTGCCCCTTGTCCTTACACATCTCTTTTCTGAAAGATGCTTCCTCCTGGACATTGTTGATTCCCTTGAGGTATTTGAAAGTTTCTATCATATCCCTGTCCCTCCTTTCATCAAGGGTATAAATATTAAGCTCCCTCAGTCTCTCTTCATATGGTTTCTGATGCAGACCCTGCACCATTTTAGTTGCCCTCCTCTGGACTGCTTCCATCCTATGTCCTTGCGTAGATGAGGTCTCCAAAACTGCACACAGTAGTCCAGATGGAGTCTCACCAACAGTCTGTATAGAGGGATAACCACTTCCCTTTTTCTACTTGTGATGCCCCTTCCTATGCATCCCAGTATCCCCCTGGCTCTCCTTACTGACTTCTCACATTGCTTACCCACCTTTAGGTCATCTGATATGACTACCCCCAGGTCCCTTTCCATTTTTGTTGTTGTTAGTACCTCTCCTGCTATTGTGTACTCTTCTCCTGGGTTTTTGTTTCCCAGGTGCATTACTTTATGCTTCTTTGCATTGAATCTAAGTTGCCATATGTCTGACCATTCCTCCAACTTTGCCAAGTCCCTTCTCATCTTTCTACCCCTTCTTGTGTATCAACTCTGTTACAGATCTTTGTGTCATCTGCAAAGAGGCATACCTTTCCCTCCAGACCCTCTACAATGTCACCTATAAAGATGCTAGAGAGGACTGGACCCAGTACTGAGCCCTGAGGTACTCCACTAGTAACCCCCCTTTCTTCGAAATGTGTTCCATTCACTATTACCTTCTGTGTCCTATTGTGCAGCCAGTTTGCTACCCAGGCTACCACTCTGGGACCCACTCCCAGGCTGGCTAACTTGATCGTTAATCTTTTGTGCGGGACTGTGTCAAATGCCTTGTTAAAGTCTAGGTAGGGCATATCCACAGCCCCTCCCTGGTCTATTACTTTGGTCACCCAGTCAAAGAAATCAATTAGATTCATCTGACATGACCTTCCTGCTGTAAATCCATGCTGCTTTGGGTCTTGTGCCCCGCTTGCCTCTAGGTACTCAACAATTTTTTCTTTCAGAAGTGATTCTTAGATGTGATTTAGTTTAAATTTGAAATAGCCATATGCATGGGAATTGCTGTAGTTTCTATCGTGCTTAAGTTTTTGCAGTTTTAACTGGAAAAGTACCATCATTACTGCTACTTATATAATTTCTCTGGCAGGGGAGAGCTTTTTTGTGAACACTAGTACTATGTTGGAATAACATTTTGAGTTGGAGGGGTCATAACAACACTGGTAGTTGTGTGTAAATTTTTTTAAAGTTCTTTTTCTTAATGGTTAGACCACCCACAGTCATGAAGGGTGCAGCATTTCCTGGAATTTACTTCAGACATTTTATGATGTAATACCCCCATATCCAAAATCCAGATTGTCTAGATTTTGTAGTACTTGCATTGAATGCACTGTTGGATTGTAAATGTGATGTCTGCCATGAGTAAATTATGAAGTTGTTTTATTCTAAAAACAATAAAATATCATTAAAAAGATTAATAGCTTTGAATTTAAAAATCTTTGTCCAAACCTGCTAGCTAAGGAAGGAGTTGCAAAGCTAAATCTTGATTGTGATCTTATAGAGAAAACATAATGGTTTCTTGGAAAATCTCGAATAAGGCAGATGGATAAAGCCCCAAACCGAGTTCATGCAATAAAAAATGGAAGCTCTATAGCAGAACCTATCTTAAAGCAGAGTGGTAAATTGTGCTGGTAGCCAGAGGCAAACAGACAAATACTACTGAACAGCAGATTCAGTCTGTTGAACAAGTTCTCAGTAACTGAAGAACACAATGGAAAGCATTATCTAATTCAGTTAATAATAAGCTCGTGCCAATAGTTTAGGCGCTAAAGGAATGAGAAATCGATTAATCTTATAGCGATTCCACGCCTTTATGCAGAGTCTTAATTAATTAATATGTGTTTCACAGGTGAAGCATCTGCCCAAATAGATTCCCAAATAACAAAATGCATCAATCCTTTCTACAACTTCCCCAGAAATATCAAATATCTGAAAATCAATCTGAAGTAATTTACCTGATCTTGAAACACCACTGGTTTAAGTTTTTTTTTGTTTGTTTTTTAGGATTCAAAGGCAATTTGTTTATCAAAAAACAATCATGCATATTCAAAAAGTCAGGTTGCATTTTCTTTTATGTCCAGAATATTATTACCTGAACTAAAAAATAGCTGTATCATCTGTGTAAAGTAAACGTTTGGAGATAACATAAACCTTGGGCATTGAGTTCAAACAAGGAAAATAAAAGTCGTCCTAACTTGGGTGCCCCCTACATTGCCATCCCACTGGCACATATCTTCAACCTGCCCCTTGCCACTGGTGCTATCCCAGACATTTGAAAAGTAGCGAGGATTGTCCCAGTTACGAAGCAAGGGAACACCAAAGTCCTGGACAACTATCGTCCGATTGCCATCCTATCGGCCATTAGTAAACTCTTGGAGAAAGCTGTGGCTGAACAGTTCACAGAGTACATTCACGCTCATGAGTTGCTGTCCCCTGCACAGCATGGCTATCAAAAAGCGTATGGCACGTCCATGGCCCTGGTCTCAGTCTCTACTAGCATCAGGGTGGCCATGGACCAGGGTGAACTCTCTGGGGCCATATTTATAGATTTATCTAAGGCCTTTGACCTTGTGGACCATGCATTACTTTGCTCATAGATGCAGTCCCTTGGCCTGTCCCCTTATGCCTTGAATTGGCTTAGAAACTACCTCCAAGGCAGAATACAGCAGACTAAATTCAACAAGGTCCTCTCTGACCCCACTCCGGTGACCTCTGGCGTCCCACAGGGATCAGTTTTGGGGTCTCTTCTTTCTGCATTTGTTAACAACCTGCCTGCTGCTGCTTCCAACTGTAGTGCCACCCTTTATGCCGATGATGTCATCCTTGCACACTCCTGGGTCACTGGGGTTCTCAACCTTCAGCTGAGTGGGGCCTTTAAGAATATTCATTCCTGGTAACGACTCACAAGCTGGTCCTCAACCTAAAGAAAACTTTGGCCATGCTTTTGTGTCAGTCACCAAAATCAAGGCCTCCCTATCCTATGTGTCAGAGGTGCTGACGGCTCTCCCTCTTACCCACGGTTTCAATAAAATACCTTGGCATAACACTTGACCCCCAACTTGACATGGGGTGTCACATCTAAATGTTTGCAGAACCATAAACTGCAAACTGGGTCTTGCCTATAGGGCAAAGAAAAATATGACACCTGCAGCTCGCTTGGCGTTGGCCAGAGGTGTGCTGCTCCCTTCACTTAGCTATGGCCTTCTCCTGTTCGCTAGCACCTCCAAGGTCCACCCTGCTCGATGGAACATAACCTACATCTGTTGCTTTGCTCTGGCAGCCCCAAGTCTCACCTATCATTACAAATTATACAACAAACTGGGCTGGCTTTCCCTGGACAATCACTTGAAATATGGGTTGGGCTGCTTCGTAGGAAAGGTGTTCAGAACCGGAACCCCTCCAGGGCTTGTGCAGCTCAAGCCTGCTGAATCCTCCTCCTACTCCCTCAGGTCTCAATGTCCTGGGGCGCTCAAAGTTCCTTGTACTTGAACCCTAATGGGGGAAAGGGACTTTGCTACATGTGCTCCGAGGCTATGGAACTCCCTTCCAGACCATGTTCGCACCTCCCCCTCCCACCGGAACCTCCAGAATTCCCTGTGGGGGCACTTGAAACTGTCCTCTGTGTGTGGGCATCCTAAATCACCTTAATCAGGTCTCCAAATTGGTCTCATCCAATCCACTGTCTGCTCTCCTTTAACTCTGAAAGCATACGTTTGCTTGCTATCTGCTTTATGAATTATGTGGCCCTGGTAAAAGGGTCACTCATACAATGTAATTGCCATTGAATGTCTTGTCTATTTATTCTGTATGTATATGTATATTTTACCTATTTACTGCTCACTGTAGACTATCTGTTCATCTCGCTCTCCTGTAACTATGCACATTGCCCTCTTGTCATTGTGTACCTTGTTTGAACCTGTATTTTCTCTATACTCTCCTGGGTCGTACCTGAAAATAGGCATACAGCTTGTCTAGTGTACCTACCTGGTCAACAAAAGCTAAATAAATAAAACTGAACCCTGTACAACAACACACTTAATTTATTCTCCAAATTAACCCCATTAACAGCAGTACAGTGCATTCTATCCTTTAGATATCCCCTAAACCAGGACACTCCATCCATACATATTATATACGGTATATTCTGGGACAAGAGTAGAAGTATTTTTTTTTTTCTGTTAACTTTATAAATGCAAATGCACTCAGCACAGAGTTCATAGCCATGAAAGGACAAAGGTTATCAATACAGGAATATACATTGGGATTCTCAAAGTCCATCATTACACATATTTAGGGTTCCCTAGTTACTCATATACTGAATTCTATGGCCCAGATATTCAAAAGGGTTGCACCATGCCAACCCACTGATGAGCCCCGGCGCGATCTTCAAAAGGGAAAAGTGTGCCGCACAAATCCCGATGCGCCAGAGTGCATCAGTAATGTATGCAGGCACAGGTGGGGGCGTGCCCATGCATAACCTGCACAACCTGATATTCAGCCCGGGATGTGCAGAGTCATGCATGCGCAACCCCTACCTGCGCCTGCACAAAGTTAAGCCAAAAAAAAAAGGAACAAGTGATGGCCACCCACAGGTGAGCTGCTGCATTGCAGGGCGCAACACGGCAGCTGCCACCTGTGGGTGGCCACTCGAGTTCCTGATGCACCTGGCGGCACCCCCATGCCCCATCGCGGGCATCCCTGGAGCGAAATCCCCCCATCCAATATCCCTGGTGGTCCAGTGGACCTCTGTGTGCCGATCGCGGGCATCACTATAATCCCCATGTCCATATCCCTGGTGGTCCAGTGGACCTCTGTGTGCCCGATCGCGGGCATCAGTATAACCCCGTCAATATCCTTGGTGGTCCAGTGGACCGATCACCACCGATCAGCGGGCATCCGTAACACAAACAGACCCCTACCACCCTGGTGGTCTAGTGTACCCTCCCCTACCCGCCCCACTGGAGCCCCACCGCCTGCCCCCGCCAGCCGTAGTGCACCACACCCGCTTCGTTGCCCGTTGCTCGCCGACTGACAGCTCGGTGGCTGCACACTCCATTGTTCACAGTGTGTGAGCCAATGGGCGTGCAGCCCATACTGCACTACTCAGTCCAGACTGACTGAGTAGTATGAGTATGGTTGCACGCCCATTGGCTCACGCCAGAACCAATGGCATGCAGCCCTACCGAGCTGTCAGTCGGCGGGTGACGGGCGGCAGGCGGTGGGTGCTGCCGCTACCGCGCTGACGGGGAGCGGGGCGGGGCCCAGTGGGTGGGTGGGAGGGTATACTAGACCACCAGGGTGGTAGGGGTCTGTTATATGTTGGATGTCCGCGATCAGTCCACTGGACCACCAGGATATTGGACGGGGACTATACACTGATGCCTGCGATCGGGCCACAGAGTTCCACTGGACCACCAGGGATATTGGACGGGGGACTATACTGATGACCGCGATCAGGGAATATAGAGGTCCACTGGACCAACAGGGATATTGGACGGGTTTTTATATTACAGGAATGCCCGCACCGGGCTGCAGGGGTGCCGGTCCCGACTGCTGCCTGGCAGAGCGCCAGGCGAAGTCGTCGGGGATCGGCACACCTGCATGCTAATGGCATGCAAATGGAGCCATAATGAGATGCAAATGGCCCCTGTGCACCTTGTATAAACTATGGCCCCATTTGCATGTCAATTTTTGAATATCCAGGTGCTGTGCATGGTGCAATGGCACTTCGCGTAGCATCTCCATGCTCCACTCTACCGCTAGCGCTGGCACAAGTGCCACTGCGCCATGACAGTGGGTGGCCAGGATGCGAGATCCAAAGCTGCTGCACCATAGCGCAGCTCCGTCAATATCACCCAGGCACACCCCCTGTTAACAAAGTTGAGCTGCGCCCAGGCTTCTGCGCCACAGCCTGGCTAGTTTGAATATCCAGGCCCATATGTTCAAGGCAACTGACCACAAATGCAATAAGGCAACAAGAACCTGGAGACACAGGAAGAAAATGATACTGTTAAGAGCCACATAAATGGCTCCCACACATCTAGATACTAAACATGATATTTGTTTTATTTATTTATATATATCACACTTATAAACAAGTTCTCCCAGACTCCCAAGATCTGTGCCTCAAACCCCAAAAATAAAGGCACGGAAGTGGTTTGGTATTAATATGTTCTGTGGGGCTGTGGAATACCACAGGAAGTGCAAAAGGCCACAGTACATTATACATGATACATTACAGGACAATCTGCAGATAAGCTGCAGCACTGATGCATTATCACTGGGCTACAGAAGAATACAGTTGTGTCTGTGGCACGAACATATTTCTAAAAAGCCACTGTACACAGCATAAATGTAGCACGTGTAGTCAGATTTTTGCTTCGAAGCCCTGCCATGGGGAAGCTGGGGCCATGTAGTTGAGCACAGTTTGATGATCAAAGATGGGAAATTTGGGAACCCAGATGCCAAGATGGAAAGAGATCCTCCCACCCCACCCAGAAGACTAGAAAACAAGAGAAAGAAAACATGCAAACATAAAAATGTTTTAAAAATACAGCAATGGAGGGAGAAGTGCTGACCATGATGCCATGCACTCACCTTGAAGGGCGGGGGCCCATTACATTGGCTCCTGCAGCAGTCCCTATGGGCTATCTTTGCTAGATACCCTGCCACAGGTAATATTAACAGTGGCTCCATATAAAGCCAAAACAAAGTGAAAAAAGCAGAGTGCCCAAAAATAACAAGGCTAATACTAGGTGTTTGCTGCAAAAAAGTTTTATTGTGGTGTAAAGGCAGTGCCAGAACCCCAGCACTTCTAATCTGTGTGGACTTTTCCTGGGGATGGATGGGGGGAGGGGTCTCAGAATTAACTTTTTTTTTTTCATGGATTAAGTATTAAAAGCACAGTGACCAAACTACATCCAATACATTTCATGAGGCATACTCATTTAGCTGCAGACGCAATAATGTGAACTGTCAACAATACAATTATGATGCAAATACACAGTTCTATCTTAAAGGCGGACTGCAAGAGTTAGGAATATTGAGAATTCCTGGAGTGAAAAACTAGACTTTTCCTCCCATACTGACACTGTCTGTAGCAAACGCTGACCTAAACTCGCACCATCTACTGACACAAATACTGCCTTCCTTACCCACGTGCCGCAAAACTGATTACCAAAACAATCTTACCAATTTTTGATTATACTTTGTCTATGCATCTGCCTGTGACTTTCCCTCTCAAAGCCTTACACCTCCTAAACTTATTCTGTTGCTTTGCTACCTCCTCCCTCTATCACAATGGTCTGCTCTACTTTGATCTTTCCACTGTGCCTCTTTCCACAGGTGTCTAGTCCACAGTGTCTCCCTAATTGCCAAATACTGGTTTAGGACCTTCCCCTCCGGTCCAGTCCCCCTCCCGCTTATTGCCAGCTCACCTATGCTCCTGGGATACTCGCTGTTTCTCACTCCCACATCCCTACATGGGAGGTGGGGCAGGGATATCTGCTTTCTCCTACTGATTCCCCTCCATTTAGAATCGGCTTCCTAGCGAAGCCCGCCACTCCCCCATGCTCATTTCCCTTAAGTACTCTCTATGACTTCTCCCTTGCTGACTACTCATGTCTCTCTTCTATCCCGCCTCTCTCTTCCTAACTTACCACTACCGTTTGCCTATGCTCCATCTGCCCTTTTCCTTATTTTGATCTCCAAAAGCATGTCCATATACGTTTCTAACCTCATCTCAAACTACCTGTTTACTAAATTTCACTTTAATTACTATTATTTTTGCCGCAGTTGTTCTCTGCCAGTTTGACATTATTGTAATCCCTCTTGTTTAGCCAATGTATCTCAGTTTATGTAACGATGCACGCACACTGTAATTCATGATGCACGCACACTGTAATTCATGGACTTGCCTGTTATCATTGTGTCAGAAATTTCTCTGTACACAATGTTTGTACTGTGCCTGAAATTTACTGTAAAATGTTTATTCTCCTCCCTATTCATTCCCCTGCACATGTGGAAACGAGCCTTAGCTCACTGTGCCTTTCCGTTATCAAATTTTAAATAAATATAAAAAATTTTTTAAATGCCCACGAACTCCCATTTCCTCTTCATCCTCCTCAGTTTCATGTTAAGGATGTTAACCATCAGTTGGATGAGCGTGCAGTAAGAGGTGTAATCCTTCACAGGCCTAAGAATGGAACCAACTTCTTGGTCATGTGAACCTTAGGTTCTACAGTTCACTTTCCTCCTCCTCTTCATAATATATTTCCTCCCTCCTGTATAGGCAAGTGGTCTGAATTCAGAGCCTGGGGAGGGGCTGGTACATTAAACAAGTTTCCCATAGCCTGGAAGGCTTGGAAAACTTTACCATACCTCAGTCATGTCCACTTTGGAGGGCATCTGCTTCCGATCCATTGCCTGCTCTGTTTCCACTGCATAAGGAGTACCAGGCATGTGCGTTTTGTTCTGTTTTCTTCTTGGCAGACACTGGTTCCAGCACCTTCTCTCAGGCTCTTTTATTTGTATTTTTACTGGGATCAGAGTTCCCCCTATCAGACACCTTGTTGACTTCGCCATCCTTTCCATGCCTATCTGATTGCTAAGCAGCTTTATCTGTCATCTTTGACAGGGACTGCTGAGGAGAAGAACCCTCTGATGTGTGCTTTCCACCATCATTAAAAATAACTCTTCCCCCCGAACTTTTATTGTGCTTTTGTGACGCAGAGGTAGACTAAGAAACCATAAAATCTTCTTTTAAAGCCCCTTTCTTCTAGGTTTTAGGACAAAACATCTTACAAAGTTCACAGTTAATAAAATCATGATCTACTGTAGGCCCAGGCACTTTAGACAAAGCTCGTGGCATTCTGGCTTTGCCAGGAGCTGACACCTGATATAATTTTTAAAGCCTGTGAGTCCTGTTCTCTTTTTGGGTCCATCAGTCATGAAAAACACTGATGGGACCATATGTTAAACAGTTACCAATCAAAACTGGTACCCAACAATATTTTTATTAGAAAAATTGTAAAAACTGCTTTATTTTTTTCAATGAAACGCAAGTTATGTTTTTTTTTTTTTCATTTAACAAAATGCGGTCAGTTCCCCAGACAGGAATCACACTGTCAGTATTTCTCCAGTTCCTGGAACTGGAGAAAATGCAAAATAATATTAAATTATTGAAATAAACACCGTAACACAGAGTATGTGAAATCTGTTAACCTTAACTACAACAAA
The DNA here is from genome assembly GCA_016271365.2 of Neoceratodus forsteri. NCBI lineage: Eukaryota > Metazoa > Chordata > Ceratodontiformes > Ceratodontidae > Neoceratodus > Neoceratodus forsteri. The sequence continues at coordinate 262,094,990 of CM057452.1, read as the reverse complement.
CAATAGATAAAATGGTAAAGGTTATTGTCCAGACTGGAGCGGACCTCAGGGTAACTGTTCTCTTTAGCGGAGAAAAAAATCTAACATTGGAACAGCAGAGGGAGTGTAACCACAGAAATTGTATTCCATATTCCATGATTTAGCATAAAGTTTGATCTCCAGGGCAGCATACTGCTGCAGACTGATGCCATTTATAATGTATAGTGGAATGCTATTCTTGCTCATTTTTCCACCTTACTCAAAGGTTGTTCCACCACACACAAAACAATGAATGAAATGCTGTACTGACCGTACTTGCAGAACAGCATTCCATTAATTTAGACTGAAAAGAGCAAAGTTGTTCTTTGAAAGCTTCACCTGAAAACCGCTGTGTGATAATATTATATGAAATATTACTGATGATGGCTGTGGCGTTGTTTTTTTTTTTCATTGGGTGCAGTTCTTTAGCAATAACTGAAAATGCAGGATCAACCAGATGAAAAAATTACTTACCACAGTAATCTTGTTTCTTCCCAGTGATAGTCAGGTATTCATAACTTTCTGCAGTATGCCCTTTAGCTAGAACTGCCCGGAGAGAATAGAACACATGCAAATGATGGAACTATTTGCATGTGACATATTTTCAAATGCTGCCCTGTACTTACTGCCAGTGTTCTAAAACCCCTCAGATTTCCTAAACATCTGAAAAGCAGGCCCCAAGGATTAAATGCACTAGTAGCACCAACAATCAATAATGATTAAAATGATAATTAAAACCCTTACCCCTCAAAATAAACACTCCAAACGGAGGGGGAAAAAAACCACAACAGATACCCCCGGAAATATCAGAGCAACCTGAAAGAAGGGGGAAACACAACATGAACCTTATTTATAAGAATTGTACCAGGAAGTGGCATATATACCCCGAGAACACCGTATACAGGAGTGCAGAGGCCAACGGTTCCAGAAGGGGAAGTGAGGATGTTATGAATACCGAGTATCACTGGGAAGAAACAAGATTACTATGGTAAGCAATTTTTCTTCTCATCCCAGTAATATTCAGGTATTCATAACTTTCTGCAGACTACAAAGCAGTACCCTTGGAGGTGGACACAGAACCTTATTTTGGAAACAGGCTTTGCGGGACTGCTGTGCCAAACCTGGCATCACTCCTGGGCAGAATATCCAGGTTGTAGTGCTTTGTAAAGGTGTGTATCGTTTTCCAGGCAGCTGCTTTACAGATGTCCATTAGTGGAACATCCCTGGCAGCTGCTAAAGTAGCAGCTGCCCCTCTTGTGAAATGGGTCCTCAATCCTGTTGGGGGAATCCCTTCCAGCTTTAGTGTAACAGAACTGGATACACTGGACTATCCAACGAGAAATGGACCTTTTTGATGCTAGGTTACCCTTTCCCACATCCCCATAAGTCAGGAACAGCTGTTTTCTGTCCTGCTATGATCCTTAGTGGCTGTCAAATAGTAGCTGAGAGCTTTTTTGACATCCAGACTGTGAAGCCTTCATCCATCAGAGGTGGAATGCTCAGTGAAAAAGACAGGCAGGGTAATGGTTTGGTTCAGATGGAAAGCAGAGACCACTTTAGGGAGAAATTTCAAGTTTGTTCGCAGGACCACCTTATCCCTGTGGAATAAGATGTAGTCCTGTTTGGTGCAGAGAGCCTGAAGCTCACTGATTCTTCATGCAGAAGTCATTGCCACTAGGAAAACTGTTTTCTATGACATATTTTAGATGCGAGAGGACATGGGCTCAAAGGAGGTTCCATGAGTTTGGCTATGCACACATTAAGGTCCCATGCTGGCACCGGTTCCTCGTGAGGGGTGCAGTGGGCCAAACCCTTGAAGAATCTCTAAAAGATACGGTCTGAAGCTATTGACATATTCCTTCCAGCAGATGCTGCAGCCAGGTGGACCTTGAGGATAATGGACTGCAATGCCAGGAGTGCAAATATGAGAGTAATCAGTAACAGCTGGAACCCCAATCTGTGTTGGTACCAACTCCTGGCTAAGCACCAAATAGAAAACTGCTTCCATTTTGAAGCATAGGCTTTCTTGGTGGATGGCTTCCTGTAACCTCTCAGAATGTCTAAAACAGTTTGAGAGGTGTAAACCTGCATATTCTAGGTCTTCAAGAGCCAAGCCTTGAGATTGAGAGACCTGAGATTTGGATACAGGAGTGTCCCCTGGTTGGAGGGTAACAGACTGTGCCTCTGAGGAAGGTGTATTGGCTCAGCTACAGACAAGGATAACAGAAGGGAGAACCATGGTTGCCTGGGCCAGTCTGGGGTTATCAAGATCATTGATGCTGACTGTGACCTGAGCTTTAGCAGTACTCTGTATACCAGAGGGAAGGGAGGGAACACATATAGATGCTTCCCTGACCAATCCAGAGCCAGAGCATCCAGAGGGATTGTTCCCATCTGGTGGTCTGCAACAGTATTGTGGTAAGTGGTGGTTCTGGTGAGATGTGAACAGGTCTACCTCCGGGGTGCCCCACCTGCTGAAATGCACTTGCACCACTTGCCTCTCCAGGGTCCATTCATGATGGGCCTGGCTGATTCGACTGAGAGCATCTGCCAGGGTATTGTTTTTCCCTGGCAGATGGATTGCCTGTAAGGAAGCTCCCAAAGAGTATACCAGGCTCCAGATCTTCATTGTTTCAGTGCAGAGGGACTTGACCTTGTCCCTCCTGCTTGTTTATGTAATACATGGTTGTATTGTTTGTTCTGACCTATATCACCTTCCCCTGCACCAGTGTTGACAAGGCTTTACATGTCAGAAATACTGCTCTTAGTTCCAGCAAATGTATGTGATGGAGCGACTCCACAACCAAACAAGTGCCCTGGGCTGTGTGGTCCCCTAGGTGGGCACCCCACCCTAGTAGGGATGCATCTGTTGTAAGAACCACTGATGGGGACTCTCTCTGGAAAGGAACTCCTTCCCTTAGATTGGATTCTTCTTTCCACCACTGAAGAGCCTGAACCAGAGTTTTTGTTACAGGGATTATCTTTGATAGAGGATCTCTTCTTTGGCACCAGTGTGCCCTTAGGTGGAACTGGATATCGCTCATTTGGAACCTGGATCCCAGGACTGTGCCTGCAGCCATGTGGCCCACGAGCTGCAGAAACTGCCTTGCAGTCTTTGGCCTGTGCAGACTGAATGAGTTTGCAATCACCTGGATGCTTCTTACCCTGTATGGAGGCAGGTAGGCCCTGCCCTGCAGGGTGTTGATCTCTGCTCCTATGAACTGCAGCACTTGTGCAGGCAGAAAAACTGACTTTTTGTGATTTATAAGAAAACTGAGGGACTCAGGGAGCCCTTGAATGATCCACAAATATTGTCTGACCTGATCCAGTGATTTCCCCATCACCAGCCAGTCGTCCAGGTATGGAAACACCATGACACTCTGTCTTCGAAGATGTTCCATGACAGCTGCCAGGCACTTCGTGAACACCCTTGAGGCTGAAGTTAGGCCAAAAGGCAGGGTTGAAAACTGGTAATGTCCTGATGGGAGTCAGAACCCGAGATATTTTCTGTGGGACTCCCTTATGGGGATGTGGAAATAGGCATCTTTAGGTCCAGTGATGCCAACCAATCTCCTTGCTGGAGTGTTGGCAGGATCAATGCCAGAGTTACCATTTTGAACTTGTGTTTTTAGATGCTTGTTCATGGACCAGAGGTCCAGAATAGACCGCCACTTTCCATTTTTCTTTTATGGTGAGAAAGAACCTGGAGCAAAACCCCTTCCTCTCTGCTGGACTGGGACAAGTTCCACTGCCTTTGATAGCAGCAGGTTTCAACCTCTGCCTCCAACAGTTTCTTTTCTGCAATGGAGGATGAACTGAACACCCTGGTTTTCAGTAGAGGAAGAGATTTAAAATTCAGAGACAGTCCTGACTCACCACCCCAGGACCCACTTGTCTGTGGTAGTGCCTTGCCAAGCCTGGAGGAAGTGAGACAGTCTGCCTCCGACAGGTAGAGAGGAGGCAGCCTGTGAAGACATGTCAGGGTGTTTGTTTTGTCTGGGACTGAGGCTGGGTTTGGGACCCCACCCAGAACCCCTTCTGCCCCTACCTCTGAAGTACCCTCATTGTGGGTACTGTTGGTATTGGGGTGCAGCCACCAATTGGAGGAAGGGCCTTGAGCGAGAGGACCCATCCCTGCCTCCCCTTCCATAGGGTCTGGTGGATGGGGAAGCTTTCTCTTTAGCAGAGTTGCTCCTGTATGTGGCCTTATATTCATTCACCTTCTTCATATAAGCCACTGCTGACTCACCAAAAAGTGTGTTCCCTTCCAAAGGGAAGTCAAGAGTCTTTGACTGGGTATCCTGAGTGAGATTTGTGGCTCTTAGCCAGGCAAATCTCCTCTGGGCAACAGTGTTTGCCATCCATCTGGCTGCATTGTCGTTGGTGTCAGCAGCCATCTGGAACCGTTATTTGGCTGCCTCTAAGCCAAATCTGGCAGTTTCTACCAGGTCATCAGACAAATATGAAGGGCCTTTTTGTGCCATGGCCAACGCAGACTGCCACAAGGACTTCTGGTACTGGGCAGTGTAGGCCTGGAAGTTCGCTTGTCTTATGGCCAAAGCAGCTGACAGGTACCCCTTCTTTGCCATACTGTCAATCTTCCTAGAGTCCTTATCTGGTGGGTGTGAAGCCAGAGGGACCTTAGCTTTATCACAGGCAGCTGCCTGGCACCACCCCCTGGTGGTCAGGGTGGGCAAACAGAAATTCTGTCCTTTCCTTTCCATCTGATATTTCATCCATCCTCTCATCAAGGGGGGGGTAGAATTAGGGGTCTGTAATAACTTTCAGGCATTCTTTTTAAAGAATTTATTAACAGACAGGAGGAGTGCTCTTGTAGAGGTTAACCCCATCATTTCAAGGTACTCCACCTCTTCTTCATCCTCCATCTCTTCCCTTGTGGTGACGTCCAAGGCATCAGCCACCTTCCTCACAAAGGTAAAATGTGAGGAATAATCCTTAGAGTTTCTAGGAGGCGAGCCAAATTCTTGCTTGGGGATACCTCGGGTTCAACTGGTTCCCCCTCCTCCTCACATTAACTATAGTCCTCCTCCTCTATAAAGGATGATCTGCCTTGTTGCCAGTCTGTCCAGTGGATGCCTGGACAGGTAGCTGCTGATCAGTGGGAATAAGGCCTTGTAAGGCCTGCACCACTTTGAATGCCTGAACAATTTCTTGGGAGAAGGGAGTTAGAGCACTCACCAAGTCCCCTTTTACTAGTTGGTGATTCTGTGTGCTTCAGTTTTTTGTCTTTTTTGAGGGAACCAGGCAGTCAGCCAGTTCAGCAAGCCTCTTAGTGCCCTTGTCACACATCTGAGGGGTAGAGGCAACAACTGTAGTGGTTTCATCCACAGCAGAAGAAGGTATCGGTTGGTCAGAGCCAGAGGGACTCCTAGGTGGAGGACGTTTTTTCTTTAGCCGTTCTAGGCGTTTCTCCACTGTTTTTTCTGGGAAGGTTTTACATATGTCACAATCTTCCTTAAGATGCTTATAGCCAAGGCAGGCCACACACAAATTATGTTTGTCTGTCTTAGCAAACACTTCCCCACAATCGGAACAATTCTTAAAACTGGGTTCACCGGTTTTCTCCTTTGGTTTCTCTGACATTTTTATTGGAAACTGATAAAAAAGTGAACCACTAAATGATGTTTAAATTTGGGTAAGTGTTTAGCGGTTGGTTTCGAAACAGCTAGTGAACCAATGAGAACCGGAACCGAAGGAGAAAATGAACCGGGACTATCGGTTCAGTAACCGGTAAAGCGGTTACAAAAACAAATATTTTAAAATAAATTTAGAGTAAAATAGTGAGGTTCTTTAGTCAGAGAACCCGGAAAAAGGGAAAAACTAACTTGGTACCCCACCAGTTAATCCTATACTGTGAGGAACCAAAAAAAAGCAAATAATGCTAAAACTAGCTTTAACTACTGAAGACTATAATTACAAGGAAGCAAATGAAAAAAAAAAGGATACGTATGTATATTTATAAGTTTTTTCATGTCACAGGAACAAGTATAAGAGCGAAACTCCGAGCGACCAGACTGTTCGTCGGAGAGTGAAATCTGAGGGGTTTTAGAACACTGGCAGTTAGTACAGGGCAGCATTTGAAAAGTTGTCACATGCAAAGAGTTCTATCATTTGCATGTGTTTTATTCTCTCCGGGCAATTCTAGCTAAAGGGCATACTGCAGAAAGTTATGAATACCTGAGTATTACTGGGGTGAGAAATATTCATAATCAAAGCACTTACTAAAAAGTTTATGCTTCGGATTTCTTTGTTCACTCGCTAAGCGAGATGTCCGGTCGCCATGTTTTTTTTTTGTTGTTGTTGTAAACCCCTCCCACAATAGAAAGACAACCAATGGGAGTGTGCTCTGCTAAGGTAGGGATGCCCAGTCCTTAGTAACCACACAATTCATCTCAGGAACAAGCCATAGCTCCCAAAATACTAAATGGGAGATGGCAATTTCTTTTTCTATTAAAATATTTATGTAGAAAGACGAAAAAAGTATTAAAATAATTAGAGGGGCACCATACACTATATACAATACTGGATGGGCAACCCCATGCATAACAAGTGTGTTCCGTTACCTCAGGGTATGATTCTCGAGGTCACAGGGAATCATACCCCTCTGTGGCAGAACACACTGGTTCTGCATGGTTGCCATCCAGTATTCTCTATACAAGGCCTCTCACTGATGGATTCTTGCTGTCTGAAATAAAAGTTAATTTAAAAAAACTGTTCTATGTGTTTTTGTTTTTATAGAAAGCATTCAATACAGTATTCTGTTTTTTAAATAATCCACAAATACAGCGCATTTGGCAACAATACATGAGTTCTGCAACAGGATGTCAATTCTGTAGCCCCAGAATTCCCAAGGCCCAGATTCTCAGATTATGGTCGAAAACATACAATATTATGCTAGTTCCCTCAATTAATGTTTGCATTTTATTCATATTTCAGCTTTATATTACGTGCACACTGACATTTGTTTGCAGTTCTATATCCACAAGTATAGTACATAAAAATGATGAGCAGAAAAGTTTAAGGATTCAGGTAAGTTTTTTATGAATATGCAGTTCGATTCTTAGAGTGTAATTACACTTTTAAGTTACTCCAAAATTCAGTCGATGTCTGTTTCGGGGAAAATTGTTCTGTCATGTTCAGAGGATGGTATCGCCAATGAGACAGCACAAAATTAGATGTACATCCACTTGTCACGAGTTCAAAGTCTTCGCTCTGCCTTGCTTCACCGACTGCAGACCTCATCATTGCACTGTAACAAAATAAAAACAAAGATCTTTTATTTAGTTACCTTTTTTAAAGAACTATACCCCAATTTTTTCCCCACACTTTACTGGCCATTCCACCATCAGTTTACAAAATCTTATCTTTGGACAGACTCCTCCCGGATCTTCACTCTGTTTTCACCTTGTAGACCCAATACTCACCTCACATCAGTTTTGGGGGTTGGGGCTGCAGCACTGGCAGCTGCTCTGTTCACAGTCGGAAATTCAGAGCTGGCATGTTTAAATAATTATTTAATTCAATCCTACAATAAAAAATTCAAATGTTGGCTAATCTAGTTCCTTGGCCATGGTGTGAGCTGTTTGCCCAGGGATAAGAGAGCTGCCAGCTATTCTTTCAGCTTGTATGGGTAAGAGTACTTAGTTGAAACTTTCTTTGTGCAAAGAAATATGGTGGTGGAAAGTAAACTTAGCCCAAGCTGCCCTTTAATCTGATGGAATCACATTCTTCTCACTTCTCTTCCCATCAAAAGCTGCTAAGTGGGTCAATGACTCCTCACAGACATACCAGTTACCAGCTGAAAAACATATGATCGAATGCCATCAGGCCTCAATATCTGGTGTCCAAGCCTGACATTAGCAATAGCTAATTAGGAATGGGCATAAGACAGATACCTTGGGTTAGTGTGTGGCTTTAGTGTCATGGTGCTGCCTAGTGACCCAATCACCCGAATTCATACAGGTGGGCCCGCTGGAGGTAGGAATGTCAGATTCTAGTGCCTCGCTGCATGGCTACCACTACAGTGATCAACATGAGAAAGCTCCTTTAATGGATGAGACACTGTGGAACCCTGTACTGTACATTCGTAGTGACATGACAGTCTCTTGTAGCTCAGTACCCATGTCAAAGAGAGAAAACAGGGCACTTCTTCATCACATGTTGTACAACGTTTACTTAACTATAAAACAAGCTTCTACTTAAACTATAAAAAAAAAAAAAAACTAAACAATGATTTTCACCAATCCACAAAATAAGAACAAGCCCAACCAATTAACAATCCTAAATGGTAGACCGTTCCTCTAGAACAGGTTAAGCCCTTTAAATACTTTAGTATTACCCTCGAAAGTTCTCTCTCCTTCACGTACCATATAGATCACGTGGTCAGAACCGTAAGCACTAGAACTGGCTTGCTATGTAGGCAATGACACTGCATGACTGCTGAAGCTTTTCGCTCTAGCTGTAAATAGCTCAGTTCTCTCGCTCACAGACTCTGGTCTCGCTATTTACGCTGCAGACACTGACATACTTAAAAGGGTAAAGGTAGCTCTGAACAAAACCTGCAGGCTAGTTCTTGGGGCCAGGAGTAGAGCACACACACACACACACACGTGAACTGTATGAACAGATTAAATGGCTTAACCTCCAGGGGAGAGTTAAGTATCAAGGTCCTCCTCTTAATCCTAGGTTTGACCCCAATAGCTGCCCAAAATGTATTCAAACCAGTGATAAGCTTGCACCAACAAGAAGAAAGGCCAGAAATGCGCTGCATATTCCCTGTCACCGCACTGTAAGGCACCCAGAGCCTCCGGGATTGGGTGCCATAGAAATAAACTTTGCCTTGCCTTGCACTCGGCCAGAGGTCCTTCTCCTTCAAGGCCCTCCACTGGCTAAATGAACTTCCCAGTGCCATCTCCACCATCCCAAAGCTGGGCCCCTTTAAGAGAGAACTAAAACAATACTTGACCACACTAAGTGAATGTGATTGCCCCAATCAGCCCACTCACTTTCTCCTTCCTTCCAGGACCTCCACCTACACCACTTTCTCCTTTCTTCCTTCCAGGACCTCTACCTCTTGCCCACTGTTATGAAATGGAAATTATGCACTCACTGTAATTATTGATCTTTCCAAATATCTTCACCATTCATTACCTATGGGTGCTACTGGAGGTCAGGACCCTGCACGGATAGAAAAAAAGCACCGTCTCTTTTCTGAGCTGGAGGAGCCGACATCAGAATGGCGCTGCCCATGAGGGCCAGCGTTCTATGTGGCGCTCATGGGTTGGCCAGTAACTGACTCTGACTCCTCCCAATACTCAGTTCTGTCTGCCAGGCGATGAAGAAAGGGTAAGGATAGGGATGGAAGAGAGTGAGGGTGCCCGAATGATAGAGGAGGGGGGAAAATAAATATAAAGTTGACTGGAAGAAGGGCTGTAGTCAAGAGGGACAACTAAGAATGTAGGGGTGACCAGAACACTGGGTAGCCCAAGGCAGAACAAAATATAACCAAAATAGATAAGGAAGTAGGAAGAAAAGAAAAGAATTGAAGGATCTCTTCCTGAAGGACCCCACCCGACCACTCCCCACATAGTCCCTCCCCCTCCAGACACTCAAGTCCGAGAGAAGGAACCTAACAGGTTCTCTGGCTAGAGAAGGGACGAGTCAAGGAGCTGGCCTGCGAGGGGAGGAGTCGAAGGAGACCTCTAATGCAGGAGGGAGCATTCAGAGGCCTAGAAGCCCACTTTTTGTTCCTACAGTTTCGAGAGGAGTTTCCCGGAGATCCTGAAGAAGGAAAACCCCCTCTTACAGAGAAGTTTCCTTTGACAGATTCCAGAAATCTATTTTACCTTCTGTTCCCTCCTTCCTCCTCTTTTTATTTTTTTATTTTATTTTAGGGATCACAGCTGTGGCCCTTACAAACCCTCTAGGACAAGGTCAACCAGCTGGAGTACAGCAAAAACACCTGCAGTAGGCTAGCAGATGCCACCTTCAGAGACCACCAGAATTCCAGGGATCTGCAAATCCTATCAGGGCAGGACCCTGAAGAGATCATCTACACAGGCTGAAGAGAAAGCAATTTTGACCCCTGGTTTGAGGGAACCTGAAACCACAGAAGGAGGTCTCAGAGGATATTACCTACCCTGTAGGGTCAGAAGGCCCACTCAAGAGGCTGACTGAACACAATTTAGGAATGGCAAAGGATTTGCCTCCCCCCAAAAAACTATTTCTTTCCTTGACCCTCATCTCTAATACGGGAATGAGAGAGACAGAAGGAAAGGGACAGCGATGCCCAGTGTCTCGTTACAGGGAGGGTAGGTGGATGGGTGTAATGAATGGTGAAGATATTTGGGAAGAAAAACAAGAGCAAAAGAAGGAGGAAACCACTTTGGTTCTCAAAAACAGTAGCAGAAAAGATCAGAGCCAAAAGGTTGGCCTTCAGGAAATATAAGGGAACACAGCGGGATGAATATAGGGAGGCATACCAAACTTCCCTAAGGGAAGCAGGGAAGGCAGTAAGGTAGGCAAAGGCCCAAACCGAGGGAATACTAGCACAAACAGTTTAAGAAGGGGACAAGACTTTCTATAGCTACATTAGTGAAAGGAGACAGTCCAGAGGGGTATTGCTAAGTTCAAAGGGGATAAGGGAGAGTGTGTGGAGGAAGACCAAGGAAAAGCATCTATCCTAAATAGATACTTCCGTTCAGTATTTACTGAGGAGAAGGTAGGGCAGGGCCCACAGCTCAGCACCATGGACACAGGGGGGAGGGAGGTGTGTACAAGTCCCTTCACAAAAGAAAGGGTCCTACAAGAGCTCGCTAAACTCAGAGTGGACCAAGCAATGGAACCTGATGTCATACATCCCAGGGTACTAAAGGAGCTAAGGATGGAACTAGCAAAGCCATTAGCAGAACTGTTTAGTGAGTCTCTGAGCACAGGAGAGGCCCCAGAAGACTGGAGAAGGGCTCATGTGATCCCACTCCACAAGAGTGGCAGCAGAGAGGAAGCGGGAAACTACAGACTAGTCAGTCTTACCTCAGTAGTGGGCAGGATTATGGAGGCACCAGTTAAGGAAAGGATAGTGCAACAGCTGGAATCCATGGGCGCACAGGATCCAAGACATCATGGGTTTACAACAGGAAGGTCCTGTCAAACTAATCTCATACATTTGTTTGACTGGGTAACCAGAGTGGTGGACCAAGGGGGTGCAGCTGATGTCGCCTACCTTGACTTCAGCAAAGCTTTCAGTACTGTTCCACACAGAAGATTGATTAATAAGCTGGGTAGGCTTGGGGTGGGTCAGAGGTTGGTCAAGAGGGTGGCAAACTGGTTGGCGGGCAGAAAACAGACAGTGGTAGTAAACGGTATACAGTCAGAAGAGATGCAAGTCACAAGTAGGGTACCTCAGGATCAGTCCTGGGGCCAGTCCTCTCCAATATCTTCATCAGTGACATTGCAGATGGACTGGAGGGTAAGGTTTGCCTGTTTGCAGATGACACCAAGATCTACAACAGAGCAGATGATCCAAATAGGGTGGGCAAAATGAGAAGAGATCTGGAAAACTGGCAAAATGGTTGGAAGAGTAGCAACTAGGGCTTAATGCAAAGAAGTGCAAGATCATGCACAGAGGAGGAGAAACCCTGAAGCTACCTATAGGTTGAGAGGGAGTTGCCGGCAATCACAAAAGGAGAGAGAGACTTGGGCATCATCACCATCACAGATGACCTGAAATCATCCAAACAGACCACTACAGCAGTAGGTAAGGCTAGAGGGATGTTGGGGTATATTAGTAGGGGTATCACAAGTCGTAAGAGGGAAGTAATAATCCCTCTTTACAAGACATTGGTTAGGCCCCATCTGGAGTACTGCGTGCAGTACTGGAGGCTGCACCTGCACAAGGACATTAACAAAATGGAGGCAGTCCAGAGAAGGGCAATCAAAATGGCACAGGGACTGCATCAGAAAATATATGAGGACAGATTAACGGAGCTCAATATGTATACCCTACAGGAAAGGAGGGAGGGAGGTGATATGATTGAAACATTCAAACATTTTAAGGGCATTAAAAAGGTGAAAGAGTCTAACATGTTTCAATACAAGAAAAATGGCAGGATAAGAGGACACAGTATGAGATTAGAGGGAGGCCAATTAAGGGGTAATGTGAGGAAGTTCTTTTTCTACAGAAAGGGTGGTAGATTCATGGAACAGTCTACCTCAGGAAGTGGTGGATATGAATACAGTGCAGGGCTTCAAACAGGCATGGGATAGGCATAAGGGAGCAATACAGATGAGTATGAATAGATAGGCCATTGACAGAGTAAAGGCCTATGGCACATTCATAAGGTAGAAAAAAATGGGCAGACTGAATGGGCTTTGCAGTCCTTATCTGCTGTCAACTTCTACGTTTCCAAGATCAATAATTACGGTAAGTACGTAATTTCCGTATCTTCCCCAGATTAATCTTCACCATTCATTACCTATGGGTCCAAGTGCCAAGACAGCAAACCCTGAGGGAAAAATATTTTCCCCAGCCTCCTGTGGGGGATAACCACAGGAGGATGGGGCTGGTTTACAGGCCTAGTGAGGGCTCCCAAGATCCAGGAGGTGAAAGACGTCCCTGTACTCCGCCATGCCCTATGAGAAAAGAAGTAGGCCCCAGAAAGGGAGAGGATATCACCCACGCCAGGCCAAGAGGACAACCTGACAGGTGAAGCCATGCAGTCTGCCTAATGCAGACCGGTTCCCACCTGCCTGGAAGCCACCTTGTTGGTGGTGGACTGCCCTAAAGAGGTGTCTTGCCAGCTCCAGGCTTGAGCGGTGAGGCAATAGCCAGCCTGGTTCCCTCACCATCAGGCAGGGCTGCTAGGACCTGTCCTGAAAGAGTCCAGATGTGCCTGATGAGCCACTATCCACAGAAGAAGACGTGCTGAGTAAAACACCCCTCTTCCCCATTGGTCAAACTCTGCAGAGTCTGTGTCAGGGGGGTGGTCATGACGAGGGCAGCGGTGCCCTGATGGGGTATCCAGGAGTCCCAGACCCGAAGTGGGCTGGGGCATGGCATCTGGAGACCCAGCCGCTGTGCAGTATCTGTGCATACAGTCCCTAGGGTCTGGCGAGGTTGGCAGGATGCTGCCAGATGGCATGCGGCTCCATAAATGGCCTCGCCAGGAGAGATGACCAAAGTGTCAGCACTGTTTTCATCTAGGAATTACAACGTTGCAAGATCCTGGTTCCATCTGACAAAATGGGAAAGGAAGAGCTCCTTCACCATCTCTGCCATGAATAGCTGGTAGGACGTGAGGTCCCCATCAGCAGAGAAGTGGCATGAGGAATCCCCTTCCTTGATGGAGGAAGCCAAAGATGAAGAGAAGTCCGACTCAGAGTTTGGTGGCATGGAGGTCTGAGGTTTGAAAATGACCTCAGAGATGACCCTAAGGTAACGGGGAAAGCAGCCACTGAAGCCCTGAACTGTTCTCAGGTGAGAGGGCCTCCCAGGGCCAAGAAGCCCAGTAAAAGGAGAAAGAGGAGGCAGAGAAACCGAAGGAGAGACAGCCTGGCCATGCCAGGAAGGTCCTCTGCTGGAGCTGTGGGTTTGTGCAGGGCCCCTCCTGAAGGGGCTGCCAAACCCACCCACCCCAGTGCGCCCCACTGTCGAGGGTGGACCGGAGTAGTCCTGGCAGGCAACCCCCAAGTGGGGAGGCTGGAGCCATACAGAGTCCAACGGAAGGCTCCCACCCCCACCAACTGCAGGGCTCTTCCTCAAAGCAAAGAAAGGCAAAGACTGGTCTGAGCTGCGACCCCTAACAGGTTTCTGGGGATCCCCCAAGGGGATCACTGCTCAGACTGAGTCCTGCCAACCCTCTACTTCAGAGAGGAGTACCTGCCCCTTGGAAGAGGCCTAGTAGAGGAATTCAGACTGGTCACCCTGGGGGGATAACCCCAGCTCCCATAGTGGGAGAGAGATGGAGTCCTCCCAAGTATCCTCATCATCAGCCGGGATCCAGATCACAGTAGGCCTGGGTCTGACCGATGAAAGAACACTCGCCCCCAAGGTGGCACAGACTACGGCGCCAAAGGCTGAGGTGGCACCGCCACCAGACATGGCACTGAAAGTGGCGCCACCACCAGACACGGTGCAAACCTCTGTGCAGGTACCCAAAACGGCATCAGAAGTGGCATCACAGCCCGCAGCTACTCCTGAGAGGGCAGCGTGTAGGGGCCCCAGGCACCAGAGGTGTACCATTCCTAAGTCGACTCCTCCAGCTTGTAAAATTTTAAGAGGCAGTGCTCTTTTTTCTTTCTGTGCAGAGGTCCTGACCTCCGGTAGGACCCACAGGTAATGAATGAAGTTTAATTTGAGGAAGATCCCCCCAACCTGACACTTAAACCCACATCATCCCTATTGCCTACCTCAGTTCATTGCTTGCTTCCCTCCATCTATCTCACCCTACCCCTCCTTGGCATGGGTTCCTATACCCCGATTCCCCACCCTCCCTGTACTTTTTCTTTTTTTCCCCCCTCTCCTAGGCCCCCTGTCCACACCTCTCAATACCTTCCTCTCCTCCTATATGGGTTCCCCACCTGTTTCTTCCCCTTCCACTTCTCCAACCCACTCTCATTGCTCCCCAAGTCCTTCCCCTCCACCCCCCATCTGCGTTGGGCTCCTATACCCCTACCCTACTATTGCTTCATTCCTTATCTAGCTCCTCATCCCACCTCACAGCCCTACCACTCTCCCCTCCGATCACCTGATGCTACCTCTTGACAAGGATCTTTAAGCTGCACAAATGGGATAATATAATAATAAAAAAATGTATGCAACAAAGTTTTTCTCTTTTTTTACCTACTAGATTGTACATATCCTGTCATCTTGTAAAATGCACTGTAATCAGCATGCACTATAAATAGAATCTCATCAATGTGCACCCATTTTGTCTACATCCAATATTACACTCGATGTAATACAGTGTTTGCCTAGTATCTAGGTCTGTAAATTTTGTGCTGTATATACTGATAGTTTACCTAATTACACCATTGTGTGCACTGTTTACCATTTGATGGCCTGTTGTCCAGTCTGTATCTGTACTCTGTAATACTCGACATGGAGCCTTTGTAAAGGAGTCTTTGACTCAAAGGTTGTCAATTCCGATATGTTTCAATAAATAAATAAAAATAAATACATTTGTAAATTCCTCATGTTACTCTGCTGTTCTTCCCACCCTTTCCTACGTGGAACCTTTGTAAATGAGTTCCAAGCTCAAAGGTTGTATTCAAGAAAATAAATAAATACTGGGCCTCCTAATATGGTTGGTCACCCTTCCAGGCCATGCTGCTGGGGTGCCAAGAGACAAACAGCCTGCAGTATGGGAAGGCAGTTGTTGGATCCTCTGAAGGAGAGGGACAGTGATTGCTGGGACATGGCCCAATTTCATATCCCCCACCAGGTAATGAGGAAAAATAAAAAGGGGGGGGCAAAAACTATAAAATCTATTTGGCCATTTATTCTTCTGTTAGCCTCACACTCTGTCTGGGTCCAGTGAGAGAGTTCCCATTCTGTTCTCTCTTATGATAAGGCACACATTCAGAGAGGATTTATTAAAACTGAACCATCCAGTCTGCTCTATTCAAAAAGGAATTCATCATTTTTAGAGACCACATTTTGAAGAAGACAATGCCTTTAAGATGAAGAGCTACTGAAATTGGAAACGCTCTCTTCAAGATGGAGGAATACAAAAGAGCAATGGCCTCCTCAAAGGTTCAGGGCAAGGTTTCTTTACTTGACAGTGTAATTACTATGAAACCACACTGGCTTTGCTAAAGCGTGACAACTCTACCAGTTAGGCCAGACGCTGTAAGTGTTGTAATTATAAAGAAGTCAGGACTAATTTTATTTCCAGTCACTGTAGGAACAGATTGTCTTTAATGCAAAATCTTGTAAGAATGAAATTCAAGGACATAACCAAGAAGGTGATTCATATGTGACAATTTTATAACTTAATCAACTGTGTTGCAAGAGTACTTGTAGTACTGAAACAGTAGGCCTTAGATGATGGTTTCACTCCCCCATCAGGATCAATACAAAAGGCAAGACTTAACTATTTGCAGGTATACAAATACAAAAGTTTGGCAACACTATATAACAGGGTATAAATTTCTTCCTCAAAACCAAATGAGAGCATTTCAGGCTGGAAGCCAGTCCAGATTTATCAGACAACTGACATGAAATTCAAACAAAATATACTAATTAAGGGGTTCAGAGTCACATCTCCTAATTTAAATGGAGGATTTGCACAGAGCCTTCTCAAGCCATCTCTACCCTCCACATCCAAGCTATGAGATATGGCTACAGCCATTCTGTGGAAAACAGATATCTCATTTGTTCAGCATATGAGAGCTCAAGAACAGATTTTAAAGAAATGCAAGGAATTTGGTTTTATATAGCCCCTTTTATACAAACTGTATCCCAAATCAGTTTACAATCCAGGAGTGTGGGGGGGGGGGTTGCTGCCTGTTCAAACACACAGGGAGATTAAAATAACATACAGATAGAAAGAAATTAGAGAGGGGCTACACAGTGGTAGGCTAAGTGACTTGCTCAGGATGACACAGTATGCGGCAGTTGTAAGAGTCAAATTTAGGTCTTTCAGAATCACATGGTGCTCTAACCACTGGGTCACACTGCCTCCCAGAAAAGCTGTTTTTATAGAATACCTTTCATACAAACTGTATACCAAAGTGATGTGGAGTCCAGAACAGAGAGAGAGAGAAGAGAATGTTGCTGCTGTTTTCAGCATGCAGTGAGATTTAAGGCATGCACAGATAGATCAGCGAGCAATGATGAAAGGTTACTCAACTTGCCCAGGTTCACATAGTATGTGCACAGAAACATAGAATTTGACAGTAGACAAGGACCGCATGGCTCACCTAGTCTGCCCATTTCCTTATCTAATGGATAAGCTGCAGATCCTAGTTAACCAACAGCCTACTTCCACCTACGCCCCACTAGAATTGCCTTATGTTTGTCCCATGCATTCTTGAATTCCCCCACTGTTTTTGACTCTATGACCTCATCAGGAAGGCTGTTCCATGCATCTACAACCCTCTTTTGAAGAAATACTTCCTCACATTACCTCTGAGCCGTCCCCCCTCTATCTTCAAATTGTGCCCCCTTGTTCTTGCACATCTCTTTTTTTTGAAAGATGCTACCCTCTTGGACTTTGTTGAGTCCCTTGAGGTATCTGAAAGTTCCTATCATGTCCCCCCTCTCCCTCCTTTCCTCGAGGCTATACATCTTAAGCTCCTTTAGTCTTTCTTCATATGTGTTATGGTGCAGACCCTGCACCATTTTGGTTGCCCTCCTCTGGATAGCCTCCACCCTGTCTATGTCTTTGCGGAGATGGGGTCTCCAGAACTGTACACAGTACTCCAGATGTGGTCTTACCAACTGTCTGTACAGCGGGCCAACAACTTCCTGTTTTCTACTGGTGATGCCTCTCCCTATGCATCCCAGTATCCCCCACCTCCCTACTGCCTTCTCACATTGCTGGCCTACCTTTAGTCATTTGATATGACTACCCCCAGGTCCCTTTCCTTTTTTGTTGTCAGTATCTCACCCCTATTGTGTACTCTTGCCCTGTGTTTTTGTTTCCCAGGTGCATTACTTTGTACTTCTTTGTATTGAATCTAAGCTGCCATACATGTACAGTTTGTGGGTTTCAACCTGGGTCTCAAGGTTCATAGCTTGACTTGTATCCCTTCATAGGGGGAACCAGATATCCCTTGTAGTGTAAGGGCCAAAGGTACAGCACATTTAAAAGAAAAGACAGATGCATCAACCTCCACATTTTGGTGGGCAGAGAGCAAAGCATTGCAGGACAAATTAGTTTGTGGGCTGGTGGCCTATTGGCTACTAGTTTTCAAAAGCAGATAGCCAGACCGATTTTTTTACTTTTTTTTTTTTTTATTAGCCATCATTTTAAGATTCTTTTCGGCATAACTCCCACTGTGAGAAAAATCACACTATAGGAAAGCCAGAATCAAGTACCCATACCAATTTTTTTAGTGGCCACTGACTATTCAATTTGCCCCACCCTGCAGCAAAGCCTCCAAGGTCTCAGAGAAGCTGATTAACAACATACCCCCAATGAATGACCAATCGACCCGACCCTTTACCGCCCCACCTTACCTCTACCACCACATGATTTTGGCTCTTCTGTATGCAATAAAAGCTGCCTGTCTGACACATCTTCACAGCATAAGCACCGCTACCTTTCCTATAGGTACCAAGCACTTTATTTTGCTTTTGTCTAAATGTACAGCTGATTCATAAGCAAATTTATGTCCTCACCAATTCATTAAGTTTTTTTATCATTATTTGTTCTGTTCTTAATTTCTGCACTTTTTGTTCACTGTCACTGTAACCACACTACGGCTTGCTGTAATATTGTTCTCTCTCCCTCTCTCCCAGGTTGCACCTGGAAATAAGGGTGTAGGCAGTATATACACCATGTAAACCATGGTGTACAATTAAATTTTGAAGGCAACATTTTGCCCAACCCCAAGAGCACTATCTGTCCCATCCTTCTGATGTTAAAATATGATTGTTGGTGCTCTGCGTAAGTAAGTCACTGTGCAAATGCAGTGCAAATGCATGCAACTGGGTACTGTTTTTTCTCCCATGCTTAACGAAGCATTGGGGTATACAACTATACAGCATCAAACAGATTACATCTAAGGGAAACAAGCTGGGTATAACTGGGGGCATCATGCAGGGCAAAGGAAACAAAAATTGTGCAACTGGCTCAACAAAGAGGGTAGGGGCAAAAAAGAAGGTCGTTGTATCTAAAATGGTGAACAAACTTTATGTTCCTAGCTACACCACCCCTGCCTGGAAACGAGCCTCATCTCTCCCAGGTCACACTTGGAAACAAGCCTCGGCTCAGTGTGCCTTTCTTGGTTACCAGTTTTTAAATAAATACATAAACAAATTAAGGTTTAGAATAACCCCATCATCACTTTTGTTGAAGAGGGCTGGAGGAAGGGAATGCCCTCTTTGAGGTTGCTTATCACCTTCCAACAGTCCAGTGACTGGAACAGTTTTATGGCTACTGGCACTGGCTCGTCTAGAGGAGCGCTACTTTGTCTCCAGTGCTTGCTTAGCTGACACTGGGCATCCTCCATCCGAAGCCTTGCATATGGCATCATGTATGAGGTGGATGCCATGTGATTCTTGGGCACTATTTTTGTAGCCTACCAAGAATGTTTCTGTACACTGAATGAGGGCCTCTGCTCTTCTGAAAGGCAGATATGCCCTCTCCTGCATGGTATTTAGTTCTGCTTCGATGAATTCTAGGACTTTACTGGGATCCAAGTTTGATTTTTCCAGATTTAAGAGGAACCCTAGATTCTGCAGTGCTTCCTTTACTTCCTGTATGGAATACCCCGCCTCCTGTTTTGTTTTCCCTCTTATTAGCCAGTTGTTTAAGTAAAGAAATATTATAATGCCATGTCTCCTTAAAGGAGTGCTACAGTCAAAATCTGCAAAAGCATATGTTGTGCAGAGTGTTTTGTTTTGTGTATTTAGTCCTGGTGTGTCCTTCCCTTTGTTTACTATTAGGAGTTTTTTTTTTAATCAGACTACTATTTTACAGCCTCTGGGGATCTCCATATTTATTTAGTTAGTTTTTGTTGACCGGGTAAGTGCACTAGACAAATTCTGCCTATTTTCAGGCATGACCAGGGGAAGGGGGATACAGATGAATGCCAACTGACCTTGAACCAGATTAAGCTGTTGGTGGTATTTTGAGTGAATGGTTGGCCAGGACACCGGGGAAATTCCCCTACTCTTTTCGATAAGTGCCATGGGATCTTTAACATCCACCTGAACTACCACCAATCCAGGCAGATGGGACCTCAGTTTAACGTCTCATCCGAAAGACGGCACCTCAGAAGTGCAGCACCCCTCTCTTGCTGCACTATAGTGTCAGTACTGGGATATTAATCTAAGTGCCATATGTGGGAACTGGAACCCAGAGCCCTCTGATCTCTTGGCCTCAGAGGTGAGTGTACTACCTACTGAGCCACTGACACTGCTGGTTTGTTGCTCTTCTTTGCCCCACAATGTCTCCTGTCTCATGTTAAAGTGATGTAGTGAGCTAAAAGTACTGCACCAGTAATCTGAAAACAGAAGACTGATTTTCTAGCTTCAAATCAATAATTCAATAGTTTTGTCCATGTCTAGCCAGCAGGAGTAAATGTTTTGGTTTGAAAGCTTTTAACTTCATTCAGTTACACCCAGCCATAAAAAGCAAACAAATCACCCGAGATCATCAAAGCTATAATTAGTAAAGACACTAGCTGCTTTCTTATAGAATAACCATTCAACTAGACACCAAGTGATTGCTAAGCTGTAAATGTAGCCTTCAGTGCCCTCTGGATAAGGAACATGACTTAAAAATCACAGCTATACAGCTATAAAAGTAACTGTAAGCCAGTACTTGCTGAATCTATGGTCCCAGACACATCAGTCACATAGGAGAGCAGGCACTGTATAGGAAAAAGAGGAGCAATGAACCATGGTAATATGGAGATCCACAGAGGCCATAAAACTAGTAAGCAAACTGAGAAAAACATCATAATAGCAAACAAAGGGAAGGACACGCCAGGGCTAAACACACCAATCAAAACACTCTGCACATGTTTTTGCAAATTCTGACTGTTGTACTCCTTTAAGTGCACTGCTACTACTGCTAGGCACTTGGTGAAGACTCTTCGAGGGTGATGCCTAGTTTGAATCAAGAGATATTTTCTGTGATCTGGTTTTACAGGGCTATGGAAATAAGCATGCATTAAAGCCACAGACCCCAACCACTCTCCCTTTTGTAGTTATGGTGTTACTGTTTGCAGTGTCACCATCCTGAATTTTTCTTTCTTTATACGTCTGTTCAGATACCTTAAGTCTAAAATGGGTCACCATTACCTCTTTTCCTAAGGATGAGAAGTACTTGAGAGAAGTCCTTCCCCATTATGAAATAGGGACTTCTACTCCATTTAACTAGATAAAGTTTTCACCTCTAAGTCCAGTATGATTTTTGCTTTGAGCCAAGACCTGGAAACATTCCGTTTCTTGAAATTAGTTTTGGAAATTGGATGAACTAAAGGGCTAATCCTTTTACCACAATCTCCAGGACCCACTGGTCTATGGTGATTTTTTCCTCCATTCTTGGACTAGTGAGACAGGTGTCCTCCTTCTGGTAATGGTGTGGTGATCTGGACAAAAGTGTCAGCAGTTGCCTTTGCCTTTGCCTGGCTGGAGGGGCTGAGGCAGGTTTCTACATATAGAAACATAGACTTTGACAGCAGATGACGACCGCTTGCCCACCTAGTCTGTCCATTTCCCTACCTAGAGGATAAGCTGCAGATCCTATTTAACCAACAGCCTATTTCTTACTACCCCCACAAAAATTGCCTTATGTCTGTCCAATGCATTCTTGAATTCTCCCACAGTTTTAGACCCCACAACCTCCTCAGGAAGGTTGTTCCATGTGTCCACCACCCTCTCTGTGAAAAAAATATTTCCTCACATTTCCCCTGAGCTGTTCCCTTCTATCTTCAAATTGTGTCCCCTTGTTCTTGCACATCTCTTTTTCTGAAAGATGCTACCCTCTTGGACTTTGTTGATTCCACTGAGGTACTTAAACATTTCTATCATGTCCCCCCTCTCCCTCCTTTCCTCAAGGGTATACATATTAAGCTCCTTTAGTCTCTCCTCATATGGCTTCTCTTGCAGACCCTGCACCATTTTAGTTGCCCTCCTCTGAACTGTCTCCATCCTGTCTATGTCCTTGCAGAGATGGAGTCTCCAGAATTGGATGAAGTACTCAGGATGGGGTCTCACCAACTGTCTGTACAGGGGGATAACAGCTTCCTGTTTTCTGCTGGTGATGCCTCTCCCATACATCCCAGTATCCCCCAGCCCTCCCTACCACCTTTTCACATTGCTTGCCAACCTTAAGGTCATCTGATATGATTACCCCCGGGTCCCTTTCCCATTTTTGTTGTTGTTACTATCCCCCCCCACTGTGTAATCTTCCCCTGGGTTTCTGTTTCCCAGGTGCATAATTTGCACTTCTTTGCACTGAATCCAAGCTGCCACACTTCTGACCATTCCTCCAACCTTGCCAAGTCCCTTCTCATCCTTTCCATACCTCCTCGTGTATCAACCGTGTTGCAGATCTTTGTGTCATCTGCAAAGAGGCATACTTTTCCTTCCAGTCCTTCTGCAATGTCACTTGTAAAGACATTAGAAAAGGACTAGACCCAGTACTGAACCCTGTGGTACCCCACTAGTAACCCCTCTTTCTTCAGAGTGGACTCCATTTACAATTACCTTCTGTGTCCTGTTGTTCAGCCAATGTTTTACTCAGGCTACCACCCTGGGACCCACTCCCAGGCTGGTTAATTTGACTACTAATCTTTTGTGTGGGACTGTGTCAAATGCCTTGCTCAAGTCTAGGTAGGCCATGTCCACAGCCCCTCCCTGGTCTACTACTTTGGTCACCCAGTCAAAGAACTCAATTAGATTCATCTGACATGATCTTCCGCTGTGAACCCATGCTGCCTTGGGTCCTGTGCCCACTGGCCTCTAGGTACTCAACTATTCTTTCCTTCAGAAGTGATTCTGAACCGGCCAGTGGCGCTGAGGTTGAGCGCTGGGCGCCACACCTGGTGCTGTGGCAACCTGGGTCGAGAATGAACCGGTGCGACAGGGGTTGGCGGGAGAGGGAAGATTGAGCATCCCAATGGATGCTCTCCTTCCTCGGGGAGGGATACCAGGGGTACTCGGCGTTCAGAGAGAACAGGTGGAAGCCGCGGGCTCTCAAAGTGCTCTGGTGGCTCCATTATAGCAAGAGTCGGGAGGGAGATGCTGTTAGGTGTTTGGGAGGTAGGCGATGCGTCAACCGTCACTCTCTGGGCCGTTAGTCCTCGTGCAGCGCCTCTGGGGGTTGGGTGGAGGAAACAGGAAATCTGGAAAAAGCCCTCTCGGACCTAGATGAAGACCGATCAGTGCCTCCAGGATCCACTGATGTACAGGCAGACCTTGCTGCCAGTTTTCCTCCAGTAAGGTTGAGGAAGGCCCATCCTCACCCCACCCAGGGGGGACTGCTGGGAATCAAGGTAGTACAGAGGAGAACAAGAGCATTCTAGGGGCAGACTCAGAGTCTGTGTACGGGGGGGTTGATCAGTGGTCCGAAGGAGTGGACCGGGAGGGTAGTGCAGGTGGATAAAAAAAGTGGTGTACAAGAACCACAAGTAAAAAAGAAGTGATTCCATCACTTTCCCTACCACAGAGGTCAAACTGACAGGTCTGTAGTTTCCTGCCTCTGTCTTGGTCCCACTTTTGTGAAGGGGAATTACATCTGCCTTAATCCAGTCCTCGGGTACCAAACCATCCTCCCATGATTTGTTAAAAAGGGTAGTCAGTGGTGTCACTAGTTCTCCCCTTAATTCTTTTAGAATTCTGGGGTGAATTCCATCTGGCCCCATTGCTTTGTCCACCTTCAGTTTTAGGAGTTCTTTCAGAACCTTTTCTTCTGTGAAAGGACTGGGACTGACCCCCCTATCCAGAGTGCTTCTGTTTATTGGATTAGGCACCTCCCCCACTTCCTCTTTTGTGAATACTGAACAGAAGTATTCATTCAGTATCTCTGCTTTTTCACTGTCCCTCTCTGCCCACCCACTATCCAGAGGCAGTACAGGGCAGTGGTTTAAGGCTCTGAGCTGCAAATCTGGTGGCATCCAGCAGACCAGACCTGAGTTTGAATCCCACAACTTCCACTTGCATACTGTGTGATCCTGAGCAAGTTACTTAACTTCATTGTGCTCTCAGGTTGCTCCTGTAAAAAGCTTTCAACTTAGTGTGCTAATCCTGATTAAACAACTAAAATAAAAATAAAAAATAAAATTCTATTCAGCCTCACTATCCTCCCTTTGTCTTTCTACGACTCCCGATATACCTATAAAGGTTTTATCCCCTTCTTAACCAAGTTGGTCATCTTTTCCTCAGTTTGGGCCTTTGCTATTCTGACTACCCTCCCTGCTTCCTTCTGCCTTAACTGGTACAGTTCTCTGTCCTGCTCCTTCTGTGTTTCCTTATACTTCCTAAATGCTATCTTTTTTCTCCCTAACCTTCACCGCCACCTCTTTTGAGAACCATAGTGGCTTTTTCTTTCATTTTGATTTGTTTATTTGCTTCACACAAAGGCTTGTTGCGTCTGTGATGGTAGTTTTGATATTTCCCCATTGCTGCTCCACCCCTCCTTCTAATCTGTTTACTAGTGCTTTTCTAAGGCACTCTCCCATCTTGCCAAAGTCAGCCCTCCTGAAGTACAGAACCCTCACTTTTGTATGGCTTGACTCTGTAGCTGAGTTTATCGTGAACCACACTGTTTGGTGGTCACTTGTTCCCAAATGGCTACCCACTTCTAGATCTGAGATCCTCTCACTGTCCCCATTTGAGAGTACAAGGTCTAAGATTGCTCCCTCACGAGTAGTTTCAAAGCAGGCTGTCTGAGGCATGCCACCTGAAGGGCATCAAGAATGGCCCTGCTTTTGGATGTGGCTGCAGCAAAGGTGCCCCAGTTAACATCTGGCATATTAAGGTCCCCCATCAACAGTATCTCCCCTTTCTCTGCCATCCTAAGTATGCCTTCTATCATATCCTTGTCCATTCCCTCACCCTGACATGGGGGTCTGTATACAACCCCTGTGCAGACTGTGGTGCCATTTCCAGTCTCTAAGGTGACCCACAGTGCCTCATCTCCTCCTTTACTCTTTTGTTCAGTTGTTTTTATCCCTTCCCTTACATAGAGAGCTATTCTGCCCCCTTTTCTCCCCTCCCCGTCTCTCCTGTAGGTTGTGTACCCTGGTATGTTAACATCCCAGTCATGGTTCTCTGTGTACCATGTTTCTGTGACTGCTACGATATCCAGGCATCCCTTTTCCATCAAGGCCACCAGTTCAGGGAGCTTGTTGCCCAGACTATGGGCGTTGGTACTCATTACCCTCCATTTCCTGATGGCCTTACCCCTTTTTGTCCCATCCCTGTCCTTATTGCATTTGTCACTTTTCCATTTACCTCTGCGCTCTCCTATCGACATCTTTTATGTTGGTGTCTACCTCACTTAGTACCCTGATTTTTTTTGGGGGCTAGGATTTCCTGCTCCTCCCAGTGCCTCCCTTACTAATTTAAATGCTTGCCAATGAAGCATTTAAACCTATACCTAGATCCTGGTTCCTCCTGGACAAATGCAGACCATCATGCCAGTATAGGCCTGCATCCCTCCAGGTGGACCCCCAGTCCCCAATGAAGCCAAATCCCCGAGCTCTGCACCAGTTTTTCAACCATTGATTGAATCCCATGGTGTGGAGCACCCTAACCTCACCCATGCCATAGACAGGCAGCACCTCCGAGAAGGTTACCATGTGTGCTATTTGTCTAAGGCCCCTCCCATCTCCACAAACGCTCTTACACTGCTCTGATCCCTTTCTTAGCCAGGTCATTTGTCCCTAGATGGACAATGACATCCAGCTCCCTCCCCTGTGCAGCTGCTCCTGCAATCCTGAGGATTCGCTCCCTGTCCCTCCAAGCCATGGCACCAGGCAGGCACTTTACCTCCCTCTCTCCTTCCTCCCCCAGTTCTACCTTCCTAACAATGGAGTCCCCCACCAGGAGTTGTTTGCTTCTCCTGTGGGGTCCCATGCTACCCTCCTGTGGGTCTCCTTTGTGGAGGTTCCCAGCATCCTCCGTAGTCTCCACTGTGGGTGCCTCCATAGAGGAACCACACTTTTCCAGAATGGCATAGAAATTGTGGAGAGGTACAACTGGAGGGATACGCCTCTGTTCCACTACCCTCACCCTCCCTTAACCCACTGTGATACAAGCGCTCCTCTTTCTTGGCAACCTCTGAGGCAATGGCAGTGACCCTGGTGATCCCTGGGTGGGAGAGGAGGTCCCACAAATCCTAGCCAACTCCTCCTCCCTCAGCCCAGACAGGTGCCTGCAGATGGGACAACACCGCATCCTCCAGAACGTCTCCCGGAAGACTGCTGCTCCACAGCCACTGCACTGCACCACTCCCATCATGTCTTATTTCTGGCCCCCTAACTGTTGTTTGGAATACTTACTCTTTCCTCTGTTTATTTTTCTTTTTTTCTCCCTACTTACTTACTGCCATTGTGCCCTTTTAGCTTCTGATCTTCCTGTTCTGAGACAAGAAGTTCCTATATTTCTCAGTAGTCTCCTTACTTGCTCAGCGTCAGACCCCCAGCAGCGGGGAGGGACACCTACTCTTGCCCTTTTAGGATGGTGAGTCTTTGGTGGCCCTGTGATCACTCACTTCCTGCTCCAAAATAGGAAGTTCCTGTTGTCAGTCAAATCCTCTTCCTATAAAAATAGAACTGCCTTTGGGTGGAGAAGAGGGAAGGAGGGCAATGTAGTCCCAGTAGAGAAATTTAATTATACTAGCAGCTCCTTCCTCCTGGTGCTCTGCCAGAAGATATCTAGGGCAGTGTTCAAATCTGGGTTTAATCTGGCTCCTTCTAGCTAAGCCACTCCCCCTACTTTGCAAATCTTTCTACACTTAGTTAATTTCACAGATAATTCCCTTCAGCCACCTGTGACAAGCACCTAGATAACACAGACAACAGATACACAGATAACAATTCACTTCAACTAACTCTAACACACTTTTTTTTTTTTTTACCCTACTTTGAAGGTCCCAGTACAAGAGTTCTAGTTCTTAGTCCCGGTAGAGAAGTTTACTTATACCAGCAGCTCCTTCCTCCTGGTGCTCCTGGTACATTGCTCCTTGCCTATGGCTTTCTCTACCAGTGTCCCTTTGATTTTTTTATTTTTATTTATTCTTTTTTTTTATTTTAGTCTGGTAACCGGGTAAGGCCCACTAGGCACGAGTGCCTGTTTTCAGGGGTTACCTGGGAGCACTGGGCGGTTAAGTGACTTGCTCAGAGTCACACAGTATGCAAGTGGAGGTTGTCAGAATCAAACTCTAGGTGTGGTCTGCTGGATGTACCAAGCTGCACTCTCACCTCTAGGTTACACTGCCAGGGTATCAGGGTACTTACAGTGCACATATCGCCTTGGCTAGAAAGCCCATCCCATACCTCCTTTCTTTTGGGTCTACAAGAGGAGCTAAAGGCCCTTTTCTTTTTCAGTAATGTTTTAAAAAGTTGATTTTGTTCATCAGCATTTTTTATGTTAGCCTCTTGGCTTTTCTCCAAACAAGAATGAAGCCTCTGAGAGAAAATCCATTGCATTATCTTGTGTGTCCTGTATCAAATTTGTTGTTCTGGGCCATGCAAATCTAGATACCACAGAGACTGCATGGGAGCAGCCAGGTTTTGGTGGTGGGGTTTCCAAACACGTCTAGGGGCCTGAGGCATGCCTCCCCGGAAATTTTGAGAATGTAGGTGTTAATGGTGCAGTTTTGTGCATTTTAAGCAACAAAAGTTGAGTCACAAAAGTATCAAAATTCAAATCATCACTGTCATCCATCCCTACAGTCCCAGGTATTCCTTCTAAATTTTTTTTGGGAGTAATTTGCTTCCAAATTTAATTTATGTGTTCAGCTATTGCCTTGCCCTTTATGTCCCATCTTTCCCACCGCATGTATTCCCTTTTAAAAGCTGCCTGCAGTTTGTATGATTTCTGTTAATTGTCTTCCCCTTTGCCTCTACATTACATGCATGACCCCACCCTCAAGTCAAACAAATAATGCTCAGGTACTTTCTATTTTTAAATGTTTATTTGCATATAGTCTACATATTAAATATTACGTATTAAAAATATTTAAACAAGTGCCCGGCTGTTTATATATGTTTAAATATTTTTAATGCATTACTGTTTAATATGTGAGCTGCACTGACTATAATGTGCGCAGCAGGGGATATACAGCTTGTCCCATCAAAAAAAAAAAAAAAACATTGAACCAGAAGTCGAGAACCTTCCCCTTCCCCGTGGTCATTTTTCCATCACTCCATATCATCATTTTTATTTGGCCCTTTTAGTTGATGTTGTTCATGTGACCAGCCAGTCAGCCATGTTTTCATTTCTTGACCTTAGACTCCCTGGTCACATCAGCCCTAGTGTGATGAATCAGCACAGAATTATAGAAATCCCACTTCTAGGTCACTTTTAGTTTACCAAAATTGCCCCCGTGAATTGTTCCTTATACCCCACCAAATCATGTTTGTGTTAGTAGTAAGCCCCATCTAATTGCCTGCTTAGTTGCACAGCACTGAAAATTGTCAAGACCCCCCCCCATGGGTAATTTTTCATTTCCCCTCCTGAATCCATGTTTAGCGTTAGTTTTTGCCCCATTTCACCTCAGTGCTCAGCTGCAGTGCATTTTTATTTCAGCTACCTGAATATCCTCCCTCCTGACTTCACTGCTGCACCCACTCGGTCACTGAGTCTGCCTCCAGGCTTCTAACACTCAAGGCCTGTAATTTTGCCACTCCTGTCCCAGTGAGTATGTTGGCCCAAGTTCCTTTACTGCGGCCTTCCCAGAGATGCCCCCTGCTGCTGAAGCTGTCCGTTACTCCCCTGTCTCCCAGACGGCAGCTCTGCCACACTGAATCTGCTTTACTGGCACTGAACATACTACGGACAACAAGCTAGCTGCTCAGCACCTCCGCGGCAGGTCTGGAATGAATCTGCCAAAAGAGTGTGTACATTCAGCGCACAGCGGCTCTCAGCATCATGTGACTGCCAATCTCCAATCACACGTGATGCAGAGCTGAGGTGGGCCGAGGATCTTTGTGAGCAAGCTGAGCACTGCCGGTGGAGTCAGAGGCAGGGTTTCATTAGATGACTGATGGCAGATGCCCTGCCCCGCATGCCATCTTTTTTTTTTTTTTTTAAATTTAAATGGCTGGGAATACATTATCGTGGTGCCGGTCAGAAAAGTTATGGTGACAGAGCAGGGCACCCACAGCCTTGGTTTCAGGAGGCAGATCGACTAAGTAAATCCGAGGGGGGGAGCACAGTGACTCGACTCTCTGTGCAGAGTCTCTGGCTAAATGAAATGAAAGATTTTGGGATGGGCACAGTCAGCAAGTGGGCGGTGGCAGGGGGGATCTGAGCACCCAGGAACCCCCCCCCCAGCTATGCCCATGGACTGCAAAGGCTCTAGATTACTGTAAGCATAAAATTTGACAGCAACAGCAGACCGAAGGGCCATTGAGTCTGTCTTTACTATATTACCTCACACTACCAAATTACTGTACTGGAGAGCCATCACCCTCCTACCCCACTCTTTCAACCCATGTTCCCCACCACCGGACTATGAACCCCTTGCCCTGTTCCAACTGTATATACAGTGTAATGCTGAATCATTTACATAAATGGCCATTTCAAACCAATGTCATGCAGTTTCCAAGCCATCCTTTACAGTATGTGCCAGATTGGACTGTTCCTTATCTGCCAGTCTCTCTAACAAACTGGCAGGACTGCATTTCCTGGTAGCTGGCAGTATAACTTAAGATAGGCATCTTGTCTCAACAGCAGTGTGTTCAGTTTGTATATGCCTTTTTATGGACCTATGTACTGGAGCAGATACCATTTCTAAGAATGTTAATTCCAGCACACTCAGATTCTACTTCCTCTATGTCCACTTCTGTTTCAGTGGACTTGAGGTTCAGCACTGTGGCCATCTGGCTTACAAACAAGGAATAAGAACAACAATCATCTTGTGCGTTGGGAGAGGAAATTAAGCTGTGCTCAGGAGATACCTTAGACAGTTCCTCATCTTCTCCCATCCACTGTACCGGGTATGGAACTGTGGTTGGGGAAGGGGGCAGCTACAGTGGGTGGAATATCTATGCTCTGAATGGCCTGGAAAAAGTGCCATATCATTTTTTAATTTCCTCTACTGAGGGCACTGGCTATTCTGGAGCCAGTGGTCCTTGGTCCCTTTCTAAATGGGGGGGGGGCGCACAGTGTGTCTACTTGTGTTTTTCAGAAGGTTGCTGGGTTCTAGCCACCATAATATTATCTTCTTGACTGTATGGAGACCAGGACCTGCTGTTCCAGGTCCTCCGTGATGCTGGACCTGCAGCATCCATTAGTGGATCCTCATATGCAGCCTGGCTAACAGAATCATGACTATGGCAGCATAAATCCCAAGAGGTGTAGAAAGACCCGTTCTGGGATGCGACGGCTGGAATAGAGTTGACAGGCTTGATCCATCAGGCGCTTTGTCCTGTCTTGCTGGAAGGAAGGCCCACCCTGAGCCATATTCAGTACCGCCCAATGTACTGAAGTCATTGGCAGGGGGTCAGGAAAGACTTGGGCAGGTTGACTGTGATCCCCAAATCCTGGAAAGGTGGCAGGTATGATCCAGGGTCAGAACCAGATGCTCCTGGGGTATACCATTGCTGCAGCGACTCCCAGATTGTGAAGACCACCACAGGAATCGGCAAAATCCACCTGTCGCTGTGGTGGCCTGTTTGGCGACTGGGACTGCCTCGCTGGGTGTTGCCTCCCCTCCGGTCCAACTCCAACTCGGAGTTTGAATCCTAGAGACCGGGGTTGTTGGGGGTGGAGCCCCCCTCATGGGGAGGTTCCGGGGGCACAGCCCCCCCGATGGATGCACAGAGGCATCCCCAATACTGCAATGCTGACAGTTGGCACTGCGACCGTCGCTGTCGGGGATGTCTCCATGCCGACTGTCGATGCGGCATGGGTAAACCACTCCCTGGACAGTGCTGCCAGCAGCCAGTCATACAGGTAAGGAAACATGTAAAATCCCTGCCATCTGAGGGTGGCTGCCACTACTGTCAAGCATTTGGTGAACACCCGGGGGATGAAGATAAGCCAAATGGCAGAGCCCTGAACTGGAACTGGGCTCCCTAAAAATGAAATCCGAGGAAGTGCCTGTGGGAGGTGCGTACCTTGATATGTGGGTAGGCATCCCTCATACTGAAGGAGAAAATCCAGTCCCTCGACGCAGCAGGGCAGCACATCCGAAAAGGTGACCATCCCGAACCATTTGTATTGAATGGACAGGATCAGCTCCCTGAGGTCCAGAATGGGCTGAAGATCCCGTAATTCTAGAACCAGGAAGAAATGGGAGTAAAACCCTTTTCCTTGCTTGGATTGTAGAACAGGTTCTATTGCCCTTTGTGGAGTGGGTGTGACTCTTCCCAGATCAGAGGGATGTGACCAGGAGGATAGGAGGACAGAACTTGGGGACTGTTCTGAGGCCACTTCAGGAGTTCTAGGGAGTGTCCTTACTCTATGAGCTGCTGCACCCAATTGTCTGAAGTTATCTCCTGCTGCTTGTCTAGCTGGAAGGAGAAGCAACCCCCTACGGCCACCTCCTGACTGCATGGAGGGATGGGGTCCAGCAAGGAATCAGGATGGGGGGGGCAGCTGCGGCTGGGGCTGTAGTACCTCCCTGGGAGATCTTGCTGGTGGATGGTGTGAGGTGGGCAAGACCACCGCCTCCGCTTTCCTTGGGGCTTGGCAGATGCTCGGGTTTGCTTATGGGAAGCCTCATGAAAGGGTGCCCTCTGCCCAGCCTTGAGCTGTGTGTGACACAGAGTATAGACAGACCTCACAGCGCGGCCATACACCTGAAGCTGGAAGAGGATGTCCTACACATCTCCTCCCAACAGCTTGTATCCTCTAAAGGGGGCATTCATGATGGACAACTGGACATCCTAGGCAAACTCGGACACCCGATGCCAGGAGTGCTGATGCATGCATATGCCAGCCGCTGCTGCCCAGACCAATGCATCTACAGCATTGTAAGCTGCCTGAAGCAAGTGGGTACCAACATCGGAAGCTGCCTTAAGAGTATCCAGGGCTTGCTGCTTGGCAGGGATTGGAACGCATCCCTGGCCTGGTCCCACACAGCAGTTTGGAACTGGAGTATGTGCACCAGGTAATTGAGGGCATGGATCACCAGGGTGGCTGAGACGAATGTCTGCTTGCCTAGAAGATCCAACTAACATGACTCCTTGTCGGGTGGCAGGGAGCTCAAATGCTTAGGCCGTTTAATATGGTTGAGTGGTGTTTATCACTACCGAGTCTGCTTGTGCTTGCTCCCCAAGAAAGGGTTTACCCACTGAGCATGGTACAACCTATCAGCCTTTCTGGACACGGCTGGAACTAGGTTGGGCCTGCGCCAGGTGGCCATGTTGGCATCCTCGGGAGGTATCTATGAGGGAGGAACCACCAAAAGAAGTCTCTGGCTGGTGAAGGTAGGTAGTGCCGGTGCCACTCCAGGTCCTGCTCCTCTGTTTCTAACCCCATGGTCTCCTAAATATGTTGCATGATGTCCATGAAGGAGGGATCATCCAGTGGGGACTTGGGGACATACCCAGGGTTCCCGTCCCTGTCAGAGGAACCTGTGGAGGGGGTAGACAAACCACTGATATCACCACTGTCTCCATCGACATCATCTTGATCGTCGTAGAGCAGATGGAGGTCTAGCTGATACTCATCCCCCCCCCCCAATCAGTGGGTCATCGGGAGATGTGGGTCATGTGAGAAGGTAGGGTCGGCCACAGGGGCACCGGAGTGGATTGTCCCAGAGATGGTCCCTGGGGAGCGAGAGGTACTGGATCCTAAGGAGGGGGGACCTGTGACCACATGAAGTCCCAAAAGGACGAAAGCAGGCTTTGGAAAAATCGACAATAATAGGTGTAAGTCCAGTGGGCGTTGGATAAGGATAGACTGATGTCGGCCCAGCAGGCGTGGATTGTGGATAGATCGATGCAGGTTCTACAGGTGCCAGCTGTGGGTAGCCCGGCGCAGGTCCGACAGGTGTTGGTTGCAGATATCCTGGTGCAGGTCTGATGAGCATCGGTTGAGGGAAAATGGATGCAGGCCCAGTGGGTGCTGGCTGAGGAAAAATCAAGAAGACCCAATGGGAGCCAGTTGCAGCAAGGCTGGCGAGGGTCTCACGGGTGCCGGCTGGGGTAACACAGGTGACCGGGAGGGAGAGACCCTCACAGGCGAGAGTTGTGGAGGACTCTGACTTGGGAAGGCGTCACTGTTCTACAGCGCCAGTACCGAGGCTGAAGGATGGAAGGTGGTCCCTGAAAGGGAGACAGACGCCTAAGTTGTCTAAGTTGTGGGTGGCAGGTGGGTGTTAGAAGACAGCCCGGCATCTGCCAAACCCACACTGCTGTCTCCATCATCCTTGTCTTGATCGTTGTTAAGCAGATGGAGGTCTGGCTGATACTCATCCCCCTCATCAGTGGGTCGCCAGGAGATGCGAGTCATGTGAGAAGGTAGGGTTGTCCTCAGGGGCACCAGAGTGGATGGTCCTGAGAAGGTCCCTGGGGAGTGGGTGGTACCGATGCTAAGGAGGACGAAAGCAGGCTTTAAAAAAATCAACAGTAACAGGCGTCAGTCCAGCGGGCATTGGATAAGGATAGACTGATGCCGGCGGGAGTCTGCTGAGAATAAACAAGTGTAGGCTGTGGACAGACCAACACAGGCGCTGGCTGCAGGTAGCCCGGTGCAGGTCCGACAGGCGTCGGTTGCAGATATCTTGGCACAGGTCCGACAGACATTGGTTGAGGGAAAATGGACACAGGCCTGGCGGGTGCCAGCTGAGGAAAAAACGAGAAGGCCCAACGGGAGCCAGTTGCTGCAAGGCTGGTGAAGGTCTTACAGGCACCAGCTGGGGTAACATGGGGTGCCGGGGAGGGAGAGTCCTGAAAAACGTGAGAGCTGTGGAGGACTCGGACCTGGGGAGGCATCAGTGTCCTGTAGCGCCAGTCCCGAGGCAGGAGGATGGGAGGTGGTCCCTGAAAGGGAGACGCCAGAGTTGTGGGTGGCAGGCGGGCATTAGACAATCCAGCATCTGCCAAACCTACACTGGTAAAAGATATGATGGCCAAGCCACCACTCTGTGTGCCCGACATAATCAAGGGCCTAAGCAGCAGGGGTTGAGGGGCAGGGAGCGAGCCCTGGCTCAAAAGACCTCCACCCAAGACTGTGATAGTGGTGAGAGGTGGTGCTGTTGGTAGACCTGTGGGTGCTAGGGTATGTGCGGAAGTCAAGGTCGACCCCCGGGGGGGGGGGAGGGCCTCCTGATGGTCGGGAGACTGCAAAACAGGAGGAGGAGGACAACCGGGCCTATCTCAGTCCTTTGCCCCGATGTTTATGTTTCCCACTGGCCCTGGCCCTGGACTTTGAAGACTGGAAGCATGAAGACTGGGCTGGGGAGATCATGGAGCTCCTGGCCTGCAGCTCCTGCTCCATGGAGGTGACCTTCTGCTGCAGGAGAAAGTTCTCTAGGGTCCGCTGGTGGTGCCGCCAGGTTGCCTGGTTGAATTTCTGGCAGACCTCGCAAGCTTGGATGTCATGGTCTGGGCCTAGGCAGCAGACACAGGCAGAATGGCCATTCTTCTGGGATTTGTTTACCGCAGGCATAGTTGGTTTTGAAGGGATCGGAGGTTGAGGATGGTTTAGAAAATATAAAAAAGGAAAAATAAAGAAAAAGGAACCATGGTGAAAAATAGAAATAAAATGCTGAAAGCATGAAATGGTGGTCAACTGAAGCTGCAGTGGTTTCCAGAGGTCCAATGTGCTGGACGATGGCGGAAAAGAACTGAGGTGGCTATGGGGGCTGCCCACTCATAGGATAGGCTGACATCAGAGGGTGACATTAGTGGTGGGCAGCTCCCTCTGGTAGACTGCTAGCTAGAAAGTTTTGATGTGATCCTAATGCCTGGAGGCCTGCCAGTGTGGCCTGCTGCAAGAGATACCCTTGAAGTAAGACTGCATATTTCTGAGCAAAGCCTGGAAAGTTATATTCTCCAGGA
This sequence comes from Neoceratodus forsteri, assembly GCA_016271365.2. Classification (NCBI taxonomy): domain Eukaryota; kingdom Metazoa; phylum Chordata; order Ceratodontiformes; family Ceratodontidae; genus Neoceratodus; species Neoceratodus forsteri. The sequence continues at coordinate 262,060,094 of CM057452.1, read as the reverse complement.
GTTGGGCCTGAATCCAAACAGTCTAGGCTAAAGAAAGTCATTGTCACTGCCCTCAGAAATTATGACGTTGGGGGTCAGACTCATTCCCCTCCACATCCTCCATGGAGGGAGGGTCATAGAGAAGGGTAAGTCAAAGGCACACTAATCCAGAACGCAGCCTCGGCAACACAGCTGACACCAGCCCCATATGACGAGGGGCCAGAGTCAAGGGCTGTGTCGGAACCAGAACCAAATTTAGCACCATAGGGTGGTGCCGGAAACCAGCACCAGAAACCGCGCTGGCCTAGGCCCCAAAGGACCCAAACCCAACACTGACACACTGGTGCCAGACCCAGCTGGCACCAAAGTGACTGGCAATGGTAGTGTGGCCAGTCCACCAGGGACACTGGAGGGGTGTGTCCAGTGGGACAGGCATTGGCTGCACAGTCAAAAGGGCCTAGGAACTCTTGCCAGAGCCAAATGCCCTACCCAGCCAGAGGTCCCCACCAGCAGGCCAAGTTCCACTGACCCAAAGGGGCCAGGGACTGGTTCAGCCATCAGAGGTACATGGGTCAGACGCTGCATCCACTGCTCCACAAGAGTTGCCCAGTGGTAGAACTACCTACTACAGTCTCCACTTACAGAGAGGGACTTCGGGCCCAAAACCTTGACCTGCTAGAACCAGAGGCTCCTGGTGACATAGTGCCAGTGAGGACCTCCAGCTCCTCAAGACCAAGGTTCTTGCTGCCGACCTCACAGAGGGTGACCTCCACTGGTATTGTTTCTTTCGCTTCTGAGGAACTCGAGATCAAGCAATGCTGAGAACCCAAGCGGGATACCTTCTTTTTGTGCTTTCAGGAGGACTGTCCCTCCTTCTGGACACTGAATCGCCCATGGTAAGAAACCTTCCCCAACAGAGAAAACTGACCAGTCATGGCCCCGCTGTCAGAGCAGTCTGCTTGAAAAGGCTCCCTACAGTTGTCCTCCATGGTAGTAGACTGCTGACTCGGTAGGGTTGAGAGAAACTGACAAGCTAATTTGTGTAAAATCATTAAACTGACACAAAAATAAACTCCAGCTTTAAACACTAAAATTGAGAAAAACTGAATGCTGCTGTCATACAGATATGCAGTTCCAACTGCCTGTAGTTGAGTGTTGTTTTCACTGATGCGCACTCGACAGTGGGGAAAAAATTAACTGAGGCAGTTGAGGGCCAGTGCACAGGTAAGCCTGCATTGCAAGCCAGTTTCGAGGTGCTGCCAAGCACGCAGCTCACTTTGGCGCCAGCCCTCCTGAAAAGTTCTGGCTCCCGCAAGGTTATCATACCTCCGGCCTACCTCCGGCTCTGACCTGCTAGTGGGAATCAATTGTAAAGCCGGATTCCTGGAAGGCAAACCCAGTCTCTTCCATGTGCTGAACCACCACATCTTTTATGTCAGACTCCAACACTCTGCAGACACTGAGATAAGACCTACAGGATTGTAGCCATCTGGGTCAGACCTTGCCTCTTTTTGAATACAGAAACAAATTGGCCATTTTCCAATCATCTGGTACTATCCCACTCTGGACGCAGTCCTATGCCATTATGTAAAACTAACAGAGAGGATCCAGGTAGAAGAAGATGTCACAGTCTAAGATGCAAAACCTGCACACATACTAATGAATGCAATGGTTTATAATCCCCACATACTGGGAATGTGATATGACAAAGGGTGTGCATAGCTGTGATTCCAAGAATCTGATGTATTTGATCAGATGTAAAATGCACACATGCTTGGTATGTACCGTGAGTGAAGCCAGCCAGACCCTATGAGCTTGAATGAACTTGAAAAGATTCACAATACAACACGCACACATTCAGGCACCAGTGGGAGGACATTTCTCTTAGGAACCACACACACAGCAGGATTTGACAGTTATAGTACAAAAGGGCAAATTTAAAGACATTCAAGAAAGGAGACTTTGGGAAATAAAATTTGTAAATGTTCAAAACTCATGCATATAGACTGAACAGAGATGTGGGGTTTATTGCGTGATACAATCTGCACTTGTAATTTTTTCCCAGGGTTAAAATATTCAAAATCTCTAGATTACCTGAAGTGTGTGTTTTAAAGAAACAGACAATGACGGCAGAAAAAGATCAGTCTGCCCAAGTTTCCTATAATCCCTGGAACCTACTGATCTTACCTGTGTCAATCTTCACCATTCATCACTGTTGGGTGTCTGCCGGAGTCAGGCACCAGGCGGAGACTTTTCTTTTTTGGAAGGAGAAGCCAAGCGCCGCCGTAGAATAGCGCATTGGCGCTTGCAGGTTGGCTAGAAAGCGACCGTTGGGTCCTCCTCCACCTCAGTTCCGCTTTCTCCCACTGTCAAGACAGCACCCTGCTTGAGACTATTCTGCGAGCCAATTTTAGTCGATGCCTCAAAGCCTTCAATGCCGCTTGACACCGCCTTGGTTCTGCCTACTCAATGCTATTCAGATCCCAGTAAGATCCTTCCATTTTTTGCAGTGTCAAGTCTTTGTTTTGTTTTAAGTTACTGTACCATCATGTTTGGTCGTCGGGACAAAAAAATATCTAAGAAAATGGGCCGCCCCTATGCGTCAGGTGTCACGCGGCAGACAGACATCCGCTACCAACCGACATGACATTTGCCTTTACTGCCTTGGACCACTCCATGGCAAGGATTCCTGTGATGCCTGCTTCTCGATGGACCGCAGAGCTCTGGGGCACCATGTGCTGAAAGGTGGCAGGGCTCCACCAACTTTGGGGGTGTAATTGCTTGCATCGATCCAAGTGCAGGACACTTTGCCCTCCCTCTGGGTCCCTTCCCAGGCCTATATGGTCTGGTGAAGGGGCCTCCTTCTTCATGCCTTGCCATAGAGGAGGTTCCTACTGTAGTGCCAGAGGGCCAGTCCAGCTCCATTTGGAGCCAGGCTGGGAGCACTGCTGTGGCAGTCACCTCCTGGGAGGCTCCCCGTTGTTGGGGCCCTTGGCTGCAGGTTCTGGTGCGGGCATTCCTCAGAACTGCCCACTGGCGCTGCTTTGGATCCTGGAACCATTCGTGGCTTCACAAGGGTGCAGGGCCGGTCGTGGGCATCATTACTGGGGAACCTTTAGCCACCAGGCCAGAGCCCTTCTTGATTGTCTCCTCCTCAAAGGCAGACGATTCTGAGCAGATCCGGACTGAAGGCCTGATTCTTCAGAATCTGAGGGTTTCCATGGTCTTGCACCTCCCATGTGCCCCTCCTACAGCACAGGTGACTATGCCCCATTCTGGCTCTCGAGCCAATGGCAGCTTGGGGTGGTGATCAGGTTTCTGGCGAGGGGGTGGTTGTGGAGTCCGGTGCCATCCCTCCTCTTAGAATCAAATCGAGCCACCCCTTCTGCATCCTCCCCTCGGGGGTCATCCGAGTTGGGGCTTTTGGCACAGGGCAGCTAAGAAGAGAGCTGCCTCAGGGTCTACAGGGTTGAGGAATGGGTGATGGACCCTGCACACTTGTGGGCTCCTGAGGTCGGGGAGGAGCCAGTGCTGAGCCTTTCTCCTCCCTCATCTTCTCCCAAGGAGGTCTTTGGGTGGGGGTCCCTTCTGGATCCATGCAGTCCTGGTCCCCTCATACGGTAGCTCACCCTACAGGGTTAAGTCCCCACCATTTTATTTTCAGGACAGAATGGTGAATCTACAGACCTACAGTTTTCTGCTTATGCCAGGTCCTCCTGTGGATTCTGCTAGTCCTGACAGAGACACGCCACGCCAGGCGACAGGTTCGCCTGCTTCTGTGCCCAGCTCCCTTCTCCCAAACCACGATGGTCTTTTGGGACCTTTGACCTGTGATCAGTTCAGATCTCAGGCTGCGGCTTTCCTCAATATGTTAGGGCTATGGACGAGCAAGTTTTCTGACCAGTTCCCCACCGCAGCCAGAGTCTGACTCATCAAGTTCTCGACCTCATCTTCCTCCACAGGGAAGAAGAGCCTACTGTCCATCTGTCCTCAGACACTGATCAGGCCCAGTATCAGCGTTTCTGTCGAGGCTGGTCAGGGACTTGCACATCTCCCGTTATGCAAGAGACAATACTGAGCGTGTGACACCTTTTTAGGTGAAAACGGGGTGCACCATTTGGTGGTTTCATCCTGGCCAGTTCCCTTCTGGCAAGCGTCATACAGCACCTGGCCAGTTCCCTTCTGGCAAGCATTGTACAGTGCCTGGCAGCGTCCATACTCCCTGGAATCAACTCCTATGGACTGCCGGAGATGGTACTGTGTGACCCATGGGTCTCCAGGTGCTTTGCCTCATCCACCTTATGGACTGACGTGGCTGGACACCCCTTTCAGGCATAGACACCCAGTCCACAACCAGCCCCCTGATACTGACTCCTGAGAGTCTGATCGGCTGGGGTGAAGAGTTTTCCCCTCTGTGTGGAGCCTGCTGGCAATTATCTCACATCAGGTGCACCACGCTGCCTATAACAGGCATCTGTGGGCAATGCTAGGTCAGGCTTTAGCATTGCTGCCCGATTCGGAGGCTACCCGGCAAGCTATAGCCCTGTCCACTATAGGCCCGGAGCTGGCAAGGCACCAGTAAAGGGCATCATATGATACCAGTGAGGTCACTTCAAGGCTTGCGGGGACAGCGATCTGTATTACGCTGGACGGCATGGCACGCTTTCAAGGCTGTCACCTTTGGCCCGGTGCAGGTTACTGCTTCCTCCTTCCAGGGAGTCTTCCTCCCCTAGGCTTCAGGGGACCCCACTTCATCCTGTCCAGTCCAAACCCTAACCAGCTAATGAAGGGTCCTCCCCTGCTCTCCCACCGGGGACTGAGGAATGCTATTCCTTCAGGGTTTCTTGGCCCCCTTCAATGGTGCTTAGTATCATCCAACAGTGATGAATGGTGAAGACTGACACAGGTAAGATAAGAAACTTACATACCTACCATAATTCTTGATCTTCCTGTGTATCTTCACCATTCATCACTGAATCCCTCCCGCCTTCATCTTACAAGGCCTCAGTCCCAGTGTCATACCACCTCCCTACTCGCCCCCCCTCCCTTGGGTTATTTCCTCTCTGGCAGGCCACCAGGAGGCCTTCAGGAGGGCTTTGGAAATGGGCGAGTGGGGCCCCTTAGGTTTTGTTTCCTTGGGGTCTTCTGATGGGCCCCTCCTCTATCCTGGTCCTCCATGGGATGCCTTCATCCCACAAGTCCACTGTCAGTTCCAGGATGGGTGGTTTTGGGCTGCCCATAATTCCCTTGCCCTTGTTACCTTCTCTTACCTTCCTCGATGGGGATGATGTGTTTTAGCGGGTCCCTTCTCTTCCCTGTCCCCTTGAAAACCTGTTTTCTCTTTGTGGTAAGTGCAAGGGGGGGGGGAGAGTGAGGTGTGTGATTTTCCCCTATGGAGTTGGGATAGGAGCTAGAGGTGACCTTATCCGGAATTTCCAAAACTGGAATCTCCTTGAACAATCTCCTGGCGATCTTCTGATGGACCTTGCCCTAATGGGTCCTGGCCTCCCTCTCTCATCCCATGCTCCCTAAACCATCTCTCTCTCTCTATTCTTCCTCTCTTTTTTCTTTCCTCTTGGTCATTCAGGACTGGAACCTCCTGGCCCATAACCCTCAGCCCCCTTTTTTCTTATCTGTCCTCTTATCAGCTTATTCTTTTCAGTTGCTCCTTTTCCTATCCCTGGGACTTGCTCCACCCTTCTTTCTCTATACTTTTTCCTTCTGTCTCTCTGGCAAGCATAACTGAGGTGGAGGAGGACCCAATGGAAGTTTCTGGCCTACCTGTTGGCCTTGCATGCTTCTGCTCCCCCAAAAAGTCTCCCACTGGGTGCTCCAGCAGACACCCAACAGTGATGAATGGTGAAGATACACTGAGATCAAGAATTACGGTAGGTACATAATTTTCATTTCTTCCTGGGTACTAACTCTCCTCATCCTTTCTCTAGTCTCCTCCTTGGTCCTGTCACCCCCATAACCTCTATTCCTTCATTATGTCCCAGCCCTGCTTGAACCTGACTGTTTTCACACCCACCAATTCAGCAGGCAGACTGTTCCAAGGTTCCACGACCCTTCCGTAGTTGTACTTCCTCACATCTCTCCTGAATCTACCTCCTGTTAATTTACATTCATGTTCACATGACCACAAACTGGTATTCAGGCTAAGTAGGCTGTGTGCATTTGTTACTTTTGGCCAAGGTTTACGCTGCCTTCCATAATTTGGATTTGTTTTTGAGCCCTGCTGCACTTGTCTTTGCTGTTCAGCTGCTGGCTCATGATGACATCACTACAGGGCAGAGGAGTGACTGGCACTGTGCAGTATAGGCAGTCACAGCAATTCTGCAAGGGAAAACTACCAATACTCAATGTACAAACTGTGTTACCCCTTCCCCGAGACACCCTGTTAGCAATGCATTATGCCAAAATCCAAATGCCTTGTCAGTATGTTTTTTTTTTTGTAAAATTGACTTACTTTTGCCTCTGTAACAAAGCATGGGGATTGAGAGATAATAGAGTTGCTGTCAGCACCTTTCCCAGTCTTTCTGACTTTCTGTGACAGGGTAGAATAGAACCCTGTCCCATTTGTTGAGAAAGTGTGTAAATGCAAGGATCTGCATTCTTTCCTTTTCTGTCTCTTTTGTCTGGTTGCACAATCAAATTTTCCTGTGAGACTTCGGACTTGATCAACCCGAACAGTCTCACAATCGCTCTCCTCTCACTGTCTCTCCGCTTTTCTCTTGCTTTCCTTTTTCTCCTTGCATATCTAGATCTGGTAATATAAGAATATGTGCAAATCAGTATATGGAAATGAAACTGATAATGGAATCACTATTGTTTAGAAAATGTTTAGTGTTACTGTTAAAATGTATACATATTTATAATTTGAGATAACTGTAAAAGCTAGATGTTACTTGGGTGCAAATGCCTGAGTCTTTTTGCAGTTGCTTGGATCTCAGGAAGTTCTCACGTTCTAGCAGCTCCTGAAATTTACAAAAACAGGATGCTTGCAAACGATGGGGGTTGAAAAGACTTATAAAACAGCTAAACTGAGCAGCAAGGGGAGATTTTTTATTTATTTATTTATTTTTTTTTTACAAGAAAGATTTAATTTGCTTCTATACATAGTTATTCTGAACAGGTTTATTTTATGTTACTGCAGCTACAAATAAACAGTTTTGTGGAATTTTATAACTGCTCCTGGGTTTTCTTTATGCTTTCTGACCTGTGCCTAGACGACAGATGGTGTCAGCAGTGGTTTTTAAGCTGTGCATACCCTAAAACAGGAGATTTGTGTGTGGGTACTGGACCTAGTACCAAGGAAGCACAGAGGAAGGTATGGATTCTGCAGATGAAATCCAGTCTGAGATTGTACAGCCAGCACAAGTAATGGAAAAAGAAAAGGCAAAGACAGAACCTAAAAGTCTGATGGACTTTTTGAAATGTGGGCTACAACAAAGACAGAATGAGAAGCAGTCTACATTGCAGGAGGTTATCTGGGGGCTGTTAGAGCTAGACACTAGGGCTAATTTCAGCTCTGTAACTCGCTACCCATACCGAGCACAGAGCCAGACTTCACAATCCAGGAAGTAGGTGGAGAAGCTGTAGTTCAGAGCACCTAGAGGAACTACAGCTTAGTTCTCAATTGGATTAATTTTTTTTTTAAAAACGCCACTAAACGCTTAGCAAATGGGCCAGAGCTATGCATGAGTGGTCCTTACCGGTGTTTCTACCACTTTAAACAACATTCCAAACGTATAACAGTACTTACTGGGACATGAGGCTGTAATTAGAGCTTGACCCTGTAATACCACTTCTGAGTCACTTATTGTTATTAATACCACCCTGCTGCAAGCAGGGCGAGCCGAGCAGGGCGCATGCGTCTCCATGTGCATCAGCGCATGTCGGCTATGTCCGCTGTGGACGACTGGGACCTGGGCCAAACACCTTATATATAAAGTAAAAGGCAGCTAAAACTTTTCAACTCAAATGGAAGGATTAAGTGAGAAGATGAGTTGTTGCACAGTATGCAGAATGTTTACTGATGGTAACCAGGAGAAACAGTTCGTCTGTGATAAATGTGTGTTGATAGAAGTTTTAAAGAAGGAAATAAGTATCCTACAACACAGGTTGCATGTTAAAGAAGAAATCAACATGTTAGAGCAATTTATTGATACTGCAGCAACGAGTCAGGGCTAGAATATACACCCCACATAAAACAGCTCCAGACACAGTTACAATGGCCAATAAAACGTACACTGATAGCAGCACAGGCCAGGAGAACTCTGCCTCTGCAGTACTGGAGGATTGGTGTATAGTTCAAAAGTCCCCAAAAAGGGGAGAAGAAACATCGGAGGCACAGGAACCTACCCTTATATAACAGCTTTCAAGCATTAACAGAGACTAGTACAGACCCCACATTAAATCAACCCAGGGAGTAACAGCCACCCACAGAGATCTGTAAACCCCTAGTTAATACACACCTAGCAGGTTGGTATGGGCACTTTGGTAGAAAATAAGTATAATGCTCTGATACACACGCAATGTCCTAGTGGTGGGTGACTCCATCTTGAGAGCTACCGACCAGACCCCGTGCAGGTAACCATAATGAGCACACTACGGTGAGTGTCCTCCCAGGGCTGGTAGAGGATATTAGGCAGTTTCTCCCAGGACTTCTAGAGAATACAGTAAATCCAGTTCCAGTTCTACACATAGGAGTTAATGATGTTGGGAAAAGAAGTATGGTGGATATACAGCGGGATTTTGAATTTGTAGGGGCAGCTCTTCAGGAAAAGGGATGCGATATTTTAATATCAGAAATTCTACCAGTCCCAAGGGCTAGTGGGAGCAGAAACAATGACACAGGTCAGCTGAATGGCTGGCTGAGGAGGTGGTGCTTTAGGGAGGGACACACCTTCATTCAACATAAAGAACAATTCCACGGTAGAGAAGTATTTCCTCCAGATGGTCTGCATCTAAGCAAAATGGGTAAAAGAATACTGGCACACAAACTCAGGGCATCTTCGACCACCATTTAAACCACAAGAAAGGGGGGGGGGATGAGGGCGACACCTTCCTTACTAGGGACAATCCCACCATACCTACTAACCAACAATATATTAATTGCCTGCTACTGAACGCCAGGAGCCTAGTCAATAAATTTGATGGATTTAGGTATACCCTGGATAGGGACAAAATTCATATTTGTGCCATCATGGAAACATGGTGGAACAGGGTCGACAACTAGATCCCTGGACATGTACTACATCCAGGGACAGGGCTGAGGCTAGGAAGAAGGAGTAGCATTATACATATTGGATATTACATCAGAGCAAACCGACACCAGCCACTGGGACCCCTGTAATTAATCTGTGTCAGACTTTCCCCTACACATGGACCTAAAATAAATATAGGTGTGATATATAGACCCTCCTCATATTCACTCTGATGACAGCACTCTTGGGTAGTTTAAAAATACTTACAGCTGAGACCAATTTTATTCTCCTGGGGGACTTAAATCTGCCCAGTATTGACTAGATGAGCCTCATGACCAACTCCGCCAAAGAGCTCCATTATATGGAACTCTCTAATTTGGCAGGACTACAGCAATATGTGAACAAAAATACCAGAGATCATCACATCCTGGATGTAGTCCTCAGTAATATGACCAAAGCAATACAGAGTTATACCGTCTCCCCCAAATTAGGATCAAGTGACCACAACATGGTCAGTTTTACTTTATTAAGTGACACCGGCAATATCATGGGGGACACCACCATCTATAACTACAATAAGGCTGACTGGAGCAGTATGCATAGGGAATTGGCTACATGGGCATGGGAAGAGAATTTCAAGAACCTTACTCTGAACCAGATGTGGGCCACCTTTGTAAATAAACATGTGCCTTGTAGCAAGAAATATGACAGATCTAGAAAAACACCTGCATGGATGTCATCTGCAGTTAAAATATGCATTAAAAGAAAAAACAAAGCACGTAAGGGCCAAGAAAAGTTGACATGTATCAAGCTGGGTTATATGCCACAAAACCCTTTAACAAGCCAAGAAGGCAACTGCCCAGGCTAAAAAAACACGAGCTACACCTAGCCAGCAAAGTACAGGATAACCACAAATCCTTTTACTCCTATATAAATAATAAAAGGGGAGGGGTCAAAATTATTGTACCACTTAAAAATGAGGATGGCTCAAATATCACTGAAAATGAACAAATGGCCACTAAGTTTAACAACTTTTTACGTCAGTCTACAATGACAGTTCCTGTAGTACTAAAAATCACCTACCGGCAACAGGCATTTCTGGCCTAAACATAGACCATAGTAATGTCAGGGAGAGACTACTGAAATTGGATCCAAACAAAGCTCAGGGACCATATGGGCTGCATCCCAGAATCATCAGGGAACTGGTTAATGAGCTGGTCAGCCCCATTACAGCCATATTCCAGGCATCTATAGCATTAGTAGAGGTGCTTGATGTATGGAGACTAGCAGAGGTGGTTCCTATACATAAGAAGGGGTCCAAACATGAAGTAGGGAATTACCGGCCTATAAGCCTGACAGCTGTCTTAGGAAAGTTCTGGAAGGGATTATTAAGGACTGCATGGTACAATATATGCAAGATAGGGAGGACATAGACCATACTCAGCATGGCTTCACCACAGGACGCCCTGTCAGACTAACCCCTCAAGTTCTACAGCAAGGCCAGTACAGCACTAGGACGGAATGTCAGTGGATGTCATCTTTTGGACCTTTCCAAAGTGTTTGATAAAGTCCAACATAAGCAATTAATTGATGCCCTGATCGAGCATGCCATCCCAGGTAACACTAGTAAATGGATCACTTCCTGGCTAACAGACAGGAAGCAATGAGTATGAATTAGAGGTACCTATTCAGACTGGTCCAAGGTCACTAGCGGGGTATTGCAGGACTCCAGTTTGGGACCGGCCTTGTTCAATATCTATATATCCTCTATGAAATCCAAGGAGGAGATTTGGGTGTCCAAATTTGCTGATGACACCAGGCTGGGACTACAGGTTAATAACAGCAGGGATGCAGACACCCTCTAAATGGCCTTGGGAGAACTTGAAGAGTGAGCAATAAACACACAAACTCACTTTTAATGCTGCTAAATGCACAGTAATGCACTTGGGTTCCAAAAAATCTTAAACATTAGTATATCTTAAATGGAACAATGTTGAGGGAAGTCACTGACAAAAGAGACCTGGGAGTCAGAATATCTAATGACCTGGGTAGTAAAATACACTGTAATCAAGTTATCAAAAAGGTGAGTAGTGTCCTACACTGCATTAGAAGGCACATCAGAAGCAGAGACAGGGATGTCATAATACCCCTTTATACTTCCCTGGTGAGACCACAAATGGAGTATTGTGCACAGCTGTGGGCCCCGGGTGGAAAAACAGAAATTAGGGCACTTGAAAAAGTACAGAGAAGGGCTACCAAACTTATTAAAGGGGCACAAGATCTGAATTATTAGGACGGATTGGAGGAGCTGGGTATGTACAGTCTGGAATACTGCAGGCTAAGAGGGGACATGTGTCTTGTTTTCAAAGCTTTTTCAGACCCTGACCTGTGGAAGCAGCTAGACCTTGATACTAAGGATCAAAGTTATAACAGTAGAGCACATCCCCTACAAATCACTGGCAAGAGATATCAAACTAATAGAAGTAAATACTGGTTTTCAGTAAGAATACAAAAAATATGGAACAACATTCCCATAGAGGTGGTGGCCAGCAAAACAGGAGATGAATTTAAACATAGGCTGGACAAGCATCTAATAAGCAGAAACATAAAGGGTACTACTAAATGGCGAGCAATATGGACTTTATGTCTGCTCTGCATAACCTATGAAACCTAGAAGTGTTGAGGGAGAGAAGAGATGGCAACAGGAGCAGCAGATGAGAGAAGAGATGCAGTGACAGGAGCAGTAATGGCTGGATGCCTTACAAGCTATTGAAGGCAAAGGATCCAGCACAGATCCAGATGAACAACAAAATGCAAGCAACTTAAAGGACATTTAAGTTGTGTCCCTCAGACGATATTAAGGCACATCTGACAAACTTTGAAAGAGTTGCCACAGCCTGCCGGTGGCCAAAGCAGCAATGGACAATCAGACTGGTACCCTACCTGACAGGGAAAGCTCAGTTTGCCTACAGCAGTATGGACACTGCACAGTCAGAAAACTATGACCTGGTGAAAAGCGAAATCCTGAAAAGGTACGATATCTCCAGAGAGAACTACAGGCAGAGATTTTGATCTCTGAAGTACAACTCGGTCGACAATCCTCGATAAGCCTTCACCCGACTCAGAGAACTCCTGATGAAGTGGATCCAACCAGAGAGCAAAACCGTCCCACAGACCATAGACACATTTGCCATGGAACAATTCATCAACATCTTGCCTACAGATGTGCAGCTGTGGGTAAAGGAACATCAACCAGAGAATGGGGAAAAAGCTGTTTCTTTGGCTAAGGACTACCAAATGGCCAGACAGATGCCACAGCAGTGAGGTAACAGCCAAGCACTGGTAAGAAACATTTTTTCCCCATTTAAATTCCAAGCCTGCTAAGAACTCTGGTGGGGGTAACAAATCTGTGCCAAAAGATGTTATCTGCTATAACTGTAATAAGACAGGCCATTTTGCAAGAAACTGCCATAATAAAGAGAGTGGCACTGGATCAGATTTGTCCTTGGCAAACTGGGCCAAGTACCTAACAGATATAAAGGTGGGGAATAAGACTGTAATGGGACTCATTGATTCGGGAAGCAGACAGACTCTAGTGCATGTTAAAGTGCTGGGAAAACACTGTGCAAAGGAAACCAGGTACTGGTGTCATCTGCATCCACAGGGACACTCGATACTATCCCACCACCCAAGTGACTGACTGTTAAGGGTGTGGCGCACCAAATGAAACTTAGGGTAGTACCAAAGTTACCTGTACCTGTGATTATTGGAAATGACTGTCCAGGATTTACTGAGTTGATCAAAGAGGGAGTAAGTCCTGATGTTTCAGCAGCTGTGGTGACAAGAGCTCAGGCAAAGAAAATATCAGATGTTGGGGACAATTTTCCTTTCAGTGATTTTGATTCAGACTTGTCTGAGCATAGCTCCAAGATCCGGAAATCCAGGAAAGAAAGGAAAGCCTGAAGAAACTATGGCAACAAATGACTGATGGACATGAAGGGTTAAAATATGAAAATGCTGAAACTAAATTGATAACTGATTGTGATTTTCTTTCAGAGCAAGCCAACAATGTTTCTCTCCAGGGTTATTTCAAGCAGCTATGGGTAAAACCAAAACAGGGTGGACCAATGTTTAAAAAATGTAATGGATTACTGTACAGAATTTGGGTTAACATCAGACACAGGAACAGACAGAACAACTGGTTATACCAGAGAAGTACAGAACAGAATTGTTACAGATAGCGCATGGTAGTCCTGTGGCTGGTCACTCAGGAGGGATCGCACCCTTGCCAGATTGCTGTATAGATTTTACTGGCTGGGAAATTCATGAAGATGTTGCTACCTATAGTAATTCCTGTGCTGAGTGTCAGAAAGTAGCCCCAGTCACTAGAAAGCCAAGGTGCCACAGTACACCTACCTTACCCGATGCGACTTTTCAGAGAATTGCAATGGATGTGGTTGGTCCTTTAGACAAAAGTAAAAAAGGGTAATACATTTATCCTGGTAGTATGCGGTTATGCTACTCGATACCCAGAACCAGTTCCAATGCGTACTGTTACAGCCCCAAAAGTTGCAGCAGAGCTAGCCAAAATTTGCAGCAGAGGGGGCAAACCTAAAGAAATTATTACTGATCAGGGTAGTAATTTTGGTGCTGCACTGCTTAAAGAACTTCACAGACTGCTAGGTATCACTGCCATAAGAACCTCCCCCATCACCCTCAGACAGACGGTTTTGTTGAGTATTTTAACTAAACCCTAAAATGCATGTTAAAAAGGTTTGTAAAGGGGGCGGGATTAGGGACCATTACTTGCCTCACCTACTTTTTGCTTACAGAGAAGTGCCACAGGCATCGTTTTGCCATTTGAAATGCTGTATGTTAGGCAGCCAATAGGGCCACTGGATGTGATAAAAGAACGTGGGAAGATAACTCCACTCAGAAATAATCTATATCTTCTTATATGTGTGCCCCAAGAAAGAAACTGGCAAAATATGTTGAAATTTTCCATAGTAATCAGGAAGAGGATCAAAACCAGAAGAAGGTATATTATGACCATGGGGTAAAAGAAAAGCTTTCCGAGCCAGGTGAAAAGGGTTTGTTACTGTTACCCACAACAGAAAATAAGTTGTTAATGAAGTGGCAAGGGCCATACAAGGTTCTTAGACGTACTGGCACTGTTAACTATGAGACTGAGACCCCGACAGAAAAAATCCTTCTAAGCTATACTATGCTAACCTCCTCAAGAAATGGGTTGAAAAAAATGCCAAAAGCTGCCTTGCTAGTTTTACCAGAAACTGATAAGGAAGATACTGATGTAGCTTGTGATAGACTGGAACAAACTGTAAATGTTGATGCTGTAAAGGTGAATGTTTCCTTAACCTCAGAACACACTGCAGGAATTCGTAATGTGCTAAAGACATTTAACAGTACTTTTACCATGGTACCAGGCTGAGCAAAAGGGGTTGAGCACATAATAGTGACAAAGATTGCTCGTCCTATTAGGCAAAAGTCATACAGGTTACCAGAGAGGTTAAAAGTGGATGTGGTTAAGGAAATACAAAAAAATGAAAGAATTGGGTATCATCGAGGAGTGCTTGGTCATCTCCCATGGTAACTGTAAACAAAAAAGAAGGGGGTGTTAGAATCTGCCTTGATTTCTGGAAACAATCAAGAGTCAGAATTGGACAGTTATCCTATGCCCAGAATAGATGATTTGGTGGACAGGCTGGGGAGTGCAAAGTACATCATTACCCTCGATCTCACCAAGGGTTACTGGCAAATACCTTCAGCTAAAGAATCCAGAGATAAAACTGCATTTGCCACCCCTATAGGATTCTATCAGTTCACCACCAAGCCCTTTGGTTTACATGGTACACCAGCTACATTCCAGCGGTGCATGGATGTAATTTTATCCCTTCACACTGGTTATTGTGCTGTGTAGCTGGATGATGTCATGGTGTACGGTCCAGACTGGAAAAGTCACATGGAACACCTACACGCAGTTATCTAAGCTATCAAAAATGCAGGTCTGACAATTAATCCTACTAAATGTGCATTTGGCATGCAGGAAACTAGATATTTGGGCTATGTGTTGGGAAATGGAGAAGTTAAACCAGAGATTTCTAAAATAGAAGCTGTAGCTAACAGCCCTATATCAAAAACAAAGAAACATGTCGGGTCATTTTTAGAGCTGGCTGCTTATTATCGGAGATTTGTTCCCAACTTTGCTGAGTTAGCTACTCCCCTTTCTGAACTCACAAAGAAACGGTACCCAAATAATGTGAAATAGACCCCAGAGTGTGATGACGCTTTTCAAGCCATAAAGGCTGCATTATGTTAAGCACCTGTTTTAAGAAGCCCAGACATTGAGAAACCATTTCTACTACAAACAGATGCATCTGAGGTAAGCCTAGGTGCAGTCCTAAGCCATAATATAGATGGGAAAGAACATCCTATTTTCAGTTGCGACCCGGGCCATGCAGTGGCAGACAAGGTTGAAGCAACAGGCACAGGTTACATTACATAGACAGCAATATACACCGAGTAGCATGAACTCAACAGCAATGAAACATTACCATCAAGTACACACACAAGTTTCATAACAAATGCAAAAGCGCATGCCTAGGTCTAAGATACATGGTTGATCACTCGTGGAGCGGTCAAATCATAGATCAACACATCTTGATCAGTCAGGATATGCGACACTGCAAGGTGGAAGTGTCTTATGGGGATCCATGTGAACCCAGGAAGGGGCAAGCAGTAGTCAATGTCCAGGCGGTAAGTTGAGGGATACAGTAAGATTTCTACGGAGCCTGTTTGGTGGGAGGGTTGCCTAGGGAGCATGCACAGATGGCCCGGGACTTTAGCCACTCTCTCAGTTGCAGTTTGAAGGACTGATGAGAGGGTGCAGTTCTGATGACAGGTGGAAGTTTGTTCCACAGAGAGGGTGTAGAAATAGAGAGGGACTTACTCCCCATGACAGTAGCTGCTCGGGGGACTACCGGGGGGGGGGGAATGGAGGAGTCTCAGAGAACAAGTAACTGCATGGGAAGTGAGAATCAGTGATAAAGGAGACTTCAAGGGGTTTCTGAGAGAGGTGTCGACTAACTTGCCCAAGGCATATTCATAGCGGCCACGAAGGGATAGCCAGTCTAGTGACTGATAAAGTGAGCAGTAATGAGTGGAGTAAGGAATCTGGAGGACAAAGTGACAAATGGAGTTATATGTGGTACTTAGCCTGGAGAGAAGTGAGGTAGAGGTGGTGGAGAAAACTGGAGAACAACAGTCAAGAAAAGGCAGGTTTTCCTGGGTGATAGCAAGGCGAGCTTCAGGGGTCAGGAGGTGTTTGACCTGGTAGGCTGCCCCCAACTTCTGATGGACCCTTTTTACAGTATTATCAATGGGGGCATTAAAAGTAAGAGAAGGAGCGAGAGTTACTCCTAGACATTTGAAGGAGGATACTATGTCAAGGAGAGATCCAGTAGAGGTTTCTATAAGTAGTGTGTCATTTGTTTTGGCAACCTTTGCGAGGAATGGCTTTGAGCCAAAGAGCATGGCCTTTGTTTTTTCTCATTTACCAGGAGTTTTTTTTTTTTTTTTTTAAAGGAACCAGTTTTGTGCTGCTCCATAGTTGTTGGTGAGGGTGGAGGATAAAGTTTCGAGGGATCTGGCACTATGGTAGATGACAAGATCATCAGCATAGAGGAGGGTGTTGCACTTTATGCTCTCTGCAGGAAGATTATTTATGAAAAGAGAGAACAAGAGAGGCCCCAGTATGGAGCACTGGGGTACCCCAGTGTAGACTGGCAGGGTGGCAGAAGTAACCTTGCCTATTGTGACAGACTGGGTTCTGTTTGCTAGGTAGCTGCTGAACCAAGCAGCCGCATCCATGGAGCAGCCTATGTTAAGTAGGGCGGTATGTAGTAAATGGTGGTCCACAAAGTCGAAAGCTTTTGAAAGGTCTACAAACACTGCACTTGTGGCCAAGCCAAGGTCCATGTTTCTAAGGACATGGTTGGAAAAAAGGGCCAGGGTTGATGAGGTGCTGTGGTGTTTGCGGAAACCATGTTGGAGTGGGGTCAGAAGGTTGTAGTTTTCCACATATTCGAAAAGTTGGTGGTGTATGATTTTTTTCTAATAGTTTGCTTAGGTGGGAGGAGGAGATGGGACAGTAGTTTTCCAGTGCAGTCGGGTCACCAGCTTTGAAAATAGGTACCACATGAGCATGTTTCCATGAGTCAGGCATCGTGGAGGATGAGAGGAACGAGATTAAAAATGTGGGTAAGTGACCTGACGAGGGCTGGGAGATGAGTTTCAAAGGAGGATACAGGCCATCACTGCCTGGGCTGCCCTTAGCAGGTATCCCTCTTAGGAGTTTACCAGTGACCCTGTGATCAATGGCCCTTAGGTAGAAAGCAGGGCAAGGTGGATAAGGATGTTTGCGATTCTCTCTCTCTGTGATTCACAAATCTGGTAAAGGGAATAGTAATGCTGATTTTCTTTCAAGATATGGATCAGGTATTGAGGATTCTGAAAGCTGAGAACAAATGTATGGGTTTGAACTATAATTTTTGCTGTTCTGGTAAAAAAAAAAATGGATACAAATGTGCTTAATTTCTGAAAGCAGAAAATGTTAGTAGAGAATAAAAGTTTTGGAAACCTGTTTAATAAAACAGGTTCCCTCTTAAAGAGGGGGGTATATGTGACATGGTAGAATAGAACCCTATGTCATTTGTTGGAGAATGTGTGTAAATGCAAGGATCTGTATTCTTTCCTTTTCTGCCTCTTCTGTCTGGTTGTGCAACCAAATTTTATTGTGAGACTTCGACTTGATCAACCCGAACAGTCTCGCAGTCCTTTGCCTCTCACTGTCTGTTTCCTCTTGCTTTCTGTTTTTCCTCCCTTGCATATCTAGATCTGGTAATATAAGAATATGTGCAAATCAATATATGGAAATGAAACTGATAATGGGATCATTATTTTTAGAAAATGTTTAGTGTTACTGTTGAAATGTATATATATTTATAATTTGAATTAACTGTAAAAAGCTAGAGGTTACTTGGGTGCAAATGCCTGAGCCTTTTGCAGTTGCTGTCTGGACCTTAGGAAGTTCTCAATGTTCTAGCAGCTCCTGAAATTTACAAAGAACAGGATGCTTGCAAAGAATGGGGGTTGAAAAAGACGTATAAAAACAGCTAAGCTGAGCTGCAAGGGGATATTTTTTTTTTTTACAAGGAAAGATTTATTTTGCTTCTGTACATAGTTATTCTGAACAGGTTTATTTTATGTTAGTGCAACTTACACATAAACAGTTTTGTGGAATTTTACAGCTGCTCCTGGGTTTTCTCTATGCTTCCTGATCTGTGCCTTGTCGACACTTTCATGCATAAGATACCCCATTTTGTGAAAGACAGGACATGAAACTTACAAGAACAGGAGGCAGTTTCAACTGCTAGGAAATGCATCTTTTTTTATTTTTTACAATTGTATTTATCCTCCTCGTCAGGCCACCAGCCCATCTGCCAACCTACTGGTCTCGGGGTCATTCGGGGCTTATATCGCTATGCGCATCCCGGCAGAACCCCTGAGCCGGCCTGGAGACTTCATCCTAGGTGGCCCCCAACTTCTTCCTCAGTTTTTGCCACGTTCCTACCCGAGGTCCAAGAAGGGGTGCGCTCCAGTCACAGCCCTTCCGCCCTCCCTTGGCCTAACGCCGGTACACCTCAGACATAGCGTAGCCACCCAACCTCCACCAGGGAGCAGCCAAGCTCTGAGGTGACCAAGTAGTCCCTCCCAAGGTGAAGGACTGCCAACCAGCAGCCAATCACATCCTCCCCCCCCACGACCTCCGATGACCTGGGCTCGTTCCCAAACCCAGGTTGCCAACATGGTGTCCAGCACTTCAACCCTCAGCAACACCAGGTCAGCTCTAGGAAATACATCTTATATAAGACAGCAATATTTTTTGAGAGGTAGAGCGAGACTGAGTTTTAAAGAGTACCTTTCCCCGATCCTTTTGACTTTCATGCATAAATTACCCCTTCTTGCACTGATTCTGGAATTGCGTTTCAGTGCTGTCCTCTGCAGTTAGTTTTTGCATTCTGAGCTGCTAAAAACTTCAGGGTGTACCAGAGCTTCTATAACAAGCCTGGTGTTTCTGTGGATCCAGGGCTGTACTGTTCACATTACTATATGGCAGTGGAGTGACTGGCATACAAGTCAATTTTACAAAAAACATACTGACAAAGCATTTGGATTTTGGCATAATGCATTGCTAACAGGGTGTCTTGGGGAAGGAGGAAAATGCAGTATGTACATTGAGTGCTGGTAGTTTTCCCTTGCAAAATTGCTGTGACTGCACTATACTGCACTGCACAGTGTGAGTCACTCCTTTGCCGTACAGTGATGGCTCCAGCACAGCTCTGGGTCCACAGCAAACACAGGCTTGCTATAGAAGCTCTGGTACACCCCTGCAGTTTTTAGCAGCTTAGAATGGAAAAACTAACTGCAAAGGACAGTAAGAAAAAATTGTTTACGGCTTCCGGTGACGCAGCCGGTGGAAATGGCGGCTTAACTCCTCGCTCTGATTCCCCAGTGCGACTCTAAAAGAGAATCCTACATTTAGTGGTGACATCCCGGGGTTTTAAGTAGCGATAATTGGCAGTGTTTACGCCCTACAATTGTTCGTACGAAAAAAAGAGGCTCTTTAATTGCCAAAACCGTCTCAGAGAACCTACGAGGCAGACAGATGGAAGGCCTCAGCCCGGCCCCCTCGCGCTCGTCAGTGCTCTCAGTGTCAGGAGCTGATGACTCATGCTCCGATTCAGGTTCGACCAGCACAAGAGCAGAATCAAGGAAAATTATTAAATTGCTTCACAAAATAGATGCAAAAGTTACGGATATCCAGAGGGATTTCAAGAAACTGGAATCAAGAACTACCTCGGTCGAACAACACCTTGAGGGGTTGCAGTCAGAACACATGGCCTTTGGAAGATCCCTATCATTCCTATATGCAAGGGAGAAATTTTTAACAGCAAGGGCTGAGGACGCGGAGGCGCGCTCCATACATAATAATATCAGAGTGGTTGGTATTCCAGAGGGAGCTGAGCAAGCAGACATGGTCGCCTTTATCAATTGCTGGTTAAAGACAGAGCTGCAAATGGGAGAAGATTCCCGCTAGAGACTGGAAAGAGCACACAGGGCCCTTGTACCAAAGCCTACACAAGGCCCCTAGAGCCATTGTTATTAAATTCCTGAGATCTTACTAAGGAAAAGATATTACATGGCATGGGCGTAAAAAGGACTTGAATTTTGATGGCACAAGGTATTTGTGGACCAGGATTTTCCTCCAGCTCTGGCCCAACGTCGGGAAGAGATGTTGGGAGTGGTGAAACAGCTCAAGGAAAGGGGCTGGAAGGCCCAGTTACGATATCCCGCCAGACTGTGGATAGAAACATCCGAGGGCCCGAAAATCTAAGATTCCTTACTGATGGCTCGTGATTTTTTGGAAGCCAGCAATATCCCAGTTCCTGATATTAAAAGAAGAGATTGCTGAGAAAGAAATTGAACAATTACTTTGGGCGGTGGCTCTAGGTTCGAAAGATGCAAACCGACCCCACTCAAGGATGGATTCGTGTTACCTCTACATGGATTTATCTAAGTGGATTCTCAGAAGGAAAACCTCAGAGGAGACTGGCTGAAATACAGCAATGTTCATTTAATGCTCTACCCAAGTTATTAAGGCCTTGACAGTCAAAGCATTTTATCCTCGATATGACAACGTTCTTTGCTTTTAGTTAATTTTAATATGCCTAACAAAGAGAATGGGTGGTTAGGGGTTTACCTGTGGGCCTCTTTCCTTTTTTCTTTGGTGGTTCTCGTCCCTGGTGGCTCCTCTGCTCCTGGTTGGGGGTCTGCGGCGATTATGGTTTCAGCACGTGAGTGCAGGGGTCTGGGCAGGCAGACCTTTTGTTCTGGCTGTTGGGTTTATACGACCATATTTCAGGGGACCCCTTCCGAGTCCGCCCATTATTATGGTCCTCTCAACTACGAGGAGGTTTTTCAGCCCATTTCGCTTCACCCCACCTCTGTGGTAGGTGTTTTGGCAGGGGTGGGTGATAAGATGCAACTGTCGGACGTTGGTAAAATTGCACTGGGCGTGGGTTTCTTCCAAGATAAAGGAGTGGAGACATCAGTTTTGAGGGACGGGAGACTCGCCATCTACGCATACTAGGGTGACCTAGGGTAACCCAGGGTGACAAGGATCAGATCCCTTTGCCTGGGGCTTTGATGTGCGAGATAGGAGTGCAGGGGCGGTTCGAGCAGATTGGTTTTCTTGCTTTCTCCCTCCGGGTATTTTTTGGGGGCAAGAGAGCATTAATGTCTTGCAAAAGAGATTAACGCTGAGGTGGCCTACGTTGTCCTCCCTCCTTATCATGGGTGACATTTTGTCAAGGGCCCCCGGGACCATCGGGGGTAACCAGATTCTGTGGTATGTGACCCCCTAGATTGATGACGATGTCAACAGGGCGGGGGTTTTCTTTAGGCCTTGGTGAATGAATCAGGAAGGGGACGGGGAGGAGGTGGTCTATGGGGGTTTTCCTCCTCCTCCTCCTCCTCCTCCCATAGATTCAGCCGAGCTGGATTCTCTATCAGGACTGACAAAAAGGGGGGATAGAAAAGATCTCGTGATGGAGTTAGCGCCGGAGGACTGAGGAGTGCTTCGTTATCACAGCCCCTCCCGGAAGCTTTTCAATACATAAACAGAGGGCACGGGCTAGTGACTCCCTTGAGAAGGGGAGCCGTCTAACCCTTCCACCTCGAGTGGAGTGTTGTTCC
Organism: Neoceratodus forsteri; assembly: GCA_016271365.2. Lineage (NCBI taxonomy): Eukaryota > Metazoa > Chordata > Ceratodontiformes > Ceratodontidae > Neoceratodus > Neoceratodus forsteri. The sequence goes on along the minus strand of CM057452.1, from coordinate 262,038,072 downwards.
CTCTAGGGGGGAAAAAATTGCTCCCCCACAGCGCACCTGGGGGCCGACTGCGCTGAGATTCATTGGCGCAGGCGGCAACTTAGGTTGCTAAAGTTCTTACTTGCAACAACTGATTGTTGCTGTACTCCCGCAAGGGAGGTAGACCCGGTGCATTAGGTACTGGGCCAACAGCCTTTGAGATTAAGAGTGTGTTAGAGTGGTTGTAATGTTTGATGTTCTGTCTGCTATCTATTTCTTCCTTCTTCTCTGTTCTTTTTTTATTTTAGGGAGAGTACCTCTGTGTGTTCGGGTATCATAATTCTACGATTGGATGTAAGACCTGTAAAAATGTTGAATTTTTGCTTACAAACAATACATGGCTGACTTGACAATAGGTTCCTTGAATGTTAAAGGGATCAATAATGTTGTTAAGCGTGCTAAGATATTAGCCGAATTCAATAGGGAAAGGTGTGATATTGCCTGTCTACAGGAGACAAAGCTTACTCTGAGAGAACATATGAAACTGCGTAGAGAATGGGTGGGCACGGTTCACTTTGATGAGCACCCACAATTCAAAAGAGGAGGAGTGGCAATCCTATTCCGGAGGGGCCTCCCGTTTCAGATTCAAACAGTTGCTAAATCAGGCTCTGGCCACCAACTGACAGTCTCTGGAGTTTACAAAGGGCGGATGATCCACCTAGTGGGAGTCTATGCCCCTACCCCACCCTCTGGAGAGTTTTTCCGATCTCTTTTTGACTCTGTAGCTAACCTACCCCCTGGCCAGGTTACTTTAATGGGGGATTGGAACTGCGTCGAGGATGTGAGCATGGACAGAAGTACCACTAAAACCCCAGGGTCCAAGTCCTGCTCCCGTTTACTCCATAACTTGATCACAGAGGCCGGATTAACAGACCCATGGCGGCAGTGTAACCCCTCTGCGAAAGACTTCACCTTTTTTTCCCCAGTTTCAAACACATATTCAAGATTGGATAGATTTTACACCCAGAGAAATGCTGTGTACTCTTTTAGAGATGTGTCTATCCTTCCCATAACGATTTCTGATCATGCCATGATCAAGGCCCTACCCAGTTGTCAAAGACTAAAATAAAAAAAATAAATAAAAGGCAAAGCTTGCCTGGGATACAGATTGGGGGAGGGGTTGTGAGATTCGACCGGATTACTTAACGACAAACAATATACCGAATCTACCAGAAGAGTTATCCAATGTTATTTAAATAAAACACTGAGGCAGTTTCTAGACCCAAGTTCCTGTGGGGAGCCCTGAAGGCAGTGGTGAGAGAGCATCGATAGCCTTCGCCTCCCACAGAAACAAACAGTATCAAGCTTGCATGAGGGAAATTCTTGCCTCTATTGTGGATTTAGAAGCAGTCCATAAGCGCACCGGGTCCCAGAAGGTATTAAAGAAATTAAGGGAGGCTAGGGAGACATATAATTCTCTATTGCAGAGGCGGGTGGAGAATTCCCTCAGATATGCTGGGCAACGTTATTATGAGAGGGGGGAGAGGGCCGGCAAATTGCTGGCACTCAGACTCCGCAAACAAGCTGCCGATAGGTATGTAGTTAAGGTTAGCTCTGACCCCCCCAACCTCCCTTGCAGGACCCTCCTGTGGGAAATTGCACAGGAGTTTGCTAAGTTCTATGAACAATTATACAAGAAAGAACAAGCACCAGATCATAACAGAAAAATTGAGGATTTTTTGCAAGGTGTAGAGCTCCCTGTACTGTCTTATATCCAAAGGGCAGCCTTGGAGGCTCCTTTCACTGAAGCGGAGGTAGGGGCTGCCATTAAGTCCCTGGATTCCGGGAAGGCTCCCGGACCGGATGGGTTCACTTCTAAGTTTTATAAGCAGTTTCAGGAAGACTTGGTTCCGTTGCTTACTAGAGTTTGTAACGTGGCCCAGGACCCGGGTGCCTTGCCGGAGACATGGGGGGAGGCCCTTATCTCGGTTCTGCCGAAGGCTGGGAAGGACCCCGCCTCCTGTGCAGGGTACCGACCTATCTTGTTACTTAACCAAGATGTTAAAATTTTTGCTAAAATTATTAGTTTACGGTTGCAAGGAGTAGTCCCCGTTCTGGTTCACCCGGACCAAACTGGGTTTATCCCCGGGAGACAGATTCAGGACAACATCAGGTTACTCTTCAATGTGATTTCCTCAGCCCAGCTCCCTATTGACTCCCCTCTTTCAGCAATACTATCGCTGGATGCTGAGAAAGCCTTTGACCGCCTAAATTGGCAGTATTTGGATTCAGTATTGGGGGTTTTCGGGTTTGGAGAGAGATTTCGGGCCTGGATCTCCAATTTATATACTAAGCCAAGAGCTAGAGTCCGGGTGAATGGGACGATCTCCAGGCAATTTGGGATTGAACGCAGTACCAGGCAGGGCTGCCCTCTCTCCCCTCTCTTGTTTGCCCTTAGTTTGGAGCCCATGGCTGCTTATATTCGGCAATCAGATTTTTTCCGGGGCTTGCAGGTTGGGGGGGTTGAAGTTAAGGTTTCCCCTTACGCAGATGATACCTTATTATATATCTCTGACCCGGCAGAAGTGGTACCCAAGATTTTTAGTTTCCTCCTGAATTTGGTGCCCTCTCTGGCTATAAGGTTAATCCGGATAAATCCGAGTTGTACCCACTGGGGGTGCCAAGAATCAACCCTTGCCAGGGTGCAGCAAATTAAATGGTGTAAGGTGGGATTTAGATAACTAGGGATATGGATTCCCAGGGATTTTAAGGCTTTATACAGTACGAACCATTTAAAGATTCTGGAGGACATCAGGGAGAGATTGTAATAGGTGGAGGAACTCCTCTTTCCATTTCAGGTAGGGTGAACCCATTCGCATGAACATTCTCCTCGACTATTGTTCATATTGGGAGCTGTCCCACTGAGGCCTCCAGGAATTTCTGGAGAGATGTAAGATCTACCCTCTCCAAATTGTTATGGTCTCGGCAGAAGTCCCGAGTGAAGTGGAAGATAATGGTGACCCCAAGGGAGAGGGGGTTTGGGATACCAGATATCCAGAAATATTTCTGGGGATCACAATTACTACCCTAGTGACTATGGCCGTGACCCCCACCTAGGTGGGTTCAGATTGAGATGGCTGACTCCCTTTGGGAAAAATATCACAGACCTTATTTTTAGATGCACCCAGGCTGGATTTCAGAAATCCTTTCACAAGGTTGATTTCACAGGTATGGAAAGACATGAATTCAAAATTAGGTATTAGTTTAAAGCTTAATCCATACACGGCCATTCAGAGCTGTTTGGATTTTGGCCCACTTAGGTGGGACATGGGCTTTCACCGATGGGCTAGAATGGGGCTAGTTAATCTGGGTCAGCTTTTCAATCAGAAAATATTTAAATCATTTCAGCAACTAAAGGCTGAATTTAACCTTCAAAATAAGGATTTCTTTTGTTACCTTCAGATTAGGCATTATGCCCATATAAATGAACAACAAATCGAGGTGAGTACAGAACCGTGGATAACCCAGTGCTACATACTCTTTCCTCCCTGATCAGGCAGCCAGAAAATTAGAAAAAATAATCTCAGGTTTAGTTACAGAGATGAATTTGGTGAAAGGAGACTTCTTGCTACAGGTCAAGGATAGGTGGCATGGGGAATTGGGGGCTGTTCTGTCGGATGCTGATTGGACTTCTATTTGGAGGTCCATTCTGTACGACATCCTGTCTTTTTGCGGGAATTCCGCTGGAAGTTAGCCATTAGATTTTTTTTTTTAGAGTTCCTGTGATGACAAAACACTTTGGACCACACTACTCTGACCTCTGTTGCGACTACTGTCGGTTGGTTGGCACCTATTTACATGTATTTTGGGAGTGTAAAGTTATACAAGAGTTTTGGAGGGAAATAATAGATAATTTTAACAATATTTTTGAACTAACACTACCGAGTTCCCTGAGCACTGGTTATTAGGATTGCCACCCCCAGTTAATCTCAGATCCTCTAGGTCTCCTGTTTGGAATCCTGGTGTCATGACTCCTCAAAGCTATTACGCTTTCGTGGCTTACCCCGGACAAGCCCACTTTCGCTACATGGTATGGTATCTGTACCAGGATTGTAGACATGGAGTACTTGACGGCCAAATTGAGGCTGTCTGTAGATAATTTTAAAGCGAGATGGCTACCTTTTCTACACTTCATGGCCTTGCAAGAGGGGAGGCCAGTAATGGACTTGCTCGCTAAGTATGCTTAAGAAGAAACCTGGTGCCTCAATTGGATGTATCCTTCCACCTCGGTCTATAGTACTTGTCCTTTCATATCTACTATGTTAACTGCTTATTTGATATTGTCTTTAAGTCGTAACAATATGAGTAGGAGGACTTGCTATGTGGAAGCCATTTGTTGTAATGAATGTGTTCCAGTGACATACCGGGGGGCACAGCTTGGTTTCTGTATTAACTGCGCTATTGCCTGTCCTGTTTGTTCGCTTGCTCTCTTTAACTTTCTCATTTTCCTTTTTCTTTTCTCCTTTTTCTACTGTGTTTTTTTACACTTCAGATGGTACTCTCCCCCTTATTGTAATGTGTTGTTCTCTATTTCACTTCATTTTCTTGAAGTTCACTTTAATTATCTCTTCTGTTTTTATTTTATATTTTACTAATCTTTCTCCAACTGCTAACTACTGTTTCCCCTTCTTTCTTCTCTTGTATTGGACTTATATCTCTATTTTTCTTTTATAGACATCGATAGTTGTAATGGCACTTAATGAGTGTGGAATTACACTGTTAATATGTCTGTTTTCATGTGCATTTCTCTTGGAAAATACTCTCCAATAAATTGCTATTTAAAAAAAAATTGTTTACCATAGTAATGTTGTTTCTTCTAATGGAGCCTTGCTGTATTCTGACTAATGTAGTATGACCGAACAGTTCAGCTGCCCCGGATAACAAAGAGAGTTAACCTCTATGCAAATGCATAGAACGTTGAGCTAAGCTTGGTTTCAAACCACCATCCTCGATACGTTCTAGTAATTGATCAGATTCTTATGAAGCTAACATATAGCAATAGGAAAAACTATTTTCTAACCCTATAAAGCCACCAGGGGCAACACACACACACACAAAGGACACAAAAAAGGAAGGCTCAAGCCACTGATGCCCAAGAACAATACCTTACCCACAGGTGGGTAAACCAAGTCTGAAGTCAGAGCCAGCCTAAAGACCCCCTAGGTTCTGTAGGGGAGGCTGGGAGGGATATCAGAATTCAGCAAGACTCCAAGACTCCATTAGAAGAAACATTACTATGGCAAGTAATTTTTTCTTCAAACATGAAGTCTTGCCGTACTCGACTAATGCAGACTACCAAGTAGTGCCCCTTGGGAGATGAGCACAGAAGCTACTTAGGAAATAGGCTCTGCAACACTGCTGTGCCAAACCTGGCATCACTCCTTGCCTGAGTATCGAGGCAGTAGTACTTAGTGAATGTGTGAACAGTTTTCCAGGTGGCTGCTTTACAGATTTCTAAAAGGGAAATATCCCTGGCTGCTGCCACGGAGCTTGCAGTACTCCTAGTGGAATGGGCCCTCAAACCTGGAGGGGCATCCTTTCCCAACTTGCCATAGCAGAACTGTATGCAGGCCACAATCTATCTGGCTATGGTCCTTTTTGTGGCTGGCTTACTTTTACTCACTTCCCCATAGGTAAGGAACAACTGGTTGGAGGCCTGCCTGTGTTCCTTTGTCCTATCCATATCGTAGCCAATACCCCTTTTTACATCCAGGCTATGTAACCTGTATTCACCTGAACTGGAATGGTCTATGAAGAAAACAGTTGGGTAATGGACTGATTGAGATGGAAGTCAGACAGTCCCTTAGGGAGAAACTTCCTGTTAGTCCGAAGGACAATCTTATCCCTATCAGGGGTAATGTAATTGGGCTCCACAGACAAAGCTTGAAGCCAACTAATCCTCCTGGCAGAAGTGATTGCTACCAAAAACACTGTCTTCCAAGTCAGGAATTTAAGCTCTGCTGAAGACATGGGTTCAAAGAGGGGCTGTATAAGCTGGCCTATGCAGATATTGAGGTCCCAAGCTGGGGTGTGGCTCTCTGTGAGGAGGGTGAAGATGAGAGAGCACCTTAAAGGGGATAGGAAATATGGGCTAATTGGCAGCTGTTTATGAATTTCTTATTAAGCCAGAAATGTGCATTCCCTAAATTATACATATTTTACTGTACCTGAATAAAAAGTGAAATGAAAAACTGTATTTTACATTGTTTTGTTTTTATGGGCAGCATTCTGTTACATATCTCTTCATGCAACCAGTAATTTGGAGTTTCTGCTATGTCACGGTTTGTGTACAGAATGCTAATTATCAGCTGTTGACCTATCAGAACTATGCTTAGACTTCTGTGCACAAACTGTGACATAGTTAATATTTCAAATTACTGGTTCCATGAAGAGAACTGTAGCAGAATGTTGCCCATAAAAAGAAAACAATGCAAAATAAAGTTTTTCATATAACTTTTTGTTCAGGTACAGTTAAATATGGGTTCTTTAGGGGAATGCATATAATTTCTGAGAATAAGAACATTACAAACAGGTGCCAATTAGAAATGATTTCCTGTTCTCTTTAAAGAATTTCTTGAATATAGGGTGAGCAGCAAGGGAAGGGGCCCTTCCCTGCTAACAAGTATGCAGAGACCACTGCCAAATGCACCTTTAGGGTAGAAGGTTGCAAATGGAGGGATTGCAAATGCACCAGCTAATCCAGAAGAACTGGAAGCCCAGCCTGTTGGGGATCCAACTCCTCGTGAGAACACCAGATGGAGAACCTGCTCCACTTAGAAGAATAAGTCTTCCTAGTGGAAGACTTCCTAGACACCCTCAAGACGTCAAGGACACTCTCAAAGAGATGCAGGCCTGCATACTCTAATTCTTCAAGAGCCAAGCCTTGAGGCAAAGGACTGTAGACTGGGGTAGAGATTCTCCCTGAGATGATGTCAGCAGGTTGTGCCTCCTGGGAAGAGGAAACTGACAGACAGAAGCATTGGATACCATGGTTGCCTGGCCCAATCTGGGGCTACGAGAATTATGGTTGCAGGCTGAGACCTGAACTTGACTAGTACCATGAGAATCAGGGAAAAAGGGAGGAAAGGCATACAGAAACCTGTTTGTCCAGTCCGGCAGTGGTGCCTCAAGGGGCACTGATCCTCGAACAGGAGGCCTGCAGCAATAGAGAGGCAACTGATGGTTGTCTGGGGCTGCAAAGAGGTCTATCTCTGGAACCCCCCACCTCCTGAACACTGTCAGGAGGACTTGTCTGTTGAGGGTCCATTCGTGATGGCCCTGACTTATTCTGCTGAGAACATCTGCAAGGACATTGTCCTTCCCTGGTAGGTGAACTGCTGACAGGGAAATCCCTGATGAGTAGGTCAAAGACCAAATTTTCATTGCTTCATAGAAACAAAGAATTTGATGGCAGATAAGGGCCACTTGGCCCACCTAGTCTGCCCATTTCTCTACCTAATGGATAAGCTGCAGATCCTAGTTAACCAACAGCCTACTTCCTCCTTCCCCAATAGAATTGCATGTCTGTCCCATGCATTCTTGAATTCCCCACTGTTTTGACTCTCTGACCTCCCCAGGAAGGCCATTCCATGCATCTACAACCCTCTCTGTGAAGAAATACTTCCTCACATTACCTCTGAGCCACGCCCCCTCTATCTTCAAATTGTGACCCCTTGTTCTTGCACATCTCTTTTTCTGAAAGATGCTACCCTCATGGACTTTGTTGATTCCCTTGAGGTATTTGAAAGTTTCTATCATGTCCCCCACCTTTCCTCGAGGCTATACATCTTAAGCTCCTTTAGTCTTTCTTCATATGTCTTCTGGTGCAGACCCTGCACCATTTTGGTTGCCCTCCTCTGGACAGCCTCCACCCTGTCTATGTCTTTGTGGAGATGGGGTTTACAGAACTGTACACAGTACTCCAGATGTGGTCTTACCAACTGTCTGTACAGAGGGCCAATAACTTCCTGTTTTCTACTGGTGATGCCTCTCCCTATGCATCCCAGTATCCCCCCAGACCTCCTTACTGCCTTCTCACATTGCTGGCCCACCTTTAGGTCATCTGATATGACTACACACAGGTCCCTTTCCATTTTTGCAGAGGAGGGAGGACCTTGTTCCTCCCTGCTTGTTGATATAGTACATCGTGGTGGTGTTGTCAGTCCTGACTTGAACAACTTATCCCTTGAGATGAATGGCAAATGCCTGAATAGCTAGGAACATTGCTCTGAGCTCCAGGAGGTTTATGTGCGACAGTGACTCCTGAGGCAGCCAAGTTCCATGAGCTATGTGCTCCCCAGATGTGCCCCCACCCCAAGAGGAGGCATCTGTGGTCAGTACTAGGAGGGACTTCTGGAAGGAAGGGAACTCCCACCCTGAGACTGTCTAGCTCCTACCACCACTGGAAGGCTTGCAGAAAAGTGGATGATATTGGAATGAGTTTGGACAGTGAGTCCCTCTCTGGGACCAGAAGGACCTGAGGTGGAACTGAATGTCCCTCATCTGAAACCTTGCCCTGGGACAACAGCAGAAGTGGATGCCATGTGGCCTAGGAGTTGCAGAAAATGTCTTCCTGGGCGAAGAACTCTGAGTTGAAAGGAATCTGCCAACTGTATGAGTGCCTTTAGCCCTTACTAGGGTCAAGAAGGCCCTTGCACCCTGACTGTGTCCAGCTCTGCCCCTATGAAGTCTAAGACTTGAACAGGGGTCAGCACTGACATTTTTGGGTTTATTAGGAACCCCAGAGATTGAAGGGTCACTTGAGTGAGTTCCAATGACTGTTGAACCTGCAGACAGGATTGGCCTACTATGAGCCAGTCATCCAGACAGGGGTAAACCGAAACCTCTTGCCTTCTGAGAAATGCCACCACCACTGCTAGGCATTTTGTAAACACTCTTGGGGCAGAGAGCAAACTGGTCAACCCAAAAGGTGTGGCCCTGAACTGGTAGTGGCCTGAAGGTAACCTGAATGTGAGGTACCTTCTGTGAGATTTTCTGATAGGTATGTGGAAGAAGGCATCCTTTAGGTCCAGGGATGCCAACCAGTCTCCTTTCCACAGAATGGGTACGATTGTAGCCAGAGTTGTCATTCTGAACTTTGGCTTTGCCAGATGCCTATTTAGGTATCCGAGATCTAGAATGGGCTGCCACTCCAAATTTTTCTTTAAGGCAAGGAAGTACCTTGAGTACAACCCCTTCCCCCTGTGTAGTAGTGGCACTGGTTCCACTGCCTTTGAGAGTAGGAAGGTGGAGACCCCTGCCTCTAGCAGATCTGTTTTTGAGGGGAGGGCAAGGCCTGAGGGTCTTGCCCCAATCTGGGGAAGAATTTGAAATTGAGGGCAAGACCGTGACTCACTATCTCCAGGACCTACCTGTCTGAGGTGATGGCTTGCCAAGCCTGAAGATAGTGGGTCAGCCTTCCCCCTACAGGGGCAGAGGAAGTGGCCCGAGCAGACTTCTCAGGGTGTCTGCTTGGCAGGAGTGGAGGGAAGTGGGATGGGAGCTGCACAGCCTGCACCACCCCCCCCTTCCTTGAACCCTGAAGAACCCCCTGGGTTGCTGAGATGAAGGGAAAGTCATAGCCTGATGGAAGGGCCTAGGGTGAGGTCTGCCCCTGCCCCCTCTGGCCTGTTTCTGTGTGGTGGCTGCTCTCTCTTTAGCAGAACCACTCTTGTATGCCACCCCATAATCATTCATCTTTTTCATGTATGTTTCTGTTTGTCCCCCAAACAGCGATTTCTGTGTCAGGGGAAAGTCCAGAGCATTGTTCTGGGTATCATGGGACAGGTTGGTACACCTTAACCAGGAGAACCACCTGAGGGAAATGGCAGAAGCCATAGCCCTGGAGGCTGCATCATTCGAGTCCACAGCCATATGGAATGGTGCCTTAGCTGCCTGAATTCTTGTTAATCTCCTGAAGGTCAGCTACTAACTCAGGAGAAGCCTTCTGGGCTAACTGCTGCAAGATTCCCAGAGTGTCTTCTAGTATCTGGAGGCATAGGCCATGTGAGAGGCCTGCCTTATACCCAGGGAGGAAGCCAAATATGTCTTTTTGACTAATGAGTCAATTCTCCTGGAGTCCTTGTCTGGAGGATGGGAAGCCAGGGGAACACCAGCCTTCTCCCAGGCTGCAGTCTGTACAACCCCCACATGGCTGCAATGGGAAGATAAAAACTCAATGCCACTGCCAGCCAGAGAATACTTCCTGTCCATCTTTTGTCCAAAGGAGAGACAGAGAAGGGTCTGCAGGACCTTAAGGGTTTGTCTTTTAAAGATTTGTGTATGGGGATGGAGAGACCCTGAGAAGAAGCAGGGAGGTCCATCATTTTCTGTAATTGTCCTCCTCATCCTGTCTAGTTTCCTGGAGAGGAGTTGTAGGGTCTCTGCCACCTGCCTCATGAAGGCAAAATGGGAGGTGGCTTCAGAGGGGCCGGGGGACTCATACTGAGGATGCTCAGGGAAACCTCAGGTTCAGTCAGTTCCCTTCATCCTCATCTTCTTCATACTCATACTCTTAACTCATAATATTCCTCAGGGTCTAAGGGACCAGAAGGAACTGAACCAGCAGTGACCTGAACCGGAGACTGCACAACTCGTCTCTGAGCTGGTTCACCGAAACTGGGCTGCAGGGACTGAACAAGTCTTATAGCCTTGGCAATCTCATCTGTGGTTGGAACTGAAAGCGGCTGTTTGCGCAGTTTCGAACCGGATTTTTTTGATTTCTTAGCGGTATCCAGGATTGAATCCGACCATCTTTTGGAGGAAGAGGGTTCTCCCTGATCCAAAGGATCTGAGACTGGATCGACCAGTCTGCTTGAACCAGGCCCGATATCCAGGGCAGATGTTTCCATCCTTTCCTTTAACCTACCCAGTTTCCTGTCGAGGATAGACTAAAGGAAAGATTTTGCAAATGTCACAATCTGCTTGCAGGTGATCAAAACCCAAGCAGTAGAGACAAATTAAGTGTGGGTTGGCCTTAGCAAATTGTTCACCACACTCAGTGCAACGTTGAAACACAGTGGGACCAGTTTTTCTCTTGGGTTTCAGTGACATACCCTTTAATTGAACGCTTAACCCAGAGGCTTAGTTAGGCCAGTTAAGCTATGGCCAAACACAATTTAATTATCCAAAGTGGCTTAGTCAGGCCCCGATAAAAAAAAATTTACCCCTGGTGGCTTAGTCAGGCCAGGTAAAGAGAAGGACGAGACCTGACTACCAGTAGTTTAGCCCCGGTAGAAGAAACCAAGAAAAACTCTGTTAAATCAGGAACCTGCACCGGTACCCTAAAAGCAGCAGTGCAACGAAAATGGGTTAAAATTTGTCCCCACCTTTTTTTCTTCCTAATCAATACCAGATGTCTTCCAGTTTATTTTAGAGGTAATATTTTTAGCTTTTGTTATTATTTAAGAATGCCGAGGACAGAGGTTTGAAGAACACTGAAAACAAATAATAACGGACGGTAAAATAGATGATTTTTACTCTATTTAACCAAGAAGAAGAGGAGCAATCTCCGAGGTGTCTTCACTGGCAGGCGAAGTAAAGAATCTGATCAGTTACTAGAACGTAAAGAGGATGGTTGTTTAAAAACTGAGCTCAAGCTCAACATTCTATGCATCTGCATAGAAGTTAACTATTTGTTCTCTAGGGCAGCTGAACCAGTCGGTCACACTGCATTAGTCAGAACACAGCAAGACTTCATGTTGTTTGAATGAAATACAATTTAAGAAATAATGCAAGAAGGGGTAATTCATGCATGAAAGTAAAAAAGACTGGGAAAGGTGCTCTTAAAGGAACCTGAAGGTCTCCAGTACATCTCCCTTCTCCCTTCTGGTCTCCAGTGAGTACATATTTAGTGCCTTGAGGTGCTCCTCATAGGATCTGCCCTGCTGTCACTGAATCATTTTTGTTACTCTGCGCTGCACTGTTTCCAATCTATTCTTATCCTTTCTGAGGTAAGGATTCCAGAACTGGGTGCAGTACTCTAGGTGAGGCTTCACCATGGATCTGTAGAGGGGAAGTATTACCTCCTTTCTTCTGCTATCAATATCCATCCTGATACATCCCAGCATCCTATTAGTCTTGCTATAGGCCTTGTTCCACTGACTCATTTGCTTAAGCGAGTTGCTAATGATAACTCCGAGATTTCGTTCCTCAGCTGTAGTGATAAGCCTCTCTCCTCCCAGCCAGTACTCTGTCTTAGGGTTATTTTTCCTATGGTGCATTACCTTGCACTAAATTTTAACTGTCAGACCTTTGACCACCCCTCTAGCTTTTGTAGGTCTCTCTGCATTTCCCTTATTCCCCCGTCACTATCCACCCTCCCACACAGTTTTGTCTCATCTGTGAAGAGACACAACCTGTCCTGGATTCCATCACCAATGTCACTAATGAACATGTTGAAGAGGACCAGACCCAGGACCAATCCCTGTGGAACCCCACTCACAACCTCCCTCTCCTCTGATTTAACCCCATTGACCACCACCCTCTACTGCCTCCCCTCTAGCCAGTAACCCACCCAATTCACTATGGGTTTAGCTGCACCCAGGTCTCCCATCTTCTTGAGCAATTGTCTGCGAGGTACAGAGTCAAAAGCCTTGCTGAAGTCAAAGTAGAACAGATCCACAGTGTGGCCCTTGTCCAATTCTTTTTTTTGCTTCATTTGTCAGCACAAAAAAAAAAAAAAAATCCTAAATAAATACATATGTAGATTTTTGGCTAGAAAGTGTTTGTCATATCCTAAGATTCAATCTCGGTGTAGTTTTGATTTCCTTGGCTATTTTGAAAACAGATTTTGCGGCTAATCTGAATAAAGGAAAAGTAGAGGTAAGATGGGTATATTGACGTTTTTGTGAGAGAAACATTGTTGTTGGAAACACTACACAGTGAGTTGGTTTCTTCTGTGCATATTTAACCTGCATGCAACTATTTCTGCTGGACTATGGACTATGTTAACCTGCTGACTGCTGCTTTCCACCCTGGGACGAAGATGCTGCATCTCATAGGGTTAACCTGGTTGGAGTAATTTCAGATAAGAAAGACTGCTGTTTTAAAAGCCTGATTTTAGGGAGGCTCTTGTAATATAATCATCTATCAATTTATTGGCACCCTGCGGTCACATTCCATCCTTGGAAAAGAGTCCATCTCCAAGCTGATTTATCACCTGGTTCTTCAAAGACTGCCTTGTTGTCTATGCCTACATCAATGAATTTATAACTCTTTAGCCAAGATAACTTCCTGATCAACAAAAATGTCACACTCATGAGCAAAAAGATAATTTGTATTTAACCTTTGTTAACCAGGTAAGTGTAATGAGCCAAGGCCCTCTTTCATACACGACCCGGGACTGTAAATAAACAGTCAGGATGCTACATAGAACAAATAACAACTTAGAACACAGACATAATACAACACAATCAGTACAGTTACAGTACATGTTCCGTGACAACATTTACATGTTAAAGAGCTAAGATAATGATTCTTAAGATGCTTTTTTTTTTAAATGTCATGTCCTAAACCTTATTGTTGTAAGAATACTGGTAATTTATTGCTGCACTTACTGAGTAAGCACGCACACCCATCTTTGTGGCTACATTTGGAACAACAAGTTTAGATGCAATATTGAACCTTTAAGGTCCAATCTACCATCTTAAAATTATACAATGAAAACGGAAGAATCAAAAGTACTTTAATTTATTATTCTCATTAACATGTTCTCTATATAAAATCTTCAACATGTAGCTGTGTTCTCACAACACTTGAAGAAGGTGCATATGTGGCCTTGAAAGCTTGTATAATTATGCTAGTCAGATAAAAGGTATTACAACTTTTTGTTCGCTCCCCCCCAAAAATTCAACTCTACTGTAACACACCAGTTTCCTCTTTGGAAACAGTCCTGAAAGATGTCAGCAAGAGGTCCAGCTACAATCCCACCTAGCATCACTTTACCCTTGGCTGGATACAATCAAAACCCTGCAATCATAGATTTACGCTCTCTAGACACTCAGTTCTAGCATGGTCTGCACTGCTTCTTCTTTAGCTTGCACCTCTCCCATAACCTGCTCCCCAAACTGGTCATGCTCCTCGATTTCCTGCCTAAATACTGACACAAGGTAGCTATTCAGTGTCTCGGCTATTTCCTTTGCCTCTACCCTGCACAGTTCAATGTGCTGTCAATAGCATCCCTTCATCTCTAGGTTACTGGTTTGAGTCATGTTCAGGTGGTCAGCAATGGATAAAACGCTTTCTTGGATGACCGTTTGGTGCCTTTTAGATATGGGTTGTGGTAGTCTCTAAGCAGTTTGTTGTAGGCAGGTGTTCACGTCAAAAGGAACACCATCACAGCTGGTACTAATACACTTATTGGCAGGCCCAGGCCCCGCATGAGAGGCCAGGGACTAAGTGAATTTGGGAATCTGGACAACCCCATCACGTACTTAATCTGGTCCTTCTGTGATGGGGTTGAGGGGCACTAACACACAGCAGTGTGGGAAATCTTGCACTGAAGCCATCTGTGCTGTTCCCTGTAATGAAGCATTGTCAATCAGGCACCATTTACGGGAACTTTAAAAAAAAAATACATTTTTAAAAATGCAACACTTTTGATGCATTATTTGTCTAAGACTGATAACCCTTTCACTTTCAAAAACCATAGCATGGATATCTCCTTGCCACCGCTGCTCGATAATGCTGAGGATTTCTATCAAATTAATATGAAGCAGTTTTTGAATAAGAAATAAGAAAGCCTACAGCTGAATCTGGGATTTCTGAAAATAAGTAAATTAACTTTCCAAAATAAAAAGAAAATTCTGTACCTTTAAAATCTCTCAACCCTAATGGAAAGAGAGCTTCTATCTTCTTGGAATATGGGAACTGTAGCTCATAATTTATATTCGCATTAGTGAAGTTAAGCCAGCCGCACATCACAATGTGCAGCTTTCAAAACCAATTAGTGTTAAAAGCCCAGCTCCTGATGGCTTGCTAATGATGCTCGGAGACGAGGTTGCTCTAGACCCTGTTGCTATTATCTTGTGGGACTCTGCTGATGTGTTACCTAATTTATATCCATGCATACCTCAACAGTTTAGGCCCTGTGCAAACTCAAAACTTCACCAAGCATAGCAAGCATTTTCCCATCAAAGCTGTTATGTTTAATAAATTATGTATTTTAAATGGAGGAAAAACAGAAAAACAAAATCACTCTGCCTGTAACGGGGATTTAAACAACCACAAGTAAAAATAATACCCTGAATCAAGAGGGTGGCATAGCCCAATGCTGATTACCAGGTTTTACATTTTAAGTGTGGGATTCCAGTTGCAACCACAGAGTATGTGCCAATCCAGCAGGGCCCTCTGTTCTCTGCAGCACAGCTCCTAGTCTTCTGTAGAGGGCTTTTGTTTCACTACTGTGACACACATTATTTACTTCTATGACGGATTTCTGTATAGTGACTGGCAAACATACTACATGATGTCATTGGGGACATCAGATATTAAGCCCCTTGGGAGAAGCTAGGATAAATAAAGAGTCTGCCATTGTAGAAAACTAGTATGAAACTGCAGAAATGGGGAATTGTGGAGGAAACACAAGTTCTGCAGCTGCAAACAAGCGATGCCATGTTAGTGCAAAGTATCCTCCTGTTATCATAGTGAACATTTTTATTGGTGTTCCAGTTTCCAGCAAAGAAATGACAGCTGGCATTCACAGGACACAAATTTTTGTAACGTCTGAAAATACATTTCAGGACAATCTAAGCAATAAGACATGACAGGGTGGCATTACTGTGGGATAACAGCATGCCTCAAGAAATGAAGCATGAGGGGAAGCAGAGTGCCTTACATACCCGAGATGTTATCCCACAGCTGCACACACCCATGAGTGCCTTATTGCAAATATAAAAGGACTTGAATTTTAATTTTTTAACTTCGGATTGAGGTGCAGAAAATAAATCATTTCTGACCTGTGCGTTATGCTGGAATAACACATGGTCAGGTGATCAGATTCCACCAGTCACAGCATAGGATTTTCCCCAACTCATGTTACAATCTTTATTACGAAAGACATCTGCATGAATAGAGGCTGTTAACCAATTCATAATCTTCTACTGATGACAGACTTGTTTCCGTTTTGATTGGTAGTGATGTCATCAGCAGAGGACTAGGACTTCAGGGAAGGAATAGGCAAATGTAATAGTGTTCCGTTGTTACCAGCTTTATTTTTTCCCTGCTGGAAAACCAGAAAATCTAAATTTTCTTCAGCCAGTCCATGGTACCTTAGACAATCATGCCCAAGTCCCAGCAAACTATAACTGTACATAAAGTAAGCAAACACAAGAGGCTAATATATGAAACTGATCCCATGTTCTTGAATAGCAAAGACTGCTGCTGACCCTGCGTACAAACAAGCACAAAACACAGCGTCCCCCCAGCCACAGAGAGATCTTCTCCAAGTCTCACTTGTAAACAGGCATTAATTTTAAAAGCAGTCTGTTTCTGCTTTTGTTTTTAGTGAAAGTCAGTAGCTAGAGTGCTGACTGTCAAGATGTTCTACTTGTATCAATTAATTATTCAGCTCAGCTGCTTGTTTAGAATACATCCAAGTCCAGTCACTTCTCCCAATAGAAGCATGTGTTGTCCCTGGGCTTGAGCTACTATCACATGGTCCAATCTGAGCAAGAGGTTAGGCCTTCCCTAAAACACAGGGGCCCAGATATTCAAAAGGGTTGCTCCATGCGCAACAGGGTTGCACATGCGCAAGTCCTACATTGCGCCATTCTGCGATATTCAGCAGGAGGCAGTTGCTCCACTGGCAACAGGTTGCGCAAAAGAGCAATGCAAATGAATGCATGCTCAACAGGAGGGAGAACCATGCATAACCTCGCAACCCGATATTCAATCGGGTTGTGCATCTTTCCCAACCTGCGCCTGCACAACCTTGAGCAAAAAAAAAAAAAAAGGATCAAGTTGAGGGCCACCCACAGGTGAGTTGCTGTATTGCAGGGAGGCGCAACACAGCAGCTGCCACCCCTGGCTGGCCCCCCAACTCGTCCCTATGCCCCCACCAGCCCGATCAGGCAGAGAGTAACATGACCCCCACACACATCTCCCACAGCCCGATCGATGGGCATCACAGTTACAGAAACCCCCACATATCTCCTGAAGCCCGATCGCGGGCATCACAGTTACATGAAACCCCCACATATCCGAAGCCCGATCGCGGGCATCACATTACATGAAACCCCCACACATATCCCAGCCCGATCACGGGCAGTACAGTTACATGAAACCCCACACACACACACATCTCCCACAGCCCGATACGGGCAGAACTGTATGAACCCCCAGTGCCCGATCGCGGGCAGAATGTAACCCTCCCCAACCCGATATCTCCCTGGTGGTCCAGTGGACCGTAAAGCCTGGTCATGGGCAGAATGTCACATCCACAACCCCCAAACATCTCCCTGGTGTCTAGTCCCCACCCACCCACAAGCCCCTCCACCCGCCCCCGCGGCGGCGAGCAACAGCATCCCACCTGCCTGCCGCCCCACCGCCCACGACTGTGTCCGTAGGGCTGCACGCCATTGGTGCAGAGCTACAGCCAATGGGCATGGCAGCCCACACGCATATGACAGTCCAGATTGTGGAATGATGCTGCGGGGACGTGTGAGGGCTTCGTGGTGGGTGGGGGGACACTAGACACCAGGGAGATGTTTGGGGGTTGTGATGGACATTCTGCCCGCGATCGGGCTTTACGGTCCACTGGACCACCAGGGAGATATTCGGGTTGGGGAGGGTTACATCTGCCCGCGACCGGGCACTGGGGGTTCATACACGTTCTGCCCGCGATCGGGCTGTGGGAGTGTGTGTGGGGGGTTTCATGTACCTGTACTGCCCGCGATCGGGCTGTGGGATATGTGTGGGGGGTTTCATGTAACTGTGATGCCCGCGATCGGGCTGCATTGTGCATCGGTCCCCGACGGCTGCTGCCTGGCAGGGTGGCCAGGAGCAAGTCCTCGGGGATCGGCGCACCTACATGCAAATGGCATGCAAATGGGGCCATAAATAGATGCAAATGGCCCCCGCGCCTTGATAAATTATGGCCCCATTTGCATGTCACCTTTTGAATATCGGAAATTTGAGCATAGGCGCCCAATGGTACTTCTGCCACCGCAAGTCAATGCTCAACTCTGGCAACTTACGGTGGCGCAAGTTCCACTCGCCATCTAGCTAAGTGTGTGGACTGGGTGATATTCAAAGGAGTTGCTCAACAGCAACTCCTTTGAATATCACCGGCCACACCCCCGCAGAACTATTTTGAGCAGCGAAGGGGCTTGCGCCTCAGAATGGCGCAGTTTGAAAATCTGGGCCAGGGTGTAAAATGAATTTTTTTACTTTTTCAATCAGGAAGAAAAATTAGCCCCCGCTACAACTGCCATTCTGACAAGGCAATGAGCTGTATGCCATGGTTAGCAAGAAATGGTTCACCCACCCCATCACAGTCAGAAAGGTAGTGTGAGACCCCCGAGGCCCAATATGGCGCCTTGCAGCCTTCAAGAAATGTTTTATGCACAAAGACATTACGTTGTTGAGCGTTACCATCAAGTAATCTAACCTTACAAAGATCTCAAGGCACGTGATTTGATTAACAATAAGTAACTCAAATCCTGTAGTGCCACGGTGCTCTTCTTATTAAACTAAAATACTTGTTATTTCTTTTCTTAAAATGTTTTTGTAAAAACCCCAATGGTGTATTTTACATGATGGTTTCCACCCACGGAGGAACTGGTTGTTATGCAAGATAATTATGTTTACAAATGCCATTTTTAGAAATTTAATTTCCCCATACCCCAATGGGTGCATGTGAGCAACTATAGTGAGAAGAGATACAGGCGAGATCATCAGTTGTTACAGCGTGGAGTTTCACTGCTATGCCGATGACACACAACTGTGTAGGTCTTTTGTGCTTGGGACATGAGATGCAGTGGTGGTGCTAAATAACTGTCTGGCTGAGATCCAGAACTGGATGTCCTCTAACTCGCTGAGGCTCAGTCCCGGTAAGACAGAGGTACTGGTGACCGAGTCGGGTCTCTGGAGAGAGGTGAATGCCAGGAAGGCTGAAACGGGATTGATGCTCGAGACAGTCCCTCTTTTGGCATCCAAAAAGGTGAAAAACCTAGACATGTTACTAGACAGCAGATTGACACTTGAAGCTCAGGTGTCATCTGTTGTCGAGACTGGTTTTTACCATCTGAGGAATATTGCCCGGATCAAAGCCTTTATACCTCCTGGCGACCTACCATTACTAGTGCATGTCTTTGTGATGTTGAGGCTCGACTACTGATGTTGAGGCTCTATCTCAGGGTCAGTGGAGGGGTCCTGTGCTGCCTGCAGCTGTTGTAGAACAAGGCGTCCAGGCTACTGATGGGCCTCTCAAGGTCTTGTCATGTGACCCCAGTGCTGTGTGGCCTGCACTGGCTGCCGGTTAGGTGGAGGATCTCCTTCAAGGTAGGTTTACTCACCTATAAGGCCCTATACGGTTGGGGTCTGGGATATCTGCCAGACCTCCGGACACCAGCCTTCCCCTTACATGCTCTCCAGTCTAACGAGAAGGGCATCATGGCGGCCCCAGGGCCTGGCTGAAATCATCTGGTGATCACGCATTTCAAGTGGCAGCACCGGTCATGTGGAACTCACTTCACAAGTCTCTGAAAGAGCCCCCCCAAGTAGAAGTTTTTAAACAGGGCCTGAAGACGCACCTGTTTAGACAGGCATTTGAATCTTAAATATGGTTCTAGCCTTTTCTGATTTTACTACTGTTTTATGCTATGTGTTAATTGTAATTATCTTGCCTGTCTGATTTGTACAATGCCCTGGGCCTCTGGGAAAGGAAGTTTAATAATAAAACCTAATACTACTACATGCATGGTTATGACAAAATACATAATTGCCCCCAAAAAATTTAAATCTGTATCAGCATGTGTACGGCTTCAAGTGGGAGGGTTCGAAATTGGCACCAGATCACTATCCAACTGCTGGCTGGTTTTGTTATCTGGTTAGTAACCTTGTCTGAAGTGCGTCAGTTGGGCCAGTGGAAAAATCTGTTGGCCACTGGATGCTCCCAGTCACTATTACTGCTGACTAGTGACTGTTGTAATGTCAGCCCCTGGCGTGGGGAGGAAAGATTTCTTCTATGCAGTTGTAAAGATGGATGACTTTTCAGCAAGCAGACATAGATGGATAAAACAATTACTTAATTCAATGACATGTTTACAGAGAGAATCATTTTTATGTTACCAAAACGAATGCCACAAAGCAGTTACCATGCAGACAACAAACCCTGTTTATACATTACTTCTGAGGGTCACTGTTTGAGTAATGTCTTTAAAAGCAATGAATCTGTCAAGCCTTTTTTTTACAAAAAGAATAAAAAAATAAAAAATCAGTCGGCTAATATTTTGTCAACGCTTTAACCTAATGCATTTCTGAACCAGTTTGGCTGAGCTGTATACAGAGTCTCCACAAAACCCTTAAGTATCAATTCCTTCACAACTGCAGAAGTTTCTTGGAAAGACCTTTCTTAATGTGCATCAGATTTGATGTATAATACCCTAGTTTAAGACCTGAACCCTTAGCACTGACAGCTGATTCCAGGTCAGAGCAAGTATGTTTTATTTAATATATCACCTTCTCCCAAAGGCTCGGAGTGCTTTACATACACAAGACTTCAAATACGATTTACCATTTAAAACATCCTAAAATAAATAAATCAGCAACACAGCACATACCCTCTCATTATAAGCCATAATTATAATAAATTTTAAAAATATTAATACTAAAAACTTAAAAAGAACCCTCACCAAAATACTTAATCTCTCCCTTCACTGTAGTCAATTCCCCATCCTATGGAAATCCGCTATTGTCACTCCTATCCACAAGACTGGTGACAAACTGCCCACAGCAACTACCACCCTATTTCCATCCTCCCCCCTGCCCCCCCATCTCCAAAGCATTGGAAAAAACTGTATCAGATCAACTGTCTGACTACCTAGCGGAGCACAACCTCCTGTATGCCCTACAGCACAGTTTCCGTATGGGATACAGTACTAAAACTGCTCTCTTGGAATATACTGCCTTTGCCCACAAAGCCCTTGATCAGGGACAATTGGTAGGGTCCATGTACATTGACCTGGCAAAGGCATTTGACACTGATTAACTATGACTTCCTGGTCTCTTCCTCCATTCATTGGCCTCTTCCTGAAGGCACCTCCTGGTTTAGATTATCATCTCGCCTGGCCCAGCAAGTGAAAATCTGCACCGCCCCTCACTACCTGTCCACCGGTCGTAGGGGTCCTTTCATCTCCTCTTTATCTTCAAATACCTCCCCTAACCTGCCTAACCACTGTACCTGATGCTGTTGATAATCAAACCCGTTCAACTACAATGCTCCTTCAGGCCATTTTTATAAGAGTCATGGTTCACAAACACAAGCTTGTCATGAACCATAAAAAAACAAACCGATGTTCTTTACAAATGCACAAAACAAACACAAAAATGCCCCCCTAACAATTCTAAATTACCATCTCCAACCATTAGAACAGGTCAACACCTTTAAATACCTTGGGGTTACCCTCGACTTCAACCTTTCCTTTCAAGGCCATGCCGACTTATTCTGCAAAACTGTTAATACTAGGGTCAGCCTATTGTATGGGCATAAAATATGCTTAACTAATTATGCCCTCCATCTTGCTGTCACCAGCTCAGTACTCTCCATAGTAGATTACGCCATAGTAATCTATGGCTCTGCATCTGACACTGCCCTCAACAGGATCAAAGTCTCTCTCAACAAAGCTTGCTAACTTGTTCTTGGAGTCCATCAGCTTACCCACACCTGCAACCTTTACCAGCAAGCACACTGGTTGGACTTTAAAGGTCGGCTAACATACCATACTTGTTTAATAGCCAAGAAAGTCTTGTCCTGCCAGTCTTCCCCCCTCGATCCTTCATTTCCTGACTCCCACCCCCTCTCTGTGTACTACCAGGAGCACCTTAAAAGGCTCGTACCTTGTTCCTTTCTGTAAAACTGCCCCTGGGCAGCATGTCTTTCCATGCCGGGCCCCCTACCTATTGAACAGCCTGCCCCATGATATCCTGGCCACTGACTAACTTGGCCCTTTTAAAA
Organism: Neoceratodus forsteri; assembly: GCA_016271365.2. NCBI lineage: Eukaryota > Metazoa > Chordata > Ceratodontiformes > Ceratodontidae > Neoceratodus > Neoceratodus forsteri. Next base: position 262,015,880 of record CM057452.1, on the reverse strand, counting down.
CTACACATCGCCAGCACCTCCTCTCGCTGAACTGCTGCAACCGCCCATAATTCTCCACTGCTCCACACTGTCTCCACTCACTATTCTCTTACTTCTCACCTATCCCTCTCACCCCCTCACCCGCCTACTTGCCTTTTTCTGACTGCCTTTGTATTCTTTTCCTCCCTGATGCACTTTTCTACCCACTGATGGCACTTAATTGTGAATATAATCTTCATGTGTTCAAATTGTATTTTTATACAGTTACTGCTAGTGATTTAGCCTTTCCTATGCACTGTATCTTGGCTCCTCAATCTGTGTTTTGTAGTCATGTACTGTATTGCTGTAACTCACTGTTATTACCCTGTGTATACCTTTACAATGTCCCGCATTCTATGTAGGACGTAGAACCTCTGTAAAAGAGCCTCTGGCTCAGAGGTATATCTGATATTTGAAATGAAAAAAAAGCTGGGGGGGGGAGTGATGGGTCTTCAGTGCCCTCTTGAAAGTTTCAACACAGGAAAACTAACACACTTGGTTTGGCAAAGTGTGCCACATCAAAAAAGCAGCCGCTGAAAAGGCCCTTTCTCCAAATAATTTCAAACAGGCCTGTGTAACTACCAACAGGCCTTCCCCTGCTGATCGGAATGGTCGAGATGGAGTGTAATGGAGGAAGAGGTCTGTTATGTAGTTGGGACTCAAACCATGTAGGGCTTTGAAAACCATCAAGCAAATCTGGAAGGTGGAGCACCATCTTACCTGTAACCAGTACAATGCACACAGCATCAGTATGATATGACTGAAAATGCCTGTACGAGATCTCAACCGAGATGCAATGTTCTGTACTAGTTGGCAATGATGCACAAAACCTCCAGAAAGCCAGAAATAAACAGCATTACAGTAGCTCAGACAAGAGATAACAAAGGCATAGATTAATCACCAGGTCCTCGTATCAGAGAAACCCAGGCAATGGGCGATATTTCTCAAATAACAGAAAAACACAGTGGATGACATTTGACACATGATGTTCAAGAGTTACATAGAAACATAGAAGTTGATGGCAGATAAGGACTGCAAGGCCCATCCAGTCTGCCCATTGTTTCTACTTTATGAATGTGCCATAGGCCTTTACTCTGTCAATGGCCTATCTACGCATACTCATCTGTACTGCTCCCTTATGCCTATCCCATGCCTGTTTGAAGCCCTGCACTATGTTCATATCCACCACTTCCTGAGGTAGACCATTCCAGGCATTCACCACCCTTTATGTGAAAAAGAACTTCCTCACATTACCCCTTAATCTGCCTCCCTCTAATCTCATGCTGTGTCCTCTTGTCCTGCTATTTCTCTTATATTGAAACATGTTAAGACCCTTTCACCTTGTTAATGTCCTTATGATGTTTGAATGTTACAATCATATCACCTCTCTCCCTCCTTTGCTCTAGGGTATACATATTGAGCTCCGTTAATTTGTCCTCATATGTTTTCTAATGCAGTCCCTGCACCATTTTGGTTGCCCTTCTCTGGACTGCCTCAATTTGGTTAATGTCCTTGTGCAGGTGTGGCCTCCATGGGTTGAAGGACAGTATCACCCAATAACAGATGGGTGATACAAACCCTCTTCATTGCCAACTTCTTAGATCCTGGTTCTATAATCAACAGTTCAATTTTTCACAGATTCAGACTCGCCTAACTAGCAGCCATCCAGTCATTTAGGTCAGACAAGCACCAATTCTGCAGGGTCACCCAGCGTTCAATGTGAAGGAGAGGTACAACTGGGTATCATCTGCATAACGGTGAGAAAGCAAATTATACCGTCTCGCAATCTCTGCCAGCTGAAGCATATATACTATGAACAACATATGGGACAGAACTGAACATGGAGGTACACCGCAGGAAATTGCTGAGGCCCTGGCAAAATAAAGTCCCCAATGTTACACGTTGACACCTGTCAGAAAGGAAGGACTTGAACCAGCACAACATTGAACCGCCAAGTCCTCCCAGTACCCAAGACGATCAGTCAACACCTTATGGCCAACAGTGTCAAATGGGGAAAAAAGGTTAAGGCCAAAAATAAATTAACAGTTACTCACCTTAAAAGTAGATCTTCTGAAGAATCTCCTCTTTGGAATTGTAAGCAGCTGGGGTCGGAACCATTTGGAAGCTTTTGCTAGCCAGTGGCAACCCACAATAACTTGCAATGTCTGTGCCTATATAATTATGGGCGGCCCAGTTGCTCCTCAGTTCCTGGCCAGAGATAAGCTCGGAAGACCTCTTACTGTGAGGAACCAGGAGACCAAACCAGCGCCAGGCACACAAGGAGAGATATGGGACTGGAAACGTAGAATAGGAGTCCATAGAATGTGTAGCCCACCATATGGAAAAGCACTTCCACTTCAAAGAGGAGGTGTGTCTTTTAGAAGGCTTTCTAGCCGCAAGTATGACATCAACCATCTGGGGTGAAACTCCAAAATGGGCAATGGCTACATCTTCAGGAACCAGGCATGCAGATGCAAAGACCTCAGGTTCAGATGGACCAGGGATTCCTGAGCCTGCAACAGCAGACCCTGACAGAGGGGAGTTGAACAGGAGGTTTCACTGCCAGAAGAGGCAGAGGTGGAAACCAAATCTGGCAAGTCCAGAAGGGAGTCACCAATGTTAGGGTGGCACATTCCATCTGCAGCTTGAGCAGAGCCTTCTGAATGGGAGGGATGACAGCAAAGGCGCAAAGTGATCTCCCTTTCCAGGAGAGGGACAATGCATCTCACTAAAAAAATCCAGGCCCTGGAGCGAGCGAGCAGAAACATTCGTGCACCAGGGACTGAGACCTCCTTAGCCTGTCTGCCAAGATGTTCATCATCATCATCATCATATTTTTTATTGTTCAGCACAAAGCCATTACAATAAATATATTACAATATAAACTACATTAATGGTCACACAGATATACAAAAAATAGTTTATAAAAACACTTCTAGCAGCATTTGCATTTCCCATACAATATAAATAGTTTTAAAAATGAACCAATGGGCGTGCAGCCCTACCGAGCAGTCAGTCGGGGGGCAGCAGGCGGGTGGGATGCTGCCGCCTGACAGGGGCAGGGGTGGTGGGGCTCTTGGGTGGGTGGGGTGGGGGCACTAGATCACCAGAGTCACGCGGACCTTGGGGGTGGACTCTAATGCCCGGCGATTGGGCTTCATAATCCACTGGATCACCAGGGATATGTTCTTTGTGGGAGGTTGAATCTGTTCTGCCCCGCGATCGGGCTTGTGGGGGGTTCGGGGGATTACTATGAGTTTGCCCGCGATCGGGCCAGTTGGGGATGGGGTTTTACTTCACTTATGCCCTGATCGGGCCAGTCGGGGTGGGGGTTTACTTCACTTATGCCAGCGATCGGGCCAGTGAGGTGGGGGTGGGGGATGTCAACAGTTATGCCTGCGATCCGGCTGCAGGGGGCATCGGTCCCCGGCGGCTGCTGCCTGGCGGGTGCCAGGCGCAAGTCTCGGGATTGGCCTACCTGCATGCTAATGGCATGCAATGGGGTTGATAAATAGATGCAAATGGCTCCCCTCATGCCTTGCATGAATTATGGCCCCATTTGCATGTCACCTTTGAATATCAGAAATTTGCACATGATGCAATGGAATTTGCACCACCGCATCTTGAATGCTCCACTCTGACCACTTGCGGTGGCGCAAGTTCCACTGCGCCATGCACAGTGGCTGTGGCCGGGGGGTGATATTCAAAGGAGTTGCTCAATAGCACAACTCCGTTGAATATCGCCCCGGCCACACCCCAGCGCAACTATTTTGTGCAGCGCAAGGGCTTGCGCCACAGAATGGCGCAGTTTGAATATCCAGTCTGTTATCTTTTTCTCTATAATGCATGCCGATAATGGCAATTGTCCCAGTTTGGCTCTAAATATTGTTTCTGGGACTGCCTGTGAACTCTAAGGATATATCTATAACGTTTAACTGTACTTCTAGTATCTTTGGATTATACGGGGCCCATATTTTTGCTGCATATACTAAACTAGCACATAGTTTTGTTTCTGTAACTTTCAATAGTGCCTTTACCGAGCCATTTACCACTTGTGTAGCAAATCTCCTAAACGCATTAAATGCAGTAGACGCTTTAGGTTTAACTAGGTTACGGTAATCCAGCCATTTGGTGCTTTGAGAAAAATACACTCCCAAATAAGGGCAGGATTTAACTGTAGCAATTTTGGTTTTACCTATAAACAGAGAAGGCATTTTATTTTGCTTATGTCCAAATATTAGCAAGTTTGTTTTATGCTTGTTAATTACCAGTTTGTTTTCCCTACATACTTTGGCAAACAAGTTTACTTTACACTGCAGTCCTTACAAGGAGTCTAATAATAATTCAAGGTCATCAGCAAAGGCCAAGACCAGGATATTTTGTATTTTTAATTGATGGAGAATGAAACTCTGGTTCTTCTAGCTGTTCAATTAGGGAGTTGATGTATATATTAAATAATGATGGGGCAAACAAGCACCCTTGTCATACCCCGAGATTTTTTTTTTTTTCTGAAGATAAATCCCCAGCTTGGTTGTATTTGACCTTTAGCCAGGTATTCTGGTGGAGTCTGCTTATAATATTTCAAAAGTGTGGGGTCCATATTAAATGACTTCAATTGATTCCACGGTACAGTCCAACTAATGGAACTGAATGCTGATTTTAAGTCTATGAAACAGTAATAGAGTTTCTTTTTCCTTTTTTTTTTTTTAATTCAAGAAGTTTTATTTGTTTTCAAACACGGCACACGGTGATCCATTTTACACACAAAATGACATAATACAAATGATTACACAGATAAAGACAAGCAGACATACAACGATCCCCTTAACCCCCTTCCCCCCCACCATGGTATCAGCATCCTATTCTAAGGGTGGTGCACCAATTTGAAATAAATGCGCCCAGCTGTATAGAGCATAAAGTCTGCAATTTACTCCAGATCTTTTCAAAACTTGGTAAACTGTTATGGACACTAGCAATGATCTTTTCTACAGAGAGATTAACTAGAAGTTCCTGCAGCCGATCTGAGTAGGTGGTGGTCTCATTATCCAGCCAATGCCAGAGTACTAATTTCTTAATTGACATTGCTATCAAAGCCAAATGGCATTTTCACTCAGTGACAGATATTTGGGAATAGTCCCCAACTAGGCGGCAGCAGGTTCAATGTAAACAGCTACCCCAACAAGGATCAGCCTATTGCTTGATAAAGTACCAAAGGGGCACCCAAGAGATATGTAGTAGAAGCCTCTTCCGCATACAACGTGCCTGCAGGTTGGGGAGGGATTTACCCATCTTAACCATTCCAACTGGCGTAAAGTACATATTGTTAATAATCTGAAATTGCATCAGTCTCAGCCTGTCCTGAGATATGAATCTATGGGTGTCCCTCCATATCTTGGCCCAGTTAAGTGCCCTGTGTGGAAATCGGGCATTCCAGTAAGCAGAAGAACCGTCCAGCTGTGGGTACGCCTTCTCTAGGAGTTTCGCATAAATATTTGAGTCTGCATGGAGCTCAACAGCTGCTTGACTGAATAGCTGCAGGAACCTTCCCTCTTTCTGTTGAACTAACCAACATGTGTTGAAATACTCTGAACCCCAAGTGGTCCCCTAAGTTGTAACATCTAATAATATCTCCTGAGGGCAGACACTGTCCACTATGCAGCAGGTCAGCTACTAAAATCCCCTGCCATCTGCGGAAACCATGATGCTTTAATATAGTTACCTCCAATTTTAAAATTGGGATTGCCCACTATAGGCTGAATGGGATCCTGAATGTGTCTGTAGGACAAAAATGCACATATCTGAGTGGGCTCTTACGGAGATCCCTATCAGCGTGTTACGTAGATCTGCTGGGAGCAATTTAGCGGGAATGTGTAGGAGAGCCCCGGGGGACAGACCTTTACAGACCTCACAGCCTTTAATATAGCATTTTCCAATTTTATCTACAGAGTTTGATTCAATTCCTTCCCACCAACGTTTTAACAACTGACATTTTGTGGCTAGCTCCTCATAGCTCATGTCAGGGCTTCTCCTGAGCTTATGGAATTTAGCTCTGTATGCTTCTGCAGTTAAATCAAACTTTTTTAAAAACCTATCTGTGGCAAAGAGCTTTTTTAGATAATTGAAGTGCTTATTATTGTATTGGCATACGATTTTAATCTGTATTGTTCTGTCGTTTGATGTTACATGATTTGTTTTTGTATTGTTAGGCGCCTTGGCAATGGAAAGGCGCCATATAAATAAAATGTATTATTATATTATATATATTTTTTAAAAGTGCAGCTTTAAGTTTGCTGTAATCATTACTATCCTCATTGTCTATTTCTCCCAATGCATCCCAAGCTTTTGCGGTAAGTAGCGAGGATAGCTGGAAGCTACAGAACTTTTTGAAAGGAATTTAAAAAGGCATCCATATCTCCCCCTCTTTAAATTCAGCTATCAATTTGGAATTTAATTTGTAACCCAGTCCTGTAATTCCAGTTAAACCCAAGCTACTTACCTGCTCTGGCGATGGTGGTTGGAGTTGTAGCTTCTACAGTTCATGCTGCCTCTGGCGCTCACTCTCTTCACAGTCAGCCTCTCGCTGTTCATGCTCCACTTCTTGCCATTCTCACTCCGCTTCTCGATGTTCTGCTCCACCTCTCGCTGAAGTTGTTGCTCTTCTCTAGAACTCCAGCTTCATTCGGCACAACTCAATCTGCTGCCTAATTGCTTCTGGCTCAAGAATGCTGGTGACCTTCCCTGCTGCTGCGGCCTTCACTTGCACTGCCCTGCTGTCCTCCTCACTGGATCTGGGCACTGCACTGGCCACTGGCCCCTCCATGCCTAAGGTTTGGTCCTTTACAGTCACAGTCTGTGACTCGATAATCTAGGCATCTGCTGCCATCAGGTCATCCACAAGGTTCTGCTTGGTGGCTCTCCCCTCGTGCAGGACTCCTCTCTCCTTGCACTACTGCTTCAGGTAGCCTGCAGTGTGCTCACTGTAGTTGGAAGCTATCTTCTTCCCTAACTACAGCTACTCTAACTTGCATTTTTGAAACAAAAATAAAACAAGTAGGAACTCTGACTGTAAGCAAAATTATATAGTTCTGTTTCTTTTTTTAAAAAAATCACTGCCTTCTTTTGCAAGTGAGCTGTGCAGTATTAAGCTGACACACTGAACAGTTAAAGCTTGTGTTACCAAATTTATCGCACTGCTGCCAACCAAATCTGTCACAAATGCACTCAGCAGATCATGCCCTCTGCTCCCACAGTGCCAAACTCAGAGCACAATAGTGTGAACAGGTAACAGACAGGGTAACCCTCCTGTCTGCTTTTGGGTCTGAATCACCTTTAGGCTCAAGATCTGGGGGAGGGATTCAAACTGTGAACCTTATGCTAGCATACCCAATCAAACAGGCTCAGATACTGCACTCTTCGGGATTGCAGTACAGTCTTCGCCAGGTCACTCAGCCAGGCTTCCAAAATGAACCTTTTTAGCTCTATAAGAGACCTTAGGTATATTCTTACCTTTCCTAGTTTAGTAACACCATCAAGTTCTTCAAACAGCTGTCAGACTTAACCACGTATACATCACATGCAAAAAGAACTTGGAAGACACACCCAGGCAGTATCTTAAGAAAATGTACTTTACTAAAAGATTATGAAAATATGAAAAATGTAAACATTGAACAATATGTCAAAGAGCTCTCAATCACATAAAAGAACAAGGGAAAATTACAAAGCAAAACTCCCAACACAATACATGTAGGTGTTTGCTATCTAAGATATTACCTCTAGAAGTGTGTTTTAAAGTTAGATCAGAGAGATGTGTCTCTCTAGAGTCCCAAGATGATATGAAGACATTTCAGACACAAGTAACAGTTAAAACTCTGTCTCCACACCCCTTCTGTGAGTCATCTAGCTCCTCCTTTTAGAATATAAAATTACCAAAAATGATTTCCTGTCAGGCGGTATTTTAAATAAGGTGCTATCAGAAGAAAAATAGCACTTCTATATATAACTCATAGTACACATGTTTCCTTTTGCTTAGTAGTCCCACACTGGCACCAATGTTTAAAAAACCAGGAATCAGCCTAATGATGTCCCATTTCTGAAGTTAAAGTCACATTTGATTTCAACTTTAAAAGCATGAGGTCATAAAAGGCCATAAAATGCAATTTCTCAAGAAAGTTAATTACATTACAGAGATCTCCTGGTCAGTGTAATACAGTCTGTGATTACAGCTGTTGACACCTTGTAATTTAAAGGGCCAAATCTCACAGACTGACATTTCATATAGATACATAGATACATAGACAGTGTCGGCAGATAAGGGCCTATGGCCCACCTAGTCTGCCCATTTGAGCTTGTAAGTTCAGTTTGTTTTCCTAGAAGTCTATTTCCCCTTACCCCTGACCTCTAGAATTCCTGTATGTCTATCCCATGCATTCTTAAATCCTGTGATTGTTTCAGCCCCACCACTTCCTCTGGCAGGGTGTTCCACTTGTCCACCACCCGTTCTGTGAAGAATTCTTTCTCATGTTTCTCTGAATCGTCCTCTCCTCCAACTTCATCCCATGCCCTCTAGTCCTGAAACATCTTTTTCGCTTAAAAATAGTGTTTTCCTGCACCCTGTTCCTCCCTGTAAGATACTTGTATGTCTCTATCATATCCCCTCTCTCCCTCCTCTCCTCCAGGGAGTACATGTTCAGTTCCTTCAACCTGTCTTCATAGGACTTGTGATGCAACCCATGCACCATCTTTGTTGCCCTCCTCTGAATCTTCTCTACCCTGTCTATGTCCTTACGTAGGTATGGTCTCCAGAACTGTACACTGTACTCCAGGTGGGGCCTCACTAGTGTCTTGTATAGCGGAATTATGACCTCCCTTTTCCTGCTGGTGATGCCCCTGCCTATACATCCCAGCATCCTATTTGCTTTACCTGATGCCTTGTCACACTGTTTCCCTACCTTGAGGTCATCAGAGATGACAACCCCAAGATCCCTTTCCTGCTAGGTGCATGCTATATCCTCACCCCCCAACTGATATATTGTGCCAGGGTTTTTGTGCCCCATATGCATTATCTTGCACTTCTTTGCATTGAATTTCAACTGCCAAACCCTTGACCATTCTTCAAGTTTCTGCAGGTCCTTCTCATTCTGTCTACACCTCTGGTGTGTCTACTCTGTTACAGAGCTTTGTGTCATCAGCGAACAGTGAAATTCTGCCTTCTATATCCTGTGCAATGTCACTGATGAAGATGTTGAATAGGACCGGTCCCAGCACTGATCCCTGTGGTACCCCACTGGTTACTCTTCCCTCTGTGGAGTGACAGCCATTTACCACCACCTCTGTGTCCTGCCACCCAGCCAGTTACCTACCCACCACACTACTGTCCTGCCCACACCCATATTCCCCAGTTTGTGTAATAGTCTTCTATGGCACAGTGTCAAAGGCCTTGCTGAAGTCCAGATAGGCCATGTCCACTGCCCTCCCTGATCCACCTCCCTAGTCACCCAGTCAAAAATTCAATGAGGTTGGTCTGACATGCCTCCCCTGGGTGAAACCATGCTGCCTTGGGTCCTGTGGTCCATTGACAACCAGATGTTCCACCAATCTCTCCTTCAGTAGTGCTTCCATGATCTTTCCCACTACCGAGGTGAGGCTGACTGGTCTGTAGTTCCTGCTTCCTCTTTGTTCCCACTTTGTGTAAGGGGACTACATCTGCTGTCCTCCAGTCTTTGGGTACCTCCCTGTTTCCAGTGATTGGCTGAACAGGATGGCCGAGGTTCAGCCACCACCTCTCTTAGTTCTTTAAGGACCCTGGGGTGCCCCATCTGGCCCCATTGCTTTATCAGCTCTTATTACTTCCAGTTCCTTCAGGACCCTTTCTCGTGTAGGAAGGACTTGTGTCCATTTCTGCACCATTCTCACCCCTTGTACTCCCTTCAGACCCATTACCCCTCTTCCTTAGTAAAGACTGAGCAGAAATACCTGTTCAATATGTCAGCTTTACTGTTGTCATCCTCCACGCTGCTCCCATCCTCCCCTTCAGTCTCACTATCCCTCCTTTGTCCTTCTTTTTTCACTTATGTACCTGTAAAGGTTTTGTCCCCTTAACCACTGATTTTGCAATGTGTTCTTCTGTCTGAGCTTTTGCTTTCCTTACTGACTTCCCTGCCTCCTTTGTTTCTCCTGGTACTTCTCCCTATCCCCTTCTGCCTGTGTCTTTTGTATTGCCTGAATGCAATCTTTTGGCTTTCACTTTCTTTGCTACCTCTTTGGAAAACCATAATGGTCTCTCTTTCTTTTCCTCTTGCTAACCTGCTTAATGCATAGTTCTGTTGTTCTTATAATCCCCATTTTAAATACTGCCCACTGTTCCTCAATCCCTGATTCCTGTCCCATTCCTCTTAATGCCTCTTTCAAGCATCTCCCCATTTTCCCAAAGTCTGCCCCCCTAAAATCCAGGATACGTGTTTTGTGTGGTTTGGTTCTGCTCTTTCTGTGATTTCAAACCACAATGACTGGTGGTCACTGTTACCCAGGTGCTCCCCACTGTTACCCCATCACACTGTCCCTGTTTGTGAGCACAAGGTCCAGTATTGCCTTCTGCCGAGTTGGTTCCATGACCAGTTGCTTGAGAAGACACCCTGAAGGAGTCAGGATAAATCTGCTCCTAGTTGATGCTGCTGCTGGGATGCTCCAGTCCCGTCTGGTATATTGTGTCTCCAGCCAGTACTACCTCACCTTGTCTGCCATCCTTTGGATGGCTAGCATCAACTCCTATCTGTTTCTTCCTCCTGGGCTGGTGGTCTATAGACCACACCTGCGGATGGCTGGCCCCATTTTCCTTTCCAGCTTAACCCACAGTATCTCTCCCCCATTTTGTTCCTCCTGGATCTGTGTGGCCCTTATGTCATTTTTCACATACAGTGCCACTCCTCCTCCCTTCCTGCCTGCTCTGTCTCTTCTGAATATGTTGTAGCCAGGTATGGCCATCTCCCAGTCATGGTTATCATTACACCAGGTTTCAGTGATGGCCACAATGTCCAGGTCTGACTGTACCATGACAGCCTCCAGATCTTCTATCTTGTTGCTAAGGCTCCTGGCATTTGCACACATGGCTTTCCATAATTTGACCTCCTAGACTGCTTCACTGTTCTACTCCAGCCCCTTCCTTGGTTGTCATTTATCCCTGGTTCTCCTTGCTGTCTGCCCTTCTGCTGAATTTTGCCCCTTTCTGCTTATCCACCTTTTGGACACTAATCTCCATCTTTTGCACACTGCTTTGCAGAGATAGCCACTCCTCTGGTTCACTGGTTCCATTACTAGCTGTGGGGTGAGCAAGTAGGTATCATCCTTGCTGGCCTGCCACCCCCTTTGCTAGTTTAAATGCTTGTCAATGTAGCATTTAAACTTATCATTGAGTGCTTGGATTCTCTCCAGGATGGATGCAGGCCGTCAGGCTTGAACAAACCTCCATCCCTCCAGATGGGTCCCAGTCACCAATGAATCCAAACCCTTCCTCACAGCACCAGTTCTTCAACCATGAGTTAAAGTTCCTGGTGCATGCACTATGCTCTCCTTGCCTCTCACAGGTAGTACTTCTGAGAAAGTGACAGAAGTAGCTACTTGCTTGAGACCCCTCCCAGTTTCCTAAACTCTTCCTGAACTTCCTTTGGCTCCCCATTTGCCAAGTCATTAGTACCTAGGTGGATAATGACATCCAGCTCACCCTCCTGTCTTGCCTTCCCAGTGATCCCCAGTATCTTCCTTCCATCCCTCCATGCCGTGGCACCTGGTAGGCACCTCACCTCCCTGTCCTCCCCCTCCTGTTCCTAGCTGGATCCCTCTTATGATGGAGTCCCCCACCAGGATTCGCTTCCTCCTCCTCTGGGGTCCACTGCTTTCCCCACTGAGGTCACCTCCTTGCCTAACCTCCACATCCTTTCCTTCCACTTCCCTGGGCACCTCTATTTGGTTGTCCTCATTTGCCAGTGTGGCATATGAGTTCTTGAGAGGAATGGGATCTGGGATGTGCCTCTGCCTGACTGCTCTAACCTCCCTGAGCCCACTGTCATCCAAGTGCTCCTCGTTCTCGGCATCCTTTGAGGCAGCTGCATTGGACTGGGTGGTTCCTGGACAGGGTGATGGTACTCTGACCCAGTTTACTTCCGCTCTGAGTCTGGCTACCTCATCCCGCAGTCCCGAGAGATGCATGCGATAGGGCAGCACCTCAGTGTCCAGAAGGTCTGCCTGGAATATGGCTGCCCCACAGCCACTGCATTGCACCACTCCCCACATTATACTGCAATTCCACTACTTATCTGCTACTGAAGCTCTCTTAGTTCTCTTTTTATTTATTTACAGTACTAAAATCCTGTAACTGATCCTCAGATATATATTTTTAAGGAAAAAGAAACCAATAAATAAATAAATGAGTCAAAAAACTTGTCGTGCTGAGGGTGGTCTTCTTCCCCTTATGCCCTCCTACTTCACACCTCTTACTATACCCTGTGTTTAGCTCCTGTCAATCAGATTTATCAGGGCATATATATAATTAAGAGTTGGGGGAAGGTGGAGGGGGGCAAAATTGCAGCAATTAAAGACAGCACAGAATTACACCACCACTATTTTTTAAATTTTCAACAGCCCAAAAACAATTATAAGTAAAGACAACACAGAAAGAAAGTATAGTGTCACTACAAGCCTACAATCTAAGTTTAAAAGAAAAATACCAGTTACCAGTTACTCTGAAGCACTGAATTGAGTATGTTTCCTTCCTTCACCTTCTGGCTATACCGACCATTTATTTATAATACCAATATCATGCAATAATCATAACCAGCTGGCCAAGCATCACAGAAGCAACCTTGCCAGGTATGCATTCATCCGATCCTCTGAGAGGGAATCAGGCCTAGCACTATAAAGTTGTTTATAGAAGCTTTCAAACTCTGATACAATGTCCCTTGGGCCTGTTTTAGGACAGCCATCTCTAGATGAGTTAACGCATTGATGAGCCTGGCTGTTTCCTGTTGCTTAAAACATAGTGACAGCAGTCTCCGCTTTTATCACCTTGGATCCACATAGAATGATTTGATTTAAGAATAGCATATTACACTTTTTCACTGATCAAATCATTGTATTTTGCCCTTAGCTTTATAAGTTCTTGATGCTGTGTTTCGGTGGAGGAAGGCAAGATGTTTTTTTCCAAATCTCTAATTCGGCCCAGTAACTCAGTAATCTGATTCTCCCTCTTTACGTTTCCTCGTGGAAGCTATTCTTATGAGTGCACCCCCTAGGAAGCATTTTATAGCCCCCATTCTATATCTACCTGGCCTATGGAGTTTAGATTATCTTTGGTATGCTGTGCAATGCCTTGCTTAAGTTTATCTATCACCCACTCATCTTTTAATAACTGATTGTTAATTTTCCAGACCATGTCTGTTTGACGAGTGGGTGATAGTGACAGTGTGCAATTCACTAGTGAGTGGTCTGAGATGACTTCCGGTGAGATCTGACACTCCATGAGACTGGCCAAAAGTTGTTTACTTGGCAAGAAATAATTGATATGGGATGAGGTCCCATGAACAGGAGATCGGAATGTGTACTCCCACTGATCGGGGTGTAACACCCTCCAGGGATCACACAGTCCCAATTTATCTATTAGGTCGCTGATGGCTCTTTGTGCTGGGGACAGACCCGTCCTCTCTTTGCCAGTCTTGTCAGCATCCGCCGAGAATGGCAAGTTCCAATCTCCCCCTAACAAAAGTGGAGCAGAAATGAAAGGCAACAGGATATTAACCAGTTCCATGACAAAAGAAGGTGCATCTGTGTTTGGCCCATATATGGACCCAAGGACTATGTCAGACCTCTCCAGAGTACCAATCACAAAAACATACCTGCCCAGTAGGTCTCGAATACACTGGCTACATTTAAACCTGAGGGACCTAGCAATCAGAATTGCAACCCCCCCTACTCTGCGTGCTTGTATGTGCTGCATAAACTTGTCCTATGTTAAGCCTTCTCAGTAAGGTTGCTTTAGATTCAAGCAGGTGTGTCTCCTGCAAAAAGGAGATTTGCCCCTTAACCATTTGCAGGTGCTTAAGTATTTTATATCTCTTACTTTTGTTAGTGCCCTTTAATATTCCATGAATTCACATGCAAAAGTTAGCCATATGTCATGTTATCAACCGTTATTGAACTTGAAACACAACAGAAAAAGATTGATCCCCTGTTGACACCATGGAGCCCTTCCCACTCCTCTTCTGTTACCGCACTCATGACACAACACAATATCATTTACCCCCTCCCCCCATCCAACCATATTCCGTGAATTAACAGAATAACATATAATGCATGATAACACCCATGCCAGACCACAAAGTGCTAGCCGAATGGCCTAATAGCCCATGACTGCTTGAGAAGTGGTAAGGCCCCCTCACTTGAATCGGTGCATGATGCTACCAGGCAAAACAGTTAAAGCCCTTGTCCCTCCTGCCCCCCACCCCCCATTAACAATAAGCTTTAGAAACCTCCTTGTAGAAACAAACATCAGAACTCGCTAAATTGCTAGCAAAACTCCCAGTTTTCAACATTGGTATAACTAACGACTATAACTCTCACAAAAAGGAAAACGAGGTAAAAGGACTTCCATCCAGACCCCTATAATTTCTGTAGGTCGAAATATCTGCTTCCATAGTGTGGTGGGTGATCCATATGGACTCTGGCATTTACCCATTTGGTTTCATGACTTCCTCAAATGATACAGCCAGTACCCCTTCCCCCTTTAATAGTGTAAAGTGATGAGGTAGTTATCAGTCCCACCAGTCACCATAATCAGTTTGTTTACGTGTCCCTGCTAAATGGAAAGAAACAAGAGGAGGAGATGGGTAAATAAAAGTAAGGATGAAAGCCTGGATATGGGTTCAGCTGCTGAGTAGGTCCTTGCGATAGTGCGCACATTCGCGCAGCAGGATTATGTGTGTCTCGTCTTGTTACAGCAGAACCTCACAATACTGTGCATAATCATGAAGCCGTTCCATACATGCAGTTCAAAGATCGTCGGCCTGGATCAAAGCGGCTGCTATGAGGCCTTAAAGAGCAGGTACTTAGTAAAGGTGCATATCTTAAAGAATGAAGGTTTGGGGCCTTTAGATGCCTCTGCAATCATTCAGTTTGCTTTTTATTTATTTATTTACTTACTTTTCCATCTTTTATTTGTATTTTGCCAAGTGCTAGTGAAAAAAAAAAAAAAAAAAAGAGTCCAGTGGAGTCCCTGGT
The DNA here is from genome assembly GCA_016271365.2 of Neoceratodus forsteri. NCBI lineage: Eukaryota > Metazoa > Chordata > Ceratodontiformes > Ceratodontidae > Neoceratodus > Neoceratodus forsteri. Next base: position 262,000,598 of record CM057452.1, on the reverse strand, counting down.
GATGTGATGTCAGAAAACTCTTACTAGTAAGGCTGCCAGTGTATTTCAAAGAGAAACTACGACTTTTCTACTTTTCAGATATTTCTTTCAGACTGACCTATAGGTGGAGCTGTAAGCAGACTCAGCCTGCCCCAGTGCGTCCAGACTGACCTACAGGTGGTGCTGTGAGACCCTACAATTGCGCTGTGCAATCTACATGCAAATCAGGTCATAATGAGATGCTAATATGGATGTTTGCCCACCGACTGCCTAAGTAGGCTCATTTGTAAATCACTTTAGAATACAGCAAATGTTTGCCCTGGGAAAAAGTCCTAGTGCTGGACGAACGTGTTGGCCCTGCGCAAACACGCACAAATGTATTTGTGCCGCGCAAACCTATCTTGAACCATAATACAGTTCTGCAGTATTTGGCCTGCACTGTTTGCAGCTTTAGTGCATACACTTGTTTGCTAGCATACACATTGATCACGTAGTTCACCTATACCTTCCTCCATGTCTGTGTGCACTGGGCTGCTGTTTTGATTTGCACTTCTCAGATGATATATTCGTAGCTGTCTTATTTGCTGGGCTATTATTGCACTGTACTCCCAGCCCCATTTTCATGGCTTCATTTGCATGCTATATTCAGTTGTTTTAGCCCAGGGGCTATTTCTCTGAATATAGCATGCAAATGGTTCTGGGCTAATTTAGCACTGTGCACTAATTTTGCCATGGGGCTAAGTTTTAATATCTGGCCCCACGTTATCAAAAATCACATATTTCTACTAAATATATTATATTTCAGTGGCCGGAAGTGTTATTTTTCCAGGAAGGTAAAGGTGAATGACATGGTCAATGTGTGTGCTAGCAAAGAAGTGGATGCACTAAAGATGCAAACAATACAACAGTGCAGGCCAAATAAACCAGAACTGTGTTATGGTTCAGACAGGTTCGCGCAGCGCAAATACATTTGTGCAGTGTTTGTGCAGGACTAACATGTTTGCCCGGGACATTTGCCAAGGGCGAACATTTGCTGTATTCAAAAGTGATACACAAATGAGTCTACTTAGGCAGTCGGTGGGCAAACATCCTTATTAGCATCTCATTATGACCTGATTTGCATGTAGATTGCACAGCACAACTGCAGAGTCTCACAGTGCCACCTGTAGGTCAGTCTGAAAGTACAGGGGCAGGCTGGGTCAGCTCACAGCTCAACCTGTAGGTCAGTCTGGAAGCACAGGGAGAGGCTGGGTCTGCTTAGGAAGCTCCACCTATAGGTCAATCTGAAAAGTAGAAAAGTTGTAGTTTCCCTTTGAAATACACTGTCAGCCTTGCTAGTAAGAGTTTTCTGACATCATCACACAGGGACTCCATTGGACTTTTTTTTCACTAGCACTTGGCAAAATACAAACACAAAGATGGAAAAGTAAGTAAATAAACAAACAAAAGCAAACTGAATGATTGCATAGGCATCTAAAGGCCCCAAACCTTAGTTCTTTAAGATATGCACCTTTACTAAGCACCTGCTCTTCAAAGTTCACGGGTACCCCTGCTGGATCCAGTCCAGTACAACTGCATTGATAGGCCCCTTCCAGCCCTCAGAGACCAGACCCCATTGTAGGTGAGATGCATGAAACAACAAATAAGCCAGGACCGAACTTGTTTAACACTGTACTACAGGGACGCAATCAGTAGACAGGCAGTCCTCAGCCAGGGGAATTAGATGTCACTCGGGGCTATTTCAGTCCGCTCCCCAGTTGCCCCCAGCTATTGATCACACAGAAGAACCACAACAACAGCCTTAACATTTACAATCTCTCACCTACCAAAAGAGAGATTCACTTCTTGAACAGTTCAGGATGAAGGTGCTGAACTTCTTACATTGCCTGCTCATTTGAGTCAAAGGAGTGCCATTTCTCCTGTACCCTGACTGGCAGCTGAGGTGGGGTAAAGCATATGAAAGTGCACACCGGCAGGGATTAGGCGAGTCACTGTGGAGTGAAAAGATCCCCACTTCTGCCTAACAGACGCCAGAAGGTGCTGTGAGATTTGGATTTTGTGGCCCTCCCACATCACTGCTTGGATATCTCTTGATTTGGTCAGTACATGCTGCTTGCCTAAAAAGTTTAGCAGTTTTAGTATGAACGGCCTGGAAGTGGTTTGGGCTGCAACGCCCAGTGGGCTCGTTCGACAATATGAGGGTCCATAAGGAAAAGGCCCTGCCACTTTCTCCAACAGCTTCTGAGTAAACTGTATAGGTGTGGCCCCCTCTTCTTCCACCGGGAGTCCCAGCACCACTAAATTATTACAGCAGCTACAACCCTCGAGATCTTCCAGCTTCAACTTATGTAGCTGCCATTTCAGAGAAGAGCTCTCAGGGTCAGCAGCTGATTTCCACTTCTCCAGCGAGATGGTGTGTGCTTCTGTATCCCTCACTTGGCGAGAGACATCCCCCAGATCTTTTTTTAATGGATGAGATTTCAGAAGTAAGTAATGTTAGTGCCTCCTGTAGTGACTTCATTTCCATCAGGAAGAGCCCCTCTGTAAGAGGTGTAACAGTAGCTTTACCGGTGGATGTTGAGGCAGGCTTTTTTTTTTTTTTTTATTTAGTTATTTAACCAGGTGAGACACACTAAGCTGAAAGCTTTTTTTTACAGGTGCAACCTGGGAGCACAGGGAAGTTAAGTGACTTGCTCAGGGTCACACAGTATGCAAGTGGAAGCTGTGGGATTCAAACCCAGGTCTGGTCTGCTGGATGTCACCAGATTTGCAGCTCAGAGCCTTAAACCACTGCGCTATACTGCCTCCCTGCAGCTTAGCAGGCTGCTGCCTGGATTTCTTTGCAGCCTTGTCTGGGGAAGGTGGTGGGGCATGGCATGGAAGCTCCAGCTTCATTGTGACCTCCATCTCAAAGAAAAAAGTTGTTTGCTAGCAATCATAACGCTGTTGAGGTTCCCAGGCATTGTCTCACCAGCTTTGAATATAACTTAAGCTGCTTAAGTAGTATTAATTAGTTTATTTATAAAGTGGAAGAGCAGGAGAGAAACAAGTGAGCTGCTTCCTCTAGCCAGACATCACGTGACGCCACCAGAGTTTCGCCTTTTCAATTTTCATATATTTCCATACCAGATGGGACAGTAAAAATGTTGGACCGTTGATCTCCCTGTCCTGAATCCATTTTGGAATTCACTAAGAATATTAGCAGCCTCCATCCATGTTTGTAATCTATTCAATATTATTCAGCAAAAAATCTTCTGTGATGTATCTATTAGGCCAACTGGCCTATACATTGCTGATTCTAGGAGGTTTCCTTTTTTCTTGAATATTGGGCATATAATAGTTCCTCTCCAGCCAGTTAGAATTTCTTCTACTTATATCAGTTTATTAAAGATTATATGAAAAATGGGCTGCCACCATTCAGGAAAATATCTGTATACTTCAACTATTACAGTGTCTAGCTCCAGAGGTTTATTATTCCGCAGTCATGTAAAACTGCCAAGATGTTTTGGACATCTGGGAGAAACAAGGCCAATAGCTGAAGGCTGTAAGACATGGCCCAGTACTATACTCCCATCACCTCTCTGTAGAGGGGATAAGAGAGAGTCTCCCCCTTGCTTGTTTACGTGGTCCAGGACACTGACATTGTCCGAGTGAATCAGCAAGGGACACAGGCTAGGATGCTCTTCTACAGCCTGGAAACCAAGCACAGCAGCCCTCATTCTCCAGAACACTGATGAAGAGATCACACTACAGACCAGTCTAGGACCCTTGGAGCTAAAAGGATTTGAGAAGGGCACCCCAACCAGTACCCAAGGTATCCCCTGCATGGGAGTCAGGGAAAAAAATGGAACCCCCTCTAATAGGTTCCTCGGCCCCCCCCCACACACATCTTCTGCCACGCTGGGAGCCCACCCCAGCGTGGCAAATGTCCCTTGTAGTCTTTTTCTTTCTTAACCTGTAAAACAAAAGCGGTCCCTCGCACGCCTCCGCCCCACAACCTGCACCCACCCACTGCGCACCCAGCCTCCCCCACACCCCCTCACCCCATACTTACCTCCGACTCCAGCGCGACGATCTTCGTGGACCGGGAACACGCTCTGCACTCTTCAAAGCCGACCGCGAACTGAGGAAATGCCGGTAAGCTCTATAATGGGCTAGATAGGGGGGTTTCAACTTGATTGCATATCTCAGTCATTTTTTGGAATTTTTTGCCAAATTTTCAACATGGGGTTTTTGGGACCCCTTCTCATGAATGATGTCACTGTCATGGCGTTATTCGGGCCCGAAGGGTGATTTCGCAGGCACTGTGCAGTCACTGCGCGAAATCACCCTTTGGCCTCGGATAACGCCATGACAGTGACATCATTCATGAGAAGGGGTCCCAAAACCCTATGTTGAAAATTTGTGCAAAATTCCAAAAATGATCTTTTATGAGCCGCATGACAGTAGTTCCCAAACACGCTCGTACGTTTATGGATTTTCAATATTTGCACTCCAGATTTTCAACATTGCCATTTTAGCACACCTTATGAGTTGTACAGCTGTCATTTTTCACATCTCACCCAAAACATGTTTTCGCTCATGTAGCGCACAATGGCGCAGTCGGTGTGTGAAATCAATGTATGGAACACATTAAGAAAATCACAGTGACACTGTTCATAAGCACAGGTCTTAAAATGGCTATGTTGAAAATTTGGTGAAAAAATTCCTAAAAATGACCGTTTTACGAGTGTGCGTTGTGCAGTTCCTAAACACGCTCGTACGTTTACGGATTTTCAATATTTGCACTCCAGATTTTCAACATTGCCATTTTACCACACCTCCTCATGGGCAGTACAGCTGTCATTTTTCACATCCTGCCCAAAACGTCTTTCCCCCCATGTAGTGCACAATGGCACAGTCCATGTGCGAAATCAATGTATGGGACACAGTAAGAAAATCACAGTGACACTGTTCATTAGCACAGGTTTTAAAATGGCAATGTTGAAAATTTGGTGAAACAATTCCTAAAAATTCATAGATTTCATAGATTCATAGACAGTGTCGGCAGATAAGGGCCTGTGGCCCACCCAGTCTGCCCATTTAAGTCTGTAAGTTCAGTTTATGTTTTCCAGGAAGTCTGTTGCCCCTTACCCCTGACCTCCAGAATTCCTTTATGTCTATCCCATGTATTCTTAAAACCCGTGATTGTTTCAGCCCCCACCACTTCCTCTGGCAGGGTGTTCCACTTGTCCACCACCCGTTCTGTGAAGAAATTCTTCCTCACGTTTCTTCTGAATCGTCCTCCCTCAACTTCATCCCATGCCTCTAGTCCTGGAACATCTTTTTCGCTTAAAATAGTGCATTCCTGCACCCTGTTCCTCCTGTAAGATACTTGTATGTCTCTATCATATCCCTCTCTCCCTCCTCTCCTCCAGGGTACATGTTTCCAATGCCTTCAACCTGTCCTCATATGACTGTTTCTGACGTCGTTGCACAGTTGCCACGCACACTCGTAGGTTTGCCAATTTTCAATATTTCCACTCCAGATTTTCAACATTGGCATTTTACTACACTTCCTTATGAGCAGTACAGCTGTCATTTTTCACATCCTGCCCAAAACGTGCCTATGTAGCGCACAATGGGGGTAACAAACAGGTCATGCTGACAATTTATTGTGCAAATACCAGCAATCGCACAGGGCATTAGGGTAAAGCACCATGCATGCCAAACACCACTGCAAATACCTGCAAGCGGATGTTTGGCATTGACAAATGCTTGTCTTTGTAGTGGAATAGCTCCTGCATTTGCACCTTGTTTATGACCTTGACATAGTTGAAGATTTCGATTATATCTCCTCTCTCTCTTCTGTGCTCCAGGGAATACATGTTAAGCTCCCTGAGCCTATGCTTGTATGCCAGGTGGTGCTGTCCTTGTATCATTTGAGTTGCCTTCCTTTGGACCATCTCCAATCTTTTGATGTCCTTCCATAGGTGAGGTTTCCAGAACTGGACACAATACTCTAGGTGCAGATGGACCAGTGCCCTGTAAAGTGGCAGAATGACCTCCCTGTTCAGACTAGTAATTCCCCTCCCGACAGCAGCCAGCATGCTGCTTGTTTTTAGGGCTGCCTTACTGCACTGCTTGCTCATCTTTAGGTCATTAGTAATTATGACTCCCAGGTGTCTCTCCTGGTTCGATTCCAACAGCTTTTCGTTACTCAAGAAGTATTCCTTTCCGGGGTTGTCTCTATCCATGTGCATAACTTTGCACTTTTTGGCATTAAATTTTAACTGCCACGCCTCTGACCATTTTTGTAATGTTTGTAGCTCTTGCTACATTTGATTTAGACCCTCTGGCATGTCGACCCAGTTACATATTTTGGTGTTGTCTACAGACAGACACACACCATGAGCCAGTCATCTAGATAATGAAAGACATAAAGCCTTTTCCTTCCAGAGGGCTGCTGCCACAATTGCTAGGTATTTGGTAAATAGTGGTGCCAAAGATAAGCCAAAGAGCAAGGCTCGGAACCAATAATGGCTGCCCTCCAGCATAAGCAAAGGGGAAAGAGAAGGGGGAAGAAAGGCACATTAAGCCAGAGCTTGTTTCCAGGTGTGACCTAGGAGCACAAGGAAGTTAAGCGACTTGCTCAGGGTCATGCAGTGTGCAAGTGGGGCTGATGGGATTCTAACCCTGATCTCCAGGTTTGCAGCTCAGTGCCCTTAACCACTATGCTATACTGCCTCCTAAAGTGGAATAAAGGCATAAAGTAGGGTTGCTGCCTGTGGCAGTTGTGAACTTTCATATGAAAGTACACATCCTTCATATCCAGGACACAGAGCCAATCCCCCTTTTGTAACAAGGGGATGAAAGCCTAAAGAGACAATTTTAAACTTTCTGTATTCAGTAAACAGGTTTAGGTCTCTAGGGGCCAGAACAGGATACAGATCTCCTGTCCATTTGGGAACCAGGAAGTACCTGGAATAGAACCCTATGTTTTTTATTGAGGAGGAACAGTTTTGATAGCCACTTGTGTATAAGCAACTGAACATCCTCTAGCAGAAGGGACAAGCAGCCCAGAGGACAATGACAAGTATATAGAAGATGTACTGGAGGGATAGACCGGAACTTCAGCTTATGCCCCTTTTCCAGTATTTCCAGGATCCATTCATCAGTCATGATGTCCCTCCACTTCTGAAGATGAAAGGAGATCCTGCTCCACACCTGTACTCCTTGGAGACAACAGTGAAAGGGGGTGGTATGGAGTTAGATGGCACCATGGTGGCAGGCTTGCCACCTTGACTGATACCTTTAGGTGCCTTCGCATGGGCACCAGGGGGAAGGGGACCTCCACCACAGGCATGGGACTGCTGATGGGTGGCTCAGTCATCTCAGGCAGCAGGCTTACGAAATGAGCCCCTACCATGTCCCCTGGCAGACTGAGGGGGGCAGTGATTAAGTGACCTAGTCTTTCTGGAGGTTTGAAGCTCATGTAGAGCATTTTCAACATCACCCCTAAACAGCCTGGAGCCTCTAAAAAGAGACTTCTGCACAGCCAGGATCCCCTAAGCCTGTGACAGCAGACCTCGACAGAGGGAGCTAAACAGGAGGCTCACTGCCATATGCATTACAAGTGGAAGCCAAATCTGGTGAGTTCAGAAGGCAGTCACCAATATTAGGGTGGCATGTTCCACCTACATCAGTGGCAACCCCAGCCACATGAAGCCAGAAATATTTCTAAAGGCATATGCCAGAGGCAGCAGCCCTGGTAGATGTATTGGAAGCATCATATGCAGAGTGTAACAGATGCTTACCAGTATCTACACCAGTTGAAGCGGCTTTAAGAAAGTCAACCTTGGCAGCACTATCAGGTAGAGCCTGAACAGTAGATGTAGCAGATTTCTACAGGCTAGTCTGATATTGAAGCATATAGGCCTGATAATGAGCAATTCTGAAGCCTAAGGCTGCAGAGGCAACTGTCCCTTTGCCATAACATCCAGACTCCTGAATTCTTTATCAGGAGGCAAAGTGGTCATGTGTTTAGAGGCCCTAGAGCGCTCATAAGCAGCCACAACTACAGAATTTGTTTCAGGCTGGGAAACATAACGTTTAGTAGACGGAGCAGGGTCCTGCTTATCAGCCTTCCTTAACATTGCAGGCAAAGTAATAGGCCTATGCCTAGCAGCAAATGTAGCATCCTCTGAAGCAAGATATGCAGCAGGGATGACAATGGAGGGTTCAGCAGGAACCTACAAAAAAATCCATAAAATTCCTCTTGGTGGAGGCTTCCTCCTCAGCGTTACATCCCATGGCATCCTGGATTTGTCTGAGCAAAGCCTTGAAAAAGATATTCTCAGGAGGAAACCTGGGGTTACTATACACCAGAGTCCTCACTGCAAGAGGAGAGGGCCCCCACCTAACAAAAATTTCCAAGTGGAAGCTGGTTCAGTGGTGAAGAGGGTGGGGTGCCCTACCCGATCAGGGACCCGGTTACCTTTAAGATCTTCTGTCTCCCTACTGCCCCCTCCGCTCCGCCAATGAGGGATTGCTAGAGATTCCCAGGGTTCGTCTGAAGTTATCAGGATCTCGTGCTTTTGCCTTCTCAGCTCCTACCCTGTGGAATTCTCTACCTCATTGGTTGAGAGAATGCCCGACCGTTGATAGTTTTAAAATCGCTTTTAAAACATATGTTTTTGACTTGGCTTTCTCTTTATAATTTGATTGTTTAATTGCTGTTTTTGGTTTTTATTACTATGTACAGCGCCTTGATTTTGAAAGGCGCTTTATAAATAAATATGAATTGAATTGAATTGAATTTACGTCAAGGACACTATACAAGGCTGCTTGCTCCCCCCCTATCAGGAAGCTCTGGTGAACATGAACTGCTGGCTGTCAAACATACTCAGAGCTCATCACAAATCCCTCATGATAGCCGCAGTTTACCTACCCCCTAGCAGGGCGAAAGAAGGTTTGAAGAAGCTATTGAGATGCTCGGCTAGCTCAGACTGAACAATGAATCCATAGTAACTGGTGACTTCAATCTTAATTGGCTCAGCAAAGAGTCGGACCACCAAAAGGACCCAGTTGCTAGTATTGACCTCAAGCAATTAGTAACTGAGCCCACCAGGCTTAACTACAAGAATGGTAACAGCATACTACTGGACTGGTTTCTGGCTAGCTGCCCTTTTTGGATTACAGGGGTCACAGTCCATTCTGACTCCCTAAGCGATCACTTGCCCGTTACCTGCCTCTAGACAAACAAAATTAAGAAGGCTGACCCAACCTTGATTGAAAATAGGGTGCTTAAAAGAGGTCAGCTCAACTCCTTTAAGTCAGTGCTTGCCCAAATCAACTGATCCCCACTGGACAAGATCCAGGATATAGACCAAGCCCTTCAGTACTTCATTAACAAATTCAATGCAATCTGTAACATGTGTGCCCCTATAAGGAGAAAAATCCTGGGCTCTTGCAATGGATGGATCACGCGGGAACTACTTGACTGTATGAGGGAATGGGATAACCTATGGAGCAGGGCTAAGGTCTCAGGTAAGAGAGATGATCTTCAAAGATATAGGGCGGCAAGTAATAAGTGCACAAACCTGATAAGACTTGCCAAAGTGTTCTATAAGGACCAACTCGAGGTGTCATGGGGAGATGGCAAAAGTTTCTGGGGGAACATAAAGGAACTAGTAGGGATGGAAGATAAAAAGCATCCAACAATGCTCAACGTAAATGGGACTACCTCACAAGACTTGCTCACCCTTGCCAACACCTTCAATAAAGCTTTCACAGACCTGAGCTCTGTACTTCCACCTGACTACCTTACTGCCCCTGTAGCTCCTCAAGAAACCCCCAGCATGGATCGCAAGCACCCTAACTTCAATTTGAAGTGCATCTCTGTAAATGAGGCTAGGAAATATGTACAAAATGTACTCGGCAAAACCAGACTAAGGAGTGACAAACTTGACATGAAAATGTTCGCTCTCACCCTAGAAGAGGTCATTGCACCCATTATCAAAATTTTCAACAAATCACTTGCACTTGGTAAATTCCCTTCAGTCTGGAAACTTGCGCTGGTAACCCCTGTTCACAAAAGTGGGGATCGCACTAGCACTCAAACTTTAGGCCTATCCCGAGCCTCTTCCCCACTCTCAAAAGTACTTGAAAAATAGTGACTGACCAAATCACAGACTATCTGCAAAAATACAATTTTCAATGCACACAACAGCATGGTTTCAGAAAGAGCCATAGCATGTCTACTGCCCTGGTCAAATTTGCTGACTGTGTGCATAAGGCCCTGGATGGAGGCATGCTGGTGGGATGGATCTTTATTGATCTCACCAAAGCATTTGACACACAGTTAACCACTCTCCTTATACAGCAGCTGCAGTCTCTAGGCCTGTCAACTACCTCAGTAAGGTGGTTCCACGACTACCTCTCCAGCAGATCACAATTCATTAAGATAGAGGCTACTATCTCAACTGCTACAGAGGTCTCCCTGGGAGTCCCCCAAGGGTCCATACTTGGCCCACTGCTTTTTAGCTTATTTCTAAACTCACTTCCTGAAGCTTTCACTAGCAAAATCATTCTGTATTCTAATGACACAGTCATTCTGGACTGCCAACTCTGGCTAGCCCAACTTCAACTTAGTCTACAGCCCACCTTTCACAAACTCAAAGATTGGTTTCAACAGCAAATGCTGTTGCTTAGCTACAAACACACAAAAAACATGCTTATATCCAGCCATCAACACAAGTCAAGAAATGCGCTGCTCACCATTGCCAACAACAAGGCAGACCCATTGAAGCAGGTTGACAGCTTCAGCTATCCGGGAGTCAGAATAGAGGACTCCCTGTCTTTCAGAAGGCACACTGAGCAGGTAGCAAAAGAGGTCAATGTCAGACTTGGGATTCTTTATAGGAACTGTCAATACCTTACATCCTCAGCCCTTCGCCTAGCCATCAACAGCACCATCCTATCAATAATTGGCTATGGCCTGGTCGTTCATGGTGCTGCATCTGACACTGCTCTAAGTTGGGTGGCAATGGCGCTCAACAAGACATGCAGCCTAACCATTGAGGCCGGTAAACTTACCCACACATGTGCCCTGTACGAACAAGCTAAATGTCTCACTTTCAGAGACAGGGTCAAACTTCAAACCTGTCTCCTACGGGAAAAAAGCTCAGCTAGGCCTTGCTCCTCCCAGCATCCAACAACTCATTATACCAGTGCACCTGCTGCACACTGTCACAAACCCACTCAGCAGGTCAGGCCCCTCTGCTCCCACAGTGCTAGCCTCCAAGCGCAGTATTGTGAACAGGTAACAGAACAGGGTAACCCCTCCTGTCTGCTTGTGGGTCTGAATCACCTTTAGTCTCAAGTTCTGGGGAGATTCAAACTGTGAACCTTATGCTAGCATACCCAAATGTACAGGTTCAGATAATCTGCTCTTCGAGGAACACCAGATGTCTTTCGCCTAAGGGCACCTAACCAGGTATCCAAAATGAACCCTTAAAACTCTATAAAAGACCTTAGGTATATTCTTACCTTTTCCCAGTTTAGTACACCATCAAGCTTTGAACAGTTTTAGTCAGTCGTAACCGTCTATACTTCACATGCAAAAGAAAGAACTTCGAAGACACACCAGGCAGTCTCTTTAAAATAAGAGGTTTACTTAAAGATGGATAAAAATATGTAAAATGAAAACACAGAACACTATATCATAAAGCATACAATCACTTAAAAGAAAACAAGGAAAAGTACAAACTCCTACCACAATACAATTAGACTTTTTTTTTTTTTATCTACTGTATTACCTTCTTACAGTGCTTATAGTTAGTTCTTGTTTCTAACAGCCCACAAAGAAATGTCTAAAGATCAGACACAGAATAGCTTAAACTGTCTCTCAAACACACCCCTTCCATGATGTCACCTAGTTCCTCCTTGTTAAATATTAAAAATATACAAACAGGATGTCCTAATCATGAGGTATATTAAATAAGGTGACATCAGCAAAAACTCAATTCCCAATATGACCCCTTAATTAACAGCCCCCTCTTTGATCTCGAGCAGATCCTCTTTTCTCCAGGATCAAAGCAGTTTATATAACTTTAGCACCATGAAGGAAGTATTTTTTCACAGAGAGGGTTGTGGATGTATGGAACAGCCTTCCAGAGGAGGTTGTGGAGTCAAAAACAGTGTTGGAATTCAAGCATGCATGGGACAGCCATAAGGCAATTCTAGGGGTTGGGGGTAGGAAGAAGTAGGCTGCTGGTTAACTAGGATCTGCAGCTTATCCATCAGGTAGGGAAATGGGCAGACTGGGTGGGCCAAGCGGTCCTTATCTGCCGTCAAATTCTATGTTTCTATGATGGGAACATGTTTTTCCTCTAAGACGTCATAAAAGTTTGCGAGCCCTATATCCTGGCAGCTGGTCAGCTCCAATTAAGTCAGATAAACAGGAGACCCTTAATTAAGGCTCTCTAGTCTTTTTCATTACCTCCTGGTTTCAGGTTAATACATCCTGTATTCTCACTAAAACCTGACCTATGGCACAGCTGCCTTATGGAGACAAATCACAAACTGCATTTTTATATTACAAATATCAAAGAACAATCATAACCAGCTGGCCAAGCGCCACACACACACCACAAGATGCATTCCTATAGGCACACTCAATGTCCTTTTCATGAGGACCTCACTCGGCCAACGATCATTCGCGTATCAGGGCCCCTGCTGGCTAAACAAGCTCCCATCTGAATTATACAATTCTAAAAACTTCCCTAAGTTTAAGCAAGAGCCTAGGTTATCATTAATCAACACTATATCCTCTGAGCGCTGACACACTTTAAGCACTTTTACACATAGTATGGCTATCGTGGACTGCAACACCACCCGCTGTGCAACACTCTGACTCCTAAACCATACCTAATAGATACTAATACTCCACAGACTAGCACTTGCTCCTTGCTCTGTTTCTCCCTGTCCTGTTTCCTTGCTTACCTAGCCCCTCCCTGACTATCCCCTCTCTGTGTGGCTCTGTATCTGCCCCCCACCTCCCCCCTAGTCTTCCTTTCTATTATGCCATCACCTCCTACCCAACTCCATGTAACTTCTCCTAGTGCTCTCCTCTCTCCAAAGCCACCTGCACCACTCGGGGAATGAGCTGCTGATCTCTCTCTCTCTTTTGCACCCCTCCCTCCTCCCTTCACCTGAAACTATCTGAAAAATGATTTTCTGATATTGTGACAATGCCTGTCCACAAGGTAGCTGGCTACCATTACTCTAGAATTGGTAACTGTGGCTGCTTGTAATCAAGTCTAGATAATTTGTCTTGTCCAGCTAGTATTACTAAGTTAGATACAGGTAGCTTTCCTGCTGTGAACCTGTGCCATTGTAACTCTTTGTACTGTCTCTTGACGTGGAACCTTTGTAAAAGAGCTCTGAGCTCAAATGTTACTTCCAAATTACTAAATAAATAAAAAATAAATAAAAAGCATCTTGCCTGACCAGGGTTTGGGAACGAGTTTGGGTCTTTGAGGGTCAGCTGGGGGACTGAGCAACAGACAGGCAGTTCTCCTTTCCTGGGTCGGGAAGGTGAACCTTCCCGGCTCTTGGTTGCCACCAGATGGCAGCTGGGTGGTAGCACTGAAGTCTGGGGGTTGGTGTAGTGCCAGATGGGTGGTGCGGCGTTGGCAGTTCTGGTGCGTATGTGCACATCCATTCACATGCACTGACCAAGTCTGTCGTAGCCATGGGGTAAGGGAAAAAAATGGGAAAACTCTGGATGGCATAGTACTAATGAAGCCCTGCCTGCCTCTGTCCTGTCCAGTGCCACCACCAGATCACTGGACCCAATTCTGGATGTATGTTGGGGTCCCCTTCCTGGTCCTGCCATGGGGAAGGGGGGCAGTCTGTGGGGGATTCTCAGCTCCATGGTTGGGGAAAGGTAAAGGACAAGAGGAGGCAGGGACAGGACTGACAAGCCCACCTGCGATCATGCCAATGGGAGGAAAAACCTCTATGGAAAAAAAAAATTCCAAGTGATCCTAATGCTGAGGGATTACAGTTCCAAAGATGTGGCCCAATGGAGGAGATATCCTTAACAAAGATCAAATATTTCCCTTGATCCTTGGCCAGTCTAGAGAGTCTAATTATTCCAAGATCCAAACAAGTCATAGGAAAAAGGGCATTCTTGTACAGTGTCCCCTCTAGCTGGAGCACACTCCCTGAAGATATAAAGCAGGAACATCACTGCGCTAATTCCAATCAAGGCTTTATAATTGATTTAGTTATCTAAAAATTTGGTAACCAGGAAAAACACACTGTGCCAAGGCTCAGTTTCTAGGTGCAACCTCTGTGGGGGGGGTGATGGCAAGTAAACAGTAAAACAATAACAATTGGAACTGAGCAATACAAGCAAAGTGCAAACAAAAGTAGTGCAAACACAGTAAATGCACATCATATGCAGCAGCTGACTGGGGCATGATACGCTAAATATTCTTGGATGCAATCAGCAAAGGATTGAAACACATAGTGCAAAGAACATTACGAGAAGTGAGATCAACCCCAAGGAGGGGGCATGAACTGGGGGAAAAGGTGGCAGGTCAAGTGGGGAGTTGACAGATGCAGGAAGGGGAGGGCATGAGTTTAAGCTGATGTTTAAGGGAAGTTGGTGGCGAAGAGAGATGGATGGAAGAGGAGGTTCCAGAGTTAGAGAAGGCAATAGGAGAAAGACTGTACGGTGGAAGAGCAACAGCGAGGGAGGGAGAAGGGCTGGGATCCCTGGAATAAAGGGAGTACAAGGTGGATGGGATGTGGGAGACGAGAGTGGAAAGATACCAGGGCATTGACTCAAACCAGTATTTAGAGATGAAAGAAGTACAGAATCCTATAATCACCTTGAGATGGCTTACAATACATAAGTTATACCTTGTGACACCCCCACCCCCGTTTTAAGGAGGCACAAACAGTGGCCTTCATCACTGCCCTGGAATGGAGGCGGATATGGTCCGGGAAGGAAAGGATATTCAAAATAGTATCTGACTTTCTTCTAAATTATCAGAACAGCTAGTACAACTATAGCAGAATCCTCCTTGATAGAATGGTGCCCGGAAACTTAGAATGTTTTTTTAAACATAAATTCTCTCTGTGCTGGTCCTGTGCTACCTATGTATTCCTAACAGATGTTTTAGTTGAACAGTATACTGTAGGCAAGACCCAATTTAAAAAAAAACAAAAAAAAACAATAAGATTTGGATATACTGTAGAACGGTTTGTTCTCGTGCAAGTTATATTTAGCACATGGCACTAATCAGCTGCAACTGTGCAAATTTAATTTCATGCCCTGCAATTAGTTCCCAATTCACACCCACTGAATATATGCAGTTTTGGCCAATTAGCACCATTTTATTTTTGTGCAATTATCACTTGAGCAAGTATAGCTACAATTACTTCACAGCAAATATAACCTGTTCTACAGTAACAAATAAAAAAAAAATTAAACTGTTGTAATATTTTATAACTTAACTACGTAACACTGAAAGAGCAATTCTGCACTTCTGCATGTGGTTTCATAAATGTTTCGGCTATTACTATTTTCTAGAGAATTCATTTTTTTCATTTGCAGTGTGTTTTTTCAAGATTTATAGCACATCTTGGTAGTCCAGATAAAAAGACTGTATATAAAACATTTGAAAGCTTGTCCACAAAAAAGTAAGAGTATTTGCCCTTAACTACCTCAAACCCCAAGCTCTACCCCATAGGTACCCTTACTTTAGTAATGCCTCACAGCTAGCTACTCAATATTCTGGCCTGTAATTACCCCATCCCAGTATCTGGCTCACAACTACACCCACTCCAGTATAACTCTCATATTGATTACCTAGTATTCTGCCCTATAACTACCCCACCCCAATATCTGGCTCACAACTACCCCCTCTCATAACTACCCAATATTCTGCTCTGTAATTACCTCACCCC
The DNA here is from genome assembly GCA_016271365.2 of Neoceratodus forsteri. NCBI lineage: Eukaryota > Metazoa > Chordata > Ceratodontiformes > Ceratodontidae > Neoceratodus > Neoceratodus forsteri. The sequence continues at coordinate 261,984,656 of CM057452.1, read as the reverse complement.
AATATCTGCCCCATAACTAACCCCCCTCTAGTAAAACTCTTGAAGCTGCCCAACATCCTACCCTGCTGCTACACCACCCCTATATAGAAACGTAGAAATTGTCGGCAGATAAGGACCGTTAGGCCCATCCAGTTTCCCCATAGGCCCTACAGGTATATATGTGTGCACCCACTCACCCTAAGTGGTCAATGGCTTTTCATCACTCCCTTCCCGCCCAAGGTTTCCCTGTGCTTGCCCCAGGTATGTTTCAACCCCTCCACCGTGCTTGCCCCTACCACCTCTTGTGGCACACTGTTCCAAGCATTCACCACCCTCTCCATGAAGAAAAACTTCTTCACGTTACCTCTTAAACTCCCCCCTCCAATTTCATATTGTGCCCACTGTCTGCCACACAAATACCTTAACTCCAGCAACACTAATGCAGCAATGTGATATTCTGCCCTTCAACTTCCCCACACCCCAATATCTGCCTCACAGCTATCCCCACTCTAGTAACACTCTTGCATCTATCCAACATTGTGCCATACAACTACCCCACTCTACAACACGTGTTCCACAACTACCCCATTCTACTAACACACTTGCAGCTATGCAATATTCTGCCCTGCAACCAGCACAAGCCATAATATCTGCCCCACTGTAGTAACACTCTCACAGCAGCCCAATAGTCTGTCCTGCAACTATCCAACATTCCATAGCTGCCTCCACAACTACCCCCACTCTAGTAACACTCTTGCAACTACCCAATATTCTGGCCTACAAATACCATACTACCCAATATGTGTCTCATGACTTCCCCACCTCTAGTAATACACCCACAGTAACCCAATATTCTACCCAAAACTACCCAACACCACATCTGTCCCAAAACTACCCAACAGTAACACTCTCAAAGCTTCCCAATATTCTGTCCTACAACTACCCCACATTACTATATCTACCCCACAACTACCCCCAGTCAAGTATCACAATTACAGTAATCTAGTATTGTTCCCTGTAACCACTCCACACCATATCTTCCCCAGTGTTACCACTCTTATTAACTCTCACGCAGCTACGCAATATTCTGCCCTGCAAAAATCCTATAAGCTAATAACTGCTCCAAAATTAACCTTGTCTAGTAACACTCATAAGCTGACCAAGCATTCTGCCCCACAACTACCCCAAACCTTAGTATATGCCCTGCCATTATTTCTTACAACTGTCTCTGCCCCATAACTACCCCACACCACAGTATCTGCCCAGTAACCACTCCTTACCCATACATTTGTACAACTGACCCCATCCCAGCATATGCTCTAAATTAGTACACCACATACTAGTACAGTATCCACACACAGTGTCTGTGACAGTACCTGCCCCACAAATAACCACACTCTGGTATCAGCTTCAGAACTATCCAATATAATTCTAACAACTACCACACACCCCAGTGTCTGCCCTGCAACTACCCATCAATGTATTTACATTCCGCCTACATACACCATTGTTTCTGCCCTTTAATAACCCTACACCAGGGTACCTGATCAGAAACTACCCTTCGTCCCTATATCTGTCACACAGTTACTCCACACGCCAGTATCTGTGCAAACCACCCATATACCAGTATCTGCCCCACAACGCTCCAGTAGTTGCTACACAGCTACCAAGTACCCATCAAAATCATCAATTCCTGAACTAATCCTCATTTCACTGAAGAATATTATAGATCCCGCTACAGGGGTGTGTGCTGATTATGGGTAGGTACTGGGCTATAATAGCTGTGAGTCAAACAATACACATTTTAATAACTTTCCCCTCTCCCAAGTGTGACCCGGACATCCAGCCCATAGTTGCTGGCAACAGAGGAGTGACCATAACAGTAAGGCAGGTTCTGTGATGCTGGTGGTGGGGGGATACTGGTATTGTCATACTTCCAGGAGAGGAGGCTTGCTGCAGTTTTACACATTATCTCCCCAAATACAGTAGATTTAAACAAATGGGATTATGCAAAAACATATTAACTCATTGTCTCCACAGGCTCACTATGAGATTACACCACTTGTCTCCTGAATCTCCTGTATACTTTTAACAGTGAATCCTGGGCCTTTCTAAGCAAAATCAAGCCATAGTCAGCATGTCGCAAACAAATGCTAATAGCTCAATAACTGTATATGCTAGACACAAAGTATGAGTGGCAGAGTTATTCAGCACAAAATTGCCTTTCCAATGGTGGCATGCATGTAATAATAAGTAATTTTTTTCTATGCTGGTCGAAAGAGCAAACTAAATATTTTTTTCACTAAAAAAGGGCAACATAAGACATTTTTTGTTGGAAAATATGTAAAATATCAACACCAAATTAAGCATACAGACATTAGATGGTGTTTTAATATTATGTTTGTTAAAAAATATATATCTTTTTACTATAAAACGTAATTTTTCCCCATTTTAGTCAAGGTGCTTTGGTGAGATTTGAGGGATGAATCTCAACCACACACACCATATCATAAACAAATGCGTATAGCTCCAAAAGTATACATGATACACACAAAGTATCAGCATGAAAGTTGATGAGCACAAAAATGCCTTTCCAATGGTGGCATGCAAATAATAATACGTAATTTTGTTTTTTTTTCTATGCTGGTTGAAACAGCAAAAAAAAAATATTTTTCACTAAAACAGGCAACATAAGCCATACACACCATACCATAAACAAATGTGAATAACTCCTAAATTCTACATGATATACACAAAATATCAGTGGCAAAGTTGTTCAGCATAAAATTACCTTTCCAACGGTGCTATGCAGTCAAATATATATTATATTCTGTTACACTATATATTAAAATATATATGTGACTTCTCCAGACGTTGCAAAGGCACACTGGGAGTCAGTAGCCGACTTCTGCAGGGGTCCTCAGGACACACCGGTGTATTTTACTGACGACTACAGGCGTCTGCTAGGAGACAATGAGTTAAGAATGTTGGAGTCACGTGATGCTGTGTAGAGGGTAAGACGCGTCTGTCGGAGCTCCGCTTTGTCTACCCCCATATTTGTGGATAAACCCCTTCAATGTTGTTTTTCTACTGCTATCTCAGTTGCTAACTAGAGTGAGAATCCGGAGAGGTATAATTTGTGAGCTAAAAATATTAGCATTATGTCTGATTTGTCAGATCAAGAAGAGGCCGCGCAGGAGAATGAAGCTAAGCGCCCTCAGCGTAGTTCCTCTCCCCAAAGCACACCGGACGAGCTGTCACCCTCTCATGTTTACTCCGAGTTGACTTCAATTAAAGAAGCCTTGTTGAAACTAATCGAAGATGTGGCTGATTTTAAACCAGCACTCACTCAACTTGCTTGGAGAGTCACAGATACTGAAGCAAGAATAGCTTCAATTGAGAAAGCAAAATAAAATGGAACCAGAGTTAGTGGAAGCCGAAAAATCTCTGAAGAAAATAGAGGATCGTCTTGACGACCTTGAGGGAAGGAACAGGAGGAACAACCTGGTTTTAATAGGTCTGCCTGAAGGGGAAGAAGGACCGAATACTATTCAGTTCCTACAGAAATTCCTAAAGAAAATGGTGGACCTTCTCCAAATGGTCCAGAGTTCATTATAGAGAGAGCTCATAGATCTCTGAGAGCTAAGCCAGCTTCATCTGATCCACCGAGACCGATAATATTTAAACTGCTGAATTATCTGGATCGAGAGTTTATTAATAGAGAAGCCAGGAAATTACCAGCAATTTTATGGGAAGGTAAAAAATTGAGGCTTGTCCCTGATTTGACTTTTAAATCCCGCCAGTTCAGAGCTGCTTATCGTCCAGTTACTTCCAAGCTGTGGGCGGCAGGTATAAAACATCGCGTGCTGTATCCAGCTCGATTAGAAGTGGCCCTAAAGGAAGGATTGCAGTGCTTTGATACTGTGAAGGAGGCAGTGAAGGCTTTAAAGAAATGTTATCCAGATCTATCTCCCAGATGAGAGATCGCCAGCCTAACTATAAGGAACCTGAAGCCTGTGTTGAGAATCTTCTACAAAGACCTGTTATGTAGAAGCAGAATGCCGATTTATAGACTGCTTCTTCTTGGAATGACTGGTTGCAAAGAAAATGTTTCTTTCTTTCTCTCGCCTCAATGTGGTGTATGCAAGGGGGAACAGTAGTCGGGTTAAACTACTTCGGGTTTTCATTACCCTTCTCTTATTTTGGCAGTTTGGTATTGTGGGGGCGTAAGTTGTGATAGCCGGTTTTGACCACTAGATGGTGCTACTCTACTGTATATATGCCAAGCAAGCCAAATGATTTTGTCGTGCAACCCTTTTTTCCCTTCGGTTGCAGAGCCATTGTAATTTGTTCCTCCCGATTCTCTGCTCGCTGACAAGAGCCTTTTTTTCTGCTCAAATTTTGCAGAGCGTAATTTAGTTTATTGATATGTTAGTAATTTATCAGGGGTTTCACCAAAAATGTTGATATTCTCCCAGAAGTCATGATGCAGGGTCGTTTATTTCCTTTTTTAGATCTTTTTTTTTTTTTTTGGTAGGACCCTTTTCATGTTTTGTGCTCTAGTCTCCTGGTTATTGTAACCAAACATTTCTGGCGAGAATACCTGACGAGCCTTATTTTGCTATGGAGGATTAATCGGCCCAAGGGTGTAAGGAGTGCCTATAGTGCTCCCGTCTAAATTGGAAAGGGCACAGCCTAAGAGCAGGGTGGCATGGAATGCCACGCCCCCTGTAGATCCTAGTTGTTGTAAACGTACCCTTGGACAGAATTATAGTTCCATGTATTTAATACCAGTTTATAGTTTGAGGGAGTGGGGGTAACTAAAGCACTGTGTTCAGAATATAGTTGTTCTCCTATTGTCTACCCCCTCTCTCTTACTGGGGTCATGTGGGCTAACGATATTTGGGGTATTAGACCTTGTGAAACCATTTATAACAAGTGGTTCCTTTTGGGGTGAGACTCTTTGTTGAGACAAGGAAGGGGTCATCCCTTCAGTCCTCATTTGGTTAGTCTCATTTTTCGTGGGGAGACACAGGAGGAGAGCTCACTCTTTGGTGAGCATCATGGACCATTCATGGTGGGGTAGGCTATGGGCCTGGGGACATAGTTTTGTAAAGAAGTTAAAACTAGTGGGGTTTATATTTGTGTGTGGGGTGGGGTTATGGGTATTGGGATTTCCTTTTTTTTGTCTAGGAAGGGGGGACGGCAGCACTGTAGATCTTTGTTTAATAGTTGGCAAACGGCACCTTTGCAAATATGGTTATGACTAATTGTTTAAATGTTCTCTCTTGGAATATAAAGGGAGGGAGAGATAAGAAGAAATATGTGATTTTAAACCACTTCGCTAAATACGACCCTTCAATAGTGCTTCTGCAAGAAACTCATCTGCCCCCCGAACAATTACATTACTTAAAAAAAGTTGGGTTGGTCAAGTTTTGGTTCTGGATTTAGCTCTATAAACGGGGTGGCTTTGCTCCTAGCAAAAAACAAAACTCCTTCATGCCAGTGGAATCCATCCCCGATCCTGAGGGGAGATTTATCTTTGTCTTAGGCAAATTAGGTAACCTGGATATTGTCCTGGGCTCAATTTATGGCCCTAATAATGAATCTTCGGCCTTCTTTATCCACTTGGCTATGGTTCTAGCTCCCTTCCTGCACTACCCCCTTATAATAGGAGGCGATTGGAATATGGCGCAGTCTAATGATTTAGACCATACCTTTTTCAGAAGGGCAAGTTCTTCGCCTGCGCAAAGAGCCTTAAAGGAATTTATATCGTCCCTGGGCCTTTTGGACCCATGGAGAGTGTTTAACCTGCTAAGTAAAGATTTCACGTTTTTTTCTCCAATACACGAAAGTTATTCTCGAATTGACTATTTATTAATTAGCCAACAGCTATTGCCTAATATAGTGTATACTAAAATCTTGGCTCGGGTAATTTCAGACCACTCTCCAATTTTAATACAATGTGCTTTATATAACATTCCGGTCCGATCCCACTCATGGTCTCTGAATAATAGATTATTAAAAGACAGTCGAATTATTGCAGAATTTCAAAACTTTATACAGAGCACTACAGAGTTTAATTGGGGTTCTATCCCTGTGGTAAATCAGGTGTGGGCAGCCTTGAAGGCAACTTGGCGGGGGGAGTTAATTCGTATTGCTACAATTCAAAAAAAAAGAAAAGTAATCTTCTGAATACTTGTTTAGTTAAAATTTCTAGTTTGGAAAGTAAAGGGACCAACAACCTCTCATCCATAGAAGAGCAAGAACTATCTACTTTGACAGCCACTTATGCTAGCGTATTATTAGAGAAAGTGGAGAGATCCGCTTCCCGATTAAAGGCTTCGTACATTGGTCAAGGGAGCAAAGCGGGCAAACTACTTGCCTGGCAACTGAAACAGCAATCTACATCCAAATGGGTCACAGCCCTCAGACATCCCCAGACAGAAGCTATGGTGACTGTTTTGGGATTATTATAAGACATTATACACTTCGGATTTGTGGTCGGAGGACCATGATGGGAAGATGCGGGATTTTTTGGATAGGGCAGATTTACCATTCCTGTCTGAGGATAATAAAAACTCATTATCTGCCCCAATTACCAGAAAGGAAATCTTAGCAGTTATTGATTCCCTAAAACCGGATAAAGCACCGGGTCCTGATGGATTCACAGACTTATTCTACAAAATGTTCAAGAGATATTTAATCCCCTTATTATTGCAACTGTACAGTTTCTGGAGCTCCCACTCCAATTTTGAACAATCATTATTCAAAGCGAGAATTATTTTGCTTCCTAAGCCGGGGAAGGATCCTTCATTGATCAGCAACTACAGGCCCATTTCACTCTTAAATATTGATATAAAAATATGCACCAAAATTTTGGCCAATACACTAGCAAGTGTGTGGGAAAGTTTGTTGAGTCCGGAACAGGCAGGATTTGTTGCAGGACGTACCTCAGCTGATCACCTTAGAAAGATATTCCATTTAATTTCTGCATCCAGGGCTCCGGAGCTGGAAGCAGCTTTGGTATCCCTGGATGCAGAAAAAGCTTTTGACAGAATGGAGTGGTACTATATGTTTGCGACATTGCAAAAATGTGGTATTCCGCAATCCTTTATTAACCAAATCCGAGTTTTGTATTCTTGCCCATCAGCCAGAATTCAATGCAACAACCTTATCTCTGACGTATTCCCTTTATGTCGAGGTACTGGTCAGGGTTGTCCCCTTTCTCCTTATCTATTTAATTTGTATATAGAGCCTTTAGCCAGAATCTTAAAATTAGATGAAGAAATAAGGGGTATACAGTTGGAGCATCTGGAATGTAAATTATCCCTTTTTGCAGATGATTTGCTAGTTCACATATCTAGTAGTAGGCAATCTCTCCCACGTGTGTTACAAACTATTTCCCACTTTAGCTCCTTTTCAGGTTATAAGCTCAACAGAAATAAAACTATAGTTTATCCGTTATCCCCTCTTTTATCTAAGGAGTGGAGCCTATCCATGGGGTTACAGTGGGAAAGTGAATATTTAACCTATCTTGGTATTAAGATATCTAGTGATTTCACTAACCTTAAAGACCATAATCTAGCTACATTTTTAAAAACTACTAAGGAAGATTTGGCGAGATGGAATAAGCTACCACTGTTCTTTTGGGGCTGGGCTAACATTATCAAAATGTCAATTTTGCCCATATTCTTTTACCCCTTATGTAACCTAAACATTTACTTGCCAAAGTCCTTCTTTGAGTCTCTTTGTAGGATCTCTTCTGACTTTCTCTGGAAAGGCAAAACCTCGCGAAGGGCTTATGCTAAGCTTATCCGCACTAAAGGGTTGGGTGGGCTCCAAATACCTGACTTTTATGTTACTATTTAGCTATCCATGCTAATACATTTTTGCACTGGCTATCTACCACAGTGTCTCAAGCGAGCACCCCCCGGTTGTTTTTAGATGGGTTGCAAGCAAACTCTTGCAGGATAGACTTAGAGGCCCTTTTATATACCCTTGGTCCAATGTTCCGGCGAAAATAAAGAACTCCCCCATTGGCTGGGATATGAGGGCCGTGCAACAACTTTGTTCTTTGCTTCAGAAACCTAATTCTAGGGACTTAAAGCAACCATTACTAAATAATCCAAAAATTTACAGATAGGCAAGAACCCAATTCGAAGTTTTCCAGGTAATTATTCTAATAAGCTATATTTAGGAAGCTTTGTTTCGGGCAAGACCCTCCTATCTATTCCAGAACTGCAATTAAAATTTGGAGTGGCCCATGAGGGCCTCTTCAGATTGTACCAACTACGCCAATGTATTTGCCATTTCTTGGGGAAACCACCATGGTCAGAGGGGGCTGGAACCATGCTAAGTAGTTTGAGGGTAGTATCCAGGAGCCGGAAAGCAATAGCTAAATTATATACATCAATCTTGGCTCATATCATGTCCAGGTTTACTCCCATAGCTCTTTACTGGAAAAACAATTATAACAAAGATTTCCCAGTTAAAACCTGGGAAAAGATTTGGTCAGACATTTATGTCTTAATTAAATAAGACCGTTTAAGGAATATCCAATTTAATATTTTGCATAATCTATATTACACGCCCGCCAAGTTATCTCGGATCAAAAAAATACCCTCAGCCGTATGTGGGGATTGTGGGTGTGAATTTGCTACCCTACATCACAAATTATGGGCTTGTCCAAAAATTGTTAAACTTTGGAACTCCGTTAAACAATGGGTGGCACCATACTTTACTATCGCAGCTTTTTTTTAATGAAGATACATGCCTGTTAGGTATGTACTCACTGATCCCTACTTTTTTTCAAAAGGTACAAGTAGCTCTGGTTGCTATGGTAACTAAGTTGCTAATACTTAGACTCTGGAAAGAAGATTGGGAACCCTCATTTAAAGAATGGTGGGCTGAACTTCTTAACGCTTTGAATGCAGAGAGGTGTGTAGCCTGGATCTTTCATGCCAGTGAGAAGTTTCAGAATTGTTGGGGTGACTTTTTGCTACATTTAAGAAATACATTTGGGTACTAAGGTTAAGCTCAACCATTTATTTTCCCTTTTTTCATTTGGTACCCTTGGGGACCCGCTTGGGGCAAAGTTCTGTTTTTAAACTGTTAACTTTTATTTCCCAGGCTAGGCTATGGGTCCTGTTATAATCTTTTCTGTGGTTTTCCTTTTTATTCCCCCTCATACAGTAAGTTCGTTATTCCCCTGACAATATTTCTTCCAACAGATCCCTCCTTCCCTCTTTTCCATGTCACAGCCTCTTCTTCGGTTAAAGGGTTTGGAGTTGTGCCGTTGCCTTGAGCTCGTTATTCTTAGTTGTGCTCCTTTGGAGTCTAAAGAAGAGCTATTGTGGCCAATGTATGGTTGTTATCCTTAGTAGGGAATGGTAAGGTGCTTGCTGCCAGTTTGGGGGAGGAGGTGGGATTTGTGTTGTCTTATTTCTTTTTGTTTTGGTGGTTTGTGTAATTTAGCCCTCATTGTACAATCACCAGTATCATCATTCATGTCAAGTTCTGGTTTTGTTTACGTTATGACAAAATAAAGTTAATTGGGAAAAAAAATATTAAGAATGTTTCACTTCACATATAATACAAAAGAGCAGAAAGCCATTTTAAAAGTATAATAAGCCACTTCAGGTTGTAAGTATTTGAATGCACTTTTCAGGGGTGTACGGACACTTGGCCTTCAGATTCATGCCTCATGCCCCTGGGGCTTGCATTAAAATCCTTTAATGCACACCTTGTCATGGCTTATTACTTACTTATTACATTTTTGAAAATTATTGTTCTCATGTTATTGTACAGTACTGAACATTCTGATGTTTTTAAAGCAATGCATAACACAGAATAAGCATTTACGTAAACAAATACTGGATGTGTGTCATTCTCAGTCACAATATGTGGAAATAAGAAACTGGGACCAGCAGCCAACCCTACTGTAGCCCACACTTTTCCACTATACTCTATACTATACTATATACTATTCTCTATATTAGACTATATTTCAATTTAAACTAATGAGAGGGCAATACATATCAAACAGTTGAGGCTCAGGTCAAGGAGGACCTTTGCCCGATGATAATATAAGACACTGGGAAGCTACTACGGGAGGAAGGCATGAGAAAAGGGTTAGAGATGATGGTGATCATGGGAAAGGATGGGTTGTACTATACATAAATGCAAGGAGCCTAGGGAATAAGATGTCAGAGCTCCAAGCACTGTTAGTGGATGGGAGGGGGTAGATACTGCCATCATCATGGAAACATCAGCAAATCAAAACAGAGAATGGGACTTAATACCAGGCTTTAGGTTGTACAGAAGAGACTGGGCAACTGGCAAGGGAGGAGGAGTAGCTGTTTACATAAGGGAAGGGATTGAGTGTAGTAGTGAAGAAGGTGTTGAGGGGAATATGGAAACCTTGTGGGTCAGTTTAAGCAAGGCAAAAACCAGGAGGATCAGGCTAGGGGTGGTGTACAGACCACCATCCCAGATGGAGGGAGAAGGACAAGGAACTAGTGGGGGTTACACAGCAGAAATGTAGAAGGGACAGCACAGTGGTGGTTGGAGACTTCAACCTACCAAGGGTAGACTGGGACACCATGACATAAGCTAGCAGCAGGGAACAAGTCATCCTGGATGCACTCCAGGATGCGTTCCTGATGCAGCTGGTAAAAGAGCTAACAAGAGAGGGCAACATATGAGACCTTGTCTTGACAGATGAGGATCAGATAAGGGGGCTGAGGGTGAAGGAAGCCATAGTAGGAAGTGACCATAGTTCAGTATGGTTCTCCCTCGAGTTGGGCAGAGAGGAGGCAAGTACTGTCACCAGGGTCATTAACTTTAATAGGGCCAACTTCAGTAAGATGGTTGAAGAACTAGGGAGGCATGTGGCTACCACAAGTCCAGACATGGACACCATCCAGAAATTGCACATCGTTAAGATGGGGCTGGTGGAGGTCAATAACTCCTGCACTGAGTGGAGGAGTAAGAAGGCAAGGTCAAATAAACCGAGCTTGTGGACCAAGGAGGTACAGTCAAAGGTGAGGGGAAAAAGGGTGCCCTTTAAACACTGTAAGAAGGCAGTAAAGTAGAAGATGAGAAGTACACTAGGAGCTCCAGGGAGATGACCAGGGTGGTAAGGGCAGCCAAGGCTACGAAAGAGCTAAGGCTTGCTCAAAGGATTTAAGAGGGTGAAAAAGGGTTCTTCAAATACATCAGGAAGACAAAGAAATGCAGGGAGCAGACTACTATAATTAGGACGGGAGAAGGATGGGTGGATGAATGGGCTGAACAGGCAGAGGTATTAAATGAATACTTCTGCTTGGTTTTTACAAGAGAGCAGGCAGTACCTAGACAACTGGAGCAGGACAGGGCAGGGAAAGAAGGGGGAGCTAGGATGGTTGAAGAGGGGATCCCTGTGCAAAGGGTGCTAGAGGGCCTAAGGACTCTGCGGACAGATAAAGCACCAGGACCAGATGCATATACCCGAGGGTCCTAAAAGAACTCGTGGAGGTCCTGGCAGCGCCTCTGACAGAAGTATTCAGCACATCCCTTCTAACAGGATGTGTGCTCCTGGATTGGAGGATGGCACATGTGGTGCCTATCCACAAAAGTGGCTCTTGGGACAAATCAGGGAATTATCAGCTGGTCAGCCTTACGTCAATTGTGGGGAAACTAATGGAGACTATCCTGAAGGAAAGAAAAGTGCCATTCCTGCAGGAGAATGGGCTCCTTGATGATCGGCAGCATGGGTTCACCCAGAGAAGGTCTTGTCAGACCAACCTTGTGGTCTTTTACGACTGGTTGATGGCAAGGCAATTGATGTACTGTATTTGGACTTTAGCAAGGCATTTGACTCTGTGCCACACAGGAGGCTGATAGGCAAGCTGAAGGACCTGGTCAGATGGATTGAGAGTTGTCTACAAAATAGATAGCAGAGGGTAGTGGTAAGGAGGGAACTATCATCGCCGTGGGCTGTCATCAGTGGGGTACCGTAGGGCTCACTGCTGGGGCCTGTGTTATTCAACATCTACATAGTGGATATGGCAGTAGGGATCCAGAGTAGGATAAGCTTGTTTGCCGATGACACTAAACTGGGAGCAGTGGTGGATGGGGTGGGGGTGGGGTACTGCAGAAAGATCTAGAAGCTCTGGAGAGGTTGTCCTGCACCTGGCAGTTGGGTTTCAGTGTAGAGACATGCAGGATTATGAACTTCATAAACAAGAATCCTAGATACAGTTACCAGCTGGGGTGTGTGCAGTTATCGATATCCGTTGAGGAAAAAGATCTGGGTAAGCTAGTCACAGGCCATATGAATCACTCTGCTCAATGTATGAAGGTGGCAGTTAAGGCCAATAGGATGCTGGGGTGCATAGCAAGGGGAATCACCTCAAGGAGTGAGGAAGTGATTCTGCTGCTGTACAGGGCACTGGTGAGGCCTCACTTGGGAGTACTGTGTACCATTCTGGTGCCCCTTCTTTAAAAAGGACATCAGACTGTTAGAGGGGGTATAGAGAAGGGCAACCAAGATACTAATCGGGATGAGGGAAAAGTCCTATGAAGAAAGGTTAAGGAAGCTCAATATGTACTCTCGGGAGGACAGAAAGGACAGGGGCGATATGATTGAGATCTTCAAATACTTGAAGGATATAAATAGGGTTAGTCATGAGGGCCTGTTTAAACATAGAAAAGAAGGGATCACTAGAGGATATAGTCTGAAATTGGAGGGGGGAGGTTCAGAAGAGAGATGAGGAGGCACTTTCTCAAAGAAAGGGTGGTGATGGCATGGAATGCTTTGCCTGTGGAGCTGGTTTCGCAAACATCAATTGCAGGATTTAAGAGGGAGTGGGACAGGGTTGGGGGCAGGATCAGGATGGGGGTAACTCAGTCTGTTCCATCAGTGAGGAAGGTGAAGAGGGGGTTGGGTGGGCAGCATCAGTACCTAACACTGAGAACTGCACACTTGATAGACCGTAAGGCCTGTATCTGCTGGCATCATTGTATGTTCATACGTATACACTGAAGTCTGTCTTGGTTGATGTGGGAAGAGTTCTCCATGCGCATTAGTTTTAATGCAAACGAGGGTCACCATATAGAATGTTAGTGTTTGCAGATGAAGATTATGCATGTTCTTACATGAAGTTTGGTACCTATGAACTTCTGTATATGTCACAGAACCAGTTACTTAGCACTATGCCCTAAAGAGAGGCAGTGGGCACTGGCGCGATTACTTTACTTATTCCCCACATCCCAGCCCTTGCTGGCCCACTATTAGGCTATGGTTTTTATATTCACCAGCAGTCTCTTCTAACTCTCCTTGTAATCTAGGGCCCCCTCCAAACACTTTCCTGAATACTGTCTTGTACAGTATACCCCCCCATCCTGTTCCCCAAGAACCGTTTTCTTGTGACTAAAATGTTTTTGTATACTGCACAGCCAGCATGGCTTCCTGTCCTTAAAGGACAATATGTGGATATAAACTGAAAATACTGCTGTAAACCTGGACCGAGCCATATTAAAAAGGAAACTTCTTTAATTATTTCAAGTGTAAAACAAAGGGCTAAAGCAGATTCAAAATTTGGAAAGAAGGGTATTATACAAGATAGGAGGCAAGGGTCAATCTTAACTGGAATAAAAAAGTATAGATAAAAATGTTTATCCTGACATACAATGCTACTTTCAACATTTTTTTATTTCTATTTTAGGCAATTTAACCAAAATTCTAAAACATTTTCATACACATGCACATCCATCTTGTACATGTAATCACCTAACAAACCTATCATCACTTCTCCACCCCAACCAGCCTTTAATTCTTCTTGCAGGCTTTGCCTGTTAAAACTTCAGAAAACAATATTTATTAAAAATAATACTACTGTATTTGAAAAATGTTTTCATTTTTCTATCATGCCCTTTGAGTCACAATACTGATTTGTGCACTGCAGACAGTCTGGGAGGCATTTCATGTAACCAGGCACGTGCAAACATACCAACAGTCTGAAAATGCTACCAGATCTGTTTACATGAGCCAGTAGGCAGATTTGAACTAGAAAACCTAGGTATGTGAATCAGATTTCTACAAATTCAAGAAATCTGATTCAAATAAGAATTCTCCTGTTTACATGGATCTGCACAATCTGATTCGGTAATCAGATTTCTCAGTAATTCAGTCAGAATCAGATTACTAAGTGCATGTAAATAAACACAGTGAGCGAAATAATTGCTGCATTATCTACAATGAATAGTAGACCAACAGCAGAGGAAAGTGATAAAACAAATAACTAGAAAACAATACAGTTGAAACATAATTGGTAAGCCGGCACAGAGAGTTGAGGCGCTGGATGCCACACCTTGCACCACACTGGCGACCAGTGTTCGGGTGCAAGCATGGGCTGCCGGGGATTGGCAGGAGAGGTGAGGGTCCGACGATGGCTCTCCTCTCCCGGGGAAGGGTGGGTATGTTGTCCCGCTCCTTGGTTGCCTCCCAGTGGAGGATGGGGGGTAACGCCAGAGCCAGGGAAACAGGTAGCACGGCATCGTGACGCACACGCATGCGTTTACAGCTGCGAGGGAAGGGACCACAAGAAAGAGAGGAAAAATCAGCTGCCAGCTTCATGGAAGCCCCGAGCTCTTGGGCCTGCTCCAGATAGTGCCCAGGAGGGTGGGGGAGGATGGACCTCCTCCCTTCTGCTCTGCCAAGGGGGGGATAATCCGAGGTGGATACAGGTCCTGGGGTTCCTGGGGTTCCAGGGGGGCAAGGTGGCAACTGGAGACTGGTGGGGACAGAAAACCTGCTGACAGGCCGAAGAAGTAAAAAACAAACAAAAACAACTGGTATACATCTAGTGTTTTGAAGCTTTTTATTATAATAAAAAGCTGCTCTTTAAGGAATAACAGGTAAAGATATACTTTAAAGCTCAAGCATTAGTGTTCGCAAATGTAGTTGCATAACCTTATACTGTATTATTATGTGATCCTAAAAGGGGAGGTAGGGAGTGAGAGTTGTACTAGCTGTTCTAACCATCTAGGAGAGTCTGGTACTACAGCGAGTATCCTTTCCTTCTAGCACCAATAACTGTTAGCCCAACTACAACAGACTCCAAGCAGTACCCTGGGCTGGAAGATCTTAGGATTACTTAGGAAACAAGTTCTGAAGTACAGAGATGACAAACCTGCCATCCTCTCTTGCTTGGATATCTAGCTTGCAGTGAGAAATTAAAGTTTGGACTGTTGACCAGGTCGCAGCTTTGTAGACTTCTGCCAGAAGAACATTTCCTCTTGCGGCTGCTGATGCTGTTGTTCTCCTCATAGAATGTGCCCCGATACTCTCAGGTGGCACTATACCAGCTTTTGTATAATATTCGATGGTGGATACTAACCATCAAGCTAATGTCCTCTTGCTGGCTAGGTGTCTGTGACATCTCACTGTATGGGACAAACACTTGTTTGTTACTACCACTAACAGTCAGTTCTGTTTTTATAGTAACCGAACACCCTTTTCACATTCAGGCAGTGAAAGGCCTGTGCACCTTTATTCTGAGGCCCTCTGAAGTACAATGGTAAGGTGATTGATTGGTTTAAACAGAACTCTGATATCACCTTTGGGAGAAAAGTGTTATAGTGCAGTATCGATCTAATGAACCCCCATTATCCGGACATCCCTATCTAATGGAATGGTAGCCTGTCTCCCAAGTGAATACTCTCTGAACATTTTAATCCCAGTTTTACAGACTCCCTATTATACAAACCAATTTCATGTCTCCCAAGCAGTCTGTATTTGTTCTTGGGTGACTTTCTCTTTAATATTAAGAACTCAGGATCTATACTGAGAGCCTGGAATTCACTTAACATAGAAACATAGAATTTGACAGCAGATATGGACTGCTTGGCCCACCTAGTCTACCTATTTCCCTATCTAATGGGTAAGCTGCAGATCTTAGTTAACTAACAGCCTATTTCTTCCTACCCCCCACTAGAATTGCCTTATGTCTATCCCATGCATTCTTGATTCCCCCACTGTTTTTGACTCCACTACCTCCTCACTTATTCTCCTTATGGAATTCATTGCTACAAGGAATAATGTTTTTCCATGTAACATGTTTTAATTCTGCAGTACCCCATAAGCTAGAAAGGAGGAAACAGCAGCTGAGACATCACCAAATTGAGGCCCCATGCAGGGACTGGGTTCCTCACTGGTGGTTGCAAGTGGTTTAAACCTTTGAAAAATCTTTTAAACACAGGATGTGACAGTAAAAACAGGTTACTTACCTGTAACAGTAGTTCTAGGAGTGGTATATGGTGTTCATCCACACTTGGACAGTGTTCCTTTCCTCTTTAAATCTGCCGGAATGTCTTCAAGCTGGCTCCTCCCACCCACCAAGGTGGTAACTCCCTTTGCACCACCCCGTGACATCAGATCTTTGCCTGCTGGAAGCAAGACTGGTGTGCCACTTGCCAGGGGAGGTCAGGTGGATTCGTGTGGATAAACACCATATACCACTCCTAGAAAGATCAGTTACGCAAAGACTTTTGCCGTAACAGTGGATCTTCTAGGAATGTCTCTTGCAGTAAGTCATTACTTCTGGGAGTTCCCGCTAGGTGGTGCTCTAACACGAAAGTTTCTTCTAGCAGTCTCCATACCAGGGACCACCCACACAACCTCACTTCATGGGCTGTGCCTATAAAAGTGGGTGGTCCCTGGTAGTCTCCATTCCTCGCTGGTTTCAGCTCGGGAAAGCGAGGGACCGAGGGGAACCGAGGTACCAAAGCTTCCCAACCCTATATCATTTTCCCTGGTACAGAATGGAAGGGGGCCGGAGGGAGGGAAGCTACTTACTGCAAGACATTCCTAGATCTACTGTTACGGCAAAAGTCTTTGCGTAACTGATCTATCTTCCACGGAATGACCTCTTGCAGTAAGTCATTACCTCAGAGAGATTCCCAAGCAGTTATATGGCAGTGGGGTGGCCAGATAGGGCATTCTGCCGTACATATAGTGTGGTCTTAGGACCGATAGGTGCTGAGAGTAGTGTGTATCAGCATATAAAGAGAATTTTGTATTTTATCTGTAAGTACTCTATTTTAGTATTCCTCAGAGTTATGGCTGAAAAGACAAGCCAGACTGGCTATTATTGAAGCGGATGTCAACCCGATTAGGGATTGCATATAAGATCCTGTGATAAATCAAAAGGATTTCAGCCATATAAGAGAGTAATTGGTCGGTGTCAGTGGCATGCACTGGAAAATACAGTATATGTCAGTCTATTGGGATCTGAGTTTTGAATAGCAACCCAAATGATGCAATGTTATTTTTTAGTGCTACAATGTAGCAAGTAAATACAATTTCTTTTAAGTCTGTCAAGCCATTATAAAATGTATCCATTTTGGCAAAACTAGGCTACATAAGTAGCAAATAATGATGTGAAATGAAACAATGTATCTATTTCATAATGGAATCCGGTGGTTGTTAGAGTTAGTAATATTGTTATATTGTTATAGTCAATCTTGTACTCTTTTTAAGATAAAGACCTGGAATGCAAGCATGTGATGTTGTCAGGTCCATCATCCATTAGTAATCTCATTTGTAAGGGGGTCCCATGTATTTCAGGGCCTGCAGTCTTGTTGGGTGTAAACCTGAAGTGTTAGCATGTTTATAATATATATACTCACCCTTGTTTCTGTGACCTTTATCTATGGCCAGGTGAAGACTGCATGTGGCAGTAGAAGTTTGGTAAGAATATTATGATCCATATTATAATATTATCACAATATACAGATTGTTTCTCAGCATGTGAGGAGTAGCAGGCCCTGTTCGTGGGAGGGACACAAAGGTCCGGCACACAACAGGCCTAGAGGGATCTCGATGGAATGACTGTAATGGTCTGTAATAGTGATACCTCAAAAAGTGGCTAGATTTATAAAGCCTTATGGGAAAGGCCTTAGTATAATTTTAAGTCAGAGCCCCAGAACAGGCCTCCGAGGCCTAGAAGAGGAGACCGGGGCGTAGTCTGAAGTTTTTTAATAAGAGGAAGAGGCACTTGGCTGTCCCGAGGGCCGGCCATGGGTCGGTTTAGATGTGTTCCTTGCCTCTAAAGTTTTCTCTTTGGTTATAGTAATTTCCAGTTTTGTATGAATAATTAAACTGAGGGTATGGTTTGTGGCACGTATAGTGTACTGTTTTTAGTTGTCTGCCTGAGGCTTGTAGATTGTCTAGTATTGCTTGTGCCCCTGGGTCAAAAAGATGGTCGCCAGGAAAAAGGGGCATTAGCCACTTTTTGTTAAATATCAGGAGCTAGCCCTGAGAGTCTGAGCCATGCCTGACGGCATATAAGAATACCGACTGCAGAGGCTCTAGCGGAAGCGTTGGCAATGTCGTATCCTGATCTTAATAAATGTCGAGAGAGGGAAGTAAGTG
Organism: Neoceratodus forsteri; assembly: GCA_016271365.2. Taxonomy (NCBI): domain Eukaryota; kingdom Metazoa; phylum Chordata; order Ceratodontiformes; family Ceratodontidae; genus Neoceratodus; species Neoceratodus forsteri. The sequence continues at coordinate 261,966,259 of CM057452.1, read as the reverse complement.
TGTTTATTATTGATGTGAGTTGCTCTTTTTAAGGGGATGTAGGTAGTTTACTTAAAATGTCCCCAGCAGAGATGCCCACTATATGCTGGTATTTCAGCGTATGTCCCATATAGTTAAGTATTCTAATATTTAGCGTATTTAGAGCAAACACTTTCTTCCCCATATAATCAAAATGTTTAGAGTCTTTTTCAGGAGGTACTGTACTTGTATGTTTGGGTTTATCAGTGCGGTTGTGAGCAGCTGCAATAACCACAGAATCTGCAGTGGGAATATTTGTTAAATAGAGAATAATGGATAGGTAAGTGTGTGTTATGGATTTTTATTACACACCCGAGGTGTGTGATGACCCGTAAACCTCGAGAGCTCACCAGTAATTATATACTGATAATCAAGGGGAGCCGGATAAAGCCTATGTGCTTTTCTAGGTAGCTCCTGTGCCGCTATGGGTTGACTCCATGCTTCAGTAATCGCATTTCTGAACGTTAGTATAAAAGGAGGGACTGCCCTGATAGGTTCTTCTGGGATGTCAATATATTTAGCCATATCTTTACTTAATTTATATCTTGTTCTGCTGTGGAAAACCCCATTGTTTTTTGCAATCCTAGCATTATTTCTGGAAATGACAGGTCATCTGGTGGGGAAATGACCTTTAATGGTTGTAATGTTTCTTCGTCACAGTATGATGGCACAGAATATGGGGACTCATACACTCTTGTAGTAGGGGAACCATCATAATTTGTGTCTTTGGAATGTTCTGAAATTATATAAGAATCTGAAAAATATTCCTTAGAATATTCATGAGGAGGCAGAAATGGTGAGTGTTCTGGCTCTGTGTGTGCCTGTTCTGATGGAGGCAGAGACACAGCCTGTGATTGAGAGTTTTTTACTGGAGTGGGTGTATACTCAAAACCCATAGAATTTAACACTTTATTTACAATTTCTTCTATGTTTGGCACTGCGAGGATGGAACTGCCATGTAAGTGGGTTCTGAGCCCTGTGTGTATGGCATCAGGGGATCAATTTGTGTCCCCCGATAAAGTGATCCGGCACGTCTTAAGTTTTTGTTCATCATGGATTGGTGTCTGAGCACCATGCAGGAGTGCAAATGAGGCTGGTTTGCCTCTACGTTCTGTGGTACATGATCCTTTATTTTGTGGAGATGCAATCCCATAAGTATCTTTCGATACTGTTTTATAAGAAATTTCATGGTTTTTCATGATTAAATTTTTATGAGGGTCTTCGATAAATTCATTATATGTTGGTAAAGGTGCTGTTCTATGATGCAGGGACTGCTCCGTTGAGGGTGGGATCAGGCTCGTTGACAGAGAAGGAATACAAGCATGCCTCGTCGACATTGTAGTGTGTCTTACTGATGATGGATAAGTGAATGCATGCTCCACCGATGGTGAAATACTCCTCGTTGATGATGGGGAAGTCCGTGTATGCTCCGTTGATGGTGGGATGCTCATCGTCAACGATGGAACAATAGGCATATGCCCCGGCAATGATGGGAAATGTGTCGTCGATGAGGATAAGGCAAAAGCATGCTCTGTCGATGGTGGGAGGCTTCTTGTCAATGATGGAGGTTTAGGAGCATGTCCCGTCGATGGAGGAGGTAGCCCTGTCGACAATGAAGCATGCAGAGTGTGCTCAGTTGATGGAGGAGGTGTTTTCATTGATGTGGATGTCTTGTGGAGTCCTCTTGTTGATGGGAGAGTGTGCCCCGTTGACGCTGACTGTAGCAGGACCTCTGTCGTCGACGATGGATGTGGTTTTGTTGATGGGGGAGTTGAGGAATGATGTCCCGTCGACGATGAACATTCCTTTCTGTGTGAAGTTGAACTTCTATGTTCTTTTGATGAAGAAATGCCTGCCGTCGATGGGGGGATATGGCCCGTCAACGAAGAATGTTTTCTTGATGATCCATGTTTAGGAGATATGACCGTTGAAAGACGGTCAGGCAGGGCTTTAGGTGAAGGTATTTCCTTTCCTGTTTTGCTTCTTGAGGAGGACTCTGAAGTTTTAGAGCCCTTTGATCGAGTACCCTGAGTCTGTAACAGGGAAACATCCATTGCAAAGCTCTTGGACGAGCACAGGAATATGGTGCCGTGTATGAAGCTCAGGCACTCCAAGCTATGGGTTCAATTCATGTTGTAGACTGCTGGCAGAAGAATAAGTTGCTGTCAGAGCTGAAGCCGGCGAGAAAATGAACGGAGACTACCAGGGACCATCCACTTTTATAGGCACAGCCCAGGAAGTGAGGTCGTGTGGGTGGTCCCTGGTATGGATATTGCCAGAAGAAACTTCCGTGTTACAGTGCCACCTATCGGGAATGCTCAGAAATGACTTACTGCAAGAGACCATTCCATGGAAGATCTACTGTTACAGGTGAGTAACCTGTTTTTCTAGGGCCATGGATATGGTGTTCTATCCACAATTAGGTAGACTCCTAGCAGTTCTCTGGGAAGAGGGGGCAAGGCACACACCCCCTATTTGGGAGGGGAGAATGGAGAACTGAAGCCCTAAAACCAGCATCGCAGTGTGACTCAGGTCGATGTGGTAATGGAAAATGACAGTGTGTGCTGACTTCCAAGTAGCAGCCCTGCAAATTTCCTGGATAGGGATATCCCTGGAAGCAGCCACCGATGCAGTGGTACGGCAGGTGGAATGAGCCCTTAGCCATACTGTGACAGGATTGAATAGGACCCTGTCCCAGTTGTTATGGAAAGTTTGAATGCAGGGATCTGTTCTGTCCTCTCCTTTCCTGTCTCTTGTCTGTCTGGTTGCGCAACCAAATTTTCCTGTGAGACCTAGGATTTGATCACCCCGACAGTCTTGCAATTCTTTGCCTCTCACTGTCTCTCAGTCTTTCCTTGTTGGTCTGTCTTTTTCCTCCCTTGCATATCTGCTGGTATAAAAATATATGCAAATCATTATGTGAACATGTAACTGATATTGGGATCCCTTTGTTTACAAATTATATACTGTTACTGTTGAAATGTATATAATTATAGTTTAAGATGACTGCAAAAAGCCATTGGAAACTCAAGGGGTTAACCTGAAATGCAATTTTTAAGCCTTTTGCAGAAGCTGTGGAAAGGGGTCTCAGTTCTGGGACACTGTGTCCCTGCCTGAAATATACAAGAACATTTTAGAAAAAACAGGATGCTTGTTAAGAAGGGCGGTTGCAAGGACTTATAAAAACAAAGCTGCAATTTTTTGCAAGACACACAGAGATTGAAGGAAAACTCAGATGGATCTTCTCTATTTATTCTGCCTTTGTAAATTAGTTATAAGGAACAAGTTTTTTTTTTTTAATGTTACTGCTAGTACAAATAAAATAGTTTGGGTTAAACCTCAGACACAGAAACAGACAGAACAATTGGTTATACCACAGAAGTATAGAACAGAGTCGTTACAGATAGCACATGACAGTCCTATGGCTGGTCACTCAGGGAGGGATCGCACCCTTGCCAGATTGCTGTACAGATTTTACTGGCCTGGAATTCACGAAGATGTTGCTACCTATTGTAATTCTTGTGCTGAGTGTCAGAAAGTAGCCCCAGTCACTAGAAAAGACAAGGTGTCCCAGTGCTCCTACCCTTGATAGATGTGCCTTTTGAGAGAACTGCAATGGATGTGGTTGGTCCTTTAGACAAAAGTAAAATGGGTAATAGATTTATCCTGGTACTATGCTACTCGATACCCAAAAGCAGTTTCAATGCGTAATGTCACAGCTTCAAAAGTAGCAGCAGAGCCTGCAAAGATTTTCAGCAGAGTGGGCATACCTAAAGAAATTACTACTGATCAGGGTAGTAATTTTGGTGCTGCATTACGTAAAGAGCTGTACAGATTACTAGGTATCACTGCCATACGAACCTCCCCCTATCACCCTCAGACAGACGGTCTTGTTGAGAGTTTTAACCAAACCTTAAAATGCATGTTAAAAATGTTTGTAAAAAGGGAAGGAAAAGAGTGGGACCAATACTTGCCTTACCTACTATTTGCTTACAGAGAAGTGCCACAGGCATCAACAGGGTTTTCACCATTTGAAATGCTGTATGGTAGGCAGCCAAGAGGGCCACTTGATGTGGTAAAAGAAATGAGGGAAGATAATCCCACTCAGAAAAAACTATAACATCTTATATGTGTGCCCTAAGAAAGAAGCTGGCAAAATATGTTGAAATTGCCCACAGTGATCAAGAAGAGGCCCAAAATCAGCAGAATGTATATTATGACCATGGGGTAAAAGGAAAAGTTTTTGAGCCCGGTGAAAAGATTTTGCTACTGTTACCCACAACAGCAAATAAACTGTTAATGAAGTGGCAAGGGCCTTAGAGTGCTTAGACGTATTGGCACTGTTAACTCTCGAGATTGAGACCCCTGACAGGAAACATCCTACTAAGATATACCATGCTGATCTCCTCAAGAAATGTACTGAAAAAAATGCCAAAAGCTGCTTTGTTAGTTTTACCAGAAACTGATAAAGAAGATAATGATGTAGCTTATGATAGACTAACAAACTGTAACTGCTGACGCTGTAAAGGTGAATGTTTCCTTAACCTCAGAACAAACTGCAGAAATTTGTAACTTGCTAAAGACATTTAACAGTACTTTTACCACAGTACCAGGCTGAGCAAAAGGGGTCGAACATGTAATAGTGCCAAGGAATGCTCGCCCTATTAGGCAAAAGACATACAGGTTACCAGAGTGGTTAAGAGCTGACATGGTTAAGGAAATACAAAAAATGAAAGAATTGGGTATCATGGAAGAGTTGAGAAGTGCTTGGTCATCACCATTGGTGACTGTAAACAAAAAAGAAGGGGGTGTTAGAAACTGCCTTGATTTTAGGAAACTTAATGAACTATCAGAATTTGACAGTTATCCTATGCCCAGAATAGATGATTTGGTGGACAGACTGGGGAGTGCAAAGTACATCAGTACCCTCGATCTCACCAAGCGTTACTGGCAAATCCCTTTAGCTAAAGAATCCATAGACAAAACTGCATTTGCCACTCCTGTTGGATTCTATCAGTTCACCACCATGCCATTTAGTTTACATGGTGCGCCAGCTACATTCCAGTGACACATGGATGTAATTTTATCGCCTCACAATGGTTATTGTGCTGCATACCTGGATGATGTCGTTGTGTACAGTCCAGACTGGAAAAGCCACCTGGAACACCTACGAGCTATTATCCAAACTATCAAAAATGCAGGTCTGACTATTAATCCTACCAAATGTGCACTTGGCATGCAGGAAACCATATATTTGGGCTGTGTGTTGGGAAATGGAGAAGTTAAGCCAGAAATTTCTAAAACAGAAGCTGTAGCCAACAGCCCTGTCCCTAAAACCAAGAAACATGTCAGGTCAGTTTTAGGGCTGACTGGTTATTATCGGAGATTTGTTCCCAACTTTGCTGAGTTAGCTACTCCCCTCACTGAACTCACGAAAAAACGGTTCTTGAATACTGTGAAATAGACCTCAGAGTGTGATGAAGCTTTTTAAGCCATTAAGGCTGCATTATGTTCAGCCCATTTTAAGAAGCCCAGATTTTGAGAAACCATTTCTGTTACAAACAGATGCATCAGAGGTAGGCCTAGGTGCAGTCCTGAGTCAAAATATAGATGGGAAGGAACATTCTATTCTGTACATAAGTAGGAAGTTACATGACACAGAGAAAAGGTACTCCACCATTGAAGAGGATACTGCACATGTGCTTAATTTCTTAGAGTTAGAAGCTAGTATTAGTACAGAATTAATAGAAAGTTTTGGAAACTGGTTTGATAAAACAGGTTCCCCCTTAAGGAGAGGGGTGTATGTGACAGGGTTGAATAGGGGCCTGTCCCAGTTGTTATGGAAAGTTTGAATGCAGGAATCTGTTCTGTCCTTTCCTGTCTCTTGTCTGTCTGGTTGCACAACCAAGTTTTCCTGTGAGACCTTGGATTTGATCACCCCGACAGTCTCGCAATTCTTTGCCTCTCACTGGTCTCTCAGTCTTCCCTTGCTGTTCTGTCTTTTTCCTCCCTTGCATATCTGCTGGCATAAAAATATATGCAAATCATTATGTGGATGTATAACTGATATTGGGATCCCTTTGTTTAGAAATTATATAGTGTTACTGTTGAAATGTATATACTTATAGTTTAAGATGATTGCAAAAAGCTATTGGAAACTCAAGGGGGTTAACCTGGAATGCAATTTTTAAGCCTTTTGCATAAGCTGTGGAAAAGGGGCCTCAGTTCTGGGACATTGTGTTCCTGCCTGCACTTGCCTGAAATATACAAGAACATTTAAAAAAAAAAAAAAAGATGCTTATTAAGAAGGGGGGTTGCAAGTACTTATAAAAACAAAGCTGCAATTTCTTACAAGACACTCAGAGATTGAAGGAAAACTCCAATGGAGCATCTCTATTTATTCTGCCTTTGTAAATAGTTATACAGAACAAGCTTATTTTTTCATGCTACTGCAAGTACAAATAAATACTTTTTGCGAATTCTACAACTGCTCCTCATTTTAATATGCTTCCTGACCTGTGCCTCGACACCTACAGGAGGCTTCCTGCCAATTAACCTATAGCAGAGGTCGATGCAGGAGACTATCCACCTGCCAAATGTCCACTTGGCTGCCAGTCTGCCCGGTGAGGCTTCAGCATAGGTGACAAATAGCTGGCAAACCTCTCCCTGAACTTCAGCCATGTGCTCCTTATAACAAGTGAGTGCACACCGCCCGTCCAGTGTATGGAGCCTGTGCTCGGCCTCCGAGGTATGATTGGTAAAGTACACCGGGAGATTAATCACCCGATTAAGGTGAAAATCAGACAACCTTCGGGAGGAACTTCAGGTAGGAGCACAGGACAACCTTGTCCCTGTGGAAGACCATGTAAGGAGAGTCCACCGAAAATGCCTGGAGCTCACTGATCCTTCTGGCTGACGTGATAGCAACTAAGAAGGCGATCCTACGACAGGTGAGACATTTGGCACCTGTGCATTGGTTCAAATGGCTTGTCCATGAGCTTTAGCAACACCAGCAACAAGTCCCAAGGTGGTGGTGGTTAATGCATAGAGGGGCAATGTGGTCAAGGCCTTTGAAGAAGCGCCAGACCACCTTTTCCTGCTCCACAAACTGCTGACTGGCCCATGCCCGGTAGTCAGAGATGGCTGCCAGGTGCACCTTAAGGTCATTGACCAAAGGCCCAACTGAGAGAGGGGATGCTAGCTCCTAGACAGGACAAAGGGTCCAGCCCCTTGCCCTGACACCAAATGGAGAACCTCTTCCATTTGAAGGCATAGCATTTCCCGATTGACTCCCTTCCGAGAAGCAGACTACGTTGAAGACATCTTTGGAAAGACCCAAAGCCTGGAACTCTAGCCACTCAGGAATCAGGCTGTCAGGTGCAGGGATTGAAAGTCTGGATGGAGTACGTTCCTCCTTGACTGATGAAGAGCAGGTCCGGGCAGCGAGGAAGATGCCTCGGGAGCCTGCTGCTGAGGCGATCAGGGTACCAGAACTGGCACCGCCAGTCTGGAGCCACCGGGATCATCCGTGTCTTCTCCCTCCTGGCCTTGAGCAACACCTTGTGGATCAAGGGAAATGGAAGGAAGGAAGGCATAGAGGAGGCACGAGGTCCAGGGCCTTGAGAAGGCATCCTCCTGCATTCCCTGCTGAGGGGGCGGGCACAGTACAGCCTCAGCCTTGCATTGTCCCTGGAAGCAAACAGGTCCACCAGAGGGGTGCTCCACTGGGACAACAGGTTGTGTACGATCTCTGGGTGAAGAGACCACTTGTGAGATTCCTCGCCTAGATGGCTCAGAGTATCTGCTAGCTGGCTGGAGAAACCAGCAACATGGATGGTCAGGAGATCAGCCAACAGACTGCATACGAGGGTCCACGCGCAGAGAGCTTTCCCTGCACAGAGGAAGGCAGCATGTCCTACCCAGTTTGTTGAGGTAGTACATGGTTATGGTGTTGTCCGTCTGGGCCTGAACGACCTGACCCTGAAGGGGAGCAAAGGCAGTCAGCGACAAGTGAACTGCTCGGAGCTTCAGCAGGTTGATGTGGCGCTGGGACTCCTTGGGGGTCCAGAGTCCATGGACTCTGTGTTCCACAGGTGGGCACACCAGCCCATGAGAGAGGCATCGGTCTTCAGGATAACTGTCAGCTCTGGGCGGGCAAACGGGATACCTTCCTGCAGATGTTCTGAATTAACCACCACTGGAGGGTGTCCCACATCAAGTGGGTCACAGTGACCAGCTGGTTGAAGTGGCCCTTGCACTGAGAGCACTGGTGTGTCACCTCCCATCGCAGAGAGTGCATTCTCCAGTTGGCCCAATGGACCACGCTGGTGCAAGCCACCATATATCCCAGGAGGCGCAGGAAATCCTGGGCAGGACGCAACTGCCCAACCTGAAATAATCTGGCAAAGGAGGAGAACCTTATCCACCGGGAGCTGAGCCCTGGCTCTGCAAGAGTCGAGCTCTACCTCGATGAAGTGGATCACCTGCGACAACATGAGTTCCAACTTGGCCTTGTTGACCAAGAGGTCAAGAGAGAGATGCAGGTGTGGAGGGCCAGGTCCCTGGACCGTTCCACCTCCTGCCTGGAGGGACCCACAATCAGCCAGTCAACCAGGTAGGGGTAAATCTGGGCCCCTCAGCACCTCAGATAAGCCGCCACCACTGCAATGTCCTTGGTGAAGACCCAGGGGGATGAGGGCAGGCCGAAAGGCATGGTCTGGAACTAGTAAAGAATCCCCTTTGCCTGGAACCAGAGGAACCGGTGGAGGAATGGATGGATTGGGACATGAAAGAACGTGTCCTGAAGATCCAGGGAGCAGAACCACATGTCCTGCTCAAGAGGTGGTATGATGTGAGACAGAGTCATCAACCTGAAGGGGCGCAGCCTGACGAACTTGTTCAGGTCATGCAGATCTAAGATGGGGCACCAGCCCCTTCCCCCCATTCATTTTGGCACCAGGAAGTATCTGGAGACAAATCCTGGGTGTTCTGCAGGGTCCGAGACACGAGCCACAACCTCCTTGACAAGGAGCTGGGCTATGTCATCCTGAAGAGCTGACAGAATGTCAATGGACACTATGCCCTCCTGTAGGGCGTGGGCTGGGCAAGGTGGGTACGACTCGAACTCTAGAGGCAGACCCTGATCGACCACCTTGAGAACTCATCTGTCCATGATGACAGTGGACTAGGTGGAAAGGAAGTGACGGAGCCGGCCTCTCACAGAAGGACCCATGGAAGTCGTGATGGGCATTAGGAAGGCACCCCTCATCCTGTCACTGGGCAGGCTTGGAGGCAGAGGAGAGCCCGGCTGAGGAACCACTGGGGCCTCGCCCTCCAGACTTACAGATGACTGTGACGACTGACTTCATCCGAGGTCGGCAGGCCTGAGCCTGCTGCCCAGCTTGGGGCTGGGCTGGTTTGGTCACAGGAGTGGAGGTGGACCGAAAGGGCTTTTTCTGTTTGGAGCCCTTGGGATCCCTCTGGGCAGATGTCACAGAGTCCAAAGTTGCACTGAACTTCTCAATGTGGGTGAGGTGCCCCTCGACCCCAGGCCCGAACAGGTCGGTGCCCAGAAAGGGGTCATCCACCAGCTTGTGCTGGGTATCCGCCATGAAGGTTGAGATCCTCAGTCAAGCCCTGCGGCACATGGCCACTGTAGTTGCCACGGACCAGGTGCAGGAGTCGTCAGTGTCCATGTCTGTCTGGAGCTGTTTGGCTACAGCTTGGCCCTGGTCTCAGACCTGCTTGATCGTAATCTGCAGATCCACAGGGAGATGAGGGAGAACCACATCAAGAGTTCTCAACAGAGCATGAGAAAAGTGGTCCATCAAGAGGGCCAAGCTCTTCCGGCGAAGGCCAAGCAAAGAGGCAGTATAGACCCTTTTGGCCGAATGATCCACTTTCTTGGGACTCCTTATCGGGTGGCTTGTCAACGTTGCCCACATTGCCCGGGCAACAAAGCATGGAATCAGTCACCAAGCCCTCAGTAGAGGGATGTTCCATGAACACAGAGGGAGCTGATGGGCACTGCATACTTGCGAGCCATTTTGGCCGACGGCACAGGGCAGGAGGCGGGATGCTGCCACAGCTCCAAAGCAGGGCTGAGGATGGCCTCTGCCACTGGGAAGCCTTCCCCAGGGGAATCACCCCGGTCTGAAATCTCGGTAAGCAGGTACCAAGCTTGCTTCTGAACAGGTTCCATCTGGAGACCTGTGGACTCTAAGATGAGGCAGAGAAGGTCCAAAAGGAGGTAGAACCCCCTCCTCCATCGAGAGACCCCCTGCCGACTTTGTGTCCACTGGATGAGAGTGCAAGGAGGAACCCTCAGACTCTGAAGAGTTGTCGAAGAGGGGTCGACCACATGAATCCCCACTGACCCTCCGCAGATGGTCTGGGTGATGGTGACCGACAGCCTATAGGGAAGACCCAAAGTTGGCAGGGACTCCTTAGCTGGAGCCAGTCGTCGGCTGTTTCAGTGGTGGCTCCACTGAGATTGGAGGAGAGGATGGAGGGGGCCAAGCCAGGACAGTTTTATGGATCTGCTCCACTGGAAGCGGACAAGGCATCGGCCTCTGTGGCCAAAGCCAAGTGATGGCTGGGGTAGAAGTTGGAATGGGCTTCATCCCAGCAAACACCAGCTGTTGTCACACTAAATCCTCGTAGCGGCGCAACTTGCGCCGAAGCCTCTCCTCACCCAAGGACAACAAGGATGAAAAATAGCAGCCGTGCCACTTACCCAAGTGTTGACAGCAGGAGCACCAATGTCTACGTGAGCCACTCAACTCATGGGATCGAGACCGGGACCTCGACCGCTGGGGGGACCGATGGCGGGCCTGAGGGGGGGCCAGCGAGAGCTGAGGCACCTCTGGTTCCGGGGTCTTCAACGAGAGGTGGCAGGTCAGCAGACTGATCCGTCCCTCCCCAAGTCTGAGTTAGGATTGGAGACCTAGGCTCGGAGGTATCTGCCTCTTTGGGTGACAATGGGTTGACCAGGTTGATCAGTTTGAGAAAAATCTCAGCTGGGAGATCAACATGCGTCTCAGCCAACTGGCCCAACAGGGATACCTTGGAGCCAATGGCCTGGGCCGAGGATTTGACCAAAGTCAGAACCTCCAGCGAAACACGGGTATCGGGAGCCCGAGTGAGTTCTGATCCCACGATCGATGGCAAGACAGTTTCTTTGTCTCTTTCTTTGATTTGGACTTGTGTGTCGACAAAGGGTCCTGCCCATGAGTAGGGAGGGCCTGGCACAGATCCATAAAATGCCCCTGTAAAGGAGACACCCAAAGAGAGCGCCAAAAAGGACAAAGCTGAGGGGGACTGAGCTGTGACCTGGGCCACTGCCTCCTCGAATGCCACACAAGTTGCTCAGCAGACCCCGCAGCCATGGAGACCACCTGAAGGGCGTCTTTAGATTTGACCGGCAGGTAACGATCGCTCGGATGCCCTAAAAGTAAGCGAGCATGACGGTCCTCTAAAATGGATGGATGAAAAGTGCGGCAAACGTCGCATGTCTGGGGATCATGCTTGTGGCCAAGCAGTACATGTACAAGGTGTGCAGATCCTTCCAGGACATCTTCTGCCCACAGGCACACTTCCGGAACCCCAGAGCAGACTTGGCATCGTCCATGTCAGTTGGGTGAAGAAAAAGTCTGAAGACAAAGTTTTTTATTATTTATGAAGAAATCTGAAGATTCAAGCAAAGGGCCTTCTCAGCGTGAGAGCGGTAAGGAGGGAACCTTCTTCCAGCAGAAAGGAAGATCCGATGTCATGGAGCGGCGCCGAGGGAGTTACCACCCAGGTGGGTGGGAGCAGTCAGCTTGAAGACATTTCAGAAGATTTAAAGGGGAAAGGAACATTGCCCAGGTGTGGATAGAACACCATATCCATGCCCCTAGAAAGTTTTTTCCTCTACATCTGTAGACAAACTTTGCTTAAATACAAACCGTCAGTGATGCTGATCTCAGGCCTGGTGATTTTAAATGCAGTAAATAGTTCAAAATTACAGAAATTTCTGTTCTCAGGGCCTCCACAGAATTGTTTTTTTTTTTTTGCGTGATCTCTTTTTCCTCCCTCCGTGCTACCACTCTCAGCCACTCCTTCAGGCTGTGCCAAGGCATCTCCGATACATCCTGTTCCTGTGCTCCATCCATCACATTTGCAGTCGGCCCCAGAGTAACCTAGACGTAACCCTTCGCCAGGCAGGCACCCTTCTTCCGAGGGGAGAGGCACCTGTGGGGCAGGCAAGTGCATCACTTGGCCCTGGGGTACTGCTGAAGGATGGAGGCGCCAAGGATATTGATGGCGTTGGACCGCCAGGTGGCTGTCATCTGGTCGAATGCGGAGCCAGTTTCCGTTTTTCTGGTGGTGCTCCCTCCTTGCGCACCTCCGCATTACTCCCCGGTCTCCACCGGAGGTCACTGCAGAGCGACGCACTCCCACAACCCACCCCAGGAGAGGAGAGCAGTCCCTGAGTGCTCGATCCATCTCCTCCCCTGCCGACCCCCTGCGCCCCAAGTCTGTTCCCGAACCCGGGTCACCGGCATGGGTCGAGGTAAGGCACCAGTGCCTCAAACCTCTATGCCACTGGGCCTACACAGAATTGTGATAAAAATGAAAACCTTTTCCCATTTTGCAGCATAAGTTTTTCTTGTAGAGGGCATAAGTACCTCTAGCACTTGTGTCAAGAGGTTTAATTTAAAAAACTAAGGTTTCAAGTACCAAGGGTTCAGATGGAGGGCAGCTAGGTTTGGGTGTTTTACCTGACCCTTGAAAAGTGTCAGCAAATCCCTGCACATGGGAAGTATGTAACTTCACTGCTGCCATCTTTATCAACCTGGCAAAGGCTTTCGATACGGTGACTCACTCTCTTCTCCTGACAAAACTTGCTAAGGCTGGCCTATCTGGCTGGGCCACATCTTGGTTCCACTCCTACCTCACTGGTAGATCCCAAGCTGTCCGTATCAGAGCGTCCATGTCGGACCCCCTCCCAATCACGTCAGGAGTGCCTCAAGGATCTGTCCTAGGCCCCCTCCTATTCTCGGTCTTTCTAAATGATCTGCCCTCCGCCTGCACACACTCCACCATCCACATGTACGCAGACGACACGGTGCTATACGCATCCGGACCCTCGCCTTCTGAAGTTGCGTCCAGACTTCAGCACGACTTCATCACAGTCCAGCACTGGCTCCGCTCAAATAATCTCCTCCTAAATGCTAGCAAACAAAGTCTCCTTAACCTTTGGGACGAGGCAGAACATTTCTAGGCTCCCTTCACCATTAGTTTTTCACACCCTGGAAGGGTCCCCACTGCAGACCTGCACCACCTTCAGATACCTCGGTGTCTGGCTTGACCAGCACCTCAACTTTTCCACACATATTGACTCCTTACTTAAGAAGCTGCACCCAAGGCTTGGTGCACTTTACTGGGATCGTGACAACATACCCCTTCCAGCCAGGAAGGACATTGTAAATAAAATGATCCTCCCAGTCCTCGACTATGGGGACGTAGTCTACAGTGCCGGGCCAAAGACCACATTAGCTAGGCTGGACCCCTCCTGTTGCTCGCCACCCCCGACTGCCTAGCCCACACTGCTTCTCGGCTCTCCTGCCTCGCTAAAAAAATGCTTTGGCTTAGTCCCCACCATCTGTTCCTGCTCACCCTCACCCTCCTTTTCCCTTTATGCCAACTCCCTCCACCTACCCTACCCCTCCACCTACTCTCACCTTTCTATACTACTACCCGAAACATTGTACCATGGCTTTTACTCTGAAGTCTTAAACAAACATCACCCAATTAATACCTGGGTGCAAAGAGCCATATTTCTAATTGGAAACTGCCACATCTTTATAACTCACTATGATCACCCCTTACTGGGACTCCAGAAGACAATCCAAGCATCTTAAAAGAACAAGCAGAAACTCACTCCAACCTATTATGAATCTCTGAATGGCATCGCTGAAACTCCTGCTCCTCCTACTTTTAGTATCTGGTGGGATACACCCAAACCCTGGTCCTGTTGCACAAAGCCGACAAAAACAGGAAAGTTGGTAGTGGTCTCTCCATTATCACTCTAAATATCTGCAGCCTCCTTCCCAAATTGGCATCTCTTCAAACTCTCGCTGGACAAAAAACCTGATATACTAGCCATTGTGGAAACCTGGCTATCTCCCAGCACCCCGGATCATGCGGTCTCACTTGAAGGCTACAATCTTTTCAGACTCGACCGGGCAAGCAAGAAAGGTGGGGGCTGTGCTATCTACATAAAGGACAACCTCTCCTGTCAACGCAGCAGCTTCACCCCCACAAATACGCAGATGCAACTCCTCCCTATCAAACTGCTTCTTGGTGCACAAAACAAAGTTCTCACAGTTGCCGCAGTCTATATCCCTCCAAAAGACCACCGTGCCAGTATTAAGTCTGTACTTGATTTTGTTAGTCTGCAGCCCTCTGAAAATGAGCTCCTCCTCCTCGGGGATTTCAACATAAACTGGCTCGCTTCTGACACTGGCTCTTACAAGGATGACATCCTAGCAGCAAACCTGACTCAGATGGTAACCTCCCCACCGGAAAAATTACAAAACTGGACAAGCACCCTTATTGACTGGGTTCTCACAAATCACCCTGACCGGATAAAAACATTAAAGTCCTCCCTGACTCCCTCAGTGACCACTCCCCAGTGTCCTGTACCTGGTCTAATAAATTTCTCAAGCCACCCCAAAGTTATAACAAGCAGAGTATTGCCTTATAGGAATCTTATCAAGTTGAAAACCCATCTCCTACAACAGGACTGGACGCCAATCCTTGAATCAACTGATATTAATACCGCACTAGAATACTTAATTAAATCTTTCAACTCTGCATGCGACTTATCGTCCCAGTAAAAACGTAAAATCAAGCGCTATCAAATCCATGGATTACTGCCAAACTACTTGCGAGCTCAAGGTTGGAACCACCTCTGGGCAGTTGCCAGAGACACAGGCTCACCTCATGATACCCTAAAATACAAGCAGGCACGAAATAGATGTACCTCACAAATTAGGCAAATGAAGGCGCCTATTTCAAAATGCCCTTGAATCCACCTGGGGTGATGGAAGAGCTTTTGGGACAACATCCGAAACATAATGGGTAAACAATCAAAATTGTCACCTACCATTATGAAAGTTGATGGATCCACCACTCTTGACCCAAAGTCTATTGCAGATGCGCTTAATAAGACATTCACAGACCTTAGTGGGGTCCTCCCCCCAGATTTCTTCTCGGACTTACCTGTGCCTAGCCTAGTGTCACAAAACACCCCTCGTGACAAACCACAATTTTACTTCAAGAAAATCAAAGTGCACAAAGCACACAAGTACATAAGAAAGGCCTGCTCCAAATCCAGAACAAGTAGTGACACGCTAGATCTAAAAATCCTGTCTCTCACCCTGGATGAAGTAATTCACCCCCTTGCAAAAATTCTTAATCTGTCACTTTGCCAAAGTCAATTTCCCAACAAATGGAAATCTGCCATAGTTAAGCCAGTGCACAAAGAGGGGACAAAACCTCAACAGGAAACTATCGACCAATATCAATACTCCCTCCCCTCTCCAAAGCACTTGAACGAATAGTGGCAGACCAACTCTCTGATTACCTGGACAAATACAATCTACTCTGTAATCAACAGCACGGCTTTAGGAAAGGACATAGTACAACAACAGCCTTACTTGATTTCTCTGGAGAAGTCCACTCAGCCCTGGACAAAGGGTGCCAAACAGGTGCAGTCTTTATCGAGCTTACAAAAGCTTTCGACACAGTCCATCATGGCCTACTTACCTTCCTACTTTCTAGCCTAGGCCTGGCCGAAGGTCCTTGTGCTTAGGTAAAAAGTTACCTGTCCAATCGCTCACAGGCTGTAAAAATCTCTAATGAGCTCTCCGACTTCAAACTAGTTCTCTCAGGTGTACCGCAGGGATCAATTCTTGGACCGCTCCTCTTTAGCCTGTTCCTTAACTCCCTCCCAGATATCTGCCAGGAGAAAATAATCTTATCGCTGATGATGCTGTATTTCTCTTCCCACAAGGATCCAAACTCCCTCTGAAAAAGCCTGCAACTTGCTTTCTCTAGTGTTGAAAGGTGGTTCCTGGATAGTAAACTTGTGCTAAACCACAATAAAACAAAAGCCATGCTCTTCTCCAATCACCAAAACAAAAATAGGCATACTCCACTCACCATACAAACCTCTGCGGAATTACACTGGACCAAGTAAATACTTTCAAATACCCTGGCATCACTTTTGACCTAGGGCTCACCTTTGCAACCCACATTGACAACACTCTGAACACAGTGAACTAACGCCTTGGAATACTATTCGTAACAGTCAATTTCTAAATCAAGCGGCATTGAGAATAGCTATACAGAGTTCCATAATCTCAATCATTGACTATGGCCTTATTATTTATGGCTCAGCTACCTCCACTGCTCTAAGGCGTATCTCAATCACTCTAAATAAGGCCTGCCGGCTCCTCACAGGGGCTCAAAGACACTCACACGGTGATCTGTACTATGAATCAGGCTGGTTGAACCTATCAAATCTCTTATTTATCTCACCTGCACAATGGCAAAAAAATCTATCTTGGGACTGACTCCATTATGTATTCAAAACCTACTCTGACTGAATCCTGGCTCACGACCCTCCACCAGATCTGAACGCCAACCTTTCCTGGTTCAGAGATGCTGGACTGCACAGGGACAAAGATCTTTCGCATACAGGGCCCTGACATGGTTCAATGCGCTTAGTCCACCTACTCTATCCTCAACCTCGCTTGAAGCTTTCAAATCCATGCTCTATGCCCACCTCACCACCACCACTAGCAACTGTGATTGCGCTAGATAAAGACTACTACTCCTCATGTCCATCCTCACATCTGATGCCTCTTCCTCCCTGACTAATGAACCCTCTGGTACCTCTACCACTTCCTGTCTCCCACCCAAACTCACTCCCCCCCCTTTTTTCCTGTCCCTCTCACTTACTCTCCGCTCACCACCTTTCCTCCTCTCTAGCCTCCTTTTGGCCTAATGATCACCCTCTCCTGAAGTTTCCTTAACCTCGAAATTGTCTACTCGCTTGAACCTGTTATAGCTTGTTTTTCTATGAAACTTAAAAAACGTTACTGCCTTAAACTGTTAATAGCAAATTTATGATGCAACTTTCCTGTCTGGTTTAACCTGTAATGTGTATCGTGCTTTGTTAAATGTTCTTTGTGACGTGGAACCTTTGTAAAAGAGCCCTGGCTCAAAGGTATTAATTCCTAGACTAATAAACTAAACTTAAAAAAAAAAAAAAAACTAAACTCTTCCACTCTTTTTGCCACTTCACCCTAAACAGCCCCTACTCCACACACCACTGTGCCCTATATCAAGCAATGAACCTCACCTTACAGGCAGTCCAGAGGAGGGCAACTAAAATGGTGCAGGGTCTGCAAGAGAAGCCATATGAGGAGAGACTAAAGGAGCTTAATATGTATACCCTTGAGGAAAGAAGGGAGAGGGGGGACATGATAGAAACTTTCAAGTGCCTCAGTGGAATCAATAAAGCCCAAGAGGGTAGCATCTTTCAGAAAAAGACGTGCAAGAACAAGGGGACACAATTTAAAGATAGAAGGGGGGCTGTTCAGGGGCAATGTGAGGAAGTATTATTTCACAGAGAGGGTAGTGGATGCATGGAACAGCCTTCCTGAGGAGGTTGTGGGGTCTAAAACTGTGGGAGAATTCAAGAATGCATGGGACAGACATAAGGCAATTCTTGTGGGGGGTAGGAAGAAATAGGCTGTTGGTTAACTAGGATCTGCGGCCTATCCTGTAGGTAGGGAAACGGGCAGACTAGATGGGCCAAGCGGTCCTTATCTGCCGTCAAAGTCTATGTTTCTCTGTTTCTCACTTGACTATCGCAGGCTAACTCACTGCACAGAAATTACGGCCAAGCATTGGTCTCAGCGGCTCCATTCCTACCTCTCCGACATCTTAAACCCTAGCGCACAATCATACACACTCAGAAGCTCTGACTCCAGGTCCCTAGCTGTCCGATACCGGTCTACCTCCACAGGGCAATCAGGGTTCAGCTACCACATTTTCTCGCTATGGAACTCCCTCCCAGCTAATATTCATCACTTCACCTCCCTTTCACACCTAAACTCCATGCTCCAAGATCATTTTGTCCCTACCTGTGCTTGTGTCTAGGAGCCTACCAACTACTAGGCAACCCTCTGGGAATGTTGGCACTTAGCAAATTTGTAATTCATCAGTATCTAACTATTGTCCACTCGCCTTATACTGTCTCTCATATGACTCAAAACTTAATTTTGCTGTACACTTGCTTTATGTAACTGTGCTACCAACTGCCACACTCAGTCCTGTATGTAGTGGTTTCTGAACCAAATGTTAGTGATCTTCCACAATGTATTCACTTGTCAATCCAGACTTCAAGTGTTTTCTCATACCGTACGTACTGTGGTTACCAATTTGTCCCTCTCAAGCTACTACTGACATGTAACCAGATCCAAATGTTAATATTTCTCCCACTATGTATTTTCTTGTCGATACTGTGTAAACTGTTTTCCTATGTTCTCCCCTCCCCCAGGACGCATCTGTAATCGAGCAGTACTCTGCTCATTATGCCTTCCTGGTAAAACGCTTAAATAAATAAATAAATGTGACTGTCCCTGGACATTTGCATCAGTAGTGAATACCAAGGCAGCCTCGGCCAGTCTGTACCTATTAGGATAATCCTTGTTCCATCTTACCATATCTTTAGGATAGGAGTACTCTCTGTAATAAGAGGAAGGGTGGGAAAGTATACAAGTACCCGATTCACCAATGAAAGCTCAGAGCATCCTTTGGAAAGGTTCCCAGAGATGGGGCTCTGCAATAAAATAGTATCAACTTCTATTCTGACAGGAGGTGTACACATCTGGCTTCGGATAACCCCAGTTCATGAAAATCATCTGCATCACAGACTGTTTCAGAGACCACTCATGGGCAATGTGTCCACTCTCCTCAGTGTGTCTGCTATGACACTGTCCTTGCCTATCACACACACTGCTGACCTCCTCAGGAAGGCCGCTCCATGCGTATACTACCCTCTCTATGAAAAAATACTTCCCTCATGTTGCCCCTGAGCAGTCCCCCCTCTAGCTTCAAATTGTGCCCCCTTGTTCTTGCACATCTCTTTTTCTGAAAGATGCTACCCTCTTGGATTTTGTTGATTCCCTTAAGGTACTTCTGCTTGTAGGCTTAATTTAAATATGTGAAATCCAACATCTTGTTTCCTAATATGAAACACAGTATTCTTTTCAATGCAGCTCGTTTACAATGTCAAATGCCCACCAGCAAGCAGTTGCAAACTCCACTGATATTCCCTTTCCTGGTCACTCACATAAAACTGTAGGTCGCCGACCTCTGGTGCCACAACAAAGCACACCCGCTTATTTCTACATCTGTACTAGTAGTTTGAGCACGTCTACCAAATACCATTCTTCCTTCCTTCCCGGATGTCACTAGTAAATGATGCGTACGTCGCATCATATACTCATTTCAGCTGAGAAGGAAGAATGGGATTCAGTAACTGTGTACCCAAAGTACTAGTAAACACTGAAAAGCAACTGGGTGTGCTTTGTCGTGAGATGAGGAACTGGCGACTGACATTTTTATGCGAGTTACCAGGAAAAGGCATTTCACTGGATTTTGCAAGTGCGTTTGGGCAGGGTGTGTTTGAGGGGGTGGCGGCATTTGACATGGTAAACAGAAGCTTCACTGAAAAGAATCTTGTGTTTCATATTAGGAAACAAGATGTTGGATGTCACAGCAGCCTTTTCTTTATCTTTGTTAAGCCTGATTTTTGAATTATGTATTGGTAAAAAAGGTTGTTTATGTGTCCTTTAAATTTCCTCTAGCAGTGATACGAGTAGGGTTTTTTTCCATGGATGTCAGTCTGGATTTTGCAGTTCAGCAAGTCAAGTGTGGATTTCTTGGGAATTAATCCATGGTCAGGTGATGTGTTTTGATGAATGAGAAGGTAGGATTTTTCCAGGTTATGTTATAAGCACCCTTCAGATCCAGTGATGCCAACCACTCCCCTTCCAACAGTGACTGAATCACTACTTGAAGGGTGACCATTCTGAACTTCTTTTTATGTGCATGTTTACACACGTTAGGTCTAGTATAGGCTGCCATTCCCTTAATTTTCTCTTTGTTAGGAATTACCTGGATAAGAATCCTTTTACCCATTGTTTTGCCGGCACGTTCTCCACTGCCCCTGGTCCAGCAACTTTTGAACTTCCAATTTTAAATGCTGCTGTTCCTCTTGTGAATCTGAAGTTTGTTTTACTTTGTTTCATCTTGGGACAGTTAAGAAGGACAGAGATGGACCTTTTTCCACAACCTCCAGGACCTGTTTGTTTGTGGTGACAGATTCCCATTCCTGAAGGCAATGTGAAAGGCGACCCCCTATTAAAACTTGGGGTATGGCAACCCGTAACATGTCAGGGGTTAGACTTTGACTGTGGAAGGTTAGCTACCACCAAAACCACCAGGCTTCCACAAATGTAGAAAAGTGCAGTTACGTAATAAGAACTTAACGTAACAGTAGATCTTCGAGAGGAGCTCTTGCAGCAGGCAACAACTTCAGGACTGAAGCCGGCAGGTGCCAGGACCCCATGGAAAACTTCTAGTTAGCAGTATACAACAGGGAACCGCCCCATAACGTTGGCTCACCTTCGACGTCACATATGGTATAAAATGGGTGGTCAGCCGGCCCATTCCCAGTTCTCCCGCCAGAGACAGCGGCAAAGTGAGTAAAGATGGAGAACCGAGGAAGTTCCTCTAGGTGAAAACCAAAGGTACCCATGATGGAGAAGCAGCTACCAGGGGAAGGTGGGTGCAAGAGCTCTACTCTAAGATTTATTGTTACGGTTAAGTTCTTACATAACTGTACTATCTTACTTCGAGGTTTTTTTTGCAGCAGGTAACACCTTCAGGAATGAGTCCCAAGCAGTAAGGAGAGACCCCGGTCAGCTGGGTGGAGGTAGAAGTCTCCCAAGGAGGATTAGGAGAGGAGGCCCTGAAGGACTGCCAGTCCAAAGCCTGCTCTGCATTGAATACAATATCCAAACTGTAGTGCTTGACAAAGGTGTGGACAGAACTCCAAGTAGCAGCTGCACAAATATTGGCAGCTGACATATTCCTCAAGGAGGCAAAGGAAGCAGCCATACCCCTGGTAGAGTGACCCTTGACCAAGCCCGGTAAGGGTTCATCATGCTTGTAGCAGAAAACAACCATTTGAATAAACACTACTTAGAAACAGGAGCCCCTTCCATTCTGGGCGTGAAAGACACAAACAACTGGTCAGACTTCCTAGTGGCAGGGGTGCACTCCAAGTCATAATGAAGCACCCTATGAACACCCAGTTTATGAAGTAATGCCTACCCTTGGTTTGAGTACCCGGGTAGTAGACAGGAAGGTGGATGTCTTAATTCAAAGTAAGCTCTGACACCACCTTTGGAAGACACTTAGGATTAGTCCACAAGGACATCCTTGTCCTTGTGGAAAACCAAATAAGGCTCCTTACACATCAGGGCCTAAAGCTCATAAATCCTTCGAGCAGAAGTAATGGCAACTAAAAATAACACTTTCCATGACAGAAAGCGTGGCTTGCAACTTGTGGCAAGTTCAAAGGGAGGCAAGGTAAGCTGCTCTGAAACAAATAAAAGATCCCATGGTTGGACAGGATCCCTGATGGGAGGCTTCAAATGCAGAATGCCCCATAAAAAGGAACGAGGAAGATCCATCTGGGCAAGAATTTTTCGCTCAACAGGTGCATGATAGGCTGAAATGGCAGAATGGCAGATAGATGCACCGTGAGTGAGGAGTAGCTTAGTCCTGAATCAGACAGGGAGAGGAGGCACTCCAGAACTGAATTCACTGGGCAGGTGAAGGGGTCTAAATGCCAAGCGGTGGCCCAGATGCAGAGCTGCTCCCATTTCACAGTGTAAGTGGCCCTAATGGAAGGTCTCCTAGAGGCCACTAGGACTTCCACTACCCTGGGGGATACCCCGAATGTGGATGTAGCTAGGTCTGCAGGAGCCACGCATGGAGACGCAGAGTTCTGTGATCTGGATGAACCAGGGTTCCCTGCTCCTGGGTAAGCAAATCTAATCACAGTGGCAGGGAAATGGGAGGTTCCACTGTGAGTTGCTGGAGAGGCGGAACCCAAATCTGGCACAGCCAGAAAGGTGCCACCAGAATCATCTCTGCTGCTTTCGGCTGCAACTTGAGAAGAACTCTCTGCAACAGAGGGAAGGGAAGGAACGCATAAAGGAACCTTCCCATCCAGGACAGGGACAATGCGTCTTGCCAGAAACACCAGGCCCTGGATCTAGCAAGCAAAAACTGGGCAGTTTTGTGTTGGATGGGGAGGCAAATAGATCCAGTTCTGGACATCCCCATCTGTCGAAGAGTTCTTCGACCACTGAGGGATGAAGTCCCCAGTCTTGGGCTCAGGACCAAGAGAAGCTTAGACTCTCAGCCAGGGTGTTTTGCATGCCTGGAACATGGACTACTGTCATGTCTAGGTGATGGTCCACTGCCCATGACCACACTCGCATGGCCTCCCTGCAGAGGGGATAAGAATGAGTCCCCACCCCCCGCTTGTTTATGTAAAAGACCACTGACATGTCTGTTTGGACTAACAGAGGGCTGGATAGCAAGACTGTCTGGAAGGCCTGAAGGGCATATAGAATCGCCGTCATCTCCAGGACATTGATGTGGAGATGGAGCTCATGTTGGGACCAGGTCCCTTGAGTCTGACAGCCTCCTAAGTGGGCTCCCCAACCCTGGCCTGATGCATCTGTAGCTAGGATCTGACTGGGGGATTCCTTCTGTAGGCAAACCCCTCTGAAGAGGTTGGAGGAATTCAACCACCGTGCTAATGCCTGTTGTACAGGGTTCGACACCAAGACCTATTGCTCTAGGCAGTCTGAATGCTGATCCCACTGAACTCTCAGGTTCCACTGAATCACCCGCATGTACAGCCTGGCCAGGTGGACTCTGGTGATGGCAGCTGCCATGAGTCCCAAAACTCCTAGGACAGACCTGGCTGGGACCTGGTGAGAGGAGATCTGCCGAGCATGTGTCTGAAGGCCGTCTGGAGGGAGAAAGGCTTTGCCCTGTGCCGTGTCCAGAACGGCCCCTATGTATTGCAGCCATTGGATTGTCCAAGAGGAGGACTTGGGTAGGTTCAAGGTAACTCCTAGGTCCTGAAACAGGGAAAAAGTGGCCTGCATGGTGTGGAGTAGCTGGTCCTTGGTGGAAGCGGTCAGCAGTCAGTCATCCAGGTAAGAGACGACATAATGTCCATGTCTCCTTAGAGCTGCAGCAACCACTGTGAGGCATTTGGTGAAAACCCAAGGGGCCGAGGACAGGTCAAAGGGCAGAGTCTGAAACTGGTAGTGCCTTCCCTGGAAGAGGAAGTGAAGGAACCTCCTGTGCGGTTGGAAAATCAGAATGTGGAGGTATGCGTCCTGCATGTTCAGGGAGCATAACCAATCCCCTCGATGAAGAAGAGGGAGGAGACTGAGCAGAGTTACCATCTGGAATCATTTGCACTCGATGCACTGATTAAGGTGGCTGAGGCAGAGGATAGGACGCAGATTCCCAGTTTTCTATGGCACCAGGAAGAAGTGAGAATAAAACCTTTTCCCCTGTTGTGCCAGAGGGATTGGCTCTATGGCCCGCTTTTGCAGGAGGGCCTGGATCTCCTCTGTGATGAGAGCACTGTGAGCCTGAGAATAATGGGAGGGGACTGGTGGGTTGCCTGGGGTTATCTCTGTGAACTCCTGAGTATACCCTTTTCAGTGAGTTGCAGGACCCACTGATCTGTGGTTATCTGATGCCATCCTTCTATGTACAAGGAAAATCGACCTCCCACCGCTCCCCCAAGGCCTCTGCCGGGGGGTCAGACAATGAGTCAGGCTGAGGAGCCAGAGAGGGACAGCGTGGCCTGAGAGGTTCTTGGAGCCTGAGGGGCAGAACCTTCAGAAGCAGGAGTGGAAGCCTTGTGCTTAAATCCTGCTCTCTGCTGCTGTCCTCTGGGTTGCTGTCTGGCAAGGACTGCTTAGGATGCTGTTTGGTTGGGATTTGTACATGGTGTGTACAGATTTGATAGCCTTCCCTGATTCCTACAGGTGAGTAATGATTTGTTTATTTATTTCAGTACTCGGAAAACCATCTGAACTCAGAGCTCTTACATAGGTTCCACGTCAGGATATAGGTTCCATAGGTTGCGAATCCTCGAACAGAACTGGACCCCTGAAAGGTGCATCCATGATTTTAGATTGCATGTCCGGAGTGAAACCGGACACTCTCAACCATGAATAACGATGGATACAAACTGTGGAGGCTGCAGCCCTGCCCACAGAGTCCACTGTATCGTAAGAGGCTTGGAGGATATGGTTGCCTATGTCTGAGCCTGATTTTAAAAGATGGCCATCAATTTTGCCCTACCTGGGAAATCTGGAATGGCTTCAGCCACCTCCACCGCTGTGTCCCACAGGGCATTCTGGTACTGAACCATGTGGGCAAGGAAATTCTGAGACCTTATAGCACACGTGGCCAAGGAATAAACCGTTTTGGCCAACTGGTCAAACTGCTTGGGAGTCTTTGTCTGGAAGTTGTGTATTCCCGTGTCTAGGGCACCTGGACCGATCATGGGCAGCACTGACTACAACAGAGTCTGCCTCTGGATGCTCCCCATAAAAAGGTATCCTCTCTGGGAACACAATATAGCCTAACTTCTTGGAGATGGATGGCATGGAAAAGGGGCACTTCCAGGCCACTCTGTTGACGTCCTTATTAGGACTCTACGAACGAGGGGACCACCATGGGTTGGGGGTCCTTCCTCCTGAGAAAGGAAGCCAACTGACATCACTCCACATCCAGCTCCTCTGTGTCCCAGCCATTCAACTGCTGGATGTGCCGCATTACATCCATAAAGGTTGGGTCATCAGGCAGGGAATGAGGGGTGTTCTTACCGCCCTCAGGCTCCAAAGCAAGGTCGGCATCCTCGCAGCCTGAAGAGGAGGAGGACTAACCATCTGAATTCCCTGAATCTGGGGCGGGGGAATGCAAATGGGGTTGCTTGCATGGACATCCCTTAGGAGGGGGAGTAATACCCCCATCTGGTGTCGGAGTGGTCCCCCTATGTGGAGGAGTATGTGGGCAAACCAGAGGCTTGTCCGGAAGCGGCCCCTGAGAGGTAGGTTTAGAGTCGTCCCTGGGGGCCTCTTTGTCCTTAAAATAGGCCCACCAGGCTGCAAAAAGCTCATTCAGAGCTTGTGGAGGATTGGGCAGCAGGGCTGGTGTGTCCAGTGTCAAAGGATTAGGCTTAGAGGGCCCTGGCATCTAGTCATCAGGCTGGGATAACTCGGGAGTCCGAGTAGGCCAATCTGGGTTACTGGGCGTCAGACCCAGAAGAACAGAGCCATCTGGCGTCACTCAAGGTGATGTTGGGAAGCCGGCATCAAAGGTACCAGCGTAGGATGGGGCCGGACTGAGGATTCAGCTGGCAGCCACCTAGGAGTTGCTGCCAACATTGGGGAGCTGGCTCCTGAGCAGGACCGAGGCCCCTCTTTCCCTGAGGAAGAGGGGTGACGGTCCCAGACGTTGCCTGGTGAAGTCGGCCCCTGATGTCAGGGAGGACTCATCAGACACCCTGGCCGGGAGAGCGACAGATAAGGGCCTGCTGCCTGAAGAACCACAGTCCGGGCCACTTAGCTTAGAGCCCGCAGGGATTATGGGTTTAAGCTTGAGAGGCTGAGAGGCGGGAGACGAGGTCCCACGTTCCAAAGAACCTTCTCCTACAACAGTAATAAGGGAGGGAGGTTTGGTTACTGGGAGCCCGGAGGGTGAACGGGCTGCCATGGTGGAAGGAGCCGATTCAAAGCCTGAGTGTAACCGACTATGGTCAGGGACCACAGAGCAGGAATCAGATCAGTTTCTCCCTATGCTTCTCCTGGTGCTTGCATTTGCTGCTCAATTTCCTCTCCTTGTGAGAAGACAAGGAGGCTGAGGCCCCGGAGACTGGGGAAAGTGGATGAACTTTCGGTGAAACTCCTTCTCCATCTCGGTTGCCTTCCCAGATTGCTCTTAATTAATTTATTATGATTGTTTTATTCTGATTATTATATTTATGTTTTAAAATGTACAGTGCCTTGATATTTGAAAGGCGCTATATAAATTAAGTTTTGATTTGATTTGGACAGACTAGGCATGCAGAATGGCTATCTTATGAGGGATCTTCTTTCCGCATGTACACTTCAAATGCTGCCTCTCAACTGAGCAGGATGGAGAAGACATGCAAGTAGAACTTTGAAGAAGCTTTATTATAGGAAAAAATAACAAAATGGGTAAGCTCAATTCAAAATGGCGGTCAACTAGCTGAAGGTATCCATGGAGGTCTGACTTGTGCAGTCAATGGATCACCTCTTTTATACCATATGTGATGTCGGGGTGGGCCGACATCAGGGGGCAGTACCCTGTTGTATACTACTAGCTAGATGTTTTCCATGGGGTCCTGGTGCCTGCCGGCTTCAGTCCTAAAAGGTGTTACCTGCTGCAAGAGCCCCCTTGAAGTAAGATATGTAATCTATTTAAATATGCAAAAGAAGGGAACATGTATGAGCACCAGCATAACAACAGAAAGGTTGTAAAAAAATGTCATCTTCTGTATTACCACATTTGTGGTCTATATAACCTGGTGCCTGTACCTCAAGCACTATGTTGGAAGAACTCTTAGTCCCTTGAAGGCATGGATTCAAGAACATGTAAGGGCTACTATCAACAAAAGTGAAAGAAGTGCCATATGTACCCATTTTGCCCTATGTCACAACTCAGATCCATCATTCTTTAACTTCACTGCCTTAAAATCTGTAGGCACTTTAGAAAGAAGTGGGGACAGAGTAAACAGACTGCTGCAGAAAGAAACACGATGGACAGTGTCTCTCAACACTGTCCAACCACTTGGATTCAATGAGGATATAGATTACTCTCCCTATGTAATGAAGAAAAAATTACTCACCATAGTAATGTTGTTTCTTCTAATGGAGTCTTGCTGTATTCTGACAATATGCAGTTAGCCCCAGCACTTGAACTGCCCCGGAGAGGAAAGAGTTAACTCTATGCAGAAGCATAGAACGTTGAGCTCAGTTTTCAAACCTCTGTCTCTGGTACTTACCAGTGTAACCGTCAGATTCTTACAAGCAAACTAACTAGTACACAAAGTGGAAACTGTTTACTAAACGCCAAAGGCAACAATTTGGGCCTCAAAAGACTCAAGTCAAGAACCCAAGAAAAAAGGTAGTGACTATTATATATGTACATATATACACACACATATACATAACAATAACAATAATAAAATAAGTACGCCACCCTAAAGAGGGAGGGTACAAGGTACACCCTTGAGGTGCAACACTGTACCTGCAAGCCCAGTTCCCAAAAACTAGGTTCTGAGAGGGGAGGAGGTCAGAATACAGCAAGACTCCATTAGAAGAAACATTACTATGGTGAGTATTTTTTTCTTCAAACAACATGAAGTCTTGCTGTATTCTGACAATATGCAGACTACCAAGCAGTTCCCCCAGGAGGAGAGAGTACAGAACCTGCTTTGGGAACAGGCTCTGCAGTACTGCTGTGCCAAACCTAGCATCACTCCTAGCCTGGATGTCCAGAGAGTAATTTATTTATTTATTTATATATAAAGTCTCAGAATTACAACCCTTTGAGTCAGGGACTCATTTACAAAGGCTCCACGTCATACATTGAATGTGGACAAATACAGAGTATGATAAGTACACTGACTAAGTATAGAGACAAAATTGATAATACATATACAGAGCAAAAAGGTGTGTAACTGTGGATCATAAATTAGAATCTGAGTAAATTTAGCAATGGAACTTAGCCATTGCTAGAGGAGTTTATCTGCAATCACAGTTAGAGCTGGATATAATGTGGGTACGTAGCTCAGATTTAAAAGGCCCCAGCCTGGGAATAGATAGAGCAGTATTAGGGAGGGAGTTCAGCCAGAGTGGTGCCCTGTAGCAAAAGGACCTTTGGTTGGCAGTGGTCCTTGCAAAAGGGATGCGAAAGGCAGTGGCGACGGAGTGTCTTGTGGCCCTCATTGGCAAGTATGTCTGGAGGAGCAAGAGACAGCAAGGGGAGCTTCGCCTAGTTGAATTTTTTGGCCAATAAGCAGGTCTGATAGAGTAGGCACCCTGAAAGTTTAGCCATGATGACTGTTTGTGGAGGTCACAGGTATGTGTGAGGTGATTGCAGCCTATGGCCAGCCCGGCTTAGTTAGGAAGCATGTACTAGTCCAGGGCAGTGTAGGAGGTGGCGACATATGACTATGCCATAGTCTACGAGGAAAGGATGGAGCTACAGATGGCTAAATGGAGGGCATCAGGAGGGAGACAGGGCCTATATTTGTACAGGAGACCAATTCTAATGTTTATTGCAGAGCAAGTCGGTGCTATATGCTCACGGAAGGTAAGGGCAGAGTCTAGGGTAACCCCTAGATAGTAAAAACTGGCAAATGATTCTAGCATGATACCCTGGGAATTCAGTATGGATAGTTTGGACGTGTTTATGTTGAGGGTGGGCGAATAGCATGACCTTCTTTTTTTTGTAGTTGAGGACAAGTTTGTGGGAGGAGAACCGTGATTCTATTTCTGTGAAGGAGCCCTGCAAGGATTGTTGGAGATGGGTAGGGTCTGGGTGCCAGCTAAAGAAAGATCACAGCATCGTCGGCATAAAG
The DNA here is from genome assembly GCA_016271365.2 of Neoceratodus forsteri. Classification (NCBI taxonomy): domain Eukaryota; kingdom Metazoa; phylum Chordata; order Ceratodontiformes; family Ceratodontidae; genus Neoceratodus; species Neoceratodus forsteri. The sequence goes on along the minus strand of CM057452.1, from coordinate 261,937,398 downwards.
GAGCAGGCACCTGGAGGAGGCCAGAGGGAGGGAGTTTAGGTATAGGGAGAAAAGGAGCTTGAAAAATACAGGAAGAGACATGGACTGTTTCAGATGAAAATCTGACACCACTTTAGATAAGAACCTCCTGTTGCTTCTTAGGACCACCTTATCCTTATGGAAGGAAATTAAGTCATTCTCAACTGACAGGGCCTGTAATTCACTAATCCACGTGGCAGAAGTAATAGCTACCAGGAACACAGTTTTCCAGGTCAAGTATGGTCAAGTGGGCTGGCAGTATAGGCAAGAGGTAAGAGTAACGAGCTGTGAACGAGTTTGGTACATCCAGCAGACCAGACCTTGGTTTGATTCTCACAACCTCCAATTGCATACTGTGTAACTCAGAGCAAGTCACTTAACCTCCCTGTGCTCCCAGGTCACCCCTGAAAACAGGCACTTGTGCCTAGTGGGCCTTACCCGGTTAACAAAGACAGAAAAAAGACTTAAGCTCAGCCGAAGACAGAGGTTCAAAGGATGGCTGCATAAGCTGAGCAATGCAGACACTGAGATCCCAAGCCAGAGTTGGCTCTCGAAAGGGAGGGTTGATATGAACCAGACCCTTGAATAACTTAATAAAAACAGGATGAGATGCCAGGGAAGAGCCCTTCCCTGCTGAAAGGAATGCAGAGACAGCTGCTAGGTGAACCTTCAGGGTTGCAGGCCTAAGATCCAGACTATAAAGGTGAACCAGATAGTCCAAGGTTGTAGCAATATTTGCAGAATCAGGCGAAATGCCTGGCCGAGAACACCAAACGCTGAATCTTTTCCATTTGGAATTATACAGTTTTCTAGTGGAGGGTTTCCTAGAAACCTTCAAGATATTCAGAACTCCTTGAGAAAGATGCAGGCCTGCATATTCTAACTCTTCAAGAGCCAGGCCTTGAGGTTGAGAGACTGAAGATTGGGGCACCAGATCCTCCCCTGAGTGGAGGTTAGGAGATTGTATCTCTTGGAGAGAGACAGGGGACATGACACTGCCAGACATAGTAGCAGGGGATACCAAGACTGTCTGGCCCAGTCTGGAGCCACCAGAATCACTGTGCAAGGTTAAGATCCGATTTTGATCAGTACACTGAACAATAGAGGGAAGGAAGGGAAGGCATAAAGAAACTTGCCCTTCCAGTCCAGAATGAGAGCATCCAGAGGAACAGTCCCCAGAACTGGAGGTCTGCAGCAAAACAGAGGAAGTTTGTGATTGTCCAATGCTGCAAAGAGATCTATCTCTGGAATGCTCCATCTGGTGAAGATGACTTGTACGATGTGAGTACAGGGACCATTCGTGATGTCCCTGGGGGATTCTGCTCAGAGCATCTGCCAGTACATTGTCCTTTCCTGGGAGATGAATTGGTATCAGGAAAGGGTGAAGGGAATAGGCTAGAGACCACAGTTTCATGGCCTCTGTGCACAAGGCCGTGGACTGAGCGCCTCCCTGCTTGTTGATGTATCACACTGTAAACACAGAATGTGACGGCAGATAAGGACCGCTTGGCCCACCTAGTCTGCCCATTTTCCTACCTAACAGATAAGCTGCAGATCCTAGTTAACCAACAGCTTACTTCCTCCTACCCCCCACTAGGACTGCCTTATGTCTGTCCCATGCATTCTTGAATTCCCCCACTGTCCTTGACTCCACGACCTCCTCAGGGAGGCTGTTCCATGCATCCACAACCCTCTCTGTGAAAAAATACTTCCTCATATTACCTCTGAGCTGTCCTCCCTCTATCTTCAAATTGTGCCCCTTGTTCTTGCACATCTCTTTTTCTGGAAGATGCTACCCTCTTGGACTTTGTTGATTCCCTTGAGATACTTGAAAGTTTCTATCATGTCCCCTCTCTCCCTTCTTTCCTCAAGGGTATACATATTAAGCTCCTTTAGTCTTTCTTTGTATGTCTTCTGGTGCAGACCCTGCACCATTTTGGTTGCCCTCCTCTGGACAGCCTCCTCTCTGTTTATGTCTTTTACAGAGAAGGGGTCTCCAGAACTGCACACAGTACTCCAGATGGGGTCTCACCAACTGTCTGTACAGAGGGATAACAACTTCCTGTTTTCTACTATTGATGCCTCTTCCCTATGCATCCCAGCCTTCCTTACCGACTTCTCACATTGCTTGCCCACCTTTAGGTCATCTGATATAATTACCCCAGGTCCCTTCCCATTTTTACTGTTGTCAGTATCTCACCCCCCATTGTGTACTCTTCCCTGGTTTTTGTTTCCCAGGTGCATTACTTGCACTTCTTTGCACCGAATCAGAGCTGCCACACTTCTGACCATTCCTCCAACTTTGCCAAGTCCCTTCTCATCCTTTCCACTCCATCTTGTGTATCAACCCTATCGCAGATCTTTGTGTCGTCTGCAAAGAGACATACTTTTCCTTCCAGTTCCTCTGCAATGTCACTTATAAAGACATTAAAAAGGACCACTCCTACTACTTAACTACTGAACCCTGCGGTACCCCGCTAGTAACCCTCCTTTCTTCACTGTGGACTCCATTTACCACTACCCTTTGCATCATGTTGTCTGGCCAATTTTTTTTTTTTTTTTTTTTTTTTAAATCGAGGCTACCACCTTGGGACCCACTCCAAGGCTGGCTAACTTGTGCATTGATCTTTTGTGTGGGACTATATCAAATGACTTGCTAAAATCTAGGTAGGCCATGTCCACAGCCCCTCTCTGGTCTACTACTTTGGTCACCCAGTGTGGTGGTGTTGTCTGTCCTGACCTGCACCACCTTGCTCCTGACCGATTTTGAGAAGACCTGCAGGGCCAGGAAAACTGCCCTGAGTTCTAGAAGATTGATATGAAGAAGAGACTCGTGAGAGGTCCAGACCCCCCTCCCCAAGCCGTGAGGGCTCCCCAATGGGCACCCCAGCCTAGGAGAGAAGCATCTGTAGTTACGACTACTGAGGGGACTTGAGAGAGAAATGTAACACCCTGTCTGAGGTTGTCCTGGTCCAGCCACCACTGGAGAGCTTGGACCAGAGTCTGAGTCACTGGAATCAATTTTGTGAGTGTGTCTTTTCTGAGACCAAAAGGACCTTAAGTGGAACTGAATGTCCCCCATCTGAAATCTGGCTCCTTGCACCACTGCAGTGGAAGCTGCCATGTGGCCCAGGAGTTGAAGAAACTGCCTTGCTGGATGAGAGACCAGAGGTCGAAAAGATGAAGCAAGATCTGTAAGGGCCTTTACCCTTGCAACAGAGAAGGCCTTTGCTTGGATAGTATCCAGCTGTATTCTTATGAAAGTAAGAAGTTGTACTGGTTTGAGAACAGACTTTGGGAGACTGAGAAGAAACCCCAAAGAATTGAGCAAGTCTTGAGAGATTTGCAGAGCTGACTTGACCTGGTCAGAGGACTGACCTACAATTAGCCAGTCGTCCAGATATGAGAAGATGGAAATACCCTGCCTTCTGAGAAAGGCAACCACTACTGCAAGGCACTTTGTGAACACCCTTGTACCTGATGTTAGGCCAAAGGGCATGGCTCCGAACTGATAATGGCCTGAAGGCAACTCGAACCTGAGGTACTTTCTGTGGGAGCACCTGACAGGAATATGAAAATAGGCATCCTTGAGGTCCAGGGATGCTAGCAAATCCCCTGGCCTTAGAGAAGGAAGAATCATTCCCAGAGTCACCATTTTGGTTTTGTTGTGTGTTTGTTCAAATACCTTAGGTCTAGGATGGGCCACCACTCCCCTGTCTTTTTTGGGGTAAGGAAGTATCTGGAGTACAGGCCTTTGCCCCTGTGCTGAGTAGGAACTTCCTTTATGGCTCTGAGAGTCAGAAGAGAAGAAACCTCTCCCTCTAGAGCAAGGGTCTCTGAGATGGATGCAGGTGGAAAGGACCTGGCCCTCAGTTTTGGAAACCTTTTGAAGCTGAGGGACAGTCCCTGGCTTACTACCTCCAGGACCCACTTGTCTGAGGTAACAGACTTCCAAGTCTGGAAGTAGTAAGCCAGCCTGCCTCCTACTGGAATGGGGGAGTTGACCCAGGCTGACACATCAGGGTGCCTGCTTAGCAGAAGCCTTGGGCTGGGAAGAGAATGCAGCTCTGCTCGTCCCTCTTCTGCCTCTCCCTCAAAAGAACCGCCTCTGTGGGAAAGGAGAGGAAGCCTGAGCTTGGCAGAAAGGCCTGTGGAAAGGCCTGCCCCTGCCCCTAGACTGCTGCTTCTGAGGAGTGGCTTGCCTCTCTTTGGCCTGTGCACTCCTGTAGGTGGTTCTGTACTCATCCATTTTCTTCATGTAAGCCTCTGTCCACTCCCCAAACAGAGAGTTACCCACTACAGGTAAATCCATAACCTTAGCCTGGGTATCCTGCGAAAGGCTAGTACATCTGAGCCAAGCATGTCTCCTAAGAGACACAGATGTAGCCATGACTCTTGATGCCACATAATTGGAGTCCACAGCAGCATGGAATTGTACCTTGGATGCCTCGATTCCATGAGCAGCTACCTCCTCCAGCTCTTTGGCTAGCTGGGGGGAGGCCTGTTTAGCCAGTTCCAGAACCGTATCCCCACCTGGACTTCTGGTACCTGGCTGTGTAGGCCATATAGTTAGCCTGCCAAAGTCCCAAAGAAGATGCCAAATACTGCTTTTTGGCCATGGTATCGACCTTCCTGAAGTCTTTGTCTGGGGGGTATGAAGCCAAAGGAATATTAGCCCTGTCACAGGCTGCAGCCTGCACCACCCCAACATGGCTGCAATGGTAGTATAAAAACTCCATACCTGAGCCTGATAGCATGTACCTCCTGTTCATTCTCTTATCCACAGGAGGTAGGGAGTTAGGAGTCTGTAAAATCTTTTTTGTCCGTTTCCCCAAGGACTTGTGAAGGGGGATAGACAATCTCTTGGACTCTGGGATGTTCATCATCTCAACAAAATCAGGCTCTTCCTCCTCCTCAGCAGCTTCAACCATTGGGAGCTGGAGGGTTCAGCCACCTTCTTGTTAAACAAGCCTGGCTCAGAAAGCTTGGGAGGGGAGACATTGGAGGGTCTGTCTGGGGAGATGTCCAGTTCAGTGGGGAGATCCAGACCTTCAAAGCCATTATCTTCGTCCTTATCATCGGGATACTCTTTGTCTCAACCCCACTTAGCAGAAAAAGCATCTGGATCATAATCCAATGGAGTCTGATCCAACCGAACCGACCGCCTAACCGACGGTACCGGTTCGGACGGAACCGGGCGAAGCGACTGAACTATGATAATCGCTATGGCTATCTCAGCAGCAGTTGGAGTTTGCAGTGCTGGATCCAAACTGGCCGATTTACATTTTTGTTTCAACAGAACTGACCCCTCAGAGTCGGACCTCCTTTTGCCTGAGGAAGTATCGCCTAGGTCAGTAGGCACCTCCTCAGGTTCGGCCGAAACCGAACCGGGCTGGCCATCCGGATCTACGGACTTCTTGGCTTCCCTTTCCTTCAGCCTACTCAATCTTTTTTCCAAAGTGGCTTTAGGAAAATTCTTACAAATGTGGCAGTCTGTTTTGACAGTGGTCAAACCCCAGACAGTAAACACAGATGAGGTGGGGATCAGCCTTAGCAAAGGCCTCCTCACACTCAGTACAGTGTTGAAACCCAGTGGGACCATTTTTTTTTCTTGGGTTTCTCAGACATGGCCACCCTAAACAATTACCCTTAAAGCTTTCAAGCCAGGTAACAACCAACTGATCGGATACAAACCGTGTTATGGGTTCTGTAAAAGAACCAGAAAAAGTCTGGTTCTTTTGAAACCGATCAGCACCGGAACACCACACTAAATCCCAGAAAAAATTAACTCAATAGAAAAATTAGAAAAAAGGTCGGTTCCTAACCAGACCCACCGATGAGAAACCGAGACAAAACACAATTTCCACAGAATTAAATAAAATACAAGTCACTACCTATCTACCACACTACCTGTACCATAGACAGAAGCTGTAAATCCAGAAAAATAATAAATCGGTTAGATAAACCGAACACTGATTCAAACTCTACCGAACCGAGCAGAGGAGAAATCTCTGGAGTGACTTCATTGTTAGGTGGAGTAAAGAATCCAACGGTTACACTGGTAAGTACCAGAGACAGAGGTTTGAAAACTGAGCTCGAGCTCAACGTTCTATGCTTCTGCATAGAGTTAACTCTTTCCTCTCCAGAGCAGTTCAAGTGCTGGGGCTGCATATTGTCAGAATACAGCAAGACTTCATGTTGTTTGAACTAAACACTACCCAAGCCTTAAATATTAATACTGCTTGATGACCCTTATGGGTCACCTGTGTCCTGGTCTTTTGTCTTTGTTCTATGTTGTAGTCTTAATGTGTTTACTGTTTGGTGTTTTTTGTGTTCTGCCTTTTAGATCACTGTTTGACATGGTCTCTAGTTCAAATCCTGCCACTGTCTTAATGTGGAAAAAGATACAGGGACACTCATACAGTGAATGAATCTGGAGTAAAAAAAAATGAATGAAAATTACTGTGCTGTTTACTCTACAGGACTAGTGCCCAATGGGCAATGAAGATTTATTACGAGTCAGTATAGCACCTTTTCCATTACCCCTCCCCTTCCCATTTATAAACTTTAGTACCAATGCTTCGGATTCCTTCCCCCATTTTCTGATCATTCTAATCCAATATGGGGCATTTTTATTCTTGGTGTTACTAAATGTTGGTGACATTGAACTCTCTGATTCTGAGATCTTTTAACACAATACTGATGAATGAACTTTTGTACTATTTAAAAGATCGCATCACTTTAACAAGGCACTTTGTAATGGTACTGGGTTATAAACAATGGACGAGCCCCCAACCCCCGACAAAGGCCAGATTGTATGGCTGGAGCACTGGAGATCAGCTTGCCTCCTAATGTGTGTTCTCTTCAATAAAGATTTGATATTGGCTGCATCAGAGTCCTGATTTTCTTTTGTGACCTGTAGTACTGAATCGTCTCATTTTGGCTACACTTTGGAGTTTGACAGAGAAGCTGGGTTTACAAAGATTATTATTTTTGTTTGCTAATCAGTATTTTATTCCCCTCTCCCCCAGTTTGCCTGATGGCAACCCCCCAACCACATAACCATTCTTCTCACGAACTTACCAGTCATCCACCACTTGCAGAGGACCACAGCTTGGTGGGTAGCCAGCTGTGTCAGTCAGACGTGGGAAGCATGCGGAAGGGGCACCAGCATGTAGCAGCCTGGCCATTTTCCAACTCCCCCCGGAGCTAAAGCGTAGTGACGTGTGTGCCAGCACTTCATACTCCAGCTCTTCCCCCTCTGAGTGATGTCCTACTGCACTGCCGACCAGCCTCTGCAAGGTGGCAGTATCGGCAGCAGACCTGGAGTCCCCCCCGAGGAAGGAGAGCTGATCTCAGTTGCTTGATCTTTCCTCACCCTGCTAGCCCACTGAGCAGCCCTATCACACAAGGGGACCCTCTCACTCAAGGGCAGCAAATGAGGTAGAAACACAGGGCAGACTAGATGGACCTGGAGGGCTCCTTCTGCCGAGAACTTCTATGTTTCTATCCCTTCCGGAATACAGGTCGCTGGTGGGGGTGGGGTGGGGTGGTGGAAGTACAACCACTCCCCCACTGGGCTGACTAAAGATTTCCTTCTTGCGTGTCTTCTCTTCTGTGTTTTAATACAAAAAACTTGGCATTGTTCACAGTTTTGTCAGTTACATGCTGAGCCAAAACACCTGCAACACTCAGTATGCCTATTTGCCTTTGCCATACTGGTAACTACACTTTTTAAAACCAGCATGTCCAGTTCTTTTTTTTTTTTGTTTTTCTAGTTCAGACGTGAGACTAGAAAGGGAATCACTGTCAATCCAACCTCATACTTGAGAGCCGGCAGCACTGTTTTCTTTACAACAGACCTGTGAGTCGAACAGTAATTTATTTTTTCCACTAGGTGGTGCTATAGGACCTAAAAGTTGACAGAGCACTTGTCTTCGACCAAGCACAGCCATGACTGGGTACGGTTATAAAATATGTACAGCCTCTTAAAAATACCCAGTTGGACTCCTAAAATGTAGAAAAAATACTTTAATAGGACTGGATCCTTAAAGAGCTACTGATGCCTCAAAGAAAACTTTAAAAACATAATAATTAGGTACAATTCTGCTTGCATTCCACTTATATTTTATACATTTCTCCTCCCCATAATTTAGTACTAAGGAAATGTATATGAATATATGATCATTGTCCCTTTGAGTTCCTCTGCCTCTATAGTTCACTCCCTACTCCCAGTCATAATCCTCTGTTGCTATGGGAGTAACTGTGAGATCATAAGCAGTGCTGTATGACTTCAGGTAGGGAGAAAGCAGCAGGAATAGATTAACTCTTCAGGAGCAGAAATCCTGTTTTCATACAAATGACTTCAGTAACAAACAATGAGGAGGAGCAAGACAGCACTAATGGGAAATACAAGTTGGACTGTGTCTAAATACCATGTTTTGTTAAAGTTCACCTGAATGTGTCACCAGTTCTTTAAAAGGAACTGGGAGATTTTCAAAATAAAACCATTTAAAAAGTAATAAAAATTTTTTTTTCTTGGTTCCTAAAACCACAAAGGAACTGAGAAAAACATTTAAAATGTAAAAAACTAGCACTAAAACACAGAATTCAGAGCGATACAGCAATTTGTTTAAACTAGTAATAAAATACTATAAAATAAATAAAACTTAGCACTTAATAGCTGGAGCACCGTCCGGGGTGACCACTCTCTCCAGCAGAAAACAAAGACCTGTTAGGGATATGCTGGCAGTGCAAGACAAGCACAAATAATATATATATGGGGATTTCATTAAAAAACATTCTAAGTTTGGGACACCATTCTACCATCGAAGATGCTGTAATAGTTGGGACTAGCTTTTCTAATCACTGGTGCCAGAAACTACTATGTCTAGCTAGGAGTCATGTGTTGCTCACCGGTGGGGGGTGGGGCCTTGAACTCAGCATCTCTGGTTGCTTCTACAGCTTCTTGAACTTGGAAGAATACAGGGCATCTTATGTTTTCACAGGATGGTAAATCACATCGGCTCTCAGGGATTCAAGCACTTGACTTTTACTGTGGGATTTTTATTTATTTATTGAAAAAAAAAAAATTCGGAATTACAACCCTTTGAGTCAGACTCTTTTGCAAAGGCTCCTCGTTAGAATAACACAGCATACAGGCAATTACAGAGAGAAGTTAACAAGGTGCCTAAAACAATAGCATAGAAGAGTGCAAATAAGATAACAGGAAAGAGTAACCAGTTTATTAAGATTATGTGGGTAGAGACAACCCAGAGTCGAGTAAGACCAGTAAAATATGGTGTGTAAATGACAGGGCCATACTAGTAAATGCATAGATGCATTAGCACCATAATAAGCATATACAGTGTTGATGCAGTGGGTTGACTTGTCCCAAAAGTAAATACAATGTTAGGACAGATGGTTGACTTGCTGAGGTATGGAGCAGATTACACAGTCCAATTATTTCACACATAATGAGCTGGGGGGGAAGGTGCTGTAATGGTGCAGGGAGACTAGTTGCAGTCACAGGAGGAGACTAGCTGCAGTCACAGGAGGAACTGTCAGAGAGAAATTCCCTATGGGCGGTTTTGAACGGGCTGATCTTAGTCATAGCGGAGATTGCATCAAAGCAGATTTGCTCAACGTTCATTTGATACACAAGTACTTCAGGTCCAGGGACCTCAATTCATTTATTAATAAACAGTACTACAATACTTAGGTTTTCTTGGGTAACCTCTCACTCCCCCTTGGAGCATGCCAGCCAGGCCTTAGCCTTCTGCTGCAACGAAAAGCTAACCCACTTTCATTCCCAGCAGCTCCCATCCCTTCATGATAATTCCTCACAAACACACACACAGTCTTTTTTCTGAGACATGCAGGACACCTACGGACAGCTATCTATACTTCTCAATCTCTGCTCAGGAATTCCTTATCCCCCTCTAGATCGATACCTGCCTTGTCTAGCTCCCATCCCTACAAAATGAAACAGCACTGCATCCACAGAGGTGTGCGCATCATTTTCTTTTTCAGGACACTGACAGGGAATCCTTTCACTTAATGTGAGGTCCTTTCCCCAGAGGACATAGAAACCGAATTTAACGGCAAACAAGGACTGTTTGGCCCATCCAGTCTGCCCATTTTTCCCTGCCTATCCTATCCTGTCACCACAGGCCTACTTGATCTCCAGATCCCCCCCCCGGCTTCCCTACTAAGAGTTTCTTGTGCCTATCCAATGCATGCGTGAAATCCACCACTGTTTTCGCCTCTACTACCTTTTCTGGAAGACTGTTCCAGGCATCCACCACCCTTTCACTGAAGGGCAGGACACTACAGGAGATGGAAATTTCCATGTCAGGCTCCTCCAACCCTCACCGTGGAATAGCTGATACTGGCATTTCCTACTAGATTCCATCACACACACAGGTTTGGTGCTCTACCTTGTGAACCCTCTGGCCTGCCCAAACACCTCCAGCAAATCAAACCAGGGGCAATGCACGCTAAGGGATCCTGCTCTCTTTTGCCTGAAGATCGGTCTCCTACCTTATCCATCTTTTTTTTTTTTTAACCAATTATTTTACCAGGTGAGACACACTACGCTGAAAGCTTGTTTGCAGGTACAACCTGAGAGCACGAGGAAGTTAAGTGACTTGCTCAGGGTCACACAGTATGCAAGTGGGGGCTGTGGGATTCAAACCTAGGTTTCCAGATTTGCAGCTCAGAGCCTTAAACCACTGCGCCTTACTGCTGCTGGACTTTGCATGGAATCTTACCCGATTCCCTTGGGTGTGTTAGGGCTAGTGCTACCTGCCTCAGAATACATTACATTTTCAATATCAAGTTGTTTGGCTGCTGGTATCTTGTACCTTACAATTTATTTTGTACTTTATTGGAGTATAACTGTCTATGTCTGATTCTACTGCCATGCTGCACCGATTCCTAACCTGCAGCATGTGGTCCATCTGTGCATTTAGCATCAAGACTGAACTGTTGATTCTGGGGTCGGCTGGGGGAGGAGAGGATTGTGTGTCCAAGGGACTGCTCTCCTCTCCTGGGGATGGGAGGCTATCAGACCTGGTCTCGGAGTGCCACCAGGTGGAGGCCTGGTGGTAGTGCAGATGCAGGCAGCGCAAAGCAGGAACCACAGCTATGTGATGCGCATTGTCTCCACATGCATGCATTCATGCTCAGCGGCAGGAAAGGAAGGAAATGGAAAAATGGTGACAGGGGCTTTGTGAAGCCTTGCCCAGCTGTAAGTGCTGTCCCTGGATCTGCGCTGCCACCTAGGATCACAACCTATTCTAGACTGTGTCTCAGGTGGGGAGGGAATTGAATTCCCCCTCTTGCCCCACCACAGATGGAAATCTGTGGGGGAAGTGCCTGACCAGGGGAGTCCTGGAGGAGGTAGATGCCAGTCTGGGAGATGGAGACAGGGCAGCTGAGTAGTCACCCCAAGTTACCGTAGGCCAGAAACACTTCTATGGAAAAAAGATTGAACAGTCAGAAAAGTTTGATCTGGTGTACTGCAGCAGGACTCGGAGACACACCATGAAGCTCAGGAGTGGTAAATTCATGGTGTTAGGAGCACTTTTTCTCCCAGATGGTACTGAATCTAAGGAACAGCCTACCAGCAGGGACAGTAAACATGAAGACAGCAGAGGCTGTAAGGACAGTACAGGCTGTAAGGTAAGGTTGATAAAATGTGTGCTTACCATAGGAGTCACCAAGTACCAGTGATAGTAGAGTGGGTAGGAAGTGCCTATAAATTGGTACATGTTTCCACGATACATTTATTTCCTTCCTGCTTATGAAGTGGGAGTTTGGGGGCTGATATGACAAACCTAGAGCCCTGCCATACTTTAAGTTACTGTGAGAGGTGACATGGCCTCACAAAAGGTAGATCTGCCAGACCAATGTTATTGCCTTCCTTCTTCAAAAGGTAACCAGGTGGGTGGATACAGGTCATGCATGTGGATGTAGTCTATCTGGACTTCAGCAAGACCTTCAACACCATACTGTATGGGAAAACACATGGACAAAGTACAGCAATATGGAGCCCAAACCTATGAAAGAGATGGACAGCAAACTGTCTCACAGGTAAGTGAAAGGAAACCAGGTTTCGCATACACCATAATGTGCTGCTGTAGTTGAAAGAGCAAAAATACTACTGGGATGCATTAAAGGGGTTAAGAAGCAGGACAAAGAGTTGATCCATCCCCTGTGCAATGCGTTAAGACAGACTGCACCTGGAGTACTGCATACAGTTCTCCCCATCACCGTACAGGAAGGACATCAAAAAGGTCAAGGCCTCCAGGTGAATTAGCGTTTATTTTTATTTTTTAAACTTTTTATTTGAGTATGTCCAAATACATATACAATATATTTAAACTTGGTTCCATGCTCTAGAAAGTTACAAGATATATGTCTTCTGCTAAGGATTATAAGCATATCACCCTATGTTCCATCAGTGGAGGATTAACAAGTATAGGTCTGTGTTTGCTATTGTAAACACATGTAATCTAAATATATTTTTTAAATGGCTACTTCGCCAAGACCATGGACTTTGTACTAAATATCTGTACCCAAAAAGTCCCCAAAATAATGGAGACGTCTAGATACACATTTGCTCCTTACACAGTAGTGACAGATAGTATTATTACTGCTTTTTCTCAATGAGTAAGTATAGGCTGAGAATTGAAGAAATAACTGAGGGTTATAGACTATGTAACCCTGCCCTATATAAAATCAACAGATAAACTTTAAACTCAGTGATTATCCAGTTAACTCCGATAGTCCTCATACAGGTAAATGGCCCATATTTAATGAACAGTTAAGGCTCTCTCAGTACCCCCTCAGTCTCTGAGTCCTCAGATTCCTTGCGACTGGCAAAGTCCGATTTGATTTTCTCGAGTCTCTTCCCTGCTTCTTTTTTTTTTTTTTTTTTTTTAATTTAGTTGTTTAACCAGGTATAGCACACTAAGCTGAAAGCTTTTTTACAGGAGCGACCTGGGAGCACAAGGAGGTTAAGTGACTTGCTCAGGGTCACACAGTATGCAAGTGGAAGCTGTGGGATTCAAACCCAGGTCTGGTCTGCTGGATGTCACCAGATTTTCAGCTCAGAGCCTTAGACCACTGCGCTATTCTGCCTCCTTCCTTCCTTCCTTCCAGGCTTCTGTTGGGTTATTAAAATTAAAAGTTTTACCTGCATACTGTATACACAGTTTTGCGGGATATAACAGTGCATTCGCGATCCCCAATTGACGCAGCTCGGATCTCACCACATCAAATGCCTTTCGTCTCTGGCATGTAGCATAGGAAAGGTCAGGGAAGAAGTAAATTCTAGAGCCATCTGGTAGGTGAAGCTGTCCCTTCTCTTTAGCTGCTTGCAGAATTAGTTATTTAGTGGTTGGACCTGCCGTGACCATCAGAATGGTTTGTGGTGTCCCTTCCTGCAGGGGTCTACGCCGTGGGGTGATCCAGTATGCTTGCATGATCGCTCCATCCACTGAAATGGCAAGAGTAGTCTGCACCAAAGTTGTCAAATATTCCAACAGATTATGACCTTCGGAGGTTTCTGGGATCCCTAATATCTGCACGTTGGCTAGGCGGGCACCATTCTCCAAATTTTCCAGGCGTTGACACAGTAGACTGTTTTCACTCACCAAACCTGCAGTAGCTGTAATGGCCTTTTCAGCCATCGTGTGCAATAGATTACTTTGTGTTGCTACTCCTAATTTAGTTTCCACCATCGTGACCCACGAGGTAAAACTGTCCACCTTCTTGTCTAGTTCCTTGACAAAGGCTTCTAGGTCCTAAACCGCTTTCAGGACTGCTGCGTTAGAGGGTTCGGTGTCCGAGCAATGCGTTGAGCCCTGTTGTTGCTGACTCTTAGGCCTCCCCATGTTGCCTCCAATAAAGTTGGCAAGATTACCCTTTTTTTGTACTTTAGCTGTATTTTCCAACTGTAGGACACTCGGAGAGCCAAAATCGATCCTGTAAGTTGCCCAAAGTTAAGTTTTGCAATTGCAAATATACTGAAATTAAGCCTGTAGACAGGAGCTCCTGTGAAAGACATCTTTGTCTGTCGGCAGCTAGCCACGCCCCCGTGAATTAGCATTTTTAATGGCAAGAACTAAGAGGAAAGTCTAGACATACTCAAAAATATCCAGCCCAGAGAAAGGGGGTATTGGGGTGGGGCAGAACCCACAGTAACATGAAATTCAGAATACACATAAGGAGCCAGAAGAACTGTGGGTCACCCTGGAAACAGGAAATGGGACAGCCATACAACTGGGGTTGTGTACAGGCCTCCAGACCAGGGGGAGGACATAGACACGTTACTGTTAGAAGATATACAAAACATGACAGCTAAAGGGGAGGTTCTGATAATGGGAGACTTCAACATGGCAGATAAAGACTGGTCAATGCCAGCAGGGACATCTGCCAGAACTAGACACATGGTGGATTCCCTGCAGGGGGAGAGCCTCAAACAACTGGTACAACAACCCATAAGAGACAGGGCTATCCTAGATCTAGTACTGACTAACAGGGAAAGGATCACAGATCTTCAGGTAGAAGGTCACCTGGGTGCCAGTGACCATCACATGGTATGGTTCAATTTGGCCATTAGAACAAAATCATCCCATTCCAAGGCAAAAATATGGGACTTCGGAGGAGCAGACTTTGATAAGCTGGCCAACAGAGTTAAGCTAGCCTTGGCAAAAAGAAATACAGGTGACAGGGTACATGCAAAGTGGGCAAGCATTAAGGATGCAATACTTGAAGCAACATCCCATTGTGTTAGTGAGAAAAGGAAGTGCAAAAGAAGAAGGAAACCACTTTGGTTCTCAAATACAGTAGCAGAAAAGGTCAGAGCCAAAAGGCTGGCCTTCAGGAAATATAAGGGAATGCAGCAGGATGAAGATATGGAGGTATACCAAACTTCCCTATGGGAAGCAGGGAAGGCAGTAAGGCAGGCAAGGGCCCAAAAGAGGAAACACTAGCAGAAACAGAAAAAAAAAAAAAAAAAAAAAAAAAGGTGACAAGACTTTCTATAGATACATTAGTGAAAGGAGAAAGTCCAGAGGGGGTCTTGCTAAGATCAAAGGGGATAAGGGGGCATGTGAGGAGGAGAACCATGTAAGCATCTATCCTAAATAGATACTTCTGCTCAGTATTTACTGAAGAGGAGGTAGGGCAGGGCCCACAGCTCAGCATCATGGACACAAGGGGAAGGGAGGTGTGCACTATTCCCTTCACAAACGAAAGGGTCCTAACAAGAGCTCGATAAGCTCAGGGTGGACAAGGCAATGGGACCTGATGGCATACATCCCAGAGTACTAAAGAAGCTAAGGGTGGAACTAGCAGAGCCATTATCAGAACTATTTTGTGAGTCTCTGAGCACAGGAGAGGTCCCAGAAGACTGGAGAAGGGCTCATGTGATACCACTCCACAAGAGTGGTAGCAGGGAGGAGGCAGGGAACTACAGACCAGTCAGTCTTACCTCAGTAGTGGGCAAGATTATGGAGACACTCCTTAAGTAAAGGATAGTGTAACACCTGGAATCCATAAGAGCACATGATCCAAGACCGTATGGGTTTACAAAAGGAAGGTCCTGTCACACTAATCTCATAGATTTCTTTGACTGGGTAACCAGAGTGGTGGACCAAGGGGGAGCAGTTGATGTTGCCTACCTTGATTTCAGCAAAGGTTTCGATACTGTTCCACATAAAAGATTGATTAATAAGCTGGGTAGGCTCTGGTGGGTCAGACATTGGTCAACTGGGTGGCAAATTGGTTGATGGGCAGTAAACAGAGAGTGGTGGTAAACGGTATACAGTCAGAAGAGATGCAAGTCACAAGTGGGGTACCTCATGGATCAGTCCTGGGGCCAGTCCTCTTCAATATCTTCAGCAGTGACATTGCAGATGGACTGGAGGACAAGGTTTGTCTGTTTGCAGATGACACCAAGATCTGCAACAGAGTAGATGAGCCAGATGGGGTGGGCAGAATGAGAAGAGATCTGGATAAACTAGCAAAATGGTCGGAAGAGTGGCAACTGCGATTTAACGCAAAGAAGTGCAAGATCATGCACATAGGGAAGAGAAACTCTGAAGCCACCTATAGGCTGTGAGGGGAGTCGCTGGCAGTCACAAGGGAAGAAAGAGACTTGGGTGTCATCATCACCGACGACCTGAAATCATCCAAGCAGAGCACTAAAGCAGTAGGTAAGGCTAGAGGAATGTTGGGGTGTATTAGTAGGGGTATCAGAAGTTGGAAGAGGGAGGCAATAATCCCCCTTTACAAGACATTGGTTAGGCCCAATGTGGAGTACTGCGTGCAGAACTGGAGGCCACACCTTTACAAGGACATAAACCAAATTGAGGCAGTCCAGAGAAGGGCATCCAAAATGGTGCAGGGACTGCATCAGAAAATATATGAGGACAGATTAACTGAGCTCAATATGTATACCCTAGAGCAAAGGAGGGAGAGAGGTGACATGATTGAAACATTCAAACACCTTAAGGGTATTAACAAGGTGAAAGAGTCTGACATGTTTCAATATAAGAAAAATAGCAGGACAAGACGACACAGCATGAGATTAGAGGGAGGCCGATTAAGGGGTAATGTGAGGAAGTTCTTTTTCACAGAAAAGGTGGTGGATGCATGGAACGGCCTACCTCAGGAAGTGGTGGATATGAATACAGTGCAGGGCTTCAAACAAGCATGTGATAGGCAT
The DNA here is from genome assembly GCA_016271365.2 of Neoceratodus forsteri. Lineage (NCBI taxonomy): Eukaryota > Metazoa > Chordata > Ceratodontiformes > Ceratodontidae > Neoceratodus > Neoceratodus forsteri. The sequence continues at coordinate 261,920,642 of CM057452.1, read as the reverse complement.
AAGGGAGCAATACAGATGAGTAAAAATAGATAGGCCATTGACAGAGCAAAGGCCAATGGCACATTCATAAGGTAGAAAAAGAAATGGGCAGACTGGATGGGCCTTGCGGTCCTTATCTGCTGACAACTTCTATGTTTCTATGTTACAGTGTTTTCAATACCAAAATGGTTAGTGTAGCGTATACACATCTGTTTCAGCTGGTGTGTGCAAGCAGAACTAGCAGGCAGGGGAAGGGTAAAGGGACACATCAGGAAGCATTACTTCACATAGTGGGTGTTGGCACTAAAATTGGGGAGAGGAGGTAGGATAAGAGGAAACATCAGAAAGCATTACTTCACACAGAGGCTCAGACTTTCAAAGCAGGACTTAATGTATGTGTCCATAATTAGACTGGGTTCAGTCACTGCCATGAGGCACAAGAGGAAGACAAGATGAACTCAGAGTCCTTTCCCCATCAAAACTATTTTACATCTGTACTGCTGTACAAACTGGGGATCTCTTCTTGCTTTCACTGGCATTCTCAGACTTTTCCTCAGCATTATTAGCTACTGTTAGATGCCACTGTGCAAAAACTTTTCTGCTTTGGTCTGCCTCTTGTCTCGCGTATTTGGCCCTTCCACTCCTTCACCAATACAATTATAAACCTGTTTCTCTTTTACATTCTTTCATTTAAAATCTTCCTAAGGTAGTAATAAATATGGGCAGACTTAATGGGATGCCAATCTCCTTCTGCTGTTGGTTCTAGGTTTCTGGTTTTTTTTCTCTCTATACTACACAGTGTCACGTAGCTTTCTTTCCAATTTTTTTGGCAGATTTAGGTGCTGGCTCCCTGTGCTGAGAAGGCTAGTGTAGATATGGATGAATTCGCATTGTCAGAATCCTTGCTCTCCAATGCAATACTTTTGTGCACCCCGGTGGTAACTTGTGCTACACAGACAGTTATTTCCAATACAGCAGAACCAATGCCCTCTTGTGGCAACTGCTTAGATTACACAGCAGCGTCGATTCAATTTCCGTCTCTCTCATACTGTGGTAAACTTTAAAACTCTTAGCAATTACAAAAAAAAGAAACACTGCATTTTTTGGGAAAAATGTACAACACTGAGTAATCCTTTGCAATAAACACACTAGAAATTAGTGTACAACAACAGCACATTTAAATGAAATCAAAACTCCTTGCCATCTTGCATTTGGACTACTAAATCACGTTGCCTTCAAAGCAAGGCTCAAGGAACATCTCTCTGAACACTGCTTGTAACTGTTTCAGGTACTCTGTATACCTCACCTGTCTTTGTACTTTTCCAAAGTTTCTTTCACGTAAGGTCCATCTCCATGTTGCTACTGTGAAAGGGATACTGTTCAAGGGAGCTCGCACAGTTATCAAAATAAATAAATAAAAGATACTGCGTAAAAGAGGATAGGAAATTATTTCCAACTGGCAGCTGATAGGAATGTTCCCATTTTCAGAAATATTTACACCCTTAAATGATTGCTGTTTAACTGAATAAAAGTTTATGTGAAACACATAATTTGTCACCAGATAAGGACTGCTTAGCCCAACCAGCCTGCCCATTTTCTCCCTGTCTATACGGTCAGCTGACCCTACCTGATCTCCAAGTACTCCCCCACCAAGATTCCTTTGTGCCTAATCACATGCACGCTTAAAACCCACCACTTTTTTCACAACCACTACCTCCGCTGGAAGACTTCCAGGCATTCACTCATTCAGTGAAGTAGTACTTCCTCACATCTCCCCTAAATTTCCCTCCTTTCAGCTTCAGTGGATGCCCCCTAGTTCTCGTGCACATTCTCTTCTGAAAAATACTCACCACCTGTACCTTATTCACCCCAGTGAGGTACTAACACGTCTCTATCATGTCACCCCCTCCACTTTTCCAGGATGCAAACAGGGTTCCCCCACAGCCCTCAGATACAGGGGAGGTGGTTGTGGTGACTGAGGTTGAAGGTGTATTATTTCTTGGGCCTTCCATATACACTGTACAAATACATAAGTGGTTTTAAGTAAGGTTTAGAGCACTGGTATCAAAACAAGGGTAGTAGTGCAATAAAGAATGGTGGTAAGAGGCAATTTTGGAGGATTTCATAAAAACAAATTAGGTTGATGGCTACAAATATTGGGTGGTGGTAAAAAAAAAAAAAAAAACACAGACGGTTGTAAAAAATATAGGGTGGTGACCCACCATAATGAATAAGAAACACTGGTGAAAACTGAGATCCCTCAGTCTCTCCTCATGGAACTCATGAGGCAGCCTCTGCATCATTTTAGTTGTCCTCCTCTGGACAGCCTCTACCCTGTCTATGTCCACCCTGCGATGTGGTCTCTAGAACTGGACACGGTACTCCAGGTGGGGTCTCACCAACAATCTATACAGTGGTAACACTTCTCTCCTGTGATTCCCCTCTCTATGTACCCTAGTGTAGTACATTGAAGTTAGGGGCACTGCAGGGGAAAGGGAGCTCTCTCCCCAACGTAGAGATTTTCTTTTTTTTTTTTTTGCTAGGTCCTCCCAGCATTCCACCCCTCCCATTGCCTGCAGTCCCACCAACCCCTCCCAGTCCCTTTGTTCGTTTTTGCACCATCCGGCAAGGAAAAGGGGGAGTCGGGGGCAGAAGACCCTCCCTGCAGTGCTTGTGTGGCCCAATCTCCTGGCCAGATGCCAGGACCTCCCCTGTCCTACAAAAGGGCCGGGAAGTGGCTGTAGAGGGGAGTCGGCAGCATAGTGAGGAGGGTGGAGGACGTGGGGAGTACAAACAAGAGGAAGGTACCTGTACGGCGTCCATGGCTCCCTCGGCATCGCTCCCCTCCAGCTCCGGTCCAGGGATGGGGTGGCAGCAGCAGGGTCGGTTGGGTGGAGTGCAGCTCCCGGCCGTGACCTATTCTCCCCAGGCAGAGCCCCGATCGGTGAGGGGGGAAGAAAACGGAAGATGGACCAAGTTGTGCTGCCAAGAACTAGGTCCAGGCAGGAAATGCAGCCCCAACCTGTAGTTCCACCCCAGCAGCCATGCTGTGCAAAGGAAGAGGCTGGGTGGAAGGGCGGCTCCCCAGTGGCTTGCCCAGACCCATGCCAGCAGGGCAAAGAACCGAGCCGTGGTGGTGAGGGGGCCATGAGCCCAATTTTGTATTTTACTCACCCAGGTGCAGGGGGCAGAAAGTGGGGAGGGAACAGAAAGCTAAGGGGAAAAATAAAAAGGGCCAGAGCCCAGAATTGTAGGGGAGTCATAGTGAGCTTCCAGGAAGGGCAGATAGCCCTAAGGAGAACTGGGGGGCCTGAGCAGTGGGCCAATGGCCCAGAGAGGAAAAAGAAAGAGGCCCCAGGATGGACCACAGCCCACCAAGTTAGTATTTCTAATTATTTTTTTCTTTCTTGTTTTGTCTGGGGGTGCCCAGAAGACAATCTGGGCTACATAGCAGCTCAACCCAAGACAAGCCTTTGTCAATGCCGAATGTTGATTGCTTTGCTCCGTTGAGCCTGCTCACTCCCCCTGTCACTTGCTCGTTCTGTTTCTCTTGGCGCTGCAGGCTACACTTTTGTACTGGGCTCCAGCCTGCACTGGCACCTTTGTCTGCCCACAAAGAAATCTGCAGCTGTCCCAACAGAGCTCCGTTGAGGTCACTCAGTCTCCCTCTCTCACACAAATTTTGTTTCTCCTGGTGCTGCAGGCTGCCCTTTTGTACTGGGCTCCTGCCTCTGTTGGTGCCTTTTTCTGCCCACAAAGAAATCTGCAGCAGTTCCGACAGAGCTCCACTGAGCTCACTCACTCCCCCTCTCTCACTCGCTCGTTCAGTTTCTGTCAGTGCTGCAGGCTGCCCTTTTGTACTGGGCTCCTGACTACATTACTGCCTTTTTCTGCCCACAAAGAAATCCGCAGCAGTCACGATAGAGCTCAGTTGAGCTCGCTCACTTCCTTCTTTCAGTCACTCGTTCTGTTTCTTCCGCCGCTGCAGGTTGCCCTTTTGTACTGGGCTCCTGCGTTGGGGCCTGTTTCTGCCACAAAGAAATCCACAGCAGTCCCGACAGAGCTCAGTTGAGCTCGGTCACTCCCCCTCTTACTTGCTCGATCTTAAGTTAGCCAGCCTGGGAAAAGAACTGGCTGGAGAATAGGACACAGAGTAATAGTAAATGGAGTCCACTCTGAAGAAAGGGGGGTTACTAGTGGGGTACCGCAGGGTTCAGTATTAGGACCGGTCCTCTTCAATGTCTTTGTAAGAGACATTGCAGAGGGACTGGAAGGAAAAGTATGTTTCTCTGCAGATGACACAAAGATCTGCAACAGAGTTGATGCACAAGGTGGGGTGGAAAGGATGAGAAGGGACTTGGCAAGGTTAGAGGAATGGTCAGATGTATGGCAGCTTAGATTCAATGCTAAGAAGTGCAAGGTAATGCACCTGGGAAACAAAAACCCAGGGGAAGAGTACACAATGGGGGGTGAGATACTAACAGCAACAAAAATGGAAAGGGACCTGAGAGTAGACATATCAGATGATCTAAAGGTGGGCAAGCAATGTGAGAGGGCACAAGGAGGGCTGGGGGGATACTGGGATGCATAGGGAGAGGCATCACCAGTAGAAAACAGGAAGTTATTATCCCTCTGTACAGACAGCTGGTGAGACCCCATCTGGAGTACTGCGTGCAGTTCTGGAGACCCAATCTCCACAAAGACATACTGTAGACAGGATGGAAGCTGTCCAGAGAAGGGCAACTAAAATGGTGCAGGGTCTGCACCAGAAGACATATGAAGAGAGACTTAAGGAGCTTAATATGTATAGCCTCGAGGAAAGGAGGAAGAGGGGGGACATGATAGAAACTTTCAAGTACCTCAAGGGAATCAACGAAGTCCAAGAGGGTAGCATCTTTCAAAAAAAGAGGTGTGCAAGAACAAGGGGGCACAATTTGAAGATGGGGGGGGCGGCTCAGAGGTAATGTAAGGAAGTATTTTTTCACAGAGAGGGTTGTGGATGCATGGAACGGCCTTCCGGAAAAGGTTGTGGAGTCAAAAACAGTGGTGGAATTCAAGCATGCATGGGACAGTCATAAGGCAATTCTAGGGGGTGGGGTAGCAAGAAGTAGGCTACTGGTTAACTAGGATCTGCAGCTTAACCATTAGGTAGGGAAATGGGCAGACTGGGTGGGCCAAGCGGTCCTTATCTGCCGTCAAATTCTATGTTTCTATGTTTCTAATCTGTCCCAAACACAGATTTCCTACAGCGACCGTGCTATTCTGCGGCAGGACTGCAAAAACATTTAGGCCAGGATGTGAAAAATGACAGCTGTACTGTTCATAAGGAGGTGTGAAAAAATGCCAGTGTTGAAAATCTGGAGTGAAAATATTACTGATTTGCAAAGTTACAAGAGTGCATGGAAACTGCACAACACACGCTTGTAACACAGTCATTTTATGGACTTTCATCACAAAATTTTCAACATAGGCATTTTAAGACCTCAGCTCATGAACAGCGTCACTGTGGTTTTCTTAATGTGTCCCGAACACTGATTTCCCCACAGTGACCGCATTATTCTGCGCTGGAAGTGCGAAAATGCATTTCGGGCAGGATGTGAAAAAGGACTGTTGCACTGTTCATAAGGAGGTGTGGGCGTATCCAGTCATTGCTTTGTCTCCACTCCAGAGACCCTGCTGTAATACAGGACCACGGAGGACACTGGGTGGGAGGGTGGGCAACTCTAAAGTTCGGCACAGCTCCATTGAGCTTGCTCCCACTCCCCCTCTCTCACTCGCTCACTCATTCTACTTCTCCCGACGCTGCAGGCTGCCCTTTTGTACTGGGCTCCTGCTTGCGTTGGCGCCTTTTTCTGCCCAAAAAGAAATCCGCAGCACTCCCGACACATCTCCGTTGAGTTCACTCAATCCCCCTCTCTCACTCGCTCATTCTGCCTCTCCCCACGCTGCAGGCTGCCCTTTTGTACTGGGCTCCTGCCTGTGTTGGTGCCTTTTTCTGCCCACAAAGAAGTTCACAGCTGTCCCGACAGAGCTCCGTTGAGGTCGCTCACTCCACCTCTCTCACGCGCTCAATCTGTTTCTCCTGGCGCTGCAGGCTGCCCTTTTGTACTGGGCTCCTGTCTCCATTGGCGCCTTTTTCTGCCCACAAAGAAATCAGCAGCAGTCCCTACAGAGCTCCGCTGAGCTCACTCACTCCCCCTCTCAGTCGCTCGCTCCGTTTCTCCCGGCGCTGCAGGCTGCCCTTTTGTACTGGACTCCTGCCTGCATTGGCACCTTTTTCTGACCATAAAGAAATCTGCAGTAGTCCCGACAGCTCAGTTGAGCTGGGTCATTCCCCCCTCTCACTCGCTTGATCTTAATCTGTCTCAAACACTGATTTCCCACAGCGACTGTGCTATTCTGCGGCAGGAGTACAAAAACATATTTTGGCCAGGATGTGAAAAATGACAGTTGTACTGTTCATAATGAGGTGTGAAAAAATGCCAGTGTTGAAAATGTGGCGTGAAAATATTACAAATTTGCAAAGTTACAAGGGTGTGTGGAAACAGTTCAACGCACGCTTGTAACACAGTCATTTTATGGAGTATCGTCACCAGATTTTCAACATAGGCATTTTAGGACCTCTGCTTATAAACAGTGTCACTGTCATTTTCTTAATCTGTCCCGAACACTGATTTCCCACAGCGACTGCGCTATTCTGCGCCGGAAGTGCAAAAACACATTTCAGCCAAGATGTGAAAAATGACAGCTGTACTGTTCACAAGGAGGTGTGAAAAAAATGTCAATGTTAAAAATCTGGAGTGAAAATATTGCAAATTCGCAAAGTTACAAGCATCCGTACCAAAAACGCAACGCACACTCGTAAAGCAGTCATTTTTGGGATTTTTTCCACCAAATTTGCAACACAGGCTTTTTGAGAGCCCACCTCATGAACAATGGCACTGTAGTTTCACTAATCGGTCCCGAAAGGTGATTCCGTGCAGTGATCGCAAAATCACCTTTCGGGCCCGAACAACACCATGATAGTGGCAGAATTTATGAAGAGGAGTCCCAAAAACCCCATGTTGAAAATTTGGTGCCAAAAATTCCCAAAAAATGCCTGAGATATGCACCAAAGTTGAAAAAAAACCCTATTTATGCCATTATACAGCTTACCGCCATTTCTTCAGTTCGCGGTTGACTTTGAAGAGTGAGCGTGTTCGATCGACAGAAGATAAATGGCACCAGACTTAGCGAGTAAGTATGGGGTGAGGGAGTGTGTGGGGAGGCAGGGTGCGCAGTAGGTGGGTGCGGGTTGTGGGAGGGGGCAGGGAGACCACGAGGGACCATTTTCTTTTTTGACAGGTTTAAAAAAATAAATAAATAAAAATATTGTGGGACTTTTTTTTTTTTTTTTTTCCCTAACAGGGCCATTTGGCCCAACAGAGTGTTTTTTATTGGGGGGGCAGCTCTAGCCAACAGGGGATTGGGCACCCCCTTGGCACAACTGTACTGCATGTTTGGGGTAAATTATGTCGATGGGGAGTGAGCTTCCCATCAGCAAATGAAACTGGAGGGGACATAATGCTCGACAGGGAGGGGCTCCCCATCGGCAACATGAGCGTCAGGGTACTGAAGCCGGCCCGAGGAGTTGGGGCCCCCATCGGCGGTGGGGCGACATTGTTTAGAACATGGCAGCAAGCCGCCACCATGTTCACAAACAATATCACAGTAATAAGGTTCCGCTCAGCAATGACGGGTTGTTCCTCATTGCAGCAGAATGGCTTACGCTGCAAGACGAGGCGGCCCCTGACTGCAGCGGCTGAAACCTGACAAGGTTGTGGGACGCTGGCTGAACTTGTGTCAGCAGCAGCATGCCACCCCATTGGGAAAAGTGGGCCAAGCCTCCAAAGGCTGTGGGAAGCATTAGCCACAACAATGCCGCACCTCCACAACCTGCTTCTGCAGCAAGCTGCCGCAATATGTTTCTTGTGCATGCGCACAATCAACATAAAAAGGGGACGGGGCGCCACGACTTAAATGCCCCCGAGAGGTTGCGGAAAGAAGCAGACCAGGGGCACAGTGGGGTTAAGGCCCCTGGGGTCTGTGTGGGTGCCATTCTGCACCAAGGAGCAGGAACAAAAACAGAGGCCCTTGGTCGGCTGCCCGGGGGGGGGGGGGTGCTAGCTGTGAGGGTCCAGCAGCCAGGCCCAGGAGTTCCAGAGACCCAGGCATAGGGGTGGTTAGTAACATTGATGGGACAGGAGTGTGGCTCCAGAAACAGCCAAAGACATCCTTAAAGATGCAGCACCAACTTGGGGAAGGGAAATAGTCTCATGGCCTAAGTGGCCCAGCACCCAAACCGAACTGTACTGTTACCTGCCTAGTACCCCCTAGAGACTGTACTTCCCACAAGAACTGAACTGTCTGCCAGAAACTGAATTGTTTGCTTGCTACTGAACTGTGTCATCGAATTGCGCCTTGGTGTACCGGACATACAGCTTTGCCTTTGTTGCCTAAACTAGCTTCACCAGAGCCCGAAGCTGACCCAGGAAGGTCCCCGGCCCATCCGCCATCAGCAGCAGAACCACATCTAGTGATATCAGCATGTTCCGAAGTTCCGCCGCAAGTGCCCTAGCAGCAGCCCTGCGACGGTCAGTGGTAGAGAGCCACTAGTGAGGTATCCAGTAGTGAGTCAGCTTAGGAGTCGCCTCGGCTCAATCTTGAGGGACCACAGTTAACGTCATGCATGCCCTTTTATTATTCTGTCGGCCATCCATAAATGTGCGTGTGCCCATGTCACTCCGCAGAGGCAGCTCTAAGATCGTTTCGTCAGCAGTCATCTTATTGAGAGGTCATCTGGGGTTGGGGACCTGCCAGTGGTCACTGCAGCGGATCGTCTAGAGAGCCACCTGCTAACCAGAAGTCTTCAGCTTCTTGCCTGGAGTTGCAGATGATTGCCAAATTCTTCACTGATCAGCTAGCAGTGTTCCTCGTTATGTTCGGTTCCATCAGGGGACGCCCCGTTACGGCCCATTTACAAAAGCGCTTTGTAGGGTCAATGCCCACCTGCTGATCAGCCGTCGCAGAGGAAAGTCCAAGCTTGGTTCGTCAGTTGTTTCATCACCTTGGCCAAGGGCGTGTAGGACTTGGACTAAAACGGGTTGACCCCCTGTTCTGGGTTCAAGTCAATTGTTGCTCCTGATCATATTGTTTTGTTGTTTAGGTTTATCATCCTGTAGCATTGTAGAAAACCGTTATCTTGTTTTTATTGTCCCAGGTAAACAAACCTCTTGCATCTTGCATCTTTGACAAGACTGTTCAACTTGTCCATGGACACGGGGTGGTGCCCGGGGACTGGAAGAGGATGGAGGTGGTTGCACTACATAAGGGGGGGAAGCAAGGAAGAGATGAAAAACTACTGCTCTGTCAGTTTCACCTCAATGGTGGGGAAGGTAATGGAGAGGTTGCTGAAGGAAAGGGTGGTGGAATACCTGGTGGCCAATGGTATGCAAGACGAAAGGCAGCATGGCTTCACAAATGGAAGGTCATGTCAGACTAACCTGATGAGAGTTTTTCAATTGGGTGATGCAGGTAGTGGACATGGGTGGGGCGGTGGACGTGGCCTATCTTAACTTCGGCAAGGCCTTCGACACCGTCCCACACAGAAGGCCAGTAAATAAGCTGGAGAGCATGGGTGTGGGCCAGAAAGTTACTAGGTGGGTGGAAAACTAGCTGATGGGAAGGTGTCAAACAGTGGTGGTAAATGGGTCACATTCTCAGGAACAGGTAGTGTTCAGCGGGGTGCCTCAGGGGTCTGTACTGGAACCCCTGCTCTTTAACATCTATATTAGGGATCTAGCATGGGGACTGGACGGTAGGGTGTGCCTATCTGAGGACGATACGAAAATCTGCAATAGGGCAGACTCACAAAGAGGAGTGGAGGTCATGAGGCGAGACCTGTAGAAGCTGGAGGAGTGGTTGGAAACCTGGCAACTAAAATTTAATGCGAAAACATGTGCAGTGATGCACCTGGGGTGGAAAAACATGAAAGCAACTTACTTTCTTGGGGAGGGGAATCAAAGAAACAGAACAGGAGAGGGACCTGGGGATTATTATATCAAGGAATCTTAAGGTGGGGAACCAGTGTAGTGAGGCGGTGGGCAAGGCAAATGGTATGCTGGCCTGCATTGCGAAGGGATTTACTAGCAGAAGGAGGGAGGTGCTCATGCCACTGTACAGAACTATGGTGAGGCTGCACTTGAAGCATGGGTTGCAGTTCTGGAGACCGCACCTACATGGGGATATTGAGATGATGGAGAGGGTTCAGAGAAGAGCAACAAAGATGGTGCGTGGTATGCAAGGAAAACCATATGAGCAGATATGGAGGGAGCTGAATCTGTACCGACTAGAAAGGGGTGGGGGGGGGAAACATGATTGAGACTTTAAGTACTTGAAGGAGATAAATAAGGTGAAGGAAGGGAACTTGTTCAAAAAGAAGGAGGGAGCAAACACGAGGGGACATAGCCTCAAATTAGAAGGTGGGAAAGACAGAGGGAATGTCAGGAGGCCTACAACAGGCTGCCAGAGGAGGTGGTGGGTTCTGAATTGGTGGGGGGGATTCAAGACAGCATGGGACAGACATATGGGGATGGGAGGAGGGGAGAAAGTCCAAAGCCAGTAAAAAAGAGGAGGGGGCAGGGGAGGGTGTAAAGGGCAGACCAGATGGGCCGGTGTAGTCCTTTTCTGCCACCACAAATCTGTGTAATCTTGGTCACTGAGTAAGCTTCCTGCCTCTCCTTCCAGATTCGTCTGGCCTGTCCTATAATTGTTTAGGGAACCTTTTGGCCTGCTACACTAACTTTCCCTCTGGCCCTGCCTACTGCCTTGTTGCACTGCCCTGCCACCTTGAGGTCATCAGATGCCATCAGATACGATAACCCCAAGGTCCCTATCTTGTTTAGTGACTGTCTAATATCTATTCCCTCATTTTATACACTGTCCTGAGATTCTGTGCCTTAGTTGCATGACTTTGCACTTTTTTTGCACTGAAACCCAGATGCCATACCCTTGAACACTCATCGAGTTCTCAGGTCTCTATTCATTCTCTTCATCCACTCCAGAGTACAGTATCTACTCTAGTGCAGATTTTGGTATCATCTGCAGAGAGGCGCACGTTCCCTTTCAGCTCCTCTGCAATGTCACTTTGAGGACATTGAAGAGGACTAGTCCCAGTACTGAGCCCAAAGGTACTCCACTGCTCACTCTCCCCTCAGAGTGAGTGCCATTTACCGCCACCCTCTGTTGCCTATCCATCAACAAGTTCCATCCCCAGTTTATGAGTCCCTCCCCCAAACTGCCTAGTTTCCTTATAAGCCTCCTATGTGGTATGGTGTCTAATACCTTGCTGAAGCCTGAATAGGCCAATGTCCTCGGACCCACCCTGATCTATTTCCCTTGTCACCCAGCTGAAGACACTAATTAGGTTCATCTGATAAGAACCCCCCCCCCGTGAATCTGTGCCATCTCGAGTCCTGTAACCCAACAGATTCAAGATACTCCACTAGCTTTTCTTTTATTAGTGCGTCCATTTACCTCCCCACCACTGACATTAGACTGACCGGCCTATAGCTGCCAGCCATCCTACCTGCTGCCGCTTTTATAAAGCGGAACTACATCTGCCCTCCTCCAGTTCTTTAGAACCATTCCTATTTCCAATGAGTTTTTGAACAGAGCCTGTCAAAGAGGTACACCCAGCCCCTTAGCCTTATCCACGTTCAGATTTCCAAGTCCTCTCAGGACTCTTTCCTCTGTGAATGGACTAGAGTCCACCTCCCTCCTTCAAGTGTTCCTGTTGCTTCTATGTGGTCTTTTCCCATCTCCCTCCACTATGAAGACTAAGCACAAGTGGGCCGGCCTGGTGCTGCTGAGGGTTGAGGCACTGAACACCACACCTCGCGCCATGCCGACGACCTAGATTCAGGAACAGACTTGGGTCACTCGGGGGCTGGCAGGGGTGAGGAAGGATCAAGCATTCGTAGACAGCTCTCCTTCCTTGGAGAGGGGGGACAGAGTGGCGTGCTGTTTGACTGACACACAGCAGCGGCTGGGTGTCAGTGCATACGTGAAGCCAGAACAGGGAGGGCCCCACATCCAGGGCGTAAGGCTGCCTCCGTGGTTCCATGGTGTGAAGGCAGTATGGCGCAGTGGTTTAAAGTTCTGAGCTGCAAATCTGGAGACCTGGGTTTGAATCCCACAGCCCCCACTTGCATACTGTGTGACCCTGAGCAAGTCATTTAACTTCCTTGCACCTGTAAATAAGCTTTCAGCTTAGTGTGTCTCACCTGGTTAAATAATTGGGAAAAAAAAAAACCTCCGCTCATTACATGTTCGTGGGACCTGGGGAGAAAAATGAGAAAAATTTGAAAAATGGAGCTGGCAGGCTCCAAGATGGCTTGGGCGCCCGGGGCCAGAGAATGAGCCCTCACAGAAGGGCTGGAGCTGCCTGCCTACTCCAGAAAAATATGTAAATAAAAAAAAAAAAAATGACTGAGCAAAAGTATCTGTTTTTTCCATCCTGACCCTCCTCTGCACAATCTTCCCCTGCTTCCCCTCACAATAACTCCTGTTTCTTCCTCTCTTCGCTTTTGTATCTGAAAAAGGTCTTGTCCACTTTAGTTACCCCTTTGGCCATCCTTTCCTCCATTTGAACCTCTGCACCTCTCACCGCCTTCCCTACTTCCCTCTGCTTTTCCTAGTAAAACGTCCTACCTTCTTTCCCCTGTGTTTCCTTGTACCTCCCGAATTCCACTCCTTCAGCCTTTACCTTTGCAGCCACTTCTCTTGAGAAGGATAGGGTGGGCAAGAAAGGGGGAGGAGAGGCTCTTTACGTGAGGTGATAGCATTAAATCAACAGAGAAACAGGGACTACAGGGAGGGGTGGAGGTACTGTGGGTCACCCTAAAGATGGGTAATGGAGCTGCTATTCACACTGGCGTGATCGACAGACCTCCAGCACAGGGGGAAGTGGAGGATAAGATTGTGGTGGAACCATCTAAAAAACAAAAAAAAAGTAAGGGGGAGGTGCTACTGGTAGGGTACTTCAATCTGTCGGATGTACACTGAAGCATCCCAGCTTCAGCTTCAGCTAGGAGTACAGACATCCTGGACTCCCTACAGGAGGCGTTCCTCAGGCAACTAGTAAGAGAGCCCACTCGTGAGGGGGCAATTTTGGACCCTGTACTCACCAACGGGGATAGTAAGTAAGTAAGTAAAATGTTATTTCTAAAAGGCCGCTCACAGCGCCTTTACAATACAAATACAAACAATTCAGTAAACATCTTAAAATACAAACCATAATCCCCTTAAAACAGCGTACAAATCCAAGGCCTACGTTTCCCAAATAAACATGTTTTGAGGGAGCTTTTAAACCCCTCCATGGTCAGGCTTTCACGTATCTGACAAGGTAGAGAGTTCCACAGGGTAGGGGCCATAAAGGCAAAAGATCTTCCCACAGACGTCTTCAAGTGTACCCTGGGAACCTCTAGCAATCCCTCATCAGAGGATCGGAGGGAGCGGGAGGGACGATAGGGAATTAGGAGGTCTTGCAGGTAATGGGGTCCCAGCTCATGTAGGGCTTTATAGGTCAGCAATGTGTCCTTGAAAGGGATTCGCTATTGTATAGGCAGCCAGTGCAGTTCATGCCGCTCAGGTGTTGTGTGACTGGATCTAGGGGTTCCAGTTAACAACCTGGCTGTTACATTCTGTACTAGCTGCAGTCGGCAAATATCCACTCCTGGTAGCCCTAGGTAAAGGAAATTGCAGTAGTCTAACCGGGTGGTGACAAAGGCATGGACCAATGTTGACAGATCCTCGGACAGAACCAGGTGCTTCATCCTGGCGATGTTTCTGAGATGGTAAAAGGAGGACTTGACTTCGGCTGACATCTGAGCCTACAGGCTCAAACCTTCGTCAAGCACCAACCCTAGGTTACGCACCTGGTTCGAGGCATTAAGCAGGCTACCGCCAAGATGTAAACTGGATGATTTTCCTGCCCCTGACCCAGCAGTCCTCAGATCCGGGTCCACAAACACCACCTGTTTTCTCCGGGTTTAACCTCAGCCAGCTGGCACTCATCCAGTTCTGTATCTCCTGTAGGCAGTTAAACATCGAGACTGTATCATATTCCTGGCCAGGTACAAAGGACATGTACAGTTGAAAATCATCTGCATAGCAGTGAAAACTCAACCTGTACCGCCTAATAATGTCCTCTAGTGGTAGCATGTACACTGTGAACAACATGGGGGAAAGCACAGAACTCTGCGGCACCCCGCAGGGAGGACTTCGAGGGGACGAGGAATAAATTCCTGACACCACCCTTTGCAGTCTGCCCTCAAGGAACTGTCGTCAAGGCACAGGTCAGGAAGCACAGGGAAATCCTAGGAGCAGTTGTAAAAATCACCAAAACTTTATTGTAGCAGTAACATAAAAAAAATATAAACTTGTTCATAAGAACTATGTACAGAGGCAAAATAAAATCTTTCTTGTAATCTTTTTGCAGTTCAACTTAGTTCTTTTAGAAGTCTTTTCAACCCCCATCCTTAGCAAACATCCTGTCCTTGTAGGTTTCAGGCAGGATAAACAGAATGTGCTTGCTGAGGGGCCCTTTCTGCAGCTTTTGAAAAAAAAAAAACTAAAAACTGAACTCTGATAACCTCGAATTCTCAATACCTTTTTCAGTTATGACAAAATACAAATATATATATATTTCAACAGTAATACTATATATTTTCCAAACAATAGGGATCCCAATATCAGTTACATTTCCATATATTGATTTACACATATTTTTAGATTAACTGATATAAATAAGCAAGGAATGAAAAACAGACAAGAAAAAACTGAGAGACAGAAAGAGAGGCAAAGATTGCGAGACTGTTTGGGTTGATCAAGTCCGAGGTCTCACTGGAAAATTTGGTTGCGCCACCAGATAGAGACAGAAAAAGAAAAACTAAATCCTTGCATTTGAACACTGTCTCCATAACAAATGGGACAAGGTCCTATTCCACCCTGTCACAGGTACAATCAAAACCAATTGAGGACTGTTCCCTCCAGTCCAGAAAAGAACCGCAGGCATTCCAGCAGTGCCCCATGGTCCACAGTGTCAAAAGTTGCTGAGAGATCAAGAAGAACCAAGATGGAACAGGCTCTCAGATCTCTCGCCACTAGAAGGTCATTAAGTACTCGAACCAGGGCAGTCTAGGTGCTATGCCTTTTCCTGAAGCCAGACTGGAGAGGGTCATAGATATTATGGCTACATAAATTATCTTTCAGCTGCAAAGTGACCACCTTTTCAATAACCTTCCCTATAAAAGGTAGGTTAGAGACCAGTCTGTAGTTGGCAGGGCAGTCTGGGTCCAAGGAGGGCTTCTTCAGCAGTGGCCTAACCACCGCTTCCTTTAAGGGATCTGGGTAGATCCCTCTCTCCAAGGAAGCCGAGACTATCCGAGCTAGGACTGGGCCAATAACCTCAACACACCCTACGAGAAGGCACGTTGGGCCCAGGTCCAAACTACAGCAAGTTGGTGACAGAGTCTGGATGATCCTCACTATATCCATGACTACCGGCTGGCTGAAGGCAGACTAGGTCAGTTGGGTATTAATACCACTCGGTAGGTCACCACAAAAACCCATGAGGAAACATTGGCTGATCTCTGTCCTGATGGTGGACATCTTATCAGCGAAAAACTGAGCAAACTTCTCACACTTTTCCTGTGACAGCGCTCCTCCAGCCCGTAGACAGACTGGATTGCACAGTCTGTCCACGGTCCGGAAGAGCTGGGCTGGTCTGTTTCTTGCTGCAGCAATTTCCCTGGACAAGATTTCTGCCTTCTTATGGGAAATTGCCGATTGGTAGATCTCATAATGGTCCAACAACCTAAGTCTGTCCATCTCCAGGAGAGTTTTCAGACAATGTCTCTCCAACCTTCGCCCCTGCTTCTTCAATTCCCTTAGTGATCCATCAAACCGTGGGGTACCAGGGCGAGAGGTCAGAGGGAAAATATTAACTGGAGCAATGGCATCCAGGGCCTCAGCTACTACCCTATTATAAGCCAGCACCAGATACCCTGGGTCACTGCTATGTAACAGAATACCCGAAAGGTCCGGTACCGTCATATGGCCTTCAGGTGTCACCTGTCTTAAAGGATGATACTGTACCATTTCCTTAGGGGCAGGCCAAATTTGGGGGGGGGAAACTAAACCCCAAGGCATGATGTCAGACCATCCAACAGGATCCACCTCCATATTCGAGATCTCCATCCCCAGGTGGAACACCAAGTCCAACGAGTGCCCTTTTTCATGTGTTGCAGTGGTAAAAACCCATGTCAGGCCCAATTAATCCATCCATCAACTGGGGGAGGTCCTGTCCAAGGTACGAGAGTTAATCGTCGACCCAGGCACTGAAGTCCCTTCAAATTAACCATCTGGGGGACTCCAATACCACCTCGGTGAAGTCCGCTACCTCCTTCAGGAATACCCTCCCATCCCCGGGTGAATGATAGATGAGAAGGATCCGGAGTCCTGCACCCTCAACAACCATGCACTTGAAGGAGTTGGTGCTCCCCACTGGCACCTCCCTGAGGCTCAGTTCCTGTCTAAAACAGACTGCGACCCCCCCCCCCCGGTCCACTCTCGGGTGGTGTATCACCGAGAACCCGGATGGTATTGCAGCAGCCAAAATAGGTCCTGCATTCTCATCCAGCCAGGTCTCGGTGATGCAGGCCAGGTCTGCAGAAGCTACTAAATCTGCAACCACTGCAGTCTTATTCTTAATAGACCTGGCATTGCATAACACCACCCGAGAGGGATGAGATTCCGTAGACAGCCTCAATACCTGCCTGGATTCCTCAGAGCCCTTGGGTATGGGCACCAGGCAAGGAAATCCTCGGCCTTGGTCCCATTTCGCCCCAGGGCACCTCCTAGTCCCTACAGTCTCTATCTGCTCACCCTTCTCCCATCCCCCCTGAGGTTTCCAGGACCCATCAGTCCTCTGCCTTCTAATTATACCTAGGGCCCTACATCTATGGTGTACCTGTGGTGAAAGTGGAGGACACTCAAAAGGTAGCAGGTCCCTCAACCTTGAGGAGGAGTAATGCCTGACCAAGGTAACAACCCCCTGACACATATTTAAAAGCCTACTCTATACTCCCAACTACCCCACACACTCCCAATCACTCACACTTCACTAAATACAATACTTTCAATTCACCTTTTACTCTATTACTTACACACCATCTACTTACTTACTCCCCTACTATATCCCTATCCTACAACCACTAATAAATATCCCCACAACCCCTATTAAGTAATCAACTCATCAAATCATAAATCCCCCTTATAACTTCTTTATACAATCACTTCAAGAGCACAGAAATTAGCACATTTACAGAGGACTGAATATTCAAAAAGAAAATGTGTAAAAATGTTCAAAAAGATGTGGTGCAAAATGTCTTGCTCACTGTGCTCTCACCGCAGCCAGCCTGAATTCCCACCTCTATAATCACCTCTCACAGGTCATATGGTGTTGGTATTGAATTAAGTCATAGCCCCAGTAACAATAGCAGCATATAAACAAAAGTGCTTAAATTTGTCCGTGATAAAAATTAAAACAGAATGTTTACGTCACCATTAGAGAGGTCCCTCTTCTCTTGATAATGTCCTCCAAACTTGGGGTCTAAATCGCACTCCAGTCCATCTCCACTCCCCCCGCTCCTTCAATTCCTCTTCTTTGAGGGCCTTCTCCTTATTCCTCTGAAGGGAACCCCGGGACCTTCTCTACTGGAGCGCAGGCAGGTCCTCCCTTCAGAAACCCCCCCGAGCTACCCTAAGATGTTGCAGATGTCATTGTGGGTGACCACCTGGGGACTAGTGATCACCATACAGTGTGGTTCAATATAAGTACGGTGGCAGAATCGAACCACACAAAGGCGAGGGTCCTGAACTTCAGGACAGCCAACTTTACAAAGATGGGGAAATGCATCAGGGATGCCCAGGCAGGGGGGAGGACTTGGGTGGAGTGGAGGAACAGTGGACCAAACTTAAAGGGGATACAGTGAAGGCAACAAACCTCTGCATCAGGCAAGTAAGCAAAAACAAAAGGAAAAAGAGACCACTGTTCTCAAAAGAGGTGTCCGAAAAGGTAACGGCAAAAAAGTTAGCATTCAGGAGGCACAAGGGAACACAGAGTGAGAAGGATAGGGAGGTGTATCGGGAGAAGCAGAGAGAGGCAGGGAAAGCAGTCAGGAACGCAAAGGCGCAAATGGAGGAGAAAATATCCCAGGCAGTAAATAAGGGGGGGCAAGACATTTTTCAGGTATGTAAGCAAAAGGAGAAAGATCAATGTTAAGGCTGAGAAGGGAAGGTGGGGGGGTGGGAGAGGGAGACCAGGAGAAAGCCAACGTCCTGAACAAATACTTTTGTTCAGTGTTCACAGAGGAAGGTGAGGGACCACAGAAACATGATAGGGCCATCGCAGGAAGGGAGGTGGACACTAGTTCATTTACAGAGGAAAGAGTCCAGAAAGAACTTATTAATCTGAAAGTGGACATGGCAATGGGGCCAGACAAGATACATCCAAGGATACTGAAGGAGCTTAGAGGAGCTGGGGCTGCACCTCTGACAGTCCTGTTCAACCACTCACTGGGGACAGGGGTGGTTCCAGAGGACTGGAAGAGGGCACATGTAGTCCCACTTCACAAAAGCGGTAGCACTGAGGAAGCTGGCAACTACAGGCCAGTCAGCCCGACTCCGGTGGTGGTTGGGAAATTAACAGAATCACTACTGAAGAAAAGGACTGTGGAATATCTTGAATCCAGTGAGCTACAGGAGCCAAGACAGCATGGAGGGCATGCCAAATTAATCTGATAGATTTCACTGACTGGGTGACCAGGGAGGAGCAGTAGATGTGGCCTACCTAGATTTTAGTAAGGCCTTTGACACAGTTCCACATAGGAGACTCGTAAATAAGCTGGCAGTCTGGGAGTGGGTCCAAAGACTGTGAACTGAGTAAGGAGTTGTTTAAGGAATAGGAGAAAGAGGGTGGTGGTGAACTGAGATCACTCTGAGGAAGGAAGGGTGATCAGTGGGGTGCCACAAGGATCAGTACTGGGACCAGTCCTCTTTAATGTCTCTATTAGCAACACTGCGGATGGGTTAAAAAGGGAAGGGATGCCTTTTTGCAGATGACACAAAGATCTGCAATAGGGTAGTCACTGTGTGTGTGCATTTGTGTGTGTGTGTATAAAAAATGAAGAGAGACCTAAGAAAGCTTGAGCAGTGGTCAAGAATGTGGCAACTAAGTTTCAATGCAAAGAAGTGCAAAATCATGCACCTGGGGCACAGAAACCCAGGGGTGGAGTACAAGAAAGAGGGGTGGGGGTGGTACCAACAACCACCAGACAGGAAAGAGACCTGGGGTACTCCTATGGAATTATCTAAAAAGGTGGCCAAATATTGTGACAAAGCAGTGGAGAGAGCAGTGGGATACTAGAGTGTATAGGGAGGGGCATCACCAGCAGAAGGAGGGAGGTGGTGATACTGCTGTATAAATCTTTGACGAGACCTCACCTAGAGTACTGTGTCCAGTTCTGGAGACCAGATCTCCAGAAGGGCATCAACAAGTAGAGGCGTTCCAGAAGGGCAACTAAAATGGTGCACGGTTTGCATCACAAGCCCTGTGAGGAGAGACTAAAGGACCTCAATATGTATGCCCAGGAGGAAAGAAGGGATGTGATAGAGACTTTCAAATACCTCATGGGTATCAATAAGGTACAAGAAGGAAGCATATTTCAGGAAAAAAGGAGCTGAAGTACAAGGGGTCATGCTATGAAGCTTGAGGGGTTAGACTCTGGGGAAATGTGAGGAAGTACTTCTTCATGGAAAGAGTGGCGGATGCCTGGAACAGCCTCCCAGTGGAGGTGATGGGGCAAAAATTGTTGTGGGTTTCAAGAATTCGTGTGATAGGTACAAGGGAGCCTTAGTGGATAGGAAGGGGAGGGTAAAGCCAGAGATCAAGTAGGGTCTGCGGTATTGCAGTAGGTAGGGAAAATGGGCAAACTAGTTAGGCTAAGTGGTCCTTATATGCCGCCAAATTCTAGGTTTCCATCCATAGTGGTCACTTTTTCTTCCTGTTTTTGCTCACTTCTTTCATGCAGAGGTTTGTTGCCTTCACTATGCCATCCCTTATTTTTGCCCACTGTTGCTCCACCCCACCCAGGAAATCCCCAGCTAGGTCATCTCTGAGGCATTCTCCCATTTTTTTAAATCTATTCTCAAGTCCAGGAACCATGTCCTTGTGTGGTTTGTCTCTACTCATGTCCTTATGTTAAGCCACACTGTACAGTGATAGCTAGTCCCCAGGTGGCATTCCACCCAGACATCTGTAACACTGTCCCCATTTGTGAGCACGAGATATACTACTGCCTCATCTCAAGTAGGCTCTCTGACTAGTTGCCTTAAAAATCTATTTCGTATTGTTTTGATGGTCAGTCTGTGCAGTTCTCTTCATGGATCCAGTAATTTGGAGTTTTGACTGACACAGTTTGATAACACAACACAAAGTAATGTTCGGATAGGTCAGATGCTCATGCTTAACCTTCTGTAGCAAGCTGTGACAGCGAAAAAGAGCAGTTAGGTAGAACTTACCATAAAAGTAGATTTTCAAGGAGATCTCGGTTATCAGGCAATACCATAGGAACCTTCACCGTCGGTGAAGGGGAATCCACACGGAAGATCGTCAGCAGTGCAACTGGGGCCGCCCACGCCGTCAACGTCATCAACTCTATAAAGGCGTGAGCAGTCCTGCTCCCTCCTCAGTTCTTTCCCCACTAGAGACTAAGGGAGTTAGGCTCTTGCCATGGGGACCGAGGGGGGAGAGGGAGGGAGAGAGAGAGAGAGAGAGAGAGAGAGAGAAGATGCCTAGACCTGAAACGCTGGATACACCAGACAGCCAGTTCCTAGATAGGAGCCCCAAGAAGGGGGATGTTGGGAGGGAAAACATACCTGATGACTGAGATCCCCTCAAAGATCTGCTGTTGCAGTAAGTTCTTACATAACTGCTCTATCTTCTTCGGGGATATCTCAGTCACACAACACCGTAGAAACAAGTCCCAAGTAGTTACAAGGGCAAAACAGACAGTCTGGGAGGAGGACTCTCCATAAACCTAAGACAGGACTCCCTGTAACACAGCCCTGCCAAAACCTGCACAAGCTCTAGAGGCAAAGTCCAGACTGTAGTGCTTGGTGAAAGTATGGACTGTACTCCAGGTGGCAGCTGCACAAAAATGTCAGTGGCTGAGGGCCCCTCGGAAAAAAGCCACTGAGGTAGTCATTCCTCTAGTGGAATGAGCTTTGACAGCACCAGGCAATTATTTGCCGTACTTGTAACAAAACACAGTGCAATCAGCCAACCATTTGGATGAACATCGCTTAGAAACTGAAACCCCCTCTCTCTAACTGGGGTGAAGGAAACAACTGCTTTGACTTTCTAGACTCCTTGGTCCTAAGCAAATAATACTTCAAAGTTCTGTGCACATCTAACGTATAAAGCAGTGCTTCCCCTGGACTGGCATGCTCAGGAAAATAAACAGAAAGGTGGATAGACATTGAATGTAAATTCTGAAATCACCTTAGGGAGAAACTTAGGATTTGTGAGCAAAGACACCTTGTCTTTGTGAAGAATCAAATAAGGTTCCTCACACCAGAGGGCCTGAAGCGCTGAAATTCTTAGAGTAGAAGTAATTGCAACCAAAAACAATGCTTTCCAAGACAGAAAGTGTAATCGCAAGTAATGACTGGCTCAAAAGGAGATAGGGTCAGTTTTTCCAAAACAAAATTTAACTCCCAAGCTGGGACAGGAGAACAGATTGGGGGTTTCTAATGCAGGATGCCCCTTAGAAAGGTATGGGAGACATCCAGCTGAGCAATCGTGCAGTCACCCACAGGCTCATGAAATGCAGAAATAGCCGAAAGGTGAACCTTGAAGAAGAGTACTGGAGGCCTGAGTAAGATCAGGTAGTCCAGGATATGGTTCAACAAGCAGGTGAAAGGGTCTAAGCTATGTTTGGCAGCCCAGATGGCAAACCGCTTCTACTTTGTGGCATGAGTGGAAGGCTTCCTGGCGGTCACTAGAACATCCACCATCCTGTTAGAGACCCCAAACCTGGCAATGGCTATGTCCTCAGGAGCCAGGCATGCAGACGGAGGGATCTGAGGTTGGGATGGACCAGGATCCCTTGATCCTGGGTCAGCAGATTCCTGCAAAGAGGAAGAGGGACTGGAGGTTCCTCCACCATCTGTTTAAGCAGAGGGAACCAAATCTATTGAGGCCAGAATGGAGCCACCAGGATCATGCTGGTCCCTTCCATCTGCAACTTGATTAGCACCCTCTGGATCAGAGGAAATGGGGTGAGTGCGTGAAGAAACCTCCCGCTCCAGGAGAGGGACAAAGCGTCTCGCCAGAAAAATCCAGGTCCTGGATCCAGCGAGCATAAACCGGGCAGTTTTGCGTTGAGTGGGAACACAAAAAAGGTCCAACTCTGGATGACCCCATCTGTCAAACAAGTCTTCTGTGACAGTTGAGAGAAGCTCCCATTCATGCATGCTGGACTGAGTCCTGCTGAGACTGTCTGCCAGGGTGCTTAACATGCTTGGCACCTGGACTGCAGACAGTGTCAGACCATGATCCAATGCCCAGTACCACACTGACATGGTCTGCCTGCAAAGGGGGGCACAAATGAGTCCTCCCTTGCTTGTTGATGTAGTATACTATGCTTAGATAGTTAGACTGTACCAGCAGTTGATCTGGAGTGAGGTGTTCCTGAAATGCTTTCATGGTGTAGAGCACCACTCCGATCTCCAGGACAGTGTTATGCAGGGAGGCTTCCCACTGGGACCAAGAGCTCTGGGTTTGGAAGGGACTCAGGTGTGCTCCACAGCCCAAACCCGAGCCATCTGTGGTTATGATCTGATGTGGGGAGGAGATCTGGAATAGGCTGCCTTGGAGCAGATTCAAGGGGTCCATCCACCACTGCAGTACCTTGCATACTGCAGAAGAGACCAGGACTGGTTGGTCTAACTCATCCAAGCACTGGTCCCACTGTACCCGGAGGGTCCACTGGGGATTACTCATATGGAGTCTGGCCAGTGGAACAGTAGGTATGGCAGCTGCCATTAGGCCCAGCAATCTGAGGTATACCCTAGAAGTAATGTATCAACTCTGGTTAACTTCCTGAGCTTGAGCTATGAGGCACTCTGCCCTGTAGCAGGGCAGGAAGGCCTTTTCCCTGCCAAGAGTCCAGAACCACCCCTATATACAGCAGCGGTTTGACAGTGATGCCCAGGGAGTGAGAAAGCTGAAGAGTTCACTGCTGAATTAGCAGAAGCTATTCACTGGACATAGCCTTCAGGAGCTAATCGTCCAGATAAGGGAAGACATACAGTCCCCTCCCTTCTGAGAGCTGCTGCGACTGCTGCTAAGCACTTGGTAAAGACCTGCAGCGAAGAGGACAACCCAAAAGGGCAGCAATTTGAACTGATAATGCTCACCCTGAAAGGTGAAATGGAGAAACTTCCTGTGAGCAGGAAAGACTGAGATGTGTAGGTAAGTGTCCTGCATGTACAGTGAACACAGCCAGTCCCCCGTCTTGAGAAGGGGCATCAGGCCTGGCAAAGTTACCGTCCAGAACCTTTTGTACTGGATATACAGACTGAGGTCCTTTAGGTCCAGAATAGGCCTCAGATCTCCAGTCTTTTTGGGGACCAGGAAAATCTTGAAATAAAACCCCTTGTTTCTCTGGTGCCTGGACACTGGCTCGATGGCCTTGTTGCGCAGAATGTATTGCACTTCCTCCCAGCGAACAGACATGTGAGCCGGGGGATAACAGAAGGGTGGGGGCGGGGTTTCTGGAGGCTGCTCTATGAGCTCCAAGGTGCAACTCCTTTCTATGATTTATAGAATCCATGCATCAGATGTTATGGTTCTCAATCGATTCAGATGGACGGAGAACCAGCCTCCGACCACCACCTCCTGGTCCGGGACCGGGGGGGGGACAAACAGTCAAGCAGAGGTGGAGCCAGCTGCAGGGGCTGGACCCTTACATCTGGGGTGCTTGGCCGCCGCTCCAGCATCAGAGGGGATGGGCAAGGGAGCCTGGGCTCTACATTTTCCCCAGGGATGGGGAGCTGTCCTGGGTCTATTGTTCGGTTTACAAAAAGGAGGCCATCCCCTACCCTTTGGTTGGGTTTGACAGAGGGAGTGGGCAGACTTGAGGGCCCTGTCCGAGGCTTGCAGATCATTTATGATATCCTGGACATCAGGTTCAAACAGCTTGGTGCCATTGAAGGGGGCATTAAGCACTTTCTGCAGCACATCAGCCGCAAACCCAGATACTCTGAGCCAGGAGCATCTTGGGAGGCATATGCTCATGGCAGTTGTCCTGGCAACTGTGTCAGCCATGTCATACAGGGCTCTGAGGAGATGTTTACTAACATTCTCAGTGACTTGAAGGCACTGGAGCAGTTCCTGCTTTTTAGTGCTCTCCAGAAGGGACTGGGGGGCAGTCTTGTCCTTCTTCCAATTGGCATTCTGGTATTTTACCATGTGTGATAGATAGCTTGCAATCCTCAAACCCAGAGTAGAGGAGGCATAAACCCTTTCACTCCAGAGGTCAATTCTATGAGACTGTCTGGGGGAGGAATTAAGATGTTTAGGCACCTTAGACCTGTCATGAGCTGCCTTGATGACCACTAAGTCTGTCTCGGGCTGGGCAGCATAACAGGGAAGACTCGGGGGTGGCGGGCCTGATGAAGTTTGTCTGCCCTGCAGGCCATAGCTGGTACCATGTCTGGTCTGTGCCAGGCTGCTATGGCTGCATTCCTCATGCCTGCCAGCACTGGAGGAATGATCTTTAGGGGAGATTCTGGAATCTCCAGGAGATAATCCTCTTCCTCTGTGTGGAAGCCCATAGCCGAGGACAGCTGCTTCATCACATTGAAAAATGTGGGGTCCTCAGGAGGAGACCTGGGAGTATGCTTCACAGAGTCCTCACTGACAGAAGAGTCCGTAGATCTGTCAGAGAGCAGACTCTCTGCCTCCTCTTCAGGAAGAATGAGGTCTTGGTGGTACTCCTCCTTGACGTCAACCTCTTCAGCATCTGGGTCTGGCGTTGGGTGCACTGATGACAGCCCACAGGGAGCTTCCAGGGGCCAACAAGAAGGTGTAGACGATGAAGCAGCTGTCGACGGCATTGGCAAGGAGGGCTTAAGTGCGTGGACAATTACCAAAGTGAATTTTGTAAGGATGTCATTCAAGTCGACTGTTTGATATGGGGGGAGGAGGTCGACGGCACTTGTGTCGACGACCCACTTGCAAAGCCCTGTGAACCCAAGGAGCCTGATGCCCTGGAAGGAGAACGGGCAGGCCTCAATGGCAGAGTCGCTGATGACCCAGAGGAAGACGGCCAGCCACCCGGAGAATCGGGAGGAGGTGTTGTCGGTATGGATCTGGTGGACACAGAGACCTGGACAGATTTCTTTGTCTGTGCAGCCACAGCTGATAAAGATCCCCCAGGAAACGGAGAGGCCGGCAGGGAATGAGACAGGCAGCTGGGGGACAAGTGCCATCTTGGTCTTTTAGTGACCCCCCAGAGGACTTGTCTCAGTCCTTGAAGGCCTGGGAGCTCGAAGAGCCAGTAGGGTCAGGCCCAAGACAGCAGACACAGAGGGTTTGTCTATGGAGGCAATCATCTTTCCTCAGTGGCAGCGAGAAGATGAAGGATTAACTCTCGACATAAACAAGTTGAAGGAATCTCCATAAAAAAAAAAAAAAAAAGATTCTAAAAAGGTAATGTTAGAAAAGCCAAAGGTGAAAAAAGGCACGAATACTGTGGGAGAGCTCCTGCAGAGACCCATGCGAGTGAGTTGATTTTGGGAAAGAACCGAGGAGGAAGCATGGCCGCTCACATCTTTATAGGGTTGATGATGTCGACGGTGTGGCCGACCCCAGTTGTACTGCTGAAAATCTGCCATGTGGATTCCCCTTCACCAACGGCAAAGGTTCCTTCTGTGTTACCTGATGACTGATGTACCTCCAAAGATCTCCAAATTACTGGTTCCGTGTAGCGAAGAGCTTTACGAGATGTTGATTCAAGATCAGTTAACTACGGCTCATCTGTAGGTATACATTTAATTTCTGTGTACATTACAGCTACTGACTGAAACCAATTTCCTGTCACATTTCAAAAAAAGCACCAATCAGGGATCAACCCATTGGCAGCACTGCAACTTGCAATGGCAACAGCCAGGGTTTGGGAATAAGCATCCCAGTGCTGTGTGCTATAAAGTTAAACTGAGGTCCATTCTGTCCATCTCTGGAGCTGTCCTGGTAGAAGTCAAGGACCATGGTACTTTCAGCTAAGAAATATAGAATTTGATGGCAGATAAGGATCGCTTGGCCCACCTAGTCTGCCCATTTTCCTTACCTACTGTCACACCGCAGACCCTTCTTGGTCTCCAGTCCCCCCCCCCCTTTCCTTGCTTCTAAGGTTCCCTTATACCTATTGCATGCCTTCTTAAATCCCACTACAGTTTTTGCTCCAACCACCTCCTCAGAGAGGCTGTTCCAGGTATCCACCACCCTTTCTGTGAAGAAGTGTTTCCTTACATTCCCCCCACCCCAGCTTCATTGCATGACCTCTTGTTCTTCTGCATCCTTTTCTCTGAAAAAGGCTTCCCTCTTGAACCTTATTTATACCCTTGAGGTATCTGAAGGTCTCCATCATATCCCCCTCTCCCTCCTTTCCTCCAGTCTGTACAAATTGAGGTTCTTCAGTCTCTCCTCATAGGCCTTTTGATGCAGATCCCACACCATTTTAGTTGCCCTCCTCTGGACTGCCTTAACTCTCTCTGTCTCCTTTCGGAGATGAGGACTCCAGTCCAGAACTGGACACAGTACTCTAGGTGGGGTCTCCCCAGAGACTGATATAGAGGTATCAGCACCTCCCTCTTTCTGCTGGTGATACCCCTCCCTATACACCCTAGCATCCCACTGGCTCTCTCCACTGCCTTGTCACACTGTTTGGCCACCTTCAATACCAATGCCCGTAGTCTGGGCAACAAGCTCCCTGAACTGATGGCCTTGATGGAAGAGGGATGCCTGGATATCGTGGCAGTCACAGAAACATGGTACACAGAGAACCATGACTGGGATGTTAACATACCAGGGTACATAAGCTACAGGAGAGACAGGGAGGGGAGAAGAGAGGGAGGAGTAGCTCTCTATGTAAGGGAAGGGAAGGGATAATAGCAACTGAACAAAATAGTAAACAGGGAGGACAGGAGGCACTGCGGGTCACCTTAGAGACTGGAAATGGCACTACAATCCGCACAGGGGTCGTATACAGACCCTCCATGTCATGGGGAGGGAATGGACAAGGATATGATAGAAAGCATTCTTAGGATGGCAGAGAAAGGGGAGATACTGTTGATGGGAGACCTCAATATGCCAGATGTTAACTGGAGCACATTTTCTGCAGCCACATCCAAGAGCAGGGCCATTCTCGATGCCCTACAGGTGGCATGCCTCAGACAGCTAACTTCGGAACCCACTCATGAGGGAGCAATTTTTGGACCTCGGACTCTCAAATGGGGACAGTGAGGGGATCTCAGATCTAGAAGTGGGTTGCCATCTGGGAACAAGTAACCATCAAACAGTGTGGTTCACGTTAAACTCAGCTAGAGAGTCAAGCCATACAAAAGTGAGGGTACTGGACTTCTGGAGGGCTGACTTTGGCAAGATGGGAGAGTACCTTAGAAAAGCACTAGCAAACAGGCTAGAAGGAGGAGTGGAGCAACAATGGGGAAACATTGAAACTGCCATCACAGAGGCAACAAGCCTTTGTGTGAAGCAAATAAATCAAAAAGAAAGAAAAAGCTATATGGTTCTCAAAAGAGGAGGTGGGGAAAGTCAGGGAGAAAAAGATAGCATTTAGAGCGTATAAGGAAACACAGAAGGAGCAGGACAGAGAGCTGTACCAGTTAAGGCAGAAGGAAGCAGGGAGGGAAGTCAGAACAGCAAAGGCCCAAACTGAAGAAAAGATAGCCAACTCAGTTAAGAAAGGGGATAAAACCTTTTATAGGTACATCAGGGATCATAGAAAGACAAAGGGAGGGATAGTGAAGCTGAATAGCATGGACGGTGGGTGGGCATATGGGGACAGTGAAAAAGCAGGGATACTGAACGAATATTTCTGCTCAGTATTCACAAAACAGGAGGAGGAGGTGCCTAATCCAATTAACAGAAGCACTCTTAATGGGGGGTCGATCCCAGTCCTTTCACAGAAGAAAGGGTTCTGAAAGAACTCCTAAAACTGAAGGTGGACAAAGCAATGGGGCCTGATGGAATTCACCCCAGAATTCTAAAAGAATTAAGGGGAGAACTAGTGAAACCACTGACTACCCTTTTTAACAAATCATGGGAGGATGGTGTGGTACCAGAGGACTGGAGGAAGGTGGATGTGATTCACTTCACAAAAGTGGGACCAAGACAGAGGCAGGAAACTACAGACCTGTCAGTTTGACCTCTGTGGTAGGGAAAGTGATAGAATCACTTCTGAAGGAAAGAACTGTTGAGAACCTAGAGGCCAGTGGGGCACAGGACCCAAGGCAGCAAGGGTTCACAGCTGGAAGGTCATGTCAGACGAATCTAATTGATTTCTTTGACTGGGTGACCAAAGTAGTACACCAGGGAGGGGCTGTGGACATGGCCTACCTAGACTTTAGCAAGGCATTTGACACAGTCCCACACAAAAGATTAATAGTCAAATTAACCAGCCTGGGAATAGGTACCAGGGTGGCAGCCTGGGTAAAACATTGGCTGGACAACAGGACACAGAAGGTAATTGTAAATGGAGTCCACTCTGAAGAAAGAGGGGTTACTAGTGGGGTACCGCAGGGTTCAGTACTGGGTCCAGTCCTTTTTAATGTCTTTATAAGTGACATTGCAGAGGGACTGGAAGGAAAAGTATGCCTCCGTGCAGATGACACAAAGATCTGCAACAGGGTTGGTAAACAAGGAGGCATGGAAAGGATGAGAAGGACTTGGCATGGATGGAGGAATGGTCAGAATATGGCAGCTTGGATTCAATGCAAAGAAGTGCAAAATAATGTACCTGGAAACAAAACCCAAGGGAAGATTACACAATGGGGGAGGTAACAACAGAAATTGAAAGGGACCTGGGGGAGTAATCATATCAGATGACCTTAAGGTTAGCAAGCAATGTGAGAAGGCAGTAGGGAGGGCTGGGGATATACTGGGATGCATAGAGAGAGGCATCACCAGCAGAAAACAGGAAGTTGTTATCCTTCTGTACAGACAGTTGGCGAGACCCCATCTGGAGTACTGCGTCCAGTTCTGGAGACCCCATCTCCGCAAGGACATAGATAGGATAGAGGCAGTCCAGAGGAGGGTAACTAAAATGGTTCAGGGTCTGAAAGAGAAGCCATATGAGGAGAGACTCAAGGAGCTTAATATGTATACACTTGAGGAAAGGAGGGAGAGGGGGGACATGATAGAAACTTTTAAGTATCTCAGTGGAATCAACAAAGTCCAAGAGGGTAGCATATTTCAGAAAAAGAGATGTGCAAGAACTAGAGGACACAATTTAAAGATAGAGGGGGGGCAGTTCAGGGGCAATGTGAGGAAGTATTTTTTCACAGAGAGGATGATGGATGCATGGAACTGCCTTCCTGAGGAGGTTGTGGGGTCTAAAACCGTGGGAGAATTTAAGAATACATGGGACAGACATAAGGCAATTCTTGTGGGGGGTAGGAAGAAATAGGCTGGTGGTTAACTAAGATCTGCAGCTTATCCTGTAGGTAAAGAAATAAGGACTGCTTGGCCCACCTAGTCTGCCTATCTGCTGTCAAATTCTATGTTTCTATAGGTTATCAGATATGATAACATCCATGTCTCTTTCCTGTTCAGTGGTCGCCAGTACCACTCCCCTCATTTTGTATTCGGACTCTGGGTTTCCAAGCCAGAAGTGCATGACTTTGCATTGAAACTTAGTTGCCCCTTTCTAGGCCACTCCTCAAGCTTATGTAACCTCCATGCAAATGGGGGTTCCCAAAAAGTCTTCCAGGAGCTTATTTATTTATATTTATTTATTTTAGGGAATCAGAAATACCTTTGAGTCAAAGACTCCTTTACAAAGGTTCCACGTCACGTATAATGCTTACAGAGATACAAACAAACAATTTGAGCAGAAATAAAGTAATATAGGGAATGTTACAGACTTAATCACATGGATCCATGCCATATACAATTAGGACAGAGTTCACAATGCAGGTAGTGCATACTAACAATATAATAAGTGTTACAGGGTAAGGAAGCGAGGTAAATTTACAGTCCTAGAAGTCTAGCTACCTGAGCTGGTGCAGAGGCGGTAGTTAGTAGGTGTCGGGGAGTTAACACCCTGAGAAGACGGCTTTAGGAGATGTAGGGAGAGGCAAGCCAGAGGCCGTTGTCAATGTTGTTTGGGCAGGGCCTTGGATCATTTACAGCTACAGATGCTTGTGGCCCGAAGGTGTGAACCCAGATGTGATTTGAATTGACCAATTAGCTGATCAAGGCATGAGGCGCTGGGTAGGAGTTAAACCAAAAGGGTGCCCGGTAACAAAAGGATCTTTGGAATTGTGTTGTACGACAGGAGGGGATGGAGGGACGTAGAGAATCAGAGCTATGGGTGTGCTGAGATTTTTGGTCTGTGGTGACTAAAGGGGTAAGGGTTGCAGGGGAGAGGCCCAATGAGATTTTTTTTAGCTAGGACACAAGTGTGGAATTTGATTCTATTGTCGAGGTCAAGCCAATTGGTATCCTGATATAACACACAGGTATGGGTAAGTCTATCGCACCCTAGTAGAAGCCGGCAGGCTCTATTTAGGACAAGTCTAAGGCTATCAAGGGCTGAGGAGCTTGCCCCACCAAAGGTAAGAAGTCCATAATCAAGCAGGGGGAGAACCGAGGAGGAGATAGCGAGCTTAAGGGCCTCGTGGGTTAGACAATGTTTAAAGCGGTGCAAAAGCCCTAGTCTAATGTTTAGAGCCTTCGATAGATGATGAATATGCTCATGATAGGTAAGGCCAGGATCCAAAGTTATGCCCAGATATTTGAAGGAATGAGCAAATTCCAAGGGGGTCAGAGACCCCAATAGTATTTGAGGGAAACTACCTATCTTGGAATTTAACTGATGCACGAAAAGCATACATTTGTTTGGTTTTTTTTATAGTTAATGATAAGGCGTTTGGAGGTGAGCCAGTTTTCGACAGCTGTGAAAGAGGACTGGAGGGAAAGGTGGAGTTGAGAGGGATCTGGGCTAGAGGTGAAGATGACAGCATCATCCGCATAGAGTAATAGATTGGAAGTGCAGGTTGCAGGGAGGGAGGGAGTTAAGAAATAGGCTGAAAAGGAGGGGACCCAATATAGACCCTTGAGAGACACCTGAGAGTACAGAAGATTTGGAGGAGAGAGTATTGCCAATTTTTACTTGAAGAGTTCGATTAGAAAGCTAGTCGGCAAACCAACCTACTGCCTCATTAGAGAGACCTAGATTGAGAAGGGAGGTGAGGAGTAGTGTATGGTGGACGGTATCGAAAGCCTTGGTGAGGTCGATGAAGACAGAACCAGTGATGTGGCCTTTATCCAGTGCTGTGTGAATGTGTGATGTTAGTTGAAGCAAGGCCGTAGAAGTGCTGTGACCTTTTCGGAATCCATGTTGTTGTATGCAGAGAAGGTCATATTTGTTGAGATGGTCTGTGAGTTGATCCGAAACTATTCGCTCTAAGGCCTTGGAGAGGGGAGGGAGTATGGATATTGGGCGGTAGTTATTTGGGGCCGAGCGATCACCACCTTTGAATATAGCTTGCTTGAATGCTCCAAGCCTGAATGGTGTTTGGCGTTTAAGCCGTTTATCTATGAGTGCTTTTAGAGCCTCTGGTACTGTCTCTTTAAGGGCTGTCTTCTTGCAGACATAATTAGTTTCTATGGGGGGGGACTGTGTGTTTCCCCGCTTGAGTCCCACTCGAGCTGCTGCCAAATCGCTCCGTTTCTGCCGTCGCTAAGTGGGCAGAGTGAGCACTTTTCAAAGATGTAACTGCCAGAAATCATTTAGAGTAATAACGAAAATACAGTTTGTCTAACCTGCTTGTCTTTGCAGTCAGAACTGTGTTTGCCTAGCCCTCCATTCTGGTTTTGAACTGCTGAACTGGACCAATCAGTGTGGGGGGACCTTTGAAATGGAGCCTGCTGCTGGCAAAGCAGAACTTGGACTCTCATTGTGGAGACAGCCACCTATGTAATGTAAGGCCAATGCCTCTGGGAATTGTAGTTTGGACTTCGGTGCCTTTTTGCACCAACAGGGGGAGTCTGATTGTGAGTGATAGCCAAACCAGCCAACTGAACTGGGAGGAACTCAAAGGAAATGCCCAGCTCTGTCTACTGGAAAGATCATATGAGGTGAGACAGTGAAGAGAAAAGGAGCTATGTGCTTCTGCTGTGTATAGTTTTAGCACAGCAAGCGCGGCCCTGAGTTTCAGTCTGCAGCCTGTGCAAGCGCCTGTTCGGACTGAATCCGACCTGTGAAGAGAATCAAGGAGAGCAGAAACCAGGCTCACCCTGTAGAAGACTGGAGAAATTGCTGAATCGTGCTCGGTCAGGAACTGAATCTGCTGTGTGTTCTCCCGGGTATTGTGCAGTAATTTCAATCGGGATCAAGAAGCAGCCTGCCTGGTATAGTACTTTCCTTTTACATATAAATGTGTGTAGTGCTTGTGGGGAATCATGTTTCAAATCCCCTGTACAGTGAATTTAGTGCATGAAGCTGGAAGTAAACCCCAGCTTAATCCAGACTACATCCATTTGCTCTAAACTGCAGAGGGGTCCAGTCACAAGGACCTTGTCCACAGGGTCTGCTCCTCCTGGCAAACCAGGACAATCTGCCTTCCATCCAGTTCCCAGCATTGAGTTTGTGAGTACAAAGCAGGGTAGCTCCCTGCCATCTGTTTATCGAATTGCAAGTGTGTCATCTAATTGTTGCTTTTTTCATTTCTTCACGAACTGAGCCCTCCGGCCCGGATTACAATTGGTATTGTACAAGTGTTTTTCCATCACAGGGCCCCAACCAGCTGCACCAATCCTGGCTAGCCCCCATCCTGGGTACCCAGTGAAAGTGACAATTTGGGACTCTGAATATGCGCACAGTACTGTGATTATTAATGTGCTTAACCTAATTAACCTAATTCCCCCTTCCTTGTTACAGCTCCTTAAATAAATCAGATCTGTTGGTTTTCAGCAAAGTTACACTGACTGAGGTATTCGTTTATGTTACAGTATTGTACTGTGGTTTTTGCACTGTATCATCTTGTTTTACAGGGGGTCCCCAGAGTCCAGTTGACAGAGCCAGTCCTGGGGGTAAGTGTACATTGTGAAGATATTCCTAATGCATTGTGTGGGCCACTAGTGGGAAGAAGAAAAATTACTCACCTTAGTAATTGCTTTCTTCTCATGGAGTCTTGCTATATTAGGACCTTTGCAGTATGCCCCTGGCTTTGACTGCCCGGAGATGAAATAGTTAACTCCAGAGAAATCTGGAGTTCCACAGCGCGAGGGCGCTTATTGAAAGCTCTATCTGGGTTGTTTGAACCCAAACTGTCAGGTTCTTTACGAGGCTAAACTAACATAGCAAGTCTGTGTGGAAAAGCCTTACACTAGCCATTGGCTACCTACTAACAGTAGAACCACAAAAACACAACAACAATAAAGAAAAACAGTATCACGTATTATTGTTAGGATAACCCTTGACAATCACTACTAAGGCCCCCTCTGCCCAAAGACTCAAGTCCAGAGAGGGGCCCAGCTACCAATTAAAAAAAAAAACCAGAAACTATCTAGTTCCTAACCCAAGAAAGAAAGGAGGGAGACTAGAAGCTAAACAGGCATGACACAGTGATTGCACTAATTTGCCAACCCATACCCAAGTAGGGATTCTGAGAGGGTAGGAGGGAGGGTTGTTCATTATAGCAAGACTCCATGAGAAGAAAAGCAATTACTAAGGTGGTAATTTTTCTTCAAACACCATGAAGTCTTGCTTATATTAGGACCTTTGCAGAGTACACAGCAGTACCCCCATGGAGGAGGGTCAGAACCTACTTAGGAAATAGGCTCTGCAGGACAGCTGTGCCAAAGCGAGCATCTCTCCTGGACTGGACGTCCAGGGAATAATGCTTAGTGAAAGTGTGGACTGTCTTCCAGGTAGCAGCTTGACAGATTTCCAAAATGGGAATATCTCTAGCAGCCGCTAGAGATGCAGCTGTACCCTGGTGGAATGAGCCCTCAGGCCTGAGGCTCCTCTGCCCAGTTTTTGATAACAGAACTGGATACAAGAGACAATCCACCTAGCAATCGACCTCCTAGTAGCAGGCCTCCCCTTACCCACATCTCCATAGGTAAGGAAGAGCTGGAGGGATTCGAACCTGTGACCCTTGGTACGATCCAAATAATAGCTAAGGGCTCTTTTTACGTCCAAACTGTGCAAGCTTCTCTCACCAGAAGAGGAGTGCTCAGTAAAAAATACTGGAAGAGAGATGGATTGGTTAAGATGAAAATCTGAAACCACCTTAGGTAAAAACTTTCTGTTAGTCCTGAGGATCACTTTATCTCTGTGGAAAGAAATGAAATCCTCTTCCACTGACAAGGCTTGCAATTCACTTATACGCCTAGCAGAAGTGATAGCCACTAGAAAAACAGTTTTCCAAGTTAAGAACTTGAGATCTGCGAATCCAGAGGCTCAAAGGGAGGTTGCATTAGCTGGGCAATGCAAATATTCAAGTCCCATGCAGGAGTTGGTTCCCGAAAGGAGGATTAGTAAGAAGTAACCCTTTGAAAATTTGGGAAACACAGGTGAGAAGAAAGAGAAACTGGTTTTCCTGCAGAAATAAAAACTGAAACAGCTGCCAAATGAACCTTTAAGGTAGCTGGTTTGAACAAGGAATTTAAGTGGACCAGGTAGTCCAACAAAATAGGCAGGTCAGCTGATTCTGGGGTGATTTGCCTCTCAGAACACCAAAATGAGAATCTCTTCCATTTAGAGTTATAAGTGGCTCTAGTGGAAGGCTTTCTGGAGGCCTTCAAAATATCCAAGACACCTTGAGAAAGGTGTAAATGAGCAAACTCTAACTCCTCAAGAACCAAGCCTTGAGGTGGAGGGAGTTGAGATCCGGATACCACACTCTCCCCTGTGCACAGGTCAGCAGGTCGTGAGCCCTGGGCAAGGTCAGGGGAGGGTGGAATGATAGGGACAGAAGAAGAGGGTACCAAGGCTGCCTGGCCCAGTCTGGAGCAATCAGAATCACCCTGCAAGGCTGAGTTCTGATTTTTACTAAAACCCTGAAGAGAAGAGGGAACGGAGGGAAAGCATAGAGGAACTTTCCTCCCAATCCAGCTGAAAGGCATCCAGGGAGACTGACCCCAGAACTGGGGAAGTTTGTGGTTGTCTGGGGCTGCAAAAAGATCTATCTGAGGAGTGCCCCAGCTGGCAAAGATTGACCCCAGCACTTGAGGGTTCAGAGCCCATTCGTGATGGCCCTGAGAAATCCTGCTGAGGGCGTCCGCTAGACATTGTCCTTCCCTGGGAGGTGAACCGCTATCAGAGAGGTGTTCAGGGAATAGGCCAGAGACCACAACTTCATTGCTTGTGCATAGGACTGAAGAGCGAGTGCCTGCTTGTTGATGTACCACATTGTTGTGGTATTGTCTGTCCTGACTTGAACAACTTTGTTCTGGACAGTTTCTGAAAAAACCTGGAGAGCTAGGGAAGACAGCTCTGAGCTCCAGCAGATTGATGTGAAGCAGAGATTCCTGGGGACCAAACTCCCTGAGTTGAAAGGTCGCCCAGGTGAGCCCCCAACCCAACAGGGACGCATCCGTGGTGGAGGATGAGGGAGTGAGGACAGGAAGGAATGAGACCCCTGAGGACAGGTTGCTCCGATCCAGCCACCACTGGAGAGCTAGGATCAGAGTCTTGGTCACTGGGACCAATTTGGTAAGGGGTCCCTCCTTTGAGACCAATAGGACCTCAAGTGGAACTGAATATCCTCATCTGAAATCTTGCCCCTGGCACAACAGCTGTAGAGGCAGCCATGTGCCCCAGGAGTTGCAGAAAGTGCCTTGCTGGTCGAGAGACCTGCATGGAGAAAAGAAGATGCCAGGGCAATGAGTTTATCCACTCTTTGGAGGGAGGAATGCCCTGGCTAACTTTGTGTTCAGCTCTGCACCTATAAAAGTTAGTACCTGAACTGGTTCGAGAACTGACTTTGGAACATTCAGCAGGAACCCCAGAAAGGTGAGGAGTTCCTGGGTGATTTGCAAGTGGGATTTTACCTGCTCTGATGACTGACCCACAATAAGCCAGTCGTCCAAGTAGGGAAACACAGCTATCCCTTGTCTTCTTAAGTGGGCCACTACTACAGCTAGACATTTTGAAAACTCTTGGAGCAGAAGTGAGTCGAAGGGCATTGCCCTGAACTGGTAGTGGCCGAGGGCAGTTTGAACCTGAGGTACTTTCGGTGAGAGGCCCTGATTAGAATATGGAAGTAGGCGTCCTTTAGGTCCAGGGAAGCTAGCCAGTCCCCTGGCCTCAAGGATGGCAAAATCATTGCTAAAGTCAGCATTTTGAACTTTGGTTTTACAAGATGCTTGTTCAGAAATCTTAAATCCAAGATGGGCCGCCAGTCTCCTGTCTTTTTTGGGGTCAGGAAGTACCTTGAGTAAAGACCCTAGCTCTGGTGGCAAGGGGGGACCCTTTCCACTGCTTTGCAGTCCAAAAGAGAGGAAACCTCCGCTTCTAGTGCGAGGGTTTCTAAAAGACTTGAGGGGGGAAAGTGCCTGGCTCTCATCTTGGGAAACTGTTTGAAACTGAGAACCAAGCCTTGGCTTACCACCTCCAGAACCCATTTGTCTGAGGTTAGGGACAACCAGTTCTTGCAGAAATAAGCCAGTCTGCCCCCCACCGGTACAGGAGAGTCGGCCCCAGACACCCCGTCAGGGTGCCTGCTTGGCAGGAGCAGCTTTAGGTTGGGGAGAGGGCCTGCCTGTGCCCCGTCTGCCTCTGCCTCTGAAAAATCCTCTCTGTGCAAAAGCAGAAGAAGCCTGGAATTGGTAAAAAGGCCTATTGTAAGGCCTGCCCCTACCCCTGGGGGCATGCCTATGTTGAGTGGCATGCCTCTCCTTAGCTTGGGCACTTTTGTAAGTAGTTCTGTATTCATCCATCTTTTTCATGTAATTTTCTGTTTGTTCTCCAAACAGAGAATTTCCTATAACAGGAAAATCTATAGCCTTTGACTGGGTATCTTGGGACAGATTAGTGCATCTGAGCCATGCCAACCTACGGAGAGCTACAAAGTGGCCATGACCCTGAGGAAACATCATTAACATCAACAGCAGCATGAAATTGAACTTTAGAGGCTTCAATGCCATCAGCAGCCACCTGTTCCAACTCACTAGCCAGCTGGCCATGGGCCTGCTTGGCCAACTGCAATATAGTGTCCCATCTAGATTTCTGATATCTAGCCACATAAGCCATATAATTAGCCTGTCTGAGTCCCAAAGAAGCTGCCACATACTGTTTTTTCGCCATGGCATCAATCTTCCTGGAATCCTTATCAGGAGGATGTGAAGCCAGGGAATATTAGCCTGTCACAGGCTGCAACTTGCACCACACCTACATGACTACACTGTTCAGTAAGGAAGTCTGTATTAGGGCCTGACAACGTATACCTTCTGTCCATTTTTTATCTACAGGAGGGACAGAAAAAGGATTTTTTAAAATCTTAGTGGTTTGTCTCCTAAATGACTTATGTAAAGGAATAGACAACCTTCTAGCCTCTGGAATATCCATCATTTCCACATAGTCAGGCTCCTCTTGCTCATCCACAGACTCTTCTAAGGGGAGCTGGAGAGTTTCTGCTACTTTCTTATAAAATCTGAAATGAGATGGGGACTCAGACAATAAAGGGGGAGACTCAAAGGGTCTGTCTGGAGAAATGTCCAGTTCTATTGGCACTTCCAGACCTTCCCAATCACAATTACAATCATCAAAATCTTCCTCCCCCTCCTGTGGTTCATAAAAATCCCCAACATCATAATCCTGAACCACTGGACCTGGCAGACCCCTTTTTCCAACCAGAGAGGTTCAACAAGTCCCTGAGACAAAGACTGGACAATCTGTATGGCTTTAGCTATTTCTACAGCAGAAGGAGAGACAAAACTGGACTCCACACTAGCTGATTTCTTTGTCCTTTTGCTTTGATGGTTCCTCAGGACCAGCCTTTCTTTGCCGAGTATAGCCCTGGTCAGAGGGCACTCCCTCTGGTCCAGCCGTAGCTGGGCCGGGCTGGCCATCCGGGTCAGCGGACTTTTTGGCCTCTCGTTCCCTGAGCCTGCCCAATCTCTTTTCCAGGGTGGCTGCAGGGAAATTCTTACATATCTGGCAGTCTGACAGGAGGTGGTCAGCCCCCAGACAATAGACACAAGTGGTGTGTGGGTCAGCCTTGGCAAAGGCTTCCCCACAGACATCACAGTGTTGAAACCCAGTGGGCCCGGTTTTTCTTTTGGGTTTCTCAGACATAGTGCCAGCCTAACCAAACTTGTCCTTTGTTTCAGGCCTTGCCAGGACAAGACACCCTTATCGGTCCCTAACCGTGTCACGGGTATTTGAAAAAACCACTTTTAATTGCAGTTTTTTAGGACCGATAGAACGAATACCTCACTCTAAATGCAAAGAAAACAATTTTTTAAAGCAAACTGATGGTTCAGAGCGAACCGATAATGAGTTTCCACACAGACTAAAATTATTTTACTTACGGTTACCAGATAGAGCTTTAAACCGAAAACGCGGTAATTTTAAACACTTTTAAACCGCCAAGACGAACGAAATGAAGGAGCTGGTCTCGGGCGTCTGTTCAGTGAGGAAGTAAAAATCTGACAGTTTGGGTTCAAACAACCCAGATAGAGCTTTCAATAAGTGCCTCGCTGTGGAACTCCAGATTTCTCTGGAGTTAACTATTTCATCTCCGGGGCAGTCAAAAGCCAGGGGCATACTGCAAAGGTCCTAATATAAGCAAGACTTCATGGTGTTTGAAAGGGGGGTTACAGTGTCCCAGAGGGCTGTGACCAAGTTAGTTTAACTACTGCAAACCCTGACCTCTGGGTGGAGGCACCCGCCACTGGACCTAGGCCCCTCAACCTGTTAGTAGTTAAGCAGGCAGGGGTAGCTGCCCTTGGGATAGCGCCACCGAGGGGTTACACTTACCTAGAACTCTAGTCATTTTTTTCCACCCCCTGGAGTGTCCACTCTAGTGCAGATTTTTGTGTCATCTGCAAAAAGACATACCTTCCCTTCTAGTCCCACTACAATATTGCTTATTTATTTAACTTTGTGACTGGGTAGGTGCACTGGCAGTAGAAACCTTTTTCAGGCACGACCCGGGTGCAAATGCACAGATACAATATACAGTCAACATAAACAGTAGGTGATAATATATGCAGAACACAGAAGAATGTTTACATGCTTATAAAGATATTAAAGGGATGGGAGATATTCCCTGGCACCTGGCCAACACACCCAGCTCCCAAAGAATGTCTGCCATTACACATTTTAAAGTTAAAGTACTGCAAGTCTCACTGCTTGTACAGCACTTTTGAGATACGTGTCTGAAAAGTGCTTCATAAATGAAATGTATTCTTCAGGGCCACTGATTTTCTGTTTTCAAAACTGGACAATTCTGTTTTACAAAAATCTTAGTACAGTTTTTCTTCAAAACAGAGTGCAAACTGGCATGTTTTTCACAAACAGATGTGGCACAAAATGGGAATTTACAAAGACTGGGCACCAAGTGTGGTTGTAAATGGGGTGGAAATAGTGAAAAAAAAAAAACCAACAACAAGGGATGTTAAAATGGCAAATTCTGTTTTTAAGCCCAGTTTTTCCATTGAAAGTCACAAAGTAAATGGCTCACCCCAAACGTTTGATGGGTACAAGTGGAAATAGTGGGTGCACTTTACCAGGGGTTTGTCTTACGCACAGTTCACAGCATATTCTTGCCAATTGCCAAGAAAAAGAAGGTCAGCACTCCACATCTCATTAAATAGTTATTTTAATCCAAACCTTGATGCAATGAATTTAAAAATAGCAGCAATTACAGAGGTGCGTTTCTCATCTTCTCCAAGGTCTGTAAGTGGTTCCAATAATAAAAAAGGCTCTTAGCATTCACCATTCCACAGACATAAACCTCACACCACGCCAACATCCTCATAGCCGTTAATGTTTCAGTGTCTTCATGCTGACATCATCGTCAGAACGTCAAATATGATCTGATGGTGACGTCAGTATGGAGACTGTTACAGTGACAGCGGTGAGGCGCTGTCGAGAGGTAGGCATTAATAGGTGGGGAGTTGGCTGGCAGTGGGGCACTGTGGGTACAGTGGAGGTGAGCAGCATTAGGGTGGCTAGAAGCAGGAGGTGCCCTGGGGCTAAATGGAGCCAGGAGAGGGGCCCAATGCGTTTAGTACTCATCCCCAGGGTTCCCACCACACCGAGAGGGCAGATAGCTGGTGGGCCTGCAGTCTCCAACAGTCCCCTTAGGGCTGTGATGTGCAACACCAGATCGAGGAGATAGATAAGAAACAAGACTGCATTTATGGTAGACTTGATTTCTTCGGTCGAGCTAGCATGCATCACAAAGACCCGACTGGGGATTGACGCCGGGCCAATTTTGAAGACGTCTGTCTCCGCCAGGTATTCTGTAGTGCACTACCTAAGGAAGGAATGTGGGGGTAGAGGTGTGACCATCTATTTTACATCAGCTTGAACTTTACCGTGCATCCAGTGGGTTCGACCTCATCCTTTGAATGTGTATCAGTACAAAGGAGTCCAGGTGCGGGTTGCAGGATTCTTCTTGTTTACCATCCTTGAGGCCGGGGGGTGGGAAGTTCCTGCAAAGGTCACAGATTTTGTCATAGACAGGAGTGTTGGTTACCTTAGATGGTGAACTCTGGGGAACTTCAACACTTGGGTTGATGACGAATCCTCACATCTTGGACAGAACCTCCTCCAGTTGATGACACCACTGGGTCTAGCACAAATAGTTGCTTCTGTGACCCATCACCATAGCCACACCTTGGATTTGATGTTCTCACTGGGGCTTGAGGTTTCAAACCCCTGGACTGATGGGGTCACCTGGTCCAATCATTGCAAGGTGGAGTTCTCATATGGGTCCCCCTGATAGCCCCCCCCCTGTTGAGATGGTCAACTATTGCCCTTTAAGGGGACCGTCTCCAGAGGGACTTTTGGCGATGGTTGATTTGTCTGGTGTGAGTGATGCATTTGCGGTTGGCACATGCAAGGTGGTGGCAGCCTATAATATAGCTGTCTCCGAAGTGCTCAATGCCTTCACATCAGTCCGTCTACAACCCAGATCTTTTCACTTGAGACCCCAAATGGTTTGATGGGGCTCTCAAGGAAATGAAGATTAGGGGTCGGAAGTTGGAGCATTGCTGGCAGAGGAGTCGGTCCGAGGAGGACATACTAGCTTTGAGAACTCACTATCGTGAGTATCAAGGGGCAATCGATTGGAAGAAGGCAAAGTTCCCATCTAGGGAGATTGCTGCAGGGAAGAACAGACCATCTCAGCTTTTTCAGATTGCAGACAGACTACTTCACCCAGTCTGTCTGTAGTCGAAAAGGGCATTTTCAATCGCACTGTGCAAAGAGTTTGCTCAGTTCTTCTCTGACAGGGTTTCCTCCATCCAGTCCGGGACCTCCCCAGTGTGGCAAGATCAGCCCCCGTGGTAGGGGGCATGGTAGGAGCATGGGCGCTCCTATTGTCTGGGAGAGTTTTGGCCAGTGGAGGTGACTGAGGTGATCTTGAAACTGCAGCCCACGTTTTGTGAACTGGACCCAGGCCCAACATGTCTCCTAGTGGGATGTGCAGAGATCATGAGTCCAGTGTTCACCATGATAACCCAGTGTTCGCTCTCAAAAGGGATTTTCTATGATGCCTTGAAGGAGGCGTTGGTAAGGCCCCTCCTGGAGAAACCATCATAGAAACAGACTTTGATGGCAGATAAGGACTGCTTGGCCCACCTAGTCTGCCCATTTCCCTACCTAGAGGATAAGCTGCTGATCCTATTTAAACTAACAGCCTATTTCTTCCTACCCCCCTGCCACAAAAATTGCCTTATGTCTGTCCCATGCATTCTTGAATTCTCCCACAGTTTTAGGCCCCACAACCTCCTCAGGAAGGTTGTTCCATGCGTCCACCACTCTCTCTGTGAAAAATACTTCTCCACATTGCCCTAGGCCATCCCCCAATCTTCAAATTGTGTCCTCTTGTTCTTGCATCTCTTTTTCTGAAGATGCTACCCTCTTGGACTGCAGATTCCACTGAGGTATAAACGTTTCTATCATGTCCCCCTCTCCTTCCTTTCCTCAAGGGTATACATATTAAGCTCCTTTAGTCTCTCCTCGTATGGCTTCTCTTGCAGACCCTGCACCATTTTAGTTGCCCTCCTCTGAACTGCCTCCATCCTGTCTATGTCCTTGCAGAGATGGGGTCTCCAGAACTGGACGCAGTACTCCAGATGGGGTCTCACCAACCGTCTGTACAGGGGGATAACAACTTCCTGTTTTCTTTTTTTATCATACTATTGTTTATTCTCCTCGGCAGAGCAGCCCTACACGATCTCCAGCCGCTGGTCCTGCACCCCCGGACCGGTCGATGCGTCACGGGCCACAGACCCTCTCTCCAGTGGGCGGTAAATTGCTCGCTCTCGCACACAGTGGGCGCGTGCCCTCTCAGGTCTTTCTGGGGG
This sequence comes from Neoceratodus forsteri, assembly GCA_016271365.2. NCBI lineage: Eukaryota > Metazoa > Chordata > Ceratodontiformes > Ceratodontidae > Neoceratodus > Neoceratodus forsteri. The sequence continues at coordinate 261,877,705 of CM057452.1, read as the reverse complement.
TGCAAGCGCTGCCATCAGCCAGAATCTCCCTCTGCATTTCCACATTTCTCCCCAGTGAGAGCGGACGTGCAATGGTGTCCGCACATGAAGTGCTGATGCCCGCCGCGCTCTCCCCCCTTACTACTGCATGCCACTTGTAGTGCGGCTGGCCTCTGCCAGTCGCCGGTACAGGGCGATGCAAGCCCCACTATCCACCCCAGAGAGAGAGGAGAGCAGTCATCGGATGCTCAATCCTCCCTCTCCCCTGCCAGCCCCCGGCGGCCCAAGTCTGTTCCCGAACCCAGGTCGCCAGCCTGGCGCGAGGTGTGGCATCCAGTGCCTCAACGCTCAGTGCCACCAGGCCGGCCACAACTTCCTGTTTTCTGCTGCTGATGCCTCTTCCAATACATCCCAGTATCCCCCCCCAGCCCTCCCTACGCCTTGTCACATTGCTTGCCAACCTTAAGGTCATCTGATATGACTACCCCAGGTCCCTTTCCATTTTTGTTGTTACTACCTCCCCTCCCATTGTGTAATCTTCCCTTGGGTTTTGTTTCCTAGGTGCATTACTTTGCACTTTGCATTAAATCAAGCTGCCAAACTTCTGACCATTCCTCCAACCTTGCCAAGTCCCTTCTCATCCTTTCCACCTCCTTGTGTATCAACCCTGTTGCAGATCTTTGTGTCATCTGCAAAGAGGCATATTTTCCTTCCAGTCCCTCTGCAATGCCACTTATAAAGACATTAAAAGGACTGGACCCAATGCTGAACCCTACAGTGCCCTCTTTCTTCAGAGTGGACTTCATTACAATTACCTTCTGTGTCCTGTTGTTCAGCCAATGTTTTACCCAGGCTACCACCTGGGACCTCCCAGGCTGGTTAGTGTTGACTACTGATCTTTTGTGTGGGACTGTGTCAAATGCCTTGCTAAAAGTCTAGGTAGGCCATGTCCACAGCCCCTCCCTGGTCTACTTTGATCACCCAGTCAAAGAAATCAATTAGATTCGTCTGACATGACCTTCCCACTGTGAACCCATGCTGCCTTGGGTCCTGTGCCCCACTGGCCCCTAGGTGACTCAACAATCCTTTCCTTCAGAAGTGATTCTATCGCTTCCCTACCACAGAGGTCAAACTGACAGGTCTGTAGTTTCCTGTCTCCGTCTTGGTCCCACTTTTGTGAAGGGGAATCACATCAGCCTTCTTCCAGTCCTCAGGTACCACACCATCCTCCCATGATTTTTTAAAAAGAGTTGTCAGTGGTGTCACTAGTTCTCTGCTTAATTCTTTTAGAATTCTGGGGTGAATTCCATCTGGCCCCATTGCTTTGTCCACCTTCAGTTTTAGGAGTTCTTCCAGAACCCTTTCTCCTGTGAAAGGACTGGGATCAACCCCCCTCTCCAGAGTGCTTCTGTTAATTGGATTAGGGACCTCCCTCACTTCCTCTTTTGTGAATACTGAACAGAGGTATTCATTCAGTATCCCTGCTTTTTCACTGTCACTCTCTACCCACCCACTATCCATTCTATTCAGTCTCACTATCCCTCCCTTTGTCTTTCTACGCTCCCTGATATACCTATAAAATGTTTTATCCCCCTTCTTAACCGAGTTGGCTATCTTTTCCTCAGTTTGTGACTTTGCTATTCTGACTACCCTCCCTACTTCCTTCTGCCTTAACTGGTACAGTTCTCTGTCCTGCTCCTTCTGTGTTTCCTTATACTTCCTAAATGCTATCTTTTCTCTAACCTTCACATACTTCTTTGAAAACCATAGTGGCTTTTCTTTCGTTTGATTTATTTGCTTCACACAAGGCTTGTTGCCTCTGTGATGGTAGTTCTGATATTTCCCATTGTTGCTCCACCCTCTTTCTAGCCTGTTTGCTAGTGCTTTTCTAAGGCACTCTCCCATCTTGCCAAAGTCAGCCCTCCTGAAGTCCAGAACCCTCGACTTTTGTACGGCTTGACTCTGTAGCTGAGTTTATCGTGAACCACACTGTTTGGTGGTCACTTGTTACCAAATGGCTACCCACTTCTAGATCTGAGATCCTCTCACTGTCCCCTTTTGAGAGTAAGAGGTCTAAGATTGCTCCCTCACGAGTAGGTTCCTAAACTAGCTGTCTGAGGCATGCCACCTGAAGGGCATCAAGAATGGCCCTGCTTTTGGATGTGGCTCCATCACTTGACCCAGATGTCCTGGCAAATTATCTACCTATCTCCAACCTCCCACTCCTAGGGAAGGTTGTGGAGAAAGTGGTGGCACTGCAGCTCGAGGCACACCTTGCAGTCTTTGACATCTGGGCAATTCCAGTCCAGATTCAGGGCAAGGCATAGCAATGAGACAGCACTGATTAGGGTGCAAAATGACCCCTCCCCCCAGGGCAAGGGGTACAGGAGACTGGTTAATTCTCATTCTTCTTGATCTCTCTTTAGCGTTGGACACCGTGGACCACACTGCGTTCTTGGATCGCCTTGGAGAGTATTGCAGACTCGCCAGTATGGTCAACTTGTTTAAGTCCTATTCCTCAGGTAGAAAGCAATGGGTAGTGATGGGGAATTTCTCCTCCTCTCTGAAGCTCCTACCATGTGGAGTCTCTCAAGGTTCGATCCTATTGCTGGTGTTGTTTGCGGTGTACATGCTGTCCCTGGAAAAGCTCATCAGACATTACAGTCTGGGTTTTCACTGCTACGCAGACGATACCCAGCTGTATATATCCTCTGCCCAAGGAACAAATAGCGCTGTTTAAGTGCTAAATGATTGCCTGGCCAAGATCCAGGACTGGACGTCCTGTAATTGGCTGAGGCTGAACCCTAACAAGACGGAGGTGCTGGTGATAGAGTCTGGTCACGGGCATGATGGAAATGCTTCCTCGGTGGCAACAGGACTTGTCCTGGGCTCTACCCCATTAATGGCATCCTCTAGGGTGAGAAATCTGGGCGTCATCCTTGATGACAGGTTGACACTTGATGCTCAGGTGTCATCTGTTGTCCAAAGTGTATTTTTACCACTTAAGGAATGTCACCCGGATTAAACCCCTAGTTCTGCCTGAGGACCTTCCCTCACTGGCATATGCCTTGGTTACATCCAGGTTGGACTACTGTAATGCTCTTTACTTGGGGATCAGTGGAGGGAACATCCGCCAATTGCAGTTAATGCAGAACGTAGCAGCCAAGTTACTGGTGGGCCTACCTAGGTCTTCATGACATGACCCCAGTCATATGAGATCTGCATAGGCTGCCCGTCAGGTGGAGGATCATCTTCAAGGTGGGCTTGCTCACCTATAAGGCCCTATATGGCTATGGTCCTAGCTACTTGACTGACCTTCTTGTACTTGCCATCCCAGTTTGCTCCCTTTGCTCCTCCACTGGGGGGCCTCCTAATGGTTCCAAGGGCCAGGCTGAAAACTTCAGGTGACCGTTCGAGGTGTCTGACACAGTCCTCTGGAACTCACTCCCCAGATTTCTGAGGGAAGCTTGTTGGTGGAAGCATTTAAATAGAGTCTAAAAATGCATCTTTTTAAAGAGGCATTCTCAGACTAATTGCAGATGATTTTAATGGCTCATTTATTATTATTTATTAATGCTTATTTATTGTATCATTTTAGATTTTTGTTTTTATATAGCCCTGTGCAGCTTTTGTTTGTATGTTGATGTTGTCTACCCTGCCTGTTTTGACTTTGTAAGGCACTCAGAGCCTTTGGGATTGGGAGCCACATAAATAAAGGTAAGATAAACTATTTATTTAGATTGTGGTAACCATGTAAGCCCACTGAGACCAGAGGTCCCTTTTCCAGGGGCGACACTCATTGGTTGCTCAGGTACATTCTTGAAAACATATTTTACTGTACAACATAATTGCCTGCAAAGTGTGTGTAGAGACTTCACCAGAATTTGCCAGTTACAAATTCTTATGTCCCTGCTTACTCTGAGCAGCCATTTTCAGACCCCCAAAAAAGTGTCTTCAAATCAGCATGTGAAACCACAGTGCATACACAAATATTGTGAATATCTGGTCCTTTGGTGTCTATGAATTCTGCAATATGATGCCCTTTGCCTAAGGATTATGCTACTTCATGCTGAAAATGAGGCCCATAACCATAACCAAGAGCAGTAACACTCTGCCTGCATGCTACTGTTTATCTGCTGGAGACTGGTGAGTGTTTGGTGTTTTCACGCTGTCTACAGCTCTGGTACACAGCCAGTTAACCTCTGTGCTTATCTATCTAGGTGTACTGCTGCCTTACCTGAGGCCTCTGACTTGCTTCAACTTCAGCTTTAATCCCAAGTGTCTGAACAATAGTCTCGAGGGGAATATGATCGCCAGGGGAGTCCTGGATAAAATGAAGGAGCACCTGTGTACCTCCTGGAAAACAAAGGGGGGAAACAATAGATACTGTAAAGGGAGTTCAGGGCCAGATTTTTGCATCATATTTCAATAGTAAATTCACTAAACACAGCTATTTTTCTACCCTGCTGTACCAAGGGACCCCCATGAAAATGAAAATGTATCTCGTGAGGACATCCTACCATGCGTTTGACGCACACTTCAATAAATACATAGAATAATTAACACTCAGGAGTTAACAATGGGCCGATTCTTAACACAGAGTGGGTTCTGAGACATATGATCTCAAGAGTGAAGTTCAAGAACTCCTGATGTCACCAAACTAAAAAGATGATTAAAAATCAACCCATTCTTAACATGTGGCAGTTATTTATTTTGTATAATGCACTGGTTATCTCTTATTGCACCCTGAATTGGGGAGTAAATGAGGATATTATTTCTCAGACATGAGAAAACCACAGTGTAAAGTTACCAAGATAAAGGAAAACTTTCAGTTGCAGTTTGAAACGGCAGCTGTGTAGGCTAGTGCTGTAACAAGTTTTGATTGACAGATTTATGGAAAAAATATTGCTCTTAACTTTCTTGAACTGCATGACAAGATTGGGTTCAAAAAGCCATTTATAACGTGGGTGTTAAGAATTACTTTTTTGAAACAGCCAGCAAAACAAGATAACCAAGTATAACGGAGTTCAATTCTAACACTGTTTTACTAACCCGAGACATAGTGCAAACTGCCTTGGATCAGCATGTTTTTCCTCCAACTTCACAGGTCTAGCTAGTGTAATCTAGCCATAACTGGGTAATGGCCCATTAAGGGTTCTTTCTAAAACCATGTTTCAAGGCTTTTTTTTTGTTCTGCTCACACAGCCAACATAAAGTTAACTGTAGCTCCTAGGTCTCTAGAGTGCACTCTGCTTGGTGCAAAATTCGATTTGAGCGCCACCCGCTGCTCACCTCAACCATCTGAAGCAGCTGCATAGGCAGCAATTGACAGGAAGTGGTGTTCAAATGTGACTGCAGAAGAAGAGGCCATGGATCCAGTGATCATAATTTTATTTAGCTTTGGTAACCGCGTAAGTGCACTAGCCATAAAATGACTATTTTCAGGCACGACCCAGGAGAGTACAGACATGCAGAAACTTAACAGCATAACAAATTATAAGTGCATTACATACAATGAGTTAAAGAGGATACAATATATCAGAACACACAAAGTAAAGCGCTTTACATACAATGAGTTAAAGTAGATACAATATATCAGAGACATACAGAGTAGACCATTCATAAGTTCACAGGTGCCTACCTATGCAATGAATAGAGGACCTTGGACAATAATTTATCAGGTGACATATCATATGAACAGAACAAGGTACACAAAAACAGAAACAGGTAACACAAAAGGAAGAAATAACCACTGAGAGCAGGGGGTGTCATTAAGGAAAAGGTCGGTAAGTGAGGAAAAGGGGAGCAAGCCATGAAATTAGATTATAGTGTATATAAGTGTAAAGGAGATGCCTGCAGTGCAAGATTGTATATGGCCAGGAAAGGAGCAGGACAGGCTGAGGCAGTAAGAGGTTATATAGAGTGAGAAATACTATTGTATGGCCAGAGACATCAGTCATTAGGTAGAGTAAAAGCAGGAACAGGTATCAGCAATCGGCAGATTCGAGCGCAGTTTTCTCTTAAAGCACGTGTGAGAGCTAGAAAGTCTAATGTTGAGGGGAAGGGAAACCCACAGCTGTGGAGCCGCATACTCAAATGCAACAGTTCCTTTCCTAGTGCGGCACCTCGGCAAATTCATAAAAGATTTATCAGCTGATCGTAGACCATGGATTGTGTCTTGAGGAACAAGCATAGCTGCAAGACACCTAGGGGTTTGATTTCGAATTATCGAATCAATAAGAGAGCCAAGGTAGTATTTCCTACTAGCTAACGAAGACAGCCAACCAAGATCATTATAAAGCTGACAGTGGTGTTTAAGCCGAGGAGCAGAAGAGGCACAGCGACATATGTTGTTATACGTAATATCCCATCTGAGTAGGTGAGTTTTATGAGCAGCCCCATAGGTTAGGGTGGGGAGCAGAATCCCCCTCACAATGGCCATTTTAGCTGATGGCATGAGCATATAACTAGTCTTATATGCAACACCCAGTTTGGAGTTGACAGCTCTGCAAACAGACTGTACATGAAGATTAAGATCAAGAGATTGATCTAGCAGGATGCCCAGGTACTTGAAAGAGGTCGCACATTCCAGTAATTGACCTTCTAAGTCCTGCACCGTCAGTGCTGTTGTGCAAGCCTGGAGCTTTGGGGCCAATCCAAGCAGCATGGCTTTAGTTTTGCTAGTGTTGACAGCCAGTTTGTGGTCGTATAGCCAGTTTTGGATATTGTTAAAGTCAGAGGAAAGAGTTGTGTTGATAGTGTCTATATTAGTAGAACTTGTATAGATGACAAGATCATCAGCATATAGAATAGCAGAGCAGGATTTTAGAGCATCTCCAATGTTATTTATATAAAGAGAGAATAGGAGGGGCCCTAGAATGGAGACCTGAAGTACACCAATGTCAATGGTGGTACTGTTCAATAGAGAGGAATTAAATTTCACCACTTGAGTTCTATTTGTCCGGTAGCTTTCGTACCAGTCAACAACAGAGGAGGAGAAATGCAGGTGTCGAAGTGAGGAGAGAAGCAAAGTGTGATCAACAAGGTCAAAAGCCTTTGTGAGGTCAATAAAGACAGTCCCAGTCAGATTGCCAGTATCCATTTTTGAAAGAGTGTCTGTGGTGAATTTAAGGAGTGCAGTCATTGTGCTATGTCCTTTCCTGAAGCCATGTTGGGTATCCAAGAGCAGGCTGTGCTTAAGTAGATAGTCAGTTGTCTGAGTTGCGACAATTTTCTCCAGGATTTTGCTCAGTACCGAGAGTATGGCAACTGGTCTATAGTTCATGACAACTTAGGATCCCTTTTTTTAAGTACAGGTGTGATCCGAACAGCTTTCCAGAGGTCAGGGACCACTCCACCTGAAAGTGATAACGTATAAATTTTGGCCAGTGGTAATGTAATAAGGGAAACTGCAAGTTTCAAGAGGTGGGGTTCAAGGGAGTCTGAGCCAGAGCTGGTATGATCAGAGATGGACCTCAGGAGCTTCAGGACTTCCTTTCTAGACACAGCCTTAAAATAGAATGGAGGAGTATAAGGAGGCACAAGGGACAACACTTCCAACTTATCCAGACAGGTTCCTGATGAGGAGTGGGAGGACACTGCAGTGGGATCGAAGGAAGAGGTATATTGGGAGAGATCAGAGAAATGCAGGTTGTAAGAATTAGCTATGGTTTGCAATGTACAACATTTATCAGCATATCACCGGGGTAGTTGACTGTGAGGATCCTAGGAAGGATTTGATGTGTGACCAGAATTTTCTGGGATCATTGGCCGAGTTAATCAGTAGGTCTTTACAGTACTTGCTCTTAGCAGCTCTGACTTGTCTTTTACATGAATTCTGTAGCGTACGGTAAGCATTGAAATCTGTTTGCTGGCCTGATGTTTTGCAGCGCTTCCAGAGTTTATCTCTAAGGTGCAAACTTTTGAGCAAGTTTTTGTTTAGCCATCTTGTTTGTTTACTCCTCACTCTCCGGGTGATCTTTGGGGCATGTTTACATTGAACCGTAATGAATTTAGTGATGAAGAGGTTAAGAGCATCCTGAGAACAGTGTGATAGATAGATCTCCGACCAATCAATTCTGGAGACGTCATACAGAAACACCTCTTGGTCTAGGTGAGCAAAGTTTGTGAGAGTGACAAGACGTGGTGGAGGAGATGGAGGTGTCCCCAAGGACAGGATGCAGAAAGTAGGAGAGTGGTCAGTTAAGGCATCAGCAAGAGTACCAGCAGCTGAGATGTGTTCGATCCGGTTTACCAGCACCCAATCCAATAGTGTGCCTAGTGGTGATGAAGACAGACTTCTAGTCGGCACTGTCACCATCTGATGCATGTTGTAGTGATGAGTCAGGGACTGAAGAGAACTGAGAACTGCCCCATGCCAGTTTAAGTTTAGGTCCCCTAAGATGACAACCTCATTATGATTAAAATTCTGAGAGGTATTTTCCAACAGATACTCTAGACCCACAATCCCTCCCGTTGGAGGGTTATACTCACAGATAACATGCAGTTTCTTGGCTCCCAAAGCAAGGGTAGCATGCAAGTATTCACATACTGAGTGAGCATCTGGGATAGCAAGAAGAGAGACAGTCAGATTATTTTTGTAGTACAGAACAACTCCACCACCACGTTTGTTCGAAATCCTATCCCTTCGAATAATAGAGTAATTTGGCAGGGAGCAGAGGGAGTCAGTAACCAATGGTTTTAGCCAGGTCTCAGTAAGACAGAGGATATCAGGATTGTACAGTTTGACCCATGACTCCACTTCCACGAAGTGACACAGCAAATTTCTTATATTCAAGTGTGCAATTAACAGCCCATGTTTGGACATACTGTACTATGTACGTCATCTGCTGATGGATGTCGCTGGACTTTTGGGAAGTCGCTAAACACAAAACGGTATGGTGCACTCTGCCCAGTCTCAGCCACAGATATAACAGGCAAAGAAGTTACAGCAAGTGAACCTGCAGTGACATGCGACAGTAGATCTTGAGGCGAACTGAGTAGGCCAGGCCTGTCGCCCCCCCCCCACCTTTTTTTTTTATCATAATAATAAGAGTGCACTCAGTCTAGTGCATTTACAAATGTTCACTCAAGTTGTGTGAGGTAAAACCCTGCTGTTGGTGGCAACAGATGATAGGGTGGGGCAGCTGCAAATTGAGGGGCTAGCTGCACAATCGAGCAGACTTGACAGACCATGAGGCCCATTTCTGCTGGCGTTTTCATATGTTTGTATGTTCATATGTCTTGCCATTTCATCTCTGGTGACTCAGATAGTGGAGGATCTGACTCCAGGCAGGCAGTACGACTTTGTGTAACCCCTCACCCCTGCCTTTTTAGCAAAATGACAGGTGGCATGCTGTTGAAGCTGACAGCAGTACCTGGTGAGGACTGGGTTCGGGGAGGATAAGGTTACTCGGCACAGGGGACCTAGGTTTGGCTACTCTGCACAGGGGCACCCAAGTAAATCCGAACACAGGAAGCAATAACTGTAATGTCCAGAACCAGGAATGGGATTCTACAGTGTGGCTTTTATTCACATCCAAGCTGAACAAACAAAGCACAGATGGACCCCCATGGGGCTACATTCCTGGTAATGCAGATTAGAGACAACAGAACACTGCATCACTATTTCCAGCCCTCAGGCTCTGAACCCAGCAGGCACACAGCCCGGACTTGCATGCAGCTTTGGGTACACAGCCCGACTTGTACACTACTTGGGTTTTCCCCACTGGCCCGACTCCCCGCCCAGCCACTTGATCCATGGGTCCATTTTGGGAAATGAACCAATTATCCTGTTGTGGCTCCCCAAACCACACTAGAGCCTTCGACTCCTAGAGGGAATTTTCCTTCCAATCCCACTGTCTGGGTACTTCCCTCATCACTGGCCAAGTGTATGAGGCAAAGTAGGAATCCACAGAGCAAATCCGTAGAGGTGGACCTGGTCACTAAAGATGGGGGGTCTCCCACCTCCAGCTCCCACAATCGATACCCGGCCATTTCTCTGGAAACTAAACAACTCTTTTACTGAAAGCTTGGCAATGTAGGTTACTGGGCAGACGTATGTCACATCTCCTCTACATAGAAACATAGAAGTTGACGGCAGATAAGGACCGCAAGGCCCATCCAGTCTGCCCATTTCTTTTTCTACCTTATAAATGTGCCATCGGCCTTTGCTCTGTCAGTGACCTATCTATTCATAGTCATTTGTATTGCTCCCTTATGCCTATCCCATGCCTGTTTGAAGCCCTGCACTGTATTCATAGCCACCACTTCTTGTGGTAAGCCATTCCATGCATCTACCACCCTTTCTGTGAAAAGAATTTCCTCACATTCCCCTTAATCGGCCTCCCTCTAATCTCATGCTGTGTCCTCTTGTCCTGCTATTTTCTTATATTTAAACATGTTAGACTCTTTCACCTTGTTTATGCCCTTAAGGTGTTTAAATGTCTCGATCATATCACCTCTCTCCCTCCTTTGCTCAAGGGTATACATATTGAGCTCCGTTAATCTGTCCTCATGTGTCTTCTGATGCAGTCCCTGCACCATTTTGGTTGCCCTTCTCTGGACTGCCTCAATTTGGTTAATGTCCTTGTGAAGGTGTGGCCTCCAATACTGCATGCAGTACTCCAGATGGGGCCTAACCAATGTCTTGTACAGAGGGATTATTACCTCCCTCTTACGACTTGTGATACCCTACTAATACACCCTAACACCCCTAGCCTTACCACTGCTTTAGAGGTCTGCTTGGATGATTTTAGGTCATCAGTGATGATGATGCCCAAGTCTCTTTCTTCCTTTGTGACTGCTAGCAACTCCTCCCAGCCTATAAGTGGCTTCAGGGTTTCTCTTCCTATGTGCATGATTTTGCACTTCTTTGCATTAAATCCCAGTTGCCACTCTTCTGACCATTTTGCTAGTTTATCCAGATCTCTTCTCATTCTGCCCACCCCATCTGGATCATCTACTCTGTTGCAGATCTTGGTGTCATCTGCAAACAGACAAGCCTTACCCTCTAGTCCATCTCTGAGGTCACTAATGAAGATGTTGAATAGGACTGGCCCCAGGACTGATCCCCAGGTACCCACTTGTGACTTGCATCTCTTCTGACTGTATACCATTTACCACCACTCTCTGTTTTCTGCCAGTCAACCAGTTTGCCACCCAGTTGATCAACTTCTGACCCACCCCGAGCCTACCTAGCTTATTTATCAATCTTCTATGTGGAACAGTGTCAAAAGCTTTGCTGAAGTCAAGGTAGGCGACATCAACTGCTCCCCCTTGGTCCACCACTCTGGTTACCCAGTCAAAGAAATCTATGAGATTAGTTTGACAGGACCTTCCTTTGTAAACCCATGCTGTCTTGGATCCTGTGCCCCTATGGATTCCAGGTGTTGCACTATCCTTTCCTTAAGAGTGCCTCCATAATCTTGCCCACTACTGAGGTAAGACTGACTGGTCTGTGGTTCCCGCCTCCTCCCTGCTACCTCTCTTGTGGAGCAGGATCACATGACCCTTCTCCAGTCTTCTGGGACCTCTCCTGTGCTCAGAGACTCACTAAACAATTCTGCTAATGGCTCTGCTAGTTCCTCCTTTAGCTCCTTAAGTACCCTGGGATGTATGCCATCAGGTCCCATTGCCTTATCCACCTGAGCTTAGCAAGCTCTTGTGGGACCCTTTCTTTTGTGAAGGGAGTAGTGCTCACCTCCCTCCCCCCTGTGTCCATGATGCTGAGCTGTGGGCCCTGCCCTACCTTCTCTTCAGTAAATACTGAGCAAAAGTATCTATTTAGGATAGATGCCTTTACAGGGTCCTCCTCCTCACATGCTCCCTTTTCTCCATTAAGCTTAGCAATACCCCCTCTGGACTTTCTCCTTTCACTAATGTATCTATAGAAAGTCTTGTCACCTTCTTTTACTGTTCGTGCTAGTGTTTCCTCAGTTTGGGACTTTGCCTGCCTTACTGCCTTCCCTGCTTCCCTTAGGGCAGTTTGGTATGCCTCCCTATCTTCATCCCGCTGTGTTCCCTTATATTTCCTGAAGGCCAGCCTTTTGGCTCTGACCTTTTCTGCTACTGTATTTGAGAACCAAAGTGGTTTCCTTCTTCTTTTGCACTTCCTTTTCTGTCTAACACAATGGGATGTTGCTTCAAGTATTGTATCCTTAATGCTTGCCCACTTTGCCTGCACCTCCTCACCTGTGTTTCTTTTTGCCAGGGCTAGCTTAACTCTGTTGGCCATCTTATCAAAGTCAGCTCCTCTGAAGTCCCATATTTTTGCCTTGGAATGGGATGATTTAGATGTAGTAGCCAAATTGAACCATACCATGTGATGGTCACTGGTCCCCAGGCGACCTTCTACCTGGAGATCTGTGATCCCTTCTTTGTTAGTCAGTACTAGATCTAGGATAGCCCTGTCTCTTGTGGGTTGCTGTACCAGTTGTTTGAGGCCCTCCCCCTGCAGGGAATCCACTATGAGTCTAGTTCTGGCAGATGTTCCTGCTGGTATTGACCAATCTGTATCTGTGTTGAAGTCTCCCATTATCAGAACCTCCCTTTAGCTGTCATGTTTTGTACATCTTCTAACAGTAATGTCTATGTCCTCCCTCTGGTCTGGGGGCCTGTAGACCCCAGTTCTTATGGCTGTCCCATTCCTGTTTCCAGGGTGACCCACAGTTCTTCTGGCTCCTTATGTGTATTCTGAATTTCTGTAGCTTTGATATTTTCATTAACATACAGGGCCCTCCTCCCCCCTTTTGCACCTCGGTCTCCTCTGAACAATACATAGCCAGGTACTGAAGTCTCCCAAGTGTGGTTACTGGTAAACCACGTCTCACTAATTGCTACTATGTCCAGTTTAGCCTCTGACATTGTGCCTGCAGGTCTGGGATCTTATTTCCCAGGCTGTGAGCATTGTGTACATGATTTTCCATTGGCCAGATTTTGGTGTGTTAGTTGTTGGGTGAAGTTTGGCATTACCCTGTGCATCGTATGGGGAGACAAACCTTTTCTTACCTGGTGATGCAAATGAATGGCAAACACGCTGAATTCCTGTTTGACCACTAGCTGAGGGAGGGTGTTCTTCCCATTCGACGTATAGGGTGCTGCACCCTCTCCCCATTGCTAGTTTAAATATTCTGCAAAGACGTCAAACTTCTGCCCCAATGCACTGACTCCTCTTTAGTCAGATGCAGTCCATCAAATTTAAAGAACTTTCGCTCCCAGAACTGTTGCCAGTTCCTACAAATCTGTGTCCTTTTTCCTGGCACCAGTCCTTGAGCCACGTGTTTAGCTCCCTATCTCCCCTTCTCTGACCTTCCGTCCATCTGCTCCTTCTCCCAGACTGGCAGGATCTCAGAGAGAGAGATGCCGAGACGAAATAGATGATAGTTTGTCACCCAGCTGAGTCAGGTGTTTCTTGGTCTCCACAACTGACTGGCTGGCGAGATCATAGTCCCTATGTGTACTAGGACATCAATGTTTTCTCCTGCTTTGTGAACAATTTTAGCAATGCGGTCAGTGTCTCTCCATGCTGATGTACCTGGAGACAACTGACCATCACCCTGCTGGAGATGGGTATCAACTCCCGAATCATGGAGTCTCCTATGATCAGAAGTTTTTAGATTTCCTTTGTGCTTGTTTAGTTTTGGTTCCTGATTTGGGTGAGTATTGTTGTGCTAGCTCCTGTGCCGCAGTGTCCTGCTCTGCAGTGTCTTCTGCCTCTTTATTTGATTTCAGAGATAGAGGCAGATACCTGTTTGTAGATGTTTATATGGTTTTTGGAGGTAATGTGTTGGAGAGCAGAGAGTGATGGGGCACCTGATTTGCTCCTCCTAACCACCTGCCAACCTCCTGGACCAACTACCCTCTGCGGTCGAGGTTTTTCTGTTGGATACTGGGGAAATGGCGGGTGGTTCTTATAATGTATTTCCTCTTCAATATGAAATTTGAGTTGTGCAATCTCTGCCCATGCTGCCCGGAGCTGAGACCTAAGATCTCCAAAGGCCCAGCATGTAGGACAGTGTCCTAAATCCTGTAAGACTGTCCTTCTGAAAATTGTTCCACAGTACCTGCAGTTAATGAAATCCATTCCAAATAAGTTCCTGGGTTTGTAACCTAGTCAGAGTAATTAGAAGGAAAAAAGGAAAAAATGCAAGTAATGGTTTAATTGTGCTTTGTTTAACTTGTTATAACAAGTTAAATTACTAGTGCTACCCTATGAGATCACCTTGTGGAGGCCCACTGATCCGCCCCTTCCTGCTCTGCCACAGGAAATGTCACAACCTGTGGTACCCTATGAAAGGGTAGCGTGGGGTGGTTGGGGATGGGGTGGTGGCTGGGCCCTTCCTGCCTAAAAGAAGAACCACAGGCAGAAAGAACAAGGAGGTAAGAGCAGAAACAATCAGTCAACAACAAATGCAGTAACCCTGAAAGCTTATCCTAATGTTAGATAAAACTGTAAACCTGTAAAGCACCACTGTAATAATTTCAGAGAAGATATACCTGTAAGAAACACTTTGCTCCAGAGAAAATAAAGCAGTAACAGAAGATATACCTTGCAAAGACAATTTGAATCAGAAGATTACAGCAGTAATCTGTTAGCTCACACCTGTAGGCACACCTTGTAATAATGCAGAAGAAGGTATACCAGCAACAACAATTTGAATCAGAGAAAAATAAAGCAATGAAATGTTAGCAACAAACAGTAGCAATCCCTGTGAGTAAAAATAAAACACCACCACACAGTAAATCTGCTTAGCCAAACTAAGTCTTAATCCTTCTCCCTTGCTCTGGTAAGTTTCTCTACTCTGCCTTTCAAGCAGTCTTAGAAGTAAAGAGCTCAGGTGAAGCTAGGTGCCTGAGCCCAGCAAACCAAGTCTTCTACCTCCAAGATATAAACTAACCTGACTTTTAACCCTTCTTTCTGTTGGAAATTACTGACAGTTTGCCAGCTCCACCCCCACATACACACCTAATCCTTTGGAAGAGCTGTGGGAGGAAAAGCAATTAGCTCCTTCAATGTGAGAAGGAGACTGAAACACCTCCGAGTGTCTTTTGACTTCCCAATAAGCGCTGGACTTGAACATACTTTTACATTTTGGCTAAGCCTATTACTCTAGGCCTCCCACTATTTCAGTAGTCCAATCCCCACTATCACACAAGTCCCAGGGTGAAAAACATAGGCCCTTTCAGGAAGAGCAGATACTCACCCTCCGGTTGCAGGTGCCCCACAGGCGATTCACAAATCTTCTTGTTCTCCCAAAAACTCTGGAACAAATAGGCAGCTTCTCCATTAGTAGCAGAACCAGGGAGTTGCCCCAAGAATATGCAGGAAACCCTTTCCTGCCCCCATCCCCGGAGGGAGGGGGCACTGAGACCCGAATCAGCGGTCTCCACCACTTAAAATTATCTTCTGTGTCTCTCTTTTGGTGGAGACACACACCCTTTTACCTAAATGTAGCCCTCTGTAAGGGCTGAGGCTCCCAGAGCCTACACAGAGCTGCTGTGCTGCTACCTCAGAAAGCTCCCAACTCCAATTGACCTACAAAACACTGTTCAAACCTCCCAATATTCTACTCCAACTCCCTGCTGCAGATTCCATTGTGGCTCATGCAGCTGCGATAGTTCTATGGTGATGTCCTCCCTCAGTCTCAGCTGAGACTGAGAACAGAGTGAGACAGTGTGAAATCCATTTAACTGGAGTTTCACAAGCTGCCTTCCCTGCCTACCACTAGGTCTTACTGGGATTCTAGTAACCCCGGGTAACAAGGGGTGTTACTTTGGTTTTTTCTTTTGCAGGTGAGGGTAAAGCACGGAGGGAGAGCTGACTGGCGTGTCTGATGCTAGAAGCAGTTTCTGAGCAGGGCTCATCTAGAGTCTCCTATAGCTCCCCAACAACTGAATCAGGCCATGGGGCAGAGCAACCAACTGGCCACTGCCCATAGTACTCTTAGTTTCAAGTCAAACCACATCTGTACCAAGTTCCTTCACAAGTTACTACTACGGTGAATGCTCGGTTGTTTACATGCAAGTATCATGCAGCTAGGGCAATTTAAAAACAACGCTCCTAGATTCTCTCTCTTCACATGACCCTTGCAACTGCCCTATATGACCTTTGACTGGACCACTACTAGTCATTAACATCGTCCCTTAATTGCACTGTCTTTGCTCCCCCAGGGTATAGTCCGTCTCACTGGTCCTGGCACTTTGCCCTACCTGTGCTCTGACACAAACACAAACACAAACACAAACACAAACACAAACACACACACACACACACACACACACACACACACACACACACACACACACATCTCCCTCCCCTTCTCCCCCCTCTCTGCCTCTCCACCACTGGCTCCCTCCCTCTGACCCGACAGTTTTGTGCATTGAATGAATGTGTTTCTACTGATGTGTCAATGTTATGCTGACAATGCTTGTACTAGCTGCTATTGCCCCCACTCCTGTCTGTAATTCCCTACACTTTGCGATCCTGTTGACATGGAACCTTTGTAAAGGAGCTCTTAGCTCAAAGGTGTATTCTGAATACTTAATAAATAAAATAAAGATGTATGCAAGGTAGGCCTAATGATGGGAAATCTACAGATTAGATGCAATAAGTTACAACAAGGCTGTGCTACTAAGAACCTGATTAATGCTTGTCAGTAGCAGTCAGCCTACTACATCAAGGGCCTTTTACTCCACGTAGAGTTGTAAAACTAAATTTTGCTTTTTATTTTGATCTGGCCAAGATGAGACAGCGACAGTACTGCCAGACTTAGTGTAGCTGCCTGGCCACATGGGGACGCCTGCATGCCCCAGAAACAAGGCAAAAGAAAGTTTTTGGACTGACCCAAATTTATCATTATGTCACCCCTAATTTCAACTGTAAAAAATTATCTACACTTTGGGGGGGTAACTTCCCTGTCATCAGGATAGTGAGTTCTGCATAAAAGCAAGTGCATAACTGTGCTGGCGTGATTATTTTCTATAGATCTTAATTTTAGCTTCCGGCTAGTACAATCACTAGGGGGATTGGTGTAGCTGGGCACCACCTTCCAGAGCAGATCAGAGCAAAAAAAAAATAAAAAGTAAGTAAGTGTAAACCCCCTGCAAATGGGGGTTCCCAAAAAGTCTTCCAGGAGCTTGCTTGAATGCTCCAAGCCTGAATGGTGTTTGGTGTTTAAGCTGTTTATCTGTGAGTGCTTTTAGAGCCTCTGGTACTGTCTCTAAGAGCTGTCTGCTTGCAGACATAATTAGTTTCTATGGGGGGGGGGACTGTGCGTTTCCCTGCTTGAGTCCCACTCGAGCTGCTGCCAAATCACTCTGTTTCTGCCGTCACTAAGTGGGCAGAGTGAGCACTTTTCAAAGATGTAACTGTTTGCCAGAAATCATTTAGAGTAACAACGAAAATACAGTTTGTCTAACCTGCTTTACTTTGCAGTCAGAACTGTGTTTGCCTAGCCCTCCATTCTGGTTGAACTGCTGAACTGGACCAATCAGTGTGGGAGGACCTTTGAAATGGAGCCTGCTGCTGGCAAATCAGAACTTGAGCTCTCATTGTGGAGCCAGCCACCTATGTACAGTATGGCCAATGCTTCTGGGAATTGTAGTTTGGACTTTGGCACCTTTTTCCACCAACGGGGGAGTTCACTGTGAGTGACAGCCAAACCAGCCAACTGAACTGGAAGGAACTCAAAGGAAATGCCCGGCTCTGTCTACTGGAAAGATCAGATCAGTTTGGACATTGAAGAGAGGGAACTGTGTGCTTCTTGATTGTGTAGTTTTGCAGGAATCATGTATAAGGCCCTAAGTTTGGGTCTGTAGCCTTTTAGCGCCTGTTAGGACGAATCCGACCTGTGAAGAGAATAAGGAGATCTGAAGGTAGAAACCAGGCTCACCCTGTAGAAGACCGGAGAAATTGCTGAATCGCTGCGGTCCGTCAGGAACTGAAGCTGCTTGTGTTCTCCCGGGTATCGTGCAGTAATTGCGGTCAGGATTGAGAAGCAGCCTGCCTGGTATAGTACTTTCCTTTTACATATAAATGTGTGTAGTGCTTGTGGGGAATCGCGTTTCAAATCCCCTGTACAGTGAATTGAGTGCATGAAGCTGGAAGTAAACCCCAGCTTAATCCAGACTACATCTATTTGCTCTAAACTGCAGTGGGGTCCAGTCACAAGGACTTTTCCCACTTGTTCTGCCCATTCCTGGCAATCCAGGACAATCTGCTTTCCATCCAGTTCCCAGCATTGAGTCTGTGAGTACAAAGCAGGGTAGCTCCCTGCCATCTGTTTATCAAATTGCAAGTGTGTCATCTATTTGTTACAGTTTCATTTCTTCATGGACTGAGCCATCCGGCTCTGGATTACAATTGGGTATTGTGCAAGTGTTTTTCCATCTCAGGGCCCCATCCAGCTTCACTGATCCTGGCTAGCCATCCACCCCCATCCTGGGTACCCAGTGAAAGTGACAATTTGGGACTCTGAACAAGCGCATAGTACTGTGATTATTAAGGTGTCTAAACTAATTAACCTGATTTTCCTGTCCTTGTTATATTCTCCTAAATAAATCAGATCTGTTTGTTTCAGCAAAGTTACACTGTCTGAGGTATTCATTTATGTTAAAGTGTTGCACTGTGACTTTTGCATTGTATCATCTTGTTTTACAGGGGGGTCCCCAGAGTCAAGCTGATCGAACCAGTCCTGGGGTAAGTGTATACTGTGAAGGTACTTCTGATATATTGTGGGGGCCACTAGTGGGAAGAAAGGGGGGTTGCAGTGACCCAGAGGGCTGTGACCAAGTCATACCAGACTGTTTTAACCCCGACTTCTGGGTCCTTAACCTGTTAGCAGTTACGCAGGCAGGGGTAGTAGCCCTTGGGATAGCGCCACCTGGGGGTTAAATTTTGGAGGCTCACCACTGGGATTAGCGTCCTCTAGTGGCCACATTTATGAATTACTGTTAAAAAATAAATGGGTACCCCAACAGAAGTGGCTGTACACCAGTTGGTGAAGTGGTGTACTGGGGAGGAGATCTACCCCCAAAACGCTATACTTATCCTGGATATCCCGCTGGGTACCAGTACGGACACTGTAGAGGGAATACTTGCCAAGGGCGAATGTTTACAAGACCCTGTGGTAGAGGGGCGACAGGCTGATCTGCTCGCCCCAACTTTCATGGCCCTAATAGAGTGTAAGGACCCTGTAGACAGTTCTAAAGTGCCACAGACTGTTACCCCAGGGGAAACCCTCACTGTCTGAAGAGTGATAACCAGGGACAGTACAGAACCCAGGGAGAACAAGCCTCCCCCATTATCTGAAACTTTTGAGGAGAAATTTGCTAAATTGTTGTTGGGGGAATGGAAAACTGTGGAGGATTTAAAGAAACTATTATTGCCACCTGACGATGTTCCTCCACCAACACCCTCTTTCCCTTCAGCACCAGTTATTGCCCCTCCTTCTGTGCCAGTGCAAGCCCCCACATCTGTACCTGCCAATAGTCAAGACTCTTACCGCAGGTTGAGAATTTTCTCCGGTACCTTCCCCACCCCACAAGGGGAGGATGACTGGGAGACCTGGATAGACTGTGTTGCCGCTTTGGTATCTAAGTGGCAGTGTACAGAGGCCGAGAAACAGAAAAGAATCCTAGAGAGCTTGAGAGGTCCCGCTCTGGAAGCCATTAAGTCTTTGAGGTCCACGAACCCTGAGGCATCTGCCCAAAAGTACCTAACTGCACTTGAATGCAATCTTGGGAGTATTGAGTCAGGGGAGAGCTTGATGTGGAAGTTTCAAGGTACAAAAGAATGGCCAGGGGAAAGTTTTTCTGCATACGTTACTCATCTGGAAGGAGCGCTACAGAGGGCGTACCGGAAGGGGCGCCAGTGACTTAAACCGTGTGAGGTTGGGGCACATATTGCAACATGCAAAGCACTCAAAATTGCAGCTCCTTCAGTTGAGGCTTCAAGACAGGAGAGGTAACCCACCAGATGACTGTGATTTGATGAAAGAAATCCAGGAAGTTGAGGAGGAGGAGGAGATTTCTCAGAGCCCCGCGTAACTGTAGCTGCTACAACCTCTGCTCCAAGGGCGGGGTCGGCTGCTGATGGCCAGGGATCACCGAAAATCCATGATGAAAGTCAAGGATTAAGTGCCTGCCAAACAGGGATGGCTGTAAATACCCCGCACTGGGAGGAGTTGCTGAGGGAGATTAGGAAAGTAACAGACAGTCTCATCATAAAGGCCGCTCCTATGAGCACGGGCACTGACACTTGCCCAACTGCTTCTGCTATGGGGGTGGGGGTGCCCACCCCGGCACCTCATGTTGACAACAGTTCAAAACTTGATGCATTGACTATGGAAGTGAGGGAACTGAAGAGATGTCTCCAAATGTCCAACCCACCGCTGGCTGAAGTGGCACCAAGGTTTTCTATCGATAGTACCAATACCGTAGCCCCCACAGTGATGCCTCGGTCACCCCTAACTTCAACAGACATATTTTGCCATACTTGTGGGAAGGATGGGCACATGAAGAGGGAATGCCAGTCTCAGAAAGACTTAGAGAGAGTGGTGAGCCAGCTACAAGGAGAGCTTTGGAGAACAAGTCAGTGGTTAAGAGGTGCACAAAATGGTCCCAGTGAGAGTCCCAAAAAATGCTAACTCATGTCCCTCTGTGGCAAGGTCAGCTGCCCAGGCCCCCACTACCACCTCTCCAGACTGGTCCAGAATAGTGGGTCCCTCCATGGAGACCACTGTAAAGGTGAATGGAGTGTCTACAAGAGCTGTATTAGACAGTGGCTCCCAAGTGACAATTATGTTCCAGGATTGGTATCAGAAGCATTTGTCAGACGTACCCTTACAACCATTATAAGGACTGCATGTATGGGGGTTAAGTGAGATGGCCTACCCCTACTCCGGGTATATCCGAATTTGGCTGTCTTTCCCCACCTCTGTGGCTGGAGTGGCAGAGCAAGTAGAGACCCTGGCCTTAGTGGGTCCTCCTACTAGACTGTATGATGGGGTTCCTTTACTAATTGGGACTAATGCACATATGTTTGGACGGCTGGCACAGTTGTGTTATGAAAAACAGGGGTCAAGGACTAGTAGAGCTTTAAGAATTCCGGCCTTGATCAAGAAGGCCTATGAGGCACAGAGAGATGCTGACAAAGTGGAACCAGAGGAACCGGTTGGAGTTGTCTGGAAAAAGGATCCTGAGTCTCTGATCCTGGCGCAAAATGCCCAGTGTACCCTACAGGGGGAAGTCCATATCAGAAAGGATGTCAAGAATAAAATCCTCATTTTGGATGCACCAGATGATGGGAAATCGCCGGAAGAACTGCTGGTCAAACCAAGTATTTTGCCTGCCAGAGCCCATGCTTATGCTAGAAGGGTAATGGTTCAAGTTCATAATGTGTCAGATAGAGAGATTCGAGTAAATAGAGGTTGCACCCTGGCTGATGTACATTGTGCGGATACTGCAGTGCTACCCAGTAGCAAGAGTTCGGGGAAGAGTGGCAGAGTAACGCCTGACTTGTTTGATTTCGGTGACTCCCGGTTGCCAGCTGAATGGAAAGTGAGGATCAGTGAGAAGTTTGCCCAGAGAGACCAGGTGTTTTCTTTAAAAGAATGGGATGTAGAATGTGTACAAGGTGCTGAGCACTACATCCGGCTGCATGATGAAAGGCCATTTCGTGAGAGGTCTCGATGCCTGGCCCCTGCTGACATAGATGATGTGGGACGATATCTGCAAGAGATGCTAGCTGCTGGTGTAATACAAGAATCCAGAAGCCCCTATGCTTCCCCCATCGTGGTAGTGAGAAAAAAGAATGGGACAATAAGAAAGTGTGTGGATTATCGCACCTCGAACCGGCGGACTATCCCTGATCAGTACACAATGCCCCGCATTCAGGATGCTTTGGACTGCCTGAACAGTAGCAAGTGGTTCTCTGTGCTGGATCTTCACAGGGGGTACTACCAGATCCTGATGGCCCCAAAGGACCATGAGAAGACAGCATTTATCTGTCCGCTTGGCTTCTATGAATTCATGAGGATGCCTCAAGGGATTTCAGGCGCCCCAGCCACTTTTCAACGATTGATGGAGCGCGCAGTGGGGAACATGAACTTACTAGAGTGCCTGGTATACCTAGATGATGTTGTGTTTGGCAACTCACTGGAGGAACATGAGAGCACATTATTCAAGGTATTGGACCGACTGGAAGACTTTGGCCTTAAACTGTCCATTCTTTCAAACATCAGTAAAGTATGTGAGACACATAATATCCACCGAGGGAATAGAGACCGACCCAAGTAAAGTTGAGGCCTTGACCACCTGGCCACAGCCAAAAAATCTAAAAGAACTGCAAAGATTCCTGGGATTCTGTGGTTATTATCGGCGTTTCAGCAAGGACTATTCAAGAGTGATCTGCCCTTTACTTAACCTTATTCAAGGGTATCCCCCAACCCACAAAAAATACAAAAAGTCAGCGTCCCTCGAGACTGAGAGAGTGTATTTTCACC
Organism: Neoceratodus forsteri; assembly: GCA_016271365.2. Classification (NCBI taxonomy): domain Eukaryota; kingdom Metazoa; phylum Chordata; order Ceratodontiformes; family Ceratodontidae; genus Neoceratodus; species Neoceratodus forsteri. Next base: position 261,855,224 of record CM057452.1, on the reverse strand, counting down.
CAAGTGATGTATTTGGGGCCCGCTGGACTCCTGATTGCGAGACTGCTTTTCATGAGATCATATAATCAACTTACCCATGCTCCAGTGTTGGCTATGCCGATCCAACAAAACCCTATGTCCTGCACTGATGCTAGCTTGCAAGGGTTGGGGGCTGTGTTGTATCAGGAGCACAAGAATGGCCTGAGACCAGTGGCCTTTGCCAGCAGAAGCCTGACCCCTTCCGAAAAGAACTATCCCGTACACAAGTTAGAGTTTCTAGCTTTGAAGTGGGCCATTGTTGATCAATTCCACGAGTACCTGTATGGGGCTAAGATACTAGTAAAAACTGACAATAATCCTTTGACCTATGTGCAGACTTTAGCTAAGTTGGATGCCACTGGCCATAGGTGGCTCTCTGCCTTATCTACCTATGACTATGCAGTTGAATACAGAGCAGGCCTGAACCACATAGATGCTGATGCTCTCTCCTGGAGGCCTGTTCCCCAGAATGACTGGGTCAGGCTGTCAGAACCCGATATTCGAGCACTCTGCCAGAAGTTTGACAGGGAGGAACAAATGTCCACGGATGCAGTGGACTGTATGGTGGATTGTTTGGGACCCTCTGAGAATTGCATACCTGCTGCTTATTGCCACTTTTCTGCAATACACATTGGTGCACTGCCTCAGCTGGACAATGACAGTATTCAGCGGGCTCAATCCCGAGATCCCATGATCAAATCAGCTTTAGAAGCCGTATTTGCAGGGAAAGATGTGTCCAAATTACGGTCCACTGATTTGAGAACTGCATTGTTATACAAAGAAGGTCCCAAGTTGAAACTGATCAATAGACTGTTATACAGAGAAACAGTAGACAGAGGGGGACAAGTAGACAACAACTAGTGCCGCCCACTGCTTTTCGAGACTCAGTAATGAGGTCCTTACACAACCACATGGGGCACCTTGGTATAGACAGAACACTTGACTTGGTGAGATCCAGATTCTACTGGCCTAAGATGGGGGCTGATGTGGAGCAACACATTTGAACTTGTAGTCGCTGCTTTGTAGTAGAAATTTCTGAGTTCATACTAGTATATGCTGTTACAGGGTTACAGAATGTCACTGAGGTTACTTGAGGTACATTTGTAGAAGCAGAAACCAAAATAAAACTGAATAGAACTGGTTGGTACCAGCCTGCATAACAGGCTTGGACAAAATATAAGATAAAACATGCCTAGGCAAAATATAGAAGATAACAGCGCATAGGAGGCATTGAAGGTAAGCTATCGTTGCTATGGTGTGGTGAAACTCAGTGTTTCACTCAGGTCAGCTTGACCCAGGCATATGTATCAAGAAGTATTGGGAAAGAAATGAAATAAGCAGTGAAAAGTACCCATTCATTGGTATCAACTTGTTATTCTGTTTCATGATTGGTTAATACTGCAATGTTGGTATTTTTCAAGATAAAAGTACGCCTAACAACGCCTTGATAATAAGTGTATATAAGTGATTGACTAATGAAACTCAGGAAGCCTTGCATGATTTTTGGAAGCAGACTCCCATATGCATATGTAATAAACCGTTCTTTCTACTATGCAGTGGTCCTGAGTATGATTTTAAACTAAAGTGTAAGAACATATATTTTTCTCCACGACAATTTGGCGTAGTCGGCAGGATCAGCACGGACTGGACCCGGAGTAGTCCTGGTCAGGGATAAATTCCAAGACTTCTGGTAAGAGTACCTACAGCAAGCGGAGCCAGGGTGGGACCGTCCCCGATCGCAGAGGACTCTCTTCGGACCCAGACGGCGCTGATCACTGTAAGTACCTGCACTCAGGCTGTTGCATAAAAAAAAAAAAAAAAAAAAAATTGTTTGTATAAGTTGTAACTGATATCAGGATAGCTTGAGTCTGAAATAGTGACAAAAGTAGCTATAAGTCTGAGCCTGAAATAGTGGCAATAGGGACTAGGCGCCATAAAGTAAACCGGTAAACAAGTTAACAGGGATGTTTGAGTCTGCTTTGATGTAAAAAGGGGGGACAGCAACAGAACCTTTAAGTAGGTTGAGCACCCCAGCAACAGAACCCTTAGGTGGGTTGAGCACCCTTTAGGAATAAGGCAGACAATAGTAACTCCTGGTGGTTGTTTTTTTTATCTTTTCTCTTTGATGAAACTGTGGAAGAATATGTGGAGAGATGTATTAAGGAAAAGTCTCTCAAACAAGCAAGGGCAACTGCCCTTTGCCCTTGTAATTTGTGCTTGCTACAAGTATATACTGTTAGAGTCAATAATGGCTTTCACAGTTCAGGCTGTTTTTAGTAGAAAAGCAGCGGCTGATTAAGTAACGTTAGATAAGCAACATTTAGAGAAAGAAAATAAACTACTGTGGATGTATGCACAGTAGGTGACTACAGACGGGATGATTTGAAAATCCTCCCCCTCCCCATGTTGCCTATCTGTGTAGTTTCAAGTTTTTTGTATCAATTTCAAGTTCCCTTGCCTCCTATAGAGGTTGAAACATTTGATCCCAAGTACTGGGGACCTCTACCAGATGGATCTCAACCTAGTACTGTTAGAGATATTTTTGTTTTGTTTTTAAACTACAAACCAGAGCTCTGGAAAAAGACTTGGTTTGGCAGGTTACTAAAATGGCCAAAAGAAAACCTTTGAAAGGGTTAAAACCTTTGAAAGGGTTAATAGCTGCAGTGTTTGGAAATTATCATGAAGGTCCTGCAGTCAGTTTTCTTACTCAGACTTGTGTATCGGAAAAGAAGAAGAAAAATACCTTGGCACCGGGTAAGTCTGAATTTTTTTTTTTATTTAAAGTTGTTTTACGTCTGTTTGTTTTATTTCTGTAATACATATACTAAACAAGGTAATGCTCCATCTTTCTCGTGCATATTTTCTAGCTTATATCTGTGTTCTGTAATTATGTTCTGTTGTCAAGGTTGCGAGATAGGATTGACTGCCTTCGGTGCACATGTTACAGTAAAAAAAAAAAGAAAGAGGAAGCTTCTTTGCCTCATATCTGACTATTTTAATTGGTTTTATTTTTAATGAAACATTTGTGCTGCCTAGATAGGGTCAGTAAAGAACTTTTGTATGTAGTGGTTGGAGCAGGTAGTGTTGAAGGTGAAGAGTTATGACGTCATAGATTGTAATGTGCAGAAAGATTTGTAGTTTGCAAGCAACATGCCAAGCCACTGCTAGGTGAAAATGTAATGTGTTAACAGCTATAAATGGCTTTATCATACTTCTAGTTAAAACCAGAAACTTTTTGCAAAATGGCAGAGTGCCATATTTTGGCTATGCCCCAAAAGGTGTAACCATGTTATACTAGATGTGTTCACTTACAAATGGTATGTTGTGCTGTGTCTTAAAGGTGTTAAAAGAAGTTAGAATGTGTTTAAAAAGTGTTTTGTTCTGAAAAGATTTGGCATGGCGATATGTATAAATGTGTTGGTTTAAAAATTGTCAGTGTTACAAGACAGGCAAGAGGCAGCACATATGTCTAAAACACATACAGTTTTCTAATAAAACTACCTCATTATATTACCTCAGCAAATTACATTACCTCATTACATCACCCCAGCAAATTAGTGTCAAATAATGTCAGTCTTATTTTGTGTTAAGTATTTATTTTTGTGTATGTGTGTGTACTGTCTTGGCCAGCAGTTTTATTGTGTGCTCTCGTTTTATTTAAAAATATTTTAATATTAGTAGTGTTCAAGGACACTACAAAAATAACTGGGTTTGAACGACCCTTGCATGCAAACTGTGACCTTTTGCACGTTATTTGACCTTCTTGTGTTTCAACATTTTATGTTACTACAGTTCAAACTTGATGTGTATTCCATACCTAAAGCACAACTTTTCACACAAAATGTATGTTTTCATGAAAGCACACCAAGAGTGAACCATGTAATTTGACTTTTTATTGCAAAACTAGTATTCTAAGTAAAGAGGAACAAACTTTTCTTCTCTTCTCGCTGCTTCTGACTTGCAGCCAACACAGGCAATACTCCAACTGGAAGGAGAGAATTATTCATCATCTCCCCATATTTTTATTATATATATGCACAGTACGCTTTTGAAAAAAGGACTATTACAGCTGTTTTTGAAAGTTTACCATCTACAGTTAAAAACAATGGTTTGGTTTTTATGTGCGACCATGGTGTAATCATTTTTTTCTTCTTTTTGAAATGCATTCTAAGAGATACGTACGTATGGTATTACCATCAATCCGGATTTTTTATAAACTCAGCTGACATTTTGTCATGCTTAGGATAAGGGAACCCAGGGACGCTTGGCTTCTTTTATCCTATGGAAATAATCTTGTTTTATTTTTAAACTGGTGTGTGTTTGTTTTTGTTGTTTGTCTGTGTTTCTTCTCTTTTTTCTAGAGAAAAAGAGGTTCCCCATCTTTATAGTAAGGTATGAAACTTACTAAACTAATTGTAATATTATCTTGTTATAATTTAAAGTGTAGTAGGTGGGGATCATGTCACCATCCACAACTAACCTTTTATTGCTAGTATTGAGCTCTCTCTTCCACCTCGAGCTGTGTCTTCCACCAGTAGGAGCTTGGGGGAAGGGAGTAAGCTACCCTTCCTCCATCCCTTCCAGTGTAATACCCACAAAGGTTGCAAGGTACATCACTGTTTCCCCAAAGGAGTAAATAAAGAAAATGTGTATTTCCCAATAATTGTTTCTTATTTACAGGTTTTAAAAAGACCCAAAGTATTTTAACAGCATAACCCAGCCCAAGCCCTTCTGCTTTTTCTAGTGCAAACAGTTAAATCTCACACCTATTATTGGTACAAGGGTTTCTGCCCTCAGCAAGTAATCAGTTACACTGGAGGGTGAAGTTGTGTATGTATGTCCACACATATTCATTCTTTTGATTGTCTTTTCAGCTTTCTTATCCTGTTAAAACAAATGCAAAACAACTTTTGTCATAACCTTACAGCAATGAATGCATTTTTTTCAACCAGTAAATTCACAGTACTCTAACATTTCTGGACTCTAAGCTAAGTTTACAGTCTACATGTGTTGTTTAAAATGTATTTTATGCATGATGCTCAATACTGAAATTTTTCTATTACAAACATGCTTATGTTTCATGTTTATGTTATAATGTTTTGATATACATCTTGCTACACTGTATCATGTGTGTATTCAGAAAAGTGCTCCACATGTATAACGTTTTTAATGCTCATAACCAAATCTAAATATTGGGACCAGCGTTGCTGACCCACCCCTACAATATGTTCCAAAGCAAAACCAAAAGTAAAATTAATGCTCCGTTTGTCTTATTACTCACAGGTACCCTGAAGAATGAGTGTACTCTATATGCAGGTTTTGTCATTTTAAATTTTAACAATTATAATATGCAAAATTTAGATTGTACTCAAACCTATGCTTCAAGCCTTACCCCACTCAGTACTTTGGAGTATTTCACTGTACAGGGTAAAGAGGTAGACCTTTTCACTTGTCACAGGTGCAATAGGCACGGTTATTAAATTAGCATGGGCCAACAACATATGTATATTGTCCACTAATTGCATTGTGTAAAGGCATATTGTTATAGAACAATATGTTTGAAGCGTGTAACTGCATTAAGCAGGTTAGCAAGAGAAAAAGGAAGAGGAGACCATTATGGTTTTCCAAAGAGGTAGAAAAAAAAAAAAAAGTGAAAGCCAAAAAGATAGCATTCAGGCAATACAAAAAGACACAGGCAGAAGGGGATAGGGAGAAGTACCAGGAGAAGCAATGGGAGGCAGGGAGGTCAGTAAGGGAAGCCAAAGCTCAGACAGAAGAACACATTGCAAAATCAGTGGGTAAAGGGGACAAAACCTTTTACAGGTACATAAGTGAAAAAAAAAAAGGCGATGGGAGTCGCGTGGAGGATGACAACAGTAAAGCTGACATACTGAACAGGTATTTCTGCTCAGTCTTTACTGAGGAAGAGGGGGGTAATGGGTCTGGGGATATAATAAGAGACATACAAGTATCTTACAGGGAGAAACAGAGTGCAGGAAAACACTATTTTTAAGCAAAAAAAAGATGTTCCAGGACTAGAGGGCATGGGATAAAGTTGGAGGGAGGACAATTCAAAGGAAACATGAGAAAGAATTTCTTCACAGAACGGGTGGTGGACAAGTGGAACACCCTGCCAGAGAAAGTGGTGGGGGCTGAAACAATCACGGGATTTAAGAATGCATGGGATAGACATAAAGGAATTCTAGAGGTCAGGGGTAAGGGGAAACAGACTTCTAGGAAAACAAACTGAACTTACAAGCTCAAAGGGGCAGACTGGGTGGGCCATAGGCCCTTATCTGCCGACACTGTCTATGTATCTATGTATTGTAACATTACAAAATTTTATAACTCAGGCCTGCTTACAACAGACAGGGAAATAATGTTCATCACTGTCATAACTGCTTCTGTGATTTAAAAGCAGGAGGTAACCATAACAGTGTCATGATTTACAGATGGTCAAATGGTATAATTAAACCTCGGCCTGCACCCCCAGGTGTGCGGTTAATGTCCCATTTTTATTTTTATTTTTCCAATTGCCAGAATTTAGGCTCTGTCACACCACTCTTTACAGAACAAGAAGTAAATGGTTTAGAAAATTGTTATTTATGTGTTTTTAACTCAGTGTCTAACACACTTTGCAAGTTTGCAGGTTTCCAAGGTGTGGCACACATAAGATCTCCGTTCAACAGCAGTAATACTTTTATCTAAGTTGCCAAGACCTTCATCTTTTTCCTTAAAAGAAAAACAACTGCCACAGTTTTGATGTTATCACCATCTTTGTGCCTGACTGGTTCCTTATAAGGACTATTGCATGAATCCAGTTATTATTACCTCTGCAAGTGTAATGTTTTCAGCAAAATTACACCTATTTGTAGAACTTTAAAATCAGCTGAAGAAGGTCCAGTCAGTTCAGACTCTGCAATCAAGCTTATTGTTTCTGCTTACTATGAAGTTAAGCCTGGGGAAGGGGCACTCCCCTAACTTCAGCGAGAAGATTCTGCTAATTGACCTTCAAGCAATATATAGAGAATAATGTATAGGCAGGTGGTTATTGAGAATTTACACACACCGAGGTGTGGGATGCCCCTATAAACCCGGTGAAGCCCGGTTACTAAGGCATCCACACGAGGAATGTAAATTCTCCTATTCTCTACTATACTATTTTTATAGAAACATAAAACATAGAAACATAGAAGTTGTGACAGATAAGGACCGCATAAGGCCCATCCAGTCTGCCCATTTCTTTTCTACCTTATAAATGTGCCATCGGCCTTTGCTCTGTCAGTGACCTATCTATTCATAGTCATTGTATTGCTCCATATGCCTATCCCATGCCTGTTTGAAGCCCTGCACTGTATTCATAGCCACCACTTCTTGTGGTAAGCCATTCCATGCATCTACCACCCCTTTCTGTGAAAAGAATTTCCTCACATTCCCCTTAATCGGCCTCCCTCTAATCATCATGCTGTGTCCTCTTGTCCTGCTATTTTTCTTATATTTAAACATGTTAGACTCTTTCACCTTGTTTATGCCCCTATGGTGTTTAAATGTCTCGATCATATCACCTCTCCCTCCTTTGCTCAAAGGGTACATATTGAGCTCCATTAATCTGTCCTCATATGTCTTCTGATGCAGTCCCTGCACCATTTTGGTTGCCCTTCTCTGGACTGCCTCAATTTGGTTAATGTCCTTGTGAAGGTGGCCTCCAATACTGCACGCAGTACTCCAGATGGGAGCTAACCAATGTCTTGTACAGAGGATTGTCACTCTTAGACTTGTGATACTCTACTAATACACCCTAACCCCCCTAGCCTTACCTACTGCTTTAGAGGTCTGTTTGGATGATTTTAGGTCATCAGTGATGATGATGCCCAAGTCTCTTTCTTCCTTTGTGACTGCTAGCAACTCCCCTCCCAGCCTATAAGTGGCTTCAGGGTTTCTCTTCCCTATGTGCATGATTTTGCACTTCTTTGCATTAAATCCCAGTTGCCACTCTTCTGACCATTCTGCTAGTTTATCCAGATCTCTTCTCATTCTGCCCACCCCATCTGGATCATCTACTCTGTTGCAGATCTTGGTGTCATCTGCAAACAGACAAGCCTTACCCTCTAGTCCATCTGCGAGGTCACTAATGAAGATGTTGAATAGGACTGGCCCCAGGACTGATCCCTGAGGTACCCACTTGTGACTTGCATCTCTTCTGACTGTATACCATTTACCACCACTCTCTGTTTTCTTGCAGTCAACCAGTTTGCCACCCAGTTGACCAACTTCGAAGTCCCACCCGAGCCTACCTAGCTTATTTATCAATCTTCATGTGGAACAGTGTCAAAAGCTTTGCTGAAGTCAAGTGTAGGCGACATCAACTGCTCCCCTTGGTCCACCACTCTGGTTACCCAGTCAAAGAAATCTATGAGATTAGTTTGACAGGACCTTCCTTTAAACCCATGCTGTCTTGGATCCTGCCCCTATGATTCCAGGTGTTGCACTATCCTTTCCTTAAAGTGCCTCCATAATCTTGCCCACTACTGAGGTAAGACAGACAGGTCTGTAGTTCCCCGCCTCCTCCTGCTACCACTCTTGTGGAGTGGGATCACATGAGCCCTTCTCCAGTCTTCTGGGACCTCTCCTGTGCTCAGAGACTCACTAAACAATTTTGCTAATGGCTCTGCTAGTTCCTCCTTTAGCTCCTTAAGTACCCTGGGATGCATGCCATCAGGTCCCTTGCCTTATCCACCCTGAGCTTAGCAAGCTCTTGTAGGACCCTTTCTTTTTGTGAAGGGAGTGGTGCTCACCTCCCTCCCCCTGTGTCCATGATGCTGAGCTGTGGCCCTGCCCTACCTTCTCTTCAGTAAATACTGAGCAAAAGTATCTATTTAGGATAGATGCCTTTACAGGTCCTCCTCCTCACATGCTCCCTTTTCTCCATTAACTTAGCAATACCCCTCTGGACTTTCTCCTTTCACTAATGTATCTATAGAAAGTCTTGTCACCTTCTTTTTACTGTTAGTGCTAGTGTTTCCTCAGTTTGGGACTTTTGCCTGCCTTACTGCCTTACCTGCTTCCCTTAGGGCAGTTTGGTATGCCTCCCTATCTTCATCCCGCTGTGTTCCTTATATTTTCTGAAGGCCAGCCTTTTGGCTCTGACCTTTTCTGCTACTGTATTTGAGAACCAAAGTGGTTTCCTTCTTCTTTTGCACTTCCTTTTCTGTCTAACACAATGGGATGTTGCTTCAAGTATTGTATCCTTAATGCTTGCCCACTTTGCCTGTACCTCCTCACCTGTGTTTTCTTTTGCCAGGGCTAGCTTAACTCTGTTGGCCATCTTATCAAAGTCAGCTCCTCTGAAGTCCCATATTTTGCTTTGGAATGGGATGATTTAGATGTAGTAGCCAATTGAACCATACCATGTGATGGTCACTGGCTCCCAGGTGACCTTCTACCTGGAGATCTGTGATCCCTTCTTTGTTAGTCAGTACTAGATCTAGGATAGCCCTGTCTCTTGTGGGTTGCTGTACCAGTTGTTTGAGGCCCTCCCTGCAGGAATCCACTATGAGTCTAGTTCTGGCAGATGTTCCTGCTGGTATTGACCAATCTGTATCTGGCATGTTGAGTCTCCCATTATCAGAACCTCCCTTTAGCTGTCATGTTTTGTATATCTTCTAACAGTAATGTGTCTATGTCCTCCCTCTGGTCTGGGGGCCTGTAGACAACCCCAGTTCTTATGGCTGTCCCATTTCCTGTTTCCAGGGTGACCCACAGTTCTTCTGGCTCCTTATGTGTATTCTGAATTTCTGTAGCTTTGATATTTTCATTAACATACAGGGCCACCCTCCCCTTTTTGCACCTCGGTCTCTTCTGAACAATACATAGCCAGGTACTGAAGTCTCCAAGTGTGGTTACTGGTAAACCACGTCTCACTAATTGCTACTATGTCCAGTTTAGCCTCTGACATAATTGCCTGCAGGTCTGGGATCTTATTTCCCAGGCTGTGAGCATTGTGTACATGATTTTCCATTGGCCAGATTTTGGTGTGTTAGTTGGGTGAAGTTTGGCATTACCCTGTGCATCGTATGGGGAGACAAACCTTTTTTCTTACCTGGTGATGCAAATGAATGGCAAACATGCTGAATTCCTGTTTGACCACTAGCTGAGGGAGGGTGTTCTTCCCATTTGACGTATGGGATGCTGCACCCTCTCCCATTTGCTAGTTTAAATATTCTGCAAAGCGTCAAACTTCTGCCCCAATGCACTGACTCCCTCTTTAGTCAGATGCAGTCCATCAAATTTGAAGAACTTTCGCTCCCAGAACTGTTGCCAGTTCCCTACAAATCTATGTGTCCTTTTCCTGGCACCAGTCCTTGAGCCACGTGTTTAGCTCCCTATCTCCCTTCTCTGACCTTCCGTCCATCTGCTCCCTTCTCCCAGACTGGCAGGATCTCAGAGAAGGAGATGCAGACGAAATAGATGATAGTTTGTCACCCAGCCTAGTCAGGTGTTCCTTGGTCTCCACAACTGAGCGGCTGGCGAGATCAGTAGTCCCTATGTGTACTAGGACATCAATGTTTTCTCCTGCTTTGTGAACAATTTTAGCAATCGCGGTCAGTGTCTCTCCATGCTGATGTACCTGGGAGACATCTGACCATCACCCTGGCTGGAGATGGGTATCAACTCCCGAATCATGGAGTCTCCTATGATCAAGTTTTTAGATTTCCTTTGTGCTTGTTTAGTTTTGGTTCCTGATTTGGGTGAGTATTGTTGTGCTAGCTCCTGTGCCACAGTGTCCTGCTCTGCAGTGTCTTCTGCCTCTTTATTTGATTTCAGAGATAGAGGCAGATACCTGTTGTAGTGTTTATATGGTTTTGGAGGTAATGTGTTGGAGAGTAGAAGTGATGGGGCACCTGATTTGCTCCTCCTAACCACCTGCCAACCTCCTGGACCAACTACCTCTCAGTGTCGAGGTTTTTCTGTTGGATGCTGGGGAAATGGCGGGTGGTTCTTATAATGTATTTCTCTTCAATATGAAATTTGAGGCGTGCAATCTCTGCCCATGCTGCCTGGAGCTGAGACCTAAGATCTCCAAAGGCCCAGCATATAGGACAGTGTCCTAAATCTTGTAAGACTGTCCTTCTGAAAATTGTTCCACAGTACCTGCAGTTAATGAAATCCATTCCAAATAAGTTGCTGGGTTTGTAACCTAGTCAGAGTAATTAGAAGGAAAAAAAAATGCAAGTAATGGTTTAATTGTGCTTTGCTTAACTTGTTATAACAAGTTAAATTACTAGTGCCCTGTAAATGAGATCACCTTGTGGAGGCCCCACTGATCTGCCCCTTCCTGCTCTGCCACAGGAAATGTCACAACTGTGGTACCCTATAAAAGGAGTGTAGCGTGGGGTGGTTGGGTGAGGGTGAGTGGCTGGGCCCTTCCCCTGCCTAAAAGAAGAACCACGGACGAAAGAACAAGAGGTAAGAGCAGAAACAATCAGTCAACAACAAATGCAGTAACCCTGAAAGCTTATCCTAATGTTAGATAAAACTGTAAAACCTGTAAGCACCACCTGTAATAATTTCAGAGAAGATATACCCTGTAAGAAACACTTTGCTCCAGAGAAAAATAAAGCAGTAACAGAAGATATACCTTGCAAAAGACAATTTGACTCAGAAGATTACAGCAGTAATCTGTTAGCACACACCTGTAGGCACACCTTGTAATAATGCAGAAGAAGGTATACCAGCAACAACAATTTGAATCAGAGAAAAATAAAGCAATGAAATGTTAGCAACAAACAGTAGCAATCCCTGTGAGTAAAAATTAAAAACACCACCACACAGTAAATCTGCTTAGCCAAACTAAGTCTTAATCCTTCTCCCTTGCTCTGGTAAGTTTCTCTACTCTGCCTTTCAAGCAGTCTTAGAAGGAAAGAGCTCAGGTGAAGCTAGGTGCCTTGGCCAGCAAACCAAGTCTTCTACCTGGTCAGCAATTTTTTCCCACATTGATGCTGCTTGTCTGTGATTCACTGACACACACACACTGTCACACACACACACACACACACACACACACACACACACACACTGTCACACAGACTGCACACACACACACACACACACACACACACACCATCTTTATTAGGAAAGACAGATTGTTCTTTGTTAGGCATCTTTTTCTTTTTTACAACTGTTTCTTCATGCTTTGCTTGTTTTACTTTGACTTGGTACAACAGCGCTTACCTCCGTTAAGCGCTGAGCTGCTCCAGTGCGGTGCTCTGTTTCGAGGAATTGCTCAGGCTGTACAGGTTATGGGCGGCAGGATCAACCAGATAAGAAGCTTTGGGAAATAAAAAACCGAGCATCTGGTGTGACGGCTCGCCTGTGGCAGCTCCTCTGTAAGCCGGACGACGAGCGCCATGTTTGTTGAGTGTTTAGCCCGCCCATGAGAAGAGGAGAGCCAATCAGGATATGGCTCTAGTTTGATTGAAGTGGCGCGTGTTTGAAATTATAACTGGTTCAGCCTATGGAAAGAATTGCTGACCAGTCTAGACAGAGGTGGCGCGTGTTTGCCGTTATAACTAGCTGAGGTAGTTATAACGGCAAATTACAACTCGGTTTCTCTATGAGAAAAAATTGTGACCAGTAATTATATCCATTTTATTCGCTGCTGCTTGTTCCAAACATGGCTGGTACTTTCTACAACCCTATTGTTCTGTTATGGACTGTGTTCTTAATGGTTTATTGTCAATTGTTACCTTTTTATGGACTGTTAATCTTTGTGCCAGAGTGTAATCAACTATCACGACACAAATGCCATGCAAGTGTGTGTGTGGCTCCATTAAAAAAACTCAATGAACTCAATGCATAATCTAATGCACCCCTGGCCAATGTGTCTGCCAATCGGCCATCCAGTAGCCAGCAACGTGAACACTGATTTTTCTACTGTGCTGGTGTTTGTTTTTAAATTACTGTCTGCATTGTCCCATGTGCCTTGTGGGGTTACCACCATTCTGCAAATGACATTTCACCTGTACTGTAATTACACCAACCTGTGCTTACTTATATGAACTTTATAGACTGTTAACTTTATGGACTGTTATGTTTTATAAGGACTTATCTGTCAAGAGACATTATCAACAGATTCTTCAATCAAGCTCCAAGGATGTGCCACACCTCAACACAAGGTAGCATCTACCTTATCCACTCTCAAAGTGGATTCCATGAACTCGTTTTCATTGACAAAATTGTTATATTATATTGTGTTATATATGGTATCACATGTTAGCATTTTTTCACATATTTCAGTTGTGGTGTTGACATCCCTCAGTTCTGTATTGTGTTTTCAAACTCACCATTTGTGTTCCATCTGTAACTCCCTCTGTATCAACTCCAGAACAAAATTTTTTTTATAAATGCCTTAACTATCTGTATGCTGGCAACCAGTTTTAAATCATATAAATAAAAGGGGGGTGGTTAGTTGATACAAAGTATCAAAAGGGGGGAGAATGCAGTAGAAATTTCTGAGTTCATACTAGTATATGCTGTTACAGGGTTACAGAATGTCACTGAGGTTACTTGAGGTACATTTGTAGAAGCAGAAACCAAAATAAAACTGAATAGAACTGGTTGGTACCAGCCTGCATAACAGGCTTGGACAAAAATATAAGATAAAACATGCCTAGGCAAAATATAAGATAACAGCACGCCGAGGCATTGAAGGTAAGCTGTACGTTGCTATGGTGTGAGTGAAACTCAGTGTTTCACTCCAGGTCAGCTTGACCCAGCATATGTATCAAGAAGTATTGGGAAAGAAATGAAATAAGCAGTGGAAAAGTACCCATTCATTGGTATCAACTTGTTATTCTGTTTCATGATTGGTTAATACTGCAATGTTGGTATTTTTCAAGATAAGATTACGCCTAACAACACCTTGATAATAAGTGTATATAAGTGGTTGACTAATGAAACTCAGGAAGCCTTGCATGATTTTTGGAAGCAGACTCCCATATGCATACGTAATAAACCGTTCTTTCTACTATGCAGTGGTCCTGAGTATGATTTTAAACTAAAGTGTAAGAACATATATTTTTTTTCCACGACAGCTTACAGAGGAAAGCTTTGCCCCAGAGGACTGCCCCCCTTGTTAACATCACCACCAGTGCACCCATGGAGCTGGTCTGTATTGATTTTCTGAGTCTGGAGTCAGATCAAAGAAATATTAGTTATGTGCTGGTGGTCACTGACCATTTTACGAGATATGCCCAAGCTTTCCCCACCAAGGATCAGAAGGCATCTACTGTGGCAAAAGTACTTGAAAACTTTTTTGTTCACTATGGGGCTCCACAAGGAATCCATTCTGATCAAGGGAAAGACTTTGAGAGTCGTCTGATCAAAGAGATGCTTTCTCTGTGGGGAGTGCGAAAGTCCAGAACCACCCCTTACCACCCCCAGGGGGACCCACAGCCTGAACGTTTCAAGCGCACCTTGCTAGATATGCTAGGCACCCTCCACCCAAAGGACAAGCCTAGATGGAGCCAACAAATTAGCACCTTGGTACATGCCTACAACTGCACCAAAAGTGATGCCACTGGGTTCTCCCCCTACCGCCTGATGTTTGGAAGAGAAGCACGATTGCCGGCAGATGTGTGTTTTGGTGTCTCTCCTGATGAGGTTCGAGCTGACAACTATTTACAGTATGTGCAAAAGTTAAAGGCCCAGCTAAATCATGCATACCAACTGGCTCAAACCACGGCTGCCAAAAGAAACCTGGCCAAAGAAAGGTATGATAAAAAGGTGAAAGCACAGGAACTCCAGTAGGGAGATCAGGTACTGCTAAGAAATCTGGGACTGCATGGCAAACACAAGACTGCTGACAGATGGCACCATTTCCCTCACATTGTAGTGGGCAAACTAGATGATCTGCCAGTGTACAAAGTAAGTCCTGAGAATAATTCAAAAGATGTTAAAACAATGCATAGAAATCATTTACTGCCCATTGGACAAATCTTGATTGAGTCTGCGCCCCCAGAAAATGCCCCCTCTGGACCAGTGTTTAGAGCTGCTGCTAAGAAAAAAATCAAGAAAGTCTGCACCTACAGAAGCTGAGTTAAAGTGTTCCCCTCCACAAGTCCCAGTTGAACATGACTGTCAGTCCATGTCAGAGGAAAGTGAGTGTGGTTTTGAATATTACCCTTCTTACGAACTGAGTCAATTGTTTCGGGGCAATCCCCTAGTCAATCCTGGAGATGAAGCTGGGCCTTCTGGACTGTCTAAGCCCCCAGCTTTGTCCCTGGAGCCAATTCTCCCAGAAAGTGAAGTGCAAAGCACTAAGTCAGATGATATGGAATCACTGTGTATGGTTGAACTGTTTGAGCTTTCAGAGGAGGAAAATGATGGACTGGAACAGACTGGTGACTTACCAGAACAAGAAGAGTGTGTTGAGTGCCCTGATACTTCACTGTCAGTGTCAGAAAGCTCTCCATGTGAGCCAAGTATTGTGGACTCGGAGATTGTAACTCCTGGAGCTGAAAGTGCTCCAAGTTCTAGCCTCTCTACCCCAAATGGAGACTCCCCTGACAAGTGAGGACAATGCTGAAAATGAGGCTCAGAGTGCAGAGACTGTAACAGTTCCCCCTAGGGAGACAGGTCGAGCTGTAAAGCCTGTGGTGCACCTCAGTTATGATTCCCCTGGGAGGCCTGTGGACTTGTCTCTCAATGTTGTCCATAAAGGAGCGTATGTGTCCCCGAGCTCATTGCCCAAACTGAACATCAGTGCTAACTCCAAGTTAATTGTGTTGCCCTCTAGGTATGGTGCCACTGCCCCATCCAGCCCCAAGGTAGCCGATAGGGAAGGGCCCCCTCTCTTCAGGTTTCATGTACAAGAGGTAATAACCTGAGTTATGATACAATGTGTGTGTAATACTGTGTAAAGAGTGACGTACTGCAAAGTTTCAGAAATGTGTTCCTGGTAAAGTGATATATTGACTGATGATTACATGTATAAGCCTAATGTGATACTGATGAAAACGTATATGGTTGTATTGAAACTTATGGGGGTACTTGCTTGACGCGGACGCCAAGCTTTCCCAGGCTGGGAAGGGTGTAACCCCCCTGCAAATGGGGGTTCCCAAAAAGTCTTCCAGGAGCTTGCTTGAATGCTCCAAGCCTGAATGGTGTTTGGCGTTTAAGCCGCTCATCTGTGAGTGCTTTTAGAGCCTCTGGTACTGTCTCTTTAAGAGCTGTCTGCTTGCAGACATAATTAGTTTCTATGGGGACTGTGTGTTTCCCTGCTTGAGTCCCACCGAGCTGCTGCCAAATCGCCTGCTTGCTGGCCACTAAGTGAGCAGAGTGATCACTTTTCAAAGATGTAACTGTTTGCCAGAAATCATTTAGAGTAATAACGAAAATACAGTTTGTCTAACCTGCTCTTGTTTGCAGTCAGAACTGTGTTTGCCTAGCCCTCCATTCTGGCTGAACTGCTGAACTGGACCAATCAGTGTTGGGGGGACCTCTGAAATGGAGCCTGCTGCTGGCAAATCAGAACTTGGACTCATTGTGGAGCCAGCCACCTATGTACTGTATGGCCAATGCTTCTGGGAATTGTAGTTTGGACTCCGGCACCTTTTTCCACCAACAGGGGGAGTTTACTGTGAATGACAGCCAAACCAGCCAACTGAACTGGAAGGAACTCAAAGGAAATGCCCGCCTGTCTACTGGAAAGATCAGATCAGTTTGACAGTGAAGAGACAGGGAACTGTGTGCTTCTTCGGTGTGTAGTTTTAGTACGGGAATCACGTGTAAGGCCCTAAGTTTCGGTCTGTAGCTTGTGCAAGCGCCTGTTCGGACCGAATCCGACCTGTGAAGAGAATCAAGGAGAGCTGAAGAGTAGAAACCAGGCTCACCCTGTAGAAAACCGGAGAAATTGCTGAATCGCACTCGGTCCGTCAGGAACTGAAGCTGCTGTGTGTTCTCCTGGGTATCGTGCAGTAATTGCGGTCGGGATCAAGAAGCAGCCTGCCTGGTATAGTACTTTCCTTTTACATATAAATGTGTGTAGTGCTTGTGGGGAATCGCGTTTCAAATCCCCTGTACAGTGAATTGAGTGCATGAAGCTGGAAGTAAACCCTAGCTTAATCCAGACTACATCTATTTGCTCTAAACTGCAGTGGGGTCCAGTCACAAGGACTTTTCCCACATGTTCTGCTCTTCCTGGCAATCGAGGACAATCTGCTTTCCATCCAGTTCCCAGCATTGAGTCTGTGAGTACAAAGCAGGGTAGCTCCCTGCCATCTGTTTATCAAATTGCGAGTGTGTCATCTATTTGTTGCAGTTTCATTTCTTCACGAACTGAGCCATCCGGCTCCGGATTACAACTGGGTATTGTGCAAGTGTTTTTCCATCTCAGGGCCCCATCCAGCTTCACCGATCCTGGTTAGCCCTCTTCCCCCCATCCTGGGTACCCAGTGAAAGTGACAATTTGGGACTCTGAACATGCGCACAGTACTGTGATTTTTAAGGTGTCTAAACTAAACTAATTAACCTGATTTTCCCCTGTCCTTGTTATATTCCCCTAAATAAATCAGATCTGTTTGTTTCAGCAAAGTTACACTGTCTGAGGTATTCATTTATGTTAAAGTGTTGCACTGTTGCTTTTGCATTGTATCATCTTGTTTTACAGGGGGTCCCCAGAGTCACGCTGATCGAACCAGTCCTGGGGGTAAGTGTATACTGTGAAGGTACTTCTGATATATTGTGGGGGCCACTAGTGGGAAGAAAGGGTGGTTGCAGTGACCCAGAGGGCTGTGACCAAGTCACACTAGACTGTCTTAACCCCCGACCTCTAGGTGGAGGCACCCACCATTGGACCTAGGCCCCTTAACCGGTTAGCAGTTATGCAGGCAGGTGTAGTAGTCCTTGGGATAACGCCACCTGGGGGTTACACAAGTGTGACCCCTGTTATAAATAAAATTATTAAAGCTAGAGATTAAAACGAGGGCAACATAACCAGGGTTACATTCAAAATGTTCTGGGGCTTATTCAGCAGCACATGCGTTTTATTCTTGCTTTCTATTTTAAATAATGGCCCTGCACTGTTCAGATGCTGACAGCGTGTGCATGCTGAGAAGACTGTACACCATGTGCAGCTTTTTGCACACACAAAACTGAGGCTGGTATTCCAATTCATTCAAAACACCTCACGTAACAGTGGAAAAACTGACAACAAAAATTTGATTTAGACACATTTCCACTCATAGGTTGTATGTTTTCTATACTTTGTTTTCTGGCTTGTCATAACTATACACATTCCCTTGAATAACTGCCCCCATGTCGTCTTTAGTTCTTGCTGCTCGTCTACATTTTACATCACAATCCTTGGCTTGTGACACCACAACCTGCTCATGAGGAAATGATTACATGGTCATAAACAGAGAAAATGTGACTCTGATGTAGCTATAATAAAAGCAAGCTGGCAGTATAGCCTAGAGGTCAGAGTAACGAGTTGTGAATGAGCTTGGTACATACAGCAGACCTGGATTTGATTCCCACAACTTTCACTTGCAAATTGTGTGACCCTTAGCAAGTTACTTAACCTCCCCAGTGCTCCCGGGTCACCCCTAAAAACAGGCCTTGGGCCTAATGGGCCACAACCAATGAACTGAAAAAAGGAAAAAATAATGGGGTGTATAGGTAGGGGTACTACCAGCAGGAAGTGGTGCTGCCATTATATAGGTCTTTGGTAAGACCTCACCTAGAGTACCAAGTCCAGTTTTGGAGACTACATCTCAGGAAGGACATAGACAAGCTGGAGGCCATTCAGAGGAGAGCTACCAAGATGGTACAAGATCTACATTAAAAGTCCTACAAGGAGAGGCTAAAGGAGCTAAACAAGTACACCCTGGAGCAGAGTGCGGGGGAGGGAGATACGATCAAGACAGCACAGTTACGTAAGAACTTACCATAACAGCAGATCTTCGAGAGAGGCTCTTAGAGTAGGTACTAACCATTAGGACTAGAGCCGTCAGGCACTAGTACCACACGGAAAACTTCAACTTGTAGTGTCTGGTGGGGGACTGCCAACCTGGCATCATGTGATGGACGTCAGTGTGACACTATATAGTGGGCGGTCCACACGTCCCCACTCCAGTTCTCTCGCCGGAGACTTAAGAAGGTGCGACAGGAGAAAGGAGTGGGCTCCTGGAGCCAAAAGAAAGGCTAGAAAGAAGTAGTCGCAGAAGCAGGGGGAAGGTAGGAGGGAAAAATGTACCTACTGCAAGAGCCTCTCTCGAAGATCTAGTGTTACGGTAAGTTCTTACATAACTGTACTATCTTACTTCGAGAGGGCTCTTGCAGTAGGTACTAACCATTAGGACTGAGTCCCAAGCAGTTAAATTCAGGCAAAGGCTGAAGCACGGGAGGCAGGAAAGGTCTGCAGTAAATACCAGGGTATGACAGGATGCCCTGAACGATGGCTAGCAAAAGCCTGCCCTGCGCCTAGAGGCACTGTCCAGACTGTAGTGTTTGGTAAAGATGTGGACAGAGCTCCAGGTGGCTGCCACACAAATGTCTGCAGCAGAAACATTCCTGAAACAAGCAGTAGATGCAGCCATGCCTCTGGATGAATGCCCCTTTACTTCCCCTGGAAGGGCTTTGTTATACTTCCAATAAACAAAATGCAATTAGCTAACCATTTGGATATGCATTGTTTGGAAACTGCCGTGCCTTCTCTTTTGGGTGCAAAGGAAATGAAAAGCTAATCCATTTTACGGACTGACTTCGTCCAGTTAGTATAATAACACAAGGTTCTGTGCACATTGAGTGTGTGCAGAATGGCCCTCCCCTTGACTTGAATGGTCAGGGTAAAATACTGGTAGGTGTATGGTCTGATTCAAAGTAAACTCAGGAACCACCTTTGGTAAAAACTTAGGATTTGTACGCACAGCCACCTGGTCTCTGTGAAAAATCAAATAAGGCTCCTTACACATCAGGGCCTGAAGCTCAGAAATCCTTCAAGCAGAAGTAATGGCAACTAAAAAGAGCGCTTTCCAGGAAAGGCAGCACAGGTCGCAACTCCCAGCCGGTTCAAAGGGAGACAATTCGAGTTTCTCAAGGATGATGTTCAAATCCCATGGAGGAAAAGGGTTCCTCAGATGGAGAATTCTTTTCAGAAAGGTTTTGGAAACCTGCAAGTGAACCAAAGTTTTGCCACCCACTGGAGTGTTGTAGGCAAAAATGTCAGACAAGTGGACCTTCAGAGAAGGATAACTAAAGCCAAGGTCAGAGAGGTGCAGTAGGTACTCATGACCTGTGGGACAGGGCAAGAGAAAAGGTCCCAACCCTTGCTGGATGCCCAAATGGAAAACCTCTTCCATTTCATAGCATATGTGGTTCTTGTGGACGGCTTTCAGGCCTCCACAAGGACTTCAGCCATTCTGGAAGAGATCCCAAAGCATGCAACAGCTACATCAGCAGGTGCCACATGTGAAGGTGAAGGGCCAGCTTGCCCTGGTCCTGGGTCCGCAGATTCTGGCAGAGGGGTAGGGGAACCGGAAGTTCCACTCTCAACTGCTGAAGCAGAGGAAACCACACTTGGCGAGGCCAATAAGGGGCTATGAGAATCATGCAAGCCCCTTCTTGCTGTAGTTTCAGAAGCACCCTCTGCTTATGGTATACAATCGTGTGCCAGGCAGTTCAAAGCTCTAAGGGCCAGAGTGGAGGAGGAGTAAACCTTGCGTCCAAACGGGTCTATTTGCTGTGACTCCTTGTCTGGAGGAGAGGTGTTCATGTGTTTAGGTTTAGCCATATGGTTACGGGCCGCATTAATGACCACCGTGTCCAATTTAGGGTGAGAACTAAGGTGATCTTTACCCTCTGTGGCTCAATACAGTCTATCAACCTTCCTGGCGACTGCAGCCACTGACGAAGGTTGTTGCCAGACCGTGCAGGCCAGGTTCTTAAGTTCTGGCAGGCCTCACAGTCCTCAGTCTTGTGCTCTGGTCCCAGGCAGAAGAAGCAGAGGGAAGGGCTGTCCTTGTGAGGGAGCAGAGTTCCGCAGGAATCGCACTTGTTCTTGTGAGAGTCGGAGAAGACGGCACAAAAAAAAAAAAAAAAAAAAAAAAAAACTTTTCAAAGATTACAGAACTAAATACTCATCTGAAAATGGTGGTCAACTGAAGCAGCGTTCTCCACGAGGTCCAACATGCACAGGTTGAAGCGGAAAGAACTGGAGAGCGGGTGTGGGGACTGCCCACTATATAGTGTCACGCTGATGTCCGTCACGTAATGCTGGGTGGGTGGTCCCCTGCCAGACACTGCTAGCTAAAGTTTTCCCTGTGGTCCTAGTATC
Source organism: Neoceratodus forsteri (assembly GCA_016271365.2). Classification (NCBI taxonomy): domain Eukaryota; kingdom Metazoa; phylum Chordata; order Ceratodontiformes; family Ceratodontidae; genus Neoceratodus; species Neoceratodus forsteri. The sequence continues at coordinate 261,833,872 of CM057452.1, read as the reverse complement.
GGATGGCTCTAGTCCTAATGGTTAGTATCTACTTCAAGAACCCTCTCGAAGTAAGATCTTTAAATACCTCACAGGGGTGAATAAGGTACAAGTGGGAGGCATTCTTTTGAGGAAAGGGTGCTCTAGAACAAGGGGTCATGATATGAAGTGGAGGGAGAGTTCAGGAGAGGTGCGAGAAAATATTTCTTTGCAGAGAGGGTGGTGGACGCCTGGAACAGTCTTCCAGTCGAGGTAGTGGGAACCAAAACAGTGGTGGGATTGAAAAAACGCCTGGGATAAACATAAGAGAATCATAAGGGGTAGAACAGAAAGTGCTGTCCTGGAAGAATCTGTAGCAAAAACACAACAAAAAAGGGCAGACTGGACTGGCCAAGTGGCCCTTATCTGCCGTCTGTTTCTATAAAAATAAAAGATCATGATAGTTATTTGGACATGCCCATGTGATGGCAGGGGTGCTTTATCACTGCAGTACAAAACAATCAAACCCTAAAGTCAATCTATAAGGGGTTGACAGGCTCCCTTTAATGGCATGCAGCATCACAAGAGTCTCCTAAGTTTATATGAGCTGCTCCACATTAATTAGCCCAAAAGACTGTTGAGGTCCAAGATGTAAAAATGCAAATTACATCACTACAGCAATTCTTAATCTTCCTGTGTGTCTTCACCATTTATCACAGTTGGGTGTAAGCCAGAGCACAGCAACCCACAGGGCTTTTTCATTTTTTTTGGGGAGCCTCATGGTTGACAGTAATGGCCGCTATTCCTCCTCCACCTTCAGTTCTGCTCGCCAGAGACACGGGGGAAAAAAAACACAGGGATAGAGAAAAATGAGGGCAGGGCAAGGGAGCCCAAAGGACAGTATAAGGAAGAGATGTAAACTAAAAAAGTAATAGGCCGACCAGAGGACAGAGGAGGATCTGGGATGGGATGGGCCGATACGCCCAAGTCCCTGGATGGCCATATGGGCAGGAAAGAAGAAGAAGAAAAAGAGAGAGAGAGAGTGTAATGGGAAGAAGGAGAGAAGGGAAGGGATGGAGGGACCCATCAACCCATGTGCCTTGAAAGACTCAGAGCATTGAGTGACCGGGGAAGTGCCTCCAGAGGTAGGCAGTCAGTTAGGCCACAGGCAGCTGCTGCAGGATTTGCATCCCAGCCTTATTATCCCCTTCCAGGGACAGACTTGGCATCCATGCAGAAGGTCCCTCTCTCCTTCCTCCAACCCCCTATCAGGTGGAAAAATCCACCCCTGGTCAGGATTCCTCACTCCTCACCCCGGTTACCATTTCCAAAGGGAGAACCCACAGGGTTCTTGGGGGGTGAAGACCCCACCTATTTAATAACACCTCCATCCCAGAAGGAGGAGGGAGATTGAAGAGATACAGAAGTAAGAAGACAGGGAGGGTAAAGGGAAGGAGGAGACCCTGCCGGCCCCATTCCCTCCATGCATCCCAGGGGACCCCAAAAGGAGGAGTCGGCACACCCCAAGGGAGTGGACCGACCCCGAGGTCCTACCCAGGACAAAGGAAGAGTGGCCCACTAGGAGTGCCCCATCTCAAGTTTTTGATTGAGAGGCTCTATTAGCCCTCTTCTTAAAGGGTCCACTCTGCCGCCTCCTAGGAACAAGGAGGGGCCCTACGGATACAGTGGGAAAGTCCCACCTGGTTCCCCGAGGAGGAGGGCAAGCAGGGAGAAGGCATCACTCAGGGACTGAGGCCTTCTGAGGGGAAGATGGGCGGGATTTGGTGATGAATGGTGAAGATACACAGGAAGATCAAGAATTACGGTAGGTACGTAATTTATATACCTTCCCTGTGTCAGTCTTCACCATTCATCACCGTTTAGCGAGTACCGAGCCCCTCGAGGGAGTTCAGCACTTCCCTGAGGGACAGATGTCCCTCAGCCTCCCATGGGGGAAACACAGGAGGAGGAGACCCACTCCAGGCCAGTTAGGCCTGTGACTGGTCAGGGGAAGGAAGGCGCCCCTACAGATCCCGCCTCGTTCTGTGGGAGAAAAGGAGAGTCCCCCCGGAATGCAGAGGCAATCACCCTACACTGGGCCAAGGGTGAAAACCTTGATAGGCGAAGCCACACCGTCCGCCTAATGCAAATCGCTGTCCCCGCTAGCCGTGAAGCGACCTCATTGGTGTCATAAGATGCCCTTGCTTGGTACCTTGCTAGCTCCAGACCCATCACGGAGAGGGCTGTGGCCTGCCTGGCTGCCTCCAAATCAGGCAATGATGCCAGCACCTGACCCAGCATCGCCCACAGATGTCTGTTATAGGCAGCGTGGTGTGCTTGATGAGACGCGATACAAAGCATCACGCATGCTGAGGAGAAAACTCTCAACCCCAGGCGGTCAAACTCAGCAGAGTCCAGATCTGGGGGCTGATTGCGGACCGGGTGCCTATGCCCGGTAGTAGTGTCCAACCGCGTCACTCCTGCAGAGGGATGAAGTAATGTACCTGGAGACCCCGGGGGGGGTGCAATACCAATGCTGGCAGTCCAAAAGGGTTGTAGCTGGGGTAGAAGGAAACTGCCAGGCACTGTACGATGCCTCCTGGAAGGGTATAGGCCAGGAAAGGACCAGCAAGTGGTCCGCATTGTATTCGCCTAAGAAGGTGCGCATCATATGCTCGGTGCTGCGTCTTGCCACATATAAAATGTGCAGGTCCTCGACCAGCTTCGCGAGGAAGCACGGATACTCTGTCTGATCAGCGTCAGAGGACAGGTGGACAGAAATCTCCTCTCCCTTGATGGAGGAAGATAAGGAGGCTGAAGAACCTGTAGATTCAGATTCTGGCTGCAGTTGGGGAGACAGGCGAATGACCTGCTCGTCCATGGCCCTAACATATTTTGGGAACTCTGCAGCCTGAGATCTGAACTGTTCCCAGGTCAAGGGCCTGAAGGACCCACATGGTCTGGGGGAAGAGGGGCTGGACACAGAGGCAAGGGGTAGAAACTTTTCATGGCTCTCAATTCTGGGGGAGATTCGTTCCATAAATTAATTCCCCTAAAGGGGACAGAAGATCTCCCTATATTCAGATTACAGTTTATCAAGGCATATTGGACTCAGAGGGAAGTCCTCATACCTTCCCTTACTTTCCTGATTTAAAAAAAAAAAAATCAATAATATAAATCAGGAACCTCCTTGTTCCATACCCTCATTGTTGCATACATCCTGAACATTAGGAACACCCTAAAACAGTGCAGCCACGCGTAATGCAATAGTCTCCTCTCCTCCCACTGCATTATGAGTGGCTAGATTGTGTTAAGGGCATTCCCAAGTCCAGGAAAGAAGCAGTGGAAGTTGCTCAATGAATGTAAACAAACACATTTTTGCTTGGTAACATCAGTATGGTGGGCAGTCTGTTTTTTACTTTCAAAAAGAAAAGAACTAGTGTAACCCCTAGGTGGCGCTATCCCAAGGGCTACTACCCTTGCCTGCTTGGCTAGTAGCAGGTTAAGGGGCCTGAGTTCTGAAACGAGTGCCTCGACCCGGAGGTCAGGGTTGGTAATGGTCAAGCTAACTTGAGCACAGCCCTCAGGGACACTGTAACCCCCCTCTTTCCTTACTAGTGGCCGGAACAATACACAATCACTTTCACAATATCCCTGATACACCACACAAGTACCCACACTGTTTGCACTTACTACCAGGGCTTTCCTCTGGCCCAGCCCTGGGGACCCCCTGTAAAACAAGGCTATACACAGCAAATAACAGCAGTACAGTACCCTTGCACAAACTGGAACCACAGTCAGGGTAAATGCAAAAAAGAGTTAGATCCGATTTATTTAAGGGGCTTGAAAAAGGGAGGGGCGTAATCAGGTTAATTTGTTTAAAGGCTCTATCAATCAAACAGTTATGCATGCACTTGAAGGTCCATAAGCAGTCATACACTCTGGGTACCCAAATGGAGAATGGTGGGCTAGCCAGGAACGTTGCAGCTGGTTAGGGCCCTGTGATGGAAGAAAACAACATACACAACATATACTACTTGTAATCTGGAGCTGGAGGGCTCAGTTTATGAAAAGAAAACAACAAGGCAATCAGATGACACACTTTTAGATTGGGCTGTTGTTGCAGGGAGCTACCCTGATGATTACTCACGATACCCAAGACTGGACACAGGCTGGACAAAAATCGAGACAGCAGGTGGTTAATCTGGAGTGCCAGGAGAAGCAGGGCATACACGATTCGCCAAGGCGTCATTCCTGTTCCAGCGTGGAGCAGGGGGCTGATCCCCAGGCAGGTCTCTCGTCAGTGGCTTTCTCTGTGCAGTGGGGTAGACTGGCAGGGCCAGCGTGGTATGGCCCAGGCTGAACAGAGATGAACCCGGATTCAGTCTGATTAGGCTGGATAAAGCTTCCAGCAAGCAGAACACAGTTCACACAGTGGGGAACCAAATCACGACCCACTTTCATTACACAGAACATTTACAAGTAAGGAAATTGTACTGTACTAGGCAAACCGCTCTCCGGTCACGACTGCAAAGTCTCTGCACAAACCAGGGATTCAAAAGCAGCTGGAAATCCTGACAGGCCGATCGCATTCAGCAAATCTTCGGTCTTCTTCAGGTTAAAGCCTAGTCACAGTCCAGTGGCTTAAATAGTCCTCGCAACTCTGATTCAGTCCGAATAAACTCTATTTTCCCTCTCAGGGACAGCAGGCAGACAGGCAGGCCAAAACTCAGCCCTTTCACAGTTCTTCCATGCAAAACTACACAGAACTGCTGCTCAAAAATCACTTGAGCTGTTACTTCTTCACTGCTCAGCTCAAAACTGAAATTAGCTGCAGCAGCCTGGGAAATTCCCCAAGATCCAAAAGTTTCAGTTGGCTGACCCTCCTGTCAGTCACAACAAAGACTCCCCCTTTAGGTGCAAAGAGGCGCAAAAAGCCCAAAACTACAATTCCTACAGATTTTGACTCCAGCCAGCTCCTGTAGTCCGGCTCCATTTTAGGTCCCACCAGTAGTGATTGGTCCAATTCGCAGTCCAGGACCAAGACAGTGGAGATAAACAAAATAGTCCTTGCTGCAAAGAAGGCAGGATAGACAAACTACATTATCATTATCACTCTAAATGATTTTCAGCAACTAGTTACATCGTTCCACAGAGCTCCCTCTCAGATTACTTATGACTGCAATCCAGGCAGCTCTTAAACAGATAGTACACAGAGGCTATACATGCACTCTCTGGCAATCACATTTAAACTGCTAAAATGCAGGACACCAGCCTGGCACTGAGCATTTAGGCAAGCTCGAGGAAGACTTTTCGGGAACCCCCATTTGTAGGGGGGGTTACACCCTTCCTTGCCTGGAGAAAACTTGGTGTCCGCGTCAAGTCTGTAACATCATGCATCAGCTAACGTAAACTTCTTGCTTTACATATTCACTACACTTCATAATACTATATCCATCCTGACAACACACTGTGCCTATTTCACACAGGTAAATTGAACATTACTATACTGAATCAGGTAATAACTTCTTGTACCTTAAACAATGCAAGAGGGGGCCCTTCCCTATCAGTTAACTTGGTGCTAGAGGGGGCAGGGGCACCATGGTGAGAGGGAAAGACAAGTAACCTGGAATTGGCTGTCAAGCTCAATTTGGGCAGTGAGCTTGGTAAGACATAAACACCTTTGTGCACCACATTGAGAGTCAAATCCACTGGCCTCCCGAGAGAATCATAACTGAGGTGTACTACTGGTTTGACAGCTTGGCCAGTCTTTCTGAGGGGGGACAACTACAGTCTCTGTACTCTCAGCACTGGTCTGGGGACTCTCGTCACTTGTGAGGGGTGCCTCTGCCTGGGTGGGAACGTCCAAACTTGGGGCACTGTCGGCTCCTTGCTCTGCAGACTCCGTTTCTACAACAAAACTTGACTCCTTTCGCAAAGGCTCAGGCACAATCAAGCTTTGAGGCACTGAAGGGTAGCAGTCAGCACTCTCATAGTGTTCTTCAAGTTCTGGTATGTCACCAGAAAGACTCAAACCCTCAGCCCCTTCTTCAGGCAAATCATACAGTTCCACAATACACAGAGACTCAACATCTTCAGACGTGACACTTTGCACTTCACTTTCTGGGAGCATTGGTTCGAAGGACAAAGCTGGGGGGTAAGGCAGTCCAGAAGGCCCAGCTTCATCCCCACAATTTATCAGGGGGTTACCACGAAACAGCTGACTCAGTTCATAACAGGGGTAACAGGCATGGTCGTATTCACTTTCGTCAGAAGTGGACTGACAGTCACTATCATTCTGGGCCTGCTGCAGAGGAAACCTTAAATCTGTGACCACTGGGGTAGGTTGACTGTCTCTTTCTTGCAGCAGCACGAGTCACTGGCCCAGGGGGCTCAAAATTCTGGGGGTTCAGCCTCAGTCATGACTTGGCCGATAGGTAGCAAGTGGTTACGGTGCATGGTCTTGACAGCTTTGGAGTGGTTCTCTGGGCGCACCTTGTACACAGGCAAGTCGTCCAACTTTCCAACTACTACATGGGGAAGATGGTGCCACCGATCAGCAATTTTGTGTTTACCATTCAGTCCCAAATTATGTAACACATGGTCTCCAGGTTGAAGCTCTTGAGCCTTTACTTTTTTATCATGCCTCTCTTTGTTGGCTACATTTCTCTTGGCGGCCATTGTCTGGGCCAGTTGATAGGCATGGTTCAATTCAGCTTTCAGTTTTTGTACATATTACAAGTAGTTTTCGGCTCGGACCTCATCTGGGGAGACCCCAAAACAGACATCAACTGGCAGCCAGGCCTCTCTTCTAAACATGAGGCAGTAGGGGGAGAACCCAATAGCATCATTTTTCATGCAATTGTATATGTGTACCAAGGTGCTAATCTGCTGGCTCCATTTATGCTCGTCTTTTGGGTGGAGGGTGCCCAGCATGTCTAGAAGGGTGCGGTTAAAACGTTCTGGTTGAGGGTCTCCCAGCGGGTGATAGGGGGTGGTTCTCGACTTTTGCACCCCCCATAGAGAGAGCATTTCTTTGATTAGCCGACTCTCAAAGTCTCTGCCTTGATCAGAATGAATCCGCTGAGGGGCACCATAGTGGATGAAGAAATTTTCCACTAGCACCTTGGTCACGGTAGATGCCTTTTGATCTTTGGTGGGAAAAGCTTGTGCATACCATGTGAAATAATCCGTAACCACTAACATTTCCAGTGTTCCACTGATCAGGTTCTAAGCACAAGAAGTCTATGCAGACTAGTTCCATGGGGGTGCTGGTAGTAATATTAACAAGGGGGGGCAGCCCTCTGAGGCAAGGCTTTTTGTTGCAGGCAGCGACTAAAAGTCTTTACATGGTGCTCAACATCTGCCCCCATTTTGGGCCAGTAGAAGCAGGATCGTACCAGGCAGGTCAAGGGTTCTGTCAATACTGAGGTGCCCCATGTGATTGTAGAGGAGCCTCAGTACCAAATCTTTAAAGGCCATGGGCAAGACCAATTGTTGCTTGTCTACTTTGCCACTACAATCTACTGTCTCTCATTACAACTGATTGAAGTTGCTCAATCTGGGGCCTTCTTTAAACAATAAAGCAGTTCACAAGTCAGTGAAACGTAACTTAGACACATCTTTCCCCACACGCAGGGCATCACGTGCTGGCTGAATCATAGGATCTTGGGATTAAGCCCACTGAACGCAGTCATTGTCAAATTGAGGTAATGCACGAATATCTAGAGCAGAGAAGTGGCAATAAGCAGCCGATATGCAGGTGTCAGAAGGGCCCAAGTGAGCTACTAAACAGTCCACTGTGTCCGCAGACATCTGATCATCTCTATCAAACTTTTGGCACAATGCTCAAATATCAGGATCAGACAGTCTGACCCAATCACTCTTAGAAGCGGGCCTTCGTGATAGGGTGTCAGCATCAATATGGTTCAGGCCCGGTCTGTATTCAACAGCATAATCATAGGTTGATAATGCAGAAAGCCACCGGTGCCCAGTGGCATCTAACTTAGCTGAAATCTGTACATAGGTCAATGGGTTATTGTCAGTCTTCACCAATATCTTTGCCCCATAGAGGTATTCATGAAACTGGTCAATGATGGCCCATTTTAGTGCAAGGAACTCCAACTTATGCACAGGGTAGTTTTGTTCAGATGGGGTCAAGCTCTTACTGGCGAAAGCTACTGGTCTCAGGCCATCCTCATGGTCTTGACACAGCATCACTCCTAGACCCTGTAGACTAGTGTCCATATGCAGCACATAGGGTTTGGTGGGGTCAGCATAGGCGAGGATGAGGGCGTGGGTGAGCTGGTATATGATCTCATGGAAGGCTGCTTCACAGTCGGGTGTCCAGCAGGCCCTGAAAGAGATTCACCTAGTGATAAAGTATCCTTTTCTGGTTCTGTAACAGACTCTTTTTTTCTATTACGATTGGAAGAGAGTAACCCTGGGTAAGGTTCAAGAGTGGGCAAATCACCTTGGAATAGTCTTTTATGAACCTGCGGTAGTAGCCACAGAACCCCAGGAAATGTTGTAGTTCTTTCAGATTATGGGGCTGGGGCCAAGTAGTCAGTGCTTCAACCTTACTGGGATCAGTCTTTATCCCTTTTGTAGATACTATGTACCCCACATACCTCACTGAGGTTTGGAAAAACTGGCACTTGTCAATGGACAGCTTGAGGCGGAAGTCTTCCAGCTGGTCTAGGACTTTAAACAGTCGGTTCTCATGCTTCTCCAAGGTGCTCCCAAACACAATGACATCGTCCAAGTACACCAGGCATTCCAGCAAATTCATATCTCCCACCGCATGTTCCATCAGTCACTGAAAGGTGGCCGGGGTGCCCGATATCCCCTGTGGCATCCTCAGAAACTTGTAGAACCCCAATGGATAGATGAAGGCCATTTTCTCACGGTCTTCCGGGGCAATCCGGATCTGGTAGTAACTCGCCATCAAGATCCAACACCGAGAACCATTTGCTCCTACTCAAGCAGTCCAGGGCATCTTGTATACGAGGCATAGTGAATTGGTCTGGGATGGTCCGCTGGTTCAGGGTTCGATAATCAACACACATCCTCACAGACCCATTTTTCTTATTCACAACCACGATGGGAGAGGCGTATGGGCTCCTGGATTCTTATATCATGCCAGCAGTGAGCATTTCCTGCAGGTGTCTTCTCACATCATCTATGTCTGCTAGGCTAGCGTCGGGACCTCTCTCGAAATGGCCGTTCATCGTAGCGTATGTGATGTTCCGCACCTGGACACATCTCATCCCATTCCTTCACGAAAACACTATTCTCTGGGCAAGTCTCTTGGTAATTCTAGCCTTCCATTCAGCTGGCAATAGGAGTCACCAAAGTCAAACAAGTCTGGGGTCACTCTCTCCTTCTCACCAGGTGCTTGTTGAAGAGCAATACTGCAGTGTCTGCACAGTACCGTGAGCTAAGGAGCACCCTCATTCACCCGGATCTCGATCTGAACATTGTGAATCGGACCATTACTCATCAAGCATAGGCATGGGCATCGAGCAGGCAAGATGCTGGCTTGACCAATAACCTTCTGGCAATTTTCACTACCTGCGTGCATCCAAACATCAGTATTTTGTTGACATCTTTCCGGAGGCGAACCTCCCCTTGAATGGTACACTGGGTGTCAGGGGCCAGTACCATTGAATTGGTATCCTTCCTCCACACGATTCCCACCGGTTCATCCTGGTATACTTCCTTGGGTTTCTGTTGCAAATCGTAGGCCCTCTTGATCAGGATGGAATTCTCAGGGCCCTCCCAGTCCGTCGCACTTGTTTCTCATGACAGAGCTGCGCCATTCTCCCAAACATATGGGCGTTTGTCCCAATTAACAGGGGGACCCCATCATACAGTCCGTTGGGGGGACACACTAGGGCCAATGTCTCTACTCGCTCCTCTACACCCGTTACAGCTGCAGGAAAAAACAACCCAGAGGTGGACTTACCCTAAGTGGGGATAAGACTTATCGCTCAGGCCCCACACAGAGGTCTTCCAGGGATTGCAAAGCACATCAGATAGCGTTGTCATACCCAGTCCTGGAATGCAATGGTCATTTGCGAGCCACTGTCAAGTACAGCCAGATATGAATACCATTCCAGTCACCATAGTCTCCACTGAAGGGCCCACTATTTTGGACCAATCTGGAGAGGCAGTAGCAGAGGCCTGGACAGACAATTTAGCCACAAAGAAATTTGAGCTAGGGTTTCTCAAACACTCACTGCGGTCATTTCGGGCACTCCTTGGCCACTGATTTGCTTTTCGGAGCTCCCCTTGGAGTTTGTTTACTACTCTTCCTCAGTCATTCTGAGATCAGCCTTCTCTTCATATGGCCATCCTTTCCACAGTGGTGAAAAATAAGACTCCTGGGTCATCCTGGGAGAGAACATCATATGAGGAACTGAAGCAGTAGTAAAGACTGGGGTCTAGTATCTGCTTGCAGCGGTGAGAGTGGTGCAACGTGTCTTAACAGTTCCTTTAGAGTGGCAGTCAATCCAGTGATCTCAGCCTTGGAGCCACCCTCAGTAGCGGATGCCTGAGAATTTCACCCCATGGCAGTCACATCCTGAAAGGACCAGGATCTTGTTCCATGGGGGAAACCCTAGCAGAGGCACCCATCTTCAACTCTCAGACTTCCTTTAGTAGTTCGTCTTTCCAATGCTGGGCCCAGGGTGGAAAGTCCTTTGCATTCTCAGAGTGCTCATTAAGTGCTGACTTTTGCCCTGAGCCTCACTTGGCTGATCACTCTCAGTCACTTGCACAGCAGCAGCAGATATGGGTGCAATTCCCACAGAGTCGCTTTGCTCAACTCCTGAATTTTTTTCATTAGCTCGTCATGGGGGCACAATCCAGTCGGGTGGCAAGAATGAAGCAAGGTAACAATTCTGAAAATGGAGCAGACTTAAGGATCCGGTCCAGCCTAGTTCGATCTAATTCATTTGATGGCAAACACTCTTTCTGAGGCACTCTTGTAGCAGCTTTTCAAGACAAGGTACATACACAGACAATGGCTCCCCTGGGTACTGCTGAGCATTTCTTACTCTTCACCACAGATCCTCATCTGAATCCGCATCCCATATACATTTTCCAATGCATCAAGACAGTCCTGTGCAGTTGCTTTGGGGTTATTGGCCCACTTGGCACAGATGGTAGCCAGGGCAGGACCTCGGAGGCTCTCACTCAACCTCTTTCATTTCTCTGCTTCTGAGCATTGCCATTCAAGTACCAAGGCACACATAGTCTATCCTGGTCTCCCAGTCATCCTCCCCGGAAATGCAGGGAGAGTGCCAGAGAAGATTCTCAGTCTTCGATAGGAGTCATGACTAATGGCAGGTACAGATATAGGGTCCAGCATTGGCACGGGCACAGAAGGCGGGGCAGTCACAGGTGCTGAAGTGGGAGGGGGTGTTGGGGAAGGAACACCCCCCCTGGTGGCAGGAATAGTTTCTTAAAGTCTTCTATGGTTTTCCCTTCCTCCAGCAACAACTTAGCAAATTTTTCCTCAAAAGTCTCAGATAATGGTGGGAGCTCATCCTCCCTGGGGTCTTTACTGTCTTTAGTTATCACTCTCCAGGCACCTGGAACCCCTTCTTGGACAATAGTCTGTGGCACTTTAGAGCTGTCCACGAGGTCACTACACTCTACCAAGGCTATGAAAGTCTGGGCGATCAAATCAGCCTGTCGACTCACCACAGGGTTTTTTTAAACATTCAACTTTGGAGAGTGATCCCTCTACAGTGTCTTTACTGGTACCCAGGGGAATATCCAGTATAAGTAGAGCATTTTGGGGGTCAAAGTCCTGCCCAGTTCATCACCCCACCAACTGGTGTGCAGCCATTTCTACTGGGGTAGCCATTACTCTTTAACAATAATTCATAATTTTTGGCCACTAGAAGGCACAAAATCCCAGCGGTGAGCCTCCAGAATGTAACCCCTAGGTGGCGCTATCCCAAGGGCTACTACCCCAGCCTGCTTGGCTAGTAGCAGGTTGAGGCCTGAATTCAGAAACGGTGCCTCCACCCGAGTCAGGTTGGTAGTGGTCAAACCTAACCTGGGCACAGCCCTCCGGACACTGTAACCTCCTCTTTCCTTACTAGTGGCGGGAACAATACACAATCACTTTCTGATACCCTGATACACACACAAGCACCTCACTGTTTGCACTTACCACAGGGCCTTCCTCTGGCCCGGCCAGGAACCCCTGTAAAACAAGGTTATACAAAGCAAATCACAGCAGTACAGTACTCTTGCAAACTGGAACCACAGTCAGGGTAAATGCAAAAAAGAGTTAGATCTGATTTATTTAAGGGGCTTGAACAAGGGAGGGGCGTAATCAGGTTAATTTGCTTAAAGGCTCTATCAATCAAACAGTTATGTATGCACTTCAGGGTCCATAAGAAAAAATTACTCACCTTAGTAATGTTGTTTCTTCTAATGGAATCTTGCTGTATTCAAACTATTGCAGTGATTGCCAACCTTTGAACTGCCCCGGAGAACAAAGAGTTAACTTTCCATGCAGGGCATGGAACGCTGAGCTCGAGCTCGGTTGAAGCCTCTGTCTGCTGTTGTTTAAACTGCAGCTGTCAGATTTTTACAAGCAATACTCACTAGAGGTTCTGTGTGGAAACTGTAAGACTCACACTAGCCAACTAGCAACTAGATTTATTAAAAAAGTTTTGGTTTCAAAGCAAAGACTCAAGTCAGGAGCCAAAAACAAACAACCACACACACCCAAAATAAAGAGGTGAGAAAGGGGCACCTCTAGGGTGCCAACACTGCTCCTGCCCACCCACATCCCAAAACACAGGTTCTGAGAGGGAGGCAGGGAGGTCAGGACACAGCAAGACTCCATTAGAAGAACAACATTATCAATGTGAGGTAATTTTTCTTCAATCATCATAAAGTCTTGCTGTATTCTGACTATTGCAGACTACAAGCAGTACCTCCATGGAGGAAGGACAGAACCTACTTTGGGAATAGGCTCTGAAGTACTGCTGTGCCAAACCAAGCATCACTCCTAGCCTGGATATCCAGAGAGTAATGCTTGGTGAATGTATGGACTGTTTTCCAGGTGGCTGCTTGACAAATTTCTAAGGAATATCTCTAGCAGCAGCCAAGGAAGCAGCTGTACCTCTATTAGAGTGAGCCCTCAGGCCTGAGGGTGGGGTTCTACCCAGCTTTTCATAGCAGAATTGTATACAAGAGACAATCCACCTGGCAATAGATCTTTTAGTGGCAGGTTTGCTCTTACCGACCTCTCCATAAGTGAGGAACAACTGGGGGACTCAAACCTGTGACCTTTAGTGCGCTCTATGTAGTAGATAAGGCCCTTTTATGTCCAGACTGTACGCCTCTCTCTCCAGAGGAGGAATGGTCAGTGAAGAAAGTAGGAGAGACATAGACTGATTAAGGTGGAAATCTGAGAACCACCTTAGGCAAAAACTTCCTGTTAGTTCTTAGGACCACTTTATCTCTATGGAAAGAGATAAAATCAGGCTCACTGACAGGGCTTGCAATTTACTGATCTGACTGGCAGAGGAATGGCTACCAAAACACAGTTTTCCAAGTCAAGTACTTAAGCTCTGAGGACAAAGGCTCAAAGGGTGGTTGCATAAATCAAGCAATGCAAACATTAAGGTCCCAAGCAGGAGCAGGGTCCCTAAAGGGGGTTGGTGCAGTAATCCTGAACTTACAAAACAGGATGGGCTGACAGAGGAGAGGCTTGCCTACTGACAAGAAGGCAGAAACAGCTGCCAGATGCACTTTAAGTGTAGGCTGGTCTAAGTCCCAAACCATTAAGATAAACCATATAGTCCAGGACTGTAGGCAGCAGAAGATTCTGGAGAAATATGTTTATTAGACACAAATACTGAACCTTTTCCATTTGGAGTCGTAAGTCTTTCTGGTGGAAGGCTTTCAGAAGTATCAAGATATCCAGAACCCTTGAGAGAGTGCAGATCAGCAAACTCTAACTCTTCAACAGCCAGGCCTTGAGATTGAGAGATTTGAGGTTTGGATACCAAATCCTTCCCTGAGAGGATGTCAACAGGTTGTAATTCCTGGTAAGAGACAGGGGAAGGTGGACAGCTAAGGACAGCAACAGTGGGTACCAGGGCTGTCTGGCCCAGTCTGGAGCAATTAGAATCACTTTGCATGGTTGAGACCTGATCTTGACTAGCACTTTGAACAGGAGAGGGAAGGGGGAAAAAGCATACAGGAACTTCCCTTCCCAATTCAGAATCAGAGCATCCAGGTGGACTGAGCCCACAACTGAGGGTCTGCAACAAAAGAGAGGAAGTTGGTGATTGTCTGGGGCTGCAAAAAGATCTGTGGAGTGCCCCACCTGGAGAAAATCACTTCCAAAACTAGGGGATCTAGGGTCCATTCGTGATGGCCCTGATATATCCTGCTGAGAGCATCAGCTAGGACATTGTCCTTCCCTGGGAGGTGAACTGCTATCAGAGAGGTTCGCAGGGAATAGGCCAGAGACCACAACTTCATTGCTTCTGTGCACAAGGCCGTAAACCGAGCACCTCCTTGCTCGCTTGATGTACCACATTGTGGTGGTATTGTCTGTTCTGATCTGGACCACCTTGTTCTGTACAGATTTGGAAAAGGCTTGCAGTGCCAGAAACACTGCTCTGAGTTCAAAGAGATTGATATGAAGCAGAGATTCTTGAGGTGACCACAGCCCTTGGGTGGTAAGATCCCCAAGTGGGCTCCCCAGCCCAACAGGGAGGCATCTGTGGTGAGTATTACTGAATGAGACTGAGTGACAAAAGAACTCCCTGTCTCAAATGTCCTGATCCATCCACCATTGCAAAGCCTGGATCAGGTTCGAGTCACTGGGACTAGTTTGGTAAGAGAATCCTTTCTTTGGGACCAGAAGGCTCTTAAGTGGAACTGAATGTCCTCATCTGGAACCTTGCCCCTGGACCACTGCTGTAGAGGCTGCCATGTGGCCCAGGAGCTGCAAGAAGTGCCTTGCTGGTCGAGACACCTGAAGGGTGAATGAAGAGGCCAGTTCTGTAAGGGTCCTTGCCCTGTCCAGGGGAAGGAAGGCTTTTGCTCTTATTGTATCCAGCTCTGCCCCTATAAAGATGAGAAGCTGTACTGGCTCAAGAACTGACTTTAGAAGGTTGAGGAGGAATCCTAAGGAAGTGAGCACTTGCTGAGTTATTTATTTGATATATCGATTTACAATCTTTGAGCCAGAGGCTCATTTGCAAAGGTACCTCGTCACATGTAAGACAGATGGAAACATAGAGCAGGTATAAAGACAATTACATTAAACATGAGATACATGGTATAACAGTGGTTACATTAAGCATGTGTTACAGAAACTTGTCAGACAGTATTTACAAGATTTGGAAGTAGGTATTTTCTGACATTATTTATAACCTTTGGATGATGATATTTACAACATAACAGCAGTGAGGCATTATAAGCTTGAGAAGGCATCTAAACATAGTAGTCAGACCTAATCATGGGATTGGTGTTAAAGATGGAGGTTGCAGTCCATAATGGACTTTGTCAGAGAATATTGGATCAGAGTGCGTAAGAGAGTGAAAGAATTAGAAGCAGTTGCAGGAGCAGATATTGAAGAGGTGGTTGCGAAGAGTGGTTTTGAAATGGGCGATCTTGGGAGCACTAGTGATGGTGTTAGGGAGTGCATTAAACCATGTGGGTGCCCTGTGGTGGAAAGATCTCTGGGCAAGAGAGGTTTTTACCCTGGGCACAACCAGAGGGGCTTTCTCTGAATTGCGGGTGAGGATAGTGGGGGTGGCAGGCTGAAGAGAGGTGGTGACCCCAGGTGGGGAGAGTCCGAGCAGTATTTTCTTGGAGAGTAAGCAGGTCTGGTAGTGGAGCCTTTCATCAAGGTTGAGAATATTGGCAGAGGTATAGAGCGAGCAGGTGTGAGTAAGCCTGGGTGCGCCTGTAAGGAGCCTGCAGGCCTTGTTGAGTGTGGCCTGGAGTGTGGTGTTATTTGCTGCACCATATACAGGGAGCCCATAGTCCACTAGGGACAGTATCGATGAGGTGATGGCAAGCCTAAGGGCGTGGGGGGAAGGCAATCCCTGTGTCGGTAAAGGAGTCCAATCTGGGTGTTTGTTGCAGCAGCAAGGGTGTTTATGTGATCATGGAAGGTAAGGGCCGAGTCGAGGGGGAGTCCAAGATACTTGTAGTTGGATACCTGCTCAAGGGGGTGCTGGGTGCTGGGGAGGATGCTGAGCAGTGCGTTCTTAGCTCTGTTTTGGCAGTGAGAGAAGATCATTGACTTCGTCTTTTTTAAGTTGAGGACCAGTCTATGGTCCTTAAAACCAGGTTTCGGCCTGGGAGAAGGCAAGTTGGAGGGAGTCCTGCAGGGGTGTGGGTTTATGATGTGAGGTGAAGAGCACTGCATCGTCTGCGTATAATAAGATTTTTGTGGAGCAGGCCCTTGGTAAGGAGTTTAGGTAGAGGGAGAAAAGAAGTGGTCCCAGGATAGAGCCCTGGGGCACCCCGGAGCGGACGGGTAGTGTGTCGGATAGAGTTCCATTAATTTTGACGCACTGGGACTGGGCAGAAAGGTAACTGGAGCACCAGGCCGGGGGGCCTGTGGAGAAACCAAGTTGGTGGAGTGAGTTGAGAAGGAGAGGGTGGCAGACTGTGTCGAAGGCCTTGGATAGGTCTATGAACACAGCTCCTGCAATGCTATCAGCGTCTAGGGAGGAGTGCAGGAAGTTGGTGAATTCTAGGAGGGCTGTGGTGGTGCTATGGCCTGAATGGAAGCCATGTTGCTCTGGGCATAGGATGTTATACTTGGCTAGGTATTCAGTAAGTTGGGCAGCCACCACTTTTTTTAGCGCTTTGGGGGGGAATGGAGATGGGTCGATAGTTATTAGGGGAGGCTTTGTCACCACTTTTATGGATGGGGGTAATGACAGCTGTTTTCCAGGCACTAGGGAATTGCCCCAGGCATAGGGATTTTGAGCAGGTCTGTTAGGGGGACTAGGACCACGTCAAGGACCAGTTGAAGGAGCCTGGCATCTAGGGGATCATTTATAGGGTTATTGCTGTTTAGCGCTTTTTGTAGGTAAGGATGAGCTTCGTGGGGGGATATTGTGCGCAGGAGGAAACAGGGATGCTGCAGGGTTGGAGGCAGGGATTGGGGCACAGGGTCAAAGAAACCGCTAGGGAGAACAGTGCTGAGATCTGAGAAGGTGGCGTTTAGACAGTTTGCTATGGTGAGTGTGTCTGTGGAGGCAGTGCCATTTATGGTGAGCTGGGAGGGAGGGAGGTGGGGATCGAGATTTCCCATTGAGTTCTTTGACGTTATTCCAGAAGGTCTTTGCAGACCCCCACGTGGTTGTGAGAGTGGATTAACAGTGGTCTGCTTTGGCCTTACGGATGGCTCGAGTGCATTTATTGCGGGCGGCGTTATAGGAATGTCTGTCTGCCAACCTGCCCAATTCTATGGCTTTGTGCCAGAGATTATCCCTGTCTCTCAACATTTGGAGTAGGAAGGGGGTTATCCATGGGGCATGTTGCTTTTTGGTGCGGAGTTTGGTGAGTGGAGCATAGAGGTCACAGGCCTTGGTGAAGGCCTGTGTAAACAGGGTGAGTGCAATGTCGACGCTGGGGGCTGTATTAATGGGGGACCAATCTATCTGGGTGAGCAGCTGTTTAAGTTTTTTTTTTTTTAACTCTCCTGGGTGGAGACACCTTCTGAAGGTTGTTTGGGCTACGGGTTTGGGTGTGGAGGAGGTCCATTGGAATAGGATGGGTGAGTGGTCACTTAACGAGTCGGGAAGTACTTGTATATCCTGGATTTTGTGGGGGCGCTTAGAGATAAGGATGTCCAGGAAGGTGCAGGTACCAGTAGATGTGTGGAGTCTAGTGGGTTGGGTAACTAATTGGACCATGTCAATGGCGAGAATGAGTCCTTAGTTGGTGCTGCAGAGGGGCCAAGCCAGCTGACGTTGAGGTCCCCTACTAGTGTCCGTTCTGCATTGTGTGGTAGGGTAGAGAGGTATTCGGTGAGGGATGTGATGGCAGTCTTTTGGTTCTTAGGGAGTACGTAGGCAATTGTGAGGTATAGTGGGGCCCTGGAGGGGTCAGGGGTGATTTTTAGGGTGAGGGCTTGTGCTCTGTTTGTGAGTTTGGGGGGTGGGAGCACGTGACCAATAATGTTGTTGGCGATGTAGAATGCACAACCACCCCTACACTTTCCTACCCTGTCTTCCCGATGTAGGGTGTATCCGGGGAGTGAGACAAAGGCATCGGGAGTAGATTTGAAGAGCCAGGTCTCCACTAGGGCAATGATGTCTGGTTGGTGAAGGGTTGCCCAACATTGAAGCGCTGCAGATTTCTTTGGCAGGCTGCGTATATTCAGCGAGGCAATGCGGAGTCCAGAGGATCTGGCAGGTGGAGTGGTGGGGGCAGGGCCAGGATTAGGTTGGATATTACAAGAGAGGAGTAGAAGGATGACTAAGGCTCTAATCATAGGGTGGCAGGTTGTTAGAGTTTTAAGGGAACGTTTAGAGGGAGGGGAGGATGTAGTGGGGCAGGGGAAGATGTGACTTGACTTGGTCTGGAGAGTGACCCACTATGAGCCAGTCGTCCAGGTATGGAAAGATGGAGATCTTTTTTCTCCTTAGGAAAGCAACCACTACTGCCAGGCACTTTGTGAACACCCTTGGGGCTGATGTTAGGCCAAAGGGCATTGTTCTGAATTGATAGTGGCCCGAGGGCAACTCGAACCTGAGGTACTTTCTGTGGGAGCACCCGATGGGAATGTGAAAATAGGCATCTTTGAGGTCCAGGGAGACTAGCCAGTCCCCTGGCCTTAGAAAGGGCAGAATTATTCCCAGAGTCACCATTCTGAATTTTGGTTTTAAAAGGTGCTTGTTCAGATATCTTAGACCCAGGATGGGCCGCCATTCTCCTGTCTTTTGGGGGGTTAGGAAGTACCTGGAGTACAGTCCTTTTCCCCTGTGTAGGGTAGGAACCCTTTCTATGGCTCCGAGAGCCAAGAGGGAAGAAACATCTGCCTCTAGGGCAAGGGTCTCTAATGGATTTGCAGGTGGAAAGGATCTGGTTCTCATCTTGGGAAATTTTTTGAAGCTGAGAACCAGTCCCTGGCAAACTACTTCCAGGACCCACTTGTCTGATATTAAAGACTTCCAGTCCTGGACAAAGTAAGCCAGCCTGCCCCCTACAGGTATTGGAGAATCGGCCCGGGCAGACCCATCAGGGTGTCTGGCTGGCAGGGGCTTTAGGCTGAGGGGTGGAAGCAGGCCTGCTCATTCCCCATCTGCCTCTCCCTCTAAAGAACCCCCTCTGAGCATAAGCAGAAGAGGAGGCCTGGGCTTGGTAAAAGGGCCTTTGAAAGGGCCTGCTCCTGCCCCTGGAATGCTGTCTCTGAGGAGTGGCTTGCCTTTCTTTGGCCTGAGCACTCCTGTAGGTGGTCCTGTACTCGTCCATCTTCTTCATGTAGTTCTCTGTCTGCTCCCCAAACAGAGAATTACCAATGACAGGGAAATCCATGGCCTTAGCCTGGCTATCCTGTGATAGGCTAGTACATCTGAGCCAAACCATCCTCCGAAGGGCCACAGATGTAGCCATGACTCTAGATGAAACATCACTGGAGTCCACAGCAGCATGAAATTGCACCTTGGATGCCTCAATCCCATCCGCAGCCACCTGCTCCAGCTCCTTGGCAAGCTGGTCAGGGCCTGTTTAGCCAGTGCCAGCACAGTGTCCCACCTGGACTTCTGGTATCTAGCTAGGTGGCCATATAGTTAGCCTGCCTGAGTCCCAAAGATGCTGCCATATACTGCTTCTTTGCCATGGCATCAATCCTCCTGGAGTCCTTATCTGGGGGGCTGTGAAGCCAAGGGAATATTTGCCTTATCACAGGCAGCAGCCTGCACTACCCCCAACATGGCTGCATTGCTGGGAAAGGAACTCCGTGCCCGAGCCTGAAAGGGTATACCTCTTGTCCTTTCTTCTGTCCACAGGAGGTATGGAATTAGGAATTTTTAAAATTTTAAATGTCTGTTTCCCAAAAGATTTATGGAGGAAAACAGACAATCTCCTAGACTCTGGGATGTCCATCATCTCTACAAAATTAGGCTCCTTCTGATCCTGTACTGCTTCTTCCATTGGAAGCTGGAGGGTTTCACCACTTTCTTGTAAAACATAAAGTGGGAAGGGGACTCAGAAAGCCTAGGAGGCGAAACACCTGAAGGTCTGTCTGGGGAGTCCTCCTCCTCCTTTTCTAAAGTATAATCCGGAACCGGGGGAACCAACGAACCAAGCCCCTGACAGATGGTGCCGGTTAGGCCGGAACCGAAGTTAGCGATTGAACTATCCTTATCGCTTTGGCTATTTCATCAGCGGTCGGAGAAAGAACTTGTGGATCCGAACTGGATGATTTTTTCCCTTCTCTTTCTTTTAACCGGAACAGACTCCTCAGAATCGCTTCTCCTTTTGCCCGAAGAAGTTTCGCCCTGGTCAGAGGGCACTCCTTCTGGTTCGGTCAGAACCGAACTGGGCTGGCCATCCGGGTCAGCGGACTTCTCAGCCTCCCTTTCCCTCAGTCTACCTACTCTCTTATCCAGGGTAGCTTTGGGAAAACTTTTACAAATTTGGCAGTCTGAATTGAGGTGGTCAAACCCCAGACAAACACAGGTGGTGTGGGGATCAGCCTTAGCAAAGGCTTCCCCACACACACACTACAGTGTTGAAACCCAGTGGGCCCGTTTTTTTTCTTGGGTTTCTCAGACATGGCCAATCCTATCCACAACATACCCTTTTTTCGGCAATCCGCCAGGCAAGACACCCCTATCGGTTCCTGACCGTGTTACGGGCCTTGGAAAAAAACGTAATTAAATCTGTTTTTTTTAGAACCGATACAGACCGGTTACCACACTAACAAATTCAGAAATTTTTTTAAAACCAAACCGATCCAATGTTTACAAGTTCCACATAGAAACTAAATGCAAAACCTATCTAGTACTCACGGTACCACAGACAGAGATTTAAACAGACAGGTTCAGTAGCAGAAATTCGTTAGAAACGGAGCAAAAAAAAAAAAAAGACACTTTAACCGACTTTTTTGAACCGAGCAAAGGAGAAATCTCCGGAGCGACTGTTCAGTGAGGTGCAGTAAAAAATCTGATGGTTGCAGTTTAAACAACAGCAGACAGAGGCTTCAACCGAGATCGGGCTCAGCGTTCCATGCCCTGCATGGAAAGTTGACTCTTTGTTCTCCGGGGCAGTTCAAAGGCAGGCAATCACTGCAATAGTCAGAATACAGCAAGACTTCATGTTGTTTGAAACAGTCACACACTCTGGGTACCCAGATGGAGAATGGTGGGCTACCAGGAACGTTGCAGCTGGTTGGGGACCTGTGATGGAAGAAAACAACATGTCTAACACACACTATTTGTAATCCGGAGCCGGAGGGCTCAGTTCGTGAAAAGAAAACAACAAGACAATCAGATGACACACTTTTAGATTAGGCTGTTGTTGCAGGGAGCTACCCTGATGATTACTCACCATACCCAAGACTGGACACAGGCTGGATGAAAATCGAAACAGCAGGTGGTTAATCTGGAGTGCCAGGAGAAGCAGGGCACATACAATTCGCCGAGGCGTCGTACCAGTTCCAGTGTGGAGCAGGGGGCTGATCCCCAGGCAGGTCTCTCGTCGGTGGCTTTCTCTGTGCAGTGGAGTAGTCTGGCAGGGCCAGCGTGGCATGGCCCAGGCCAAATGGAGATGAACCCGGATTCAGTCCGATTAGGCTGGATAAAACTTCCAGCAAGCAGAACACAGTTCACACAGTGGGGAACCAAATCACGCCCCACTTTCAATATACAGCACATTTACATGTAAAGGATTCTACAGTACCAGCATGCAGAACAGAGTTCACACAGTGGGGAACCAAATCTCGACCCACTTTCAATACACAGCACATTTACATGTAAGGAAATTCTACTGTACCAGGCAAACCGCTCTCCGGTCCTGATCGCAAAGTCTCTGCACAAACTGGGGATTCAAAAGCAGCTGGAAATCCTGACAGGCCGGATCGTATTCAGCAAATCTTCGGTCTTCTTCAGGTTAAAGCCTGGTCACAGTCCAGTGGCTTAAATAGTCCTCTCAAATCAGATTCATTCCGAATAAACTATTTTCCCTCTCAAGGACAGCAGGCAAGCAGGCCAAAACTCAGCCCTTTCACAGTTCTCCCATGCAAAACTACACAGAACTGCTGCTCAAAAATCACTTAAGCTGTTACTTCTTCACTGCTCAGCTAAAAACTGAAACTAGCTGCAGCAGCCTGGGAAATTCTCCAAGATCCAAAAGGTTTGGTTGGCTGATCCTCCTGTCAGTCACAACAAAGGCTCCCCCTTCAGGTGCAAAAAGGCACAAAAAGCCCAAAACTACAACT
The DNA here is from genome assembly GCA_016271365.2 of Neoceratodus forsteri. Lineage (NCBI taxonomy): Eukaryota > Metazoa > Chordata > Ceratodontiformes > Ceratodontidae > Neoceratodus > Neoceratodus forsteri. The sequence continues at coordinate 261,811,461 of CM057452.1, read as the reverse complement.
CCTACATATTTTGACTCCAGACAGCTCCTGTAGTCCGGCTCCATTTTAGATCCCACCAGTACTGATTGGTCCAATTCGCAGTCCAGGGCCAAGATAGTGGAGATAAAACAGTCCTTGCTGCAAAGAAGACAAGTTAGACAAACTACATTATCATTATCACTCTACATGATTTTCAGCAACTAGTTACATCTTTCAACAGAGTCCCCTCTCAGATTACTTATGACTGCAATCCAGGCAGCTCTTAAAGAGACAGTACACAGAGGCTATACAGGCACTGTCTGGCAATCACATTTAAACTGCTAAAATGCAGGACACCAGCATGGCAGTGAGCATTTAGGCAAGCTCGAAGAAGACTTTGAGAACCCCCATTTGTAGGAGGGGGTTACACCAGAATCAAACTACTAGCCATATTACACCTGTGCTGCACAAGCTTCATTGGCTGCCAGTTTGTTGGAGGATCACCTTCAAGGTCGGTTTGCTGACCTATAAAGCCCTACACACACAGGGACCTTACTACTTGCAAGAGCTTCTTGTGCCCCTACTGCCCCTCTCGACCGCTCTGCTCCACCGATGAGGGATTGTTAGAGATTCCCAGGGTTCGGCTGAAGACATCTGGTGCTCAAGCTTTTGCTTATGTAGCCCCTACCATGTGGAATTCTCTACCTTGTTGGGTTCGGGGGTGCCAGACGGTGGACAGCTTTAAAGCCACACTGAAAGCTTATTTATTTAATCAGGCTTTTCTATAATGGAGATATGGGATTTTAGCTGTGAACTGTTGCAAAGCACTTTGACATTTACAAATTGCGCTATATAAATAAAGCTTATTATTATTATTACTATTACATCAGCAAGCTCTACAGAATGTGAGCAATCTTAACATGTTTTTTAATCTGGGGACAATTTTTTGCCTATGGGGGTTGACAGTATCCCATTAAAAGTCACAGCTAGTGATGTTCTTAAGTTAAAAAAAAAAAATGAGCAGGGACTGCCAGAGAGAATCCCTGTCAGCCACAGAGTGGCTACGCGAGACTCCAACTCAGACAAAATGAAAAGACCAGACTAGCTCCTTACAAAAGAGTCATGCGACTGCATAGATGGCTTGACAAACTTTTACCCACTGGGTTAATGGCCCAGTCATGCTCTGACTAACTGCAGACAATGAGAGAAAAAGGTTATTTTTGAAATCTATACTGCACACAATATGCCCACACGACTTTTTTTTTTTTTTTTTTTAATATAAATACCTGCTTCTACACACCCAATCTGATTAGACTGTTAGCTCCCTAGCAAATTTACTGGCAAACAGATTCCACACGGCACTTTCTTGAGCTCTGGATTTCCAGCTGTTTTCAGTTTTACTAGAGCCTGCGTTCACAATAGTACTGTGCCAAGCTACTGTACTGTAGCATACTCTCTTACTTTGACAAGGATGTGGAACTGTAGTGAAGAACCAATATTGCAGTCAAATAAAAACAGTTAACAAAAAAACTCTTTACCTTGATTGACTATTAGCATTCCTCCGCTCTGCATCAGGTCCCCAGAAAAATTTCCTTGAATACCATCTGCATTGGCCTGTAAAATATTAAAAAGGGTCCCCTCAATCAATAAAACACTTTAGTGGTGAAGGACCAATCAAAAACTAACAGTAGCTGTTGAATACTTGTGTATCGTTCGTGGGGGAGACAAGAGGTTCATCAGGATGCAATGTACTGTATGGATTACCATACCCTTCCTAATTTTGTGAATCCCCATAAATATAAATGTGCCAAAAGTAGCTCTTCCAAACCAAAAAAGGGAGGGCTAAAACACTTATGGTCGAAGGGTATCAGTGTGGCTCAGTTGTTAGCACATCCCCCGTGGGCCTGAAGGTCATGGGTTCTAGTCTCATACCAGGATTGTGCTCATACCATAAATGGTGGCACCCAAGTGTAGTACTAGGAGGATGCTGCACTGTCAGGATGCACCACCCTTTGGATGAGATGTTAAACAGAGGTCTTTTCTTCCAGTCACTGGTACTGTCCTAGTGGGTGTCCAGACTGAAGTAAAAGAACCCAAGGTCCTTTTTTCACAAGAATAGGAGTTCTCCCTCGTGTCCTGTCCAACATTCTCCTCCCCATAAAACTGGTTCCTGCAACTGTCCAAGGCTGCATGTGGGTGCTGATGTGCAAAATAGCTACTGCTACACGTTTAAAGTCACTTCACTACCAGGCTCTCATAGCTTGTAAAGTGCTTTGGGATATCATGTGCAGGAAAAGCACTATTTAAAGGCCAATTATTTTTCTCATGTCGGCGCATCACCAGAGGGACACTAACCCAAGAATACTATGGGGAATCGAGAACAATGGTCGCTCCACAAGCCCCTTTGCCTGCAGGGGGGTATTTCAACAAAACTGCAAAAACTAGTCACCACTAGAAAAGAAACTCTGCCTGTGCTGACACAACTGGAGGTTTTCCACAAGAATCTGAGCAGTCATCGACATGTAACAAACAAATTACTCACCGTAATGTGGTTTCTTCTTAAGGGATCCTTCATTATGTTTACACTTTAGCAGTTATCTTGACTAAGAGCGACACCTCAGAGATAAGAACCTATGCAAATTTTGAAATTTGGAATAAAGTTTCAAACTCTGCATCTGCACTCCAATCCAGCTGTTAAGATCAGTTTCCAAGCCAGAGTGGAACAGTGGTTACTAAAACTATCGAAAAAGGTTACCAAAAGATTTTTAGAAAAAGAAAATTCATGCCATTTTAAGAACACCAAACAAACTGAAAACAGACATGTGAAAATGTAATTTAGAACAATAACAACAAACTTACACTTGTAGGAACTGCAATAGTAATGTTCAAGCAACCCCAATAAAAAGGAATTGATTCTTATAAGAACCTATTTCAGGTTCTGGAAGGGGAAGCAAGGTTAGGAAGCCTAAACTTAGTGATGAATCCTTTAAGAAGAAACAGCATTACTACAGTGAGCAATTTTTCCTTCTAACCCCAGGAATCCCCACTTAGATATCTGTTTACACTTTAAAAATCAGTAGCAATCATCATAATAATGAAAATATTCTTTTTACACTTTTTTTCTATAGCAGTGAAATAAAATCTAGCACTTTAACAATAATTAAGGTGTCTTGTGTGTTTTTTTTTTTTGTTCAAAATTGATAATGTGTGCCTCTGTAAATGTTTCTCAATACAAACAGCAGCACAGAGTTTTTTTCAGAGGTTGGTCAGTCCAAGTCAGTTACTGACGTCACTGAAGGAGTATTGTCTTAGCCATGCTCTTGACAGCCTTGAGAATGTGTACCAGTGATTAGTCTCCCCAGAACCTGAAGATGTTTTGACTTTCTAACTGAAAGGCAGAATTCAGTTTTTTTACTTAAAGAGATTCACCAAGTTATGTGTGTATGTCGATTTGCACCACATTTTGTGGTGCCCTACCTCAGAGAAAGGCTATATCTGGTCAAAAAGCTTTGCCTCATTTAGAAGTGGAAAGGATCATAAAAAATTGTTCTCAGCCGATCCCTTCCACCTCTTGGTCCTGGGAGCGGAGTAAAGACCTGACCCGGCGCTCAGGCACATGACGACGTGTGCCAGGAGGCGCCGAGGGAGATATCATTATAGTCTATGGGGGCAACTTTTTATACGTTTTATATAGCGTATCAGTAATTTTGTGATTAACCAAGGGCACCAGATGACAAACAAGCCATGAGCAGGAGGTCTTGCTGATAAGGAAGGAGCAATACTTGTTTCTGAACTGGGCATGACTAGGAGCTAGACAAACTTCCAAGGGTAGGGCGTTCCAATGTTTAGGTGCTGCATGGGAGAAAGCTGTATTACCCCTGAAAGTTTTGCATCTAAGAACATGCAGCAGAGATCTGTCAGCTGATCGAAGGCCATGGGAGGAGGGCTGAGGAATAACAGGGAGGCTAGAGCGACAGGGATACTAATGCAAGGAACTGAAGGGAAGAGGGGGATGGCCAATTAAGGTCAGCATAGAGCAGACAATGTTTCAACCGAGGGGAGGCAGAGGCATATCTGCAGATACTGCTGTAGGCTGTATCCCACTTCCTAAGTAGGGTTTTAGATGCATTTAGATAGGTGACGGCACCACAGGAGAGTGCCAGAAGCACGATACCATGGGCTTTGGCAAGTCTAGCAGAAGGTGTGAGGACATGGCTGGTTTTATAGGCAACACCAGTTTTGATGTTGACAGATTTACAGGTGGCCATAACATGCCGATCAAAATTAAGATTTTCATCAAGCAGGACTCCAAGGTATTTGAAAGAACTCACTGATTCCAGAATGGAGCCATCCAGACAAGATATTTTAAACAGGGTGCGGACAGGAAGCTCCTGCCACTCTTGAGGACTGACCTTTCCTTAAATCTGAGGCAACAGTTCTTCTATTTTCTTAGCCTATTCTATCCTTTACAATTTCTAGTCCATAAGGTTGACCACCTATGGGCCCCCCCCCCCCCACCTTTCTTGGCTATGCTTTAGTGTCCTCTTTAATTTTCCTTTTCCCTCTCAGGTCCTCATACAGGGAGGTTACTGTGGTGATCTCCAAGCGTATGTAAAACAGGTTGTGTTTATTGTTGTTGGATTTAGTATGTAATAGCACTATGTCATAAATACCTTGATCTATATACCTTATGTTTATGAAGCCTATAAATGTTGAAAATACCATGGCAATAGGTGTTTTTGATAATGGTAAAAAGTACTAGGTGACTATTATAGAAATTAAGTTAGTTGTGCTGTTTAAAATGCATGTATATTGCTGTAAACTGAACAAGTCTGAACTTCCATGGTGATCTGCATATATCCCATCATGCTTTGTATTATGGAAGTATGTATGATGTTGTATTTCTTTGACACTTGATTTGTTGCCAATGCCCTTTGGGTTAATCCTTTCAGTGATTCTGCATTGAGATTCTTTGTCTATAGCTTGTTTTTTTTTTCTTTTGGGCTCCACTACCCAAGCAAATGGGGCCCACACAGGGGTGGAGGTTGCATCTCAACTGGTAAGTGAGATCAGAGAGCAGTGTCAGTAGGTGCTGGCTAAGTGCAGAGAAAGGACATACATAGTTTGTTACTGCAAACTGATATACTGAAGAAAGAATATGGTATTGCAGAAGCTTATTTTCTGTATTTTGAATAAACATCACACAGAGATTGTGTGTTGAACCTGAAGTTCGGTGTCTGGTCCATATGTTATCCCACAACCCCTCCACAGACTTGGTGTGAAGTGGGATAACTTGCTGGAAGCATCTGGACTGTTTGAAGTGGGATGTTTTCTGGTGGATATTGCCCAATATCCCAGGTGGACCAATGCACCAGCAGTTGGCAGAGGAGAACCCAGAGAAGAAAGGCTGTGGAGTTCTGACCAGAACCATGGCTGACAGATGGAGAGAAGCTGCTGCCTGAACTGGACCTGAGAGCTTTGAGGATGGCCAAGCCTGAAGATGATGAAGAGATGCAGGTCGAGGCAGACTGGAGGTGCAAGAGAATACGCAGAGAGGTGGAACACTGGTGCCAGGTGCTCGAGAGGTTCCTGCTGGAGAGTTTGGATAAAGAGTTGGAGGAGGAGGAGTTTCCATGGGCTCAGTTTGAGGAGGACCCCCTGACTGAGCAGGATATTCCTTTGTTGCCTTTGGTCCCAGGATGTTACCTGCTGGAGGTCGGAGATGCAAATATGGAACTTGAATGTGAGACCCCATGTAAGACTGTGCCTAGAAATATTGTGCTGGGATTGAAGACTCCAAGCAAGCAAGAAGAAGCCTATGAGGCTGAAGAGACTTTTTCTTGTACTGATGCAGCTAAATCTATTAACATTATTGACTGGGGTACACTGCAAGCTAAAGATGCTAATATTGCCAAAATGTTACAATATCTTACGATCAAGTAGGCGATACATGTGTTTTACATTTTTGATGAAAAACCTACAGAGGAGGAGGTGGGTGGAAAATGGATAGGAACCTGTGTTGGGGTAACACCTAAAGTGTCTACCCTCAGGTGTCTGTATCGGTAGCAAGTGAAATGAATGAATTGAGACATAGTGGGTTTTGTAGAGGGGTTGAATCTAGGAGTGGGCCCCTGCTTAAAACTGACATGTCTGGTGGGGTTGGAGCAGGTAATTACTCATCCCAGAGAAAGTGAGGAGGCTTGGAATTCATTTAAATTCATAGTTAGTGATTTAGAGAATCGATATATACCTAATAAAAACATTTATAATAACAAAGGGAAGGTTCCAGTACGGTTCAATAAAGCCATCAAATCTCAAATCAAACTTAAAACTAAACTATTTAGAAAATTAAAAACCAGTTCACATCCAAACAAAGACATATCTTTAACCAAATATCAAATAGCAAACAAAACATTGAAAAACATGATAAGAGCAGCTAAAGTCAAATTGGAATTTAAATTAGCCCATACCAAAGACTGTCATAAGTCACTTTATTCCTACTTAAATAACAAAAAAGGTAACGCTAGGGAAATTGGTCCAATATTCAATTGGGAGTTAAATGTGAGTCAGATATCATTACTGCAAATCTTTTTAATAAATATTTTTGTTCAGTCTTTTCCCCCTCTGACAGTAGGGTTCATAGAACCACTCAATCTTCATTTTATTCAACTACTCACAAAATCAATATGACTAACATTCAGCTAGCGATTGGTAAACTAAAATCAACCACAAGCCCTGGTCCTGATAATATCCATCCAAAATTTCTTAAGGCAACCTCCCAGTACATCTCCCTCCCTTTGTTAATCATCTTTAATAAATCACTACAGGAAAGTCGAATACCAAATGATTGGCATACAGCTACTGTTACACCAATATTTAAGAAAGGAAATCGAGGCAATGTTGAAAATTATCGTCCCATTAGTTTAACCTCTGTTGTGGGAAAACTCATGGAGAGAATAATCAAAGAGAAGTTAGAGGATGAGATTATAACTTTAGGTATAGCTGACAACTCAACATGGCTTTATGCCAGGTCACTCGTGTACCACAAATTTAATTGCTTTTTATAATATAATCAGTGGATACCTTGATAAGAGTATTCCTACAGATGTAATACAACTTGATTTCAGTAAGGCATTCGGACAAGGTACCGCATACTAAACTTCCACAGAAATTAAAACATTTGGTCTATCAATGTACCTCGTTGACTGGATATCTGACTGGCTCATGTAGGACCCAAAAGGTTAAATTTAATAATATACTATCTGACTGGGCTTGGTGATGAGGGGTCCCTCAGGGTTCGGTATTGGGACCCACTCTGTTAATTTATTTATCAGCGTATAAGCTGGACCATATAACTATCTCTCAAAGTTTATGGATGATACCAAACTGGGAGGTAAAGTAAACAACCTTAATAACTTGGAAGCTTTAATTGCCAATTTAGGAAAATGAAAAATGGGCAAATGAGAACGGAATGTTTTTCAATCATGAAAATGTGTGGTTCTTCACTTTGGAAGAAATAATCCAATGAATAATTATTATCTTAATAATATTAAACTCAAAACATCAAGCTGTGAAAAAGATTTGGGGATTCTAATAAATAATAAACTCACATCCAGGGAACACTGCTTAGAAACAGCTAAGATGGCAAACGGTCTTTTGAAACAAATCAAACGTACCTTTGTAACCCGTACTGAACAATGTATTATTCCTTTGTATAGGACTTTTATAAGACTTTATATTGATTATGGGTCCCAATTCTGGAATCCATACCTTAAGGGTGACATATATTGCCTGGAACATATCCAGAGAAGAGCAACTAAAATAGTTCCAACCCTCAAACATCTTGACTATATAACAAGACTGAAACATACTGGTCTACACTCTTTAGAACTTAGGAGAAAAAAAGGTGATTTATTATTGATTTATAAAATATGTCAATCACCCACTTTAATGACCCAATGTGGACTTGCTTATTCATCAAGAAAAATAGTCCCCTAGACTACATAATAAACAATTAGAACTACAATCTTTTCGTACTAACAAGAGGGGAAACTTCAACATACGAGCAGCAAGACTGTGGAACACCTTGCCCAAAGAATTAATCTCCAAACCTAATTCCAATTCCTTTAAATATAACTTGGATTTGTGGATAAGAGAGAACTTATAATAGGTTATAATGTCCCACAATAATGTGGGGGACAATCTCGATGGGCCTCGGCCTCCTTTTGTCCCTAAAACCAAGTGATACCAAGTGAAAGTCTATGGTACTGGACTTTACAGCCGTCCAGATTTTTGGTTAAGAAATATGACAGACTTTCACTAAAAGAAGATGGGAAGGTAGCGTTAGTCTTTATTGAGAAATGTGTTAATGCCTCAGGGTAAAGAATATTGGTACCCACTATGTTTATGACAGAATGTTTACCGTTAATCGGGACCCTCAGACAGAGTTTCTGAAGATGGATGGGTGGAAGCTCCATCCCTTCCTGGAACAGGAAGATGGTAAGCAGTCTGCAAGAACTGCTTACCTCTTAAGGTGGGGGATATGTGATAGGACGCTCCTGCCACTCCTGAAGACTGACCTTTCCTTAAATCTGTTATAGCAATTCTTCTATTTTCTTAGCCTATTCTATCCCATCCCTTACAATTTCTAGTCCATAAGGCTGGCCACCTACAGGCCACCCCTTCCCCTTTCTGACTATGCTACAGTGTCTTCTTTAATTTTCCTTTTCCCTCTCAGGTCCTCATACAGGAAGGTTATTGTTGTGACCTCTGAGCGTATGTAAAACAGGTTGTATTTATTGTTGTTGGATTTAGTATGTAATAGCACTATGTCATAAAATACCTTGATGTATACACCTTATGTTTATGAAACCCATAAATGCTGAAAATACCATGGCACTAGGTGTTTTTGATAATGGTAAAAAGTACTAGGTGACCATTATAGAAATTAAGTTAGTTGTGCTGTTTAAAATGCATGTAAATTGCTGTAAACTCAACAAGTCTGAACTTCCATGGTGATCTGCATATATCCCATGATGCTTTGCATTATGGAAGTATGTATGATGTTGTATTTCTTTGACACTTGATTTGTTGCCAATGCCCTTTGGGGTAACCCTTCTTTCAGTGATTCTGCATTGAGGTTCTTTGTCTATAGCTTGTTTTGTTTTTTTCTTTTTGGGCCCCACTACCCAAGCAAACGGGGCCCACATAGAGGTGATTGCTGCATCTCAATTAAGTGAGATCAGAGACCAGTGTCAGTATGTGCTGGCTAAGTGCAGAGAAAGGACATACATAGTCTGTTACTGCAAACTGATATACTGAAGAAGGAATATGGCATTGCAGAAGCTTATTTCCTGTATTCTGAATAAACATCACACAGAGATTGTGTATTGAACTTGAAGTTCAGTGTCTGCTCCATCTGTTATCCCACAACTCCTCCACACTGGGCCAGAGTAGATTTTAGTTAAGCAGCAGAGCCAAAGAGCACTGACCGAGTTTTTCCGACATTGAGTATTAGCTTAAGACTGGACAGCCAAGATTGAATGGTGGTAAAGGCTGAAGAGAGAGTTTGGTTAATCTGAAGTATATCCTTGGAGTTAGGGTACAGAACAAGATCATCTGTGTTAGGATAGATGAGCAGTCAGGGATATCTGTTGTGATGCTATTAATAAAAATAGAAATAAGAAGCGGGCCTAGTGTGGATCCCTGAAAAACACCTACGTTAATGGATGTCTGGTAAGACAAGGCTGAGTTAAATTTCACAATCTGGACTCTATTCGATAAATAGCTGTTGAAAATCACCCCCTCTCAAACCTATTACACTTCACAAGTCCAGTTTCATTCAGTTTGTACACCTGCAATAGGTGAGGAAAAAAAAACTTGAAAATTACACAATGAGCTTGCAAAACTCTCAGAATATTTACACCAGTCAGCACTGCTTTGGATGAGTGAAACAATTTCAAAAACACAGAAAAAAACAAAAGGCTACTATAATTACAGCTTTAAAAGAAATTAAGTAAAAATCTGAATTCTGTCTTTCAGTTAGAAAGTCAAACTGTCTTCAGGTTCTGGGGAGACTAATCACTGGTACACATTCCCGAGGCTGTCAAGAGCATGACTGTTAGACGTCACTCCTTTAATGTCAGAAACCGACTCAGACTGACTTGCCTGGGGAGAGAGACTCTGTGTTGCTGTTTGTATAGAAAAACATTTACAGAGGCACATATCAATTTAAAAAAAAAAACAACATGAAACACATTAATTCTTGTTAAAATTGTATATTTTATTTCACTGCACTAGAAAAAAAAACTGTAAAGAGAATATTTTTATTATTATGATTGCCACTGATCTTCAAAAAACTTCGCAACAGTGCCTTGGGAAGCAGAGTCTAGAACCTAGTTACAAAAAAGATTCTGCAAGAGAGCAGTTCCAAAGCTGGCATCCCTTCTGGACTGTATGTCCAAACAGTAGTGCTTTGTGAAGGTGTGTACCATTTTCTAGGTAGCTACTTTACAAATGTCTAACAGTAGGATACCTCTCAAGGATGCCAGAGAGGCAGAGGTACCCTTGTGGAATGTGCCCTCAAGCCTCTTGGTGGCATTTTTCCAGCTTTTTCATAGCAGAACTGAATGCAAGAGACTACAAGAAGACTACAATGATGTGAATAATTACAATAGTGCCCATAAGAGGGTGGAGTAGATGGAATGTCCATTGGGCTAGTAAGAGTAATAGTGCCCTCCTAGTGAAATTCCGATCTAGCATGGGACGAAGGGAAAACAGTCAAATTCGAAATAAGAGAGACACCTGGTAAGAACAAAGTCACAGACTTTCAGATATTGAGAACATCATAACTGAAAAAAAGAAGTGATGTAAAACAGACAACAAATGAGATCATATTAGTTTGAAAAGAACAACACTAATAAAGGAAACAATTAAGAGATAGCCATGGCACAATATAACACAATATCAGCAACAAAGAGAGAAGCCGAATTAATGAAGGAAACAGAAAAAAGGAGCCATAATCCCTGAAGGAGATACTACAGGTACCAAAACATTGTTTTTGTATGAAGTTTAATAGCAAGAAAATACAAATTCTGCACCGATTTGAAGGAGGTTGATTGGGGTTCATCGATTTATTTCCATTTTGACAGTTTAATTTCTGGAGTGGACCGGCTCCAGACTAAGGACTTGATGAGGAAAAGTGGACTTTTTTGATTACATAGGAAAAACGGTCATGCTCTCACCTCTGCCATTGCTGACACACTTGTTGAGAGTGAATGTGGGCTAGATGCAAGTACTATTGAGTGGTGTTCTGCTGCTTGTGATGCCTATTTGGTATTCATAGAGCAGCTGTTACATATAGCAAAGACCGAATAGCCATTTGCTGCAGGTAAGAGCTGGCAACAAAAAACAGCCAAAATTAAAGAAAGCTACTTAATTTCAGTTAATTCGAGTAGCGGAGGGCTGATGCTAATTCATGGGCAGGGTCAGTAGCTCAAGCTGTGGACCCTGCAATATGAGCAGACTAAATTGACCAAATCAGGGATTTATTTAACTCTAAAAATTGATTAGCGTTTTGCTCATAAAAGTGCTAAATCTTTGTGAAAATGCATAGCTCTCGCCTCACTGTGTTTAACAAACACAGTACTTCTAGAAAATCTATATAAATACTTTCTGTACAGTTAGTATAGTCCCAAGAAAAAAACTGCTATTCAATTATTTAAAACCCTGCAAATGGCCTTCTGCTGGCTTCTCAGTATGCTCAATGAAAACTGCCACCCCCAGGCTGGTGTGAATAAGGCAGCACACTCTAGCTAGCTTCACAAATACTGTAGTACCTACTGAATGATAGCTTCACTAACCGGTGTAAAGGATAATCTAGGTAATAGAACAGCATGCTCTAGCTTCACCAAAGTTAGTAGTACAGACAGAATGCAGCCTACTTCAATGCACATGAAAAAAGTACAGTTATGTAAGAACTTATCATACCAGGAGATCTTCACGAGGATCTCTTGTAGCTGGCCATCACTGGTAGGACTAAGCCACCAGGCACTAGAACCACACAGAAACCTTCCAGATAGTCTACCAAAGGGGGCCACCCACACCAAACAACAGTGTCTGACATCAATCAGTTCTATAAAGGTGGGTGGCCTTACACCCTCCTCAGCTCTCATGCTGGAGACCATAAGCAGGATGCCAGAAGGTGGTGGTGGTGGTGGGGGGGTCACCCGAGAAAGACTTCAAAGTATCCCAAGAGCACGGAAAATTAAAAGCAAAAGGCTGCCCCATGGAAAGGGAGAGGGGGAAAGCAGAGCCTGCTACAAGAGATCCTCTAGAAGGTCTACTTTTACGGCAAGTTCTTATGTAACTGTACTATCTTACTTCAAGGGCATCTCTTGCAGCAGGCCATCACCAGTAGGACCGAGTCTCAAGCTGTCCTGGCACTATAGACAGGTAGTCCAGGCAGTAGGCAAAAGGAATAACAGCCTATGAAAGAAGGCCTTGGAGGATAGCTAGGCCAAACACTGTCTGGACACTAGGGCACCCTCTTTCCTAGGGGTGAACAAAGCAAACAACTGACTGGACTTCCGGGAGTCCTTAGTCCGGCGTGTATAGTACCTCAGGATTCTATGCACATCCAAGGTGTGGAGCAATGCCTCTTCTTGATTGGAATGCTCCAGATAATAAACATGCAGGTGGATGGATTAATTCAAAGTAAACTCCGACACCATCTTACGAAGAATCTTAGGATTGATACACAAAGACACCCTGTCTTTGTGAAAAAACAAATAAGGCTCCTTATATATAAGGGTCCCAAAGCTCGGAAATCCTTTGAGCAGAAGTAATGGCAAGTAAAATAATGCTTTCCATGACAGAAAGCATAGCTTGCAAGACACAACCGTTTTAAAAGGAGGCAGCGTAAGCTTTTCCAGCACAAAATTAAGGTCCCAAGGCAGGACTGGTTCCTAGATTGGGGGCATCAAATGCAGAATGTCCCGCAAGAATATGTGGGACACATCGACTTGGGTCACTGAGTGCCCCTCTACAGGTACATGATATGCAGAGATGGCAGAGAGATGTACCTTGATAGAGGTATACAGCAAACCCAAGTCTGAGAGGGACAGAAGATACTCCAAGACCTGATCCACTGGACAGATGAAGAGATCTAAAGGTGTGACGCAGCCCATAGAGCAAAGCGCTTTGACTTCATGGAGTAAGTGGCCCTGGTGGAGGGCTTCCTGGCCGCCACCAAGACACAGAAACATAGAAGTTGATGGCAGATAGGGACTGCTTGGCCATTCTAGTCTGCCCATTTCCCTGTTTGCGAAACCAAGAACCCTAAATGATCCATGTTTTTTCCTTACCTACCTGTTCCTAGGTACATTTATGTCTGTCCCATGAGTTTTCTATTTTTCCGACTTATCCGCAACTCTGGGGGAGACCCCAAATCTGTCTATGGCTATATCCTCAGGAGCCACGCATGGAGATGGAGACTTGAGGTCCAGAAGGACCAGGGTGCCCTGTTCCTGGGGGGACAGCATACCTATGCACACGAGCAGGGGCAATGGAGGTTCCACTGTCAGTTGTTACAGCAAGGGGAACCAGATGAAATGAGGCCAGAAAGGGAAGATGAGGATCATGGCAGCCTCCTTCATCTGGAGTTTGATCAGAACTTGAAGTGAGTGAAAAGAAAGGGAAAGCATACAGACACCTCCCTGTCCAGCAGAGGGATAATGAGTCTCGCCAGAAAGCTCCAAGCCCTAGATCTAGCATGCAGAAAAGTGGCAGTTTTACATTGTGTGGGGACACAAAAAGGTCCAACTCGGGCCAACCCCACCTGTCAATGAGATTTTCGATCACTGAGGTCAGAAGTTCCCACTCATGGGCTCTGGACCGTGTGCAGCTTAGACTGTCTGCCAGGACACTTTGGTTGCAGAGAACATGGACGGCAGAGAGCTCCAGGTCATGCTCAATGGCCCAATACCAAACTCTCATCCCCTCCCTGCACAGGGGGTAGGAATGCGTCCCCCCTGCTTGCTTATCAAATAAACTATGCACATGTCTGTCTGAACCAACAGTGGACCTGGGAAAAGCAGAGTCTGAAAGGCCTGCAGGCCATACAGAACTGCTTGCATCTCCAGGACATTTATTTGGAGATCCCTCTCTATCTCAGACTATGTCCCTTGAGTTTGGTGGGTCCCCAAGTGAACTCCCCAACCGAGGCATCCACCATAAAGACCTGCCGAGGGAGAGGTGTATAAAAAGGAACTCCGCAAAGCAGGTTGCTGGGCTCCAGACACCACTACAGCACCTTCTTGACTGGATCAGATACCAACACTAATTGATCCAGATTATGCATGCGTTGGTCCCACTAGACCTGCAGCGTCCATTGAGGGGATTCTCATATGCAGCCTGGCAAGGGAAACTGTGGCAATGGCTGCAGCCATGAGGCCTAAAAGCCTCAGAAGACTCTCACCGGAACATGACGGCTGGAGTAAAGAAAACTGGGCCTGGTCCATCAGACACTCTGCTCAGTCTGGGGGTAAGAAGGTGTTCCCCTGGGTGGTGTCCAGCACTGTCCAGTACTGCCCCAAGTATAGGAGGCACTGGCAAGGGGTCAAGAAATACTCTGGTAGGTTGAGAGTAATGTCCAAAGCTTGGAACAGGCTGCAGATGTAAGAAAGAATTTGAAGGAGACGGTTCCAGGCCGGGGCAGCTAGCAGCCAATCCTCCAGGTAGGGAAAAACATAAAACCCCTGCTGTCTCAAGGCAGCTGCCACCACCACCAGGCATTTGGTGTAGACCCTGTGTGCTGAGCACAAACCAAAGGGCAGCGCTCTGAACTGGTAGTACACTCCCTGGAAGAGGAAGCACCGGTGGGAGGCGAAGACCTTGATATGCAGGCTGGCATCCTGCATATCCAGAGAACAAAGCCAGTCCCCCGAAGGGTGACCATCCTGAACTGTTTGCATTCTATAAACAGGTTTAAGCTGGCTTAGGTCCAGGATGAGCCAACGGTCTCCTGTCCGCTTGGGGAACAGGAAGAAGTGGGAGTAGAACCTCCTCCCCCCTGCTGACACCGTGGAACTGGCTCTATGGCCTTTTTTCAAAGTAAGGCCTAAATTTCCTCCCAGATGAGAAGAAGTGACCAGGAGGATACGAGGAATTGCCCAGAGGATTTTCTGGAGGCCACTCCATGAATTCGAGAGTGTGGCTGTGCTCGATGAGCTGCAGCATCTGTCTGTGGTGATCTCCCTCCATCTGTCCAGGTACAGGGAGAAGCGATCCCCTACAACCGCCTCCTGCTGAACCACTGGGGGGAGGGGGGGCTAGCCAGGAGTCAGGAGATGGGAGCAGCCTCTGCTGGGGCTGCTGCTGCACCCTGGGCACTGCGGATGGCAGCGAAGCAGGGAGTGGGGAGAGCTGCTCCCACTTTGTACCTACACTGGGTTGTGGGAGGGGCGACGGGCATGTCTATTGCCCCAGCTTCAGCCGAATATGGTACATAAAATGGATGGATTTGATAGCCGATTTGACAGCCCGTCCTGAGGTCTGGAGTTCGGAGATGATATCCTGAACATCTTCCCCCAAAGTTTGAAACCCCTGAAGGGGGCATCCATCATGTTAGATTGGACATCCTGTGCGAAACCAGAGACCCGAAGCCGGGAATGGCACTTCATACAGATGCTCATGGCCACTGCCCTGCCCAAGTCATCTACAGCATCAAAGCCAGCCCTGGGGACATGGGTACCGATGTCCAAGCCCATTTTGAGGGCCTGGAGGGTCTGCAGCTTGGAAGGGTCATCCAGCATGGCTAGGACAGCCTCCTTAGCCTAGTCCTATTGCAAGTTCTGGTACTGAGACAAATAACTGATGGCTCGAATGGCTGCAGTGGCAGAGGCGAAGGCATGCTTGACCATCTGCTTGAGCTGGCAAGACGCCCTGTCCGGGGGAAGGGAGCTTAGGTGTTCTGGCCTCTTGGTGCAGTCATGCACTGCACTGACGATGATCAAGTCAGCCTTGGGCTATTTCTTGAAGTATGGCTTGCCAACGACGGGCCCACCAGCATCGGCAGAGGGGGCAAGGCTGGCATGGGTCCTGCAGGCTGCAGCTGAAGGGGAACAGATGCAGGTCCAGGGGGTATAGGACGGGGCAATGCCAGAGCAGGGTACATGAACGCCAGCTGTGGAGAAACAGGCGCCAGAGTAGAGGGTGACTCCCTGTGCGAAGACTGAGGGGAAACTGGGTCCAGGGAGGTGCTGGTGTCCTGCAGCTCCAACCAGCAGTGGTCCCAAATGGTGAGATTGGAGCCTGCAGCTTGGAGACTGGTGTTTGCCATACTAGTGCCAGCCGAAGAGACTCCAGTCGAGCTTCCTGCCTGTGCACCCATAGAGAACAAGGGGTGGAACAGCAAGGACTGGGGAGCAGGATACAAAGTACCCTGACCCAAAGAACCATCACCAATGAGGGAGACCCAGGCGGGTGGCAGGGCCACCGGTAACCTTGTTGAAGTTAGGTCTTGCAGGGTGAAGGTCGACCTCCCCGAGGCAAAAAGACTGTTTCGTGGTCAAAGACTGTTTGTGCGGGAACTACAAGCGTGAGGCAGACTGGTGTCTGTCCCGGTCCTTGTCCCTATGCTTATGTTTCTGGCTAAATTTGTCCCAGGATTTCAAAGATGAAGACCCAGAGGACTGGGCTGGGGAAATGGAAGAGCTTCTGGCCTCTCAAGTCCCGTTCCATCGAGGCAACCTTCTGCTTAAGGAGGTGGTTCTCCAGGATCTTCCGCTGATGTCTTCTGGTGGCTGGGTTGAACTTCTGGTAGGCCTCGCAGGCTTGGACATCGTAGTCTGAGCCTAGGCACAAGATGTAGGCAGAATGGCTGTCCTTTTCCAGGATCCATTTGCTGCAGTCACACGTCGTGGAGTGGTCGGAAGATGAGGATGGTTTTGAAGACAAACCATCAGGTATGAACACTGAAAATTCAATTTTTTTTTTGTGTGTAAAATATTTTTTATTAAAAGTGTGGATAAGCTCACAATACAGCTAGATGACACAGAAACTGTAAGCATAACAATAATGACATGTACAGCAGCATAAAGATGAACCATAGAAGTCACTGCTAATGCCATATTTGAGGTGACAGTATGCTAAATGAGAGACACACATTTAAAGAGCATCATACAGAGGTAAACCTATTCAGACGTACAAGGTTAAGGGATTAAGACAAACAAAGTTAACACCATTGGCCTCCCTCAGTGATCAGGCCCACACTATGTTTCAGTATATCGGACATACTTCAGTCTGGTATAAGACCAGCTTCAACTGCTAACAGCCATGGGCTCCAAGTGTCCCAGAACTGGTTTATCTTACCCAGAGCACTCAGTTGCACCCTTTCCAGCATCATACAGTATTTCACATTTTGCATCCATCTGGTGACCGAGGGAGGAGCTGGTGACATTCACAGTTGTGCAATGGTTCTCCTGGCATTAATAAGTGCAATAAGGCCAAAGAGGGTGCGAAGTGCAGTGGCCTGGGTGGGATGGACCTGCCCCAAGTAACAGCTCCATGGGGGATTTAGATGGGTTGTAATCCAAAACGTTGGCCATTATTTTATGTATTAGGTGCCAGAATGGTGCCACTTTAGGGCACACAAGTGTAAAATGGAAGACGTCTGCCCTGTTGGCAGCACACTTAGGACACTGATGCGACTTGGTGGCATCCAATTCGTGCAGGCACAGGGGAGTTATGCAAGCCCTGTGCAAGTAAAATAATTGTATTTGCTGCAGTTTATTACTACGTGAGCACTGTATGTAGTGGGTACAAGCCACAGACCACGTTTTCTGGTTCAAAGGCAGTAAAAGATCCCCACTCCATTTTGTCCAACTGGACATTCGCTCCGCTGGAATAGAGCTATGTAGCAGCTGGCAGTATATAGACATTGACTTGCCTCCAGGTTGGGGACGGAACACTTGTTCCTCAATGGGAGAAGGTTCACCCCATCCATTCACCTTGGTAAGGGTAGTTCCGCATCTTTGATGGATTATTAAGTATAAAAAGAAATCCCCAGCAGGTATTTTCCACTCTCCACAAATTTGTACAAAACTTTTCAAAAGTCCCCCTTCAAATAACTGGCCTACCATGAGAAGACCTTTCCTTCTCCACACCCATAATCGCTGAACCACCATTACAATACAGTTCCCACCAGACTGAATAAATCTTAGCAAACTAAGGTTTGGAGAGTTACCCTGCACCCACACCCAGGCGCACATAGTAACTACAGTAAAGGGGTTGCTCAAACACACCTCTCCCATGTCTTGCAGACACCTCACAAGAGTATCATTGCCGAGATTGCCCTGCAGCATATCTTCCTCTAGGCCAACCCATGGGCAGTCTAATCCCGAGATTCCAGCAGGAAGGAAGGCCAGTTGGGCAGCCCAGTAATAAGTTTTAAAATTTGGTAACCCCACACCACCTTCCTCTGGTACCTTTTGTAGTACGGCTCTGGAAATTTTAGCTCGACACCCCCGCCACAGAAATTTATGCATAAGGGCGTCCAATTGCCTAAAGTGGGATTGTGGTACTCTAATAGGAAGGGCCTGATAGAGATATAATAGTTTCGGTAATACAGTCATTTTAATGACCCCAGCTCTCCCCAAAAGGGAGGCAGGTAAGGCTGCCCATCTCTCACATTCATCAGCTATTCCAGTCAGCAGTGGCTTCATGTTCAGTTTGTACAAGGCTCCCACAGATACAGAGATAACCACTCTCAAGTAATGTAATCAATGTACTAATTTGAGACCACCCAGCTGGGCTATGAGCTGGGCACATCTTAACAAGCCCACTGGCATCAGCTCACTTTTGGACCAATTGACCTTATGCCCCGAGATGGCACCAAAAGACCGCATTAACCAATGGACCTCGGGTAGATCCTCTGCAGGGTGTTGTAAATAACATAATTGATCATCCGCTGACACATAGCAATTTTGTGTCCCCAGATCTCGGATCCCGTGTGCTCTCAAGGCCGCCCTAGGGTTCCAATGCCAGGACATACAGTAACGGGGACAGAGGGCATCCCTGCCAGGTGTCCCTGCTTAAACTAAAGGGGTTACATAATTCTCCATTAACCAGAAATTGTGCCATGGGGCCTTGATAGAGAGCTCGGACCCAAGAGCAGGACGATGGGCCAATCCCCGCCTACCCAAGGTATAAAATAAGTACCCCCATTCCACGCGGTAGAAAGCTCTCTCAGCATCTACGACTGCCACTGCTGCACCATGAGTACTTTTAGTGCGGGCCCAGCGAAAAATAACATTAAGTGTACATCGAATATTATGTTTACCCATGCAGCCTTTGACAAAGCTGGACTGGTCCGGGTGGATTACATCTGGAAGTACTGCCTCTAAGTGAGACGCAAGGGCTTTAGCCACAATTTTATAATCTGTAGTTAGAAGTGAAATTGGCCTATAGGAGGCACATTGATTTGCATCTTTACCCGGCTTTGGCAGTACCGTGATTGTTGCGGACCGTGTGAATGGGGGTAGCCCTCCCAGTAATAAACCTTCCCTCACCCTTCGAACAATGGGTCCAGAAGGCAGCTCTCAAAGGCTTTATAAAAGTCAGTAGGTAGGCCACCTGGGCCCAGGGCTTTCCCACTTTTTAAAACTCTCATTGCTGCTCGGATCTCCTGTTTAGTCAGGGGCTCATCTAGCTTCGCAGCCTCTTCCCCACTAACCTTTTTCAGGGGTATTCCTTCAAAAAAGTTATCATAAGCCTCATAAGAGGGGTCACACTTGGAGGTGTAGAGGGACTTGTAAAACATACCTATTGCTTGGGAGCCTTGTACCATGTTGCCCTGTGCATTTTGAACCTGTGTTATTGTTTTAGCTGCTTCTCTTCATTTTAACTGCCAGGCAAGATACTTCCCTGCTCTGTCCCCATCAAAATAGGCTCCTGAGTTGGATAAGAGAATGGTTCTCTCCAACTGTGCACTAGAAAGAGTATTAAACCTCCACTTCAACTTCTGAACCACATGATACAGGGCTGCTGTAGGATTCAACATGTGTGCCCTTTCATATGCAGCAATTTTCCTTCGGAGAGACTCTAGTTCTCGCTTTTCGTTTCCCCTAGTATGCAGGGCAAAGGAGATAGTCTGCCCTCTAACATAAGCCTTCAGAGCTTCCCACCGAGTAGAATGGGAGGTATTCCAGGGATGGTTGAAGTCCAAAAATTCCTGCAGTCTATTGCCCATGAAGGAAAGGTAATCTTTTTTTTCAAAAGCAAAGGGTCCAGCTTCCAAGTTCTAGGGCCAATAGGGTTCCCCTTGCCCTGAATAGTAACATTGTGTATCGTGTGGTCAGATACTAAAATAGGCAGGTACCCCCCCCCAGGTCTACAAGCAAAGTGCTGGAAATGAGCAATCTGTCTATGTGTGCATAAGAGTTGTGGGCATGGGAGTAAAAACTATAATCCCTCCCCGAGGGATAGAGGTGCCGCCACGCATCAACAAGATTTAGGTCAGATTGCAATGCTGCTAAGGCTTTTGCCTTGTGGGACTGAGGCACGGGGGTTCTCCTCGACCTGTCCAGTATCGTGTCTAAGACACAGTTATAGTCACCGCCTAAGATCCATGGCCCCTCCCAGCTGGCCATATCCAGGTACAGTTTCTGGAAGAAACTGGGATTCTCCACATTAGGAGCATAGATGGAGCCAAACAACAGGACACCTCTACCTGGGACATGAACCCATGCCAGCGCATAGTGGCCAAGATTATCTACCAATTTGTCCAAAATCTGGACCGGAGAACCCTTAGGAATCCAAATAGAGGCTCCACAAGCTTTAGAGGAAAAGGTGGAAGAAACCCAAGTGCCCTCCATAAAATCCTCAGTTTTTTGCAACTCCGTAAGGGAGAAGTGCGTTTCTTGCAACATTACAACATGTCTGCGGATCTCTGCAGCTATCTTCTTATGCTTTACAATAGATTTAAGACCGTTAACATTCCAGGAAATACATTTAAGATCATCCCCCATCATGCCAAAAATATCTCCAGACAGGTTTGCACCCACCATACAGCGAGCATATATCCACAAATTTTCCCATTAACCCCTTCCCCACCCAGCCCCACCCACCTTGAAAGAAAATTTGCCAGACCAAACTCCAACAATTACCCCGATACAGACGTAAAGGCTGGTTAAGCCCTAATGGGGAACCCCACCAAGCTTGCACCAAGGACAGCAAAATGAGGTACAGCACTGGCGATACCCCACCCTTCCCCCGGACCAGTGGGACAGCACTATGCAAAATTCTCAAGGTAACACCTCCCACCCCCCAACAAAAGGACTCTCCTCCCTCCCTAGCTCATAAATCAGAATTCCCCCAAACTAACCTCGAGTAAGACTACTCCCCCCCCCGGCAAGCTAAAACCCGCCAGAATTCCCACTACAAACACAAGGCAAGTGTAGAACATCTTGCCGTAACAGGTATCATTCTTAGTGGGGCAACAGCCCTGACAAATGTAACATCACAGTGGACAATAAAGTGAAACAGCTGTGAACCATAAAGTAATACTCTGACTAAGCACTTGTTGTGGGTATATAAACAAGCAACAAGCAATTACGGCATTGAAGGTAGAACACAAGTGCTGAGAGAACAAAAGTTCAACAAGGCATAAACTAGTGTCTGCAGGTCCTATTAAATCTGCATATCCAGCTTTATATTTTAGAATTCCCCCACTTATCACCAGAGATCTATGGCTTTGAACACAGTGAATCAGCATCCAGTCTGCTGCTACCCGCACCCCCAGGTACGGTCGGGCTTATATATGTAGCACAATGACTAGTTCGGGCAGACCCACGCTCCAACATGTCCAGATCAGAGTCATGGAGAGAACAGGGCACACTAACTAGAGGTTTGAATCACAGAGTGCTTCCCTTGAGACCCATGCACCGGCAAGCCTTACTAGCCCTCTGTCAGCACTCCCATCCACCCCACCACTGTATTTAGGTTGAGAGTGCAAGGTGGGCAAAGAAAAGCAATACATTCTTCACCCGTCTCAGATGCAATGCATCAGTTTCTCGATCACCCCCCCAACTCAGTACACCACAGCGAGGGGTCCTGAGCACCAAATCCGACGCCCCTCCTCCAGGAGGTTGAGAAATCACAGCCACAACATGCACTCTCCACTGTTACCCGGGTCCCGAGACTCGGTCGGGGGTGCGGATGTATCAAAATGCTTAGCAGGTATAGATCCTCTTAGGCTCCCATGAACAGCCACCACCTCAACAAGCCTCACAGTAGCTGGGAAGGAAATTAGAGCACCAAGAAGGGATTAGCAGGCTAGAAAGAACATATATGTAGGACCTGCAGTTTCAACAGCCAAACTCAGATATAAATACCTTATTCCACAGCAGGTTGTGCTCTTTCCCTTCTGGCCTCCTCCTCTTCAACCCATTTTTTGTCAGCTTTATGGCAACTGAAGTAGCGAGGGCTCTGACCTGGCCTGTCCACCCAGAGCTGCGCTGGATAAGAAAACGAAAATTTCCAGCCGAGACAGTAAAGCCTATTTTTAGCTTGATTGAATTTCTGGCGTTTGATTTGCAATTCTCAGCTAAAGTCTTAAAATATATAAACTTTAGTGTTCTTGAAACTAACAGGACCTTGTACTTTGGCTTTCCCCAGCATGGTTTCCTTGTTGTAGTACCTTAAATACTTGATTAGGCAGTGGCTGGGTCGATCCCGAGTTAGGCAGCGGGCCTACATGATGGGCACGTTCAATTTCAAAATTCAGGGCCTCCTCTGGGAGACCCAGATGTTTCACCAACCACCGACTGATTCCCACATTGGGGTTTCTACCCTCAGTTCCCTCTGGCAGTCCGATGACTCAAAGGTTGAAGCATCGGGAGCGATTCTCCTGATCAAGATGCTCCTGAAGCTCTGCAATAGCAAACAGCAGGCCATTCATCTCCGCATTGACTCCAGCACACAAATCCTCCACATTGCTCACTCGCTTTTCCACTTTGCAGATTTGCGAGGTGTGTGTAGTGGTGGCCTCCGTGAGGCTGGTAACAGACTGAAGGTGAGCAAATTAAGTATTTAGATTGCTGAAGCCCAATTTCATGTCTCACTGCATTTGCAGTAGCATGTCTGAGACCTCTGCAAGGGATTTAGTGAGCTCCATTAGTTCAGCATCAGCCAGGGCGCCTTCCACGCTTTTGCCTGGAGATGGAGGCCCAGAACCACGTGGCTCACTCACGCTATTTTTTTTTTTTTTTTTTTTAATCAATTTTAAGCCTCAAAATGCAGTTTTGCCTGTTTGTTTTTCAGTTTGCCAGATGCCATCTGTGCTCGGGAGAAGGACTAATACTAGAAAATATATCCACAAATTGTTAAAACAGCTGAAAAGGCATACTAAAGGACATTGCCCCAGGGAGCTGTTCCACCAAGCAACTGCCATGCTTGCCAGGCTAGCCACGCCCCCGAAAATTCGATGTTAAGCCATTAAAAATCAAAAAATAATAAAGTGCAGTTAAACACAAGAAAGTGGTGGTCGACTGTAGTTGGGGCAGTATCAGTGGTCCGACATGCGTTGCCCACCAGCGGAAAAGAACTGAGGAGGGTGTGGGGAGCACCCACCTTTATAGGATTGGCCGATGTTGGGGTTGAGCAGACCCCTCTGGTAGACTGCTGGCTAGAAGGTTTCTGTGTGGTCCTAGCACCTGGCGGCTTAGTTGTACCAGTGATGGCCTGCTGCAAGAGATACCCTCGAAGTAAGATCTGAGGATTCTGGGAGGATAGGGAGCAGAGGGGGTCTCGAAAAGTTTGAAGTCACATGTGCATCATCAGCCTATCAGAATATAACCCATGAATAAGGGCTGGAGGAAGATTGTTCCCCCCCGAGACCTGGAGTGCCACAGAGATATGCACTACAATGTCTAAGCTAGACAGAAATTTACCCAGGCTGAATTACTGTGGAGCAAATTAATCATCCTCTCATACAGGTGGAAAATTTCCTCAGCTAGTAGAATATCCCTATATACTTAAAGGGGTTTGGCCAAACAAAATCCTAGATGACATCAGCAGGACATACGCACAATACCCCGCCCCCCCAAAAAAATAAAACAAACTTTGATTTCAAAACATTTTCACTCTTTATTACCCAGAGTATTTACATGAACACAGTGATTTTGTTCCTTATAATTCATCTACAGCTGGGGCTTATTCAGAATTATAAAGCAGTGGAACTACCTTTACCAGAGGACAGCATTACTGTACCTCTTATTCTACGTACAGTTGCTGCCTCGTGCTTCTCCACACAGCTGATTCCCGACGCAGTGGCTCTCGCTTGTCACTCTGTGCCTGTCAGAACTGCGTGGTGGAATCAATTGTGAGAACAAGCCCATCTAAACAAATCTTTCTAGTTAGCCACAAAGCATCTCAATGAGCTGTCAGCTCAGTATCTAAAATGATGGCTCCTTCAGCCACAGAAGTGATAGAGAAGTGTAAGCAAGTAGAAAATCTCTGTATTTAGTCAAAAAAAGTAACCGAGGAACTGTCAGACCATGTCCTTAAATGAGCAGTTCTTCTGCCATAGAAGTGATCGAGAAATCGTATCTAGCCACATAAAAGTTAAGTGAAATTCTCAGCCACTGTATGAAATGCACATCCAGTTTAAATCAGAAAATGGCAGTCAGTGTAAGCCATTAAACTCAAGGGGAAATTCTTAGCGTATTGTAAAGAATCAGCTCCCAGATTTAAACATGGAGCTAGTAAACTGCATGTTTAATCCACACTTGGCTCCTTTTCTGAATGCAGCAATCAAAAACATTGTGGCAAAATATTCAAATAAACAAAAATGTTATTTCCAGTTAGCCCCCTCCGCCACGATTACATGGCGTGTAAGCAGCCTCCATTACACAACGTTTAAGCAGCACAGCACTGTCTGTATGTTTTCTTTATTTCAAGCACCTCACTCTGTCAGCTTTGAAAACCCACAATGCTTATTTACAAAATGCACAATGCAAAACAAGCTAGGAAAACACTGAAATAAACAAACATGTTCTAGCCAGAGTTTGCCCCGACAACCATTATACGGCATGTAAGCAGCCACTGTTGTCAGTCGTGGAATGTACCAAAAGTAAGACAACAGCGAGAGACCAGCAAGAAGGGATATTCACACCAAACACTTCTACTATTTTTCTGTTTGTCGTGGGTGGAGGCAGTTTCACTACTTCACAATATAGTAATATGTATAGTAAGAGGTGTCTGTTATGGGCAAATAGAACCGCTTAGCTTCACTTCGCGGTCTTCTTGACAAAACAGCATGATACACCTTCTTATTCCATTAGACACCCCTCACTATACATATTAATATATAGCTGACGTCATGATGCCCTGCTGGTGGCATATCACAGCCACTTACACAGCAACAGACTATAATTAAAGATTGAAGGATATGTACTCGCAGGAGGAATCGGGGTGACATGATAGAAACATTCAAGTACCTTAAAGGTGTAAACAAGGTGCGGGGGGGGGGGGGCAACATCTTCCAATACAAGAGAAGTACAAGAACAAGGAGGCATGATATGAAACTGGAGGGTGGCAGGTTGAGAGGAAATGTGAGGAAGGTCATCTTCACAGAGAGGGTGGTGGACACATGGAATAGTCTGCCTCAGGAGGTGGTGGGAACGAGCACAGTGGAGAGATTTAAACATGCATGGGGCAGGCATAAGGGAACCCCACCCTTAAAGGTATAAACAAGGTGCAGGGGGGCAATATCTTTCAATACAGGAAAAGAACAAGAACAAGAGGGCATGATATGAAACTGGAGGGTGGCAGGCTGAGGGGAAATGCGAGGACGTTTTTCTTCAGAGAGGGTGGTGGATGCATGGAATAGTCTGCTGTGATAGGAAGCTCCTGCCACTCTTGAGGACCGACTTTTCCTTAAATCTGTTGCAACAGTTCTTCTATTTTCTTAGCCTAATGTATCCTTTGCAATTTCTAGTCCTTCAGGTTGGCCACCTATAGGCACCCCCTTCCCTTTCTTGACTATACTATAGTGACCTCTCTAATTTTTCTTTTCCCTCTCAGATTCTCATACAGGGAGGTTATTGTGGTGTCCTCCAAATGTATATAAAACAGGTTGTGTTTATCGTTGTTAGATTTAGTATGTAATAGCACTATGTCATAAAATACCTTGATGTATATACCGTGGCCCAGATATTCAAACTGCACCAGGCTGTGGCGCAAGCCTGGGCACAGCTCAACTTTGTTGCGCAGGGGTGTGGCCTGGGCGATATTCAACGGAGGTGCGCTATGGTGCAGCAGCTTTGAATATCACACCCTGGCCACCCCCACTGTGCATGGCGCAGTGGCACTGCACCAGCGCAAGTGGCTAGAGTGGAGCATGGAGATGCACTAGCGCAAGTGCCATTGCGCCATGCACAGCCTGCGATATTCAAAATGGGACATGCAAATGGGGCCACAATTTATGCAAGGCACACAGGGGGCCATTTGCATCTCATTACGGCCCCATTTGCATTCCATTAGCATGCAGGTGCACCGAACCCTGACGACTTGCACCTGGTGCCCTGCCAGGCAGCAGCCGTCGGGGACCGATGCCCCCTGCAGCCTGATCGCGGGCATTCCTGTAAAATAAAAAAAAAAAAAAAATGTCCAATATCCCTGGTGGTCCAGTGGACCTCTATGTGCCCGATCGCGGACATCAGTATAGTCCCCCCCAGTCCAATATCCCTGGTGGTCCAGTGGACTGATCACCACCCGATCGCAGGCAACTGTAACACATAACAGACCTCTATCACCCTGGTGGTCTAGTGTACCCTCCTCCCACCCGCCCACTGAGCCCCACCACCTGCCCCCCCGCCAGCCAGCGGGCGGCAGCACCCACCCGCCTGCCGCCCCACCGCCCGCCGACTGACAGTTCGGTAGGGCTGCACGCCCATTGGTTCTGCGTGAGCCAATCGGCGCAGCCCATAATAAGTATCACTCAGTCCAATATGATATCTGGACTGAGTAGAGGTATGGGCTGCACGCCCATTGGCTCAGCATGGGTTGACGACCATTGGTCACGCTGTGAGCCAATGGGCGGCAGCCCTCACGAGCTGCCGTCTGTGGGCGGCAGGCGGTGGGATGCTGCCGCCCGCCGCTGACTGGGGGCGTGGGGCCCAGTGGAGGGTGGGGAGAGGGGAAGTACACTAGACCACCAGGGTGGTAGGGGTCTGTTATATGTTACAGATGCCCGCGATCGGTCCACTGGACCACCAGGGATATTGGATGGGGATTATACTGATGCCCGCGATCGGGCACACAGAGGTCCACTGGACCACCAGGGATGTTGGATGGGGGAGAGACTATACTGATGCCCGCGATCGGGCACATAGAGGTCCACTGGACCACCAGGGATGTTGGACTGGGGATTTCGCTCAGGGATGCCCGCGATGGGGCATGGGGGTGCCGCCAGGTGCGGCAGGGACTCGGTGGCCACCACAGGTGGCAGCTGCCGTGTTGCACCCTGCAATGTGGCAGCTCACCTGTGGGTGGCCATCACTTGTTCCTTTTTTGGTTTATCTCTTTGTGCAGGCAGGTAGGTTGTGCATGATGACTCTGCACATCCCGGGTGAATATCGGGCTGTGCAGGTTATGCATGGGCACGCCTACCTGTGCTCTGCATACATTACTGATGCGCTTCTCAGTGCATCGGGATTTGTGCAGCGCACTTTCCCTTTTGAATATCGCTACTGGCGAAGAGTCAGTGGGTTGCGCATGGTGCAACACTGTTGTGCCATGCGCAACCCTTTTGAATATCTGGGCCCATATGTTTATGAAACCTGTAAATGTTGAAAATACCATGGCAGTAGGTGTTTTTGATAATGGTAAAAAGCACTAGGTGACTATTACAGAAATTAAGCTAGTTGGGCTGTTTAAAATGCATGTAAATTGCTGCAAACTGAACAAGTCTGAAATCCCATAATGCTTTGCATTATGGAAGTATGTATGTATGATGTTGTATTTCTTCGAAACTTGATTTGTTGCCAATGCCCTTTGGGGTAACCCTTCTTCCAGTGATTCTGCATTGAGGTTCTTTACCTACAGCCTTTTTTTTTTTTTTTGGCTCCAAGCAAATGGGGCCCGCATGGGGTGGAGGTTGCATCTCAACTGGTAAGTGAAATCAGAAGGTGCTGACTAAGTGCAGAGAAAGGACATACATAGTCTGTTGCTGCAAACTGATGTACTAAAGAAGGAGTATGACATTGCAGAAGCGTGTTTCCTGTATTTTGAATAAACATCAGACAGAAACTGTGTGTTGAACTTGAAGTTCGGTGTCTGGTCCATCTGTTATCCCACAACCCCTCCACAGACTTGGTGTGAGAAGTGGTATAACATGCTGGAGGCGTCTGGACTGGCCGAAGACAGACATTTTCTGGTGGATTTCACCCAGATATTCCAGGTGAACAGATGCGCACCAGGAGTTGCAGGAGAAGAAAGTCCGTGGAGTTCTGGCCAGAACCATGGCTGACAGATGAAGAGGAAGCTAAAGAAGGACTGGACTGATACTCATGCTGGTGTATAGTCAGACTTGGGACATACTTCTAAAGGTGATATGCAGCATGAGTAAAATGCAGACCCTTCACTTAACCCTTTTTTCCCCCACAGGTGGGAAAGAGAGTGGAAAAAGGTGCACCTCAGTTTGCTGTAAAACGGAATGCTTTATAGAGAATACACTAACCCCAGAACTGGAAAGATAGTAGACCAACTAATGGTTCCAGAAAAATTCCGCTCCCAAATCATGTATCTGGCACATGATATCCCTTTAGCAGGCCATGCAGGCAGAGACAGCATCCTGAATAAGATATTACCCAGGTTTTATTGGCCCTCTATCCACGAGAACATAGCTGAGTATTGTAAAGCATGTGCTGAGTGTCAGAAGGTAGCTCAGGCAGGAAAATGGGATAGAGTACTGTTACAACCCATCCCAATTGTGACCAACCCCTCTGACAGGATAGCCATGGATGTAGTGGTCCCCCTGGAAAAGAGCTCCAAGGGTAACATTTGTACTGGTCATATGTGAGTACGCTACTCGCTACCCAGCAGCTATTCCCATGAGAAATGTCACAGCCCCAAGGAGAGCAGAAGACCTAGCAAAGGTATTTAGCCACATGGAAATCCCCCAAGAAATACTTACTGATCAGGGAAGTAATTTTAATGAGCATCCGCTAAAAGAATCATACAGTCTGCTGGGTGTGGTAGCAGTGCGTACTTCCCCATACCACCCACAGACTGACGGCCTCATAGAGAGGTTTAATCAGACATTAAAGAGAATGTTGAGGAAATATGTAAAAGAAGAAGGTAAAGATTGGGATAGGTACCTCCCCTATTTACTTTTCGCTTACAGAGAACTCCTTCAAGCATCCACTGGTTTCTCACCTTTTTCATTATTGTATGGAAGGAACCCCTGGATGTGGTTAAAGAACACTGGGAAGAAGGGAAGGAGGTGAAACATCTTAATGTCATAGAGTACATGACTCAGTTACACAAATGCCTGGTGAGGTATATCAACTTGGCACACCAGAGTGTAGAACAGAAGCAAGACTTGCAGAAAGAAAGATACGACCAGGGTTGAAGACTAAAACATTTCAATCAGGGGACAAAGTGTTGTTACTCCTTCCCTCCACAGAGTACAAATCACTCATGAAATGTCAGGGTCCCTTCACCATTTTGAGGCAAACAGGAGCAGTGAACTATAAGCTTAGCATGCCTGGAAAGAGACATGCCCAGAAAATTGACCATGTGAACCTCCTTAGGAAATGGCGTAAGAAGCCTAACCTCTCTCTTTATATCCATCCTGAAGTTAGGGAGTCAGAGCTGGAGGTTGCCTATAAAAGGCTAGAGCAGTCAGGACCATTGGAGGAGATTCAGATAAACCCTGAATTAGAGCCTCAGCAACAGAAAGATTTGCAGGGGGTATTACAAGAATTTGAGCCCATATTCACAAACATCCAGGGGCGGACCAAAGGAATTGTGTACACCATAACCGCCACGCAAGACAAGCCCATACACCAAAAGCCCTACAGACTGCCCATAAAGATGAGGGATGAGGTGATTCAAGAAGTCAAAAAAATGGAGCAGTTAGGCATAATTGTGCCCTCAAAGAGCGCACAGTCTTCACCCATGGTCACAGTGGACAAGAAAGAATGTGGTATATGTCTGTGCCTAGATTTTAGAAAGCTTAACATGTCACTATTCGATGACTACCCAATGCCCTGAACAGATGACATCACTGACAGGCTAGTCAATGCACAGTATATGTCCACCCTTGACCTTACTAAGGGATATTGGCAAATCCCCTTGTCACCTGATTTACAAGATAAAACCGCAATTAGCACCCCAATCGATTTATACCAGTTTGTCACAATGCTATTTGGACTACATGGGGCCCCAGCCACTTTTCAGCATTTTATGGACCACATTCTAAGACCACACACTGAGTACTGTATAACTTTTTTGGACGATGTAGTCATATTGAGTCTGGACTGGAAAACCCATGTCAGACACTCGTCCCAGGTATTGCAAGCAATAAAGGAGTCAGTAGTGACCATTAACCCTGCTAAGTGTGCTCTAGCAAAGACTGAGACTGACACAAGATACCTAGGGTTTTAAGAAACTGATAAGTGAAGCCCGAGGTAGAGAAGGTTACTGCAGTAGAAAACAGCCCAATACCTACCACAAAAAAAAAAAAGCACGCGAGATCTTTCTTAGGCTTGGCAGATTATTACCGGAAATTTATTCCTAATTTCTCAGTCATTGCTAGTCCTTTGACTGATCTCACTAAAAAGAGGTGCCCGAATAAGGTGCAGTGGACCCCTATTTGTGATGAGGCATTTAGGAAGATCATAGCAATTCTTTGTACAGCTCCTGTACTGAAAAGCACCGACTTCAACTAAGTGTTTGAGGTTCAAACCGATGCATTAGAGAATGGTATTGGGGCGGTCTTATCTCAGAAAATAGATGGGGAAGAACGTCCGATCATGTATATCAGCAGGAAGGTACATGAGAGGAAGAGAAGATATGCTACCATAGAAAAAGAATGTTTAACTTTGAAGTGGGCTATTGAGTCTCTGAAATATATTACTTGTGAGGGGGGGCTGAATTTAAGGTTATAACTGATCACAACCCCTTTTGCTGGTTGCACCAAATGAGAGAAAAAAAATCCCCATATAATGTGGTGGTACTTGACTCTTCAGCCTTATCGATTTACTGTGTCCCACAGGGCAGGGACAACATATGTAAATGTTGATTTCATGTCTAGATATGGTGCAGGAATTGATGTCAGTGAAATGTAATGTACTTTCCCTAAAAGGAGACAGTTCAGGGAAGGTACCGTTAGTCTCTGTTGATGTTTCAGGGTAAAGAATGATGATATCCAGTATGTTTATAATAGCATGTTTATCATTAATAGGGACCCTGAGACAGAGCTTCTGAAGATGGAGGAGTGGAAGCCCCATCCCTTCCTGGGACAGGAAGGTGGTAAGCAGTCAGCAATAACTGCTTCCCTCTTAAAGTGGGAGATATGTGACAGGACGCTCCTGCCACTCTTGAGGACCGACCTTTCCTTAAATTTGTTGCAACAGTTCTTCTATTTTCTTAGCCTAATCTATCCTTTACAATTTCTAGTCCATCAGGTTGGCCACCTACGGGCACCCCCTTCCCTTTCTTGACTATGCTATAGTGTTCTCTTTAATTTTCCTTTTCCCTCTCAGGTCCTCATACAGAGAGGTTATTGTGGTGACCACCAAATGTATGTAAAACAGGTTGTGTTTATCGTTGTTGGATTTAGTACGTTAATAGCACTATGTCATAAAATACCTTGATGTATATACCTCAGGTTTATAAATACCAAGGCACTAGGTGTTTTTGATAAAGTTAAAAAGTACTAGGTGACTATTACATAAATTAAGTTAGCTGTGCGGTTTAAAATGCATGTAAATTGCTGTAAACTGAACAAGTCTGAAATTCTGTGGTAATTTGCATATATCCAATGATGCTTTGCATGATGTTGCATTTCTTTAAAACTTGATTTGTTGCCAACGCCCTTTGGGGTAACCCTTCTTTCAGTGATTCGTCTATATCTTTTTTTTTTTTTCTTTTTGGGCCCCAATACCCACGCAAATGGGGCCCACACAGGGGTGGAGGTTGCATCTCAACTGGTAAGTGAGATCAGAGATCAGTGTCAGTAGGTTCTGGCTAAGTGCAGAGAAAGTACATACATAGTCTGTTGCTGCAAACTGATGTACTGAAGAAGGAGTATGGCATTGCAAAAGCTTATTTCCTGTATTTTGAATAAACATCACACAGAGATTGTGTGTTGAACTTGAAGTTCAGTGTCTGGTCCATCTGTTATCCCACAACTCCCCCACTTCTGCCTCAGGAGGTGGTGGGAGCAAGCACAGTGGAGAGATTTAAACATGCATGGGGCAGGAATAAGGGAACCCTAGAAGTGGGAGGGAGAGGAGATAGCCATTGATCAGGTAGGGTCAGAGGCTGCAAACAAGGGGAGAGTTACAGGCAGACTGGATGGGCCTGGCAGTCCTGCTGACAATTTCTATGTTTCTATAATGTCACATGGAGGGGGATTATGGCTGCAGGTCTCAGCTGTATGACCTGAAATGACAAGCACCTGCTTAGCACCCTTTACTAATGAGGACTGGAATGGCTTGAAATTCATGTTTTTGGGGAATGCAGTGAGTAGTAGTAGCAAAAATTTAATTTTTTTATACAGGTAAACATCACCATTAGGACAAGAAAACATCCTGTTTCCAAAGCAGACCTGCTGTACCACAAACAGTTGTGTTACAAAGATGCAGTATATAAATATTGTACATGTGATACAAGAGGAAGTGCAAATATCTAGGTTACAGTCAAAGGACAACCTGTTCTACATTAACACAAGAAATGGCATACAGTTCTAACTGTAGCCTAACACATTCACTTGTTGCACTGGCATCTAATATTTAACTTGTGGTACACTTCTGAACAAGAAACACTAGTGGCCATTTGTAAGGAGCGATATTTGATAGGGACACCATTTCAGGAATCTGATGGTCTGAATAAGAAATAGGGGAAGTGTGACAGGGTGGAACAGGATCCTGTTCCAGTTGATATGGAAAGAGTTTGAATGCAGGGCTATGTTCTGTTCTATTCCTTTCCTGTCTCTTGCCTATCTGGTTGCGCAGTCAAATTTTCTTGCGAGACCTAAGACTTCATCACTCCGACAGTCTCACGATTCTTTGCCTCCCACAGTCTCTCAGTCTTCCCTTGCTTTTCTGTCTTTTTCCTCCCTTGCATATCTGCTGATATAAAAATATATGCACATCATTATGTGGAAATGTAATGGATACTGGGAGCCCTTTTGTTTAGAAATTATATAGTGTTACTGTTGAAATGTATATAATTATAGTTTGAGAGGATTGCAGAAAGCTATTGGAAACTCAAGAGGTTACCAGAGTGCAATTTATAAGCCTTTTGCAAAAGGTGTGAAGATGGGGCCTCAGTTCTGGGACACTGTGCTCCTGCCAGTGCCTACCTGAAACATACAAGAACACTTTGGAAGAAACAGGATGCTTTTTAAGAACGGGGGTTGGAAGGACTTATAAGAGAGCTGAGCTACAATTGCTTAAAAGGAAAAAAGGGACACAGAGATTGAAGGAAAACTCTGATGTATCTTCTCTATTTCATTTTGCCTTTGTAAACAGTTAAACTGAACAAGTTTATTTTTTTATGCTACTGCTAGTACAAATAAATATTTTTGGTAAATTCTACAACTGCTCCTGGTTTTCCTGTGCTTCCTGACCTGTGCCACGACTACAGATGGTATCAGCCTAAGTGGGATTTATGCCATGCATACTCTAAGCCAGGAGTTTTGTGCGTGGGTACTGGACCTAGTACCAGGGGAGCATAGAGGAAGGTATGGATTCTGCAGCAGCAGATCCATCTATCCTGCCTGCAATTAACATCTATAGCAGAGTAATCTACTTAGTGGCAAAAGGTGCGCAAGAGACTGCATGAAACCGTACCATTGCTGAGCTCTGTAATTGTGTGACTGCTTCCTTGGAGTACTGTGCCAGTATTTAACATCTACAACGCAGTGACTGTACAAGCGCTAAAGGTGTGTACAGACTACCTCTGACTACTGAGCACTTTATTTTAACACTGCTGCTGTTTATGTGCTTGTATCAACATTCAGTGCTTGCCTAAGTTTCATCTGTATGCTGTTATTAAGCACCCCTAGTGAACTGCTGTTGAATTGCTGCTACATTATTTACCTGAACACTAGGTCCACAACCCCCGTCCCATTGTTCTGAAACCACCGACTGCTAATTGTGGGGGCTCGGCGCCGGGCCAGTGAGTGCAGTTCAGGTGTGTGGAGGAGGGGCTTGTAGGCGTTAAAATGCAGTGCTGCACCACAGCGTGAGAGTGGTGCATGAATGTGAGTGGTGCAAGTGCCACTCGGTGGAGAGTTTGTTCTTGTAAATCTGCAACTGGAGGACTAAAGTATATCTGCACTCATGATTAGAAGTTTAAATACTGATCAGTGCACACAGTACGCTTTAGATGGAATGCGAGTATTAATTTGTGACTAAGGATCGAGCACAGAGCAACTGAAGTAATCTAAAGTAATTAATTAAATTGAATTACCCACAGTTCTGGTAACAGGGGCCTTCTAAAGTTGTCCTGAATCAGGATAGTTTATTAGTATACTCTGCACCAGATCTTATAGAGTTAGAAGTGACAGGTGTTAGCTGATCACTTATACTGGCTCAAAATGAATAAACTGTGGGTCACATTAAGCCTTATTATTCTGCTTAGAATTAATACCTTGCCGACTAAGAACAAAGATACAAAACTGAAAATTAGTTTAAACTTTTACCAACCACAGGGACAGGCTGTTTTTACCATGTGAAGTAACATATGGTTGTTTGCAT
The DNA here is from genome assembly GCA_016271365.2 of Neoceratodus forsteri. Taxonomy (NCBI): domain Eukaryota; kingdom Metazoa; phylum Chordata; order Ceratodontiformes; family Ceratodontidae; genus Neoceratodus; species Neoceratodus forsteri. Next base: position 261,776,512 of record CM057452.1, on the reverse strand, counting down.
ACTTAGCCCAAGATTAATGACAAGGGCATGTTTGAGAGAGTTAGAATAATGCACATTTTTAATGGACAGTACTTTAGGGGCACAAACAGTTCTGTACAATTCAAAATTTCAAAATGATGAATTTGTTAAAGTGGACTAGAAAAAGATGGCTTACCAATTACTCAGCAAAATGTCTTGGTATTCTATTTTTACTACTGTGTGGGCACATACACCCGAATCCTGGCCCAGCTGAAAAAGGTATAATTAATACAGAAGTTCGAAGACAGGGAAATTCTGGCATTGTCCACTTCAACTCATGAAGCATTTGGAACAAATTTGACCAGGTCAATGACTGGGTGTTGGAGTATAACACAGAGATCATAGTAATAAGGGAGACCTGGCTAAATAAAAGAATCTCAGATGCTTCCATTGAACTGGACAATTACCAAATGTATCGGAAAGAGAGGACAAAGAAAGCAGGAGGGATCCTGGTTTATGTTAAATCACATTCTGACATACAGGAAAAACAGAACAAGCTCCAAGAGAAAGGTTTAGAAGTAGTAACAACAGAACTTAAAATACCTTACAGCAAACCTCAACTTCTTGCTGGTATACATAAACCCCCTAAATTAAATAACAGTGTTTTTAGTGAGTTGTTAGGTTTTATTTATATTTATAGAAATTCACATGAATTACTAATAGGTGATTTAATGTAAATTGGTTTAAAATAGGGTCTACTCATACAGTAGTATGTTGGAAGCACAATTAAGCTTGTGACTGACTCTGATAAAAGAACCCACCAGATTAAACCACAAGGACTATACCAAGTCTACTCTCTTAGATCTCATTTTTAGGGAAACGGGCAGAGCCTATGGCCATTTTGTGAGAGCTTTTTAGCTCTGAAAACAGCTGATCTCACAACCTCTTCCAATGGACTTTTGGAAGTATCCTTCTGAAAGCGCACAGAGCTGATAGCACTCTACCACGATCAGCGTATGGAATAACAGCTGCATTATTTTGGCTGTTATTTCCGCATTCCGATGCGTGCACTCACAAGCGCATGAGTCATGCGCATGCATGGAGTCGTGCACATTCACAGTGCTGCGGTGCCGCCATGTTGTGTATGCCACTATGCCATTCACTTTTTTGTGCCCCCCAAGTCATGGCCATCTTATGTCGCACACTGGAAGCCCACCCCAGTGTGCAGAATTGTTTCTGTAAATTAGAAAACAGTCCCTCGTCAAGTTTTGGTTTTCCTGCAGGTGCCCCCTGCCCACATCATGTCCCAGACATTGGGGTGCCCAATCCCCATGTCGGCATTCCTGCAGCACACTGGGAGCCCACTCCAGTGTACTGAAATATTTTTTTTTTTTTGTCCATTTGCAGTAAAATTGAAAAAACAGTCCTCTCGTTGTTGGTTTTGTTTTCCTGTGAAAGTAAAAACAGTCCCTCAGCGTGGCTGCGGTCTCCCTCCCCCCTCCCAATAAGCACCCACCTCCCTACACCCCCTCTTTACCCCATACTTTCCTCCAGAGTTCAACGCTGTCATCTTCTCTGGACTGGGACATGTCTGCACTCTGCAAAACCCAACCACGAACTGAAGAATTAAAGGTAAGCATGCTATACAGCCATTCAATGGGGTTTTCAACTTATGTTGACATCTCAGCCATTGTTTTGAATTTTTACCCTAGATTTTCAACATGGGGTTCTTGGGACCCCACCTAGTGAAAACTGTCACTCATTTTGTTACTCGGTCCCGAAAGGTGATTTTGCGGTCACTGCGAAGAATCACCTTTTGGGACCGATTCTCAAAATGACAGTGCCACTGTTCATGAGGTGGGGTCCCAAAACACCCATGTTGCAAATTTGGTGAAAGCATTCCAAAAAATGTCTGCGTTACGAGCGTGCATTGTGTAGTTCCTATGCACGCCCCTAATGTTGCTAATTTTTAATATTTTCACTCCACATTTTTAATACTGCTATTTTTGCACACCTCCTTCACAACAGTACAGCTGTCATTTTCCACAACCTGCCCAAAATGTGTTTTCACACCTCTTGCGCAGAATAGTGCGTTTGCTCTGTGCAATCACCTTTTGGGAAAATTAAACAAAATGACACTGTCACTGTTCATAGGGAGGGGTTCAGAAAAGCCCACGTTGAAAGTCTGATGAAACAATTCCAATAAATGACTGCATTACGAGCATGCGCTGTGCAGTTTCTTCGCATGCTCCTAATGTCGCTAATTTTTAATATTTTCACTTCACATTTTTAACATAGCCATTTTTGTACACCTCCTTCACAACTGTACAGCTGTCATTTTCCACAACCTGCCCGAACCATGTTTTCGCACCTGTGGCGCAGAATAGCACATTTGGTCTGCGCAATCACTTTTTGGGACAACTGAACAAATGACACTGGCACTGTTCATAAGGAGGGAAAGGCCATGTTGAAAATTTGGTGCAGCACTTCCAACATATGGTCAAGTTACACCTGGGCGTTGAATAATTTCTACGTACACTTGCAACTTTCATCACTTGGTAGTGTTTCACAGCCCTATCGGCTCTGACCAGAGTTTGTTACAAATTGCCCAAATCCATATCTTGTTAATGGAACTTTACTGGATACATTCTCAGATCACCAAATGACTTTTGTCATATGAATTAAATTAAAAAAATAATAGAGCCATCTACTATACACTGGAGAAATTAAAAAAAAAACAAAAAACTTTGATTACACAGCATTTATGATGGATGTTGAATGAATTGAGTGGGACAGACTAGCACTGATCCCCTCTGTCTCTGATGCATGGAGTTATTTCTACCAGAATTTTCTAAAGTATGTGCTCAGCATTTTGCCTTAAGAAAAAAAGGGTAAAAAACACACATGGCTACAGCGGTACAATGCTAGATTACACAAACTGAAAAAGAGAACAGGATGGGCATTGGCATAAGGCTAAGGGTTCTGCATCTGATGAAGACTGGCTAAACTATAGCCAGGCCCGAAACAGGTATACACAAGCTGTTAGAAACACAAAACAAAAATATTTTAAAACTAAATTAGCTGATGAAAGTAAGAATAATCTTAGATCTTTTTGGCACACCTTGGCAGGACTCATGGGAAGCAATAAATCAACCCAGACTAGTAAATTTAAGATCAAGGAAGAAATGGTTTCACTGAGTGATGAGGTAGTCACAGCATTTAATGAATACTTTATTGATTCAGGTTCCCCTGAGGAAGGCCCCATTGACCTGTTCATCTGGTACAATGATAAAAGAATGTGGACAAAACTCAAAACAGATGTATCCTGGATTAACTGAAGATTTTAAGTTTCAGGGTATCTCAGCAACAGACGTTTTATCTGGATCATTAAAACTCAACATCACTAAGGAAGAGGGTCTTGACAAAATTGCAACTAAATTGTTAAAATATGCAGCTCCGTGTATTGCCTATTCTATAGCTTTTATTTTTAACCTTTCCTTGAAATTTGGAGACTACCCTGAGCAATGGAAAACTGCTAAAATAATCCCCATATTCAAGACACGGCAAGGTTAGAGGAATGGTCAAATGTATGGCAGCTTAGATTCAATGCTAAGAAGTGCAAGGTAATACACCTGGGAAACAAAAACCCAGGGCAAGAGTACACAATGGGGGGTGAGATACGTAACAACAACAAAAATGGAAAGGGACCTGGGGGTAGTCATATCAGATGACCTAAAGGTGGGCAAGCAATGTGAGAGGGCAGCAAGGAGGGCTGGGGGATACTGGGATGCATAGGGAGAGGCATCACCAGTAGAAAACAGGAAGTTATTATCCCTCTGTACAGACAGCTGGTGAGACCCCATCTGGAGTACTGCGTGCAGTTCTGGAGACCCAATCTCCGCAAAGACATAGACAGGATGAAAGCTGTCCAGAGGAGGGCAACTAAAATGGTGCAGGGTCTGCACCGGAAGACATATGAAGAGAGACTTAAGGAGCTTAATATGTATAGCCTCGAGGAAAGGAGGGGGACATGATAGAAACTTTCAAGTACCTCAAGGAATCAACAAAGTCAAGAGGCTAGCATCTTTCAAAAAAGAAGTGTACAAGAACAAGGGGCTGAATTTGAAGATGGGGGCGGCTCAGAGGTAATTTAAGGAAGTATTTTTCCACAGAGGGTTGTGGATGTATGGAGCGGCCTTCCGGAGAAGTTGTGGAGTCAAAAGCAGTGGTGGAATTCAAGCATGCATGGGACAGTCATAAGGCAATTCTGGGGGTGGGGGTAGGAAGAAGTAGGCTGCTGGTTAACTAGGATCTGCAGCTTATCCATCAGGTAGGGAAATGGGCAGACTGGGTGGGCCAAGCGGTCCTCATCTGCCGTCAAATTCAAATTCTATGTAAAAGAGGATGTAGGAAATTATCGCCCGATCGCACTGTTATCACAAGTGTCAAAGATTTTCGAAAGTCTGATATCAAATCAACTTAAAATGTATTTGGAAACTAATAAACGAAATGCTTTTCAGTCAGGCTTTCAAGCGCAACACAGCATGCAGACAGCCTTGGTGAGGGTGGTCAGTGACCTACAACTGAGCACGGACAGGAGGAAAATGATTGGAGCCGTTTTTATAGATTTGTCAAAAGCGTTTCACACTCTAAGTCAAGATATTCTCCTGTCTGGGCTCAAGGGACTTGGAATCACTGGAATGGCGTTGAGATGGCATACATCATACTTGCAGGGCAGAAAACAGTTAGTGGAATTGGGATCCTTTAAGTCTGCCCCTATAGCTATAAAATCAGGTGTCCCTCAGGGCACCATTTTAGGGCCATTATTATTTAATGTCTACACCAATGGGTTCCAGTTTGATGATGTGGACATTAAATATCTTTACACCAACAATACAGTGATCTATGCAGGGGGTAGTCAATTATGGATATTCAAAGCAGGTTGCAGGCCGCATTCACTAAGAATTAATATTACTGTAAGAAGCACTTATTAAAATTAAATGCAAAACACAACACCCTCAATCCATTCTATTCCACAGAACTCCCTACCAGGAAGACAGATACCTAGACCATCCAGACTTTGGATGGGACAAATATCCAACAGGTAGTAGGTTATAAGCATCTCGGTATGTGACTGGATAGTTCTTTAAAGTGGGGCGATCGTACAGACATGACCATTAAAAATACCAACAAAAAACTAAGGATTTTGTATGGCCTAAGGCCCTTTATGAACACTGAAACTAGACTAAAATTGTTAACACCATGATCATCCCTACTATTGATTATGGAGATGTCTTGCATGCTGGAGCACCAAAATCCTACTTAGACAAAATTGATGCATTGTTAAATAGGCTAGCTAGATTTGTATTGGGTGTACCCTTCAGAACGCAACATTGTCAAATGTGTCAAACTGAATTGGATTAAACTGAAAACTAGAAAAAAATCTTCACACCTCAGCTTATGTTAAAAGTCTACAAGGAATCAGTTTCTAGGTATGTTATGGATATATTCAGAATTATGTTAACCAAACCATGTTTGCGATCTGCATGAGGTATTGAATTTGTTGTACCAACTGTAATCTTCGGAGTAGAAGGTCTTCCTTCCCATTTGGGGAGATCGACAACTTGGAACCTAATCCCAATTGAACTATGGAGCACATCCAGTGGGATCAGAAAATGTCTTATAAATAAATGGTATTTGGAACAGGGACCGAGTCCTCTGCCATGCTGCTCTATAGGCATAACATAAAAATAATTACTCACCTACATATTTTGTATACCACAATTGTTATCTACCTGCATATCGTATTTATGTTTTAAGTGAAGTTTTGTCTTTGATTTTATGTAATGGAGACAGACTGGTAACTTGTAATGAGCAACTGTTGTACTGGTATTTGATTTTAACTGTATTAATTGGTCATTTGATGTTGTTGTGATTTTTTATAGTGTTAGGCACCTTGGCAATGGAAAGGAGACATATAAATACATTTATTATTATTGTATGATGTACTCTGGGATCTCACTGTAAATGAGCATTGCTCAATTGAGTTGAATCCCTTTCATGGTCTATGAATAAAAACTACTACCACTACCACTACCACCACTACCACTACCACTACCAAGTCCAGGAGTGGTTACCAGGAGAATGGCAGCCAAACTAGCAGAGACAGAAGTCCAAGCTGAGATTGTACAGCCAGCTCAAGTTATGGAAAAAGAATAAGCAGTGACAGAACCTGAAAGCCTGATGGACTTTTTCAAATGATGGGCTATACAACAAAAAGAAATGGAGAAGCAGAGAGAAAAAGAGATTCAACGTTTAAAATCACAAAGGAGAGAAAAGATGCAGCGACAGGAGCAGCAGAGGAGAGGAGAGATGCAGCGACAGGGGCAGCGATGGCTGGATGCCTTGCAAGCTATCAAAGGCAGAGGATCGGGCACAGATCCAGATGAGCAACAAAACACAAGCAACTTAAAAGCCAATAAATTTACAAAGTTGTGTCCCTCGGATGATATCGAATCATACTTGAAAACTTTTGAAAGGGTTGCTGCAGCCTGCCAGTGGCCAAAGCAGCAATGGGCAATCAGACTGGTACCTTACCTGACAGGGAAAGCCCAACTTGCCTACAGCAGCATGGACATTGCACAGTCAGAAAACTATGACCTAGTGAAAAGTGAAATCCTGAAAAGGTACGGCATCTCTGGAGAGACCTACAGGCAAAGATTTTGATCTCTGAGGAACAACTCTGTCGACAATCCTCGACAAGACTTCACCCGACTCGGAGAACTCCTGAAAAATGGCTCCAACCAGAGTGCAAAGCAGTCCCACAGATCATCGATACATTTGCAATGGAGTAATTCATCAACATCCTGCCTACAGATGTACAGCTTTGGGTAAAGGAACACGGACCCAAAAAATGGGGAAAAGGCCGTTTCTTTGGCCAAGGACTACCAAATGGCCAGACAGATGCCACAGTAGTGAGGTAACAGCCAAGTACTGGTAAGAATCTTTTTCCCATTTAAACTCCAAGTCTGATAAGAACTCTGGTGGGGGTAACAAATCTGTGCCCAAAGATGTTATCTGCTATAACTGTAATAAGCCAGGTCACATTGCAAGAAATTGCCATAAGAAGAGTGGCACTGGAACAGATTTGTCCTTGGCAAATTTGGGCAAGTACTTAACAGATCTGAAGGTGGGGGGAAAAGACTGTACAGGGCTCACTGATTCAGGAAGCAGACATACAGACACTAGTGCATGTTGAAGTGCTGGGAAAACACTGTGCAAAAGGACCAGGTACTGGTGTCATCTGCATCCATGGGGACACGCTATACTATTGTACCACCCAAGTGACTCTGACCATTAAGAGTGTGTCACACCAAATTAAAGTGGGGTTAGCACCCAAGTTACCTATACCTGTGATCGTTGGAAATGACTTTCCAGGATTTACCAAGTTAATCTCAGAGGAACTGAACCCTGCAGTTTCAGCAGCAGCGGTAACAAGACCTCAAGCAAAGAAAATCTCAGATGGTGGGGACACTTTTCCTTTCGCTGATTTTGATTCGTATGTGGTTGAGCATAGCTCCAAGAGCCGGAAATCCAGGAAAGAAAGACGATGCATGAAGAAACTGTGGCAACAAATGACTGATGGACATAAGGGGTTAACATATGAAAATGCTGAAACTAAATTTGATAACTGATTTTGATTTTTTCAGAACAAGCCAACGATGTTTCTCTCCAGAGTTATTTTAAGCAGCTGGTGGTGAAACCAAAACATGGTGGACCAATGTTTAAAAAATGTGATGGTTTACTGTACAGAGTTTGGGTTAAACCATAGACGCAGGAACAGACAAACACTGGTTATACCACAAAAGTACAGAACGGAGTTGTTCCACAGAAATATAGAACAGAGTTATTGTAGATAGCACATGATAGTCCTAAGGCTGGTCACTCAATTCAAATCATATTTTATTTATAAAAAAGCGCCTTTCTAAAAACCTTTCTGAAAACTTGTATGTAACTTAAAAACAAACAAATAATAAACATTCATAACAAATAAAAAAAAAATTTTTTAAATACATAAAACTGCAGCTCCATAAATATCAGATCATCTAATCTAACAAGAATCTGGATACGCTAGGCTAAACAGGTATGTTTTTAGTGCGGTTTTAAAACTCTGGATGGTCAGAAACTTTCACACCCAATGAGGTACAGAATTCCATAGGGCCGGGGGCCACAAAAGCAAAAGACCGAGCCCCAGAGGTCTTTAGACAGACCCTGGGAATCTCCAGCAATCCCTCATCAGTGGATCGGAAAGGATGTAGGGGGCAGTAAGGGTGAAGGAGATCTTGCAAGTAACGGGGTCCCTGATTGTGTAGGGCTTTACAGGTTAGTAACCCGACCTTGAAGCTGATCTGCCACTGTACTGGCAGCCAGTGCAGTCCGCGGGGCAAAGGCATTGTATGACTGGTCCTGAAAGTACTAGTCAGTAGCCTGGCTTCCACATTCTGCACCAGCTGCAAGCGGCGGATATCAACCCCTGGTAGCCCTAGGTACAAGGCATTGCAGCAGTCAAGGCGGGAGGTTACAAAGGCGTGGACCAATGTTGGAAGATCATCAGGAGGAACCAGATGCTTCACCCGGGTGATATTCCTCAGATGGTAAAATGAGGTCTTGACAACGGCAGACACCTGAGATTTAAGGGTCAAGCCATCGTCAAAAATAATACCCAGGTTCCGCACCCAATCTGAGGTACTCCGCTAACCACCCCCGAGCCAAAGCCCAGAAGGTTATCCTGCCAACAAACCCACCTCCCAATGATCTATGTCCACAACCAGCACCTCAGTTTCAGTCGAGTTCAACCGTAGTCAGCCGGCACTCATCCAGTCCTGGATCTCAGATATACAGTTAAATACTGAGAGGATCACATCCCGTCCGGGCACAAAGGACATGTACAGCTGAGTATCACCAGCATAGCAGTGAAAACTCAGACCGTACCACCTGATGATCTCTCCCAACGACAGCATATACACTGCAAACAATATAGGTGACAGGATGGAACCCTGCAGTACCCTGCAGGATAAGGAGAGAGGGGCTGAGGAATATATCCCAGACACCACTCTCTTGAGTCCTACCTTCAAGGAAAGATCGAAACCATCTGAGGACCATACCAGACATTCCACAGATGAGCCGCAGGTACTCCAACAGCACACCATGGTCCACAGTGTCAAATGCTGCAGAGAGATCAAGGAGGACCAAGACAGAACGAGTCCTCCAATCTCTCGCTATTATGAGGTCATTTAGCACCCAAACAAGGGCCATCTCGGTACTATGTCTCTTCCTAAATCCTGACCGGAGAGAATCACAGACATCATGGCTGGACAAGTGATCGTCCAGCTGCAGTGCAACCACCTTCTTGATAACCTTACCCACAAAGGGTAGGGTTAGAGACAGGTCTATAGTTAGCCAGACAGTCCGGGTCAAGGGAGGGCTCACACCCTTGCCAGATTGCTGTATAGATTTTACTGGCCTGGAATTCATGAAGATGTTGCTACCTACTGTAATTCCTGTGCCGAGTGTCAGAAAGTAGCCCCAGTCATTAGAAAAGGCAAGGTGCCCCTGGTGCCCCCACCCTTGATAGATGTGCCTTTTGAGAGAACTGCAATGGATGTGGTTGGTACTTTAGACAAAAGTAAAAAGGGTAATATATTTATCCTGGTAGTATGCGATTATGCTACTCAATACCCAGAAGCAGTTCCAATGCGTACTGTCACAGCTTCAAAAGTGGCAGCAGAGCTTGCAAAACTTTTCTGCAGAGTGGGCATATCAAAAGAAATTATTACTGATCAGGGTAGTAATTTTGGTGCCGCAATACTTAAGGAGCTGTACAGACGGAAGCACCCATGTTGAGCGTGTATTATTGAGTGCTACAATTTGAGTGACTCAATAACGCTCTCACTGACAGCGAGTGATGAAGTAGGTCGCTATATCCTGTACAGCGAGTACTGCAAGGAGCTATACTCGCTAGTACAGGATATAGACAAAGAACCTCTGTGCGCAAACACTGAGGCAAGGGTTACCCCAAAGGGCATTTGGCTGGGAAGCCAAGTTTCAAGAAAATACAAAATCACACATGCTCACACAATGCAAAGCATCATGGGCTGCATATGCAAATCACCACAGAATGTTATGCTGGTCCAACTTTAAGCAGAATTGCATGGTGCCGAAAGGCCTCTCACACAGTTTGCAAAGGGTGCTAACAGAAGACATAGTACAGTACAGGATATAGGATCCCTTGGGACGATTCCCACCAAGCTGGCCGCATAGCATAGTGGTGTACACCACCGCTTGTGATGCAAGCAGACCCAGGTTTGGGTCTGGTTTCAGACAGAATTAAAAAATAAAATAAAAATATTGCCCTGAGGCCCCAGGTTGATTATTTTAGTTTGGTGGATGCTAGTGGCATTGCCTCCTGCAAAGGGTCACTGGTGGCGTAGCCCCCCCCACATAAAGTGTTTGTGTCTGCGGAATGAATGTATTGTAGCAACAGTCGGTATTTGTGTCGGTCGCTACAGTATCATGCACTCTTTTGACCACGGACTGTTTTATGGTCACTTTATGTGATGGGCAGTCTTTCAGACTCACCTTTATCACATAAATCCATACAGACTAGGTATCACTACCATACGAACCTCCCCTTATCACCCTCAGACAGACGGTCTTGTTGAACATTTTAACCAAACCCTAAAACGCATGTTAAAAAGGTTTGTAAAAGGTGAAGGGAAAGATTGGGACCAATACTTGCCTTACCTAATTTTTGCTTACAGAGAAGTGTCACAGGCATCAACAGGGTTTTAACCATTTGAAATGCTGTATGGTAGGCAGCCAAGAGGGCCACTGGATATTATTTATTATTATTATAAAAGAAACATGGGAAGATAACCTCAATCAGAAACAATTTATAATGTCTTGTATGCATGCCCTAAGAAAGAAGCTGGCAAAATATGTTGAAATTGCCCATAGTAATCAGGAAGAGGCCCAAAACCAGCAGAAGGTATATTATGACCATGGGGTAAAAGAAAAAGTTTTTGAGCCAGGTGAAAAGGTTTTGCTACCGTTACCCACAACAAAAAATAAACTGTTAATAAAGTGGCAAGGGCCTTATAGAGTGCGCAGACTTACTGGCACTAACTATGAGACTGAGACTGGCTGACAGGAAAAATCCTACTAAGTTAGACCATGCTAGCCTCCTCAAGAAATGGGTTGAAAAAAATGCCAAAAGCTGCACTGCTAGTTTTTACCAGAAACTGATAAAGAAGATATTGCTGTAGCTTATGACAGACTGGAACAAACTGTAACTGCTGATGCTGTAAAGGTGAATGTTTCCTTATCCTCAGAACAAACTGCAAACATTCCGTAATGTGCTAGATACATTTAACAGTACTTTTACCACAGTACCAGGCTGAGCAAAAGGGGTTGAGCATGTTATAGGGACAAGGAATGCTCGTCCTATTAGGCAAAAGACATACAGGTTACCAGAGCGGTTAAGAGCTGACGTGGTTAAGGAAATACAAAAAATGACAGAATTGGGTATCATAGAGGAGTCGAGGAGTGCTTGGTCATCTCCAATGGTAATTGTAAACAAAAAAAAGGAAGTGGGTGTTAGAATCTGCCTTAATTTAAGGAAACTTAATCAAGTGTCAGAATTTGACAGTTATCCTATGCACAGAATAGATGATGTGGTAGACAGACTGGGGAGTGCAAAGTATATTAGTATCCTCGATCTCACCAAGGGTTACTGGCAAATACCTTTAGCTAAAGCATCCAGAGACAAAACTGCATTTACCACTCCTGTTGGATTCTACCAGTTCACCACCATGCCCTTTGGTTTACATGGTGTGCCAGCTACATTCCAGCGGTACATGGATGTAATTTTATCACCTCACACCGGTTATTGTGCTGTGTACCTTGATGATGTTGTGGTGTACAGTCCAGACTGGAAAAGCCACCCCGAACACCTATGAGTAGTTATCCAAGCTATCAAAAATGCAGGTCTGACTATTAACCCCACCAAATGTGCATTGGGCATGCAGGAAACCAGAATTTTGGGCTATGTGTTGGGAAATGGAGAAGTTAAGCAAGACATTTCTAAAATGGGAGCTGTAGCTAATAGCCCTGCTGTCCCAAAAACAGACATGTCAGGTCATTTTTAGGTCTGGCTGTTTATCGGAGATTTGTTCCCAACTTTGCAGAGTGAGCTACTCCCCACATTGAGCTCATGAAAAAACAGTACCCAAATAATGTGAAATGGACCTCAGAGTGTGATGAAGCTGTTCAAGCCATTAAGGCTGCATCATGCTCAGCCCCTGTTTTAAGAAGCCCAGACTTTGACAATGCATTTTTATTACAAACTGATGCATCAGAGGTAGGCCTAGGTGCAGTACAGAGTCAAAATATAGATGGGATGGAACATCCCATTCTGCACATAAGTAGGAAGTTGCATGACAGAGAGAAAAGGTACTACACCATTTTAAAGGAATGTTTAGCAGCAAAGTGGGCCATGGAGTCACTTAAGTTTTATTTGCTAGGAACAAACTTTGTACTTATAACAGATCACAATACTCTCTGCTGGCTTAACCAAATGAAAGATAAAAAATCCAGAATCACAAGGTGGTACCTAGCACTACAGCCATTTAAATTCACAGTGATACACAAAACTGGTAAAGAGAATAGCGATGCTGATTTTCTGTCAAGACATGGATCAGGAATTATGGGTTCTGAAGGTTAAAAAACAAATGTATGAGTTTAAACTTTACTGTTTGCTGTACTGTTATAGAAAAAGGATACTGCACATGTGCTCAATTTCTGAAAATTAGAAGATAATGTTAGAGAATTAATAGGAAGTTTTGGAAACCTGTTTAATAAAACAGGTTCCCACTTAAGGAGGGGGGGTATATGTGACAGGGTGGAATAGGACCCTTTCCCAGTTGTTATGGAAACAGTTTAAATGCAGGGATCTGTTCTGTTCTTTTCTTGTCTCTTGTCTATCTGGGTGCACAACCAAATGTTCTTGCGAGACCTGGGACTTGATCACCTGACAGTCTCGCAGTTCTTTATCTCTCACTGCCTCTCAGTCTTCCCTTGCTTTTCTGTCTTTTTTCTCCCTTGCATATCTGCGGACATAACAATATATGCAAATCATCATGTGGAAATGTGATATTGGGATCCCTTTTCTTTAGAAATTATATAGTATTACTGTTGAAGTACATGTAATTATAGTTTGAGACGACTGCAGAAAGCTATTGGAAACTCAAGGAGTTACCAGAGTGCAATTTTTAAGCCTTTTGCAAAAGCTGTGGAAATAGGGCTCAGTTCTGGGACACTGTGTTCCTGCTAGCATCTACCTGAAACATACAAGAACACTTCGGAAGAAACAGGATTTGTTAACAATGGGGGTTGGAAGGAATTAGAGAGCTGAGCTGCAATTGCTTAAAAAGAGAAAAGTGACACAGAGATTGAAGGAAAACTGAAGGATTTTCTCTATTTTATTTTGCCTTTGTAAATAGTTATACTGAAAAAGTTTATTTTTTTGTTACTGCTAGTACAAATAAATATTTTTGGTGAATTCTACAACTGCTCCTGGTTTTCCTATGCTTCCTGACCTATGCCTCTATGACAGGAAGTCACAGTATCAAATTTTGATGGTATGATAAATGCTACATATAATACCTCAATTAGTGTGAATATCACAGTATATGTAGTCATTTTTGTGCAAAAAATATCTTCTGAAACTCTTGCCAGGGACAGCTGGCACAGAAGGGACGGCTATTCCACAACCCCCCCCCCCATGCCTGTAAACCACAGTATGAAATGCTTGTAAACTGCAGTATACCATTCACTGTAAATACCAAAAACAGCTTAATGTGGTCAATCTCACTGGGCATTCATCTGTGTGTGGGGAGGGCAGCTGAAAAGTGGAGTGCTAGCTGCACGCTCGAGCAGACTTGATAGACCATGTGGCCTGTATCTGCTGGTAATTAAAAGTATGAACCACAGTTAGCACAGAATCAAAATCAGCCATGGTATTATGGTTGTCATGATATCATGGTATACCGCAGTATCAGAAGTCAAGGTATTGATACCGTGGCCAATTTCTGATACCACAATAGCTGTGATTCATGGCATACCACGGTACTGAGACCCTTCAACTACTTTTGTTTGCATTTTCAGGGACGACCATCCCTTCAACGCCAACTCTCCCTGATTCAAGAGTTCAAGGAGGCTTCTTTTTTGTGCAAAAATTACTTGTTCTGCAATACCACGGTAGAACGATAAATGCGGTATGACATGTAACGGTTATCTTACCATCAGAATTTCATACTGTGACAAGCCTACATGATATCAATACGTAAGCAATAACCCACAACAGGGTATGGGGTTATTGGGTATTATACAATGGGGCCGATAATTCTTAAACCTGACTGACACCTTTCAGCCGTAGTAAATCCAGAAATTACCCATGGCAAAGGTGCCAGTTATCTGCATCTCGAATGCCAGTACATGAATCCATCCAACCCCCCCCCCAGATCAACCATTAAAACCACCATCTTGACTCCCGCTAAACTACGATGGTAAAGCAGGAGTTTTAAATATGCCACCATGGCAAATCAAAAAAAACAAACAAAAAAAAAAAAAAACTGCTTCCTGAAACAACTCACAGAAAAAAAAAATACTTAAAGTAATAATGGCTGCTCTTTCCCACCTCTGGATCCTGTGACACTCACTCCTTCTCTCCAGGCTCCGTAGTGGTTACTCTGCACTCCTCCATCCTATAATAGGCATCCCCCCTCGGTGGCACTGCCGTTACCTCCCCAGTCTGACCTACTCAAACTGGGGAGGTAATGGCAGTGCCACCTCGGTGGTACTGCCGTTACCTCCCCAGTTTGAGTAGGTCAGTCCCATGGGGGTCTGCAATTTGTACATCCTTTGTACATCGTAACGCACAAATGAAATAAAAAATAAATAAGAAACAGCTCCCATTATGGTTCGCTTCTCACTCGGCATTCTTCTGCGAATGCGCAAAATAAGCAAAGACCAGAACCAGTGCCCCTTGCTTGAAACAGGTCATTGTCAAACTTCAAAACCTGTCCCGGCAACTAAAAACAAAAATGGAGCTGGGACACAGTGAACTCCATTCTGGGAATCAATCAAACCCAGTTCTGAAACATAGAAACATAGAGGTTGATGGTAGATAAGGACCGCAAGGCCCATCCAGTCTGCCCATTTCTTTTTCCACTTTATAAATGTGCCATCGGCCTTTGCTCTGTCAGTGGCCTATCTAGTCATATTCATCTGTATTGCTCCCTTATGCCTATCCCATGCCTGTTTGAAGCCCTGCACCGTATTCATAGCCACCACCACTTCCTGAGGTAGGCCGTTCCATGCATCCACCACTCTTTCTGTGAAAAAGAATTTCCTTACATTCCCCCTTGATCGGCCTCCCTCTAATCTCATGCTGTGTCCTCTTGTCCTGCTATTTTTCTTATATTTAAACATGTTAGACACTTTCACCTTGTTAATGCCCTTAAGGTGTTTGAATGTTTCAATCATATCACCTCTCTCCCTCCTTTGCTCAAGGGTATACATATTGAGCTCCGTTAATCTGTCCTCATATGCCTTCTGATGCAGTCCCTGCACCATTTTGGTTGCCCTTCTCTGGACTGCCTTAATTTGGTTAATGTCCTTGTGAAGTGTGGCCTCCAGTACTGCCCAGTACTCCAGATGAGCCTAACCAATGTCTTGTAAAGAGGATTATTACCTCCTTCTTCGACTTGTGATACCCTACTAATACCCTAACATCCCCAGCCTTACCTACTGCTTTAGAGGTCTGCTTGGATGATTTCAGGTCACCGGTGATGATAATGCCCAAGTCTCTTTCTTCCTTTGTGACTGCCAGCAACTCCCCTCCCAGCCTATAGGTGGCTTCAGGGTTTCTCCTCTCTATGTGCATGATCTTGCACTTATTTGCATTAAATCCCAGTTGCCACTCTTCTGACCATTTTGCTAGTTTATCCAGCTCTCTTATTCTGCCCACCCCATCTGGATCATCTACTCTGTTGCAGATCTTGGTGTCATCTGCAAACAGACAAGCCTTACCCTGTAGTCCATCTGCAATGTCACTAATGAAGACATTGAAGAGGACTGGCCCCAGGACTGATCCCTGAGGTACCCTACTTGTGACTTGTATCTCTTCTGACTGTATACCATTTACCACCACTCTCTGTTTTCTGCCCGTCAACCAATTTGCCACCCAGCTGACCAACTTCTGACCCACCCAGAGTCTACCCAGCTTATTTATCAATCTTCTATGTGGAACAGTGTTGAAAGCTTTGCTGAAGTCAAGGTAGGCAACATCAACTGCTCCCCCTTGGTCTACCACTCTGGTTACCCAGTCAAAGAAATCTATGAGATTAGTTTGACAGGACCTTCCTTTTGTAAACCCATGCTGTCTTGGATCCTGTGCCTCTATGGATTCCAGGTGTTGCACTCTCTTTTCTTTAAGGAGTGCCTCCATAATCGTGCCCACTACTGAGGTAAGACTGACTGGTCTGTAGTTCCCTGCCTCCTCCCTGCTACCACTCTTGTGAAGCGGGATCACATGAGCCCTTCTCCAGTCTTCTGGGACCTCTCCTGTGCTCAGCGACTCACTAAACAGTTCTGCTAATGGCTCTGCTAGTTCCACCTTAGCTCCTTAAGTACCCTGGGATGTATGCCATCAGGTCCCATTGCCTTGTCCATCCTGAGCTTAGCAAGCTCTTGTAGGACACTTTCTTTGTGAAGGAGTACTGCTCACCTCCCTCCCCGGTGTCCATGGTGCTGAGCTATGGGCCCTGCCCTACCTTTTCTTCAGTAAATACTGAGCAAAAGCATCTATTTAGGACAGACGCTTTTACAGGGTCCTTCTCCTCACATGCCCCTTTTTCTCCTTTGAGCTTAGCAATACCCCCTCTGGACTTTCTCCTTTCACTAATGTACCTATATAAAGTCTTGTCACCTTCTTTTACTGTTCATGCTAGTGTTTCCTCAGTTTGGGACTTTGCCTGCCTTACTGCCTTCCCTGCTTCCATTAGGGCAGCTTGGCATGCCTCCCCATCTTCATCCCGCTGTGTTCCCTTATATTTCCTGAAGGCCAGCCTTTTGGCTCTGACCTTTTCTGCTACTGTATTTGAGAACCAAAGTGGTTTCCTTCTTCTTTTGCACTTCCTTTTCTCTCTAACACAGTGGGATGTTGCTTCAAGTATTGCTTCTTAATGCTTGCCAACTTTGCCTGTACCCCCTCACCTGTGTTTCTTTTTAGCTAGGGCTAGCTTAACCCTGTTGGCCATCTTATCAAAGTCAGCTCCTCTGAAGTCCCATATTTTTGCCTTGGAATGGGATGATTTAGATGTAGTGGCCAAACTGAACCATACCATGTGATGGTCACTGGCCCCCAGGTGACCTACCTGGAGATCTGTGATCCCTTCCCTGTTAGTCAGTACTAGATCTAGGATAGCCCTGTCTCTTGTGGGTTGTTGTACCAGTTGTTTGAGACCCTCCCCTGCAGGGAATCCACCACGTGTCTAGTTCTGGCAGATGTTCCTGCTGGTATTGACTAATCTGTATCCGGCATGTTGAAGTCTCCCATTATCAGAGCCTCCCCTTTAGCTGTCATGTTTTGTACATCTTCTAACAGTAATGTGTCTATGTGCTCCCCCTGGTCTGGGGACCTGTAGACAACCCCATTTCTTATGGCTGTCCCATTTCTTGTTTCCAGGGTGACCCACAGTTCTTCTGGCTCCTTATGTGCATTCTGAATTTCTGTAGCTCTAATATTTTCATTGACATACAGGGCCACTCCACCCCACCTTTTTGCAATTCGGTCTCTTCTGAACAGTACATAGCCAGGTACTGAAGTCTCCCAAGTGTGGTTACTTGTAAACCACGTCTCACTAATTGGTACTATGTCCAGTTTAGCCTCTGACATTATTGCCTGCAGGTCTGGGATCTTATTTCCCAGGCTGTGAGCATTTGTGTACATGATTTTCCATTGGCCAAATTTTGGTGTGTTAGTTGTTGGGTGAGGTTTGGCATTTCCCCTGTGCGTCATATGGGGAGACAGACCTTTTTTCTTACCTGGTGACACAAATGAACTGCAAACATGCTGAATCCCTGTTTGTTCACTAGCTGAGGGGGGGGGTATTCTTCCCATTCGACATATGGGGTGCTGCACTCCTCTCCCCATGTGCTACATGTGCCATCCTTCTGTCGACTGATGCTCATGTAACCTCAAGGCAATACTGCCAGCCCCTTAGCAACACCCTAGGAATACAGCACTATTTTTTCTGGCGCAGCAATATAGTCACTAAAATCACATACAAGGTTGGGGGAATCTTTTTGGGATTTTTTTTTTATGTCGCAAAAAAGGGTGACACTGCTTAACTGCAATAAACCACGACAGGGTGGGGTTATGCTGGGATTTACCCAGGGCTGACCTGGCACACCAGCCGTGGGCAAATCCCAACATAACCCCACCCTGTCGTTGTAGTTTATTGCTTAATTATTCAAGCACCCCAGGTGGGTTGTGAGGCACGAGGCCGCAGGTCGAGTGTCCTCACAGTAGACAGGGTGTTGATTAATCCCCAGTAACCCGATACCCTGTCACTGGTTACTGCACTGATAACATAGGTTATGTCATGGGTTATGTGGAGAAGAAAGAAAACCCCACTGAAAGGAGTTTTTCCCCTCTTTAAATGACAAGAAAGGTAGTGTATCCTGCCACCTTGCAAAATAGTCCCTAACCAATAATGCTTACAGCATTGCTCTTATGCACACAGAAATGTCACACATGCAGTACTGACATGATTTGTGACATTTCTTGTGAATAACAATGTCTGCCACCTTCCCCATGACATTAATTGTATGCCCCCACACACACACACATATACATACCCACACTTGCAGATGCAGCTCGGAGATAATAGGGAGGTGCCCTGCTCACTGTCACTGCCTGACTCTCCTGTGAACAGAGCCATGGGAAGGTCACTTGCAAGACGCATTGCAGTACATGTCGGTTACCTGACAGCAACTGCAATTTTGTCCTGCAGTAGCTCAGTCTCTCTCTCTCTCTCTCTCCTCGCTCTCTCGCTGTCTTATCACTCACTCACTCAGCCCACAGCAACGTGATGACTCTGTCTCGAACAATCACTAAAGGATGACTGCTGATGTAACCTAACCTGCAAATGCTGGGGCAAGCTGCAAAATACCTCGCAGATTTTTTTTTTTTTTTTTGGGGCTTGCAAACCATTGCTTCTTCCACTGTGCAAGTCTCTGAAGGCGATGGAGAACAAAGGCTTGGGTCACCGATTCCAGCTCAGATCTCCCAGTCAGTTTGGGTGTCGGCTCTCGCTCTCTCCCCATATACCTGGTGCAATCCTAAGTCCTCTGTCTCCATATAGCTGGTGCAGCTCCCAGCCAAGCCCTCTAACCCAGTATACCCAATGCAGCCCCAAGCCCTGTCTCCCCATATTCCTGATACAGCCCCGACCCCTCAGTCACTTCCACTGCCTGCTTCTCGCTGCTACTGTTTACACTGCATTCTGGCACTCCTCGCTCCTTGTCTGTAAGGGAAAGGTAGGGGCTCACTGCCCCTGGGGACCAACCACTGACAGTGTTTGAACACCCAGCAACATATTGCTAGTTGGATTGGCAAGGTTGCTGGCATGTGTCTAGGGCTAAAGATGTGATATTGCCCACCAAGGGAGGTTTTAATTTATTATTTGACATTTTGGCCCAGGAATACTTCCATTTCTTTTCCCCGCTGTAGCACTGTTCAGTGGCTGCCTTTCTCTTTTGCTAAATGAAACATACAAGGAGCACAGATACCAGTTTCCCCAATTGTGCCACGTTAACTGTGGACTGAAAAGAGCATTTAGTCCAAGGCCACTCAGAGCGAGTGCACAAACTGGGTTGCACGCTTTCACCATTGCATGTTAAAATGCGACTTCAGATACTGCAGTATACTGTGACATCCCTAACTGGAAGGCATTGGAATATATTACAAGCATGCTGATGACCAGCCAGGGCCCCTATTTAGTAAGTAAGCAACAATTTTTTTTTTTTTTTAAAAACACCCTTTCCCTGGGGCTCAGAGTGCTGTACAAGACATAAGCAAAATTTACAAACTAATGCTACAAACAGAAAATTAAAACACAAATAAGAATTCAGCATAAAAGAATTACAGAAGCTAGCCTAGCTAAGGGGGAGATATTAAGGAGTCCCAAATGCCTCTCTAAACAGATGTGCCATCAGGCCCTGCTTGAAAGCCTCCACTGAATGGGGCCTCCCTTGAGGACCTTGAAAGAGAGTTCTACAGGGCTGGACCTGCCACCTTGAATGAACAGTCTCTAAAGGTTTTAAGCCAGGTCCTGGGAATCACTAGAAGGCCTTCTTGGAGGAACGGAGAGAGGGCAAAGGGCAGGTAGGAGTCAGGAGGTTATTCTGGTAGCCAGGGGGGCCCAGTCCATATATGGCCTTAAAGGTGAGAAGACCCACCTTGAAGATGATCCTCCACCTTACTAGCAACCAATGCAGATCACACAGGACTGGAGTCACATGATAGGACCACAAAAGGCCTGTTAGCAATGTAGTCGCAGTGTTCTGCACCAGATGCTGGTGATGCAGGACCCCTCCAATGACCCTGAGGTAGAGTGCATTGCATTAATTGAGTCTGGATGTCACAGAAGCATGCATTAGCGAGGGCAGATCATCTGGCAGAATTAAGGCATTAATCCAGGCGATGTTCCTAAGGTGGTAGAAATCACTCCAGACAACAGACGACACCTAAGCCTCAAGTGTCAATCTGTCATCCAGGATCACACCCAGATTTTTCACTTTGGCAGAGGCTGTAAGACAAGGTAGGACCAAGAATCAAGCCTGCTCCCTCCAAAGCAGCAACTACATCCCACTAACGACCAGGCTAGATCACCAGCACCTCCGTCTTATCTGAATTCAGCTTCAACCATTTAGAAGACATCCAGTACCGAATTTCAAACATTTATTTAATTCTGCCATTGCATTACGCATCCCAGGTGCAAATAACATATACATTTGAGTGTCATCTGCGTAACAGTAAAACTCCACACTGTAGCATCTGACGATCTCACCCATGGGGCAGCATGTATACTGCTAATAGCATGGGTCAGAGGATCAAGCCTTGTGGAACTCAACAGGGCAGGTGCTTCAGGTGTGAGGAAAAATTCCCCTTTACCACCCTCTGTGTGGTAGGACTCAAACCAGTTGATGATGGTGCCAACAGAACCATATGGTCCACAGTGTCAAACGTTGAGGAGAGAACAAGAAATGACTGTTCCCCTGTATCTCTAGCTCTGAGATCATTATGCACCTTAACTAATGCAGTTTCAGTACTATACCCAGACCTAAATCCTGATTGGAGAGGCTTACAGATGTCAAAGGCCGTGAGGTGTGCCTAGAGCTACACAACCACTGGTTTCTCAATAACTTAGACCAAAAAGGGATGGTTAGAGACTGGTTTACAATCTGCCAAGACGTCAGGATCAAGAGACTCTTTTTTCAGCAGGGACTTCACCAACACCTCTTTCAATGCGCTAGGGAACAACCCCTCCAAAAGTGAGCACCAGATCATCTCTGCGAACACCAGACCTACAGGCTCGACGCATCACACAAGAAGATGGGTCGAGCCAGGGTCCAGCTCACAATATGTGGGCCACAGATCCGAAATCACCTCACAGATCTCTTCCACCCCCACTGGCCTAAACTCACTCCAGACAGGAGTAATGCTTCCAGACACAACTGTCCTGCTACCGCGGGGCTGTGACCACCCCACTGGAGCGATCCCAGACCTGATGGAGTACACTCTGTCAAAGAAGAACAGAGCAAACTCTTCACACTTAGAAAAGAAAAAAATTATTCACCATAGTAATCTTGTTTCTTCCAAGGTATTCTTCAATATAATTAACTCTACCAGTCAGCCTCCTGTGTTGAACTGCCTCGGAGAGAAACAACTTATGCAAATGGAACATCTATTGGCTCATGCCACAATTCAAACTGCTGCCCTTACCAACTGCTGCGTTCTATAACGTTCAGATTCATTGAAGCCTACGGAGTAATTCCAACCTCTACAACCCGGGCCCCCAGGTAGAGGAAACAACTATAACCCAATTTTTGGATGGCTTGACCCTCCCAAGATTATCTCATGAACAGGGAGACTTAATGTTCCAACCCTTCTTGAGTGCAGAGCTGAATGAGGTCATAACCATGCCTAAATCAGGTAAATGTCCAGAACGGATGACCTCCCGGGACAGTTAAAAAAAAAAAAAAAAATGCAGAGACATTACTTCCCTTACTGACAAGAGTCTATAGACAAGCTTTGACTAATGATGAGAAAGTCCCCATTTCTTGGTCACATGCCATAATTTCCGTTATCCCCAAACCTGGAAAGGACCCCTCGTTGCGTCCCTCACATCGGCCCATCTAACACAAAAACACAGAAACATAGAAGCTGATGCCAGATAAGGACCACAAGGCCCATCATGTCTGCCCATTTCTTTTTCTACCTTATGAATGTGCCATCAGCCTTTGCTCTGTCAATGGCCTATCTATTCATACTTCTGTATTGCTCCCTTATGCCTATCCCATGCCTGTTTGAAGCCCTGCACTGTATTCATATCCACCACTTCCTGAGGTAGGCCGTTCCAATACACCTACCATCCTTTCTGTGAAAAAGAACTTCCTCACATTATCCCTTCATCGGCCTCCCTCTAATCTCATGCTGTGTCCTCTTGTCCTGTTATTTTTCTTATATTGAAACATGTTAGACTTTCACCTTGTTAATGCCCTTAATGTGTTTGAATGTTTCAGTCATATCACCTCTCTCCCTCCCTCGTTTGCTCTAGGATATACATATTGAGCTCCGTTAACCTGTCCGCATATGTTTTCTGATGCAGTCCCTGCACCATTTTGGGTGCCCTTCTCTGGACTGCCTCAATTTTGTTACTGTCCTTATAAAGGTGTGGCCTCCTGTACTCCAGATGGGGCCTAACCAGTGTCTTGTAAAGAGGGATTATTACCTCCCTCTTCCAACTTGTGATACCTCTACCAATACACCACAACATCCCCCTAGCCTCACCTACTGCTTTGTGCTCTGCTTGGATGATTTCAGGTAATCTGTTATGATGATGCCCAAGTCACTTTCTTCCCTTGTGACTACCAGCAACTTTCCTCCCAGCCTATAGGTGGCTTCAAGGTTTCTCTTCCCTATGTGCATGATCTTACACTTCTTTGCGTTAAACCCCAGTTGCCACTCTCCCAACAATTTTGCTAGTTTATCCAGATCTCTTCTCATTCTGCTCACCCCATCTGGATCATCTAACTCTTGTTGCAGACCTTGGTGTCATCTGTAAACAGACAAACCTTACCCTCCAGTCCATCTGCAATGTCACTGATGAAGATATTGAAGAGGACTGGCCCCAGGACTGATCCATGAGGTACCCCACTTGTGACTTGCATCTCTTCTGCCTGTATACCATTTACCACCAATCTCTGTTTTCTGTCCGTCAACCAGTTTGCCACCCAGTTGGTCAACTTCTGACCCACCCTGAGCCTACCCAGCTTATTAATCAATCTTCTATGTGGAACAGTATCAAAAGCTTTGCTGAAGTCAAGGTAGGCGACATCAGCTGCTTCACCTTGGTCCAACACTCTGGTTACCCAGTCAAAGAAATCTATGAGATTAGTTTGACAGGACCTTCCTTTTGTAAGCCCATGCCATCTTGGATCCTGTGCTCAACTGGATTCCAGGTGTTGCACTATCCTTAAGGAGTGCCTCCATAATCCTGCCCACTACTGAGGTAAGACTGACTGGTCTGTAGTTCCCTGCTAGTTCCACCCTTAGCTCTTTTAGTACCCTGGGATGTATGCCATCAGGTCCCATTGCCTTGTCCAACCTGAGCTTATCGAGCTCATGTAGGACCCTTTCTTTTGTGAACTGACTAGTGCACACCTCCTTCCCCACTGTGTCCATGATGCTGAGCTGTGGGCCCTGCCCTTCCTTCTCTTCAGTAAATACTGAGCAGAAGTATCTATCTAGGATAGATGCTTTTACATGGTCCTCCTCCTCACATGCCCCCTTATACCCTTTGATCTTAGCAATATTCCGTCTGGGATTTCTCGTTTCACTAATATATCTATAGAAAGTCTTGTTACCCTCTTTTACTGTTTGTGCTAGTGTTTCCTCAGTTTGGGCCTTTGCCTGCTTTACTTCCTTCCCTGCTTCCCTTAGGGAAGTTTGGTATGCCTCCCTATCTTCATCCTGCTGCGTCCCCTTACATTTCCTGAAGGCCAGCCTTTTGGCTCTGACCTTTTCTGCTACTGTTTGAGAGCCAAAGTGGTTTCCTTCTTCTTTTGCACTTCCTTTTCTCTCTAACACAATGGGATGTTGCTTCAAGTATTGCATCCTTAATGCTTGCCAACTTTGCCTGTACGCCCTCACCTGTATTTTTTTTTTTTTTTGCCAGGGCTAGCTTAACCCTGTTGGCCATCTGATCAAAGTCAGCTCCTCTGAAGTCCCATATTTTTGCCTTGGAATGGGATGATTTGGTTCTAGTGGCCAAATTGAACCATACCATGTGATGGTCACTGGCCCCCAGGTGACCTTCTACCTGGAGATCTCTGATCCTTTCCCTGTTAGTCAGTACTAGATCTAGAATAGCCCTATCTCTTGTGGGTTGTTGTACCAGTTGTTTGAGGCCCTCCCCCTGCAGAGAATCCACCATGTGTCTAGTTCTGGCAGATGTTCCTGCTGGTATTGACCAATCTCTATCTGTCATGTTGAAGTCTCCCATTATCAGAACTTCCCCTTTAGCATTCATGTTTTGTATATCTTCTAACAGTAATGTGTGTATGTCCTCCCCCTGGTCTGGAGGCCTGTACACAACCCCAGTTTGTATGGCTGTCCCATTTCCTGTTTCCAGGGTGACCCACAGTTCTTCTGGCTGCTTATGTGCATTCTGAATTTCTGTAGCTTTGATATTTTCATTGACATAAAGGGCCACTCCACCCCCCCTTTTTGCACCTCGGTCTCTTCTGAATAGTACATAGCCAGGTACTGAAGTCTTCCAAGTGTGGTTACTGGTAAACCATGTCTCGCTAATGGCTACTATGTCCAGTTTAGCCTCTCATTATTGCCTGCAGGTCTAGGATCTTGTTTCCCAGACCGCAAGCATTTGTGTACATGATTTTCCATTGGCCAGATTTCGGTGCGTTAGTTGTTGAGCGAGGTCTGGCGTTTCCCCTGTGCGTCGTATGGTGAGCCGGACCTTTTTCCTTATCTGGTGATGCAAATGAACTACAAACATGCTGAACTCCTGTTTGACCACTAGCTGAGGGGGGAGGGGTGTTCTTCCCATTCGACATATGGGGTGCTGCACCCCTCTCCCCAGTTGCTAGTTTAAATATTCTGCAAAGACGTCAAACATCTGCCCCAATGCACAGACTCCCTCCTTAGTCAGACGCAGGCCAACAAATTTAAAGAACGTTCGCTCCTAAAAATGTTGCCAGTTCCCTACAAATCTGTGTCCTTTTTCCTGGCACCAGCCCTTGAGCCACATGTTTAGCTCCCCCATCTCCTCTTCTCTGACCTTCTGTCCATCTGCCCCCCTCTCCCAGACTGACAAGATCTCAGAGAAGGAGATGCCGGATGAAATGGATGATAGTTTGTCACCCAACCTGGTCAGGTGTTCCTTGGTCTCCACAACTGACTGGCTGGCGAGATTGTTAGTCCCTATGTGTACCAGGATGTCAATGTTTTCTCCTGCTTCCTGAACAATTTTAGCAATGCAGTCAGTGTCTCTCCGTGCTGATGTACCTGGGAGACATCTGACCATTACCCCTGGCTGGAGATATGTATCAACTCCCAGAATCATGGAGACTCCTATGATCAGAAGTTTTTTGGATTTCCTTTTTACTTTTATTGTTTTGGTTCCCGTTTTGGGTGAGTTTTGTCATGCCAGCTCCTGTGCTGCACTGTTCTGCTCTGCAGTGTCCTCTGCCCCATTGTTTGATTTCAGAGATAGAGGCAGATACCTGTTTGTAGTTTTAATATGGTTTGTGGAGGTGATATGTTGGAGAGCACCAAGTGATGGGGCACCCAATTTGCCCCTCCTAACCACCTGCCAACCTCCTGGACCAACTACCCTCTGTGGTCGAGGTGCTTCTGTTGGATTTGGGGGAAATGGCGGGCAGTTCTTATAATATACTTCCTCTTGAATATGCAATTTGAGGTGCGCAATCTCTGCCCATGCTGCCTGGAGTGGAGCCCTTAGATCTCCAATGGCCCAGCATGTAGGACAGTGTTCTAAATCCTGTAAAACTGCCCTTCCGAAAAGTGTTTCGCAGTACCTGCAGTTAATGATATCCATTCCAGATAAGTTGCTGGGTTTATAACCTGGTCAGAGTAATTAGAAAGAAGAAAATAAAAGCAAAAATTTGATTGTATTTTGTTTGTTTTTGTATAACTTGTTATAACAAGTTAAATTACTAGTGCCCCTGTAAATGAGGTCATTGTGTGGATACTCCTCTGATCCACCCCTTCCTGCTTTGCTACAGGAAATGTCATGACTGTGCTACCCTATAAAAGGAGTGTAGTGTGGGGTGGTTGGGGATGGGGGTGGGTGGCTGGGCCGTTCCCCTGCCGAAAAAGAAGAACCATGGATGAAAGAAACAAGGAGGTAAGAGCAGAAACTATCAGCCAGCATCAAATGCAGTAGCCCTGAAACCTTATCCTAATGATGGATAAAACTGTAAAACCTGTAAAGCACCACCTGTAATAATTTCACAGAAAATATACCCTGTAAGAAACACTTTGCTACAGATAAAAATAAAGCAGTAACAGAAGATATACTGCGCAAAAGACAATTTGAATCAGAAGATTACAGCAGGAATCTATAACCACACACCTGTAGGCACACCCTGTAATAATGCAGCAGAAGGTATACCCAGCAACAACAATTTGAATCAGAGAAAAATAAAGCAATAAAATTTTAGCAACAAACAGCAACAATCCCTGGGAGTACAAAATAAAAAACAACAACAACACACAGTAAATCTGCCTTGACAAAAGAAGCCTTAATCTTTTTCCTTGCTCTGGTAAGGTTCTTTGCTCTGTCCTTTTAAGCAACCTAGAAGAAAAGAGCTCAGGTGAAGCTAGGTGCCTTGACCAGCAAACCTAGTCTTCCACTTCCAAGATATCAACTAACCTGACCTTTTAACCCTTCCTTCTGTTGGAAGTTACTGACAGTTTGTCAGCTCCACCCCCAGATACGCACCTACCCCCCTGGAAGAGCTGTGGGAGGAAAGCAATTAGCTCCTTCAATGTGAGAAGAAGACTGCAACACCTCTGAGACAAAAAAACTTTCAGCAAAAAAAATAAAATGCTGGCAAACAGAAATTTTGCTTAGCCTAATGATAAAAAGTCACAAAAATGTAAGCACCACCTATAATAATTTCACAGAAGACATATCCTGTAAGAAACACTTTGCTACAGACAAAAATAAAGCAGTAACAGAAGATATACCTTGCAAAAGACAATTTGAATCAGAAGATTACAGCAGTAATCTGTAAGCACACACCTGTAGGCACACCCTGTAATAATGCAGCAGAAGGTATACCCAGCAACAACAATTTGAATCAGAGAAAAATAAAGCAATAAAATGTTAGCAACAAACAGTAACAATCCCTGTGAGTACAAAATAAAAATAACACACAGTAAATCTGCCTAGCCAAAAGAAGCTTTAATCCTTTTCCTTGCTCTGTCCTTTCAAGCAACCTAGAAGAAAAGAGCTCAGGTGAAGCTAGGTGCCTTGGCTCAACACTGATTACAAAATGTTGACATCTCTAATGACACAAAGGTTATAGCAAGTTTCCCACAACTAATACACATGGACCAACTGGGGTTTATACCTGGCCACCAGGCACAAGACAATTTAAGGTGCACTGTACATATTATAGACCATATCCACTCAATTAAACAACCAACCCTACTACTCAGTTTTGATGCTAAAAAGGCCTTTGATAAGGTCTCCTAGGCCTTCTTGCATGAGGTTCTTTCCAGGTTTGGGCTCACAGAATCCTCTCTCATTTTTATTTTTAAACTATAAGATAGTTCAGTGGCTTATATACGGGCCAACGGACATGTCTCCAGCACTCCCGACTAGGGACACCTGTCAGGGTTGTCCCCTTTCCCCCTTTACTGTTTGCCCTGTATATTGAGCCTCTGGCTCAGAGCATCCAGGAGAATCAGGCTATAGAAGGAGTGCAACTGGCTGGGACTGTTCATAAACTGGCCCTATATGCAGATGGCATTTTTTTATATTTCATCATATATCAGCGTGAGATAGACAAAGTTAATTATAAGGAGAAACTGAGACAATCTGGAAAATTGATTACACATGCAAAAGCAGAAACAGGAGAGAGAATTGCTTAACATGCCAAAAGATGGGCTAAAACTTTTTTTTTTTTTTTTTTTTTTTTTTTTTAAGATATGTGGGGAAAGAGAGAACCAGACAGTGGATTGTGAAGTTGAGGGGGAGGGGGGCATAAATGTTGAGAGTGACCTGGAGAAAGCGGAGGTTCTAAATACTTATTTTTGCTCTGTTTTCACAATGGAGGGGGAAGGGAACTGAGTTAAAGAGGAAGGGAGAAGAAGAATAATGTGGGATGGATCAAAGCCCATTAAGTGAGGATAGAGTAAAGAAAGAACTTGAACAATTAAAGGTAGATAAGGCAATGGGGCCTGATGGTTTGAATGGTTTGGGGTGGGGGGGCAGCTGATGTGTCCTACTTGGACTTCAGTAAGGCCTCTGACTCCGTTCCGCACTGTAGGCTAGTAAATAAGACAGAGAGCCTGGGGGTGGAACAGGAAATAACTAGATGGGTGGAAAACTGGCTGAAGGATAGAAGTCAGTGAGTGGTAGAAAATGGTGTACATTCTAGGATAATGAGGGTGACTAGCTGTGTTCTTCAGGGGTCAGTACTGGGACCAATCCTTTTTAGCATATATATCAGTGATCTATCAGTGGGACTTGAAGGGAAAGTGTGTCTCTTTGCAGATAATGCAAAGTTATATAATAGGCTTGACACAGCAGGAGGGGTTGAGGCCATGAGGAGAGATCTGAGCACCCCAGAGAAGTGTTCGGACATTTGGCAGCAGAAGTTCAATGCTAAGAAGTGTGCAATGATGCATGTAGGGCATAAAAATCCACTGGCGGACTACTCACTGGGGGGGAGAACTAATAAAGCAAACAAAACCAAACAGGAAAGGGATCTGGGGATTATAATCTCAAACAACCTTAAGGTAGGAGACCAACGTAGTAAGGCAGTAGGTAAAGCCAATAGAATGATGGCATGCATAGGAAGGGGTAGAACAAGTAGGAAGAGGGATGTGTTGATGCCTTTATGTAAGACCATGGTCAGACCGCACCTGGAGTACAGGGTACAGTTCTGGAGGCCTCATTTAAAAAAGGATATGGATGGGTTAGAGAGAATTCAGAGAAGGGTAACAAAGATCGTGCAATGTATGCAAGAGAAGCCACATGAGACAAAAGGGAGAAAATTAAATCTATACCCACTGGAGGTTAGAAGAGATAGAGGAGACATGATGGAGACTTAAGTAAATGAAGGGAATAAAGTGAATGAAGGTAGCTTATTCAAAAGTAAAGTATGAGTTAAACCAAGGGATCAAGTTAAGATTGGAAGGGGGACGTTTCAAGAGCAATGTAAGGAGATGTTATTTCACTGAGAGGGTGGTGGAACCCTGGAACAGATTACCTAATGAAGTGGTATGTGGAGAAACTGTGGAGGAATTCAAGAAGGTGTGGGACAGACACAAGGGGTTGGCTGGTGGGCAGAGGAAAATATCCCTGGGAAGTGAAGACAAGTAGGGGTGGAAGGGAAATGGGCAGACTAGAGGGACCAGGATGGTCCTTTTTCTGCGGACAGACTGCTATGCTAATATGATATTTATCCAACCTGGAGCAGTCCCTTCCAGCAGTATTTCAGCAAATATTACAGTTCTCATATCTTGCGAGATACTCCCTTAGTAATAATAAGTCAGATTAGTTTTTACTACACTGTCCCCCCACCTTATAGAGTGCATTCCCTATGAAGTGGAATCTCCCTTCCTTGAAGTGCCTGGGGATTCATTTGGTAGTCCAAGTATCTCAGCTTTTCCAACTAAATTATACGCCCCTTATCACCTAGCTAAAAATGGATATGAAAAGATGGTCTCTGCTCCCTATTCCCTTACACTCAAGGAGTGTAAGCTGTGAAAATGAACACTCTCCCGAGACTACTGTTTTTGTTTCAGTGTGTCCCCTGCACAGTGCCTCCTAGGGGCCTGCAGACTTGGCAGGCCTCTTTTCTAGCCTTTATATGGAACAACAAGAGGCCTTGAGTATGTAAGCGCATATTATTTTTCCTTAAAAACGAGGGTGACTTGGCAGACCCTCACCTATCGGGATATTGGGCAGCAGCACAAATGCAAGTGGCTCTATTATGGGGACACCATTTTCAAACCCCACTGGAAAACGTTTGACCTAAGCACTGCCATTCCCCCTCCCCCCCCCTTTTACAAGCACGGATATTCAACGTACATGCCCACCCACCCAGGACCCATTTACGGGCACAGAGGCGGTGCTAGAAGTTTGGAGGTGAGGGATAAATCAGTGTCACACCCGGTATACTTTATGGAAATATCAATGGTGGACTGCAGATCTGGAGTTTACACCTGCAAGGTCCAACCCTTGGTTCCTGCGCAAAGCTCTCAAGGAGATATATGATCCCTGTCCATTCCTGCAGGGGGACACAGACATCCCTTTCGAAACAGCACAGAACCGATTTGGCTGGCTACATTCTGGTAGGTTTAAATACTATCAAATTAGAGATTATATTAATGCATGACTCCGAGCAGCTACGTTGGCAACTGGATAACTCCTATTGGACCCTCCTTTCCAACTAATTTGGAACTTTAAAAACAGGAGAGAAAGTCATTACTCTGTTATGTGGTAACTTTATTAGAGACCAGGCCCAAACAACTGCAACAAAAACAAAAGTGGGAGGATGAACTGCATACACAATTAGATGATAAACAATGGTCCCAAATGTGGGGTTACACATAGTCCACATCCTCTTCCCCATCTTGGAGGGAATTTGTGTGGAAATTTAGGATACGTTTTTACAGAGTCCCATCTGTGGTCTCTAAATGGAATCCCCAGGTTTCCCCCCACGTGCTGGAGGAAATGAAGACAGAGCCTCCCAGACCCATCCATATCTTTTGGTCCTGTATGAAATTGCAACAGTTCTGGGCCCTAATTTATTCTAGGCAAATTCTGGGACTTGCTTCCCCTTTAGGCCCTGAACGTTTACTGCTTGGCCTCCCACCAACAGAGTTGAAGGGCAAGGAGTCCAGACACCTCTGAGCTATCTTGATGGCAGCTTCACATAAAGCAATAACTAGGAGGTGGCTTCTTTCTGAACCCCCCCAACACTGAGAAACTGGGTGGAGATAATTAATTCAATATGTAAAATGGAAAGAATTACATTTAGCTTACAGCAAAGACTCTCACAGTTCCAGAGCAGATGGACGCATTGGGAACTTTATGAAGGGTTCATTCTATAAAGCGATAGTCTTGGTTAACATAACCCCGGTAGCTTTTGACCAAATCAACTACCTAACTTAGTGTACCATTTAGATTAATTCCACTTACATACGGATTGCTGTTTTTAGGGACATGATTGTATCTACTTGCTTTACTGTAGCCATAGGACGTTCTATTGTATCTTAGTTTTATTTACATACTGTCTGTCATATTGACCCAATGGTTTTGTTTATCTTCGTTGCTTTTCTGTTTCTACAGTTCGTCCACTGATTTGTATTATGTACTGTTTGTTCTCCAACTGTATGGAAAAAAATCAAGTTTATTGAATAAGGGTTTACGTATAAAACAAACAAAAAAAAAAAAAAAACACCTGTGAGGTAATGCTCCCCAAGTTATTGTAAACATAGCAATAAAATCCTAACAAAACCCCATTTAAACTTGTCCCCTGGCAATGCCAGATAGGACCACAAGAGGAAAAACAGGAGCCAACTGGTTTTAAAAACTGAACGTAAGCCAGACATGACTAAGCAATAACAGACACCAGCTATGATGCAGAGGCTAACTGGTTCTGGAAGGGGAGGTAGGATAGGCAAGTTAATCATATTGAAGAATAACTTGGAAGAAACAAGATTACTACAGTGAGTGATTGTTTTTGGGATTCTTCAATATGAGTAACTCTAGCAGACTATGAAGCAGTACCTTTGGAGGTGGGCACAGAACCTCACTTAGGAAACCGGCTCTGCAGTACTGCTGTGCCAAACATAGCATCACTTCTGGATTGAGTGTCCAGATTATAATGCTTTGTAAAGGTATGTACTGTTATCCATGCAGCTGGTTTATAGGTTTCCAATAAGGGAATATCCCTGGCTGCTGATATTGTAGCAGCTGTGCCTCTTGTGGTGTGCGCCCTCAGGCCCACTCGGGGCTCCTTACCAGCTTTACTGTAGCAGAATTGGATACATGGCACTATCCAACATGCAACTGTCCTTTTTGAAGCTGGCTTTCCCTTTCCCACATCCTCACAGGTCAGAAACAGATGCTGTCTGTCCTGCCTGTGGGCCTTGGTGTGGGTAATATAGTAGTTCAAAGCTCTTTTGAAATCCAGGTTATGCAGCCTGCACTCTCCTGAACTAGAATGTTCAGTAAAGAAGACTGGCAAAGTGATTAACTGGTTCAGATGGAGATCAGAAACCACTTTTAGGAGAAATTTCCT
The DNA here is from genome assembly GCA_016271365.2 of Neoceratodus forsteri. Taxonomy (NCBI): domain Eukaryota; kingdom Metazoa; phylum Chordata; order Ceratodontiformes; family Ceratodontidae; genus Neoceratodus; species Neoceratodus forsteri. The sequence goes on along the minus strand of CM057452.1, from coordinate 261,743,620 downwards.
GTTAGTCCTGAGTACCACCTTGTCCGTGTGGAAGGATGTGTAGTTCTGTTCTATACACAGGGCCTGTAACTCACTTATCCTTCAAGCTGAGGTGACAGCCACTAGGAATATAGCTTTCCAAGTGACAAACTTCAAATGTGCTGTAGACATAAGCTCAAGTGGAGTCTCCATGAGCTTGGCAATGCATGCACTGAGATCCCAAAAAGGCACCGGTTTTCTGTGGGGAGGGTGCAGGTGGCCAGCCCTTTAAAGAACTTTTTGAAAATAGGGTTAGCAGCCAAAGAAACACCCTTACCCGCCAAAAGATTGGCTGAGACTGATGCCGGTGGACCATAAGGGTAGTGGTTTGTAGGCCCAAGGAATGCAGATGGGGGTGAGAGTCCAGCAGGACTGGTAACCCTGCCCAGGAAAGCAGTACCCACTAGAATTACACCAGACTGCAAACCTCTTCCATTTGGAAGCATAGGTTTTCTTGGTAGAGGGTTTCCTACAATCCCTAAGAACCCTGAGTGCACCTTCAGAGAGGTGTAGGCCTGCATATTCTAAGTCTTCAAGAGCTATGCCTAGAGTCCGAGAGACCTGAGGTTCAGGTACAGAATACTCTCTTGAGAGGAGGTCAGCAGATTGGGCCTCTGAGGGAGGTGTACGGTTTGGGCCACTGATAGGGAGAGCAGTAGCAAGTACCATGGTTGCCTGGCCCAGTCTGGGGCAAACATAATCATGGTAGCTGGTTGAGACCTGAGCTTGATAAGGATGATCATGAGTAGTAGAGGAAATGGAGGGAATGCATACAGGCTCTTCCCTGACCAGTCCAACACTAGAGCATCCATGGACACTGTGCCCTTTGCTGGGGGTCTGCAACAGAATAGAGGTAACGGACGGTTCTCCTGCGAGACGAAGAGCTCTCTTGGGTACCCCACCTGTGGAATACCACCTCCAGTACTTGTCTACTTAGTGGCCATTTGTGGTGGTTTTGGTTGATTCTGCAGAGTTCATCTGCCAGAGTGCTGTCCTTCCCTGGAAGGTGGATGGCTGACAGACACCTGTAAGGAGTATGCTAGACTCCATATTTTCATTGCTTCTGTACACAGCACGTCGAGCTTGTCCCTCCCTGCTTGCTGATGTAGTACATCGTGGTGGTACTGTCTGTCCTGACCTGTACCACTTTGTCCCTTAGTAGGGATGCGAAGGATTGCAGTGCCAGGAGCACTGCCCTGAGCTCTAGAAGATTTATATGCAGGAGTGACTCTACAGGGGACCAGGTACCATGTACTGTGTGCTCTTCCAGATGTGCCCCCCCTCCACCCTAGGAGGCGGCATCTGTTTTGAGTACCAAGGTAGGAGATTTGTTTTCCAATGGAACCCCTCCCCTGAGGTTTGTTCCATCTTGCCACCACTGCAGTGCTTGCAGCAGTGTTCCTGGAACTGGTATGAGTTTTGAGAGAGAGTCTCTCCTTTGGCACCAATGTGCCCAGAGATGAAACTGAATGTACCTTATTTGAAATCTGCAGTGTTGCACTGTTCCTGTTGCCGAAGCCATGTGCCACAGCAACTGCAGAAAATGCCTTGCAGGCCTTGGTCTGTTGAGACTGAAAGATCATGCCAGTCACAGGATATTGTCCACTCTGTCCTAAAGGAGGAATGCCCTCCCTTGCAGGGTATCTAGTTCTGCCCCCATGAAATTTAGTACCTAGGCAGGTTGGAATACAGACTTCTGGACATTGATTAGGAACCCTGAAGACTCTAGCGTGTCCCGAGTGAGCTTGAAGGCCTCTTTCACCTGTTGTGGTGACTTGCCCATGACTAGCCAGTCATTCAGGTAGGGAAAAATTGTGATGCCCGGTCTTCTTAAGTGTGCCATCACTACTGCCAGGCATTTTGTGAATGTCCTAGGAGCGGAGGTTAGGCCAAATGGCAGGGCTGCAAATTGATAATGTCCTGAAGGCAGTCTAAACCTGAAATTTTCTATGAGAGTCCCTGATGGGAATGTGGAAGTAAGCATCCTTTAAATCCAGTGATGCCGGCCAGTCTACATGCTGAAGAGTGGGAAGAATCATTGCCAGAGTTACCATTCTGAACTGTGGCTTTGCAAAGTGCTTGTTTAAAGCTCTAAGATCTAAAATGGGTTGCCAGTCCCGGTTTTTCTTTAAAGTTAGGAAGTATCATAAGTATAACCTTTTCTCTCTTTGGGAGAGAGGAACTGGTTCCACTGCTTTTGCAGCCAGCAGACTGGACACTTATTTTTCTAGGCATGCCCTTTCTGTGGTGGATGATGGTCTGAAAAACCATGATCTCAGTTTGGCGAAAATTTTGAAGCGGAGGGCTAGGCCCTGACTTGCCACCTCCAGCACCCACTTGTCTGTGGTGATGGTTTTCCAAGTCTGGAAGTAGTGACTCAGTCTGCCCCCTACTGGCAGAGGGGAGGCGACCCTGACACATCAGGAGGTCTGCTTTGCTTGGGCTGTAGCCTGTGTGGTTTGTTCCCCTCTTCTAGAGCCCCTTCAACCCCTACCCCTGAAGTAACCCCTTTGCTGTTGGTATGCAGGGGTAGCTTGGGCTTGGAAGAAAGGTTTGCCATAGCCCCTACCTCAACCTCCCCTTCCCTATAGCCTACAGGTGGTTGAGGCCTTTTCTTTTGCAGTATTGCTTCTGTAGGTGGTCTTGTATACATCCATATTTTTCATGTATGCCTGTTTTGTCCCCAAAGAGGGAGTTTTCCATCGGAAAATCCATGGCTTTAGCCCAAGTGTCCTGAGTCAGGTTTCTGGTTGTGAGCCAGGCAAACCTTCTCAAAGCCACTGATAAGGCCATCCACCTAGCTGTAGTGTCACTAGCATCTACTGCCATATGAAACTGGTATTTTGTGGCTTCTAAGCCAAACCTGGATGTTTCCACCAGGTCAGCTGCCAATCCAGTGGTGCCTTGTCTGCCATGGCCACGACAGAGTTCCAGAGGGATTTTTGATACTGGGCAGCGTAGGCCATGTAGTTGACCTGTCTGATGCCTAGGGAGGCTACCAGGTAGCCTTTCTTGGCCATACCATCCAATTTCCTAGAATCCTTCTCTGGAGGATGGGTTGCCAGAGGCACACTGACCCTATCACAAGCTGCTGCTTGCACCACCCTCTCAGGGTCTGGATGGGAGAATAGGAATTCTGCCCCTTCCCAGTAGAGCCGATACTTTTTTTAAATCAGCTTTTTTGTCTACTGGGGGTACTCAAAGTTTGGAGCCTCTAGTACTTTTAAAACATGTTTTTCCAAAAACTTTATTTATGGGGAGTAACAGCCTCTTAGTAGGCAATAGTTCCAACACGTCAAGGAAATAGCAGTTACACAAGAACTTACTATAACAGTAGATCTTCGAGAGAGGTTCCTGCAGTAGGTCTTCACATATAGTACTGCACCCCTGGCATCAGGACTGCACGGCAACCTTGTAGCTAGCAATCAGCAGCAGGGACCGCCCCCCATCATCAGGTGATGTGACGTCAGCGAGACTATAAAAGGGGTGGTCCCGTGCCCGCCCTCTAGTTCTTTTCCACCAGAGAGAAAAGAAGAGTGACAAACTCCTGGTACCCTGTGCCCTGGCAAAGCCAGAGACCTGGACATGGAATAAAGAAAAAAAACGCAGGATCTGGGTGAAAGGTAAGTGGGAAACTAGACCTACTGCAGGAACCTCTTTCGAAGATCTACTGTTACGGTAAGTTCTTACATAACTGCTATATCTTACTTCGAGAGGGTTCCTGCAGTAGGTCTTCACATACAGGACTGAATACCAAGCAGTCCACCACAAAAGGAGGAGTCAGAGATGAGGTTCCAGGAAAAGGAAAATGTCTACCAACTAAAGGTCTGTTCAGGACAGAAGACCTTGCAGAACTGCAAGGCCGAAGCCAGCCCTATACCTAGAGACAATGTCTAGACTGTAATGCTCAGTGCAGGTATGGACGAAAGACCAAGTGGCCACTGCACAGATGTCCATAGTGGACACATTCCTGAAAAAGGTGGTAAAAGTGGCCACACTCCTAATGGAGTGGCCATTAACCATCCCCAGAAGGGGTTTCTCATACTTCTGGTAAATGTAATGGACACAGAGTTAGCCAGTCACCTAGAAAGAGTCTGTTTCTTAATAGCCTTGCCCTGGCACTTGGAGGTAAAGGCTATGAAGAGCTGGTTTGACTTTCGAACCTCCTTAGTCCGAAAGGTATAATACCTCAAAATCCTGTGCACATCAAGGGTGTGCAGGAGATATTCCCCCCCTGTTGGAGTGCTCTGGGAAAAACACCAGCAGTTCAACACTCTGGTTAAGGGTCAATTCTGGAACCACTTTTGGAGGAACGAAGGGTTAGTCTGCAGAACCACCCAGTCTCTGTGGAAAATTTGTTTATTTACTTTTGTTAACCAGGTAAGCACACTAGACAACCCAGTGCCTATTTTCAGGTGCGACCCGGTTAAATACGGCTTTCTGCAAACTAGAGCCTGAAGTTCTGAAATTCTTCGCGCTGAAGTGACAGCAACTAAAAAAAGCATTTTCCACGCTAAGAAACACATATCACAGCTTGCTGCTGGTTCAAGGGGAGGCAAAGTAAGCTTTTCTAACATAAAGTTGATATCCCAAAGAGAAACGGGATTCTAGACTAGAGGTTTGATGTGAAAGATCCCCTTCAATAAAGTCTTGGAAACCTCTAGCTGAGCAAGGGTTTTACCCTCCACCAGGAGGTGGTAGGCGGAAACCGCAGAGAGATGGACCTTCAGGAAGGAATAACTGAGGCCCAACTCTGACAGATGCAAGAGGTACTCTAAAACCTGGGAGGCCGAGCAAGAAAAGGGATCTAGACCTTTCACTGAGGCCCAGACAGAAAAATCTCTTCCACTTCATAGCATAAGTGGATCTAGTGGAGAGTTTCCTGGCCTCCACTAAGACCTGAGCTACCCCTGAGGAGACCCCAGAGTGAGAAATCGCTAAGTCCACATGTGCCAAGCATGAAGATGGAGAGACTTGAGGCTCAGATATACCAAAGTGCCCTGCTCCTAGGACAGAAGGGCATGAGAGAGAGGCAGATGTACTGGAGGTTCCAATGCCAGCTGCTGTAGCAATGGGACCATATCTACAGAGACCACAGGGGGGCAATGGGGATCATGTGAGCCCCCTTTGCTTGGAGCTTCAGCAAAACCTTCTGCAGAATAGGAAAGGGAGGAAAAGCGTATAGAAATCTCCCTGTCCAAGATAGAAACAGTGCGTCTCGCCAAAAAACACCACGCCCGGGAACATGTGAGCAAAAGCTGGGTAGTTTTGCGTTGGATGAGGAGGCAAATAGATCTAGGTATGGCCGATCCCATTGAAGAAACAGGTCTTCTACTACTACATGCTTTAGTTCCCACTCAACTGATCAGCTAAGACTGTCCGTCAGAATGTTGCGAACACCTGGCATATGGACTGCTGTCAAGGATAGGCCATGCTGAATCACCCAGTACCACACTCGCATCGCCTCCCTGCATAGAGGGTATGACTGGGTGCCTCCTTGTTCGTTTAGGTACCAGACAGTGGCCATGTTGTTTGTCTGGATGGGATGTGTTCCCGAAGTTAGGAGTGACTGGAAGGCCTGGAAAGCATAGAGCACCACTCTCGTCTCCAGAATACTGATGTGAAGGTTCTCCTCCAAGGAAGACCAGGAGCCTTGAGTTCTGTGGTCTCCCAGATGCACTCCCCATCCCAAGTTCGAGGCATCTGAGGTGAGAATCTGAGAGGGAGACAGAGGGTGGATGAGAACCCCCACCGAAAGGACGACTGGTTCCTGCCACCAAGGAGACCCTTCTGAAGGCTGCTGGAGACAAGGACTCTCTGGTCCATGTCATCTAACCGTTGGTCCCACTGGACTCAAAAAGACCATTGGGTAACCCTCATATGCAGTCTGGCCGACAGGACTGTGGGTATGGCAGCCACCATCAGACCCAAAAGTCATAAGACTCTCTGTCTTATGACTTTTGGGTCTGATGGTGGCTATGGTCCACCGAGATGAAGCCACCAGCGTCGCTTGGGAGATTAAGGTCTCCACTTGGTCGGGCGGAAGAAAAGGCCTTGCTCTGGACCGTATCCAGCACTGCTCCAATGAACTGGAGGCGCTGGGATGGTGTCAGCTAGGACTTGGGGAGGTTGACCAAAATACCCAGCATGGAAAAGAGGTCCAAAGTGAAGGAAAGGGATTCCTTCAGACTATCCAGGGAAGGGGCTGAAAAGAGACAGTCATCCAGGTAAGGGAACACATATGCCCCTGCGGCACAAGAACGCCGCAACCACCACTGGGCATTTGGTGAACACCTGAGGTGCCAAAGAGAGGCCAAATGGCAGGACTCTGAATTGGAAATGGTGGTCCAGGAAAGAGAATCTCAGGAAGCAGCGGTGGGCTGGAAGAATAGGGATATGAAGGTAAGCATCCTGCATATCCAGGGAGCATAGTCAAGTGCATGGAAGGAGCACAGGTGGTAGCTCCTGGAGAGTCAACATGCAAAATCTCTTGTACTCTATGAAGAGATTAAGCATGCTGAGATCTAAGATGGGCCTTAGATCTCCCATGTTCTTTGGGACCAGGAAGAAGTGGGAGTAAAATCCCCTTCCTGTCTGTTCTAGAGGTACATGCTCTATGGCTGCCTTTTGCAGCAGAGACTTTATTTCCTGCGAGACCAGTTGAAGTTGGCCTGATGGGTAAAACGACCTTTCCAGTGGGTTGTGAGGAGGTCTCTCCAGGAACTCTATTTAGTGACCTCCTTCCAGGAGTTGAAGAACCCATGCATCTGCGGTAACCGCCTTCCACCTGTCCAGGTGGAGGCCGAATCTTCCCCCCACCGGTTCCTCTGAAGCGGTCAGAGGGAGCGGGAAGGGAGTCAGGACACAGACGGGAGGGGCACCTTTCCCCCAGAGGCAGCTTTGGCAAACTTGGTTTGGGCGCCAGAACCTGTGGCATGACGTTTGTTCTGTCACTTGCCCTGATTCTGTTTGTTCAATTTCCGTTGGCGACAAAATGGCTGCCCATTGTCTTTGACCAGAACGGTACATGGACCGGACATCCTTGAGGGATTTGCCACTCTCCTGCAGTTCAGTAATGACATCTTTGGTACTGCCGCCAAACAGAACTGGACCCCTAAAAGGAGCATCCACCAGAAAGCTCTGAACATCCTGTGCCAATCCTGCCATGCGGAGCCAAGCTAGACGTCTGAGACAGATTCCTGTAGCTGCTCGAGCCACAGAGTCCACCGAGTCATACGTGACACGTAGAGCATTGCGGCAAGACAATTTATTCATCCTGACTTTCTCCAGGCGTTTATTCCATAATTGCTCATCTGGAATCTCATGGAGATCTTTCCAGTTCCGAAAGAGAGGATTTTTGGAAAGCCACCATATGGGCCACATAGTTTAGGGAATGGATAGCACAGGTAGAAGATGAGTAGATTTTTCTACCATACTGGTCCATCTGCTTGGACACCTTATCTGGTGGTGAGTCACTAAGGTGTTTCGGCTAGGCTGATCCATCATGGGCAACAGTGATGACCATAGAATCGGCCTCAGGTTGTGGGCAGTTAGGTGCGAGACCCCTCCCGGGGAGTACGTCCTATTGGCCTTTTTCGATACAGCCAGAATGGATGAGGTTTGCTGCCAAATGGTGGATGCGAGGTCCTCATGCGGATCCATCCAGGGTAGAATGGGTAGGCGGTCCATATTGATGAGGTCCAAGTGCTCAGCCAGCCTTTTGCGCATGGGATCCCATTCCTTGGAGGCCCATCTACAGGATTTCTGAATGGTTCCGAGGAGCTCCGCAAAGGAGGGATCCTCAGGAGGGGACTCTGGGGACTCTTTTGGTTGAGGCTCAACCGGGAAATGAGGTTCGGACTGAATGTCTACTTCCAAGCCTTCACCAGAGTCCGAGGTGTCCGGTCTACTGGGCAAGGAAGCCTCAATAGGCCGTGTCTGGGGTCTAATATCTCCGTGAGGCAGAGCACCCAAGTCTCCCTCAGTGACTTGGCTAGAGGGTGTAGGACTAGGTGGGGGCACCCTGATAGGAGAGGTGGACCTAACTGTAACCTGAGGCTGGCCCAAGTCTAAAAGCAACAGGGACCGGGCATCCTTCCACCATGCAGGAATGACATCATGTTCAGGCTGCGGTGTGGGGGGAGGCGGAGGAGGTTGGTAACCTGGGTACCCTACATGAAGAGGGTAGCTGAGAGGCTGGTACCAATAAGGGAACTGGTAATATGTCTGTCCTTGCACCTGGTAGCCTGGTGTCAGCAGGTGGTAACCCAGCAACGGGCCCTCCAGCGTTAGATACTGTGGAAACAGAGGGTTCCCAGGAAAGTACCCAGAGGGGCCCGAAGGAGGGGCAGAAGGCCCTGCTGGAGGGGGTGCTGAAGGACCGCTGGTAAGCGGGTTCGGCAACGGGGTAGGCAGGGGAGCCATAGGTCCCACAAGAGGAGGTTCCATACTGCCCCCGAAAAGATTCGTCGAGGGATCCGGTGATAGGTGAGGATCTGTCGGCGGAAGAGAGCCCGGCGAAGGGGGGAGATCAGGTAAATCCCCCAACAACAGATCTGGAGGAGTATCCAAGGGGAGGGTTATCCCGGGAAGAATGGGTACAGGTAACAAATCCCTGGAGGGAGAACTGCGAGGGGATGAAGGGGTACCTTCGAGCTCTCTCTGCAGTGTCAGTGGCTCAGTAGGTAGCACACTCGCCTCTGAGGCCGGGTGATCAGAGGGCTGTGGGTTCAGTTCCCACATCTGGCACTTGGGTTAATACCCCAGTACTGACACTGTAATGCAGCATGAGAGGGGTGTTGCATTTCTGAGGTGCCGTCTTTCGGATGAGACGTTAAACCGAGGTCCCATCTGCCTAGATTGGTGGTAGTTCAGGTGGATGTTAAAGATCCCATGGCACTTATCGAAAAGAGTAGGGGAATTTCCCGTGTCCTGGCCAAATTTCCCTCATTCACTAAAAATACCACCAACAGCTTAATCTGGTTCAAGGTCAGTTGGCATTCATCTGTATCCCCCTCCCCCGGGTCGTGCCTGAAAATAGGCAGGATTTGTCTAGTGCACTTACCCGGTCAACAAAAGCAATAAATAAATAAATAAACAACGTCAGGGACCACTAGGGAGTCCAACGGGAGAGAGGATGCATCCATGCGGTAGACGGTGAAGTCGTCGAGCAACTTACTGTTCACAGCCGGGCTGACAATAGCTGGTCGGCTAGTGTCAAACTGATCAGCCTGGGCCGGGTGCCCGGTGGCAGAGCCAGAGGGCTCCCCATCTCAATTATTTAACCAGGTGAGACACACTAAGCTGAAAGCTTGTTTTACAGGTGCAACCTGGGAGCACAAGGAACTTAAGTGACTTGCTCAGGATCACACAGTATGCAAATGGGGGCTGTGGGATTCAAACCCAGGTCTCCAGATTTGCAGCTCAGAGCATTAAACCACTGCACCATACTGTCTCTTCGGCAGAGCTCAGAGCAGGAGACCCTGAAGGAATCTCTGAAGAGATGACCCCCGACTGCCCACTAACATCAGCGGGGGGTGGCAAGGCAAATACATACTTAACATGAATGCATGAGATACAAAGTATAAGCTACAGTATACAGTAATGGTCAGCAAAGGTAGAAAGTACAAGGTTTGCACTGACAATCAGCAAGTGGTGTGACAATACAAGATCTACAATCAGCAATTGGTGTGACAATACAAGATCATGGGCAAAACAGTGCTAGTGGCAGTGGTTTACAAGTCCGGTCTGCAATTATAAACAATACTACAGAGCATGCGAAAGAGGTCAAACAGGGAAGAGGAGAGGGACAGACTGGGGAAACAAATGGGTGGACAAGGCAGGGGTAGTAGTTTACAGGATAAGGGAAAAGGAACAATGGGGGTGGGGGGGGAAAACTAGTGGCCCGCTGCCTAAGTGCTTTATGTCAGAGGTGAGATGGAGCAACCTAGTGTCTCTATGAGGGACAGTGACAGGTAGCAGTCGAAAGGAGCCAGGCTTTCATTGAATGCTTAAAAGCTAGGTGGGTGGAGGATGCTTGAACAGCCAGAGGGAGCTTATTCCAAAGGGAGGGTGCAGCTACAGAGAAAGTTCGCTTTCCCATGGTGGTGGTGATACGAGGAACTACCTGGGGAGGGGTACTGATGAGAACCCTAAGATTCTTAATAACCACTCTGTCTGCCAGGAGGAGTGAGTAGGGGGACAACTGTGGGATACGGAAGGAGAGGTCAACCAGACAGCCCAATGCACATTCAAAGCGACCTTGCAGGGGAAGCCACCCTAGTTTTTGGTAGACTGAAAAGTGGTGCGAGCGATATGGGGCCTGAAGAGCAAAATGACAGAATTGTATGTAGAGTTTAGCCGTGAGAGTAAGGTGGTGGACAGGTGCGAGTAGACTGGGGTGCAATAGTCAAGCAGGGGGGAGAAGGTTTCCATATGCAATGGCCCAGTGCACCTCAGCAGTCAGGTGGAGCTTCTGGTGTATTCATCTCGGTATTACTGATGTGTTCAGAAAAAGAAAGGGAGGGGGTCGAGGGCAACTCCAAGGTATTTAAAGGATGTGACATTTTCCAGAGGCATACCAGCAGAGGTGAGAACTAAGAAGGAGGAGCTGGCTTTAGAGATTTTGGCAAGGAAAGGTTTAGATCCAAAAAGCATAGCCTCAGTCTTTCTTTCATTAACAAGGAGCTTGTTTGAGAGGAACCATTTGTGGACAGATGCAAAGTTGTGTGTAAGGGTGGAGGAGATAGAGTCAACAGATTTTTCACTGTGATAAATGACCAAGTCATCTGCGTAGAGGAAAGCAGAGCAGCTGATGCTGTCCTTGGGGAGCATGTTGATAAACAAGGAGAACAGGAGTGGGCAGAGTATGGAGCCCTGGGGGACTCCAATGAGTACTGGTAGGGGTGGTAGAGGACACCTTATCAATGAGGACTGACTGGGACCTGTTGGATAGATAGCCGATTTCTTATCTTCTTTTCTTTGCTGGAATTGGGTCTTTCATTGGTTCCCCAGGTCTTTTTGGAATAGATGTTTCACCTTTGTCCGAGGTGGTGGTATCAATATCTTTTGGTTTTTCCTTAGCCTGATCTGAAGATGAACCGCTAGGATCCGATGGAGTATCCATCCCATCTTTAAAAACGATGATGAGGTTTTTCCACAGCTTCCACTGGGAAAGTTTTACAGATTTCACAGTAGGCCTGAAAATGGGAGAATCCTGAACAAAATAAACATGAATCATGTTTATCGGGCTTAGCGAAAACTTCCCCACACTTGATAACATTTTTGAATCCAGCAGGCCCTGTCTTTTTCTTTGGCTTATCGGACATAACCACAGATTTTATTTATTTATTTCAGCTTTGAATTAATACCATTGAGCCAAGGGGCTCCTTTACAAAGGTTCCAGGTCAAAAATACAAGACAAAACATTTGCTACAGATATTAAACGGCATACAAAACAGAAATTACAGACAAGGTTACGTGGAGATTCCAGTTACAGCAGTGCTAGGGAAAATAACAACAGCACTCACGGAGTGCGGTACAGTGACTGAGCAGATTCAGTATTCTACTTAGGTCAGAACATTCCTGGGTTACCAAAAGTACAATGCATTGAGTATATTCGCAGCCAGAGAAGGCTTTGTCAAGGGTTCAGTAGAGGGACAAAGTAGTGAAAGAGAGTGAGGACGGGAGGACGAGCTGGAGGGAGGACGATTCCAGAGGAAACGTGAGGAAGAATTTCTTCACAGAACGGGTGGTGGACAAGTGAACACCCTGCCAGAGGAAGTGTTGGGAGCTGAAACAATCACGGGATTTAAGAATACATGGGATAGACAAAGGAATTCTGGAGGTCAGTGGTAAGGGTGCAACAGATTTCTAGGAAAACAAAGTGAACTTACAAGCTCAAATGAGCAGACTGGGTGGGCCGTAGGCCCTCATCTGCCGATGCTATCTGTGTAGAGTTGGGGGAGACAGATGAGGGATTGGGAAGTGCCAATACACTAAAAACCGAAATACGAAGAACAACTACAAAATCGGTTCCCAACCAAAGTTAAACCAGGTTAAAACCCAGACAAGCAGTTTACAGAGTCTAGCGGTTGGTTCCTAAATAGAGGAAAAAAAAAACACTGATCTGTAAAATTTAAACAAAAACCGCTATTAACCAAGGAACAACCCAAACTACAGTTCTAAGAATTTTTTAAAAGAAAACTAAGAAGTCAATCAATCAAAATCTTTATTCAGGCGAGCATCATTGAGCATAGCTCATTTACAAGATGGACCCGATTGGTCATAACAATATAAAGGTACAATTTTACACAAATACAAGATACAGATTGAATATAAAAAAACAGAGACATTATAAATGAACAGATGCAAGAATATTCACAAATATACAAAGCATTGAGCCAATGAAACTGGGTTATAATAAAAAAGGAAAAAAAAAATAAAACAGTACTGAAAGATTAAAGCGAGGGTGATGGGATTTTGGGAAAAAGGTCTGGTAAGAGATAAGTGGGTGAAAGCTAGAAAACAAATTAAGGGGGAAGTGCAAAAAAAAGGGGTGGGGGAAAAGGGGGTATGATAGGACTAGGCCTTGTGGAAACAGTTGCATGGCTCTGGAAAGAGACTAGTGTATAGCTTTTTGAAGGATGCTATTGGAATGAGGGTATTCAACTTCAAGATCTTTTGAAAAGAGTTCCAGATAAGTGCTAGAGTAGCCGATTGCAGCCCTCCCATACCGGGTATAGATAATAGGTATCTTTAGCATGATGAGTCTATTATTCCTTAGGGCATATGGTCTGGATATGACCTGGGTAAAACAATCTGAAATGTAGGATGGTAATTTGTTTGTTAGAGCTTTGTAGATCCATAAAGCAGCACTTTTGTTTCTTCTATGATGTAGGGATGTCCAGCCGACTGCAGCATAGAGAGAGAGAGCAATGGTGGGTGCTGAAAGGAAGGTCTGTAATGAATCTAAGAGCTCTATGATACAAGGTATCCAATTTGTTTAAGTGGGAAAGGAAGCAGTGACCATATAGGAAATCAGCATAATCAATGAGGGATAGGAATGATGCCAGGATTAATCTTTGTTTAGAATCTCTGGTTAGATAATGTTTGATTCTATAAAATAGGCCAAGTCTCTGAGCTTCTTCAGGAGCTCTTCAATGTGGCTAGTGTAGTCAAGTCTATTGTCAATCCAAACCCCAAGATATTTAAATTTATCCACATATTCCAGACTTTCACCAAGGATGGTAGATAATTGGGGAAGGGTGTTTGGTGAGAGAGTGGAAGAGAAGCTCTTGGAGGAGAAGAACATGGCTTTCGTTTTCTTGGCATTTAATAGGAGTTTCTTTTCTAGTAATTTGCTGCAGCAGAGAGAACTCAGATTGTAAAGATCACAGGCTTTTGTTGGTGTAGGATTACTGACATATAGGACAGTATCATCTGCAAAAAGGTGAATATTAGATTTGGTGAGATTGGAGTCAATGTTATTGATGTAAATGGCAAAGAGGATAGGGCCCAAGATGGAACCTTGTGGTACACCTCTTAGGAGTGGTTTTGAGGTAGATAGGTCACCTTCATTTTTCACCTGCTGTAGTCTACCGGAGAGGTAGCATCTGAACCATTGAAGAGAGATTGAGTCGAGGCCTATGGAATGCAGAGGAGATTAGTAGTTCATGGTCCACAGTATCAAAGGCTTTGCTTAAATCCAGAAATACAGCACAGATATTATTCTTTTTGTCTAATTCAGTCTGCCAATCATTAGTAACTTTTGCTAAGGCAGAGATGGTGCTGTGCATGGATCTAAACCCAGACTGAGCTGGGTTAAGGAGATTATTGGTATCAAGGTAGGTACTTAATTGGATGTTCACTAATTTTTCAAGCATTTTGGACAATACTGGTAAGATGGATATGGGCCTATAGTTGTTGAGGTCCATGGGATCACCTGCCTTGAGTAGGGGAAACACTTGAGCTGTCTTCCATATTGAAGGAATAGATCCAGTGGCTAGGGACAAATTGAAAAGGTGAGTTAGGGGGGCTGCTAAGGTGTGCAGTGCAACTTTAGAAAATAGGGGTCCAGAGAGTCTGCACCTGCGCTTTTAGTTGTATCCAAATGGAGTAGTAGGTCTTCTACTTGTTTTAATAGTATTGGCTTAAAGGAAATGAGGAGCCTTTTGTCCTCATTAGACTGGAAGTTTAATTGTGACCGCATTAGATTTGCTGGAGAGGAGTCGAATGCTAGGGCCGGCTGTAGTGAAATGGATTATTGGAAGGCATTCAAGATTTCTTGCTTGCCAGTGATATCCACATTATTTAGGTGCACTTTGGGTGGTAAGACAGGGGTAGAATCTTGTCCTAAGATCCCCTTTATGGTCCCCAGAATCTGGAAGGTTATGATGGAGGCATCCAGTTCAGCTGTGTAGAAGGCACCCTTGGCATTTCTCACTTTTTGTGCAGGAGTTTCTGGCTTTTCTGAATTGAAGCCAATCATTTGGATCCTTGGTCTTTCTTGCCCTTTTCCAGAGCTTATCTCTAGCAAGCAATGCGGATTTAAGGTCAGCAGAGAACCAGCAACAAGATTTGAGCTTGGTTCTGACACTGGAGAGAGGTGCATGTATATTGAGGGCACTTGTGATAATATCATTTAAGACCTGTAGAGCTATCTCTACTGAAGCTGTGAGATAGAAATCTTGCCAGCGTGTGGTGTGACAGAGCATGGAGATATCCTATGATATTAAGGTTCTTTTTAGACCTTCTTGGGAGAAATTTTGCTGGGTTGGATGGCTTGAATGATTATCTTATACCAGCTATGGGACAGTGATCGCTTATGTCACTGAATAGCACTCCAGCGTGAGAATACAGATGAGGCTTATTAACCAACATAATGTCCAGAAGTGTGCTGTTACTTTTGTTTTTTGGGTTAATCCTTGTTGGTTCTTTAATTAATTGAGTGAATCCATGACTGTCACAAAAGGATACTAGGGGTGCGGATGCATTGGCTAGCCAATTTAAATTCAGGTCGCCTAAAATAATGGTGTCTTCTGGGCCTAATTTAATTATAGTGCCCAGGTGGGATAGGAGTTTTAGGCCTGCTGAGGGGGGCCTATAGCAGCCAATTAATTGAAAAGATGACATATTGGGGAGAGATATTTTAAGGGATAAGCATTCGAATTCCTTCTGCTGTGATGTAATATTGAGGCAGGATGCAAAGATATTTGCTTTAACATAAATGGCCACTCCACCGCCCCTGGATGGACGATCAGATCTGAAGAGCTGATAGTTGGGAAGATTTATTTCTCTGTCATTTGTTGCAGATTTGAGCCATGTTTCGGAGATTACCAGAAAGTCAGGTAGTGTGTGCAACCCAGGCCTGTATTAGTGAGAACTTTTTAGGAGGCTGCAGACGCTGATATGAAGAAAACTTAGGCCTTCGTGGTGGCTAAATCAGCTGGGGAGATAGAGCTTTCTGTGGGTCCAGGATTGATTTCAACAGTGCCAACACAAATCAGCAGAAAGAAAATTAATTTAATGAGGGCTTCAAGTGATAGAAGGAAGAAATAGCCAGAGGATTTTCTCTTCTTGCTTGGGGTCCAGTAATTAGAGTGTCTTGAGCCTGCTGTATGGTTAGGTAAATTGTCATATAATACCAGCTTGATAGACAGGTATAGGGGGGCTCTGTACTGCCAAGAATGGAGTTGGGGGCTTATGAAGTACAGAACTGGATGTGAGCCTTTTTGTGGGATACCCCATGGATTATAGTGCAGAAGCGGTAGTGTATACTTGAGGAATTGGAAGACATCCACTGTGGATAACAGAGGGGGCCAGCTTGAATAGCCGCCTTAAACACCAGGGCATGGGCTGTTTCGGTCTCCTCCTCAGGATATGAGGAAGGTGAGAGGCAGAGCAGCATTAAGAGGAACAGCAGCAAGGTGGAAGGTAGCTAGGGTTAAAATACTAATGGTAGTGTGAGAAGTGAAGCTCGGTATTGCTGAGTTAGCTATGGGCGGAGATAGGAGATTCGGCGGGGAAAGTGTGTATAAAGAAACACCCAGGAGGAGGGGTGGGCAAAAAGTTCGCTCATTACCTTTCTGGCTGTCTCTCCGGCCTCTTGGTTCCTTTTCGGCTTAGCGGTTGCCGCCCGCTGGCGTAAGAAGTAAGCTAAGGTAGCGGGTTCCTCAACGGTTGCGAGTAACTGAAGAGGAAATACTAATGGAGATAAATTACAACTAAAAACTAGCCTTAACTATAAAAATAAGGCCGCAGAATAATAAAGAAATAAAAATGTTGTACATATTTTCTAAGAAAATAAATGTTTTCTCAGTCATGCTGAGGAGCAGTCTCAGAGGCGTCTAGCTAGGCAGGCAGAAAATTAAATCTGAGCGTTACAGAACACAGCAGTTGGTAAGGGCAGCAGTTTGAATGGTGGCATGAGCCAAAAGATGTTTCATCACTTGCATAAGTTCCGTTTCTCTCAGAGGCAGTTCAACACATGAGGCTGACTGCTAGAGTCAACCATATTGAAGAATCCCTGGGGTTAGAAGCAGTTATGCAAGAACTCACCATAACAGTAGATCTTTGAGAGGAGCTCTTGTAGCAGGCAATAACCATAATGACTGAGCTGCCAGGTGCTAGGACCACATAGAAAACTTATAGCTAGCAGTATAAAGTGGGAGACTGCCCCCAACGTCAGCATGCCAACGTCCAACCTATGGCATAAAAGGGATGGTCCCCCAGTTCTCCCGCCAGAGACCCCAGCATGTACAGAAACTGGAGAACTGAGGAGGCTCCGCTTGAATAAGGAAGCAGAAAAGCTGTGATGAAGAAAAAGCAATCAGAGGGAGGGAATGCAGTGCCTGCTGCAAGAGCTCCTCTCGAAGATCTACTGTTATGGTAAGTTCTTACATAACTGTACTATCTTAGTTTGAGGGGGTTCTTGCAGCAGGCAGTAACCATAAGAACTGAATCCCAAGCAGTAGAGGAACAGACTCAGTCAACTTGGAGGAGGACCACACCAGTAATAGGGAACTTTAAGACAGGAGGCCCTGGAGGATTTCAAGACCGAAATCAGCTCTACACCTGGAGACAATATCCAAACTATAATGCCTAATAACGGTATGGACAGAACTCAAAGTGGCGGCTGCGCAAATGTCTGCAGCAGACATTTCTGAATGAGGCAGCTGAAGCCGCCATACCACTGGCAGAGTGACCTTTGACCTGGTCTGGCAAAGGCTTGTTGTACTTGGGTAGCAATACACAATGCAATTTGTTAACCACATAGGTAAACACTGTTAGGAAACAGGAACCCCTTCTTTGCTGGGGGCAAACAAAACAAACAACTGGTCAGATTTTCTGATAGAGTGGGTGCGGTCCAAATAGAAACAGAGCACCCAATGAACATCAAGTGTAAGAAGTAAAGCCTTCCTCCGATTAGAATACTTGGGAAAATAAACAGGTAGGTAGATGTGCCGATTCAAAGTAAACTCAGACACCACTTTCGGCAAAAACTTAGGACTGGTCCATAAAGAAACCCTGTCTTTGTGGAAAACCAAGCAAAGCTCTTTACACATCAGAGCCTGAAGCTTGGAAATCCTCAGAGCTGAAATAATGGCAACTAAAAACAATGCTTTCCATGACAGAAAGCATAGCTCACAGCTTGCAGCAGGTTCAAAGTGAGGAAGAATGAGCTTCTCCAAAATGAACAACAGATCCCATGGCAGAACCGGGTCTCTAATGGGAAGTTTCAAATGAAGAATATCTCGCAAGAAGGTGCGGGACAGGTCCAGTTGGGCAATATTTGTGCCATCAATAGGTGCACGGTACGCAGAGATGGCAGAAAGGTGCACCTTGATAGAGGAGTAACCCAGACTGAAGACTGAAAGGGAAAGGAGGTACTCCAGGATGAGGTTCAGCGGACAGGTGAAGGGATCCAAATGCCAGGGAGTAGCCCAGAAGGAGAACGGCTTCCACTTTATGGCGTAAGTGGCTCTTTTGGAAGGCTTCCTAGCGGCCATTAGAACATCCACCGCCCTAGAGGAAACCCCAAAGCTTGCAATGGCTAAGTCTGAAGGAGCCAGATATGGCGATGAAGAGACTTTAGGTCCGGGTGAATTAGAGCACCCTTCTCCTGTGAGAGCAAGTCGGAACAAAGCGGCAGGGAAAGTGGTGGTTCCACTGCTAGTTGTTGCAATAATGGTAATCAAATCTGGCATGGCCAGTAGGGATCTATCAAAATCATCTCCACTCTCAGACTGGCTTGAGAAGAACTCTTTGCAGGAGTGGCAAGGGAGGAAAGACATACAGAAACCTCCCTGCCCAAGAGAGGGACAATGCATCTCGCCAGAAAACACCAGGCCCTAGATCTAGAGAGCAAATACTGGGCAGTTTTGGGTTGAGTGGAGACGCAAAGAGGTACAGCTCGGGACAGCTCCACCTGTTGAAGAAATCCTCGGCCACAGAGGATAGGAGCTCACACTGATGTGTCTTCAATCAGGACCTGTTTAGGCTGTCAGCCAGGATGTATTGGCTGCCTAGAACATGAACTACCATTAAAACCAGGTCGTGTTCTATGGCCCAATGCCAAACTCTCATGACCGCTCAGCACAGACGGTACTAGCGATCCCCCCTCCCCCACTTGTTGAGGTAACAGACTACTGACATGTCTGTCTAAATTAGGAGAGGGCCCTGGAATAGATGAGTCTGAAAGGCCCAAATAGCAAGAAGGATTGCTCTCATCTCTAGCACACTGATGTGGAGATGCTGCTCTTGCTGAGACCAGGTCCCTTGGGTCTGATGGTCTGCTACGTGGGCACCCCAGCCCAGACTTGACGCATCTATCATGGAGAATCTGACGTGGAGATTCCGCTTGGAAGGGAACCCCCTCTGAGGAGGTTGAAGGGGTTCAGCCACCAAGACAACATATGCTGCACAGGGTTAGATACAAGGATCCCCTGTTCCAAGCCATCTGTGCACTGGTCCCATTGAACCCAGAGGGACACTGAGCCACCCTCATGTGCAGGTGGGCTAGAGGAATACTGACTATGGCTGCCGCCATGTGCCACAAGAGCCTGAGGAACGACCTGGCTAGGACTTGACGCAACGAAGACACCAAATGGGCCTGTGCTTGCAAGCAGTCTGCTCTGTCTGGAGGCAGGAAAGCTTTGCCCTGAGCCAAATCTAAGATCGCTTCAATGAACTGTAATCATTGACTTGGCCAGAGGGAGGACTTAGGGAGGCTCAGGGTGATGCCCACTGTCCGAAACAAACTGAAGATGATCTCCTTTATCAGAAGCAGCTGGTCTCTGGAGGGGGCTGTGAGATGCTAGTCGTCCAGATAGGGGAAGACAAAGACCTTGCCTCCTGAGGGCCGCTGCCACTACTGCTAGGCACTTGGTACAGACTTGAGGGACTGAGGAAAGGCAGAAAGGCAGGGCTCTGAACTGGCAATCGTTCCTGGAAGCAAAAGCAGAGGAACCTCCTGTGGGGCCAGAAAACCTGGATGTCGAGGTAGGCATCTTGCATATCCAGGGAGCAAAGCCAGTCTCCTTGACGAAGCAGGGGAAACAGACCCTGAAGGGTAACCATCCTGAAGCATTTGTACTCTATGAACAGATTCAGGTGGCAGAGATCTAGACTTGGTCACAAATCGCCAATCTTCTTTGGGATCAGGAAAAAGTGGGAATAGAAGCCCATTCCCTTTTGAGTTAAACAGAACGAGTTCTATGGCCCATTTGAGCAGAAGTGCCTGGGTCTCCTCCTGTATAAGGGCAACATGACCTGGAGGGTAATGGGAGTGCAAGAGAGAGTTGTCTGGGGGTATCTCCTAAAATTCGAGTGTGCACCCCCCTTCTACAAGCTGAAGCACCCACTGATCCAAAGTGATCTCATGCCATCCATCCAGGTAAACGGAGGAGTGAACCCCATTGCCTCTCCCAAAGCTTCTGCTGGGGGGGGGGGGGTCAGGTAAGGAGTCATGCTGAAGAACCTGGGATGGGCAGGGCGGCAGAAGAGGCTCTAGGGGCTGAGGCTCCTGTTGCCTGGGAGGTGGCCTTAAGTTTGGAGGCTCCCCAGGGCTGCTGTCCCAGAGACTGCAGACGCTGGTTCCTCTGAAAGGGCTGACAGTGGTGGAGTTTTGGCTGGGAACGTACCAACTTTAGGGCCTGACCAGATTCCTGTAGGCAGGAGATAATGTTGTGAACATCCTCATCTAAGAGAACCCGCCCCCTAAAGGGGCATCAAGGATTTTGGCCTGTACATCAGGGGCAAAGCCTAAAACCCTAAGCCAGGAATGGCAATGAATACCAGTGGCTGTCGCCCTTCCGACCACATCTGCGGTATCATAGGATGCTTGCAGGACAGGATTGATGACATCTGACCCAGACTTCAGGAGTTGGGTCAACTGGGACTTAGTAGTGTCCTCTGGGAGGGTTTGCACCAACTCCATAACTTTGTGCAACATGGCATTTTGGTATTGGACCATGTGGGCTAGGAAGTTAAATAAGCTAATGGCCATGGTGGCTGAGGCATAGACCTTCTTTCCTAAGAAGTCGACCTGCCTACATTCCTTATCTGGAGGATGTGTGCTAAGGTGTCTGGGCCTCTTAGTACGGTTGTGAGTGGCGTTCATGACCACTGAATGACATTCATGACCACTGAAACAGCAACGGAATGCTCCCCATGAAAGGGCTTCTCCTTGGGGGCATGATAAAGTCTGTCTGCCTTTTCAGGTAAGGCCATGGGTGGAGGATGCACGAGTCCAGGCGGCCCTATTAACATGAAAGACAACACCATTCTCTGAACCACTTTGTCCTTATGCATGACTGGATAAGGTTCTTTGTCAGATAAGGCCTGAAGTTCGCCACTCCTTCGGGCTGAACCCATAGCAACTAAAAAGAACACCTTTTAGGACAACACTTCCAATGGTACTGATGAAAGCAGTTCGAAGGGTTCTTTACAAAGCGCATGCAATACTAGACTCAGATCCCATGGAGGAACAGGAGATCGGAAGAGAAGTCAGCTCCTGCTGACAGCTTGCAGAAAATGGATAACCTCCTGGTTAGTCCCGAAGGACAAGCCCAAGGAGACTCCAAGGGCTGACGCTGACCCTTCATGGTGCTCAAGGCCAAACCTTTTTCCACTCCTTCCTGCAAAAAGTTCAAAATCTGGGAACTGTGACTTTAGAAGGATGGATACTTTTCTCTCTGGCCCAAGCTGAAAGAGTGGTCCTCATGAGAGTATAAGCTGCCAACTTGAAATTATTTCTGGCAGCCATCAGGGTGTCCACCACCTTTTTAGAGAAATCCTGTTTTAAGAGACTTTTTTCAGAAGCAAGGCCACAAGCTGCATTGCTCCCAGATTTGGATGCAGAATGGGGTCTTGGGAGAGAAGGTACCCCATACAGGGAGTTGAAATGGTCTGTGTTAAGCTAGGTTCACTAGGTCCAAGAACCATGACCTCCTTGGTCTTTCTGGAGCTATCAGAACAAAGCTTCCTCTTGAGTGCCTCATTTTACATATGACCTAGTGAAGAAGTGGCAGAGGAAGGAAGGCATACGTTCTGCCAGAATTCCATGCCTGTGACACAGCAGCCACTGTCTTTACCCTGGAACACCGGTAGTGGCACAAAAAAAAAAAAAAAAAAATAATCGCTGTACTTGAGCACTTTGGCTGGAGGCGAACAAGTTGGATCTGTGGATGACCAAATCTTCTGCACAGAAGGTTAAACACCTCTGGGTTCAGCATCCACTCCCCTAGGTGGAAATTCTCATTGACTTGCCGTACGGCCTGAATGTTCAACTCTGCCACCAAGTGAAATGCTGACAGAGAGAGAAGGTTCTCCTTTGCTCACAGCAGATCAGTTGCTTCTTTTAGCATTTCTCTGCTCTTTGCAACCCATTGATTATTTATGCCACCATGACAATGTTGCCTGTTCTTATTTTCACAGCTCTTGACTGCACCAGATTTCAAAAATGAAGGACAGCGAGGCGCACAACCTTCATCTCCAGGACTTTGATGTGTAGTAGATGTTCTTGCGCAGACCAAGCCTCCTGAATGGGAATGTGGTCCAGCACTGTACCCCAGCCCTACAGGCTGGCATTGGTTGTCAGAATCAACTCTGGAGGGACTTTGTTGTTTGTTTGTTTTATTTATTTATACCGATAGGACCATGGGCCAAAAATGACCTATTTTCATGGTTGATCAATATAAAATACATACAACTTAAAAAGAAAATACAAATAAAAAAGAAATATAAACATACAAATACATATAAATATGTCTCAACATTAGCATTCAATAACATTTACACTTGCACTCTGTAAAAAGGTACTCTTTCAACCTACAGTATGCCTAAGAGCGCAAAGGAAAGGGTTCATACAGTCAAAAGCAGACTGTATTGCATTAAAAAAAGTAGGTAACATGTAAGACAATGCCTTTTGTCCAAGGGAAGTACGCATTCTTGGAATGCAAAGAGAAAAATTATCTGTTGACCATGTATTTACAGTAGAGTTCTGTTTTTTAAAGATTAAAGAGAAACAATCTGGGATTCTGTTAAGCATCACCTTTTTTGCCAAAATACCCAATTGGAGTTTATATTTTCTGACCAAAGGAAGCCAGCCCACTTGCTCTCGGAGATTACAATGATGGATCCTTTGTGGGGATTTCACTACAAATTGAGCGACTGAATTAAGCAAACACCTTTACCTTAGATAACAGTCCCTCCCTTGTAGAATAATAAAACAAAACCCCAAAAATCAATTAACGGCAATAAAACACTTTGGGCCAACAGAAGACGTGTAGTATCAGTGAGTAAAGGAGATAACCTACATAAGGCCCCTAGTTGCTGGTGAGTCGCCTTCACCATTTGAAGAATATGAGATTCATAAGAAAGATTCTCATCCATCAATGACCCAGGTACTTAAATTGTTTAACTCTTTTCGATCAAAAGTACCAGAGACAGTATACAATGACAATACGGGATCCAAATTCAAATTTTTTTTGGTATTTGCAAAGACCATAGATTTAGTTTTTTCTCATTTAAAACCAATCCATGAACTCTGAACCAATTCTGTACCTCCAAAAAATCATCAGCTAAAACTTTCTGAACATGGGGAGACCCTTTGTTCAGATTCTCTAAACTAACCCACCAACTCTGGGACTGCCGCAGGAGTGGGAAAACTTAAATCCTGGCCTGACAGTCCGAGATCGGATCCCAGGCTGACAGCAACTCGATCTGGAGTGGCGGTATGTGAAGTGAGTCCATGGAACCAATTCTGTCATCATCACTGTGAGGACCAGAATTTGCAGCAGGCTGTGAGTTGAAGCCAACCGGCTCCTCAGCCACTGAACCTCTCTCAACAAGGTCTTCTTCCTCACTGCCAAGAGGAAGACTTTCTCCACATCCATCTTGAGCACCACTCCCAAGTGCTCCAGGGTCTGCGATGGCTTGAGAGAGTTTTTCTCCAGATATACTACTCAGCCATGAGATTCCAAAACCTCCAGAGTCCTGGTCACTGATTTCCTCTCCAGTGGAGCAGACTGCTAGAGCCAGAGTTTGACATGTTTTTAGGGTACTAATTCGGTCCAGGTTCAGCAGGGTATAGTTCATGTTCGGTTCAGTTTGATTTGATAAGTAGAAGTTTGGGTTCGAGTTCAGTTCGAGGTTTTTTTTGCATCATTTATTAGTTTGAGTTCTAACAAATTCACCCCACTGCCTCCATGTGAGTTCTCCTCATGTCACATGGTCTGAGTTCAGGTGCGGTTTGGGTTCATCTTTTTTTTTTTTTTTTTTTAAGGGTTCAAGTTCAGTTCAGATGAAAAATCAAATAGTTCGAGTTCAGTACTTCTGACGAACCCTGGCTCTACACACTGTGCGTGAATTAGCAAATTATCCAGGTAAAGACAGATATGATGTCACTCCTGTCAGAGTTGAGCCACTAGGACTATGAGCACCATCGAGAACACTCCAGGGCCTGTTGCCAACCTAAATAGAAGCACCCTGTACTGGAAGTGTTGCACCAGGACCATGAACCTAAGGAACCTCTGATGAGACTGCTAGATGGGAATGTGGAAATATACATTCTTCAGGTCAATGGATGCTAGATAATCCCCCGGCTGGACAGCCCAGATGATTGATGGTAATGACTCCATCCTGAAGGTCATGTGGCAAACAAACTGCTTACCTGTTTCAGATCTAGAATAGGTCTGAAACCCTCTGACTGTTTGGGAACCACATAATAAATCAAGCAGAATCCCTCACCTCGTTTGCCAGGAGGCCCTGGAACAATTGCCCAGATATGAGTGAGGTGATCCAGCGTCTACGACAATGCTTGTCTCTTCATGGGGTTCTCTGGTACAGGGGATGACAAAAAACATCCCTTTGTGGGAATGGTTGAAAACTCCACTGCATAACCTAAAGCCAGAATCTCCAGAACCCAAGCATCTGATGTTATCTGGGCCCTTCGTGTGTAAAAATTGTGCAGTCTTCCAGCAAGGGAAGGGAGGCAGAGATGGGCCCACATACCCTCAATGAGATGCCACCTGTTCACCCAGGAACTCCACTGCATTTTCAGGAAAGAGCGCCTGTGCCACCATTGCCCTTGAATCCAGAGTAGGATCCTTTACTCCTCTGGTTCCCAACATTTTGAAAGGGACAAAAAAAACTCCTCAATACTGCCTCTGTTGGCTGCCTCCTCTGCTTTTCAAAGTTAAGCTGGTCTTTTGCTGTTTTGACACTGGAAGATGGCCCTTTTTATGCTAGATAGCCTTCAAAATGTCATCCAGGCCTGAATTAAACAATAAGCCTCCCTCAAAGGCTAAGTTAGTTAAACAACTTGGTCTTTGACACCTTGTCAGCAACCCAATGCCATAGTCACACCTCTCACACGATATAAGTGGAGTGAGCTGACATACGTTAAGTTCTCCACCGTGGCATCCCCTAGAAAGGTGGAGGCCAAGGATATCAACTGCAAAAGGCTCATTCCCTCAGAATCCGGGAGAACAAATATACCCAGCAATGTAACCCACAAGTTTAAAGCTCTGGCAACAATAAAGCAGGCACAGGAGGTGTAGAGGCTTGCGTCATTGGAGGTGAAGGCTCTTCTGCATGAAACATCCATTCACTTGTCATGCATATCTGCCAAAGCCAAAGACCCTTCAACTGAGATAATGACATGCCTGGGCCGGCCCATTGGTGCAAGGTAGGATTTCCGCCTGCAACGCTGGAGACCCGGGTTCAAATTTGGACTCTGGCTGTCAGAGGACTAGAGGGTGTGTGTATATATTATATATCTGAGCGTCCCATGGACTGCTCTCCTGCTCCCGAGGGTGGGGGGATATCCGGTGCAAAAGTGTGGTCCCCTGGTGGAGGCGGAGGGATCCAATGCAACCAGCACCTGATATGTGAGAAGGCGTGACAGACATCGGGTTCGTCCCAATAACTTCATTGCACGTCCCGCCTCCTGAGGGGATTAGCATCCACAAAAAATGTTGCCTGTCCCAGGGATGATGCCATCTCCTGGTACTGCAGCCCCCAAAGTACCGACCAAGATCATGTTCCAGCTGAATGACCCACCCTTGCCCCTCCCGAGAGAATAAGCCAAGGAGCCCTGCCGGTCACGGTGATGCGGCGGTAACCGGACCTGTCTCGGTGGGGTGGGGGTCATCTCAGTGGCCCCATAATGGAGGGGTAAGCCAGGGAAAATCAGGGATTACAGGGGGAGCAGTGGGTCCAGGAGGTAGGGCTGATAATATGGGACAGGCAGCAGAATTACGTAAAGCTTTATCAGCCAGGAGAATGGGTTTCCCCACTTGCAAGTATTTTCCTCCATAAAGGGGAAACACTGTACCTTGTGTTTCGGTAGATATTTTCTTTGGTCCATACCTGCCTATTCCTGTTCAATAATCTGGTCAAAGTGAATAAAGTTTGGAAAACACTTTAGAGTGGAAGAAGATGACGTAGACAGGATAGGATTCATTATCTATGGCCTCCATAGATTGTACCTCCTTCAGCTGCAGTGTCCTACAAGCCTCAGTTATCAGATAGCACAAAGATTTGGTATAAAACAGGGGAGGGATAGGAATCCTCCTCTTCGGCTCCATTCACTCCCCTTCCTCCTCCTATCATCATCATGTAACTTCTTTGGGTCAGAATTTACCCCAAGATCCCCGACATCCTTGTCCTGACACTCTGTATGGTCAAGGTCGGGGGTCTGCCTGCAGATCCATATTAGCAAACTTGTCCTGCTCTGGTGCTCCTGGACATTCCTGTATGCCCCCCCCCCCGACCTGAGGGACCTGGCTTGGGTGTGTGTAGAGGGATGTCCTGCAGAAATCCAGGGCTCAAAAGCTCATCTAAGAGCAACCACAAAGATTTACACATTTCTGCTTTGCCACCACTAACCGGTACACCAGGTGTACCCCCGCTCACTGGGTGTTCCGACTTGGGGGGACTGTAGACTGTAAAAGACATATTAGCTTTAATAACATTATGGGGGCAATAGGAACCCATGGAGAGGGTCACATTTCCCTTTTGCAGGTCTTGCATCGTTTGAAGACTAGAGGTCTCCGACAACCCACGGTGCCAAAACACTAATCCAACAGATGCCCAAAACAAAGAATAACAATAAACTGCCAGGAGTTGCCGCTTATTATGTGAGTGTAAATGAAGGAATGCTGCCGTGATCACCATCCCATGTCAGGAAAACACAAGCAGATTTGTTCCTGCCAGCCTACAAACTCCAAAGGCTGTAGGAGGAATGATCACGCTCAGCCTGCAGTGCTAAGCTGGCAGGAAATCACAGTTGCCGTGTCTAGCACTTATAAAAGTGCTGGCGCATGCTCACAAATATTGCATATGCGTGCTGTCACGCCCTGTGTGGGGCGTTAGTATGTGGGGGGGGGGGGCCCCCAAGCACAGAAGCGCTGAGGCTCTGGGAAGTCTCTAGTGAGACACCACATTGCAAGCTCATTGACCAGGGCTCAGAAAAATGGCGGGAAGCCGTGTGACTCAGGACAACCATTAAGAACCACCACAAAGTTCTGGTAACAGATTCCATCCTCCCCCAACCCGAAACAGCCTGAAGGAAGGCAAACAGTAGGCTTGGATTCCTTCTCTTTTTTTTTTCTTGGCCTTTTTTGTACCACAACAGCAAACCAAGTTTCACCAGACAGCAAAAGCAAATATCACCCCTGTGGTCCTTTGGGGAGATGCAAAATTAGACAGTAGGGAGACACTGGGAACGCCTCAAGTTAGAACCTGAGACTATCCCCCAAGAAACTACAGTTACACAAAACCTACCATAACAGTAGATCTTAGATAGAATCTCTTGCAGCAGGTCACACCTTTGGAACTATAGCTGTCAGGTACTAGGACCACATGGAAACTTTTCTAGCTAGCAGTCTACTGGGGCCGCACACGACGATGTCAGCCGACATTGCTCCTCATATGTGGGCAACCCCACGCTCTCCTCAGTTCTCTTGCTGGAGACCACATACAGAGGATGTCCTAAGAGGGAACAGAGAGTGAGCAGAGGTTCCCACCACTGTATGATGAAAACAAGAAGGTCACATATCCTGGAGGAGAAGACAGACACAGAAAGCAAGGTGGGGCCATAGCTTGCTGCAACAGATTCTCTCAATCTACCATTACGGTAACGTCTTATGTTACGGTACCATCTTCATCACGGTTATCTCTTGCAGCAAGCCACACCTTTGGAATGAGTTCCAAGCAGTTCTGACATAGAGACTGTCTGAGTGGTCGGAAACAGGAGGCTCAAGAAAGAAGGCCTTGGATCACAGCTAGGCTGAAACCTGCCCTTCCTCTAGAAGCAATGTCCAGGCTGTCCTTTCTAGTGAAAATGTGGACAGTACTCCAGGTAGCAGGTGAACAAATCTCAGCAGCTGAAACAGGCAGCAAAGGTGGACACACCTCTAGTTAAGTGGCCATGTACAGCATCAGGAAGTTCTTTACTGTATTTCCTATAACAAAAAGTAATGCAGTTGGCCAACTATTTGGACAAGCACTGCTTTGAAACTGGCATGCCCTCTTTCCCAGGGGCAAAAGAAACAAAACAGTTGCATGAACTTCCTAACGTCCTTCATACGGTAAACATAATACTGGAGAATTCCATGTACATCTAAAGTATGGAGCAATGGTTCCCCTGGATTGGCATGCTCTGGAAAATAAACCGAGCAGCAGGTGGATGGACTGATTTAAAGTAAACTCAGACACCACCTTAGGTAGGAACTTAGGACTGGTACGTAAAGATACCCTGTCTTTGTGAAAATTCAAATGAGGAGGCTCACGCGAAAGCCTGAAGCTCAGAAATCCTTTTGAGCAGAAGTAATAGCAACTAAAAATAAGGCTTTCCATGACAGAAAGCGTAGCTCACAAGTCATAGCTGGCTCAAACTGAGCCAAAGTAAGCTTCTCTAACAAAATTCAGATCCCAAGGTGCGGCTGGATTGTGCACGGGTGACTTCAAATGTAGAATGCCTTAAAGAATGTATGAGACACATCTAGCTGGGCAACCATACCGCCGTCAATAGGTATGTGGAAGGCCAAAATGGCCGACAGGTGTACCTTAATGGAAAGTACTGCAGCCCGGTACTGAACACAGACCTTCAGGACTCCAGTACCCGATTCACTGGACAAGTGAAAGGATCCAGGTGGTGGGAAGCAGCCCACAGAGCAGAATGCTTCCACTTCATAGATTAAGTGGCCCTGGTGGAGGGTTTCTATTAGCCACCTTCCAAGAAACTCCAAACACAGCAATGGCTAAGTCTTCACGAGCCATGCATGAAGGTGATGGACTAGAACGCCCTGCTCCTATGATAGCATGCCAGGGCAGAGGAATAGGAGGTTCCACTTCCAGCTGCTGCAGCAAGAGGAAGCAGATCTGACGAGGCCA
Organism: Neoceratodus forsteri; assembly: GCA_016271365.2. NCBI lineage: Eukaryota > Metazoa > Chordata > Ceratodontiformes > Ceratodontidae > Neoceratodus > Neoceratodus forsteri. The sequence continues at coordinate 261,714,703 of CM057452.1, read as the reverse complement.
GAAAGGAGCCAAGAGGATCAGAGTGGCCCTTCCATCCGAGGCTTGATCAGAACCCCTTTTCAAGAGAGGGACAACACGTCTTGCCAGAAAACTTCAGGACCTGGAGCAAACAGAAACATGGTAGTTTTGCACTGAATGGGGACGCAAAAAGGTCCAACTCAGGATGACCCCACCTGTCGAACAGGTCCTCTACTACTGAGGTTAGCATCTCCCATGCGGGCATGTGGGACTGTGAGCAGCTGAGCCTGTCCGCCAGGGCATTCTGGACGCCGGGAACATGCACAGCTGACAGTTATAGGCCATGTTGTACAGCCCAGTACCAGACCCTCATCGCATCCCAACAACACAGAGGATATGGGTGGGTCCCCCCACTTGCTTGTTGATGTAGTGGACTACACTGATGTTGTCCATCTTCACCAGCAGATGGCCCAGGGAGAGGTGGGTCTGGAAGGCTTGTAGAGCATACAAAATGGCACTCATCTCCAAGATGTTGCTGTAGAGTGTGGCCTACACTGCGGACCACATCCCTTGGGTCTGATGAGGCCCCAAATGAGTTCCCCAGCCCAACTGCAAGGCATCCGTGGTGATAATTTACTGAGGGGAAGGAATGAGGAAGGGAACCCGCTTTCAACAGGTTGCTGGGTCCCATCCAACATAGCAGCACCTTTTGACCAGGGAGGAAATTAGGACTTGCTGTTCTAGGTCGTCAGTCTGCTGATCCCATTGGACCCTCAATGTCCATTGGGGAATCCACATGTGCAATCTGGCTAGAGGCATCGTAACGATGGCCACAGCCATCAGCCCAAGAGCCTCAGGAAAGTTCTGGCCGTGACATATCAGCTGCTGTAGTATCCTTGGATGCATCACATCTGATCCTAGAGCTTTAGCTATCTTAAGGGCTGCAAGACCTTTCAGGACCCTCTCAGTACTAAGTACTGGCTGCCTCATGTCCGGGACTCCCATAGCGGCTGCTTTGATGTCACTTTCTGGCATGGACCTGCTGTCTTCTTTAGTAAATAATGAGCGAAAGTAGGTGTTTTTTTTTTTTTTATTTGAGTCTAGGATTACCCAGTATCTTTGAGCCAGGGCTCTTTTACAAAGGTTCCACGTCAGTGAGTACAGTCATAGAGTTTCATTTACAGTATACAACAATCAGTAACACTGATGGTCGCAACATGTTATTACAAGGGTTTCTCACATGAAACACACAAAAGTGGATACATAGAGGTAAAGGAGACATGGGAACTGGAAACAGATAGGCAAAGGAGATGTGAGAGGTGGGTAAGGAGAGGGGGGTGGGGCAGGGGTATAGCAGCCTAAGGGCTTTGTCTGGAGGTGTACAGTAGTAAGTGCATTAGATGGGCAGTGGTGGAGGCAAGGGCTGGGCGGTGGGGCAAAAAGGCAGGCAGCAGGAAAACAAAGGCAGAAGTAGTAATTCAGGACTGCAGCCTTTGGCTCATTCTCTTCCATCACCCTACCATCCTCAACCAGCCCTGCAATGGCTGCCCCCCCCCCCCTTTTTTTCACTGATATATCTAAAAAACTGTTTTTCTCTCCATTCTGGATCCCCTTTGCGATACGCAGCTGTGTGTCAGCTTTCCTCTCTCCAACAATCCTTTTCACCCCAGGTGCATGACTTTATGCTTTTTTGGCATTAAAACCCTTCTGCCACACCCTAGACAAATGTCCTTAGCAATAAGGAGGGAGGAGAGATTAATACAGAGTACTAGGACTGTCTTGTAAACAGGACTCGTATGTCCTAATGACATGTTCTGTTTAAAAATACAATTTTTACTTTACTTACCCCTAGTGAAATAAGCCAGAATATTGAATATATTTAAAAAAATTCCTTGGATACTTAAAAAAAAACAAAAAAAAAAAAACACATGCTTTAAATTTAACCCCCTCTTCCCAGCAGATTCAGATTACTAGAAAACCTGCTTTTAATTCAACCCCCTTTCCCTCAGCTGATTCAGATTATGTAATCATGCCAGTTTTACCATCTCACTTACCTTGGTAACAACCTCCCGAACCTTCTTGCCCAGCGCCGCAGGAAACACATTCAGGACATTGTATCTAGGGACAAGAAACAACTTCTTTAGCACCTGGAATAGAGTGATCTCCCCTTCCTTCAATGAGCAGCTCAGCTGGGTTAGCAACTTTTTTCCCCCACAGCAATTTGTTTACCCAGGAGAGCCCAGCTAAGATGCAACATCTCATTTCCAGTGGGGTCCTGTTTCTATCCATTTCCACAGCTGGCTGGAATAGAGCACTGGAAGGTTAGGTCACTTGCCTACAGTCACACAGTATTTGGCTTTGCTGAAGTCTAAACCTGTGATCTGTTTCCAAGGCAGTGCGCCAACTATTAGACCACACAGTCTCCTAATAAAGTAACACAGTGTCGGCAAAAAAGGACCATTTGCCCTAATTTTCCCTGCGTATTGCTACACCTTAGACCCAGTTTGATTGCCGGTGTCCCTCCCCCTCCCTCTGTTTTATGCCAATGTATCTATCCTAGATCTAGTACTGACCAACAGGGAAAGGATCACAGATTGCCAGGTAGAAGGTCACCTGGGGGCCAGTGACCATCACATGGTATGGTTCAATTTGGCCACTACAACTAAATCATCCCATTCCAAGGCAAAAATATGGGACTTCAGAGGAGCGGACTTTGATAAGATGGCCAACAGAGTTAAGCTAGCCCTGGCAAAAAGAAATACAGGTGAGGGGGGTACAGGCAAAGAGGGCAAGCATTAAGGATGCAATACTTGAAGCAACATCCCATTGTGTTACAGAGAAAAGGAAGTGGAACAGAAGAATGAAACCACTTTGGTTCTCAAAAACAGTAGCAGAAAAGGTCAGAGCCAAAAGGCTGGCCTTCAGGAAATATAAGGGAATGCAGTGGGATGAAAACAGGGAGGCATACCAAACTTCCCAAAGGGAAGCAGGGAAGGCAGTAAGGCAGGCAAAGGCCCAGGCCGAGGAAACATTAGCACAGACAGTAAAAGAAGGTGACAAGACTTTCTACAGACACATTAGTGAAATGAGAAAGTCCAGAGGGGGTACTGCTAAGATCAAAGGAGATAAGGGGGCATGTGAGGAGGAGGAGGAGGACCATGTAAAAGCATCTATCCTAAACAGATACTTCTGCTCAGTATTTACTGAAGAGAAGATGGGCAGGGCCCACAGCTCAGCACCATGGACACAGGGGGAAGAGAGGTGAGCACTAGTCCCTTCACAAAGGAAAAGGTTCTACAAGAGATCGATAAGCGCAGGGTGGACAAGGCAAAGGGAACTCATGGCATACATCCCAGGGTACTAAAGGAGCCAAGTGTGGAATTAGCAGAGCCATTATCAGAACTGTTTAGTGAGTCTCTGAGCACAGGAGAGGTCCCAGAAGACTGGAGAAGGATTCATGTGATCCCGCTCCACAAGAGTGGTAGCAGGGAGGAGGCAGGGAACTACAGACCAGTCAGTCTTACCTCAGTAGTGGGCAAGATTATGGAAGCACTCCTTAAGGAAAGAATAGTGCAACACCTGGAATCCATAGGAGCACAGGATCCAAGACAGCATGGGTTTACAAAAGGAAGGTCCTGTCAAACTAATCTCAGATTTCTTTGACTGGGTAACCAGAGTGGTGGACCAAGGGGGAGCAACTGATGTTGCATACCTTGACTTCAGCCAAGCTTTCAATACTGTTCCACATAGAAGATTGATTAATAAGCTGGGTAGGCTCGGGTGGGTCAGACATTGGTCAATTGGGTGGCAAACTGGTTGTCGAGCAGAAAACAGGGAGTGGTTGTAAATGGTATACAGTCAAAAGAGATGTAAGTCACAAGTGGGGTACCTCATGGATCAGTCCTGGGGCCAGTCCTCTTTAATATCTTCATCAGTGACACTGCAGATGGACTGGAGGGTAAGGTTTGCCTCTTTGCAGATGACACCAAGATCTGCAACAGAGTAGATGATCCAGATGGAGTGGGCAGAATGAGAAGAGATCTGGATAAACTAGCAAAATGGTCGGAAGAGTGGCAACTGGGGTTTAATGCAAAGAAGTGTAAGATCATGTACATAGGGAAAAAGAAACCCTGAAGCCACCTATAGGCTCGGAGGAGAGTTGCTGGCAATCACAAAAGAAGAAAGAGACTTGGGCATCATCATCACTGATGACCCGAAATCATACAAGTAGACCACTAAAGCAGTAGGTAAGGCTAGGGGGATGTTAGGGTGTATTAGTAGGGGTATCACAAGTCGGAAGAGAGAGGTAATAATCCCTCTTTACAAGACACTGGCTAGGCCCCGTCTGGAGTACTGAGTGCAGTACTGCAGGCCACACCTTCACAAGGACATTAACCAAATTGAGGCAATCCAGAGAAGGGCAACCAAAATGGTGCAGGGACTGCATCAGAAAACATATGAGGACAGATTAACGGAGCTCAATATGTATACCCTAGAGCAAAGGAGGGAGAGAGGTGATATAATCGAAACATTCAAACACCATAAGGGCATTGACAAGGTGAAAGAGTCCAACATGTTTCAATATGAGAAAAATAGCAGGACAAGAGGACACAGCATGAGATTAGAGGGGAGGCCGATTAAGGGATAATGTGAGGAAGTTCTTTTTCATAGAAAGAGTGGTGGATGCATGGAACGGCCTTCCTCAGGAAGTGGTGGATATGAATACAGTACAGGGCTCCAAACAGGCATGGGATAGACATAAGGGAGCAATACAGGCGAGCATGAATAGATAGGCCATTGACAGAGCAAAGGCCGATGGCACATTTATAAGGTAGAAAAAAGAAATGGGCAGACTGGATGGGCCTTGCAGTCCTTATCTGCCGTCAACTTCTATGTTTCTATGTTTTTATCCCACACATGCTTGAAGGTCCCCAATGTCTTTGCAGCCACCACCTCTTCTGGCAGATTGTTCCAGGCATCCACCACCCCTTCTGTGAAGACACATTTCCTCATATTCCACAAACTCCCTACCATCCTCAAGCTTCACTGCATACCCCTGTGTTCAGGTGCTCCACATCCTCAGAAAAAGAGACTCCCCTCCTACACCTTGTTGGCCCCCATGAGATACTTGGTAGGTCTCACTCATATTCCCTCCTGCTGTCCTCTCCTCCAGGGAGTACATGCCAAGTTCCCGCAGCCTCTTCTCATATGGTTTCTCCTGCAAACCCACACCATTTTGGTAGACCTTCTCTAGACCTCTTCCACCATGTCAATGTCCTTGTGGAGGTGCGGCCTCAGCAGTGAGCGATACAGAGGCAACACCACCTCCCTTTTCCTGCTAGAAATCCCCCTCCCTATGCACTCAAGCATCCCACTAGCCTTACATACTGTTCTGCCACCTTAAGATATTCAGTTATAACTACCCTAAGGCCCCTCTCTTGCTTGGTGACTGTAAGTAGCCCTCCCCCCATCTTATACACAGCACCCAGGTTTCCCTGCCCCAGGTACATGACTGTGCTTTGTGGCATTAAAACCCAGCTGCCACACCCTAGACCACTCCTCTAATTTATTTATTTTTTAATGACATGTTTGATAACCAGGGTGGTATAATGGTCAGAGGGACCATTTCAGGAACAATCTAGATAGCACATACATTGGATTCAACACACATTTATATTAGAATCAACATACAAATCAAGGTGGTACATACAGTCACGTCAAGCACAGTAAACAATTCATACAAACCAAAACTGAGGCAAAGGGATACAGTTGGTGTAGGAAGACTGCCACATCCCATGTCAGGAAGGGCGATTTGAAGAAGTGGAAAGTGCCTAGTAAGTGAAGTGTGACTGGTAAACCATTCCAGAGCCTGGGGGCAGTGATGGGGAAGACTCTCTGACCCATCTTGGTGGCAGTCAGGGGATGGTCAAGGAGACGTTGGGAGAAGGATCTCCGTTCCCGTGTGCCAGTCCTAATACTAAGAAGTCTTGTTTTGGGGGGGGGGGGGGTTAACGCCATCACAGAGGGACTTATCAATCAGGGTACCCATAAGGTAGTCTTGGTGAGCTGCAGTTTCTCCAGATCCCTTAGCATTCTCTCCACCCCTTCCTGGGTGTCCCTACTGCTTCCGCTTTCTGTGTCATCTGCAAGGAGACACAGCTTCCCCTCCAGTTTCTCAGCAATGTCACTTATAGAACATAGAAACAGATTCTATTGGCAGAAAAGGACCTTTAGGCCCATCCATTCTGCCCTTTTCCCTGCTCATTCCTTCATCACTGACATTAGTTGGTCATAGATGCTACTCCCTCCCACCATTCCTCTGCCTAATATGCCCCTGTGCCAATCCTACACGTGCTTGAAGCTCCCCACAGTTTTTGCCCCCACTACCTCCTCTGGCAGTCTGTTCCCCCTTTATTAAGACACTGAAGGGGACAGAACACAGTACTGATCCATGTGGCAGTCCACTGGTCACTATCCCATTCCCCGAGTGACTACCATTTACCATCATCCTTTGCCTCCTATCCTTCAACCAGTTCGATACCCAGCTTACCACCTTCTCCCCAACCCTGAGGATGTACAGTTTCTTTATTAGCCTCCTGTGAGGCATAGTGTCAAAGGCCTTACTGAAGTCCAGATAGGCCAACTCCATTGCCCTCCATGCTTCACAACCCTAGTCAACCAGTCAAAGAAATCTGAGATCTGCTTAACATGACCTCCCCGATGTGAAACTGTGCTGCCAGTGGTCCTGTAGTCCACTTGCCTCCAGGTACCCCATCCGCCTCTCCATTAAGTTTTCTACCAGTGATGTGAGACTGCCTGATCTGTAATTGCCAGCCTCCTCCCTGCTGCTGCTCTTGTGCAGAGGGACCACATCAGCCCTCCTCCAAGTCCTCTGAACTACCCCCATCTCCAATAAGGTGCTGAACTGTGCTGCCAGAAGGACAGCTAGCACCTTGCTTAGTTCTCTTAGAACCCTTTTTTTTTTTTTTTTTTTTTTTTTTAAATATACTTTCTCTTTATGCCCCCTTCTCGCTGTGCTGGATTCCTTTCTTCAAGGATCCCTAGGCTGTGTATTCCCGGAGTCCGCCCCCAGGTGCCTCCCTCCCAGTACTGGTTAGCCTTTCCCCATCCTGCCTCGGTTTCCCGGACGGGGAGGAGAGGGCCCCCCCCTTAGTCCCCTCTCACACCTCAAGTATGCGTCAGAAGGAGTCGCCAGCCCCATCTATGGAGCCTGGTTATGGGTCATCTCGGGACAACCGGGTCCCATCTACAGGAGCCCAGCACAGGGTTTTCCATTTTCTTGGTCCCAACCCACAGGGACGTCTACTGCGCAGGGGGCCAAGGGCAGCATGTCGAGGCGATACCGTCTCCGGCTCCTGGCAGACATCCTCCCTCCCTTGTGCTGTCTTGCTGCACCTCCACCCGTGGTCACCCAGGTGGCGTATCGCAGCGGGACCGCATCCACCTCACCCGGAGGAGGAGCAGCCTGGGCGGCAATCCTCCCCCCAGCGCCCCTCCAGCCGCCCGAGTCCGCTCTCGAACCCGGGTCCCTGGCGTCGCAAGCGGTAGCCCTACCGCTGCGCCGGCGGGCCAGTCTCTTAGAACCCTTGAGTGAGTGCCATACAGCCCTATCGCCTTGTTCTCCTTAATGGATTCCAATCTCCTTCAGACTCCCTCCTCTAAAAATGAACTTATGTCCACTTCCGCCTCCCCCGGTGCCTGCTGATGCATGCTGCGTGCACACACAGACACACAGTGAAAACCAAGCAGAAATACTCATTTACAATTTTAGCTTTTTCTTGATCTTCTACACAGCCCCCTGCTCTTCTGATCCTCACAATCCCACCCCTTGCCTTCCTCATTTCACTCACGTACCTGAAGTCTTACCCCTTTCTTCTTTTTTTTTTACCTCCCAGGCAATCCTCTCCTCTGCCTGTGCCTTAGCTGCCCTCACCCTCCTTCCTGCATCCCTTTGTTTATCTAGGTATACCTCCCTGTCCCCCTCCATCTGGGTCTTCTTGTACTTCCTAAAAGCTGTGTTTTTTTTTCTCTATCACTTTAGCCACATCCTTTCAGAACCACAGTGGTCTCTTCCTTCTCCTACCCTTGCTTACCTCCTTCAAACAGCTCGCCATTGCCTCAGTTATTCCCTCATTGATCTTTTCAACTGTGCCTCCACCCCGAGTCCAGGACCCTCATCCTAGTGTGGGTTTTCTCTTGCCCAATCTGTATGTCAAACCACCCTGTATGGTAATTGCTTGCACCAAGGGGGCTACCCACTGTGACATCTGTAATGCTGTCCTTGTTCCAAGTACCAGGTCCAACACTGCTCCATCTTTATTGGGTTGTATAATCAGCTGCCTAAAACATGCCCCCTGTAGGGAGGCGAATATGGCTGTGCTTCTTGATGTAGCTGCAGACAGAATGCTCCAGTCTATATTTGGCAGATTGAAGTCTCCATAATCATTACCTCCCCCTTTGCTTGCCATTCTGCATTCTGCCAGTTATCTCCCCCAAAAACCTTGTCTAACTCCTCACCATGTGCTGATGGTCTGTGCAACACCCTCACATGGAAAGGCCCCAAACCTTGTCTCTAAGCCAACCCAAAGAACCTTGAGCCCTAACCCTGCACATCCATGACCATACCTTCTCTCACAACTCCCCCCCCCCCCCCTTTGCTGCCTGTTCTGGAACACAGTGCAACCTGGACTGGCCACATCCCAACGGTGGTTGTCCATGCACCATTATTCTGTTTTAGCCAGCAGAGCCAGGTATGCCTTCACAATGGTTGCTTCAAGGGCAGGAATTTTATTTCCTAGGTGCCTTGCACTGGCACACATGGCTCTCCATTCCTTTTGTCCCTCCCTTTCTCTACACTGCCCTCTCTTTCCGATTCCATCTTTATCTCTCTCTCTCTCTCCCCCCATCCTCCATAGCTCTTCTCGCAGCCTTAGATCCACCTCCCATTCTTTCCTTCTCCTTGACCCTATGCCACTCTACCCCTGAGGAATTTATTTCCACTGGGCTTCTCCTGTTGCTCCATTTTCAGGGGGTGAGAGGGGATACGCTGCCTCCCTAGTTTTTTTCTGTCTCCCCCCAGGCTAATTTAAATGCCTAAAGTAGTTTGCCAGCCCAGTGGTGCTGAGGGTTGAGGTGCTGGATGCTGCACGCCTCTAGTCATGCCAGCGACCCAGGCTCGGAGCGAGCTCGGGTTGCCAGGGGTCAGCAGGGGAGAGAGAGGCTCAAGTGTCTGACTGACTGCTCTCCTCTCCTGGGGAGGGAGGGAATGATGTCCCTCTCCTTGGTTGCCTCCTGATGGAGGCCAGGTGGCAGCACTGGATTCAGAGAGGTATGAAAGTGGCTACAGGGCATGCGCATACACTCATGGCTGTGAAGGGAGGGTGGAAAAAGGGAAGGGCACCCGTGCACTTCGTTAAGCCCTACCTGCCAACCGGGTTCGCTCCACCGCTGGACCAGAGGCCCCACTCCTGATTGTGCTCTGGGTGGGGAATGGCCTTCCTTTCCTGGCCCCACCACGAGGGGGGTTGGATTCACGGGGGAAAAAAACAGGGCTGGATGGTACTGGGGGAAGCTGTGGATGGACTTAGGTGACAGGTATGGGAGGAGACGCTACCTACGGTGTGTCCAGGGGAGTAAAATATGAAAAAAATAGATGCCTGGAATAGCATTTAAACCTTCCACCCAGGACTGCCTTTCCCCGTCTGGATGGATGGAGGTCATCCTTTGTTCAGGCCTCTATCCCCCGCCCCAGTAGAGCCCCAGTTCCAGGCATAGCCAAAACCCTCGTCCCTGCACCATGCCTTTAACCAGTCATTGAAGGCACTGATGCAATGTTTCCTAGTCTCCCCATGCCATATAAAGGTATCACCTCAGTGAAAGCCACCATGCAAGATACCTGCTTCAGGCCCCTCCCCAGCCCCTAGTCCTTTCCCACATCACCCCTGCCGAGTCCCTTTCTAGGTCATTTGTCCCTAGGTGGACAATGACATCCAGCTCCCCTCCTTCCCCACTGCCCTACTGCTCTTAATGATCTGCTCTGCATCCCTCAATGCTGCAGCACCAGGTAGGCACCTCACTTCCCTCCTCCCCGGCTCCCAAATCTATCCCCCTAATTATACAGTTCCCCACCAGAAGTTACCTCCTCTTACTGGGGTCCTCTGCCTCACAACTTGGGGCCTTCCCTATGGAGGACACTCACATCCTCCCTGGCCACTGCCACGGGTGCCTCCTCTTGGCAGTTCCATCTCACCAGAGAGGCGAAAGAGTTGAAGTGGCACCGGCTAAGGAATGTGTTCTCGACTCAACACCCTAAACCTCGAAGAGCCAACCACAGTCCAGCCAGCCCCACTTCTTGGCCCCATCTGAGGCAACGGTGGTAGATTTGGTGGCCACTAAGTAGAGGAAGAGGTCCCCAGAATCATAGCCAACTTGGCCTGGAGTCTAGTGATCTCCTCCCTCAGCACAGACAGGTGCACACAGATTGGGCAGCATTGCAGTCACCAAAAGGTCTCCCTGAAGACTGCTGCTCCACAGACACTGCACTGCACCTTTCAGACTGAACAGATAACCAAACTATCACAGAAGCTATAGTGTTAATCCTTGTCAAAAAACCAAACAAAAAAAAAAAAAAACACACACATACAAATTAGAAATCTATCAAAAAGCAAACCTGTAAACTTGCGTAACATAGAAACAGACTTTGACGGCAGATAAGGACCGCTTGGCCCACCTAGTCTGCCCATTTCCCTACCTATTAGATAAGCTGCAGATCCTAGTTAACCAACAGCCTATTTCATCCTACCCCCCATAAGAATTGCCTTATGTTATAGTGCTGATTGACATACTGGAGAATCATCTGCAAATGGTAACTGTGCTTATACCTCTTCTTATTGGTTTACAAATCCCGTATCACCAATATTTATATGTAAAATCAGGCTGAATCAACAGAAACTACAAGATCTGTAGTCCTAACAAAGTAAAAAGATTACTTAAAAAGCTCAATGCATCATTACTAGCAACCGAATCTCCTGTGGCTATAGTCCATGGTGGACATCAGCCATGAGGGATTCTGGGATACACCTGGCATGGCATAAGGTCTAAAATGTCAAACGTAGGCATAGCTAGAAGAATCAGAAATAAAGATAAAAATATTTATATATTAATATGTCCTAATTGGGGTGTTGCCCCACATGTGGGCATGGGGCTGGGATCATGACTGTTCCTCAGTAACTGTACATTCACAGTCAAACGGAATCCATTTCAAAACAGCAGATTTAAATCAAGAATGAGCTGGCCAATGGCACAGCTGACTATGTAATCAATTTCAAGAGGAAGCTACCATGTGCAAGAAAAGTAATTTGATCAAAACAAGATTTTAATTTGAGGTACGATTGTTCTTGACTTGATTGTGAGTTTATAGAATTTGTCATTTTTTTTTGTTTTTTTTTAAACCTTTGTACTACCTGTATAGTGTCCTACGTAGAACAATTCTGAAAATGGGCTTATACTTAGTGATTTCATCCTGTTAAAATAAAACTAAATAAATTAAATTCATTCACTTAGCTGTAAAAAAAAAAAAATAAAATAAAATAAATAAAGTGTCATTGGGGAAGGTTAAAAGCCATACAAAGCTAACCGAAGAAAGTGAAGTTCCCACCCCTAAAGCATTCTCCTACCTGAATGAGGCCATGATTAGCTTGCAGGTAAAATGCCTGCTCTGTAACTGAATGGGGAAAAATTATAATGTACAAAAAGTGAGTTTCTAAATATTTTGAGCTCCCAACTGGTGAGCTTCATCCCAGGCTCTGTCTCTCCACCTTCTTTGCTTATAGTACCCTGAAAAGAGTATACTGTATGTGTCATCAGCAGGCAGGGGTGTACTGCTTGCTCAATTATCTGCTGTGCCCCATAATGAATGTTCGTGAAAGAACATTCCTGAACAAGCAGATGGGCAACAGCAAAACAACAACTGGGAAAGGCCAGGCCTCCTTTACACGTGAAAGAAGTAACTTACTATCTATTGCATCTTTTACATCACTCTTAAGTCATCACAAGTGGGTTACAGAGGCGTCCTCTGATAGGCTGATGCACTAACTGAAACTCTGAATCCAATCCTGCCTCTGCCCCTTTGTGCTGGATTTTCCTTAGTCGAGTCTGTGCATCTCTCTTTCTGTCTCACCACATCTAACCAAGTCCAACACCCTGACATTTGAGTTGCTGCGCCCAGTGCTTTTCAAAAGAGCAATGAGATCAGTTGCAATTAAGCACACAAGAGGGGTGAGCTCTCATGGACACAGCTACAACAATCAATGTGACATCTATCACAGCTTTGTTTCAGATTATCGAAGTGGTAAATACAAACTTAAGGATTAAAGCTCAGCTCAGGAACACCGGCATGGACACCATAGCACTTCGAGGTACACTGTCTCTTTGTCAGGGTAAGGCTGGCATCTACTTAGACATCCAAAACAAATATTTTCTGATTGGTCTACAGTCAGCCCCAGACCCATGATAGCTAGGACCAGTACTAGGAAAAGTTTTAATTTTTTTTTAAATAATTTTCATTTATTTATTTCATCTGGAAGAGGTTCTGTTGAGCAAGCTCATTTACAAGGAGCAAGGAGGTCCTGGGTAGGACAGGGATACAGACAAACATAGCAAAACAATAAAATAACAGAATATAGCATAAAAAATAAATACAATGGTGACGGAATACAGTGGGAATACAGTCAGTGTATTAGGACACAAAGTAGGGTAGCATACTATTTGAAAGATTCACGAAGGCAAAACTGTTGATTAAGGGAACTGTGTATGAAGAACTGAGAGACAAGGGAAAAAAACACTAGTTACATGAGCATGTTTCAGTACATTGGTTGTCAATGAGGGCTTTAAACTGGTTGCAGCTGACCACAGAGCTAAGGCTACTGGAATGGCAGTGCTGATCGCCTATTTGCCATATTGCGTAACATACCTAGGTGTGTCCAAGAGAAGGATATTGTTTTTTTTCTGAAAGCATAGGAGCAAGAGGACTTGCTGAAGAGTTCAGTGATATATCCAGGTTGATCACTGGTTAGCACCTTATAAGCCCACATGTAATGATTGTATAATCTCGTTTTAGTAAGAGAGAACCAGACTGCTGTATATAGGTTCCTATGACGAATCATTGCTGACAAATTAGTGATGCATCTCAGAGCTCTATGGTAAAGAGCTTCAAGTTTGTTTAAGCACGTAGAAGAGCACTGGCTGTAGATTAAGTCAGCACTGTCTAAGATTGACAAACAGGTCACTTGCACCATACTCTTTCTGATATTCAGAGGGAAACAGCACTCGTTTCCGTAGTAGAAGCCAAGTCTGGCATGTAGTTTCTTGCAGACTTCATCAATATGACTGGAGAAGGATAGTTTATTGTCAAGCCACACACCTAGTTACTTGTGACTAGACACCATCTCAAGGTATTCTCAGAGTAGTGTACTGATGGCAGGGACAGGAGGTATGTTGTGATAACATCTCACTCTAGTTTTGTTGGCATTGAGTAGTAGTTTGGAGTTAAGGAGATTTACTTGCAACAGGTTAAAAGCTGCTTGAAGGTCAGAGCATGCTGCCGCTATGTTGGGTCCGGAGGTGTACAACACTGTCATCAGCATAGAAGCACAGTCTGACATTGTTAATGTTGTTACCCAAGTTATTGGCATTTAACATGAAGAGTAGAGGTCCTAGGACTGAGTGCTGGGGGACATCTCTGACTAAAAGGGCACAGGTTGAGAGGAGACCCTCGACCCTGACTTGTTGCATTCATCCATTTAAGTAGTTGCTAAACCAGTGTAAAGCTGCAGTGGAGAATCCAATATTCTGTAGTGTCTGTAAAAGTATAAAATGGTCAACTTATCGAAGGCCTTGCTGAGGTCAAGGAAGATGGCACCTGTAGTTTGTTTGTGGTCAACAGCACATAGCCAATCTCTGGTGACTTTGGTTAGGGCAGACTTGGTGCTATGTTTAGGCCTAAAACCAGACTGCTGAGGTGTTTTATGTTTGCTTGTTCCAGAAATTCTCTTACCTGGGTATTAATTAGTTTTTCTAGGAGTTTGCCAGGACAGGTAATAATGGATATGGGTCTATAGTTATTTAGTTTACTAGTGTCCCCGGGTTTATGTAGTGGGATAACGTGTGCAGTTTTCCAGATAAGGGGTAGATCGCTACTGGACAATGATGGGCTGAGGAGGCACGTAAGAGGAGCTATGAGCTAGTGAAACCCAATTTTGAGGAAGATCGGATCCAGACCTGTACTTTTTCTGATGCACAGTCCTAATAGAAGTTGCTCGACTTGCCTAAAGGAGAATGGCTGGAAGGAGAAGAATTAGGAGTTGGTTAGATAAAAAATAGTTCAGGCCATGGGTGCAAGAGGGTAAGCCCCAGCTGGGGAACACTAGAAAGCAAAACCAGTGAACACAAAATGGATGTTTATTTCCTCTAGCATGACATGCTTGTCTGTTATTATTTTATTACTAATGGAGATTTTGGGGGGCAGAGAGGGAATGGTGGTAGCACCTCCAGTGTTCTGACTATATGACAGAATATAGATGCTTCCTTTTTGGTTTCCCGCTGGGAATTTAGATAACATTTCATCTTTCATCTTTGTGTCCCAAATCAACTTACTGCACGCATTTCTTTTCCTTCTGAAAGTAGCCTAGTCAGAATCAGCTTTTGTGCATCTGGCTATGACCCAGCACCTGTCTCTATCCCATAAGGCTTCTTCCGAGTTCTCTTGTGAACCAGGAGGAGGAAACTTTTTTAACTCTTCTTTTTAATAGTGGTACATGAGCAAATATTTATGACCTCCTGGATACTAGTGTTAAATATTTCTGCTGCCTCATGGATTGGACTGCTGGCGTAAGGTAGAATTTTTGCCAGTTTATATTAGTTAGGTCCCTAAGGAAATGTGATGTACTGAATTTGGTGAAACGCCTTTTGACTATGAATTTGGGTTGCAGGTCTTAGTTCCCCTCACACAAGCAACAATATTGTGGTCACTAATGTCATTATGGAACACGGACGAGAGCATGTATTTGTGTGATCTGTTTTTCAGCACAAGGTCCAATTAAGGTGTGTTTGCTGGATTTTGCAGATTTGGTCTCATAAGTTCTTTTTAAGTTGTGTAAGACCCAAATCATTGCAGAGGTTTATCAAGCCAGCAGATTTAGGGGAAGGTCAATCCATATTTCGGTCTTCCAGTATCAGGGTTTCATTTGGGTAAGTGTTTACTAGCTCAGAAATATGCAACAGCAGTTCCACGCCACCTTCTGGAGGTCTATAACAGTCTCATATTTAAGGATTCACTTCTTGATAGTGACAGTTTAACCACCGAGCATTTAAATTCATTAGGTACAATGAGGGAACTGGTAGCAGTGGAGATGCATTTGTCACTGACACAGAGTGCCAGTCTGTCCCCTCTAGTAAGTCTATCTAGGTGATGTAAGTTATAGAAGGGAATGGCTGTTGCAGTGGGTTGCACTGAGTGAGCCATTTAGCCAGGTCTCCAAAAGGAGGAGGATGGTCTGGTGAGGAATACCCATACTTTCACATTATCCTTAATAGGCTACTCACATTTATTAAGAGAACCTTACGGCCTCTGGCTGTGGTAATATCTGTGGGGGACAGTATCTGTGCAGCTGGCTGTAGCAAAATCCATGGGGGAATTGTCTGTGTATCTGGGCTGGAATTAACCTCAACATTACCAGAGCAGATTAACAGCACACATCTGCATATACAGTATGTAAGTTATCAATATATCCATGGTAGACAGGGCGGTATTTACGGTTAAAGGAGGTAGTTACGAGCACTGTATTGTGCCATAACAATCAAGATGTGGCACATAGTTGGGTGACTGTCCCTAGGCCAAGAGGGTAGGATACAATTAGTTGCAAGGCCAATGCAGAGGGTTCTTTGCACCAGAGTAGCAGGACAGAAGTGGCAGGTCAGGTAATTTAGTGGAGAATGAGGAGCAGGAGTGTGACAATAATGCAGTGGTATACCAATACAGAACATAGCTCCCCTATGGATGCACCCGCAGAGGAGACTAAGGAGGCTGAGGACTACTGTCACAAGGGAGGCCCACAGGAAGGAGGCAGAGGACACCACAAGGAAAGGAAGCAGCTCCTGGTGGGGGACTCAATTATTAGGGGGATAGAACTGGGGGGAGCAGGGAAAACTGAAGTAAGGTGCCTGCCTGGTGCCATGGCTTGAAGAGACAGGAAGCGCATCCTCAGGATCACGAGAACAGCTGCACGGGAGTCTGAGCTGGACATCATTGTCCACCTCGGGACAAATGACTTGGCTAATCATGAGATGAGAGCAGTGCAGAAGGACTTTGTAGAATTGGGGAGGGGCCTAAGACAAGTAGCACACACACAATATCCTTCTCTGAGGTGCTGCCTGTCAATGACATGAGTGAGGCGAGGGTACTTTGCACCATGCAGTTTAATGAATGGTTGAAAAATGCTGTGGAGCACAGGGGTTTGGCATTGGGGACTGGGTTCCACCTGAGGGACACCAGCCTATACTGGCAGGATGGTCTGCATCTGTCCAGGAAGGAACAAGTCTTTGAGCAATCGGTTTAAATGCTTCATTGGCACGCTTTAAACCTAGTCGGGGGAGGGAGCCACTAATAAGCAGCAGGAAAATCCCAGCCTCCCTACAAAACAGGGTACTAAATAAGAAAAGACAGAGGTAGACAGGTCAGTGGGAGATGCTGCAAAAGAAGGTAAAGCCATAAAAAAATGGAGAGCAATGAGTACCAATGCCCATAGTCTGAGTAACAAGCTTCCTGAATTAGTGGCCTTAATGGAGGAGGAACATCTGGATATCGTGGCAGTCACAGAAACATGGTACACACAAAACCATGACTGGGACATAAACATACCAGGACACAGTATCTACAGGAGGGACAGGGAGGGTAAAAGGAGGAGGAGGAGTAGCTCTTTACATAAGGGAAGGAATCAAAGCAACAGAACAAAAGGGAAAACAGGGAGGAGAAGAAACACTGTAGGTAAATTTGGAGACCAGCAATGGCACCACAATCCGCACAGGGGTTGTATACAGACCCCCTTCTCAGGGGGAGGAAATGGACAAGGAAATGATAGAAACAATACTTAGAATGGCAGAAAAAGGGGAGATATTGCTGATGGGTGATCTGAATATGCCAGATGTTAACTGGAGTGCAGTTGCAGCAGCCACTTCAAAGAGTGGGGTTATTCTAGATGCCCTACAGGGGGCATGCCTTAGACAACTAGTATTGAAGCCCACCCAAGAGGGAGCAATCTTGGACCTGGTTCTCTCAAATGGAGATGAAGAGAGGATCACAGATGTAGAAGTGGGTAGCCATCTGGGAACTAGCGACCATCGAACAGTATGGTTCAAAATAAACACAGCAATAGAGTCAAGCCATACAAAGGCAAAAGTACTGGACTTTAGGAGGGCTGACTTTGCCAAAATGGGTGAGTGCCTAAGGAACGCACTGGCAAATGGGCAGGAAGGAGGGGTGGAAGAACAATGGGGAATAATAAAAACTGCCATCACAGAGGTAACAAGCCTTTGTGTGAAGCAAATAAACAAAATGAAACAATGTAAGAAACCACTATGGTTCTCAAAGGAATTGGCAGTGAAGGTTCAAGAGAAAAAGAAAGAAATCAGGAAGTACAAGGAATCACAGAAGGAGCAGGACAGAGAATTGTATCAGTTAAAGCAAAAGGAAGCTGGGAAGGCAGTCAGAACATCAAAGGCCCAAACCGAGGAAAAGATAGCCAACTCAGTTAAGAAGGGGGATAAAACCTTTTATAGGTACATCAGGGAGCGAAGGAAGACCAAGGGAGGGTTAGTGAGGCTTAATAAAGAGGAGGAGGGTGGGCAGAGGGTGACTGTGAAAAGGCAGAGATACTAAACAAATATTTTTGCTCAGTATTTACAAATGAAGAGGGGAGGTACCTAAAACAAACAGTAGAAACACTCGGATACAGAAGTTGATACCAGCCCATTTACAGAAGAAAGGGTTCTGAAAGAACTTTAAAACTGAAGGTGGACAAAGCAATGGGGCCTGATGGGATTCACCCCAGAATTCTAAAAGAACTAAGAGTAGAACTAGTGACACCACTGACTACCCTCTTTAACAAATCATGGGAGGATGGCGTGGTACCCGAGGACTGGAGAAGGGCAGATATGATTCCCCTTCACAAAAGTGTGAGCAAGGCAGAAGCAGAAAACTACAGACCGGTTAGTTTAACCTCAGTGATAGGGAAAATGATGGAATCACTTCTGAAGGAAAGAATTGTTGAGTATCTAGAGGCCAGAGGGGCTCAGGACCCAAGGCAGCATGGATTCACAGCAGGAAGGTCATGCCAGACAAATCTGATAGATTTCTTTGACTGGGTGACCAAAGTAGTAGATCAGGAGGGCTGTGGACATGGCCTACCTAGACTTTAGCAAGGCATTTGACACAGTCCCACAAAAGATTAATATACAAGTTAGCCAGCCTGGGAGTGGGTCCCAAGATGACAGCCTGGGTAAAGAATTGGCTGGAGAATAGGACACAGAGAGTAATAGTAAATGGAGTCCACTCTGAAGAAAGGGGGTTACTAGTGGGCACCGCAGGGTTCAGTATTAGGACCGGTCCTCTTCAATGTTTTATAAGTTTACATTGCAGAGGGACTGGAAGGAAAAGTATGTCTCTTTGCAGATGACACAAAGATCTGCAACAGAGTTGATGCACAAGGTGGGGTGGAAAGGATGAGAAGGACTTGGCAAGGTTAGAGGAATGGTCAAATGTATGGCAGCTTAGATTCAATGCTAAGAAGTGCAAGGTAATGCACCTGGGAAACAAAAATCCAGGGAAGAGTACACAATGGGGGTGAGATACTAACAACAAAAATGGAAAGGGACGTGGGGTAGTCATATCAGATGACCTAAAGGTGGGCAAGCAATGTGAGAGGGCAGCAAGGAGGGCTGGGGGGATACTGGGATGCATAGGGAGAGGCATCACCAGTAGAAAACAGGAAATTATTATCCCTCTGTACAGACAGTTGGTGAGACCCCATCTGGAGTATCATGCGGCAGTTCTGGAGACCCAATCTCCGCAAAGACATAGACAGGATGGAGGCTGTCCAGAGGAGGGCAACTAAAATGGTGCAGGGTTTGCACCAGAAGACATATGAAGAGAGACTTAAGGAGCTGAATATGTATAGCCCGAGGAAAGGAGGGAGAGGGGGACATGATAGAAACTTTCAAGTACCTCAAGGGAATCAAACAAAGTCCAAGAGGATAGCATCTTTCAAAAAAAAAAAAAAAAAAAAGAGGTGTGCAAGAACAAGGGGCACACTTGAAGATAGAAGGGGCGTGCTCAGAGGTAACGATGGAAGTTATTTTTTTCACAGAGAGGGTTGTGGATGCATGGAACTGCCTTCCGGAGGAGGTTGTGGAGTCAAAACAGTGGTGGAATTCAAGCATGCATGGGACAGTCATAAGGCAATTCTAGGGGGTGGGGGTAGGAAGAAGTAGGCTGCTGTTTAACTAGGATCTGCAGCTTATCCTTTAGGTAGGGAAATGGGCAGACTGGGTGGGCCAAGCGGTCCTTATTTGCCGTCAAAATCTATGCTTCTATATAATTACAACCCCTAGTGTCCACAAGATTAGTGATAAGGGAAGATGCCCTTCATGAGAAGCAGCAAGGCATACAAGTTTTAAATTGCAGGACACTATGTGGTATTATAGAATAATAAAGCAGGCCTACCCTAAATGGGGTGTTTGGCTCCAACTACATTGTCCCCCATCATAAACACGTTCCTCGAGGGCCCCTCCCCCATTGTCCCCCAACATAAACACATTCTTCCAGGGCCCCTCCCCCACGGACAACAAAACCAGTTGATGATCATGCCACAAAGGAGTAAGCTGGCAGTCAGCAGGGCTGTTACTCCGATTTTTCCCTGTCCTCCAACTGCAGCATCAAGGAATGCTCAAGACAAGTCATGGCAGAGAAGGCTGAGCTCTTTGGTGCGCTACAGGGGCCGATGCAAGAGAAATGAGCCACCTCCCTCACCCAGCCAGGAGGCAATGCCACAAGCATCACAGCCAGTTAAGAACTATTAGGCAGCTGAGATCACAGGCTCTGTACCAAAGCTGGGTCACATACAGGACAAAGCTATGCCCCACCACTGGGTCACTGAGGTGACTGCAACTTCTAGTTTGACTACTTGTTATTTGAAAAAGGCCACTTATATTTAACCCTATTTGACTTAAGACTTTTTGAAGTCAGCCTGTTGGCACAGCCACAGTGTTACCAAGATGACACAGATGACCTAGGTTCCGACGACCTAGGTTTGAACTACAAACCTGAAGCATTGGAGGATCGAGCAAAGCAAGGGAGGCTGTGTTCTGCTGGGACTGGGAGGCTGACAGGTCTCGCTGTATAACTGCCACATGAGTGACCACCAGTGCAACTCAGATGGCTGCAGTGGAAGGGAGGACACTTGATTGACTCTTCCCTATCAAGTTCTGAAATGATGGTTGTTGATACCAGTGTTTCCGCTGGGCAGGGGGAAGAGAAAAAACAGATAGGGAAACCTCCAACCACTGAAAGGACCCAGGCACTCTCAGAATCTGCACTCCTATTGGTCAAACGACTGATACAGTTATGCCCATAGGGAGTAGCTTCTACACACCCACACACACACCCACACCCACACCCACACACCCACACCCCCACACCCCCACACACCCACACACCCACACACCCACACACCCACACCACACACACACCCCGCACAACTAGAGGGCAAGCCATGGAAGTGGTTGGACAGAGACAAGCTTGATGGATCTGAGAGGTCAGCAAACCTGGGGTGGGGAGTAGTGTTGAGTGATTTACATTTTCTATTACTTTCGATTACTTTTAGAAACTTGCACTGGGAAGCTCTGTGCAGTCACTAGCAAGGATAGAGAAGTACTAAAACAAGTAATACACCTTACAGTTATTTATGACTTTTTATAGAACAGTAATAAAAACTGTAATGAACTACATTTATTTGAAAGTAACTAGTAACTAACCCATCACTCAAATAAATGTAATCTGTTATTGTTACT
This sequence comes from Neoceratodus forsteri, assembly GCA_016271365.2. Classification (NCBI taxonomy): domain Eukaryota; kingdom Metazoa; phylum Chordata; order Ceratodontiformes; family Ceratodontidae; genus Neoceratodus; species Neoceratodus forsteri. The sequence goes on along the minus strand of CM057452.1, from coordinate 261,693,604 downwards.
TACTACTTTTGTATTATTTTTGTATGAAATGAAATGCGTAACTAACTGTAAGATGTATTACTTGTTCTAGTACTTCTCCATCCTTGCTAGTGATTGCACAGAGCTTTCTGGAACAAGTTTCCAAAAGTAATACAAAAAATAACTTACCCAACACTAGTGGGGAGTTTGGAAAGGAGGCAACCTGGACAACAGGAGATAAGAGAATAAAAGAAAGGAAAAGAACATTTTGGAAGCAAATAGCTACCAACATTCAATGGTACAATCTTTAATCTTCAATCCTGCTGAGTAAGTGTAAAAAGCAACTTTGGTACTTACCTTTTAAAATTCAGATCTGTGTAACACTGCTTCTTTTCATCAACAAAGAGATCTAAAAAAAAAAAAAAAAAAAAAAAAAAAAAAGGAGTGTTAACTGAAAGCAATACCCCAAGTTTTAAAATAGATAAAATGAAACCTTTATTTCAGAGATTCTGGTTTGTCAATTCTGTTTAGAAGTACTCTGAAAGAGATTACAATGTGTCACAAAAATCCAAGATGCAACCAAGTTGCAGAGCTATACTCAGAGATGTCAACAGTTTGGCTTATATTGTAAAGATCATATACAAAATGTTTACATACATTTAGATTTGCTGCATTTTGTGAATCACCTACAGTGTACTGATGGGTCATCCGTGGTGTTCTCTGGTCTTTGTTGCTTACACAGTTGGAATAAAACAGTTCCTGTGTGTACACATACTGCAGCTTATGTTCTGGCTTCTCTGGCATGTTGACATCATCTGGCACGCAGGCTGGACTGTAGGGGGAATTGACAATGCTGTATACGTTTGTTATGTTTCGACCCATGGCTCCAATATTACAGATTCTTATTTACAAGGGTGGTAGTGCCCCTTTTCACTAAGGAATCGCTTTGCTAGGTTTAAGATAAAGTAAAAACGCATTCTTTAAGAACACATATCTACTTTACATGGTGTTGGAATTAAAGGGGGCTTGCCACCCCCCAGCTCTGAAGTGAGCCCCAGTGGCTCATGCTTCACTGCCATCAACTTATAATGGGAAAGGGGTTCGATTTACAGGTATGAATGACCCTTATGGGCCCCCTAGCTCCCAAAGCTCATAAAGTGTAATTCCAACACTGACATTACAGTGCTCAATATCTGCATTATGGGTGTATACTAGAGTCTTTCAGCAGATCTATGCCGTCGGGTACAGGCAAGTCCTGAGAGCATGAGCGTGCACAGTCAGTCAGCACAGCAGTGAACAGGGGCTTCATAGTCATCTGTTTCATGTAAGTTTTACATTTAAACTAACAGGGATTGTTTACAAAGTGGGATGGCGTGAGGAGGGGGTTGGCACTTGACTACAGGCATAGGTTTTGTGGCTACATTTACTATGGCACATAACAAATGTATACAGCACTGCCAATCCCAACAGTCCAACCTGCACACCAAATGATGTCAACATGCAACCGATGTCTTCAGTACTGTATGGCACAGTGTGTGTGTGTGTGTGTGTGTGTGTGTGTGTGTGTGTGTGTGTGTGTGTGTGTGCAGATCAGGAATAGCACAACCCAAGGGAGCAGCAACGTGGAGTACAATAAATAGTAACATATTTACAGATATTACATAAAAATGACAGGACACAACTTGGAAAGATATTTTGTCATGTCTGTAATGATTTAAGTAGTTTGAAGGAAAATGCAGAGTGTTGCATGTGATCTTTAAGGATGAAGAAGTTAGTTGTACAGAAGTAAAGTGCAGCTTTGCAATTGCACTGCAGTTCGTTTGTTGTTCCTCCCATTTCCCCTTTCCCCCAGGTTGCACCTGGAAACGAGGCTTGGCTCAGTGTGCCTATCCCAGATGCCAATTTTCAAATAGAATAAATAAAATAGATGGTTAATGTGCTCTCTCTAGTGTCAGCAGAAACTCCAGACTAAGGGTAAAGCTTATGTCAGTGCTGGGACACCGTCTATCATACTGATTGTGCAAGTCAGCAGTGAAAGTATCAATAGTTAGCCCGTTCCACAGAAATCACATTATTCCAATTAGACTGGACAACAGCACTGTGTCAGAATGACTAAGCAAGCTGAGATTACTTAAAGGTACAGCAATGCTGTTTGTTTTGGGAAATAAGACATAAATCCTTTTTCTAGGTTATGCTTCATGGTGATGAAATATCGATTTTAAATGCACTAAATTTTCCTCCATTGTAGGCAATTATGTGCCCTTGATCTAGTTAACAGTCTCCATGAAATCAGTTCAGACAAATGTAAAAATAAGTAACTTTAATGCTACCATACTGCACAGAAAACTTTGTTTAACACTACCCCAGTCAGCACACCACCACACACCCCAGTCAGGCACTGGCCCTCCCTCCTGCATTTTTTGGAGGCTCCAGAATCACAAAGGTCAATTTTAAAAATAAACATATTTTCTAAGACAAATTTGCCAATTATTTATTTCTCATTCATGTACATACATAGAAATAGTGGCATTCAGGTGTTTATATTTTATTTAGAAAAATAAGTTCCAAACAGTGTCTTTGTTTAAATGCTGTACTCAGCCATAATTATTTTTGAGAAGGCTTTGCAAATAGGGGTTGCGGTTCTGTTGGGGATGCAGAGCACAGGTAATAGAACCAAGGCATCAGGTTACTGCTAGTTGTATATTGGGGAACAGCATAAGGAAGGCAGGTTGTACTGAAGCTGTCAGACTATCTGGTGGGGAAGCAGATAAAGAAAGATGTCATGTGGGCAAGAACTGGTTACCCACTTCCTATCTTTGCTAATATAACATATCTACACCTCTAGGTCTGAATTTAGGTACTTGTGTTCAGAGTTTAAAACCTTTATTTTTGTTCCATCTTTCCCAATTACAATGTTTAATCCTTCCTATGTTTGCATGTTTTTTTCCTGATTACAATGTTTAATCCTTCCTAATCCTGGAAAGCAGTATGGCGGAAAACAAGATTGCACTCCACCTGACATTCGAGCACTTGGTCTTGGCTTGATTCAAGGGATGGGTTACTACTAGGCTCACTGGTCCAGGTGAGACATTCCAATTACACAGAGGGGCGAGTGTGGGCAGTGAACGGAACAAACTAGGATGAAGATCTGTGACAAACTGGTGTAAGAGGGGTACTGGCGGGGTTGTAGACACGTGCTCTGTGACAGAAACAGACGCCACAGCAGAAAGAGACCCAGAGTTCCATCTATGCAGGAGTTCATCCAGTGCGGTCACCTACTGAACAATCGACAGCATGGCTCCTGCACCCTCAGTCCCACCCCAACGATCACACGCCTAACACACACACACACACACACACACACACACACACACACACACACACACACACACACACACACTTCAAAAGCACTGCCTAGTACTCCTAAGATGCTTTCAGACTGGGGATGGGAGTCGATTCGAGTTGTAGTGGAACAGCACGCTATCACAGCGCCACCGGGCTTGGTGGGCCAACTCACATCCATGCTAACTGTATGTACAGAATCGTTTTTTCCCCTAGAAAAAAAAAACAAAAACAAATTCTGGCACTTTTTTTTTTTTTTTTATTAAATCACTAGAAGCACCAACCTACCTCCTTTGAAGAAATTTCCATCAATGAACTCCTGCACTCCCAATTCCTCTGGATGACTGTTCTCCTGCTCAAAGGATTCCTTTAGCTTGCTGACCTCTTTCGCAGTCCAGCGACAAACCTGACAGCCAAACCGCCTCAGGAAAAACAGCACACATGCCTTGTCCTTCCACAGCGACTGCAACTCCACCATCTGAATTGCAAGCAGAAAAGCAAGTTTTATATTTTCAGATAACACCATTTCACTATTTGAATGCAGCAGTGCAAAGAAAGAAAAAAATTACTCAGTGTAGTAATGTTGTTTCTTCTCAGGGATGGATCAATGAGCCAATACAAAGAGCATCAGTCCACAGGAGTGTGCTGCCTGGAAGATAAAACCCAAGTGATATACTAGCAGACAAAAAAAAAATTGTTGCCATGAAAGGACCACAACTTCAAACATTTTTGTGAAACTTTGACGAAGTAATGCTCAAGCCACCGTAAGAACGGATTCTTGTGTGAACCTTTTTTCAGGTTCGAGAAAAGGAGGACAGGGTCAGGGTTTGTACTGGCTCACTGATAGGTCCACACGAAGAAACATGGTAATCAATTTTTCTAACAACTGGAATCTATCATTGATGCCCAATACAAACAGCAGACTCACTAGCAGTACCTTGGGAAGATGGGTTCAGAACCTATTTAGGAAAAAGGTTCTGCAACACAGCAGTTCCAAAACTGGCATCCTCCTGAATTCACTGACCAGACAGCAGTCATAGGTATTATACGGATTTCAGAGCAAGACGACAAGAGTCCTCTGTGTTCACACTTTAATCAACCAAAGTATCCATTTCCAGTGCTTTGTGAAGGTGTGCACGGTTTCCCAGGTAGCTGCTTTACAAACGTCTTGTAGGGGAATGCCCCTTGTAGCTTCTAGAGGCCGAGGTGCCCCTTGCGGAATGTGTTCATAGGCCTCTGGGAGGTTATGTAACAGCTTTCTCATACCAGAACTGTATATAAGAGGCTACCCAATAAGAAATATGCTTCCTGGCTGCTGGCTTACCTTTGCCAACCCTCCACAGGCAACAAAGAGTTGTGTGCTATCATGACATCCCTTGTCCAGTCCATGTAGCAGGCACACTTTTTTTTTTTTTTTTTTAACATCAAGACAGTTCAACATTTGCTCACCTGCACTGGACTGTTCAGGGAAGAGTACATGAAGGGTTGCTGACTGGTTTAGGTGGAATTCTGAGACCACTTTAGGGAGGAATTTTCTACTGGTTCCAATGACTACCCTATCCATGTGGAATATAATATAGTTTCAGTGTACACAGAGGGCCTGCAGTTTGTGTACCCTCCTGTAAGATGTCATGGCTACTAGGAAAACTTGTTTCCCATGTGACATGTTTTAAGTCTGCTGTAGCTATAGATTCAAAGGGAAACTCATATGCCAGCAAAACAAATGTTCAAGCCCCATGGAGAACTGGTTCACCCAGAGGAGGATGCTAGTGATTCAGGCCTTTGAAAAACCTTTTAAAACCAGGTTATGAGGCCAAAGACCTTTCCTTACCTGCTGATGTGTAAGTTGACAGCTGCCAGATGCATTTTCAAAGCAAAGAGGCTCAGTCTTAGGGATTTTAAGTGTACCAGATAGTCCAGAACTGTAGGTGCTATGCTTGCACTGGAGTTATCTTTCTAGGGGCAAACCAGTATAAGAATCTCTTCCACTTTGAGAAGTATGCTTTTCTTGCAGCTGGTTTTCCAGAAAACTTCAAGACCCTTAGCAACTTGTGTGACAGATGCGAACCAGAAGATGCTAACTCTTCAAGAACCATGCCTGTAGGCATAATGTTATGAGGTCTGGAAAAAGTTATCCTGCCCTGGGGCAGAGTCAGCAAGTTGTACCTCAATGGCAGGCTGATTGAGGTCCTGCGGGAACAAGCTCAGCAGCATCGAGTGTCACAAACCCACTCAGCAGGTCAGCCCTCTACTCCCAAAGTGCCAACCTCCGAGCGCAGTCTTGTGAACAGTTTAACAGAACAAGGTAACCCTCTCGTCTGTTTTTGTGGGTTCAAATCAACCTTTGGTCTCAAGTCTTGGAGGGATTCAAACTGTGAACCTCTTGCTAGCGTACCCAATGCACAGGCTCGATATTTGTCTTTGGGGGGCCAGATATCTTTGCCTATGGGCACCTAACCAGGTGTACAAAAATGAACCCTTAAACTTTAATAAAGACCTCAGAATATTCTTACCTTTTTCCAGTTTGGTATCACCATTCAAGCTTATGCCCAGTGTTTGCTGTAACCATATATACTCTACTTGTAAAGGAAAGAAATCAAAGACAGACCAAGTAAGCTCTAAAGAGAGTTTTACTAAAATACATAATAATATGTAAAACATATAACAACACAGAACTATCACAAGACATTCAAATCTTTTAAAAGAACAAGGGTTTAAACAGTGCAATTCCTACTACAGTAATTAGATTTGTCTCTCTTTCTAAACACTTCTTTAAAGTACTCACAGATGTTTCTTTGTCAGAGCCTAGATAAAAGTGTCTGAAGGAAAACAGAATTAATGTTTAAAAGCTGGTTTTCCGCACCTATTTTGCATGACGTCACCTAGCTCCTCCCTGTCAGAATATATATAAAAAAATATATATCTATATAAAAACAGAATCACACTTGCCCCCACAATGCAAAGCATCATGGGCTGCATATGCAAATCACCACAGAAGGTTATGCTGGTCCAACTTTAAGCAGAATTGCATGGTGCCGAAAGGCCTCTCACACAGTTTGCAAAGGGTGCTAACAGAAGACATAGACACGTGTTTCGTCCTACCAGAACTCATCAGTATGCCTCGTCTGTTTGACACCCCAGTGGAATGAACCAGCTACCCCTAAGGCAGTGTACCTGGGATATATTGTGGTGAACCCATTAAAATAAAAAACTATTTAAAAGACAAAGAACCTCTGTGCATAAACACTGAGGCAAGGGTTACCCCAAAGGGCATTTGGCTGGGAGGCCAAGTTTCAAGAAAATACAAAATCACACTTGCCCCCACAATGCAAAGCATCATGGGCTGCATATGCAAATCACCACAGAATGTTATGCTGGTCCAACTTTAAGCACTATAAAAACAGGATGTCATTTTCAAGTATTAAATTCTGCAATCTCCACATAACTCATGTTCTTCAAATGACATTGCTTTGATCTCATGATAAGCTTCCCCCTTCCTCAGGACATGAAAGCATCTTTACGATTTCGCACCAGGATACTAAACCTGGTTTCCCCTTCTTGAAATGTCATAACAGGGATGCTGATTTCCCGTTTAGCAGCTAAAGCTATAATAAACTTGGAAAAGTCTGTAATTAGCTTCTGGCCTGCCATTTAACACCTTGGCCCAGATTTTCAAACTGCGCCATTCTGAGGAGCAAGCCCCTGCGCTGCTCAAAATAGTTGCGCAGGGGTGTCGGGTGATATTCAAAGCGAGCTGCGCCATTGAGCAACCTCCTTTGAATATCACCCCAGCCACAGCACTTGCGCGATGGCGCAGTGGAACTTGCGCCACCGCAAGTTGCCGAGCTGAGCATTAAACTTTGCGTGTGGCGCAAGTACCATTGCGCCATGCTCAATTTTCTCCGATATTCAAAAGGTGACATGCAAATGGGGCCATAATTTATGCAAGGCTTAGGGGGGCCATTTGCATCTATTTATGGCCCCATTTGCATGCCATTTGCATGTAGGTGCGCCATCCTCGAGGGACTTGCTCCTGGCCACCTGCCAGGCAGCAGCCATCGGGACCGACGCACAATGCAGCCCATCAAGGGCCATCACAGGTACATGAAACCCCCACATATCCTGAAGCCCGATCGCGGGCATCACAGGTACATGAACCCCCCACACATATCCGAAGCCCGATCGCGGGCAGTACAGGTACATGAACCCCACCCACCCACACAACTCCCACAGCCCGATCGTGGGCAGACGTATATGAACCCCCGTGCTCCGATCGGGCAGAATGTAACCTCCCCAACTCAATATCTCCCTGGTGGTCCAGTGGATCAGAAAGCCCGATCGCTGGCATAATGTACATCATAACCCCCAAACATCTCCCTGGTGTCTAGTGTCCCTCACCCACAAAGCCCTCCACCTGCCCCGCAGCTGGCAGGAGATAGCATCACCCGCTTGTCGCCTGCCGCCGCCGGGCCGATTGCCGTCGTTGCACGCTTTGCTGGAGAGTTACAGCCACTGGGCGTGCAGCTCATCGCAGATGACAGTCCAGATTGTGAATGGCGCTCATTCACAAATCTGACTGTCATGTACGGTGGCTGGGCTGCACGCCCATTGGCTGTAGCTCTGCACCAACGGGCGGCAGCCCTACCGGACAGTCAGCGGCGGCGGGCGGGCAGCAGGCAGGTGGATGCTGTCGCCCGCCGGCGCGGGGGAGGGACACTAGACACCAGGAGATGTTTGGGGGTTGTGATGTGACATTCTGCCCGCGATCTGGCTTTACGGTCCACTGACCACCAGGGAGATATTCGTTGGGGGTGTTACATCTCTCGCCCGCGATCGGGCACTGGGGGTTCATATGCCCTGCCCGCGATCGGGCTGTGGGAGATGTGGGCGGGGTTTCATGTATCCTGTACTGCCGCGACCGGGCTTCGGATATGTGGGGGTTTCATGTAATCGTGATGCCTGCGATCGGGCTTCGGGATATGTGTAGAGGGTTTCATGTAACTGTGATGCCCCGCGATCGGGCTGTGGGAGATGTGTGGGTGGGTGGGTTCATGTTACTCTATGCCCACGATCGGGCTGGTGGGGGGGCATAGGGACCGAGTTGGGGGCCAGCCAGGGGTGGCAGCTGCTGTGTTGCGCCCTGCAATACAGCAGCTCACCTGTGGGTGGCCCTCAACTTGATCCTTTTTTTTGGCTCAAGGTTGTGCAGGCGCAGGTTGGGGGTTGCGCATGCACAACTCTGCACAACCCAACTGAATATCGGGTTGCGCAGGTTATGCATGGTTCCTCCCCCTCCTGTTGAGCATGCATTCATTTGCATTGCTCTTATGCGCAACCTGTTGCCAGTGGAGCAACTGCCTCCTGCTGAATATCGCAGAATGGCGCAATGTAGGACTTGCACATGCGCAACCCTGTTGCGCATGGAGCAACCCTTTTGAATATCTGGGCCCTTGTGTCTAAAACCTGTGTGTGTATATAATCTCATGCTGTTTCAGCATTTTCTCATGGCTTTCATCTTTCAGCTAAAACCTGGTGGGGGGGGGGTGAGTGAGGTCACTCCAAGAGCACCAGCTTTCTCAGCATCTCTCATGACAGACAGTCCATAACCCATTTTTATATCACAAAAAAATGATACTACAGCACTCAGAACTGGCTGCCCACGTCACAATCCTCCCCACCTAGACTGAATTTGGGGGCTCTATCCCCTGCATGGGATGAGCTTCCCAAATCAGTTCACTCCTCATAGACCCTAGACAGACCATCTGAGTTCTGATTTTTTTTCTCCAGCCCTATGTACGATTGTCAGATCATACCCTTGCAAAGCAAGACTCCATCTCAGCAATCTACCATTGTTTTTCCCCATCTGAGTCAGCCAAACCAGGGGGTTATTGTCAGTCTGCACCACAAAATGCTGCTCATACAAGTATGGCTCCGGCTTCTTTAGGGCCCACACTATGGCCCTAAATTCTTTTTCCACCATGGAGTATGCCTGCTCCTTGGGAAGTAACTTTTTACTCGGGTAGGCTATTGGGTGATCCCTCCCTTGGCTGGATGTCTGACTCAGAACTGCCCCAATACCCACGTCTGAGGCATCAGTCTGAACTATAAGGGGTTTGCTATAGTCAGGACTTGTCAAAACAGGAGCACTGCACAGTGCCTCCTTTAGTTTGGAAAAGGCTTCCTCACAGGCTAGGCCCCAAGTAATTTTCTTTAGCATCCTTTTCTTTGTCAGGTCAGATAGGGGAACAGCCAGGGCACTGTAATTGGGTTCAAATTTTCTATAGTACCCTGCTGTCCCTAGAAAACTCCTGACCTGCTTCTGTGTTTCTGGTCTGGGCCACGCCTGGATTACCTCTATTTTGATTTGGTTAGGATAAACATAGAAACATAGAATTTGACGGCAGATAAGGACCGCTTGGCCCACCCAGTCTGCCCATTTCCCTACCTACTGGATAAGCTATAGATCCTAGTTAACCAGCAGCCTACTTCTTCCTACCCCCACCCCCTAGAATTGCCTTATGACTGTCCCATGCATGCTTGAATTCCACCACTGTTTTTGACTCCACAACCTCCTCCAGAAGGCCGTTCCATGCATCCACAACCCCTCTGTGAAAAAAAATACTTCCTTAAATTACCTCTGAGCCGCCCTCTATCTTCAAATTGTGCCCCCTTGTTCTTGCACACCTCTTTTTTTGAAAGATGCTACCCTCTTGGACTTTGTTGATTCCCTTGAGGTACTTGAAAGTTTCTATCATGTCCCCCCCTCTCCCTCCTTTCCTCAAGGCTATACATATTAAAGCTCCTTAAGTCTCTCTTCATTTGTCTTCTGGTGCAAACCCTGCACCATTTTAGTTGCCCTCCTCTGGACAGCTTCCATTCTATGTCTTTGCGGAGATTGGGTCTCCAGAACTGCACACAGTACTCCAGATGGAGTCTCACCAGCTGTCTGTACAGAGGGATAATAACTTCCTGTTTTCTACTGGTGATGCTTCTCCCTATGCATCCCAGTATCCCCCCAGCCCTCCTTGCTGCCCTCTCACATTGCTTGCCCACCTTTAGGTCATCTGATATGACTACCCCCACGTCCCTTTCCATTTTTGTTGTTAGTATCTCACCCCCCATTGTTTACTCTTCCCCTGGGTTTTTGTTTCCCAGGTGCACTACCTTGCACTTCTTAGCACTGAATCTAAGCTGCCATATGTTTGACCATTCCTCTAACCTTGCCAAGTCCCTTCTCATCTTTTCCACCCCACCTTGTGCATCAACTCTGTTGCAGATCTTTGTGTCATCTGCAAAGAGACATACTTTTCCTTTCAGTCCCTCTGCAATGTCACTTATAAAAAAGACATTGAAGAGGACCGGTCCTAGTACTGAACCCTGCGGTACCCCACTAGTAACCCCCCTTTCTTCAGAGTGGACTCCATTTACTATTACTCTCTGTGTCCTATTCTCCAGCCAATTCTTTACTCAGGCTTTCATCTTGGGACCCACTCCCAGGCTGGCTAACTTGTATATTAATCTTTTGTGTGGGACTGTGTCAAATGCCTTGCTAAAGTCTAGGTAGGCCATGTCCACAGCCCTTCCCTGACGTACTACTTTGGTCACCCAGTCAAAGAAATCTATCAGATTTGTCTGGCATGACCTTCCTGCTGTGAATCCATGCTGCCTAGGGTCCTGTGCCCCTCTGGCCTATAGATACTCGAAAATTCTTTCCTTCAGAAGTGATTCCATCATTTTTCCTACCACTGAGGTTAAACTAACAGGTCTGTAGTTTCCTGCTTCTGCCTTGCTCCAAGATGGAGCTGTCCTTGGCCTACCACATGCCCAAGGTACACCACCTCTCCCATGGCCACCTGGCACTTCCCGGCTTTGACAGTGAGCCCGGCCCTCTGTATCCTGCCCAGCACTTCCCTAAGGTGGGACAGGTGTTCCTCCCAGCTAGCACTAAAGATGGCAGTGTCATTCAGGTACGTCACGGTGTACTCCTCAGCACTATTTAATACCTGGTTCACCAACCTTTGGAAAGTGGCCGGGGCATTCTTCATTTTGAAAGGCATTACTTTAAACTCAAATAAGCCTATCGAAGTGATGAAGGTCGACCTCTCCCTAGCTCTGTCTGTCAACTCTACCTGCCAATAAGGTAACTCTATAAATGTAGTTCATGTCATTTACCTTTCTAACCACTTTGTACGATCCTGCCCACTCAGCCTGCAGCTTGTCTTTCCAAACCAGAATAAGGACCATGACTTCCTGACACACCATGTACGAGCGAACTCTGGCTCTGCGGTCGTACCACACTTTTTGTTTCTGTTGGGCAGCTGCCAGGTTGCTCTGGGCTGTCCCCATAAGCTCCTTCAGCCTTTCCCTAAACCTAAGGACGTAATCCATGATGGGAGTTCCCTGGGTGGCATGCTTGCCTTCCCAGTCCTCCCGGATCATGTCTAGGGGCCCACGTACCCAGCATCCATATAAGAGTTTGAAGGGGGACAATCCTGTTGATTCTTGGGACACCTCCCTGTATGCAAACAGGTGGGGAAAGTATTTCTCCCAGTCCCTCCCATGCTGTTCAGCAAACACCCAGAGCATTGACTTTAGGGTATCATTGAATCATTCTACAAGTCCATTGGCTTGTGGGTGATACGGTGTTGTGCATCTCTGCACCACCCCACACTTCTCCCATAAACATTTCATCAGGTCCGACATGAAGGAACCCCCTTGATCGGTGATAACCTCCTGTGGAAACCCAACACGGGAGAAAATCCCAAGTAAGGCATCTGCCACTTTGTCTGTCCTCAGTGAGGACAGGGCGACTGCCTCTGGGTACCGGGTGGCATAATCCACCACGGTCAGGATGAATCTCTTCCCCGAGAAGCTGGGGGTATTTAAAGGCCCCACAATATCCGTTCCCACCTTCTGGAATGGCTCCTCCACTATGGGTAACTGAATCAGGGCAGCTTGGGTTTTGTTGCCCGCCTTCCCTATTTCTTGGCACCGGTGACAAGACCTGCAATACTCCTTCACCTGCTGGGTGAAGTTAGGCCAGTAGAAATTCTGGGCCAAACGCTGCGTCATGCGCGCAATTCCCAGATGACCAGACAAGGGAATATCATGTGCAATCTTGAGCAGCTGCTCACGATACTCCTGGGCAATGACAAGCTGCCTGCCTAGCATCCCTCCCTCTGTCTGTACAGCCTGAGTATACATAAGTCCATTTTCCCAATAAACCTTATGCCTGCAGTCACCTCCCTGTACGCCGTCCGAGTCTGACCAAGCCCTCAGCTTTTCTAAACTAGGATCACTTCTCTGAGCAGCTGCAAACCCCTCACACATTCCCAAGGCATGGGACAGGTCCCCTTCAGTTGCTAAACTAGGGTCCCTAGCACTAGCATCAGGGCACTCAGGATCACTGAAAATCCCAACCCTCTGACAATGGGTCACCCCTCCCTCTTCGGGGTAACCCTCTGTAGCCGTGTGGTTACTTGCTATCTAGGAAATTTCTACCCCCTTTTCATTAGTCTCCCGATCTGGAGACACAGGCTGGGGAACCAGCCTCTCAGTGGTTTCCACAATGGTTTCTGTGGGGTTCAGGGAACTACAATTTTCCCTTGCTGCTTGGCTACGGGTAACTGCACATACCATCCCCCGTTTGAGATTGTTACCCAGGATCACATCCACTGCTAATGTTTTGGCTACTGCCACCTGTTGCACAGTTTCCCCTGTTTCACCCCAGTCTAGGAGAACACTAGCGAGGGTCAATGTTTTTGCCTCACCAGTAAAGTCCTGTACAGTGACGTATTTATTGGGTATAAACTGACCAGGCTCTACTAGATCCCCTTTACCAAGGTCAAGGATGCCCCTGTATCTCTTAACCCTTGTGTCTATACACCATTCACCATGACTGGGTGCATGTGTTCCCTCATGTTCACAGGCATGCTTCCAGGGACACACAAACAACCCACTTCTTTTCTAGTACCATTCTGTAAATTATGGCTCATTCTTTTGGGACACTGTCTGGCAACATGCCCAGTTTCTTTACATAACCAACATTACCTTCTCTTTTCAGAGAACTCTTTTCTCTGAAACCTGGAACTAACTGGTTTCAGTGAAGGCAGTGAGGGTTTTAGCTGCCCTGAAGGCTCACTTTTCCCTTTCTGCACTGCCACGCCCGCCCCATTTGCACTCAGAGCAGGTCTGCTCTTGGCATAGCGGTCCGAGAGTTCAGCAGCCTCTTGCACTGTTTTGGGATCTCGGTCCTCTAGCCAGGTTTTTAGCTCTGCTGGGCATGCCCAATAAAACTGTTCTAACAAAATCACATTTTCAATTTTATTAACAGAGTTTGCCTCAATTCCTCCCACCAATGTTTTAAAAACTGACACTGTTTTGTGGCTAGCTCCTCGTAGCTCATGTCAGGGCTTCTCCTGAGCTTATGGAATTTAGCTCTACATGATTCAGCAGTTAATTCAAATTTCTTTAACAGTGCAGCTTTAAGTTTGCTGTAATGATCATCACTGTCCTCATTGTCCATTTAACCCAATGCATCCTGAGCTTTCCCGGTAAGTAGCAGGGATAGCTGGAAGCTCCAGGACTCTCTAGGAATTTTAGCCTGAATACAAACTTTTTCAAAAGAATTTAAAAAGGCATCCATATCCTCCCCCTCTTTAAATCCGGCTATCAATCTGGAGTTCAATTTGTAACCCAGTCCTGCAGTCCCAGTTAAACCCAAGCCACTTACCTGCTCTGGTGCCACAGGTTGGAGTTGTAGCTTCTCCAGTTCGTGTTGCCTCTGATGCTCCTGCTCCTCACGGTCTGTGTCTCGGCGTTCTTGGTCTCTTTTCCTCCGTAGCTCGCTGGCGCTCACACTCCTCACGGTTTGCCTCCTGTTGTTCACGGTCCCTCTCCCTCTGGAACTCCAGCTCCATTCTGAGCAACTCAATTTGCAGCCGCAGTACTTCTGGATCCAGGATACTGGTGACCTTCCCCTGCTGCTGTGGCCCTTCACTGACAGTGGCCCTGCTATCATCCTCACTGGATCTGGACACTGCACTTGCCGCTAGCCCTGCCACACTCGAGGTTTGGTCCTTTTCAGTCACTGTCTGTGACTCGCTGCTCTGGGTATCTGCTACCATCAGGGCATCTACGAGGTTCTGTTTGCTAGCTTTCACCTTCTACGGGACTCCTCTGTCCCGGCACAACTGCTTTAAGTAGTCTACAGTGTGCCTGCTGTAGTTGGAAGCCATCTTCCCTAACTACTGCTACTCTGATTAGCACTTTAAAAAAACAAAAAACAAATAAATAAATAAATAAATAAATAAATAAATAAATAAAACGAGTAGGAACTTGACTGTAAGCCAAGTGATATAGTTCTGTTTCCTTTTTAAAAAAAAAAAAAAATGTACTGCCTTTTTCTTTCTTTGCAAGTGAGCTGACGGTCTCAAGCTGTCACACTAAACAATAAACGCTTGTAATACCAACATTTTTTGCACTGCTGCCAACCAATCTGTCACAACCCACTCAGCAGGTCAGCCCTCTGCTCCCAAAGTGCCAACCTCCGAGTGCAGTCTTGTGAACAGTTAACAGAAACAGGGTAACCCTCCTGTCTGTTTTGTGGGTTCGAATCAACCTTTGGTCTCAAGTCTTGGAGCGATTCAAACTGTGAACCTCTTGCTAGCGTACCCAATGCACAGGCTCAGATAATTCTGTCTTTTGGGGGGGCCAGATATCTTTGCCTACGGGCACCTAACCAGGTGTCCAGAAATGAACCCTTAAAAAACTCTAATAAAAGACCTCTGATTACTCTTACCTTTTTCCAGTTTGGATCACCATTCAAGCTTATGCACAGTGTCAGCTTTAACCATATGTACTTCACTTGTTAAAGAAAAGAAATTCAAAGACAGACCAAGTAGACTCTAAAAATAGTTTTACTAAAATAAATAACAGTATGTAAAACATAAAATACAGAACCATATATCACAAGAACCATATAATATTTTAAAAGAACAAGGTTTTAACAGTGCAATTCCTACTACAGTACTTAAATTTTGTCTCTTTCTACCTATATACTTGCTTAAAGTACTCATAGATGTTGCTTTGTCAGAGTGCAGATAGAAGTGTGTGTCAAAACAGAATACTGTTTAAACTCTGGCTTTGCCCACCTCTTGCATGAGGTCACCTGGCTCCTCCTCTGTTTATGAAAAATCATACACCCAGAATATTTTATCATATTAGAAGTGAAAATAATTAAGGTTACATCAGCAGAAACTTTTCCCCATGTGACTTCCCAAATCAAGTCTGTAAATTTCCTTTCATCTATAAGCAGTATCCTCTCTCTCATGGACATCAAAGCATTTATGACTTCACACCAGTGTCACATATCCTGTCTTCTTCCCCTAAACGCCATAAAAGTTTATGATCTATCTTGGCAGTTAGGCATCTTCTAACCTGTAATTGTCTCATGGCTTTCATCTTTTAGCTGAGACCGGGGTGAGTGAGGTAATTCCAAGAGCACCAGATTTCTCAGCAGAGAATCAGTAACACATCTTTATATTTCAAAAAAAAAAAAATAGTGTACTCAGAACTGGCTGTCCATGTGTCACAAGTACAACCAGGGTAGCTCCCTGCAACAAGTCACCTAATTATCTGTGGTACCATCGGATTTCTTCTTTAAAATTTCTGGGTTTCACGAGACTGGGCCAAATGACCAGGATTACAAATAATCTAGTTGTGCAAGCTAACTGCCTTTTCTCTCCATCAAGGGCCCCAACAACAACTGCAATTCCAGCCACCCCCAGGCAACGCCTCTGGCTAGCCAGCATTCCATCCTGGGTACCAAGCGTTGTAGAACTATTTATTCAGGACTAGAAAGTGCATGCCAAGAACCTCAATTTAATCAGAACACCAATCATTTAATTAAATTCATGCCCCTTCCTTGTTCATGACCCCCTGAAGAAATCCAATTGTTGTTTCACGTTTAACCTGGCCTATGTGTATATTATTAGTGGTTAACATTACTAAAAGTGTGTGCTTGTTTGCAGACTTTCCCTTTGCAGGGGTGTCCAGGATATTGCTGAAGGCCAGACCCTGGTGGTAAGGGTGAAGGGAACATGCATATGATTACTGCAATTGACTGTGTGTTAACTGCCGTTAAAGGTTCCCAGCCACTGGGGGGGGGGTTCGTGGGTGGTAATAGCTTCCAAAGGGCTATAACAGGTTAGACAGACTATCCCCTCCCCATTACGGTTACTCTGGGTAGAGGGACCTTAATACTGAATCCAGGCCCCTCACCCTGAAGTCAGAAATACAGACACCTTAGTGACAGCGCCACCTAGGGGTTATACTAGCCCTAGCTGAGACAAGGGATCAGACCTTTGGAACGAGTAGCTTAAGTGGTACTCTGTCCCTCACCTGGAGACAGGGCCAAGGCACCACAGCTGTGGCTGATGCCATGTGACTTGGTAGCTGCAGAACATCTCTTGCTGGCCTTGGCCAACCTGGAATGAATGATTCTGCACTGTCAATCAGATTTGTTACCCTGTCATGTGGGAGAAAAGCTATTCCCTGCAGAGTATCCAGCTCTGCTACAATAAAGTCCAGGACCTGTACTGGTTCTGTCTGGGACTTCTGCAGATTTATTTAGAACCAAGAGTTTACTAAGGTGTTTCTTACAAACTGGATGGAGCACACAGACTCCTGTTTGCCCCCCCCTCCCCCAAGACTAGTCATTCAGTTGTCCAGGTAAGGGAAAACCACCATACGTTACCTTCTCAGATAGGCCACCACCATAGCAAAGTACTTTCTGAACACCTCTGGTACTGAGGTGAGGCCAAAGAGTAGGGCAGTGAACCGAAACTGGCAGCTTCCCAGCCTGGACTGGAGATGCTTTCTGTGGCTCAGTCTGACTGGTATGTGGAAGTTGGCACTCTTCAGATCCAGAGGACACCAACCTATCTCCTAACTGCAGAGATGGAATCACTGTGCCCAGTGTTACCATCCTGAATTGTTCTTTTTTGATCTGTCTGTTCAAGTATCTTAAATCTTGAATGAGTCACCATTCTCCATTTTTCTTGCAGGTTAGGAAGCATCCTGAAAAGGACTCCTTGCTTCACAGGGGTGCTGGGTCCTTTTCTACTGCCACTGTGTGAAGGGATTGTGGGCTAAGAGATGGACCAGACACAGAAAGTATGGTTGCGTAAGAACTTACCATAACAGTAGATCTTCGAGAGTATCTCTTGCAGCAGGTCATAAGTTAACACATGGGATTACAGCCACAGGCATCAGTTCCTCCGGATGACTTCTCAGCAGTCGACCCTGGGACCTCCCCCTGCACTACCACATGGTATCTACCTGGCAGGTATAAAAGGGAGAGGTCAGAGCTACTCCTCAGTTCTTGTCCATCCTGGTGATCAAATGTGAAAACATATCCTAGGCCTCTGACGGGAACTGAGGAGGGAAATCAAGGCAGCAGCTCTTGGAGTCCTAAAAGACAGGAGCAAGGCACCTTTCTGAAGTAACAGCAAGAGGGGGAAGGAGGGTGTGGCTGCATGACCTGCTGCAAGACATACTCTCAAAGATCTACTGTTACGGTAAGTTCATATGCATTTGTACTATCTTTTTCAAGGCAATCTCTTGCAGCAGGTCTTAACACGTGAAGATTCCCAAGCAATTATACCCTACGGGAGGAGGAAGTGTATCATTAGGACGTAGGACAGGAGGCCATGTAGGACGGCCCATCCAAAAACAGTTCACCTCTTAGAAGTGATGTCTAGACTGTAATGCTCGGTGAAGGTATGTACAGTAGACCACTTGGCGGGTTCTCAAATATCCAAGGCAGAAATGCCATGGAAACACGCCGTAGAGACAGCCATGCCTCTGGTAAAATGGCATTTTCCAACCCGTGAGAGGTTTTTTTTTTTTTTTTTTACACTTTCTTTCTTTATCCTCCTTACTACCTCCGAGCCCCTCCTTCCGTCTGCTCAGGTCTCCCTTGCCTACCTTGGGGATCTGCCCCTAGAGTGCCCATCCTCCCTCCTTGCACAGTGGGGTCTGTCCTGCAGGTGGTCCAGGTGGACTTAGGGCGGCCTTCATCTAGGGCTGCGGTTTTCATTTTCTCCCTACGTCCCCTACCCCTAGGGCCAGACACTTGGACGTATGCCCGAGTGATGGCGTGCTGACGCCTGCCAGAGCCCCTCATGCGTCAGCGGCGTCCCCCCTCCCCGACTCAGTTAGACGGAGCCGCCTCCATCCCCTCTATTGTCTGTGCTTCCACCGGCTATGAGGGTGATGTAGAACGCGGAAGCGTTCATGGTTCCCACCCCTGAGGGAGGAGAGCATCCGTTGGGACACTCGATCCTCCCTCTCCCCTGCTTTCCCCCGGCCACCGGCGTAGTGTGAGGTGTGGCATCCAGTGCCTCAACCCTCAGCACCACCGGGCCGGCAACCCTCGAGAGGTTTAATGGCCCAGATATTCAAACTGCGCCCGGCTGTGGCACAAGCTTGGGCGCAGCTCAACTTTGCTGCGCAGGGGTGTGGACTAAGCAATAGTCAAAGGAGCTGCGTTATGGCTCAGCAGCTTTGAGTATCGCACCCTGGCCACCCCCAGCGTGCATGGCGCAGTGGCACTGCACCAGCGCAAGTGGCCAGAGTGGAGCATGGAGATGCGCTAGTGCAAGTTCCATTGCGCCATGCAGAGCACCCGCGATATTCAAAGGTTGACATACAATTTATGCAAGGCGCACATGGGGCCATTTGCATATCATTATGGCCCCATTTGCATGCAGGTGCGCCGATCCCCGATGACTTGCGCCTGGCATCCTGCCAGGCAGCAGCCATCAGGGACTGACGCCCCCTGCAGCCCGATCGTGGGCATCTGTAAAAATAAACAAACCCATCCAATATCCCTGGTGGTCCAGTGGACCGCTCTCTGCCTGACCGCGGGCATCTAATGAAAAGCGTCCTATGTCCTGGTGGTCAGTGGACGCACTCTGCCTGATGCGGGCATCTTAAAAAACCTGGCGTCCTATATCCCTGGTGGTCTGGGTGCCCCCCTCCACCCTCCCACTAAGCCCCACTGCCCGCTTCCCCCGTCCTGGCGGGTGGCAGCACCCACCCGCCTGCGCCCGCCGCCCGACACCTCGGTGAGGGCTGCATCACTGGTTCACAGAGTGAGCCAATGGGCGTCACAGCCATACACACATTCCAGATGTGTCACATATCTGGAATGTGTGTGAAAAGGGCTACACGCCCATTGGCTCATGCTGTGAACCAATGGGCGTGCAGCCCTATCAATGTCGAGTCGGGCGAGCGAGCGGCAGGCGGTGGGATGCTGCCGCCCACCAGCTGACTGGGGGCGAGGCGGTTGGGCTCAGTGGGCGGTGGGCTCCAGTGGGCGGGTGAGGAGGGGTACCCTAGACCACCAGGGATATAGGACGCTGTGTTTTAAAGATGCTCGCGATCGGGCAGAGTGCAGTCCACTGGACCACCAGGGATATAGGATGTCTTTTCATTACAGATGCCCGCGATCGGGCAGAGTGCGATCCACTGGAGACTAGGGATATAGAACGTCTTTTCATTACAGATGTCCGCGATCGGGCAGATAGAGGTCCACTGGACCACCAGGGATATTGGACGGGGTTTTTTTTATTCATACAGATGCCCGCGATCGGGCAGAAAGTGGTCCACTGGACCACCAGGGATATAGGACAGGGAGCTTTTTTCAACAAATGCCCATGATCGGGCATGGGGGTGCCGCCAGGTGCAGCGGAACTCCGGTAGCCACCACAGGTGGCAGCTGCCACATTCGCCATGCAATGTGGCAGCTCACTGGTGGCGCCTAGTTGTTCCTTTTTTGGCTTAACTTTGTGCTGGCGCGAGTAGGGGTTGCACATGCATGGCTCTACATCCGGGCTGAATATCAGGCTGTGCAGTTTATGCATGGCACGTTCCCCCCACCACCGCCTGTGCGCATACATTACTGATGCGTCCGGCGCATCAGGATTTATGCTGCACACTTTCCCCTTTTGAATATCGCGCCGGGGCACATCAGTGTGTTGTGCATGGCGCAGCAACCCTTTTGAATATCTGGGCCATTGTATTTTGTATAGATAAATGTAATGCAGTTGGCCAACCATGTGGACAAGCACTACTTTGAAACACTAACAGCCTGGTTTCCAGGAGCGAATGAAACAAAAAGTTGCTCAGTTTTTTCGCAAATGTGAAGTGCTGAGAATGTAAATGCTCAATGTTCTACGCACATCGAGAGTATGAAGCGGGCTTCTCCTGGATTTGTAGGCTCCACAAAGTACACTGGTAACTGAATGGTTGATTTAAAATAAATTCAGAAACAACCTCTGGCAAAAAAATGACGGGTTAGTGCGTAAAGACACCCGGTCATTATGAAACTGCAGGTATGGAGGTTTGCACATTAGGGCACATAACTCAGACACATATTCCTGATGTAATGGCAACTAAAAAGTTTTCCAAGAAAGATAATGGAGGTTGCTGGATTCAGTGGGCTCAAATGGACTCAGTCAATTTTTCAAGCACAAAATTCATATCCCACAGAGGGACTGGATCCCAGATAGAGGGATGCAGGTGCAGAATACCTTTTAAAAAGGTTTGAATCAAAGGTAACTGGGACAAAGGGATGTTGTCCACAGGTAAATGAAAGGCACTGATGGCCAAAATGTGGACTTTCACAGAGGAATATTTCAAATAGGTCCAACTCTGGTCAGCCCCACAGGTGGAAGACATTGTTTAGAATGCCAGATATGATTTCCCAATCATGGGCCTGGGCAGTCAGTGGATCTGCTTAGGGCATCCGCCAGGGTGTTGGACACCCTGGGGATGTGTACTGCCAGAAGATGGATATTTCTTCAGAGAGCCCAATACCACACCCTCATCAACTCTCTGCAGAGAGGGTAGGAATGGGTACCTCCTTGCTTGTTTAGGTAGTGAACCACCGTAGAACTGTCTGATTGCACTTCAATGCGACCAGGGGGGAGGCGAGTCTTGAATGCCTGTAAGGCATACAGAACTGCCCTCAGCACCAAAACACTGATGTGGAGGCGAGCCTCCACAGGCATCCAAGATCCTTGAGACCTGAAGTGCAGGAGATGAGCACTCCAACCCGTCAAGGAGGTGTCTGTAGTCAGACTGAGACTCGGAACAGGAGAATGGAACGGCATGCCTCACATCAAGTTGTCTCTGAACTTCCACCACTGTAGCGCTCAAAGAGATGGGAAAGACGGCAGGATCGGGGCATCAAAATCGTCCTTCAGATCCCATTGGAACTGTAGGGTTCGAGACACCATGAGTAACAGCCACAAGCTGGAGGACGCTTTCAGGAGCCAGTCATCCAGGTAGAAACATAGACTTTGACGGCAGATGAGGACCGCTTGGCCCACCTAGTCTGCCCCTTTCCCTACCTAGAGGATAAGCTGCAGATCCTATTTAACCAACAGCCTATTTCTTCCTACCCCCCACAAAAATTGCCTTATGTCTGTCCCATGCATTTTTGAATTTTCCCAGTTTTAGACCCCACAACCTCATCAGGAAGGCCATTCCATGTATCCACCACTCTCTGTGAAAAAAATACTTCCTTACATTGCCCCCGAGCCGTTCCCACCTCTATCTTCAAATTGTGTCCCCTTGTTCTTGCACATCTCTTTTTCTGAAAGATGCTACCCTCTTGGACTTTGTTGATTCCACTCAGGCACTTACACATTTCTATCATGTCCCCCCTCTCCCTCCTTTCCTCAAGGGTATACATATTAAGCTCCTTTAGTCTCTCCTCATATGGCTTCTCTTACAGACACTGCACCATTTTAGTTGCCCTCCTCTGAACTGCCTCCATCCTGTCTATGTCCTTGCAGAGATGGGGTCTCCAGAACTGGACGCAGTACTCCAGATGGGGTCTCACCAACTGTCTGTAAAGGGGGATAACAACTTCCTGTTTTCTGCTGGTGATACCTCTCCTTATACATCCCAGTATCCCCCCAGCCTTCCCTTACAGCCTTCTCGCATTGCTTGCCAACCTTAAGGTCATCTGATATGATTACCCCCAGGTCCCTTTCCATTTTTGTTGTTGTTACTACCTCCCCCCCCTTGTGTAATCTTCCCCTGGGTTTTTGTTTCCCAGGTGCATTACTTTGCACTTCTTTGCACTGAATCCAAGCTGCCATACTTCTGACCATTCCTCCAACCTTGCCAAGTCCCTTCTCATCCTTTCCACCCTCCTTGTGTATCAACCCTGTTGCACATCTTTGTGTCATCTGCAAAGAGGCATATTTTTCCTTCCAGTCCCTCTGCAATGTCACTTATAAAGACATTAAAAAGGACTGGACCCAGTACTGAACCCTGCGGTACCCCACTAGTAACCCCTCTTTCTTCAGAGTGGACTCCATTTACAATTACCTTCTGTGTCCTGTTGTTCAGCCAATGTTTTACCCAGGCTGTCATCTTGGGACCCACTCCCAGGCTGCCTAACTTGTATATTAATCTTTTGTGTGAGACTGTGTCAAATGCCTTGCTAAAGTCTAGGTAGGCCATGTCCACAGCCCCTCCCTGGTCTACTACTTTGGTCACCCAGTCAAAGAAATCAATTAGATTCGTCTAACATGATCTTCCCGCTGTCAATCCATCCTGCCTTGGGTCCTGTGCCCCACTGGCCTCTAGGTACTCAACAATTCTTTCCTTCAGAAGTGATTCCATAACTTTCCCTACCACAGAGGTCAAACTGACAGGTCTATAGTTTCCTGCCTCTGTCTTGGTCCCACTTTTGTGAAGGGGAATCACATCCGCCTTCTTCCAGTCCTCAGGTACCACACCATCCTCCCATGATTTGTTAAAAAGGGTAGTCAGTGGTGTCACTAGTTCTCTGCTTAATTCTTTTAGAATTCTGGAGTGAATTCCATCTGTCCCCATTGCTTTGTCCACCTTCAGTTTTAGGAGTTCTTTCAGAAACCTTTCTTCTGTGAAAGGACTGGGATCAACCCCTCTCTCCAGAGTGCTTCTGTTAATTGGATCAGGCACCTCCCCCACTTCCTCTTTTGTGAATACTGAAGAGAAGTATTCATTCAGTATCCCTGCTTTTTCACTGTCACACTCTGCCCACCCACCATCCATTCTAGTCAGCCTCCCTATCACTCCATTTGTCTTTCTATGCTCCCTGATATACCTATAAAAGGTTTTATCCCCCTTCTTAACAGAGTTAGCTATCTTTTCCTCATTTTGTGCCTTTGCTATTCTGACTACCCTCCCTGCTTCATTCTGCCTTAACTGGTACAGTTCTCTGTCCTGCTCCTTCTGTTTCCTTATACTTCCTAAATGCTATCTTTTTCTCCCTAACCTTCATCGCCACCTCTTGAGAACCACAGTGGCTTTTTCTTTCATTTTGATTTGTTTATTTGCTTCACACAAAGGCTTGCGGCCTCTGTGATGGCAGTTCTGATATTTCCCCATTGTTGCTCCACCCCTCCTTCTAACCTGTTTGCTAGTGCTTTTCTAAGGCACTCTCCCATCTTACCAAAGTCAGCCATCCTGAAGTCCAGAACCCTCACTTTTGTATGGCTTGACTCTGTAGCTGAGTTTATCATGAACCACACTGTTTGGTGGTCACTTGTTGCCAAATGGCTATCCACTTCTAGATCTGAGATCCTCTCACTGTCTCCATTTGAGAGTACGAGGTCTAAGATCGCTCCCTCACGAGTAGGTTCCAAAAACTAGCTGTTTGAGGCATACCACCTGAAGGGCATCAAGAATGGCCCTGCTTTTGGATGTGGCTGCCACAAAGGTGCTCCAGTTAACATCTGGCATGTTAAGGTCCCCCATCAACAGTAACTCCCCTTTCACTGCATTCCTAAGTATGCCGTCTATCATATCCTTGTCCATTCCCTCCCTCTGACATGGGGGTCTACATACAACCCCTGTGCGGATTATGGTGCCATTTTCAGTCTCTAAGGTGACCCACAGTGCCTCCTCTCCTCCCTGTTTACTCTTTTGTTCAGTTGCTTTTATCCCTTCCCTTACATAGTGAGCTACTCCCCCGCCCTCCCTGTCTCTCCTGTAGGTTGTGTACCCTGGTATGTTAACATCCCAGTCATGGCTCTCTGTGTACCATGTTTCTGTGACTGCTACGATATCCAGGCATCCCTCTTCCATCAAGGTCACCAGCTCAGGGAGCTTGTTGCCCAGACTACGGGCATTGGTACTCATTACCCTCCATTTCCTGATGGCTTTACTCCCTTTTGCCCCATCCCTGTCCTTCTTGCCTTTGTCACTTTCTCCATTTACCCCTGCCCTTCTCCCTATCAACAGCTCTATGTTGGTGTTTGCCTCACTTACTACTGTGATTATTTGGGGGAGGGGGGGCTAGGATTTCCCTGCTCCTTTCCAGTGCCTCCCCCCTTGGCTAGTTTAAATGCTTGTCAATGAAGTATTTAAATCTATCACCTAGGATCCTGGTTTCCCTCCTAGGCAGATGCAGACCATCATACCAGTATAGGCCTGCATCCCTCCAGGTGGACCTCCAGTCCCCAATGAAGCCAAATCCCTGAGCTCTGCACCAGTTCTTCAACCACTGATTGAATCCCATGGTGTGGAGCACCCTAGCCTCACTCGTGCCTTAGATAGGCAGCACCTCCAAGAAGGTTACTGTGTGTGCTATTTGTCTAAGGCCCCTCCCCATCTCCAAAAACGCTCCTTGCACTGCTCTGATCCCTTTCTTAGCCAGGTCATTCGTCCCTAGGTGGACAATGACATCCAGCTCCCTCCCCTGGGCAGCTGCTCCTGCGATCCTGAGGATTCGCTCCCTGTCCCTCCAAGCCATGGCGCCAGGCAGGCACCTTACCTCCCTCTCCCCTTCCTCCCCCAGTTCTACCTTCCTAACAATGGAGTCCCCCACCAGGAGTTTTTTCCTTCCCCTTTGGGGTCCCATGCCACCCTCCTGTGGGTCTCCTTTGTGGATGTTCCCAGCATCCTCCTTGGTCTCCACTGTGGGTGCCTCCATAGAGGAACCACACTCTTCCAGAACGGCACAGAAATTGTGGAGAGGTACAACTGGAGGGATGTGCCTCTGTTCCACCACCCTCATCCTCCCTGAGCCCACTGAGGTCCAACCACTCCTCTTTCTTGACAACCTCTGAGGCAACGGCAGTGACCCTGGTGGTCCCTGGGTGGGAGAGGATGTGCCACAAATCCTGGCCAACTCAGCCTGTAGATGAGCAACCTCCTCCCTCAGCCCAGAGAGGTGTCTGCAGATGGGACAACACTGAATCCTCCAGAACATTTCCCAGAAGACTGCTGCTCCACAGCCACTGCACTGCACCACTCCCATCATGTCTTTTTTCTGGCCCCTTAACTGTTATTTGGAATACTTACTCTTTCCTCTGTTTATTTTTTTTTCCTCTCTCCCTACTTACTTACTGCCTCTGCACCCTTTTAGCTCCTGATCTTCCTGTTCTGAGACAAGAAGTTCCTATATTTCTCAGTAGTCTCCTTACTTGCTCAGAGTCAGACCTCAAGCAGCTGGGGAGGAGGCTTCTCCTGCCCTTCAAGGATGGTTAGTCTTTGGTGGCCCTGTGATCACTCACTTCTTGCTCCCAAACAGGAAGTTCCTGTTGTCAGTTAAATTCTGTGCCTATAAAAGTAGAACTGGTTTAGGGTGGAGGGGAGGGAAGGAGGGCAATATAGTCCCAGTAGAGAAATTTTAGTTATACCAGTAGCTCCTTCCTCCTGGTGTTCTGTCTGTCCTCTGCTAGGTAGTGAAGGACATGGTATTTGGGAAAAAGTGGGAGTAAAATTCCTATTTTACAACATGTGCCTTAGTTCTGCTAACCTCCTTATTCTCACCGCATACATCCCTGGCTACCCCCCTCAATTGCCAGCCTTGAGTTTCTCCTTTTCTCCCATCTCTCCTCATGACACATTACATGCACTTCTCTCTCTCTCTCTCTCTAAACCCCACAAAAAGCAAGTCGCTCGACGGCCTGGACCCCAAGCTACTCTATCCATCTGCCCCTGCTATCTCCATCCCCTTAACTGATTTACTCAACTGATCTTTCCTCACTGCCACTACCCCTGAAGCCTGGAAGCATGCCATTGTTCTTCCTCTACCCAAAAGGTGGTGACCCTGCTACTCCAGGGAACTATTGCCCCATCTCACTTCTACCTACCCTGGCTAAACTTCAGGAACACCTGGTTCTCTCTCAGCTATTCTCTTTCCTGGATGAGTTCTTTTGCGCTCCATTCCACTCTGGATTTTGGAAGAACCACTCCACCACCACCTCCCTATTTAGGCTTACTGACTATCTATTCTGTCTTGGATAGAGGTCATATCACATCTGCCATCTTTGCTGACCTTGCCAAGGAATGACACTGTTTCCCCACACCATCCTTCTTTAGACCCTCTCCTCAGCTACCTAGCCCAGTCGACCTGTAACTGTTTTAAAGCCTACCTGGTAAGAACAACTCAATTAGTTAAAGTAGCCATTTCCATGTCCCTGCCCCTGCCCATCTCAACTGGTGTGCCTCAGGGCTCTGTACTTGGACTTTTATTTTCATTTTCTATTTTCCTTAATCACCTGCCGTCAGTACGTTCCTCCTCCTCTATCCATATGTACGCCGACAACACTGTCTTGTTCACCTCTGGCCACATTCCCTCTGCTGTATCCGCCAGCCTCCAGCTCGACTTCAATAATGTTCAGCGCTGGTTTAAGTCATAACAGCCTTTCCTGAACATCAAGAAAACAGTCTCCATGACCTTTGGCATGAGGAAGAGACTCTCTAGGCTTCCCTCTCTACCCACCTTCCACACCCCGGACGGGACTACACTTGAGGATACCACCTCTTAAATATTTAGGTGTTTGGCTTGACCGACACCTAAACTTTTCTGAACATGTTGATGCCATCCTGAAGAAACTACACCCCATGCTTAGTGCCCTCTACAGGAACCGCAGTTGCTTGCCTCTGGCAGCTATGCGCGACCTTTCTTCAGAAAATGAGTATTTTCAATGACTGCGATTTAGTCTATTGTGCTGCTCCTAAATCTTCCTTATCCAAATTGGATACCCTTTTCAATGCTTTCTTTCACTTTGCTCTTGACACTTCCCCCCATATCCACCACTGCTCTCTCTACCATTGCCTTATTCCCCTCCCTGGAGTGCAGACGACTCTTGCACTGCATGAAATTTACCTTTAAATTCTGGATTGGTTCTCTCCCGTCTTACCCATCATCCTCCCTTTCCATTCCACCTCCTTCACACTGTTCTCTCAGATCCACCCATTCGTGCACTCCACGATGTACTACAACAAGCGGCCAAGGTGCTTTCTCTTATTTCCCTCTGGAACTCACTACCTATGCCCATCAAACACTTTTCATCCTCCTCTTCCATCTCCCAGGCCCTACACAACTTCTACGTCTCAGTGAAGATTCTGCTGTATTTCCCAATGTTTACTGCACTTCAAGCTTATTTTGCTTTGCTGCACTATATGTATAACCTTGTAATTGTATTTGGTTCAGTTCTACTTTTGCATACGTCTTATCCAGTCACTTTTGTATATGTGCATTCACTTTATCTGCACTGGTTTGCTATGTATAAGTTATACCAAACTATAATTGAAAATGTACATTTGATTTATCTATACTGTGTTGCCAATGTTCCCATCTTCCCCTTCCCCCAGGGTGCACTGTGAGATGAGCAACTTGCTGCTCAGTGTGTTTTTCTGGTGAAGCTCTTCAATAAATAAATAAATTAATTAATGAATAATAAAATCCTGCAACCTTCTGAAGAGGGGGAACTGGTTTGATTTTTGAGAGCAAAGCATCTATCTCAGTCCGTAAGACTAATGCTTGGTCTGTGGGGTAGTGAGAGACCCTGGGTGGCAAAGAAAGAAACATCTCCATGAACTCCAGTGTGTGCTCTGTCATAGTCAATTGCAGGAACCACTGGTCAGAGGAGACAGCTTGCCACCTTTGCAGGTGCAGGGAAAACTTGCTCCCAACAGCTGTGGGTAGGGTCTCTAGTCCCACAACTGAAGGAAGACCTTCAGGCTGAAGGCTGGCCCTGCTGGGGGCAGCAGGGACGTAACAGGGTTTCTGAGCATTTCTAGGACCCGGTAATTGTAACTGAGGTTTCCTTTGATTGGCAGGTTGCCTTTGAACTGTGAGATGGCCCCTGTAGGAGCAGCCCCTAAAGGCCGTTTTGGCTTTTGGACAGTACAGAGTTTGTACCAATTGAAGGGTACGACTGGAGTCATGCAAGTCTTTCAGCATTTCCTGGGTCTGTGGACTGAACAGCTGAACCCCTTTAAAGGAGCATTCAGGATAGAGCGCTGTATGTCCTGTGAAAATCTGGACACCCTGAGCCAGGCGTGTCATCTGTGACAGACTCCAGTAGAAGTGTCAACGGCATCATAAGAGGCCCTTAGCAGGTGGTGGCATACAGCTACCACAGTAGACATTTTTACTGTTAGCTCTTTCTGGACGGAACCCACTGGGATGGACTGGACTGTCGCCTGGGGGACTTTAGGATTTCCTCCTGATATTTCAGGAGGTGTCCCATGTAATTCAGTATACGTAGGGACAAGGTGGCCAAGGGAGAAAAAAAAAAAAAACATTTTTCCCCATAACATCTGCCTTCTTGGATTCCGTATCCAGGGGCTGAGCACTCATGTGCTGAGGCCTAGAGGAACTATCACGTGTGGCATCGATCACCACCAAGTCCACCTGAGGTGGAGACATAAAATAGTGGTGATCAACCAGAGCCTGATAAATCCTACCAGCCTTATGAGGACTGGAGGAATCGTGAAAGGTTGCTTCCATGCAGCCAAGACAGCCGCTTCAAAGACATCCACCGGGGTGGGGACGACCGAGTGGGGCATTCTGGCACACCCAAGTATTGAGCCAATTCCTTTCTAGAAGCATCCTGCTCAGTGCCCTGGAGTCCAAAACGTTTTCTGGAGGTTGATCATAATGTTTGAAAACTTTGGGTCATCTGGCGGAGAACAAGGGAGCTCAGGGGTAGGTGCCCCCTGAATAGAGAAAGTGGCAGAGGAGGACTGAGGGGAATCCTCATGTTCCATGCCGTCCTTGTTCTCCATGTTAGCTAGATCCCAGTCCCACAGAAAAGGGTCCTCCATGTCAATGTCCTAAGTGTACACGCCCGGGGAGACAGGGGAAGAGTTGGCCATCCCTGGGCCGAGGAAGGCCAAGAGGGAGCAGAGACCGGAGTCGATCCCTCTTTAGGGGAGGGAGTGCAGGTTTGCCTGGACAGCAATCATGGCCATCTGCCCAGTGGAAGTAGCTGAGGCAGACTGGACAGAGTGAATCAGGACCACTGCCAGAATAAGGGCAGGCAGTGGAACCAAACGTGGAGCCGTCAACAAGGGGTGTATGTATGACCCCAGGATCATCGATGAGGGCGTCAGCATTAAGCCCTGTGAGGCAAGGCCGGTCCGGGCCTGAAGCTCCTGCCATCAATGATAGAAACACTGATGAACTGCAGGGGACTGTCAACGACAGGATCGAAGGGCTGTAAGGCAATGCTGACGACGACAGTATCGTCAACGGGCCTGAAGTCATCGTCAGCAGATGATGGCCAGACAGCACTGAAGGGGGAGGCAGCTTAGGAAACTCCAGAATAACCCCAGGACCCACTGTCGACAGGAGAGCCATTGACAATGGACAAGAGGAGCCCATAATTGTTGACGGTGAAGAGGACAATGCAACAGGGGCAGCATACTCACTTTATGTGAAGCCTTCATCGACAACAAGGGAGCAGTAGAAATATGGCTCGTCTTTGATGCAAGTTTCTTACCAGGACCTTGTGTCGTCGACATGGAAGGATCACCCATGGAACGGTGAGACCCCAATGAGGACATCGAGGAGTCTCTGGTTGTGGAGCATTGCTGCTGCTGCTCCAGGAGGGCAATCTTTTGCTCCTTGAGGAACTCACAGAGCTGCTGAAGCCTTCCAACATTCTGTGGCCTTGCTGAACCTGTTGCAGAAGACACACTCCCTGGAGTCATGTTCAGGTCCAAAGCAACGAACACAGACCTTGTGGAGGTCTTCCTTAGTGATTCTGTGGCCACAGGAACACCTTCGGAACAAGGGATCCGAAGACATTAGTATATGAGCTAGTTGTAGTAAATTTTGGTCAGTAGAAGGTCCCTGCGTTGACTGCTGTGAAATCATCTGGAGCAAACGATGCCTGCGATTGTAATCCCATGTGTTATGACCTGCTGCAAGAGATTGCCTCAAAGATGATCTCCAGGTTCAACATGCAATTTCTATGTGATATTTATTTAAAACACAGGAAATAATCTTAAGCAACGGTATATCCCTTCTTCAATACATCAGTTTGCTGCAACAGACTATGCATGTTCTTCCCCTGCACTTATCACCTATCGACCCACTGATTATCTCTTTAGTGATTCCTTCTCTATGTTGGTCTTGTGTGTTTGGGTGACGGGGAGCTCAAAAAAATGAAAAACTCAAAAACAAGCTAAAGACAAAGAACCTCAGAGCACAAGCATGAAGTAAGGAGTCCTACCCCCCCCCCAAAGGGCACTGCCAAGTTTCAAAGAAACACAACATCATACTATGGGTTGGGGGATCAATTATGGGTGACAGTCAGATGACCATGAGCAGCTGTATCAAACTGAGGGGGAGGAAATCGAAAGACAGACCAGCAAGCTGGTTCAATGGGAAGGTGGCCAGAGTGGTAAGGGAAAAAGAGGGCAGCCTACAGAAAATTCAAAAGAACAGCAAAGGAAGAGGATGAGGAAGAATACCAGAGGCTGGCTAAGGTGGCAAGAAGGGAAGAAGGGAGTGCAGCAGGCAAAGCCACAAAAAGAGCTCCACATAGCTGAGGGAATAAAGAATGAAGAAAATGAATTCTTTCGCTACATAAGTGAAAGGAGGGCCAGGAAGGACAGCATTGTTAGGCTGAAGAAGGAGGATGGTTGGGTAGAGGAAGATGGGAATGAGGCAGAAGTATTAAACGAATACTTCCGCTCTATCTTCACAAAGGAAAATGGATGGACTGGTGCTATGTACAGGAAGAAGGAGGCAGGGAACGGGGGGGGGGGAGAGAGAGGAGTAGGTGTAACTGTAACTGGGACTGAAAGAATGAGAGAGGGGCTGATGGTGGACAAATCCCCGTGACCAGATAAAATACACCCCAGGGTGCTGAAAGAGTTGCTGGATGATCTGGCGGGGCTGCTGGCTGTTCTCTTCAACAGATCTCTGGAGTCGGGTGTGGTGCCACTGGAGTGGAGAATGACACATGTGGTGTGCCACTCCACAAAAGCGGAACCAAGGATGGTCTGGGTAACTATAGGCCAGTCAGCCTAACATTGATAGTATGTAAACTCATGGAGATTTGGAGACCATACTAAAAGAGTGGCTGCTCAAGTTGGCCCAGTGGCGCTGAGGGTTAAGGCCCTGGAAGCCACACCTTGTGCCACATCGGTGAGACATTCGGGAATCTGGCAACTTGATTTCAATGCCAAAAAGTGCAAAGTGATGCACATATGGGCCAAGAACCCTAGGGCACAGTACTACATTGGACAGATTCAGGTAAATGCTTCTGAAGAGGAACAGGATCTAGGAGTGGTGATTACAAGTGACCTGAAACACACCTCCCAGTGTAAGAAGGCAGTGGCGAAGGCTAACAGGATGCTGAGGTGTATTGCAAGAGGGTTCAGTAGCAGGCCAAGCAAGGTCATTTTACTACTGTACAGGTCACTGGTGAGACCACATTTAGAATATGGGGTGAGAAGTGCTGGTATCTATACCTTAACAAGAACATCAGCATGCTGGAAGGGGTCTAGAGGAAAGCAACCATGAAGATAGAAGGGTTACAGAATAGGTCCTATTAGAAGAGGCTGGGAGCCCTGCAGATGTACTTCCTAGAGGACAGGAGGCAGACGGGGGATATGACAGAGACCTTCAAGCACATGAAGGGAATTAACAGAGTGCAAAAGGAGAAACTCTTTAAAGGAAATTCCCGATGCAGAGAAGCTACTCACATATTGTGGTAGCTGCCCTCATGTACAGTTATTCTAGCCAGGACTTGTTATGAAATAAAATACTGTAATGTAGTGGTATGCCTCGTAACCTTTATGTAGACACAGCTGGCTTGCTCAATTTCTGGTGCCTCGGTGCTTCTGACACGCCCCTGCTCTCCAGCATGTAATGATGTGTGGCCAGGCAGAGCACGGCGTGTTTCCATTGAAATGAATGGGCTTGATTTTTATTCCATTATTAAACTAAAGAATTAGTTGAGCAGCGTCCTTTATTAATCTGCACATGACCGTTCTTTAGCTTAATAATGGAAGAAAATCAAGCACCATTCATTTAATGGAGTGCACCGCTTCTGCCTGCCACACCCTCATCTGATGCCCGGAGCGCGGGAGGTGTCGGAAAGTAATTGAGGCACCAGAAATTGAGCGAGCCAGCTGATCTACTCTAAAAGTTGAAAGGCATACCACTAAAGTATGGTGTTTTATTTTGTAACAAATCTTGTTTAGAATAACTGTCTGATGAGGGCAGCTACCACATGTGAGTGGTAGCTGATCACAGACAGGTCAGAAAAATCACTTTAAAAATGTGTGAAAACACCACTTGGGGACACAGCCTAAAACTGATTGGGGAGAGATTCAGAAATAAAAAACATTTCTATACAGAGAGGGTGGTGACCACCTAGAATGAGCTGCCAGAGGAGGTGGTATCAGCAAGGCCGGTGGGAGCATTCAAGAGGGCCTGGAACAAACACAGAGGGAACCCTTGGAACCAAGGAAAGGGTTGAAGTGGAGAGAGGGAGGGGCAGGGGCGCAAGTATGAAACCAGACCGTTTATCATTACAAGCAGACGCAATAGACCAGGTGGTCATCTTCCACTGGTTCTTTTCGTATGAGGCCCATTTCCTGGTACCTGTATTGTATTAAAGAGCTTCCTTTACACCCTTCCCTTTGTTAAGCAGCCTGGGACCAACAAACTCATGTACATATTCCGACATACTGGTTATTTCTCTCTGCATTTGGTGAGGGAACATGAGAGGTCTCAAAAGCTTGTGTATAGTCCTTCAGTTAACCTCATAAAAAAGTAATACCCCTGGTGGTGGCACCCCTCTGACCATTGAGGTACGCATGCTCATCTGAAAAATCAAGGAAGAGGGTTGTTTTTCAATGTGCAAATGAGGATGCTTGCCTCTGTGTTTATGTTTTTTTTAGGGTATTTTTTTCTTTTTACTGTTCCCTGCCACGTGGCTTCTCGATTTATGATATAGAAACATAGAAACATAGAATTTGACGGCAGATAAGGACCGCAAGGCCCATCCAGTCTGCCCATTTCTTTTTCTACCTTATAAATGTGCCATCGGCCTTTGCTCTGTCAGTGACCTATCTATTCATAGTCATTTGTATTGCTCCCTTATGCCTATCCCATGCCTGTTTGAAGCCCTGCACTGTATTCATAGCCACCACTTCTTGTGGTAAGCTATTCCATGCATCTACCACCCTTTCTGTGAAAAAATTTCCTCATATTCCCCTTAATCGGCCTCCCTCTAATCTCATGCTGTGTCCTCTTGT
This sequence comes from Neoceratodus forsteri, assembly GCA_016271365.2. Taxonomy (NCBI): domain Eukaryota; kingdom Metazoa; phylum Chordata; order Ceratodontiformes; family Ceratodontidae; genus Neoceratodus; species Neoceratodus forsteri. The sequence goes on along the minus strand of CM057452.1, from coordinate 261,659,722 downwards.
CCTGCAATTTTCTTATATTTAAACATGTTAGACTCTTTCACCTTGTTTATGCCCTAAGGTGTTAAATGTCTCGATCATATCACCTCTCTCCTCCTTTGCTCAAGGGTATACATATTGAGCTCCGTTAATCTGTCCTCATATGTCTTCTGATGCAGTCCCTGCACCATTTTGGTTGCCCTTCTCTGGACTGCCTCAATTTGGTTAATGTCCTTGTGAAGGTGGCCTCCAATACTGCACGTAGTACTCCAGATGGGGCCTAACCAATGTCTTGTACAGAGGATTATTACCTCCCTCTTACGACTTGTGATACCCCTACTAATACACCCTAACACCCCTAGCCTTACCTACTGCTTTGAGGTCTGCTTGGATGATTTTAGGTCATCAGTGATGATGATGCCCAAGTCTCTTTCTTCCTTTGTGACTGCTAGCAACTCCTCCCAGCCTATAAGTGGCTTCAGGGTTTCTCTTCCCTATGTGCATGATTTTGCACTTCTTTGCATTAAATCCCAGTTGCCACTCTTCTGACCATTTTGCTAGTTTATCCAGATCTCTTCTCATTCTGCCCACCCCATCTGGATCATCTACTCTGTTGCAGATCTTGGTGTCATCTGCAAACAGACAAGCCTTACCTCTAGTCCATCTCATGAGGTCACTAATGAAGATGTTGAATAGGACTGGCCCCAGGACTGATCCCTGAGGTACCCCACTTGTGACTTGCATCTCTTCTGACTGTATACCATTTACCACCACTCTCTGTTTTCTGCCAGTCAACCAGTTTGCCACCCAGTTGACCAACTTCTGACCCACCCCGAGCCTACCTAGCTTATTTATCAATCTTCTATGTGGAACAGTGTCAAAAGCTTTGCTGAAGTCAAGGTAGGCGACATCAACTGCCCCTTGGTCCACCACTCTGGTTACCCAGTCAAAGAAATCTATGAGATTAGTTTGACAGGACCTTCCTTTGTAAACCCATGCTGTCTTGGATCCTGTGCCTATGGATTCCAGGTGTTGCACTATCCTTTCCTTAAGGAGTGCCTCCATAATCTTGCCCACTACTGAGGTAAGACTGACTGGTCTGTAGTTCCCGCCTCCTCCCTGCTACCACTCTTGTGGAGCGGGATCACATGAGCCCTTCTCCAGTCTTCTGGGACCTCTCCTGTGCTCAGAGACTCACTAAACAATTCTGCTAATGGCTCTGCTAGTTCCTCCTTTAGCTCTTAAGTACCCTGGGATGTATGCCATCAGGTCCCATTGCCTTATCCACCCTGAGCTTAGCAAGCTCTTGTAGGACCTTTCTTTGTGAAGGGAGTAGTGCTCACCTCCCTCCCCTGTGTCCATGATGCTGAGCTGTGGGCCTGCCCTACCTTCTCTTCAGTAAATACTGAGCAAAGTATCTATTTAGGATAGATGCCTTTACAGGGTCCTCCTCCTCACATGCTCCCTTTTCTCCATTAAGCTTAGTACCCCTCTGGACTTTCTCCTTTCACTAATGTATCTATAGAAAGTCTTGTCACCTTCTTTTACTGTTCGTGCTAGTGTTTCCTCAGTTTGGGACTTTGCCTGCCTTACTGCCTTACCTGCTTCCCTTAGGGCAGTTTGGTATGCCTCCTATCTTCATCCCGCTGTGTTCCCTTATATTTCCTGAAGGCCAGCCTTTGGCTCTGACCTTTTCTGCTACTGTATTTGAGAACCAAAGTGGTTTCCTTCTTCTTTTGCACTTCCTTTTCTGTCTAACACAATGGGATGTTGCTTCAAGTATTGTATCCTTAATGCTTGCCCACTTTGCCTGTACCTCCCACCTGTGTTTCTTTTTGCCAGGGCTAGCTTAACTCTGTTGGCCATCTTATCAAAGTCAGCTCCTCTGAAGTCCCATATTTTTGCCTTGGAATGGGATGATTTAGATGTAGTAGCCAAATTGAACCATACCATGTGATGGTCACTGGCCCCCAGGTGACCTTCTACCTGGAGATCTGTGATCCTTCTTTGTTAGTCAGTACTAGATCTAGGATAGCCCTGTCTCTTGTGGGTTGCTGTACCAGTTGTTTGAGGCCCTCCCCTGCAGGGAATCCACTATGAGTCTAGTTCTGGCAGATGTTCCTGCTGGTATTGACCAATCTATATCTGGCATGTTGAAGTCTCCCATTATCAGAACCTCCTTTAGCTGTCATGTTTTGTATATCTTCTAACAGTAATGTGTCTATGTCCTCCCCCTGGTCTGGGGGCCTGTAGACAACCCCAGTTCTTATGGCTGTCCCATTTCCTGTTTCCAGGGTGACCCACAGTTCTTCTGGCTCCTTATGTGTATTCTGAATTTCTGTAGCTTTGATATTTTCATTGACATACAGGGCCACTCCTCCCCCCCTTTTTGCACCTCGGTCTCTTCTGAACAATACATAGCCAGGTACTGAAGTCTCCCAAGTGTGGTTACTGGTAAACCACGTCTCACTAATTGCTACTATGTCCAGTTTAGCCTCTGACATTATTGCCTGCAGGTCTGGGATCTTATTTCCCAGGCTGTGAGCATTGTGTACATGATTTTCCATTGGCCAGATTTTGGTGTGTTAGTTGTTGGGTGAAGTTTGGCATTACCCTGTGCATCGTATGGGGAGACAAACCTTTTTCTTACCTGGTGATGCAATTGAATGGCAAACCGCTGAATTCCTGTTTGACCACTAGCTGAGGGGAGGTGTTCTTCCCATTCGACGTATGGGGTGCTGCACCCTCTCCCCATTTGCTAGTTTAAATATTCTGCAAAGACGCCAAACTTCTGCCCCAATGCACTGACTCCCTCTTTAGTCAGATGCAGTCCATCAAATTTAAAGAATTCGCCTCCCAGAACTGTTGCCAGTTCCCTACAAATCTGTGTCCTTTTCCTGGCACCAGTCCTTGAGCCACGTGTTTAGCTCCCCTATCTCCCTTCTCTGACCTTCCGTCCATCTGCTCCTTCTCCCAGACTGGCAGGATCTCAGAGAAGGAGATGCTGACGAAATAGATGATAGTTTGTCACCCAGCTTAGTCAGGTGTTCCTTGGTCCCACAACTGACCGGCTGGTGAGATCATTAGTCCCTATGTGTACTAGGACATCAATGTTTTCTCCTGCTTTGTGAACAATTTTAGCAATGCGATCAGTGTCTCTCCATGCTGATGTACCTGGGAGACATCTGACCATCACCCCTGGCTGGAGATGGGTATCAACTCCCCGAATCATGGAGTCTCCTATGATCAGAAGTTTTTTGGATTTCCTTTGTGCTTGTTTAGTTTTGGTTCCTGATATATGGGATTAGCCGCAGGACAGAAAGGCAAGGAAGACGAATGAGTCAGTGATTCTTGCCCAGGATTTATGATGTAATGTGTTTGCTAGGCTCTTCTCCCTTTGATGTTTAGGGTGCTGAGTTTATCAGACAAGCGCTACAGTAAATCACAGGAAGACTGAAACAAAAAGTGTCTACACACTAACTCTGTAATGAAGTCAGAGATACCACGTTTCTGATGGTAAACAGCACCATACTATATTGTGGGGGGTTTTTTTGCCATACTTTTTCTCCCCTGGGTATACCTGGTCTGCTCCCACTGTCTCGGCATCCTGTAGGACTCCAGCCGCTGTCTGTATCTGCCGGACCCCCGCAGACCTCACACCTTCTAACTTCTGCGGCTTACCCCCCGCAACAGTGTGGTGAGAAGCTTCCAACTCACCCACCTACAACGGATCCAGTTCAGGTGATGCACCAGAGTTGGAAATCCTTTGGACAGCCATCAAGCCGCGCGATCAGGCTGCCAACTTTTTCCAAGTTACTCCCTCATGGGCAGTGGAGCGTGCAATGCTGTCAGGGGATGTGCCATGCGTGTGTCCGCCCGTAGCACATCCAACAGCTGCTCCTCTGTCTCCCCTTGAAGATACAGCGTCAGTGTGCCAGTCCCTAGTCACCACTACGGGCCAGGCAAGCACTGACAACTGGAAGACCTCCCCCCACCCCGGAGAAGGAGAGCTGTCAGAGGATGCTTCATCCTTCTCTACCCCTGCCGACCCCCGCTCGCTCCCAAACACGGGCCGGCATGTCATGAGGCAAGGTGTCCAGTGTCTCAGCCTTCAGCGCCACCGGGCCGGTCTACCATACTACATTGTTTATTTGTTTTATGGTAGCCACTGCAAGGGATAAGAGCTTTTAAAAACTTCAGAATCCTACATCTCAATTCAGGAGTGAAAGAAAAAAAAATGGTACATTGATGTTAATTCTAGAAACACATGGCTGTCACACCTTGTGAAATGCAAGCAACCCAGGTTCAGGAACGAGCCCGGGCCATTGGGGGTCAGTGGGGAGGGAGAGGATTGAGCATCCGGAGGACAGTTCTCCTCTCCCAGGGAGGGAGGGGGGGGTACAGGCTCAGCAGTTGACTGGCCTCTGGCGGAAGCCGGAGGCACAGCAAGTGCAGAGCATGCAGAGAGGATTGGGGAGTGGTGGACGTCAGTGGAAATGCCTTGATATCAGGGTGCATGCTACGCCTCCAGAACAGGAAAATGACGCTGGAGCACTGAGAGGAAGGAGCATCAAGCACAGACCCCAATGACTCCTGCCTACCTGACCACTGGAGGAACCCGACAAAACCTGAATGGTCTCGGGTTTGTATGGGCCCCACCTCATACCCGCCTGGGGAGGGGTACAGTCATGGCTCCATGTGGGTCCACAGGGGATCCAGGTAAGGCAGTGAAATGGGGCAGGTGCATGTTCGTCTTCCGATGGAGCGGGGCTCCGGCGTGTGGGGGAGAATAAAGAGCAATTAAAAAAAAAAAAAAAAAAAAAGAAACCATGATGACTAACAAATACTGCTTCTTTTCTAAGTCTTAATGCATGCAGAAGCTGTTGGGCTTCGAAAAGTGCCATGGGAACACCTAATATTTTTACATTGACTTTTATACATAAGAACACGTTAAGTTAATATGCTTATGTAGATGCAGATGGGGTAAAACTATCATACTGTCAAGGTAGGGGAGTATATACTTTATTACTGGGTCTACATGAAGCTTATATAAACTAAGCATAGACCCCATAATAGAAAGTAGAAATCTGGGTATATTGTCTACTACAGGATGGATATCCAGAATTATTTAAAGCACCAGAAAGCACTATAAATATCTTTAAGAAATCACACAGTCAAAAAAACGTAAACAATCTTTACATATAGTTGGTTGCTGTTTAACAATATTATGTGTACATCTGATGCAAACCCATTACCGTTTCTCACTTGAAGCGAAAAAGGGGCTGGAGAGCCCATAACTGACTCCTTGTTGTGTGTTAAAGGGTCTGTTTTTTTTTTTTTTTTTTTAACGGCAAAACAAGGAAAGGGTCATTTCTAAAAATGTGCAGACGAGCATGGGTACCACTTTTTCAGAGCATACTGAGTATTACACACACACACCTGTACTTGGGTTTATGGAGAGGTTATGTTACAAAAAGGAGGGGTTTGTCAAAAGACCCAGACTATGGTGAGAAGGTACGGTATCTCAGGGGTTGTACCCGATTGTCAGTTATCCCACTGTAACATTCTGTCTGGGTGGTGGAGCACCACCTAATGTATTCTCGTTGGATACGACCCACTCACAATCAAGCAAAGAACCCAGGAGTCACCATTACCATATCTGGCAACCAGGGCACAGTAAGGTAGGACCCCTCCCTGGACACAGCTCTTTCACCGCAATAAAAATATAACAATTCAGCTGTGCCATTTCAATACACTGTTTAAATTCTATACAATAATTTAAAATATGCTGCTTGAATTCTACATACAATGTCCAAGCTCAGATATAACTGCTACCACTTACGTGAGCTCGGCGGGGGCAGTACTTGCATAACTCACTCGTCGCTCTCATAAAAGACACACGAACGAGTTATATAAACACACATATATCCTGTACTAGACTGGTATATAACAGGCTCAACATATTAATCATTACCTCTCCAGTCCGAACATTCTTAAGCAGGTTCACGCCCAACTTAGCCAGGTCCACAGTGCTCATAATGGCTATTCACAGCCAGGCGCAGCAGCAGCCCCAAAACTGGAGTGCGAAAAAACAATAATACTGTCGAAGTGAACAGCGTTTGGGGGACACGGAAGCAGACAGACACTCGGTGATTCGCGTGAGATAACAGAGTGCTGACGGACGGACCACAGGACACTCAATAACACCCACGAACACCAGCAGCTACAATAGTTGTAACACTCACATGCGCAGAGCACCACGCCTACTTAGACACTGCCTAACCTCATAACCAATCTGTGCGCAGTATTAAGCTTTGCTGTAGCCAATCAGGGGAGGCCGGGCTATGCAAATAAAACTGGCAGTTTGGGGGCGGAGTTGGCAATGGTTGCATAAAATGCAGTAAAGACACACTTGCATAAGGCTTGGGAGGGATGGGGAATCGGGATATTATGTAGTGGTATTACTTAACTCTCGTAAAAAAGGTCCTTTTTTGTTTGTTTGCTTTTTGACATAACTTTTTTATAGAAATTCCAGAACGTAGATACATACCTCTCAACTGTCCCTGATTTTCAGGGACGTCCCTGATTTTTGCCTCAAAATTTTCCTCTGTCCCTCTTAAAATTTGTGTTTTTATGACAGAATAGTGGTGACTAAAAGCACAAAATAATGTCAAACACTAAAGTTACAGACTTTGTTTTCTTCACAAAATGCATCTTAACACAAATCATTTCATTCTATCAGCTTTCTGAGTGAATAGTACACATTTTTAAGATGTGTCCCTCATTTGGGGTCTTTGTCCCTGATTTTTTTAAGCCTTGTCCCTGCTTCACGAGGCAAGAGGTTGAGAGGTATGCGCAGATAGACAAACGTCAAAAATTCTTGCAAGGAATAAAGTTCACATAATTAAGAAACACGCTATTATCTGATAAAAAAGTATTAAAAAATAACAATAGCAATCTTTTTCATAATCCTAAGTAAACGAAAGAGAAAATTAAACAAACGTGTTTGCTTGCTGGTATTAGCATTGGAAGTGCAGGAGTTAGACAGACGCAGAATAGGCGTGGCAGTGAAGTATTGAACTCATGCCAATCCCACCTCCACCCTGCAGACATGGACAGGCATTGGGATGTGCCTGTGGGTCATTGCCCATAATGCTCACGGCGTTTCACCTTACCCTATCCTGTAGACACCGACAAGTGTTGAGGTGTGCCTTGGGGTGTTCGGCTTCACAGTCACCCCATTTCATAAGAACATATGCTGAAATGGGTGCAGTACAGGAGAATGGGGTGAAGTCTGGGGCTGAAGAGTGCAAGGCCCACCTCGATGCTTGTCACTGGCGTCAGGGTGGGGTGGGGTGGGATGGCATGAGCATTACAGACGGTGATCCAAAGTTACACCTCTGATGCCTGTCAGTCTGTACAGGGTGTGACATTATGGTTAGAAACCCTAACGCCCCAGGCATGTGTTGGTATTTGCACTACAAATTTTCAACATGGTCTTTTTGTGACCCCACCTCATGAAAGCATTTGTGACCTCTTCTCATGAACAGTGGCAGTGTGATTTTTGTTAATGTGTCCTGAACTTCGAGTTCTCACATCCATAGGGAGGTGAGAAGAGATGGCAATGTTGAAACTCTGTAGTGAAAATATTAAAAATGCTCGAAGTTCCGAGCGTACGTGGAAACTGCGCAACGCATGCTTGTACTGCAGTCATTTAGTGGAATTATTTCACCAAATTTACAATGTAGGCATTTTGTGACCTCTGCTCATGAACACTCACTATGATTTTCTTAATCTGTTCGAAACATTAATTTCCCACAGCGACCGTGCCATTGTGTGCCAGATGTGCAAACACATATTTCAGGCAGGATATGAAAAATGACAGCTGTATTGTTCATAAGGAGGTGTGGCAAAATGTCAATGTTGAAATTCTGGAGTGAAAATATTACAAATTTGCACACTTCCGAGCATACGTGGAAACTGCGCAACACAAGCTTGTAACACAGTCATTTTATGAACTTTTGTCACCAAATTTTCAACATAGGCATTTTTAGGTCCTCTGCTCATGAACAGTGTCACTATGATTTTTTTAATTTGTCCTGAACACTGATTTCCCACAGCAACTGCACTATTCTGCGCCAGAAGTGCAAAAACACATTTCAGCCAAAATTGGAAAAAATGACAGCTGTACTGTTCATAAGGAGGTGTGGCAAAATGCCAATGTTGAAAATCTGGAGTGAAAATATTCCAGATTTCCGAAGTTATGAGCATTCGAGGAAACTGCACAATGCATGCTCATAACACAGTCATTTTAAGGACTTTCATCACCAAATTTTCAACATAGGCATTTTAGGACCTCTGCTCATGAACAGTATCACTGTGATTTTCTTAATGTGTCCCAAACACTGATTTCTCCCAGTGACCGCGCTATTCGGCGCCAGAAGTGCAAAAACACATTTCGGTCAGGATGTGAAAAATGACAGCTGTACTGTTCATAAGGAGGTGTGGAAAAATGCCAGTGTTGAAAATCTGGAGTAAAAATATTACAAATTTGCAAAGGTACGAGCATGCCTGGAAACTGCGCAACGCACTCTCGTTAAACAGTAATTTTGGGGATTTTTCCACCAAATTTGCAACATAAGCTTTTTGAGAGACCACTTCTTGAACACTGGCACTATCGTTTCATTACTCAGTCACGAAAGGTGATTCTGCGCAGTGACCGCGAAATCACCTTTCGGGACCGAATAACACCATAACAGTAGCTGAATTCATGAGAAGAGGTCCCAATAACCCCATGTTGAAAATTTGGTGCCAAAATTCTCCAAAACACCTGAGATATGCACCAAAGTTGAAAAAAATCCATTTATGTCATTATACAGCTTACTGGCATTTCTTCAGTTCGCGGTCGGCTTTTAAGAGTGCAGACATGTTCCCGGTCCACCGAAGATCATCGCACTGGGCCCAGAGAGGTAAGTATGGGGTGAGGGGGGTGGGGGAGGCGGGGTGTGCAGAGGGTTGGTGCGGGTTGGGGAGGGGCCACCAAACTCAACGAGGACCATTTTCTGTTTACAGGTTTAAAAAAAACATCATGATATTTTTTTTTTTACAGGAGCATTTGGCATGCTGGGGTGGGCTCCCAGCGTGCCCACTGAAACTGTTTTTGGGGGCTGCTGGCCGACAGAGGATTGGGCACCCCGCATTGGCATATACTGGGAAAGAGCCGAGAGGGATTGGGCACCCCTCGCACACAACAAATTGGGGGACATTATGCCGACAGAGAGTGGGCTCCCTGTCGGCAAATTGAACTGGGACGGGGAGTGAAACCGACAGAGATTGGGCCCCTGTTGGCAAGAAAAGACTGTTGGGCGCATGATGCGAGAGAGGATTGTGCACCCTCGGCGTCCAACAAATAAGGGAGGAGGTTACAGTATGCTGACGGGGAGTGGGCTTCCGGTTCTGGTCAGTAACATCGTGGAACAAAATAAAGTGGACAAAAATAAAGTAGCAAAAACAGTGTCACCATCAATATTGGCAGCACAAATTGAAGCATGCCACAACAATGCAGGCCACATGACACACAGGTAGCAAACAACGTCCACCACATGGAGATGCTGCACTAGAACCCCAGTGGCCAGGAGCACAAGCCAACACGCTATCTCCCCTGTCCTGTGTGTTGTGTGTGTTGCTGGGGACATGCTGGCTTGTGCTCCTGGCCCCTTGCATTATACACAGCCATCCACATAGTGGCCATTGTCCACCTGTCCTCCAGTGGTTACCCCGGTGCACTGTCTCCATCACTCAGCATTCTGGGTGGGGATGCCCCACCATGTGGGTGCCTGTGCTATTAGATTACCATGGTAGGTGTACAGTGGCCTACTTCCCCCAGCGGTGGTTGCACCCTGCCCTGTTCCATCCCACTGCACCCCTGTGCTGTTCCTGTGCACAGGTGCCTGCTGCTGTGTGTTCTAGTGCAGTGGCTCCACGCGGTGGCCATTGTTTGTTACCTGGGCTGTGTGGCCTGCATTATTCTGGCAGGCTTCATTTTGTGCTGCCAATATTGATGGTGACAGTTTTTGGCACTTTATTTTTGCCCGCTTTATTTTGTTCCGCGATGTTACTGACTGGAACCAGGCTCCCCATTGGCAAATGAACTGGGTCGGGGACGGCAAGCTACCACCCTGCAATGACGGGTCACTCCCTCATTGCAGCAGCGGATTCGTTTCAAGGTGGTGGCACGCTGGCTGAACTAGTGTCAGCAGCAGAGTGCCACCGCATTGGGGAAAGTGGACCAAGCCTCAAAAGGCACTGGGGCCATTGGCCCCCACAGGGCCGCACCTCCAAAACCCTGCTTCTCTCCTAAGCTGTGACGAAATGTTTCTTGTGCATGCGTGAAAGCAAACATAAAAAGGGATAAAGGTGCATTACATGAAATAACTGGATATATGGTAACCGGTTTATCATGCTGTCAAAACTAGGGAGGAGGGCATGGATGAGCAATATGGTGGATGCACCTTAGCCACACCTGCACCATCTGTTAATAGCTGCAAATCTGATATACAGACCTCAACTTGAAGGCAATGTGACAAACGCACTCCTGGGGTCAGACCCTCTGCCCCCACCATGCTCAACCTCGAAGTGCAATATGTGAACAGGGGACAAACACGGACACCCTCCAGTTTGTTTTGGGTCCAAGCAGCTACCTGCCTTGAGTCCTGGGGTCAGATATGAACCCTTTGCATGCCCAGGTAACAGGTCCAAATATCACATCCTCTTCAGGGAAAGCAGTGCAATACTTAACCTAGCGGGCACACAATGAACCTGGTTCACAAATCCCCTTCTGACTCAGTTGAGACCTAGGTATTTCCTTACCTTACATAGAAACATAGACTTTGATGGCAGATAAGGACCGCTTGGCCCACCTAGTCTGCCCATTTCCCTACCTACAGGACAAGTGGAGGGGGACATGACATAAACTTTCAAGTATCTCAAGGGAATTAACAAGGTATAAGAGGGTAGTATCTTTCAGAAGAAGAAATATGCAAGAACAAGGAGGCAGAATTTGAAAATAGAGGGGGGACGGCTCAGAGGTAATGTTAGAAAGTATGTTTTCACACAGAGTTGTGGATGCATGGAACAGCCTTCCTGAGGAGGTTGCGGAGTCAGGAACAGTGGGAGAATTCAAGAATGCATGGGACAGGCATAAGGCAATTCTAGTGGGGGGTAGGAGGAAGTAAGCTGTTGATTAACTGGAATCTGCAGCTTATCCATCAGGTAGGGAAATGGGCAAATTGGGTGGGCCAAGCGGTCCTTATCTGCCATCAAATTCTGTGTTTCTATGCCTGTCCCATGCATTCTTTAATTCTCCCACAGCTTTAGACCCCAAAACCTCCTCAGGAAGGCTGTTCCATGCGTCCACCACCCTCTCTGTGAAAAACTACTTCCTTACATTGCCCCTGAACTGCACCCCCATCTTCAAATTCTGTCCCCTTGTTCTTGCACATCTCTTTTTCTGAAAGATGCTACCCTCTTGGACTTTGTTGATTCCACTGAGGTACTTAAAAGTTTCTATCATGTCCGGCCTCTCCCTCCTTTCATCAAGGGTATACATATTAAGCTCCTTTAGTCTCTCCTTGTGTGGCTTCTCTTGCAGACACTGCACCATTTTAGTTGCCCTCCTCTGGACTGCTTCTATCCTGTCTATGTCCTTGCGAAGATGGGGTCTCCAGAACTGCACGCAGTACTCCAGATGGGGTCCCACCAACTGTCTGTACAGAGGGATAACAACTTCCTGTTTTCTGCTGGTGATGCCTTTCCCTATACATCTCAGTATCCCCCCAGCCCTCCCTACTGCCTTCTCACATTGCTTGCTAACCTTAAGGTCATCTGATATGATTACCGCTAGGTCCCTTTCTATTTTTGTTGTTGTTACTACCTCCCCCCATTGTGTAATCTTCCCCTGGGTTTTTGTTTCCCGGGTGCACTGTTTTGCACTTCCTTGCATTGAATCCAAGCTGCCATACTTCTGACCATTTCTCCAACCATGCCAAGTCCCTTCTCATCCTTTCCATGCCTCCTTGTGAATCAACCCTGTTGCAGATCTTTGTGTCATCTGCAAAGAGGCATACTTTTCCTTCCAGTCCCTTTGCAATGTCACTTATAAAGACATTAAAAGGACTGGACCCAATACTGAACCCTGCAGTACCCACTAGTAACCCTCTTTCTTCAGAGTGGACTCCATTTACAATTACCTTCTGTGTCCTGTTGTCCAGCCAATGTTTTACCCAGGCTACCACCCTGGGACCCACTCCCAGGCTGGTTAATCTGACTATTAATCTTTTGTGTGGGACTGCATCAAATGCCTTGCTAAAGTCTAGGTAGACCATGTCCACAGCCCCTCCCTGGTCTACTACTTAGGTCACCAAGTCAAAGAAATCAATTAGATTCATCTGACATGAGCTTCTCACTGTGAACCCATGCAGCCTTGGGTCCTGTGCCCCACTGGCCTCTAGGTACTCAACAATTCTTTCCTTCAGAAGTGATTCCATCACTTTCCCTACCACAGAGGTCAAACTGACAGATCTGTAGTTTCCTGCCTCTGTCTTGATCCCACGTTTGTGCAGGGGAATCACATCCACCTTACTCCAGTCCTCAGGTACCACACCATCCTCCCATGATTTGTTAAAAAGGGTAGTCAGTGGTTTCACTAGTTCTCTCCTTAATTCTTTTAGAACTCTGTGGTGAATTCCATCAGGCCCCATTGCTTTGTCCACCTTCAGTTTTCGGAGTTCTTTCAGAACCCTTTCTTCTGTGAAAGGACTGGGATCGACCCCCCTATCCAGAGTGATTCTGTTAATTGGATTAGGCACTTCTCCCTCCTCCTCTTTAGTGATTACTGAGCAGAAATATTCGTTCCGTATCCTTGCTTTTTCACTGTCCCTCTCTACCCACCCACCCACCGTCCATTCTATTCAGCCTCACTATCCCACCCCTTGTCTTTCTACACTCCCTGATGTACCTATAAAAGGTTTTATTCCCCCTTCTTAACCAAGTTTACTATCTTTTCCTCAGTTTGGGCCTTTGCTATTCTGACTTCCCTCCCTGCTTCCTTCTGCCTTAACTGGTGTAGCTCTCTGTCCTGTTCCTTCTGTGTTTCCTTATACTTCCTGAATGCTGTCTTTTTCTCCCTGACCTTCCCACCTCTTTTGAGAACCATAGTGGCTTTTCTTTCATTTTGATTTGTTTATTTGCTTCACACAAAGGCTTGTTGCCTCTGTGATGGCAGTTTTGATGTTTCCCCATTGTTGCTCCACACCTCCTTCTAGCCTGTTTGCTAGTGCTTTTCTAAGGCACTCTCCCATCTTGCCAAAGTCAGCCCTCCTGAAGTCCAGTACCCTCATTTTTGTATGGTTTGACTCTGTAGCTGAGTTTATCGTGAACCACACTGTTTGGTGGTCACTTGTTCCCAGATGGCTACCCACTTCTAGATCTGAGATCCTCTCACTGTCCCCATTTGAGAATATGAGGTCTAAGATTACTCTCTCATGAGTGGGTTCCAAAACTAGCTGTCTGAGGCATGTCACCTGTAGGGTATCGAGAATGGCCCTGCTCTTGGAGGTGGCTGCAGCAAATGTGCTCCAGTTAACATCTGGCATATTCAGGTGTAGCCCCCCCTACAAATGGGGGTTCCCAAAAAGTCTTCCTTGAGCTTGCCTAAATGCTCACTGCCAGGCTGGTGTCCTGCATTTTAGCAGTTTAAATGTGATTACCAGAGCCTGTATATCCTCTGTGTACTGTCTCTTTAAGAGCTGCCTAATTGCAGCTTAAGTAATCTGCGAGGGAGCTCTGTTGAAAGATGTAACTATTTGCTGAGAATCATTTAGAGTGATAATGATAATGTAGTTTGTCTAACCTGCTTTCTTCGTGGCAAGGACTGTTTTGTTTGTATCCACTACCTTGGTCCTGGACTGCAAATTGGACCAAACAGTACTGGTGGGACCTAAAATGCAGCTGAACTACAGGAGCTGTCTGAATTCAAAATCTGTAGGAACTTCAGTCTGGAGCTTTTTTGTGCCTTTTTTGCAACTGAAGGGGGAGCTCTTTCTTTGACTGACAGCCAAATCAGCCAACCAAATCTTTTGGATCTTGGGGAAGTCCTGGGCTGCTTGCAGTTTTCAGTTATTTCTGAGCTGGGAAGTGAAATGAGAGGAGCTGAAGTGATTTTGGGCAGCAATCCTGAGTGGATTCGCATGGGAAAACTGTGAAAAGGCTAAGTTTTTGGTCTGCATGTCGGTGTGCTGCTCCTGAGAGGGAGAGAAGATAATTATTTTGGACTAAATCCAAGTTTGTGTGACTAAAGTAAGCTACTGAAGTGGGCCAAGCTCAACCTGAAGAAGACTGAAGATTTTGCTGAATGTAATCGGCCTGTCAGGAGTTCCAGCTATCCCTAAGCTCCTGGTGTGTGCAGAGACTTTGCGATTGTGACCGGGAAGCGCTTTGCTTGGTACAGTAGAATTCCCTTACATGTAAATGTGCTATGAGCTGCTAGTGGGTCGTGATTTAGTCCCCCACTGTGTGAACTGTGTTCTGCTTGATGGAAACTGTATCCAGCCCAAAACGGACTGCGTCCGAATTTGTCTCCATGCGGTCTGGGCTTTGCTAGACTGGCCCAGCCAGACTACTCACTGCACAGAGAAGCCGTCGATGAGAGACCTGCCTGGGGATCAGCCCCCTGCTCCACGCTTGAACAGGAACAACGCCTCTGCGACTCATGTGGGCCCTGCTTCTCCTGGCATTCCAGATCAACCACCTGCAGTCTCAATTTTCATCCAGCCTGTGTCCAGTCTTGGGTATCGTGAGTAAATACCAGGGTAGCACTCTGCAACAACAGCTTAATCTGAGTGTGTCATCTGATTGTCTTGTTGTTTCATTTCCTTTACAAACTGAGCCCTCTGGCTCCAGATTACAAATACTGTGTACTGTGCATGTTGTGTTTTCCATGACAGGGCCCCAACCAGCTGCAACCCTGGGCATCGGTCCTGGCTAGCCCATCTCTTCTCCACCTCGGTTCCCAGAGTTGAACTGTGTGGGGGGGAACTCAAGCGCATGCATAACTGCTTGATTGATATAATCTTTAAGCTAATTAACCTGATTTGGCCCCTCCCTTGTTCAAGTCCCCTGAATAAATCAGATCTAACTTTTTCTGCATGTAATCTGACTATGGTTCCGGTTTGTGATCAAAGTACTATACTGTTGCTATTTGCTGTGCATAACCTTGTTTTACAGGGGGTCCCCAGGGTCGAGTCAGAGGAACCAGCCCTGGTGGTAAGTGCAAACAGTGTGGGTACTTGTGTGGTGTACCAGGGGTATTGTGAAAGTGATTATTGTACAGTGTTCAGGCCACTAGAGGGGAAAGAGGGGGTTACAGTGTCCCGGAGGGCTGTGCCCAGGTTAGCTTGACCAATACCAACCCTGACCTCCGTGTAGGGGTACCCATTTCAGAACTCAGGCCCCTTAACCTGCTACTAGCCAAGCAGGCAGGGGTAGTAGGCCTTGGGATAGCGCCACCTGGGGGTTACACAGGTCTTCCATCAACAGTATCTCCCCTTTCTCTGCCATCCTAAGAATGACTTCTACAATATCTTTGTCCATCCCCTATTCCAACATGGGGATCGGTATACAACCCCTGTGCGAATTGTGGTGCCATTTCCTGTCTCTGAGGTAACCCACAGTGCCTCCTCTCCTCTCCTCCCTGTTTACTCTTTTGTTCAGTTGCTTTTATCCCTTCCCTTACATAGAGAGCTCCTCCCCCTCTTCTCCCTTCCCTGTCTCTCCTGTAGGTTGTGTACCCTGGTATGTTAACATCCCAGTCATGGTTCTCTGTGTACCATGTTTCTGTGACTGCTACAGTATCCAGGCATCCCTCTTCCATCAAGACCACCAGTTCAGGGAGCTTGTTGCCCAGACTACAGGCATTGGTACTCATTACCCTCCATTTCCTGATGGTCTTACACTTTTTGCCCCATCCCTGTCCTTACTGCCTTTGTCACTTTCTCCATTTACCCTTCCCCTTCTCCCTATCAACATCTCTGTCTTGGTGTTTACCTCACTTACTACCCTGATTTTGTTTTGGGGGGGGGGCTAGGATTTCCTCGCTCCTTTCCAGTGCCTCCCCCCTTGGCTAGTTTAAATGCTTACCAATGAAGCATTTAAATCTATCACCTAGGATCCTGGTTCCCTTCCTGGACAGATGCAGACCATCATGCCAGTATAGGCCTGCA
Organism: Neoceratodus forsteri; assembly: GCA_016271365.2. Taxonomy (NCBI): domain Eukaryota; kingdom Metazoa; phylum Chordata; order Ceratodontiformes; family Ceratodontidae; genus Neoceratodus; species Neoceratodus forsteri. Next base: position 261,643,469 of record CM057452.1, on the reverse strand, counting down.
TCACTTCAGGTGGACCCCCAATCCCCAATGAATCCAAATCCCTGAGCTCTGCACCAGTTTTTCAACCACTGATTGAATCCCATGGTGTGGAGCACTCTAGCCTCACCTAAGTCACAGACAGGCAGCATCTCCGAGAAGGTTACCGTGTGTGCTACTTGTCTAATGCCCTTCCCCAATGCCACAAACTCTTCCTGCACTGTTCTGATCCTTTTCTTAGCCAGGTCATTTGTCCCTAGGTGGACAGTGACATCCAGCTCCCTCCCCTGTGCAGCTGCTCTGGCAATCCTGAGGATTCGCTCCCTGTTCCTCCAAGCCATGGCGCCAGGCAGGCACCTTACCTCCCTCTCCCCTTCCTTCCTCAATTCTACCTTCCTAACAATGGAGTCCCCCACCAGGAGTTGTTTTCTTCCCCTGTGGGGTCCCATGCCACCCTCCTGTGGGTCTCCTTTATGGAGGTTCCCAGCATCCTCCTTGGTCTCCACTGTGGGTACCTCAATAGAGGAACCACACTTTGGAAGAACAGCATATGAATTGTGGAGAGATACAACTGGAGAGATGCACCTCTGTTCCACCACCCTCACCCTCCCTGAGCCCACTGTGGTCCAACCACTCCTCTTTCTTGGCAACCTCTGAGGCAACGGTAGTTGCCCTGGTGGTCCCTGGATGGGAGAGGAGGTCCCACAAATCCTGGCCAACTCAGTCTGGAGATGAGTAACCTTCTCCCTCAGCCCAGAGAGGTGCCTGCAGATGGGACAACACCGCATCCTCCAGAATGTCTCCCGGAAGACTGCTGCTCCATAGCCACTGCACTGCACTGCACCACTCCCATCATGTCTTATTTCTAGCCCCTTCACGGTTGTTTGGAATACTTATTCTTTCCTCTGTTTATTTATTTATTTATCCCCTTCCCCCCACTTACTTAATGTCTCTGTGCCCTTTAAGCTCCTGATCTTCCTGTTCTGAGACAAGAAGATCCTATATTTCTCAGTAGTCTTCTTACTTGCTCAGAGGCAGACCTCTAGCAGCTGGGGGGTACGAAGAACTACTCTTGTCCTTCTAGGATGGTGAGTCTTTGGTGGCTCTGTGATCACTCACTTCCTGCTCCCAAACAGGAAGTTCCTGTTTTCAGTCAAATCCTGTGCCTATAAACGTAGAACTGGCTTTGGGTGGGGGAGTGGAGGGAAGGGAAGATGGGCAATATAGTCCCAGTAGAGAAGTCCAGTCACAACATCCTGGTGTTCTCTGCCAGTTCTTTGGCAGAAGCTATCTAGGGCAGTGTTTAAATCTGGCTTTAACCTGGCTTCCTGGGTCATTACACAGATCCTTGTTAGAAGGCTGCATGTGGTGACACAATAATCACCTTAACAGTTATGTCTGAATTATCAATACTGTTCCAGCATTTAATCAATCAATCAATCAATCAAAATCTTTATTTTGCCAGACAGAACATCATTGAGACAAGCTCATTTACAAGATGGACTTGACATTCACACTCAGAATGAGAAAATGTCTCAAGCAGAATTAAGGAAACCAAAAAGTTTACTAAAATTAAAAATAGTAAATAAATACAAAACACAGAGGCCCAGATATTGAAAAGGGTTTCGCATGGCGCAACAGTGTTGCGCCATGCACAACCCACTGATGCGCCCCGGTGCGATATTGAAAAGGGAAAATTGCGCCACACAAATCCCGATGCACAGGGGCACATCAGTAATGTATGCAGGCACAGGTGGGGGGGGTGCTCATGCATAACCTGCACAACCCAATATTCAGCCCGGGCCATGCAGAGTTATGCAGGCGCAACCCTACCTGCGCTTGCAAAAGTTAAGCCTAAAAAAAAGGAACAAGTCGGGGTCACCCACAGGTGAGCTGCGCGTACAGACGCAACACAGCAGCTGCCACCTGTGGGTGGCCATCACCTGTTCCAGCCACTCCTGGCAGCGCCCCCCATGCCCCAATCGCAGGCATCAGTCATCCCCCCCAACTCCAATATCCCTGGTGGTCCAGTGGACCGCGATGAGCCGGATCGCGGGCATCACTGTATCCCCAAAGTCCAATATCCCTGGTGGTCCAGTGGACCGCACGGAACCCGATCACGGGCGCATTCATCCCCAAGTCCGATATCCCTGGTGATCTGAGGACCACCACCCCACCAGCCCACTGACCCCCACCACCCGCTCACCCCATCAGCGGTGGTGGCAGCACCACCACCGCCTGCCACCCGCCCGATTGACAGCTCGGTAGGGGCTACACACAATTCATTCACATATGGACTGCTAATGCGATATGGACTGACGCCCATTGGCTCATGCTCTGAACCACCGGGCGGCAGCCCCACCGAGCTGCTGGCCCAGCGGCAGCGGGCAGCAGCGGGGTGCTGCTGCCCACCGCCGACGGGGAGCGGGTGGTGGGGCTCAGTGGCTGGTGGGGTGGGGGGTCCACTAGATCACCAGGGATATCGGACTTGGGGGGTGAATGCTGCCCACGATCGGGCTCCGTGGGGTCCACTGGACCACCAGGGATATTGGACTTGGGGTGGTAAAAAGTGATGCCCGCGATCGGGCTCCATGCAGTCCACTGGACCACCAGGGATAATGGATGTTCTTTGTCCCTTACAGGATGTCCCGCGATCGGGCTGCAGGGGGCGTCGGTCCCCGACGGCTGCTGCCTGGTGGGTGCCAGGCACAAGTCGTTGGGGATCGGTGCACCTGCATGCTAATGGCATGCAAATGGGGCCGTAATCAGATGCAAATGGCCCCTGGTGCACCTTGCATAAATTATGGCCCCATTTGCATGTCCCCCTTTGAATATCGCAGGTGCTGTGTATGGTGCAATGGCACTTGCGAAACCGCATCTCAATGCTCCACTCTAACCACTTGCGCTGGCGCAGTGCCACTGCGCCATGCTCAGTGGAGGAGGCCAGGGTGCGATATTCAAAGCAGTTGCGCCATAGCACAACTCTGTTGAATATCGCCCTGGCCACACCCATGTGCAACAAATTTGAGCTGTACACAGGCTTGCACCACAGCCTGGCGCAGTTTGAATATCTGGGCCAGAACATATATACATTAATGCTTACAGTCAAAAAGAAATGGAAATTACAAAACACCTTGTAACTGAATTACCAATTCTAACTCAGTTTTCAGTTGGGTGTTACCTATTCTTGATAGAAGTGCCCTTAAGTCCAGAACACAAGTGTGTGAGTTCTTTCAAAGTTGGAATGAGTGAACCTCAGTCCCCTCAGACTGCTTGGCAATTTTCAAAGTTAAAAAGTCCCAATCTCCTTGTGATTTCACAGCACATGAGGTTACTTTTAGTCCTGTAATTAATCTGTAACATACCCATATATACCCAGAAGGGTGTCATCTTATTGCTTACTTAAAATCTGCAGAGATAGCACTATTAAATTATAACAGTCTCTTTCCTCATCAGAGTGTTCCCCCCTCAGAAAAACATCCTGAAAAACACTTCTCTTAGCTGTGTGAATTGTCACAGACATCCAACAGAACTGGCTTCCCTCCTGAAGTTGTAAAATGCAATATTTTATGGCTGGTTTCCTAAGTTCAAAGCAGTGGCTGGTTATAACCCATTCTATTTATAGCAGCTACAGGATGTTTTGCAACTATGTGTTAACACAGAAAAGGAAACTAACTATTTAGATACAGCAAGCAACTATTTTGGTGTCGAAAGGTCAGGCCCCTTTAAAAGCTAGTCTTCCAGATGGGTCTGCTGACCCTGCCATGTCTCATAAGCAGAAATTCAAACACATATATTTATAACAAAATTATATACACATAACTAGTAGATGGTTATCCCATCACAGGCAACACTTCATGACAGCTAACAAACAGGAAAAAAGTAGCCGAAGCTTCTGCTTGAACCATTACCAGCCACCAGCGATCAGCACAGGTACTGTGAGGCCCAGATTAGATCACAAACATCGACAGTGCCAGACCATTGAGGAATGGCAGAGCTTGAAAAATCCCTGGTGGGAATGCCGCAATGCAATCCAACATGCAAAATGAGATGAAGGCAGATTTTACTAATAGTACAGCTCAAATGACCATTTGCACCAGCCCAGTGGTGCTGAGGGCTGAGGCGCTGGTCACCTTACTTCGCGCAATGCTGGCGACCCATGTTTGGGAATGAGCACGGACCGCCAGGGGTCGGCAGGGGCGGGGAAGGATTGAGAGTCTGATGGACTGCTCTCCTTCTCTGGGGAGGGAGGGCTTCCACTGTTGGTGCCTGGTTGTCCCCTAGTGGAGGCTGTGGGACACAGCTGCCATGCTGCAGACAAGGGAGGAGTTGGGGCAGACGCTTGGAGGGGAGTGCATGCAGACGCGTGCGCACTGCACTCCTCAGGCCTCATTGCATGCCCCAACCCCTAGGGGAAGGAAAAAGGAAAAAAACACTTGCCGTAGCAGAGCTATGGAGGGCGCCTCACAGGCTCCACTCCCGGCTAGCTACAGCACTGGCCCCTTGAATCTGGTCTCCGGTGGGGTGTTGGGGAACCCTGCTGGCCCCGCTGGGGGGGCAAGCCCTGGTGCCGGGTCAGTGCCGGATGGTGGACGTCGAGGGACGGGGCTCAAGGCACTCTCTGGATGTAGTCTGGCAGCAAAAAGTAATAGCTGCAAAAAAAAAAAAAACTGACCGTTTGCAGGGGCTCATCAATGGGCTGTCAGAAACCACCATGGCCCATATATCTGTGAAGTACACAGATATATGGGCCATATATATCTGTGAAGTACACAGTTAAGCATGAGTCTTAATGTTTTGGCAGCCACTCCTGTAAGAGCACTTAGAACATGCATCTTGCCAATTGTTGCACTGCCTGGCAGTGCCATGTTGCTCCAGAAACAGTCTGGGAAACACCTCCATCTGAGGCATAGCCTCATGGTGTGCAGAGATCTGTGATTAATAAAACCACTTCTACTTTTATGTGTCCAACTCAGTAATCCACATGGTCCAGCCAGATGGTGCCTGCCAGAGCAGTGAGAGATGGGCATGGCAGACAGGAAAAGGTAAGAGTCCTTGTTGCAGACCAACACCCAAATGCTGTTGCTAGCTTTTGGCAGAAGGACTCTTGCTTTCAGAACAAGAAGCAGCTGACTAAAAAGCTACAACTCTTCTTATTAAATGAACACTTCTATCTCAGCGGGAGTCAGTGCCTGTTGGGATTAAGCAAATAGATACTTTATTAGAAGTGGGGGGGTCTCATTTAGGGTAAAACAAAAGAAAGTATGTGTCTCTGTGTTGGGGAAGGGGACTGTATCAACTTAGTTTGCTAAATCAGGAGGAGAGGAGAGAAGTTAATTGGGGGAGTGGCTTAGACAGTAGAAAAGCAGGTGTTTCCAGTTACAGCTTCCTGTTGCTACTTTTTGGCAGAAGGAATCTTGCTTTCAGGGCAAGAAGCAGCTGACTAAAAAGCTACAACTTTTCTTACTAATTGCCCTTCCTCCCACCCATCCACCCTCTCTCACTAAGCCAGTTCTATTTTTATGGTCACTGGATTTGACTGACAACAGGAATTTCCTGTTTGGCAGTAGGAAGGGAAGGATCACTGAGACACATTAGTTTTGTCAACCTTGAAGGAAAAAGTAGCTCTTTCTCCCCCCCTCAGCTGCTGGAGGTCTGACTCTGAGCAAGGAAGAAGGAGAGTACTGAAGAATGCAAGAAGTTCCTGTCACAGAACAGGAAGGGCAAGAATTGTAAGGGCACACAGGCAGTAGGAAAGTAGGTGGAAAAATAAATAGAGGGAAGAGAGAGTGAACATACAAAGCAACAGGAGAGGGGACACAAAATAAGACATGATGGGAGTGACCAGTGAAATGGCTGTGGGGCGACAGTGTTCTGGGAGACATTCTGGAGGCTGCGATGCTGCCCTATTTCAAGGCACGTCTCTGGTCTGAGGGAGGAGGTTGCCCGTCTCCAGGCTGACCTTGCTAGGATTCGTGAAACCTCTTCCCCCATCCAGGGACCAACAGGGCCACCGCCGCTACCTCAGAGGTTGCCAAGAAAGAGGAGTGGTTGGACCAAGGTGGGCTCAGGGAGGGAGAGGGTGGTGGAACAGAGGTGCATCCTTCCAGCTGTACCTCTCCACAATTCATACGCTGGTCTGGTGTAGAGTGGTTCCTCTATGGAGGCACCTGCAGTGGAGACCAAGGAAGATGCTGGGAACCTCCACAAAGGAGACCCACAGGAGGGTGGCACGGGACCCCACAGGGGAAGGAAACAACTCCTGGTGGGGGACTCAATCATTAGGGGGGTAGAAGTGGGGAAAGAAGGGGAGAGGGAGGTAAGGTGCCTGCTTGGCACCACAGCTTGGAGGAACAGGAAATGAATCCTCAGGATCACGGAGCAGCTGCACGAGGAAGGGAGCTGGATGTCATTATCCACCTAGGGACAAATGACCTGGCTGGGAATGGGATCAGAGCAGTGCAAGAGGAGTTTGTAGAGTTGGGAAGGGGCCTTAGACAAGTAGCATGTACGGTAACCTTCTTGGAGGTGCTGCCTGTCTAAGGCAAGGGTGATGCTAGGGTACTGCGCACCATGGGACTCAATGAATGGTTGAAAAACTGGTGTGGAGCTCAGGGTTTTGACTTCATTGGGGACTGGGGAGCCACCTGGAGGGATGCAGGCCTATACTGGTGTGATGCTCTGTATCTGTCCGGGGGGAACCCAGATCCTAGGTGATAGGTTTAAATGCTTCATTGGCAAGCATTTAAACTAGCCAAGGGGGGAGGCGCTGAAAAGAAGCATGGAAATCCCAGCCTCCCCCCACAAAACATGGTAATTAGCAAGGTAAACACCAAGGTAGAGAAGTCATTAGGGAGCAGGACAGGGGCAAATGCAAAAAAAGGCAAAGGCAGTAAGGACAGGGATGGGGCTAAAAGGGGTAAGGCCATCAAAACATGGAGAGTGATGAGTACCAATGCCCATAGTCTATGTAACAAGCTTCCTGAACTAGTGGACTTGATGGAAGAAGCATGCCGGTGTAATCCCCCTGCAAATGGCGGTTCTTAAAAGCCTTCCAGGAGCTTGCCTAAGTGCTCCCTGCCTAGCTGGCGTTCGGTGAAATGCCATTTAGTTGTGGCCGCTGCTCGCACCTCAAAGTCTATGAGTACTGTCTCTTTAAGGTCTGGTTGCTCGCAGACCTAATTAATTTGCCTGGGGGGACTGTGTGTTCTTTGCTCGAGTCCCGCCTGAACTGCTGACCAATTGCTCCTATTCTGCTGTCACTAGTGGCGCAGGGGGAGCTCTTTACAAAGATGTAATTGTCTGCTGATTATTAGTTGGGAATAGATGATGAAAATGTAGTTTGTTCTAACCTGCCTTTTTTGCATCACGAACTGTTCTGAGAAGCCCCACCATATTGGTTCTGAACTGCCGAGCTGGACCAATTGGGTTGGGGGAGCCCTAAAATGGAGACTGCTTGGGCCAATCAGGAAAGGGATTCCCAGCTGGAGCTTGTATCAAGGGGGCTAAATGGAAGGAGCCCTTGGGAAGTGTAGTTCTGATCCAATGGTGCCTTTTTTTGCACCTATAGAGGGAGCCCTGCTGTGACTGACAGTTTCATCAACCAACCAGACTCGAGTGGATCTAAAGGAAATCCACTGAACTGTTGCTGGCAAGCCAGATCTAAGGTGGCAGTGAAGAGAGAAGGAGCCCTGTTGTTTGAGCGGCGAATAGTTCGCACGGGAAGCGAATGTGTAGGCCTCCAAGTCGGTCTGTAGCCGTTGGTAATCATAGTTCGGACTGAATCCGAGTTTTGAGGGGAAGAAGATGCAGAAGTGTGGGAACCAGGCTTAACCTGAAGAAGACCAAAAGTTTGCTGAACGCGATCGGCCTGTCAGGGACTGCTGATGCTGTGTATGCTCCCGGGTTTTGCAGTAATTGTGATTGGGGTGTTAGAGCAGTCTGCTTGGTACAGTACTTTCCTTTACATATAAATGTGCTTTAAGTTGGAGGGAGATTGTGATCTTAATTTCCCTCAATCTGCAGTGTGTGTGGAATGCTGGAAACCCAGAAACAACACCATTCATCCTGTAATCTGTATTGGGTATTGTGAGTACAATTCAGGGCAACCCTCTGCAACAATTTATGAATCAAAAGTGTGCCATCTGATTTATTTGTGCTTTCCTTTTGTTGAACTGAGCCTCTGCTCCGGATTACAATTTTGTTGTGCATGACCTTCTTTTCCTTAGGGCCCCAACCAGCTGCACCTAACGGCCAACCCCAGGCAACGGATCTGGCTAGCACCCCCCCATCCTGGGTACCCAGAGAGTGTGACATTTGTACCCTAAATTGCATGCACAGTACTGTGATTTGTGTGTTTACTGCCAATCAACCTGATTCCCCTTCCTTGTTACTTCCCCTGAATAAATCCGATTTATGTTTGTTGAACTATATCCTATTTGTGGTGTCAGTACCTATAGCAGAGAATATTGCATAGTTGCTGTGGCATTGCCTAACCTTATTTTACAGGGGTTCCTCGGGGACGTGCTGCAGAATCCGTCCTGAGGGTAAGTGGGTACTGTATGTGTAATGAGTGTACATATGTGGGGTATTGGGAATGTAACTCCCGTGTACTGTGTGGGCCACTAGTGGGAACAAAGAGGGGGTCACAGTGTCCCAGAGGGCTGTGCCCAAACTAGTTTAACCACTACCAACCCTGACCTCTGGGTGGAGGCACCCATCACTGGACCTAGGCCCCTTAACCTGTCACTAGCCATACAGGCAGGGGTAGTAGCCCTTGGGATATCACCACCTAGGGGTTACACCTGGATATTGTGGCAGTCACAGAAACATGGTACACAGAGAACCATGACTGGGATGTCAACATACCATTATAGACAATCTACAGGAGGGACAGGGAGGGTAAAAGAGGAGGAGGAGTAGCTCTCTATGTAAGGGAAGAGATCAAAGCAAAAGAACTAAAGAGTAAACAGGGAGTAGATGAGGCATTGTGGGTCACCCTGGAGACAGGAAATGGCACCACAATCTGCATGGGGGTTGTATACAGACCCCCATCTCAGGAGGAGGGAAAGGACAAGGAAATGATAGAAGGCATCCTTAGAATGGCAGAAAAAGGGGAGATATTGTTGATGGGGACCTGAATATGCCAGATGTTAACTGGAGCACCTTTGCTCCAGGCACATCCAAGGGCAGGGTCATTCTTGATGTCCTACAAAGGGCATGCCTCAGACAGCTAGTATTGGAAGCCACTCAGGAGGGAGCAATCTTAGACCTGGTACTCTCAAATGGGGATGGAGAAAGGATCTCTGATTTAGAAGTGGGTAGCCATCTGGGAACAAGTGACCACCAAACAGTGTGGTTCACAATAAACACCGCCATAGAGTCAAGCCATGCAAAAGCAAGAATATTGGACTTTAGGAGGGCTGACATTGGGAAAATGAGAGAGTGCCTCAGAAAAGCACTAGAAAACAGGCAAGGAGGAGGGGTGGAGGAACAATGGGGAATAATCAAAACAGCCATCACAGAGGCAACAAGCCTTTGTGTGAAGCAAATCAACAAAACAAAATGAAGGAAAAAAACACTATGGTTCTCAAAAGAGGTGGCAGGGAAAGTTAAGGAAAAAAGGATAGCATTCAGGAAATATAAGGAAACGCAGAAGGAGCAGGACAGAGAACTTTATCAGTTAAGGCAGAAGGAGGCAGGGAAGGCAATCAGAATAACAAAAGCTCAAACCCTGGAAAAGATAACCAATTCTGTTAAGAAGGGGGATAAAACCTTTTATAGGTACATTAGAAGTCCATCTTCTTCCAAGTTGTGTACTGGGTGTGCTTTGAAACAACTGAGAAGCTACGTGGGATATACTATATTGGACTAGATATCTGTAACTAATCTCTCTCTCTCTCTCTTGTTTACATCTGAGAGAAGTTTTTCTTACTTTTACAGTGGTATTGCTTTGTGTTTAATTATTTTAGTTTTTAATTCAGGAAGGGGGTTTTCAAAACTGCTTATCTTGTCAGCATCTTCAGAAGGGCTGAAATTACTGCATATTTGATTTTCCTTTGTGGCTAACAAACCACCAGGCTGTTTTGGGGCTGGAGAGGTTTACCTGTGTCTGACTTGGATGTCTGGATTTTTCTCTGTTTGATTAGCAGGGTATTTTCTCTGTCAAATTGTTGTGTAGGGCATCTTGCTGACAGGAAGGCACTCATCACAGCGGTGGGTGAGAGCTTTTAGCTGATTGTTTGTGAGGGCACAGTTTAGGCCCAACCCCTTCCACCCTCACCCCACCACCCTGGAAATAGTTCCTTTATACCTGAGGTTCTGACATCATTTCCTCAAGAGTGCAAGGTGCATATCACTGTCATATCCTCTCTAGCACACTGCACTGACAATATAAGCATACACATTGTATAATATTTATATTTCTATATAACCAATCACACACGCGCACGCACACACACACACACACACACACACACACACACACAAACAAACAAAAAAAAAGTAGATAAACATGTGGGAAGTAGTGCAATGTAATGGCTGTAGGGCAGCAGTCTTCCGGGAGTCTTTCTGGAGGCTGAGATGCTGCCCTATTTGCAGACAACTCTCTGCCCTGAGGGAGGAAGTTGCCCGTCTTCAAGCCGCACTGGACAGTAGAAAGGAAACCTTCCCCCAGGCCACACTGGACAGTAGGAAGGGAACCTCCCCCATTCAGGGAGCACTAGCGCCACCACCACTACCTCAGAGGTTGCGAAGAAAGCACAGCAGTTGGACCACAGTGGGCTCAGGGAGGGTGAGGATGGTGGAACAGAGGCACACCCAGTCAATTGTTCCACTCCGCAATCCATACACCATTCTGGAGAGCATAGCTCCCCTATGGATGCACCCGCAGAGAAGACTGATGACAACTGTCACAAGGGAGGCCCACAGGAAAGAGGCAGAGGACACCACAGGGAAAGGAAGCAGCTCCTGGTGGGGGACTCAATTATTAGGGGTATAGAACTGGAGGGAGCTGGGAAAACTGAATTAAGGTGCCTGCCTGGTGCCATGGCTTGGAGGGACAGGAAGCACATCCTCAGGATCACGAGAACAGCTGCAAGGGAGTCTGAGCTGGATGTAATTGTCCACCTAGGGACAAATGACTTGGCTCATCATGAGATTAGAGCAGTGCAGGAGGACATTGCCGAGTTGGGGAGGGGCCTAAGACAAGTAGCACACACAGTATCCTTCTCAGAGGTGCTGCCTGTCAATGGCATGGGGGAGGCGAGGGTAATTAGCACCATGCAGTTTAATGAATGGTTGAAAAAATGGTGTGGCGCACAGGGGTTTGGCTTCATTGGGGACTGGGGTTCCACCTGGAGGGACACCAGCCTATACTGGCAGGGTGGTCTGCATCTGTCCAGGAAGGGAACAAGTCTTTTGAGCAATCGGTTTAAATGCTTCATTGGCAAGCTTTTAAACTAGTCAAAGGGGAGGCACTGACAAGCAGCAGGAAAATCCCAGCCTCTCCCTACAAAACAGGGTACTAAATGAGAAAAAGACCGAGGTAGAACGGTCAGTGGGGGATGCTGCAACAGAAGGTAAAGCCATCAAAAAATGGAGAGCAATGAGTACCAATGCCCGTAGTCTGGGTAACAAGCTTCCTGAATTAGTGGCCTTAATGGAGGAGGAACATCTGGATATCGTGGCAGTCACAGAAACATGGTACACACAAAACCATGACTGGGACGTAAACATACCAGGATACACTATCTATAGTAGGGACAGGAAGGGTAAAAGTGGAGGAGGAGTAGCTCTTTACATAAGGGAAGGAATAAAAGCAACAGAACAAAAGGGTAAACAGGGAGGAGATGAAGCACTGTGGGTAAATTTGGAGACAGGCAATGGCACCACAATCCACACAGGGTTATACACAGACCCCTTCTCAGGGGAGGAAATGGACAAGAAATGATAGAAAGTATACTTAGAATGGCAGAAAAAGGGGATATATTGCTGATGGGTGATCTGAATATGCCAGATGTTAGCTGGAGTGCAGTTGCAGCAGCCATTTCGGAGAGTGGAGTTATTCTAGATGCCCTACAGGGGGCATGCCTTAGACAACTAGTATTGGAGCCCACTCGAGAGGGAGCAATATTAGACCTGATTCTCTCAAATGGAGATGGAGAGAGGATCACAGATGTAGAAGTGGGTAGCCATCTGGGAACTAGCGACCACCGAACAGTATGGTTCACAATAAACACAGCAATAGAGTCAAGCCACACAAAGGCAAAGGTACTGGACTTTAGGAGGCTGACTTTGCAAATGGTGAGTGCCTAAGGAATGCACTAGCAAATGGGCAGGAAGGAGGGGTGGAAGAACAATGGGAATAATAAAAACTGCCATCACAGAGGTAACGAGCCTTTGTGTGAAGCAAATAAACAAAACAAAACAATGTAAGAAACCACTATGGTTCTCAAGGAAGTGGCAGTGAAGGTTCAAGAGAAAAGAAAGCATTCAGGAAGTACAAGGAATGCAGAAGGATCAGGACAGAGAACTGTATCAGTTAAAGCAAAAGGAAGCTGGGAAGGCAGTCAGAACAGCAAAGGCCCAAACCGAGGAAAAGATAGCCAACTCAGTTAAGAAGGGGATAAAACCTTTATAGGTACATCAGGAAGCGAAGGAAGACCAAGGGAGGATAGTGAGGCTTAATAAAGGGGAGGGAGGGTGGGCAGAGGAGACTGTGAAAAGGCAGAGATACTAAACAAATATTTTGCTCAGTATTTACAAATGAAGAGGAGGTACATAAAACAAACAGTAGAAACACTCTGGATACAGAAGTTGATACCAGCCATTTACAGAAGAAAGGTTCTGAAAGAACTCTTAAAACTGAAGGTGGACAAAGCAATGGGCCTGATGGGATTCATCCCAGAATTCTAAAAGAACTAAGGTAGAACTAGTGACACCACTGACTACCCTTTTAACAAATCATGGGAGGATGGGGTAGTACCCGGGACTGGAGGAGGGCAGATGTGATTCCCCTTCACAAAAGTGGAGCAAGGCAGAAGCGGAAACTACAGACCTGTTAGTTTCACCTCAGTGATAGGAAAATTATGGAATCACTTCTGAAGGAAAGAATTGTCGAGTATCTAGAGGCCAGAGGGCACAGGACCCTAGGCAGCATGGATTCACAGCGGAAGGTCATGCCAGGCAGATCTGATAGATTTCTTTGACTGGGTGACCAAAGTAGTAGATCAGGGAGGGCTGTGGACATGGCCTACCTAGACTTTAGCAAGGCATTTGACACAGTCCCACACAAAGATTAATATACAAGTTAGCCAGCCTGGGAGTGGGTCCCAAGATGACAGCCTGGGTAAAGGAATTCGCTGGAGAATAGGACACAGAGAGTAATAGTAAATGGAGTCCTCAGAAGAAAGGAGGGTTACTAGTGGCTACACGAGGGTTCAGATTAGGACTGGTCCTCTTCAATGTCTTTCTAGCGACATTACAGAAGGACTGGAAGGAAAAGTATGTCTCTTTGCAGATGACACAAAGAACTGCAACAGAGTTGATGCACAGGGTGGGGTGGAAAGGGTGAGAAGGGACTTGGCAAGGTTAGGGGAATGGTCAAATGTATGGCAGCTTAGATTCAATGCTAAGAAGTGCAAGGTAATGCACCTGGGAAACAAAAACCCAGGGGAAGAGTAAACAATGGGGGGCTGAGATACTAACAACAACAAAAATGGAAAGGGACCTGGGGTAGTCATATCAGATGACCTAAAGGTGGGCAAGCAATGTGAGAGGGCAGCAAGGATGGCTGGGGGGATACTGGGATGCATAGGGAGAGGCATCACCAGTAGAAAACAGGAAGTTATTATCCCTCTGTACAGACAGCTGCTGAGACCCCATGTGGAGTACTGTGTGCAGTTCTGGAGACCCAATCTCCGCAAAGACATAGACAGGATGGAAGCTGTCCAGAGGAGGGCAACTAAAATGGTGCAGAGTCTGCACCGGAAGACATATGAAGAGAGACGAAAGGAGCTTAATATGTATAGCCTTGAGGAAAGGAGGGAGAGGGGGGACATGATAGAAACTGCCTGGCACCTCAAGGAATCAACAAAGTCCAAGAGGTAGCATCTTTCAAAAAGAGGTGTGCAAGAACAAGAGGACAATTTGAAGATAGAGGGGGGCTCAGAGGGTAATTTAAGGAAGTATTTTTCTAGAGAGGGTTGTGGATGCATAAATGGCCTTCGGAGGAGGTTGTGGAGTCAAAATCAGTGGTGGAATTCAAGCATGCATGGGACAGTCATAAGGCCATTCTAGGGGCCGGGGGTAGGAAGAAGTAGGCTGCTGGTTAACTAGGATCTGCAGCTTATCTAGTAGGTAGAGAAATGGGCAGACTGGGTGGACCAAGCGGTCCTTATCTGCCGTCAAATTCTATGTTTCTATGTTTCTATTAGGGAGTGAAGAAAGACCAAGGCAGGGATACAGGGGCTTAATAAAGGGGAGGGAATGTGGGCAGAGGGTGACAGTGAAAAAGCAGGGATACTGAATGAATATTTCTGCTCAGTATTCACAAAGGAAGAGGAGGTGGAGGTACCTAAACCAAACAAGAGAAACACTCTGGTTAGGGGGGTTGATACCAGTCCATTCACAGAAGAAAGGGTTCTGAAAGAACTCTTAAAACTGAAGGTGGACAAAGCAATGGGGCCTGATGGGATTCATCCCAGAATTCTAAAAGAACTAAGGGTAGAACTAGTGACACAACTGACTACTCTCTTTAACAAATCAGTGGAGGATGGGGTGGTACCTGAGGACTGGAGGAGGGCAGATGTGATTCCACTTCACAAAAGTGTAAGAAGGGCAGAGGCAGGAAACTACAGACCTGTCAGTTTGACCTCAGTGGTAGTGAAAATGATGGAATCACTTCTGAAGGGAAGAACTGTTAAGTACCTAGAGGCCAGTGGGGCACAGGACCCAAGGCAGCATGGATTCACAGTGGGAAGGTCGTGTCAGATGAATCTAATAGATTTCTTTGACTGGGTGACCAAAGTAGTAGACCAGGGAAGGGCTGTGGACATGGTCTACCTACATTTTAGCAAGGCATTTGACACAGTCCCACACAAAATATTAATATACAAGTTAGCCAGCCTTGGAGTGGGTCCCAAGATGGTAACCTATATAAAAAATTGGCTGGACAACAGGATGCAAAGGCTAATAGTAAATGGAGTCCACAGTGAAAAAAGGAGGGTTACTGGCAGGGTACAGCAGGGTTCAGTACTGGGACCGGTCCTCTTTAATGTCTTTATAAGTGACACTGCAGAGCAACTGGAAGGAAAAGTATGTCTCTTTACAGGCGACACAAAGATCTGCAACAGGGTTGATACAAAAGGTAGGGTGGAAAGGATGAGAAGGGACTTGGCAAGGTTGGAGGAATGGTCATAAGTATGGCAGCTTGGATTCAATGCAAAGAAGTGCAAAATAATGCACCTGGGAAACAAAAACCCAGGGGAAGAGTACACAATGGGGGGTGAGATACTAACAACAACAAAAATGGAAAGGGACCTGGGGGTAATTATATCAGATGACCTAAAGGTTGGCAAGCAGTGTGAGAAGGCAGTAAGGAGGGCTGGGGGGATACTGGGATGCATAGGGAGAGGCATCACTAGTAGAAAACAGGAAGTTGTTATCCTTCTGTACAGACAGTTGGTGAGACCCCATCTGGAGTACTGCGTGCAGTTCTGGAGACCCCATCTCCGCAAAAACATAGACAGAGTGGAGGCTGTCCAGAGGAAGACATATAAAATGGTGCAGGGTCTGCACCATAAGACATATGAAAAGTGACTAAAGGAGCTTAATATGTGTACCCTCGAGGAAAAGGGGGGGGCATGATAGAAATGTTCAAGTACTTTAAGGGAATCAACAAAGTCCAAGAGGGTAGCATCTTTCAGAAAAAGAGATGCGCAAGAACAAGTGGTCACAATTTGAAGATAGAGGGGGGACGGCTCAGAAGTAATGTGAGGAAGTATTTTTTCTTGGAGAGGGTTGTGGATGCATGGAACAGCCTTCCTGAGGAGGTCGTGGAGTCAAGAACAGTGGGAGAATTCAAGAATGCATGAGACAGACATAAGGCAATTCTAGTGGGAGTAGGAGGAAATAAGCTGTTGGTTACCTAGGATCTGCAGCTTATCCATCAGGTAGGGAAATGGGCAGACTAGGTGGGCCAAGTGGTCCTTATCTGCCATCAAATTCTATGTTTCTATGTTTCTGTGTAATGCTACACATGGTAAAAAAAAGTGGCCCTTCTCTAGCCATAGCCCTATTTGACTGCTTGTACTGGTCCCCTATAGTTAAATGTGTTGGGGGTACCCAGTCACCAGCCCATTCCAGCACCTAAATGATTTGGGCCCCTGGGCACCTGCACCAAAATTCTGCCTACAAAAAAAAAATAACTATCTTCAGCTTTTATCTGCAGTCCTCTTGACATATTGAGACTGTGGAAGACAGAAAAAAAATGTACTTTGTTTGCCACTTCATAAATCGATGTCTTACCAGCAATTGTTTGTTGGCACCACTGGAGCTCTGAACCTACACCCTCTCCCCAATGCTGTTCCACTTACCTCATGGCAGCTCAGGCCCTCCAGTGCTGGGAGCTTTCCCTTTAATCCATTTCTGCAGTGCCCTACTCTGTGCCTCCCCCTTGCTGGCAGCCATAGCCCAGTGCCGATCTGAGGTCTGAAAGAGCAGAAGCAAATAAATGTAACCAATGTCTGAGAACGTGTGCCGCAATCCATCTGTGGCCCACTTTTTGGGTCCCAACTACACTACCGTATACCTTGCTCCCTCCAAAATGCTGCCTCCCACTTTGGTCCAAGATGCTGTCTCTCAGCCCCTTCAGGCTCTGTGCAGCTCCCATGCCTCCAGTTACTGTGGCCCTACCTCACAACAACACAGCTGCCATATGTTCCCTGGAACAGCACTGAGGTCTCCAGCTGCTTGAAGCATCGCAGTTCAAGCATGGACTTTGCCATACCCATCAGACTGCTAGCTCAGTATAACTGCAGCTCCACTCAGTCTCTTGGGCTTTCAGACAGCCACCTCACTGCCCCAGTGCACAAAAGGACTCCCAGCTCTGCCATTCATGGCTGCACAGCCACACAGACATGGAGTCCCACCCTGCCCCATCTGTTCTATACTACCATGGCTCAGTTCCACTATCCTATCTCCCTCCCCAGCTCATCAGTGCTGCTGTCTCTGCAACAGCCACCTGGTCATCCAACAAACTATGTGGCTCAGCTCCATAACTCCTTGACTCACCTCACTGCTAAACAAAGCCACTGCACAGTCACACTACAAAAAGGCAATAGATATATAGATGCAGATATAGATATATAAATACATAGATATATATCTTTGCAAAAAACTGTGTTACTGCAACATTTAGGGTTCAGGCTCAAGCGAAAAAAGTAGGGAAATATAGTATAGGGTTTCCAGCCCTAAAATCCCACCCCTAAAACAAATCAGGGGTGCAGTCTTCCTTGGAGTTGTCAACCCTAAAGCTCACCCCATTACCTGTGTATGTTTCTGGAGTGTAGAATAGGGTGAGCTTTAGGTTTGACAACCCCAAGGAAAACTGCCCCTGATTTATTTTAGGGTTGGGGTTTTAGGTTTGGAAACCCTAAAATCACGTTTCCCTACTTTTTTCACTTTAACCTGAACCCTAAATCTTGCATTAATGCAGGTTTTTGCAAAGAATTTCCTTACTTTTTGAGATAGTATAATCATGTCCTAATTTGCTTGTGGGAGTGCAGTGGCCTCTGGGCCCTGCGCTCCCATCCATCCATACTTTTGGTGATACGGTAATCATATTCTTATTTGCCCCATCCCTCCATAGATGCGTATATGTATGTTGCTGTGGAAGCGCAGGGTCCTCTGGACCCTGTGCTTGCATTTATTTATTATTTATTAAATTTTGATAATCGGGTGAGCCCACTGGGCCCCGAAGGTCCTTTTTTCAGAGGCGACCTGAGGGTTACATTCATCATGACATGTGATTGGTTCGACAAGATGCATAACAAGTGTCATACGTTATTACATGGGATAGTATACAACAAGGTACATAACATGCGTCACATAGATACGTAGTGGTAGTATAACAAGTGCGAGCGAATAAAGGAGTAAAACACTTTGGAGTACTTTATCCTAACAATTACAATTTGTGGAGGTAGTTGTAGCAAAATCGCAACCAAATTGTCACCATAGTCTTCTTATTACCCCAACTCATGAACCCAGTACTGAAAATTTCAAATCCTAGCCAAAACATTATTTGGCACCACCACAATGTCATTCCATGCCACAAGTGTGAAAATACAGTTTGGCCAGGATTTGAAAAATGATAACTGTCACATTTATGAGATGGTATAAAAATGGCTATGTTAAAAATTTGGGGTCAAAATATTTAAAATTACCAAAGTTACACATAAGCATAGCAACATTTCAACCGATGTGCATAACTTTGCCATTTTTGCATATTTTGAGCCCAGATTTCCAACATAGCATTCTTATGATCCAACCTCATGAACAAGAGTGGTGAAAATTTTCAAATCCCACCTGAAAGATGATTTTGTCAAGCAACTGCAAAATCACCTTTTGAGCAGGAGATGTATAATTCCACTGTCATTGTTCATGAGTCGGATTCCCAAAAAGGTAATGTTGAAAATTTGGGCTCAAAATATGGAAAAATGACAAAGTTATGAATCCAAGTTGAAAACCTCATTGGAATACATTGAACCATACTTACTTGAGTTTCTCATATTGCAATTGGTGGTTGCAGCAACCAGATGTGTCTTTGACTGGAGAGTGGATTTTCGCCGAGGGACCTGTTCAGGTGAGTGAAGGCGTGCGAGGGGGGTTGGCGGGGTGGCAGGTACTTAGTTGGAGGTCAGGGTGGGGGTCAGATCAGTGAGAGACCATTTAATTTTTTAAAGTTTAATAAAAAAATGAAGAGGTATAGTTTTCTTTATTTTACACAGGGACAGTGATCAGAGGGTGGGGAGAGTGCCACTAGACACCAGGAAAAAATTTATTATGAGGACAGAGACAGCAGGGTGGGGGGAGGTCACTAGGCACCAGGGAAAGAACAACTAAACACGGGGATGGCAGTCAGTGGAGGGGGTGCCACTAGACACCAGGGAAAGAACAACATTATGGGAGTGATCGGAGGGTGGGGAGTACCACTAGACACCAGGGAAAGATAAAGACATTACGGGGATGGTGATCAGAGGATGGGGAGTGCCACTAGACACCAGGGAAAGAACAACATTACGGGGAGTGATCAGAGGGTGGGTGAGTGCCACTAGACACCAGGGAAAGACAAAGACATTATGGGGATGGCAATCAGAGGGTGGAGAGTGCCACTACACATGAGGGGAACATTAGGTAAATATGGGGATGGTGATTGGATGGGGTGTCACTAGACACCAGGGAAAGATACTGTAACATACAAAAAGGGAGGGCAATGGGGGGGCACCACTAGACACCAAGGGAACAGCATTTCACTGCAGCCCACAGCACAAGTTCCAGCTGCAGAAATCAAGAAAGTCCCACTATTCTCATACAGAGAACACGGATGAAGGGTTCCTCTCGCTAAGCTGGGCACCCTTGATTTGGGGTGCCCAGAAAATGCATTTCTGGCAACTTTAGAAAAAAAGCCCACTAGAATTTAGCTAAATGACTCCTGTTTAGCTAGGTTCAGTTGTTTGTTTTTTTAAATACTCATAATTTTTGTGTCCTTTAAATGTTTGTAAGTGTAACCCCTAGGTGGTGATATCCCAAGGGCTACTACTCCTGACTGCTTGGCTAGTAGCAGGTTAAGGGGCCTAGGTTATGTAATGAGTGCCTCCACCTGGAGGTCAGGGTTGGTAGTGGTCAAGCTAACCTGGGCACAGCCCTCCGGGACACTGTAACCCCCCCCCTTTCCTTACTAGTGGCCGGAACAATACACGATAATCACTTTCACAATACCCCGATACACCACACAAGTACCCACACTGTTTGCACTTACCACCAGGGCTTTCCTCTGGCTCGGCCCTGGGGGCCCCTGCAAAACAAGATTATACACAGCAAATAACAGTGATACAGTACTTGTGCACAAACTGGAACCACAGTCAGGGTAAATGCAAAAAAAGAGTTAGATCTGATTTATTTAAGGGACTTGAACAAGGGAGGGGCGTAATCAGGTTAATTTGCTTAAAGGCTGTATCAGTCAAACAGTTATGCATGCACTTCAGGGTCCCTAAACAGTCGCACACCCTGGGTACCCAGATGGAGAATGGTGGGATAGCCAGGAACATTGCAGCTGGTTGGGGCTCTGTGATGGAAGAAAACAACATGCACCATACACACTAATTGTAATCCGGGGCCGGAGGGCTCAGTTCGTGAAAAGAAAACAACAAGACAATCAGATGACACACTTTTAGATTAGGCTGTTGTTGCAGGGAGCTACCCTGATGATTACTCACAATACCCAAGACTGGACACAGGCTGGACAAAAATTGAGGCTACAGGTGGTTGATTTGGAGTGCCAGGAGAAGCAGGGCCCACACAATTCGCCGAGGCGTCGTTCCTGTTCAAGTGTGGAGCAAGGGGCTGATCCTCAGGCAGGTCTCTCATCGATGGCTTTCTCTGTGTCGTGGGTAGTCTGGCTGGGCCAGTGTGGCAAGGCCCAGGCCAACTGGAGACAAATTCGGATACAGTCCCTTTTGGGCTGGATACAGCTTCCAGCAAGCAGAACACAGTTCACACAGTGGGGAACCAAACCACGACCCACTTTCAATATGCAACACATTTACATTCTAAAGGATTCTACGGTACCAGCAAGCAGAACACAGTTCACACAGTGGGGAACCAAATCACGACCCACTTTCAATGCACAGCACATTTACATGTAAGGAAATTCTACTGTACCAGGCAAACCGCTCTCCGGTCACGATCACAAAGCCTCTGCACAAACCGAGGATTCAAAAGCAGCTGGAAATCCTGACTGGCCAATCGCATTCAGCAAAATCTTTGATCTTCTTCAGGTTGATCCTGGTCACAACTCAGTGGCTTACTTCTTTCTCACAAACTCGGATTCAGTCCGAACTGATTCTCTTCTCCCTCTCAGGGGCAGCAGGCAGGCATGCAGGCCAAAACTCAGGCCTTTTCACAGAGACTGTCTCAAGCTCTTGCTTCTTCAGCTCCCAACTTAGATCTGGCTCAACTGCCAGCAAGCCAGGGACTTTCCCAAGAATCCAAAAGGTTTGGTTGGCTGATCTGTCTGTCAGTCACAACAAAGGCTCCCCCTTCATGTGCAAAAAGGCTCCAAAAGCCCTAAACTACAATTCCTACAGATTTTGACTCCAGACAACTCCTGTAGTCCGGCTCCATTTTATGTCCCACCAGAACTGATTGGTCCAATTTGTAGTCCAGGACCAAGATAGTGGAGATAAACAAAACAGTCCTTGCTGCTAAGAAGGCATGTTAGACAAACTACATTATCAGTATCACTCTAAATGGTTTTCAGCAAATAGTTACATCTTTCAACAGAGATCCCTCTCAGATTACTTATGACTGCAATCCAGGCAGCTCTTAAAGAGACAGTACACAGAGGCTATACAGGCACTCTCTGGCAATCACATTTAAACTGCTAAAACGTAAGACACCAGCCTGGCAGTAAGCATTTAGGCAAGCTCGAGGAAGACTTTTCGGGAACCCCCATTTGTGGGGGGGTTACATAAGTTTAAACAGTAAAAAGAAAATGGCAGCCATATGAAAAATATTTCCTCTCATGAAAAAGAATTGACTTCAAATGGAAAATGATTCCTTTTTCATTTTACACAGCTATTTTGAAGTGCTCACTGAACATGCTCAGAACCGAAATGGACTGAGCAATTAAGTAGCTCCGTGCAGAGACAGCAAGTACACTAACAGGGCTACTGGACTGTGGGGCATTGGGGCAAATGACTACTTTATTCTGGCTGCAACAGAGCTTTAATGTGGGACTGCCTATGAGTCTGCTTTTGAGATTGTTGGTTAGCAGCCTTGTGGGACTTGTACTTGAAGCTCATGGGAAAGTACCAAGTGCTCATGGGGATTTACATGGACTAGTATTTAAGTGCCAAAACTGGGAGCCTGTAATGCATCGAGTGAGGTTCATGCATTATTCATTTCTGTGACTGACAAGTGCTTCAGACAATCATAGAGGAAGTATCAGGTTACAGCAGCCAATCGCTGCCTCAGAAGAGCCCTATAATAGACAGTGTCTTCTAGCTGTGCGAGCAGATCCAGCAGACGCTTCCCATTGGGGTGGGGGTCAGGCCCCTGCAGAGCAAAATGGGCCTTGTAGACAAGTTTGATTTTTTGACTGGGTGACTAGGGAGGTGGATCAGGGGAGGGCAGTGGACATGGCC
This sequence comes from Neoceratodus forsteri, assembly GCA_016271365.2. NCBI lineage: Eukaryota > Metazoa > Chordata > Ceratodontiformes > Ceratodontidae > Neoceratodus > Neoceratodus forsteri. The sequence continues at coordinate 261,621,069 of CM057452.1, read as the reverse complement.
TATCTGGACTTCAGCAAGGCCTTTGACACTGTGCCACATAGAAGACTATTACACAAACTGGGGAATATGGGTGTGGGCAGGACAGTAATGTGGTGGGTAGGTAACTGGCTGGGTGGCAGGACACAGAGGGTGGTGGTAAATAGCTGTCACTCCACAGAGGGAAGAGTGACCAGTGAGGTACCACAGGGATCAGTGCTGGGACTGGTCCTATTCAACATCTTCATCAGTGACATGGCGCAGAACCTAGAAGGCAGAATTTCACTGTTCGCTGATGACACAAAGCTCTGTAACAGAGTAGACACACCAGAGGGTGTAGACAGAATGAGAAGTGACCTGCAGAAACTTGAAGAATGGTCAGGGGTTTGGCAGTTGAAATTCAATGCAAAGAAGTGCAAGATAATGCATATGGGGCACAAAAACCCTGGCACAATATATCGGTTGGGGGGTGAGGATATAGCATGCACCAAGCAGGAAAGGGATCTTGGGGTTATCTTCTCTGATGACCTCAAGGTAGGGAAACAGTGTGACAAGGCAGCAGGTAAAGCAAATAGGATGCTGGGATGTATAGGCAGGGCAACACCAGCAGGAAAGAGTCATAATTCAGCTATACAAGACACTAGTGAGGCCCCACCTGGAGTACAGTGTACAGTTCTGGAGACCATACCTACGTAAGGACATAGACAGGGTAGAGAAGGTTCAGAGGAGGGCAACAAAGATGGTGCATGGATTGCATCACAAGTCCTATGAAGACAGGTTGAAGGAACTGAACATGTACTCCCTGGAGGAGAGGAGGGAGAGAGGGGATATGATAGAAACATACAAGTATCTTACAGGGAGGAACAGGGTGCAGGAAAACACTATTTTTAAGCAAAAAAGATGTTCCAGGACTAGAGGGCATGGGATGAAGATGGAGGGAGGACGATTCAGAGGAAACATGAGAAATAATTTCTTCACAGAATGGGTGGTGGACAAGTGGAACACCCTGCCAGAGGAAGTGGTGGGGGCTGAAACAATCATGGGATTTAAGAATGCATGGGATAGACATAAAGGAATTCTGGAGGTCAGGGGTAAGGTGCAACAGACTTCTAGGAAAACAAACTGAACTTACAAGCTCAAATGGGCAGACTGGGTGGGCCATAGGCCCTTATCTGCTGACACTGTCTATGTATCTATGTATGTATCTAAGTTGGAGCCTCTCCATGTGGGAGAGGGCCTCTCCTCCTTTCAGAAAGAAAGAACATTGGCAGCTTGCATGCAGAAGTTTCTAGCCTGGGGGCTGTCAGCAGAATGTCTTCCAGGGCTAGCCCTCTCTTCCACATCGGGGAAAGATGTGGGCCAGTGACCTGATCATAAGCCAGCTGTGAGAGAGCTGAATCCACCTCTGCAGTGAGAGTGCTGAAGAATCCTGAGACCACAGAGAGAGAAAAACCATCTCTGCTAAGTACTCTGAGTGAGCCAAACAGTGTCTGAAAGTGCAACTTCAGCCAAGCTTTAAGGGGCTACCCAGCCCGAGCTAATAACTGTGACTGTGTAACTGGGATGCATAGGCAGGGGCATCACCAGCAGGAAAAGGGAGGTCAAAATTCCACTATACAAGACACTAGTGAGGCCCCACTTGGAGTACAGTGTACAGTTCTGGAGACCATACCTACGTAAGGACATAGACAGGGTAGAGAAGGTTCAGAGGAGGGCAACAAAGATGGTGCATAGATTGCATCACAAGTCCTATGAAGACAGGTTGAAGGAACTGAACATGTACTCCCTGGAGGAGAGGAGGAGGGGGGATATGATAGAGACATACAAGTATCTTACAGGGAGGAACAGGGTGCAGGAATACACTATTTTAAGCGAAAAAGATGTTCCAGGACTAGAGGCATGGGATGAAGTTGGAGGAGGGCGATTCAGAGAAATGTGAGGAAGAATTTCTTCACAGAGCGAGGTGGTGGACAAGTGGAACACCCTGCCAGAGGAAGTGGCGGGGGCTGAAACAATCACGGGATTTAAGAATGCATGGGATAGACATAAAGGAATTCTGGAGGTCAGGGGTAAGGGGCAACAGACTTCTAGGAAAACATAAACTGAACTTACAAGCTCAAATGGGCAGACTAGGTGGTTCTTTGCTTGCACTTGCAGCTCCCTATGTCTATGTATCTATGTATCTATGAAAAGTGCAGTACCTGCAAGGGGCAGCAAAGCCCAAAGTGTGCTAAATTGTATTTGTGACTTAAAAGTATTGCGTTGCCTCAGGACTGAAAGGGAGTTCTGTGACCATGAAGAATGTTCTAGACAGTGCCTGCTGGGCCAAAAATGTGTTCTGTGTAATGTGGGAGCTGCAAGTGCAAGCAAAGAACCACAAGTGATTGCATGTTGTATGTGAGCGTAAACAGCTACAAAAGATCAGTACTGCCAAGTGCTGCAGTAAAGTTTGAATAAAGCAAGTACAAAGATTGTTGAGCCCAGGGAGCTAGAGTAAATAAAGATACAGCCAAGTATCAGAGTTACCTCAAAAGAATCTATTGCGTCTGTTTGCTAGCCAGTGGAGTCTACAAAATGGTAGTGGGTCCTGCCTTAAACCCAGTCTAGTTTAAGTTCAAGCAATTCAAAATGATAGTGGGTCCTACCTCAAGCCCAGTCTAGTTTAAAGTTCAAGCATTTCAAATGGTGGCGAGCCCAGCCTCAAGCTCGGTCTAGTAGTAGAAACAGGGATTGGGCAATAGGCCCTGGCATAACCAGCAGAAGTGTTTAAGGTAACAGTAATTTTGTAACACAGGCTCAACCTGAGCAATAACTGTGGACAGTGGCAGAAAAGGAAGCCTAAATCCAGGACAGTATGCAGTCAAATGTGAACAAGTTGAATCTCAGAAGAGGTCTGGCCTTGTGAAAGTAAATACAAACAAAGCTCCATATGAGGTCATATAATTGTGCTAATCCAGTAAATGTGCTGAATGATTGTGGGAGGCAGCCTGGTAGCGTGCCACCAACCAAGGCACTGCCGTATGTGCTTCCCTTGAGAGGTACAGCCTAGATGTGAGGTTGAAGTGTGCTGGCCCTGCTCCTACCTGTTCATACAGTAAAGTGTTCCAGTCTTAAAAGAGATACTGGCTTTAAGGTTAAAACGCAAGTTTTCATCCGAAAAGCTGTAAGACCCTCGCAGTCAATATTCAGGCTCCTTGCTGTTAGCTTTGTCCTGTGTCTTGACCATTGGAGTCACAGTTCCACATTGCTGAGAGCACTACATTCATGATGTTTGCCAAAATCAATGAAGACATAAGCTGCAAGCAAGGCAGGCCAACCCCTGCACCGCCGATTGTGGCTTGTACAGAGTTCAAGATATGTTTCTGATAACTGCAGTTAATTTGCTTGATTTCTTAAGGGCCCCACCCATGAAGGTATATGTATAGCTGCACCTTCCATCAAGCCTGCACCATGTTTGAGAACTACAGTAACTGGGTACCCAGGTTGTGTGGGATTGTGGGGGGCTTGCATAGTCTGGGATGCTGGTACCAGTGTGGGTATTGCTAAAAATGATCTGTCTTAAAGCAGCTAGTTAGATAGCTAGGGCTTTGGTTTATCGCTAAGGTTGGTGGGGAAAATCCAGTACTGAAATGTAAATGTGAACTGCACTGATTTAACCAGCTGCAGGGTTCATCAGCATCAAATTCAATCTAATCACCTGTACATATTGTGAGTGCATAACCTCTATTCCATTTCCCCATTCCTAACTCCTGTGATCCCCAAAATAAATGTTATTACTGTTTTTGCAAATTATTAAGCATGAGCATATTATTAGAGAGAGTCATTAATTACAAAAATGTCTTAAATGTGGGGAAACACAAATGGGTCATGTCTGGGGTGGCTAATGATATTTGTGGGTGGTATAACATCTCAGGGGGTTATACCAGGTAACAGCTTGCCCACATAAAGTATACTTTGAGAGGAGGCATTGTGCAATTGTTTAAATTTATTATAATTTAACAAACCCAACCCCCTCAGCCTAGCTCGTAGGTAGTAGGCAGTGATGTAACTCTAGGAGTAGCGCCACCTAGGGGGTTACATAAATAACTACAGCAGAGGGAGCATCTGGAGCCCAGACGAAACCCATAAGCACAAGCCCTAGCTGCTACAGCACCCCCCAGCAACAGTCACCATGTGGCCCAAGCAGGGCAGTAAAGCAGAAATAAATACATAAAAGCAGACAGACTGCCTGAGGAGCCCAGGACAGCAAAACAAGTAAAAAAAATGTATCAATATATATTTGGAGGGACAGCTGGGGAGTACAAGAAAAAAAGAGCTCCATCAATCAATTAAACAGAAGGATACCCTGAAAGCTAAACGCAAAGGCAAATAACATAGCACAGGCAGCAGGTCAACTTAGTGACTCATTAAACCTGTGGTGCCAGCTTGGAAGGGGCACTAAAACAGGATGCTCCAAGTTGTATGACAAAGTTCAGGTGTCCGTCTTTGTTAAATCAAATCAAATCAAATCAACTTTATTTTTATAGCACCTTTCAAAACCAAGGCCCTGGACATAAAAACCAAATACATAAAGATAAAAATTTAAAACAAAAACATTAAAACAGATCATCCATAACTAGGGAAAGCTAAACTAAATAAATACATTTTTAACCCAATTTTAAATCTATCGACAGTTGGGCATTCTCTCAACCAATGAGGTAGAGAATTCCACAGTGTTGGCGCTGAAAAAGCGAAGGCACGAGATCCAGATGTCTTCAATCATACCTGGGAATCTCCAGCAATCCCTCATTGGTGGAACGGAGAGGACGAAGGGGGCAGTAGGGTACCAGGAGATCTTGCAGGTAACCGGGTCCCTGATCATGTAGGGCTTTAAAGGTTAGCAAGCCAACCTTAAAGGTTAAGGGCAACAACTACCTAAAAAATGGCCTCACCCGACGGAAAATAATGGCAGCCATCTTTAAAAAGGGCGAACCCTATTAAAATGAATGACACTGAAAGAGATTTGCAAAGAATTCTTTACTTAAAGAACAGAACAACAAGGACTGGGGTTGACACTGTTTATTTAAGATGCCACTGGATGGACTTTACTTACAAATAATTGTACATTGTCTAAGACAACATTTTCTTTGTGGCACGTTATCTATTCCACGATGTCCTGTCTTCTACATGTCAGTAACTCTTTCTCATCTTTACAAACCTTTGTTCTGTCAAGCAAAGACCTCCCACTACAGCCATGTAAGATGAAGAAGGAAACATGGGCACAGTAATGTCAGAAGGCCTACCTTCACCCACCTTGATGGTGTGGAGCTACGTACAGTACAAAATAAAAATTCTTCTGCAGGGCATCCAGTCCTCCATCTCATCACAGGGAATGTCAGCTATGCAATCCATTCAGGATGACTTTGCCTATATTAAAACTATCTCATCACACTACACAGTGCATACCAGCCTACAACCACCATCCTTCTCAGCCTTGCCTCATGAAGACACTGTTGACTGGCTTGAGCAATTCCAAGCCTAGATTGTCTTCAATGGTTTGACCAATCTCCTGAGTATCTCCAACACCTTACACTTCCTTGTGAGAGGGACTGCCATTTTTTAGGTCAATGGACTTCCAGAACAAGATAAAGGAAATACTGGCAGCATGTATGCAACATTTAAAGATCACTTTGTCCAAGCACATGCACCCTGGCCACTGGAACAACATCTGTGAGAATGCACCATGCAGCCCTCCGAATTTCTGGAAGCCTTCATAGTGGACTTTGTGTCATGCTGCAAATGTCTGCAGAAAACAGAGAAGGATCAAATCACAGCCTTCATGTGGCGACTGCTCCCACGTCATCCTTATGTGGTCCAACAGAAGGGGAACAAATTGGATAGACACTGTGCAAGCTGCAACACTTGCACAGTTACAGGCCTCCAGTGTACAAGAACCTCAATCATCACAGCTGACTGCACTTACAACTTGCTTCCAGCAGCAACAAGCAATGATAGACCAGCTCATCACATCCCTCGATAATTCAGATGAATCTAATTGATTTCTTTGACTGGGTGACGGAAGTAGTAGACCAGGGAGGGCTGTGGACATGGCCTACCTAGACTTTAGCAAGGCATTTGACACAGTCCCACACAAAAGATTAATAGTCAAATTAACCAGCCTGGGAGTGGGTCCCAGGGTGGTAGTCTGGGTAAAACATTGGCTGGACAACAGGATACAGAAAGTAATTGTAAATGGAGTCCACTCTGAAGAAAGAGGGGTTACTAGTGGGGTACCGCAGGGTTCAGTATTGGGTCCAGTCCTTTTTAATGTCTTTATAAGTGACATTGCAGAAGGACTGGAAGGAAAAGTATGCCTCTTTGCAGATGACACAAAGATCTGCAACCGGGTTGATACACCATGAGGTGTGGAAAGGATGAGAAGGGACTTGGCAAGGTTGGAGGAATGGTCAGAAGTATGGCAGCTTGGATTCAATGCAAAGAAGTACAACATAATGCACTTGGGAAACAAATACCCAGGGGAAGATTACACAATGGGGGGAGGTAGTAACAACAACAAAAATGGAAAGGGACCTGGGGTAATTGTATCAGATGACCTTAAGGTTTGCAAGCAATGTGAGAAGGCAGTAGGGATGGCTGGGGGGATACTGGGATATATAGGGAGAGGCATCACCAGCAGAAAACAAGAAGTTGTTATCCCCCTGTACAGACAGTTGGTGAGACCCCATCTGGAGTACTGTGTCCAGTTCTGGAGACCCCATCTCCACAAGAACATAGACAGGATGGAGGCAGTCCAGAGGAGGGCAACTAAAATGGTGCAGGGTCTGCAAGAGAAGCCATAGGAGGAAAGACTAAAGGAGCTTAACATGTATACTCTTGAGGAAAAGAGGGAGGGGGGGACATGATAGAAACGTTTAAGTACCTCAGTGGAATCAACAAAGTCCAAGAGGGTAGCATCTTTCAGAAAAAGAGATGTGCAAGAACAAGGGGACACAATTTGAAGATAGAGGGGGGACGGCTCAGGGGATTGTGAGGAAGTATTTTTTCACAGAGAGAGTGGTGGATGCATGGAACAGCCTTCCTAGGGAGGTTGTGGGGTCTAAAACTGTGGGAGAATTCAAGAATGCATGGGACAGACATAACGCAATTTTTGTAGTGGTTAGCAAGAAATAGGCTGTTGGTTAAATAGGATCTGCAGCTTAATCTCTAGGTAGGGAAATGGGCAGTCTAGGTGGGCCAAGCGGTCCTCATCTGCCATCAAAGTCTATGTTTCTATGTTTCTATTTACAGCTGAGCTCAGCTTCTTCCTCTGATTCCTCTGTTAATGTTATGTAACCACCTTGACAGCTACCTGCTCAATCATCACCTTCTCAACAGTCCATTATCTGCCAGTGGTGTGGATTCAGAGGATACACTGCCGCAGTTTTCAGAAAGCTGAAATATGACAATAGAAGTAACAGGAACCAAGTATGTCCACCACAGCACCATCAGCAAAACAAATGCAAGTTCTCACAGCATCAGCGGAACATCACAGCTGACCACCCCTCTCGACCCACACAAGCAGCATCCTCCAACTCCATGAACCAGCTCTGGCAAAATCTCACTCCCAGATGCAACTGCACCTGTCATCAGATCACCACTTCTAGCAAATTACATCTTGATGACCATTGGAGATTGGTCCACGCATACCTTGTTTAACACCGGAGCAGAAATCTCAGTAATCATCACTAACATCCTGACAACAGAGGTCTTCGTCAGTCACCTCATGTCTTTCCAGCTGACTTAAAGAAGTCAACACAGCAAACACTGCTACAGTACCTATCACAGGTGGCATCCACCTCAAGCTACACTTTGGCTCACAACAAGCTACTGTCAAGTTTTACCTAGTGTCTGATCTAAAACTATCAGTGATTCCTACCATGGACTTTCTCATATATCCCAAAGCTGGCTTCAAGCAAACAGTTACCGGACTCCCAGAGACAACTTGCAGTTACAGATTCAGTCACTGTGCCTCCTAAGGCAGAGATGATTGTGATTGCCAAGATTCAAAGTGACACACTCCCACAAGGTGTTGTTGGCATCACAATGGGATTTGCTCTCAGCAATCTTCAAATATTTTCCAGGAAACACCTTGTCTGCTGTGTGCGACAACACAATATTCCAGAAATATGGCAACTTTACAGATGAGCCAGTTGTCATCTCCAAGAGTGCTGTCAGGAAGGTTGTCTGTTTACTGGGGACCAGCTCCATCTCATGCAAAAACCTCAGCCTGGTTACACCAACTCTACACATGTCAGTGCTAGCACCACCGCTCCACCTTCATTGGTGTTATTCCTCAGGAAGCAACTATCCCATTCCAAACTTCCAGCACCTCCAACAGAGAAACAACAGCATTGGATTTTTCTGGAGGCTTGCCCAGCTGTCTTTGTTGGTACAGAAAACAAGCTTGGATGTTGTGATATCCTGCAACCCACCGTCGAGGTACAACCCAGTCAGAAACCTATTTGTCAGCAAGCCTACAAAGTGGGACATAGACAGAAACAAGTCCTAGAGGACATGATCAAAGACATGCTTGAACAGAACATCATTGAAAAGTCTACAAGTCCTTGGAGTGCACCATGTCTGCTGGTGGAAAAGAAGGATAAGGGGTATCACTTTGTGGTAGACTACAGAAATCTCAATGCCTACACAGTGCTGTTTACCCATCCTTTACCAACAAAAGAGGATGCCTTAGAGAGTCGTGGTGTGGTCAGCCCAGCCTACTTCACCACCCTGGATGTTCAAACTGGGTTCTACCAAGTCTCCATTGATCCAGCTTCTCATCTGTACACAGCTTGGTGCTGTCACTTGGGACTTTTTCAATTAAATAACTGTCTATGGGACTATGGAACAGTTCAACCACATTCCAGCATGTTATGAAAGCCATACTGTGTGGGTTGTCTTGTCAATCTTGCCTAGTCTACCTGGACAATGTTATTGTCTTCAGTATAACATTTCCAGAACACCTCCAACAACTCAAAGAGGTGTTTGAATGCCTCCGACAAGCGAACCTCAAGCTTCTCCCAGAGAAGTGTTGTTTTAGACAGTATCAAATTCATTACCTGAGACATGTTAGTAGTTCTTAAGGCATTTCTCCAGACCCAGACAAACTCTAAGCAGTCAAAGACTATCCAGAACCTAACAACCACAAAGACCTCATTACTTTCCTAGGCCTGTCAGGATATTACAGAAAGTTCATCAGTAACTACACCAAGATCGCAGCCCCACTGTATGCCTTCACCAAAAAGGGATGTGAATATACATGGACCTCCGAGTGCAAAGTGGCATTTGATACCTTCAAAGACAAACTGGACTCAGCACCAGTATCCAAGGTTGTACCAACCCTTCAAACTCTGCACAGAGGCTGGTTCTTTTGCAATGGTTTCTGTACTATGTCAAGTTCGAGACAGAACAGAACAAGTTTTTTCCTACATTGGGCACTCTCTTTCCTCCGCTGAGCACAACTATGGCATTACAGAAGAAGAATGTCTAATGATGGTATTTGCTGTAAAGAAATGTGACTGCTATCTTCACTACTCCTCATTCACAGCTGTCATTGATCACTCTGCTCTCAGAAGGTTGTTCAAAATGAAGGAATCAGTAGGAAGTTTGCATAATGGATTGCCATTCTCCAATCCTACAGCTTCAAAATTAAATACAGACCAGGTCAAGTCCACTCCAATGCGAATGGTGTCAGCCAATGGCAGCATCTCTGTGCATCACTCTCAACAAATGAGGAATCCTGCTTTGAAGCTCTTCCTTTCCATGCCACAGATGTGCTTCCTTCGGATACTCCTACTGCACACCAAGTTGCTTTTATGCTCCTAAACGCTTCTTCAGAAAGCAGCACCAACCTCAATTACAGCACTCATTTGAAGAGCTTCTCACCTCAACTGCATCTGCACACTCTCTGGCAACTGTCAAAATTCATCAAAGAGTAGATACTAAGTTCTCAGACCTAATCACTTACTTAGAGTCTGGAAATCTTCCACAACAGAAGCAGCATCTCCAGGATTTTCTTTTCCTAGCTTTTCCAATACTTTCTCACGTATGCTGTGCTTTTGCACATATGGACCAAGGAAGGCATGGGCCATAGCATGGAAAGCACTCATGTACAGTTAGTTGGGCCTGCCTCTTTAATCAACAAAGTTCTTCTATTTACTCATGCCTCTCCACTTTCTGTAAGTCATATGGGAATCAACAGAACTCTTGAAAAACAAGGCTCTACTTCTTCTGGCCTCACATGAACAAGGACATTGACCAGTTAGTCAAATCCTGCCAGCCCTGCTCCAGAAGAAAGTCTCCTACCAAACTAACAAAGGCACACCTCATTCCAATGCCTGTAGCTGCAGAATCATTTCAATGAATCAGCATATACATTCTTGGATCTTTGCCAACATGCACTGACTCTGGCAACAAATACTTTCTTGTTTTTGTGGACTACCTTACAAAATACATAGAGCTAATTCCACTAAAGGACATCAAAGCTGCTACAGTAGCATATTCCTTTCTCAACACAGTTATTTGCTGTGATGGTACCCCCTCGTACCTGCATTCAGACAGAGGCAGCAACCATCTTTCTACCGTTGTTTGAGTACTTGCAAACTCCTCAACATAAAAAAGACACACAACAAGCTGTCACCTGTAATGCAATGGACAAAGTGAAAGAATGATGTCTACCATTCTAAACACAATCTGCAAGTACCTGGATGAAATTTATGACACTCAGATTGCTTTGTTCCTTTTGTTCAGTTTGCCTACAACACAAGCCCTTGTGTCAAAGTACACTCCATTTTTCTTGATCCATGGATGCCATCCAAGACCTTCATTGGGTATGGATCTCTTACTACTAGAGGTTCCAAAATCAGCTTTCTCGGACATTATTCCTGTACTGGAACAGCTTGAACTTGCCAGATAAGTTGCAATAACTACACTAGGATAGAGAAAACCTGCCATGCAAAAAAAATCAACAGCCAAGTCACATGAACCTTTGTTTTCTGTGGGGGACACTGTCTACTTGTATCGACCTTACAGTAGTTCCGGGCACCACAAAGAAACTACTCCATCCTTGGACTTGTCCTTTCTACATTGTGGAAAGCTTTTCCAGTTTATGCATGCCTGCGATTCAAGTCATATGGAAAGCTTGTGCTAAACACAAAGTCCACATCAATCATTTGATGCATGGGTGCCTGAATAACGTCCTCCCAAATGATCCCAGTCCTCCCAGTAATGAAGCTGCACTTCAGCCTGCCATTCTTTCAGAGTGAGAAATCACTCCTGATAACCTTCAGCCTGTTAATTCAGATCTTCATACTCCCTTCTCACTCCAGTTGGATTCTGTTGCACTTGACCTTCACTCAGATGAACTTCCTGGGACATCTTAGATCTCCTCTTCTCAGGACTCTCTTGTGCACACCCCTGTGAACCAGATCAAGAAGATTCTTTGTAAGAAGTTTTTCAATGGATCCTGGACTTATAGAGTGAAATGGTGTGATGTTGCCTGTTTACAGAATTCTTGGGTTGCTTTTGCAGACCTTACCTCGTCCTGTCAAGAACTGGTTCAAGCAACTCATAACAGTGTTCCTACTGATCGGCAAAGTTGACGTAAGCTTTGAACTTTTCTGCAACTGGACTCATTGTTTCTTGGGACTATTTGTTCTGTTGCCCATGGTATTCCTCACTGTCTGTGCTTAATTGTTTTTCTGTAGTAAATGACCTAATGTACCTGTTTCTATGCATAAAAGCTTTTTTTTTTTTCCCTAACGGTACTAAATGCTACCTAAACTGCATTAATGTTTTTTCTCTACAGGAATGTCTTCTTCAGAAGGCGGTTCCTTGTTGTTTTCATGTTCTGTAACTGTCAAGAACTGGTTCAAGCAACTCATAACACTATTCCTACTGGCTGGAAAAGTTGGCGCAAGACTTGAACTTTTCTGCAACCGGACCTAGTGTTTCTTGGGGCTACTTGTTCTGTTGCCTATGGTATTCCTCATTGTCTGTGCATAATTGTTCTTCTGCAGCAAATGTCCTAATGTACTGTACTGGCATCTATGCATAACTGTGTAACTGGGTTGCCGTGTAACTTTAGGTTACTACCCCTGCCTTTCGGGCTGAACAAGGTTAAGGGGCCTGGGCTCTGTTTCAGATGGAAAAGGGGGGGTTCTTTCCCAGATATATAATAAGTGGTGCGGTGCCTCCACCCAGAGTAAATTATAGTGGGCCAGTTGTTTGTGTGGTACAACCCTCTGGGATGCTGTAACTACCCACCTCCCCTCACTGTCACCCCACACATGGAACAGTAAAACACAATGCAATTGTTTCAATAACCATTCAGTTATTGACTATAGCTAATAATATGTTGACTAATAATGTGCTCACAAGACAGTTGTAAAAAGGTTAACCAACAATTTATTTACATGGGGTAGGAAACATGGGATGTAGGAAAACAAGCAAGCAGAATATTTAATATGCAACAGTAACAATCCAATTTGCAACAGTAATACTGGTGCCCACCCTCCACTAGCAACACACAGTAATTTCCCCACCTCTCCACTGGTACCAGTGCCCCCTAAAGTCAGTCTGGGTATGCAGGTGGTTTATGGTGCAGGCCTGAATGATGCAGCTAGGTGGGTGGCATCGGTGAACTTTATAAATAAAGAAGGAACTCTGAAATAACTTTATAACTCCCCAGGACAGGGCCAGCCCTATGTTTACTCATGGTTCTGTAGACAGTCTCACGGGGTCTGAAACTCAGACCATGAGTAAACGAGTTGGGGGCCTTGAGCTGTACAAACAGGTCTGAAGCTTACTTGGCTGTGGTAGATTTCTGGCAGCTTGTCACCTTCAGTGTTGTGGCAGACTCTTGCAGCTTGTCACCTTCTGGGACGCTTCTTCTCAGAGGTAACATATGATATGGGTGAGTCAAATTGAGCCACTAATTTGAGCAACTCAGTTTGACTGCTTGTAACGTGAGCGATTGGAAAAGGTTAGCAAGGCACAGTGACAGCGATTATTTTAGTAGAAGAATCGTGACTGCAGAATACAGCAACTGTAGAGGGAGCTGTAGGGAATGAGTGCATGAGAAGTAGTTTGACCAAACAGTTTCCAGGTGGCCATTTGGTCTTTTGGCTGGAATACATGACTTCAGTGTGAAACGTGCTGGGTTCAGGACTGGCTAGGAGTGGGTAGAGAATTTTGATTTTAGCACTGTTGGCACTTTGAAATTTTTCTCATTCCCCATTTTCACGATTCGTGTTCTGTGGTTCCCTGCCTTCCTGAGTGTGGTCCACCCAGTAGCCCCCTCCTGAGTTGTCTCCCGCACCCCAGTGCCAGGCTCCCCTTGAAGTTGATTATAATAATAAAGGGTGGTGCGGGGGGGCGTAGTCTCCAGCATAAAAACATAAAAAAACTATAGTTAGTATTGCAGCCAGAGCATGTGTTTTGAGCCCTCACTTATATTACATGCGTTGTACTGTACGGTTGCTCCTAATGTTTTTTCACTGATTAGTACATTGCAGGGGTCGAAATTGTCACCATCCCACTAGCCAAATGCTGGTAGATTTTGTATTGGGCTTGTAAGATTTTCATTTAACTAGCCCTGTGGGCTTGTCCTGGAGAAGGCAACACTTTAGTATGTACACCAGCTGGGCCATTGGAAATGTCTGTGGGGCCAGTGGATTTCCCAGTCACTAGCTCCACTGGCTAGTGGCTGCAAAACTTAATTCGACCCCTGCACCTCAAATGTTTCTTAGCTGTTATCAAATGGTATCCTTCTCAGATACTGGAACGGACCAGCTCTGGGGACCAGGGCCACATGCCTCATCCCACACATGCAGTCATCGAACCCTGAGGGGGAGACAATGGGCAATGCCTGGCTATAGCACTACCTGACCAATTCCCCAGATTGTCCTTGCGGATAGTGACTCATGTTCTGTCACTGTGGAATCGCACAGTTTTCTCCATTTCCAAAACTGAAGGTTCAAACACAAAACCACTTTTCTTGTCTCACACTGGACTTCCCAGACAGTGGGAATATCCTGATTTTGTCTATGGGATCTAATTGTTCAACCTAAGCAACACTTCAGGGGTTTGACAGGATATGGTACTACTCTCCTCACAGGTGGAGGGGCTTCTCTCAGATGCTGCAGAGTGTTGGCTGCTGACAGCTCTTCACAGATACGCTCTGGCTCTCCAAATGATAAAAAGCTTTAGGCATGTTTCCTGGAGTTCAGCTGTGGAAGCCTTAGGGCAACTTCCAAACTTTTTACTAGACACAGTCTAAGCCTTCCTTACTTGTGGAGATCTCAAGGCGAACTTGCCCTGAGCTGGAAAAACTCCCCCAAAGTCTGAAAAGAAATTGCGGCATTTGATAAGTTGACACAGCTACGGCCACATCACTGAGGATACTCCCCGAACTGAAACTCCAGGTATGGCATCCCAGCACCAGTCCTAAAGCCAGGAATACCATTGGCTCTCAGGCGCTGAAGGCAATAGCCCATTGGTGAGTGCTGCAGCATCCTGACCCAGATTGGTTGCCACAGTAGCTGACTGTCTCGGGCTGCTTCCCTACAGATTCTAAGCTGAAGGGGCTCTGGTAGCCATTGGACCCACCACTTGGACTCTGATTTTTTTTTCAGTGCAACCCTCCCCCTCCCTAAAATACATGCTGGCCCCTCCTACTCCCTAGGAAGATCTCTCCATTGGGCAGTTCTTCTTGTGCCATCTGTACTTTTACATTTAAAGAAACATGACTCTACCTTTTCCTTTTTCTTCTTTCCCAGTCTGCTAGCCTGTGAAACCTGTTAGGATACCCTTTGTCTACCCTTCTGTGACTTTCTTATCCTACACAGAACTAGGCATCAGTAAACGTTTCTCCCAACTCTCTGACTGACCTAAAAATGCAGGCCGTCTATTTACTTTGCTGTTTAACTATACTATGTTCCCTTCATATCTCAACCTTCCACTGCCAGTCAGCAAACAGTGCAAGCAAACATAGCACTATAGTGGACAGTATGGGTACACCTGGCTCTTTAAAATACTGTACTCAGGTATTTCAGTTCCCCATATTGGAACCTTCAGTGCAGCTACCCTGGTGGGCTGTAACCTTGTCAGGGTGGAATTTAGAGTGTACGCCCCCTTCTTTATCTTCAGTACCTCTGCTCTCCCTGCCTTATTTGACCAGGATGTTTGTCTATATAACATTAGGCTTCCTTGGTGTCCACTTTAATGACCCCTCCCAAACTTCCTGATCCACCCTGCAAACGTGCACGAACTAGCGCCCATAGGCTACTCCTAGGGGCATTAAAGAAACTGTTGTTGCTTATATTATTGTGCTCTGGCAATGTTGAGCTGAACCCTGGTCCTCCTGCGGCTATCCTATCACCTACCGACCATGACCATATTAAAGGTATAAGTTTCATGCACGTCAATGCGTGTAGCCTACTAAAGAAGTTTGCTTCTATACAGGCCTGGATCTTTCACACTAAGCCTGATTTTATGGTGGTCTCCGGGTCCTGGCTTAGACCCGGCACCGCCGATTATGAGGTAAACATCCCATCCTACACCATTTTCAGAACAGATAGACATACGAGAGGTGGAAAAGTTGCCATCTATGTCCATGACAAATTCTCAGCCACTGTTATTAATTTGACTTCAATTTCCAATGAATTTGAAAGCCTAACTCTCAAAGTCAAGCTTTCCTAAGTCAGCCTGTCGGTGCAGTGGTAGGATTTCCGCTTGTGACGCCGGTAACCCGGGTTCGGGAACAGATCCAGGTTGTCGGAGGGCCAGCTGGGGAAGAAGGATCGAGCATCCCTAGACTGCTCTCCTTCTCTGTGGGGGGAAGGTGGTGAGTGTTCAGTGCAGAAGCGACACCCGATGGAGGCTGGGTTGTCGCAATGCACTGATGCCTGTTCATCTCAGGGGCGGGTGGACACTGGTTGTCATTGCACGTCCCTGCCCCTGCCTACAGGGGAGAAAAACTTGCAAGCTGGCTGACTCCATGAAGCCCTGCCTATGGCTTCGATTAGCCTCCTAGGCCGGCTCTCCTTGATAGATACTAGTTTTGTGGCACTTAAGTGGATCAGTGCTGCAACCCCACCCCCTGGGGGAGTAAGCCAGGGGTGCCAGGGAGAGCACTGGTACAATTGGGAGGTGGAAGTGCGGAGGTCCGTGACCAGGGCGGATATCGGCAGCCAAAAAACATACTAAATAAAAAAAAAAAGTCGAGCTTTCCTCTTCAACCTCTTTCTGTATTGTAGGATGCTATAGGCCCCCTTCGACTGGACTACAGATTTTAGACCATTTAAACAGTATGTTAGGGTCCCTGCCTTTGAAATTTATCATACTAGTGACCTTAATCTGGACTGGTGTTCTAACATCTCCAAATCCCTCAAAAACCTTTGTGACTCTTTTCGGATTTTCCAAAATTATCCCCAAAGTAACGTGGCCAAACAAGAAAAATCCAAACAATAGCACATTGTTGGATCTTCTTCTAGTAAGTAAACCACACCTCTTTTTTCATGCTGGTGTGTTCTTCTCCGACATCAGCGACCACTGTTTCGTGGCCTGTGTGAAGTCTGCCACAAAAGCAGCCTTTACATCTAGATTTACCGTCAAGAGGAATCTCTGTAACTTCAATCCCTGTGCATTTCTTGCTGACCTGCGGGACTCCTTGAGTTGGCAGGATTTCTATCCTGCAAAAACTGTAAACACGGCCTATGATATTTTTCAAGAAACTGTGTTTGTCGCACTTGACAAGCATGCACCCCTGGTCAAAAACCGCACCAAGAAAAAATCATGCCCGTGGTTTATGGCAAAATTAAAAGCAGCCCTGCTCAATAGAGATCTGCTTTGGAAAAAAGCTCAGCGAACCAAGTTTCCGGCGGGCTGGACCTCATTTAGGAGGGCTAAGAACCTTTGTACTGAGATAGTCAGAGACTCCAAGGCAAGCTATTTCAGGGCAGAACTTGACACTTCCTTTAGGTGTTCGACAAATTTCTGGAAAACCCTCAAGGATATTGAGGGTCATGCATCATCTAACTCCTTACCCACAAAAGTCACTAATGGTGGTATCACAGTCACAGATAAACAGTCAATCCTTGACTATCTTAATAATCTTTTCACTACCACTGGGTTTGCCTTCGATACTTCCCCAGGCAATAACCTCCATTTGCAACTAGGCACACAGGATCTAGTGGCCCCGGTCATTAATGCAACATTTTCCTTGCTGTCTGTATCCCTGAAGGAAGTTGAAGAGCTACTTTTCACCTGGATGCCAGGAAGAGCTCCGGAGCTGACATTATAGATGCCTATTTCCTAAAAATTAGTATTCACGTCATGGCTGTGCCAATTACGCATCTCTTCAACCTAGCTCTCTTGCATGGCGACATTCCACCCATTTGGAAAACCACCCATGTGATCCCTTTATTCCAAGCCAGAGACCCTTGTGATCTCAACAACTATAGAACAATTTATTTACTTCCTATTCCATCCAAAATGCTAGGGAAAATAGTGAGTGCACAGCTCAGGAACTATTTAGAATCCGCAAACCTGCTAAACCCTCTGCAATCAGGATTTAGGCAATGCCATAGATACATAGACAGTGTCGGCAGATAAGGGCCTATGGCCCACCCAGTCTGCCCATTTGAGCTTGTAAGTTCAGTTTATGTTTTCCTAGAAGTCTGTTGCCCCCTTACCCTTGACCTCCAGAATTCCTTTATGTCTATTCCATGCATTCTTAAATCCCGTGATTGTTTCAGCCCCCACCACTTCCTCTGGCAGGGTGTTCCACTTGTCCACCACCCGTTCTGTGAAGAAATTCTTCCTCAAGTTTCCTCTGAATCATCCTCCCTCCAACTTCATCCCATGTCCTCTAGTCCTGGAGCATCTTTTTCACTTAAAAATAGTGTATTCCTGCACCCTGTTCCTCCCTGTAAGATACTTGTATGTCTCTATCATATCCCCTCTCTCTCCCTCCTCTCCTCCAGGGAGTACATGTTCAGTTCCTTCAACCTGTGCTCATAGGACTTGTGATGCAATCCATGCACCATCTTTGTTGCCCTCCTCTGAACCTTCTCTACCCTGTCTATGTCCTTATGTAGGTAAGGTCTCCAGAACTGTACACTGTACTCCAGGTGGGGCTTCACTAGTGTCTTGTATAGTGGAATTATGACCTCCCTTTTCCTGCTGGTGATGCCCCTGCCTATACATCCCAGCATTCTATTTGCTTTACCTGCTGCCTTGTCACACTGTTTCCCTACCTTGAGGTCATCAGAGATGATAACCCCAAGATCCCTTTCCTGCTTGGTGCATGCTATATCCTCACCCCCCAACTGATATATTGTGCCAGGGTTTTTGTGCCCCATATGCATTATCTTGCACTTCTTTGCATTGAATTTCAACTGCCAAACCCCTGACCATTCTTCAAGTTTCTGCAGGTCCTTCTCATTCTGTCTACATCCTCTGGTGTGTCTACTCTGTTACAGAGTTTTGTGTCATCAGCGAACAGTGAAATTCTGCTTTCTAGGTCCTCACATAATGTCACTGATGAAGATGTTGGTGAGGACGGTCCCAGCACTAATCCTGTGGTACCTCACTGGTCACTCTTCCCTCTGTGGGTGACAGTCATTTACCACCCTCTGTGTCCTGCCGCCCAGCCAGTTACCTACCCACCACACTACTGTCCTGCCCACACCCATATTCCCCAGTTTGTGTAATAGTCTTCTATGTGGCACAGTGTCAAAGGCCTTGCTGAAGTCCAGATAGGCCATGTCCACTGCCCTCCCCTGATCCACCTCCCTAGTCACCCAGTCAAAAAATTCAACAAGGTTGGTCTGACATGACCTCCCCCTGGTGAAACCATGCTGCCTTGGGTCCTGTAGTCTATTGACAACCAGATGTTCCACCAATCTCTCCTTCAGTAGTACTTCCGTGATCTTCCCCACTACCGAGGTGAGGCTGACTGGTCTGTAGTTCCCTGCTTCCTCTTTGTTCCCACTTTTGTATAAGGAGACTACATCTGCTATCCTCCAGTCTTTGGGTACCTCCCCTGTTTCCAGTGATCAGCTAAATAGGATAGCCAGAGGTTCGGCCACCACCTCTTTTAGTTCTTTAAGGACCCTGGGGTGCACCCCATCTAGCCCCATTGCTTTATCAACTCTTATTACTTCCAGTTCCTTCAGGGACCCTTTCTGTAAAGGGACTTGTGTCCATTTCTGCACCATTCTCACCCCTTGTACTCCCTTTAGACCCATTACCCTCCTCTTCCTCAGTAAAGACTGAGCAGAAATACCTGTTCAATATGTCAGCTTTACTGTTGTCATCCTCCATGCGGCCCCCATCCTCCTCCTTCAGTCTCACTATCCCTCCCTTTGCCTTTCTTTTTTCACTTATGTACCTGTAAAGGGTTTTGTCCCCTCTACCCACTGATTTTGCAATGTGTTCTTCTGTCTGAGCTTTGGCTTCCCTTACTAACCTCCCTGCCTCCCTTTGCTTCTCCTGGTACTTCTCCCTATCTCCTTCTGCCTGTGTCTTTTTGTATTGCCTGAATGCAATCTTTTTGGCTTTCCCTTTCTTTGCTACCTCTTTGGAAAACCATAATGGTCTCCTCTTCCTTTTCCGCTGCTAACCTGCTTAATGCATAATTCTGTTGCTCTTGCAATCCCCATTTTAAATACTGCCCACTGTTCCTCAACCCCTGATTCCTGCCCCATTCCCCTTAATGCCGCTTTCAAGTATCTCCCCATTTTCCCAAAGTCTGTCCCCCTAAAATCCAGGATACGTGTTTTTGTGTGGTTTGGTTCTGCTCTTTCTGTGATTTCAAACCACAATGACTGGTGGCCACTGTTCCCCAGGTGCTCCTCCACTGTTACCCCCATCACACTGTCCCTGTTTGTGAGCACAAGGTCCAGTATTGCCTTCTGCCGAGTTGGTTCCATGACCAGTTGCTTGAGGAAGGCACCCTGAAGGGAGTCCAGGATAAATCTGCTCTAGTTGATGCTGCTGCTGGGATGCTCCAGTCCACGTCTGGAATACTGAAGTCTCCAAACCAGTACTACCTCACCCCTTGTCTGCCATCCTTTGGATGGCTAGCATCAACTCCCTATCTATTTCTTCCTCCTGGGCTGGTGGTCTATAGACCACACCTGTGCAGATAGCTGGCCCCATTTTCCTTTCCCAGCTTAACCCATAGTATCTCTCCCATTTTGTTCCTCCTGGATCTGTGTGGCCCTTATGTCATTTTTTATATACAGTGCCACTCCACCTCCCTTCCTGCCTGCCCTGTCTCTTCTGAATATGTTGTAGCCAGGTATGGCCATCTCCCAGTCGTGGTTATCATTACACCAGGTTTCAGTGATGGCCATAATGTCCAGGTCTGACTACACCATGACAGCCTTCAGATCTTCCATCTTGTTGCTAAGGCTCCTGGCATTTGCACACATGGCTTTCCATGATTTGACCTCCCTAGACTGTTTCGCTGTTCTACTCCAGCCCCTTCCTTGGTTGTCCTTTATCCCTGGTTCTCCTTGCTGTCTGCCCTTCTGCTGAATTTTGCCCCTTTTCTGCCTATCCACCTCTTGGGCACTAATCTCCATCTTTTGCACACTGCTTTGTAGAGACAGCCACTCCTCTGGTTCACTGGTTCCACTGCTAGCTGTGGGGGGTGAGCAAGTAGGTACCCTCCTTGCTGGCCTGCCACTCCCCTTTGCTAGTTTAAATGCTTGTCAATGTAGCATTTAAACTTATCATTGAGTACTTGGATTCCCCTCCAAGATGGATGCGGGCCGTCAGGCTTGAACAAACCTCCATCCCTCCAGGTGGGTCCCCAGTTACCAATGAATCCAAACCCTTCCTCACAGCACCAGTTCTTTTAGCACAGTTTCAGCTCTTGCGAAGGTCACTAATGACTGGCAGGGGGCCCTAGACACAAAGAACTTCATGTGCACAGTTTTTTTGGACCTAAGCAAGGTGTTTGACACTGTTAACCACGACTTGCTTTTGGTATCCCTCTGCAATATTGGCGTGGGCTCTACATCCCAGAAATGGTTCTCAAACTACCTCTCAGGACGACAACAGCAGGTGAAAGCTGAAGGGGTGTTCTTTCCGCTGAAACCCCTGCTGAGGGGCATAGCACAAGGCTCCATTCTGGGTCCGCTGCTCTTCGGAAATTTATATAAATGATATTGATTTAGGAATCAAGTCTGCCAACATTCATCTCTTTGCTGATGATATGGTACTATACATCGTCAGACCTACCCCGAAGCAGCATGTATGGCTCTACAACAGAATTTTAATCTATTGCAATTAAAACTACTGAAGCAGAAACTTCTATTAAATGCAAAAAAAACAAAGGCTATACTTTTTTTGCCCTATATAAATGTTAACAACATTGCAACACTAGGCACAATACCCCAGAATACCACACTTCTAGGCAAACCATTAGAATTTGTATCCAAATTCAAATACCTGGGGGGTGTGGATCAATCAGAAACTTTCTTAGCTCAGTCACATTGAGGAGCTAATGAAAAAGCTCAGGCCGAGGCTTGGCCTCTTTTACAGAATCAAACATCTGCTCACCCAGGAGGCCAAAAAGAGGTTGGTGCAAACCACATTCCTATCCTTCCTGGATTATGCGGACTTCTTGTACTGCCAAGGCCCTGCCTTTGCACTTGCCAAACTTGATACACTCTACCATAGAGCCAGAAGGTTCATCACTGGAGCTCCGTACTTCACTCATCACTGCTCCTTATATTTTGCAGTAGGATGGCCTTCCCTCAAGTATAGAGGACAAAGAAATGCTGTGTACTGGACTTACAGAGCTATCACTGAAAAACTACCCCAATACATTTCAGACTGTCTTCCACTAAGTGTGGTAGATAAATATGCCCTGAGAAGTGCCTCCTGTATCTCCCTTACTGTACCCAGAGTCAATTCACGTTTTGGTAGGTCTTCCATAAGTTATGTGCTACCTAAACTGTGGAACGAATTACAAAAAACCTTGATATTGGTCCTCCCTATCAATTTCTCAGCTTTCAAAACGCTTTATGCTAGTTCCATCTAGTAATCTTGTAGTTGTTTCCACTAAGTAGCGACTTGTCTTCTAACACAAAGTAACAGAATCACTCTGAAACCTGCTACCTAGCAGACCCTCTAACCCTCTCCCCCTCCTTTGATCCCCGTAACGTTATAAGGGTGTTCAGTCATAGAGCCCTGTGACTATATCCTACTGATTGTTGCCACTTGTCCCTTGATTTCCGAGTCCCTCCATACTAGTACTCTTCCTCTCCAAACTCTTCCTTCCTGCCTACCCTTTCCCTACTCAGTACTGTTCTTAC
Source organism: Neoceratodus forsteri (assembly GCA_016271365.2). Classification (NCBI taxonomy): domain Eukaryota; kingdom Metazoa; phylum Chordata; order Ceratodontiformes; family Ceratodontidae; genus Neoceratodus; species Neoceratodus forsteri. The sequence goes on along the minus strand of CM057452.1, from coordinate 261,598,723 downwards.
GCTAGTTCTCATCATCCTTGGCTATCATTCAATCCCTTGTATACTCTGTACATATTATTTACCTGGTATCTGCCTTCATTCCACCTGTATATTGCATATACTCCATGGTTATCCCCTTTTTGGACTTTCCCCTGGAGTAAACAGTTCCGAGTATATTCTACTCTGGGATCAGAAAATTCCTGCTGTATATATAACTTACTCTGTGTGCTGAACATGTTTGCTGTATGGGTAACCTACTCCGTGTTTGAACATATGTACTGCGAGTATAATTTTTTTTATGCATATTGAACACGTATACTGGCATATAACTTACTCTGTTCATGGAACTTGTATGTTGTGTATATAACTGTGTATATAATTAATGGGCTTCCCTTTTTCCCATAGGGAAACCATGAGGTAATTTGCCGTAATTAAGGAGTGTTTATTACGGCAGACACACGTACGGTTTCCCTCATTCTGCGCATGTGCATCCTGCAGTACTCGCTTAACTACTTACTTTGGCTCGGCCATCCTCAAATGAAACCGCCAGACCAGCAGAACTTGGCAGTATGTTGTTTTTTTTTAATTGTGTAATTTTAAACTCAATGGGGGAAAGAAAGCACTACATTACATTTTTTTAAATTCAGACGGGACGGATGTGTACAGTGGCGGAAAACAGAATTGGAGCATGAGTGCACCGGAAAGGGTAGTATTTTATATAATTGCTGTGGCAAAAAAGGGAAACCCAGCAATTATATAAAATAAAAATAAGTGTGATGTGGAAACACAAGAGTTTACACACCCTTGGTGTTAGATGTATGTCAACCCTCGAGCTTCGCTCTCCAGGGTATATGTAGAATCTAACACTCTGGGGTGTAAACTACTCGTTACACACACCGCCCTATGTTCTCAGTACTATATATATTTTGCTGTTCTGTACTTTGCACAGTGTACTGATTATGACCACTGTCCAGGTCCATCTTGAAAATGAGCTGCTGTTCAACGATATATCCGCCTGGTTAAATAAAGATTTTGATTGATTGATTGTCCATCCACAGAATTAATATGTATGAAGTCCACTTGATGTCTGATTGGACTGCTGTTTAGGTGCCAAGAACATTGTCCACAACCCCTACCCAGGAGCCATAGCTGCAGTCCTTTAGGATCCCTGATTGCTGACTGGTGGAGTCAAGGGTCAGGGGTGACAAATATGTCTGCTCTAACACAGGTTATACAGAGTTCCATCTTTAAGTCTCTCCTGCAGGCAAACTGGACAGTTTAGATAAATAACTGTCCCATGGTGTAGTAGCTGCCCTTCCGCCCTACTCTCCGGTGGCAGAGTGGGGCTTCGGAGGGACACCCCTGCCTGTTGTGAGCACCATAGCGCTGTACCCCCAGGCGGCAGGCAGGCTATAGATACACAAAGCAGCCTTGGCTGCTCTTTAAAGAAACAGTGCTCACTTTAAAGATATAGCACTTAAACGCAATTTTAATAAAGTTTTAGTCCCCCCTCCTCCCAGTGTGCTTTTGGACCCCCCACTTATGCTGCAGATGTACCTGGGGGCTGGTGCACACACAAAGGGCACATTACCAGAGCCACCACAACAGCTTTAACAAGGAGTGCTCTAGCGCTGTTACAGTATCTGTGAGCCAACCTGCCAGCTTGCACATTTGAGCAGGATCCAGTTCAAATGTGTACAGACTGAGCTGTGCGGCTATCAGTGATCTGCCGAGCGGGCAGTTTTACTTTCACCTAGCTCCTGTGGTCCCCACAGCATATGTAGGCACTACAGGGCTGGCAGGAGTATTTAGGGGGCCCATGCAGGACTGGGACTGTTGGGACAAGTGGCCAGGGAGATAGGCAAGGTAAGCCCCACCCATGGGGAGAGGGTTACAAATGTTTTTTGCTAACGGTACTAAATGCTGCATAAACTGTATTAATTTTTCTTCACAGGAATGTCTTCTTCAAAAGGGCTGTTCTGTGTTGTTTTCGGGTACTGCAACTGTATATTGAAAGTTTGCATATCCTAGTTCTAGGTAATCTCCTGTTGCTGCCCTTTCCCTCTCTTCCTTTCTCCCTTCCCTGCACTGTTGCACTTGTTGCTCTGACCAAGCTTTAGGTCGCTATGGTATTCCCCCTTCCCCTGGTACTATTCTGACTTGTCACCATTGTAGTCCAGATCCTTACAGCCCCCTTCCACAACAGTGGAATATTCTTATGGTCAAGTTGTGTCATGTCATGCATAAGCAATAAGACACGATGGGGTGTGCATTAGACAGTTCTAATACACAGCTAGGGAGATGAGGTGAGGTGAGGCACGAGGCCACAGGCCGAGTGCATCCAGTCCCCTAGCTGTGCATTAGAACTGTCTAATGCACATCCCTGGAGTGTCTTATTGCGCTTATAAAATGGGATGTGTATTCTAAATGGGGTTTCTAGTTTTAGCTGTGCATTAGACACTTCTAATGCACAGCTAACAACCAATCAGATTGCTTGAAATAATTTGCCCATTTTATAATTGATATAATTGATATAATTTGATATTGTTTCCATGCTTATAATGTTATATTATTGCTTGTTCAAGTGGTACTCACTTTCAGGACCCCAGGGGTGATGTGAATCACACAGTTAAGCATGGGGCTTAATATTTAGGCAGTCACCCCTTTAAAGACACTTGGAACATGCTCGTTGCCAATTGTTGTACTGCCTGGCCATGCCATGTTGTTCCAGGGAGAGTCTGGGAAACCCCTCAGTCTAAGGCATAGCCTCATGGTGTGCAGAACTTTCCTGTGATGAATAAAACCATTTCTACTTTTAGTTTATGTGTCGACTTGGTTATTCGCACAGTCCAGCCAGACGGAGTCCACCAGAGCAGTGAAAGGTGGGCTGGCAGACCTGAAGAGAAGGTAAGGGTCCTAGTGGTAGACCAACACTAAAATGTCACACATCCCGCCTGGATGAGGTTGAGAGGAAGGTTGGGAAGCTGGAAGACCTGATGAGCAACATCTGCAGGGAACGTAACTCACTCAAAGCAGTGCTGGAAGAGCTAAGGGTCAGGACTGATGAGTGATGACCAAGAAAATTGGCCCCGGAGATTAAATTTGATGATCATTGAGCTTCTCGGGGCTAGAAGTTGCTAATCCTGGAAAGGATGTTCACCTATGGCTTGTGAACCAGCTTAAACTGAGACCAGAGGCTAAAGCTATTCTGCATACTCTATCTAAGTTACACTCTGCTCGGTACAAACTACTGATAATTATTTCTTTCTGAATGGGCATATGGAATACTGAAATATTGACTTGATTGTTATATTCAGTTTTAAGTGTAAGTAATATATCAATATGCTTTTTAAGACTTATGACTGTATTTTGTTGACATTAATGGAATTTTGATTTAGATGTAATTGAATATCTTGTACTTATTGACATTATGAAAATAACTTTACTGAAAAAAAAAAGAGCTATGAGGTCAAGTGAGCTCACCTCACAGACCAAAAAGTGAAGCTAAGGGAGCAGCCTAGATATTTCCTCCTAAGTATCTGCGGTATACCAACAAAGGAAAGGTGCTCCATCCAGCTACGGCAACTGGTGCCATCTAGGTTGAAAGTGGTTGTGTTTCAGTTTTCCAAGACTTTAGCAGAAAGCTACAATTTAAATGTCATCAAGTTAACAGTGTGAAGTTTGGAATGCCCACAGGGGATGGGAGTGCATCCATCTGTATCCTTCCCACCTTATAGTTTCACAACCGGGTAGGTTTGTCAAATACTTCCCTTAGCTGGTGGAGGCTGAAGGATATGTGTAGGAGCAAGTAAGTAAGTAATAGATTATTTAGTTAGGCGCCCAATCCCCGGGGCTCTGGACACCGTACAGTAGAACAAGTCAACAGAATTATAAACAATCATATTATAAAACAATCAGCAGCAGATAAAAATCTTTTTTAAAAGTTTGTATAAATTCAGAGACATGTTAAAATGCATTTGCAGGAAAGGCTAGGCTAAAAAGATGAGTCTTTAGGCTCCTTCTTAATGCTTCCGCCATAGGGGCCTCCCTCAAAGGTTTTGGCAGTGAATTCCAGAGGACCAGGCTGGTCACCCCAAATAAGCAATCACTGAGGCTTTTAGCCCAGTCCTCAGAACTGCCAGGAGGCCCTGGGTGGAGAAATGGAAGGAGCGAGCAGGGATGGCAGGAGTAAGGAGGAGGAGGATGATGCTGCCATAAAGAGGAGAGCCCCAGCCCATGGAACAGCTCTGGTCCATCACTAGGGTAAGACACTTTGAGCACAGCAGATCTTATTCAATTTCTATTTCCTGGAGCCCTGTTCCCTGGTTCTCTGCCTCTCTGGATTCATTCTTACTAGGGCTGTGTGAACCTCTAAAAGTTGTACCTTGCGAACTTTCTGAGTAGAACCCAATGAAAGTTCTACTAGGTAGAACCAGGTAGAATTGTGTTCTACCAGGTCAAACAAGATTCTACCAGCTATAACCAGGTTCTACCAACTACAACTAGGTTTCACAAAGTAAAACCATATTTTCTACTGGGTATAACCAGGTTCTACAGTATGTAACTAAGTTCTACCTGGTTCTAGTTAGAAAATTCACAGAAGTATATACTGTTTTGCATGTTTGGGATGTAGTACAGTAGTACTAAGAAAGTAAGAATGATAAGTTTTGATGCATATGATTCTGTCTCAGTGCAGCAAAACTTTGCAAAACTTACATTCTTAGTACTACACGTACTTTCCCAGACATGCAAAATATGTGGATTTTTCACTCAAGCAGAACAAGGCAGAACTTGGTTATGTATTATAGTGTAGGACCATACCCCGTAGATGTTAGAAAATAGCACTGAAACAGATTTAGAAAGCGATATAGGTCAAGGAAGATATGTGACTCATATCATCCCTAACATCTAGTTCTTTCTAAATCTGGTTACAGCCCAAAGGGTTAACCCTTGACCTACTCCCCATTACAATAATTTAATTAAATCCTTCCCCAATTGTTGGACCAAGGTACAGATAGCCCCCAATGGCTGTGGCCATGGGCCATGAGGAATTACTGAAATTGGATGGCTGGCATCCGCTATCAGTTTGGGGTTTTCTGTTATTTTGAGTAAATAATAAATATCAAAATTACCTCCCTGTTCTCTCCTGTCCTTCTAGTACACTCTCCTGGCCTGCTCCCCATATGCTCCATAAGTTAACTATTACCCCCATTTGTCTAACCCTCCCTAACACCCCTTCCCTACCGCTCTCACTTTACAGAACTTCTCGGCTTATATCATTTATTGTAGTAGTGACAATTAGCAAGTATTACTTCTATATATGAGACAGAGAAGAGAAGCAGGTTTTGAGAGACTGGTCATGTAGTGCAACCAAGAAAGGTAGGAAAGTGTCCAGTAAAGTGGAAGGAAGAATTCAATGAATGAAGGAGGAAAAAGGGAGCTAACCTGATGTTTCACTTTTTTGGTAGCATTCATCAAACAGTGGAGAAGAATTGTATACATTTTCTAAAAGCCAAAGGGCAGGATTTTTGAAGTGCAGCGCAGGGCTTGCATGCAGCCCTATGCCACAATACTTTTGTTTTGACAGTGTGCCAACACCGTCACCGCAATTGCATATGATTGTCCAATCTGGGGTGCAGCTGTGACAATTTTCATGAGTTACGGCAGCTTGCGCCACATATCTGGTGCAAGCTGCACAACACAGGTCCTTGGGATTGCTGCAAGTTAGACCAGAAAAAGTTGGTCTAACTTGTGGCAGTTGCTGCATGGGATAGAATATCCAGTTAGATCTGTAAAAGACTCATGCGCTGAATCATCAGTGTACTGAGGATTGTGGCAATCTAAGTGTTTTGAAAATCCTGCCCAAAGTGTTGGGGAAATTATCTATGTGATATTGCTAAGGAAAAGGGTGTGAGAGGGATGCGTGTAAGGGCAGATGAAGGAAGAGGTACTGGCATACTTGGGCACATGATTGAAGGAGGAAGGGAGTCAGTAGAGTCAGAGTGTGATTAATGGAAATGAGAAAAGGGGGATCCTGGATGTATTCATCATCTTCTTTACTCAAAATAATGAAAAAAACCATAACAGTCTATCATAAGCAATTTTTCTTTATGATGCCAGGTGTGGTGTTGAAGATCTAACAATGGAGGGTGGAGTGGATTGTATTTGTAAGAGGGAGTGGCCCAGGGGATCTGGACTTAGAGTTGAGGGGATACAGTAAGAAAAGGGATCTATTATTTTAATTCTCACGATGGTCAATCTCAATCAGTACGTGGGACCATAATTTTTTTAAATGTTGCTATTTTATGTTTATATTTCCAGGTTAGGATGAAAAGCTTGTATCTGGAGGATGGCTCATTCTGGATCAAACCTTGGATGTGTCCTTGGGTGCAGCACTAAAATAGAGACGGGAAAGTGGATGGACACTGCAGCAGCAAAAAAAAAAAAATTAAATCCCAATCTGGACCTCGGCCTCAGTGGAACAGAAGTAGCAACAGTAGACATTTGTTGAGAAATGAATGGGACGTAAGGAAGAGGAGGAGGAGGAGGATGAGATTGGAGGACCCACTGGAGGAAAGACAGATGGAAAAATAGTGGCACCGAATCCCTCACCATTATCGTCATCATCTGTGTGACATGCCACCTGGGTGCTCTCATCCTGCATACATTTTGGACAGTATATGTTCTTGAATTGTGGCAGCTGCATTTTTAGAAAACTGAGCCTCTCTACATTTTTTGTGGAAAGACATGTTCTTTTGTCAGTCATGATTGCTCCAGCAGCACTGAAAATTCTCTCTGAATATGTGCTGGTGGGTAGGCAACTGAGATATTTAAATGTAACCTCAGTTAAAGAAGGTCACATTAGTTTCTTCTGTTATCTGCAGAATACCACAGGGACATGCACAATCTCTTCCATATAGTTGTTCACTATTTTTGCAGCAAGGACTTCTGGTAACACAATACTGAACCTTTCCAGCTGTCTTTATCAGATCAAAGTCTGACAGCATATCCCACAGGGGTTTCTCTTCTTGTGGTGTAGCAGTAGTCACCCCGGTAGTAGCAGCAGTTCTGGCTGGTGTTTGAAGGCCAAAAGCATCAGTATTGGTGGTACCAGCAGCAACAGCAGCAGCAATGGCAGATTGTGCTCCCTCCCTCTCAGGCAGATTTTGTGTAGAATTCGAAGGTGGCCGAAAGCACATTGATGATGTACTACTACATTTCTCAACTACCCGTGCTGCTGACACTTTCTCAATTAATAATTCACAATAATATTCCGGGTCCTTGAAGTCATGTGGTGTGAAGAATGATTCAATTGTGTCCTTAAACCAAGGATCCAAAAGTGTGGCCAAAATGAAATGCTCAGCTTTGCACATATTAATAATGCGCTCTTCACCCAGGAAGGTGTTTAGTATTTTTCTGGCAAGTGATGCAGCATTGACATCATCTTTCTTGAGACACTGTTACTCAAGACGCTCCAGTGTCAGCCTAAGAAGTGCAATTAAAGGTAATATCTGGCTTAGACCAGCATTATTGGTGTTTACCACTTAGGTAGCCTCCTTAAAGGCTTTAAGGACACAATAAAGATTCTCCATCAGATGCCACTGATTAGGGCTGATATTCACGTCTCCTTTCCCAATGCCATACTGGACTGCATACTGATGGATGGTTTTCTCTTGTTCAAGCATTCTCTGCAGCACATAGTAAGTGAAATTCAACTGGGTTGGAACTTCCTGTATTATTTGGTGGAGAAGAAGGCTATTTTCATTCTGAATCTGCCACAGTAACTTTTGGGATTTAACAGAATGGCTAAAATGGGTGCACACAGTGCAGGCCACTTCAGTCAAGTTCTGAACATTTCTGTCTTCATCATTGAAGTTTTTTTACCACCAGATTTATAGTGTGTGTGCAAAGCATGGGACATGTGTAAAGTTATCAGGTCTCACTGCTTTCAGGATATTGGAAGCGTTGTCAGACACTATTAACCCAGGTTGCAAGGACTTTGGAGCCAGCTACTCAGCAAACTTTTCTTGAAGGCATCCAGAAGAACTTCCGCTTTGTGGTCTTTTTCAAAACCACAAATACATAACGCTGCCTGCCTTCGAACAGTGAAAGTCCCTTGCATCTTGCTGCTATTGCTGCTGCTGCTGCCAATAGTGCTACTACATGATGATGATGATGAGGAAGGACAGTTTGCCCCATGGGCAGTCACAGCCATATAGTCAGTCATCTGCCCACTGGCCCACATATTTGTGGTGACATGAACCTTTTTGCCCATTGGTCCTTTGAGCGCATCAGACACACTTTTCTGAATAGTGTCATACAAGTGTAATCCCTTGGTGGTGCTATCCCAAGGGCTACTACCCCTGCCTGCACGGCTAGTAGCAGGTTAAGGGGCCTGAGTTCTGAAATGGGTGCCTCCACCAGGAGGTCAGGTTTGGTAATGGTCAAACTAACCTGGGCACAGCCTTCCGGGACGCTGTAACCCCCACCTTTCCCTTCTAGTGGCCTGAGCAATATACAATAATCACTTTTGCAGTACCCCTTGTACACCATACCAGTACCCACATTGTTTGCACTTACCACCAGGGCTGGTTCCTCTGGCTTGACACTGGGGACCCCCTGTAAAACAAGGTTATGCACAGTAATAGCAACAGTACAGTACTCTTGGAGCAAACTGGAACCACAGTCAGGTTAAATGCAGCAAAAAAAATCAGATCTGATTTATTCCGGGGACTTGAACAAGGAAGGGTCATAATCAGGTTGATTGACTTAAAGGCAATATTAATTAAACAGTTATGCATGTGCTTTAAGTCCCCACACAATCACACCTCTGGGTACCCAGGTAGGGAGACAATGGGCTAGCCAGGAATGTTGCAGCTGGCTGAGGCCCTGTGATGGAAGAAAGCAAAATGCGCAACACACACTATTTATTTTTAAGTGAAAAAGATGTTCCAGGACTAGAGGGCATGGGATGAAGTTGGAGGGAGGACACTTGAGAGGAAACATGAGAAAGAATTTCTTCACAGAACGGGTGGTGGACAAGTGGAACACCCTGCCAGAGAAAGTGGTGGGGCTGAAACAAACACGGGATTTAAGAATGCATGGGATAGACATAAAGGAATTCTGGAGGTCAGGGGTAAGGTGCAACAGACTTCTAGGAAAACAAACTGAACTTACAAGCTCAAATGGGCAGACTGGGTGGGCCATAGGCCCTTATCTGCCGACACTGTCTATGTATGTATCTATGTATGCATGTAATCCAGAGCCGGAGGGCTCAGTTCGTGAAAGAAAAAGTAACCAGACAATCAGATGACAACACTTTAGATTTAGCTGTTGTTGCAGGGAGCTACCCTGATGTTTATTCAAAATACCCAATACTGGACACAGGCATGACGAAATCGAGACTGCAGGTTGTTGAGCTGGAGTGCCCGGAGAAGCAGGGCCCACACAAATCACCAAGATGTCATTCCTGTTCAAGTGTTGAGCAGGGGACTGATCCCCAGGCCGGCCTCTCATCAATGGCTTTCTCTGTGCAGTGGGTAGTTGGGCAGGGCCAGAGTGGCAAGGCCCAGGCCCAATGGAGATGATTTTGGATTCAGTCCATGGGGCTAGATGTAGCTTCCATCAAGCAGAATACAGTTCAAACCACAGTGGGGAACCAAATCATGATCCACTAGCAGCGCACAGAACATTTACATATAAGGAAATTCTAATGCAGCTTTCAGCAGGCAGAACACAATTCAAACCACAGTGGGGAACCAAATCACGACCCACTATAAGCACACAACACATTCATATGTAAGGAAATTCTACTGTACTAGGCAAAAAGCTCTCCGGTCACAATTACAGAGTCTCTGCATGATCCAGGAGTTCAGAGGTGGCTGGAAGTCCAGACAGGCCGATCGCATTCAGCAAATCTTCGGTCTTCTTCAAGTAGGAACCTGGTCACAATTCAGTGGCTTACTTCGCTCTCCAAGTTCGGACTCAGTTCGAAAAAGTCACAAGTTCCCTCTCAGGGACAGCAGGCAGGCATGCAGGCCAGAACTCAGGCCTTTCCACAGTTCTCCCATGTGAATCTATGCTGGGGCTGCTGCTTGAATCATTCAAGCTGTTATCTCTTCACTTCCCAACTCAGAACTGAAACTAGCTGCAAGCAGCTTATGAATTTCCTCAAGATCCAAAAAGTCCGGTTGGCTGATTTGTCTGTCAGTCACAACAAGGGATCCCCCTACAGGTTATTTTAGGTGCCAAAATGCAAAAACTACAATTCCTACAAGTTTTGACCCCACCAAGCCCCTGTAGGCAGGCTCCATTTTAGAGTCCCAACAGTACTGACTGGCCCATTCTGACAGTCCTGTGTCAAGTTGGTGGAGATAAACAGAACAGTCCTTGCTGCAAAGAAAGCAGGTTAGAGCAAACTGCAGTATTATTACTACTCTAACAAATGATCAGCAAACAAGCACCTCTTCTAACAGAGCTCCCTTTTAGATTAATTAAGACGGCAATCCAGGCAGCTCTTAAAGAGACAGTACACAGAGGCTATACAGGCACTCTCTGGCAATACATTTAATCTACTAAAACGCAGAACACCACCCTGGCAGTGAGCATTTAGGCAAGCTCAAGGAAGACTTTTTGGGAACCCCCATTTGTAGGGGTGTTACACAAGTTTGGGATGGCAACAATTGAGAAATAGGTCTGGCTTGGACCTGGCACTTTGACACTCCAGTTTCTATTAGTGCCTTAAATCCTGGTTAGCCACAAAGGAAAATGTGAACAAGTCAGTGGCTATCATCTCCCTAATTACTTTTGTTAATTGCCTTGCCTCAGGCCTGTTGGGCTTATACAGTATTACTGTGACTGCTTGAAAGAGTCTTTCAAAGAAATTTGATGGCTGCCACACCTGATATCACCTGATTTTTTGGGGCTGCTTCCCTGGGCCTTTACTGACAGATGTTCCCCACCCTCCAACCCCTCTAATGATCCCTCCCCCTTCATTACCCCTCCCTACTCTGCTGTGCACCACTGCTGCACACCCGACAATACCTACTCTGGCTGTGCCTAGCCCTCTGCCCCCACCCAAGTTAACATCCCTAGCCTCTGTAACTAAATGCACTTTTCTGTCCTGCTTGTTAAATGAACCGCACTACTCTAGTGTCGCTATTTTACCATCAGCACCTTAAAATGTAACCTTCAACAACAGTTGTCATACGACTGTTTTTTTTACTAACTGTTGTCTTTGTGATAATAATTTTTCATCATGTAATCCATTGTATTTTATGTATTTTGTCGAGTCTAATTTTGACTTGGTGCCTTTGAAAAAGACCCTGTTCAGCTCAAAGGTTGTAATACGAAACTGTAATAAATGAAAATGAAATAAATAAATGTTGGGGTCTGTGTAATGGATGGTAAATGACTCCTAATGGGCTGTGGTTGTGGTGGTGGAGACAAAGGGGTAAAGAAACGAGAAGTGAAGATGTTGTGCTTTGACTGGAAGACAGACTTTCATCCTCCCTCTCCTCATCAATTACTTCCTTACCTTTGTTAACATCCATATCATCATCCTCCTCAGCTGAGTGCAGCACTGCAACAACTTGTGGGTGCCCTTCAGGTAAGAGAATGCCTGACTGTCTCGAGTTTTAAATCTGAGCTCAAAACATATTTGTTTTTTAAAGCTTATCCTGAAGGATTTTAAAATGTTTATTTAATTGTCTGGTTTTATCGTGTTTGTACAGCGCTTTGATTTTGAAAGCCCTTAAAAATAAAGTTTTACTTTACGTTTTTTGCTTTTTGATGCTGATGAATGTGAGACTTGGTCATATGTTTTATCATTGTTAATGTTCCCATCAGAGTACCCACTGTACCTTGACTTAATTTTGTTTTACATAATTTGCAAACCACATGGCTGCCAGATGGTTTATCTTGTGTGAAAAAGTCCCACACGACGGATTTCACAGATTTTGTGGCACTGCTGCTTATGGGAAGGTGTTCACCACCACCAGTGCTACCAGAACAGCCACTAGTATTGCCAGTGCCTGTACCTCTTTGAGGTCTGTTGATGTCCTCCCATTTGTAGATTCTGATGCACAGCACCTTTGACTGGCTCGACTGTTTCTATTTCTACTCTTCTGGAACCCTGTCCATCATCTAGCCTCTGATTTTCCTCTGCCTATGTGGGTGTCTTCTTATACCCCACTAGATTCATTATTTTGTTTTTTACCACCTCTACCATCCTTCCCAGAAGTATTTTTTATTTTTTTTCTGGCCCTGTAGCCCTCTTCATCCCACTCCTCAGAAAGACTGCTTCTTGACAGACTGACTGCTGCTTTATCTACAACAAAGTCAGGCTCTGTTCCACTGATTTCCCCCTCAGTCCCTCCCATCTGTCTTCTCCTCCTCCTCATCCATCACTCTGTTTATGACTGGCTGCCGCACTATGATGGCCCTTGTGCTCATCCGCAGAGTATCACGATGGGCTTCTCCTGCAATGTTCTGAATTTTCTGTACCATTGCCACTGTTCCCTGGATTGCCTGACAAGTGTTGCCACCAGTTTCTTTTTCACCATGGTTTTGTGTAAAGCAGTGGTGGGCAACCTACAACAACCCATGGGCCACAAATGTGGCCCTCAAACCACCTTGAGGGCCGCATGACCACACACGACCCAGAACAGACCCATTTCACCACAAAATTAATAAAAAGTGACAGATTTGAATAAAAAAAAAGTTTAGTTAATGGACTGGTAACATCATTAAAAGTTTAAAAACAGTATAAATAGTATTAAATACAGTTAAAACCAGTGTTGGGTAAGTTAATTTTTCTATTACTTTCTATTACATTTGGAAACTTGTTCCAGGAAGCTCTGTGCAGTCACTAGTAAGGATGGATAAGTACTAGAAAAAGTAATATACCTTACAATTGGGCTGGCAATATAGCATAGAGGTTAGAGGAACAAGGTGTGAATGAGCTTGATACATCCAGCAGACCAGACCTGAGTTTGATTCTCACAACCTCCAATTGCATACTGTGTGACTCTGAGCAAGTCACTTAACCACCCAGTGCTCCCAGGTCACCCCTGAAAACAGGCACTTGTGCCTAGTGGACCTAACCCAGTTACCAAATACTAAAATAAAAAAAATCATAGTTACTTATTTCTTTTTATACAAAAACACTACAAAAATAATAAATAACTATAAAAGATTACATTTTTTGAAAGTAATATGTTAGTTACTAGTTACTTTCAAAAAAATGCAATCAGTTACAGTTACATATTTATTTTGTATAAAAAGACATAAGTAATTGTAACTGTAAGGTGTATTACATTTTCCAGTACTTCTCCATCCTTGCTAGTGACTGCAGAGAGCTTTCTGGAACAAGTTTCCAAAAGTAATAAAAAGTAATAGAAAAAGTAACTTACCCAACACTGGTTAAAACTCAGTTTATTTCTCTTTTGTGCAGTGTAGTGCAATCCCATTGTGGTGGCAGAAGTGTTGTCGGGGCCGCAGCTTAACCTGCTGAGGGCTGCATGCGGCTCTCAGACTGCCCACCACTGGTGTAAAGGGTCGGATACACATACTTTCTGTCTTTCTATAATGGATTTCAGTAAACAACTGCTCGCTGTGTCGAGTCAGGTAGTTTAAGTAGTGAAAACACAATGAGATTTATTCCCAGACAGGTCAGTAAACAACTGCTGGCTGCATTGAGTCAGGTAGTTTAAGTAGTGAAAACACAGGTCAGTAAACAACTGTTAGCTACATCGAGTCAGGTAGTTTACGTAGTGAAAACACAGGGATATTTATTTATTCACAAATAGGTCAGTATAGCACTGACGGCTGCGGCAAGTAGCTATGCCAAAATAAACAGGGAGATTTATTCCCAAACAGGTCAGCAAATACTAGTTGTATTGAATCAGGTAGTTTAAGTAGTGAAAACACAGGGAAATTTATTCCCAAACAGGTCAGTAAACAACTGCTAGCTGTGTCGAGTCAGGTAGTTTAAGTAGAGAAAACAGGCATGTTTATTTATTACCAAACAGGTCATTACAGCACTTTGGCTGCATCATGTAGCTTCACCAAAATAAACAGAGATTTATCCCCAAACAGGTCAGTAAACAACTGCTGGCTGAATTGAATCAGGTAGTTTAAGTAGTGAAAACACAGGGGTATTTAATTTATTCCCAAACAGGTCAGTACAGCACTGCTGGCTGCAGTAAGTTAAGTAGCTGCACTAAAATAAACAGGGAGATTTATTCCCAAACAGGTCAGTAAACAACTGCTGGCTATGTTGAGTAAGGTAGTTTAAGTAGTGAAAAGTAAAACACAGGGAATGGGATATTTATTCCCAAAGAGGTGAGTACAGTACTGCTGGCTGTGTCAAGTACCTGTGCAAATAAACAGGGAGATTTATTCCAAAACAGGTCAGTAAAGAACTGGCTGTGTCATCAGGTAGTGTGAGTAGTGAAAACACAGGGAGATTAGTAGTAGCAAGTTACTGCTGGCTGCATTGAGTAACTGCACCAAAAACAGGAAACATTTTCCCTAACAGGTCAGTGCAGTAGTGCTGTGTCATGTTAAGTAAGGGGAGATTTTATTTTGTATTTTTCATCCCAAATCCCAGTCCTAAGGATAAGTAAAAAAAAAAAAATACCTTGCCCCTAGGTGGTTTAGTTTTGTTGCCTCTGACTCTGAGCCTCTCTCCCTCCCAGACAGAAACTTCTGGATTTATTTGGAATGGGATGAGAGAGATACGGGGTCCAGTAGTCCACTCCACACTCACACAGTCACACACCCTCCCTAGTGCTCCTTTCCCTTCCCCCTCTCGAGTCCCAATGCCCTACGTTAACAGACTGAGTCCTCCTCCCCAACTTTAACTGCCCTTCTGTCTCTCAGTCCTGCAGAAGACAGGATTTTTAATTTTCCTTTTTTTTTTCCCTGGCCCACCACGCCACTGCCCGCTCAACACGAGTCCTCCTCTCTCACTCCTCCCAGTCCTGACTCTCTCCCGAGTGTGTGAACAAAGTCAAAGACTTTAAATCACTGTTTTTTTGTACTCCACTGTAGTTCAGTTTCTTTTTCTTTTTTTGTGGTCTGAGCTGCAAAAGCAAATGAAAAGGAAGGCACATGAAGCCAAGCCAAAAGTGCTTCTCTCCTCTCCCAGTACGGACTCCATCTGTGACTGCTGCTGCTGGCTCTGTGCTTCATGCATCTCTCTGCCATGACCCACCACCAGCCAGCAGCCAATTATAGGTAGCCTCCATGAGAGACAGAGACAGCAGCCAATCACCCCCATTCATTCCTAGTGGGACTTGAGATTGACAAGGGTTGTCTTTGCCATTGGTGCCAGAATAGTTTGAAAAGTGGTAGGGCCAAGGATGTAAGGGATAAATTCTCCCCTATTAAATACATTAACATGATTGCAAAACGTGACAGGGCCACTTATGAAAGTGGTAAGGCCATGGCCCTAGTGCCCCCCCCCTTCATTCTGACACCTATGGACTTTGCTATGTGGCTCCTTGCAGGCAGAAACACAGTGTGACACCCCCTGGATACGCGAACATTGCCCAGAAAAGACTACGAACTTTGGTTCGCCTGGTTCATGCGTAGTCACCACATCATGTCACGTGATGCAGTGTAGGGATGAAGAGTTTGCAGATTTCATGTAAATATTTGCACATCTGCGGACTGGTGCGAACACCGGGGGTTCGACCAGTTCAGCAGAATGGTCAAACCAAACTTGCAGACCTAATTCTTACTTTCCTGTAAACCCTCGGGCCCTGTTCAAAGGAGCAACCAGTCCAGTCATGTCTTGGATAACTCCTAGGCCATTATATCCCAGTGCCACTGCCACCACTCATGAGATGCCAAACACAAACTAATACTGAATGAACCACCATCTCTGGTGCAAATTAATCAATGACAGCCTAGGTGGGTGGCAAAATTGTGGCAACCTTAGGGGGTAAATGTTGCTGCAGGGCCAGGGGAAAGGGCGGGGGCACAGATTCAACTTCATCAAACTACACACAAAAAAAGACTATAAAATAGCAAGTTTACTGTGAATGCCAACTGAGGCAAAGCCAGCCTTCATTACACAATGACAACTTCAATCATAGCCCCTTCCTAAAAGTTTAAGTTCAATCCTCAACATGCGATGACATGTGTCTGAAGTGGCTTCATTAACTGTGTGCAGTATTATTTGTGTTTTAGATTTACAAATGAATGTGGACTCTTTTCACCACCTTTTGCCCACTTCCCTTACTGACATAATAATTAAAGCAAATAAAAATGATGAAGCCCACAGTTGACTGCATCTGTGGATGCAGGTCTTGGCGAGCTTTATTCTGGGAAACTCCTAACCAGTGACTGTCAGCTCAAACATGCAAATGTTCATCATGACCACCTCGTGGTCATCAGGCCTTCCCACATGGAAACAAGAACTGCAGATTGAACTTGCAGGCTTTTCTACTTCTGGCTAGGCTACCTTACTACAATCCTAATATGATGGAGCATGTCCTTACGCCACGATAGCCCAAAACTAACCAGTGTGGTGATGATAGTTGTGCCCTTAGTTCCCTATGTGTAAGTCCTCATACCTCTTGTAACCTCGCCCCACCCAACTGCATCTTGGGATACAGGTACCAACAGGCCACGCGGGCAACTGCAACTAGTGATCTGTCCACCATATCTGACTATCTGGCATGTGCCGAGATTCCACCTACCCCATACACAATCCACTGGTTGTGTGGGTTCTCCTTGGCTAGCGGTGGATGGGCGAAGTGTGAGTGGAATCACTGTGGGTTGAGAGCTGCAGGCTGGATCCCTGAAATAGTTCTGGCAGGTATGTTCGACTTGGGAAATTTGCGTGGGACCTAAAAGGAATATTGACTAAAAGCACTAAATACCAGTCAGAAAATTGCCCCAAGAGACTAAGGACACAAACCAAAGTTACTGTTTGTATACATACATTGCATGATCAGAACACATTACCGATGTTTGGGGTGGGGGGAGATGGGTTATGGCCAGTCTCCATTAACTTCCTCACATCACAGCCATGAGTAATGAGCTGTTTTTAAGGAGTCTGTAGAAACGTCTGGTTAGGAAGTGCCAAAATATCATGCTACTACAGCCATCAGTTTGCAAGGGAAACGATGTCAGGTGGGGTGGGTTTACCTGCCCATAAGGGGGAGAGGGATGTTTGCAGCTTGGTTTACATGGTTTGCCTGTTGTTGCTAACTTGTTTGGGTGGTTATGGGGGAACGGAGGAAGGGGTGGGAAGTTGTAGTATTGGGGGGTCGGATGTAAAGGGGAACAAGCATTTGTCAATGCCGAATGTTGCTTGCTGGCATTAGCAGTGGAAGTGCAGGAGTTAGACAGATGCAGTATAGGAATGGCAGTGAAGTATTGAACTGATGTCAACTCCACCCCCACCCTGCAGAGATGGACAGGCATTGAGGTGTGCCTTTGGGTTGTCACCCATAACGGTCACGACATTTCACCTCACCCTACCCTGCAGACACTTACAAAGTGTCGGCGTGCTTTGGGGTGTTCGGGCTTTACACTCACCTCATTCCATAAGGAAATATGCTGAAATGGGTGCAGTATAGGAGAATGGGGTGAACTCTGGGGCCAAAGGGTCCAAGGCACACATTGATGCCTGTCACTGACTGCAGGGTGGGGTTGGGGGTTGAATGGCATGAGCATTACTGTTGACAATCCCAAGTCATACCCATGACGCCTGTCAGTTCCTACAGGGTAGAGCGTTATGGTCGAAAACCCTAATGCCCTGGGTGTTTCTTGCTATTTTTACTCCAAGTTTTCAACATGGGCTTTTTGTGACCCCACCACATGAACAGTGACACTATCAATTTGTTAGCCAAAAGGTGATTTTACACACCAACTGCGCCAATTGGTGCCACAGGCACGAAAACACATTTCGAACAGATGTGAAAAATGACAGCTGTACTGTTCATGAGGAGGTGTATAAAATGGCAATGTTGAAAATCTGGTGAAAATATAAAAACTGGTGAAGTTAGCGTGCGTGAAACCATAGCACCCATAATGTAATTAGTTTGAGGGATTTTTTACTGCGATTTTCAACGTAGGCATTTTGGGACCTCCACTCATGAACAGTGCCGCTGTGATTTTCTTAATGTGTCCAGAACACTGATTTCCCACAGCGACCACGCTATTCTGCAGAGTGCGAAAACACATTTCAGCGAGGGTGAGAAAAATGACAGCTGTACTGTTCATAAGGAGGTGTAGCAAAATGCCAATGTAGAAAATCTGGACTGAAACATTACGAATTTGTGGACTTACGAGGGTGCGTGGAAATTGTGCAATGCACGCTCGTAACACAGTCATTTTATGGACTTTTGTCACCAAATTTTCAACATAGCCAGTTTAAGACCTCTGCTCAAGAACAGTGTCACTGTGATTTTCTTAATTTGTCGTGAACATTGATTTCACACACCGACCGCGCCATTGTGCACTATATGTACAAAAACACATTTTGGGCAAGATGTGAAAATGACAGCTGTACTGTTGATAAGGAGGTGTGGTAAAATGGCAATGTTTATAAATTGGTGTGAAAATGTTACAAGATGACGGAAATTCTGACGAGATGTAAGTGAAATTAGCAACACCACACTCATAGCACAGTCATTTAATGGACTTTCGTCACCAAATTTTCAACATAGGCATTTTAGGACCTCTGCTCATGAAAAGTGTCACTGTGATTTTCTTAATCTGTCCCAAATACTGATTTCCCACAGCGACCATGCTATTCTGCACCAAATCACGAAAACACATTTTGGCCAGGACATGAAAAATTACAGCTGTACCGTTCATAAGGGGGTATGGAAAAATGCCAATGTTGAAATTCTTGGTGAAAATATTACAGATTCGCGACGTTATGAGCGTGCATGGAAACTGCGCAATGCATGCTCATAAAACAGTTATTTTTTGGATTTTTTTCACCAACTTTGCAACATAGGCTTTTTGAGAGCCCACCTCACGAACAGTGGCACTGTTGTTTTCTTAATCGGGCCCAAAAAGTGATTCCACGCAGTGGCCATGAAATCACCTTTCAGGACCGAATAATGCCATGACTGTGGCTGAATTCATGAGGAGGGGTCCCAATAACCCCATGTTGAAAATTTGGTTGCAAAATTCTTAAAAATGCCTGAGATATGCACCAAAGTTGATAAAAACCCTATCTGGTGCTGAGGGCCATAAAATGAGGATTGTTAAATGATTTTATTAAAATATTTTGATGACTGCCTTACTCAGCATCAATACTGTAAGGTAGGAAAGTCAAGTTACTACATATACAGGATCACCGTGTACTCGTAATATAAGTTTCAAGTTCAAGTGTCCAGTTTATTGGCAGGAAAACACCATTGAACACACTCATTTACAAGGAGGTCCTTCCTAATATAATAATAATAATAAGGTGATATAAGTCCTTATGTGATTTATTTTGACATCTGAAATCTCACGATGTAGCTAATATGTGATTGTGTCAGATGTAGTATTACCAGGGGTTAACTCTTCTGCCTATGTTTCTAAGAAACAATTACTTAAAAGCACTGCATACTACAACAAATTTACATTTTTTCCAATTCCAGTAGGGCAGTACCTATACTGATCAATGCCTCATAGGACTTTTCCCAATTTGTAGAGGATCATTTTCAGTTTCCCACTGCAAAGGTAATAGTAAAAGAAATCCAGACTCCTGTTAACTTTTCCACCAGTTGACTGCATATAGTGCTATCTTTTGAGTATAAATTCTCTGTCAAGTCACTGGGTGGGAATTAAAAAAAAAAAAACATTCCTGAAGCCATAATGATCTGTACTGATTGGTCCAGCTGATCAACTGTCCACATTTCCTGCATGTGAGAAACACGTAAGTGGAGTGCTGGATCACTTTGTAATTAAATGAGAATTGTAAATCTCTGGCTCTGTCAGTTCAGAGCTGACCCCAACTGTAAAGAATGCAGCTGTCCCCCCTACACACGTGTGTGTGTGTGTGTGTGTGTGTGTGTCTGTGTCTGTGTGTGTGTGTGTGTGTGTGTGTGTGTGTGAGAGAGAGAGAGAATGTGGGGGAAGGCAGTGGGAGATAACAGCTGCAGATTAATATGTTTACAGAACACAGCTGATCGTGACGTAAGTTTCTTTGAGCATAAAGGCATCTCATTAACTGGCCCCACTGAAGCAATGTGTTTCTTGCACATGTGTGCAAGCAACACAAACATTAGAAGTTTCACAGTGTTTGTCAAGTAGAGATGATTCATGTGCACAGCTCCTGCTATTGTGCCAACTCTTGGGGTACCTGACAACTGCAGAAACCGAGACCTTTTCAGATTTGCCACCTCTAATGGCTGATAAAATAGTAACTGTGACCTGGAATGTTAATGGTCTAAAATGTTATCAGATGCAGGAAAGAGCAGGGAAAAGTAAACAAAATTGAGAACCAGTATACTTCTAATGCTAAAGCTACCAACAGTCTGTATTTTCCCAGGACAGTCCCTATTTTAGGCAACATGTCCCAGTGTCCCCACAAGTTTTGCAAAATGTCACTGACCTGGTTTTTGATTTCTTGTCCCAGTTTTGTCCCTTTGTTGTTTTTTTTTTGCTGACTGCTAATCCATCAGTGAGTTATTTCAGCACCACTGTGGCACTGCTCGAACTGGACAGCAGTGTGCAACTTCAGTCCCTGCGCCTGTGTTGCACTGCAAGCATGTCAGTGGGAGCACAGTAAAGCATGCTCCTTCCTGTTAGATTAGACTGGGTAGTAGTGCAAACAAGCACATGTGGGCATCTGCCTGCCAGCAGGTGAGAGGGACTCCAGACAGAGAAGAGGCCAGCAGCAGTGAACTAAGGTACCCAAACCTGATCAGCTGTAGGGAAGTGTGTGAAGACAATCAGGTGTGGTGGTTGGAGTCACTGAAGTGAAGTTTGCTCAGCAATTGAGGTGAGTGTAAACGGGTTGGATGGGACTGTCAGGAAGAGCAATACAATACATGCAGCTTGAATGTCTGATCACAATTGAATGCAGGTTTGCTTCTAATGAACTTTCTGTACATCATGATTTGGAACTTGCTGCAGCAGAATGATGTATTGTTTTAATTTGGATGTTTGCTACTGGTGTTACTGTGGAGCAGCATGGCCAGAGCAAGCAGCAAAAAATAACTGATTGTGTGCAGCATTGTCTGTGGCGGTGCCCATGGGAGTGACACAGTGGGGGACGGGGACCATGGTCAGGATGGACTGTCCCAGATTTAGGCCTTGGAAAGTTGGTAGTTTTACCTAATGCAGGAAATGCATATGAGTAAACATGGGCTCGATAGGAAACATGGAAGTTGGACGGGCATGTGGGTGAGCTCGTATTTCAGTTCCAAAAGGCCAGTGGATGGCCATTTGGAGTTCCCCTGGTTTCTTCAGGGCTCAGGTCCATCCAGTAACACAGACCCGGCTTGTCACGATGCCCTGGCCCAGAACACATTCAACACAGGGAAGACATTTGCTGTGGGATCCATCTATGGCTGTAATGTAGAGGACTCAGGCTTTTACCAGAAGCTGGCCTTGGAAGTGGCCCAGTTTTCTGGCCCCTGGATTCTCGGGGAGGGGAGATTCACTACAATTGTGGTAGAGACACCATGCTGGACAGGTCAAGCAGGACCCTGGTCCCTACCGTCTGTAATTCTTGAACCTTGGGTGACCTTAAATCCACCTACAATCTCACTGACATATGGAAGCACTGTATCCCAACAGGGTGAGAGTGGTTTCTTCTCCCACTCCCATCACTCGTATGCAAGGATTGACGTGCTCCTCGTTGCATCCCCTATGATACCCTTAGTGACCTGTGTGAGCTACTCCTCAATCCTTGTATCTGACCACACACCACTTTGTGTCTCTCCCTGGGCCCTACAGCACCACCTCTAGACCTTGGAGACTTGACGCTATTCTCCTTAAAGATAGGGGGCCAGATATTCAAAGGAGATGCACATGGCGCAACTGAGTTGCACCAGCGCATCCCCAGAAATGCACCCCTGGGCCATATTAAAAAGGAAGGGATGTGCCACACAATTCTAGATGTGTTGCAGTGCAAAGATAATGTATGCAGCGTATCCAGAAGGGGCATTTCCATGCACATGCGGCACATCGCAATATTCGGCTGAGATGTGCAGCGCAGCTGCCCGCACATCTCGGAAATGTGCTGCACAAAGTTAGGCACGAAAAAACATGCCTAACTGGTAACCACTCACAGGTGGGTTGTTGTACTGTACAGTGCAACACAGCAGCCGCCAGCCCCTGGGTGGCTAGCCCCCCACCACCATGAGCATAAAATAAAACATAGCAATCCTTTTAGGTGTCAGCGCGGCTCAGTTGGTAGCACATCTGCCTCTGGACCAGAAGGTTGTGGGTTCTCGTCCCACACCGGGATTGAACTTGCACCTAAAAATCGCTGGCATCCAAGTGCAGTATTGGGGGTGCTGTACTGCTGGAGTGTGCCATCCTTCGGATGAGACGTTAAACCGAGGTCCCTTCTGCCCATCCTGGTGTTGTCCTGGTGGGTGTCCAGGCGGAAGTAAAAGAACCCAGGGCACTTTTTGCAAAGAGAAGGGAACATTCCCGGTGTCCTGACCAATATTCCCCTTCCCATAAACCGGTTCATGCAATTATCCAGGCTGTGTGTGGGTGATGATGTGCAATAAGGCCGCCACCACACATTTAGTCACTTCACTACCAGTCTAGCATTGCTTGTAAAGTGATTTGGGATACTGTGTATGAAAAGTGCTATATAAATGCTGATTCTTCTTCCTCTTCTTCTTCTTCTTCTGTCCCTGGTAGTCTAGTGACCCCCCTTCCCCAAGCATAAAATAAAACATAACAATCCCTTTATCCCTGGCAATCAAGTGGCCACCCCTTCCCCATCCCCAAACACTGTTTGCTGCAAAAACAGAAAATATCGTAAAACCCCTCCCTGGTAGTCCAATGGCACCCCCCCCACTCAGGACCCCACAGCCCACCTCACTCCTCCTGTCCCAGCAGTGGCATATGGACAGCGGGCAGCAAAACCCATGTGCACACCTCCACGGCTGCCCACCAACTGAGATGTCACAGAATGACAGCTTACAGTATGCATTACAATACCACTGGTCAACACTGTCGACCAATGGGCATGCAGTGTGTACTATAAGCATCCATTCACTTGTGATAATTGTTAAATTCACTTGTGCATGGAAGCTTACAGTACACACTGCAAATTGAGACGTGATAACTCAGGTATGTAGTGATACTAAGCTATCATTCTATGATAGCTCAGTTGGTGGACAGTAGTGGAGGTGTGCAGGTGAGTTTTGCTGTCCACTGACCATATGTCACAGCTGGGACAGGGGAGCGGGTGGGCTGTGGGGTCCTGAGTGGCTGGTGGAGCACTAGACTACCAGGGAGAGGTTTTGCAATATTTTCTGTTTTGCGGTGAATGGTGTTCGGCTGAGATGGGGGCCACTAGACTGTTAGGGAATGGAAAAAATGTACAGTACTGTACACCGCCATCGGGGTCTGGGGAAGGGGGGCACTAGACTGCCAGGGATTGAAATGTACATTACTGCATACTACAAACGGTGTTTGGGGCTGGGAGAGGGGCCACTAAATTGCAGGGAATAGAAATGTACAGTACTATGCGCTACGATCGGGATATGTGGGAAGGGGAGAGGATGCCACTAGACTGCCAGGAATGGAAATATACAGTACTGTACATTAAGATCAGGGTACCGGGAGGAGGGGGCCACTAGACTGCCAAGGAATGGAAATATACAGTACTGTACACTCTGACAGTGTTTGGGGTGGGGTGGGGGGCCACTAGACTGCCAGAGAATGGAAATGTACAGTACTGTACACTACGAATGGGGTACGGGGTGGGGGGGTCACTAGACTGCCAGGGAATGGAAATGTGCAGTACTGCACACTACAAATGGAGTACGGAGAGGAGAGGGAGGGCCACTAGACTACCAGAGATAAAGGGACTGTTATATTTTAATTTACACTCAGGGATGGGGGGGTTCACTAGACTACCAGGGACTATAGACAGCAATGTACTAGAGGGTGCCTGGCGCATCCGGCCGGGTGCATCTCTGCACAGGACATGCAAAAGGGGCCATAATGACATGCAATTGGCTCCAATTGCACCTTACATGACTAATGGCTCATTTGCATGTTGCGTTCTGAATATCTGGAATCTGCACTTGGCACATCCCCAGGATGCACCGCACAACCCCATTCCAGGTATTCAGACCATGCAGGGGAATGCGCTGGCACATCTTTGGTGGCTCCCACTTGTGCTGCCCTCATCATTTGCTGTATTTAGTCGGGATGGGTGATTGTGCATCTCATTTGAATATAGCACTTTTGCGCTCCGGCGGATCTAAGTCGCACAGAGCAACCACTTGCGCCCTTTCCGGGTGCAGTTTGAATATCTTGGCCCAAGAGTATAAGGTTTTCATGCCCCAGATGATCCATGAGTATTTTATTAATAACAAGCAGGGCGATACCATCTACTCAACTAGATGGGAGGCCCTAAAGGTGTTTATTAGTGGGCAGGGCCCCTGGTGTTCTGCAGCAGAATTTTCTGATTTCTGCGACAGGGCTCCTTGACTTCTGCAGCAGCATTTTCTGATTTCTGCTGCATGATTTATTCATTTCTCTGGCAGAATGCAGTCCTGTCATTGGCTAAATATGATGTGACGTCATCGATGACATCATATGCTGAGCATAGAGGAGGGGCTTCAGAATAAACGAGGTGGGAAAGAAAGCCTGACACTATGGAAAAACAGTATATTTATATGAAAATTCACTAAATACAATGAATTCTGCGGCACTATATATATTCTGCGGCATGATGCAAATTCTGTGGCAAATTCCGCAACCGCAGAACCGCAGAATTCCAGGGGCCTTGTTAGTGGGTTAATACAGCTCATTTGCAAGCCAAAAAAGGAAAAGTGATGAGCAGGAGATTAGACACCTAGAGAGCAAAACGGAGGCCTGTGAGAAGGCATATATGCTTAGATCTTCCCCTTCTCCTTATACTAAGTCTTGCAAAAATGTCCTTGCAAAAACTGAAATGTAAATTAAACACCAATTAGCAGTGCACAAATTGAATGAGCTGTACTATTTAGACAAGTAGGGAAGTACTTTGACAGGACAGGGTGGTTAAATTCTTGACTTGGCAGGTGAAGCGAACAGAGGGTGAAGGAACAACTGCTCTTAAAAGGGTTGAGAAAGGGGGATAATATCAGCTCACACTGGGAAAGGGGATGCTCTCTGTTCTTTTTTATAAAGATCTATGCATTTTGGAGTTATCTCCTGCTCCTGCTCAAATGGACACTTATTTTCAAAATCTGAGATTATCCCAATAGAGACCAGACTCATGGAGGTGCTGGATGGCACTCTTACTAGAGCATAGGTATGCACGCCATTAAGGACCTGCAGCAGGAAGGAGGCACGGGGCCTGACAGCCTGCATGTTGACTTCATGGAGTAGGGGTACATGTTTGAAACTCTGAGGAGGTATGGAGTCAGACTACAGATGGTAGGGTGGATTAAAACTTTGTACTCCTCCCCTGTGGCCCAAATATTAGTCAATGGCAATCTCACACCTGCATTTGAATTGATGAGAGGTACCAGGCAGGGGTGACTTCTCTCGCCCCTCTTATATATACTCACTCTGGAGCCCCTAGCTGCTGCTGTCTGTAACAACATAGATATTGTGAGCTACAGGAGGATTCAGAATGAACATGAAGTTGCCTGATCTGTGGACGATTTACTCTTGTAGCTGCAAACTCCAACTGATAGCCTCCTGACTGTCCAATCCTTGTTATCCAAATATGGCTTGCTGTAGGGCCACACAATTAGCTGGACAGAAAGCTAAATCATGCCATAGGCTAAAACGATAGACAGCAAGTCACTCATAAATTCTAAGGGTCTCCTCATAGTGGACAAGATTAAGTACCTAGGGGTCATTATCCCAGCTAAACTGCACTAACTAGTATAGAAGCACTTTGGCCCGCCACTCTCTGACATTGAAAATAGAAACATAGACTTTGTCGGCAGATAAGGACCACTTTGCCCATCTAGTCAGCCCATTTCCCAACCTACAGGATAGGCCGCAGATCCTACTTAACAATAGCCTATTTCTTCCTACCTCCCACAAGAATTGCCTTATGTCTGTCCCATGCATTCTTGAATTCTTCCACAGTTTTAGACCCCACAGCCTCCTCAGAAAGGCTGTTCCAGGCATCCACTACTCTTTCTCTGCAAAAAAATACTTCCTCACATTGCCCAGAACCGCTCCTCCTCTGTCTTTAAATTGTGTCCCCCTTGTTCTCGCACATCTCTTTTTCTGAAAGATGCTACCCTCTTGGACTTTATTGATTCCACTGAGGTACTTAAAAGTTTCTATCATGTCCCTCCTCTCCCTTCTTTCCTCAAGGGTATACATATTAAGCTCCGTTAGTCTCTCCTCGTATGGCTTCTCTTGCAGACCCTGCACCATTTTAGTTGCCCTCCTCTGGACTGCCTCTATCCTGTCTATGTCCTTGCGGAGATGGGGTCTCCAGAATTGGATGCAGTACTCCAGATGGTGTCTCAACAACTGTCTGTACAGAGGGATAACAACTTCCTGTTTTCTGCTGGTGATGCCTCTCCCTGTGCATCCCAGTATACCCTCAGCCCTCTCTACTGCCTTTTCACATTGCTTGATAACCTTAAGGTCATCTGATATGATTACCCCCAGGTCCCTTTCCTTTTTTGTTGTTGTTACTACCTCCCCCCCATTGTGTATTCTTCCCCTGGGTTCTTGTTTCCCAGGTGCATTATTTTGTACTTCTTTGCATTGAATCCTAGCTGCCATACTTCTGACCATTCCTCCAACCTTGCCAAGTCCCTTCTCATCCTTTCCATGCCTCCTTGTGTAGCAACCCTGTTGCAGATCTTTGTGTCATCTGCAAAGAGGCATACTTTTCCTTCCAGTCCCTCTGCAATGTCACTTATAAAGACATTAAAAAGGACTGAACCCAGTACTGAACCCTGCGGTACCCCACTAGTAACCCCTCTTTCTTCAGAGTGGACTCTATTTACAATTACCTTCTGTGTCCTGTTGTCCAGCCAATGTTTTACAGGCTACCACCTGGGACCACTCCCAGGCTGGTTAATTTGACTATTAATCTTTTGTGTGGGACTGTGTCAAATGCCTTGATAAAGTCTAGGTAGGCCATGTCCACAACCCCTCCCTGGTCTACTACTTTGGTAACCCAGTCAAAGAACTCTATTAGATTCGTCTGACATGACCTTGCCGCTGTGGACCCATGCTGCCTTGGGTCCTGTGCCCCACTGGCCTCTAGGTACTCAACAATTCTTTCCTTCAGAAGTGACTCCATCACTTTCCCTACCACAGAGGTCAAACTGACAGGTCTGCAGTTTCCTGCCTCTGTCTTGGTCCCACTTTTGTGAAGGGGAATCACATCCGCCTTCCTCCAGTCCTCAGGTACCACACCATCTTCCCATGATTTATTAAAAAGAGTAGCCAGTGGTTTCACTAGTTCCCCCCTTAATTCTTTTAGAATTCTGGGGTGAATTCCATCGGGCCCCATTGCTTTGTCCACCTTCAGTTTTAGGAGTTCTTGCAGAACCCTTTCTTCTGTGAAAGGACTGGGATCGACCCCCCTAACAAGAGCGCTTCTGTTAATTGGATTAGGCACTTCCACCTCCTCTTTTGTGAATACTGAGCAGAAATATTCATTCAGTATCCCTGCTTTTTCACTGCCCCCCAATGTCCACCCACCGTTCATTCTATTCAGCCTCACTATCCCTCCCTTTGTCTTTCTACGCTCACTGACATACCTATAAAAGGTTTTATCCCCCTTTTTAACCGAGGTGGCTATCTTTTCCTCAGTTTGGGCCTTTGCTATTCTGACTTCCCTCCCTGTTTCCTTCTGCCTTAACTGGTACAGCTCTCTGTCCTGCTCCTTCTGTGTTTTCTTATACTTTCTGAATGCTATCTTTTTCTCCCTGACTTTCCCAGCCACCTCTTTTGAGAACTATAGTGGCTTTTCTTTCATTTGATTTGTTTATTTGCTTCACACAAAGGCTTGTTGCCTCTGTGATGGCAGTTTTGATGATTCCCATTGTTGCTTCACCCCTCCTTCTAGCCCGCTTGCTAGTGCTTTTCTGAGGCACTCTCCCATCTTGCC
Organism: Neoceratodus forsteri; assembly: GCA_016271365.2. Classification (NCBI taxonomy): domain Eukaryota; kingdom Metazoa; phylum Chordata; order Ceratodontiformes; family Ceratodontidae; genus Neoceratodus; species Neoceratodus forsteri. Next base: position 261,570,504 of record CM057452.1, on the reverse strand, counting down.
AAAGTCAGCCCTCCTGAAGTCCAGTACCCTCACTTTTGTATGGCTTGACTCTGTAGCTGAGTTTAACGTGAGCCACATTGTTTGATGGTCACTTGTTCCCAGATGGCAATCCACTTCTAGATCTGAGATCCTCTCACTACCCCCATTTGAGAGTACGAGGTCTAAGATTGCTCCCTCATTAGTGGGTTCCAAAACTAGCTGTCTGAGGCCTGCCACTTGTAGGGCATCGAGAATGGCCCTGCTCTTGGATGTGGCTGCAGCAAACGTGCTCCAGTTAACATCTGGCATATTCAGGTCCCCCATCAACAGTATCTCCCCTTTCTCTGCCATCCTAAGAATGCTTTCTATCATATCCTTGTCCATTCCCTCCCCCTGACATGGGGGTCTGTACACAACCCCTGTGCGGATTGTGGTGCCCTTTCCAGTCTCCAAGGTGACCCACAGTGCCTCTTCTCCTCCCTGTTTCCTCTTTTGTTCAGTTGCTTTTATCCCTTCCTTTACATAGAGAGCTAATCCTCCCCCGCTTCTCCCCTGCCTGTCTCTCCTGTAGGTTATGTACCCTGGTATGTTAACATCCCAGTCATGGTTCTCTGTGTACCATGTTTCTGTGACTGCTACGATATCCAGGCATCCCACTTCCATCAAGGCCACCAGCTCAGGGAGCTTGTTGCCCAGACTATGGGCATTGATACTTATTACCTCCATTTCCTGATGGCCTTCTCCTTTTGCCCCATCCTGTCCTTCTTGCCTTTGTCACTTTCCCCATTTACCCCTGCCCTTCTCCCTATCAACACCTCTATGTTGGTGTTTACTGCACTACTACCATGATTTTTTGGGGGCTAGGATTTCCCTGCTCCTTTCAGTACCCCTCCTTGGCTAGTTTAAATCCTTGCCAATGAAGCATTTAAACCTATCACCTAGGATCCTAGTTCCCCTCCTGGACAGATGCAGCCTATCATGCCAGTATAGGCTTGCATCCTTCCAGGTGGACCCCCAGTCCCCAATGAAGCCAAATCCCTGAGCTCCACACCAGTTTTTCAACCACTGATAGAATCCCATGGTGTGGAACACCATAGCCTCTGCTATGCCATAGATGGGCAGCACCTCCGAGAAGGTTACCGTGCATGCTACTTGTCTAAGTCCCCTCCCCAATTCCACAAACTCTTCCTGCACTTCTCTAATCCCTTTCTTAGCCAGGTTATTTGTCCCTAGGTGGACAATGACATCCAGCTCCCTCCCCTGTGCAACTGCTCCAGCAATCCTGAGGATTTGCTCCCTGTCCCTCCAAGCCATGACGCCAGACAGGCACCTTACCTCCCTCTACCCTTCCTCCCCCAGTTATACCTTTCTAACAACAGCGTCCACCAACAGGAGTTGTTTTCTTCCTCTGTGGGGGTCCCCTGCCACCCTCCTGTGGGTCTCCTTTGTGAAGGTTCCCAGCATCTTCCTTAGTCTCCACTGAGGGTGCCTCCATAGAGGAACCACACTTTGCCAGAATGGCATAGGAATTGTGGAGAGGTACAACTGGAAGGATGCACCTCTGTTCCACCACCCTCACCCTCACCCTCCCTGAGCCCACTGTGGTCCAACCGCTCCTCTTTCTTGGCAACCTCTGAGGCAACAGCAGTGGCACTGGTGGTCCCTGGATGGAAGAGGAGGTCCCACAACTCCTGGCCAACTCAGCCTGGAGATAAGCAACCTCCTCCCTCAGCCCAGAGAGGTGCCTGCAGATGGGACAACACCGCATCCTCCAGAATGTCTCCCGGAAGACTGCTGCTTCACAGCCACATTAGTGAGCAATGTGAAAGATGAAGGTCTTTGTCCCTCTCTCTGTTGGGTAAAATTAACACAATTAAAATGACTCCACTTCCAAAATGCCTGTACCTTTTCAAGGCCCAGCCCATCCACCTACCAGATCGTGTTTTCTGGCAGCTGGACTCAGCAGTGCATAAATTCTTGTGGAATGGCAAAAATGCCCAAATCCACAGAAACCTCTTGCAAATGCTTGCCAAACTTTGGGAAGGGAGCCTACCCCATTTCAAATATTATTACCGAGCCTCACAGCTGGCATACAGCCCTACCAGGGAATGCACAACACCTTTAGCTTGGATAGAACTGGAAGAAGAAGAACTGGGGTGTGATCTGAAGAGGGGTTGTCTGTCCCTCACTCAGAGACTCACTCCATGCCCAGAATACCTATTCCTTTTGCCAAGAACATGGTGAGAATCTAGCTAGTAGCCTACAGATCTCTAGGAGTGCCCCCAAGGACTTCCCTCAACTTAGTGATTGCTGAAACATTGAAGTCCAACTTCAGATATGCAATGCAATCTATGTCCATCAAGGACTACTGAGGTGGCAAAAAAGGGATGAATCATCTGGATCAGACTGCCGTCCTTCATGGAGCTTCAGGTGGAATGGGGTCTGGGGTAGTTTTTTTTTTTTTTACGTACCTTCAGGTTAGCCAACTAGTGTCAAAACTTCCAGGATGGAGGACCACAGTGCTCAAAAAGGAACTGTATATACCCCAGATGTGTGCCAAGCCTCATTCTGTATACTATAAAATGCTACAGAGTAAAGAGGAACTTCCTAACGGGGGGCATTATCAACAAATGGGGAATGGACCTAGTGCCACAGATAACACTCCAAACTTGGTCAACACTTAACCAATTGCTCAAGAGGCAACAAGCTACATCATTTTCTGTTAAATTTCCTGTACTGGACCAATATCCCACCAGCAAAACTGCACTTAATTTGTCCTGACAAATCTTCATTGTGTCCCAAGTGTGGGGCTGAGGAGGGCACCTTTCTTCATATGGTCTGATCATGCTCAAAAATAATACCTTTGTGGGATACCAAGAGCAATTTAATGACTCAAGTACTGAGTAGTAAACACCCCAAGATGCCCCTGGATTATGTGGCAAAGACAATCCCGCACGCATCATCAAAAAAGACAAAGGCAGCTCAAAGTCCAAAAGCAGTGCTCCATTTTATTAAGGTGCCAGTGAAACAGAGGTGTCTTGATGCATTTCAGAATAAATTCCTTTATCAAAAGAGATGTCTTCGATAAAGAATTTATTCAATAAATCAAAGACACCTCTGTTCACTAACTTTATCGACACTCTTTGAACTTTAACAACTGCATCTGTCCTTTTGTGGTGAGGCAGATTATCTTTACCACATATTGATTACATTATCCCTTGCACCCCAGTCTTGTGCTGCCTCTGTTGGATCTGAAGAATGTCCCTGAATTACTTCTGGGACCAGACCTTCCCCCGGGCATAAATTTGGGGATGGCCTCTCACTCTCATCGATGCCAGAAAGGCCATAGCACAATGCTGGATGGCGACTGACCCACCCATAGTCCAACTGTGGGCCAACAATGTGCAGTTATGCCTCTAGCATGAGAGGATACAACTCTTGACAAATGGAGAGATGATCAAATTCAGCAAAATCTGGGTCCCTCTATCTAGTGCAATTGAGGGCAATATATTCCTGTTATGAGGGGTTAAAAACTAGCGTGCACGCTACATGTGAGCACATGTTCTGTGTCTACCTGTACGGTAATCCAGACCATACAGACAGGTAAACCATAATCCAGGAGTAGCTGATCAAATGTACTCAGAGCTGATAACTATAAAGAAATAAGTTGTATAAGCAGCAATAGCAAGAGCACAATGTGTTAGCACTGTGTAACTCAGTGACAATGTTGTGTATCACATACTGTCGTTTATTTATTTAAATTTTGGTGACTGGGTAGGCCAAACTGAGACCAAAACAGTCCCTTTTTCAGGGGTGACCAGGAATTAATTACATACATCTGTAAACATAATAAAATACATACATGTAATTTCACAATTAACAGTCAATATAGACATACTGACCCAGTCAAGGATATAGTGGTAGGTTAATTGCATTCAACAACAACATTAACAGGAGCAGTATTATTATACACTAGACAGTCACAGTCAGATTGATGTCCCAATGAGGTTAGATAATTGACTATGTTGTTTGTTGTGAAATTCAATAAACAAGTTTAAAAAAAAATGGTGTCAGAACTGTATGTACAGTGTGTTAATGTTATTTATTGAAAGAGTTTATAGGTAAGGCATTAAGAGATTCCAACCATATCGGTCCCTGGAAAACAGGAGATGATGGAGAGTTTAATACCATTTATTGTACCAAGTGTCTTGTACAAAGATGGAATTACACACAAGCTTTCACGGCCTCACAGGTCACTTCTTCAGGGGAATAGCAAAACTGACCAACATAAGCAGAATGTGTATCCACTGTGGAGCAATTTAAAAAATATAGCAGGAAGTGAAGTAGGAAAGTGATAAAAGGGGACTAGAGATAAAAAGTCTATATAAGATGCAAAGTAAAAAATGAAGTGTGAGAAGAAATGGGAAGGGGGGGACTAAGTAGGAACAGGTCAGTAGGAGATGAAAGGAAGCTTGAAAGGGAAAACAAAGGACCAGACAGGAACACAGATAAGAAAGATCTGAGATCAGAGTTTGGCTGTAAGGGTAGAATAGACAGGAGATGCCTAAGAAATGCTTGGAAGTCAAGACATTAGAAGAAACAAAAGAACAAAGGCCGAGATAAACAGAGTGTGAGGTAATACAAACAGTAGGTGCGAAAACAATCAAGGAGTGGGTAGGACTGAGCTGAAGAGTTAGTAGGAGAGGCAGGGAGGATGTAAGGTACAGGTAAAAAAAAAAAAAGCAGATTAGGCAGGAACTCAGAAAAAAAAACAATAACAAGAGAAATACAGAACCAAAGTGTAATAAATAATGTCATGATTTAGTCCACAATAAACAGAGAATTACAGTTTACCATAGTGTGTCATGAATCTAATGTCCCGATTCAGTCCAGAAATGTTTAGATTTTAATTGTTTAATATGCTTCAATTCCCATGTCCTTCTGTCCTGTGTGTCTTTGAAGCTGCCTCTTAGTATCAAGACAAATAAATCCAAGAGAGAGTGATCTGTTTGTGAAAAATGGTTTCCTACTGGTCTACAAGAGAAGCCATATGAGGAGAGACTAATGGAGCTTAATATGTATACCCTTGAGGAAAGGAGGGAGAGGGGGGACATGATAGAAACTTTTAAGTGCCTCAGTGGAGTCAACAAAGTCCAAGAGGGTAGCAACTGTCAGAAAAAGAGATATCCAAGAACAAGGGGACACAATCTGAAGATAGAGGGGGGACGGCTCAGGGGCAATGTGAGGAACTATTTTTTCACAGAGAGGGTGATGGACACATGGAACAGCCTTCCTTAGGAGGTTGTGGGGTCTAAAACTGTGGGATAATTCAAGAATGCATGGGACAGACATAAGGCAATTCACGTGGAGGAGTAGGAAGAAATCAGCTGTTGGTTAACTAGGATCTGCAGCTTATCCTGTAGGTAGGGAAATGGGCAGACTAGGTGGGCCAAGCGGTCCTTATCTGCCATCAAAGTCTATGTTTCTCTGTGTGCTGCTAACCTAGTTTACTATTGTGTGATGGCGGTGATTCATCCTGGTTTTCAAAGGTTTACTCGTTTCCCCAATATAGCATCCATTTGTGCACTTCTTGCACTGAATTAGGTCCACCACATTGCTGGCTTGACATGTGTAGGATCCATTAATTTATATTATAGAAACATAGATACATAGAAGTTGACAGCAGATAAGGGCCACAAGGCCCATCCAGTCTGCCCATTTCTTTTTCTACCTTATGAATGTGCCATCGGCCTTTGCTCTGTCAATGGCCTATCTATTCATACTCATCTGGTATAGTTCCCTTATGCCTATCCCATGCCTGTTTGAAGCCCTGCACTGTATTCATATCCACCACTTCTTGAGGTAGACCATTCCATGCATCCACCACCCTATCTGTGAAAAGAACTTCCTCACATTACCCCTTAATCGGCCTCCCTCTAATCTCATGCTGTGTCCTCTTGTCCTGCTATTTTTCTTATATTGAAACATGTTCACTCTTTTACCTTGTTAATGCCCTTAAGGTGTTTGAATGTTTCGATCATATCACCTCTCTCCCTCCTTTGCTGTAGGGTATACATATTGAGCTCTGTTAATCTGTCCTCATATGTTTTCTGATGCAGTCCCTGCACCATTTTGGTTGCCCATCTCTGGACTGCCTCAATTTGGTTAATGTCCTTGTGAAGGTGTGGCCTCCAGTACTGCACGCAGTACTCTAGATAGGGCCTAACCAGTGTCTTGTAAAGAGGGATTATTACCTCCCTCTTACGACTTGTGATGATACCCCTACTAATACACCCCAACATCCCCCTAGCCTTACCTACTGCCTTAATGGTTTGCTTGGATGATTTCAGGTCATCAGTGATGATGATGCCCAAGTCTCTTTCTTCCCTTGTGACTGCCAGCAACTCCCCTCCCAGCCTATAGGTGGCTCAGAGTTTCTCTTCCCTATGTGTATGATCTTGCACTTCTTTGCATTAAACCCCAGTTGCCACTCTTTCGACCATTTTTCTAGTTTATCCAGATCTCTTCTCATTCTGCCCACCCCATCTGGATCATTTACTCTGTTGCAGATCTTGGTGTCATCTACAAACAGACAAACCTTACCCTCCAGTCCATCTGCAATGTCACTGATGAAGCTATTGAAGAGGACTAGCCCCAGGACTGATCCATGAGGTTCCCCACTTGTGATTTGCATCTTTTCTGACTGTATACCGTTTACCACCACTCTCTGTTTTCTGCCCGTCAACCAGTTTGCTACCCAGTTGACCAACTTCTGACCAACCCCGAGCCTACCCAGTTTATTAATCAATCTTCTTTGTGGAACAGTATTGACAGCTTTGCTGAAGTCAAGGTAGGTGACATCAACTACTCCCCCTTGGTCCACCACTCTGGTTGCTCAGTCAAAGAAATCTATGGGATTAGTTTGACAGGACCTTCCTGTTGTAAACTCATGCTGTCTTGGATACTGTGCTCCTATGGATTCCAGGTGTTGCACTATCCTTTCCTTAAGGAGTGCCTCCATAATCTTGTCCACTACTGAGGTAAGACTGGCTGGTCTGTGTGACACTTGGACAGCTGGTTCTGATGACTGTATCATTTTTTGTAAAATAAAAATGGGTTATGGACTGTCTCCCATGAGAAATGTTGAAATAGCATATGAGATCACACACACACACACACACGAGATTTTAGATACAAGGTGTTACATGGCAGGCCAGAAGCTAATTACAGACTTTTCTAAGTTAATTATAGCTTTAGCTGCTAAAAGGGAAATCAGCATCCCTTTTATGATGTTTCAAATGGGAAACCAGGTTTAGTACACTGGTGTGAAATCATAAATGCTTTGGTGTCTGTGTGAGAGGGAAGCTTGATCAATAGATCAAAGAGATGTCATTTGAAAGAAGAACATGAGTTATGCTGAGGTTGCAGAATTTAATACTTTGAAAATGCATCCTGTTTTTATATAGATATATTTTTTATATATTCTGACAGGGAGGAGTTAGGTGACCTCATTCAAAGGGGTTGGCAAATACAGTTTTCTTTAAGGAATATTCTGTTTTACTTCAGAGACACTTCTATCTAGACTCTGACAAAGAAACATCTTTGGAGCACTTTAAGCATGTATTTAGAAAGAGAGACAGATCTAAGTACTGTATTAGGAATTGCATTGTTTAAACCTTGCTCTTTTAAAAGATTTGTATGTCTTGTGATATAATAGTTCTGTATTGTATGTGTTACATATTATTATCTATTTAAGTAGAACTCTTTTTAGAGCTTACTTGGTCTGTCTTTGATTTCTTTCCTTTACAAGTAGAGTATATATGGTTGCAGCAGACACTAAGCATAAGCTTGAATGGTGATACCAAACTGGAAAAAGGTAAGAATAATCTGAGGTCTTTATTAAAGTTTAAGGGTTCATTTTTGTACACCTGGTTAGGTGCCCATAGGCAAAGATATCTGGCCCCCAGAAGGCAGATATATCTGAGCCTGTGCATTGGGTACGCTAGCAAGAGGTTCACGGTTTGAATTCCTCCAAGACTTGAGACCAAAGGTTGATTTGAACCCACAAAAACAGACAAGAGGGTTACCTTGTTCTGTTAAACTGTTCACAAGACTGCGCTCTGAGGTTGGCACTTTGGGAGTAGAGGGCTAACCTGCTGAGTGGGTTTGTGACAGTTTGTAGTTCTCTGCCTCCTCTCTGCTGCCATGCTTGTGGAGTGGGATCACATGTTCCCTTCTCCAGTCTTCTGGGACCTCTCCTGTGCTCAGAGACTCACTAAACAGTTCTGATAATGGCTCTGCTAGTTCCACCCTTAGCTTCTTTATTACCCTGGGATGTATGCCATCAGTTCCCATTGCCTGTCCACCCTGAGCTTATCGAGCTCTTATAGGACCCTTTCTTTTGTGAAGGGACTAGTGCACATCTCCCCCACCCCCGTGTCCATGGTGCTGAGCTGTGGGCCCTGCCCTCCCTTCTCTTCAGTAAATACTGAGCAAAAGTATCTATTTAGGATTGATGCCTTTACATGGTCCACCTCCTCACACGCCCCCTTATCCCCTTTGATCTTAGCAATACCTCCTCTGGACTTTTTCTTTTCACTAATGTATCTATAGAAAGTCTTGTCACCTTCTTTTACTGTTTGTGCTAGTGTTTCCTCAGTTTGGGCATTTGCCTGCCTTAGTGCCTTCTCTGCTTCCCATAGGGAAGTTTGGTATGCCTCCCTATCTTTATCCTGCTGCATTCCCTTTTATTTCCTGAAGGCCAACCTTTTGGCTCCGACCTTCCTGCTACTGTTTTTGTGAACCAAAGTGGTTTCCTTCCTCTTTTGCACTTCCTTTTCTCTCTAACACAATGGGATGTCGCTTCAAGTATTGCATCCTTAATGCTTGCCCACTTTGCCTGTACCCCCTCACCTGTATTTCATTTTGCCAGGGCTAGCTTAACTCTGTTGGCCATCTTATCAAAGTCAGCTCCTCTGAAGTCCCATATTTTTGCCTTGGATTGGGATGATTTAGTTCTAGTGGCCAAATTGAACCATACCATGTGATGGTCACTGGCCCCCAGGTGACCTTCTACCTGAAGATCTGTGATCCCTTCCCCGTTAATCAGTACTAGATCTAGGATAGCCCTGTCTCTTATGGGTTGTTGTACCAGTTGTGCGAGGCCCTCCCCCTGCAGGGAATCCACCATGTGTCTAGTTCTGGCAGATGTTCCTGCTGGTATTGACCAATCTGTATCTGGCATGTTGAAGTCTCCCATTATCAGTACCTCCCCTTTAGCTGTCATGTTTTATATATCTTCTAACAGTAATAAGTCTATGTCCTCCCGCTGGTCTGGAGGCCTGTAGACAACCCCAGTTCACATGGCTGTCCCATTTCCTGTTTCCAGGGTGACCCACAGTTCTTCTGGCTCCTTATGTGTATTCTGAATTTCTGTAGCTTTGAAATTTTCATTGACATACAGGCCACTCCACCCCCACCCCCCCTTTTGCACCTCTGTCTCTTCTGAACAGCACATAGCCAGGTACTGAAGTCTCCCAAGTGTGATTACTGGTAAACCATGACTCGTTAATTGCTACTATGTCCGGTTTAGCCTCTGTCATTATTGCCTGCAGGTCTGGGATCTTGTTTCCCAGTCTGCGAGCATTTGTACACATGATTTTCCATTGGCCAGATTTCGGTGAGTTAGTTGTTGGGCAAGGTTTGGCATTTCCCCTATGTGTTGTATGGGGGGGTCGGACCTTTTTTCTTACCTGGTGATGCAAATGAACTACAAACATGCTGAACTCCTGTTTGACAACTAGCTGAGGGGGGAGGGGTGTTCCTCCCTTTCGATGTATGGGGTGCTGCACCCCTCTCCCCATTTGCTAGTTCAAATATTCTGCAATGACATCAAACTTCTGCCCCAATGCATGGACTCCCTCCTTAGTCAGATGCAGTCCATCAAATTTAAAGAACTTTTGCTCCCAAAACTGTTGCCAGTTCCCTACAAATTTGTGTCCTTTTACCTGGCACCAGCCCTTGAGCCAGATGTTTTGTTTAGCTCCCCTATCTCCACTTCTCTGACCGTCCGTCCATCTGCCCCCCCCCCAGACTGGCAGGATCTCAGAGAAGGAGATGCCAGATGAAATGGATGTAGTTTGTCACCCAGCCTGTTCAGGTGTTCCTTGGTCTCCACAACTGACCGGCTGGTGAGATCGTTAGTCCCTATGCGTACCAGGACATCAATGTTTTCTTCCGCTTCCTGAACAATTTTAGCAATGCGGTCAGTATCTCTCCATACTGATATACCTGGGAGACATCTGACCATTACCCCTGACTGGAGATAGGTATCAACTCCCCGAATCATGGAGTCTCCTATGATCAGAAGTTGTTTGGATTTCCTTTTTGTTTTGTTTTGTTTTGGTTCCTGTTTTGGGTGAGTTTTGTTGAGCTAGCTCCTGTGCTGCAGTGTCCTGTTCTGCAGTGTCCTCTGCCCCTTTGTTTGATTTCGGAGATAGAGGCAGATACCTGTTTGTAGTTTTTATATGCTTTGTGGAGGTAATATGTTGGAGAGCACTGAGTGGCGGGGCACCCAACTTGCCTCTCCTAACCACCCACCAACCTCCCAGACCAACTGTCTGCAGTCGAGGTGCTTTTGTTGGATGTTGGGGAAATGGTGGGTGGTTCTTATAATATATTTCCTCTTGAATATGCAATTTGAGGTATGCAATCTCTGCCCATGCTGCCTGGAGCTGAGCCCCTAGATCTCCAATGGCCCAGCGTGTAGGACAGTGTCCTAAATCCTGTAAAACTGGCCTTCTGAAAAGTGTTCTGCAGTGCCTGCAGTTAATGATATCCATTCCAGATAAGTTGCTGGTTTATAACCTGGTCAGAGTAATTAGAAGGAAGAAAATGAAAGCAAATGTTTGATTTTGTGTTTTGTTTGTATGTTTTTGTATAACTTGTTATAACAAGTAAAATTATTAGTGCCCCTGTAAATGAGGTCACTGTGTGGCTACCCCTCTGATCCACCCCTTCCTGCTTTGCTACAGAAAATGTCACGACTGTGCTACCCTATAAAAGGAGTGTAGTGTGGGGTGGTTGGGGATGGGGGTGGGTGGCTGAGCCCTTCCCCTGCCGAAAAAGAAGAACCATGGACAAAAGAAACAAGGAGGTAAGAGCAGAAACAATCAGCCAGCAACAAATGCAGTAGCCCTGAAAGCTTATCTTAATGATAGATAAAACTGTTAAACCTGTAAAGCACCACCTGTAATAATTTCACAGAAGATATACCCTGTAAGAAACACTTTGCTACAGAGAAAAATAAAGCAATAACAGAAGATACAGTATACCTTGCAAAAGACAATCTGAATCAGAAGATTACAGCAGTAATCTGTTACCACACACGTGTAGGCACACCTTGTAATAATGCAGCAGAAGGTATACGCAGCAACAACAATTTGAATCAGAGAAAAATAAAGCAATAAAATGTTAGCAACAAACAGTAATGATCCCTGTGAGTACAAAATAAAAATAACAACACACAGTAAATCTGCCTAGGCAAAAGATGCCTTAATCAATTCCCTTGCTCTGGTAAGGTTCTTTGCTCTGTCCTTTTAAGCAACCTAGAAGAAAAGAGCTCAGGTGAAGCTAGGTGCCTTGGCCAGCAAACCTAGTCTTCCCTAGAAATATTTTTTTTTTTGCCTCTGTGCATAGTTATCATGAATAAGTTTATATTTATTTGTATGTTACTGCTACTATAATTAAAGTTTTGGTGATTTCTACAACTGCTCGTGGGTTTCCCCTATGCTTCCTGACCTGTGCCTCGATGACAGCTCAGAGTTGCACAGTATGCAAGTGGAGTTTGTAGGAATCAAACCCAGGTCTGTCTGCTGGATGTACCAAGTTATTCACAGCTTGATACTCTAACCTCTAGACTATACTACCTGTTGTTCTGGCTTGTCTTGATGGTCTCCTGTGTACATATGTGGGTGCATGTCTTACATCTTGACATGTTGCATGCTGTTGTTCCTCTTGTTTCTTGGTTATTATGGCACACTGGGAGTTTGTTATGAATTATTATGTTCAAGAGGCTGGGGGGCTGCTTATAGGCAATGACAGGTGGTTCAGGGAAGATGTCCTTCAGTGATTCATCTTTTCTCAGCATGGGTTGTAGTTATTTAATAATTTGCTGAAGGGGTTTTAGCACGGGGCTGTAAGTGACCACTAGGGGTGTGTGGTCAGTTTGATGTTTTTGTATGTATTCCAGCAGATTGCCTCATGGTATTTGTATAGTCCATTCAAATTCTCTATCAATTTGTCTTGGAGAGTGGCCCTGCTGAATTAGGGAATTCTGAAGAGTGGAGAACTGTCTGTCTCTTGTTCTCTCATCAGAGCGGATTCGATGATATTGAATTGCCTGACTGTAGATTACAGATTTTTTTGTATGTTTAGGGTGGAAGCTGGAATTATGCAGGTAGCAGTGTCTGTCAGTGGGTTTTCTGTAAAGAACAGTTTGTATATGTCCATGTTTAGTGATACTGACTGTGGTGTCAAGAAAATGTATGCCGGTGGTGGAGTATTCAATAGTGAGATTTATAGAGTGATGAAAGTTGTTAAAATCATGATGGAATTTTTTGAGAGAGTCTTTATCTTCTGTCCAAATCAGGAATATGTCATCAATACATCGGACATAGACAGATGGTGTATAGGGGTGGTGTTTAAAGAAATCCTCTTCTAAACAGGCCATGAAGAGATTAACATATTGTGGTGCCATTTTAGTGCCCATGGCTGTCCCCATGATCTGTAAAAAGTACTTGCCATTGAAGGTGAAGTTATGTGTCAAAATGAATTTTATTAGGGTGCTGACAGCGGTTTCTGGAATTTCTCCTGTGGATGTGTTTTCCTTTAAAAATTTCTGACATGCTGCTATGCCATCTTCATGTGGGATATTAGTGTACAGGGCAGTGACATCCATTGTGGCTGGGATAGTGTTTGTGGCAGTTGTCCAATTTGTTTGTTTCCTGAGGAAATCTGTGGTGTCCTAAAAAAACTGCTAGTAGTTTTTACTGGTGGTTTTAAAATGGATTCAATAAGTCCTGAAAAGTTTCCAGTGAGTGTGCCAATGCCAGAGGTGATAGGCTGTTCTGGATTCCCTGGTTTGTGTATCTTGGGTAGCATGCAGAATGTCCCCGGAATAGGTTTGTTGGGAATTAGTATTTTTAACTGTTCTTGGATGTTGTTTGGTAGCGACATAATGATTTGTTTGAGTTCTTCTGTATATTGTATAGTAGAGTCTTTAGTGAGTTCTCTATAATAAGCTGTACCTGATAGCTATCTGTGTGACTCTTTGATGTAATTTTCTGTGTTCATCACAACCACAGCTCCACCCTTGTCAGCTTGTTTTATTACAATGTTATGGTTGTTTTTCAGAGTCTGTATCTCCTTTTTTGCAGTGGTGTGATATTATACAGGAGTTTCTGCTGTTTGTTAATGATTTGGGAGTTTATTCTTCCATGGAAGCAATCGATATAGTCATCCAACTTGGAGTTGCATCTGCTCTGAGGGGTCCAGTCTGATGTTTTCTTTGTGCTATTATAATGTATTGTTTGTGTGTTGTTTTTATCAAAGAAATATTCTTTTAGATGAAGCCATCTAAAAAATTCTTCTATCTCACCACAGAATCTAATGTTATCAAATTCCTGTGTAGGGCAGAAAGTTAAGCCTGAATAATACAGATGTTTCAGCTTGTGCAAGTCCTTTATTAGACAGATTGATCACTGGTAGTTGTTGCAGTGTATTATCTTGTTCTACAGTGTTAGTGCTGTGGTTTACTTCCCCTGGATGAGTCAAGGTGTTGTTGTGGCTGCTGTCTTGTAGTTCTCTGAGTTTCCTCCTCTTCTGTGATAGGGCTGCCTGGAGAGCTTTTTGGTACTGTGTTTGGAGATCACAGCTAAATCCTGGTAATACATTGTTGTTGTTTCCATGAAGTGGTGTGTGAAAGTTCAGAAAATTTATTTTTAAGGTGAGATTTTCTAGCGTATATCTGATGAATAAGGTGGTTCCTGAGTTTCTCAGATGTCCTATGACATAGTTGTCCTGCATACCTTGAATTGTATGTAGTTTGTAGAGTGTTGTAGATCTGAAGTCCTTTATGTATAATGTTCTATGTTTTGCATGTAGTTAGGAAGCAGATGTCACTGTCAAGTTTGGCATCATTTTTCTTCATGTTGCAGAGTTGACATTGCAGACAGTGAATTGCGGTATCTTCCATTATTTTATAAAAAGAGATTCCAGCCATATTCGTCCTTGGAATACAGGAGATGATGGAGAGTTTGATACCTTTTATTGGACCAAGTGTCTTGTGCAAAGATAGAATTATACACAAAAGTTCAGGGCCTCACAGGTCCATTGTTCAGGTGAATAGCAAAACTGAGCAACATAAGCAGTATTTATATCCACTGTGGAGCAATTTAAACAAATAGCAGGAAGTGAAGTAGGAAAGTGATAAAATGGGACTATAGATAAAACACCTGTGTAAGATGCAAAGTAAAAAAATGAAGCACGAGAAGAATTGAGGGGGGACTAAGTAGGAACAGGTCAGTAGGAGATGAAAGGAAGCTTGAAAGGGAAAACAAAGGACCAGACAGGAGCACAGATAAGAAAGATCTGAGATCAGAGGTTGGCTGTAAGAGTAGAACAGACAGGAGATGCCTAAGAAATGTACGGAAGTCAAAACATTAGAAGAAACAAAAGAGCAAAGGCCGAGATAAGCAGAGTGTGAGGTAATATACACAGTAGGTGCAAAACAATCAAGAAGTGGGTAGGACTGAGCTAAAGAGTTAGTAGGAGAGGCAGGGAGGATGTAAGGTACAGGTAAAAAAAGCAAATTAGGCAGGAACTCAGAAAAAAACAATAACAAGAGAAATACAGAACCAAAGTGTGGTAAATAATGTCTTCATTTAGTCCACAATAAAAAGAGAATTACAGTTTCCCATAGTGTGTCATGAATCCAATGTCCCAATTCAGTCCAGAAATGTTAGATTTAAATTGTTTAATATATTTCAATTCCCATGTCCTTCTGTCCTGTGTGTGTTTTTGAAGTTGCCACTTAGTATCAAGACAGATAAATCCAAGAGAGAGAGAGTGATCTGTTTGTGAAAAATGGTTTCCTACTGGTGTGCTGCTAACCTGGTTTACTATTGTGTGTCGGTGGTGATTCATCCTGGTTTTCAGTGGTTTACTCGTTTCCCCAATATAGCATCCATTTGTGCACTTCTTGCACTGAATTAGGTAAACAACATTACTGGACTGACATGTGTAGGATCCATTAATTTGTATTATGCTGTTCTGATTTGTCTTGATGGTGGCCTGTGTGCATATGTGGGTGCAGGTCTTACATCTTGCCATGTTACATGCTGCTGGCCCTCTTGTTTCTCAGTTATTATGGTCTGTTGGGAGTTTGTTATGAATTATTATGTTTGAGAGGCTGGGGGCTGCTTATAGGCAATGATAGGTTGTTCAGGGAAGATGTCCTTCAGTGTTTCATCTTGTCTCAGCATGGGTTGCAGTTCTTTAATAATTTGCTGAAGGGGTTTTAGCATGGGACTGTAAGTGATCACTAGGGGTGTGTGGTCAGTCTGATGTTTTTTCCTGTATTCCAGCAGATTGTCACGGGGTATTTGTATGGCTTGTTCAAATTCTCTGTCAATTTGTCTTGGAGAGTGGCCCTCCTAAATTAGGGAATTCTGAAATGTGGAGAGCTGTCTTTCTCTTGTTCTGTCATCAGAGCAGATTTGAAGGTATCAAACTCTCCATCGTCTCCTAGGTAAGGCATACTGAGCCAGAATAGCTGGTTTTCAGAGGTGTCTTGGGGAAGGGGGTACATTGGAAGACAATACAGTGGGAAAAGTACAGAGTTAGCAACAGTGTACATGTAAACAGGAATAGGCACTTAACAGCACCATCATGGATAGGTGGCGTAGGTCTTCTGAATTTGTACATTTACTATTTCTCTACGTGACCAGCAGTGGCATTGAAATGGCTTATTTCTTATACTGAAACTTAAAACCCTTCAATGCATTATTCTTTTACCTCAACTGAACATACATACATGAAAAAGCCAGCAGATAGAGGGCTTACGGTTATCAAGTCTGCTCATGGGTGCAGGTCCCCCTCAGTATTTACTGAAGAACCTGCCCCCCCAACCCTTTCTACCCCCTCACTAACACCCTTCCCACACACATCCCCTTCCACATGTAAATTTTCCCTTTACTCTGTACCATCCTCTCTTGAAGTCAGCCACCGTCTTCAGGGTGACCACCTGCTTCAGCAACTTGTTCCACTTGGCCATCACCCTCTGAATGAAAAAGTGCCTCCTTATCTCTATCCTGAATCTACCCCCTGACCCCCATCAGCTTTAGACTGTGTCCACTAGTGGACTTATTTCCACTAAGGCTGAAGGGACTCTCAGTGTTCACCCTGTTGATACCATTAACCTACTTGAAGATCTCAGTCATGTCCCCCCTATCACTTGTATCCTCCAGGGAGTACATGTTGAGCTTTCTTAGCCTCTCTCTCTCTCCTTATACAGTAAGTATTGCCCTCCTGGCCCTAGATCATTTTCATTGCCCTTCTCTGGGCCATTTCCAGCAAGCGGACATCCTTCTTTAGGAAAGGGCACAAATACTGCACACTGTACTCCAGGTGTGGCCTCACCAGTGATCTGTTCAATATCAGAATGACCTCTGCCTTTCTACTTGTAATTCCTCCAGCCATGCACCCCAGCATCTAGTTTGCTTTGGCTGCTGCCCTCTTGCACTGTGCCAAGTACTTTAGGTCAGTCTTGATCATTACTCCCAGGCAGTGTTGGAATTATACTTCCAGAACTACCAGGGCCCTAAAAAGTTTGGATTAGGGACCATCTGCGGCTTTGCTAAATCAGTGTGTAAGGCATGCCAAAGGGTCAAATGGAGATCTGAGTGCACTAAACAGTACTCATTAGTTTGTGTACCCCATTGTTTCTTAGGAAAAACAAGCATACAATGCAAAGCCTTGTGTTACGTGGCTTTTAATGGATTTTCTAAAAACTATAAATTTGAGCATGGCATGTTATTTATTTGTAAACTACTGCCACCTGGGAAAGAGACACTGAGCCAAAGCTTATTTCTAGCCATGATTCAGGAGAGGAAAACAAGGTGGTATGAAGTTAAAAGGAAAAAAATGGGGGGCGCTATGGAGCCCGAGCAGAACGGTTGCACTCAACGTCGGCTCCTCAGTACCAAGAGCAAGAAATTACTCAAATATTACTTTTCCTGAATATTTATTGGATCTTAGTATTTTATTGGTTGCTTATACATTCAACAACAACATGGGGAATCCTCATTGGGATCAAAGCGCAAATGACCCGGAAAAAGGGAAACAAGCAGCGGTGGGTCTTTTGGCCCGATCTACAGTGGCAGCTGAAGTTGATCCTGGGCAAAGTTTGAGGACCAAGACACTGCAAACTTTAGGCCACAAAATGCAGTGCTTGATGCTGTCTGTCTCTGATTTGAACACCAAGATGGACACATTTAATTCTAGGGTCACAACAGTGGAATTGACTGTGGACTGCCTTACAACAGAAATGACTTGAAGTTGAGAAACAAGCCTCAGTAGCCACAGGTGCATCCACAATGGAGGTGAAAGAAGTTCAGCACTTCCGAACGAGGTTGGAGACCCTGGAGAACCAGGTTCGATCAGCTAACTTACTAATACTTGGACTTCTGGAGGGCATCAAAGGGGACCACTCAATAATGTTTATTAGGGAATGGCTGTCAGAAAAGCTGCAGACAGAGGGGGATATGAATGCCCTTCAAATATAAAAAGTTTACCGAATCACACCGCGTGGGCAGACGAAGGCCACAAATCTCTCTTGCACTCTCATGGTAGTGACCACAGGACTGGGAGAACAAGATTGCATTCTCACAATGGCACGAATATGTGGTCCTATTTCTCAAGATGGCCAGCAAATACATATTTTCCCTGATATTAGTTACACAACTAGACAATGCTGCAAGAAGTTTAACGGGGTTCATCGCAAACTACTAGAGGTGAATATACCCCATGCCATTGTTTTCCCAGCCCATCTGTGCATTGTACATCAAGACAAAATTTGAGCATTTTCCGATCCAGTGGAAGCTGGCAAGTGGGCCAAAAAAGTGAAGGCAGCCCTTCAGGGGAGAACAGCAGAAGAGGAGGGAAATATAGAAGATGAAGATAATCTGGACTTTTGACTTGAGAACTCTGCTTTTCTACAGGTTTCTTTCTTTCCCTTTCTCAATCTAATGCCTAACTTAAGTCTGCTTAGCTGAGTCCCAGCAGGCTGTCATTCATATGCCATGATCCTGAATCTCATATTAATCAGTTGGAACAGTGTTTAAACTTGTAATTTGGTTTGATTACTAAACCTCTGTTTGGAGGCTGTTGTTTCTTGAAGGGTTCTCTGATCCTTAGTTGTTACCATGTTAAGGGGGTTCAACCTTTATCTTGAAAATATTTGAGGGCCTTTAATTAAGGCTTACAATATTTGTTACATAGAAACATAGACTTTGATGGCAGATAAGGACCACTTGGCCCACCCAGTCTGCCCATTTCCCTACCTACTGGATAAGCTGCAGATTCTAGTTAACCAACAGCCTACTTCCTGCAACTCCCAACTATAATTGCCTTGTGTCTGTCCCATGCATGTTTGAATTCCCCCACTGTTTTAGACCCAACGACCTCCTCAGGAAGGTTGTTCCATGTATCCACCACTCTCTCCATGAAAAAAGAATTTCTCACATTACCCCTGAGCTGTCCCCCCTCTATCTTTAAATTGTGCCCCCTTGTTCTTACACATCTCTTTTTCTGAAAGATGCTACCCTCCTGGACTTTGTTGATTCCCTTGAGGTACTTGAATGTTTCTATCATATCCCCCCATCCCTCCTTTCATCAAGAGTATACATATTAAGCTCTTTCAGTCTCTCTTCATATGGCTTCTGCTGCAGAAACTGCACCATTTTAGTTGCCCTCCTCTGGACTGCTTCCATCCTGTCTATGTCCTTGCATAGATGAGGTCTCCAAAACTGCACACAGTACTCCAGATGGGGTCTCACCAACTGTCTGTACAGAGAGATAACCACTTCCCTTTTTCTACTTGTAATGCCCCTTCCTATGCATCCCAGTATCCCCCTGGCTCTCCTTACAGACTTTTCACATTGCTTACCCACCGTTAGGTCATCTGATATAACTACCCCCAGGTCCCTTTCCATTTTGTTGTTGTTAGTACCTCCCTGCTATTGTGTACTCTTCTCCTGGGTTTTGTTTCTCAGGTGCATTACTTTGCACTTCTTTGTACTGAATCTAAGTTGCCCACATGTCTGACCATTCCTCCAACCTTGCTAAGTCCCTTCTCATCTTTCTACCTCCCTTGTGTATCAACTCTGTTACAGATCTTTGTGTCATCTGCAAAGGCATACCTTTCCCTCAGACCCTCTGCAATGTCACCTATAAAGATGTTAAGAGGACTGGACCAGTACTGAGCCCTGCAGTACTCCACTAGCAACCCCCTTTCTTGGAATGTATGTTCCATTCATTATTACCTTCTGTGTCCTGTTGTGCAGCCAGTTTGCTAACCAGGCTACCACCCTGGGACCCACTCCCAGGCTGGCTAATTTGATTATTAATCTTTTGTGCGGGACTATGTCAAATGTCTTGCTAAAGTCTAGGTAGGCCATATCTACAGCCCCTCCCTGGTCTATTACTTTGGTCACCCAGTCGAAGAAATCAATTAGATTCATCTGACATGACCTTCCTGCTGTAAATCCATGCTGCTTTGGGTCCTGTGCCCTGCTGGCCTCTAGGTACTCAATAATTCTTTCTTTCAGATGTGATTCCATCATTTTCCCTACCACTGAGGTCAAACTTACAGGTCTGTAGTTTCCCGCTTCTGCCTTGCTCCCACTTTTGTGAAGGGGAATCACATCTGCCCTCCTCCAGTCCTCAGATACCGCCCCATCCTGCCATGATCTGTTAAAAAGCATGGTCAGTGGTGTCACTAGGTCCTCCCTTAGTTCTTTTAGGATTCTGGGGTGAATCCCATCAGGCCCTATTGCTTTGTCCACCTTGGGTTTTAGGAGTTCTTTCAGGACTCTTTCATGTGTGAATGAACTGGTGTCAACCCCCCTACCCAGAGTGCTTCTATTGTCTGGTTTAGGTAACTCCTCCTCATCTTCTTTTGTGAATACTGAGCAAAAGCATTCATTCAGTATCTCTGCCTTTTCACTGTCTCCATCTGCCCACCTCCCCTCTCCTTTATTAATCTTCACTATCCCTCCCTTAACCTTTCTATGCTCCCTAATGTACCTACAAAAGGTTTTATTCCCCTTCTTAACTGAGTTGGCTATTTTTTCTTCGGTTTGGGCCTTTGCTAGTCTGACTGCCTTCCCCACTTCTTTCTGCTTTAATTGATACAGTTCCCTGTCATACTCCTTCTGTGATTCCTTATACTTTTTGAATGCAATCTTTTTCTCCTTAACCTTCCCTGCCACCTCGTTTGAAAACCATAGTGGTTTTTTACTCCACTTTGTTTTCTTTATTTGTTTCACACAAAGGCTTATTGCCTCTATGATGGCAGTTTTGATTTTTCTCCATTGTTCTTCCACCCCTCCTTTTTGGTCATTTTAGTGCATTTTTCAGGTATTCTCCCATTTTACCAAAGTCAGCTCTTCTAAAGTCCAGTATCCTTGTTTTTGTATGGCTTATCTCCATGGTTGTGCTCATTGTGAAGCACACTGTGCAGTGGTCGCTTGTTCCCAGATGTCCACTGACTTCTAAATTTGTGATCCTCTCTCCATTTGAGAGTACCAGGTCTAATATTGCTCCCTCCTGAGCGGGTTCCAACACTAGCTGTCTAAGGCATGCCCCCTGCAGGGCATTGTTGCTGCCATATATTGGCTCTAAATGAGCGCACCTTTTTTCTTTACTGTCATATAACTTTAGGTGACTAGCATGTCAATATGTTCCCCCTGGAGGGGTAGTTCTCTGTTGGACATTACTGTGGACAATTACAGCAAGGACCTAGGCACGCTGCTCATTGGCTCCGATTCAGTTACTAAATTTAACTTTAGTGTTCTTTATTCTGCACTACTTGATGTGATATTCCCCCAGTGATGTATCATTAATATGGTAGATGCACGTTTAAATCCTATGATTAAGGGGCTCTGTGCCCCGTTGGTATTGTACTTATATGGACTGTATACCAAATGGTATGTTATTGATGTACAAATTGATAAACTAATAAAGTTTAAAAAAAGGAAAAAAGCAACAATGTAGACATTCATTTATTTACTTATTTATTTGAAGATAGGGAGGTGGGGGAAAACAGTGCAATCTAACAAGGTGCAATAAATACAAAACATTATGAAATGGGTAGATATAATGTTGAATTCTGATTGGCTGAGAGCTGCCTTCAGCTGGTCCGTTATCCCAGCACAATGGCCCTTCTGATAGTAATATGTTTAAAAAATGCATAAAATTTGTTTAAAATTACCCATTTCATAATCGCAATAAGGCACTTCAGGATGTGTGTTATGGTAAGCTAATTGCCCTTCTCGGGTGGTGGAAGCACTCCGCTATGCCTCGTACTTTGATCCACCCTAGGTGGGCAATTATCTCACCACAATACACACCCTTTCATGCATTATAGCTTAAATAACAAATGTACAAAAAGCAAATACCAAGTGCAGAGAAATACACTACAATAAGGTGCATGAAGTTTTAATAAATTTGCAAATGTACAAAAGCAATACAAATACAGAGAGGGAGCAATACTGTAAATTGGTGAGGGTGGATGGAGGGACGAGTATACAGTGCAAATGCGAGGCAAGGGACAGCCGTGTCTGGAGGGTGGTGGTCAGCAGCTTTTGACATGATAAATTATATCAAGATAAAACAATGAAACTGCAGTTAAAAACTGAATAAAATGTACTATGCTGTACATAGCAGCATAGCCCTAGAGCATATCAATCATACAGCTGAGCTTCATCATTATGTTGGTTTGTGCATGCGCAAGCAACATCTTGCGGTAGTAGCACTTTCAGAGGTGTGTCAGTGTTGTGGCCAATGTAGGGGACACTTTATTGGGTGCATCCCTCAGCTGCCAATCAGTGAGCATGCTGGCAATGACAGCAGTTTCAAAGAGAGCCACGGAGTTGAAAGAAATCTGATGCACCAATGAGGTGCAGTTTCCTCATTGGAGCATCAGATGACAAGACTCCATTATGTGCATTTTCTGGTGAAACATTCTATAAATATGGTGGCTCCTGACGCCCACCACACAATCCCCACAAAGCCGACATCAGGGAGGCCCAATCCCCATGTCAGCATGTCCCACCCAGTTCAATTTGTTTGCCGACGGGGGTGCCCAGTCCCCATCGGCATCATGTTCCACTCCCCACGCACACACTTTTTTTGCTAACAGGGTGCCAAGTTCCCATTGGCATCGTGTTCCTCTCCACGCACACACTTTCTTTGCCAATGGGGGTGCCCAATCCCTGTCGGCATCATGTCCCCCCCAAAACTTGTGGCACACTGGGAGCCGACCCCAGTGTGCCCAAAATCATTTTTTAGCTGTAAATAGAAAACCTTCCCCCAATGTCTGGTTTCTTTTTTTCACCTGTAAAAAGAAAAAGGTCTCTTGTTGCCCGGCACTGCCCCCCAACCCGCACCCACCCTCTGCACACCCCACCTCGCCACACCCCCCACCCCATACTTACCTCCAGAGGGCTGGCACTGTGATCTTCTGTGGAGCAAAAACATGACTAAACTCTTCAAAAGCCGACCAGGAACTGAACAAAATGCGGTAAGCTTTATAATGGCAAGCAATGGAGGGGTTTCAACTTAGGTGGATATCTCAGCCATTTTTGAGGGTTTTGGTACCAGATTTTCAACATAGGGTTCTTGGGACCCCGCCTCATAAACACATGCACTGTCATCTCATTACTCAGTCCCAAAAGATGATTTTGTGGTCACTGCACGGAATTACCTTTTGGTACAGATTAACAAAATGACAGTGCCACTGTGCATGAGGTGGTGTCCCAAAAAGCCCATGTTGCAAATATGGTGAAAAAATCCCAAAAAAGGACTGCGTTACGAGCGTGCATTGCTCAGTTTCCATGCACGCTCGTAACTGCAACAATTTTTATTATGTTCACTCCAGATTTTCAACATTGCCATTTTTTCACACCTCCTTATGAACAGTACAGCTGTCATTTTTCACATCCTGCCGAAATGTGTTTTCGCACCTGTGGAGCACAATGGCCCGGTTGCTGTGGGAAATCAACTTTCAGGACAGATTAACAAAATCATAGTGCCACTGTTCATGAGGGGAGGTCCCAAAATGCCTATATTGAAAATGTGGTTAAAAAATCCCAAAAATAATTGCGTTACGGGCGTGCATTGCGCAGTTTCTACACACGCTTGTGACTTCACCAATTTTTCATATTTTCACTCCAGATTTTTAACATTGCCATTTTTTTACACCTCCTCATGAACAGTACAGTTGTCATTTTTCACATCCTGCCCAAAACGTGTTTTCACACCTGTGACGCCAAATTGTGCAATCGCTATGCAAAATCACCTTCCGGCTAATGAACTGATTATGCCACTGTTCATGAGGTAGGGTCATAAAAAGCCCATGTCAAAAATCTGGAGTGAAAATACCTACGAACACCTGGGGTGTTAGGGTTTTCAATCGTAACACTCCACCCTGTAGAGACTGACAGGTGTCAGGGGTGTGACTTGGTATCATCGGCTGTAATGCTCACTCCATTCCAGCCCCACCCTGCAGCCAGTGACAGACATTGAGGTGTGCCTTAGAGTCTTCATCCCCAAAGTTTGCCCCATTCTCATATACTGCACCCATCTCAGCATATTTCCTTATGGAATGGGGTGAGCGTAAGGCCCGAAGACCCCAAGGAACACCGCAACACTAGTCAGTGTCTGCAGGGTAGGGTGAGGTGAAATGACATGAGCATTATGGCTGATGACCCAAAGGCACACCCCAATGCCTGTCAGTCTCTGCAGGGTAGGGGTGGGGTAGGCGTCAGTTCAATACTTCACTGCCATTCCTATTACGCATCTCTCTAACTCCTGCACCACCGATGCCAATGCCAGCAAGACAACATTCGGCATTGACAAATGCTTGTTTAAAATGCAGCTGCTGGCCACGTTTACTGCTTCTGGAATATATAAATGCTTCCTATGAAAATATTGGCCCAGATATTCAAAAGAGTTGAGCCATGCGCAATAGGGTTGCGCCTGCGCAAGTCGGAAATTGCGCCATTCTGCAATATTCAGCAGGAGGCAGTTGTGCCCCCAAAATCATGCTGAGCAACAGCGCAATAATAATGAAGGCATGCGCAACCAAAGGGGGAGGAACCGTGCATAAATGGCACAGTGTGATATTCAACGACTTGCGCCATGCGCAATAGGGGAGCAAGCGGAAGTTGCACCATAGCAGAAATGAGGCAAAATAAAAAGGAGCAAGGAAGAGGTGCAAGAACTCTACGGGGAAGCCACATGTGTCAGAGACAGAGGCAGACACACAGGGCAGGAGGCACAAACAGGGCAGACCAGAGAAAGGTCACTCTGAACAGCCAGGCACAGGGAAGGTGTGGGGAGCCACACAGCACAGAGGCTAGCACAGGCAGGTGTACCCGGTGGAGGGGAGGTAGCAGCCAGGACAGTGGGGGGAATACATCAACAGCTGCCGGAGGACACAAGCCAGGGACATGGTCAGTGCCACCTTCCACATGGAGGCCATAATGAGGGGGTTAAGAAGGTGGGTGGCAGGGGGGGTGGCCGTGGAAGGGCCCGTCGGCAGTATGCACCCAACAGGCAGTACTGAGCGCTCCAGCTTTGAGCTGTACACTGATACTGAGATTGTGGGCTGGTACCGCCTGAACAGGGCAATTCTGAGGTGGCTCTGTGAGCTGTGCAGTGATGTGATGCAGGCACCCACACGACGGAGCCATGCCCTGTCAGTGGAGACCAAGGTAACAGCCTGCATGTGCTTGCTCACCATGGGTACCTTCCAGAGACCAACTGGGGACACCACAGAAATAACCCAGTTGGCCATGTCACACCACCTCACCCAATTCCTCAGTGCACTGCTGCCACATGCTGAGGAGTACATCCATTTCCCCAGCATAGTGGCGGAGCGCACAGCAAACATACAGGAGTTCCACAGGGTAGCACGTATGCCTGGCATGCTAGGGGCAATAGACTGCACCCATGTGGCCATACTGACACCACCTGGCCCCGAGGGGGCTGTATACATGAATCGCAAGGGCTATGCCAGCATCAACTGCCAGGTGGTGTGCAATGCCAGGGGGCACATCATCAATGTCTGTGCCACGCACCCTGGGGGAGCACACAATTCTTTCATCTGGCACCAGTTGGCACTGTGCCTCAGATTCGACAGTGGGGGCATCCCCACTGGACACCTAGTGGGTGAGTATGCAAACCACATGGACAATCATAGGGCTTGGGGGGGGGCATGGCCAGAAGTGGCAAGGGTAGTGGCCTACATGGCCTGGGATAGGGCGATGCTGATCACAAAACTAACATCCACCCTCTACACACAGGTGACAGTGGATACCCACTCCATCCCTGGCTGCTCACACCCTACCGGTGGCCAGCGACCTCATCGCAGCAATGCTACAATAAGGCACATGCCACCACACGTAATGTCATCGAGCGGGTGTTCGGGATGCTGAAGGCACGTTTCTGTTGTCTGGACACCTCCGGTGGTGTCCTACAGTACAGCCTCTCAAAGGCCTGCAGGATATTCCTGACCTGTTGCATCCTGCACAACATGGCCAACAAATGTGGGATAGCCATACAGGTCGAAGAGCGGGACAGCGATGGGAATGATGGGGATGCCGGTGATGATGGTGATGGGCAGCCCCCCCTTGGCCGACAGGACCCCTGACTGCTCTGGCTGGCACAGCTGCACCGGAACACCATCACGGAGGAGCACTTCAGCCAACTCAGGTAAGTCATGGGACCATGCGCAACCACCAGTGGCCAAGGCACAACCCACAAACACATATGGACACACACCAGGGGTGCATGCCATCAAGGGACGTGGCAGGGCACAGAGGCACACACACAGCCAGCGATGGGTGAGGATTAACATGCCACGCTGAAGGACACACACACACACACAACGCAACAAATGTGCACAGAGAGCAGAAGGCACACTGACCCAGAACGCACACCCTAGCAACACACATGTCCACAGGCCACCAGGCCCACTGGCTGTCCATGTGCGTGTGTCAGATGCTGAGCACCATTGCACTTTGGTGTACAGCGCAATGCAGGCATCATCATGCTCACGCAACTGCAGACAGCAGCTGGGAGGGTGTGCAGGTGGACTGTGTGTCCGCGTGCAGGGCCGGGTACCAACCCGTGCACTGCCCACTAACACACACAATGCACACAGGGCAGCACCAGACAGTAGCAGTGCTGGGGACAGGTCAGTCATGTGACAGTGTCACGGCTGCCAAGGATGCGTGGGCGGCCCCGCTGAGACCCGCCAGCACTGGCAGGCTGACCACTGGCCTCATGGGGTGGCACCATTGGTGTCCCAGGGGTTCCACTGTGTGAACGTGACCGTGCTCGCGCAGGGGTCTGCAGCACACCGAACATGCCTGCACCAGGAGTGTTCGGGATGCCCACAGCTGAACCCGGCATTGACAGGGTGGGAGTCGCATGATGCCGGGAACGGGGGGGTGGAAAGTGCACTGCATGGTGTCCACGATGCATGGGCACCTGACTGTGTGCCCATTGTGGCCATGACAGCAATGAATGCCTGTGCATGCCTATCAATGGCAGCAGTCACATCCTCCCGCAAATGGTCCATCCCTGCCAGGATCAGTGCGGTGTCCCTGCTGCGACGCTCCTCTGCCCACTCCAGAGCCACACACAGTGCATCCATAGACCTTGCAAGCAGATGGACCGATGCTCGCAGTAGGCGGGTGTGCTCATCCAAGAGGTCATCAGCCTCCTCGGCATCCTGTCCCTCAGGGTGTGCATGGCCCTGATATTCAGCACCCCTTGAGCGTGGGTGCTGCGAACCATGACCAGGTCTGGGCATGTCCACAGGTGGTGCACAGATGCCGCTGCTAAACCCTGTACCCCCAAGTCCAGTGGACGACTGCTGATGCTGCCCCTCCGGCTGCAGCACCCCAGGGCTCAGTGGTGCCACTGCAGTGGCCGCAACAGTCCCACTGTCTTGAACAGACACCAGTGCTGCCCCACTGGTGCTGACAGGCACAGCCTGGGACTGTGCTGACATGCAGGCCTCCACAGTGGCACCACCCACAGCCATGGGCACAAATTGCCCTGCTGTGTGGCCATCCTGTGGCACACACATGTCACTGCCCATGAAGGTCATGTCATCATCACTGATGCGGGACTCTGCCCGGGCCACAGCCACAGCCACAGCGTGCTGGCATCCTTGGATGCCAGCATGCTGGGACACAGGCAGGGCTTCCTCCACACCTGTCACAAAGACATCAGTGTGGACAGCCAGGCAGCCCCACTGTCGCATTGATCCACATATACCTGTGGAGGTGGATGGTCCCACCTCCGACTCCATCCGACTGTCTGCAGTGGACAGGCCCACCACCGCTGACCCATGCAGATGATCAGGATCTGTAAGGGAAAGCAAAGTCGCGCTACTGCATGTGACCTACCTTGTCCCCCCCCATAGACAGACCATGACTTACCATACAGTGATGGGCCACCACCCGTCTGGAAGCCACCACCGGAACACCCCTCAATGGCACTGGGCTGGATGCTTCCAGCAAGCCTCTCCTCATGAGACTAGCTGTACCACCTCCGGCTGTCCCCACCTGTTGCAGCGATGCTGCCTGGCGGCAGCCACCTTCTCCTTACCCTTCTCCTGTCCGTGCCCATCTTCTTCTTACTACCTGCACGAGTGCTTAGTGGCTGCCATGCAGTTTCACGGCACGTGCCACCTTCTCCCATGCAGCAGCATGGGCCTGAGGGGTTCCCCGCCGTCCACTGAGCAGTGGCTCCTGATCCAGGTAGGCCTCAAACAGGGCCTCAGTTTCAGCCTTTGTAAAATTTGTCCTCCTCCTCCACCCACCACTGTTTTCCTCCTCTCCAACAACCTGCTTGGTCATTATGTAGCCTGTAAGAATGGTAGTTGTTACCTGTGACTGTGCAGTCCCATGCATGTCCCTGAATCCACAGTCCACACTCCCAAACAGCATGCAACTCACCAATAAACTGCAGTAACCGACTATGGCCACTGCAGCACATTGTCGCACCTTTATAGCGCAATCCATGCAAATGAGGAGAGGAGCAACTTTAAGTAGATGCAAATTGCAGTGCTGCGCCATTGAATGGCTGATTAGATGATTTTCATATGACGGCTGAATATCATGCTGTTGCGCTTTGTGCAATTGTGTTAATCGTGCTGAGCCAATGGTGCAGTCCTGTGACATGCGTAGTACACCTCACTGCACATGCCTGGGTTGCTAACGCAGGCGTCTGCTGTGCTGATGACATGGTGTCTGCGGTAGGCAATGCAGAGCATGGCCACCAGTGCGCCAGTGGCGCTATAGCTATGGTCACTACATGGCGCTGTGGCACTGGGCCATCATAGGTGCAATGACCCAACTGCCCGGTAGTCTGCTATGGAGCTGGCACACAGGCAGCCAATCGCGCTACATGCATTGTCATCCGATGGCGCTGTGCGTGGCCTTGTGCCAGAGTCCCTTGACCCTGTGCCCGACCTTTGCCCCCTTGGCACCATGTGTCAGGCATAGGTGCACCTCTATCACGCTGTTCGGTAACAGCGCGATAGGGAATGGCAGCGCTGTACCGCACAGCATCTGCACGTGGGGAGCCGCGCTGCAGAGCGCCATATTGCCTACTATAGCTGCTAGAATGGCGCACAGATGGGCAGCACAGTGGACAGCAATTGAGCTGGCCAATCTGGTGGCCATTGTTGAGCCACACCATGGGCCTGTCTTCAGGGAGGCTCCGCCGGACAGGGCTAGGACCCAGGTGTGGCAGGAGGTGGCCACTGCCCTGGAAGAGGCCACAGGATGGGGGCATAGTGTTGAGCAGTGCAGGCACCGCTATGGTGACCTGCACAGGAGGGAGCCGGAGCTACTGGCCTGACTGTGGGCACGTGCCAGGAGGGGCATGGTGCCACATCCAGGTAGGGGTTCTGTCACACTTTATCGTCCATATGAGTCACAGTGTTGTATGTGTCCAGCACATAGGGAGAGACCATATGGGGTTGGCCGTGGCGGTGTTCACAGGGTGTGGGGTGGGTGGGTCTGGCTGGGTGGGAGGCACACACCTTAAGGCAGGGGGACATTGCTTTGGGAATGTACTGATGTTCATCTCTCCTTTTTTTCCCCACAGGCCCGGATGAACTCCACAGATTGCGGGCAGAGTGGCGGAGGGGGGAGGACAATGCAGCCAGGTGGGGTGAGGGCCATCAACGCCCACCTGACCGGCCCAATGAGGGTGAGTGCCATACATCCATGATTAGTATTGCATGCTGTGTGACAGGGTGGGCAGCGGGGCATGGCCACCATTCATCGACATCACTGCCATGCAAGCAACTTGTTACAGTCAACATTGTCCAGTAGCAATGCATGTCTGGGTGTGTGTCACTGGAGGTCCATGCATGCACCAGGTGCATGGCTGTGCCACTGCCTTTGCACCACATAGCCATGTCACTAAACGGCCACGGTGGTGCTGTGCGTGACTTGGCCGGTGGATGTGTGCAGCGTTCCACATGGCTGTATGCGCCTGGGTGAGCAGGTCCTGTGGACGTGATCACTGCGGGTGGTCACACACCATCACAGTGGTATGTCCCATGGCCGTATGCCATGCACAGTGGGCGGGCTGTATGGGGTTGTGCATTCACACCTATTGACTGTGCTCCCTTGTCCTAGGTACACGCCATCTCAGGGACATTCGGGACACCTTACGGGAGCTCCTACAGATGGCCCTCAAGTCCCTCAACAAACTGAGGAGGCTTGACACAACCGGGGTGCTGCAGAGGCACAGAGGCCGGAGGTCCCAGAGTGAGGAACGGTGGTCCAGATGAAAGTCCTTCAGACCATTACTTCTACCCCCGGACCACCCTCACACCCTCCTATCCCATCCCATTTGTCCACCCTTCTCCCACCCACCCCACCTTGTTTGTGTCCCTCCCAAGCTTGTATATAGTTTTATTGTTGTACATAGTTCACTTTTATATTTACAATACATTTGAATTTGATATGAATACTGTGGTTGTCTCTGATTTGCAGCGGGCTATAGGTGCTCAGCTGCAGTGGTGTGCATGGCATCAGGGGTGATGCAGTCATGGGTATGTGTGTGTGTCCGTGTGGAGGTGACTATGGTATGGGGGTAGATATCAGTCAGTGTCTCTGGTGTGTGTGTTGTGCCCTGTGCACTGGATGACTGTGTGCAGTGGTCCATGGCGCGTGCTCTGTGTCTATGGCACACCCATTGGCCCATCCATGGCCTGTGCAGCCAACACACATGCCTGTCTGTGACCTGCATGGTCCACTGGCATGTCAGTGGTGGCATTCCCTGTAGGGCGGACACTGTACCAGTCACTTTGCTGGGTTGCCCCTGTCACTGGTGTGGTGCATACCTGGCTCGGATGGTACTGTGGGCAACACAGTCATTGTCCCACCTCCATGCTGTGGCTTGTGTGTGTTGCAGGGGATGTGCCCCACTGTCTGCGGCTTGTGCTGTAGGTGACTACTGGTGGTGTACGGGTCCACAGTGCTTGCGGAGGGTGGCTGGCACTCCAGTGCCAAGGTGGACTGTGGGTTGTGTGTACACGGCTTACATGGGCCCACAATGGGGGCTTGGTTGCCCCACCACTGAGTCCCTGTTTTGTTGTGCCCTTGGGTATGGGTGTCTGTCCATACCCTGTGTGGCATCCAGTGTGGTGCATGCGTCCACGCACCACTGTGGGTGTCTGTGCTGGCTGTTGTGGCCAGTGGTGGGTTGGGGTGTGTCACTGGAATACTGTGCAGGGTGCTGTACCACTGGTGGTGGTGTCAAGGGCACGCCCGTCCCATGTGGGGTACCTCTTGTGCCAACGCGTGGTCAGTCTCTCAGCAGTACCTTGGGGGGACTGTGCGTGGTGGCACTGTGTCTGCCATTGTTGCATAGCCATGTGCTGCAGCCCACTGATGGGTGCTCATGGTGGGGCTGGCTTGCATGGTTCTGTGGTGCACAGGGTTGCATTGACACAGTGGGGGTGGTGGCATGCATGGGGTTTCCTGCAGTGGTGGTCACTGCTCATGGGGGTGTCTGGGGTCCGCGGTGGCAGGGTGTGCTGTGCACTGGGGGTGGCACGGGTGGTCAGCCCTCCTTGTGTGCCAGTCACAGCTTGCCGGTACGTGTGATGGGGCACCATGGCCAGGCTGTGGGTTGTTTGCTTGTCTCCATGGGCCAGTGGTTATTCCAGTCCTCCCCCAGTTGTGTTGTGCTTGGGGTGTGGGGGGACGATGTCTGTTCTGCTGTGTGTTCCTGTGCCCATCTGTGGCATGGGTGGTGGTCCCCTACCTCCCTGATTGTGCAGTTACATTGCTCTGCAGCTGGTGGGCTCCCTGGTTGCACTATGGCACCTCTGGACTGCTCAGCTGAACATCCCTTGTTGCGCTATGGCACATCAGATCTGCTCAGCTTCCTCTCCCTAGTTGCGCTATGGCACAGGTGGTGCGATATTCAGTCGTCAGCTGTAGGCGCAATTTGGCCTGCTCTGTTTTTGAATATTGCGTCTCTTGCGCATGGGCGCAATAGACTTACGCTTGCTCCTGCTATTGCGCACTTTTTGGGTGCAGTTTGAATATCTGGGCCCTTGTATTCTTGACAATGAATTACTGTATTACTGCACTTGATTTTCCTAAACACCTAACTTAATCCAAAATATGTGTGCAGTTATATATAAGCTCTGCAAGTACTGTACTTAAATGTCTGTATACCTGACTGAATCTTTTAAAAATAGGTACTTGCCAGAAGGATTTTAAGTAACTAAAAAACAAAACTAAAGTAAATGGCAGAAAGTCATATTTTCTCTTCCAAAGTTATGGTTTCAAAAGCAAAGTGGGTATCACTTTCTGAGCCTGACCAGTGCAAAAAAATAGTTAAACATGAACCTTGTTAAACCCACCAAAAATGCACAATAAAGCTGTAAGAAATTATATAAGGCCTATAAAATCGGTAGAGCAATCCAAGCTACTGATGCCGTAAAACAGGCTGACACTAGGCATTCATCTCAGCGTCTGCAGACCATAATGCCATCTGAGTAAAATGTACCAGTGCCAGCCTGCCCCTGGCTCATCACCTCAAATATCATACTGCCAGTATAAAATGCACATTTTCAGAAAGATGACACGTTCCCCCACCCAAACCTGTTAGCAAACCAAGGGGAAGAAAACCTGTCTACTGCTGTACATTCACCAAGATGCAATCACATTTCTTAACACATTACTAAAATAGATTAGTTGCCATATTGGTCTGTGTAAGAACAGATCCAGAAACAAATGGTTCGATACCTTTTATTGGACCAACATAGATGTTACAAAAAGAAAAGCTTTTGGACCAACCAAGTCCTTCCTTGGAGACTTATGACAGTTGTTCAGAGAGTCATATTCTACTAATACCTAGATGATACATAACCCCCCCAGAAAAAAAAATTCCCATTGGTTTAAAGTACCTGTAACCCCCTTGTTCCCAGGGGTTACTAGAATCCCACTTAGAATCAGTGGAAGGCAGGGAAAGGCAGCTTGCGAGATGCCAGTTAAATGGGTTTCACACTGTCTCACTCTGTTCTCAGTTTCAGCTGAGCTGGAGTGATGATGTCACCACAGAATTCTCACAGCAGCATAAGCCACAATGGAATGCTAGCTGCAGGGGGTTAGCAGTAGAACATTGGGGAATTCAAATTCAGTCTTCAGAGAGCAGTCTGTGGGGAGACTTGGGAGAGAGAGGAGTGCTGCAGTGTGCAGCTCCTCGGAGCCTATCTCTGATATAGAGCTACCTGAGAAAGAAGGAGTTGTGTGTTCTCACCCTAGACAGCAACACAGAAGAGATCAGAAGAAAGTGGTAGAGACCGTTCCTAGAGTTGTTCCAGTGCCCCATCCCTGGAGGGATGGGGGAATTCCAGGAATTCAGGGGCAATCCCCTGTGCCAGCCTGGACAGGGAGAAGCTGCCTGAGAATCAATTTCTTTGTGAGTTCCTGAGACATTGGAGGGAAGAAGCCCTGGGGCACCTGCATACCTTTCATGAGTTCTACTCTGATACAGAGACAATGTTCACTGAGACAGAGTTTAGAGTAAAAGTGTCTGCCTACTGTGGGGCCAAAGGAAGACTTGCCAAGTACAGAACTTTTAGTTTGTGTATGGCTTAGAAGCATCTGCAACAGTGGGGGTCTAGGATAAAGACATAGCTACTTTCAGAACTTTAAAAGTCAGGGCACCTCCAAAATGAAATGTAGAATGTTAAATGTGCTAAACATTTCTAGAGAGCATCTACAACCAGTAGTTTGAAGAAAGGTGTTGCAACCAAATGAATGGCCGAGTATAGATTTGGGGGCCGAGGTGGTAGACCCCCCATCTAGAGTAACCAGGTTTACCTCTCTGGGTTCAGTTTGGGAACCTATGGTTTTCTCTCAGGCACGTGGCCAGTGTCTGAAGAAAGCACCCAGACGTGGGATTTTAGATTTTCCCTGAGAGCTAGAAAGTGCTCATGGGTGGTTTAGGGAGCCACTATCAACCTCCGTGCCATATGGAAAAGTGTCCTAGTACTGGCCAGGGTGCCAAGTCAAGGAATAGAAGAGAAGTGGACCAGTTTGGGCCGTGTGTGCCCAGATCCGTTCAGAACCTGAAGGTTCATAGTGAAGAATGTGTGCTTAAAGCCGGCCCGTCAGCGCAGCGGTTGGATTTCCACTTGCGACGCCGGCGACCAGGTTGCAGGAGCGGTCTCGGGTCGTCGGAGGCGGCGAGGAGAAGTGGGATCGGTATCCGCGGACAGCTCTCCTTCGGGGAAGTGCAGGGCAGCGTGCGGTGCATGGGAACCCCTAGTGGAGACGGGGTTCCCTCGCGAGACCTTGCGGCTTAGTAAGCTCATGGAGCGGGGCGGATGGTGACATCATGGCACGACCCTACCTCCCCGGAAAAGCGAAAAGAAGGAGCCTGCCTGCCGCCGAGTGAAGCCCGCCACCAGGCCTCTATGTGTTCCCCAGGCTGGGCCCCGACCTAATCCCAGTGCCTGCGGTGCATAAGGGGGTGTCGCCCAGGCCCGTGGGGGAAAGCCACGGTCGGGGGACAGCGCCGATCTGGGGACAGAGGGCAGGCGCCTCGTGACCGGGCTGAGGTATATGGCGGCTGGCAGGCTCGGGGAGTAAATAAAAAAAAAAAAAAGAATGTGTGCTTAGTACCTCTATAATCTGCATTACCAGCGAGTGTAGCCCTGTGGGGGTCCATCTTTTCTTTGTTATTCTCTGTGTTATGTGAATAAAAGTCACACTCTAGAATCTCATCCTGGTTTGGACATTTCAGTTATTGCTTCCAGTGTTCAGATTTACTTAGGTGCCCCTGACCAGAAGTACAAACCTAGGAAAATGCTGAGCAATTGTTTTCTCCCTGGGACCCAGGTTGTTGGCCATGCTAAATGGTGCCCCCAGGTGTGAGCCAGATAGTTGCCACACTTGGTTTACCTGTCTAAGGATGGCAGGCTCAGTAGTAGAAGTAATGGGTCCACACAGTTTCTGCAAAAGATAAATTATAGTGACTACCCCCATTCCTCTCGGTGGTGCCTAGATGTGAGAGGAGCAGACCTGCTTACAGAAAAAAAAGGGGGCTGGTGAGGGAGGTTACAAAATGGAGGCACTGCTGAGGATTTGTTTTGGATTTTGGGAGAAAACACCAGAAAGGTTTGCTCAGATTGTGGCTAGCGTTTTATCTGTCTGGCAGCAGGTAGCCCAAAAAATCGGAAGCATTGCCATCCAAATGTGCTGCTGTGTGCTGCTGTTCATGAGCTGCTGTAATTGTGCCACCAGTTTATCAAGGAGCAGTAAAGCCAGATTGTGTATGCCCCTTGTCCTACATCAAATATAACATTTGCCAGCTTTTAAATTTCAAGTTTGACAAGAAAAAGTATGGAAAACTATGAGAAATAAAGAGAGATGTGTGCCCTAGAAGTTTAAAGTGCTTGTTGTGTGGACTGTGGAGTCGCTGAGGAAAATGCCATGAAAAATGGTTAAAATGGTGTTCCCGTCGAGGAGTCACAGTTGGGGGGGGGGGCGGAGCTGCCTTGCAGTTTACATTTTGCATGCTCAGTGATTGCCGTGGAGGAGAAGAGCACGAGAAAAGAGAGAGGCTCATTAGCATGGCGTCGAGTGATTGGAGAGACTGCAATCAGTCCGGCCCCCAAGTCAGCTTCAGAGTGCTGCACAGTGTTCGAGAGGGAGAAAGAGAGTTGTGTGCAAGCTGGCTTGCCAGGAGAAGCGTCGCGGTGACTGAAAACATTGTAAAAGTAATAAAATCAGACTTTTCCATTTAAAATCGGGCTAAACCCACATTTTGATCATCTGGGAAGAAAGTGTGGTGTTCCTAGGGACAATTGGCAGTACTGCCAGTCCGCTTCAATCCAGAGGCCTCCAGGATCGGCTGTAGGCTGAAATTTCCATCTCAAATCCAGCTACTGATTCAGTGAGTACCATCCAGAGAAAGAGCTCAAACTGTGTGTGATTTTTTCTAAAGCCAGCTGAATCTGTGTGTAAACAGTGTGATCATTTTTGCGAAGAAGGACTGTGCAAAGTGACTCAATCTAGCAAGAATTCTGAGCATTAGACTGTGAGCATAATTATGGGCTCAGCAACAGTGTGATTTTCTAAGCAAAGTGAGAGACTGTGGGTTGTGGATGCAACAAAACAGGCAATCCTTTGCATGAAATACTGTGGTTTTAGGAACTTTAAGCAAGAACAAGTGATTTAAAGCGAATGAAAAGTCCTGAAAAAATCACATAGACATGCTGAGGGAGTAAAACAGTGCAGTCTGTGCAGTTTGAGTGAACTTTATCAGTAAAGTGTGTAAACTGGATGCACAGTTGCTTGAGTCAGAAACAGAATGTTGATGCGCCAGGAGTGCTGCCGCCGCCATGACAGGGTGGGTAGTAAAGTAAACATAGCAGCAGGGGAGCCATTTTGTAAGACATTTTTGCAACCAAAGTGAGATATGAGATAACAGTGAACTTTTGTTTTTTTCTCTGCTGTCATGGCATTGGGATCATCCCGCTACCTGGATCATGCCAGGGCTATGATAGTAGAAGAAGTTAACAAGTTGAAAGATATTGAGAGATGTTACTATGGGGGACGTTTGCCTCCTCATGTGGCGATTCCTGGATATCCAGTTAGAGTGTGTGTAATGTGCTTAAAGGCTGGAAGGGACGTTTTCATGGTTCCTCACTGTTCTGGGTGTCTAGAGAAACATGGCCTAACTAAGGCCCCCAAGATTCGCTTGGCTCCCATGTGGACAAAGCTTCAAGATTCTGCAAGTTGCAGCACACAGCACCAGGTGGAGCCTGTTGGGGGAAGCCTAGCAGAGTGTAGCACAAAGGAAGAGGGTGTGGATGTACAGACAGAGCAAAGTAGTGCTGATGCCTCCAAGTCCAGGTGACAGAGAGGCAGTGCAGAGGGAGCATCAGCAGATCTGTGGAGAGAGGGACCAAGCCCTAGTCTCATAGGAGAAGATGAGATGAGAGAGACTCTTGAATGGGAGATGTCAACGTCCGCACCCAGTGAAGAGTGGACAGTCTCAGGAGTGAGGACGACTGCTCACTTCTGGGCTCAGATCCTCAGTGAGTAAGAAGAGGAGGAGGGGGAACCTATGTGGCCTTATGATGAAGGTGCTAGTCCACAGCCTCAGGCTCTTGCCTTGGAGGTGCAAAAAGAAGGAGAGTTTGGTGACTCCACAGCCCTGTCCCCGCAAGGAGGAGTCAGAGAACCATTTTACTTTGCATTGAGCATGCGTCACTGGCAGAACCAGGACTGGCCTCTCCCAAGCCAGGCCAGAGGTCTTAAGTTGACCAAGTGTAGTAAAGAGGAAATACTGGTTTGTAGGAAGGTGAATGAGATCTATGGGATATCCTTTACTACCTTTCCTCGAAGAGTCTGGGAGGATATTGAGAGAAACAGAAAATCCTGGATAATGGAAGAAGCAACAAAATATGTGCATCCAGGTGCAAGTCAATTTGTCAGAGATAGAGTAATTAAAGAAAAACTCAAATATTGGAAAGTGGACAGGACACTGTTCATAGACACTGTACGGATCATGGATGGAGAGGGCCATGAAACCTTCTACAATGTGAATTATGAGTACCCAGATGGAGTAATATTCTCGCACCTGACCCATTCTGGTACTTCTCTCAATGCAACCAACTTCCTGCGAATGTGCCCATGCCTACCAAGTGGAAAGCAGTGCAGTGGTAGCCAGTGCTGCCATCCAGCTGTTGCCGTACCCATGTTGTTCCACCAGTCTGGTGTTCCAGGATCCAGGTGTCTCCAGATTCGTCAGCCTTGCAGTATGCCTTCCAGATTCCATTGCCTGGCCTTCCAGATGACATCATCCAGAGAGGACACCAGCCCAGCTGTTTCCTGATTCATTGCCTGGGATTTCGGATGACTTCAGAACAGCTGTTCCTTTCCTGTTCCAAGGTTCCAGTTCCTAGATGACATCAGCCCAGCAGTTTCCAGATGTGCCATCCTGTCGTTTCCGGAAGATTTCCGCCCAGCTGTATTCAAAAAATGCTGCCAGGGAGAGTCTTCGGCTGGAGATCCAGGTGCCATATCATTTTCGTTCTTCAAGGGACTGGTAAGTCCAGACGTTTCTTACCTTATTGACATTGCAATACACATCCTACATCTGGCAGACTACAGACTGTTTGAACTGTCCACAAAGACTCTCCCCTTTGGGACTACAGTCCTCAAGACCTGTGCTTCACTGGGCTCTGGCCCAGGAGAGACTCTTTCTTGGACTTGCCTTTGGGCATTGTTGTCACTAGTTGGGACATTTAGGACATTCCATTCCCAAAAATGTGTATTGTATATAATGTTAATGTTTTCTACTGTTTTTCTACTGTTTTCTAGTTTTCTAAAAAATATTTTTTGGGATTCTCCAGTGTTTTGATGGTAAGGGTTATGATGGTGTACTGTGTTTGCAGATTAGGGGTATGTTTTTGTTTCTCTCTTTCAGGTAGTTCCTGATGAAGACAGAAGAGAAGAGAAGACAAGAAGAGGAGTGAAGGGACTCATCGGAGTTCCTCATGTGCTTTAAAGTGTTGCGTTTACATTACAGTGTTGTTAACAAGTGTTAACTTTTCCTTCCACAGGTGTAGTTGTGAGGGAGTGTGGTAGTGTAATGCAAAGGTGTAGTGTTAGGTCCTTGGTTTGGTTTGCAGGTGTCCAGGGATCGGGGGAGGTTCCCCTGTTTTGGGTAGTTTTGTTTCTGGTCAGATAGGTTTTTCCTAGAGGGTTAGGGGGATAGACAGGCTGTGGTCCTGACCGGCCATAGGGGCCACAGTACTGGTCTATTAGGGCTATGCCTGGACAGTTCTTCCAGGGCCACTGGTTACCATAGTAAGATCGTAGTGTAGGGGCTGATGCATCAGCCAATGGCCTCTGGGCCCTTGGTGTTGCCTGCCTGTGCCTGGCACACGGCAGGGGAGAAGGCAGCGCTACCTCCCCATAGTCAACACATAGGGTAGGATGGTCTGGGGCCGGGTAAATAATGACTGCGGACAGTCATTTTCCCGGCCAAGGGTGGGTGTAACCCCCTTGTTCCCAGGGGTTACTAGAATCCCACTTAGAATCAGTGGCAGGCAGGAAAAGGCAGCTTGTGAGATGCCAGTTAAATGGGTTTCACACTGTCTCACTCTGTCCTCAGTTTCAGCTGAGCTGGAGTGATGATGTCACCACAGAATTTTTGCACCAGCATAAGCCACAATGGAATGCTAGCTGCAGGGGGTTAGCAGTAGAACATTAGGGAATTCAAGTTCAGTCTTCAGATAGCAGTCTGTGGGGAGACTTGGGAGAGAGAGGAGTGCTGCAGTGTGCAGCTCCTCGGAGCCTAGCTCTGATATAGAGCTACCTGAGAAAGAAGAGACTGTATGTTCTCACCCTAGAGAGGAACACAGAAGAGACCAGAAGAAAGTGGTAGAGACCATTCCTAGAGTTGTTCCAGTGCCCCATCCCCAGAGGGATGGGGGGGGAATTCCAGGAATTCAGAGGCAATCCCCTGTGCCAACCTGGACAGGGAGAAGCTGCCTGACAAGCAATTTGTTTGTGAGTACCTGAGACATTTGAGGGAAGAAGCCCTGGGGCACCTGCATACCTTTCGTGAGTTCTACTCTGATACAGAGACAATGTTCACCAAGACAGAGTTTAGAGTAAAAGTGTCTGCCTACTGTGGGGCCAAAGGAAGACTTGCCAAGTACAGAACTTTTAGTTTGTATATGGCTTAGAAGCATCTGCAACAGTGGGGGTCTAGGATAAAGACATAGCCACTTTCAGAACTTTAAAAGTCAGGGCACCTCCAAAGTGAAATGTAGAATGTTAAATGTGCTAAACATGTTTAGAGAGCATCTACAACCAGTAGTTCAAAGAAAGGTGTTGTAATCAAATGAATGGCTGAGTACAGATTTGGGAGCAAGAGGTGGGAGACCCCCTATCTGGAGTAACCACGTTTACCTCTCCAGGTTCAGTTTGGGCACCTATGGTTTTCTGTCAGGCACTTGGCCAGTGTCTGAAGAAAGCACCCAGATGTGGGATTTTAGATTTTTCCTGAGAGCTAGAAAGTGCTCATGGGTGGTTTAGGGAGCCACCATCAACCTCTATGCCATATGGAAAAGTGTCTTAGTACTGGCCGAGGTGCCATGTCAAGGAATAGAAGAGAAGTGTACCAGTTTGGGCTGTGTGTGCCCAGATCCATTCAGAACCTGAGGATTCGTAGTGAAGAATGTGTGCTCAGTACCTCTGTAATCTGCATTTACCAGTGAGTGTAGCCCTATGGGGGTCCATCTTTGCTTTGTTATTCTCTGTGTTATGTAAATAAAAGTCACACTCTAGAATTCCATCCTGGTTAGGACATTTCAGTTATTGCTTCCAGTGTCCGGATTTACCTGGGTGCCCCTGACCAGCAGTACAAACCTAGCACAATACTGAGCAATCGTTTTCTCCCTGGGACCCAGGTTGTTGGCCATGCTAAATGGTCCCCCAGGTGTGAACCAGGTAGTTGCCACACTTGGTTTACCTGTCTGAAGGATGGCAGGCTCAGTAGTAGAAGTAATGGGTCCACACAGAGTTCTGCAAAAGATAAATTATAGTGACTACCCCCACCCCTCTCGGTGGCGCATAGATGTGAGAGGATCAGCCCTGCTGACAGAAACAAAAGGGGGGCCTGTGGGGGAGGTTACATACCTACTTCAAAAAATCACAAATTTAAATGGAATGAACAGCATTCCATTAGCTTGCTACTACTGAGAATCTTTTTAAGGTCAAATGACATCCAAATTAGATAAGCTGGACACTCAAGCAGACAAAACCTCTAACTGAAATTATTAATGAATGAGTGTGTTATGAGAATACATTCACAATTAAAAGCAAGACCTTTAGATTTAATACCACAAATGTACAAGTTAAATCTTGATAGTATTATATGATAAAAAACTGTACAATAGAAATGTATGTATGGAAATAAGAGGGGAATAAGAAAACTGTACCTTGTATGAACAACTGTTTAAAACATTCATACAGAATTAAACTTATCTGGAGATATTTTCTAAACTATTCTCTTAACCAGTTAACACACACCATAAACATTAAAACCTACAGTGCTGTAACAATATTTTTTACAAGATGATATCAATTGTCAGTATTGCTGCTAAATAAAAAAAAATAAAAAGTAACAACTCTCAAGGACCACCTAGAAAATGAATTCATGCATCTGAAAATGTTCAAACTTCAATAATGAGCCAGTATATCATCCATTAACTATATGAACAGAAACAGTCTTAAGAATCTGTATAAAACCCCTTTGGAATTACCTTCCCGGAAAAGATTACTAGAAAGAGGTGTATATTCACTATGTATGTGAGCCAAGAGTCCTAACACCCTGTAGCATAATTATGACATGCACCTGAATATAAGCCTTCCTAAATATTTAAGCACAACCTAACCCCTCCCCACACACCCCTCCTCACACAACCCCAACCATCCTCAACCCCCAAACTCACACACACAAAAATTCGCCCCCACTAAGCTCCTCCTCCTCACACATCACTAAGACAACTCCACCTCCTCCACAGACCCAAGAAACTAACATGTTGATAACCAGTCTTTCTTAACTGTGTGTGGTTGGGGGGTTGGGGTTGTCTTAGATAGGTGTGTATGGCGGGGAGATTAGTGTGTGTGTGGGGGAGGTAATTCTGTGTATGTTTTTGGGGTTGGAGGTTTTTGTGGAGAAGGGGGGCTGTGTGGGGGAGGGGTTGGGGTTGTGCTTACATATTTAGGTAGGCTTATATTCAGGTATATGTCATAATTATGCTACAGGGTGTTAGGGCTCTTGGTACATTTTTCTTATTTCCACACATACATTTCTGTTGTACAGTTTTTTATCATACAGTACTATCAAGTTTTAACTTGTACATTTGTGGTATTAAATCTAAAGGTCTTGCCTTTAATTTTGAATGCATTCTAATAACATGCTCATTCATTAATTATTTCAGTTAGAGGTTTTGTCTGCTTGAGTGTTCAGCTTATCTAATTTGAATGTCATTTGACCTTGAAAAGATTCTCAGTAGTAGCAAGCTAATGGGATACTATTCATTCCATTTAAATTTGTGATTTTTTGAAATAGGTACTTTAAATCAGTGAGAATTGTTTCTGGTTTTATGTATCAACTGGGTGTTAACAGAATGTGACTCTCTGAACAACTGCCATAAGTCTCCGAGAAAGGATTTGGTTAGTTCGAAAGCTTAGACATCGTTTTCTTTTTGTAACATCTACGTTGATCCAATAAAAG
Organism: Neoceratodus forsteri; assembly: GCA_016271365.2. Taxonomy (NCBI): domain Eukaryota; kingdom Metazoa; phylum Chordata; order Ceratodontiformes; family Ceratodontidae; genus Neoceratodus; species Neoceratodus forsteri. The sequence goes on along the minus strand of CM057452.1, from coordinate 261,528,366 downwards.
GTATCAAACCATTTGCTTCTGGATCTGTTTTAACATATTACTAAATTTTCTAGGGGTGTCTGCTGTGTGAGTGATGCAGTAGCAGAACAAACATCATCCAGTGCAACCCCCCTCTAGCTGCTCTAAAGAACCTACCTATCACCCCATTTTGCAAATGTGGCAAGACACAACAGGGTGGCCTATGTGCTGAGATAACCACACTTCCAGGGGATATAAAGCCCTCTGCCTTCAGTGTTGGATCTTAAAACTCCCTTAGGCAGCCAGTTCGCCAGTTATCTCTGCATAAGGCCCACCACCATGCTGTCTTGTATTATTACATGCTGGATCTTGAAAACCCATTCCACACCAGCTCACCAAAACCTTTTCCCCTTATTTCAAAAATCTGAATCCTCTCCTACCACCACGTTTTAGACAGGGCTAGCAGTATAGCCTAGAGGTTTGAATAATGAGCTATGAATCAGCTTGATAAATCCAGCAGACCTGGGTTTGATTCCCACAGCCTCCTCTTGCATACTGTGTGACTCTAAGCAAGTCACTTAATCTCCCCAGTGCTCTCAGGTCACCCCCGAAAATAAGCACTTGTGCCTAGTGGGCCTTACTCGGTTACCAAAGAATGAAATGAAATAAATAAAAAAATTCAAAGTCAGGTGCACCACTTGCAATATTTTTTTATATGCTTGAGTGGTTTATGACTAGAGCCCCTGTGGTGTGTCTTATGGTACAAGACAATCAAACTCCTCTCTTGAGGTTAGGGACACAGCCAGAACCGCTGTACTATGCTTTGAACTCTTCTCACCCAAACCTCACAATTGGAGCCTGTTCTACCACAAGAGACACCCCACAGAGGCCCCAATATTTACAGTAACCAAACATACTTGTTTTACCATTTCAGTTTTGTAACTCATTTTAAACTGATTTTTAAGCAGCAATGCAATGGAGGGAGAGGCCAGCCAGCAAGATAGTACAAGTATTTATTTAATTTGGTTACCGGGTAAGGTCCACTAGGCACAAATGCTTATTTTCAGAGGCAACCAGGGAGCACTGGGGAGGTTAACAGTATGCAAGTGGAGGTTGTGGGAATCAAACCCAGCTGGGCTTAATTTACCAAGCTCATTTATAGCTCATTACTCTAACCTCTAGGCTAGGCTGTACTATCACACTGTAAAAATCTAAATATAGTAAGTTACTAAAGAGTATAAAAACATTTTATTTTTTTTAAATAACACAAGTTTTGTCTGCATCCTGCTCTTAGTTTGTAACTGGAAACTACTAATCCGCTGAAAAGGCCACCGACAAATAACCTTATTACTGGGAAAAAAATTAAAGTAGGCAGGATTGCCTAGCCCTCCTTTCACACAACACAGAATTTGTTGGCAGATAAGAACTGCTTGTTCCACCTAGTCTGCCCATTGTGTCCCTGCTGATATTGTTCGGACAGACCCTACCTGATCTCTAACTACTCCCCCCCACAGACTGCAGCCCCTGCCCTCCTGCATGGTTGAAGCCCACCACTTTCCCAGTCTGAGTAAAACTGCATAATAAGAAATAGCTTTGACTCAGTGAGCGTTGTCAACAAAAATGCAATTAGTGACTCACACTTAATAATGTGCTCTTGAGACAAAATGTAAAATAGCAGTAAACTATTTATTGGGGGATATTCACAAGGGATGGGGGATGCAAAGCAAAACAGTTTTTTTTTGCAGAAACTTGTTAACTCTGGTTACAGACTGAACTTAAGTGGCTGACTAGACTTGGCCACTTAAACACTTTATAACAGCAGTACATGTAGCAGTGACCATAACAGTGACAGTAGCATTAATAGTGACAGTAATAGTGGCAATAAGAGTGATAGTGCAGTGCCCACCCCCAACCAGGCAGGACCATACAGTGTTAAATAACCCTGCAAACCTTTTTAATATTAGCAGTCCACCTGTACTGGGGGCACCACCCGGTGTACCAGTTTAACCCTTAAATCTTAAAGGCAGCTCCCTGTACTTTGCTGGGTACCCAGCCATAGGAATGTTGCAGGCCCATGCCATTGCAGCTGGTTGGCCAATGGTGGTGCACTTTAAAACAAACAAAACAGTCAACCCCCTCAAAAAAAAAACACAGGCCATGCAACTGTGTAAATGGCCAGCCTCCAAATGAGGCATTTGTAGCTTCTGACCTATTGGCCAAATCTGTGTACAGCATTTGGTGACAGTATTTTGTACAAGCTTTCCTAGCTGTAGGGCAAGCCCTGAGAGTACTCACCGTTCTGATGTACTACCAGTTCCCTTGTCAACTATGGCTCCTTTTTTTCCCCTTTCTTCAGCTGGAGGTCTTCTCAGGCATAAGATTCAGTTGTGCGGGGGGGGCAGTTAGAAGATGCAGGTCTCATGCACCACTACATGTGGTAGCTCAGGCTCTCTGTGTTCACCGTCATCTGAAACTCTTTGGTCCCCTTTCTTCTCCCTCTCCCTCTTCCACAGGACAGATCAATCTAAGAAGCAGGGACCCCACACCACACAAACATGTCTAGGCATCTAGATCCAGCTGTGGCATGCAAGTTAGTACCTGGCAGTGTAGTACTAACCAGCCCTTCTCCCAGAATGTCTGCAGGATTGATGTAAGTATTTCTCTTGCCATTGTCTCAATGCAAGCTTTCTCACACAGTCTCTAGTGCCCACAGGCTAGTAAGCTGGTGCACACTTACTGGATCAGCAAGCATTTGCCAGGTTTCACAGGACAAACAGGAACAGTGTCTTTCTCTAAAATGGTATCCTGACACAATTAGAAACAATTCAACTTCTGTACTTTCAAGGTTGTAAAAAACCTTTGCAGTCTTAAAACAGGAGCAAGGAGCATGATGTCATATTCCAATCAGACAGCACTGAAACTATGTCCTCCTAATTAACAGCACATGTGACTTTTCTCCTTCAAAATATTGAATCTTCTCCTGTGTGTTATCAGAGGGAGTGTCTGTCTTATCACAGGTCTTGGTATTGGCCAAAGAAGTGGGACATAAATCTTTAACTTTATAATACAAAAACATCTGTGTTTCATTCACATGCTTAGTGGTGCATTTAACTGTTTAGGGACCTTAACCCATTAATGCATTGCTTCCCACTGCAGCAATAGCCTTGCATAGATTCATTTTTCAAAAGTGGCTCTTTTTTTAAGTATGAGGGGTTAACAAGTGAGTCCCCACTAAAGGAAAAGCTGCCAGGGTCATGGCCCCGGTCCTACTACATAGATTTATTTTTCATAGCTACTGGGGCTCCTTGGAGAGCTACCAGGGCTGAGCTCCGGCAGACCCTGGCCTAATTCCAACAGTGCTCTAAGGTTCTTCTCCTCTTCTGACCTGGTTATTTGCATACCACTCAGCCAGAATTCAGTCTCTGGGTTCTTTGCCCCTAAGTGCTTTACCTTGAACTATTTAATGTTGAACCCCTGCTAAATGCCAGACCACTTCTCTAGCTTAGCTAGGTCTTCCCTGAGGTCCTGTCTTCCCTCCTCCATGTCCACCCTCACACAAAGCTTAGTGCCATCCTTAAACTGGCAGATTGCACCCTTAATTCCATCTGCAATGTCACCAGTGAAGACGTTAAACAACACTAGACTGAGCACCAAGCCCTGGCACCCCACTGGTCAGTAGCCTAACCTCAGACCCCCCCCCACCCACCAACCTCTGACTTCTATCCTGCAGCCAGTTTTTAACCCATCTACCAAGTTTACCCCAACCACTAGATCTTCCAGCTTCCTGATTAATCTTCAGTGAGGTACTGACTCAAAGGCCTTGTGGAAATCCAGATACAGGACATCAATTGCTTGACCCTATCCACTATCCTGGTTAGCCAGTCAAAAAAGTTAACCACACTGCTGTAATGGCATGGTGAGTAATGAACAGACCTGAAGTTTGAAACATCCTGGCTTTGAATCTAGGCACTTACACTTTGTCAGCTTCCTGGTGTAGTGGAAAGGTCAACAGCCTCATAAACAAGAGGAAGGAGGTACTGTTAGAACTTTACTACTCTACTGGGACTACATAGCCCTCCTTCCCCTCCACCCTTAGCCAGTTCCATTTTTATAGGCAAAGGATTTGACTGACAACAGGAACTAACTGTTTGGGAGCAGGAAGGGATTGATCACAGATGCACAAATGACTCACCATCCTAGGAGGAAAAGAGTAGCTCTCCATCCCCCCAGCTGCTGGACGTCTGACTCTGAGCAAGTAAGAAGGAGACTACTGAGGAATACAGGAACGTCCTGTCCCAGAACAGGAAGAACAGGAGCTTTAAGGGCATGAAGGCAGTAGGAAAGTAGGGAGAAAAAATAAAAATAAAAAAATAAATAAACAGAGAGAGGAAAGAGTTAGCATACAAAACAACAGTTGAGAGGCCACAAATAAGACATGATGGGAGTGGTGCAGTGCAGTGCAGTGCAGTGGCTGTGGAGCGGCTCTCTTCTGGGAGACATTCTGGAGGATGTGGTGTTGTCCCATCTACAGGCACCTCTCTGGGCTGAGGGAGAAGGTTGCTCATCTCCAGGCTGAGTTGGCCAACTTGGCCAGGATTCGGGGGACACCCTGTCCCACGCAGGGACCACCAGGGCAGCTGCTGCTTCTACTGCCTCAGAGGTTGCCAAGAAAGTGGAGCAGTTGTACCACAGTGGGCTCAGGGAGGGTGAGGGTGGTGGAACAGAGGCGCATCCCTCCAGCTGTACCGCTCCACAGTTTGTATGCTGTTCTAACAGAGTGTGGTTCCTCTATGGAGGAACCTGCAGTGGAGACCAAGGAGGATGCTGGGAACCTCCACAAAGGAGACCCACAGGAGGGTGGCATGGGACCCCATAGGGGAACGAAACTACTTCTGGTGGGGGACTCCATTGTTAGGAGGGTAGAACTGGGGGAGGGGGGAGAGGGAGGCAAGGTGCCTGCCTGGTGCCATGGCTTGAAGGGACAGGGAGAGAATCCTCAGGATTGCGGGAGCAGCTGCGCGGGGGAGGGAGCTGGATGACACTGTCCACCTAGGAACAAATGACCTGTCTGGGAAAGGGATCAGTGCAGTGCAGGAGGAGTTCGTGGAGTTGGGGAGGGGTCTTAGACAAATGGCACGCACAGTAACCTTCTCGGAGGTGCTGCCTGTCTATGACATGGGTGAGGCTAGGGTGCTCCACACCATGGGATTCAATCAATGGTTGGAAAACTGGTGCAGAGCACAGGGTTTTGGCTTCATTGGGGACTGGGGTCCACTTGGAGGGATGCGCGCCTATACTGGTGTGATAGTCTGCATCTGTCCAGGAGGAAAACCAGGATCCTAAGTGATAGGTTTAAATGCTTCATTGGCAAGCATTTAAACTAGCCAAGGGGGAGGCACTGAAAAGGAGCAGGGAAATTCTATCCCCCCCTCAAAAAATCAGGGTAGTTGATGAGGTAAACACCAAGATAGAGAAGTCAATAGGGAGAAGGGCAGGGGTAAATGGAGAAAAAGGCAAAGGCAGTAAGGACAGGGATGGGGAAAAAAGGGGTAAGACCATCAAAAAATGGAAGGTAGTGAGTACCAATGCCCATAGTCTAGGTAACAAGCTCCCTGAATTGGTGGCCTTGATGGAAGAGGGACACCTGGATATCGTGGCAGTCACAGAAACATGGTACACAGAGAACCATGACTGGGATGTCAACATACCAGGGTACACAATCTACAGGAGGGACAGGAAAGGTAGAAGAGGAGGAGGAGGAGGCGCTCTCTACATAAGGGAAGGGATCAAAGCAATGGAACTAATTGGTAAACAGGGAGAAGAGGAGGCACTGTGGGTCACCCTGCAGTCTGGAAATGGCACCACAATCTGCATGGGGGTTGTATACAGACCCCCGTCTCAGGGGGAGGAAATGGACAAGGAAATGATAGAAGGCATCCTTAGGATGGCAGAAATAGGGGAGATATTGTTGATGGGGGACCTTAATATGCCAGATGTTAACTGGAGCACCTTTGCTGCAGCCACATCCAAGAACAGGGTAATTCTCGATGCCCTACAGGGGGGCATGCCTCAGACAGCTAGTGTTGGAACCCACTAGGGAGGGAGCAATCTTAGACCTGGTACTCTCAAACAGGGATGGAGAGAGGATCTCAGATCTAGCAGTGGGTAGCCATCTGAGAACAATTAACCACCAAACAGTATGGTTCACGATAAACAATGCCGCAGAGTCAAGCCATACAAAAGTGAGGGTACTGGACTTTAGGAGGGCTGACTTTGTCAAAATGGGAGAGTGCCTCAGAAAAGCATTAGCAAACAGGCAAGAAGGAGGGGTGGAGGAACAATGGGGAAACATCAAAATTGCCATCACAGAGGCAACAAGCCTTTGTGTGAAGCAAACAAATCAAAATGAAAGAAAAAAGCATTATGGTTCTTAAAAGAGGTGGCAGGGAAGGTTAGAGAGAAAAAGATAGCATTCAGGAAGTATAAGGAAACACAGAAGGAGCAGGACAGAGAACTATACCAGTTAAAGCAGAAGGAAACGGGGAAGGCAGTCAGAATAGCAAAGACCCAAACCGAGGAAAAGATAGTCAACTCGATTAAGAAGGGGGATAAAACCTTTTCTAGGTACATTAGGGAGCGAAAAAAGACCAAGGGGGGGAATAGTGAGGCTTAATAAAGGGGAAGGTGGGTAGACAGAGAGGGACAGTGAAAAAACAGGGATACTGAACGAATACTTCTGCTCAGTATTCTCAAAAAAGAGGAGAGGGAGGTACCTAATCCAATCAATAGAGGCATTCTGGATAGAGGGATTGGTGCCAGTCCTTTTACGGAAGAAAGGGTCCTGAAAGAACTCCTAAAACTGAAGGTGGACAAAGCAATGGGGCCTGATGGGATTCACCCTAGAGTTCTAAAAGAACTAAGGGGAGAACTAGTGACACCACAGACTACCCTTTTTAACAAATCATGGGAGGATGGTGTGGTACCTAACGACTGGAAGAGGGTGGATGTGATTCCCCTTCACAAAAGTGGGAGCAAAGCAGAGGCAGGAAACTACAGACCTGTTAGCTTGACCTCAGTGGTAGGGAAAATGATGGAATCACTTCTGAAAGAAAGAATTGTTGAGTGCCTAGAGGCCAGTGGGGCACAGAACCCAAGGCAGCATGGATTCACAGTGGGAAGGTCATGTCAGATGAATCTAATAGATTTCTTTGACTGGGTGACCAAAGTAGTAGACCAGGGAGGGGCTGTGGACATGGCCTACTGAGACTTTAGCAAGGCATTTGACACAGTCCCATACAAAAGATTAATAAACAAATTAACCAGCCTGGGAGTGGGTCCCAGGGTAGTAGCCTGATTAAAATCTGGCTGGACAACAGGACACAGAGGGTGATAGTAAATGGAGTCCACTCTGAATAAAAGAGGGTTACTAGTGGGGTACCGCAGGGTTCAGTACTGGGTCTGGTCCTTTTTAATGTCTTTGTAAGTGACATTGCAGAGGGACTAAAAGGAAAAGTATGCCTCTTTGCAGACGACACAAATATCTGCAACAGGGTATATACACAGGGGGAGTGGAAAGCATGAGAAGGGACTTGGTAAGGTTGGAGGAGTGGTCAAAAGTATGGCAGCTTAGATTCAATGCAAAGAAGTGCAAGGTAATGCACCTGGGAAACAAAAACCCAGGGAAAGAGTACACAATGGGGGGGGTATTAACAACAACAAAAATGGAAAGGGACCTGAGGGTAGTCATATCAGATGACCTAAAGGTAAGCAAGCAATATGAGAAGGCAGTAAGGATGGCTGGGGGGATACTGGGATGTATAGCGAGAGGCATCACCAGCAGAAAACAGGAAGTTGTTATCCCTCTGTACAGACAGTTGGTGAGACCTCATCTGGAGTACTGCATGCAGTTCTGGAGACCTCATCCCCGCAAGGACATAGACAGGATGGAGGAAGTCCAGAGGAGGGCAACTAAAATGGTACAGGGTCTGCAACAGAAGCCATATGAAGAGAGACTAAAGGAGCTTATGTGTACCTTTGAGGAAAGGAGGGAAAAGGGGAGCATGATAGAAACTTTCAAGTACCTCAAGGGAATCAACAAAGTCCAAGAGGGTAGCATCTTTCAGAAAAAGAGATGTGCAAGAACAAGGGGACACAATTTGAAGATAGAGGGGGAAGGCTCAGGGGCAATATGCGGAAATATATTTTCACAGAGGGTGGTGGACGCATGGAACGGCCTACCTGAGGAGGCCATAGGGTCAAAAACAGTGGGGGAATTCAAGAATGCATATGACAGACATAAAGTAATTCTTGTGGGGGCCGGGGGTGTAGGAAGAAGTAGGCTGTTGGTTAACCAGGATCTGCAGCTTATCCAATAGGTAGGGAAATGGGCAGACTAGGTGGGCCAAGTGGCCCTTATCTGCCATCAAAGTCTATGTTTTTATGTTTCTATGTTGTGGGTTTGAATACAGACAACATTCCCTTACTTTGCCCCTGAAAAATGGATCTCTGGGTCTCAGTGGGCCTACCTGGTTAACAAAATTGAATAAATAGATACATAAATAAATAAATAAGTCTGGCAGGACCTGTCTGACACGAACCCATGTTGCTTCTTGTTCTGGAGCCCATTATGCTCCAGAAAACTATCCACTCTTTCTTTCAGAATGACCTCCATCAGCTTTTCCACTATTGAGGTCAGACTGGTGGTTCCATGTAATTTCAGCGAATGGAAGACAGTGACTGTGAAAATAGTGCCGGCTTTAAGCAGAGTGGAATTAAGGCAATCCGTTGCCTCCTTTCTTTGTATACCAACTCCAAGGTCATAGCACCTCGGGAAGGGAGAAATGCAAAAGTCGCCTTAATTCTGCTTGCTGTAAAGCCGGCGCCATTTTCACAGTCGCCATTTTCCATTCGCCAAAATGACGTGGTATCCAGATGGACCAGCTTGTATTTCCCAGTGTCATTCCTCGGTCCACTTTTGCGGAGAGGCACCACAGGTGCAGTCCTATAGTTCCGGGGTACATTCCTCACCTCCTGAGAGGTGTTGAAGAGGTCTGCCAGAGGACCTGCCAGTACCTCTGCCAGCTCCCTCAGAACCCTTGGGTCTTGTCTGGCAGTACAGCCTAGAGGTTAGAGTAATGAGCTATGAATGAGGTTGGTATCTCCAGCAGATTTAGGTTTGATTCCCATAATCCCATAACCACCCAAGTGCTCCCAGGTCGTCCCTGAAAACAGTCACTTGTGCTTAGTGACCCTTACCCGGTTACCAAAAACAGAATAATGCACCTTCAGGGCTTTAAGGCCTTTAGGCACCCTATCTTCTCGGATCATACCATCTACGTCTCCCCCCTTCCCATTTCCCACCCCCTCCTCCCTTGTGGCACAGGACTATCCTTCTCTGTAGTGAAGACTGAGCAGAAATATTTGTTCAGTACTTCTACTTTCTCCTCACTACCTTCAGCCCATCCCCCCCTCCTTTTTCAAACTAACTGTCTCGTCTCTTATATTCTTCTTCTCCCTTATGTATTGGAAGAAGGCCTTCTCCCCCTTTTTTAGTCCCTCTGCCAGCTGTAATTCCTTAGTGGCCTTTTCCTCTCTAATCGCTGAGCCTGCTTCCCTTAATTTAGCACTGTATTTCTCCTTATCCTCCTCTTTCTGTGTATGCGTCTTACCACTTTGGTCACCTCCTTGCCAAACCATCTGAGCGTTTTGGCTCTTGGATTTCTTGCTCTTGATTTTGGCACACTCACTTGTGGCCATCATCAGTCCTTCTGTAATTACGGCCCATTTCTGGTCCACCTCCATTTCCTTCCTGATCCTAGCAGGGTGCATTTCAGAACTTCTCCCATCTTACTGTATTCAACCCTCTTGAAGTACGTAATCCTCTTGTTGGTGCCAATGTTTTCCCTGCCCATGTCCAGGTGGAACCACACAGTGTGATGACTGCTTCCTGCAAGTGGTGTCTCCACCTTTACATCTTGGACATGTGCACAGATAGGGCCAGGTCCAATATAGCCTCTCCCTAGTGGGTTCCAGGACATCTTGTGTCAGGAATCCAATCCAGAATGCATCCAGCTGTACTTGCGTCCTGGTGCAGGAGGTAGCTGGGATACTGCAGTCCACTCTTGGAAGACTGAATTCACCTACAATCACTACCTCCTCCTTGCTGGCTATTTCCATAATTTAGGACCCTGTTCTTTGTCCAGCTCCTCCTCCTGGTTTGTGGCCTGCACACTGCCCCTGTCTTTAGCTGGTATCCTGTCAAGATCGCAAAGAAAGAGCCATGTAGTTGAAAACTGCTCAGCCGAAACAGTGTGTGCAGTTTGGAGTTAGTTTATTTAATTTTAGTGCATTTTTTGACAGCGCACTTTTGGGGTCTCTGGGCAGCCCATTTTTTTGACAGCATGGGTTCCAACTGTGCTCAAATATGAGTGAACATCTTTAGCTCCCTCTTACCCTTAAGGGACTGTGCAGGTACCTACAACACCTCTGCCCTTCCCACCACCTCTTCCTCGCTGGTATGGATGATCCCCTCCCTCATGTACAGAGCCATTCCCCCCTTTCCCACCCACATCCATCCTGTACATCTTATAACCGGGCATGGAAAGGTCCTAGTCATGCTTTGGTGTATCTCCATTATGGCCTCCATGTCCACCTCACCCTCTACCAACAGCCATTTTATTTCTGAGGCTCCTGGCATTCAGAGACACCACCTTCCTCCGTGATTCAAGGCAGTCTCCTCCCCTGACTCGCCCCTTCCCTCCTACCCCACCACCTAGTCCCTCCTTACTGCTCTTACCTCTTTGCCTCTCTAGATCCCCCTCCTTCTGCCCTAATGGGGGGGAAGCTGGTTGGCCTCCTCCACCAGGTGACAACGGGAGCTGAGTCCCCTGCTGCTTCCCCAAGTCAGTTTAAATTAAGGATTCTGCTCCACTCAGCAGCAGATATTTCTGAGTCAGCCTTCCATGGTAAAATTAAATCAGATACACTTTAATCCCAGCTGGTACACTTGCAAGTAATTTCTTTTCCATTGTACAGTTGTATTTCAGGATGAAGATGAGGACAGCAAGGGAGTGGAGCAGGAGAATAAAATGTTCTTCTGATACATACAGGAAAAGCCCAAATCCAAAGAGGGGATAGTTTGGCTTAGAAGGGAGACTGGTGGGCATAGGGAGACAGAGTAACTGTGAACATACTGAAAGAGTATTTCTGTTCGGTATTCACGGTAGATGTTATGAAGCCGCGACCTAAATGTGTCATCAGGGCAAAAGAGGGAGAGGGTGCAAATGGGGAACCTATAACAGAGTGATGGGAATTGAAAGGGCTGAAAAAACTACTACAGAGGGATGTCAATTTGTTCAGTTGGGCTGTACCCACAGGTGATGAATGAAATGGTGCATGTTCTAGCCACACCACTGGTGGATCTCTTTAACTGCTTCTTGGAAACAGGAATGGTACCAGGGGATTGTTGTATGGCGGAGGTGGTGCTCCAACATAAAAGCATAAGAAGGGAGGAACCAAGTAACTATAAATCAGCCAGCTGGATGTGTATATTGGGGAAGTATGAACTTGTAGAAAGTAAAACCAGAATAAAAGGGAGGCTAAGTGAGCTCCTGGAGGCAAATGGACTTCAGGACAATAGGCAGCATGGGCTCATGAGAGGAAGGCTATGACAAATGAACCTGCTGTGACAAATGAACCAGCTCCAATTTATTTGCTTGGGTAATAAATGAAGGCAGTTGCCAAGGTCAGGCAGTAGACATATGTAACCCCCCTATAAATGGGGGTTCCCAAAAGTCTTCCTTGGATGTGCCTAAATGCTCACTGCCCAGTGGTGTTCTGTGTTCTAACCGTTTAAAAGTAATTGCATGCGAGTGCCCTATTAGCCTCTGTGCCTGTCTCTTTAAGAGCTACCTGTCTCGTAGTGTATAATCAATCTGGGTAGGGGGTGAGTGTTCCTAAGCTCGAGTCCCACCTGGGCTGCCAGATAATTGCTCTATTCTGTCATCGCTAATTGCGCAGAGGGAGCTCTGTTAAGAACTGTAATTGTTTGCTGATTATCTGCTTTCTTAATAATGTTATTGTAGTTTGTCTAACCTGCCTTCCTTGTAGCATGTACTTTCCTGTTAATCACCACCATCTTTGTTCTGGACTGCCAGTTGGGACCAATCAGTACCTTTGGGGGCCCTAAAATAGAGCCTGTCCCCAGGGGTCTTGCGGGAGTAAATTTCTGTAGGAATTGTAGTTTTCTCCCTTTGGCGCCTAAATGGACCTGGAGGGGGAGCCCTTGCTATGACAGACAGATGGATCAATGAATCAAATCTTTTGGATCACTAGGAAAGTCCCGAGCTGCCTGCAGCAGTGAGTCAGTCTGAAGTAGGAGTTGAGAGTGAGAGGAGCTTGAGAGATTTGAGCAGCTGCTCCTGTGTAGTGGGCAGGGGAAATCGTCGGGAAGGCTGTGACTGGCCTGCCTGCTTCCATTTTCCTAAGTGAAAAGAACTAGAATCAGAATTGGACTTTATCTGAACTTGTGTCTTTCTATCTAATTGTGACTAATTTCACCTGAAGAGGGACCGAAGACTTGCTTTTGATCTATCGGCCTGTCAGGACTCCCACCACGACTGCAGAGCGTACGGTTTGGGCAGAAAATCCTGTGAATTGCAACTAGACTGTCATCCGAACTATGGTACTTCCTTGCCTTTACTATAAGTGGGCTGAATGCGAATAGTGGGTTGCAATTTGATTCCCCATTGCTTGAAATGTGTCACTCTTGCTCACTCTGGGCCTCAACACCACTGCCCTTATTGCCGCTCAAGCTGCAGAGAACCGCCCGACGAGAGACTTGCCTGGGGCTTCGGCTCCCCGCTCAACATCAATGAATAGGAATAACACCACGGTGAATCGTGTGGGCCCTGTTCTCCTGGCAAACCAGCACTTCAACCTGAGGTCTCCACTTCATCCCTCCTGCAACCTGGTCTGGGTATCATGAGTAAATCACAGGATAGCTCCCTGCAACTACTTCCTAATCAAAGCATGTCATCTGATTTTTTTTTTGTGGACTTTATTTTTACACCCTACCTTTGGGGCACCTCTCAGGTTTCCATATTCGGCTCCGCAGCTCCACCACCCGCCTGAACTGTCCTCCGCTATTTACATCGGTTTCAGAACCCCCAGTCTCTCCAGATCCCCTCGAAGAGGCTCCGGGATCCCCAGGGGGAGGTACGAAGGAATGGCCGTTATTGGATGTGTGGCCTTGGGCTACTGATGGTTGCCATCACTTCATCCACTGATAGGGGAATTTTACTTAGTTTTCTCCCCAAAACTCGGACGTGCAATGACATCCTGCTCGGCGTGTGCACACTCCCATGCACACCTGACAGACGTCCGCCGCAGCTTTAGTCCCCTACATTCTGTGGCCATGTACTGTGTTGCCTCCAGCCTCCGCTAGAGGTCACCAGTGCATCGGCTGATGAAATCCCCCCTCCCTGGGGAAGGACAGCAGTCCGTGGGATGCTCAATCCTTCCCCATCCCTGCCGACCCCGGACGACTCGGTCTCATTCCCGGACCCGGGTTGCCAGCGTGGCACAAGGTTGGCATCCAGTGCCTCAACCCTCAGTGCCACTGGGCCGGCTGTGTCATCTGATTTAATTGTTTTGATTGATTGTCACGAACTGAGCCCTCTGGCTCTGGAAAACAAATATTGGGTTAAAGTGCATGTTGTGTTTTCTTTTTCCTAAGGACCCCAACAACAGCTGCAATGCTGGCCTACCCCAGGCAATACTTCAGGCTAGCCTGTAACTCCAACTGGGTACCCAGAGTGTGTGTAACTGTGATAGAGGGACTCTTAGAGGCATGCATGCATGCTTAAACCTGATTTAATCAGTAATAGAATCAAGCACCAGATTACACCCTTTCCTTCTTCATGCCCCCCAAATAAATCTGATCTGAATCTTTCTGCACTTAAACTGTTTGTGGTGTACCTCTGTACAGACAGCATTGAAATACTGTTGGTTGTTGTGGTAAATCTTGTTTTACAGGGGGTCTCCAGGGCCAAGCCTGCTGATCTAGCCCTGGTGGTAAGTGCAACAAGTGTGGGGTTAAATCTGTTGTCAGGTGTTAATTGCAACTGTGCATTCAGTGAACCATTGACCCTGTTCTCCGAGTGAAGGCACTCATTCCTAGAACTCAGGCCCCTCACCCTGCTCCCAGTCACACAGGCAGGGGTAGTATCCCTTGGGGTAGTGCCACTTAGGGGTTACACATACTATACCTGGACTTTAGCAAAACCTTTGATCTGTTCCACACAGACAACTGGTCAAGAAGCTGAGTAACCTTGGGATAGAAAATAAGCTTACTGGATGGTAAGGCATTAGCTAAGTAAGAGATCCCGGAGTGTTTTTATTAATGGGGGTACTCAAAGGGTGTGGGGGGGTCACCAGTGGAGTGCCACAGGGATCACTCTTGTGGCTGGCCCACTTAAACATATTCATCTGTGGCATTTGGGTAGGGATCCAGGGGAATATTTGACTTTTTGCAGATGGCACAAAGGTCTGCAGAAGAGTGGACAGAGAGGAGGGGGTTAGAACCATGAGGAAGGATCTAAACAGGCTAAAGTATTTACCCCTTTAGATCCAATGTCCCTGGGTCTTTGCATATACCTAAAACCAAGACCAACTTTGGTAAACTGTCCTTTGCTTTTGCTGCCCCCACTGTTTGGAACTCTATTCCTTCCACGGTCCAGCAGTGTGACTCCTCAAATGCTTTTACATAGACTTTGACTTTGACGGCAGATAAGGACCACTTGGCCCACCTAGTCTGCCCATTTCCCTACCTACAGGTTAGGCCGCAGATCCTAGTTAACCAACAGCCTATTTCTTCCTACCCCCCATAAGAACTGCCTTATGTCTGTCCCATGCATTCTTGAATTCTCCCACAGTTTTAGACCCCACAACCTCCTCAGGAAGGCTGTTCCATGCATACACTACCCTCTCTGTGAAAAAATACTTCCTCATATTGCCCCGGAACCGCCCCCCCCCCATCTTTAAATTGTGTCCCCTGGTTCTTGCACGTCTCTTTAAAAAAGCATATCACACACGCCTTCCTCTCTCATGCTGCAGTATGTTTCTGCCCTTAGGCCTTTACTGAGGGTGAGTTTACCCTACCTATTCTGTGTTAGTCCTTAATCTACTGTGTTAAATTGACCATGTATTCTGCTATATAACTTATTTAGCTGTACACTCTGCCTTATGTGTTATATCTGGCTTATGCCTTGCACAATGTGTTAACCCGTTCCTGTAATCCAGTTTGCTAGTAATGAAGAAGAAACTTGGCACTCGTGGTTTGAAAATATTAAAGCAGGTGCTAATTTATTTGTCAAGGTGCCTAGTGAAAAAAAAACAGTAGCCCCTAGTGCCTCAGTCCTTCAGCGGGCCTTCAAACAGGGGCATCCCACATACACGATACAAGATACACCCATGTTTGAAGGCCTATTGAAGGGTTGAGGTGCTAGGGGCTACTATTTTTTTTTTCACGAGGCACCTTGCCAAATAAACTAGCACCTGCTTTTTCAAACCATGAGTGCCAAGCTTTTTCTTCATTACTGTTTAAATTTGAGATGGCTGCTCTGCTCGGGCACCGCTGCATCCTGTGCGCACCTTTCTCTACAAATCCAATTTGCTAGTAGTATTTTTTTCCTTTTCAGTGTTGTACTGTATGCATTGTATTCTTATCAAACCAGCTGTCTCTTCCCCGTTTTATTGTTCCTTTGTTGTACTCTCCCAGGTCGTGCCTGCAATAGGCAACAGCTATTGTCTAGTGCACTCACCTGGTGAATAAAAAGTAAATAAATATTTTATTTATTTATTTGATATTCAGAAAAGACCTTTGAGTGCAAGCTCTTTTACAAAGGTTCCACGTCAGATTGACAAAAACAGTAGACAAATTACAGTACAAAACACATTGAAAATATAATTGGTTACAATACTACAGTATTTATCGCTAGACAAAGTACAGTACATAACACAGTTATAATTCATATTTTTACAATTCTATAGTGAGTATCACTGGTTTCATGGGTTTGGTTCTGCAACAAGGAGTGAGATAGAGAGCAGTGGTGAGAGAACATGGGGGGCAGCCTCAAAATGGGTCCTTGTCAGGATATGAGGTTGAAATGTGGCTGTTGGGTGCGGGGGGGAGGGGTGAGAGAGGGAAGGGGGCACCAGGGTGGAGACGTGCTTGACTAAGGGGTAAGGTAGGGGCATGACGTGATAAGGTGCTTGAACCAAAAAGGACTCACAGGGAATGGCGTGAAAAAATGCAGTGAGCACATGCTGAAGGAGTAGGGGTATCTGCTATGGCGGGTAGACACTAGCAGATCGGTGGGGAGAGGTGCTGCAGTGCTACCTTAGTGCAAACTAGTAAGACTATGGAGTCGGGGGGGCAAGCCTTCAGAGGCAGTCACACTCTGTCATTAATTTAAGGTGCTGTCTGAGGCCACTTTTGAATTGAGCCAGGCTTTTGGAGGCCATAATGGGCACAGGGATTTCATTAAGCCACTGGAGGGCCCGATAGGTGAAGGTGCATTGCCCAAGCACAGTTCGACGGAAGGGTGTAGATAAGGCCCATCTCATCCTACCTCTGATGATATGCAAGTTGGCAGTCAGCCACATTGTGCCAATCATTCTACTGATTTAGCACAGACAACTTCCCTTGGCAGCTTGTTCCACAAATCCGCTACACTCTTAAAATAAAGAAAGAAAGAACTGGTCTATGGTACAGCAGTTGAGATTCACTGCATAGAACTATAAAGGTAATGCTAAATAGAAGCCAAGAACCCCAGCACAAAAACACACAGAATCTGTCTGCAGAAAAAGGCCCCTTGGCCCATTATATCTGCTCATTCTTACTTAACTAATGATGATGCCTAGAAGCTCCTCACACCCCCCTTTCTGGTGTAGTCTTTACCAAGCCATATATCTGTCCCATGATCCTTTGAATCCCCACTGATTTTGCACAGACTACCTCCTCTGACAGTCTGTTCCAACTTTCCACCACTCTCAGCACTCACCCATCCTGTATTCTGTCTCCAAAACAGAATTCAGAATTGGAGGAGTTGCGGTTGAGAGAAAGACCAAGCAGAGAAACCTGGAAGTGATAATCACAGACAACTTGAAATCATCAGCCCAGTGTAACAGGGCAGTGGGCGGGGCAAATAGAATGCTGGGATGCATAGGAAAGGGGATCAGCATGCAGTTATTGAAAGGAGGTGATCCTACTCCTGTACAGATACATTGTCCTCACTTGGAGTACTGTGTATGATTCTGGAGACCACACTTGAGAAAGTACAGGGGCAGGGTTGAGGCAATGCAGAGAAGGGTAGCCAAAATGATACAGGGACAAGGAAAATTCTACATGGACAGACTGTATGACCTCAACATGTACGCCCTTGAGGAAAGAAGGGAGACGAGGGATATGATAAAGAAATACAAGTACCTACGTGGGATGAATAAGGTAGGCTACAAGAGTTGTTTCTTCTGAATGGGAGCAAAGGCACAAGAGGAACTCAATGAAGCTGATGGGGGGGTATGCCTGAAGGACGTCAGAAAACACAGTTTCACTAAGAGTGTAGCAGATTTGGGGAACCAGCTGCCAAGGGAAGTTGTCTGTGCTAAATCAGTAGAATGACTGGCACATGGGTGGGGCAAATATATGGGATGCATAAGGGTAAAAAGAGAGGGGGCGGGGGAATGAAGAAGTAAGTGACTACTAGGGCCAGCAAATCCAACCAGGCGGTAGATAGGACTGGGAATACTGGAAGGGCTGATGGATCTTTTTCTGCCATAAGCATCAGTGGTTCTGTGTTTCAGGGCACTTCATCTTTTTATGTTGATTGCATGCATGCGCAAGAAACATATTGCTGCAGCTTGCTGCAGAAACAGGTAGTGGAGGCACAGCACTGTTCTGGCCAATGCCCCCACTGCCTTTTGAGGCTTGGCCCACTTTCCCCAATGGAGTGGCACGCTGCTGCTGACACTAGTTCAGCCAGTGTGCCACAACCTTGAAACATTTCAGCTGCTGCAATCTGGGGCCACCTCGTCATTGCAGCGTCAGCCATTCCGTTGCAATAAGGGAGCGATCTGTCATTACATTGGTACTGTAATATTGTTTGTGAACACGGCAGCGGCTTGCTGCCATGTTCACAAACAATATGACTGAGCCCCCAGTGCCGAGGGGGTGCCCAATCCCCCTCGGCAGCATGTTCCCCCCACAACAGTGTTTGTTTGCCGACGGGGGCCCCAATCCCCATAGGCTTTACAGAGGAGGGCAAATAAAATGGTTCAGAATTTTCACAGGAATCCCTACAAGGAAAGGCTGAAGAATCTCAATATGTACACTCTGGAAGAAAGGAGGGTGAGAGGTGACATGATCAAGACCTACAAAGTACCTCACAGGGGTAAAGAGGGTACAGTTGGGGAGTTTCCTTCAATTGAGGATGAGCACCCAAGCCAAGGGACATACAATGAAGCTGGGGGGCATTCAGGATAGATGTGAAGAAATATTTATTTACTGAAAGGGTGGTAGATGCCTTAAACAGACTGCCACGAGAAGAGATGGAACCTAAAATGGTAGGGGGCATGAAACATGCAAGGATAAACATACGGGTATATTAGAAAAAGGGGAAGAATGGGGTCAACGGAGATCAATAGAGCTACGGAAGTGGAGTAGGTTCAAGTTCATTGCAGGAAAAATCCATTAGGCATGCTCATTCACAAGGAGGTCCTGATGGACACAGACAGAATAAGACATGCAGTAACATATACAAGCAGGAGTTACAAGTATGTAGAAAACACTTGGGCGGACTGGATGGGCTGAGAGGACCTTTTCTGCTGACAAATTCTATGTTTTTGTGGCATCATGTGTTAATTCAGGTGCAGTGTTTATTTAAAGTTGGCCCTACCATACATCCAGATGTAAGGTACAGTAAATTACAGAATTAGATGCAGCCCACTTACAGTACAATAAACACAACCCCAATGCTTCGAGAAGCCTTTACTCTTCATAAGGCTGCTTAAAGAGCTGGGGTTCTGTTTGCAGTGTCCACACCAGTATGCTGATCTTAAAATCAACGCCGCATCTGAATGAGTACTTCATTCTTGCTCACTCCATTTCTTCCCCACTTTGAAACCTGCTTGTCCTGAGTTACTATTCAGCTGGCAGTGCCTTGCCTGTGTTGGAAGATGACCAATAAGTGGCACTGAAAGACGTCAGACTTCACAGACTCTGAAGGTAGCTGCTCACAGATAGACATAAGTCAGTTCTACTGTGGGGGGGCAGGAGGAAGTAAGATGTTTAACTAGAATCTGCAGCTTATCCATCAGGTAGGGAAATGGGCAGACTAGGTGGGCCAAGTGGTCCTTATGTGCCCTCAAATTCTATGTTTCTCACCCACCATCTTGGCAAGAAGAAGGCTGCAGCTGTGGCCACTGATGACTGTTGGGGTGTGGGGATAGGGGGACCAAAGGGAACAGACATAAGGAGACACAATCATAAAAGCAATTGTGAGACCTTCACCAGCTTTCCAAAATGCTTACCAGTAAAAAAACACTCTATGAAGTTGTTCAAATGGCAACTCAATCTGGTGAGCCCTCTTTCTGCCATCTGACACCAGGCATCAACCAGCATACAGAAGGCAGTGTGATCATGTGGTTACTGAAATACTGGAGATTACAGATTTAGAAGAACAAAAGAATATCACACATATGCCTATAGCAGCGGTTTCCTGCTTCTCAGTAGTCATATTTATACCCTTGAGGTACTTGAATGTTTCTATCCTATCCCCCTTTCCCTCCTCTCTTCCACTCAGTACATATTGAGGTCCCTTAATTTCTCCTCATAAGTCTTGTGTTGCAAACTCTATACCATCTCATTCGCCCTTCTCTGGACCATCTCCAGCCTGTTAATATCCTACAAGTTGCGACCTCCAGAACTGCACACAGTACTCCATGTGAAGCCTGACCATGGTTTTATATAATGGCATCACTACCTCCCTCCTTATGCTGGTGATACCCCTGCTTACGCACCCCAGCATGTCACTGGCCCTCCCAGCTGCCTTACCACTTTGGCATTTTCAGGTCATCTGAAATAACAACCTCCCACGTCCCCTTCCTTCCTTGTGACTGTCAGCAACTCCCCCCCCCCCATCCTGTGCCTGTCTCCAGGGTTTCTGTGTCCCAGGTGCATAATTTTGCACTTTTTTGAATTAAATTTCAGTTGCCAGTCCTTAGACCATTTCTCAAGCTTCCTCAGGTCCCTCCTTATTTTCTCCACCCCCTCTGGGGTATCCACTGTCTTACAGATGTTGGTGTCATCTGCAAACAGGCAGACCGTTCCCTTCAGTTCTTCTGCAATGTCACTAATGAAGACACTGAACAGGACTGGCCCCAGGACCAATCCCCTCGGCACCCCACTGGTCACTCCCTCTCCCCAGACTGTACCCCATTTACCACCACTCTCTGCCTCCTGTCTGTTACCCAGTTTCTAACCCAGTTTACCTCCCTTTCCCCCATGCCCAGCCTACTCAGCTAGTTTATCATCCTTCTATGTTGGACGGTGTCAAAGCCTTTGCTTACATCAAGGTAAGCATTGTCCACTGCCCCACCCTGATTTACTTCCTTTGTCACCCAGTCAAAGAGATCAACCAGATTTGTGTGACATGACCTCCCCACCGTGAATCCATGTTGCCTATGGTCCTGGGCTACGATGGCTTCTACATGCCCCGCTATCCTTTCTTTAACCAATGTCTCCATGATCTTCCCCACTACTGAAGTGAGGCTGACCAGCCTATAGCCTTTGCAACTGCTGTACTGCTGTGGCCCTTGCCCCTCCCCCTCTTCTGTTAATACTGAATAGAAAGACACAGTGGATGTCTTGGGGGGCACATAACAGTTCTTAGGCATGGTACTTTCACTTCCAAATACCTAAACAGCAGAAATAATCAACATTCGGCATTGACAATTTTCATTTTGCAATTGTATTCCACATGTATGTATATCATATCCTTGTAAATAAAATATAATTCAAAGATGAGTGGCTATGGCAGTGCCTGGTTTTCAGCTGTTATCACAGGTTCAAACCCCACCAGAGCCAAATACTCACGTGTGACCTTGAACAAGCAACTTAACCTTCCAGAGCTCCAGTTTGCCCTGATGTGGAAATGAGTAGAAGCAGGATCCCACTGAAAACAAGAGATTGTATCTCGGCTTGACTGACTTGGGTAAATAAATTATAAATATAAAAAAAAAAAATACTGTGGTAGGTTCAACTGGTAGAGTGGTGGAATGGTATTTGTGGCAGGCTTAGGTTCTAGTCCCAGCTAGGGTGCTTAATTTCTTTCTCATTTCGTAACTGTATTTAAAATAATTATTAACGCTACATTACACCAGTGTGGTGGGCTGCAAGTAAATTTGAATTGATGTTTGAGCATGAGTCCAATTTACTTAAAAAGCTCAAATCATTACAGTTTGCAAACAGAACAACAACAATTACATTAAATCAAATGTGAAATTTCACAAATACACAGTGCAGAAAGAGAGAGAGACACACGCTGAGGTCTCATTCAGGAGTGATGTATGAAGAAAGAAGTAACCACAGCCTTAGTATGTATAGTACCAGAAAAACATTTTAAGTTAAGCAATAAACAGAGTGTGCATTATTGTAGGATAGCGGCACGCCTCGGTAAGTGAGAAACGAGGCAACACCGAGTGTCTTAAACACCTGAGAAGTGCTATTATCCTCAGTTACACACACTGTGACGTGCCTTACTGCAGTTTTAAAGTAGTTCCTTTGATTTTTATTTAAAAAAAAACAAGTAATGAAGTATGGAAAGCTAAGAATTTCTGACCAGTTCTATTGTGCTGGAATAACACACGGTCATGTGATCACATTTGACCAGTCACAGGTCTTGGTTTCTCTCATCCGTCTTATAAATAAGATTTGTGAATTTAAATGCTTAAAGATCACAGTTGTGTATGTTTAATGGCAGCATGTACATCAATGAAAATTGTGTTTGTTATAAAAAAGCTGCTCTTAGTAATGAAAGGGTTGTGCTAATGGGTTTATCTTCACTGCTGTTCCTGTCCGGGTCTCTCCAACCCAAAGTAATTAAAGAATGTCATTTAAGATTTTAGGCTCGAACTGTTTTACCCAAACCCTTTATACAAATGTTCATATTAAAATATAAACACATTGTTGCAGAATTTATTTTATGTTCCAAGAGGTTCAGTCTGCCTGTATTTAGCTGGAGGAAAGACGTTGCAGTGACTAAAATGGCATTGTGCTGTTTCTGACAGAAAGTTGTGTCTCTGAGCACTCAGAATGTACTCTCCTCATGCACAGCAGAAGGCCTTACATGGAGCCAAGGTCTTAATGTGTTTTTGAAGCAGTTTAAGCAGCAGGGATTGCCCTGGCAAGCTGATAAGGATAGATGAGGGATTTCTCATGGTCACCAAAGAAACACCAGGAACTGAAACTGTGAATAGTACTTAATTTTCTAAGTTTGTTTATGCATGTAAGGAGGGTACCATGAGAGGAAAGAATGTTTAATTATGTATCTACGTCTGTATCTTTGTATAGTGTATGGTGTAACGTAATTGTGTATGGACTTCCATACACAGTAAAAAGTCATTCTGCTGTAGTAATGACGTAGCTACTAATGCAGAATGACTTTTGTTCTGCGTTAGTAGCTATGTCACAATGCAACTGCCCCCACCAGCGCTGTTCATAGGACAGGGGTGGTTGGTTAGTCAGGTGCGTGAGCTGGCTGGCATGCTGGGGAGAGGAGGAGTGTGGTCTCTGGCGACAGACCCTTACTAGAAAATGTACGCGAGCCTGCTTTTTGGGCACCATATACTGAAAAGAACAGTGTACGGCATTCCAACCAACTCGGCAACTTTACCTCCTCTTGTTTTCTATGATGGCAGAGGGATCTCTCGAGCTTTGCTCTCGAGGTCATAAGCCATCATAGAAAACACCTGGGTGAAGAAGTGCTTTGTTGTGTATGGAATGCCATACACTACTCTATATACAGTATATGTACTACAAAGGGAGGGATAGTAAGGCTAAACGAGGAAGGAGGGGATGTGTGGAAGAGGACCACCAAAAAGCAGATATATTGAACAAACACTTCTGCTCAGTATTTAAAGAGGAGGGTGTAGGAAACTGGCCAAAGCTGAAGGACAAGGGTTCAATGGGATGGGAGATGGACAGAAGTCCTTTTACAGAGGAAAGAGTATTAAAGGAACTGACAATGATAAAAGTAGACAAGGCAATGGAGCCAGACGAGGTGTACCCCAGGATATTGAGGGAACTAAGAGAGGTGTTGACTGCTCTTCTGACTGCCCTTTTCAACTGGTCATTAGAAACAGGGGTAGTACCGGGGGACTGGAGAATGGCAGATGTAGTCCCACTCCACAAAGGTGGAAATAGGGAGAAGGCAGGAAATTACGGGCCTGTCAGTCTGACTTCAGTAGTGGATAAGGTAATGGAATTACTATTGAAGGAAAGGATTGGAGAGTACCTAGTAGCCAACGGTCTACAGGATCTGAGGCAGCATGGTTTCACAGGGGGGAGGTCTTGCCAGACAAACTTGATTGAGCTCTTTGACTGGGTAATCAAAGAAGTGGATCAAGAAGGAGCAGTGAGTGAGGCCTACCTGGACTTCAGCAAGGTCTTCGACACTGTTCCACATAGAAGACTGATAAACAAGCTGGATAACCTGGGAGTAGAAGTAGGGCCTAAAATAATAAAATGGGCAGAACGTTGGCTAAGCAATAGCAGTCAGAGGGTGGTGATAAATGGCATCCACTCTGGAATAAGTAGTGGGGTACCACCGCAAGGATCCGTATTGAAGAAGAATCATTATTTATATAGTGCTTTTCATACACAGTGTATCCCAAAGCGCTTTACAAGCAATGCTAGACTTGTAGTGAAGTGACTGAATGTGTAGTGGTGGCCATATCATACATCAACACCCACACACAGCCTGGATAATTGCATGAACTGGTTTATGGGAAGGGGAATGTTGGCCATACTTCTCAACCTCCTACCTCATAAATCAGGGACAAGGCTTGAAAAAAAACAGGGACAAAGGACCAAAATCAGGGACACATTTTCAACATTAGTGATATCTACTCAGGAAGCTGGTAGAATAAGGGGGCTTAGTGTAAAATGCAATTTCTAAACTAGAGCAAGTCTGTAACTCTAATCTTTGACATAAATTTGTGCTTACAGTCCCCACAGTTTAGTCACTGAAACACAAAATTTAGGAGAGACAGAGTAAAATTTTGAGGTAAAATCAGGGACATCCCTGAAAATCAGGGACAGTTGAGAGGTATGATGTTGGCCAGGACACTGGGAATGTTCCCTACTCTTTGCAAAGAGTGCCCTGGATTCTTTTACTTCCACATGGACAGTACCAGGATGGGTAGAAGGGACCTCGGTTTAACATCTCATCTGAAGGACGGCACACCCCAACAGTATAGCACCCCTCTAATACTGCACTCAGATGCCACCATTTTAGGTACAAGTAGAATCCCGGTGTGGGGCAAGAACCCACAACCTTCTGGTTCAGAGGCAGATGTGCTACCAACTGAGCCACGCCGACACTCATGTTGAGGCCAGTCCTCTTCAATGTCTTTATTAGTGACATTACAGAAGGGCTGGAAGGGAAACTATGCCTGCTCGCAGACGACACAAAACTCTGCAACAGAGTAGACACACCGGGGGGGGGGGAGTTGAGGGGTGATTTAAAAAAATGGAGGAATGGTCAAAGGCTTGGGAACTGGGTTTTAATGCAAAATCATACACATGGAGCACAGAATCCCAGTGACAAAATACCAACTGGGAGGAGAGGTATTAACAGTCACAAAGCAGGACAGGGACCTGGGGTGATCATTTCTGATGACCTAAAGATAGTTAAACAGTGATGATAAAGCAGTGGGGAAGGCTGGCAGGATGCTGGGATGCATCAGCAGGGGAATCCCCAGCAGAAAGAGGCAGGTAATTATGCCCATGTACAAACAACTGGTGAGGCCACACCTCAAGTACTGTGTACAGTTCTGGAGGCCCCATCTATATAAGGACATATTGTAGATAGGGTGGAGGGGGTACAAAGGAGGGCAACTAAAATGGTGCATGGCCTGCGTCAAAAGCCCTATGGGGAAAGGCTTAAGTAATTAAATATGTACTCCCTGGAGGGAAAAAAGGGAGAGGGGGACATAATAGAAACATTCAAGTGCGTCACAGTTATAAATAAGATACAGGAAAGAAACATTTTTTTCTGAAGAAAAAGATGCTCAAGGACAAGGGGTCACACTATGAAGACAGAAGTGGGGAGGCTCAGAGAAAATGGGAGGAAAAACGTCTTCACGGAGAGGGTGGCGGACCCATGGAATAGCATACCGGCGGAGATGGTGGTGGCCAAAATGGTTATAGGATTCAAGACTGCATGGGACTGACACAAAGGGATTGTAGAAGTAAAGGGGGGAAGACTGGAGCCGAGCAGAGTCTGCGGTGTCACTATAGGTAGGGTGAAAAAGGGCAGACTAGGAGGGCCAGTAGGCCCTTATCTGTCAACAGCTCCTATGTTTTTTTTATTTTATTTAAGGTAGTTTTACTTTTTGGGGTCTTGTTAAAGGTTTTCAGTGAGTAAAGGGCCCGAGGTGGTTGTTTTTTTTTTTATTATTATTTTTGTTGAGCTTCTCAAAAATAGCACACACATACACAAGGCAACTGTATAATACATCAGTGCATAGGGAAGAAAACTTATCTAAAATATCAGAATACATGAGGGTCTGCAAAATTAAGCAGATATCAATTAAATTATCACCAATCAAGCTTCAAACATTACATACTGTATTAAAAAACTCCTAAAACACCATACACAATTATTATAAGAACAGTATAAATACAACGTACAGTATCAAACATGAATACTAATACTAACACTCATACTCGTCGCACATACATCTAAGTAAACAGAAAGTTCAAGCTTTCATTACTTTAATGCCAGTACCAACTGCGGCTCCCAATCCTTTCCAACGGCAGATTGATTTGACAGACCCACAGACACCTAGAAAAAAAGGAAGGGAAGTAGGGGATAAAAAGAAGAAGAGAGGTAGGGGCAACAAAGAACTATAGATGTGGGTGAAGGAGGCAATGCCAAGGAAGACAAAAGGTGCCAACAGTGGCCCAGGACCCCTCCACAGCACAGACCATGCTATCCCAATCATATAACTGCCTGCTCAGTAGGAGGCAGAGAGGCCAGATACTGACCCATTGACTTTCAAATTTATCAGACCACCCCTTTAAATCATACGTCAAGTACTCCAACTGGAGCATGTTATGGAGAGAATCCCGCCACATCTGTAATGTGGGAGGAGCCTGGGAGACCCAAGTAACCTGAATACAGTGTCAAGCCATAATTAATATCAGCCAGATGGGTCTGGAATAGAAATCCCAGTCTTCTGATGCCTGCTCTGCCACCCTAAAATAATAAGCACCAAGGATCAACAGGGAGTCTGACCTGCATAATACGGTGTGAGAAACTGCTGTCCAACACTTATGAAGGTCAGAACATTGCCCAAAACAATGGATGTACAGGTACGTGCCTTGTTATGTACCACATCGCCCGCATACAGGAGAGACTCCAAGGGCGAATCTACTTATCATCTCCAGAGGGAGATACAGTCTATGCAGGAACTTGAATTAAGCCTCCTTAAAGCGGTTGAATATACTCAACCCTATATGAGATTTACAAAGCTCTTTCCAGGCCCCCTCCAGTATCACCCCACCCGGATCTTGTTCCCAAAGCCTCTTAGCTCTCAAGGAATTATCAGGGAGATACAACTGAATGTTATAGTAATGCTTAGGCAAAGCCCCTTTCGGGCTGTCCTGGCAGAGAGGATTTCTCTCTCCAAGGCAAGAGAGGAGAGTTCTGTGGTTGGAGATGGTCTAGATGACATGTCCAGTCCCACACCTGCATGTATCTGGATAATTGAGAGGATTTTAGGCCAAAATGCTCCATCAGTTAAGGGTAAGTTAAAAAAAAGCCTTGACTATTATAGAGATCCCCTAAGCACCTTATCACAGCGGAGTCCCAGTGTTGAAAAGTTTAGTCCTCCAGCCCCGGGAGGAACTCAGGGTTGGAACAGATAGGTGCCAAGACTGTACCCCCCAAACATCCCCCAACAACTTCCTAATGTGGCCCCAAGCTTCTAAAAGTTGTTCCACCAAGAAACTCTTAGGATCACCAGAACAATAGGCTCGCAGCCCCATCTGGCCCAAACAGGCCATAATATGATGTTTCCTTTCCTATTGATCCAGGGATACCCATGTTGTGCCCAGCAGGCCCTTGACCCAATCAGAGAGCAGTCTGGCTGCACCACCAAGTGATATGTGTTGAAATCTGGATAATTTAAATTCCCTTTAGAGGGAGGATTTATTAGATGACAGAAGCTGATCTGTGGCCTCTTTTTGCTGCCAAATAAAATTGCTGTAGGCCCCATCTAAAATCTGAAGATCCTTCTTATGAAAGCCTGTTGGGGGCATTTGGACAGGGACTAAAAGTCTAGGCAGGATATTCATCTTGACTAGATTGACACGACCGGAAGCACCACTGTATTGCGATGGCGATAATGCCGACAGCCCCCACAGCAGCACCCAGATACCACCGCAGCTGAACTCGATGCACCCCACACTAAACACCACAAACCCAACACAGCAGCCACAACAGACTGTGAGGTGCACAGTGGACAGGACACACTGGCACAGACAGCCCACGACACTGGCGGTACAGTACTGGACTGGTCAGTGCCCCCCCTTGAG
Source organism: Neoceratodus forsteri (assembly GCA_016271365.2). Taxonomy (NCBI): domain Eukaryota; kingdom Metazoa; phylum Chordata; order Ceratodontiformes; family Ceratodontidae; genus Neoceratodus; species Neoceratodus forsteri. The sequence continues at coordinate 261,500,531 of CM057452.1, read as the reverse complement.
CCACAACAGACCCGATGGACAGCGGAGGGACGCTGCAGGTCATAGGCATGGGCACCAGTAGACACCACTGAGGCAGCGGGTTTGTGGCATGACAGCAATGCCAGGACTGGGGACACCCTAAGGCAGCACACACAAGGTGACCATACAGTTCACACGGAGCACCACAGGTGGGCAGGGGCCAGGTGCATGGTACACAGTGGCCACGGTGGTGCTGCCGTTGTGGGAGCATGTCAGCTGCTGTGGCAGGTTGCTCTTGTGGTGGTCAGGATTCCAGCTGTCGCTGTGCAGGTGTCGGGAATGTGGTGTTGCCCTGACACCATGCTTCTGATACAGCCAAGCCAGGATAGCGGGAAACCTTGACAATGACGGAGGTCTGCTATAATTTTCTCGAGAAGAGGCATTTCATTGAGCCTATAAAGGGAGTCAAGTGTTTTACCCACCTAATCCCCAAATATTTAATATGAGAGGAGACATTTGGAAAGGGAAAGCAAGTAAGGTCCTGCACAGGTGTCCCTCCCAAACACAGCAACTCGAATTTCTCAAAGTTGATTGAGGTTGTTTTTTTTTCCCTTAGCATTGACCTGAGGGCAGCACTGCCGCGTGGGCTGCATGTTCATCCTGACTTCTCTTCCTGCCAATTGGATGCAGCAGATCACTCAACTCATCTTTTCATTGGCCCATGAATGCCAAAATGTGACTGGCCAGTCCCTTGCAGCTCTGCAGCGCTGCCCCACAAGCAGAGGGTCTGTCCACACCCAATGCTGAAATCAAGTGACATGATTGCTGAGTGCTTAGGGCATTAAGGGAGGGGAGAAGGACTCTTTTAGATATGTGAGGGAAAAAAGGAGATGCAGGTACCAAATAGTGCGGAGCAGGAGGGACGAGAAGTGGGTGGGATCGGGAGTGAAGCAGGCAGAAACACTGAACCAGTATTTCTGCTCAGTGTTCACGCAGGAGGTGGCCGGTCCACTACCAACGTGGACTGGGAAGGTGGGGATGGTGGGGGGGAGAGATGACTGATGGGATTATTGCAGAGAGTAGAGTTCTAGAGGGTCTGATAGCACTAAGGGTAGACAAGGCATCAGGTCCTGATGGCATTCACCCCAGAGTGCTGAGGGAGATGGCAGAAGTATTGGCCGGGCCTCTGGCAGACCTGTTCAAACCTCCCTGGACATGGGATGCATGCCACAGGACTGGAGGATGGCCCATGTGGTGCCAATACATAAGAGTGGCCCACAAGATGAGCCAGGCAACTATAGACCTGTTAGTCTCACTTCCATAGTGGGTAAACTCATGGAAGCGATACTGAAGGAGAGACTGGTGACGTTTCTCGAGGCTAATGTCCTCCAGGATGGACAGCAGCATGGGTTCATCTTGGGGAAATCTTGCCAAATCAATCTAATAGAGTATTATGATTGGGTGACAAAAGAACTAGTTAGGGGCCATGCAGTAGACGTCCTGTATTTAGACTTCAGCAAGGCCTTCGATTCAGTGCCTCACAGGCAGTTGGGGGGACTGAGAACTGTAGGGAAGGGGCCAAGTTGGTAAACTGGATTGTGAACTGGCTGGGGGGGAGGCAGCAATGGGTGGTAGTGGTGGGGGGGCTCTCAACCCATAGGCCAGTGACAAGTGGAGTGCCGCAGAGCCCTGTGCTAGGTCCGGTGTTGTTTGGGCTATTCATCTCAGATATCTCACATGGAGTTGGGAGAAGAAACAGTCTGGTCACAGATGATACAAAGATGGGGGCGGTAGTGGATTATGCGGAGGGGTGGAGAGATATACAGGGGGACCTAACTAAACTGGAGGAGTAGTCGGAGATGTGGCAGCTGGTTTTTAATGTGAAGAAGTACAAGGTTATGCACTTCGGGGTTAAGAACCTGAGGAGGGAATATTGGTTGGGGGGGCTTGAGGCTGAGGGTCACCGAGGAAGAGAAAGACTTAGGGGTGATGGTAACGGAGAGCATAAACAACTCTGCTTAATGCAGGAATGTTGCAGCTAAAGCTAACAAGATGCTATGGTGTATTGCAAGGAGATTCTCATCCAGACATGGGGGGGGGGTTCCTGCCCCTCTATAGGTCCATAGTCAGGCCGTCAGTACTGGCGACCATATCTGAAGAAGGATATCAGACTGCTAGAGAGGGTGCAGCATAGAGTGACAAAAATGATGCATGGGATGGAAGGCAAAACCTACAAGGACAGAATGAAGGAACTGAATTTGTACCCCCTGGAGGAGAGGAGGGACAGGGGAGATGTGATTGAAATGCTCAAGCATTTGAAGGGGATCAACAGGTCTGGCTCGGAAGGGTTATTCAGGCTGAGGAAGGAAGGGGACATGAGTGGGTATGGGCTAAGACTAGAAGGGGGCAGATTGAGGAGGGAGATGAGGAGGCATTATTTCATGGAAAGGGTGATGTGAAAATGGAACACCCTACCAGAGGAGGTGATATCATGTAAGACGGTGGGCAGTTTCAAAAGGGCATGGGACAGGGCATGGGGTGGGTGTCTGGGTAGGTAGTGCTGAGAAACTTCCGGGGAGAGGAGGGGTGGGGCAGCTGCAAACTAGGGGTGCTAGCTGCGTACTCTAGCAGACTACTTAGACCTGAAGTCTGTTTCTGCTGGCAGATTGTATGTTCATATGTTCACAGTAATTTTATTTTTATGTTAAGCAGTATTAACATTACTGTGCATTTAATAACTGTGGTTGCAGTTCTTGATCCTGCAGGTGGTGATGGTTCAGCATTTGCTCAGTTTTCTATTTGTGCTGCACCTCAACCTCAATTTGCAGTGGTGCTCACCCTGCGGTACTGGTTAACCACTTGGAACAGTGTACTGCCCTTGTGCCACTCAAAGAGCATGTCTAGGAAAATTGCTGCCCTGAGAAAAATTGTTTGTCCTTTGTTTTGGCCCTGAGGTATACCTTGTTAATATACCCAAAAGGCGTTGCATCATCAAAACTTCTCAAGCTGCACCCCAAGAACAGCATGTAGTGACATCTCAACAACGAGTACCCCACCGACTGTGCATATTATCAATCAGTGAATACACTGCTCACAGGGCAGTGCTGCCCTCAGGTCAATGCTGAGGGCAAAAATCGACCCTGGGTGAGCAGAGTTGGCAGCTGTGTTTGTAATGACAGTCAGGGATGAGTGAAGTGGCTCATAAATTCTGCATGTGATTGGCTCAAATTCCACTTCCCAATGCGGGAACATGTTCTAATCTGTGCACTTCTGGGGAATTAGCCAATCAAGAAGTAGGAAATATCCAACCCATACCCACAGCTGACCAATCAGGTTACAAGATTTTTTATGTCCATTGTATTATTCATTTCAAATACAGCTCAGCAGTGAAAATAACTCTATAGACTAGTTACATTTTGTATTTCCATTGTTATTTAAAACAAAATTTTGTATTGCATCAGTTTATAGCCCTGTGTGGTTACCTTTTGTACATCACACATTTACTGTTAGGACCTGATCCACAAACATGGTCCAGACATGTGCCAAAGATGTGTCTCTGAGCCTCGAGCTCCACACCAGTGTTGTGCCCTATGAGTGTGGTGACATTCAACACGAACATATGAACGTATGAATGTGCCAGCAGAAACAGACCACTCAGTCTATCCAAGTTTGCTTGATATGCAGCTAGCACCCCAAGTTTGCAACTGCTCAACCCTCCCTCCCCTTTGTCATCCCACTGCCGCCCACAACCTCCCCCACCCTCAGTCTCCTCTGTCTTTCTCCACCCCCCCCATTAATTCCCTACGCTAATCTCAGCTCCCTCTGGGCCTTGGCTTCTCTCAATTTTCTGGTCACCTCCCTGGACCATCTTGTATACTCCTCCCTGTCCCCTTCCTTTCCTGTCCTCCTATACCTCTGGTGCATCTCTCGGTTTGCCCTCACCACCTCCACTACCTCGCTGTTCAACCAGCATGGCTTCCTTGCTCTGCTCCTCTTACCTCTGTAATACTCTGTTTAATAAAATCCCATTTCTGCTCTGCAACCATCTTCTGCCTTATGCCCTCCAGTTTCCCTTTCAGTACTTCCTGCATCCTCCTAAAGTCCCCCCCCCGAAGCTTACCACCCAGGTTACTGATTTCTCTGGCTCCCCGCACATCGTGATATTAAACCACACCGTTTGGTGATCGCTATTGTCTAGTGGGTCCTCCACCCTTATTTCCTTTACAGCATCCCCATTCGACAATACCAGATCTAAAGTGTTCTTTAGCCTAGTAGGTGCACTGACCAACTGCGTCAGGAGACCCTCCTGGATCACGTCCAGGAGCACTTGCTCCCTAGCACTGAAGGTGACTGGAATGCTCCAGTCAACACCCAGCAAGTTGAAATCCCCCACAATGTCCACCTTCCCTTTTCTACATACCTTTCTGATTTGTCCCACTAATTCCCTGTCAAGCTCCTCAGCCTGGGATAGTAGCCTGTATACTACCCCAAACCTTAGTTTCCTACTCCTGGAGTCCAGGAGCTACAGCCAGATTGCCTCTGTTCTCCTTTCCTGCCTCTCGTCCCTTGTGCATTTGATCCTATCCCTCACATAGACTGCTACCCTACCCTACCCTCCTCCCCTCCTTACAGTCCTTCCTGTATTATTTGTACCCTGGATTGCCAGATCCCAGTCCCAGTGCTCGCTTGCCTACGTTTCCATGACAGCTGCAATATCCACCCTCCACACTGCCAAGAGTGCCTGTAGCTCAGCTGATTTGTTGTCTAAGCGTCTCACATTCAGCAAGACCACCTTCCATCCTGCCCCCTTCCCTTCATTGCCCTCCGTCTCCTCCCTTCTACTCCCTCCCTTTTCAGCTGCCCCGAGTCCTTCCCTGCTAGCCTGGGGGGTAGGCTGTGACTCCACTCTATCGGATCCCTGCCTACCTACTATCCACTTGCCACCCCCCCATCTAGTTTAAATCCACCTTTGTCACAATATACCTCCCCAGTCTTTGCTTTAATACCTCCTTCGTCTCCCCGCTCAGGTGTAGCCTATCCCTTGCAAACAGACTGTTATTATCCTAGGTACTGCCCCAGCCGCACACAACCCCATACCCCTTAGTTCGACACCATTCTACCAACCATGCATTCAACTCCCCAATCCTCTCCTTTCTCACTGTGTTTGCGCAGGGTACTAGGAGCACCTCCCAGAAGGCCACAGACTCCCCAGTCTCCTCGCAAAACCTTCCCACTTCCTCAAAACTCTCCCTTGTTACCTCCACTATTTTCCCCACTAGGTCATTTGTCCCCACATGTACCACAATGTGTGGTTTCCTCCTACCCCTCCTTGTGCACTTTAGGATTGCCTGTCCTGCCTTGTCTGCCTTTAATCCCGGTATGGACTCCACCCATATCCGACTGTGCTGCTCCCCCTTGCTGCCCCATCTGATCCCCTTGAGTATGAAGTTGCCCAACACCAGCACACCCCCATCCTCTTTCCTTGTGTCCGTCACCACCCCCCCACCTAGCCTAAGTTCTCATTCCCAGGGCCACTCAAGATGGTGCTTTTACCATTTGCCCCAGTGTCTTCCCCCTGCCCCTCTCAATTGAGACCCCTCCCCCTCCTCCTATTGGACTGTCAACCTCCCTCTCCCTCCTCACCTCTCCAAGTATTATCCCTCCCCCTGCCACGCCGTGCTCAATCTCTCCACTTGTAATGCCCCTCACTCCCTCCTCTTCGTGAGTACTATCCCTTGTGCAGTCTTGTCCTGTGTCCTCTTCCCCATGTGTCGCTAGTACAGCAAACATGTTCCCTACCCTCTTTGCATTACTATGTGTTTTCTCCTCCCTCCTGCCTAATGCTGCTCCTCTTTTGTTAGGCCCTACTAGAGTCCACCCTTCATCATCTGGCTTCCTGTCTAGTTTGCCCCCTCCCCCTGGCCCCTCCCTTGACCCACTGTTCCTTCTCTGTGGTGCCCCCCGCTACTCTCAGATGTCAACCCTTCTACCAACGCAACCCTTCCCTCACCTCTCAACCTCTCCAGCTGTCTGCCAAGCCACTGAACCTCTTCCTCAAGCCTCCTTAGTCTGTGGCATATTGGGCACCCTCCCAGCCTCCACAGTATGTTCATCCACACTGCTGCCCCACAACCATTGTACCCCACAATCCTACTCATGGTTCACACTACCTATACAGGACAGTGAAATACTGTAAATCTTTCTATACTGATTGCAGTTGTTTATGAAAACAATTACAAACCCACCAATATCAATCTCAAGTCTCACAAACACATACAGTCCAGAAATTAGACGTTTGCCCCAGGTCCTCTTTAGGCTCCTCCCCCTGGCTTTAAGTGGGGCCATTGTGTCCCCTGTTGAGCTTAATTCAAAAAACACAGCCACAGAAACCTTTAAGCTAAATGCAAAAGTCACAGCCATAGAAACCTATTAGCGTAATTCAAAAAACACAGCCATAGAAACCTTTAAGCTAAATAAAAAAAAAAAAACAATAGCAAAACTTACAAAAATCCTCTCCACACTCTCTCCCAGTATGAACCCAAGCCTCTCAAGTACACACACAGACAGGATCTTGGACGGAGCGGGGCATGCATCCAGTCAGATGCCTGGACCCATGTGTGAGTGGATCCTATGCTCAGCGAGGAGCAGAAGATTGTGGGATGTGGCATTCCTCCAAGGATTGCCATATCGCATCCATAAAAAGATTTTTATTTTTATTTTTTTGGAGATTGCCCCATCTATCCATGCCAGCTTGGAGGGCTGGGAGCAACAGGGGTTAGGGTTCAACTGGTCCCAGAAAGGCATGGGGGACATTTGTGCAGAGGGTGAGCACACATTACTGCTGACTCCTCTTGTCGTAGGCTGTAGGTAGTAATGGACCACTGAGGCATTTTGGCAGCAAAATAAAGATATTTATTTACAGAAATATTAAAATGAAATGGAAAACGACAAAATTAAAGAGAAGCAAACCAATAACAAAAGGAAACAATAACCATAGCTAGAAAATGCTAGCTTTCAGGATGTTCACAACATCACATCCAGGTCTTATCTGCTCTCCAACTCCAACTGACCTGAACTCACTCATCTGTTCTGAAAGCACAGGTTTTATACTCTGTATGGGGTCATGTGATCAGCTAACTCCACCCCTATACCGTTCTGCTAACAACATTTGTTTTATTATACAGTAGCTATTTTATTTACAACAGTGAAACATCTTTATTTCAACACAGCATTGCATGAATATGTATAAAAGTGATTTACAGCCCTTTTTAGAGATTTAAACAGCTACTCTGGCCTCAGGAAGCACCATCCCTTCCAGTAGCAGCAGCATAAAGGCAGTCAGGAAATGGCTGGCCGGCTCCTAGGAGAACCGCTGCAGCTGACGGAGGATCCATTCGGGGCTCTGAGACGCCAGGAGAAGCAGCAAAAGCCCTCGTTTTCTAGAGGTTTTAAAAAACAGCACCAAACCTCACTATTTCCCCTCCGGAGGGTATGTAGGGCTAGTTCTGTGAATTCTAAACAGAAATCTTTAGCTGTGGGGAAACTAGAAGGCAAAATGCCTTCTTGACAGTGCACACATTCACGCTGTAATTTTACCGGCGCTCGCACGGTCGTGCGGGAACACCGCAGCGTATCTTTTTACACAAAGCCACATTTTACAGAACTCTTGCAGAAAAGAGCATAACGGGGCTAAACTAAAGAATCAGGAGGTTCTTTCAATATTTTAAAAGCCTGAAAGGCGCAACATCATTACGGGGCATAATTAAAGTACAACAGGGCATTTAAAAACAGCGCGCCCTGATATTTCTATAAAACAGAGGGCTTTCTCTACATAACCTTCACTCAATTCAGGCTATAAGCAGGCATTTTATCACAGGGCAAGCCTGCGGAGGAAAAATGGCTCCAAAACACCATTTTAAAGCAGGGAAACATCCGCTTTTGTAGGCATGATAATGGTACTGGGATGTACTGGGAAGGGATACAGGGAGACAAACAATAGACAAGACTACAGGAAACATAAAACAAAGTGGGTGGCCAGCCCAACAAACAAACATATAACAGTTAAGACACTGACAAAGAACAGAAGTATATCCAGGACCCATTATCTTCTTAGAAAAGGGGGGGGGGGACTTCACTCTTTCACACCTCTGTTATGAAAAATTGCACCCACTCCCATGTATGCAAAAACTTCAGTGGTTCACTCAGATGTGCAACCTTGTCCCCAACCCTGCCACAAATCACCTGCATGCATGGTGGTGCAGATTAGGTTGGAGACAGGCCTCTACAGGAGATGCACTGGCAGATATGGATGTGTGGAGGTCCCCGCTTTTGCAGAGCAGGACTTCAGCTCTGCACACCTGTAGCCTCCCTATGCACCCCTACATGGGTGCAGAATTCCACCTCTGGCATTTGTTTATTGAGCCCTAAGTCAGTCTAGTCTCATAATAATGTTCTCTGTAACAGACTTTGTGTTCAAATCCAAAAGTGCACAATTATTCAGTGAGCACTGGTATATCTATTTTTGGCAGGAAGCATTGGTAAATCTATTTTTGGCAGGAAGCACTGGTAAATTTATTTTTGGCAGGAAGCATTGGTACATCTATTTTTGGCAGGAAGCATTGGTAAATCTATTTTTGGTAGGAAGCATTGGTAAATCTATTTTTGGCAGGAAGCATTGGTATATCTATTTTTGGCAGGAAGCATTGGTAAATCTATTTTTGGATGAAGTACTTTTTCTTTGTTGAACTGAACATTCTTCAAAGGTAAGAGACACTGAATGCATCTCCATATAGATTGAATGCAGACCTGTCTATCAAAGAGAGAAAGGTTGTTATTGCAGTTATAGACCCTACCTACTGGAGCTTCCATGGAACTTAAGGGCCATGCCATCAGGCCTGGTCATGCCCTGGACTTAATCTTGGTTGGCAGAAGAAGTCATTGTGCTGTCATTCATTTCAGTGACTGGCAAACCAGCCAATTTTTAACAGTTCGAACTGGGGGCCTCATATACTATCGTAAAATGTGTGTAGGCATTAAATAGGGCAAACAGACACCCTATAGCGCTACCACACTTTTGTGCTATACCGAAAGTGTGCTCGGGCGGTGGAGTCCCTCTACCCCTATCACAGCATTGCTTAGCAATTAATGCAAATTTGTAGATCTAGATGTTAGTGTGCCAAACAGGGGTTGTCTTATAACATGCCACAGGAGTCTGGTATGTCATAGCATCAGTAGCTGGGCATTATTCCATGTTCAGAGACTGCTGCTGTCATCCCCCGCTTCTGGGCTAATAGAATTTCTCTTATGCCGTCTCTTGTGTGGTTTTCCCTACTGCTTATAGTAGTCCCACAGGGCAGGGTGTTGCTGTGGTTTGGGATTGGGAACAGCAGTGTGAAGGCTGGCAAGAAACTAAGCATAGCTCAGTGACTCATTACCAGGCTGGACCCTCACATTTCCTCACATGGTCCCAGTGCACTAAACAACTGTGCAAGGAGTCTTGTGAACCAGCTGTGCATAGCAAAACAGGGTGCCGAACAAGAAACTGCAAGTGGTCGTTGCCATAACTTAACTCCAGTAATTTGTGAATGTGTGTGGGACTCTCTATTTTTTAACATCAATCCACAAGAAAACTCATTTGTTATTTTATTTACAGGATACTTGAAGGCTCAGAATACAGCCATAAAATTAAAGTTTCGAACTTTCTGCAATTGATTCAAATTGTTTGATGTATGGTATCTGTTGGAGCCCCTGTCAAGAATTGTGGAAATTCCAAAACATGACTTTTATGACTGTATCTTGAGCCTCTGAGAGTCCTTTAAATAATGCCATTCCTGTTTGGATTGTTGTTTACAACAGCCAGTTTGTAATGATTAACAAGCATTTGTCAATGCCGAATGTTGTCTTGCTGGCATTGGCATTGGTAGTGCAGGAGTTAGAGAGATGCATAATAGGAATGGCAGTGAAGTATTGAACTGATGCCAACCTCACCCACACACTGCAGAGACTGACAGGCATTGAGGTGTGCCTTTGGGTCATTGGCCATAATGCTCACGTCATTTCACCTCACACTACCCTGCAGACACCGACAAGTATCGCAGTGTGCCTTGGGGTCTTTGGGGCTTATGCTCACCCCATTCCAAAAGGAAATACGTTGAGATGGGTACAGTATAGGAAAATGGGGTGAACTCCGGGGCCGAAGAGTCCAAGGCACACCTCGATGTCTGTCACTGGCTGCAGGGTGGGGGTGGAGGTGGAATGGCACGAGCATTACAGCCTACAATCCCAAGTCACACCCCTGAAACCTGTCAATCTCTACAGGGTGGGGCTTCATGGTTGGAAACCCTAACGTCCCAGGTGTTTATGGTATTTTCACTCCAAATTTTCATCATGGGTTTTTTGTGACCCCACCTCATGAACAGTGGCACTATTAGTTTGTTAGCCGAAAGGTGATTTTGCACAGCGACTACACCATTTGGCACCACAGGTGTGAAAACACATTTTGGGCAGGATGTTAAAAATGACAGCTATACTGTTCATGAGAAGGTATAAAAAAATGGCAATGTTTGAACTCTGGAGTGGAAATATGAAAAATTGGCGAAGTCATGAGCGTGTGTAGAAACTGTGCAACTCACACCCATAACCAAATTATTTTAGGGATTTTTTTAACCAGATTTTCAAGGTAGGCATTTTAGGACCTCTGCTCATGAACAGTGGCACTATGATTTTGTTAATATGTCCCAAAAGTTGATTTCCCACAGCGACCGCACCATTGTACACCAGATGTGTGAAAACACATTTTGGGCAGGATGTGAAAAGTAACAGCTGTACTATTCATAAGGAGGTGTGTAAAAATGGCAATGTTGAAAATCTAGAGTGAAAATATGAAAAATTGGTGAAGTCACGAGCGTGCATTGAAACAGTGCAACACACACCCATAACGCAATTATTTGGGGGATTTATTTAACCAGATTTTCAACATAGGCATTTTGGGACCACTGCTCATGAACAGTCTCACTATAATTTTGTCAGTCTGTCCTGAACGTTGATTTCCCACAGCGACCGCATCATTGTGCACCACATGTGTGAAAACATATTCCGGGCAGGATGTGAAAAATCACAGCTGTACTGTTCATAAGGAGATATGTAAAAATGGCAATGTTGAAATGTGTGGAGTGAAAATATTAAAAATTGCCAAAGTTATGAATGTGCATGGAAACTGTGCAATGCATGCTTGTAACAGTCATTTTTTGGATTTCTTTCACCAAATTTGCAAGATAGGCTTTTTTGGACCCCACCTCATGAACAGTGGCACTGTCGTTTCGTTAATCGGTCCCGAAAGGTGATTCCGTGCTATGACCGTGAAATGACATTTCAGGACCGAATAATGAGATGACAGTGCATGTGTTCATGAGGTGGGGTCCCAAGGACCCCATGTTGAAAATTTAGAGCCAAAATTCAAGAAAATGGCTGAGATATCCACCTAAGTTGAACTCCCCATGTATGCCATTATATAACTTACAGGCATTTCTTCAGTTCACTGTCAGCTTTGAAGAGCCCAGACGTGTTCCCACTCCACAGAAGGTCGCAGCACGGACCTCTGAAGGTAAGTATGGGGTGAGGGGTGTGGGGAGGTGGGGTGTGTAGAGGGTGGGTGCGGGTTGGGGATGTACGAGACAATGGACCGTTTTTTTTTTTTTTCAGGTACAAAAAAAACCCAGACACTGTGCCGTGGGACAATTTTCTTTCTTTACAGGTGAAAAAAAATGTTGGGCACAGTGGGGTGGGCTCCCATTGTGCCTCATAACTTCCGGGGGGGGCCTGATATTGGCAACACTGGGGAGGGCTCCCAGTGTGCCACACAATGGGGGTGTGGTGAGGCCTGGGGCAGGAACATGATGACGTGGTCGGCTTACTGTAAGAGGCAGCACACTGGGGTGGGCTCCCAGTGTGCCACACAATGTGAGGGGGGCCGGACAAGCCAACATGGCTATTGCACCCCCGATGTTGGCTTTCTTTGGGGATTGTGTGGTGGCGGCTCATGTTTATTGAAATGTTTTGCCAGGAAAGGCACATCGGTGGGGGGGAGATGTCATCTGTGCCACTGCATGACAAGCTTGTTTCTGATTGCAGTGGCACTTTCCTTACAAGTTGTGTCCACTTTACATAATGCCTGTGTCTGTGCTAGTATGCTGGCTTATTGGGGAATGAGGGATGCACCTACTAAAGCATGCCCTGCATTCACCAACACTGACACACCTCTGAAATGCTCTACTAGCATGAGATGTTTCTTGCACGTGAGCGCAAGCCAACATAAAATCGAGCTGGTCTGCTGGTCACTAAAATGAATGGCAGCACAGTGCCTGCTTCTACAAAGTGGGATGGCATGCCAGGGAATTGGGCATGTCCGATGACCCAGCCATGAAAACCCTTTTTACCCTGGTCAAAATAATGGCAAATTATGTCCATGTGATGCATCTTTTCTTCCAGTTTCAATATTCAGCTGATCACTGCAGGTACAGTATTTTCTGGATAATTCATATATTCCAGTTGTTCAGTTTTTATCCATTCTACAGTCTGCACAGTTTAGAGAAACATGCTTGCTTATTTGTAACTATTTTCCTTTTCTTCAAGACTCAGGCTGGGATACTTGCTCCTTGACCCACACATAAGCAGCTGGCTTCTTTAGTGATCCCTCCAGCTTTCTTGACATTTTGCTGGTGTTGCCACTGGTCTGGGCATACTGTTGGCACAAGTGAGTATCTGCTATTATGGTTTAAATTGGGATTAGAATGTTCATGCCCATATCAGCCCAACAGTGCAGTGGTAGTGTTACTGTTCACTATACTGGTAAGCTGTATTTGGGAATGGACTTGGGCTGCTTCGAGGCCACTGAGAGAGGGAGGATTGCACATCCCAAGGATAGCTCTCCTCCCTCGGGAATGGGAGACACTGCATCCTGCTACTTGACTCCTACCTGAGGGAGGCCAGGTGGCAGCATAGCGGGCACGTAGCACTTGGAGGGTGTCACCGCCAAATGCCATGTGCATATGTGCATCATCGCACATGTGTGCATTATTGTATGCCAGCACCTTTGGGGAGAAAATGGAAGAAAAACCTTATTCTGCCCTGGGGTTGTTGCCAGCACCCTTAGCAGATCTATGCACAATCAACACGGCAGGTCAAGCCACCAGCGCTGTGGCCCTACAAGTGGTGGTTGACCAGTAAGTCCGTGAGAAGTTTGGTGACTGGGATGGGGAGATGCCAGGGTGAGGCAGACAAGGTCCAAGGCATAGAAAATACAGACTGAAGAGAAAATTTCAGATCAGCATCCATCCATTCAGACAGGTCAGGTTTGTCAGAACAGGCACCTAACCTGCAGCAGCAGTCAACAGAACTACCAAGTGTGAACCACACTCCAGCATACTGTATGTTCCCCTCTTCATTTGGCTGAGACTCCATGGCCAAGGCTGCAGCTCCAGTGACCAAATCTCCTTCTGTGGGTCAGCATCGCCATTTAAGGTGTTAATGAAAGTTTTTTAATTTTTTTTATAAATTATCACTTGTGGGTTTCCTGAACAGGCTTCATTGGACTAACGCTGTAATGGGTGGCTGCTGAGCTTCCTTCAGTGCTGTGTACTCCCGATTCACACTCCACAACTGTTCTGGGCTTGACACGTAGAGTCCCACTACTCTGCTGTGAGTTGTCAGCATTGCCACACATTGTTATAGTAATATCCTGGTGATGGTTCATATTCACGTCTGCACCAGCGACATTGCCTCCTGCAGGAAGGTACAAGGAAACACATCAAACAGATTCATTTCTCATTTATATACCAACAGGATCACAACAGCAGACACATTCACTCACTCTGCTGGTCACACAACTACATTAGAACACATTCACAGCACAGGGGGCAGACGAGAGCTGTTTGATAGGATTCAAACTAGGTCATATATGCAACCAGCATTCTCACCTGTCACAGTGAGCTTACCCTTACCCTTCATATATTTATTTCTTGGTGTCAACTATTCATTTATTTATCTGTTTGTTATGTAATTATTTATTTACTTAAAGTGTTTTACCAGAAAAAACAAAACACATTGAGCTAAACAGATTGTTTCCAAATGTGTCCTGGGGAAGGGGATGAGGAGAGTGCAATCAGTCACGTCAGCAAAGTTACAACTGTAATAACAATTATTAAATAATAATAAAAGTATATAGTAGACAATTAAGAAGAAGCACAGTGATTGAGTAATGTAAAACACAGCATATCAAAAGCAACAGTTTACAAAATGTAACTGGCAGAAAAATGAGGGAGGGCAGGGAGATAGGGAGTACAACAGGGATGAGTCCAAGAGGGAGAGGGGACCAATGAATCATGGCAGAACAGGGAAGGAGGTCATATGGGGAGACTAGCCTAGGCTCAGCAGCAACCGCAGGAGTGAGTCATGAAGTCATGGGAGAGTGATTTTAGTGATAGGGAACATTGTGAATAGCAACGGGGAGGGTGCTCCAAACTTTGGGGAAGCAGAAAGACAAAACAACTTGACCAGCAGAGGATTTTACAGGGGGGAGAGTGAGAGAGCAGGTATCAGAGCTGCAGAAGGAGTAGGAGGTGGAAGGAGGGGAGGAGAGGAGGGAGGAAAGGCGGGGAAGGGAGCCAAGCCAGAATTTGGAGATGAAAGTATTACAATGTGCAAGGTGCCAGGCATCAAGGGAGGGCAAGGAGAGGATGGAATTTAGAGATTAGTGCTGGGTTCTGGGTTCTGGAGAGGCAATTCAGGGACAAGTGGCAGAAGAAGTGAAAGAGGTCAGGACTTGGGAGTAGAGATGCAGCCAATTTAAATTCCGCCGGCGAAGTGCCCGTGAAGTGGGCACTTCACGTTGTCACTTCGCTATGTGGAGTGACCCATATGAAAGGTTCACTTCGACTTGCAATTGTTACTTTGTGTTGTCATTCCACATTAACGCGAAGTAAGGCGAAGTGACAACAATATTGGCAGCCCCCACACACACAGTCACCAGAATTAATGTGCATCTCCAAAGTGCTACTGTCTTGTGTCCAGAAAACTCCCCAGTGCTGAAGAAGTGAAATGAGAGCACAACAAGAAATGCAAAGTCTCCCAGAATTAATGACGCACTCAGTCATACACGCAGTGGCCACACACAATCACCAGAATTAATGTGCATCCCCAAAATGCTACTGTCTTTTGTCTAGACAATTCCCCCATGCTGACGAAATGCTACTGTCTTGTGTCCAGAAAATTTCCCAGTGCTGATGAAGTAAAATGAGAGTGTAACAAGAAATGTAAAGTCTCCCAGAATTAATGGCGCACTCAGTTATGTGCGCAGTGGTCACACACAGTCACCAGAATTAATGTGTATCCCCAAAATGCTACTGTCTTGTGTCCAGAAAATTCCCCAGTGCTGACAAAATGCTACTGTCTGCGTGTCAGAAAATTCCCAGTGCTGACAGAAGTGAAATGAGAGCGTAACAAGAACTGCAAAGTCTCCCAGAATTAATGGTGCACTGCAAACGCACAGACAGATTAAGATTGTGCTGTGCGCTCAAGTGATGCATACAAAAAGGCACAACAACACCTAACCAGTGCTGACAAGTCACAAATCCAAATCTGGAAAGGAATACCTTTTGCCGGTTGGGGGATTAGTGCACGTCAGTAACAATCCACTACCAGTAAAGATACCACAAAGCAGTACAAAAAATTCATGCAGATGCAGTGGATAGCAGGTTTACACTGCTACAATTACTCTGTGGCACAATATAAGGTGTCTGATTTAATGGCATGCATCACATACACACTACAAGTAATGCGTAGCACATTGAAAATCTTTAGTAATATAACCAAATGTTTAAACCAAACAAATTATACACTGCTGCACCACAACAATCAGCAAAAAAATTTCAAGAATTACTCAAAATATACTGTATGTACATTAACACAGTTAAACAAGAAAAATATAACCAAAACAGAAAGACTGCCTTTTTCTCCCAGTTAATCTACCTACACCACAAATACGCCCCTCCCCCAAAGCACATTTCACAGTACATAGACTGGCTGTCCTAAATTAACATTCAAAATCCACACACAAACAATAAACACTCAATGATATGAGCACAGAAGGAGTTCCTACAAACCACAACATTATACTTAATGCTCTGAGTGACATCGGTCTCGACAGTGCCACCGTTAAATGGTTCACCTGCTATCTTACTAGCAGACACCAGCAAGTCAAAGCCTCAGGTGACCTGTCTCCTCTAAAACCACTACTACGAGGTGTCCCTCAAGGCTCCATTCAGGGCCCAGTCCTTTTTACAATCTACATCAACAACCTTGATTCAAATCTATGCACAGCTAATGTTAACCTGTTTGCAGACGACACTGTCCTCTACACCGTCAACCCCACTCTGAACTTGGCATTTGAGGATCTATAGCAGGATTTTGTTTCTCTACAGCATAATCTAATTAAACACGAGCTCCTACTCAATGCTAAAAAAACTAAAGCTATGATTATCTCCCCCAAGGCAGCCCCTTGCCCCTCTAGCAATCACAAGATCCTAACTCTGTTGGGCGAACCCTTTGAAACTGTGGACAACTTTAAATATCTGGGGTTCTGGCTGGACAATAAACTTAATTTTCTATTTCACCTGAATGAGGTTACCAAAAAACTAAGACAATGCTTAGGCATATTCTACTGCATCAAACACCTCCTCGCCAAAGATGCCAGGAAGAGACTAATGCAATCTACATTCATGCCACTCCCGGATTATGCCGATTTCCTGTATGATAACTGTCCCTCCTCAGTGCTTAGTAAGCTTGACACCCTCTACCACAGGGCCTTGAGGTTCATCCTTAATCTACCTTCTCGCACTCATCATTGCCTACCGTGAGCTGGGATGGCCCTCCCTCCCCACAAGGAGGAAAAGAAATGCTCTTCTCTGGCTCTACAGAGCACTGTCCGATAGGCTTCCGGTGTACATCTCGAGCCTCTTTGAGCGTGCTAAGGGTGCTTACAGTTTGCAACGCTTCTCCCTACTTTGCCTTCAGACACCAAGAGTTAAAACATCCTATGGCTCGACTGCAATCACTTTCTCCTTCCCTTCCCTATGGAATACCATGCAAAACTCCTTAAAATGTTATACCCTCCCCGGTCCATTCTCCTTCAAAGCAATGATAACTGATTGCCTGAAAGATTCCTGTAACTGCTTTAGGTGACCCAACATCCGCAACCTTCAATACTTTTTGCGTTTACTCTGGTACTTAGATCGCCTTGTTCCCAAGTTAGGGAGCTCCCAGTACTTGCCCTTCCCTTCTCCTGTTCTTCATTCTTTCTCTCTCCCTCTGTCATTCTGTCTCTGTCTTTCTCTGTCCCTCCTCCCCCCTCTCTCTCCCCTTCCCTCTCCCTCTTTCTCTCTCTCTCTCTCTCGCCCTCTCTCCTCCGCAATCTCTCATTCCCTTCTCCCCCTCTCCCTCACTCTCCCTCTCTCTTCCTCCCTCCCCCTTTCTCATTCTCTTTCATGCTCCTCCCTCTCTCCCTCTCTCTCTCATTCTCCCCCCACTCTCTCTCCCTCCCTCTCTCATTCTCCTTCCCTCTCCCTCTCTCTCTCTCTCTCTCTCTCTCTCTCTCTCCCCTCCTTCTCTCTCTCTCTCTCGTCCATCCTTCTCTGGCCTAGTATATACATACATGCAAATAATTTTTATTGTGATGTCTTTGCTAACTGCATTTATTATGATATCTGTATTTTTATGATATGTACAATCTACTCATGTACTCTTGTGATTGTCTACCTGTGTCTGTATACTGTTGATGTCCAGGACCACCTTGAAAATGAGCTTGCTCAATGGTGTCTACGCCAGGTTAAATAAATTTGATTGATTGATTGATTGATTGAGTGATGTACTAAATTTTGAGCAAACAAAATTACTCAAAAAGGCATTTTTAACAGCTTTTAGAGGTGTTTTGAATCACAGAGCTCTGAGAGCAAACTGTCTCCAGCTACCCCTACACACACTACCCAGGCCAGAACTGAGGTTGTGCAGAACAATCTAGAGCCCATGTGACCTGCAATCCCATGAATCACTGCAGTATTTAATTTGGAGCTCAATTACAAGGCGAAGTGTGGTGAAGTACATTGATTTCAATGTACTTCACCTTAAAATTGGTGGAGAAATGGTTTGGGGAAGGTGGAATAAGGCAAAGTCATTGGTTTCAATGGACTTCACGTTCCTCATTATGACACGAAGAACTCCGCTTCACATTGCGGAGTACTCCGCAGATTCCGCGTTACTCCACAAATCACTTCATGGAGCGAATTGGGGCCACTTGGCCCACCACCACTTACAGGACTGTAACTCACATGGTGTACAGGAAGGAACGTGAATGCCTATGGCTGTACTTCCCCAATGAGCTGAGCCTGTATCATAAAACTCCCCAATTTAAAAACTCTTATTAATGAGTACAGTGGTAGTGATTGGGTGAAGCCTGGAGAGATGCTACAAAACAGGCTTACGATACATGCAAGTAACTAGTAAAAAAATGTATTTTGTGATTTGTGACATGATCATGAATCATGATTTTTGACTGCATTTGCGACCATGATGATGAAGAATGTGATTCGGTGTGACATAACCAATATGAAACTGTATGGAAACGCGAATGCCTACGACTGTACTCCCCCAATGAGCTGTAGCACAAAACTCCCCAATAAAAACTCTTATTAATGAGTACAGTGGTGGGGTGGTGAAGCCTGGAGAGATACTACAAAACATGCTTACAATACGTGCAAGTAACTAGCAAAAAAATTAATTTTGTGATTCGTGACGTGCTCGTGAATCGTGACTGCATTTGCGACTGTGATGATGAAGAATGTGATTTATATCATTCATGAGTGACTCATGATGATGGTCCTGACTTAAAAACGCATATTAATGAGTACAATGTTCATGCAGAGATAAGCACCGCACCAGTCCAGTACTCTGAAGGGAAGCCAAAGAAACAACTGTGACTTAAGTTACAGATGGAGATTGGGCCCTAAAGAGATGCAAATGCACAGACAGATTAAGATTGTGCTGCACACTGAAGAGATGCAGACGCAAAGACACACCACCTAACCAGTGCTCACCACCAGAAATTCTAATCTGGAAAAGAATACCTTTGCTGGTTGGGGCGTGCCAGGGTGGGGGGTGCAGTGTACTGCAGTAACAGTCACTCTAGTACTAGTACCAGTAAAGATACCACAAAGTACAAAAATCATGCAGCTGCAGTGGATAGCAGGTTTACATTGCTGCATTTATCATGTGGCACAATAAAAGGTGTTTGATTTGATGAC
Source organism: Neoceratodus forsteri (assembly GCA_016271365.2). Classification (NCBI taxonomy): domain Eukaryota; kingdom Metazoa; phylum Chordata; order Ceratodontiformes; family Ceratodontidae; genus Neoceratodus; species Neoceratodus forsteri. Next base: position 261,481,224 of record CM057452.1, on the reverse strand, counting down.
ACGTGTCTCACACACACACTAAATAATGCGTAGCAAATTGAAAACTTCAGTAATATAACCACATATTTTAAACAAACTAAAATTATGCACTGCTGCACCACAACAATCAGCAAAAAAATGTCAAGCATTATTGAAAATATTACTGTGTACATTAACACGTTATACAATAAAAATATCACCAAAACAGAAAGAACCAACTGTCTTTTTCTCCAAGTTAATCTACCTACACCACAGATATGCCTCTCCCCCAAAGCGCACTTCCAGTGTCTGTCAGTACACAGACTGAATGTTGTACATTAACATTCAAAATCCACACATAAAGAGTAAACGCTCAATGATATGAGCACAGGAGGGTTTTCTACAATCGATGAACTAAAGCTTGAGCAAAAAAATTACTCAAAAAGGCTTTTTTAACAGCTTTTAGAAGGTTTGAATTGCAGAGAGCTGTCACAGCAGACTGTCTCCTACAGCTTCCTACACACACTACCCCAAACTGAGGCTGTACAGAACAATCTAGAGCCCATGTGACCTGAAATCCCATGAATCACTGCAAAATTCACATTTGGAGCTTAAAACAAGGCAAAGTACATTGTCTTCAATGTACTTTGCCTTACAATTTGTGGAGTAGTGGCTTGGGGAAGGTGGAGTAATGCAAAGTCACTGCTGGCAATGGACTTTGCATTGCCCATTATGACACGAAGTACTCCGCTTCATGTGGCGGAGCTCTTTGCGAATTCGCCTTGACTCCGCGAATCACTTTGCGGAGCGAACTGAGGCCACTTGGCCCACCACTACTTGGGAGCAGCACTACATACAATATTGCCGTAATCGAAGGTAGGTAGAATCATCTTTGTGACAATCTCTCTACAGCCATGAAGTGGAATACTTGATTTGTTCCTGTAAAGTGCCCTGAGTTTAAGATGCAGTTTCTGGTGGATGGCATCCACATGAGAAGCAGAGTCAAGATGAGACTCTAAACATACACCAAGGTATTTAAGAGAAATCCTCATGCAAAACAACCCTTGAGGGTCTGGAAGGAGTGGGGAGAGGAGCCCTTAGCAAGTCCTGCCTAATGACAAGGGTCATAGAGAGCATTTTTTGGCACTGAGAGACAGCTGATCTGCCCATAACTAATGCTGAATGTTGTCAAAATCCAATTGGAGTAGAGTTTTAAGGTTGGAGGCACAGGAACCAGAGGCACAAAGAACTGTGTTGTCTACATGCAGTACATGTAAATGAACACAGAGGAGCAGACCAGGGAAAATACAGGAGAGGTATACATCACTGAGGGAAAAGACTGACTTTTTTTTTACACATTTACAGTCTTCCAGGGTGACCGAATAATTGCAGTGTAGGACTCCACCAAAAAAAAACCTTATTTAGCCTGTATTTCCTAGAGCAGAAGAACAGAGCTTGAGAGTCAACAGACCTGGGGCAGGATTCACAAAGCTTTCTGAAGGTGCACAACCTTCCCTAAGTCCCCAAAACTTCCGTAGCTACAGAAACAAGCATTTGTCAATGCTGAACGTTCGCTTGCAGGTATTTGCAGTGGTATTTGGCAGTTGGACATGGCTTAAAAAAATCAGTGACAAAGAAGTACAAGCATTTGTCAATGCCGAATGTTGCTTGCTTCTATGTGCTGTTGAGGTATTTGGAAGTCATTGGGTGCAAATATTGAAAATCTGAACTTCTGTGCGTGAGGAACTGTAGCATACGCTTGTAAAACAGTCATTTTAGGAATTTTTTCACCAAATTTTCAACATAGCCATTTTAAGAGCTCTGCTCATGAACAGTGTCACTGTGATTTTCTTAATGTGTCCCATACATTGATTTCGCACACTGACTGCGCCATTGTGCGCTACATGGGCGGAAACACGTTTTGAGCAGGATGTGAAAAATGACAGCTATACTGCTCATAAGGCGGTGTGGTAAAATGGCAATGTTGAGAATCTGTAGTGAAAATATTGAAAATTCGCGAACTTACGAGCTTGCGTAGGAACTGCGCAACGCACACTCGTAAAACAATCATTTTAAGGAATTTTTTCACCAAATTTTCAACATAGCCATTTTAAGACCTCTGCTAATGAACAGTGTCACTGTGATTTTCTTAATGTGTCCCATACATTGATTTCGCACACTGACTGCGCCATTGTGCACTACATGGGTGGAAACACGTTTTGGGCAGGATGTAAAAAATGACAGCTTACTGCTCATAAAAAGGTGTGGTAAAATGGCAATGTCAAAAGTCTGGAGTGAAAATATTGAACATTCGCGAACTTACGAGCGTGCATAGGAACTGCGCAACGCACACTCGTAAAACAGTCATTTTAAGGAATTTTTTCACCACATTTTCAACATAGCCATTTTAAGATCTCTGCTCATGAACAGTGTCACTGTGATTTTCTTAGTGTGTCCCATACATTGATTTACGCACACTGACTGCGCCGTATGTAAGCGCTACATGGTCAAAACGTTTTGGGTGAGATGTGAAAAATGACAGCTGTACTACTCATAAGAAGGTGTGGTAAAATGGCAATGTTGAAAATATGGAGTGGAAATATTGAAAATTTGCAAACCTACGAGCGTGCGTAGGAACTGCGCAACACACGCTCGTAAAACAGTCATTTTTAGGAATTTTTTCACCAAATTTTCAACATAGCCATTTTAAGACCTTTGCTAATGAACAGTGTCACCATGATTTTCTTAATGTGTCCCATACATTGATTTCGCACACCGACTGCGCCATTGTGCGCTACATGGGTGAAACACATTTTGGGCAGGATGTGAAAAATGACAGCTGTACTGCTCATAAGGAGGTGTGGTAAAATGGCAATGTTGAAAATCTGGAGTGAAAATATTGAAAATTCGTGAACTTACGAGCTTGCGTAGGAACTGCGCAACGCACGCTCGTAAAACAGTCATTTTTGGGAATTTTTGCACCAAATTTTCAACATGGGGTTTTTGGGACCCCTTCTTCTGAGTGATGTCACAGTCATGGCATTATTCAGGCCCAAAGGGTGATTTCACGCAGTGACTGCGCAGTGACTGCAAAATCACCCTTCGTGCCCGAATAACGCCATGACAGTGACATCATTCATGAGAAGGGGTCCCAAAACCCCATGTTGAAAATTTGGTGCAAAAATTCCAAAATGCCTGAGATATGCAATAAAGTTGAAAACCCTATCTAGCCCATTATATAGCTTACCGGCATTTCCTCAGTTCGCGGTCGGCTTTGAAGAGTGCAGACGTGTTCCCGGTCCACCGATGATCATCGCGCTGAGCTCCGGAGGTAAGTATGGGGTGAGGGGTGTGGGGAGGCAGGGTGCGCAGTGGGTGGGTGCGGGTTGTGGGAGGGGCGGGGAGACTGCGTGGGACCGTTTTACTTTACAGGTTTTTAATAATTGTCGGCGGGACATTTGCCACGCTGGGGTGGGCTCCCAGCGTGGCAGAAGATAGCTGGGGGCCTGGAGCCGGCGGAGGATTGGGCACCTGTCGGCCAGAGCGATGCAGGATGTTGGCCACGCTGGGGTGGGCTCCCAGAATGGCAGCAAAGATTTTGGGCGGGTGATCGCTGTGGCAGGGCGACAGCAGTGGTTTTCTTTGACGAGAAGACCACCGCTGTCATACACAGCACCACGTCTGATTGGTGCAGGACTGCCACTCCTGCTCAATGGAGTAGGGGATTGCAGGGAAGGGGCACACCTCCAAAGTGTCCCATTCTCCCAAGATGTTCCTTGCACATGCGCGCAAGCGAACGTAAAAAAGGGGAAATTGCTCTAAGTGCTATTCACAAAAAACTTTTCAGCTGCAGAAAAAATACACTATGGACTGTGGAAAAAAGTGCAGCTGCGGAAGTTCCTGAGGAAAAAAGGTAGTTGACAAGTATGGCACAGCCCCTCAAAGGCTATTCTCAGCCAGGTTTGTTCCGCAGTTGTGGAAAAAATGTTACACACATCGGAGTGAGGCGTAACATTCCCTCAGCAAACTTCAGTAATGCCCCAACAATTGAAATAGAATTAAAGTGGAGGTCAGGCACAGGTAATGGCATCCCAGTGGGTATATCAGTGGCTGAAGTTACAGCATCATTAGCACATATTGCCATTGAATGGCAACAAACAACCACCACCAGCCCCAGTGCAGCCTATGAAGGGGCCCCACAGACAGTAGAGCCTGAAAAGCCTGCGGTGAGTGTTACTCCTGCAGGCAACAGGAATACTCCAGGGAGGGACGACCAGCAGTGACAGACAGCCATTGTGGTGCCATGGTATTACTGGTACCTGTGGTGCTGCAGTGGTCCTAGTTGAGGGACTGGTTGCTGTTCTCTCTGTGGTTGCTTTCAGCCTCATGCTGTGGCAGAAATGTTAAAGTCTGCTGTTCCAGCTAATTAGGTTCACTGTTGCTGTGCCTCCTAAGCCATTTCCACAGCTGTGGATTTTCAGCACTCGCTCAATTTCCACAGCTGCTGAATTTCCGCAACTGCGGGAATTTTTGCAGAATTCTGCACCTGCCCAAGTTTTCTGTCAGAATATTGCGCAACTGCATTTCTGCAGTGCTGCAGGCTTTTTTTCCACAGCTGTGGGATTTTTGGCCTTCTTTGTGAATCTTGTCTCTTGTCTATAAGTCTCCTAATGCAAATCTGTCAGTGGGCATTCTGGGCTAACGTTCATTTGCCTGCCTGTAGTCAGTCACCACGTTACCAGTTTCTAACTCATCGCTTCATAACGGACTCGGCAATATAGTCTGCATAGAAGGTGACACATGCAACCTAATTCAAATTTTTAAACATAGAAACATAGACTTTGATGGCAGATAAGGACCGCTTGGCCCACCTAGTCTGCCCATTTCCCTACCTAGAGGATAAACAACAGCCTATTTCTTCCTACCCCCCACAAAAATTGCCTAATGTCTGTCCCATGCATTCTTGAATTCTCCCACAGTTTTAGACCCCACAACCTCCTCACGAAGACTGTTCCATGCATCCACCACCCTCTCTGTGAAAAAATACTTCCTCACATTGCCCCTGAGCGTCCCCACTCTATCTTCAAATTGTGTCCCCTTGTTCTTGCACATCTCTTTTTCTGAAAGATGCTACCCTCTTGGACTTTGTTGATTCCACTGAGGTACTTAAACATTTGTATCATGTCCCCCCTCTCCCTCCTTTCCTTAAGGGTATACATATAAGCTCCTTTAGTCTCTCCTCGTATGGCTTCTCTTGCAGACCCTGCACCATTTTAGTTGCCCTCCTCTGAACTGCCTCCATCCTGTCTATGTCCTTGTGGAGATGGGGTTTCCAGAACTGGATGCAGTACTCCAGATGGGGTCTCACCAACTGTCTATACAGGGGGATAGCAACTTCCTGTTTTCTGCTGGTGATGCCTCTCCCTATGCATCCCAGTATCCCCCCAGCCCACCCTACCGCCTTCTCACATTGCTTGCCAACCTTAAGGTCATCTGATAAGATTACCCCCAGGTCCCTTTCCATTTTTGTTGTTGTTACTACCTCCCCCCCATTGTGTAATCTTCCCCTGCGTTTTTGTTTCCCATGTGCATTATTTTGCACTTCTTTGCATTGTCTGACATCATTTAGTCTTTAAAGAGGGACTCCAGTCAAAATTTCTGGCATCAATAAATTCAGAAGTTGGATCAGCATAGCCACAATCAGCCTCATGCCAGACACAGAAGATAATGTATGGTCATCTATGGTTAACTGGTTTCTTAACCATCGAGAGGTTGCTAGGGTGACCATGTAAACCTCAAGAGTGAAGCTTGAGAGGTTTACGTCACCGTGGCAACCTCGAGATGAGTTAGAAAAACGGTTAACCATCGATGTACCATATATTATATTTTATAGTGTATGGTACCATTTATGTTTTTTAAAAAAGAAAGCAGTGCCTTACTGCAGTTTTTTTTAACGTCACCACCACTCTGCTCTCAGTGCCATGGCTGTTTCAAAGCTGTCCGATCCAGTTGCACGCATACCCAGATTGTTCCCAGTTGTTAACCCATCGATGTGACATACCATGGATGGGTTAATAACATTGTGACGTCGCATCGATGGTAAAACATTGTTATAAAAAGATAGATTTCTACCTATTTATAACCACGTTCTACCATACTTTAAATGAGATCTCTGTTACAAAGTTACGAGTCATTTTACAATCCTAAATTCACTGCATGTTCAAAAAAGCCAGTTTCAGTGAAGGAGCTGATGATGGTGTCAGGACCTGAACTCACAGTCTAGTCCTCCCTCCCTGCCATCAAGCTTATAGGACCTGTTTTTCCAAAGGTTAAATATCATGTGCAATGGCTCTCACAAGTAAAACAGGCAACATAATTTAATAAGCTATAAAAACTATGTGCGTGTTTCAGGTTTTGTAACAAACTTGACAAATTTGTGTTTTTTTGGTGACTTTTTGTTGTGGCCCATTTCTCCAGGGTTGCTGGATGCTGAATCATAGCAAACTGCTGTGAGGTTTGCAGATTGGATAACTCTGAGATGCTGAAAGGCTGTGATCATTCACACCTGTCATTCAATTTAGGTGATTTCTCAGGATAGCACTTTAAGACAATTATCCCATCTCCCTGTACATGGGGGTGGGAGAGATAATGCTGTTTTGAAACCTTACTAGGAGGTTTTTATGCAGTAGCCAGGCTACTGCTTTCTCCCTGGCAGGCTGTTGTTTGACACATTCAGGCTCATCTATTTTTACTCAACATTAAAATGATCATTTTACTAGGGCTAACTCTTCTATCCCTAGTAAGAATTAACGCAGATAAAGGCCCTATTAAAACTTATTGTAAAGTACTGACCCTGTGATGCTGAGGGTTGAGGTGCTGGATGCCATACCTCGCGCCACGCTGGCGACATGGGTTCAGGAACGAGCCCGGACTGCCAGGGGTCAGCAGGGAAGGGAAGAGATCAAGCGTCCAAATGGACTGCTCTCTCTTCCCGGGGAAGGGGTTGGGGTGTGCATGCTCTTGGAGTGACCTCTGGTGGCAGGCTGGAGATCGACGATCATAGCAGCGTGGCGTGTGCCTGGGGGAAGAGCCACAGCATTCCGTTGCCTTGCTGGCCGGGCTCCGTGAGGGACAGTCACCAACAAAGCAAAAAATCCCTGACTCAACGAGGAGATGACGAGGGCCCCAGGGAGCTCCCTCTCATCCTCAATGCTGGGCAAGGCCACACAGCTGACTTCCTAGAGGGATGGACCCTCTAATTCCAGATAGAGCCGCAGTGGGAGGTGGTCCCTGTTCTGGGGGGTGATCCGGAGTGCTGGGAAGTCCCTCAAGGAAGGGTGAACTGGTGTGGATGGCCACGGTGGGGAGAAGAAGGGGTAGGATTGTGTAGGCACCTTTGAAGGATGCCTCGGAGAAAAACCGATGCATAAATAGAATTAAAAAAAAAAATTATTGTAAAGCAGCCACTGACAAACAGCAATGAAGTTACCATTACAATACTAGTAGCAATACAAGTTCCTAACAGGCACAGTAGCATAGCACCCCAAATGACAGCAGCAGCAGCCTGGAAGCATGCTGACTCAGCATCCAGCAACCCTGGAGAATTGGCCTACACCAAAAAGGCACAAAAATTAAAAATTTGTCAACTTTGTTACAAAGCCTGAAACACACATTATTTTTATAGCAATGATTATTGAATGGTGCTGTTTTATTTGTGAAAATCATTGAACATGATCTTTAAACTTTGGAGAAACAAGTCCTATATGCTTGCTGACAGGGAGAACTAGACTATAAGTTCAAGTTATGACATCATCACTGGCTCTCCACTGAATTTTTTGAACAGGTTGTGAAATCAGTGTCACAACATGCATTTGTCAATGCCAAAGTTCGTCATTTGGAATTGATAATTATATGCACAGATTGGTAGGACTACAGTTCCCAGCAGAAAGAACAAGTTATGCCACAAAGTTCACATTCCCGTTGCAATACAGTGAAGTGCATATCTGTTTCCTCAATTCATGATTTGGCTTTGAAGAGTGAAGACGTGTCTGCAGTTCAGAGAAGATGAGGGCACTGGGGGGACGTTATGATTAGAAACCCTAATGCCTGAGCGTTTGTTGGTATTTGCACTACAAAGTTTCAACATGGTCTTTTGTGATCCCCACCTCATGAAAGCATTTGGGACCTCTGCTCATGAATAGTGGCACTGAGATTTTTTTAATCTGTCCTGAACGTTGATTTCTCACAGCAATCGCACCATTCTGCATCAGATGTGCAAAAACACAGTTTAGGCAGGATGTGAAAATTACAGCTGTACCATTCATAGGGAGGTGTGAAGAGAAGGCAGTGTTGAACATCTGGAGTGAAAATATTAAAATTGCTCGAACACATGAGCATATGTGGAAACTGCACAAAGCATGCTCTTAACAGTCATTTAGTGGAATAATTTCACCAAAATTTCAACATAGGCATTTTGTGACCTCTACTCATGAACACTATCACTATGATTTTCTTACTTTGTCCTGAAAGTTGATTTCCCACAGCAACCACGCCATTGTGCAAAAACACATTTCGGACAGGATGTGAACAATGACAGCTGTATTGTTCATAAGGAGGTGTGCAGAACTGACAATGTTGAAACTCTTGCGTGAAAATATTACAAATCCTCAACGCTACGAATGTGCATGGAAACTGCACAATGCACACCCATAAAAATGTCATTTTATGGACTTTTGTCACCAAATTTTCAACATAGGCATTTTGGGACCTCCGCTCATGAACAGCGTCACTGTGATTTTCTTAATCTGTCCCGGACACTGATTTCCCACAGCAAATGTGCTACTCTGCACCAGAAGTGCAAAAACATATTTTGGCTAGGATGTAAAAAATGACAGCTGACTAAAAAAATGCCAAACTTGAAAATCTGGAGTAAAAATATTATAAATTCATGAAGTTACATATGTGCATGGAAACTGCGCAACACACGCTCATGACACAGTCATTATATGGACTTTTGTCACCAAATTTTCAACATAGGTATTTTGAGATCTCCGATCATGAACAGTGTCACTATGATTTTCGTAATCTGTCCCGAACACTGATTTCCCACAACGACTGCGCTATTCTGCGCTGGAAGTACAAAAACACATTTTGGCCAGGATATGAAAATTGACAGCTGTACTGTTCATATGGAGGTGTAAAAAATCTCAATGTTGAAAATCTAGAGTGAAAATATTACAAATTCACAAAGTTACGTGTGTACGTGGAAACTGCGCAATGCATGCTTGTAACGCAGTCATTATATTGACTTTTGCCACCAAATTTTCAACAAAGGTATTTTGAGACCTCTGCTTATGAACAGTGTCACTGTGATTTTCATAATCTGTCCTGAACACTGATTTCCCACAGCGACTGCACTATTCTGCGCCGGAAGTGCGAAAATGCATTTCGGCCAGGATGTTGATAGTGACAGCTGTACTGTTCATGAGGAGGTATAAAAAAATACCAATGTTGAAAATCTGGAGTGAAAATATTACAAATTCACAAAGTTACAAGCATGCGTGGAAGCTGCGCAATGCACACTCGTAAAACAGTCATTTTTTAGAATTTTGTCACCAAATTTACAACACAGGCTTTTTTGGGAGCCCAGCTCATGAACAGTGACACTGTTGTTTCATTAATCAGTCCCAAAAAGTGATTCCACGCAGTGACTGTGAAATCACCTTTTGGGACTGATTAACCAGATGACAGTGACTGAATTCATGAGGTGGGGTCCCAAGAACCCCATGTCAAAAATTTGGTGACACAATTCCCAAACATAGCCAAGATATGCACCAAAGTTGAAACAAACCCTGTTGATGCCATTATACAGATTACCAGCATTTCTTCAGTTCGTGGTCAGCTTTAAAGAGTGCAGGCGTGTTCCCGGTCCACGGAAGATCGCCATGACATGCTCGGAAGTAAGTATGGGGTGAGGGGGGTATGGGGAGGTGGGTGCACAGAGGGTGGGTGTGGGTTGGGGAAGGGACCACCAGAATCAATGAGGGACCATTTTCTAGTTTACAGGTTTAATTTATTTTGAAAAAACCACTCGCGGGAAGGTTTCCTTTTTTACAGGGACATTTGGCACACTGGGGTGGGCTCCCAGTGTCTCACCTGAGTGTTTGGGAGGGGTCTTTAGCCAATGGGGGATTGGGCACCCCCATCAGCACATACTGAGTGGTGGAGGGGGCAAGAGTTGAGGGGGATTGGGCACCCTCCTCGGCACACAAGTAATTGGGGGGGCATTATGCCGATGGAGAGTGGGCTCCCCCATTGGCAAAATGAACTGGAAGGGGGCATGCCAACAGGGGAATTGGGTACCTCATCGACATACCGAGTGCTGGGGGTACAGAACCGAGGGATTGGGCACCCCCTCAGCACAGAAAGTAAGGGGGCATTATGCTGACAGGTGGGCTCCCCATTGGCAAAATGAACTGGAAGGGGACATGCCAATAGGGGGATTGGGCACCCCCATTGGCACATATAAGTACAGGGGGGCAAGAGCTGAGGGGAATTGGGCAACCCCTCGACACACAAAAAATTTGGGAGGGGGGACATCATTATGCTGATGGGGAGTGGGCTCCCTCATCGGCAAAATGAACTGGAAGGTGGCATGCCGACAGGGGGATTGGGCACTCCCATCATTTTTTTTTTTTTAACTGTGCGGGGAAGGCATGGGCTCAGCGTGTTCACACTGCTGTAAGCTACAGCAGTGTGAACGTGCAACCAGGAATGGAACTTCAAAGGAGTAAACCACTCTACTATTGGTGCGGCTCCAGTCCTTTGAAAAGTTGTCCTGCTCCGCCCAAACAGCTAAACGTGTCATCACCAGCATGCTGACTGATTCACCTGCCGCTGACCTGCCCCTAGAAATAGAGCTCTCCATTGGGCACACCCCTGTAAAGCATCTTATAGCAATGAGTTCAGCTGCATCTGCGCACCATGACAAACTCAAAAATAGCTCATAACTTTAAAATGAAGTAATGCAGAAACCTAATGTTTGGTATGAGATTTATTGGGGGTAAGCTGATTCTATTTCTGCAATTTAACACTTTTGGCTGGACTCCCTCTTTGAACTGTGGTCTGTAAAACCTCATAAAAGAGTGTGTGTGTGTGTGCGTGTGTGGTAATGGTGTAAAATCTCAAGGGCATGTTTTAAAATGTACATATGTAACAATAAAGTGGGTGCCAAGCACAGCACCCCATTCAACTTTTTTTTTTTAATTTTGTTTTAGGTGTTAGCATGGCTCAGTTGATAGCACATCGACCTCTAAGCAAGAAGGTTGCTGTGGGTACTACAGTCTGGCTCATACCATAAACACTGGTACCCAAGTGCAGCACTAAGGCAATGATGTACTCTCAGGGTATGCCACTCTTTGGATCATACATTAAACCAGTGTCTCATCTACCAAGCTCTAGTGCTGCCCTGGTGAGTGTCCAGGTGGAAGGGAAAAAAAGGCAGCAGTTACAAGAGTAAAGAATTAGCTAGTCAGTGTTCCCCCTCCCCATCTAACTGCTTCAGGCAATTGTCCATTGCTGTTTATGGGTGCTGATGTGTGAAATGGCTGCCACTACACCTTTACAGTCATTTTACTACCAGTCTCTCTTGTTGTTTGTAAAAAGCTTAGGGATACAATGTCTATGAAAAGTGTAACATAAATGCTAGTTCTTCTTCTTCTACCACATGTGTCCTTCTTGGTTCCCCCTGTCTCCCACCCTGACATGGTGGCCAACACGGCTGCACCTTTCTTCCAGCAGGGATAAATGGCTACTGTCACAGCTGATGCCAATGCCTCATATTTTTTGGCCAGTATAAGGTAAGTGACTGCTGGGTGGCTTCCTTTCCCAATTTCCAGGAGTCAAGAACCTTAGCTCTATGGTGAGCCTGGCCCACCGCTGGCTCCAGTGTTGGATTTTGGGGACTGTATGCAAACTCCTAACTTGCCACTCATGTCATCAGTGAGTCATGTTCAGAAACAAGCTAGGGTGGTTAGAGGGCTGGTGGAGACAGAAGGATCAAGGGACCAAGGGGATGCTCTCTTTCTCTGGGGGGGGGGGGACTGCTGTGGAGCTCTGACATAGGATTGTTACCTAGGATACCACAGATGGAAGTGCAGGCAGAGCAGATGGGGAGGGAGAAATTGAGCTGTATCTGCACTTCAGCACTTGGCTGCATGTGCATATTGTAACCCAAGTCTCCAACATCTTGTGGAGGGAAAAAAAAACAGGAGGAGATAAACATCCTGGCCTGTAGGATGCATCTGGTACACTGTAGCTCTGCACAGCCTGTACTCCATTCCAAATCCATATGGGCTCCAAGGGGAAACCTGTTCCCCTTCAGCCCTGCCTCAGAGGGTAAGCTAGGAGTCTGGAATCAGGGAGGGACTGATGGGACTGAGTGGTTCCTGGGATGGCAGTGGGTATGGCTACAGAAGGAGGAAAATGTACAGATAAAATATAAAATAAAAACAAAATATTCTGTGCACAGTGGTGATAACCACCATTTTTGGCTTTTGTATTAGCAATCTTTATGCATTTCAAGCTGAACTTTACTTACTTCTTCATTCTATTTTAACTTGCTGCCCTTGCCTCAGTGTTCAGCCCCCTGCTATGCTAGTGCCTTAAGCATCTGTTTTACTTGCTTGTGCTGTACACCCCTGGTTCCATTTACCACGATACTGTACTAGGTGAGCACAAGGAGGAGGTTAAGAGATTTGCGCAGGGTCACATTGATTAAGTGATGATTGTGGGACTCGAACCAGGGTCTTGAGGTTCATAGTCTACACTCTAATCTTGGCTACACTCCCTCTTGGGCTAATTTTTGATATAAAATGTAGCAATGCCCAATCTTTACCCCAGTTAAAAACAGCTACAAAACAATATGTGTGATAGGTCATTTTTGAATGGCAGTCTCCAAATAAATCATCTTTTATTTTCTTTTAACAGCAGGATAAAATGCCGGTAACAGTTCTTGGCCACCAACAAAGACAGACACAAACAAAAACAGACAAGCAGATGTTGAAACTCTGATTAGAGTTTTCTTTGAGCAAGCAGCTGCCAGCACAAGGACTGGCTGTTCCTCATCCAGTTTATAACCACTTGCAGACTCACATGGGACCTGCTGATGGTGCAACATGCTGACATGTTGCACAAGCTCGCCAGGGTGATCATCAGCTCTGGCAACATCATGTGCCCACTGGGCTATGTGACTTTTTCTTACAATTAGAGAGCCTCAGAAATCACTGAAAAACGTACTATCCAATGACAAGAATAAATCCAGAAACCTGGTAGGTTAGCTGAGACACTGAGCCATGTTTTTATCCTAACACAACTTTATGGATCAAGTCCCAGCAGACACAAGACCACATGACATTTAAAAAAAAAAAGTCACTGTATATGCGTTGTCAAAGTTGCCCACACTTGGGATGGATGCTCTGCATTTTGCCATTACTTCAAACTTTATAAATACGTAAATCCCTTCCTCCTAAGTACACAACCTGCAGAAATGTCACAGAAGATGCTCAGGCATTCCTCCAAATCCCTGCTATCACTTTTATTTCCTGATTTATTTAAAAAGAAAATGAACACAGTGAACACCCTCACTGCGATTGGCTTCAAAGCATTCCCCTGCACTACTGGCAGTAACATGTTTACAGATAGCCCTCAAACAAGTTTAGGGTAAGACCGATTAACTTTACAGAAACTACTCCTGCTCTCCTGGCACTCCCCATAACTTAGCAGAAACAGCTGCAACTCCATAGCCTATCAAAACCATGTAATTTAAAAGTGCATCCTGACACTGCAAGCCTGTCACCTTGACCTACTGATCACTGAAACTGAGCTGCATGTGGGTGAGGGTTCCATGTCATAAGGGAGATCGCACAATAGTGGTCACCGTTACAATGAGTGTACATCACTGAAAATGAATTTCGGTGATGCACTCTCGCGGTGAGGACAAAAAAGGTGCCCGAGACCTACGGGTTTAGTTTTTAATGAGAGGAGGCTGTGCTCCACGCACCCCCCTACTTATGGATTCTCAACTCCAGAGAGGTGCATGTCGGAGGGGGTGAAAAACTTACAAAAACTGAAAGCCGCCTGCGGGAAAAAAAAAAGCGCTGCGCCACACCCAAACCCTGTGCCTCCCAGCCGACCACCCTCCCCACCATACTAGCAGACCAGCTCGGCAGCTGCCCGCCACACCTCCTACCATGCCATCCCTCCCCTTCCTCTCCCTTTTGGGCATGCATCAATATCTGACGTGCTTCCCATCGCTCTATTCTACCACCCCAGTATCCAGTGCCACCCCTGCTAGGTAGCCATGACCACAGGCATCAAAACTGTGTCACCGTTTTTGTAGACACCCAATTTTTGTCATCTTGTTCACTGGATACGTAGCAAATAATATGAGTGCAAGGACCAAGCACAAACTGGGAGTGCAGGGGGACATCAGAGAAAAGAGTATTCAATTAACTGAAAGTGACAGTAAAACATAGACGGGGGGGGGGGGCAGAGTCGTAGAGGAAAGACATCAAGAAGCTGGTGTGTAAAGGGGGTGCTAAGACAGACACAAGAGGGTGGGGACCAAGCATGAACCGCAAGTGTGGGAGAACATGAGAGAACTGAAATTGACACTAAAACATGAGGGGACTGAGCAGCAGCGGAAAGACAGCAAGAAGATGGTGTGTATATGTGTGTGTGTGTGTGTGTGTGTGTGTGTGTGCATGCGCGCGTGTGTGTGTGGAGGGGGGTGCTGAGACAGACACATGCATGCACATTAACACACATCGCCACCTACAGTCCACATGGAAAAAAGTAACTTTTTCATTATACATACCTACACAGATAAAAAAATTAACAAATATCAATTTTTACAATTTTTTTATTTTCTTTTTTCTCTACTTAGTTTCTAACCATTGTATTTAACCACAATAATGCGCTTCAGGGTGTGCTATGCTGGGATAACATCACTTCTTGGGTGTTGGACACACTTGGCCTGTGGTCTCATGCCCAGTCATCTGAGGCGTGACACCATCCCAGCTCAACACACACCCTGTCATGCATTATTGCTTGAATATTCAAATGAAACTCAACTTACAATTCAGCTATTTCCTGCATATACCTTCCTCTTAGTCTTTATCACTATGGACATTTGCATGAATACAGGATCCTTGTCACGTAATCTTTATCAACTCTGGCCATTTGTCTGCAAGTGACAAAGTCCTTGGTTTATGGCATCATAATCATTTCTACAGCAGCAATATGTGAAGTCACAAGCAGTGGATTATGATGTCACTAAAAGACAAGCAGTGAGAGTTGATGAAGACTGAAGACCAATACACAGAGAATCATTTTTGCTTCAAAATTTGATAACTAATCAAGAATGACATGAGTTACACGCTACCACATGTAACTGCTACGTGTGCGCCATCATCTGCATGATACAGCTGTCAGCACTAGTGTAGTGTAATTCATTCAGACATCTACCCAGCACAGCCAGATGAATTTATTGATTTTTTGTTAACTGGGTAGACCCACTGAGACTAGAAGTCCCTTACTCAGGGGCGACCGGGGAGGGGAAGGGGGCGGTACAGATGGTAACCAACTGAAAATTTAACCAGATTAAGCTGTTGGTAGAATTTATTTAGTGAATGGCGGAAATTTGGCCAGGACACCAGGGAAATTCACCTACTCTTTTCGAGATGTGCCATGGGATCTTTAACAACCACCTGAACAACCACCAGAACAGGCAGATGGGACCTCGGTTTGACATCTCATCCAAAAGACAGCACCTCAGGAGTGCAGCACCCCCCTCATGCTGCACTACAGTGTCAGTATTAGGATTTAACCCAAGTATCTGATGTGGGGATGGAACCCACAGCATTCTGATCGTCCGGTCTCAGAGGCAAGTGTGCAACCTTCTGAGCCACTGACACTGCTTGCATTGTGCTGACCTCAGAGCGTGTATAGTGATTACAGGTGACAATGTGTAACTCACCTCAATTAGGTATGCAATAATACATGACAGTGTGTACATTAAAGCATTTGTGATGCACAGCCCAGTGGTGTTGTGAGGCACAAGGCTCAGCGTCCCAGACTCCTAGAAAACAGATTATAAATGCTTTACCACACATCCGTGAATGTGCTTTTGCATTTATAAAATGGCTCATTTTCATTTCCTGGCTTAAAAATTATATCTGGCATCTCACTGTCCATTGACAGTATTTAAATGCACAGTCAGTGATGTATTTTGGCAAAAAAGGTTATTCTGTGTGTCCTTGTCATTTTATGAAGGAAGGAATGTAACTATATGAAATATAAGCTAAATTGTATGTACTTTGTTTACATGTATTAAAAGCTTGACTTACGGTGTTGGGGGTTCTTTAATCTCCTTAGATTGGGGCCCTCCTACCTCTTTGATCTTCTTTCTCCTAATGTTTCTTCTCTCTCACTCATTCAGGTTGAGGGTGGACTCTGGCTACTCTGTGAGATTAAAATGCTGGGAATGTGCCCCATGGTTCAAGAGGCTAGAATGCCCTTCATGATGATAAAATAAATGTTGTCATCGAGACTCATTTTAGGAGTCACTGGAAGATCTATTTTGAATAGTCTCGCTTTTTTCCCCTAAAATATTTTATTGATGTATGTGGTGACTGCAAAGTGTGAATGACTTTACACAAAATCAGATTGTGTATTGTGTTCATTTCATTTTAAATTACTTCTTATATGCACGGTGTTGTGCAGCACCTTGGGTGGGCTTCTTAAAGAATGGTGTCACTGTCTATTCATAGCAAGATAACGATGATAATGATGACCATGGCTGTCCTTCTTCTGCCAGCTAGTACAAGCTCTTTCAATTCCCACATATGTGCCCCCATCAGGGCACTGGTGGCAGTAGGGCATCATCCTCACATCACTCCGCTACTGGAGACATCATACCAAGAAAATTTTGGGGGTACACAATTTCATATTAATCTACGGGAACAATAAAATTTTTTTAAGCCTTTCTGAGGCCAAAATTCATTGTTTGGATGAGAATTGGGGGGACATACTCTCCCCAGACTCAAAGAGTATGACTGCCCTGTATTCAGCTGCTAAGAGTGCTCCTCTCCATAATATCCAAAACATTTGAGAGACTATTGAATGGACAGATATACGAATACCTGGAGGATCATGGGCTACTGACCTCATACCATTTAGGATTCAGGTCAGGGAGGTCTATGGGCTCTGTACTAACGGACTTTATGGATACTGATTCCAATGGACTGAATCGAGGTAAGATTGTGGAGTGATGTTTGTAGACCTACTATTTAACCTAGTGGACCCCAAGATCCTTCTATCAGGAATGGAATGGATTGTTTTTTCTATGGAGGTAAGAAGCTGGTTCTGGTCTTACTTAAACAACAGGGCACAAAGGGCTTTGCATAGACAAAACACTGCTGTCAACTGGTGACCAACACAGAGGTGTCCCACAGGGATCAATCTTAGGACCCCTACTGTTCCTACTATAGGTAAGTGACTGTCTCCTCCATATTAAGCACTCTCTATATAAAGCTTTTTGCTGATGACACATCCTGGTGTCAAAACCAAAAAACTGAATAAGAGTGATACATTAAACTTGAAACTAATCACTCTGTCTCTTGATGAAATTGCCCTCCCTCTAACCAAGGTATTCAGTCTCTCACTCTGCCAGTCCCAATTCCCCAAAATATGGAAACTGGCATTAGTTACCCCAGTTCATAAAACCGGTGACCACGCTAATGTTAAGAACTATAGGCCCATCTCTATACTCTCACCTCCGTCAAAGGCCCTTGAACAGGTAGTGTCGGATCAATTGATCAACTACAACAGTAAATACAACGTCCAATGCCACCAACAGCGTGGATTCCATAAACTACACAGCACAAACACTGCCCTAATTGCATATACCAACTACAGTACCTTCATGATGCCCTGGACAATGGCCACCTTGTTGGGTCAATTTTTATAGATCTATCCAAAACCTTTGATCTTGTTTATCACACCCTCCTGATTGACAAACTGTACATCCTTGGCCTATCACATGGCACCATGACCTGGTTTAAAAGCAAACTTACTTGAAGAACATAGCAGGTCAGAATAAATGGTGTACTCTCAGACCCCAAAAATATTTCTATTGGGGTGCCGCAGGGCTCAATATTGGGTCCACTCCTTTTTAGCCTTTTTACTAATAACCTCCCTGATACCTGCCCCATGGCTAGGGTACTGCTATATGCAGATGATGCCATAATCTTCACAAGTAGTCCTTGCCAGGACTCCCTCACAGGGGTTCTCCAGGGCAGTTTTTGGGCAGTAGAGGATTGGTTTAAAAGAAACAAACTAGTCTTGAATTACAGAAAGACTAAGATGATGCATTTTATTTTTATTTATTTAGTTTTTGTTAACCGGGTAAGTGCGCTAGTCAGCAAGTGACTGTTTTCAGGCACGACCCGGGAGGTACAATTACAACACACAAAGAGTACAGCCAGATTATTAAGACAACGAGTACAAAAAATGCAGAGAGAAATACATATGGCAATGTAACATACATTAGTAAACAAAATATACTTTACACTTGATCATGGAACATACTCAAAAATGTGAATAGTAGAAGGCAGAAAATAAGAGAGGATAGGCATCAGTAGAAAAGACACAAGGAAGGAAAACTGGCAAAGGATGGGAGGGAGAGATTAAGTGGAAAGGAGATTGCCGTCAGATACGGCAACAGCGGGGTGAGTACCAACCTGCGGCCGGGCCTATGGAGCAGAGCGGCAGGCGAGAGAGAGTGGTAGGGGGGGTGGCAGTAGGCGGCAACAGCGGTGGGAGGTAGGAAAAATACAGCCGGGCTGGTGGAACCGATGAAGCGGCAGCGGAGAGTGAGGATGCGGTGAGAGGGGAT
Organism: Neoceratodus forsteri; assembly: GCA_016271365.2. Classification (NCBI taxonomy): domain Eukaryota; kingdom Metazoa; phylum Chordata; order Ceratodontiformes; family Ceratodontidae; genus Neoceratodus; species Neoceratodus forsteri. The sequence continues at coordinate 261,462,311 of CM057452.1, read as the reverse complement.
AGAGGCGGAGGAGTTACGCAATAGCGGCAAAGTGTCAAAGTCAAGCCGAGCCAGTGGAACCAAGAGACAGCAGGGCAGGGAGGGGGGGTCGGTGAGGCGGTGGGAGTAGGCGGTAGTAGGTGGAGAGGGTGACTAAGCACAGCCAGGAGGTGGGGACTAGGAGGGGCATGGATGAGGTAGGAACAGGTAAAGGTGAGTTTGGTGGGGAGTGGCAAGGGAAGAAGAATATAACAGAAGAAGGGAGAGAGCAGCAGTGGGGTTAAGTGAGGAGGATGTGAAGTGAAGATAAGAATGTCATGGAGTAGAATAGCGACTTACAATTGTCAACAACTAACATTAGGCTTATAAAGAAACAGGTTAAGGCAACAGTAATTACAAGGCACAAAATAAACATGAATTACAAGGCACAGTATAGAACACCCATTTGGACAGGCAAAGTGCTAGCAATGAGGAAACAGTACAAATGCAGCGGATCAGGTAGGGTCAAAGCAAACACATTTGTCCATAGTAGTGAGGAAAGTCCTGAGTTTGCTCTTAAAAGTCACATGAGTGGAGACATCTCTTAGATCCTGGGGTAGTAGGTTCCATAGGTGGGGGCAGCATGATGGAAGGCCCATGCCCTTTTAGTCCGACAAAGGGATGGATAGTAAAGTCTGATCAGCCCGATCTAAGATTCCTTGTGGGAATGGCCGGCCTGAGGAGATCAGACAGGATAGCAGGCTTGGCGTCCTTAGGATGGAATCAACTAAATTGTACAAGTAGTACTGCCTGGTAGAGGAAGGAGAGGCCAACCAAGGTCCTGATATAAGAGACAACGATGCTGCAGCTGAGGTGCTTTGGTTGCATACCTGCACACATTATTGAAGGTAGTATCCCATAGTTGCAGTGAAGATTTGGTGGCAAGGACAGGATGGGACACCCATATGTAAGGTTGGCAATAGAATGCCCTGGCTATCGCCAATTTAGCAGCAGGGGTGAGCAGGTATTGTTCTTCAGGCAGCCCCAATTTGCAGTTAATTGACTTGCAGGTTTCCTGTATATGTGCTTTCAGGTCAAGGTTTGATCAGGTGGATGCCAAGGTAACGAAGGAAGTGACAGTTTCTATAGGGTCCCCATCGATATCAGAGACAGAGATGGTCAGAGGACAGGATCTAAGCTTGTGATTGGAGCCAAACATCAAAACTTTTGTTTTATTTGTATTTAAAACCAGGCGTTGAGAGTTCAACCAGTGTTGTACAGCGTAAATCTGCAGTGAGGCAGCATTTAGATCCAGGACCTTATCAGAGTGATAATAAATTACCAGGCCATCCGCATAAAAGTGAGTGACCTGTGGTGACCAGCTCAGGAAGTTTATTGACGAATAATGAGAATAGAAGAGGCCAAGTATAGACCCTTGAGGGACCCCAATGTTGATAACAGCACTGTCTGACATGGATGAATTAAACTTAACAGCTTGTGTTCTGTTGGAGGTAGCTTTTGAACCAGGTAGTGACTGGGAGAGAAGCCCAAGGTACTGAGGCGGATAGTAGCAGAGAATGGTCAACCAGATCGAAAGCTTTGGTTAAGTCAATGAAGACTGCCCTGTTAACTGTCCTCTATCCATATTGGTAACGATATCTGAAGTGAATTTTGCAAGTGCTGTCATGGTGCTGTGATGCTTTCTAAAACCATGTTGTGCTGAGCTTAATAAATTGAATTTCTCAAGGTATTCAGTGATTTGCATGGATACTACTTTTTCCAGGATTTTATTCAGAACAGACAAAATAGCAATAGGCCAGTAATTTGATATGTCATTTTTACTGCCTTTCTTAAATACAGGAGTGACTCTGGCTGCCTTCCAGACTTCAGGGACAATGCCATTGGAGAGAGATAGAGGCGAAGATGTGTGCCAGGGGGCCAGAGATGTAGTAAAGCCATTTTAGTAGTCTTGGTTCTAGGCCATCTGAGCCAGTACTGGTGTTTTCAGAGGTGACCTGAGCAGCTTTGGGACCTGATGCATAGACACTTCCCTGAAATAGAAGGGTTGGTTGAGTTTGGGGGTCCTTCAGATGCTGTGGGGTTAAACTGTGAAGCAGAGGATTGTGATGGGAGGAAGCGTGTGAGCAGATAAGTCAGAAAATTGTTGGTTAAAAGCATTTGCAATGGTAGTAGAATCATTACAGTGTACACCATGTAGGACCATATCTGAGGGAGTGACAGCTTTAGCAGAACCTAAGAAGGACTTAATGTGACCCCAAAACTTGAGGTCATTGGAAGAATTAATCAGCAGGTTTGGCAGTATTTACTTTTGGCCTGCCTGATGCATCTTTACAGTCATTTCTGTATTGTTTATACAGAATGAGATCTGACTGCAGTCCAGTTTGTTTGTACTTTTTCCATTGATTGTCTCTAACTTTTAACTTTTGAAGCAGGTCTTTTTCAGCCACCTCAAATGCTGGCCCTACCCTCCCTTTTGACTGTAGGGAGGTGCTTCTTTTGGATGTTGCCAAATTCAGTCAGAAATGAATTGAGGGCAGTATCAACATTGGTTTAGGTATAAATGTTAGACCAGTCAACACAAGAGAGGTCAAATAGGAAGGCTTGTTTGTCCAGGGCAGCATAGTTTGAAAACCTGATCAGGCGTGGTGGAGGAGGTGGACAGGATGCGCCATCGACAAAGTGTGGGGAATGATCAGTGATTGAGTCAGCAAGCACTGTGGCATCTAGTACATGATCAGGTCTGGTGGTGAGGATCCAATCAAGTAGGGACCCTGAGTGCGGAGTAGTAGTTCTGGTAAAGCCTGTGATAGTTTGGTGTAGATTGTGCTTCTGTATTAGAGATTCAAGGATGCTGTGCTGTGGACCCAGCCAGTTAAGGTTCAGGTCCCCAAGGAGTAGAGCCTCATTTGATTTTACATTCTGGGAGACATACTGTAGCAAATTCTGGAGACCACTCATCCCGCTTGTAGGTGGATTGTAGACACAAATGATGTGCAGCAGTTTTGAACCCAGTGCCAGGGTAGCGTGCAGAGTTTCACAAGGTGTTAGGGAATCAGTGCAGGGTAGGATGTTCAGGGATAGATGATTTTTGTACATAATCGCAACCCCCTTGACCCAATACGGTCTTTCCTTAGAATGCTATAACCAGGCACAAGACAAGTGGCATCAGGCACCCAAGGCTTCAGCCAAGTCTCTGATAGGCATAAAATGTCAGGGTTAATCAGTTTAGCCCAGGCTTCGAGCTCAGCCAGGTGACTCGTGAGACTCCAATTTTGCAGGACTGCACATGAAAAAGCCCATCCATTGATCATCATTAATGAGAATGATGCTGTACCGGTGCAAGTCAGTACTTTTAAGTACCTGGGTGTCACAATTGATGTTACCCTCTCATTTGTGCCACATGCAGACTATATCATAAGCTCATTTGTCAAAAAGCTGGGGGCTCTTTACAGACTGAGGTGCAATCTCACCCAAGAAGCCAGGCACATTGCAGTTACTAGTACAATCCTCCTTATAATTGAGTATGGGATCATAGTCTATGGAGCTGCCACTGACACTACCCTCAATAGAGTCAAGTTGGTCCTGAACAAGGCCTGCCGCTTAGCACTGGGAGCTGAAAGGCTTACACACACCTGCTCCCTCTACTACTTAACCAACTGGCTCCTGCTACAGGACAGAATTAAATACCAAACCTGCTTTGTTGGAAAAAAGACCCAGTTGGGTCTTACTCTCACTGTACTACAGAACCTACTGCAGCCTTGCCCTAACCCCTACCCCACTAAGGCCATGTCCAAAAACACCCTCAAAGTCCCATTCTGTAAGACTGGGCTGGCGGCACACTTCTTCACTGTTAGGGCCCTTCTGTGGCTTAATGAACTCCCTGATTCACTCACAAACCTTAGTAGAATTGACCAGCTTAAGAGATAGATCAAACAATATCTTACCCCAAGACCATCTGTAACTGCCCCTGACCTCGCTCCCCTTTTGTACCAGACAATGCTCTCTTGAGTTGCTTGAGCTACTGTTCCAAGTGTCCCCCACTTCCAATGCCCCATATTCTACATGTTGACAATGCCTATTATAAGCTACCTGTGTCTATCTACATATTGCCAATGCCACATATTTTCATGTTGACAAAACTTACTGTATGCTACCTGTGGCTAACAATACACTGTACTGTCAAAGCTTAATGTACATTCTAGGTGTAATCCATGTACTGTATATCTTGTCGAATGTTGCTGTAAACCCACTGTTTATGTCATTTAGCCTCACTTGATGTTTGTTGCTGTGCTCTGTTGATGACAAGGAACCTTTGCAAACAAGCTGTTACAGCTCAAAGGTGTTTGTCTGAACTAATAAATAAATAAATAACTCAAAAAAGAAATGGAGCTAAACCTGCAACTGAACTTCAACAAACTATAAAAGTGGTTTGTGGCCTCAAAAATGGTACTCAGCTCCAAGAAGGCACAAGCAATGCTATTCAGCAAAACAAGTGTAACCCCTAGGTGGCACTAGTCTAAGGGCTACTACCTCTGCCTGTATGGCTATGCACAGGTTGAGGGGCCTGAGTTCACTAATAAGGTGCCTCCACACAGAGAAATGGTATTGGGGTTCCTTGTCTGCTCTGGTATAGCCCTCTTGGAAGCTATAACCACCCACCAACCCTCCTAGTGGCCCAGTAGCTAACACAGTAGTAATTTCACAGTCAATGGACAACAGTAATAATATGCTCACACCCCTCACACTTACCACCAGGGCTGAACTTGCAGTGACTTTCCTGGAGACCCCCTGGAAAATAAGGTTAGCAATACAGTGGTACAATCTTAATACTGTAACCCAACTAATAATATGCACACTAGCCAGGTTAAGCATAAAACAAGACAATCAGGTTTATTTAGGGACAGTGAACAAGGAAGGGGCATGAATCTAGGCAAATGATTGGCTATCTGAATTAGTTCAGGGATTGCATGCACTTTTAGTCCCAATCTGACAGTCACACAATACTGGGTACCCAGGATGGTAAGTCTGGCTAGCCAGAGGTGTTGCCTGGGGGTGGCCGGTTTTGCAGCTGATGTTGGGGCCCTTGATGGAAAGAAAAGCAGTTAACATGCAAAACACCCAAGTTATTTGTAATTTGAACTGGTTGGCTCAGTCCTTTGTAAACCCAAGAAAATGAAAAATTAGATGGTACCACAAATGATTTAAACACTTGTTGCAGGGAGCTACCCTGATTGTACTCACACTACAAGGAATCTGATGCAAGGCAGGCAGGTGATATGGAGACCTCATGGTGATGACAGAAAAGCATGGGGAAACAGGGCCGACAATGACACACCTCGTCTTCATGGCCTTTCCTCCCAGTGGCCGCAACCTGCACGTTGTTGCTGCACAGCGGATGGATCCCTGAGCCGGTCTCTCACCATGACAGTCTCTGGTGATGGAATAGTGGCCTAGGCTGAAGTGACAGGGCCCAGGCAGGATGAGTAGGCTGGCAAAGTTTGTGATCTTTTACTAGTAAAGCCTCCAGCTGGCATAACAGATCCTTTCATGGGAAAAGCAAGTTTCACCCCACGAAACACATTCAGCACATTCAAATCAATAACCCCTTCGGGAAACAGTGTGGATTTAGTACGGCTGCAATTCAGCAGCTTTACTGAGCAAATCTTCTGATCTGAGTATATCTCACACACAAGCTGGGCCAATCGCTGCAGGAGCAAGTCTTCAGTCCAAATCGCAAGTTGCACTAACACTTCATTCTGCCGCAGTTCCAGGCTGGAATCGAACAAGTCCGACTTCTGCTATAGGCAGTTTACAAGCAGGAGAAAAGTGTCAGGAAGGCAAGTTAGGTCTCTTCCTGCCGATTCCCCTATGCTCCTTCTTGGAGCAGCTGCTCGAAAGCTCCAGCTGTTCACACTTGAACCTCCAACTCTAACTGATCCACTGTCTCTTGGCACACAGGGCATTTCCCTTGCAAATCCAAAGGTTCAGTTGGCTGAAGGAGCAGTCAGTCACAGTAAGGGTCTCCCTCCAGGCCCATTTAGGTGCCAACTGAAGAAAACTACAAAACTACAGAATTTCCTTCCCACAGGACACTGGGGTTCGGATCCATTTTAGGTTCCCAGTGGTTCTATTGGTCCAGTTACTGGAACTCGTGGACCTAACATGGTGACTTCCATCCAAATGATCGGGCTGCAATTAAAGCAGGTTAAACAAACATCTCTATATCAAATATAATGGCAGATAAACAGTAAATAAGCACAGTTCCTACATAAGCCCCCTCTGCACAAATAGTGACTGTAGAATGGAGCAAGACAACACACTGTCTGAACGGTCACAAACCATAAACCAGCACAGATCATTTTCTACACACAGATTAGCTAGTCTCTTAAAGGGACAAGCGCTGAGGCTTAATATGGCACTCTCACGCAAATACACAGAATCAGACTAGGACAGGACACCAGCCTGACATTGGGCATTAGGGGCCCAGGAAGACATTACAGTAAACCACCAAACTGGAGGGGGAGAGTTACACAAGAAAGAGAACTAGGGAATCAGAGCAGCTGGAAATCAAGCCACTCAACAGGACCCATCTTGACACTTTGACAAACAGATAAATAACATGGTTAAAAAAGCTAAGGCAAGGATAGGGGTATTCAGACACAAGGCCTTCTCAATTCCATGATCAGTTAGAGAAACTAATGCCACCCAGTTCATACTCCACTACTGAAGTATGGTAACATGGTGTACCAATTCACCAGTGGGGCTTTACTGAGCAAACTGGACACTGCATACAGTAAACTGGTACACTATGTAGTACTCTGCCCTTGCGATACTCATCACTGCAAAACATATGCCAAATTAAAATGAGATTCACAGTCACGTTAGGAGACAGCGAATGAAAGCAGCAGCAGCCTTTACCCCAACATACATACAACCTCAGAGAGGTAAACAATAGGGGTCTAGCTGTCCAAATGATTCGGAGCAACTACGCTAAAATGGAGTCATGCTACTACATAGCAAAGGTATGGAATACTATCAAACCTGAAACCAGGGATACTAAATCCCTGGTTGCTTATAAGCAAGGCCTAAGTGTGAAAATCCCAGCTGAGCACAACTGCTTTCACTAGATATCACACCCCTTGGGAACTCCAACAGCAGAGTTGTGTATGAAAGCATAAGGTCACCCTCCCTGATCTAGAGGTATGCAGAATGGAACAGTTGTTCGGTGACGGGCCCCCACACCAAACCACTTACTTGACCTTCCAAGCCTGAGGCAACCTCTAGGGCTCCACCGACATGTGGCAGGGCAAAACAGGCCTGCAGAAGGACGGATTAGCAGAACTTGGAATCAGAACAAAAGCCAGATATCCAAATGGGCTTAGAAAACAAACCAGGATCCTTTATTCCTCTGGCGTGAGCTCACATAAATCGATGTTAAACTCTCATACTGCTTTTCTCATACTTCAGCCAGCACAGTCTATTTGCTGTCACACTGTCACCACAAAGTGAACATTTCTTTTTACCTGAGGTTGGCTTCAACCCTGGTGGGGTACTTTTACTATCAGATATTGGTCCCGAGGGAGGCAACTAACAGACCTCGGAGTTCACCTCTCCAGGCAGCACAGGGGGGGACTCCCTGGGTATCTACTAGCCTATATCTCCCATTTACTGGACACTTGGCAAAATTCACAGTTTCAGCACTGACTCTGTGCAGCAGTACTCAGTCCTGTGAGGGACTTCTGAACACACTTTATCTTCACACAGAGCCTATTCCTTTACACTCCCCTCACAGTTTTTTCTTTTTTAAAACAAGGACACTTTGCCCATCTGGGCATTATGTCTGGTGCATACAGATACTATACCGACTCATAGGAGCAATCTGGCCCACACTTTAAACTCTTGGGTGAATTCCTGTTTTCTGACAGGACATTTTGCAGCTGGAAAGTCACTGTTCCTCTCTTGGGATGGGAGGGTTCTGGCGGGTGCCAAACCAGTCTCTTTAAAGTAAAATAGAGTGAATATCACCTCAGATCCTTTGCCCAAAGAACTCTCTGGGACCACTTTCTCACAGACAGACCTCTATTTCTTTCTTTAAATGTATTTTTTTCCCCTGTGAGAGAGGGAGCACCCCCCTTTTAAGGGCTGCCTTCAATGGCAGCTGCTACGAACAAGAACTTTTTCTCGACACCAGGCTCTATTGAGAAACTTTCAGAATAGTGGGAGCTAGCACCATATGCCTGTAGCATCTCTCTCACCAACTCTGACCTCACCAGTCCCTGCCTTCAGCAAATACCTCTGACTTTTCCCCATTGGAATGCCAGATCATACCAGCTGATCCAGTCCTGCAAGGACATAGAAACTGGCACAACCCAGGGGTCAATAGACATTCTTAAAGGTTCATTACACAGCTTCTGAGGAGGCTATACAATATGTAAACTCTTCTTGGTGTTTCATTTAATGTAATATGTAACTAAAATAATTTGTCGACTATATTCTAAAAAATCAGGGTATAGTGGGGTCTACATGCAACTAACATACTGCACTCAGTCCATGTATGCACAATATTATCATCTTTGACGCTGTATATTCTCCATTGTGCCAAAGTACAACTGTCTTTAACACTGTATGCAATGTTATTTATGCTTTCTTACAGGACAACTTTGTAAATAGGGCTCCTCTGCTTTAAAGAGCACCTGTTGTGGTTATTGTCAAAAAAATCCCCCAAACCCAACATAGGAGCCTTATCTCCCCAGGAGTCATCTGGTGCATAACATATCATTTTCCTATTCAGGGATTTAGGAAGGGAAGGTATCAGATTTATGCTCCATGGAGCCAAGAGCCCAATCCCTTTCATTTCCTGATTCTGAGACATGCCTCTCACGCTCCACATTTCATAATGTAATAGTCTGGAGAGCAAGAGCACTGGGCGTGCTCCATAGACAGTAAGGGGGCTGGTTTTTTAAACATTTTTTTCATATGTTAGATTGCAGATTTGAGACAAAATCAAGGCCACCACTCAACTAACAAGGCCCTTGAAAAAAAATTCGAAACCACTGCTCAACTAAAAAGGACCTTGTTAGCTGAGTGGTGGCTTTGATTTTTTTCAAATCTACCATCTAACATAAAAAAAGTGTTTAAATAACAGCCCCATCACTGTCTATGGAGCATGCCTCCACACCTTCCAGACTATTACATCATGAAACATGAGAGCGTGGGGGTGTGTGTGTCTCAGAATCAGGAAGTCGAAGGGATCAGGTTCTCGCCTCCATGGAGACTAAATACGATCCATTCCCTTCCTAAATCCCTGAATACGAAAATGATATTCTATGCACCAGATGACTTCTGGGGAGGTAAGGCTCCCTTACACATTTGGCTCCAAGCTTTGGTAGAGATGTGCTTTAAAGTTCTTGCCCTGTATAAAAATAAAGGCTTCTACTACTATTACCACCACATGTACTCACACCTGCCCTATCCATAATCCTGTCATCTAGTACACACAGCTCCTTGTGACAGGGATGAATAAAACCCTGTCCCATTTGTTATGTAGAAAAAATGAATGTCATGGGAATGACAGATGGGGAGGGGGTTGGGGCAGCTGCAATCTAGGGGGCTATCTGCACACTCAGGGAGACACTGACAGGCTGGGTGGTCTGTTACTGCTGGCAGATTCATATGTTCGTATGTATGTAAAGATTTGTTATGTAGAAAGAGCTAAACGCAAGGATCTGTACGATCCTCTTCTTTTTTTTTGTCTCTTGTCTGTCTGACTACATTATCAAATTTTCTCGTGAGACCTAAGAACTGGCCACTCCAACAGTCTCACTACCCCCCCCCCCGCTATCTCTCTGCCTTTACTTGCTGTTTCAATCTTTTCTTCCCCCTTGCATATTTGAAGTTACTAAATATATGTGAAGCTTTGTGTGAAACTGGGATCCCTTGGTTTGAAAATGCATATAGTTATATTGTTGAAATGATTGAAAAAAGCTTTTTGGAGCTCAAGGGGTTAATCTGAGCTGCTAGTTTGCAAACTCCTTGCAGAGCTGTCAACAGGGGGTCAGTTCTGGGACACCATGTACTGTTTTGTTGCACCTGCAAGGAAGGAAACTGACAAGAACATTTTCTGAAAAACAGGATATCTCCTTAACGAGTTCCCAGACAAAGACTTCTAAAAAAAGCAGCAATACTTTTTCTAGAGAAAAGAGCAAGATTGAAACTTGAACTTAGAGATATACTCGGACAAAGGACTTTGTTTCCTGTGTTTGTACTGCCTTTGTAAATAGTTATATTGAACAATTCTACTTTTTTTCTTACTGTTATTGGAAAAAAATATAACGCTACTTGCAAATTTTATACCTGCCCCTGGTCTTCCTGTGCTTCCTGACCTGTGCCTCAACGACACTCCTCCCAACCAACATGCTCATATAGAGGCATTGATGTATCATCCGATACTTGAAATAGACTTCTAAAGCAGGTGGTACACTATTAACTGATGCTTTAACAACCTTCAGATAAGCGAAAGGGGTGGCAGGGTTTTCTCACCGAGCTGGTGGGAGGGAGGAACTCAAGTGGATAATAGTCGTTTTTCCTACCTAAAATTGTATGGAAGCATGCATGCACTGTATATATGTATAATTCAGAGAGAAGAGAGAGAAGAGACAGGATTTTTAAAAAGTTGTGTCATGATTTCCGTGCAATTTCTCAGAGCTGCACCACATGTTCTGATGCTGCTAGACTGCCTAAAAGGTGATCTAACATTTGGACACAGCGTAGAAAAATTGCTTTCAAATAGACAGTGCTTGCATTAAAATATGATACATGAGTAATTTTTTTGGATGCAAGCTGCAAGAAATTGGAGAAATTGCTGCATAAAATGAACATAGTTGAAAACAGGGGGCTCTAGTTCTGGTGCATTCAGAATGACACGGACATGCAAAAGTTGCTTTAATGTCACCATCATCACCATCCTCCATCTTTGAAAATCCAACCACAACTATTAGTTATAGTGACCAGAGGCAGAACAAACAAAAACCTGATTATAGTAAATCTCATGTAAAGTCCAGGGTATCATATGTTCTCAATTGCAATGTTATTAAAATGCCTTTTTTTGGGGGGTGAGGGGGCTTTTTTTGCTTTTGCTTTATTTATTTTTGCTCCATTCCCTGTCCGCTTGGTTGGCCAATCCTTCAGGCCGCCAAGGGTCCCCAACCAGCCAGATCTGCCCTCCTCATGCCATCCACTGCTGACCCCGAATCTGTACTCCTGGATGCACCTGGCATATCCCTTTGGCAATGTGTTCCCCCCCCCCCCGTAGGGGCAGGGAGGGGAGACTGGGGTTCAACCTGGATCTGGGACATGGGGCTATGAGCGAAGCTACAAGAGGGCATTCTGCCAGGGCTTCATGGTGGAGAAGGACCAGCGACCATCATACAGCAACCGAGCACCCATTTTTCCAGTGTTGTCCTGCAACTCACCCCGCACCCACATGTCGGCCGCATGCATGCAGGGTCGTGGCTGGGTGCACCGTGGCATAAAATGCACTGCCACAAGAGGCCACCAGGAGTCCCTCCAGAGTGGTGCAGACTCAGACCCCCCCACCCCCCTGAGGAGGAGAGCGTCCAATTAACACTCTGAAACCTCCCTGCCGGCCTCTGCTCCTGTTGTCCTGGGCTCAAGCATGAACCTGAGTCGTCAGCATGCCAGGTGATTCCCCATCACCTGGTGCCATGGAGCTGGCATGCTTTTAACATATTTTATTTGCTCACCATGAGAATAACCAGTCTATATATATTGCAAGTAATGTGCAGGAACTGTCATTTCTCATGTCCAGGTCCTATTTTACTGCCTGTCTTATTTAATGGTTTCACAGAAAATCCTTCAGACATTTTCAGATCAGCTGATGTCATTCAAGCAACAATTACATAATTTTTCTCAAGGTCCTGGAAGCTCAGTACATCATATTATGACATTCAAAAATCAGTCTTTGCTTCCAATTTTCTGATGGTGGCCTTTATTAATCAAATTATTCCAATAAAACACCATAAGTAAATATGTGGCAGTTTCACTAAGTTGATCACCAACAGTTTGTGTTCAGTATCACCCTTCCCTTCCATCCAAAATAACAACAATGTGACACACTCTTAACATGGACATTTTTGCTTCCTTTGTTCTCTTCCAGCCTTGAATAAAGACCCCACAGCTTCCTCCTTATTTTAACTGAAGTATTGTCCCTAAAACATTACTGATTAATCTGTGAAAGTAACTAAATAGTTATCTGCAATTCTATGCCAATAAAATTCAGTAGTCAAAGGTCCTCAAATAACTGAAAGTAAACATGAGGTGTTGCCACTGTATAATCTGATGTACCATAGTGTGTGTATGTGTGTGTGCACGCGCGTGTGTGTGTGTGTGTGTGTGTGTGTACTGAGCTGTCAGGACCTTGAGGAAAAGGATGTAATTTTTGCCTGAATGATATCACCACTCAGCCAAGATTCCACTAGTTGGTCTAAAAATGTCTGAGGGATTTTCTGTGAAACCATCAACTAGTAGTAGTAAAAATTTATTTATACAGACTAGGAGAGCATTAAGATAGTATCTGTACATAATAAATTGCAATTTCTTCGTTTCATTTGTAATAAGTTAGGCCTGGTTGTCCTTATGCTTGGGACAAGGAGTAAAGTTTATAATATGTCTATAATGTATCTGTAGTTGATTTTCAGGTAAATCTCAGTCTTCTGCAATCTCACTATTCTGCAGACTAAAGGTTGGATTTTGGTATGAGAGTTGGGAATATGCCACATCACCAACATTTGTGCCAATACTTTGTAGCAACTAAATGTGGTGTAAGTATTGTGCACATCTGCCACCACTTGGAGCAAAACAGGAGCCCTATAATATTGCATATATCAATATTTGACACATGCATCATAATTTTACCATAAATAGCTCAGAGCTGTCATAAAAGCAGCACATTTAAAAATGGCATTAAATGTTGTTCTGCATTTATGATGCCACAGAGGCAGTCCAAGATCAAGACCTATATGCCTGAAGCATCACATCGACTAATCCACCCTAACAGTTTAAAGAGGATAAGAAGTCATTTCTAACTGGTAGCTTTTTTGTAAAGTTCTTATTTTTAGAAATTACATTCATTTTTACTGCACCTGAATGAAAAGTGATATTAAAAACTATATTTTGAATTATTTCGTTTTTATCGGCAGCATTCTGTCATAGTTCTCCTCATGGAACCTGTGATCTGGAGTTTTAAGTATGTCAGGGTTTGAGTACAGAACTCTGAGCTAGGTTCTGGTGGGTTAACTGCTCATAATTAGCATTCTGTACACAAATCATGACATAGTAAAAAACTCCAAATACCAGTTCCATTAAAAGGACTGTGCAGCATGTTGTCCATAAAAAGAAAACAATTGAAAACATAGATTTTTATATCAGTGTTTATTTGGGTACAATTAAATGGTATGTCACCCTAACAGCGACATTTATACGGCGACATGCATCAATATCGACTACAGCGCTATGCCACTGTAGAAGTGCTGCTGGAAGGGGGCAACCACTTCCCCTGACTTGCACCCCTCCCCAAACTAACTCCGACCTGGAGTTAGAATCCTTTAGTTTGGGGGGGGGGGAGTGTTGGGAGGGCGAAGCCGCCCGGATGTAAAAAATAGACTCGAACAGTGCGGCCTCATGCCGACTGCAACTTGCGGTCACCATGGAGCCTGTCATTGTAATGCCGGTCACGATCTTTTTTGTCGCACTGGCATATACAACCACAATTATATATAGACTGTTTGGAGGTATGAATTTCATTGCTGTAAACACAAAAAATTGTTAAATGCTACCAATCAGCACTAATTTCCTGTCCCCTTTAACTAACCTTCCCTTATCCTAGCTCCCATTAAGAGGTACAGGAAACCAAAGCAAATATTAAACACCATAATATTACGTCGGGCCAGTTTCTAGAGCCTCTAACATCCTGGGTCAAACTATGAAAAATTCACATATTTTCTAAATTCAACTTTCTAATTTTCTTTATGATGATGATTATTGTTATTCTAAATATTTTGTCAGAATCATCTACTAAAAGATGTAAGCTGATTGGTCAAGCCAAGTAAGCAATAAGACATGATGGGGTTTGCATGGAACAGATTTTACCACTCACCCAGGGACGTAGTGAGGGCCTTGTGTCTTCAGCCCCTGGAAGTGCAGTAAAATCTGTTCCATGCACACCCCAGAGTGTCTTATTGTACTTTTAAAATGAGCTCCTTTTTCCAAACTTTTTGCAGTTGAGAAAAACATGTTTATATGTAGAAACAACAGACTTATTTGTGTGCATTTATGATAAATAAGTCCTTCTGCCCACTGCAAATTATGTCATTGATGATGTCATAGTATGATTGCCTACTTTCTTCTTCTGTTTTTTTTTTCTCTGTTTTTCCCCACATTCAAGATATGGAATGTTTATCATAGAATGTTTACCATGGAATACAAGGATTCAAAATTCTGCTCAGTTCCACTGGTTGAATGTTCTCCTAACATACTGTACACACACACACAACAAAGGCCTCTTCTAGAGCCAGAGACTCAATTATTTCACAGTCAGGGCAAGCAGAAGAGATTTCCCTGATGAGCAGGTAAAGATAGAAGGGGAATTTTTTATTGTCAGCAATAAAAAAAACAACCTGTTGTAATGAAAACTATAAACAATACTTAATGTTTCTGATTTGTTTATGCATGTAAGGAGAGTGTGATTATCAGGGAAACAACATTTAAATCATTTATTTTATTTTTTAAGGTAGTTTTGTTTTTAAGACCCAGTTGAAGTTTTTGTACAGTGTAAAGGTAGCAGCCATGTTTGTGATGGAAGATCAATTCTGGTTGTAGGGGGGCTGATGGAAGATAGTTCTGATTGTAGGAGGACTGATTTGCTCATTGTGTGATGTGGTTTAGGACCAGGAGGACTATGCATGGAACAGATTTCATGCACGGCCACATGATATGTTTTGGCCAATGAGACTTCTTTATTTTAGATGCCCATTTTATAACATGCATTATCAGCTAGAAAATGCCCTGAGAATGATACAGTAAACATCATTCCATCGGTTGCCATGGTCACTACAGAGAAACTAGCAATATCCAAAACAGCTTTAATAGTTGTAGACAAATTTTAAAATAAGGAATTTACAATAGCAAAGAGGCCCACATCATCTGGCCTTTGTAGGAGGATAATTCCTATTGGGAGATTCAAAGCCTGCAGCTGCGCTTCAGGCCTTAACCCTACCAATGGAGCCTGTCCTCTGAGAAAGACCCTCAAACACAAGAACACAGTCCTTATTGCTTACACATTAACTTGAAAGCATGATTCTTGCCCTTGATATCTGATCTGACTTTCTATGTACACCTGATATTGTACTCCTTATGAAGTGTAAGGGTGAAGCACTATGTAGGGGGAGCTAGGCAGTTCTTTCAGCTTCTGTGCTGCTTGCCACTCAATAAATAGAAGAATTTTCCACATTAGTCGGTCAATGCTCTGCTTTTTTTGTTTGCTTTGTTACACCTGATATCAAAATCTTGTGGAAATGATTATAATGTCACGAGCAGAAATCTGGAATGTCAGGTGTAGAGAAACAGATAATGGAGATGACATCTAGGAGGCAATGATCCTGGTTGCATATGCACATCCATAGCTATAGAAAAGAGGACTCCAAGATAGAAACTGCAGTATCAAAGAGAAAAAATATATCAAATCTAGACTATGTCTACAAATTATGTTTTGTCCACAGCTTCAACTTCTGTCTCCTAATAAGGGGTAAACTGAACTCCTGTTCTACCATAAGATATAGCTGGAATAAATTGTTAACTTTTTGCCATATTATACCTCTTAATCATTCATCACCAAAATATGGCACACTGTCCCTCACAGTCTTGAATAAAAAGGCTGCTTCAGTGCTCTGTTGGTTAAGATGCTTCCCTTCCACTTTGGGGACCACAGGTTCACGTCTGCAGCCCACAATCCCAACTGGCTACAACAGGAGTCAGGGAGGCAGTCCCAAGGATAAACTCTTCTCTTCAGGGAGCATCTCGCACACTCTTCCTGGAATATATGCTTCCAGGGGAATAGTGGACAAGCTGCAACAAACCCTAGTCCTGCCTGCATCTCTCCAACAGCAGGGAGGGGTCCTCAAGTGGAGGATGTGTAGACACTAACATCAAGCTTGCTACCTCTACTTACTGGTCACATGGGACACTCAATCACAATGGCCATGATGAGTGCTGACCTTGGGTAGTATAGGTAAGGAGTGTATGAGTGAATACAGGAGGAAAACACAGAAAAAGATCAATATATACAACGATTACAGAAATGTGGGCAAAGAGGAAAAATGTGGGACATATCAAATCTTACTGTCCACTGAGTGTAGAATGCAGGATAGCAGTAGCACCCACCCTATGTGGGCTTCTGAGGGATCAAATAAGGGACTTTCCATTGTAATGTGGGACAGTTAAAGAGCCACTGATGCCTTAAGAAGAACTTTGAACAACAATATTTGGAGACAAAGCAGCTTATATTTCTCATTATCTCTATATTTCTTATCCCCATTATGTATTACCAAAGTCCAGATACATGAAAACAGGATAGTTGTTCCTTGTGGGTTCATCTGCTCCTATTGCTTTTTTCCAACCTGATATAATAATACTGTGCCTTTGATATCACAGTTAATCCCATGCCTGCAGACTGTGATGTCACAACAGAGCATTATGATTTCAAGTAGGGACCAGGCTAAAGTAACAGATGATCTCTAGGGATAAAGATCTTGTTTCTATGGTAATTTCTTCACCAACAAATGATGGAAAGGAGAAATCTATAGAAGATATATGAAATACAAACAGAATTGTGTCCAGTTATTATGTTTTACAATATGTTCCCAATGGTGTCAGCTGCTCTTTAAGGGGTATTTTTATAATTCACATTTTTTCCTTCCTGGCTTGACCTCCCCCTGGGTGGACCCATCCCCATCCCCCTACCATCCCTGTTATTTACCTGCAAGGGGCTTCTATCCCCACGAGCTTGGCTCAAAGCAGGGTCAACCAAACAGCAAGGACACCTGCACTCAGAGACAAAATGAAAAACAACTCACTACAGTCCTCAAATAGATTTACAATAATTTATTCCCACATTGAGCTTCATGGCAGGGTCCAGTCAATCTGGAACCAATCTTCCACCTCCTCCAATGCCACAGAGGTGGAGTATCCCTGGGTGTCCCCACAGCAGACAGTTGCCTGGGCCAGGGCCCGAGTGCACTAGGGGTTCATGGTGCGCCACCCACGGGACACTGGCATAATAGGAGGTCCTGTCGGACGCATGCAAGTGCATGTCCGTGAGCCCAGGCCAACATCACCCCTTCTATTTTACTGCCCAACTGTACTGCCACCTGTGGTTACCCACATGGCAGTCTTGCAGCAACAGCTCTCCCTCACTGGAAAAGAATGTCCTCTGGGATGCTTGATCATCGTCCACCTGATCAGCCCCCAGCAGATCAAGCTTGTTCCTAAACTTGGGTCGCTGTGGTAGCGAACAGTAGTACTACTGCTACGCTAAAGCACTGGCTTAGGAGTATGGTGCTTGCTGTATAATGTAATCTTTAGAGGCAAAAATATTCATCTGACCTGTTGTGTTGAGTAAGGTACTGTTACCTGTTCATGCTAAGAGAACCTTTGCAATACCTTTTGAAATTCATAACAAATAAAATGTAGCATCTACCCAGTGCTGACTGTGAATTATTTTTATACTGAGTTTCTTTTCTCATTTTGTGCTCTGAACCAGTGTCCATGTCTGTATGTGATGCTGTATCCATGCAACCTCTCTCACTATCTCACCAAGTGTAGGGGTAGGCAACTCCTCTGCTGTCAGCACCGGCCATGCACTGGGGATCATAGACCCAAAACCTTTGATCATTACCTCTGTCACTGTGTTTCCCGGATGTTTCCTGTACAGGTTCCACTGTCACATAAGTCCTGGTGTCCTTTCCATCATCCACCTTTGGAATAAACTTGATGAGCTCAGGTGCGTTGTTGACTTTATCAGCCTTTTGACAAAACAGACAAAAGCATCTGTGACTTAACATTGTGACATAGCAGTTAGAGGATGGGTTACAAAGAATTAACCTAACAGGGGTCAAGCGGTATGAAGCAAAGCCAAGTATTGTATGCTTGAGGGTTCAATTGAAGAAGATAAACCATCCCGAGTGACTTACTGTAGTGCTATTATTAAACTAAACATGTCTTTATTTTTTATTAGTTCGAATACAGTCAGCTGATTGGAATGCTCTATTTCCAGCCATTGTTTTATAAATATTGTTAACAGACTCTTAGTACGTCCACAAATCAGCAATCTAAACGTATAATACTCGAGAGTGCATATGTGTGTTAATGCTACCACCAAGACATAGACACTGTCGGCAGATAAGGGCCTATGGCCCACCCAGTCTGCCCATTTGAGCTTGTAAGTTCACTTTGTTTTCCTAGAAGTCTGTTGCACCTTACCCCCAACCTCCAGTATTCCTTATGTCTATCCCATGCATTATTAAATCCCATGATTGTTTCAGCCCCCATCACTTCCTCTGGCAGGGTGTTCCACTTGTCCACCACCCATTCTGTGAAGAAATTCTTCCTTACATTTCCTCTGAATCACCCTCCCTCCAACTTCAACCCATGCCGTCTTGTCCTGGAACATCTTTTTCACTGGAAAATAGTGTATTCCTGCACCCTGTTCCTCCCTGTAAGGTACTTGTATGTCTCTATCATATCCCCTCTCTCCCTCCTCTCCTCCAGAGAGTACATATTCGAGTCCTTTAACCTGTCCTCATAGGACTTGTGATGCAATCCCTGTACCACCTTTGTTGCCCTCCTCTGAACCTTCTCTACCTTGTCTATGTCCTTACGTAGATAAGGTCTCCAGAACTGTACACTGTACTCCAAATGGGGCCTCACTAGTGTCTTGTATAGTGGAATTATGACCTCCCTCTTCCTGCTGGTGATGCCCCTGCCTATGCATCCCAGCATCCTATTTGCTTTACCTGCTGCCTTGTCGCACTGTTTCTCTACCTAGAGGTCATCAGAGATGATAACCCCAAGGTTCCTTTCCTGCTTGGTGCATGCTATAT
Organism: Neoceratodus forsteri; assembly: GCA_016271365.2. Classification (NCBI taxonomy): domain Eukaryota; kingdom Metazoa; phylum Chordata; order Ceratodontiformes; family Ceratodontidae; genus Neoceratodus; species Neoceratodus forsteri. The sequence goes on along the minus strand of CM057452.1, from coordinate 261,443,160 downwards.
CCTTACACCCTAACTGATATGTCGTTCCATTGTTTTTGTGCCCCATGTGCATTATCTTGTACTTCTTTGCATTGAATTTCAACTGCCTAACCCTTGACTATTCTTCAAACTTCTGCAGATCCCTCCTCGTTCTGTCTACACCCTCTGGCATGTTTGCTCTGTTGCAGAGCTTTTTGTGATCAGCGAACAGGGAAATTCTGCCTTCTAGGTCCTATGCAATGTCACTGATGAAGATGTTGAATAGGACCGGTCCCAGCACTGATCCCTGTGGTACCCCACTGGTCACTCTTCCCTCTGTGGAGTGACAGCTATTTACCACCATCCTCTGTGTCCTACCACCCAGCCAATTACCTACCCACCGCACTACTGTTCAGCCCACTCCCATATTCCCCAGTTTGTTTAATAGCCTTCTATGTGGCACAGTGTCTAAGGCCTTGCTGAAGTCCAGACTAGCCATGTCCACTGCCCTCCCCTGATCCACCTCCCTTGTCACCCAGTCAAAAAATTCAATGAGGTTGGTCTGGCATGACATCCCCCCTGTGAAGCCATGCTGCCTTGGTCCTGTAGTCCATTGGCAATCAGATGTTCCACCAATCTCTCCTTTAGTAGTGCTCCCATGATCTTCCCAACTACCAAGGTCAGGCTGACTGGTCTGTAGTTCCCCACTTCCTCTTTGTTCCCACTTTTGTATAAGGGGACTACATCTGCTGTCTTCCAGTCTTTGGGTACCTCCCCATTTCTAGTGATTGGCTAAACAGGATTGCCAGAGGTTCAGTCACCCCCTCTCTTAGTTGCTTTAGGACCCTGGGCTGCACCCCATCTGGCCCCATTGCTTTATCAACTCTTATTCCTTGAAGTTCCTTTAGGACCTTTTCCCATGTAAATGGACTTGTGTCCATTTCTGCATCATTCTCACTCCTTGTACTCCCTTCAGGCAAATTATCCTCTTCCTCATCAGTAAAGACTGAGCAGAAATACCTGTTCAGTATGTCAGCTTTACTGTTGTCGTCTTCCACGCGGCCCCATCCTCCCCCTTCAGACTCACTATCCCTCCCTTTGCCTTTCTTTTTTCACTTATGTACCTGTAAAAGGTTTTGTCCCTTCTACCCGCTGATTTTGCGATGCTCTCTTTTGTCTGAGCTTTGACTTCCCTTACTGACCTCCCTGACTCCCTTTCCTTCCCCTGGTACTTCTCTCTATCCCCTTCTGTCTGCGTTTTTTTGTATTGATTGAATGCAATCGTTTTGGCTTTCACTTTCTCCACTACCTCCTTGGAAAGCCGTAATGGCTTCCTCTTCCTTTTCCCCTTGCTAACCTGCTTATTGAATAATTATGTTGCTCTTATAATCCCCCTTTTAAATATTGCCCACTGTTCCTCAGGCCCTGATTCCCATCCCATTCCCATTAGTGCCTCTTTCAAGCATCTCCCCATTTTCCCAGTCTGTCCCCCTAAAATCTAGGATACATGTTTTTGTGTGGTTTGGTTCTGTTCCTTCTGTGATTTCAAACCACAGCGATTGGTGGTCACTGTTCCCCAAGTGCTCCCCGACTGTTACCCCTTCGATACACTGTCACCGTTTGTGAACACAAGGTCTAGACCACTCTTATGGTTAGAAAAGTAGTCTCACATGCATTCTTACATAGATATATAGATAATGTCAGCAGATAAGGGCCTATGGCCCACCCAATCTGCCCAGTTGAGCTCTTAAGATCATTAGGTTTTTCTAGAAGTCTGTTGCCCCTTACTCCTGACCTCCAGGATTTCCTTATGTCTATCCCATGCATTAATAAATCCCATGATTGTTTGAGCCCCCACCACTTCCTCAGGCAAGGTGTTCCACTTGTTCACCATCCTTTCTGTGAAGAAATTCTTCCTCACATTTCCTCTGAATCACCCTCCCCCCAACTTCATCCCACGTCCTGTAGTCCTGGAATATCTTTTTTATTGGGAAATAGTGTTTTCCTCTTATGGTATGAGAACCACAACCCGAAGGTGAGTGGTTCTGATACTCTAAGATTATAAGTGAGACCACTCTTACAACCATAGATAAGAGTGGTCTCGGTGGTGGTACTAATATATTATTGATTGAACTCGATCAATAATACATTAGTTTAAAAAAAAAACCTTATCAGAACATGCTCATTTCCAGGGCAGCTGTGCATGAGTGCGCCCTTGATCTACGGTATAATACATATAGTTTCAAGCACATTTTTATTTTATTAATTACCTTTACCATGTAATATCCAAGTTAAGTACAAACATCACAGGGCTATAAGGAGTTAAACTACCACTCAGTAGTACAGCTGGAGCACTCTTGCTTCACTGATATTATTGTTCAGTGCCATTTTATGGTCATGGAAAACAAAAAACCCGGAACTCAGCAATGATGTGAGGAATGGAATTGATTTACAGTCTTTAGTGTAGATGCAGATTTTATTTTTATAACATGCAGCAATTGTGACCAGACAGGGGTGCCCCCTCTCCCTGCTCTTACAGTATATAGTGTGACTACAGAACCCCTGCCAGTAGCAATTAGGTCAAATCAGAACATCTCTGGCACTGATCTGGGAGGCAGACACTATGTCATCTTGCTTTTTGCAGATAATGTCCTCTCATACATATGAACATATGAAAATGTCAGCAGAAACAGGCCTCACAGTCTATTGGGTTTGTTCAAATGTGCAGCTAGCACCATATAATGCTGTTGCCCCTGCCCCCCCATCCTATTACCCCTTCCCCTATCCCAACCCCTCTTGAAGCTGTCTACCATCTTGCAGGCCATATCTCACCCAGCAAGGAATTCCCCTTGTCCACTGATCTTTCTGTGAAAAAATATCTCCTCATCTCTCTCCTGAATCTACCCCCACTCCAATATCAGTTGGTGTCCTCTCATGTCCCTCCCCTTTCTCTTCTGGAAAATCCTCTCTACATTAATCTTGTTTATTCCCTTCAGGTACTTAAAGGTCTCAGTCATATCTCCACTGTCCCTCCTCTCTTCCAGAGAGTACATATTCAACTCCCCCAGCCTTTTCTCCTATGACTGCCCTCCAATCCCTGGATCATCTTTGTAGCTCTATGCTGTACCTCCTCCAACAAATTGATATCCTTCTTCAGGAACGGGCACCAGTATTGCATGCAGTACTCCAGGTGAGGCCTGACCAGCAGCCTATACAAGGGCAGGATAAACTCCTTACTCTGGAGGAGATCCCTCTAGCTATGCACTCCAGCATTTTGTTGGCTTTTGCCACTTCCTTTCTAAATTGAACAGAGTTGTTCATGCTTCCTGTTATGATCACCCCTAGATCCCTCTCTTCTGTGGAGCAACCCAGCTGAACCCCATTTAAGTGAAAATCCCTCCCCTGGCTCCAAAGTGCACAACCTTACACTTCTTGGCGTTGAAACCCAGCTGCCATTTATCTGCCCACTCCCGCAGCTTATTCATGTCCTCCTTCTCCCCCTCAGTGTCATCTACCACAGCTCCCATCCTGGTATTGTCTGCGATCAGACTGATTTTGCTCTGGATCCCAGTCGAGATATCTGCAATGAAAATCCCAAACAGTACTGGTTCCAGCACAGGTCCCTGTGGTACCCTGCTCGTCACCACTCTCGGTGATGAGAGTTCCCCTCCTTCTACCACCCCTTGCTGTCTCCCTCTCATCCAGTTCCTGATCCAGGTCACCATTTTTGGTCCTGCTCCTACAAACTCCAGCTTCACCCCCAATCTCCCATGTGGCACTGAATCAAAGGCCTTACTGAAGTCCAAGTACAGGACATCCACAGCATGGCCCTTGTCCAATTCCTGTGTCACCCAGTCATAAAACTCTACCAGGTTTGTTTAGCACAATCTTCCCGTGACAAACCCATGCTGCTGGTCGTCCATACAGTTTGTCGCCAAGAAGCTCACAAGACTCTCCTTTAGGATGGTCTCCATGAGTTTTCCCATGATCAAGGTATGGCTTACTGGTCTGTAGTTCCCTGGTTCATCCTTTGGCCCACTTTTATGCATGGGCACCACATGGGCCATCCTCCAGTCCAGTGGCACACATCCTATGTCCAGGGAGGTATTGAACAAGTCTGCCAGGGATCCTGCAAGGACCTCTGCTAGCTCCCTCAGTACTCTAGGGTGAATGCCATTCAGCCCAGGTGCTTTGTCCACTCTTAATGCCCTCAACCCCTCCAGCACCCTGCCCACCTGTAATCCCTACATCTGTTGTCCTCTCCCCATTACCCACCCCCACTTGCCAAATGTGTTTGCTACCCCCTTCTGCGTGAACACAGAGTAGAAGTACTCATTCAGTGCCTCTGCCTGCTCTGCTCCCTTATCCACCTACCCCAATCTTTCTTGTTCCTCACAAGCTGGTTTTCGCTTCTCCTTTTCTTGCCTATGTAACAGAAGAGGTTTTTTTCTCCTCTTTTGATCCTCTGCACCAGTCTCAGCTCTCTAGAGTCTTTGGCCCCCCTGACCAGTCTGGTGACCTCCCTAGACTTTTCCCTGTATACATCTTTATCTTCTCCCCTTCCTATTTTTCTATACTTCCGAAATGCCACCCTCTTGCCTCTCACCCCTTCTCTGACCTCCGGTGACAGCCAACTGGGTTTTGTTGCCCTGCACTTCTTGTTTTTTTCCTACTACAGGTCTCTGTTGCCTCCACCAGCCCTTCCCTTATTATATTCCACTTATGATCTGCATCCATGTGTTGTTGGATGTTCACCAGGTGCTTGCTCAGAATTTCCCCCATCATCCTAAAGTCTGCCCCCTAAACTCAACAACCCTTGTACCTGTGCCTACTGTGTCCCTCCCATTGTTTAGCATGAACTACACCGAGTAGTGGTCACTTCCAGCAAGAGGTTTCCCCCACTTCTAGGTTCCTTACAGCAGCTTCCCCATTATCCAGTACAAGGTCCAAAGTCCTTTCCAGCTGTGTCAGCCCCTGTGCTACCTGTGTCAAGAAGCTGTACTGAAAAGCTTCCAACAGGACCCCCTCTATTGCACGCATGGTAGCATGTCTAACCCAACCAAAGCACTGTGGAGGTTCACAATGCTATTCAATGTATATGGTCCCACCTTAAGACATAAAATAAATTAGGCCAAATGTGAGTGGTTTACACTGGGGTGGGGGTGGGGGATCCTCCACTCACTGTAGCCAGTTTTCATCACAACTAAAATACCTCAGGATTATCCCTCCTAAACACCTGTCTCAGTTATGGTCATTAGATTATAAGCCTATTTTGAAACTGGCTAAGGCTGACTGTTACCGGTGGAAAACATTATCATCCACCCTAATAGACAGGATAAATACAGTGAAAATGTCTATCCTACCAACATTTTTACACATGTTCCAGGCCCTCTCATGTCGGGTGCCTATGAAGATGTTTACAGTGGCTAAAGGGTACATTATGGATTTTTTGTGGAAGGGGCAGAGTCATAGTGAAACAGGAGACCCTATAGTGGCCCATACAGGAAGGGTGATTACGCTTACCAAACCTCAGACATTACTACTTCATTGCCCAGCTATCTTTCTTAAAGGATATCATCTAACTGGCTTCAAAAACACTGATCTTGCTCCCCAGGGAAGTCAGTGGAGCTACTTATCTCTTCTTGTCCCATGTCTTTGCACCAGTTCTACATTCTGGTGTCATGAAAAAAGTGGCAAACTCTTTTACCAGAAGCATGACAAGGGTTTGGATGGGCACCCACCAGGCCATAGCCTATGGGAAAAGCATCTCACCATATGTCACCATTTGGAAAGCTGCATGGGGGGTGAGGTAGGAGTCAGACTATTTTGAGAAACAGATATGATCATGAGGAATTGGTCAGAGAAGGGGCTGATGTCCATCTACTAGCTCTTTGAAGGTACCACACTGAACTCCTTCCAGAACTTCTCTGAGGCATTTACACTGGATCCCCAAGATTATTTTGCCTTTTGCCAGCTGAGAAGCAGGCTTATGGCCTTAGAAAATGAATCTGAGTGTCCCTTGAAAAACTTCCCACTGGAAGAAATATTATACCAGGTAACAGGCAAGAACCAACCCATTCAACAGGTATATCGAGTCCTAATAAATAATGGAGCAGATGTGACAGATGCAGTCAGGAGTCACTGGGCCAAACAAAGATTTAGGGTTGGAGTCACTCCCCGAGTCCGACTGGAAAACAGCTATCAACCATGTGCATATCTTTTCCAAAAATAATAAATTATGGCAAATCCAGAACAATTTCTGTTCAGGGTTTATTGTACGGTACAGCTTGAGTTTTCACTACTATGCAGGTGATACTCAGCTGTACATGTCTTTTGTGCCCGATCAGGGTGGTGCTGTCTTGGTTTTTAACAACTGTTCTGCCGAGATCCAGGACTGGATGAGCATGAGTTGGTTACGGTTAACCCCGGAAAAAAACGAGGTGTTGGTGGTGGACCCAGGTTGCCAGGAGGTGGGTTTGTTGGCAGGAACACTCTCTGGCCTATGGCTCAGGGGTGTTCAGCTAACTACCTCAGACCGGGTGCGGAACCTGGGCGTTATTTTGGATGACCGCCTGACCCTTAAATCTCAGGTATCGGCGGTTGTCAAAACCTCATTTTACCATCTGAGGAATATCGCCCGGGTAAAACATCTGGTTCCTCCCGATGATCTTTCTACATTGGTCCACACCTTCATTACCTCCCACCTTGACTGCTGCAACGTCCTTTACCTAGGGCTACCGGGGGTTGATATCCGCCACTTGCAGCTAGTGCAGAATGCAGCAGCTAGGCTGTTAACTGGTATTTTTAGGACCAGTCTTATAAGCCCTGTGTGCCGTGGACTGCACTGGCTGCCAATACAGTGGCGGATCACCTTCAAGGTCGCTTTGTTGACCTATAAGGCCCTACACAATCAGGGACATAGTTACCTGCAATATCTTCTTTGCCCCTACTGCCCCACCCACTACCTCCAATCCACCAATGAGGGATTGCTAGAGATTCCCAGGGTTCGTTTGAAGACATCTGGGGCTCAGGCATACAGTTTTATGGCCCCATCCTGCAGAATTCTCTACCTCGTTGGGTGCAAGATTGCCTGACTGTCCAAAGTTTTAAAACTGCACTTAAAACCTATTTATTTAGTACAGCGTATTCTGATTTTTAGGCCGCTGTTGTATTTATGGAATTTTTAATTGTTGGTTTGTTGATATTGTTTTAATCATTTTTGTATTGTACAAGAGCCTTGATTCTGAGAAAGGCGCTTTTTATAAAAAAAAGTTTTACTTTACTTACTTTTCTGGCTCACAGGATTGACCCAACCTCTTCAGACAGATGCCTCAAGTGCAAGTAGGTGAGGGCACCTACTATCCCCTTGCTTGGGCCTGCCCCAAAGTATCCTTTTTCTGGGTTGGGGTGATTGACATTTTAACAAAAGTACTTGGCAGTCTCATGCAGGCCCAAACTGATGTGGTCTTCCTGGAAGGTATCCCAAAAGGTGGTACATATGTTTAGTACTCCCACTCCCTCTGGCAAATAGGGCTGGTAGTGGCAAAGAGGCCACTTGCATGACATGGTTGTCAGGTGGTACACCCTCCATAGTAAAATAGTGCAGTTCTCTATTAGAATGTATGCAACTGGAAAAACTGCAGTACTCAATCCAGGCTAAGCAGCAGATATATGAACTTATGTGTTCTCCCCTGAAGAGGGCCTAGGAGGTGGGTGCCCTCCCTGTCATCGAGGCACAGGTCAGGATGCATAGGAAAACCAGGAGCAATTGTAGAATTCACCAAAAATATTTATTTACACTAGCAGTAACATAAAAGAAACTGGTTCAGTATAACTATTTACTAAGGCCAAATAAAATAGAAAAAGTCCTTCAGAGTTTTCCTTCAATCTCTGTGTCCCTTTTTCTCTCTCAAGCAATAGCAGCTCAGCTCTCTTATAAGTCCTTGCAACCCACATTTTTAACAAGCATCCTGTTCTTATATGTTTCAGGCAGGTGCCCGGTTGTGACAAAGTGTGGCTGAGCCGAGGCCCCCCTTTTCCACAGCTCTTCTGCAAAAGGCTCAAACTTGCCCTCAGGTAACCTCTTGAGTTTCCAATAGCTTTTTGCAATCATCTCAAACTATAATTATATACATTTCAACAGTGACACTATATAATTTCTAAACAAAGAGATCCCAATATCACTTACATTTCCACATAAATATGTGCATATATTTTTATATCAGCAGATGTGCAAGGGAGAAAAAAAACAGACAGCAAGGGAAACCTGATAGACAGTGAGAAACAAAGAACTGTGAGACTGTAGGGGTGATTAAGTCCAAGGTCTCACAAGCAAATTTGGTTGTGCAACCAGACAGACAAATAGGAAAGGACAGATCCTTGTATTTAAACACTTTCCATAACAACTGGGTCAGGGTCCTATTCCACCCTGTCACATATACCCCTCTCTTTAAGAGGCAACATGTTTTATTAAACAGGTTTCCACAACTTTCTATTCTCTAATAACATTTGCTGCTTTCAGCAATTAGGCACATGTGCATTGTCAGTTTTTCTATAACAGTACAGCAAACAGTAAAGTTCAAACCCATACATTGGTTTTTCAGTCTTCAGAACCCTCAATTCCTGATCCATATCTTGACAAAAAATCAGCATTGCTATTCCCTTTATCAGATTTATTTATCACAGTGAATTTAAGTGGCTGTAGTGCTAGGTACCACCTTGTGATTCTGGAATTTTTATCTTTCATCTGGTTAAGCCAATAGAGAGGAATGTCATCTGTTTTAAGTACAAAGTCAGTTCCTAGTAAATATAGAAACATAGAAACATAGAAACATAGAAGTTGACGGCAGATAAGGACCGCAAGGCCCATCCAGTCTGCCCATTTCTTTTTCTACCTTATAAATGTGCCATCGGCCTTTGCTCTGTCAGTGACCTATCTATTCATAGTCATTTGTATTGCTCCCTTATGCCTATCCCATGCCTGTTTGAAGCCCTGCACTGTATTCATAGCCACCACTTCTTGTGGTAAGCCATTCCATGCATCCACCACCCTTTCTGTGAAAAAGAATTCCCTCACATTCCCCCTTAATCGGCCCTCCCTCTAATCTCATGCTGTGTCCTCTTGTCCTGCTATTTTTCTTATATTTAAACATGTTAGACTCTTTCACCTTGTTTATGCCCTTAAGGTGTTTGAATGTCTCGATCATATCACCTCTCTCCCTCCTTTGCTCAAGGGTATACATATTGAGCTCCGTTAATCTGTCCTCATATGTCTTCTGATGCAGTCCCTGCACCATTTTGGTTGCCCTTCTCTGGACTGCCTCAATTTGGTTAATGTCCTTGTGAAGGTGTGGCCTCCAATACTGCACGCCAGTACTCAGATGGGGCCTAACCAATGTCTTGTACAGAGGATTATTACCTCCCTCCTACGACTTGTGATACCCCTACTAATACACCCTAACACCCCCTAGCCTTACCTACTGCTTTAGAGGTCTGCTTGGATGATTTTAGGTCATCAGTGATGATGATGCCAAGTCTCTTTCTTCCTTTGTGACTACTAGCAACTCCCTCCCAGCCTATAGGTGGCTTCAGAGGTTTCTCTTCCCTATGTGCATGATTGCACTTCTTTGCATTAAATCCCAGTTGCCACTCTTCTGACCATTTGCTAGTTTATCCAGATCTCTTCTCATTCTGCCCACCCCATCTGGATCATCTACTCTGTTGCAGATCTTGGTGTCATCTGCAAACAGACAAGCCTTACCCTCTAGTCCATCTGCGAGGTCACTAATGAAGATGTTGAATAGGACTGGCCCCAGGACTGACCCTGAGGTACCCCACTTGTGACTTGCATCTCTTCTGACTGTATACCATTTACCACCACTCTCTGTTTTCTGCCAGTCAACCAGTTTGCCACCCAGTTGACCAACTTCTGACCCACCTCGAGCCTACCTAGCTTATTTATCAATCTTCTATGTGGAACAGTGTCAAAAGCTTTGCTGAAGTCAAGGTAGGCGACATCAACTGCTCCCTCTTGGTCCACCACTCTGGTTACCCAGTCAAAGAAATCTATGAGATTAAAACTTAAATAAAACTTAAGGGACTCCATGGTCCACTTTGCTGCTAAACATCCCTTTTCAATGGTGGAGTACCTTTTCTCTCTGTCATGCAACTTCCTACTTATGTACAGAATAGGATGCTCTGTCCCATCTATGTTTTGACTCAGTACTGCACCTAGACCTACCTCTGATACATCTGTTTGTAGCAAAAATGGTTTCTTAAAATCTGGGCTTCTTAAAACAGGGGCAGAACATAATGCAGCCTTAATAGCCTGAAAAGCTTCATCACACTCTGGGGTCCATTTCACATTATTTGGGTACTGTTTTTTCATGAATTCAGTGAGGGGAGTAGCTAACTCAGCAAAGCTAGGAACAAGTCTTCGATAACCAGTCAGCCCTAAAAATGACCTGACATGTTTCTTTCTTTTAGGTACAGGGCTGTTAGCTACAGCTTCTATTTTTGAAATTTCTGGGTTAACTTCTCCATTTCCCCAATACATAGCCCAAATATCTGGTTTCTTGCATGCTCAGTGCATACTTGATAGGATTAATAGTCAGGCCTGCATTTTTGATAGCTTGGATAAATGTTTGTAGGTTTTCCAGGTGGCTTTTCCAGTCTGGACTGTACACTATGACATTATCCAGGTACGCAGCACAATAACCAGTGAGAGGTGATAAAATTACATCCTTGTACCACTGGAATGTAGCTGGCACACCATGTAAACCAAAGGGTGTGGTGGTGAACTGATAGAATCCAACAGGAGTGACAAATGCAGTTTTGTCACTGGATTCTTTAGCTAAAGATATTTGCCAGTAACCGTTGATGAGATTTAGGGTACTGATATACTTTGCACTCCCCAGTCTGTCCACCAAATCATCTATTCTGGGCATAGGATAACTGTCAAATTCTGACAGTTGATTGTTTCCTAAAATCAAGGCAGATTCTAACACCCTCTTCTTTTTTATTTACAATTGCCATTGGAGATGATCAAGCACTTTTTGATTCTTCTATGATACCCAATTATTTCATTTTTTTGTATTTTCTTAACCATGTTAGCTCTTGTGGCTCAAGGGCTGGTGCCAGGGAAAAGGACACAGATTTGTAGGGAACTGGCAACAGTTCTGGGAGCGAAAGTTCTTTAAATTTGATGGACTGCATCTGACTAAGGAGGGAGTCAGTGCATTGAGGCAGAAGTTTGATGTCTTTGCAGAATATTTAAACTAGCAAATGGGGAGAGGGGTGCAGCACCCCATACGTCAAATGGGAAGAACCCCTTCCCCCCTCAGCTAGTGGTCAAACAGGGATTCAGCATGTTTGCAGTTCATTTGCATCACCAGGTAAGGAAAAAGGTCCAGCTCCCCATACGACACACAGTGGAAACGCTGGACCTCACCCAACAACTAACACACTGAAATCTGGCCAATGGAAAATCATGTACACAAATGCTCGCAGTCTGGGAAATAAGATCCCAGACCTGTAGGCAATAATGATAGAGGCTAAACTGGACATAGTAGCCATTAGTGAGACATGGTTTACCAGTAACCACACTTGGGAGACTTCAGTACCTGGCTAGGTACTGTTCAAAAGAGACTGAGGTGCAAACAGGGAGGGTGGAGAGGCCCTTTATGTCAATGAAAATATCAAAGCTACAGAAATTCAGAATACACATAAGGAGCCAGAAGAACTGCGGGTCACCCTGGAAACAGGAAATGGGACAGCCATACGAACTGGTGTTGTGTACAGGCCTCCAGACCAGGGGGAGGACATAGGCACGTTACTGTTAGAAGATATACAAAACATGACAGCTAAAGGTGAGGTTCTGATAATGGGAGACTTCAACATGCCAGATACAGATTGGTCAATACCAACAGGGACATCTGCCAGAACTAGGCACATGGTGGATTCCCTGCAAGGGGAGGGCCTAAAACAACTGGTACAACAACCCACAAGAGACAGAGCTATCCTAAATCTAGTACTGACTAACAGGGAAAGGATCACAGAGCTCCAGGTAGAAGGTTACCTGGGGGCCAGTGACCATCACATGGTATGGTTCAATTTGGCCATTAGAACAAAATCATCCCATTCCAAGGCAAAAATATGGGACTACAGAGGAGCTGACTTTGATAAGATGGCCAACAGAGTTAAGCTAGTCCTGGCAAAAAGAAATACAGGTGAAGGGGTACAGGCAAAGTGGGCAAGCATGAAAAATGCAATATTTGAAGCAACAGCCCATTGTGTTAGTGAGAAAGGAAGTGCAAAGAAGTGAGAAACCACTTTGGTTCTCAAACACAGTAGCAAAAACGTTAAGAGCCAAAAGGCTGGCCTTCCAGAAATATAGGGAATGCAGCAGGATGAGATAGGGACTATACTAAACTTCCTGAGGGAAGCAGGAGAGAGCAGTAAGGCAGGCAAAGGCCCAAACCGAGGAAACACTAGCACGAACAGTAAAAGAAGGTGACAAGACTTTCTATAGATACATTAGTGAAAGGAGAAAGTCCAGAGGGGGTATTGCTAAGATCAAAGGGGATAAGGGGGCATGTGAGGAGGGAGGACCATGTAAAAGCATCTATCCTAAATACATACTTCTGCTCAGTATTTACTGAAGAGAAGGTAGGGCAGGACCCACAGCTCAGCACCATGGACACAGGGGGGAGGGAGGTGTGCACTAGTCCCTTCACAAAGGAAAGGGTCCTACAAGAGCTTGATAAACTTAGGGTGGACAAGGCAATGGGACCTGATGGCATACATCCCAAGGTACTAAAGGAGCTAACGGTGGAACTAGCAGAGCCATTATCAGAACTGTTTAGTGAGTCTCTGAGCACAGGAGAGGTCCCAGAAGACTGGAGAAGGGCTCATGTGATCCCACTCCACAAGAGTGGTAGCAGGAAGGAGGCAGAGAACCACAGACCAGTCAGTCTTACCTCAGTAGTGGGCAAGATTATGGAGACACTTCTTAAGGAAAGGATAGTGCAACACCTGGAATCCATAGGAGCACAGGATCCAAGACAGCATGGGTTTACAAAAGGAAGGTCCTGTCAAACTAATCTCATAGATTTCTTTGACTGGGTAACCAGAGTGGTGGACCAAGGGGGAGCAGTTGATTTTGCCTACCTTGACTTCAGCAAAACTTTCGATACTGTTCCACATAGAAGATTGATTAATAAGCTGGGTAGACTCGGGGTGGGTCAGACTTTGGTCAACTGGGTGGCAAAATGGTTGACGGGCAGAAAACAGAGAGTGATGGTAAATGGTATACAGTCAGAAGAGATGCAAGTCACAAGTGGGGTACCTCAGGGATCAGTCCTGGGGCCAGTCCTCTTCAATATCTTCATCAGTGACATTGCAGATGGACTGGAGGGTAAGGGTTGTCTGTTTACAGATGACACCAAGATCTGCAACAGAGTAGATGATTCAGATGGGGTGGGCAGAATGAGTAGAGATCTGGATAAACTAGCAAAATGGTCGGAAGAGTGACAAATGGGGTTTAATGCAAAGAAGTGCAAGATCATGCACATAGGGAAGAGAAACCCTGAAGCCACCTATAGGCTGGGAGGGGAGTTGCTGGCAGTCACAAGGGAAGAAAGAGATGTGGGCGTCATCATCACCAATGGCCTGAAGTCATCCAAGCAGACCATTACAGCAGTAGGTAAGGCTAGAAGGATGTTGGGGTGTATTAGTAGGGGTATCACAAGTCGGAAGAGGGAGGTAATAATCCCTCTTTACAAGACATTGGTTAGGCCCCATCTGGAGTACTGCATGCAGTACTGGAGGCCACACCTTCACAAGGACATTAACCAAATTGAAACAGTCCAGAGAAGGGCAACCAAAATGGTGCAGGGACTACATCAGAAAACATATGAGGACAGATTAACTGAGCTCAGTATGTTTACCCTAGAGCAAAGGAGGGAGAGAGGTGATATGATTGAAACATTCAAACACCTTAAGGGCATTTACAAGGTGAAAGAGTCTAACATGTTTCAACATAAGAAAAATAGCAGGACAAGAGGACACAGCATGAGATTAGAGGGAGGCCGATTAAGGGGTAATGTGAGGAAGTTCTTTTTCACAGAAAGGGTGGTGGATGCATGGAACGGCCTACCTCAGGAAGTGGTGGATATGAATACGGTGCAGGGCTTCAACAGGCATGGGATATGCATAAGGGAGCAATACAGATGAGTATGAATAGATAGGTCATTGACAGAGCAAAGGCCAATGGCACATTCATAAGGTAGAAAAAGAAATGGGCAGACCAGATGGGCCTTGTGGTCCTTATCTGCCGTCAACTTCTACGTTTCTGTGTCACTGCAACTACAAATAAAATGTTTTGTGGAATTTTACAACTGCTCCTGAGTTTTCTCTATGCTTCCTGACCTGTGCCTTAGCGACAGATGGTGTGAGAAGTGGGATTTAAACCATGCATACCCTATGACAGGAGAGTTGTGTGTGTGGGTACTGGACCTAGTGCTGGGGAATCACAGAGGAAGGTATGGATTCTGCAGCAGCAAGTCCAGGAGTGGTTACCAGGAGAATGGCAGCCAAACTAGCAGCTACAGAAGTCCAGTCTGAGATTGTACAGCCAGCACAAGTTATGGAAAAAGAACAGGCAATGACAGAACCAAAAAGCCTGATGGACTTTTTGAAATGGTGGGCTATACAACAAAAAGAGACTGAGAAGCAGAGAGAAAAAGAAATTCAGTGGTTAGAAGCGTTGAGGAGAGAGGAGATGCAATGACAGGAGCAGTGATGGCTGGATGCCTTACAAGCTATTGAAGACAGAGGATCCAGCACAAATCCAGATGAGCAACAAAATGCAAGCAACTTAAAGGCCATTAAACATACTAAGCTGCGTCCCTCAGATGATATTGAGGCATACTTGACAACCTTTGAAAGAGTTGCCACAGCCTGCCAGTGGCCAAAGCAGCAATGGCCAATCAGACTGGTACCCTACCTGACAGGGAAAGCCCAGCTTGCCTACAGCAGTATGGACATTGTACAGTCAGAAAACTATGACTTGGTGAGAAGCAAAATCCTGAAAAGGTACAACATCTCCAGAGAGACCTACAGGCAGAGATTTCAATCTTTGAGGTACAACTCAGTTAACAATCCTCTAGAAACCTTCACCTGACTCCGAGAACTCCTGATGAAGTGGATCCTAGCAGAGAGCAAAACAGTCCCACAGATCATCGACACATTTGCCATGGAGCAATTCATCAACATCTTGCCTACAGATGTGCAGCTATGGGTAAAGGAACACCGACCAGAGAATGGAGAAAAAAAGCTGTTTCTTTGGCTGAGGACTACCAAATGGCCAGACAGATGCCACAGCAGTGAGGTAAGCATCGGTAAGAAACTCTTTTTCCCATTTAAATTCCAAACCTGCTAAGAACTCTGGTGGGGGTAACAAATCTGTGCCAAAAGACGTTATCTGCTATAACTGTAATGAGCCAGGCCATTTTGCAAGAAACTGCCATAATAAAGAGAGTGGCAATGGAGCAGATTTGTCCTTGGCAAACTGGGGCAAGTACCTAACAGATGTGAAGGTGGGGAATAAGACTGTAAAGGGACTCATTGATTCAGGAAGCAGACATACCCTAGTGCATGTTAAAGTGCTGGGAAAACACTGTGCAAAGAGACCAGGTACTGGTGTCATCTGCATCCATGGGGATACTCGATACTATCCCACCACCCAAGTGACTCTGACCGTTAAGGGTGTGTCAGATCAAATGAAAGTGGGAGTAGTACCCAAGTTACCTGTACCTGTGGTTATTGGAGATTACTTTCCAGGATTTACTGAGTTGATCAAAGAGGGAGTAAGTCCTAATGTTTCAGCAGCTGTGGTGACAAGAGCTCAGGCAAAGAAAATTTCAGATGCTAGGGATACTTTTCCTTACAGTGATTTTGATTCAGACTTGTTTGAGCACAGCTCCAAGATCCAGAAATCCAGGAAAGAAAGACAAAGCCTGAAGAAACATTGGCAACAAATGACTGATGGACATGAAGGGTTAAAATATGAAAATGCTGAAACTAAGTTGATAACTGATTGTGATTTTCATTCAGAGTATGCTAACAATCTTTCTCTCCAGGGTTATTTCAAGCAGCTAGGGGTAAAACCAAAACAGGGTGTACCAATGTTTAAAAAAATTAATGGATTACTGTACAGAGTTTGGGTTAAACCTCAGACACAGGAACAGTCAGAACAATTGGTTGTACCACAGAAGTATAGAGTAGAATTGTTACAGATAGCACATGGTAGTCCTATGAATGGTCACTCAGGGAGGGATCGCACCCTTGCCAGATTGCTGTATAGATTTTACTTGCCAGGAATTCATGAAAATGTTGCTACCTATTGTAATTCCTGTGACGAGTGTCAGAAAGTAACCCCAGTCACTAGGAAAGACAAGGTGTCCCTGGTACCCCTACCCTTAACAGATGTGCCTTTTGAGAGAATTGCAATGGATGTGGTTGGTCCTTTAGACAAAAGTAAAAGGGGTACTAGATTTATCCTGGTAGTATGCAACTATGCTACTCGATACCCAGAAGCAGTTCCAATGCGTACTGTTACAGCCCCAAAAGTTGCAGCAGAGCTGGCCAAAATTTTCAGCAAAGTGGGCATACCTAAAGAAATTTTTACTGATCAGGGTAGTAATTTTGGTGCTGCATTACTTAAGGAGCTGTACAGACTTTAGGTATCACTGCTATAAGAACCTCCCCCTATCACCCTCAGACAGACGGTCTTGTTGAGCGTTTTAACCAAACCCTAACACGCATGTTAAAAAGGTTTGTAAAAGGGGAAGGGAAAGATTGGGATCAATATTTTCCTTACCTACTTTTTGTTTACAGAGAGGTGCCACAGGCATCAACAGGGTTTTCGCCATTTGAAATGCTGTATGGTAGGCAGCCAAGAGGGTCACTGGATGTGATAAAAGAAATGTGGGAAGATAACCCCACACAGAAACAATCTATATATTCTTATATGTGTGCCCTAAAAAGAAACTGGTAAAATATGTTGAAATTGCCCATAGTAATCAGGAAGAGGCTCAAAACCAGCTGAAGGTATATTATGACCATGGGGTAAAAGAAAAAGTTTTCGAGCCAGGTGAAAAGGTTTTGCTACTGTTACCCACAATAGAAAATAAGTTGTTAATGAAGTGGCAAGGGCCATATAAGGTTCTTAGACATACTGGCACTGTTAACTATGAGATAGAGACCCCGACAGGAAAAATCCTACTAAGATATACCATACTAACCTCCTCAAGAAATGGGCTAAAAAATTGCCAAACACTGCTTTACTAGTTTTACCAGAAATTGATAAGGACGATATTGATGTAGCTTATGACAGACTGGAACAAACTGTAAATGCTGATGCTGTAAAGGTAAATGTTTCCTTAACCTCAGAACAAACTGCAGACATTCGTAATGTGCTAAAGACATTTAACACTACTTTTACCATGGTACCAGGCCGAGCAAAAGGGGTTGAGCACGTAATAGTGACAAAGAATGCTCGTCCTATTAGGCAAAAGACATACAGGGTGCTAGAGCGGTTAAGAGCTCATGTGGTTAAGTAAATACAAAAAAATTAAAGAATTGGGTATCATTGAGGAGTCGAGGAGTGCTTGGTCATCTCCCATGGTAATTGTAAACAAAAAAGAAGGGGGTGTTAGAATCTACCTCGATTTCAGGAAACCTAATCAAGTGTCAGAATTTAACGTTACCCTATGCCCAGAATAGATGAGTTGGAGCACAGACTGGGGAGTGCAAGGTATATCAGTACCCTCGAGCTCATCAATGATTACTGGCAAATACCTTTAGCTGAAGAATCCAGAAATAAAACTGCATTTGCCACCCCTATAGGATTCTATCAGTTCACCACCATGCCCTTTGGTTTACATGGTGTGCCAGCTACATTCTAGTGGTACATGGATGTAATTTTATCCCCCCACACTGGTTATTGTGCTGCGTACCTGGATGATGTCGCGGTGTACAGTCCAGACTGGAAAAGTCACATGAAACACCTATGAGCAGTTATCCAGGCTATCAAAAGTGCAGATCTGACTATTAATTCTACCAAATGTGCATTGGGCATGCAGGAAACTAGATATTTGGGCTATGTGTTGGGAAATGGGGAAGTCAAACCAGAGACTTCTAAAATAGCAGCTGTAGCTAACAGCCCCATACCTAAAACAAAGAAACATGTCAGCTCATTTTTAGGGCTGGTTGGTTATTATCGGAGATTTGTTCCCGACTTTGCTGAGTTAGCTACTCCCCTCACTGAACTCACAAAGAAACGGTACCCAAATAAAGTGAAATGGACTCCAGAGTGTGATGAAGTGTGATGAAGCTTTTCAAGTCATAAAGGCTGCATTATGTTCAGCACCTGTTCTGCTACAAACAGATGCATCTGAGGTAGGTCTAGGCGCAGTCCTAAGCCAAAATATAGATGGGAAAGAACATCCTATTCTGTATATAAGTAGGAAGTTGCATGACAGAAAGAAAAGGTACTACTCCACTGTTGAGAAGGAGTGTTTAGCAGCAAAGTGGTCCATGGAGTCTCTCAAATTTTATTTTCCAGGAACCAATTTTGTTATTGTAACTGATCACAATCCTCTCTATTGGCTTAACCAGATGAAAGATAAAAATTCCAGCATCACACGGTGGTACCTGGCACTGCAGCCATTTAAATTCTTTGTGATTCACAAATCTGGTAAAGAGAATAGCAATGCTGATTTTCTGTCAAGATACAGATCAGGAATTGAGGGTTCTGATGGTTGAAGAAAAATGTATGGGTTTGAACTGTACTTTTTGGTGTACTGTTAAAAAAAATGGATGCAAATATGCTTAATTTTTGAAAGCAGAAAATGTTAGTAGAGAATAGAAAGATTTGGAAACCTGTTTAATAAAACAGGTTCCCTCTTAAAGAGGGGGTTATATGTGACAGGGTAGAATAGAACCCTGTCCCATTTGTTGGAGAAAGTGTGTGAATGCAAGGATCTGTATTCTTTCCTTTTCTCTCTCTGCCTGGTTGCGCAACCACATTTTCCTGTGAGACTTCGGACTTGATCAACCCGAACAGTCTCGCAATCCTTTGCCTCTCACTATCTCTCCGTTTTCTCTTGCTTTCTGTTTTTCCTCCCTTGCATATCTAGATCTGGTAATATAAGAATATGTGAAAATCAATATATGGAAATGAAACGGATAATGAGATCACTTTTGTTTAGAAAATATGGTGTTATGTTGAAATGTATATATATATATATATATATATATTTATGATTTGAGATGACTGTAGAAAAGTAGAGGTTACTTGAGTGCAAATGTCTCAGCCTTTTGCAGCTGCTGTGGGGATTTCAGGAAGCTCAGTGTTTTGGCAGATCCAGCCCGAAATTGATGAGAAGAGAACATTTTACAAAGAACAGGATGTTTGCAAAGGATGGGGGTTGAAAAAGACATAAAAACAGCTAAGCTGAGCTGCAAGGGAGATTTTTTTTTTAAAAGAGATTTTATTTTGCTTCTGTATATAGTTATTCTGAACAGGTTTATTTTATTTTATGTTACTGCAACTACAAATAAACAGTTTTGTGGAATTTTACTACTGCTCCTGGGTTTTCCCTATGCTTCCTGACCTGTGCCTCCATGACACCTATTCCACCCTGTCACACTCCCCCATTAAACTTCCTACCCTCACCACCACCACCGCTTATTGAAGCAAGTTTTGGAATAAACCTAGATAGGTGACATTTGGTGGAAGGGAATCGGGCTGATGAGCTGGCCAGGAGGAGAAGGTGTCGGTGACCCTAGTAGGGCTTACCTTTACCTCACTAACCCTGATTCTCTGTAATAGGATTAACAGCTGTCTGTTCAGTGTGGGCCCAACCCTGTACCCAAGGGTGGAATTACCTTCACCTGGCAATTGTATTTAGTCTGCGTTTGTAAATGTGTATCTTTGTAATGTTGCTGATCAAGTACTAAATGCACTACAGGAATCTTAATAAGCAAGTTAAAAACAAAACAAAAAACAAAGCAATCATGGAGCAGGCAGGAATGAGCAGATGCCATCTTGAAACACTGCAGACTGGGGGCTAGCCTGGGAGGAAATGGGCCTCTCTAGGGGAGACAGCCTGAATCCTTCCAGGAGGGACACTACAGTCCTTAGTGGGAGGTTTTAAATGCTACTTGGATGAGCATTTAAACTAGCCAGAGAGGGGTGCTGTAATACCAAGGGAGGCAAAAATTGCACCTCCCCCCAGATGATGAAACAACAAAGAGGGAGGGCCTGAGGGAAGGAAACTACCTCAGGGTAGGGTGCAAAAAGACAGGAGTGAGGACAAGGCAGAGGATAAAAGTGGTAAACATCAGGAAAGCAAGAAGAAAGGAGTAAAGGAGACAGGTAACAGAGAGGGTAACAAGTGAAGAGAAGGGTCAGGGAGTTTTAGGGAATGACACAGGCAGGAGGGGGGAGAAAGCAGGCAGGCAACAGGGTGGGTGTAAGATATGGAAAGCCATGTGCACCAACACAAGGAGTCTGGGTAATAAAATTCCGGACCTAGAGGCCATCATGGAAAAGACTAGCCTGGATATGGTGGCCATAACAGAGAAATGGTGCACAGGCAACCATGAATGGGTTATGGCCATACCATTCTATTCTCTGTTCAGGAGAGAAAGGGAAGGGGATAGGGGTTGTATTTGATGTGAGGGAGGGAATCAAGACTGCAGGAGAGCATGGGCACCCAGAGGAAAAGGAAGGACTGGATGTGTTGTAGGTCATTCTTGATACTGGAGCTGGGGCCACTGCCCATACGGGGTGGTATACAAACCTCCAGTACAGGGAGAGGAGTTGGTTAAGGCACTTAGAGAAGACATCATCAGGATGACAAATAAGTGGGAGGTGCTGTTAGTTAGTGACTTCAGACTGCCAGATGTGTATTGAAGCCTTCTAGCTGCAGCTTCAGCAAGGAGCAGGGCCATCTTTGACTCCCTTCAGCGGGCTTTTTCTCAGGCAGCTAGTCAACAAGCCCACTAGGGACAGGGCAGTGCTGGATCTGGTACTTACATACAGGGACAGCATTGCAGACATCACAGTGGGCAGTTCCCTAGGTACCAGTGATCACTGTTCAGTGAGTTTAACATGAAGTTGGGAGCAGAGGCAAACCACACAAGGATGAGGCTCCTGGACTTTAGAAGGATGGATTTTAAAGTTTCAAGTTTATGTTTAGTTTCAAGTTTTATTAAGCAGGGAAACTTCATTAAGCAAGCTCATTTGCAAGGAGGTCCTGAGAGGGGTGCTTAAGGTACAATACAGCATACAGCATATATTAGGTACAACAATAAACAGGATGGAATATACAGTGCAATGCAGGTTAGTAACAATATAAGCAATCAAAAGAAACACAGACATTGCATATAATTCAGTAGATGAGGAGCAACAGGGATATGAAACAATGCACAAATGTGGTCATTGGAGAAATACGGACAAAGGACATTGAAGCATATATACAATTTCATTAACTCAGGTACAGTCCATAGATACACAGATACATAGACAGTGTCGGTAGATAAGGGCCTATGGCCCACCCAGTCTGCCTATTTGAGCTTGTAAGTTCAGTTTATGTTTTCCTAGAAGTCTGTTGCCCCTTACCCCTGACCTCCAGAATTCCTTTATGTCTATCCCATGCAGTCTTAAATCCTGTGATTGTTTCAGCCCCCACCACTTCCTCTGGCAGGGTGTTCCACTTGTCCACCACCCGTTCTGTGAAGAAATTCTTCCTCATGTTTCCTCTGAATTGTCCTCCCTCCAACTTCATCCCATGCCCTCTAGTCCTGGAGCATCTTTTTCGCTTAAAAATAGTGTATTCCTGCACCCTGTTCCTCCCTGTGAGATACTTGTATGTCTCTATCATATCCCCTCTCTCCCTCCCCTCCTCCAGGGAGTACGTGTTCAGTTCCTTCAACCTGTCTTCATAGGACTTGTGATGCAATCCATGCACCATCTTTGTTGCCCTCCTCTGAACCTTCTCTACCCTGTCTATGTCCTTACGTAGGTATGGTCTCCAGAACTGTACACTGTACTCCAGGTGGGGCCTCACTAGTGTCTTGTATAGCGGAATTATGACCTCCTTTTCCTGCTGGTGATGCCCCTGCCTATACATCCCAGCATCCTATTTGCTTTACCTGCTGCCTTGTCACACTGTTTCCCTACCTTGAGGTCATCAGAGATGATAACCCCAAGATCCCTTTCCTGTTTGGTGCATGCTATATCCTCACCCCCCAACTGATATATTGTGCCAGGGTTTTTGTGCCCCATATGCATTATCTTGCACTTCTTTGCATTGAATTTCAACTGCCAAACCCCTGACCATTCTTCAAGTTTCTGCAGGTCCTTTCTCATTCTGTCTACACCCTCTGCTGTGTCTACTCTGTTACAGAGCTTTGTGTCATTAGCGAACAGTGAAATTCTGCCTTCTAGGTCCTGCGCAATGTCACTGATGAAGATGTTGAATAGGACCGGTCCCAGCACTGATCCCTGTGGTACCCCACTGGTCACTCTTCCTTCTGTGGAGTGACAGCCATTTACCACCATCCTCTGTGTCCTGCCACCCAGCCAGTTACCTACCCACCACACTACTGTCCTGCCCACACCCATATTCCCCAGTTTGTGTAGTAGTCTTCTATGTGGCACAGTGTCAAAGGCCTTGCTGAAGTCCAGATAGGCCATGTCCACTGCCCTCCCCTGATCCACCTCCCTAGTCACTCAGTCATAAAATTCAACGAGGTTGGTCTGGCGTGACCTCCCTGGTGAAACCATGCTGCCTTGGGTCCTGTAGTCCATTGACAACCAGATGTTCCACCAATCTCTCCTTCAGTAGTGCTTCCATGATCTCCCCACTACCGAGGTGAGGCTGACTGGTCTGTAGTTCCCCGCTTCCTCTTTGTTCCCGCTTTTGTATAAGGGGACTACATCTGCAGTCCTCCAGTCTTTGGGTACCTCCCTGTTTCCAGTGATCGCTAAACAGGATAGCCAGAGGTTCAGCCACCACCTCTCTTAGTTCTTTAAGGACCCTGGGGTGCACCCCATCTGGCCCCATTGCTTTATCAACTCTTATTACTTCCAGTTCCTTCAGGACCCTTTCTCGTGTAAAGGGACTTGTGTCCATTTCTGCACCATTCTCACCCCTTGTACTCCCTTCAGACCCATTACCCTTGTCTTCCTCAGTAAAGACTGAGCAGAAATACATGTTCAATATGTCAGCTTTACTGTTGTCATCCTCCACGCAGCCCCCATCCTCCCCCTTCAGTCTCACTATCCCTCCCTTTGTCTTTCTTTTTTCACTTATGTACCTGTAAAAGGTTTTGTCCCCTCTACCCACTGATTTTGCAATGTGTTCTTCTGTCTGAGCTTTGGCTTCCCTTACTGACCTCCCTGCCTCCCTTTGCTTCTCCTGGTACTTCTCCCTATTCCTTCTGCCTGTGTCTTTTTGTATTGCCTGAATGCAATCTTTTTGGCTTTCACTTTCTTTGCTACCTCTTTGGAAAACCATAATGGTCTCCTCTTCCTTTTCCTCTTTAACCTGCTTAATGCATAATTCTGTTTTCTTGTAATCCCATTTTAAATACTGCCCACTGTTCCTCAACCCTGATTTCTGTCCCATTTCCTTAATGCCTCTTTCAAGTATCTCCCCATTTTACCAAAGTCTGACCCCTAAAATCCAAGATACGTGTTTTTGTGTGATTTGGTTCTGCTCTTTCTGTGATTTCAAACCACAATGACTGGTGGTCACTGTTCCCCAAGTGCTCCCCCACTGTTACCCCCATCACACTGTCCCTGTTTGTGAGCACAAGGTCCAGTATTGCCTTCTGCCGAGTTGGTTCCATGACCAGTTGCTTGAGGAAGGCACCCTGAAGGGAGTCCAGGATAAATCTGCTCCTAGTTGATGCTGCTGCTGGGATGCTCCAGTCCACGTCTGGAATATTGACCGGTAACCATAAGTACAGGCAGCAAAACTTACAATGAAATCACCTACTCAAAAATTGTGGAAGCATTTCATCAATAATTTATACTCACAGGGATGGAGTGTGGGGCAGACAGGAGAATAGTGTGTGAGGCAGGCAGGAGATAGAGGGTAGCAAGAGTGAAGCACAGAAGGAATGGGATGGAGGGGAAGCAAGGGTGAGAGCACAGATGGAGTGAGGTGGAGGGTGGGGCCCACAACCCTGATAGACAGTTTACTACAACACACATAATCAGAAAAAAGAGGGAATAATAGGACGTCCGGACTGAGTCATTAATGGGGAATGGAATTTGCAGGTGTCATGCAATTTGCTGGTAACCATTTTTAAAAAAATATTTAGAGGTACCAAATTTTTTAATTTGAGAATAGGTTGTATATTTTTCAAAGTATCAGGGAGAACATGACTGATGGCCATTTTATTTCTTTAATTTTTTAACCGGGTAAGTGCACTAGCCAACAAATGACTATTTTCAGGCACGACCCGGGAGAGTACAAGGCAATACATACAGAAAAGCATTTCAGAAATCCATGACAGTAGTCAATATGGCTTGTTCTTAGCCATGGAGACAAAGATGACAGTAAACAGTAAACAGTAAAGTGAAGTGCCTGACAACAAAACAATGTAGCTTATTTTTAGCCATGTAGACACAGATAACAGTAGATTGGCTAACAAAACATTAGCCAGTATTATATGCAACCATGGCAAAGATACTACAGTCAACTAAACATATCATGGAATGGGTCATAACAGGAAGGGAACAGGCACTAATACAGTCATACATTATTATAAGTAGGCATTAACTATGGTATATAAAACACCATGTAGGATAATACAGTCAACTAAAAATGTAGTAGAGCGCATCATAACAGGAGGGGATCAGGCCCCAAAGAAGAAGTGCTTCGTGCATGTGTCATCTCAAGAGGGTACAAATTTGCTTAGAGAAGTACCTAATGAATTTGAATTGAGGAAAAGAACTGGGGTGGAGCAATAGCAGTAAGATACTGTAGTAGGAGGGGTCCCAGAAGCCGCGGGTAGTATAAGATGAGAGGAATGGGGAGAGGAGAGAGAGAGAGAGAGAGAGAGAGAGAGATGTGTGTGTGTGTGGGGGGGTTACAAGAAACAGGAGATTTAGATCGTCCAGTGGCTGTGACACAGGGCAGGTGGACCACCCGTTAGGTCAAGTAGGGTCAAAACAGGTACAATGTTCAGTCATAGACAAGTAACATCGTAGCCCACTTTTAAAGTGATAGTGGGATGTAGATTGTCTTAATTCCAGGGGCAGCGCATTCCACATCAGAGGGGCAGCATGTCCGAATGTCCTTTGGAGGTGTGACACCTGGGTACCCTCAGTAGTGATTTGTCAACTGACCTCAGTCCATGGTATGAGGTGATGGGACTTAATAGCTTTGTAAGGGAGGCCGGGGTTTGCAGCCTGATTATGGAGTCAGATAGAGAGCCAAGATAGTATTGTCTGGATGCAGAGGGGGAGAGCCAACCTAGGTCACTATAAAGCCAATATCGATGTCTGAGCTGTGGGGACGATGATGCATAACGACAGATATTGTTATAGGTGACATCCCATTTCAGTAGCGATGATTTATGGGCAGCCGCAAGGATAGCAGCACAGTATGTCAGGGTTGGGAGCAGGATCCCCCTGGCAATGGCCAGCTTAGCAGAAAGAGTTAGCATGTAGCTAGTTTTGTAGGCAACACCCAGTTTACTGTTTACTGTTTTGCAGGTTGATTGAATATGGAGGCTTAGATCTAGAGATTGGTCAAGTATAACCCCAAGATACCTGAAGGATGTGACAGACTCTAATTGGTTCCCTTCAAGGTCGTGGACCATCAAGGGTGAGGGACAAGTTCTTAGTTTGGGGGCAGAGGTCAGGAGCATGGTTTTTGTTTTGTTAGTATTTAGAACCAGTCTATGGTTGCACAGCCAGCTTTGAATGCTCCTGTAATCACTGGTCAGAGACGAATTGAGGTAGTCAGTATTAGTTGAGCTGGTGTAGATGACAAGGTCATCCGCATAGAGAAGAGAGGAGCAAGTTGAGATGTTGTCCGGAATATTGTTGATAAAGAGGGAGAATAGAAGTGGTCCCAAAATAGATCCCTGGGGAACTCCAACATTGATTGTGGTGTTGTCAGATACTGCAGAGTTGAATTTCACTGCTTGGGTCCTATCAGATTAATGGCTCCTGTACCAGTTTACAAGTGGAGTAGAGAAGCCCATGTTTTGAAGAGTAGACAGGAGTAGGGAGTGATCAACAAGATCAAAGGACTTAGTGAGGTCAATGAAGATGGCCCCTGTTAGTCGTCCAGCATCCATGTTGGAGAGAGTATCTGAGGTGAATTTTGCCAGGGCTGTTGAAGTGCTATGATTTTTCCTGAATCCATGTTGCACATCAGAAAGAAGATTTGAGGTTGCAATGAAGTCCAGAGTTTGAGTGGCGACAAGCTTCTCCAGTATTTTGCTCAAGACCGAGAGACTCACTATCGGCCTATAATTTGAGATATCCTTCTTATCCACCTTTTGAATATCGGAGTTACCCTAGCAATCTTCCAGAGGTCTGGCACAACACCACTAGAAAGGGATAGTGTGTAGATTTTGGCCAGTGGAGAGGCAATGAGATGGGCGGCCAGCTTCATTAAGCGGGGTTCAAGTGAGTCGGACCCTGGGCTACTGTTATTGGAGATAGTTTTTAGCAGTTTGAGGACCTGTGGACTGGTGATAGCCTTGAAGTAGAAAGGCCGGGATAGAGGAGACCCATTGGATGATGAAGGGGGGGGTCCAGCAGTTTGCTAGAGTTAGGGGGCTGAGATACGGTGGGTGCCGATGGAAAGGAGGAGGTGTAGGGTGAGAGAGTGGAGAACATCCAGTTGAAGGCATTCGCTATTGTATAAGAGTCGTTATAGTGAGCTCCATCGAAAATCATCTCTGAAGGGGTCATAGATTGAGAAAGGTTTTTACACGGGCCCAGAATTTCCGAGGGTCATGGGCTGAGCTGGATAGCAGGTTCTGGCAGTACTTACTTTTGGCTTGTCTTATGCGTTTTTTACAGGAATTTCTGTGTGTCTTAGAAGTAATGAGATCAGTAAGCAAGCCAGTACGTTTGTAGTGCTTCCACAGTTTATCCCTGTGCCATAGCTCTGTAAGCAGGTCTTTATGGAGCCACCTAGTTTGGTTTCCTCTGACCCTCCTTTTTTTGTAGGGGCATTATCTACTCTGAGACGACACTGAATTTGTCAGAGAAAACGGCCCGCCCGGCACTGGGGTTGGATTCGCCATGGATGCCAGCAACCCGGTTTGGGAACGAGCCCGGGGAGCTGGAGGGCCAGCCGGGGGAGAGGACTTGAGCATCCTAGGGACCGCTCGTCCTCTCTGGGGGAGGGGGGTGCCAGAGCTCGGCTCTTGTCTGGCCCCGGGTGGAGACCCGAGGTACAGCAAGTCCGATGCCTAACGGAGGGGCGATGTGCCAGACGTCGGCGCCTCAGCGCATTGACGTCGGGGGACATGGCACGTCGAGAGAAAAATGGGAAAATGCCTCGCAGCCTCCCGGTAGACGGAGCACCAGGCCCCGACCTTCAATGCCCCTATCAGGCCCGGAGATGGCGTCCCGACGAATACAGATGTCTCAGGGTGTGAAGCCCCCACCCCATACCCGCCTGGGGGGTACAACCATGGCTCCATGGGTGAAGGACTGCTCCGGTCACCAGGTAGGTGAGCGAGGGCTAAAAAGGCTGTAGGTGTCTCCTGAAGAGGGGGAGAGCTGCGAGGAGAGGGGAGAAAAAAAAAAAAAAAAAGAATTTGCCAAGGAAAACAAGTAAGGCACCCTCCACTTTTTGCGCATGGTAGACTTCAGACCAGTCTGTGGTGGAAACATCGTGAAGGAAAGCATTTTCGTCCATGCCTGCAAAGTTTGTAAAGGTGACAAAGCAGGGTGGAGGAGATGGTGGGGCACCTGAGGTCCATAAACAAAATATTGGAGAGTGGTCAGTTATTGCATCTGCCAAGATACCTGCCTTGGTCACATGCTCAAGGCGATTTGGTAAGTAGCCAATCAATAAGGGTACCTGGTTTGGATGGAGTTACTGTCCTTGTGTTATCAGCTATCAACTGGTACAGGTTAAAACTGTGTACTAAAGACATGAGAGCACTGTGAGAGGGACCTAACCAGTTTAGGTTTACATCCCCAAGAATTAAGGCCTCATTTAGGTTGACAGACTGTGATGTTTGGCTTAGCAGGTCCTGAAGTCCAGCCACACCCCCAGATGGTGGGTTGTAGATGCAGACTATGTGTAATTTATTTGCCCCTAGTGAGACTATGGCATGAATGGATTCACATAATGTGGGTGGATCCCATGCTGGGGCAGTTGTGATACTGAGGTGGTTCTTGTGGTAGAGTGCAACACCACCGCCACGCTTTGTACCCGGTCTATCTTGTCAGATAAGAGAGTAATTCGGTATGGTACGTAGAGAGTCAAGTATTTGCAGTTTTAGCCATGTTTCTGTAAGACATAGTATGTCAGGTTTTTTTTTTTTTTTGGTCTCCAGCTCTGGAGAACTCCTTCCAGCATCAGCGGGCTGCCAGCCTCTACCTCCCTTGACCATTCCCTCTCCGTGCCGCTGAGCACCACCTCCGGGTCTGAACCCTCTGGAGGTAGGGCCGCCCCATCTGCCTGGGACGCTCTATCTTGAAGGGCAAGGTGCCCAGCGCCCTCGGAGTGGAGAAGGGAGATGGCCCGGATTTGGGAGTGTGGGCAGTGAAGGCTGTAGTGCCTTCATCTATCCCCAGGTGGAGGGTTTTTTGATTCTTTCTTTCCCTTCCCATCCCTCTGGAGCACGGCTAGTGAGGCAACGTAATGCCGTGACTCCGCCCACCCCTGGCATTTCACACTGCTGCTCATGGGCGCACTGGCTACCACCAGAGGCGCTCGAAGGCGAGCAGCACCCTCCTCCCTCCGGGAAGAGAGGCAGTCCTCCGGATGCTCGATCTCTTTCTCTCCGCCGACCCCCGGTGACTCCCGGCTTGTTCCCAAACCCAGGTCGCCGGCGTGGCGCGAGGTGTGGCGTTTAGCGCCTCAACCCTCAATGTCACCGGGCTGGCTAGTATGTCAGGTTCATAGACTTTGATCCATGTTTCCAGTTCAGCCATGTGGCACATTAGGCTTCTGATGTTCATGTGGACTATGAGAAGACCTTTTTTTGCTCATCCAGTTAGGTCAGCTGCAGTGACACAGTCGTGAGGGCCTGGATTAAGTTCAACATTGCCTGATAGCATAAGCTCTAGAAATGATAGGAATGTAAGCCTTACAGCGTAATTAGTAAGGGGCAAATAATGCTTTCTGATCAGTTTACCAAGGGCACGATGCATGTAGTAAGTACATCCTTTTTTTGTAAAAGAGATATTGCCAAGTGGTTACAAGCCAGCACTTAGAAACTAACAGGTTGGAGAACCTGAAGTCCCCATCTGTATGACAATTATGGTTATGTTCACATGGGAATGATAATGAGATCTCACTTATACAAAGTAATAGTAAGAACCCAGGCGCAAGATATCGTACCCTTATTTTGCCACTTAGGGGCAGTGTGCATCCATCGATCTGCGACATGGTTAGAAGGCTACTCTGCCTAATCCAGAGAACACTATGAGTCTAGACTGTTGTTAAAAAGAAAGATGTATAGGCTAAAATTCCCTGTTTGACCTACTGAGTAGGGACTGACCTAATTTCAAGTCAGCAGTACCAGTATCTGGTTTGGTTATAACACAACTCAAAAGAAGAGAGGGGTTTAAACTGAAAATACGTAAGGTAAGGGTAGGTACTATGTTAGGTTTCAAAGCGACCCTACTAAGAGGCAGTCCAGAGATATGAGGTTAAATGCTGCTATGGAGGCATACTCGGCTAAGTTACCCTAAGGATGAACAGAGAATGGTGGAAAGGATCACCCCTAGTGGTGACACAGCATAAGGAGCTAATGAGAAAATGGACACTTAGTTATCTGACCAAAAGGATCCTATATAGCTACAGGTCTTCCCAGGGTGGATGAGGTGGGGGGCGGGCGGGAAGAAAGCAATACAAAAGCGCACACCCTCACAAGTAAGCCCCAAAGGAGCTGTAATCACAGTGTAGTTTTAGCCAGAAAAGGCACGCTGAAGGCGGGGAAAAAGGCAGGCTCACTACAGTGCAGTGCGGTCCATGTCTCGTGCCGATGGCAATGGGTAACAGAGCCAAGAACAGTCCCTTGGGTTTTATGCCAATCCATGCTGCTCACAAGGAGGGGGTTCTCCAATCACTGTCTTGGTGCCTTTTTCAAAAATTCAGGGACTTGAAGCTCCCAGGGACGTACCTCATGGCTTTTACAGCTTTGGCGGGCCAAAGTAGTGGGGAGCAGCTGGGCTGCTGGTCCTCGATCCGGGCTTCAGTTTTGCGGACAGCTCCTTCAACGGAGAAGATCCTGGAGGAGTGGGGAGAAGTCTGGGCGCCTGCCGCTGGGGTTACCGCTTGGCTTGGCAGACCAGCGGGTCCACAGCAGCAGTTGTTCTGGAAGCGGTGATCTGAAGCCCCGGTGGGCTTGGCTGTACCTAAGGGAGACAGCAAGGGAGAGGGTTTAAGTAAGTGCAGGTGGGGGCGGCTGAAGTAGAACAAAAGAAAAAGGGTGGGCAGAGAGATAAGGGAGGAGTAGACAGGGTGGAGTGTGCCAGTTATAGGAGAGGAGAGACAGAACAAGCTTGATAAATAAACTTATACTTTAAACACTGGATCAATTCCTTAAACATCTAATTTGCTAGCAATACTGGAATTTAACCCCTGTGGGTAACTTTAAGAAATGCTAAGCATAAATAAATAACACAGCTCTATTTCTTCCGTATGATAGCTGTTACTGGGCAGAGATAAAACTTCAGTAAGTGGCTTTAAAGGCAATACAAAAACACACACTCTCGCAAGTAAGCCCCAAAGGAGCTGTAATCACAGTGTAATTTTAGCAAGAAAAGGCGCGCTGAAGGTGGGGAAAAAGGCAGGCTCACTACAGTGCAGTGCGGTCCATGTCTCGAGCCGACGGCAATGGGTAACAGAGCCAAGAACAGTCCCTTGGGTTTTACACCAATCCATGCTGCTCACAAGGAGGGGGTTCTCCAATCACCGTCTTGGCACCTTTTTCAAAAATTCAGGGACTTGAAGCTCCCAGGGACGTACCTTACGGCTTTTACAGCTTCGGCGGGCCAAAGTAGTGGGGAGCGGCCGGGCTGCTGGTCCTCAATCCGGGCTTCAGTTTTGCAGATGGCTCCTTCAACGGAGAAGATTCTGGAGGAGCGGGGAGAAGTCTGGGTGCCTGCCGCTGGGGTTACTGCTTGGCTTGGCAGACCAGCGGGTCCACGGCAGCGGTTGCTCTGGAAGCGGCGATCTGAAGCCCCAGTGAGCTTGGATGTACCTTATGGCTTTTACGGCTTCGGCGGGCCAAAGTAGTTGGGAGCGGCCGGGCTGTTGGTCCTCGATCCGGGCTTCAGTTTCGCGGATGGCTCCTTCAATGGAGAAGATCCCAGAGGAGCGGGGAGAAGTCTGGGCACCTGCCGCTGGGGTTACTGCTTGTTTTGGCAGACCAGCGGGTCCACGGCAGCGGTTGCTCTGGAAGCGGTGATCCGAAGCTGCGGTGGGCTTGTATGTACCTTATGGTTTTTACGGCTTCGGCGGGCCAAAGTAGTGGGGAGTGGCCGGGCTACTGGTCCTCGATCCAGGCTTCAGTTTCACGGATGGCTCCTTCAATGGAGAAGATCCCGGAGGAGCGGGGAGAAGTCTGGGTGCTTGCCGCTGGGGTTAACACTTGGCTTGGCAGACCAGTGGGTACACAGCAGCAGTTGCTCTGGAAGCGGCAATCCAAAACTCTTATGGGCTTGGATGTACCTTACGGCTTTTACGGCTTCAGAGGGCCAAAGTAATGGGGAGCGGCCGGGCTGCTGGTCCTCAATCCGGGCTTCAGTTTTGTGGACAGCTCCTTCAACGGAGAAGATCCTGGAGGAGCGGGGAGAAGTCTGGGCACCTGCTGCTGGGGTTACCGCTTGGCTTGGCAGACCAGCGGGTCCATAGCAGCGGTTGCCCTGGAAGCGGCAATCCGAAGCCTCAGTGGGCTTGGATGTACCTTACAGCTTTTACGGCTTCAGAGGGCCAAAGTAGTGGGGAGCGGCCGGGCTGCTGGTCCTCAATCCGGGCTTCAGTTTTGCAGATGGCTCCTTCAACGGAGAAGATTCTGGAGGAGCGGGGAGAAGTCTGGGTGCCTGCCGCTGGGGTTACCGCATGGCTTGGCAGACCAGCAGGTCCATGGCAGCGGTTGCTCTGGAAGCAGCGATCCGAAGCCCGGTGGGCTTGGATGTAGTTAGGGACATCCAACATGATGTAAGAGCTACTCCATAGCAGATAGAGGCATACAGAGTGATGGAAAAGACACAATATGTATGATGGAAGTTTTAGCAGAAGAGCTTTGTAAGCCATATGAGAGAGTGTAAAGGCCATCTAGTGGAAAGAGAAGACCAGCCCAAAGAAACATATAAATCACAATGATGAGTGCAAGGGTGGTGATGAAGTGTATTGCTCTAAGGTACAGTATGTCGAGTGAATGCAGCAGGGCATCTGAGCATTGGCCATATATCACATCTAAGTAATCCAGTAGTGGGATGAATGTGATCTGTACTAATCTCAGCCTGACTTCATCTGAGAATAGAGAATGGTTCCTAAAGAAGAAACCAAATCTTTGCTTCAGCTTTTTCATGAGAGAGTCGATATGAGCAGAGAAAGGTGGTGGTCCAAAACACAACCCAGGTACTTAAATTTGTCGACAACTTCTAAGTTGTCACCGAGGAGGGTTTTGATGGGAGGCAGTAAGGAGAGCTTTCTGGGGGAAAAGGTAAGATAATTAGAGTGGAAAACATGACCTTAGTTATTTTAGCATTCAGAGGAAGTTTAGTCTGTAACAGATTATGCTGAAGGAGATCAAATTTGGCCTGAAGTTTTGCACAGACGTAATTCAACGAGGATTTGGAGGTAGAAGACAGTGCTGTCTGTGAATAAGTGGATTTTTTCTTTGTTCACATTAGCACTGATGGAATTGATATAGATTATGAACAGAAGCAGTCCGAGAATCAAACTTTGCAGCACCCCACTTGTGAGAGGGAGGAGTGGGGAGAGTGAGCCTTCACCTGTTGCGTCCCTCCTGACAGGTAGCTAGTGAACCATTCAAGAGCCGGGCTAGTTATGGCATGACAGTTTAGTTGTCAAGGAGCAAAACATGGCCAGCTGTGTCAAATGCTTTACTAACAGCCAGAAATACGGCACTTGAGATCTGCTTTTGTCCATAACAAGGAGCTAATCATTTGAAACCATGGCAAGGGCAGTCGTTGTGCTGTCAGCTGGCCTGAAGCCTGACTGGGACGGAATCACTAAATTTGACCTATTGAGGTAATCTCTTACCTGAGCATTTACTAGCTTTTCTAAACATTTTGAGAGTAAGGGTAGTAGAGAAATTTGTCTGTAATTATTCAAATCCATTGGGTCTCCTGATTTGAATAAAGGAAGTACATGTGCTATTTTCCAGGCCTCTGGCACAGCACAGGATGTAATTAACAAATTGAACAAGTGGAAAACCCATAAAGAAACGGGAGACTGCTTCAGAAACTGCCTAGTAAAGGGCATTGCCAGGGTGGGCGTCGATGAACACTGGAGAAAAAGAAGGAAGGGCATAAATAAGGCAGCCAGCCTCTACATGGAGAAGTGAGTAAAAGCAGAAAGAAAAAGAGTCCATTATGGTATAAGTATAAGGAAACACAGAAGGAGCAGGACAGAGAGCTGTACCAGTTAAGGCAGAAGGAAGCAGGGAGGGAAGTCAGAATAGCAAAGGCCCAAACTGAGGAAAAGATAGCCAACTCGGTTAAGAAGGGGGATAAAACCTTTTATAGATACATCCGAGAGCATAGAAAGACAAAGGGAGGGATAGTGAGGCTGAATAGAATGAATGGTGGGTGGGCAGAGGGGACAGTGAAAAGCAGGATACTGAATGAATATTTCTGCTCAGTATTCACAAAAAGGAGGGAAATGCCTAATCCAGTTAACAGAAGCACTCTTGATGGGGGTCGATCCCAGTCCTTTCACAGAAGAAAGGGTTCTGCAAGAACTCCCTAAACTGAAGGTGGACAAAGCAATGGGGCCTGATGGAATTCACCCAGAATTCTAAAAAGAATTAAGGGGAACTAGTGAAACCACTGGCTACTCTTTTAATAAATCATGGAGGATGGTGTACCCAAGGACTGGAGGAAGGCGGATGTGATTCCCCTTCACAAAAGTGGGACCAAGACAGAGGCAGGAAACTGCAGACCTGTCAGTTTGACCTCTGTGGTAGGGAAAGTGATGGAGTGACTTCTGAAGGAAGAATTGTTGAGTACCTAGAGGCCAGTGGGGCACAGGACCCAAGGCAGCATGGGTTCACAGCGGGAAGGTCATGTCAGGCAGATCTAATAGACTTCTTTGACTGGGTGACCAAAGTAGTGGACCAGGGAGGGGCTGCGGACATGGTCTACCTAGACTTTAGAAAGGCATTTGACACAGTCCCACACAAAAGATTAATAGTCAAATTAACCAGCCTGGGAGTGGGTCCCAGGGTGGTAGCCTGGGTAAAACATTGGCTGGACAACAGGACACAGAAGGTAATTGTAAATGAAGTCCACTCTGAAGAAAGAGGAGTTACTAGTGGGGTACCGCAGTGTTCAGTGCTGTGTCCTGTCCTTTTTAATGTCTTTATAAGTGACATTGCAGAGGGACTGGAAGGAAAAGTATGCCTCTTTGTAGATGCCACAAAGATCTGCAACAGGGTTGATACACAAGGAGGCGTGGAAAGGATGAGAAGGAACTTGGCAAGGTTGGAGGAATGGTCAGAAGTATGGCAGCTGGGAGTCAATGCAAAGAAGTGCAAAATAATGCACCTGGGAAACAGGAACCCAGGGGAAGATTACACAATGGGGGGAGGTAGTAACAACAACAAAAAGGAAAGGGACCTGGGGGTAATCATATCAGATGACCTTAAGGTTGTAAGCAATGTGAGAAGGCAGTAGGGAGAGGAGGGGGTATACTGGGATGCATCGAGAGGCATCACCAGCAGAAAAACAAGAAGTTGTTATCCTCTGTACAGACAGTTGGTGAGACCCCATCTGCAGTACTGCGTCCAGTTCTGGAGACCCCATCTCTACAAGGACATAGACAGGATAGAGGCAGTCAGAGGAGAACACTAAAATGGTGCAGGGCCTGCAAGGGAAGCCCGTGCAGGAGAGACTAAAGGAGTTTAATATGTATACCCTAGAGGAAAGAAGGAAGGGGACATGATAGAAACTTTGTAGCACCTCAGTGGAATCAACAAAGTCCAAGAGGGTAACATCTTTCAGAAAAAGAGATGTGCAAGAACAAGGGGCGCAATTTAAAGATTGGGGGGTGGTTTCGAGAACGTGTGAGGAAGTATTTTTCACAGAGAGGAGTAGTGGATGCATGGAACAGCCTTTCTGAGGGTTGTGGGGTCTAAAACTGTGGAAGAATTCAAGAATGCATGGGACAGACATAAGGCAATTCTTGTGGGGGGTAGGAAGAAATAGGCTGTTGGTTAACTAGGATCTGCGCCTATCCTGTAGGTAGGGAAATGGGCAGACTAGGTGGGCCAAGCGGTCCTTATCTGCTGTCAAAGTCTATGTTTCTATGGTACTCTAGGGAAGTGGCCATGGTGGCAAAGGAAAAAATGGTGGCATTCAGGAGGTACTGTATAAGGAAATGCAGAGGGAGGAAGACAGGTAAGTGTACCTCGTAAAACAGGGTAGCATGTAAGGCAGTGAGGGGGACAAAGGTGCAGACAGATGAAAGGATAGCCAAAGGGGAAGCAAATGGAAATATGTCTTTCTTCAGGTACATGAATGAGAGGAGGAAAGCAAGTTTAGGGATAGTGAAGACAAGGAGGAACCAAGAAAAAGCAGACACCCTGAACAAGTACTTTTGCTCAGTCTTCATAGTGGAGAGAGGGAGGGACAGAAAACTAGGGAACAGCAGTAACAAAGGGGGTGACAGACTCAAGTCAATTTTCAGAGGAGATTCCTGAAGGGACTTGCAGCTCTGAAAGTGAACAAGGCTATGGGACTAGATGGGATACATTCAAGGTACTAAAAAACTCAGGGAGGGTCTAGTTTCCCTGCTTATGGCCCTATTCTACTGCTCACTGGAATCAGACATGGTGAGCAGCAGCATGTAAGAGGCTATCAACTACAGGCTGGTGAACCTCATGAAACACTGATAAAGGAATGGTTGGTAGTGCATCTTATTTATTTATTGATTGATTGATTTATCGATTGGAATATTCAGACACACCTTTGAGCAGAGCTCGTTTGCAAAGGTTCCATTTCAGAA
The DNA here is from genome assembly GCA_016271365.2 of Neoceratodus forsteri. Lineage (NCBI taxonomy): Eukaryota > Metazoa > Chordata > Ceratodontiformes > Ceratodontidae > Neoceratodus > Neoceratodus forsteri. The sequence continues at coordinate 261,406,717 of CM057452.1, read as the reverse complement.
AGTACAGAAGACAAGATAAACAGGTAGGCCTGGATATTCAAACTGCGCCAGGCTGTGGCACAAGCCTGGGTGCAGCTCAACTGTGTTGCGCAGGGGTGTGGCCTGGGCGATATTCAACGGAGCTGGCTTGGCGCGGCAGCTGGGAACCTGCACCCCGCCACTGTTAAGCAGTGGCACTGCGCCAGCGCCAAGAAAGTGTGCAGGTGGAGCATGGAGATCTCGGCTGGGCGCAGAAGTGCAAATGCGCCAATACACAGCTCTCTTGATTCAAAGGGACATGCAAATAGGGCCATAATTTATGCAAGAGTGCACAGGGGCCAGTGCATCTCATTACGGACCCATTTGCATGCCATTGCTGTCTGAGTGCGCCCGATCTGACGACATGGCTGCCAAACAGCAACCATCGAGGACCGGCCTTCACAGCAGATCAGCGAGACATTCCTGTAATATAAAAAAAGTCCAATATCCCTGGTGGTCCAGTGGACCTCTATGTGCTGATGCGGGCATCATTATAGTCCCCCCCTCAATATCCCTGATGGTCCAGTGGACGATCGCTGCCGACTCACAGGCATCCGTGACACAGAACAGACCCTACCACCTGGTGGTCTAGTGTACCCTTCCCACCCACCCACTGGGCCCCACCATCCTGCTCCCCCATCAGCGATGGGTGGCAGCACCCACCACCTGCCGCCCCACCGGCGCACCGACTGACAGCTTGGTGGGCTGCGCCCGACGGTTCACAGCGATGAACCAGCCGACATCTAACCGACTTCGGTAGAAAATAGTGACAGTATGAGTGCTACTGCAACTGACGAGGCGGCGGTGGAGCTCGGTAAGCGAGACCACGCTGAACCACCCAGGGTGGCTGAGGCTCTGTCGCAGATGCCCAGCTCGGCTGCGATCGATCTATTGGAAGAACCTGGTGCCAGCGATCAGCTACAGGATCACTGAACCTGGATATGAAGAACCCTTTGCTAGGGGATGCCTGCGATGGGGCATGGTGGGGGTGCCGTCAGGTGCGGCAGGAACTTGGGTGGCCACCCACAGGTGGCAGCTGCCGTGTTGCGTCCTGCAATGCGGCAGCTCACCTGTGGGTGGCCATCACTTGTTCCTTTTTGTTTTGGCTTAACTTTGTGCAGGCGCAGGTAGGGGTTGAGCATGTATGACTCTGCATCCGGGCTGAATATCGGGCTGTGCAGGTTAAGTGCATGGGCACGCCCCACCTGTGCCCGCATTACATTACTATTTAAGATCGGGACGAAAGCGGCGCACTTTTCCCTTTTGAATATTGCCCCGGGGCGCAACCCTTTTGAATATCTGGGCCGTAGTGTACAGAATACATTTGCACAGTTAGTAAGTGGAACTGGACATAGGTCCCAAGTTTGTATACAATAGATAGAGGTTACAGTCTCTTATAATTACTATATACATGTCTACTACAGGTGAACAGGAGCAGCGGGCATTGCATTGTCCATTGTTAGAACTTCAAGCAGTAGCAGAAAGCTACTTTATCATTAAATTATTCCTGAATTCAGGGCATGGCATTGAGATGTAGCCTGTAGGGTCAGTTTAGTAATTGTACCGGCATATGAGTTGCTGGGCAAGATGTTTTTCTAGGGATAATTTAAAATGGTTCAGTTTGGGTAACTCTAACAGCATGTGTGTGTGTGGGGGGGGGGCGGAGTTCATTTAACCAGGTTGGTGCTCGGTACGGGAAAGCCTGCATGGCTTGACTGGTCCTACAACATGGGACCTAGAGGACATTTCTTGCAGCAATCCTCGTAGAGTGGTGGTTATAGTGGGTGTGTAGCAGGCTCTGGAGATAAGCAGGCGTGAGTTCCAGTAGGGCTTTTTTACCAACTAGGCAGGTTTGGAATTTTATCCTGCGGTCTAGTTGCAGTCATTTTGTGTCCTGATAGAGGTTGCATGTGTATGTGAGCCTGTCCGCATCTAAGACACAATGACAGGCCTTCTTTAGAATGGTTCTGATTCTGTTAAGGTTAGTGTCCATTGCAGCTCTATAACTCACCAGTCCATAGTCCACGGTGGAGAGAACCGATGGGACTACAGCAATTTTTCTGGCCTCAGGGTCGTAAAATCTTTACTCCAGTGAGCTGCAAGACCAAAGGCAGCATGGATCCTGGGGGAGTCATCCCAGACAAACCTGATTGATTTATTTGACTGGGTTACCAGAAAAGAGATCGGGGGGGGGGGGTCAGTGGAGGTAGCCTATCTGGCCTTTAGCAAGGCCTTCAATATTATGCCACACAAGAGACTGATTATGAAATTGAGCAGCCTAGGTGTGGGATCCAAAGTGGTTAATTGGGTGAGAAATTGGTTAACGGATAGGTGACAGATGGTGATGGTTAACATCACTCACTCTGATGATGAAAGACTGACCAGCAGTGTGCTGCAGGGCTCCATACTTGGACCAGTCCTGTATGCATTATCTTCATAAGTGACACTGCAGATGAACTGGAAGGGAAAGAATACCTTTTTGAAGGTGACACCAAAATCTGTAATAGGGTGAACGATTAGGAGGAGCAGGAAAGAAAATGTAGGGATATTGTGAACTCAGGAAGTGCTCAACAACATGGCAGCCGTGGTTATGCCAAAAAATTTAAAATCATGCCCCTATTGCATAAGAACCCAGAAACTAAATATAGGATGAGGGGGTGGTACTGTCAGTCACTAAGCAGGGAAGGGCCTTAGGGTTATCATATGTGATGACCTCAGAGTGGCAGAACAGTGTGACAAAGCAGTGGATGGGGCCAGTGTAATGCTGGGATGTGTCTCTGCATATGTCTAACATGTGTAGGGCTGTTAACAGTAAGATTGGCATGGTTTACAGGGCCAGGCACTTCCTCACTTTTGTAGCACATCTCGTCCTTGCTAAGGGAGTGCTCCTATCCTCCTTAAATTATGGACTCCTTAACTACACGAATGTTGCTAAGTCCCTTTCGTCCATATGGGACGTAGTTTATAATAACATCTGTCATTTTGCCCTCGCAGCAGTCCACCTCATGCATCACTGTAAGCTCTATGACAAACTCGGATGGCTGTCCCCCACAAATAGTGATGCTTTTCCTTGGGGTGTTATAGTAATAAGGTGCTCAAGACTGTCACTCCTCCTAGCCTGACTAAGCAGCTAAGGGTTACTCATCTTGCTTACCCCCTAAGATCTAACGATATGTCCCTGCTTGATATCCCAAAAAAATCACACTGTTATGAGTGATCAGGCCTTTGCTGCGGGTACACCTAAGTTCTGGAACTCCTTCCCACTATCTGTTCATGGTGCCTGCTCTCATTATCTTTTTAGAAGGTCTCTATGGAACCACTTGAAAGATACCTCTGCCCACACTTGCACGGTGTGAGACTGTTTTTCCCTTAATAGTGTCTGTGGGCCAAAGTATTTCCCCTGGGGTACTCTATGGACCTAGCTGAGCCCCTGAGCTATGTGCACATGCTTTACTTTATATATTGTGCTTTCTCTATTTGCTCTTACTGCATCAGATTGTACTGATTGCTTCTTCTGGCTCTACAAATGTTTTTATGTTGTATAATGTACTCTGATGTTACCTTTTGTATCCAACAGTACTCCTGTTGTCCTCTTATGTACCGTAATAACTTGAGTGTACTATTTTTATTGTAACCTCTCATGACGTACCTGAAAATAGGCATTTAATTGTCTAGTGTACTTACCCAGTCAATAAGAACTAACTACAGTGTATATCTATATCTGTATATCTATATCTGTGTATATATACATATATATAAAATCGTGCACTTTAATAACTTTGCAACTGTTCGTCCAATTCACCTGAAATTTGGCAAGTGCATTGTAGTACTGTTGGTCTCTGGCTCTGAAAATGTTTGTTTCAGTCAGATTTGTGATTGCGGAGTTCGGGGCATCAAAGTGTGAAAAATCCTCAACTTTTGTAAAATATTTGCTTGTCTCTGCAGCCTGAATACTTTGTCTGTCTAGTCTGAAATTTTCAGGGTATATGGAGACTGGGACAAGGATGTGCCTTTTGAAGATTTGGTTAAAAAATATTAATCTGTTCAACAGTTATTAAAGTTTAAAGTTTTCCATTATATCCTATGGAGAAAAAAAAATGTTTCATGCGACAGTGACAGATTAGTCCACGAAAGCACTTTTTTCTGTCACAAATGCCATCAGTACTGTCATGCGGTGGCCATCTTGTTTCCTGTTAGTGGTGGAGAAAAAATGTTATAGTTTAAAAACTACTGCTCCTAGATAAACACTAATTGTTGTGTTTACATAAACGGGGTTCTAGGAACAGCACCCATGAATCAAAAGTTTAAACAAGAATTTGTTAATGCTGAATGTTTCCTTGCATGGTTTATGTGGCAGGTATGTATTGTATTAGTTGAACTTCTGGTGGGAGGAAAAGCCTGCCTGAACTATGTTTTAACAAGCTGTCATAGTTTGGACAGCAGTTGAATACAGGAGATTGAGCAATAAGAAGGCTATGTTGAAAATGTGGGGTGCATCGCCAGGCCAGTGGTGCTGAGGGTTGAGGCACTGGATGCCACACCTCACGCCACACCAGTGACCCATGTTCAGGAGCAAGTACACACCACTGGGGGTCAGCGGAGGGGAGGAGGAGGATCGAGCTTCCCAGGGACAGCTCTCCATCTCCTGGTAGAGGGGCGACCAGTTGTTGGTGCATGTCTGGTCCCTAGTGGTGGCTGGGAGCTGGCACACTGACGCTGCAGACATTGGGTCAGAGGCAGGGCAGATGCCTGATGGGGTACACACACGGGAGCACATGTGGCACTGTTGCCGGCATCCTTGCACACTCTGCCCCTGAAGGGGAGAAACCAGGAGGAAAAAAGCTCATGGGAGATGATGGATGGAGCTCGCAGGTCCCACCCTCGAATGGTCATGATGCTGACCCCTGTATTGGATCTGGTCTTGGTTGGAGGGCCCCCCGCCGACTACACCTGGGGGATAAGCCCTGGGGGTAGCTGGTCGGTGTCGGCTGGTGGATGTCAGGGAGGCAGGGCTGGGGCTCCTTCCAGATAGAAAGGGCCATGGAGCAGGAGTACAAATAATAAAAAAAGGGGGCATTTGAAGGTCACATGATGGCAGCCTGAATAGAAGCAGCTTTTCCCTGTTGCTCCGTTTCCCACCTACCTATATCTTGCCTATAACTACTGATAGAAATTAAAACGTTGTTTTCTGTGAAAATGACTAGTGACATAACACGTCAGAGCAGTTGGATACTTGCTTCAGTATGGAGGTTTACATGAAAAAGGCTCCTCCGAGACATTCACTGCCTCCCACGCAGGAAAAGGACAAGGCCGCTAAGCAGTCCAAGCAGCAGGCCTCCAGCTCCCCGAAAATATCTTCTACTTCAGCAGCTGTCTCAGAAGAGAGATTTTTGGAAATCATGCAACCGTTACAAGCTGCTGTAGCCACGATCTCAGATGACTTACAAATGATTAAAACTTCAGTGGCAACATTAACGATGCAAGTAGGGGACTCCAAAGCAAGAATTGTTTCCTTGGAAAAAAAACAGAAGCAGTCTGGACAGGAGAACTCGAACATCTCACGTAGGCTTAAGAAACTGGAAGATAAATTAGAGGACTTGGAGGGGCGCAGCAGGCGCAACAACCTGCTTGTAATCGGAATTCCAGAATGGGAAGAAGGCAGTGCCCCGATTCCTTTTTTTACAAAAGTTATGTTTAAAAATAGCAGGTCCATCCCCTAATGGAGGGGATTAAGTAATTGAAAGGGCTCACCGTGCCCAGCGCCCCATGCCACTGGCAAGCCTGCCCCCCCCAGACCGATTATTTTTAAAGTATTAAACTTCCTCGATAAGCAGCATATTCTGGAGAAGGTGAGGGAGATTCAAGAGGTGTCCTGGGAGGGATGGAAGATCTGTATCACACAAGATCCCCCGCATTCTGTGCGAATGAGGAGGCAGGAGTTACACCCGATGGTATCCAAACTAGTGGCAGCTGGTAAGCCCTTTTGGGTTAAATATCCGGTGATCCTTGTAGTTAAGCACGACAACAAGTGGCTTTCTTTCGATACTCCTGATCGTGCAATGCAAGGTTTAAAGGAACTGTTTACCAACCTATACAAGTGATGAGGGGGTTTGCTATTGGAATGGTGTGTTAAGGTGGCTGCGATCAGCTGAGTGGTGATAATTTTGCCTTAGTATTGTGCTCTGTCCTTCCACGGCAACTCTGTATGGTACAGTTGGGCAATTTGGATTCAATTCCTCATCTCTGAGGTTTTGATCCCTACAATGGAGATGGGATAACTATGTACATATCTAACTGATCTCCAGGAGCCCCACAGTACGTGGAGGAAATGTCCAAAGTGCACGCTTCTGCATCGGATTATAGCACTCCAGTCGTGTTGTTCATTTGGGGGCAATATGCGGTTAATAGTGCTCTGTTTCGTTACCTGAGCATTGCTTGTGAAGAAAGCAAATAATGACTGACTGGAATCGGGGGTCTTTTATTTCTCGAGTGAAGAGGGGAATTCTCTTGATGACAGATTACTTCGCAGCAACTGGAGCAGTGGTGACATACTCCCTCGCCTCTTAAGTTTGTGTAGACTTTGTATTTTGAACAGCAAGCTGGCCTCCGGACATTAAATCGAGGGACTTTTGTTTGGTAACTTGGATTGATGATATAATAAGGCTAGTGCACTGGGGGTTGTTCTTTTCCTCCCTTTAATAGAGTCATAACGTCGGGAGATGTGTATCCCTCTGATTTTGAATTAGTTTATGGCTAAACGTGACATCACAGGGTTTTGGTTTATTTGAAGGGACATATTCCTTGGATGAAACGTGGTCCTGGGGGCTTTCTATATTCAGTATTATTAAGATATAATCATCTCCTGAATAAAGGAATGTTGGTTTAGGTTGCTTTATTTTAGGTAGCAGTTTGAATTGGGAGAAGGGGATTATTTTGATCTGTTGCCAGTGTGAATAAATAGCAATGAGGCTTACACAGCTAATTAGTGCAGCTTAACACTGGTTCTTAATTTCATCAAGTACTAATTTTCCTTAATTGTAAGCATTGTATTTAAATGTTAGTTGAAACTGCAGTATAGTTTTCCATAGATACCAATCCAGTATCATGGTACTGTGTAATGTTTTTTTTCCAAGTGCTAAGTTAACATATTACATGTTTGGTTTTAGATTGCAGTGTTAGTGTTAATATAGATAAATACAGGGTGGTGGTTATATTAGGAATAGTATCATTAATAGATGCTTTTACTGTTTCAGGCTCAGAGGATTGGTATTGGGAATATGGTGGGGGAGGCATGCGGGGATTGGAATGTTTCTTTCAGGCTTGCACTACAACATCATGTGGCAGTGTAAAAGTGGTAGTGCAGTTAATTTGAACTGGGGGTTGTTTTTAGTGCTGTGGGATTTTTGTTTTAAGAGTCTTATTTTTGGGGGGATAGAGTTGTCTTCTGGGAAGGTTTTCATGTGATATTAGGGAGTGGGTTCTGTATTGGTAATGGGGGGATAACCAAATACTGCCATGCTTTGTCTTTAATGACTATTGGGGTTTTTCTGCTGGGATTGATTCTGTCATCCAGGAGGATATTTTTGTTAGAGCCTGAGTAGTCAATATAACCTTGTAAGTTGGAATGTTAAAGGGGCCAAAGATAGGGGTAAAAGACAAATAATATTGAAACATCTGTTATATCTTAGAGCAGGGATAGCGTGTCTCCAAGAAACCCATTTGAGGCGGGAGGACATTTCCCTTTTTAAGAAGCAATGGGTGGGACAAGTTTTTGGGTCAGGGATACCAACCAATAAAGGTGGGGTAGTGATTCTAGTAGCAAAAACTGTTCTGTTTAGGCTAATCCAAGAGATATGGGATCCAGTGGGCCATTATATTTTGATACGTGGTTTGCTGGAATCTCAGCCAGTTTTGATTGGTGCAATCTACGGTCCAAATATTGACCCCCCCCCCTTTCTTTGTACAGTTACTGAACCTTGTTGTGATCAATCCCCCGAAGCTAATGATATTGAGTGGGGACTGGAATCTTGTCCTCCAAATAGAATTGGATAGGTCAGGTCGCAAGAAAAGTGGTTTATCCCCAGCTCAAAGGACTCTGAAGGATTTGATTAGAGGAGCTGGTTTGATAGGTGTATGGAGAGTCCTGAACCCTACAGAGCAGCAGCATACCTTTTTTTCTCCTCCCCGTGGTACCTATTCCCGAATTGATTATTTTCTTATAAGCTCTTCTGCCCTACCTGATGTTTTAGATGTGGGGATTCATGCTAGAGTTTTGTCAGACCATGCGCCCATTAGTATCAATTATCTGTTAGGGTCAGGAGTCAAACGAACCTCAAAGTGACGGCTGAATACTCAGTTGCTTCGCAATACGGTTTCCCTGACTCATATTAAGGAGTTTATTACATTCTTTCTCGAGAGTAATAAGGGATCGGTTGACAAATATGATTTGATGTGGGCAGCTTTAAAATGTACCTTAAGGGGAGAATGTATTCGAATGGCAACAACAAGAGTTCGTCAACAGAGGGCTCAGATAGATGCTCTCCTTACCTCTATTAAAAGCCTGGAGCATACCCTTTCCCGGCATTCCCCGGCCGAAGATTGGGCCAGGTTGCACCAGTTACAAGTGCAGTATACAGGTTTGGTCACGCAGAAGGCGCAGCTGTCTCTGCATCGAACTAAACTTAAGTATTTAGAGGCAGGAGAAAGTGCAGGGAAATTACTCGCACTTCAAATTCGACAAATGGAAATTTCACAATTTATTCCGGGTATTTGTTTTGCACAAGATGGTCAAGTTTGTACCGATCCTAAGGAGATAGCGGAGGGTTTTGGACGGTACTTCCAAGAACTTTATGCAGTTGATCCTCTCCTACACCCTTCTAGGGCTGATATAAATCAATATCTCAATTCTATAATATTGCCTAAAATATCTAATGCTGAGGCAACCTTATTGAGTGCCCGCATTTCCACTGTAGAAATCCAATTGGCCATAGAACAACTGCCTGTTGACAAATCTCCGGGCCCTGATGGTCTATCAAATAATTTATACAAGGCCTGTCAGTCTATTTTAACTCCAGTGTTGAGTGAGGTCTTCAATTTTTGGTATGACAAGGGTATATCAGACCCCAGTTTTCAGGAGGCTTTGATAACCTTAATTTTAAAACCAGGGAAGGATCCTTTAAATCTTGGAAGTTACCACCCCATATCCTTGCTTAACTCCGATATTAAAATACTTGCTAAAATATTGGCCAGTAGGCTCTCGAAGGTAATGGGTAATCTTATAGGCCACGAGCAGGTTGGGTTTATGGTGGGGAGATCATCTGGGGATCACATGCAGAAACTCTTACATCTAATTTCTGCATCCAGGGATTCCAACATACCAATGGCGTTGATATCCTTGGACACGGAAAAAGCATTTAACAGGGTCTCCTGGGATTTTCTTTTTTGCCACCCTAACCCACTTTGGATTGCCTGATATATTTCTTAAGTAGGTGCAGCTTTTGTATACCTCCCCATCAGCTAGAATTAGATGTAATGGTATACTCTCTGCTCCTTTCCAACTTTATCGTGGTACTAGGCAGGGATGCCCCTTGTCCCCATTACTTTTTAATTTTTATTTAGAACCCCTGATCTGAAGGTTGTCAGCTAATCCAAGAATTACAGGTATCCAGGTAGGAAGCGCAAGATATGCACTTTCTGCATATGCAGATGATATATTACTGCATGTTGAGAATCCTCAATTGGTTATCCCCATTTTACTTTCTGAAATTGAGGACTTCTCAAAGGTATTATTCTATAAATTAAATCACTCCAAAATTAAAGTTCTCCCTTTAAATGGCAGATTAACGCAGGCAGATCTAGTGCCTTTCTGCTTCTTATGGGAAGCAAAGTCCCCAACATATTTGGGTTTTAGAGTCTCTAGGGATATAGGATTAATGATTAAGGATAACCTCTTCAGCGTACTTAAAATTTTATCTTCTGACATGGAGAGATGGGGATTACTCCCTCTTTCCTTGTGGGGAAGACTGAACACTATTAAAATGAATGTATTACCGAGGATTTTATGTCCAATGGGGATGTTAGGATGCTTTCTGCCCAAAGTGTGACTTGGTCAATGGTTTTATGTGGAGAGGGAAAGGAGTTCGCAGGGCTTATTTTAAGCTAATGGCGGCTAAGCATCAGGGAGGCCTCACGGCCCCCTCCTTCTTCTTATATTATAGTGCTCATCATGTCAGTAAGTTGGCATTTTGGATTAAAAATTACGGGCCTTCAGCACAGCTAGAATATTCCCCCTGTGGTTGAATATAGAGAAACAATTGGCATCAAAAACCCACTGTTCATTATCTGCACTTTTGTATGTTATCCCTTCTTATATACCCAAATCTCTTAAGAATACTCCCATTGGATGGACCCTTAAGGCCCTTTATCAACTCCAGAAGCATCTTGGAGTGAGATGGTACTAATCATTTGAGCAGCCTGTCATATGTAACCCTCATTTTAAGATTGGAAATAACCCAACACCTCCTACCTTTTGGCCTCTGATTAATAACTATAGGGTCTCTGACCTATTTTTGAATGGGGGACCGATTCCTTTTGCTCACCTTCAAAGGAGCATCAGAGTTCCAGATTCCTATGCATTTAAGTATGCACAAATTTGTAAGGCTCTTACTTCCTTTTTCCGCAGTATTCCCGAGATAGGTTCGAATGTTGAGGACTTGTCTGCAATCCTTCAAGTAGCTAACCAGCCCCATTCTGTTTCCAATACATATAAGACTCTGAGGTAGTGGACTCTAAATTACCAACTGGGACTTGTTATTAATGGACACAGGAACTGGGAATTCCTGCTGACACTGATATATGGAAAAAACTCTGGCAGACATCTTACAAATTTATTAAGCAGGATAGACTTCGTCTAGTCCAATTTAACATTATGAATAACCTTTATTTTACACCAATAAAGCTTTTTAAAATGGGTAAATTGATTTCACCGGAGTGTGGTCGATGCAAGAGTGATATTGGTTCTCTTTATCACATGTTATGGACTTGCCCTAAAGCACAGGGCTTTTGGCAATCTATCCATAGAATTTTGGACCCTCTTTTGGGCTTGGACATTTTGTTTACCTCGGAATCCTGTTTGTTAAATTATTATCCTCCTGGTACCCCAAGGAGTCAGAAAGGCTCATATGGCGCTTACTGCTGCAACTGCTAAACTGGTTATCATGAGGCACTGGGCAGATGACATACTTCCTCCAGTAATAGAATGGTATAGGGAGGCTTTACTAGCATTGCAGTTGGAAAGGCATATTGCCTCCATGCAAGATAGGTTGAAAGCCTTTCTAACAACTTGAGGATCTTTGGAGACCCTTCTTACCTTATGGAAACCTTAATAGTCTTGTACACATTTCAATGTGATAGACTGTTGGTCTAATCCTAGCTGGGCAGTGTTTGGTATAAGGGATGGGGGGGGAGCTTTACTGTGTTTTTATGTATTCGGTGTTTGTGTATTTTATTTTTTTTATGTTTTAACATGATCCGTTCTATTTTGTCTGATATGATGTACCTGCTTTCTGGATCATTGAAAATTAATAAAGCATACTTAATTATAAAAAATAAAAAGGGGGGGGTGCAATTATTTAAGATTTCCGCAGTTACTAGCATGCATTCCGAAATTGCAACAAGTGGGCATAACTTTGACTGGCAGGAGGAAAAGCCTTCCTGAACTATGTTTTGACAAGATGTCATATTTAGGACAGCATTTGAATTCCGAAGCTCTGGCAATAAGAAGGCTATGTTGAAAAGGTGGGGTGCATCGCTGGCCCAGTGGCACTGAGGGTTGAGGTGCTGGATACCACACCTCAACCCATGCTGGTGACCCTTGTTCAGGAGCAAGCACAGGCAGCTAGGGGTCGACAGGGAAGGAGAAGGATTGAGCATCCCAGGGACAGCCCTTCTTTTCAAGGGAGAGAGGTGACCAGTTGTCGGTGCATGCTTGGCCCCTAGCGGCAGCTGGAGGCTGGCACATTGATGCTGAAGACATTGGGTCAGAGGTGGGACAGATGCCTGATGGGGTGCATGCACAGGAGCATGTGCAGCACCATCACCAGCATCCTTGCACACTCCGCCCTTAAAGGGGAGAAACCAGGAGGAAAAAAGCACATGGCAGATGATGGAGGAAGCTCTCAGGTTCCACCCCCCTAATAGTCATGGCACCAACCCCTGCACTGGGTGTTTTGGTGGGTCCCAGGTGGGCTTTCCCACTAACCTCACCGGGGGGTAAGCCCTGGGGTTAGCTGTTCATCGTTGGCTGGTGGGCGTCAGGGGACGGGGCTGGGGCTCCCTCCAGATAGAGAGGGCCATGGAGCAGGAGTACAAATAATAAAAAAAGGGGATGCAATTATTTAAGATTTCCGCAGTTACTAGCATGCATTGCAATAAGTGGGCATAACTTTGACTGGCAGGAGGAAAAGCCTGCCTGAACTATGTTTTGACAAGAGGTCATATTTAGGACAGCATTTGAATTCAGAAGCTCGGGTAATAAGAAGGCTATGTTGAAAAGGTGGGGTGCATCGCTGACCCAGTGGCACTGAGGGTTGAGGTGCTGGACACCACACCTCAACCCATGCTGGTGACCCGTGTTCAGGAGCAAGCACAGGCTGCTAGGGATCGATAGGGGAGGAGAAGGATTGAGCGTCCCAGGGACAGCCCTCCTTTTCCAGGGAGAGAGGTGACCAGTTGTTGGTGCTTGCCTGGCCCCTAGTGGCAGCTGGAGGCTGGCACATCAACGCTGAAGACATTGGGTCAGAGGTGGGACAGATGCCTGATGGGGTGCATGCACAGGAGCATGTGCAGCACCATCACCAGCATCCTTGCACACTTCGCCCCTGAAGGGGAGAAACCAGGAGGAAAAAACCACATGGCAGATGATGGTTCCACCCCCTAATAGTCATGGCACCAACCCCTGTACTGGGTGTCTTGGTAGGGGTGGGCCCCAGGTGGGCTTCCCCACTGACCCCACCAGGGGGGTAAGCCCTTGGGGTAGCTGTTCATCGTTGGCTGGTGGGCGTCAGGGGACGGGGTTGGGGCTCCCTCCAGATAGAGAGGGCCATGAAGCAGGAGTACAAATAATAAAAAAAAAATGTGGAGTGCAGATATTTAAGATTTCCGCAGTTACTAGCATGTGTACTGAAACTGCAACAAAGGGGCATAACTTTGTCATTTTTTTCATATTTTGACCCTAAATACAAACATACAAAGAAGCCAGCAGAAGAAGGCCATTTGGTCTATCAAGTTTGCTCATCCTACCCTCCCTCCCCACTCCTCCCATCCTCCCTACCCATGATCCTTACCTTCCCCCATGCCTGTCCCAGCCTCTCTTAAAGCTGCTCACTGTCTTCAGCTTTAAATGCTAAACATAGTCTTATCATCCCACCTCATGAACCCTGTAAGTGAAAATGTTCAAATCTGTGGGAAAATGGCATTCCACACCACAGGTCTGAAACACATTATAGGCAGGATGTGAAAAATGACAGCTGTACTGGTCATGAGGTCGTGTGATAAAAAGGCTATACTGAAAATTTGGAGTGAAAATATTTAACATGACCAAAGTTACATGAGTTCTAAGAAAATTTTGAACAACCGGGTGTAACTCAGCCATTTTTTGTGTTGTTTCGCCAAATTTTCAACATGGCTTTTTTGGGACCCCCATCTCATGAAGAGTGCCACTGTCATGTTGTTCACATACCTCGAAAGGTGATTTCACAGAGCGACTGCGCCATTCTGTGCCACAGGTGTGAAAACACATTTTGGACAGGATGTTAAAAATGACAGCTGTACTGTTTATAAGGAGGTGTGAAAAAATGGCAATTTTGAAAATCTGGAGTGAAAATATTAAACATTGGCGAAGTTAGGAGCGTGCATAGAAACTGCGCATTGCACGCTCGTAACCCAGTCTTTTTTGGGAATTTTTTCACCAAATTTGCAACATGGGCTTTTTGGGACCCCACCTCATGAACAGTATCACTGTCATTTCATTAACTGGTCCTGAAAGGTGATTCCGCAGAGTGACAGCGAAATCACCTTTCGGGACCAAATAACTGGTGCGGCAGGAGGTAAGGCATGATGCCTCAGCCCTCCACGCCACTGAGCTGGCACCTCATAGAGAATTTTTAATGCAGAGTCTTGTTTTAGTTCAAGGATTTAATGACTCTTATTCAGTGTATTTACATTAAACAAGCATTTGTCAATGCTGAACATTCGCTGTTGGTATTACTGTTATACATGCCTGCCATATTTTTCTGTGTATACTCTTCTGCCTTTTATTTTGAGACATCACTCTCAACACAAATTTCTTATGTTCTTCCAGCACTGGTTCACTTCATTAGAAAAACAAGCATTTGTCAATGCCGAATGTTTGCTTGCTGGTAATGGTATTGGTAGTGCAGGAGTTAGAGACATGCATAATGGGAATGGTAGTGAAGTATTGAAGTAACACCAACCCCCACCCCCCACCCTGCAGAGACTGACAGGTGTTGGGGTGTACCTTTGGTTCACTGGCCATAACACTCACGCCATTCCACCTCGCCCCACCCTGCAGACACTGACAGGTGTATCAGTGTGCCTTGAGGTCTTCGGCTCTTACCCTCACCCCATTCCATAAGAAAATAAGCTGAGATGGGTGCAGTATAGGAGAATGGGGTGAATGTTAAGGCCGAAGACCCCAAGATACACCTCGATGCCTGTCAGTGGCTGCAGGGTGGGTGTGGAATGGGGTGAGCATTATGGCTGACGACCCCAAGTCACACCCTGTCAGTTTGTACAGGGTGGGCATTATGGTTGGAAACCCTAACACCCGGTTGTTTGTTAGTATTTTTGCTCCAAATTTTCAGCATGGGCGTTCTGGGACACCACCTCATGTATAGTAGCAGTATCATTTCATTATTCAATCCCAAAATGTGATCTTGCACAGCGAGTGTGCCATTCGGTGCCACAGGTGCAAAAACACATTTTGGGCAGGATGTGAAAAATGACAGCTATACCGTTCATGAGGAGGTGTGAATAAATGACAGTGTTGAAAATCTGGAGTGAAAATATGAAAAAGTGGCGCAGTTATGAGTGTGCGTAGAAATTGTGCAACACATGCTCATAAAGCAGTCATTTTTTGGCATGTTTTCACCAAATTTTCAACATGGCCTTTTTGGAACCTCCCCTCATCAACAGTGGCACTGTGATTTCATTAATCTGTCCTGAAAGTTGATTTCACACAGCAACCATGCCATTCTGTGCCACAGGTGCAAAAACACATTTCAGTAAGGATGCAAAAAATGACAGCTGAACTGTTCATGGGGGGAGGGGGGGATGGCATGTTGGAAATTTGGAGTGAAAATATTAAAACTTGATGAAGCTACGAGCGTGGGTAGAAAGTGAGCAATGGACATTTGTAACGCAGTCATTTTTTTGATTTTTTTTACCAAATTTGCAACAAGGGATTTTTGGGACCCCACCTCATGAACAGTGGCACTGTCATTTCATTAATCGGTCCCGAAAGGTATTTCCACACAGCGACCGCAAAATCACCTTTTGTGACCGAGAAATGAAATGACAGTGACAGTATTCATGAGGTGGGGTCCCAAAAACCCCATGTGGAAAATTTGGGACCAAAACTCTAAACACTGGCTGAGATATGAACCTACATTGAACCCCCCCCCCCATTGACTGGCATCATAGGGCTTACCATTATTTCTTCAGTTCCCAGTTGGTCTTTGAAGAGTGCAGATGTGTTCCCGGTCCACAGAAGATCACTACTCCCAACCTCTGGAGGTAAGTATGGGTGAGGGGGTGCGGGGAGGTGGGGTACGCAGATGGATGGTGCTGGTTGGGGAGGGGCGGCAGGAACGACAAGAGACCTTTTTCTTTTCTTTTCAGGTTTAAAACAAAAAGACCTCGTAGGACTGTTTTCTTTTTTACAGGTGAAATATTAATAACATGGATTTCAGCACACTGGGGTGGGCTCCCACTGTGCCAGAGTACTGGGAGGGATCAATGCCGAACCGGTTACTGGGCAGCTGAGAACATAGGGGCGTGGGGGGGGCAGTGAATACGACACCAGAAGTGGGCATCCCAGTGTTGGAAACATCAAAGAGGTACTTTTTTGGCACACTGGGGTGGGGTCCCAGTGTACCACATTTCTAGGGAAGGGGGATACATGCTGACATGGGGATGTTGGCAGCGTGGGATCCGCTAGCGTGATCATGCTTAAGTGGAAGTGCCTTCAGGTGCTATAAACTCCCAGCCCATACGGAGCTTAGGCTGTGACCTACTCCACACGGGTGGGAGAAAAGGAGTCAGCGGGAAGTGGAGGAGGCAGGGGAGGAAAGCGCCTCCTCTCACCTTCCAGAATTGCCACTCCGGCAGCACTATTGTAAATTCATTTATGCCCTACAGGCTTAATGTGTCAGCTAGGGGTGTAAGGGGCTGGAGAGGGAAGGGACCAGTGGGGTAGCGAGGGGGGGAAGACGTCAGCCAGACTGATCAGGACACAAACAGCTGTTTGCTGGGTGGTGGCCTGCAGATGAAAGGAAAAAGCCGCCACATGATTGGTGCAGCTTTTTCTTTTCAAGTGCAGACCACTTCAGGCAAAACAGCGTCATGATCAGCCTGGCTGATAATTAGTGCAATACTGTCAAGCCCCTTGCAGAGCACTCTGCATTGGGCAGACAATGCCACACCCCTCAGAAGTCAATCATCCCAAGAAGTTCAACACGCATGCATGGACTTAAAAAGGATAGGAAAAAAGACTTGATTCAGGGCACTGAACTGCAGTTTAATTTTGCAGTAGCCTCTGCATTTTATGAAATTTGATTTATTTTTGCTAAGTCAGCTTTGCCTCAGTGATAGATTTTCAGGGACACATTAATTACCTTTATTTTTGCGTAAAGTCATGCTTCTGAGCTAATCTATTTCAGGGTTATATTTACTACAATCTCTGTTAAACATTTGTTTAAACTTAGTCAATTAATTCTAAAACAGATTAAAGTGAATTAACTGTTCCCCATTTCTCTTGCTTCTCTCTACCATTCTCCATTCTCTCTCCCTGCCCTTAACTGCTCTCTGACTTGCCTTCACCACCCTCTGCTCACTTGTATATTAATCCCTAACTCTCTCTCTTATTTTCCAGCTCTGAGCCCCTACCCTGAGCAAATCTCCTTGCGCAGACCCCAGAGCTTTATACTAATGTGCCTCAACTCTCTAAGGTACGCTGAGCCCAGACTTCAGAGACTGCACCTTCTGTTGCAGACCTCTTTGCTGTTTCCAGTTTGAACTTGGCACCATTTTCTTTTGAACAAACTCTGAATCTGCTCAGTCTGTCTTATCCTGCCTCATAGAGGATTTTTAATGAAAAGTTTTATTTTTAGTTCAAGGATTTAATGACTCTTATTCAGTGAATTTACAGTGAAAAAATGATAGGAAAAAAAGACTCGATCCAGGGCACTGTAGTTTATGTTTTCAGTAGCCTCTGCAAATCCCGCTGCTGCAGTGGCTCCCCACCTGCCTATCCCGCCAACCTTAGCCTGCTGGTGTTAAATAGCAACCAAGGAATCAGGTGACTAAGTCCCCGAATCTCCATTGGCAGGTTATCATACACTGCCAATAGAGGGTGTAAAATAAAAAAAAAATGTGTAGAAATAGAACAGAGGGCTAGTGCTCAGAACCGGGTCAGAAAGTATCTGGAGTTCCTTGCAGCTCCTTACTGTCACACACATAGCCACGCTAGCTACACGTTTAACAATTAATGCAACATAGTCCCACTAGAATTTGACTACCCCTGGCCTTGGGATAGGCTCAAAGAAGCCTCTTATTACAGCCTTCCGCCTTGCTACCTCAGGGATCAGTCCTGGGACAGTCCTCTTTAATATCTTCATCAGTAACATTGCAGATGGACTGGTGGGTAAGGTTTGTCTGTTTGCAGATGACACCAAGATCTGCAACAAGGTAGATGATCCAGATGGGGTGGGCAGAATGAGAAGAGATCTGGATAAACTAGCAAAATGATCGGAAGCGTGGCAATTGGAGTTTAACGCAAAGAAGTGCAAGATCATGCACATAGGGAAAAGAAACCCTGAAGCCACCTATAGGCTGGGAGGGGAGCTGCTGGCAGTCACAAGGGAAGAAAGAGACTTGGGCATCATCATCACCGTGACCTGACATCATCCAAGCAGACCACTAAAGCAGTAGGTAAGGCTAGGGTGATGTTGGGGTGTGTTAGTAGGGGTATCACAAGTCAGAAGAGGGAGGTAATAATCCCTCTTTACAAGACACTGGTTAGGCCCCATCTGGAGTACTGCATGCAGTACCGGAGGCAACACCTTCACAAGGACATTAACCAAACTGAGGCAGTCCAGAGAAGGACAACCAAAATGGTGCAGGGACTGCATCAGAAAACATGTGAGGATAGATTAACATAGCTCAATATGTATACCCTCGAGCAAAGGAGGGAGAGAGGTGATATAATCGAAACATTCAAACACCTTAAGGGCATTAACAAGGTGAAAGAGTCTAACATGTTTCAATATAAGAAAAATAGCAGGACAAGAGGACACAGCATGAGATTAGAGGGAGGCTTAAGGGGTAATGTGAGGAAATTCTTTTTCACAGAAAGGGTGGTGGATGCATGAAACAGCCTACCTCAGGAAGTGGTGGATATGAATACAGTGCAGAGCTTCAAACAGGCATGGGATAGGCATAAAGGAGCAATACAGTTGAGTATGACTAGATAGGCCATTGACAGAGCAAAGGCTGATGGCACATTCATAAGGTAGAAAAAGGAATGGGCAGACTGGATGGGCCTTGCGGTCCTTATCTACCGTCAGCTTCTATGTTTCTATGTTTAAGCTATTATGGGCAGTGATACTCACACTTCTGGTAATGGTTAATAAATACCCCTTCCTAATCACCTCACCATTGAGGACACGGATCTTACATTGACAAACAATGGTACGTACTCTACGCCCCCCTTGCTACAAACAAGTGTCAACACTGCAGTAGAGCCCCTATGTTGCCTCTGGTTATATTGGAGCTCCTGATAGACTCAAGTAAATACAAGCCTAGCCCCTGCTCACCTGTGCCTCCAATACCTATTCTACCTAAAGTAAAACACTTCAAACACCGCCTCCATAGGGTAAAAACATTGTGGCACATTAACATCAGTATAAAAAAGTTAACCTTTATTTTATTGCTGTTTTTGGGTAATGGTCACCCAAATTCCGGTCCCCTTAACACCAACACTAAGCCATGACACAAGAATGGCTGCCTGAAGATTGCATCCCTAAACATCGGCCGTCTCCTGCCAGAATTTTCTCAATTCCAAGCCTGGGCTCATCAGCAAAGGCCTGACATCATCTATTTATTTTTATTTATTTATTTTTCTTATTTATTTGTATTTCGGATGACGCCTTTGAGCTGAGGGCTCTTTTACATAGGTTCCACGTCAAGGCAATAAGGACAATAAGGTACAAAACATAACATGATCATTACAATGGAACTTACAAAAAAAAAAGACAAATAAGGTTACAATAATAGCAGCCAAAGGCATTGTCAAGTAATTGTGTTGCGAGTTAATTATTCAGTACAAGTCATAGGCGGCTCAGTGACGCTTTGTTAGGAGTGGGTTAGTGGGAAAAGAGAAAGAAGAGTGGTGGTGAGGTGGTGGTATGGGAGACAGAGAGAGGGAGGAGGGAAGAAATGGGGAGGGCATTGTGTTGGGTATGTGGTAGACGGGAAACAGCAAGGGAGGAGGAAAGGCGGGATGAAAAATAAAAGGACCCAGTAATGGGGGGTAGGAGAGGAGGAGGAGCTGAGGCAGTGAGAAGGGATGCTTGAGGGTAGTATTCCTGGAGGGGATTATAAGAAGCAATCACAGAAGACACCAGCCACGAGGTGTTGACGCAGTTTATATTTAAAAGCACCAATCGTGACAATGTTGGAGATTTCTGTAGGTAGCAATTTGAACCATGTGGAGGCTCTGAACCAGGTGGAGACTCTGAACAAGTTGAACCAGCTGGAATCATCTGCCTTACTGAAACCTGGCTAACACACAAAATAAAGAATAATGCTGTAATATTAGTGGGATACACTATATTCAGGCTGGACAGGAAAACCAGAATGGGAGGGGAGTGCCTTATATACATCAAGGACATTCTACAGGGGTGTGCGCTCCCCATAAGTGGTAACTCCTGTGACCATGAATTCCTAGCCATAAAAATCCTACTTGGGGCACACAGCAAACCTCTCATAATTACCTCCGTCTACCTTCTGCCAGGAAGGGCTAAAGTGGGACTGGATAAGATTCTGGAGAACATCAAACAGATCAACAGAAACAATGAGTGACTGGTGACTTCAACCTTAACTGGATCAACAAAGACTCTAATCCTCAGAAGGATCTGGTAGCGAGAGTCTACCTCACACAAATGGTTGGTAAACCCACCTGCTGTAACTATAAAAATGGGACCAGATAACTCTCTCCCCACTTCTTGGTTACCTCAGCTCGCAGACATCAGAGTCTGTGACTTGCTCAAAGATGGGGAGAGTCTTCTCACTGTGGACATTATGTGGGAATATCGGTTGAGTGCTCCCTCTGTTTTTACAGTTTACCAGCTCGTCATGTGGTAATGCAAGGTTTCAAAGCATCTTTCCGCACACTAATGCCAGTGAATTTCTACAAATGCTCACTGATCTGGCTAATCTGTCCCACTCAGTAACTAAATTGTATGCCTGTCTCTATACTAAGGCCTACCCACATGTAAATGGTGCCTCTGAGTATTGGGCCTCTCAATTTCCACAATTACCTTTTGATTGGCGGAGGGTGTGGAAGGATACCTACACCTATGTCACTCAGGATCGACTACGTCTTATGCAGTTCCAAATTTTAAATAATTTATACCATACGCCAGTTAAGCTATTCAAAATGGGTAGGGCTCCATCTTCTACTTGTGTGAGATGTGGACAGGTAGAAGGCACTCCCTATCATATTTTTTGGGAATGCTCCAAGGTAGCTCCCTTGTGGGTGCTTATTAGACATAGGGTAGATCCTTTATTAGGTATCAGTGATTATTTTTCCCTAGAGATCTGTATTGTGGGTGATTATTGGAAGGTGGGGGTGAGGGAAAGGAGATACTTCCTGGCCTTAATTGCCTTAATCATTAAAAAGTTGGTTTTACACCATAGGCATGAGTCAGTATGTGTATCCTACACAGAGTGGCTGCAAGAGTTGCTTGCCAATCTTAGGACTGAGTGTCTGATTGCTGGCCTTCACAACCACATCTCATCCTTCAATAAAACCTGGGGTAAACTGCGCACACTGTACACCTTGCAGGCCAGTCCCAATCTCCCTTAGTGAGCAGACCATGCCCTTTCACTTGTTCCTATTACCCTGAGAATGGCTATGAAAATGTTTGTCTTCTTTGTTGGGTTCATGCTCAGCAAAGGGGTTGGTGCCACTCTGTGGGTGGGTGGCAGGGAGAAAGGGAGGGATGGAGAAAGCTGGGTGGGAGTGGGATGGGTATAAAGTAATGTTGAATAGTTGTTTGTACTGTTTTGTTATTATTGCTGTTGTTATTCTGGAAAAGCAATAAGGCATATTGAATAAAAAAAAATGGGACCACCACCCTAATAGACTGGATTCTGGCTAACTGCCCATCCAGGTTAACAGGAGTCACAGTACTTCTGGACTCCTTAATTGACCACTCACCTATAATGTGCTGCTGGACCAATAAGATGGAAAAAGTAGTACTCACAGTCATTGAAAACAGGGTTCTAAAAAACAGCCTACTTAAATCCTTAAAAGCGACTCTTGCCCTTATAAGATTGGTCCCCTCTGGACATCATTCAGGATGTGAACCTGGCCCTGCAATACTTCACTGAGTAATTCACTGCTGTCTGTGACACATATGCAACCATTCGCAAAAGGAAAATCTGAGGCACATGCAACAGATAGATCACTTTGGGCCTGCTGGAGCAAATGAGGGAAAGGGAAGTTTAGCACAAAACCAAATCCACTGCCACTGCCCAGGATCACCACGCTTACTGGGCTGCAAGAAATAAATGCACCCATGACATAAGGTTGGCCACAGCTAATTATCATAGAGAACAACTAGAGAAAACCTGGAGAGATAGTAAAAAGTTCTGGGGTAATATAAAGTACCTCTTAGGGAAAGAAGACAAGAAACTGCCCACTCTGCTCAACATAAAAGGAAATGTCACCCAGGACCTCCTCCTGATTGCCAGCTCTTTCAACATAGCATTCTCTGACCTGAGACCTGTCCTTCCACCCGACTACCTCTCTTCACCCAACCAAACTCTGGATACCACCATGGTGAAAACACCCACCCTCCATTTTACTTCAAACGAATCTCTGTCCATGTGGCTAAGAAATATATACAGAAGGTACTTGGCAAAATCAGGCAAGGAAGTGATAATTTAGATATGAAATTGGTGTCCCTAATCCTGGATGAGGTAATAGTACCCATCACAAACATTTTTAATAAATCCCTCTCTTTGGCCAAATTACCCAATTTGTGGAGGCAGGTACTTGTCACCCCAGTTTACAAAAGCGGGGACCGGACAAGTACAGCAAACTACAGACCAGTCTCCATCCTATCCCCCTCTCCAAGGCTTTGGAAAGAATAATCTCAGACCAATTCACAGGCTACCTCCAAAAGTATAACTTACAATGCCCGGAGCAACATGGTTTTTGAAGAAAAAAAACAGTACCTCGACCACCTTACTAGATTTCACTGACTATGTCCACCAGGCTCTTGATTCAGCCAGGGTCATGGGGTCAATTTATACTGACCTCACAAAGGCCTTAGACAGTGTTAACCACCACCTTCTGTTGCAGCAATTACTGTAGTTAGGCCTCTCCACAACTGCGGTTGGGACTACCTCCATTGCAGGTTGCAATCCATAAAAATTGGGACGGCAATATCAGCAACAAGAGAGGTTTCACTGGGAGTCCTCCAAGGGTCTATTCTGGGACCCTCACTGTTTAGCCTTTTCCTAAATGGCCTACTGACAGCCTGCCCCAGTAAGATCATTATTTACACTGATGATGCAGTAATCCTGAACTGCAACTCCAAACTAGAACAGCTCACTAAAGATCTTCAGTCTACCATCAACCAGTTAGAGGATTGGTTTGGTGAGCAGAAACTACTGCTCAACTATAAAAAAATGAAGACCATGCACTTCACCAGCCACCAACACCGGAAAAAAAAAATCCCAGCAACTTACCGTCAAAAACAATAAGGCGGAGCCCATAGAACAAGTCCTGGTGTTCAAATATTTAGGAGTCTTAATTGATGATACCCTATCATACACTCACCACATTGATCATGTGATTAAATCTGTCAATACCAGGCATGGGGTCCTGTATAGACACAGAAATTATTTCACTCCAGCAGCACTATGACTCTCAGTAACCAGATCCATACTGTCAATCATTGACTATGGGCTGGTAGTGTACAGCGCATCAACTGACATGGCTCCTAAAACAGTGTCCACTGCACTCAATAAGGCTTGCAGACTGATCCTAAGGGCTGACAAGCTCATGTATACTTGCAAACTCTTTGGACAAGTTGAGTGGCTGAATCTGAATACGAGGATCAAATTCCAGAAATGTTTATTGGGTAAAAAAGCACTTCTGGGTCCCTCCCCACTGTGTATCCTCCATATCTTTAACCCAGCCCATTCTCAACACTTTACCAGAAGCACTGCCTGTGGCTCTCTCTGCGTCCCACACAGGAGAACTTCATTGGGACAAAGATCTTTTGTCTTTAGGGCTCCTTTGTGGATGAATGAGCTCCCAGCTTCTATAGTAAACGCCATGACTTTGCCAGCCTTCACGCATAATCTTAGCATCTAGCAGACGACAGTACATGGGAGTGCCCCCAAGGAACCTAACCACCCCTCAGCTCCCACCCCCACATTCACTCACCAGGGTCCACTAACGGTCTACCCTATCTGATTACCTTTCCCAGGAAATCTGCTAGCTCCAACTAAGCACTATCCCCCCTCAACTGATGGTCCACCTCTTATCTCTCAGTCCTTAATACTGGCAGGCCAGGCCACCTAATACTATTCTGGACTCCACCCCTCCAACTCCCTTCCCCCCTCACATCCCAATACTCCTCAACCCTCCCCCTTTCACCCTTATCCATCCTCTCCACTTGTTCCTCCTCTCCTCCAACCTTCTCCCACCTCCTCTACTTCACAATCCTCCCTGCTTACTCCTAGTGCTGCTATGTAAATGACAAAGCTGTCTCCCGGCTGCTCCTGACACACTCTAGTGTCTCTACCAACTACACTACTCCTTGTGGGATTAACTATTAATCTTGATTTGTTTAGTGGTTTAATACCAACTTATCCTGAATTGTTAACCTGCAACCTGTACTCTAATTTATTGTGTTGTTATTATGTCCATGTACTGTGTTTGACGTGGAACTTTTGTAAAGAAGCTTTTAGCTCGAATGTACTTTCTGAATATATCAAATAAATAAATGAATCAACACAAGAACAGCTTGACCTTGGAAAAACTCACAAGTGGTGAAAGCTACAAGCGATGTGCCTGAGGTTAGACTGCTCGAATGTAGATTAATAATACATTACACGAGTCCCACTGCATGTCCTGTTTATAAAACAAGATGGTGTTTTTTTGAAGGGAAGATAATGAGCAGGTAGTGTTTATCCAACATTTGCATGTTAAATTCTGTGTTTTAAAATAAATTTCACATATGTTTAGATCACATTCTTTAAGATACTGGATTTGTGTCCATGCATATTGTATAAATATATACTGTATATAGACTCACCACTGTCATAGGGTCTCCTGTAATAAGAAAAGGACAGTAATCAGACATAGATTTCTACATTTATATTTAATGCTTTACAAGTATTTATTACACAGTATTAACAGTAATAACATAGGGGTTAGCAAGCCCTAGCACGAAACTGCTACTGTAGATGTTATTACCAAGGAAGGCAATTCTCCTTAGTTGGGAAATGTTTTGTTATAATGCCCCCATTCCCTCCGAATAATGGTGTTCAAAAGAAAATAGTTTTTTATAGGACTCGCCCTTTCCCTTTTTGTCCTCAACTCCAATTTGAATTATGTTCCCACTGTAAACTTTTTTCATCTACTTTTCTCTTTTTAGGCAGCAAGCATTTGTGGCAGCAAGTGATAGCTTTTGCCTATTGCCATCATGCATACTCTTTCATGCAGATTTTTAAGATGATTGTTACCTTAAGCACGTGTATCGGCTATGGTGAGGTCCAAGTAGTAACATGTCAAAACAAATGTAGTACCAGTTGAATTATTCCCTCATCAGTTTGCCCCACTGACAGACAGACAACCAGAGACACACACACACAAATGTGTGCAGTCAGGATGCTTTGTGCTGTGTTTGAGGCTTTTGAATGTGTGTGTGTTAACAGGAACCATACAAACTGGAAAGTATATTACTTCTTATAGAAACAGAAACATAGAATTTGACGGCAGATAAGGACCGCTTGGCCCACCCAGTCTGCCCATTTCCCTACCTAATGGATAAGCTGCAGATCCTAGTTAACTAACAGCCTACTTCTTTCTACCCCCACCCCCTAGAATTACCTTATGACTGTCCCGTGCATTCTTGAATTCCACCACTTTTTTTGACTCCACAACCTCCTCCGGAATGCCATTTCATGCATCCACAACCCTTGTAGTATTCATGTATCCTACATAATGGGGTTTATGCACTAAAAGTTTGATCACCTATGGACTAGTAGGCAACCCTAAATCAGATTGACACAAACCAGGGGTCCAGTGGACTCCCAGTGACATTCATGGAAGGTGTGTGCCCCTTATCCACTCAATCCCCCAGGCTGATCATGCAGTTATGCATGCAGTTGGTCCATAGGCAGAGGAGTGGTTCAAAAAGTGGGGGATCAGTCTCGGACATCATGCTATCAATACTGTGGGAAGGTGATACTACTACTACCATCAATGGTTCATAGTACAACATTGTTTTCTGGTCTTTTAATCAGTTCCGAGGGATGTATTTTCATCTGCGCCATCGCTCCCTAAATATAGTAATAAGAAATATGTACCTTAATTTGACAGACTTGTAACTTTTGTGTATGAGCTGAGCAGCTGTAGAGTGCTGCATCTGCAGCCCAGCCCCTAAAATATGTCTAATGTTGTTACAAACTAGGGAAGGCCAAGGGATTTGCAGGTGCTATATGCAGAAACAGTATTAACAGGATTGGTAGGGGTTGGGGGCTCTCCAAATGTAGCAGCATTATTTTTGCTGGCAGGTCTACATGTATGGGATTAATTATAGACCCATACATACAGAACATCCAGCAAAAGTAATGGAACTACATTCAGAGTCCCACTCCCAATATATCCTATTAATATCTAGGGCTGTGCGAATACCAATTCCTGAATATCCGGATGAATATTCGGTATTCGAAGCCAAACTATTCGGTATTTGGGAGGGCTGAAAGGGGGGTATTTAAAAAGAGCACCCCCCCAGCCAGCATTAAAATAAATATTTTATCCCTCATGTGTGTAGTGGTCTGCCCCCCCCCACCCGGCCGATCGCTGATCCAAAATGAAGAATCCTCCCCCCAGCGAGACACTCACCTATACCCCAGTCCCCAAATGTATAAAAATAAAAAAAAATTCCCTAATTTCCCTGGTGTCTAATGGACCCATCACCCTGTCTAGTAGTGCCCTCTGACCTCCCCCCATGACCCCACAAGCGGCCCATCCAGCGGCTGACCCCTCCGCTCACTTCCTGAGCCGGGCAGCCCGACTGAGCCTTCAATGAATAGCAGGTACTTGTACAAGCACGCTCTATTCACTGACAGATTCAGCCAGCTCACACTAGCTACCACTGCCAGAGGAATGGAGGGAGGGAGGAGCTGCCCCGGTCACCAGCGAGGGAGGATGGGATGGGATGGAGGGAATGCCGTTCTGGACCCAGTAGTCCACAATGCCATTCCCCCCATCCCACCCCACCTCCCACAGGTGACCGGAACAGCTCCTCCTTCTTCCCCCCATCCTCTCTGGTAGTGGTATTAGTAGCAGTATGAGAGCTGGCTGAATCGAATGAATGGGCGCGTGCTTGTATAAGCATGCACTCATTCATTGAAAGCTCAGCTGGGCTGCCAGCCGTGGAGGTGAGCGGAAGGCTGTGCTGGTGGCCCACTCAGGGTTGTGGGGGGGACAGAGTGGGGGGCACTACTTGACAGGCTGAGGGGTCCACTAGACACCAGGGAAATGAGGCAATTTTTTTTAGTTTTTGTTCATTTGGGAATGGGTAAGATTCTCAGTGGTTAGGGTTGGAGTCTTCATTTTGGACTGGTGATCGGCTGGGGGGGATGGGACCACTAGACACCAGGTATTAATATTTATTTTAAACCTTATTAAGAAGGTAGAGAAGGCTTTTTTTTTCTTGTTTAACAACCCCATGTCCGAAAACCGAATACCAGCTGAATAGGGGACAATTCAGTATTTGGCTCTGAATATTCGGATAGCCCATTATTCATGGTATTTGGAAAATGATATCTGGCTATTGCATAGCCCCATTAATATCTACATAGAGCACCTGCAGCCTGTTCCTTACTTGGTTTCCTCATTATGCTTATTTTAGGGTCATGGCTTCTGCAGCACTCAGCAGCCACTTGGCTTGTGTATGGAAGTTGCAAGTCAGCAAACTTAAGGAAAGATTTATTTTAAAGCTAGCTCTTTGAGCAGCCTATTCCTTGGTACAAGTTAAAGCTAACAAGTTGGGCAGCCAACTCCTTGGTAAGATTTGCCTGCCTGGAGTACGTCAGCTGTTATCTGAGATAATGTACACACACGCCCCGCACACACACAGAATCCCAGAACATCTACAGATCACGTCCCCCTGCATTCACTACTGGACTCTGTGTTCTCATTGGCCAGATCAAATCTAAAATTAGGTTTTAGTGAAATCAATGGTCTTACCAGCAATATACAGTGGATTCTAAGCAATAAAACAGTCTTTCAAGTATCCAGCTTTTTCTACAGAGTAAATTCAGCCCCTTGCCTTCCTAATAAAGATGGATTATAAAAAAAATAAGTGGGCTTTATCTCCACCACCCTCCTCACATTCAAAAATATCTGACCTATCCAACCTCCTGGCATGGCTGGAGAATAGTGGGTCCAAGAAATAACTTAGGGTGTGGGGCTCATGCTTCTCTGTAAACATAACCACCACTTATCATTAGGTTAAGTTTTTCAATTTTTCTTTTCTTTCTTTATAACCCTAATCTTCACTACTACATTACTATGTACATGGTTGCAAAAGCCAGAGAGGCAGTTACTTCTGGACCTGTTTGTTCTTCCCAGTTTAAAACTGCCCTAGATAGCTTCTGGCAGAGAACAACAAGAGAGAGGAGGTGCTGAGAGAACGATACTACTCTAATGGGGCTATATAGCCCTCCACCCATAGCTAGTTCTACTTTTATAGGCACAGGATTTAACTGACAACAGGAACTTACTGTTTGGGAGCAAGAAGGGAGTGATCACTGAGGCACAAAAGACTCACCATCCTAGAAGGAAAAGAGTAGCTCTCCATCCCCCTCTAGCTGCTGGAGGTCTAACTCTGGGCAAGTAAGAAGGAGAACACTGAGGAAAATTGGAGCTTCCTGCCGCAGAACAGAAAGATTAGGAACTTTAAGGGCACAGAGGCAGTAGGAAAGTAGGGAGAAAAAAAAAACATTTATATAAAAATGTAAACAAAAAAAATAAAAAATAAACAGAGAGAGAGGAAAGAGGAAGTATACAAAACAACAGTTAAGGGGCCACAAATAAGATATGATGGGAGTGGTGCAGTGCAGTGCAGTGGCTGTGGAGCAGCAGTCTTCTGGGAGATGTTCTGGAGCATGTGGTGTTGTCTCATCTGCAGGCACCTCTCTGGGCTGAGGGAGGAGGTTGCTCATCTCCAGGCTGAGTTGGCCAGGATTTGGGTGACCTCCTCTCCCACCCAGGGACCACCAGGGCCACTGCCCCTACCTCAGAGGTTGTCAAGAAAGAGGAGTAGTTGGACCAAGGTGGGCTCAGGGAGATAGAGGGTGGTGGAACAGAGGCACATTCCTCCAGCTGTACCGCTCCACAATTCATATGCTGTTTTGGTGGAGAGTGATTCCTCTATGGAGGCACCTGCAGTGGAGACCAAGGAGGATGCTGGGAACCGCCACAAAGGAGACCCACAGGAGGGTGGCATGAGACCCCACAGGGGAAGGAAACAACTCCTGATGGGGGACTCAATTGTTAGAGGGGTAGAACTGGGGGAGGAAGGAGAGATGGAGGTAAGGTGCCTGCCTGGCACCATGGCTTGGAGGGACAGGGAGCGAATCCTCAAGATTGCGGGAGCAGCTGCATGAGGGAAGGAGCTGGATGTCATTGTCAACCTAGGGACAAATGACCTGGCTGGGAATGGGATCAGAGCAGTGCAAGAGAAGACTGAAGAGTTGGGGAGGGGCCTTAGACAAGTAGCACATACAGTAAACTACTCGGAGGTGCTGCCTGTCTATGGCAAGGGTAATGCTAGTGTACTCCACACCATGGGATTCAATGAATGGTTGAAAAACTGGTGTGGAGCTCAGGGTTTTGCCTTCATTAGGGACTGGTGGCCCACCTGGAGGGATGCAGGCCTGTACTGGCATGATGGTCTGCATCTGTCTGGGAGGGGAGCCTGGATCCTAGGTGATATATTTAAATGCTTCATTGGCAAGCATTTAACCTAGCCAAGGGGGGGGGAGGCACTGAAAAGGAGCAGAGAAAACCCAGCCTCCCCCCACAAAACACAGTAGAGAGGTAAACACCAAGGTAGAGAAGTCAATAGGGAGCAGGACAGGGGTAAATGCAGAAAAAGGCAGCAAAGACAGGGATGGGGCTAAAAGGGATAAGGCCATCCCATCAAAAAATGGAGGGTGATGAGTACCAATGCTCATAGTCTGTATAGCAAGCTCCCTGAACTAGTGGCCTTGATGGAAGATGGACACTTGGATATCGTGGCAGTCACAGAAACACGTGAAGGAGGAGTAGCTCTGTATGTAAATGATGGAATCAAAGCAATAGAACTAAGGGATAAACAGGGAGTAGAGGAGGCACTGTGGGTCACCCTGGAGACAGGAAATGGCACCACAATCCACATGGGGGCTGTCTGCAGGCCTCCATCTCAGGGAGAGGCAATGGACAAGGAAATGATAGGAGGCATTCTTAGAATGGCAGAGAAAGGGGAGATATTGTTCATGTAGGACCTGAATATGCCAGATGTTAACTGGAGCACCTTTGCTGCAGCCACATCCAAGAGCAGGGTTATTCTTGATGCCCTACAGGGGGCATGCCTCAGACAGCTAGTGTTGGAACCCACTTGGGAGGGAGCAATCATAGACCTGGTACTGTCAAAAGGGGACAGAGAAAGGATCTTGGATTTAGAACTGGGTAGCCATCTGGGGACAAGCGACCACCAAACAGTGTGGTTCACGATAAACACAGCCATAGAGTCAAGCCATACAAAAGCAAGATTACTGGATTTTAGGAGGGCTGACTTTGGGAAAATGAGAGAGGGTCTCAGAAAAGCACCAGCAAATGGGCAAGAAGGAGGGATGGAAGAACAATGGGAAAAAATCAAAACAGCCATCACAGAGGCAACAAGCCTTTGTGTGAAGCAAATCAACAAAACAAAATGAAGGAAAAAAACACTATGGTTCTCAAAAGAGGTGGTGGGGAAGGTTAAGGAGAAAAAGGTAGCATTCAGGAAGTATAAGGAAACACAGAAGGAGCAGGACAGAGAACTGTACCAGTTAAAGCAGAAGGAAGCAGGGAAAGCAGTCAGAATAGCAAAAGGCCAAACTGAGGAAAAGATAGCCAACTCAGTTAAGAAGGGGGATAAAACCTTTATATAGGTACATTAGGGAGCGAAGAAAAGACCAAGGGAGGGATAGTGAGGCTTAATAAAGGAAGGGAGGGTGGGCAGGGTGACAGTGAAAAAGCAGGGATACTAAACAAATACTTCTGTTCAGTCTTCACAAAAGAAGAGGAGAGGGAGATACCTAAATCAAAGAATAAAAGCACTCTGGATAGGGAGGTTGATACCAGTCCATTCACAAAAGTAAGGGTTCTGAAAGAACTCTTAAAACTGAAGGTGGACAAAGAAATGGGGCCTGATGGGATTCACCCAACAATTCTAAAAAAGCTAAGGGTAGAACTCGTGACACCACTGACTACCCTTTATAACAAATCATGGGAGGATGGGGTGGTACCAGAGGACTGGTGGAAGGCAGATGTGAGTCCCCTTTACAAAAGTGGGAGCAAGACAGAGGTAGAAAACTACAGATCAGTTAGTTTGACCTCAGTGATAGGGAAAATGATGGAATTACTTCTGAAGGAAAGAACTGTTGAGTTCCTAGAGGTCAGTGGGGCACAGGACCCAACTCAGCATGGATTCACAGGGGGAAGGTCGTGTCAGATGAATCTAATAGATTTCTTTGACTGAATGACCAAAGTAGTAGACCAGGGAGAGGCTGTGGACATGGCCTACCTAGACTTTAGCAAGGCATTTGACACAGTCCCACACAAAAGATTAATATACAAGTTAGCCAGCCTTGGAGTGGGCCCCAGGTGGTAGCCTGGGTAAAAATGGGCTGGAAAAAGGATGTAGAGGGTAATAGTAAACAGAGTCCACTCTGAAGAAAGGGGGGTTACTAGCAGGGTACCGCAGGGTTCAGTACTGGAATTGGTCCTCTTTAATGTCTTTATAAGTGACATTGCAGTTGGACTGGAAGGAAAAGTATGTCTCTTTGCAGATGACACAAAGATCTGCAACAGGGTCGATACAGAAGGTGGGGTGTAAGGGATGCAAAGGGACTTGGCAAGGTTGGAGGAATGGTCAAATGTATGGCAGCTTAGATTCAATGCAAAGAAGTTTTAAAGTAATGCACCTGGGAAACAAAAACCCAGGGGAAGAGTACACAATGGGGGGGGGGTGAGATACTAACAACAAAAATGGAAAGGCACCCGGGGGTAGTCATATCAGATGACCTTAAACTGGGTAAGCAATGTGAGAAGGCAGTAAGGAGGGCTGGCAGAATGTTGGGATGCTTAGGGAGAGGCAAGTTGTTATCCCTCTGTACAGACAGTTGGTGAGACGCCATCTGGAGTGCTGTGTGCAGTTCTGGAGACCCCATCTCCACGAGCACATAGACAGGATGGAGGCTGTCCAGAGCAGGGCAACTAAAATGGTGCAGAATCTACACCAGAAGACATATGAAGAGAGATTAAATGAGCTTAATATGTATACCCTCAAAGGGGGGGGGGGACATGATAGAAACTTTCAAGTACCTCAAGAGAATCGACAAAGTCCAAGATGGCAGTATCTTTCAGAAAAATAGATGTACAAGAACAAGGGGGCACAATTTGAAGATAGAGGGGGATGGCTCAGAGGTAATGTGAGGAAGTATTTTTTCATGAAGAGGGTTGTGGATACATGGAACGGCCTTCCTGAGGAGGTAGTGGAGTCAAAAACAGTGGGGGAATTCAAGAATGAATGGGACAGACATAAGGCAATTCTAGTGGCGTTAGGAAGAAATAGACTGTTGGTTAATTAGGATCTGCAGCTTATCCATTAGGTAGGGAAATGGGCAGACTAGATGGGCCAAGTGGTCCTTATCTGCCATCAAATTTTATAGTTCTATGTTTCTATGTTTCAGTTACTCCAGGAGTCAGGAAGCCTCACCCCAGATGCCATTACTTCTGTGCCCAGCACAGTTCACCAGTTATGCTGCAACCAGCATGGTTATAAAATGCTATAGCTATGCGATGCATTAACAAGCATAATATTTTATTTGGGTCAAAATTGAAACCTTCGTGACACTTGTCCCAATTCCCCACTCTGAAATGAATATTGCAGCCTTTTTTCATGTTGAGTCCACTTTACATTTCCTACACTGAGCTGGCAGTATAACCTAGAAAATAAGCAGCTGTGAACAAGTTTGGTACATATCCAGCAGGCCTAGGTTTGATTTCCACAGCCTCCACATGCATATTGTGTGACCCTGAGCAATTGTTCCCAGGTGCTAGATGAGTGAACACTCATTTACTTCATTTATGGTGTCTAAAACAAACTAGCATGCAGCAGACAGTGCTTCATGACTTTATAGGACAGTGGATGTACTAAAATCAGAATCACCTTGTAAATGAGCATCACTGAATAGAGCATTTTCCAGGTAACACACACACATACTCTTTGCTGTCCATTTTCAGGGAGGCGATTAAGCACTTGGCAATTTATAGCCCATGTCACATTCCATTGCAAGGGAAAGGCTGATTTACACATAACTAGGATATCAAAAAAAAAATGTTATTTCTGAATAATGCCACTTGTACCCTATGTATTTAAAGTGAGTTATTTGCAAAGTCTGTCACTGTATGATGAAGAGCTCTGCTGTAAATCTCTTGCTGGTCCAATAAGAAGAATTAGGAAAAGCTGAGGAAAAAGCAACTAGTTTTTGTGTGCCAGTGAGGGAAGGATATGTAGCAATTACTCATTACAATTCAGTGAGCTTATCTGACCTACTTCTCACTGACTTCCAGTGAATGTGTGGTGTGTGCCACACAAAACACAGACTTAAGATAACAGGCCAGTAAATCCTGTATCAGAAGGGGGGGGGGGGGGCCAAATGTATATTCCAACCCTTACTTTTGAAAGTGATAGGTCCGCTGACTCCCCTGACCCCCTGGCTCTGCCACCTATGAGTTGTTGCAGGGGCATGTCTGAGGGTGTAGCGTGTTGGGCACAGGATATGGCAGCAGGGACCCTGCTGTATTTTTTGCACACTCTTCCATGTCACCTGCTGGCTGTGGCATGACATGGAGTCCCCCCAGTACACTGCTCCAGTCCACCAGGCTGACGGGGGGGGCTGGAGGCCACCATTTGGGCACTCACTCGTACTTTGAAAATATTTTGCTCCCATGCTTGTCCAGAATCCCCTGCTCATGTGGAGCAGGAAATCCACTTCAGGACCCAAGATAGGCATCTG
Organism: Neoceratodus forsteri; assembly: GCA_016271365.2. Lineage (NCBI taxonomy): Eukaryota > Metazoa > Chordata > Ceratodontiformes > Ceratodontidae > Neoceratodus > Neoceratodus forsteri. The sequence continues at coordinate 261,372,601 of CM057452.1, read as the reverse complement.
ATTGGATGCCAGCCTGTGTCCCTTGAACCGCTTCCCACGCAGCTCTGTGCTGGGGTTTGGGACCATGAACAGGCATCTTGCAGAGGCACAGGGTAGTCCATACCATGCACCATGCGTCTGTCTGCAAGTGCAGAGCTATGTGTGCCGGGTACGCATGAATCATGCATACCCAGACCCTCAATAGTGCATAGTCACCATTATTATTCTTTTTTTCCCAGCATTTCAATGATCACCTCTTTCCACATACTCTTGACAATGAAAAGAGGAGTTCAAATGTATTTGCTCTTAGGCAGGTAAAGCACAATTATCTGCCTTTCTTTATGGGATTCGTATGGTGGTAAAATGTACAGTAGTTACTAGTAATTTGAGTTCATTTTTATGACATTGGAACCTTGGAGGTTTAGTGTGGTTAGGTGCTGGTGTACTATTGCCCTTTATTGAAGCTGAAGATGGGAAAGCAGTGGGGCAGCCCTATGTTGCTTCAAGAAGTGTACTGCGCTTGGTCAATTCAGACACCTGCAGCTGGTCTCACTCTAGCATTCTTGCAGATTTTACTAGTAAACCAGTTCTGTTACTTCCAAGTCAGATTACACATCCACCCCACACATGGAGTTTCATACCCATGATGCTTTGTGCTGGCTGGGAGACTTTTGATTGTATGTGAGTTTACAGAAACCACACACACTGGAAAGTATCTGCCTTTTGTATCATTTGTGCATCCTACAGTACATATTGGTCTTCTTTCTTATCAGCATTTGTAACATGGGGAAGAGAAAGAGTTGTGCTGGATTGGTCAACTTGCAACAGCTGACCATACGTAATCCTCAGTTCTATGTGTGGTACATAGCTCTGTGCTTGTGATACATAAAACTGAATGTAATGGTTGGTGCTTAGATACATTAGAGCTAGAACAGAACTTAGGACAGTGCTTGCAGGATGTAGGAACTGGATGATATGGTTAGTGTTTTGATACGTTAGCATTGGATATGAACATAGGTCAGGGGTTGTAATACATAGGAACTGGACTGGATATGACTGGTGCTTAGATGCTTTGAACTGAATGAGCTATAGTAGCTGTTATAACTTGATGTTTTGGCCTTTCTCTGTATCCCACCTTTGGCCTGATGCTTAGTTGACGGTGGAATGGAAGGACCAAAAAGAGAAGTAATCGCTAGATGATTACCTCCTCCAACTCTGGAAAGTGTGGCCATTAACACGCAGGAGAGGAAAAACCCCCTTGGGGGAAATCTCTGAGGACCCATGGCTACTGACATGCCTGTCCTCGGGACATACTAAAGGAGAGTAATCCTAAATAAATTAAAAGAAATAAGTCTTAGAATAATCCAAATCTTGAGTCTTGATTGAAAAGTAGATCTTGAGGTGGTTGCTAGTAAAACCTTGTAGTTGAAGTACTGATGATAAGTGTCCATGTAGAAAGCCAGTAGCACGCCCGGTAAGCGAATCCTGGTCCAACATCCATAGGAGTATAGGTTGAGTATGTTTCATAAGGTATGGTCAGTCAATTGTTGGGAGTAGAATCTCGTCCTTAGAATGGCTGGAGTAAACTGAAGTGGACAATCCTGGAGTTTAAAGGAGAAAAGTCATTTCAGGAGACCGGTATGTTAGGCGAACAGCTAAGTCTCTTTTGGGAGGCAGAAGATGACTATGTCCTTTTAATCTTGAAATAGGAAGAAGAAGTAGCATCCTCAGCTGAGAGGATCTGAGGCAGACAGCAGCTAACAATAAATGTGCACTCGGCTGAGCAAGTAAACAACAAGTCTGTTAGAGGACGGCAACAATAGAGTTATACTAAGCCCCCACATGGGCTACCAGGAGTGGCTGGACTTCCACGTAGGTCAGCCAGAGGTATGAGTGGTGAATGAGAATCAAGCTAGGCCTCCACGTAGGCTAGCAGGACCGGCTGGACCTCCATGTAGGTCAGCCTAAGGAATGTTAGAGACAGGGAAAATCAAGCTAGGCCTCCACATAGGCTAGCAAGACAGTCTGGACCTCCATATAGGTCAGCCTGAGAGGGGGCTAAGAGAGACGGAACCTCCACTTAGGTCCATCCGGAAAATGAGGGGAACTAGCCAGTTGTCACATCGGCTGGTAGACTGTCAAATAAGGATGGCTGGAGGAAGGAAAATTCTGCAGAATGGATCTGAGGAAGCAATAAGCCTTATCACATATGGAGGATGTCTAATGCTAGAGCTGCAGGGTGAATGTCTGAAACAAATAGATATCCTGGCTGTCGAAAGGGGCAGCTGTTAGTAACAGAAGTAAAGTGGTATATCCCTGGAAATAAACTGGCACTGTAGAGATCCACTGAGTTGTCAGGAACATTGCAGAGCAGGGAAATTGTGAATCTATGGAATCGATAGCCCGAGGGAAATGGCTGAGGAGTATAGTACTGATGGGTGGAATGGGAATAAAGCCATGGAACATGGCTAATGGAAATACTGCAGATAAGGTAGGACTGAGAACCCACGGGTAGTTGGGCTGCGCAGGCAAAGGAGGAACTAGGATTTGGTAAACTGTGTTATCTGTGAATGATACAGCGAGAATAATGGTCTGATACACAGGCAGAGGGTGAATTACTGAGGAGGGAGTAGAAGTCTTGCTGTCTTGCTATTCACTGGTGGGCTTAACAGGTGCAAAAGCACAAGAGAGGAAATGAGGAGTACTGCATTGCTGGCAGGTTGGACAGGCAGAAGCATTCCCAGTATAGACAACAGGCTGATGAGGGTTAAAGCACATGAAGCAAATCCAAGGGGCTATCAACTGAAGAGTGAAGGCCTGGGGCATTGCAGGCCCAAGGAGTAACCAAGTAGAGCAGGCAGATAAACTGGGGAAAATGGACAGGCAGCAGTAATCTGGAGGACAAACATGGGAAACATATTACCTGCCGAAGGAGTACGTTGCAAGCGGGGCATCAAGAAGACTACCCCTGAAAACCAGCTGATAACTGCAGAACCCTGTGAGGAGCTGAATGAGCATTGAGTGCTAAGACCTTGCAGGGCAGATGGCAGGGAGCATTGAGCCATGATGAGATAATCAGGAGTTGGTCTGGAGGTAGTTCAATAATGCAGGGTAGTTCATTGGGGCAGGGTAACAAATAGTCAGACCTGCACATAGGTCAGAAAGCAGTAGGAACAGACAGGCCTGCATGTAGGTCTGCAAAACACAGTAGCAATGGTGGGACATGAACATAAGGCCGTGGACAGGAGCATTGGGGCTGCTGAAGAATCGAGTGGGGACACTATGCACACAGCCTATGCAGAGGTCAGGACAAGGACAGTAGAAGAGGTAAAATGGCATCCTCACAGTTTAGCATGAAAGGTCCTTTAGACTTGCCAATGAAATACTGCTGCTTGGAATCCAGGTGAATGAGCCAAGGAAAGAACGGCTCAATGGCTGCCATAGCAGAGTCTGGGAAAAAAACAAATCTGTGGGGTGCTAGGCTCTGCTCGTGAACTGGACTGAGAGACTATGCAATCTGAGGAGTGGAGAAGCCATCTAGCAGTTAAATGTGGGAACAGAGCATAAACTGCAGAGTGAAGGTACAATAGATGGAAGTCAATGTATGAGGCAATGGATAGCAGGTGCAGGATAATTTGACAGGCAGAGAATACGTATACAGTCCAGTACCAGGGTAAATATAGGAGCAATGTAGCCAATAACCTGTAAAAAATAAAATTAAGTACATGGTAGGAACAGTGACGCAATATGCTGAGCCCCATAGTAACCCGAGTAGTCCTGGGGAACAATAACTGAAACAAGAAAATCTGGAAGGGGAGAATTTCCCATGAGAGTACTGTAGATGGGCAGGACAGAATATCCATGCAGGGCTCTGATGTTCAAGCAGGAAAGGAGTAGAAAATGGGATCCATGATGATAGGCATCCAGGCGGTACACAGCCGCAGTGAGAGGCATGTCAGCAGTGCAGCAGGAAAATCCAGAAGTCCCCCACCACATTGAGCAACAAAGAAGGCGGGGAGTAAGGCATAATGGTGGTAACGCTACAACATGATGCTGAGCGAGAAGTGCTCTCAACCCAGGGAGCAGTGAGGAAGTCCAGGGGGAACAGCAAACAACATGGGGCTAGGCTGCATCGAACATGATGGACTGTGTGGCTTCATGGAACGACGGCTGCTTGGAGGAGAAAAGCAGCAGCTGGGAGACAGAAAATGAGTTGAGTGAAAAGGGGAGTGGCAGAGAAAGCAGCAGAGCAGGGCAGCATGAAACAAAGCAGCTGGGAAAAGAACGAGCACAGCGCAGTCAAGAGTGAGCGACTGCAAGGAGGAGTGCCCAAAACAAATGAAAAGAGGTACAGGGAAAAACAAAGGCAAATGGAAGGGGGGGCACAAGACAAAAGGGGAGAGAGGGCAGAGAGGGGGAAAAGTAACACGTCAGGCGGGGACAAGCAAGAAGGAAGCAGGAGAAGGGCACAGACCAGAAGAGCAAGGGAAAGAAAAGAGCAGTCATGACCAGCAGCACATGCCAGTGAGTGCAACTCGCTTTAAGCAGAGAGGGAATTGCCTGGAGGCCTAAGAAGGAGATGGGGGAGAAGCTATCCCCCTCCCCCATAGAACCACAGGCTACAGCCTTTCAATTAATGTATAGTTGTATCTGCTGATGTTGTCATCCCCATCTCACAAGAACCCTTTACGCATGCAGTAGTACCATTCAGTCTTAGTCTACAATTCATGGCCGGCCAACAGTTGGCTGTCAAATAAGAATAGATGTGCTTAAATGAAATTTATGGTAATTCTGTCATAAGTAGCTTGAAAACATTTATATGACTATGTAATGTGTTTTGTTTTTTACTTGGTCTATTGACAGAAACACATACCCTTTCAGTAACTACACAGTAATGTATGCCACATACGATTTTCCAGATTGCCTGATTTCTCAGATTGCCTTCATGTCTTTTTTAAAATATTTTTAAAAAATGTTAGGTGTAGTGCAGCTTTAAGAAATGCATTTACTGTATCTCTTCCTGTGTGTGTTGAGAACACTGTTCCTCCTATAAATAGAGAAGGCCTAGATTTCTGTGGTGCATGTTTCCTTATTACCAAGACCTTGATTTGTTCAAGGTACTTATTTTTTGGCCACCAAATACAACAACTGCTTAAACAGTGGGACCTACAAACCACAAAAGCACACACCATGGACCAATCTCAATCAAACCTGGAAGTTTCAGGTTTCAAAGTCTCCTATTTTTATGTTTGCTTGCACGCATGTGCAAGAAACATAGTGCCATCATCCAAGTTTTCGGAGGTGTGGCAGCCCTCTTCCAATTCAGTCAGTGTATTTGCAGGTGTGGCCGCAGTTCTCCAATGGCTGCTGGAGCTGTCTATGACAGCAGTCGAAAATGCAGTGGAGTACAGTTGAAAGGGGGAGCTACACTTCAGTGAGCAGCGATAAGATCTCGCCTGCTCATGCGCACTCCCCCTACACACACACACACACACACACACATGCACGCATACTGCTATTTCAGGCTACGTCCTCTACCATCCACCACCACCGTTTCCTTGTAACTACTGACAGTATGCAGAAATTGATCACCCTTAACCATCAGCTTATACTAATGTGTATCTTCTTTATAAGCAAGCGCACTGGCAATGTGATGTGCAGTATGTGTGGGTTCACCTAAATACAATCCATACATACTGCATGTCTGCGCATTGGACTGTCATTAAACTTTGAGCAGATAGCCTAGATGTATACATTGGCATGGTTGGTTGCTAGCAACTTGAAGAAACACTGAACTTGACCCATGCAATAAACTGCAGATGGACTGTTCCAGATACGGTGATAATACGCACACTTAGCTGCTCCACTCTCAGTCTTCACCTGAAGCTGTTTCAATAAGTATGCCAGCTTAAATCTGCTCGCTGACCTCATGTTGGGCTCCACTGTCCCGAACAATATCACAAACCTGAGCCTGAAAACTACCCCCATGCGTGCAGGCTGCTGAGTTTAACAAAATATTCTCAGCCTAAACTGCATTTTATAGGATCGAACTGGAGAAGCTGGTCGCTGGCTCGCTCGATCTGTACAGTCACTATTTAACCAAAATGGATAAACAAAACAAAATGTCAACTTTTGTTGTAGAGAGGTAAAATCCAATTCAGCACTGTCCCTGCTAAATAGAACCAATTAAAAGGATTTCGAGTCTGCATTTTGATTACAGTACCTGTGTGTTTTTCAAATAGAAATTGAATTCTGCTTCAGAAGCACTGCAGTATTGGTTGGTCTGGAAAACACTTAGTCGATAAAGGTGGGTCAAATTGCTGCTTTAAATGAAGAGGTGCCTTCCCCCCCCCCAGCTGTCACTCTCTGCCACATCACAGAATCCTTCAGACAGAAAAATAATTGGCCATTTTCCTTGTTTTGCTTGGAACTGGAAAACTCGGGGGGAATTATTACACCATTAGAAATCTGGGACAATCTTTGCAAAATGCTGTGACTTTGAACTATCACCTTTTTTAAGAGGATTCAACTTGCCCGTGTTTTCAAGAAATGTATTATACGGGGGAGGTGCACCCCAGTCAGGCCCCCCTCTCACTCCCCCAGCTCAAACTGCCCTTACTATTGATTTTTCTAAGGGCCATTGTGGCGACATTGAACATACTCGTCATCGCCCCAAAATCAAGAAGATAATTACATATTTTCTTATAAACCGATTAGCGACCAACTTTCAATGCCTTTAGACGATACGTGAAGGGACAATCCCCTTTTGGGTAACCGTGCCCGTTTTTAAAACTGTTTGGTGTACATTTCTATATACCGGTATATAAATACTGTTCTTTTCTGTCTCGCTCTGCACAGTATATTATGCATATAAACTAGCCTCGTGTACAAGATTTGTAAGAGAGGATAGAGAAGTTCATGTCCAAGTCATGGAAATCTCTTTTAAGAAAAACAAACATCTTATATGTGTGTGTGTGTGTGTGTGTGTGCGAGATGAAAGGGGAAAACAAACACCATGAGCCTGAAGTTTCCACCTCTTAAAGCCCACTCAAATGCACTGCAGTTGAAAGAGATGATATTGTCAACTAATTTACAAGAACTGCGCCCGATTGGATGGCCCCACGGCAACAGGTAATTTACTTCAATAGCAGTGTTTCCTTGGCCTTAGATAACAACTCATGTATAGGAAGGCAAATATGATAGAACATTTTAAAAAATGCAAAATCTAATAATATTAACTTTTTCCGAAAAATAAGAAAATCAAATGTTAACAAAATACCAGTCTCTACATGCCAAAGCAACAAGAAATGCTCACGGATCCATATATTGTTTATAAAGAGAAAGATCTGGTGAACTTGACATAGTAAAACATATAAACCAGATTTTATGGCACAACGTGGAATGCGTTCTGAGAGATTTTTATTTGGCACAATTACTTAAACCAGAGTATTAATACTATTAGATGCCTGTCAGGGCGCATCAATTGTCTTAAGGGTATGTGATTCCCCCAGATGTCGCTAGCATATAGCCATACACGCATTACACCCTAATCTGTTTAATATGAAAAAAATAAGTGTTATTAAAAGATATCACATACATGCAATTTAATCTAGACAGACTGTAGAAAAATATCTATATAAATGTTTATTGGAACTTGCCAGCAGGCTGAGCCCATGATGGCGGCAGTTCTGTGCTCTCTTGCACTGTGTACGAGGCTCGGGTTATGGTATGTATCATATGGTATCTTGCCATTACACCCCCGTCTTCTTTACACAGAATGGCTGAAGGTCTGAGCTGCACATTTGTGGGGTTGAACTTAACAGGCTGCTTAAGAGAGGTCGCTTACTTGCTAATAGGCTGCCGATTCGGTATGCAAATCGGAGGAGTTCAAATGAACTTGTCTTGGAGGAATCCACAAGGATGCAAAGGCTGGCTAGTGCCTCATTCGCTGCATTCCACACAAAGAATAAAGACATTACAAAGAATACAGATCCCTTATTCAAAAATTCAATATAGTTCTGCATGCCTGGTTATATTTTTTGTTCTCACTTTAAAGGATGACAACATGCTTTTTTCTAGCAAACCAACTTATTACGTAAAAGTAATATTAAAATGTACCCTTACGAAGTGGTGTTTTTTTTTTTTTGTTAATACTTTTCTCCCCCATTAACCGCAACATACTGTGTGAGGCGGCTCTAGGGCAAATTAGTTTCAGCACAGTTCTCCGCTAGCTACCTATGCACAAAACAAACCGAACCTTTTCGTACAGAAAGCAGTCAATTCACTATATGTCTATAGCTCACTTTTTGTTTTATTTTTAATCAAAGGTGTATGCGTAGAAAGGAATTCGACACTAAAGACTAAATAAGGTCTGAATGGTCAGGAAAGGGTTCGCTTACCCGATAGTATTAAACCAACTTCTTAGAAAAAGCCCCTATCACGTCATTTAATCTGCATTTCTAGAACATTGTTATTCCTTTACGACTTTATAAGCAGTGTGATTGTATGAAATGTTGTGAACGCACTACTCATCTGAGCAATACATTACTTAGGGACTGCAAGATCTAATAGTTTTTGTACAACAAAAAGTCGCCAGTTCTACCAAATCTTGTTCAAAAGAAAGGATTCATTTTAAAAGGTATGTATTTCTCTGGAAGCTTCATAAGCATTTTGAAAGACCTCTGCCTGCCTCACGCTAGCCTGCTAATGCTGCATAATGAATTACAGGTGACTTTTAATTAAAGATGTCTAAATTAACATTACCTAAATCAGTCCAATGGGTCAGCCAGCCGGTTGCTTCCCTATGCTTTTTCTATCTACCTTTTTGGTCTACATTCACTTTCTCCCGGTCTCCCTCTCTGTCTTTCTGGTTATCTCATACGCCACTTATCCTCTGTTATTCTTTACCCGTCCACCTCTGTCATTCTCTCTCTCTCAGGCTAGAGATGCTGGCAGGCCCCTCCCCCAGAGCCGACACTGCCCTGCAAGTGTGACTGAGCCGATCAGATATAAGTGGCCCAGAGCAAGCAATTGTAGGACACATTTCAACTTGGCCTCGATCGCGCAGAGGGCGGAAGACTGGAAGTGGTTGCTGGTCTGTGTATTAGTTTTAGACTGGCGTGTTCCTCCTATCCTGCCTGGACCTTTTGACATTGCTCTCGTTCTATGTTTCACTGCTCGCTACTTGGGATACCGGGTCCGGGGTCTGTGCCCGCCCCACTGATTCTGCTCGCATGCTCTTGGCATCTTAGAGAAGGACAAAGAGGAGGATGCAGCTGGGAGAGGCCGTATTGTCCGCCGCATCCCACCACCACCATCACCACCCCCACCACAGCCTGCCCAAAGCTTTTTACTGCCCCACTACAGCAGAGATCAGCCCCGCCACTGAGTCCTGAAACGGCAGTGACCAGCCCACAGAGCACGACTGGCCCCTTGGCCACTGTACCAGGGGGACACAAGAAGTTCCTGGGTGGCAGCGGCATGCTGAGTGAGGCGGAGCCAGAGAACTTCGCCAAGGTGGGAGTGGAGGGGCCCCGAAATAAGGGCAGCTCTCCCAGTGCACCGGATGAGGAACCATCCATGGGCAGCGATGGGTGCTACACTTCCTTATGAGCAGTACAGCTGTCATTTTTCACATCTTGCCCAAAACATGTTTCTGCCCATGTATCGCACAATGGCGCAGTCGGTGTGCGAAATCAATGTATGGGACACATTAAGAAAATCACAGTGACACTGTTCATGAGTAGAGGTCTTAAAATGGCTATGTTGAAAATTTGGTGAAAAAATTCCTAAAAATTACTGTTTTATGAACGTGCGTTGTGCAGTTCCTACGCACGCTCGTAAGTTTGCAATTTTCAATATTTTCACTCCAGATTTCAACATTGCCATTTTATTACACTTTCTTATGAACAGTATAGCTGCCATTTTTCACATGTCGCCCAAAATGCGTTTCCGCACATGTAGCGCACAATGGTGCAGTCGGTGTACGGAAGCAATGTTTGGGACAGATTAAGAAAATCACAGTTATACTGTTCATGAGCAGAGGTCTTAAAATGGCTATGTCAAAAATTTGGTGACAAAAGTCCATAAAATGACTGTGTTACGAGTGAGCATTGCACAGTTTCCACGCACCCTCCTAAGTTCATGACTTTGTACAATTTTCAGTCCAGATTTTCACCAGTGGCATTTTTCCCACACTTCCTTATGAACAGTACAGCTGTCATTTTTCATAACATGGCCGAAATGTGTTTTCACCCTTTCAGCGAGAGATGCGTGGTCGCTATGGAAAATCATTGTTCGGGGCAGATAAAGAAAATCACAGTGACGCTGTTCATGATTGGAGGCCCCAAAATGCCTGTGTTGACAATCTGCTGTAAAAATTCCCCAAACTAATTACATTACGGCTGTGCGTTGCACAGTTTCTATGCACACTCGTGACTTCACCAGTTTTTTAATATTTTTACTGCAGATTTGTAACATTGCCATTTTTTACACCTCCCCATGAACAGTACAACTGTCATTTTTCACATCCTGTTCAGAATGTGTTTTTGCACCTGTGGTGCTAAATGCCATAGTCGCTGTGCATAAGCAGCTTTCAGCTAACAAACTGATATTGCCACTGTTCATGAGGTGGGGTCACAAAAAAAACATGTTGAAAATTTGGACTGAAAATACCAACGAATGCCTGAGGTGTTAGGGTTTCCAACCATAACGCCCCACCCTGTAGAGTATGATAGGCATCAGGGGTGTGACTTGGGATTCTTGCCTGTAATGCTCATACCATTCCACACCCTGCAGCCAGTGAGAGGCATCGAGGTATGCCTTGGACTCTTCGGCCCCAAAGTTCACCCCATTCTCCTATACCGCACCCATCTCACCGTATTTCCTGATGGAATGGGGTGCGCATAAGGGCCAAAGACCCCAAGGCACACCGTGACACTTGTCAGTGTCTGCAGGGTAGGGTGTGGTGAAATGGCATGGCCGTTATGCCTGACGACCCAAAGGCACACCCCAATGCCTGTCTCTCTCTGCAGGGTGGTGGTGGGGTTGTCTTCAGTTCAATACTTCACTGCCATTCCTATTATGCAGCTCTGTAACTTCCACACTACCAATGCCAATGCCAGCAAGCAAACATTTGGCATTGACAAATGCTTGTTTTAGTTATCGGGTGGCAAAAAAAAGGCTTAACATTTTCAAACACTGAGACTTGCATTTTTTTGCACTTTGCCTCCCCTGAATCGATCTACATAGAATCTACAGGATCAAGAGTTCCTGACACAGAGGCTGTTCTTCTGAAATTTCATGTAAATCATTTGACAGGGGACAAAGTTATTAATGTGCAATGTTGGCTGTAAAATTCACAGATAAAAAAGATGTAATCCTCAGTGTACTACCATCTGTTGGTTGTCCAAGGGAATTGCAGCAATAACTACCAGATCTCAAATCTCCTCTGCATTTAAATATATGCATTTCCCATAATGCACAGCAGCCAAATCCCAAACATCAAACACAGCAGAAAAACAGATGATTCCACAGTTTACAAAATGAAGTCAGTCAAAATGAGCACATATTTTGAAATGTTGATCACATCTGCATGTAATCAGTAATTGTTCACTGTTGCAGTCACAATATTTAGTTTTATTTAGTTCGTTTTTGTTGACAGAATAAGTGCACTAGACAAATTCTACTTATTTACAGGCACAACCGAGGGAGGGGGATACAGATAAATGCCAACTGATCTGAACAAGATTAAGCTGTTGGAGGTATTTTTAGTGAATGGGGAGAAATTTATTTGTTTATTTATTTGCTTTTGTTAACCGGGTAAGCACACTAGACAGCCAAGTGCCTATTTTCCCCCACTCTACTGCTAGAGGGCGCTGTGGTGGAATCTGTGAGCTCAGTTGCTGGCAGTCAGGAGATGGAAGAAGATGTCCAGAGAGCTGAGGAACAGGCCTCCTCTTTGGCCTATCTACTGCGAGAGGCTCCAATGGAAATGGATCAAACAACTTTGGAGGACCTGGTTTTGGCAGTGGAGGAACAAGTACAGCACCAGAAAGGAAACATAATTCACAGCGCAAGCACAGAGATGCAAGGCAAAGGAGATGGAATGGAGATGTCAGCAACAGAAATCAGAAACTTGATTGAGGCTGAAGAAATAATTGGGGACGGGGCCACTTGGAACAGGCGTTGTTAAGTAAGAGCTTGCCAAAAGAAAAGATGCCTGATTCTGAGAGCAAAGACACCGGGATGGGTGTACAACAACAGAAAGGAGAGCAACAACTAGACAGCAATCAGGAGAAATACAGCTTCACCAGACAACAGTCTCTCCGAGCCTTCAAGTAACTAAACTTACGGTGGCAGATGTATCAGATGGGAGTGAAGGTATGAGTCAGGAAAACAATAGTGTGCAGTTAGTAGAGCAGGGGGGGGACTTCAGTGATAAATCTGGATGCTGTTCAGTCTGTTGCCCCAATAGTCACACTAGTTACTGGGGATCGTAATGTGTTGCAAGAGAAATGTATTTCATTCATCATTGGTGTGTCTACCGGGGGATTGCTTAGAAAATTGTCAGGGAAAGAAAGTGTTGGAAAATGAGGGAAGGGGAAAGTTAAATCCCCTGAAACTCAACAAGAGCCTACAACCTCCCCGTACAGCAGGCATGGGTTGTACAGGCTGTGCAGGATGCAGGCTGGAAAAGAAATTCAGATGGTAGGGGCTGGGATGCTAATCTCCCCATTTTGTTAGGAGGAGTTGGGACTACTGAGAAGGCCTTAGTAGAAAGTGATAGTCAGGAGGGTAGGAATATAACTGCCACAGTATCTCAAATTACCCCGGTCAAAAATGTATAAATGGGATGGAATCTACCCCTGATAATGATGATGAGGTGAATCCTGTGCTGAAAAATATAGTGAGATTAGAAAAGGGAATATCCAAGGGTTTGGATGTGATAGAACCCCGATCCAGCAAGAAGTTGGACAGGATAGAGATCGGCCAGTAATGGTAAACTTACCATCTGAACTGGAGGTGGAGACCTCTACCCCTATGGATCAATCAGCATTACCTCCTAGACCACCTCCCAATGTATGGCACACAAATGTTAGAAACAGACTATTTCTAGAGAATGCGCAGCATATGGCAGCACCTGCAGTGAGACGTAATGCCGTGTGTCTGAAATATAGAGGGGACATGGCAGATCTCCCAGATAGGCTCTTTGTGGGGAAAGTATAGCTTAAAGAGAGCATGAAATATTATGCGTTCGAAGTGTAAGCATTGATACATATGCCAGGTGATTCTATTTTTGACATTAGTTTCAAGCATCCAGTAGGCCTGGACAGGTTTTGGAAATTGTATACGGATTTGAAAAATACTGAACTTTGGAGACCTTATTTGGCTATACCGCTGATGAAACCTAGGTTTAAAAAAATAACTGTCATTTTTAGGAATGAAGGAATGAACGTGGTGGATATCACTTATTGGCTTAAGTGACATTGTACAGTTAATGGGGCTCTAGAACCCATCTTGAATGAGGAGCATTTCTGGAAAGGGGGCTGGAGATATAAGGTTACCTTGCAACAAGAATCAGGTATTAACAAACATGAGCCAAACTGTCGCTTTTTGGAAAGAGATAGAGGGATAATCTTCTACCTAGGCTAGCCTCGGGCCTGCTATAAATGTGGGGAGGTGGGCCACCTCAGCAATATCTGTGAAAAACAGAAATGTGGCCTGTGTGATGCAAATCGGGCATATAGCAGCTCAATGTCAAGTACCGTCAAAATGTACTTTATGTGAAGAACATGGGCACACATACAGAATTTGCTCCTGGGCAGCACACAATAGCTTGAATATTACATTACAACTGGAGCAAGATGGCTATGTGGTAAATGCACAGAAAGACAGATTAAGGTTGCTAGAGCTGCTAACACAACCTAGATTGGACTCTCTGCAGACGCAGAAAGATATGCGCCCAAGTACTGTGAGGACTGTAGTTGGAAATATTAGAGAGAAAGAAGTCCTGAGCTATCATCACGGATAGTTCCAGTGGTACAAGGAGGACAAAATGGAGTTATAGTGCATACACAGGAGAAAGTGGCTGGTATATGGGTGGAGTCGGTAAAGAATGCACCCCCAGTGAAGTGAGAGCTACAGGGCCTTCAGAGGCGATGGATCCTGCCCAGGAAGCAATGATTGTTAAGGATGCAATGTTACCCAGTCTCAAGAAATGACATATCCTTCCAGAGAGTAAAGAGATCAAAAGCAGCAAGGCAGATCTTAGAGACTGTTCCTGGGGTGGGTGAGACAGACAGCATTCTGGTGACTAATTATTTTGCAGTACTAATGGATGTGGAGGAAGATGACATTGGGGGGGACTCTGATGTGTCCTCAATCACTTCGGTGCATCAAGATGTGGGAGATTTGCAGCCTAAGAAGTAACCGAAGCCCAAGAAGTGGAAGAAGCAAAAATGATACTGTTTTTTCCTTAGTGTTCTCTGATACTTTAAGTCCTCCATAGTGGAATATGGTCCTTTTTCTTTTAATTTAATATGGCAGGAAATATTAATATTATTAACTGCAAATGTGAACACTACTAAATCACAGGTGAAAAGAAACCTGACATTTGCTAGTTTAACAGAAGGAAAAGGGAATGTATTTTATATACAGGACACGAGGCTCCATACTATACAGGAGATGATGGCTGCTCAAAAGGAGTGATGGTGGGGACCTTCACTATGGTCATTGGGAGAAGATCAATGCTCAGGATTAGGGATCATGTTCAGGGGACTGGAGGTAAGGGTTTTAAAGGTTTTAGACCTATACCCAGGGAGAGCCATGATGGTAGATGTTGGGTGTCAGCGTGGCTCAGTTGGTAGCACATCCGCCTCTGGACCAGAAGGTCGTGGGTTCTCATCCCACACCAGGATTGGACTTGCACCTAAAAATTGCTGGCATCCGAGTACAGTATTGGGGGGTGCTGTACTGCTGGGGCGTACCATCCTTCGGATGAGACATTAAACTGAGGTCCCTTCTGCCCATCCTGGTGTTGACCTAGTGGGTGTCCAGGTGGAAGTAAAAAAACCCAGGGCACTCTTTGCAAAGAGCAGGGAACATTCCAGGTGTCCTGGCCAACATTCCCCTTCCCATAAACCGGTTCATGCAATTATCCAGGCTGTGTGTGGGTGATGATGTGTGATATGGCCGCCACCACACATTCAGTCACTTCACTACCAGTCTAGCATTGCTTGTAAAGCACTTTGGGATACTGTGTATGAAAAGCGCTATATAAATGCTGATTCTTCTTCTTATCCATGATGAAGTATACAGGCTAATCAACACATATGCATCACAAACAAAGGCAGATAGAGCAACCTAGTTTCACACTATTGCCCCATATTTGCACATGAAGAAACAGGTCCTATGGGGGGATTTTAATTGTGGGTTAACATAGAGGATTAGGGAAGGCAGACAAGCAAGATTTATAGTGATACCAATGCTTTACAAAAGATATTAACTAAACTATCAGTTGAGATATGTTTATGATACACTTCATCAAATAACAGAGCATACATTTTATAAAGGAACACTCTCCACAAGGATAAATTTCTTCTTTTTGTCTTGTGGAGTTCAGCCCCTTAGGGTATCGGTGTTACCCATAGAAACTTCTGATCATCTGGCATTGATGATGCTGATAGGGAAGAGTTCGGTGACTTCCTTTGGCAGGGGCTATTGGAAACTGAATGTGGAATTGTTACAAGAAGAGGAATATCAAAGGGAAATAAGGGAATTATTAGTAGCCCGGAATGATATATTATTTATGTATGGCTCGTATATTGAATGGTGGGAAGATACTAAATGGGATTTAAAGTCTTTGTTTATATCCCTAGCATGTAATAGGGAGCAGAACAAATATTTGAAGTATTTAAGTCTGCAGGTAAAATACTTGAAGGTTTTGACACTAATGAAGATTACGGGTACAGGCCTTAAGATACAGGTCACTGAGATCAAAGCACACATGAGCAGTTATTTGTGAGACAAGGAAAAAAGTACGGCAAAACAACAACAATTTGCAACAAGGGGGACAAAAGAGCAGGTGAACCCTTTTGGAACGGAAACTCAGACATCCACTAGGGAGCATGTGATGGCCTTGGTAAATGGAACAGGACAACTGTTTCATGATAGATGGGGGATGCAGCAAATAATACAGAAACATTTAAAAGCTACGTATCAGAAGGAAAAAAGGGGGGGGGTCCTTTCTTACAACACAAAAACACACCTATATTGACACTTCAGGAAGAATGGGGATTAATGGCTCCTTTTAGTTTAATGGAAATCCAGGAAGCAGTGTCACATCTATCGGCACGCACCATGCCAGGTAAAGATGGTTTGCCCAATGATTTTTATAAATCATTTATTGACATAGTGGCTCCATAATTGCTGTTAGTCTTTACGGCAGTTCAACAGGAAGATCATTTAGCTCGAAACATGAATGAAGGGGTAATGACTTTTATTTATAAAACAGGAGATAAGCAGAACATAAGAAACTGGAGACCTTTAAGTTTGCTGACATCCGATTATAAGACACTAACAAAAATCCTGACAGGCTAGCAACAGTTGCCAAAAAATTGATCCACCAAGTACAAACATGTGCAATACCAGGGAGGACTATTGGACAAAACTTACGTTATGTTAGGGAAATCATGGAACAGGGTTTGGAGAACCAACTGGAGGGCTACATCATGTCGTTAGACCAGAAAACGGCTTTTGATGCCAAGAGGCAAGAACATATATGGTCCACATTAGAACATTATGGTATTCCGGTACAATTCTGCCAGTTATTGAAAACATTATATAAAGAGGCTCAGCTGACCCCTTTATTGAATGGGCATTTTGGGATACCCATTTTTTTTTTAAATGGGGTTTGACAAGGATGCCCCATTAGTCCGTTGTTGTATGTTTTTGGACTAGACCCTGTATTAAGATTAATAGAAAACTCAGAATGGATTACATCAATACACACTACAACAGGGGTTGTTTTGTGGAAAATTACTGCATATGCAGATGACTGCACAATAGCAGTGGCTGATTTTGAATCTGGGAGGGAGGTGTTGAGATTACTAAAAGTTTTAAAGAATACAACAGGGATAGGGCTGAACAAAGAAAAAGGTAAATTGATGGAATTAGGAGACATAGGTGGACAGGTAGATTTCCCCATTCCAAAGGTAACAGGACACATTAGAATTCTGGGCCTACTTTTTGGTACATGGGAAGCAGAGAGTTTGAACCGGGAGCTGGTATATAATACTACATTAGCTAAAGTACAAAGATGGAAATCATAGAAGATGACAAAAAAGAAAAGAGTATGTTTGGCACGGGCCTATACAGCTCCTTTGTTTTGCATGTGTATCCACTCCCTTATGCTATGCATGCAAGAATGATGGGACTGTTTTGTTTTCAGTCCTATGGGGCAGCCGTCTGAATCCTGTAAAAAGAGCCCATATGTACAGGACATGGAAAACAGGGGGCTTGAATATGCTACAGCCCCTGGTATTTTTATTTGGGAATTTTTTTTTTCTACTATTAGGCCTGTCATATTGGAAATGGAAGGTATGGGGAAAAAAGGTATGGAACTTTGGGGAAGCCAGTTCCTTTCTGCATGGGGGAGGGGGCGATGGCATTGTACAGAGAAATTATTGCCAGTTTATATACAACTCACCCTGAAGTATGTTCGACAGTGGGGTATTGCATTGTCTGATTTTATGTCAAAAGATAAAAAGAAATTTTATGCATCTATTGTGGAGAAATGTTATTGGGAACAACCCATTTTTCATGTCCCAGATGGAATAGTCTCTCAAGACATAATTAATAGCATGACGGAATCACGTATCCGATTAAAAATGCAGGATGTGGCGTGGCTTTGTGGACATCAGAAGCTTAAAGTGAAGGGCAATCATAAGCACAAGAGAATGGAAGAAAGATTGTGTGGGGTGGAATGGTGTACTGGACAGACAGAAACAATGGCCAATCTATGTTTTGATTGTATATTGGTTCGATTTTTTTGGAAACAGCTGGCTACCTTTTGGGGGGAAAAGATCTTTCAAGACATGACATATGAAATTCTGGTACTGGGGCAGATCCCAAGGGAATGGGCACAATGGCAGAAAAGCATGATCATAGTTATTTTAGCCTGCATTAAATGGTCCTTGTGGCAGGTTAGATGCTCGAAGGTACTACAGAATATAGAAATAGGGAAACAGGATGTGCGTTTTAAAATCCAGAATGAACTTGACAAAATTTATCTGTATGAATATAATACCATGGGACAAGAAGCAGGTGATTATTTATGGAAGAATGTGTCATGGGTAGGATGAGGAGTAGGGGTATGGCTTAAGATATTATAAGATTGTTGAGGGTTTCCTCTACTTTGACAGCGGGACGGAGGAATGGTTGTTTTGATGGATACAAAAATGTGCTTTTAAATATTACTTGTATGCTGTACTACTGTGTTTTTCTTTTTATGATTTTCTTTTTTTGAGTTGCTATGGATTCTGTAGACTAGTATTATTTTGTATGTGAACAACTATGATTCTCTTATGTATTTTTCTTTTCAGTATGCGGTAATACTGAGTTATGGTTTTGTTTTATTATGTGAATTTATATGATGGAAATATGAATTGTATATACTGTTTTTGTTTTATGAATAAAAAATTCACCTACTCTTTTTCGATAAGTGTCATAGGATTTTTAACATCCACCTGAACTACCACCAGAACAGGCAGATGGGACCTCGGTTTAACATCTCATGCAAAAGACAACACCTCAGGAGTGCAGTACCCCCCTCATCCTGCACTACAGTGTCAGTAATGGTAACCCAAGTGATTGGTGTGGGGATAGAACCCACAGCCTTCTGATCTCCCAGCCTCAGAGGCGAAGTGTGCTACCTGCTGAGCCACTGACACTGCTATAATATAAACAAGCATTTGTCAATGCCGAATGTTTGCTTGCTGGCACTGGCATTGGTAGTGTAGAAGTTACAGAGCTGGATAATAGGAATGGCAGCGAAGTATTGAACTGAAGCCAACCCCACCACCACCCTGTAGAGAGTGGCAGGCATTGGGGTGTGCCTTTGGGTCGTCAGGTATAACGACCATGCCACTTCACCACACCCTACCCTGCAGACACTGACAAGTGTCATGGTGTGCCTTGGGGTCTTTGGCCCTTATGCGCACCCCCATTCCATCAGGAAATACGGTGAGATGGGTGCGGTATAGGAGAATGGGGTGAAGTTTGGGCCCAAAGAGTCCGAGGCACACCTTGATGCCTCTCACTGGCTGCAGGGTGTGGGTAGGGATGGAATGGTATGAGCATGACAGGCAAGAATCCCAAGTCACACCCCTGATGCCTGTCATACTCTACAGGGTGGGGTGTTATGATCGGAAACCATAACGCCTCAGGTATTCGTTGGTATTTTCACTCCAAATTTTCAACATGGTTTTTTTATGACCCCCCACCTCATGAACAGTGGCAATATCAGTTTGTTAGCGAAAACTGCTTTTGCACAGCGACTATGGCATTTGGCATCACAGGTGCAAAAACACATTCCGAACAGGATGTGAAAAATGACAGCGGTACTGTTCATGGGGAGGTGTAAAAAATGGCAATGTTGAAAATCTGCTGTGAAAATCTTAAAAAAACTGGTGAAGTCATGAGCGTGCGTAGAAACTGTGCAACGCACACCCGTAATGTAACTAGTTTGGGGATTTTTTTTACAGCAGATTAACACAGGCATTTGGGGACCTCCGATCATGAACAGCGTTAGTGTGATTTTCTTTATCTGTTCCGAACAATGATTTCCCACAGCGACCACGCATCTCTGCACTGAAAGTGTGAAAACACATTTTGGCCATGTTGTGGAAAATGACAGCTGTACTGTTCATAAGGAGGTGTGGAAAAATGCCACTGGTGAAAATCTGGACTGAAAATATTACAAATTCATGAACCTCCGAGGGTGCGTGGAAACTGCACAATGCTCACTCGTAACACAGTCATTTTATGGAGTTTTGTCACCAGATTTTCAACATAGCCATTTAAGACCTCTGCTCATGACCAGTGTCACTGTCATTTTCTTAATCTGTCCCAAACACTGATTTCGCTACCGACTGTACCAGTGTCGCTACATGTGCAGAAACACATTTTGGGTGAGATGTGAAAAATGGTAGCTGCACTGCTCATAAGGAAGTGCGGTAAAATGGCACTGTTGAAAATCTGGTGTGCAAATATTACAAATTCGCAAACTTGCCAGCGTGCATAGGAACTGCGCAACGTGCACTCCTAAAACAGTCATTTTGGGGAATTTTTTCACCAAATTTTCAACATAGCCATTTTAACACCTCTGCTCATCATCAGTGTCACTGTGATTTTCTTAACGTGTCCCATACATTGATTTCGCATACCGACTGCGCCATTGTACGCTACATGGGCAGAAACACATTGTGGGCGAGATGTGAAAAATGACAACTGTACTGCTCATAAGGAGGTGTGGTAAAATGGCAATGTTGAAAATCTGGAGTGAAAATATTGAAAATTTGCGAACTTACGAGTGTGCATAGGAACTCTGCAACTACACGCTCGTAAAACAGTCATTTTTAGGAATTTTTTCACCAAATTTTCAACATAGCCATTTTAAGACCTCTGCTCATGAACAGTGTCACTGTGATTTTCTTAATGTGTCCTGTACATTGATTTTGCACACGACTGCGCCATTGGCATTGCTCAACATGAAGCAAACATTTTGGGTAAGATGTGAAAAATGACAGCTGTACTGCTTATAAGAAGGTGTGGTAAAATAGCAATGTTGAAAATCTGGTGTGCAAATATTACAAATTCGCAAACTTGCCAGCGTGCATAGGAACTGCGCAACGTGCGCTCCTAAAACAGTCATTTTTGGGAATTTTTTCACCAGATTTTCAACATAGCCATTTTAACACCTCTGCTCATCATCAGTGTCACTGTGATTTTCTTAACGTGTCCCATACATTGATTTCGCATACCAACTGCGTCATTGTGCGCTACATGGGCAGAAACACATTGTGGGCGAGATGTGAAAAATGACAACTGTACTGCTCATAAGGAGGTGTGGTAAAATGGCAATGCTAAAAATCTGGAGTGAAAATATTGAAAATTTGCGAACTTACGAGTGTGCATAGGAACTCTGCAACACGCTCGTAAAACAGTCATTTTTAGGAATTTTTTCACCAAATTTTCAAAATAGCCATTCTAAGACCTCTGATCATGAACAGTGTCACTGTGATTTTCTTAATGTGTCCCATACATTGATTTAGCACACCGACTGCGCCATTGTGCGCTACATGGTCGGAAACACATTTTGGGTAAGATGTGAAAAATGACAGCTGTACTGCTTATAAGAAGGTGTGGTAAAATAGCAATGTTGAAAATCTGGAGTGAAAATATTGAAAATTCACGAACTTACGAGCATGCGTAGGAACTGCGCAATGCACGCTAGTAAAACAGTCATTTTTAGGAATTTTTCCACCAAATTTTCAAAATAGGCTTTTCAAGAGCCCACCTTATGAACACTGGCAGTGTCATTTCATTAATCATTCCAGAAAGGTGATTTTGCACAGTGGCTGCGAAATCACCCTTCGGGCCCAAGTAACGCCATGACAGTGCAAGAATTCATGAGGAGGGGTCCCAAAAACCCCATATTGAAAATTTGGTGCAAAAATTCCAAAAAATGTTTGAGATATGCAACAAAGTTAAAACCCTATCTATCCCATTATACAGCTTACCGGCATTTCCTCAGTTCACGATCGGCTTTGAAGAGTGCAAGCGTGTTTCCCGGTCCACGAAGATCATCGCGCGGACTCGGTAAAGTATGGGGTAAGGGTGTGTGGGAGGCAGGGTGCGCAGTGGGTGGGCGGGTGGGTGCAGACACTACGAGGGACCGTTTTGTTTTTAGTTGTTTTTTATTTTATTACGATGGCCGCGGGACGTTTGCCACACTGAGGTGGGCTCCCAGCGTGGCAGAAGGATGGTTGGGCGGGGGCGTGGGCCGATGGGACATGGGCACCCCTGTCGGCCATGGCATCTGTTGCCACACTGGGGTGGGCTCTCAGCGTGGCACCCTGTACTCGGGGGTGGAGACAGTGAAGCCAATGGGGGATTGGGCACCCCCGTCAGCGACAGCATTGGGGGGGAGAGACAGTGGAGCCAATGGGGATTAGGCGCCCCCATCGGCCATAAAACATTTTGCCATGCTGGGATGGGCTCCATCATTGGCACCTGGATGCTGGGGCGTGGAGCCCGACGGGGGCTGGGGCACCCCGTCGGCCATGCAGTGTGGGGGAGGGCGCATGAGCACGCGGTGTGCGTGCATGCACGAGTGTTTGTGTGCGTGGGGAGGGGAGAGCTCTGCTCACTCAAGCGGAGCTCTCTCTTTCATCTGTATGCCACTGCAATTTTCAGCTGTCATAGACAGCTGGAGCAGTGATTGGCGCTCTGCGACTGCACCTGCAAATACACTGACTGAATTGGAAGAGGCTGACACACCTCTGGAAAATTCGTATGATGGCACTATGTTTCTTGCACATGCGTGCAAGCAAACATAAAAATAAAAATATAAAAAAGTTCAGCATGTAGTTTCAGTCAGGTGCAACCCTCCTTCTCTTCCCCATGGTAGGAACCTTAATATCCTCCTGAAACCTTTGTAATTTTGCACTTTAAAATTGCTTTTATGCAAATGTAAAATGAATAAGAGAAACATATAAAAAGAGCGAGCGCTGAACCCTTTCTCTTCCCCATGTTACAAGATGATTAACCCACTCCAGAGTGTGGGTCTCTCAGCTCTCAGGGATTAAAGTATGGCTAGGTGGTTGGAACCACTCAGCCTTTCGTGGTCCAACCCCCCCCCCCCAAGCCATACACTAATTCCTGAGAGACCCAAGCTCTGTCATGGGTTAATCCTTACTTAAATGCCCCCCATTTTACTCCCTACAACAATAGCTGGTGGGGGACATTTAAAAAGGATACAAGTTAAAACATTTTCAGTGAAAGGGTATTAGATAAATGGAACAAACTAAGGGAGGATGTGATTAGTGCCAAAATAGGTAGTTTCAAAAGTGGGTGGGATAGGCATATGGCCATAGTTGGGGGAGGGGTGGCAAAAAGCAAGAATGGGGAAAGGCTATTAGGGTCAGAGTATAGTAGTCAGGTAGGATGGGCTGACTAGCCTTTATCTGCTGTCATTTTTTATGTATCTATGTAACTTGCTGCACATGACATGGGAAACTGAACGGATTTCCGATGACGTCATGCACCCTGATAGATGCTAGTAGGGAAAGCTCCCAATGGGATCTACAAACAAGCCTTCTAAATAACAACTAAATTCAATATAAAACACAGGAAACTCTACACAAAGGTTCAACAATGCCTACACAACAGGGCAGAACCAAAAATCTCTCTGAAGAACCCCAAGATCGAGACAGACTGTCTGACAGAGACTCTAGGAGTGAGAGCTCGAAGGCCTCCCAGTTATCCAGGCATGGCCACACTAGGCCTGATCATCCTAGCATTGCAGCACTACAAAGGCAGCTTGTGCAGATGTTGGGTGAAATAAGAAATTTTCACAAGGCAATGCACTCAACTACTGCTGCCCTCCATACAGACATAAATAAGTAGGAAAAGCGCCAGGAAACTTGCGAGATCCATTTGACAGAGAATGATTACGGTGTGGGTCTAACCTAATGGGCAATCATGCAAATACACCAGACTGTTGCATCTCTACAGGAGCAAGCCAAAGATGCAGAAAATCGCAACAGGCATAACAATATTCGACTGTCCAGTCTACTTGAGGGGATGGAGGGCTCAAACATAAACTCTTTCCTGCACAGCCTCTTCAGAGCTTCCCTTTCCTTGCCAGAGGACATCACGCTGCAAATAGATAGGGCTCACAGAACCTTGGGTCCCAGACCTGCACCAGGGCAAGACCACACACTATCCGGGCATGCATGCTGCAGTACCAAGGAAAATAGACAATCCTCCATACTGTGTGGAAAAAAAGAGCAGTTTTCTACCAGGACCATCGCCTGTATCTTGAGAACGACTATGCCCCAGAGATCATGGCTAAGCAGTGGACATACATCCCTATAGTGAAAGCTTTGAAGACATCAAAACTCAAATTCGGGACACCATACCCAGCCAGGGTGGTTACTTTCTTCGTGGAAGGAACCTTGTCCTTCAACTCAGCTGCCGAGGTCACTGACGAACTTACCAAACATAAAATAGAAACACAAGGAAACACTCCATCAGCTAAACCCACCTTGTCCTCCAAGCTGTCCCAGGTCATGTGGTTGGAGGGGCAGAAGGAATCCAGGTGCAGATAGGGCTCTGATGCGCTGCAACAGGTAGTGAAGTCCCTAGGAGACCAGCAACCAGCTGCACCCACCAGCTCAGAACCAAGGCCTACTTCACCACGCTGATGCCATGGTACTCGATTCCCACATCACGGTAAACCTTGGTTGGTTTTTTTCTTCACGACCATCCTCCCCTTTCCATGAGGCACAGTGTCATGCTTGACACAGACGTATTGACATCGGACTGTATCAAATGACTGAAATGTGGCTGGGGGGAGGAAGTTGAAAGCCGGATGAATTCAATCAAAGCATGGCCGCAGTAAGGCGAGAACTGATTATTGAATCCACCAGACCTTCCTTCACATCACGGAAACCATACTCACAGCAAAGGACTTTCAGATAAGCAGTCCTTACTGTTAATGCTAACAGACTTAACTATCAGTATAAATGCTTGCTTGTAGCCTTTACTGCATATTTGACTACACTAGTCCATTGCCTATTTGCATTTTTTTCCAAGTTCAGAGCAGGCTATGGGGACAACCAAAATTAGAATGGGTTTTATCTGGCCGATCGGCCCGGGGAAGGAGGTGGAGTGGACGCAATGAAGCCAAGTGTTGAACTGAGGGCGGCGGGGGGTGCCCTGGATGATATCAAATGCTGAATGCTGACCTGGGTGGGGAGGAGAGGAGAGTGTTTCTTTATAATCACAGATTTATGATCACTGGAGGGACGGCCTGTAGCTGGACACTAGATGGGGACCAGACCATACTCTGAAGCACTATAACAAGCCATGCTAGCCCCAATAAGTCGAGGTCCTGTGTTTGGGGCCCTGGGGGTCTGCTGGCTGGAAGAGGGGTATGCCCCTTGGTCTGGCCTAGGAAGGAGGAGAGAGTGCGGCCACCATCATAAAGTTTGGGAAAACGTGCTTGACTGCTCTTCCACCTTCTCCTGTTTGCTTTGTGTCCTCTGCTCTGTTCCAGGTCATAGGGGAAGTGAAGAAGATTACCTGACAGCATAGACACTGGGAAGAACTGTCACCTGTAGAAGCCCTGACATTTTAAGTACCCAATCTTCAGGCTCCAGAAGACAAAGGGGAGGGTGAGAAGGAGGGGCCTAACTGACTGAGGATTACAGAGCTCAGCATTTGTGGGGTCCCTTGGCCCCCTTCCCCTTTATGAGGAGTGAGGGAGGAGGGACTGGGTAACATACATGTAGCTCTGGGGGGGAAAGGGGATGGGAAGTAGAAACAAACATGGAAGAGATGGGGATGAGCCTAATGGCTGGAATTACTTGCAATATACGCGGAAAGGAAAAGGTATCTGCAGGGGACATGTGGGCGGGGGGGGCACTGGAATGGGATGAGCTGAGCTGTGCCTCACCCCTAAGTGGAGTGGGAAAGGGAACACAATGACCACCTGGGGATCCAGGTCGTACCTTGAATGGCCAAGTTGATGGACAAGGGTAGAGACTAAAGTGAAGCTGGATGAAACTTGTAGGAGGTATGGCAATCTCAGACCACAAAAGTTAACAGGCAGGATGGGAGGGAAGTATACACACCTCTCCCCTGCCAATTGAACGAGCTAGATCCTGGTGGGGGCAGCAGTTGGCTTATGATGCCTGGCTGGAATGCCATGGGGCAGAAGAAAACAAAAGAGTATGAAAACCAATGGGTGGGCAAGCCACACACAATGAGTTAAATGAAATAACATAATGTACATTACTATTTGGTAACCCCCTTCTGATCTCTGCAAAGCTTACCCGCCTACTGCAGAAAGGTCCCCCTTCAGAGACCCAATATGCGCTGATGACCAGGCTCTGGGGGTTGAGCCCTGTAGTACATGTAATGAAGGCTCCTAAGGATATGGGAGGGATCTCCTTCCAGGTTAGGGCATCCTAGCTGATTCTTATAAAACATTTCTGGATTTGACTGTGAATAGGTCCGGGGGGGTTGAATTAATGTACACGGTATGGTGTACACAAGAAAAGAGAGCCCATTGAGACCAACAACCTGGACAGGACTCTAGGAGAGCTCATATGGACTCCCCATGGAACCTCAGGGCCCATAATAAGAACTCAGAAGATGGCTTGTGGGTTATCTGATTTCTCCAGGTCTCTGCATCCCCGGGATGTGTGGGTGGCAGGTGGGGGGGGGACACCCCCTTCTGACCCCGATTACCTTAGCCCCCCTGCACGTTGGTGGTCAGATGAGGGGGGGATGCAGGTTGGGAGGGGACCCTAAGCCTCTATGCTTGCTATTAATGCAGGGAGCATAGCAATTCTGATGCTTGTCTCATTCCCCAGGCTGATTCCCATGGAGGGGGTTCCCCTCCTTTCCGGCACATATACCCCATGAAGCACATTTTCATAAGGTGGATCCCAAGGAAAGGCATGAGGTTACAGATCCTAAACCCCTATCCCATAAGTATACTGCATGCCTAAAGGGCCCTCAGCAGAGGTTTTCCCTCAAATCAAAGTTTAGGCTTTGTTTGCTGGATCATAGAAGGTCTAGCTTTCTTGGAAGTACAGTACCAATTTGCTGTAAAAGGGCTTAAAGGACCCAGTTGGCCCTATTGCCCTTTAATTGTATCATGCTGGTTATGTTGTTCACTAAAAAGACTATAATCCCAACAAGAAACCACAGAGTGTATGTACAGGAGAGTCTGAATGCTAAATGCTATGGATGGGATATTCAAAGGAGTTGCACATGGCCCCAGGCGATATTCAAACAGGCGGTTGCACTCGCAGCCCTCGGTGTGCCAGGCGCACCTGTAATGTATCGGCACAAAAGGCGAGGCGTGCCCATGCATATGCTGCACATCCCGATATTCAGCCCGGGATGTCCGGCACATATGCAGGCACAACCCTGCCTTGAGCCGCTCAGGGGGGCGTAATGTTGAGCCCGTTCAAACTGGGAACAAATCGGGGACACCCACAGGTGGGCTACCATATTGCTGGGCACAACACAGCAGCTGCCTGCTGTGGGAGGCTACCCGACTTCCCAGGACACAGTCCACGAGCCCCCTGCCCATTGGAGGGCATGTGAAAATGAAACCGTTGTGGTCCAGTGGACCCTACCCCTTTGCCCAATCATTGGCATGTATTAAACAAAGCCCTGGTGGTCCAGTGGACCACTATTCCCTGCCTGAAAGTGGGCATGTATCAAACTAATCCCTGGTGGTCCAGTGGACCATACCCCATTGCCCGATTGCGGGCATAGGTTAAATATCTCCCTGGTGGTCCAGTGGACCGCGATCCCTTGCCTGAGCATGGGCATGTAAAGTATTAATCCCTGGTGGTCCAGCGGACCGAGCACCTTAACCCGCTTGCAGGCATTTGACAAACCCCTGGTGGTCCAGTGGTACACCCTCCCACCCACCCACCCGTAGTCCCCACCACCCTGCACCTCCTGGTCAGTGGCAGGTGGCAGCTCCCCGCCCGTAAGCCGCCCGGCCACCCATTGACTGACAGCGTACAGTAGGGCTGTATGCCTATTGGTAAACTGCGTGGGCCAATGGGCGTGCAGCCCATACTGTACTACACAATCCCGACTTGCAAGCGGGTGAAGGTGTTCGGTCTGCTGGGCCACCAGGGATTAATACTTTACGTGTCCGCGATCGGGCAAGGGATTGCAGTCCACTGGACCACCAGGGTTTATTTCTTTACATGCCCATGATCGGGCAAGGGATTGTGGTCCATTGGATCACCAGGGTTTATTTCTTTACATTTCCGCGATCGGGCAAGGGA
The DNA here is from genome assembly GCA_016271365.2 of Neoceratodus forsteri. Lineage (NCBI taxonomy): Eukaryota > Metazoa > Chordata > Ceratodontiformes > Ceratodontidae > Neoceratodus > Neoceratodus forsteri. Next base: position 261,344,516 of record CM057452.1, on the reverse strand, counting down.
TTGCGGTCCACTGGACCACCGGGGTTTATTTCTTTACATGTCCATGACCGGGCAAGGGATTGCTGTCCACTGGACCACCAGGGTTTATTTCTTTACATGCCTGCGATCTGGCAGAGAATAGCGGTCCACTGGACCACCAGGGTATTATTTAACATATGCCCATGATTGGGCGCAGGGGTACGGTCCACTGGACCACCAGGGCTTACATATACACTTGCCCGCAAATGGGCATTCGGGTGCTGAGCCCACCGAGGGCGGGGGGTGTCAGTCCCGGCGACTGCAACCTGACAGGCGCCAGGCGCAGATCACCGGGGATCAGCACACCACATGCAAATGGGGCCATAATGACATGCAAATGGCTCCATTTACACCTTGCATACATAATGGCCTCATTTGCATGCTCATGGCTGAATATCGCTGTTGCTGCGCCTAGCGCAACCACACTTGCGCTGGCGCAGCCCCTGCTCCTCTGCTGCCACTTGCGCTGGTGCAGTGCCACTACACCATGTGCAATGCATGCACCTTCAGTGCCATATTCAATGGTGCTGAGCCATGGAACAGCACTGTTGACTATCGCCCGGACTATGCCCTGGCTCATCCCAGTTGCACTGCGCCCAGGCTTGTGCCCCTGCCTGGCGCAATCTGAATATCCCACCCAATATGTTTATAGTCATCTTATAATTAATGGGTCTTCCTTTTTACCATTGAGAAACCATGGCATTATTTGTCGTAATAAATGAGTATTTATTATGGCAAACACGTGCACAGTCTCTCTTGCACTGGGCATGCGCCCGCTGTCGTTCTTCCTCCCAGACATCTGGTCACACAGAACTCGAAAGAAAGACTGGCCGCCTCAACTTTTTCTCTGGAGCCGGAATCGCCACTGGAACTCGGCAGTATGTGACTGGCAGAAAAAAAAAATAAACACCTTGAAAATGCTGACATTTCTGCTGCGGGCAAAAAATTCAAATGCTTTTACAAAACTAAATAGAAAGGCCCACAGAAAACGCACTGGAACCTCAGCAAACCGCAGTCACACAAGAACGTTTTATTATTTTATTTTATATAATTTCTGTGGCCAAATAGGAAGACCCAGCAATTAAATAAAATAAAATATGGGTCAGTGTAACTGCTTACACAGCGGAAGTTTAGATGTTCCATAAACCCGAGAGCTTGCCTCAGGGTTTATAAATAGCATCTAACCCGAGGGTGTGTGTAAACTTCTTGTTACATGCACAAACCCATACTTTATTCTATTTATTATATCATGTATGTGTTAATAACAGTCAAATGATTCCAAGAACAATACATAGGAAGGCACAGGTGACGGAGGCCTCAGGTGGCTCCCCGGAGGATATATTTCCCAAACAAAGGCGACAGCGACAATCAGTAAAGTCCAATGACTGACCCCTCACTGCAGTTGTTTTTACTAAATGTGAATGGGCTCTCATCTCCCCTAAAGAGATCATGATTAATGTTGTAACAAAAAAAAACAAAGCAGACATAATTTATCTGCAGGAGACACATATGTCTCAGCTTGAGCATGGTAAACTATCCAAATCTGGTACGGGTGAATTGTTCTCCTCTTCAGAGTGAAGTGGTAGGAACAGGGGGGTAGCCATACTGATACCCAAGCATACTCCCTTTTGCCCTATTGAGACCTGGGAAGATCCCGAGGGGAGATTAGTGCTGGTCTGAGGTACCATTAATAACAGAGAGGTTACCTTAGCTAATGCCTATTTCCCTCCGGGTCTCGCTACCCCACAAGTGAAGGTCTTGTTGGACAAAGTTGTCCAGCTAACCAAAGGGATACTACTGCTAGCAGGGGGACTTCAATATTACCTCAATTCTGAGCCTCAATTCCTTCAAACCAAGGCTCCCACGACAAACACTCACACACAGTTATTTTGGAAGATTTGTGAGGGAGGTCGAATGGGTGGATATGTGGAGACAATGCCATCTCCATTCCAGGAACTACAGACCTACTCCAGAATCAATCACTGTTTCACCCAAATAGAAAATATACAATGGCTGGTGGACTCCCGACTGGGGGACATAGTTCTCTCAGACCACTCTCCGGTGGTTACCAAATGGGACTTGGGGTTATAAAAGCACCACACCTTCTAGCGGCTCAAAACATACTATCTGAAATCACAGCATTTCAAGAACTTCCTCGAGGAGAAGATGGAAGAGATACAAAATAATAACCCCCAGATGATACCAGCGCAGTGATATATTGGGACACACTAAAAACGGTTCTCAGGGGACATATTATTCAGTACACCATGATGCAATCCCGTAAACACCAGGAAAAGCAGAGTGTTGGAAGATACCCTACACTTTCTGCAAATGGCCCACAAGCAAGGAAACAGTTCAGTCCTCCCGCAACTCCAACCTCCAACAAACAAAAGCAGACCTTGATAAGCTAAGTAAACAACAGGAGGACAACCAAAATGGTGTAGGGTCTGCACCGGAAGACATATGAAGAGAGGCTAAATCAGCTTAATATGTATACCCTTGAGGAAAGGAGGGAAAGGGGGATATGATAGTACATCAAGGGAATCAACAAAGTCCAAGAGGGTAGCATCTTTCAGAAAAAGAGATGTGCAAGAATAAGGGGGCACAATTTGAAGATAGAGGGAGGATGGCTCAGAGGTAATAGAATTCAAGAATGCATGGGACAGACATAAAGCAATTCTAGTGGGGGGTAGGAGGAAGTAAGCTGTTGGTTAACTAAAATATGTAGCTTATCCATCAGGTAGGGAAATGGATAGGCTAGGTGGGCCAAGCGGTCCTTCTCTGCTGTCAGATTCTATATTTCTGTTTCTATGTAACAGACAGAAATAGCTCTGACTTATTTAAGACAGAGATTTTATGAAGGAGGCCCCAGAGCAACCCGACTGCTAGCCTATCAGAGACGCAAGCAGCAGAAAGTTTCCACAACAGCCACCCTACTATACTCTCTGGAGGGCAACCCCTTCACAAAACTACATGACATCACCAAAGGCTTTACAACCTACTACTCCAGACTGCATACACCTGCGAACTCATCTATCCTATCTGAAATTAAGGCGTATCTACAAACATTTACAATGCCCCAATTAACACAGGCCAAGGGAGAGCAGCTCACCCAGCCCATAACGGAAATGGAGGTGGTGGCTGCCATAGTCGGATCCCAAACTATGAAATCCCCAGGACCAGATGGACATGGGGCAGAATTTTATAAAACTGCGCAGGCCCAACTCATCCCTAATCTAGTGCATATATTCAGCTTGGTTCTTGAGGGAGAAGCTGTCCCACCATCATGGTCATATGCCTCTATTTCAGTACTGCTGAAACCAGGCAAAAACTTACCACAATGCGGCTCATACCACCCAATCTTAGTCCTCAGTGTGGACTACAAATTATTTTGGGGCCTACTTATACACAGATTAGATACCCTCCTGCCACAGTTAATTGGAATACATCAGACCAGGTTTGTCTGCACTAGAACTACAATAGATAACATCAAGAGAACACTGCATGTCATTCATGAAATGGACTCAAGCAAAGTACCTTCAGCACTTATTAGCCTTGTCACAGAAAAGGCATTTGACAGAGTATACCGGCCAGTCCTGCACTCTGTTCTTGCTAAAATGGGACTACCAAGTGCATTTGTCCAGGTCCTGCAGAACATCTATAATTCACCAAAGGCCTATGTAAATATCAGTGGACACCATTCCGATTATTCTCCCTTACTAAGAGGCACCAGACAAGGCTGCCCCCTTTCCCCTATTTTATTTGCCATATACATGGAGCCCCTGGTGCAGAAGATTCAGGAAGCAGGGGAAGTGAGGGGAATACACATAGGACAGAGGTACTGAGCATTGGATCACAATGTATGTAGATGATGTCCTCCTGTATCTCAGAGATCCAGAGAATACCCTCCCAGCCATTAGCCATACCTTAGAAGACTTTGGCCAGGTTTCGGGCTATTTACTTAACACCTCCAAAACAGAATCCCTAACATTTACTTACTGACCCTCCACTCGTATAAAGCGACTGTTCCCATTCCATTGGGATCTTGACAAAATAAAATATCTTGGGGCTCAGCTAGCGCAAAGCCCCTCATAGGTGTTTAAAAACAATTATTCCCCATTCACTGCCCAACTTAAGAATGCTTTAACACAATGGAACACCCTACCCCTAAGCCTAACAAGGTGAACAGACCTGGTCAGGATGGTCACCCTGCCCAGGGCTCTCTATCTTTTTCAAAACATACCCATACCACAGGCTACCTTTCAGTGCTGGAACCAGGCCATATCCAGATTCATATGAGCTGGCCAGAAACCATGGGTGAGATTTAAGACCTTAACCCTTCCAAAGGCACTAGGGGGCATGCCCTCCCTAACCTTCAGTTTTATTACTGACCTGCACTGGTTATGCATATCATGGTCTGGCAAAGCCCAACATCTCTTTCCCACTGGCTAGAGACTGAAAGATCTCTGGTTACAGACCACGAAAACAATACAGCCTTATACCACCCTATGATCCAGCCTAGAGGCACTGTGGCTGAAAGCCAGTGGCTCAGACATTATATTACCAGATGACTGACAATTAAGAGCTCATTACACCTCACCACTTTTCTGTCCTTCCTCTGCCCTACTGTGCAACTGCCAGACTTTCAGCCTGCTCTCCTAGACCATAAATCTCAAGAACTGGAGATCTATTCGCTTAAATAACTCCTCTAGATGTGCACTGGAGGAGTCTTTAAGTCATATGAGATGGTGCAGGGAGAGTATGGGCTTCAAATACAAGACTTCTACAGGTATCTACGGCTCCGCCACTATTATAACTTCCGGCATAGAGGAGCGCAAGATCAGGCACTTCACTCCCCAATAATAACCACATTATGCAACATGACCACTCACCCTGAAAGGGGTCATATAATTTCCTCAATCTACCAGCCAATACTTTCCATGCTGGAAAACAACACTACCATAGTCTAAATGGCATAGCAGGAGGAACTGGAGACCCTGATTGACAGAAGTAGTTTTCTTAGGTGATGCCAAAACTCAGCCAATGTTACTAGCTAGCATCAATGGAGGGAATATGCATGGAAATGCCTAATATGCTACTTTGGCACCCCAGTCATAACCAGACACTATGACCTGGATGTTGAAGCACAGGCGCACCACACACTTGTGATGTGGTCATGTCTTAGTTTGCAGCTCTTCTTCAACCAACTCCAGGAGGAGCTGCAAGAGGTGCTGGGGGAAGGGATACACCTCACGGCGAACCTGTACACCTTTTTACAGTACCCCAGAGAATATAGAGACCCTAGTTTCTGATACCTCCTGGGCATACGTCTTACAGCAGACAAGAAGGCAATCACCAAAGCCTAGCTCATACCTCGAATACCCAGTATACAAGAGTGGTGGATGACTGTTAATCAGATCTACCACCTGGAAGCAATCACACACAGCACTGATGATCAGAAAAAGAAGTGCATCTATAGATGGACCAGGTGGATCCTGTATGTCATGCTCAAGGATGAAACTTTGGCCCCCTGAAAGCCATAGCCACCCCTGTTATGGCTAACAAGCTACCCTATAAAAGAAGTAAGAGTCTGGACCCATCCAGGAGAGGCACTGAGTTGGATGATAAAGAACCTACTGTGCATCTTACTTTGCAGTTCTCCTCCCCCCCACCCTCCAAAAGGAGTCCTCCAGAAGACCAAGTCCTCCCACCACCTGAAAAGGAATAGTCATAGGCTCCATCACAAAAAACTTTCCAGGGACACAGCACGAGAAAAGGTACTAATTAAGATTATTTCAAACTCCCCCATGCTGGTGTATAATAGGGGGAGAAGTATATGAAGTAAGTGCCGTACTTCAAAATGTGTTTCTTTGTCGAAATTAAATAAAATTAGATGATGTGTGAGTCAAGGGCCCCTTTCTTGAATGGTCCACCTGTGTATGTAACACGATTAGTTCATGGAATGTCATAACAATATGGATTATATCGACTGTCTGTTTTTAAAAATTCTTCAATAAAAATTATATTTTAAAAAATGGTAAACTGCAGACCTTTATTGATTCACAGGACAGGTAGATGGTGCGGGGGGGGGGCAGGACAGTGCATTTGTCCCTACAGAGCTTTGCCAATGTACCTCAGCACTCATCCTTGCCATTATCTGCCTTTTTTGTTTATTTTCTTTGCACCCAGGTTTTGTCTTTTTCCCTGTCCCCACCCTGACAATCGTGGTTGCCACAACTACATTCTTCTCGTGGATGAGAACTGCGACTGACTGCCTTCAGCACCAACACCAGTGCCATTCCTTGATCGGATGGCAAATCATGCACAAACACCTGGTAGCCTGTGCCATTTCTCCTCAGAAACCAAATGCCACATTCACCTCTCCCCACCCAGCTGGCCCCAGTATAGGATTCCTGGAATCGGATCCAAATCCCAGTCACCTAGGTAGCAGTGCAATGAACAGCCATCTTGCCATTGGGCTGACCATTATCATCAATTGTATTTGTCATGTAGGAGAAATCTACATGAACTTAGCAGAAGCATAAATTTTAGTCAGTCATGACTTGTTACTGGAGAAATTGGGGTTCTAAGCTTCTGCAGGTCAGTTGTGGGTTGGCTCAGTAGCTGCTTGGTTGGGCAGATTCAATAAGTAAAAATACTTGGAAAATACTCCACTGTTTTTCCAGTTAAGTTGGGCGTTCCACATGGGTCAATATTAGGGCCCCTATAATTTTGTTTGTTCCTGAATGCCCCTCTAGCTGCTGCTGAACCAATCCGTATTCTGTTTTATGAGGACAATGCTGTGCTATTTTCAAGCAGTAAGGATGTTGCATCTGTTAATGGAAAATTGCAAAGTAGATTTGATCATGTTTACACATGGTTTAGAAGTAGGAATTGCAGTATGTCTAAATTTCAACAAAACCAGTGCATGCAGTTTTCCAACAAAAAGCACAACCTGCTTGATTTTCCACTACATATTATGACGAATGATGGCACTTTGTTAAAACAGGTTGATACCTATTGATACCTTGATGATATACTTGATGTTAATTTATCTTAGTCATCAGATATAGACAACATTGTAAAGACTGTAAATAAAAAAATTGGAGGTTCTCTATCATAATCAATCAAATCTTGCATTTCAAGCCGAAATCGGGTTATTCCGTCTTTTATAATCCCCTGTATTGAGTATGAGCTTGCAGTATGTTCCTCTGCTGGCAAAGTGGCATTGCATAGGGTAGAAATAGTACCGAACAGAGCATGCAGATATGTTTTTAACCTGCCTATGGCATGGCATACCTGCATGATTTAGTCAACATCAAATCTGCCCAATTTTACACACTGAATATAGTATTCGTTAAGGTGCTGTCATGTAAAATGTATTATGGGATGGTATCACACTACCTAGCTTCCTGGCAAAAAACAGTTAAGCCAGACTCTTGTCACCAGATCTTCACTGTGAGCTGTGTTATAGTTACCATGCTGTAGAAGTAAATTTGGTCAGGATTGCTTTTATTACAGAATTGGATGCCTTTGGAATGCTGTACCTAAATATCTACCCACTACTGTGTCCAATAATTAATTTACATCTGCATTACAATCATATTTGTATAATTTATGCTACTGTACCTGAGCCGGTAATTAAGTTGGTATTGTATGATATATGTTTGTTTATATGTCTTGTTTTATGTATTTATGTACAGTCTCCTATGAAAAAGGGCAACTTTGTCCATAGGCCTTCATTTAAATAAATGAAAATCAATGAATGTGCCCTTCCTGGAGTGAGCCTAAAGGGTGAGCATCATGTTCAATGAAAAACAATAGGATGACCATTTCCTGTCATTCCTTATATGTAATCTCGTTTATACAACACCTGAGATCAATATGACAAGACAAAAAGTGATATCTTATACACAACTTGTAAGATATCATGTTATCTTGTGAGCCCAGGCTAGCCCTGATCGGGCTCTTGTCCACTTCCTGGGCAACTGACTGTGGCTAGAAGAAGCTGCTGGCTGCATCTGAAGCCCTCTCCAGCTAATGAGTCAGGGAACCAGACTAGCTCTGGTTGGGCTCTTGTCCACTTTCTGGGCGACCAACTGTGGCTAGAAGAAGCCGCCGGCCGCATCTGAAGACTGCCCTGGCCTCCAAGTAAAGGAACTAGGCTGGCCCTGATTGGGCTCTTGTCCACTTCTTGGGCAACCGACTGCAGCTAGAAGAAGCCATCAGCTGCATCTGAAGCCCTCCCCGGCCATCAAGCCAAGGAACCAGGCTATCCCTGATTGGGCTCTTGTCCACTTCCTGGGCAATTGACTGTGGCTAGAAGAAGCCACTGGCCACATCTGAAGCCCTCCCGGGCCACCAAGCTAAGGAACCAGGTATGAATCTGCTGCACCCCCAGATGTGAGAACCAGGTAAGCGATTGGCTGCTGGAAAGCCTTGATCAGCCTTCTATTTATTTATTTAGTTTTTGTTTACCGGGTAAGTGCACTAGATAAGAAATGTTGCCTATTTTCAGGCATGACCCGGGAGAGTTACATACAGAGATACAGTTATATACAGAGTTACATACAGAGCCAATAGCAAGCCAGGAGACAAATAACATCACATGATATAGTGCAAGGAAACTAGACTATAAAAGATATCTCAGGTATTGCTGCATCACAGTTGGCGAGGCAGTTGCAAACAGGGGAAACAATAACTGAGGAAGAAATCAATACAAAGTGGGTTCTAGTGCAAGGGTTAACAGCATATTGGATCAATATGGCAACAGATCAGGTTGTGCAGGTCCCCCTGAGAAACAGGTGGTCACAACCAGAGAGATAAAGCCTTCCCACATAAGAATGTGGCATACATATCAGGAAAGTGCTTTAGATTTGGGAGAGCTATACTAGGCGGGTGCTCCAGTGATTTGGGTGCATGTGCATCTATCAGTGCCCATGAGGTAGGCAAGTAGCTCATTTTTGAACACCTGGTATTTGAGCCTAATAGATGAGGGTAGGGTGTTCTAAGGTTTTGGGGCCAATGCTGAAAAGGCTTGTTCACCTATTTTCATGGCACATTTAGGTCTAAGGCAAGTCGTTTCTGCCAACCTGAGTGGATAAGAGGCAGTCCAGCTCCTCTGGTGTGCCAGATCTAATGATGGAATCAATTGTACATCCTGCAATGTAAGCAGGAAAAGAGGTAGGGGAGATCCAACCTAGACTTGAGTACAGTATACACCTGTGGGTCCTCCTGGGGACCAATAAAGCAAAGCAGCAGTTGTCATTGTAGCAGGTGATCCATCTTTGTAGTACCCCTTTGTTTGCATCACGGAAGGTCGCTATGCCATAGGTGAGGCTGGGTCAAAGAACTCCTTGTGCAATGGCCAGTTTAGCTGCCGTGTTTAGTGAGGAACGAATTTTGTAGGCCAGCCCCAGCTTTACATTTATAGCTTTGCAGGTGGAGGCTATGTGCAGGTTAAAGTTAAGCGAGGTGTCCAATGTTATTCCCAAGTACCTGAAGGAGTCCACCACCTCCAACAGGGTGCCATCTGTTCCTGAGATTGACAGTGCGGATGTCTGAGCTTTGATCCTCGGTGCTGAGTCAAACATCATGGCCACCATTTTTTTTTGCATTTAGGATCAGCTTGTTGCATGTTAGCCATGTATGTAGGCATTTAAAATCGTTGTTTAATATGGAATTTATAGTGATTACATCTTTGGCACTTGTGTACAGTACCATGTCATCTGCATACAGAATAGTAGAGGAGGGCCCAGACATCATTGGCAGATTATTTATGAACAGCGAGAAAAGCAATGGGCCAAGGATGGATCTTTGAGGCACCCTGATGGTGGTGGCAGAAAGATCAGCTTTCTAGTTGTTTATTTGAATGAATTGCATATGTCCAGAGAGGTAGCTGTCAAACCATGAGATACAGTCTTTTGAGAGACCAAGTGTGTCTAGTTTTGATAGAAGCAGGTGGTGGTCCACAAGGTCAAATACCTTGGTTAAATCCATGAAGACTGCTCCTGTGCAGAGGCCCTTGTCCGTTGCAGTTTTTACATCATTTGTAAATTTGAGAAGAACCATGGTTGTGCTATGGCTCTTCCTGAAACCATGTTGTGCAGAAGAGAGTAAGTTTATTCTGTTGTAAGTGTTCATCCACTTGGGTTGCCACAGTTTTTTCTAGTATCTTATTCAGGGCAGATAGTATGGCAATTAGTCAGTAGTTATTTATGTCCTTGATATCCCCTTTTTTGTGTATTGGTACTACCCGGGCAATTTCCCAGAGTGACAGGACTGTCTTTGTACCGAGTGAGAGGTTGAAGATCCTGGTGACCAGCGCCGCTATGACTGGAGATGCTGTTTTAAGGAACCTTGGTATTAGGCCATCTGGTCCATCTGATCAGTGAGCCAGTATTTTTCTATGGAGACTTAGCACTTCCACTGTGCTAACCTCTCTTAGGTTAAGTGGTGCAGAGGCAGGCGGCATGTCACCAGTAGGTAGAGTATTTGACTGGTTTGTGAGCCTCTTGTAGCTAGAGAGGTCAGTAAAGTAGGAGTTCAGTGCATTTGTTATTGTTCTAATATTGTTGCAGTTTGCTCCAGCCAGTGTCATTTCCTCTATAGACTGGTTGCTGCCTTGTCTCATGAAGGATTTTATGTGGTTCCAGAAACCACAGGTGTCCTTGGCTGATGCCTGTAGCAGGTTGGTTTGAGTAGGTCCTTTCTGTGGTGTGAATGGCTTTCTTACAGGCATTACGCTGCCTTCTGTATTCCTCCCAGTCTGCTTGTCTGTTCAATTTCTTTGTGGCAATCAAGGTCTTATCTCTGACTCTCATGGTGGCTAATAGACCACTATGTACGCATCTAGTAGTGGTGCCATGTACTCTTCTTCTTTTTAGGGGTACATGTTTGTTCTGCACCTTCTGCAGGGTGTTTATGAGAAAAGCCACTGCAACTTCAACATCCTTTGTCTGGTAGATTGGAGCCCAGCCAATGTTGTTGAGGTCAGCATGAAGGTCTCTTGTGCCTAGCTTAGAAAAATTGCGGAGCTGAATTTCCTCGAAAGGAGGCTTGGGTATATGCGTACTCCAGACACAAAAACCTGGGGCGTGGTCACTGATGGAGTCAGGAAGTGTTCCATATGTCTTTGTATGTTCCATTCTGTTTGTGACTATCCAGTCCAGCACAGATTTGTGATTGCTTTGTTGTGGTACCCTTTTTGGACACATAATTAGCTGCATTAGATGCAGTTTTCCCAGTGCGTCTTCATAAGATCCTGCGTGTTTTCCTGCCCAGTCCAGATTGAAATCACTTATTAGTAGAACTTAATTGTGTCCTTTTGGGGAGGCCAGAGAGTCCATGAGGTTAGTTAATCCCAGCAGACCACTCTTGGGTGGGCTGTAGGCACAGATCAGGTTTACTTTCTTGGTGTTTCCTAGTAACAGGACTATGGGTAGAGCTTCGAGGGTGCTGGTTGTATCCATGAGTTGTACTGTAAGTTTTAGGTGTTCCCTGGCAAAGATGGTAACTCCACCTCCCCTTTTGGTGGAGCCACAATCCTTTCTTAGTAATTTGTAACCCTTAATAGTACATAATGAGTCAGGGATGCTTGGTTTTAGCCATGTTTCGGTTAGTCCAAGTATGTCTGGGGAGTAGTGGGAAATCCATGCTTCTAGTTCATCTATGTTTGCTGTCAGGCTTCTAATGTTCATGTGTGCAACCTTTAGTCCTTGAGTTTTGAACCACTGTGGGATGATAGAGGGATCGGTCCCAAGAGGAGGTCCAGGGTTTGTTTTGATGTTCCCCGACCATGATAGATATAATAGGTGAAGCTATAGTTCTGCGATGAATTTTTGCAGACGCCTGTAGCCCTTTGGTCTTTGGACAGGATGGGTGATTAAGTAGCACCCTAATTTTGCTGTGTTGATGCTCTTTAAGTACAAGTTATTGACTGAGGTTTTATCCTTATGGGCTATTAGAGTAAAGAAGGTGAAAGAGGTCACTTCCTCGTGTCCATTTGCTCCCTCTGGAGAAACTTTTACGTGCTCCGAGACAATTTCCATCACTATTAATATGCCCTCTAGCAGACAGCAGACACTTACTGTAGACAGCCTCATTTTCTGCTTGTAATCCCTCACTTACAGGAACCAGTAAGGCAGCTCATTGGTTTGCCAAAACTGGCTATTATTGGGTGTACTGGAGAGTCTGGATCCTAAGTTTGTGTAGTGAAATTCAACTGCATGAATTTTCCAGAGGCGATATCCCTGACTGGCAAGAAGCGGACAAACCAAAAAATGTCACGCCTTTCCAGAATTATTTTATCACCACCACCTATGGAGGCTATGCTCTTACTTATTTGTCTGGCACTAATGTGGTATTTTAGGCACTATTCAGGCATAAGCCTTTTAGTCAGCTTTTAACAGTATTAAATCAGGATAGGCAATTACAGATTAGCTGAGGTAAGAGTCAAAATATCAGGCTTATTTAGGAAGGGACGATCTGAGCCTAACTCTAGCAGAAAATAGACCTAATTTACCATTATGTTATAGCGAGGAGTAATTCCTAAAGCTAGTAAGGGTAAAGTAGACTAATTTCAAGATAGGCACAGGCTAGATAGCTGTAATGTCCCAGTCATCTATTGGGCTGTTTTACCAGGGTTTGTTCCTGATTCGCCACTTTCTCCATAAGCGACTTGTACTGCGGCTCTATCCAGGCCTCCGAACTATGGTTCTTGCAGCCTTTTCAAACCAAATCAAATCAAAATCAAATCAAATCAAATCAAATCTTTATTTATCCAGGCGATCATCATTGAGCAAGCTCATTTACAAGATGGACCTGCTGTTGTCCAAGACAGTTATACATACATAGATTGAGGATACAAAATACAAAATGTGCAAAGAGTTACAAACAAATTTACAGAAAAGTGGTAGGCGCACAGTATACATTCCAAGCGTTCTTGTAAGAACATATATGCATTACACAACATTATTGTGGTATATACAGCCTCCATGTATACAGAAGTTGAGGTGGTATGTTTAGTCATTCTTAGTCAAGCCTCCATCGGAGGGTACAATTCTTTGCATTTCAGCCCTCAGTGACCGTTTAACATACTTGGGTGAGGGTCCTAGGCTGCATAGGGGCCCCTAATGAAGTCTGTATCTTCCGCTTAAACGGCGAGAAGAGAGTAATATGGGAGAAAGTGGCACCATGGGTGCCAAGGGCCACTATGGCAGCTGACTAGTGGACTTAGTTAAAATAGGGAGGGGAGGAAGTAGGTTCGTGGCTGAATGTGGTAAGGATAAGGAGTAAACCGTCAGCAGGACTGCTAGGAACTATGGAAACACTTACAGATTTCAGCGAATGTTTTGACATAAATGATCCTAAACAGGGCAAAACTGACAGGAGAGCTGAGTCTCAAGGATCTTTGTAGCCTGTTCCAGAGTGTGGGAAAAGCGTGGCTTATGGCAGCCCTGCCAAAGTGAGTACTGATCCTGGGGATTTTTCAACTCCGCTACATCTCGGAGAATTTTAATTTTAATTTTGGAGAATGATGTTTAACTGTGCTAAGTGACTATTTCCGTTGCACATTTTTATTTTGTATTTAGCCACTGTATTGCTCGGCTGTGTTTCATAATTGCTGCATTGCAGAAGTTCTGTTTAAGACTGTGGTGCTAGTTGTTATTGCTTATATGCTGCTGTTACTATGGTCTTTCCCTCTGCCCTAATCTGCGCTATCTCTCTTGCTTTCAGACCCCTATTTTTGTACCACTAGATCTTCTCCCTGCTCTCCCTCTCACTGTTTACAACTGTATTTCTTCTACCTGTTCTCCCTCTGTGCAATATTCCAGCTACCTCGCTTGGTGCTTAAACTTTAAATTTAATTATCCTTCACTGACACCAAGTGAAATATTCCAGCTACCTCACTTGGCACCTAAACTGTAAATTTAATTTTCACTGGCGCCAAGTCCACGGCCCCTTGCCCTTCTTTCTGGCCTATCCCCCAAACTTTTGTTAATCTTTCTTGCACCCCACCCCCACGATTTAACCTGTAAAGTGCTTAGACTAAGTGTGCTGTCCCCCGCTCCCCAAGCCAGCTGCTTTTGTCCCTTTTGTGCACAAATCCCTTAACTGCTGGAATTTTCTTTTTCTTCTCCCCAGGCTAGCCCTGGTCAGGCTCTTGTCCACTTCCTGAGCAACTGACTGCAGCAAGAAGAAGCCACCAGCTGCATCTGAAGCCCTCCCCAGCCACCAAGCCAAGGAACCAGGTACGGATCCACTGCACCCCTGGACTTGAGAACCGGTAAAGTGATTGGCTGCTGGCAAGTCTTGATCAGCCTTCTATTGGGCTGTTTTACCAGGGCTTGTTCCTGATTGGCCACTTTCTTCATAAGCAATTTTTACTGTGGCTCTCTCCGGGCTTCCGAACTATGGCTCTTGCAGTCTTTTCAGCTCTGCTACACCTTGGAGAATTTTCTTCCAACCTCATGCCAGCACCCTTCCTCGACCTTGTTAATTACGTTTTCTCCCTGCCCCTTCCTTAGAGGGATACTCTCATTGGTGGCTGCACCACAACTCTTATAAAAGAGCTACTTGATTCCTGTATTGCAAAAGCATCTCCACTGATGTCAGATACAAGTGCCATATCCCAAGGAAATGGAAATGAAGCCTAATATCCTCCTTTTCTGTTAGTTAACTAGCATGGTTCTTCCTACTCTAAGCTTCAATTATAAATCTAGACATATAGACTTAACTAATTAGTCCTCAACTAATTCCTTCTTCCCTCCTCTCCTAAAACTTAGTTTCAATTATGGGCACATACTCCTGCAAACTATTCATTATGGTGGATTTATCACCAACCACCTTTGGCATCATGATCTGTCTATTTCCCCTGCACCCAATCCTAAACTATCATTTTCTATCAAGGCCTGAGTGCTTCTCCTTGCATTCATGGGTTCTTTCAGACCTTACATCATGGACTCTCCTTCTTTCTCTGCCTATAACCCCAAAAGGGGTTGCTCTAAAATTCTCAGACTTCTTCTAAGTGTCTGTAAAACATTTTTGCTCTTGTTGCTGTTTTGTTCAGGCAATTTTGAACTAAATCCTGGCCCTCTTGATCCTCCTACCCCTATCTATGCACCATCCGAACTGGCTTACTTAAAGGGGTTGAGCCTACTCCATATAAATGCTTGCAGTCTTTTAAAAAAAATTTGACTCTATACAGTCATGGTTAAATCTCACCACCCCAGATGTCCTGGTGGTTACTGAAACATGGCTTAAACCCTCCACCCAGGACTTCGAATTAAATATTCCCTCCTACAAGATTTTTAGAATGGACAGGAATACTAGATGGGAGCAGTAGCTATATATCTTCAAGAAAGACTTTCTGCCTCCATCATTGACTCTACCATGGTACCAAAGGAGTTTGAAAGCCTTACAATCAAGGTCCAACTCTCTCCCTCAGAATCACGTCTTGCCATTGGATGCTACAGACCTCCCTCTGCCAGGCTCAAGGTGCTAAACCATCTGAGCAATACCCTCGAGTCTACCTCAGTAGAAGTTGTAACCTTGGGTGATCTCAGCCTTGACTGGCTTTCCACTGGCTCTAAGCCTCTCAAGGATCTCTGTGACACTTCTGGACTTTCCCAGCTCATTACGGAATACACCCATCCAAACACTAAAAATCCAGCCTACAGTACCCTTCTAGATATCATCTTAGTGAATAAACCTCACCTGTACACCCACTCAAGTGTTTTCTTTAATGACCTTAGCGATCATTGCACTATCACCTGTGTTCGGTCTTTACTGAAGCCGATATCCTCTTCTAGATACGTTTTCAAAAGGAATCATCACAACCTGAATCCCTGTGCCTTCCTTTCAGATCTCCAACATTCCCAATGGTGAGATTTTTATCTGGCTTGTACCGTGATGGAAGCCTATGATGTGTTCCACAGTATCCTTTTTGATGCTATTAATCGGCATGTAACCACAGTGAAAGTACGAACAAAAAAAAAATCATGCCCATGGTTCTTCACAAGTCCTAAGACTGCTTTACTTCATAGGAACACCCTATGGAAAAAAGCATGCAGGACTAAACTCCCTTCTGACTGGACAGCTTTCAGAGTCGCTGGAAATCTGTGTATGAAGCTTACCAGAACAATTAAAGCTAGATACTTCAACAACAAACTAGACTCATTCACAGATTGCTCTGCCCAAGTTTGGAAGACCCTGAAGGAGCTCAAGGGACATAGGTCTTCAAATTCCCATTCTGCAAAAGTTGTTACTAGTCGTTCCTCCTTCACAAACATGAAATATTGAATCTTCCCAACAACCATTTCATCACAGCTGGGCTGGCATTTGATTCTTCTCCTTCCCACAACCTACTTGATCAGTTCTGTGGCCTAGATCAAACCTCCACTACCCTGGCCTCCACTGTGCCTGAAGCATGCTTCTCTTTAAGCCCAGTTTCCCTGAAACAAGTAGAGGACTTGCTACTTAAATTAGACACCAGGAAAAGTTCTGGTGCCGACTCCATTGACTCCTACTTTCTAAGAATGAATTACCATGTCCTGGCAGTTCCTATCACTCACCTCTTTAATATTTCCCTTGCACAAGGAACCCTTCCCACAATCTGGAAAACTGCCCACATTATCCCACTCTTCAAATCAGGCGATCCTGGTGACCCTAATAATTATAGGCCTGTTTCTCTGCTTCCTACCCTCTCCAAATTGCTAGAAAAACTAGTTAACCAACAGCTTAGAAACTACCTTGATTCTTTTAATCTGCTCACACCAGCTCAATCAGGATTCAGACCTTGTCATAGCACAATCTCTGTGCTTGTCAAAGTCTCAAATGACTGGCTGAATGCTCTGGATAATAAACACTATGTGTACGCCTTGTTCTTGAACTTAAGGAAGGTCTTCAACATGGTGGACCACATACTACTCCTTGACATCCTTTGTAACTTTGGCCTTGGCACTATGGCCATCAAATGGTTTGACAGTTACCTTATTGGCGCTTTCAGCAGGTCAAAGCAGAAGGAGACCTTTCCCCACTAAAAACCCTTCCGAGATGCATACCTCAGGGCTCTATTCTGGGCCTGCTCCTTTTTGCCATCTACATAAACAGCATTCACTCCAGTATAAAATCCACCAATATACAACTGTTTGCCGATGACACGGCACTTTACATTGCCAGGCCTACTCCTGAAAAAACCTGCCTAGACCTGCAACTTGAGTTCAACTATCTTCAGCTGAACCCGTTACAACTAAAGCTGTTACTGAATGCTAAGAAAACTAAGGGAATGTTCTTTTCACCATCCCCTAAGAACTCACATACTACCACCTTGGGTGCTTTGCCCCAGATCACCACACTCCTGGGCAAACAGCTCTACATAGTGCCCAAATTTAAATATGTGGGTGTTTGGATTGACTTTAAACCATCTTTTTCTAACCACATAGAGGAGTTAACTAAACAAGCATTTGTCAATTCCGAAGGTTTGCTTGCTGATATTAGCATTGGAAATGCAGGAGTTAGACAGATGCAGAATAGGAATGGCAGTGAAGTATTGAACTTCATGCCAACCCAACCTCCATCCTGTAAAGACGGACAGACATTGGGGTAAGTGTTTGGGTCATCGCCCCATGACATTCATGCCATGTCACCTCATCCTATTCTGCAGACACCGACACATGTAGAGGTGTGCCTTGGGGTGTTTAGCTTTACAATCACCCCATTCCATAAGGACATATGCTGAAATAGGTGCAGCATAGGAGAATCGAGTGAAGTCTGGGGCCAAAGAGTCCAAGGTACACCTTGATGCCTGTCAGTGGCTGGGGGGTGGGGATGGGATGTCATGAGCAGTACAGATGGCAATCCAAAGGCACACCCCGATGCCTGTCAGTCTGTACAGGGTGGGATGTTATTGTTAGAAACCCTAACGCCTCAGGCGTTTGTTGGGATTTGCACTACAAATTTTCAACATGGCCTTTTTGTGACCCCACTTCACGAAAGCATTTGGGACCTCTTCTCATGAAAGGGTGGCAGTGTGATTTTATCAATGTGTCCCGAACTTTGAGTTCCGACAGCAGCCGTGCCATTCTGCCCCACATGTACAAAAACACAGATCGAGCAGGATGTGAAGAATGACAGCTGTACCATGCATAGGGAAGTGTGAAGAGATGGCAATGTTGAAAATCTGTAGTGGGAATATTAAAAATGCTTGCACTTCCGAGCATATGTGGAAACTGCGCAACACATGCGTGTAACACAGTCATTTTATGGACTTTCATCACCAGATTTTCCACATAGGCATTTTAGGACCTCTGCTCATGAACAGCATCACTGTGATTTTCTTAATGTGTCCCGAACACTGATTTCCCACAGCGACCACGCTATTTTGCGCCGGAAGTGCAAAAATGCATTTTGGCCAGGATGTGAAAAATGACAGCTGTGCTATTCATAAGGAGATGTGGAAAAATGGCAATGTTGAAAATCTGGAGGGAAAATATTACAAATGTGCGAAGTTACAAGCCTGCGTGGAAACTGCGCAATGCTCGCTTGTAACACAGTCATTTTATGGACTTTCATCCCAAAATTTCAACATAGGCTTTTTAGGACCTCTGCTAATGAGCAGTGTCACTGTGATTTTCTTAATGTGTCCCGAATACTGATTTCCCACAGTGACCACGCTATTCTGCGCCAGAAGTGTAAAAACACATTTCGGCCAGGATGTGAAAAATGATAGCTGTACTGTTCATAAGGAGCTGTGGAAAAAAGGCAATGTTGAAAATCTGGGGGGAAAATATTGCAAATTCGTGAAGTTACGAGCATGCATAGCAACTGCGCAATGCACGCTCGTAAAACAGTCATTTCTTGGATTTTTTTCACCAAGTTTGCAACATAGACTTTTTGAGAGGCCACATTATGAACAGTGGCACTGTCATTTTATTAATCAGCCCCGAAAGATGATTCCATGCAAAGACTGCAAAATCACCTTTTGGGACTGAATAACACCATGACTGTGGCTGAATTCATGACGAGGGGTCCCAGTAACCCAATATTGAAAATTTAGTGCCAAAATTCCCCAAAATGCCTGAGATATGCACCAAAGTAAAAAAAAAACCTATTTATGCCATTATACAGCTTACCGGCATTTCTTCAGTTCGCGGTCGGCTTTGAAGAGTGCAGACATGTTCCCAGTCCACTGAAGATCGTTGCGCTGGGCTCCGGAGGTAAGTATGGGGTGAGGGGGTGTGGGGAGGCAGGGTGCGCAGAGGGTGGATGCGGGTTTGGGGCAGGGCCACCGGACTCAACGAGAGACCGTTTTCTGATTTACAGGGAAAAAAAGCTCATAGGACTTTTTTTTTTAACAGGGACATTTGGCATGTGGGGTGGGCTCTCAGCGTGCCACCCGAGTGTTTTTTTTGGGGCTGTAGCCGAATGGGGGATTGGGCACCCTGCTGGCACATAATGAGGGGCAAGAGCCGAGGATTGGGCACCCCGCACAAACCAACTTTTTTTGGGGACATTATGCCATCCGGGGAGTGGGCTCCCCATTGGCAAACAAAGACTGTTTTGGGGGGGCGCATGCTGCCAAGGGGGATTGGGCACATCCCCGGCAGTGGGTGCTGTATAATATTGTTTATGAACATGGTGGTGGCTTGCCACCACTTTCACAAACAATATTACACTATGTAATGTTCCACCCTGCAATGACGGGTTGCTCCCCCATTGCAGTGGAATGGCTAATGCTGCAATGATGAGGCGGCCCCTGGTTGCTGTGGCAAAAACGTTACAACTTGGTGGCACTTTTGGAAGCCAGTGTCATCAGAACACTGTGCCTCCATTGGTCCACCAGTGCCAAGCCCCCAAATGCAATGCCTCCGTTGACTGCCACAGTGCCACACCTCCACAACCTGCTTCTCTCCTAAGCTGCCACATAATGTTTCTTGTGCTTGCTCGCAAGCAAACATCAAAACTCAAACAGAGACTCAGAATTTTTTTCTGAATTAAGCATTTACTCACCATGGAAGCTAAAACCAGACTTGTCCAAACCACCTTCCTCCCCCTTCTGGATTATGGTGGCCTTCTGTACGGGCAAGGTACTAGTGCTGCCTTATCTAAGCTCGACACCCTCTACCACCAGGCAATTAGATTTATTACTGGAGCACCCTATTCCATACATCACTGTGCTCTATATGTACTAGTAGGTTGGACGTCTTTCAAATTCAGACATAGAAAAATGCAGCCCACTGGCCATACCAAGCCATTATAAGAAAGCTTCCCTAATACACTATATACTGCCTTACTTTATGCTCACCTGGAAGTTATGCCCTTAGAAGCCTATCATACTTCTCTCTAACCATCCCCAAAGTTAGAACCTGCTGTGGTAAGGCATCCATAAGCCATTCCCTTCCCTTCCCTCCTTGTGGAACAAACTGCAGAAAACCCTTAAGTTAGGCTCTCCTGTAAAATGATCTACCTTTAAAACCCTGTTCACCCGTGCCTTGACAAAATCCTGTAATTGCACCCCCGATGTACTGAGTGCAGTAGTACAATAATATTGCACCCCCACTTGCTACTCTTTTACTCTACCCATCCTAACTGTGCACCTCCTCTTGTTTTCCTCTATTGCTCATCCTCTCCCTCTACAACCTTGAACTAACTCTTGTCTACATGTATTTATCACTTCATGCTTCTAATAGCTGCTTCCCCTTCATTGTAGTTCATAAGATGTATTATGTTGTATTTTTTGCTATGCTTCTTTGTGTTGCACCATTGTGATTGCTTTGTGTACCTACCCAGGTCCATCATGGAAGCAAGCTCACCCCATTGGTGTTCCATCTGGACAATACAGATTAACTGATTGGACTGATTGATTGTTAAACAGTACATGCCCTTATGTCGATCTCTCCTCTTGAATCTCTCATATATATATATGCCACATACACTGTTGTAAATATTTTCTCTGCATTTACAGTTCAATTTGCTATGTAAACTATGTTTTAATATATGGATGCTTAAAATAATACCCTTCTAATGCATACAAAAAATTCCCGGTAATACCATCACTCCTAGATCGACAATATCACCATTCACGAGTGATAATAGTATTGTTCAGGTGCTGTAATAGTACTGTTCAGGACCTGAACTATAGTATTATCAGCAAAACTCAAGAGAGCGTAAGTGCAACTCTGACCACGACATCATCATAAGCGTGCTTTCTAATTGGCTCCTTTTTTAGTGTGGGTGGGCAGAGCAATTTTGAAAAATATGGTGGCCCTTTCACTCGCTTAGTGAGAGAAATGTCCTTGGGAATAGCGGCATGGTATTTTAATTTTTTAATTTTTTTTTTATTTTTCCTTTTCCAACGCCTCCAAAAATATCTGGTCAATCCTGCTTTCAATCATTTCACCACAGAAACACAGGTAAGACTCTGAGCGAGTGAGTCTTCAGTGCAGTGCAGACTAGTAAGAGCAGCCGTAAGGTGCCCAAGCCAAGTGTTTACCGAAGTAGTCGGGCACCCATTTTTTGATAACAGATAATTGTATCGGATCCATATACTTAAAAAAAATATAAAAATAGGTGAGTGTGTGTGACTCAATAGTAAAACTATCTCGAGGTTCTGGGGACAAGGGAAACCTCTCGATCTTCGCTCTCAAGGTTCCCTTGTCCCCAGAACCTCTCGATGGTTTTATTACCTTACAATACACACTCACCTATTCATTATTCTATTTTTAGTTGTGTAACTCCTGCGTTGCTGTAACGTTATACTATTATTTGCAACTCTTCACTGTTGTGTACATAGTATACTGCTATGCTGTTTTTGTGTACCTTTCCATGACCACCTTGTAAATGAATCCGCTCAATGGTGTTTCACCTGGTAAAATAAAGGTTGACTGATTGATTGATTGCTTGAGCTGGATATGTCACAGATTATATTTTGCCTTGATGGGTACATCACAATCCATACTGAACCAATCAGACAGCAACTTTGACAATGGTGATGACATCACAATAGCACTGCATGGCACTGAAGCCAGTAGTTTAACGCACAGAGAAACAATTAAATCTTCAAACAAACAGCTGATTTAAAAGTTACAACTAGTAAACTAACATTGTATATATAGAATATTCAATGCTCTGACTAAAAATATGCAGTTGATCATTACTTGTGAGTGAGCAGGGCTTTCATAATTCACTCGTGGCTCCACTTCTCTTGGACTGTATGGCATAAATGAATGGGGACATATCTGTATATAGTAAGCCTCATTGTCTGAGCTTCAGTCAATCAGGATTTACTGTAAGCAAAGACATCACCATTCATTCATACCATTCTTGATACTTACAGTGAGCAGAAGGGATGTCCCTGCACCAGGGATAGTTTTCTTCTTTTCGGTTAACAATAACATGATTTTTGGAGTGCTCAGGTGAAGGGGAGAGGGAGTAGGGAGCCTGAGGAGGTTGGGGAGGGTAGATTCAATAAAGATCAGGGTCTGTTTAGAAGACAGAAGCAAGGGAGTGGGGTTTGGGGTTCTGGAGTGTCGGCGGGGGGAAGTGTAACCAATTTCAGTTCACATGAGTTCCCATTGCATCATGTCTTGGTGAAGTTCGTCATAAAGGGGAGGGGGTAATGGGGTTTCAGCAAAGGGTGACAGTGAGGGGGGCTGAAAAAATTATTTTACACTGGTGGAAGGGGGAGGGCTGTTTGGCACAGTGGGGGTTGGGGATAATTGTATTAAATAGTTTTTTTTAATTGGCAATTAGAGGAGGCGTCATAAACTTTGCGATGCTTCTTCACACCAACTTCACACCAATGTTGCTGGTGAATTTAAAATTAGCTGCATCTCTGTGTTTTTCAGTTATGCAGAAACAAATGTATACTGTGTTTTATGCAGCAAATCATGACTTCATCATTTGCACTGCATGTTTAGCCACAAACAGATCACTCAGAGAAAATGCCAATTATATCGGTACCATAATTCTCAACAAATCCCACCTCAAAGCCCAGTGCTTTGCATTTGCTTCCAGCTCCTGAAGTTACAGTGTCAGATGGATCTGAGCACAAATTTAGGGATTGCAAGTCCTGCTACAACCCTCCTCTGGTTCAATATTTTTTAATACTGGCATAATTTAGTTTATTATTCCAATGTAGAATTATTGCCTTGTAAAGCATTTTGTGGGGGAATTCAAGAATGCATGGGACAGACATAAGGCAATTCTAGTGGGGGGGGTAGGAGGAAGTAGGCTGTTGGTTAACTAGGATCTGCAGTTTATCCAGTAGGTAGGGAAATGGGCAGACTAGGCAGCCCTTATCTGCCATCAAATTCTATGTTTCTATGTTGTGATACACTGTATGAAAGATGCTGTGTAAATTATAATCACATTGTTACATCAGAAATGATATAAGGGATATTTGTTATCAAGGACTGTTTCTGAAAGAGCTGTATCGCCATACCTGAATGACACTGATGATGGAAATATAATTTATTTTTGCATTTTTTCTTACGCCATAAGCAGTATCCTATAGCAATTACTAGAGCCAGAGGTAAACATGCAGCACCAGCAATCAGAAGGGCATTAAGGATGTTAAGGGACTTATCTTCTTTACAAATGACATCTGAGGTGACATTTCCAGCTTGCATTTCAATCAAGCCTAGCTCAGCACAACTAAAGGGGGGAATAAAACAGAAAAAAAAATTAGACAAGGATAAAGGGTAAAGATGTTTTCATACTGCAGATATTAGGGGTTCTGTGACAAGTTTTAAAGGGGAACGTTCATGCACATTGCCCATCATTATTTGAAAGCCCATGAAAAGCTATTTGAAGTGACCTATTGGGCTTACCTGTAACTGATAGCCAGAGATATCAATGCTTAAGTCTGCCACATGTTGATATAAAATTGCAACTATTTTAGAACCTTGTGATGCCACTGACGATCAAGCTGTGGCTAGACACACTGTAGTCAAGCGCAGCTTGTTTCTCAGAGACATCACAAGTTTCTAAAAACGGTGGCCATGTGGGGCAGACATAATCAGTGATATCTTTGGACTGCTACCAGTTGCAAAGGAGCCCAATGCCTCATTTCAAAGATCCTTCCATGGAGATGCAAACTGTGAGGGGTACTATTCACAAATGTTCTCCTTGAAAGCAGCAGTACTATGAAAAAAAATGTATGCTTTTTTGACAGTTTATTCCCTGTACCCTGCTAATCATATACCTGGTACTCATTCTCGCTGGCACTGTACTATCGCCAAGTAATTTGCTCAGTTACTCTCTGCTTTTGTTTACATTTCTGCCACTAAGCATGTTGCACTGGAACCCCTCTGCTGCCGACTGCACATGTGTATGACTTGCAGGGACATCGGGAATGGTGAGCACAGGGTCCCTCTGCTGTTGTCAAAAGACGTGATGTGACCGGTAGACAAAGCGGCAGCTGAAAATTAGTCAGCAGCCATATTTGTTGTAGCACTACAACAATTAAAATAAATTGCAAATATCTAAAAAACTAAGGATGACTGGAAAAAAAACATTTACAGTTATGGAAACTGGAACTTTGGCCACATGCTTACAGCTGAAAAATAGAATTTTGATAGCTCACTTCCTGATTTCATAGTACTGCTGCTTTAAATGCTCATTACAGGGACTTTGACACCAAATAAAAAATATTAAAAAATAATATTTAGGCAGAATTCAACTTATAATTCAGATGTTTCCTGTATTTATCTTGCACTTATTCATTATTACTGGGGATATTTGCTTGTAAACAGGGTTCACTTGGTCTTCATTTGCTCCTGCAGCTTGCCTGCAAGTGTGACATCATAATTACAAGCATTTCTACAGCAACCAGTTGTGATGTAACAAGCATTGGATTGTGATGTCACTTGTAGATAAATATCTGCAGGAGCAGATGATACAAAGACCATATGATAGAGCACTGTTTTCCTAAAAAGGGAAAATTGGAAGTAGGCTGTGCCGATGTTGGCAACCACCCACTTTGCAGCCACTGAACCCCCAAAGTACCACTAGGGTGCATCCCCAAGAGTTAAATGGGTCTTGCCAATTGCTGGTTACAGCTCATCAGATCAGTCAGGGGCCCACTGCAGAGGGTAAGCTTTGGAAGACTCAGGAGCACAGCAGGTTTGCAATGGAGATGCCTAATGGGAATAAGATTGATGTGAAAGCCAGGAGTAGCTGAAGCAAGGACTCAAACCAGAGAAGGAGGTAATTGAAAGTCTGAGCCAAAACAATATAATTTTTTTTAATCTTTTCTTAAAGAACGGGGGTAGAAATAATTACAGCCTAAGGACTAAAATGAAAAATCAAAGTATTGTAGGCCTCAAAGGTCAGTAAAGGAACTGCAGGAAAAAAGTATGCAAGCAAAACCGCATAATAAATCAGAGTGACAATTTCTTTTATTTAACACAAGTGTTATTGCTGTTAATGTAAGGCAAGCTTTATTTACAAACAGCCCTTTCCCATAGGATCAGGGCCCTGTACATACATTTAAAACAATCAGCACTGCATCATAACATATAGCATAGCATCAGAGATAGAATTTACTATCTAACAGGTAAAACTACTTAAAACAAGCTAAAACTAGCTGGGAAATGCCTGCTCAAATAAATACATTTTCAGAGAGGCTTTAAAGGCCTCCATCATGCAGGCAGAATGGATGCTCCCTGGATGAGAGTTCCACAACATGGGGGCCGCCATTTTAAATGCTCTGTTTCCAGATTTTCTCAGACTGGAAGGGGGGACAACAAGTAAGCCCACATCAGTGGAGCGGAGGGGTGGGTTGGGAGGTAAGGTACCAGGAGATTTTTTAAGTAATCAGGTTCCAGGCCACATAGGGCCTTGAGCATTAACAAGCATATCTTAAAGGTGTTGTGTCACTGTATAGGCAGCACTGCATGTGCATGCAACACCAGCGTGATGTGGTTCCTCTGAGAACTTCCTGCAATCAACCAAACTGCAGCATTCTGCACCAGCTTCAGGCATCCCATCAATCCTCCAGATAACTTTAAGTATAAAACTTTGCAGTAGTCCAACCCAGAGGTAACAAAAGCAAGAACAATCATCACCAGGTCAGCAGACACCAAATGCAGTTTAATCCCGGTGATGTTTTGAAGGTGGTAAAAGCCAGATCAGACCACTGTTGATACCTGCTGTTCTAGTGTCAGCCTGCAGTCCAAAATGACCCCAATTTTCTTAATCTCATTGACAGCTAAGAGAGATAGGCCACCAAACAAGGGAAGGGCTACCTCAAATCCCATTGCTGCTGAGCCCCACTGGCATGGCTCAATTAACATGACCTCTGTTTTTCCTGGATTGAGACATAGACAGTTTGAGGCCATCCAGCGGTTGATCTCAGCAAGACATTGCCCCAGTACTAAAGTGGCTTAATCCTCACCAGGAGAACAACACAGGTTTAGTTGAGTATCATCTGCTTAACAATGAAACTCAACACAATACCATCTAATGAGCTTTACCAATGGCAACATGTACCTGGAGAACAACACTAGGGCAAAGATGGAGCCTTGACAAACTACACAGAAGAGTGCAGAAACCCCAGAGATGAAATTACCAAGGCTAGCCTGGATCCAGAAGCAAATGATTTGATACCTTTTAATGGACCAACATAGATGTAACAACAAGAACAAAGTGCTCTAGCTTTCGGACCAACCAGTCCCTCTTCAGAAGCTCACTGGTTGGTCCGAAAGCTAGAGCACTTTGTTCTTGTTGCTACATCTATGTTGGTCCATTAAAAGGTATCAAATCATTTGCTTCTGGATCTATTCTTGCAAGGACCAATATGGCAACTACTAAATCTTGATTTCAACTAGGATAGCCTGTGCATTCTTCCTGTTATGTAGGATTCAAACCAGCACAAAACTGCGCCAATGAGACCTACAATAATTCCTCAGGTGATCCAATAGAACACCATTGTAAACAGTGTCAAATGCCTACGAGATGTCCAGGAGGACCAAGATGGTACAAAGCCATCAATCCCTTACCATGAGAAGATCATGAATCACCCTGAGAAGTGCAGTTTCAGTGCTATGGTGTGGCCAGGTACCCAACTGGAGAGGTTCATAGATGTTATAATTCTCCAGGCCATCCACAAGTTGATCCATCACCACCTTCTAGATGATCTTCCCCAAAAAGGGAAGATTTGAGCCAGGTCTGTAATTTGCCACAACCTCAGGATTTAAGGATAGCTTTTTTTAGGAGGGATATGCCCATCGCCTTTTTCAGAGCAGTTAGAAAGATGCCCTCCTTCAAGGAATATCTGATAATCTTGGCAATGACTGGACCCAGGGATTCACTACAGCCCAAGGGCAACCTAGTTGGTCTTGGGTCCAGTATATAGCAAGTGGGACACAAACCTGAGATCACCCAGAGCACCTCCTCCTCAAAAATTGGATGAAACTTATTCCAGATAGGCAGAGCTACAGCACCAGAAGGCCAACCACTACCGGCCCAAGACAGACCACTTGAAGAGATACCTGATCTGATGGTGAGCACCTTCTCAGAGAAAAATTTGCCAAACTCCTCATACTTTTCTGTTGAAAAAGCTGTAATGGAGATCACGGACAAGGAGGATTTAACAACCTGTCTATGGGTGAAAAAGATGAGCTGACTGATTTTTCCCAACAGCAATTGGCCTTGACAGGAACTCTGTCTTTTTCATGTTGATTGCCCATTGATACTCACCATAATGAGTCTTCATTGCCATCCTGTCCCCTGCAGACCAGGACCTTCTCCAAGAGCACTCTAACTTCCATCTCTTAGTCCTCAACCAATGCAGATCATCACAATACCATGGTGAGCTGTGATGGGATGTCAAGGGATGAATGCAGTAAGGTACTAGGGAGTCTAAGGCAGCTGCAAGAACCATATTATAGTGCTTCATGACATTCTCAGCTCCCTGTGCACAAGCAAACATCATACCCGAGATGTTAAGTACCTCCTGGAGTTTGTGAGGCTCCAAACTGTTTTAGACAGTACTGGATCATCTGCAGAGAGGAGTGTTAAAACAGGGGATCCACAAAGAAATGATACCACACAATGATTCAACCAAAAGACTGGATCAGCCTTTGACCGCACTAATGTCAAGTCCCAATGAGAAGATCAGGTCCTATGTTTGATCATGTTGATTCGTGCCTGAGGCAACTGCCTATATGTTAGTCCCAGTTAGGACATTAACTAGAGGAGCTGTTGACCAAAATGTGAGGCTTCATCTTTGACCCAAGCACTGAAATCCCCCCCAGCACCAAAAGTCTGGGGGCATTCAACATCTTTTCAACCATGAAGTCCATCACCTTCTGCAAAGAAATCACTACCATACCCTGGAGGTCGGTATATGAGAATGATCTTCCAGCTGACATCTGGGGCACATCTAACTGCCACATATTCAAAGGACATGAAAGTTCCCATGGGGAGTGTATAGTGAATCTCAAAGTGGATTTAAAACAAATAACCATCCTGCCCCCTCTGTGATTCCTCCTTGGCAATACACTACAGAATAATCTGGCAGGACAGCTGCCTCCAGAACAGAGCTGGAGTCATCACCCAGCCAGATCTCTGTGACACAAACAAGGTCAGCTGAGGAATCCATGATGAAATCCTCCATCACAACTGTTTCTGTTTTTAGTGATCTTGCATTACAGTGAACAGCCCAAAGGGAAGGAGTAGAACAGGCTGGACTGACTACTTCCTGCTCGCTGACATTTGGCAGGGTCCTGTGGAGGGGAACCAGACAGGAAGGATCACAATACTGATTCCAAACCATACCCAGCTACCTCCTGGTGTTCACCACCTCAATCCACCCCCCGAATATCATACCTTGGACCTCCACTGCAGGTATTGTCACACCTCTAGAGGATCTCCAGTCCACTGCAGCAGCTGAGCACCCCAGCAGGAAGGACTAATGGGGTTCTCCAAAAGGACAGAGCAGCTGCAGGTGGTCACCAGAATAGATGTGCCTAACTGCTCCCACTCCTATACACATGTTGTACCCCCACTAAACTTAAACCCAAATTATCCAACCCCCTCCCCACAGATAAATAAAACACACCCCACCCACTTAATAATATCAGACAATCCCCAAAATACCCCCCAAATAACTAAAACACACCAGATTCACTCAACAAGAACTGTATCAGTATGTACTGCCTCTTTTACCTGTAATAATTGTCACTCCCGGGTCGCCCCTGAAAAAGGGACCTCCGGGGCCCAGTGGGCCTACCCAGTCATCAAAATTCAATAAATAAATACAAATTACACAGCCTAACCAATCACATACTCGACTCATACTTAATGCAAAAAATGACAAAAACAAAAAGGGGAAAGGGCAAATAAAATAAAACAGGATAGTTGCCCCCAGAGATTACTCAGTAATACAATTATTGTTCAGAGGCAAGTACGTGACTCCCTGCACACTGCCACTGTGTGGGGACAGAATTTGTCCTTATTTCAAGTTACAGCTTCAACAGGGAACACAGCCAGAAGATAATAAATCCAGTGTTTAATGTTTGAGAACTGATCCACTCTTGCCCAACCAGTGCTGAGTCAGTTGAAATCCAATGACAAAACTTGGAGGGGGGAATCGCAATACACCTTCTTGATGTTTCTTCAGCCCCCTAAACACTGCCACAGTGAAAGATGGCAAAAAGGAAGCTGACTCAACCTCTAAAGTGGAACTCTGTGACCCGTAGAAATGAGCAACCAGGTTCCAACTACCAGGTAGCTTATTTAGACGAACTCATTCTGGGAATGGGATGCACCACAACCTAAGGGTCATAAGCTCCACTTAGAAATGAGTCAGCAAGTTGATTTACCAGCTCCCCCTCCCCCAACAACAAGCACAGAGAAAATGAAGCAACAAGTTCTTCCCTTAGTCAATGATCGGATCCTTCAGGAACACCACACAAAGCCAATTAATAATGTTAGCCCTCAACCAGGTCACACCACAACACCCAGACACCCAAAGGAAAATGTGAAACAGAAGGGGAGTCCCTTTTGTTATAGCTGTAAGCCCCCTGCAAATGCGGGGCTTATATTCCCACTGTTTTAGGCATCCCTTTTCCCCCTTCTACCCCACCAAGCTAGGAAATTGGGTTAGCGCTATGGGGGATATTGCTCTGGACACCTCAAAGTGGTAGCAGAAAGTGGGAAAAGGGTATAAAAGGGGATTGAGAGGAAGTAGTGGGCCTTTTCCAGCTCGGGCATTAGGCCTGGGGCTGGAGACTGGAAGAGTAGAATCGGGACCAGAATAGGTGGGCAAGTGAAGGAGCTCGACAGTCCAGGAGGGCCAGTGGGGAAAACCACCAAGTGGAGTGCAGTCAGGATAGTTCTATGCACCAAGGCCGATGAGGAGTGGGGGTATGGAGCTCCACTGGGGACACTAGTGCCCAGATTCTGTGTCATGGGGGGGCTAGGGCATTAGGAGGCTTTAGTGAGCCTAGACGAGAGATGTAGGAGCCCTTTGGAAGCCCGTTGGAGTTACTGAGGCCGCTAGGACTGGGAGGGCTGTGGCAGGGATCTCTCAGGAGGGGAACCAGTGGCAGAAGTTCCCCTCATTCTCAGTGTGGCAGGGCAACCTGGGGGGTTGAGGGAGCCAGGGAGTCTTTCACCCGAATAGGGAGTCTGTTTGGAGGGACAGGTCCTGGGGTCCCGGTCCATAAAGTCCAGGTGGGTCACAGACCAAAGAAATGGTAGACCTTGGAGGGTGGTCCCTGTGCTGGAGCTTAATTCAAGTCCAGGAACCATTAGCAGGGATGTGGGCGTGGCAGGGACTCCCCATAGGAAGTAGGTAACAGCAGAAACCCCCCGAGTGAATTGGGAGCCACGGAGTGCTGAGGCAGAGGCAAGTGATCAGTGTAGAAGTGGCTTCAACTGGTTACATCAGTGCCTGCTATTTGGAAGGTGGGTCAGGGCCTGGGTTGTCAGAAAAATTCCTGAATGACCTTGTGGTTTGGGCCAATGCCCAGAGGTCCAGGTGGGGAGGGCAGCTTGCTTTCCCACGCCAGTGAAAGGGGGGACGATCAGAGCCAGAATGAAAGGGATCCGTTGGAGCAAAGTAAAAGGAAGACTTGGTTTACCGGATCCTCTATATGACAGGAGATTGCAAGGATTTGGGTTCCAGGAGGGTCTTGGGTAGATCATCTGAGAGTGGAAGCGGTAGGAAATGAGAATCCTTCTGGTGTCTGCTAAATCTGTGATTCTGCTGTCTAATAAGTCCAGCCAAAGTGTACAAAGTTGTAGCCCCATGGAGCTGGTTGTTTTCTATAAAAGAATGGTGACCCCTGTATCGCTGGAATCATTTGTCATGCAGGTGAAAATAAAAGCCAGTTGGGGAGAAACAGTGGGTTGTACCTTATTTGACTGTAGGGGGGAGGTTAATGAAATTAAATCCTTTTCCCCTCCTATTTGCAGTCTGATTAATTTGTCACAAGTTACATTCCAGGGGCAGAATCCAGCCTGCTTGGGCTGCAAGAGCTTCCGTGAGACCTCCGTAGGAGAAGAGAGAGGTCTTGGTCTGGTGGTCGGCTCGGGGAGGAGATCAGAGGCTAAGACTGAGGAGGTAAAGTGCACAGCTTGAAGACAGCAAGCAAGTAGGAGACATCTGTTTTTCACTGTTTCATTGTGTGCAAAGGTCTCAAATGTTAACACTTTTGAGTGCTCCCTTCTTCCTGCCTGGAAGAACTGCGAATAAAAATATGCCTCTAGATGTGGCAGGAAGAGGGGGTTACACTGTGGGGGCTGCTCGTCTGGGGTGTTCCCTGAACTCCAAAAATTGCTGCCGGACAGCAAGCCTTGCCATCCACAGTATTCCAGGCTTCCTGGCCTCGTTGGGCTTTGTTGTGCACTTATCAATTGCTGTGGGGGTAGGTCTGGCCCGCTGGTGTGGTGTGCGCTGCGCGTGCGTGTGACTTGCTGGTCACATGACCCTCAGGAAAGGTTCTGATTAGAGGATGGGCAAAAGGGACTATAGCAGCTGCATAAAGAAGCACCATCTTGGGGAAATAAGAGCGAGTGGAGCTGAGGGAGTGAGACCAGCAACAGCAGAACGCTAGAGGAGAATAACAAGAGCGAGGGCAGAGCAAGAGAGATTGTTTCTGGAGCACTTTATTCAAGAGCAGGCAAGGGGACTGGACTGCATATTTTTGGGGAGCAAAAAAACTGTGAGCTCCTAGTGATTGTGGGACTGGGAGGGAAGGAAAATCAAGCACAGGCATCCACATGGATTGGCAGCAAGTGGTAGCAGGGGGAGATGTAGAGAGGCCTAAATCAACCCTTCAGGAGGAGCCACTGGCTACAGTTCCTGCCTCATTTCTCTCCTAGCTCTGGAAAGCTGGGGGAAAATGCAAGGGACATGAACATTGTGTGAGGTGTGGATTTATGGGAGAGGCAGTAACCAGGTTACTTATGTGCCCCTATTGCTTAAGCAGTCCACCAGTGCCATGTAGAGGGATGTATGCTTCCATTTCCACTTCCAGCTTATTCATCCTGTGGTCAGCAGCCAGTGGGGATTCGGAGGGGTTCGAGAGACTGTCCCTGGGAGACAGCACCCATGTCCAGGTGTAGGAAACCCAAAGTTAATCCCCGGATGTGATAGTGGAGGCTGTTGAAGAAGAGGGTGCAGGTGCACCAGACAGGGACAAAGGTGATGGGGAGCACAGTTGTCTGCCCAGCTCTCCACCACTGGCTATTGGCTATCCCACTGTCAGAGGGAGGGGCAGGGGCTGCAGACAACTTGGTGGGGATCCTTCAGGGCCAAGGGGACCGTCACCATGGCCCCTGTCCGGGCAGTAGCCCGCAGGCTTTATCCAGCAAATCAGAGCCTGTCTCGGGTGCCAGGAGCAAAACCAGATCCATAGAAAGTGGTCCCAAGTCTGAGCCTGCACCCAGTTCAGTCAAAGGAAGGGCTGATGAACTACAAAATCTAAGGGAGCTGGATGAGGAAAAATATGTAGGCAGCCAGTTCCAGTTCCAGGACCACATGGTGGTCAGGGCAATCTCTAGGCCCTACCACCACCCAGTTATCACCTTTGGTGATACCACCCCACAGTTCCTGGTCCGGGCTAAGACCCTCTGGACCTGGATGGATAGGTTAAACCCAAATGACCCACTGAACCTAAAATATTGACTGGGGCTATGGGTACCAATGGGACAAGCCAGGAGAACCTGTGTTAGGGACCTGCCCAAGTGAAGTCAGGCCGAAAGGTGGGTTTGCAGGAGGCTGCAGGTAGAATATCCCAATCTGAACTGTCCTTACATGCCAGAAAGAATTTTGGACATTATTGAGGAGATTCGGGAGGACTGGATTTTCAGGTAGCAGTTGGAGAGGTTGAAGAACCATCCAGGAGGAGGAAGTGCCCCATCTCAACAGTTGTTCCAGCAGGCATGGTCAATGTGCCGCACAGGGACCTGGTCTGGACTAACCATTTTCAAACATTTCACTATGGTCCAGGACTTAACTGGAACTTAGACCAAGTATTACGTTTTGGACCAAGATTCTTTTGTAGAGGTGACCACTAAGCTGGACGCAGCGTATTATTTCTCTCCAGGTGGAGGGTCTGCAACCTAGGTATCTTGGATTAAAACTTGTGGACCGCACCAAGACAATTACTCTATGGAGCTGATACAGTAGCTTTGATTCAGTTTACTAATCAAGCTCTTAAATTGAAAAAAAAGTTTTATGGTTACTTTTTTATGATCATGAAAAAGTATGTTTAAGAAAGATTGGTAAAAGAATGTGCGTGTGCATGTGTGAGTGAGTGGTCTAGGGTTTGTACACAGAGAAACGTATTTTAAAACTTTGATTGGAGGTATCTAGGGGAATGTCTGCTTATTAATGTTTAGCAAAAAGCTTAAGGAAAATCTTTTTGAAATGCATAATCATTATGTAAAGTGATTGTTATTTACTGTTTAAGAAAGAAATGATGGTTGTGACTAGCACTTTAGATTTATCTCCTGGTGTAGGTGGGGTTTAGGAATTAGATCTAAGGGTATTGTTTTGGGCTAGGTAGGCAGGTTGGGTGGTACCTAGTAACCAGGTATGGTGCGCCTCTCACCAGAAGGCTGGGGAGGGCACATACTCAATCTGATGGGAGTGAACCATCACTGTACCCTTGCCATCATTCACAGGAGGGAATGATTTCCTGGGTGGGGGAAGAGGGTAAACCCCCTGCAAATATGGGGCTTATATTCCCACTGTTTTTGGCATCCCTTTTCCACCTCCTACCACCCCCCTCTCCCCCCGAGCTAGGAAATGGGTTTAGTACTCTGGGGGATATTGCTCTGGACACCTCGAGGTGGCAGCGGAGAGTGGAGAAAAGGGTATAAAAGGGGACTGAAAGGAAATAACGGGCCTTTTTCAGCCCAGGCATTAGGCCTGGGGCTAGAGAGAGGGGAGGCTGGAAGAGCAGAATCAGGACCAGAATAGGTGGGCAAGTGAGGGAGCTTGGTGGTCCAGGAGGACCAGTGGGGAAACCCCCTAGTGGAGTGTAGTCAGGATGGTTCTATGCACCTTGGCCAATGAGCAGTGGGGGTATGGAGCTCTGTTGCGGATACAGCTGGACAGGTTATGCGTTGTGGAGGGCTAGGGCATTAGGAGACTTTAGTGAGCCTAGCTGAGAGATGTAGGAGCAATTTGGAAGTTCGTTGAAGTAACCCAGGTCAACTGGGTTGGGAGGGCTGTGGCAGGGCCCTCTCAGGAGGGGAACCAGTGGCAGAGGTTCCCCTTGTTCCCAGTGTGGCAGGATAGCCTGGGAGGTTGAGGGAGCTGGGGAGCCTTTCACCCGAATAGGGGGCCTGTTTGGAGGAACAAGTCCTGGGGCACCAGTCCATACAGTCCGGGCAGGTCGCAGACCAAAGAAATGGTAGACCTTGGAGGGTGATCCCTGTGCTGGAGCTTAATTCAAGCCCAGGAACCATTAGCAGGGATGTGGGCCTGGCAGGGACTCCCTGTAGGAAGTAGGTAACAGCAGAAAACCCCGAGTGAATTGGGAGCCATGGACTGCTGAGGCGGAGGCAAGTGATCAGTATAGAAGTTGCCTCAGCCGGTTACATCAGTGACAGCTGTTTGGAAGGTGGGTCAGGGCCTGGATTGGCAGGAAAATTCCTGGATGCCCTTGTGGTTTGGGCCAATGCCCAGGGGTCCAGGTGGGGAGGACAGCTCGCTTTCCCATGCCAGTGAAAGGGGGGGATGACCAGAGCCAAATAAAAGGGACCCATTGGACAAGTTAGAGGAAGACTTGGCTTACCAGATCCTCTATATGACAGGAGATTGCAGGGATCTGGGTTCCAGGGTCTTGGGTAAATCACTTGAGAGTGGAAGTGGTAGGAAATGAGAATCCTTCTGGTGTCTGCTAAATCTGTGGTTCTGCTAATAAGTCCAGCCAAAGTGTACAAAGTTGTAGCTCCATGGAGCTGATTATTTGTTTTCTATAGAAGAATGGTGACCCTGTATTGCTGGAATCATTTGTCATGCAGGTGAAAATAAAAGCCAGTTGGGGAGAAACAATGGTTTGTACCTTATTTGACTGTAGGGGGAAGTTAATGATATGAAATCCTTTTGCCCCTCCTATTTACAGTCTAATTAATTTGTTACAAGTTACATTCCAGGGGCAGAATCCAGCCTGTTTGGGCTGCAAGGGCTTCCGTGAGACCTCCATAGGAGAAGAGGGAGGTCTTGGTCTGGTGGTTGGCTCGGGGAGGAGATGAGAGGCTGAGATTGAGGAGGTAAAGTGCACAGCTTGAAGACAGCAAGCAGGTAGGAGACATCTGTTTTTCCCTACTTCAGAGTGTGCAAAGGTCTCAAATGTTAGTGCTTTTGAGTGCTCCCTTCTTCCTGCCTGGAAGAACTGCAAGTAAAATGTATGCCTCCAGATGGGACTGGAAGAGGGGGTTACATAGCTATAGCCTATGAGACCTATGTACCCATATTAGCTTTCTTGGTCAGCATACCACAAAATTTAAATGCCTTAAATAGAGCCTTCTTTGATACGACTGATCCCTGCAGCGCCTGCCAAATGCTGTAGAAACCAACCAGTGACCGCACTCCCCAGCCAGCTGGACAAACAGACTGCCAATCACGTGCACACCGATTCCCCATCTCCTAGCATAGAAAACTCAGGATGCGTTCCCCTAAGCACCGATAGCAAAATGCCAGTGCATGCTTGCTCAATGTGGAAACGTACTCATGTAACCCCCCACAAATGGGGATTCCTAAAATCCTCCTAGGAGCTTGCCTAAGTGTTCCTCCTGCCTGCTGGCATTCGGCATTTAAACCATTTGAATGGCACTGTGAGTGCTTGTAGAGCCTCCACATACTGTATCTTTAAGAGCTGTCTGCTTGCAGACATAATTAATGCTTATGGCGGGGGACTGGTGTTTCCCTGCTTGAATCCCGCTTGAGCTGCGGTGTAATCGCTCCATTTTGCAGTCGCTGAAAGCGCAAAGGGAGCCCATCCGAAAGTGTAACTGTTTGCCTGTAATCATTTAAAGCATTAGTGAAATTGCAGTTTGTCTAACCTGCCTTTATTGCAGCTGGGATTTTTTGTGAGTGTTGCCCCTCCATTTTGGACCTGAACTGCTGTGCTGGGCCAATTGGGTTTAGGGGAGCCCTAAAATGGAGACTGCTTGGGCCAACCAGAAGTTGGACTCTCACTGGAGCCGGCTTACAAGGGGAATGTATAGCAAGTGCTTATGGGAATTGTTGTTTGGACCTTGGAGCCTTTTTTGCACCAACAGAGGGAGCCCTGCAGTGATTGACAGCCGAATCCACCAACTGGACCTGTTGGAACCTAAGAGAAATTCCCTGAACTGAAGCTGGAGAGCCAGATTGCAGTTGGCAGTGAAAGGAATAAGAGCTCTGTATTTTCTGCGGTGTACAGTTCATGCGGAAAGCGCGTGAGAGGCCTTGAAGTCGGCCTGCAGCTGTTGTAAGCTATAGTCGGACTGAATCCATGTTCTGAGGAGAAGGAAGGCTGAAGAGTGGAAACCAGGCTCACCCTGTAGAATACTGGAGATATTGCTGAATCGCGCTCGGTCTGTGAGGAACTGAAGCTGCTGTGCATACTCCTGGGTATTTGCAGTAATTGCGATCGGAATCGAGGAGCAGCCTGCCTGGTATAGTACTCTCCTTTTACATATGAATGTGCATAGTGCTTGTGGGGAATCGCTATTTCCTGTCCCCTGTACTGTGTGCTGTGTGTTGAAGCTGGAAGAAAACCCCGGCTTGTCTCAGACTAAATCCGTTTGCTATCAACCGCCTTGGGATCCAGTCACAAGGACCTTGTCTCCATTCCCTGTTGTTTCTGGCAATCCAGAAGAACATCCACCATCCGGTTCTCAGCTTGGGTATTGTGAGTACAAATCAGGGTATTCCCCTACAGCTGGTTATCAATTACAAGTGTGTCATCTAATTCTTGTTGTTTCACTTCTTCATGGACTGAGCCATCCAGCTTCGGATTACAATTGAGTATTGTGCATGTATTTTCTTCTACAGGGCCTCATCCATCTGCACCTGCCGGCCAACCCCGGGCAACGGACCTGGCTAGCCACCCCCCCCCAAACCTGGGTACCCAGAGTGTGACTTTTCAGACCCTGTATGTGTGCACAGCACTGTGATTTTAATACTGCAAATATTAACCTGATTTCCCCTTCCCGTGTTCCATTCCCCTAAATAAACCAGATTTGATGTTATTGAACTTTATACTGTCTGAAGTGTTGGTACCTATAGAACAAGCACTGTATTGGGTTGTGGATGTTGATTAACCTTGTTTTACAGGGGGTCCTCAGAGACGTGCTGCAGAATCAGTCTCAAGGGTAAGTGGTACCTTATGAGTGAACAGTGTATATATGTTGGGTATTGGGACTGTAACTCCGGTGTACTGTGTGAGCCACTAGAGGGAATAAAAGGGGGTCTCCTTGTCCCAGAGGGCTGTGACCAAGCTAGTCTAACCACTACAAACCCTGACCTCTGGGTGGAGGCACCCGTCATAGAACCTAGGCACCTCAACCAGTCAGTAGTCAAGCAGGCAGGGGTAGTAGCCCTTGGGATAGCGCCACCTGGGGGTTACACTCAGATTCAGGTACTCTCTGCAGCCTGTATTGCTAGTACATTCTAGCAGTAAAAATTAAGCAGCACACGTTTTACATTTCCAGTGATATTGTACATGACAGGATTTTATGTATCATTGGCTACTTTTATAATTAGGTGGTTTTTATGTATGAAAATTTGTCCCTTCAAAAATGCCGTGCTGCAGTTTCTAAGCTGTATATACTCCAAATCAATTTCAGCTGTGTCCCTGTTCACACTGTCTCCCACCTCACAATCAGTTTCAGCTGTGTCCCTGCTCACGCTGTCTCCCACCTCACAATCAGTTTCAGCTATGTCTCTGCTCATGCTGTCTCCCACCTCACAATCAGTTTCAGCTGTGTCCCTGCTCACGCTGTCTCCCACCTCACAAATCAGTTTCAGCTGTGTCTCTGCTCATGCTGTCTCCAACCTCACAATCAATTTCAGCTGTGTCCCTGCTCATGCTGTCTCCCACCTCGCAAATCAATTTTAGCTGTGTCCCTGCTCATGCTGTTTCCCACCTCACAAATCAATTTCGGCTGTGTCCCTGCTCACGCTGTCTCCCACCTCACAATCAGTTTCAGCTGTGTCCCTGTTCATGCTGTCTCCCACCTCATTGTTAATACGATCATGCTTCACTCAAACTGAAAGCAAAAGTCATGGTACCAGCAGTCTTTTGAAAAACAAACTAAACATATACAATTAGTTCCCTCAAGCGATATATTAAAGAAAATAAAAACATGGGCAACCATACAAAACTTGCCATGCATTTCCATTTCGGGGTTGAGATAATAGCATGGACCTCTTGAGCTCTACTCTCCTGGTCCGTACATTGTTATCTCAACCCCTCAATAAAAACACAGGCTCACTGTGTATGGTTGCCTGTAAATCATTCCGTATTTATTTTGCAATTCAGTTACCCAGGATATCCCAGCTTAGATGCAACATACTTCTTTTATTGGGGTATTGATTCTACCCGTTTCCTCAGCTGGGAAGAATACAGCACTGAGTGGTTAAGTGACTTGCCCAGGGATTTACAGTAAGTATTTGGCTCTTGTTATGCTTGAAATTCTCTTCTCATGATTCTGAAGCCTTTGCTATAACCACTAGGTCACACTGCCTCCTTAAGTATCATTGTGATACCTTGCCTGGGGTGTTGGGAGTAAACTGCTGTTATTACAAATTGACCACATACAGTAGATTGTGTAATTAGTTCTAACCTGAGATGATTTACTTAGAAGTCATCACAGGTCACACACAGAGGGTATTTACATTTATGTGCAGCCCATTGCTGATTGTGCATCATCATTGGGGCAATACAAGTGAGACGACAGGCAGCTCCTGTAAGACAACTTGCATTGTGATTGGTTGGCATCCATGGCACTCCAGACATTACCTCATGGGTTTTAGCCCACCTGATAGGCTAGTGATGCACATGACCCCAGATCAAATTTCTAGTATATCCAGGTCCCAGAAATCCCTGCTCTCCAGTTTCGAATCGTGCATCTGATCAGGCAATAAGTACACCAGGAATCCCTGTCTGATCCTCTAAGGTAGGACCTTGAATCCAAGAATATATTTAATCAGGCTTAACTCAAGAAAAAAAGGCACAATGTATGCAGTTACAGTTATGGAACATTACCAAAAGATTGCTAGATATTGCCAGGAATATGCCTAACCTAAGCTAGCCTCTGACTCTGTGTTTGCTAGCTCATGTGTTTTTTTCCAGCCCTTTGGGCTGTATCCTAAAAAAATTGCACTGTTTTTGTTGTGGTATGTGTTTAGTTAACTCATTTGTTGGCATTGCGAAT
Source organism: Neoceratodus forsteri (assembly GCA_016271365.2). Taxonomy (NCBI): domain Eukaryota; kingdom Metazoa; phylum Chordata; order Ceratodontiformes; family Ceratodontidae; genus Neoceratodus; species Neoceratodus forsteri. Next base: position 261,304,610 of record CM057452.1, on the reverse strand, counting down.
TCCGCTTGTGTAGTACTGCGTGGCGTGGTACGCTATCCTGCCTGCGCGCCCCCACCCGGCGCTACTCTGGCCAGGTGCTATGGTGGCTTCTGTGACTCCCTCACGGATAGCATGGAGGTTCTGGGGCAGAAAGTATCGCGGGCTGGCTGGCGGCCTTGTCCTAGCCACGTGACGACCGCGTGGTCTCTCTCTCTACTTCCTCCCCCTTCCCTCCCTCTCCTCTCTCGCCTCCTCTGGCCTCGGTTCCCCGGAGGCCTGAAATGCACCGCTCCCTCCCGCACCATGCGGCCCTGGACCCAGCCGCGGGCGCCTCCTTTGTCTCCATGCACTTCGGGCGCGTCTCCCTAGTAGGCCTCTGCTTGGGCCTACTGCGGCCCTGAATCACTCCCCTCCCTGCTGGCTGCCCTAAGGGGAAGCTCCCCTCTCTTGCAGCAGCGTCACCTCCTCCCCCCGCTAGGCCGGCGCTCATTTTGAGGACATCTGTCCCTCTCCCTCGTCCTCGTGGCCTAGCCTGAGGGGGGGGGAGCGTGTTTCTCGGCTCCCGGCCTGGAAGGGAGCGCCTGCCACAGAGGTCGCGCCCAGGGACAGCACGCCTCCCCTCCGTCACTCAGCGTGAGCCAGCCTTCCCTGGGGCTCTGTCTCCACCTGCCTCCCTAGCCTTCTCTCGGAGGAGCGTGGAGACCGCCAGAACCGCCCCTGTCAGCCTCGTTCCCAGGGAGGCAGAACTCGAAGGCCAGCGTGACTTCCACAGGCCATATCGAAGCCCGCCTTCGTGGGATGGGGGGGCATTCTTCAAAATGGTCTGGGGGCGCGAGGTCGCCTGGGGGAAACAAAAAAAATATAATACATAAAAGGGAAATTCCGCTTGGACAAACAGCTGGTGCCTGGGGGTTTCCCCTCCTCCAAAGGGTCCCTCCCACAGCGACCCTCCAGTGGGGCACCCCACTACAGAGACTGAGCTTCGGGCCTAACCCTTCTGGGCCTTACTTCTTGTTCTCCCTGCCTCTTGGGTCCCTCCCACAGTGACCCGAGAATGTAAGGCTCATCCCCTTGGGCCTCCTCTCGGTCACGCCATGGCTCCCTCCCATAGCGAGCCATGTGCCCAGGCCTCTGGCCACCAGGCCCTCATCCCTCCATGGACCACGTTACGGGGGCCCTCCCATAGCACCCCTGCAACCCTCGTACAGTGTGGTCACAGGCTATGCAGACCTCCCTCAGACGTGTTGGGGAGGGTAAAAGGAATCGCCCCCTGGGCGTCATCTATAGTTCCATTCCAAGGTCTGCCTTTCTCTCTCCCCAGATGGTGAAAGCAAAGAAATGCTCCTCGTGCAGTGCTACCCTCCTGCCCCAAACTCTGGGTCCCCTCTGCGCAGCCTGCCTCCTTGACGACGACGATTCCTCCCTGGAACAAACACCGCCCATGGGCTCCAGCAACCCGGGGCCCAGCAACCCTACATGGATGGACCCGGGCTCCCTCCTAATCCAAAACCAGCAGACCGTGGTTGCCATGATGGAAAGCCAGCAGAACTTTATGCTCAAGATCATGGAAAGCTGGAATCCCTCACTCAGCACAGAGCAAAACCACCGAGTCCGGAACCTGGCAAGGCAGGGGGGGGGCAACCAGAGGAACATCCGAACCCTGAGGACACCCTTCCAGATGTCTCATGCGAAGACACGCCTGAGGACAGGGAGAAAGACGATGCAGGGGAAGAGGATGAGGCGGAATCAGATGAAGAGGATATGGAATTTCCAGCAACACCTTCTCTGACCTCAAAATTGTGCTCTTTTGACATGATCCCAGGGCTTATGAAGATCATCAAGGCCACCATGGGTTTCGACACTGAGGAGAGTAAGCCGGGAGTCAAAGCTCAACCCCATGATACAGCTGAGACCGTCGATCACAGAGACTTTCCCAGTATGTCCTGCTATTGAGGACATCTTCAGTAAAAGAGTGGCAATCTCCTGAACCGGGCAGAATGTCAAACAGAAAGAACCTGGACAGAATGTACCCGGTCCAAGAGGAAAAATCAGATATCTGGTGCAAGGCCCCCACCATTGACCCCCAGGTGGCGGCTCTTAGCAAAAAAACTGTACTATCATGCGGTACAATAGCCCTCAAGGACCCTACAGACAAGAAAGTAGAAGATATGCTCAAAAGGGCGTTCGAGATCGAGGGCACCGCTGCAAAAGCAACCACTATAGCCATCTATACAGCACGAACACAGATCCGCTGGCTCGAAGAGCTCCAGGAGCAGGCCATCCCTAAGTCCAGGGAGGCAGAACTGTTGGAAATGTACTTTAGATGCAGCTAAATACCTAGCCGACATGGTAGTAGACACCTTGCGCCTTCACGCCAGGGCTACCGCCATCACCAACCGTGCTCGGAGGGCACTGTGGCTGAAACTGTGGGATGCAGACAAGGAGTCAAAAACTTTGCTACAAAACTTACCACTATGGGGTAAATATATTTTGGGGAGGGTCTGCAGGATTATTTGAAGCAAAAGGAGGAGGGCAGAGATCTCCTTAAGAATAAGTCCAGGCATTCCTACCTCCCCTCCGGGAGGGGGGGGACAAACCATACCAACCCCGCAGGGACACACCACAACAAAGCCACTCCTTTAGAGGCAGAGGCACCTCTCACAGCTTCCGTAGCCCATACTCTCAAAACTATCAGTCCTCCTCCTTCACAGCCCAGGGACAAAGAACCGGAGGACGAGGTAGAGGCTACAAGGGAAAGCAACAGTGACTACCCCCTCACTACCAGACAAGGCCAGGACCTCTACCCACCAGTGGGACAAAGACTAACTCTATTCGCCCATCGCTGGCTCCACACAACCTCGGACAGGTGGGTCCAAGACGTGGTAACCAGGTGATACTCCATAGAGCTATCCCACGCCCATATCCCCCAAAGATTCGTATCCTCCCCCATAGCCAAGAGAAAAACATCTTCGCATCAGGTCCAACAAATCTTGTTGGAACTGATTCGGAACAGGGCCATTCAACCCGTACCAGCACCAGAACAGAACCGGGGGGTCTACTCCATATTCTTCCTGGTGCCCAAGAAATCAGGGGAGCTCTGTCCCATCCTGGACCTAAAGCACCTAAACCACCACGTGGTGTCACACCGATTCAAAATGGAGACCATCCGATCAACTCTGCGCTGTGTTCGGGTAGGCGATTTCCTGACATCCATAGACTTAAAGGACGCATACCTCCATATTCCCATCATTCGGAAACACAGACAATTTCTCCGTTTCCACATCCTAGGTCACCATTTCCAGTACCAGGCCTTGCCATTCGGCCTCTCCTCAGCCCCGAGAGTGTTTACCAAGGTCTCCATAACCCTGGTGGCCAGACTCAGGGAACAGGGACTGGACATCATCCCGTACTTGGGCGACTGGCTCATCCGGGCCCGGTCCGAGAATCAGGCGTGGATACACACGGAATCTGCCTTACAGGCACTCGAAGACCATGGCTGGGTGATAAATCGAGAAAAGAGCCACCTCGCTCCCACAGAGCAGATCGAGCATCTGGGAGCACTCATCAACTCGGCCCAAGGATGGGCAAAACCGTTCTACTCGAGAATTCACAACTTGATAGACCTGGCCTGTCAAATGAAGGCCCGCCGCCAGACAACAATGGGAAGGATAGCCCAGTTGTTGGGCTGCATGGCTTCATGCATAGACCTGGTGCCCTGGGCCAGGTGGCACATGCGTCCGCTCCAAACTTACGTCCTGACTCGGGGGGTACCGAGCGAACACAACCTACAGGTCATGGTACCACTACCCCATGCAGTGAGACTCTCATTGGCATGGTGGATGGTGGAGTCGAACTTGACCAAAGGAATCCCACTGGAGGCCTCCTACTCAATCGTGATAGAAACGGACGCGAGCCTCTCCGGCTGGGGAGCTTGCCTGGGAGACGCAACGGCCCAGGGCCTATGGTCACCAATGGAGTCAGAGCTCTCCATCAACGTCCTGGAGATGAGAGCCGTGTTCCATGCCCTAAAGGCATTCAGGCACCAGGTACACAGTCAGTCGGTCCTGATCCAGTCCGACAATCGGGTCACGGTGGCCTACATAGCAAAGCAAGGTGGAACCAGGAGCAGGGCCATGCTGAGGGAGGCTACGGCAGTCCTCAACTGGGCCCAAGCCAACCTCAGACACCTGGGCGTGGTTCACCTGGCAGGAAAGCTGAACGTCCGTGCAGATTGGCTCAGCAGGCAGCAGGTGCACCCAGGAGAATGGCGGTTGCACCCAGATCTCTTTCAGATGATCCAAGTGACATGGGGACCCGTAACCATAGATCTCATGGTGACACGGGAGGACGCTCAGGTCAGGGACTACTACTCGCGGATCAGGGACAGTCTCTCCCAGGGAACGGATGCCCTGTCACAACCATGGCGGCGGAGGCATGCTTATGTCTTCCCACCTCTTCCCCTGATTCCACAGGTACTAACCAAGGTATGGGAGTCACATCACACAGTCATCCTGGTGGCCCCCTACTGGCCACGCAGGTCGTGGTTCGCAGCTGTTCGAGAGATGTCCCTAGCCAGCTTCAGGATACCCTACTGAACAGACATGCTCTCGCAGGGCCCAGTACTCCACCCGACCCCGCGGACTCTGAAGCTCACGGCCTGGCTCCTGAGAGGAGTAGACTGAGGGAAGCGGGCTACCATGACTCTGTCATCAGCACCTTACTCCAGTCCAGACGGTCTTCCACCACTTCCACCTACGGTAGACAATGGTCTGTTTTCTCTCGGTGGTGCCTGGAACGGGGCAAGGTCCCCGAGCAGACCGACATGGCTACCATCCTACTGTTCCTCCAGCAGGGAGTGGACAAGGGACTGGCCCACTCTTCCCTCAGGGTGCAACTATCAGCCATGGGGCGACCACGGGACTCATCGGGGGATACACCCCGGGAGCTCACCCCGACGCCGTACGTTTTTTAAAGGCAGTAGAGATCCTCCGACCAAGGACTCGACTGACCATCGCCCATTGGGACCTCCCACTAGTCCTCAATTCCCTCAACTCGGCTCCTTACGAGCCCCTCCTCGAGGTGGATCTGTTCTGGGTCGGCCTCAAGACATGCTTCTTGGTGGCAATCTGCTCGGCTAGAAGGATCGGAGAACTAGGGGCTCTATCCTGCGCAGAACCTTATACAGTATTCACCCCACTAGGGGTCCATCTGAGAACGGTTCCAGCCTTCCAGCCAAAGGTATCCACCGTCTTTCACAGAGAGCAACCCATCGAACTACCCACCTTCCCAGAAGGACCCCAGCAGGGCACCAGTGTGGTCCCACATCATCTTGACGTCGGATCCGCTCTCTCTGTGTACTTAGCCAGAACGCGTCCCATTCACAAAACAGAAAGATTGTTTATCATCGTGAAGGGACAAAGGCAAGGTAGAGCCGCCTACAAGGCCACCATTGCTGGGTGGCTAAGGAGCCATCCAGAATGCCTATGTAGCAAATCGGATGACTCCACCTCGGGAGATCAAGGCTCACTCCACCAGGGCGGTCGCCACTTCTTGGGCGGAAAGGGCCAATGCGTCCTCAGAGGACATATGTAGGGCAGCCATGTGGAGTTCCCTCCACACATTCACCAGACACTACAGGCTTGAACAGTTACAAGCCGTACGGCCCACATTCGCCACGCAGGTCCTTGCAGCAGCATCTTCAACCCCTCACTCTTAGACCACTCTGTTCCCCCCCTTGGGTACTACACTGCTTCTGATCTACCCATGAGGTAATGTCTGGAGTGCCATGGATGCCAACCAATCACAATGGGTGTTTACTCACCTAGTAAAGGTGATTGTGTTGGTTGGCATCCATGGCACTCCAAGGCCCTCCCTTCAGAGTGCTCAGAGTGACCGGGACTGAACAAGGGGGTCTTCAACTCATGGAAGGCTTACGAGGGGATAGACATCAATAATTGTTTTTATAATGATAAACTACCAGTCGGGCCTTCGGGACCGAGATTAGAGTGTAAATAGTAGGAGAAGAATAAAGACTCGGCCTACGGGCCACTGATACTACGTCGTAGCCAGCATCTTTTTTGTCTCTGATCATATCTCTTATTGCCTTCGCTTGGTTGTGTCTACATTGTATGTTTCTTCTCTCATACTGACTAACCTTAATTTCAGCTATGGAAGATTCGAACTGGAGAGCAGAGGTTTCTGGGACCCGGATATACTAGAAATTTGATCTGGGGTCATGTGCATCACTAGCCTATCAGGTGGGCTAAAACCCATGAGGTAATGTCTGGAGTGCCACGTATGCCAACCTACACAATCACCTATACCAGGTAAGTAAACAACCAATGTTACTGTGACGCTGCCAGCTGTCACATTTCCAGTATCCAGACAACAGAACTTAATCAGTAACAGTCACTGAATACATGTAAATAGCCTCATTGATTCAGCCAATTAGCTTTCAGGATTTCTATTAGCCATTTTATCATCTGAATTATGAACATGTTCAGATCATGGGGCCCATACCTTTCTCACCACTATATTCATAGGATCTTGATTAGTTAGTGCAATAGCCTGCATGTGAAAGCCAACTGAGGGCAGGAGCAGACAGAAAGAAAAGCATTTTGTAACAAAGTTAGCAATTTATGAAAGTGGCTAAGTACATAGTGGAGGTTATCTTTGGCCATCTACCCTCTCAAAGAATGGCCCTGGACTTCATTCTGTGAAGTTAAGAAGCTAAGCTGAAGTATAGCAAAGAGACCTAGAAACACAGAAGTTGTCAGCAGAGAAATGCCATGCAGACCGTCATATCTATCCATCCCTATCTGTTGTAGTTTGTGAGGGTCCTAGGGGCTCTTCACTCCTAATTACCTCCCTCCCCATTTGCCACCATCTTTACCAGCCCCATATGTCTGTCCCACCCATACTTGAACCCCCTTACTCATTTTACACAGAATACCTCTTTCAGTAGTCTATCTCATCCCACTACCACCCTCACTGTAAAGAAATGCTTTCTGATGCCCCCCTTAAATTCCAGACTCACTAGTTTTATTGATTTACACCTGGTACGGTACTTGTGTCCTCACTCAGTGTGGGCAGCTTTCTACTTTATCCCACGAGGTATTTGTGCATCTTACTCATGCCCCCACCCCTTGCCTTCACTGTGTACATACTGAGATCTTTCAACCTACCCAGTCTTCTTGCTGACCCTAGATCATTGAGGTTACCATCCTTTGCACTGCTTCCACCCTGTCCTTATCTGTTGTCATGTGTGTGCCCCAGAATTACACACAGTATTTCAGGTGGGGATGAACCAGGAACCTGTACAGTGGGGAAAATCCCCTCAATCCTCTAACTACTGATCTCCTTTCCAATACATTCTAGCATTTTATTCACCTTCCCAACTGCCCTGTTGCACTGCACTAATGTTTTTAAACTGTCTGATATTATTAACCCAGATTCTTCACCTCGGTCATAATTTCCACTGTTCTCCCATTCCATATTCTATTTTTGGATTTTTTGCCCCATGTGCATTATCTTGCACTTGTTATTGTTTAATTTCAACTGTCAGACCGTTGACCACTTCTCCAGCTTTCCAGGTCCTTTCTCATGTTTCTTACACGCTCCTCACTGTCCACTCTTCTGCAGATCTTAGTATCATCCGTGAGGAGGCACACCTTCCTCTAGATCTCTTCTCCAGTATCACAGATGAACATGTCAAGGAGGTCCAGACTCACGGCTGATCCCTGTTGCACTCCACTGGTGGCCTCCCCCAATCACTGAGTGTTCCCCATTAAAGGGGAACAGTCAGCACAAAGAGCCCCGCACCCAAGTGTGTGGCCGGTCCCAATTTGCACTTTTTGTGAACAAACATTTTTTTTTAACTACAGTTTACTGTTGCATAATACATATAAACATGGAAACATAGACTTTTATGGCAAATAAGGACTGCTTGACCCACCCAGTCTGCCCATTTCCCTACCTATTGGATAAGCTGCAGATTCTAGTTAACCAACAGCCTACTTCCTCCCACCCCCCACTATAATTGCCTTATGTCGGTCCCATGCATATTTGAATTCCCCCACTGTTTTAGACCCCACAACCTCCCCAGGAAGGTGGTTCCATGCGTTTACCACTCTCTCCATGAAAAAAATAATTCCTCACATTGCCCCTGAGCAGTCCCCCTTCCACCTTTAAATTGTGCCCCCTTGTTCTTGCACATCTCTTTTTCTGAAAGATGCTACCCTCCTAGATTTTGTTGATTCCCTTGAGGTGCTTGAAAGTTTCTATCATGTCCCCGCTGTCCCTCCTTTTCATCAAGGGTATACATATTAAGCTCTCTCAGTCTCTCTTCATATGGTTTCTGATGCAGACCCGGCACCATTTTAGTTGCCCTCCTCTGGACTGCTTCCATCCTGTCTATGTCCTTGCAGAGATGGGGTCTCCAAAACTGCATGCAGTACTCCAGATGGGGTCTCACCAACTGTCTGTACAGAGAGATAACCACTTCCCTTTTTCTAGTTGTGATGCCTCTCCCTGTGCATCCCAGTATCCCACCAACTCTCCTTACTGACCTCTAGGTCATCTGATATGACTACCCCAGGTCCCTTTCCATTATTGTTGTTGTTAGTACCTCCCTTGCCATTGTGTACTCTTCTCCTGGGTTTTTGTTTCCCACGCGCATTACTTTGCACTTCTTTACATTGAATCTAAGTTGCCATACTGACCATTCCTCCAACCCTGCCAAGTCCCTTCTCATCCTTTCTACCCCCCTTGTGTATGAACTCTGTTACATATCTTTGTGTTATATGCAAAGAGGTATACCTTTCCTTCCAGACCCTCTGTCACTTATAAAGACGTTAAAGAGGACTGGACCCAGTACTGAAAACTGAGGTACTCCACTAGTAACCCCCCTTTCTTCGGAGTGAGTTCCATTCAATATTACCTTCTGTGTCCTGTTGTGCAGCCAGTTTGCTACCCAGGATACCACCCTGGGTCTCACTCCCAGGCTGGCTAACTTGATTATTAATCTTTTGTGTGGGTCTGTCAAATGCCTTGCTAAAGTCAAGGTAGGCCATATCTACAGCTTCTCCCTGGTCTATTACTTTGGTCACCCAGTCAAAGAAATTGATTAGATTCGTCTGATATGACCTTCCTGCTGTGAATCCATGCTGCCTTGGGTCCTATTTCCCCGCTGGTCTCTAGGTACTCAACAATTCTTTCTTTCTTTCAGAAGTGATTCCATCATTTTCCCTACCACTGAGGTCATACTAACAGGTCTGTAGTTTCTTGCTTCTGCCTTGCTCCCACGTTTGTGAAGGGGAATCACATCTGCTCTCCTCCAGTCTTCAGGTACCACCCCATCCTCCCATGATTTGTTAAAAAGGGTGGTCAGTGGTGTCAGTAGGTCCCCACTTAGTTCTTTTAGGATTCTGGGGTGAATCGTATCAGGCCCCATTGCTTTGTCCACCTTGAGTTTTAGGAGTTCTTTCAGGACTCTTTCTTCTGCAAATGGACATTATATCAGACTGAGTCTACTGACTTCCTAGCTAACATTTCAGTAACTGCTACAGGTGGATGAACACTTTGTTTCGAATATTTGGCCAAATATCTGTATTTGGGTCCCCAAATATTCAGAATTCAGTATTCTTTATTTGAGTTCCTGTTGGGTGGGGGCAGTAAAAAACAGCCCCACCCTCCTCCCCCCCTCACAACTGTCTAAAGATTACAATCCCTCATCCCCCCACCCTCCCACCTTTCCTCTCTGCCAGTACCCACAATTTATTGTTAAAGCAATGATCCCATGATGGGTGACCGACACAATCCACCTACCTTCATGGCCAGCCACCATCTCTTGACTTCTAGCACTTTTGCACTTTTGAAATAGATCATAGGAAGTACATAAATAATCCCCTCACCCTCCCACCCCAGCAGCAGCAGCCAACTCCCAACCTCCTCCCACCCCAGCACCCACATTTTCTTACTGTGAAGAAAGCCCCAGGCAAGGAAGGGTGAATGTTTCACTCCACCCTCTTCTACAGCCATTTGCCTTTTTGCGAATGAAAGTGCTCCCACACTTGCTTGTATAGTAAAACAGCAGATCACTTTGTAGATTTTTAAACAGTTTGGCTAGGGAGGGGCTGATTTTTTTTTACCTTTTTTTAAAGCATCACTATTTGTTAATCAGCAAAAAATTTCATCATATAGTTTTTCAGCAAAAATATATTTCTGACATCCTAAGATTAGGCCCAGGAGAACAGTGGGGCTGCAAACATCTGATCTAAGCTTATGAAATCCTTAACATACACTGCAGGCTATTGAAGCTCCAATTGTTGCAGCCCAACTCTGAATGTCAACTGCAAGGGATTCCAGGATTTGTAGTTATAAAAAATGTCAGCTTGGAAGCCAGCAGAATCAGTCTGATATAATCTGCTATCCTGCAGTAAACAGTAAGTAAAAAAAACTGTTTTTGCACACAAAGTACAAACTGGGACCAGCCCAACACTCGTGTGTAGGGCTCCTACTGCTGACTCTTCCCGTGTAAGAAAAACTCTCTAGGTTCTGTTACTTAGCCAATTTCCTATTCACCTTGTGATCTCTACCCCCACTCCCAGGACATCTTGCTTTTTAACCAACCGTCCATGTGGAATACAGCTGAAGGCTTTGCTGAACTCAAGTATGTTCACTGCCTGACCCTTGTCCAACACCTTTGTTACACAATCAGATGTGATAGGATCGAGTCACGTGATGCTCAGCAAGGGGTAGGATGCGTTTTGGTGAGCTCGGTCTAAACACAGTAATTTCATCAAAAATTCCAGCTCCTACACTGCAAACTAACATCAACACTACTTAAACTCAACAGACGTTACCTTATATAGCTTGTCGACTGGGTATCTTGCACAATGGATACCTTCTTACCTCCTCGAAACACCGTGCTGCAGACCACATTGGATCCACCTCAGGAGTCGGAGGCAAAGCGACCACGGTGCAGTCAACCCCGCAGCTTGACCCACTTGAACCCACCTCTGCCCAAATCTGTGCTGAACTTATCACAATCAAGGAGGCTCTACTAAAGTTGATCAAGGAGGTGGTGGGCATTAAGCCAGTGATCACACAACTTTCCAGCTGAGTGGCGGACACAGAAGTATGGCTCAGCTCATCAGAAAGGGCCCAAGAAAAATTATAGCCAGAAGCTGTGGTCCTTAAATTCACAGTCTCTAAACTGGAAGATTGGATAGATGACTTAGAGGGCTGGAACCACCGCAATAATTTAGTTTTGTTGGGCCTCCCTGAAGGCGAGGAAGGTCCAAATACTATCCACTTCCTCCAACGATTCCTTCAAAAATCAATTGGTCAGTCTCCTAATGGGCCAGAATATATAATTGAAAGGGCACATCGGTCTCTTAGGCCCAAGCCTCCTCCTTCTGATCCCCCAAAGTCAATTATATTTAAATTATTGAATTTCCTTGACAGAGAACACATTCTCAAAGAAGCCAGGAAGCTTGCTGCTATCCTATGGGATGGTAAAAAAAACTGAGGATTGTGCAGGACTTGACATTCAAAACTAGGCAGATGCGCACTGCCTTTCGTCCTATCACTTCCAAGCTATGGGCCGTGGGGATCTGCCACCAATTGCTGTATCCAGCCAGATTAGAGGTTACTCTAAAAGAGGGGGCCAAAAGATTCGGCTCACCTGAAGAAGCAGTGAAAGCTCTCCCAGACCTATTCCCAAAGTGAAACTGCATGTTCCTATCTTTCTGGGCTCATATCTGCTATACTAGTAATATTGATGTTATTTGCTTGTTGGACTCAATATTGGACTACTGAACTATGATAAGAAGCTGCTCTATTTTGTTATGTATATCTATCAGAATGTAAAATTCCCATTGGTTATATTACGAATACCCCTTCCTTCCTTATTTTTCCCCTATTCTTCCTTTTCCCATGCTATGCACAGCACAGTGATGGCACTAATCCCTTAACAGATGTGGTCAGGGATTTTCTGTTTTTGACATGCTTGATTTAGTGCATCAACTATTAGGTTTAACAAGTGCTTTATTTTATCACAGCTGCAGAGCACTAGCAGTATTGACCTAGTGGACCCTGGATTCATTTTTTTTTTTCCTACCTCCGGTGTTTATCCCTTTTCTTTTTCTGCACAGCTGGCTTAACTGCCATTGTTACCTTTGGCCACTAAATGTCTCCCCTAGAGGGTTAATGTGACTGCCAGCAATCAGTAATGCCATACTTGGTCAGCATTAGTGCTCTCCTTTTGATCTTATTTTCCCCTTAGTCTGTTTGCTCTTTAAGCAACGTTCTGATTTTTATATGGGGTCAGTATATATAATTTTTTCTCTCTCACTAATCATAGCGGACTACCTGCTGCTTTCACTCATTAGTTTACTTTTTTCTCTCTGCAGTACAGCAGGGTTTCAGAACTGGAAAATGATTTCTCTCGAAGGGAGGCTGAGTGCCAAATTCTTTTGACCTCCCTTATGTGTTTTGTCCTTTGGTATACTATGGGGGATGCGTGCTATTCTTTTCCTGACAATTCTTTTTTCCCTTATTATCTCCCCTCCTTATCAGTCCAGTCAGCACCACTGGAGCTGGGATTTAGTAATATGTTTTTTCTTTCTATTTACTGTGGATTGACTATGGCTCATCTTCCCCTTCGAGGGCATTGTGGACCATAGTAGGAGGAGAAGGCTCTGGGCTATGAGTAGTGTGTTGTACATAGTTAGTGCCATGGCACCTTTGCTGTTAAGGCTGGTTTTCTTGTTGGGGTTTTGTTTCTGTGTATTTGAGAGGGGGAGGCTTGCAAGCAAGCACTTCAAAGTCAAGGTTTTCCTTATTCATCGATTTATTTTTATTTATGATTATGGCTAATTTACTTAGATTATTTTCCTGGAACATCAAGGGGGGCAGAGATAACTCAAAGAAATATGTTATTCTTAACCATCTGAATAGTACAATCCATCGTTAGTATTTTTGCAAGAGACGCATTTGCCAACAGATCACATAAACTACTTACAAAAGACTTGGGTAGGCCGGGCATTCTGAGTTGGTTTTAACTCTCGCAAAAGGGGGGTGGTGATTCTGATTGCAAAAGGTGTCCCCTTTATGGCTGCACAGGTAGACAGCGACCCTGAAAACAGGTTTGTTTTGGTATTGGGGAAACTGGACGACCTAGAGGTCCTGTTGGGCTCCATATACGGCCCCAACCAAGACTTGCCTAATTGTTTTACTAGATTGGCTTCCCTTTTGGCCTCTTATGGCCAATTACCAGTTATTTTAGGAGGTGACTGGAACCTTGTACAGGTAAATGACCTGGACAGAACCTACCATATGGATTGTGGCCCCTCCCTAGCCCAGCAGGCATTGCAGGAGCTTAAATCCACTCTAGGTCTGATAGACCCTTGGAGACTGTTATACCCCTTTACCAAAGACTGTACTTTTTTCTCACCAGTACTTAAGAGTTATTCCCACGTAGATTTCTTCCTCATTAGCCAACACTTAAGTTTAGGAATTGATGATTCTCAAATCCAAACCAGGGTGATCGCAGACCATGCGTTCATATCAGCCCATGTACGTATTCCAGGTCCCCCATTTTGACCTCATTCTTGGTCATTAAATGATACCTTATTGTGGGACAACCAAATTATCACTAGTTTTTGCTTCTACCTTTCTAACACCATTCAGGAAAATATTGGCTCCATTTCTGTAATAGACATGATATGGGCTGCACTCAAAGCCACATGGCGTGGTGAGCTTATCTGAATTGCCACGGTCTCCAAAAAATGGAAACAATATCAACTTAATCAATCCTTGGATAACATCTGCCTTTTGGAGTCTCATGGGACGGATAGACTTTCGACTGATCAAACCCTTTAATTAGCCCATATGAGAGCTCAGTATGCTAGTGCCCTGTTGTAAAAAGTAAAACAGGTGACCTCCAAGGTAAAAGCAACCTATATAGGTCAAGAGAGCAAAGCTGGCAAATATCTTGCATGGCAGTTGAAGCTGCGCTCAGCTGCTAAATGGATACTAGTTATTGAGAATCCCCATACTAGCTCCCTAGTTTCTGACCCTAGGGAGATGCTTACACACTTCATGGATTTCTATCAATGCCTCTGCTCTCAATTTCAGACCTCTGATTCTCCTCCAGAGTTGATCTCCATCTTCCTAAGCAAAGCTCAACTTCCTAGATTATCAAGTGAAGCCCAAGCACTCTTAGCTGAACCTATAACACGGGAAGAAATTGCAGCAGCTATAGACATGTTAAAACCTGACAAAGCCCCTGACCCTGATGGATACACAGGCTCCTTTTATAAAATGTTTAAAGCTCAGTTAGTTCCCCTACTATATAAGTTATTCACTTACTGGGATGCACACCCTGTGAATGACCCCTCCTTATTTGAAGCCAGGATTGTGTTGCTTCCCAAACCTGGAAAGTTTCCCACTCAGATGAGTAACTATAGGCCAATTTCCCTGATAAATCTAGACATCAAAATCTATGCAAAAATTCTATCCACCAGACTAGGTAAAGTTTGGACCCCATTGATCGGAGAGGAACAGGCCAACTTTGTTTCCAGACGGTCACCATCCTATCATTTCCATAAATTGGGGCATCTGATCTCTGCGTCCAGGGCCCCTCATCTTCAGGCGATGTTTGTGTCCCTTGATGCAGAGAAAGCCTTTGATAGGGTGGCCTGACCATATCTGTTTGCAAAGCATTATGGCCTTCCAGAAAGCTTTATAAATAGAATTAGTACCCTTTATCAGTGTCCATCGGCGAGGATCCTATTTAATAATCACCTGTCTGATGTTTTTCCTCTTAAAAATGGTACCAGGCAGGGCTGCCCCTGTCCCCTTATTTGTTTAATTTATACATAGAACCTTTGGTGAGGATCCTCAAGTAAGACAGGTCAATTGAGGGGATTAGAGTGGGCTCACATGAGTGCAAGCTGTCGCCTTTTTGCAGATGATATGCTATTGCACCTAGCTAACTATGTGCGTTCCCTCTCCTCAGCTCTACAAATTATCTCTGAATTTGGTGATATTTCCAGATACAAATTAAAGAAACATAAAACTGGTTTACCCCCTCTCAGTTATGGTGAATAAGAGGAAGATCGAGAACTTAGGCCTTCAGTGGGAGAATAATTCTATAACTTTCTTAGGTTTAAAGTTAATGAGGGAGCTTGATAAATTAAAAGAACTCAATTTAGATCCTCTGTTAAAAGATATCAAGGAAGATTTAACTCGATAGACTACACTCCCTTTAACCTTTTGGGGCAGAATGAATGTCTTAAAGATGACAATCCTACCTGGGTTATTCTACCCCATAAACAATTTGCCCATTTATCTCCCCCAATCTACCTTTAAAAAGATTCACATGCTCTGTTCGGATTTTATATGAAATGGTAAAACCCCACAATAGGGCCTATTGGAAGCTCACAGGTCCAAGACAGAAGGGAGAGTTGCAATTACCTGATTTTTATTTTTATTACTTAGCCATACATGCCAATGGGTTCTTGCACTGGTTCCTTTCTCGATTGGATCTCCCCCTCATGCTCTTTTGGTTGCAGTTGGATCTGGAACAGGCTAAGCGGGATCAGATCCCCTTACAGAGTCTTTTACATTGCCCTTGGAAGGCAATCCCTATACGACTTCAAGAGTCACCCTTTGGCAGAAGCATCAGGGCCTTCCGCCAATTTTGCAACAGTAATCATCTCTGCTTTCAAAAAGATATCTCTCAACCCCTCTTTAACAATCTCAATTTAAGAATAGGTAATACTGCTATCAACCATAAGGCATTGCCAATACCATCACGGATTAGTTTGAAAAAGTTCTTACAGAGTACCTCTATGCCTACCCTATCTCAAATGCAGAGAAGCTGGAACCTCCCATTAAAACATAGGTTTTACTTGGCACAAGTTCATCACTGCATCAAAAGCTTCTTAGGGGACACCCCGGGAGGACTGTTTGGATTCCCTTTCACTTCCTCTCTTAGATTTAATCAAAAAACCTAAGCCTATTTCTAAATTATACAAAGCATTCATTACTAGTTCATGGCAGAGGTATGCTCCAGTTGCCTACTACTGGAAAAATACCTTGGATATTCCCCTTGCAGATTTGCAATGGCAGTCTATCTGGTTGGACAATTTTAAGTGGATTAAACAAGATAGATTACGGAATATCCAATGTAATGTTCTCCACAATTTATATTATATGCCATACAAATTATACAGAATGGGCAAACTCCCTTCCCCAGGTTGCCTCGATTGCAAGGCTCCTTTTGATTCGCTCTATCACAAGTTATGGTCCTGTCCTAAGATTTGTAGCTTTTGGGACTTGGTTAAAAAGCACATTTCAGAATATTTACGTATATCAGCCTACTTCACAGAAGAATAAGGGGATACATGATAGCAAAGTATGCGATAGCTGAAATATCAGTAAAAGTAGCAAGTGAGCTCAGCGGTTATCACGAGTATGCAGAGCCATGAGTGATTAAACCCCAAGCTCATTCGGTACAAGTGCTGATATTTCAGCTATCGCATACTATACTATCACGTATGCATTTTATATGATAGGGGTTTGCATCCCTTATTAGTTATTCATTATTCGTATTGCTAGGTTTTGTGTTATTTACCTTTTGTTGAGGTGTCCGTTTTTGTTGTTGTAGTCTTCCGGAGGGGGTTGTGCATTCAGCAACATAGTGGTCATGACATGTACATAGTGGAGATATCTGGTGTTTCGTAGAGTGAGTACTGATAACTTTTACATTCACCACTGTATACACGTCATTCTTTGATTGTTGCTCTCTAGTGGTGATCTGGGGTTTTATCAAATACCTTATCAGCAAACCCCTATTATATAAATTTGCTTATTAGGACATTATTCAAAGGTTCCTTCAGTGCCTCTGAAAATACAGATAGCTATGGTATCTATGGTTACCAAACTTATAATTCTACAACATTGGAAGGATCCCTGAGTCCCGTCTGTTTCGAAATGGTGGTCAGAGTTTTTAACTGCCCTAAATGCTGAAAGAAGTGTAGCCAGTGCCACTAATTCCTGGACTAGCTTCCAAAACAACTGGAACACTTTTTTCAATGATCTGAAGTGTACATTTGGGTTTTAACAAGGTCCCATTGCCACACCTATCTGAGTATGGGTATGAACGTACATAGAAAAGCAAACTGTAGGAGGTTACCAGAGGCTAAGACAGGAGGACTTGTCTCTTCAACTCATTTTTAGGGTTACAAGAGTGTGCTTGCTGGGTTCTCCAATTATGAGGTGGGGGTGAGGGGAGGTTGGTGTTTCTTCTCTTATAATTTGCTTTGTTCATTCCCTGTTTTGTTGTAATTGTTCCTTAGTTGTCTGGTAGGGGGCCACTTACGGACACGTATTATGTCCCCGATTGTTGTAAGTATTTTGAATTAGGAAAATAAAGTTAATTGCAAAAAAAAGAGAGAGACATGATAGTAAGTGATCACCTGATGGTAAACCACCTTGTTGTAGAGACTAAGTAGAGGAGTTTGGGTTTATGTGATGGCATAGTGCCTTACATGATGTATCCCAAAGTGCTTTACAAGTCACATATCATTGCATCATCCATCAGGAAAGCAAAAGGGGACTGAGAGAGGTTAAGAAGAGCTCAAGGAGCTGGCCCGGTGGTGCTGAGGGTTGAGGCGCTGGATGCCACACCTTGTGCCACACCGGCGACCCGAGTTCGGGAATGAGCTCAGGCACCTGGGGTCAGCAGGGGAAGGAAGAGGATTGAGCACCTGAAGGGCTGCTCTCCTCCTCTTCTTGGGGAGGGATCCAGGGCTCTTCAGTGCTTTAGGGACCCCCGATGGTAACCGAGGTACAACAAAGTGTGGAGCAACACAGGGGAGGAGCGTGGCAAACGTCTGCAGCTCGGCCATGCAGATGTCATTGCATGTCCACACTCCTGGGGGAAATAAAGAAAACAAAATCCCCTTCCCTTGGGAATAGATGAAGGCTCTCCCCCCCCAGACCTCACTCCCAATGCTGGTAGCTCTACTCTCCTGTCCACCCACCCTTATCCAGCACTCTACACTTCAGATAGAGCACCCTGGGTGGATAGAGTGGCCCTTCCCTTGGGAGTTCAGATCCTGGGGTTTTGCCAGATCAAGGGTGAGGAGTTAGGAGAAGCTACACAACGGGAGGTAGAGATCAAGGAAGGAGAAGTTGCTGAAGAGCGTTCCCCTTGGGTAAGGCGTAGAAAGAAACCATACAAAAAAAAAAAAAAAACGCTCAAGGCCATAATCAAAAACTGGCTTTCAATGCTGTTGCCAACTACAACTCTCAGTTGCCTAATAACACCAAAATCATAGCAATGGGAGATTATAACATCAACTGGCTGTCCCCTGCAGCAGTCCCTTATAAGTATGCTATCGTGGCCATGGTTTTGACCCAAGTTGTTACATCTCCCATGAGACTGAACCCGAAAACTGGGACATCCACCCTGCTGGATCTTATTCTCAGTAATCACCCTCATAGACTCTCAAAGGTACACCCACACCACTTAAGTAGTTCTTGAACCAGGAGGTACTATCAGATGCCCTAAGTGAGCACTCTCCCATACTTTGCTGTTGGTCCAACAGGGCCATCAAGCTTCCCCCTAAAATGACTTATCAACGCCATCTAAACAAGCATTTGTCAATGCCGAATGTTTGCTTGCTGGCATTGGCACTGGTTGTGTAGGAGTTACAGAGCTGCATAATAGGAATGGCAGTGAAGTACTGAACTGAAGCCAACCCCACCACCACTCTGCAGACACTGACAGGCATCGGGGTGTGCCTTTGGGTCGTCAGGCATAACGGCTATGGCATTTCACCACACCCTACCCTGCAGACACCGACAGGTGTCACGGTGTGCCTTGGGGTCTTTGGCCCTTATGTTGACCCCATTCTATTAGGAAATATGGTGAGATGGGTGCAGTATAGGAGAATGGGGTGAACTTTGGGGCTGAAGAGTCCAAGGCACAACTCGATGCCTCTCACTAGCTGCAGGGTGTGGGTGTGAGTGGAATGGTATGAGCATTACAGGCGACAATCCCAAGTCACACCCCTGAGGCCTGTCAGTCTCTACAGGGAACGCCGCAGATGTTCATTGGTATTTTCGCTCCAAATTTTCAACATTGTTTTTTTGTGACCCCCACTTTATGAACAATGGCAATATCAGTTCGTTAGCTGAAAGCTGATTTTGCACAGTGACTACGCCATTTGGTGCCACAGTTGTGAAAACACATTTTGAACAGGATGTGAAAAATGACAGCTGTACTGTTCATGGGGAGGTGTAAAAAAATGGCAATATTGAAAATCTGGAGTTAAAATATCAGAAAAACTGGTGAAGTCATGAGTGAGCATACAAACTGCACAACGCACACCCGTAATGTAATTAGTTTTGGGATTCTTTACAGCAGATTGTTAACACAGGCATTTTGGGCCTCCACTCATGAACAGTGTCATGGTGATTTTCTTAATCTGTCCCAAACAGTGATTTCCCACAGTGACCATGCATTTCTTCGCTGGAAGTGCGAAAACACATTTTGGCCTTGGTGTGAAAAATGACAGCTGTACTGTTCATAAGGGAATGTGGAAAAATGCCAGTGGTGGAAATCTGAACTGAAAATATTACAAATTCATGAACTTATGAGGGTGCGTGGAAACTGCGCAATGCTCGCTCGTAATACAGTCATTTTATGAACTTGTCACCAAATTTTTAACATAGCCATTTTAAGACCTCTGCTCATGAACAGTGTCACTGTGATTTTCTTAATCTATCCCAAACATTGATTTCACACACCAACTACGCCATTGTGCGCTACATGCATGGAAACACATTTTGGGCGAGATATGAAAAATGACAACTAAAATAGTCTCTGTTCATTTGTGTGCTGTGGAGGAGCTGCCAACCATTGAATTATGTAGAGCAGACACTTGGTAAAAAGGTATGAGGGAATTATTGTGAAACTATTTACAGGATATGTAAAAAAATTCCCCCTTTTAAAACAGCAATTAAAATCAGGTGAATTCAGGTAGCTGCTACACTGTTGCTGTCTTTTGACATGACAACAATGCCTTCACATGTGCGCGCTGATTTCATTTATACATCCTGCATTATCCTATGTTATTTAATTGCTGTTTTTTTCAAATTCAGTGGCATAGTTGAAACCATTGTCACACAGGCTAGAACATCCCTTGTAAGTTTACTGATGTAAGCTTCAGAAGAAGACCTTGTTGGGCCAAACGCTTAGACACTTTGTTCTTTTTGTAACATCCATGTATGTTGGTTCAGTAAAAGGCAACAAACCGTTTGCTTCAGTATAATTTTTTTGAATGCACTGCATTAAAATAAGAATTATATTGTAAGACCCTGGCAGACTACATACAGCAGGGCTCCCAGATCTATAGGGAGTCATTCTCAGGGAAATTGTTCCCATTGACTTGCATTGGTTACAGGGGCATCAGACATAAGCCCTTTTACTCAGGATTTCATGACAAGTTGAATTCTTTTGGGGAACAATTGCAGTGACTGAAGTGAATATAGGTTCACTAGGAGAGGGTGAGTGTGTGTGTGTGCGTGTGTGTGTGTGTGTGTGTGTCTGCGGGAGAGAGAGAGAGAGAGAGAGAGAAAGAAGGAAAAAAAAATGGGGGGAGAGAGAGCGAGAGAGAGAGAGACAACTCCTTAAAGCTATGTATCTCCCCCACCCACATTATGGTGATGTGGGGTGGGTTAGGGTGTATTGTTTGTATGAAGAGGAGGAGAGAAATTACATTTTTATCTCTTTTTCAGATTTCTTAGACACTTGTGGTACATCAAGCTGTTACATTCTCAGTGTATATTGGCATCAGTACATATCAGGCTATGTGGTCTTAATTCCTTGAGTTCCTCGACTAGAGTTTTTGTTTGACACTAATATTATCAATTTATATTTAAATTATCATTTATATAGTCCTGAGGTTTTGAAATTTCTTGGGCCTTATATCTAGCTGGAAAGTACAGCTGGGTGACAGGTCCAGCTAGGTTTACACATCACACAGTGTGCACTTATGTCTTTAAGACAACTTTACTGGTAAATTCTTGTCTATAATGCAGACATTGAAACTTCATGAGCCCTATAACAATCTTAGTTTGTCTTTAATCTGGGTGGGGTTGCCTTTCAGTAATCACATCCTTATACTAACTGTGACACTCCTATAGCTTGATTTAGGAGTTATCTACTTCAGCAGTGTTATCTTATGTCAATTAAATTTATATGCAGTAGGATTCTTTGTATGTGTGTTCCTCAAGCATGTTTAACCAAGGTTGCTTCTGGCTGAAGGCAGTATAGTACTGTTAAGCTTCTCTGACATCATCTTCTGTTTTTTTGTTTTTTTAATGAGTATTTTAAACCAATGGGATTTTTTCTGTTTTCTCTGCATTATGTAGCTGTTATAAGTATTGTATTTTCTAAACAACTGCCATGAGCTTCTGAAGAAGGACTGGTTGGTCCGAAAGCTAGAGCACATTGTTCTTGTTGTTACATCTATGTTGGTCCATTAAAAGGTAAATAATCATTTGCTTCAGGGGCATCAGAGCAATTCTGCTTCATGTGAAATAATGAAATGTATGGGGGGTGGAAAATTTGCACTAGAGTTACAGGAAAATGCACAATCAATGTAATAGCACTGCTACTGTGTCCTCTAAAGTCCATAATTTGTTTTCTGTTTTTACATTAGCTTGCGCACATGCACAAGGGACGTCTTGTGAGAATGGGACACTTTGGAGGTGTGCCTGCCCTGTGCAATCCCCTGCTCTGTTGAGCAGGCGTGGCGGTCCTGCACCAATCGCTGCAGTGCTGTGTATGACAGCGGTGGTCTTCTCTTCAAAGAAAACCACACCTGTGTGCTTGCAGCACATCACGCCCCCCCCCCAAATCTTTGCTGCCACGCTGGAAGCCCACCCCAGTGTGGCAAACATCCGCATCATCTGCCCGCAGGTGCCCAATCCCCGTCAGCTCCAGCCCCAGCCATCCTTCTGCCATGCTGAGGCCACCTCAGCATGGCAAATGTCCTGCGTCATCAATTATAGAAAAAAGAGAACCTGTAAATTAAAAACGGTCCCAGGCAGTCTCCTCGCCCTCCTCCCACAACCGCACCCACCACTGTGCACTTTGCCTCCCCCCCCCTCACCCCATACTTACCTCCAGAGCTCAACACGATGATCATCGGTGGACCGGGAGCACGTCTGCACTCTTCAAAGCCGACCGCGAACTGAGGAAATGCCGGTAAGCTGTATAATGGGCTAGATGGGTTTTCAACTTTGTTGCATGTCTTAGGCATTTTTTTGAATTTTTCCACCAAATTTTCAACATGGGATTTTTGGGACCCCTTCTCATGAATTCTGTCACTGTCATGGCTTTATTCAGGCCTGAAGGGTGATTTCGCAGTCACTGCGTGAAATCACCTTTTGGGCCCAATTAACAAAACAACAGTGCCAGCGTTCATGAGGTGGGCTCTCAAAAAGCCTATTTTGAAAATTCTGTGGAAAATTCTAAAATGACTGCTATGAGCGTGTTATGCAGTTCCTACATTAGGCTCGTAAGTTCAAATTTTCAAAATTTTCACTCCAGATTTTCAACATTGCCATTTTATTACACCTCCTTATGAGTAGTACAGCTGTCATTTTTCACATCTCACCCAAAACGTGTTTCCGCCCATGTAGCGCACAATGGCGCAGTTGGTGTGCAAAATCAATGTATGGGACACATTAAGAAAATCACAGTGACACTGTTCATGAGCAGAGGTCTTAAAATGGCTGTGTTGAAAATGTGGTAAAAATCCTAAATGACTGTTTCACGGCGTGCATTGGCCAGTTCTACGACGTCAGTAAGTTCATGAATTTCAATATTTTCCTCCAGTTTTCAACATTGCCATTTTACCACACCTCCTCATGAGCAGTACAGCTGTCATTTTTCACATCCTGCCCAAAACGTGTTTCCGCCCATGTAGCGCACAATGGCACAGTCGGTGTGTGAACTCAATGTATGGCACACATTAAGAAAATCACAGTGACTCTGTTCATGAGCAGAGGTCTTAAAATGGCTATGTTGAAAATTTGGTGAAAAAATTCCTAAAAATGACTGTTTTACGAGCCTGCATTGAGCACTTCCTATTCACGCTTGTAAGTTTGCGAATTTTCAATATTTCCACTCTAGATTTTCAACATTGCCATTTTACCACACCTTCTTATGAGCAGTACAGCTGTCATTTTTCACATCCTGCCCAAAACGTGTTTCCGCTCATGTAGCGCACAATGGTGCAGTCGGTGTGCGAACTCAATGTATGGGACACATTAAGAAAATCAAAGTAACACTGTTCATGAGCAGAGGTCTTAAAATGGCTATGTTGAAAATTTGGTGAAAAAATTCCTAAAAATGACTGTTTTACGAGTGTGCATTGCGCAGTTCCTATGCACGCTCGTAACCTCGCAAATTTTCAATATTTGCACTCCAATGACTTCCAAATACTTAAACAGCACATAGAAGCAAGCAACATTCAGCATTGACAAATGCTTGTACTTCTTGTCACTGATTTTTTTTAAGCCATGTCCAAGTGCCAAATACCACTGCAAATACCTGCAAGCAAACGTTCGGCATTGACAAATGCTTGTTTTCATAGTGTAATAGACCAACAACATGCCTTTCCCTGATTTGAAAGGAAGTGTGAATTATCAAGTATCTGAATGAGCTCGTCTGAACTAGCCTTCATGCTTTGCCCAAGAGAAGTGGAGGTGGAGGGTTGAAACAAAGAGAGTGGAAGAGGCAATGTGCAGTGTATCCGGCACAACTTCTGAAATCCATGTAACTCTTCTCTGTTCAGTAAGCACCAGTGGCTTTGTTTGAGAGTTGTGAGGGGGATGAGTGTGGGAATGCAGATACGTGGCTGACATGCAGCATCTTGTTTCTGCAGTCACATAAAAATGCCAGCTCATGGCAATTCAAAGAAAAATAAATATTTTGAAGCTGCATTACCAGACTAAGTGTGCAGTTTAGTGAATTACCACACAGGGGTGTGTATATGACAGCACTAAAAGGTGCATTAAAGGAAAACTACACCCAAAACTTTAAAAAATATATGTTGTGCACAGTGTTTTAATTTGTATGTGAAGTTCTAGTGTTTCCTTCCCTCTGACTGGTATTAGGAGTTTTTCCTAAATTAGCCTGCTAGCTTTAGAGTAGTTTTACGACCCCTGGAGATCACCTTATCAAATAGTTTTGTTGCACTTCTTTGTCCTACAGTGCACCTTGTTTCATGTAATGGTGATGTAGAAGAGCCCATAAATCCAGTAGAAAGCACTGTGTTACAATCAGTTCACAACAACAGAGATGGCTATATTTTAAAATCTGTAGAATTCAACTTGGTGACCACCCTCATCCTAAAGGTTTTACTGTCCTGAAAAGCTTTGCTGCTGGTAATTTTTGTGCAGCTTGTAAAGCTTCCAAGATATTTAGTTTGCTTGGCATGCTTGTGCTGAATGTTGGGTCTCTCTTACATCACAGTCACGTGAGACAAGATGCACTGTGGGAACCAGAAATACAATTACACTATCAGGTATGGAGAACCCCAGGGGTCGTAAAACTAGCATAAAGCTAGCAGACTAATTTGTGAAAAACTCCTAATACCAGTCAGAGGGAAGGAAACACTAGAACTTCACATACAAATTAAAACACTCTGCACAACATGTATTTTTTCAGGTTTTGGGTGTAGTTTTCCTTTAAAGTGCTTCAGTCATGAAAACCTCCCCCACTGGCTGCTGCTGAAATGCATAGCAGGATTCTTTGTGCATTCTGGCTGTTCTTTGCTTCAGCTGCAGGTAGTACAGCACGCTCAAGTTCGTTTGCATAGGTTTTAGCAGTGGGGAGTTCACATTGACAGAGTCTAGTAAGAGAAAACGCTTGGAATTACACATACAATGAAGTCTGAGTTTTCACATCAAATGCTGAGGTATTTTTTTTCTGGAGGATTAGAACCCATGGAGTCCATGAAGGTGTGCTTTGGAGAGCTGGTGTGAGTAAGGACTGCTAGAGCACCCACACATTTGGTGGTCCTGCTGTGGCAGGAACAGTTTATTAAAGTAATGATGTGTGGCTTGTCTCTAAGCTAGACAAGACTACAGCAATCTATTAGGTAACCAACACAGTTGATCTGTGTGTGTGGGGGGGAGCTGCTCACTGAAGCGTAGCTCCCTCTTTCAACTGTATGCCACTGCATTTTCAATTGCTGTCATAGACAGCTCCAGCAGTGATTGGAGAACTGTGACCATGCCTGCAAACACACTGACTGAATTGGAAGATGCTGACACACCCCTGAAAAACTCAGATGATGGCACTATGTTTCTTGCACATGCGTGCAAGCAAACATAAAAAGGGTTCACTGGGCCATTTCAAAAACTACCTCCTGTGCTGTGATTGGTCTCCTATTCGCACTGTTCTGTGCATTGACAGTGCCCTCTCCCACTTTATTACCACTTTCAACTCTGCCTGTGATCTCTTTGACCCAGTCTCAAAACTGATTGTCAAAGGCCCTGACATGCCATGGATCACCCAGGCACTTCTTGACCACATGCATCACCATGATAACCTCTGGCACAAGGCCTTTGAATCCGGTCTGATTATAGACAAGTAGCTCTACAGGGCAGCCAGAAATAAATGCACCTGGGAAATTCAAAAGGCTAAGGTGGCTCACTATCAGGCAACCCTCTCATCCTTCTGGGGTTCAGGGTGGAAGTTCTGGGATAACATTAAGAAACTTAATGGAAAAACAGTGTCCCCCCTTCCTTCCAAGTCACCATCAACAGAACCCCAACCCAGGACCCCCTGCTCATTGCTAACACCTTTAACTACATATTTTCTGACTTCAGCAGTGTGCTTCCTCCTAACTTCAACCCCCCTTATCACGTACCTTCTCCAACCCCCCTACTGATATTCTGCCCTTCCGCTTCAGGACTGTTTCCACCTGCGAGGGCAGATCCTACTTATCAAGAGTCCTGGGTAAAACGTGGCACAATGGTGACTCCTTGGACCTAAAACTTCTCTACCTAGCCCTTGACATAGTCCTCGTCCCTCTCATTAAACTACTCAACCTCTCCTTCTGTGTCACCAATCCCCCTCCCTTTGGAAATCAGCTATTTCCACACCTATCCTAAAAGGTGGTGACTGCACCTCCCTGAGTAACTATCACCTTCTGTCCATTCTTCCCCCTGTCTCCAAGGCCCTCAAAAAAATTGTCTCTGACCAACTCACTGATTATCTGACAAAATATAACCTACTTTGCCATGAGCAGCATGGCTTCAGAAAGAGACACAGTACTACCACCACCCTTATGGAATACACTACCTTCCCTGACTGGTTCCAAATGCTGGTCTTCTCTTCTGCCAGACACCCTTCTAGATTGGGAACAAATTTGGGTAGATACATATCGGTATCTCTCTCAAGACAGACATAGACTGACTCAATACCATATATTGAACATGTATTATACCCCAGTTAAACTGGTTAAATTAAATAGATTATCTTCAACTCTATGCACAAGGTGTGGCACAGTGGAAGGGAACCTGGTACACATTTTCTGGTATTGTGAGAAGGTGGCTCCCTTATGGCAGTCCATCCAATCTGACTTAGACCCTCTTTTGGGCCTTGATGATTTATTTACTATGGAAGTTTGTATCCTAGGGATGCTTTCCAATATACAAGTGATGGAGCGTAGATTCCACATGGCTTTAATCTCGATGGTCATCAAAAGATTGGTCCTTAGGCATTGGATGGACCAATTGGTTATCTCGTATGCAGAATGGATCAGTGAAATTTCTCTCTGCTTTCAGACTGAAAGGTTAATAGCAAGTTCTTGGAATTGTCTGGTTTCATTTGAGTGGAAATGGGGCAAATTATATGCTCTTTATTTGAATTAATGTCTTGTTGGGTACACCTCTAGCTACCTTGGCAGCTGATATACCTTTATGCATCTCATATGTATCAGGATCAGCTCCCTTTCTTCCTTTTATTCTCTTTTTCTTTTTCTTTTCCTTTATGAAAGGCGCATCCTGGGGAGGGGATGGGGGTCTGAGTGGGGGGGGGGTAGGGGAGTATTTCTCATTGTTTTTCCAGATTCAGAGATTTCTGTAAAATGTCGTATACTGTCACTCTGCAGACGCTATACAGTTTATGTCATTGGTCATATTGCACAATCCCTGTACTGTTTTCTCAGGTATATTACTTTTACATAAAATAATAAAGAAATATAATTTCAAAAAAAAAATGGAATACACTACCTATATCCATAATGCCCCTGAACATGGGCACTTAGTTGGGTCTGTTTACATAGACCTAACTAAGGCGTTTGATACAGTCAGTCATGCCCTCCTTATCAAGTCCCTGCTAACTATGGGTCTAACACCAGAAGCCACCTCCTGGTTCAAGAACTACCTAAGTGGCAGATCCCAGCAAGTTAAAACTAACTCCACTTTATCCTCCAGTATGCCAGCTTGCTTTGGTGTTCCCCAGGGATCCATCCTGGGGCCACTTCTCTTTAGCCTCTTCCTGAACTCACTTCCCAAAGCCTGCGCTGGTCAGATGCTATTCTATGCAAATGACGCCATACTTTTCTGCAGTCACTCTGACCCCTGCCCCCTTCAACTTGCCCTCCAGAGTTTCTTCTCTGAGTCTGAAGCCTGGTTCTCTGTGCATAAACATGTGTTAAACTATAAAAAAAACCCAACAAGGTCATGGTCTTCGCCCATCGTTAAAACAAGCACAGGGGTGTTCCTCTGTGCGTTTTTAATTGTCAGCACTTTCCACTTGAACAAGTGACCGCCTTTAAATAACTGTGTGTCACCCTTGACCCCTCCGTTACTTATCATGAGCATATTTACCTTGTTAGCTTTGCCATAAACTGCAGAATCAGACTTTTATATAGGCACAAACGGTGTATGCCACCTGAGGCACACCGCCTATCCATAACTTCCTCTGTCCTCTTCCTAGTAGATTACGGGATCATTTTTTATGGTGCTACTGATAACACTGCCCCCCACTGGATTAAGATTGCCTTGAATAAAGCCTGCCATCTTGTAGCAGGGTGTGACAGGTGGACCCACACTTGTGACCTCTGTTGGCTTACCAACTGGCTCAGCTTTGATGGTAGGCTCAAATACCACTCCTGCCTACTTGAACAGAAGATTTCCAATGGACTCTCCCCTCCTGGACTATATAATCTTATTCAGCCCGCCCCTACATCTAGGACCACTAGAAGCTCCACCAAAGCCTCCCCACTAGTCCCTTACTGAAGGACATCCCTGGGGCAATGAGCTTTCTTCTGCAGGGCACCACTCTGGCTGAATGAGCTGCCTGCTGATATCTCCTCTGACTTGAAGCTAGGCCCCTTTGAATCCAACCTTAGAGAGCTACTCCTCACCTCTTGTGTCTGTGACTGCTCCTAACTTGACTACTCACATCATTAGCTCCCTCCTCTACTAACGAACAATGTCATTTCTGGTAGCTCCCTATCTGCTTTCCCTTCGCCTTACCTTCTTGCTATAGCTTCTCTGATTGTTGTACCATAACTCTATATTTGGGCTGAGCCCTTAAGTGACTGATTCAGTATACTGTGCTTTATATTATTTGGAATCTACTGTACTATGGTTGGCTCTGGGTTGACTGTTACCCTGTGCAATTTGATGTATCCTGTTTTGTTTGCTTTATTGTATTGCCTGACATGAAGCCTTTGTAAAGGAGTCTCTGACTCAAGGTTTGTAATTTCCAAACTTTTCAAATAAAAATAAAATAAATAAAGGAAAGAGAGGAAGAATAAGTATAGGGGGTTATTGGGTTGAGGGATGCTCTGGAAAGCTCAGGGAGTTAAGCATAAAGAAGGAGAGAGATTAAGAGAAAGAGAGAAAGGGGAAGCACAGGGAGGTTAAGTGGCATTCTGCGGATCACTCTGTGAGGAAGTGGCAGTGGTGGGATTCATATACTTACTACTTCCATTTTGTGCAGTTTTCTGCCATTATCCTTTCAGAAAATGTTCCACCAGGACAATTTTCACACTCGACATCACTTTCAGCAGTGCCTATAATAAAAAACGTCATACATAATGACATAAAATGAAAAGACAGAAAAGGATCGCTTGGCCCAGACTGTCCCTGCCTCTCCATAGACCCTAACTGGTCTCTAGTGAACCTCCCTCCTCCCTACCCATTTCCTAGTATTCCTAGTATTCCCCAATATCTATCCCATGCATGCTTGAAGCCCCCTACTGTTTTTTGACTCCATTATTTCTGCTGACAGTCTATTCCAGGCATTCACCACTCTTTCAGTGAAGCAGTACTTCCTCATATCACTCCTAAATTTTCACCCCTCCAGGTTCATCACATGCCCTATGATACTGGTGATCTTCCTCATTTGAAAGAGACTCCCTTCCTGCACCATCTTCACACCTGTGAGGTACTTGTAGATCTCTATCATGTCTCTTCTTGCTCTCACTCCCCTCTCTTCCGGGGTGTACATGTAGAGATCCCTCAGTCTCTCCTCATAGGGCTTCTGGTGCAATCCCTGAACTGTTTTAGTTGCCCTCCTCTGGACTGCCTCTACTCTATGTCCTGTCTGAGGTGCAGCTTCCAGAACTGGATGCTAGGGTCGGGCGATATAGTGGCAACACCCCCACTGGAGATACCTCTCCCTGTGCATCCCAGCATCCCACTGGTTCTACCCACTGCTTTGTCACACTGCCCTGCCACTTTGAGGTCATCAGATATGACAACCCTTTCTTGCGTAGTGACTGACAATGCCTCCTACTCCCCATCCTATGCACAGTCCTGTGCCCTAGGTACATGATTTTGCACTTTCAGGCATTGAACCCCTACTATAAAAGACCAGTTCAGTGGAAGATGTTAATTTTTATTTATAGACCAGGTAAGTACAGTAGATACCAATGTGCCTATTTTTAGGAGCAACCCATGCAGTTACAAGACAAGCAGTACAAGTAAGACAAATAAATTCAACAAGCTCCCTGAACTGGTGGCCTTGATGGAAGAGGGATGCCTGGATATCATAGCAGTCACAGAAACATGGTACACAGAGAACCATGACTGGGATGTTAACATGCCAGGGTACACAACCTACAGGAGAGACAGGGAGGGGAGGAGAGGGGGCGGAGTAGCTCTCTATGTAAGGGAAGAGATAAAAGCAACTGAACAAAAGCGTAAACAGGGAGGAGAGGAGGCACTGTGGGTCACTCTGGAGATTGGAAATGGCACCACAATCTGCACAGGGGTTGTATTCAGACTCCCATGTCAGGGGGAGGGAATGGACAAGGATATGATAGCAGGCATACTTATGAAGGCAGAGAAAGGGAAGATACTATTGATGGGGGACCTTAATATGCCGGATGTCAACTGGAGCACCTTTGCTGCAGCCACATCCAAAAGCAGGGCCATTCTCGATGCCCTTGGTGGCATGCCTCAGACAGCTAGTTTTGGAACCTACTCATGAGGGAGCAATCTTAGACCTTGTACTCTGAAATGGGGACAGTGAGAGGATTTCAGATCTAGAAGTGGGTAGCCATTTGGGAACAAGTGATCACCAAACAGTGTGGTTCACGATGAACTCAGCTACAGAGTCAAGCCATACAAAAGTGAGGGTTCTGGACTTCAGGAGGGCTGACTTTGGCAAGATGAAAGAGTGCCTTAGAAAAGCACTAGCAAATAGACTAGAAGGAGGGGTGGAGCAACAATGGGGAAATATCAAAACTGCCATCACAGAGGCAAGCCTTTGTGTGAAGCAAATAAACAAATCAAAATGAAAGAAAAAGCCACTATGGTTCTCAAAAGAGGTGGCGGTGAAGGTTAGGGAGAAAAAGATAGCATTTAGGAAGTATAAGAAAACACAGAAGAAGCAGGACAGAGAACTGTACCAGTTAAGGCAGAAGGAAGCAGGGAGGGTAGTCAGAATAGCAAACGTCCAAACTGAGGAAAAGATAGCCAACTTGGTTAAGAAGGGGGATAAAACCTTTTATAGGTATATCAGGGAGCATAGAAAGACAAAGGGAGGGATAGTGAGGCTGAACAGAATGGACGGTGGGAGGGCAGAGAGGGGACAGTAAAAAAGCATGGATACTGAATGAATACTTCTGTTCAGTATTCACAAGAGAGGAGGTGGGGGACGTGCCTAATCCAATTAACAGAAGCACTCTGGATCAGGGGGTCAATCCCAGTCCTTTCACAGAAGAAAGGATTCTGAAAGAACTCCTAAAACTGAAGGTGGACAAAGCAATGGGGCCAGATGGAATTCACCCCAGAATTCTAAAAGAATTAAGCAGAGAACTAGTAACACCACTGGCAACCCTTTTTTAACAAATCATGGGAGGATGGTGTAGTACCTGAGGACTGGAGGAAGGCCGATGTGATTCCCCTTCACAAAAGTGGGACCAAGACAGAGGCAGGAAACTACAGACCTGTCAGTTTGACCTCTGTGGTAGGGAAAGTGATGAAATCACTTCTGAAGGAAAGAACTGTTGAGTACCTAGAGGCCAGTGGGGCACAGGACCCAAGGCAGCATGGGTTCACAGCGGGAAGGTCATGTCAGATGAATCTAATTGATTTCTTTGACTGGGTGACCAAAGTAGTAGACCAGGGAGGGGCTGTGGACATGGCCTACCTAGACTTTAGCAAGGCATTTGACACAGTCCCACACAAAAGATTAATAGTCAAATTAATCAGCCTGGAAGTGGGTCCCAGGGTGGAGGCCTGGGTAAAACATTGGCTGGACAACAGGACACAGAAAGTAATTGTAAATGGAGTCCAGTTCTGAAGAAAGAGGGGTTAGTAGTGGGGTACTGCAGGGTTCAGTACTGGGTTCAGTCCTTTTTTAATGTCTTTATAAATGACATTGCAGAGGGACTGGAAGGAAAAGTATGCCTCTTTGCAGATGACACAAAGATCTGCAACAGGGTTGATACACAAGGAGACATGGAAAGGATGAGAACAGACTTGGCAAGGTTGGAGGAATGGTCAGAAGTATGGCAGCTTGGATTCAATGCAAAGAAGTGCAAAATAATGCACCTGGGAAACAAAAACCCAGGGGAAGATTACACAATGGCGGGGGAGGTAGTAACAATAGCAAAAATGGAAAGGGACGTGGGGGTAATCATATCAGATGACCTTAAGGTTGGCAAGTAGGTGGTAGGAAGGGCTGGGGGATACTGGGATGTATAGGGAGAGGCATCATCAGCAGAAAACAGGAAGTTGTTATCCCCCTGTACAGACAGTTGGTGAGACCCCTTCTGGAGTACTGTGTCCAGTTCTGGAGACCCCATCTCCGCAAGGACATAGACAGGATGGAGGCAGTTCACAAGAGGGCAACTAAAATGGTGCAGGGTCTGCAAGAGAAGCCATACGAGGAGAGACTAAAGGAGCTTAATATGTATACCCTTGAGGAAAGGAGGGAGGGGGGGACATGATAGAAACGTTTAAGTACCTAAGTGGAATCAACAAAGTCCAAGAGGGTAGCATCTTTCAGAAAACGAGATGTGCAAGAACAAGGGGACACAATTTGAAGATAGAGGGGGGTTGGTTCAGGGGCAATATGAGGAAGTATTTTTTCACAGAGAGGGTGGTGGATGCATGGCACAGCCTTCCTGAGGAGGTTGTGGGGTCTAAAGCTATAGGAGAATTCAAGAATGCATGGGACAGACATAAGGCAATTTTTGTGGGGGGTAAGAAGAAATAGGCTGTTGGTTAAATAGGATCTGCAGCTTATCCTCTAGGTAGGGAAATGGGCAGACTAGGTGAGCCAAGCGGTCCTTATCTGCCATCAAAGTCTATGTTTTTATGTTCTATGTTACAATAATACATGAATCATGAAACAGAACAATAAAATAGTATGAATACAGGGTTGGTGAATAACATTACAACCTAGAAAAGAAACAAAGTAATAATAGGAATAGCAGGCAGGAGTAGAAAACCCTAAAACATGATTAAACAAAAATTAAAATGCATATTAGCTGGTTCAAGGTAGTGCAAAGATCAGACTGATATAACGTAACATGACACTGACAAATAATGTTTGTTTATGAAGAGGAACTCATTAACTCCCACAAGCATTCATTCATTCAATTTTTGTTTAGTATAGCACAATTCTCATTGCGATTCAATGCGCTTTACATACAGTTTCTAAAGCATTCAAAAATATTGACATACAATAAACACAGACAAGTAAATCGTTCCTGTTCTTAAATTAAAAGCAATCGGTTTTTAAATGATTGATAATAAGCACACCTAATTCTGAGGGAAAGCCTGCATAAAGTTTTCAGCTCCTGTTTGAATATCTTAAGTGTTGGGGGATTTCAGATATAATGAGGGCGAGCTTTCCACAGGGTTGGGGTCACAAAGAAGAAAGCATGAGCCCCCAGATGTTTCTGAACAAACCCTGGGAATCTATAGTAATCTTTCATCTGTAAGCTACCAACAGTCCCTATTTTCCCAGGACAGTCCCTATTTTAGGCAGCATGTCCCAGTGTCCCCACAAGTTTTGCAAAATGACACTTTTGTCCTGATTTTTGCTTACTTGTCCCAGTTTTGTCCCTATTTTTTTTCCGACTGATAATCCATGCGTGACAGTTATTTCAGCACCACTGTGGTGCTGCTCGGGATGGACAGCAGTTTGCAACTACAGTCCCTGCACCTGGGTTGCACTGCAAGCATGTCAGTGGGAGCACAGTAAAGCATGTTCCTTCCTGTTAGATTAGACTGGGTAGTAGCGCAAACAAGCGCGCGTGGACATCTGCCTGCCTGCAGCTGAGAGGGACTCCAGACAGAGACGAGACCAGCAACAGTGAACTAAGGTACCCGAACCTGATCAGCTATAGAGAAGTGTGTGAAAACAATCTGGTGTGGTGGTTGGAGTCACTGAAGTGAAGTTTGCTGAACAAATGAGGCGTGTGTAAGCAGGTTGGATGGGACTGTCAGGAGGAGCAACACATGCAGCTCGAATATCTGATCACAATTTAACGCAGGTTTGCTTCTAGTGAACTTTCTGTACATCATGATTTGGAACTTGGTGCAGCAGAATGACGTATTGTTTTAATCTGAATGTTTGCTACTGGTGTTACTGTGGGGTGGCATGGCCAGAGCAAGCAGCAAAATTTAATTGATTGTGTGTAGTGTTGTCTGTGGCGGTACCCGTGGGAGTGACATGGTGGGGCGAGGGGGGGGTCTTGGTCAGGATGGACCGGACCAGTTTTATGCCTCGGAACATTGGTAGCTTTACATCATCTGCTGAGCGGAGGGGGTAGGAGGGGCGGTAGGGACAGAGCAGATTTTGCAGGTAGTTGGGGCCCTGACCATGTAGGGCCTTAAAGATCAGCAAACTGACTTTTAAGGAGAGTCACTCCTTAACCAGCAGCCAGTGCAGAGAGCGCAGCACAGGCGTGATGTGACACGATCTAGGTAGTCCAGTCAACAGCCTAACCGTTGCATTTTGCACTAGCTGCAGGTGGCAAAGATCTCCCCTGACAGCCCTAGGTACAGGGCATTGCAGTAATTATGTTGAGAGGTCACAAAAGCGTGCACTAGCACTGGCAGATCACCAGGTGGTACCAGGTGTTTGATCCTGGCGTTGTTCCTCAGATGGCAAAATGAGGTGTAGACCATGGCCGACACCTGTAATTTAAGTGTCAGGCCGTAGTCCAGAACAACTCCAAGTTTCTTTACCTGGTCTGAGGTAAGCAACTGGGAGTCCTGAAGCCTCAGCCCTGAAACTCAACCAGATTGCCCCTCACCCCTTGGTGACCAGATTCCAGCACCACTACTTCAGTCTTGTCTGGATTCAACCTTAACCAGTTGGCTGTCATCCAGTCTTGGATCTCAACAAGGTAGCAATTAAGCACTGAGACTGTCTCCTGCTGTTCGGGTGCAAAAGACATGTATAGGTGAGTATCATCTGTGTAACAGTAAAAACTCAGACCATACCATCTTATAATGTCCCTTAGTGGCAGCATATACACCATGAACAACATGGGGGACAGAATGGAGCCCTGTGGGACTCACATAACAGGGGCAAGGGTGCCGAGGAGAAAATCCCAGACACCACTTGCTGCATCCTGCCAGTGAGGAAGGATTTAAACCAGCTGAGAACTGTACCAGCCAGTCCACAACAAACCCACAGACACTCCATCAGCACCCCATGGTCCACGGTATCAAACGCTGCCGAGAGATCAAGGAGAACAAGGATGGAACATCTTCCCTGATCCCTCACCGCAAGGAGATCATTTAACACCCAGACCAGGGCAGTCTTGGTACTATGCCTTTTTCTGAAACCTGACTAGGGACAGTCCTAGATGTTGTGCATTGTTAAATAAGTCTCCAGTTCAATGGTCACCACCTGCTCAAAAACTTGCCCACAAAGGGAAGGTTAGAGACTGGTCTGTAATTCACCAGGCAGTCTGGGTTCAGTGTAGCTTTTTTCAGGAGTGGTCTGACAACCCCCTCCTTCAGGGGCTTAGGAAAAACCCTAACACTAGGGAACTCTGAACTATACTAGCTAGGACCGGGTCGATTACATCAACACACCCCACAAGGAGGCATGTTGGTCCCGGGTCTACAGAAGGTTGGCTGTAAATCCCAGATGACCCTCACCACATCCACAGCCACCCACTGGTCGAAGTTGAACCAGACTGACTGAATGTCTATGACCTCAGGCTCGTCACCACAAGCCCCATTAGAGGGTGTCAACTGAATTTCCAATCTGATGGAAGCAATCTTAGCAAAAAACAGAGCAAACTCATCTCACTTTGCTTGTGAAAAAGCTCCCCCAGACTGAAGACAGGCTGCATTACACAACCTGTCAACAGTGCAGAAAAGCTGAGCTGGTCTGCTGATTGCTGTGGCAATCTCCTTGGACAGGAACTCTGCCTTCTTACAGAAGATTGCCAATTGATAGTCCGTATAATGGGCCATCAATATAAACTTGTTCCCCTCCAAACCGGTCCTCTGCCGGCGCCGCTCCAATCTACAACCCCTCATCCTCATCTCCTTGAGGGTCCCATAACAAATACTTTTGTTCAGTGTTTACAGAAGAAAGAGAAGGGAAGGGGCCACAAAGTAACAGAGGCTTTGGAGTGAGGGAGGTGGACACTAGTCCTTTTTTGGAGGCAAGAGTCCTTAGGGGACTTGTTAATTTGAAGTTGGACAAAGCAATGGGGCCAGATGGGGTGCATCCAAAAGTATTGAGGGAGCTCAGAGAAATACTGGCTGTACCTCTGATAGTTTTATTTAACAGCTCACTGGAAACAGGAGAGGTTCCAGAGAACTGTAGGAGGGCAGATGTTGTCCCACTACACAAAAGTGGTAGCAAGGAAGAGGCTGGCAATTACAGGCCATTCAGCCTGATGTCGGTGGTGGAAAATTTAATGGAATCATTGCTGAAGGAAAGCATTGTGGAATGTCTTTGGGTTACAAAACACAAAGTAACATGGTTTTACAGAGGGGAGGTCATGTCAAAGAAATCTGATAGATTTCTTTGACTGGGCAACCAAGAAACTAGATCAGGGTGGAACGATGAACGTGGCCTACCTAGATTTCCATAAGGCTTACAACACTGTTCCATGTAGGAGACTAGTAACCCAGCTGGGTAGCTTAGGAGTGGGTAAAAAGGTGGTAAATTGGATAAAAAATTGGTTAGGGGATAGGCAACAAGGGTGGTGGTAAATGAAGTTTTCTTTAAGAAAGGGAGGGTGACCAGCAGGGTGCCTCAGGGATCAGTCCTGGGACTGGGTTCTTTTTAATATCTTTATAAGTGATACTGCAGAGGAGCTGAAAGTGAGGGTCTGGCTTTTTGTGCATGACACCAAAATCGGCAATAGCACGGAAATTCCAGGGGAATGGGAAGGATGAGCAGAGACCTGAGAAAACTAGAGGAGTGGTCAAAGAGTATGGTAGCTGGGTTTCAGTGTGAAAAAGTGCAAGACAATGCACTTAGGGCACAGAAACCTAGGGGCAGAGTACAAAATAAGTGGAGTGGTATTGACAACCACCAAGCAAGAAAGAGAGTGCTGGGATAATCCTATCAGATGACCTAATGGTGGCCAGGCTGTGTGACAAGGCAGGGCAGTAGGTGGGGTGAGTGGGATGCTGAGGTGCATAGGGAGGGGTACCACCAGCAGAAAGATGGAGATGATGTTGTCTCTGTATAGATCAATCAATCAATCAAATCTTTACTTAATCAGGCAAAACATAATTGAGCAAAACTCATTTTCAAGATGGACCTGGTACAGTACAAAAGAAAACAAAAAATGAAAAGTTCCAATATGTACAAAATTCACAGTGTAGATAGAGGAAATCTAAAAAACAGTCATTTAAGATAAATACAAGGTGGATGCAAGTCATTTCACAAATTTAAGACAATATATACACAATGTCTAGTACAGGGATAATATAAGTACCTACACAAGCAAATTGCAGTAGATGTCATACTACAGTACAACATGTGCAAAAAGGTTCAGAAGGGGTGAGGAAGTGCAGGTGGTGCAGTGGATGGCAACACAAAATTCAGTTTGTGATGATAAGTTCAGAAAGGGGTGGAAAAGAACAGGAGATGGTGGATGGGGGGGGTAACAGACAGGGCCAGGCAAGGGGGGAGGGGAGGGAGAAGGAAAGGTTTATGGGTGGTAAAAAAGAGCAAAGAGAGGGGAATAAAGTGGTATAAGGTACAAGTACAAAGGATAAAGGTAAGGTTCAGTCAGACCGTAATGCTCCTTGAGCCTTAAGGTAGAAGTGTTAGACAATCCAGCAGGATAGAGGAAGTTGAAAACGTAAGGATATCAGGCACAGTATCCAAGAATAGGAGAAAGGGAAGTAAAGGGTGAGGTTGGGTTGAGAACCAAAGAGCAGTATGGAATAGGAGGAGCCAGACAGGATAGGGGTTGGGGGTTGTGGCTTAAACATGTAGGAGCTTAGGGACGGAGGAAGCAGTTGCAGAGTTCCTTGTAGAAACATGCATATAATGTTTTGAAGGCAGCAAAGTTGATGGGAGAGAGAAGTTTCAGTGACATTTGCAGTTTATTCCATAAGACAGGCAGCACGTAGCTTATGGAAGCCCTGCCAAAGTGTAGTTTTACCTTAGGCACTTTCAGTGACATATAGGAAGCACTCCTCAATGCATAGTTGCCTACCTTGTTTAGCAGAAGGCAGTCGGAAATGTAGTGGGGTAGTTTTTTGATGATAGCTCTGTAAATCCAAATTGCAGCATTTCTTTTACACCTATATGGAAGGGATGACCAGCCCACAGCCACATATATGGAACAATGATGTGTTGAGAGAGGAAGACCAGTAATAAGCCTCATGGCTCTATGATATAGTGTATCAAGTTTAGTTAGCATTGCAGCCGGGCCCTGATTATAGAGGAAGTCCGCATAATCTAGCAGGGAAAGGAAGGTAGTTTGGATCAAGCTCAACTTAGCTTCTTTAGTGAGAAACTGGTTGAGCCTAAGAAATAAACCAAGTCTCTGCCTAAGTTTTTTCATCAGATCCTCAATATGGTCGGTAAAAGATAGTCTCAGGTCGATCCATACACCCAAGTATTTAAATTTTGTTACATAATCTAATGATTCTCCAAGTAAAGTGATTATCTGTGGAAAACTTCCGGAGGTAGCTGGATTTAAAGCATGAATAAAGGGCGTTAACAGCATCACTTTCATTTTCTTGGCATTTAAAAGTAGTTTTTTGTTCAGAAGCTGGAGTTGCAGCTGATTGAAATCAGATTGGAGGGCACGACATGCGGCTTCAGGTGTTGGTCTGCTTATATAGAGCACTGTGTTATCTGCAAATAGGTGTATATTGGCCTCTTTTACAGACCTGTCAATGTTATCGATGTAAATTGCAAACAACAGAGGACCCAGGATGGAGCCCTGTGGTACTCCACACAGAAAAGGTTTCAAAGGTGAAAATTCACCTTCTGCCTTTACCTGCTGTAACCAGCCTGTAACATAATTGGCAAATCATCTCAAAGCAAGCTTGTCCATGCCAATGTTTCGGAGGGAGGAGAGGAGTAGGCTGTGTTCAATGGTATCAAAGACCTTGCTTAGGTCCAAAATTACAGCACAAACAAATTTCCCATCATCCAGATCATGCTGCCAGTCGCTAGTTACCTTTGCGAGAGCTGAGATAGAAGAAGAAGAAGAATCAGCATTTACATAGCGCTTTTCATATACAGTATCCCAAAGCACTTTACAAGCAATGCTAGACTGGTAGTGAAGTGACTGAATGTGTGGTGGTGGCCATAGTGCTGTGTTGGGCTCTAAAGCCCGATTGCAAGGAATTTAGCCACCCCATGGACTCTAAATGGTTCCTGAGCTGCGCGCTCACAATTTTTTCGAGTAATTTGGACAGTATTGGGAGGAGAGAAATAGGCCTGTAATTATTTAAATCACAGGGATCACCGGATTTGAACAGGGGGATAACATGTGCTGTTTTCCAGATAGGTGGGAGGACACCTGTAGAGAGAGAGAGAGATAAGTTGAAGAGATGCATGATAGGCACAGCTAGTACTCTATACCCAATCTTTATGAAATATGAGTCAAGGAAATCAGATCCAGCACTTTTTTTAGTATCGAGCTGTAATATGAAATCTTCCACCTCTTTTAAGGATGCAGGCTGCAGAGTAAAAGATGAGTAGGGGGCTTGGATTTCATGATCTTGCGCTCCAAGTTGTGAGCGTAAGAAGCAAGCAGGAGAGTTGTGAAAGGCAAGTCGTACAGTCGCAAAGTGGTCATTGAGAGCATCAAGTCTAGCTGGTCTATCAGAGATGGTATGATTGCCAGGAGTAATTTTTGAGGGTAGAGAGTTACCAGAGGTGTGACCTGATAAGTCATTCATGGTCTTCCAAAATTTGGATGGGTTCCTAGAACATAGATCGCTGGTAAGATCCCCCCAGAGTACTGTGTCCAGTTCATTCTGGATATGACATCTCCCGAAGGACACAGACAGTCTGGAAGCAGTCCAGAGGAGAGCAACTAAAATGATGCAGGGCCTGAATCAAAAGCCCTACGAGGAAAAATTGAAGGACTTCAATATGTACAGCCTGGAGCTATGGAGGGAACAGGAGGATAAGATACATACTTTTAAATAACTCATGGGGCAAATAAGGCACAGGAGGGAAGTATTTTTCAGAAGAAAAAGTGTTCAAGAATAAGGGGACATGCTATGAAGCTGGAGGGGGTAGATTCAGCAGAGTTGTGAGGAAGTACTTCTTCACAGAAAGAGTGGTGGATTCCTGGAACAGCCTTCCAGCAAAGATGGTGGGGGTGAAAACAGTGGTGGGGTTCCAGAATGTATGGGATAGGCATAAGGGAATAATAGTGGAAAGGAAGATGGGTAAGTGAGAAAGAGAAACATGGAAACATAGAAACTGACGGCAGATGGGGACCAAAGATCCATCTGGTCTGCCCTGAGCCCCACCCTCCCTCTTTAGGACTTCTGTCAGATAATCTCCCTGTGTCTGTCCCAAGCTGCTTTGAATTCCCCTACTGTTTTGGAGTCAATGACTCCAGCTGGTAGACCATTTCATGGGTCAACCACCCTCTCTGTGAAGAAAAACCTTTGCATGTTGCCCCTGAATCTTTCTCCGCTCCATTTCATCTCATGTCCTCTTGTACTTCTGGTGCTACTGACCATAAAGAGCTCCTGGGTGGAGACTCTGTTTATACCCTTCAGGAACTTGAATGTCTCAATCATATAGCCCTCTGCTAGGTACCTTGGGCAGACTTGGGGGGGGCCAGGCGGTCTTTTTCTGCCGTCATGTTTTTTTATGTTTCTGGGTTTCTATATCCCCTCTATCCCTGTGCTGTTCCAGGGAGTACATGTTGAGTTCCTGTAACCTGCTTTCGTATGGCAACTTATGGAGACCGTGTTTCATTTTTGTTGCCCTTCTCTGTACTATCTCTAATATATCTATGTTCTTCCTGAGATAAGGTCTCCAGAACTGAATGCAGTACTCGAGATGGGGTCTCACCAGGGACCTGTACAGTGGCAGGATCATCTCCTTTCTTCTACTTGTGATGCCCCCTTCCTATGCCACCCAGCATCCTGATGGCCTTCTTTGCTGCCCTTTAGCATTGTCTGCCTACCTGCAAATTGCCTGATATGATAACCGCTTGATCCCTCTCCTGATGGGTGGCCGATAGTTTCTCTCCTCCCGGGTAGTAGTCTGTGGCTGGGTTGCTTCTGCCCAGATGCATAACTTTGCACTTTTTTGCACTGAATTTTAACTGCCACAAGTTGGACTTGGAGCTGTAGATCAGGCATGGTCTGTGGTAATAGTGTAGGTAGGGAGGAATGGGAAGACTGGATGGGCCAAGCAGTCTTTATCTGCCGTCAAATTCTATGTTTCTATGTTTCTAATCCCCCAAAAGTAGGAGGGCAAATGATCAAGAAGGATATGAAGTGTATTACCAGCAAAGAAATGTGGCAGCCATTTTAATCCAATCCAAGAGGTCAGGAAAAGACAAAATAATAGATACTGTTTGTGAATGATAATTTTAATTGGACTAACAAAAAATATTTTTAGGCTGGCTTGGTGGTGCCAAATGATAGGGGATTGCTATGATATTTTGGCAACACAGGTTCAGGCTGTAAGCCTGTGATGTCAGGAGTGGAGGTTGGCTGTTAAGGCTCAGAGCATCCCTTGGATACTCACTGTCTGGGGGGAGGGGGGAGAGAGAGTGATGCATGGCTCTGGTGGCAGCTTCTCATGGTGCCGTGGTGGAAGAGTCTCTGATGGATCACATTCCATCAGACCCCCCCCCCCCAGACCAGCCACTGCATGTGTGTAAGCCAAGTGGGTCAGGGTAGGGAGAGGAGAAAAGCCATGCAAATGCTGCACTGCCATACCAAATAATGGCCTTTGCTACCCTCCTGGGACAGGGACAGCATAGAAGACATCACAGTGGGTAGCCCTCTGGTTATAAGTGATCATCATATGGTGAGGTTTGACATACAGCTTGGGCAAGAGAAACAAACATTAGGATGTGGGTCCTGGATTTCAGGAGGACAGATTTTAAAGAAATGGGAGACTGCTTCAGTAAATACCTTGATGAAGGGGATAGCCAAGGGGGAGGAATGAAGGCATAATGGGAAAATATCAAGGAGAGAAAAACTAAGGCAATGGCAAGCTGTTTTTTGTCATCTTTTCTTTTTGCCATAGAGGAGTTTTTCAGATCTGAGCCAGACTGAGCAGCTTTCTAGCCACTTTTTTCAGGACACCTCTGATCGTCCCATTCCTCCCTTCAAGCTGGGAAGCTAGTTCCCCTGAGGATATCCCCTCCCAGAGCTGGGCCAAGGAGGGAGGGCTGTCTCCCCACCCAAGCACACACATCCAGAAGTGCTTAAAACCTGAGTGGAAGGATAGGTCAAGGTGTCCTGGGAGGGCTCCATGAAGTCCTGGTCTGCTCGTTTTCCTCAGTTTTCTCCATGCTAGGTCCCAGAGCCATGGCAGCACAGATGATGCATGTGCGTGGAGGTGTGCATATGTTCTGGAACTGTGGCTCCTTCCATTCCCCCCAGACCTATGTCTTATGTCTTGTGTGTCAGTGCTACCACTAGGCCTCCACCAAGTGGTAGCCAAGAGCTAGGAAGGCCCGCCACCCCAATCTGAAAGAGGAGAACTGCCAGGTGACTGCTCAATCCTAT
Source organism: Neoceratodus forsteri (assembly GCA_016271365.2). Lineage (NCBI taxonomy): Eukaryota > Metazoa > Chordata > Ceratodontiformes > Ceratodontidae > Neoceratodus > Neoceratodus forsteri. The sequence goes on along the minus strand of CM057452.1, from coordinate 261,261,899 downwards.
CTAAGCCCTCCCCCGACTCCCAGCAACCCAAACTTGATTTGCTGGTAGGGGAAAGTTAAGATGAATATAGCACTTCAGTCCCTCTATGCCACCAGACCAGCCTAATGGCAAGCTGTTTGAAGGAAATAATCAAGGGTAGGAGGAGAAAGAGTCCACTATGGTGATAAAAGGAAGAAGAAGAAGAATCAGCATTTATATAGCGCTTTTCATACACAATGTATCTGAAAGTGCTTTACAAGCAATGCTAGACTGGTAGTGAGGTGATTGAATGTGTAGTGGTGGCTATATCGCACATCAGCACCCACACATAGCCCAGGCAATTGCGTGAACCAGTTTTATGGGAAGGGGAATATTGGCCAGGACACCAGGAATGTCTCCTACTCTTTGTGAAGAGTGCCCTGGGTTCTTTTACTTCCACCTGGACACCTACCATGACAGTACCAGGATGGGTAGAAGGGACCTCGGTTTAACATCTCATCTGAAGGACGGCACACCCCAGCAGTACAGCACCCCACTAATACTGCATTCTAGTGGCAGCATTTTAGGTATGAGTCCAATACTAGTGTAGAATGAGAGCCCATGACCTCCTGACTCAGAGGTGGATGTGCTACCAACTGAGCCACGCTGACACCAAGGATGTGGCTAAGGCAGCAAAGGAGAAAAAACAAAATGCTTTTAGGAAGTTCAAATCAACCAAGTAGCTCAGGAGGTACTGCATAAGCCGTCACGTACCTTCAGACTGTAGTAATACCAGTTTGGCTCACTGGTGAGACATATCCAATCACCAGGTTGCACCTGGAATCCTCAGGTCGCTCCTGGAGTTGAGCCTCAGCTCAATGTGCCTTTCCCAGTTATCAACTTTTAAATCCAATAACTGGTGCTCAGTCAAGGATGAAAGCAAAACAGATTTTAATTCATAAAAATATTTAACACAGCAGTGCTCTACCCACATGAGCCAGCCAATGTTTCATGCTGTGTGCTTTATCAAGGCTGAACGAGTACTACATGTGTGCATATTGTATACCCTTCTTCATTAGAACGTTAGTTAAAATTACCTAACATTAATCTAAATGGGGCCTCCTGCCCCAAGAATGCAATTCCATAAACATATTCAAAATGCAGGTACTCATATGATCAAACATTTTATAGACACAGATAATGCCAGTGCCATTGTGTAAACGGCAATGCAATGTATAACTGTGTATACTGCTCCCTTATACCTAATTACAGTTTAAAAATCAAATAAAAAGATAAGATCATAACCTTCTGTCATAAAAACATCCTCAAATGATGTACAAGTAGTGATAACATTTGGATGAGCCATAACCATCCTAAATATGACTATTAAACCCAACACCAATTTCTAACATAAAACATTTATTGTGCTATACACTGTATGCTATATGAAATAAGGTGCAATTCAAAATTCGGGGAAGGGGGAGTGGAAGGTAATTGATAAGGGCCTTTTACTTACTTGAGGGAGGAATGGGTTAAAACTTAGAAAGAAGATATTTATATATCTTTATAATAATAATTAAAACTCACAGCATTAAGCTGTGTAGTTAAAAACACGGTTGGACATCTAACAAGACCATTCTTTTAAGGCTGCGCTTTTTTACAGTACGTTAAAACATATTCTGAATGATACATAAAAGAGTCCCAACCAATAAAATGTTATTAACAATGTTTCTAATTTATATAATATAATATAACCCACCAATATAAATTTTGCTAGTTTTATAACATGGTATGTAATTCCTGTTTGCACAGATACGCTGTTACTGGGTTCTTATTTATTAAGCTACCCATATGATTTTTATTTCATAACATAATTATTAAACTTAATCCTCTGTTTCTAAAAGATAAAATTAGTACAAATAAAGAGTTCATGCATACTTTGATACAAAGAATCATAAATGCTATTCTGTTATCATAGCAGCTACCTATAAAAAACTCTAATATAGCAAAAGGAACAGAGACCAGTTCCTATCTGCTCAAAAATGGTGCCAATTTCAAACTTTCATTTAAACCTCTGCCTTGGTGTGCTTTAAACTGATACTGCCAAAATGCTTCCCTTTGGAGGAGTAATCTATCTAGATCACCATATGTCTACATCACACCCCTCTTGACCCCAAACTGACTTTTTCCAAGCCCACAAATCTGAATTTGCAGCTCACAACATCCTCCACAATGTGTGTAGCAAAGGCATTTCCATCTTTTCCCAGGATCACCCATTTGTGTTCCTCAGTACACTGCACAGTGTGGTTTTACATAAGCATGAGGACGGAAATAGCCAAGACCAAAACTAGAAAAGTGGACCTCTACTTCCCCACCTCTCTCCCATTCTTGACAAAGTCAACTCAAGACTGCTTCCTCAGTGCTTGTTAAATATGCATTTACCTGAATGCTTAATATATTTTATTTTTTACTGTACACTCATATTGTCTGTTGCTGCCTGTAATGTGCTTGCTTACACTATCTGCAGGAGGGACAGGGAGGGTAAAAGAAGGGGAGGAGTAGTTCTTTACATAAGGGAAGGAATAAAAGCAACAGAACAAAAGGGTAAACAGGGAGGAGAAGAAGCACTGTGGGTAAATTTGGAGACAGGCAATGGCACCACAATCCGCACAGGGGTTGTATACAGACCCCCTTCTCAGGGGGAGGAAGTGGACAAGGAAATGATAGAAAGTATACTTAGAATGGCAGAAAAGGGAGATATTGCTGATGGGTGATCTGAATATGCCAGATGTTAACTGGAGCGCAGTTGCAGCTGCCACCTGAAGAGTGCAGTTATTCTAGATGCCCTACAGGGGCATGCCTTAGACAACTAGTACTGGAGCCCACTCGAGGAGGAGCAATATTAGACTTGATACTCTCAAATGGAGATGGAGAGAGGATCACAGATGTAGAAGTGGGTAGCCATCTGGAACTAGCGACCATCGAACAGTATGGTTCACAATAAACACAACAATAAGTCAAGCCATACAAAGACAAAAGTACTGGACTTTAGGAGGGCTGACTTTGCCAAAATGGGTGAGTGCCTAAGGAATGCACTAGCAAATGGGCGGGAAGGAGGGGTGGAAGAACAATGGGGAATAATAAAAACTGCCATCACAGAGGTAATGAGCCTTTGTGTGAAGCAAATAAACAAAACAAGACGATGTAAGAAACCACTATGGTTCTCAAAGGAAGTGGCAGTGAAGGTTCAAGAGAAAAAGAAAGCATTCAGGAAGTACAAGGAATCACAGCAGGAGCAGGACAGAGAACTGTATCAGTTAAAGCAAAAGGAGGCTGGGAAGGCAGTCAGAACAGCAAAGGCCCAAACTGAGGAAAAGATAGCCAACTCAGTTAAGAAGGAATAAAACCTTTATAGGTACATCAGGGAGCAAAGGAAGACCAAGGGAGGGATAGTGAGGCTTAATAAAGGGGAGGGAGGGTGGGCAGAGGAGAATGTGAAAAGGCAGAGATACTAAACAAATATTTTTGCTCAGTATTTACAAAGGAAGAGGGAGGTACATAAAACAAACAGTAGTAACACTCTGGATACAGAAGTTGATACCAGCCCATTTACAGAAGAAAGGGTTCTGAAAGAACTCTTAAAACTGAAGGTGGACAAAGCAATGGGGCCTGATGGGATTCATCCCAGAATTCTAAAAGAACTAAGGGTAGAACTAGTGACACCACTGACTACCCTCTTTAACAAATCATGGGAGGATGGGGTGGTACCGAGGACTGGAGGAGCAGATGTGATTCCCTTCACAAAAGTGGGAGCAAGGCAGAAGCAGGAAACTATAGACCTGTTAGTTTAACCTCAGTGATAGGAAAATGATGGAATCACTTCTAAAGGAAAGAATTATCAGCATCTGGAGGCCAGAAGGGCACGGACCCTAGGCAGCATGGATTCTACAGCGGAAGGTCATGCCAGGCGACTCTGATAGATTTCTTTGACTGGGTGACCAAAGAAGTAGATCAGGGAGGGGCTGTGGACATAGCCTACCTAGACTTTAGCAAGGCATTTGACACAGTCACACAAAGATTAATATATAAGTTAGCCAGCCTGGGGTGGGTCCCAAGATGACAGCCTGGGTAAAGAATTGGCTGGAGAATAGGACACAGAAGTAATAGTAAATGGAGTCCACTCCAGAGAAAGGAGGGTTACTAGCGGGTACATGAGGGTTCAATAGTAGGACCAGTCCTCTTCAATGTCTTTATAGCGACATTGCAGAAGGACTGGAAGGAAAAATGTCTCTTTGCAGATGACACTAAGATCTGCAACAGAGTTGATGCACAGGGTGGGGTGGAAAGGATGAGAAGGGACTTGGCAAGGTTAGAGGAATGGTCAAATGTATGGCAGCTTAGATTCAATGCTAAGAAGTGCAAGGTAATGCACCTGGGAAACAAAAACCCAGGGGAAGAGTACACAATGGGAGGTGAGATACTAACAACAACAAAAATGGAAAGGGACCTGGGGGTAGTCATATCAGATGATCTAAGAGTGGGCAAGCAATGTGAGAAGGCAGCAAGGAGGGCTGGGGATACTGGGATGCAGGAGAGGCATCACCAGTAGAAAACAGGAAGTTATTATCCCTCTGTACAGACAGCTGGTGAGACCCCATCTGGAGTACTGTGTGCAGTTCTGGAGACCCAATCTCCATAAAGACATAGACAGGATGGAAGCTGTCCAGAGGAGGGCAACTAAAATGGTGCAGGGTCTGCACCAGAGGACATATGAAGAGAGACTTAAGGAGCTTAATATGTATAGCCTCGAGAAAGAGGAGGAGAGGGGGACATGATAGAAACTTTCAAGTACCTCAAGGGAATCAACAAAGTCCAAGAGGGTAGCATCTTTCAAAAAGAGGTGTGCAAGAACAAGAGGGCACAATTTGAAGATAGAGGCGGCTCAGAGGTAATTGAGAAGTATTTTTCACAGAGAGGGTTGTGGATGCATGGAATGGCCTTCCGGAGAAGGTTGTGGAGTCAAAATCAGTGGTGGAATTCAAGCATGCATGGGATAGTCATAAGGCAATTCTGGGGGTTGGGGGTAGGAAGAAGTAGGCTGCTGGTTAACTAGGATCTGCAGCTTATCCAGTAGGTAGGGAAATGGGCAGACTGGGTGGGCCAAGCGGTCCTTATCTGCCGTCACATTCTATGTTTCTATGTTTCTATGCTTTGACATGGAACATTTGTAGACGAGCCTCTAGCTCAAATGTATAACTCCAATAAATAAATAATAGAGGAAGGTGGACTTCAATAAAATGGGAAACATACTGGAAGTGCACCTGGCCAAGCTCAGACCGGAGATGGATGCAGATCAGAAATGGTCTGTCATCAAGAGGGAACTAATTAAGGCCACTGACGTGTGTAAAGGCTCAAAAAAAGAACTCTAAGGCCAACAGACCAAGCTGGTTTAGTAGGAAAGTGGCAGGTAGAGTGAAGGACAAGAGGGTTGCCTTCCTGAGGTACAAGTGTACCTTGGGGGAGGAAGACAGAGAGGTTTATGTAGTGAAAGCTAGGGAGGTAGGGAAAGAGGTCTGAGCAGCCAAGGCTACAAAAGGACTGAGACTGATGCAGGGGATCAAGGACAGGGAAAATGACTTCTTCCACGAAAGTGGGAGCAAGGCAGAAGCAGGAAACTACAGACCTGTAATTTTGACCTCAGTGGTAGGGAAAATGATGGAATCACTTCTGAAAGAAAGAATTGTTGAGTACCTAGAGGCCAGCGGGGCACAGGACCCAAAGCAGTATGGATTCACAGCAGGAAGGTCATGTCAGACAAATCTAATTAATTTCTTTGACTGGGTGACCAAAGTAATAGACCAGGGAGGGGCTGTGGATATGGCCTACCTAGACTTTAGCAAGGCATTTGACACAGTCCCGCACAAAAGATTGATAATCAAGTTAGCCAACCTGGGAGTGGGTCCCAGGGTGGTAGCCTGGGTAGCAAACTGGCTGTATAATAGGACACAGAAGGTAATAGTGAATGGAACACATTCCGAAGAAAGGGGGGTCACTAGTGGAGTACCTCAGGGCCCAGTACTAGGTCCAATCCTCTTTAACATCTTTATAGGTGAAATTGCAGAGGGTCCTGAGGGAAAGGTATGCCTCTTTGCAGATGACACAAAGATCTGTAACAGAGTTGATACACAAGGAGGGGTAGAAAGGATGATAAGGGACTTGGCAAGGTTGAAGGAATGGTCAGACATATGGCAACTTAGATTCTACACAAAGAAGTGCAAAGTAATGCACCTGGGAAACAAAAACCCAGGAGAAGAGTACACAATAGCAGGGGAGGTACTAACAACAACAAAAATGGAAAGGGACCTGGGGGTAGTCATATCAGATGATCTAAAGGTGGGTAAGCAATGTAAGAAGTCAGTAAGGAGAACCAGGGTGATACCGGGATGCATAGGAAGGGGCATCACAAGTAGAAAAAGGGAAGCGGTTATCCCTCTGTACAGACAGTTGGTGAGACCCCATCTGGAGTACTGTGTGCAGTTTTGGAGACCTCATCTACGCAAGGACATAGACAGGATGGAAGCAGTCCAGAGGAGAGCAACTAAAATGGTGCAGGGGCTGCATCAGTAACCATATGAAGAGAGACCGAGAGAGCTTAATATGTATACCCTTGATGAAAGGAGGGACAGGGGGGACATGACAGAAACGTTCAAGTACCTCAAGTGAATCAACAAAGTCCAGGAGGGTAGCATCTTTCAGAAAAAGATGTGTAAGAACAAGGGGGCGCAATTTAAAGATAGAGGGGGGACGGTTCAGGGGTAATGTGAGGAACATTTTTTTCACGGAGAGAGTGGTGGACGCATGGAACCACCTTCCTGGAGAGGCTGTGGGGTCTAAAACAGTGGAGGAATTCATACATGCATGGGACAGACATAAGGCAATTATAGTGGGGGGTGGCAGGAAGGAGGCTGTTGGTTAACTAAAATCTGCAGCTTATCCAGTAGGTAGGGAACTGGGCAGACTGGGTGGGCCAAGCAGTCCTTATCTGCTGTCAAAGTCTATGTTTCTATGTTTCCATTACATTAAGGAGAGGAGGTCCAGAAGAGACAGGATTGTAAGGATAAAGAGGGAGGATGGCAGAAAAGGGTGAGGAGCAGATGGAGGCACTAACTGAGTATTTCTACTCTGTCTTCACCAGGGAAGAGGACGGGCCCATGCCACAGGGGATGGTTGGGGGTTGCCCTAGGGGCAGAGAGGAATATAATGGAGAGATTGGGGTTGAGAGGGTCTTAAGAGGACTGAGAGAACTGAGGGTGGACAAGGCTCCTGACCCAGGTGGAGTACATCCAAGGGTCCTGAGAGAGAGAGAGAGAGAGAGAGAGAGAGAGATAGCGGAGGTACTAGCAGTACCCCTTATTGACCTGTTTAACACCTCGCTGGAAAAGGGGAGTGTACCACAGGACTGAAGAACAGCACATGTGGCACCACTCCAAAGAGTGGACCTACAAATGAGCTGGGTAACTACAGGCCGGTCAGCCTAATCACTCTAGTGGGCAAGTTGATGGAGACTATCCTTAAGGAAAGACTGGTGCCCTTCCTTGAGATGAATGGTCTACAGGACAACAGGCAGCATGGGTTTGTCAGGGGGAGATCCTGTCAAACAAACGTGATAGACTTCTTCAACTGGGTTACAAGGTCACTGGACGGGGGTAGGCGGTGGACATCCTGTACCTGGACCTCAGATTCAGAGCCACATGGTAGGCTGATCTGCAAGCTGAGGGACCTGGGTATAGGAGACAAACTGCTAGGGTGGGTTGAGAACTGGCTGTGGGACAGAAATCACAGATTGGCAGAAAGGGGGGAAATTAAACCTAGGCCTGTAACCAGTGGAGTCCCACAGGGCTCAGTACTTTGACCTGTACTGTTTAGCATCTTTATTGAGGACATAGCAGAGGGTGTCAAAAGTATGATCTGCATTTTTGCAGATGATACCAAGCTCTGTGGGAGGGTGGACACAGTGGAGGCAAGACAGGAATTAAAGGAAGATCTGGCTAGGCTGGTGAAAAGGTCAAGCATCTGGCAGTTAGGATTCAATGCCAAGAAGTGCAAGTCCATGAACCTGGGAGTCAGGAACCCGGGGCAGCTACTGGCTAGGGAGGGGGGTTGTTCAGGTGATCATCTTGGAGGAGGAAAAGGACCTAGGATTGTTGGTCGGGGCGATATGAAGCACTCAGCGCAATACCATAAAGCAGCAGCCAAAGCTATTAAAATGCTGGGCTGCATCACCAGAGGAATCACCTCTAGAAGGGAAGCGGTTATTCTGCTACTGTACAGGTCTCTGGTGAGACGCCGCCTGGAGTACTGTGTATTGTTCTGGTGCCCTTATTTAAATAAGGATGTCAGTTTACTTGGGGGGGCAGTGGTGGGCTGCCAAGATGATCCAGGGCATGAGGGACAAAACATATTAAGAGGCTGAGGGAGCTCAACATTTACTCCCTGGAGGACAGAAGGGGGGGGGTGACAGAAAAATTCAAGTACCTCAAAGGCATAAAAAGGTTCGATCAGATGGTATATTCAATCTGAGAAAGGAGGGTACTACAAGAGGACATAGCCTGAAGCTGGTGTGGGGTAGATTTAAAAGGAGATGAGGAGACACTTTTCCACAGAAAGGGTGGTAAAGGGGTGGAACAATTTGCCAGAGAGGCGGGTAGTGGTTAATACAGTGAACAGCTTCGAGGGGACAAAGCGAAGAAGAAAATCAGAGTGAGAAGAATCAGTTCTGGGAAGGAGGGAGAGTGTATGGGTAGGTGGATGACTGCAGGAGAAGTGGGGGGGGGGACAGCTCCAGGGATCTAAGCTGAGATGCACACTCGAGCAGACTAGATATACCATTATGGCCCATTTCTACTGCCAATTTCGTATGTTCGTAATATGGTCCTTGAATTTTCGTACAGTTTCTCCTAAGCTTGACATGTACAATGCCATGTACATTATGGCAAATGTAGATATGTCTGGCTAGTGAGCTGAACTTGTAATACTACAGTTTTTAAGAAATGAAAAGCTGAAGTCCCAAAGAGTGTGCACAAGGGAGTGAGTGGTGCAAAGAAACTCACTGGAATAGATTACTACATGGTTTCTTGCACACAAAAAAACAAAACTGGTAAGCCAAACCAAAATTAGCAAAAAATAATCATTTAATGGGACAGCAAATACCAATGCAAAACACTTGACATGTTCCGGAGTCACAGTCCTTCTTCAAAGGCTCAACAAACAAACTCTGACTCACAATATATAGGTTAGATTTAGACATGTGACATACAAAGCACCCTGTAGTGACCTGCTGTGTGATTCATTAAAAAGTATTTGAAAATACTGATGTCATCAAACTTTAATAAAGCACTTACAACAGTGAAAAACAAGTGTAAACTGCAGAACCAAGCACATTCTAAAATAGTACAGTGCTAGTAATGCAATCAGTAAGTAAACAACTAATTGGAAAGAGGGAAAAAAAGGGAAAAGAAGAAAATAAAGGGAAAGGGGCAAACAAAGGGGGAAGGGAAGGCAAAGGGGAAAGGAAAGGGAAACCTGAATCCCACAGTACAGTGATTGGATCAAGAGACCCGATCGCTCTTAGGGTTGTCAACCCCAAGACCCAACTGAAACACCAGATTGAGTGTGTGGCCATGCCGGTGGGTCACAGAAGCAACTGCTTGTGTCCAGCCCAGTGAAGACATTAACTGGAGGGGGTCATAGCTCTGGGCCCATGGAGATGTTGGCCCACTACTGAGTGTCTCTTCCCCCTCCCACGGACCGAACCCAAGACTTGTCACCTCGGGGTTGAGGCGCTAGCTCTGGCAGACCTCCCCTGAAGCCTGCACTGAACTTTCAACGTGGAATCACTGATCGGGCAATCCAGAGACGGTAAAAGAGCCGCTTACCATCTGGAAGGACTTTCTCTCCTGGCTGCTGCATCTGGGCTGCTGAATTCTGCCCTAACCTCTGGGACCACTGGGGAGCTTCTCTAAAATGGCCGGCGTTCTTGTCGCATACCTCGGAGCGCCAAATTTGAAAAAGGCACACCAAGCCAAATGGCCCCTGCATCCTGTGACGCTCCTGGCCGCTGGACTTATAAAAAGGACTGAATCCTTGCCTGGTCTGGTAGCTCTGGGCCCGTGGAGACGTTGGCCCACTGCCGAGGGTCTCCTGCCCCTCCCACGGACCGAACCCAAGACTTCTCAGCTCAGGATTGAGGCGCTAGCTCTGGCGGACCTCCCCTGAAGCCTACACTGAACTTTCAAAGCAGAATCACCGATCGGGCAATCCAGAGACGGTAAAAAAGCCACTTACCATCTGGAAGGACTTTCTCTCCTGGGCTGCTGAAATTTCCCTCACCCACCCCATTCCCTCCTTCCATTAAATGGTCCCAATTCCCACCCACTAACTCGATTGTCCAGTCCTGTCTATGACAGCCTTGGAATCCTGATACAATCAGCCTGTCATATTTCTTTTTAACCCACTATATTCCCACACCCTGGAAAGCCTGATTTTGCTGATTACTCCAACTGATTGTACACTTGTCTCGGCTAATTTCAAGTGCCTCAGTTATTTCTGTCTTGCTAACTACGTGAACTTAGTCTGGAATACTTGCTATAGAATAACCTAACTTACTATTAACCAGACCTATTTATCCCTCTGGAGGTAGAGGTACAGCTGATATCCTCTTGTCATATTCATAATCATATTGTTTACAGGTCTCAAACTGTATTTGTTATGCTGGTGCTCTCTGTTTGAATGATTCCTCCTTATAGCTCAACTCCACACCACTATAGGCTCTAGCAACATGTGGACAGTCTTGGCTGCTCCTATCCTCCTGCCCTACCTATCTGACCCGGTCCTTCCCTGAGTCTGGTGTCCCCTCTCAGATCTGCAAATATGTGGAGCTTGACACATACATACATAGCTCTGGTACTGGGGACTGACCAACTCTTCCACTGGGGCCGCCTCTCCCCAGAACCGGGCTGGAATATAATTCGCCCACTTCGACCCCTCAATCCTCGTGAGGAGGGGTTTAACACGCTAAGCCTACTCATGCATGGACTATCCCGGAAGGGTAGCTGTTATACTCTATTTTTCTACCCCACCACGTATGACCAACGGAGGCTCCTCCACATCCCCTCCAAAATTATTGGCTACCTTGCCAGGCTTAAGCTGGCACTGGGGGGGGCATCGAACTAAACCCCAGTCCCCACTCCCCTAATCTCACTCTCAGTGACCCTACCAACCCCCCTCTGGGCCAACACTAGAGGACTCAAGCTGGTGCACATGAACATTGGTAGCCTAAGGCACAAAATCCAAGACCTTGAGGCATGGACAGCACTGTACAAACCCGATGTACTAGCTGTGATTGAAACCTGGCTCAAGCCACAGATCCTCCATCATGAAGTGGATCTAGTTGGCTATCATGATTTTAGAAAGGATAGAGCAGGGAAAAAAGGTGGTGGGGTTCTTATCTACGTCAGCACTGCCTTGCAAGCTTCGGAGTTTGATCACCCTACTCTCTGTGGATCAGTACGTGAGATCCTATTTGTTAAAGTGTTCCTCGGAGACACCAAGCCCCTGTACATAGGGTGTGCCTACCTCCTGCCCCAATTGGCTGCCTCCTCCCTAGAATCTCTAACCCATGCCCTGGTTGAGCACCCCTTGGGGGAGACTATTCTCCTAGGGGATTTCAATCTAAACTGGCTTGCCTTGGGGACTTCCATCAGCAAGAATCCTATATTGGACTCCTCATTAACCCAAGTCATCAATCTGCCTACTAGGTATAATGCTAAGTCTGGCAATCATTCCCTACTTGACTGGGCAGTAGTTTAATGCCCAGATTGCATACTGACAGCTGGGATCATGGCAGACTCTCTGAGTGACCACTCACCAATCTTCTGCACCTGGTCCAACAAGCCCCCTAAAACTGCTGCTAGGGTAATAGAAGCCAGGAACTTTAGCAGGCTTGTACCAGCAAACCTCTGCTCAGACTTGCGGACCATTGACTGGGATCCTATTGGTCTCCCTTCCCTCACTTGATGAGGCGCTTGACTACTTCACCTATTCATTCCTGTCTGTGGACAATCTCCATGCCCTACGAAAGAAGCTCAGGGTACAGGGCAAGTGCCACAAATGGTTGAGCCCTGGTGTTAAGCAAATTATGTTACTCCTCAACAGGGCCTGCTGACTCTACAAATCCTCAGGCAGTATATGTGACTGGGAGAAGTATAGGGAGCTGAGGAACCAATGCAAAAAAGCTTCCAAACAGGCCAAGTCTAAGTACCTACGAGATCTCCAAACTAGTCACCTACGTGACCCTAAGAAATTCTTGGGTCACATTAGCACCCTTCTTAAGGGTATCACTAATGCACAAGAAGGTGCACTCCTGGTTGGGGATACCTTGACCAACGACCCCTCCGCAGTAGCTGAAGCCTTCTGTGCCTCCTTTTCCAATCCTAGTGGACCCTCTCCCCCATTCTCTCTGGGATTCCCTTCAACACCAGTACGGACTGGGCACTTCCTCTGCCCCAGTTCCACCTGAAACTGGTTGAACCATCTGCTGTACTTCCTCTTCTACTTAAAATAAACCCTAACTCCTCCCCCTGGACATGATCTGCTTGAACCTTGGCTGCTGAGGGCCGCTGCCCCTGCTATTGCCTACCCTGTCACCCTGCTCATCAACAGGTCCCTTCTCGAAGGAACAGTCCCAAGTAAATGGAAGGTATCGACTATTGTCCCTGTCCACAAAAAAGGACCCAGGGACAAAGTGGGGAACTATATGCCTATCTTCCTACTCAGCCCTCTAGGGAAAGTGCAAGACAGACTGGTATACAGTCAACTGCAGGATTATCTTGAGCAGCACCTACTCCTTGCCGATGTACAACACGGCTTTAGGAAAGGTCACGGCACTGACACTGCCCCTATCCAGCTCCCATCTGACATCCTTAAGGCCATGGACCAGGGCTCCCTGACGAGGGTGCTATTCATTGACCTGTCCAAGGCCTTCAACCTGGTCAGTCACAAACTTCTCCTTTCCAAACTCCTGCGACTAGGAATGGATGCGCACTCACTCTCTCTTGGTTCGAGAGCTACCTGACCAATAGAACCCAAAAAGTCAGTTGGAGAGGAACACAATCCGGCACTAGACCCGTGGTCTCTGGGGTAACCCAGGGCTTAATCCTGGGTCCCCTGCTATTCTCACTTTTTCTCAATGACAATGAGGGGGTCTGTGGGCTGAGCAACCTCATCCTATACGCGGATGACACTGTTGTCTACTGCAGTGACCCGCTACCCAGTGTCATCTCCGCCAAACTGCAGGCCTGTCTCTCAGCTCTCGAGGCCTGGTTCACCACCAATTCTCTAGTGCTGAATGAAGAAAAAACTAAGGCTGTTCTGTTTGGGACTAGATGTCTGGGCACTGACAGAAGCGAGCTACTCCAGCTCAACACAGCCCAAGGGAAGATAGTAGAGGTCATAGACAGGATAAAGCACCTCGAGATCCTCCTTGACCAGGAGCTGTCCTACAAACCCCACATCGACTCCTTAACAAGATCCATCCACCAGAGGCTTGGTCTCCTCTACCGGCTGGGCAACTCTCTTTCTGGTGAGGCGCGATGCGCCATAGCCAACTGCAGCCTTCTCCCTTCCATCCTATATGGTACCCCCCCTGCTACAGTTCCTCCAGGAGAAGGGGCTCAGCAAACTTTCCATGCTCTACCACAAGGTGGCTCACTTCGCAACAGACTCCTCCCCCAGGAGGCATCAATGCGAGGTCCTTGCAGGCCTAAACTGGCCCACCTTATGGCACAAGTTGGCCTATTCCTCTGTTTGTCTGGCCTTTAAAATCCTCCTTCAGCCCTCCTCCCACATCTGGTGGGCTGCTCCTCAGTCGATTGCCATGCCCTGCGATCCTCAGCAGGTCGCCCCCTTGACACCCCTCGTGTTCGCACCAACCAAGGCAAGTGCTCCTTTCAGTATGCCTACTTATGGAATGCCCTCCGAGCAAGTCTGGTTGACAAGCCTACTCTCCTAGGGTTTAAGTCAGGCCTCAAAGTGTACCTCCTGGAACTTAGTCTCTGTGGCTGTAATCACTAGCCCCCTGCCCGGGCCGGTTGTCATGCTGTCACTAACTTAGCCATGCCTGCTTATCCCACGAATCTCTTATGCCAAATTGTTATATGTACTGTGCACCTGTTTAATACTGTGAGCCTTGTTATGCCTGCTGTCTCTGTGTCAAATGTTTGATACCAATTTCCCAATATGTATTAGCTGTAGATACTGTATATTGATACCTATGTATGTAATTTACTGTAACTAACTCCGGGTCGCCCCTGAAAAAGGGATCTCCGGTCTCAGTGGGCTTACCCAGTTACCAAAATCTAAGTAAATAAATAAATAACCAAAGTGTGAGGATTCATCATTGACACAAGTGTTGAAGTCCCCCGAGATTAAACAGCTGGGGGACTCCAACACCTGGTCGATAATGAGGTCTGCTATCTCCTGCAGGAATTCTCCTCCTGCCCCAGGAGGGTGGTAAATATTGAGGCAGTATAGCACAGTGGTCTAAGGCTCTGAGCTGAAAATCTGGCGACATCCAGCAGATCAGACCTGGGTTTGAATCCCACAGCTTCCACTTGCATACTGTGTGACCCTGAGAAAGTCACTTAACCTCTTTGTGCTCCCAGGTCACTCCTGTAAAAAAGCTTTCAGCTTAGTGTGCTATACCTGGTTAAACAACTAAATAAAAAAAAAAAAATAAGGAGACTCCTGCAACCTGCACATGGACCCCCCACATATGATGACGCAGTCAAAAGATCTGGCATTACCAACTGAATGCAATGTGAAGCCCAGGCTGACTCTAAAAATGATGGCCACTCTCCCACCCCTGCAATCTTTCCTCGGGCAGTGCACTACAGAGTACCTGGTGGGAACAGAGGCCTCTAGAACTGGATCGATATCATCACCCAGCCAGGTCTCTATAATGCAAGCTAGGTCGACAGAGGAAATCAAGTCTGCAAAAGTAGCAGTCTTGTTCCTTATCGACCTAGCATTGCAAAGCACTGCCCAAAGAGGATTAGGGGAAGCAGCCGTCCCTATAGCTGTCTGCCCACTGGGTCCAGTGGGACCCCGGGTACTCGGACCAAACACATCTGGCATCTCCCTCGGCCCTGTTTAAACCCAGGGCATCTCCTGGAACTTACAATCTCAGTGTCCCTCACTGCTCCCTCCTCTGCCGCCCTCCTCCAGCAATGACTCACCTGCCTCTTTGTTATCCCAACCTCCCTACAGCGTCTAGCTGCAGTGGATGGGACAGGGAGGTTGATGAAGGGGTGGAGGTCAAGCAGCAAAGAGGCAGCATAGGTGATTCTTACGAGGCCTGTGCCCTGACACATTACAGCTAGGCCAAGCCAACCCAAACCCACAAACTCATTAAAAAACTATTGGAGATGGGGTAGTTCCAGAGAACTAGAGGAGGGCCATCGTGGTCCCTCTGCACAACAGTGGCAGCAGGGAGAAGGCTAACAATTGTATGCTAGTCAGTCTCAGATCAGTGTGGAAATGGGAAGGGAGGATTCAAAAAAGGAGCCGGACTTGCACAAGGATTTGCATACTCATGATGCCTGGCATTGGGAATGAGGCTTTAGAGTATGCATACGGTTTGGAAAGATACACAAAAAACAAACACTCTAACAGCTATTTTTCATCACACATGGATAGTAAAAAAAAAGATTGCAATTTTTCTGTTGCCGCCAACTTCATAAATTTTGACCATAAAAGTAATGTTAAGTGGCAATAGTTTTTTCACATACAGGATGTTCAGTCTTACATTTTTTGGAACACATATAGAAAAGGAGAGAAAGAAGTAAGTGCCTCAGCTGAGACTTGAACCCAGGTTGTCCAGAATACCGTTCTGGTCGCGCTAACCAGCTGCGCCACCTAGGCAACTGGAACCTGGGCCATCCTGAAGGACATATTACACTTTCTCCAATGCACAGCCTGGTGCTGCACAAATAATTACTTCGGTTTCAATCACATGGGTGCGGTATGCCTATTTATGGAACACATACTGTACAAACAGAGAAGAGAAAGAGGTAAGTGTCTCAGCTGGGACTTGAACCCAGGCCTCCCAGAATACTGTTCTGGTCATGCTAACCAGCTGCGCCACCAAGGCAACTGGAACCTGGGCTGATGAAGGGGCAGAGGTCGAGCAGCAGAGAGGCAGCTTAGGTGATTCTTACGAGGCCTGTGCCCTGACACATTACAGCTAGGCCAAGCCAACCCAAACCCACAAACTCTTTAAAAAACTATTGGAGATGGGGGTAGTTCCAGAGAACTGGAGGAGGGCCATCGTGGTCCCTCTGCACAACAATGGCAGCAGGGAGAAGGCTAACAATTATAGGCCAGTCAGACTCTTATCAGTGGTGGGGAAATGGGAAGGGGAGGGTTCAAAAAAGGAGCCAAACTTGCACAATGATTTGCATACCCATGATGCCTTGCATTGAGAATGAGGCTTTAGAGTATGCATATGGTTTGGAAAGATACACAAAAAACAAACACTCTAATGGCTATTTTTCATCACACATGGATATTAAAAAAAAGATTGCAATTTTTCTGTTGCAACTAACTTTGTAAATTTTGACCATAAAAGTAACGTAAAGTGGCGATAGTTTTTCACATAAAGGATTTGCAATCTTACATTTTTTCAATCACATGGGTACAGTGTGCATATTTATGGAACACATACAAAAAGAGGAGAGAAAGAAGTAAGTGCCTCAGCTGGGACTTGAACCCAGGCTATCCAGAATACCGTTCCAGTGGTGCTAACCAGCTGGCCACCTAGGCAACTGGAACCTGGGCTGTCCTGAGGACACATTACTCTTTCTCCAGTGCACAACCTGGTGCTGCACAAATAATTACTTCATTTTCAATCATATGAGTGCATATTTATGTAACACATACTGTACAAACAGAGAACAGAAAGAATTAAGTGCCTCAGCTTGGACTTGAACCCAGACTGCCAGGAATACTGTTCCAGTCATGCTATCCAGCTGCGCCACCATGGCAACTGGAACCTGGGCTGTCCTGGAGGACACATTACTCTTTACTTCTTTACTTACATTTTTTTGTTTGAAGATATAAATATTGAAAAATGTTAAACATTTTTCGATCATAATTCGTTTTTTAAAGTTTAACCACAAAAGTATTTATTTATTTATGTATTATTTTTATTTATTTATTTAAATTTTGTTTACCAGGTGGACCAACTGAGACTAAGAAGTCCTTTTTTCAGGGGAAGCCCAGGGTAAATTACATAGATGAGTTGATATAATACATATGGAGAAGGATTGACAGATATCTGGTAGCACCTGCTCCTGCCATATCCCTCCCTAATTCCCTCCTCTAAGCCTTGGACAAACCCTACCTCTCTGCCATCACCTTCATTTTACCCTGTACACCTCCACCACCTAAATTTCTAGCTCTCCTTCCCTTCCCCCAAATTGCTCCCCATTACTGGCCTCCCGTGATCTGTCACAGAATATAAGGGATCCCAAATGCTCTCCATGGGTCCCTCTTATACCCCCCCCCAGGGGCTTGTATCCCTCATCTGCTGCCTTCCCCCTACATCCCTCCACCTCACCCCTCCCTCTCCTTTCCCCCATTTCTTTCATGTAAGCACTTGTTACTCAGAAACCCAGCACTTATTATTGTCCACTTTTTCTACATGTTATGCACAATTCTGTTTTAACACTGTTTGTACCACCTGCCTTACAACTGTATGTTAATGTTGATCTTGTAACATGAATGTAACTTGAACACAACTCTTCCCCCCACATCACCCCTCCCTCTCCTTTCCCCCTCTCACTGCCCCCCTTTTCTTTCACGTAAGCACTTGTTTACTTATTAACCCAGCACATATTATTGTCCACTCTTTCTGCTTACTATGCACAACACTGTTGTATCACTGATTGTAACACCTGCCATAGAACTGTATGTTAATGCTGATCTTGTAACTTGAATGTTTAATGTTTCACTCTTATTGTGCCCCTTCCCCCCAATGTCGCACTGGGAGACGAGCGACTTGTCACTCAGTGTGCCTTCCTGGTGAAACATTCCAAAACATAAATACAAAAGTTCATAAAGACATTCTAGACCATAAAATTACATGCAAGGCAGAGTTGTAAGTTGCAGAGATTAAAATTCACATGATAGTTAACATAGCTGGCTGTGCAAATGCCAGGAAGGTGCAAGATAAGGCTCAAGAGGAGAGATTTAGTCAGCAGCTGCAGTTACAGATGTTTAGTTCAAGTGGGACTAATAGTTTGTGGGGGGTTGGGGGATCTAAGAGGTCACCCGGGAGGTTTGATGGGTAGCAGATCTTTGAGACTGGGGGGGGGGCTTTGTTGGTCTGTAGCTTGTATGCTAGGCAGACAGGGGTGTAGGCTAATTTAATTTCCAGTGTCAGCCACCAATGTGAGTTCAGTACATTGCAGTGATGTTTTTTTTTTGGTGGCGGGCAGCCACAGCAAAGCAACTGATTCTAAGGTATAGAGATTTGAGTTAGAATCATGGTGACAGAAAAGGACCCCAACAATCCATTGAGTCTACCCCTTCCCCCCTTACTCATCTCCCTTACCACTGCCCCCCCCGCTCAATCTCATGTGTCTCTACCATGCCCTCTTGAAACTCTCCACTGTATTAGCCCTCACCACCTCCTCTGGCAGCCTGTTCCAAGCCTCCACCACCCTTTATTATTATTGAATTGTGTTGACCCGGTAGGCCCACTGAGACTAGAAGTCCGTTTTTCAGTGGTGACCAGGGAAGGGGGATACAGATGGTAACCAACTGAAATTGCACCACATTAAGCTTTTGGTGGTATTTTTAGTGAATGGGGAAATTTGGCCAGGACACCGATTAAATTCCCTTACTCTTTTTGGGGAGTGCCATGGGATCTTTAATGTTCACTGGAACAACCACCAGAACAGGCAGATGGGACCTCAGTTTAACGTCTCATCTGAATGATGGAATGGCCCTTTCCATGAAGAAACGTCCCCTCACATTGTTTCTGTATCTTCCTCTTTCCAATCTCAGGCTGTGCCCTCTAGTTATAGCCCCCACCTTCCTTTTAAGTAGGCTCTCCTCTTCTTCACTTTGTTGATCCCTTTTACGTACTTAAAAGTTTCAATCATGTCCTCCCCCCTTCCCTTCTAGACTCCAGTGTGTACAGGTCCAATTCCTTACATCTCTGCTCGTATGGCTTCCTCTGCATACTTTACAGCATTTTGGTTGCCTTTCCCTGAACTCTCTCAATCGCATCAATATCCTTGCGTAGATGCAGTCTCCAGAATTGGACACCACACTCCAGGTGCAGCCTCATCATGGCTTTGTAGAAAGGCATCAGCACCTCCCTCCTTCTGCTAATAATGCCCCTCCCAATGCATGCCAGCATTCCATTTGCCTTCCCCACTGCTTTGCTGCACTGGATACCCACCTTTAGGTTGCTTGATATTATAACCCCCAGATCCCTCTCCTGCTCTGTATATTTGATTTCCTCCCCACCCCAGAATGCATACTGCCCATGGGTTCTTGCATCCAAAGTGCATCACAGCACACTTCTTGGCATTGAATTTCAGCTGCCAAGTTTGTGACCACCCCACCAGAATCCTCAGGTCCTGCCTCATGGCCTCCACACCCCCGGGTGTCCACTGTGACATGGTTGAATAGGGCCCCCTCCCAGTTGTTGTGGAGAAAGAGTTTAAATGCAAGGATCAGTTCTATTCACTCCTTTTCTTTCTCTTCTGTGTCTGGTTGCGGAACCAAATTTTCTCATGAGACCTAGGACTTGATCACCCAGATGGTCTTGCAATTCTCTGCCTCTCACTATCTCTCTAGCCTCACTTGCTGTTCTGTCTTTTCTTCCCCCTTGCATATCTGCTGGTATAAAAATATATGTTAATCATTTTGTGGAAATGTAATTAATACTGGGATCCCTTTGTTTAAAACTGTGTATAGTTATACTGTTGAAATGATTGCACAGCTATTTGAAACTCAAAGGGGTTAACCTGAGATGTAATTTTTAAAACTTTTGCAGAAGATTTAAACAAGAGGTCAGTTCTGGGTTACAATGTTCTTTTTGCTGCACCTACTGAAACTAACAAGAACATTGGAAGCTTACAAGAATACTGTGTAAGAAGCATGCTGTTTTCTTAATGAACTCCTGCACAGACATAACAAAGGAGCTGCAATGTTTTGCAAGAGAGAAAGAGACTGAGAGACTGAGATTGAAAATTGATAAGAAAACATCAGAATGACTCTGTTTTCTGTGTTTCTACTGCCATTGTAAATAATTGTTCTTAATTTTATTTTTCATTATTTTACTGTTATTAATAATAAAACCCTTGTTTCAAATTTTACAACTGCTCCTGGTTTTTCTATGCTTCCTGACCTGTGCCTTGATGACAGATGGTGTCAGCCTAAGTGGATTTACACCGTGCATACCCTATGCCATGAGTTTTGTGTGTGGGTACTAAACCTGGTACCAGGGAAGCATATAAGAAAGGTATGGATTCTGCAGCAGCAAGCTCAGATTTAGTTACCAGGAGAATGGCAGCCAAACTAGCAGAGACAGAAGTCCAAGCTTAGACTATACAGCTAGCACCAGTTATAGAAAATAAACTGTTAATGAAGTGGCAAGGGCCTTATAAACTGCTTAGACATACTGGCACAGTTAACCATGAGATTGAGACCCCTGACAGGAAAAATCCTACTAAGATATAAAGTACCATGCTAACCTCCTCAAGAAATGGGTTGAAAAAAACACCAAAAGTCATTTTGCTAGTTTTACCAGAAACTGGTTAAGAAGATACTGATGTAGTTTATGATAGACTGGAACAAACTGTAACTGCTGATGTTGTAAAGGTGAATGTTTCCTTAACCCTCGAACAAACCACAGAAATGTGTAACTTGCTAAAGATATTTAACAGTACTTTTACCACAGCACCAGGCTGAGCAAAAGGGGTTAAGCACATAACAGTGACAAAGAATGCTCGCCCTAGTAGACAAAAAACATACTGATTACCAGAGCAGTTAAGAGCTGACATGGTTAAGAAAATACAAAACATGAAGGAATTGGGTATCATAGAAGAGTTGAGAAGTGCTTGGTCATCACCAATGGTGATTGTAAACAGAAAAGAAGGGGATGTAAGAATCTGCCTTGATTTTAGGAAACTTAATCAAGTGTCAGAATTTGACAGTTATCCTATGCTCAGAATAGATGATTTGGTGGACAGACTGGGGAGTGCCAAGTATATCACTACCCTCGATCTCACCAAGGGTTACTGGCAAATCCCCCTAGCTAAAGAATCCAGAAACAAAACTGCATTTGCCACTCCTGTCAGATTCTATCAGTTTGCTACAATGCTGTTTGGTTTACATGGTGCTCCCGTTACATTCCAGCAGTACATGAATATAATTGTATCCCCTCACACTGGTTATTGTGCTGCATACCTGGATGACGTGTACCGTCCAGACTGGAAAAGCCACCTGGAACACCTACGAGCAGTTATCCAGTTGATAAAACAGGCAGGTCTGACAATTAATCCTATCAAGTGTGCATTAGGCATGCAGGAAACCAGATATTTGGGCTACATTTTGGGAAATGGAGAAGTCAAGCTAGAGGTTTCCAATATACAAGCTGTAACTAACAGCCCTGTTCCTAAAATAAAGAAACATGTCAGGTCATTTTTAGGGCTGGCTAGTTATTATCAGAAATTTGTTCCCAGCTTTGCTAAGCTAGCTACTCTCCCACTGAACTCACAAAGAAACAGTTCCTGAATAGTGTGAAATGGATCCCAGAGTGTGATGAGGCTTTTTGAGCCATGAAGGCTGCACTATGTTCAGCCCCTGTTTTAAGAAGCCTAGACTTTGAGAAACAATTTTTGTTACAGACTGATGCATCAGAGGTACAGTAGGCCTAGATGCAGTCTTGAGTCAGCATATAGATGGGAAAGAACATCCTATTCTACACATAAGTAGGAAATTGCACAACAGAGAGAAAAAGTACTCCACCATTAAAAAGGAATACCTTGCAGCAAAGTGAGCCATGGATTCCCTTAAGTTTTATTTACTAGGAGTTGACTTTGTGCTTGTAACAGATCACAGTCCCCTCTGTTGGCTTAACCAAAGGAAGGATAAAAATTCTACAGTCATATGGTGGTACCTGGCACTACAGCTATTTACGGTAAATTTAAAGTGATGCACAAATCTGGGAAAGAGAATATCAATGCTGATTTTCTGTCTAGATATGGATCTGGAATTGAGAATTCTGAAGACTGAAAAAACAAATGTGTGAGTTTAAACTTCACTATTTGCTATCCTGTTGTTAAGGGAAAAAAGGATATTGCATATGCACAGAATTGTAAAGGTTATATGCTTATGTTAGATGAGAATTACTAGGATGTTTTGGAAACCTGTTTTTGTAAAACAGGTTCCCTCTTAAGGGTAGGGGGATATGTGACAGGGTTGAATAGAGCTCTGCCCCAGTTGTTATGGAGAAAGAGTTTAAATGCAAGGGTATGTTCTGTTCTCTCCTTTTCTGTCTTTTCTCTGTCTGGTTGCGGAACCAAATTTTCTCTTGAGACCTAGGACTTGATCACATAGATGGTCTTGCAGTTCTGTGCCTCTCGCTATCTCTCTACCCTCAATCGCTGTTCTGTCTTTTCTTCTCCCTTGCATATCTGCAGGCATAAAATAGATGTTAATCATTTTGTGAAATGTAATTGATACTGGGAGCCCTTTATTTAAAACTGTATATAGTTGTACTGTTGAAATTATTGCAAAGCTATTCAGAACTCAAGGGGTTAACCTGAGATGAAATGTTTAAGCCTTTTGCAGAAGATATAAACAAGAGGTCAGTTCAGGGTCACAATGTTCTTTTTGCTGCATCTATTGAAACTGACAAGAACATTGGAAACTTACAAGAACACTGTGTGAGAAGCATGCTAGATTCTTAATGAGCTCCTACACAGACTTATAAAAAGGAGCTGCAATGTTCTGCAAAAGAGAGAGACAGAGACTGAGACACTGTGACTGGAAATTGTGAAGAAAAAATCAGAAGGACTCTGTTTTCTATGTTTCTACTGCCATCGTAAATAGTTATTCTGAACAATTTTTTTTATTTTACTGTTAGTAATAATAAAACCCTTGTTTCGAATTTTACAACTGCTCCTAGTTTCCCTATGCTTCCTGAGCTGTGCCTCGACAACATACACCCTACTGCAGATTTTCATATCATAAGCAAATAGGTACACCCTTCCCTCCAACCCTTTCACAATTTCGCTGATGTAGATATATAGGAAAATGAGGGGTCCCAGTACCGACCCCTGGGGCACCCCACTCATCACCCTCTCACCCTGGAGTGCATCCCATTTACCACCACTCTCTGGCTTCTGCTCGCCAACCAGTTTTATACCCACCTTGTTATTTTCCTGCCCACCCCTAGGCTTTCCAACTTATTTACTAGCCTGCTATGTGGGACGGTGTCGAAGGCCTTACTGAAGTAGATAGGCCATGCTCACTGACCCTCCCTGGTCAATCACCTGCATCACCCAATTGAAGAACTCAGTTGGGTCCATCTAACATGACCTCCCATTCATGAAGCCATGCTGTCTTTTGTCCTGCAGGCCACTACCTGCCAGGCAGTCCACCACCCTTTCCTTAATTAGTGCCTCTATCACCTTCCCCCCCACCGAGGTGAGGCTGACTGGGTGATAGTTTTCTGCCACCTCCTTGCTGCCTCCTTTGTACAGTGGCAACACATCCACCCTCTTCCAGTCCCCCGGGAACCTCAGTTTTTCCAGAGATAAATGAAATAGTCTTTTCAGTGGGGTAACCAGCACCTCCCTCAGTTCTGGGAGCACCCTTGAGTATAAGCCATCTGGCCCCATTGCCTTGTTCACCTTTAACCTACCTAGTTCCTCCCTAACGCTGTCTTCACTGAACTGGCTAGGATACATCATTTTGTCCTCCCTTTCCCTCCCCTTTAGCTGGGGTCCCTTCCTCCCCCTCCTTGAAGACTGAGCAAAAGTAGCTATTCAGCACGTCTGCCTTTTCACATTCACCCTCCAGTTGTATCCCCCCTCTCCCCTCAGTCTTACTATCTCCTGCCTTGCCATCATCCTTCCTCCCACATACCTTTGTCCTCCCTTTTGGTCTGCTTTGCTATCCTCTCCTCAATATCAGCTTTAGCCCTTCTTATCTTCTGCCCTGCTACCCTCCTCTTTTCCCTATAAGCCTACCTGTCCTCCTTCGTTTGTTCCATCTTATATTTCCAGAAATCCCTCTTCATTTCCCTGACCACTTCTGCCACCTCCCTTGTAAACCAGAGTGGTTTCCTCCTCTTTTTTTCTTCATCACCTTCCTAATGCCAATTTTCATGACTTTTAGTACCCCTCCTTTGATAGGTTCCCATAACTTCTCCATATCCCCTATCTTTCCAATTCCTACCATTTCTTCCCTAACTATCCTCATTCTATCAAAATCCATCCTCCTGAAGTCCAAAACCCTTATACTGGTCCTGTTTGGCTCCTTCTCCTACCTTACCTTGAACCTTACATTCTTGAGATCACTGGTACTAAGCTCTTCACCCACCACCACCACCACCTCCTCCATATTCTTCCCATTTGTGAGGACCATGTCTAACAGGTTATCTCCCCTAGTGGGCTCCATAACCAGCTGCTGCATGAATACACCCTGCAGCACCTCCAGGATCTCCCTGTTTAAGTTTTCTCAGTTCAGTACTCTTGAGGGAGCAAGGGACTTTGGGCCCATAGAGTAAGGTAGGGAGAAGAATGGTATATAGTCTATAGTGAGAAATGGAGCAAGGCAGTATAAGACACCCAGTTTCTGACTCAGAAATTTGGTTAGGTGGTCCGTGTGAATCTTGAGAGTGCAGTATTGATCAAGATTCATCCCTAGGTACTTAATAGAGTCAACCACCTTGATTAGGGTACCATTTAGGGGAGCTGGGGTAAAGGTATGCAGCCTCTTGGAATATAAGCTTCTGGGGCCAAAGAGTATTGCCTTATGTTTTTTAGCATTTAGTACTAGTTGGCTGGTATGAAAACAGGACTCCATGGACTGCATATCCCTTGTTAGAAGGTCTGTTACTGTAGGTGGGATGAACTATAAGAGTACCTATATATGATTGCATCATCCACGTTTAAAATCAATTTGCATTCCTGCAGCTCTTTGGCAAATTGTTTATATACAGGGAGAAGAGAAAGGGTCCCAGAATTGAACCATGGGGGAAGCTATCCCTGATGGGGTGTGATGCTGATACTACTCCTTTCCATTTAACTTTTTGGGACCTGCTTGAGAGGTAACTCGAGAATCAACTTAGAGCCAGATCATCGGAGCTGAGGGATTTCAGTTTTGCTAATAGGTTTTGGTGGTTCACTAAACTGAATGCCTTTGTTAGGTCTATGGATATTGTAACAGTCATTTGGCTGGAGTCAGGGGCTGAGAAAATGTCAGAGGATAGGTGAGCCAGGGCAGTGTCAGTCCCATGTATTTTTCTGAAACTGTGCTGATGTGGTGTAAGGAGGCTATGGTGTTCCGTGTAGTCCTGGATTTGGTTATAATGCTGTACGACCCTTTCCAATATTTTGTTAAAGGTGCTAAGGATTGATATGGGGTAATAGTTCTCAGCTAGGTCCTGCAGTCCTCCTTGTGAATCAGAGTTACTAGTGAAACATTCCATGCCGTGGGGAACATCTCCTCCAGTAGGGACCTATTAAAGTGTCGGGTTATTGGCGAAGCTATGGCTGGGCTGCAACATGTAGCAGCCTTCGGTCATGGTTGTTGTGACCAGCAAACCCTGTTAGTAGGATTTTTCTTAGTAGCTTGAAAACCTCCCATCTGGTCACAAGGTAGGCGGTTCTTCTACATAAACCTGTTGAGGCAGAGGAGGGTTGGAGGGGAGGGTTTTAAATTTGTTGAGATGTGTGAAGAACTCATTAATAGCATTGGCAGTTATCTGACTTAGTGAGATGCTCTCTGTTTACCACAATATTGGGTGGTTGTGGTCCAGTGTTTCCTTTCAGTAGGGCGTTGATTTGTGCCCAGAAAGCTTTGGGGTTGGAAAGGTTTTTGGATTGCAGTTTTTTTAAAGTAGGTTTGTTTTGCAGTTCTAATATTTTGCTTGTAACTATTATGAAGCTCTCTGTATTTCTTCCAGTCAGAGGAGAGCCCTGAGGCTTTGAAGGTACCTGTATTTCAGGCAGCATCCCTCATTCACATGAGTTTCTTAAGCGGCTGGGATAGCCATCTGGATTCCTTACTTTTTCCTCTTAATTGTTTGTACTTATTAGCTATTGATAAGAAGCTTTTTAGAAAGAAGTCTAGGGCTGAATTTATGCAGGGAGCCACATCAGTCAGTGACCAGTTCACCTCAGCTAGGGAGTTGCGAAAAGAATCTGGGTTGAATTTGGAGAAATCCCTGGCCCAAAAGACTCTGGGGGTGGGGGGATTGTTGTTTTTCCAGATGCAAAACGTAGGGGTGTGGTCATTTATGGTATCAGAAAAAACACCCATGGGTCAGATTTGAGTGGGTTTAGAGACAAGGATTCAGTCAATGGTGGTATGATTCCCAGTTTTCATGTTCAGACAGGTATGTTCACTGGCAAGCTGAGTGAGGTGGTCGTCATCCAGCTTGGATATTAAATTAAGATGGACTGATTGGGGCCAGTTCAGGTTGAAGTCTCCAATGATTACTCTTTCTGCCACAGGTAGGGTGAGTAGGGCCTGTAACAGTGACGCTAGGGCTATTACTGCAACCTTAGGGGGTTATTAATGCAGTAGATTAGGAGAGATTTGGTACCGTAGTAGTAGGTTGATGAAGATGTACTCATATTTGGAGTTAGGCTGGGTCTGTAATGGGATTTGTTTGGCATTTAGTGAGGATGGCATAGATTATAACCCCTCCACCCTTTTTAACACATCTGTTCTGTCTGAAGGTTTGATATCCTTGGAGCGCAACCTCATGAAGAAGAAAAGGTGGCATGAACCAGGTTTCACTAACACAAACTATATCTGGGGAGTATGAGTTTACACAGGCCTTCAGTTCTTGTATTTTTTGACTGAGGCGATTTATGTTCATATGGGTTATTCTTAACCCACGTGCCTTTACCCATTGGGCATTGTTGAGAGATGAAATATTGGTATTCACAGCAGGTCCAGGGTTGGCTGTATGTCACCACTTAGGAGGAGTTGTAGTGGGGTACCCAGTGGACATATTTAAGAAACCAAGGTCTATGTTTAGGTCATCCAGTGACCAGTAATTGAGGGGTGCTTAAGTGGGCTATAAAGGCACCTTCTTGGAGACTGTGAATCTTTTTCCAGCAGGCAAAAGGGAGGAGTGAGTGTTTTAATACAATGGGCAGAAGAGGGGAGAGTAAGTTAATCCAGTGGAGGTGGAATAGGTATGGTCTGGAGAGGAGTCCCAGACAAGAATGTAGGCACAGCCATCCGTGCCAAATAATAGGGCTAGCAATATGGCAGAGTGACATAAATAAAGCATCTTCTGTGATATTGTGTAGTTGCTGCAGGGGATCTTTAAGGGTTTCAGGTAGTCCCAGACAGGTTTTTTCAACAGTGAGTAATGTTAGTTGCGATCATTTTTCACAGCTCCAGTGGGCGGAGCTACGACCATCTTGCTGTAGCTGTAAAAACAGGATACCAAAGCACAAATCTATAGTTTCAGTACATGTTTCTGAAACTCCAAATCTCTCTGCTCATCCCCCCTGTCATACCTGACAGCTACTGTCCCGTCCCTGTATGGCCCTTATCCACTTATCAGAGACCCCCATGGTTTGACGGGGTTCTCAGGGAGTTGAAGATTAAGGGCCAGAGACTGGAGCATCACTAGAGGAGGTCCGGACTGATGAAGGACAGATTGGCTTTGCATTCACATTATACAGTAGTGACTATCAAAAAGCACTCTCCTGAAAAATGACAGATTGTCTGTCTAGGGAGATCACGGCAGCAAGGAACAGATTGGTTCAGCTCTGTAGACAGGTTGTTACACCTGGCCTGTTTCCTTCCAGGGGGAACTAGTTCAAGCACTAGATGCAAAGAGTTCACTCTGTTCTTTGCAGACAAGGTGTCCTCTGTCAGAACCGATATCTCCTCCAGGGTCACTCAATTGGTTTGTAGGATTGAGTCAGAGGCACGGAGGGACATCCTTCTTGTGTGGAGTGAGTTTGACCCAGTTGAAGTGGATGAGGTGAGTGAGATAGTTTCAAAGCTGTGGCCAACCTATTGTGAATTAGACCCAGGTCTAACCCAACTTTTGGTCGGGTGTATTGGCCTGACTGGACATGTGGTTGCTGAGATTGTCTGATGTTCCATGAGGAATGGGGTCTTCCTGGTTGCCTTGAAAGAGGCTCTGGTGTGGCCCCTTTTGAAGATACCCTTGTTGGACCCGGTCTGCCTCACCAACTACAGACCAGTCTCAAGCCTCCAATTTTTAGGGAAGGTTTTGGAGAAAGTAGTGGCGGATCAGCTTGAAGATCTTCTTGCCTCCTCTGCCATATTCAAGTCACTCCAGTCTGGATTTAGACCTGGACATAGTACAGAGACCGCCCTGGTGAGGGTGCCTAACGATCTCCTTAGAGCGAGATATAGATAGTTAGATATATATTCTTGTTCTCCTTGATCTCTCTGCAGCATTTGACACCGTGGCCCATGAGGTGTTGTTGGAATGCCTGCAGAACTGGTGTGAACTAATTGGCAATGTCATCATCTGGTTTAGGTCCTACCTCATAGACATAGTGCAAAGGGTGGTGATGGGGTTATCCTCATCTAGCCCGAGGCCCCTGTGCTATGGAGTTCTGCAGGGTTTGGTGCTATCACGGTGTGCATGCTGCCCCTGGGAGATGTTATCAGGCAGTATAGCTTGGGTTTTCATTGTTACGCAGATGATACCCAGCTATACCTGTATTGTGCACCTGGGAGCCAGATGGCATTCTCTGTGTTAAACACCTACCTGGACAAGACTCAGGACTGGGTTCTCCTGAAACTGGTTATGACTCAATCTGGACAAGACGGAGGTACTGACGGTGGAGCCTGGTCATTAGCAAGGTGGAGGGGTGCTGGGGAGTGACCTGGGTCTTAGACTAGGTGGCTCATCCCCTCCACTCAGGTTAGGGATCTGGGTGTGATACTTGATGATGACCTGACACTTGATGGTCAGGTGTTGGCTGTCATTTAAAGTGGTTTCTATCATCTAAGAAACATTGCCCAGATCCATTCACTGATACCGCCAGATAATCGTGCCATTCTGATACACACCTTTGTCACGTTGAGGCTAAACTGCTTCAATGCCTTGTACCTGGGTTTATCAGGAGGCAATCTCCGATTTCTGTAGCTGGTGCAGAATGCAGCAGCCAGGCTACTGACAGGTGTTTCTAAATTCAAACATATTATTATTATGGTTCTTTGCAGACTGCACCGGCTGCCAATAAGGTGGAGGATTGCCTTTAAGGTCAGATTACTGACCTATAAAGCCCTGCACAGTTGGGGATCTGACTATCTGCAAGACCTCCTAGTGCTGCACTGCCCTGTTTGCTGTCTTTGTTCCTCCGAGGGTGGCCTCCTGGTGGTTCCCAGAGTGAGGCTGTAGCTTTCAGGAGACTGCACTTTTTCCATGGCTGCACCTATTCTATGGAAGTCGTTCCCAGGATATCTGAGAAAGGCCCCCTTGGTGGAAGCCTTTAAGAGGGGGCTCAAGACATTTTTATTTGAAAAAGCATTTAATTTATTATAGCATGTGTAACTCCTAGGTGGTGCTATCCCAAGGGCTACTACCCCTGTCTGCTTGGCTAGTAGCAGGTTAAGGGGCTTGAGTTCTGAACCGGGTACCTCTACCCAGAGGTCTGGGTCAGTAGTGGTCAAGCTAACCTGGGCACAGCACTCTGGGACACTGTAGCCCCCCCTTTCCTTACTAGTGGCTGGAACAATACACACTAATCACTTTCACAATACTCCTGATACACCACACAAGTACCCACACTGTTTGCACTTGCCACCAGGGCTTTCTTCTGGCCTGGCCCTGGGGACCCCCTGTAAAACAAGGTTATACACAGCAAATAACAGCAGTACAGTACTCTTGCACAAACTGGAATCACAGTCAGGGTAAAGGTAAAAAAGAGTTAGATCTGATTTATTTAAGGGACTTGAACAAGGGAGGGGCATAAGCAGGTTAATTTGCTTAAAGTCTGTATCAATGAAACAGTTATGCATGCACTTCAGGGTCTATAAACAGTCATACAATCTGGGTACCCAGATGGAGAATGGTGGGCTAGCCAGGAACGTTGCAGCTGGTTGGGGCCCTGCGAGGATGAAAACAACATGCACAACACACACTGTTTGTAATCCAGAGCCAGAAGGCTCAGCTCGTGAAAAGAAAACAACAAGACAATCAGATGACACACTTTTAGATTAGGCTGTTGTTGCAGGGAGCTAGCCTGATGATTACTCATGATACTCAAGACTGGACACAGGCTGGATGAAAATTGAGACAGCAGGTGGTTAATCTGGAGCGCCAGGAGAAGCAGGGCCCACACAAATCGCCAAGGCATCATTCCTGTTGAAGCGTGGAGCAGGGGGCTGATCCCCAGGCAGATCTCTCGTCGGTGGCTTTCTCTCTGCAGTGGGGTAGTCTGGCAGGGCTAGTGTGACATGGCCCAGACTGAATGGTGATGAATGCAGATTCAGTTCAATTAGGCTGGATAAAGCTTCCAACAAGCAGAACACAGTTTGCACAGTGGGGAACCAAATCACAACCCATTTTCAATACGCAGCACATTTACATGTAAAGGATTCTATGGTACCAGCAAGCAGAACACAGTTCACACAGTGGGGAACCAAATCACGACCCACTTTAAATACACAGCACATTTACATGTAAGGAAATTCTACTACACCAGACAAACTGCTCTCCGGTCATGATCGCAAAGTCTCTGCACAAACCACTGATTCAAAAGCAGCTGGAAATCCTGACAGGCCGATCGCATTCAGCAAAATATTCGGTCTTCTTCAGGTATGAGCCTGGTAAAAAATCAGTGGCTTACTTCGTTCTCACAAACTTGGATTTAGTCCGAAATAATTCTCTTCTCTCCCTCTCAAGGGCAGCAGACAGACATGCAGGCCACCACTCAGGCCTTTCCATAGTTCTCCCACGCAAAACTACTCAGACGGCTGCTTGACTGTCTCAAGCTATTGCTTCTTCAGCTCCCAACTGAGATCTGACTCAACTGCCAGCAAGCCGGGAACTTTCCCCAAAATCCAAAAGGTTTGGTTGGCTGATCTGTCTGTCAGTCACAACAGAGGCTCCCCCTTCAGGTGCAAAAAAGCGCCAAAAGCCCAAAACTACCATTCCTACAGATTCTGACTCCAGACAGCTCCTGTAGTCCGGCTCCATTTAGGGCCCACCAGAACTGATTGGCCCAATTCGCAGTCCAGGACCAAGATAGTGGAGATAAACAAAACAGTCCTTGCTGCAAGGAAGGTGTTAGTCAACTACATTATCATTATCACTCTAAATGATTTTCAGCAAATAGTTACATCCTTCAACAGAGCTCCCTCTCAGATTACTTATGACTGCAATCCAGGCAGCTCTTAAAGAGACAGTACACAGAGGCTATACAGGCACTCTCGGGCAATCACATTTAAACTGCTAAAATGCAGGACACCAGCCTGGCAGTGAGCATTTAGGCAAGCTCGAGGAAGACTTTTTGGGAACCCCAATTTGTAGGGGGTTACACCTTTCCCTGCCTGGAGAAAACTTGGCATCCGCGTCAAGTCTGTACCATCTTGCATCAGTTAACATAAACTTTGCTATACTGCAGAGAACACAATCATACTCATTTTTCAGAACTAGTAGCCTGGAAAGGCATTATATTGATTGGGACCTGTGAGGAAGGTTTGAAATACAGTATTACTGATACTTTCATTTTTGCTTTTTTGAATTAAGAAGAGGCTTGGAGGATTCAATTTCAGGAGTGCTAATTTTATAAACAGAGGGAGTAAACTACTACTGAATTTGCTTTTCACTGTGTTAGATCACTGGAGTAGAGACCTAGTATTTGTAAGGATATTTATGCACCTTTTAGAACTGTACTTTGGCTGAGGTTTGATTTAATTATTATTCCTGGGTTCAGTGGAGGGATTGTGTATTCAACCCAGACAGAGCAGACTATCTTCACAAAAAGTCCTGCTTAAATCACAGGTGTGACACTAGTCAGTCAAGGGTTTCTGGGTGGAGTTTTGCAGTACTGAGCTGCTCTAAGCAAGCCACACAATTAGAATTCAGTCAGACAAGCCTTGACTTTTTGGTGGAAAAGGCTGGAAGACTTTGCTATACTGCAGAGAGCACAATTATACTCATTTTTCAGAACTGTGATAAGAAAGGGATAATATTGATTGGGACCCGTGAGAAAGGTTTGAAATGCAGTATTACTGATCCTTTCATTTTTGCTTTTTTGAATTAAGAAGAGGCTTGGAGGATTCAATTTCAGGAGTGCTAATTTTATAAACAGAGGGAGTAAACTACTACTGAATTTGCTTTTCACTGTGTTAGATCACTGGAGTAGAGACCTAGTATTTATAAGGATATTTTTGCACCTTTTGGAACTGTACTTTGGCTGAGGTTTGATTTAATTATTATTCCTGGGTTCAGTGGAGGGATTGTGTATTCAACCCAGACAGAGCTGACTATCTTCACAAAAAGGCCTGCTTACATCACAGGTGTGACACTAGTCAGTCAAGGGTTTCTGGGCGGAGTTTTTCAGTACTGTTTTGGAGATTGGGAGTGTAAACCTAGAGGGATTGAAATAACTGTTTACTGTTTCTTTCCTGGTGCTCAGCTGACTTGTTTAGGGGCTGATTGCTTTCAGAGCACAAATCACCAGGCTATATTTGAGCTGGGGAGGTTTACCTGTGTTTCACTCAGCTGTTTGATTTATCTCTGTTCAGCAGGGTAATTTCTCTGTTGAATTGTTTTGTAGGTTGTCTTGCTGATAGGAATGTCAACACTCATCGTAGTGGTGGGTCAGAGCTTTCAGATGATTATTTTGAGAGGGCACAGTTTGAGCCCAAATCCCCCCTTCCCCACACACCCCGGTACCATTTCCTTTATACCAGGGGTTCTGACATCTTTTCCTCACACGGGGAAGGTGCATACCACTGTCATATCCTTTCCTGAATACTGCACTGAAAATATAAGCATACACATTATATATCTACCCCAGACTCAGCTGTCTCCCTCCCTGGCTTCACTCTTTTCAGAGAAGATCGGGTGGGTAAGCGTGGAGGCAGATGTGCCATCTACCTGTGTGACTCCATTCTAGGGCATGCCACGGGGCACAAGCCATCACCCAGAAAATTACCCCGCACCCCAGTCATGGCCCGCTTTACCTCACAACCACCTACATACCCCCACGAGCGCAAAGCCTAGCTATCCACTCTCTCACAGATTATCTCTCCACCCTGCCAGACAGGGCTGAACAGCTTATTCTAGGAGACCTCAATATCAACTGGCTCAGCCCCACCTCAGGACACATTAAGGACAACTTCACAGCCCTTGACCTATCCCAACTGGTCACCCGGCCCACCAGACTTAACCAAGCTAGTGGGACCAGCTCCCTCCTAGACTTAGTACTCTCTAACCGACCACACAAAATAAAGTCTTTTAACGTCCTAGCAGACTCCCTTAGTGACCACTCACCAGTTCTATGTTTTTGGTCCTCCCCCACATTCAGTCCTGAGTATAATACCACCCCCTATCGCCGTTTCCGCCTCAGGGGCCTTAAAAACTTAAGCGGCACCTTGCCCAGCTCGACTGGTCCCCAATTATCCTCGCAAAAGATATATATACTGCCTTAGCCTACCTCACCAGTGCCTTCAGCAAGGCCTGTGACATCTTTGCCCCATCACCAAATCTCGTCCAAAGAGGCAGAATGCTGCCTGGATTTCCCCCACTTTGATCCAGCAACTAAAACATAGGGATAACCTATGACACACTGCGGTTGAGTCCGGCAGGACAGAGGATAGGCAAGCCTATAAAACTGCTTGTAACCAGTGCACCTGGACCATTAAACAAGCAAAGGCCAGCTATTACCAAACAGCCCTGACCTCATCCCGGGGCTCTGCCTGAGCCTTTTAGGATAACATAAAAGAACTTAATGGGAATACCTGCTCCCCCCCAAGATGGTTATTAATGGCACTGTCAGTACTGCCCAACCATGCATTGCCGACTGTCTCAACACAACATTCTCTGACCTAAGTGCAGTTCTTCCTACACATTTCTTTGACATCATTCTCACATCCAACCACCCTACTACCTCTCAGCCCCCATTTCTCTTCAGGACAATCTCACCCCGTGACACCAGACCTTTCCTCCTAAAAGCCCTCTCCTCCCACAACCCGAACGGAGACCCACTTGACTCCAAGATACTCCGCCTAACACTGGATGTCATGTTAGCCCCCCATACGGATCTCCTCAACCAATCCCTATGCCTTGGCCAATTCCCAAGTGCACGGAATCTGGCTGAAATCACCCCCATCTATAAGACTGGAGACTGGACATTACCAAACAACTACAGACCCATCTCCATCCTCCCCCACCCAAAGCCCTGGAGAAGATAGTATCCACGAAACTCATGGATTACCTATCTAAATACAACATACTATGCCCAGGGCAACATGGTTTCTGCCCTGGCCACAGCACCTCCACAGCCCTTTTGGAGTTCTTCCACCAAATACACTCCGCACTTGATGCTGAGGAAATTGCTGGTGCAGTGTTCATCGACCTATCTAAGGCCTTTGATACTGTGTGTCACACACTAATGCTAGACTCCCTTTGTCAGCTGGGATTCTCATCAGACCCCTTGAACTGGTTCTCCAGCTACCTCCGGAATAGATCCCAATGGGTCAAATTAAATGGGACCCTGTCAACAACCCTACCAGTACGCTCCGGGGTCCCCCAAGACGCCATCCTACCCTATTCAGCCTCTATCTAAACACCCACCCTAGCTCCTTGCACAGGCAAAATGCTTCTATACACTGATGACGTTGTCCTCGTCACCTCACACCCCGACCCACTCACACTCCAAAGCTTCCTGCAACTCACCTTCAGCCAAGTGGAAAAATGGTTCCTCGACCACCGTCTAGTTCTGAACCTGAAAAAAACAAAATCTATGCTTTTTGCACACTACCAAAGTAACTCCAGAGATGCTCCCCCAGCACACTCCACCCCTTCGAACAGGTATCAACTTACAAGTATCTGGGCATCACATTTGACTCGGCATTCACCTTCCACACCCATCTTAACGCTTTGTCATTGGCCATGAACGCCCGGATTGGTTTCCTCTATCGCCACAAAGACTGCCTTCCTGAGTTCGCCCTAAAACTTGCTATCACCTCATCCATTCTGTCCTTGGTAGATTATGGACTCCCTACCTATGCAGCTGCCGACCCTACTGCCCTCACCAAAGTCCAGATCTCTATCAACAATGCCTGTAGGCTCCTGACCGGTGCCCACAGCAGAACTCACACATGCCTACTCTACTGTGCCTTTAATATACTCACCTTTAATGAATGGCTGCACTATCACACCTGCTTACTGGCAAAAAAGGCTCTAACTGGGCTTTGCCCCTTAGGGGTCACTACACCCTTGCAACAGGCCTCTCGCCCGGCACTCACCCATAATGCCACCAAAGCCACCTTCCAGGTGCCTAGAACCAGGACCTCACTCTGCCAAAGATTCTTTCAACATAGAGCACCTGCCTGGTATAACTCACCCCCTGCGCACATCACAAACATCCCCAGAATTGGCCCCTTCAAAATAGTCCTACGCAAATACCTCACTGATAATCGGAGCTGTACTTGTCCTTAATAGTACCTCTCAGAGCACTCCCTGAACATCCCAGCTTACTTAGAACTGGTCTCTGTCACAGGGTATGAATCAGTCTTGTATAGTTACTATTTCTTGTTTTTTGCTTTATTGTTTTACACCTTGTATCTCACCTGCATTGTTAACCAATGTCTTACCTCACAATTTTGTTTGTCCACCCTCCCTGCGATGAGGTATCTTTGTAAATGAGTCTTAGACTCAACGGTTTGTAAATCTGATTTATGAAATAAATAAATAAAAATAAAATGTATGTATATTTATATATAACAAACCAGTAACTGGAAGGAGAGAGAGAGAGAGAGAAAAAGACAAGATAAAAAAAAAACCTTGCACAGGATAAACTGGAAGATAGACAGATGTGGGGAGTGGTGCAATGTACTGGCTGTGGGGCAGCAGTCTTCCGGGAGTCTTTCTGGAGGCTCAGAAGCTGCCCATTTTGCAGGCAACTCTCTGCCCTGTGGGAGGAGATTGTCCATCTTCAGGCCAACCTGGAAAGTAGTAAGGGAACCTCTCCCACCCAGGGAGCACTAGGGCTACCAACACTGCCTCAGAGAGTGCCAAGAAAGCACAGCAGTTGGACCGCAGTGGACTCAGGGAGGATGAGGGTGGTGGAACAGAGGCACACCCAGTCAGTTGTACCACTCCACAATCCATACACCATTCTGGAGGAGCATAGTTCCCCTATGGATGCACTCACAGAAGAGACTGAGGAGGTTGTGGACAACTGTCACCAGGGAGCCAACAGGAAGGAGACAGAGGACACCACAGGGAAAAGAAGCAGCTCCTGGTGGGGGACTCAATTATTAGGGGGTATAGAATGGGGGGGAGCAGGGAAAACTGAAGTAAGGTGCCTGCTTGGCGCCATGGCTTGGAGGGACAGGAAGGGCATCCTCAGGATCACAAGAATAGCTGCACAAGAGACTGAGCTGGACATCATTGTCCACCTAGGGACAAATGACTTAGCTCATCATGAGATTAGAGCAGTGCAGGAGGACTTTGTGGAGTTGGGGAAGAGCCTAAGACAAGCAGCACACACAGTATCCTTCTCAGAGATGCTGCCTGTCTATGGCATGGGTGAGGCAAGGGTACTTCGCACCATGCGATTCAATGAATGGTTGAAAAAATGGTGTGGAGCACAGGGGTTTGGCTGCATTGGGGACTGGAGTTCCATCTGGAAGGAAACCAGCCTATACTGGCAGGATGGTCTGCATCTGTTCAGGAAGGGAACAAGTCTTTTGGGCAATCAGTTTAAATACTTCATTGGCAAGCTTTTAAACTAGTCAAGGGGGGAGGCACTGATAAGCAGCAGGAAAATCCCAGCCTCTCCCTACCAAACAGGGTACTAAATGAGGAAAAGACCAAAGTAGAAAGGTCAGTGGGGGATGTTGCTACAAGAGGTAAAGCCATCAAAAAATGGAGAGCAATGAGTACCAATGCCCATAGTCAGGGCAACAAGCTTCCTGAATTAGTGGCCTTGATGGAGGAGGAACATCTGGATATCGTGGCAGTCACAGAAATATGGTACACACCGAACCATGACTGTGATGTAAACATACCAGGATACACTATCTACAGGAGGGACAGGGAGGGTAAAAGAGGAGGAGGAGGAGTAGCTCTCTACATAAGTGAAGGAATCAAAACAACAGAACAAAAGGGTAAACAGGGAGGAGAGGAAGCACTGTGGGTTAATTTGGAGACTTGGAGACAGGCAATGGCACCATAATCCGCACAGGGGTTATATACAGACCCCCCCCCACCCAGGGGGAGGAAATGGACAAGGAAATGATAGAAAGTATACTTAGAATGGCAGAAAAAGGGGAGTTATTGCTGATGGGGATCTGAATCTGCCAGATGTTAACTGGAGTGCAGTTGCAGCAGCCACTTCTAAGAATGGGGTTATTCTAGATTCCCTACATGGGGCATGCCTTAGACAACTAGTGATACACCGCCCAAGGTTGGACCGCAGGGGTGGGTTGCAGTCTGTTTCAAGACCGAACTGGATCTCACCTGTGTTCCAGTTGAGGTGGCCAGCTCATTTGAACGTGCTGTAGTAACAGGTGTAGGCTATAGAATAGCTCTCATCTATCATCCTACTGGAGATGGGAAGCAATTCCTTAAGGTAGTGGTGGACTTCGTCGTCAACATGGCATTTGAGTCACCCAGGCTGATGGTCCTGGGATGAGTTCAATGCCTGGATCGACAACAGACTCTTGCAATTTGGACAACACTTCCTCCAGTTGATGAATTCACTGGGCCTGACACAGGTGGTTACCACTGCGACTCATAAGCATGGCCATTCCCTTGACCTGGCTTTCCTCCTGGGGGTTGAGGCCTCGGACGTGGGGGTGGAACCAGTTGGTTGGTCTTATCACTACATGGTGAGGTTCAATTTTGGCACCCTCCTTCTAGGCTGATCCCTGTGGAGATGGACAAGTTCCGACCTTTATGGAATATTACATCCAATGGCCTAGCAGTGGTCCTTGACCTATCTGAACTTCCTATGGATTGCAAGGATCCCAAAACTTTGGTTTTGGCATGTAATAATGCCATTGCCTTAGCCTTGGATACTATTGCACCAGTGCGTGTGTGTCCTCTCTCCCTCCGCCTTCGGGCTCCATGGTTTGATGGAGCCTTGAGGGAGTTGCGGTGACTAGGTCACAGGTTAGAACATTGTTGGTGGAAATCTGGCTTGTATGCCGACCACCTTAGACTGCTAGAACATTATCAGTACTATCTGGTCGGAATTTCCCATAAGAAGGCAGAGTTCTGTCCGGAAATTTACCGCCCAGAATCAACCAGTCTCAGCTCTTCAGAACTGTTGACAGGCTGTGCAACCCAACCTGTATGCAGCTCCGAAGAGCTTTTTCACAATTGCAGTGTGATGAGCTTGCTTGGTTCTTTGCTGATAAGGTGGCTGACATTAGGTTGGAGATCCTTTCGACACATTCTATGCAAGTTGTGGAGGATCAGGACCTGGTCACCATCCCTCTGTTCTCCTGGAGTACCTTCAACCATCCGGAAGTCATGGATGTTATGTGGATTGTCCAGGGGATGAGCCCTACATGCTGTAGTTTAGATCCGGGCCCTACATCCCTGATTAAGGGTTGTGGTGATTTTATTGGCCCGGTTCTGGCACAGATAGTCTCGTGCTCCCTTGACTCTGGTGAATATCCCTGCTTCTTGAAAGAAGCAGTGGTGACACCGTTGTTGAAGAAAGCTTCTTTGGACCCAGACTCTCTTGCAAACTACAGACCTATCTCGAACCTCTTCTTTGTGGGGAAGGCGATCGAGAAAGTAGTGGCTGCTCAACTGGAGAACCATTTGACCATACATAGCATCTACAAATCCCTCCAATCTGGTTTTTGAAAGAGGCATAGTACTGAGACTGCGCTGGTTTTGGGTGCTCAATGATCTCCTGATGGCGAGAGACCAGAGAAAACTGTCTATTTTGGTACTTTTAAATCTGTCATCAGCATTTGACGCCATTGACCATGGGGTTCTGCTTGAGCATCTGAGATTTATCTGTGGGCGCTCTGGTTTGGTCCACAGATGGTTTACATCTTACCTCACTGGAAGAACTCAGAGGGTTGTGTCTCTTTTTTTTCCTCTGATCCAATCTCGCTGTCATATGGGGTTCCTCAGGGCTCAGTATTGTCCCCCATGCTGTTTGTGGTGTATATACTTCCCCTCAGAGACATTGTAAGATGGTATGTGCTGAGGTTTCATTGCTATGCCGATGATACCCAGCTCTACCTGTCTTTTGCGCCCGACCAGGAAGGAGCAGTCTCAGAATTTAATAATTGCCTCAATGAAATCCAAGATTAGATGAAGTCCAGTTGGTGGAAGTTGAACCCTGGAAAGACAGAGGTGATGGTTTTGGATCCAGGTCATCAGATGAGGGGCTGGGGGCAGGCTGCTCCTTAGGATTGTTCCTCGGAGACACTGAGCTTCAGGCCTCTGAACAGGTGTGAGAACTAGGGGTGTTGTTGGAAGTGGGGCTGACACTTCGGGCGCAAGTGTCGGATGTCGTAAAGTCATCTTTTTACCATCTAAGAAACATCACTAGGATCAAGCACCTTGTTTCATCCAGAGATCTTCCTACACTGATCAATGCCTTTGTGACCTCACGCTTAGATTACCACAACTCGCTTTACTTTGGGCAACCGGGAGCTGATATCCGCCACTTGCAGCTGGTGCAGAATTCAGCAGCCTGGTTGTTGATTGGGATTTCTAGATCTTCCCATATCACACCGGTGCTGCGGGAACTGCACTGACTGCTGGTTCAGTGGCTGATCACCTTCAAAGTCAGGTTACTGACATATAAAGCCCTACACGGACTTGGCCCTGACTACCTGAAAGAGCTCCTGGTTTCTTATCACCCTGAGCAACCACTTTGCTCGGCCGACGAGGGGTTGCTGGAGATTCCAATAGTGACTTTAACATCTGCTGGGGCCCGGGCATTTATGTTCGTGGTCCCGACCCTCTGGAATTCGCTACCCCATTGGATTAGGGAGTGCACGACTGTGGGGGGAGTCAAACAGGCTTCAAAAGCTTTTCTGTGGAATAAGGCTTACGGTGAAGATGATGGCTCATATTGTTTGCATTTATTGAATGTGATGATGTTTTGTTTTATTTGTTTTAGTGTACCGTGCCTTGGTACTTGAAAGGTGCACTATAAATAAAGTATTATTATTATTATTATTATTATTATTATTGGAACCCACTCGAGAGGGAGCAATCTTAGACCTGGTACTCTCAAATGGAGATGGAGAGAGGATCACAGATGTAGAAGTGGGTAGCCATCTGGGAACTAGTGACCATCGAACAGTATGGTTCACGATAAACACAGCAGTAGAGTCAAGCCATACAAAGGCAAAAGTACTGGACTTTAGGAGGGTTGACTTTGCCAAATTGGGTGAGTGCCTAAAGAATGCACTAGCAAATAGGCAGGAAGGAGGGGTGGAAGAACAATGGGAAATAATCAAGACTGCCATCGTATAGGCAACAAGCTTTTGTGTGAAGCCCGTAAACAAAACAAAACAATGTAAGAAACCACTGTGGTTCTCAAAGGAGGTGGTAGGGAAGGTTCAAGAAAAAAAGAAAGCCTTCAGGAAGTACAAGGAATCACAGAAGGAGCAGGACAGAGAACTGTATCGGTTAAAGCAAAAGGAAGCTGGGAAGGCAGTCAGAACAGCAAAGGCCCAAACTGAGGAAAAGATAGCCAACTCAGTTAAGAATGGGGATAAAACCTTTTATAGGTACATCAGGGAGTGAAGGAAGACCAAGGCAGAAATAGTGAAGCTTAATAAAGGGGGGGGTGGGTAGACGGTGACTGTGAAAAGGCAGAGATACTAAACAAATATTTTTGCTCAGTATTCACAAATGAAGAGGGTGAGTTACCTAAACCAAACAATAGAAACACTCCAGGTACAGAAGCTGATACCAGCCGATTTACAGAAGAAAGGGTTCTGAAAGAACTCTTAAAACTGAAGTTGGACAAAGCAATGGGGTCTGATGGGATTCATCCCAGAATTCTAAAAGAATTAAGGGTAGAACTAGTGACACCACTGACTACCCTCTTCAACAAATCATGGGAGGATGGGGTGGTACCTGAGGACTGGAGGAGGGCAGATGTGATTCCACTTCACAAAAGTGGGAGCAGGGCAGAAGCAGGAAACTACAGACCTGTTAGTTTAACCTCAGTGATAGGGAAAATGATGGAATCACTTCTGAAGGAAAGAACTGTCGAATACCTAGAGGCCAGAGGGGCACAGGACCCAAGGCAGCATGAATTCACAGTGGGAAGGTCATGTCAGATGAATCTAATAGATTTCTTTGACTGGGTGACCAAAGTAGTAGATCAGGGAGGGGCTGTGGGTATGGCCTACCAAGAATTTAGCAAGGCATTTGACACAGTCCCACACAAAAAATTAATATACTAAGTTAGCCAGCCTGGGAGTGGGTCCCAAGATGGTAGCCTGGATAAAGAATTGACTGGAGAACAAGACACAGAGGGTAATAGTAAACCACTCTGAAGAAAGAGGGGTTACTAGTAGGGTACTAGGACTGGTCCTCTTCAATGTCTATATAAGCGACATTGCAGAGGGACTGGAAGGAAAAGTATGTCTCTTTGCAGATGGCACAAAGATCTGCAACAGAATTGATAAACAAGGTGGGGTGGAAAGGATGAGAAGGGACTTAGCAAGGTTAGAAGAATGGTCAAAAGTATGGCAGCTTAGATTCAATGCAAAGAAGTGCAAGTAATACACCTAGGAAACAAAACCCAGGGGAAAAGTACACGGGGGTAAGATACTAACAACAACAAAAATGGAAAGGGACCTGGGGGTAGTCATATCAGATGACGTAAAGGTGGGAAAGCAATGTGAGAGAGCAGTAAGGAGGGCTAGGGGGACACCGGGATGCATAGGGAGAGGCATCACCAGTAGAAAACGGGAAGTTGTTATCCCTCTGTACAGACAGAGGGTGAGCTCCCATCTGGAGTACTGCATGCAGTTCTGGAGACCCAATCTCCACAAAGACATAAACAGGATGGAGGCAGTCCAGATGAGGGCAACTAAAGTGCTGCAGGGTCTGCACCGCAAGACATATGAAGAGAGACTTAAGGAGCTTAATGTGTATAGCCTCGAGGAAAGAAGGGAGAGGGGGGACAGAAACTTTGAAGTACCTCAAGGGAATCAACAAAGTCCAAGAGGGTAGCATCTTTCAGAAAAAGAGGTGTACAAGAACAAGGGGGCACAATTTGAAGATAGTGAGGGTGTCGACTCAGCGGTAATGTAAGGAAGTATTTTTTCACAGAGAGGGTTGTGGATGCATGGAACGGCCTTCCGGAGGAGGTTGTGGAGTCAAAAACAGTGGTGGAATTCAAGAATGTATGGGAAAGTCATAAGGCAATTCTAGGGGGTGGGGGTAGTAAGAAGTAGGCTGTTGATTAACTAGGATCTGCAGCTTATCCATTAGGTAGCGAAACAGGCAGACTGGGTGGGCCAAGCAGTCCTTATCTGCCATCAAATTCTATGTTTCTATGTTTATTACTTTACAATACATATTCACTACACTTCATGATACCATATCCATTCTGACAACACATTGTGCATATTTCTGACAGGTAAATTGAACATTACTATACTGAATCAGATAATAACTGCTTGTACTCTAAACAATGCAAGAGAGGG
This sequence comes from Neoceratodus forsteri, assembly GCA_016271365.2. Lineage (NCBI taxonomy): Eukaryota > Metazoa > Chordata > Ceratodontiformes > Ceratodontidae > Neoceratodus > Neoceratodus forsteri. Next base: position 261,218,744 of record CM057452.1, on the reverse strand, counting down.
CCCTTCCCTATCAGTTAACTTGGGGCTAGAGGGGGCAGGGGCACCATGGTGAGAGGGAAAGACAAGTAACCTTTAACTGGCTGTCAAGCTCAATTTGGGCAGTGAGCTTGGTGAGACATAAACACCATTGTGTACCACCTTGAGAGGCAAATCCACTGGCCTCCCGGGAGAATCATAACTGAAGCATACTACTGGTTTGACAGCTCAGCCAGTCTTTCTGAGGGGGACAACTACAGTCTCTGTACTCTCAGCACGAGTCTGGGGACTCTCGTCACTTGTGAGGGGTGCCTCTGCCTGGATGGAAACGTCCAAACTTGGGGCACTGTAGGCTCGTTGCTCTGCAGGCTCTGTTTCTACAACACTTAACTCATTTTGTGAAGGATCAGGCACAATCAAACTTTGAGGCAATGAAGGGGGGGTTGTCAGCACTCTCATGGAGTTCTTCAGATTCTGGAATGTCACCAGAAAGACTCATTCGATCAGCCCCTCCCTCAGACAAATCATACAGTTCTGCAATACACAGAGACTCAGCATCTTTAGACTTGATACTTTGCACTTCACTTTCAGGGAGCATTGGCTCCAAGAACAAAGCTGGGGGGTTAGGCAGTCCAGAAGGCCCAGCTTCATCCCCACAATAATCATGGGGTTATATGCTGTGTATTGAAAGTGGGTCGTGATTTGGTTCCCCACAGTGTGAACTGTGTTCTGCTTGCTAGTACCATAGAATTCTTTGCATGTAAATGTGCTGTGTATTGAAAGTGGGTCGTGATTTGGTTCCCCACAGTGTGAACTGTGTTCTGCTTGCTGGTACTGTAGAATCCTTTACGTGTAAATGTGCTGTATATTGAAAGTGGGTCGTGATTTGGTTCCCCACAGTGTGAACTGTGTTCTGCTTGCTGGTACCGTAGAATCCTTTACGTGTAAATGTGCTGTATATTGAAAGTGGGTCATGATTTGGCTCCCCACTGTGTGAACTATGTTCTGCTTACTGGAAGTTTTATCCAGCCAAATCGGACTGAATCAGTATTTATCTCCATTCGGCCTAGGCCATGCCACATAGGCCCTACCAGACTACCCCACTGTACAGAGAAAGCCACCAACGAGAGATCTGCCTGGGGATCAGCCCCCTGCTCCACGCTTGAACAGGAACAATGCCTCAGTGAATCGTGTGGGCCCTGCATCTCCTGGCACTCCAGATTAACCACCTGCTGTCTCGATTTTCATCCAGCCTGTGTCCAGTCTTGGGTAGCATGAGCAATCATCAGGGTAGCTCCCTGCAACAACAGCCTAATCTACAAGTGTGTCAGCTGATTGTCTTGTTGTTTTCTTTTCACAAACTGAGCCCTCCGGCTTTATATTACAAATAGTGTGTGTTGTGCGTGTTGTTTTTTTCTTCCATCACAGGGCCCCAACCAGCTGCAATGTTCCTGGCTAGCCCACCATTCTCCATCTCGGTACCCAGGGTCTGTGACTGTTTATGGACCCTGAAGTGCATCCATAACTGTTTGATTGATATAGCCTTTAAGCAAATTAACCTGATTACACCTCTCCCTTGTTCAAGTCTCTTAAATAAATCAGATCTAACTCCTTTTTGCATGTACCCTGACTGTGGTTCCAGTTTGTGCAAGAGTACTGTACTGCTGTTATTTGATGTGTATAACCTTGTTTTACAGGGGGTCTCCAGGGCTGAGCCAGAGGAAAGCCCTGGTGGTAAGTGCAAACAGTGTGGGTACTTGTGTGATGCATCAGGAGCATTGTGAAAGTGATTATTGTGTATTGTTTCAGCCACTAGTAAGGAAAAAGGGGGGGTTACAGTGTCCCGGAGGGCTGTGCCCAGGTTAGCTTGACCACTACCAACCCTAAGGCACCCATTTCAGAACTCAGGCCCCTTAACCTGCTACTAGTCAAGCCAGCAGGGGTAGTAGCCCTTGGGATAGTGCAACCTAGAGGTTACATCTTGGAGGCTCACCGCTGGGATTTTGTACCTTCTAGTGGCCACAAATTATGAATTATTGTTAAAGATTAATGGCTACCCCAGTAGAAATGGCTGTACACCAGTTGGTGGGGTGGTGTACTGGGCAGCAGATCGACCCCCAAAATGCTCTACTTTACTGGATATTCCCCTGGGTACCAGTAAAGACACTGTAGAGGGAGTACTCTCCATAGTTGAATGTTTAAAAAACCCTGTGGTGGTGGGTTGACCGGCTGATTTGATCGCCCAAACTTTCATAGCCTTAGTAGAGTGTAGTGACCTTGTGGACAGCTCTAAAATGCCACAGACTATTGCCCCAGAAGGGGTTCCAGCTTCCTGGAGGGTGATAACAAAAGACAGTAAATGAGCTCCCACCATTATCTGAGACTTTTGAGAAGAAATTTGCTAAGTTGTTGCAGGAGGAAGGGGAAAATCATAGAGGACTGTAAGAAACTATTCCTGCCACCTGGGGATTTTCCTTCCCTAACTCTCCCTCCCACACCAGCACCTGTTACTGCCCCACCTTCTGTGCCTGTGCCAGTGCTGGCCCCTATATCTGTACCTGCCATTAGTCACAACTCCTACTGAAGGCTGAGAATCTTCTCAGGCACCCTTCCCACCTCCCAGGGGGAGGATGACTGGGAGACCTGGATTGACTATGCTGCCCCTTGATACTCGAGTGGCAATGTGTGGAGGCTGAGAAGTGGAAAAGAATCATAGAAAGTTTGAGGGGCCCCGCACTTGAAGCCATTAATTTTGTGAGGTCCACAAACCCTGATGCATCTACGCAGAAGTAACTATCTGTACTTGAAGGCAATTTTGGGAGCATTGTGACAAGGGATACTTTGATGTGGAAATTCCAAGGTACCAAGCAATCAAAGGGGGAAAGTTTATCTGTGTATGTTACTTGCCTAGAAAGAGCTCTGCAGAAAGGTTACCGGAAAGGTGGGGTAGCCGCCAGTGATTTGAACCATGTGAGATTGGGGCACATACTGCAACGTGCCAAGCATTCTAAACTGCAGATCACCCAGCTAAGGCTCCAGGATAGGAGAGGTAACCCACTTGACTACTGTGACTTGATAAAAGAACTCTGGGAGGTAGAAGGTGAAGAGGGAGATTGTAATTATGGGGTGAGTGCAGCCCAAGTGATCATGGCACCAGAAGGTCCTTCTGAAATGGAGAACACTAAGAGTGTCCTGCCGTGGGCTAAACGGTGGGGGGAGGAGTTGCTGAAGGAAGTCAGAAGAGCACAACTGGGTGCGCTCACTGAGATATCCCCTGCAGACAGAGACACTGGTCCCTGTCAGAACGCGACTGTTATGGGGTTGGGGGTGCACCCTCAGGCATCCTCTACTGAGGGTGGCTTCTCAGCTGAGCTCAAGGAATTGACTGCCACCCTAATGGAACTTTTGAGGCATGGTACACTACCCGCAGAAGTCAGATCACAATCTCCCGTCAATGCTCCTGCATCCCCTGCTATGTTTTCCCCAAGGATGCCCCGAGAGCGTGCCATTTGTTACAACTGTAGCAAGGATGGCCATATGAAGAGGGAATGCCAGTCTCAGAAGGACTTAGAGAAAGTGGTGAACCAGCTTCAAGGAGAGCTTCGGAAAATGAGTCAGTGATCAAGGGGTGCACGAAATGACCACAGTAAAAGCTTCGGCCATCCTAACTCAAACCCCTCTGTGGTTAAATCATCTGTCCAGGCCACTGCCATTGTCCCTCCAGACTGGCCCAAGATAGTGGGCCCTTCAATGGAGACTAATGTGGCTATGAATGGTATTCCTACTGGGCTGTGCTTGACAGTGGGTTGCAAATGACCATTGCGTTTCAGGACTGGTATGACAAACACTTATTTGATATGCCCTTACAATCCCTGGAAGGCCTACATGTGTGGGGACTGAGTAACAAGTCTTATCCATATATAGGATATGCCCACCTCTGGTTGTCTTTTCCTGCAACTGTCACTGGCATAGAGGAGCAAGTAGAGACATTGGCCCTAGTGTGTCCCCCCACCGGACTGTATGATAGGGTTTCCCTGTTAATCAGAACAAACGCCCATATGTTTGGGAGACTGGTGCTACTCTGTCATGAGAAACAAGGGCGATGGACTGGGAGGGCCCCTGAGAATTCTGGCTCTGATCAAGAGGGCCTGTGATTTGCAACAGAAACCCGAGGAAGTAGACCAGGATGAACCGGTGGGGATTATGTGGAAGAAGGATCCCGATTCAATGGTACTGGCCCCTAACACCCAGTGTACCGTTCAAGGGGAGGTCCACCTCCAGAAAGATGTCAAGAACAAAATACTCATGTTGGATGTGCCAGGCAATGGAAAAATTGCCAGAAGGATTATTGGTCTAGCCCAGCATCTTGCCTGCTCATGCCGATGCCTATGCATGATGAGTGATGGTCCAGATTCACAATGTGTCAGATCAGGAGATCCAGGTGAACAGAGGGTGCACCCTAGCTATGGTACACTGCACAGACACTGCAGTATTGCCCAGCAACAAGCACCCTGGTGAGAAGGAGAGAGTGACCCCAGACTTGTTTGACTTTGGTGACTCCCCGTTGCCAGCTAAATGGATGGCTAGAATCAGCAAGAGACTTTCCCAGAGAGACCAAGTGTTTTCACTGAAGAAATGGGTTGTGGGATGTGTCCAGTGTGTGGAGCATCACATACACCTGCATGATGAACAGCCATTTCAAGACAGGTCCTGTCGCCTAGCTCCAGCAGACATAGATGATGTAAGAAGATGTCTGCAGGAAATGCTTGCTGCTGGCGTGATACAAGAATCCAGAAGCCCATACGCCTCTCCCATTGTGGTTGTGCGTAAGAAGAATAGGTCTGTGAGGATGTGTGTTGATTATCGAACCCAGAACCAGTGGACCATCCCAGACCAATACGCTATGCCTCATATACAAGATGCCCTGGACTGCTTGAATGGGAGCAAATGGTTCTCGGTGTTGGATCTTTGCAGCGGATACTACCAGATCCCGATGGCCCCAGAAGAGCATGAGAAAACAGCCTTCATCTGTCCTTTGGGGTTCTACAAGTTTCTGAGGATGCCACAGGGGATATTGGGTGCCCCGGCCACCTTTCAGCGACTGATGGAACATGCAGTGGGAGATACGAATTTGCTGGAATGCGTGGTGTACTTAGACAATGTCATTGTGTTTTGGAGCACCTTATAGGAGCATGAGAATTGACTGTTTAAAGTCCTAGACTGACTGGAAGACTTCGGCCTCAAGCTGTTCATTGACAAGTTCCAGTTTTTTCAAACCTCCGTGAAGTATGTGGGGCACATGGTATCTACAAAAGGGATAGAGACTGATCCCAGTAAGGTTGAAGCACTGACTACTTAGCCCCAGATCCATAATCTGAAAGAACTACAACATTTCTTGGGGTTTGTAACAGGGTCCTGTTATGAAGAGAAATATCAAGAATGTACAAGATGCCCCCCCATACTTTTCAATTTTCACTCTATCCTGTCTGCTTCTATATTCGTATCTATCCTAATTTTCTTGTCAGGGTGGCTAACCTGGCAATCTTTAAACCTTTCTTTACTGTCCCTGATTATCTTTAAAACAATCTGGCATCCAAATATTGATAAGCTGAAAAGCAGTCAGCTGAAATTCTAGCTGTGAGGAATTTCATAAAAACAAGCATTATGCAGCACATATAAAGAAAATATGTTACAGGAGACTACTGTGTAAAAAAAAAAAAGATTTACTAGAATTGTTGTCTTAAATAAATGCATGTTTACTTTCTGGCATTTACATTTAAAAGTAAATAGAATCCTGAAGCCTTGCAAGGAAGACAGATAGGGAGCGCGCCCCTCATCTGTTTTTCCTTGCCAAGGCTGCAGATTTTAATTCAATCTTTAACAAGTGTTTCTTTTCTTTCTGTATTAAAACAAAATGAATGTGTACCTGAATGTCTTGCTTCTCCTGCTGAGGTCCTGCTATAGGGATGGCAGCCTACAAAATGGCTGCTTTTATAGTATTCAGGTAATGTGATGTCACAATAGGGGAGGGCTCAGTTCAAGACACACCCTTCTGGAAAGTATATAACCCTCCACTAGGAGACCTGTGTAGATGGATAGAGAGGAGAGTCAGTATTCGCTGACCACAGAGCAAGAAGGTTGTGTGTATGCTTCCACACAAAGTGCTGTACAGACAAAAGGAAAGGAAAAGGCAATTCAGGAGTCTGTGGAAAGAAGTATTTCCTGTTTTTGGGTGTGAAGGCTAACACCGATTGTTTTCCTTTCTATGAACTTTAAGTTAAGAATATTTTTTGTTTTGTTTTGTTTGTTTTGAAATAAATTGACAAACGATACCTTATGCTTTTTATGCATCTTAAACCTTTGGTCTGGACATCTGTTATTTCCCACGCCTCTACACTGGTGTCAGAAGTGGGATCTAACTGGCACGCCGAGACTGCCTGGGAGGCGCTGCAGGGTCACTGATTAAGTACCCTAACAGATGGAGGAAGAGGACCTGACAAAGAAAGATGTATATCATGTCACTAGAGCAGTGACTGAAAAACTGGTATTCAGTTATTGCCTGGCCTAGAACCTGGAGCAAGGCCTAAAATGAGAAGAACAGAGGAGGAGAATATGGATACGGAACCCCTGAAGCAGGAGGCAGCCCAGGTGACCCCAGTACCAGATGACCCTGGAGAATTATTAAAGTGGCTGTGTATTCACCAGATCAAAATAGATCGTCAGAGGGAAGAGGATCGTCGCCAGAGAGATGAGGATCATCGCCAGAGGGAAGAGGACAGGCGTGTCCAGGCTGAGGAACGTCGGTGATAGGATGAGAAATGGACGGATACCCTGAAGGCTATTCAGGCACTTGCACAAGGTCAGTCTGATCGAACTATACCCAGAGACATTAAATTAACAAAGCTGTCAGAGAGTGATGATATAGAGGCATACCTCACCACTTTCGAGCGGATTGCCCAAATTCTGCGCTTGGCCCCAAGATCAATGGGTCATAAGACTGGTCCCATATTTAACTGGTAGAGCTCAAATGGTGTATAGCCAGTTAAGTGGGTGGACTCAAATAATTATGATCGAGTAAAAGAAGAGATATTGCGACGCTATGATATTAGCGTGAAACCTATAGACAGCGGTTTCGTACCCAGAGAATGACTATTCATGATACCGAGAGAAATCTATGCAAAATTAAAGGACTATGGTGGGAATGGCTACAACCTTTAGTAAAAACTAAAGAGCAGATGATGGATATGATTGTCATTGAACAGTTTATTCAGGTGTTACCTCATGATGTCTAGCTATGGGTGAAAGAACATCAGCCTGAATCTGCAGAGGATACAGTGAAGCTGGCAGAGGATTATAAAGCTGCTCGACCCACTAGACCCAGAGGGCAACAAAATACCCCACCTCAGACATCAGAAATGGTAAGACCTTTTTATTCTAATGCACGTCAGAATAATTACAGCAGGCAAGACAGAGGGGGAAGAATACCATATTCTGAACTGATTTGCCATGGGTGTCTTGGCAAAGGCCACATAATGAGAAACTGTCCAAATAAGAAAAGAACTGACATGACTCACCTAGCATTGGCTAATATTGGGTATGTTGCAAATGTGGGGATTGGAGGCCAACAGACATTGGGTTTATTAGATACAGGAGTAGCAGATCCTGCTGAGAGCAGATCTGGCCCCGGACAGTAAAGTTACCTCAAATGATACAACAGTAATGTGCATACAGGGATATTCATCAGTATTATACTACAGTGGTTGAAATGACTGTCAATAATGAGCACCACTGTATGACTGTTGGCCTGGTACCTCGATTGCCAGTTCCAGTGATTATAGGCCAAGACTTTCCCCACTTTAACTCACTGGTGCAAGAACAACAAGACTATGTAAAATCAGTAAATGTGGTAACTGTGCCCAAGCAAAACAATGTCAGAGCCAGTGTTTTCTTTGAAGAGGATTTTGAAGGAGCTGAAGGTTCAGGAAAACCTAGAAAATCAAAAATCAGAAGAAAAAGAGCAGAGAAATGGGCAGAACAACAAAGAACAGTATTGCTGGCATTTTGCCAGAAGTACCCTTGCAAGACATTATTAAGGAACAACAAGCTGATGTTTCCTTAAAACCTTTTTCACAGGCTCAACAAGTAAAACACTTGGACAATCTCATTTTATTGTGAAAAATAATATCTTGTATAGAGTCACTGTTGATACTACCATAAATGAACCTGTAGAACAGCTAATGGTACCAAAAATGTATAGAGAAAAGGTCATGCAGTTAGCGCACAATATTCCAATGGCAGGCCATGAGGGGAGGGATCGAACCTTGCAAAGATTACTTGCACGGTTTAGCTGGCCAGGTATACATCAGGATGTGGCTGAATATTGTCGTGCCTGTAAAGAATGCCAATTGGTTGCACAAGGGGGAAAAAGAGATCAGGTGCCCCTTCAGCCAATACCTTATGTCACTACCCCATTTGAACGAATCGCAATGGATGTTGTAGGCCCTCTTACCAAAAGTTCTAAAGGGTAACGGTTCATATTAGTGGTATGTGATTATGCCACACTTGCACCCTGAAGTTGTTCCTATGCTTAACAGTTACTGCACCTTGCATAGCTGAAGAGTTAGCCAAAATATTCAGCAGAATGGGAATACCCCAGGAGATTCTCACAGACAGAGGTAGTAATTTTACTTCTGTTATGTTGAGGGAGTTATATCACCTCCTAGGGTATCTGCTGTGCACTTCACCTTACCACCCCCAAACAGATGGTCTTGTGGAGAGATTTAACAAACCTTAAAAAAATGCTGCAGAAGTATGTTCAGGAAGAAGGTAGAGATTGGGACAAATATCTCCCTTCCTCCTTGTTTGCTTACAGAGAGGTAACACACAGGCTACAACTGGGTTTTCACCTTTTCCTTACTTTATGGTAGAAACCAGAGGACCCTTAGATGTGGTAAAAGAACACTGGGAGGATGGTAAAAATGTTGGCTATAGTAACATCATAGATTACATGACTGCATTAAGAGAAAGATTGGTCAAATATGTAAATATGGCTCATTTAAATGTGACCCAGAAACAAATGGGACAAAAAGAAGCATATGACGTGGGTTAAAGTGTAAAAGTTTTATACCTGGAGAAAAAGTGTTGTTATTATTACCCTCAACAGAGAACAAACTGTTGATGCACTGGCAGGGTCCCTTTGATGTAATCAGACAAACAGGAAGTGTCAACTTTGAAATTGAAATGCCTGGTCATCGACCAACTAAGAGGGTATACCATGCAAATCTTTTGAGGAAATGGATAGAAAAACCCCAGGTCCAAGCACTCTACATTCACCCTGAGCCCCAGCAGACAGAATTGGAGATTGCTTATGAGAGGCTTGACTGGCCCATGAATGATAAAAGTATACAAATAAATCCTAATCTAAGCCCTGAACAAAAGGTGGAGATAGATCAATTGTTACACTATTTTCAGGACACTTTCACATCCACCCCAGGACGAGCTAAGGGAGTAGAACATGACATTAAGGTCAACCAGCAGAAGCACATACACCAAAAAGCCTATAGATTACCAGAAAAGATTAGGAAAGAGGTAATTGATGAGATAAAAAAAATGGAACAGTTGGGGGTGATTGTCCCTTCCAAGAGTGCATGGTCTTCCCCAATGGTGGTAGTGAACAAAAAGGAAGGAGGAATAAGAGTATGTTTAGACTTCCGAAAAATAAATTCTATTTCAGATTTTGATGGGTACCCCATGCCCAGAATAGATGATCTGTTAGATAGAATAGGAAATGCCCACTATATCAGCACGTTAGATTTAACCAAGGGGTACTGGCAAATTCCCTTGGCCCCCACTGCCCAAGCAATAACAGCTTTTCCTACACCAATTGGATTGTACCAATTTACCACTATGCCATTTGGACTCCATGGGGCACCTGCCACATTCCAACGGTACATGGACCACATCCTAAGAGCACATGCCCAGTACAGTTCAGTGTACTTGGATGATGTAGTCATTTTCAGTCATGACTGGCATTCACATTTGGTGCATTTAAGTGCAATTATTCAGACCATTAAGGATGCGGGATTAACAATAAACCCTGCTAAGTGTGCCATAGCAAGGACAGAGACCAGATATTTGGGTTTCATAATTGGGAAGGGATCCTTGAAACCAGAGATTGATAAAGTGGAGGCAGTAGCCAACAGCCCCACCCCCATTACAAAGAAACATGTTCGATCTTTTTTGGGTTTAGCAAATTATTACCGTCGATTTATCCCAGATTTTGCTACTCTGGCAACTCCCTTAACAGAGCTGACCAAAAACAAATATCCTAATAAAGTTAAATGGACGCAAGCATGTGAGGAGGCCTTCAGGAACATAAAAGCGGTCCTTTGCTCAGTCCCCCGCTAACTAGCCCAGATTTTACAAGACCATTTGAAATTCAAACAGATGCCTCAGAGACAGGTTTGGGGTCTGTGTTAACCCAATATGATGAAAAGGGGAACATCCAGTATTGTATATTAGCAGGAAACTTCATGAGCGTGAAAGGAAGTACTCTCACGATAGAGAAGGAATGTTTGGCACTGAAGTGGGCCAGAGTCCCTTAAGTATTACTTGTGGGGAAATGATTTTGTAGTGATGACAGATCATAATCCGTTGTGTTAGATAAACCAGATGAAAGATAAAAACACACGGATTATGAGATGGTATTTGTCTCTACAACCATATAAGTTTACCGTAAACACAGGTCAGGAACAGACATTTAAATGCTGATTTTCTATCTCGATATGGTGCTGCAAGAATACCAAAGTAAAATGAATATTGGTGCTAAGTAAGCACTAGACACCTCAGGGAATTGTTTTGTACAGTAGTTCTGATAAGACAGTAAATATTGTTTCTGTACAGAACTAATTATAAGGGTCCCTGAGGTGGAACTTCTGAGAGTGGGTGGCGAAGTTCCAACCCCTTTCAAGGGTGAAGGGTCTCAGCCAACAAATAAAAACTTATTATGTTGCCTTCTTGTGGTGGGAGGTGTGTAACAGGGTCCTGTATGAAGAGAAATATCAAGAATTTACAAAATGCCCCCCATACTTTTCAATTTTCACTCTATCCTGTCTGCTTCTATATTCGTATCTATCCTAATTTTCTTGTCAGGGTGGCTAACCTGGCAATCTTTAAACCTTTCTTTACTGTCCCTGATTATCTTTAAAACAATCTGGCATCCAAATCTTGATAAGCTGAAAAGCAGTCAGCTGAAATTCTAGCTGTGAGGAATTTCATAAAACAAGCATTATGCAGCACATATAAAGAAAATATGTTACAGGAGACTACTGTGTAAAAAAAAAAAGATTTACTAGAATTGTTGTCTTAAATAAATGCATGTTTACTTTGGCATTTACATTTAAAAGTAAATAGAATCCTGAAGCCTTGTAAGGAAGACAGATAGGGCGCGTCCATCTGTTTTTCCTTGCCAAGGCTGCAGATTTTAATTCAATCTTTAACAAGTGTTTCTTTTCTTTCTGTATTAAAACAAAATGAATGTGTACCTGAATGTCTTGCTTCTCCTGCTGAGGTCCTGTTATAGGGATGGCAGCCTACAAAATGGCTGCTTTATAGTATTCAGGTAATGTGATGTCACAATAGGGAGGGGTCAGTTCAAGACACACCCTTCTGAAAGTATATAAACCCTCCACTAGGAGACCTGTGTAGATGGATAGAGAGAGGAGAGTCAGTATTCGCTGACCACAGAGCAAGAAGGTTGTGTGTATGCTTCCACACAAAGTGCTGTACAGACAAAAGGAAAGGAAAAGGCAATTCAGGGTCTGTGGAAGAAGTATTTCCTGTTTTTGGGTGTGAAGACTAACACCAATTGTTTTTCTTTCTATGAACTTTAAGTTAAGAATATTTTTTTGTTTTGTTTTGTTTTGTTTTGGGAAATAAATTGACAAACGCATACCTTTGCGTTTTTTATGCATCTTAAACCTTTGGTCTGGACATCTGTTATTTCCCACATTTCTACAGGGTTCTGTAGCTATTACCGCAGGTTCATAAAAGACTATTCCAAGGTGATTCATCCACTCTTGAACCTAACCCAGGGTTACCCTCCTATCAATTGTAAATACAAAAAAAGGTCTGTTAAAGAACCAGAAAAAGTATATTTCCGCTCAGGTAAACTCTTCGGGCCCCACTGGATGCCCAACTGTGAAGCAGCCTTCCATGAGATCACATACCAGCTCACCCACACCCCCATCCTCGCCTATGCTGACCCCACCAAACCCTATGTGCTGTACACGGACGCTAGTCTGCAGGGTCTAGGAGCGGTGCTGTATCAAGACCATGATGATGGCCTGACACCAGTAGCTTTCACCAGTAGGAGCTTGATCCCATCTGAATGAAACTACCCTGTGCATAAGTTGGAGTTCCTTGCGCTAAAATGGGCCATCGTTGACCAGTTTCATGAATACCTCTATGGGGCAAAGATATTGGTGAAGACTGACAATAACCCGCTGACCTATGTACAGACTTCAGCTAAGTTAGACGCCACTGGGCACAGGTGGCTTTCTGTAATATCAACCTATGATTATGCTGTCTAATACAGACTGGGCCTGAACCATATTGATGCTGATGCCCTATTGTGAAGGCCCACTTCCAATAGTGATTGGGTCAGGCTGTCTGAATCAGTCTTTCGAGCATTGTGCCAAAAGTTTGATAGAGATGAACAGATGTCTGCGGACACAGTGGACTGTTTAGTAGATTGCTTGGGCCCTTCTGACACCTGCATACCAGCTGCTTATTTCCACTTCTCTGCTCTAGATATTAGTGCACTACCTCAATTTGACAATGACAGCATTCGGTGGGCTCAATCCGAAGATCCTGTGATTCAGCCAGTACCTGATGCCCTGCGTGTGGGGAAAGATGTGTCTAAGTTACATTCCACTGACTTGGAAACTGCTTTATTGTTTAAAGAAGGCCACAAATTGAAGTTGTTCAATTAGTTGTTGTATAGAGAGACAGTATATCATAGAGGCAAAGTAGACAAGCAACAACTGGTCCTGCCCATGGCCTTTAAAGATTTGGTACTGAGGTCCCTCCACAATCGCATGGGGCACCTCGGTATTGACAGAACCCTTACCTGGTACAATCTCTCTTCTACTGGCCCCAAATGGGGGCTGATGTTGAGCACCATGTAAAGACTTGTAGTCGCTGCCTGCAAAGAAAAGCCCTGCCTCAGAGGGCTGCCCCCCTTGTTAATATTACTACTGGTACCCCCAAGGAACTAGTCTGCATAGACTTCTTGTGTTTAGAACCTGATCAGCAGAACATTGGCAATGTGTCAGTGGTTATGGATCACTTCACATGGTAAGCACAAGCTTTTCCCACCAAAGATCAAAAGGCATCTACCGTGGCCAAGGTGCCAGTGGAAAATTTCTTCGTCCACTATGGTACCCCCCAGCGGATCCACTCTGACCAGAGCAGAGACTTTGAGAGTCAACTAATCAAAGAAATGCTCTCTCTATGGGGGTGCGAAAGTCAAGAACCACCCCCTATCACCCACAGGGAGACCCTTAACCAGGATGTTTTAACTGCAGCCTTCTAGACATGCTGGGCACACTCCACCCAAAAGACAAGTATAAATGGAGCCAGCAGATTAGCACCTTGGTACGCGCATACAATTGCCATAAAAAATGATGCTACTGGGTTCTCCCCCTACTACCTCATGTTCAGGAGAGAGGCCCGGCTGCCAGTTTATGTCTGTTTTGGGGTCTCTCCATATGGGGTCCGAGCTGAAAACTACTTACAATATGTACAAAAACTGAAAGCTCAATTGAACCATGCCTATCAACTGGCCCAGACAATGACTGCCAAGAGAAATCTAGCCAACAAAGAGCGACATGATAAAAAAATAAGGCTCAAGAGCTTCGACCTGGAAACAATGAGCTGTTATGCAATTTGGGACTGAATGGTAAACACAAAATTGCTGATCAGTGGCACCATCTTCCCCATGTAGTAGTTGGAAAGATGGACAATTTACCTGTGTACAAGGTGCACCCAGAGAACAACTCCAAAGCTGTCAAGACCATGCAGCGTAATCACTTGCTACCTATCAGCCAAGTAATGATTGAGGCTGAACCCCCAGAAATTGAGCCCCCAGGCCAGTGACTCTTGCTGCTGCAAGAAAGAGACAGAGTCAACCTACCCCAGTGGTCACAGATTTAAGGTTTCCTCCGCAGCAGGCCCAGAATGATAGTGACTGTCAGTCCACTTCTGATGAAAGCGAATGCGACTATGCATATTACTCCTGCTATGAACTGAGTCAGTTGTTTTCAGGAAATCCTATGACTAATTGTGGGGATGAAGCTAGGCCTTCTGGACTGTCTGACCCCCCCCCCCCACTTCATCCTTGGAGCCAATGCTCCCTGAAAGTGAAATGCAAAGTATCACATTTGAAGATGCTGATTCCCTGTGTATTGTGGAACTGTATGATTTGCCTGAAGGAGGGACTGATGGTTTCAGTCTTTCTGGTGACATACAAGAAATTGAAGAACACTATGAGAGTGCTAACAACCCCCCTTCAGTGCCTCAAAGTTTGATTGTGCCTGAGCCTTCGCACAATGAGTCAAGTGTTAAAGAAACAGAGCCTGCAGAGCAAGGAGCCAACAGTGCCCCAAGTTTGGACATTCTCATCCAGGCAGAGGCACCCCTAACAAGTGATGAAAGCCCCAAGGCTGTTGCTGAAAGTATAGAGACTGTGGTTGTTCCTTCCAAGAAAGACTGGCCAAGCTGTCAAGCCAGTATTGCATTTCAGCTATGATTCTCCAAGGAGGCCTGTGGACTTGCCTCTCCATGTAGTTCACAAAGGTGTTTGTGTTTCACCAAGCTCACTGCCCAAATTGAGCTTCACGGCCCATTCCAGGTTACTTGTTCTGCCCTCTCACCATGGTACCCCTGCCCCATCCAGCCCCAAGTTAGCTGATAGCGATGGGCCCCCTCTTGCATTGTTCAAGGTACAAGAAGTTATTACCTGATTCAGTATAGTAATGTTCAATTTACCTGTGTGAAATATGCACAGTGTGTTGTCAGAATGGATATAGTATCATGAAGTGTAGTGAATATGTATAGTAAAGTAATAAGTTTATGTTAACTGATGCATGATGGTACAGACTTGACACGGACGCCAAGTTTTCTCCAGGCAGGGAAGGGTGCAACTCCCTACAAATGAGGGTTCCCAAAGGGTCTTCTTCGAGCTTGCCTAAATGCTCACTGCCAGGCTGGTGTCCTGCATTTTAGCAGTTTAAATGTGATTGCCAGAAAGTGCCTGTATAGCCTCTGTGTACTGTCTCTTTAAGAGCTGCCTGGATTGCAGTCATAAGTAATCTGAGCGGGAGCTCTGTTGAAATATGTAACTATTTGCTGAAAATTATTGAGTGATAATGATAATGTGGTTTGTCTAACCTGCCTTCTTTGCAGCAAGGACTGTTTTGTTTATCTCCACTATCTTGGTCCTGGACTGCCGAATTGGACCAATCAGTACTGGTGGGACCTAAAATGGAGCCAGACTACAAGAGCTGTCTGGAGTCAAAATCTGTAGGAATTGTAGTTTTGGGCTTTTGGTGTATTTTTGCACCTGAATGGGGAGCCTTTGTTGTAACTGACAGACAGATCAGCCAACCAAGCCTTTTTGATTCTGGGGAAAGTCCCAGGTTTGCTGGCAGTTGAGTCAGATCTAAGTTGGGAGCTGAAGAGGCACCAGCTTGAGACAGTCAAGCAGCCATCTGAGTAGTTTTGCACAGGAGAAATGTGAAAAGGCCTGAGTTGTGGCCTGCATGTCTGCCTGCTGCCCCTGAGAAGGAGAGAAGAGAATTATTTCGGACTAAATACAAGTTTGTGAGAATGAAGTAAGCCACTGATTTTTTTACCAGGCTCATACCCGAAGAAGACTGAAGATTTTGCTGAATGTGATCGGTCTGTCAGGATTTCCAGCTGCTTTTGAATCCCTGGTTTGTGCAGAGACTTTGTGATCGTGACTGGAGAGCGGTTTGCCTGGTACAGTAGAATTTCCTTACATGTAAATGTGCTGTGTATTGAAAGTGGGTCGTGATTTTAGTTCTCTACTGTGTGAACTGCGTTATGGTTTCTGGTACTGTAGAATCCTTTACATGTAAATATGCTGTGTATTGAAAGTGGGTCATGATTTGGTTCCCCACTGTGTGAACTGTGTTCTGCTTACTGGAAGCTTTATCCAGCCTAATCAGACTGAATCCACGTTCATCTCCATTTGGCCTGGGCCATGCCACGCTGACCCTGCTAGACTATCCCACTGCACAGAGAAAGCCACTGACAAGAGACCTGCCTGGGGATCAACCCCCTGCTCCACGCTTGAACAGGAATGACGCCTCAGCAAACTGTGTGGGCCCTGCTTTTCCTGGCACTCCAGATTAACCACCTGCCATCTCGATTTTTGTTCAGCCTGTGTCCAGTCTTGGGCATTGTCAGTAATCACCAGGGTAGCTCCCTGCAACAACAGCCTAATCTAAAAGTGTGTCATCTGATTGTCTTGTTGTTTTCTTTTCACGAACTCAGCCATCCGGCTCCAGATTACAAATAATGTGTGTTGTGCATGTTGTTTTTCTTCCATCACAGAGCCCCAACCAGCTGCAACGTTCCTGGCTAGCCCATCATTCTCCATTTCGGTACCCAGGGTATGTGACTGTTTATGGACCCTGAAGTGCTTGCATAACTGTTTCATTGATATAGCCTTTAAGCAAATTAACCTGATTACACCTCTCCCTTGTTCAAGTCTCTTAAATAAATCAGATCTAACTCCTTTTGGCATCTACCCTGACTGTGGTTCCAGTTTGTGCAAGAGTACTGTACTGTCGTTATTTGATGTGTATAACCTTGTTTTACAGGGGATACCCAGGGCCGAGCCAGAGGAAAGCCCTGGTGGTAAGTGCAAACAGTGTGGGTACTTGTGTGGTGTATCAGAGGTATTGTGAAAGTGATTATTGTGTATTGTTCCAGCCACTAGTAAGGAAAGAGGGGGTTACAGTGTCCTGGAGGGCTGTGTCCAGGTTAGCTTGACCACTACCAACCCTGATCTCCAAGTGGAGGCATCCGATACAGAACTCAGGCCCCTTAACCTGCTACTAGCCAAGCCGGCAGGGGCAGTAGCCCTTGGGATAGTACTGTGGCGTAGACAGCCAGCTCTGCATGCTGTATCATTTCTTTTTAATATAAAATGTATTACTGAATGTCTTCTGCTAAAAATCAAATGCTCTAGAAGTGACCTCACTCACCCCTCCCCCAGATTTCAGCTGAGAGATGGAAGCCATGAGGAAATGCTGACAGCATGTGAGTTCACACACACTCAGTTTTTAGAGACAATGTGTTACATGGAAGACTTTAATCAAGGATCCTGTTTCTCTGAGTTAATTACAGACTTGTTTAAGTTAATTTTGTTAAGAGAGAAATCATAAAGGTTTATGATGTTGGAGAGGAGCATAGGTTGTTACACAGGGGTGCAATGTTGTAAATGTCCATGTGAAGCCTGTGTGTGAGAGAGGATATTCAAAGATGCATGGGACAGACATAAGGCAGTCCTAGTGGGGGGTAGGAGGAAGTCAGCTGTTGGTTAACTAGGATCTGCAGCTTATCTGTTAGGTAGGAAAATGGGCAGACTAGGTGGGCCAAGCGGTCCTTATCTGCTGTCAAATTCTATGTTTCTATGTTTCTATGCTATAGCATGGGATCAAACGAAGTGTCATTTGAAGGACATGAATTATGCTGAAGTTGCAGAATGTAATACTTTTGTATAATATATATATTTTCATATATCCTGACAAGGATGAGCTAGCTGACCTCCTGCAAAGAGGTGGAGTAAAAGCCAGCTTTTACTTTAGTCTGTTTTACTTCACAGAAACACATTTTTTTACCTAGACTCTGACCATGAAACATCTTGGGAGCACTTTTAAGCCAGTATTTAGAAACTAAGTACTGTAGGATATAGCTGGGCAGAAGACTCCAGGAGAAAGGACTGCTGTGTGACTGAACTTCTCTGCTGGGACTAAAGTAGAAGAACTTTTGTATTTAGACCTTTAATTTAGGGTAAAAAAACTAACATACAAAACAAAACAAAAAAAAGTGTGTGTTTGGGTTAACTGAACTGAATGGGTAACTGAAAAGTCATCTAGGTGTAAATCTCAGGTGACTGAAAGGACTTAACTGTTGTGAGGTTTAAATTACTTGTAGAAAGATCTGGTAAGTAGGGGGAGTGGCTTAGCTAGAAGGAAGCTACATTTAAAGACTGCCTTAGAAAGATTCTGCTAATAGCTTGGCAGAAGACACCAGGAGAAAGGACTGCTGTGTGACTGAACTTCTCTACTGGGACTATATTGCCCTCCTTCCCTCCCTCCACCCCCACCCAAAGCTAGTTCTATTTTTATAGGCACAGGATTTGACTGACAACAGGAACTTCCTGTTTAGGGGCAGGAAGTTAGTGATCACAGAACCACCAAGGATCCACCATCCTAGAAGGGCAAGAGTAGCTCTCCAGCCCCCTCTAGCTGCTGGAGGTCTGCCTCTGAACAAGTAAGCGGTCTACTGAGAAATATAGGATATTCTTGTCTCTGAACAGGACAATCAGGAGCTTAAAGGGCACACAGGCAGAAAGTAAGGAGAGAGAGAGAGAGAAAAAAACAGAGGAAAGAGTAAGGATTGCAAACAGTTAAGGAGCCAGAAATAAGACATGATTGGAGTGGTGCAGTGCAGTGGCTGTGGAGCAGCAGTCTTCTGGGAGATGTTCTGGAGGATGCGGTGTTGTCCCATCTGCAGGCACCTCTCTGGGCTGAGGGAGGAGGTTGCTCATCTCCAGGCTGAGTTGGCCAGGATTTATGGGACCTCCTCTTCCATCCAGGGACCACCAGTGCCACTGCCGTTGCCTCAGAGGTTGCCAAGAAAGAGGAGCGGTTGGACCACAGTGGGCTCAGGGAGGGTGAGGGTGGTGGAACAGAGGCACATCCCTCCAGTTGTACCTCTCCACAATTCCTATGCCATTCTGGCAAAGTGTGGTTCCTCTATGGAGGCACCTGCAGTGGAGACCAAGGAGGATGCTGGGAACCTCCACAAAGGAGACCGACAGGAGGGTGGCAGGGGACCCTGCAGGGGAAGGAAACAACTCCTGGTGGGGGACTCCATTGTTAGGAAGGTAGAACTGGGCGAGGAAGGGGAGAGGGAGGTAAGGTGCCTGCCTGGCGCCATGGCTTGGAGGGACAGGGAGCGAACTCCAGGATTGCCGGAGCAGCTGCACAGAGGAGGGAGCTGGATGTCATTGTCCACTTAGGGACAAATGACCTGGCTAAGAAAGGGATTAGAGAAGTGCAGGAAGAGTTTGTGGAATTGGGAGGGCCTTAGTCAAGTAGCACGCACGGTAACCTTCTCGGAGGTGCTACCCACCTATGGCATAGGAGAGGCTATGGTGTTCCGTACCATGGGATTCAATCAGTGGTTGAAAAACTGGTGTGGAGCTCAGGGATTTGGCTTCATTGGGGACTGGGGGTCCACCTGGAGTGATGCAAGCCTATACTGGCATGATGGGCTGCATCTGTCCGGGAGGGTAACCAGGATCCTAGGTGATAGGTTTAAATGCTTCATTGGCAAGCTTTTAAACTAGCCAAGAGGGGAGGCACTGGAAAGGAGCAGGAAAATCCTAGCCCCCTAAACAATCACGGTAGTAAGTGTGGCAAACACCAACATGGAGGTGTCGATAGGGAGAAGGGCAGGGGTAAATGGAGAAAGTGACAAAGGCAAGAAGGACAGGGATGGGGCAAAAGGGGGTAAGGCCATCAGGAAATGGAGGGTGATGAGTACCAATGCCCGTAGTCTGGGCAACAAGCTCCCTGAGCTGGTGGCCTTAATGGAAGAGGATGCCTGGATATCGTAGCAGTCACAGAAACATGGTACAGAGAACCATGACTGGGATGTTAACATACCAGGGTACATAACCTACAGGAGAGACAGGCAGGGAGAAGAGGGGAGGAGTAGCTCTCATGTAAAGGAAGGGATAAAGCAACTGAACAAAAGAGTAAACAGGGAGGAGAGGAGGCACTGTGGGTCACCTTGGAGACTGGAAGGCACCCACAATCCGCACAGGGGTTGTGTACAGACCCCATGTCAGGGGAAGGAATGGACAAGGATATGATGGAAGGCAGTCTTAGAATGGCAGAGAAAGGGAGATACTGTTGATGGGAGACCTGAATATGCAGATGTTAACTGGGCACATTTGCTGCAGCGACATCCAAAAGCAAGGGCCATTCTTGACGCCCTACAGGTGGCAGGCATTAGACAGCTAGTTTGAACCCACTGTGAGGGAGCAATCTTAGACCTCATACTCTCAAACGGGGCAGTGAGAGGATCTCAGATCTAGAAGTGGGTTGCCATCTGGGGACAAGTGACCATCAAACAGTGTGGTTCACGATAAACTCAGCTACAGAGTCAAGCCATACAAAAGTGAGGGTACTGGACTTTAGGAGGGCTGACTTTGGCAAGATGGGAGAGTGCCTCAGAAAGCACTAGCAAACAGGCTAGAAGGAGGTGTGGAGCAACAATGGAATTATCAAAACTGCCATCACAGAGGCAACAAGCCTTTGTGTGAAGCAAATAAACAAATCAAAAGCGAAAGAAAAGCCACTATGGTTCTCAAGAGAGGTGGCTGTGGAAAGTCAGGAAGAAAAAGATAGCATTCCGGAAGTATAAGGAAACACAGAAGGAGCAGGACAGAGCTGTACCAGTTAAGGCAGAAAGAAGCAGGGAGGGAAGTAGAAAAGGCCCAAACTGAGGAAAAGATAGCCAACTCAGTTAAGAAGGGGATAAACCTTTTATAGGTACATCAGCGACGTGAAAGACAAAGGAGGGATAGTGAGGCTGAATAGAATAACGGTGGGTGGGCAGAGGGGACAGTGAAAAGCAGGAATACTGAACGAATATTTCTGCTCAGTATTCACAAAAGAGGAGGGGAAGTGCCTAATACAATTAACAGAAACACTCTTGATAGGGGGTCGATCCAGTCCTTTCACAGAAGAAAGGGTTCTGCAAGAACTCCTAAAACTGAAGGTGGACAAAGCAATGGGTCCTGATGGAATTCACCCCAGAATTCTAAAAGAATTAAGGAAGGAACTAGTGAAACCACTGACTACTCTTTTAATAAATCATGGGAGGATGGTGTGGTACCCGAGGACTGGAGGAAGGATGTGATCTCCTTCACAAAAGTGGAACCAAGACAGAGGCAGGAAACTACAGACCTGTCAGTCTGACCTCTGTGGTAGGGAAAGTGATGGAGTCACTTCTGAAGGAAAGAATAGTTGAGTACCTAGAGGTCAGTGGAGCACAGGATCCAAGGCAGCATGGGTTCACAGCGGGAAGGTCATGTCAGACGAATCTAATTGATTTCTTTGACTGGGTGACCAAAGTAGTAGACCAGGGAGGGGCTGTGGACATGGCCTACCTAGACTTTAGCAAGGCATTTGACACAGTTCCACACAAAAGATTATTAGTCAAATTAACCAGCCTGGGAGTGGGTCCCAGGGTGGTAGCCTGGGTAAAACATTGGCTGGACAACAGGACACAGAAGGTAATTGTAAATGGAGTCCACTCTGAAGAAAGGGCGGTTACTAGTGGGGTACCGCAGGGTTCAGTATTGGGTCCAGTCCTTTTTAATGTCTTCATCAGTGGCATTGCAGAGGGACTGGAAGGAAAAGTATGCCTTTTTGCAGATGACACAAAGATCTGCAACAGGGTTGATACACAAGGAGGCGTGGAAAGGATGAAAAGGGACTTGGCAAGGTTGGAGGAATGGTCTGACGTGATGGCAGCTAGGATTCAATGCAAAAAGTGCAAAATAATGCACCTGGGAAACAAGAACCCAGGGAAGAATACACAATGGGTGGGGAGGTAGTAACAACAACAAAACAGGAAAGGGACCTGGGGTAATCATATCAGATGACCTTAAGGTTAGCAAGCAATGTGGAAGGCAGTAGGGAGGGCCGGGGTATACTGGGATGTATAGGAGAGGCATCAGCAGCAGAAAACAGGAAGTTGTTATCCCTCTGTACAGACAGTTGGTGAGACCCCATCTGGAATACTGTGTCCAGTTCTGGAGACCCCATCTCCGCAAGGACATAGACAGGATAGAGGCAGTCCAGAGGAGGGCAACTAAAATGGTGCAGGGTCTGCAAGAGAAGCCGTATGAGGAGAGACTAAAGGAGCTTAATATGTATACCCTTGAGGAAAGAAGGAGAGGGGACATGATAGAAACTTTCCAAGTACCTCAAGGAATCAACAAAGTCCAAGAGGTAGCATCTTTCAGAAAAGAGACTTGCAAGAACAAGGGGACACAATTTAAAGATAGAAGGAGGGTGTTTAGGGCAATGTGAGGAAGTATTATTTCACAGAGAGGGTAGTGGATGCATGGAACAGCCTTCCTGAGGAAGTTGTGGAGTCTAAAACTGTAGGAGAATTCAAGAATCGTGGGACAGACATAAGGCAATTCTTGTGGGGGGCAGGAAGATATAGGCTGTTGGTTAAATAGGATCTGCAGCCTATCCTGTAGGTAGGGAAATGGGCAGACTAGATGGGCCTAGCGGTCCTTATCTGCCGTCAAAGTCTATGTAGTAGGAATTGCACTGTTTAAAATCTTGTTCTTTTCATAGATTTGTATGTCTTGTGATATAACAGTTCTGTATTATGGTGTTTTACATATTCTTATCTATTATAGTAAAATTCTTTTTTGGAACTTACTTGGTCTGTCTTTGACTTCTTTTTATTTGTAAGAAAAGTACATGGTTATAGCAGACAATAGACATAAGCTTGAATGGTGATACCAAACTGGAAACAGAAGTGTTTTAAATCAGAGATTTTTATTAAAGTTTTAAAGGGTTCATCTCTGTATACCCCTAGGCAAAGATATCTGGACCCCCAAAGACAGATATATCTGAGCCTGTGCATTGGGTATGCTAACAAGAGGTTAACAGTTTGAATCCCTCCAGAACTTGAGACCAAAGGTTGATCCGAACTCACAAAAACAGACAAGAGGGTTACCTTGTCTGTTACACTGTTCACAAGACTGCACTCAGAGGTTGGCACTTTGGGAGTAGAGGGCCTGACCTGCTGAGTGGGTTTGTGACAAGCGCCACCTAGGGGTTACACATATGCCCTTCCTTATATATAATATTTAAATCATTAATGAGTATAGGATCCTGCATGATAGCGTATATAAGTAAAACATCCCTACATATGTGTCTTATAGTAAGAGACATTAGATTTAAAAACCTCAGTCATTCTGCATAACTTAGTTTAGTTGGTTTTTGTTGACCGGGTAAGTGCACTACACAAATCCTGCTATTTTCAGGCACGACCTGGGGAAGGGGGATACAGATGAATGGCAACTGACCTTGAACCAGATTAAGCTGTAGGTGGTATTTTTATTGAATTAGGGGAAATTTGTCCAGGGCACTGGAGAAATTCCCCTACTTTTTTCGAGAAGTGCCATGGGATCTTTAACATCCACCTGAACTACCACCAGAACAGGCAGATGGGACCTCGGTTTAACATCTCATCTGAAAGACGGCATCTCAGGAGTGCAGCACCCCTCTAATGCTGCACTACAGTGTCAGTATTGGGATATTAACCCCAGTGCCTGATGTGGGGATAGAACCCACAGCCTTCTGGTCTCCCGGCCTCAGAGGCGAGTGTGCTACCTGTTGAGCCACTGTCACTGACCTACTTAATT
Organism: Neoceratodus forsteri; assembly: GCA_016271365.2. Classification (NCBI taxonomy): domain Eukaryota; kingdom Metazoa; phylum Chordata; order Ceratodontiformes; family Ceratodontidae; genus Neoceratodus; species Neoceratodus forsteri. Next base: position 261,194,989 of record CM057452.1, on the reverse strand, counting down.
TCTCCATCCCATTTATGATCTTAGTAAATCTTCTTTGAACTTTCTCAGTATTATTTATTTAATTCTTTCTGAAGGGGTTTCATATTTGGTTGGCAAATTCCAAATGTGGGCGCACATGGGCCCTATATAAAGCCATCATCACTTCACATGCTCTTGAAGTAATGTTCCTCTTTTTTGCCCAAATGATTTTTGTGGCCTTTTTTATCACTTCTGTAGTTTGTGCTAAACTATTAAAATTGCTAGAGATCTCAATACCAAGACCCTTTTCCCCATTGGCTTTGGGAACAGGGTAGTTCTGCATATGATAATTAAAGCTATTATTATTTTTTTCCCACATGTACAACTTTACATTTATTTAAATTCAGTCTCATGCCCCATTTGTGTGTCCAATTAACAATCCTATCCAGATCTCTCTGTATAATATTTGCTTCCATTTCTGTACTGGAAGGTCCCCCTATCTTGGTGTCATCAACATATTTTGACACCCAGCTATCTACATCAAATGACAAATCAGCAATAAAGACTTGGAAAAGTGCTGGGCCCAGCACAGACCCCTGAGGTACCCCACTAGTAACAGCTTCTACTCCCAACAAATGCCCATTTACCACTAGCCTCTGGGTACGATTATGGAGCCACTCAGTTATCCAATCAACAAAGGCTACTTCAATACCTAGATTGATAAGTTTTGCTATAATAGCCCAATGAGGGGTTAGATCAATGGCTTTGGTGAAGTCTAAATGTATTATATCACATGGGATATTCAAATCTAGGGTGGAGCTAACCCTCTCGTAAAAACATAACAGATTTGTTGTGCAGCTCCTCCCCTGTTTAAAGCCATGCCAAATGGTATTACAATTCCCCAGGATAGTGGATAATCTGTCTTTAATTATAGATTCCAAGGGCCCATTTCTAAGAGGTGTTACACCAGCGCAAGGTGACTTACACTGCACCCGAAGGTGCATCTCACACCTTACGCCAGGCATAATGCCAGTTGGCATTCTGAAAGGTGCCTTGTGCCATGCCAAATGTGGGTTGCACTAAATTTGAGTTACGCCACACACTATGCCACAACCCACAATGACACAGTGCAAGGGTGGGTTACGGCAGCAACTGCACCCTATTCTAAAAGAGCAGCAGTTGTGTCCCACTTACGCTAGTCTAGGAGCTGCAATGGTGCAGCGGAGTTAGAACACCCCGGAGATGCACTAAGGGGCATCTTTCAGTGCCATTCAATGGTAGCCCACTCTGCAGCACCACGGCAAAGGTCCTGCAGTGCTCCCCATGCCCCCCTGAACACGCTCATGCCCCCCACCCCAACTGTCAGGGACACCCAGGGTCCATTTTGTACAGTGCCCCTCAGATGCCTGTGCCACCTGTCCAGCTCCGGCATGCCCCTTGATGTTTGACATGGTGTTCTGGGGTGGGGGGACTCTGAGGGGGCTGTTTGCAGTGGACCATAACTTGTAGCATGCAGAGTAATTGCACCATGAATGTCACGCATGTCTATGCCTGCCACAAATTGCAGGTCAAAGGTGCCAGGACCCTGCCACTCTTGGAATATGGCACAGGGTCCACAGCCTAGTGGCGAATGTCGCAACTTACATACGCCTGCGAGCTGCGACATTCGTCCAAGAATCAGACCCCAGGATTTTACAGCAAACACTGGTGAGACTAATAGGTGTATAATTTTCTTCACTTGCAGGGTCACCCTTTTTATAAATTGGCACCACATGTGCCATTTTCCAGTCTAATGGGATAGTACCTGTGCTCAAGAAAAGCTCGAATAACAGTTTTACTGGTCTTGTTATATGCTTATTCACGATTTGTAGTAGTCTTGCAGATATTTTTTTCAAGCGTTGAATTTTATTTCTGATATCTGCTTCATCTATTTCAATGTTATAGTTTATTTTCTTTATTTCTTTTGGCTTTGAGTCCTTATTATAAATTTCACAGAAGTGTTTATTAAAAAGTTCTGCTAATTCTACATTTTCTATCACTGTTTTATTTTCATGTATAATAGGACCAACCTGGGACTGTGGTTTCTTGAGTGAGGAAATATATGCAAGAACTCTTTTATCTTTACTTGCATTATGGGCTCATGAGACTTCCATATTTATCTTTGCTTTATTAATTTCAGTTTTATACCTTTTTAGATGACTTATAATTTTGTAGAGAAGTTTCTGAATGTGATATTTTATATATTTCATACAATTTCTTTTTCTTTTTAATATGTTTTCTAATTTTTCTATTTAGCCATTTTGGTCTTTTGCTGTTATTTTTGGTTTTTCTGATTTTGGAGATATATTCATCTGCAGTTGTTAGAATACACGATTTAATAACATACCACATTTCCTCTGTGTTTTTATTTTTTAGCAGGTGATCTCAATTTATGTTCTGTAATTTAGCTCAAATATTTACCTTGTCTGCTTTCTCATATAAATACATTTTTGTTGTACAGTTTTGTGGGAAGTATTCAAATTTCACAGTAAAACCTACTGAATTGTGGTCACTATTCCCGGTTGGGGGGGCACAGTGCAAGATTCTATTTGAAGTATATCGGAACATATTACTAGATCCAGGGTATGATTATTTCTTGTTGGTTCTTCACATGCTGTATTAAATTATTTTTGGTACAATTATCTAGAAACTGATTTGCCATTCCACTTAATGTGGTTCCCTTAACCCAATCAATTTCCCCCTTGTTTATGTCCCCCATTATTACAACATTACTTAATACACAAGCTTTTTCTATCTCTCTTACGATGGATTTCGTTTTTTCAGCCGTGCTGTTCGGAGGGCAATATTTGATATCAATAATGATTGATTCACTGTATCCTCCACTGATTTTTAACCAAATGAATTCAATGTTTTGATCCACCTTAATTATTGCTTTTATGTCTATGGTTTTTAGTTGGTTAGTAGTGTAAAGGGCAACACCCCTTTTTTATTGGACCTATCATTCCTATATAATTGGAATTCCTTGATGATAATTCCCTAGATATCCATGTCAGTATTCCACCAAGTCTCAGTAAGTCCTATTATTTGTGGGTGTAATTTGTCAATAACTGTGTGAAGCTCACTTAATTTGTTGTTCATGCTTCTAGCATTAAATTGAAGGATGCTTATTGTATTTATTTTATGACTATTATGTTGGTAAAATTTTGATTTAAGACCTTTGGTTCTCTTAATATGTGAAAAATAGCTTACCCCCTTCTTATTTGGTTTAAATTCATGCATTTCCAGTATTGTAAAACATTTTCTGCCAATGCCTTAGTCCCTCCATTATTAAGGTGAAGTCTGTCATGACAATATAATTCAAGTTTATTATTAAAGATGTTCCAGTTATCTGTAAATATTATCTTTCTACCTATGCATCAGTTTCATGGTCGAACATTAATTCTGTAGATCATGTTATTTATTTCTTTATGGGCCCTGGGGATTGGTAGTAGTCCTGATATTACCACCCGGTTTTCATCTTTTATCAGTTGTTCTCCCAATGCAATTAAGTTGAGACAGATATCTTTTTCGTGTTTGTACCCTACATCCTTTGTTCCTACATGTAATATAGCGGAAGACTGTTTAGGGATATTAATTTTATTAATGTTGTCCTTAATATCATTCATCCTTGCTCCCAGGTAACATAATTTATTTATTTAGCTTTTGTTGACCGGGTAAGTGCACTAGACAAATCCTGCCTATTTTCAGGCACGACCCGGGGGAGGGGGATACAGATGAATGCCAACTGACCTTGAACCAGATTAAGCTGTTGGTGGTATTTTTAGTGAATGAGGGAAATGTGGCCAGGACACCGGGGAAATTCCCTTACTCTTTTCGATAAGTGCCATGGGATCTTTAACATCCACCTGAACTACCATCAATCCAGGCAGATGGGACCTCGTTTAACGCCTCATCGAAGAGGCACCTCAGAAGTGCAGCACCCCTCTCATGCTGCACTACAGTGTCAGTACTGGGATATTAACCCAAGTGCCAGATGTGGGAACTGAACCCACAGCCCTCTGATCTCCCGGCCTCAGAGGTGAGTGTGCTACCTACTGAGCCACTGACACTGCATAATAAAGTGATGTTTTCATTTTCCGCCCTAAAGACATACGAGTCACAATATTTTATTATTAAGCCTCCGAAAACAAACTTTTCAAAGGATTTTTTTAGGATCCTTTCGCTACTATTTTCAGTTTGTATGTCATCATGGAGGAGAGCAAATGTATTTGTTAGTTGAAGTGGCTCACATTCCCCTGCTGTTTGAACTGTGCTTTTACTTTTCTCCTTACTGTCACATGTTTTCTATTAGATGTTTGTTCAGAGGAATATTCCCTACATTTTTTTGTAACATGTAAGATGTTTGCAAGGGTTTCTTTTTAATTCTTCAATTTCTCTAAGTAACATTTCCCTGGACTTTTGTACGTTTTTTAGTGTCTCACATTTGTGACACTCATAGACACTACCAGTTCCTTTAGTTGGGCCATACATATTACAAGTTTTACAATTAAGTATCAAGCTCTCTTCATACAGCATTACCAATATATCTTTCCTATTCCTCTTCACACTAGCTTTGTCCATTTATTGACCATTTCAATTCTATGATGCTTACGTCAACCTTTTTAAATATAATAATCAGCATGATATCTCTCAATTAGTGTAGTGGCCCCACTTCCCTACTTCTGCTGCTGACACCTACAGACACCGATGGCCTCTGCCCACATTGCCTCCACTCCATGCTTGACTCCACTCACTGGAGCTAAGCATTAAGTAGGTGCTCCTGGGTGATGTCAGCAGTCACTACAGCAACCCCTCCAAAAAGCTTTGCGTCACTGGCAGACAACGCTGGTAAACTGCCCTTAAAAGTTTGGGTTAAACAGTGTCTGGTAGCTAGCTGCTTCCCCAAAGCACTCTACAAGTACTCGTCAAGTGCCACTGACACTTGAGGAGCAGGAGTCAGCGGTACGCCATTCCTTGCAAAAATTACAATTCCAGGTAGTTGTTTTAAAGACTACAGCCTGTTCCACTGCTGATTTATAAATAAAACACAAAGTGTGCTCCTCACACCTTTGTCTCCTCTGTTTCCCCTTGCTCTAATACAATTGCTTGCTGGAGCTGAGCATTAAGTAGGTGCTCCTGGGGGACATCAGCAGTCACAATAGCAACCCCTCCAAAAAGCTCTGCGTAACCAGACAACGCTGGTAAACCGCCCTTAAAAGATTGGCTTAAACAGTGTCTGGAAGCTAACTGCTTCCCCAAAGCACTCTAAAAGTACTTGTCAAGTGCCACTGACCCTCAAGGAGCAGGAGTCAGTGGTACACCATTCTGTGCAAAAATTACAATTCCAGGTAGTTGTTTTGAAAAGACTACAGCTTGTTCCACTGCCAAGATACAAATAAAATACAAAGTGTGCTGCTCACACCTTTGTCTCCTCTGTGGTCCCTTGCTCTAATGTTTCTTAAATAACTTGCATCCTGGTGGGACTCTCTCCCCCCTCAGGATCTCCTTACTCTCTATAACAGCCTGTGGTGGCCCACTTGCTGCTCCCACTATTTCTTCTGTCACCCCCCTTGGCTACTTTAAATGGCCATCGAAGTAACATTTAAACCATCCACTAAGGACTATGGTTCCCTCCTTGATGGAAGCAGGCCATCGCCTTGGTGTAGGCTCTTATCCTTCCAGGTTGGCAAACAGTCCCCATTGTAGTCATACCTCTCCTCTCTGCACTATTCCTTCTACCATTACTTGAAGACCTTGATGTGGACCTCCCTCTCCTGACTCATGTAGTACAAGATGCACTTGACACTTGACTTTTAAACACATGGGAAACACAGGATCAACCAGATAAATGATCTAACTTTACCAAAAATGAAATTTACACATAGAGCTGACTACGGTGATTCATCTTTATGTTTAAGACCATGAAACACCCTTATCAAGTTAATGCATCAGCAGCTGTAGTGGCTCTGACCAGGATTTGTTTATATATGCAATCTATTTTTTTCCTTTGTAGATACATTGAAAACATATTCGCAACTGGCTTAGTAAATGGTAACCACAAAGGAACTGTCACTTGCAAACATTTATCTTCATGTAGGTGGGTCAGCTGCCAGACAACATGGCATTGCATTGCCAGCATTAAATGGCACAGTCTTCACAGCTGTGAATAGAATGAACAAGCATTTGTCAATGCCGAATGTTGGCTTGCTGGCACTGGCATTGGTAGTGCAGGAGTTAGACAGATGCATCATAGGAATGGCAGTGAAGTATTGAACTGATGCCAACCCACCCCCACCCTGCAGAGAGTGACAAGCATTAGGGTGTCCCTTTGGGTGTTTGGTAGTGCAGCGGAAAACATGTTGGGCAGGATGCGAAATGACAGCTGCACAGTTCATAAGGAGGTGTAAAAAATGGCAGTGTTGAAAATGTGGCATGTAAATATACCAAATTTCTTGAAGCTACTAGAGATTAATGTGGGAAATGTACGCCTGGCTTGCAACACTGCCATATTATGAGCGTTTGGCACCAAATTTTCAACATAGGCATTTTAGCACCTCTGCTCATGTATAGTTTCACTGTTATTTCCTCAAAGTGTCCCAAGAAGTGATTTCACACAGCGACAACGCTATTCTGCGCCGGAAGTGCGAAAACACATTTTGGGCATGATATGTCAAATGACGACTGTACTGTTCATCAAGAGGTGTGGAAAAATGTCAATGGTGAAAATCCAGACTGAAAATATCACAAATGCACGATGGTACGAGCGTGCGTGCAATCTGCCAGTGCATGCTCGTAACACAGCTATTTTATGGAGTATCATCACCAAATTTTCAACATAGGCATTTTAGGTCCTCTGCTCATGAACTATGTCACTGTCATTATCATAATCTGGCCCAAACACTGATTTCCCACAGTGACTGCACTACTGTGCGCCGGAAGTGCGGAAACACATTTCGGGCAGGATGTGGAAAATGACAGCTGTACTGTTCACAAGGAGGTGTACAAAATGACAATGCTGAAACTCCGCAGTAAAATATTGTGAATGTTGCTGAAGAATGAAATGGCCTGCAGTAACTGTGCAGCACGCTCGTAAAACAGGCATTTGTTTGATTTTTTCCACCAAATTTGGAACTTAGGCTTTTTAGAGGGCACCATGAATTACCACCACTGTCATTTCATGCTGACGGTCTCGAAGGTGATTTCGCGCAGTGACTGCGAAATCACCTTTCGAGGCCAATAAATGCCATGACAGTGACAGAATTCATGAGGAGGGGCCCCAAAAACCCCATGTTGAAAATTTGGTGCAAAAATTCCCAAAAATGCCTGAGATATGCAACAAAGTTGAAAAAACCCTATCTAGCCCATTATACAGCTTACCGGCATTTCCTCAGTTCACGCTAAGCTTTGAAGAGTGCAGATGTGTTCCTGGTCCACCGAAGATCGTCGCGCCGGACTCCGGAGGTAAGTATGGGGTGATGGGGGTGTGGGAGGCAGGAGTGCGCAGTGGGTGGAGTGCGGGTTGTGGGAGGGAAAGGAGAAGCGTCGTGGGACCATTTTAATTTGCAGGTTTAAAAAAAAGATGATGCGGAGCGTTGCCAAGCTGGGGTGAGCTCCAGCATGGCAGAAGGGCAGCTGAAGTGTGGAGCCGACAGGGGATTGGGCACCCCCGTCGGCCATGGCATCAGTTACCACGCTGGGGTGGGCTCCCAGTGTGGCACCCTGTACTGGGGGGGGTGGCACGTAGTAAAGTAGACATAACTTCGAAACAAAGTGACGCTGCATGGCAGGCTTGTCTCTGATTGCATGACACTTTGTTAGAGATTTTAATCACTACATGTTGGCGTCAGCTAGCATGCTGGCTTATTGGGAATGAGGGACGACCTACTGATGCGTGCCCTGTATTCTGCCCAACAGCAGCCGCTACCTAAAGCTGCATCTTCCTGATGTTGATTGCCGCGCAAGCGCGGCAAGCCAACATAAAAATCAGGAGTCACTGCAGACTTAGTCTGACACTTGATTGAACAGAATTTGTCAGCTGTGGTCCACAGTGGATTTTTCCAACTTTGAAATACTGTACATTCCCCGGATTAAACCCTATCTGATGCAAGAGGACCTGGTGACCCTGATACTTAGAAACACAGCAACATAGAATGTGATGGCAGAGAAGTGCCACTGGCCCCAACAAGTCTGCCCATTCTTGTTAGCTTCATTTCTTGCTGCAGAAGCTTCTTGGTCATGCCTTTGCAACCTCAAGGCTTGACTTCTGTATTGCTCTCTACCTGGGGTTCTCTGGGAGTATGGTGCTCCTCATGAAGCTAATGCAACATACTGTGGCTAGGTTGATCACCGTGTCATCATTTGTGTAACCTGGGTGCCATGTACCAGCAAGCTACTACCCCTGCCTGATGGCCACAAAACAGGTTGAGGGGCCTGGACTCTGTTCTAATGGTGATTGGGGGGGGGGGGTTCTTTCTCAAGATAAAAGTAAAATAGCATGGAGCCTCCACCCAGAGTAAAATATATTGGCCAGATGTTTGTGTAGTACAACCTCCAGGATGCTGTACCTACACACCTACCCTTAAAGTCACCCCACACATGGATTACCATAAGCCAACTTAACACTGTGTGTTGTATGCAGTTAATGACTATAACTAATAATATGCTCACAAACAGTATTAAACAGCAACAATAACAGTTTTATTAATGGGGAGAGGGGATTAGGAATGCAATAACCAGCAATTTAACATACAACGAGAACAGCAACAGTTGTAACAGTGCCCAACCCCAACAGCAGTACATAAGCCCACCTCCCCACTGGTACCAGTGTCCCTAGCAATCTACCTGGGTACCAAGTTGAAAGTGCAGACCTATTTGTTGCCATGGGTTGGCCCATATTGGGGCCCTGTGAAATAATTGACTTGACATGTAACTTAGAACTGGCTATTTTCCCAGACAGGGTAGTCCCTGCCCTTACTCAAGGTTCTGCAGCACAACAGTATGGGATCTGAGACTGTCTCCCTGTAACTGGAGTTCCTGATGGCAGCAGCAGGCAGTAGGGGGACTGAGAGTGACATCTTGCAGCTTTTCCCCTTCAGGTGGTTGTGGGTTTTCACAGCTAGTCACCTTTAGAATGCCTTCTGCCAGACGCTGTGCTGGGCCAGTCTCAGGGACCATGATCAGCAGGCACACCTCTGGGGAGATGAAGAGCAGGACAGGCCAGTAGCAGTGCCAGGGCAATTCCTCAGATGGTCCTGATGGGTGTAGAGCTTCTTCCATGATGTGGGTTCAAACAATCTCTGGCTTTCTGTGGGCAAAAGACAAAGCTTTGTGGCAGATTTGCTGCACTTTTTGGCAAGCAGTGCATACATTCCCTTGGTGGGGCTTCACACTCTTTGGCAGCAACCATTAGTGTTTTCTGGCTCTCCATGTTGTAGGAACCAAAAGGACTTCTCTCCAGGCTGGTCTCTGTCTCTGGAACCACTCTGCACTCTGGATATGCAGTCCCAGCCCCCGGGCAGACAGAGGGCTATTCTAGGTGCTAAATTATCTTCACTCAGCAGAAAATGGAATTCTGACTCTCCCAGGCTATAGAAAATCTTAGCAGGTCTCACTGCAGCCACCACTTGAAGCCATGGGCCAGCTTCACAGAGCCTCTACTCACTGACACACAATTCCCTTATGTACTCCAAGAAGCCTCCGCCACCAACTGCCCCAAGCTGTAGCTATCTCTGGGATCTGAAGACAAAATGACAGCTTCTGATTGGCTGCTCATGGCTGTTCATCATTAAGATTAATAAACATTAGGCCCCCTTGATGCCTGATTGGTTGCTCATTTGGGCACCAAGAACCCAATTCTTAGCCCTTCCCAGGAGCCATATCTGCAGGTCCTTGGACTCCTTGAGTCCTGATTGGCCGACAGCGGGGTCAGGGGTCACAAATATGGCTGCTTTTACACAGTTTATTTACTGTCCCATACTTTACAGTTTTTTTGCGAGCTTCTGTGGGACTTTCGGTTTAAGTGCCCCCAATATCCATTGTCTGACCCTCTGCCCTAATGTCTGGTGGCAGAGTGTTGCTTTGAAGGGGTTTCCCCTGCCTGTGTTACCTTCCATAATGCATTGCTCCCCAGGTGGCAGGCAGGGCTCATCAATATTCAATAGGCGCTGTTAGGAGTGTCGGGTGCAATCTTTTCTTCTAACAGCTGGAACTTACAGAGTGCTGCCTATCCAAGGCAGAAACAGGGCTTATTGTTTCCTGGGAAACACTGAGGACTGTCCACCCCTGCCTTCTCAATCCATTGTCTGGGTGTCCCATGCACATGTAACCCCCTTGTCACCCGGGGTTACTAGAATCACACTTAGATCTAGTGGCAGGCAGGGAAAGGCAGCTTGTAAGACACCAGTTAAATGGGTTTCACACTGTCTCACTCTGTCCTCAGTCTCAGCTGAGCTGGAGGGATGACATCAAATAGAATTCTGGCAGCAGCATAAGCCACAGTGGAATGTTGCAGCTGGGAGTTAGGTTGGAATGTTGGAGGTTTTCAAAATAGTCAGCAGTAGTCTTGTGGTAGACTCAGTGAAGGGAGGAGGTGCACTGCAGTTAGTAGCCCCTCATAGCTCCAGCTCTGTTCAGAGCTACCACAGGAAGAGGGTGTGTGTTCTCGCCTTAGAAAAAGACACAGAAGAATACTTGCTGAAGTGGTTGAGTCCGTTCCCCAGTGGGTTCCAGTGCCTCATCTCTGAGAGGGATGGGGGGAACCAGACCAGCTTTTCAGGGGCAATCCCCTGGCCCTGCTGGAGGAAGAAAAGCTGCCTGATGAGAAGATTTGTGCTAAGGCACCAGAAGTATGTTTTTTTCCTGTGAGAGAAGCCCTGGGGCACCTGCGAACCATGGTGAGTCTGCTCTACCAGAAAGTCTATGTTTTTACCGAGACTGTAGTGTAAAGTATCTGCTACTGTGGTTCAGGAAAGGACAGCCAAGTACAGTGCTTGTTTATGGCTTGAAATGCATCTAATCAGTGGGGGTCTACAGGGATGGACATAGCCACTTATAGAACGCTGCAAGTCAGGACACCACTTACCAAAGACAGTAGATTGTTAAATGTGATATACATTTTGAGATAGCGTTCTACAAACAGAGAGTCTAAAAGGAAAGGTGTTGACTCCAAATGAATGGCCGGGAATGGATTTGGGGACTAGAGGTGGGAGAACCCCCATCTGGAGTAACTAGATTTACCTCCACGGATTCACTTTGGGCACCTATAGCTTTCTCCCAGGCACTTGGCCAGTGTCTGCAGAAAGTACCCAGACGTGGGATTAAGGATGTGTGTTTTTTCCTTAGAGTTAGGAAGTGCTCATGGGTGGTTGAGGGAGCCACCAACAGAAATGTTCATGCCATATGGAAAAGCATACCAGAGCTGGCCAGGGGCCATGTCAGGAAATCCAGGATAGACAGAGTATCAGTTCGGATTGAGAACCCAGTGTGTTCAGAATCTGAGGGTGAAAGTTTTTGTGATGATGAAGAAGATGTGTTCTGACCTCTATAGTTCTGCATAACCAGTGAGTGTAGCCCCGTGGAGGTCCATCTTGCTTTGTATTCCTGTGTGTAAGTGATTAAATGCCCCACTTTAGAATCCCACTCCTGGTTTGGACATTCTCAGTTCTTGCTTCCTGTGTCCAGAATTACTTTAGTGCCCCTGTCCAGAAGTGCAAACCTAGCCCTGATGTCAAGCAAATGTTTTCTCCCCGAACCCAGGATAACCAGGTAATGGGTTACAAAAATGGAGGCACCGGGCGCACAATAACAACAAAACCCTAACCCGACACCTGGTTACACACACAATTCAGAGGTCCTGCACCAGACAGGTAACCTATTTTCTGAGAAGTGACCCTCTGGTGGTGATCTTCAGATGTTTCAGGAGACAGTAGTCAGGGAAGGAGGAAGAGGGCTCCCGTATGGGCCAGGAGTGCAGTCTGCACCAGCTGGAGAGTCCAGGAGCCACATCACTAGCTGGGCAGGAGAGTGCTTTGGGCCTGATACAGGAGCTGCAGGACAATGGCTTGAGCAGTGACCAATTGGGTTACTGCAAATGGAAGTGCGCCACTTTCAAGCACGGCTGGGCTGTTGAAAAAGCCCGGGGACTAGCTGCAGGAAGAAGTTTCAGGAGACAGTTGGGGAAGGAAGAAGAGGGCTGCCATGTGGGCCAGGAGCGCAGTCAGTGCCACTTGGACAGGCCAGGGGCTGCATCATTAGCTGGGCAGGAGAGAGCTGTGGGCCTGATGCAAAGGAATTTTCCTGCCCTCCCACCCGCACCACCTCTTTATTAAATGGGGAATAAACTACTCCCTGTTGCCACTCGAAACCAATAGGAAAGATCAGAAGGCGGAGTAAAGTTGGAGCTGGAGCATCGGAGACATAGACAGAGACAGTCGAGTGTGGGCTCTGCTGGGAACAAGGTACTGTAATGCTAGAATTCAAAGCTTTTTAGTCCAGCATTCAGGGGGGGCTGGGAAGTCAGCATAACAAGGCTTTGAGGGATTGACTAAAGTACTATGCACCATTTTCAGTAAAACAAGGATGTGAGAGACTGTTACTAGACTGTTAAATGAACTGAGACTCTGTTAAATAAATTGTGAAACAACAACATTTATAATGAAGCAGATAAGCATGCATTAGGGAGGGGTAGCTGCATGTAAATGGTATAAACTCTATCTGTTGGAGGCTTCATAGTTCATGCTGACAATCTTGGATTGAAAAGCGGTAACTGCAAGATAAAGTTAGGGAGGGGTAGCTGCATGTAAATGTTATAAACTCTATCTGTTGGAGGCTTCATAGTTCATGCTGACAGTCTTGGATTGAAAAGGGTTAACTGCATGATAAGGTTAGGAACTGAGTACCTGGGGTGAACGTTGGGGCTCAGCTAGGTTCTAAGGTTGGGGTAGCATTTCTTATGCAGTAGGTACAAGATCGGGAACATGGCACAAGAGGGTACAGGACAGTGCTCGAATTACAGGGCAGCCTGGGGGGCTGGGTCCCCTTGCTTTTTGGGAGGATCCCCTGAGTTCTTTGTAAATGAAAGGTGCCGGGGGGGGGCATGTTTTGGCCCCTTACTTCTCACTACTGAAACTGCTGATCTCCATTCAGTCAGGAACGCAAATTGCAGCAGCCCTGCCAGAGTAAAAATTAAAAATTAACACCACATTTTCCCTTTTAACAACCAAACGTGAAAAAAATAGCTTCCCCCAACCCATATCCACACAACCAGCACCCAAATGAGTTAAGTGATACTTGAGACAGATATTTATCTAAGTGGTAAAATGCCAGTTCCTTGACTGCTTTGATGGCCACCTCCCTGGAAAATAAATAAACAATAGCCTCCCACAGCTAAATATAGTATCCATAGCTGGCACCAAAGTTAGCCGGTGAGTTCTTTGCCAGCATTGTTCTATGCGAGGTCAGCTATATATATATCCTTGGGTAGTAAAAATTAAGCTGAGCTTGGTGAAACCTGTTACTTTTTGGAAACAAGGGCCAAAAACTACATTAAAAATGCTCTGAAAAGCCGGCCCGGTAGCTCTGAGGGTTGAGGCGCTGGACGCCACACCTCGCACCACACCAGCGACCCAGGTTCAAGAATGAGCCCAGGACACTGGGGGTCGGCAGGAGAGGGCAGAGATTGAGCATCCAGAGGACTGCTCTCCCTCTCTGAGGTGGGGGGGTGGGTTTCATGCTCTCGCAGTCTAGTGGCCTCTGGTGGTGCTGGGGGCTTACAGCTGTCAGGAGTCAGAATTAGTGGGGATTGGCTGGGAGGTGCTCCTGTGGGCATGCTCAGGAGGAAGCACACCACACGCTGGAGTGCATTTCGCTTCCCAGCCAATAGGGGGAAAACATGGAAAATCCCCTACAGCCGAGTGAGACAACGAGACCATCAGTTGCCCCGGCCACATGTCCAAAGTCGGCCGCAACTCCCAACTCTCCCCTTGGGGACTCGCAGGCCTCTTCTTGGGCAGGGAGAGCCCAGTGTCCTGATCCCGATGTAGCGACGGGAGTGATAGTTCAGACGGGCAGTGGAGCCGAGGAGCAGAGCATGGATCCCCGAGAGATGCCCCGGTTAGGTAGGTGCAGAAAGAGAATTCAAAAAAAAAGTGCTCTGAAAGTGGAGCCATAATACTGGGCATGTGCTAAGTTAGCAATAAGACACGACAGGGTGTGAACAGATATTATCGCATGTCCAGGAGCATAGTAAGGCATGAGGCCACAACAAGTATCCTGTTTTTAAAGCAAATGACCTCAGTAATAAGTAATGCAGATAAGAAATACAAAGCCGATGAGAAATATAAGCTGCTTTGTTTCCGTATATTATGTTTTCGAAAGTTCTTCTTGAGGCATCGGTGGCTCTTTAAGGGGGATGTATTTGACTACTAATAGTGAAAATGTAGGTGACTGAATTTTGCAGGTATGGGAGTCAAACAATGGTGTGATATTTTTCTGAATTGATGAGGGCATGGCACTACCTGTAACATGTGTATTACAAGATTGTCTCTGACAATATTATATTGGCTTCCAAAGTTATAACCTGGGAAGTATTTTAGCTTCCCCAAAACTGGAATGATTTTCAAATTTTGACCACTGAAGTTTTTGACATCAATCATCCAAAATTAACTGAATCTCAGAGACCATACTGTATAGCAATCTTATTTAGGAAATAAAGAGGATGACATATATGTATGTGTGTGTGTGTGTGTGTGTGTGTGTGTGTGTGTGTGTGTGTGTGTGCGGGGGGGGAGTCCTACGGATCCATCCAGAAGTTTAATTTAATTTTTTTTTACTAGTCTGCCTATCATCATAAAGCACAGATCATGCTTTGGTTGTCCCTTAACAATAGCGGACTGAATCCCTTCCCCCTCTGTTTTTATTGCCTGCTGCTCTAGTGCTCTGCTGCTGTGTCCCTTTGGCTGGCACGTGCGCAAGCAACATCTTGTGGTAGCAGCACTGTCAGAGGTGTGTCAGTGTTGTGGCCAATGCAGGGGATGCTTTAGTGGGTGTGTCCCTCAGCCACCAATCAGTGAGCATGCTGGTGGTGATGACAGCAGTTTCAAAGACAGCCACAGAGTTGAAAGAAATCTGCTGCTCCAGTGAGGTGCAGTTTCCTCATTGGAGCATCAGATGACAAAGCGCAGTTACTTGCCTTTCCTGGTGAAACATTCCAATAAATATGATGGATCCTGCTGCCCGCCGCACAATCCCCACAAATCTGACATCGGAGATGCCCAGTCCCCATGTCAGCATGCCCCCCAGCTCAATTTGTTTGCCGACGGGGGTGTTCAATCTCCATTGGCATCATGTCCCTCCCCAAATTCGTGGCACACTGGGAGCCCACCCCAGTGTGCCCAAAATCTTTTTTTTACCTGTAAATAAACAAAACCTTCCCCCAAAGTCCATTTTTTTACCTGTTAAAAACAAATGGTCCATCATAGTACACCGCACCTCCCCAACCCACACCCACCTCTCGCACCCCTCCCCACCTCCCAACCCCATACTTACCTCCGGAGGGCCAGTGCTGCGATCTTCTGTGGAGCAAGAACACGTCTGAACTCTTCATAAGCCAACCGAGAACTGAACAAAATGCGGTAAGCTTTATAATGGCAGGCAATGGGGGGTTTCAACTTAGGTGGATATCGCAGCCATTTTTGGGAATTTTGGTACCAGATTTTTAAAATCCGGTTCTTGGGACCCCACCTTATCAACACATGCACTGTCATCTTGTTACTCTGTCCCGAAAGGTAATTTTGCGATCACTGAGCGGAATCACCTTTTGGGACTGATTAACAAAATGACAGTGCCACTGTTCATGAGGTGGGGTCCCAAAAAACCCATGTTGTAAATTTGGTGAACAAGTTCCAAAAAATGACTGCATTATGAGCGTGCGTAGCGCAGTCTCCACGCACGCTCGTAACTTCAAAAATGTTTCATATTTTCACTCCAGATTTTCAACATTGCAATTTTTTACCTCCTTATGAACAGTACAGCTGTCATTTTTCATATCCTGCCTGAAATGTGTTTTCACACCTGTAGCACACAATGGCGAGGGTGCTGTGGGAAATCAACTTTCGGGACAGAGTAACCAAATCACAGTGCTACTGTTCATGACGGGAGGTCCCAAAATGCCTATATTGAAAATGTGGTTAAAAAATTCCCAAAAATAATTGCATTACGCGTGTGCGTTGCGCAGTTTCTGTGCACGCTCATGACTTCACCAATTTTTCATATGTTCACTCCAGATTTTCAACATTGCCATTTTTGTACTGCTCCTCATGAACAATACAGTTGCCATTTTTCACATCCTGCGCGAAATGTGTTTTCGCACCTGTGATGCCAAATGGCGCAGTTGCTGTGCAAAATCACCTTCCGGCTAATGAACTGATAGTGCCACTGTTCATGAGTTGTGGTCACAAAAAGCCCATGTTGAAAATTAGGAATGAAAATATCAACAAACGCCCTGGGCGTTAGGGTGTCCAACTGTAACGCCCCACCCTGTAGAGTCTGACAGGTGTCAGGTGTGTGACTTGGGATTGTCAGCTGTAATGCTCATGCCATTCCACCCCCACCCCCACCCTTACTTGGTATTACTTACTTGGTATGAAAGAACAGAAGAAGGCCAGAGCCCATTGAGACTGTTCCCCACACTATGTGGGACATTATTTATCTATTATCCCTCAACCAAATATCTAATTTGTTTGCAGCCAGTGACAGGCATCGAGGTGTGCCTTGGAGTCTTAGGCCCCAAAGTTCACCCCATTCTCCAATACTTCACCCATCTCAGCGTATTTTCTTATGGAATGGGGTGAGCATAAGGCCAGAAGAGCCCAAGGCACACTACTACACTTGTCAGTGTCTGCAGGGTAGCGTGAGGCAAAATGGTGTCAGCGTTATGGTCGATGACCCAAAGGCACACCCCAATGCCTCTCAGTCTCTGCAGGGTGGGGGTGGGATTGGCGTCAGTTCAATACTTCACTGCCATTCCTATTATGCATCTCTCTAACTCTTGCACCACCAATGCTAATGCCAGCAAGACAACAATCAGCATTGACAAATGCTTGTTTTTCTTGTGCTCAGATCAGAACGTGAGCTTGTATGATAATAATCCTTTGCATAAGCTGCCTTGCTTGTCCACTTCTTATGATAGGGGTATGGTGGGTATTTTGCAGGCAGTGGGCTGGCTAAAAATCCTGGGCGTTGATGTTGGTGGAAGAAAGGGGTAATTAACAAAGGGAGTAAGTGATCTGGGGGATCTGTTTCACAGAGTGTGAAAGAAATGGGGAGTGAGAAGCAATCCACTTTACAAAAGAAGCAAACCATGCAACTTCATAAACAGTTTAATTTTTAAAACACACTTGCAGGAAACAGTAACATCCTTATCACAGAATGTTTCATCCTGGTGGGCTTTAACGTATCTTACTTAGCTATACGATGCAGAAAAATGCACATTTTACAGTGACATTTTAAAAAATGTCATGGGGAGCATGCCCCCAGACCCCCCTAGCTTTGTAAGGATTTTTGTCCCCCCTTCACTGACTCTGCACACACCTTTGAACATGGGCTGTAGGGCCCCCCTACTTTTTTCAGCATAATTCGAGCACTGGTATAGGGGACAGAGGTGGGAATGGATCAAGATGGAGGATAGTGGCAGGAGGTATAAGGGGCAGAGGAGGGGAGCATACCAGTGGGAGGGTCAGTGGCAGAGTAGGAGGGGGGATCAGGGGAAAGGGGTAATGGCTGGGGGAGGATCATGGGGTGTAATAGTTGTGGAGCAGCCATATGCATGAGCACTCTGTGGAGATCGGAGGAGTGCCCAGTTTGTCAACGGCTGGTGGAAGGGGGCTAGAGGCCGAGATATCTAGGCTAAGAAGGGAAATATCTTGGAAAGAGAAGGACATGGAAAGGAGAAACAAAGAGGGAAACTGATTAGGGGAAGGAGACAAGTGCACAGCAGCAACACAAGGTAGAAAGAGCAGGTCACTCTGGGGACCAGGGGTATTGGTACCAGGAGAGGAGACAGGGGTGCAACGGGCATAAGTGGAAACATAACTGGGAGTAGACACACAACAGGCTCAAATAGGTATTGGCCTTTAGTGGAGATGGCGGATCAGGAAAAAGAAGACGGGAGGGTAGTAAAAAGAGACAAAGAGCCAGGTCAAGATGGGAAGACAAAGTCAGAGGTCAGGGTGGATCTTGATAAGGGGATGCAAGATAAAAGCATTGGGGGGGGTATTCTGAAGCAAATAAAGAATTATAAGAGGGGGACAAAGGGGAACAGACATGACTAGCAATGGAAATGGGAAAGCAGCAGGAGAGGACGGCGGAGGAGGATCAAGTCAGCAGGGTAGGGGGAAGGAGGATGAAAGGGTGAAATGCACTGATGGTAGGGTGGATGGGGGGACACACTGGTGGGGAGGAAGGGTCCGAAGCGAAAGGAGGGGAAGGTGAAGACAGGAAGGGGGCATTGAGAAAGGAGGGAAAGTGTGGGTTAGAGGTTGGGGGTGTAACAAGGAAGGAGGGTAAAACTACAATTCTGCATGTAGAGGTGGAACCTAGAAACAGGTATGGAGGAACAAGGAGGAGGGTGGTTTATTAGTGCTGGGTGATTCCATACTAAAAGGGATACAGTGGGGTAGTAGTGGGGAAAAGCATAGTCGCATCTGAGTTGAGGCAGTACCTGGGTTGACTGCAGGCAGGGCGGGGCAGGCACTGCTCAAGTGCGTGGGGGGGGGAGGAAGAAACCTCATGTAGTGGTACTTGTGGGTACGAACAACTTGGCTGGGGAAACGGTAGAGCTGGTAAGGGAAAGGTGTGAGGAACTGGGAAGGTTGGGAGAGTAGATGGGTGGATCAATGGCCTTTTCTAAAGTACTCCCAGTAGCCTGTGCAAGTACGATGAGAAAAGGTAGGATCGGAGCATTCAATAATTGGCTGAGCGGATGGTGTCGGTCCAAGGGGTATGAGATAGTGGGAGATTGGGGCAGGACATGGGACAACTCTGACCTGTACGCAGGGGATAGGTTACATTTGAGCAGGGAGGGGAAGGGGGTATTAAAGCAGAGGATAGAGGAGTACATAAAAACAAAGGTGGATTTAAACTAAGAAGGGGGGGTGGCAGGTGGACAGCCGATAGGCAAGGCACCTGGGGAGGAGAGCCAAGTGAGCTTACCCCCAAGCTATAGGGGAAAGCAATAGGGAGGGGGCATAGGGGGAGGGAAGGATCGGGATAGGGAGGGGAAGAGAACAGGATGGAAGGTGATCTTATTAAATGCGAGGAGCCTAGATAACAAATCAGCTGAACTGCAGGCTCTATTGGCATTGGGAAGGGTGGACATTGCAGCAATCACAGAAACATGGGCCACCCAGAATTATGATTGTGATATGATGATTCCAGGGTATAGATTATCCAGAATAGATAGGGCTAAGGGAAGGGGGGTGGCAATCTACATAAGGATGGGGATAAGGTGCATAAGGGATGAGGGGGAGGAAGGTAGGATGGAGGCCCTATGGATGCAGTTTCAGGACACTAAAAGTAGGTTACTGAAGATGGATGTAGTATACAGGCCACCAGCTCAGATGGAAGACCTGGACAGGGAGTTAGCAGAGCAGATTAGGAGAATCTGCAGGAAGGGGAGCACAGTGGTGGTGGGGGACTTCAATCTACCTGGGGTGGATTGGAGCACCCCAACCACCATGAGTTCTAGTGAACAGGTCCTCTTAGAGGCGATTCAGGACAGCTTCCTGATACAGTTGGTCCCTGGATCTACTCGGCTGGATAGGATGCTGGACCTTGTGTAGTCAAATGGGGAGGCTGTAAGGGACCAGAGGGTGGAGAACCCATTAGCTGGGAGTGATCATGACTCAGTGTGGTACATGCTCACCATGGGCAAGGAAGCAGCAGGGACAGGAACCAGGGTGATAGACTTTAGGGGGGCGGACTTTAAGAAAATGAGGGATATTTTGGAGAGGCATCTGATGGGAAGTCATCCACATTTGGATACAAGCCAAAATGGTACATCATAAAAAAGGGACTGGAGGATGCTACTGGGTCATGTGCTAAGATGCAGAGTAAGAAGAGAAGGGCTAAGAAAGCCAGCTGATTGGCACAAGAGGTCATGGAAGGGGTGAGGCCGAAGAGAGAGCAGCATTCTAGAGGTTCAAGAAGTCATGGGGAGGGGGAGGACAGGCAGGAATATACAAAGAAGTCCAGAATGGTTACCAGACTTGTCAGAGCAGCCAAGGTGTCCCAGAGAGCTGAGGCTGGTGCATAGCATTAAACAGGGAGAAAAGGACTTCTTCAGATATAGAAGGGAAAAATGGAGCTGCAAGGACCAGATAGTGAGGATCAGGAAGGACAGTCAGTGGGTGGAGAAAGCGGAGGAACAGGCAAAGGCGCTCAATGAATACTTCTGTTCTGTATTCATGAAAGAGAAAGGAGGAAAATACCTCAGGACGGGGGGAGTGGGCAAGGGAGGGGAGGGGGTGACCGATGTAAGGATCACCAGAGGGCAGGGTACTGGAAGGTTTGAAGGCACTGTGGACAAGGCACCTGGTCCAGATGGCATGAACCCCTAAGATGCTCAAGGAACAGATCCTTGATCCTGGCAGAGGTCTTGGCGGGGCCACTGGCTGGCCTGTTCAACACCTCCCTGGACACAGGATATGTACCACAGGACTGGAGGATGGCGCATGTGGTTCCCATCTATAAAAGTGGCCCAAAGGTTGAACCAGTCAATTACAGGTCCACGCTTTGTAACCTCCCGCCTTGATTACTGCAATGCCCTTTACCTAGGGCTGTCAGGGGTTGATATCCACCACTTGCAGCTAGTGCAGAATGCGGCAGCCAGGCTTTTGACTGGTATATCTAGGTCTAGTCATATTACGCCTGTGTTGCGTGGATTGCACTGGCTGCCGGTTCTGTGGCGGATCACCTTTAAGGTCGGGTTACTGACCTATAAAGCTCTACATGAACAGGGACCCCAGTACTTGCAAGATCCTGTTACTCTCTACTGCCCCCCCCCCGCTCACTCCGATTTGCTGACAAGGGATTGCTAGATATTCCAAGGGTTTGGTTAAAGACATCTGCGGCACGTGCATTTTCCTATGCTGCCCCTTCCCTGTGGAATTCTGTACCTCGTCAGATAAGAGAATGCCTGACTGTCTCGAGTTTTAAATCCTGAGCTCAAAACATATCTGTTCTCTAAAGCTTACTCTGAAGGATTTTAAATGTGATTGTTTAATTTAATCTAATTGCATGGTTTTAATGTGTTTATACAGCGCTTTGGTTCTGAAAAGCGCTTTAAAAGTAAAGTTTTACTTACTTACTTTACTTACAGACCAGTGAGCCTCATGTCAATTGTAGGCAAGCTAATGGAGACAATACTAAAAGAGAGGCTGGTTACATTCTTGGAGGACAATGGGCTCCAGGACGGTCACCAGCATGGGTTTGTCTCAGGCAGATCCTGCCAGACCAACCTCACTGAGTACTACAACTGGGTGATGAGGGATGTGGACAAAGGTCATGCGGTGGATGTCCTATACTTCGACTTCAGCAAGGCCTTTGATTCTGTACAGCTTGGGAGGTTGGGGGTGGGAACAAAGATGGTAAGGTGGATCCCGAACTGACTGAAGGGAAGGCAACAGAGGGTGATGGTGGAGGGGGGGGGAACTCTCATCACCGGGAGAGGTTACGAGTGGGTTACCACAGGGATCACTGTTTGAGATATTTATTATTGACATCTGACACGGGATCCAGAGTGAGATCAGTCTGTTCGCAGATGATACCAAGATGGGAGCCATTGTTGATGACATCGAAGGGTGGAAAGGGCTGTAGGAGGACCTGACTAGCTACAGAAGTGGTCGGAAACATGGCAGTTGGGGTTCAATGCTAATTAGTGCAAGGTACTACACTCTGAAGCCAGGAACCAGAGGAGGAATTACCCGTTGGGCGGGGTTCAGTTGGAAAGCACTGAGGAGGAAGAGGACATGGGAGAGCTTATTACAGGGAGCATGAATAACTCCGCCCAATGTAGGAAGGCAGTGGCAAAAGCCAACAGGATACTGTGGTGTATAATGAGGAGAATATCCTCTAGAAGTAGGGAGGTGACCCTTCCCCTGTACAGGTCACTGGTCAGGTGCACCTGGAGTACTGCGTGCAGCAGAACAGGTGCTCATTCCTGAAGAAGGACATCAGGCTGCTGGAGTGTGTGCAGTGCAAAGCAACAAAGATGATCCAGGCTCTAGGGGGCAAACCCTATGAGAACAAGTTGAGTGAGCTCAATATGTATTCTTTGGAGGAGAGGAGAGATAGGGGGAATATGACTGAGACCTTCAAGTACTTGAAAGGGATAAACAAAATGAGTACAGAAGGGATTTTCCAGTAAAGAAGAGGGAGGGACACGAGAGAGCATGGACAGAAATAGGAGGGAGGAGATTCAAGAGAGAAGTAAGGAGACATTTTTTAATGGAGCGGGTAGTGGTAAGGTGAAACACTCTACCTGAGGAAGTGATATCCTACAAGACAGTGGGCAGCTTTAAGAGAGGATGGGACAGGGTGAGGGTGGGGTAATGGTGAACAGGGGAGGGGTGGGTGGGGCAGCTGCAAGGTGAGGGAGCTAGCTCGCATTCGAGCAGACTCGATAGACCACGAGGCCTGTTTCTGCTGGCATTTTTGTATGTTCGTATGATCTGCTATAATGCAGGTAGAAGGTACAGTCTCTAACTGCTGCAAGGGTTCTCCTTACTCCTATAGTTACAGGGGGAGTGCATTTTTGCAGGACTGCATTTTTACAAGGACAGCATTCTGTAGTGTGCTGTGCCTTGTGTAGAAAATGTACTGTAACTTGTGTGGAAATCATACTGTGAAAAGGGTTACTACTGGCATTATTGCTGGCTAGCTTTGTGTTGTTTAACTCCTGAATACATTAACTGCTTTATTTTGCTATTTTTTTTCCTCTAAACTAAGACATCAGGTGGCAAACGTATTGTGATTATAGATACTGATAAAAACATTGCTGGTAAGCTTTGTTTAATTTAGCACCTTGCTGCGCTAACTGATTTTACCTCATTCGATGCTGTGTAGCACATATACTGTGATGGGGAATATGGTTGGAAGTATTGCTGGCTAGCTTTGTTGTGTTTTACAGCATTATATCCTAAATACCTAATACACACTTTCTGCCTAAATACTGTATTTTGCCTTACTTCTGCAGTAACCATCACAGCAGCAATTAGGTAGGCTGTGATGTAGTAAGTAAAGTAAAAAAATTTATTTTTAAACAGGAACGTCATTTGAACTTTGCAGTCCAGTTTGCAAGACAGTCCTGTGTACAAGAACAAAGTCACACCTGACGAGGCAAATTAAAAGGCGGTCAGAAAAAGGACACCTTTTTTCAAACTGTGAAAGGATATATATATATATATATATATATATATATATACCACAACTCAATCTATCTCAGTCCACTCACTCAAGGCAGGGAGGAACTCAGGAAGGCTACAACTGCTAGCCACAGGAAGGGAAGCAGTTACCTTTCACCTCATCAGGACAGCAAACATGGGGTAGGCAGGCTAACATCTCCTCTGCCTCCTCGCTGCGGCAGCAGGTGCCGTTAGAAGTGTTGGGTGCAGCCTTTTCTTCTGGTGGCTGGAAAAGGCAGAAACAGGGCTGATTGTTTTCTGGGAGACACTGAGGGTCTGCACACCCACTCCTCAACCCATCCACCCCAGGGCCCATCTAGCCTTATAGACAGACAGACTATGCCCCTCTGCCTCCTGGAAGAGGAAAGGGTACGTACCATTCAAGACAAAACCATATGAACTAAAAAAATCTCTTCTGCCTTTCGTCCACCACAAAGACCTCTTTTACTCTTTACCTTTTGTCTGCACAGTACTCAGAAAAACTCTCGAGGAGGAAAAAAAAACTTTATTTTTTGTATTCTTCTGTCTGCATAGTTAAACAAAATGGACATCATAAATTGCCAGCAATGTGGGGCATTCTTCCACAGAGTACACTTTCTAAGGTTGGTCACTACCCACCATGCTGGTTCATAGACAAACTAAAGTGCCAGCTCAGAGAAGCCTGGGCTCATATTTTTCACCTCCATAACTTACTAAGCAGCCAAGGCCCATCAGACTCTTCTCAATCATGACATCCTCACCAAGAAACCACTCCACACCCACATTCAAAAATGGGCAGCGGGGAGTGGCATGTGGTGAGGAGGAGAGGGGACAAACACAGCAAATCAGGTAAACAGCACAGGGATCAGGGTCCACTAATCCAAACAACTAACAGGTTCACATCTTTGGCTACTGTGGTGAGCAATGGCTACAGTAAGGGGCCAATAAAAAAATAGTCTGATTGCCCAAAGGGAAACAACAAGGAGAAAAGCTCCAAAGCATCGATCTTCAAACGGGGCAAAAAAGTGATCATCATAGGCAACTCCATGAGCAGAGGAGTTGAGCATCACCTATGTCAGGACAGAGATACTAAGGTGGTGGTCAGATGCCTTCCCAGAACTTCCACAAGAAAGGACACTGACCACATCGCCAAGATTCTAAAAAACAAGAGAACTGCGCACGCGTTTTTGTCCACATAGGTACAAATGATCTCGCGGGCCAAATGGTGGACGAAGCCAAAAGGCACATGTCACAATTAAGCAAAAAGGTAGTCTCCACGGCACCCATCATAGCCTTTTTGGAAGTTCTTCCAGTGTGGGGGAAAGGAGGAGGAAAGCATAAAATCAGGGAGACAGAAATCAAGGAACTAAATATATGGCTTAAAGGGCAAGTAAACAAGCTGTTTTCCTTGCATGTTGCAGTTAAATTAGGCACAGTTTCCAGGCAATAATCCTCCAGTTTACATACCCCGGTAATCCTGTGTGTTTCCTTTCATTTTTGGCACCATAATTTAACTTTTAAAATTCAGTACGTGCTTGCCCTATTGCCACAATGTTTCCTCGGCGCTGTCCTACAAACCGCACATTCGCATTGAAACATTCATGGCTGTGACGTACTTGGAGCATATGGCTCTGCAAGACTTCGATGCGCTGCTGCCCAATCAGTAGTAAATGTAAAACTGGCAGCACACCTCTTTCTGTTGTTTTACTAATGAATATGCACTATGTGGTCATGCGATTTATTTGTGTGGTTGAGCGTTTGTGCCTGCTTTCAAAACTAAAATGAAACCTAATCCAAAGACAGGTAATACTGGTAACAGATAAGCAAGTTGCTGATTGTCTGATCATGTCATTCGTGCTCACGATCTTTGTAATGGTAACCCAAATTCTAATCAATACAATGCTAAGTTATTTTTAAATATTATTGTAACCTCTAGGTGGCACTATCCCACAGGCTACTACCCCTGCCTGCTTGACTAGTAGCAGGTTAAGGGGCTTAGGTTCTGCAATAGGTGCCTCCACCCGGAGGTCATGGTTGGTAGTGGTCAAACTAACCTCTGCACAGCCCTCCAGGACACTGTAACCCCCTTTCCCTTCTAGTGGCCTGAGCAATATACGATAATCACTTTCACAGTACCTTTTATACACCATACAAGTACCCACACTGTTTTCACTTACCACCAGGGCTGGTTCCTCCGGCTCGACCCTGAGGACCCCCTGAAAAACAAGGTTATGCACAGCAAATAGCAACAGGAACCACAGTCAGGTTAAATGCAGAAAAGTTCAGATCTGATTTATTCAGGGGACTTGAACAAGGAAGGGGAGTAATCAGATTGATTGGCTTAAAGGCTATATTAATCAAACAGTTATGTATACGCTTTAAGTCCCCACACACTCACACCTCTGGGTACCCAGGTAGGGAGACGATGGGCTAGCCAGGAACGTTGCAGCTGGTTGGAGCCCTGTGATGGAAGAATGCAACATGCACAACACACACTATTTGTAATCCGGAGCCGGAGGGCTCAGTTCTTGAAAGAAAAAAGCAACCAATCAGATGACAACACTTTAGATTTAGCTGTTGTTGCAGGGAGCTACCCTGATGTTTACTCACGATACCCAATACTGGACACAGGCCGGATGAAATCGAAACTGCAGGTTGTTGAGCTGGAGTGAGTGCCCGGAGAAGTGGAGCCCACACGAATCACCAAGGCTTCATTCCTGTTCAAGTGTTGAGCAGGGGGGCTGATCCCCAGGCAGGTCTCTCATCGATGGTTTTCTCTGTGCAGCGGGTAGTCAGACTGGGCCAGTGTGGCAAGGCCCAGGCCCAATGGAAATGATTTTGGATTCAATCTGTGGGGCTGGATGCAGCTTCCAGCAAGCCGAATACAGTTCAAATCACAGTGGGGAACCAAATCGTGACCCACCAGCAGCACACAGCACATTTGCATGTAAGGAAATTCTAATGCAGCTTCCAGCATGCAGAACACAATGCAAACCACAGTGGGGAACCAAGTCACTACCCACTATAAGCACACAACACATTCACATATAAGGAAATTCCACTGTACCAGGAAAAAGGCTCTCTGGTCGCAATTACAGAGCCTCTGCACAATCCGGCAGTTCAGAGGTGGCTAGAGGTCCAGACAGGCCGATCGCATTCAGCAAATCTTCAGTTATCTTCAGGTAGGAGCCTGGTCACAATTCAGTGGCTTACTTCACTCTCCAAGTTCGGATTCAGTCTAAAAAAGGCACAAGTTCCCTCTCAGGGACAGCAGACAGGCATGCAGGCCAAAACTCAGGCCTTTCCACAGTTCTCCCATGCGAATCTACGCCGGGGCTGCTGCTTGAATCATTCAAGCTGTTATCTCTTCACTTCCCAACTCAGATCTAACTGAAACTGCAAGCAGTGTGGGACATCCCCAAGATCCAAAAGGTTTGGTTGGCTGATCTGTCGGTCACAACAAGGGCTTCCGTTCCAGGTTATTTTAGGTGACAAAATGCAAAAACTACAATTCCTACAAGTTTTGACCCCACCAAGCCCCTGTAGGCAGGCTCCATTTTAGAGTCCCAAATGTACTGATTGGCCCATTTCAGCAGTCCAGGACCAAGATGATGGAAACAAACAGAACTATCCATGCTGCAAAGTAGGCAGGTTAGAACAAACTGCAATATTATTATTACTCTAACAAATGATCAGCAAACAAGAACAACTTCTAACAGAGCTCCTTTTTAGATTAATTAAGATTGCAATCCAGGCAGCCCTTAAAGAGACAGTACACAGAGGCTATACAGGCACTCTCTGGCAATGCATTTAATCTACTAAAACACAGAACACCAGCCTGGCAGTGAGCATTTAGGCAAGCTCAAGGGAGACTTTTCAGGAACCCCCATTTGTAGGGGGGTTACACCCTTCCCTGCCTGGAGAAAACTTGGCATCCGCGTCAAGTATGTACCATCACAATATCAAAAATGTGATATAAACGAGACATATATATCATTAGCTTGTTGCATTACTATACATTTCAATATACTTCACATTACTACATCCATATTGACAATATTTATGCAGGTTTCATACAAGTAATACTGATTCATTTAATAACTTCTTGTACATTAAACAATGTAAGAGGGGGCCCTTCCCTATCAGCTAACTTGGGGCTGGATGGGGCAGGGGCACCATGGTGAGATGGAAGAACAAGTAACCTGGAGTTGGCCGTCAAGCACAATTTGGGCAGTGAGCTTGGCGAAACATAAACCCTTTGTGAACCACATTGAGAGGCAAATCCACTGGTCTCCCAGGAAATCATAACTAAAGCGTAACACTGGCTTGACAGCTCAACAAGTCTTTCTAGGGGGAGCAACCACAGTCTCTGTACTTTCAGCACTAACTTTGGAGCTTCGTCACTTGTGAGGGGTGCCTCTGCATGGATAGGAATGTCCAAACTTGGAGCACTGTCAGCTCCTTGCTCTGTGTGCTGGTTCCACAACACTTTGCTTGTTATCTTCTGTTGGAGGCCCAGGTTGCTCATTTTGAGGAGGCTCTGGCACAATTAGGCTTTGCGGCACTGAAGGGGGGCTGTCAACACTCTCACATTGTTCTTCAAGTTCTGGTGTTGTCACCAGAGACTCAGACCATCAGCCCCTTCTTTGGGCAATTCACATAGTTCCACAAAACACAGAGAGTCCGCAACCTCAGACATAATACTTTGCACTTCACTTTCAGAGAGCATTGGCTCCAAGGATGAAGCTGGGGGGTTAGGCAGTCCAGAAGGCCCAGCTTCATCCCCACAATTAGTCATAGGGTTGCCTTGAAACAGCTGACTCAATTCATAGGCGGAGTAATAGACATTGTCACACTCACTTTCATCAGAGGTGGACTGACAGTAATTATCGTTCTGGGCCTGCTGCCGGAGAAACATTAAGTCTGTAACTACTGGGGTAGGTTGACTCTGTTTCTTTTTTGCAGCAGCACGAGTCACCACCAAGGGGAGTCAATCTCTGATGGTTCAGCCTCAATTATGACTTGGCCAATAGGTAGCAAGTGGTTATGGTACATGGTCTTGACAGCTTTGGAGCAATTCTCTGGGCGCTCCTTGTACACTTGTAAATCATTCAACTTTCCAACTACATGGGGAAGATGGTGCCACCTATCAGCAATTTTGTGTTTGCCATGCAGTTCCAAATTGCGCAACAACACACGGTCTCCAGGCCAAAGCTCTTGAGCCTTTACTTTTTTATCATGCCTCTCTTTGTTGGCAAGATTTCTTTTGGTGGCCATTGTCTGGGCCAGTTGATAGGCATGGTTCAACTGAGCTCTCAGTTTCTGTACATACTGTAGGTAATTTTTGATCAGAATAGACTAAAATCCTGCACTTCACTAAAACTGGCTTGAATGGCTTCTGAAATTTAAATTCAAAATTCTGATTTCAAAATTATTCAAAACCCCAAATTTTCTTGCAGCCTGGGCACCGGACTGGAGTCCGGAGTCCAGACGCTTTGGTCGGAAGTGCCCTAGACTTGACTGATGCTCAGTTCACTTTTATGTTTTCGATACAAGTTATCCACAACCTATCCCTATCCCTGACTTTTTCAGGCAACAAGGAAGTACAAAGGCATGAAGTTTTGCTACAACATCCTCATCCTTGCTTCCTCTCCTTGTTGAAGATATGCCTCAACAACCTGCTGCTGATGTTGTTGAAGCTAATGTCTACTCTTTTTCTGAAACAAACATGCAAGTTGTTGTTGACACAAGTACCAGCGATGCTTGGAGAGAAGGATTCAAGAAGCATATAGAGGAATGTACTGATTCAAATGTGTTAGTTGCTAAGAGCGAGGCAATAGTACAGAACATTTTTGACACTGCATCACACATTCGAAGGGCTATAAACAGCTTATACATGACCTCTACATTGCTAAAGGAGCTCGCTCTTGATACAACTGAATTGTCTGCTTCTGCACAGAATCACTATCATGAGCTTGACTGTGTGGCATTTTTTTGTATATTCCACCACTACAAGACCCCTTACCTTCTCTGTCATCTGCCAGACCCTTCGGTTGCTGCTGGTGCTGCTGGTGAGGACCCCATCTGAACCATGCGAATAACTAGTCGGACGCATAAAATAAAGAATAAGGCAGGTTTATTTGCTGTACTGCAGATGTTCTCTTCATGAGGACAAGCACCAGACTGACAAAATCTCTGACTGACAGGCATACATGGTACTGCCAGACAGTGCAACAATTAGATACATGCAGGTTCTAAGTGCTCCTAAAGGGGCGGCAGCTTAACATTAAGCCCCATGCTTAACGTGTGCTTCACATCACTGCTGGAACAGTGAATGTGAGCACCACTCGAACAAGCAATAAATCTATAACAGCTTCTAGGAAATATTTTTAAGAAAATTTGAAAGGCAAAAACATTTTTATGCATTACAAGGCATTAGATTTTACAAAACAGAACAGTATTCCGCTGCGGGGAGAACCTGTACTACACTGGGGACCAGTCAGAGTAGCACCAGAGAGGAAGGGAACACAATAGTACTTGAGACTTGGTCATGACACAAGCTCTAAGGTGTGGGGGGAGGAAAAGGGAAGAGAGGGAAGGGTAGCAGCAGAAAGATACCCAGAATGCAGGCTCACACTTTAATAACAGTTGCATAAACAACAGGTGGACTGTCCATGTAAAGAAACATTCCTAAGGGGAAAAAGTGTTAATGCAGGTAAATAGTACCATGGCAACAGGTGGAAAGAGAGAGGTACAACGAGATATTTACTGCAAACAGTTAAAACAGAAAATTAATTAGTCCCAAAACATTTCACTGAGTCTGATAACAGATGTTCAAGACCTTCGTTGTCTTTTCCGGTTAGTGGGAATGGAGGCATGCGTAGATTGCATTAGTTCCTGACAGGAGGGGGTCAGGTCATTAAAAGCGACCCACTATTGAATCCACACCACTTTACTCTGTAAGTGCAGGATCCATTGACAAACTTCTTTCTTAAGATCTTCTCGATCTGGTACACTGTGGTGTGTAGAAGAGAGTCCTGAGCAGAAGAAGGTTGAGAAGAGGAAGTACCAGGCAAATGATCTGGTAAAACAGAATCCAGTTGGAGAGTGTCAGGAGTGGGAAGAGCTGTAGGAACTAGATGCAGGTTGTCCGGAGGGATCTCAGCTTCAGAGAGGATGGCAGGCTCAAGGGCAGCTTCATTTCTGGGAGGACTGGGGTCGTCTGGAAGGTTGTTATTCAGGTACCCATGCTTTAGTTGGTTTATATGGACTTTGTTATGTACCAGCTTGCCATCCGACTTAAGTCACAGACGGACGTGGACCGGAGGAAGCTTTTCTATTATGTAGAAGGGACCAGTCCAGGGGCGAAGCAGTTTCTTGGTGGCGCTCGAAACAAGAACAGGTCGGAACAAATAAACAATGTCCCCAACAGAGAATGAAGGCTCATGCACCTGGCTGCAGACATTTTTTCATTGCCAATTTTCTTTGGCCCAACATGGTGATTTCAACTCGTCGGGCAAGTTCCAGCTGTTCCAGAAGAGGGATAATGAAAGAAGAAGCTGACTTGGGCACCTCTAGCAGTGAGAGATCCCTGTCCAGTGAAGTTCTTGGATGACGTCCATGGACTAAGAAGAAGGGGGTGTATTCTGTGTTGTTGACACAAGGGCTGGTATTGTATGCAAACTGCACAAAGGGAACAAACTGGTCCCAGGTGTTGTGCATCTCATCCAGATACTTGGAGAGTGTGCCAAGAATGGTGGACATTATTCTTTCACTCTGTCCATTGCATTGTAGATGGTAACTTGTGGTGTGTGTCTTTTTTATGTCGAGAAGTTTGCAAGTTTCTCGGACAATGGTGGACAGGTAGTTAGTGCCTCTATCTGAATGTAGGTACGATGGGGTACCATGATGACAAATGACTGCAGTGAGAAAGGCATTTGCCACAATGGTGGCTTTAATGTCTCTTAGGGGGATGAGCTCCAAATACTTCATCAGGTAGTCCACAAAGACAAGAATGTATTTGTTGCCAGAGTCAGAGCATGTTGGTAAGGGCCCAAGAATGTCCATGCTGACTCTTTGGAATGGTTCAGTGGCTACAGTCATGGGAATGATGTGTGCCTTTGTTGGTTTGGCAGGAGGAGGCCTTCTCTGGGAGCAGGGCTGGCAGGATTATATGAACTGGACAATGTCCCTGTTCATGTGTGACCAGAAGAAGTGAAGCCTTGTCTTTTCCAGAGTTCTGTGTATTCCCGTATGACCTCCCGAAAGTGGAGAGGCATGAGAGGAGAGAAGAACTTGAGGGACGAGAGAGGCTGGCACAACTAGCTGTACATGAGTTCTATCCGTGCGATGACCCTTGCTTTCCTTGGTCCAAATGTGAAAGAGTACACCGTCATTGAAGAAGTACTGTGAAGCAAAGAAAAGTACATCTTGGAGATGTTTCTTTTGTTGTGGTAAGGTTCCAGACTCTAAGTAGGAGATTATGTCTGTAAATTGAGTGTCAGTTCTTTGTTGCATTTTAACAGTTGTCAGGAAAAAATCAGATGTAGAGGAGATGAGGAGCTCTTCGGCTGCTTGCAGTAACTTAGGATTTGTGTGTCTCTCTGTAGAAGCAGTAGGGAGCAGCAAAGCAACCTGAGGTGCTGTAGGAGTGTCCACAGGAAGCACATCTGTGGCATGGAAGGGAAGAGCTTGTAAGCAGGATTCTTCATCTGTTGAAGAGGATGCAGAGGGATATCAACTCCAGCTTACACCATCAGCATTAGAGTGCACTCAACCTGGTCCGTATTGAATTTCAGAGTTATAGGATTGCAGCATGGCGATCCATCGGGTGAACTTGCCTACTGGCTCCTTCATTTCAAATAACCATCTGAGGGCAGAGTGATCAACGATAGCTGTAAAGGAGGAGTAGCAAAGGTAGCAGTCAAATTTCTTCACAGCAAATACCATGGCTAGACATTCTTTCTCTGTGATGCCATAGTTCTGCTCAGCAGAGGAAACAACTCATTCTGTTCCATCTTGAATTTGACAGAGCACAGCAGCCACTGCAAAGGAACTAGCATCTGAGTAGAGCTTGAATGGTTGGTCGAACCTTGGGTAGGCCAATACTGGAAAAGAGATTAGGTTTTGTTTTAAGGTGTCAAAGGCCTCTTTACATTCAGAAGTCCAAATATAGTCACATCCCTTTTTGGTGCGGGCATACAGTGGAGCTGCAATCTTGGCGTAGTTGCAAATGAACTTCCGGTAGTAGCTAGACAAGCCCAGAAAAGCTTGAAGGTCTTTGAGATTGTTAGGCTCTGGATAGTCTTTGACTGCTGAGAGCTTGTCTAGATCTGGAGAGATACCTTGAGAACTGACCACATGTCCCAGGTAATGAATCTGATGCTGTGCAAAACAACATTTTTCTGGGTGAAGCTTGAGATTGGCTTGTCTGAGACGTTTGAACACTTCTTGGAGATATTGGAGGTGCTCTGGAAAAGTTCTGCTGAAGACAATCACATCATCCAGGTAGACTAGGTAAGATTTCCAAGACAACCCACATAGTACAGCTTCCATAACATGTTAAAATGTGGCTGGACTGTTCCGAAGACCCATAGGCAGACATTTAAACTGGAAAAGTCCCAAGTGGCAGCACCATGCTGTGTATGGACGAGAAGCTGAATCAATGGAAACTTGATAGAACCCACTCTGAAGGTCTAGAGTGGTGAAGTAAGCAGGACTGGCCACACCAAGACTCTCTAAAGCATCTTCAGCTGTAGGCAATGGATGAGCGTCCTGCACTGTGTAGGCATTGAGTTTTCTGTAGTCTACCACAAAATGATACCCTTTGTCCTTTTTTACCATCAGCAAGCAAGGTGCACCCCAGGGGCCTGTAGATTCTTCAACTGTGTCTTGGTCAAGAATGTCTTTGATTATGTCCTTGAGGACTTGTTTCTGTTTATGTCCCACTTTGTAGGCTTGCTGACAGATTGGTTTCTGGTTGGGCAGTACTTTGATGGTGTGTTGCAGGATATCACAGCATCCGAGCTTGTTATCTGAACCAACAAAGACATCCGGGTAATTTTCCAGGAATTTCAAAAGTTGTTGCTTTTCCATTGGAGATGTTTGAAGTTTGGAAGAGGATAGTCACTGACTGAGGGGTAACTCTGTTGAAGTTGGAGTGGTCGTGATAGTATTGACAGGAGTAGAGTTGGTGGAACCAGGCTGAGGTTCTTGCATGAGATGGAGCTGGTCCCCTGAAGACAAGCAAACAAACTTTCTGATGTTGGCACCCTTTGAAATGACCACTGGCTCATCTGTGAAGTTGCAGCATTTTTGGAAGACTTCGCCATCATGCACTGCCAATAAGGTATTTCCCAGAAGGAGACCTGACGAATGCAGCACGGGGAATCCTGTGACAATGCCAACAACACCTTGTGGAAGTGGTTCACCTCAAATCTTGGCAATCAAAACCACTTCTGACTGAGGAGGCACAGTGACTGAGTCTATAGCTGTGAGTTGCCTCAGAGGATCTAGCAACAGTTTGCTTGAGGCAAAATCTAGGATGGCTTTGTGAGCTTTGAGAAAGTCCAAGCCTAGAATTATTGCAGGTTGAAGATCAGGCATGATATAAAACTTGACAGTAGCTTGCTGTGAGCCAAAGTGGAGCTTGAGATGGACCACTCCTGTGATAGGCACGGTAGCTGTACTGGCTGTGATAATGTACTTTATGTCAGCTGGGGAGACATTAGGTATGTGATGAATAGCTTGGTTGTCCAGAATACTGCTGTTGATAACTGATATTTCTGCTCCAGTGTCGACCAAGCCGTGCGTGGACCAATCTCCGATGGTTACAGGTACATAGTTTGCTAGGAGAGATGATCGGATGACAGGTACCTTTGCCCCTGGAAGTGAGAGTGTGCCAGAGTTCGCAGTTGGAGGAAGCATTTTGGTTGAATTGTGAGAGTCAGAGGGGCAGTTAGTTGCTGTTTTCCCCTGGTCCCGGGAGTAGTTGCGGTTATCTTGCTGATTGTGCAGTGCTGGGCACCTGTGGTTCTCTTGATTTCTGTTGTATTGTAGTTTTTGGCAGACAGGGCAGTGTGTCCCCTGAATCCACACCACTGGCAGATCACTGGTTCTCGTGAAGGCGGAGGTGGATGAGGTTGCTGTTGAATTGTGCGAAGGACGTTGACAGACGTAGTAGAAGAAGCAGTTCAGCTGCGGTGCAGAGTATTGATACTTGTAGTGAGCATCTCTATCACCGATTGCTGCTGCTGGACACATGTTGCGAGTGTGGCTAACTGCGATGACTGAGGTGCTTGTACACTGGACTGAGGTGCTTGTACACTGGTAGCCTGAGACATTGGTATGGATTGTTGTGCAAGTCGTGTCGCTTGGATTGTGTCCATCCAGGTTTCAGTTTCTGTTGGATTACATAAAGATGGAGTTGAGGAAGCAGTCCCCGGACAAAGGTGGTGATTTGTTCTTTCTCAGCTTTCTCTAGGCATTGGCATTGAGTCTCAATGTCCACAATGAAGGCTTCAAGAGATTCCGAGGGTTGCATGGTGCGCTCCCACAGCTGTTGCTCTAATAACCAGGGTGGGTGTGCTTGGAGAAAATGGGTTTTGAAGGTTGCGTACAGTGTGGCAGCATCTCCTGTGACTTGGTCTGGAACTGCGTTGAACCAGGAAATGGCAGTCCCTCTCAGAAACAAGTGCAAGGCATTGGAGATACACACAGGATCAGTCCAACCATGTAAGGAAATCCAGGCTTGGAATTGTTCCAGCTAGTCGACAGCGTCTTCATGAGGCAAGGCTGAGAAGGGTACTGGTTGTAGACTGATATGGACCGTGGACTGTGGTGAAATAGCTTTAATGTAGGCCAGGTCATCTTGAATAGCTTGCATAGCTGGTGATCCTTGAGCAGAAATAGAAGACTGAATGTCATGGAGGATTGTTTCGATTTTGTAGCCCCACGCCCTTGAGGTGGGTGAAGGTAGGACTCCGGTCGCTCCGGCGCCCATATCTATGTCGTCGTCAGACATTGTGGTTGGAGATGAGCTTCGTTTCACTGAGCGAAGATTGTGCAGGTGAGAAGGAGTTGCCGTCATGCAGGAGATAGGAAATGAAGTGCTGATCAAAATTTATTTTTGTAGACAAAAGTACAAATTTTTGTAGCAAAGTTCATCAATTGACGTCTTAATAAAAAATTCCCACTCAATTCTGTGTTGTTTGTTATTTAAATAAAGTTTTTTTTGCAAAAATCAGCTTTTTGTTGCAGTGTCCATTCATTTCAATAAGAATCCCATTGTTTTAGTCTATGTTTCTATGTTTTCAATGGAGTGAGGTCAATTTGCGCCCTTCCCAAGATGGCTGCCAAACTGTGACATGCAGTTCCAGTGGGGGTTTGACTGCCTGACTGTAGCAAGATGGCCGCCAGTAAAGGGGTCAAGGTTCACTTCCTGTCTTGTTGTTGTGATGCTGTGTTCAAAATGGAGGATTTCTTCCACGAGGCTGCCTTGCTGCTCTGCAATGTCCAAAATGGTGATTGCCACCCTGCTGTCCTTCCTCCCCACTGTAATGGTGGGAAGAATCTGTGGTGGACAGTGGCAAAAAGCTGGGGGAATTTACGGTATATGCTTGTTTTATTTTGCTGCTTTTTTTTTTCCCCTAGGCTGTTCTGCCTCCTGGTGATTTATCTCTTTGGCTCCTCCGTTTTATTGTCTTGTGCTCCTGATAGTTATACTGTGCCTTGCTGCAAGCTTCTGCTGTGCTTTATTTTATTCATGTCTTTGTCCCAGGCTTTGTGTTTATTTTATGTCCCCTGTATTCATGAATTACTCCAGTCTTTTTATGATTCTGCCCTTCCGTTTGTAGCCCAGGGTAGTACTGTTTTTTTTTTTCTCTTTTGCCCCCGATTTAGTTCACAGTGCTCTGGTTTGGGAACTGTGAGCCAACTGTAGCGTGGCTGGCAGCTTGGTGAGCTGATCTCTCCATTGCAGACCTCGGGCCATTATTCATTAATATTATTTTTCTTTATTTCCCCTGCTCCCTATTTATTTATTATTTTTTTGTTGTTGTTGTGGGCAGTTCTGAGTGTAGCCAAGCTGGGCAGAGGAGCGCTCCGTGCTGCTTTGTGGCTGAGGGGAAATAGCTTGATTTGCGCAGCCGCAGCGCATAGAAGCAGCAAGAGGCAGGATGGCCAAGCATGGAGCAGAGCTCCATTTTGGAGTAGCAGGACTGGCAGAAGGGAGGAAACAGTCTGTTGTGGCTGTAATTGGGCTGCTATTGAGGAGCCGAGGAGCCACAGACTTAGGCAGGAGGCAATGGAGGCTTGTGGAGCAGCGCTCAGCCATGTAGGAAGCTCGGTAGAGAGCCGGGCCACGGTCCCTTGTAGCATGGAGAGAAATGTATTAGTTCTTTTGTGGAGCAACTGGAGGGCTGACTGAGTACAGTTAGCTGGAGGAGCAAGAAGCGGCTGTTTTGAGGGACTTGGGTGAGTTGGGAGCGGGATTGCTCTTTGTGGCTGGAGTAGCTATTCAGGAAGAGTGGGCCTCCATGCTCTGATGTAGCTGTCAGGGATACCTCGATATCACGCTGGTGGCTGCGTGTGGTGGTCTGGAGCTGCAGTTGTGTGGAATGCACTCCGGACTGTGGGCTGTGCTTGTGGAGCTGGCTGGTTAGGCAGCTGAGAGTGGAGCTGATGCGGCAGTTGGGAGCCGGCATTAGGCGAAGCTGTGGTCGGGAGGAAGCAGGCCAGTCTGTGGGGGATTTCTAGTTCAGCTCAATGAAAACTGTGGACACTGTTGTGTGCTGGGGCAACCTGTTGGCAGTTGGGAGAGCAGTTCCAAGAAAACGTGCAGCAGAGCATTTGCAGTTCATTGACTGATGTATTCATTTATTTTTTTCTTTGGAGCTGCGATTGACACTGAGTTGAGATCTGTAGCTGGAAGGCATAGAGGGAGAGTGGCTGGCAAGACAGAGCAGTTTGACTTGTTGCAATAGGCAGGGAGTTCTAGCAGGTCTGCTGCCACGAGGTGGTGGGGGTGGGTTGCATAGTTCGCAGCTCTGTGGGGTTCTAGGGCTGAACAGAAATAATGTGTTGGCAGTTTTATTTAAACAGCAGGCTAGCAATGCTGAACAATGTTTTTTTTGTTTGGTTTTGTTTTTTTCACAGCCAACAATGTTAGAGGAGGGCTGCAAGCTGCTGTATAATACAGGAGACAGTTTGTGTTCTTCTATGCAGCCAGGGCTGTATTTAAAGTAGCATTCAGACATTTCAAGCATATTTGAGTGATGACTTGGGGTAACCAGCGATGCAGGCAAGCGAGATGGGGGTCTGGACAGAAGAAAGACCGCATTCTCCACTATGTGTGGCTTTTTGTTGCATGGTCCACCACTACAAGACCTCTTACCTTCTCTGTCATCTGCCAGACCCTTCGGTTGCTGCTGGTGAGGACCCCATCTGGACCATGCTAATAACTAGTCAGACGCCTACAATAAAGAGTAAGGCAGGTTTATTTGCTGTACTGCAGATGTTCTCTTCATGAGGACAAGCCCCAGACTGACAAAATCTCTGACTGACAGGCATACATGGCAAAGCCAGGCAGTGCAACAATTAGATACATGCAGGTTCTAAGTGCTGTTAAAGGGGCGGCAGCTTGACATTAAGCCACATGCTTAATGTGTGCTTCTCAACTGCATTTTAAAGCGAATAGTTGAAATAGAAGAAACCCGAAGCTTAGAATTTGAAGATATGCCCATTGAGACAAAAGTTGCTCATGATCCTGGGAAAAGGCCTTTTCCTTTATCCGAGCACCAGAAACAGTTTTTACTTAGCTTGCGTCCTTGTCAGCCTCGTCTCAAAGTGTATCCTGATGCAGAAAATGTACCTGCTAACCATCAGAAAAGAATGAATCCATGCTGGTTTGAGAAATACAGGTACCTTGAGTACAGTGTTAGCAAAGACTGTGTGTATTGCTTCGTGTGCATGCTGTTTCCAGGTGGCCTGGGTCGAGAAAAATCTGATGAAGTTTAGTCGAAAAAAGGGATCAACTCATGGAATAAAATGATGAGTAGGGGAAAAGTAAAAAAAAGGAAAATTAGAGGAACATTTCTTGAGCTCATCTCTTCACTCGGCTGTTCTCGATATGTCTGTGTTTGTTGGAGACAAAAAAAAGATCGACTTTATGCTAGATGCCGAATCCAAAGAGATAAGAATCAGGCAGGAAAAAGAAGCAATGGATAATAAAAAGAATGTCAAAATATTGCTAGACGTTGCCAAAACTCTGACCAAACAAGACATACCATTACGTAAAAGTGCTAGTGATTTACACTGAAACTTTAGACAAAATTGTTGCTCTGGTTTCAAGATCGAACCCACACTTTCAGCAATGGTTGCAAGAGAGAAGCAAGAAAAACGGTAGTGGTAGTGTCAATTACCTCAGTCTCTCTTCTCAAAATGAGTTCCTACAGATCGTTGTCGAAGATGTCAGGAATAGGATTGCCAAAGAAGGCAATGACAGTGGGGCATTTACAGTTATGGCAGACACTATTCCAGACTGTGCACATAATGAGAGACTTGTCATTTGTTTATGCTATATTACAGATGAAGATGTAACCCATGAGAGATTTTTATCCATAGTGCCAATCGAGTTAAAGAAGGGCAATGATATTGCTGAGAAGATTATTAGTGTTCTAAGAGATACTGGAGTGGCACTTGAGAATCTGATGTATCAAAGCTACGACTTTGCTAGTAACATGTCCGGGTCTCGTCAAGGTGTGCAGGAACACATATCAGCTGAACTCCAAAGAGAAGTCCTGTATATTTGGTGTACTGCCCATAGGGAAAATTTAATAGTACAAAAGGCTTGCTCCAAATGCTTACTTGTCCAGTGAATGTTTAAAAATTTGCAGGAGCTGTGTGTGTTTTTTACCAGTGGCACAAAACTAGTTGTAGCTTACCAAAAAGCTATAGAAGCAGCAGCATCAGCCTTGCACCTCAGAAACTTGTCGTTGACAAGGTAGACTACCACAGTTGAAAGTTTGAGAGCTACATGGGCAAGTCTTGTAAGCATAGTTGATATCTTAGAAAAGTTTCAAAGTGATGATGATCGCATCATTCGAGAAAAAAGTATTTAGTTGTTGAAGCTAGGGTTGTCAGAACCCTCTGAAGTTCTGGGTTCTAGTTCTAGTCTAGAACTTTTGAAAAAGTTCTAGTGTTCTAATCTTTTTTATAACTTTTTAGAACTCAAACCCTATTTTTTTATTGTGCTGCCAGTAATGAAGATAGTAATAAAATACATGTAAAGGAAAAACTGTTCAAAATAAGGGGGAGAGAAATTATCTTGTGTGACATTGATAGGAATACAACTAGGTTTATTTATAGTTTCTTCTGTTTGCTAAAGTCAGCAACTTAATACGTAACAGGCCCACCCACCCACCCATATGTTAAAGTTTTCCTGTGCAGCTGCATCATAGTTCCTTAGTGAAAGAAAAGGCACATTAGCCATTTATGTACTTAGCTATACATACTCATCGTCATGAATTAGGAAAAAATAACTGATATTACCTAATTTCAGCTATTTGCTGCTTTCTGTTTTAAATGAGTGAATCAAAAGTTGCTATGTTTAAAAGAAAGCTTTTAT
Source organism: Neoceratodus forsteri (assembly GCA_016271365.2). Lineage (NCBI taxonomy): Eukaryota > Metazoa > Chordata > Ceratodontiformes > Ceratodontidae > Neoceratodus > Neoceratodus forsteri. Next base: position 261,154,933 of record CM057452.1, on the reverse strand, counting down.
AACAAAGTCAAGCCAAGTACTACAGCAGCAACATGTGGAACTGTTACAAAACATATTATGTCATAACATATTCAGTCAAGACATTGGAATAAAAAAATATTTGCAGAAACCACAAGAAGGCTGCTCCAATCTAAGTTGTGCCTGTGTGAAAGCTGAGCACCAAGAACAAAAAAGACACAGCACCAACACTTCCAAAAATATACTGTATTGTTTGCGTTTTAACTGATAGCATCCACAGTACAGAAAGCATGCAGGACAAAACAGTTTAAACAGACAAAGGTCCTTTTGTCTGTTTAAACTATTTTATCTACGTAACATTCTATACTATGATTATCGATTAAAAACGCCAATACAGTATATTTTGGAAGTGTTGGTGCTGTGTCTTTGTTCTTAATAAAAAATATGCCAGTCATTATTGTTGGCAAATGCATGCAATTTTCTAAGGTAATGCATACATATATCAACATTTTTGTTGGCAAATTGAAGTAATACATACAAAAAATTCTAAGATGATGCATTTTTGCAGCTGATACTTCAATAAAATCTGTATTTCAGTCACATAAATAAAAACAGTGGTTTCCTCACCACATACTAAGGAACATTTATGTAGCTGCAGCAGTTGGCATGTGATGTTTAAGGGACAGCGTCTGTCAACCTCATTGTGTATCAAATTATCACTACTTATAAAGCAAAAACACTATGATACGTCACATTCTGTGAAAACTGCTGATGCAGATTTTCTTTTATTTGATTCTTTATTCTTTTTTTAAAGGGACAGGACAATTGTGCTAGGTGGCAGCAGTTTGCAATGTATTTAATAAGAATATATATTATGTGTACAGTAGGTTCGGTCTGTCATCATTTTTTCCTCACCATCCCCAGCTGATCACGAATCTGTAAATGAAAGAACTAAACAACACCCACCTTTCACCCCATCACCCATTCCACTTTTCTTCCACCACCCTCATCTGTGCAGTAGCACCCATGCCACCCTTACACCCATGTTAAAACCAACCCACAACCCTCACCCATGTACTAGCATCCATTTTTCGTTTATGGCTAACATTTCTGTAATTGAAAAAATAATAAACAGCTACCAATTAGAACTCATTGTTTTGTCCTCTTTAAAATTGAAAAATAGACCGTCTCCTGTCCCAGCCCATGCTGATGCACCACAAAGTCACAGAAGGTAAATCCAAAAATATATGTTTGCACTTTAACTATAAATAATATGATACAGAAAGGATTGATGACAGTGTCCCTTTTATGCCAAATTTGGGCCTGTTCCCACTGATGTTAAAATTGCCCTGTATATAAAACTTGTTGACTTTAGTTTAGACCCTAGCTACAAAGCAGTTTGCCATGAAATGGTGAAAGTTTTGGGGGGTATATAGTCCAAGGTAGTAGATCGAGAAAGGAGAGAGACGACAACCAAAGTCATCACAGTCTGTAAAAGTTTCCTTTTTGGTGCAGAGAGACTCCGTCCCACACAATATTTTTACCAGCCACCACCATCTGAGTTGTCATCATCACCATCAACATCCACAACATCAATCACTTCAGGATCAGTTTGTATACTCTTGTAGGGATACGAAAATCTTGACTTATTAACTTTAATAAAAGTTAACGTGTGTACATTTTCTGGCAGCAACCTATTTCTGGTGTCTGTCACAATATTGCCAGCTGTACTAAACATGCGTTCTGAAGAGACACTTGTTGCAGGACAACCAAGATATTTACAGGCTTCATCATACAGCTCTGTCCAAATTGACTTTTTTTGATCTCCAGTATTCAAAAGGGCATGCATCAATAGGAATAGGCAGTTCTTGCAGGTAACTGTCTACCATGTTGGACAGAGACCGCTCAGAAGAGGAATCAGCAGAAGCAGCTGGTATGGCAGCAATTTGGGAAAGGTTTGCCACAGATTTAGCTTGCTACTAAGGGCTGAAGAAGTGGCAGTTGTGGAACAACTACTGTTAATGTTTGGTGACTTTTCCAGTTCTGTATCCCTTGTGAAGATGAACCTGCATGTTGTGGTGATGACAACCTGATGGTACTGTGCGTGTCTGTGTTTGACTCCTGTGAGTGCTGCAGCTCATCTAGCAACATACATTTGTACTGCTCTATATCATCTGTTTTTGGAAGATGTATAGCCTTGAACCTGGGATCTAAGAGAGTTGCAAGGATGTAGTGTCTTGATTTCATCATTGCAACTAATTTGTCATTGGTTTTGAAGCGCCGCTCATTCTCTTTCTAGATTCCCATGATATAGGCGACATGTTGTCTGCGCTTCAGATCTGTCTTTTTCTATTTGTAGATTTAGAACATTAAGATGATGTGAAATGAGCATTATGAGTGGGATAACCTGACTCACAGATGCACCTTCAGAAGACATGTCCTTGTAGCTGTCTCAAAGGAGCTAGGATACAGCACACTGTCTCCATTAATTTCCACTGCAGCACAGACAGCATAATGCCATCTCCAATAATGTAACTGGAGCAGTACTCATGTACAGCTTGCTTTTGCTCAAGAGCGCTGCAGCATATAAAGCGTTGAGTTCCAACGTGGAAACATTTTGAATCAGCTTTGCTGGGGCAGCTTGTGGTTTTTGCAGTTCGGACAATGTCCAGATAGCCTTGGTTGAATGTGAAAAGTGAGTCACAATTTTTGCAAACAGCAATCATACCATCCACTTGTGTTTCGCTGCTGAGAAATCCCATGACAATTAAGGTAAGCAATGTGCAAAGCAAGAAGCATGCAGAAATCCTCCATCCTGTATTGCTTTTAAGATGTTGGCTCCATTGTCACTTACTATGAAGCCACATTTTAGACCGTGAGAATAAACCCATTCGTCAAGGAGGTCATTTAGTTCCTGCAAGATGTTTGCAGCGATGACTTGCCCAAACTTCTTTATATGCAGCAAGCGCCATCTTTTGGGGTGTCTTTGTTTTTGAAGAAGCACAAGAAAACGTGACCCAATGAGCGGTAAGGGACATGTAATCTATGTTTTGAGTGCTGGTCCACATATCTGTTGTGACATGAATAACCCCACCCTCTGCAGTTTTAAGTGCAAGCATCACTGTCGCTTTAAAGCCTGATAAATGTTTGGTATTTCAACATAAGAAAAGTACCTTCATGAGGAACATTGTAACGAGGTTCTGCTAATGTCATGAGCTCCCTAAAATCCTCATGATCTACCAAAGAGTATGGGAGAAGGGTTCGCTAACAGTTCACCAATTCGGTGATTAAGATGAAGGGTCTTTGGATGATTTCTAGTAAAGGTATTCTTCCTTTCAAATGCCTGAGACAGTGTTAGCTGTTTGCAACATATCCCTGCTGGTTTATTATACACTTGCTTCGATGGGCAGATGGACGAGAGATGGTGGACTAGGACTTATACATTCAGTGCCATCACTGGATGTGCAACTGGTACTAATGGTGCTGGCATTGGTGGTACAGTGATCCTAGGGCTGGCAGTGGTTCTGCCCGCATCAAGTTCAGACAATTCAGTATCCATTTCAGATTCCTGATCCTGACCCTTCTCACATGCGGTCTGGAAGATGGAGGACATGGGTTTTGGTTTTGGATGATCAAGCAAAACCGAATGCTTTTTCAGATGGCGTTTAAGAGCTGTAGTGCCAAGGCATGACACAACTTTACCACTGCTTACACTCTGTTTACACAGGGAACAAATTGCTCTGCATGGATCAAGTTTTACTGACTGAGAAATAATTCCACACCTCAGATGTGACAGATTTTGTTCGAGTGCTAGGAAGATAGCTAAAGACTGTTTGTGTCTTTTCACCTGTCCTAACAGAACCTGGGACATGCTCCTTGGTGCTAGAAGAGTGGACAGAAGACTCTGATGGATTTTCATTGCTGGCCAACACACAAGTGGTGGATTCAATGGATATGTCCTTTTCATTGCCAACAGTGCTGGATGTATTTGCAAGTGCACTACCTGATTCATTGTCAGCAGACTTGCTCATTTCACTTTGTTGAGGAAGTAATGATTTGTCACGAGACACAACAGTGTGGGACTGAGACAAAGAGCTACTGTCTGAGTCAGAGAGGGACTCACTGTCACTTGCATTATTGCTGCTAGTCACAGGGATCTTAACGGCATGAATGGCATACCTTATGGTGCCTCTCCGTGTGACCCCAGCAGCTGTACGAGGTTTCTTAAAGGTCCCCTCTTACACACTTCACTGTTGCTCTTTTGCTGTTTGTTGAATTTTTATCACGTGAAACATTTTGGTTATTTCTGTTAGCACCAGGATTACCACTACCACCAACACCTGCTCCAACACCAGCACTAAATGCTTCATCTATGTTGGTGTCAGCCATAACAGACAGTAAGTACCAGTACTACCAGTCCAGTATACTGCAGTGAACACACGAACACCCAAACAATTCCTGTGTAACAAAGCAATGTGATCTGTAATCGCTGGCTACAACTCCAAAATTTTATTTTGGTTGTGTGACACTGTGATACGTGGACTGAAAGTAATTGAAGAATATGACAGTTTGCAACTAAAGGATCCCAGGTTCAAGGCTTACAGAATGATTGGGCTGCTGGGCATAGGCATACACATAGCAATCAAAGGGCACACAGCAGCAGGGTGATGGGCTGACCACAGGAGACGGAGTCACATACGCAACCCAGGGAATGAGAATTATATTTCTACATTTCTGTCATGTAAGGTTAATGCCACCACACAACTGGCCACTGGGCTTCTCTCTGTAACACACACACTGGGTAGGGTACAGTGCAGTCAAGGGCACACAACAGCAGGGTGATGGGCTGACCACAGGAGACGAGTCACACACGCAAACCAGGGAATGAGAATTATATTTCACGTTTCTGTCATGTAAGGTTAATGCCACCACACAACTGGCCACTGGGCTTCTCTCTGTAACACACACTGGGTAGGGTACAGTGCAGTCAAAGGGCACACAGCAGCAGGGTGATGGGCTGACCACAGGAGGCGAGTCACACTCGCAACCCAGGAATGAGAATTATATTTCTACATTTCTGTCATGTAAGTTAATGCCACCACACAACTGGCCACTGGGCTTCTCTCTGTAACACACACACTGGGTAGGGTACAGTGTAGTCAAGGGCACACAGCAGCAGGGTGATGGGCTGACCACAGGAGACGGAGTCACACGCAAAACCAGGGAATGAGAATTATATTTCTACGTTTCTGTCATGTAAGGTTAATGCCACCACACAACTGGCCACTGGGCTTCTCTCTGTAACACACACTGGATAGGGTACAGTGCAGTCAAGGCACACAGCAGCAGGGTGATGGGTTGACCACAGAGACGGAGTCATACACAACCCAGGGAATGAGAATTATATTTCGTTTCTGTCATGTAAGGTTAATGCCACCACACAACTGGCCACTGGGCTTTTCTCTGTAACACACACACTGGGTAGGGTACAGTGCAGTCAAGGGGCACACAGCAGCAGGGTGATGGGCTGACCACAGGAGACGGAGTCACATACGCAAACCAGGGAATGAGAATTATATTTCTACGTTTCTGTCATGTAAGGTTAATGCCACCACACAACTGGCCACTGGGCTTCTCTCTGTAACACACACACTGGGTAGGGTACAGTGCAGTGCAGTCAAGGGGCACACACTGGGCTTCTCTCTGTGACACACACACTAGGGTTACTTCAGAAAGATTTATTTGCCTTTTTGTGCCCCCCTACATTTCTGTCATGTAAGGTTAATGCCACCACACAACTGGCCACTGGGCTTCTCTCTGTAACACACACTGGGTAGGGTACAGTACAGTGCAGTCAAGGGGCACACACTGGGCTTCTCTCTGTGACACACACACTAGGGTTCAGAAAGATTTATTTGCCTTTTTGTGCCCCCCTTGTATGCTTGTTGCTGGCAGCTGCTGAGTGTGCAGTGTGCTGCAGTTTCAAATAATCACATTTCACATTCACAAAGGTTCTTATAATCTTCAGTCTTCTTTATTTTTTTAGTCTCTCTCCGGTCCTCCTCCAGTCCTCCTGATATTGGTCTCATCAATCCTCCCTATTCCCCAGTCCCTTCCCCAATCTTGATTAATCCCTCCTGATTCCCTCCTTCTGTCCTGAACCGCCCCTAGTCCCACTCCCAGTCTCCGATTTTTAGCTTTTTCTTGTTCTCGGTCTCACAGGAGAAGAAGTGGCCACGACTGGACAAGAGTAGCGGACGGCGCTAACCGCTTTGCTACAGTTTGCTGGTGCTGCCTGCTGCTGCCTCTGTCTGCGATGATCCTCAGTCAAATGGCGCTCCTCCTCGTGGTGCATCTCTTTAAATACCCCCACAGATCCCGCTGCTCGCGTTGCTTACTCGATCCCACGTCGTCTCGCGGTGATTCGAACCCTTTTGCGAACCGTTTAGTGTTCGAGTTCTAAGTTAGAACTCGAACACCAGGGTTCGAGGAGGGTTCGAATCTTTGCCGAACCTGTTCTGACAACCGTAGTTGAAGCATGTAATTTCATTTGTTTTCATTGTTTCTCTGATGTTCATGCACAATGTCCTCGGAATAATGGGGAGACTGACCTTGAGTCTTCAGTCTGAAAAGCTCAATCTCTTTGAAGCCAACTACCTCCTCAAAAGCTCTAGAGACCTCTTGAATGATATTTACTTGAACAAATGTGAGATGGAAAACCAAACTGAAGCTGCAAAAGAAGTTGCAAAAAAGTTTTGAACAGACCCCGAGCAGGAATTCAGAGTGAAGCATCGACCTCACCGCCCTCTAGCTCGTTTTGTTGATGCTCTAGTCTCCCATGGAGCTGATCCTTCTGAGGATTTGAAATCTTTCTATGTGAAAGAGTTGAGATCCATTATATGGACACTCATTGAAGGCATCGATGACACCATCAAGGATATATCGGATATCATGGGACCACCCTACAGATGCTTATTAGGATCGATGGATGATAGTACAGAGAGTGTAGAAAAGCTTCTAAGTCTGTTTAGATCTAAAAATATTAGTGTAGATGAGTTTCAAGGAGAATTAAGGTTGTTTAAAAAGTACCTTGACATTTCCAACCAAAAAGTTGACCATCAATCATTTACAGCAATGTTCCAAGAAGTGTGTTCACTAAAAATGGTGTATCCGACCCTTTGGTTAGTTTTTAGACTTACAGCAACTGCCCCTGTGACATCTGCCTCTGATGAGAGACATTTCAGCAAGCTGAAACTCACTATGACAAGACTATGGTCAACAATGACAAATGACAGACTTGATGATTTGATGACTATTAGCTGTGAGTCAGACATTGCTGAATCTCTGGACTTGGATGAACATTTGCCTATGTGGACCTTTAAGCGACTGCGTAATATGTGATTTTAATCTGTTGAACATTATACAGTATGTTTTTTGTTTGACAAAAGTTTTCTAGTAGGTATTTGTTGTATCAATATAGGAAAATTTGGACATGTCAGCTCAGTGTTCATTTAGTTGGCCGGTAAAAATCGGTAAGTTGGTTGGTAAAAATCGATAAGTTGGTCAGTAAAATTACTAATCCCCCCCCCCAAAGATTTGACCGAATGACACCCCTGGTTGGGACTCAGAAAGACAGCCTGCCTGCTGCAAGTAAGGGACGCTAAATATTGGCAGCAGTAACAGGCAAATGGGATCTGGGCAGTGACAGCAAGGACATACCAGTGGCTACTAAACTGTGGGGCAACTGGGCCATTTAAATATTTATTCTGGCTGCACCAGGAGTTTGTTTGGGACTCCATAAATTCTGTTTAGGGGACTGTGTGTTCAGCAGCCATTACAAGCAGCCACAGCCAATCAGAAAGCTAGGATATTAAAGCCAGGACTTGTGAGACATTAGCCAAAGCTCATGGGAAACTTACAAGTACTCATGGGGAACTGCAGTTACCTAATTCCATGTGCCAAAACAGTAAACCAACTGTGCATTGAGTAAGGTTCATACATATTTCATTTTCTTGATTGATAGGTGAGTCAGCCAATTGGAGGCCAAACACCCAATAGCTTCAGTCAATCAGGAGCCTCAGGAGAGCACCACAAAAGATTGTGTTTCTAGCTGGTCAAGCAGATGAGAGAGATATGAGCGGGAGCCCCAACAGGGTTGGGGGCTTAGGCCTCCAGCCATGCAACTGGGCCTAGTGATCCAGAGTGAGCCCCTCCATCCAGGAGTTTTTTTTTTTTGCCTTCTTTGTAGTAAAAATTTAAAGTAATATAGTTAATGCAAAACCTGCTAGCTCGGGGGTTGTCAGAATGTCTTCCAGGTGCTAGCCCTCCCTTGCACAATGGGAACAGACGTGGATCTGCAACTTGATGACATCAAGCTAGCTGTGAGAGAGCTGATTCTACCTCAGTTGTGAGAGGACTGAAGACATCAGGAGTCTTCATTGCAGAGATTCTACCATGAGGAGCCTGAGAGAGTACTCTTGTACCCCCTCCAGTTCAAGAATGAAAGACCAATGCTTAACTGGGGCTGCCTATGCCCAAGTGACTGTGCTATGTGAGACTGTTCATTTGGTCTGCACCCTGCATTCTGCTGCACCTAACCTTAGCCCGACACGGGTGGACCCGTCAGAGACTGTTGCTGGGTTGTGTTGTTTATTTGGTCTGCATCTTGCAGCCTGCTGTGCCTCAGTCTGCCCAGCGCAGGTGGACCTGACTGCCATAGGGACCCATGTTAATCCAGTTAGCAATGTATAAATGTCATGATATGTGATTGTCTGCCATGGAGCCTATAGGAATGGAAGGGGAGCACTCAGTACAGGGGCTAATCCTAACTTTGACTGGGAGGTCAAGTGTTTTCTGAATTATTCGGTCAACATGTCCAGTGGAGCTGCCAGCCACGGCCACATGTCATGAAAGGGACTGAGACCTCAAGTCTATCAGATTTGACTGCTTTACCTGGAAATTACTGTTTATTGTGCAATGTACCAGGGTGGCCATCCTGGCCCTTGGTGGAAGGAGCTATATCTTCTATAAATGTAATAAATGTTCAACATTTCAAATTGGGCTCAATCCAGTGTAAACAGCAGGTGACATCTACCAGTGTGTCCAACTGTAACATGCAGGGCAATCCCTGCACATGCCTGAAAAACTGTAAATAGTTCAAATACCTAATATAGAAACATAGAATTTGATGGTGGGTAAGGACCACTTGGCCTACCTAGTCTGCCCATTTCCCTACCTAATGGATAAGCTGCAGATCCTAGTTAACCAACAGCTTACTTCCTCCTATCCCCCACAAGAATTGCTTTATACCGTCCCATGCATTCTTGAATTCCCCCACTGTTTCTGACTCCACTACCTCTTCAGGAAAGCCATTCCATGTATCCACAACCCTCTCCATGAAAAAATACTTTCTCACATTACCTCTGAGCCATGCTCCCTCTGTCTTCAAACTGTGCCCCCTTGTTCTTGCACATCTCTTTTTCTGAAAGATTGCCATGCTACTCTCTTGGACTTTGTTGATTCCCTTGAGGTACTTGAAAGTTTCCATCATGTCCCCCCTCTCCCTACTTTCCTCAAGGGTAAAGATATTAAGTTCCTTTAATCTCTCTGAGTATGTCTTCTGGTGCAGACCCTGCACCATTCTAGTTGCCCTCCTCTGGACAGCCTCCATCCTGTCTATGTCCTTGTGGAGATAGGTTCTCCAGAACTGGATGCAGTACTCCAGATGGGGTCTCACCAACTGTCTGTACAGAGGAATAGTAACTTCTTGTTTTCTACTGGTGATGCCTCTCCTTTTGCATTCCACTATCCCGCCAGCCCTCCTTACTGCCTTCTTACATTGGTTGCCCACCTTTAGGGCAGCTGACATAACTACCCCTAGGTCCCTTTATATTTTTGTTGTTGTTAGTATCTCTCCACTCATGTGTTCTCTTCCCCTGGGTTTTTGTTTTCCAGGTGCATTACTTTGCACTTCTTAGCACTGAATCCAAGCTGCCATACATTTGACCATTCCTCCAACCTTGCCAAGTCCCTTCTCATCCTTTCCACCCCACCTTCTGTATCAACCCTGTTGCAGATCTTTATTTCATCTGCAAAGAGACATGCTTTTCCTTCCAGTCCCTCCTCAATGTCACTTATAAAGACATTAAAGAGGACCGGTCCAGTACCGAACCCTGCAGTACTCCGCTAGTAACCCCCTTTCTTCAGAGTGGATTCTGTTTACTATTGCCCTCTGTGTCCTATTGTCCAGCCAATTTTTTACCCAGGCTACCACCCTGGGACCCACTCCAAGGCTATCTAACTTGTATATTAATCTTTTGTGTGGGACTGTGTCAAATGCCTTGCTAAAGTCTAGGTAGACCATGTCCACTGCCCCTCCCTGGTCTACTACTTTGGTCACCCAGTAAAAGAAATCTATTAGACTCATCTGACATAATGTAATGTTGGGAAATCTAATAGCAATTTCTGCTAATCAAGCCATCCAGTGAACAGCTGCACCATTCACCAGGCCTGCTACCCTCCAGGTACCCCCATTTAAATATTGAGATTGCAGGGTTTCGGGGGGGGGGACAGGGAGGGTAGAAAAGGAGGAGGAGTAGCTCTCTATGTAAGGAACAGGATCAAAGCAAAGGAACAAAAGGGTAAACAGGGAGGAGAGGAGAGGAGACACTGTGGGTCACCCTGGAGACTGGAAATGGTACCACAATCCACACAGGGGTTATATACAGACCCCATCTCGGGAGAGGAAATGGACAAGGAAATGATAGAAGGCATCCTTAGGATTTCAGAGAAAGGGGAGATATTATTGATGGGGGATCTGAATATGCCATATGTTAACTGGGGCACCCTTGCTGCAGCCACATTCAAGAGCAGGGCAATTCTCGATGCCCTACAGGGGGCATGCCTCAGACAGCTAGTGTTGGAACCCACTCAGGAGGGAGCAATCTTAGAACTAGTACTCTCAAATGGGGACGGAGAGAGGATCTCAGATGTAGAAGTGGGTAGCCATCTAGGAACAAGTGACCACCAAACAATGTGGTTCACAATAAACTCAGCTACAGAGTCAAGCCATACAAAAGTGAAGGTACTTGACTTCAGGAGGGCTGACTTTGTCAAAATGGGAGAGTGCCTCAGAAAAGCACTAGCAAACAGGCAAGAAGGAAGGGTAGAGCAACAATGGGGAAATATCAAAACTGCCATCACAGAGACAACAAGCCTTTATGTGAAGCAAATAAATAAATCAAAACGAAAGAAAAAAACATTATGGTTCTCAAAAGAGGTGGCGGGGAAGGTTAGGGACAAAAAGATAGCATTTAGGAAGTATAAGGAAACACAGAAGGAGCAGGACAGAGAACTGTACCAGTTAAAGCAGAAGGAAGCGGTGAAGGCAGTCAGAATAGCAAAGGCCCTAACCGAGGAAAAGACAGCCAACTCAGTTAAGAAGGGGGATAAAACTTTATAGTACATTAGGGAGCGTAGAAAGACAAAAGGAGGAACAGTGAGGCTGAATAATGGGGACGGTGGGTGGGCAGAGAGGGACAGTGAAAAAGCAGGGATACTGAATGAATACTTCAGCTCAGCATTCACAAAAGAAGAGAAGGGGGAGGTACCTAATCCAATCAATAGAAGCACTCTGGATGGGGGTTGATCCCAGTCCTTTCACAGAAGACAGGGTTCTGAAACAACTCATAAAACTGAAGGTGGACAAAGCAATGGGGCCTAACATGATTCACCCCAGAATTCTAAAAGAATTAAGGGGAGAACTAATGACACCACTAACTAGCCTTTTTAACAAGTCATGGGAGGATGGTGTGGTACCAGAGGACTGGTGGAGGGCAGATGTGATTCCCCTTCACAAAAGTGGGAGCAAGACAGAGGCAGGAAACTGCAAACCTGTCAGTTTGACTGGAGTGGTAGGGAAAATGATGGAATTACTTCTGAAGGAAAGAATTGTTGAGTACCTACAGGCCAGTGGAGCACAGGACCCAAGGCAGCATGGATTCACAGCAGGAAGGTCATGTCAGACAAATCTAATTGATTTTTTTGACTGGGTGACCAAAGTAATAGACCAAGGAGGGGTTGTGGACATGGCCTACCTAGACTTTAGCAAGGCATTTGACACTGTCCCACACAAAAGATTAATAAACAAATTTGCCAGCCTGGGAGTGGGTCCCAGGGTAGTAGCCTGGGTAAAACATTGGCTGGACAACAGGACACAGAAGGTAATAGTAAACGGAGTCCACTCTGAGGAAAGGGGGTTACTAGTGGGGTACCGCAGGGTTCAGTACTGGGTCCGGTCCTTTTTAATGTCTTTATAGGTGACATTGCAGAGGGACTAGAAGGAAAGTAGATGCCTCTTGCAGATGACACAAAGATCTGCAACAGGGTTGATACATGGGGAAGGAAAGGATGATAAGGGACTTGGCAAGGTTGGAGGAATGGTCAGAAGTATGGCAGCTTGGATTCAATGCAAAAAAAGTGCAGAGTAATGCACCTGGGAAACAAAAACCCAGGGGAAGAGTAGACAATGGGAGGGGGGTAGTAGCAACAACAAAAAGGGAAAGGGACCTGGGGGTAATCATATCAGATACCTAAAGGTTAGCAAGCACTGTGAGAAGGCAGTAGGGATGGCTGGGGGGATACTGGGATGCATAGGAAGAGGCATCAGCAGCAGAAAACAGGAAGTTGTTATCCCTCTGTAGGGACATTTGGTGAGACCCCATCTGGAGTACTGCATTCAGTCCTGGAGACCCCATCTCCACAAGGACATAGACAGGATATAGATAGTCCAGAGGAGGGCAACTAAAATGGTGCAGGGTCTGCAACAGAAGCCATATGAGGAGAAACTAAAGGAGCTTAATATGCATACCTTTGAGGAAAGGAGGGAGAGTGGGGACATGATAGAAACTTAAGTACCTCAATGGAATCAACAAAGTCCAAGAGCGTTGCATCTTTCAGAAAAAGAAATGTGAATGAACAAGGGGACACAATTTGAAGATAGAGGAGGGATGGCTCAATGGTAATGTGAGGATGTATTTTTTCACAGAGAGGGTGGTGGATGCATGGAACGACCTTCCTGAGGAGGTTGTGGGGTCAAAAACAGTGGGAGAATTCAAGAATGCATTGGACAGACGTAAGGCAATTCTTGTGGGGGGGTAGGAAGAAACAGGCTGTTGGTTAACTAGGATCTGCAACTTATCCAGTATGTAGGGAAGTGGGCAGACTAGGTGGGCCAAGCGGTCCTTATCTGCCATCAAACTCTATGGCTGGGATATTCAGACTGCGCCAGGCTATGGCGCAAGCCTGGGCATATCGCAACTGGGATGCGCCAGGGTGTTGACAGGCTGATATTCAACGGTGCTGCGCCATGGCTCAGCATCATTGAAAATTGCTTCATGGCCTCCCACACTGCGCATGGCGCAGTGGCACTGCACCAGCGCAAGTGGCCAGGGAGGAGCGGAGGGCTGCGCTAGAGCAAGTGCCGTTGTGCCAGGCGCAGCAACCCGCGATATTCAGCAGTGGACATGCAAATGGGGCCATAATGCATGCAAGGTGCAAATGGGGCCATTTGCATGTCATTATGGCCCCATTTGCATGCAGGTTCACCGATCCCCTGGGACTTGCACCTGGCGCCCTGCCAGGCTGCAGCTGTCGGTGACCGACGCCCCCTGCACAGCGCGGCAAAGTGTCCCAATGCCCGATCACGGGCATACGTGTGTATATAAAAGTCCAATATTCCTGGTGGTCCAGTGAACTCCTTCCAGCCCGATCGCGGGCATAAGTATTAAAATATAAAAGTCCTATATCCCTGGGGGTCCAGTGGACCGCTTCCAGCCGATCATGCAGCATAAATAGTGAAATATATTTCAAACCATCCCTGGTGGTCCAGCGGTACCCCTCCCCACCCACCCACTGAGCCCCAGAACCCCGCCCCCGGTCAGTGGCGGGCGCAGCTCCTCACCCGCAGCCATCCGCCGTCCGCCGACTGACTGCGACAGTAGAGCTGTACGCCTCATTGGTCCACAGCGTGGCCAATGGGCGCAGACCATACCATACTACACAGTCCAGATATGTGATCACATATACGCAGTCAGTCGGTGGGCAGCCGGGCAGCTTGCAGGTGGGGAGCTGCTGCCTGCCACTGACCGGGAGGGGAGCAGAGTGGTGGGGCCCAGTGGGCGGGTAGGGAGGGGGTACCGCTGGACCACCAGGGATGGTTTGGAAATTTATATTTCACTACTTATGCCCGCGATCGGGCTGGAAGCGGTCCACTGGACCCCCAGGGATATAGGACTTTTATGTTTTAATACTTATGCCCGTGATCGGGCTGGAAGCGGTCCACTGGACCACCAGGGATATTGGATGTTTTTAGTTTAATATTTATGCCTGCGATCGGGTATGGGGGGGCTACCACGACGGACGGTGCTGCCGGAGCTCGGGTGGCAACCCACAGCTGGCAGCTGCCGTGTTGCACCCTGCAACATGGCAGCTCACCTGTGGGTGGCCAGCTGTTGCTCCTATTTTTTTTTTGACTCAACTGTGTGCGCGAGGTAGGGGCTTGCGCCTGCATTTGCTCAGCACATCCCGGCTGAATATCGGGATGTCGCGATTGGCAATCGGCACACCCTTTTGTACATGCATTGCAATGCGGCGGTGCATCAGGATTTGTGCACGTACTTTCCCCTTTTGAATATCGCGCTGGGGCGCATCTGTGGGTTGCACATGGCATGCGCAACTCTTGTGAATATCCCACCCTATGTTTCTATGTTTCTGTGAACTGGTACCAGTGTGGGCAAGTGTAATATTTGTGTTCCATCTGACTTCATGCAGTTTAGTTTAGATAGCCAGGGCCCTGGTCATCTAGGTTGGCATAATGCGATTTTCTGTCTAATTTGCCTAACAGGTATCCACCCTGCTGGAGGGTTTTCACCAGCACAAGCCAGACTCAAATCCTTTGTACATATTGTAAATAATAGTGATGCTACTTGCACAGCCTCTACTCCTTTGTTTCCCCATTCATAAGCCCTAACCCCCATGTAAATAAACTGTTGTTATTGTTGTTTGCAAATAATGGTGTCATAAGCATACTATTAGAGAGAGAGAGAGAGAGTCATTAAATGGTAAAATGTCTAAAATGTGGGGAAATGTCTATTGGGTCATGTTATGGGGTAGTAAATGGTCATAGTGGGTGGTATGACATCCCAGAGGGTTGTACCAGATGAAACTTAGCCCACTTAAAGCTAAACTCTGGGTGTTGGCACTGTGCAAAATGTAGAATCTTGATTAAGAACCATTTCAAGTTAAATCTTGGGAACCCGGGCCTCGCGGCCTTGTTTCAGCTGGCAAGGCAGGGGTAGTAACTCTAGGAATGGCGCCACCTAGGGGTTACACAACCTTCAACCCCCTCCCTCTCTCCCCCCTCTCCCTCACTTCCCCCTTCCTGTAACTTTCCTCGGTTGTATTACCCCACCCCCTCACCCCACTCTTCATGCTTACACCTACACCTGGTCTATCAACCCGCATCCTCCCTCCTCACATCCCCCCCACACTAATTCCCCAACCACCCCCCATGCCCTGTGTTGGTTTAAACTATTATTAATGTCCTGTGTGAGTCTGATACCCCTGCAACCCTTTGTGCATTTGTGCACTGTTATTACATAATCCATTATAACCTGCATCTTATTTGTAAATGTTGTATAATACTGTACTATTGTAAAAAGCTGTGTAACTACTATTTTATTGTATTATTGTATATAGAAACGTAGACTTTGATGACAGATAAGGGCCGCTTGGCCCACCCAATCTACCCAATTCCCTACCTATTGGATAAGCAGCAAATCCTAGTTAACCAACAGCCTACTTCCTCCTACCCCCCACTAGAATTGCCTTATGCCTGCCTCAGGCATGCTTGAATTCCCCCACTGTTTTTGAACCCACGACCTCCTCAGGCAGGCAATTTAATCTCTGTACTTATCCCCCACACACACACACACACACAGGATACATCTGGAAACAAGCTACTTTATAGCTCAGTATGTCTTTCCGGGTAAAACTAGTCACTCCTAGTGGTTTGGGGAGTTGGCTGGCTGGAACGCTGAGATACCTGAGAGGCAACAAAAAATAGGACTGAAAAGAGAAAGAAACTTAAGTGGACACAAAGCAATGAATTAGGAAACCAGGGAGTAAAGCAACCAACTTTTCAAGGCCTAAAACTGGGACAGGGTCCATCCTGACCATGCCCCCGTGTCACTCCCACAGGTACGACCACAGACAACACTGCACACAATCAAATAAATTTTGATGCTTGCTCTGGCCATACCGCCCCACAGTAACACCAGTAGCAAACACCCAGATTAACACAATACATCATTCTGCTGCAGCAAGTTCTAAATCACGATGTACAGAAAGTTCATTAGAAGCAAACCTGCATTAAATTGTGTTCAGACATTCGAGTTGCATGTACTGCTCCTCCTAACAGTTCCATCCAAGCCGCTTACACTCTCCTCACTTGCTGAGCAAACTTCACTTCAGTGACTCCCGCCACCACATCAGATTGTTTTCACACACTTCCCTGAAGCTGATCAGGTTTGGATACCTTAATTCACTGCTGGTGGTCTCTTCTGTCTGGAGTCCCTCTCAGCTGCTGGCAGGCAGACATCCACATGCACTTGTTTGCACTACTACCCAGTCTAACCTAACAGGAAGGAACATGCTTTACTGTGCTCCCACTGACATGCTTGTGGTGTAACACAGGCTCAGGGGTTGAAATTGCAGACCGTTGTCCAGCTCAAGCAGCGCCACAGTGGTGCTGAAATAGCTGTCACTCATGGATTAGCAGGCAGCAAAGAAAAGGAACAAAACTGGGACAAGTAAGCAAAAACCAGGACAAAAGTGACATTTTGTAAAACTTGTGGGGACATGGGGACATGCTGCCTAAAATAGGGATTGTCCTGGGAAAATAGGGACTGTTGGTAGCTTTACCAGGGAGGCAAGTAAAACCTATACTACAAGGATATAAACAAGCATTTGTCAATGCCGAGTGGTGCTTGCTTCTATGTGCTGTTTAGGTATTTGGAAGTCATTGGAGTGTAAATATTGAAAATTTGCGAACTTACGACGTGCGTAAGACTGCGCCAGCACTTGCGGCTAAATAAAACACAGTCATTTTAGGATTTTTCACCAAATTTTCAACATAGCCATTTTAAGACCTCTGGTCATGAACAGTGTCACTGTGATTTTGTTAATGTGTCCACACATTGAGTTTGCACACCGACTGCGCCATTGTGCGCTATATGGGCGGAAACACGCTTGGGCATGATGTGAAAATGACAGCTGTACTGTTCATAAAGAGGTGTGGTAAAATGTCAATGTTGAAAATCTGGAGTGGAAATATTAAAGTCGCAAACCTCTGACGTGCATGGGAAATGTGCAACGTACACTCGTAAAACAGTCATTTTTAGGAATTCTTTCACCAAATTTTCAACATTGCCATTTTAAGATCTCTGCTCATGAACAGTGACACTGTGATTTTCTTAATGTGTCCCATACACTGAGTTCGCTGTGACTGCGCCATTGTGCTTCATATGAGCGAAACACATTTTGGGTGAAATGTGAAAATGACAGCTGTACTACTCATAAGAAGGTGTGTAAAATGGCAATGTTGAAAATCTGGAGTGGAAATATTGAAAATTACCGCAAACCTACGGCGTGCGTGGGAACTGCGCATAGCCTTGCGCTCATAAAACCAGTAATTTTTAGGAATTTTTCACCAAATTTTCAACATAGCCATTTAAGACCTTTGCTCATGAACAGTGTCACTGTGATTTTCTTAATTTGTCCCGGCGATTTACTTTGCGACTGCGCCATTCTACTGCGTACAAGTGAGCTACATTTTGGGTGAGATGTGAAAAATGACAGCTGTACTACTCATAAGAAGGTGTGGTAAAATGGCAATGTTGAAAATCTGGAGTGAAAATATTGAAATTTGCGAACTTACGAGCCTGCGTAGGAACTGCGCAATGCACACTCGATAAAACAGTCATTTTTGGAATTTTATGAATTTTCAACATGGGGTTCGGTTCTCATGAATGATGTCACTGTCATGGTGGTATTCAGGCCCGAAGGGTGATTTTGCAGTCACTGCGCAGTCACTGCGCGAAATCACCATTTGGGCCCGAATAACGCCATGACAGTGAATTATTCATGAGAAGGGGTTCCAAAAACCCCATGTTGAAAATTTGGTGTAAAAATTCCCAAAAATGGCTGCGATATGCAATAAAGTTGAAACCCCCCTATCTAGCCCATTATACAGCTTACCGGCATTTCCTCAGTTCGCGGTCGGCTTTGAAGAGTGCAGACGTGTTCCCGGTCCACCGAAGATCATCGCGCCAGAGTCCGGAGGTAGGTATGGGGTGAGGGGGGGTGTGGGGAGGCTGGAGTGCGCAGTGGGTGGGTGCGGGTTGTGGGAGGGGGTCGGGAGGCACATGGACGTTTTGTCTTACAGGTACATAAAAAAAAAAAGACATGTCGATGGGACCGTTTGCCACGCTGGGTGGGCTCCCAGCGTGGCACAAGGACTTTTGGGAGTCGTTCAGCCGCGGGGATTGGGCACCCCTGGCCGGCAAAGGACAGATTGCCACGCTGGGGTGGGCTCCCAGCGTGGCACCAACTACTGGGGGCGGCGCCCGGCTCAACCCGGCGGGGATTGGGCACCCGTCGGCTATGTCTTGTCGCGGTGGCATGCGCCTGCGCGAGGGGGGGAGCTGCGCTTGAGCAGTTTCTTATCGCTGCTCACTCAAGCGTAGCTCCCCTTTCAACTGTATGCCACTGCATTTTGGAGCGTGTCATAGACAGCTCCAAAATGCATTGGCTTACAGGGGCCGCGCCTGCTAGGACACTGCCTGAATTGGAGGAGGAGGTGTCACACCTCCAAAATCTCCGATGATAGCACTATGTTTCTTGCACATGCTTGCAAGCAACATAAAAATACTCAAGTAAAGAAACACAGTGTTTGGGCCTGAAGAAGTGGTGGAGCCACAAAACTGTTGCCTGATTGTCATTTATTTATTTATTTTTATTTTAGTCATGTGTAGATTTAAAAAAATAGAAAGAAAACAAGACTGGAACTTTCATTGGAGTTCATCAGATTTAGTTTGCATTGTTTGGACATTTGGTTTATTTGGATGACCCAAGACTCAAGGAATTTATAAACGTTGGGCAACCTGCACCTAGGTTTTTGATTGACTGGCAGGCCTGTTTGTTGCTGTGGGTTGGCCAGCATTGGGGCCCTATGAAATAATTAACTTGAAATGTAACTTAGAACTGGCTATTTTCCCAGACAGGGTAGGCCCTGCCCTTACTCAAGGTTCTGCAGCACAACAGTATGGGATATGAGACTGTCTTCCTGCAGCGTGAGTTCCTGATGGTAGCAGCAGGCAGTAGGGGGGGTGAGAATGACGTCTCGCAGCTTTCCCATTTCAGGTGGTTGCGGGCTCTTGCAACTTGTCATCTTCAGAATGCCTTCTGCTGGACGCTGGGCTGGCCAGTCTCAGGGAGCAGGACAGGCGAGTAGCATACGAACATATGAATCTGCAAGCAGAAACAGACCTCACAGGCTATCAATGTCTGCCGGAGTGTGCAACTAGCACCCTAGATTGCAGTTGCCCCAACCCCTTCCCCCTCTGTTCCTCCCATGATTGCCTTGGCCCCCGCCACCCAGACCCTCCCCCTTGCTTTGTCCCACTCCATCTTAAAACTTCCTACTGTCTTACATACTACCCCCTCCGGTACAGCATTCCATTTAGACACCACCCTCTCAGTGAAGTAATGCCTCCTCATCTCCCTCCTAAATCTTTAATTATTTAAATTATTTAAATATTTAAATTAGTAAATTATTTAAATAATTTAAATAATTTAGAGAGGCAGTATAGTGCAGTGGTTTAAGGCTCTAAGCTGCAAATCTGGAGACCTGGGTTTGAATCCCATATCCCCCACTTGCATACTGTGTGACCCTAAGCAAGTCACTTAACTTCCCTGTGCTCCCAGGTTGCACCTGTAAACAAGCTTTCAGCTTAGTGTGTCTCTCCTGGTTAAACAATTGGAAATGAATCTTCCACCCTCCAGTCTTAGTCTGTGTCCCCTCGTGCCCCTACTGTACTTCAGTTTAAACACCCCTTTAGTGCAAGCTTTGTTTACCCTCTCACATATCTGAACATTTCAATCATATCCCCTCATCCCTCCTCTCCTCCAGTGTACATATTCAGCCTGTCTGCATAGGCCTTTTCCTCCATCTCCTGTAACATTCTTGTTGCCCTCCTTTGCACCCCCTCTAGTAAATTAATACCCCTCTTTAGATATGGCCACCAGTACTGTGCACAGTACTCCAAGTGCAGCCTGACCAAAGATCTGTAGAGGGGCAGGATCTCTTCCCTATGCCTGGACAAGAAACCCCTTGTGATACAGCCCAGCATCCTGTTAGCCTCAGCTGCTGCCTTCCTGCATTGAGCAGAGTTGTCCATGCTCCCTGTTACCGATACCCTTAGATCCTTCTCTTCCTCAGTGATCCCCAGCCTCACCCACCCCCCCCAACCAGTAGTCCCTCCTTGGGTTTTTTGTCCTGAAGTATATAACCTTGCTCTTTTCGCACTGAATACCAGTTGCACTTCTCTGACCATACCTCTAATTTGGTTAGATCCCCCTGCAATTGTTTCCATCCATCCTCTTCATCCACCACCGACCCTATTTTGGTATAATCTGCGAACAGACTAACCCTGCTCCCAACTACATATGTAATATCTGAAATAAAGAGCCCAAATATCTCCAGGCCCAGCACTGATCCCTGCAGCACAATGCTTGTCACCGTTCTGGGTGTCGAGAGCCTCCCCCCCCCACAACCACCCATTGCAGCTTCCCCTATAGCCAGTTCTCTATCCAGTTTGTCAGCCTTTTCCCCACGCCCCACAGTAGTCAGCTTCCCCCCAGTGTCCCATTAGGCACCGAATTGAAGGTCTTGCTGAAGTCCAAGTACAGGACATCTACCGCATGACCCACATCCAGCTCCCTTGTTACCCAGTCGTAATACTCCACCAGATTTGTCTGGTAAAACCTCACTGAGATGAGCCCATGCTGCCGCCCATTCTGGGAGGCCATTTCCCTCGAAGAACGACACCAGCCTCTTCTTCATTATCATCTCCATAAGATTCCCCACTATGGATGTGAGGCTGACAGGCCAATAATTTCCTGGCTCATCCCTAGGCCCACTCTTGTGTATGGGCACTATATGGGCCACCCTCCATTCCTGAGGCACACAACCCCTGTCCAGGGAGGTGATGAACAGATCTGCCAGTGGTTCGGCCAACACCTCTGCCGTCTTCCTCAGCACCCTGGGGTGGATGCCATCAGGACCTGGTGCCTTGTCCACCCTTAACCCCCTCAACCCCTCTAGTACCCTACTCCCCATGATCAGTTGATCTGCCATCACCTCTCCCCCTTCCCCCACCCTCCCAGTCCATGGTGGTAGTGGTCCATCTTTCTCCTTAGTGAAAACAGAGCAGAAGTACTTATTCAGTACTTCCACTTGTTCCTCTCCCTTTTCCACCCATTCCCTTCCCCACTTTATCCCCACTATATGGTTTTTGCACTTCATCTTTTCCCTGACGTATCTAAAAAAAGTCCTTCTCCCCTCCCTTAATGCCATGTGCTAACAATAGCTCTCTAGAGGTCTTGGCTATTCTCACCCACTTGGTCACCACCTTTGACCAACTCCCATAAGTCTCCCTATCCACTTCCTTCTTCATTCTCCTGAACTTCAGGTACGCAGCCCTCTTCACCCTCACCCCCTCCAGTAGCTCACTGTTCAGCCAGCATGGTTTCCTGGCTCTGCCCTTCTTGCTACTAGTCCTGGTGCAGGCTTCTGTAGCCCCTGTTATCCAAGTTTTAATAATTTCCCACTTTTGCTGCGTGTCCGTCTCTGGCCTAATACACTGGAGCCTCCCTTGCAGTATTTCTCTCATCCTCCCAAAGTCCACCATCCTAAAATCCATCACCTTAGTGCCTGTGCCTCCTGATTCCCTGCCCAGCCTGAGTTTGAACCACACTGTTTGGTGGTCGCCTCCAGCTATTGGGTCCTCAACCTTTACTTCCCTCACTGCCTCCTCATTTCACAGCACCAGGTCCAGCATGTTCCCTAGTCTTGTAGGTCCACTTACCAGCTGTGCCAGGAGACTATCCTGGATCACATCCAGGAGCACCTATCACTGACACTGGAGGTGGCAGGGGTGCTCCAATTAACCCCTGGCAGATTCAAGTCTCCCACTATCACCACACTCCCATTTCTACACGCACTCCTTGTTTGCTCTGCTAACTTCCTGTCCAGTTCCACTGATCTGTACACCACCCCAGCCTCAGCTTTCTACCCTTGGAGTCCAGAAGCTGCACCCATAGTGTCTCTGTCCCCTACTTCCTCCTCCTCGTTCCTCATACATTTGATCCCTTCTCTAACGCAGAGTGCTACCCCACCCCCTCCCAACTCCACAATCTTACCTGTAAATGCTGTACCCTGGGATTGGCAGGTCCCAGTCATGGTTCTGGGTGGCCCAAGTGTCCGTCACTGCAACAATATCCACATTCCCCACTGAAAAGAGTGCCTGAAGTTCTGCAATTTTACTACCCAGGCTTCCCGTGTTTAGGGAAACCACCTTCCATCTGTCCCCTCATTCCTCGTACATCTGATCCCTTCTCTCACACAGAGTGCTACCCCACCCCACCCTTCCAACTCCACGATCTTTCCTGTAAATGCTATACCCTGGGATTGGCAGGTCCTAGTCATGGTTCTGGGTGGTCCAAGTCTCAGTCACTGCAGCAATGTCCACATCCCCCACTGAAAAGAGTGCCTGAAGTTTTAAATTTTACTACCCAGGCTTCTCGTGTTTAGAGAGACCACCTTCCATCCATACCCTTCCGTCCTCTCCCCCCTCTTCTTCCTGGTATGATCCCCTCCTGTTGGTGGTCCTCTCCCCTTATCCATCCTATTATTACAGGGTGGGGGGGATTAGCACATTTTGCACACCAACCCGGCCACCCTGCATTCTCCCTCCCTGTGACACTTTGCCTCTGCCTTTTCCCATAACTAGGGGAATGAGCTCACTAGGCTCTCCTTTCCAGACTCTTTTCCTATCAGCAGTCCTCTTGCCACCCCTCTCCTAGTTTAAATCCACCTTATTTGCTATGTACTCCTCTAATCCACATTTTAGTACTCCCCTCCTGCTCAAGTGTAACCTATCGCCTGCGTATAAGTCACTATTGCCCCAGATCCTGCCCCAGTCGGACACGAACCCTTACTTCTTGGTATGGCACCAGTTCCTCAGCCACTCGTTGAACTCCTCTATCCTTTTTTTCCTTCCTATACTTGCACATGGTACCAGGAGTACCTCAGAGAATGCCACCGACCTGCCATCCTCCGCACACTGCCTGCCCAGCTCCTCAGCCCACCCCTTCACCACCTCTACAGTCTTCCCCACCAAGTCATTTGTAGCAGTTCTGGGGCGATTCCCCAGATGGCCCTGATGGGTGTCGAGATTCTTCCCTGATGTGGGTTCAGACAGTCTCTGGCTTTCTGTGGGCAAAAGACAAAGCTTCATGGCAGATTTGCTGCACTTTCTGGCAAGCAACGCATACTGCCCCTGGGCAGGACTTCACGCTGTTTGGCAGCAGCCGTTAGTGCTTCCTGGCTCTCCATGTAGTAGGAACCAAACAGACTTCTCTCCAGACTGGTCTCTGTCTCTGGAACCACTCTGCATTCTGGATTCACAGTCCTAGCCCTTGGGTGGACAGAGGGCTATTTTAGGTGCTAAATTATCTTTGCTCCACAGAAACTGGGATTCTGGCTCTCCCAGGCTATAGAAGATCTTAGCAGGTCTCACTGCAGTCACTACTTGAAGCAACTGGCCAGCTTCACAGAGCCTCTACTCACTCTCACACACACACACACACACACAGCTCCCCTCTGTATTCCAGAGAGCCTCCACCAACAACTGCCCCAGGCTGTAACTGTCCCTGGGATTTGAAGGCAAAATGTCAGCTTCTGATTGGTTGCTCATGGCTGTCCATCATTAAAATTAATAAATATTAGGTCCTCTTGCTGCCACCTGATTTGTTTGTTTGGGTGCCAAGAGCACAGTTCTCACCTTTTCCCAGGAGTCATAGCTGCAGGTCCTAGGGCTCCTTGAGTCCTGACTGGCTGGCAGCGGGGTCAGGGGTCTCAAATATGACTGCTTTTGCACAGTTTATTTACTGTCCCGTACGTTTTAGTCTTTTTGCAGAGCTTCTGCAGGACTTTCAGTTTAAGTGCTCCTAATATTTATTTATTTAAAAGTTTCACCAGGAAAAGCACACTGAGGAAGCTGCTCATTTCCAGGCATGTCCTGGGGAAGGGGGAAATCCAAACATTTAAAGTGAACAATAGCAGTTGTCTAGGATAGATCAAGAAAAGCGTTGTTACAGACATTCTTAGAATTACACAAATTCAATTAGCAATCGAATTGTAGGACAACAAGTGGGAACAATAGCAGTGTACAGCTGTACCATGTGGTGCACAACAGACTAAAAAGAAATATTTATATTTACTCGATAAAAGTGCAATCTGAGGGGGCTAACGAGATACAGAGGAGTGGAGGGGATTGGGAGAAAGGTGCGCTAGGAGACAAGTAGGTGCACCCTGGGTAATGCTTACGGTAGCGATCACTAGCAAGCAGGAAGGGGATGGAGAGGGATTAAAGAGGGGGGTCAGGCAGAGGTGAGGAGGAGCCTTAAGCTGGGACCAAGAAACATAGAATTTGACAGCAGATAAGGACCGCTTGGCCCACCTAGTCTGCCCATTTCCCTACCTACAGGATAAGCTGCAGTTCCTAGTTAACCAACAGCCTATTTCTTCCTACCCCCCACAATAACTGCCTTATGTCTGTCCCATGTATTTTTAAATTCTCCCACAGTTTTAGACCCCACAACCTCCTCAGGAAGGCTGTTCCATGCATCCACCACCCTCTCTGTGAAAAAATACTTCTTCACATTGCCCCTGAACCGCCCCCCTCCCCCCATCTTTAAATTGTATCCCCTTGTTCTTGCATGTCTCTTTTTCTGAAAGATGCTACCCTCTTGGATTTTGTTGATTCCACTGAGGTACTTAAAAGTTTCTATCATGTTCCCCCTCTCCCTCCTTTCCTCAAGGGTGTACATATCAAGCTCCTTTAGTCTCTTCTCCTATGACTTCTCTTGCAGATCCTGCACCATTTTAGTTGCTCTCCTCTGGACTGCCTCTATCCTGTCTATGTCCTTGCATAGATGGGGTCTCCAGAACTGGATGCAGTACTCCAGATGGGGTCTCACCAACTGTCTATACAGAGGGATAACAACTTCCTGTTTTCTGCTGGTGATGCCTCTCCCTATGCATCCCAGTATACCCCCAGCCCTCCCTACTGCCTTCTCACATTGCTTGCTAGCCTTAAGGTCATCTGATATGATTATCCTCAGGTCCCATTCCATTTTTGTTGTTGTTATTACCTCCCACCCCCCATTATGTAATCTTCCCCTGGGTTTTTGTTTCCCAGGTGCATTATTTTGCACTTCTTTGCATTGAATCTAAGCTGCCATACTTCTGAACTTTCCTCCAACCTTGCCAAGTTCCTTCTCATCCTTTCCACGCCTCCTTGTGTATCAACCCTGTTGCAGATCTTTGTGTCATCTGCAAAGAGGCATACTTTTCCTTCCAGTCCCTCTGCAATGTCATTTATAAAGACATTAAAAAGGACTGGACCCAGTACTGAACCCTGCGGTACCCCACTAGTAACCCCTCTTTCTTCAGAGTGGAGGCCATTTACAATTACCTTCTGTGTCCTGTTGTCCAGCCAATGTTTTACCCAGGCAACCACCCTGGGACCCACTCCCAGGCTGGTTAATTTGACTATTAATCTTTTGTGTGGGACTGTGTCAAATGCCTTGCTAAAGTCTAGGTAGGCCATGTCCACAGCCCCTCCCTGGTTTTCTACTTTGGTCACCCAGTCAAAGAAATCAATTAGATTCATCTGACATGGCCTTCCCGCTGTGAGCCCATGCTGCCTTGGGTCCTGTGCCCCACTGGCCTCTAGGTACTCAACAATTCTTTCCTTCAGAAGTGATTCCATCACTTTCCCTATCACAGAGGTCAAACTGACAGGTCTATAGATTCCTGCCTCTGTCTTGGTCCCACTTTTTTGAAGGGGAATCACATCCGCCTTCCTCCAGTCCTCAGGTACCACACCATCCTCCCATGATTTGTTAAAAAGAGTAGTCAGCGATTTCACTAGTTCTCCCCTTAATTCTTTTAGAATTCTGGGGTGAATTCCACCAGGCCCCATTGCTTTGTCCACCTTCAGTTTTAGGAGTTCTTTCAGGACCCTTTCTTCCATGAAAGGACTGGGATCGACCCCCCTATCAAGAGTGCTTCTGTTAATTGGATCAGGCACCCCCCTCCTCTTTTGCGAATACTGAGCAGAAATATTCATTCAGTATCCCTGCTTTTTCAGTGTCCCTGTCTGCCCACTCACCGTCCATTCTATTCGGCCTCACTGTCCCTCCCTTTGTCTTTCTACGCTCCCTGATGTACCTGTAAAAGGTGTTATCCCTCTTCTTAACCAAGTTGGCTATCTTTTCCTCAGTTTGGGCCTTTGCTATTCTGACTTCCTTCCCTGCTTCCTTCTTCCTTAACTGCAAGAGTTGCAAGAGTGGAGCCTAAGGTAAGAGAGAAGGGGGAGGTAAGGATGGAGGGAGTACACATAGGGGTGGGAAAGGAACAGAAGGTAGGGAGGGAGTTAAAAGTAGCTTCATGTAGAGGTGAAGAAGTTGCATAAGAGGGAGGAGAGGAAAGAGGGGGCATTGCCCCTCTGCTCTGATGTCTGGTGGCAGAGTAGGCCTTAAAGTGGTTTCCCCTGCCTGTTGCACCTTCCATAATGCACTGTCCCCGCAGGCGACAGGGAAGGCTCATTGATATTAATTTAGCAGACTTGGCTGATCTTAAAGCAACAGGTGCCCTTTAATAACATAGCACTTAAGAGTGCTCTTATTTAACATGTTAATTCTCTCCCCCAAAGTGCCTTGGACCCCCTTTGCCCTTTTTACACCAACAGAGGCTGGGACACATGAGAAATCATTGAAGGAGCTGCTGGAGCAGCTGCCACATACTGAGCACCACAGCACCGCTTTCGTGCATGCATACAGCTCACACATTCCTGATTCAAGCTGCACAGTGGTGCACTCTTCTGCCTCGCAGAATGGGCGACTTCATTTACAACAGTGCTCCTCTGGTCCCTTCACGCAGGATTACACCCAGGGGCTAGCAGCAGCATGACAGCAGGCACACAGGACCAGGACTTGCAGGAACTGGTGGTCATCAGCAGAGCAACACTTTGGCAGCAAGCAAGGTAAGCCCCACCCATGGGGAGGGGTTACATACGCATATCATATAACTCCTGTGCTGTAGCATCTGCACTGACTACTAATTAAGTCACACACCATTTCCATGATCACTTTATTAACATATAAAGCCCTTCATAGGTTGGGTCCTGGCTACTTTGAATGCCACATGGCCTGGTATGCTCCCTGTCACTCATTCTGTTCCACCAAGGTGCCTTTATTGACTTTCCCAAGGTCATTCCTGAAGTCATCTGGAAATAGGCTAGTCTTGATGGTGGCCCGATTCATCTTGAACTCCATGCCCTTCTATCTGAGTTCCCCCTCTGTGGGGACATTCAAAAAGGAACTTAAATGTAATTTGTTTATATCAGCTTTTGGTATTGCCAACAGTACATCAGCATTTTTGTTTTGCTTATTTATACTGTTTTGATGTTGTTTATTCATGTATTTGTTTTTAGAGTTTTTATGGAAGTTTTGTGTTTGTGACACACCTTGAACCCTAGGGATAGGGTGAAAAATAAATATAAATGCCCTGCTTGTGTGCAAATGGCAATCTTTTCATTTGCAGATATATTTCCAGGGACTGTTTGTCATTGGTCAATCCAGAGACTGTTTTCCATTAAAAGTATTGACAATGCCGGCTGAAGCTGTCAATCTAGGGACTGTTTGTCAATACAAAGTTGTATGCATGTTTATCACAACCCAGCCACATCAATCTATGATAGGGAAAGGCAGGAAATTGTGTGGTCACCCATGGCATTAAATCTGCTCCTCAGTCTGCCATAGAAGTTGCTAGTCATGGCTTCTTGTCCCAAACCAGGACGTGGGCACATACTATTAACACTGACACCCAAGTGCAGCACTAGTGAGATGATGTACTGTTGGGGTGTGCCATCATACAGATGAAATGTTAAATCAATCTCCCTTCTACCGATCTCTAGGGCTGTCCTGATGGGTCTTCAGCTGGATGTAAAAGAACCTGTGGCACTTTTTACAAGAGTAAAGGATCCCCCCACCATTTCCTCATCAACATTCTCCTTACGATAAAACCGGTTCACCCAATTGTCCAAGGTGCAAAATGGCTTCCACTTCACGTTTACAGTCACGTCACTACTAGTCTCCTGTTGCTAGTAAAGTGCCTTGGGACACAATGTGCATGAAAATAAATCCTCCTCCTCCTTCTCCTTCTGTGGGGTGGTTGGAAATAACCCTACACTGCACCTGTAGTTTGAAAGCACTGCCTCCACAACAGTCACTGTTTAGACTCTTCAAGCCCTGTAGTTGAGTCATATGTGTGATACAAACACATTCTGCATGCTATTGCAACACACAAAACCCAGTATAACGTTCCTGGGCATTCTTTTGTTTCCTGACAATAAACAATTATAAAACAGCATTTTTATAATTGTAATAACGACATTCAAGATGCTACATAATGCTAAGCTACCATCACGCCTGAAAAACAAAGGCCCTTGCCCTCTATCATAATTATTGCACCCTAGGTATGAGATTACCTCTCTCTGAGGCCATACCATTGTTGCTGAATGCATGAAATATAACAATCTAGAAATATCACAGTGTCAAACATTACCTTGAAATTTTACCCTCTGACCAGCGATACACTCGGTGTATTTTTTACACGTGCCACAACCCTCTTTTTTTGACTCTAAGCAGTAGTGCCCACTGGTGCAGTCGCAGACTGTGTTTTTTGTGTCGGTGCAGCTCTCTTTCTCTTGCAGCCCCAAATCTGGAAACAAATTAATTAATTAAAAAATCAAGTGCATGCAGTTTCAGATTTTACACAGATGGTACCATTCATATTGAGATGCTCTGTATGATACTGTATAGGTTCTAATCCAGCCCTAATAATGTGAGGACATTTTATTTAGTTAGGTTTTATTTACTGGGTAAGGTTCACTTGGCAAACATTTGCCTGTTTTCAAGCATGACCCAGGAGGGTACAAACAATTAAAACAATACAATGCAAGACAATGACTTCAACATTGGAATGCAGGATAATCTTAGACAAGCATTTGTCAATGCTGAATGTTGTCTCGCTGGCATTGGTATTGGTAGTGCAGGAGTTAGAGATGCATAATAGGAATGGCAGTGAAGTATTGAACTGACGCCAACCTCACCCCCACCCAGAAGAGACACATTTTCAACATAGGCATTTTGGGGCTTCCCCTCATAAACAGTAGCACTGTGATTTTGTTAATCTGTCCCAAAAGTTTATTTCCCACAGTGACTATGCCATTCTGCTCCACAGGTGCGAAAACACATTTTGGGCAGAATGTG
The DNA here is from genome assembly GCA_016271365.2 of Neoceratodus forsteri. Taxonomy (NCBI): domain Eukaryota; kingdom Metazoa; phylum Chordata; order Ceratodontiformes; family Ceratodontidae; genus Neoceratodus; species Neoceratodus forsteri. The sequence goes on along the minus strand of CM057452.1, from coordinate 261,125,236 downwards.
AAAAATGACAGCTGTACTGTTCATAAGGAGGTGTGAAAAAAATGCCAGTGTTGAAAATCTGGCATGAAAATATTGCAAATTTGCAAAGTTACAAGGGTGCATGGAAACTGCGCAACACATGCTTGTAACACAGTCATTTTATGAACTTTCATCACTAAATTTTCAGCATACACATTTTGGGACCTCTGCTCATGAACAGTGTCACTGTCATTTTTTCAAACTGTCCCAAAAACTGATTTTGCACAGCGACCATGCTATTCTGTGCTGAAAGTGCGAAAACACATTTTGGCCATGATATGTAACATGACACCTGTACTGTTCATAAGGAGGTGTGGAAAAATACCAGTGTTGAAAATCTGGCGTGAAAATATTACAAATTCACAAAGTTACGTGCGTGCGTAGAAACTGTGCAATGCACGCTCATAAAACAGTCTTTTTTTTTATTTTTTCACCAAATTTGCAACATAGGCTTTTTGAGAGCCCACCTCATGAACAGTGGCACTGTCATTTGGTTAATCAGTCCCAAAAGGTGATTCCGTGCAGTGACAGCGAAATCACCTTTTGGGACCAAATAACACCATGACAATGACTGAATTCATGAGGAGGGGCCCCAATAACCCCATGTTGAAAATTTGGTGCAAAAATTCCAAAAAGTGCCCGAGATATGCACCAAAGTTGAAAAAACCCTATTTATGCCATTATACAGCTTACCAGCATTTTTTCACTTCGCAGACAGCTTTGAAGAGTGCAGACGTGTTCCCGGTCCACCAAAGATCATTGCACCAGACTCTGGTGGTAAGTGTGGGGTGAGGGGGTTGTGGGGAAGCAGGGTGCACAGAGGGTGGGCGCGGGTTGGGGAGGGAGCAGGACAGACCGCGAGGGACCGCTTTTCTTTACAGGCTAAAAAAAAAAATCTCAGGATGCCACCTGGAGGCGTTTAGTACAGCCGATGGGGGATTGGGCACCCCATCGCACATATCGAAGGGAGGGCTAGAGCCAAGGGGGATTGGGCACCACCGCACAAATGGGGGGGCATTATGCCGATGGGGAGTGGGCTCCCCCGTTGACACATGAACTGGGTCAGGGCATGCCGACAGGGGAATTGGGCACCCCCTAATTCCTAGAATGCTTCACCAGGAAAGGCACATCGGGAGATGCCGCTGCATGACGAGCTTGGCTCTCATTGCAGCGGACCTTTTCTTAGATATGCTCGCCACATTACGTGTTGCTGGTGTGGCGCCTGCATGCTGCCTTATTAGGGAATGAGGGATGTACCTACTGATGCGTGCCCTGCATTCACTCACAGTGACTGCACCTCCAAATCTGCTACTACTGCAATATGTTGGCTGGCGCGCAAGCACGAGCCAACATAAAAAACAACGCCGTGCATGACAATAAATTAAGCAACAGAATAAACAGTACGGTACATGACCATCAGTAGAGGAAGCATAGGAGAAAGGGCATTTTGCAGTTTTATTTCTGTTAAACAGGAGACATTGTTAGAAAAAAAAACATAAGAAATTATTTTAAATATTAATTACATAAAGAAAAGGATTTCAAATGATGAGTGAGAGCAACCTAATTCTCTCATTTGACTTGATCCAGAGCTGTCTCTGACCTAGTTGTTATTTATTTGTTACCAGTAAAAAGAGAGTTCTAGTCTGAAAAATGTGCATGTTTTGGCAAGCCATAGTCAGAATCAGAGCCAGACCATAGCCCACCCTCCCATCCACATTATGGAGTTTGTTCCATCTGTGCACATCTTTACCATTATTAACCTCTGCTGATATTGTTGTATTGAACTAAATCACGACATACAGTAAATGATTTTATTTGTATTTATCAGTATCAGGTTAAACTTCCCTTCGGAAGGTTGTCAATAAACTCACTCTAATTTCATTGGTCACAGAAGCCTACATTTTTAAAAATGTCTCCCACCCACTTGCAGGCACTCCTGCAAGCAACATGAGGCATTGTTAGTACTGCACTTCAGGGGCTTGAGCTCCACATCTTTTAATATGCTCAGTGCTACTGCTGCAATTAAGCCTTTCCTTTTCACTCAATCCTATAGCACATATATGAAACAAAATGTTCTTTAAAACTATCTACAGTTTAGACCTTTGGGGGTCAAGGCCCTGGAACATTTGTCCACCTAAAACCAGGTCTGCAAGCAACTAAAGAATTTGGCTGATTTCTTTCCACTTTCCTTTGTTTATACATATTACAAGTACAGTACAGCATGAGCCACTATAGTCCTGCCAATATGCCTCAACCATGTTACAGGATGAACTTCCAATTCCATGCTGTTTTAGCCTTGGTCATCTTGCCAGCAAGTATGTTCACTATGCCAGTTTAGATGGCGGGGGCACTATGGAGCCTGTCCACTAGGGGTAGCACTAAAAGACTGCCATAACTCATTCAATTTGGAGTCATGAGACCCCATCAGATGAGAACAGCTCTTGACCCCTGCCAACCTGGACTGGAGTCTCCTATCATGTAATTCATTTTTCCAACAATATCCCTCTAGATACTACACTGACAGCTATGCGCAATGCCCTCAAAAACTCCATGTGCCACCATTTTACACCTACTGTAAATGTGGCTAATGACTACACTACTGTTTTTTAAGTTGCCTTAGTATCCAGGAATGACCTGATCCATCCTTCATAATGACGTACATGGCTGGGGTTGTCTTTTGACTGCTGGGACAAGGGAAATGGGGAACTAGGACCAGAGACTGAAAAGGACTCCACAAAGGGGATGGTAGTGGTGGTGGTGTGAGATCTCAGTCAATTAAACAGCTATTTGGGACATTCCAGCAGCTAAGGACACCAGACGTCAGGCTGTGCTGGATATGTTGCAGGGCTGCTTGCTGGTGCAGTTGGTCACAGAACCCACAAGACGGTCCAAAATTCTTGACATGGTGCTCACTAACTTCAAAATGGTACATGAGTGTAAGCTGGGGAACCAATGAGATCCAGTGATTATAATACTATATGGTTTGAACTGACCCTGGGTACCTGTATACCCTTGTCAGGGCTGTGACTGTGGATTTCAGATAAGCAGACTTTAACCACATGAAGAAATCTGTCAAGAGTAAATTGGTTGGAGTGGACAAAATCAATGGGGTGGAGGAGAGGTGGGGAGAAATTAAAGGGTCTATTCTCAAAGTAACTAAATCATGCTTAAGAAAGGCTATCAAAGGTAACAGACACAAACAACCAATCTTGTTCTCTGTGAAGGTCAGGAAGGCAGTGAGAGCCAAACAAGTGTCTTCACTAGCCACATGGAGAAATGTGGAATGAGAATGGAGAGAATACCTGGAAAAGATATAGGAGACCAAGAAGGCAGTCAGGGATGCAAAAGCAGACACAGCGCTGTATACTGCAGCAATGGTCGAGGGTGAGGAAAAACAGTTCTTCAGGTACATCAGGGAAAAAAGGAAGATGAGAAAGAATTGTAAGGCTGATAGAGCAGGACAGAGGCAAGAAACTACAGACCAGTTAGTTTGACCTCAGTGGTAGGGAAAATGATGGAATCACTTCTGAAGGAAAGGATTGTTGAGTACCTAGAGGCCAGTGGGGCACAGGACCCAAGGCAGCATGGATTCACGATGGGAAGGTAGTGTCAGACGAATCTAATAGATTTCTTTGACTGGGTGACCAAAGTAGTAGACCAGGGAGGGGCTGTGGATATGGGCTACCTAGATTTTGGCAAGGCATTTGATACAGTCCCACACAAAAAATTAATACACTAGTTAGGCAGCCTTGGAGTGGGCCCCAAGGTGGTAGCCTGGATAAACAATTGACTAGACAACAGGACGCAAAGGGTAGTAGTAAATGGAGTACACAGTGAAGAAAGGAGGGTTACTAGCGGGGTACCACAGGGTTCAGTACTGGGACCGGTCCTTTTTAATGTCTTTATAAGTGACATGGCAGAGGAACTGGAAGGAAAAGTATGTCTCTTTGCAGACAACACAAAGATCTGCAACAGGGTTGATACACAAGATGGAGTGGAAAGGATGAGAAGGGACTTGGCAAGGTTGGAGGAATGGTCAAATGCATGGCAGCTCAGATTCAATGCAAAGAAGTGCAAGGTAATGCACATGGGAAACAAAAACCCAGGGGAAGAGTACACAATGGGGGGTGAGATAGTGACAACAGCAAAAATGGAAAGGGACCTGGGGGTAATTATATCAGATGACCTAAAGGTGGGCAAGCAATGTGAGAAGGCAGTAAGGAAGGCTAGGGGGATACTGGGATGCATAGGAAGAGGCAGGGCCGCAGTAATGGGGGGGGTGGGGAAGTTGTCCGGGGCCCAGAGCTCAGGAGGGGCCCACCTGAGGAGCTGGCATTACCCTTGGCATTAGCTGGTTTGGGAAACAGGGGCCCATTTCGATTAACTTGTCCTGGACCCCAAAATTCATAGCTGCAGCCCTGGGAAGAGGCATCAATAGTAGAAAACAGGAAGTTGTTATCCCTCTGTACAGACAGTTGGTGAGACCCCATCTGGAATACTGTGTGCAGTTCTGGAGACCCCACCTCCGCAATGACATAGACAGAGTGGAGGCTGTCCAGAGGAGGGCAACCAAAATGGTGCAGGGTCTGCACCAGAAGACATACGAAGAAAGACTAAAGGAGCTTAATATGTATACCCTTGAGGAAAGAAGGGAGAGAGGGACATGATAGAAACTTTCAAGTACCTCAAGGGAATCAACAAAGTCCAAGAGGGTAGCATCTTTCAGAAAAAGAGATGTGCAAGAACAAGGGGTCACAATTTGAAGATGGGGGGGACGGCCTCAGAGGTAATGTGGAGAAATATTTTTTCACGGAGAGGGTTGTGGATGCGTGGAACAGCCTCCCTGAGGAGGTCGTGGAGTCAAGAACAGTGGGGGAATTCAAGAATGCATGGGACAGACATAAGGCAGTCCTAGTGGGAGGTAGGAGGAAGTAGGCTGTTGGTTAACTAGGATCTGCAGCTTATCTGTTAGGTAGGAAAATGGGCAGACTAGGTGGGCCAAGTGGTCCTTATCTGCTGTCAAATTATATGTTTCTATGTTTCTATGAAGAAGATGAGCAGACAGCAGCCATTGTAAATGACTACTTCTGCTCAGTGGCTGGGGGATAGCAAGCCTCTGCCAGCAAGCAGCTTAAAGTCTCCTGCAAGAAGATTCACAGAAATTGAGAGGGTGATAATTACAGGAGAAAGGGTTAGAAAAAGACTTGCAGGTACCAGGGCTAGATGAGATGCATCCAATGGTACTCAAGCAATTGACACTGGAAATGGCTGAATCCTTGTCAGAGCTATTCAACAGTCACTACAGTCAGGAGTGGTTCTGAGAGATTGGAGGATAGCAGACATGGTTTTACTCCACAAGGGAGGTGACAAGGAGGAATTGGGAAATTACTGGCCCATCAGTCTTACCTTCATCATGGGTAAACTGACAGAGACACCAGACCAAGGGACAAGCAGTAGATTTACTGTACTTTGACTTCAGCAAAGTATTTGACTTGGTGCCATATAGAACGTTGTTTATATAGCAGCCCACTTTGAGGTTATTTCGCAGTGGTTTAAACAATATACCAAATTTTTACCATGGCTCCCTCTAGAAGCACAAATTATTACCAGGAGAAGATATGGTAGCAGCTTTGGATTTAAATGTTAATAATAAAATGTTCCATTTTTGTACCAGAGTGATAGTACAAGCATGGCAAAAAGCAAATAAAATGTTAGGGTATCAAAATGAAATAACACAAATTTCACCTCTATTTTTCAATCTGCATCTCTCATTATCTCATATTCCTAACAGCTGGATCCGTAGGGACTTCTTGGTTCTTAGAGATTTATTCTCCTGTTCGGTTCTAAAATTTATGTCTTATCAAGAGCTGACAGAAAAATTGAAATTACAGTCAAGGTCATTTTTAATATATTTACACATTTGTCAAGTTGTGAAGAAATGTTTGGGTGGTTTGAATTTACCCAATTAACTCCTATGGAATCTTTCTTTGCTACATTGTAATCAGAAAATAAGCTAATATGGAAATTGTATTCTTTTTTACTGGAGGGTGTAGAGGTGGATTTAACCGCTCTTAAAAAAGCGTGGGAAAAGGAGTTGGCTATCTCTATATCTGAATCTCAATGGAAGAGTATTATTTCTTCTCATGCCTCAATTTCACAAAATAATAAACTGAAGCAAATACAGTTTAATGTTCTTTAAAGAGTATATTTTACACCTAAAAAATTTAACAAATTCAATTCAAACATTTCCGATAAATGTCAACGCTGTATTGATAGTGTGGGGATGGGGACATCGATGTATACGTTTACGACCTGCCTGAGGCTGAAGAGTTTTGGGGAAAACATAGGGGATTTGACATATCAAATTACAGGGTTACATTTCCCGTTTGATCCTGAAATTATTTTTTTCCAACTATTTGAGAAATCAAATGTTCCTCAATATTTTCATGAGTTACGCAAGTTAATACCGATTATTGAAAAAAAATGAATTCTTCAATATTGGAAAGATCTAAATTCCCCTAAATATGAAGCATTCTTGAATTTGGTGTTGGGATGTGCTAAATCAGAGAGGATACATGTTCAATGTATAAAAGCTTCAGATAAATTTGAAACACTGTGGACTCCCATCTTTAACATTCTAAGTGTAGAGAACTCATGAATGTTAGACTTTTCACTTCCTGGATGTATCTCTATCACTTTGTCTCTTCTCTTTATTTCTTTTGTATTGTTCTTTTCCTGGTCGCACCACCCAGAAAAGGGTAAGGATGAAATCTTGCTTTCACAAGACCATTGCTAGCTAGGGTTCATCAGGTTTGAATGAACCCCCCTTTCTTTGAACCTTTTTTTATTTGAATTTAGTTTTACAGACTGTGACTGTATCTCTTTAAATCCCCGCCAGACCCTCCACTACAGTCACTTTAGATGGTGTGTATACACAATGGTTACCCTCCATCTTCCCCCTCTTTCCAGTGCACCACTTCCCCAGTCATGACTGACCATTCAGCATGTGGCTGGCATCCATGTCTCATGCTGATAGGCCACATGTGAGAACTTCATATGTGTTGCGGCCACTGCCCCAAGAGTGCACCATGGACATGTAGAAGGAGTAAGAGACATGACCATGAAGTGGACAACTGGCGGCCGAGGAGATGATGTAGACACAGTAGGGAAAAGCCAGAACAGTGAACGTTAGGACCAAGACTTGACTAATCTTCCATATGGGGGAAATGAGAGACTCTAACCTTTCTGGATGGCAGCATGCATCTCCAAGGTCAACAGGCACAGAATTACAATCGGATGCCTGCTGCATTTGTGGTTGGGCCATTTCCTACCAGGACATGGGCAGGGTTGTAAGCTCACTGGGGACAGCTTGATGTGGCTAGGTGCTGACAGCTGACCTAAACAGCCACAATCAAACCACACTCTGCTGATTCCCTTGACTCCTTGTAGCCCATAACTTCCTACAGAATTAAAGAAAAGGCTACCAATGCCTGTAGATCCAGGGTTATGTCTTGCATTATATGGACGTGTAAAAGCTTCTATCAGGGCTTGCATGCCGCACATCTCACCCTGAAAATAAATGAAAAAGAGGCAGGGCTTCTGCCAAGTGTAAGCCCTTTGTGTTTTACTATGAAATGAAGAACAAAAGGGCACACTCCTGAAAGTATTTGCAGGGCCCCTAGTCCTCCATGGTACTTTAGTCCTGATTTATGCAGCAGGGCTCCTGGGCTTCTGTGGCAGTGCTTAGTCATTCCTGCAGTGTGATTTATTCATTATTGTGGTACAGTGCCCCTGCCACTGTCTAAAATATGATGTGATGTCATCACTGACATCACATGCTAAGAATAGATGAGGGACATCGGGTTAAACAAGAAGGAGAAAAAATCACCAAGATCAGTGAATTTTGTGGCACTACAAATATTGTGTTGCATTATGCAAATTCTGTGGAAAAGAATCCTTGTATATGTGTCAGTCTTTGGGAGACGGGTCAACAATAATACTTTTGTGTGAAGTAGTTTCAGTACTTACAATTTCAGGGCAAAATTGCTGTCAAAGAGCAGCCAGACTTTGTGCTTATTTTCATTCCATTGTAAACAGAAAATAAGGAACAGCACTTTCAGTCACTTCCAGACTGAAGGTCATTTTGGAGGGCTAACTTTTTTACCTTCTGTGTCTTTTCTTTGAAATTACATGTTTTGATAATATGCAGATATCAATTGTCATATAACACCTGGGTTCTGCCCATTTATAATGTTCCTTTATGTTAATTTGTGTACAAGCACCACCTCTCAGGTAAATGTTGAAGTTCATAGATCACTGAGTTGTTGTTTTTTTTTTTCCTTTTTCTGCTGAAACATTTAAGAATAATTAACCATTAAGGTCCACTGTTGTCAAAAGAAGTTTTGCCATAAGTACAAGTTGAGAGAAATTTTTCAATGACCCCCTATAGGGTGTTTTGCCACCCATTCCATCCTAGGCTTCTGAAGGTATTGAGTATAAGAATAACTGGCCTAGATATTCAAAGCAGATGCACAGCACAAAGTGGAGGTGCGCTGCTCATCTCAGAAGATGGGTGGAACCACAAAATTCAAAAGGGAGAGGTGCATCGTGCATCTCTGGATGCGCCATCATGCATCCATAATGTATGCAGCGCATGTAGAGGGGGCGTTCCCATGAACGTGCCACGCATCCCTATAATCAGCTGAAATGTGTGGCGCATCTGCAGCGCATCTTAGAGATGAGCTCCAAAAAGTTAGGTATGGAAAAAGCATGCCTAAATGGCCAGCCACCCACAGGCAGGCCACATAACTGCAGGCAGGCTGTCTGAATACAGCCCTTGGAGGTGCAACAGGATATGTTCCAGGCATCCACACATAGCAGTCATGCCAGGATGGATGAACCCTGAGCCACTGGCACCATCCAGGGAGCAACACCCCACACCACTCCCTGGATGTAGCCACCCAGCAGCTGGTCACTGCACACTGCCATCCCTTGCAGTGCTAACCAAGTATCTCCAATACTGGGGTGTGTGGGGCACTGCAAGTGATGGTATGCAGCATATGAAGCTTGTGTTTTACATACATGTGGTAGCCCTAGCAGCCTGTGTCACCCTGTGCCCACCCCTGTTGCATGTCCAGGTTGCCCCAGTGGCCACAATCCAGGTGGGCCCCCTGTACCCCTGTCTGACACTGTACATGGCTATGGGGAGCTAGTTGATCAGATGTGAGTATCCCTCCACATGTAGCTGTGCTGCACTGTGTTGTTGGATTTTGGTGACATAAAACATTCCAAGAGGAGTGTACTACAGTTGGGGGTCAGTGCCAGTTCTTTGTGCTTCACTGTGCATGGCTATTGGGCTATGAGCTATGGTCCCCACACCAGGCACTTGGCTTAAATCCCAATACTGACACTAGTGCAGCATGAGGGGGGTGCTACACTCCTGAGGTGCCATCTTTCAGAGGAGATGTTAAACCGAGGTCCCATCTGCCTGTTCTGGTGGTAGTTCAGGTGGATGTTAAAGATCCCATGGCACTTCTCAAAAAGAGCAGGGGGAATTTTTTATTGAAAAGAACATTGGAAAATTATAACAACATTTGCATAACATCATACATTTTTCATGAAAAATTAGGATTGTATCCCAAATACATATTCCATGCTATAGACAGTCTAAATTAATTACAGCATTTTTCCAGAGGGTTGGGGGGACATGATAGAAACTTTCAAGTACCTCAAGGGAAACAACGAAGTCCAAGAGGGTAGCACCTTTCGGAAAATGAGGTGTGCGAGAACAAGGAGGCACAATTCGAAGATAGAGGGGGGATGGCTCAGAGGCAATGTGAGGAAGTATTTTTTCATGGAGAGGGTTGTGGATGCATGGAATGGCCTTCCTAAGGAGATTGTGGAGTCAAAAACAGTGGGGGAATTCAAGAATGCATGGGACAGGCATAAGGCAATTCTAGAGGGTGGGGGTAGGAGGAAGTAGGCTGTTGGTTAACAAGGATCTGCAGCTTATCCACTAGGTAGGGGAAATGGGCAGACTGGGTGGGCCAAGCAGTCCTTATCCGCTGTCAAATTCTATGTTTCTAAAAAAAGAAATTATAAGGTTATTGATAGACATAAGCTCATTTCATGCATTCTTTCACGATTATTCTATTTTAAATTGTGGGACTATCATTATCAGTAATTCAAGGAAAGCCTAACCACAGTTCTAACAATCTGTCTGTTGCTAGTGGTTTTTTTCTCCTGCTGATAGACATACTGACTGTTTTTAGAAATGTTATTGAATAATTCTAGCTAACTTTCTTCCTTTTGCTGTAGTGTGAAGCTACATCTCATATTCCAGATGTTCCACTTAAATATTGTCATTAATACCTGTAGTGTATTTCTATGCCATTTATCCCATCTTTACATCAAAAACTCTGTATGTTATATTTTCATATGAAATGGTTCTAAATACATCTTCCCCCCACTGGAGGGCAGCAAAGTCCCAGAAAGCTGAGATAAAAGAGCACTTAAACAAAAGATGGTCTATGGTTTCCTCTGTGCTGATACATTGCAACCTGCTGCAAATTCTTTCTTGCTGCTGCTTAGTTTTTTGGTTGGCTTTGACATAAATGTTTTAGTGACAAGCCAACCAATGTATATCCCACATATGATCTGGTATGCGTTTATTATTTAACATGCTAATAATATTTCCCCTATGTATGACTGGACATTTTACAAATATTTCTTCAACTGTACAGGTTTCCTCAAGAAAATAGAATTATAAATGTTTTCTCTGTATATCAGTTATCTGTCTGGAAGTTAACGTCCATTGTTTCAATCTCAAAAAAGTGCTTCTAACATATTCCGGGATGGCTTCAGATTTTTATGGAAACAGGAGGCCTGGGTGGAGAAGTCAATGGCAACAGACCAACCAGGGAAGAGCTAAGGGGGGTACTAGTGATATTCAAGCTGTGAGGAGTGCGAGGAGCAAGCTGGGAGAGGGAGACAGAAGAGGGAACCTGGAAGGGCACAATCAAACTAGTGATGCCCAGGCTGTGGGAGGGGCGAGGAGCAAGCAGGAGGCCATAGTCAGGAGAAAGAGTCTGGAAGGGCACATACAGACCTGTGACCCCCATGTTGCAGGGGGTGAGAGGAAAAAACTGGGGGACAGAGGCAGAAGAGGAGCCTGGAAGGCACGCATAAATAGAGACACCCAGGCTGTGGAGGTGCAAGGAGCAACCCGGGGAACGAAGACAGAAGAAGGAGTATGGAAGGGCACAAACGGGTAATTAACTTGGGGGGAGAGGTGATGGTGCTTCTGCTGGGTGACTCCATGATTAGAGGTATCCAGTGGGAGGGGGTTGGGGAGGGAAAAGGCAGCCCAGTCGAGGTTAAATGCATCCCAGGCCTATCAGTACATAAAGCCAAATTCCAGCTATACTCAATGGCAAGAGAATGCAGAGAATCCCCAGATTTTCTAGTTCACCTGGGAACAAATGATTTAGAAGGGAACAGTGAACTGGAGATACAGGGAAGAGTCATGGAATTGGCCAGGGTTTGCCACTCTATAGGATGCTCAATCTCCTTTTCTGAGATACTGCCAGTACCAAGGGCAAGCGGGGAAAATAAGCAAAAACTTAGGGGGGTGAACCAGCGGCTCAGGGAGTGGTGCAAGTCTGAAGGGTATGGATTGATGGGGGACTGGGGTGATACATGGGAAGACAAGGGGCTATATGCCAGGGATAGGCTGAATCTCAACCTGGAGGGGAGGGAGATCCTTAAACTGAAACTTTTTAGATTCATTGGTGATAGGTGGGGTTTAAACTTGTAAAGGGGGCAGGGATAGAAAGACTGAAAGCCCCAGCGAGGAAGCTTAAGGGTTCAGGACTAGATCATGCAAAGCGGGCTGTGGGTAGCGTTAAAAGACCAGGGGGAACTGAAGGGGGAAGAGAGACGGGGGATTGCGCTGGGCTGAGAAGACTGGAGAGGGGGGAAGAGGGTTGAGTGGAGGACGGTCCTGATCAATGCCAGGAGCATAGGCAATAAAATGCCAGAGCTCCATACAATGCTAGTTGAGGGTGCAGCAGACTTTGCAGCAATTACTGAGACATGGGCCACCCAGAGGCATGATTGGGACCTAAATTTAGAAGGATACACAATGTTTAGGAAGGATAGGGGGGTGGGAAGAGGGGTGTGTGTGGCATTGATAGTCAAAAATGACATAGTAATTGGTGGAATCGAGGAGGCAGAAGGAGATGTGGAGACAATCTGGGTAACCCTACAAATGAGGGGGGTAAAAGATTAAAAATAGGCGTGGTGTACAGATCCCCCGCAATGGAAGCGGAACTGGAGGATGATCTGGCTGAGAACATCAGGGGTCACTGTGGCCACGGAAAGGGCAAGGTGGTGATCATGGGAGACCTGAACATGCGGGGGGGCAGACTGGGGCACTATGAAATCCTCAGTGGCCAGGCAGCAGAGGTTGATGGATGTCTTCCAGGATGCCTTCCTAGTCCAGCATGTGGGGGAGCCTACTAGGCAGGATCGGATCCTGGACATTGTCCTAGCAGATAGTGACCAGATAAGGGGCTGGAGGTGAGAAGCCCATTGGCAGGCAGTGACCATGCCACGGTCTGGTTTCTTGTGTTCCTAGGGGGAGAGGAAATTTGCACTAACACAGAAGTAATAGATTTTAGGGGGGCAGACTTTGAGGGCATGTGAAGGATTCTTAAAGGGTGCTTGGATGAGATAAGGCCAGACATGGATGCTGGTAGCTTGTGGGTGACCATTAAGAAGGGGGTGCAGGAGGCTTCGAGGGCCTGTGCAAAGGTAAGGCGCAAGCAATGTAGGGCCAGTAAGCCGTGTTGGTGGACCCAGGAGGTGCAGGAGGCGGTGAGGGAGAAAAAGACTGCCTACACGCACTTAAAGGGCTCAACAGGGGCTAGGGAGAGGGGAGAGTATGATTTCCTGGCTAACAGGCTCACCAAGGTGGAAGGGGGGCCAAGGCAAAGGCAAAGAAGGAGCTTAACCTGGCCAGAGATATACGCAGGAGGGGGGAGGGGTTCTATAGATACATAGGGGAGAAAAGAAAAGGGAGGGCACAGATCAGCAGGATTAGAACTTGGGGGGATGGATGCAGGAAGCTGGGGAACAAGCAGAGCTGCTAAATAAGTATTTTGCCTCTGTCTTTACCGGGGGAGATTGGGGATCTTTCCAACCCGATGGGAGGGTAGAGGGGCCCACTGAACCAGGAGGTCAGTTGGAGACTGAAGGACTGGATGAGACTGGGGTAGGGGATGGGTCGTATCTAGAAGGGGTGGAGAGGATGCATGAGGAGGGGGGATGGGAGGGCATAATCACAGCGGATAAGATGAGAGAGGCCCTCCGGTCGCTAAAGGCTGAGAAGGCGCTGGGGCCAGATGGGCTGCATCCAAGGTTGCTGAAGGAACTGGCGGATGTGCTGGCAGCTCCACTGGCCTCACTCTTCAACATCTCCCTGATGACAGGGTGGGTGCCTCGAGATTGGAAGGTGGCTCATGTGGTGCCTACCTACAAGGGGGGGATCCAGAGAGGAGATGGGGAGTTATAGGCCCGTTAGTCTAACATCTGTGGTAGGCAAGGTTATGGAGGGCATTATCAAAGAGAGGCAGGGGGAGCATCTGGAAAGGTTGGGGCACCTGGATGACAGGCAGCATGGTTTTGTTCCAGGGAGGTTGTGCCAGACTAACCTAGTGGAGTTTTATGACGGGGTGACGGGTGCTCTGGACCGACATAGGCTGGTGGATGTCCTCTATCTCGATAGCTTGGCAGAAGACACTAGGAGAAAGGACTGCTGTGTGACTGAACTTCTCTGCTGGGACTAAAGTAGAAGAACTTTTGTATTTGGACCTTTAATTTAGGGTAAAAAAACTAACATACAAAACAAAAAAAAAGTGTGTGTTTGGGTTAACTGAACTGAATGGGTAACTGAAAAGTCACCTAGGTGTAAATCTCAGGTGACTGAAAGGACTTAACTGCTGTGAGGTTTAAATTACTTGTAGAAAGATCTGGTAAGTAGGGGGAGTGGCTTAGCTAGAAGGAAGCTACATTTAAAGACTACTTAGAAAGATTCTGCACAGCTTGGCAGAAGACACTAGAGAAAGGACTGCTGTGTGACTGAACTTCTACTGGGACTATATTGCCTCCTTCCTCCCTCCACCCCCGCCCAAAGCTAGTTCTATTTTTATAGGCACAGGATTTGACTGACAACAGGAACTTCCTGTTTAGGGGAGGAAGTGAGTGATCACAGAACCACCAAGGACCCACCATCCTAGAAGGGCAAGAGTAGCCTCCGCCCCTCTAGCTGCTGGAGGTCTGCCTCTGAACAAGTAAGTGGTCTACTGAGAAATATAGGATATTCTTGTCTCAGAACAGGACAATCAGGAGCTTAAAGGGCACACAGGCAGAAAGTAAGGAGAGAGAGAAAAACAGAGGAAAGAGTAAGGATTGCAAACAGTTAAGGGGCCAGAAATAAGACATGATTGGAGTGGTGCAGTGCAGTGGCTGTGGAGCAGCAGTCTTCCGGGAGATGTTCTGGAGGATGCGGTGTTGTCCCATCTGCAAGCACCTCTCTGGGCTGAGGGAGGAGGTTGCTCATCTCCAGGCTGAGTTGGCCAGGATTTGTGGGACCTCCTCTTCCATCCAGGGACCACCAGTGCCACTGCTGTTGCCTCAGAGGTTGCCAAGAAAGAGAAGCGGTTGGACCACAGTGGGCTCAGGGAGGGTGAGGGTGGTGGAACAGAGGCACATCCCTCCAGTTGTACCTCTCCACAATTCCTATACCATTCTGGCAAAGTGTGGTTCCTCTATGGAGGCACCTACAGTGGAGACCAAGGAGGATGCTGGGAACCTCCACAAAGGAGACCCACAGGAGGGTGGCAGGGGACCCTGCAGGGGAAGGAAACAACTCCTGGTGGGGACTCCATTGTTAGGAAGGTAGAACTGGGCAAGGGAGAGGGAGGGAGGTGCCTGCCTGGCACCATGGCTTGAGGGATAGGGAGCGAATCCTCAGGATTGCCTTGAGCAGCTGCACAGTGAGGGAGCTGGATGTCATTGTCCACCTAGGGACAAAATGACCTGGCTAAGAAAGGATTAGAGAAGTGCAGGAAGAGTTTGTGAATTGGGAGGGCCTAGTCAAGTAGCATGCACAGTAACCTTCTCGGAGGTGCTACCCATCTATGGCATAGGAGAGGCTAGGGTGTTCCGTACATGGGATTCAATCAATGGTTGAAAACTGGTGTGGAGCTCAGGATTTGGCTTCATTGGGGACTGGGGTCCACCTGGAGTGATGCAAACCTATACTGGCATGATGGGCTGCATCTGTCCGGGAGGGAACCAGGATCCTAGGTGATAGGTTTAATGCTCATTGGCAAGCTTTTAAACTAGCCAAGGGGGAGGCACTGGAAAGGAGCAGATCCTAGCCCCCAATCACGGTAGTAGTGTGGCAAACACCAACATGGAGGTGTCGATAGGAGAAGGGCAGGGTAAATGGAGAAAGTGACAAAGGCAAGAAGGACAGGGATGGGGCAAAAGGGTAAGGCCATCAGGAAATGGAGGGTAATGAGTACCAATGCCCATAGTCTGGGCAACAAGCCCCTGAGCTGGTGGCCTTAATGGAAGAGGGATGCCTGGATATCGTAGCAGTCACAGAAACATGGTACACAGAGAACCATGACTGGATGTTAACATACCAGGGTATATAACCACAGGAAAGAGCAGGCAGGGAGAAGAGGGGAGGAGTAGCTCTCATGTAAAGGAAGAGATAAAAGCAACTGAACAAAGAGTAAACAGGGAGGAGAGGAGGCACTGTGGGTCACCTTGGAGACTGGAAAGGCACCACAATCCGCATAGGGGTTAGGTACAGACCCCATGTCAGGGGAAGGAATGGACAAGGATATGATGGAAGGCATTCTTAGAATGGCAGAGAAAGGAGATACTGTTGATGGGAGACCTGAACATGCCAGATGTTAACTGAGCACATTTGCTGCAGCCACATCCAAGAGCAGGGCCATTCTTGGACGCCCCAGGTGGCAGGCATTAGACAGTTAGTTTCGAACCCACCCATGAGGGAGCAATCTAGACCCCTGTGACTCTCAAACGGGGCAGTGAGAGGATCTCAGATCTAGAAGTGGGTTGCCATCTGGGGACAAGTGACCATCAAACAGTGTGGTTCACGTTAAACCTCAGCTACAGAGTCAAGCCACACAAAAGTGAGGGTACTGGACTTTAGGAGGGCTGACTTTGGCAAGATGGGAGAGTGCTCAGAAAAGCACTCAGCAAACAGGCTAGAAGGAGGTGTGGAGCAACAATGGGAATTATCAAAACTGCCATCACAGAGGCAACAAGCCTTTGTGTGAAGCAAATAAACAAATCAAAACAAAAGAAAAGCCACTATGGTTCTCAAAAGAGGTGGCTGTGAAAGTCAGGAAGAAAAGATAGCATTCGGAAGTATAAGGAAACACAGAAGGAGCAGGACAGAGAGCTGTACCAGTTAAGGCAGAAAGAAGCAGGAGGGAAGTCAGAATAGCAAAGGCCCAAACTGAGGAAAAGATAGCCAACTCAGTTAAGAAGGGATAAAACCTTTTATAGATACATAAGTGATGAGAAAGACAACGGGAGGGATAGTGAGGCTGAATAGAATGAACAGTGGTGGGCAGAGGGGACAGTGAAAGCAGGAATACTGAACGAATATTTTGCTCAGTATTCACAAAAGAGGAGGGAAGTGCCTAATCCAATTAACAGAAGCACTCTTGATAGGGAGTCGATCCCAGTCCTTTCACAGAAGAAAGGGTTCTGCAAGAACTCCTAAAACTGAAGGTGGACAAAGCAATGGGGCCTGATGGAATTCACCCAGAATTCTAAAAAGAATTAAGGAAGGAACTAGTGAAACCACTGGCTACTCTTTTAATAAATCATGGAGGATGGTGTGGTACCGAGGACTGAGGCAGGCAGATGTGATTCCCTTCACAAAAGTGGGACGAAGACAGAGGCAGGAAACTACAGACCTGTCAGTCTGACCTCTGTGGTAGGGAAAGTGATGGAGTCACTTCTGAAGGAAAGAATAGTTGAGTACTTAGAGGTCGGTGGAGCACAGGATCCAAGGCAGCATGGGTCCACAGCGGGAAGGTCATGTCAGACATAATCTAATAGATTTCATTGACTGGGTGACCAAAGTAGTAGACCAGGGAGGGCTGTGGACATGGCCTACCTAGACTTTAGCAAGGCATTTGACACAGTCCCACAAAAGATTATTAGTCAAATTAACCAGCCTGGGAGGGGGTCCCAGGGTGGTAGCCTGGAAAAACATTGGCTGGACAACAGGACAGAAGGTAATTGTAAATGGAGTCCACTCTAAGAAAGGGTGGTTACTATGGGTAACATGCAGGGTTCAGTATTGGTCCAGTCCTTTTTAATGTCTTCTACCAGTGACATTGCAGAGGGACTGAAGGAAAAGTATGCCTTTTGCAGATGACACAAAGATCTGCAACAGGGTTGATACACAAGGAGGCGGAAAGGATGAAAAGGACTTGGCAAGGTTGGAGGAATGGTCAGACGATGGCAGCTAGGATTCAATGCAAAGTGCAAAATAATGCACCTGGGAAACAAGAACCCAGGGGAAGAATACACAATGGGTGGGGAGGTAGTAACAACAACAAAACAGGAAAGGGACCTGGGGGTAATCATATCAGATGACCATATGGTTAGCAAGCAATGTGAGAAGGCAGTAGGGAGGGCCGGGGGTATACTGGGATGTATAGGGAGAGGCATCAGCAGTAGAAAACAGGAAGTTGTTATCCCTCTGTACAGACAGTTGGTGAGACCCCATCTGGAATACTGTGTCCAGTTCTGGAGACCCCATCTCCGCAAGGACATAGACAGGATAGAGGCAGTCCAGAGAGGGCAACCAAATGGTGCAGGGCCTGCAAAAGAAGTCAGAGGAGGAGAGACTAAAGGAGCTTAATGTATACCCTTGAGGAAAGAAGGGAGAGGGGGACATGATAGAAACTTCAAGTACCTCAAGGGAATTAACAAAGTCCAAGAGGGTAGCATCTTTCAGAAAAGAGACTTGCAAGAACAAGGGGACACAATTTAAAGATAGAAGGAGGGGCGTTCAGGGCAATGAGGAAGTATTATTTCACAGAGAGGGTAGTGGATACATGGAACAGCCTTCCTGAGGAAGTTGTGGGTCTAAAACTGTGGGGAGAATTCAAGAATGCATGGGACAGACATAAGGCAATTCTTGTGGGGGCAGAAGATATAGGCTGTTGGTTAACTAGGATCTGCGGCCTATCCTGGTAGGGAAATGGGCAGATTAGATGGGCCTATAGCGGTACTTATCTGCGTCAAAGTCTATGTTTCTATGTTTCAGTAAGGCGTTCGATTTGGTACCCCCACAACGGCCTACTAACAAAGCTGGGGATGGGGTGGGGTGGCAGTTGCTCAGGTGGGTGGAAAACTGGCTTACGGGGTGAATACAGTAAGTGGTGGTTGGAGGGATAGTCTCTTCCCCAGGAGGGTCATCAGTGGGGTCCCCAGGGTTGGTCCTGGGGCCACTCCTGTTCAATTCCTATGTCTCGGACATAGGGTGGGTGTTAGGAGTAGGTTGAGTCTCTTTGCAGATGACTCAAAACTGGGAGCACTGGCAGATGGGTGGGGGGGAGAGAGGCCCTGCAGGGGGATCTGGATACCCTGGGGGGTGGGCAAGGAAGTGGGGGTTGAAGTTCAATACAGGGAAATGTAGGGTGCTGCATCTGGGGGTCAGAAACCTGGGACATGCATACACCCTGGGGGGAACCACACTACAAGTCACATCAGGCGAGAGGGACTTAGGGATAGTGATGGACAGCAAAATGAATAACACAGAGAATTGTTGAAGAGCTGCAGCAAAAGCAAGCAGGACACTGGGCTGCATAACCAGGGGGATTACGTCCAGGAGGAGGGAGGTGATCCTCCCTCTGTATAATGCCCTGGTTAGGCCGCATCTTGAGTACTGTGTGCAGTTCTGGAGACCCCATCATAAGTGGGACATAGCACTGCTGGAGAGGGTCCAGAACAGGGCGAACAGGATGATTCAGGGCATGGAGGGTAGGACTTATGAGGAGAGACTGGATGAATTCAATCTGTACGCATTGGAGGAGAGGAGGGACCGAGGGGACATGATACAGACTTTCAAGTATGTAAAGGGGATAAATAAGGGCGGAGCGAGGGAAGTGTGCAGGCTTAAGAAAGGGGGAACTACCAGGGGGCACAAGTGGAAGCTGGAAGGGGGAAGTACGGGGGGAGCGCAGGAGACACTTCTTCACAGAGAGGGTGGTGGAACCATGGAATGCACTGCCCAGGAGTCTGGTGGAAGAGACCACAGTGGAAGGATTCAAGAAGGGTTGGGACAGGTACAGGGGGAAGCTGAGGCCAGAGAGGGCCACCTCTGGGGGAGGTGGAAGAGTGAGCTCCTAGTAGGGGGCTAGCTTCCGAGCAGACACGATAGACCATGGGGCCTATTCTGCTGGCTTTTACTATGATACTATGATAATGATTGAGCCGTCCATTGTTGCAGCTAGTATTTACATTTGGAAAACAACAAAATCTCTCATCCTATGTTTTGTCCTGATAATAATGGTTTTATATTATTCATTATGAAAAAACTATTAAAAAATAAGATTGGATTGACCATGTTAAGTTCCCCTTTTTTTACTGGGAGATATAGAATGTTCCTTTTGATAAGATGTAATCGGATCCCCCAACATACTTGGAAGAATAAATTAAGAAGTGTAGTTTCCAAGTTCTTTGGAGATGGAAACACATAACTAAGAAAGAGAAATACTAGTATTAGGTATGTTTTAATCATGTAAATTCTCTTTTTCTTACTCAGTTTCCACTTGTTCCACTGCATGATTTTTGCTTTCCTATATCAGTTTTTCCCTTAATTTAGTTCATCCATTTCTACATTCCCAAACTGTATTCCTAATATGCTTGTGGGCTGTGGTACAATTTGAATCCCTTCTGTATTTTCTCTGTACTGTAAGGGATATTTGAGCCTTTGGCCTGTACATTGTGTGAGATTTAAAGATGCTCCTGACATATGTTTGAATACTGTACATATTTCTAAAGTACTGCAGATGGATTCAGTATCTTTAACTATTACATTCATGTCATCGGCACAGGCTATTACTTTATAAGGTAGTGCCTGGCCATCTATCGTTATTGCGCTTATATTACTGGCATTATTAATTTTCCTTAACAGAGGGTCTATGAAAAAGTAATATAGAATAAGGCTCAGTAGACAGCCTTGCCTCACTCCTCTTTTTAAATGCACCATCAGGCCTTCCCATCCCTGTACCACTGGTACTACTGTGGCTGTGTTATAAATACATTTTAACCAGCAGACCATTTCAGTGGAGATACCATAGTATGTCAAGACTTCCCATAAAAAATCATGGCTTACTTGGTCAAAAGCTTTCTTTTAATCAAACGAAACTAAGTAGCCATCTAGGTTACCCAGTTTCCCTTGCTCTGCCAGTTCTCTGATCAAAAACAAGTGACTGTATATGTGCTGTCCAGGAATAGCATATGTCTGGGCTGGAGAAATTGTCTGTTGCTATGTTTGATAGTCTTTTGGCTAAGATTTTTGTTAATATTTTGAAATCAGTATTTAATAGAGTTATAGATCTCCAGTTTTGCATATCCGTCCTTTCTCCTTTTTTATAAATATATGTCAAGGTGCCCATGTTCATCAATAAGGGGATTTGTTTTGTAGTTAGAATAGTATTAAAAACTGCTGTCAACTCTGTTAGCCATTCTGGACATATTAACTTAAACATTTCACTTGGCAGACCATCTGGTCCTGGGGATTTTCCTCCAATCAATGAGGAGATAGCTTCTTGCACTTCTATCTGCTTTATAGGCTGTAGAAGTTCCTGTAAGTTTGTACTGTCGATTATAGGAATTTCAGAATCAGATAAAAAGCTCTCCAATCCACCAGGGCTTGTTTTAAGTGGAGCATACATGTTTATAGTGTATTTCATTACTATATCCAAAATGTCCTTTTTCGTATTGCTTTCCTTCCTATTACTGTCACTTAAAGATGACCTGTAAACTAATTGTAGCAGCCTGCTCCCTTCCCACATACCTTTCTATGGTGCTACAGGAATCTGGGGCTGCTGTGATGATGATCTTTCAAATAAAATTAATATTTAAAAAAAGCACCAAAACTTTTCGATGAACGTGGAGGTGCCTTGGGGGTCCTAATCGAACAGGCACAAATTACTATGGGCATTCCGACCAGTTTGTAATGTGGCAAATGCCACTGCTATGAATGAATAGCAGTGGCTGCAGTTTACTATTATTTATTTTATTTATTTATTTATTTGAGTTTTGGTAACCGGGCAAGTCCACTGAGACAATTACAGTCCCTTTTTCAGGGTCGACCCCAGGGTTGAGAATCAACCACGAAGTTACAAGTGTAATCAGCAATGCAGTTCTTATGTTACAAAGTTGGCATTAGGCAGAGTACATGTCAAGACAAATAATTGCAAGTACACAAACACTTGACTGCTTCTATGTGGTTCTTGATGCTTAAAATCATATCTACAGCAACACCTGGACAGGTCCTTGCTGTACATATGATTTTAAGCATCAAGATCCATGTAGAAGCCATAAAATAAAGAATAGTAAACTGCAGCCACTGCTATTCATTCATAGCAGTGGTGTTTGCCATGTCACAAACTGGGTGTATGGGAATACCCATAGTAATCTGCACCCACTCGATCCGGACCCCCAAGGCACTTCCGCTTTCGCCGAAAAGTTTCGGTGCTTTTTTTAAAATATTCATTTTATTCAAAATATCATCATCGTAGCAGCCCCGGACTCCCGTAGTGCCATAGAAAGGTATGTGGGACGGGAGCAGGCTGCTACGATTTGGTTGCAGGTCACCTTTAATGAGGACATGTATTTTGTATGTGCTCTTTTCTGCCAACTCTCAAATGGGCAAATGATATCTGTCTTCCCCTTGAGTACCAAATTGCTGCTGATGATACAAAGCTTTAGATTTTATATCATGAAAGTCTGATATTTTCTGTTTAATAATATTTATCTGTTCTAGTAAGTTTTGACCTGAATCATGTGAAAGAGACATCAGTTGTTGCAATATTTTTCTATTCTGCAAATATGCGAAATATTGGTCCCTACTATGAGTTCTACTAATCTGCTTGCAAAGTATTTGTAGATCATGTTTAGTATCCTCCCAGCATATAACTGGATTTTCAAAAAGAATATACACCGATTTCCGTGTTGCAACAAATTCATTAATGGTATTTCTGATGTACAGGTCTGATAATGATGTATTCATTCTCCAAAAACATAGGCCTCTTGGCCATGTCGCAGTAGTTCCTACTGTAATAGATACTACGCTATGGTCTGAAAATTCAGTTTTAGTAACATTACCCTGTTGTATATTCATAGCCTCTGATACAAATATGTAGTATATTCTAGAGACTAGGTTGCTCTTCTGAAACGTTGGCAAGTCTGATTTAGTGTGTAGATGTACTGCATCTTTAAGCTTTGCCCTTTGAATAATTTGTACCAATAAATTAGTCACAGTAGGTTTTGGCTGTTCTTGCTTTTGGAGGACAGTTGAAGTCACCTGCTAATACAATAGTATGCTCAGTATGTAAGTAAGGTTGTAACATATTAAACACTTCACATCTAGCAGCCTTTGACTGTGGTGCATATACATTAAATAGTCTATAAGGAGCATTCTGCAATAGCACATCAAGAATTAACAGTCGTCCTGGTAGCAAATCATATACTGTAATTTTAAGAATTTTACCTCAGGATATTCGAGCAGAATACCTAGCCCCGTACAGGTTTCCTGTCCTATGGACCAAAAAGAGGGGCCCTGATACCACATTCTGGAGGTCTCCTGAGTTTCCCTTAGTGTAGGTAGTTGGGGGTGTCTTGCAGGAAAATCACCCCAAGATGTAAATAGGAGAGAAAAGAAAAAAACAGTTTTTTTCTGATCTTTTTATACTATTCACAATATTTGTGTGAAAGGAAAATGGTTCTAACATGTTGAATTTATTTGAGCTTCCCTCTTCTGCTTGTTTGTTCTTTATTTTTCAGTTTCAGTTTTGCCTTTCTTTTCCTCTATCCCCTAGGCCTTTCCTGCAATTCAGTATCAGTTGTACCCTCGGGTACCGAGGATTCAGCTGAAGAATTATCTGATTCTTCCTCTGTTTTCTCTGAATGCAAGATGTCATATTTATTAGAAGTAGAAAGAGTACTCTCAGTTTCTAAGGGTTTTGTAAGAGCTTTAGCTTTTTGCCTGGTTATTCTCTGTCCCTGTTCTATCCTGGGAGTGGGGGGGGGACACAGCCAAGCCTGACCTGTCTACTGTACTCCACCTTCCATTGACTGTCCTTTTGTTTGTGTACTGATGTTATCAGTACTTTTAGAATCTTTCTTTGGGCCAACATTGGGAATGGGGGGGGGTGTCACAGGCACTTTCTGGTTCCTTGGGTTGTGAAACTCTGAGCTGCCCTATCCTGTTTTTCTATGTTAAGGTCACCAAAAGTTTTTGTTCCTCCCTGTCTGCCTGGTCTGGAGTATTATGGAATGCCCATTTACAATTTTGGAAAGTGTGTCCAGGCTCCTCACATAACTTACAATCATTGATGCAATCTGTTCCCATATGCCCTAATTCCCCACAAATAATACACCTGACCTTGTCACATATACTACTTAAATGCTCTGTAGAGCCACTTTTGTAGCACACCTTAGGCTGCCCAGTGTAGAACAAGATCCCTCTGTCCCACCCTAAAAAAAAGAGTTTGGGAGATGTACAACTTCAGTGTCATTAGTTTTTAACATTACTTTTGCTCTCCAACCACCAGTTCAAATGCATTCTGAGTCCAGGATTGCCTCCGGATCTTCAATTAGTGCACACCTTTGCGTAAGCCAAAAGATAAGGTCATACATGCTGACACCCTCATTTCTGAATAAAACAGTTATAGTTTTTTGTGTTGGCTTGGTTAGAGGGATTGCTATGAATGGAGACCATAAAGATCATTTTTTAGCGTGTTATATTTTATCCAGAATCTTTCTAGGCCATTCAACATTTTAAAACTAATGTTAAATGTAGTTTCTCCTGAAATATGGATCAGGGCATAAATTTCATGGGAAAACAAATCATAGACTCCTTAAGGAGAGTTTTGGCTACAAATAATCTGTCCAGTGTTTCTGGCATTCCCCCAGCATATGACAAACGCACTGCATTGTGCCTCTTAGCTGGAAATATAGGAGTTTTAAATAGCGAGGCAAAAGTTTTTGGTGCTGTCTTATTTATAGGATTCAGAGGCCTCTGTGGCATTTTTTATTTCTCACCAGGGCATCCCCAGGAAGATTATTTATCAGGTTATTTGAATTAAACAGTAAATGTTGGTTCTACGTAAGTTCTAATTCAGAGGGAAGTTCTAAACCCCTTATATCCCCAGTAGTTTCATTTGTGTCCACAGCACTGCGTGCCATACCCTGAACATTAGGCATTGTACAGGAGTAGTCCCTGAGATCCATTGACCT
The DNA here is from genome assembly GCA_016271365.2 of Neoceratodus forsteri. Classification (NCBI taxonomy): domain Eukaryota; kingdom Metazoa; phylum Chordata; order Ceratodontiformes; family Ceratodontidae; genus Neoceratodus; species Neoceratodus forsteri. Next base: position 261,100,624 of record CM057452.1, on the reverse strand, counting down.
GTAGCAAGGTCTTGTATCCAACCTGCTGCTTCCAGGGCATTTTCCACCACCCAGTTCTGTTTCTTATTGGGTTGTGTTGCTTCTCCCTCTGAGTGTATTAGGCCAGGCTGAAAAGCGCCTGTCTGAGCTATTCTCGACGCTGTCTCTGAGGGGAGTTCACTCGTTTTCTTTGCTGCAGCATTCTGTGCCCTTTCCATTTCTTCTATGGCCACCGCCCAGCTCGTAGACGCTTCCTTTGATGTTGCTGCATCATCGCAGCTCAGCTGGATGGTTTTGACAGTGGCTTTTCTCTTGTCACTCCTGAGCGATCTCTGCTTCATTTCAAGCTGCATTTTTTAATGAAATACAACCTCTCTTCTTCCTCAAATTGCTTTTTTAAAGTTAATGCTTCAACATTTGTGTCCGGTTCATCAACAGTTAGAGGAGTCTCTTCTTCTGCTTCACTAAGAGCTGAATCACTGTCATTAGGTAGCTCAGGTAAATTGCAAACATTTATTACCTCAGTGGTTGTGATAGTTGGTATTTCTTTAGTCTGCATACCGGGCTGCAATAAACCAATCTCTGCAGTATAACTGACAGTATTTTCTTTAGGATTCTCTATGTTTTCAGTAGTTACTGCATCCAAATCCATAAGAACTTCAGAACTTCTTCCTCCTCCTCCTCCTCACCTCCTGGCTCTCTGTCAGCCATCTCCCCTGTCACATCAGCATTTCCTCCTCCTCTGTCCGGCTCCCAACTGGGTGCCTCCATTCTGCTCCCAGGAAGTCAAGCCCCCTGCTGGCAGAGTAGGGTAATTTCCCCCAGTGCCCTGGCCAAATTTCCCCCATTCACTAAATATACCACCAACAGCTTAATCTGGTTTAAGGTCAGTTGGCATTCACCTGTATCCCCTTCCCCCGTGCCATGACTGAAAATAGGCAGAATTTGTCTAGTGCACTTACCCGGTCAACAAAAAACAAAATAAAAAAATAAATAATAAATAAATGAGTACTAGCACTGTATCCAGGCCAATGCAGTACACCCACACACACACATACCTTTCATCACACCTGCCTGCTAGGCTGCAATACTTCGTGTTCACCGTTATGGAGTGGTGGGTCAGCCCTGCAAAGCTGGAACTGAGCATGCCCAGGGTATGCAAATGGCCTGAATACATTCCAGTAATGTGATGCAAATGTGGGAGATGGGCTTGGAATGTGCAATGAGGTCATTTGCATATCCTGGCTGAATACTGCAGTTTTGCGTACTGTGCAAGTGGCTTTGCATCATGCATTTCCCCATGCTCTGCATAAGGCTCAGGTCACCTGCTGCGCCACACTTTTTTCACTGCACGATAGTGCATCTTCAGGATATTCAGCTGGACATGCTTAAGTGCATCTCATGGTGCATCTCCTGAATATCCCATTATTTTGGGCCGGCACATCTCAGTTGCACAGCACAGGCACTTGCACGAGTGTGCAGGGGACTTTTGAATATCTAGACCAATGTGCATAGGGCGAACATTAAAAGTATAAAACAAAATGGATCATAAAACATGAAACTATGATTCTCCACAGACACATTTGCTAGGCACAGCAGTATATTAAATGTTAAATAAGTAGAAACAACTTTGTTGGCTGTGCCACTGTTTTGCAGAATGCAGTTTGTAATGCATTTACCCAACCATACTGACCTGTGCACCTGTTTCTAAGCAACTACTGATGCTAATAAGATAGCTCCATGCATTTGAGTGTGCAGATAATTTTTGACACAGATTTGTTCTCTATGTACAGATGAAGACTTATGATGCAATTTATTTATTTATTGAAATGTTTCACCAGGAAGGCACACTGAGCAACAAATCTCCCGCTGAGACCGGGGGTACAATTGGAATGAGACATCAAACATTCAAGTTACAAGATCAACATTAACATACAGTTATAAGGCAGGTGTTACACACAGTGTTTATTTATTTATTTATCGAAAGATATTGGAATTACAATCCTTTGAGTCAACGACTCCTTTGCAAAGGCTCCACGTCAGTAAGAACATACACCAAGTATCACAAACTTAAACATTTAGGTACAACTAAGTGTTGCACATAACATGTGGAAAAAGTGGACAATAATAAGTGCCGGGTTAATAAGTAAACAAGTGCTTACGTGAAAGAAATGGGGTAAAGGGGAGGGAGGTGAGAGGTGGGGGGAGGGGAAAGAGCCATGACCCTGGAGACCCCCCCCTCACGATGCGAGGAATCCTGCAATGGGGACTAGGGGGGACCAGAGAGAAGGGGATAAGGCAGTGTCCCAGAGAGACCCCTTTAGGATGCTAGGGGAAGGGAGTAGATGAGAGATACAAGCCCCTTGGGAGGGGGTAGGAGAGGGACCCATGGAGAGCATTTGGAGTCCTTTACATTCTGTGACAGATCAAGGAAGGCCAGTAAGTTGGAGCAATTTGGAGGAAGGGGAGGAGGGCTAGAGGTTTGGGGGTTGGGTGTGCACAGGGTAAAATGAAGGTTAGGGTAGAGGGGTAAGGTTTGTCCAGGGCTTAGAGGAGGGAATTAGGGAGGGACATGGCAGGAGCAGCTAGGTGCAAGGTAATTATTGAGGGCAGAGCTGATGGAGTAGGTGAAGGATGAGTGCCAGATTTGAGGAGGGGAGAGAATTCCAAATTTTTGGGAGGTGGTGAGAGTAACTGGATTGGCCGATTTGGGTGGATCTGCGGGGGACAACCAGGGTAAGGGAGTCAGTTGATCTAAGGGAATGGAAGGGTGGGGGGTGTTATAAATGAGGAGATGAAGTAGGAAGGGAGCTCACCAAACCAGTGCTTGGAGGTGAATTTAGCACAGTGGGAGAGTCACCTGTTTGTAAGAGAGGGGAAGGATAGGGCACAATAAAGATTGCAGTGATGGGTGTAAGGGGGGACATCCAGGGCAAAGCAGCAGAAAGAATTGAAAAGGGTGTCCAGTCTGGCCAGGAAGGACTTAGTGTCGGCACCGTAGACTGCATTACAATAATCAAAAATGGGCAGTATCATCTTCTGAACAAGTACACACCTAGCCACAGGAGGGATGCAACTAAGGTTCCTGAACAGGGCACCAAGCTTGGGGTGCATTTTTTTCTGGATAGTGTCACTATGTCCAGAGGAGTTTAGGTGTTGGTCCAACCAAACACCTAAGTACCTGAAGGAGGATGTGTCCTCAAGTAAAGTCCCATCAAGGGTGTGAAAAGTGGGTAGGGAGGGAAGCCTAGAGAGTCTCTGTCTTGTGCGAAAGTCATGGAGACAGTCTTCTTGGCATTGAAGAAAAATTGATGATTAACAAACCAGAGCTGAACCTCGTGGAAGTCTTGCTGTAAGCTGGTTGTAACCTCATCAGGTAAACTGGAAAAGCAGGCTCCACACGCCGATGTGTTACGAAAAACTAAATTACTATGTTCAACACTAAATAAGGGCACCATCCACTGCTCATAATATTTAAAAAGCTGTGTTTTATTGCCAAATTTTCAAACGCAAAATAAAAAGGGAGCATAAAGTGCCATATAGATGCAACCCACTCCTGCAAGGGACAGGAAGGCTGGGATGACTGTGTAAATCAGGTGTAGAATAGCAGGAAAAGGATGGTATAAGGCTGGGCGGAGCCAGCTGCCCTAAGGTAGCGAGTTGCCTGGAATAGCTGGTTGCGGAATGCCATAAAGACTGTGTGGAGCAGCAATAGGAGGCCAGGGTGAGCCAGTGACCAATAAAACTAATAAAAAGTTGAAAGCTGCTCCCGCTGCCTGGAGCCGCGCTGCCCACTGCAACAACACAGTCCCCCGCCATAGCAAAACAGAGAAGCCACTGAGAGGCACCATGATGCCAATCAGCTTATTAAACCAATAAGATAAAATAATTTAAAGGTGACCTGTAAAGAACCAGAGCAGCCCATTCCTGTCCCTACATACTATACCTTCTAGTACTGCTGTGGGAATCCAGGGCTGCAACCATGTTTATTTTTAATGCCACAATTACGTTTTATTTAAAAGCTGAAAGTTACAGCCGAACACGGAAGTGCAGAGCAGATCCCGATTGAGCAGATGCAAGTGCTCATGCATACTATACCCAACACCACTGCTCTTATTGTAACAGCAGTGGCGGCAGTTTATTATACTTATTTTATTGCTTCCACAGGGGTCTTGGTACCTGAAATATTATTTACAGCAACATTCTGTCCAGGTGCCGCTGAAAGTGATATTTCAGGCATCAGTACCTGCTGCCACACCCAGCAGCTAGCTGCGAGCAAGAGCTTAGACCAGGTGGAGGCAATTAAGTGGAAACAGCAGCAGAGGGTTTGACCGGGAGCTGAAACATACAACAAATGCAGGAAGCTGAGGATACCAGGTAGCAATGCAGGGATCTGAGGATGCCAGGTAGCTGAGGAGGACAGGGAACCAGAGCACAGCAAAGGAGCAACACAACACCAATAAAGGGCAACTAGAAAGCCCTAAAAGAAAACAAAAAAGAATACACAACACCAAAGCATAAACTCAGTAGAACAGAAAAACAGCACACAGCAGCAGGAAGCAAAACAAATACTAACCAAAGCGGGGGTGCTAGGTTGCAGCAGGCCTAAAGTGAGAAGACAGATGAACAGAGCCTCCAGCTGGCAAGGAAAAATGCATGTGTGTGTGGAGTGAGGAGAACAGCCCTTAAATAGGCCAAAAGCAGGGTGTGGCCATTGGCACCGCCCCCTTGAATTACAGGCTATAGCCTTCCAAAAACATAGAAACATAGACTTTGACAGCAGATAAGGACTGCTTGGCCCACCTAGTCTGCCCATTTCCCTACCTATTGGATAAGTGCAGATCCTAGTTAACCAACAGCCTACTTCCTTCTACCCCCCCCCAGAATTGTCTTATGTCTGTCCCATGCATACTTGAATTCCCCCACTCTTTTTGACCCCACGACCCTCACGGGAAGGCCATTCCATGCATTCACCACCCTCTCTATGAAAAAATACTTCCTCACGCTGCCCCTGAGCCATCCCCCCTCTGTCTTCAAATTGTGCCCCCTTGTTCTTGCATATCTCCTTTTCTGAAAGATGCTTCCCTCTTGGACTTTGTTGATTCCCTTGAGATACTTGAAAGTTTCTATCATGTTCCCCGGCTCCCTCCTTTCCTCAAGGGTATACATATTAAGCTCCTTCAGTGTCTCTTCGTGTGGATTCTGGTGCAGACCCTGCACCGTTTTAGTTACCCTCCTCTGGACTGCCTTCATCCTGTGTGATATTGCATAGATGGGGTCTCCAGAACTGCATGGAGTACTCCAGATTGGGTCTCCCCAACTGTCTGTACAGAGGGATAACAATTTTCTGTTTTCTACTGGTGATGCCTCTCCCTATACATCCTGGTAACTCCCCCAGCCATCCCTACTGCCTTATCACATTGCTTGCTTACCTTTAGGTCATCTGATATGACTACCCCATGTCCCTTTCTATTTTTGTTGTTGTTAGTACCTCCCCAAAAAAAAACACAGTGGTCAGCAGTGGTTATCAAATTCAAACCTGGGTCTCTTGGTTTGCAGTCCAGCGCTCTAACCTCTAGCCCTTACTGCCTTTACTCATCATTACTCACTGGTGGCTAGAAAGGAGAGGGGTGACATGATAGAGGCTTTTAAGTTCCTGAAAGGAATAAACAAGGTAAACAATGAGGAACTATTCAGCAGGAATGGAGGGTCAAAAACCAGCGGGCATGAGTGGAAGCTGGCGGGGCCCTGGGAAGGGGGATTCAAGAGGGATATGAGAATGCTCTGCTTTTCAGAGATAGTGGCAGAGTCATAGAATAGCCTATTGGCAGAGGTGGTGGATGGAAAAAAACATTAATGGGTTTAAACACGGTTGGGACAGAGTTAAGGGACTGCTAATCACTCAGGGGGTTGTAATATGGCAGGGAGCAAAGGGGGGCCAAGTGCAAAAAACCCATCTAGACAGTAGGTCAGGGGATAGGAAAGGAGAGGAGAGCAGAGGAGAGACAGGGCCGTTGCCAGGATTTCACAAGTGAGGTTCTTTTTATGCAGTTTGTGACCTTTTAAAAAAAGCTTTGGGCCTTAAGGCTACCAGGACCCCAGAAGCCATGGGGTCCTAGATGCTCTGTGGTGCATTTTGTGGCTTGTTTTGAAGGTAAAGAAGCCATATCTGAAATCTCCTACATCCCTTGCTCTAAGCAAAATTATCTGGCCAGCTGCAGGGCGGATACATATATGCATTCAGTACCAGAGGACAGCAAGTTGCTGCTAATGTAATATACCTGAGGCACTGTCTCAGATATGTTATCAGCTTTACTATCTGCAGTTGTATCTACTGGTGTGTAGGTAAAGGGTCTGGAGGCTGCCAGGCCCTCAGAAGCTTTGTGGTACTAGATGCTGTGTGGCTCATTTTGTGTCTTATTTTAAACCAAAATAACTCATCTGTGAGCTCCGCTCCACCTCCTGCTCTAAGGACAAGTACAACTATCTGGGTGGCTCAGATTGTGTGTGTGTGTGTGTGTGTGTGTGTCAAATGCTAATGCACTGAACCTTAATGTGGAGTCTGTAGCTGGTTTTGGCTGGGTATTATACACTACTAACTTACTGCAGTGCTGGCTTGCTTCTAGGGCAGGGGTTTGGGGCTGACTGGCCCCCAGAAATCATAGGCTACTGTATACTCTGTGATGCACTTTTGTGGCTTATTTCAAGTCTAAATAACTCATATCTGAGCTCGTTCTACCCCTTGCTGTAACCCCACCATCCCCAACTGAATATACCATTTAAGCAATTGAGTCAGTGCAACATGGTCTATAGCAAGGCTAGCAAGATGCTGGGATGTATCGGTAGGGATACTGATAGCAGAAGAAAGGAGGTAATAGTTTTCCTTTACAGATCCCTGGTGAGGCCTCACCTAGAGTACTGTGCCCAGCTCTGGACTGCTTACCTCAGAAAGGATAAGGATAGGTTGGAGGCAGTGCAGCACATAGTAAGTAAAATGATTCAGGGACAGCAGGGCAAATCCTATGAGGAGCGCTTCAAGGCACTAAATATGTACTCATTGGAGACCAGAAGGGAGAGGGGAGACATGATAGAGGCCTCTAAGTTCCTTAAAGGAATTAATAAAGTGAACTGAGGGGTACTATTTAGCCTGAGTACTAATTTGCCGTCATATGGACATGAATGGAAATTAACAGGAGGTAGGTTCAGGAGAGATGTGTGGAAGTACTACTTTACAGAAAGGATGGTGGAACTTTGGAACAGTCTGTCAGCTGAGCTGGATGCAAAAACAGTCAGAGGATTCAAGCAGGGCTGGGACATGATGAAGGGAATAGTGGTCACTGGGGGCGACAGAACCAAGAAGGAGAATAGAGAGAGGATGGGGAGGGTTAGTACCCTAGAGAAATGGTAGGTTCCAGGGATTATAGGGGATTTGGGAAGACTGGATGGACCTATGGTATTTTTCTGCTGTCATTGTCTATGTTTCTATACCAGGCACCCTACTTGGAAAAAAATCTGTAACATGATTCTTAGTTCAGTATTGGGTACAACAATTGTTGCCCCCACTCCATTCTCCAATGTGGTAGGCATGACAAAGGGAGTCAGTGAGGGGAAAGGTAATTTGGCAGTGGCAGAGATTCCCAGTGCAAAGTTACTGCCTCCTAAATGCCTACCCCCCACCCCCCCACCCCCACCATGCTGCCAAAAGTACAGTGGTGTGTTCATAACACTGAACTGTAGCAACAAATGTCATTCTACTGACACGTGGTCATTTGGAGAAAACACTTATCACAGCTTATTTGTTTTAATGGCGACTGGCACAAATGACACAGACAAAAGTGGAACTGAATGTCAATGAAAATGGGACCACAGTGAAGACTCTCTGAGCAGCACAATTAGTGAGGTGGAAGTGTATATCCCAGCCAGACCCTTCCAAACACTTGCTTTGCCTTTCCACTGTGGTACCTCTTTTGCTTAACTTATGAAAAGTTAAAACAGCCATATGAAACATGACAACTTTTCATTTTGTATAGAGGAGGATTTAAGTAATTTATTTCTAAATCTTTAGCCCACCCACAGAACAGCTCCCTTGCCCAACTGCACAGCCCATCCCTTGATTTACAGTTATTAAAGGACACATCTTCAGCAATAGTGGCCAGCAAAATTTGCCTGCCGGTGACTGATAATATTATAAGTCGAGGTCCTCTACTTCTTTTTTGCTGTCCTAGAGATGTAGTCTCTGAGCCTGCCACCATGCTAGATCTTCCTCGAGTGCTAGCTGACAGCGTGAATTGGGAGCAGTGGCCCTGCTGCATTCTAGTCACATACACAGTGCTGACATGAGCTCCAACTGACCAGCCAGTCATGAGGGAAGAGTGTGGACAAAGATTCACAAAGCAGCTCCAGTCATCTTATTGACACTGAAGGAGCTGACTGGCAGCAGATTGGGGGGAGGGGCGCATGAAGACAGAAAGTGCTGGGTTCATCATGTGTGCATGAGCACTCTGTAACAGTCACAAAATAAACAAGTGATGACAAAATTTTACAAATGATGAGGAGTTTCAAAGGGGGGTTCTTTCGGATTGAAGAAACCCCTACGTAGATGGCTATGAAATGAGCTCTTATTGGGTATGTAAGGCAATTAAGGCCATCTGCACGCCATTATGGGCTCATTTGCTTGGGGCACAGCAACCCTTAGCACCCCTGTCAATGTTAAACCCACTCCTGGTGGTTCAGTGGTCTCCCTAATTACCTTGTACACCTTTTTTTTTTTTTTTTAAGTCCTTGGTGGTGTAATGGTTCCCCCCACCCTTTGATCCCCCATTTGACAAATCTTATAGTTCCTCTGGTGGTCTAGTGGCCCTTCCCACCACTGATCACCCATTTGACAATTCTTATAGTTCCCTGGTGGTCTAGTGGTTCCCCCAACTCCTGACCACACAGCAACACCCCCCACCTGCCAACCCATTATGGATCCACTTGCACCCTTCTTACCCCAAGTGCTGTCTCCAACAGTTGCAGGTGGCACAGCCTTGCTCTCACCTCCTCAGCTAGTCACCATCTAACAGTTATGTGATTGCGCTCTGTGACTGTCAGACAACAGAAAGCCAAGGAGGTGAGAGGAGGGCTGTGCCACCTGTCACTGTTGGAGAATGTTACTTGGGCTGATGGATGTGTAAGGTGGGGTTTTTCAGCAGGTGAGCATGAGGGGGGGCGTCACCCTGTGGTCGGAGTTTGGAAGACCCACTAGATAACCAGCGAAACTATTAGAATTGTCAAACATGTGATTGGGAGTTGGGGAACTACTGGACCATAAGGGACTTTAAAAGAAAATGTAATGTGTGATTGGGGGTGGGGTGGGGGACCACTGGACCACCAGGACCTTTAAGAGAAAGATTTACTGGGTGATATGGGGGAAGGGGACACTGCACCACCAGGAAAGTACAAGACATGTCAAAAGGTTGTTCAAGGGCAGTTTGGAACAGGGATGCATGACTGCAGTACAGCCACCATGCCTTCGGGTGCACAAAGTAAGATGCATGAAAAAAATAGTTATTTCAAGCATTACTTAAAACCTAAAAACAGCAATCTGCTTTTTTGGGGAGGCTCCTTGTAACACAATTAACAAGAAGAATAGGAGCAGCAATGTCAAACTATATTAGCCTAAAACTACTATTGTAAGTATGTATAAAAATATTTACATAGCACCACCCACTGCTTATAAAGGAATAACAGTGGACAATTCTAGGCTAGTCAGTCACATATAGAAATGTAGAATCTGATGGCAGAAAAATACCTAGAGGTCCATAAGTCTGAGTTGAGGCCCCATCTAGAGTACTGTGTCCAGTACTGGAGGCCTCATCACAGGAAAGACATGGATCGGGTGGAGGCGGTACAGAAGAGGGCAACCAAAATGGTGCATGGCCTGCATCAGAAGCCCTATGAGGAAAGACTCAGGAAGTTGAATATGTACTCTCTGGAGGAAAGGAGGGAAAGGGGAGACATGATAGAAATGTTCAAATACCTCAAAGGTATTAATAAGGTACAGAAGGGTAGTATTTTATATAGAAAGAGATTCTCAAGGACAAGGGTCATGATATGAAGCTGGGGGGGGGGCTTAGAGGGGATGCGAGGAAATACTTCTTCACAGAAAAGGTGGTGGATGTCTGGAACAGCCTCCCAGTGGAAGTGGAGGGTACTAAAATGGTAGCAGGATTCAAGCATGCATGGGATAGACACAAGGAGACCATAGTAATAGTGCTGGGAGGTAAGGCAGGAGATTGAGTAGGGTCTGTAGTAGTACAGTAGGTAGGGAACATAGGACAGACTAGGTGGGCCAAAAGGTCCTTATCTGCTGACAACTTCTATGTTTCTATTAAACTGCCTGAATCTGTGCCCAACCTAATTCTGGATCAGAGTTATTTATTTTGTGACCCAAAGTTTAATTTCACCGGCAAAGTTCCAGAGAAGTCAAGAATTCACCATGTGGAATATTTCGTGAAATTTGTGCATTTCGTGAAATATTCTGCGGATGTGAAAAATGCTAAATTTCACCCACAAAATGCAGAATTCTGCCAGAGAATGGTGGCATTTCACCCGCAAATAGCAGATATTTTTCTGCGAGTGGTGAAATTCCACCATTTTCAGGTGAAATTATGCATTTCACTGGTGAAATTTCTCACTTCGCGTTCACAGAATATTTTGCAAATTTCACAAAATATTTCACAGAGCAAAATTTGTGGACTTTGCCCATCTCTAAACCCAAATAATTCTCCATTGGCCATGATTTTGGCTTTTAGGAGCAGTACTCTTGATCATGAAATCTAATGATCAAGGTTTCCTTAAATTGTTTCCTGCTTCCTAAACTATTGATCAGAGATCCTTCTCTTACTTTGCTTCTAGGTGGTAGAAAAGCTTTTCCCACACCCTGCAAGATCCATCAAGCCACACCTTGCTTAAAAGACATTTATGTGAGTACCTGATGCATAATTATTCCTTTCAATGTACTTCTTGATCATAATTTTTATAGTGCTGCCTTAACTGTTATTTATTGTTTGACACTGTAATCAATTTGATCTCAGTGTGTCGTAACTTTCTGTGCTGTACTGATGTGCCACAAGTGGCCTGGGTTGTGCCTGTAAAAGGACCTTTTATCCAGTCTACTTACCTGGTCACCAAATAAAAATAAAAAATACATAAACTTAGCTGATATACCTAATGGTTTATTGGCACTTCCTGTCAAGGGTTGACCACCCTCCTTTTGTCCCTATGAGCCACACTAATTCTTGTGTCTGTCCAACCTGTATTTTAACCCAGTCACTGACTTTGCACAGACAACCACTTTGAGTAATTTATTCTACTGTTCTACTACCTTTTCTATTAAAATTAACTTCCTTAAGTCCTTTTTGAATAACCCCCAACCAACTTCCATCCACGCCCTCTTGTTATAGTACTCCCATTTATACTGAGCAGTTCATTGTAGTCTACCATGTTCTTTCCCCGCAGGAACTTCTGGGTCTCTATCATGCTCCCACCCCAACCCCCCGGTCACCAGTGTGTACATGCTGAGGCTTTCCAGCCTCTCCTCATATAATTTCTTCTTTTGGCCCTGGATCACTTTTGTGATTCTCCCTGGAAAGTCTTCAAGAGGTCTCTGTCCTTCATCAGATACTAACTCCAGAACTGTGCACAGTACTCCAGGTGTGACCTCACCTGGGTCCTATGCAGGAGTAGTATCACCTTTTTTCTTCTACTGGAAAACCAGCTTCCTATATACAGCAGCACTTTGTTAACTTTCCCAAATGCCTTGTTGCACTGGGCAGTAGACTTGAGGCTGTCACTCATGATTACTCCAAGATCTTGTTCTTCTAAGGTGTGTACCACTACCCCCCCCCCCGATCAGTTCTAGTCTTTTTTAAAACCAATGTGCAATGCTTTGCCGTTCTTAACATTACATTTAGGCTGCCATACCCTGAATCTCCTGCATCACCTCTCCAATTTCCCATGTCTGTTTTTTCTTTTAAAATGTGTTGAGATAGTCCTGAATCCTGATTGGTTGAGGCAGCTTTCCAACCATACTTTTCTTTTTCAATAAAAACACAGTGATAAAAAGTCCCAGTACCTGTATCCTTTTTACAGGAACTATCCTCATTCGGCCGCTATTTTATGTCCACTACATGCTTGGTAAGATTAGTTTTGAACTAGTTTGCCCTGGTTCAACAGTAGAAAACCATTGTTCTGTGGTTAAGGGTGCAAGGGAAAGAATTGGCTTTTTACTCATCCATACAGTAGCAAATACACAAAACAGCACTATGGTGCAGTGGCCCACAGTGAAGGCTACTGACAAAAAATTATGTCAGTTCATCACTGATAAACTTGATGTGCTGTGACAGAAGTGCTTCACACAGAGTAGTCATCCAAATTTGCCCCCTCACCAAATTTTTATAATGCTTATGTAGCCCAAAAAGACAAACAATTTATATATGACAATGATGCAGCAGCCCACTGAGTCAAGGCAACTGGTTCCAAAAAGTATGTCTGTTCATCACAGTCAGGTCCAGGTATCTATAGACCTGACAGCCTTACATTGGTGCTTGGCAAAGTGGTTGAGTCAATCATGTAAGAAGTGGTGGTTCAGCACATGAAAATGGTCTGTTTGCTAGCACACAGCATGGTTTTACAAAAGACAGAGCCTGCCAAACTACCTAGGTTGTCTTCTGTGAGGAAGAAACTAGGGAGATGGATAGGGGCCGGGTGGTGGATGTAGTCTATCTGGACTTCAGCCAGGCCTGTACCGCATGGAAAACACATGGAGATAATTACACAAAATGGGTATAAAGAGGGAGGTATATTAGAAACTCAGAGCTTGCTCTGCAAAAATCTGCACCCCTTATAGCAAATTAGTTCCTGGAGCTATTCATGGCATTTATTTTATTTATTTATTTATTTTGATAGGGATTAATACCTATGAGTCAAAGACTCATTTTCAAAGGTTCCAAGTCAGGGACAAAACAAAGCAACACAATACAATACAATAAGTACAAATTAAGATAACAGTGAAAAAAGAAAAACATGGTAGGCATCATGAACATCATTAAAATGGTACATGATGAGGTACAAGACTTACCAGTTTCAGGTACATCTTAAAAGTAGAGTAAATTACATCAGGTTGTTGCAGGGTAGGGATACACTGGGAATAGTGAGACATGTCATATTGAAACATGCTTGGAGCACACTGCAAGTGCTGAAAACATGTTCTAATATACCAACTGAAAACAAAGCACAAGGTCAGACATAACTCTTTTTGCTTCTCACAAACTACTGCACCCCTACTGCCCACATAAGGTATGTGTCCCAGTTGGGTGCAATATGGATTCAAGGAGCAAAGCAGCAGTCAATGCGTTGTCACAGGTCATTGCTCCTGTGGTGCAATCTGTCACATTTGAGGTTTTCCATGGAAATGACCTCATAGCACAGGCAAGGTGCTATGAGGTCATTGAATCTCATTAAAGAGTGGAGCACCAGCCAGCCCAGTGGCAATGGGGGGACAGGGGGTTGAGATGCTGGACACCACACCTTTGACCACACCAGCAGCCTGGGTTTGGGAGCAGATCTGGACTGCTGGGAATTGGCTGGGGGGAAGATGATTGAGCATCCAATGAACTGCTCTCCTGCCCCTGGAAGTGGGGAGTTACCACATCACTGAAATGCTGCTGCCATGTGGAGGCATGGTGGTAGGGCAGCAGGTAAGCCAGCAATGTGGGACATCTGGCAGCATAATGCATGGTGCAGTTGTGGCACTACATGCATACGCAATTGTGTTAGTGCATGCCACCACCTGAGAGGAGAAAACAGGAAAAACAGAGCCTTCAAATGATGCCTGGCTCACCCTTGAACCACACCACCCTCCAGTGCTCCCAGACTGACTGGATTGTGTCAAGTGGGAAGATGGCTGGCTCTCCCCCTCCCGGCCCCACCATGGGAAGCAAGCCATCAGGGAACATGACTGGTGTGTACCAGGAGGATGGCTGCTGGGTGGGGGTGGGCAAGGGCAGAGAGGGCTGACCTGATTCAGGGCCAGAAAATTGCTATAGAAAAATAAAGTGTGGAGCAAGCTTTTACTCCCTGGAATGTAGGGGGAGAGAGGCTTCCTGTGGTAGCACTACTTGTGTCAAGACAATAAACCCCACGTGTCTAATCTGCACTCCCCCTGTTCCCCTTGCCCAGTATAACATATTCTCCATTGTAATCTAAGGAATCCCCTAATCCCCATATCCAGTGTAACACAGTCTCCTTGGTAGTGTAGTAGATACCCTCCCTTATTCCCTTGTCCAGTATAACATATTCTCCCTGGTAATCTAGTGGCCTCCCACTACTGCCCCAAGAAGGTGACCAGCACTTATCTGCCACTCAACTCAGCAGCTGGCTGCCGGCTGCCGCACACTGGTACTGAAATAAAAACTAAGTCTGAATACAGTCATACAGCACATCCATACAGACTTTTTTGTCTGTTTGTTTGTTTAGTCGCTCTTTTGTTTTAGAGAGATTAAATAGAAACATTGAAACATAGAAGTTGACAGCAGATAAATGCTGCAAGGCCCATTCAGTCTGCCCATTTCTTTTTCTACCTTCTGAATGTGCCATTGGCCTTTGCTCTGTCAATGGCCTATCTATTCATACTCATCTGTATTGTTCCATTATGCCTGTCCCATGCCTGTTTGAAGCCCTGCACTGTATTCATAGCCACCACTTCCTGAGGTAGGCCATTCCATACATCCACCATCCTTCCTGTGAAACATAACTTCCTCGCATTACCCCTTAATCAGCCTCCCTCTAATCTCATGCTGTGTCTTCTTGTCCTGCTATTTTTCTTATATTGAAACATGTTAGACTCTTTCACCTTGTTAATGCCCTCAAAGTGTTTGAATGTTTCGATCATATCACCTCTCTCTCTCTCACCTTTGCTCTAGGGTATACATATTGAGCTCCGTTAATCTGTCCTCATATGTTTTTGATGCAGTCCCTGCACTATTTTAGTTGCCCTTCTCTGAACTGCCTCAATTTGGTTAATGTCCTTGTGAAGGTGTGGCCTCCAGTACTGCACATAGTAGTCCAGATGGGGCCTAACCATTGTCTTGTAAAGAAGGATTATTACCTCCCTCTTCCGACTTACGATACCCCTACTAATATACCCCAACATCCCTCTAGCCTTACCTACTGCTTTAGTGGTCTGCTTGGATGATTTCAGGTCATCGGGGATGAAGACACCCACGTCTCTTTCTTCCCTTGTGACTGCCAGCAACTCCCCTCCCAGCCTATAGGTGGCTACAGGGTTTCTCTTCCCTATGTGCATGATCTTGCACTTCTTTGCGTTAAACCCCAGTTGCCACTCTTCCAACCATTTTGCTAGTTTATCTAGATCTCTTCTCATTCTGCCCACCCCATCTGGATCATCTACTCTGTTGCAGATCTTGGTGTCATCTGCAAACAGACAAACCTTACCCTCCAGTCCATCTGCAATGTCACTGATGAAGATATTGAAGAGGACTGGCCCCAGAACTGATCCCTGAGATACCCCACTTGTGACTTGCATCTCTTCTGACTGTATACCATTTACCACCACTCTCTGTTTTCTGCCCGTCAACCAGTTTGCCACCCAGTTGACCAACGTCAGCCACCCCAAGTCTACCCAGCTTATTAATCAATCTTCTATGTGGAACAGTATCGAAAGCTTTGTTGAAGTCAAGGTAGGTGACATCAACTGCTCCCCTCTTGGTCCACCACTCTGGTTACCCAGTCAAAGAAATCTATGAGATTAGTTTGACAGGACCTTCCTTTTGTAAACCCATGCTGTCTTGGATCCTGTGCTCCTACGAATTCCAGGTGTTGCACTATCCTTTCCTTAAGGAGTGCCTCTATAATCTTGCCCACTACTGAGGTAAGACCGACTGGTCTATAATTCCCTGCTTCTTCCCTGCTACCACTTTTGTGGAGTGGGATCACATGAGCCCTTCTCCAGTCTTTTGGGACCTCTCCTGTGCTCAGAGACTCATTAAACAGTTCTGATAATGGCTCTGCTAGTTCCACCCTTAGCTCCTTTAGTATCCTGGGATGTATGCCATCAGGGCCCATTGCCTTGTCCACCCTGAGCTTATTGAGGTCTTGTAGGACCCTTTATTTTGTGAAGGGACTAGTGCACACCTCCCTCCTCCCTGTGTCCATGATGCTGAGCTGTGGGCCCTGCCCTACCTTCTCTTCAGTAAATACTGAGCAGAAGTATCTATTTAGGATGAATGCTTTTACATTGTCCTCCTCCTCACACACACCCTTATCCCCTTTAATCTTAGCAATACCCCCTCTGGACTTTCTCCTTTCACTAATGTATCTATAGAAAGTCTTGTCACCTTCTTTAACTGTTTGTGCTAGTGTTTCCTTGGTTTGGGCCATTTTCTGCCTTGCTGCCTTCCCTGCATCCCTTAGAGAAGTTTGGTATGCCTCCCTATCTTCATCCTGCTGCGTTCCCTTATATTTTCTGAAGGCCAGCCTTTTAGCTCTGACCTTTTCTGCTACTGTTTTTGAGTACCCAAGTGGTTTCCTTCTTCTATTGCACTTCCTTTTTTCACTAACACAATGGGATGTCGCTTCAAGTATTGCATCTTTAATGCTTGCCCACTTTGCCTGTACCCCCTCGCCTGTATTTCTTTTTGCCAGGGCTAGCTTAACTCTGTTGGCCATCTTATCAAAGTCAGCTCCTCTGAAGTCCCATATTTTTGCCTTGAAATGGGATGATTTAGTTCTAGTGGCCAAATTGAACTATATCATGTGATGGTCACTGGCCCCCAGGTTACCTTCTACCTGGAGATCTGTGATCCTTTCCCTGTTAGTCAGTACTAAATCTAGGATAGCCCAGTCTCTCATAGGTTGTTGTACTAGTTGTCTAAGGCCTCCCCTGCAGAAACTCCACCATGTGTCTAGTTCTGGCAGATGTCACTGCTGGTATTGACCAATCTGTATCTGGCATGTTGAAGTATCCCATTATCAGAACCTCCCCTTTAGCTGTCATATTTTGTATGTCTTCTAACAGTAATGTGTCTATGTCCTCCCCCTGGTCTGGAGGTCTGTATACAACTCCAGTTCATATGGCTGTCCTATTTCCTGTTTCCAGGGTGACCCACAGTTCTTCTGGCTCCTTACGTGTATTCTGAATTTCTGTAGCTTTGATATGTTCATTGACATAAAGGGCCATTCCACACCCCCTTTCTGCACCTCGGTCTCTTCTGAACAGTAAATACTGGGATCCCAGTCACAGAACAAAGCAGTCATAATACAGACTAAAATCAGAACAAACACAGAAGCACTGTACAGTGGGTAAATACCACATGGATGCTAAAAAAGTGATGCAAAAAGAACTTCATTGTTCAAGAGGTAAACTAGAAGCAAACAAATAAAAGGTACAGGGTAAGAAGAACCCCAGCCCTTCGCGTCTAAGGTTTGATTCTTCCCCAGGAGGTGGGACTTCAGGCGTTAGCAAGCTACACTTATTCAGCACATTTAAAGGCACAAGTCTTAATATCAAAAATGCATTTTAGTTTTTATTGACCTGGTAAGCACCCTAAACAATAACAATGACTATTTTCAAGTATGACCTGGGAGATGATAATTTAAGGCAATGAGACAAACATTGTAGAGAGTAATGTGTAAGACTCCAAGGGTACAGAAAAGCAGGAAGGCAAGCGGTATAATTTAAAATACAGAGACTAGGAACTAGGCACAATATTAGTGTGGCACACAGTAATGTTCACATTTAAGGTACAACAGGTAAAAGTCCTATGCTCAGCAGAGCTAGCATAGGATGAGGCAAGGTGGGGCCGTCTGGAAGAGGACAGGAGGAGGTAGCCCACTGTATTAAGTGCAAATGCAAGTACAGCCAGCCTTTAATTGTTCCTTAATTCTTCCTTGAGGAATCATCTTGATGGCGAGTGGGAGAGAGCACTACAAACAAGTTGTAGTAGAAGGGAGTTCCAGAGCCTAGATGCACAGACAGGAAAGATCTAGTGTCCTGTAGCAGTACAGGTTTGGAGAACAGTCAAAAGGGGCATACCAATGGGCCTAGGGGTAGCTTGATTAGCCACCTTTAACTGTTCTGCTAGGACAGAGAGCATAGCAGTTTTTATCAGTTTGAAACAACCCAAGGCAAAAATATGGCACTTTGCTGGGAGCAATCACCCCAATTTTCCATAGAATTCACAGTGGTGCATGAGGTGAGTTGCTGAAAGACAAATCTGCAAATATGATTATAAGCGAGTAAACTAGGGCAGACTGCATGGACCAATGGTCTTTTTCTGCCGACATGGACTCTGTTTCTGTTTCTAAATGGCATAACGTCGACAAACTTCATGACCTATGAATCATCCACTCCCCCAAAGTTTAGCTTCTCTGTCTCTATACATAACATTTGTAAGCTTTCCTTTACCTCTCTCCATCTTTGTTAACCCCCAGTCGGTGCCTAATGACTGATACTAGTCTTCATGGATTGTAAAGCATGTTGAGAGGGACACAGTATGTATGAAAGGCACTAAATAAAACCAAATTATTTTCCTTCCATTTAGTAGGGTCATGGTGCCCTTTCAGTTTGTTCAGGAGCCAGAGACCCACCCCACTAGTGCCTCTCTCCCCTGCTGCATGAAAAGTATGGCTAAAATGTTAAAAGTACATACTAAGTAAATAGCGAAGACAGTACAGGCCTTTAAGGTATGTCTGGACAAATGTCTGCTTAACAAGGTAATCCCAGGATATCCTGAGTGGCAGGGTGGGGTAGGATTCATTATAAATGACTACATGTTTGCACAGCATACTTGTTGGTCCCTCCTTATGAGTGGAGGTGGGTTATGGCCCTTAAGTCCCTTCCAACCTTAAATGACTTTATTACTATGAATGCATGTTACAGTGATCTGATTCTCCTTGTCAACTTACAAAGCAGTCAAATAGGCCACATGCTGATTTGCTGTCATTGACCTCATTCTCAGCAGCAGTAGCCCAGAAGCAATGGGCATAAGAGCCATCAGAGTGGATTTCACTTCTATATATTCTTTGTCACCACTACTGTATATTTACTCTGTCATTGCTATGTAGCCTTTGTCACTGCTACATATTCTTTGTGACTGCTATATATACAGTATACTTTGTCACTGCTATATACCCAATATGATTACTCTATACATCCTTTGTCACTGCTATGTATCTTTTGTAACTGCTATAGATATCCTTTGTCACTGCTAAATATTCATTGTGAGTGCTATATATATATCCTTTGCCATTGTTATATATCCAATGTGAGTGCTATATGTATTATAAATATCCTTTGTCATTATATTTCCATTGTGACTGTTATATATACAATGGCAAGAACATTTCTTACTTTCCGATTGGTCAGTATATGCCTGCAACAGTGATGTTATTGAACAATAACATCACTGTATTAAGTCCAGGCACACAGCTCACCGCACAACACTGAATGAAATGCTTACCTCCACAAACAAGCCACCGC
Source organism: Neoceratodus forsteri (assembly GCA_016271365.2). Classification (NCBI taxonomy): domain Eukaryota; kingdom Metazoa; phylum Chordata; order Ceratodontiformes; family Ceratodontidae; genus Neoceratodus; species Neoceratodus forsteri. Next base: position 261,081,102 of record CM057452.1, on the reverse strand, counting down.
AAAGTGTACTGTTCCCTGAACCCGTTACAGCTGCCCCCACCCCTCCAGCAGTTCTGTCCCTCACGTCACCACTGAGAGGACTTCAAAAAATGCCACATTGAAGCCTACAAAATACATTTCATTTTCATGACAGTTTTGTTTTTCTGGAACGGAGCAGCCTCTGTGAACCACGTGGTGCAGTCCATAATGGCCAATGGTGCAGTTACCAGAAGACGCTCCATTCAGGAAAAACAGGCATCAAAATTATAATTTTGCTGAATGAAACCCACATACCACCCCTCCACCCCCACAGTGATCCTCCTGTAGTCAGTCGACTCGCGAATGTTTCATTGAAAAAAAAAACGGCATTTACATATCCTCCCCAATGCCAAAACAATCTGACTGCATGCACAACAAATGGGAGGAACAGTGACTGTAAGGAAGCCTGAGTACAGCATGTTGCAGTCTTTGTTTTTTTTACAAATGTTTTTTTAAATTAACTTACTTTGTTGTTGGCTGGGGATTTGGGAAGAGGTAGGTCCACTGCAGAGGAAACAGCTGAGGGGGGGGGGGGGAGCGCTCATGTCAGACAACATAGGCAAAAATTGGGAGGCTCCATAGACAGGATCACTTATGCAGCAGCTCCACCTACTGGTGGAAAAATATAGCAGACTTCTTTTTTAAAACATATACCTCCACACATAAAAAATGGGGAAAGAAAGGCAAAAACTGTTTTTTTTTTTACAATTATTCTTGTTTAATTAAAAATCCAGCCATTGTATAATAGCAATAAGGCACTCCAGGGATGTGTGTTATTATGTAATAATGTTGCTCCTGGTGTGGTGGAAGCACTCGGCTTCACCTCATGCTTCAACCCACCCCAGGAGTGACGTTATTACACAATAACACGCACCCTGTCATGCCTTATTGCTTAAATAGAGGATACACGATAGGCAGGAGTGTGGTATGGAAAATATTCTCACTCCTGCAGAGTGAGCTCTGGATACTCACAAGTGCTATTTATACAATGAGGGTGGGAGCTTTTCTATTATTGTAATGTTTCTTGTGTGTTATTTCTCATGTTTATGTATGCTTTCTGGTCTTCTTGTCTGTGGTTTCAGTGTGTATGAGTTCTTGTGAATGGAATGTGTTTTAGCTTTCTGATTGGTGTAGTTTTCTGCGTCTTTTCCTGATTGGTTGTTGTCTGGTTGACTTTGTACTTTCATTGGTGGTTGTGTGTTTTACGGCAGGAGTTCATTTCGGGAAGTGAGATGGGGGAATTCTTTTTATCGTTTTAGCAGCTTGAATTCTTATATTAGCTGCTTTATTTTACTGTTGCTTCATTTGTGTGAATGGTTATTTTGAGTGCTTGGTGTAGTTTTAACTTTTTATTTACATGTTCGGTACATTTATTTCACCAATACCGTTCTTACAGGATATCTCTCAGAATCAGCACAGTCCGCGGCTCTGTTCAGCTCAGCGTTTAAATAAGCCATGAGAAACATGTGTTTTTAGCCTGAAACAGTATGGTACACAGGTGGGTGCAGTTTGTCATTTAGAAATCTCCCGTGTAGCAGGCTTTAATAAGAATGAGAAACTGCTGTTTGGAGTAGCCTAACTGAAAGTGCAGGTTGTGCTGAAGCTGACGTCAGCAGAATATGTATAAACAGCAGATATTTTATCTCTGCTGATGTCAGCTTCAGATATCACACTGCGGTGGAAATAACTTGATTTATTGTCATGGTGGAGCTCCCACCCCATTGTGTATATATATATATATGAAAAACCTTGAAAACATCCTGGTCTGTGATTGGTCAAGAGTCAAGCATATGACATTGAAAGTTTTTAAACTATTGACCAGTTTGGCACCAACAACTGGACAATAGTTCTCAGAACTGATCAATAGTTGACAAAACTGGTCAATAATACTCACAACTGGTCAGTAGTACTACTATGCTTTATTGACCACCTGTAGCTGTCACTCAATCTTTGTATTATTTCATTCTTGCATTTCTTTATTATGATGTTTCATTACCAGTCAAGTTGCAGGGTTTTATAACACAGATATTGACTGGAATGTTTAAGTCTACAGTGTGAAAACCTTGACCCCTCAGGATGAACTGTTGCCTTCCAATAGTCATATTGCCCTCAGTCTTTGGCTTTGGGCAATATAACAAATTGCCAGGCAATAGTTCATTCCTCGGGGCCAAGGTTTCAACACTATAGCCCACAACTCTGGTCAATATTTGCATAATATTTCCTTTGTCACTGCTATATATCCATTATGACTGCTATATACTGTATATATCCTTTGCAACTACTATATATCATTATGGACTGCTGATATATATATTGGACTGCTTATATATACTGCGTATCTATATATATGAGTGCACGCCTTCACATTGCAATATATATCATTTGTCACAGTTCCTTTTTTTAAGAAATAGGACAGCATCTGGGGCATTGCACACCATGTGTGCCAACCCCATAGTGCAGCATCAGATAAATCATTTGCCATGTGGGCCAACAGAATAGTGCAACATCTAGCAGTTGTTTGCCATGTGGGACAACCTAATAATGCAGCATCTGAGGAGTCACATGCCAGTTAGAACAGTCTAATATTGCAGCATCTGAGGAGTTACTTGCCATTTGAACCTCCTAATAGCACAGTGTCTGAGAAATTGCATGCTATGCGCCTCCAGATGCTTAGTCCGCTGTGCTTCCTTCATTTGTACATACTGGTTTTCATCCCTCCCTACCTACATAGATACATACATAGACAGTGTCGGCAGATAAGGGCCTATGGCCCACCTAGTCTGCCCATTTGAGCTTGTAAGTTCAGTTTGTTTTCCTAGAAGTCTATTTCCCCTTACCCCTGACCTCTAGAATTCCTTTATGTCTATCCCATGCATTCTTAAATCCCGTGACTGTTTCAGCCCCCACCACTTCCTCTGGCAGGGTGTTCCACTTGTCCACCACCCGTTCTGTAAAGAAATTCTTTCTCATGTTTCTCTGAATCGCCCTCCTCCAACTTCATCCCATGCCCTCTAGTCCTGAAACATCTTTTTCGCTTAAAAATAGTGTTTTCTGCACCCTGTTCCTCCCTGTAAGATACTTGTATGTCTCTATCATATCCCTCTCCCTCCTCTCCTCCAGGGAGTACATGTTCAGTTCCTTCAACCTGTCTTCATAGGACTTGTGATGCAACCCATGCACCATCTTTGTTGCCCTCCTCTGAACCTTCTCTACCCTGTCTATGTCCTCACGTAGGTATGGTCTCCAGAACTGTACACTGTACTCCAGGTGGGCCTCACTAGTGTCTTGTATAGCGGAATTATGACCTCCCTTTCCTGCTGGTGATGCCCTGCCTATACATCCCAGCATCCTATTTGCTTTACCTGATGCCTTGTCACACTGTTTCCCACCTTGAGGTCATCAGAGATGACAACCCCAAGATCCCTTTCCTGCTTGGTGCATGCTATATCCTCACCCCCAACTGATATATTGTGCCAGGGTTTTGTGCCCCATATGCATTATCTTGCACTTCTTTGCATTGAATTTCAACTGCCAAACCCTTGACCATTCTTCAAGTTTCTGCAGGTCCTTCTCATTCTGTCTACACCCTCTGGTGTGTCTACTCTGTTACAGAGCTTTGTGTCATCAGCGAACAGTGAAATTCTGGCTTCTATATCCTGTGCAATGTCACTGATGAAGATGTTGAATAGGACCGGTCCCAGCACTGATCCCTGTGGTACCCCACTGGTCACTCTTCCTCTGTGGAGTGACAGCCATTTACCACCACCCTTCTGTGTCCTGCCACCCAGCCAGTTACCTACCCACCACTACTGTCCTGCCCACACCCATATTCCCCAGTTTGTGTAATAGTCTTCTATGTGGCACAGTGTCAAAGGCCTTGCTGAAGTCCAGATAGGCCATGTCCACAGCCCTCCCTGATCCACCTCCCTAGTCACCCAGTCAAAAATTCAATGAGGTTGGTCTGACATGACCTCTCCTGGTGAAACCATGCTGCCTTGGGTCCTGTAGTCCATTGACAACCAGATGTTCCACCAATCTCTCCTTCAGTAGTGTTTCCATGATCTTTCCCACTACCGAGGTGAGGCTGACTGGTCTGTAGTTCCCTGCTTCCTCTTTGTTCCCACTTTTGTATAAGGGACTACATCTGCTGTCCTCCAGTCTTTGGGTACCTCCCTGTTTCCAGTGATTGGCTGAACAGGATGACCAGAGGTTCAGCACCACACTCTCTTAGTTCTTTAAGGACCCTGGGTGCACCCCATCTGGCCCCATTGCTTTATCAGCTCTTATTACTTCAGTTCCTTCAGGACCTTTCTCTGTAAAGGGACTGTGTCCATTTCTGCACCATTCTCACCCTTGTACCCTTCAGACCCATTACCCCTCTTCCTTAGTAAGACTGAGCAGAAATACCTGTTCAATATGTCAGCTTTACTGTTGTCATCCTCCACGCTGGCTCCCATCCTCCCCCTTCAGTCTCACTATCCCTCCCTTTGTCCTTCTTTTTCACTTATGTACCTGTAAAAGGTTTGTCCCCTTTAACCACTGATTTTGCAATGTGTTCTTCTGTCTGAGCTTTGGCTTCCTTACTGACTTCCCTGCCTCCCTTTGTTTCTCCTGGTACTTCTCCCTATCCCTTCTGCCTGTGTCTTTTGTATTGCCTGAATGCAATCTTTTGGCTTTCACTTTCTTTGCTACCTCTTTGGAAACCATAATGGTCTCCTTTCTTTTCCTCTTGCTAACCTGCTTAATGCATAATTCTGTTGTTCTTATAATCCCCATTTTAAATACTGCCCACTGTTCCTCGATCCCTGATTCCTGTCCCATTCCCTTAATGCCTCTTTCAAGCATCTCCCTTTCCCCAAAGTCTGCCCCCTAAAATCCAGGATACGTGTTTTGTGTGGTTTGGTTCTGCTCTTTCTGTGATTTCAAACCACAATGTCTGGTGGTCACTGCTACCCAGGTGCTCCCCACTGTTACCCCCATCACACTGTCCCTGTTTGTGAGCACAAGGTCCAGTATTGCCTTCTGCCAAGTTGGTTCCATGACCAGTTGCTTGAGGAAGGCACCCTGAAAGGAGTCCAGGATAAATCTGCTCCTAGTTGATGCTGCTGCTGGGATGCTCCAGTCCACATCTGGTATATTGAAGTCTCCAACCAGTACTACCTCACCTTGTCTGCCATCCTTTGGATGGCTAGCATCAGCTCCCTATCTGTTTCTTCCTCCTGGGCTGGTGGTCTATAGACCACACCTGTGCAGATGCTGGCCCCATTTCCTTTCCAGCTTAACCCACAGTATCTCTCCCCATTTTGTTCCTCCTGGATCTGTGTGGCCCTTATGTCATTTTCACATACAGTGCCACCTCCTCCCTTCCTGCCTGCTCTGTCTCTTCTGAATATGTTGTAGCCAGGTATGGCCATCTCCCAGTCATGGTTATCATTACACCAGGTTTCAGTGATGGCCACAATGTCCAGGTCTGACTGTACCATGACAGCCTCCAGATCTTCCATCTTGTTGCTAAGGCTCCTGCATTTGCACACATGGCTTCCATGATTTGACCTCCTAGACTGCTTCACTGTTCTACTCCAGCCCTTCCTTGGTTGTCATTTATCCCTGGTTCTCCTTGCTGTCTGCCCTTCTGCTGAATTTTGCCCCTTTCTGCTTATCCACCTTTTGGACACTAATCTCCATCTTTTGCACACTGCTTTGCAGAGATAGCCACTCCTCTGGTTCACTGGTTCCATTACTAGCTGTGGGGGTGAGCAAGTAGGTATCATCCTTGCTGGCTCTGCCCCCCTGCTAGTTTAAATGCTGTCAATGTAGCATTTAAACTTATCATTGAGTGCTTGGATTCCCTCCAGGATGGATGCAGGCCGTCAGGCTTGAACAAACCTCCATCCCTCCAGATGGGTCCCCAGTCACCAATGAATCCAAACCTTCCTCACAGCACCAGTTCTTCAACCATGAGTTAAAAGTTCCTGGTGCATGCACTCCTATTTCTCCCTTGCTCTCACAGGTAGTACTTCTGAGAAAGTGACAGAAGTAGCTACTTGAGACCCCTCCCAGTTTCCTAAACTCTTCCTGAACTTCCTTTGGCTCCCCATTTGCCAAGTCATTAGTACCTAGGTGGATAATGACATCCAGCTCACCTCCTGTCTTGCCTTCCAGTGATCCCCAGTATCTTCCTTCCATCCCTCCATGCCGTGGCACCTGTGGCACCTCACCTCCCTGTCCTCCCCTCCTGTGTTCCTAGCTGGATCCTCTTATGATGGAGTCCCCACCAGGATTCGCTTCCTCCTCCTCTGGGGTCCACTGCTTTCCCACTGAGGTCACCTCCTTGCCTAACCTCCACATCCTTTCCTTCCACTTCCCTGGGTACCTCTATTTGGTTGTCCTCATTTGCCAGTGTGGCATATGAGTTCTTGAGAGGAATAGGATCTGGGATGTGCCTCTGCCTGACTGCTCTAACCCTCCCTGAGCCCACTGTCATCCAAGTGCTCCTCATTCTCTGCATCCTTTGAGGCAGCTGCATTGGACTGGGTGGTTCCTGGACAGGGGTGATGGTACTCCTGACCCAGTTTACTTCCGCTCTGAGTCTGGCTACCTCATCCCGCAGTCCCGAGAGATGCATGCAGATAGGGCAGCACCTCAGTGTCCAGAAGGTCTGCCTGAATATGGCTGCCCCACAGCCACTGCATTGCACCACTCCCCACATTATACTGCAATTCCACTACTTATCTGCTACTGAAGCTCTCTTAGTTCTCTTTTTATTTATTTACAGTACTAAAAATCCTGTAACTGATCCTCAGATATATATTTTTTAAGAAAAAGAAACCAATAAATAAATAAATGAGTCAAAAACTTGTTGTGCTGAGGGTGGTCTTCTTCCCCATATGCCCCTCTACTTCACACCTCTTACTATACCCTGTGTTTAGCTCCTGTCAATCAGATTTATCAGGGCATATAATTAAGAGTTGGGGAAGGGGTGGGAGAGCAAAATTGCAGCAATTAAAGACAGCACAGAATTACACCACCACTATTTTTTAAATTTTCAACAGCCCAAAACAATTATAAGTAAAGACAACACAGAAAGAAAGTATAGTGTCACTACAAGCCTACAATCTAAGTTTAAAAGAAAAATACCAGTTACCAGTTACTCTGAAGCACTGAATTGAATATGTTTCCTTCCTTCACCTTCTGGCTTCTTCTGAGAAGATGAACTTCTGTTTGCTGCTTTAACTGTGACTAAGCCCCACCTCCAGTTATCATGTAGCTGAGGTCAGAGGCCAGACAATTAACACCCTTCACCCAGCTACAGGACAGTCAGACAAGCCAAGATAAAATTTGCAGCAAAATTTGCACCTCTCCTCTCTTTTCTCTCCTAACACTTGTTTGTGCACACTTTGCTCTAGGGACTCCCACACTTTCTTCATCCTATACTCCAAATTTGTTGCTGGGCAATCTGCTTTCTCCTCTTGCCTTCCTTCCATGTGAAACTCCCCCCCCCCCCATCGCCTCTCTTCCTGCTATCTTTCTTTCAACCATCATCTCAAACTTCTTTTCACTTCCTCTTGCTCTTGTTCTGGCCTTGGCTAGACTGCTCCTCATGCTCCCACTTTTCAAATTTACTCCTGCTGCCTTCCTCACTGCCCTAGTATGTGTCATTCCTACATCCTCCATCTCCCCATTCCAAGTCCTGCCTTTTGCAATATGTGTGTAAATTCCTGATGGATTCATTAATTCCCTTTGATTAGCCTGCGTGCTGCTGCATAATAACCTTGGTAATTCACATGCTTGCATGCTGCTTTATTTACATCGACTGTATTTACCTTTGGGTGTACCTGTTCTTCCCAGTGTTCTCCCCAATCCCCTGCCCTCCGCTGGTCACACCTGGAAACAAGTTTTGAGTCAGCGTGGCTTTCCTGGTTACCACTTTTCAATAAATAAAAAACTAAACAACGAAATAAATAAATAAATGTGGGCCAAGTCAATAGCACATTGTTTGAGGAGTCGTATACCACATTGGCCAACCTGATGGTGCAGCATCTTGGAAGTCATTTGCCATGTGGGCCAACGCGATAATCACCATCTGGAGAGTTGCATGCCATGCTGCTGGCAGCCTGGGTTCATGCCATGAGCTAGTTTGTCACTGCAAACTGACAGGGAGAGGAACAACCATCCCCAGAGGATGCTCATCTCCTCTAGCAATAGGGCTACAACCCCTGCTGCTGGTGACCAGAATTGGTGGTGCTGTTGGAAATACTTTTTGAACAGGGTTGGTGAGTTGTGCAGTGATGCATCATGTGACACCAGCATGCACCATTCTGTTAGGTGGGGTCCAGCTTTATGCAGGGCATAAGGAGGAGGATCATGGGCAGAAGATGTCTCAGGGTCTGCTGGGGATCTACTACCCTCTTAGGTTACTCTGCCCCATTCTCACCAGATTTGACTGCTGACCATCGGGCTGGATAGATCAGTCACTGATGTGTTAAGGGGTCATTTCTGAACCCATGGACGCTTAGAGTTGGTTTGTGGAAGGCCCACTGTGCAGTGGTGGGTCACCATGGATGGGAGGAAGGACTTGTTGAGTGGCTAAAGGAGGTCCTGGGAAGTCTTTGAATACAGAAGGAGAAAATTCAGTTGGAAAAACAGATATTGTGTTTTAAAAGTTGTCCAAGTATTCTGTTAAAGTATACAGCAGATTTTATATATTGTAGTGCTGTTAAAGCATTCCCTGCTGTATATGTGAAATCAGTCTGTGAGGAACACCATCTAGATGTCAGACACTGAAATAACAGAATCCTTGAACATAGATAAATTGCAGCAGTAGTACCCAGTGGTTGTGAGAAGCTGATAGTATTTCAAATTTAGAAGCAATTTAACCTTTCAGCTAGGGGAAATTTCCCTTTAACTGAATAGTTAGAGCTACTGATTTTAAGATTCAGGGTCCCAAGTTTGATTCCCAGTGAGGGCCCTTGGCAAGTCTTCCCTGCCAGGATGGGATATATCTGTAACATATAGCAGCAATTGTGGTACATTCCAAACTATGGTGTACAGACACTGGTTGTGAAGATAACCAGAGGGATGGGGGAACAGTTCTTACCTGGATCACAGCTCTGGCACTTGAAACACTCCAGCAAACCACTTGGATGATCCATGTAGGTACCTTCATTACAGTTCTTGCAATGTGTCTGGTCCACCTCAGTGCAGTGCTTCAAAACGTAGGACCCTGAAACCAATATCAGCATATCTGGTGAGACTAAGCAGTGGTGTATTAGTCACAGCCAGTGGTCTATGGGGACTTAAAATGTGAAAATCTGATTAGAAAACATTGGCGTTTTTTCCCAAACCAGTGTTTTCTGCATGTCCACTATCACAGATCATTATTTGAATTTTCATGATTGAGTCAATTTGACGAAACAGAATGCCACAATTTTGTCCATTTTACTATCAAAAACCATAAACAAGTGATCTTCACAAAGATCATCATAAAAATGTGATTATATTTCATCTGAGCTCCATGCTCTGTCATTTAACCTACCTGGATAGCACTTTTGACAGCACCGTCCTTCTATGGAATACTTTGTTTCATCACAGTAAACTCGATCTGCAAACCCCATTTTCACTGGTAGAATAATCAGTATCTTTAAAAAATGAAAACAAATCATTTCAAAAATAATTCTGTTTAACCTTTCAACACAGACTTTTTAAAGTCCAATGAATGAAACAATCAGAAAGTAAAAAAAAAACATAAAAAATGAATATTCTGAATATTAGAGCTGAGAATAGTGTTTCCATCATCTATTGGAAGACAATGTGTAACATCTATTGAGAGCTGTACGGAAGAAGCATCAGGTTAGCATTCAACTTTTTTCATTTATCCTTGGAGATAAGGGCCTTCCAAAGCAAAATTACACAATGTAGGCCCATCTTCAAAGGTAGGGCAGAATGTTCAGCTGAACTGGACCATATTAAAGCAGTGTGCTTTACAGATGGATTGAGTCATGACTTGGGAAGTACCATTAATATTGTCAATAGCCACCCATATCCAGTGGAGTTGCAAATGTTTCCTAGGCACCTAAAAAGAGGTTTGCCAGCACCAAAGAAATGGATTGGGGGTGTAAAGATAAAGTCCAGCAGGACATAAACAGAGTATTGGGGGCCTTGCAAAGAGGGTTGCGGACCAGAGCTGGTACACAAGGTTACTGCTGAGCTAAAGCAGCTGGTAACTCCATATACCCTTTTGCAAAAGAGTTTGCAAGCTGGGCAGGGGTGGTGACCACTGGACATCAGGGCAGACTGGGTCAATTGGGTGGAGATCCCCTCAAAACCAGGACAGAACTGTGATCAGACAGATCAGCAGCAGGGGATATGTTTAGACATGGGGGGCACTGGACACCAGGGAGGGTGAAAAGGTGGTGGGCTACATCGGGTAGGTCAAGACGGCAGACTGCTAGACATTAAGGAGTTGCTTTACTGCAGTGTTGAGTGGTGGAGTGGCTGAGTGCTACAGAAGTGGCACTGTGTAGCACTGCACCGTGAACTAACTGCACCACAATCAGTGTTACAACCCCTTTTTTCAGCTTCCTGAATGTTAGCAACATCAGAGATTATTTTGAATGGTTAATTCCATTGTACAGTACTTGGGGGCTTTGAGCATGGCACTCTGTGAAACACTTTCCCAGTGCAGCATCATAGCGAGCACAAAGCATTTTGTGTCAGGTTATAAGCCGCACAATATTCATTTTTATGTTGCTTGCACGCATGTGCAAGAAACATAGTGCCATCATCCGAGTTTTCGGAGTGTGTCAGCCTGTCTTCCAATGCGGTCAGTGTTTGCAGTAGCGGCTCATCCCCTAATGAGTGCTGCAGCTGTCTATGACAGCTCCAAATCAGTGGCACACAGTTGAAAGGAGAGCTCCGCTTCAGTGAGCGAGCTCTCCCCCGCTCTTACCTGCCAGCAAGCACGCATATTGCGTGCTGATGCGCCCCCACCGCGCACACATCTTGTGGCGGCGGGGTGCCCAATCCCCGTCGACTCCACCCCCAACGCTGTCCGGGTGCCATGCTGAGGGCCCACCCCAGCGTGGCAAAAACTGTTACAGCCGACGGTGCCCAATCCCGTCGGCTCAAGGCTGCACAGCTCCCCAAAACCTTTCCCGTGCTACTTGGGAGCCCACCCAGCATGGCAAATCTTGTTTTGGCTGATGGGGTGCTCAACCCCTGTTGGCTCCACGTCCCGCAAACAGCTTTTCCTGTTACCAGCTGGAGCCCACCCAGCGTAACAAATGACCGCATCGTCTTCTTAAAAAAAAAAAAACTGTAGATAAAAACAGTCCCGTGTAGTCTCCCTGCCCCTCCCACAACCCGCACCCACCCTCGCCTACCTCCCCACACCCCCATACTTACCTCCGGAGCTCGGTGCGCAGTCATCGATGTGGACCGGAGCAGCGTCTGCACTTTCAAAGCAGACCGGGAACTGAGGAAATGCCGGTAAGCTGTATAATGGGATAGATAGGGTTTTTTCAACTTTATTGCATATCTCAGGAATTTTGGCCCCAAATTTTCAACATGGGGTTTTTGATTCCCTCCTCATGAATTCTTGCACTGTCATGACGTTAATCGAGGGCCTGAAGGGTGATTTTCGTGGTCACTGCGAAATCACCCAGCACCTTTTGGGATTTGATTAATGAAAGCTATTACTGCCAGGGTTCATAAGGTGATACTCAAAAAGTATGTTAGAAAATTTGGTGAAAATATTCCTAAAATGACTGTTTTTACGAGCGTGCATTACGCGGTTCATGCGCTCATAAGTTCAGCGAATTTTTAATATTTTCCTCCAGATTTTCAACACTGCCATTTTACCACACCTCCTTATGAGCAGTACAGCTGTCATTTTTCACATCCTGCCCATGTAGCGCACAATGGCGCGCAGTCAGTGTATCTGAACTCAATGTATGGGACACATTAAGAAAATCACAGTGACACTGTTCATGAGCAGAGGTCTTAAAGTAGCTATGTTGAGAATTTGGTGAAAAACTTCTAAAATGACTGTTTTCTGGCGAAGGCTATGCAGTTCCTACGCATCACTGCAGAACTTCTCATGTAATTTCGCTATTTGCACTCCAATGACTCCAAATACCTAAACAGCACATAGAAGCAAGCAACATTCGGCATTGACAAGTGCTTGTTAACTCTGCTATGAAGAAGACTACCAGAGCCTTAGAGGTTGTCAGATATACAATCATTCAGTTTAACGATGTCTGGAACAGCTGTAAAACCAATGTTATTGTGTTCTAGTACTTTTCCACTGTGTTTCAAATAATGCTTACAGAGTGGTTTCTAGTAGTTTGGTTAAAATCAGCAGCTAGTAAAGTGGAGGTCTTCAGTGAGGAGCAGAGTGAAATACAGAGCCATTTGTTTGGGTGTTTTGCCAGTGAGGTGTTGTGTGATTGACTAGCAGGACCTGAGAAAGCCAGTACTACATCCAGCACATTACCGTATATCTCTGTTTAAAGTAACAGACCCTGAGATAGCCAACACTGCAGCCACACAGACACCATAAGGAGCCAGAAGAACTGTGGGTCACCCTGGAAACAGGAAATGGGACAGCCATATGAACTGGAGTTGTCTACAGTCCCCCAGACCAGGGGGAGGACACAGACACATTACAGTTAAAAGATATACAAAACATGACAGCTAAAGGGGAGATTCTGATAATGGGAGACTTGAACATGCCAGATACAGATTAGTCAATACCAGCAGGAACATCTGCCAGAACTAGACACATGGTGGATTCCCTGCAGGGGGAGGGCCTCAAACAACTGGTACAACAACCCACAAGAGACAGGGCTATCCTAGATCTAGTACTGACTAACAGGGAAAGGATCACAGATCTCCAGGTAGAAGGTGACCTGGGGGGCAGTGACCATCACTTGTATGGTTCAGTTTGGCCACTAGAACTAAATCATTCCATTCCAAGACAAAAATATGGGACTTCAGAGGAGCTGACTTTGATAAGATGGCCAACAGAGTTAAGCTAGCCCTGGCAAAAAGAAATACAGGTGAGGGGGTACAGGCAAAGTGGGCAAGCATTAAGTATGCAATACTAGAAGCAACATCCCATTGTGTTATAGAGAAAAGGAAGTGCAAAAGAAGAAGGAAACCACTTTGGTTCTCAAAAACAGTAGTAGAAAAGGTCAGAGCCAAAAGGCTGGACTTCAGGAAATATAAGGGAACGCAGCAGGATGAAGATTGGGAGGCATAGCAAACTGCCCTAAGGAAAGCAGGGATGGCAGTAAGGCAGGCAATGGCCCAAACCGAGGAAACACTAGCACAAACAGTAAAAAAAAAGAGACAAGACTTTCTATAGATACATTAGTGAAAGGTGAAGGTCCAGAGGGGGTATTGCTAAGATCAAAGGAGATAAGGGTGTGTGTAAGGAGGAGGAGGAGGACCATGTAAAAGCATTTATCCTAAATAGATACTTCTGCTTAGTATTTACTAAAGAAAAGATAGGGCGGGGCCCACAGCTCAGCACCATGGACACAGGGGGAAGAGAGGTGTGCACTAGTCCCTTCACAAAAGAAAGGGTCCTACAAGAGCTCGATAAGCTCAGGGTGGACAAGGCAATGGGACCTGATGGCATACATCCCAGGGTACTAAAGGAGCTAAGGATGGAACTAGCAGAGCCATTATCAGAACTGTTTAGTGAGTCTCTGAGCAAAGGAGAGGTCCCAGAAGACTGAAGAAGGGCTCATGTGATCCCGCTCCACAAGAGCGGTAGCAGGGAGGCGGCATGGAACCACAGACCAGTCAGTCTTACCTCAGTAGTGGGTAAGATTATGGAGGCACTCCTTAAGGAAAGGATAGTGCAACACCTGGAATCCATAGGAGCACAGGATCCAAGACAGCATGGGTTTACAAAAGGAAGGTCCTGTCACACTAATCTCATAGATTTCCTTGACTGGGTAACCAGAGTGGTGCACCAAGGGGAGCAGTTGATGTCGCCTATCTTACCTTCAGCAAAGCTTTCGATACTGTTCCACATAGAAGATTGTTTATTAAGCTGGGTAGACTCGGGGTGGGTCAGAAGTTGGTCAGCTGGTTGACAGGCAGAAAACAGAGAGTGGTGGTAAATGGTAAACAGTCAGAAGAGATGCAAGTAACAAGTGGGGTACCTCAAGGATCAGTCCTGGGGCCAGTCCTCTTCAATATCTTCATCAGTGACATTGCAGATGAACTGGAGGGTAAGGTTTGTCTGTTTGCAGATGACACCAAGATCTGCAACAGAGTAGATGATCCAGACGGGGTGGGCAAAATGAGAAGAGATCTGGATAAACTGGCAAAATGGTCGGAAGAGTGGCAACTGGGGTTTAATGCAAAGAAGTGCAAGATCATGCACATAGGGAAGAGAAACTCTGAAGTCACTTATATTCTGGGAGGGGAGTTGCTGGCAGTCACAAGGGAAGAAAGAGACTTGGGCATCATCATCACCGATGACCTGAAATCATCCAAGAAGACCACTAAAGCAGTAGGTAAGGCGAGAGGGATGTTGGGGTGTATTAGTAGGGGTATAACAAGTTGGAAGAGGGAGGTAATAATCCTTCTTTACATGACACTGGTTAGGCCCCATCTGGAGTACTGTGTGCAGTACTGGAGGCCACACCTTCATAAGGACATTAACCAAATTCAGGCAGTCCAAAGAAGGGCAACCAAAATGGTGCAGGGTCTGCATCAGAAAACATATGAGGACAGATTAACGGAGCTCAATATGTATACCCTAGAGCAAAGGTGGGAGAGAGGTGATATGATCGAAACATTCAAACACCTTAAGGGCATTAACAAGGTGAAACAGTCTAACATGTTTCAATGTAAGAAAAATAACAGGACAAGAGGACACAGCATGAGATTAGAGGGAGGCCAATTAAGGGGTAATGTGAGGAAGTTATTTTTCACAGAAAGGGTGGTGGATGCATGGAACGGCCTACCTCAGGAAGTCGTGGATATGAATACAGTGCAGGGCTTCAAACAGGCATGGGATAGGCATAAGGGAGCAATACAAATGGGTATGAATAGATAGGCCATTGACAGAGCAAAGGCCGATGGCACATTTATAAGATAGAAAAAGAAATGGGCAGGCTGGATGGGCCTTGTGGTCGTTATCTGCTGTCAACTTCAATGTTTCTATATTTCTATGTTTCATTTCTTACTCTGCAGAACATTTAGAAGGCCCTGAGGAAGCTGGCCTGTAGCTAGCACCAGATGTCTTCACCTGCTATAGTTAACATGTCTACCTGCTCTAATAGACCTCAGGAGAAACAGCATCATGGTTAGTACAGCATGCGTTCACCCACAATAATACACCCCAAGAGAGCCAAATACAGCTGGCACCACATGCCTCTTCCACAGCTGTATGTATACAGATGCACAGATAGCACTATTATACATTCATAGACACATGCTCAACACTACATACACAGTAGGGCTGGACGAACTGTTCTGCTGTATCAGCCCCGATTCAAGCGCATACCAAGGGCTCAGATACTCGGATAAATACAGACTTTGCTGAATAAGTCCAGTTTCAGGTGCAGGGAAAGCATTACAAGCTATATCAGTGTTTTTTCACACTGTTTTCTCACCATCCAGCATCTGCCGCTGCACACTAGTCTTCCTTCCCGACTCTGATGTCCTAGTCTTCTGACTCTTCCTCAGTCGTGCCTCCCAGTGACAGAGGAGGAGAATGAGGAGAAGTTACCAAGACAAAAGTGGAAGGGGGGGAGATGGGAAGAGGAGGGGCAGGACACAAGGTGGACTGTAGTATCCTTGAATGCATGGAGCTAGCAAGCAAGGTGGCAGAGTTCTAAGCAACGATGGCAGAGGGGGGAGGTAGATATTGACACCATCTCAGAGACCTGGGCCACCCAGTACCATGATTGGGATCTCAAAATCCCAAGATACAAGGTGTTTCACAGGGAACGGGAGAGGGAAGGGGGAGGGGTGGCAATTTATGTCAGAGGGGATACTGTGTACCAGGGAGGAAGGGGACGAGGGGAGGCCAGAAGCCATATGGCTATTGCTCCAAAGCCCTAAAGATAAGAAACTCAGGATGGGGGTGGTGTACAGGTCATCCTCACAGGACGAGGAGGTGGATAGGGAGCTGGGGGAGCAAATCAGGAAGGTCAGTGGCAAAGGGAATACAGTTATAGTGGGAGACTTCAATCTAGCTGGGGTTGACTGGCAGATAGTAACTACAGCACATGTCAGGGAACAGGTGCTGCTGGAGGCTATCCAAGACAGTTACCTAGTGCAAGGGGTGATGGATCCTACTAGGGAGGGGAACATACTGGACTTGGTGCTAATAAATGGAGACCAAGTCCAAAATGTGATAGTACAGGACCCTCTAGCAGGAAGTCACCCCTACTCAGTGTGGTTCCTCCTCGTGTTGGATTTCAGGAAGGCAGATTTTGCCAGATTGGGCAGCATCCTAGAGGAGTATTTAGCTGAAATTAACCCAGCAATGGATGCTGAATAGAAGTGGGCAATCATTAGGAAGGGGCTAAATGAGGCCACAAACACGTGTGCCAAATCTCAGAGTAAGCAGTCCAGGTCAAAAAAACTTAACTGGCTTAGCAAGGAGGTGTAGGGGAAGGTGAGGGAAAAAAGGCTGTCCTTCATTAAGTTCAAAAAATCTGAATATCAGGAGGATAGAGAAGTGTTCTCAAAGGCATCTAGGAAGATGAC
Source organism: Neoceratodus forsteri (assembly GCA_016271365.2). Classification (NCBI taxonomy): domain Eukaryota; kingdom Metazoa; phylum Chordata; order Ceratodontiformes; family Ceratodontidae; genus Neoceratodus; species Neoceratodus forsteri. The sequence goes on along the minus strand of CM057452.1, from coordinate 261,064,347 downwards.
CAGGACAGTCAGGGCAGCTAAGGCAGCAAAAGAGCTGAAGTTGGCTCAGGGGATCAGACAGGAGGGAAAGAGGTTCTTTAAATAATATGGGAAAAGAGGAGTTGTAGGGATAACATTGTTAGAATCAAGACAGAGCGAGGGTGGGTGGGACAAAGGGAAGATCAGGCACAGGCACTCAATGAGTATTTCTGCTCGATGTTCACAAAAGAAAGAGATGGCCCAATACCACAGGGAGAAGGGGGTAAAGGTGGAGGGGGGCAGAGATAGATGAGTTCATCCAAGAGGATTGAGTTCTGAAGGGTCTTAAAGGCTTGCGGGTGGACAAGGCACCAGGACAGGATAGTGTACACCCAAGGGTCCTGAAGGAACTGGCAGAGTTGTTGGCAGGCCCTCTGACAGATCTGTTCAATACCTCCTTGGAGATGGGGAATGTACCCAGGGACTGGAGGATGGCTCACATGATACCCTTTCACAAGAGTGGACCCAAGGACCAACCGGGTAGCTACAGACTACAGACTACAGAGCTTGACTTCCATAGTGGGGAAGTTGATGGAAATCATTCTGAAGGAGAGGTTGATAACCTTTCTTGATAGCAGTGGCCTGCAGGATGAGAGACAGCATGGGTTTGTCATGGGAAGATCTTGCCAAACTAACCTGATCGACTTCTTCGACTGGGTCACTAGGGTGGTTGACGAAGGCCACGCTGTGGATGTCCTGTATCTGGACTTCAGCAAGGCTTTCTACTCTGTGCTGCACAGGAGGTTAGTGAACAAGCTGAGGGACATGGGAGCAGGGGAAAAACTGGTGGGGTTGGTTGAGAGCTGGCTGCAGGGCAGACAACAGAGGGTAGTTGTAAGGGAGGAGATATCCAAGTCACGGCCAGCAACAAGTGGAGTACCGCAGGGTTCAGTGCTGGGCTCGGTTTTGTTCAATGTCTTCATTAGAGACATTGCAGAGGGGGTCAAGTGTAAGATCTGCCTGTTCGCGGCCAACACTAAGATTTGTGCAAAAGTGGACAATGAGGAAGAGAGGCAGGCACTCAGAGAGGATCTAGCTAAACTGGAACACTGGTCTAGGGAGTGGCAGTTGGGTTTAACGCTAAGAGGTGCAAGGTCATGTACCTTGGAGCCAGAAATCCCAAGAACAGCTACTGGCTGAGGGGAGTGCAGGTAATGGCTTCAGAGGAGGAAAGGAACCTGGGGGTAATAGTCACAGAGAATATGAAGGTATCTGAACAGTGTAGGAGAACTGCAGCAAGGGTAAATAGGATGCCGGGGTGCATTGCCAAAGGGATCACCTCTCAAAAGGGGGAGGCTATCCTGCCATTGTATAGATAACTGGTGAGGCCACACTTGGAATACTGTGTACAGTATGGGTGACCATACCTCAAAAAGGATGTGAGATTACTGCAGGGGTTGCAGTGTAGAGCTACAAAAATGATCATGGGACTAGGGGAGTTGCCATAAGAGGAAAGGTTGAAAGAGCTCAACATGTACTCGCTGGAAGACAGAAGGGTAAGAGGGGACATGATAGAGACCTTTAAGTACTTGAAAGGCATAAACAGAGTCAGGGAGGGAGGATTGTTCTGCTCAAAGGGAGGAAGGGTCACTAGGGGGGCACAGTCTGAAGTTGGAAGGAGGAATGTTTAGGGGGAGATGAGGAGGCACTACTTCACAAAGAGAGTGGTGTCAGGTTGGAACGCACTGCCAGAGGAGTTAATCGCTCAAAGGACAGTGGATAGCTTTAAGCAGAGTTGGGATAGAGTCAAGGGCAGGTTAGTACAGACAAAAATACGAAGGGGGGAAGGACTGGAAAAGAGGAGGAAGAGTGGTTTAGGCAGGAGTGGGGCAGCAGTAGTGATTTGAAACTAAAAGCTGCACAATTGGGCAGACTTGATAGACCTGTGGGCCTTTTTTCTGCCGGCAATTTTGTATGTCCATATGTAATCTGCGGTGGGGTTAGCATCAGGTCAGGTGGGTAGTGTCATTCTAGCTGACCCAGCCACAGCTTATAAAGGGCTCCTTTCAGCCCAACCACATTGCTGAGTGTTGACTGGCTGCAAGATGCCCACCAAAATGTCATCAGCTTGCCATGTTCCATGTAGAGCATCAGCAGAGGCAGCCAGCGACATCCAGTCAGGAAGCAGCAGAAATGGGTGTTATGTGACCACTCAGGGTATATAAACCTGTAAGTGCACAATTCAGCTGCAGAGGAGAGTGACCAGGCAGAGAGACAGCACGGGTTGAAGAATGAGAGAGAGACAGCGAGAGAGACTGGGCGGAAGAGCGGGCCAGCAGTCAAAAATGAATGGCAACAAAATACTGTGGCAAGTACTACCTAGCAAAAGTTCTTTTAGCCAGCACCAGTTATCCATAACATTGCCTGAACAACAAAAAAGGCAAAACTTGCACTTTCAAAGAAAAAGGTGTGCTATAAGCGTACAAACAAGGAAGCCACGAAACGGAAAATGTGCTACCAAAGTTGGAATTTATTTATGCACAAGGCTTCCACAACCATGTACGCTGCCCCCTCCTACAGCAATACTGGATGATGTCCTAACGCGTTTTGCGCCATCTAGTGCTTATTCATAGGTAATTCCTATGGAAGTGGAAGCCTTGCACATAAATAAATTCCAACTTTGGTAGCACATTTTTCGTTTTGTGGCTTCCTTCTTCGTGCGTTTATAGCACACCTTTTTCTTTGAAAGTGCAAGTTTTGTCATTTTTGTTGTTCAAGCAATATTATGGATTACTGGTGCTGGCTAAAAGAACTTTTGCTATTTACTTGTCGGTAAGCTGAGCACAGGACCCAGGTGCAGGACTCGATACTCGCTTTATTCATTTAGCATGTACTACTAGTACAATGAAAAGTAAGAAAAAAAACCACAACACCTGAAGACATCTACAGTAGATGTTGCTGAGTGAATGCCACTCTGATAGGTGGTGCAGTCATGCTGGCTGTACGGTTAGTCCTAGGGAAGGGCAAAACAGCAGTTATAAAAACAATTAAAGGAAGGCAAGAAGAAATGCTGTTCTAAAAAAAACATCAAAGAAAATGAGTGAATTTCACTGATAGCTGGTACAGTTTTACTGGCGCTGGGGTACATCCAGGTGAGGGCAAAGCAAACAAGTAGCATCAGGCAATCTGCTATTCTGCTGCTGAAAATAAAAACAAGGATTTATTCAATTTAAAAAAGCAGAGAAAGAACAGAATTAGAAAGCATAAACAACAGACAGCACAGACAGAGAGATTGATTTGTGGTGGGTGCTGGCTGGTGCACATATTCGTTTTTAATCAATCAGATCAGATTGAATTTGAAGGCAGCATTACAAAAAGAAAAGGAATGGCCATTAAAGGAAAAAAAAGAAGCAGAGAGTTTGAGTGTGAGGTTGTGCATGGCTCTCATGATAAAAAAAATACCCCTTAACATAAAAGGGACTTTTGGCTGCTGAGGACCAACGGAGTCAGAGAGAAAGAAAGAGAAACAGAGGAGATTGTGCTGGGGAAACCTAAGGGAGAAAAACAAACAAACAAAAAAAAAAACAAGCAAACATCTACACAAGCCTGCGCCTGTCAGTTAAAATAGCAGAGAATCACAGTGATGCCTAACTGTGCCTCCCAGGAGGCTGCAAAAAAAAAAAAAAAACACATTAAAAAAATAAAGGTTTCGCAACAAAAGCCATACAGGGTGTTTTTGACATTCATTAATTTACTGAGACTATTGCAACTCTAGACAACACACTGCCTGCTAAAAGTAAAGTATAAAAGAAGTGTCATCATCAGTCATTATCATTATTCCTTATCTTCATTATCATCATCACCATCATACCAGTGTGCCGTGGACGTCTGCATCACCAGTTTAAATTCCAAGGCTGTAGTAGCATAACATGGTTGAGTTGCTGAATAAGCCAGATTTTGGTACAGGACCTTCAAAGGAGCCAAGGTCCCCATGGATGCCTCAAGTTGTCCACCACATCCAACACAGGACGCATAGGGTAGGTTTGGCGGAAGCTATTACCATGGGGCAGCCAGTGCCCTGACTGTGTCCTGACAGAACGGTACAGCTGTCAGGAGGCTGACAGTGCCCACGGACACAGCACACAACAGGCAGTGACTTTCAGGGACCCATAAGGATAACATTCTGAAGAGCACAAGTGGCGGTTCATGTAGTTATCTGACCCTATTTTTTGTTATAGTAAAAGGTTTCTGTTACCCTTTGCCATCAGATGATTCATCATCGTCTCTCTGTCACCATTTCTTCTCTCACTGTGCTGCAGTTACCAGAGGAAAAAGTGGAGTCTGGGCCTACCAGTTATGCATTGCTACATCAGTATTACATGCAACACAAATTAAATTGCAATGTAGTGCATTCTAGATACATTCAAAGCTGACATTGTCTTCTGCACAATTCTTGTACAGTTCACCAGGCTGGTTTTGTGGGTTATGGAATCACTCCTGTCGTGCTGTGTCTGGGAGGACTATGTGCATGCCAGGGTGGGTGTATCCCTGCTGGTTGGCTGCACAGCACCGTGTGACCCCCATCCCTTGTGGTGGTGTCCACTGGACAGCCTGCCGACATTCCCATGTGTATCCCTCAGGTCTAACCCCACTGCTTGCCCCATGACCCATTGTTCCCATTACAGGCACCTCAACTGGAGCACCTCCCATCGTGTCCATGGGCTGCATACCATCTGTCTGAGAACCAGCATAGCTGGAAGGCATACCACCTGTGGTTCCAGAACCCTAGTACATGCTGCACCCCCACTGTGCTGCGGGGTCTCTCTCAGACCATCTTTTGGCCATGGCCAGTGATGGCACAGGGTCAATTAGACCACAGCCACAGCTTGCTGCCCATGTGGGGCATTGAAAATCCTGCTGTTGTGGATGCTGCATACGTTTAATGGCGCAAGCCCCCTTGGCACCATGGCACAGCCTGCAACTTGCTACAAGCCTGGGGCATGGCAGTGTGGTGCAAGGGGTCCCGATCATGCCACAAGAACCATATGAAAATCTGGAATGGTGCAAGGTGTGGAGCAGTGAGCCCCTTGCATCATATCTCTTTGATGAAAGCATCTTGCATCATTCCCGACGCTTTGAAAATTGAACCCTAGGAGTCACTGTTCTGTACTGAGCTTAGACGTCAGTGGTAGTGGTCACTGGCCATTCTTGTGTGCTGTATACAATACAAAATTTGGCCCTGTAGTGTGCAGGAGGCAGGATGCTAGAGACTTGGGAGGGATCACATTTTACAGTAGAAAATTAAAATACAAAACAAACATAGATCAAAGTGTTCAAGTGAATTCTGAGTCTCGGGTAGGTACTGCAGCTTCGGGCAACAAAAAGGGAGTGCAAAAAAACAGGCTAAGAAAACAGCTTGCACAGGGCCAACAAATCCAAACCCACAAAAGTGATTCTGGCAACTCTAAAGTTTCATCCCCAACGCAAATACTTGAATCCAATAAAGGTGCATCTGTTGAATCAGTCCCAATTAAAAAACAAGCATTTGTCAATGCTGAGAGTTTGCTTGCAGGTTGCATGGTGTATGTTGCAGGGATGCATTGCCAGATGAGTAACTTGTTTGAAATGACGACATAGGAGTAGTGGGAAGACTGATAAAAGTAAACATTTACTTAGTATAAAGCTAAAGGATGGTTGTATAGAGAAGGAAAGAAACAGGATGAAACAATAGCTGTCCACCAAGTTTCTGAAGTTCAGGGAAGAGTCTCTGTGCACGACTCAAGTATGTTACTGCATGTGAATACTATACATATAGTTAAGTGAACAGGCATGCAGGGAATTTGTCAAATGAGTGTAATGTCAGAGGCTGGGGTAACTTGGACCTCATCGTGTGGAAAAAGAAAAATGTAGGAATAGTAATCAAACAGCAGAATGGGAGACTTAGTATAAGTAAGAATTTATACCAACCGAAGCACCATTTTCAACAATATTTCCAATACTACAGTAGTACTACAGGACCGCATGTGTAGTACAATTGTTTGTCCATTGAGGAATTACCAGTGATGCAGCCACCCTGCTGACAAGAGAGGTATAATTGTAAATGTAGCGTGGAAATTGTGCAATATACTGTAACATCAATGTAATGGATGCTGAAACAGAGACTATGCAGTATCCTCAAGGTGCAAGATTGTTAGCAGCTCCTGGGGGTTGAGGTGTTTGGGAGGGCAACCCACCTTTCATATCTAGGACATATAGGCTGCCTAGATTGAAGAGCCCTGGCCCACATGGCAGATAAGTATAAATAGATAGGCCATTGACAGAGCAAAGGCCAATGGCACATTCATAAGGTAGAAAAAATGGGCAGACTGGATGGGCCTTGCGGTCCTTATCTGCCATCAACTTCTATGTTTCTATGTAACCAACAACAGCGGTAGAGCTTAACCATAAAATTGCTCTAAGAATATAATGATGTACCCTGAACAAGGGAAAACATTTCCTGGTGCTTAGAGTAGGAGAGGGGATATACCCCAGCAGTGGCTGGGTACTGAGGGCTATTAATATACCCTCAACAGTGACCGTCCCTTGCAAGGGACATGCATCGTAGTGGTCATGGGCAGGCTCTTAGCTGGCTACCTGCACCCCCCAAGTGCCCTTTTTACCCCCTTGACATGAGCTGGAGAGGTGGTCAGATGCCATAGGTTCTGGGGGGCAGGTTCTAGGGAGGACCAGAAATGTGGAGAGCTTTACTTAGTCTGTCGGGTATTGAGGGGAACCCATCAACTTGGCTGCATTTTTGGGGGGGGTGTGGGCTGACCTGCATCGCTGTGTTAGATCACCATAAAGCAATTAGCCTGTGTACCAGTCTTTCCCCCTAGTTCTGAGGCTACTCCCTCTCCGGAGGGATCCTCGGTGCGGGGTTAGAGTATATACTTGTCAAGGTGGCAGGCTGTGATGTTGAAAGTCCATACTCTGTTAAGCGTATAACTGATTTTCAGGCATACAGCCCCCAACCCCATGCCACCCATGCCAAGGATGTAGTGCAGTCGTCAGCATAGTTGAGGACAAAGTGTGACTGTGCATCACTCAGTTCAACCCCCATTCGAGTGGTGATCAGTATAGATGGTAACTGAGCCAGGAGTGAGGGCATGTGGGATGTGCTTGAAGGGGACTATTTGTTGGTATGAGAGAGTGCCGGCACTGTGTATCCCATAGATCCCTACAATATGCTAAGTCACCTTCGCTCAGGCTCAATTCTTGGGTATGTGGGATGGATGTGGCAATTGAAGTGTTTGATTATCAACTTTGTTTCCCATCCACAGTGAAAAAGTAAACATCTACTGTACTCCCTTCACTGTTTATACCTTCTTCGACCTTGAAAGAGGCACCAGACGGTCAGGTCCAGTGCCTGGCTTGACTGTCCAGACTTCATATTTTTATGTGCCATTACCAGTGAGAATAGTCAAAAAAGTCCAACCCCCCCCCTGTTGGTCACCATCATAAAAGGGCTCCCCATGGGACACAAGTAAATACTAACATACTAAAATGCCAGCAGACTAGGCCTAACGGTCTTTCGTGTCTGCTCGTTTGGTCAGCCCCCACCCTGGGTGCTGACCTTGCTGCCCCCCTCGCCTTCTCTGGCTTCTCCCTTCCCAGTTCCGGATATTCGTGCTGCATTGGATTTTGCTTCCAGAACCCTTCCCCTGTACCTGTCCCACCCCCTCTTGAACCCCTCCCTTCTCTGCCTCCACCAGCCCCCTAGGCAGCGCATTCCATGGCTCCACCACCCTCTCAGTGAAGTAGCACCTCCTCCTTTCTCCCCTGAATCTTCCCCCTCCAGCTTCCACCCGTGCCCTCTAGTGGCCCCCTCCTCCTTCCTTCGAAGCACCCTGACTGTTCCTCCCCTATTTACCCTCTTCATGTACCTGAAGACCTCTATCATGTCCCCCCGGTCCCTTCTCTCTTCCAATGTGTACATATTTAGCTCTTCGAGCCTCTCCTCATAGGTCCTGTCCCCCAAGCCCCAAATCATTTTGGTTGCCCTCCTCTGGACCCTCTCCAGAGGGTTAATGTCCCTCTTTAAGTGTGGCCTCCAAAACTGCACGCAGTACTCAAGGTGCGGCCTCACCAAGCAGTTATACAGAGGGAGTATCACTTCCCTCCTTCTGGAGGTGATCCCCCTAGCGATGCATCCCAGCATCCTGTTGGCCTTGGCCGCTGCCCTCCTACAAGTCTCAGAGTTGTTCATCTTGACATCCATCACCACCCCCAGGTCCCTCTCAGCCATCGAGACTTGTAGCATTTAATAGCTAAATAATATAAATAAAAGGAAAAAAGGGAAAACAGAGGTAAAACCTATAGTGAGGTGCCACTGACTCCTCAATTAAGAGGACAGCAGTCCACACTTGGTTGTTCTGGGCCAGAGGAAGGAAGGAGTGGGTAGTGGGAGGGGGTGCACCAGAAGTCTGCCAAGTCGTCTTCCTAAAAAAAAAACAAGAGGGAAGCTTACCCTGGAGAGCAGTGGTCAGTCAACTGTATCCCCTCTGAATTGCCACTGGTAAGGAGCAAGGTGAAACTGATGGCCCTCAGTGCATTCCCTCTTAAGAGGGGGACCCAGTGTGACAAGTATCAGTGCCAAGGAGTGACAGCAGATCCTGCAGAAAATGAAGGGGGTGCTCAGTGCAAGGAGAGATAGAGATGCTGAGAGACCCCAAGGGGAACCCTTCAGTTTACTGGTTACTGTCACCTTCAGTGGGGCTCGAAGCCTGACAGTGTGGGATGGATCCCTGCTATCTGTTTAAATGGTGACATAGTTTATCATTTGGTATGACCATAACTGCCCCCTCTCTAACTTTAGACTCTGTAAGCCAAAAGCTGCAATGGGCAGGATGACAATATGCAGGGCACTCCACTCCCTACCATTTCAAACAGATGCACAGTGAGCTGTCAATGAGTCGAACCTCAGCCCAGCACAGGTCGCCATAGTGATTCCGACATCTGACAAATAGTGTTAGCAAGAGGGAAGGAGAAAAAGGGATGAAGTGTTGGCTGTGTTGATGTGCTGTCATTCCCCTCCAAACAGGATGTGGGGAACTACTTACCCCTAAAGTGCTGAGAGAAAAAATGGTTAGTTGGGGGGGGGGGGACACCAGAGGCACACAGTGAGTAGCCATGAAATAGTAACACTCTACCATTCTGCACTCTCACATCCCTCACTACCCATCTTTTCCCACAATAACTAAATGGGGGAAGGGGACAAAAGTTAAATAACATAAAAGGCACATGTGTTACTGACCACTTCAGAGCATTGGAAGTTTATAGAAGTAAAGTCCCACTAACATGCCTCAGCGTTCAGCACCTTCACAGGTGCCCATATCCGAGATTGGCCCAGATGCGGGGTTTGCTGACATCTGCGGCAGCCTGGCTAGACAGAGAGATAGAGACTTTGGGAAGGGTTAGAAAGAGGACATTGTTACAATGTGGGTATAAAACAGACACTTTCAGGCAGGAGTTTAATGCGTTAAAAAAATGCACAAGTGCATTTTTAATTTTTATTTTCAATAAATCTCAAAAATAAAACAAAAAAATATATATACTTATTCACAGAAAGTTAAAAACTGGTGTTATTTCAGCAAACCTCATAGCCCAGAAATAGCTTGCTCCAGCTATTCTGCCTTTTACTTCCTTAACTCAGAATGGTGTGTGTATACGCACACACGCACGCAGGCACGCACATCTCTCCCTCTCCCTCTTTCCTCTGTGGCCACACTGGCCAGAGAGGCACACTACACTGGCTCACCTCTCTCTTCTGCATCCCTGGTGATGGTTTATATACTTTTTTACTACGACATCAGTAGTCATGTGATTATAACATTAAGCTTCATCACAACATTTATTTATTTATTTAGTTTTTGTTAACCGGGTTAGGTGCGCTAGCCAAAGTTGGCTATTTTCAGGCACGACCCAGGAGAATACATACATGAAATGAGATGAGATTACACAATACATAGTATGTAGTACAGGTACATAGTATATAGTACAGGTAGGTTAGCATACAGATCAAGTCAGTCAGTATACATATTGCATTCTCTAGACACTCTACATGTCCAAAAGTATTTGTGGAAATTAAGTAATGACCTTTAGCTTCAAATACACTATACCACCTCACTGTTAGTAGGCTGGTTATTACATATAAACCCCTTTTTATCATAAGTGTGCTCATTAAAGGAAGAAGCTCCTCCTACTTTGCTGCCCTCATCAGCCACCATTTTGTATGAAAACATTTTGATTGTGGGCTGCCAGCCCTATAGTAGTCCCTCTTATGCAGCTCCACAGTAACAGGTAGAACAATTTATATTGTTATTCCGCGCATAGTTTTGTTCCTCAGGCATCTTTGAGTTGGCAAGGAGAAGGGTAGATTAAGGGTGTGCTCCTTATCTCTCTTCTCCTGCTAGCTCAGAAAGACCTGAATCCCATTACTTTGTTAAATTCTTTTGTTTCTTAAATTTCTTTCAAGAAACATCCAAAAGGGCTTTTAAATCTTTAGCCCTTCTTTAGCTGTACACTTTGTTTATGTGCAGGGGCTCCTCTAGAATGTATCTGAGCCCGTACCAATCTCAGCAAAATGCCAAGCAGCCTCCACCTGAAACTGTAGCCGCCGGGTTCTATTTCATTATGGCCCTTTGCTTTTGGCCACCTTTATTTTCCTCATAGCCTTTTTTAATTAAGCAATAAGGCATGACAGGAGGTGTGCTATGGTGGGACAACAGCCCACCTTGGGGTGGGTTGAAGCACGAGGCATGGCCAAGGGCTTCCAACACCCGAGAAGGGCCATTAGCACACCATAGCACACCCCCTGGATTGCCTTATTGGGATTATGAAATGGGTAATTTTTAGTAAATTTTATGCATTTTTAAACATAATATTTTCAGTTGGGCCGTTGTGCTGGGATAACGGCCCAGCTGAAAGCAGTTCTCGGCCAATCAGAATTTAGTATTCTTTCTACCCATTTCATAATTATAACTAGCCCCAGTTATAGCCTTTCTGGGCTGTGCTAATGTTTGCACACCTTGTCTAAATTTGGCTCCACTCAAGGAGCTTTCTTTCACTTAGCTGCTGCATGCAGCAGTGAATAAACACGGAGTGTCTTGCTCTGAAAATAATTATAATGTTGTGCTGCAGTTTTATTCTTTTAACCGTATCTTGCAGTATGTGAATATGTCCATTCGCACACCTTTAGGAGTGCAAGACAGAGCTCTTTTTCCTTGGGGCCCTCTTCTCTCTATTTCTAGCTCTTCTGGGCACAACCTTGTTTTTAATTTTATTTATTTAGTTGTTTAACCAGGTATAGCACACTAAGCTGAAAGCTTTTTTACAGGAGCGACCTGGGAGCACAAGGAGGTTAAGTGACTTGCTCAGGGTTACATAGTACGCAAGTGGAAGCTGTGGGATTTAAACCCAGGTCTGGTCTGCTGGATGTCACCAGATTTGCAGCTCAGAGCCTTAGACCACTGCGCTATACTGCCTTTTAATTACAAGCACGCCTGGTGCTTCGATACAAAGTGCGACTGGTGCTTTCAATTTTAAACCTCTCGCTCAGGAGTTTAACTATTTAAAGTGCAGCTAGCACCCACAGCAGTAGCAGCAAATAGTGACAAGAGACAGCAAATCATTTATTTTTTTTTTGATGGCTTCTGTCAGGTTGGCCACCCTGACAGAGAAAAAGAGCAAAAATGAAAGGAAAGGAGAAAGGACAGGCTAAAAGAAAAAGAATGGTTTATTTTGGGAGTTTATGGCTATAACAGGGCACCATTCCTATTACAATAACAAGGAATCTTCATCCTTCTTGACATCCTTGTCAGTTTGTTGTAAAAATTTGTTCCCCTTCGAAGGCAACATTTGGGGTCAGGATGTTGGATTCTCTGTGTGCTGTGCTGCTGTCCATTGATGAGGGTCTGGAGGCTCTGCTCCCGTTACATTGCCACGGAGGTGACAGGACTCTCGTTGCATTTCTCTTCTGATTTCTCTTGCACTGCCTCTTTGGTTTAACCCTCTGTCTAGGAGCTATAGATCCCAAATCCAACTGCCATTGCAGAGGTGCTCCAGGCGGACTCTGAGGCCTCTGACCAGACTTGGGAGTGTTGCGGATGTGTCCATTCATCTGGCCTGATTTAGGCATTGTCCTGTTCCTTTTTTCCCTGGAGTTGGAGGGCCAAGAGCAGGCAACAGAGTGGCCAGCTTCTTGCGGCTTTTGAAAAGAGTGCCAGTGCTCCTAGGCATGGCCAGGCAATGGAGAGAGAAGGGTATATTGAGCTGAGCCAAGTATGTTTATATACAACCAAATGCCTTGCAGCTACCTGTAAGGTCGTTGGAATAATACTGGAAAATGAAGACCTTGTGACCTCACCACTGAAAAGGACCCCTCTCCCAGGCCAGTTTCAACATCTGTTCCTTGACACCAAACTGGAGAAATTATACTTGGATTAGATGAAGGGGGCATCCCTCTGAGGTGCTAGGGATGTCTGAGCCCATTCGATTTCCAAGGGCTGGTCCCAGTAGAAGCAAGGCTGGAGATATTAGAGGGAGGAAACTGTACATAAATGGCTGTAGTGGGATTTGGACCTATGAGATTACAGTTAATAATGTATTTGAGACTTTTTTCAGCACATTGTATTAATTGTCATGCTGCTCAGAACTATAGCACAATATCACATCAAAACTGTTGAATTAGAAAAAAAATGTGTCGCAGGCTGCAGAAATACTGTGTGATAGGGTTCAGAAAGTATACACATAGTGTTTACAGAAATTATTGTGTTTTTATTGATCCAGAAGCAAATGATTTGATACCTTTAATTGGACCAACATAGATGTAACAAAAAGAACAAAGTGCTTTAGCTTTCTGACCAACACAGTCCTTCCTCTGAAGCTTAATGACAGTTATTTAGAAAATCCCATACTTTTAACACCCGGATCATGCAGAAAAAAAAAACTGAAAAAATTCCCACTGGTTTTAAATACTCATTTAAAAAATAACACAAGACACATCAGAGAAGCTGAAAACTACCAGTTCAGAGTCAGCTGAAAAAGTCTAAAGGTCAGATGTGCTTAGAGCATACAGTAGCATCATGCAAGGAGTGCACTGCACATAAATTAAAGTGATTTAGAGATACCCTCGGAGTAAGATAACGACATCTGGAGCATAGATCTGTATAGCTCAATTATGAGTGCAGTTCAGGAAAAACAAATCCTACTTGGAATGTTATCATTGTAAGTTAAAAATAACCCACATAAAATAGAACTACAAAAAATAAATATACATGGCATACAAAGGGTTTAAAATAAAGCTTACCTAATGTGAGCGATAGTTGGAAACATTACCCAACTATGTGCTCAAACTGGTTATTATGCTCCATAAATCTTAAGGCCTTTAGTGCTATAACAGGAGTTTGTACATGATAATATAAATTGGCAGTATAAGAGCAAAACTAACTGAAAAAAAGAGAAGAGAAGTCATTAGGGAGCAGGACAGAGGTAAATGTAAAAAAAGGCAAAGGCAGTAAGGACAGAAATGGGGCTAAAAGGGGTAAGGCCATCAAAAAGTGGAGGGTGATGTGTACCAATGCCCATAGTCTGTGTAACAAGCTCCCTGAACTAGTGGCCTTGATGGAAGAGGGTTGCCTGGATATTGTTGCAGTCACAGAAACATGGTACACAGAGAACCATGACTGGGATGTCAACATACCAGGATACACAATCTACAGGAGGGACAGGGAGGGTAAAAGAGGAGGAGAAGGAGTAGTTCTCTATGTAAAGGAAAGGATCAAAGCAACAGAACTAAAGAGTAAACAGGGAGCAGATGAGGCACTCTGGGTCACCCTGGAGACAGAAAATGGCACCACAATCTGCATGGGGGGTTGTATACAGACCCCCATCTCAGGGGGAGGGAATGGACAAGGAAATGATAGAAGGCTTCTTTATAATGGCAGAAAAAGAGGAGATATTGTTGATGGGGGACCTGAATATGCCAGATGTTAACTGGAGCACCTTTGCTGCAGGCACATCCAAGAGCAGGGTCATTCTTGATGCCCTACAAAGGGCATGCCTCAGACAGCTAGTATTGGAACCCACTCGGGAGGGAGCAATCTTAAGCCTGGTACTCTCAAATGGGGATGGAGAAAGAATCTCAGATTTAGAAGTGAGTAGCCATCTGGGAACAAGCGACCACCAAACAGTGTGGTTCACGATAAACACAGCCATATAATCAAGCCATACAAAGCAAGAGTATTGGACTTTAGGAGGGCTGACTTTGGTAAAATGAGAGAGTGCCTCAGAAAAGCACTAGCAAATAGGCAAGAAGGAGGGGTGGAGGAACAATGGGGAGTAATCAAAACAGCCATCACAGAGGCAGCAAGCCTTTGTGTAAAGCAAATCAACAAAACACAACAAAGGAAAAAAACGCTATGGTTCTCAAAAGAGGTGGCAGGGAAAGTTAAGGAGAAAAGGATAGCATTCAGGAAATATAAGGAAACACAGAAGGAGCAGTACAGAGAACTTTATCAGTTAAAGCAGAGAGAGGCTGGGAAGGCAGTCAAAATACCAAAGGCCCTAACCAAGGAAAGGATAGCCAACTTTGTTAAGAAGGGGGATATTTATAGGTACATTAGGGAGCGAAGAAAGACAAAAGGAGGGATATTGAGGCTTAATAAAGGGGAGGGAGTGTGGGTAGAGGGTGACAGTGAAAAAGCAGGGATACTGAACGAATATTTCTGCTCAGTATTCACAAAGGAACAGGAGGGGGAGGTACCTAAACCAAACAAGAGAAACACTCTGAAGACCGGGGTTGATACCAGTCCATTTACAGAAGAAAGACTTATGAAAGAACTAATAAAATTGAAGGTGGACAAAGCAATGGGGCCTGATGGGATTCACCCAATAATTCTAAAAGAACTAAGGATAGAACTAGTGACACCGCTGACTACTCTCCTTAACAAATCATGGGAGGATGGGGTGGTACCTGAGGACTGGAGAAGGGCGGATGTGATTCCTCTTCACAAAAGTGGGAGCAGGACAGAGGCAGGAAACTACAGACCAGTTAGTTTGACCTCAGTGGTAGGGAAAATTATGGAATCACTTCTGAAGGAAAGATTTGTTGAGTACCTAGAGGCCAGTGGGGCACAGGACCCATGGCAGCATGAATTCACGATGGGAAGGTCATGTCAGACGAATCTAATAGGTTTCTTTGACTGGGTGACCAAAGTAGTAGACCAGGGAGGGGCTGTGGACATGGCCTACCTAGATTTTAGCAAGACATTTGATACAGTCCCACACAAAAGATTAATACACAAGTTAACCAGCCTTGGAGTGGGTCCCAAGGTGGTAGCCTGGATAAAAACTTGGCTAGACAACAGGACACAAATGGTAGTAGTAAATGGAGTCCACAGTGAAGAAGAAAAAATTACTCACCTTAGTAATGTTGTTTCTTCTAATGGGAGTCTTGCTATATTATGACAATTGCAGTTTGTCCCAGCCTTAGAACTGCTCCGGAGGTGAAAGAGTTAACTTCCATGCCAGGCATGGAATCTGGAGCGCGAGCTTGGTTAGAAAAACTCTGTCTGTGTAATTTCAAACTGAAACTGTCAGATCTTTACGAGCAAAACTCACTAAGGTTCTGTGTGGAAGCTGTAAACCTACACTAGCCAACTGGCTACTAAAATATTAACACATTTTCCTGGTCCCAACACCAAGACTCAAGTCAGGGACCCAGAAAATAAGATAAAATAAGATAAAAGACAACACCCAAACACCCCAAAAAAGAAGGGATGGAAAAACACAAGATGGGCATCAATAAGTGCCAACACTGAGCTGCCCACCCCATCCCAAGAGTAGAGGTTCTGAGAGGGGCAGGCTGGGGGAGGTCATAATATAGCAAGACTCCATAAGAAGAAACAACATTACTAAGGTGAGTAATTTTTTCTTCAAACAACATGAAGTCTTGCTATATTATGACAATTGCAGAACTACACAGCAGTACCTCCATGGAGGAGGGACAGAACCTACTTAGGAAATAGGCTCTGAAGCACAGCTGTATAAACTGAGCATCCCTCCTGGCCTGGATGTCCAGGGAGTAATGCTTAGTGAAAATGTGTATTGTTTTCCAAGTAGCTGCTTGACATATCTCTAAGATAGGGCTGTCCCTGGCCGCAGCTAGGGACGCAGCTGTACCTCTGGTAGAGTGAGCCCTCAGGCCTGAAGGGGGAACCTTACCCAGTTTTTGATAGCAAAATTGGATACAAGAGACAATCCACCTGGCAATGGATCTCTTAGTGGCAGGTTTCCCTTTCCCAACCTTACCATAAGTGAGAAAAAGTTGGAGGGAGTCAAACCTGTGACCCTTAGTATGCTCTATGTAGTAACTAAGGGCCCTCTTAACATCTAAACTGTGCAACCTCCTCTCGCCAGAGGAGGAATGGTCAGTGAAGAACACTGGAAGAGATATAGATTGATTAAGGTGGAAATCTGAAACCACCTTAGGCAAAAACTTCCTGTTAGTCCTGAGGACTACCTTATCTCTGTGAAAGAAGATAAAGTCAGTCTCCACTGACAAATCTTGTAACTCACTTATGCGCCTGGCAGAAGTGATGGCTACTAGAAACACAGTTTTCCAAGTCAAGTACTTAAGCTCTGCTGAAGACAGAGGTTCAAAGTGGGGTTGCATCAGCTGAGCAATGCAAACATTAAGATCCCAGGCAGGGGCAGGGTCCCTGAATGGCGGATTGTGTGAAGCAATCCCTTGAAAAACTTGGAAAATACAGGATGAGCAGAAAGAGAAGAGGGCTTTCCTGCTGAAATAAAAGCAGAGACAGCTGCCAAATGCACTTTCAGGGTAGCTGGCCTCAGCCCCAAAGTATTTAGATGGACCATATAGTCCAAGATAGTGGGCAAATCAGCAGATTCTGGGGAAATATGCTTCCCAGAGCACCATATGGAAAACCTTTTCCATTTAGAGTTATAAGTAGCCCAGATGGAAGGCTTTCTAGAAGCTTTCAAAATTTCGAGCACACCTTGAGAAAGGTGTAGGTCAGCAAACTCTAACTCCTCAAGAGCCAGGCCTTGAGGTTGAGGGATTTGAGATTCGGATACCAAACTCTCCCCTGGGCACAGGTTAACAAATTGTGATTCCTGGGGAGACACAGGGGAAGATGAACTGCTAAGGACAGAAGGAGTGGGTACCAGGGCTGTCTGGCCCAATCTGGAGCAATCAGAATCATCTTGCAGGGTTGAGATCTGATTATGACTAGCACCTTGAACAGGAGAGGAAAGGGGGGGAAGGCATAGAGGAACTTCCCTTCCCAATCAAGAAGGAAGGCATCCAGGGGGACTGAGCCCAACACTGGGGGCCTGCAACAAAAAAGCGGAAGTTGGTGATTGTCTGGGGCTGCAAAAAGATCTATCTGAGGGGTGCCCCACCTGGCAAAAACTAACCCCAGTACTAGGGGATCCAGTGACCATTCGTGATGGCCCTGGGAAATCCTGCTGAGAGCATCTGCCAGGACATTGTCCTTGCCTGGGAGGTGAACTGCTATGAGGGAGGCGTTCAGGGAATAAGCCAGAGACCACAACTTCATTGCCTTGGTGCACAAGGCCGAAGACCGAGTGCCCCCTTGTTTGTTGATGTACCACATTGTAGTGGTGTTGTCTGTTCTGACCTGTACCACTTTGTTCTGAACAGATGCAGAAAAAACCTGAAGTGCTAGAAAACAGCTCTGAGTTCCAACAGATTGATGTGGAGCAGAAATTCCTGAGGGGACCACAATCCCTGGGTGGAGAGGTCGCCCATGTGAGCTCCCCATCCCAAAAGGGACGCATCTGTAGTAAGGGTCAAGGAGTGAGGTTGAGGGATGAAAGGAACCCCTTGTCTCAGGTTGCTCTGATCCTGCCACCACTGTAGGGCCTGGATCAGGGTTCGAGTTACTGGGATCAACTTGGTTAGGGGATTTCTCCTTTGAGACCAGAAGGCTCTCAAATGGAACTGAATGTCCCTCATCTGAAATCTTGCTTCTTGCACTACAGCTGTGGAAGCACCCATGTGTTCTAGGAGCTGTAGAAAATGCCTTTCTGGTCGAGAGACCTGCAGAGTGAAGGAGGAGGCCAGGGCCACCAGGGTTCTTACCCTTTCTAGAGGAAGGAAGGCTCTGGCCTGCTTTGTGTCCAGTTCTGTGCCTATGAAGGTGAGTAGCTGGACAGGTTCTAAAACTGACTTTGGGACATTGAGAAGAAAACCTAGAGAGGTAAGCAGCTGCTGGGTAACCTGCAGGTGTGATTTGACCTGGTCTGGAGACTGACCCACTATGAGCTAGTCGTCTAGGTAGGGAAAGATGGCAATCTTTTGCCTTCTTAAGTGAGCAACTGCTACTGCCAGGCATTTTGTGAATACCCTTGGGGCAGAGGTAAGGCCGAAGGGCATTGCTCTGAACTGATAATGGCCTGAGGGCAGTTCGAATCTGAGGTACTTTCGGTGGGAGCTTCTGATGAGAACATGGAAGTAGGCATTCTTGAGGTCCAGGGAAGCTAGCCAGTCCCCTGGCCTTAGGGAGGGTAAAATCATTCCCAGAGTCACCATTTTGAATTCTGGTTTTAAAAGGTGCTTGTTCAGATATCTTAGGTCCAGGGTGGGCCGCCATTCTCCTGTCTTTTTTGGGGTAAGGAAGTACCTGGAGTACAGTCCCTTGCCCCGGTGTAGGAAGAAACCTTTCCACAGCTCTGAGAGCAAGGAGGGTTGAGACTTCTGTTCCAAAGCAAGAGTCTCTAGTGGTTTGCAGGTGGAAAAGATCTGATTCTCATCTTTGGAAATTTTTTGAAGCTGAGAACCAGTCCCTGGCTTACTACTTCCAGGACTCACTTGTCTGATGTTAAAGACTCCCAATCCTGGACGAAGTAAGCCAGCCTGCCCCCTACAGGTAATGGAGAATCGGCCCTGGGCATCCCATCAGGGTGCCTGTTTGGCAGGGGCTTTAGGTTGAGGGGTGGGAGCAGGCCTGCTCGTACCCTGTCTGCCTCTCCCGCTGAAGAACCCCCTCTGAACATAAGCTGAAGAGAAGTCCTGGGCTTGGTAAAAAGGCCTGTGAAAAGGCCTGCCACTGCCCCTGGGGGGCTGCCTCTGAGGAGTGGCTTGCCTTTCCTTGGCCTGTGCACTCCTATAAGTGGTTCTATATTCATCCATTTTCTTCATATAATTCTCTGTCTGCTCCCCAAACAGAGAATTTCCCACAACAGGAAAATCCATGGCCTTAGCCTGGGTATCCTGTGACAGACTAGTACACCTGAGCCAAGCCATTCTACGAAAAGCCACAGATGTAGCCATGACTCTTGAAGATACGTCATTAGAATCCACTGCAGCATGGAATTGCACCTTGGATGCCTCAATACCATCAGCAGCCACCTGTTCCAGCTCCTTGGCAAGCTGGCCAGGGGCCTGTTTGGCTAAAGCCATGACAGTATCCCATCTGGATTTCTGGTATCTTGCAACATAGGCCATATAATTTGCCTGTCTGAGTCCCAAGGATGCTGCCATGTATTGTTTTTTATCCATGGCATCAATCCTCCTGGAGTCCTTGTCAGGAGGGTGTGAAGCCAGGGGAATATTAGCCTTATCATAGGCTGCAGCCTGCACTACCCCAACATGGCTGCATTGCTGTGAAAGAAACTCTGTATCAGGACCTGACAAAGTGTACCTCCTGTCCATCTTTTTATCCACTGGAGGTACAGAATTAGGAGCTTTTAACATTTTTATTGTTTGTTTCCTAAAGGATTTATGTAAAGGAATAGACAATCTCCTGGACTCTGGGATATCCATCATCTCCACATAGTCAGGCTCCTCTTGCTCATCCACAGCTTCTTCCAAAGGGAGCTGGAGGGTTTCAGCAACCTTTTTATAAAACAGAAAATGAGAAGGGGACTCAGAAAGCCTAGGGGAGACTCTCCCAAAGGTCTGTCTGGGAGATGTCCAGTTCAATGGCACATCAGACTTTCAAAATCACATTCACACTGTTCATAATCCTCCTCCCTCCTCCGGTTCATAAAACTCCTCTATATCATATTCTTGAACCCGGTGGAACCCGTGAACCGACCTTTTACCAGATAGTGGCGGTTCGGACGGAACCGGGGACAGCAACTGGACAATTTGGATCGCTTTGGCTATCTCTGCAGCAGTTGGAGAAGGAAATTTTGACTCCACACCTGCTGATTTTCTAGTTCACTTTGCTGGAACTGGCTCCTCTGAGTCAGCTCTTCGTTTGCCTGAGGAAGTCTCGCCCTGGTCAGAGGGCACTCCCTCCGGTTTGGCTGGCACCGAACCGGGCTGGCCATCCAGGTCAGCGGACTTTTTGGCCTCTCGTTCCCTGAGCCTACCAACTCTCTTATCCAGGGTAGCTGCAGGGAAATTCTTGCAAATCTGGCAGTCTGCGTTGAGGTGGTCAAACCCCAGACAATAAACACATGTGGTGTGTGGGTCAGCCTTGGCAAAGGCTTCCCCACAGACACTACAGTGTTGAAACCCAGTGGGCCCAGTTTTTCTTTTGGGTTTCTCAGACATAATGCCAGCCTAACCAAAAACTTGCCCTTTTCCAGCAAATGCCAGGCAAGACACCCTTATCGGTTCCCAACCGTGTCACGGGTCATGGAAAAAACCATAATGAAATCCATTTTTTTTAGAACCGATAAGAACCAGGAACTGCACTCTAAATGTATTGAAATGATTTTAAAATAAGTTTTAAAAACAACCTGATCGGTTCAAACCGAACCGATAACACATTTACAAGTTCCACACAGAAAGTAAAACCTGTCTATTACTTACCATACCACAGACAGAGCTTGAACCGACCGGTTTGCGGTTAAAATAAATATAATCGCGGTTGATTTAACCGAGAAAAAACACTTTTTAACCGAGAAATGAACCGAGCAGTAGGAGAAATCTCCGGAGCGACTGTTCAATGAGGCGGAGGAAAGAATCTGACAGTTTCAGTTTGAAATTACACAGACAGAGTTTTTCTAACCGAGCTCATGCTCCAGATTCCATGCCTGGCATGGAAGTTAACTCTTTCACCTCCGGAGCAGTTCTAAGGCTGGAACAAACTGCAATTGTCATAATATAGCAAGTCTTCATGTTGTTTGAAAGGAGGGTTACTAGCAGGGTACCACAGGGTTCAGTACTGGGACCGGTCCTTTTTAATGTCTTTATAAGTGACATTGCAGAGGAACTGGAAGGAAAAGTATGTCTCTTTGCAGACGACACAAAGATCTGCAACAGGGTTGATACACAAGATGGAGTGGAAAGGATGAGAAGGGACTTGGCAAGGTTGGAGGAATAGTCAAATGTATGGCAGCTCAGATTCAATGCAAAGAACTGCAAGGTAATGCACCTGGGAAACAAAAACCCAGGGGAAGAGTACACAATGGGGGGTGAGATACTCACTCACCTGCTGGCTCCTTCTAGCTAAGCCACTCTCCCTACTTTGCAAATCTTTCTACACTTAGTTAACTTCACAGATAACAGGACAGGTTATGACCAGATATAAACACTGCCCTAGATAGCTTCTGCCAGAGAACAGACAGAACACCAGGAGGAAGGAGCTACTGGTATAACTAAAACTTCTCTACTGGGACTATATTGCACTCCTTCCCTCCCTTCCACCCCCCCACCCTAAACCAGTTCTACTTTTATAGGCACAGGATTTAACTGACAGCAGGAACTTCCTGTTTGGGAGCAGGAAGTGAGTGATCACAGAGCCACCAAAGACTCACCATCCTAGAAGGGCAAGAGTAGCTCTCCATCCCCCTAGCTGCTGGAGGTCTGACTCTGAGCAAGTAAGGAAACTACTGAGAAATATAGGAACTTCTTGTCTCAGAACAGGAAGATCAGGAGCTAAAAGGGTGCAGAGGCAGTAAATAAGTAGGGAGAGAAGAAAAAAAAAGAAATAAACAAACAGAGGAAATAGTAAGTGTTCCAAGGGGGCCAGAAAAAAGACATGATGGGAGTGGTGCAGTGCAGTGGCTGTGGAGCAGCAGTCTTCTGGGAGATGTTCTATAGGCTGCAGTGTTTTCCCATCTGCAGACACCTCTCTGGGCTGAGGGAGGAGGTTGCTCATCTCCAGGCTGAGTTGGCCAGGATTTGTGGGACCTCCTCTCCCACCCAGAGACCACCAAGGTCACTGCCTTTGCCTCAGAGGTTGCCAAGAAAGAGGTGTGGTTGGACCACAGTGGGCTCAGGGAGGGTGAGAGTGGTGGAACAGAGGCACATCCCTCCAGTTGTACCTCTCCACAATTTCTATGCCATTCTGGAAAAGGGTGGTTCCTCTATGGAGGCACCCACAGTGGAGACCAAGGAGGATGTTGCGAACCTCCACAAAGGAGACCCACAGCAGGGTGGCATGGGATGCCACAGGGGAAGAAAACAACTCCTGGTGGGGGACTCCATTGTTAGGAAGGTAGAACTGGGGGAGGAAGGGGAGAGGGAGGTAAGGTGCCTGCCTGGCACCATGGCTTGGAGGGACAGGGAGAGAATCCTGAGGATCGCGGGAGTAGCTGCACAGGGGAGGGAGCTGGATGTCATTGTTGACCTAGGGACAAATGACCTGGCTAAGAAAGGGATCAAAGCAGTGCAAGAAGCATTTGTGGAGATGGGGAGGGGCCTTAGACAAATAGCACACACAGTAACCTTCTCGGAGGTGCTGCCTGTCTATGGCATGGGTGAGGCTAGGGTGCTCCACACCATGGAATTCAATCAGTGGTTGAAAAACTGGTGCAGAGCTCAGGGATTTGGCTTCATTGGGGACTGGGAGTCCACCTGGAGGGATGCAGGCCTGTACTGGCATGATGGTCTGCATCTGTCCAGGAGGGGAACCAGGATACTAAGTGATAGGTTTAAATACTTAATTGACAAGCATTTAAACTAGCCAAGGGGGGAGGCACTGGAAAGGAGAAGGGAAATCCTAGCCCCCCCAAAATATCAGGGTACTAGGGGAGGTAGACACCAACATAGAGATGTCGATAGGGTTGATACACAAGGAGGCATGGAAAGGATGAGAAGGGACTTGGCAAGGTTGGAGGAATGGTCAGAAGTATGGCAGCTTTGATTCAATGCAAAGAAGTGCAAAGTAATGCACCTGGGAAACAAAAACCCAGGGGAAGATTACACAATGGGGGGGAGGTAGTAACAACAACAAAAATGGAAAGGGACCTGGGGGTAATCATATCAGATGACCTTAAGGTTGGCAAGCAATGTGAGAAGGCGGTAGGGAGGGCTGGGGGATACTGGGATGTGTAGGAGAGGTATCACCAGCAGAAAACAGGAAGTTGTTATCCCCTATACAGACAGTTGGTGAGACCCCATCTGAGTACTCGTCCAGTTCTGGAGACCCCATCTCCGCAAGGACATAGACAGGATGGAGACAGTTCAGAGGAGGGCAACTAAAATGGTGCAGGGTCTGCAAGAAAAGCCATACGAGGGAGAGTCTAAAGGAGCTTAATATGTATACCCTTGAGGAAAGGAGGAGAGGGGATATGATAGAAACGTTTAAGTACCTCAGTGGAATCAACAAAGTCCAAGAGGGTAGCATCTTTCAGAAAAAGAGATGTGCAAGAACAAGGGGACACAATTTGAAGATAGAGGGGGGACGGCTGAGGGGCAATGTGAGGAAGTATTTTTTCACAGAGAGGGTGGTGGACGCATGGAACAGTCTTCCTGAGGAGGTTGTGGGGTCTAAAACTGTGGGAGAATTCAAGAATGCATGGGACAGACATAAGGCAATTTTTGTGTGGGGTAGGAAGAAACAGGCTGTTGCTTAAATAGGATCTGCAGCTTATCCTCTAGGTAGGCAGACTAGCTGGGCCCAGCGGTCCTTATCTGCTGCCAAAGTCTATGTTTCTATGTTTCTTCTGACACCTGTGACAAGCACCTAGATAAGTACACAGATAACAGATAACAATTTACTTCAACTACCTCTGACAAACACACTAACTCCTTTTTTTTGATTGTTTTTACCCTAAATTGAAGGTCCCAGTACAAGAGATCTAGTTCTTAGCCCCAGCAGAGAAGTTTTAGTTATACCAGTAGCTCCTTCCTCCTGGTGTTCTGTCTGTTCTCTGGAAAGACAGCACCTCAGAAGTGCAGCACCCTCCCCCCTTGCTGCACTACAGTGTCAGTACTGGGATATTAACCCAAGTGCCAGGTGTGGGAATTTAACCCACAGCCCTCTGACAACCCAAGTGTCAAGTGTGGGAATTGAACCCACAGCCTTCTGACAACCCTCTGATCTCCCAGCCTCAGAGGCGAGTGTGCTACCTGCTGAGGAAGCATGTCCCTGATCAATAAAAGTGTTTTTCAATATAGCCAAATGTGTATTTCTCTCTTCCTCATTTGAACAGATATGCTAAAACCGAAGTGCTTGACTGTACATGACAGATTTCTTAGTGTGGCTCAGGTGATTCTGATTCCTATGTAAATATCTCTGTCTGTCTGTTGGCTTCCTGTAAATACATGTCTGTAAGGTTCCATCGTTGATGGTGACAGTGATGTCCAGAAAATTAACACTTGTGGCAGAATATTCCAGGGAAAACTTTATGGTTGAGTGAAAGTTATTAAGTTCCTGATGAAAATCCTTAAGTGTGTCAGTACCCTCCGTCCAAATGATAAATAAATCATCAACGTAATGGAAATAAGCGAGTGGTTTGTGTGCATAGTGCCTTAAAAAGCCCTCCACCAAATTTGTAGTAAAAAGATTAGCATACTGTGGAGCCATCCTGGTGCCCATTGCTGTTCCCATAGTTTGAACATAACGCTTACCATTGAAGTTGAAGTTATTATGTGTCAGAATTAATGCAGTTAAGTTTCTCCACCACTTCAGTGTTGATGTTTTGGTCCAGTCCTTTCTCCTGTAAGTATTTATGCCAGGCTGAAATGCCATCCGTGTGTGGAATATTAGTATAGGGTGATGTTACATCCATCGTGGCTAAAATGGTATTAGGTGGTAAGTCCTTATAACCAGAAAGTTTACACAGGAAGTGTGTAGTGTCCTGGATGTTACGCTCTCATTCCATAACCAGTGGTTTCTAAATGGTTTCTACAAATCCTGTGATCCCCTCAGTCAGGGTACCATTGCCAGAGACTATGGGTCTCCCAGATTGCCAGGTTTATGTATTTTAGGCAGCATGTAGAATGTCCCTGGCTTGAGTTCAGCAGGGATGAGGTCAGTTAGTCTTTTTTGAACATGGTTTGGAAAAGATCTAATAAGTCCTGTAGGTCTTTTTTATAGGTTGTAGCGGGGCCACTCTCAAGTTCTCTTTTGTAGGTATGGTCAGTTAACTGTCTGTTGGCTTCATTAATATAATCATCTCAGTTTAATATCACCTCTGCAGAGCCTTTATCAGCTTTTTTGATAATGCTGTGGTTTGATTTCAGTGTTTGTATAGCCCTCCGTTCCAATGTAGAGTGGTTATAACAGGCCTTTTTTTGCCTAGTAAGGATCTGACTACTAACTTGCTGGTGAAAACAACGAATGTAATTTTTAGAGCTTTGTTACACCCACTTGGGGGGTAAATTCAGATTTCTTTTTCTTATCCATTAATTTGTTACTGATTGTGATGTCTTCACTACCTATGATTTCTTCCATGCCATGAAAGAATTCTTTAAAAGTTGTGTTTTCACGGCAGCAGCACCACTGAGGAATGTGCAGTGCTCACCTCATGGTTCGCTAACTACTGTCGGATTCACACAGCCCGCTCCCACAGCCTTGCATATCGCTCTTGAGGATGGGCTGAGAAGGTACCGTGGGCTGAAATTAAACAGCCCTTGTAGTAGAGCGAGTGCAGCAAAGCATTCACACTGCCATTTAACGTGCTCGCTCTGCCACTGATCCCACATCTGAGTCGGATCAAAAAAATGATCTGGGAAACACTTAAGGTGCTCCGGGCAGTGCTTACACTGCCAACTTTGCAGTGCATCAACCCGTGCGCATGGGTTGATGGGCTGCAAAGTTGGCAGTGTAAACAGGGCTCAAGTCTCAATCTACGGAAGTATTCCCTCTAGTTCACCACAAAACTGTATTTGGTCCAATGGTTTTGTTGGGCAGAAAGTGAGGCCCTTTCAAAATACATTTAATTCCCCAGTAGTCAGTGTGTGGTTGGACAGATTAACAACTGAAAGGTGCCAGTCTGCATGGTGGTGTAGTTCAATCACACTATTATGTTCTTCATGGTTGTTAGGAAGTATGGTATGTTGAAGGGCATCTAACTTCCTGTTTTTGATAAGCATGGCTTTCCTTAAGGCCCTTTGGTAGTTAATGTGTATCTCTTGCAAGATGTCTGGAATAGGTTCACCAGGCATCCTCTCCAGTGTGGTAACAATTTCAGCAAACTGTTTGTTCAAATACACTTTCTTGGCATATACCATACAGATTCTGTGATTTCTCAGTTTCTCAGAGGTCCTACAACAGAGTTGTTCAGCATACATAGAATAATCCATGTTTTTTTTTAATGGATTCCAAATAGTAAGACCTTTAAGGATTATGATGTTCCTCTTGCACTTGGTTAAAAAATAGATGTCGCTGTCTAGCTGCGCCAGTTTCTTCTTGATGTTATGTAACTGTCAAATTTTACGGCAAATTCTAGTATCTTCCATGCTGACATACAGATTTAGTCTTTGCCGTATTGGTCCTAGTAAGAATGAATCCAGAAGCAAATGATTTGATACCTTTTATTGGACCAAAATAGATGTAACAAAAAGAACAAAGTACTTTAGCTTTTGGACCGACCCAGTCCTTCCTCAGAAGCTTAATGACAGTTATTTAGAATATCCCATACTTTTAACACCCAGATCATGAAGACAAAAAACAGAAAAAAATTCCCATTGGTTTAAAAGGACACTGTCAACCTCTTTAGGTCTCAAAGTGTCCCTAGTTTAAAAAACACATTTTATGATTGTTACCACTCTGTAAAGATTGTTGATATAGTTGGTAGTTTGATTCTGTTCTTTTTTCTCTTTAAAAAAAGTGAAAAACAGACTGCCAAACATACTGGTGTTACCACACCAAAACAGGTTTGTTTACATTCCTTGATCAGCTCCAACTGCATCTGTCCTGGATTTGGGAACACCCACAACACAGTCAAACAACTTATGATGCAGTGGGAGTTTATGAGGGTGTTGCATCATGAGTGACTGCATTATTTAGATGCGTTTCTAATGCTCAGGAAGTATGTGGTAAGAACAGATCCAGGATTGTAAACAAAACAAGGTTGTTTATAAATATACATTAGCATGCATTTCAGTTCTATTAAACAAGGAGAGAGACAAAAACAAACAGCAACATTAATGAATTTTAGAGAAGGTAAGCAATCATAAAATGTGGGGTTTTAACTAGAAATAACATGATAGAAAACAGGTTGACAGTGTCCCTTTAAAATACTCATTTAAACAAGCATTTGTCAATGCCGAATGTTGCTTGCTTCTATGTGCTGTTTAGGTATTTGGAAGTCATTGGAGTGCAAATATTGAAAATTCGCAAAGTTACGAGCATGCGTAGGAACTGCGCAACACACGATCGTAAAACAGTCATTTTTAGGAATTTTTTCACCAAATTTTCAACATAGCCATTTTAAGACCTCTGCTCATGAACAGTGTCACTGTGATTTTCTTAATGTGTTCCATACATTGAGTTTGCACACCAACTGCGCCATTGTGCGCTGCATGGCCGGAAACACGTTTTGGGCAAGATGTGAAAAAATGACAGCTGCACTGCTCATAAGGAGGTGTGGTAAAATGGCAATGTTGAAAATCTGGAGTGAAAATATTGAAAATTCGCAAACTTACGAGCGTGCATAGGAACTGCGCAACGCGCACTCGTAAAACAGTAATTTTTAGGAATTTGTTCACCAAATTTTCAACACAGCCATTTAAGACCTCTGTTCATGAACAGTGTCACTGTGATTTTCTTAATGTGTCCCATACATTGGGTTCGCATGTCGACGCGCCATTGTGCGCTACATGGGCGGAAACACGCTTTGAGCATGATGTGAAAATGACAGCTGTACTGCCTCATAAGGAGGTGTGGTAAAATGGCAATGTTGAAAATCTGGAGTGAAAATATTGAAAATTCGTGAACTTACGAAGCGCAGTGAGGAACCGCGCAACGCATGTCAGAACAGTCATTTTTAGATTTTCATCAAATTTCCAACATAGGCTTTTTGAGCATTTGATTTATGAACACTGTCATTTTGTTAATTGTCCTGAGAGGTGATTTCACGCAGTGACCGCGAATCACCCTTCGGGCCCAATTAACGCCATGACAGTGCAAGAATTCATGAGGAGGGGTCCCAAAAACCCCACGTTGAAAATTTGGGGCCAAAATTCCCAAAAATGCCTGAGATATGCAACAAAGTTGAAAAACCCCTATCTATCCCATTATACAGCTTACTGGCATGTCCTCAGTTCCCGGTCAGCTTTGAAGAGTACAGACGTGTTCCCGGTCCACTGATGATCGTCGCGCCGAGCTCCGGAGGTAAGTATGGGGTGAGGGGGGGGGGAGGCAGGATGCGCAGTGGGTGGGTGCGGGTTGTGGGAGGGGGGCAGGGAGACTACGAGGGACCGTTTTTTATTCACAGGTTTTTTTTTTTTTTTAAGAAGACAACGCGAGACGTTTGCCACACTGGGGTGGGCTCCCAGCGTGGCAGCAGGAAAAGCTGTTTGGGGACGTGGAGCCGATGGGGATTGGGCATCCCATAGGCCAAAACAAGATTTTACACGCTGGGGCTTTCCCAAAGCTTTTGGTGGGGGTGTAGTTTGAGCTGACGGGATTGGGCACTTCGCTGGCTATAACAGTTTTTGTGAGGTGTTAATGGTGTTAAGTACAGCTGATAGCTTCATGAGCCTGAGGCACCAGCCAAACTGACCTTTAAGGTGAAAACAGGCCCTTTTCCTTTGCTTTGTCTCCCACCCTCCTGATATCACAAGTGGGAAGGAGTAGCTAGAAAGATCTCTGCCCCCCCCATAGGGGGAGTGACTGGTGCAAATCTTAAATGGGGCCCCCCTGCAGTAGATTGTCCATTATTTGCCTCATCTTGTGCATTTGGGGTGCTCTATCATTCATATTGGAAGGTTCAGAGAGCCAGCAGAGCCTGCTTGTTAGAGAGTCTTTTTCAAGCTCAGATGCTCTCATTAGCAATTTAGCACATGGATTTTCTTTGAAATGCCATAGCCCTAGGTCACGTAATATGGAGATAGAGGTTGTGGTTCATAAATCCAAGTATTAGGAGTCTACATGTTTTCCACTTTCTTGGCTTGGGGCTGTAATCACTAGGTTATACTGCCTGATGTTTTAATTAATGTTTACACTCCTTGACTGGCAAAATTAGTAGGAGGGTTCATGGTTGAGTTTGGGCTGGGTCAGTGAGTGTCATGAAAATGATCATCAAAGTTATGAAAATAAGAAAAAATAGGGCTGAAGTCCTTTAACAGTACTACATTGCAATTTGCAAACAGTATGGCTAAGCCTGATCTTTAACACCACCTTCAAACCCACATTTTAATAATACAATGTAGCGAAGAGGCTACAGTGCTATCGAAAGGCTTACAATGCCATCAGTGGCAGAAGTGGCTTTTAGATCATATTTGTTTAATTTGCAGGCAACTGAATATGTTATGGAAATACAGTATATACATGCAATACAACCCCCTTTATGTACAGCTGCCTGCAAAGTAAACAAATAGTATCTGAAGGTCACCACCAACCCTGACCATTCATTATAAGTCTATCTATAGCACTATAACCCCTGCCTATGTGGTTTTGTGGGTAGGGCTGTCTCAGGAAGTAAGACTGTATTTGCAGGAAGTTAAGTAGCATTCAAAAGGTGGCAGTCGTATACTGAGAGCAGTCTTGCACATACAGTAATTCCTCAATTATCCACCAAATGTTTGTACAAAATGATAGCTACTTTGTCCCTTATTATCTTGCACCCCTGATTATTCACACAGTTTTGCTTATATGAAAATGAGTAAATAGTTAAGGACGCACTGCACATTATCAGAGTGAAATCAAGCAGTATGTAACACTTGGGGGCAAAGGAGTGGAGAGAATGGTGTGCACTGTCACTAATATGATGCTAAAAGTGGATAAGGCAATGGGCCCTGACAGAGTACACCCTAGTGTGCTGAGGGAATTCACGAAGGACCTCTCTGCATCTCTGATAGCCCTTTTTAACCTGTTTTTGAAAACAGGAGTGGTTTCAGGAGACTGGAGGAGGGCTGATTTTGTCCAACTGCACAAAAGTGGAAGTAGCGAGGAGGCAAGGAATTACAGACCTACCAGCCTGACTTCAGTAGTGGGCAAGGTTATGGAGACACTGCTGAAGGAGAGATTGGTGAAGTATCAGGAGGCCAATGGGCTGGAGGATCTAAGGCAGCATGGGTTCACGGGGGGGAGATCCTGCTAGACTAACCTGTTCTAGTTCTTTGATTGGGTGACCATGGTAGTGGATTGGGAGGGTAGATGCGGCCTACCTGGACTTCAGCAAAGGCTTCGACCCCATCCCGACAGAAGGCTAGTAAATAAACTAAATAGTCATGGGGTAGTTAGATGGGTGAGAAACTAGCTGGATGGTGTAAGTCAGAGGATTGTGGTAAATGGTGTGCACTCAGGAAAAGGCAAAGTGACCAGTTGGGTGGCACAGGGGTCAGTGCTAGGTCCAGTACTCTTCAATATATTTATCTGTGATATCGTTGAAGGGTTGGCAGGGAAGGTGTGTCTGTTTGTAGACGATACCAAAATTTGCAACAGGGTGGATACTCCATGGGGGGACAAAGCAAATAAGGGAGGATCTTAGCAAACTAGAAGAGAAGTCAAGGGTATGGCAACTGAGCTTTAATGTAAAGAAGTGCAAGATCATGCACCTGGATCAGAGGAACCCTGTGGCTAAGTACCATCGGGGGGAACTGATGGTCACAAGACAGGAAGGGATCTGGGAGTAATTATGTCCAATGATCTGAAGGTGGCTAAGCAGTGTGACACGGTGGAGGGGAAAGTCAGCAGGATGCTGGGGTGCATAGGCAGAGGGATCACCATTAGAAGAAGGGAAGTCATAAAGTTGGTGATACCTCACCTGTAGTACTGTGTACAGTTCTGGAAACACTACCTCCGAAAGGACATAGGTTTGAAGGGGTTCAAAGGAAGGCAACCAAGATGGTGTGGGGCCTGCACCTAAAGCCCTATGAGGACAGACTCAGAGAATTAACCATGTACTCTCTGGAAGAAAGGAGGGAGAAGGGAGGCATGATAGAGACATATAAATATCTCATGGGTGTGATCAAGGTACGAGGAGGGAATATTTTCCAGAGGAAGACTTGCACGTGAACTAGGGGTCACACAATGAAATGGGGGGGGGGAGGGAGACTGAGGGGAGATATCAGGAAGTTTTTCTTTACGGACAGGGAGGTTGTAACAGACTCCTAGTGGAAGTGGTAGAAGCTAAATTGATCACAGGTTTCAATAACATGTGGGATAGGCATAAAGGAATCTTAGCACCAAGGCAAACGTGGGGAAAATCTGAGGACTTACAGGGGGATATAGACCGGATTAAGAGGGCAGTCTTCGTGGGCCAGGTGGGCCTTATCTGCCAACAACTTCTATGAGATTGGGGAGCAGAAGGGTAGGCATTTTGATTTGTATTCTGTTGCCCATCTCTGTTTACATACAAACGGTATCCTAGCATGAGATATATTTTGTATGCCAATGGATTCTCATGGTTTCTTACAGTCTGTGACAGGGTCCCACTGCAGCACAGGGGCATGGTCATGGTGGGAGAAGGCCCAAGATTTTTATAGGGCCTAGGGCCCCAGGTTACCTTAATCTGGCCCTGTTCTAAATAACTGTCATTAAGCTTCCAAGGAAGGACTGGTCTGGTCCAAAAGCTAAAGCATTGTTCTCTTTTTGTTACGTCTACAGTATGTTGGTCCAATAAAAAGTATCAAATCATTTGCTTCTGGATCCCTTCTTACAAGGGCCAATACAGCAAAGATAAAAACTGTATGTGTTTTTATTGTAATTCAGAATACTGATTCAAGTTAACTATGTTTTAATCTAATGACACTATGCTTAGTGGAATGGTGGACAGCATAGGAGGAGTTAAGGAACTAAATAAAAGACCTATATACGAACATACGAAACTTGCTAGCAGGAACAGGCCTCATGATCTATCAGGTTCATAACTTTGCACTTCTTCGCATTAAAACCCAATTGCCACCTTGCTGACCAATCTTCAAGTCTGGTTAGGTCATCCTGTAGCTTCTTCCACCCGTCTACATCATCCACAACAGCTCCCATCTTGGTGTCGTCCATGAACAAACTGATCCTGCTCCCAACCCCGTGTGCTATATCCAATATGAACAGATTAAATAACACTGGCTCCAGCACAGAGCCCAGTGACCCACCACTGGTCACTGGCTTGGGGTATGAGAGATCCCCCCCATGACCACCCATTGCAGTCTATCTTCCAGCCAACTTTTGATCCAGTTAGCCATTGTAGCCCCCACTCCTGCATATTTCAGCTTTGCCTCCAGCTGCCCGTGAGGGACTGAATCAAAAGCCTTGCTGAAATCCTGCTGAAAGCCTGTAATTACCCAGCTCATCTTTAGGGCCGCTCTTGTGGATAGGCACCACATGCACCAACCTCCAGTCCTGTGGCATGCACCCCATGTCCAGGAAGGTGTTGAACCGGTTAGCCAATGGCCCAGTCAATATCTCCGCCATCTCTCTCAACACCCTGGGGTGAATGCCATCAGGACCTGGTGCCTTATCCACCCTAAGTGCCTTCAGACCTTCCAATATCCAGAATCACTTCATCAGTCACTCCTCCCCACTCGTCCCCACCCGCCCAGTCCACGGAGATAGCGGACCTCCTAACTCCCTCATGAACACAGAGCAGAAGTAATCATTTAGTACTTCTGCCTGCTGCTCCTCCTCCTCCTTCTTCTCCACCCACCCCTACACTTCCCGATCCAGACTATCCAGTCCCTGCATTTCCTTTTTCCCTCATGTATCTATAGAATTCCTTCTCCCCTTCCTTGATACCCTGAGCCAGCCTCAGCTCTTTGGAGGCCTTAGCCTCTTTTAATAACTTGGTTACCTCCTCAGACCACCTAGTGCACATCTCCCTGTCTTCCTCCCTCCCGATTCTTTTCAGTCTTCTAAATGACACTGTCTTGGCCCTCACCCCCTCCAGCACATTCCTGATCATTCAGCATGGCACCTTGGCCCTGGTCTTCTTGCTCAGGGTCCTGGTGCATGCTTCAGTAGCCTCCCTTAGCCCAAACTTAATGAAGCCCCACTTCTGTTGTGCGTCCATTTCTGACCTAATCTCCTGAAGGTGCCCTCTCAGTATTTCCTTGATCCTCCCAAAGTCTGCACATCTGAAGTCCACTACCTTTGTTGCTGTCCCCACAGCCTCCCTGCTCATGCTGAGCATGAACCACACTGAAAGGTGGTCACTCCCAGCTAGGGGTTCCCCCACCTGTAGTTCCCTCACCATCTCCACATTTGATAATAACAGGTCCAATATGTTACCCTGTCAGGTTGGTTTGCTGATTATCTGCACCAGATGGCTATCATGGAATGCATTCAGAAGTACCTGTTCCCTGGCGCTAGAGGTGGCCTGGGTACCCAAATCCACCCCAGGTAAATTAAGTTCCCCCATGATCACCACGCTCCTCTTACTGCATACCCATCTAATCTGATGCGCTAACTCCATATCCAACTCCTTGGACTGTGCTGGTGGCCTATAAACCACCCCTAGCCTTAGTTTCCTACCCCTTGGATCCAGAAACTGGATCGACAGTGCCTCCATCCTCCCCTCCTCCTGTTCATTGCTGTGTATCTGATCCCATCCTTTACATAGATCACCACCCTCCCTGTTTCCCTATCCCCTGTCCTTCCTATAAACCTTGTACCCAGGAATCATCAGATCCTGGTTCTAGTGTTGACTGGCCCACATCTCTGTGATGGCTGCAATATCCACTATCCCTATGCTTAAGAGAGCATGTAGTTCAGCTACTTTGTTACCCAGGCTCCTCGCATTCAGGAAGACTACCCTCCACCCAGTACCCACCTTCTCCCTGCCCCATGCCCCTTCTACCAGACCTTTCCCCCTCAGCTCCCTCTTGTTACAAACTCTGCCATGGTGGGGGGGTCAGCTTGTTCAGCTCCCCTACCTGGCAACCCTGTACACTAGCTGTACACTTGCCTCCCCCCTTCCTAGTTTAAAAACCCCATGGAAGCTATATATTCCTCCAGTTCCTCTTCAAGACCCCCTGCCCAGCCCTACTAAAGAGCAATCTGTCCTCTGCATATAGGTCACTGTTGACCCATGTGTTCCCCCAATTCCCCACCAACCCATATCCCTGTGAGTGACACCACCCCACCAGTCAAGAATTCAACTCCACAATCATGTCCTTCCTCGCTCTGCTCGCCCTGAGTACTGACAGCACCTCTGAAGGCTAGAAAGATGGTCAAATGTGTGAAAGCTGAAATTTAATGTGAATACATGCAAAGTAATGCACCTAAGAAAAGGTAACCCCCTCAACAGAGTACTGGCTAGATGGGGTTAAATTTAGTAACACTACAGAAGAGCAGAACATGAGATTCAACCATTTGTGACACCTTAAAACAATCAAGTCAATGTAACAAAGCTTACTGCAAAGCAAGCAGGATGTCGGGGTGTATAGAGAGGGGAGTGGATACCATAGTAGTAGGAGCAGGGAGGTGATCCTCCCTCTTTATCGATCCCTGTTGAGACCACTCCTGGAGTACTGTGTCCAGTTCTGGAGCCCTCACCTTGGAAAGGACAAGGAGAAGCTAGAGGCCATGCAGAGAAGGGCAATGAAGATGATACAAGGCCTCCAGGGAGTCTCCTATGAGGAGCGCTTGAAAGAGCTGAACATGTACTCACTGGAGGCCAGGAGGGACAGGGTGGATATTATTGAAATCTTTAAGTTCCTGAAAGGCATAAACAGAGTCACCCGAAAAGAGATATTCAATAAGAGTGCCAGCACAACGACATGTGGGCGTGAGTGGAAGCTGCAAAGAAGGGAGCTTCAGAAAGGATTTGAGGAAACACTAATTTTCGGAAAGAGTGGTGGAGCAGTGGAGCAGCCTGCTAGCTGAAGTGGTGGGCACTAGGACAGTGGCGGGTTTCAAGTGGGAGTGGAGCAGAGTAAAGGCACAGACATTGAGTACAACGGTAGGGAAGGATGCGCTATCGGGGTGGGATAGGTCCCTGGATTCACAATATGTACTGGGTAATTTATGGGCATACTCGATGGACCCTCATTTTTTTCTTTCATCACTTTCTATGTTTCTATGAATCCCACTATATCCATGTATGTACATGTGCAATCTCAGTTGTGTCATATGTCGCTGAACTGTGCTTCAAAGAACATGAAAGGACTCTTCAATTTTTTTTTAATTTATTTAACCAGGAGAGACACACTAAGCAAAAAGCTTGTTTACAGGTGTGACCTGGGAGCACAAGGAAGTCAAGTGACTTGCTTAGGGTCACACAGTATGTAAGTCACTTAATTGCCCAGTGCTCCCAGGTCGCCCCTGAAAACAGGCACTTGTGCTTAGTGGGCCTTACCCGGTTACCAAAGACTAAGAAAAAAAAAAAGTGGGGGGCTGTGGGATTCAAACCCAGATCTCCAGGTTTGTAGCTTAGAGCCTTAAACCACTGCACCATACTGCCTCCTCAACAACTCCTCCTTTAACAACTTCTGATGTATCATCATTGCCATCCTGCAGAACTAATTCCCTGTCCACACTGAGTACGACTCACTGATAAAGTTTTTTAAAATGTTTTACAACATACTGTGCCTCTATGTCCACACTTGCCTTGCCATGTGTTTAGACATGGTGATAAGTCATGTCCACACTGGAAGGCAATAGCATGGCAGACAAACAGGGTTTCAGATCAGGGGGCTATTGACAAGGACATTGGCACATAGTGGAGTGCATTTGTGGATCTGAAAACTGGGAGAGAAGGACCTGAATACTGGGAGCAAAATACAGACTTGACCACATGCTAGGGAATCAGACTTGATAAAAAAAGTCTAAGGATAATTGAAATGCCCTAAAATGTGGATGGCAGCAGCAGGAAAGGAATTGCACCGGAAAGTCGGGGTTGAGAGGAGGCACCACCCGACCTGACAGAGAGCAGAAATTCATTGCCACCACCCCAGGGAAAGGCAACCTATCTGGAGATCTGCCAATTATGCCCTTCCAGTTACCAGGTTTAGGACAGTACTGGTAAGAGTGCTGTGAATGATGGAGGGACAGGAGGAGAGCGGTCGGCAGTAGTGGGAGGGTTGAAGGAACAGTGGATGAATGGAGGACCACAGTGGCAACACAGTTCGATCGCCCGTCCACACTGACGAGATAAGTATGCTTGTTTTCAAACCATGTTTGAAACTGTGCTAAAACCCTGATACTATCAGGGTTTAAACACGGTTATCAAACACTGTTTGAAAATGTTGACAGTGTGGACGTGAACCATGTTTGTTAGTGCCTGTAACATTTTAAAGTTCTTGTAATGTTACAGGAGCCCTAGTGTGGACAGGGCATTAAACAGCACATTATATGTGTATTTCTATGCGTCAATACTTGAAGGTATTTATCATGTCCCCCCCCTTTTCCTCAAGGGTATACATATTAAACTCTTTTAGTCTCTCTTTGTATGGCTTCTGGTGTAGATCCTGCACCATTTTGGTTGCCCTCCTCTGGAGTGCCTCCATCCTGTCTATGTCCTTGTGGAGATGAGGTTTCCAGAACAGCACGCAGTACACCAGATGGGGTCTCACCAGCTGTCTGTACAGAGGGATAACTACTTCCTGCTTTCCACTGTTGATGCCTCTCCCTATGCATCCCAGTATCCCCCAGCCCTCCTTACTCTCTTCTCACATTGTCTGTCTACCTCAGGGTTGTCTCATATGGGTACCCCCAAGTCCCTTTCTGTTTTGTTGTTGTTAGTAACCCCCCTCCCCCCATTGTGTACTCTTCTCCTGGGTTGGGTTTTTGTTTCCCAGGTACATTACTTTGCACTTCTTTGCATTGAAACTAAGCTGCCATACTCTGGACCATTGCTCCAACCTTACCAAGTCCCTTTTCAACCTTTCCACCCCTCGTGTATCAACCCTGTTGCAGATCTTTGTGTCATCTGTAAAGAGTCATAGTTTTCCTTCCAATCCCTTTGCAATGTCACCTATAAAGACATTAAGGAGTACCAGTCCCAGTACTGAACCCTGTGGTACCCACTAGTAACTCCCCTTTCTCCAGAGCGTGCTCCGTTTACTATTACCCTCTGAGTCCTGTTGTCCAGACAGTTTGTTACCCAGGCAACCCCCCTGGGACCCACTCCCAGGCTGGCTTACTTGTTTACTAAACGTTTGTGTGATACTGTGTCAAATACCTTGCTAAAGTCTAAGGTGGCCATATCTACAGCCCTTCCCTGGTCTACTAATCTGGTTACTCAGTCAAAGAAATGACTCATGCAAATAAAAGGACTGAAGGAAAAGTATGTCTCTTTGCAGACGACACAAAGATCTGCAGCAGGGTCGATACAGAAGGTGGGGTGGAAAGGATGAGAAGGAACTTGGCAAGGCTGGAAGAATGGGCAAATGTATGGCAGCTTAGATTGAATGCAAAGAAGTGCAAAGTAATGTACCTGGGAAACAAAAACCAAGGAAAAGAGTACACAGTGGGGGGTGAGATACTAACAACAAGCATTTGTCAATGCCGAATGTTTGCTTGCTGGTATTAGCATTGAAAATGCAGGAGTTAAGACAGATGCAGAATAGGAATGGCAGTGAACAAGGGGCAATCTAAATTACAATAAAAGGTATAGTTCAAAATTTTCACTGCTATCACGCAGGGCTGCTTTAAAAAAGCACAAATAAAACAATGATGCAAATAATGTATTGTTTCTGGCACCTTGTGTACGAAAACACACACACACACAAACACACCACTGAGCAGCCCTGGGAAACTCTGCTGCAGAACTCTGTAATACAAACGCAAACAGGAAGTTGGTGCCAGCCATTTTGTTTACCACCAAGTTACATCTATAATAAGGTTCAGGCAGAGAAGGGAACTCACCAACCAAATGAAAAACATGCAGGGCTCAGTAGATATATAAGTCAGATTTATTCTACACATGTTGCATGTTTGACACGTTGATATTGGTCCTTTATTAAAGGACCAAAGTCCGAAATGCGTCAAGCGTGCAACATGTGTGTGGAATACATTGGATTCTATTGGTATCTACCGGAGCCCTGCGTGTTTTTTATTTGATTGGTGAGTGCCCTTCTCTGCCTGAACTGTGTTTTTTTGTTTGGAGCACCACCCTTCCTAGTGCAGCCTTTTTTCTGATGTTGTTACATTTATAATAACCCTCCAATCTGGATATCCCCCAAAAGAACCAAAGTCTCCCCCCCTGCAAACTCCCAAATACAATGTGCAGCAGCTGCAGCACTAAGTCATAAAAGGAGAAGTGCTCTGGCTGAAGCACTGTGACACTCAGGCTAAAGCACTATGACACTCAGGCTAAAGCACTATGACACTCTTTGTTCCTAACAATCTAGCCCTGGGTGTTGCATCTGAAGGGTGGGCAGGCATTGGGCAAATTACTCCCCTGCTCAAGCTGAATGACACTTCCTAAACACTTGATCTGTTTTTTTGGTGGGAGGAGGGGGGTACACAATGACTACTCTCCTTTCTTTTTGACATCCTCCTTGCCAAGATGGCCACTGAATTCAACACCGGCAAGCAGTCCCTAAATGTAAGATGCCATGTGAGGAGCACGCCCCACCCACCCACCACTACCACACCAAGGCACATAAGAGAGCAAGACAAACAGAAATGCCTCTTCCAAACAAATTTTCATCAAGCAATGTGAGAAGGCAGTAAGGAGGGCTGTCGGGATACTGGGATACATAAGGAGAGGCATCACCAGTAGAAAACAGGATGTTGTTATCCCTCTGTACAGACAGTTGGTGAGAGCCCATCTGGAGTACTGCATGCAGTTCCGGAGACCCCACCTCTTCAAGGATATAGACAGGATGGAGGCTGTCCAGAGGAGGGCAACTAAAATGGTGCAGGGTCTACACCAGAAGACATATGAAGAGAGATTAAAGGAGCTTAATATGTATACCCTCAAGGAGAGGAGGGAGAGGGGGACATGACAGAAACTTTCAAGTACCTCAAGGGAATCAACAAAGTCCAAGAGGGTAGCATCTTTCAGAAAAAGAGATGTGCAAGAACAAGGACGCATGATTTGAAGATAGAGGGGGGATGGCTCAGAGGTAATGTGAGGAAGTATTTTTTCATGGAGATGGTTGTGGATACACGGAACGGCCTTCCTGAGGAGGTAGTGGAGTCAAAAACAGTGGGGGAATTCAAGAATGCATGGGACAGACATAAGGTAATTCTAGTGGGGGTTAGGAGGAAGTAGGCTGTTGGTTAACTAAGATATGCAACTTATCCATTAGGTAGGGAAATGAGCAGACTAGGTGGGCCAAGCGGTCCTTATCTGCCATCAGATTCTATGTTTCTATATAGTTTCCACCCAATAAACAGTGACCACTGTCATAATCAGTTTGCCTGCTCATTGGTCTGTCACTGACAAGCCCAGCCCAGCTTGAACTGCATTGTTTGTTTGTTTGTTTTATTTATTTATACTGATAAGTCCATGGGCCACAGACCCATTTTCATGGTCGACCAGTTATACATATAGAACTATACAATAATACAATAGATATATATTCACCTAGAATAGCAGACATTTACAACATACTGTACATTTCAGATGAAACATTTACATTCACTTTCTGACATAAAATCTTTAACTTTCTTCCTAAAAAAAGTCAAAGATCTATTCAGTCCATCTAAAGTGGTAAGCATAGAATTAAAATAGTAAGGAAGTACATACAAAGGTGATTTTTGTCCCATAGAAGACTTCATCCTAGTTATTGCAAAGTATATTTTATCAACAGACCTTGTAAAAACAGAACTAATATGTTTCTTAAATACAGTGTCAAAGACCTCTGGTACCCTATTTAGCACAATTTTCTTTACCAGTATTCCCAATTGAAGTTTAAAGCGTAGGTCTAAAGGCAGGAAATTTGCCTCCCTTAATAAAAGACAATGATGTGTCCTCGCTGGTAGTTGTGTGGAAAATCTAGAGATTTGATTCAAAATAATTTTGTCTTTACTTAGTAAACCCTT
Source organism: Neoceratodus forsteri (assembly GCA_016271365.2). Taxonomy (NCBI): domain Eukaryota; kingdom Metazoa; phylum Chordata; order Ceratodontiformes; family Ceratodontidae; genus Neoceratodus; species Neoceratodus forsteri. The sequence continues at coordinate 261,024,085 of CM057452.1, read as the reverse complement.
CCCAGCAGCATAATAAATCAGTAAATCATAATCAGTAATAGGAATAAGGGCATTCTGGGCCAGTATTCTTCTAGTAGATGGTACTAAAAATGAGTTAAGTCTATGTAAAGCCCCTAATCTTTGGTGAGTAACTTTGATCATGTTAAAGATGTGTGGTTTACACGTCAAACCTTCATCAATTAGAAGTCCCAATTATTTAAATTGTTGAACTTGTCTCCCTGCACAGTCTGTAGTGATAACATCATGTCCTCCCCAGTTCTCTTTCTTGAATTCAGGAGGACCATGGACTTATTTATTTTTTCTGTTTAGAACCAGTCTATTGGTAATAAACCAGTTGTGGGCTGCCTGAAAATCACCTGTCAGGTTTTTATGGACAATAGACATATTTGATCCGCTCATGAGGATCACCGCGTCATCAGCATAAAGTAAAATCTGAGAATTAGTGCAAACTAAGGGAAGAGTGTTTAAAAAAAGACTAAACAAAAGGGGACCCAAAATTGAACCTTGTGGTACACCCACTGAGACTGAAGCAGGCTGAGAAAAATGACCAATCTTTGTTACCTGTGTACGTTGACTCAGATAACTCCTAATCTACCCTGCCACATCACCGGACAGGCCAAGTCCATATAAAGAAGTTAATAAAAGGTCATGATCTACTAGGTCAAAGGCCTTGGTGAGGTCCACGAACATAGCCCCAGTATACTGGCCCCTATCTATGGCCAAATGGACTGCACTCATGAACCCCACCAAGGCTGTGGTGGTACTATGACCAGGCCTAAAACCATGTTGAACAGGTATAAGAGCATTATATTTTTGTAGGTATTCAGTAATTTAATCAGAGGTAATTCTCTCTAGAACCTTAGAGAGAGGAGCCAGTAGAAAGATGGGATGATAGTTTTGAACACTTGTTGTATCACCAGCCTTAAATATTGGTACTACAACAGAATTTTTCCATACTGTAGGGAAAACAGAATTACATAAAGATAGATTAAAAATAAATGATAATGGATAACAAAGAATGTCTGCAGTGATCCTCACAAGACAGTAATCAATCCCATCCCTCCCAACTGAGGGTTGAGGGTCCATCTTTAATAGATATCTCTTTACCTCCTCTGGAGAAATTGATCTGTATTAGTACCTTGGGTACTGCAGATCAACATCATTATGTATATTATTCACATTAACATCACCAGTGGAGGTATATTTTGAAAAATCAGTAAAACTGTTATTAAATTCCTGTGCTATAAGCTGTGGGTCAGTAATTATCTCAGTGGAGTTGTTTAAGCATGATATACTAGAAGAATATGTTTTGCCTATCAGTTAATTGATCAGTTTCCATGTGTCAGTTATATTCTTGCCTATAAAGTCCCTCTGTCTAGCAACAAAATAATTTCTTTTTAATCTTCTAACTAAAGTTTTGCATTTATTTCTAGTGGCCATATATGCCACCAGAGAGGATTGGCTAAGGGTTTTCCTATAGATTTTCCACAAGCTATCACAATCTCTCAGTAGTTTTAAGAGTTCAGGGGTTACCCATTTCAGTTTATTTTCCCTAATCCTTAATTTCCTAAATGGTGCAATCCTATTACAAATAATATTAAATAAGGAACAAAAAACAGACAAAGCTTCATTAACCTCATTTGTCTGCTCCAATCCTGACTAGTCAATAGAAGCAACAGCTGTTCTGAATTTCTCAGTGTCTATTTTTTTTATACTGCAGGAGATTACAAATACTGGGGGGACCTTCCTCCGTCCAACAGCAGTATACTGGGCTATGGTCAGTGACAGTGTCTGACAGAACCCCTGAATACACAGTTTTATTATTGTCAGAGACCAAAATCCAGTCCAGAAGCCAGGTATATCCAGATCTGTAATGCATTCTAGTTGGGACATTAACTGTGTCAGCCTATTATTATTGACTGTTTCTTTAAACTTTAATGAGTCCTTACCCAACCAATTCATATTTAAATCCCCAAGGATTATTAATTCTGTATTCAAAGAAAATGTTCCTCTTAGGGTCTCTGTCAAACTTAATCCTTCCTTTTGAGTGCCAGGTGGAGCACACATTATAGCAAGGGTCAATATTTTATGCTCACTGAGGATAATGGATAATGTCAGATAATCACAAATAAAGGATTCAAGAACAGGGGCATTTAATGTAACTTTGTAGCTGTCCTTGATATAAAATAAGCAATCACCTCCCCTTTTAAGCTTTCTAGCAAATCTACAAATATTATATCCCTCAAGGTAATTAATTTTATCTGAGACCTTGCTCGAAATCCAGGTCTCAGACAAAGCCATGACTTCAAACTGATGCTGTGCAGACCAGACAGAGAAATCATCCCATTTTGCCAACAAGCTCTGAACATTTGGATGTGCAATATGGGTAGTATTTTGGGGGAAGATCACAGTAGACATACTATCATTAGTAGGGCCAGGGTTAGGGGGAATGGAGCCAGACATTAATAATAATAGAAATATATTCCTCATCAGGTGTACTGATAATAACCTTTGTGTCAATTGTCAGGAGCTTAATATGTATAGCCTCGAGGAAAGGAGGGAGAGGGGGGACATGATAGAAACTTTCAAGTACCTCAAGGGAATCAACAAAGTCCAAGAGGGTAGCATCTTTCAAAAAAAGAGGTGTGTAAGAACAAGAGGGCACAATTTGAAGATAGAGAGGGGGCGGCTCAGAGGTAATTTAAGGAAGTATTTTTTCACAGAGAGGGTTGTGGATGCATGGAACGCCTTCCGAGGTTGTGGAGTCAAAATCAGTGGCAGAATTCACATGCATGGATAGTCATAAGGCAATCTGGGGTGGGGGGTAGGAAGAAGTAGGCTGCTGGTTAACTAGGATCTGCAGCTTATCCAGTAGGTAGGGAAATGGGCAGACTGGGTGGGCCAAGTGGTCCTTATCTGCCATCAAATTCTATGTTTCTATGTTTCTATGTGTCTTACGTCATTGCTTAATATTCATAGAAGTGCACTTGCACAAGGGAAGAATACAGAACAAGGCCTGTTGATGAGTTGAAAATATCAAACGTTTTATAGCTTGTTTTAAAAAAGTTCTAACGAGATCATTAGGAATTAAAAAACTTAAGCAATTATCCCTTATTAAAATTCCAGTACTAAAACCTAGCATCAAGAATGGGTTATTATCAGTTCTAGGTAGTTCATCAGACAGATTCTGCTGCGGTGCCACAGAAGTCTCATCTAATAAAATAAAAATCAAACAAAAGATCCAAAACAACAACATATTGTTGCTGGTCTACAAAGCAACCAATAAAATTGACAGGAAAATCAACCTTAGTCATTGTTTAACAACTATTCTAAATAATATAGGGATCTGTGAGGCCCAAACCTGTCTCCCAGCTGCAACAAAGGAACAGCCACTTCCGATCTGCAGTTGTTGTAATGATGTCAGGACAGAGGGGTCTGACAGAGATAGTCCCCAACAAAACAAAAGTGCCTAGACAAAATAGAAAACTGACGCTAGGCCACCTGTCCACAGCAAATACAAGATTTCACCTCTCTCAACTCAGCATTCCTCCCCTGTTACAGACTCAACCTCTGCCCCTGGCAGATTCTGATCAACAGTACAGGTCACAGAGGTGCGAGAGACAAAAAATATTATCTATAAATAAGGAATTTATAAAGAAAAAGGGAAGGGGGGATAGGTCTTGCCTAGAAGTTTCAGCAGAAAATCACTACTGATATAAAAGACCCAGCCTGACACCCAGCAGCAACCAGGAACTGCCACTTCCCAACTACAGTTAAATTTAGTCAGGACATGAGGGTCTATCAGTAGATAAACCCATAACAGCGTAAGAGCCAGGACAGGAAGAGAACTGTCACTAATCTACACGTTCACAGCAAGCTCCAGTTTCCTGTCTCTGCTCCTTCCCTTCCTTCCCTGGTGCAGGCTCAACCTCTGCCACAGGGAGAGACCAACCAGAAATTCAAGTAACAGAGTTACCAGAAAGGAGAATTAAGTCCTGCAAAAAAATAAAGACCAAAAGAAGGACCTAAATCCCCCCCCCAAAAAACAGGGACTGACTCTGGCTCAAAAAATAATTACACACTACGATGACTTGGGATAACCTACTAGAATAACATGTAACCCCTAGGTGGCGCTATCCCAGGGGCTACTACCCCTGCCTGCTTGGCTAGTAGCAGGCAAAGGGGTCTGAGTTCTGAAACGGCTGCCTCCACCCAGAGGTCAGGGTTGGTAGTGGTCAAGCTAACCTGGGCACAGCCCTCCGGGACACTGTAACCCCTCTCTTTCCTTATTAGTGGCCAGAACAATACACAATAATCACTTTCACAATACCCCTGATACACCACACAAGTACCCACACTGTTTGCACTTACCACCAAGGCTTTCCTCTGGCCCAGACCTGGGAACCCTCTGTAAAACAAGGTTATACACAGCAAATAACAGTAGTACAGTACTCTTGCACAAACTGGAACCACGGTCAGGGTAAATGCAAAAAAGAGTTAGATCTGATTTATTTAAGGGTCTTGAATAATGGAGGGGCGTAATCAGGTTAATTTGCTTAAAGGCTCTGTCAATCAAATAGTTATGCATGCACTTTAGGGTCCATAAACAGCCACACACTCTGGGTACCCAGATGGAGAATGGTGAGTTAGCTAGGAACGTTGCAGCTGGTTGTGGCCCTGTGATGGAAGAAAACAACATGCACCACACACACTAATTGTAATCCAGAGCCGGAGGGCTCAGTTTGTGAAAAGAAAACAACAAGACAATCAGATGACACACTTTTAGATTAGGCTGTTGTTGCAGGGCGCTACCCTGATGATTATTCATGATACCCAAGACTGGACACAGGCTGGACGAAAATCGAGACAGCAGGTGGTTGATCTGGAGAGACAGGAGAAGCAGGGTCCACATGATTCGCCGAAGTGTCATTCCTGTTCAAGCGTGGAGCAGGGGGCTGATCCCCAGGCAGGTCTCTTGTCTGTGGCCTTCTCTGTGCAGTGGGGTAGTCTGGCAAGGCCAGCATGGCATGGCCCAGGCCCAATGGAGAGGAATGCAGATTCAGTCCGATTAGGCTGGATAAAGCTTCCAGCAAGCAGAACACAGTTCAGACAGTGGGGAACCAAATCATGACCCACTTTCAATACATAGCACATTTACATGTAAAGGATTCTATGGTACCAGCAAGCAGAACACAGTTCACACAGTGGGGAGCCAAATCATGACCCACTTTCAATACACAGCACATTACATGTAAGGAAATTCTACTGTGCCAGGCAAACCACTCTCCGGTCACGATCGCAACGTCTCTGCACAAATCGGGGATTCAAAAGCAGCTGGAAATCCTGACAGGCCAATCGCATTCAGCAAATCTTCAGTCTTCTTCAGGTTAAAGCCTGGTCACAGTCCAATGGCTTAAATAGTCCTCACAACTCGGATTCAGTCTGAATAAACTCTATTTTCCCTTTCAGGGACAGCAGGCAGACTGGCAGGCCAAAACTCAGCCCTTTCACAGTTCTCCCATGCAAAACTACACAGAACTGCTGCTCAAAATCACGTGAGCTGTTACTTCTTCACTTCTCCGCACAAAACTGAAACTAGCTGCAGCAGCCTCGGAAATTCCCCAAGATCCAAAAGGTTTGGTTGGCTGATCCTTCTGTCAGTCACAACAAAGGCTCCCCCCCTTCAGGTGCAAAAAGGTGCAAAAAGCCCAAAACTACAATTCCTACAGATCTTGACTTCAGACAGCTCCTGTAGTCCAGCTCCATTTTAGGTCCCACCAGTACTGATTGGTTCAATTCTCAGTCCAGGACCAAGATATTGGAGATAAACAAAACAGTCCTTGCTGCAAAGAAGGCAGGTTAGACAAACTACATTATCATTATCACTCTAAATGATTTTCTGCAAATAGTTACATATTTCAACAGAGCTCCCTCTTAGATTACTTAGGACTGCAATCCAGGCAGCTCTTAAAGAGACAGTACACAGTGGCTATACAGGCACTCTCTGGCAATCACATTTAAACTGCTAAAACGCAGGACACCAGCCTAGCAGTGAGCATTTAAGCAAGCTCGAGGAAGACTTTTCGGGAACTCCCATTTGTAGGGGGGTTACAAACATCAATATTCTCACTAGTACTAAACAATATTAGCTCTAAGAGAGTGACGGCAGCAGCGACTTACCCACAATAATTCAGACCAGTCGCTAGTACCAGCTCCTTCCAAGAAGTAGAAAAGCTAAGCCGGGGAGCTTCTCAATCAACTTTACCAAAGGCCTACACTAAAATATACAATCAGTAGGAGGACTCCTAACATTTACAAATAATCAATAATAAAGAGGCATTATCAAAACTAAAAACAAGCTAGCTACACAGTTGGTCAGAATGATAAAATATTTCTTCTGAGTGGCACTCGCACCACTCACACTTGCGCCCGAGCACTTGCAATTCAGTCAGGCACGAGCTTTTATGTTATGCAGCTCCTCCGCTTCTTGCCAACACGACCTATGAGCTTGCCACTGATCTCCCCTCAACAACATTTTGTGTCGAAAGATGAAAGGCACGGGGGCTAACTGAATGCAGAAATCTGAATCTGGTGACTGAAAGTTCAGTTTTAAACACAAAATGAAACAGTCACAGTCACAAGGAGACGTTCTTTACCCTTCGGCAGACAGTTCAGTGACAGCAATCAGTTCAGTGATAGCAGATCACAGGAGGCAGGTAGATGGAAACACCACTTGTGAGTTTCAGTCAGGCACAAGCTTTTTTGTTATGCAGCTCCTCCCCTTCTTGCCAGCATGACCAGTGAGCTCACTGCTGAGCTCCCCTCAACAACGTTTGGCATAGAAAGATGAAAGGCACAGAGGCTAACCACATGCAGAGATCTGAATCTGGTGACTGAAAGTTCAGTTTTAAACACAAGATGAAACAATCACAATCACAATATGTGCTTTACCCTTCCGCAGACAGTTCAGTAACAGCAATCAGTTCAGTGATAGCAGATCACAGGAGGCAGGCAGATGGAAAGGCGACACTGACAAACCTCTGAAATGCCGTTCATCGTAACAAAATGTTTCTTGCACACTTGTGAGCAAACATAAAAATGTTTCTTTAGTTAAAAGTAAAGGGCTGGTGGGTAGTGTCACAAACTCACTCCTGGGGTCAGGCCCTCTGCTACCAGAGTGCCTAATCTTTAAGTGTGATTTATGAACAGGGGACAAACAGAGACACCCTCCTGTTTGTTTTGGGTCCAAGCAACTACCAGTCTCAAGTCCTGCGGTCAATTATGCACCCTTTTTAGCGAGCACATCCAGGCAACATGCCCAAAGATCACATTCTCTTCGGGGAAAGCAGTGCAATATACTTTGCCCAGCGTACATACAACCAGCCTTGGTCACAACCCCACTTTCGACTCAATTGAGATGCTGCTACTTTTCTTACCTTGCTGGGTCTTTGCACAGACCCTTGTTAGCGTGGCTGCATATGGTGACACTATAAGCATTTAACAGCTGTGTTAGAATATTAAGACTGTTCCACCATTCATACTCAAAATGAGCAAATGTCTCTGGCAGGTTTAAAGAAAACCAAATTTACTAAAACTAAAAATAGTAAAATACAGTACATCAAACAGAACATATACATAATGATTACAGTCAGAAAGAAATGGACAATTACAAAACAAAGCACCTTGTAACTGAATTAACTAGTTCTAGCTCAGTTTCAGTTGACAAATGATTTGTGCTGTTACCTATTGTATCTTGGCAGAAGTGCCCCTTAGAGGTCCAGAACAAAAAAGTGGCAGTTCTTTCAGCCAGCTTGATAATATCAGAGGCCAAAATGTCCCTCCCATCCTGTTATGTCACAGCTCTGGGCTGGTGGCATGAGGTCACTCTTAGTCCAGTAATTAATTGATCAGTCACATGCCCCTGCACACTGCTAAACATTCCACTTAAAAAAAATATACTTCCTAACTAGTGAGCCACAGAGCATTCTTTATGATAGGTTAGAAATACCCCTTTGATCTTTCAGAGAAGGTTATGATCATGAAAATGGGGTACCGATGCAGTAATAAATTTCAACTGTGTATAACAGCTAGTAAAATATAATATTAGCTGGAGTTTTATATTGCTTTGTAGGTGATCCTGTGTAGGGATAGAAAACACAAAATAAAATTCCTAGCACAAGCACAGTTTTTTAACATTTAGTACAATACCCTAAACACTGATGTTTTTTTCTATGTTGAAGTGTGACATGGAAGACCATATCAGCTTTGCCCGTGTTGCATATCCATTTAATCACTTTCTCCCTAATAAAATTACTTCTGAAATTAAACTGTGGTCTTGTGTCTATTTATTTTCTTTGTGGGCTTGGTAGTTTGTATTTACATTTAAATCAGGGGCACAGAAAACACTGTGGTGTTCGTGCACTTCTATGTCCATTTCAGCAGGCAGTACAGTTTTAAAATATACAGTGCAGGGTAGTCTTTTTTCATTTATTTAAAAAAAACCTTTCCATTTATCCTGGCTCACTCCTTTGAATTTGATGCTTTGGCCTTCTGTGAGCCCAACCCCCATGTTACAACACACAACCTTTGACCCAGACCGACCGTGGCATATATGTTTTCCGAACATACATGCGCCACTGTCTGGAGCCGGGAACCCTTTTTCAGTACCTGCGGGAATCCCGTACGGTGACATACTGTAGGTGTGTGGCTAAAGCAGCTTTAAAAGCTGCTGTTTTGCAGTCTGGAACCCTTCTTGCTTCAGCAACATCACCTCAGGACATTGTAGAGTCCTTTACTGTGACCCCATTAACAAATGCCACAGAACAGCTGTGCACACAAACGCCACACGGTATTTGCATTTTTCATCAATCCCCTAGCAAACCAAGAGCAAATCTGAGCACCCAGATGATTGAGCCTTTTACTCTGATTTCTGTCTTTACCTGCATTGGTGAGTAGGTCTCTACATTAATGCTATTTGTGGGTAATTAAAAAAGAAATATGTGAAGAGACACCAAGCTTCTTTGTGTCTTTGTACATATGCCACAATCTGCAGTGGTGTCTCTGTACATATGCCACAGTATGTAATGGTGTCTCTGTACATATGCCACTGATGTTTGTGTATCACTCAGAAATACAGCACAGAGGGGCTAATTTGTGTATGTTTGAGCTAAAATGCAATATATATTTGTGTGCTACTCTGGGGCTGACAAAGCACACCTGAGCAGTACTAATTTACAGGAAAAAAATTTATTTACCTGACTTTAAAGTGAATTATTTCTCTACTCTCTGTGCTACAATTTTGTGTGCTCATGTAAATTTTGTTACTTACCAGCATGATGTCCAAGCGAGCTGGTCAAGCACATCTGGGCAAATTAATTTAAAAGTGCAGCCTGCAAATTCTGGTTCTTTGTCCAGGTGTGTTTGCTCAGAGACACCCGGCCATCTTGGGCACCATGTGGCCTTGGTTTGTGGTGGCTTATGGGGTTGGGGGGTGGATTGTACTGCTTGCCTCTGTTTTGTTGTGTAAATGTTTATTCTCATGTTATGTGCCAGCATGATGTCCGACTGTGGCTGGGCAAGCATACCTGGACAAATTAATTTAAAAGTGCAGCCTGCAAATTCTGGTTCTTTTTCCAGGTGTATTTGTTCAGAGACACTAGCATCCATAAACTCAACAGACCCAACTTCTTGTCTGGAGAGCTGGATTGTACTGAATTTGCCCTTGTTTTGTTGGAAATGTTGATTTTTGATGTTGCTTGCCAGTATGCTGGCTGACTGTCAATGGGCATGCACACCTGGGGAACCAAACTCTTCCCCAAAAAAATCTAGGAAACTCTGGCCTTTCTCCAGGTGTGTTTGCTGAGAGACGTTCAGTCATCTTGTGCACCATGCAGCCTTGGCTTGTGGGGCGGGGGGGGGGATGAATTGCACTGTTTACCCTTGTTTTATTGCAGAATGTTGTTTTGGATGTTACTTGCCAGCATGATGTCCGACCGTGGCTGGGCAAGCACTCCTGGGAAAATTAATTTAAAAGTGCAGCCTGCAAATTCTGGTTCTTTGTCCAGGTGTGTTTACTCAGAGATGCTCGTCCATCTTGCGCACCATGCGGCCTTAGCTTGTGGTGGCTTGTGGGGGTGGGGGGTAGATTGTACTGCTTGCCTCTGTTTTGTTGTTTAAATGTTTATTTTCATGTTATTTGCCAGCATGATGTCCACCCATGACTGGGCAAGCATACCTGGGCAAATTAATTTAAAAGTGCAGCCTGCAAATTCTGGTTCTTTTTCCAGGTGTGTTTGCTCAGAGATGCTCGGCCATCTTGGGCACCATGCAGCCATGGCTTGTGGGGGAAGGGGGGAGATTGTACTGCTTGCCCTTGTTTTGTAACCGAAATGTTGATTTTGATGTTATTTGCCAGCATGATGTCTGACCATTGATGGCCAAGTACACCTGGGCAAATATAAAAGCTTAGTTTTGTGTTAAATTAAAAAGAAAAAATATGGGCCTGCCACTCTTTGTTCCAGTGTGTTTGGTCATAAACGCTCGTCCGTCTTGTGCACCATGTGGCCTTGGTTCATCTTCTTTTCTTCAGCTCATCGGCACAGTCCATTGTACTGTGTAGCATGTGTAGCCTCCCAGGTACACCGTATCCAGTGGAATGTGCAGCTCCATCAGACACCATCTAGCGACTTTTCTTCAGTTCCTCATCCTGTGTACCATGTGAGACCTTTTTGGTGCAGTCAGTCATATTGTGTAGAATATGCAGCCTCCCAGATATACCGTATCCAGTGGAATGTGCAGCTCCATCATTAAGCCATCTAGCGACTTTTGTTCAGTTCATTATCCTGTGTACTATGTGTGACCTTGCGCAGTCCATCGTATTGTGTAGCATGTGCAGCCTGTACACCTTATCCAGTGGAATGCGCAGCTTCATCAGTATGCCATCTAGAGTCTTTTCTGCAGCTCAATATACTGAGTGCGAAACCTTTTCAGCACCCTTCTTGTTTGCTGCAGTATTACTCGATTTGCATGGAACACTCATGTTCTGCTGTTTCCTCAGATCTGAAAACTGATTGTCTTCAACTTTCTTTTATTTTAAGCTATGAACAGCCAAAGGAGAAGACCATGTGTGTCTGCAAACACACTGCTGAAAGTTGCAGTAATTTCAAGGCCTCTCTGTGTGAAAGAAAGATCACGCCATTATAGAGAGAGAAGATGAAGGCTGACACCAGTCGTTATGAAGAATATAAACAGAAATCCATATCCTGTGCAAAGGCCAACAGGAAGAACATGAATGAAGAGCAGCGTGCTATCCATTGAGAGAAAGAGAAAGAGTTTCTTAGGCAGTACCGACTGAAGCTTAAGGAAAAGAAGACCTTGGAAAGTGTGCAGTCACCAGAGCCATCCAAAAGAACCACCAGAGCCGAGGAAGAAAAAAAGAAGAAAGTGCAAAGAAGAAAGTGCATGAAAAATGGAGGTAGCAGAAAAAAGAGCAGTGTGTAGCAATAATGGCACAGAAAAGAAGATGGATAAATGAAAGAAGGCATGAAAAGTACAATGCGTAACATGCAGCAGAAATGTCTGAAAATGCCATCACCACCAGCACCCCCACAGAGACACTAGCAATGATGCCACAACCAAGTTTCAACCCTGTTGCAACTGATCCCCATTCAGCAAATACTATCAGGAAAGCAGTGCTAAGGCCACATGGAAGTTTATCACGATCCCCATCCCACTTTGCTGCCACAGTTGCCTGCCTTGTCCATTCTGCATCACCAGCCAAGAAGGCAGCATTGGCAAAATAGAACCTCACTTGCCATACAAACCTGCAGGAAAAATTGGTGGAAGTGATGAAGGAGAAACTGAGCACTCTAAAATGCACCAAAAAGCCTGAGGGAAGACAATTAAGATGAGAATTAATAAGTTTGTTGTCAATTCTGAAAAAATATAATTTGCTATGAATTGCAAGCAATACCTTGGACATCAGTTTGACCAGGATAATGGCCATATCAAGGGTCATTAAAAAAGTCTCATACAAATCTGCATTGCCTGGTGAAACTGTCCAACAAGTGAGGGACTTCTACGAAGGGGTAGCCACGCCACTGTCTCACGAGAAAACATTCTCCAAACGAATAGGCAAAACAAAGTAATTCCTGGCAAAATCCCTATCTGTACTGTATGCAGACTTCTGCATGGAACACCCAGAAGTATCAACTGGAAGAAGTAAGTTTACTACTTTGTGGCCACAGCACATACAACTTGCAAGGGAACAGAAGCTGGAGCAGTGCCTCTGTGAATACTGTGCCAATGCAGAATTAAAGCTTACATAGAAACATAGAAGTTGATGGCAGATAAGGACTGCAAGGCCCATCCAGTCTGCCCATTTCTTTTTCTACCTTATAAATGTGCCATCGGCCTTTGCTCTGTCAGTGGTCTATCTATTCATACTCATCTGTATTGCTCCCTAATGCCTATTCCATTCCTGTTTGAAGCCCTGCACTGTGTTCATAGCCACCACTTCCTGAGGTAGGCCATTCCATGCATCCATCACCCTTTCTGTGAAAAAGAATTTCCTCACATTCCCTCTTAATCGGCCTCCCTCTAGTCTCATGCTGTGTCCTCTTGTCTTGCTATTTCATTGAACCATGCTGCTGATACACATCACGCACTGGACTGTCGAGTGCCAAATATTTATGATATGGTGGCAATTATGTGCAGAAGGGTACCGGGACAAAAATTTTACGGAAAAGAATGTGTTGAAAAAACTTGTGACAGTTGTAGCACCAGTGTGTTTGAGGACAGATTTGCTGACCTCCTGAAATGGCATGGACAGGATACAGTGGGGTGGCAGCCGTGGGAGACCATAAAAGTGACTCTTAACAATGGGTAAACTAAGTCCCGTAAAGTACTGAAAACAAAGAAAACAGCACTTTCTAATTTTGTAGGAATCATGAACGAAGACTTCACATTTCTGGGGCATCGCCTGCACATGGCATCATGGCAGCAACACCAATTCAAAATATTGTCCAAAAATATGCCTGACAGATAGGTCCACATGGTTTTGGACTTCGCTGAGAATTATGCTTGCAAATATCAAGACGAAGTGCAATCATGTCACTGGCATCACGAGCAGGCCACTGTACACCCGGTGGTTTCCTGCTACCAATGCAAACACTGTCAGGGAATCCTTGGTTTTCATTTCAAGTGACATGAAGCATGACCACAATGCCACGCATCATTTCGTGAAACTGGCAAACACACACCTTCAAACCGTTTGGGTCATAACCATCACTAAGGAGATGCAGTTCACAGATGGCTGTAGTAGCCAGTATCAATCTAAGTCTGCCTTCTATGACATTTCACAAGCGCACACAAAATATGGCTTCCCCATTGAACGTGCCTTTTTTGGATCCTGCAATGGAAAAGGCCCATCTGATAGTGAGAGAGTGGGGTCATCAAATCAACGGTAACTAAGTCAGTGACATCAAGGCTAGCAGTCATATCCTCAGTGAAGAAACTCTTTAAATACTGCAAAAAAACCCTAACAATGCAGCCTATTGATGATGGATGCAAACATTCCTTAAGAACATTCCTTTGGGTGACTGACAATGAGATAATTAAGCCAGAAGGACCCGTTCTTTAAACTGTACAGGGGGCATGCAAAATACAGGGTGTCAGGTCAGTTGCCAATGGTATTATTGTATTCAGGGATTACAGCTGTTTCTGCACTGCATGCAGGATTGATGGAGTGTTTGAAAATGCCTGCCATGTGGGTCCGTGGATGGAAAAGATACTGAGAGAATCCCCTGGTGTTAATAGAAAGTGGGACAACGACTTCTGGTTCTGGTTGCTTGAGAGATGGAAGCCTAGGCAGAGAGCTCCCGACAGAATAAAAGTCAATCCATTGGAATCCAGCTCCAAACTGTACAAATCCTGCCAAAACCTTTAGCAAAAGGAAAGCTTGCAATGCCTCCTAAATCGAAATACAAAGATGGTGGTTCGTACTCACACCCAAAACTGAAATTTCCATCACAGGGTGCATCGCCACAGGCCGTGATATGAGCCAAGATAGCAGAACTAATTAACCAAACCCCTGTGGCTACAAATAATAAAATGGAAGGAGAACTCACAATTACATCAAAAACCCTTTACAGCAAATGAATGAAACACTCACCAGACTAGAACAGAGAGCCAAGGAAGACGGACAAAGTATAACTGACTTGGCGGAATGCACGGATCATCTTGAGGAGTCTATGACAGAATATACCAAAGTATCTGACGTTCATAATGCTGCCCTAAGAGACCTTCATCATAAAGAACTGCATCTGCAACAGCAATTAGAAGATCTTGAGAATCGGAACAGACGCAACAACTTGTGTTTACATGGCCTCCCAGAGAGCACTGAATCAGGGCCCATGCTACAGTTTATGGATAGTTTCCTAAAAGAGTTCCTGGATCTAGAAAAGGAGAGAGATTTTGGAATCATTCGTGCTCATAGGTCCCTGGTGGATAAGCCTAAAGACCCTAAAGCATGTCCTCGTTCAATAATCACGGCGTTTGTGGACTTTAGAACCAAGGAAGAAATAATCTAGATGGCCTGGGCCAAGAAGCAAATTTTATTCGATGGCGCACGTCTTTTCTTTGATCAAGACTATGCCCCCAAACACTAGCACATAGACAAAAAGCCTATAGTATAGTCAAACTGATTAGACAAGCCAGTTTCCCTGCACGGCTCGAATACCCAGCAAAAATAAAAATAAATACCCCAGAAGGCTGGCAAAAGTTCCAAGATGTAACCAAAGCAATCTCTTGGGCCAAAGCACAAGGAATATTGATTCCAGCAGAGGGTGCTGAAGATATAGAGAGAGCCCTTTTAAAGAAACCCTGGCAAATGAAAGGAACAAAGAATACCAAGTCACTGCGATTAGGGGACTCTAACTCAGTGTGGGACAGTGTGTACAAAAACGTAGTCCCACAGCCCACTTCATCTTCGGCAGCCCTATCTACGGAGATGTCCCCCAACGAAGCGACAATGTCTAATGGCTGAGTACCTTCCGGTTAATATGTCAATTAACCTCGCTGACAATGGCCAAGCTGTTTTGAACTTAAGGCCAAGGGTTTAGGGTCTTAAAGCTAGATAGAGAGTTCAGGTTTCGGGGTTCCGTCTCGGGCTCAGTTTGATCCATACCAAGGAGGGAGGGAGAAATATGGACCCGAAACCTAATGGTGAACTTGTCTTTGACTTTTAAAGGACTCAGTGGGGTATTCACCCCAGGTTTAATGCGGGCCTCAGGACCTTTTTTTTTTTTCCTTTTTTTCCATTTAATAAATAGGCCCAAATTTAAATAGAGCTTGAGATCTTTTTTGACCAGATGGTTTGTTAAATAATTATAATTACTAATGAGGTTTAACCCAAGTGCAATTCATATATTTGAAGGTACAGGGTACAGATGTTATAGTAACTCTTCTTACAGGGTTTAAATGTTAGATTTGTTTAATAGTTGGGGAATGGAGCTGGTACCAATGGGTTGACTAAGTGGGATGGGGGGTTAGGGCTCCAGTCGGCCCTTGGGGGGGCCCGGTTGGGTGGGCAGAGCCTGAGATAACAACTGGGGACAGTAGTCCTTGATTCTGGCTGAGCAGCTAACACTGTTGTTAACCCGTAGTGAGCGGGGCCTGCGCCTCCCTTTGTGAATCCTCGTGGGGCTCCCTTGAAAGGACTCACACATAACATAGACTGGGGTGGAGGACAGTATCTGGAGGATGAATTCACCGTTCACCACCCAAGATGGTAAAGTTCTTGATGTAAGCTTTTTTATGTCAGGCTGAAGAGTTTGAAATATGGGAATTTTTTTTTAGGTGGTCTGGAAGGGGTGTGCTGAAGGGTGCCCCCAGCTGGCTTGCTGCAAACAAATAGAGATATAACTGATTGGTCTAAGACAGCTCGGTGGCGTTGTCCTGGGATCTGTCTCTCCCTCAGGGCTGTGATGTTCAATACTGATTAACAAGCTTAACTAAGTCTGTCCGAGAGGTGAACCTTTGAGGATTTGTCGAGGTGGAGGAGGAAAATGGGTCTTGCCATTTGAGGGTTGATGATGTGTGGCCTGCGATGCTGAGGGTGGGGGTTCACCCAACCAGTTAGAAGTCCCTATGGTCTTAGATCAGGGGGAGAAAAGGAGAATGTTCTCTTGGAATGGCAATGGAATGGTGCCTCGGGCCTGCCTGCGGTGCCGGGTGGCTCCCGTCTCCCCATGTGGTGAGGGGATGGTGCTGCTTTTCCCAGCCCCCAAAGGACACCAATACAATAAAATAATACAACTAAAGCAGTTAGTCGGGTCTCTGCTTTAGACTGACAGATAATTTCGTGAGCAGCCAGACATAACCTAGTTGGGTCATCCCACCACTTTTGAAGTGTGGATGGGTCCTGACAGGGAGACTAGAGAGATAGTCCTCTGCCACACCTCGTTGATGAGTCCCAAGATGTGGACCAAGGTATATACACACCTTGAAGTCACCTTATTGTTTTTTGTACTGCCCACAAGGCAGTTTGTATATAGTTCTAATATGTTTATGTTTTATGATGTTGTCGTCCAATCTACCCATTTATTTTTACAGGCATCTAGGAATGTGAAGATGATTCTATATGGTATTAGCTTGACAACATGGCAGACCTTAAGATAATTTCTTGGAATGTTGGGGGTATAAATAGTCTTGTCAAGAGGGCCAGGATCATATAAGAGCTACGGCGGCAACGTGCTACTGTAGCATTTCTACAGGAGACACATTTGAGTCAGGTTGAACACAGAAAGTAACGCAGGGGTGGGTAGGGGAGGTGTATGCTGCTGACTATAAACAACAGATCAACTGAAAGGGAACAGCTATATTGATTAGAAGAGATGTTCCTCTCACAGTCTCTCAGACTGCTATAGATATATAAATAAGGAAGATTTGTGAGATTAAGGGGAGAATATATGGGTCAGAAGTGTGTGTTTCTGAATCTCTATGCTCTGAATGAGGAACAAGACAGGATACCCTTCCTAACTAAAACACTGACATAGTCTATAATAGACCCTAACAGCATAATCTTTATAGGGGGGGACTTTAACTCAGTACTGGATCTTGGCTTAGACAGAGTATGCTCTAAATCTGTAGGTCCAGCCAGATCCAGTAAAACACTAGTTAGATTATGCTTAGAGTTTTCTTTGGTAGATGCCTGGAGGTTCATAAATCCCAAAAATAGAGACTATACTTTTTATTCCCCAAAATACAAAATGTATTCCAGGATAGATTTTTTGTTAGTATCAACCAACGTTCTACCTTAACTTTTGGGGGCAAATACAGGACACATTTCTTTATCCGACCACGCTACCACATCCCTGGAGATAGCCCTGACACCAAAATCCCCTGAATCCGTGTGGCACCTTAATATGAGTTTATTGAATCACAAAGAATTTAAACATTTAATAAACCAATCAATGAAACAATACTTGAAGGTTAACTTGGCGGATGGCACGGAGGCAGGGATCAGATGGGATGCTCTTAAGTGCTACTTAAGGGGTATTATAATATCCTACTCCTCTAGGTATAAGAAAGCAAAAATGAAGGAATGTCTGGATTTAGAAAAAAATATTTTGCAATTAGAAACAATACATAAAAGAACTATGGAGCATCACACAAAGGAGGCACTAGATAGGGTCGAAGCCAAATTAAATACAATTTTAGATATGCAAGTGGAGGGACAACTCTGCTACACCAAGCAAAAATTATTATGAACACAATAACAGAGCGGGGAGACTTCTGGCGTGGCAGCTCCACAAGGAGAGAACATCTCGGGCAGTTCCCAAGGTTTGATCGGAAGTGGATAAAGCTCTATTCTGGTCCCCACATCTGATTATGGCTCAGTTTCAAAAATATTACACTAATTTATACCAAGCAGAGAGAGGTCCAGAGCATCTCGAAGGTATTTAAACTTTTCTTAATAAAATCCACTTCCCCACTTTATCAGTAGAACAAAGACTGGGATTAAAGGCTCCCATCTCCAACACAGAGATAATTAAAAAAATCAAACAATTAAAAAATGGGAAAGCCCCAGGGATGGACAGTTATGTGGCAGACTTCTACAAGGCTTTCATGGAGCCTTTAGTGGAAGTATTGTCTCACACATATAATGAATTATGGGAGGGTGAGTGGGCGGCTCCTCGATCCTGGAATCAGGCTCAAATCTCAGTCATCCTTAAACTTGGCAGGGACCCGGAGGACTGTAGGTCTTATCATCCCATTTCCCTACTCCCAGTGGACCTAAAAATTTTTACTGGAATTATGGCGGATCGGCTACAGTTAGTAGTACGTTCCCTAGTCCATAGGGAAAAAACAGGCTTCATATCAGGCCGATGTTTGCAGGATAACATCCGACGCCTGCTAAATATAATTTCAGCTCACAAAAATACACATTACTTCCAATTGGCCATCAGCATGGACGCGGAAAAAGCTTTTGACAGGGTCGACTGGGTGTTCTTAGAGGAAACCCTGAAAAGGTTTGGACTAGGGGCAAATTTATTGACAGCAGAAAGGCATTGTACAAAGCTCCAGAAGCCAGAGTCAAAGTAAATGGCCATCTTTCAGAGAGGTTTCCCCTATTGTGTGGAACAAGGCAGGGCTGTCCCCTCTCCCTGCTCCTCTTCACTTTATACCTTGAACCATTGGCAATAGTTGTCAGAACTAACCCTCAAATCAAAGGGGTAGAAGTAGAGGAGCACACCCAAAAAATTTCCCTCTATGCGGATGACTCCCCTTTTTTTTTATTTCCCACCTGGAAACTTCAGTTCCAGCTCTCCTTCAGACTCTTGACGAATATGGCGCTTTGGCAGGTTACAAAATGAACCTCTCTAAATCAGAAACCCTTGTCCTGAATGGTTCCCTACCCAAAGCTTTTAAGTGGGTCTTCCCTTTTGCCTGGCCAAAGAAAAACATGGTACGCTATCTTGGTATAATAATCTGAATAGATTTGTCCCTATTATACAAAAATAATTATCTGAAATGATTTCAGTCCCTTCAGGCAGACATGGGCAGATGGTGGCTATTACCCTTGACAGTATATGGGAGAACTCAGGTTCTTAAAATGAATGCCTTACCTAGGTTTCTTTTTGTTTCAAACTTTCCCAATACAACCTCCCAGAGAATTCTGGGTGAATCTTCAAAAGGAGACACAGAGATTTATATGGCATGGGAAAAAAATGAGATTGGCTAAACACATATTACAGGCACCCAGAGAGAAAGTGGTTTGGGCCTCCCACACTTTTATTTTTATTTCTTGGTGGCCAGGGCAGCTCAATTGTGCACCTGGGCTAAACATAGGGAGGTCTCGGGGTGATACAATTTGGAGGAGCCTGACTTAAAGACTGGGCACTTTGGGCCCTCCTTACAAATTGTATTCCTCTAAATGTGTTAAGATCAGTGACAAACCTTTGGATTTGCCACTGTTTATTAGTTCTTAGAAAACTCAGAAAGTTCACCCAAACTCCAGTGGGTCCTGGTTCATTACTGCTAATTCGTTTTGAACCACAGTTCATCCCACCCAGGTTAGACACAGGTTACAGATACTGGGCTGCACACCACCTCTCTATGTTTGCACAGTGCATAAATAATGACTATTGCTGGTTTTTCACATAGTTAACTGAAAAATTTCAACTCCGTAAGGCAGATCAATTTAGATATTTTCAAGTCCGACACTTTATTCTCTATGAGAACAGAATGCAAACAATAAACAGAGAAAAAAAACTGCTTGAAAATTACTTTTATTTTCATATAACTGTAACCCCTCACCCCTGCCTTTTTTGCAAAACAACAGGTGGCATGCTGTTGAAGCTGACAGCAGTACCTGGTGGGGACCTGGGTTCGGGGAGGATGCGGTTACTCAGCACAGGGGGACCTAGGTTTGGCTACTCTGTACAGGAGCACCCAAGTAAATCCAAACACAGGAAGCAATAACTGTAATGTCCAGAACCAGGAATGGAATTCTTCAGTGTGGCTTTTATTCACATCCAAGCTGAACAAACAAAGCATAGACGGACCTCCACGGGGCTACATTTCCTGGTAATGCAGATTAGAGAATACAGAACACTTTATCACCATTTCCATCCCTCAGGCTCTGAACCCACCAGGCACACAGCCTGGACTTGCACGCAGCTTAGGTTACATAGCCCAACTTGTACACACTTGGGTTTTCCCCACTGGCCCGTCTCCCCCGCCGGCCACATGATGCGTGGTCCATTGGAAGAATGAACCAATTATCCCATTCGCATGGTCCATTGGAAGAATGAACCAATTATCTCATTTGCATGGTCCATTGGAAGAATGAACCAATTATCCTGTCTGTGGTCCATTGGAAGAATGAAACAATTATCCTGTCCTGGCTCCCTACACCACACTAGAGTCTACGACTCCTAGAGAGAATTTTCCTTACAACCCCACATCTGGGTACTTCCCCCATCACTGGCCAAGTGCGTGAGGCAAAGTAAAAAACCACAGAAGAAATCCGTAGAGGTGGACCTGGTTACTAAAGATGGGGGGCCACCCACCTCCAGCTCCCACAGCCCATACCCGGCCATTTCTCTGGAAAAACTGAGCAATTCCTTTGCTGAACTTATAAATGTAGATCAAGGGTAGACGTATGTCACATCACCGCTACATATTATCTGCATCTCACAAAACTCTGGGATTTGACGCTACTTTTACTTGCTTGGCCCATTTTTCTAGGCTTCCCAATATGTAGTTCAATCCTAGATTTTCACAATAAGTCCCAGGGTGAAGAAAACATATGCCCTTTAGCCAGAGCAGACACTCACCCTTAGTTGCAGGTGCCCCACAGGCTTACTCACAAATCTTCCATCTTCCAAAATAAAATCCTGACTAACACAGGCAGCTTTTTCCTCCACTGGCAGAATTAAGGGATTGCCCCAGGAATCTGCTGGGAATCTTTACATCCCCCCCGGAGGGAGGGGGCACTGAGACCCGAAAACAGCGGTCTCCACCACTTGAGTACAAACTTCACTCCCTCAAGCCAAACTGCAGACTCTCACTTCACTTACTGAAGACAAACTGGACACTACCTTTGAAAATTCCCAACGTTCTATCTAACTCCCTTTGGTGCAGATTCCAATGTGGCTTATGCAGCTGCAAAAGTTCTATTGGTGATGTCATCCCTCAGTCTCAGCCGAGACTGAGAACAGAGTGAGACAGTGTGAAACCCATTTAACTGGAGTTTCACAAGCTGCCTTCCCTGCCTACCACTAGGTCTTACTGGGATTCTAGTAAACCCGGATAACAAGGGGGTTACATAACAATTAAAGATGGTTTGCGTCCCCTCTCCCAGCTTTATAAAATTTTGATTAGCACCATCAACACTGGTTTAGACCAGGAGGCGAAACAGAGATGGGAGGATGAGTTATATATTTCAATTTCCCAAAATATTTGGGACAAGAGATTAAGCAGAGGGTGGCAGGTTTCCAGTTCTTCTACTTGGAAAGAATTCAATTGGAAGATGCTTCTAAGATATTTCCTCACTCCTTCTACAACACGGCATTTCAGTTCATAACAGTCAGATCTATGTTGGAGGGGCTGTCAGGTTAGGGGATCTCAAACACATATTTTCTGGGAATGTCCTGTTTTGCTTCCATTCTGGAGGGAGGTATATGATCAAATACAAACCATTACAGGTCAACACATCCCTTTCCCAGGAGAGTATCAGATTCTAGGACTTCCGACCTTACTTACAGGGCCAGGACAATCAAGGACACTGCCCCACTTGATGAGGGTGGCAGCTTTGAAATCAATCACATCAAGGTGGCTTCCCCCCTCCCTCCCACAATGGAAGATTGGAGGTCTAGAATGAATCAGTTAAAAAGAATGGAACATATTACCTATACCTTGAGACAAAGTCAGGAGAAGTTTATTAATATTTGGTCTCCATGGCACCATCATATGCAGGGTCTACAAGAAGCCCCTTAAAGAAATATGGGGGAATTTGTTGCAAGCTAGTAGATGGCAGCAGGGGTTAAGTATCCTTAGATGCCTAAGTTCATTTAGATTATGTGTAGTTGGACATATTTTATATTTTATAGTTTAATTTGTTTATTTTAAATCAGTTGATGGGAAAAGAGAGTTAATAAGAACAGCTACTGTGTCAGAGGTGGGTTTCAATTTATGTATCACTTGTAATCTTTTCCTTGATAAGATAAACTGTACAGTGACTGTATCTCTTGAATATGTTGAGATGTTTTGCCAATCAGATAAAAAGCTTGTAATTAAGGATAATCAAACAGTTGTCATGGTCATCTGATATACAATAAACTTGAAGTGGGACAACATGGTGCCATCAACTACAGCTGTACAAATTGATAGTGCCCATGCTATGGAACTACTTCCTGTCAACTGAACAGAAGGTGGAATTATTTTAATTTTTTATTTGTTTATTCTTTTTGCATCAGTGTGGGGGTGCAGCAGTCACATGGCCCACACATGAATGATGACCATGAAAACATACAGAGACGTTGAGTTTTCAGTGGGCCACTGAACATGTATGGGAAGTCACCTTTTTAACTGACACCTGAAGAAGCATTGACAATCCAAGAGAAATATGACAAACTGAAACAAAAGTGGAATTAAGGATTGCAGGCTACCTTGGGCATAAAATGGACAGTATTGATATTATTTGGATATTAAAGAGATAAACAATATAAATGCATTGCTTACTGTTCTTTCCATAGTTAAAGTTATTGTTTAAAGTTTTTCCTCTTACTTAGATTTATTCCTTAGTTTTTCATGGCTTTTGATTTATTGCTTAAAGTTTTTCCCTTAGATTCATTGCTTAGTTTTTCACATAGCTTAGAGCTTTTTATGTACTTAGATTTATTGCTTAAAGTTTTTTTATGTACGTAGTAACTATTACATTTTTTGCAATGTTTGTCATGCTATTTTATGAATTTGATTGTTAGTAAACTTTTTTTTATCGTGCAGCAGCTGTTTTGCTTCCTTTGTACATGCATCACAAATGTTTAGTGTCCAATGTACATACACCACGAGGAGCATTCTTGTTGCCAGGTATCTTTAAGGCAGTTCCGTTATCACATGCCCACTTTTAACCAGTTTGATCATTTTATTTCAGAACACATTGGAATGTATAAATTTGTTTATTAGTAACATTTGTTTTCAATTCAGCAGTCTTCTAGGAGACATTTTGGAGGATGCGGTGTTGTCCCATCTGCAGGCACCTCTCTGGGCTGAGGGAGGAGATTGCTCATCTCCAGACTAAGTTGGTCAGGATTTGGGGGACCTCCTTTCCCACCCAGGGACCACCAGGGCCACCGCCACTGCTTCAGAGGTTGCCATGAAAGAGGAATGGTTGGACCACAGTGGGCTCAGGGAGTGTGAGGGTGGTGGAACAGAGGCACATCCCTCCAGTTGTACCTTTCCACAATTTATATGCCATTCTGGCAGAGTGTGGTTCCTCTATGGAGGCACCCACAGTGGAGATCAAGGAGGATGCTGGGAACCTCCACAAAGGAGACCCACAGAAGGGTGGCATGGGACCCCACAGGGAAAGGAAACAACTCCTGGTGGGGGACTCCATTATTAGAAGGGTAGAACTGGGGGAGGGAGGGGAGAGGGAGGTAAGGTGCCTGCCTGGTACCATGGCTTGGAGGGACAGGATTGAATCCTCAGGATCACGGGAGCAGCTGCATAGGGGAGGGAGTTGGAAGTCACTGTCTACCTAGGAACAAATGACCTGGCTGGGAAAGGGATCAGAGTAGTGCAGGAGGAGTTTGTGGAGTTGGGGAGGGGCCTTAGGCAAGTAGCATGCACGGTAACCTTGTTGGAGATGTTTCCTGTCTATGGTATGGGTGAGGCTAGGGTGCTCCGCACCATGGGATTCAGTCAGTGGTTGAAAAACTGGTGCACAGCTCAGGGTTTTGGCTTCACTGGGGACTGAAGGTCCACCTGGAGGGGTGCAGGCCTATACTAGCGGGATGGTCTGCATCTGTCCAGGAGGGGAACCAGGATACTAGGTGATAGGTTTAAATGCTTCTTTATATCCATTGGTCCCTCCCCCTCCCAATCCCTGCCCCACATCCAGATACAGTTTCCCTAGTGGTTAGTGGTCCTCCTCCCCCATCTGATCCTTGTTCCCCATTTGACAAGACCAGTCCCACATAAAACACAGCTCCAGATCCCTGTCCTATCTTGCAATCTCTGCCCCCCCCACGTCTCTCCTTCTTTGGTGACAAGTGGCTCCTTCTCCCTGATCCGCTTGTATATATACACAAGTAAATCCTGGTGTCTATTGTCCCCCATGATTGCTGGCCCAAGCATAACACATACATTCCCTGGCAACTAGTGGCCCCCAATCCCTGGCAGGTGGTGTCCCATCACCCTGCTCCCCCCATCACGTACCTGAGCTGGTGACTAGCACAACCCTTCTCTCTCTCTCCCACCCACGGATTCAGCCGCCGACTGAGCTGTCAGTCAGCCGCATACTGTTGAGTACATGTTCACTGATTGACAGCTCACTCTGCTGTCAATCAGTGAACATGTACTGTATACAGTACGCCTCACTGACAGTTCAGTCAGCAACTGGTTGTGGTGGAGAGAGAGGAGAGCTGTGCTGGTTGCTGGCTTGGGTTCGGGGTGGGGTAGCGGGGTGGTAAGCACTACCTGCCGGGGTGGGGGGCGGAGGGATCACTAGATGCCAGGGAAATATATATGTTGTACTCGGACCAGTGATCAGGGATCATGGGAGTGGGGGACCACTAGACACCAGAAAAGTACTTGTATATATATATGAGTAGATCCTGGAGAGGGAGCCACTGGCCACCAATAAAGGACAGATGTGGGGGAGCAGAGATCACAGGATGGGAGAGTGGCTGAGGCTGCATTTTTTAGGGGGGTCTTGTCAAACTGGGGACAGGGATCGGATTGGAGAGGGACCACTAGCCACCAGGGAAACTGTATCTGGATATTGAGCAGGGATTAGGTGGGGAAGGGACCACTGGACAGCAGGAAAAACATTTATTTTGTATCAGGCAGACATTGGGAGGGGGGAAGGGACCACTGGACACTAGGGACAAGTATTTCTTCATGACTGAGCCAGCAATCACAGGGGAGAGGGACCACTGGACACCAGGGAAAAGTATTTCTTGATGATCGGGCAAGCGATCATGGGAGGGAGGGACCACTGGACAGCAGGGACACTGGTTAGGCCCCATCTGGAGTACTGTGTGCAGTACTGGAGGCTGCACCTGCACAATGACATTAACAAAATGGAGGCAATCTAGAGAAGGGCAACAAAAATGGTGCAGGGACTGTGTCAGAAAACATATGAGGACAGATTAACAGAGCTCAGTATGTATACCCTAGAGCAAAGGAGGGAGAGAGATGATATGATTGAAACATTCAAACATCTTAAGGGCATTAACTAGATGAAAGAGTCTAACATGTTTCAATATAAGAAAAATAGCAGTGGCATTAGGGGAGAGACAGTTTATATTAAAATCTCCAAGCATTAGAAATCCTGAGTGAAGGCTCATCCCTCTTAAGGCGTTTATGAAGGGCGCAAAGCCAGGTTTAGTGTGCCTTGAAGGGATGTAAACAGAAAGCATGGTTAGTGTTTTCCTGTGTGCACTAAGAAGCAACTTAACGGCCAGCATTTGGATTAAATCACCACAGCCAGAGGTGGGGATACCCAGGCCCTGCAAAATGTCCTTTACATAGATCACACATTCACCACCACACTGAAAAAGGCAATCACACCTAAATACTGTGTAGTCAGGAAGTAGGATAGCTGCGTCAGGGACATTATGTCACCTACCTTGACTTCAGCAAAGCTTTTGACACTGTTCCACACAGAAGATTGATAAATAAGCTAGGTAGGCTCGGGGTGGGTCAGAAGTTGATCAACTGGGTGGCAAACTGGTTGACGGGCAGAAAACAGAGAGTGGTGGTAAATGGTATACAGTCAGAAGACATGCAAGTCACAAGTGGGGTACCTCAGGGATCAGTCCTGGGGCCAGTCCTCTTCAACATCTTCATTAGTGACCTTGCAGATGGACTAGAGGGTAAGGCTTGTCTGTTTGCAGATGATACCAAGATCTGCAACAGAGTAGATGATCCAGATGGGGTGGGCAGAATGAGAAATGAGAAGAGATCTGGATAAACTAGCAAAATGGTCAGAAGAATGAACTGGGATTTAATGCAAAGAAGTGCAAAATCATGCACATAGGGAAGAGAAACCCTGAAGCCACCTATAGGCTGGGAGGGGAGTTGCTAGCAGTCACAAAGGAAGAAAGAGACTTGGGCATCATCATCATTACTGATGACCTGAAATCATCCAAGCAGACCTCTAAAGCAGTAGGTAAGGCTAGGGGGGGTGTTAGGGTGTATTAGTAGGGGTATCACAAGTCGTAAGAGGGAGGTAATAATCCCTCTTTACAAGACACTGGTTAGGCCCCATCTGGAGTACTGCGTGCAGTATTGGAGGCCACACCGTCACAAGGACATTAACCAAATTGAGGCAGTCCAGAGAAGATCAACCAAAATGGTGCAGGGACTGCATCAGAAGACATATGAGGACGGATTAACAGAGCTCAATATGTATACCCTTGACCAAAGGAGGGAGAAAGGTGATATGATCGAGGCATTCAAACACTTTAATGGCATTAACAAGGTGAAAGAGTCTAACATGTTTAAATATAAAAAAAATATCAGGACAAGAGGACACAGCATGAGATTAGAGGGGGGCTGATTAAGGGGGAATGTGAGGAAATTCTTTTTCACAGAAATAGTGGTGGATGCATGGAATGGCTAACCACAAGAAGTGGTGGCTATGAATACAGTGCAGGGCTTCAAACAGGTATGGGATAGGCATAAGGGAGCAATACAAATGACTATGAATAGATAGGCCACTGACAGAGCAAAGGCCGATGGCACATTTACAAGGTAGAAAAAGAAATGGGCAGACTGGATGGGCCTTGCGGTCCTTATCTGCCGTCAACTTCTATGTTTCTATGTTTCTATTAGGAGTAAGCCAGATTTTTACTACCGAGAGTACATCTGGATTATGTCTGGCAGTCCATACTTGTAGTCTGTCAAGTTTTGGAGGAAGGCTGCAAATGTTTACTGACGCCACTGTTAGACCACCAATATTTCTTGGTGAGTGGTTTGAGCAGTGGGAAGGTCAGGGGTAAGGGGCAACAGACTTCTAGGAAAACATAAACTGAACTTACAAGCTCAAATGGGCAGACTGGGTGGGCCATAGGCCCTTATCTGCCGACACTGTCTATGTATCTATGCATCTATGTAAGGTCCAGGATTAGAATGTATATTGCCCAAGAGCAGTAAAATCAGCACTGTTAGTCTTTTTAGGTATTCCTTAAATAGGTTTTTGGAGCAGGCGAGTAACCTGCAGTTAGTGCGGCATTGTGTGGAGGTTCCCTGCTTTAAGGAGATTTGATAGAAGATTGCCAAGGTGTCATGCCAGTGGGGATGACAGAATCGAGACCATCAGCATAGAGTGAGCCCCCATGTAGCTTATGTGTGGAGGAGGTCAGATTTAGGGGGGAGGTTATGGTACTATAGGTATCGGTCATGGCACTGGTTGCTCCCGAGGGGGAAGGTAGACACATGCCTGCAATTAGGAGTCCTGAGAGTGTGAGCAGGGCCAATATGGTGGTTCCACAAGGTATGAGAGTATTTGGGTAAAACATATTTGACTGGCATAACAGGGAAGGAGAGGAGGATAGGATGGCAGTTCCTTTGGGGTAGCGTCCCTGCTAACTTCGGCCCTTGGAGACAAAGTACATGTGAAGCTGAATTAAATGAAAGTGCTGATGGTAAATTACATCCAGAGGAAATGATGAACTGTTGAGATCCAGCATCACATGTGTTAAAATTCCTGAAAGGTGATAAATGGTGGCCTGGGCATATGCAAGATGTGAAATACTTTTGTCTGCATGTTTCCTTTGTTCTTCAAAGTCCTCAGGGACAAGTACAGTTCCTTTAGGAGCAGGTCAGACAAAAATGTTGATTCAGCCACAAGACCCAGCATCACTAAGTTTGTCAGTCTTATTTGCCAGGCCTATTTTTCCTTGGGATGGCTTCCAAAAAGTTGATTTAAAATGAAAAACTTAATACCTTGTGGTGATGTTTTGAAGAAATTCAGTCCAGGAGACTTTCACAGATGTTGTGTGCAAGAATGGTGTAGGTACAGTACTCCAAGCAGAAAAATATGTAAATCCATAAAAACTAACCTACAGACACAGACAAGCACAAACGGCCACCCATACAGCCCCAGGCAAACCTTACCCTCCAGTCCATCTGCAATGTCACTGATGAAGATATTGAAGAGGGCTTGCCCCAGGACTGATCCCCCTGAGGTACCCCACTTGTGACTTGCATCTCGTCTGACTGTATACTGTTTACCACCACTCTGTTTTCTGCCCGCCAACCAGTTTGCCACCTATTTGACCAACTTCTGACCTACCTCGAGCCTACCTAGCTTATTAATCGATCTTCTATGTGGAACAGTATTGAAAGCTTTGCTGAAGTCAAGGTAGGCAACATCAACTGCACCCCCTTGGTCCACCATTCTGGTCACCCAGTCAAAGAAATCTATGAGATTAGTTTGACAGGATCTTCCTGTAGTAAACCCATGCTGTTTTGGAGCCTGTGCTCCTATGGATTCCAGGTATTGCACTATCCTTTCCTTAAGGAGTGCCTCCATAATCTTTCCCACTTCTGAGGTAAGACTGACTGGTCTGTAGTTCCCTGCCTCCTCCCTGCTGCCACTCTTGTTGAGCGGGATCACATGAGCCCTTCTCTGGTCTTCTGGGACCTCTCCTGTGCTCAAAGACTTACTAAACAGTTCTGTTAATGGCTCTGCTAGTTCCACCCTTAGCTCCTTTAGTACCCTGGGATGTATGCCATCAGGTCCCATTGCCTTGTCCACCCTGAACTTAGCAAACTCTTGAAGGACCCTTTCTTTTGTGAAAGGACTTGTGCACACTTCCCTCCCCCCTGTGTTCATGGTGCTGTGCTGTGGGCCCTGCCCTACAGTCTCCTGGGTAAATACTGAGCAGAAGTATCTATTTAGGATAGATGCTTTTCCTTGGTCCTCCTCCACACACTCCCCCCCATCCCCTTTGATCTTAGCAATACCCCCTCTGGACTTTCTCCTTTCACTAATGTATCTATAGAAAGTCTTGTCCCTTTCTTTTACTGTTCATGCCAGTGTTTCCTCGGTTTGGGCTTTTGCCTGTCTTACTGCCTTCCCTGCTTCCCTTACAAAAGTTTGGTATGCCTCCCTATCTTCATCCCACTGCATTCCCTTATATTTCCTGAAGGTCAACCTTTTGGCTCTGACCTTTTCTACTACTGTTTTTGAGAGCCAAAGTGGTTTCCTCTTTCTTTTGCTCTTGCTTTTCTCCCTAACACGATGGGATGTTGCTTCAAGTATTGCATCCTTAATGCTTGTCCATTTTGCCTGTACCCCCTCACCTGTATTTTTTCTTGTCAGGGCTAGCTTAACTCTGTTGGCCATCTGATCAAAGTCAGCTCCTCTGAAGTCCCATAATTTTGAATTGGAATGGGATGATTTAGTTCTAGTGGCCAAATGGAACCATACCATGTGATGATCACTGGCCCCAGGTGACCTTCTATTGTACCTGGAGATCTGTGATCCATTCCCTGTTAGTCAATACTAGATCCAGGATAGCCCTGTCTCTTGTGGGTTATTGTACCAATTGTTTGAGGCCCTCCCTCTGCAGGGAATCCACTATGTACCTAGTTCTGGCAGATGTCCTGACTGGTATTGACTAATCTGTATCTGGCATGTTGAAGACTCCCAAAAGCAGAACCTCCCCTTATCTGCCATGTTTTGTATATCTTCTAACAGTATTGTGTCCTATGCCCCCGCCCCCCGGTCTGGAGGCCTGTAGACAACCCCATTTCTTATGGCTATCCCATTTCCTGTTTCCAGGGTGACCCACAGTTCTTCTGGTTCCTTATATATATTCTGAATCTCTGTTGTTTTGATATTTTCATTGATATAAAGCGCACCGCCCCCCTTTTTTTCACCTTGGTCTCTTCTGAACAGTACATAGCCAGGTACGGTTGTTGTTGTTGTTGTTTATTTAGGTATAACCATTGAGCGTATGCTCGTTCACAATAGTGACCTTATTGCACAAATACAATACATAAATAATTATACTTGTAACATAAGACAATATTACAAAATACATATCAAACAATGAATTATTCATTTCCATTACAAATCTTCGGACATATGTAACAAGTAATAAATTACCACAATCAGTTAAAACAATTACAAGGTTGAACACTGGAAAGCAGATGATTTTATAAGGCAGAAATTGACAGAGGATTAGAGTAAGGATCCCTAAAATGAGGAAGGAGATTATTCCAAAACTTTAGAACAAAATGGCTGAAACTGTGTAATGACCTTTTAGAGGAAAACTTAGGAACTAATAACTGGGAATAATAAGAGTTTCTTAGGGAGAGATTAACTTTCCTAAAAATCAGTCTATCCCCCAGATACTTTGTAGTTAATCCCATACCAGATTTATATGCGAACAAACTTGCATGAATATTTCTTATTACGGCCAGAGAGACCCTTCCCAAAGAGCCATATAGGTGGCAATGATGAGTAGTGCGAGGACAATTCAAAATTAACTTGGCCAGTTTGTTATAAAGACTGTTTAATTTATGTAGTCTATCAAGGGATGCGTTACCGTATAAAATAGCACCATAATTAATTAATGGTAAAATCTGAACTTGAATTATATTTTTCATTGTGTCTGAATCTAAGCATTTTCTATTTCTAAATAAGCAACCCACCCACTTACCCACCTGGCCAACCAATCTATCCGCATGTTCATTTCCTGAGCCTGACTAGTCCAGCCAATAAACTAAATGTTTATACGTTTTAACTGGTTCAATATACATTCATGATAGATCCAAAATGTCTAATTTTACATCTGATTTTATGTTAGAGGCTGGGCCAAATAGCAATGGTTTTTAGATGTGTTTAATTTTAATTTTAACTGATGAAAATATTTTTGCACTCACTCAAATCTAGCCTGTAAAGTAGATTGGATTTCCCCCCGGGAACTAGTTGAGGAATATAGAATAGTGTCGTCTGTGTTCCCTTTTTGCCTTTTTTGTTTTGGTCCCTATTTTGGGTGCGTTTTGTAGTACTAGCTCCTGTGCTGCAGTGTCCTGCTCTGTAGTGTCATCTGTCCCTTTGATTTCGGAGATAGTGGCAGATACCTGTTTATAGTTTTTATATGGTTTGTGGAGATTATACACTGGTGAGCATTGAGTGTTGGTGCACCCAATTTGCCCCTCCTAACCACCTGCTAACCTTCCAGACCAACTACCCTCTAAGGTTGAGGTGCTTCAGTTGGATGTTTGGGAAACGTCGGGCAGTTCCTATAATTCATTTCCTCCTGAATATGTGATTTGAGGCACACAGTCTTTGCCCATGCTGCCTAGAGCTGAGCCCTTACATCTCCGATGGTCCAACTTGTAGGACAATGTCCTAAATCCTGTATAACTGCCCTTTTGAAAAGTGTCCCACAGTACCTGCAGTTAATAATATCCATTCCAGTTGATCTGCTGTGTGTATAACCTGGTCCAAGTTTGGAAAAACCAGACTTTGCTGACTAATTGGAGTAAGAGAACCTAGCTTTATCTTAAAGAATTATTCATCAAGGTCCAGAAAGATGGCATCCACCAATACAGTAAGAGATGGGCATGGCAGACATGAAGAGAAGACCTTGATTTAAATTTTTTGGAACATTGAAGAACTGCCAGCATAGGTTAAGCTATTTATAACCATTAATAAAACTAAGTGAAATCAAAACTACCGCTTGGAGAAAGACAAAGATAAAGAAAAGCAGAAGAGATTGGAATACAGAACATATACAGAGGGTGGGCAGAAACCAGTTGGAAGAATGGAAAGACCAACAAAAAGACTTCAGTATTATTTTAAGGACTAAAAATGTCTCCATCCCTATAAGAAGGCTGTGCTTATCTACAGCACATATTACTAAAAACAACTCGAAAATGGCTGATAAAATTATCACACTAGAAGGAGACATGGGTGTTAGGTGTAACATCTGCATAATGTATCTAATCACAACTGAACTTCCTCAAAATCCATTTAAATGTGAAAAATGTTTTCATAATGAGGAGTTAGTTCTAGAATTAAATGCCTTTAGCGGCAGGTTATTGCAACTCGAGGCTAGCCAGAAGGAAATGGCACTCAGACTTGAGACAAAGCTAAAGGCTTGTACAACTTCTATTCCTCTCTTTTCTGGTCCAGCAACCCCAAACACAGGAAGGAGACAAAATTATAGTACCTCTAATGAAACACCACATCAGGTCGAAAGGGGTGCTGAGACAAGAAATAAAACACACAAAAACAGAGCTAGAGAGGAGGATCCTCCCTCTGAAACTGATGACTTATAGTACAATGTCCAATACACCAAACCCGCTAAAAAAGGTAGGCACGCCACTAATTTCTGTATTCCCCTCAGTAATAGATTTACTACCCTAACAGCTAGCGACACTGACTCTGACCCAAGTGAAGCTGGAACTTTAATCTCATTCGATACCACTACTAGCCCTACATCACCTAATACCCCCCAAAATAATCGGGAAATGCCAGAGGCCATAAACAATGAGCCCATAAACAAACTGGACAGTGATGTCATGGAAACTTATAGTTTTAATCAGCAATTCCCTCGTAACCTATTAGTTATTGGTGACTCTATGATCAAACATTTGGACAGGACAGTGTGCAACCCTGATAAAGCACACAGAACAGTGTCTTCATTCCCTGCCAGTACCTGGCTGAAGCTCTCTGCCCTTACCTGTCTGTAACATGTTGATTGCTGCTACCTTGTCTCTGTATCTGTATATTCCTGAGTTCTCTGATTGTACCTGACTGTACCTTGTTGATTGCTATTACCCTGTCTCTGAATTGTTATTGCCTGTACCCTTGTAATTCTCCTGGGTCACACCTGAAAATAGGCACTTGATTGTCTAGCATGCTTGCCCGGTAAACAAAAGCTAAATAAATTTCAGGGGGGCTAGAATAGCAGACTTAACATACATGAGTAAAACTATTGTTAAGAACTCTGGTAGTAATCCACTCGTACTCATCCATGTTGGGACTAACAATGTTTTTCAGGACTCCGCTGGGAAAATTAAACAGGATTTGGTGGCACTCTCCAACAAATGTAGAACAATTTAAAAAACGTTTGGATCTTTATCTGGTGATAAGAAATTTAGTTACCACCATTAATTATAATGGTGGAGAGTTGTTCATGGGCTTCGGCATTTTGAACTGGTATCTATCTATGAAACTATGAAATTGATGTACTTAGGCTGCGAAACTGCTATATCAGAAATCCTACCTATACCCAAGGCCCCACCCCACCTGAATCAGAAAATAAGAACATTAAATGCCTGGTTAAGGAAATGGACACTAAGGCAAGAGATCAAGTGTCTAACTCACTGGGAATAATTCTACCTTCAGGATGATTTGTATTGCAAAGACGGCTTACACCTAAGCAAAAAGGGAAATGAAGCACTGGGTAAACATTTCACTAACTTTGTAGACAAATATTTAAACGAGACAGAAAGGGGAAGGGAAGTGTCAAAATACAAGATACGGGGATAATCACCCCCCCCAGTCACGATGAACAACATTTATAATAATGCTTCCCCTAACCCCGCACTCACTATAAAAGATAAAAATAAAATAAAGATATTATTACTCAATGCTCATAGCTTAAGAAATAAAATTGATGAACTAAAATACATCATAAAAAAGAAAATATATCTATCTGCGGGGTCACCAAAACCTTTCCAAGAAGATAGTTGGAACACAGATATTCCAGGTTTCAGCAAAATAACAACAAATAAAACAGACAAGACGGGGAGGGAGGGGGATAGCACTGTACATTGCAGAAAGATACACATCTCACTCTATTATTCCAACAGAAATTTCTAATACTGATAATGAAATCCTATGGGCTCAGATTAAACTACCTGCTACAAACCTATGCTTAGGACTTGCCTATAGACCTCCAAACTTAAATTCATAACAAAACAGTCACTTCTTAACAGCAATAGATAAGTTTGACCCAAGTAACAACTACATACTAATGGGGGACTTTAATTTCCCCAACATTAACTGGGAGACATGTCAATGTAGTGGATCAACAGAAAGAGACTTCCTAGAAATAACAGTAAATCAGAATTTAGACCAAATTATTAAAACAGGAACACGAAACAATAATATTTTAGACATCATTCCTACAAATACGGGAGACAAAGTCTTAGAACCCACCACAATAGAACCTTTAGGAAACAGTGACCATAATATGATTATATTTTAAATCCAAACTAAAACTGTAGGGCCTAAAGGTATCACCACAGTCAGAGATTACTCTAGAGCTAACTACAGAGCTATAAAAAAATTACTTCGCCTCCGAGGATTGGCAGACTGAACTCTTAAGGCCTTAATGTACACCAAGTTTGGAGACAAATTTGGACCAAAATGAAATTATGCCTTGACACCTGGGTCCCTACCAGGAGGAAATATATCAATGGTTGCAGAACCCCTGTCTGGTGGAATAATAAAATCAAAAGACACATTGATAAAAAGAAAAAGAGATGTAGGACATTTAAAAATAGGCCTACTACAACCAATTGGAATAACTACAAAAAACAAGCAAATAAAGTCAAACATTGTATAAAACATGCAAAAACAAACACTGAAAACAAACTAGCTACTGATACACTAGACAACAAAAAGAAGTTATATAACTATATAGGTTCACTTGGAGGTTCCCAGACAACAATAGGTCCCATAAAAACTAACAAAGGGTTAACCAGTGACTAAACTGAAATGGCAAGAGAATTTAATGATTACTTTCTCACTGTTTTTACACCAAAGGAAAACCTCACTGGGGCAGGGCTTAGTAGCAATAAACAGAGAATGATCCCAATTACCATCAAGGAATTAGAGAAAGTACTTCTGAGACTAAAAATTTATTCCTTAACCAGTCCAGATGAAGTCCATCCCAGTTTCCTCAAGGAAATCACTAACGAAATCTCAGGACCACTGTGTATGCTATTTAATTTATCACTAACTGTGGAGGAAACCATCTCTGCATGGAATGGTGCTATGGCCATCCCCATTCATCAATCTGGACATAAAGTGGACGCCTCAAACTATAGGCCAATAAGCCTAACATCAGTTATAGGGAAAACAGTAGAAAGACTTCTCCTGCCAAGACTGGAAGAACATATTATACTTAACAACTTACAGGACACTACACACCACGGCGTCCTAGAAAAAGGTAATGTCTGACCAATTTTCTGCACTTCTTTGAAAATGTCAGTTTCTCACTAGATGCTGGGCTACCAGTGGACATTATATTTTTGGACTTCGTGAAAATGTTTGATAAAGTCTCCAATTGTATCCTAATAAAACATATGGTCACATTAGAATTTCCCCAATATATAACAAACTGGGTCACCTCATGGCTGAATAAACAATGACAGTGTACCACTATCAAGGGATACTCTTCATCATGGGGTAAGGTGCCTCAATGCTTGGTTCTTGGCCCAGTATTATTTAACATACCAATTTCCTCAATGCAGTTATCTAATAATGTGTGGATGGCTAAGTACACAGATAACTGCAAACTAGGTTGTATAGTTAACTCCCCTAATGCAGCTGAAAATTACCAAAAAGAATTACTGTCACTAGAATCCTGGGCAGATAACAACAAAATGGTGTTTAATGTGCAAAAGTGTAAAGTAATGCACTTGGGGCACAACAATTCAAAATACAATTATAAACTTAATCATGTTCTACTTCAAGAAACCACCAACAAAAGGGACTTAGGAGTAGTTATAGACAACAAACTTAATTTTGATAATAACACCATGGCAATAGTTAAAAAATGTCAATGTATTACAGGATGTATCCTGAAGCACATCAAGAGTAGGCCACCAAAAGTCATATTGTCCTTGTATACTGGTCTAGTGAGATCACACTTGTACTACTGTGCACCTCTTTGTGTACCAAGTACACTCAGAGGAAAAAGGCTAATTAAGGGAGTCCAACGAAAAATAACAAAAAAGATCACTAGTATGGAAAATACAGAATATGGGGAGAGGCTGCAACAACTGAATCTTTGCTCAATGAATTAAAGACAACTACATAGTGATCTGTGCTTAACCTACAAAGCCACAAGAGATCCAGTCCTTTTAGAAACACTGCGCCTTGAAATAAAACCCAGCAAGGTCCAAACTAGGTCTCATGATTTCAGATTAAAAGATGGACAGTGTAGAACTAAGAAGAGAAGCCAGTGGTACTGTCAGCGAGTAGTTAACCAATGGAATATATGTTATATGTGCACAACAGGACACAGAAGGTAATAGTGAATGGAACACATTCCGAAGAAAGGGGGGTCACTAGTGGAGTACCTCAGGGCTCAGTACTGGGTCCAGTCCTCTTTAACATCTTTATAGGTGACATTGCAGAGGGTCTGGAGGGAAAGGTATGCGTCTTTGCAGATGACACAAATATCTGTAACAGAGTTGATACACAAGGGGGGGTAGAAAGGATGAGAAAGGACTTGGCAAGGTTGGAGGAATGGTCAGACATATGGCAACTTAGATTCAATGCAAAAGAAGTGCAAAGTAATGCACCTGGAAACAAAAACCAGGAGAAGAGTACACAATAGCAGGGGAGGTACTAACAACAACAAAAATGGAATGGGACCTGGGGGTAATTATATCAGATGATCTAAAGGTTGGTAAGCAATGTGAGAAGTCAGTAAGGAGAGCCAGGGGGACACTGGGATGCATAGGAAGTGGCATCACAAGTAGAAAAAGGGAAGTGGTTATCCCTCTGTACAGACAGTTGGTGAGACCCCATCTGGAGTACTGTGTGCAGTTTTGGAGACCTCATCTACACTAGGACATAGACAGGATGGAAGCAGTCCAGAGGAGGGCAACTGAAATGGTGCAGGGTCTGCATCAGAAACCTTATGAAGAGAGACTGAGAGAGCTTAATATGTATACCCTTGATGAAAGGAGGGCGGGGGACATGATAGAAATGTTCAAGTACCTCAAGGAATTAACAAACTCAGGAGGTAGCATCTTTCAGAAAAGAGATGTGTAAGAACAAGGGGCACAATTTAAAGATGGGGGCAGGCTCAGGGGAATGTGAGAAATTCTTTTCAGGAGAGAGTGGTGGATGCATGGAACTGCCTTCCTGGGGAGGTTGTTAGGTCTAAAACAGTGGGGGAATTCAAACATGCATGGGGCAGACATAAGGCAATTGTAGTGGGGGGTGGCAGGAAGTAGGCTGTTGGTTAACTAGAATCTGCAGCTTATCCAGTAGGTAAGGAAATGGGCAGACTGGGTGTACCAAGTGGTCCTTATCTGCCGTCAAAGTCTATGTTTCTCTGTTTCTATGTTATGTAATATACTTCCATGTACAACAGTAGAGAGTGGAACTATGGACACATTTAAACAACAATTAGACCAACACATGGGTCCCAATAAAGTTAAATTTCTTTAAAAAATAATACCACCCTAGGGTGTCAAGCTCTCATAAAAGGCATTGCCTCCTGAGTTTGTAAATTACTATGAAACTATGAAAGTAATTAGAAGGAAAATGAAAGCAAAAGTGTATTTTTTAATACATTGTTTTGTTTGTTTGTTTGCTTTGTTTGTTTTTGTATAACTTTTTGTAAGAAGTTAAATTAATTGTGCCCCTTTAAGTGAAGTCACTGTGTGGATATGCCTCCGATCCTCCCCTTCCTGCTTTGCCACAGGAAATGTCACTACTGTGCTACTCTTTTTTTTTCCGAACTGTATTTTTGCTCCTCCTAGCCCCACTGAACTCTCTCTCTGGTGTCCTCCCAGGTCCTCAGTCTCTACCTCCCTTCATGACCCGACCTATCTCTGCTCTGCCCTAGCCCTGCACATCCCCCAGGTCTGCCATCTGAGGAAGGGTTGCCTCCACCCAGGGTGCTCTTTCTACAGTACTGAGCTCTAGGGAGGGGGGTAGCAGAGAGACGAGCCCAACTCTGGGAGTGTGGATCTTGTGTGGGAGGCGCCTTTGCCTATCAGTGGGAGGAGGGTATTTGTATTTTTAGAACCCCTGTGGAGCTTGGCCAGCAAGGCAATGTACTGCTGTGGTTCTGCCCCCAGGCATACGCCATGCCGCTATGTTCGGCTACCTTCAGTTGCTGCCAGAGGTTGCTCCCTGACTGAGCATTCTCCCAAGCCCTCCCCAGGAAGAGAGAGCAGTCCTCCAGATGCTCAATCTCTTCCCTCCCCTGCTGACCCCTGAAAACCCGGGCTTGTGCCTGAACCCAGGTCAGCAGCATGGCGCAAGATGTGGCGTCCTGCACCTCAACCCTCAGCACCTCCGGGCCGGCCTGACTGTGCTACTCTATAAAAGGAGTGTAGCATGGGGTGTGGTTGGGGATGGATGTGGGTGGATGGGCCCTTCCTCTGCCAAAAAAAGAAGAACCACGGATGAAAGAACAAGGAGGTAAGAGAGAAACAATCAACCAACAACAAATGCAGATGCTATCCCTCAGTTTGTTATCTTCTAGGTGCTCCTGTAATTAACCCTGAAAGCTTAGCCTAATAATAGATAAAACTGTAAAACCTGACAGCACAAAAAGTAAAACCTGTAAGCACTGCCTGTGACAATTTAACAGAAGATATACCCTGCAAAAAAACTTTCCTACAGAGAAAAATAAAGCAGTAATCTGTAAGTACAAAAAGTGACAACCTGTAAGCACAACCTTCACAACAGTTTAACAGAAAATATACCTTGCAAAAAAACCCCTTGAAACAGAGAAAAATACAGCAGTAATCTGTAAGCAAACCACAGTATCAACCCACAAGCACACCCTGTAACAATTTAGCAGAAAATATACCCTGCAAAAGACCAATTTCAATCTGAGAAAAAAATAAAGCAGTAAACTGGTAGGCACAACACAGTAACAAATATATGTAGGCCCAACCTTGAACAATTCCACAGAAAATATACTCTGCAAAGAAACAATTTAAATCAGAGAAAATACAGCAGTAATCAGTAAGCACAAAACAGTAACCAACCTGTAGGCACACCCTGTAACAATGTAGCAGAAAGTATACCCTGCAAAAACTATTTGAATCAGAGAACAATAAAGCAGTAATATGTAAGCAAAAAACAGTAACAAAACCTGAAAGCGCAAAAGAAAATAGTAACACACAGTAAATCTGCTTAGCCAACAGAAGACTTATTTTGCTCTGATAATGTTGATCTTTGCTCCGTCCTTAAAAGCAAACCTAGAAGTAAGGAGCGCAGGTGAAGCAAGGTGCCTTTGTCAGCAAACCTAGTCTTCCACCTCTGCCATGGTGATACAGTGCATACACAGGGATATCGGTTGCACAAGACAGCAGTACACAACATGGAAGGTTCTGGAACACTGCAGACCCAGGCCCACTAAAAAAAGGCACCGCACTAATGTACAGTAGCTGAGTCATGCACACCAGTGCACATTAATACATGTGCAGTAGTCCTCTGCTGCAGATACAGACGCATGGTAGCACCTGTGTGTCCACAGCACATGGCCACTGCACATGTGCTGTGAAAACACAGGTACTGCTGCAGACACACAGGTGCAGGCAGCTGCTGGCCCTGTTGCCCCATCCACCCCTGCAGGGCTGTGGGGATGGGTATCCACCCTTGTGTTATGGGCCAGTGCAGCCACAATGCAAGTGCAGATGGTAATCCCTGCCCATGACATACAGAATGTCAGAACCCCATTGCTACTGATTGCCATGGATGTTAAAGGTCTGCTGCAGTGTCCTCAGGGATGGCAGGCCTTTAGAGTCACCCTGGAGAGGCCTGCCTGTACATGCCATGAACATTGACACACTGCCACTGAGGACAGGAAGAGTTCTGGAACAGTCTGTGGGATCCGGCTATTCCTATACCTCCCCACTGGCCTCACAAAACTGAACTGTCTTGTACGGTATGGGCTGCATGCCCATTGGCTCTTGCTCTACACCAATGGGCGTGCAGCCCTGCAACCCCGATCAGTCGGTGGTGCGGAGGCGACGAGCAAGGTGGGATGCTGCCGCCCGCCGCGGGGAGCGGGTAGTGGGGCTTCATGGGTGGGTGGGTGGGGACACTAGGTCACCAGGGATGTGTTTGGGGGTTGCCAACTACATCCCTAATCGAATTTTCGGTCCACTGGACCACCAGGGATATGATCGGGAGGTGGGGGTTTGAAAACTCCAGCCCGCGATCGGGCTCATCGGTCCACTGGACCACCAGGGATATATTCGGAAGTGATGGGGTGTTTTATTACGTCAGCCTGTGATCGGGCTTATCAGTCCACTGGACCACCAGGGATGTGTTGGGGGACACATTGCTGCCGCGATCGGGCTGGTGAGGGGCACAGAGGTGGGTTGAGGACCAGCCACAGGTGGCAGCTGCATGCCCTGCAATACAGCAGCTCACCTGTGGGTGGCCCGACAAGCCTTTTGGGGCTCAAAGTCCTGCAGGCGCAGGTTGGGTTGCGCCTGCACAACTCTGCACAGCCCGGCTGAATATCGGGCTGTGCAGTTTATGCATGGTTCCTCCCCCTCCAGTTCAGCATGCATTCATTTGCATTGTGCTGTTGCTCAGCATGTTTTCTGTGGCGCAACTGCCTCCTGCTGAATGTCGCAGAATGGAGCAAGTTTGGACTTTCGCAGGCGCAACCCTTTTGAATATCTGGCCCAGTGTGTTTTTTGTATGTCACCAATTATTTTAGCACAGGAACTTAGTAACTACTTTTTATCAGTATTTACAGAGGAGGAAGAGGGCAGGGGATCTAGGCTCACAGGACGGGGCAATGAATAGAAAGAGTTAGGGAGGAACTAGGCAGGTTGAAGGTGGACAAGGCAATGGGGCTGGACAGTTTGCACCCGAGGGTGATCTGGGGACTGAGGGAGGAGCTGGCTGCCCCACTGATGAGGCTATTCAACTTGTCTCTGTGCTCGGGGAGGGTGCTGGGGGATGTGCTGCTTTGCACAAAGGGGATAGCAGGGAGGTGACAGAGAACTATCGCTCGGTCAGTCTTTCCTCAGTGGTGGGAAAGATCATGGAAGTACTAA
The DNA here is from genome assembly GCA_016271365.2 of Neoceratodus forsteri. Classification (NCBI taxonomy): domain Eukaryota; kingdom Metazoa; phylum Chordata; order Ceratodontiformes; family Ceratodontidae; genus Neoceratodus; species Neoceratodus forsteri. The sequence continues at coordinate 260,982,826 of CM057452.1, read as the reverse complement.
TAAAGAAGAGGGTGGTGACCTACCTGGAGGATAGTGGATTACAGGATGACAGGCAGCATGGCTTCATGAAAGGGAAGTCATGCCAGAAGAACTTGATTGAGTTCTTTGATTGGGCGACACGGGTGGTTGACCAGGGAGGGGCAGTAGACATAGCCTATCTGGACATCAGCAAGGCCTTTGATGCAGTCCCTCACAGAAGGTTGGTAAGTAAGCTGGAAGTATAGGGGTGGGTGGGAAAATAACCAAGTGGGTGGAGAACTGATTGGCAGGCAGAAGCCAGAGAGTGGTAGTAAAAGGGGTGTACTCCAGGATGGGGGGGTGATGAGTGGGGTGCTCTGGGGATCAGTACTGGGACCCCTCCTTTTTAATATTTACTTCAGTGATATAGCGGAGAGGCTAAGGGGGAGGGTATGCCTATTTGCTGATGATACAAAAATCTGCAATAGGGTGGACACCCCAGGGGGGGGAGATGAGGCAGGACCTGAAGATTCTTGAGGGACGGTCAGAGACTTGGCAACTGAAATTCAATGTCAAAAAGTGCACTGTGATGCACCTGGAGCATAGAAACCCATGAGCAGAATACACCCTAGGAGGGGAGGTCATTAAAGTAATGAAACAGGGAAGGGATATCAGGATTATAGTATCAAGCAACCTTAAGGTAGGTAACCAGTGTAGCAGGGCAGTCTGGAAGGCCAATGGAATGTTGGCATGCATCAGCAGGGACATTACTAGCAGAAGGAGGGAGGTACTGATTCCCCTCTACAAAGCCATGGTGAGGCCGCACCTGGGGTACAGAGCCCAGTTCTGGTGACCACACATGTGAAAGGACATAGGATAGATAGAGTTCAGAGAAGGGCAACCAGAATGGTGCAGGGAATGCAAGGGAAGACATACGAGCAGAGGTGTAAGGAACTGGATCTGTACATGTTGGAGACTAGAAGGGAGAGAGGGGACATGATTGACACTTTTAAGTATGTAAAGGGGATCAACAAAGTGAAGGAGGGTTGCTTACTTAAAAGGAAGGAGGGGTCTATAACTAGAGGGCATAGTCTAAGACTGCAGGGAGGAAGATACAGAGGCAATGCGAGGGAGGTGATTCTTCACAGAGAGGGTGGTGGAGTCCTGGAACAGATTACCAGAAGAGGTGGCAGGGGCTGAAATGGTGGAGGGATTTAAGAGGGCATGGCACAGACATACGGGGTTGAGTAGCAGGAGGAGGGGGGCTAGTGGGAGGAGGGATGAGTAAGGGGGGCAAGGAACAGACTAGATGGGCCAATTGAGTCCTTTTCTGCCATCAGGATTCTATTATTCTATAGCAATGGGTCTCAGTATGGAATGCAACATGAAGCAATGTGAAAGAACAACATAACTAGGCAGCCCAAAGTGACCACTTCATCACTACTACTACTAACACTACTATCAGGGGGAAAAAAACAGAGCTATGGTTATATAAGAAATAATAATTCTATTAGGTGCATTAGGTAATAAAAGAAATGTTCTCGTCAGAATGAGAAAATGACTGTGTGAGATCAGGGACTTGTCCTCCACAATGGCTACCAGTACATGATAACTGATGTAATGGCTTCACCTTCCACCCACTCCCAGGATGACAATGATGCAGTCGAAAGGCAGGCAAGTCCCAGACCTCTACTTTTAAGCAGTCCAATCTCAAAATTGAAAATGTGTCACTCCACAACTGTAGCACAGGTACTGCTGTTAGTGTCATCTTCTTCAAGATCAGCGTCACATATGTAGCTAAAGTTTGGCAAGTTACCCTTCAAGAACGTTAGTTTTTCTACATTGTCTGGTGAATGAACAGGAGCATCTATAATATAGGACTTGTTCTAAAGATGTTTTTTTTACCAGCTTGTCCTGTATAAAAATAAAGATTTCTACTACTACTACATAATCTTGTTCGTTTATCAGTCACAGCATCCCCAGCAGAGCTAAATAAATGCTCGAAACAGACACTGGAGAGTGAACATCCAATATACTTACAAGCCAGGGCAGCCAGCTTTGGCCAGCATGATTTTTTTTCTCTTGCCAGTAAGCTAAAGAGTCATCCTTAATACTAATGTTGGGCTCAGACAGATATGCATCTACCATGCTTACTACTGAACATGCACTTTCTCCTCGTGGAATTTCAGTGTCCTGCAGCTGGCTCTAAATGTCATCCTCCTCATTGTCTGCTTCTGTACTGGTTTTTGGAGCAGTCTTTCGAATTTGAGGTGGTGTCATTGTAGTACTGGTTGCCAGTCCTCCTAATGAAACCTCATCTACTGCATCAATCAAAAGTTGCCTGTAGTTCAACTCCTCCATTTCATCAGAAATCACATCAGGAAGGAGTCTGTTCCGGAAACGTGAATCTAGCAATGTTGCTAAGAGATACTCCTTGCTCCATGTCATGGCTGATAATTTCTCATCATTGCTAAGTCTGGTAAGCATGCTATTGACTAGAGACTGGTTCATATCTAAGTTGCTCCTCATTTTCTCCAATCTTTTTTGAGAAGTAGAATGAGTGGAATAAATTGGCTAAGGGATGCCTTTTTTGCACTGACCTCTTTTGCAGAACTCATGAATGGTTTCAGAATGTGACACAACTGTTTCAGCAGAGACCATTGAGTAGAATGGAGTACAATACCTTCCCTGATATCATTGTACATGATATATTCAATGATACCTACTTTTTGTTCAAGGATGCATTCAATCATAAAGTACAGTAAGCTGAATTCCACCTCATTGCTACATCCCAAACAAGCTAGAGACAAGGAAGACCTTTATCCTTCTGGATATTACCAAGGATGTCACGGGCTTTTACTGAATGGTTGAAGTGGCCACACACTTTGTGCACTGTGCCCACAGTGGTTGATACTTGCTGGTCATTATCCAGGAATCTTTGAACAATTAGGGTAAGTCAATGGACAAAACAACAATTATACACACATACACAGAAATGTGACGGCATGAAAAGGCCACACGGCCTATCGAGTCTGCCCAGTACCCCCCCTTTTTTTGTTTAATCATCTTTATTAAAATTTTTCAAACATCAGTCTACAGACATTACATCCAAATACATATGCCATCCATTCTTCATCTCAACAAGGAAAGCGAAGTTAAAATAAGATAAAGTTTAAAATTCATAAAAACTATGTACATAGGTCCACACCAACTACACGCTACTCTACATATGCTTACACCGTTACCCATTCTATCCTTATTACATACAAATAGCTCAACTTGAATTAATGTATGTTGTACATCTGAAGTTCGTCAGCCTGCATTTACAGTCAACAGCTCTCCAGGCGACAGTGTGCTTATAAAAGGACTTCAAAGTTGCATAAAACCATCCACCCGGCCCTGTACCTGGTATGTTCTTTGCTCCAAGGCCAGAGCCTTTACAGAAAGGGTGCACCACTGGACAATAGTAGGGCTCTCCCCTGACACCCAGGTGTTCAAAATAACCTGTCGGGCCTGAACAAGTAGTATCCTAACCCACCTTGGATACAATACCCAATCCTCTGCCCCCTCATCCGCCACACTGAATAACAGACTGAGGGGTGAGGCCAAGATATCCAGGCCCAACATAGTGCTGAGCTGCTGCCCTATTGCCTTCCAGTACCCCCTGTGTCAAGGGCAGGCCCAGAAGCAGTGGAAGTACATACCTCTGTGCTCCCCACACCTACCACATGTCTCCAGCACCTCAGGGTGAAATCTGTGAGTCACAACTGGGGATAATATAACCTGTGGACAAATTTGTAGGTGGTTTCCTTGTATCTATTACAGGACAGCAAGCCCATATGTGACTCTAGCAGGAGACCCCAATTGCCTTCCGATATGGTTGCGCCCAGGTCTCTCTCCCATAAGGCTCATGTCTTGTAAGTCGTATCCCTTAGATGTTCTCTTAGAAAGTGTGCGAATTCCCTGAGCATTCTCCTGGGATCCTTTCTAGACCTACAGATAAGCCCCTTCACCTGCTCCAAAAGCAAGGCTTCACCCCCTGTCTCCTCACATCCTTGCAGTAGTTCCTAACCTGGAAAAACCTAAATAGATGGCTGCCTGGGATCCCCAGTGCAGCGCTGAGCTCTTGAAAAGTGGCTACGACCCCTTTGCTATACAGATCCCCAATGCATCGAGCCCCCTTCTCCTCCTATTTTAGAAAGGCTGGGTCCTCTATACTCAGCCAGAAAAAGGGATTTCTGGCAATAGGCAACAGCAGAGTCTCTCGGTTCTTGCTCCCCAGCACCCGTTTAATATGCTCCCATCCATCTAGTACCCACAAGACCAGGGGTTAAGTTGCCCCATGGAGGCGTACACTCTCCGACCTCCAATGGCCAGGTAGACTGACAACCTACCGCATGCCTCAGCCTCTTCTAGGCCCAGCCAGCTAGCCTCCCCTGTCCCAGAAATCCAGTCCTTTGTAACATGTACCTGTGATGCCAGGAAGTACTGCTTCAAATCTGGTAAGTTCAACCCTCCCCCTTTACAACTCACCTTTAATCTTCCCAGGTTGGCCCATGCCCTTTTCCCCTGCCAGAGAAACTCCATGAATCCCTTCTCCAGTTTCTTAATATTTCTTTTGCTAAGGCCCATGGGGAGCATCTGTAGCAAATAGAGGATCTTGGATAAGATATTCATCTTAAATAGATTAATACGGCCCATCCAGGATACGGGCAAAGGTCTCCACCTCCTTAAATCCTCGAGCAGGGTCTTAACCACGGGCAGGTAATTCAGCTGGTACAGGTCCGCTATCCTTTTCCCTATGTTTTGACCCAGATATTTGAAGGAAGCGGTCACTGACCTCAGACCCCAGTTGTCTCCTCCAGGCCCCACCCAACCATTACCCTCATAGAGCACCTCAGATTTGTCTAAGTTAATCTTGTGTAACCCCTTGGGGGTGCTACCCTAAGGGCTACTACCCCTGCCTGCCCTAACTGTGACAGGGTGAGGGGCCCAGATCCATTGGCGGGTGCCTCCACCCAGAGGTCAGGGTTAGAACAGTCGAGATTGACTCAGTCACAGCCCTCTGGGTTGCTGCAACCCCCCTTTCTTCCCACTAGTGGCCCACACAGTTCAATTTCAGTGTCCTTACCATATACACTTACCCCCCTGGCTCGAACCAATCAGCTCACTCCGGGGATCCCCCGAAAAGCAAGGTACAGTTACACCACATTCACTGTGCAATATTTCCCCATTAATACACAAACTAGCCAGTGTACTTTTGCAAAACAAGCAATCTGATTTATTCAAGGAGAGACAACAAGGACCGGGGGAATCAGGTTGATTAGCTTACCACTACAATATAAGAATGTTCACCTAGGACTCTGTGCACAGGCCTAACCTATAAGTTACTGTCCATGGGTACCCAAGCCCTAAAGGCTAGTTCCTCGATGCAGCTGGTTGGGGCCCTGACACAGATAAGCATTTAATTCCTACTACGATTTGATGGAGCCAGCCGGCTCAGCTAATGTAGTCAGCAAAGTAACCAGAAAATCTTGCCCTGGCTAGCAACGTAAAACAGGGAGCTACCCTGATTTAGTACTCACAACTCCAGAAGGAAAAGCACTCTCATATTACTCACAGGGCTGAGCCTGAACTTCAGATACTTCTCCACACATTTATATGAAAGACAACAGAGGGGTACCATACCAGGCAGCTGCTCCTATATCCCAACCGAACTCACAGCTATTGGGAGTCTCACTGCAGCTTCAACTTTCCTGACAGACTGAGCGCGATTTAGCAGATTCTCCAGTCCTCTTCAGGTTGAGCCTGGTAGGTAGCTGTGCTTGTACACAGCCTCCTCTGACCGCTGCCCTGCGGATTTAGTCCATGGATCACCAGCAATGTAAACAGTTGCCTCAGGCCTTTCACGTGCTTCCTGCGCAAACACTCAATGGTGCAGGAGCTCAGAGCTCCTTCCTCATTCACAGCCACAACACATCTGCCCCTTGACAGCATGGGGCCATCCTCTCTGCTAGGGTGCTACCCGATCCCATTGGCTGGCTACAGATGCCAGTCACTTAGGCCTGCTTTCAGTGGTGCGAAAAAGGTGCCATGGTCTAGCCTTCACTTCCCACAGTTACCAGCAGTATCCCCATTGGTACTTCGGCTCCCCACAGAGCCCTCATTCTGGTTGGTCACCAGTTCCTCCATTTGCGATACCCCCTGCCCCTATTGGACCCTTCAGAGCGTCCTGGTCCAAAATGGAGGGGCACAGCACACACAGTCTCAGCTGCAAAAGAAACAGGTTAAGCAAACTGTAATCCCATCAACAGGCTAGCTAGTTATGCCCAAACAGTTACATCTTTCAAAAGGGGTTCCCCCTATGCATATAGCGACTGCCAAATGGGAGCGATTTCACCGCGGCTCAGGCGGGACTCGAACAGGGAAACACCAGTCCCCCCCCATACCAGCCCGCTGAACCCTGCGAACAGGCAGCCCTTAAAGAGGCAGTACTGCAGGCTTTAAAAGCCTCACAACGCCTGCATTTTGGCGCCATAGCACCAACCAGTTAGGCAGGGAGCATTAGGCAAGCTCCGGGAAGGCTTTTAGGAACCCCCATTTGTATGGGGGTTACATCCTTCCTGGCCTGGAAAGAACTTGGCATCTGCGCCAAGTAGTTACCCTTAAATCACTTTAAGGTAAAACAGTTTAAATGGACAGCACATTAAACCTTTTGTCACATACATTGTCACTGTACTCACAGTTTACTACTGTTTATGCAATATTACACATACAGACAACCTTTTCCTCCCTTTTAAATCAGGTCGTTACTTACTGCCCATGACACCTGGAAAGAGGGGGCCCTTCCCTATCAGCTACTTGCGGGCTAACTGGGACAGGGGTACCATACTCAGAGGGCAATACTAACAGTCTGGAGTCATTTCCCAATGTTAACTTGGGCAAGGAGCTTGGGGACACATACATCCCTTTATGGATTACATTTAAAGGCAGGTCCACAGGCTGACCCAGGGACTCATAACTTAACCTTACTACAGGCCGTACTTCTCGGCCAGTGTGTCTAGGGGTCCCATTAAAATCTACTACAGGCCCTGGCTCCATTTTCGCCTCACTGAGATTAGTAGAGGAAACCTCCACAGGAGATGGGAACCCCATGCCCATAGTACTTTCAGGGACATGACCCTCTATATTAGGACCCACACTACTTGGCTCAGCTGGGGACAGTTCGGGTACTGGCAAGGAACCATCAGGGCACTCAAAATATTCCTCAGGTTCTGGCATATCACTGGCTTGCTCCCCCACATCACTTCCTTCTTCGGAAAAGTCAGATAGTTCAGCCAGGCCAGACAGTTCAGCCAGGCTCAAGGACCCCACCCCCTCAGCTTGGAGGTCACTCGCGTCATCCTCTGGGAGCATTGGCTCCAGAGACAAAGCTGGGGGCTCAGACATTCCAGAAAGCCCAACTTCATCTCCAGAGTTAATTAGGGGATTTCCCCGAAACAGTTGGCTCAGTTCACAAGAGGGATAGTATTCAATATTATTCTCACTGTCTTCAGACACAGACTGACAATCATCTTCATCAAAGGGGGTTGTAGAAGGCCCTTTTAGTTTGCTTGCTGAAGAATCAAGTGGTCTGGGTTTTTTCTTGGCAACAGCTCTAGTTATAGGCCTGGAAGGTGGGGCATTTGGAGGTTCAGTTTCTATCAAGATTTGCCCGATTGGCAGCAGAAGATTTCTGTGTATAGTTTTCACAGCTTCTGAATTGTTTACAGGCCACACTTTATATAAGGGTAAATCTGCCAGTTTTCCCACAACAATATGAGGGAGGTGATGCCATCTGTCAGCAATCTTATGTTTGCCATGCAATCCCAAATTCCTCAATAGCATTCTATCCCCTTCTCTCAGTTCCATCGCTTTCACTTTCTCATCATACCTCTCCTTATTGGCCAGGTTTCGTTTAGCAGCCATGGTCTGGACCAGTTGGTAGGCATGGTTTAATTGGGCCTTCAACTTCTGTACATACTGTAGATGATTTGCTGCTTGTACTCCATCGGGGAAACCCCAAAACACACATCCACTGGCAGTCTAGCCTCTCTCCCAAACATCAGTCGTACCGGGGAAAATCCAGTGGCATCACTTTTGGTGCAGTTGTAAGCATGTACCAAGGTGCTAATCTGCTGGCTCCATCTAGGCTTGTCCTTAGGTTGCAGTGTGCCCAACATATCAAGCAATGTACAGTTAAACCTTTCAGGTTGACGATCTCCTTGGGGATGATACGGGGTGGTTCTTGACTTTCGTACTCCCCACAAGAATAGTATTTCTTTAATCAGGCGGCTCTCAAAGTCCCTCCTCTGGTCGGAATGGATTCTCTGGGGAGCCCCATAGTGGACAAAGAAGTTTTCAACAAGAACGTTAGCCACCATGGTTGCTTTCTGATCTTTAGTAGGAAAAGCCTGTTCATACCAGATAAAATGATCAGTGACCACCAATATATTGCTGATATTTTTCAGATCAGGTTCTAAGCTCAGGAAATCAATGCAGACCAACTCCATGGGGGCGCTGGTAGTGATATTGACCATGGGGGCAGCTCTCTGAGGTAGGGCTTTTCTTTGCAAACAGCGGCCATAGGTCTTGACATACTGCTCTACGTCTGCACTTTTTGGCCAGTAGAATCGGGTCCGTACCAGGTCAAGAGTTCGGTCTATGCCAAGATGCCCCATGTGGTCATGCTGGGACCTCAACACCAGTCCTCTAAAAGCGGTGGGCAACACCAGTTGTTGTTTGTCTATTTTCCCCTCTTTGTCTACGGTCTCCCTATATATAACAGTCTATTGTTCAACTTCAATTTTGGACCTTCTTTATATAACAGGGCAGTTCTCAATTCAGCGGACCGCAGTTGGGACACATCTCTCCCTGCTTGCAGAGCCTCCAAAGCAGTTTTTATCATAGGGTCTCGGGATTGAGCCCGTTGGAGACTATCATTATTGAATTGGGCAGCACACTAGTGTCTAAGGCAGAAAAATGACAGTAAGCAGCAGGTATGCAGTTCTCGGATGGCCCCAAGCAATCCACCATGCAGTCCACAGCATCAGGAGACACCTGTTCCTCCTTGTCAAATTTTTGGCAAAGGGCTCTTATGTCAGGTTCTGACAACCTGACCCAGTCAGTCCGGGGCACAGGCCTCCAAGAGAGAGCATCCGCATCTATATGGTTTAGGCCGGCTCTGTACTCAACAGCATAGTCGTAGGTGGCCAATGCAGAGAGCCACCTATGGCCAGTGGCATCCAACTTGGCTGAGGTCTGCACATACGTCAAAGGATTGTTATCAGTCCTCACCAATATCTTGGCACCGTACAAGTAGTCATGAAATTGATCAACAATGGCCCACTTCAGGGCCAGGAACTCTAATTTGTGCACTGGATAGTTTTTTTCTGAGGGAGTCAGACTTCTGCTGGCAAAAGCTACAGGTCTCAGCCCATTTTGGTGCTCCTGATACAAGACAGCCCCCAATCCTTGTAGACTGGTGTCAGTGTGGAGAACATATGGCTTGGCCGGGTCAGCATAGGCCAGCACTGGGGCATGGGTAAGTTGATATATGATGTCATAGAAAGCTTCCTCACACTCAGTAGTCCAGCGATTTCCAAACACGTCATTCAGACGAAAATACTTCTCTGTCTCAGAGTGCACAACTTTCTTATACTTTCTGTGGGTGGAAGGGTACCCCTGAGTAAGGTTGAGGAGGGGGCGGCTCACTGTAGAATAATCTTTGACAAACCACCTATAATATCCACAAAACCCCAGGAACCGTTGCAGCTCTTTCAAATTCTTTGGCTGATGCCAAGTAGTCAAAGCCTCTATTTTGCTGGGGTCAGTCTCTATGCCTTCAGTGGATACTATGTGGCCCACATACTTCACAGAAGTTTGAAAGAATTGGCACTTGTCTATAGATAACTTGAGACCGAAATCCTCCAGCCGATCCAGGACCTTGAACAATCAATGTTCGTTTTCTTCCAATGAGCTGCCAAACACTATGACATCATCCAAGTAAACCAAACACTCGAGCAAATTCATGTCCCCCACAGCATGTTCCATCAGGCGCTGAAAGGTAGCTGGGGCACCTAAAATCCCTTGAGGCATCCGGATAAACTCATAGAAACCTAGGGGGCAAATGAACGCAGTCTCCTCTCAGACCTCTGGAGCCATTGGGATCTGATAGTACCCACTGCAGAGATCTAACACAGAGAACCACTTACTGCCGTTCAGACAGTCCAAGGCATCCTGTGTACGCGGCATGGTATACTGGTCAGGGACAGTCCACCGGTTCAGGGTATGGTAATCCACACACATCCGAACAGCCCCATTCTTTTTCCTCACTACGACAATGGGGGAAGCATAAAGGCTCCTGGATTCTTGTATCACACCAGCAGCAAGCATCTCTTGCAGATGCCGCCTCACATCATCTATATCAGCAGGGGCCAAACGCCGAGACCTCTCTCGAAAAGGCCTTTCATCATGCAGTCAAATGTGGTGTTCGGTCCCCGGCACACATCCCACATCCCATTCTTTTAGGGAAAAGACCTGGTCTTTTTGGGCAAGCTTCTCACTGACCCTTACTTTCCATTCAGCAGGCAATGGGGAGTCACCAAAATCAAACAAGTCTGACGTGACTTTGTCATCCCTCCCCAAACCCTTGCTATTAGGGAGCATGGCCACATCTGCACAATGCACACCAGCCAGGGTGCAGCCTCTATTCACTTGAACCTCTTTGTCAGACACATTATGAACTTGAACCATCACTGTCCTGGCATAAGGATGGACTCTAGCAGGCAAGATACTGGGTTTAACCAGCAGTCCTCCAGGCAACTTTCCTTCCCCAGGCGCATCCAGCATCAATAGTTTATTCTTGACATTCTTTTTAAGCCAAACCTCCCCTTGTAAAACACACTGGGCATTTGGGGCCAATAGCAACGGCTCCGGATCCTTCCTCCAGACAACACCCACCAGGCCTTCAGGCTCCTCCTGACTAGCCTTTCTCTGAGTCTCGTAGGTCTTCTGGATCAAAGCGGGTATCCTCAGTGCTCGCCCAGTCCTGGACACCTGCTTTTCAGAACACAATTGCGCTAATCAGCCAAACATGTGAGCGTTGGTCCCAATCAACAAGGGTACCCCATCATACAGTCCGGGGGGGGCAGACTAAAGCCAAAGTTTCCACCTGTTCATCCACTCCAGCCACAGAACTAGGAAATGACAACCAGATCCTGATATATCCCAAATACAGATAAGCCTTGTCACTCAGTCACCATACATATAGACCATCCAAGGGTTGTAGTGGCACCTCAGGTAGATGTGTCTGATACCAGTCCTGAAACATAATGGTCACCTGACAGCCACTATCCAATACAGCTCGGGTGGGAATCCCATTTACCCACACCGGGGCCTCCATCGAGGGCCCGACCACATCAGACCACTCAGGGAGCACAGCGTTAACAGTTGCTTGGGCATTGGCCCGAGTCACAAAACCCTTCCTGGGGGGTTGGACATGGGCCCTGGGATGCCAAGTGATCAGTCTGCTGTTGACCTTCCTTAAATTCTCCGGCAACTGGCACTCAGTCTGGAAGTGTCCATCCTCTCCACAGTGGTAACAGAACTTGGGGTCCCGGGGGTCTCTATTTGGCTGGGGATACTTCATTTGCGGGGGGGGGGTCCTCTGGAGGACGAGGGGATTCCCCTGGGCCAGGGCATGGGTTTCTAGATAACTCAGGTTCCCCAGACCTAACTGGGTGGGTAGTGGATTGCTTCAAGTCCCTCAGCAGTTCTTGTAAATTCCTGACCTCAGCCCTCAATTCACTTTCTACTTGGGGATCAGAGGAAATGGCACACACCCCTACCCCTCCCTGTAACTCTGGGGATACATCAGGCCCTCCTGAAGGGTGGGTCTCATCAGGTTCACTAGACTCAGGGGTTTGGCTCAAATTCACAGCCCCCACATAGGGTTCCCACCCCTCTTCATCAGTCTCTACTTCTCTTATCTCCCTCATCAGTTGACAGTATTCAGGCGGGGCAGCTCACCAATCATGTAACTTAAGTTTTAACATTATCACACTGGAAAAATAGCAGACTTTAAAACATGTTCCAACCTGACCTGGTTCAAGGCTGAGGCGGTGATCCCCCCTTTTCGGTAGGCCTTCTGTAAAGCCCTTTCCACCCTGGCGGCAAAGGCGGAAAGCTTCTCATTCCTCCACTGCTTAGCAGACTTGAATTCCCATAATAAGTCTTTCCCAGTTTCTGTGCCCCCAAACACTCCCTCTAGAGCATAAAGATTCTCTGTGGTGGTAGCTTTCGGGCTAGTGGCCCGCAAAAACCGAATAGCTTCCAAAGCCGGACCCCTCAGACTCTCCATCAGTCTCTTTTGTTTCTCCCCCTCACAGCATTGCTACTCCTGGACTAGGGGGGTGGTGTAGTCCATCCACGCCTCCAAATCATCCTCCCCTGAAGGCACGGGCACTGTGCCAGAAAAAAGTTTTAGCCTACAGTAAGAATCCAGCTGTATAGAGGGAACCACTAGGGGCGGTGGAGCCAAGATAGAACTTTTGGGGGGCTCCGGAGAGGCACCCTGGGAGGCCTGAGGGGTGGGTTCACTGGAAAGATCCAAGGCCTGCATTAACTCTTGGGTAGTTCTCCCTTCTACAGCTAACAATTTAAGTAGTTTATCTTTGAAACTATTAGTCTGGGGAGACTGCCCAGGGGTGACTGACCCACTCTGTATGTGAATGACCCTCCACCCTGGTTGGGCACCCTCTCATGGTCGATGGCTATGCTACACAAGAGTAGCACCTGTAAAGTCTGATCGAGTAGGTCAGCCATATGCCCCTTCACCTCTACCTTGCCTAAACACTTAACACGCTCCACGGCAGAGATAATGTCAGCGGTCGTTGTCCCCAGAGGTACATCGAGTAGTAACACAATTCTGTGAGAGTCTCGCTCTTAGGCTTCACCCTACCCCATCAGTTTATGTACCATCGTCTTAATAGGGTCCAGCTTAATCTTAGCCATGATATCCCCTTCCAGTTTCTCCTTTAATTTATCCATAGTTATGCACTTTGCCCACTCGGCCACTAGGGGATGCTAATCCCAGAGGTGCCTCCAATTTGTAACCCCTAGGGAGCGCTATCCTAAGGGCTATTATCCCTGCCTGCCCTAACTGTGACAGGGTGAGGGGCCCAGATCCGTTGGCGGGTGCCTCCACCCAGAGGTCAGGGTTAGAACAGTCGAGATTGACTCGGTCACAGCCCTCTGGGTTGCTGCAACCCCCCTTTCTTCCCACTAGTGGCCCACACAGTTCAATTTCAGTGTCCTTACCATATACACTTACCCCCCTGGCTCGAACCAATCAGCTCACTCCGGGGATCCCCTGAAAAGCAAAGTACAGTTACACCACATTCACTGTGCAATATTTCCCCATTAATACACAAACTAGCCAGTGTACTTTTGCAAAACAAGCAATCTGATTTATTCAAGGAGAGACAACAAGGACTGGGGGGAATCAGGTTGATTAGCTGATCACTACAATATAAGAATGTTCACCTAGGGCTCTGTGCACAGGCCTAACCTAAAAGTTAATGTCCATGGGTACCCAAGCCCTAAAGGCTAGTTCCGCGATGCAGCTGGTTGGGGCCCTGACACAGATAAGCATTTAATTCCTACTACGATTTGATGGAGCCAGCCAGCTCAGCTAATGTAGGCAGCAAAGTAACCAGAAAATCTTGCCCTGGCTAGCAACGTTTAACAGGGAGCTACCCTGACTTAGTACTCACAACTCCAGAAGGAAAAGCACTCTCATATTACTCACAGGGCTAAGCCTGAACTTCAGATACTTCTCCACACATTTATATGAAAGACAACAGAGGGGTACCATACCAGGCAGCTGCTCCTATTGCCCGACCAAACTCACAGCTATCGGGAGTCCCACTGCAGCTTCAACTTTCCTGACAGACCGAGCGCGATTTAGCAGATTCTCCAGTCCTCTTCAGGTTGAGCCTGGTAGGTAGCTGTGCTTGTACACAGCCTCCTCTGACCGCTGCCCTGCAGATGTAGTCCGTGGATCGCCAGCAATGTAAATGGCCACCTCAGGCCTTTCACGCACTTCCCGCACGAACACTCAACGGCGCAGGAGCTCAGAGCTCCTTCCTCATTCACAGCCACAACGCATCTGCCCCTTGACAGCATGGGGCCATCCTCTCTGCTCGGGCGCCACTGGATCCCATTGGCTGGCTACAGATGCCAGTCACTTAGTCCTGCTTTCAGTGATGCGAAAAAGGCTCCATAGTCTAGCCTTCACTTCCCACAGTTACCAGCAGTATCCCCATTGGTCCGTCGGCTCCCCAGAGAGCCCTCATTCTGGTTGATCATTAAGTTACTCCATTTGCGATACCCCCTGCCCCTACTGGACCCTTCAGAACGTCCTGGTCCAAAATGGAGGGGCACAGCACACACAGTCTCAGCTGCAAAAGAAACAGGTTAAACAAACTGTAATCCCATCAACAGGCTAGCTAGTTATGCCCAAACAGTTACATCTTTCAAAAGGGGCTCCCCCCAGCGCATATAGTGACTGCCAAATGGGAGCAATTTCACCGCGGCTCAGGCGGGACTCGAACAGGGAAACACCAGTCCCCCCATACCAGCCCACTACCCTGCGAGTAGGCAGCCATTAAAGAGGCAGTACTGCAGGCTTTAAAAGCCTCACAACACCCGCATTTTGGCACCATAGCACCGAACACCAGTTAGGCAGGATGCATTAGGCAAGCTCCGGGAAGGCTTTTAGGAACCCCCATTTGTAAGAGGGTTACACTTGTGTCCTGAGGAATGAGCAAATTGTGTTTTGATTTCCAGCAGGGGTGGCACCGGCCTCTCTGGGTTTCTCAAGTACAGGATCATGTCATCTGCATACAGTGACAATTAGTGTTGAACGCCTCCCCACCCCTTCACCCCCTCAACGCTGGGGTGCTGCCTGATTGCTATGGCCAGTGGCTCAATCGCTTGGGCAAAGAGGAATGGTAACAGCAGGCACCATTGCCTCATGCCCCAGTGCAGCGTAAATCTCCCCAATATCCCACTGTCAATCAATACTGAAGCCTGGGGGAAGCACATAAGGCCCTCACCATTCCCATCAATTCTTTAACGAAGCCAAATCTACTCAGTACCTCAAAAAGGTACTTCCATTTAATGTGATCAAATGCCTTCTCAGTGTCTAAAGATATGAGAGCTATAAGACCTGGTAACCGAGAAGAGCACTGCACCACATTAAGGGCCTTCCTGAAATTATGATATGAGTGCTGCCCTCTAATAAGACCAGTTTGGTCGGATGTATTAGGGTTGATAGGAGTCCATCCAAGCAGGTTACCAGGACCTTGGCATAAATTTTTGCATCGGCATTAAGAAGTGAGATAGGCCTATACAATGCGCAGTTCTTTGGGTCCCTCCCAGGCTTTGGTATGACACAGACGTCACCTCCCCTAACAATGGGGGCAAGGGGTTCCACTCTCTGACCTCTTTAAAGACCGCCCATAGGTGTTCCACTGCCCCATGCCCCACCGTTTTGTAAAATTCAACCAGCAGACCATCTGGGCCACTTGTCTTTCCAGGTTTCAGGCTCTGGATGGCCTTGCCGATCTTTTCCTTGGAAATTTCTTTATTGAGCATTTCCTTAAGCGGCTCAGTTAGGCAGGGTATTTCAACCCCATCTAAAAATTATTTTGCCCTGTCCAGAGTGCCTTCACATTCTGCTCGATACAGGGCTTGATGAAACTGATTAAAGCACTGCCTAATAAGCTGAGGTTCCTTATGCAGGGTTCCCCGCTGGTCCTTAATTTCATGTATTCTTGTATTCCCCCTCCTGCCTTTACTCAGGTTCACCATGAGAGGGCCCAGTTTATTCATCCATTCATAAAACTTATGCTTCCAAAAGAAGAACTGTGCTTGCGCTTCCTCTGCTAGCACAATATTTAAGGCCTCTCTGCTAGCTGCCAGTAAGCGCAGATTTTCCTCCCCTCCCTCTCTAGCCACTTTGTGCTCTAAATCCTCACCTGCGCCTGGATCGCTTCCTGTTTCTGCAGCTTTCCCTTCTTAAACTATGCCACATACCCTATAATAGCCCCCCTCAAATATGCTTTCCCTGCGTCCCAGAACATTTGCATGGAAGGCACTGTCTCTATATTTAGCTTGGTGTATAGGGCCATCTAGTCCTGGAGGAAGGTCTTGAATTCTTGAGAACCCAATAGATAAGAGGGGAATCACCACAAAGTGCTCTGTGAGCGTCTGGAGCCCATATCCAAAGTGGAAATCACCATAGCCTGATCGGAAATACAAATGGGGCCATGCTTGATGGTAGCCTCCCCCCCCCACCTCGTAGATATGGTCCAGTCTGGACCACATCTTGTGTGGGTTGGAGAAAAAAGTGTACTCCCTGCCTTTAGGGTTTGCTGCTCTCCATGCGTCTTATCATATCCAGGTCAATCAGGCCCTCCTTCCATTTCCTCATATGAACATATGAAGAAGCCAGCAGAAGAAGGCCATTTGGTCTATCAAGTCTGCTCGTATTGCAGGGTCCACAGCTTGAGCTAATGTCCCTGCCCTCCCTACCCACTCCTCCCATCCTTCCTACCCATGATTCTTACCTTCCTCCTATGCCTATCCCAGCCCCACTTAAAGCTGCCCACTGTCTTCAAGGAGATGACCTCTTCTGGCAGTGCATTCCAAGTGTCTACCACCCTATCTGTGAAGAAGTGCTTCCTGATCTCCTTCCTAAACCTCCCACCCTCCAGCTTAAGACTGTGCTCCCTTGTGATATGGTTGCCACTCAGCTTAAAGAGACTCTCCTTATCAACCATATTTATCCCTTTCAAGTACTTGAATGTCCCAATCATGCCTCCTCTCTCTCTCCTGTCTTCCAGGGAGTACATGTTCAGTGCTCTCAACCTCTCCTTGTACGCCGTGCCCTGCTGACCGGCTACCATCTTTGTAGCCCTCCTCTGTACTTTCTCCAGCAGGTTAATGTCCTTTTTGAGGTGTGGGCACCAGTACTGAACTCCATACTCTAGATGCGGCGTTACCAGTGATCTGTACAAGGGCAGTAAAACCTCCTCCCCGTCCCCTCCCTTCTGAGTGGTCCAGTTGTGCATCTGGGGTGCAGTTAAAATCTCCCCCCATCACCAGCCCCTTGAACTGTTCCTTAATCAGCAAGTCCAGGACGCTTTGGTAAAAGGCAGGGTCGAATACAGCAGGTGCATAGACGCTTCCAAAAGTCACAGGGATGCCATTCAACTCCCCCTCTACGAACACATACCTACCTTCCTTCCCACCCTGCACAACTCGGGTTAGCTTGAAGGGGAGTCTCTTGTGCAGCAAGACGGCCACACCCCTTTTATGGTAAGAAAAGGAGGCAGTGTAACAGGCACCCACCCAGCTGTGCACTAATTTCTTGTGCTCAGCTGGAGTCAAGTGCATCTCCTGGAGCAATGCAACTTGTGTATGTGCCCATCTCAGGGCCGTCAGGACAGAGGTTCTCTTAATTGGAGAGAATTAGCCCCTCACATTCCACAAGACTATATTAATCTTCTCTGCATTAGCCATCATCAAAGAAAGTACCCCTTCCCCAGCAATCTCTCACACACTCCTATATCATTTCTTTTCTCACTCAAAGCCACCTCCGCCTCCCTGCACCCATCATAGCGTGTTGTGGACCCTTCATAATAACAGTAACCATCTAAACAAACAAACACCAACAAACCCAACAGTACAATGAACACTGAACTATGTACATTCTCATCATTTTCACCCCAAATCCCCATTCTACCATACAACATTCTATAACAGAATAAGTATGTCCCCCTGTGGAGTACTTAGCTGAAGGTTTGGTTTTGAGTAACCAATCTCTGCTCCCCCCCCCCCGATCCATCATACCCCAATTCTATTTCCTTCGGTAGTTTTCCTCTCATCACCCTGTCTTCCCCCCACACGAGCCCGCCCAAGTGAAATTTATCTTTCCATCAGTAAGTAGCTTTTTATCCCCAAAAAAACAGAAAAAAAGTCACTCCCCATTCCAAGGCAAAAATATGGGACTTCAGAGGAGCTGACTTTGATAAGATAGCCAACAGAGTTAAGCTAGGCCTGGCAAAAAGAAATACAGGTGAGGGGGTACAAGCAAAGTGGGCAAGCATTAAGGATGCAATATTTGAAGCAACATCCCATTGTGTTATAGAGAAAATGAAGTGCAAAAGAAGAAGGAAACCACTTTGGTTCACAAAAACAGTAGCAGAAAAGGTCAGAGTCAAAAGGCTGGCCTTTTCATTTATCAAGTCTAGGATTACAAATACCTTTGAGCCATGGCTCTTTTACAAAGGTTCCACGTCAGAGAAATACAAATTATGGGGAACATCAAGACAGGCATTACAACAATGTGGACATTGCAAACAGAGTACAGAATAATACAGTTCAAGGGTAGCATTGTAACAAGGCAGCCAGCGGCATTTGTCGGAGAAAATAGACAACAGATAAGAAGTGCCAGAGTCATAGGGAGAGGGAAGTGGGTAGGGGGGGAGAAGGAATGTAGGAAGGGTGGCGAGAGGGTGAAAAGTGCAGCATTGGGTATACCAAGATGTGAGGGTAGAATCCAGTGGGGGGGGGGGAACAACTAGAGCAGAAAGGGATGTGGAGAACCAAGGTTAAGTTGGGCAGTCACAGAAGCTGTTGGTAGTGAGATAGTCCCGGAGCCTAGTTTTAAACATATCAATAGTTGAGGCAGAGGAGATGGTTGGGCTGAGGCCATTGAACCAGAGTGGTGCTCGATAAGCAAAAGAGCGTTGTCCCTGTGAAGTGTGACAGTGGGGGACTTTCAGTAGCTGTAACGTGGATCTCCTAAGGCACTATTTGTTAATTCGGTGTTGTAACAGAGTTGAGACCCCAGAAGGTGCAAGGCCAAGGTAGATTTTTTTGACCATGGAGCAGGTGAGAAACTTTATGCGGTTTGATAGTTGGAGCCAGATGGTCTGAGTGTACAGGTCACATGCGTGGGTGAGACGGTGAGCACCAGTGATGAGCCGACATGCCTTATTTAAGGCAGTTGAGAGGCGCCTAAGGGTTGTGGTTGTGGCCGAGCCACAAATGATGAGACCATAGTCTACTACAGAGATCACAGAGCTCAGGACTGCAACCTTCAAAGCTTCTGGCGTGAGATGTAGTCTGTGTTTGTAGAGAAGACTAAGCCATGTATTAGCAGCTCTAGCTACATTATCTACATGAAGTCCATAGGAGAGATTAGGGTCAAGCTGTATCCCTAAGTATTTGAAGGAAACCACCTGATCTAGAGTGTTCCCCTGGGTGGTGGAGATAGCCAAGTGGTGTAGCTTGTGTGGGTTATGAGAGCTGCAGAAGAGCATAGATTTGGTTTTCTTGTCATTGAGGACCAGTTTATGATTAAGAAACCATGTCTCTACAGAACTGAAACCAAGTTGAAGGTTGTGTTGAAGAGTTGCAGGATCTTTGTGAGTGGAGAATACAACAGCATCATCGGCATATAGTACGATCTGTTCAGAGCAGTGGTAAGGAAGGGAGTTTAAGAAAAGGCTAAAAAGGAGGGGTCCCAGTATAATCAATGTGGGACACCCGAGCGAACAGGCAGGGTGTTAGAAGAGCGTCCACAATTTTTACTCTCTGTGACCGGTTTTCTAAGTAGCTTTTAAACTAGAGAGAAGAGTCAGGTGATAGCCCGGCATTCAGTAGTTGTTGTATTAGTAGTCCATGGTGTACTGTATCGAAGGCCTTGGAGAGGTCGATGAAAACAGACCCTGTGAGAAGGCCATTGTCAAGGGATTTGTGCAAAGCTCCAGTGAACTCAAGAAGGGCTGTGGTGGTGCTGTGACCTTTCCAGAAGCCGTGTTGTTGTGGACAAGTATATTGTATTTATCCAAGTGGTCGGTAAGTTGATCAGCCACGATGCGCTCAAGTGCCTTAGAGAGTGGGGGCAGTATGGAGATAGGGCGATAATTTGAGTGAATCGTCTTGTCCCCACTTTTATGGACAGGTGTCACAGTAGCTGTTTCCCATAGGTCTGGGAATTTTCCACAGCTGAGAGAGAGGTTTAGGATTTTTGTTAATGGATGAATTACCTCATCGAGGGTGAGCAACAGAAGCTTAAGGTCCAGGGTGCCGCTACTAGATCTAGATTTAGAGATAGCTGCAGTAATATAGCGGCGAGCTTCATTCAGCCTTACCTTCCTGAAGTAGAAGAGGGGATGGTTAGACTGAGGGGCTGAGGTATTTGGGGAGTAGGCCCTGTTTTCAAAAAAGTCATGGGGTAGAACAGCACTAAGGTCTGAAAAAGCCGTTTTAAAGATGTTTGCGATCACCTTGGGGTCAAGGGTTGAGGATCCATCAACCATTAACATGGCCGGAGAGGTTTTTGGCTGCTTCCCTGTGACATCCTTGATATTGTCCCAGAAAGCACGACCATTTCCCCATGTATTGGTGAGAGCGTCTTTGTAATAGGTGGATTTCATTAGCCGTATGGCTTTTGTGCAGGCATTTCATGCTTGTTTGTAATTTTGAATATCAGTTGTTTTCCAGTGGCCTGGCAACTGCCCAGAAAGTGATCCCTTAGTTTCAGCTGTGAGAGAAGAGGCGGTGACCCATGGGTTAGACAGAGATTTTGTTTGCGCCTTTGCTTGGGGGCAAAGAGGTGCATGAGCTTTGTTGAAAATTGAGATGAAGTGATCAAGAACCAAGTTAACATCTGTTGCTTCATAAATGGGTAGCCAGTCTTGTAGAAGCAGGTGTTGTTTGAGATGTGGAAGTTTTCCACGAGGAAGGACTCTGCTAGCGATAATTTTGGGAGGGGGCTTAAGGAATTTGTTAGACCATGCACACATGACTGGGGAGTGGTCACTGAGTGAGTCTGGTTGTACAAGAAATCCTTGTGGGGTGAGTGGTGAGGACCCAATCCAAGAAGGTACTGGTGCCAGTCTTGTAGTTAATCCTAGTAGGGGAGTTTACCATTTGTGTGAGGTTAGCAGCTGAGATGGAGTCTTTATAGGCACTGGCACTCGTTGCTAACCAGTTTATGTTGAAATCCCCTAGTAGAATAAGTTCAGCTCCGGGAGGATGAGAGTTGATAAAGTTTAGGATGTCATTGAATCCATGTTTAGGGTCCCTGGGCGGGATGTATACGGAGACAATAGTCAGGGCTTTATGGTTGGGACCTAGGATGATTTTTATTGGCAGAATCTGGGCTGAGGCAGAAAGTGATGGAGTTGCTACAGGGTGCCAAAACAGGGAGTCTTTGATATAGATTGCGCAACCACCAGCTTTTTTGGATATCCTGTCCAGCCTGTGGACATTGTAGCCCTGTATTGTTACTGCTGAGTCAGGAACTTTAGGTGTCAGCCAAGTTTCCACCACTGCAAGGATGTCAGGGTTGTGTTGGCATATGAAGGCTTGGAGTGCATCCAGCTTTGGTAGTAGGCTACAGATATTAATGGTTGCAAGGATAAGGGCACCTGGGTTTGTGTGTGGCCTGAGCTTCTAGGGCCAGGATTGGGATGGGCGCTGCCTGAGATGAGAAGGAGGAGGTAGGAGTTTTAGGAGAAGAGTCGCAGCTCTTTGAGAGATAGTTTTGATTGTTGTTTCCTGGAGTAGAAGTTGCAAGGTTCAGGCGGTGTCCCATATGGACTGCAAGGTGGTACAGTGTAGAGAGGTGGCTACACTTGTTGAGAGTAGTGGTCAGGTTAAGTAACCAGGAATATCAAGCGGTGCGCCAAGCACAAGTCTCGAGTGGAAGTGGAGAGTTCCCTTGGAGTAGCAGTGGAAACCAGAGTGGAGGGTGGCGGGGTGGGGGTGGCTGGGACCAGGGAGAGAGAAGAGGGCGGCCAGGGCAAGGAGGAGGAGGAGAGGTGAGAGAAAGGCAGAGAGAGAGCCCACATGGCTTACGTACTAGATAAAGAGATAGAGATATAGCCCTCTAGTGGTGAGAGGATATAATCTGCTAATGGAAAAGTCAACAGGTTCAGAAAGCAAAGCAGACGGTGTGGGGGAGGAGGAGAGAGGAGAGAGGTTGCAGGGCAGAGAGCAAAAGAAGGATTTACACAGTCAAGGCTCTAAATTCACTTCTAATATCAACTCAGAACTTAAAATGACTGTAAGGATTAAGCAAATTATTAAACCCTAACACATAAATTCAACTAGAGACACAGAGGGAGATACAGTAGTTAGAGGTGTGTTCAGCAGGCGATAGTGTGGGCCGCTTGGAAATCAGCTTCCACTGGTACCAAATCCAAAAGTCAGGGCTAGTACCTTGCAGTACAGAGGATTTCTGAAAAACTGTTTAGGTTCCAGAAATTGAGGGGTCCGTGGCCTGGTCAAGGCACGCTGGATCCCTTGCAGTACAGAGGATTTCTGAAAAACTGTTTAGGTTCCAGAAATTGAGGGGTCCGTGGCTGGTCAAGGCACACTGGATCCCTTTCAGTACAGAGGATTTCTGAAAAACTGTTTAGGTTCCAGAAATTGAGGGGTCCGTGGCCTGGTCAAGGCATGCTGGATCCCTTGCAGTACAGAGGATTTCTGAAAAACTGTTCAGGTTCCAGAAATTGAGGGGTCCGTGGCCTGGTAAAGGCACGCTGGATCCCTTGCAGTACAGAAGATTTCTGAAAAACTGTTCAGGTTCCAGCAATTGAGGGGTCTGTGGCCTGGTCAAGGCACGCTGGATCCCTGAAATATTCAGGAAATATAAGAGAACACAGCGGGATGAAGATAGGGCAGCATACCAAACTTCCCTAAGAGAAGCAGGGAAGGCAGTAAAGCAGGCAAAGGCCCAAACTGAGGAAACACTAGCACAAACAGTAAAAGAAGGTGACAAGACTTTCTATAGATACATTAGTGAAAAGAGAAAGTCCAAAGGGGGTATTGCTAAGATCAAAGGAGATAAGGGGGTGTGTGAGGAGGAGGACCATGTAAAAGCATCTATCCAAATAGATACTTCTGCTCAGTATTTACTGAAGAGAAGGTAGGGCAGGGCCCACAGCTCTGCACCATGGACACAGGGGGGGAGGGAGGTGAGCACTAGTCCATTCACAAAAGAAAGGGTCCTACAAGAGCTCAATAAGCTCAGGGTGGACAAGGCAATGGTACCTGAAGGCATACATCCCAGGGTACTAAAGGAGCAAAGGGTGGAACTAGCAGAGCCTGTGTCAGAACTGTTTAGTGAGTCTCTGAGCACAGAAGAGGTCCCAGAAGACTAGAGAAGGGCTTATGTGATCCCGCTCCACAAGAGTGGTATGGTAGCAGGGAGGAGGCAGGGAACTACAGACCAATCAGGCTTACCTCAGTAGCGGGCAAGATTATGGAGGCACTCCTTAAAGAAAGGATAGTGCAACACCTGGAATCCATAGGAGCACAGGATTCAAGACAGCATGGGTTTACAAAAGGAAGGTCCTGTCAAACTAATCTCATAGATTTCTTTGACTGGGTAACCAGAGTGGTGGACCAAGAGGGAGCAGTTGATGTCGCCTACCTTGACTTCAGCAAAGCTTTCGATACTGTTCCACATGGAAGATTGATTAATAAGCTGGGTAGGCTTGGGGTGTGTCAAAAGTTGGTCAACTGGGTGGCAAACTGGTTGATGGGCAGAAAACAGAGAGTGGTCATAAATGGTATACAGTCAGAAGAGACACAAGTCACAAGTGGGGTACCTCAGGGATCAGTCCTGGGGCCAGTCCTCTTCAATATCTTCATCAGTGACATTGCAGGTGGACTGGAAGGTAAGGTTTATCTGTTTGCAGATGACACCAAGATCTGCAACAGAGTAGATGATCCAGATGGGGTGGGCAGAATGAGAAGAGATCTGGATAAACTAGCAAAATGGTCGAAAGAGTGGCAATTGCAGCTTAATGCAAATAAGTACAAGGTCATGCACATAGGGAAGAGAAACCCTGAAGCCACCTATAGGCTGGGAGGGGAGTTGCTGGCAGTCACAAGGGAAGAGAGAGACTTGAGCAGCATCATCACCGATGACCTGAAATCATCCAAGCAGACCAATAAAGCAGTAGGTAAGGCTAGGGGGATGTTAGGGTGTATTAATAGGGGTATCACAAGTCGGAAGAGGAAGGTAATAATCCCTCTTTACAAGACACTGGTTAGGCCCCATCTGGAGTACTGTATGCAGTACTGGAGGCCACACCTTCACAAGGACATTAACCAAATTGAGGCAGTCCAGAGAAGGGCAACCAAAATGGTGCAGGGGCTGCATCAGAAAACATATGATAACAGGTTAATGGAACTCAATATGTATACCCTAGAGCAAAGGAGGGAGAGAGGTGATATGATCGAAACATTCAAACAACTTAAGGGCATTAACAAGGTGAAAGAGTCTAACATGTTTCAATATAAAAAAAATAGCAGGACAAGAGGATACAGCATGAGATTAGAGGGAGGCCGTTTAAGGGGTAATGTGAGGAAGTTCTTTTTCACAGAAAGGGAGGTGGATGCATGGAATGGCCTACCTCAGGAAGTGGTGGATATGAATACAGTGCAGGGCTTCAAACAGGCATGGGGCAGGCATAAGGGAGCAATACAGATGAGTATGAATAGATAGGCCATTGACAGAGCAAAGGCCGATAGCACATCTATAAGGTAGAAAAAGAAATGGGCAGACTGGATGGGCCTTGCAGTCCTTATCTGCCGTCAACTTCTTTGTTTCTATGTTTCTATGAATGCATGATGCTTCTTCCCAATTCTTGGGGAGTGATCTTGGGAGATAAACAATCGCACCCCTTCGTACTTGAGCTCTGTTATGCTGCGTTAGGCTTTCCAGACTTCCTGCCTATCCTGAAAGTTGTGAAAATGTAGGATTACTTGGCGGGGGGTTGCCTGTCTGGCGGCTGCAGCATCACCGCCCAGTGCACTTGCTCTAATTTATACCACCCCCCTTTGGCTTAAGGCCCAGCAAGGTCGGTAGTTTCACCGCACAGAACTCAAGAACACTCTGCTCTTCTTTTCCCTCTGGGAGGCCCCTGAGGTGGAGGTTAGATCGCCGATGATAATTTTCCTGGTAGTCCAGAACCTCCCATAGCTCCGTCACTTCTTTCTCTAATTCCCCTATGCACTTGGAGAGAGGGGCTAGCGAGTCCTCTGCAGCTGAGAGGTGCCCCTCTGCCTCCTCCAGCCTCTTGTGATGCTGGGCTAGCTGCACCTCCATCGCCGCCAGCCTCCAATCTATCTTCTCCTCCACCCTGTCTAATTGGGGGGTCAGGGCATCAACTAGCTGTTCCCGTAGTTCTCAGCAGATGGCAGTCATTTCTGCGGCCAAGATAGATATGGGCCCTGGCCCGCTAGTCTGCGATGTCACTGGTTGCCTTTTAGTGTTTTTGGCTGCCGAGCCCTACGATTTGCTGCCCGCCATGACAATATATTCATCCATGGCACCAGAGCACATTAACTGAGGGATTTTGCTCACTCTTCGACATGGATTACCGCAGATTGAAGCTTTTTAGATGGACCGAGGATCGGAGCTCACTAGAGACACGTCTCTACGCCATTAAGCGGTCACATGACCACCCTTTTCGTACATCAACCTTAATGCCCAAGCCCTTATGTCTGTCCCATGCCCTCTTGAATCCCTCCACCATTTCGGCTCCCACTACATCTTCCGGTAGCTTGTTCCAGGCCTCCACCACCCTTTCCATGAAGAACTGCCCCCTGACGTTACCTCTGTATTTCCCTCTTTCCAGTTTGAGGCTATGTCCTCTTGTATTCGCTCCTCTCTTCATTTTGAACAAGCTCCCACTCTCCACCCTATTTATTCCTTTCAAATAAGTATATGTCTCAATCATGTCTCCCCTCTCCCTCCTAGTTTCCAGAGGGTACAGATTTAGCTCTCTCCATCTTTGCTCATAAGGTACCTCACACATCCCCCGCACCATTTTGGTTGCCCTTCTCTGGACCCTCTCCATCATCTCAATATCCCTGCACAGGTGAGGCCTCCAGAATTGTACCCTATACTCCAGATGTGGCCTTACTATGGTTCTGTACAATGGCATCAGCACCTCTCTCTTCCTGCTAGTAAAGCCCCTCGCAGTGCAGGCCAACATACCATTTGTCTTGCCCACCACCTTACTGCACTGGTTCCCCACCTTAAGACCGCTTGATACCATAATCCGTAGGTCCTTTTCCATTTCCTTTTCCTTGATCACCACTCCCCCCACCAAGGGAGTAATTTTCCCTCTTGTTTTTCCTCCCCAGGTGCATCACTGAGCACTTTTGTGCATTACATTTTAGTTGCCAGGTCTTTGACCACTGCTCCAGCCTCTCCAGGTCCTGCCTCATGGCCTCCACTCCCCCTTGCGAATACACCCTATTGCAGAACTTTGTATCATCTGCAAATAGACACACCCACCCTTCCAGACCCTCCGCTAGGTCACTAACATAGATGTTAAAAAGTAGTGGTCCTAGCCCTGACCCCTGCGGCACCCCACTTGTCACTGCCTGTTCCCTGGAATGTGTCCCATTTACCACCATTACTTGACTCCTTCCCTTCAGCCAATTTTCTACCCACCTGGTGATCCTCTGGCCCACCCCCAGTCTGTCCAGCTTATATACCAGCCTCCTATGCAGAACAGAGTCGAAGGCCTTACTGAAATCCAGAAAGGCCACATCCACCACTCCCCCTAGTCCACTGTCTGCGTCACCCCATCGAAAAATGCTATCAGGTTAGTCTGGTAGGACCTACCCTTGGTGAAACCATGCTGCCTTTTGTCCTGCATGCCATTTATCTCCAGGTATTCCACCAGCCTAGCCTTCAGTAACATTTCCATTACCTTCCCCACCACCGAGGTGAGACTGACAGGGTGGTAGTTTTTGACCTCATCCTTCCTTCCTTCCTTCCTCCCTCCCTTGTATAGTGCAACCACCTCCACCCTCTTACAGTCCATTGGCATGATGCCTGTGTCCAAGGACACGTTAAATAGCATCGCCAGATGTGGGGCCAGCTCCTCACTCAGCTCCCTGAGTACCCTTGGGTGCATACCATTGGGCCCCATCGCCTTGTGTACCCTAAGTCTACCGCAGTTCCGGCCAGGTTCTCGGTGATTCACCACCCGAGAGTGGACCGTAGGGGCAGGGGAGTTGCAGTCTGTTTTAGACAGGAACTGGACCTCAGGGAGATACCAGTTGGATGTACCAGCTCCTTTGAGTGTATTGTGGGTGCAGGTGCAGGCTTCAGGATACTTCTCATTTATCGTCCACCAGGTGATTGGTGGGAATTCCTGAGGGAGGCTGTGGATTTCATCGCTGAGAGGGTATTGAAATCCCCCTGATGGTTAATTCTGGGGGATTTCAATGCCTGGGTCGACGATGAACTCGCTCCGTTTGGTCAAAACCTCCTCCAATTGATGGACTCATTGGGCCTGACATGGGTTATTACCTCTGCAACCCATTGGGGGGACACTCATTGGATTTGATATTCCATCTGGGGATAGAAGTCTCTGATGTGGAGGTGGAGCCCATCAGCTGGTCTGACCATCATGCCCTGAGGTTCAGTTTTGCAGCCCCCGCGAAAGAGGCCTACCCCAAAGGAGATTGTACAGTTTCATCCTTTGGGAGGAGTTACCTCAGAAGGCCTAATGATGGAGCTGGAATTCTCGGGATTTCCAATGGATAGCACTGACCCAGGGTCCTTAGTGCTAGCCTATAACAGGGCAGTTGTGAGGGCCCTGGATGTCATTGCTCCAATCCGTGTTCATCCCTGTACGCTCCATCTAGGGGCCCCATTGTTTACCAAGGAGATCCGTGGGTTGAAGAGACAGGGCCGAAGATTGGAGAGACGCTGGCGGAAAACTCACATGGAAGTGGACAGGCTTAGACTGTTAGCTCATTATAAGACCTATCAGTTAGCAATTTCCCATAAGAAGGCAGAGTTCCTGTCCAGGAAAATTGCTACAGCGAAGAATAGACCAGCCCAACTCTTCTGGACTGTGGACAGATTGTGCAGTCCAGTCTGTCTTCAATCTGGTCAAGCGTTGTCACAATTACAGCGTGAGGAATTCGCGATGTTCTTCGCTGATAAGGTATCCACTATCAGGGATGAGATCAGCCAGCGCCTTCCCATAGGATCTTGCAGTGATCAACCGAGGGGCACAAATACCCAACTGACTTGGTTCACCTTCAGTCAACCGGCGGTCATGGATATAGTTAGGATCATCCAGACTTTGCGGCCTACCTGCTGTAGATTGGACCTGGGCCCTACTCACCTACTTGTGGGGTGTGTAGAGGTTATTAGCCCGATCCTTACTGGGATAGTTGCGGTGTCACTGGAGAAAGGGATTTTTCCTGATCCCTTGAAGGAGGCAATAGTACACCCCCTTTTGAAAAAATCCTCCCTTGATCCCGACTGCCCAGAAAACTAGAGACTGGTCTCGAATCTTCCCTTCTTGGGGAAGATTGTTGAGAAGGTGGTTGCATTGCAGCTGGAAGACCATTTAACTATCCACAGTATCTATGACCCTCTCCAGTCTGGCTCCAGGAAAAGGCATAGTACTGAGACGGCTCTTGTTTGAGTACTAAATGATCTCCTGATGGCGAGAGATCGGAGAACTCGTTCTATCTTGGTTCTCCTTGATCTCTCAGCAGCGTTTGACACTGTGGATCATGGAGTGCTGCTCGATCGCCTGTGGTTTTTCTGTGGACTAAGGGGGGTGGTCCACAGTTGGTTTAAATCTTTCCTGCAGGATAGGAGTCAGAGAGTAGTGTCGGGGATTCATTCTTTGGCCTCTCACTGTCTACACTGTGGGGTGCCACAGGGTTCGGTGCTGTCCCCCACGTTACTTCCGGTGTACATGCTTCCATTGGGGGACATTATAAGATGATATGGGTTGAAGTTTCATTGCTATGCCGATGATTCTCAACTCTATATATCTTTTGTGCCCGAATAAGAGTCTGAGTCAAGTACATTATTTAACAACTGCCTCCTGGAGATACAGAATTGGATGAGTACCAAGTGGCTGAGGTTGAATCTGGGAAAAACAGAGGTATTGGTGGTGGAACCGGGGGTGAGGATGTCAGGTTCATGGGTAGGAAAACCTTCAGGTTTATTTCTGGGGGAGACCACGCTTATGGCAACTGGCCATGTACATAACCTTGGTGTTATATTTGACGAGGGCCTGACCCTGAGGGCGCAGGTGTCGGCCGTGGTCAAAGCATCCTTTTTTCATCTAAGGAATATAGCACGGATGAAACACCTGGTTCCATCAGAGGATCTTCCTACCCTGGTCCACGCCTTTGTTGCCAGTTGTCTTGATTACTGCAATGCCCTTTATCTAGGGCTGCCGGAAGTGGATATTCACCATTTGCAGCTGGTGCAAAATGCGATAGCTAGGTTGTTGAATGGAAGCCCAAGGTCCAACCATATAACACCTGTGCTTCGCGAGTTGCACTGGCTGCCAGTACAGTGGCGGATCACTTTCAAGGTCATGTTGATGACCTATAAAGCCCTACATGGGTTGGGTCCCCACTACCTGGAAGAACCCTGACTTCTTACTGCCCCTCCCGCTCCCTCCGATCCTCTGGCAAGGGATTGCTACAGATTCCCAGGGTAACTTTAAAAACATCTGGTGGAAGAACGTTTGCCTTTATAGCTCCTACCCTGTGGAATTCTCTACCTTGCCAGATACGAAATAGCCTGACTGTGGAGGGCTTTAAAAAAGTCCTTAAAAACCTTTCTTTTTAATGAAGCATTTCATAATGTAAATTATATTGAAGTTGCTATATACAAAATGTTATTTATTATTGTGGTTTTAATGCTGCTTATGTAATCTTGTAAAGGCACCCTGAGCTTGGGAAGGGAGCCTTATATAAATAAATTTTTACTTACTTACTTACTTACCCAGTTCTTCCCTTATACAGTTAGCTGTGAATTCCATTGAATCCAACTGCCTGTGAATTTCTCCCTTCCTTTCCCATTCTGGCCCTCTGCCTTCACCCTCCTTGGTGAAGATTGACCCAAAGTAGTCATTTAAAGCCTCTGCTTTTTCATAATCCCCTTCCAGTATTGTTCCACTTCCCCCTTAACCTTCCAATTCCTTGCTGTGCCCTCCTTCTGTCACCCACATACCTAAAGAAGGTTTTATCCCCCCTCCTTGCCTTCTTGGCTAGCCTCTTCTCAGTGTCCTCCTTCGTCCTCCTTACCTTTTGCGCTGCCTCCCTCCTCTTTACCCCATAGGACTCCCCATCTTCAGCCTTTTTTGTCATTCTGTACCTCTTGAAGGCCCTGGTTTTCTCCCTGACCCCCTTTGCCACCTCCCTAGTGAACCATAGAGGTCATCTCCATCTTCTGTTCTTACTTATCCTTCTAATACATGTGTCCATGGCTTTTTGTACCCCTCCTTTATTTGCTGCCCATAATTTCTCCACCCCGTGTGTCCCTCATCTTTGTCATTTCTTCACTGACCACCCTCCTCATTTTGCTAAAGTCAGCCTTCCTAAAATCCATTACCCTGGTTTTCATCCTATTTCCCTTCCTTCCCGCTCTCACCCTGAACCTGATTGCCCTGTGGTCACTGATACCTAGCTCTTCCCTCACCACCACCTCCTCCACACTATCCCCATTTATGAGGACTACGTCCAACAGGTTCCCACCCCAGTGGGCCCAGTGACCCGCTGCTGCAGGAATATGCCCTGTATAGCCTCTAAGATGCCCCTACTCCTTGATGAGACTGCTGTCTGGGTCTCCCAGTCGATGTCAGGGAGGTTCAGGTCCCCCACTAGCAAAATGTCCCCCTCTGCACCATTTTTCACTACTGATTCTACAACATGTCTATCCCCTTCCTCTCCTTGCATAGGAGGTCTGTAAACAACCCCGACACACAGATTTTCCCTCTTTCTCCTATCTAGCTTGACCCATATTATCTCTGTTTCCCAACCCTCCTCCTCCTCTTCTATGGCTTCAATTTCTTCTTTGAAGTATAGCACAACCACTCCTCCCCTTTTCCCCTCCCGATCTTTCCTGAAGAATCTGTACCCTGAAATCACTGTCTCCCATGCATGGTGCTCATTCCACTACGTCTCGCACACTGCTACAATGTCAAGATCCTCCTCCACGATGGTGGCTTCCAGCTCAACCAGTTTATTCCCTAGGCTCCTGGCATTTGCAACCAAAACTATCCACCATCTAGCCCCATCACCCCCGCTTCTCACTATCCAACCCCTCCTTGCTGCTAACTGTTTCCTTTATGACTGCCTCATCATGGGGGGGAGGCTGACAGCCTCTCTCTGTTCTTCCTCCCTTAAGGATGGCCCTGGCGGCATCCCTTCCCCCTCTCTTAGTTTCAATTTATCTTCCATACTATGAAGTCCTCCAGTTTTTTCTTTAGTACAGCTGCCACTGCAGTGCTCAGGTGGAGCCTATCAAGGTGCATACAGCCCTCCTTTTCCTACATAAAGCCCCAGTCACCTATCCACCCAAACCTCATCCAACTGCACCGTGCCTGTAGCCATTTATTGAAATCCCCTATTTTTTCTTTCCTGGGTGTGCTCGCCCTTGGTACTGGCAGCACCTCTGAGAAGGAAATGGAAGGAAATGCCATGTTTCTACAGAATCTGGCAAGCTCCTGGAATCTTGCCTGTACCTCCATTTGACTGTTTCCTTCCAAGTCGTTTGTGCCCAGGTGAAACACCAGATGTGTCCTCTCATCTTACTGCTTGTGCCAAGAAGGAATATGGTGCCTCATCTCCAGCGTTGTCATCCATGGTATACACTGCACCCATACTGCATTGCCTTTCACCCCATTTCTCCCCATCTGATTCCCTTGATTATCGAGTTCCCCGAGAGTGCCACCCTAATGCTTCCTGAGTGTTCCTTAGACCTCCAAGTTTATGTCCTGGGGCCTGGCTTCACTTGGCCTCCCTATCCTCCCCCTCTAAACTGTCTTGGTTTTGGTCCTTGCTCAGCATATTCTCTCCATCCTCCAACCTGCCCAATGTGTGCCCTCACCTAACATTTTTCCCTCCTTCACCCTCTCCTATCAGCCTTCCCACAGACCCCCCCATACCTCTTCTTCCCTTTTACTGCCTCTTGATTTCCTGTGGCCCTGCATCCCCTGCCTGCATCCCTGTGTGAGCATTCGCCAACCTCCAACAGACCCTCATTTGATCTCTCGCTACCTGCTCCTGGTTTACCCCCATTGTAGAAAATTCAGAACACTGTATTCCCCTCGAGAAAGTCCTCCTCCTCCTCACCACCTGCCCTGTCTGCAGATCTCCCCCTTCCTGCACTCTGCCCGACACATCACCTGACTACTTACTACCACTCCTTTCCTGCTGGATACCCCCATGTTGGTTTGAGGCCTTCAAGGAGCTTGCCCCCAGCTCTGCCAATGCCTCCTTTCTGCTTCTCATCCCATGCCTCTGGTCCTCTGGTGTCTCCCACTGGTGTGTCCCCAATTGGTCTGGCCCATAGTTACCATCGTGAAGTGCTTTTTTAATATTTGAACCATTGTCAGCAACAAAAATCAACAACTTTCAAACCCTGTGAAGTGACCCAAGCAGTAAGTAGTCTTTCCAGTTTTTGCTGAATGTGTTGTGCTGTGTGTGTCTTGAAAGTGACATACATGGAGAGTTGCCATTTTCTGAAATGTGGCAGGTTTTTTGGAGCTCTGAGAGGCAGTAGTGGTAGTAGTAGTACTGGTTGAAGTGGTAGCAGATAGACTAGTACATGAGGATGATGATGATGATGAGTTGCCTACAAAACTGACCCAGTGTGCAGTAAGAGAAAAACAGGCAATGGTTTGGCTGCTGGTCCACATATCAGTAGTGAAGTGAACTACCTTGTCCTTAGCCTGTGGAAGAGAATGCCTTACCTGAACTACTAAGCTGTCATACATCCTGGGCACAGCAGTTACGTAAGCAATAACCCACGATGAGAAGTATTTTCTACTTGGCATTAAATATCATGACTCTAAGTATTCCATAAGCCTTTTGCAACCCACATCTTCCACAATAGAGTATGGCTGCAAATAAAGTACTATCTTTTCTGCTATTTTACGATTTGTCACAAGTGCTACGGGATGGTTTCCTGAACATTTAGACTTCCTTTCAAAAACTTCTTTTAACTTCAATTGTCTCTTATCGGGCCGGGGAGGGGTAGATTTGGCTGGGGGTGTTGTACGACTATATGCCATGCCTAGTAAAACAGAGGACCTTACAGAATTATTGTGACCGTGACTGTGAGACAAGCAAGCAAACTTTATTAATAAAATAGCGTTATTCACACAAGGACCATTGTGCTAGAACAATAAATAAAATCCCAGCTAAAAATCCATAAGTGATTAAGAAATGTCAACATCAAAATTACACAGAATCAGAAAAAGCAAGATTGAACAGATATGCTTTTAAGGCAGATTTAAAACTCTCCACCATCTCTCTTTTCTGATGAGGTAGAGAATTCCACAGGGTTGTGGGGCCATGAATTCAAATGCTGAAGCCCCAGAGGTATTCAAACAAACCCGGGAATCTCTAGCAATCCCTCTTCGGTGGAGCAGAGTGGGCAGAGAGTGGTGGTAGGGGTGAAGAAGCTCTTGCAGATAGCTCCATCCCTGTCTATGTAGGGCCTTATAAGTTAGCAAACTGACCATCAGGTCATCCACCACTGAATAGGCAGCCAATGCAGGTCGCGCATCAGAGGCATGACATGGTAAACTTGGGATAGCCCAGTCAACAGTCTAGCTGCCGCATTTTGCACCAGCTGCAAGTGGTGGATATCAACCCCTGGTGGCCCTAGGTAAAGGGAATTAGAATAATCAAGGTGAGAGGTCACAAAGGAGTGGACCAAAGTTGGAAGGTCATCGGGCAGAACAAGGTGTTTGATTTGAGCGATATTCCTCAGATGGTAAAAGGCTGTCTTGACAATGGACGACACCTGGAATTTAAGCGTCAGTCCCTCATCAAGACTAATGCCTAAATCTTGCACCATTCAGAGGTCGTCCACTGGCAGCCATCAAACCAAAGCCCAGACAGCCATTCTGCCAGCAATCCCTCTCCCCGATGGCCCGGGTCCACCACCAAAACCTTGGTCTTGTCCGGGTTAAACTTCAACCAGTTAGCACTCATCCAGTCATGAATCTCAGCAAGGCAGTTGTTAAAACTCGAGATAGCTCCCACCTGCTTGGGCACAAAGGACATGTAGAGCTGAGTGTCATCTGCACTGCAGTGGAAACTCAGCCCATACCACCTTACAATGTCTCCCAATGGCAGCATACACACCGTGAACAACTTGAGTGATAGCACTGAGCCCTGTGGCACCCCACATGACAGGGAGAACTTGTCAGAGGAATACATCCCCGAAACAACTCTCTGAAGCCTGCCAGTGAGGAAAGATTGAAACCATCTGAGGACTGTACCTGACAGTCCACAGATCAGCCACAGGTGCTCCAGCAACACACCATGGACCAGGGTGTCAAATGCAGCAGAGAGATCAAAAAGAACCAAGATGGAATGGCTCTTCCGATCTCTCGCTATCAGGAGATCATGGAGAACCTGAACAAGGGCCATCTCAGTGCTATGCTTTTTCCGAAATCCAGACTGGAGAGGATTATGGATGTCGTGGATGGTAAGGTGATCCTCCAGCTGCAGCACAACTACCTTCTCAATAATCTTACCCACAAAGGGAAGTTTTTTTTTTTTTTAATTAATTTATTTGTTGTAATCTTAAATTAACACCTGTGAGAATTAGCTCATTATGTAGGGTCCACATCAGAGTAAAAAGAAAATAAATATGTTACAGAAATTCAGTAGACAACAATATGCATTTACAGTATTTACATTACAGTAGAGCAAAATGCATAAGTAACTGTAGTGATCAGTGAATACTGAGTTAAAGCCAACAAGAACGGGGCTAACTAAAGAAAGTAATAGTCAGGGAAGGGTATTTCTGCCCAGTAGGTGTCATCAGAGGATAGAAAGGAGAGAGGGAAAGGTAAAGTCAGGGTAAATTTGCAACAAGCATATAAGAGTGCCTGACCGTAGGAGGTGATGGGGTAGCTGGTTAAGGGGAGAATGGAGGGGTTGGGGGAGGGTGCTTGTAGTATGGGGAATGAGACCACCAGTAGGGGTTATACATAGGGGTTAGATATGGGTCTGTAGTTAACAAGACAGTCTGGGTTGAGAGAGAGTTTCTCAAGGAGATGTGTCACCACTGCCTCCTTCAGTGTGTCCGGAAACACACCTGACTCTAACGAACACCAGACAATCTCAACTAGGACTAGGACCTCAATGCATCCCACAAGGAGGTGAGTTGGGCCCAGATCCAAACTACAGCGGGTCAGACGCACACTCAGGATAATCCTCACAACATCTTCGATCACCGGTTGGCCGAGGTCAGACCAAACAAACCAAGGAGCTGCAACCTCCCATCGACCACCACCATCCCCATTTGAGGCAAGCTGCACAGATCTCGGATCTGATTGGTGTCAAATGTCGCAGAGAAATCAAGGAGAACCAAGATGGAATGGCTCTTCCGATCTCTCGCTATCAGGAGATCACTGAGAACCCGAACAAGAGCTGACTTAGTGCTATGCCTTTTCCAAAATCCAGAGTATGCGGCCAACCTGCTGCTTGGGCACAATTTGAAGATAGTCAGGGGAAGGCTCCGGAGCAACATGAGGCAGTATTTTTTCACACAGAGGATGGTAGATGCATGGAACAGCTTTCCTGAGGAGTTTGTAAGGTCAAAAACAGTGGGGGAATTCAAGAATGCATGGGACAGACATAAGGCAATTCTGGTTGGGGAGGTTTGGAAGAAGTAGGCTGTTGGTTAACTAGGATCTGCTGCTTATCCAATATGTAGGGGAAATGGTCAAAATGGGTGGACCAAGTGACTCTTATCTGCCATCAAAGTCTATGTTTCTATGTCGGCAACCTTATCTGCAAAGAATCAAGCAGACTCGTCACACTTCTCCTGTGACAATGCTCTTCGAGTCTGCAGACAGGCTGGATTGCACAGTTTGTCCACAGTCCGAAAGAGCTGAGCTGGTTGATTCTGTGCAGTGGCAATCTCCCTGGACAGGAACTCTGCCTTCTTATGGGAGATCACCAATTGATAGGCCTTGTAATGGGCCATCAATCTAAGTCTGTTGGCCTCAAGGCCCGATTTCTGCCAGCAATGCTCCATTCTTCATCCCACTCAAAGTCCCATCAAACCAAGAGGACAGAGGATGCTGAGTGAGGCGGCAAACCCAGACAGGAGCAATTGAATACAGAGCCTCAGACACAGCCCTATTATAGACCTGCACCAGAGTATCTGGGTCACCGCTTGCACTTGGTAAACCTGATAGGTCCAGCACTGCAGCCAGGCCTTCTGGAGCCAAGCCCCTTAAAGGGCCATACCAAACCAGCTCCATAAGGGCAGGCCTATAGGGGGTGAGCTTTGAAACTGAACCTTATAGTGTGATGGTCAGACCATCTGACCGGGTCCACCACTAGGTCAGAAGTCTTCATACCCAGTAGGAAGACCATATCCAGTGAATGACCATGATTATGGATCGCAGAGGTAATCACCTTTGTGAAGCCCAACAAACTCATCAGTTAGAAGAAGTCCTGACCAAACTGCGGGAGTTTGTCATCAACCCAGGCATTGAAGTCCCCCAGAACTATCCATCTGGGGGACTCCAACACCATGTCAATGACAAAGTCTGCAACTTCCTACAAGAACTGTTTCTCGCCCCCGGGTGGTCAGTAGATGAGAAGAGCCCTGCACCCCAAACCTGCACTCATGATGCATTCAAAGGACCTGGTCTCCTCAACTGGGACATCTACAAGGCCCAATTCTGTTCTAAAACATATGGCTACACCCCCAAGAAAATGGAATTTAGGATCTTGCCTGGTGCTCATCTCCCACTGTTTCAGTGGAATGTTCCTGTTCACTGAGAGCTGTAATAGATTTCCAGCCACCAATGTTAGACTGTTTTTTTTTTAACCATATACAACGATAGGGTGAATTCGCGAAAAATGTCCTATCGTTGTTGTGGTTGCAAGATACTCTTTATTTTTTTCCCCCTTACTAACACATGTGTTGCAATGTGCACATATAGCTTTGCAAGCTTCCTTGAGAAAGAACTGGAAGGGGACAGGATCAGTTGTGTTCCAGGACAGTAGCTGCTACTGTTGTTTTCACAGGGTTCTTGTGGATTTTACTTGGTAGGTTAGTTCTTTTCTTTCTTGCTTCTAAGGGGCTAGCAGGGTATTGTTTTGGGGGATGCTGGATGTTTGTAAACTGATTTGGTGGCTGTAAGTGGGGCTCTTTTTGTGGATGTTTCACTGTGTAACAGACTGCGCTGGTAGAGGCCTATTTCTGCTGATTTAAAACCTATTTGGTGGGATTTGCTTGGGCCTGGTTCTTTAGCTGCAGGGCTTGGAGGGGAGACACAGGGCTGATACACTCTCTCTTGTCAGGTGTCTGCCCAAGATCCGCCCTCCCCACCCCTCCCTCCCCAGAAGTCTGCAAAGTTATAGGGGAACACCTGCCCTGCAATTGGAGGAAAAGGCTGCTGGTGCAGCTCATGTAGTTCTAGCCACTGGGGGTTGGATTAAGGCTGGGAGAGGAGCTTAGGCAGTTCATTTCCCTTATAAGTTTAATGTGTTGTACTGCACCTAGTAACAGAGTTACTGGTGTACAGTGGGACTGTCTCTAAGATTAGTGGGTGACCTGATTAGGCAGTAGGGGTATCTTGGACTAGGGGGAACCTGGTGGCTCACCCAAGGAAACCTATTTGGAAGGGGATGGAACCACACATCATTAGGGCCGGCATCTTTGGGAGGGTGGTGGGGTGCACAGGGTGTGGAGCAGCCATGATACTGGACTGGGCTTGGAAGTTTGGTGGTTGCCCAGTGTGCTACCAGCTAGCACAGCTTAGGAAGGAGGTTGCGGGATGAGGAGAAAGCTGGGGGAAGGGGGGTGGTATGGTTGGGGAAGGGGGCTGGAAATCTCCCACAGGGTTGCACCAAGCACTGGGGATGGGGGTATAGGGAAAGGAGTGCAGGAGAATACTCAGGGGTCACATAGGTACCCTGGCAGAGGGGGTCCAAAAGGACACTACCAAGGAAGCAGGCAGGTAACTGGGGACCCTCACAAAGGGGGGACGGAGGGACAACATTCTCAGGGAAGTAGGCAGATGGCCAGTGCTGGACAGAAGGAAGCAAGGCGAGGAGGTGGATCAGACCTTACACTCAGTAACCGCTTCAATTCTCTTCTTCTGCTCAAGGATGAGGGGGGTGATGTAGCCACGACAGAGGTGGTTAGAGACGGAAAGGGAGTGGGAGTGGGAGGCAGGAGGCAGGGGCCAGATAGCAGGAAGAACAGGGGGACCTGGAATGCAGAGAATGGGGAGCAGTGAATCAGAGCAGGATGGGCAGGGGAAGAGGAGGAAAGCGCAAGGAGAAGGACCAGTTGGGAGGAAAGGTAAAGAAGGACCAGAAGTACAAGGAGGATTCAGTAAAGGGAGCTGAGGGTTTAGGCCAGGGGAGCACGATAAGCAAGGAGGAACTAAATGGAGACAGGAAGGAAGGGAGGGAGGATGAGCCAGGCTAGTTTAGCAGATGGGGGAGAAGGACCAGTTGCAAGCAGTGAGGGGGGAATTAGCAAGGTACAGAAGGATACTCAGGAGGAGAAGAGGCATAGGATTGGAGGGAGGGGTGGCCATGGTAAATAAGGAGGGGTGGCATGTGGCACCCAGATAGGGAGGAACAAGGAGCCAGCTGGGTGGAGGGGCCGTAGAAAGGATGAGGGACATGGAAGGGGGAATGGAGGAAAGGAGTGGTCAGAGTGCTCCTGCTGGGATTCTATGATCAGGGGTATCAAATGGGATAGGAGGAGAAGCCTGGCCAGTTAGAACAAGATGCTTCCCTGGACTAACAGTGCACAGGGCTAAGCACGAGGTATATCAGCTGGCAAAGGACTGTGGGGGTTCCCCAGACATACTGGTCCACCTGGGTACAAATGACATTGAGGGAAATAGCGAGCTAGAGATACAGGCAAGATTCAGGGAGCTCGCCAGGGTCTGTCATGACATAGGATGCACAGTTTCCTTCTCAGAAATCCTGCCAGTGCCAATGGCTA
Source organism: Neoceratodus forsteri (assembly GCA_016271365.2). Lineage (NCBI taxonomy): Eukaryota > Metazoa > Chordata > Ceratodontiformes > Ceratodontidae > Neoceratodus > Neoceratodus forsteri. Next base: position 260,943,726 of record CM057452.1, on the reverse strand, counting down.
GTGGGGAACACAAAAGGAAAATTAGGGAGATAAACCAGTGGCTCAGGGAGTGGTGTGAGGCCAGAGGGTATGGGTTGATGGGGGATTGGGGGGAGACCTGGGAGGATAAGGAGCTGTATGCTAGAGATAGACTACATCTCAATTTGGAGGGAAGGGGAATCCTTAAGTTGAAAATAGAGGAGTTCATTGGTGAAAAGTGGGGTTTAAACTTGTGAAGGGGGGTGGGATGGGAGAAAAGGCTGTCAAGGGGGTGCCGATAAAGGAGGGACTCTGTCTCCACCCCCTTGGGGACCAGGAGGATTGCAGGAAAAGGCCAAATGGCAAAGTGCAGACCAGGAGAAAACAGAATCCCCATGGGAACACGAGCAGTGGAAATGGAACTATAGGGAAAGGGTGGAAGGTAGTCCTGCTAAATGCCAGGAGCTTGGGCAATAAAATGCCTGAGCTCCAGGCGATGCTAACTGAGGGAGCAGTGGATGTGGCAGCGGTCACTGAGACTTGGGCCACTGCAAGACATGACTGGGACCTGAACCTGGAGGGTTACACTATGTTCAGGAAGGACAGGGGAGGGAAGGGAGGAGGGTAGCAATGGATCAAAAACTGCATTGGCATAGGGGAGTAGGGAGGCGGAGGGAACCGTGGAGGCGATTTGGGTCACCTTGATAACAGGGGACAAGAGGTAAAATAGGAGTGGTGTATAGACCCCTGCCCTGGCGGAGGAGCTGGAGGACAGTCTGGTGGCAGATGTTAGGAGACACTGCAGACTGGGCAGAGGAACGGTGGTGGTGTTAGGGGACTTAAACATGCCAGGAACAGACTGGGAGACTATGACATCCTCGGTGACCAGGGAACAGAGGTTCTTGAATGTCTTTCAAGACGCGTTCCTAACTCAGCAGGTGAGGGAACCGACCAGGGAGGCACGGGTACTGGATGTGGTCCTGGCAGACAGTGACCAGATTGGGGGCCTGGAGGTAAGGGACCCATTGGCGGGGAGTGACCATGCCACGGTCTGGTTCTGTCTGGACCTAGGAGGGGTAGAAGGCTGCACAAAGACGGAAGTAACTGACTTCAGGGGCGGATTTAAGGAAATGGGAAGGATCCTAAGGAGCATTTGGATGGGATTGGGTCAGACATGGGCGCTGATAGTAGGTGGGAAATCATCAGAGAGGGTGCAGGATGCTACCAGCACCTGTGCAAGAGTAAGCGAAAATGCGGTAGGGCCCAAAAACCCTGTTGGTGGACCAGGGAGATCCAGGAGGTGGTGCGGGGAAAGAAAGCAGCCTATAAGAAATTCAAGTGCTCAAGGAGTGAAAGGGATCGAGGGGAGTATGAGCTGATGGCTAGAAGGGCCACTAGAGTGGTGAGGGCGGCTAAGGCAAGGAAGGAGCTGAACCTGGCCAGGGAAACTAGGAGAGGGAAAAAGGGGTTCTTTAGATACATTGGGGAAAGAGCGAAGGGTGAAGGGCAGATTAGCAGGATTAAATCAGGGAGAGATGGGCAAAGACCCGGGGAGCAGGCTGAGGTACTAAATGAGTACTTCATCTCAGTTTTCACCAGGAAAATGGGATGCTGCATCATACATGGGAGGAGACAGAGATAATGAGGAGGGACCCTTACCGATCGGCAGGTCTGGGGGAGGGGAGGCATCACTGGCAGCTGGGGGAGGCTAAGCAGGGAGAAGAGGTACCAGAAGTGGAAATCACAGCAGAGAGTGAGGAAGCCTCAGCTCCCTTAAGACGGAGAAAGCACGGGGCGGATAAATTACATCCTAGAGTGCTGAAGGAACTTGCAGATGTCCTGGCGAAACCCTGGCAGAGCTTTCACCATCTCTCTGAGGACAGGGTGGGTGCCCCAAGACTGGAAGGTGCGCATGTAGTGCCTATCCACAAGGGGATCAAGGAGGTGGCAATGAACTACAGGCCTGTCAGCCTGACAGGTGGTGGGCAAGGTGATGGAGGGCATTGTCAAGGAGAGGCTGGGGGGACCTGGATAAGTCAGGGTGCCTGGACGATAGACAGCATGGATTCATCCTGGGAAATCGTGTCAGACAAACCTGGTGGAGTTCTATGACTGGGTGACAAGTGCCTTGGACCTGGGTAGACCAGTGGATGTCCTCTTTCTAGACTTCAGCAAGGCATTTGACTCTGTTCCTCACGTGGGCCTGTTGGATAAGCTAGGAGAAATGGGGTGGGAAACCAGATGATCAGATGGATAGGCAATTGGCTCCAGGACCGGACCCAGAGGGTCGTAGTTGGGGATAGTCTCATCCCCAAGGAGGTCATTACTGGGGTCCCACAGGATCAGTCCTTGGGCCCTTCTGTTCAACGCCTACCTATCTGACATAAGGACAGGAATCAGGAGGAGATGAGTCTCTTTGCAGATGACTCGAAACTGGGGGCGGTGGTGGATGGGGAGGAGGGGAGGGTGGCCCTGCAGGGGGACCTGGAGGCTCTGGAAAGATGGTCTAGAAAGTGGAAGCTGAGGTTCAATGCAGGGAAATGCAAGGTACTCCACCTGGGGGCCAGAAACCCAGGCCAAGTGTACACCCTGGGGGAATACTACAAGTCTCAATGGCTGAGAGGGACCTGGGGTGGTGGTGGATGTCAAGATGAACAACTCTGAGACTTGTAGGAGGGCAGCAGCCAAGGCCAACAGGATGCTGGGATGCATCGCTAGGGGATCACCTCCAGAAGGAGGAAGTGATACTCCTCTGTATAACTACTTGGTGAGGCCGCACCTGGAGTACTGCGTGCAGTTTGGAGGCCACACTTAAGAGGACATTAACCTCCTGGAGAGGATCCAGAGGAGGGCAACCAAAATGATTTGGGGCTTGGGGACAGGACCTATGAGGAGAGGCTCAAGAGCTAAATATGTACACATTGGAAGAGAGAAGGGACCGGGGGGACATGATAGAGGTCTTCAGGTACATGAAGAGGGTAAATGGGGAGGAACAGTCAGGGTGCTTGAAGGAAGGAGGAAGGGGCCACTAGAGGGCATGGGTGGAAGCTGGAAGGGGAAGATTCAGGGAGAAAGGAGGAGGTGCTACTTCACTGAGAGGGTGGTGGAGCCATGGAATGCACTACCTAGGGGGCTGGTGGAGGCAGAGACAGTGGAGGGTTCAAGAGGGGGTGGGACAGGTACAGGGGAAGGGTTCTGGAAGCAAAATCCAATGGCAGCAGAATATCCGAACTGGGAAGGAGAAGCCAGAGAAGGCGAGGGGGACAGCAAGGTCAGCACCCAGGGTGGGGGCTGACCAAACGAGCAGACAGGAAAGACCGTTAGGCCTATTCTGCTGGCATTTTAGTACGTTAGTATATATGAAAAATGATTCCAAACAGTAGAGGTGGACTGTCTATGTCTAGTAATGACCTCAGTAGGACTAGGAGTTGAGTGGCTGAGTTTACGTAGGGAAGACATATTAGCAGAGGATTCAGGTTCATCAGGTGAGACAATCACAGAATCCTCTGCAGCACCATTGCCACCATCATCATCATCACTACGGTCAGACTTTGTTTCACTTTGTGTGGCTTGTGCCTTTGACTTTTTCTTTTTCCCTTTTGACACTCTACTGCTGTCATTATTTGTATCCACAGTATCACTGTCAGAACCAGAATGAGACACAGCTAAAGTAAAAGTCACAAGCTCATCATCATCAGTCTCACCATGACCATGGTCAGCCCCATCATCATCAGACTCAGTAGAGCTAACATTTGCAGTCACAGACTGAGTTATTCGATATGCATGTGTTGCAAATTGAGCAACTCCACTGCGAGTTGTACCTGTAAGTGCATTAACTTTATGTACAATTGGAATACTCTGTTTTTGCACTTTTATTCTCAGACAACTTGCTATTGCCACAGTCTTTCGACTTTTTTTTGGCTGTACTACTGAGCCCTTCTGACATAGACAGTCCACCAACCCTTGCTGGGTTTTCAGTATTCTGAGAACTGGCCTGCACATGGATAGTAGTAGTATTTAGTTCAGCCCCTTCAACAGACTGTGGTGCTTGTTGTGGTTATACTTTACTTTTTGGGCCACTTCTTTCTGGTCTCTTGAATAAACTTTTTTTTATGTTTATTACTTCCTTTACCCCCGGCTTTTGCTTTACTTTTTTCTAGAGTACTTATAATGCCTGTCTGTCGCTTGTTCAGGGTCAAAAAAATGGTTATTATTTTTTTTATTTATTCCATGTGATGTGATGTGATGGAATGCCCTGCAAACCGAGTCTAAGCTTATACCCCACTGAGTGAGCACAGGGAGGAAGATGACAGATGACTGACTTTTTGGGGGGGGGGGGCCACACAGTATGCAAGAAGTGGCACTGGTGTATCGACAACCGGTTGGCAGATTTCATTACACAGACACACACACAGTTTATTTCACACACCACCTACGCTCAGGGCGATGTTGCAGGCACTGCTGCTACCTATATAGATTCAGGGACCCTGCCTGGCCTAACCCTCTCTGATACAGTGCTTTTTCCCTTTAAGGAATTTTTTTTTTATTTATTCTACATGGTGTGACGGATTGCCCTGCCCACTGAGCCAAAGCTTATACCCCACTGAGTGAGTGCAGGAAGGAAGATGACAGATGACTGACTTCTTTGGGGGGGCACAAAGTATGAAAGAAGTGGCACTGGTGCACTGACGACTGGCTGGCAGATTTTATCTCACACACACACACACACTGTACACTATAAAAATATAGAAATCCCCCCTGGTCCAGCTTGAGGGTAAAATAGCCGACGGGTGTAGCAGTTGATCTAACCGCTCTGTGACTACGGGGAATTTAGCATTAGCAGCAATGTTTGTTTATTGTTCTGACTTATAATGTCATCCTCTACACCCTCTGCTTTACAAAGAACTTTGGACTTATCTGCAAGCAAGCAACAAATAACATTCTCTGACCAACATCAACCTTTTTCTCCTGTGGAGACAGGAGGCTACACATTGGAGAGGTTGGGTTCAACCATAGAGAACATTTTGGCATGGACAGAGTGCAGTGATAGACGATACGAGGCATTAATAAAAAAATGGACTTCCTGCAAACGGAACTGAATAGTGTTAAAACTGTGGCAGAGACAACAAAGGGAATCTCAACGTATAACTCTGCAAAACTGGAGAAGCATGCTGCTAAACTGGCAACTGCAGAAGTGAATTGTGTGAGCCTGATGCGAGATAATTTTAATATAAATAGAAAATTGGAGAGTGTAGAAAATATGCTAAGATACAAGAACATTCAAATTCTGGGAGTTCCAGATCAGATGGATGCAGATTTTGACTCTGAGAGATTTGGTTAAACATATATTGATCACTACTTTCGAGCCATCCCAGGAGAATCCCCCTTTAATCACGAAGGCTTTTAGATTATTCAGACGTGAGAGAAACATAACTTCCTAGATGAAGACAACTATCTTGGCGACTTTTGGATTTGATTCAGATCAGGATTACATATTTAAATTAGCCAGGCTCAGAGGGGCCTTGGAATATAAAGGCTCCAAGTATTATATCTATCCAGATTTCTATTGCGCTACGCAACAACGGAGAAGGACATTTTTGGCTTATCATCAGGAAATTTTGGAACTTGGTGCTTTGTTTTCTTTGTTGCCGCCTACAAAGGTAAAAATCGTCTAGGATGGTAAAGTAAACATATTTTTTGATGTAGATCAGCTTACTGCTTACATTCGCGCTCATTACTCTACCCAGGGGACTGAAGAATCACTTGTTTCATCGCCTACACCATCAGAACATGAAATCATAGGGAATTTGGAAAGAATGGACCTATAAGAACCTAAGGACTTAAGTTTTGCTTGTTTGGACTGATTGAATTGGGGGAGCAATATAGATTAAATATAAGTTTATTATTATAGTTAAAGAGGGGAGACATTAAAATGATATAAGAATAATTTTGTAGAGTGAGAGTTAAATATATAAAGCTACTACCTTTTGGCTTAACAAGTATTAAGTATGTATTATTATTATGTTCCCCTTGTTTTGGACTAGGTCTATTCTTTTTATGTGAGGTATGCACTAAGGAGTCAATATCTAAATTAGTTTAATGATGTTGTATGGACTTATGGACGTTGTTGCTCATGGGTTCATTTATTCATGAAGTATTTGTCTTGTTTTTCTTTTTTGGAGCACATGTGTGCATATTTTTTCTGAATACATAAAAGATGAAATTAATAAAATATTATATTATAAAAAATAAAAAAATAAAGAAATCCCCCGTGAAGTGACTGAGCACAGGCAGGAGAACTGAAAGAGCTGACTTGTTTTGGGAGGAGCAATTGGCAAACAGTAAGAAGGCTAACTGGGAGTGGCGTGATACTGGGTGGCACACTGGCACAGTTCAATAGACTTCACCCCCTCTGCTAGACTGCTACCCAAAAAGAAAATGGGCAGTCTGATTCTGGTACTTAAAGTGAAGTCTCTCTTCAATCTTTTGTTCTTTCTTGTCTGGACTAGTCTGTCTTCATTCAAGTTATGTCTCACAAGTTGCCCCCAGTTTCCTCCAAGTTTCTCTTACCCTCTCCAAGTCTCCTCTCCCAACAATAACTACTCCCATCCCCACCCCAATCTCCGACTCCCACACCCGGTCTTCGTCTCAATCCCCCTCCTGAGCCTCTGACTCCCAGTTCCCTACTCCCCACCTCCAACTTCCCCTTCTAATTCACTTGTTTTTAGTTTAGTACTTTTTATATATATGTGTGTGTGTGTGTGTGTGTGTGTGTATATATATATATATATATATATATATATATATAAATTCTTCTTTCATTTTTTAGAGTCGACTTCTTCCTCTGTTGATCCAAGGGGGAAAAAAATGCAAGCAGCACAAGTCAAGCACACAGAATCTACACACAGCACGGAGCAGCCTACAGAAGCTGCTGCTCCTTCTCTGTCCTGATTCCTCTGCGTAGCTCTAAGGTGGACCACGTGGGCTGCTAGAGCAGCAACCCAATCAGATGCCACCTTAGAGGGACGGACAGCTCAGCCATGCAATGAGGAACCAGAGTCTTGTCTCTGGTCTCTCCTGTGGGTTCCTCCTACTCTGGTGCTTCTTGCATTACATTTCCCACAATACAGTGGCCATCCAAACAGATTTGAACAGCTGAAAGTGTTTGAAAGCTGTTCATTTTCGAACACTTCGGCATGTTTGAGTCAGTTCGTATTTTGGATGGACTAGTTTTCCCATCCTTACTATGTATCTATGTATGTACTCTGTTCCACTTAAACTTGTAATTTCTGTCACTAACAAGGGGGATCTGATGCATAAAATGATGGCAAACTGGATTTCTATCAGAAAATGCATTTTATATTTGGCCCCACAGTTTAGTAGGCTGCCTGAGCTGCTATTTCACTGGTTAAGATGTGTCCCTGATTTAGTTAATTTGCCCCTTTTTTGTTTTACATCCTGTCCCTGATTTATAAGTCAGGAAGTTGAGCAGTATATGCGGGACCATGGCCCAGTGTCTGCTACGGCTCTGCGTGTGGGTTTGTTACCTTTCAGTTGTGAAGCCTTGTCCCTGCTGTGTATGAGAACTGTTGGGGTGGTTTGGCTCTGGCCATGTCACACACACACACACACCACCACCACCACCAGCCCCATGCACTCCCCTGTACACATACCTCCATTGGTCTGCAGCTCCACTGTGCTGTTTGGTATCATTTCGGAAGAGCGACGGGAATACCACAAAGACCATTACAGTGATATTTTCGGCAGTTTGCTGAGATGGTCTGTGGGTTACCCGACACTGTTCCCTCTGGGATGTTTGCCCCCTCCCCAAACCAACTCTGACTGGAGTTACTAATCTTAAATGCAGGGGGCTGCCCCAGAAAACACCAGTTCCCCTAGTGACAGCACAACACCAGTTGGCAGTGTTGTGCCATCTCTGTGCTGATGGTCGACAAATTTCGTGTCGCTGTGGCATGGTGGAACCCGTGCTGTTTAGGTGTGCTCCCTTAAATAGCTCTAGTGCAATCAGGCATGCTCATGTATGCAGATCTGCCTATAATGCCATGCTAATGTGACCTTTTGCCTGTGGATTGCCCAATGATCTCATTTGCATACCCTGGCTAAATATTGCCGGTTTGCCTGCTGCACTAACTTGGGTAGCACATGCGCATGGTGTTGTGCCACACACGTGGTTGTGTTCAATTTTCTATTGTTGATCATCTTTCTGTAGGGTTATTATGTCTCCCACTTAGGTAATAGTTTTTTAAATGTTCAAGTTTTAAGAATTCATTCTTTATGAACTTTACTGCAAACTTAATTTGTACTTTTTGTACAATTTTTTACAGGGTTGGTCCAAAACTGCCACAAACTACGCTCCTCCTCCTTCCCATTGACTGTATGCTTTACGATTTAAAAGTATTTAAAGAGCTGTGTACCCCTGTACATTTATTAAGGAGCTTGAATTTAATTATTATTTCATTAAATGAAACACACAGACGTTACTCTAAAAAAACGTTATTGTTATATTTCTACAGAAAGATGATCAACAATAGAAAACTGAACTTATGGATGTATAATTAAATAGATCTAGCTGGAAAGTTCAAAGTCTGAAGAAGGAACAGTCGGTTCCAAAATGTAACAAAGAAAAGCAAAGAAAATTTATGAGCACAAGAGAAATAAAAATATTTTATTTGCATATTGTCAATTCAATCATCCTTTTTGGTGGTTGAGAGGGAACCCGCATAGAAACATAGAAATTAGAAATTGTTGGCAGATAAGGACCACCAGGCCCATCTAGTCTGCCCGTTGGCCCTATACATTGTATGTGGCCACTGATCCTATGTGATCAATTGCTTGTCATCACTCCCTTCCCTCTCAGGCTTCCCTTGTGCCTGTCCCAAGTATGCTTAAACCCCTCCACCGTGTTTGCCCCCACTACCTCCTGTGGCAGACTATTCCATGTGTCGACTACCCTTTCTGTGTAGAAAAACTTCCTCACATTACCTCTTAATCTACCCCCCTCTAATTTCATATTGTGCCCCCTTGTTCTAGTACTTTTTCTACATTGGATAAGCTCCCCCGCCTGCACCTTATTTATGCCCTTAAGGTACTTGAAAGTTTCCATCATGTCCCCCCGCTGTCTCCTCTCCTCCAGTGAGTACATATTGAGGTCTCTTAGTCTCTCCTCATATATTTTGTGGTGCAAGCCCTGCACCATCTTTGTTGCCCTTCTTTGGATAGTCTCCACCTTATCTATGTCCTTGTGCAGGTGTGGTCTCCAGAACTGCACACAGTACTCCAGGTGAGGCCTTACCAATGTTTTATATAATGGCATCACCACCTCCTGCTAGTGATACCTCTGCCTATGAACCCCAGCATAACACTGGCCCTCCCTGCTGCCTTTGTACACTGCTTTGATACCTTAAGGTCATCAGAGATGATAACCTCTAGGTGCCTTTCTTCCTTGGTGACAGTCAGCTCCTCTCCCCCTCAACCTGTAGCTCTCCCCAGGTTTCCCTCTACCCATGTGCATTATTTTGCACTACTTTACATTAAACCCCAGTTGCCACATCTCTGACCATCTTTCAAGCTTCTCCAGGTCCCTCTTCATTTTCTGCACCCCTTCTGGAGTGTCCACCCTGTTGCATATCTTAGTGTCATTGCAAATAGGCAGACCTTTCCTTCCATCCCCTCTGCAATGTCAATAACAAAGACATTGAACAGGACTGCTCCTAGTACTGATCCCTGAGGTACCCCACTGGTCACCCCCCCCTCCCCAGATTGTACCCCATTTACCACTGCCCTCTGTCTCCTGTCTGTTAACCAGTTCCTAACCCAGTACACCACCTTGTCTCTCATGCCCAGACTACTCATCTTGTTAATCAGCCTTCTATGTGGGACAGTGTTGAAGGCTTTGCTGAAATCCAGGTAGGCGACATCTACTGCGCCCCCCCATGATTAAGTTCCCTTGTCACCCAATCAAAAAAAAACTATTAGATTCATTTGACATGACCTTCCTGTTGTGAATCCATGTTGCCTCAGATCCTGCACACCACTGGATTACAAATGTGTCACTATCCTTTCTTTCAGCAGTGTCTCCATGATCATTCCCACCACTGAGGTGAGGCTGACTGGCCTGTAGTTCCCTGCCTCCACCCTACTGCTACTTTTGTTCAGTGGGACTACATGTGCCCATCTCCAGCCCTCTGGAATGACACCCATGTTGAGTGACTACATGAACAGGGCTGTCAGAGGTGCTGCTAGTTCCTTTCGCAGCTCCTTTATTATCCTTGGGTGGATGCTATCTGGCCCCATGGCCTTATCCACTTTCAGCTTTGTGAGTTTTTCTAGAACTCTCTCCACTGTGAATGGACTGATGTTCTCTTCTCCCCCCCCATTGCCTCTGCACCCCGAATGTGGTTCTTGATCTGCCCCCTCTTTAGTGAATACTGAGCAGAAGTATTTGTTCAGTATTTCTGCCTTGTCCAGATTCCCCTCCTTACACTCTCCCTCCTCCCCTTTGAGTCTTCTTCTTTCACTAATGTACCTATAAAATGCCTTATCCCCTTTGTTTACAGACTGTGCTAAGCTCTCTTCTGTCTGCACCTTCCCCCTCTCAACAGCCTTCCCTGCTTCCCTTAGACATTCAAGGTACACCTCCCTGTCTTCCTCCCTTTGGCTCCCCTTATATTTCCTGAAACTCAGCTTTTTAGCCCTGTCTTTGTCCCTCATCTTTTTAGAGAACCATAGTGGTTTCCTTCTTCTTTTCTCTTTGGTCACTGTCCTAATGCATTGGTTTGTTATATCCATTATGGCTTCTTTTAGTTTTTCCACCCTCTCTACTATCTCTCCCTTCCCCAGGACTGCTTGTATACATCTACCCACTTCAGTGGGATCTGCCTTCCTGAAATCTAATACTCTTGCCCTTGTATGGCTTGATTGAGTCCATGTCTCCATGCTGAACCATACCATGTGGTGGTCACTGGACCCCAGCTGCCCTTCCATCTGTATTTCTTTGACTCTGTTCCCATTGGTCCATACCTGGTCCAGAACTGACTTGTCCCTGGTTGGCTCATGCACCAGCTACCTGAATCCAACCCCCTGCATGGGATTCTAGGATGGCTGTGCTTCTGGCTGAAATACCCATCTGGGTGGCCCAATCCACGTCCGGCATATTGAAATCCCCCAGTAGCAGATTTCACCCTTAGTTGCCATGTCGTGTATGTTCTCCACTAGCTCCCTGTCTACTTCCTTCCTCTGTGCTAAAGGTCTGTAAATCACCCCAGCACGTATCACTGTTCCATTCTCTGGCTTCAGGGTGACCCACATTGCCTCAGCCTCCCCCTGTCTTCCCTGAACTTCTGTAGCCTTTATACCATCTCTGATGTAGAGGGCCACTCCCGCACCCTTGTTACCCTCCCTGTCTCTCCTGAACAATGTATAGCCTGGTTCACTGACTTCCCAGCCATGATTTGCAGAGTACCATGTCTCTGTTATTTTTTAATTTTTATTTTTCCAATTGTTTAACCAGGTGAGACACACTAAGCCGAAAGCTTGTTTACAGGTGCAACCTGGGAGCACAGGGAAGTTAAGTGACTTGCTCAGGGTCACACAGTATATGCAAGTGGGGTCTGTGGGATTCAAACCCAGGTCTCCAGATTTGCAGCTCAGAGCCTTAAACCACTGCACTATACTGCCTCCGTATTGCTGCTATGTCAAGGTCTTCATCTGCCAACAAGGTCTCCAGGTCTGGAACCTTATTTCCCAGGCTACAGGCATTTGCTAGCATGACCTTCCATGTTTTACAGTCTGCCCTCCCTCTGCTCTTGTTCTCCCTATCCAGTATCTGCCACCCACCCCAATTTCTTTTCCTATGTGCTCCTGCTGCCCCTATATTACTCATTATACATTCTTCACCTGCCTGCCCCTCCCTACCTATTTTTGCTGTTCCCATAGTCGACTTATGTTCCTGCATGTTCTCATGGGGAGGGTGTTTCTAAGCCTCCTGGCTCTCCCCCCTTGGCCAGTTTAAATGCTCACAGCTGAAGCATTTAAACTTCTCTCAAAGGACCAAAGTCCCCTTCTTGGACAGATGCAGGCCATCGTCCTTATATAAGCTTGCATCTGCCCAGGTTAGGCCCCAGTCCCCTATGAAGCCAAAACCCTCCCTTCCACACCAATCCTTCAACCAGGAGTTGAAGGTACGCATGTGGACATTTTGACCTGCAGTGAACTGTCAGTCCTAGTCAGGTAGGGATGGTTGATGCATGCAGTGAGTGTTGGGGTGTATATAGGGCAGCCAGGTAGCCACTAAAAGGGGGTCCACCTGGACAGGTCTTGGTATCCTGGTTGCCCAGCCTAGTTCAGGCCACACTTCATGGAGAGTGCACCAGCAACTACAGAGCTATTAGACATATCCTGGCCACACTGCAGTATCCACTGGTAGTGTGATGACTAGTACACAGTGTGTCCAGCACCCTGCCGCATACACCACCACTGCAGTGGTGTGCACCATGGCTGCTGCACACAGTGCTGCCTGCTAGTCTCAACCATGCTAAGCTGTGTTGCAGGCAACATGTGTGCCTGTGCTCTTTTCTGGCAGTGATCGGGGGGGACACCAACTGGATATCTGTGTCTTGCGTGCCAGGGTTGGCCTGTGTGCGGGTTGCCTGGTCACAACCGCAGGTGGTGTGAGTGCCCCACCTTGCCACTCAGGACATGACCCGCAGGAAGGAGGCAGAGGACACCACAGGGAAAGGAAGCAGCTCCTGGTGGGGGACTCAATTATTAGGGGTATAGAACTGGGGGGAGCTGGAAAAACTGAAGTAAGGTGCCTGCCTGGTGCCATGGCTTGGAGGAACAGGAAGCGCATCCTCAGGATCATGAGAACAGCTGCAAGGGAGTCTGAGCTGGATGTAATTGTCCACCTAGGGACAAATGACTTGGCTCATCATGAGATTAGAGCAGTGCAGGAGGACAATGTAGAGTTGGGGAGGGGGCCTAAGACAAGTAGCACACACAGTATCCTTCTCAGAGGTGCTGCCTGTCAATAGCATGGGGGGCGAGGGGTAATTAGCACCATGCAGTTTAATGAATGGTTGAAAAAATGGTGTGGAGCACAGGGTTTGGATTCATTGGGGACTGGGGTTCCACCTGGAGGGACACCAGCCTATACTGGCAGGATGGTCTGCATCTGTCCAGGAAGGGAACAAGTCTTTTGAGCAATCAGTTTAAATGCTTCATTGGCAAGCTTTTAAACTAGTCAAAGGGGGAGGCACTGATAAGCAGCAGGAAAATCCCAGCCTCTCCCTACAAAACAGGGTACTAAATGAGAAAAAGACTGAGGTAGAAAGGTCAGTGGGATGCTGCAACAGAAGGTAAAGCCATCAAAAATGGAGAGCAATGAGTACCAATGCCCGTAGTCTGGGTAACAGCTTCCTGAATTAGTGGCCTTGATGGAGGAGGAACATCTGGATATTGTGGCAGTCACAGAAACATAGTACACACAAAACCATGACTGGGATGTAAACATGCCAGGATACACTATCTACAGGAGGGACAGGGAGGGTAAAGGAGGAGGAGTAGCTCTTTACATAGGGAAGGAATAAAAGCAACAGAACAAAAGGGTAAACAGGGAGGAGAAGAAACACTGTGGTAAATTTGGAGACAGGCAATGGCACCACAATCCGCACAGGGCTTGTGATCTGAGACCCCCTTCTCAGGGGAGGAAATGGGCAAGGAAATGATAGAAAGTATACTTAGAATGGCAGAAAAAGGGAAGATATTGCTGATGGGTGATCTGAATATGCCAGATGTTAACTGGAGTGCAGTTGCAGCAGCCACTTGAAGAGTGGAGTTATTCTAGATGCCTACAGGGGCATCTAGACCAACAGTTCTCAGACTTTGTCATAGTGAGCCTCCCTAAGCCATGGAAAAGATCTTGAGCCTCCCCAAAATACTGAAATATTTTGGGCCTCCCATAGAAAAATAGCCTACTTTTCAAACACATCAGGAATAAATTGAAACCTCTTTGCATAGCTGGCTGTCATGTTATTAAGCTTATTGTAACCCCCAAACAGGACAACCTACTTGCTCCAAAATTTTGACTCTCCAATCTTGTTACCCCTTACTGCCATACCTTCATGGGTCAGATTGTTTTTTCTGTTTTCTCTCTAACTGGAATAACCTTCCTGTTGACCTCTGCCTCTCCCCCTCCCCCTGCTCTTAAGCAACTTCTCAGGGATCATTTGCTCCTCCTGCTCTTATTCCTAGTATCTGTATGGTTAACTCTTGTATTTGGACAGTTCTGCTGCCAGTCTAATTGATCAGTTGTTCCTCACATTGTTAGTTTATTGTTCTTAATTTGTTTGCACTTTAGTCATTTTGTATTGCTTAAGTGTTTGCAGTTACATTTTGAATTGTACTCTCTCACTACCCTTCCCTGGGTACACCTGAAATAAGCCATGACTCAGTGTACAGTACCTTCACTGGTCACAGACTTGTGAATAAATACATAAATTCACCTACTATTATCCTCTTTAAGTTTGTCTTATCCCTTCACACAAAATCTATAAAGTTCAAAATTGAAATATAATACTTTTTCAAGATTTGCTTGAGCCTCCCCTGGAACAGGTTGGGGCCTCCCAAGGGAGGCTGGCCTCACCATTTGAGAACCCCTGCCTTAGACAACTAGTATTGGAGCCCACTCGAGAGGGAGCAATATTAGACCTGATTCTCTCAAATGGAGATGGAGAGAGGATCACAGATGTAGAAGTGGGTAGCCATCTGGGAACTAGCAACCATCGAACAGTATGGTTCACAATAAACACAGCAATAGAGTCAAGCCATACAAAGGCAAAAGTACTGGACTTTAGGAGGGCTGACTTTGCCAAAATGGGGTGAGTGCCTAAGGAATGCACCAGCAAATGGGCAGGAAGGAGGGGTGGAAGAACAATGGGGAATAATAAAAACTGCCATCACAGAGGTAACGAGCCTTTGCATGAAGCAAATAAACAAAACAAAATGATGTAAGAAACCACTATGGTTCTCAAAGGAAGTGGCAGTGAAGGTTCAAGAAAAAAAGAAAGCATTCAGGAAGTACAAGGAATCACAGAAGGAGCAGGACAGAGAACTGTATCAGTTAAAGCAAAAGGAAGCTGGGAAGGCAGTCAGAACAGCAAAGGCCCAAACCGAGGAAAAGATAGCCAACTCAGTTAAGAAGGGGGATAAAACCTTTTATAGGTACATCAGGGAGGAAGGAAGACCAAGGGAGGATAGTAGAGGCTTAATAAAGGAGGGAGGGTGGGAAGAGGGAGACTGTGAAAAGGCAGAGATACTAAACAAATATTTTGCTCAGTATTTACAAATGAAGAGGGAGGTACCTAAAACAAACAGTAGAAACACTCTGGATACAGAAGTTGATACCAGCCCTTTTACAGAAGAAAGGGTTCTGAAAGAACTCTTAAAACTGAAAGGTGGACAAAGCAATGGGGCCTGATGGGATTCATCCCAGAATTCTAAAAGAACTAAGGGTAGAACTAGTGACACCACTGACTACCCTTTTTAACAAATCATGGGAGGATGGGGTGGTACCAGAGGACTGGAGGAGGGCAGATGTGATTCCCCTTCACAAAAGTGGGAGCAAGGCAGAAGCAGGAAACTACAGACCTGTTAGTTTAACCTCAGTGATAGGGAAAATGATGGAATCACTTCTGAAGGAAAGAATTGTCGAGTATCTAGAGGCCAGAGGTGCACAGGACCCTAGGCAGCATGGATTCACAGCGGGAACATCATGCCAGACGAATCTGATAGATTTCTTTGACTGGGTGACCAAAGTAGTAGATCAGGGAGGGGCTGTGGACATGGCCTACCTAGACTTTAGCAAGGCATTTGACACAGTCACACGCAAAAGATTAATATAGAAGTTAGCCAGCATGGGAGTGGGTCCCAAGATGACAGCCTGGGTAAAGGATGGCTGGAGAATAGGACACAGAGAGTAATAGTAAATGGAGTCCACTCAGAAGAAAGGAGGTTACTAGTGGGGTACCATGAGGGTTCAGTATTAGGACGGTCCTCTTCAATGTCTTTATAAGTGACATTGCAGAGGGACTGGAAGAAAAGTATGTCTCTTTGCAGATGACACAAAGATCTGCAACAGAGTTGATGACAAGGGTGGGGTGGAAAAGGATGAGAAGGGACTTGGCAAGGTTAGAGGAATGGTCAAATGTATGGCAGCTTAGATTCAGTGCTAAGAAGTGCAAGGTAATGCACCTGGGAAACAAAAACCCAGGGGAAGAGTACACAATGGGGGGTGAGATACAACAACAACAAAAATGGAAAGGGACCTGGGGGTAGTCATATCAGATGACCTAAAGGTGGGCAAGCAATGTGAGAGGGCAGCAAGGAGGGCTGGGGGGATACTGGGATGCATAGGGAGAGGCATCACCAGTAGAAAACAGGAAGTTATTATCCCTCTGTACAGACAGCTGGTGAGACCCCATCTGGAGTACTGTGTGCAGTTCTGGAGACCCAATCTCCATAAAGACATA
Organism: Neoceratodus forsteri; assembly: GCA_016271365.2. Lineage (NCBI taxonomy): Eukaryota > Metazoa > Chordata > Ceratodontiformes > Ceratodontidae > Neoceratodus > Neoceratodus forsteri. Next base: position 260,927,221 of record CM057452.1, on the reverse strand, counting down.
GACAGGGTGGAAGCTGTCCAGGAGAGCAACTAAAATGGTGCAGGGTCTGCACGGAAGACATATGAAGAGAGCGAAGGAGCTTAATATGTATAGCCTCAAGGAAAGGAGGAGAGGAGGGACATGATAGAAACATTCAAGTACCTCAAGGGAATCAACAAAGTCCAAGAGGGTAGCATCTTTCAAAAAGAGGTGTACAAGAACAAGAGGGCACAATTTGAAGATAGAGGAGGGGCGACTCAGAGGTAATTTAGAAGTATTTTTTCACAGAGAGGGTTGTGGATGCATGGAACGGCCTTACGGAGGAGGTTGTGGAGTCAAAATCAGTGGTGGAATTCAAGCATGCATGGGACAGTCATAAGGCCATTCTAGGGGGTGGGGGTAGGAAGAAGTAGGCTGCTGGTTAACTAGGATCTGCAGCTTATCCAGTAGGTAGGGAAATGGGCAGACAGGGTGGGCCAAGCGGTCCTTATCTGCCGTCAAATTCTATGATTCTGTGACACTGCTTATTGGCTTTTGACGTGCTGCTGCTGATGCATGTGCCACAGGCATACATCTGCCATGCCCGCTGATAGTGTGTGCCCATGCCATGGCTTGGCCTGCTCTGGTGCTGCATAGCACGAGTGTTGCATGCACACTCCTCCAGTATATGGGTCTACAGTGCTGTCCCTGGTATGCCACGCCCAATAATTTACATTGTGACTGTCAGCCACCCGTCATCCCTGTGTAACATGATAGTGCATGTGCTGGTTGGATTTTCCATGGCTGCACAGGATGGACAACACCTGCATGCTCCATTTTGTGTGCACAGCTGGCTGAGAACATTTTCTTTCTGTCCAGAGGAGTCCCAGCCATTGCTGTCAGCCAGAAAGCTTTGAGGGCCAAGGTGATCAGCTGCACCAGCTGGTGTGGCAGCAGCGCCTGATCCTGAGGCACCCAGAAGTGATTGCTGAGGCCATCCAAGAGTTGGAAGTAGCTCTGCAACAGAAACAAGCACTGCTTCCAGCACCTCCCTCTCCACCACCAGTGCCATAAGCTTGTGTACAGCACAGGCATTCATGTTTTGTTGCTGGGCTATATTCACCCAGTGTTTGCACCCCACCCCTGTTTACCTTACCCTTTTACTTTCTGTTTTGTTATGGCATGTTGCTGTTTCATAAAAGTAAAGTATATTTTTTGATACTGAAGCAGCTACTGTATATTGTGCATCTGTCCTTGCTGCTCTCTTCACCCAACCACAGCTACCCGCAGTGTGCAGCTACATACCTGGTGTCCTGGACAGGGCTGTGCATTGAGTGCTCTCTTTGTGGGCTGTGTTATCCTTTGTGCTACATTTAGTGCTGCACCAGTGCAGCTGTGCTGTGGCCTGTTATTTGCAAGTAGTGCAATCCACGGCATGGGGTCAATATGCAGCAACCACAGTGTGGTCAACAACCACGCAATAAAAACCACAAAAACAAAATTAACACTGTGAAAAACACTAACACTACATAAATGCCATGGAAACAGTAGTAAAATTTATATTTTTCCTGGGGGGCTCTACCCCCACACCCCTGACCTTAATAGAATCAACTCCATGGTGGATGGGATGGATCGCAGAGATGGGGAGAACCTCAGGAGGGGGAAAACTTGCCTCTAAAACAAAAAAAATTTTGCAATATCAGGAGACAGGAACAGAACTGTGGTTCCCAGATCTCTACTGCTCCAGGTACTAGTGCCTAGCCTCTCCACCACAGGAGATGCTCAACCTACTACCACGTTCCAAGACGCCTCAGCTTTCCTTCCTCTCTCTGGACAGCAACAGGGGTAGTGGTAAATCACTATCGCTATTCTACCTCTGTTACTTTCAATGGAATAGCAGTTACTGCAACGTGGTTTACACCGCACTATTTAGGCAGCGCTATATTGCCCTGGTACACAACCCATCCTATATTCAGAGTACAGAGCGCCACCTTTGAATATAGCTGGCTGTGGGACTGATGCAGGCACAAACTGCAGTGCAGCACAAATTTTGCACCTGCATGCACTTTGGAAACCCCCTCCTATCCTTACCAGTTTGCCAGGGCAATCTCTGCTGCTTACCTTGCCACAGATAAAACTGAGACCTTAGCTTCATATAAAGCCTTCTGTTCTGTGTTACGGAATGAATATTCCACCAGAGGAATTCTGCAAAAGCTTGAATTCTTGTATTCCATGGTAATCAAACATTCCATCTATTGATTGTGTGGAAAGATCACAGCACCACAACCGCCCTACTCAAATTTACTACAGACTACTGCCATGGACTCAGGGCTTCTCATGGGAGCGGTTTCCGTCGAAATGTCAAAAGCCTTTGACTTGGTAGACCACCCACTTCTCCTCAACAAACTCCACTGTATGTGCTTTGCTCCCAGTGCTATCAATTGGTTTAACAGTTACTTGTCAAATAGGGCCCAAACCATTAAATTCAATTCTACATGCTCCGACCTAAAGACGGTGAACACTGGAGTTCCCCAAGGCTCAATCGTTGGGCCACTTTTCTTCTCAATTTTTATCAACAGCATCACCACTAATCTCCTTGACACCTCATCCCTACTCTGTGCGGACAACATAACATGCCTTTAAGGAGGCAGTATAGCGCAGTGGTCTAAGGCTCTGAGCTGCAAATCTGGTGACATCCAGCAGACCAGACCTGGGTTTGAATCCCACAGCTTCCACTTGCATACTGTGTGACCCTGAGCAAGTCACTTAACCTCCTTGTGCTCCCAGGTCACTCCTGTAAAAAAGCTTTCAGCTTAGTGTGCTATACCTGGTTAAAAACAACTAAATAAATAAATAAACATAGTCATGTATGCCAGTGCAAAAGATGTGTCCAATATCAACCTATGTCTCGCCTCCGATTTCCAACGCACACAAGCCTGGTTACAGGACCACAAACTTGTTCTAACTGAGGCAAAAACACAGTCCACGCTATTCGGGACCCTCCCTAAACTTAAGACATTCCAAGATAAGTTCAGGGTCTCCTGCTTAGATGGCTCACTTATGACTCCTGTAATGTCATTTAAATACCTTGGGGTCACCCTTGACAAATCTCTAAATTTTGAACTCCACATCATCAACACATGGAAATCAGCCAGTTCCAAGCTAAGCATGTCATACCAGACCAGGCACATACTAACCCCTACTGCTAGAGTGGCTATAGCTCGGGGCATACTCCTACCTACTCTGACCTATGGAGTGACCACTTATGCTCCTTTACCAAAATCAGATCTTCGAAGATGGGATGTCACCTATAACAACATCTGCAGGTTCACCTCAGCCTCCCACAGACTAAAACATCATTGTCTACTGTACTCGGATCTAAACTGATTGTCCCCCAGCGATTCTAGACTTTACTCCCTCGGCTCCACTGTCGACAGCATCATGAAATCTCATACCCCAACAACTCTAGCCAAGCTACTCACCTACCAGACCTCCAACTACAGCCTACGCTCAGCTGACAAATCCCTACTATGCATCCCCAAATGCAGTACCACAGAAGGTTCTAGAGCCTTTGCCCACCGTGCACCTCAATTATGGAACTCACTCCCTCTGGACATCTGGCTAGCTCCTACACACTATGCTTTTAAAAAGCACTCCACCAGCATCTCAGCTCCACCAACCAGTGCTCCTGTTTCAAACCTCCTTAGTCCTCTGGGTATCCTGTCTATCCCGTAGCTCTTACCTTTTCTCCACAATACTCTCATTGCAGTACAGTCTATCCCAGCTCTCTTTCCTGACACTAGCCCCCTGCAGCCATCCCCCTCTCTTTGCCAGCTCGTATTTGGCTATACCCTACCTTTCCTTATCCTGACCTGCTATTATCCCTACTGCTCACAATCTTGCCATTCCCCTGCCCATTATCCCCCTACACTTGTCAGTATTTGACCACATTTTTATTTATCTATTTTTGTTGCACTTTCTAAATCATATTTTCAGGACTACTACTGCAATACTCTTGCTACTGTATGTTTTTCGTCATACTATGACTGTAAAAACCTCTATGATCCTACCAGGACCACCCTGTGTACTACCTATAATGCTTAGTTTATTGTTAAATTTTTTTGATTTGTTTAATGTTTCACAACACCTTGTTTACGTATTTCAATGTAATCTACTGTTTGTTATACCTGCAATGTCTGCCCTGTAACCTCCCTGGTCATGCCTGAAAACGGTCATCTTTATGACTAGCGCACCCACCCGGTAAACAAAAAGTAAATAATTAAAGACAGATGATTGACAGGTGGGAAATGACTACTTTTTACTGATTACTTTTTTTCCCCATCAAGGTTTTTATCATCGGGTGCATCACAGGTGTTTCTCAGCCCCATACTCCCAATGACTTGTTTACCGGTCCACGAGCCCCATATCCCTCATGGATTGCGTCCTGTGGTGGGGCAGAAGATCAGCCATTGTCCCCACTCAGAAACCCAGCATCCAGATTTGTGGGTCAGCGGACAGGCAGCAGCGTGGAGCGAGGGCAGGCAAGCAGTGTTTCATGGAGCCTGTGACAACCATTTTTTCCATTTTCTATTTACATCCTGTGACCTTAGCAATATTGATGCGCATGCACGTAGTGGTGCACATGCGCTCTGGAACCAGCAACACCATCCACTTACCCAGCCTAGTGCCAGCCCCCCATTTGCCCAATGATACCACTTAGCCTCCACTCGGTGGCAGCCAGGAGCTGAGAAGAGTTTACCTCCCAATCTGGGAAAAGATGAGGAGAGCTGTCTATTGGCCACTTGATCTCTCTCAGCCCTCCCCCGCCAACCCTGGCAGCCCAAATTCATTCACAAAGCCGGATCAATGGCGTGGGAGAGGTAAGGTGTTTGAAGCACCTTAGCCCTCTGCACCACCAGGCCGGCTACTTTTTACCAAAGAATATAGCTATTTTTAATGAAACATGTTGACTTTTAAAAATTGTTTTTTATTGTTTCTTAGTTTACCTATTTTTTACTCGCATTAGGACGCTCCAATTGTTGGTTATCTGGGGTTACTGTACTTCCAGCTGCAAAAGGCACTTAGTGCATGTGCCTCATACCTCACTCCACACCTACGCATGCATTCTCGCCAGACAACAAATGCACAGTCACATCTTGTTGCTTCCACATGGTCCCAAGTAAGTGATGGCTAAAAGCATAAACCCATGAGAAGGTGGGTGACAGGGCTTGGGGTACTGCATGGAGAGGAGACAGACAAGGGAGCAGAGAAAGAAAGCAAAATTGAAAAAAAAGACCTGCATGAAATAGTTCCTCTGGTTTTTTTCAAAATTCACAAAGTGATTAGAACACACTGCCACAGAAATTGGTTGACATCTCAATATTTGATTTGATAATTTTTTTTTTTTTTTTTTTGCAGATTCTGGTTATTCACCTTACCTTCAGGGAATCTCTCAGGTACCCATAAACAACCCTCGACTCAACCGCCCACCTGAACTGCTGCTCCGGAATCTATATTGGGTAAGAGGGTCTCCAGGCTCTCCCAGCCCAATGGAGAGGTCCCAGAGTCCCCATTGAGAATTTGATGAGCGGCTGACTTTGGGTGTGTGGCCAGGGCTACCAATGGTTACCATCGCCTCACCCGAAGGAAGGTTTTTTTTGCCTTAGATGTCCCCTGGAGCTCAGACATGCAATGATATCCAGCTGAGTGTGAGCATGCTCCCGTGCTCACCCAAAGGACGTCTGCCTCAGCTCCAACCCCCTGCTTGCTGCTGTCACCGAACACTGCAGTTCCTCAGCCGCTGCCAGGGGCTGCTAGTATAACAGCTTGTGCAAATCCCCCTTCCCCAGGAAAGGAGAGTAGCCTGTGGGATGCTCAATCCTTTCCCAGCCCTGACAACCCATGCTCACTCCTGAACTTGGGTCACCGTTATGGCGCGAGGTGTGGCGTCCAGCGTCTCAACCCTCAGCACCACCGGGCCGGCCCAACATTTGACAAGTTTAGGTACGAGCTTGATAATTATTTAAGGCAACAGTCATCTTGACAACAATTACCCACAAGAGTAGGAGACTGACTTGATGGGCCACTAGCCCTTTCTGTCTTTTCTAAGTAAGTAAGGGAAAGGCTGCAGTATCACAGCCCTCAGATGACAAATCTTGAGTGCAGACTGATATTCTGTGAAAACGAAACAGAAAGTGTGCACAGTACATTAGGGGAATACCAAAAGCCCTCAGCACAGACCCAGGCAGCATAGACAACTCCCCACAAACTGTTATAGTCCTACCATCTCCTAACTTTTAACTATTTCTGTCTTTTATTTAATCCTAGCTCGTATTTTTGAGAAAGCAGCAGTGACCAGCAAAGAGACATCCTTGTTTCAAGTGCACATCTAGCAACTCCCCCACCCCCACCCCACACTGACAATGGCTCAAATATTACAGTCTGGAAAGATATTAATCTGAATCTGAAAAAAAAATGTCCAACCATATGTTGACAAAGAACACTTATTGAATAAAATGACTTTTGGGCATATGAATGGAATGGATTTTAAAGCTGGGGTACATTAACAGGAAGCCCTTGAACCCCTTGCATGAACCATGGACTAAACAAGATAGTGATCAATATATACTCATGGGAAATGAGTTCTTGCACTGTAAAATCATACCTTTTCTGAGATCTGCTGTCAAGAGATTTCTGCAGCAAATTTTAACAATTGCCTTTCCCGCCTATGGTTTTAGCACTGGCTGAAGTCTCTGTCAGAGCCAGAGAACTCCACGCTGCTTTTCTTCAGTTTGCAATTTTGCTTGGTTAAAGTTCCTGTGTGTCCCACTACTTACATCACTTTGTGAAGCACATTTCTTACCTGGAAGATAGCGGTCACAGCTGGATTGCTATCCAATAAAGCCATGCTTGCACCAAGTACTGATGTGTCAGTGAGTCTAGTGTGTTCACTGCTAATAAACACAGCACTCGCACTTTCTCTTTCAGCTAGGTACAGTACCCAACAACCCAATCAGCAGAAAGATACATCCTCACACCTCCCTCCCTCCCTCCCTTCTCTGGGCTAGCCTCCAATCATCAAATCAACAGATAGGAAAGGTCACTACTACTAATGCTCCTTCATGGACTAGTTCTCCGACCATCAAATCATCAGACAACTTCTCGTGACTTTCTCTCTTTGGGCTAGCTTCCAGACGATCAGCACAAATGCAGGGTGAATGCAGAAAAATGGCATAGATTTTCATTCCAGACCTGGTAAGCAACCATGGGTGAAAATGAAACAGAAAGCGCTCAGTGTGCACAGTACATTAGGGGAATACCCAAAGCCCTGAGTGCAGTCCCAGACAATATACACAACGCCCCACAAACTATTCCAGTTCTACCATCTCCTAACTTTAACTATTTCTGCCTTTTATTTAATCCTATACATACATTGTCTTAATAAATTAAACGTTATGTTATTACAATACTAACGGAAGCATTAAACTTCCTGTTGAAACAGTGCCACACAGCATGACAGCAGCCTTTTTTATTTTGACCTCTAAAGGAGGACTAGACAATTGTGCCTATTTTGAGCCTCTTCCTGAGGGAGGGGGATACAGGTGGATTCCAACTGACATTGAACCTGTTAGTGATATTTTTAGCCAATGGGGGAAATTTGGCCAGGACCCCAGGGAAATTCCCCTACTCTCTTCGAGAAATGCCATGGGATCTTTAACATCCACCTAAACTACCACAGAACAAGCAGATGGGACCTTGATTTAACGTCTCATCTGAAAGACAGTACTTCAGGAGTGCAGCACCTCCCTCATGCTGCACCACAGTGTCAGTATTGGGATTAACCTGTAACCCCCCCCCCGCCCCAGGGGCTTACCTGTCTGCCCTTGTGGGACTCCCGTTTTCCCCAGGATTTATTCCACCCCCTCAATTTTTGCCCGCTCTAGTCCCGGTTCTTCCTGGTCCCCTGTATAGTCCCCTTTTAGTCCTGTATTCTCTCTCTGGCACCCGCATTGTGTTTTTGAGAGAGCGGGGCCAGGGAAGCTGGAGTATGGAGCCGCCACCTGTTTATGGCACTCCGGTGCTGGGTGATCTCTGCATATGCAAAGGCGTATTCTGTTTCAGCCATTCTGCAGCCATGCCATTTGCTTCTCTGGTGGTCCCAGTCCCAGGGCTGAGTAAAAGAGGGACCAGAGACGTCGGCAGAACCAGAGAGGTGGCGGGGAGGCCAGGAGATAGATTTTTGTGAGCATCAATCGCACTCAAAGATTGGAATGCTGCCTCATAAATAATAATGAGGCACCATGCATAATTCATGAGGCAAAGCCTGTCTAGCACTATGGGGAAAGGTTTTCAGTGCTAGCAACAGGCTGTAGAAAAACTGAGATTAAAAACCTATGGCTCAGAGTGGTAGGGCACAGAAGGAGCTACAAAATGTATGGGGCATTGAATAAATGAATATTTGAAGTTTAGCTGCACCAGAGTGAAAAATGGGGATTTATATGGGCTGCATCAGGATTGTGTACAGGCTGCCTAGGGGCAATGGAAAACGGTCCCAGTGACTGAGTACGAGCTAATCAAATCTGGTGAAAGGTGCAGTTGCTTAATAGGGCATGGGGTGGCTATCAAATGGTGGGACAGATGCAAAATTAAGGTGAATGGTTTGGCTGCAGAAAATGTTTGAACTTGGGACACTGAATAAACTGTGTGGACACTGTTTACTTTAATTGCCATGATAGCAGCCAGGTGATTCCATCCAGCCAACCACAAAGCCAGGATTTCACAGGAGGCTTCTGGGACTGTGTGAAATGATTCTTGGGGAGGGGGAGGAGCTGGGAAAAATCTAGGTGCCTTTTTCCAACCAATAAGGCATCGAGGGAACCTCATACATATTAATTTTTCTTAAAGAGAGTGGCTCCCGCCAATGGGGAGCTGCTAGAAAGCTCCCAAAAGGACAGAACCTTTGGCTTCTGAGTCAGTCTGGGGAGAGCCCCTCCACAGGGAGGGGGACTATTGCTCCTGGTGAGGAAATGTGGCTGCAAGGCTGGGAGAGAGCCTGCCTGGGGGCTGCCAACAATTTGTCCCCAAGGGGCTGGGTGTCTGCCTTCCCCTATCTGAGATGAATTGGAGAAGAATGTGTAGGCAGCTCTGTGGAGAAGAAGAGCTGCAGGAGTTCTGATGTTGAGGAGAGAAGTTGCACCACAGCAGTGAGATGATTGCGTTGAAGGAAAAGGTTGTGTCCTGAGCCTGGAATAAGGACAAAGGTTGTGTCTAAGCCTAGGCAAAGATGGATACTTTCGCTTGCACCACACTGGTGAAGAAAGTGTGAGAAAAGGAAAAGGAGTGAATTGTGAAGGGAGAAAGCCTCTTCAGATCACAGAATTGCTATGTACCTGCACGGTTTGAAAAGGGCCTTTTGGAATGTTTTCTGAGACAGTGTTCTGGAACTATGTGTGTGAGCCAAGGTGAGAATGCAGACGAGTTAAAGCTGAGCGACTGTGAAAGCAGAAGGATGGACAGGTGCCTTTCGGGGTCGGGTACCTGCTGTCTGCTCCTGAGATACAGCAAGAAAAGAGACTGTTGAGGTAACCTTGGATTCTCAGACTCTCCACTCCCTGGAGTCTGGGATACAGGGATGGTATCAGAGACTATTGGCTGCACACTGTAGCTGGTATTGAGAAGACTGCAACCATAGAAACATAGAAACATAGAATTTGACGGCAGATAAGGACCGCTTGGCCCACCCAGTCTGCCCATTTCCCTACCTACTGGATAAGCTGCAGATCCCAGTTAACCAGCAGCCTACTTCTTCCTACCCCCACCCCCCAGAATTGCCTTATGACTATCCCATGCATGCTTGAATTCCACCACTGATTTTGACTCCACAACCTCCTCCGGAAGGCCATTCCATGCATCCACAACCCTCTCTGTGAAAAAATACTTCCTTAAATTACCTCGGAGCTGCCCCCCCTCTATCTTCAAATTGTGCCCTCTTGTTCTTGCACACCTCTTTTTTTGAAAGATGCTACCCTCTAGGACTTTGTTGATTCCCTTGAGGTACTTGAAAGTTTCTATCATGTCCCCCCTCTCCCTCCTTTCCTCGAGGCTATACATATTAAGCTCCTTAAGTCTCTCTTCACATGTCCTCCGGTGCAGACCCTGCACCATTTTAGTTGCCCTCCTCTGGACAGCTTCCATCCTGTCTATGTCTTTGCTTTCCATGATTTAAAGTTCATCCGGAATCCAGGGCCAGGTGGGGAACTCTCTAACCCCCATCAAGTGGGGCTAGCCAGCCGCAGGGGATCACAGGTCCTGTACCTGAGTGCTAGGGTGCTCTAACCTGTGAGGGAGCCAGGCCATGGGGCCATTCCCAGGTCTGGGTCCCCTGTGGTTGGGGGCTCTGCACCAGTGCCCTGCAACAGGCCCATAATAGGCCGAAGGGGACAAGCTGCATGATCTCCAAGCAGGCTGAACATACAAGCTGTAGCCTCTGTGCCCTTTCCAGTTGTGAAAAGCATCATGTCTGGATCTGCAAGTACTGTTTCCATCAACCCCCCGGACTCCAGTCAACTGTGCCATTCAAGGACTGAGCCTGCAGAGCCACGAGTAACAGCAGGAATTGCTCTGCAACTTCCTGGGGACTGTGTATAGTTATTGTGCAAGTATGCTCACTGGCATAGGAAGCCAGTACTGTAAGGCAAGAAAGAGAAATGTAAACAGTTGTTTAAATTTGTTTCAGCAAGCAAGCCAACACCAGCCGACCAGCTGCACCTCAGGCCTGCAACTGCAAAATCTGTGTACCCAGGGACAGAATCTGGGGTGGTATTGTGGACTGGTACCAGTGGGTCTGGGGCATTGGTAATACCTGCTGCAGTTAGATAGCTAGATAGTGGTGACTGCAATGATTAAAAATGTGAGTTTAACTAAAAGGGAAATGATTGTGGGAATTGTCAAATCTTTGAAAATGCAAAATCAAAAAGTGCTTAACCTCTATTCCTCTTACCCCATCATAACCCTCCCTGTGTAAATAAATTAAGATGCTGTTGTTCCTGACAGAGCTGTCTCAAGAGCCTGATTATAGTGAACATGTTATTAGATGAAATGGAAACTGAAATGTTGGATGGTGGGGAGGTTCGAATCCTGGTAAGTCCATGTTTGGGTAACTGTTTGGGGAGGTGGGTTAGTAAGACATCCCAGGGGGTTGTACTACAGAGATCATGCCCACTTAAATGTACTCTGGGTGGAGGCACAGCCATTTTAATTTATTTGTTTTGCATAATATTTTTAGTGAAATTTTAACTTGAACCATTCATATACATACAAAGATAGTACACTCAATACATAATATCAATATGAAACAATATAAAATAAACCCTACCCTTATGCACAACAGGAATTTTGTGCATTAATTTATTTCAATAAAATCCATACAAAGAAATATCCCCAAACATTCCAAGAATCAATTAACGTGTTAGTTACATCAAGAAAAATAAAAAGAAGTAATGTCAAATAAGTTACTGCTCAATTCTCAATAAACTTATAGAAAAATTGTATATTTAATTATTCCAGCCCAGTTTACCTATTTTTCAAATGATAAATTAATATGTATTCATGCTCTTAGGTGAGGTGGAAGTAGAAGGCTATGCCCTCCTCTTAACAACTGTTTAACAGGGTTTAACCATCAAGCCATCCCAATTTAGCCCCCCTTCCTCTTTTAGCATTGCAGCTTCTCCTGGTGTAAGGGTGTTCAAAAAACTACCCCAGTAGTTAATTTATTTCCATGGGGAGAGTTAGGATGGGGTAAGTGCAACAGAGTTTAAACACACTTTTTATTTTGCATTTTCAAAGATTTGACAATTCCCACAATCATTTGCCTTTAAGTTAAACCCACTGGGTTCAATTCCCGGTGGGCCACACTTTTCTTTTCTCATTTCCATCCTTGATTTAAAATATGCCTGGCAGGGGCTTAGCTGCACTGAGAAGTGGTCTATTTGTATTTCTGATATGTTCCTAAGTTGCAGGATTGTGCAACACTTGAGAAAGGAATTTGTGTGGATTTAAGGAAAGCCTAAGGCCTGATGACCATGTGAGCCCATAGCTTAATGGTTAGAGCACTGGAACGGTATTACCAGGGGTCTGGGTTCAGTTCCCAGTGGGCCACACTTTTCCTTTCTCATTTCTATCCTTGATTTAAAATATGTCTGGCAGGGGCTTAGCTGCACTGAGAAGTGGTCTGTTCATATTTCTGATATGTTCCTAAGTTGCAGGATTGTGCAACACTTGAGAAAGAAATTTGTGTGGATTAAAGGAAAGTCTAAGGCCTGATGACCATGTGAGCCCATAGTTTAATGGTTAGAGCACTGGAACTGTATTACCAGGAGTCTGGGTTCAATTCCCTGTGGGGCACACTTTTCCTTTTTCATTTCCACCCCAGTCCTCAAGAAACTTTTCCACTTTCCCTTTCAAGACATATGTAAGTCGGTCTACAGCCAGCACCAGAATAGTTAATTTTTTCCACTGCTGTGTTGTAGGAACTGTTCCAGCCACCCACATATTTTGTATGCCTTGATGGGCTACTACTACTAATAGGACCCTTATCCATCTGGGGTAGAGGCCCCAGTCATCACTATCTCTCACCTCCACTCTGAAAAAGAAGCAAAAATGGGAGAGACCACCACATTTTCACCTCTCATTTTGGTCATCTCTCTGGCTATCTCCTTTCAGTATGTTGTCAAGCATTGGCATTCCCAGAAATAATGGAAATAGGTCCCCTGGGCCACTTTACATCTCCCACATATCGGGGATATTCCTGGGAAAAATCTATGGACCATATGAGGTGGGTAGCATAGTCGGTGCACAAATTTATATTGCATTTCTTTAAATTTATTGCAAAGCAGCAGCCCCATATGTGACTCTTTTATAAGCCCCCAATTTTCATCTGAGATTGGAAATCCCAGGTCCTGCTCCCACCAACGCTTAACCTTATGGGATCTATCCGATTTCTATTTGTGACCTTGGGAAAGGATCCCCATGTAATGACTAATAGGAACCCTGGCCCCTTAACCTGGCTAGTGGCCACCTATGCAGGGGTAGTGGCCCTCTCTAGGATGGCACCAGAGTGGGGCTACAAACCCAAGTGCCTGCTGTGGGGATAGAACCCACAGCCTTCTGATCTTCTGGCTTCAGAGGCGGGTGTGCAAACTGCTGAGCCACTGACACTGCTTGAGGAGGGAGTTTACAGTCTCAGAGCTTTTATTACTGCTGTGACTAAAACATTTCATTTCTAAAAAGTAAAGCTGGCCAACAGCTATGACATTCACAGTAAGAAAAAGAAAGTACTGAACAGGCATCAGTCTCACTGACTAACAATGTAGGGAGGGGTGTATTGTGTTGCAGTAGAGCTGCATACCTGCAAACTCTGAGCAGGATTCCAGAAGTGAGCTTGCTCACACTCTTTGTTGGTGGAAATATCTGAAGTTGGGGTGTCAAAATATTGCATATACAATTGTTTTTGGCTCAAATCACCAAAAAATGCTAAGCTTTCTGACCCCACCCCTCACCCCCATGTATGTACACACACCTGCATCACAGCTCCAGAATGGGAGAATGAACATGGCCCAGGGAACCTCCTGTGTCTAGGGGTATATTTTGTTGACTGGGGGTTTCCTCAAACTACACTGTATGTACAGTAACTGCGACCCACATCCAGGCCTGGAGTGCACTGAAATACACCAATACCCCTAGTTGTAGCAGTGAAGTACACTCCAAAGCATCTTAGCACTTGTTCTTTACCAATCAAACTGTGAAAGTTTATTTACATACACTTTACAGACCCAAGGGTCTGACAGCGGACAAGGCTATGGGACAAGATGGCATACACCCTAGGATACTAAAGGAACTAGGTGCTAGCAGCCCCACTGACAGCCTCATTCAACAGCTCTCTGAAAACAGACATGACTTTGGATGATTGGAGTAGAGCAGACATGGTCCCTCTACATGAAAGTGACAGCAGGGAAGAGGCTAGCAACTATAGGCAGGTCAGTCTCACCTCAGTGGTGGGTAAATTAAAGGGCACAGAGGCAGTAAGTGGCCCACCCCACCCCTGTCTACTTAATCAGCCTACTATTGTCTGTATCTCAAGTACCCCCACACCCCACTTATGGTCTGCCGCCAGCCTTCCGACTCCTTGTCTGCCACTGTATATAACGCAGTGTCTCTCCTTTTTTTTCTTAGGGACTCACGCCTGAGCGGCGCTACAGAACATGGGCAGTGCTACCCAGCCGTCTCTCCGGCCGCCGCTGCTCGACCCTCCCTCAAATCCCAAGCCGAATTCAGGACTGCAGGAAGCAGGTCCAGCCTTCAGGTACGGCCGTAGATTTCATCTTTGGAGCCATTCCGGCTGATAGATCCCGATTGGTGCGGCGCTCATGCAGGAGGACACTGATTGGCCCACCTGCTATGCTAGTACACACCGATTGGTGAACCTTTGGACATTGACTTTAAACAGGAGACATTGACTTTAAACAGGATTTTGCTCGCCTCTCCCCTCGTAACTGTTGCTCACATTTTTGTCCCGCCCTTCCCCCTCCCAGGCCTCCTTTAAATACAAGTCTCGCTCCTCCCTCCCTGTTACCTGGCTGTCCCATTGGTTTACTCTAACCATATATACCTCCAATCACTAGTAAGAGTAACAGGGCCCTCCAACTACTACCTACTCATTTATATCGCAGTCTGCTGTTGCTACCCAGCAAGCCTCCACCTCCTGCCTCTTTACAAACCTCTCCAAGAGCTATGGCTTACCTTATTTTCTTACTGGTAATACTAACAAACAGTATATTCATTGAAACAATACAGCATGAAGAGAAAGGCCATAGTCCGACCCAGGAACACGCCCTCCCCACTTATGCTGCACCTACTCACTGCACCTCCCTCCTAGTGGTGCTCCAACACTTTTACTATACTCTCCATCCCTTCCACTCCCTTTTCCTACTCCCCTCACCTTTGTCTATTCAAGCACTCTCAGTCACATCATTATACTTTAGAGTTAGCCCCTTTTTCCCTAGCACCAAACCTATGCCTATGGCAATGCCCAGAGATCTGGCACAAAGAAAAAAAGAGACTACATCCATACTGAGCTCCATAAAAAAATTGATGCTTTTACTCCTCCTTTGCTCGGGCAATGTGGAGTTAAATCCTGGTCCCCCATTACAACTTACCACACCGACGGAATTTGCAGCTGCCTCAGGGCTTAAAATGATGCTAGTAAATATACTGAGCTTGACTAAAAAATTCGACCAGCTACAAGCATGGGCTGCTCACACAGAACCAGATCTTATAATTATCACAGAGGCTTGGCTCAAAAAAGCCACTACTGATCAACAAATTACACTACCAGGCTACAAACTATACAGGGCAGATAGGGAACCTAGGGGTGGTGGTGTTGTTGTATATTCTAAAACCCAATTTACATTTAGTGATATTTCCTGTAAATCCAAACAGAAGGAATACGAGATTGTATCCCTGAAGCTTCACCTTTCCTCCACAGAAGTTATCACTGTTATAGGTGGGTACAGGCCCCCGGCTGGTGGAACTGATATTCTCAATGTACTTAAATCTATAATCATGGCTTCCAACTATGAGACAATAATCCTCGGGGATTTTAATATGGACTGGCTCTCCCCGAAATCACACAGCCTAAAATCCCTCTGTGATGAGTTTGGCCTGGTACAGCTTGTTAGTGACCCAACAAGGAATAACACATTGAACCTTGCCAACAACTCACTCCTAGATGTCATACTAACCACTCATCCACATAAAATTCTATGCTCCGTGGTGTTTCACAATGACATGAGCGACCATGGGGTTGTTGTTTGCATAAGATCGCAGGCCAAGCATCGATAGCAGCCTAAGTTCATATCCAAAAGGTCCTTTCACAAATTTCAGGCAAGAAATTACCTGACTGACCTAGGTGAGGTTAGATGGCAAGATCTTTATCTTGCCAAATCTGCAGATGAGGCTGTCTCTGTCCTCAACAACAACATTGTTACATTGGTAAATAAGCATGCCCCCTTTATTAAGGCCAGGATGTGCAATACCTCCAACCCCTGGTTCACTCCAAGTCTTAAGGCTGCAATCACTAATAGGGACAAGTCCTGGGCTCAGGCCAGGTGCACTAAGAGCCATACAGATTGGCAGGCATTTAGAACAGCTAGAAATGCATGTGCAAAAAGCATTTGGGCCTCAAAAGCACACTATTATGTTTCTACCCCAGAATAGGCCAACGGGAACCCACAAAAAATCTGGAGGACACTTAATTTCATTGAAGGTAGGCCTAGTGCCCTCTCCATTCCAGCCAAGATCCTTATCAATGGCAGAACTATCGAAGGTAATTCCCAAATCTTGGAAGAACTCAACTCCGATTTTGTCACTGCTGGCTTAGCCTTTGATTCCTCGCCTTATGCAGGTCAAGGGGTTAATCAAGCCAGTGCTAGCCATACTCCCCATACCTCGACTTGTTCTTTCCAGCTGCGTTCACTTAACTACAAAGAAGTAGAAGACGCACTACTCAATCTTGATTCTAAGAAAAGTGCGGGAGATGATGGTCTTGAATCATTTTTTCTAAAACTAGGTTATGCCTATCTCACAGCCCCCATTCTTCATATTCTCAATCTCTCCATCTGTACTGCCACAGTTCCACCTTGCTGGAAATACGCCCATATCCTTCCCCTATTCAAATCAGGTGACCCGTGCAATCTTAATAATTACAAGCCTATCTCAATTTTGCCTGTTCTCTCTAAAGTTTTCGAAAAACTGATCTACAATCAATTAAAACTTCATACTGAAACCTTCTCACTTTTAAACCCAGCACAATCTGGCTTCCAGTCTAAGCACAGCACTATCACGGCACTGGCTAAAGTTACTAATGACTGGATCTCTGCTATGGATACCAAAAAGATCACTGGTGCAATTTTCTTAGATCTAAGTAAAGCTTTCGATACAGTTGACCACAACTTACTAATCGCCAGCCTTATTAAACTAGGTGCCACTCCCTCCACCGCTCAGTGGTTCACCAGCTACCGTTCAGGGAGGACCCAGAAAGTAAAAGCTGATGGGCTATTCTCATGCTTCTTGCGATTGCCAGGGGAGTCCCTCAAGGCTCCACCCTAGGCCCTATACTTTTTTCCCTGTATATCAATTATCTTGACTCTCACATCACCAATTCCAACCTTCACTTCTTTGCTGATGACACAGTACTGTACACCTCTGGCTCTATTTTGTCTGAAGCAAGGGACGTACTCCAAGCGGACTTTCAACAGCTGGAAACTAACCTCATTAATGCCAAGCTTCTTCTTAATGCCAAGAAAACTAAGGCTATGATTTTTACTCTTAGTAATTCTTCTACCCCGGACCACCGAAGGACTTTGTTGTCACCTCGCTAGGTGAACCATTGGAAGTTGTTCCCAAATTTAAATATCTTGGCATTTGGCTGGACAACAAACTTTCTTTCTTTCAATGATAATCTTGAGGACCTCTCTAGAAGGCTAAAAGCCAGGCTGGGTTTCTTTTTCAGAAACAAGTCTCTCTTTCCGAATGAAACTAGAATCAGGTTGGTGCAGGCCACATTTCTCCCCTTGCTTGATTATGGGGACCTAATTTACAGCTCCGCTGCAACCTCAAACCTAAATAAATTGGATGTACTCTACCACCGTGCCCTGCGGTTCATCACCAATTCATCATACCGAACCCATCACTGTGACCTTTACGCAGCTGTCGGCTGGATGTCGCTTACCACTGGATGGCTGTTTCATGCTGGTATCTGGACCATCAAGATACTCTTAAACAAACTTCCAAACTACCTCACATCCCTCTTCAGTATCTCCCACTGTGCATATTCCTTCAGGAAATCAGACTTTATCTTCCTCGACGTGCCTAGGACTCGCACCACATTTGGTAAATGTGCTATCTCATATGCTCCTCCTACAATATGGAACCGACTCCAAACCACTCTGAAACTAGCCAGTAAGGTCTCAGTTAATTTCTTCAAAGAGTTAACAGCATCCAAATTAAAAGATATCTGTAGCTGCTTTTAAGCTTCTCCCCGGGCCCTTATAGCCTCAAGACCATTCACCTGAAACCTGTACCTGCCAGGACATAAAACCAATCGGCTAACCACTAAATCTTCACCTATTCTTGCCTTCTTTATCTCTATCCTCTTCACCCTACTCTCCCTAGCACTATTCCTCTACTTATCCCATATATTCACCCACCCTTCTTTTTCCACTACTCTATCCTGTCATCTTTACACCCTCCTCTTACTTACCTACTCTATCTTGTCACAGTACACTCCCTACCTGCCCAGCTCCCCACTATCTTATGCTAATAATCCCTACCTGCTCGGTCGAATTTCGGTACCAGGTACTACATGAACCTTACTGTACCTCATTCTGCTAGAATGTAATTATATGAACCGATGCATACTATTCTTATGTGTATATTCCTTTATGTTACTTTGTATATGTTGCCTTTTTATGCTAAGTCTTGACTGTTAATATGATCTAGGACATCCTTGTGAATGAGCTTGCTCAATGGAGTTTTCCTGTAATAAACTTGAACTTGAACTTGAAGTAGGGTGAAAAAAAATAAAATAAAAAAATAAACAGAGGAAAGAGTAAGTATTCCAAACAACAGTTAAGGGGCCAGAAATAAGACATGATGGGAGTGGTGCAGTGCAGTGGCTGTGGAGCAGCAGTCTTTCAGGAGACGTTCTGGAGGATGCAGTGTTGTCCATCTGCAGTCACATCTCTGGGCTGAGGGAGGAGGTTGCTCATCTCCAGCTGAGTTGGTCAGGATGTGGAGGACCTCCTCTCCCACCCAGGGACCACCAGGGCCACTGCCGTTGCCTCAGAGGTTGCCAAAAAAGAGGAGCGGTTGGACCACAGTGTGTTCAGGGACGGTGAAGATGGTGGAACAGAGGCGCATCCCTCCAGTTGCACCTCTCCACAATTCATATGCTGTTCTGGCAAAGTGTAGTTCCTCTATGGAGGAACCCACCGTGGAGACCAAGGAGGATGCTGGGAACCTCTACAAAGGAGACCCACCTGAGGGTGGTATGGGACCCCACAGGGGAAGGAAACAACTCTTGGTGGGGGACTCCATTGTTAGGGGGGTAGAACTAGGAGAGGGAGGTAAGGTGCCTGCCTGGTGCCATGGCTTGGAGGGACAGGGAGCGAATCCTCAGAATCGCTGGAGCAGCTGCACAGAGGAGGGAGCTGGATGTCATTGTCCACCTAGGGACAAATGACCTGGCTGAGAAAGGGATCAGAGCAGTGCAGGAAGAGTCTGTGGGGTTGGGGAGGGGCCTTAGACAAGTAGCACACACGGTAACCTTCTTGGAGGTGCTGCTTGTCTATGGCATGGGTGAGGCTAGGGTGCTCCACACCATGGGATTCAATCAGTGGTTGAAAAACTAGTGCAGAGCTCAGGGATTTGGCTTAACTGGGGACTGGGGGTCCACCTGGAGTGATGCAGGCCTATACTGGTGTGATGGTCTGCATCTGTCCAGAGGGGAACCAGGATCCTAGGTGATAGGTTTAAATGCTTCATTGGCAAGCATTTAAACTAGCCAAGGGGGGGAGGCATTGGAAAGAAGTAGGGAAATCCTAGCCCCACCCAAAAAAATCAGGGTAGTAAGTGAGGTAAACATCAAGATAGAGATGTCGACAGGGAGAAGGGCAGGGGTAAATGGAGAAAATGACAAAGGCAATAAGGACAGGGATGGGGCAAAAAGGGGGTAAGGCCATCAAGAAATGGAGGGTAATGAGTACCAATGCCCGTAGTCTGGGCAACAAGCTCCCGGAATTGGTGGCTTTGATGGAAGAGGGATGCCTGGATATCGTAGCAGTCACAGAAACATGGTACACAGAGAACCATGACTGAGATGTTAACATACCAGGGTACACAACCTACAGGAGAGACAGAGAGGGTAGAACAGGGGGAGGAGTAGCTCTCTATGTAAGGGAAGGGATAAAAGCACCAGAACAAAAGAGTAAACAGGGATGAGAGGAGGCACTGTGGGTCACCTTAGAGACTGGAAATGGCACCACAATCCGCACAGGGGTTGTATACAGACCCCCATGTCAGGGGGAGGTAATGGACAAGGATATGATAGAAGGCATCCTTAGGATGGCAGAGAAAGGGGAGATACTGTTGATGGGGCACCTGAATATGCCAGATGTTAACTGGAGCACCTTTGCTGCAGCCACATCCAACAGCAGGGCCATTCTCGATGCCCTACAGGTGGCATGTCTCAGACAGCTAGTTTTGGAACCCACTCGTGAGGGAGCAATCTTAGACTTCATACCCTCAAATGGGGACAGTGAGAGGATCTCAGATCTAGAAGTGGGTAGCCATCTGGGAGCAAGTGACCACCAAACAGTGTGGTTCACGATAAACTCAGCTACAGAGTCAAGCCATACAAAAGTGAGGGTACTGGACTTCAGGAGGGCTGACTTTGGCAAGATGGGAGAGTGCCTTAGAAAAGCACTAGCAAACAGGCTAGAAAGAGGGGTGGAGTAACAATGGGGAAACATCAAAACTGCCATCACAGAGGCAACAGGCCTTTGTATGAAGCAAATAAACAAATCAAAATGAAAGAAAAAGCCACTATGGTTCTCAAAAGAGGTGGCGGGGAAGGTTAGGGAGAAAAAGATAGCATTTAGGAAGTATAAGGAATCACAGAAGGAGCAGGACAGAGAACTGTACCAGTTAAGGCAGAAGGAAGCAGGGAGGGAAGTCAGAATAGCAAAGGCCCAAACAAAGGAAAAGATAGCCAACTCGGTTAAGAAGGGGATAAAACCTTTTATAGGTACATCAGGGAGCGAAGAAAGAGAATGGGAGGGATAATGAGGCTGAATAGAATGGACGGTGGGTGGGCAGAGAGGGACAGTGAAAAAGCAGGGATACTAAATGAATACTTTTGCTCAGTATTCACATAAGAGAAGGAGGGGAGGTGCCTAATCCAAGTAACAGAAGCACTCTGGATAGCGGGGTCAATCCCAGTCCTTTCACAGAAGAAAGGGTTCTGAAAGCACTCCTAAAACTGAAGATGGACAAAGCATTGGGGCCTGATGGAAATCACCCCAGAATTCTAAAAGAATTAAGGGGAGAACTAGTGACACCACTGACTACCCTTTTTAACAAATCATCGGAGGATGGTATGGTACCTGAGGACTGAAGGAAGGCGGATGTGATTCCACTTCACAAAAGTGGGAGCAAGACAGAGGCAGGAAACTACAGACCTGTCAGTTTGACCTCTGTGGTAGGAAAAGTGATGGAATCACATCTGAAGGAAAGAACTGTTGAGTACCTAGAAGGCAGTGGGGCACAGGACCCAAGGCAGCATGGATTCACAGCGGGAACATCATGTCAGATGAATCTAATTGATTTCTTTGACTGGGTGACCAAAGCAGTAGACCAGGGAGGGGCTATGGACATGGCCTACCTGGACTTTAGCAAGGCATTTGACACAGTCCCACACAAAAATTAATAATCAAATTACCCAGCCTGGGAGTGGGTCCCAGGCTGGTTGCTCGGGTAAAACATTGGCTGGATAACAGGACACAGAAGGTAATTGTAAATGGAGTCCACTCTGAAGAAAGAGGGGTTACTAGTGGGTTACCGCATGGTTCAGTCCTTTTTAATGTCTTTATAACTGAAATTGCAGGGACTGGAAGGAAAATTATGCATCTTAGCAGATGACACAAAGATCTGCATCAGGGTTGATACACATGGAGGCGTGGAAAGGATGAGAAGGGACTTGGCAAGGTTGGAGGAATAGTCAGAAGTATGGCAACTTGGATTCAATGCAAAGTGCAAAGTAATGCACCTGGGAAACAAAACCCAAGGGGAAGATTACACAATGGAGGGGGAGGTAGTAACAACAACAAAAATGGAAAGAGACCTGGGGGTAACCTTATCAGATGACCTTAAGGTTAGCAAGCAATGTGAGAAGGCAGTAGGGAGGACTGGGGGGATACTGTGATGTATAGGGAGAGGCACCAACAGCAGAAAACAGGAAGTTGTTATCCCTTTGTACAGACAGTTGGTGAGACCCCATCTTGAGTACTGTGTCCAGTTCTGGAGACACCATCTCTGCAAGGACATAGACAGGATAGAGGCAGTCCAGAGGACGGCAACTAAAATGGTGCAGGGTCTGCAACAGAAGTCATACGAGGAGAGACTCTAGGTGCTTAATATGTATACCCTTGAGGAAAGGAGGGAGGGGGGGACATGATAGAAACTTTTAAGTACCTCAGTGGAATCAACAAAGTCCAAGAGAGCAGCATCTTTCAGAAAAAGAGATGTGCAAGAACAAGGGTACACAATTTAAAGATAGAGGGGGGATGGCTCAGGGGCAATGTGAGGAAGTATTTTTTCACCGAGAGAGTGGTGGACGCATGGAACAGCCTTCCTGAGGAGGTTGTGGGGTCTAAAACTGTGGCAGAATTCAAGAATGCTTGGGACAGACATAAGGCAATTCTTCTTAGGGGGTAGGAAGAAATAGGCTGTTGGTTAACTAGGATCTGCAGCTTATCCTGTAGGTAGGGAAATGGGCAGACTAGGTGGGCCAAGAGGTCCTTATCTGCCATCCAAGTCTATGTTTCTATGAAACCCAGCTAATGGAAAGCTTGGTAAAGTATCTTAAATCAAGTGGGCTGTAGTTTCTAGTTTATTGTTCAACCATCTTGAACAAACGTTTAGGTTATTACAACATTTACATAAAAAACATTAATATACAAATTAAAATTAGGATTAGTACAACTGTTTACAACAAAAATGAGTAAGCACATACAGTAGTCTCACAATATCAAGCGCCTAAACTTGTGCCTTCTAATTATTGCACATATCCATTATACACAGCTTTATACCTGTAATCACCTTATAGTTTATTTCATTCCCTAACCTTTCCAGCGTACATTTTATTATTTGTTTTTCTTTTCTAGCTATATTCTTTTTCTGTTTAACAGGGATGCTAAACATTTTGCTATATGTTCAATTTCTTCAGGGACCATCAGGTGGAGAAGTATAAAGACTGGGTCATAGCAGACTTGTGCATATGTAATAAAAAAATTAAGAAGGTATTCAGATCGGACTTTTGTATAAAGAGGGCAGAGAGTGATAATATGTTATATGTATAACACTGTTAGTAAGAAGCTCTCGCCTAGGCTCCGCTGGTTGCCCCAGTGGCCTAAGAATTTGATGTCTCTGTATTTTATTTTCCAAAACTTTCATTGTAAACACTTGTTATTCTTTTCTACTCTGTGTAAATTGTCTCATGTAAATACACTGTAATCTCCAGATGTGGAGCCTTTGTAAAGGAGTCTCTGACTCAAAGGTTGTAAATTCCGATATGTATCAATAAATAAATAAATATGGATTCCTTAAACCCCTTATTACAAGGGCACATATAGTCCATTTGTTTATTAATTGATTTATTATAATAGATATATTTAGATGTAATCAGTTCAAATTTGGCCCATGTTATTAGCCTTCTGTAAGACTACAGGCAACATGGATTCACCGGGGGTCATGTGAGATACGAACATACGAAGATGTCAGCAGATTAGGCCTAATGGTCTGTGCAGCTCACATTACAGTTGGCTGCTGCACCTCCTCCCCTTTCCTTCCCACTCCCCAAGGTGTAACCCCCATTTCCCCTACCGTTTTCTTCTCCCCGACCTGTACCTTGCCCATGTACCTGTCCCATCCTTTCTTGAAGCTTTCCACTGATTCCGTTGAAATCAGATCCTTTGGTGGCATGTTCCCAGGAGCCACCACCCTCTCAGTGAAGTAGTGCCTCCTCAGTTCTCTTCTGTACTTTCCCCCTATCAGCTTCAGGCTATGGCCTCTTGTGGTCCCTCTCCCATTTAATCTGAACAACCCTTCAGTGTTCACTTAATTGATCCCCTTCAAGTATTTAAAGGTCTCTATCATATCCCCTTTGTCCCTTCTGTCCTCTAGAGAGCACATGTTTAGCTCTGTAAGTCTCTTCTCAAGACTTTTCACCCATCCTGAGGATCATCTTAGACTCTCTTCTCTGAACTCTCTCCAGGAGCATGACATCCCACTTTAAGTAAGTATGCCACAGCTGCACACAGTACTCCAAGTGCGGTCTGACCAAGAAATTGTACAATGGCAGGATAACCTCCTTTCTCCTTGAAGTGATCCCCCTGGTAATGTACCCCAGCATTCTGCTTGCCTTTAAAGTTGCTCTCCTGCACTGTTCTGAGTGATTAATTTTGGCATCAGTCACCACCCCCAGATCTTTTTCCTCATTCAAGACTGTTAGCCATTCTCCCCCCAGATGGCAGCTGTACTCTGGGTTCTCAGCCACCCCAGCTGCCATGTATGAGACCACTGTTCCAGTCTTTCCAGGTCTTCCTGGAGTGTCCTCCTCTCCTTCTCACTATCCACCACTGCTCCTAGTTTAGAATTGTCAGCGAGCAAGCTCATTTTACTCCTAACTCCCTCTGCAATGTCCGCTATGAATGTGTTAAATAAGAGTGGACCCAAGACAGATCCTTGCGGTACCCCATTAATTACCTTTCTGAGTGTCGAAACCTCCCCCCTACCACCACCTGCTGCTGTCTGTTTTTCAGCCAATTCCCAATCCACTTCACCATCTGTAGCCCCACCCCTAGGTTCCTAAGTTTTCCTAGTCGCCTCCCATGCATCACTCAGTCAAATGCCTTGCAGAAGTCCAGATACAGGACATCAACCAGCTACCCACCATCCAGAGATCTTGCCACCCAGTCAAAAAATGTGACCATGTTAGTCTGACAAGATCTCCCCCTGATGAACCCATGTTGCCAGACATCATGTAGGCTGTTTATCTTCAGGAACCCCACCATCCTTTCCTTCAGCATGGTCTCCGAGAGTTTCCTCACTATTGACGTCAGACTAACCGGTCTGTAATTTCCTGGTTCATCCCGAGGTCCACTCTTATGGAGGGGCATAACATATGCTGTCCTCTAGTTCAGAGGTACGCATCCTGATTCAAGGGAGGAATTGAATAATTCCATCATTGGTGCTGCCAGGACATCTGCCAGTTCCCTCAAGACTCTGGGGTGGATGCTGTCCAGGCCTGGGGCCTTGTCTGTCCTCAAGGACTTAAGGGCCTCCCACATTCTGCTCACTTGGATCTCCCCATCTGTTAGTGTCCCCATCCCCAATCCCTGCCTTACCTCCCACCTGTGGAATTGGCCCCTGCAATTCCCTTGTAAAGACTGAGCAGAAGTACTCATTTAGTACCACAGCTTGCTCAACTACCTCCTCTGCCCACCCACTATCCTTTTTTAACCATGTGATCTGTCCCCCACCTTTCCTTCTCTTCCTGATGTATCTAAAACAATTCTTTCTCCCTCTCCCTGTTCCCCTGTGCCAACCTTACTTCTTTGGTGGCCTTGGCTGCACTTACCACCCTACTCACTCCCTTGATATCCTGTGGTATTCCTCCCTGTCCTCCTCCCCTCGGGTACTGTAGTACTTCTGGAAGGCTAGACTTTTCTCTCTTACCATCTCCTGTAGCTCTCTGGTCCACCAACTGGGTTTCCTAGACCGACCTTTCTTGCAGTGGGTATTTGTGCAGGTTTTAGTAGCCTCCAACAGTCCTGTCTTCAATATTTCCCACATACATTCCATGTCTGGTCCAATCTCCTCCATGTGCCCTTCCAGGATGGCAGCCATCCTCCTGAAATCCACCCCCTAAAGTCCACTACCTTCATGTTTGTCCAATTTCTATCCCTCCAAAGGTCCAAGGAGAACCATACTGTGGAATGGTCACTCCCAACCAAAGGTTCATCCAGTATCACATCTTTTATCTGGTCACCATCAGCCAAAGCCAGGTCTAAAATGCTTCCTTCTCTGGTTAGCTTTACCACCAGTTGAGACAAGAATCCATTTTGGAATGCGTCAAGTATTCATTGTTCTTTCTCAGTTGTTGACACCTATCTCTCAGAAATTTCACCTGCCCAGTCTCCACAAATCTCCTTAAGGAGGCCCAGTCCTTGGACTGGTCCATGCTTTTTTCCCTTTCCAATGCGGCCACGGCAGTTTCCACATTTACCCGGACTCTACTAACACTCCAGGACCGCTTTTTCCCGTCACCACCAGATGGGTCATAGGCGGGTGCTCACGCTGGGTCTCTAAAGACCTCCTAACCCTTATGAAGGCCAAAGACCGCGCCTGGTCCACTTTCAAAGCAACCCCCTCTCCTGCCCTCTGGGATGCTTCCAGGCGCATGAGGAACAAATGTAAACAACAGACCAAATTTCTGAAACAGACCCACTTCCACAATCTGCAAAAGGCCAACCTTGGAGAGCCTAGAAAATTCTGGGACTCAATCAGCTCCCTCTTAAACCCCCGTCCCAGCTATGCTGCACCACATCTCAACTCCCAGGATGGGCTGCTGACCGACCCTCATGATGTGGCCAGTGTCTTCAACTGTAAGTTCACCAACTTATCCATGTACCTAAATAAGCTGCCAACTGCCCAACCTCAAAGTTCAGCCCTAATACCCGATACACTGCCATCCTCCTCCAGCACTGCCACTCACCTGAAAATACCCCCATTCTATTTTAAAGCCCTCTCCATACACAACACAGTGAAGCTACTCAAAAGTCTACCTAACCACAGCTCCTCCGGATCTGATGGGCTATCTCCAGTCTTCCTTAAGCTGATCTCGCCAGCGATTGCCAGGCCACTTACCTTCATCTTTAACCTTGCCCTTTCCACCTCTTCCATGCCTGACCCATGAAAGATAGCTAAGGTTATCCCCATTCTTAAATCTGGTGACCCCAAATACTCTGACAATTACTGTCCGATATCCATCCTCCCTCATCTCAGTAAACTACTCGAGAGAGCAGTCCACAATCAGCTCACTGAGTACAAAGGCAAATACACCCTCCTATGCAACCAACAGCACAGCTTTCACAAGAATCATTCCATTGCCGCTGCCCTCACCCTTCTTACCGACCACATCCTCTCTAACATGGATAATGGTAAAGCCACCAGGGCTGTCTTCGTCGACCACTCAAAGGCTTTTGACATGGTTAACCATGCTCTCCTTACCTCCAAGCTTAGCCTCCTTGGCTGTTCTCAGAAAGTCACAAGCTGGTTCACTAACTACCTTATTGATCGCTCACAATTCGTGTGTATTGGTCAAACCTGCTCCCCCACCCTGCCTGTCTCTGTGGGGATCCCTCAAGGCTCAATCCTGGGTCCCCTCCTTTTCTCCTTATTCGTTAATGCGCTTCCCTTCAACTGCCTCAACTGTCACTCTCTCCAGTATGCTGATGACCTTGTCCTCTTCCACAGTGACAAATCCACAGCCGCAGTTTCCTCAGTTATCTCGCACAACCATGCTGCGGCCCACAGCTGGTTCTCAAAAAACCTCCTCTTAGTAAATGCCAAAAAAACTAAAACCATGCTGTTCAGATCTAAGCCCTTTCTGGCCAAAACTAAAAACCGTTGCTCCCTTACGCATTCTCACCCCAGATGGCCCAGCCCTGGAGGATGTCAACACCTACAGATACTTAGGAGTACTGTTTGACCCCTCCCTCACCTTCACTGAGCATGCAAATTCCCTTGCCAGAAGGTTCCATCAAAAGTTAGGTGCTGCCTATAGATTCAGGCAATAGCTTACCCCTGAAGCCAGACTAGCCACTGTCCAGGGTAATCTCCCTATTCTTGACTACTGCTCCCCTATTTATGCTAGGACCTCAGCTACTGCCATGGCTAAACTCTCCGCTGCCTACAACAGTGCCTGTCGCTTTGCTTTATTGGCCCCGTTCTCCACCCACCACTGTACCCTCTATAATACCCCTGAATGGCTACCACTACAAGGTTGCTTTGACCTAGCCCTCTGCTGCATGGTAGGCAATGTCATCCGCACAGCTCCAGAATCCACCCTAACTGCCCTTCTGAAAACCAGAATGCTCCTCTGCAACTTCCCCTCAAATGGTACTCCCCCTCTAGCTATTCCAAGGGTATCCACCAACATGGGTAGCAGAGCTTGGTCTACAGCTGCCCCTTTGCAGTGGAACAAACTACCGGCTGAACTCTGTTCCATCGACACACACTCCAGTTTCAAGTCCAGCCTTAAAGTCTGGTTCCTGGCAAACTCATCCTGCCGCTGCTCCCTGCGGTCTGACACCAACCCACACTAGTCAACTCCCCTGCCTACAACTGTTATATTGTATTTTTCACAGTAATATGTGACTTCCTTGTCTGTACATATTGTATATATATTTTTTTACTGAGTATTCTGTGTATTACTTGCTCACTGGATGATGCAGTCACACATTGTACACTGTGCCTACGATTTGTTTGTTTTGTACCAAATCTCCTCATGTCCAATATTGAAACCTTGTATTCGCTGTTCTCAAATGGACCTATGCATCAAACTTGTATATTGTGCTTACTATTGTTGCTTGTATCAAATCTGGTTCATGTGTATTACTGTTACCTTGTACTCCACTGTCACCCTGTGCCATGTGTTATGGCCCGGGTTGTGCCTGAAAACGGTCCCTGGGATCAGTGCACTCACCCGGTTATCAAAGTCATAAATAAATAAAATAGTGCACCAGTCAACCCCAGGCATGCTGAAGTCCCCACCACCACCGTCCTGCCCCAATGGGCTTTTAGGTTGTCCATTAGTTCCCTGCCAAGTTCCTCCGACTGAGTTGGTGGCCTATAGACTACCCCCAGATTGACCCTCATTGCCCTTAGTGACATGTAAGGTGACCCCTAACATTTCCACTTTCCCTTCTATGCTCTCCTCTCTGCTGCATTCTATCCCTTCCCTTACAAATAGCACCACCCCTCCACCCCTGCCAATTTTCCTGGCCCTCCTATGCGCTTTATATCCTAGGAGTGTAAAGTCCCACTCATGGTGCTGTTTGGTCCAGGTCTCGGTGATTGCAACCACAACCCCCCCCAACTCCAGCCATCAATGCCTGTAACTCGGGCAACTTGTTTCCCAGGCTCCTTGCATTTGTGGAGGCCACCCCCAACCCACCTCCCTATCAATCACGGGCTTCCCTATCCCCTTACTAATGCCCCTCTGTGGATTCAGATTGAACTCCACCTCCAGAATTCCTATTGGGGAAGAGGCATTTGCCCTCCCAAACTATGTTTTTTTTTTTTTTCTCCCTTCTGTTAGTTGTTTAACCAGGACTAGCACACTAAGCTGAAAGCGTTTTTTACAGGTGCAACCTGGGAGCACAGGGAAGTTAAGTGACTTGCTCAGGGTCACACAGTCTGCAAGTGGAAGCTATGGGATTCAAACCCAGCTCTGGTCTGCTGGATGTCAACAGATTTGCAGCTGAGAGCCTTAAACCACTGCGCTATACTGCCTCCTTAATTTCTTAATTTGTTTCATTACTGCACGCAAGTCTAAGCCCCCCCCACCAGTTTAAATCATATTTACTAACAGTAAACTCCTCAAACTTTTTTTCAAAACCGTTGTTCCCTCCTTACTGAGATGCAGTCTGTCCTTGGCAAATAGCTCCTTGTCGTCCCACGAGCCCAAACCCCATATCTAGGCACCATTCACCCAACCATATGTTAAAATCCCTGATCCTCTGCTTTCTGTCTATGCTTGCCCTTGGCACCATTGAATTTGGGAAAATGCAACCTTACTCCCCTCAGTTTGACATATTCTGGCCAATTCCCTAAATCTTGCTCACACTTCCTGCACACTGTTCCCTGCTAGATCATTCATGCCAAGGTGCACCACTATGTGGGGTTTCACCCTTGCTTTCTCACTAAAGAGTGCACTAAGTGTTTGTCTTTGTGTGCCAACATACCAGGCATACACTCAACCTGGATAGGGCTCCTCCTCCTTTTCCCTTTACCCCCCCCCCCATTTAATACCTTTGATAATGGAGTCTCCCAGAATTATAACCCTGCTGCCTTCCTTCTGCTTGCTTTCTATGGTTTCCCCCTCATTCTGCACCCTGTCATATTCAGTCATCCACCTCCCCCAGTCTCTGTCCCCCCACTCTTCTGGTGCTACCTGCCCTTCTCTTCCCCGTAAGAAAATGTCCATCCTCCTTGCGGGAATGCTATGCAGCTCAATTTTACTTGGTTCCCACTTCTGACTAGTTGTTTTAGAGAGCTCTGTGTCCCACATAATATATTCATTGTATGTTGTTTTACATTTTGTTATTATTATTACTATAATTTTATTTGATATAAAATGTTTATTGATAGACTGTTTTACTGTACGCCACCCAGAGCCTCTGGGATTGGGCACCTGAAAAAATTAAATTTGCCTTGCCTAGCTGTCAACCTCAATAGTACCCACAAGTGGACACCTTTTCCTCTTCTTAATTGCCCCACCCCCACCTCCTTGCTGATGGGAACCAGGTCAGTACAGCGCAAGAAAGACAAAGCAGTATTAACTGCATTGTGTATAGCACACCTGGAATTACAGCGACAGGGGTAGAACAGCGTTAGAAAATTACCACTACCCCTGTCGCTGTACACTGAAAGTGCAGAAGTATCAGGTTGCCGTGTGCTGGGGTGCTGGTTGAGCCACTCTCATAATGGAGTGGCTAAGGCACCAGCACACGGCGGAAACGGAGACATGGGACCATGGTTCGGTTCCTACAAGGTCTCCCTATGCTGCAACTTTTTGTGGCTTTTTTTTTTTTTTAAAAAACTTTTCCCCCCCTCGAGTTACTCCCCATCCCCAAAGTCCACCCCAGAGTTTGTTATCATAATTTCAGGGTGTGATGTAAGCCCCAACGTCGGGGGTGCTGGGGTGAAGCCTGCAAACACAGTGCTAGCTCATTGCTTTTTAGTGGGCATGTGCTGTTTGTGTCAGGTCGGTGAGTTTTCACCCGACAATACTGCAGCGCACACTTTTACTTGCAGCATTGGTTGCCGCACAGTTTTTGCTTTCAGCAGAATGGCCCCATGCCTTGCTGATGCTCCCCCCTGTTCCCCCTTATCTTACCCCTTCCTCACCTCCCCATCCCTTACCTTGCCCCATTGACCTCCTCTCCCTGACAACCACCATCATTTCCCCTTCTCACAATCCTGGCTGTATCTTTCTTAGCCCCTCCTATACAACTCTTCACCATCTCCCCTCTGCCCAGTGCTTCCATGTTCACCCCTCCAACCCCCCCATTTCTGTCCTCAGTGGCCCCTGTCACCTCTTGAATGCCAGAGTCATTCTGATCTCATAAGGGTGAATACCATTTGTCAAGATAACCCTTTCCCTGTTGACAAACTCATTTCCAACACCCCCCGCCCCCACTAATTCCACTTTTGTTGCTCCCTGAATGCTATCTCCCTTTACCCCCTCATCCTACCCACCATCTGCCATCTTCTGGACCTCCAGCAGCCTGACCTATTTCCCACCCTTGTAGAGTCCCCTGAATACTCCCCATTTTTCCAATCATCCATACTCCCCCTACTGGTAGCCCCCATACTGTGTCCGCCTCCCATACCCCTCCCCGTGCTCTATTCCACTAGTTCCCTACTCAGCCTAAGAGCATCTGCTTCCAGGTGCACCAATCTCATACATATTAGACAACCCCCAATCATCACAGTGTGTCCATGTGAACCACTGCTCAACATCTGTTACACCCCACTATTCTCCTTGGTCCTGCTCTGTCACCCATTTCCCCCTGCATCTTCCCCATCCCCCTCCACCCTCCCCTTCTGCCCAGCACCTCCTCCTCCTGCCCTGCCCCCCGCCATTGCCTACTGTACTGATATCCTTTCTCATACTACATGACTTGCCCTTGCTGATACCCTTTCCAAGATTCTCAACTCCATCCTCCGCTGCTTCCACTGCTATATCCAGACAAACCCCATCAAGATAATCCTTGCCTGTTTTTGAACCAGTTCACAGAGTTTGCTGATATTTGAATTTGAATACTATCCTCCTCTAATTAAATGCTACCTTGGATGTGCCTTAGGGTGAAGTGTAGCACTTCAATATCCTGCCCTAATTTGCTACTAGAGAATGCCCTACTAAATCACCTCCAGCTGCTTCTCAGTTGGAAGGTTGAGGGACATACCAAGAGTATGGGGGGGGGTGATCAGAGGTACTAGTGGATCCTACCAGCTGACACAGTTACCAGTGGAATGGCCTAGTGGACAGAGCATTCAGCTATGGAGTGGTCAGGATTCTCTGCCTGAGGATTGAATCCCACACCCGGTGACTCTGGAGAATTACTGACTTAAATACAGAGGATGTAAAGCAGATTAGCGAGTAATGTGGGGAGTGATGAAACCCCCATGTGGGGGTGGGAGGAGCTGATAAGGCAGGTCAGAATTCTATTAATGCGTGGGGGAGTAGTGCAGCAGTGATCCTTGTGGTCAGCTTTTATAACTACTGCTGGAACTAGGGAGACAGGTCACGTGACCTACCAGCAATAAGGAAATGATCACCCAGGGTGGGTGGGAAGCCGCCATGATAGCGGCAGTGGGCAATCACTGAAGCAGATGATTGGGTTTATGTGCTAACAGTGAAAACCTAAAGGCAATGTCGGTTATACTAGAATCAGGTAGCGAGAAATTTATTCGGCACTCTGACATCCTGTACTTACAACAAAAGCGGCGCAGGACTTTGTTACAAAAATGGGTGATAGGCAAATATTGATAATTGGAGACCAATATTGCTCCTAAATATGGATTTTAAAATTTTGGCTAAAATATTGAACAACAGATTATTGAAACCACCATGGCACCACCCCTCACAACTCCTCCGCCCCTTGCTGTGTGTGCTCACTCTCCCCCCCACACACGTACATATAGTTACATCCCATTGCTACACTCACTGACCCCCCAATCCGGCCACCCTACCCTACCCTAGCCCCAATGACATGCACTGGGGATTGGGTCACCATTATTGTAGGCACCCAATCGCCAACGCCCATGTCATGGGCTTCTGATGGCTGTGTTCCTGCTGAAGCACTAGCAGGCTCCTGGGTGGTCTGCTGGTGGCCCCTGTGATCTGCCACCTCTCATGGGCTGAATCAGGCTCCTGCAGCGACTGCCTATGAATGAAGGATTACAGGTCAGGCCAGAACAAAGGACATCTGGGTCAGGGTGGGAAACTGGAAAAAGTGGTGGGGGGGACAATTAGCTGCAAGCTCACAATTCAACAAAAAACGAGCCCTGTAAAATCATTATGGCCCCAGTTAGCAAATCAATCTCTAACACCTGACTATAGTTAGTGAAAGTAAAGTTAGATCTCTAGGGCCCACGCTCCGGCAGACTCATCTGCTTGCGGTACACCGCTCCTCCAGCCGCCTCGCCGCACTCCACCAAGCTGCTCAAGGAACCAAGGAGCTGGGTCACTGCCCTTGATCTCCAGAGCCCACGCTCCGGCAGTCTCATCCGCCTGCGGCACGGCTCCTCCAGCCACCTTGCCACACTCCACCAAGCTGCCCAAGGAACCACAGAGCTGGTTAAGGCTGTCTGTCTCTCCAGGACTGCTCTGAGCTGCCGCCATTGGCTGTTGCTCGCACTAATTGGACTCCTGCCCTCCTCTCCTTTGCACGGATTGGCCTGCTATTTTCTACAGTCTTTGGGCTGCTGCGTCCATAGAAAACTAGTGGCATCGGCCGAAATTTTACTCTACGGCCGCCTGGCTCCTGTTTAAATTCCTGACTAAATGCAAGGTGTTTTTATTTGTTTAATTTGACCTGCCGAATCCGAGGATATTGCAAGAGTAATTGTCTGTGATTTTAAGCTGTTTTGTGAAACTATTCTTATCCCATCTCCCTCGCTCTCTCTCTCACCCTCCCCCTCCGTACTCATGGGCCTGAATCGCCCCCCCTATCTACTCTGTTCTGATTCTCTGTCCCCCTCCAGCGTGCCTGTGCCTCCCACCCCTCGATTTATTACCTTTGTTTTTATTGTGACTCCCCCCCCACCTACAGCTAACCCCCTATTTCTCTCTCTCCTCTCCCCAGGTCACTGCCCTTGATCTCCAAGGCCCACGCTTTGGCAGTCTCGGCCGCTTGCGGCATGGCTCCTTCAGCCACCTTGCCGCACTCCACCAAGCCGCCCAATGAACCACGGAGCTGGGTAAGGCTGCTTGTCTCTCCGGGGCTGCTCTGAGCTGCCGCCATTGGCTGTTTCTTGCTGCAGCTCACCTTGATTGGATTCCTGCCCTCCTCTCCTTTGCATGGATTGGCCTGCTGTTTTCTACGGTCTTGGGGCTGCTGCACCCATAGAAAACTAGTGGCATCGGCTGAAATTTTACGCCCGCCCCCCCACCTCCATCCTTAATTAAATAGACTGTTACCATGCCCCTTGTATTGCCCTGCCCTCTACTCCTACTCTACTGACCCCCGTGTCTGTCCATCCCCTTGTCATTTCCTAGTTCTCACACAGTCTTTCACTCCTGTGCTCCTAGCTAGAGCTGGTACCTCCTATCTCTCTGTCTCCTGACACTCATCTTGCACCCCTTCAACTCCTTCTCTGCTATTCCCTCCTCTTCTGCTACCCCCTGTGA
Source organism: Neoceratodus forsteri (assembly GCA_016271365.2). Lineage (NCBI taxonomy): Eukaryota > Metazoa > Chordata > Ceratodontiformes > Ceratodontidae > Neoceratodus > Neoceratodus forsteri. Next base: position 260,892,729 of record CM057452.1, on the reverse strand, counting down.
CTACTCACTACCCCTGTCCCCTGCTTTTTCTCCTGGAACCTCTTGCCGTAACCTAATTCTTCTCTCTTCACCTCATAGCATCCACCTTTTGCATACCTCCTGCCACAATTACCTCCCCCATCCCACCTGCCCAGCCCACCATGCCCATTCTCCTACTATGCCCCCCTTTTCGTATTTTGAATCATGTACCCCACTGGTACCCTGTACCCCATTCTCCTCTTCCTGATTCCCCTCTTCCCTCTCCTACATCCCGCTGTTCATGTTTTCCCACTGTACCGAACATACCGAACATCTACCAATTTACACACACCCTCCCCCTCCAAGGTACCCTCCCGCTTGATCTCATGTACCCACCTTGGGCTTTGCCTATCACTACGGAGTGGCCCTTTTCCCAAAATGGCCATTGGGTACCCCCTGTCTGTCGCCACTACGGCCACGCTATACCCACACCTCCACCCGTTTACTTACCCTGGTGAATCTCGCAGTTCCCTGGCTCAAAGGAATAGGCACCAGTCATGGGTATCTCACACCAGTTCCCTAAAATGTATACTCCTTCTCCTGCTTTTGTCGGGAAACATTCAGCCAAATCCTGGACCAGCCCCCTCTCTAAAGGATCAACCCAGACCTACCAACACAGATCCCTCACAATAATTGCACTTAACATATGCAGTCTTCTTCACAAAATTGATACCCTTCAGGCCTTTGCCTGCCAGCATCTTCCTGACATACTAGCAGTAGTGGAAACCTGACTCTCACCTTCAATCCCTGACTGTGCTATCACCCTCCCTGGATGTAATGTTTATCGGCTTGATTGTACATCAAAAAGGGGTGGAGGCTGCGCCCTTTACCTTAAAGACACGATCCGTGGGCACCTCATCAGCTTAACACCCAAATCCACCACAGCACAGATTCTTCCTGTCAAGATCCTCCTTGGCGCACATAACAAAGCCATCACAGTTGTCACAATCTACATCCCACCTCGAGAGCAAGAAAATGGGCTTAACGCAGTCCTTGATTTTACCAAATCCCTTGCATCTGACACAGAAAGCATCCTCCTTGGTGACTTTAATATAAACTGGCATGCAGCAGAGGCAGGGGCCTACAGAGACTTGATAGTGGCAGAAAACCTCACTCAGATAGTTAGCTGCCCTACCAGAACAAATTATAAAACAGGTACCAGCACCCTTCTGGATTGGATCCTCACAAGCCACCCCACGAGGATCACAAACTCCACTGTCCTCCCAGATGCTCTTAGTGACCACTCCCCCATTAGCTGCTCCTGGTCCAACAAATTCATTAAGCCCCCCACAAAAACCATTGCCAGCCAAGTTCTACCTAGAAGCAAGCTACCTCATCTCAAAACCTTCCTTCGACAACAGGACTGGTCCTCAGTCCTCACTGCAACCAATGTGAACACTACACTGGAGCACTTCATCATGATTTTCAACCAAGCATGCAACATATTTGCTCCCATCAAGAAGCGCAAGGCCAAAGCCCTATGTAACCCATGGCTCACTGGTCACCTACTTAGGCATCTAAAATCTTGGGACCACCTTTGGGAGATTGCCAGAAACACCGGGAAACAAGTTGATATTGCTAACTATAAACGTGCACGAAATGACTGCACCAAATACATCCGGGATACGAAGTCCACCTATTTCCACAATGCACTCACTACCACTTGGGGTAATGGTAGGAACTTCTGGAATAACATCAAAGAAGTCACTGGGAAGCAAGCTAAATCGCCCCCTTCAGTACTCAGCATAAATGGAGTAACTACCCTTGACTAGAAGCTCATTGCTGATACTTTCAATTACACTTTCTCAGGCCTCAGTGCTATTCTCCCACATGGCTTTTTCGATGACGTTGACACTCCGGCCTCCCCAACCACCTACAGCCACCCTCCCTTCTACTTTAAAGTAGTAGAAATGCATCAAGTCCACAGTTATGTTACCAAAGCCATTCGCAACTCCAGATACAGCAGTGACTCCGTCGACCTCAAGCTGTTATCACTAACCCTTGAAGAAGTACTCCAGCCTCTTACCAAGATCTTTAACCTCTCCCTCATCCACAGCCAATTCCCTGACATATGGAAATCTGCTGCAGTAACCCCAATTAATAAAAGTGGTGACAAAACAGCTGCTGAGAATTACCGTCCTATTTCCATCCTGCCTTCACTCTCCAAAGCCCTAGAACGGATTGTGTCTGACCAACTCACTGACTTCCTAGACAAACACAACATCCTGTGCAAGAAGCAACATGGCTTTAGAAAAGGCCATAGCACTACCACGGCGCTACTTGAATTCACTGGCGTAATCCATCACTCACTTGATAACAGCCATCTCATTGGATCCACCTTCATTGACTTAACCAAAGTCTTTGATACCGTCAACCATCATCTCCTACTTGACCAGCTCCAGCTAGCAAGGCTCTCACCAAACTCTGTGAACTGGTTCAAAAGCTACTTAGATAACCGCTCCCAAAGAGTGAGAATTGATGGCACACTCTCAGATCCAAGACTAGTCAGGTCCGGATTCCCACAGGGCTCAATCTTGGGCCCCCTCCTATTCAGTCTTTTCTTGAACTCACTACCAGAATCCTGCCCTGCACAGATCCTTCTCTACGCTGATGATGCCATCATCCTAGCATCACACCATGATCCAGTGCATCTACAAGGCAAACTCCAGGAGGCCTTCTCCGCAGTTGAAAACTGGTTTGAAAAACAGACTTATCCTTAACCAGAAAAAAACAAAGACTTTGCTGTTCTGCAGCTCCCACAGCAAATTCAAACATCATCAGCTCCCTATTAGAACCAAGCAAGGATTCACCCTCGAACAAGTACATACCTTCAAATACCTTGGCCTCACCCTCGACAGTAATCTCTCCTATGTCCCACACATCAACAATGTGGCAAAAGCTGCAAATTCCAGGACAGGCCTCCTTTTCCACCATAGGAAACACCTAACCGCTGAAGCACTGTCTATCGCTGTCCAGAGCTCCATTATCAGTATCACTGACTACGGTCTCATCATCTATGGATCTGCCACAACCTCTTCCCTCAAGCATGTTTCGACCTCCCTTAATCAAGCCTGCCGTCTGGTCACTGGTTCTCCCTGCCTCACCCACACTTGTGACCTCTATTCCAAATCAGGCTGGCTGCAACTGAACAACTGAATTAAATACCAAACTTGCAAAACAGCCAAGAAAATCATGATGGGAGAAACCCCGCCAGGGAGTCAGCACCCTACTAATCTCAAAATCAATAACCTCATCACCAGGAGCTCTTAGCCCCTAATCCTTCAAATCCCCTGCTGCCGCATGTCCCAAGGCCAACGGTCATTTACTTACAGGGCCCCGAGCTGGCTGAACGAACTCTTTAGTGACACTTCCTCCACTGGAACGCTTGGAGCATTCAAAACAAAGCTCCGCCTCTCCCTAACTGGCACCAACACCTGTGTTTGCACCACCTAATCATCTCTGTCCCATACTCTGTTTCTGACCTCACAGATGTCTGTTTTTGCCCTCTCTTCTAGCACTTAACTCTCCACTACAACCTCTCAAACGCTCACGCTGTGTCTGTCCTGACAAGGCCCCTTGGCTGCATCACCCTGCCTCTCCGTGCCAAAGTCACCACCTAGTCCCAGCCCTTTTCCCCTCATGCCCTATTCCTCCTATTGTTTCCTGGGTAGTGCATCTCTTTGTTGGATTTTGTCAACCAAATGTTACTGTCTTACACCATGTACTGTGCTAACATTACTATGTTCTTGTTCGGTCACCCTGTAACCTGCCTGTTGATGATTGCCTGTACTTATGACATGGAACCTTTGTAAAAGAGCCTTGGCTCAAAGGTACTTGTAATCCTAGATGTAAATAAATAAAATAGATAGATTAAAGTACCCTGTTCACCATACAGTCCCACAACAACCCCCAGAACTGGTCTTAAGGTACCCGGCAAACTAGCTCACAAGACACAGTAAAGTCCATGCAAATACAGTCTTCAAAGTCTATTTGTGCAGGTCCTCTGATGGAAAATCACTGAGGCAGATGGCTGTGTGCCTGCTGAAGTACTAGCAGGCTCCTGGTTGGTCTGCTGGCGGCCCCTGTGATCTGCCATCTCTCGTGGGCTAAGGACAGCCTCCTGAATCAGGCCCCTGCAGCGACTGCCTGCTAAAGCACTAGCAGGCTCCCAGGTGACCTGCTGGCAGCCCCTGTGATCCGCCACCTCACGTGGGCTGAGGAGAGCCTCCTGAATCAGGCCCCTGCAGCGACTGCCTGCTGAAGCAGTAGCAGGCTCCCAGGTGGTCTGCTGGCAGGCCCTGTGATCTGCCACCTCACGTGGGCTGAAGAGAGCCTCCTGAATTAGGCCCCTGCAGTGACTGCCTGCTGAAGCACTAGCAGGCTCTTGGGTGGTATGCTGGCAGCCCCTGTGATCCGCCGCCTCTTGAGGGCTGAGAAGAGCCTCCTGAATGGTGTATCTGATTGATTTCTTTGACTAAGTGACCAGGGGAAATAGGTCAGGGGAGGGCAGTAAACTTGGCCTATCTGGACTTTAGCAAGGCCTTCAACACCTTGCTGCACAGGAGACTGAGCAGCCTAGAAGTGGGATCCAAAGTGGTAATTGAGTTAGAAACTGATTAATGGATAGGAGACAGAGGGTGGTGGTTAACAGTACCCACTCTAATGATGGGAGAGTGCCTGGCGAGTACCGGGACCGGGACCAGTCCTCTTCATTGTCTTCATAAGTGATATTACTGAAGAACTGGAAGGGAAGTTATACCTTTTTTTTCTATAGTGTTTTTTATTTATTTTTAAAATACACAAACAGTCAAACTTACAGCAGGTAAAAGAGAAAAAAAAAACAAAGAAAAAGAAAACCAAAGAACATAAGACAAACAACAAAAAAACATCTTAGATGATAGACAAGGAATACAAACAATTAATTCTACAGGTGAATTCATTTACATCAGTATCACCTGAGCATGCCTTTTTTCGACTATTAATAGAGATAAAACAAGCATTTGTCAATGCCGAACGTTTGCTTGCAGGTATGTGCATTGGTGTTTGGCATTTATGCAGCCCCCCAGTTGTAGCCATGTCCCTTCAGCATCCATATCCCAACAGAGTACCTCTCTGCAACTCCTCTTGTATCTGATTAACATTTCACTGTCATACTTCTTAAGTGTCTGTCTTAGGAACCCTAATGCCCTGGTTGTGCTCAAGGGTACAAGCCTGTGTGGAAACTGCGCAACCTTCGCTTGTAACACAGTCATTCAGTGGAATTATTTCACCAAAGTTTCAAAATAGGCATTTTATCACCTCTGGTCATGAACAGTGTCACTATGATTTTCTTACTGTGCACCGAACACTGATTTCCCACAGCAACCGCCGCGTTATTCTGCGCTGGAAGAGTGAAAACACATTTCGGCCAAGATGTGAAAAATTACAGCTGTACTGTTCATAAGGAGGTGTGGGGAAATGTAAATGTTGAAAATCTGGAGTGAAAAATATTACAAATTCACAAAGTTACGAGTGCGCGTGGAAACTGCGCAACGCACGCTCGTTAAACAGTCATTTTTTGGAATTTTTGCACCGAATTTACAACATTGGCATTTTAGGATGTCTCCTCATGACAGCGTCATTGTGATTTTCTTACTCTGTACCAAACATGGTTTCCCACAGCGACCGCACTATTCTATGCCGGAAGTGTGAAAACACATTTCAGCCAGGATATGAAAAAATGACAGCTGTACTGCTCATAAGGAGATGTGGGAAAATGCCAATGTGGAAAATCTGGTGTGAAAATATTGCAAATTCAAGAACTTACAAGTATGCATAGAAACTGAGCAATGCACACTCGTAACACAGCCACTTTATGGACTTTTGTCACCAAATTTTCAACATAGGCATATTAGGAACTCTGCTCATGAACAGTGTCACTGCAGTTGTCTTACTCTGTAGTGAGCACTGATTCCCAACAGCAACCACGCTATTTTGTGCCAGAAGCGCAAAAACACATTTCGACCAGGATGTGAAACATGACAGTTGCACTGTTCATAAGAAGGTGTGGAAATATGCCTATGTTGAAAATCTGGAGGGAAAACATTACGAATTCGCAAACATACAAGTGTACGTGGAAACTGCACAATGCACGCTTGTAACACGGTCATTTTTGGAATTTTTTTCACCAGATTTGCAACATAGGCTTTTTGAGAGGCCACCTCATGAACATCGGCCCTGTCGTTTCATTCATCAGCCCTGAAAGGTGAATTCCATTCAGTGACCACGAAATCACCTTTCGGGACCGAATAACGCCATGACAGTGACTGAATTCATGGGGGGGGGGGGCCAAGAACCCCGTGTTGAAAATTTGGTGTCAAAAGTCAAAAAAATGGCTGAGATATCCACCTAAGTTGGGAAAACCCTATTTATGCCGTTATACAGCTTACCGGCATTTCCTCAGTTCGCAGTCAGCTTTGAAGAGTGCAGACGTGTTCCCAGTCCACCGAAGATCATCGTGCTGGGCTCCGGAGGTAAGTATGGGGTGGGGATGTGGGAGGTGAGGTGCGCAGAGGGTGGCGCGGGTTGGCGGGGGCAGGGACTCACCGAGGGACCATTTTCTTCTTTCACAGGAATTAAAAATAAAAAGAAACAGACGCTTTTGGCATGCTGGGGTGGGCTCTCAGTGTGCCACCTACATGTTTATTGGGGTGGGGGGTGGAGCCACTGGGTATTCCACTTTTGTCTCATGCTGGGGTGGGCTCCCAGGTGCCACCTCACGTGTCTATTGGGGTGGGGGGCTGGAGCCAGCGGGGGATTAGGCACCGCCCGGCCATACAGTGTGCACAGGAAATTGGGGAAAAATAAAGAAATGGATGCTTTTGGCATGTTGGGGTGGGCTCTCAGCATGCTACCTACATGTTTGTTGGGGGCTGAAGCTGGTGGGATTGGGCACCCCACCAGCCAAACATGTGTGTGGGGGAGGCATGAGCATGCTGGGGTGGGCTCCCAGCCTGCCAACTGGTTGTTTGTTGGGGGGGCTGCAGCCAACTGGGGGATTGGGCACCCCCATCAGCCACATAGTGTGCTGGGGGGCACATGAGCCAAGGGGAATTGGGCACCCCCCCTTGGCACACAAGGTGGGGGCCGGGGAGATCAGTAATGAGGGAGGGAGAGGACATTATCAGAGGGAGGAAGCGGGAGGGATTTCATGCCGAGCTGTGCAGGACAGCAGTTCGGCTGAGGTAAGCATGCTAATTGCATACACGCTACCACCGCTGATTGCAGCTGACCTTTTGTTAGAAGTGAAGACCAACACAGCTGAACTGCTGTCATACACAGCTTGGCATGTACTGGTCCCCTAAGGTCGCATCTGCTACACTGAGCACTACACTGGTGAGGAGGGTCACACACCTCCAAAAGTAGTACTGTTGCAAAACATTCCTTGCGCATGCGCACAAGTGAACATAAAAAGGGACCAGAAAGCCCATTACCCACTGTACTGCATTGCATACAGAAAGTGCCACTTGTATGGTTTCTCTCATCTAGTCTGGGACAGATTAGGGGTAGGCATAGGGAGCTCACCCCTGAGCTCCATCAAATCATCCTCTCTCAGGGCATCAAGGAACTGGCTCCAGGATCATGTGAATAGCTTCTCTTTCCCTTTAAGAGTATATGTTAGTCTCTCCAGGGACAAGGATTAGACAGTCACTGTTTTCCACTGCACTATGGTAGGTGTGGTGCAGGAGACCAAAGTGTTCTGGATACATCGTCTAGTGGTGAGGAACACTCTCCCTCATCGTGGGTAGGGTGCCCACCTCTCAGCTCCTAAGTCTTCCATCCCTAACAGCAGTTCAAGGAGTGGGCTCTGCACTAGTTGGCCCCATATTTGAGTTAACTCTTGGGATATCATTTGCCAGAAAAGCTGCAAGTCAGGGTAATCCCAGAAGTAGTGCAGATATGTACCTAGCGCATGTTTGTACCAGCCACATGTTAAAGAGATGGTGGGGTTGAATTTCTGCACTATGCTAGGTGGGCAGTACAGATGGTGTAGAAATTTGTACTGAAACTCCTTTTGTCTGTAACATAATAATAGCCCCATATGTGTTTGTAGTATTATCACCCAGTGGTCAGCTGTGATCTCCACTCCCAGGTCCTGCTCCCACTGTGCCTTGACCCTATTTGATGGGTCTGGAAGGTGCTGCCTGTCCTGTTTGGCCAGCACTGTGATTACCCCCAGTATCCTTTCTTACCTGGTAGGTGATCTGTTGCATTCATGCCATCTGGAGGCTTCCACTGGTTTTCTTCTCAGGGTCCTTGCATAGGCCCAGACCTGCAGCTATCTAAAGTGGTGGGATCAGAGCAGCCCCACGTGTCTCTGGAGCTCTCTGAATAAGCAGAACCACCAACTAGCATAAAGTTCCCCTAGGCACTGCACCCCTTCTTCTCCCACTCTTGGAAGCCCCCATCTCCCGGTCCAAGGAGGAAGCCTGGATTACCTGTAAGTAGCACCAGCAGCCTATGATCTGTGTTCACTTCTCATCTTTTCCTGGCCTCTGCCAGGCCTCCAGCACATAACAGGTGAGTTGGTTGGGGTGTTCCACCTGACCATATCAGTGCTTCCCACCCAGTCCCAGGTAGGCCAAGAGTTGCACTGGGCAGCCCTCCTCCTCAAGATCCAGCCACCTGGCTGCCTATCCTGTGTTCAACAAGTCATATACATATTGTTGTTAAATGGAGACATGATATCCCCTGATATCTGGAAACCCCAGCCCTCCACTCTCCACCTCCCCCTTTAACCTCTGCAGGCTCATTTTGGGTCATTTCCTCTGCCATATAAAGGCTGTAAAACCCCTATCTAGGCTGTTAATTTCAGTCCTAGTGAGTCCCCGGGCAGCATTTGCATTAGGTATAGCAGCCTAGGCAGTGTGTTCATCTTTAGTACATTAATATGGCCAAGTTGTGATATCAGTAGAGTTCTCCATCTTTCCAGTTCAGTTAGGAGGGTTGTGAACAGGGTCTTATAATTAATCTGCTCCAGACCACCCAGGTCCTTGCCTACCTGTATCTCCATGTAAAGTGACAGACCACCTCACCTCTTTGAGCCTCCGCATCTCCCTTGGCACTCCTCCTGTCTGCTGGCCCAGGCACATCATTTTAGACTTATGTAGCTTGAGTTTATACCCTGAGAATGTTGCAAATTCTGCTATTTTCCTCAAGAGTGTCAACATAGAGCTATGGGGATCTGTGAAATAGAGTAAAATGTCATCAGCATATAGCATTATTTTATGCTGGATCTCCAATCTTCCTGTGGCCCCCTTGATGTCCTCTGCCTCCTCTTGGATTTTTATAGCCAAAGGTTAAATGGCTAGAGTGAAAAGGAGGGGGAGATAGCAGGCAGCCCTGCCTCATGCCACTATGTAAATAAAGGCCTTAGACAGAGTCCCATTGATCAGTATTCAGGTGGTGGGCTTCCAGTACAGGAGCTCCACCTACCATACAAAGTCATCCGCCAGCCCAAAACAGCACAGGACGTCAAACAAGTATTCACACTGTACCCAGTCAAAGGCCTTTTCGGCATCCATGGAAAGCACGTACATTGTCACTGGATGGCTAGAGCCCCATTGGGTCACATTCAAGAGTCTGTATATATTATGATAGGACAAGTGCCCCTGCAAAAATCCAGTTTGGTCTGGGTGGACTATCTGCGGGAGCATCTCCTCCAGTCATCCTGCCAGGACCTTGGCTATCATTTTAAGGTCACAATTTATTAGGGAGATAGGGCAGTATGACAAGTATTCCAGGGGGTCCTTGCCGGGTTTCAGCAAGATGCATACAGTTGCTTTGTAACATGTGGCAGGTAACCCCTTCCCTCCCCCAACTCCTGAGTCATGTCTCTGATTGGTTCTGCTAAGACCCCCTCCAGTTCTTTACAGTATTTTATCCCAAAGCTGTCCAGGCCTCCTGCCTTCCCTTGTTTCAAGGTGTTGAGTGCTTTCCTCACTTCCTCTGTGGTGATTGGTGCTCCTAGTAGCTCCGTCTGCTTGTTCGAGACATTGGGGGTTGTGATGTTACCTAGGAACTGTGCGGCTTGCTCCCTTGTACCGTCACATTCTGCTCATATAATCTCTAGTAGTAGTCGCAAAAAATTTAAGATAGTCTCTTCTCTAATATCCCCACTGTTCCCCTGTGCCCCCTAGTTGCTTTGGTGCACTTAGTCCCCTGTCTTCCGTGTGCCAGTCTGGTAAACAGTGATCCAGGCTTATTACCCCATTTGAACAGGCGCTGGTGAGCATAGTGCAAATTGGTGTTGGCCTCACCCTTAATCCAGGGCTGTGTTTACATAGATAGTGCCTATAGGCTTGCAACTTCAGGTGCCCCCCCACTGGCCCGTGCACCCAGTGTGTGCACCAGGCGTGCCCCTTCCCCCCAACACCCACACACACACACCTCAGTTCAGGGGATGGCACATATATTCATGTTAGAAAAGAAAAGAGTAGAATACAGACTTAACTCAGTTTATTGAGGTTTTACAAAATATTATATTACATATTCTACATGCCATCTCCGAGCCTGGCCAGCGCAGATATCTGCTCCTTGGACTACAGACTAAGAAAGCACACCAAGATTAATACAACTATGCACAAAAATAATGTGATGTCCATATATCATTAGACTGTCACAGTGGGCCTCCACTTGGAAAAATAGCATATTATTTTACATAGCTCACTTGCTGTTGTTCTGATTCTTGAACCATTGTTACCCCTTATTGCAATACCTTAATGGGTCACACTGCTCTGTTTTTCCTCCATCTGGAATAAACCTCCAACCCACCTCTGCCTCAGTCTCCCCACATACCCTGCTCATAAGCAACTTCTCGTGGGTCCTTTTGCTTCCTCCTATTCTTGCTCCTAGTATAGTGCCTTCCTGCATAACCTTTGTAATTGGCAGTTCTGCTATCCATCAAATTGGTCAATTGCTACCTTCCTCTTATTTGTCAATTTTTTATAGCCATACTATGCACATCTTCACATATTTTACCGCTGCAACATAGCACACCACTATTATATGCCAAAAAGTTTGTGCAGCAAAGTTGGCAGATAGAGGGTGCACTGTGCAGTAGTTTCAGACTTGCTTGAGCCTCCCTTGGAACTGGTTCAGGCCTCCCCAGGGATGCAGGCCTCACCATTTGAGAACACCTACTATACATGTACCCAATATAAAGGTTAGCACACCAATCTTTAGTAATCTGAAAACAGACAGCTGTGCATGCAAGACAAAAAGTTGCCATTCAAGAAATACTGACTGAGCAAATTGTGTACTAAAAAGAAAGCTTGTTAAAAGACTTTACGTCGTGATTTTTTCAATACAAATTCATTGATGAGGTCATCAAACTCTATCTTTGCAACAATATCATGTTCTATTGACATTACTGACAAAGCAGTCAGTCAATCTTGACCCACAGTAGAGCGCATTAGATTTTTTATTATTTTCAGAGTCAAAAACGACCGCTCCCCAGAACAGTGTTTTGCTGGTTCACACAGAAATATGTGTAGAACAGTGTCTATATTTGGGAAAGTGGAGTCCAATCCTTTTGATCTTATAATCTGCAAAAGATCCATCAAAGTTGCTTGCTTTGTTTTTGCTCCAGTTGTAATGGGTAGTGGAATGAAGCTCATGAAATGAAGGCATTAATTACCAAAAGAATCATATAAATCATTGTTGTACAGATGAACAAGATTTTGTGCATGGTGTTTAATGTCTTGGGCATCCATTTCTTTAAGCTGAGTTAAAAACCCAAACCTAGCATGAAGGGACGTGTATGCAGCCTCCTGTCTGTCAAGTTCAGCTATAAGAGTGTCAAGCATGATATTGACCTCTGAACGCATTTTAGTTTGTCCAGTAAATTGAGTCTCAGTGTCTTCATCCAATTCGTGAAACTGCCTCTTCCTTGTTCTCTTTTGCTTGAAGTCTATTACATAACCATCGGTTCCTGACAACTTTTTTGCTTCTTCCTCATACTGAAGAAAGCCATCTCTGACTCTCTGAATGTATTCTTTTAGTGACTTATATAACTCCACCACTGAACGACGATCAATTTCTACTGCTTGCAACAACTTGTTTGTAATGTCAAATCTCTCCATTATGACACTCCAAATTAATATCATAAAGGTTGTTTCAAGCTGTTTAAAGTTTCCAAGAAGGGCATTGACTTCATTCCTTGTACTAGGAGGTTGAGTTTTATCTTCAAACAACTCTCAATGCAGACTGCAATCCTCTGTACCCTTTCTTTAAGGCTTCAACAGCTTCTGCATGAGCCGACCACTTTGTTTTTGATAGGCTTTTTGGCACTTTAGAGGATTCTTGATTTAAATGCTTTTTCATCACAGCCCACTGATGGGTTGAGGCCAAAAAAAAGTTGTACAGCTCTTGTAAGAAGCCAAAAAAAGAAACGGCAGTAAGACATGACTCAGCTGCACATGTGCTAACTAAACTAAGTGAGTGGCCAGCACATGGAACAAATAATGCAAGACTATTTTCAGCTTTTATTCAGGCTTGTAATCCACTGTACTGTCCAGCCATGTTGCTTGCATTATCGTATGACTGCCCCGGCAGTCTGTGATGTTGATACCAAACTTCTCAAGTGTCTTATGTACAATGTCTGCAATTGCAGCTGAAGTCTGACCAAACATCTGTACAAACAACAGACATCTTTCTATTGGCAATCCATTTTCAAGAACATATCTTAGTACAAGTGCCAGCCCATCAGTGTGTGCAACATCAGGTGTGGAATCCATGATGATGGAATAGCATTTAACATTTTCAGCTCAGAAACAATGAAGTTCATAACTTTTTTGTCCCATTAATGCGATGAATTTGTCGCAGCCTGTAGAAGACAAATACGAGGTGTTTCCTTTTCCAGGGTTTCCATGCTTTTCAAGGTGTTCTGCAAGGAATGGATCAAACTGTGATATCAGTTCCAAAGGTCCTAAGAAGTTTCCATTATGAAGGGAGCCTAGCGTTTGATTGGACCCATGAATTCCCAGTCTTCTAGAAGAAAGATATTTTATTGTGGCAACAACTCTTCTAAGGACATTTTTCCAGTATTCTTTGTTGGTGAAACACTGCTCTGCAAGTTCTATATTGATTCTTCCAACAGTTGAGCCTCGGGACACAGATGCGTGCACAGCTACTCAATGGTCAGATGACTGCTCATGCTCAATTGGCCTCTGAGAAGCATTTTTCCAGCCATTGACCCCTGCTCCTTGTCCAAATGCATTTTGTGAATTTCCAAACAAAGTGCAAGGAATGCAATAAACAGATCCATTTTTGGGAGAGTATAATAGCCAATTTCTTAGCTTAGTTTCTCCATTCACTAGCTTTTTTGGAAAGATCTCCTTGGTGGCAAAAAGTGTTTGATGGGTGTACTGCCTTTCTGATCTGGAGAAAACACAATTAAGATTTTGCTTTGGTGGATGCAAAACCAAATACTCCACCAACGAACTGTCTTTTGGATTCCAGTCTGCAGGATCACTGCTAAAGGTGTTTGCTTGGACCTCAGCTTCTGCAAATCCATCATGTTCAGGTGACTTGGTGGTGGTGGTGTTGCTTTCACAAATTGCCGCCAAGGTTCTGCCAAGGCACACTTCACAGTCATCTGCCTGCATCATGTTAGAATTAACCCCTTCATCTGTCAGTGGCACTGAAGTTGTAGTAGGTTCAAAACTGGGCGTTATGCTAGGGACTGTTTCAGACCCAAATGCTGCACCAGTAAAAAGTGATGCAATGTGGGGATTTTTCGAGTAACTTCTCTTCTTTTGTTTGTTGCTCCCTGGCTAACTTCTGTCTTTGGGCACCACTTTTTTTCTTTGGAATGGGAATATCCATGATTCTGTAATAGCATGAAAGAAGATAGGGAAATAGGCTTGATAACTTCCATTTTAATAGTGCACAGTATGCATATGCAACACAGATCAACAGCTCCACGCCTAGCAGCACCCACCACCCCCCCACACACACACTCTTCAACATGCCTCCAAGCAACAAGGAGATATGTAGGGGAATAAGATGGACCTTTGCTTAACAGCATCTTCATATGCCCCTATTGTTTTTAAACAAATAAGAGTGCTGGACATCACTCATATTTTATCCTGTGATTTCTGAGCTCTCAGAAAGGAGAACTGAAATACTAGCCCAGGCCCAGCTTGGCAGTTCCCCCCACCCACCCACCAACAGATTTAAACATAATAACCCACCCCCAAAAAAATTTCAAACAGCTAGCTCCACCATGCAGATTCGATTCTCCTTACATATTTAATATGTTCTTCATAGGAGACATTCCTTTTTTCCCCTCCCTTCTTGTCCCAGGCCCAGCTTGTCAATAACCACCTACCCCTACAGCATATGGAACGGGCATGCTCGGCCTGTGAGATAAAGAGGACAATATGTACAGTATATTTAAAAATTTAGGAGGTTAACAGATTGGGTCAATATTCATGTATGCAATGTACATTTCCTTGTTAAATAAAACTTGAGTAAAAAAAAATTAAGAGGTTTTAGAACTGGCACACTGGGCCTATGGGATAAAGGGAACAATATTTATTTATTTATTGAATTTTGATGACCAATTGATGACCGGGTAGGCCCACTGGGCCCCAGAGGTCCCTTTTTCAGGGGCGACCCGGGAGTTACAGTTAGTACATGGTAAAACAGTACAGTCAGATACAGATATTATGGCAAGCAATCAGTCAACATGGACATATGACAGTAATAAAAAAAATCTTGCATACTGGATACTATTTATATTAGTCAGGTCCACTGTGTAGAGGAGCAAATAAATTTAGCTGTGTCTCTAGTTACCCTCCTAGGGAATTCAAGGAAGGGAGGGACAACTAACGTGTAAGTGCTGCCAGATCAGGTGCTTGTGATGACCTTGAGGTGAGTGCGTAGGCAAGCAAGTAGTGAGGGAGAGTCAGGTGCCGTAGCATAAGTATTTACTCATGGCAAGCATATGAGTCTTGAGTCTAGTTCGGAAACACGTTAACAATGGAGCTTCCCGAACCTCCAATGGGAGGTTGTTCCAATGGGAAGGGGCAGCATGAGAGAAAGACATGGATCTTGCCTTGGTCCTTACCTTAGGGACCTCAAGGAGAGTTTGGCCTGAGGTCTGAAGATTCCGCTGATTCGTTTAACAGTTATGAGTCCAGCAAGGCTTGGGGGAGGCGTGGGGCTCATTAACTTAAATGTCAGGCAGAGAGTTGGGTACCTAAGGTGAGCTTCGAATGACGGCCAGCTGAGTCTTGATAATGACTCGCAGTGGTAGCTCCTGGAGTGGGACAGAGTGGCGAAGCGGACCACCTATTGTACAAGGTCTGTAACTTTCTGAGCTCCAGCTTGGCCACTCCCTGGAATACAGGGTCTGCATAGGTGAGTGTAGGGAGTAGGACACTGGAGGCAATGGCTGTCCTGGCTTCTGGGATTAACTGATCCTTTAGCCTATAAAGAGTCCCGAGTTTTCCATGGATGACCTTTGTGACTTGATCAACATGTTGTTTTAAGGTGAATCCTTGGTCCTGGGTAAGTCCAAGGTATTTTGTGGAGGCAACTACTTCAAGTTTTTTACCCACCCTGGACTTGAGTTGAAGGAGTTGTGACCTGTCTTGGCCAAGGGATCTGGGTCCAAACAGCATAACCTTTGTTTTGTTAGTATTGAGGACCATTTCGTTCATAGTGAGCCAGTCCTCCATCTTGTGGATATCCCCTTGGAGGGCTGTCCCAAGGTCGTTTAGGTTATCTGAGGCTCTGTAAATCACCGCGTCATCAGCATACTGGATGACATTGCTGCTCCCACAGTGGTTATGCAGCTCATTTATGAATAGTGAGAATAATAAGGGGCCGAGTATAGACCCTTGTGGTACCCCTTCCTTAAGTGGCAGTGGATCGGAGATTTTGTCCTTCAACTTGACCCACTGTGTGCGTCCTGTGAGGTAGCTTTCGAACCACCTGAGTGTGTGAGTGTCTAGGCCTAACTGGCACATTTTTTGGAGTAGGAGCCTGTGGTTTACCAGGTCAAACGCCTTGGAAAGGTCGATGAAAACCGCACCTGTGTTGGACCCTACATCGATTTCTCTAAGTACATCAGCAGAGAACTTGGTTAGGGCAGTGTCAGTCCCGTGTTTGGCTCTAAAACCATGTTGGGCCGGGGAAAGAAGCCGGTGTGCTTCTAAGTATTCCCTGAGTTGGGTGTACACTAGCTTCTTCTGAATTTTTGCGATGGCACACAGCAAGGAGATAGGCCTGTAGTTTCCAATTGGTTCGGCAGGCCTGCCCTTGTGAATTGGGACCACATGAGCCTGCTTCAACAGCTCAAGGACAGACCCTTCTAGAAGGGACCTGTTTATGAGCCAGGTAAGAGGCCTAGCTAGAGATGCGGCACCGTCCTTGAGGATTCTAGTCTGGATGCCATCTGGCCCCTGATCCTCTTGTTATCAAGGATTTTAGAATGGATAAGACCTCTTTTACCTTAACCAGCCTCAAATGAAATGGTGGGCGATCAAAGTTAGGAGGTTCCAGTCCAAGAGGCTCATTGTAGTTATCTTGGAGCCCAGCCTTATATTCATCAAGGTTCGTAAAATAGCTATTCAGGGCCTCGTCGATGAGTGTCTCATCATCCAGTAATTGCCCATTAGCCTCAATAGGGCTAGGAGCTGCCTTTTTATTGTCCTTATTCAGCTCATTGATGTGGGACCAGAAGAACTTCGGGGTGCCTAGGTTAGTTTTCTGGAGAAGAGTGATGTAAGCCTTTTTTGCTAGCTTAACAGCTTGCTTACATTGGTTTCTAAGGGCTCTGTAGCTTACAAGGTCAGCTGAGAGCACAGATCTCCTGTACTTTCTCCAGGCTTTGTCCCGGATGATCATCAAGGCCTTTAAGGAGGGCGTGATCCACTTATAGCAGCTTCCTTTTACTCTATGGGTTTTCATCAGAGCAAAGAGATCTGCGGCCCTCGAGAGGGATGTCAGAAAGAAGTTGACAGCCCCTTCCAGGGTAGGAAGGCAACTTAGTGGACTCCAGTCAATGCCACCTAGATAGCGACTAAATTGCACCAGTGAGAATTTGGAGTAGTCCCTGGATGTGATTACTCTTGGCTGGACCTTGTCCACCCTATTCTTCCATACATAGAAGATTGGTGAATGGTCACTCAAGGCATCGGCTATGGTGCCTGTTATTTTGATATTCTTCGGGATAGACACCAGGACCCAGTCGATGATTGAGTGCCTTCCCAATTTGTAATTCATTCTGGTGCGTTGTGTGATAACTTGGGCAAGATTTGTCTCATGTAACAAGCCGTTTATAGAGGACTTAGCCTCTTGGGCCCAGTTGAGATTGAAATCCCCCAAAATGATAAGTTCGGACGCAACCTCTATGGTTGGGTCCTTCAAGAGTGTCTCCAAGGATTGGAGAGCATTTGTGGGAGGGCTATATACACAACCTATGGTAAGGTGCTTGGCACCGCCTAGTGTGAGCCGTATGAAAATTGATTCTATATCAGGGGACGTGCCGTGGGACATGCTAACATGGGAGGAGGTCAGGGTGTCATTCATGTAGATAAGTGCATCACCCCCCCTTTTCGATGTTCTGTCCATTCTGTAGCAGACATATCCAGAGGCAGCAACCTCATGATCAAGGACATGGAGTTTTAGCCAGGTCTCTGAGACTGCTAATACGTCAGGTTTATCCAGGGCTAGCCACGCTTGAACTTCGTGAATCTTAGGCCGAAGACTGCATATATTTATATGAGCCAGCCTCAGACCCTTTGCTGCTAGCCAGGTCTGGTCTTGGGAGGAGGAAATTGAGATATTAGCAATACCCGGGCCCAGGTTCGGTTGAATGTCCCCCGCAAGTAGCAACGGAGCTGTGAGCAGGAGACGGAGAGTAAGAGTAAGGGATGGTAGAGTCGTTTTGGTGGTCATGCTCCTAGTAAGGAGAAGGGATCTATAGAAAATCCCTTTTCTTGAGAATTCATATGCCACTAGGAGGGAGACATTGCACGTCGGGGAAGGACAGTAGTAGTGCCTGGCCAGGTGCATTCCTGGTCCTTGACGGGCATGGGTGGAAGGGCCAAAATTGCTTTCAAGCCAGTCCACCCAGAGTACAGACAGGATATACAGAGTAGCAAGGAGGAGACCACAGTTTAGTTTGCATGGACACATCTTGCCAGCCACTGTAGTCCCCTGGCTGGGCCTCATTTCGTCAGGGTGCCTGCAATGAGTTATAATGCCTCATCTAGAAAGTAGCTGGTTCAGGTCCTGTGCAGTTTCCTGACAGGCAGTGTGCAATGCAAGCAAGGGCTGAGCACTGTTAAGTTAAAATAAGTGAAGAGCTCAACGGTAAGGAATAGGTGTACACAAAAAAATAACTAATTACCTAAGTTTTTTAAGGAGACAATGTGGTCGTTTTCTGCTCCGGGGGAGGTCCGCCTGGCTAGAGGAGCTGCTGGCGCCTCAACCCCGAGGTTCAGTGTCTTTTAGTTCGAGCAGTTGGGGGGGGGCCCGATTAAGCAGGTCTCCCTCACCGCCCCTATCAGTTGCGTTTCTGCTTCAGTACGGAGAGGGTTTGCAGCCTTTAACAGCACAGCTGCTCTCCGTCACTAACCCTCCAGTCCAGTCAGTGCAGGTGCCTCTCTCGAAGTTGAAGGCGCCAGATTCAAACAAAGGAACGCAGTGGAGCCAGCAAGCCCGGCTAGAGGAGCTGCTGGCACCTCGACCCCGAGGTTCGGTGTCTTTTAGTTCGAGCAGTTGAGGGGGGCTGATTAAGCAGGTCTCCCTCGCCGCCCCTATCAGTTGCATTTCTGCTTCGGTATGGAGAGGGTTTGCAGCCTTTAACAGCACGGCTGCTGTCCATCACTAACCCTCCAGTCCAATCGGTGCAGGTGCCTCTCTTGAAGTTGAAGGCGCCAAATTCAAACAAAGGAACGCAGTGGAGCCAGCAAACCCTCTGCTTGCAAGGAGACAAAGCGGTCGTTTTCTGCTTCGGGGGAGGTCCGCCCAGCTAGAGGAGCTGCCGGCACCTCAACCCCCAAGGTTCGGTGTCTTTTAGTTCGAGCAGTTGGGGAGGGACCCGATTAAGCAGGTCTCCCTCACGGCCCCTATCAGTTGCAAACAGCAAATGTAACATATCTAGGGGGGGTTTACCTATAGCACTTCAACAGCGCTAGCACCAACATCCCCTACAGTGACAGCAACAATGCCAACTGTCAACATAGTAGCCATGGGGATGATGGTGCTCACAATCGGGGGGATGTGCCCCCCAAACCCCCTTGTGGGGGCTCCACCTCGACTCCCCAGTCTTTAGGATTCTAACCTAAGTCGGAGTTGGACTGGGGGGGCAATCACCCAGTGAGGCAGTCCCGATCGGCACACAGATCACCACAGCGATGGGCAGATTTTTCCCGATTCCTGTCGCTGTGGTTGTCTTCGCCTTCAGGGAGTCACTGCGGTGATGGTACACCATCTAGGGGATGTGGGTTGTCACACTGGTGAGGTAAAGGGTACAATAAATACAGCTGGTTTAAAAATCTAGGAGGTTACAAAATTGGCATGCTGGACCCATGGGCCATTATCCCACATATGCAGGGTACAATTCCATAACCCACTAGAAATTTAAACATTTATTTATTTATTTAAAAGTTTTACCAGGAAAGGCATACTGAGCAGACTACCGCTTGATTCCAGATGCGCCCTGGGGTTGTTGGGGATGGGATGTTACATACATATGAAATACAGTGATACAAAATACAGAATATTGAAAATTCTCACAGATTATATACAAAAGATATATACAGGAATATAAACTGTATGTACACAGCATGCAACAGGCAGTAATTAGTAGAAAGTGCAGTGACAACTAACTGGGACAGAGTTAGAACATTTCGAAGGGACCACAGTTTTAGCAGCTGGCGAGCTGACTCATTCTAGTGTGAGTCTAGGCAGCATAGGCAGTTGGTGAAGACTTGTCCTTTTAGGAGGGGAAATTTGTTGCCGAGAGGAGGGGGCATGCCGTATATCCATAGGCAGGGAGTTTCATAGTTTTGGTAGTCAGGCTCTAAAAGCTGACTGGCCGGCAAAGGCTGCCATGAATGGGACTTGAAAGAGCCAGGAGTCAGAATTCCTGAGTGAGTATGTAGATGGCATTTGAGCAGTTAGGGTGGAGGCAAGGTAGGAGAGCAATAACTGGGCCCAGAATTTTGCTGTGAGTCTATTACAGTGGTACTAGTGCCTGTCAGAAAGTGAGGGCAGGTTAAGGGACTGGTAGAGGTCGCAGTGGTGGGTGGAGGGTGGGCAGTCCAGTGCGAAGCAACAGAAGGAGTTGAAAAGGGAATCCAGTCTAGCCACGGTGGATTTGGGGGTGGAACTGTATACTACGTCCCCATAGTCAAAAATAGGGAGGATCATTTTCTGCAGTATTTCTTTGTGGGCTGGCAAAGGAATGCAGCTACGGTTGCGGTAAAGTGCGCCCAACCTTTGGGTGCAGTTTTTTGTGGGTTGCTTCGATGTGAGTAGAAAAGTCGAGGTGTTGGTCCAGCCAGACCCCTAAGTATCTGAAGGAGGTGCAAACTTCTAAGGGGGTCCCATCAAGGATTTTGAAGGTGGGGAGGCAGGGAGTCGGGAGAGTCTTTGTCTCATGCTGAAGGTTAAGGAGACCGTTTTCTTGGCATTGAGAATGTTGATTAGTGCGAAACCAGTGCTGAACATTGGTGAAATCTTGCTGGAGTCTGGATGCTACTTCCAGTGAGGAGTGGCCTGTATATAGAACTGTATCGTCTGCGTACATGTGAATGGATTTATGTGGGCAGGTTGATGGCAGGTCGTTTAGGAAAATGGAGAACAGGATTGGGCCAAGGACAGATCCTTGGGGGACACCAATGGTGACAGGGAGGGGCTTGGAGGTGGAGGCACCAATTCTTACAGATTGGGACCTGTCTGCCAGGTATGATTTGAACCAGCTGATGGCCGCACTGGAGAGACCTACATTGGAGAGTTTCAACAGGAGAAGGGCATGTGAGACTGTGTCGAAAGCCTTAGCTAGGTCAATGAAAATGGCAGATGTGATGTGACCTTTGTCCATACCTGTCAGGATGGAGTCAGTGAGTCTGAGGAGGGAAGTGACGGTGGAGTGGGATTTCCTAAAACCAGACTGGTTTAGAGTAAAGAAGGAGGAGGAGTCAAGGAAGACGATAAGTTGCGTGAGGACAAGCTGCTCCTGGATTTTGGCTAGAGTGGGTAGGAGGGAGATGGGGTGGTAGTTTCAAGGGGAGGATGGGTCACTGCCATTGGGGGGGGGAATGACTGTGCAATGCTTCCAATCTGAGGGTAAAGAGGCCGTAATGAAGGAGAGGTTGAAAGGGATGCTAGAGGTAAGGCGATTGCTGGGGCACAAAGGTAGAGCATTTTGGCATCCAGACCTGAGGGGCATTTACCCTTTGAGGGATTGAGGGCAAGCAGGGCATTGAGTACTTCGGATGGAGTAACCAGGGAGAAGAAGAAAACTGGGCAACGGGTTTGAGTGGGTAGGGATGTGGTTGTCAGGTGGTGTGTAGCGGGCGGTGGGTTTGAGTAGAGGGGGACACACTGCTAGTGAACACAGAGTTGAAGACCGTGGCAACTGCATGTGGTTCTGATATGGTGGAGTCACCTGCAACTAGGGCAGGGGTGGGGCTGGGTGAGGAGAAAAGTGATTTGATCAACCTCCAAAACTTGGCTGGATGATTTAGATTTTTTTTGTAGGGATGATGAAATGTAGTGGGCTTTTGCCTGACAGATAAGCCTGGTGCAGGCATTTCTAAGTGTTCGATAGTGTAGGTGGCTGAAGTGAGTCCCCGATGACTTGTAGGCTTTCCGCGCCTGGTCCCTAGCACAGAGGTGGTCCATGAGGTCTGCAGTGATCCATGGCAGATGGGCTCCCCTTACACAAACCTTTTTGAGTGGGGCATAATGGTCCCAGAGGGCAAGAAATTTTGTCTTGAAAAAGTCTAGGGCGGAGTCCATGGAGGTGGTGCTGGGGATGTAATACCAGTCCAAGTTCACTAAGTCATTTAGAAGACCTTCAAGGTTAAAAGATTTGTAGGACCTGATGAGGAGAGTTTCTGGAGGGGGTGACTTTACTTTAAATATTTTTCTTACTACATATATAATATGGTGATTGCTCAGTGAGTCTGGTAGGAGGCCAGAGGCTATTATCCTGTGAGGGTGAGAAGTGAGGGCCCAGTCCAGCAGGGAGTGGTTTGGAGTTTTGTGGTTTAGTTACGTGGGCTCAGTGATCTGTTGAGACAGATTTAATATTGCCACATGGTTTCAGAGCTTGGAGCTAGTACTAGAGAGCCAGTTCCAGTTAAAGTCACCAAGGATGTGGAGCTCACCTCCTGAAGTAATGGTTTTTAGGGTGTCCAGGTGCGCAGTGACCGAGTTTAATTGGGAGTCTGGGGAACAATAGGAGCCTGCTATAAAAATGGGAATTGAGTGGGGTAAGGAGATTTTTATTAGTAAGGTGTCGATGGTTTCCGGGAGTGCAGATAGCGAGACCGGTGACAAATTTACCATGGATGATATGTAAATGGCTATACCGCCTCCTTGCTTGGTGCCTGGGTGGTCATGAGTCATGACGAATGATGGTGTAGCAAGGAATAGCTACTTCTGCATCCAGGTTGTGTGGTTTCAGCCAGGTCTCAGCGATAATCAGGATGTCAGAACCTAGTGATAATACTAGTGGTTGTAGCAAGGGCAGTTTTTGTAGGAGGCTGCATATATTTAGGTGGGCTACTTTTAGGCCTCTGGGTAGTTGGCCATTGGGGGGGGGTGTGGCTAGTGTGGGTGGCTGGTCCGGGGTTTGGCTCGATGTCACCTGCGAGGAGGAGTAGTAAGATTAGTAAGGTGTGCCGAGGGAGTGTGGGGGGGGGCTGAGTGAAATAGCTCAACGCGGGGAGCTTAAGCACTGTCAGCCCAGCGTGAAAGGATGGGGGGAGGATGGACGGACCAGGAATCCAGTAACAGTGAGGCCCGAGGGGGTACTGTCCAATCATGGAGAAAGAGCAGGGACTTGGGTGGGAGTTTTGCAAAGTGATTTCTGGGGGACTAAGTGGTGATTTAGGGAAGAGCGAGGGTGGGAGGGATGCTAATGTGGCAAGAAGGGCTATCCCTAGAATAGATTTATAGGCTACGTGCAGCATGGCGTTTCTAGAAAGGGGCATTGAGTGCAAATAATTAGATGTAGTGAAACATAGAAACATAGACTTTGACGGCAGATAAGGACCACTTGGCCCACCCAGTCTGCCCATTTCCCTACCTATTGGATAAGCTGCAGATTCTAGTTAACCAACAGCCTACTTCCTGCAACCCCCCACTATAATTGCCTTATGTCGGTCCCATGCATGTTTGAATTCCCCCACTGTTTTAGACCCCACAACCTCTCCAGGAAGGCAGTTCCATGCGCCCACCACTGTGAAAAATAATTTCTCACATTACCCCTGAGCCGTCCCCCCTCTAACTTTAAATTGTGCCCCCTTGTTCTTACACATCTCTTTTTCTGAAAGATGCTACCCTCCTGGACTTTGTTGATTCCCTTGAGGTATTTAAAAGTTTCTATCATGTTCCCCCGTCCCTCCTTTCATCAAGGGTATACATATTAAGCTCTCTCAGTCTCTCTTCATATGGTTTCTGATGTAGACCCTGCACCATTTTAGTTGCCCTCCTCTGGACTGCTTCCATCCTGTCTATGTCCTTGCCTGGATGAGGTCTCCAAAACTGCACGCAGTACTCCAGATGGGGTCTCACCAACTGTCTGTACAGAGGGATAACCACTTACCTTTTTCTACTTGTGATGCCCCTCCCTATGCATCCCAGTATCCCCCTGGCTCTCCTTACTGATTTCTCACATTGCTTACCCACCTTTAGTGGCCGCTAGTGGTGAGAGCTGATAAGCTGCAAATGGTAAAGTAGGGTGATTGGTTAAAAATGTCACCTGACACAGTCTATATAAAGAGTTGCTCACTAAGGGTGGTGGTGGGGGCCGTGGGGCTGCTGACGCAAAGCGTCAGCGGAGAGAAACACAGTCCTCAGAGACACAGTGGAAATAAAAAATGTGCCTGAAGTGCCTCTTCCGTACCTTCATTCTTGGTTTGGGGGGACGACTCCGTATGCCCTCTCGACCACCAGTGTGTGGCTTCCGTTTTGGCTTGCTTTGCTCTGGGGGAGGGCGGCTCCGGGAGCCCTCACGACCACCAGCGTGGCTGACACCAGGGGAGCTGAGGAGAGAGGACAAAACACAAGGTATTTATAGGAAAGGTGTACGAGGTGGGATGGGGTAGCAAGCAAGCAGAAACGTGTTACTCAGATCCTGTACAGTACACTCCTGCAAACAGCCTAGACCTGTGCTTCAGTAGCAGTAGAAGTATCCTGTAAAAGAGAACTGAATTTGAATTCGGATTGACAAAAGAGCAGCAAGGGTCTTATATTTTTGGGGCTTAATTAAAGGTAACAGGCAGAATAGCAGTAGGGCTGTTTAGGCTGAGATTGATGCGAAAAGGACAGATTTTTACAGACTAGCAATACAATCTGGGAACTGTTGGTTAGGAGCACAGACTAATCTAAATCTTAGTCAAAATGTTTGTTACAGGTAAAAATTAGGTTAGAATAAATTCATTAAATTAATCTAAATCGTAGGTGAGAGAAGGCAGTAAAATTAGGCACAAGTTATGAGATAAGGCAGCTTTACAAGACAAGGGGATTCAAACTGGGAGTTAGCACCAAAAAACTCCATCTCCAGCTCGTTTCCAAGTGCTGTCCCACCAGCTCTTAAGGCACACACAGCAACAGACTGTTTAGACTAGACATTTTTGGGAGATAGTTAAATGCAAAAAACTATCTTCACTAGTGTGGAGACAGAAACACAGTCCTCAGAGACACAGTGGAAATAAAAGACGTGCCTGAAGTGCCTCTTCCGTACCTTCGTTGTCGGCTTGGGGGGGGCGCGGCTCCGTATGCCATCTTGACCACCAGTGTGCGGCTTCCGTTTTGGCTTGTTTTGCTCAGGGGAAGGGCGGTTCCGGGAGCCCTCACGACCACCAGCGTGGCTGACACTGGGGGAGATTCATTGTCTGCTTGGAGGGGGCAGCTCCATATGCCCTCTCAACCACCAGTGTGTGGCTTCTGTTTTGGCTTGCTTTGCTCGAGGGGAGGGCGGCTCCAGGAGCCCTCACGACCACCAGCGTGGCTGACACCGGGGGAGTTTCGTTGTCAGCTTGGTGGGGGCGGCTCCATATGCCTTCTCAACTACCAGTGTGCGGCTTCCGTTTTGGCTTGCTTTGTTCAGGGGGAGGGCGGCTCCGGGAGCCCTCACGACCACCAGCGTGCCTGACACTGGGGGAGCTTCGTTGTCAGCTTGGGTGGTGGCTCCATATGCCCTCTTGACCACCAGTGTGCGGCTTCCATTTTGGCTTGCTTTGCTTGGGGGAAGGGCGGCTCTGGGAGCCCTCACGACCACCAGCGTGGCTGACACCAGGGCAGCTTCGTTGTTGGCTTGGGGGGGGCGGCTCCATATGCCCTCTTGACCACCAGTGTGCGGCTTCCATTTTGGCTTGCTTTGCTTGGGGGAAGGGCGGCTCTGGGAGCCCTCACGATCACCAGCGTGGCTGACACCAGGGCAGCTTCGTTGTTGGCTTGGGGGGGTGGCTCCATATGCCCTCTCGACCACCAGTGTGCGGCTTCCGTTTTGGCTTGCTTTGCTTGGGGGAAGGGCGGCTCCGGGAGCCCTCATGACCACCAGTGTGGCTGACACCAGGGCAGCTTCATTGTTGGCTTGGGGGGGGCGGCTCCATATGCCCTCTTGACCACCAGTGTGTGGCTTCCATTTTGGCTTGCTTTGCTTGGGGGAAGGGCAGCTCTGGGAGCCCTCATGACCACCAGCGTGGCTGACATCGGGGGAGCATGCTCCATTTCTTGCACTCCATATCCCCAGGTACAGCTTGCCAATTCCATACCCTCTCCCCCACCAAACAAAGAAATTACTGAACTAATTCTTTCCTTACCTTGCAGGTCTGATGAAAGCTACTGCTGCTCAGTGATCACTGTTTGCTCCAACTTCTGAATGGTCTGGTGGTCTTCAGCTGCAAACACTGGGATACTAATGTGGAGTCTTTGTAGAGAAGAAGATTGAGTCACAACCCAATTAAGTGTCTCTTCTGGTCTACTCGATGGAGTTCTGCTTCTCATCCACTGTTTTGTGGGTCTTCTGGAGGCATCGGAACCTATGCTCTGTGACAGCTGCCACCCGCCAGGCGCCCTTTTAAGCAATGAATAAATATTTGCAAAATGCATCAATTCAGCTTTTTAAATCTGTAATAAATTTCATCTCTAACACAGTATGAATGATAGAAGGACATACTGGGTTTTTGTTTGTGAAGGTTTTTTTTTTTGTTTCACGAAATTCTAAGACGGAATGAACTGTCAGTGAATGTGACTGAACTTGTGTATACTGGGATGGAAATTGGAAAATTAACTAGACAGAGGCATTAAGCTTGAGGGCCATTGATTTAGCTTAAGTTTGATACTTTGTCTGGTATGTAGCCCAATACAGAGGCCCCACGATTAAGAAATAAACTACATAGTTTATATGCTTGTCTTGGCATTGGCCTTGTGTTTTTTTATAACTTGTGAAAGAGGATTCATTTAAAGTAGCACTTTGCAGCTATTTGCTGCCACAATCTATTTGAAAATTATTAACAAGGTTACTTTTTTCAGGGGGGGAAGGGATATCTCACTTTCTTCTGGTTGACTGGGATTTGCCTGAAACCAGACTTGCTTGCACCTCTGAACCCGGTATGCGTATATGCGGTGCACCTGACGAAATGCAAGTCCTTCTCCCATACCCAGAGCAACGCCTTGTCCAATACCCATCAGGGCTAGAAATTCATTTTAAAAAGCGATATTCACAGAATACCATTACACAAGATCTGGTATTCCATCCTGAAAAGTGGTATACAAACCCATTTTTGTGTGCCATGCTGTCGCTGTTGCATTGTAAGCAGCATGTGGTGTTAAGTTTTTTTGCAGTATTGCTGAAGGAATACAAAAAAACTACATAAGTATTGGTTTTGGTCTGTCTGTGGAGAATGAAGAAAAAATAATCACCGGCAATAATCACTACACAAAAGTGAAAAAACTAAAGCCAAAGAAGAAGATTTGTTAAGAGATTAACTACAGTTGAAAGGGTGGTGGGCAGCGCTGGATAATAAATGCCAGTTGGGCAAAATAGAGCTGAGTGAAAGTCAACCATACACATTTAAAAAAAAAAATCCCAAAAGTCTGAGTCTGGGGGAGTCTCGGGGGGGGGGGACTAGATGCGATGTTATGGGCTAGGCAGGCAGTGGTGCGCTAAGCAAAGCAGAAAACCTTGGCTAGTGCGCTGCATGCCTGTTTGCACTAGAAATCCTTCTGATGGTGGGAAAAACTTTCCTGATAGTAGAATTGCCAGACTACACAGAGACCTCAAGAATGACTGTGGGAACAAATCTAATGGCTGTAAATTAATCTGCACAGAGACTCCTCTAATATAAGTGAGGACAAAGATGAACCGGTATTCCTTAGGAATGACATTAGATGCAGTTTAAAAAAAAAAAAAATTAGATTTTCGTGTTATTCAGTATTTCAGACACATGGCTGAAATGCTGGCATTACACACTACTGAAACAGAGGCTGATGAGGACAAAGCTCAGTTTGAGTACAGGTTATTGGGAGTCGGACTACATTCTACAAAAGAAACTTCACACTCCCCAATCCTGAGCTAAACCATGGGGCGCAAGCCATCACCTTAAAAGTCACACCCTACCCTGGACGCGGTCCGCTCTATCTAACTGCGGCTTATCTACCCCCGGGGTCTAACAAAGACTCTGCGGCCACCTCTCTCCTTGACTACCTGGCTACCTTACCCCCGAAAGCCGAACAGTTAATTATGGGTGACTTAAATTCCAATTGGCTCAGCCCGTCGGCTGATAATTTGAAGAATGAGCTTGCTGCCCTTGACCTGTCCCAAATGGCCACTCAGCCCACTAGACTTAACAAAGTCACAGGAACTAGCTCCCTCCTGGATGTCATCCTCTCTAACCGGCCTCATAAAATAGTCTCCGTTGAAGTCCTTGCGGACTCAGTCAGTGACCACTCCCCTGTCATCTGCTTCTGGTCCTCCCCCACCCTCTGCCCTGGGTACAGCAGGACCCCTCGCCGCCGTTTTCTCCCCGGAGGTCTCGCCAACCTCAAACGTCACCTCACCCATATCGACTGGTCCCCATTGGCCAGCACTCCTGACGTTAACTCTGCCCTAACCTACCTCTCCACAGCCTTCAACCACGCCTGTGACCTGTATGCACCCCTCAACTCTCCTAGGATAAAAAAACGGACTGCTGCATGGATAACTCCTGCACTGATCCAACAACTAAAAAAGAGAGATAACCTCTGGCACTTAGCTAATGACTCCGGTAGGCTTGCTGACAGACAAGCCTACAGGACAGCCCGCAATCAATGCACCTGGTCAATCAAGCAGGCTAAAGCAAAATTCTACCAGGCTGCGTTGACATCCTCGTGAGGCTCGTCCAGAGCCTTCTGGGACAACATTAAAGATTTAAATGGTAAGACCCGCTCCCCCCTCCATCCCAGATTGTCGTAAATGGGACTGTCTCGACTGACCCCACCTGTATCGCTGACTGCCTTAACAAAACCTTCACTGACTTAAGTGCCATCCTCCCGGCCCACTTTTCAGACCCGGTTGCAAAACCCACCCACGCTCCCATTTCCAGGCCACAATTCCACTTCCGTATGATCTCACCCCATGATGCCAAACCTTTCTTAATAAAATCCTCGCCTCTCAGAACCCTATCAATGACCCTCTTGACTCCAGGATACTACCGTGCTGGATGTCATGCTACCCGCTGACGCTTATCATTACCAAACCTCATGCCCGGCCAATTCCCTAAGGCCTGGAAGCAAGCTGAAGTAACCCCATCCACAAGTCTGGGGACCACACTCTGCCTAATAACTACAGGCCCATCTCCATCCTTCCCCATCCAAAGCCTTAGAAAAATAGCGAACACACAGCTCGGAATATCTTACTAACTACAACCTTCTTTGTCCAGAGCAACATGGTTTCCGCCCTGCCATAGCACGTCCACTGCCCTTCTAGAATTCTCCCACCACATCACTCCGCACTTGACAAAGGTCATCTCAAGAGGGGCGGTCTTTATAGACCTGTCCAAGGCCTTCGACACGGTGTGCCACCCCTGCTACTAAACTCCCTTAGCTGCACTGGGTCTCACAGCCGGCCCCTGAAGTGGTTCACGAAGCTACCTACACAACAGGTCCCAAAGAGTCAAGCTAAATGGGACCCTCCCTCCTACCTTCCTGTACACTGGGGGTCCCCAAGGCTCCATCCTTGGCCCGACCCTTTCAGCCTATTCCTGAACACCTCCCAGCTCCTGTTCCAGTAAAATATTACTCTATGCTGATGACGCTGTTATCCTTGATCACACCCTGACCCACTCCCACTCCAAGTCATGCTGCAAGCGCCTTCCTCCAAACCGAAAAGTGGTTCAATAATCACCGCTTAGTCCTGAACCTAAAGAAAACTAAGTCCATGCTATTCTCTCATCGGCAAAACAATGCCAAGGACTTTCCCCTCCACATCACCACCAGCATGCCCCTCCCTCTGGAGCAGGTCTCGTCCTACAAGTACCTGGGCATCACCTTTGACTCCGGCCTTACTTTCCACGCCCACCTTAAAGCTCTGGCATCTGCAGTGAACTCCAGGATCGGTCTTCTCTACCACCACAAAGACTGTCTCCCCGAACCCGCCTTAAAACTTGCCATCACCTCATCAGTATTATCACTGGCTGACTACGGACTCCCTGTTTATGCAGCTGCTGACGCCTCTGCCTTATCCAAAGTCCAGACCTCCATCAACAAAGCCTGTAGGCTCCTTACCGGTGCCCACAGTAGAACCCACACCTGTCTGCTATACTCCGCCACAAAAATACTCACTCTTGAGGAAAGACTGAAATATCAAACCTGCCTACTGGCCAAAAAATCCATGTCGGGTCTCTGGACCTTTGCAGCGGTCTGCTAGATCCTTGCCAACCCGGTACGCCGCCGCAGCCACCTTCAACGTTCCCAGAGCAAGGACCTCCCGTTGCCAAAGATCTTTCCATCACCTGGCCCCGTCCTGGTTTAACTCCCTTCCTGAAACCATCTCCAAGATCCCAGGCATTGGCCGCTTCAAAATCGCCCTCCGCCAGCATATTATTGACAACCGATGCTGTAAATGTTTGTAGCTGCCCTGTGCCGGTCCTTTCTAACCTTTTCAAGCCCTCGCCGTCCGGTCCTTTTAACTCTACATATTAGTTTGTGACATGTTGTTAATTGAATAATGTATCTCCTGTTGTTTTACCAATGTTAGCACCTTACACGAGTTTGTTCCAGTACAGCTTAGCTGTCTGCACTCTCAAATGTATATTTTATGTATCTAACCTGTCTGTCATCCCTGTCCTAACCCCACTCTATTTGTCGTCTCCCCCACCTTTCTTGACGAGGTACCTTTGTAAACGAGTCTTTGACTCAAAGGTTGTAAAACTGATCTTTACAATAAATAAATAAAATAAATAAAAAAGTCCAGATGACACACCAGACTTGCAAAAGAAAAACTGAAGGCACTGGCAACTGACAAGTACATTTTAGCACACAACTTAAGATGTACTCAAACAAAAAAATAATGCTTGTTTGGGAAAGAGGTTCTCAACCCTCAATACTCACTCCTGAAACAAGTTGCATTTTTGCAATCCTTGCTCAGCTGCTCACAGGAAAGCATAAAATACCATCATCCCTGTATAGGACCGCATCTATCTAGTCATAAAAAATAAAAAAAACACTGCTGTCCCAGATGCAGTAATATATTAAACTTTAAGTCAGTGCTCTCTAAGCTTGCTTATTCATACTAATAGACAAGTCTCATACACACACACACACACACACACACACACACACACACACACACACACACACAATTAACATTAACAAATAAGTTTTTTTTTTCACAAAGCTTGAGACTTGCATACATCACATTCTTTGATTCTTTCTACTGGGCCAGGCCAAGACAGAGGTCTTAGTCTTAAGGATCAGGGCAACTGCGCTGCATGCAAACAAGAAAATTATTTTTGTAACAAGCAAGCAGAAACAACATGAGTTTGTGTTTGTGTTAGTATAGTAAATAAAGTATTTAAATATAAACTCAGATGATGGCCAGTTTAAATCCATTTCTCACTCTTCCTGGCTTGCTAAGAGACCCCCCCCAAAACAAATTTATTTACAAGCACACCTGACACCACCGTTTTCTCTTATTGGCAATTGGCAATTTACCCTGTTACATTACTGGCAAATCAGAAGTACATTCACAGCAATGCTTTTAGTTTATGGTTTCTGGTCTTATGATATTCCATGATATTCTTTTTGTGGGGGCGTTCTTCCCCCCCTCACCCCCCAGGTGCACAGATGACATTGTATTTTTTACCCGGGGATGTGAAAAGGAGGAGTGCCCCCACAGAAAGAATAAGATCATTGAATTTTACAAAACATAAAGTAACCTTGCAACTAGTTAGGCAGTCAAATAATTGCAGATCCTCAGTTTCCTCATTCTCCTCTGCCTGTCTGGCAGCCTGTCACGTAGGAATGTGCTCCAGCAAATTGTCAGTTGTAAATTTTGCATTGTGTTGTATGGGGAGGTTAAACAAGCAGTCTTTTATTGTAATTTTTGTAATGGAGGGCTCTGCCCCAACCCCCTGTCAATAATTATGAAATATCAATTAATGTAATTATTGATGGAGGTGTGGGGGGCAGAGCCCCCTAATTACAAGAATCTCATTAACAAACAGCATTATTCTCAGCACAGGCATATAGTTCTATTTATTTATTTATTTGTTTTTGTTAACCAGGTAGGGCACACTAGAAAGCCATGTGCTTATTTTCAGGTGCGACCCGGGAGGGTTACAAAGGTAGAAGCATACATACAGCAGTGATGAAGTCAGGTTACATACAGATAATGCAAGAAGGCTTAACAGGAGTTGTATAGGCAGCTGAATTTACAGGTCAAGTTGACAACAGGAAAACAACAGACATAGCCTGGAAGGAATATGGAAGCAAGACATTGTTAGAGTTCATCAGGCAATAAGGAAGGGTGAGGGACACATATTAGGTGGGTTTGGGAGTGCGCTGAATAAATAACAGGAACAATAAGTGCAACGGAAGGAAGTGCCAGGGGGGAGGCAAGAGCAGGGAAGATGGGGGGGGGGACAGTGGGGTGAAGGGGGGCCAGATAGAAAGAATGGGAGAAGCCAGATAGGGAGGGGTGGGAGGTAAGGCGGGAAAAAAGAGAGCGGGTGTCCACCACCAATTTAGGAGGGTAAGTGCAGTGGGTGCTGAGATCCCGCAATATACAGGTAGGTCAGGTGTATTACGAGGTACAGGGACAAGTGGAGGAAGAATTCAGGAAGTTCCAGAGAGAGGTTTTGAAGTGGCGATGGGAGGGGGAGGACCGAGTGGGGACTGGAAGCGAGTTCCAGATTTTAGGGGCATAGGAGGTGAAGGTGCGATCCCCCATGAGTGATCGGGTTATGGGAACCTGGCGATCTAGGGCCGCCCTCGATCTGAGATGGTAGGATGGGGGGCCAGGATTGAGGAGAGGGGCGAGGGCGGCGGGGGTGGCCAATCGGATAATGTTGTCAATGAAATTGCCAAACACAAAGGTGCGGTGCTTAGCCAGAGGGAGCCACCCCAGACGGGAGTAGAGATCACAGCGGTGGGTGAGGGGAGAGGCAGAGAGGGCAAAGCGCATATGTTATTATAGCCGGAATCCCATTTCAGGAAGGCTGGATGAGGTACAGGGTGAAGGTAAAAGCCCGAGGCAGAGGGTGGGGAGGAGAACCCTCTGGCAAGGGCCATGCGAGCTGCTGGTGTTAGGCAGTTTTGGGTTCTGTAGGCGAGGCCGAGCTTACAGTTGGTAGCCTTGCAGACATTACGAATTTGTAGGGTAAGATCAAGCTGCGGATCCAGGGTGACCCCCAGGTACTTGACTGCAGTCACTGTCTGCAGAGGGGTGCCATCTGTGCCATGAATGTGAAGGGGGGGTGAGGCAGAATTTGATCTTGTTCTGTGAGCCAAAGAGCATTGCTTGGGTTTTCTTAAGGTTGATGGCGAGTCTATGCTCCACCAACCAGGACTGTATGCGTTTGAAATCCTCATTTAGTTGGTAGTTAATGGAGGCAGTGTCCCGGGCGCTAGCCAGGATGACGAGGTCATCTGCATAAAGGGTGGAATGGCCATGGACCGTGATGGCGGGAAGTTCGTTGATGAAGAGGAAGAAGAGGGTAGGGCCGAGAATGGAGCCCTGGGGGACCCTGGCAGCAGACAGGAGAGAGGGTGGAGAGGGTGCGATTGAAGTTAGTATACTGCTGCCTGCCGGAGAGGTAGTTGAGGAACCAAGCATGGGCGGGGGTGGAGAGACCAAGGGATAGGAGGGTGGAGCTGAGAAGTGAGTGATCAACCCAATTGAAGGCTTTGGAAAGGTCCACAAAGATGGCACAACTGTCTTCCTGATGGGGGATGTTGCGCTTGCATTTCAGCAGGTTACCATAAGTAACCAAGTGCCAGCAGTCCAATGTCCTCCAAACATGCCGACTAATGGACTGGCTTTTAGTTACAAGCCTTTTTACCACATCTAGGTAGCCAGTCACACAGCCTCTATACCACATCAAAGTAACCAGTCCCACAGAGGTCCATTCACAGACAATGTTAGCCATTCTATCATCATCAAGTGACAAGTATCTGACTAAGACTGGCTTTTAAGTTACAATGTTGCATTGTGACATGCCTCTGTACCACATCAAGGTGGCCAGTCCCACAGAGGTCCATTCACATAAATAGTCACACAAACAGACACACTGCTATTCTATCACCAACAAGTGTCAAGACTAAGACTGGCTTTTAGTTACAATGCTGCATTGTAGCCGGCCCAGTGGTGATGAGGGTTGAGGTGCTGGACACCACACCTCACTCTATGTTGGCGACTCGGGTTCGGGAATGAGCCCGGATCGTCGGGGGTCGGCAGGGGAGGACTGGGATTGAGCGTCCAATGACTGCTCTCCCAGTCCTGGGGAAAGGGTGGGATCCACACCATGCTATGGCAGTTCCTGGGGATGCCTGGCAATACTGCGGATGCGTGGGTGTTTGGAGGGGGGAACACGGCAGATGTCTGCACGTTGGCGCTTGGACACCATTGCACATCCATTCTCCCATAGGGGAGAAAATTGAAAAAAGGCTGGGTGCAACTGAGCAGCTTGATGGCCGTGCCCTGCTGTGTGGGGAGGACTGTCGTGGAATTGTGCTGGGGGGCATCGGTGCTGGTCTGGCTGGCAGGGATGGGGGAGCCCTCCAGCGGATTGGCCATGGCCATGCCAGACCCCTCCTCATGCGAGTGAGCCTGCTGCTCTCCCTGAGGGCAGGGCTGGTAGCTGGATGCCCCTGCCGGTAGGCGCCACAGCAGGTGCAAAAAAAGAAAGTTGAGATAAAAAAAAAAGTTGCATTGTGACAAGCCTTCATACCACATCAAGGTAGCCAGTCCCACAGAGGTCCATTCACACTAGTACATGTTCTCATGCACAGGGCACCAGATAAGATTTTTGGCATGAGTACTGTGCTCCTGATTTAGAAAGAAAGGAGAGTAAAAACAAAATTCAGGTGCCTATATGTCTGGACAGTGTAGACTGAGGGGAACTTTTGAAAACAATGTAGATTTTTTTCTAGGCAAGAATTGTTGAAGTGCCAACAATACATCAGATAGTGTTGGTAGGTATGAGTAACTTAGTTTTAAACTAGCAAGTAAACAAGTAAAATAAAGTTGGGATGCACCCTGCCCCCGCCCCGGTCAGTTACTACTGGGCAGCGGGCACAGATCTTAACCGTCCACAATCACACACACACACACACACACACAGTCCCTGCCAGGTCCTGCTGATTTACACACACACACACACACGCGACTCCCTGCCAGGTTCTGCTGAGTTACATCCACACCAATAATTTGAATGCAGTTGACATTACTAATGGTATAAAAACACATAACACACTTACTGAGACGATTTGGGTTAAATTGTATTTAACTCAGGATGATTTTGTCATTATTGGTAGCTGTTACCATCCTCCCAATTCACCAGTCAATGTATTAGAAGCAATTCTAATAGAATTTGAACAGGCAAGTGAGATTGGTCAGGTTATAATTTTTGGTGACTTTAATCTCAGAAATATTGATTGGTTTAATTCCACCACCACAAGTGGTAAAGGAATCAAATTTCTTTCCACTTGTCTTGAGCTGAATTTAATACAACATGTTACTAAACCTACTAGGGTGCATAATATTTTGGATCTTGTAATCAGTAGTGATTCTGTACCAATTATCGATCTAAGTGTCCAGAACCCTACCGCTGGAAGTGATCACAATACTATTTTGTTTGCTATTGAGAAGACGTATTCTTTACTGAATAATAAAACTATTATTACCTATATAATAAAGCAGATTTAAAATCTATTGGTAGTGTTATGAATGAGATTGATTGGAAGTCCGTTCTATTTAATCTAAGCTCTGAAGATTATTGGTATGCATTTAAATCAACTATCTCTAATATAAGAGATACATATATTCCCTTCAAATTTAAAGTTCAAAATAATAAACGGTTGCCAAATGGTTTAACTTGTCTATAAAAAAGTTAATAAAATTAAAAAAGAAAAAATACAATAGTCATTTAAAGCATAAATCTAGCACTAATTGGGAGGCTTACAGACAGATACAGATCAAATGCAAACTTACTATTAAGAGGGCAAAATCACCATGGGAATATAAGCTTGCTAATTCTGCTAAAAAAAATAAAACTAAAGATTTTTACTCATATATTAATTCTTTAAAAAAAAACTGTTTGTCAAGTTGGTCCCATTATACAACATAATGATATTGTACATGATCCTAAAAAGATGGCCGACATATTCAATAGAGAATTCTGTAAAACATTCACAGTTTCTGATAATATTCCTGTTAGCACTAATAATAGTAATGATTCTGTTATAACTTTTGAAGAAAAACAAATGTATGATAAATTGATTTCTTTAAAAGGTAAATACTGCTCTGGTCCTGATAATTTGGCTGGGCATTTGTTATTCTTGTTAGACAAATTTATTGCATCACCATTAAAAATCATATTTGACAAGTTTTTATTAGAAAACTATGTTCCAGTTGACTGGAAAAAAGCTAATGTTATACCAATTCATAAGAAGGGATTAAAAAATAATTGGGAAAATTATTGTCCTATTAGTTTGACCTCCACAGTATGTAAAGTTTTGGAGAGTCTTATTAAAGATATCATTACACCAAATTTGGACGTTCATGACACTGTACAGCATGGATTTAAGAAGGACAGAAGTTGCCTTACCAATTTGTTATCCTTTTATGATAACATTAGCGAATTTTTAGACCATAATATTCCATGTGATGTTATTTATATCGATTTCAGCAGAGCATTTGACATCATGCCACATAAGGCTCTTATTTCCAAATTATGTAATAATAAAATCAACTGTTATATTACTAATTGGATTAGTAATTGGTTGCGGGACAGGACACAATGTGTCATCATTGATGGATTTTAGCTGTCAAGTGGGTTATGTGTCTAGTGGGGTCCCACAGGGCTCTGTGTTGGGCCCTTGCCTTTTTCAGGCTTTCACTGCTGATATGACCAATGAATGTCAGTCTATTTCTATTAAATATGCCAACGATGTTAAAATTGGTGGTCCTTGTTTAGATACCACGCAATCTATCATTATTCAAAATGACCTGGATATTATTACATCTTGGGTAGATAAATGGGGTATGAAACTGAATTTGAATAAGTGTAGAGTCATGCATTTGGGCTCTAATAACCTAAATTATACATACCAGCTATATAGAACTAACCTTGTTAGTTCTTTTGATGAAAAAGATTTGGGTATTAATATCTCTAATGACATGTCCTATAATAAACACATCCATGACATCAATAAGTCCAATAGAGTAATATGGTCTATTCTATGTAATATTAGATCACGTAAAGCTGAGGTTCTTGTCCCTCTGTTTAGATCCTATGTCAGGCCTCATTTGGAGTATGCTGCTCAGCTGTGGTCTCCATATAAAAAATGTATTAGTAATTCATTGGAGAATGTTCAAAGACGATTTACAAAGAAAATATCTGGTCTAAAAAATTATTCGTATAATGATCGGTTACAGACCCTAAATTTAATGTCTTTATCACCTCGTCGTCTTAGAGGCGATTTGCTTCTTCTTTTTGACATAATTAAGGATCCTGCTCTTATGATTGATTTAAATTTACAGTTTAAAAATAATTTACATAATGTCAGAGGTCATCCCTTACAATTAAAAAGAAATCCATTTAGACATAAAAGCCGGCAATATTATTTTACATTAAGAGCTGTAGGTCCCTGGAATCATTTGCCTATTAATGTTATTATTAGTGAGAACAAGAAATCTTTTAAATACAGGCTTGGTCAATTAATTGGTACTGGTTTTGCTTTTTCATATTATCCATTGGCTTAATATAAGAGTGCTATGGGCTGACGCCCTCTTGCTCTTTTCATGACCTTAGTATGAACCACAGAGTCTTTGCTAGGTCCCACTCATACCCCTTTGAAAGCTAAACTTGGATAAAACCTTTCCAGAATATAAACATTTTTACAGACAGTCAAAATTTTAAAATTCCTTTTAATAGACTGTTTACATTTATTTAGAGGTGAGAAAACAGTCTATCAGCACACAAGCAAACACTCGCTTATTTATGCATTTGATCTGAACAAGGCCAAACAGTGTGCTAAACAGTGTGCATTCTCATTCAGAGTCTCCCTAGTTAGAAAAAAGTAATGCACTGAACAGGACAGTAACAGTCATTTTTACCTAAATGGTCCGAGTTCACTGCAAGTCATTCAGGGGTAGTATTTTAAAACTAAAGTTAGTGTCATATCAACAGACAAGCAGCAAGAATAAATTTACTCCCTAAAACTCCCTGTTGTTTTAACTTCTTTAGAAGTTAGAGAAAAAAAAAAAGCAGGTCATTTGGAGGGTAGCATTTTAAAACGAAGGCTAATGGTTAAACAACATTTTTTTTTATCCAAGTGGTCCGAGGGTCAGGAGGGCAGCATTTTTGTTACCAAGGGTTGTAGTAACATTATTTAACAATAAAAAGCTACTGCAGTGCCAGTCAGTGTCTGATAATGCAAAAAGAGTACCTGTGGGTAAACACAGTCTGAACTCTGAAGCTGCTGCAGTTATTAATTCAACTTACAGGTGAAAAAAAAAACTTAAGTTCAAATTCACTGCAGGTCATGGGGTTGGGGAGGTAGCATCATAAACTTTCTAAAAGTTATGCTAGTGGTCAAAATAAAATAATTTCCCCTTTGTTTTTTTACCTAAATGGGTACACTGCAGATCAGATGGGCGGCATTTAAGTTGTTACTGCACAGACAGTAAAAAGAAATAAGATAAGAAGCTTCAAACTGTCAGACGACTGTTGTGTGCAATAAAGTAAAAATGGTACCTGATCATGTGCCTTGAAGGATTCAGTGGGAAGGGACAGGTAAATACGCCGTCAGAAGTTGCAGGCAGCAGTTATCCAGAGAAGCTGACTGGCAGGACAGTAGGAACTTAAGACACTCTTTCCAGTCTCCAACGTCCCGGCGACACGACAACCGTCCGACTTGTCTTGTGATTTTTGGATGGTGGGCCAGCCAGCAGTGATCTGGAACACTCTATGACTCGCCTCACAAACACTGCTCGCTCAAAAAGAAAAACAGTTCTATTTTCTTTACTTAAGCATAAATTAACGAACAAGTGTGGGTCGGGTGCTGACTGTGCAAGTTTCTGACTCTCGGCTTCAACTTCTCCCCGACCAGACCGGCCACGACCGCTGGGCTGGCAGCACTGCATTCGCTGCCTGGCAAGCTCCCTCTCAGTCTTTGCTCTCCAGTTTGACTCCTTCACGCTCGCTCACTCAGATCAGGTCAGGACGGAGGATTTCAGTCCACATTAGTTAGCTGGACTCTGGAGTAAAGTAGCTGTAGCTGGCCTGGCAGTGGCTGCTCCAGACTACCGCTCCGCTTCCGGCCCAACAATCAAACAAATTCAAAGGCGTCCAGCCGGCCACGCTGCTTGCTTCCAAACCCTGTGCCAGGCTTCTTCTTCAATCTTACTCTCGGTGACTCTCCAAGACCCAGTGGACTTGAAGACGCAGAGGTTCTCTCTGTCCCAGTTTTTACGATTCACAATACTGGCTGGTAGTCCTCCTGCTTAAAGGCTGGCTTGTGGCTCCTTCTCCAACTTCCAAGTACTTTGCTGTACTACTACTGTGGCAATTTAAACTCACCACCCCTCACTAGCCATGCCTCTTACTTAAAATGGCAGTCAATCAAGGAGGACGCACAGCACAGTATGCACACTACGCCCACCGTGGACCTGATTGAAATCCTAAGTTACAAGATCCGCAGGGCGCTGCTGAGGAGGCGGAGCCAAAGGAGGATAGTTTCATACATGCGGGGGGGGTGCCAGCAGTCAGAGTACATTGATGTCAGCGTCATCAGCCATTGCCTAAGTGGGGGAAGGGGGGTCAAGGCAGCTGACAAAAACAACTCATAATCAGCTCAACAGCAAGGAGGACTCCAGAGCGAGCAATAATCATTTGTGTCTGCCAAGACAAAGGAAAGAGAGTGGGGAGCCAATTGTTTAAATGACGCTGGCAGGGGGTCCCACAGCAGGAGTCTGGAAGGTCTTTTGTGTCTTTTTTTTTTGTTTTGCAAGACTTACTGACTTGTCAATTGCAAGCCCCGCACCAGAGACAAAACAAGTAGACAGCCAAGAAAAAAAAAAAAAAAAGTTTTGGTTTTTTGTTGCCTCATTTTGCAGGTGCCCCTAAATGGCTGGCGCCCCTAGGCTGCAGCCTAGTTAGCCTATGCACAAAAGTGGCCCAATAGGTTAAGAGATAACTGGGTTACCAGGTTACTGTGAGTTCCCTCAGGGTGTCCTCCCTCCCTCCCACTCCCCTCCGTTTCAACTCCATTACCTTGCTCTCCAACCTTTCTGTCTTTTCCTGCCTTTCTCGCTTGATTTTAACCATGTGGTTTATTATCATGCCATACATATACGCTTTGCCCACTTCCCAAAACACATTCTTGGAGTGCACAGAGGCCACGTTACTGCCTCGATATATGTCCCATTGCTCCTGTAGGAATGCCCTAAAGTTTTCTGTAGCTAGCAAGTATGTTGGGAATTTCCAGAAGGAAGGGGTCTCCCTCATCCATTTAATTGACATGGTCAGCAGGACTATAGTATGATCCGATACACATATGGGGCTGTGTGTCACCTTCTGAAGGTGGTGGTACTGTTTCCTGGGTATGAAGATGTAGTCCAACCTCGACCACATTTTGTGTGGGTTCAAGTAGAAAGTGTATTCCCTCACTCCAGGATTTACAGCCCTCCAGCTATCTATCAGATCTAGGTCACTCAGGCTGTGTTTCCCGGAGTTCAGGACCCTCTGTGTCTATTGGACCCCCTTCCCCAGAATGGTCCAGTGGTGGGTCTGTGAGGTAACTGAAATCTCCTCCCATGACTAAGCTGGCGAATTGCTCTCTGTTAATTATGTCTACCAGCTGCTGGTAGAAGTTAGCAGTGAACACAGCCAGTGCATACACACTACCATATGTTACTTGATCCCCAAGTAATTTCCTGACCACAAAGACATATCTACCCTCCGTGGGATCAATTACAGTTCTGAGTACTTTTAGCGATAGGTGCTTATTAATCATAACCACAGCCCCCCACTTATGGGATGAGTAGGATGCCACATAGCAGGCCTCCACCAATCCTCCCACTAGCTTTGCATGCTCTGATTCTGTAATGTGGGTCTCATGCAACATGGCCACCTGCATGCCCTGTTGTTTTAGCACTGTTAAGATTTTCTTTGTTTTATTGGAGAAGAAAACTGCCATGCTTTCCATACATCAGTGGTTTCCCCTGGTCCAATCATTATGGTGGTTGTTTTCCCTTCCAAAGCAATCCTCTTCCACCCCGCCACCTGCCCACTGAACCAATACCACCCTTTGTAATCTGTTCACTAGTAAGGCATGGTAGAATGAACATTTCGAACAACAAAAAACATTGAATTCTCTGCAGAATAACTGTAACTACATGGTCTGCAAAGTTCAAATAAAAATAAACATTAGGCTGAAAACAAAAGTTAAAAAATGACCTTGGTGGGCCCAAACTGTCCCATCCATCCCTGGGCTCTAGCTTTTTCCGTTTGAGCACACCTAGGCCATCCTTTCTGGTCAACAGTAGGAAATCAGCAGCCACTCACCTACTGCACACGCCCCCACACCCCACCCCATCTCCACACTTGACATTCCATATTAGCAAATCATTCTGCTCTCACATAACATAGTCTGGATCACTCCCCCAAAGTTCAAGCCTAGACTTTTCTCACATCTGTCCAGCCATACATCTGAGCCAGTACATCTGGCCCACCCATACAGGCTGGTTGTTCTGCATTCCCCCCAGGGTTCCCCAAGTGAGGCTCTCCGAGTGACCTCAGGACTACTGTACCCCCCCAGTGCCCCAACACTACCCGCCCACACTGCTATTTTGCCATGACTTAATTTGGCCAGCACTTCCCCCACTCTATGGGTGGCTTGCCACACCATTGCTTCCGGCTGGTAGGGGTATCATTCATTTTGCCTCACTCCTTATTGAGCCATCCCTTCCTTGTCCCTCGCAAGATGCCCCTCCACCCCCCAAAAAAAATTCACCATGGCTTCACTATGTATGATATGCCAGACTGCTAGTTCCCCTAAAGCAGTCCATTGTGTTCTGGGTTTGGCACCCCATGTTCAAGGATGTGCCCCACACAGTGGGGGTCCCTGTCCCCAGCTATCCCTCACCTCGATGGATCATGTCCCTTTATTTTATGCATTTCCAAACAGAAGGTTTGGTGGACGGATGTAGAAGCCCCCCCACTGACTCCCCTAGCCATGCTATGATACATGGAGGGCCCCCAGGACCCTCACCCCCTTATTGTTCCCCAGTCACATCACCATATGGGCAAATATTTAGAAATTTGCTTCCCTCCCTTGGAACTCCTTACCTGCCATCCAGCATCAGTCTCCTGGGAGGGTGATGTTCAAATCCAGAATCCTCGTTCCCATGATGTTCTTTGCCACAAGAAATGCAGTCAGGGTCCGTCATGCAACTGCTGTTATCCTTTATTGCCATGTGATTTAGACTGGCATTAATTTAACAGCGGCGATCTAGACATTACAAGCATGCTTCAGGTCCCATGTATGTGCTGCATCTTCTCTCACTGCACATTACTGAATTTTAATTACCGTTCAAATGTCTCCTCAAATGTTTCTCTTCTCTGTGTTAAATGTCCAAGCATTCACATGGAGAGTGTTGAGGATGCAGGGCACCTCAAAAGTTGGGGGTGGGGTGGGGATAGACAAAATATAAAGTTTATGTGCCATGCTCATTTTCTCATGTGTGGCAGGGTCACACAGGGTTGGGCAGCACACCTTTCAGGTCTCTGTTCTAAGGCTGGAAACAGATGTGTATTCCACCAGGTCTGTTATTCTGTAAAGGTGTCTATCTGGCTCCATCTTTCCCATCCTACTCTTTGAAGAATTAATTTACTTTCTCCACCTCCAGCTATCACCTACCACATCTCCACCCCCTCCTTTTCCTCTATATTACTTTTTTATTTCTTCTTTCTTTTCACCACTCCTGACTCTCCCTTCACCCCCCACCCTTCTTCCGAGGCCCTCGTTGATCTTTCCCTTTTTGTTGACTAGTTTCAGCCTGCTCCCAGTTGATGATCATTCCCTTTGGCTGCAATTCCTGCCCTCTCCAACTTCGCTCCTCATGTTTATCTTCATCTTCCACCCTCCCTCCTACTTATCCCTCTGTTACTCTGTGTTCCCATGTATACATTCTACTTATTCTAGCTATTGCATTGATCTACCATTATAACCTAATATGCCGACCAATTTATTGTTTTGTTCCTATTTCTGTAACTTGTATTGTATTTGTTCTCTGACATGGAACCTTTGTAAAAGAGCCTGGCTCAAAGGTACTTGTAATCCTAGTTGTAATAAAATAAAATAAAATAAATAAATAAATAAATAAATAAATGTAAATGATGCTCCTGCTGCTTATACTCTCGCTACTGCAGGATTTATTTATTTATTTATTAGAATTCCGGATAAATACCTTTGAGCCAAAGGCTCTTTTACAACGGTTCCACGTCAGTATACAAAGAATAGAAGTACAGTTTGTGTGAGATTAGCAGGCAAGCAGTTTGAATACAAAATTCAGTACAGGGTATACATGGTCTAAAGCTACAGGTGATGTAAATAATAGTTAGAACAACATAATCAGGCATACATTTAAGAATGATGAGTCACAACAAATAATATTTACATGAATTAAAGCTGCCAGAAGGGCATTGTCAAAGGGAAAGGTAGAGTGGAAAAAACTGAGTTGCTGCCAATTGTGCCATGTAGCATAGGAAAGTGGGAGAGAGAGTGGGTGTAAAGCGGTAACTGGGAGGGAAGTAGAAGGAGAGGTGGGTGGGAGGCAAGGATCAGGGAACAAGTGCAACACTGGGTGGGGTGAGCAGATTAGAAAAGGGAGACAGGAAGCGAGTTGAAGGAGGGTAAGAGAGGAAGGTGGTTGACCTGGGCTAGGGAGAGAGGTGGGGTAGATATGGGGAGGGTGGTGGCAGGCAGAGGTGGTGATAGTAGAGAGGTGTGAAGAACAGAAGTGACTACCTGGGAGGTTAGGAGAAACAGTCACAGGTGGCTCTGGACACAAGCGTTTGATGTAGCTTGTGTTTGAATTAGCAGAGGGTGCCTAAGTCGGTAAGTTCACTGCCCAGGGAGTTAAACATCTTAGGGGCTCTACCTGCAAAAGACCGCTGGCCTTGGGTGGTGCTACAGCGGGGAACAGCCAGAGAATAGTTTTCAGAGCTTCTTGTGTAATGGGGGTGGTTGGCTGGGCTTAAGAGAGACTGAACCCCAGGGAGCACGAGTCCCATCAATGACTTTTTTGCTAGTAGGCAGATTTGGAAAGTAATCCTTCCCTGAAGTTGTAGCCAATTTGACTGTTCGTAGAGGTCACAGGTATGTGTGCGGTGGGCAGCACCAATAAGCAGTCTGCAGGCCCTGTTCAGCGCTGTAAGAATTCACCACGTGCTGCAGCTGTGGCTGCTCCATAGATAACAAGCCCATAATCAATGATGGAGACAATAGAGCTGTGTATTGCTAGCTTAATGGCATCCGGTGTCAGGCAGTGTCTATGTTTACAGAGGAGGCCTATGCGGATATTTACAGATTTTGCTACTGAATCGATATGGCTGGAGAAGGACAGAGTAGGGTCCAGGGTTATACCAAGGTATTTGAAAGTCTGCGTCTGGTCCAGGGGCACACCCGAGCTGTTTTTGATTGCCAACTGTTGGTGTTTATGTTTATGTGTGCCATGGAACAGCATAGTCTTTGTTTTCTTGTAATTTAGCACTAGTTTCTGTGAGATGAACCAGGTCTCAACTTGCTTGAAACTTTCCTGCAGTTGTTTCTCCAAGAGGAAGGGG
The DNA here is from genome assembly GCA_016271365.2 of Neoceratodus forsteri. Taxonomy (NCBI): domain Eukaryota; kingdom Metazoa; phylum Chordata; order Ceratodontiformes; family Ceratodontidae; genus Neoceratodus; species Neoceratodus forsteri. The sequence continues at coordinate 260,847,925 of CM057452.1, read as the reverse complement.
TCAGAATTCTTAGAGAAAATTACTGCGTCATCAGCATACAGAATAATGTTTTCATCACAGGCAGAAAGGAGATTGTTCAGGAAGATGCTGAAAAGAAGGGGTCCCAATATTGACCCTTGGGGAACACCGGCCCGAACAGGTAGTTTGGAGGAGAGGGAGTCACCAATCTTAACTTGTTGTGACTGGTTGGAGAGATAACTATTGAACCATTGTAAAGTGTCATAAGAAGGCCCTAAGTTGCCAAGTTGTTTCAGTAGTAATGGATGGTTGGCTGTATCGAAGGCCTTAGAGAGGTCTATAAAGGTGGCACCAGCAAGTTGTCCTTGGTCTAGTGCTAGATGAATGTGGCCTGTAAATTCAAGGAGGGCAGAAGTGGTGCTATGTCCTATCCGAAAGCCGTGTTGCTGTGGGCATTGCAAGTTGTATTTCTCCAAGTACCCCACGAATTGGTGTGACGATTCTTTCAAGAGCTTTGGATAAAGGGGGTAGGATGGAAATGGGCCTGTAGTTACACTGTAATGTCCTATCCCCAGACTTATGTATTGGGGTCACCAGGGCTGACTTCCACTTGAGCGGGAAGTGGGAGAGCATGAGGGACCGGTTAATAATCTTGGTAAGAGGGTGCAGGACATCGTCAAGGGTGAGGGCGATGAGCTTCAAGTCAAGTGTGTCCCCACTTGATCTGGATTTTCCGAGCACCTTGGGGAAGTATTTTTTGGCATCCCTTTCAGTAACTGCCTTGAAATAGAAATGTGGATGATTTGTATCCTGAGTCTGTTGATACTGGGAGGCCGTGGTTTGGTTGGTGTCAAAAAAATTAGAAGGAAGCACATGGCTGAGGTCAGTGAATGCCAGGATAGATGAATGTAAATTCGATTTTGCATTCCCGCAATCTGTCCAAGGCTGGTGCAAAATATTTTCACCTCTTTTACAGTTTCGGGAAGAAGTCTTGGTCTACAAATAGTTTATGTCCCTCAAATGTCACATCCTTTATTTTGTAGTATGCATTCAGCATTGCTTGTTGGTTCCCGTAGTAGTGGAAGTGGAATATGATCTACCATGGGGGCTGGCCTGGAGACAGCCACTGCACCATGGCTCTGTGGGCTCTTTCTAGCTTCTGGTGCTGTCTCTCTTCACTGCCATCCCCAGTAGCTTTGGGAGGGTGATAGTGCAGAAGTCCAATACGATCCCCCCCATGACCCTCTGGGAGGCCCCATAGGCACAAGTTATTACACCTACTGTAGTTTTCCTGGTATTCAGGTTGCTCTCAGAGGTCTTCCACCTCCTTTTCCATTTTAACCATCTATTTGGATAGTGTGGCCATAGCGTCTTCTAGCCCCAAGATTCTCTGCTCCTCCTCATTAATTCTTGCAGCTTGAGAAGTGTAGTGGGAAGGTATTTCTTCCAGCCTGCCAGCCAGTATACCTAGTTTTGGAGTTAAAGCCTCCAATACAAAATTCATTACTGTCCTGCCCAGTGCACCCGTCTCAGCTTTAGACAATGAAACTGGGCCCGGGCTCACTTGCTGTATGGCTGTCATTTCTTTCTTGCCCAGTTTTGGGGCATTTCTTGGTTGTCTAGCTGAAGGGATTGCCAGAAATTCATTATTACAGCTCAGTCCATGGGTCTATATATGTGAAGTTAACTTTCCTGCTGTTTTACTAATGTAAAATTTACTTTAAATCTCCGTGGAGATGGAGCTCAAAGGGATCATGTCTTGCTAGTTTACTGCTCGTTGGGCCCCCAGTTATGCCCTTTTGAAGATGACAACTAAATTGTAATAGGATGGACACTCAGGAAGGGGTGGAGAAAATGGGTAGCGATCTTGGGAAACTCAAAGAGTGGTCAAGAGCATGGCAGTCTGGGTTCAAGGCCAAAAAGTGCAAAGTCCTGCACCTACAGCATAGGAGCCCAGGAAAGGAACTGACAGTCACCAAGCATGAACCTTGGGGTTATCATATCTGATGACCTTAAAGTGGATGTCAATGCAGTGATGCAAGTGCACCGGAATGGCGTTCCAGTACTTTTTCTGCAACCGGAACGCCGTTCCAGTACTTTACTGCCGGTCAAAATGCTGACTCTTTCCAGTGAACCATGTGGGCCACTCTGTAATTCCTTGTTTCCCCACGTTTCTTTTTCATAGCTGTATGGACCGAGCGTGTAACGTCAGCAGATGTGCTGACGTATGCCCTTTCTAACCCAACCATAGGGTTCCGCTCAGTCTGTTCCCTGTTTCTCATCCCCCCCTACATGGACCTGCATTTCAGTCCCCCCTCAGGTCCGTCCATGTCCTCAGCTGCTCAGTATAAAAGTTGTCCCTCTGGCGCCCTTGGCCCAGATCCAGACGAAGTCAGTTCCAGAGCACCGAAGAGGAAATTGCTGCAGAAATCGCCAGTTTTGGAGGTCCCACATCACCAGTGAGCAAGGCAGCAAGCTGAGCCCAAGAAGAGTCACCACCACCACCACCGCCGCAGCCTGCAGCCAGCCTGAGTACCAAAGAGAAGGAGAGAAGGGACTGCGACTGCTGTACACTCTGCTCTAGTCTCTGTTGCCACTGCTGCCTGCCCTAAAAGAGCTGCCTGGACTGTAAATCACTAAATCAACAGCAGCTTTAAACTTTATGCAGCAGCAGTAGCTGCTGAGCCACCACCGGTACTCCGCACCGCCCGCCCAGGCCACCGATCGTGCTGTCTGAGTCTGCATGAGACAAGACAGGAGGCAGACCGCCTGCCCGCCTCACAAAGCAGTTCCAGGCCAGTCTACACCATCAGCCTGAGCTGAAAGAGCCTGCTGCTGTGCGTGCCTGCCAGCCTGTGTAAATAATTTTTATTACTGCAGCTAGCTATTTTCAGCTTCTGCTATCCGCTTGGGCTATTGCTTGCTTCCTTCAAAGGCACCGTCGCAGATCGCTGAGTTGGGACTCGGACCGGGAGACGGCTTGCTGGGAGGAGAGGATCTAGGCTGCAGCTAACCCGCAACAAACACAATCATCCTACTCAGTCCACTGAGAAAGAGCCAAGAGGAGAATACCGATCCCAGACTAGCTGTGTAAGCTGTCCATAGGTAGGTGAGTCTGACTGACTGTGCTGTTTCCTACTTTCTTTTTTGCTAATTTTGGCAGCTGAGCTCAGGAGGATCAGTAGCTGCTAAGCCTGCTATGCTAGGATTAGGAAGCGAGGAGGGTGGAAATTGGAATTAATTAGTAAATAATAAACATGGCTTAGCACTGTCTGCAGTCAATTAGGAAGCGGGGAGGGTGGAAATTGGGAATTAATTAATAAATAATAAATAACATGGCTTAGCACTGCAGTCAGTAAGTTTTGTTTGGACCAATATAGTTACCAGAACAGTTGTGGAACTTGTGGGCATATGGATGTGTGTTTATAGAGTTAGAGTGAGGTACTGTACTAGTGTGGGAGAAAATAAATTGTCTTCTATGCAGAGTTAGTGTTCAAGGATTTTTTTTACTTGGGTAGTACTGAGGTGGGGGAGCTAGCAGATTATCTTTCAGATGTCATTGGATGTGGGATAAAACTTTGATCCCACATCCAATGACGTCTGAAAGTAAACTATCTCAGCCTATCTGATCACTGAACTAAGCAATATACCACGAGAGGGTGTTGGTGATACCCACGCCCTGGTGCGGTGTTTGGTCACGAAGCACAGCTGAGTGGCCAAATCATACTAGGCATGGGTAAATCCTGGCATCACCAACACTCTCTCATGGTATATTGTGATTATACAATGTCCCCTCTTGTTTTTTTTGACAACGAAAAAAAAGAAAACTATTTTATTGTATTTATTGCTTCGCAAGAAAAAATAGTCCTTGGTTTTGTATCATTTCCTTGATCGCATTGGGAGATCACTAAATCACCTCCCCAGCTGTTTACCACTGTGTCATGTAGTCAGCGAAACAGTCCCCCGCTATGCCGTTAATGTAAGCAAACAGCATTTGTCTCTGTTATAAAGCTGCTTAGCTGTGCAGACAAAGTGGTAAACAGTCACAGGGCTGACTCTCCTGCTGAAAAAAACAGTTGTCTAGTAGCAAATGGTACTGGGAGCTCTTGAAGCGTATGTTCAAAGTTTGTTTGAGCATATGCTCAATGTTTTTTTATCTTATGCCACATAATTGTTTTGTTCCTGCTGAACTGAAGTGTTCTATACTCTTGCATGACACGTCATGCAGTTAGACTAGTTCAGTTGTTGTATAGTAGTTTAGTTTTTGGCACAGAGGGATTACTTGAGACAGAGTGTGGGATAGGCTGTTCTCTGGCTTTTTTAGGCTGGAAACAATATGTTCAATGGTACAGTTACCCTTTCCTGGGCAGGGCATGCTTGGACTTGTTGTTTTGTTAATTTATGTCATATGCAGTAGCACCCCTTATTTATAATCCCATTTTATAATTTATGAATGAGCAAGGGTGAGCAGCTAATACTGGATACAGTTTGTAAATAGAGAAGTATGGCTTTCTCACTTAGCTACTTCCAGCCAGTGACCTGCACATTGGGTGGGGACTGCACCTTAATTACGCGTATTTGGGGCTGATACTGCTGCACCCTATATAAACGTAAGCTATTCAAGGCAGTTTAGAGTAGGGACCCAGCTAATTGGTCTTCTACCTCAACGTTGGTAGCTGGGTGATTTCACAGCAGGGCCCTGACTGAGGTGAAAACCAAGAGACGCCCACTCCTTTTGAAATCAGATTAGTAAGCTGCCAATTTAGGCTGAAAGAAATGCGTTTAATGTTACATTTAACCTGTTTTTGGGGGGTGGGGGCAGGTCAAGGTGTGCTCTGGCTGTTTTTGTTGATGTATGCCATATGCAACACCCCTTATTTAGAATCTCATTTATAGTTCATGAATGAGATTCACAAAGGTGAGCAACTAATATTGGATACCATTTGTAAATGGGCCCTGAGGTGAATACCAAGAGACCCTCCCCCCACTCCATTTGAAATCGAGTCAGTACATTGCCACTTCAAGCTGAAAAATGCTTTAAAGGGGCACTGTCAGCATTTCCCCTCGTTTTTCTATCAGAGTCTATCAGTGCACCTTTGTGCACCTATCTATCAAACATGCCCCACATAATGTCCCTAAATGTGTCACAAGTGAAAATGCTTACCATTTTCCTTCATTTTATTAATATTTTACTTTCCAGCATCCTGGCTGAAAATACCCAGTCACCCGGAAGCAGAGGAATGCCGAGGCATGCATCTGACATGGCGTCATGACACGAACCGATTTTTACATGCCCACGTGAAAAGCTAATTGTATACATTTACAGTATGGACTAGATTTGCCATTTTTATACAAAACCAAGCGCTGGAAGTGCCAGGAAATACAATTTAAACACAGGCACTGAAAGTCCGTGCATACACAAAAGCTGGCTGCTCCTGCACCTGAGTGCCTGTGTTTAAATGTATTTCCTGGCACTCTAGAGTGCTCGTTTGTATATAAAAAATGGCAAATCTAGTCCACAATTGTAAAATGCATACCACAATTAGCTTTTCAGGGTGGGCATGTAAAAAATCGAAGATCGTGCCGCGTGCCATGTCAGATGTAGGCTCTCGGCATTCCTCTGCTTCTGGGTGACTGGGTATTTTCGGCTGGGACACTGGAAAGTAAAATATTAATAAAATGAAGGAAAATGATAAGCATTTTCACTTGTGGCACATTTAGGGACATTATGTGAGGTATGTTTGATAGATAGGTGCGCATAGGTGCACTGATAGACTCTGATAGAAAAACGAGGGGAAACGCTGACAGTGCCCCTTTAATGTTACATCTGAGTTGCCCCTTGGGGGTTGGGTGGGGGCCAGGGTGTGCTCTGACTTGTGTGGGATGGACACTAGGGTGGGGTGTGGGGATCAGGGTGTGCTCTGACTTGTGTTTTGTGTGGGATAGACACTGGGGTGGGGGTGGGGAAGGTGTGCTCTGACTTGTGTTTTGTGTGGGATAGACACTGGTATGGGGTCAGGGTGTGCTCATACTTGTGTTTTGTGGGATATCATAGACACTGGGGTGGGGGTGGGGTCAGGGTGTGCTCTGACTTGTGTGGGATAGACACTGGGGTGGGGTGGGGTCAGGGTGTGCTCTGACTTGTATTTTGTGTGGGATGAACACTCAGGTGGGGTCAGGGTGTGCTCTGACTTGTGTTTTTGTGGGATGGACACTCGGGTGGGGGCCAGGGTGTGCTCTGACTTGTGTGGGATGGACACTGGGGTGGGGTGGGGATCAGGGTGTGCTCTGACTTGTGTTTTGTGTGGATGGACACTGGGGTGGGGGTGGGGAAGGTGTGCTCTGACTTGTATTTTGTGTGGGATAGACACTGGGGTGGGGGTGGGGGTCAGGGTGTGCTCTGACTTGTGTTTTGTGTGGGATAGACACTGGGGTGGAGGCGGGGGAAGGTGTGCTCTGACTTGTGTTTTTGTGGGATAGACACTGGGGTGGAGGTGGGGGTCAGGGTGTGCTCTGACTTGTGTTTTGTGTGGGATAGACACTGGGGTGGGGGTGGGGAAGGTGTGCTCTGACTTGTATTTTGTGTGGGATAGACACTGGGGTGGGGGTGGGGTCAGGGTGTGCTCTGACTTGTGTTTTGTGTGGGATGAGACACTGGTATGGGGGTCAGGGTGTGCTCATACTTGTGTTTTGTGTGGGATATCATAGACACTGGGGTGGGGGTGGGGGTCAGGGTGTGCTCTGACTTGTGTGGGATAGACACTGGGGTGGGGTGGGGTCAGGGTGTGCTCTGACTTGTATTTTGTGTGGGATGGACCCTCGGGTGGGGGTCAGGGTGTGCTCTGACTTGTGTTTTGTGTGGGATGGACACTCAGGTGGGGGTCAGGGTGTGCTCATATTTGCATTTTGTGTGGGATATCATAGACACTGGGGTGGGGGGGGGTCAGGGTGTGCTCTGACTTGTGTGGGATAGACACTGGGGTGGGGTCAGGGTGTGCTCTGACTTGTGTTTTGTGTGGGATGGACACTCGGGTGGGGGTCAGGGTGTGCTCTGACTTGTTTTGTGTGGGATAGACACTGGGGTGGGGGTGGGGGTCAGGGTGTGCTCTGACTTGTGTTTTGTGTGGGATAGACACTGGGGTGGGGGTCAGGGTGTGCTCTGACTTGTGTTTTGTGTGGGATAGACACTGGGGTGGGGTCAGGGTGTGCTCTGACTTGTATTTTGTGTGGGATGGACACTCGGGTGGGGGTCAGGGTGTGCTCTGACTTGTGTTTTGTGTGGGATAGACACGGGGGGTGTGGCTGAGGAAGTGCTGCAAAATTAACTGTTGGCTGTCAGTTAGCTGATATGAAGCTCACATGGGCACTGGCTTTCTTCCTTGCCATGTTGCAGCGCACCTATTTGTGCTGACTGCTGTTTATTCTGTGCCAACAGCAATATATTATTAGCAGCTAATAGTTTATGTTTAATCAAATTTAAAAGGATTAGTGAAAATGTATAAACTTGGAGCAGTTACTGCAGATATGCATATGCATCTACAGCAGCCCCAACAAGTTTATAAATGTATTATGCAAACCAGTTTGTTTATGGTTTGAAGTTGTCGTTTGTATACAAGGAAACATAAGCAGTGGATGCTTAAAGTTTGAACCTCCACTGCTTATATTTCCTGTCCTTGTGCTCAGAGGTTTTATATGTATAGTTTAGCAGCTTTTCATGTGCATTAATAGATTTGGGTTAGGCAGCCACACTCCGTTTCAGTTGAGTGTCTTACAGGAATAGTCAGACTGTCAGCAGACCGAATAAGTGATTTCTTGGTGTGCTTTCAGATTCAAGTGCAAATTCTTACTCTACCACTGCTTGCCAACCAGTGCTAGAGTGGGAATGTGCACTTTAATTAGAAATTACAATAAAAAATCACTTACTCTAGTGCCAGCAGTCTGACAGTTCCTGTCAGACACTGTATTGAAGCTGAGCAATTCATTTAATAATGCATACATTTAATATTAATAAAGTAAAATGATTCCTTAAGCAGCAGCCAGCTATTCCCCACTGTCCGCCGCAGACTGCCAACAGTAGCTGTCAGTGACTGATTGCCAGCCTGCCTGGAAGAAGACAGAGTCAGACCAAGACGGGTGCTTTGCCTTCATTCTACTTTTTTTTTTTTTTTTTTTTTTATTGTTAGGTGCTTGACTTATGTTTCCTGCTCTGTAATACAAGGCTTAGTGGTTTAAATTGAACAGTGGTAGTTGGAACTCTAAATTCTCTAACCACATTACATTTAGAGTAAGCTGCCGTGTGTGTGTGTGTGTGTGTGTGTATATGTGTGGTGGAACTGAACTGTATGCTACAACTGCCTCAGTCTCAATATGGTGCATATCTTACAGGAATAGTCGGGTAATTTTATGTGCTTTCTAAATTCTAATTAAAGTGCTTAGTGCACATTCCAACTATAGTAGCATTGGATCTTACTTCAAGAGGGCTCTTGCAGTAGGTAATTACATATAGGACTGATGCTGGCAGGCGTCAGGACCCCACAGAAAAATTTCTAGCTAGCAGTCTCTGGCAGGGGACCGCCCCCACGTCAGGTGACCGACGTCATGCGATGTCAGTTTAAAGGGGCAGTCCCCCACGCCAGTTCTTTCCCGCCGTTAGCTCATGTAAGGGCCTCGCAGTTAAGTTCAACTGCTCATCAGTCTGTCATCAGTAGTTCTAACATCGTTTTTTCTTCGATTACTCAAATTTTGTCAACTATTTTGGTGGTGTATGTCATCCCCTACACCCTCAGAGCACAAGAATAAGTGCGACTCGTGCAGCGCCCAACTCCTACACAAGGACAGTCACTCCCAGTGCCTCTTCTGTCTGGGCCCGGATCACCCCATGGAGAAGTGCCAGCATTGCCTGAAATTCAATGCCTCCACCCGCAGACAGAGGCAGCAATCTCTGGAGATTCACATCCTTAAAAAGAAAATGATGTTCACAGAGAAGGAGCTGAAGAAGCTTCATCAGGCCTCAACTTCCCCCGAGGGTCACCGCAAAAAAGAAAGACAAGGAGAAGCACTGGGACCGGGACTCCTCTTCCTCGGCCACCGCGACTTCGGCTGGAGTCGCCGTGCTTAAGGTAATGTCCCCAGGGACCGCCCTCGACAGCCATCTTAGAGGCTTCCAAAGGCACGGCTCCATCTGGCTGTGCTGCCTCCGGCCAAAGGAGGCTTCCACTCCCAGCAAGGCCACCGCCATGCAGCCTACTGGTGCGAGTTGCTCTGATAAGCCGGACGTCAGCTCCTCTGATGCCCGCCCGGAGAAGGCCGCTAAGCCACTCAACCCTTTGGGGCAGCACACAGCCCCTAAGCCGCCCGACCAGACTGCACCCCCATCGCAGCCTGCCTCGGGCAATGGTTCTGCTAAGTCGGATGACGGGCTCCTCTGATGTCTATCAGGACTCCGCCCGGTAAGTCGAGCGTCGGCCCCTCCGACTGTCACACGGCGCGCCGCAGCTGATGCGGACCCTAATATTCTGTCCGCCATCCCCGGCTCCCAGCAGCATTCGCTGCCCTCCACGACCCCAGTGTCTCCTCAGCTTGACCCCAGGGATTTTTCCCCTCCTTCTCTGGGCAATGTAGGGGATATAGGTACACTCCCATCAGGTCTCCCTCCTGCCGGGTCAGACGACCTGACGTCGGTCCCTTGGACGCCGACGCCGGTCCTGCCATCGCTGGGTGACATCCCTCTTCCTCTCCCAGATGCGGCCCCTACACCGGGCCTGCCCCCCCACCGGGCCTCCTGTGGGCATCCTCCCAGGCCGTCTGCCCCTGCAGACCCCCTGGTCCCTGGGTATCCAACTCCATCCTATCCGACGCAGTCATATCCGGGGCCGCAGTATCTAGTACCCTAGTACCCGATGCTGGCCTATCCGACACCGCAGTACACAGTGCCTCATTACCTGATGCCGGGTTACCCACCGTCGGGGTGTGGCTATGCGCAATACGGATATCCCCAATATCTGTATCCCCCTCCTCCTCTTCCTCCTCCTCCACCGCCCCACAGCCGCCGGTGGATTTGAAGGAGACTCTAACCTCCTAGTGGGCTGAGGCCAAGGTTCAGCTCACCAGGGAGGTAGAGAGCCGTCTTCAGATGCCAGTCCGGGTTCCGGAAGCCCAATGTCGGAGACAAGAGACTCCCTCCTCACCTCTGGATACCAGAGGCGAGCCCTCTGGTTCCAGGGTGGGGTAGGATACGCTTCCCCGGGGACTCCCCAAGGGGTCCGTTCCTCCCCTGCTCTGGGAGGAGGAGGTTTCTTCTTCTTCCTCCCTCGGAGACCTCGATGACTCCAACAGTCATTCCGACCTGGACGACGAGCCCGCTCTCTGGATAAGCCCAGGCTGAGGACCCCTCCGAAGTCACCTCCAGAGGATCCTTCTTTTACGGAGTTGCTGCATAAAATCCAGGAGGTTCATCAGTGGCATTCCTTGGAGCCAGATCCACAGTGTAAGAAACTCGCTGCACACCTGGATCTGCCCAAGACCACTCCAACCCTGGTGCCACCCTAGATTGAGCCTCATGCCAACCTTGTCTCCACTATTTGGAAGCAACCGTTGGCCCTAGCCCCTCTTCCTAGGAAGTCGGACAGGCTTTATCAGGCTCCCAAGGGTGTTGACTCTAAATTCTCATCCTTGAGCTGATTTGGTCATGATTAGCGCCGCTCTTGGCTGGACAGCTAATCCAAAGCACTTGAGCTCGTCACCACCTGACAAGGAATCTTGCCTTCTGGACCAGTATGGAAAGAAAGGTCTACGCTTCTTCCACTCTGGGTATAAGGGCCCTGAATTATGTCGGTCATATGGGGGATTACCAGAAGGTGATCCTTTAGTGAGGTGAAATCTAAGTTGGACTCCCTTCCTGAGTCTCAGACGAAGCAGGAAGTGGCTGACCTAGTCCAGTCTGCATGTTCGGCCAGTCGGCACATGCTTCGTGCCATGTACGATGCAGTGGACGCTGCCTGTAGGAGCTCGGCTTTTGCCGTGGGTCTGCAGCATCATGCCTGGCTCCGTCTGTCAGGATTGGTCCCGGAGGTGCAGTCTGCTATCCAGGATGCGCCCTTCCAAGGTTCGGTGCTCTTCGGTGGCAATGTCAAGGACATCACCGATCTGCAGGAGAAGGGTACTGCACTGAAGTCCATCAACTCCATGTACAAACCCCCTCAGGCTCAGCATCGTCCCTTTTGCAGACATAATCAGCAAAGAGCAAAACCTCAGGGAAAGCGGGCCAATAAACATCGGGCCCCTCCAGCTGCCAAGCCCCCCTCTGCCCAAAAAAGCAGCGGGGGCTTCAGAGGCGACGCTGCCTCATACTACCTGACTCCTTCCCTCCCCCAAAGCCTCTGGGATTTCCAGAGGAACAGGTAGGAGGGAGATTCTCCCTCCATCTGCCGGGTTGGGAGAGGATCACTTCAGACACTTGGGTGCTCCAGCTGATTGTGGAAGGACACTCAATAGAGTTTCTTCGGAAACCTCCTCAAAAACCTCCCCCGAGGTTGTCTTACTCCCCAGAACATCTTCTTCTGGTTCAGGAGGAAATATCCACTCTTCTCTTGAAGGAGGTGACAGAGCTCATTCCTCCCCACCTTCGGGGAATGGGGTACTACTCCCAATTCTTCCTGGTACCAAAGAAGTCAGGAGATGTGAGGCCGATTCTCAACCTCAGCTCCCTGAACTTGTTCGTGGAATACAAAAGGTTCAGAATGCTCTCTCTGCAGGGCCTTCTACCCCTTCTTCGGCTGGGAAAGTGGCTGTGTGCTCTGGATATGCAGGATGCTTACCTGCATATCCCTATTCACCTTTCCCACCACAGATACCTACATTTTGCATTCCAGGGGGACCACTACTAGTTCAAGTCCCTCCCGTTTGGTCTCTCCTCAGCACCCCAAGTGTTCACCAAATGTTTTTTGGTGGTAGCGGCCTACTTGCATACCTAGGGGGTGCAGGTTTTCCCGTACCTGAACGATTGGCTCCTGGCAGCCCCATCCAGGGAGGAACTCCTGCGCTTCCTTTCCCTTACCCTGCAGGTTTTTGCCTGCCTTTGTATTACTGTCAACCAGATCAAGTCCCACTTGATCCCGTCCCAGAGGCTCCAGTTTATTGGGGCGATCCTGGACACGACCTCTGGCATGGCTTTCCTGCCACTGGACAGGGTGGCCTCACTCCAGGCTAAGGTCAGCCTGTTGTCCAGCTGCAGGCGGGTCAGCGCAAGGTCAGTCCTTCGCCTCCTCGGGCTCATGGCAGCTGCGATTCCGACAGTCCCTAGCACTTGGCTCCACATAAGAATTTCTCAGTGGAAGCTTTGGTCTCAGTGGGATCAGCTGGTGGACGACCTAGATCAACTCATTCTGGTCTCCACTCCTATGGCTCAGGACTTGCAATGGTGGATGGTTTAGGAGAACCTTTGCCGGGGAATTCCCTTCTGTCTTTCTCCCCCCTCCCAGACGCTGACTACGGATGCCTCGGGTGAGGGTTGGGGAGCCCATCTTGGCCCTCACAGGACCCAGGGCTCCTGGTCCAAGCTCAAGAAATCTCTCCACATCAATGTGCTCGAACTTCGGGCTATGCAGTACGCTCTTCAGACTCTGCAACTGCATCTGCTTCCCGGGCACCTGCTGTCCAAACAGACAACATGTGTGTGGTCTGGTACATCAACAAACAGGGAGGAACTTGTTCTTACCCTCTTTGGAGGGAGGTAATGCGAGTTTGGGATTGGGCAGTGCAGCACAACCTTCACCTCATGGCAATTCACATCCCGGGGGTCGAGAACATGTTGGCAGACCGAATCAGTCGTTCGTCTGCTCACGCTCATGAGTGGGAACTGGATCAGGGGGTAGAAGACTATATCTTCCTATGTTGGGGAACACCACAGGTAGACCTGTTCGCATCCCCTCACAATGCAAAACTTTCCTACTTCTGCTCGCTCGCTCCAGGGCAAAGCATTTTTTAGAGAGATGCTCTGTTTCTAGACTGGAAAGGCAGATTAGTCTATGCTTTCCCTCCAATTCCCTTGATTCCGAGGGTCTTACAGAAACTCAGCTCAGAAGGAGCTCGAATGATTCTGATCGCTCCTTTCTGGCCCAGGCAAAGTTGGTTCTCTCTTCTGCAACAGTATTCAGAGGAACCTCCTCTTCCTCTTCCTCTGTCACAACTTTTGCTGACCCAGGATCAGGGGACCCTGGTCCATCTAGGCCTCAAGTCCCTTCAGTTGCACGCATGGCTCCTGCAGACGTAGCTTAAGCCCGATTCGGGGTTTCCCCCTGAGTGGCTGAGATTCTGGTGGAGGCCAGGAAATCCTCCACTAGATCTACCTATGTTATGAAATGGAAATGGTTCACTATCTGGGCCACTTCCAAAGATTTTGAGCTTTTCTCATGCTCTGTTGGGCGGCTTCTGGATTACTTGTGACACCTCTTTGATCTGGGTCTCAGTCACTCATCTTTGAAGATTCACATGGTGGCCATTTCGGCCTACCATGTCCCTTTTGCAGACAGGACATTTGCTCAGCTGGAGGTCTCTAAGACCTTCCTTAGAGGGGTCCTCCACTTGAGATCCCCTATCCGGATTCCTGCCCCCTCCTTGGGATCTGAATTTTATTCTTGAGAAGCTTACTCTGCCTCCTTTCAAGCTGGCAGCCTCTGCAGACCTGAAATTCTTCTCGTGGAAGATTCTCTTCCTCGTGGCCATTACTTCTGCTCGAAGGATTTCCGAGCTTCAGGCCCTGATGTGCAAAATCCTGTATTTGATTTTTCACAAGGAACGTGTGGCTCTACGTACCAACCCTAAGTTTCTCCCCAAGGTAGTAGAGGAATCTACGCTGAATCAATCCATAGAGTTACCTGCTTTCTTTATGCAGCACCCCAATCAAGGTGAGTACCTCTTGCACAGTCTGGATGTTCACTGGATTCTGAGATACTACACCACCAGCACGAAGGATCTCAGAAAGACTGATCAATGTTTGTCTTTTTTGCTCATAAAAGAGAAGGCAATGCTGTTTCAAGCAATGCCTGTCTAAATGGTTGGCTCATTGTATCACTTTCTGTTATGACAAGTACAACAAGACCCTGCCGGGTCAAGTCAGAGACCACTCCACCAGAGGGGTTGCTGCCCCTGTGGTTTGTTTCAAGAATGTGTCAGCGGCTGACATTTGTGCAGCCACTACTTGGACTTCTGTCCATACCTTTACGAAACATTATGGTTTGGACATTGCCTCTCACCGTAGAGCGGGCTTCGGGTTGGCTGTTCTGCAAGGTCTCCTTTCCTAAGACCTTCGCAGCCAGAGGGTCTACTCTTGAGTAGTTTTCCATCTCCCGTTGCTTCTTCTTGTTATAGACTGCTTGGAACTCAGTCCTATATGTAATTACCTACTGCAAGAGCCCTCTCAAAGTAAGATAGTACAGTTACGTAAGAACTTACCATAACAGTAGATCTTCGAGAGAGGCTCTTGCAGTAAGTCATACCTTCCTGCCCTCCATCCCCCTAAGCTTTTTCAGCTCCTTTTCCAGAATGGGAAATATCCACTTCTCTCTTGTCTCACCTTTTGGCCTTTGGCAGGAAAGAACTGGAAGGTGGGCATGGAGGACCACCCCTTTATACTGACGTCGCATGACATCGGTTACCTGACGTGGAGGCGGTCCCCTGCCAGAGACTGCTAGCTAGAAATTTTTCCGTGGGGTCCTGACGCCTGCCGGCATCAGTCCTACATGTAATTACCTACTGCAAGAGCCTCTCTCAAAGATCTACTGTTACGGTAAGTTCTTAAGTAACTGTACTTTCCAACTTCAACCAGTGTTCGAATCAGAATGTGCACTTTCATCAGAAAGCACAATAATAAAAAATTTGCTCTACTGCTAGCAGTCTGACTAGTCCCGTAAGACACTGTATTTAAACAAAGTGAATTCTGTATTTGTCCTTAAGAATCTAAGATGGAAAGGCTACAAGCACTTTGAAAGGTTGCAGTGCTCATGCCAGCTATACTGTTCCTTTGAGTAATCTCTTGAGTGGTTAGTCAGCAGTATATGATGTATTTGCCTGGGTCGGCAGGTGTGCTGCGCTTCCTGCATTTAAAATCAAAGTATTAAATCATATGAGATGATTTTAATACTTTTGTGTGATCTTAAAGGCAGGAAACGCAGCAAACCTGCCTAACCAAGCAAAGATACTGTTTGAGTGCTGACCACACAAAAATAGCTTTACATAGCATTATGCAATAGTTTTTACTAAATGTAGTACTTTTGTTTGAGCCAGGTTGGAATTTTCTTTTCTCTATGGAGGAAACTTTTTAAATATACTTAATCTGTTGTACCAGCATGTTTACAGATTATGTGTATATATGTAATATTTTTTTGGTCTGCTTTGTCTGATATGAGGTATGTAGTTCTGGTGACAAGTCTCCTATCTCTTTTTAACAATGTAACCCCCCTGCAAATGGGGGTTCCCAAAAGACTTCCAGGAGCTTGCTTGAATGCTCCAAGCCTGAATGGTGTTTGGCATTTAAGCCATTTATCAGTGAGTGTTTTTAGAGCCTCTGGTACTGTCTCTTTAAGAGCTGTCTGCTTGCAGACATAATTAGTTTGTATGGGGGGACTGTGTGCTTCTCTGTTTGAGTACCACTCGAGCTGCTGCCAATTCACTCTATTTTTGCAGTCACTAGGAGTGCAGGGGGGAACCTATCTGAAGGATGTGGCTGTTTGCCAGAAATCATGTAGAGTAATGATGAAAATGCAGTTTGTCTAACCTGCTTTCTTTGTAGTCAGAACTGTGTCTGCCTAGTTCCCCATTCTGGTTTTGAACTGCTGAACTGGACCAATCAGTGTGGGGTAAGCTAGCTCTAAAATGGTGCCTTGGACGAATCAGAACTTGGACTCATAATCTGAGCCAGCCACAAGAGGATTGCATGGGCAGTGACTCTGGGAGATGTAGTTTAGACTTAGCGCCTTTTGGACCAACAGCAGCAGTCTATTGTGAGTGACAGCCAATCCAGTCAAGAACTGGGAGGAACTAAAGGAAGTGCCGGTTTTGTCTGTTGGAGTTTCAGTTTTAGATCTGGCAGTGAAGGGAAAGAAACCTGTGCTCCTTCAGTGCACAGTTTCAGTCAAAAACGTGTGTAAGGCCCAGAGTTCCAGTCTGCAGCTTGTGTAACTGCTTGTTAGGACTGAATCGTCCTGTGAAAAGAATCAAAGGATCTCTGAAGAGTAGAAACCAGGCTCACCCTGTAGAAGACTGGAGAAATTGTTGAATTGCACTCGGTCTGTCAGGAACTGAATCTGCTGTGTGTTCTCCCGGGTATTGTGCAGTAATTGCGATCGGGATAGAGAAGCAGCCTGCCTGGTATAGTACTTTCTTTTTTTACCATATAAATGTGTGAAGAGTCTCGTGGAGCTCAAAAGTAGCCCTGCTGATGTTGAAGGACCCTATCTTGTTTGGAGGTCGTGAGTACTAATTCAGGGTCGCCCCTGTTGAATTGCCACATTAAATCCAAAGGAATCACTGTACTGCTGACTGTTTAGCTAATTTTTCTTTTCACTGTGTGAAAGGGCCCTACCAGCTGCCACGGTTTGGACTAGCCACTAGGGCTTGGGTACCCAGGGACAGTAACTGGTAGGGATAGGCCTTGCACAGAGCCATAAGTAGATAGTAAAGTGATAAGCTAATTAACCTGATTTCCCCTGTCCTTGTTATATCCCCTAAATAAATCAGAGCTGCTTGTTTCAGCAAAGTTATACTGCCTGAGGTATTTGTCTATGTTAAAGTACTGTACTGTGATTGTTGCACTGTATCTTATTTCACAGGAGGTCCCAGTGCGGAACCAGACCTGGGGAAAGTGTATACTGTGAAGGTAATTCTGATATATTGTGCGGGCCACTAGTGGGAAGGAAGGGCTGCAGTGTCCCAGAGGGCTGTGACCAAGTTAGTTTAACTATTGCAAACCCTGACCTCTGGGTGGAGGCACCCGCCATTGGATCCAGGCCCCTCAACCTGTTAGTGGCAAATCAGGCAGGGGTAGTAGCCCCTGGGATAACGCCATCTAGGGGTTACATCTTGGAGGCTCACCGCTGGGATTGTGTGTCCTCTAGTGGCCATAATTATGAACCACTGTTAAGAAAAAAATGGGTACCCCGACAGAAGTGTCTGTGCACCGGCTGGTGGAGTGGTGTACTGGGGAGGAGATTGACCCCCAAAATGCTATGCTTATCCTGGACATCCCCCTGGGTATCAATACGGACACTGTACAGGAGTACTTTCCAAGGTGGAAGGTTTACAAAACCCTGTGGTGGTGGGTCGGCATGCTAATCTGCTCACCCACACTTTCCTGGCCCTAGTAGAGTTTAAGGATCCCATAGATAGCTCCAAAGTGCCACAGACCATTACCCCAGAGGGAGCCCTCACTGCCTGGAGAGTGATAACTAAGTACAGTAAAGACCTGGGGGAATGAGCCCCCAACACTGTCTGAAACTTTTGAGGAGAAATTTGCTAAATGGTTGCTGGGGGAAGGGAAAACTGTGGAGGACTTGAAGAAACTATTCTTGCCACCTGGGGGTGTTCCTCCCCCAACACCCTCTCCCGCTCCAGTACCCGTAATGGTGGCTAAACCAATGCAGACTCCTATTTCTGCACCTGCCATTAGTCACGACTCTTACCGAAGGTTGAGGATCTTCTCTGGCACCCTCCCCACCCCCCAAGGGGAGGATGACTGGGAGACCTGGATAGACTATGTTGCCCCCAAGTGCTAGAATGGCAATGCCGGGAAGCCGGCGAAAGACGGTTAGTGAGAGCCTCGAGGTCCTGCCCTGGCTACCATCCATGCTAAACGGGCCAGTAACCTGAAGTGACTGCACAGGCCTATCTTGAGGCCTTGGAGAATGTGATGGAGCCAGATTCTGATGAAGACCTATGGTGGAAGTAGAGATGCACAACAGTACCAAGGGAGTTGTTGTCTGTGTATGTATCTCAGCTGGAAAATTGTTACAAGAATGCCTCAGAAAGGGTAGTTTGCCAGCGATTGAACTGGACCGAACCAGGCTGGACAGGATCCTTAAGTCTGCCCCCTTCTCAGAACTGCTGTTGCTTCAGTTACGCCTGGCAGATCGACTGGAATCCCCACCCTCCTATGATGAGTTAATGAGAGAAATTCGAGGAGTTGAGAAAAGGTGACCTCGGGAGGGACCTGCACCAATAGCTGCGGCTACGACCCGAGTGACTGAGGGTGACCCATCAAGTGAAGTTCAGGGGCAGAGGTTGGCAGTAAATGAGTGCTCTGGCAAGGAAAAAGATATGCCACAATGGGGCAAACTGTTGAGAGAGATCCGGGAATTCAAAAACAGTCCCTTTATGAAGGCCACGCCTGCAAGTACGGGCCCTGACCTATATCCGACTGCATCTGCTATGGGGTGGGGTACCCACCCATGTATCTCCTGCTGATAACAGCTCCAAACTCAATTCCTTGACCATGGAAGTGGAGAAACTGACGAGATGTCTCCAAATGCTTATCCGCGCAGACAGAGATGGCACCCAGGTTTCCAGTTAGTAATACCCGCCCTGGCTCCCAGTGTGGCGCCTCGGCCAGCTCAAACTCCAGAAAGTATGTTTTGCTATAATTGTGGGAAAGATGGGCACATGAAAGGGAATGCCAGTCCCCAAAGACACTGACAAAGTTGCATATAGGCTACAAGGAGAGCTTGGAGAACAAATCAGTGGTTAAGAGGTGCCGACATGATCCCAGTGAGGGCACCAAAATGCTAATTCACGTCCTTTTGTTGCAAGGTCAGTTGCCCAGGCCCCACTACCGCCTCTCCAGACTGGTCCAGAATAGTGGGTCCCTCCATGGAGACCACTGTAAAGGTGAATGGAGTGTCTACAAGAGCTGTATTAGACAGTGGCTCCCAAGTGACAATTATGTTCCAAGATTGGTATCAGAAGCATTTGTCAGACGTACCCTTACAACCATTAGAAGGACTGCATGTATGGGGGTTAAGTGAGAAGGCCTACCCTATTCCGGTATATCCGAATTTGGCTGTCTTTCCCACCTCCGTGGCTGGAGTGGCTGAACAAGTAGAGACCCTAGCCTTAGTGTGTCCCCCACTGGACTGTATGATGGTGTCCCTTTGTTGATTGGAACAAATGCTCATATGTTCGGAAGGCTGGCACAGTTGTGTTATGAAAAACAGGGGTGAAGACTAGTAGAGCTTTAAGAGTTCGGCTTTAATTAAGAAGGCTATGAGGCACAGAGAGATGCTGAAAAACAGAACCAGAGGAACGGTTGGAATTGTATGGAAGAAGGATCCTGAGTCTCTGATCCTGGCGCAAATGCCCAGTGTACCTTACAGGGAGAGGTCCATATCAGAAAGGATGTTAAGAATAAAATATTAATGTTGGATGCACCAGGCAATGGAAAATTGCCAGAGGGACTGCTGGTCAAGCCTAGTATTTTGCCCACTAGAGCCCATGCTTATGCCAGAAGGGTAATGGTCCAAGTTCATAATGTGTCTGAAAGAGACATTCGAGTAAATAGAGGTTGCATCCTGGCTAATGTGCATTGTGCAGATACTGCAGTGCTACCCAGCAGCAAGAGTTCAAGGAAGAATGACAGAGTAACGCCTGACTTGTTTGATTCGGACTCCCGCTGCCAGCTGAATGGAAAGTGAGGATCAGTGAGAAGCTTGCCCAGAGAGACCAGGTGTTTTCTTTAAAGGAATGGGACATAGGATGCATGCAAGGAGCTGAGCACAATATCCGGCTGCATGACGAAAGACCATTTACGTGAGAGGTCTCGACGCCTGGCACCTGCTGACATAGATGATGTGAGACGGCATCTGCAAGAGATGTTAGCTGCTGGTGTAATACAAGAATCCAGAAGCCCTTATGCTTCCCCATTGTGGTAGTGAGGAAAAGAATGGGACAGTAAGGATGTGTGTGGATTATAGCACCTTAAACCGGCGGACTATCCCTGATCAGTACACAATGCCCCGCATTCAGGATGCTTTGGACTGCCTAAACGGGAGCAAGTGGTTCTCTGTGTTGGATCTCCGCAGTGGGTACAACCAGATCCCGATGGCCCCAGAGGACCGTGAGAAGACAGCCTTTATCTGTCTGCTTGGCTTCTATGAATTCATGAGGATGCCTCAAGGGATTTCAGGTGCCCCAGCCACTTTTCAACGATTGATGGAGCGTGCAGTGGGGGACATGAACTTACTAGAGTGCCTGGTATACCTAGATGATGTTATTGTGTTTGGCAGCTCACTGGAGGAACATGAGGCAGATTATTTAAGGTATTGGACCGACTGGAGGACTTTGGCCTTAAACTGTCCATTGATAAGTGTCAATTCTTTCAAACATCAGTAAAGTATGTGGGACACATAGTATCCACCGAGGGAATAGAGACCGACCCAAGTAAAGTCGAGGCCTTGACCACCTGGCCACAGCCCAAAAATCTAAAAGAACTGCAAAGATTCCTGGGATTCTGTGGTTATTATCGACGTTTCATCAAGGACTATTCAAGAGTGATCCGCCCTTTACTTAACCTTACTCAAGGGTATCCCCCAACCCACAAAAAATACCAAAAGTCAGCGTCCCTCAAGACTGAAAGAGTGTATTTTCGTCTGAGTGAAGTATTTGGGGCCCGCTGGACTCCTGATTGTGAGACTGCTTTTCATGAGATCATATATCAACTTACCCATGCTCCAGTGCTGGCCTATGCCGATCCAAGAAAACCTTACGTCCTGCACACTGATGCTAGCTTGCAAGGGTTGGGGGCTGTGTTGTACCAAGAGCATGAGAATGGCCTGAGACCAGTGGCCTTTGCCAGTAGAAGCCTGACGCCATCCGAAAAGAACTATCCTGTACATAAGTTAGAGTTCCTAGCTTTGAAGTGGGCTATTGTTGACCAATTCCATGAGTACTTGTATGGGGCTAAAATACCAGTAAAAACTGACAATAATCCTTTAATCTATGTGCAGACCTCAGCTAAGTTGGATGCCACTGGCCATAGGTGGCTTTCTGCATTATCTAGATACGACTATGCTCTCGAATACCGAGCAGGTCTGAACCACATAGATGCTGACGCTCTCTCCCGGAGGCCTGTTCCCCAGAATGATTGGGTCCGATTGGCAGAACCTGACATTCGGGCACTCTGCTGAAGTTTGACAGGGAGGAACAAATGTCCACGGATGCAGTGGACTGCATGGTGGATTGCTTGGGACCCTCTGAAATTGCATACCTGCTGCTTTTGCCACTTTCTGCAATAGACATTGGTGCACTGCCTCAGCTGGACAATGACAGTATTGCCGGGCTCAATCGCGATCCCATGATCAAAAGCAGCTTTAGAAGCCCTCTATGCAGGAAAAGATGTGTCCAAATTACGCTCCACTGATTTGAGAACTGCACTGTTATACAAAGAAGGTCCTAAGTTGAAACTGATCAATAAACTGTTACACAGAGAAACAGTAGACAGAGGGGACAAGTAGACAAACAACAACTAGTGCTGCCCACTGCCTTCGAGACTCAGTATTGAGGTCCTTGCACAACCACATGGGGCACCTTAGTATAGACAGAATACTTGACTTGGTGAGATCAGATTCTATTGGCCTAAGATGGGGGCTGATGTGGAGCAACACATTGAACTTGTGATGCAAGCTGCTTAGAGAAAGCTTTGCCCCAGAGGGCTGCCCCCTGTTAACATCACCACCAGTGCACCCATGGAGCTGGTCTGTATTGATTTTCTGAGTTTGGAGTCAGATCAAAGAAATATCAGTAATGTGCTGGTGGTCACTGACCATTTCACAAGATATACCCAAGCTTTCCACCAAAGACCAGAAAGCATCCACTGTGGACAAAGTACTTGTAGAAAACTTTTTGTTCACTATGGGGCTCCACAAGAATCCATTCTGATCAAGGAGAGACTTTGAGAGTCGTCTGATCAAAGAGATGCTTTTCTCTGTGGGGAGTCGCGAGGTCCAGAACCACTCCATTACCACCCCAGGGGACCCACAGCCTGAGCGTTTCAACAGCACTTTGCTAGATATGCTGGCACCCTGCACCCAAAGGACAAGCCTAGATGGAGCCAACAAATTAGCACCTGGTACATGCTTATAACTGCACCAAAGTGATGCCACTGGGTTCTCCCCTACCACCTGATGTTTGGAAGAGAAGCTCGACTACCAGTAGATGTGTGTTTTGGGGTCTCTCCTGATGGGGTTCAAGCTGACAACTATTTACAGTATGTGCAAAAGTTAAAGGCCCAGCTAACTCATGCGTACCAACTGGCTCAAACCATGGCTGCCAAAAGAAATCTGGCCAACAAAGAGCGGTATGATAAAAGGTGAAAGCACAGGAACTCCAGGAGGAGATCGGGTGTGCTAAGAAATCTGGGACTGCATGGCAAACACAAGATTGCTGACAGATGGCACCATCTCCCTCACATTGTAGTGGGCAAACTAGATGATCTGCCAGTGTACAAAGTAAGGCCTGAGAACAATTCAAAAGATGTAAAAACAATGCATAGAAATAATTTACTGCCCATTGGACAAATCCTGATTGAGTCTGAGCCCCCAGAAGATGCCCCCTCTGGACCAGTGACTAGAGCTGCTGCTAAGAAAAGATCAAGGAAGTCTGCACCTACAGAAGCAGAGTTAAAGTGTTCTCCTGCACGAGTCCCAGTTGAGCATGACTGTCAGTCCATATCGGAAGAAAGTGAGAGTGACTTTGAATACTACCCTTCTTACGAACTGAGTCATTTGTTTCAGGGCAATCCCCTAGTCAATACTGGAGCCAAGCTGGGCCTTCTTGACTGTCTAAGCCCCAGCTTCGTCCCTGGAGCCAATGCTCCCAGAAAGTGAAGTGCAAAGCATCACATCAGAGGAAATGGAATCATTGTGCATGGTTGAACTGTTTGAGCTTTCAGGGAGGAAAATGATGGAGTGGGTCAGACTGGTGATACACCAGAACAAGAAGAATTTTGAGTGCCCTGACAGTCCTGCCAGTGTCCGAAAGCTCTCAATGCCCAGCCAAATGTTGTGGACTCAGAAACTGTAACTCCTGGAGCTGAAAAGCCCCAAGTTCTAGCCTCTCTACCCCATGGAGACTCTGACAAGTGAGGACAATGCTGAAAATGAGGCTCAGGTGCAGAGACTGTAACAGTTCCCCTAGAAAGACTGGTCGAGCTGTAAAGCCTGTGGTGCACCTCAGTTATGATTCACTTGGGAGGCCTGTGGACTTGCCTCTCAATGTTGTCCATAAAGGAGTGTATGTGTCCCCGAGCTCATTGCCCAAACTGAGCATCAGTGCTAACTCCAAGTTACTTGTGTTGCCCTCTAAGTATGGTGCTCTTGCCCCATCCAGCCCCAAGGTAACAGATAGGGAAGGGCCCCCTCTCTTCAGGTTTCATGTACAAGAGGTAATAACTTGAGTTATGGTACAATGTGTAGTAATACTATGTAAAGTGGCATACTGCAATGTTTCAGAAATGTGTTCTTGGTAAAATGATATATTGACTGATGATTACATGTGTGAGCCTAATGCAAATGTATATGGTTGCAGTTAAAACTTATGGGGTACTTGCTTGTGTGGACGTCAAGCTTTCCCAAACCAGGAAGGGTGTAACCCCCTGCAAATGGGGGTTCCCAAAAGACTTCAGGAGCTTGCTTGAATGCTCCAAGCCTGAATGGTGTTTGGCATTTTAAGCCATTTATCAGTGAGTGTTTTAGAGCCTCTGGTACTGTCTCTTTAAGAGCTGTCTGCTTGCAGACATAATTAGATTGTATGGGGGACTGTGTGCTTCTCTGTTTGAGTACCACTCGAGCTGCTGCCAATTCACTCTATTTTGCAGTCACTAGGGTGCAGGGGAACCTATCTGAAGGATGTGGCTGTTTGCCGGAAATCGTGTAGAGTAATGATGAAATAGCAGTTTGTCTAACCTGCTTTCTTTGCAGTCAGAACTGTGTCTGCCTAGTTCCCCATTCTGGTTTTGAACTGCTGAACTGGACCAATCAGTGTGGGGTAAGCTAGCTCTAAAATGGTGCCTTGGACGAATCAGAACTTGGACTCATAATCTGAGCCAGCCACAAGAGGATTGCATGGGCAGTGACTCTGGGAGATGTAGTTTAGACTTAGGTGCCTTTTTGGACCAACAGCAGCAGTCTATTGTGAGTGACAGCCAATCCAGTCAAGAACTGGGAGGAACTAAAAGGAAGTACCCGGTTTTGTCTGTTGGAGTTTCAGTTTTAGATCTGGCAGTGAAGGGGAAAGAAACCCTGTGCTCCTTCAGTGCACAGTTTCAGTCAAAAACGTGGTATAAGGCCCAGAGTTCCGGTCAGCAGCTTGTGTAACTGCTTGTTAGGACCCGAATCCGTCCTGTGAAAAGAATCAAGGATCTCTGAAGAGTAGAAACCAGGCTCACCCTGTAGAAGACTGAAGAAATTGTTGAATTACTTTCGGTCTGTCAGGAACTGAATCTGCTGTGTGTTCTCCGGGTATTGTGCAGTAATTGCGATCGGGATAGAGAAGCAGCCTGCCTGGTATAGTACTTTCTTTTTTTTTACCATATAAATGTGAAGAGTCTCGTGGAGCTCAAAAGTAGCCCTGCTGGCGTTGAAGGACCCTATCTTGTTTGGAGGTCGTGAGTACTAATTCAGGTGCGCCCCCTGTTGAATTGCCACATTAAATCCAAATGGAATCACTGTACTGCTGACTGTTTAAGCTAATTTTCTTTCACTGTGTGAAAGGGCCCCTACCAGCTACCCACGGTTGGGACTAGCCACTAGGGCTTGGGTACCCAGGGACAGTAACTGGTATGGATAGGCCTGTGCACAGAGCCATAGGTAGATAGTAAAGTGATAAGCTAATTAACCTGATTTCTCCTGTCCTTGTTATATCCCCCTAAATAAATCAGAGCTGCTTGTTTCAGCAAAGTTATACTGCCTGAGGTATTTGTCTATGTTAAAGTACTGTACTGTGATTGTTGCACTGTATCTTATTTCACAGGAGGTCCCAGTGCGGAACCAGACCTGGGGAAAGTGTATACTGTGAAGGTAATTCTGATATATTGTGTGGGCCACTAGTGGGAAGAAAGGGGGGTTGCAGCGTCCCAGAGGGCTGTGACCAAGTTAGTTTAACTATTGCAAACCCTGACCTCTGGGTGGAGGCACCCGCCATTGGATCCAGGCCCCTCAACCTGTTAGTGGCAAATCAGGCAGGGGTAGTAGCCCCTGGGATAACGCCATCTAGGGGTTACAACAAGTAAGTGGTCACTGACACCAACCCCCACAGAACATTCAAATTTATAATCAGCAGGGCCACCCAAGCTTTTCACATATTTGAGTCGAAATCCATGCAGATTTTGGAGGAGCCTGCAAGGTATCGCAGCAGGCGGGGCTTTGTCTGGGGGTATGGCCAGAGGCACCTGAACAACAATAGGGACCCAGGTAGGACTGCCCAGAAGGGGCTGGGGGGAGGATAGGGTTCCCAGGGGGAGGGAGCTTGTGGCCAGGGGCAGGGAGGAGCCAGGCCTCTTAAGAGGAGCTGCACAGGAGGAATTCTTCCTCACTCCTCCTTGTCCCAGGTCGCAAGCAGAAAAGGAAACCAGGATCAGCAAACACCAACTGCTCCAGAGGTAAGGCTTGGTCTGGGGCCTAGAGACCGCATGGCCTAAGGTAGGCATGTTGGAGCTGGTGGCTTCCACCTTGCTGGCTTAGGGCAGTGTAACAAATGGTACTGATGTTGGGGAATGAGGTAATTTAGCAGCTTAGTCATTCCTGTGGTCCTCTGTAGTATTCATAAATAGGGTTACCACCTTTTAAGAAGCCCAAAGTGGGACATTTCTTACTGAAACATGATTGTTTGCAGGACAATATGTAATCTCAATCAATGCAACAGACTTGTTTTATCTAAATAATCAGAATTAAGACTATGTGTCGTAGTGTTTTAGCTGTTTCTAGTGTTCCTTATCAATTTAAGGTAATTTAGTTAAGGTATTTTATTGTCATAGCACCAACAGCAAACAAGAAGTAAGGGCTTGGATTGGGCCTGTAGGCCGCATGGCCTGGTGGCGGATGAGGCCTAGAGCTTAGGTCTGGGATACCTTGCAGGCCCCTCCAGCTGACCAACTGTAAGAAAGAAAGCAAGTTGTTTATTGTGAAATATTTAGGGTAAAAGTTCACTTGACTACCACTTTTAGAATCAAGCAATTCATGTGCTGGCTGCAGCCTAGAGGTGGGGTAATTGGCATTATGGGTAGTTGCTGTACCCATACCTGGGTGCAGACTTAAGAGTTTCTCAGAGTTTAATGGATGCAAAAAAAAACCAACAAAAAAACCCTTTTGCTTGCTTCTCTGTGGAACTTGGTGCATGCAGTAAACTGGGGATTGAGTCCCACTACCTTCACTTGCATGGGGTGTGACTGGGGGCAGGTCACTCGTCCTCTCGCCCCAGCCTTTTCAGAGATTCCCATTCTGGGCCAGGTTAGCCACCCTGCGGTGGCCCAGAGGATCCATGGCTAGAGCAGCTGGCCGGGCGACCAACTCACCGGATGGCCTCCCACGGTAAGGCCTGATGTGCACCCCTCTCCTTCCGCCAGGCTCCCGTTTGCTGAGCCATCCGTTTTTTTTTGCAGCTGGGCTAAGAGCAGGTGGCTGTGAGAGATGGCCACCAGCCTGTATGGCTGCATCGGGGAAAAGAAAAAAAAAAGACAGAGCAGGCACGTAGTGGGGCTTCAATGGCTCAAATGCGAGATTGCCTGGCTTGGTCTGATGGCCGCATGGGTGGGAGCAAGTTCTTCAGGTGCCCCAGTGCAGCACATTAATTAAGAATGAAGCGGGCCTCCTTACAGCGCTCCCAGGTCACACTGATATGCTAGCTTTCAGCCTACAGGCCCATCCCAGCCAGAAACCCTCGTGGTCTTCACCCCCCATCACAACAAGCTAGTGGGCTTACCTGGGAGCCGGAGCTGGTCAGTTCTTGGCAGGTCTCTCGTCACGGAGCAGGCCCCCTGGCAGTCCTCGGAGTGGGGGGTCT
The DNA here is from genome assembly GCA_016271365.2 of Neoceratodus forsteri. Taxonomy (NCBI): domain Eukaryota; kingdom Metazoa; phylum Chordata; order Ceratodontiformes; family Ceratodontidae; genus Neoceratodus; species Neoceratodus forsteri. The sequence continues at coordinate 260,820,928 of CM057452.1, read as the reverse complement.
TTTCCTCTCCTCTGGGATGTGGTAGCAGTGGCGGAGGGGGTAGGCATTGGTGCCTGTGGCAGTATGCTGGGTTGCACTTTGAGCGGGCATGAAGCGGCCAGCAGAGGCCCAATGGTGCCAGAAGCGCCCCCTCGATCCCCCATGCATCCACCCAGGCTGGGTTGTGATAACCAGAAGGTACGAGCTTTCAGCACGCCAAGTATCGGGCATAGTATTCCGCCACCATCCTGTTGTCCATGGCGTGGGTATGTTCTGCATCCAGCTGGGTGTCACAGGGTAGACTCTTACTGTAAAATGGGGTAACCCAAGCCCCCCAAGCCTGATGATGTGGGCAGACAGCATGGGGAAACAGAGGCGACTATGGAGGTCCCCTTCCACATTGGGGGAGGCTGGTCACGCTAGGATTGGTGACATGCCTGCACACTGTCTGGACAGTCACTATCTTGGGGATGGCGTAGGGCAGCCACCGAGCAGAACAGCAGCGTGAATGTGCACATTTAAAAGAAAATAGGCACAATAATGAAAGACCGCTGCGGGGGCGATAGGGCTCTGCGCATGCGCAGTGGCAATCCTATATAGTTCAACAATGCTGAATGGGTGACTGTAATTATGATTCACAGTTTAAATGAAGTGATGCCAGGGGTTCCTCTGGTGTAGGGAACAAGGCCCAGTAGTTGAATAAAGCAGAATGTGTTACAAGGGGCACCTTCTCGGTGTGGAACAGCAGAACATAGGGGAGGAAAGGTATCGGTGAAAAAAAAAAAAATAGTAGGAAAAGGCAGGTAGTTGGTGAAGTAAAAGCTAAAAAAAAAAAAAAAGATTTCACTATCAAGCATGCCTCTGTCATCAGCCTGCTCTGCTCATTTGGTGGCAATGCAATAAATGGTGGATTCTGGTAGCATGTGAGGTGTGACCTTTTCTGTCCAAACTGTTGCCTTGACAGAGGTTTCAGTGGCACTTTGGGGCCAGAGAGGATATCAGGGCAGCCAACTTGGCTTACAAGGGATGGCGACTCTTGTGGCCAGTAGCCAGTGAGTCCCAGAGGGGGCCAAAATAAAAATGCTTCTTAACATGTTCCAGGGTCAATGACTCATGTTGTGTGTGGCAGCATCAGCTTAAGCAGGGGAGCGTGGCCATGATTTGTTGGACTACAGAGTACGAGCAGCATATTGTGAACATGAATGGAGGCCTGGAACATCAGCTGGCTGCCCTCGTCCAAGGCAAGGGTAAGGCATGGTGGGAGGCACTGTTCAGGGATCAGGGCAAAGGGGGGGGTGCAGGCCCTTCAGGACTCCTGTCCCCGCCAGAACCCAAGAACCCGAAGGAGACCAACCCGGGGAAGCAGCTGGTAAACCTGACAATGCTGACCCTGTCGGCTGAACCTGAGACTCAGGTGGGGGGGCCGGGCACGCTGGGGCAAGAGCCAGAGAAGCTGAAGCCCATTCCGGATGAGACATCGGTGCCCCCTCCTCCTCAGAAAAAGCCACATAGGAAGAGGGTCGATCAAGGAGCAGCGGCAGTGGACCAAGGAGCAGGTATGCCTGAGTTACAGACATGGTGACATTAACACCCATAAGCCTGGGCCTGCCAGGGGACCATATACTGGGCCAGCAAGCACCACCGGTGGTGAGCTGGTGGACTCCTGAGCAACTGGGGTATAGTCAACCGTCCTGCCACAAGCGAACTCCTCATCTGGGAGTAACAGGTCATGGGTCCCACAGCAGATAGCCCTCAGGGGTTGGGTCAGTCAGCCCACAGCAGGACTTGGAAGCATGGCCATGGTGATACCCAAGGGTTGGGAGAGCCTAGCATAGGGCCACCGGTGAGCAACCCGGGCCAATCAGGGGTGGAGCGGAAGCTTGACTGGCTGCTGGAATTACTGGCAGACCAGAATAGGGCTCAGCCAGGAGTGGTCCAGGCGGCCACGGCCATAGCAGGGATCAGGGATGCTGGAGCTGGTGTGGCATCAGCGCCACCACCAATGCCAGGGCAACAAGAGGTAGGGAGCTTCTTATCCCCGGCAGAACCCACTGGGTCCCACTTGCCAGAGAAGGTGAGGCAACAAATAATCAACAGAGAATACGTTGACATCTTTGCCCTTCTGAATCGTCCAAAAGAGCTGGAAAAAGAAAGAAAGGACAAGGAAGGTGATGATGGGGTTGAACAGAAGTGAAAAGCAACTGTGCGGCGGACATAGGAGAACTGGGCCGCAGGCTTTACAATTTATGCAGGAATCCTCACCCAGGGCAGCCCAGGGAAAGCTGATGGGCTGTGTGTGTATACTTTAATAGAGTAATGACCATGCACGCTAGTAAGTCAGGTGGGAGGTGGTTAGAATATGACGAGGAGTATCAGAGGAGAAAGCAGACGGACACAGCGTGGTCATGGCAGTCTTGGACCTCCCGCTGCTGTGGACGATCGACTTCAGGGAGGGGTTCAACATTCAGACAGCAGTCTTCTGGTGAGGCACCTATGGGTTGTACAAAAGGACACCATAGAATCCGGGTCATGGCAGCAATGCGTGAGGACCTAGGCATTTGGCGGACATTTCTGCAATGCTTCAATGGGGTATCGATGTGGCCAGTTCCAGTGTCCAGCGAGGAATTGGAACTCTTCACAGATGCCTCTGGGGATCTGGGCTTTGGGGCTTACTTGCAAGGTAAATGGTGTGCAGGGCAGTGGCCTCCAGAGTGGATCGGACAAGGTGTTACGAGACAGATAATGGTGATGGAATTCTTTCCCATTGTCATGGCATTGATGATCTGGGGGGATGTGCTGAGGGACAAGCACATCATATTCAGATCTGACAACACCGGAGTGGGGTATTCAATCAACAAACAGTTGGGGGGCAAGGGCCTGATGGGTAACCTCATGCGGGGTTTGTCCTCAAGGGTCTGATGTTGAATATTACCGTTAAGGCAGTGCACATACCAGGTATTGAAAATGGCATCGCTGATGCTCTTTCTCGTTTACAGTGGCAGAGGTTCCGAGAATTGGCACCAGCAGCAGACTGACAGCCCAGGGAAGTCCCACCATTCCTATGGGAGTTGATAACGCAGAGGTCTGGGAGTTGATAGAGAATGCCCTGGTATCTAGGACGTGACTAGTGTACCGGGGGGGCAACAGTTTTCTGGAAGTGCAATACACACGGGGGTGGGCAGCGACATGGCCAATCCCAGTGTCACAGCTGTGCAAATACGTATTGCTCAGAAAACAGGCAGGGGCCACCCGGGCAACAGTCGAGCGTGACATGGCTGGCATTGCCTGGTTCCAGAAAGCTAGGGGCTTCTCTGACTCAACAAAGGCATTTGCCCTCTAGAAGATGCTGAGAGGCTGGGTGCAGGCTGCCCCGAGGGGTACGAACAACAGACGCTCTATCAGCCCTACCATATTCAAGTAGATCTGGGACGAGTTGCCTAAGGTATGCTCATCCCCCGATGAGACAAGGCTGTCCTGAACAGCGTACTTGGTAGCATTTTGTGGGGCATTCCTGGTGTCAGAGCTCATGCAGCCCAGTAAGGCTACTGGGAAACCATTAGTGCTGGCAGAGACTGATGTAGAGATCACAACATTGGGAGTCTTTGTTCACATCCGAAAGAGCAAGATGGACCAGCTTCCCATGGGCGGTGGTGCCGACTAGCGGCACCCCACGGGCTCCAGTGGGAAGTGGGAGTATGGGTACAGGATTATATAACTCGCTGCCTGGCAGTGGGGGGGGCCTTCTTCCATCATGGGGGTGGGGGCCCCCTAACAGTGTACCACTTTAGGCACATGTTGCAGAAGACCTTGCGACAGCTGGGCATCCTGGCAGAACACTACAACATGCACTCCTTTAGGATTGACACAGCATCACATGCCAGGGCAGAGGGCTTAGCAGATGGGGCAATACAGACGTTGGGTAGATGGAAGTCACAGGCTTTTGAAAGATACATAAGACCACATATGTTATAACTCTCTCTTGCTTTGTTTGGACAGGTGCTGCGGCCCAAGCAGAGCAGATCTGGATTTGTGGCCACTCATTCATCCATTGGGCGGCCCTCAGGGCGAGGCAGTATCCCGGAGGAGAAAACCTGTTCCTGGCACCCAAGAGGGCAGAGGTGCATTGGTTGGGACAGTGCGGGCTGCGATGGAATGAGTTAATAGCAACACTACAAGAAAAAGCCCAGGAGAGGTTGTAGCCAAATGTTTTAGTCATTCATTTAGAAGGAAATGATCTAGGGGTTATGCATGTGAGAGAGCTTAAAGAGAGGGTCAGGCAGGACCTGGCAAGAGTGAAGCAATGGTGGCCCCAGGTGCATATAATTTGGCCTGATACGGTGCAGCAGCAGCAGTGGCGGCACGCCCGGAATATTAGGGCAATAGAAAAGGTGCGCCGGCTGCAGAACGTAGCCATGAGACCAATTATGGACTCCATGTGGGGGTCCATAGCAACGCACCTGGGAGTGACTATAAAAACAAAAGCCTGATATGTATAGAAGGGATGGTGTACATCTATCGGAGGAAGGATTAGATCTGTTTTTGAAAGCCTACAATGGGCAGTGGCAAGAGTATTAGCGTGAGGTGCTTGTGGGGGGTGAGTTGGTGAGAACTTACCTTGTGGCGGCTTGGTAGTCTTGGAACGCTGTGGGAGGGGGTAACAGGGGATCACATGTCTTGACCTGCCAGATCTCCCTGAGGCTGACAGGAGGGCAGGCCTGACGGATGGAGTCTGGAGGGCACCCTCTTGGGGCAGTGTCCCGTGGCATGGTGGATCCTCAGATGGGGGAGGAGCTAGCCACAGCCGGTCACAGACCCATCCCTCATACCCCGGAGGTTGTTGTCCCTCGCGGGGTCCTGGTTGATGTTAAGGCAGCCCTCTCCTGGGAGGGAGGGTCAACCATCAATGATCTAGTGCTCCATGGTGAGCTAGATTCCTTCCAAGGCTACCTAGCTGCGCACAGCATGCTGAAGCGAATGTATATATGGATAATTGGTTTTATTAATAAACACATGGCTGTGGCCATTTCTCCAATGCCCGTTGTTGAGACAGTTTGTTCAGGTGAAGAAGGCTTATGCCCTCAAAAGACAATGGAGGAGCCTGCAAGGTATCGCAACAGGCAGGGCTTTGTCTGGGGGCATGGCCGGAGACATCTGAACAACAATAGAGACCCAGGTAGGACTGCCCAGAAGGGGCTGGGCGGGGGAGGATAGGGTTCCCAGGGGGAAGAGAGCTTGTGGCCAGGGACAGGGAGGAGCCAGGCCCCTTATGAGGAGCTGCACAGGAGGAATTCTTCCTCAATCCTCCTTGTCCCAGGTCGCATCCCACCCAAACCTCACCCTTGTAAAAGCAGGGGGGAACATGGGGGGGTATAGGGAACTTACTGTCCCACTAAGGGGGATCGCCTTAGGGGTTGAGAAGGAATTTCCCATTTTTTTCCCACCAGGTTTTCCAGGTTTTTGCCTTCTCCAGCAAGGGGGGAGTCATTCTAGTTAGAGTAAGCTAGGGAGCAGATAGGTAGGTGTCACAGTCATGAACCTTTGTAAGTGGCGGCTTGGTAGTCTTGGAACACTGTGGGAGGGGGTAACAGGGGATCACGTATCTTGACCAGCCAGATCTCCCTGAGGCTGACAGGAGGGTGGGCCTTACAGATGGAGTGCGGAGGGCACCCTCTTCGGGCAGAGTCCCACGGCATGGTGGATCCTCTGATAGGGGAGGAGCTAGCCACAGCCAGTCACAGAGCCATCCCTCATGCCCCCGAAGTTGTTGTCCCTCGCGAGATCCTGGTTGATGGTAAGGCGGCCCTCTCCTGGGAGGGAGGGTCGACCATAAATGATCTAGTGCTCCATGGTGAGCTAAATTCCTTCCAAGGCTACCTAGCTGTGCACAGCACGCTGAAGTAAATGTATATATGGATAATTGGTTTTATTAATAAACACGTCTGTGGCCATTTCTCCAATGCCCGTTGTTGTGTCAGTTTGTTCAGGTGAAGAAGGCATATGCCCTCAAAAGACAAAAAGTCTGTATACAAGGAAAACCTGCCCTATCACTCAAAAGCAAGCATTGTAATTAAAGCTCTATTTAGTTGAATGGTGTAATTTGCACCTTTTCTCACACCATGCTACCAGCATTTTAATGAGATTAACTTCTTTTGACATTGCATGCAACCATATAATGGTTCTGAACTAAGTACTTTATTTACTGAAAGACTATTGTCCTTTAAGCACAGCACACCAAATATATTTGTTTGCCCTTCAGACAAAGCACCATGTAGTTGCTTATTTCAACAGCAGTATTTCTTGGTCACCATCGGTTTGTTTCAGCAGTTGTGTTTTCCTGTCTAAGCTGTTGGAAAGGTGAAATTAAAGACCATGTAGCTTTAAAAGGTTCTTGAGTATTTCTGTAGTGTTGATCTGGTCTTTATTTCCCGAGATGTGCTTTTCTGGTGTGGTTTATAAATTTATTTATTGAATTTTGTTGACCCGGTAGGTAGGCAGGCCCACTGAGACTAGAAGTCCCTTTAACGAGGGTGATGGGTGAGGGGAGGATATAGATGGTAACCAGCAAAAGCTAAACCATATTAAGCTATTGGTGGTATTTTTTGTGAATTGATTGGTTGTCCAGCATTTTGCAGGTCACATAAAACTTTTGTTGTTTTGTACACTATTGATGTAGATGTTTTCATTTTTATGTTTGCTTGCACGCATGTGCAAGAAACACAGTGCCACCATACGAGTTTTCATAGGTGTGCCTCCCCCACTTCCAATGCCCTGCTCCCCTTTTGCAGGCACGGCACTTTCACGCCAATAGATGTCTGAGCTGTCTATGAAAGCCATTCAGATGCAGTGGCGTACAGTTAAAAGCTAAAAACTGCTGCAATCAGCGGTTGTAACGTGTAGGCAATTTACATACTGGCGTCGGCAGGTAATTTATATACTGCCATCAGCAGTATGCAAAGTGCCTATACTAAGCACCTGCATCCTGAACCAGCTGTCACAGACAGCTTCGTTTTATCTACTCTCCCCTCCCACCTCCCCAAACACTCAAGTAGCACGCAAGGCCCACCCAGCACATGCTCATCATGCTCCCAACCGCACACAGATGGCTGGCCGGTGCCCAACCCCGCTGGCTCCATGCCCCCCAAGACTTCTAGGTACCATGCTGGGAGCCCACCCCAGTATGGCAAAAATCAGAATGACGACGGGGGTGCTCAATCCCCTGTCGGCTCCACTGAACCCCCCCTAAAAGAAACAGATTTCCAGTTGCCACGCTGGGAGCCCACCCCCAGCATAGCAAACATCTGTATAGCCAACGCCTCTGTTGATTCCACTGACTCCCCCAAAAAAATCTTCCAGCTGCCACCCTGGGAGCCCACCCCAGCGTGGCACAAGTCCCGTGTCGTCTTCCTAAAAGTAAAACAAACACCTGAAAACAAAAAAACGGTCCCTCGTTGATTGTCTTGCCCCCCTCCCCCAACCCGCGCCCACCGCCTGCACATCCACCTCCACCCCCCAGACCCCATACTTGTTCTGGAGTCCTGCACAATGATCTTCAGTGGACCGGGAACACGTCTGCACTCTTCAAAGCTGACTGCGAACTGAAGAAATGCCGGTACGCTGTATAATGGCATACATTTTTTTTTTTTTTTACTTTGGTGCATATCTCAGCCATTTTTGGGAATTTTTTCACCAGATTTTCAACATGGGGTTTTGGGGACCCCGCCTCATGAATTCAGTCATGGTTATTTTGTTATTCGGTCCCGAAAGGTGATTTTGCGGTCACTGCATGGAACCACCTTTCGGGACCAAGTAACGAAATGACAGTGTTGCAGTTCATGATGTAAACCCCCCAAAACCCTATGTTGAAAATTTGGTGAAAAAATTCCTCCAAATGATTGTTTCAAGAGCGTGCGTTTTGCAGTTCCTACGCACGCTAGTAACTCCGCAAATTGTTCATATTTTCACTCCAGATTTTCAACATTGCCATTTTACCACACCTCCTCATGAGCAGTACAGCTGTCATTTTTCATATCTTGCCCAAAATGTGTTTTTGCGCAAGTAGCGCCCAATGGCGCGGTCGGTGTGCGAAATCAATGTTAGGGACAGATTAAGAAAATCACAGTGATGCTGTTCATGAGCAGAGGTCTTAACATGGCCATGTTGAAAATTTGGCGACAGAAGTCCATAAAATGTCTGTGTTATGAGCGTGCATTGCGCAGTTTCCACATACCCTCATAAGTTCACGAATTTGTACTATTTTCAGTCCAGATTTTCAACAATGGCATTGTTCCACGTCTCCTTATGAAGAGTACAGCTATCATTTTTCACACCCTAGCTGAAATGTGTTTTCACATTTCCGGCGCAGAAATGTGTGGTCGCTGTGGGAAATCAGTGTTCAGGACAGACCAAGAAAATCACAGTGACACTGTTCATGAGCGGAGGTCCCAAAATGCCTGTGTTGACAATCTGCTGTAAAATATCCCCAAAGTAATTACATTATGGGTGTGTGTTGCGCAGTTTCTATGCATGCTCGTGACTTTTTTTTTTTATATTTTCACTCCAGATTTTCAACATTGCCATTTTTTACACCTCCCCATGAACAGTACAGCTGTCATTTTTCACATCCTGTTCGAAATGTGTTTTTGCACCTCTGGTGCCAAATGGCGTAGTCACTGTGCAAAATCAGCTTTCGGCTAATGAACTGATATTGCTATTGTTCATGAGGTGGGGGTCACCAACAACCCATGTTGAAAATGTGGAATGAAAATACCAACGAATGCCTGAGGCATTAGAGTTTCTGACCATAACGCCCCACCCTGTATAGACTGACAGGCATCAGGGGTGAGACTTGGGATTGCCACCTGCAATGCTCAAGCCACTCCACCCCACCCACACCTGCAGCCAGTGACAGGCATCGAGGTGTGCCTTGGACTCTTGGCCCCAAAGTTCACCCCATTCTCCTATACTGCACCCATCTCACCATATTTCCTTATGGAATGGGGTGAGCATAAGGCCCAAAGACCCCAAGGCACACCATGACACGTGTCGGAGTCTGCAGGGTAGGGTGTGGTGAAATGGCATGGCCGTTATGCCTGACGACCCAAAGGCACACCCCAATGCCTGTCAGTCTCTGCAGGGTGGTGGTGGGGTTGGCTTCAGTTCAACACTTCACTGCCATTCCTATTATGCATCTCTCTAACTTCTACACTGCCAATGCAAATGCCAGCAAGCAAACATTCGGCATTGAGAAATGCTTGTTTTTATTGTTGTAGTTGGTGCTTCTGGCATGTACGTGAAGATTGCATTGGGTAGGGCATGTCAGATGTAGTTGGCTTAAAACATCTGGGCTATTACATAATAGAAACACAGAAATTGCCGGCAGACAAGGACCACTATGTCCATCTAGTCTGCACATTTTCCCTGCCTGCTGTAAAAGCAGCAGGCAATACTTGATCGAAGGCTTTATGTCCTCGTTCCTATTGTTAGTGTTACCCGATACTACCTGTCCTATGCATGCTTGACTCCCCCCACTGCATTTGCCCCCACTAGCTCTGCTAGGAGTCTATTCCATGCATCCACCACCCTTTCCATGAAGAAATACTTCCTCACACTACTGCTTAGTCTACCACCTTCCAACCTCATGTCATGCCATGCCATGGCTCCCTCATTCCTGGAATTCTCCTTTTCTTAAACATGCTATCCTCCAGCTCTGGTACATTATTTGTACCTTTTTAGATATTTGTTTTCTATCCTATCTCCCCTGTCTCTTCTCCAGGGTATACATATTGAGATCTCCCATTCTCCCCTCATAAGACTTTTGGTGCATGTTCAGCACCATCTTTGTTGCTCTTCTTTCAACTGCCTCCACCCTGTCTAGGTCCTTAATGAAAGAGATGTGGCCTCCAGAACTGGACAACTCACCATATTCAAAATATGTGCTTTTTCGATATCTAAAGTTAAAGAAATAAATCCTGTGGGTTGCCTTAGTGTCTGTGATACTGGAGCAGTTGGTGGTGATAATTCTAGTGGATGAGTGTACTTTAAACAGGGCATGCAAAACATTTTCCTACTCTTCCCTAAGTCCCATCCATGAGATGTGTAACGTCCACCACCTCAACAACCACCAGAACCGGCATATGTTACTTGCTTTACTGCCTCATCTGAAGGACAGTGCCTCATGAGTGCATCACCTCTCTTGTGCTGCACTACAGTGCCAATATTGGGATTTCACCCAAGCTCCTGGTGTGGAAATGGAAACAGCCTTCCAATGTTATGCTAGGGCAAGTGTGTGACCTGCTTGGTCACTAACACTGTCCATGCATGCTACCTGATTCTTTGATTTCATGTTTGGACTATTCCATCTGCATGCCTCCCTCTTTTACCATTTGCCCTTGTATAGCCCTATGCTGTTGCTGTGCTATTCCACTCACAGCACATCCTCCCTTATCCCTTTCCCATTCCTGCCCTCTTTTCATCCTACCTCATCCCCCCTTCCTTTACTCCTCCACTCCCACTCTCTCCTCTGTTTCTCACCTTGTTCTCCCTCTCCCTCTCCCCTGCCCCGTGGGTCTTTCCTGCTCAAGCTTCTATTGTGGAATCTTCCTCCTTGCCCTTATTTAGCTCCTTCCACCCCCCAGTTCACCCCTGTACTTTCTCTCCATGGAAGCCCTTTCACCCCTCTTCAGACAAGGCCACTGGCTGTACTTGACACAATATTTATCTTGCCATATTGATCTTTTGTTTATGTAATTACTTTCCTCATGTTGTACTACTTAATGAAACCATTGTAATTTGCTATTCTTGTGACTTGACGTGGAACCTCTGTAAAGCCCTTGGCTCAAAGGTCTTTCCGATTTGTTTAAATAAATAAATAAAACAAAATGCATACTGTCGCCATGACCTAATACATATTTTTATTATGCTCATACCATTATTCTGTTGTCCACTCCCTCCCCCAGGATACATCTGGAAAAGAATAATGGAACCAACTCAAATATGAAGCAGTCAACTTTACTTCAAATGTTCAAAAAACTAAAACAGCATGAACAAGCAGTCTCAAAAGGCGTGCGATCCAGTTGTGAAACTCAAATGTGTGATACTACCAGGATCACTGACCGTGGCATTATACACGACAATCAGAGAATAAACTGTGCTGAATTAGTACAAGACACTGATGCTACCCCATCAACAACCTCCATAACCACCGCTGAACCCCCTAACATCCCAAGCTCCATTCCTGTGTGCTGGTCAAAAGACCAATATGACCACTTCAAAGACAGCAACCCCGTCAAGTACAGCCAGTGGCCTTGATGAAGAGGGATGAAAGGGCTTCCAAGGAGAGAAAGTACAGGGGTGAACTGGGGGGTGGAAGGAGCTAAATAAGGGCAAGGAGGGAGATTCCACAATGAAGCTTGAGCAGAAAAGACCCACGGGGCAGGGGGGAGAGGGAGAGAACAAAGTGAGGACGCAAGGACATAGACAGAATGGAAGCAGTTCAGAGGAGGGCAACTAAAATGGTGCAGGGTCTGCATCAGAAACCATATGAAGAGAGACTGAGAGAGCTTAATATGTATACCCTTGATGAAAGGAGGGACGGGGGGACATGATAGAAACGTTCAAGTACCTCAAGGGAATCAACAAAGTCCAGGAGGGTAGCATCTTTCAGAAAAAGAGATGAGTAAGAACAAGGGGCACAATTTAAAGATGGAGGGGAGCTCAGGGGTAATGTGAGGACATTTTTTCACAGAGAGAGTGGTGGATGCATGGAACTGCCTTCCTGGGAGGTTGTTGGGTCTAAAACAGTGGGGAATTCAAACATGCATGGGACAGACATAAGGCAATTATAGTGGGGGGGTGGCAGGAAGTAGGCTGTTGGTTAACTAGAATCTGCAGCTTATCTAGTAGGTAGGAAATGGGCAGACTGGGTGGGCCAAGTGGTCCTTATCTGCTGTCAAAGTCTATGTTTCTATGTTTCCTTGGCTTGTTGTCACAGAGGGCTTTCTGGGGTGTAGTACCTGTAAGAACGTTGGTGGTCTTGGTCCTAACATTTCGCAGGGAATGACAATTGTCAAAAGCATGGGTAAATGTATGTATTGGCCCTAATGGTACCGATGTCAAGCAGCAACAGAACTCTTTAAGGAAAAAAATGTGTGAACATAGGGATTCTCATGCACATAAACTTGCAAATAATATTCTACAACAGGCAAACTGTCATGTAATAAAAAACAGCATAGGTGAGCAACATAAATCTGCACTGGAAACCACTAACTGGGTATTCAGAACAGCCTATTATATTGCCAAATCTGAAAGGCCTTACTTAGACCATTCCGCTTTAATTGATCTGCAGATTGCGAATGGGCTTGATGTGGGGAGAGTGTTGCACTCTCGTCTGAGCTGTACTGACATTATATCCCACATCGCATCAGAAATGCGTAAGAGAGTTGTGCACAAGATTCTGTTACAACAGTCCAAGATCTCTGTGTTTGTCGATGAGTCTACCACTGTCAGTAACAAATGCACTCTTATAATCTATATTAAAGTAGGCCTTAATGATTCTATACAACCTGCCACTATTTTTCTGAATTTGCTTGAGCTATCGAATATAAATGCTGTGACTATAAAGAATGTTATTATTGCCACTTTAAAAAACATGACTTCACAGAGACTTTTTTAAAAACCTTTTGGATTGGTTTCTGCTCAGACGGAGCAAGTGTCATGATGGGTTTCAAGTCTGGTGTTGCTTATTTGCTTGTGGATGAATCCCCAAGCCTTGTAGGGCTTACCCTGAATTCCCTTGATTTTATCTGTATTTATCGTGTTTTGTTTTATCTGATTGTGCAGCGCCTTGATGTGTGAAAGGCATTATATCAAATAAAATTTATTATTATTATTATAGCACTGTCTTAATCACAGGTTGAAGTTGGCTGTGGGGGATATTGTAAATGCGTGTTCAGGTATTAACCAGTTTCATTGTTTTATGGATTCACTGTATGCACTGTACAGTCAGTCTCCCAAAAACCAAAGGGAACTTGCTGAAGCTGCATCTTCTGTTCATGGAGAGATAAAAAAAATTGGCAAGGTTCTGGATGTAAGATGAGTGGCATCCAGTTACCGTACAGTGCATGCCGTATGGACCATTTATTCATCACTGTATGCACATTTTACAACTGCAGCTGTGGACGAAAACCATACTTCTAGGGAGAAGGCTAAGTTTAATGGCCTAGCTGCAACTCTGTCTTCTACTGCCTTCCTGTGGAATCTTGCCATCATGGTGGATGCACTAAAGGAACTAAAGGATTTGTCCGAACTACTTCAGGAATGAACAATGACCTTGCCTATAGAGCAAATCTTCTCCTGCACAGATATATTGCACTTTTAAACAGCATGAAACAGTACACTGGTGATGCTGTTGAAAAAGCGTGAAGTGCTGTTGAATCTGGAGAATTTAATGGCGTCACACTCAGTACTTTGAGAAAAATTCCAGAGATCAATAATCTACAGCTTATTCAATGTCTTGTTGATAATCTGGAAAGTAGACTACTAGCTTCAGTTGGTACCAGGGGTGGAGGTCCAGTTACAGAAGACCAATGTAAAGGTCTCATAAATCGGCTAGCAGTACTAAGTCTAGACAACATTACTTTAGAATGGGTTCTCAAATGGTGAGGCCAGCCTCCCTGGGGAGGCCCCAACGTGTTCCAGAGGAGGCTCAAGCAAGTCTTGAAAAAGTATTATATTTCAATTTTGAACTTAATAGATTTTGTGTGAAGGGATAAGGCAAACTGAAAGAGGATAATAGTAGGTGAATTTATGTATTTTATTCACAAGTCTGTGATCAGGAAAGGTACTGTACACTGAACCATGGCTTATTTCAGGGTGCACAGGAAGGGTAGTGAGAGATTACACTTCAAAATGTAACTGCAAAACATCCAAGCAATACAAAATGAATGAAAGTGCAAACAAATTAAGAACAATGAACTAACAATGCGAGGAACAATTGATCAATTACTCTGGCAGCAGAACTGTCCAAATACAAGAGTTAACCATATACGTACTAGGAATAAGAGAAGGAGGGAGCAAAATGTTTCCTGAGAACTTGCTTAAGAGCAGGGGGAGAGGGGGAGAGGCAGAGGTTGGCAGGAAATTATTCCAGATAGAGGGGAAACAGAAAAAGCAGTCTAACCCATGAAGGTATGGCAGTAAGGGGTAACAATGGTTCGAGAGTCAAAATATTGGAGCAAGTAGGTTGTCCTGTGTGTGTGTGGGGGTGTTACAAGAAGCTTAATAACATGAGTGCCAGCTATGCAAAGAGGTTTCAATTTATTCCTGATGTACTTTGAAAAGTAGGCTATTTTTTCTATGGGGAGGCCCAAAAATATTTCAGTATTTTGGGGGAGGCTCAAGATCTTTTCCATGGCTTAGGGGAGGCTCACTATGACAAAGTTTGAGAACTGTTCCTTTAGATAATGTAAGGTATGCAGAGTCTGAGATAAAAGAACTCGCAAACAGGTTCTTTCTTCCTGAAAAAGATGCTGTCCTTGGGTACATAGAATACAAGGAGTGTGCTAGCCGTGGCATACCTGACAAACTGAAACCATTACAGCTTGCTGTTAATACACTGCCAACAAGCAATGGTGAGTGTGAGAGAGGTTTCAGTCGCATGAATATAATTGCTTCAACTGGGAGCAGTCGCTTTGCTATCAGTCACATTTCTGATCTGCTTTTTATCTCGACTTGTGGTCCTCCTCTGGATCACTGGAATCCAAAACCTTATGGAAAATCACGGCTCCTTCAGGGAAATGTGCCCAGCCCACAGTACAGCATGCATGAAAAGAAAATGTGAAGATGAATCCTCCAGTGACCATGGGGGTTTATGAAGTCCAGTGTAGACTAGTAGTGTTGATCCTCTGAGGTTGAATTGTCTTGATCAGCATCTGGTGTTTGATGTGAGTGGACCTAGAAGAAAGAATTGAAATTCTTCAGAAGTGTTTGGTTCCTTGTATACTGTATATTGTACCAGCTGTTCTTTTTGTATGTACAGTATATCTAAGTGCATAATTTCTCTATCAGTTCTTTCTTATGTGTATACTATGGGCTGGATATTCAAACTGCGCCATTCTGAGGCGCAAGCCCTTGCGCTGCGCAAAATAGTTGCGCAGGGGTGTGGCCCAGGTGATATTCAAAGGAGTTGCGCTATTGAGCAACTCCTTTGACTATCACCCCCCAGCCACAGCCACTGTGCATGGCGCAGTGAAACTTGTGCCACCGCAAGTTGTCAGAGTGAAGCATTCAACTTACGGTGGCCGAGACCATTCGCCATCGCAAAAATCACGATATTCAAGGTGACATGCAAATGGGCCATAATTCATGCAAAGGCGCGGGGGCGCCATTGCATCTGATTATAGCCCCATTTATGTATCGTGCATGTAGGTGCGCCGATCCCAGAGGACTTGCGCCTGGCAGCCCCTGCCAGGCAGCAGCCGTCGAGACCGATGCACCCTGCAGCCGATCGCGGGCAGCAATGAGCTCCCCACCTCCTCCCGAACATCTCCTGGTGGTCCAGTGGACCATAATGCCCGATCGGGCAGGAATGTAAATTGACACCCCGCCCAAACATCTCCCTGGTGGCTAGTGTCCCCCACCCCACCCACCCATGAAGCCCCACCCCGCTCCCCCCGTCAGCAGCTCCGGCAGCATCCCACCCGCCTGCCCGCGCCCACCGACTGACTGCCCGGTAAGACTCGCCCGGTGGTGCAGGCAGAACCAATGGGCGTGCATACCGTACATGACAGTCCAGATTTGTGAATGAAAAAATCGTTCACAAATCTGGACTGTCATCGCAGATATGAGCTGCGCCCGTGGCTCTTGCTCTGCGCAATCAAGCGTGCAACCGGGCAATCAACCGGCGGCGGCGGCGGTGGACGGCTCCGCCGGCGCCGAGGCGAGGTAGTCAACTGTAGTGGGTGAAAGACACTGCCCTGAAGGCGAAAATCATGCCGCAATGGCTGACGGTCACTGGACCACAAGAAATGTTGCCTGAGGAGTTCATTATTCTGCCCTTGATGGGCATTCTGGTCCACTGGACCACCAAGGAGATGTTCGGGGGTTCATTTCACATTCTGCCCACGATCGGGCACTTGGAACATGTTGAGGGTTAATTTCACATTCTGCCCGCGATCGAGCATTACGGTCCACTGGACGACCAGGGATGAAACGGGAGCCACATTGATGCCCGCGATCGGGCTAGTGGGGGAGCACTATGCCCGCAATCAGGCTGGGGGGCACAGGGACTGAGTTGGGGCCAGCCACAGGTGGCAGCTGCTGTGTTGCGCCCTGCAATACAGCAGCTCACCTGTAGGTGGCCCTCTATAACCTTTTTTTTAGGCTCAAGGTCCTGCGAGGCTCAGGTTGGGGTTGCGCCTGTACAACTCTGCACAGCCTGGCTGAATATCGGCTGTGCAGTTTATGCATGGTTCCTCCCCTCCTGTGAGCATGCATTCATTTGCATTGCGCTGTTGCTCAGCCTGTTTTCAGTGGCTAACTGCCTCCTGCTGAATATCGCAGAATGGCGCAATGTAGGACTTGTGCATGCTCAACCCTGTTGAGCATGGCGCAACCCTTTGAATATCTGGCCCTATGTGTCTAATGTATAATTTATTGTATTACTACTTTGTAAGTGTATACCATGTCTAATGTATAATACATAATAAATCTTTATTATCTATTTGGTGTGTCTAGTTCTTAAATTGTGTATTACTGCATCTGTCCTAATGTATCAAGATACCCAGTCAGTGCACAAAATGGGAGGGTGGGAGGGTGCACGTGATGTGGATGGATACAGAGTGGTAAGTGTAGTTCTTACTGCAACCAGCTATACAGTACTGCACACTGACCCAGTTCATGTTAAGCACACAGGAAGACAAAGTTATTAACCTATATCAGCTTTCTGAGAACGTAAGGCACTTAAAACTAACTAGAAAGTGTTCGTTTTATAAACAGCTGTAATCCAGAGTTCACTAAAACCTGCCAAATCAACTTGGACTTTTTAGAAATTGTACAGAGGGGCATACCCCCCGAACCCTCCTAGAAAGGCTCGGTTTTCCACGAATGAACAGAGTTCCTGTACTTCTTTCAAACCACTGTCACCACTGGGGCAATGTGAAAAAAAAGTGGGTAGGGCTAGTGGAATGCTGGGATACATAGGAAGAGTTATCTCCAGCAGGAGGAGGAAGGTGGTGTTACCACTATATTGCTTACTGGGAGAGCCACCTGAAATTGTGTCCAGTTCTGGAAGCCACACTTCAGAAAGGACACAGACAGAGTGAAGGTAGTCTAGAGGCGGTAACTAAAATGATGCAGGGGTTGCACCAAAGCCCTACAAGGAGAGAGTGCGGATCTCAACCTGTACACCCTGGAAGAGAGGAGGGTGAGAGAGGACATGATAGAGACAACAGGGGAAAAACAGTGGCGGAGCTGGGGGGGGCAGAGGCCTCGCTCAGACCATTTGATTCTAAGTTGGGCCCCCGCCATTCCTCTGCCTTAGTGGTAAACTGCCTTACCTGCGGCATGCCTGGCGCCCCAAGGAGAACGAACTGGAATCATTGGCCACAGCACGCCTAGCACCCCCATGAGAACAGTATCGGCTGCGGCATGCCTGGCACCCCCATGCCAAAGAACTGAATCTAAAAAAAATATTTTTCCACAATACCATTGTCAGTGGTGCCACCTACCAAGTTTTTTCCGCTGATGATGCAGATTGTCCTGGTGGTACCCATGGCTGCTGCCGCCCTCTCTAGTTTGCCACTGCACTGGGTTGAGGTACTGCTTTTTTCTCTTGGGACTATACTGGCTGCTCAGTTCTCTCCAAGGATGGGTCCCGGCCAACCAGCACCACATCACGTGCAGCGACTTGCAAGTTGCACCACCGGCAACCGCACTCTGCTGACTCTGAGTTTGCCTGCTTGTGGTCACTATTAAACGCTGCTTAAACAAAGAAGAGTGTACAGCAGCAGCTTTGAATTTCGAGCTAGCTTGGAAAGCCAGCCTATCAGGGGCACAGGATGAAATGTTGCCCAGTGGTAGTACAGCAACACTGATTGGTCCAGTACAGTGGCAGAGCAGGCTTATAATTGGTCCAATGGGAGGACCAATTACATGTCTGCAGTCATGCAACTGTACCGGCGTGAAAAGTAAACAAAGAAGGCAGCCCTGGCTACTGCCCTATATAAAGGGCATTTAAAAGTTAAAGTCCACACTACCTGAGAAGAGAAATCATCCATGGGAGAGGAGCAGGAAGAAGATCTGTAATTGACTTTGCCTTGGCTTTCACTCCATTCAGACAACCATGATCATTACTGAGACCAGTGAGGAGGCTGCTGCTCGCTCCAAGGACTGGCTCTTGGAAGGCATCGAGGGCTCTACCTGCCCAGCATAGAGAAGCAGGACCTCGGATGCATTTTTCAGTTTCGGTCAGTCATTGGTGCAGTCACGGCTCGCAGCTGGCAGCACCTTTGCGGTCATCAGACAGCAGGTGCAGCGGGGACTTGGTGATGGTGCTGATCCCAACTAGACAGCAGCAGGAGAGGAAGACACTGACAGGGTGTAAAATTTGAGATAGGCTGCTGATATTTGTTGTTATTTCTTTTTTTTTTAATCTGACAGACAGCTCAGGCAGACATCAATGTAGTGAAAAGCTAAGGGGCTCAGTCATGGTCCGGTTAGAGAAAATCAAAGATGTGAACACTGAACAGTAACATGTGAACAGCACTGTGCTGTATAAAAGTTTAGCAAATAGGTTTCTGTTATATACTTGACCATTTGGAATTTGGAAATAAACAGATGGCTTTATTTATAACCAGAATAAAATTAACTTTTAGAAAAAAATGCTGAGGCAGACTAGATCCTCAGATTAATTTAATTACAAACTCTGACACTGATTTTTGATATGGAAGTTTAAATAAGTCTTAGAAATCAAAATAAAATCCATTAAGATGCTTTAGCCTTAACATAATTCATAGTAGTAGAAGTTGTATGGCCACACATGTCCAACTGCATCAAATGTACTTAGTTGGAGGAATAGTTTAGTGTTAGAACCTAGTAGAGTTGTTACAAACCTATCCACCTTTTCCCCTGCTCCTGTCTTTCAGCCCATCTACTACGCCTACCCTTGCTACTGCTAGTTCCTGGCTTCTTTCCCAAAGTGTACTCATACCATACTGAATTATGTTCTGATACTCCCCTTGAAAGTGACAGTGTCACTGGCTGCTTTGCAATTGGTGTAACGGGTCTTGAGTACAGACCCGTTACCCTGGCATCCGGTTATTTCCCTCCTGGGACAGGGAAGCCCTTAGCAGTAAAATTAGTCATGGATTTAATGTCCCTCATGGAGGGACAATTGCTGCTGGGGGGAGACTTGAATATCACTTTAAACCCCTCTTTGGATGCTGATACCCCTCTGGCCCATAGATCTAACGCTCTCCAAAAATACACAAAACAAACCATCACTTTTCTGGGCTTGGTGGACACCTGGAGACATTTTTTAACTAAGACAAAAGAATACATCCACTGGGCCCCGCACGTTGGAAGTGGGGCTCGACCCGACTACTTTATAACCACGGTCAAGCATTTAGACTCCATTTGTGATGTATAGCTTGGGATCACCTTCTTATCGGATCATGCTCCCTTATATCTCAGGGTGGACTTGGGGGGCAATATAAGCAAACCAATTGGCGCCTGAACCTTGCCCATGTTAGGGACCCAGAGTTCCTTGAATTGGTCCAGGATTCTGTAAATAGAATTAAACTAGAAAACATGCAACATGCAGTTCCCCCACAATTCTGTGAGATACTTTAAAAGCAGTTTTAAGAGGAGAGAACATATGATTTTCTGTCATTAAAAAATGGCAGAGGGAAGAAACTCACAAAGACCTGCAGGAGGAGCTATTACATTTACAGCATTGGCCAGATCAAAAGGACCCCACAATAAGACAACGATAAAGAATTGTAAAACAAAAGCTACAAAAAATAGTAGACCTATCAGCACAACAAAAACTATTTTATTTAAAGTTAAGACATAATGAGGGGGGAACCAAGGCCTCCAGAAATGTAGCAAGAAAATTGAGAGAACAAGAGCGAACATAATCAGCATGGTTGATCCTAAAACAGGAGATTAGCAAAAGACCCCAGGAAATTAGACTTATTTTACCACAAGTTGTATACTAAAGAAGAGGAAATTCCCAAGACAACATCAAATCATATTTACAAAGTTTACCAATACCATGAATCAGACCACTACAGGCTAAAGCCTTGCTGGCGCCAATCAAAGAGGGAGAACTACTCCAAGTTCTAAAAAAAGCTCAGACCCCGAAGGCGCCAGGCCCAGATGGGTATCCCTCTGAATTTTATAACAAATTCAAAAAGCTGATACTACTACCCATATTACTCCCAGCCTTCCATGCGGTCCAGGAGGGAGAACCCCCCCCCACCCACATGGCAATATGCCACAATATCAGCCATACTTAAACCCCATAAAGATGTTAAACACCCCTCCTCATTTCGCCCCATTTCAATGCGAAATTATGATTACAAAATGTTCATGTCGGCCATGGCCTCTAGAATAGACCATTTACTACCAGCTATTATTGACCCTGATCAAGTGGGCATTATCAAGGGCAGACAGGCCCACGATGCCATAAGGCGTGCACATTTCTTAGCAGATTATGCCATAGCAAGACAAATCCCTTTAGTGTTACTGGGGTTAGATGTTGAAAAGGCATTTGACCGGGTCAGCTGGTCTTTTTTATGGCAGACTCTGGAGCACTTTGGATTCCTGGCACAACTTATAAAACAATTCCAAAATATTTATGTCTCCCTTAAAGCAAATGTTAAGGTGGATGGGGCACTTTCAGATGCATTCCAACTCTCTAGGGGCACCTGTCAGGGATGCCCAATGTCCCAATGTTGTTTGCTCTATATCTCGAACCCCTGGCCATTGCCATCAGATCTTCTCGGGACATAGAGGGCCTTCCATTGGGAGGTTGCCCGCACAAGATATCACTATTTGCGGACGATATTCTGCTGGCTCTTACCAAGCCTGAACAATCCATCCCAGAGGTATGGAAGCAGCTACAAACATTTTGTAAGCTAGCAGGATATAAAATGAACAAATCAAAATCCGAGGTATTGCTTCCCAGGTGCATTAATTTGCACTTCTGTGCTTTGAATCCAAGCTGCCATACCTTTGACCATTCCTTCAACCTTCCCAAGTCCCTTCTCATCCTTTCCACCCCCTTCCCCATGTATCAACCTTGTTGCAGATCTTTGTGTCATCTGCAAAGAGGCGTATTTTTCCTTCCAGTTCCTCTGCAATGTCACTTATAAATACATTAAAAAGGACCGGTCCCCATACTGAACCCTGCAGTACCCCACTAGTAACCCCCCTTTCTTTGGCGTGGACTCTGTTTACTATTACCATCTGTGTCCTGTTGACCAGTCAATTTTTACCCAGGCTACCACCCTGGGACCCACTCCCCAGACTGGCTAACTTGTTGATTAATCTTTTGTGGTGGACTGTCCAGATTCCTTGCTAAAGTCTAGGTAGGCCATGTCCACAGCCCCTTCCTGGTTTACTGCTTTGTTCACCCAGTCAAATAAATCTATTAGAGTTGTCTGATATGACCTTCCTGATGCGAATCCATGCTGCCTTGGGTCCTGTGCCCTGCTGGCCTCTAGGTACTCAACAATTCCTTCTTTCAGCAGTGATTCCATCATTTTCACTACCACTGAGGTCAAACTAACAAGTCTGCAGTTTCCTGCCTCTGCTGTTCTCCCACATTTGTGAAGGGGAATCACATCCGCCCTCCTTAACTCATCAGGTACCACACCATCCTTCCATGATTTGTTATAAAGGGTAGTCAGTGGTGTCACTAGTTCTGCCCTTAGTTCTTTTAGAATTCTGGGGCGAATCCCAAAAGGTCTCATTGCTGTGTCCACCTTCAGTTTTAGGAGCTTTTTTAGAACCCTTTTTTCTGTGAATGGACCGATATCCACCCCCTATCCAGAGTGCTTCTATTAATTGGAGGCAGTATAGCGCAGTGGTCTAAGGCTCTGAGCTGCAAATCTGGTGACATCCAGCAGACCAGACCTGGGTTTGAATTCCACAGCTTCCACCTGCATACTGTGTGACCCTGAGCAAGTCACTTAACCTCCTTCTGCTCCCAGGTCACTCCTGTAAAAAAGCTTTCAGCTTAGTGTGCTATACCTGGTTAAAAAACTAAATAAAAAAAAAAAATAATTGGATCAGGTACCTCCCCCTCCTCTTCTTTTGTGAATACTGAGCAGAAGTATTTATTCAGTAACCCCGCTTTTTCACTATTACCCTCTGCCCACCCACACTCCCCTTTATTAAGCCTCACTATCCCTCCCTTGGTCTTTTCTTCACTCCCTAATGTACCTATAAAAGGTTTTATTCCCCTTTTTAATCGAGTTGGCTATCTTTTCCTCAATTTGGGCATTTGCTATTCTGACTGCCTTCCCCACTTCCATCTGCTTCAATTGGTACAGTTCTCTTTCCTGCTCCTTTTGTTTCCTTATACTTCCTGAATGCTATCTTTTTCTCCCTAACCTTCCCTGCCACCTCTTTTAAGAACCAAAGTGTCTTTTTCCTTCATTTTGATTTGCTGATTTGCTTCACACAAAGGCTTGTTGCCTCTGTGATGGCAATTTTGATGTTTCCCCATTGTTCCTCCTCTCCTCCTTCTTGCCCATTTGCTAGTGCTTTTCTTAGGCACGCTCCCATATTGCCAAATTCAGCCCTTCTAAAGTCCAGTACCCTCACTTTTGTATGGCTTGACTCTACAGCTGTGTGAACCACACTGTTTGGTGGTCACGTGTTCTGAGATGGCTACCCACTTCTAAATCTGAGATCCTCTCTCCGTCCCTGTTTGAGAGTACCAGGTCTAAGATTGCTCCTTCTGAGTATGTTCTAGCACTAGCTGTCTAAGGCATGTCCCTGTAAGGCATCAAGAATGACTCTACTCTTGGATGTGGCTGCAACAAAGGTGCTCCGTTAACATCTGGCATATTCAGGTCCCCATCAACAATATCTCCCTTTCTCTGCCATCCTAACGATGCCTTCTATCATTTCCTTGTCCATTTCTTCCCCTAAGATGGGGTTCTGTATACAACCCCCGTGCAGATTGTGGGCCATTTCCTGTCTCCAGGATGACCCTCAGTGCCTCCTCTCCTCCCTGTTTACCCTTTAGTTCTGTTTCTTTGATCCCTTCCCTTATGTAGAGAGCTCCTCCTCTTCTACCCTTCCTCTCCCTCCTGTAAATTGTGTACCCTGGTATGTTGTCATCCCAGTCATGGTTCTCTGTGTACCATGTTTCTGTCACTGCTACAATATATAGGTATCCTTCCTCCATCAAGGCCACTAGTTCAGGGAGCTTGTTACCCAGAAAACGGGTGTTGGTACTCATGGCCCTCCATTTCTTGATGGCCTTACCTGTTTTAGCCCCATCCCTGTCCTTACTGGCTTTGCCTTTTTCTTCATTTATTCCTGCCCTTCTCCCTATTGACTTCTCTATTTTGGTGCTTACCTCGCTAACTACCCTTTTTTGTGTGGGGGGGCTGGGATTTTCCTGCTCCTTTTCAATGCTTCCCCCCTTGGCTAGTTTAAATGTTTGCCAAGGCAGCATTTACACCTATCACCTAGGATCCTGGTTCCTTCCTGGACAGATGCAGACCATCATGCCAGTCTAGGCGGCATCCTTCAAGCTCCCAGTCCCCAATGAAGCCAAAACCTCCTCCTCAACCTAGAGGTGTCTGCAGATGGGACAACAGTACATCCTCCAGAATGTCTCCCAGATGCCACACTAGTAACCAGCATATTTCAGGCATGGAAAATACTTGAGGCTGGTGATGCCGTACTGGTAACCGGCATATTTCAGGCATGGGAATACTTGAGACTGGTGATACCACACTGGTAACCGGCATATTTCAGGCATGGGAAATACTTGAGACTGGTGATGCCACACTGGTAACTGGCATATTTCAGGCATGGGAAATCCTTGAGACTGGTGATGCCACACTGGTAACCAGCATATTTCAGGCATGGAAATCCTTGAGACTGGTGATGCCACACTGGTAACTGGCATATTTCAAGCATCAGAAATCCTGAGAGTGGTGATGTCACACTGGTAACTGGCATATTTTAGGCATGGGAAATCCTTGAGAGTGGTGGCACCACACTGGTAACTGGCATATGTTAGGCATGGGAAATACTTGAGAGTGGTGATTCCACACTGATAACCAGAATATTTCAGGCATGGGAAATACTTGAGAGTCATGATGCGACACGAGTAACTGGCATATTTCAGGCATGGGAAATACTTGAGAGTGGTGGTGCATATTTTCAAAATTGTGACATGCTACAAATAGGAACTAGACATGCAAGCTCATAATCGAGTTCAAGGCACCACAAGTACGGTGGAGGCACTGGAAGAGAGAGCATCACCAGTCAAAGGGTCTGGTAGAAAAGGAGCAATAGTATTACATGTGATAAAACTAATACCAGATGATGGTGGTGGGGTGCCAATAGTTCAGAAGTGGGGACTGGCCAGTGTGAAGCTTGTCCAGCTGGTTAGGATTGCTGCATGATATTTGTAATATAAAAATACAGTATGTGAGCCTGTGCTTCTATGGGTGCCCCCCCCCCCAAGGTTTCAGTGAAGCTACAGGATGTATTAAACTGACCAGGAGATCTCTGTAATGTAAAGCTAGTGGCCTGTGATTGGTCTGGATGGCTTCAGGCAGCACTGTCATTGGTGCGCTTTCTGCCCTGTTCTCCAGGTCTGCTGCTTTGCCGCATAGCGTCTCTCCTCTCTGGATATTTTGAAGAACTTTGCAGTAGGCGCCATCGTTATTTATTTCCTAGTTACAAATTTTGTTTAAGCACAGTTACTGCTGCACTGTTATCTGCCTGAGTTTTGATGTTGTTGATCAGCTGTTTAATCCTGTACCATGTATTCTGAATTGACTTATTTCCCTTTCTTCCCGCTCGCTCCCCCGAAGCCCCTCTGTCCACTAACCTGGGGCGGCAACGTTCCCTGCCACAGACCGAACCACTGGTTTCTCACTGCTGCCACCCCGCTACCTCCTCTCATCTTTCTTTTTTCTTACTTACCAATTTCTGGCTTGACTCATCTGAGATCATGCCACTCTACCTTCCCCTAACTCTAGTCCCTTCCTGCAGGTTAATTGCTGCCTCTCACCTCCTAGTCTCACCTTCCAACCCTCCCATAGACACTTTACCTCCTCCTTTGTTATTCATCTTCACCCACCCCACCCCCGCTAACGGTCTGCCGCCAGTCCCCACCCTCTCTCTCTCTGTAATTACAGCCCTTTTAATCAGTTTTTCTCTCCTATTTTAACTCCAGAGAGCCTGCTTGCATGGATGGAACAACTGCCGTTAGCGGCACCCAACGGCCGCATCTTCGGCCACTGCACTGGCCCCACCACTACCTCAAGACTGCCCTCCTGAAACCCAGTCTCGGATCCCTGCTCAAGGTACAACCGCCCCTTAGTCAAGGAGCCCAGTTCTCTGCAGCTGGATCCAATTGGTTAACTGCCACTGCTAGTGGCCTGTGATTGGTCTGGATGGCTTCAGGCAACACTGCCATTGGTGCACTTTCTACCCTGTTCTCCAGGTCTGCTGCTTTGCCGCACAGCGTCTCTCCTCTCTGGATATTTTGTCCCACCCCCACCAACCCCTCCTAAGCCTCCTTTAAATATGCTTTTCGACCCTCCTACTCTGAGAGCCCTTCTCCCATTGGGTCAGCTTTCCTGTCTTAAACCACTCCCTCTTCTCAGCTGCACACTCTCTCTGTGACCAGCTTAGCTGCCTTTTTTGCTCATATTAGTGATGCCCACCCCATCTTTGATCTCTCTGGAAACAGATCTTTCTCCTGACTTAATGATGATTACTCAGTCTATTGTAGTGGTTATGTTTTTAATTCTTGGTCCCATTCCCCCTGTGAGCAACCCATGCCAATCTCGTCTACATCATGCACCTCTCAGTGCCCTGCATTATACCCTTGGTATGGCCACAGGGACACAAAGCATGGATAACTTAGACTTCTGCTCCCCTCTATGGCACTTTGGCTACCTTCTCAAACTAAAAGCGCTCTACCTCCGTTGATCACCCAGGCTATGCTTGTACTCTACAACTTATCCAATCAGCACTGGCACTGTTGCACCAAAAGATATAGGAACAAATCAAACAAGCAAGTCTGCAATATGCTCAAATCCTTTCTCCTATGAATTCTCCTAATGTTGCTCCTGCTCTCAGGAAATGTTCACCCCAATCCAGGACCATCTGGGCAATCAGCGGATGCATCAAAAGGAGGAAGGGACTCTCACCTGGCATCTATCAACGCCTGCAGCATACTCAGCAAGCTTGATTCCCTCCAAACATGGATACAACAACACAACCCTGATGTCCTCTCTGTTGTCGAAACATGGCTAAACCCTAAGACCCCCGACACTTCAGTTTCAATCCCTGGCTACACCATATTCAGGCAAGACAGGATTATGAAACGAGGTGGGGGCTGTGCTACCTATCTAAGGAATGCCTTTATGGGTCATGTCATACCATCCCCTAACCAGGGCAACTCCTCTCAGGTCCTCGCCATCAAAGTCCTCCTTGGAGCACATAACAAGGAACTCACTGTTGTCTCAGTTTACCTACCACCAAAGGACCAGGCCACTGGCTTCAACAGCATCATGGAATATTTAAGGGTCCAGCATCATAACTCAGAAACCATAATTCTGCGTGATTTTAACATTAACTGGCTCTAGCCTGAGACCTCTACCTATAAGGATGCACTCACAGCGCAGCACCTCACTCAGCTTGTCCTCACCCCACCAGATGTAACTATAAGACAGGTACTTTCACACTACTAGACTGGATTCTGTCTAACCGCCCTGAACATATCTCTAATGTTTCAGTACTCCCAGACACAATAAGTGACCACCCTCCTGTCATCTGCTCCTGGGCTAACAAATTCCACAAGCCCCCTCCCAAGCTAATCTACACAAGGGTTATTAAACAGGGGCACCTTCAGCTGCTAAAATCCCATCTAACCAGACTGGACTGGGCAGTGATGGACACATTCTATGACACCAACAAAGCCTTGGACTTGTTCATCAACTGCTTTACTGAAGCCTGTGACATCTATGTGCCATTAAAAAGATGAAGGTCAAAGGACGGTCCAACCCTTGGATTACTACTGACCTTGTAACATGGCTCAAGCATAGGGACCACCTTTGGCACTGTGCTTGTACAACTCTGACACAAGGAAACATAGAAAAATACAAAGCAGCCAGAAATGATTGCACTCGAAAGATATGGAATGCTAAAAGAAGATATTTCAAGGATGCTCTGACTAACTCCTGGGGTAATGGGAAAAACTTCTAGAACAACTTGAAAGAACTCACAGGCAAGGATCCTAATGTTCTCTCCACTATGCTCAACATTCTGGGTACTCCAACGCTCAATCTCGGTACCATCACCAATACCTTTAATAATGCTTTCTCCAACCTAGACAGTGTCCTTCCTCCTAATTTCTTTGACGACTCCTCCTCTAATACCTCCCATGTGACCCCCCAACATGACCATACAACTCCACAGTTTTTCTTCAAAGAGGTTCCACCACAAGTGGTCAGTAATTATATCTGCAAGGCCATCCGCAAACAAGGATACAGTGGAGACTCCCTTGACCTGAAACTGCTGGCACAAGTTCTGGATGAAATCCTTGAACCCCTGACAAAGATCTTCAATCTCCTCACTTAGATTGGGCCAATTCCCCTCACTCTGGAAAAAGGCAACTGTCACACCAGTACACAAAAGCGGTGACAGAACTCTTCACATCAACTACAGACCTATCTCACTCCTCTCCCCATTGTCTAAGGCACTGAAACGTATAATTTCAGACCAATTAGTCGAATTCCTAGATAAGGACAAAGTCCAGTGCCCAGAACAGCATGGCTCTTCTGGAATTTACTAGTTTCATCACGCCACACACTTGACCAAGGAAACTGTCGGGGTGCAGTACTCATAGACCTGACGAAGGCCTTTGACACCATTAATCACTCTCTACTACTCAGGCAAATGTCATCCATAAGAATCTCCAATGATGCCCTTCCATGGTTTGCTAGCTACCTTAATAATCAGGTCCAACATGTCAGGATAGCAGGTGTCTCTTCTGATGAAAAGCCAGTCCTCTCTGGAGTTCCCCAGGGGTCTATTGTGAGCCCTTTGCTCTTCTCCCTCTTCCTCAACAGACTCCCTAGTATCTGCCAGCAAAAAATATTACTCTATGCGGATGATGCAGTCCTGTTTGCTAGCCACCATTACACTATAATCCTGGAAACCCAGCTACAGCTCGACTTCAACTGTGTTGAAGATTGGTTCAGCTCACATAAACCTGTCCTGAATCACAGCAAGACCAAAGTCATGACCTTCTGTAATCCACGGAGCAGGCACAAATCTCTGTCCCTCACCATCAAGAACCACTCTGGGAACTCACTTGAACATGTCCCGGAGTTCAAGTACCTTGCTATCATATTAGATAGTACCCTCTCCTACACTCGGCATACAGACACCGTTGCCAAGGCTGCCAACATATGGATTGGTCTGTGACACAAGCATAAACACTGTATGTCTGTGGGTGCCCTTCAACTGGCCATCTACAGCTCGGTCACCTCTATCATTGACTACGGTCTTGCCATCTACAGCTCCGCTTTGACAACTGCCCTCCGCAGGATCTCATTTTCACTCAACAAAGCCTGCAGGCTATTAACAGGCATGGCCCACCAAACACAAACCTGTGACCTCTATGCACAGGCTGGCTGGCTACCACTACTCAGCAGAATACAATACCAAACCTGCCTGCTTACCAAAAAGGTTCTCCTTGGACTCATGCCCCCAGGTGTTGGTACACTCCTTACTGCCTACAGTGGCAATCAGCATACTCGCAGTGCCCAATATCAAACCTTCCAGGTTCCCAGATGTCGTACCTCCATGGGTCAGCAGTCCTTCACCCATAGGGCTCCACAGTGGTTCAATACCCTCAACAAAGAAACATTTTCCTCTGCTACACTTGGACCCTTTAGACAGAATCTCCGACTTTACCTCACCTCTACTACTCAATGTGACTGCTTCTCCTAAAAGGTTGGCTCCAATCACTACCTAGTTGCTCAAGACCAGTGACCCGCTTCCTACCTGAGCATCATTCTCTCTGGACCCTGCTCTTCTACGTGACCCCTTTCCTGCTCCCCTCCTCCACCCCTCCCCTTCCCCCACACCTCACTCCACTTATCTAATCCCACTACCAAACTCCGGTACTAGACACCTCCCCCTCGCCCTCCCCCTGACAGTGGCCCCTCAGCCTGCCTATTTCCTTCTCTCCCTCCTACCCAATCATATGCTTATAGTCCGACTACTTTTTAATCGCTTAATCTCTTACTCTGTTACCTCAGCCAGCTGCTTACTTAAGTAGCTCTCTAGTAATGACTTTTTTTCTAAAGTGTGTTGTAACTGTAAAAAAAAAAATTGCCAACCTCTGTATGTGTTGTGATTGTACATCATTGACAATCTCTGTATGTATGTTCCCCCCATCTTCTGACGTGGAACCTTTGTAAAGGAGCAACCCCTGCTCAAAGGTATTTGTAATCCTAGAGTTTAATAAATAAATAAATAGTTAACTTCCTTGAGAAATTGCATTTTATGGCCTTTTTATGACCTGTTGCTGCTTTGAAGTTGGGAAGCTAAATATACATTTCATTACAGGACAGGACACAATTTTGCTAATTCCTGTTGGTTATATCACACCTATGTGATGGATTGCAGGGTTGTAAACCTCAAAGAATGGGGATCAAAGACTCATAATTTTGGAAATGAGTTTTGCTGTTGTCTCCTTATTTAATATGCCTCCTGAAAGGACATCCTGTTTGTATTTTTATATTATAAAGGAAGTGCTAGATGACTCACAGAAGGGTGTGGAGACAAGTTAATTAATTTATTTATTTAAATCTCGGATTACAAATACCTTTGAGCTAGAGGCAGCTCATTTACAAAGGTTCCATGTCAAAGGAAAGGGTTACAATAAGGTTGGGAGTTATAGACAACATTCATGGTATCAACGGAGGTACAGACATATATATTTTTTTTTTTTTTTGTTATTTAACCAGGTGAGACACACTAAGCTGAAAGCTTTTTTACAGGCGCAACCTGGGAGCACAGGGAAGTTAAGTGACTTGCTCAGGGTCACACAGTATGCAAGTGGAAGCTGTGGGATTCAAACCCAGGTCTGGTCTGCTGGATGTCACCAAATTTGCAGCTCAGGGCCTTAAACCACTGCTCTATACTGCCTCCCATATTCATGGTATCATCAGAGCACAGCAAGTGAACTAGTAACTAAGTGGAAACAGTGCTACACACAAGATTACAAGCAAGCATAGAAAACCATAAGGTACATTTGAAGCAACATTGCTAATCAGAGGTGGGGGGAAAGGGGAAGAGTAAGGAAGGGGTAGGGGAGATGAGACGGCAGAGTCCAGATAGAGAAGGAAAGAAGATATAGCAGCCAGAGGCCTTGTCGTAAGGTGAGAGGGAGGGGAGGCTAAGGTGGGAGAAGGGGTAAAGAGGGAAAAGGAGGATGGATGAAGGGGAAGAAGATAAAGGAGAGTGGGGACCAGAGGGCCTGGACAGGTTCAGGAAGGGGGGGTCAGTGGGGTAAGAGCAAGGAGGGGGTGAGGTAAAGGAGGAGGTGGAAGGGGAAAGGGGAAATTGTTCTGTCAGGAGAGGTGAAACAAAACAGGAAGCCAAGTAAGAGCCTCAGAGAGTGAAAAAAGTGGTATAAGGGTGTCTGCAGAAGTGGGGAAACTAGGTGTAACAATCACAAGTGCTTTCGATTCGGAGATGCTGACGAAGCATACGTTTAAATTGGGACACACTAGAAAGACTGCTCAGTTGGTTGCTTAGATTATTAAACCACAAGGGGGCTCTGTATTGAAAGGATCGCTGGTATTGAACAGTCTGACAGTGGGGTACCAGAAGGTCGACAGAAACTGAGGTACGTGTCTGTTGGGTCTTAGGGGATTTGTGTAGCAGGCAACCAATGCTCGGGGGTAGTAATCCAAGTAGAGCTTTTTTGGGCTGGAGGCAGATTTGTTATTTGATCCTATTATTTAGTTGGAGCCAGCCAGATTGAGCATATAACTCACAGGTATGAGTGAGGTGCGCAGCACCCGTAACTAACCTACAGGCTTTGTTCAGAGCCACCGCGAGTCATTTAAGAGATGTGGAGGTTGTAGCACAGTATATGATTAGACCATAACCAATATCGAGAGGACCGAGCTGTGAACTGCAACCTTCAGGGCTTCTGGTAAGACTTTGTCTGTGTCTGAAGAGGAGACCAATTCTGGTATTAACATCTCTGGCAACATTTTCAATGTGAGGCACAAAGGTAAGGTGACTATCCAGAGTTAGACCTAGGTATTTGAAAAGCTGAGTTTGTTCAAGAGCGTCTCTGTGGTTGTTGGTGATAGTGAGTTGATGCGCCTTAAACTTATTCCGAGAGGACGAAAACAGCTGGACTTTAGTTTTTTGTAGTTTAGCACTAGTTTGTGATTATTAAACCATCTCTCTGCTTCTGTGAAGCCTTGTTGAAGACTGTTTTCAAGAGCGTTGGGATCCAGGTGGCTAGTAAAGATGACCGCGTCATCTGCATAGAGGAGAGTACGCTGGTTGCAGACAGCTGGAAGGTCGTTCAGGAGAATACTGAACAATAAGGGACCCAGGATTGAGCCTTGAGGAACCCCTGATCGGACAGCCCTCTGCTCTGAAACTACTTTTGATATCCTCACCCTCTGCAGTCTATCACTGAGGTAGCTTCTGAACCATTTCAGGGTGTTTGGGGCAACACCAGTTTTAGAGAGTTGGCCAAGCAGTAGTGTGTGATTCACTGTGTCAAAGGCTTTTGTTAGGTCAACAAAGGCTGCACCTACAATCTTGCCTTGATCAATGGCCTGTTGTATGAAACTTGTGAATTCTAATAATGCTGTAGTAGTACTGTACCCCTTTCTAAAGCCATGTTGTTATGGGCACTGGATGGAGATATGTCTAGAAAGCACCAAGCTGGTTGGTAACAATTAGACTCGAGCACCTTGGAGAGTGGAGGGAGAATGGATATAGGCCTATAGTTACCCTGTAAGGAACGATCACCGGTTTTATGCACCGGAGTTACGATGGCCATTTTCCAGGCATCCAGAAATTGTCCCAGTGTAAGAGAAAGGTTTAGAATCTTAGTTATAGGTAGGAGAACTTCATCTAGGGTTAGGGTGATAAGCTT
Organism: Neoceratodus forsteri; assembly: GCA_016271365.2. NCBI lineage: Eukaryota > Metazoa > Chordata > Ceratodontiformes > Ceratodontidae > Neoceratodus > Neoceratodus forsteri. Next base: position 260,788,545 of record CM057452.1, on the reverse strand, counting down.
AAGGTCTAATCCGTCACTACTGTGTCTTGCATTTCTTAGGAACTTAGCTAGTAGTTTTCTAACCAGGTTGCATGATACCCTTTTAAAATAAAAAGGGGGGTGCTCAGGACTATTTTCATCACCGTGGCTTGTGGAGCGGGCAGCATCATCATCAAAAAAGTCAGATGGGAGAACACAGCTCAAATTGCTAAAAGCATTGTTAAAGGCATTAGCAATTTCCAGAGGGTCAGCGGTAGGGGTCCCATTTATGTTTAGCATTGTATGCGATACTTTAGGTTTTTTGCCAGTGATGTCATTTATATTAGACCAGAACCTTCTGCTATCACCCCAGGAGTTGCTAAGCATCTCCCTATGGTACTTGTCTTTTGCCTGGCGAGTCTACCTTGTGCAGTTGTTTCTAGCAGCTTTATAGGCTTGTAGGTCCTGCTGCTTACCAGTGGCTTTTGCACAGTGCCAGAGATGGTCCTGAAACTTCATGTGAGAAAGAAGCTCAGGAGTGATCCAGGGGTTAACCGTGCCAGAGATCTTAATCTTTTTGAGAGGGGCATGTGTATCACAAGCAGTGTTAAAAACCCTTAAAAAAGTGACAGAGGGCTACATTAACATCATTGGTTGAGTCCAGGATGTTCCAATTTTGGGCACAAAGCTGTTGTTTTAGGAGGTCCAGGTGGCCACTTCTGAGAAACCTGCTGTAGATAGTTTGGGGAGGGGGGATAAGGAACTTATTAGTCCAACTGCATGTGATTGGGAATGGTCACTGATGGAGCAAGGGTGCACAGTTGCATTGGAAAGGCGGTTAGGTTGGTTACAAATTATCCAGTGAGAGTGGTGCTATTCCCCATTTTATAGTTTATCCTAGTGGTTGTATTAACAAGTTGAGTTAGGTGAAGGGCTGTTATGCGCCCTTAGTGAGTTGGTCGCAGGTGACAGCCAGTTTATGTTAAAATCTCCCATGATAATTGTCTCCGTGAGATGATTTGTGAGCGGAGATGGTCAAGAAGACTGAGAAGACCAGCAGCCAGGTCTTTGGGAGGTATGTAGACTGAGAGTACTGATATTGTTTTATGGTGAGCCCCAACAGCACTTTTATTGCCAGTGCCTGGGTATTCCCACTGAGATCAATTGGTGGCATAACATGTACCCCTTTAGGGAATTTTTTTAGAAATATAGCACTTCCACCCCCACGTTTGGTCAGCCTGTCCAGCCTGAATATAGTGTATCCAGGTATAGCTACTGCAGAATCCAGTATTTTGGGGATCATCCATGTCTCAATGACAGATAGTATGTCAGGGCTGTGCTGAGTTACCCAGACTTTCAGGACATCAATTTTGCTTAAAAGGCTACAGATATTAATTGTGACCAATTTAATAGTACCTTGTTTAGGGCACGCATTGTAGGTGAGAGGTGCTTCAGGACCTGGATTAGGATGAATGTTTCCAGATAGCAGAAATAGCACAAGGGCTATCCTGAGTAGGAGTTCTCTTCGAGCCTTGGAGAAACATTTAACCTTCATGCGAACACAGCGAGGTTTTGTCTTTTCCCTGTATAAAACGAGGATGGTGTGGTCCTTAAGGACACGTTGACGGGATGTGATCCACTAGGGGGCCAAATATTTATAGGGGGCAGGATCATTGAGGTAAACCAAGGTCCTTTATTAATAGTGAAAAAGTTTCCAGATGAACAACTTATGTTGATGTGAAGGTTTTTCAAGATTTCAGTATTGAGTGAGTAAACCAAACTATGGTTTGTCTTGCTTGTGGGAATGGGCAAAGACAGAAATATGAGAATGGGAAGACACTAGGTAAGAGTTTAAAATTTGGGGCCATGGTTACTTAGAGAGTGAGCAGGGAGCAGTAGCTTTGTACCTTTAAGATGAGACAGGCCAGGGTACAGAAAAAAAAAATAATAAAATAGTCCGTGTTGATCAGTATGCAGCCGATGGTGGAGGAAGACTTGAGAAATGGGTGGGAAACTATATGTATTTAATAGTGGCCGGGGTTGGTGTGGTGGTTTCTATGGCACAGCAGTAGGGTAACGGACTATGGTTTGTTGAGGGCGTAATAATCTGCTTTAGAGAAGAAGGACCCAGGACAAGAAGTGTTTAGGGGATAGCAGTGGGAAGAGGAATCCAACTTCCAAGAGTTGTTGCCCTCTAGTGGATTTGCAGTATATTTTGCAAATGTAAAAGTAGACAAAAAAAAAAAAAAATCAACAAGCTATGAAAATTAACAATCCTGTTCCACTAACAGTTGGTACTGGTAAACTCAGCGTTAGCAGTTCTTGTATTAAAAAAGAGGTGTCAGGAAGGGTAGAGTCAGGAGCCAATAAGAGAAGGAGGAATGGTGTTATGCCTAATCAGAGCTCAGCAGCAGTAGTAGTGCAGCCAAATGGCCTGAAAGGCAAAAAGTGCCAAGTTCAATCCTGTTGGTAGCTGTGGGCTGCTCTTCAAAATGTGTACCTGGTTGTAGGCCGAGAGGCAGGCGGGTCACTGCAGAACAGCCACTGGGTTTAAACTAATATCTGTGTCTGAACTGTCTGAGTTATATTATTTTGGGACTCTAGAGAGAGAGAGACACACAGTTCTCTAACTTTCACGGCTCTTAGAGAGATAATACATTAGCTAGAAAAAGTCTAAATGTATTGTGGTAGGAGTTTTTGTTTTGTACTTTGCCCTTGTTCTTTTAAGTGATTGTGAGCTCTTTGATATATTGTTTTGTGTTTGTTTTTCATATTTTTATCATCTTTTAGTAAACTCTTTTTTTTTTTTCAAGATACTGCCTGGGTGCGTCTTCCTAGTTTTTTTTGCATGTGATGTATATGTGGTTAAGTTTGACAGCTATTCTGAAGGGCTTGATGGAGTTACTAAACTGGGAAAAGGTAAGAATATACCTAAGGTATCTTACAGAGTTTTAAGAGTTCATTTTGGAAGCCTGGCTTGGTGCCCCTGGTGAAAGATTGTACCGCTATCCCCGAAGAGGGTACATATCTGAGCCAGTACATTGGGTATGCTAGCATAAGGTTCACAATTTGAATCCCCCTAGAACTTGAGGCTAAAAGGTGATTCGGATCCAAAAGCAGACAGGAAGGTTACCCTGTCTGTTATATGTTTACACTATTGCGCTCTGAGGTTGGCACTGTGGGAGCAGAGGGCCTGACCTGCTGAGTGCGTTTGTGACAGATTTGGTTGACAGCGGTGTGATAAAATTGGTAACACAAGCTTTAACTGTTCAGGGTGTCAGCTTAATACTGTACAGCTCACTTGCAAAAGAAGGCAGTGCTGTATTTTAAAAAAAAGAAAAAGAACTATATCATTTTGCTTACAGTCAAGTTCCTACCTGTTTTATTTTTTTTTTCTAAAGTGCAAGTTAGAGTAGCCGTAGTTAGGGAAGAAGATGGCTTCCAACTACAGCGGGCACACTGCAGAGTACTTGAGGCAGTTGTGCCAGGACAGAGGAGTTCTGCACAAGGGGAGAGCCACCAAGCAGAACCTTGTGGATGCCCTGAGCATCGAGTCACAGACTGTGACTGTAAAGGACCGAACCTTGGACGTGGAGGGGTCAGAGGCTAATGCAGTGTCCAGAGTTGGTGGGGAGGACAGCAGGGGCAGTGCAAGCCCAGGGCCACAGCAGCAGGGGAAGGTCACCAGCATTCTGGAGCCAGAAGCAATCAGGCTGCAGACCGAGTTGCAGAGAATAGAGTTGGAGTTCCAGAGAGAAGAGCGAGAACAGCGAGCCGGAGAGGAGAAGAGGAGTGAGAACAGTGAGTCGAGATGAGAAGAGGGAGCATGGACAGCAAAAGGCAGACCATGAAGAGCATGAGCACCAGAGACGACATGAACTGGAGAAGTTACAACTCCAACCACCAGCACCAGAGAAGGTGAGTGGCTTGGGTTTAACTGGAACTACAGGACTGGGTTACAAATTAAATTCCAAATTCATAGCTGAATTTAAAGAGGGGGAGGATATGGATGCCTTTTTAAATTCCTTTGAAAAAGTTTGTATTCAGGCAAATATTCCTAGAGGGTCCTGGAGTTGATATCTATCCCCGCTACTTACCAGTAAAGCTTGGGATGCATTGGGTCAAATGGACAATGAGGACTGTAATGATTAGAGCAAACTTAAAGCTGCACTTTTAAAAAAGTTTGATTTAACTGCAGAAGCATACAGAGCTAAATTCCATAAGTTCAGGAGAAGTCCTGATATGAGCTACGAGGAGCTAGCCACAAAACGTCAGTGTTTAAAACGTTGGTGGGAAGGAATTGAAGCAAACTCTGTAGATAAAACTGAAAATGCTATATTGTTAGAGCAGTTTTTTGGGGCATGCCCAGCAGAGCTGAAAACCTGGCTGGAGGACTGAGATCCCAAAACAGTGCAAGAGGCTACTGAACTCTTGTACCACTATGCCAAGAACAGACCTGCTCTGAGAGTGAATGGGGTGGGCATAGCAGCGCAGAAAGGGAAAGGCGTGCCTTTAGGGCAGCTAAAACCCTCACTGCCTCTACCGAAAACAGTTAGCCCCAGGTTTCAAAGAAAATATTTTTCTGAGAAAAGAAACGAATATTGGGTTTGTAAAGAAACTGGGCATATTTCCAGACAGTGTCCCAAAAGGACAAGCAATACGCAAAATGGGGCTAGGAAAGAAGTGGGTTGTTTGTGTGTCCCTGGAAGCATGCCTGTGAACATGAGGAACACATGCACCCAGTCATGGTGAATGGTGTACAGACAAAGGGTTAAGAGACACAGGGACATCCCTGACGCTGGTAAAATGGGATCTGGTAGAGTCTGGTCAGCTTATACCCAATAAATTTGTAGCTGTACAAGGGTTCACTGGAGAGGAGACAACATTGCCACTGGCTAGTGTTTCTCCTAGACTGGGGTGAAACAGGGGGAACTGTGCAACAGGTGGCTGTAGCCAAAACTTTAGCAGTTGACATCATCCTTGGCAACAGTCTCAAACAGGGGATGGTGTGTGCAGTTACCCGTAGCCATGCGGGAAGGGGAAATTGTAGTTCCCTGGACCCCATAGAATTCATTGTGGAAACCACTGGGAGGCTGGTTCCCCAGCCTGTGTTCCCTGATATGGAGACTAATGAAAAGGGGGTATAAAGTTCCCCAGTAGCAGTTAACCAAACAGCTACGGAGGGTTACTCCGAAGAAGGAGGGGTGACCCATTGTCAGAGGGTTAAGGATAACAGTGATCCTGAATGCCCTGATGCTAGTGCTAAGGGCCCTAGTTTAGAGACTGAAGGGGACCTGTCCCATGCCTTGGGAATGTGTAAGGAGTTTGCAGCTGCTCAGAAAAGTGACCCTAGTCTAGAGAAGCTGAGGGCTTGGGCAGACTCTGATGGAGCACAGGGAGGTGACAGTAAACATAAGGTTTATTGGGAAAATGGACTGATGTATACTCAGGCTGTAAAGACAGAGGAAGAGTGATGGGCAGGCAGCTTGTCGTTCCCCAGGGGTACCATGAGCAGCTGCTCAAGACTGCACATGATAATCCCATGTCTGGTCATCTGGGAATCCCTCGCACTATGCAGCGGTTGACCCAGAATTTCTATTGGCACAACTTCACCCAGCAGGTGAAGGAGTATTGACGGTCTTGTCACCGGTGCTAAGAAATAGGGAAGGCAGGTAAGAAAGCCCAAGCCACCTGAATTCCATTGCCCATAGTGGAGGAGCCATTCCAGAGGGTGGGAATGGATATTGTGGGGCCTTTAAATACCCTCAGCTCCTCCAGGAAGAGGTTCATCTTGACTGTGGTGGATTATGCCACCCGGTACCCCGAGGCAGTCACCCTATCCTTAATGAGGACAGACAAAGTGGCAGATGCCTTACTTGGGATTTTCTCCCGTGTTGGGTTTCCGCAGGAGGTTATCACTGATCGAGGGGATTCCTTCATGTCGGACCTGATGAAATGTTTGTGGGAGAAGTGTGGGGTGGTGCACAGACACACGACACCTTATCATCCACAAGCCAATGGGCTTGTGGAAAGATTTAACAGTACTCTGAAGTCAATACTCCAAGCATTTGCTGAACAGCACGGGAGGGACTGGGAGAAATACCTTCCCCACCTGTTGTTTGCATACAGGGAGGTGCCCCAAGAGTGGACAGAGTTTTCCCCCTTCCAGCTCTTATATGGACGCCGGGTACGTGCGCCCCTAGACATGATCTAGGAGGACTTGGAAGGCAAGTACGACCACCCAGGGAACTCCCATAGTGGATTACGTCCTTAGGTTTAGGGAAAGGCTGAAGGAGCTTATGGGGACAGCCCAGAGCAACCTGACAGCTGCCCAACAGAAACAAAAAGTGTGGTACGACCGCAGAGCCAGAGCTCACTTGTACACGGTGGGTCAGGAAGTCATGGTCCTCATTCTGGTCTGGAAAGACAAGTTGCAGGCTGAATGGGCATGACCGATCAAAGTAGTTAGAAAGGTAAATGACGTGAACTATATCATAGAGTTACCTGACAGAAGACATACAGAAAGATTGTACCATGTCAACATGATGAAGTCATATGCTAATAGGGCTGACATGGTGTTTGCAGTATGTAGTCCTGGGAGGGAAGGACAAAGGAGACCCTCTTCCGGATTGCTGGAAGAAAGCAAGTGGGAGTCCTCTGTGGAGGCAGTTAAATTGTCACCTCAGCTGGCCCCGGACAAGATCCAGGAAGTAAGGGAGGTTTTAGCAGACTTTGCCCAACTGTTTAGTGTCAAGCCAGGACTAACCCCCTTAGTGACGCACGATGTGGAGACAGATGCCCATACGGCGGACAGCATATCGGGTGTCAGAGGCTGTCCAAAAGCACATTAGGATGGAGGTGGAGGAAATGCTGGACTTAGGGGTAATCCAGAGATCCCACAGCCCTGGGCCTCACCCGTAGTCCTTTTATCCAAGCCAGATGAATCTACTCATTTCTGTGTGGACTGTCATGGACTGAATGCAGTCATGAAGTCAAACGCCCACCCGATGCCCCAGACGGACGAACTCCTGGACAAGTTGGGAGGGGTGACATATCTTATGACTACTGACCTGACAAAGGGGTATTGGCAGGTAGAGTTAACTGACAGAGCTAGGGAGAGGTCAGCCTTCATCACTCCGATAGGCTTATTTGAATTTAAGGTAATGCCTTTCAGCATGAAGAACGCCCCAGTCACTTTACAAAGGTTGGTGAACCAGGTATTAAATGGTGCTGAGGAGTACGCCATGGGGTACCTGGATGACACTGCCATCTTTAGTACCAGCTGGGAAGAACACTTGTCCCACCTTAGGGAAGATTGTTTCTGAGTGGGGTTATCATCCCACGTTTCTTTTATCACATCCAGTGGTCCTCTTGGCTGCCTACCATACAAGCATTTCAAATGGTGAAAACCCTGTTGATGCCTGTGGCACTTCTCTGTAAGCAAAAAGTACATAAGGCAAGAATTGTTCCCAATCTTTCCCCTTCCACAAACCTTTTTAACATGCATTTTACGGATTGGTTAAAACGCTCAACAAGACTGTCTGTCTGAGGGTGATAGGGGGAGGTTCATATGGTAGTGATGCCTAGTAGTCTGTACAGCTCCTTAAGTAATGCAGCACCAAAATTACTAACCTGATCAGTAATAATTTCTTTAGGTATGCCCACTCTGCTGAAAATGCTTGCAAGCTCTGCTGCCACTTTTGAAGCTGTGACAATCTGTGGAACGCTTTTGGTGTCGAGTAGCATAGTCACATACTACCAGGATAACTCTATTACTCCTTTATACTTTTGTCTAAAGGACCAACCACATCCATTGCAATTCTCTCAAAAGGCATATCTATCGGGGGGCGTGACTAAGCCAGAAACCAAGATGGTGCCTTAACTTGAGATGAACTGCTGAACTGGAACCAAACATTCGCCGTTTACCCATCCTGCGGGAAAAAAGTGCAGTTTAATTAGACACTATGCCAACGGAACCATTTCTCTACCTGTTGGTGTAAAAACTAAGTTTTCTGATCAATGATTCATGCGCAAATTGCCACTTTCCTTTCATGATACATACCAGCTTCAGGCCGCATGCAGCACAACACCAAGGAGGGTGAGGAGCTCTCGATACGGGACATGTTTCGAACAATAATGCATCATATGGATGCTTTAACCCTCACCACTAATACAGCGACCGGGGCCCTCCAGCAGTTGGATGAATGGCTAGGCCAAAATTAACAGAAAGTTGAGGTCCATGAGGAGGCCCTGCAGGGTCACTGCACCACAATGAGAGATCAGGTGGCTCAAATCAAACACTTACAAGAAAAAATTGATGATATCGAAAATTGGAGCTGCTGAAACATTTTAAGATTTCTGGGATTTCCAGAAAGCAGTGAGGAGGGAAGAGTTGTTAATTTTCTGCTGCAGGCTTTACCAGAGCTTTTACAATTGCTACCCACCACTAGACTGACAATAGAGTGGGTGCACCATTCCTTGCAGCAGAAACCAACACCCGGGGACCAACCCAGACCGATCCTGGCTAAATTCCTCAACTTTATTTATTTATTTATTGCAATTGTTTCACCAGGAAAGGCACACTGAGCAAAACGATGCTTGTCTCCTGGTGCAACCTGGGGGTAGGGGTACACAGGGAGGATAACACACACAGGTTATCACAATAGAGATGCATTAAATAGATGTAAAGAGTTACATACGCAATAAAGATACAGCAAACAGATGTACTGTAGCTTAGAATTACTTGGTTACAGCATTGGGTAAACATTCAGTAAAAAGCATAACCAGTGTATACAGCAAGTTCAGACATACAACCTATCTACATCGAGCACAGATTGGTGCAGAAAACTACAGTCTAGGCAGGACAGAGGGGGGCAGAAGTGTGAGAGGTGAGAAGTGCCTTTGGGTATATAAGCCAGCTTCCAGAGAAGGGCGTGCTGCCCTGGGAATTGATTGGGGGAGGGAGCCAATTATTAAAGAGTGCAGGCACAGTTTACCATGAGGTAGTTTGCCAGTGCAGCTGACAGGGAATAGGTAGAGGAGGAGTGACGAATTTGAGGGGGGAGAGCATTCCAGAGTTTCAGGAAACAGTATGAGAAGGCTGTTATTCCAGCTGAGGTCTTACAACTGGGAATATTTAGTAGACGGGTGTCAAGGGATTGGAGGGAGTGAGGTGGAGTGGGAGTTGACAACAGTGAGGAGGAGAGGTAGGAGAGGAGGGTGCCAAGCCAGAATTTTGAGACAAACTTAGAGCAGTGCAGTAGTAATCAATTTTTGAGGGAGGGGAAGGTGAGGGAATGGCAGAGATCACAGTGGTGGGAGGCGGGGGCATTGAGGGCGAAGCGGCAGAAGGCGTTGAAAAGGGGGTCTAGTTTGGATAAAGTGGCTTTAGGTGCTCCACTGTAGACTATGTTGCAGTAGTTAATCGAGGTAAGGATCATCTTCTGCACTAGTTCCCGTCTAACCAAGAACAGGAGGCAAGAGTGGTTCCTGCAGAGGGCACCTAGCTTGGGGCGAAGTTGTTTTATGATAGCATCGATGTGATCAGAGAATGTAAGGTGGCGGTTGAGCCATACCCCTAGATAACGGAAGGAAGCAATGTCCTCCAGGGAAGTCCCATCCAGTGTGTGGAAGGATGGGAGCGAGGGGAGTCAGGACAACCTCTGACGCATGCCGAAGGACATGGTAACAGTCTTTTTAGCATTGAGTGCGAGTTGGTGCGACCTGAACCAGAGTTGAACTTTATTGAAATCGGTCTGGAGGTTGGATGCTACCTCATCCGGGGAGGAGCCAGAGGCGAACAGGACGGTGTCGTTGGCATACATGTGTATAGATGAAGCTGTGCAGATTTGAGGCAGGTTGTTGAGAAAAATGGAGAACAGGATGGGGTCAAGGACTGATTCTTGGGGGACACCAGTGGTCACGGGGAGAGGGGGAGATGTAGCATCTGCAATTCTTACTGATTGTGTTCTTCCTGAGAGATAGGCACCGAACCATTTAGTAGCTGACGCAGTGAGGCCAGCATCCGAGAGGCTAGTTATTAGCCAGGGGTGGGAGACAGTGTTGAATGCTTTAAGCGGGTCGACAAATATAGCCTATGAGAACTGGCCCTATCCATGCAGAGAGGGATGAAGTCGGTGAGCCTTAGCAAGGAGGAAGCATGCAGTGACCCTGTCTGAACCCAGACTGGAGCGGTGTGAAGAAGTTTGAATCAGAGAGGAAGGAGGTAAGTTGGGTGAGTACTAGGTGCTCTTAGCTTGACCAGGACCGGGAGTAGAGAGAAAGAGGCAATAGTTTGCTGAGAGGAGGAGGTCCCTTTATGGAGGATGACAACGGCATGTTTCCAGGCCCAGGGGACAGTAACTGTGGTGAATGAGAGGTTTAGATCAGCTAGATGTGATGCTATGACTGGTGTAGAGAGGAGAAGGAGTTTGGTGTCCAGTCCGTGCTGAGAAAGAGGCTATACAAGCCAGAGTGAGAGAGCTTAACAACCTAAACTGGAGGGGTTACCGCATTATGATTTTCTAGGATTACTCGAAGGAACTGGTGGACAGAAGAAAGGCCTATACTGAAACACGTAGATGCCTGCACAAGCTGCACATACCTTTCAGCCTTAGATTCCCAGCGATTCTCAAAATAACATATAAAGGAACCCCACATCAGTTCTTCTTGCAAGAGGCCTCATTAGACTTTACAAATGCTACTTGGCCCCACTCGACTACAAGATCCATCAGTATCCCTCCATAAGCTGCTTCAGGGCCTTGTAGGCAGCATATCCAGTCATAAAGGGCTGACAATGGGAGACAAAACATTGCACCTGGAGGATTTGATTCAACCAAGAGGCCTGGCAAGGAACTGGAACCATGGACTCCCAGAACTTGCAAAAGACACCCCTCTGCTCCTCATTCTAAATGAGATCAACCACAAGACAGAAATAAAAATGGAGCACTGCCTGAAACCAATGCTGAACATCGCATGAGAGAGGAAATGCAACAAGAATCCTACACCAGCCAGTTCTTTACTGAAAACTGGTTCTCACCGATTGCTCCTTACAACCGATCCACATCAGATGAACTTTTGGCTGAAATGGACTTATCAGCACCACCGGACCCAGAAAACGAACCGGCAGATCTGCACAGCTCCTGGGTGAATGCCGCAGAAGATGCCCTGCTGCTGGAGGAAATGAGACCTGCACCCGTGGCTTCGGGCCCAGCATTTGGAGCAGCACAGCAACTACCCAGAAAACCTGAAGACAAGACATCCCAACGAGCCCCTCCCCCACCGGCTGACAGTCTATACAGAAGAGCACCTATTTGGCATAAGTGTCTATTGGGGAGTAATGGGGGCTGGATAAAGGGAGTAAGAGGAAACTGGTATCCACCAGAGTTTATAGTCTTGCACCCCGCCCCCACCAGGCGCTTTTCCATATAGGCTACATGTAAGGTCTGAATGCAAATGTTACAGTGTTATGGTGGGGCTTACCCTGCCTCATGAGGGGAGGATTTATATGGGACTGATAATTAGTGTAGCTGCATTCTACCGCCCGCAACAATCTCAGGTTCCCCGGTACTCCTCCCAATAGCTTGTACCCAACCTCTACCCCTTTGGGGATTTTACATTAGTAATAGCATCAGGCTCATTTCAATGTCCCGCTTCTCCCAGGATTTGGAACTGGTGCAAGGGATAGGACCCCACCAGCCCTATCTTCTCTGACTATGGTTTTGGGACCTCCCGGGGGTACCACGGACTTTCTGTGACTCTGGAATGCAGTTTCAATAGTGGAAGGTTTATTCAGTGTGTTTTGTTCTTTACTCTGTATTCAAAGAGTGAGTATTATTAAAAAAAAAAAAAAAGGAGCCACTTGAAAGAAGGGGCTGTTAGGGCTCGTGTCCTTTAAGCTAGACACCCTCCACAGGTACTACTGAGCCTGCCATTGGCTGGAGTGTCAGCCTGCTGAGTACACTAGAGTCCTTACCTAGACTCTAATTTTGCCAGTTGGCATATGGTTTACCTGGTTGTATCAGGCTCTTAATATGAGATTGTAATGTGTAGACAAATATTCTGGGCGTTCCTATCCCCTATAGCAGGGTATTTGCAGCTCAGGCCGCAATTCCATAACTGACCCAGGGGCCGTGAATAATAGTTTTGGGCCTAGCTTGGACTAGGCTGAAACAGATCTCCTTAATTCCCTCCCCTATATTTTATTGGACAAATTGTTGAATCTTATAGGATACTATATCCCCCTCTTCTTTCAAAATAGCTGAGATCCCCTTCCACACCTGGAATGTCTGTGGACTTAACTCACCTATCAAAAGAAAGAAGATTCTCGCCCATCTCATGTGGTTGAAGTCCAGAGTGGCTTTCCTACAGGAGACCAAATTGACTCAAACCAACACCTCCATGATGCTGAAAGATTGGGTAGGTCAGGAGGTTCACATGAGCGCCCCCACCAGGAAACACAGAGCAATGATTCTGTTTCACAAGTCACTGCAGTGAACCCTGGTGGATTCAGCTGCTGATCAAGATGGTAGATGGGTACTAGCAAGGTACAATACCCCCACAATGTCCCCTAGTATTGTGTAATGTATACGCCCCCAATTCAGAAGATCCACATTTTTTTCCACTATTTGGCTGATAGCATAGCAACCTTTCTGCCCCCATTTGTCCTCTCCTGGCTGGAGGGGACTACAATCTTAACTTAGTTCCCGCCCTAGATAGAAATGAGAAAGGGCAAAGAAACCCATACTAGAGGTGCAAGAGCCCTCCTTCAGCTGATAGTCAACCAGGGCCGCACAGATGCTTGGAGGCTTTTTCACCCCAGGATGAGAGATTACACCTATCACTCGGAGCCTAACTCCTCCTATAGCAGGCTGGACTATTGGCTTGCATCCCCACTCATCTTCCATAATGCCCTTAATGTAGTCATTCTTCCTCGGATAATCTCGGACCATGCTCCCGTCCAACTCTTGTTACAATGGGGCAACCCCTTCCCCCAATGGAGAATGGACCCCCTCCTTATGAGAGACCCAGACTTTATCCTGTGGGCCAAGAACGAAGACTCACTAACCCCTCAGCAGACACTATACCAAGGAATACAAGGGAGGCATTTAAGGCCACCATGAGGGTAACATTATGGGGTATGCCACATCGAAACGTAGGGAAACATGAATGACAGATATTGTATGTGATTTGGAGCAGCAGCTGGCACAGGCGAAGAGATCCTTCAAAGCCCCCCAGCTCCCCTCTTGGCAAGTCCATCTTGGGCCTACACTTCAAAATCAACCAACTGTTTAATCGGAAGGTAGAGGTGGCTATCCTCCGTCTTCGGCACACCTTCTGGGAAGGTGGGGATAAGGAAGGCAAGGTATTCACTTACCAACTACAGTGTCAGCAGGCTAGTAGGCACATATCAGGACTGAAGGACACACAGGGAGTTGTGACATCGTCACCGCAGACCATAAATGAGATCATGGCCACCTTCTGTGGGAAACTATATACTACTACATACCTAAAGGCTATATCAGATATTCAACCCTTCTTGGACAGGCTGCAGCTTCCTAAATTGTCACATCAACAAACTTTAGAATTAGAGGCCCCATTCAAACAGCAGGAGGTGCTCTTTTCCATCAACACCCTTCCTGTGGGAAAATCCCCAAGTAGTGATGGATATACGGCAGATATTTACAAATCATTGGCCTCGGTGCTCTCCCACTCCTACCGAGATCTTTCGGAAGCTGAACTGAGGGGACTCTTCCACCCACCCTCAGGAGGCTACGATAGTGGTCATCCCCAAGAAAGGTAAGGACCCTACAAACCCATCCAGCTATTGGCCCATATCTCTGATCAACCTAGACAGTAAAATCTATGCCAAGATTCTGTCCATAAGACTGAGCCCTCTCCTTTCTTACCATATCCACCCCTCTCAGGTTGGCTTTGTACCTGGAAGACACAGCACTGACCATCTTAGAACTCTGATTGACTTGATGTACACTGCTCATCAGATCCCCATGCCTGCGGCAGCTATAGCTGTCGATTTCAAAAAGGCTTTTGACTCCCTAGAATGGGACTACCTGTATACAGTGTTGTCCCATCTGGGGGTGGGGAACAGGTTCAAACAGAGGGTGCAGGCAATTTATACCAACCCTACAGCCCAAGTCACCACAAATTTCTTGCTCTCCCCCCATTTCCCCTTGGAACGAGGGAAAAGACAGGGCTTCCCCTTATCGCCTCTTATTTGTCCTAGCGGTGGAACCACTAGCAGTAGCCGTACATCAGCACCCACACATTGGTGGGATTCCTGCAGGGAGATACAACACCCCCACGCTTATGTATGCTGGCGACTTTCTTCTCCCCTGGCTGATGCCCAGATATCACTGCCCTTACTGACCCTACTGGAAGATTTTACCAGGTACTCGGGCCTGAAGCTTAATCAAGCTAAGACAGACATGCTCCACCTCCGGACTGTTGTGAGCCCCCTCCAGCATCACCTATCTGGGCATTCACATTATCCCGAAATTAGAAAACTTGTGGACCTCAAACATACACCCCTTACTGCTATCCACTAAGACTGAATTTGATAGATGGCGGATGCTCAGATATACACTAGCAGGGAAGATTGCCACCATAAAGATGGTCTCCGCTCCTAGATTACACTACCTTCTGATCCATATTCCCATTTCCCTCCCCACGCTGTGGTTTCAACCCACTGATAAACTGATTGGAGACTTCCTATGGGAAGGACCCAAACCCTGATCAGTCGTTCTAAACTCAGGGCTCATTGGAGCAATGGAGGGTGGAACCTACCCTGGATGGAGGGATACAAACAGGCCTTCCAGGTTGAGCAAATTGTGCAATGGTTCCAGAATGACCCCCTCCGCACTCCACAATTGGTTCTTATTGAACAACACATGACAAACACCGTATACCCACCCTCTCTTCTCTTTCCACTTGAGCTGCCTGTCCCCCCATGCAGACCCCTCCTCTTTAAGGCACTATCTCCCCCCACGGTAGAAGTCTCCAGGAAATGCTGGCAATATGTCCACTCCAGGCTCGCATTAGAGCCAACCCCTCTCTTAATGACCCCTATATGGCAGAATCCAAAGATCACCATAGACAACAGGAGGGTGCTCTGGACATACTGGTATGAGAAGGGTATTCGAACAGTGGGGGACCTCTGTGAACCCAGTCTATGCAGAATTGCAACCTTTCAAACACTCCAAAAGTGTTGGAATCTCCCTCCGGAAGACTTTTAGAGATACAGTATCTCCAGATCAGGACAGCTATTAAGCCCCTTCTGGAGCCCCAGGGGGGCAGCACTAACCCTGGAGTCCTTCAGTCCTGGATAGACAAACCCAAGGGCCTAGCAGGGAGAATATATGATACTCTGGACCATAGCCTGCTAATCTCCACACTGAAGAGTATCGGCCTTGACCCAGCATCCTTGCACTGGTTTACGGAGTACCTGGTAGGACGGCTGCAACAAATCCAAGCTGAGGGGGGAGCTCTCCCCTCTCAAACCTCTGCTCATGGAAGTGCCACAAGGATCCATTCTTGGTCCATTGCTCTTCACAGTCTATAGCAATAACATTAATGTGGGCATCAACAAGGCAAAAATACATCGGTTTACTGATGACACAGTGGTTTACATAAGTCGTCCGACTGCCAAAGCTGCCTGTGCAGACCTACAGGAAGAATTTGACCTGCTCCAGACTCAGCTACTCCATAAAAAGCTTCTCTTAAATGCGAAAAAGATGAAGGCAATGTTGTTCACACCTTATAGCCGTTATGACTAATCCTGCCAGCTCCAGGACACTGCCCTGATCACCACAATTCTAGGAGAGAAAATTGGATTTTATCCCCAAGTTTAAATACTTAGGAGCGTGGCTAGAGCAGAACCTCACATTCTCAGAGCACGTTGAAGATCTGGCAAAGAAGCTAGGCAGAGATTCGGCCTATTCTACAGAATTAGCCAGTTCCTCACTTGTGATGCCAAACGGAGACTAGTCCAATCTACTTTTCTCTCCCTAATCAACTATGGTGATTTTCTATACAGCCACTGTCCTAAAGCCTCACTTATCAAGCTGGACATGCTGTTTCATGGAGCCATCAGGTACATTACCGGTCTCCCCCTCTCTACCCATCACTGCCTATTGTACAAAGCTGTAGGATGGTCATCGCTTACATTCAGGCGTGAAAGAAATGCAGTCCTTTGGACGTACAGAGCTATCTTAAAAAGGCTCCTACATTACATTACTGAATGTCTTCCCATAAGTGAACTGGGACCGTACGGCCTAAGGAGTTTATCATATATCTCCCTCTATGCATCCCTAAAGCTTCCACCCGCTATGGCAGAATGGCTTTTAGCTTCTTGTTGACAACCCTATCGAATAAAATGCAAAAACTACTGAAACTAAGTTACCTCCGTGGTGTTAATGCTTTCAAGGCACTATATGCCCAAGGTGTGTGTGAACGCTGCAACAGTCACCCAGGCTCCTAATCATTAACTACTGTTAGCTTGCTCCCCAGAGTTTGGCCTTCAATATGACCGGTCATACCCCAGGTCATTTTGTGCATGTTTTATTAATCCGTATGTATTTACTACTTCCAGTCCCTGTATCCCTCTTGCATGTTACAGGTAAGTCTTTCTGAGACATCTGAACCCAAAGCGTAAAATCTATACCCACTGGGTGGTTGCACATTCGCAAGCTGCCTTCCAAGACCACTCACCTAGTCTCTTCTCCAACAAATTATCGCTAAGGCCGCCAACCAATCAGATAGCGAGCGCCTTCTGGCCCATCCTCCCAATTGGCTCCTGCGGTCTCTTTGGCGATCCTTCCAATGTGGGCAAAAAAATTGTATGGTCTGCCGCACTCTGCTAATACAGCTGTAACCGCTTCATCCCTGACCGATGTAATCCTTCCACATGGCCAAAGTGCTTTTAAAGGAAGTATGAGTGATTAAGCCCCCTTTTGAATCACTGACCGTGACTGGCCACAGGAGCCTCAACATATCCATTCATCCATGTCCTTGACCTTCCCATGGCCTGACGGTATACTGAACCTAGACAGCTAGTGATAGCACCTAGCTTGGATTAAATATGCAGTAGATGCTGTTCCACCCATGCCCAGTACCTTGCTTACACCTTCCTCCAGTACGCCGCGGTACAGCTACCCATGGTCCCAATGTAAGTGCTCCCTGGGGATGCGGTATTAGTGCCTAGCAGGCTGCCTGTGTCCTGCTTCCTCCAAGCATAACTATAGCTGCTTTACTCATTTGGGAACCAGTCAAGGAAAAGCTGTATAACTTACTTCTGTCTGTCTGTCTTGATAGTGATACCTGGGGAGAGCCTGTCCTTTTTTCCTATGAAAATTACTGTATCAGTATCCATCTCTGTATCTCTGTGGATTTGCCTGTTCCCACTGCTCACTGGTCTTATTGATGCTCTAGAATCAACTGTAATGTTATATACGTGTGTTTCCTGATTTGCACTTCCACTATGTTTTATTCCCTGTAAATACTGATGCTTGTTTTGTAATATAATCTGGACTTAGCCAGGTCCATCTTGCAAATGAGCTTGCTCAACGATGTTCGCCTGGATAAATAAAGATTTGATTGACTGATTGATTGATATGGCCAGCTAAGAGATACTCTCCCTTCTCCAATGGAAGACTCCAAAGCTAAATGGGAGAAAAT
The DNA here is from genome assembly GCA_016271365.2 of Neoceratodus forsteri. Classification (NCBI taxonomy): domain Eukaryota; kingdom Metazoa; phylum Chordata; order Ceratodontiformes; family Ceratodontidae; genus Neoceratodus; species Neoceratodus forsteri. The sequence continues at coordinate 260,770,896 of CM057452.1, read as the reverse complement.
GCTACAGTGCTCTATATCCACTAAGCAATGGGGTCAGGCCTGGAAGGATGGCCACAAATGGTATCAGGACACTAGGCCATGGTTAATCCAGGACAAAATCTCACACTCGTGGTATAGAACCCCTGTAGTGTTGCATAAACCTAAACTCACTGAAGCAGACAATTGTTGAAGATGTCAGGGGAAGGGTGCAGGTTTGGCCCATATACTTTGGTCCTGCCCAAAAATACAGAAGTTGTGGAAAGAAGTATGTTTAATGTCCACAAAGGTATTGCAGAAACCAATTCCTCAGATGCCTATAAGTTCTTTATTCTGGGGATCTAAGTAGACCTGCCAACACTGTCACAGCTCAAGTGCAGGTGGTTGGCACTACTTGCTATACAAACCAAACTGGCCATGTTATATAAATGGCGTACACCCTTTATTCCCTCCCTAGGTGAGGTGAGGTGATGGCCTCCCTTTTCTCTTTGGCAGCACTGGATAGGCTTGCCCACCTCCGTACCTACCAACTGGCTAAATTCCAGAAATGCTGGGCTCCCTACCTTCAATATGCCACCCCCCTGAGTGAGTGGGGTGAATCCCTCCTAGATGGCTAGACTGATATGTTCTTCACTCTCATTCCTTCCCCATCGAAAGGTGGGCAGAAACAGATTAACCATGGTGTCCCCCCTGCTTGTTGAGACTCTACAGGACAATCCCCCTAATCCCCCAGGGCACCCCCACAGGCCCTGTGATCAAACGTGGGTCATAACCATAACTGATGGCTATGTGTTCCTCTTGTACTGGTCGCCGCCTAGTCACATACAAATAGAAGCTAAATAATAGCTTTTCAGATTCTTAGTGTATATTGTGTTCTCTCGTAGGAATCCCCTCTTCCCACTCTCAATAGGGTACTGTGTGCGCATGATCCTGAGAAGACATAGCTACAAGCTGTGTTCCCAGGACCATAGGAAAGAGGACAATGCTTCTCATGCACAGCCATGTATGGTGCGTAGCTCTGATGCCAGTACCTTGAAGACAGCCTTTTTCTGAATCCCCTATGCTTCCTCATAGGCCCCCCCCATGAACACACATTTGGTCATGGGTTGCACTCACTTTCACACAGTTGATCCCCTGCTAGTGGATAGGACCTGTTAACAGCTAATGTTATGGCTAATGTTATGCAGTATTTAATCTCTACCCCCATACTGTACAATTATAGAGCAATTTCACAGGATATACCTTGTAACCATGTGTAGTGTGTTATAAACAACAAAAAGGTTTTATTTCCCTTCTCCCCTTCCATATCCCCCTCCTGCCCCCATTCCTCCCTCCCCATTGATGAGTGCACACCAACTGTACCTGGCATATTACCTTTTTTGCTGTATATCATATAAGCTTGCTCAGTTTTGTACTGTTGTTTCTTTTCTTTGAAAACAATAAAACATTTTAAAATGAAAAGGCACAGCTATCAAAGGTAGGGGCACCTTGTCTTTTTTAGTCACTGGGGATACTTTCTGACACTCAGTACAGGAATTACAATAGGTAGCAACTTCTTCATGAATTCTAGCCCAGTAAAATCTGTACAGCAATCTAGCAAGGGTGCGATCCCTCCCTAAGTAACCTGCCATAGGACTATCATGTGCTATCTGTAACAACTCTGTTCCATACTTCTATTGTATAACTAATTATTCTATCTGGTCCTGTATCTGAGGTTTAATCCAAACTCTGTACAGTAACCCATTACATTTTATGTTGACTGCGGCATGCCAAGAAATATATTGTGGCAGCTTTCTCACAAGCAGGTTGTGGAGAGCCACGACACTGTTGTGGCCAATGCCCCACAGCCTGCAAAGGCTTTTCCTGCTTCCCCAATGCCGTGGCACACTGATGCTGACACTAGTTCAGCCAGTGTGCCACAAACTGTGACAATTTAGACACTGCAATCAGAGGCCGCCTCGTCATTGCAGTGTAAGCCATCCGCTGCAATGAGGGAGCGACCTGTCATTGCAGGGCGGGATCTTTACAGAGTGATATTGTTTTTGAACATGGCAGCGGTTTGCCGCTGTGTTCATAAAAAATATTAAACCCCCCCCCCCCGGTGTTTATTTGCCGACGGGGGCCCCAATCCCCGTCGACTTCACTGCCCACATGTTTCTGTTGCCGACTGGGAAGCCTACTCCCCATCGGCATTATATAAACCGCCTCTCCCGCTCTATTCTCTGCCAGCGGTGCCCAATCCCCATCGGCATAATGTACAAGCCCCTTTCTTGTGTGCTGAAGAGGGGTGTCAATCCCCGTCAGCTGGCAGCCCCAAAATCCAGAACTCCGTTGTCATGCTGAAGCCCACCCCAGCATGCCACATGCCCCTGTGAAAGAAAAAGCGGTCCATAATGTCTTTTTTTTTTTACCCTGTAAAGAAGGAAGCGGTCCTCAGCGGTCTCCTGGCACCCCCCTCCCAAACCCACCCACCCACTGCACACCTGCCTCCCACCTCCCTCACCCCATACTTACCTCTGGAGCTCAAGCGTGACTGATCTTCAGTGGACCGGGAACACGTCTGTACTCTTCACTACCAGTCTAGCATTGCTTGTAAGCGCTTTGGATGTATGAAAAGTGCTATATAAATGCTGATTCTTCTTCTTCTTCTTCAAAGCCGACCATGAATTGAGGAAATAACGGTAAGCTGTAAAATGGAATAAATGTTTTTTTTCCAACTTTAATGCATATCTCAGCCATTTTTTTGAATTTTGGCACCAAATTTTCAACATGGGGTTTTTGGGACCACTCTTCATGAATTCTGGAACTGTCATGGTGTTAATCGGCCCCCAAAGGTGATTTCGCAGTCATTGCGCGGAATCACCTTTCGGGGCTGATTAACAAAATGACAGTGCCAGTATTCATGAGGTGGGCTGTTGCAAATTTGGTGGAAAAAATTCAAAAAATGACTGTTTTATGAGCATGAGTTGCGCAGTATCATGCACGCTTGTAACTTCGTGAATTTGCAATATTTTCATGCCAGATTTTCAACATTGGCATTAGTTCACACCTCCTTGTGAACAGTACAACTGTCATTGTTCATATCCTGGCCGAAATGTGTTTTCGCAGTTCCGGTGCAGAATAGCGTGGTCGCTGTGGGAAATTAGTGTTCAGGACAGATTAAGAAAATGACAGTGACACTGTTCATGAGTAGAGGTCCTAAAATGCCTGTATTAAAAATTTGGTGATGATACTCCATAACATGACTATTCACAGTGTCTATGCGTTTGCCCGCATGTTCGGAATCTCATAACTTTGTAATATTTTCACTCCAGATTTTCAATATTGCCATTTTCCCACACCTACTTATGAGCAGTACAGCTGTCATTTTCCCATCCTGGCCAAAATGTGTTTCGCACTCAGGTGCAGAATAGGGCGGTCACTGTGGGAAATCACTGTTAGGGACAGATTAAGAAAACGACAGTGATACTGTTCATGAGCAGAGGTCCTAAGATGCCTATGAAAAAAGGATAAAGCCAACATTAAATGGAGGGCAATGAGCACCAATGCCCGTAGTCTGGGAAACAAGCTTCCTGAGCTAGTAGCCTTGATGGAAGATGAACACTTGGATATTGTGGCAGTCACAGAAACATGGTACACAGGGAACCATGACTGGGATGCCAACATACCGGGGTACACAATTTACAGAAGGGACAGGGAGGGGAAAAGAGGAGGTGGAGTAGCTCTATACATAAGGGAAGGGATCAAAGCTACAGAACTAAAAAGTAAAGGGGGAGGACAAGAGGCACTCTGGGTCACCTTGGAGACAGGGAATGGCACCACAATCCGCACAGGGGTTGTATACAGACCCCCATCTCAAGGGGAGGAAATGGACAAGAAAATGATAGAGGACATTCTCAAAATGGCTGAAAAGGGGAGATACTGTTGATGGGGGACCTGAATATGCCAGATGTTAACTGGATGACGTGTACTACAGCCACATCCAAGAGCAGGGTCATTCTCGATGCCCTGCAGGGGGCAGGCCTTAGACAGCTAGTGTTGGGAACCACTCAGGAGGAAGCAATACTAGACCTGGTACTCTCAAATGGAGAGAGGATCACAAATTTAGAAGTCAGTAGACATCTGGGAACAAGCGACCACTGCACAGTGTGCTTCACAATAAGCACAACCATGGAGACAAGCCATACAAAAACAAGCATACTGGACTTTAAAAGGGCTGACTTTGGCAAAATGCGTGAATACCTGAGGAATACACTAGCAAACGGCCAAAAAGGAGGGGTGGAAGAACAATGGAGAAAAATCAAAACTGCCATCATACAGGCAACAAGCCTTTGTGTGAAACAGATAAAGAAAACAAAGCGGAGCAAAAACCACTATGGTTCTCAAAGAGGTGGCAGGAAGGTTAAGGAGAAAAAGGCTGCATTCAAAAAGTATAAGGCATCACAGATGGAGCACGACAGGGAACTGTATCAATTAAAGCAGAAAGAAGTGGAGAAGGCAGTCAGAGTATCAAAAGCCCAAACTGAGGAAAAAATAGCCAACTCAGTTAAGAAGGGGGATAAAACCTTTTATAGGTACATTAGGGAGCACAGAAAGGTTAAGGGAGGAATAGTGAAGATTAATAAGGGAGAGGGGAGGTGGGCAGAGGGAGACAGTGAAAAGGCAGAGATACTGAATGAATACTTTTGCTCAGTATTCACAAAAGAAGATGTGGAGGAATTACCTAAACCAGACAATAGAAGGACTCTGGGTAGTGGGGCTGACACCAGTCCATTTACAGAAGAAAGAGTCCTGAAAGAACTCCTAAAACTCAAGGTGGACAAAGCAATGGGGCCTGATGGGATTCACCCCAGAATCCTAAAAGAACTAAGGGAGGACCTAGTGACACCACTGACCACTCTTTTTAACAAATCATGGGAGGATGGGGTGGTACCTGAGGACTGGAGGAAGGCAGATGTGATTCCCCTTCACAAAAGTGGGAGCAAGGCAGAAGCAGGAAACTACAGACCTGTAAGTTTGACCTCAGTGGTAGGGAAAATGATGGAATCACTTCTGAAGGAAAGAACTGTTGAATACCTAGAGGCCAGCGAGGCACAGGACCCAAAGCAGCATGGATTTACAGCAGGAAGTCATGTCAGATGAATCTAATAGATTTCTTTGACTGGGTGACCAAAGTAATAGACCAGGGAGGGGCTGTGGATATGGCCTACCTAGACTTTAGCAAGGCATTTGACACAGTCCCACACAAAAGATTAATAATCAAGTTAGCCAGCCTGGGAGTGGGTCCCAGGGTGGTAGCCTGGGTTGCAAACTGGCTGCACAACAGGACACAGAAGGTAATAGTGAGTGGAACACATTCTGAAGAAAGGGGGGTCACTAGTGGAGTACCTCAGGGCTCAGTACTGGGTCCAGTCCTCTTTAACATCTTTATAGGTGACATTGCTGAGGGTCTGGAGGGAAAGGTATGCCTCTTTGCAGATGACACAAAGATCTGTAACAGAGTTGATACACAAGGGGATGTAGAAAGGATGAGAAGGGACTTAGCAAGGTTGGAGGAATGGTCAGACATATGGCAACTCAGATTCAATGCAAAGAAGTGCAAAGTAATGCACCTGGGAAACAAAAACCCAGGAGAAGAGTACACAATAGCAGGGGAGGTACTAACAACAACAAAAATGGAACGGGACTTGGGGGTAGTCGTATCAGATTATCTAAAGGTGGGTAAGCAATGTGAAAAGTCAGTAAGGAGAGCCAGGGGGATACTGGGATGCATAGGAAGAGGCATCACAAGTAGAAAAAGGGAAGTGGTTATCCCTCTGTACAGACAGTTGGTGAGACCCCATCTGGAGTACTGTGTGCAGTTTTGGAGACCTCATCTATGCAAGGACATACACAGGATGGAAGCAGTCCAGAGGAGGGCAACTAAAATGGTGCAGGGTCTGCATCAGAAATCATATGAAGAGAGACTGAGAGAGCTTAATATGTATACCCTTGATGAAAGGAGGGACGGGGGGACATGATAGAAATGTTCAGGTACCTCAAGGGAATCAACAAAGTCCAGGAGGGTAGCATCTTTCAGAAAAAGAGATGTGTAAGAACAAGGGACACAATTTAAAGATAGAGGGGATGGCTCCAGGGGTAATGAGAAATCTTTTTCACGGAGAGAGTGGTGGATCGTGGAACTACCTTCCTGGGGAGGTTGTTGGGGCTAAAACAGTGAAATTCAAACATGCATGGGACAGACCTGAAGGCAATTGTAGTGGGGGTGGCAGGAAGTAGGCTGTTGGTTAACTAGAATCTGCAGCTTATCCAGTAGGTAGGAAATGGGCAGACTGGGTGGGCCAAGTGGTCCTTATCTGCCATCAAAGTCTATGTTTCTATGTTGAAAATTTGGTGATGATAGCCCATCAAATGACTGTGTTACAAGTGTCGTTGCACACTTTCCATGCACCCTTGTAACCGCAGATTTGTAATATTGTCACGCCTACAGTTTCAACAGTGGCATTTTCACACCTCCTTATGAGCAGTACAGCTGTCATTTTTCACATCCCTGACAGAAATGTGTTTCCACAGTTCACGAGAATAACGCGGGTCGCTGTGGGAAATCAGTTCGGCTAACATTAAGACAATGACAGTAGCACTGTTCATGAGCAGAGGTCCTAAATCCCTACGTTGAAAATTTGGTGATGAAACTCCATAACGTGACTGTGTTACATGCATGCGTTGAACTGTTTCCACGCACTCTTGGAACTTCATGAAATTTGTAGTATTTTACGCCACATTTTCAACAGTGGCATTTTTCACACCTCCTTATGAACAGTACAGCTGTCATTTTCCACGTCCTGGCTAAAATATGTTTTGCACTCCTGCGGAAAATAGCATGAGTCGCTGTGGAAATCAGTGTTTGGGACAGATTAACATCGAGCGGGTGAGAGGGGGTGACCGAGCTCAACTGAGCTCTGTCGGGACTGCTGCGGATTGTTTGTGGGCAGAAAAAGGCTCACGCAGAGCCCAGTACAAAGGGCAGCCTGCAGCACTAGGTGAAACAGAGCGAGCGAGTGAGGGAGGAGGAGGAGTGAGCAAACTCACTGGAGAGCTGTCAGGACTGCTGCAGATTTCTTCGTGGGCAGAAAAATCGTCAATGCAAGCAGGGGCCTAGTACAAAGGGCAGCCTGCAGCGGTGGGAGAAACAGTACAAGCGAGTGAGACAGGGGGACTGAGTGAGCTCAATGGTGCTCTATCAGGACTGCTGCAGATTTCTTTGTGGGCAGAAAAAGGCACCAATGCAAGCAGGGGGCCCGTACAAAAGGGCAGCTTGCAGTGCCAGGACAAACAGAATGAGCGCGTGACAGAGAGAGACTGAGCAACCTCAACGGAGCTCTGTCGGGACAGCTGCAGATTTCTTTGTGGACAGACGAAGGTGCCAATGCAGCCAGGAGCCCCATACAAAAGCGCAGCCTGCAGCGCCAAGAGAAACAGAACAAGCGAGTGACAGAGCGGTTGTGAGTGAGCTCAATGGAGTTCTATTGTGACTGCTGCGGATTTCTTTGTGGGCAGAAAAAGGTGGCAATGCAGGCAGAAGCCCAGTACAAAAGGCCAGCTTGCAGCGCCAGCAAAAACAGAATGAGTGAGTGAGAGGGGGGAGTGAGCGAGTTCAATGGAGCTGTGTCAAGACTGCTTCAGATTTCTTTGTGGTCAGAAATAGCCGCCAATGCAGGAAGGAGCCCAATACAAAAGGCCAGCCTGCAGCGGGGAGAGACACAGAACGAGCGAGTGAGGGAGGGGGAGTGTGTGACCTCAACAGAGCTCTGTTGGGACAACTGCAGATTTCTTTGTGGGTAGAAAAAGGTGTCAATGCAGGCAGGAGCCCAGTACAAAAGGGCAGCCTGGAGCACCGGGACAAACACAATGAGCGAGTGAGATGGGAGGAGTGAGATTTGTTTGTGGGCAGAAAAGGGCAGCAATGCAAGCAGGGCCCCAGTACAAAAGGGCAGCCTGCCCTGGCGGGGAAACCAGAATGAGTGAGTGGGGGGGCATGACTGAGCTCAACGGAGCTCTATTGCAACTGCTGCAAATTTCTTTGTGGGCAGAAGAACACGGCAACGCAGGCAGGAGCCCAGTAGAAAAGGGCAGCCTGCAGTCCCGGCAGAAACGGAATGAGCGAGTGAGAGAAGGGGAGTGAGCGAGCTCAACGGAACTTTGTTGGGACTGCTGCAGATTTCTTTGTGGGTAGAAAAAGGCGCCAACTAAGGCAGGAGCCCCGTACAAAAGGGCAGTCTGCAGTGCCAGGAGAAACAGAATGAGTGAGTGAGACAGGGAGAGTGAGCAACCTCAACAGAGCTTTGTTGGGACAACTGCGGATTTCTTTGTGGGTAGAAAAAGGTGCCAATGCAGGCAGGAGCCCAGTACAAAAGGGCAGCCTGGAGCACCGGGACAAACGCAATGAGTGAGTGAGATGGGAGGAGTGAGCGAGCTCAATGGAGCTCTATCATGATTGTTGGGGATTTCTTTCTTGGCAGAAAAAGGTGGCAACGCAGGCAGGAGCCCACTACAAAAGGCCAGCCTGCAGCGCCAGCAGAAACGGAATGAGTGAGTGAGACAGGTGGAGTGAGCAGGCTCAACAGACCCATGTCAGGACTGCTGCAGATGTCTTTGTGGGCAGAAAAAGCCACCAACAGAGGCAGGAGCCTAGTACAAAAGGGCAGCCTGCAGCGCCAGGAAAAACAGAATGAGCGAGTGATAGAGGGGGAGTGAGCCACCTCAACGGAGCTCTAGCGGGACAGCTGCAGATTTCTTAGTGGGCAGAAAAAGCTGCCAAAGCAGGCAAGAGCCCAGTACAAAACACCAGCCTGCAGCACCGGGACAAACAGACTGAGTGAGTGACAGAGGGGCAGTGAGCACGCTCAACAGACCAACGCAATCAACATTCGGCATTGACAAATGCTTGTTTAAACATTGGTCCAATCTGTTTTGGTTTCACCCCCAGCTGCTTAAAATAACCCTGAATAGAAACATTGTTAGCTTGTTCTGAAAGAAAATCACAATCAGTGATCAGTTTAGTTTAAGCATTTTCATCGTAGCCTTGCCCCCACTCTAAGCTGACACGGGGGGCCTCGGTGCCCTCCGGGCCCACCGCACTTACCCTCCTGATAACCTGGGCAAACTTTGACAAACTGGATCACTCTTATTGGTGTCGTCTGCTCCCCCTTTGCAGGCAAACTTGACTCACCCACTGCCTATGTTGGCCATAGCTCTTATCTCTGCCGGGTCATCTGTAACCACCCCCGGGCTCATGTGTTTTTTACTGAATGTCTCCACTCTATGTATTCTGATATTTCACTGTATGCAATAGTTGTATTAGTCACCTCACTGTATGTAAAAGCTGTACTAGTCACTGTACCTTAAGACTCAAGTTTGTAACTCTCCGGTCGCACCTGAAAATAGGCACTTGGATGTCTAGTGTGACTTACCCAGTAAACAAAAGCAAATAAATAAATAAATAAATAACCCTTATGTCCATCAGTCATTTGTTGCCACAGTTTCTTCAGACATCATCTTTCTTTCCTGAATTTCTGGATCTTGAAGCTGTGCTCTAACATGTCTGGTATTTTTTTATTTTATTAAACTCTAGGATTACAATTACCTTTGATCAGGAACTGCTCATTTACAAAGGTTCCATGTCAAAGGATGTAGGGTAACATACATACAAAGGTCAACAATGGTTACAGTCTTAAAAACACAAAGATGTCTAAGCATTTATTTTACAGCCAAAAATGGAGCAAGACAACACAAGCCAGCTTCAGACAAGTTTCAGGGTGAACAGTATATAGTTAGTATAGGGTAGGAGGGAGTCAGGAAGAAGTAGGCAGGCTAAAGGGCCATTGTTGGTGAGTAGAGGGGGGTGGCAAAAGTGCGAGATGGATGGGCTGGAGTGCCTCATATCTGAAAGTGCCATTAGAGAGTGGGTGGGTGGGTGAGGCAGTGTGGTGTAGGGGGAATAAGGGGTGAGAGTGGGGTAAACTGGTGCCAAAAAAGTGGAGCTCTAGGGGAGGTTACAGGTCACCTATGACTAGGGTAAAATGAGGAGGCAGTTACTTAGGCGAGGCAGTCACACTGAGTGGTACAGGCGAGGAATAGTTGGAGTTGCCTTTTAAAGGGACCAAGTGCTGCAGTTGTAAGTGTTTCTTTGTTAAGGGTATTGTACCACTGAGGAGCCCTGTGCGTGAACGACCTCTGACCCATTGTGGTCCGGCATCTGGGGACCTGGAAGGTTTGCTATAGAGCACTGCATGTAAGCTGGGTAGTGCTGTTGGCAGTAAGGAGCTTTGCCATTCCTGATGGCATGAGCTCGAGAACTTTTTTGGTTAACAAGCAGGTCTGGTATTGTATTCTACTAAGGTGGTAGCCATCCAGCCTGGGCGTACAGATCACAGGTGTGTGTGTTGGGTGGGCGGCATGGTTAGAAGCCTACAGACCTTGTTGAGTGTCACTGATATCCTCCAGGGCAGTAGGGGAAGCAGAGTCATGGAGTGACAGACTGTTAGTCAGCAATGGAGTGGCGGAGCTGTAGATGACCAGTCTAAGGGCATCAGTGGTCATGCAGTGTTTGTGCTTGTGGGGCAGGCCGATCTGTATGTTGGGGCCTTAGCTACATTGCCAATGTCCGCATATAAGAAAGGGAACTGTCCAAGGTGATGTCGAGATATTTAAACTCAGGAACATGTTCAAGTGAAGTCCCCACGTGGTTCTTGATGGTGAGGGACAGAGGTTTATACTTGCTCTGTGCATTGCAGGATGTCATGACCTTAGTTTTGCTGTAGTTTAGGATGAGTTTATGTGAGCTAAACCACACTTCAACATGCCTGAAATCACACTGCAACTGACTCTCAAGCTGTTTAGTCTTGGTTGCTAGTAAACAGTACTGCATCATCCGCATAGAGTAATATCCTCTGTTGGCAGACGCTAGGGAGACTGTTCAGGAAGAGAGAAAAGAGTAATGGCCCCCACATAGATGCCTGCGGGACACCTGAGAGGACTGGTTTTTCATCAGAGGCGACGCCAGCAATCCTAACATGTTGGACCATTTCTCGAGGTAGCTAGTGAACCGGGCAGTGCAACCTTGGAGAGTCCCAGAGTGATCAGTTGCTTGAGTTGGAGTGGGTGGTTAACAGTATCAAAGGTCTTTGTCAGGTCAATGAATATTGCCCCCAACAGATTCCTTGGTTGAGGGTGTCATGGATGAATCTGTAAATTCCAACACTGCCGTGGTGATACTATGCCATTTTTGGAAGCCATGCTGTTCTGGGCACTGAATTTCATATTTGTCCAGGAACTCGACAAGCTGGTCAGAGACTATTCGCTCCAGAGCTTTAGATAGGGGGGGGGGGGATGTAGATGGGCATGTAGTTGGTGTGCAGTGACTTGTCTCCACTTTTGTGTACAGGTTTGATAGTTGCCTGTTTCCAGAGTGATGGGAACTGACCCAATCTTAGGGAAAGGTTGAAGATCTTTGTCAGGGGTTCAAGGATTTTATCTAGGACTAGTACAAGCAACTTCAGGTCGAGTGAGTCACCACTGTAGCCAGTTTTGCTGATGGCCTTGTATATATAGGTTCTGGCCAAGTGCATTGGGATCTCTTTGAAACAGAACTGCAGAGCTGTGTGTACTTGGGACGCAGTGTCAAATGGGGAATTGGTGGTGGGGGCATTGAAAAAATCAGGTGGAAGGACACTACCAAGGTTGGAGAATGCATTGTTGAATGTATTGGAGAAGGTACCTAGGTCTAGCTGGTGTTCCATCAATGTTGAGCATGGTGGGTAGTGCCTTAGTATCCTTGCCTGTGAGGTCCTTTAAGTTATTCCAAAAATTTTTCCCATCACCCCAGGAGTTGGAGAGTGCCTCCCTAAGTATTTGCTTTTAGCCTTCAAGTATAGCTCGGTGCAAGCCATTTCTTGCAGATTTGTATATCTGAATGTCCTCTTCTTGTAATGTTGCTTGAGCACAGTGCCAGAAGCGGTCCCTTTGTTTGAGCCATGCTGCAAACTCAGAGTTTATCCATGGGTTAAACCTGCCTTTATCCTTTATCTTTTTAAGTGGTGCATGGATATCACAGGCTGCCGTAAAGTGGCTGATGAACAGTTCCAAAGCTTTGTTTGTATCATTGAATGAGTCAATTATCGACCAGTCCAGTCTGCTTAGATGAGATTTTAGCAGCTGAAGGTGCCACTGCTTGAGTACCCTGGTGTGTATTATTTTAGGAGAGGGCTTGATGAATTTGTTAGCCCAAGAGCAGATAACAGGTGAATGGTCATTAAAGTATCAGGAATACAGACACCTTAGAGATTCTTCTGAGGCGGTTTGACAGTATCCAATCAAGTAGAGTGTAGGTCCCGTCCTATAGTTGCACCTAGTGGGGGTGGGGACAAGCTGTGTGAGGTTTGTGCCATGATCGCATCCTTGTAGGTGCAGGCCTTAGGTGAAAGCCAGTTTATGTTAAAATTATCCAGAATTGTGGTCTTTGAATTATGGTGTAGTCCCATGAGGTATTCCATGATTCTGTTGAAACCACTGGCCTGGTCCTTTGGAGGTATGTATATAGAGGCTATAGTAAGATTTTATTATGGGCACTTCGAAAATTTTGATGGCAAGGACCTGAGATAGGGATCCCGGGTTAGACGGTGGGAATGAAAAAATCATTCACAAATCTGGACGTCATGTACGGTATAGCTGCACGCCCATTGGCTCTTGCTCTGGCACCATCGATGCGTAGGCTCACCGGCAGTCAGTCGGATGGGCGGCGGGCGGCAGGCGTGGTGGATGCTGCATCCGCCGCCGCCGGGGCGGGTGGTGGGCTTTGTGGGTGGTGGGGTGGGGGACACTAGCCACCAGGGAGAAGTTTAGCGGGGGTGTCAATTTCACATTCTGCCCACGATCGAGCATTACGTCCACTGGACCACCAGGGAGATGTTTTGGGGGTCTATTTACATTCTGCCCGCGATCGGGCATTACGGTCCACTGGACCACCAGGGAGATGTTCGGGGGTTCATTTCACATTCTGCCCACGATCGGGCACTTGGAACATGTTGGGGGTTAATTTCACATTCTGCCCGCGATCGGCATTACGGTCCACTGGACGACCAGGGATGTGAACGGGGAGCACATTGATGCCCGCGATCGGGCTAGTGGGGGGAGCACTATGCCCGCAATCAGGCTGGGGGGGCACAGGGACTGAGTTGGGGGCCAGCCACAGGTGGCAGCTGCTGTGTTGCGCCCTGCAATACAGCAGCTCACCTGTAGGTGGCCCTCTACTTAAGCCTTTTTTTTTAGGCTCAAGGTCCTGCAGGCTCAGGTTGGGGGTTGCGCCTGCACAACTCTGCACAGCCTGGCTGAATATCGGGCTGTGCAGTTTATGCATGGTTCCTCCCCCTCCTGTTGAGCATGCATTCATTTGCATTGCGCTGTTGCTCAGCCTGTTTTCAGTGGCGCAACTGCCTCCTGCTGAATATCGCAGAATGGCGCAATGTAGGACTTGTGCATGCGCAACCCTGTTGAGCATGGCGCAACCCTTTTGAATATCTGGCCCTATGTGTCTAATGTATAATTTATTGTATTACTACTTTGTAAGTGTATACCATGTCTAATGTATAATACATAATAAATCTTTATTATCTATTTGGTGTGTCTAGTTCTTAAATTGTGTATTACTGCATCTGTCCTAATGTATCAAGATACCCAGTCAGTGCACAAAATGGGAGGGTGGGAGGGTCACGTGATGTGGATGGATACAGAGTGGTAAGTGTAGTTCTTACTGCAACCAGCTATACAGTACTGCACACTGACCCAGTTCATGTTAAGCACACAGGAAGACAAAGTTATTAACCTATATCAGCTTTCTGAGAACGTAAGGCACTTTAAAACTAACTAGAAAGTGTTCGTTTTATAAACAGCTGTAATCCAGAGTTCACTAAAACCTGCCAAATCAACTTGGACTTTTTAGAAATTGTACAGAGGGGCATACCCCCCGAACCCTCCTAGAAAGGCTCGGTTTTCCACGAATGAACAGAGTTCCTGTACTTCTTTCAAACCACTGTCACCACTGGGGCAATGTGAAAAAAAAGTGGGTAGGGCTAGTGGAATGCTGGGATACATAGGAAGAGTTATCTCCAGCAGGAGGAGGAAGGTGGTGTTACCACTATATTGCTTACTGGGGAGAGCCCACCTGAAATTTGTGTCCAGTTCTGGAAGCCACACTTCAGAAAGGACACAGACAGAGTGAAGGTAGTCTAGAGGCGGGTAACTAAAATGATGCAGGGGTTGCACCAAAAGCCCTACAAGGAGAGAGTGCGGGATCTCAACCTGTACACCCTGGAAGAGAGGAGGGTGAGAGAGACATGATAGAGACAACAGGGGGAAAACAGTGGCGGAGCTGGGGGGGGCACTGCGCCCCTAGACCATTTTGATTCTAAGTTGGGCCTCCCGCCATTCCTCTGCCTTTTTAGTGGTAAACTGCCTTACCTGCGGCATGCCTGGCGCCCCAAGGAGAACTGAATCATTGGCCACAGCACGCCTAGCACCCCCATGAGAACAGTATCGGCTGCGGCATGCCTGGCACCCCCATGCCAAAGAACTGAATCTAAAAAAAATATTTTTCCACAATACCATTGTCAGTGGTGCCACCTACCAAGTTTTTTCCGCTGATGATGCAGATTGTCCTGGTGGTACCCATGGCTGCTGCCGCCCTCTCTAGTTGCTACCGCACTGGTTGAGGGGTACTGCTTTTTTCTCTTGGGACTATACTGGCTGCTCAGTTCTTCCAAGGATGGGTCCCGCCAACCAGCACCACATCACGTGCAGCGACTTTCAGTAAGTTGCACCACCGCAACCGTGACTCTGCTGACTCCGAGTTTGCCTGCTTTGGTCAATTATTAAACGCTGCTTAAACAAAGAAGAGTGCACAGCAGCAGCTTTGAATTTCGAGCTAGCTTGGAAAGCCAGCCTATCAGGGGCACAGGATGAAATGTTGCCCAGTGGTAGTACAGCAACACTGATTGGTCCAGTACAGTGGCAGAGCAGGCTTATAATTGGTCCAATGGGAGGACCAATTACATGTCTGCAGTCATGCAACTGTACCGGCGTGAAAAGTAAACAAAGAAGGCAGCCCTGGCTACTGCCCTATATAAAGGGCATTTAAAAGTTAAAGTCCACACTACCTGAGAAGAGAAATCATCCATGGGAGAGGAGCAGGAAGAAGATCTGTAATTGACTTTGCCTTGGCTTTCACTCCATTCAGACAACCATGATCATTACTGAGACCAGTGAGGAGGCTGCTGCTCGCTCCAAGGACTGGCTCTTGGAAGGCATCGAGGGCTCTACCTGCCCAGCATAGAGAAGCAGGACCTCGGATGCATTTTTCAGTTTCGGTCAGTCATTGGTGCAGTCACTGTCAGAGCTGGCAGCACCTTTGCGGGTCATCAGACAGCAGGGTGCAGCGGACTTGGTGATGGTGCTGATCCCAACTAGACAGCAGCAGGAGAGGAAGACACTGACAGGGTGTAAAATTTGAGATAGGCTGCTGATATTTGTTGTTATTTCTTTTTTTTTTAATCTGACAGACAGCTCAGGCAGACATCAATGTAGTGAAAAGCTAAGGGGCTCAGTCATGGTCCGGTTAGAGAAAAATCAAAGATGTGAACACTGAACAGTAACATGTGAACAGCACTGTGCTGTATAAAAGTTTAGCAAATAGGTTTCTGTTATATACTTGACCATTTGGAATTTGGAAATAAACAGATGGCTTTATTTATAACCAGAATAAAATTAACTTTTAGAAAAAAATGCTGAGGCAGACTAGATCCTCAGATTAATTTAATTACAAACTCTGACACTGATTTTTGATATGGAAGTTTAAATAAGTCTTAGAAATCAAAATAAAATCCATTAAGATGCTTTAGCCTTAACATAATTCATAGTAGTAGAAGTTGTATGGCCACACATGTCCAACTGCATCAAATGTACTTAGTTGGAGGAATAGTTTAGTGTTAGAACCTAGTAGAGTTGTTACAAACCTATCCACCTTTTCCCCTGCTCCTGTCTTTCAGCCCATCTACTACGCCTACCCTTGCTACTGCTAGTTCCTGGCTTCTTTCCCAAAGTGTACTCATACCATACTGAATTATGTTCTGATACTCCCTTGAAAGTGACAGTGTCACTGGCTGCTTTATATTGGTGTAACGGGTCTTGAGTACAGACCCGCTATCCTGGCATCCGCTTATTTCCTCCTGGGACAGGGAAGCCCTTAGCAGTAAAATTAGTCATGGATTTAATGTCCCTCATGGAGGGACAATTGCTGCTGGGGGGAGACTTGAATATCACTTTAAACCCCTCTTTGGATGCTGATACCCCTCTGGCCCATAGATCTAACGCTCTCCAAAAATACACAAAACAAACCATCACTTTTCTGGGCTTGGTGGACACCTGGAGACATTTTTTAACTAAGACAAAAGAATACATCCACTGGGCCCCGCACGTGGGAAGTGGGGCTCGACCCGACTACTTTATAACTCACGGTCAAGCATTTAGACTCCATTTGTGATGTATAGCTTGGGATCACCTTCTTATCGGATCATGCCCTTATATCTCAGGGTGGACTTGGGGGCAATATAAGCAAACCAATTGGCGCCTGAACCTTGCCCATGTTAGGGACCCAGAGTTCCTTGAATTGGTCCAGGATTCTGTAAATAGAATTAAACTAGAAACATGCAACATGCAGTTCCCCCACAATTCTGTGAGATACTTTAAAAGCAGTTTTAAGAGGAGAGAACATATGATTTTCTGTCATTAAAAAATGGCAGAGGGAAGAAACTCACAAAGACCTGCAGGAGGAGCTATTACATTTACAGCATTGGCCAGATCAAAAGGACCCCACAATAAGACAACGATAAAGAATTGTAAAACAAAAGCTACAAAAAATAGTAGACCTATCAGCACAACAAAAACTATTTTATTTAAAGTTAAGACATAATGAGGGGGGACCCAAGGCCTCCAGAAATGTAGCAAGAAAATTGAGAGAACAAGAGCGAACATAATCAGCATGGTTGATCCTAAAACAGGGAGATTAGCAAAAAGACCCCAGGAAATTAGACTTATTTTACCACAAGTTGTATACTAAAGAAGAGGAAATTCCCCAAGACAACATCAAATCATATTTACAAAGTTTACCAATACCATGAATCAGACCACTACAGGCTGAAGCCTTGCTGGCGCCAATCAAAGAGGGAGAACTACTCCAAGTTCTAAAAAAAGCTCAGACCCTGAAGGCGCCAGGTCCAGATGGGTATCCCTCTGAATTTTATAACAAATTCAAAAAGCTGCTACTACCCATATTACTCCCAGCCTTCCATGCGGTCCAGGAGGGAGAACCCCCACCCACATGGCAATATGCCACAATATCAGCCATACTTAAACCCCATAAAGATGTTAAACACCCCTCCTCATTTCGCCCCATTTCAATGCTAAATTATGATTACAAAATTCATGTGGGCCATGGCCTCTAGAATAGACCATTTACTACCAGCTATTATTGACCCTGATCAAGTGGGCATTATCAAGAGCAGACAGGCCCACGATGCCATAAGGCGTGCACATTTCTTAGCAGATTATGCCATAGCAAGACAAATCCCTTTAGTGTTACTGGGGTTAGATGTTGAAAAGGCATTTGACCGGGTCAGCTGGTCTTTTTTATGGCAGACTCTGGAGCACTTTGGATTCCTGGCACAACTTATAAAACAATTCCAAAATATTTATGTCTCCCTTAAAGCAAATGTTAAGGTGGATGGGGCACTTTCAGATGCATTCCAACTCTCTAGGGGCACCTGTCAGGGATGCCCAATGTCCCCAATGTTGTTTGCTCTATATCTCGAACCCCTGGCCATTGCCATCAGATCTTCTCGGGACATAGAGGGCCTTCCATTGGGAGGTTGCCCGCACAAGATATCACTATTTGCGGACGATATTCTGCTGGCTCTTACCAAGCCTGAACAATCCATCCCAGAGGTATGGAAGCAGCTACAAACATTTTGTAAGCTAGCAGGATATAAAATGAACAAATCAAAATCCAGGTATTGCTTCCCAGGTGCATTAATTTGCACTTCTGTGCTTTGAATCCAAGCTGCCATACCTTTGACCATTCCTTCAACCTTCCCAAGTCCCTTCTCATCCTTTCCACCCCTCCCCATGTATCAACCTTGTTGCAGATCTTTGTGTCATCTGCAAAGAGGCGTAATTTTCCTTCCAGTTCCTCTGCAATGTCACTTATAAATACATTAAAAAGGACCGGTCCCCATACTGAACCCTGCAGTACCCCACTAGTAACCCCCCTTTCTTTGGCGTGGACTCTGTTTACTATTACCATCTGTGTCCTGTTGACCAGTCAATTTTTTACCCAGGCTACCACCCTGGGACCCACTCCCAGACTGGCTAACTTGTTGATTAATCTTTTGTGTGGGACTGTGTCAGATTCCTTGCTAAAGTCTAGGTAGGCCATGTCCACAGCCCCTTCCTGGTTTACTGCTTTGTTCACCCAGTCAAATAAATCTATTAGAGTTGTCTGATATGACCTTCCTGATGCGAATCCATGCTGCCTTGGGTCCTGTGCCCTGCTGGCCTCTAGGTACTCAACAATTCCTTCTTTCAGCAGTGATTCCATCATTTTCACTACCACTGAGGTCAAACTAACAAGTCTGCAGTTTCCTGCCTCTGCTGTTCTCCACATTTGTGAAGGGAATCACATCCGCTTCCCAACTCATCAGGTACCACACCATCCTTCCATGATTTGTTATAAAGGGTAGTCAGTGGTGTCACTAGTTCTGCCCTTAGTTCTTTTAGAATTCTGGGGCGAATCCCAAAAGGTCTCATTGCTGTGTCCACCTTCAGTTTTAGGAGCTTTTTTAGAACCCTTTTTTCTGTGAATGGACCGATATCCACCCCCTATCCAGAGTGCTTCTATTAATTGGAGGCAGTATAGCGCAGTGGTCTAAGGCTCTGAGCTGCAAATCTGGTGACATCCAGCAGACCAGACCTGGGTTTGAATTCCACAGCTTCCACCTGCATACTGTGTGACCCTGAGCAAGTCACTTAACCTCCTTCTGCTCCCAGGTCACTCCTGTAAAAAAGCTTTCAGCTTAGTGTGCTATACCTGGTTAAAAAACTAAATAAAAAAAAAAAATAATTGGATCAGGTACCTCCCCCTCCTCTTCTTTTGTGAATACTGAGCAGAAGTATTTATTCAGTAACCCCGCTTTTTCACTATTACCCTCTGCCCACCCACACTCCCCTTTATTAAGCCTCACTATCCCTCCCTTGGTCTTTTCTTCACTCCCTAATGTACCTATAAAAGGTTTTATTCCCCTTTTTAATCGAGTTGGCTATCTTTTCCTCAATTTGGGCATTTGCTATTCTGACTGCCTTCCCCACTTCCTTCTGCTTCAATTTGTACAGTTCTCTTTCCTGCTCCTTTTGTTTCCTTATACTTCCTGAATGCTATCTTTTTCTCCCTAACCTTCCCTGCCACCTCTTTTAAGAACCAAAGTGTCTTTTTCCTTCATTTTGATTTGCTGATTTGCTTCACACAAAGGCTTGTTGCCTCTGTGATGGCAATTTTGATGTTTCCCCATTGTTCCTCCTCTCCTCCTTCTTGCCCATTTGCTAGTGCTTTTCTTAGGCACGCTCCCATATTGCCAAATTCAGCCCTTCTAAAGTCCAGTACCCTCACTTTTGTATGGCTTGACTCTACAGCTGTGTGAACCACACTGTTTGGTGGTCACGTGTTCTGAGATGGCTACCCACTTCTAAATCTGAGATCCTCTCTCCGTCCCTGTTTGAGAGTACCAGGTCTAAGATTGCTCCCTTCTGAGTATGTTCTAGCACTAGCTGTCTAAGGCATGTCCCCTGTAAGGCATCAAGAATGACTCTACTCTTGGATGTGGCTGCAACAAAGGTGCTCCCGTTAACATCTGGCATATTCAGGTCCCCCATCAACAATATCTCCCCTTTTTCTGCCATCCTAACGATGCCTTCTATCATTTCCTTGTCCATTTCTTCCCCCTAAGATGGGGTTCTGTATACAACCCCCGTGCAGATTGTGGGCCATTTCCTGTCTCCAGGATGACCCTCAGTGCCTCCTCTCCTCCCTGTTTACCCTTTAGTTCTGTTTCTTTGATCCCTTCCCTTATGTAGAGAGCTCCTCCTCTTCTACCCTCCCTCTCCCTCCTGTAAATTGTGTACCCTGGTATGTTGTCATCCCAGTCATGGTTCTCTGTGTACCATGTTTCTGTCACTGCTACAATATATAGGTATCCTTCCTCCATCAAGGCCACTAGTTCAGGGAGCTTGTTACCCAGAAAACGGGTGTTGGTACTCATGGCCTCCATTTCTTGATGGCCTTACCTGTTTTAGCCCATCCCTGTCCTTACTGGCTTTGCCTTTTTCTTCATTTATTCCTGCCCTTCTCCCTATTGACTTCTCTATTTTGGTGCTTACCTCGCTAACTACCCTTTTTTGTGTGGGGGGGCTGGGATTTTCCTGCTCCTTTTCAATGCTTCCCCCCTTGGCTAGTTTAAATGTTTGCCAAGGCAGCATTTACACCTATCACCTAGGATCCTGGTTCCCTTCCTGGACAGATGCAGACCATCATGCCAGTCTAGGCCGGCATCCCTTCAGGCGGACTCCCAGTCCCCAATGAAGCCAAAACCTCCTCCCTCAACCTAGAGAGGTGTCTGCAGATGGGACAACAGTACATCCTCCAGAATGTCTCCCAGATGCCACACTAGTAACCAGCATATTTCAGGCATGGAAAATACTTGAGGCTGGTGATGCCGTACTGGTAACCGGCATATTTCAGGCATGGGAATACTTGAGACTGGTGATACCACACTGGTAACCGGCATATTTCAGGCATGGGAAATACTTGAGACTGGTGATGCCACACTGGTAACTGGCATATTTCAGGCATGGGAAATCCTTGAGACTGGTGATGCCACACTGGTAACCAGCATATTTCAGGCATGGGAAATCCTTGAGACTGGTGATGCCACACTGGTAACTGGCATATTTCAAGCATCAGAAATCCCTGAGAGTGGTGATGTCACACTGGTAACTGGCATATTTTAGGCATGGGAAATCCTTGAGAGTGGTGGCACCACACTGGTAACTGGCATATGTTAGGCATGGGAAATACTTGAGAGTGGTGATTCCACACTGATAACCAGAATATTTCAGGCATGGGAAATACTTGAGAGTCATGATGCGACACTCAGTAACTGGCATATTTCAGGCATGGGAAATACTTGAGAGTGGTGGTGCATATTTTCAAAATTGTGACATGCTACAAATAGGAACTAGACATGCAAGCTCATAATCGAGTTCAAGGCACCACAAGTACGGTGGAGGCACTGGAAGAGAGAGCATCACCAGTCAAAGGGTCTGGTAGAAAAGGAGCAATAGTATTACATGTGATAAAACTAATACCAGATGATGGTGGTGCCAATAGTTCAGAAGTGGGGACTGGCCAGTGAGCTTGTCCAGCTGGTTAGGATTGCTGCATGATATTTGTAATATAAAAATACAGTATGTGAGCCTGTGCTTTATGGGTGCCTCTAAGGTTTCAGTGAAGCTACAGGATGTATTAAACTGACCAGGAGATCTCTGTAATGTAAAGCTAGTGGCCTGTGATTGGTCTGGATGGCTTCAGGCAGCACTGTCATTGGTGCGCTTTCTGCCCTGTTCTCCAGGTCTGCTGCTTTGCCGCATAGCGCCTCCTCTCTGGATATTTTGAAGAACTTTGCAGTAGGCGCCATCGTTATTTATTTCTAGTTACAAATTTTGTTTAAGCACAGTTACTGCTGCACTGTTATCTGCCTGAGTTTTGATGTTGTTGATCAGCTGTTTAATCCTGTACCATGTATTCTGAATTGACTTATTTCCTTTCTTCCCGCTCGCCTCCAAGCCCTCTGTCCACTAACCTGGGGCGGCAACGTCTCCTGCCACAGACCCAACCACTGGTTTCTCACTGCTGCCACCCCGCTACCTCCTCTCATCTTTCTTTTTTCTTACTTAGCCAATTTCTCTGGCTTGACTCATCTGAGATCATGCCACCTCTACCTTCCCTAACTCTTGGTCCCTTCCTGCAGGTTAATTGCTGCCTCTCACCTCCTAGTCTCACCTTCCAACCCTCCCATAGACACTTTACCTCCTCCTTTGTTATTCATCTTCACCCACCCCACCCCCGCTAACGGTCTGCCGCCAGTCCCCCACCCTCTCTCTCTCTGTAATTACAGCCCTTTTAATCAGTTTTTCTCTCCTATTTTAACTCCAGAGAGCCTGCTTGCATGGATGGAACAACTGCCGTTAGCGGCACCCAACGGCCGCATCTTCGGCCACTGCACTGGCCCCACCACTACCTCAAGACTGCCCTCCTGAAACCCAGTCTCGGATCCCTGCTCAAGGTACAACCGCCCCTTAGTCAAGGAGCCCAGTTCTCTGCAGCTGGATCCAATTGGTTAACTGCCACTGCTAGTGGCCTGTGATTGGTCTGGATGGCTTCAGGCAACACTGCCATTGGTGCACTTTCTACCCTGTTCTCCAGGTCTGCTGCTTTGCCGCACAGCGTCTCTCCTCTCTGGATATTTTGTCCCACCCCCACCAACCCCTCCTAAGCCTCCTTTAAATATGCTTTTCGCCCCTCCTACTCTGAGAGCCCTTCTCCCATTGGGTCAGCTTTCCTGTCTTAAACCACTCCCTCTTCTCAGCTGCACACTCTCTCTGTGACCAGCTTAGCTGCCTTTTTTGCTCATATTAGTGAATTGCCCACCCCCATCTTTGATCTCTCTCGGAAACAGATCTTTCTCCTGACTTAATGATGATTACTCAGTCTATTGTAGTGGTTATGTTTTTAATTCTTGGTCCCATTCCCCCTGTGAGCAACCCATGCCAATCTCGTCTACATCATGCACCTCTCAGTGCCCTGCATTATACCCTTGGTATGGCCACAGGGACACAAAGCATGGATAACTTAGACTTCTGCTCCCTCTATGGCACTTTGGCTACCTTCTCAAACTAAAAGCGCTCTACCTCCGTTGATCACCCAGGCTATGCTTGTACTCTACAACTTATCCAATCAGCACTGGCACTGTTGCACCAAAAGATATAGGAACAAATCAAACAAGCAAGTCTGCAATATGCTCAAATCCTTTCTCCTATGAATTCTCCTAATGTTGCTCCTGCTCTCAGGAAATGTTCACCCCAATCCAGGACCATCTGGGCAATCAGCGGATGCATCAAAAAGGAGGGAAGGGACTCTCACCCTGGCATCTATCAACGCCTGCAGCATACTCAGCAAGCTTGATTCCCTCCAAACATGGATACAACAACACAACCCTGATGTCCTCTCTGTTGTCGAAACATGGCTAAACCCTAAGACCCCCGACACTTCAGTTTCAATCCCTGGCTACACCATATTCAGGCAAGACAGGATTATGAAACGAGGTGGGGCTGTGCTACCTATCTAAGGAATGCCTTTATGGGTCATGTCATACCATCCCTAACCAGGGCAACTCTCTCAGGTCCTCGCCATCAAAGTCCTCCTTGGAGCACATAACAAGGAACTCACTGTTGTCTCAGTTTACCTACCACCAAAGGACCAGGCCACTGGCTTCAACAGCATCATGGAATATTTAAGGGTCCAGCATCATAACTCAGAAACCATAATTCTGCGTGATTTTAACATTAACTGGCTCTCGCCTGAGACCTCTACCTATAAGGATGCACTCACAGCGCAGCACCTCACTCAGCTTGTCCTCACCCCCACCAGATGTAACTATAAGACAGGTACTTTCACACTACTAGACTGGATTCTGTCTAACCGCCCTGAACATATCTCTAATGTTTCAGTACTCCCAGACACAATAAGTGACCACCCTCCTGTCATCTGCTCCTGGGCTAACAAATTCCACAAGCCCCCTTCCAAGCTAATCTACACAAGGGTTATTAAACAGGGGCACCTTCAGCTGCTAAAATCCCATCTAACCAGACTGGACTGGGCAGTGATGGACACATTCTATGACACCAACAAAGCCTTGGACTTGTTCATCAACTGCTTTACTGAAGCCTGTGACATCTATGTGCCATTGAAAAAGATGAAGGTCAAAGGACGGTCCAACCCTTGGATTACTACTGACCTTGTAACATGGCTCAAGCATAGGGACCACCTTTGGCACTGTGCTTGTACAACTCTGACACAAGGAAACATAGAAAATACAAAGCAGCCAGAAATGATTGCACTCGAAGATATGGAATGCTAAAGAAGATATTTCAAGGATGCTCTGACTAACTCCTGGGGTAATGGGAAAACTTACAGAACAACTTGAAAGAACTCACAGGCAAGGATCCTAATGTTCTCTCACTATGCTCAACATTCTGGGTACTCCAACGCCAATCTCGGTACCATCACCAATACCTTTAATAATGCTTTCTCCAACCTAGACAGTGTCCTTCCTCCTAATTTCTTTGACGACTCCTCCTCTAATACCTCCCATGTGACCCCCCAACATGACCATACAACTCCACAGTTTTTCTTCAAAGAGGTTCCACCACAAGTGGTCAGTAATTATATCTGCAAGGCCATCCGCAAACAAGGATACAGTGGAGACTCCCTTGACCTGAAACTGCTGGCACAAGTTCTGGATGAAATCCTTGAACCCCTGACAAAGATCTTCAATCTCCTCACTTAGATTGGGCCAATTCCCTCACTCTGGAAAAAGGCAACTGTCACACCAGTACACAAAAGCGGTGACAGAACTCTTCACATCAACTACAGACCTATCTCACTCCTCTCCCCATTGTCTAAGGCACTGAAACGTATAATTTCAGACCAATTAGTCGAATTCCTAGATAAGGACAAAGTCCAGTGCCCAGAACAGCATGGCTCTTCTGGAATTTACTAGTTTCATCCACGCCACACTTGACCAAGGAAACTGTCGGGGTGCAGTACTCATAGACCTGACGAAGGCCTTTGACACCATTAATCACTCTCTACTACTCAGGCAAATGTCATCCATAAGAATCTCCAATGATGCCCTTCCATGGTTTGCTAGCTACCTTAATAATCAGGTCCAACATGTCAGGATAGCAGGTGTCTCTTCTGATGAAAAGCCAGTCCTCTCTGGAGTTCCCCAAGGGTCTATTGTGAGCCCTTTGCTCTTCTCCCTCTTCCTCAACAGACTCCCTAGTATCTGCCAGCAAAAATATTACTCTATGCGGATGATGCAGTCCTGTTTGCTAGCCACCATTACACTATAATCCTGGAAACCCAGCTACAGCTCGACTTCAACTGTGTTGAAGATTGGTTCAGCTCACATAAACCTGTCCTGAATCACAGCAAGACCAAAGTCATGACCTTCTGTAATCCACGGAGCAGGCACAAATCTCTGTCCCTCACCATCAAGAACCACTCTGGGAACTCACTTGAACATGTCCCGGAGTTCAAGTACCTTGCTATCATATTAGATAGTACCCTCTCCTACACTCGGCATACAGACACCGTTGCCAAGGCTGCCAACATATGGATTGGTCTGTGACACAAGCATAAACACTGTATGTCTGTGGGTGCCCTTCAACTGGCCATCTACAGCTCGGTCACCTCTATCATTGACTACGGTCTTGCCATCTACAGCTCCGCTTTGACAACTGCCCTCCGCAGGATCTCATTTTCACTCAACAAAGCCTGCAGGCTATTAACAGGCATGGCCCACCAAACACAAACCTGTGACCTCTATGCACAGGCTGGCTGGCTACCACTACTCAGCAGAATACAATACCAAACCTGCCTGCTTACCAAAAAGGTTCTCCTTGGACTCATGCCCCCAGGTGTTGGTACACTCCTTACTGCCTACAGTGGCAATCAGCATACTCGCAGTGCCCAATATCAAACCTTCCAGGTTCCCAGATGTCGTACCTCCATGGGTCAGCAGTCCTTCACCCATAGGGCTCCACAGTGGTTCAATACCTCAACAAAGAAACATTTTCTCTGCTACACTTGGACCCTTTAGACAGAATCTCCGACTTTACCTCACCTCTACTACTCAATGTGACTGCTTCTCCTAAAGGTTGGCTCCAATCACTACCCTAGTTGCTCAAGACCAGTGACCGCTTCCTACCTGAGCATCATTCTCTCTGGACCCTGCTCTTCTCGTGACCCCTTCTCTCCTCCTCCACCCCTCCCCTTCCCCCACACCTCACTCCACTTATCTAATCCCACTACCAAACTCCCGGTATTAGACACCTCCCCCGCCTCCCCTGACAGTGGCCCCTCAGCCTGCCTATTTCCTTCTCTCCCCTCCTACCCAATCATATGCTTATAGTCCGACTACTTTTTAATCGCTTAATCTCTTACTCTGTTACCTCAGCCAGCTGCTTACTTAAGTAGCTCTCTAGTAATGACTTTTTTTCTAAAGTGTGTTGTAACTGTAAAAAAAAAAATTGCCAACCTCTGTATGTGTTGTGATTGTACATCATTGACAATCTCTGTATGTATGTTCCCCCCATCTTCTGACGTGGAACCTTTGTAAAGGAGCAACCCCTGCTCAAAGGTATTTGTAATCCTAGAGTTTAATAAATAAATAAATAGTTAACTTCCTTGAGAAATTGCATTTTATGGCCTTTTTATGACCTGTTGCTGCTTTGAAGTTGGGAAGCTAAATATACATTTCATTACAGGACAGGACACAATTTTGCTAATTCCTGTTGGTTATATCACACCTATGTGATGGATTGCAGGGTTGTAAACCTCAAAGGAAATGGGGGATCAAAGACTCATAATTTTGGAAATGAGTTTTTGCTGTTGTCTCCTTATTTAATATGCCTCCTGAAAGGACATCCTGTTTGTATTTTTTATATTATAAAAGGAAGTGCTAGATGACTCACAGAAGGGGTGTGGAGACACAGTTAATTAATTTATTTATTTAAATCTCGGATTACAAATACCTTTGAGCTAGAGGCAGCTCATTTACAAAGGTTCCATGTCAAAGGAAAGGGTTACAATAAGGTTGGGAGTTATAGACAACATTCATGGTATCAACGGAGGTACAGACATATATATTTTTTTTTTTTTTTGTTATTTAACCAGGTGAGACACACTAAGCTGAAAGCTTTTTTACAGGCGCAACCTGGGAGCACAGGAAGTTAAGTGACTTGCTCAGGGTCACACAGTATGCAAGTGGAAGCTGGGATTCAAACCCAGGTCTGGTCTGCTGGATGTCACCAAATTTGCAGCTCAGGGCCTTAAACCACTGCTCTATACTGCCTCCCATATTCATGGTATCATCAGAGCACAGCAAGTGAACTAGTAACTAAGTGGAAACAGTGCTACACACAAGATTACAAGCAAGCATAGAAAACCATAAGGTACATTTGAAGCAACATTGCTAATCAGAGGTGGGGGGAAAAGGGAAGAGTAAGGAAGGGGTAGGGGAGATGAGACGGCAGAGTCCAGATAGAGAAGGAAAAGAAGATATAGCAGCCAGAGGCCTTGTCGTAAGGTGAGAGGGAGGGGAGGCTAAGGTGGGAGAAGGGGTTAAAGAGGGGAAAAGGAGGATGGATGAAGGGAAGAAGATAAAGGAGAGTGGGGACCAGAGGGCCTGGACAGGTTCAGGAAGGGGGTCAGTGGGGTAAGAGCAAGGAGGGGTGAGGTAAAGGAGGAGGTGGAAGGGAAATTGTTCTGTCAGGAGAGGTGAAACAAAACAGGAAGCCAAGTAAGAGCCTCAGAGTGAAAAAGTGGTATAAGGGTGTCTGCAGAAGTGGGGAAACTAGGTGTAACAATCACAAGTGCTTTGATTCGGAGATGCTGACGAAGCATACGTTTAAATTGGGACACACTAGAAAGACTGCTCAGTTGGTTGCTTAGATTATTAAACCACAAGGGGGCTCTGTATTGAAAGGATCGCTGGTATTGAACAGTCTGACAGTGGGGTACCAGAAGGTCGACAGAAACTGAGGTACGTGTCTGTTGGGTCTTAGGGGAATTGTGTAGCAGGCAACCAATGCTCGGGGGTAGTAATCCAAGTAGAGCTTTTTTGGGCTGGAGGCAGATTTGTTATTTGATCCTATTATTTAGTTGGAGCCAGCCAGATTGAGCATATAACTCACAGGTATGAGTGAGGTGCGCAGCACCCGTAACTAACCTACAGGCTTTGTTCAGAGCCACCGCGAGTCATTTAAGAGATGTGGAGGTTGTAGCACAGTATATGATTAGACCATAACCAATAATCGAGAGGACCGAGCTGTGAACTGCAACCTTCAGGGCTTCTTGGGTAAGACTTTGTCTGTGTCTGAAGAGGAGACCAATTCTGGTATTAACATCTCTGGCAACATTTTCAATGTGAGGCACAAAGGTAAGGTGACTATCCAGAGTTAGACCTAGGTATTTGAAAAGCTGAGTTTGTTCAAGAGCGTCTCTGTGGTTGTTGGTGATAGTGAGTTGATGCGCCTTAAACTTATTCCGAGAGGACGAAAACAGCTGGACTTTAGTTTTTTGTAGTTTAGCACTAGTTTGTGATTATTAAACCATCTCTCTGCTTCTGTGAAGCCTTGTTGAAGACTGTTTTCAAGAGCGTTGGGATCCAGGTGGCTAGTAAAGATGACCGCCATCTGCATAGAGGAGAGTACGCTGGTTGCAGACAGCTTGGAAGGTCGCTCAGGAGAATACTGAACAATAAGGGACCCAGGATTGAGCCTTGAGGAACCCCTGATCGGACAGCCCTCTGCTCTGAAACTACTTTTGATATCCTCACCCTCTGCAGTCTATCACTGAGGTAGCTTCTGAACCATTTCAGGGTGTTTGGGGCAACACCAGTTTTAGAGAGTTGGCCAAGCAGTAGTGTGTGATTCACTGTGTCAAAGGCTTTTGTTAGGTCAACAAAGGCTGCACCTACAATCTTGCCTTGATCAATGGCCTGTTGTATGAAACTTGTGAATTCTAATAATGCTGTAGTAGTACTGTACCCCTTTCTAAAGCCATGTTGTTATGGGCACTGGATGGAGTATATGTCTAGAAAAGCACCAAGCTGGTTGGTAACAATTCGCTCGAGCACCTTGGAGAGTGGAGGGAGAATGGATATAGGCCTATAGTTACCCTGTAAGGAACGATCACCGGTTTTATGCACCGGAGTTACGATGGCCATTTTCCAGGCATCCAGAAATTGTCCCAGTGTAAGAGAAAGGTTTAGAATCTTAGTTATAGGTAGGAGAACTTCATCTAGGGTTAGGGTGATAAGCTTAAGGTCTAATCCGTCACTACTGTGTCTTGCATTTCTTAGGAACTTAGCTAGTAGTTTTCAACCAGGTTGCATGATACCCTTTTAAAATAAAAAGGGGGGTGCTCAGGACTATTTTCATCACCGTGGCTTGTGGAGCGGGCAGCATCATCATCAAAAAAGTCAGATGGGAGAACACAGCTCAAATTGCTAAAAGCATTGTTAAAGGCATTAGCAATTTCCAGAGGGTCAGCGGTAGGGGTCCCATTTATGTTTAGCATTGTAGGCGATACTTTAGGTTTTTTGCCAGTGATGTCATTTATATTAGACCAGAACCTTCTGCTATCACCCCAGGAGTTGCTAAGCATCTCCCTATGGTACTTGTCTTTGCCTGGCGAGTCTACCTTGTGCAGTTGTTTCTAGCAGCTTTATAGGCTTGTAGGTCCTGCTGCTTACCAGTGGCTTTTGCACAGTGCCAGAGATGGTCCTGAAACTTCATGTGAGAAAGAAGCTCAGGAGTGATCCAGGGTTAACCGTACAGAGATCTTAATCTTTTTGAGAGGGGCATGTGTATCACAAGCAGTGTTAAAAACCCTTAAAAAAGTGACAGAGGGCTACATTAACATCATTGGTTGAGTCCAGGATGTTCCAATTTTGGGCACAAAGCTGTTGTTTTAGGAGGTCCAGGTGGCCACTTCTGAGAAACCTGCTGTAGATAGTTTGGGGAGGGGGGATAAGGAACTTATTAGTCCAACTGCATGTGATTGGGGAATGGTCACTGATGGAGTCAGGGTGCACAGTTGCATTGGAAAGGCGGTTAGGTTGGTTACAAATTATCCAGTCGAGAGTGGTGCTATTCCCCATTTTATAGTTTATCCTAGTGGTTGTATTAACAAGTTGAGTTAGGTGAAGGGCTGTTATTGCGTCCTTTAGTGAGTTGGTCGCAGGTGACAGCCAGTTTATGTTAAAATCTCCCATGATAATTGTCTCCGTGAGATGATTTTGTGAGCGGAGATGGTCAAGAAGACTGAGAAGACCAGCAGCCAGGTCTTTGGGAGGTATGTAGACTGAGAGTACTGATATTGTTTTATGGTGAGCCCCCAACAGCACTTTTATTGCCAGTGCCTGGGTATTCCCACTGAGATCAATTGGTGGCATAACATGTACCCCTTTAGGGAATTTTTTTAGAAATATAGCACTTCCACCCCCACGTTTGGTCAGCCTGTCACAGCCTGAATATAGTGTATCCAGGTATAGCTACTGCAGAATCCAGTATTTTGGGATCATCCATGTCTCAATGACAGATAGTATGTCAGGGCTGTGCTGAGTTACCCAGACTTTCAGGACATCAATTTTGCTTAAAAGGCTACAGATATTAATTGTGACCAATTTAATAGTACCTTGTTTAGGGCACGCATTGTAGGTGAGAGGTGCTTCAGGACCTGGATTAGGATGAATGTTTCCAGATAGCAGAAATAGCACAAGGGCTATCCTGAGTAGGAGTTCTCTTCGAGCCTTGGAGAAACATTTAACCTTCATGCGAACACAGCGAGGTTTTGTCTTTTCCCTGTATAAAACGAGGATGGTGTGGTCCTTAAGGACACGTTGACGGGATGTGATCCACTAGGGGGCCAAATATTTATAGGGGGCAGGATCATTGAGGTAAACCAAGGTCCTTTATTAATAGTGAAAAGTTTCCAGATGAACAACTTATGTTGATGTGAAGGTTTTTCAAGATTTCAGTATTGAGTGAGTAAACCAAACTATGGTTTGTCTTGCTTGTGGAATGGGCAAAGACAGAAATATGAGAATGGGAAGACACTAGGTAAGAGTTTAAAATTTGGGGCCATGGTTACTTAGAGAGTGAGCAGGGAGCAGTAGCTTTGTACCTTTAAGATGAGACAGGCCAGGGTACAGAAAAAAAAAATAATAAAATAGTCCGTGTTGATCAGTATGCAGCCGATGGTGGAGGAAGACTTGAGAAATGGGTGGGAAACTATATGTATTTAATAGTGGCCGGGGTTGGTGTGGTGGTTTCTATGGCACAGCAGTAGGGTAACGGACTATGGTTTGTTGGGGGCGTAATAATCTGCTTTAGAGAAGAAGGACCCAGGACAAGAAGTGTTTAGGGGATAGCAGTGGGAAGAGGAATCCAACTTCCAAGAGTTGTTGCCCTCTAGTGGATTTGCAGTATATTTTGCAAATGTAAAAGTAGACAAAAAAAAAATCAACAAGCTATGAAAATTAACAATCCTGTTCCACTAACAGTTGGTACTGGTAAACTCAGCGTTAGCAGTTCTTGTATTAAAAGAGGTGTCAGGAAGGGTAGAGTCAGGAGCCAATAAGAGAAGGAGGAATGGTGTTATGCCTAATCAGAGCTCAGCAGCAGTAGTAGTGCAGCCAAATGGCCTGAAAGGCAAAAGTGCCAAGTTCAATCCTGTTGGTAGCTGTGGGCTGCTCTTCAAAATGTGTACCTGGTTGTAGGCCGAGAGGCAGGCGGGTCACTGCAGAACAGCCACTGGGTTTAAACTAATATCTGTGTCTGAACTGTCTGAGTTATATTATTTTGGGACTCTAGAGAGAGAGAGACACACAGTTCTCTAACTTTCACGGCTCTTAGAGAGATAATACATTAGCTAGAAAAAGTCTAAATGTATTGTGGTAGGAGTTTTTGTTTTGTACTTTGCCCTTGTTCTTTTAAGTGATTGTGAGCTCTTTGATATATTGTTTTGTGTTTGTTTTTCATATTTTTATCATCTTTTAGTAAACTCTTTTTTTTTTTTCAAGATACTGCCTGGGTCGTCTTCCTAGTTTTTTGCATGTGATGTATATGTGGTTAAGTTTGACAGCTATTCTGAAGGGCTTGATGGAGTTACTAAACTGGGAAAGGTAAGAATATACCTAAGGTATCTTACAGAGTTTTAAGAGTTCATTTTGGAAGCCTGGCTTGGTGCCCTGGTGAAAGATTGTACCGCTATCCCGAAGAGGGTACATATCTGAGCCAGTACATTGGGTATGCTAGCATAGGTTCACAATTTGAATCCCCTAGAACTTGAGGCTAAAAGGTGATTCGGATCCAAAAGCAGACAGGAAGGTTACCCTGTCTGTTATATGTTTACACTATTGCGCTCTGAGGTTGGCACTGTGGGAGCAGGGCCTGACCTGCTGAGTGCGTTTGTGACAGATTTGGTTGACAGCGGTGTGATAAAATTGGTAACACAAGCTTTAACTGTTCAGGGTGTCAGCTTAATACTGTACAGCTCACTTGCAAAAGAAGGCAGTGCTGTATTTTAAAAAAAAGGAAAAGAACTATATCATTTTGCTTACAGTCAAGTTCCTACCTGTTTTATTTTTTTTTTCTAAAGTGCAAGTTAGAGTAGCCGTAGTTAGGGAAGAAGATGGC
This sequence comes from Neoceratodus forsteri, assembly GCA_016271365.2. Classification (NCBI taxonomy): domain Eukaryota; kingdom Metazoa; phylum Chordata; order Ceratodontiformes; family Ceratodontidae; genus Neoceratodus; species Neoceratodus forsteri. Next base: position 260,738,217 of record CM057452.1, on the reverse strand, counting down.
TTCCAACTACAGCGGGCACACTGCAGAGTACTTGAGGCAGTTGTGCCAGGACAGAGGAGTTCTGCACAAGGAGAGCCACCAAGCAGAACCTTGTGGATGCCCTGAGCATCGAGTCACAGACTGTGACTGTAAAGGACCGAACCTTGGACGTGGAGGGGTCAGAGGCTAATGCAGTGTCCAGAGTTGGTGGGGAGGACAGCAGGGGCAGTGCAAGCCCAGGGCCACAGCAGCAGGGGAAGGTCACCAGCATTCTGGAGCCAGAAGCAATCAGGCTGCAGACCGAGTTGCGCAGAATAGAGTTGGAGTTCCAGAGAGAAGAGAAGCGAGAACAGCGAGCCGGAGAGGAGAAGAGGGAGTGAGAACAGTGAGTCGCAGATGAGAAGAGGGAGCATGGACAGCAAAAGGCAGACCATGAAGAGCATGAGCACCAGAGACGACATGAACTGGAGAAGTTACAACTCCAACCACCAGCACCAGAGAAGGTGAGTGGCTTGGGTTTAACTGGAACTACAGGACTGGGTTACAAATTAAATTCCAAATTCATAGCTGAATTTAAAGAGGGGGAGGATATGGATGCCTTTTTAAATTCCTTTGAAAAAGTTTGTATTCAGGCAAATATTCCTAGAGGGTCCTGGAGTTGATATCTATCCCCGCTACTTACCAGTAAAGCTTGGGATGCATTGGGTCAAATGGACAATGAGGACTGTAATGATTAGAGCAAACTTAAAGCTGCACTTTTAAAAAAGTTTGATTTAACTGCAGAAGCATACAGAGCTAAATTCCATAAGTTCAGGAGAAGTCCTGATATGAGCTACGAGGAGCTAGCCACAAAACGTCAGTGTTTAAAACGTTGGTGGGAAGGAATTGAAGCAAACTCTGTAGATAAAACTGAAAATGCTATATTGTTAGAGCAGTTTTTTGGGGCATGCCCAGCAGAGCTGAAAACCTGGCTGGAGGACTGAGATCCCAAAACAGTGCAAGAGGCTACTGAACTCTTGTACCACTATGCCAAGAACAGACCTGCTCTGAGAGTGAATGGGGTGGGCATAGCAGCGCAGAAAGGGAAAGGCGTGCCTTTAGGGCAGCTAAAACCCTCACTGCCTCTACCGAAAACAGTTAGCCCCAGGTTTCAAAGAAAATATTTTTCTGAGAAAAGAAACGAATATTGGGTTTGTAAAGAAACTGGGCATATTTCCAGACAGTGTCCCAAAAGGACAAGCAATACGCAAAATGGGGCTAGGAAAGAAGTGGGTTGTTTGTGTGTCCCTGGAAGCATGCCTGTGAACATGAGGGAACACATGCACCCAGTCATGGTGAATGGTGTACAGACAAAAGGGTTAAGAGACACAGGGACATCCCTGACGCTGGTAAAATGGGATCTGGTAGAGTCTGGTCAGCTTATACCCAATAAATTTGTAGCTGTACAAGGGTTCACTGGAGAGGAGACAACATTGCCACTGGCTAGTGTTCTCCTAGACTGGGGTGAAACAGGGGGAACTGTGCAACAGGTGGCTGTAGCCAAAACTTTAGCAGTTGACATCATCCTTGGCAACAGTCTCAAACAGGGGATGGTGTGTGCAGTTACCCGTAGCCATGCGGGAAGGGGAAATTGTAGTTCCCTGGACCCCATAGAATTCATTGTGGAAACCACTGGGAGGCTGGTTCCCCAGCCTGTGTTCCTGATATGGAGACTAATGAAAAGGGGGTATAAAGTTCCCCAGTAGCAGTTAACCAAACAGCTACGGAGGGTTACTCAAGAAGGAGGGTGACCCATTGTCAGAGGGTTAAGGATAACAGTGATCCTGAATGCCCTGATGCTAGTGCTAAGGGCCCTAGTTTAGAGACTGAAGGGACCTGTCCCATGCCTTGGGAATGTGTAAGGAGTTTGCAGCTGCTCAGAAAAGTGACCCTAGTCTAGAGAAGCTGAGGGCTTGGGCAGACTCTGATGGAGCACAGGGAGGTGACAGTAAACATAAGGTTTATTGGGAAAATGGACTGATGTATACTCAGGCTGTAAAGACAGAGGAAGAGTGATGGGCAGGCAGCTTGTCGTTCCCCAGGGGTACCATGAGCAGCTGCTCAAGACTGCACATGATAATCCCATGTCTGGTCATCTGGGAATCTCTCGCACTATGCAGCGGTTGACCCAGAATTTCTATTGCACAACTTCACCCAGCAGGTGAAGGAGTACACGGTCTTGTCACGGTGCTAAGAAATAGGGAAGGCAGGTAAAGCCCAAGCCACCTGAATTCCATTGCCCATAGTGGAGGAGCCATTCCAGAGGGTGGGAATGGATATTGTGGGGCCTTTAAATACCCTCAGCTCCTCCAGGAAGAGGTTCATCTTGACTGTGGTGGATTATGCCACCCGGTACCCCGAGGCAGTCACCCTATCCTTAATGAGGACAGACAAAGTGGCAGATGCCTTACTTGGGATTTTCTCCCGTGTTGGGTTTCCGCAGGAGGTTATCACTGATCGAGGGGATTCCTTCATGTCGGACCTGATGAAATGTTTGTGGGAGAAGTGTGGGTGGTGCACAGACACGACACCTTATCATCCACAAGCCAATGGGCTTGTGGAAAGATTTAACAGTACTCTGAAGTCAATACTCCAAGCATTTGCTGAACAGCACGGGAGGGACTGGGAGAAATACCTTCCCCACCTGTTGTTTGCATACAGGGAGGTGCCCCAAGAGTGGACAGAGTTTTCCCCCTTCCAGCTCTTATATGGACGCCGGGTACGTGCGCCCCTAGACATGATCTAGGAGGACTTGGAAGGCAAGTACGACCACCCAGGGAACTCCCATAGTGGATTACGTCCTTAGGTTTAGGGAAAGGCTGAAGGAGCTTATGGGGACAGCCCAGAGCAACCTGACAGCTGCCCAACAGAAACAAAAAGTGTGGTACGACCGCAGAGCCAGAGCTCACTTGTACACGGTGGGTCAGGAAGTCATGGTCCTCATTCTGGTCTGGAAAGACAAGTTGCAGGCTGAATGGGCATGACCGTACAAAGTAGTTAGAAAGGTAAATGACGTGAACTATATCATAGAGTTACCTGACAGAAGACATACAGAAAGATTGTACCATGTCAACATGATGAAGTCATATGCTAATAGGGCTGACATGGTGTTTGCAGTATGTAGTCCTGGGGAGGGGAAGGACAAAGGAGACCCTCTTCCGGATTGCTGGAAGAAAGCAAGTGGGAGTCCTCTGTGGAGGCAGTTAAATTGTCACCTCAGCTGGCCCCGGACAAGATCCAGGAAGTAAGGGAGGTTTTAGCAGACTTTGCCCAACTGTTTAGTGTCAAGCCAGGACTAACCCCCTTAGTGACGCACGATGTGGAGACAGATGCCCATACGGCGGACAGCATATCGGGTGTCAGAGGCTGTCCAAAAGCACATTAGGATGGAGGTGGAGGAAATGCTGGACTTAGGGGTAATCCAGAGATCCCACAGCCCCTGGGCCTCACCCGTAGTCCTTTTATCCAAGCCAGATGAATCTACTCATTTCTGTGTGGACTGTCATGGACTGAATGCAGTCATGAAGTCAAACGCCCACCCGATGCCCCAGACGGACGAACTCCTGGACAAGTTGGGAGGGGTGACATATCTTATGACTACTGACCTGACAAAGGGGTATTGGCAGGTAGAGTTAACTGACAGAGCTAGGGAGGGTCAGCCTTCATCATCTGAGATAGGCTTATTTGAATTTAAGGTAATGCTCTTTCAGCATGAAGAACGCCCAGTCACTTTAATACAAAGGTTGGTGAACCAGGCATTAAATGGTGCTGAGGAGTACGCCATGGGGTACCTGGATGACACTGCCATCTTTAGTACCAGCTGGGAAGAACACTTGTCCCACCTTAGGGAAGATTGTTTCTGAGTGGGGTTATCATCCCACGCTTCTTTTATCACATCCAGTGGTCCTCTTGGCTGCCTACCATACAAGCATTTCAAATGGTGAAAACCCTGTTGATGCCTGTGGCACTTCTCTGTAAGCAAAAAGTACATAAGGCAAGAATTGTTCCCAATCTTTCCCCTTCCACAAACCTTTTTAACATGCATTTTACGGATTGGTTAAAACGCTCAACAAGACTGTCTGTCTGAGGGTGATAGGGGGAGGTTCATATGGTAGTGATGCCTAGTAGTCTGTACAGCTCCTTAAGTAATGCAGCACCAAAATTACTAACCTGATCAGTAATAATTTCTTTAGGTATGCCCACTCTGCTGAAAATGCTTGCAAGCTCTGCTGCCACTTTTGAAGCTGTGACAATACGCATTGGAACCGCTTTTGGGTATCGAGTAGCATAGTCACATACTACCAGGATAACTCTATTACTCCTTTATACTTTTGTCTAAAGGACCAACCACATCCATTGCAATTCTCTCAAAAGGCATATCTATCGGGGGGCGTGACTAAGCCAGAAACCAAGATGGTGCCTTAACTTGAGATGAACTGCTGAACTGGAACCAAACATTCGCCGTTTACCCATCCTGCGGGAAAAAAGTGCAGTTTAATTAGACACTATGCCAACGGAACCATTTCTCTACCTGTTGGTGTAAAACTAAGTTTTCTGATCAATGATTCATGCGCAAATTGCCACTTTCCTTTCATGATACATACCAGCTTCAGGCCGCATGCAGCACAACACCAAGGAGGGTGAGGAGCTCTCGATACGGGACATGTTTCGAACAATAATGCATCATATGGATGCTTTAACCCTCACCACTAATACAGCGACCGGGGCCCTCCAGCAGTTGGATGAATGGCTAGGCCAAAATTAACAGAAAGTTGAGGTCCATGAGGAGGCCCTGCAGGGTCACTGCACCACAATGAGAGATCAGGTGGCTCAAATCAAACACTTACAAGAAAAAATTGATGATATCGAAAATTGGAGCTGCTGAAACATTTTAAGATTTCTGGGATTTCCAGAAAGCAGTGAGGAGGGAAGAGTTGTTAATTTTCTGCTGCAGGCTTTACCAGAGCTTTTACAATTGCTACCCACCACTAGACTGACAATAGAGTGGGTGCACCATTCCTTGCAGCAGAAACCAACACCCGGGGACCAACCCAGACCGATCCTGGCTAAATTCCTCAACTTTATTTATTTATTTATTGCAATTGTTTCACCAGGAAAGGCACACTGAGCAAAACGATGCTTGTCTCCTGGTGCAACCTGGGGGTAGGGGTACACAGGGAGGATAACACACACAGGTTATCACAATAGAGATGCATTAAATAGATGTAAAGAGTTACATACGCAATAAAGATACAGCAAACAGATGTACTGTAGCTTAGAATTACTTGGTTACAGCATTGGGTAAACATTCAGTAAAAAGCATAACCAGTGTATACAGCAAGTTCAGACATACAACCTATCTACATCGAGCACAGATTGGTGCAGAAAACTACAGTCTAGGCAGGACAGAGGGGGGCAGAAGTGTGAGAGGTGAGAAGTGCCTTTGGGTATATAAGCCAGCTTCCAGAGAAGGGCGTCCTGCCCTGGGAATTGATTGGGGGAGGGAGCCAATTATTAAAGAGTGCAGGCACAGTTTACTATGAGGTAGTTGCCAGTGCAGCTGACAGGGAATAGGTAGAGGAGGAGGACGAATTTGAGGGGGAGAGCATTCCAGAGTTTCAGGAAACAGTATGAGAAGGCTGTTATTCCAGCTGAGGTCTTACAACTGGGAATATTTAGTAGACGGGTGTCAAGGGATTGGAGGGAGTGAGGTGGAGTGGGAGTTGACAACAGTGAGGAGGAGAGGTAGGAGAGGAGGGTGCCAAGCCAGAATTTTGAGACAAACTTAGAGCAGTGCAGTAGTAATCAATTTTTGAGGGAGGGGAAGGTGAGGGAATGGCAGAGATCACAGTGGTGGGAGCGGGGGGGCATTGAGGGCGAAGCGGCAGAAGGCGTTGAAAAGGGGGTCTAGTTTGGATAAAGTGGCTTTAGGTGCTCCACTGTAGACTATGTTGCAGTAGTTAATCGAGGTAAGGATCATCTTCTGCACTAGTTCCCGTCTAACCAAGAACAGGAGGCAAGTGTGGTTCCTGCAGAGGGCACCTAGCTTAGGGCGAGATTGTTTATGATGCTTTCGATGTGATCAGAGAATGTAAGGTGGCTGGTTGAGCCATACCCCTAGATAACGGAAGGAAGCAATGTCCTCCAGGGAAGTCCCATCCAGTGTGTGGAAGGATGGGAGCGGGAGTCAGGACAACCTCTGACGATGCCGGGCGACATGGTAACAGTCTTTTAGCATTGAGGCGAGTTGGTGCGAATTGAACCAGAGTTGAACTTTATTGAAATCGGTCTGGAGGTTGGATGCTACCTCATCCGGGGAGGAGCCAGAGGCGAACAGGACGGTGTCGTTGGCATACATGTGTATAGATGAAGCTGTGCAGATTTGAGGCAGGTTGTTGAGAAAAATGGAGAACAGGATGGGGTCAAGGACTGATTCTTGGGGGACACCAGTGGTCACGGGGAGAGGGGGAGATGTAGCATCTGCAATTCTTACTGATTGTGTTCTTCCTGAGAGATAGGCACCGAACCATTTAGTAGCTGACGCAGTGAGGCCAGCATCCGAGAGGCTAGTTATTAGCCAGGGGTGGGAGACAGTGTTGAATGCTTTAGCGAGGTCGACAAATATAGCCTATGAGAACTGGCCCCTATCCATGCCAGAGGGGATGAAGTCGGTGAGCCTTAGCAAGGAGGAAGCAGTGCAGTGACCCTGTCTGAACCCAGACTGGAACGGTGTGAAGAAGTTTGAATCAGAGAGGAAGGAGGTAAGTTGGGTGAGTACTAGGTGCTCTTGTAGCTTGACCAGGACCGGGAGTAGAGAGAAAGGGCAATAGTTTGCTGAGAGGGAGGGAGGTCCCCTTTATGGAGGGGGATGACAACGGCATGTTTCCAGGCCCAGGGGACAGTAACTGTGGTGAATGAGAGGTTTAGATCAGCTAGATGTGATGCTATGACTGGTGTAGAGAGGAGAAGGAGTTTGGTGTCCAGTCCGTGCTGAGAAAGAGGCTATACAAGCCAGAGTGAGAGAGCTTAACAACCTAAACTGGAGGGGTTACCGGATTATGATTTTCTAGGATTACTCAAGGAACTGGTGGACAGAAGAAAGGCCTATACTGAAACACGTAGATGCCTGCACAAGCTGCACATACCTTTCAGCCTTAGATTCCCAGCGATTCTCAAAATAACATATAAAGGAACCCCACATCAGTTCTTCTTGCAAGAGGCCTCATTAGACTTTACAAATGCTACTTGGCCCCACTCGACTACAAGATCCATCAGTATCCCTCCGCAAGCTGCTTCAGGGCCCTTGTAGGCAGCATATCCGAGTCATAAAGGGCTGACAATGGGAGACCAAAACATTGCACCTGGAGGATTTGATTCAACCAAGAGGCCTGGCAAGGAACTGGAACCATGGACTCCCAGAACTTGCAAAAGACCCCCCTCTGCTCCTCATTCTAAATGAGATCAACCACAAGACAGAAATAAAAATGGAGCACTGCCTGAAACCAATGCTGAACATCGCATGAGAGAGGAAATGCAACAAGAATCCTACACCAGCCAGTTCTTTACTGAAAACTGGTTCTCACCGATTGCTCCTTACAACCGATCCACATCAGATGAACTTTTGGCTGAAATGGACTTATCAGCACCACGGACCCAGAAAAGCGAACCGCAGATCTGCACAGCTCCTGGGTGAATGCCGCAGAAGATGCCCTGCTGCTGGAGGAAATGAGACCTGCACCCGTGGCTTCGGGCCCAGCATTTGGAGCAGCACAGCAACTACCCAGAAAACCTGAAGACAAGACATCCCAACGAGCCCCTCCCCCACCGGCTGACAGTCTATACAGAAGAGCACCTATTTGGCATAAGTGTCTATTGGGGAGTAATGGGGGCTGGATAAGGGGAGTAAAGAGGGAAACTGGTATCCACCAGAGTTTATAGTCTGTGCACCCCCCGGCCCCCACCAGACGCTTTTCCATATAGGCTACATGTAAGGTCTGAATGCAAATGTTACAGTGTTATGGTGGGGCTTACCCTGCCTCATGAGGGGGAGGATTTATATGGGACTGATAATTAGTGTAGCTGCATTCTACCGCCCGCAACAATTCCAGGTTCCCCGGGAGTACTCCTCCCAATAGCTTGTACCCAACCTCTACCCCTTTGGGGATTTTACATTAGTAATAGCATCAGGCTCATTTCAATGTCCCGCTTCTCCCAGGATTTGGAACTGGTGCAAGGGATAGGACCCCACCAGCCCTATCTTCTCTGACTATGGTTTTGGGACCTCCCGGGGGTACCACGGACTTTCTGTGACTCTGGAATGCAGTTTCAATAGTGGAAGGTTTATTCAGTGTGTTTTGTTCTTTACTCTGTATTCAAAGAGTGAGTATTATTAAAAAAAAAAAAAAAGGAGCCACTTGAAAGAAGGGGCTGTTAGGGCTCGTGTCCTTTAAGCTAGACACCCTCCACAGGTACTACTGAGCCTGCCATTGGCTGGAGTGTCAGCCTGCTGAGTACACTAGAGTCCTTACCTAGACTCTAATTTTGCCAGTTGGCATATGGTTTACCTGGTTGTATCAGGCTCTTAATATGAGATTGTAATGTGTAGACAAATATTCTGGGCGTTCCTATCCCCTATAGCAGGGTATTTGCAGCTCAGGCCGCAATTCCATAACTGACCCAGGGGCCGTGAATAATAGTTTTGGGCCTAGCTTGGACTAGGCTGAAACAGATCTCCTTAATTCCCTCCCCTATATTTTATTGGACAAATTGTTGAATCTTATAGGATACTATATCCCCCTCTTCTTTCAAAATAGCTGAGATCCCCTTCCACACCTGGAATGTCTGTGGACTTAACTCACCTATCAAAAGAAAGAAGATTCTCGCCCATCTCATGTGGTTGAAGTCCAGAGTGGCTTTCCTACAGGAGACCAAATTGACTCAAACCAACACCTCCATGATGCTGAAAGATTGGGTAGGTCAGGAGGTTCACATGAGCGCCCCCACCAGGAAACACAGAGCAATGATTCTGTTTCACAAGTCTCTGCAGTGAACCCTGCTGGATTTAGCTGCTGATCAAGATGGTAGATGGGTACTAGCAAGGTACAGTACCCCATAGGCCCCTAGTATTGTGCAATGTATATGTCCCCAATTCAGATGATTCACATTTTTTCCATAGTTTGGGTGACAGCATAGCAACCTTTCTGCCCCATCTGTCCTCTTGTGGCTGGAGGGGACTTCATATCTTACCTTAGTTCCGCCCTAGATAGAAATGAGAAAGGGCAAAGAAACCCATACTAGAGGTGCAAGAGCCCTCCTTCAGCTGATAGTCAACCAGGGCCGACAGATGCTTGGAGGCTTTTTCACCCCAGGATGAGAGATTACACCTATCACCGGAGCCTAACTCCTCCTATAGCAGGCTGGACTATTGGCTTGCATCCTCACTCATCTTCCATAATGCCCTTAATGTAGTCATTCTTCCTCGGATAATCTCGGACCATGCTCCCGTCCAACTCTTGTTACAATGGGGCAACCCCTCCCCCCAATGGAGAATGGACCCCCTCCTTATGAGAGACCCAGACTTTATCCTGTGGGCCAAGAACGAAGACTCACTAACCCCTCAGCAGACACTATACCAAGGAATACAAGGGAGGCATTTAAGGCCACCATGAGGGGTAACATTATGGGGTATGCCACATCGAAACGTAGGGAACATGAATGACAGATATTGTATGTGATTTGGAGCAGCAGCTGGCACAGGCCGAAAGATCCTTCAAAGCCCTCCCCAGCTCCCCTCTTGGCAAGTCCATCTTGGGCCTACACTTCAAAATCAACCAACTGTTTAATCGGAAGGTAGAGGTGGCTATCCTCCGTCTTCGGCACACCTTCTGGGAAGGTGGGGATAAGGAAGGCAAGGTATTCACTTACCAACTACAGTGTCAGCAGGCTAGTAGGCACATATCAGGACTGAAGGACACACAGGAGTTGTGACATCGTCACCGCAGACCATAAATGAGATCATGGCCACCTTCTGTGGGAAACTATATACTACTACATACCTAAAGGCTATATCAGATATTCAACCCTTCTTGGACAGGCTGCAGCTTCCTAAATTGTCACATCAACAAACTTTAGAATTAGAGGCCCCATTCAAACAGCAGGAGGTGCTCTTTTCCATCAACACCCTTCCTGTGGGAAAATCCCCAAGTAGTGATGGATATACGGCAGATATTTACAAATCATTGGCCTCGGTGCTCTCCCCACTCCTTACCGAGATCTTTCAGGAAGCTGAACTGAGGGGGACTCTTCCACCCACCCTCAGGGAGGCTACGATAGTGGTCATCCCCAAGAAAGGTAAGGACCCTACAAACCCATCCAGCTATTGGCCCATATCTCTGATCAACCTAGACAGTAAAATCTATGCCAAGATTCTGTCCATAAGACTGAGCCCTCTCCTTTCTTACCATATCCACCCCTCTCAGGTTGGCTTTGTACCTGGAAGACACAGCACTGACCATCTTAGAACTCTGATTGACTTGATGTACACTGCTCATCAGATCCCCATGCCTCGCGGCAGCTATAGCTGTCGATTTCAAAAAGGCTTTTGACTCCTAGAATGGGACTACCTGTATACAGTGTTGTCCCATCTGGGGAGTGGGAACAGGTTCAAACAGAGGGTGCAGGCAATTTATACCAACCCTACAGCCCAAGTCACCACAAATTTCTTGCTCTCCCCCCATTTCCCCTTGGAACGAGGGAAAAGACAGGGCTTCCCCTTATCGCCTCTTATTTGTCCTAGCGGTGGAACCACTAGCAGTAGCCGTACATCAGCACCCACACATTGGTGGGATTCCTGCAGGAGATACAACTTACCCCACGCTTATGTATGCTGACGACTTTCTTCTCCCCCTGGCTGATGCCCAGATATCACTGCCCCACTTACTGACCCTACTGGAAGATTTTACCAGGTACTCGGGCCTGAAGCTTAATCAAGCTAAGACAGACATGCTCCACCTCCGGACTGTTGTGAGCCCCCTCCAGCATCACCTATCTGGGCATTCACATTATCCCGAAATTAGAAAACTTGTGGACCTCAAACATACACCCTTTACTGCTATCCACTAAGACTGAATTTGATAGATGGCGGATGCTCAGATATACACTAGCAGGGAAGATTGCCACCATAAAGATGGTCTCCGCTCCTAGATTACACTACCTTCTGATCCATATTCCCATTTCCTCCCACGCTTGTGGTTTCAACCCACTGATAAACTGATTGAGACTTCCTATGGGAAGGACCCAAACCCTGATCAGTCGTTCTAAACTCAGGGCTCATTGGAGCAATGGAGGTGGAACCTACCCTGGATGGAGGGATACAAACAGGCCTTCCAGGTTATGCAAATTGTGCAATGGTTCCAGAATGACCCCTCCGCACTCCACAATTGGTTCTTATTGAACAACACATGACAAACACCGTATACCCACCCTCTCTTCTCTTTCCACTTGAGCTGCCTGTCCCCCATGCAGACCCCTCCTCTTTAAGGCACTATCTCCCCCACGGTAGAAGTCTCCAGGAAATGCTGGCAATATGTCCACTCCAGGCTCGCATTAGAGCCAACCCTCTCTTAATGACCCCTATATGGCAGAATCCAAAGATCACCAATAGACAACAGGAGGGTGCTCTGGACATACTGGTATGAGAAGGGTATTCGAACAGTGGGGGACCTCTGTGAACCCAGTCTATGCAGAATTGCAACCTTTCAAACACTCCAAAGTGTTGGAATCTCCTCGGAAGACTTTTAGAGATACAGTATCTCCAGATCAGGACAGCTATTAAGCCCTTCTGGAGCCCCAGGGGGCAGCACTAACCCTGGAGTCCTTCAGTCCTGGATAGACAAACCCAAGGGCCTAGCAGGGAGAATATATGATACTCTGGACCATAGCCTGCTAATCTCCACACTGAAGAGTATCGGCCTTGACCCAGCATCCTTGCACTGGTTTGACGGAGTACCTGTAGGACGGCTGCAACAAATCCAAGCTGAGGGGAGCCTCCTCTCAAACCTCTGCTCTGGAAGTGCCACAAGGATCCATTCTTGGTCCATTGCTCTTCACAGTCTATAGCAATAACATTAATGTGGGCATCAACAAGGCAAAAATACATCGGTTTACTGATGACACAGTGGTTTACATAAGTCGTCCGACTGCCAAAGCTGCCTGTGCAGACCTACAGGAAGAATTTGACCTGCTCCAGACTCAGCTACTCCATAAAAAGCTTCTCTTAAATGCGAAAAAGATGAAGGCAATGTTGTTCACACCTTATAGCCGTTATGACTAATCCTGCCAGCTCCAGGACACTGCCCTGATCACCACAATTCTAGGAGAAATTGGATTTTATCCCCAAGTTTAAATACTTAGGGGCGTGGCTAGAGCAGAACCTCACATTCTCAGAGCACGTTGAAGATCTGGCAAAGAAGCTAGGCAGAGATTCGGCCTATTCTACAGAATTAGCCAGTTCCTCACTTGTGATGCCAAACGGAGACTAGTCCAATCTACTTTTCTCTCCCTAATCAACTATGGTGATTTTCTATACAGCCACTGTCCTAAAGCCTCACTTATCAAGCTGGACATGCTGTTTCATGGAGCCATCAGGTACATTACCGGTCTCCCCCTCTCTACCCATCACTGCCTATTGTACAAAGCTGTAGGATGGTCATCGCTTACATTCAGGCGTGAAAGAAATGCAGTCCTTTGACGTACAGAGCTATCTTAAAAGGCTCCTACATTACATTACTGAATGTCTTCCCATAGTGAACTGGGACCGTGACGGCCTAAGGAGTTTATCATATATCTCCTCTATGCATCCCTAAAGCTTCCACCCGCTATGGCAGAATGGCTTTAGCTTCTGTTGACAACCCTATCGAATAAAATGCAAAACTACTGAAACTAAGTTACCTCCGTGGTGTTAATGCTTTCAAGGCACTATATGCCCAAGGTGTGTGTGAGCGCTGCAACAGTCACCCAGGCTCCTAATCATTAACTACTGTTAGCTTGCTCCCCAGAGTTTGGCCTTCAATATGACCGTCATACCCCAGGTCATTTTGTGCATGTTTATTAATCCGTATGTATTTACTACTTCCAGTCCCTGTATCCTCTTGCATGTTACAGGTAAGTCTTTCTGAGACATCTGAACCCAAAGCGTAAAATCTATACCCACTGGGTGGTTGCACGATATAGCTGCCTTCCAAGACCACTCACCTAGTCTCTTCTCCAACAAATTATCGCTAAGGACGCCAACCAATCAGATAGCGAGCGCCTTCTGGCCCATCCTCCCAATTGGCTCCTGCGGTCTCTTTGGCGATCCTTCCAATGTGGGCAAAAAAATTGTATGGTCTGCCGCACTCTGCTAATACAGCTGTAACCGCTTCATCCCTGACCGATGTAATCCTTCCACATGGCCAAAGTGCTTTTAAAGGAAGTATGAGTGATTAAGCCCCCTTTTGAATCACTGACCGTGACTGGCCACAGGAGCCTCAGCATATCCATTCCGTCCATGTCCTGTGACCTTCCCATGGCCTGACGGTATGCTGAACCTAGACAGCTAGTGATAGCACCTAGCTTGGATTAAATATGCAGTAGATGCTGTTCCACCCATGCCCAGTACCTTGCTTACACCTTCCTCCAGTACGCCGCGGTACAGCTACCCATGGTCCCAATGTAAGTGCTCCCTGGGGATGCGGTATTAGTGCCTAGCAGGCTGCCTGTGTCCTGCTTCCTCCAAGCATAACTATAGCTGCTTTACTCATTTGGGAACCAGTCAAGGAAAAGCTGTATAACTTACTTCTGTCTGTCTGTCTTGATAGTGATACCTGGGGCTAGCCTGTCCTTTTTTCCTATGAAAATTACTGTATCAGTATCCATCTCTGTATCTCTGTGGATTTGCCTGTTCCCACTGCTCACTGGTCTTATTGATGCTCTAGAATCAACTGTAATGTTATATACGTGTGTTTCCTGATTTGCACTTCCACTATGTTTTTATTCCCACTGTAAATACTGATGCTTGTTTTGTAATATAATCTGGACTTAGCCAGGTCCATCTTGCAAATGAGCTTGCTCAACGATGTTCGCCTGGATAAATAAAGATTTGATTGACTGATTGATTGATATGGCCAGCTAAGAGATACTCTCCCTTCTCCAATGGAAGACTCCAAAGCTAAATGGGAGAAAATGCTACAGTGCTCTATATCCACTAAGCAATGGGGTCAGGCCTGGAAGGATGGCCACAAATGGTATCAGGACACTAGGCCATGGTTAATCCAGGACAAAATCTCACACTCGTGGTATAGAACCCCTGTAGTGTTGCATAAACCTAAACTCACTGAAGCAGACAATTGTTGAAGATGTCAGGGAAGGGTGCAGGTTTGTATATCTTCGGTCCTGCCCAAAAATACAAAGTTGTGGAAAGAAGTATGTTTAATGTCCACAAAGGTATTGCAGAAACCAATTCCTCAGATGCCTATAAGTTCTTTATTCTGGGGATCTAAGTAGACCTGCCAACACTGTCACAGCTCATGCAGGTGGTTGGCACTACTTGCACTATAAAACCAAACTGGCCATGTTATATAAATGGCGTACCCCTTTTCCCTCCTAGGTGAGGTGAGGTGATGGCCTCCCTTTTCTCTTTGGCAGCACTGGATAGGCTTGCCCACCTCCGTGCCTACCAACTGGCTAAAATTCCAGAAATGCTGGGCTCCCTACCTTCAATATGCCACCCCCTGAGTGGTGGGGTGAATCCTCCTAGATGGCTAGACTGATATGTTCTTCACTCTCATTCCTTCCCCATCGAAGGTGGGCAGAAACAGATTAACCATGGTGTCCCCCTGCTTGTTGAGACTCTACAGGACAATCCCCTAATCCCCAGGGCACCCCCACAGGCCCTGTGATCAAGCGTGGGTCATAACCATAACTGATGGCTATGTGTTCCTCTTGTACTGAGTCGCCGCCTAGTCACATACAAATAGAAGCTAAATAATAGCTTTTCAGATTCTTAGTGTATTGTGTTCTCGTAGGAATCCCTCTTCCCACTCTCAATAGGGTACTGTGTGCGCATGATCCTGAGAAGACATAGCTACAAGCTGTGTTCCCAGGACCATAGGAAAGAGGACAATGCTTCTCATGCACAGCCATGTATGGTGCGTAGCTCTGATGCCAGTACCTTGAAGACAGCCTTTTTCTGAATCCCCTATGCTTCCTCATAGGCCCCCCCCATGAACACACATTTGGTCATGGGTTGCACTCACTTTCACACAGTTGATCCCCTGCTAGTGGATAGGACCTGTTAACAGCTAATGTTATGGCTAATGTTATGCAGTATTTAATCTCTACCCCCATACTGTACAATTATAGAGCAATTTCACAGGATATACCTTGTAACCATGTGTAGTGTGTTATAAACAACAAAAAGGTTTTATTTCCCTTCTCCCCTTCCATATCCCCCTCCTGCCCCCATTCCTCCCTCCCCATTGATGAGTGCACACCAACTGTACCTGGCATATTACCTTTTTTGCTGTATATCATATAAGCTTGCTCAGTTTTGTACTGTTGTTTCTTTTCTTTGAAAACAATAAAACATTTTAAAATGAAAAGGCACAGCTATCAAAGGTAGGGGCACCTTGTCTTTTTTAGTCACTGGGGATACTTTCTGACACTCAGTACAGGAATTACAATAGGTAGCAACTTCTTCATGAATTCTAGCCCAGTAAAATCTGTACAGCAATCTAGCAAGGGTGCGATCCCTCCCTAAGTAACCTGCCATAGGACTATCATGTGCTATCTGTAACAACTCTGTTCCATACTTCTATTGTATAACTAATTATTCTATCTGGTCCTGTATCTGAGGTTTAATCCAAACTCTGTACAGTAACCCATTACATTTTTATGTTGACTGCGCGCATGCGCAAGAAATATATTGTGGCAGCTTTCTCCACAAGCAGGTTGTGGAGGCACGACACTGTTGTGGCCAATGCCCCCACAGCCTGCAAAGGCTTTTCCTGCTTCCCCCAATGCCGTGGCACACTGATGCTGACACTAGTTCAGCCAGTGTGCCACAAACTTGTGACAATTTAGACACTGCAATCAGAGGCCGCCTCGTCATTGCAGTGTAAGCCATCCGCTGCAATGAGGGAGCGACCTGTCATTGCAGGGCGGATCTTTACAGAGTGATATTGTTTTGAACATGGCAGCGGTTTGCCGCTGTGTTCTAAAAAATATTAAACCCCGGTGTTTATTTGCCGACGGGGCCCCAATCCCGTCGACTTCACTGCCCACATATGCTTGCTGTCACTGGGAAGTTTACCCCATCGGCATTATGCAAACCGCCTCTCGCCGCCTATTCTCTGCCAACGGTGCCCAATCCCCATCGGCATAATGTAACAAGCCCCTTTCTTGTGTGCTGAAGAGGGGTGTCAATCCCCGTCAGCTGGCGGCCCCAAAATCGAACTCCGTTGTCATGCTGAAGCCCACCCCAGCATGCCACATGCCCCTGTGAAAGAAAAACGGTCCGCAATGTCTTTTTTTTTTTTTTTACCCTGTAAAGAAGGAAACGGTCCCTCAGCGGTCTCCTGGCACCCCTCCCACAACCCACACCCACCCACTGCACACCCTGCCTCCCACACCTCCCTCACCCCATACTTACCTCTGGAGCTCAGCGTGACGATCTTCAGTGGACCGGGAACACGTCTGTACTCTTCACTACCAGTCTAGCATTGCTTGTAAAACGCTTTGGATGTATGAAAAGTGCTATATAAATGCTGATTCTTCTTCTTCTTCTTCAAAGCCGACCATGAATTGAGGAAATAACGGTAAGCTGTAAAATGGAATAAATGTTTTTTTTCCAACTTTAATGCATATCTCAGCCATTTTTTTGAATTTTGGCACCAAATTTTCAACATGGGGTTTTGGGACCACTCTTCATGAATTCTGGAACTGTCATGGTGTTAATCATTTGAAGGTGATTTCGCAGTCATTGCGCGGAATCACCTTTCGGGCTGATTAAGAAAATGACAGTGCCAGTATTCATGAGGTGGGCTGTTGCAAATTTGGTGGAAAATTCAAAAATGACTGTTTTATGAGCATGAGTTGCGCAGTATCATGCACGCTTGTAACTTCGTGAATTTGCAATATTTTCATGCCAGATTTTCAACATTGGCATTAGTTCACACCTCCTTGTGAACAGTACAACTGTCATTGTTCATATCCTGGCCGAAATGTGTTTTCGCAGTTCCGGTGCAGAATAGCGTGGTCGCTGTGGGAAATTAGTGTTCAGGACAGATTAAGAAAATGACAGTGACACTGTTCATGAGTAGAGGTCCTAAAATGCCTGTATTAAAAATTTGGTGATGATACTCCATAACATGACTGTTACGAGTGTGCGTTGCGCAGTTTGCACGCATGTTCGTAACTTTACGAATTTGTAATATTTTCACTCCAGATTTTCAATATTGCCATTTTCCCACACCTACTTATGAGCAGTACAGCTGTCATTTTTCCCATCCTGGCCAAAATGTGTTTTCGCACTTCAGGTGCAGAATAGGGCGGTCACTGTGGGAAATCACTGTTAGGGACAGATTAAGAAAACGACAGTGATACTGTTCATGAGCAGAGGTCCTAAGATGCCTATGAAAAAAGGATAAAGCCAACATTAAATGGAGGGCAATGAGCACCAATGCCCGTAGTCTGGGAAACAAGCTTCCTGAGCTAGTAGCCTTGATGGAAGATGAACACTTGGATATTGTGGCAGTCACAGAAACATGGTACACAGGAGACCATGACTGGGATGCAACATAGCAGGGTACACAATTTACAGAAGGGACAGGGAGGGAAAAGAGGAGGTGGAGTAGCTCTATACATAAGGGAAGGGATCAAAGCTACAGAACTAAAAAGTAAAGGGGGAGGACAAGAGGCACTCTGGGTCACCTTGGAGACAGGGAATGGCACCACAATCCGCTCAGGGTTGTATACAGACCCCATCTCAAGGGAGGAAATGGACAAGAAAATGATAGAGGACATTCTCAAAATGGCTGAAAAGGAGATACTGTTGATGGGGACCTGAATATGCCAGATGTTAACTGGATGGCGTGTACTACAGCCACATCCAAGAGCAGGGTCATTCTCGATGCCCTGCAGGGCAGGCCTTAGACAGCTAGTGTTGGGAACCACTCAGGAGGAAGCAATACTAGACCTGGTACTCTCAAATGGAGAGAGGATCACAAATTTAGAAGTCAGTAGACATCTGGGAACAAGCGACCACTGCACAGTGTGCTTCACAATAAGCACAACCATGGAGACAAGCCATACAAAAACAAGCATACTGGACTTTAAAAGGGCTGACTTTGGCAAAATGCGTGAATACCTGAGGAATACACTAGCAAACGGCCAAAAAGGAGGGGTGGAAGAACAATGGAGAAAAATCAAAACTGCCATCATACAGGCAACAAGCCTTTGTGTGAAACAGATAAAGAAAACAAAGCGGAGCAAAAAACCACTATGGTTCTCAAAAGAGGTGGCAGGGAAGGTTAAGGAGAAAAAGGCTGCATTCAAAAAGTATAAGGCATCACAGATGGAGCACGACAGGGAACTGTATCAATTAAAGCAGAAAGAAGTGGAGAAGGCAGTCAGAGTATCAAAAGCCCAAACTGAGGAAAAAATAGCCAACTCAGTTAAGAAGGGGGATAAAACCTTTTATAGGTACATTAGGGAGCACAGAAAGGTTAAGGGAGGAATAGTGAAGATTAATAAGGAGAGGGAGGTGGGCAGAGGGAGACAGTGAAAAGGCAGAGATACTGAATGAATACTTTTGCTCAGTATTCACAAAAGAAGATGAGGAGGAATTACCTAAACCAGACAATAGAAGGACTCTGGGTAGTGGGGCTGACACCAGTCCATTTACAGAAGAAAGAGTCCTGAAAGAACTCCTAAAACTCAAGGTGGACAAAGCAATGGGGCCTGATGGGATTCACCCCAGAATCCTAAAAGAACTAAGGGAGGACCTAGTGACACCACTGACCACTCTTTTTAACAAATCATGGGAGGATGGGGTGGTACCTGAGGACTGGAGGAGGGCAGATGTGATTCCCCTTCACAAAAGTGGGAGCAAGGCAGAAGCAGGAAACTACAGACCTGTAAGTTTGACCTCAGTGGTAGGGAAAATGGAATCACTTTAGAAGGAAGAACTGTTGAATACCTAGAGGCCAGCGAGGCACAGGACCCAAAGCAGCATGGATTTACAGCAGGAAGTCATGTCAGATGAATCTAATAGATTTCTTTGACTGGGTGACCAAAGTAATGAACAGGGGAGGGGCTGTGGATATGGCCTACCTAGACTTTAGCAAGGCATTTGACACAGTCCCACACAAAAGATTAATAATCAAGTTAGCCAGCCTGGGAGTGGGTCCCAGGGTGGTAGCCTGGGTTGCAAACTGGCTGCACAACAGGACACAGAAGGTAATAGTGAGTGGAACACATTCTGAAGAAAGGGGGTCACTAGTGGAGTACCTCAGGGCTCAGTACTGGGTCCAGTCCTCTTTAACATCTTTATAGGTGACATTGCTGAGGGTCTGGAGGGAAAGGTATGCCTCTTTGCAGATGACACAAAGATCTGTAACAGAGTTGATACACAAGGGGATGTAGAAAGGATGAGAAGGGACTTAGCAAGGTTGGAGGAATGGTCAGACATATGGCAACTCAGATTCAATGCAAAGAAGTGCAAAGTAATGCACCTGGGAAACAAAAACCCAGGAGAAGAGTACACAATAGCAGGGGAGGTACTAACAACAACAAAATGGAGCGGGACTTGGGGTAGTGTATCAGATTATCTAAAGGTGGGTAAGCAATGTGAAAGTCAGTAAGGAGAGCCAGGGGATACTGGGATGCATGGAAGAGGCATCACAAGTAGAAAAGGAAGTGGTTATCCCTCTGTACAGACAGTTGGTGAGACCCCATCTGGAGTACTGTGTGCAGTTTTGGAGACCTCATCTATGCAAGGACATACACAGGATGGAAGCAGTCCAGAGGAGGGCAACTAAAATGGTGCAGGGTCTGCATCAGAAATCATATGAAGAGAGACTGAGAGAGCTTAATATGTATACCCTTGATAGAAAGGGGACGGGGGACATGATAGAAATGTTCAGGTACCTCAAGGGAATCAACAAAGTCCAGGAGGGTAGCATCTTTCAGAAAAAGATGTGTAAGAACAAGGGACACAATTTAAAGATAGAGGGGATGGCTCAGGGGTAATGTGAGAAATCTTTTTCACGGAGAGAGTGGTGGATCGTGGAACTACCTTCCTGGGGAGGTTGTTGGGGCTAAAACAGTGGGGAATTCAAACATGCATGGGACAGACACAAGGCAATTGTAGTGGGGGTGGCAGGAAGTAGGCTGTTGGTTAACTAGAATCTGCAGCTTATCCAGTAGGTAGGAAATGGGCAGACTGGGTGGGCCAAGTGGTCCTATCTGCCATCAAAGTCTATGTTTCTATGTTGAAAATTTGGTGATGATAGCCCATCAAATGACTGTGTTACAAGTGTCGTTGCACACTTTCCATGCACCCTTGTAACTTCGCAGATTTGTAATATTGTCACGCCACAGTTTCAACAGTGGCATTTTTTCACACCTCCTTATGAGCAGTACAGCTGTCATTTTTCACATCCTGACAGAAATGTGTTTCCACAGTTCCGACGTAGAATAACGCGGTCGCTGTGGGAAATCAGTGTTCGGTACACATTAAGACAATGACAGTAGCACTGTTCATGAGCAGAGGTCCTAAAATCCCTACGTTGAAAATTTGGTGATGAAACTCCATAACGTGACTGTGTTACATGCATGCGTTGAACTGTTTCCACGCACTCTTGGAACTTCGCAAATTTGTAATATTTTTACGCCACATTTTCAACAGTGGCATTTTTTCACACCTCCTTATGAACAGTACAGCTGTCATTTTCCACGTCCTGGCTAAAATATGTTTTTGCACTCCTGCCGGAAAATAGCATGGTCGCTGTGGGAAATCAGTGTTTGGGACAGATTAACATCGAACGGGTGAGAGGGGGGAGTGACCGAGCTCAACTGAGCTCTGTCGGGACTGCTGCGGATTTGTTTGTGGGCAGAAAAAGGCCCCAACGCAAGAGCCCAGTACAAAAGGGCAGCCTGCAGCACTAGGTGAAACAGAACGAGAGAGCGAGTGAGGGAGGAGGAGGAGTGAGCAAACTCACTGGAGAGCTGTCAGGACTGCTGCAGATTTCTTCGTGGGCAGAAAAATGCGTCAATGCAAGCAGGGGCCTAGTACAAAAGGGCAGCCTGCAGCGGTGGGAGAAACAGTACAAGCGAGTGAGACAGGGGGACTGAGTGAGCTCAATGGTGCTCTATCAGGACTGCTGCAGATTTCTTTGTGGGCAGAAAAAGGCACCAATGCAAGCAGGAGCCCCGTACAAAAGGGCAGCTTGCAGTGCCAGGACAAACAGAATGAGCGCGTGACAGAGAGAGACTGAGCAACCTCAACGGAGCTCTGTCGGGACAGCTGCAGATTTCTTTGTGGACAGACGAAGGTGCCAATGCAGCCAGGAGCCCCATACAAAAGCGCAGCCTGCAGCGCCAAGAGAAACAGAACAAGCGAGTGACAGAGGCGGTTGTGAGTGAGCTCAATGGAGTTCTATTGTGACTGCTGCGGATTTCTTTGTGGGCAGAAAAAGGTGGCAATGAAGGCAGAAGCCCAGTACAAAAGGCCAGCTTGCAGCGCCAGCAAAAACAGAATGAGTGAGTGAGAGGGGGGAGGCGAGTTCAATGGAGCTGTGTCAAGACTGCTTCAGATTTCTTTGTGGTCAGAAATAGCCGCCAATGCAGGAAGGGCCCAATACAAAAGGCCAGCCTGCAGCGGGGAGAGACACAGAACGAGCGAGTGAGGGAGGGGGAGTGTGTGACCTCAACAGAGCTCTGTTGGGACAACTGCAGATTTCTTTGTGGGTAGAAAAAGGTGTCAATGCAGGCAGGAGCCCAGTACAAAAGGGCAGCCTGGAGCACCGGGACAAACACAATGAGCGAGTGAGATGGGAGGAGTGAGATTTGTTTGTGGGCAGAAAAGGGCAGCAATGCAAGCAGGGCCCCAGTACAAAAGGGCAGCCTGCCCTGGCGAGAAACCAGAATGAGTGAGTGGGGGCATGACTGAGCTCCAGGAGCTCTATTGCAACTGCTGCAAATTTCTTTTTGTGGCAGAAGAACACGGCAACGAGGCAGGAGCCCAGTAGAAAGGGCAGCCTGCAGTCCCGCAGAAACGGAATGAGCGAGAGAGAGAAGGGAGCGGAGCTCAACGGAACTTTGTTGGGACTGCTGCAGATTTCTTTGTGGGTAGAAAAAGGCGCCAACTAAGGCAGGAGCCCCTGCATAAAAAGGGGCAGTCTGCAGTGCCAGGAGAAACAGAATGAGTGAGTGAGACAGGGAGAGTGAGCAACCTCAACAGAGCTTTGTTGGGACAACTGCGGATTCTTTGTGGGTAGAAAAAGGTGCCAATGCAGGCAGGAGCCCAGTACAAAAGAGGGCAGCCTGGAACCCCGGGACAAAGCGCAATGAGTGAGTGAGATGGGAGGAGTGAGCGAGCTCAATGGAGCTCTATCATGATTGTTGGGGATTTCTTTCTTGGCAGAAAAAGGTGGCAACGCAGGCAGGAGCCCACTACAAAAGGCCAGCCTGCAGCGCCAGCAGAAACGGAATGAGTGAGTGAGACAGGTGGAGGAGCAGGCTCAACAGACCCATGTCAGGACTGCTGCAGATGTCTTTGTGGGCAGAAAAGCCACCAACAGAGGCAGGAGCCTAGTACAAAGGGCAGCCTGCAGCCAGGGAAAAACAGAATGAGCGAGTGATAGAGGGGAGTGAGCCACCTCAACGGAGCTCTAGCGGGACAGCTGCAGATTTCTTAGTGGGCAGAAAAAGCTGCCAAAGCAGGCAAGAGCCCAGTACAAAACACCAGCCTGCAGCACCGGGACAAACAGACTGAGTGAGTGACAGAGGGGCAGTGAGCACGCTCAACAGACCAACGCAATCAACATTCGGCATTGACAAATGCTTGTTTAAACATTGGTCCAATCTGTTTTGGTTTCACCCCCAGCTGCTTAAAATAACCCTGAATAGAAACATTGTTAGCTTGTTCTGAAAGAAAATCACAATCAGTGATCAGTTTAGTTTAAGCATTTTCATCGTAGCCTTGCCCCCACTCTAAGCTGACACGGGGCCTCGGTGCCCTCCGGGCCCACCGCACTTACCCTCCTGATAACCTGGGCAAACTTTGACAAACTGGATCACTCTTATTGGTGTCGTCTGCTCCCCCTTTGCAGGCAAACTTGACTCACCCACTGCCTATGTTGGCCATAGCTCTTATCTCTGCCGGGTCATCTGTAACCACCCCCGGGCTCATGTGTTTTTTACTGAATGTCTCCACTCTATGTATTCTGATATTTCACTGTATGCAATAGTTGTATTAGTCACCTCACTGTATGTAAAAGCTGTACTAGTCACTGTACCTGTAAGACTCAAGTTTGTAACTCTCCCGGGTCGCACCTGAAAATAGGCACTTGGATGTCTAGTGTGACTTACCCAGTAAACAAAAGCAAATAAATAAATAAATAAATAACCCCTTATGTCCATCAGTCATTTGTTGCCACAGTTTCTTCAGACATCATCTTTCTTTCCTGAATTTCTGGATCTTGAAGCTGTGCTCTAACATGTCTGGTATTTTTTTATTTTATTAAACTCTAGGATTACAATTACCTTTGATCAGGAACTGCTCATTTACAAAGGTTCCATGTCAAAGGATGTAGGGTAACATACATACAAAGGTCAACAATGGTTACAGTCTTAAAACACACAAAGATGTCTAAGCATTTATTTACAGCCAAAAATGGAGCAAGACAACACAAATAACTTCAGACAAGTTTCGAGGTGAACAGTATATAGTTAGTTATAGGGTAGGAGGAGTCAGGAAGAAGTAGGCAGGCTAAAGGGCCATTGTTGGTGAGTGGGGGTGGCAAAGGCAGAGATGGATGGGCTGGAGTGCCTCATATCTGAAAGTGCCATTAGAGAGTGGGTGGTGGTGAGGCAGTGTGGTGTAGGGGGAATAAAGGGTGAGATGGGGTAAACTGGTGCCAAGAAGTGGAGCTCTAGGGGAGGTTACAGGTCACCTATGACTAGGGTAAAATGAGGAGGCAGTTACTTAGGCGAGGCAGTCACACTGGAGTGGTACAGGCGAGGAATAGTTGGAGTTGCCTTTTAAAGGACCATGCTGCAGTTGTAAGTGTTTCTTTGTTAAGGTATTGTACCACTGAGGAGCCCTCAGTGTGAACGACCTCTGACCCATTGTGGTCCGGCATCTGGGGACCTGGAAGGTTTGCTATAGAGCACTGCATGTAAGCTGGGTAGTGCTGTTGGCAGTAAGGAGCTTTGCCATTCCTGATGGCATGAGCTCGAGAACTTTTTTGGTTAACAAGCAGGTCTGGTATTGTATTCTACTAAGGAGTGGTAGCCATCCAGCCTGGGCGTACAGATCACAGGTGTGTGTTAGGTGGGCGGCACTGGTTAGAAGCCTACAGACCTTGTTGAGTGTCACTGATATCCTCCAGAGGGCAGTAGGGGAAGCAGAGTCATAGATGGCTAGACTGTAGTCAACAATGGAGGTGACGGAGCTGTAGATGACCAGTCTAAGGGCATCAGTGGTCATGCAGTGTTTGTGCTTGTGGGGCAGGCCGATCTGTATGTTGGCGGCCTTAGCTACATTGCCAATGTGCCGCATATAAGAAAGGGAACTGTCCAAGGTGATGTCGAGATATTTAAACTCAGGAACATGTTCAAGTGAAGTCCCCACGTGGTTCTTGATGGTGAGGGACAGAGGTTTATACTTGCTCTGTGCATTGCAGGATGTCATGACCTTAGTTTTGCTGTAGTTTAGGATGAGTTTATGTGAGCTAAACCACACTTCAACATGCCTGAAATCACACTGCAACTGACTCTCAAGCTGTTTAGTCTTGGTTGCTAGTAAACAGTACTGCATCATCCGCATAGAGTAATATCCTCTGTTGGCAGACGCTAGGGAGACTGTTCAGGAAGAGAGAAAAGAGTAATGGCCCCCACATAGATGCCTGCGGGACACCTGAGAGGACTGGTTTTTCATCAGAGGCGACGCCAGCAATCCTAACATGTTGGACCATTTCTCGAGGTAGCTAGTGAACCAGGGCAGTGCAACCTTGGAGAGTCCGAGAGTGATCAGTTGCTTGAGTTGGAGTGGGTGGTTAACAGTATCAAAGGTCTTTGTCAGGTCAATGAATATTGCCCCCCAACAGATTCCTTGGTTGAGGGTGTCATGGATGAATCTGGTAAATTCCAACACTGCCGTGGTGATACTATGCCATTTTTGGAAGCCATGCTGTTCTGGGCACTGAATTTCATATTTGTCCAGGAACTCGACAAGCTGGTCAGAGACTATTCGCTCCAGAGCTTTAGATAGGGGGATGTAGATGGGCATGTAGTTGGTGTGCAGTGACTTGTCTCCACTTTTGTGTACAGGTTTGATAGTTGCCTGTTTCAGAGTGATGGGAACTGACCCAATCTTAGGAAAGGTTGAAGATCTTTGTCAGGGGTTCAAGGATTTTATCTAGGACTAGTACAAGCAACTTCAGGTCGAGTGAGTCACCACTGTAGCCAGTTTTGCTGATGGCCTTGTATATATAGGTTCTGGCCAAGTGCATTGGGATCTCTTTGAAACAGAACTGCAGAGCTGTGTGTACTTGGGACGCAGTGTCAAATGGGGAATTGGTGGTGGGGGCATTGAAAAATCAGGTGGAAGGACACTACCAAGGTTGGAGAATGCATTGTTGAATGTATTGGAGAAGGTACCTAGGTCTAGCGTAGGTGTTCCATCAATGTTGAGCATGGTGGGTAGTGCCTTAGTATCCTTGCCTGTGAGGTCCTTTAAGTTATTCCAAAATTTTTTCCCATCACCCCAGGAGTTGGAGAGTGCCTCCCTAAAGTATTTGCTTTTAGCCTTCCGTATAGCTCGGGTACAGCCATTTCTTGCAGATTTGTATATCTGAATGTCCTCTTGCCCTAATGTTGCTTGAGCACAGTGCCAGAGGCGGTCCCTTTGTTTGAGCCATGCTGCAAACTCAGAGTTTATCCATGGGTTAAACCTGCCTTTATCCTTTATCTTTTTAAGTGGTGCATGGATATCACAGGCTGCCGTAAAGTGGCTGATGAACAGTTCCAAAGCTTTGTTTGTATCATTGAATGAGTCAATTATCGACCAGTCCAGTCTGCTTAGATGAGATTTTAGCAGCTGAAGGTGCCACTGCTTGAGTACCCTGGTGTGTATTATTTTAGGAGAGGGCTTGATGAATTTGTTAGCCCAAGAGCAGATAACAGGTGAATGGTCACTTAAAGTATCAGGGAATACAGACACCTTAGAGATTCTTCTGAGGCGGTTTGACAGTATCCAATCAAGTAGAGTGTAGGTCCCCGTCCTATAGTTGCACCTAGTGGGGGTGGGGACAAGCTGTGTGAGGTTTTGTGCCATGATCGCATCCTTGTAGGTGCAGGCCTTAGGTGAAAGCCAGTTTATGTTAAAATTATCCAGAATTGTGGTCTTTGAATTATGGTGTAGTCCCATGAGGTATTCCATGATTCTGTTGAAACCACTGGCCTGGTCCTTTGGAGGTATGTATATAGAGGCTATAGTAAGATTTTTATTATGGGCACTTACGAGAATTTTGATGGCAAGGACCTGAGATAGGGATCCCGGGTTAGAAAATGGGATGACATGTCCCATGAGGGTATCTCTCAGGCAGATGGCACAGCCACCACCCCGTTTTGAAATCCTGTCCTGCCTGAAGATACAGTATCCAGAAATTGCGACTGCAGTGTCAGGGATCTTAGGGTTTAGCCAAGTTTCAACTACAGAGAGGATGTCAGGATTGTGTTGTTGAATCCAGGTTTGGAGGTTATCAAGTTTACCGAGGAGGCTACAGACATTGACTGACACCAATGTGAGGGACCCCACCCTCCTATTCTGGGAGTGTGCGGTTGGCCCAACTGGTCCTGGGTTGGGGTGTACGTTTCTGGAGAGCAGAAGTAGCATAAAAAGAATTCTCAGGAAAGAGGTTTGAAATATTTTGAAAGCTTGCATGTTTGTTAGGCGTCTGTGCACCTTGGTGCTATGGTACCGTTTTTTTTTTTTCTTTTTTAGTTGTTTAACCAGGATTAGCACACTTAGCTGAAAACTTTCTCACAGGCATGACCTGGGAGCACAGGGAAGTTAAGTGACTTGCTCAGGGTTACACAGTATGTTAGTGGAAGCTGTGGGATTCAAACCCAGGTCTGGTCTGCTGGATGTCACCAGTTTTGCAGCTCAGAGCCTTAAACCACCGTGCTATACTGCCTCCTTGTCCTGCCTTGTTGCAGAGAATTGCTAATACTTGTAGGTTCCTCGGAAGGCTGAACACTTGTAGCTTCAGAAGGTAACCAGTGTGCCAGATAAGGGTGCAGTAGGCCGTGGTATCATTGTGTTGGATCTCCGTGGTCATACCCAGTGCATAATGCAGGGCAGAGGGTGGCGTTGGCTGGCAGATAGATTGAAAGGAGGTGACCTCAGGAGAAATGGAACAGTGCAGCACTATCATCATCACTACTAGCAATGTGGAATGCAGGTTTAAAGCAGCCATGATTTGGCTTCAGGAAGGAGACACAGTTTGGTTGAGAGTGGGCGCTGTTAAAGGTTTTGTCAATTGAGTGATACCTGGTGGTTAAGTCAAAAGCCAAAAGAAATGATCAAGAGCTGAGGTCCAAAGTTATAGAATGTGTTAAAATTCCTGAAGGTGACTGTGCCCAGGGCCCCGAGTTTTCCGTGATTCCGCAGGTGCGGCAAACTGTGGAAACATCCGCAGAATTTGCTGTCACCCGTGGAATTCGCAGCCACCCGCGGAACAAACGTCCTTTGCTGGACGGGTGCCCAATCCCCTTCGGCTTCCTCCCCAGTCAACACCTGTATGCCACGCTGGGAGCCCCACCCCAGCATGGCAAAAGTGTATCTCTATTGACGGGTGTCCAGTCCCCCATCGGTTCACTGCCCCCCAAATGTTTGTATGCCACACACTGAGCCCCGCAGTGTGGCCAAGTTCCTTGCCGGCCGGGGTGCCCAATCTCAGTCGGCTTCCTGCTCCTCCAAATGCTTGTATGCACACTGGGAGCCCACCCTAGTGTGGCAAAGCTTCCTTGCTGACAGGGTGCCCAATCCCCCGTCGGCTTCACTGTCTCCCCCCAAGCTACCTGATGCCACGCTGGGGAGCCCACCCCAGTGTGGCAAAGTCCCTCATTGTGTGTAAAAAAAAAAAAAAACAAAACAAAAAACCTTACCTTGTTGATTCTTTTGCCCTCTCCCCAACCCCACACCCACCCTCTCGTGATCCACCTCCCCACACCCCACCTCACCCCATACTTACCTCCTGGAGCCCAGTGCGACGATCTTCAGTGGACCAGGAACACGGGGAGGCCAAGCATCTTTCATGCTCCCGATTCGAAATCTTGCTGAAAAAATTAGAGACTCTAGATCTGAGAACAAACGAGAGTTCAAAAATGTTAATCCAAACTCAGTAAGCTTAAAAGCAAATTAGACTAAGTTGAAGGGACTACGGGCAGACTAGATGGTCCTAGTGGTCTTTATCTGCCAACAATTTCTGCGTTTCTAAGACCGCGTTTTGGCTTCCGAAGATGGAGCACTGCAAATGGACTGAGTAGTAGAGGCCCTTCTACACCAAATCACCTTTTTACAGGCTAAGTACCTGAACCTTGAAGGCCAATCCCGAAGAGAAAACCTGTGGCTTTATGGGCTAACTAAAAATGACAAAACTGCATCTATTATAGTGTTCTTGGAAAATTTTATTAAAGATGTGTCAGAGCTCCTTATAGAATGGGCCCGCCATTCCTTGCTCCCCAAGCCAATGGACCCAAACAGTAGACTCCGCTCGATTGTTATGAAATTTGGAGCTACAAAACCAAGGAAGACATACTGAGACGAGCCTGAGCCCCCTCCCCCCAAACAAAAATCATGTACCTGACTTTTGATCATGATTTTCCACCTGAAAATACAGCAGGTGCACAGCAGTATGTCCCTTTGCTTAAGTTCTTGAGGGAGAAACCGGTGCATTTTCAGATGCCTTTCCCGATGAAGCTGAGGATTCACTGGGAGGAGGATCCAAAGGTGTACATACATAGGAGGATGCTAGCGCAGTTATAAATGCTAAAAACTTTAATATTGTGGACCAAAAAGTGGAACGCAGCCAAAAGAAGAGAGGACTCTATACAGAATTGCAGACAGTGAGCACCAGGAAGAGACACAGATTTCCTCTCCTCATGGTACCGGAAGCTCTGCATCAGATTACATCCTTCCTCCAGACAGCAACTCAAGCGGCCCAGAATCGACTCTCATAACTGATCACTTAAGACCCATACAAAGACCTGCTGGAGTAGTTTCCCTTTTATTATCCCATTGAGTCTTGGCATCTGATGCGTGATCTTAACTGACAGTAAGTACTGACTATCCCCAGACATGACGCCGATTACTCTGCTCTTACAACCTAAGATACCAAGCATTCTGGACTAGACAACAACCAGAGTCCAATCTCAAGTTTTGCCCTATGTTATTTAAGAGCCTATCCATTTGCTCTGTTTGCTTTTACTGCCTCACACTTATGTTTGGGAAGAGCTCACACTTGATTTGTGAACACTGAACGGCAGACTCGTTTTAGCCACCACTCATTTCTTGAGAGGCATAACTTAATGTGTTCATGTGATTTATGGCTGTGACTGACTTTTGGGTTTGTTTAATGACAGTTCCATGGAGCTACATAGTATTGTGGGGGGTCTCAGCATTATGTATTGTGGGTCAGATACTATCCCTTATGTAACGTTTCTTTAGAGCTGGCACAGGATTACCCAGTGCGTATACTTTAGTCCCACCCCCCCAATATCCTTAATCGACTGGCTGCCAGCATGTTCAGGGGCTCACCAGTTCATGGGATGCTGCAGCTTGATTCATATCCCCCATATTTTGGTAGCCCCCACCTGATAAGTTAAAGAAAGGGCCCCAACCCATTGTCTTCTACTTGAGCAAGAAGGGAGTAATATTTATGTACCGGGAAGATAGGAATGTGTAACTGTTGGGGAGGGAGACATTTAATTTTATTAATCTGTGTTTAACCAGTGATCACATCTGTGCCTTCTGTTCAGTTTGGTATAGCTTGCTAAGCAGGGGAAAGACACCATTTAAACTGTAGTTAATTATTTTCTTTACTCCAGAATACAAGTGAGAAGTGTTATAGTATGATACCCTAGAGGCGCTGGTGCACTCGAAAGACTTGCTTGATTCTTTCGATCTCGTGACCATGTACATTGCCAGCCACTAATTCTCCCAAGCCCCACAGAGGCTCTAGAAGAGGGCCTCTCTGACTAAGAGGGATTTCTTTGCCTCTTCTTTCACTTTCCCACTAGAAATTATACATCAGTTCTAAACGGGAAGGGAGCAGAAGTCTGTTCTGACAAACTTTCAGCCTTGGAAGTACATGAGTTCTAAATGTGTTACTTGTTCAGCCCAGTTGGCATAGTTTATTGTTTCATTTTTGGGTCAGACATCAGTTTCAGGAGCAACGGGAAATATTGGTTTAGCGTTGCTTGCTCACATTAAAATTGTACACCCCATCAGTGATGGCGTGACTACTATACAGGTATATATCAGATGTGTCCATGGATCCCAAAATGACAATTATCTGTCCATATAATGTGCATGGTTTAACGAACCTGGTGAAATGAAGCAAGGTTCTAGGCTTCTGTAAGTGCACTACGACTGATTTCCTATTCATGCAGGAGACCCACCTAGCACCCTCTGAACATCAGAAATTCGAGTTCCCCTTTATCGTAACAGCCTCTTACAAAACAGGGGAGGTATTGTGGGAGGCAATCCTAGTTCCTAAACAGGTCCCTCTTAAATTAGTGGACACACTAGCAATAAGGAAGGTAGATACATCCTGATGAAGGGTTTGCTACAATGTGTGAAGCTTACTCTAGCATCAGAATTCTTTCCCCCAGGGTCTGATCTAGTGATACATCATTCTTTTTTGCTCACTTTACAAAACTGTGTGGAGGGTGATATTATCTGCAGTGGAGACTGTAACTTATCTTTTGACATGCAACTCCACTCCACCTCTAAAATTCCCAGGCGTGTCCACCATGTGGCACGAGAGGTGCTTAAACTGATGCAGAGAGATGTCACCTTTTACTCAGCGGCCCATCAAATGTATTCACAAATAATTTTTTAACCCTGAAGAAGGTGATAAATAAGGTGAAGGACTGCATTGGTGATTTCACTTTGTTAGGTCATGCCTCTATTTTTCTTAAGCTACAATTGGGGATCCGGCCCGGTGGCACTGAGGGTTGAGGCGCTGGATGCCACACCTCATGCCACACCGGCGACCAGGGTTTGGGAACGGACTCGGGTCAGTAGGGGTCGGCAGGGAGAGGGAGGGAGGATTGAGTGTCTCAATGGATGTTCTCCTCCCTCTGGGGAAGGATACCAGGGGTGCTGCCAGCACCCGACGTCCCGAGAGAGCCAGTGGAAGCACTGGCTCTTGAGGGCTTGCTGCTTTTCACTCGGTGGTCGAGGAAGAGACTGTTAAGCGGGAGGAGGCGTTACGTAGCCGTCACCTGTCTGGACATCACGTCCTCACACTGGTATTCCAGGGGGTTGAGATAGGGAAGGGTCCACAGAAAAGCAGAAAAAAAACCTTGGCGGTCCTAGATGATGACTGCTCCGGGCCATCCAGCCACCGACTCAAGGGACGGACCCCGCTGTGCAAGGCGCAAGGAAGAGGGAGCACTCTAGGGGCAGATTCCATGACCAGGGGCAGGACTGGTATGAGCGGCCCGAAGGAGTGGATTGATGAGGGTAGGTAGGAGGGATAAAAAAAAAAAAAAAAAGCTACAATTGGGGAATTTCTGGAAAAATACATTTTGGCACCTAAATATCTCTCTTTCTCAAGACCCAGAGGTCAAATATGTGATTACATAGACTTTTGGAAAAGCAATTAGGGACGATACTCCAGACACCTCTCCAGCTATCCAGTGGGATATGTTGAAGACCATACTCTGGGGAAAGTTTATAGAGCTATCCATCCAAAAGAAAAAAGCCAAGGAATCATGGAAGAGGGAGCTGACTACACATATTCAATCCCTTCGTGCAGAAAATAAAATTGGATAAAAGGAGAACCAAAGAATTAAAAACCCAAAAAACTGAGCTAAATTCATTACTGTATTATTACAGTATGTAGAACAAAAAGTACAGTTACGTCAGAACTTACCGTAACAGCAGATCTTCAAGAGAGGCTCTTGCAGTAGGTACTAACAGATACGACTAAGCCACCAGGCACTAGGACCACACGGAAAACTTTTAGCTAGCAGTGTCTGGCAGGGGACCACCCACCCAACATCATGTGACCGATGTCAGCGTGGCACTATATAGTGCGCGCTCCCCACGCCTGCCCTCCAGTTCTCCCGCCAGAGACCTAGAAAGGCACGACAGGTGGTAGGAGTGGACTCTTGGAGCTAAAAAGCTATGAAAGGAGTAGTAGTAGAGGAAACCCAGGGGGGAGGTGGAAGGGAACGCAGTACCTACTGGAAAGAGCCTCTCTCGAAGATCTACTGTTATGATAAGTTCTTACATAATTGTACTATCTTACTTCGAGAGGGCTCTTGCAGTAGGTGCTAACAGATAGGACTGAGTCCCAGGCAGTCAAATTCAAACAAGTCTGAGACAAGGAAGGTAGGAACAGGTCTACAGGAAACAGGGATCTTAGGACAAAAGTCCCCGAAGAACAGCTAGGCCAAAACCTACTCTGCAACTAGAAGCAATGTCCAAACTGTAATGCTTAGTGAAGGTATGGACAGAACTCCAAGTGGCAGTCGCACATATATCTGTAGCAGAGATATTCCTGAAACAAGCAATCACGGCAGCCATGCCCCGGTTGAGTGCCCTTTAACTTCCCTTGGAAGTGGTTTGTTATAATTCTGATAACAAAAGGCAATGCAGTCTGCCAACCATTTGGACAAACACTGTTTTGAAACCGCAGCGCCCTCTCTTTGGGTGCAAAGGAAACAAATGACTGATCAGTTTGACAGACTGACTGTGTCCTGTTAGTGTAGTAATGAAGAATTATATGTACATCAAGAGGATGTAGAATTGCTTCACCCCAACTGGAATGCTCAGGGTAGTACACTGGTAACTGAATAGTCTGATTTAAGGTGGACTCTGAACCACCTTAGGTAAGAAGTTAGGATCTGTACGCAGAGCCACCCGGTCTCTGTGAAAAATCAAATAAGGCTCCTTATATATGAGGGTCTGAAGCTCAGAAATCCTTCCAGCCAAAGAAATGGCAACTAAAAAGAGTGCTTTCCTTGAAAGATAGTGCCATGTCACAACTCGCAGCTGGTTCAAATGAAGACAGTGTGAGTTTCTCCAAAATAAAATTCAGGTCCCCGGGAGGAGCATTTTTTAATTTTTTAATTTTTTATTCTTGTGAGCCTGATGAGCAAACTGCCCAATTTCACAAGCGGCAAGCAATTTGTAAAAAACAAACATAATACACAGTGGACAATAAGTAAGCAATAACAGCCAACAGAGTGGGTGGTATTGGGCTATACCGGACCACCCAGGGGCGTAATGAGGCCTGACACCGCAGGTCTGGAAGGTCTGGTACAGCCCATACTGCCCACCCTGGAGGGTATTATTGCACTTAGAAAATGGGCTACTCTATTATATATGTTTGGAAAAAAATTACTTTCACGTTTAAATGTGAAAATTCATAGTGGTTTGATTTATTTTGTAAAAAAATAGTTCCTCCACCTACATTAAAGTGGTGTGTTTGTGTTCTGACCTAGGGACTTTGGTCCCACTGGAGCCCCTTTAGTTTTAACTTTTGAGCTGGCTGTCATGGTTACCACACATACACACACACACACACACATATACACACACACACACACACTCTCTCAGGGCTTAAGTTGAAACACTTTCGTACTTTATTTTGTTTTGTTCTTTATATTCATCCATTCTACTTTTTTTCTAGATCTTACTCTACTCTCTCAGTCGCCTGTTGATCGATATCCCCCACCCCCAAAAACACACTCACCAGTGATCGGTGTTGCTGTCAGTTTACATACCTTATTAGCAGGCAACAGTTAAGAATTGTGCACAGTTGATTTAGCCCAGTAAATTCAGTGTCATCGATCCAGCTCTAAACTGTATGTGGCAGGGCCTAACTGTAGCCATACCATCCAAGAGGCAGCATAGTATAGAGGGTGGGGGATACTAGGAGGGATTGCAATCAGCTGGCAAAATGTTGAAATTGGAAAGGGTCGCGCTTGATTTTGGGGGAAAAAAATTTTTCTGGTAATCACCGAGTTCAGCGTGACAGACAGATCGCTAGCTCTGGCTCCACTGCTGCATGAGTGATGAGCGGTACTTTCTTCGATCTCTGTGCCACAGATGGCCATCCATCTGCAGTATGGAAACAGAAGAAAGTACCGCTGCTTTCATACACACAGTCTCGCTGTCGTCTAACTACCTAAGGCAAAAGCCAAAAGAACCGTGAGGGACGCAGTAGTATGGTTTCAGTGGCACAGATAATTTAAATACTTGTTGTCAGCCCAAGTCATTAAATAGAGAGGCTTACCACCTCACTTTCATGTGAAGCAAAAACATTACAGATTGGTACAGCAAGCGTATCGGCTGCATGGTAAAGATACTTTCCCCTAGGACAGCCCTGTATGCAGTGTCTGCGAATAATTATTTCGACTTTGGCTGCAATACAGTCACCGCGTATCTCACCATTTTACATTGCTTTTGCCTATGAGATTTTATGCCCATGCTGTACCAGTCAATAAACTTGTAGCTTCACACAAAAATGAGGTAAGGCTCTCAATTTTATAACTTTGGTTGATGAGGGGCATTTAAATTTGTAGGTACAGTCTGTGCCACTGAAACGGGGCTAGCCACGTCCCTCGTGGTTCTTTAGTATCAGTTTGCTTCTTCTCAGTGAGAACTGACCCATTTTCAGCTTTTTTACTGTGAAACCTCCAGCCCACTCATTTCTCTTTGAAACCTCAGCATGGCAGGCTCTATCTCTCGCTAACTGAGAGAAAACAAATGGCTGCTACTGCAAATTCTATCAGCCCGGTAATATTCAAACGTAATCAGGTGGCCAGAGACTGGGACTCATTTCCTGGTCTCTGTTGCCTGATACCTGACCGGCTAGATAGTGGTATTAGCCAATCAGAAACTAGACTTCCCCCTACCCATTTTCTAAATAACATTAGACAATACTGAGACAATAGGAACAGGACTGCTGACTGGAAGTTTCAAGTGAAGAATCCCTTTTAGGAATGTCTTGGATACTTCCAGCAGAGCTAAGGTTTTCTTTATTTATTTACTGAACTTTTTCACCAGGAAGGCACACTGAACAACAAGTTGTTAGTCTCCTGGTGCGACCTGGGGGAGGGGGTACAATTGGATAAAGAATTTGACAAACAGTTTACCATTTAACATATCAGAGAAATTAAACATTCAACTACATTTGTAAC
Organism: Neoceratodus forsteri; assembly: GCA_016271365.2. NCBI lineage: Eukaryota > Metazoa > Chordata > Ceratodontiformes > Ceratodontidae > Neoceratodus > Neoceratodus forsteri. The sequence goes on along the minus strand of CM057452.1, from coordinate 260,702,496 downwards.
AAGACATACAGTTAAAAAATATCATAAATAATCATACAATCGCTTTTGTTACAAGTGGCATACCTGAGGAACATAGTAAAGAAATTTAATGTAACTTTGGAGCTAAATCCTTACAGGCATGGATCACAGTTAAGAGGCAGATAATTTAGCAATTATTGAATGAATGAGGTTCAGTGAGGGGACAGCAAGGAGGGTAGAGGAGTAGCCAGGGGAAACCAGTTGGGGAAAGGAGAGGATAACGATTGGGGGAACATTACCAGAGCAAAGTGAGCAAAAAATCAGTAGCGAGGGGCAAGGTAACAGAGGGCTAGTGCAATCTGGGAACACCTCAGACAGAACAAAAAGTGCAAGTTACTAGCTCAAGTGATCCAATTCCTTAGTTTAAGTGCGGGGGGGTAGAGCGGGGGCAGGAGGGAAGTGCAGGTAAGGGACAGGGTAGGGAAGGACAACTCATACCTGGAACTGGCCCTTCAGCAGTGCGGAGATCTGCACTCAACTGCCATCAACTGGAATGTGGTAGGCAGAAATGGCACATAAGTGGACCTCCAAGGTTGAGTAACTAACGCCAAGGTCAGAAAGGTGTAACAGATACTCTAAGACCTGCGGAATCGGGCAGAAGGGGTCCCACTCCTTGGATGTGGCCCATATGGAAAATTTCTTCCATTTCATTGCAAAGGTGGATCTAGTGGATGGTTTTCTAGCCTCCACTAGAACTTGTGCCACTCTGGAAGATACCCCAAAGGAAGCAGCAGCTATGTCAGTAGGTGCCACTCATGTAGGTGACGGGATCACAGGCCTGGATGAACCTGGGTGCCCTGTTCCTTGGTCAAAAGATCTTGGCAGATGGGCAGAGGAACGGGGGGTTCCACTGACAGCTGCTGTAGCAGAGAAAACCAAATCTGTTGCAGCCAGTAGGGAGTAATCAGGATTATATGTGCTCCCTCTGCCTGAAGTTTCAGCAGTACCCTCAGTAGTAATGGAAAGGGAGGGAAGGTGTATATGCACCTCCCTGTCCAGCACAGAGACAGCGTGTCTCGCCAGAAAACACCATGCCCTGGAGACAGCAGAAAGTTGGTAGTTTTGCATTTGATGGGGATGCAAACAGATCGAGGTCTGGTCAGCCTCAATGCTCAAATATGTCATCTACCACAGACCGTCTCAGCTCCCACTCATTGGCTCTGGCTTGAGTGCGACTGAGTGTGTCTGCCAGGACATTTTGAAAGCCTGGGACGTGTATTGCCATTAGGTGGAGACTGTCTGTTGCACTGCCCAGTATCATACTCTCATCGCTTCGTGACAGAAAGGATATGAGCAAGTGCTCCCTTGTTTGTTTATGTACCAGACGACACACATGTTGACTGTCTGGATCATGAACAGTCCAGGCTGAAGGAGGTGCTGGAATGCCTGTAAGGCATTCAGCACAGCTCTCACCTCCAGTACATTGATGTGAAGTGATAGTTCGCTTTGAGCCCAGGAACCTTGAGTCTTGTAGGTTCCCAAATGGGCTCCCCATCCCAGTCCTGAAGTGTCCGTCATCAGGGTCTGGGTGGGGGGGATCGGACTGGAAAGGGACAAGCTTCTGAAGGTTGTCTGGGTTCTGCCTCCACAAGAGGTCCCGAACCATCGGTTTGGGAACCAGGATCATGTGATCCAGGTCATCAGATCTCTGATCCCATTGTACTCTGAGGGTCCACTGCATGACCCGCATGTGGAGTCTGGCCAGATGCACTGTGGGAATGGCAACTGCATTAAGACCCAGGACAGATCTTGTGGAGGTCCACCTCTGGGAAGCCGCCAAACGGGCTTGGCGATGGAGAGTCTCTGCTCTGTCTAGTGGGAGGAAGGCTCTCCCTTGGACTGTGTCCAACACTGCCCAATAAACTGGAGGTGTTGGGAAGGGATAAGGTGATATTTGGGATAGCTGACTGAAATGCCCACCTGCTGGAAAAGGTCCAGGGTAATGGATAGGGATCTGACTAGGCTGTCCTTCGGCGGGGCTGAAAGAAGTCAATCATTGAGGTAGGCGAACACATAGATACCCTGCCTGCATAAAGCCAATGCCACCACCACTAGGCAATTCATGAACACTCTGGGTGCTGGTGACAGGCCAAAGGGGAGAGTTTTGAACTGAAAATGCTCTCCCTGAAAAGAAAATCTGAGAAATCTGCATTGAGGTGGAAAAATAGGAAAATTACGTACCTACCGTAATTCTTGATCTTCTCTTGTATCTTCACCATTCATTACTTCCTGGGTGTAAGCCGGAGGCGCGCACCCGCCACGGGAGCTTTTTTTTTTTAAAAAAGTTTGCCTAACGGCCCCGCCCTCGAGAGTGACGTCATGCGTCATGCGCGAGGGGCGGCCGTTAGTAGCGACCGACTCCTCCTCCAACTCAGTTCTGTGAGCCGGAGAGGCAAAAGTGAAAGCAGAAAATATAGATAGCGAGGCAAGATAGCCGAGGGATAGCAAAGCAAGGAAGAATGAACTGAAAAAGGAATAAGCCGATGGAGAAAGGACAGAGGAGATAAGAGTATCCCTAGCCTAGGGACTGCAGGGCCTCCTTACCTGGGCGACTCTAGGAGGAGAGATGAGTAAGGAAATGAGAAAATAGAAGGAAAAGAAGAAGAAAGAGAAGAGAGAGATGGGATGTTGAAGGGACCAGAATGCCCAACGAGCATAGTTAGCTTGCAGCTAAAGGCTCGACTAAAGGGGAAGCAAGAATCCCCGGAGATAGAGCTGAAGAGAAGGTTCACCGAACCCGCTAGACAGACTCAGGAGGGCATAGTCCTCATCCTCAACATGCCATTGTTCTTGATACCCACCTCGGGCTCCTGGCCGCGGAAGGCCCTTAACTGGAGGACAGCCGAGGAGGGAAGAATAAAACCCAGGCAGCATGAGAGCGCTGCTCAGGGGTTTAGAAATGGAAAATGTAAGTCTCTCAGGCGCTTTCAAGATAGAAATGGGACTCATACTGACTGGCCAAGGCAGGTCAAGGCTAAGGCTGGCTAGGATTGGATATGGTCAGCACTGTTCTACTGTAAAATTGTTCAGGAGGACACTTAAAGGGAGAAACCAATAGTAAAACAGCGAGAAGGATAGCCTACCTTCTCATTTGCCTTCTTGTTTGTTTTCCCTTTTTTTTTTTTTACAGATAAAAATTTTTTTTTTTTTTAGACTAGATGCATGACCCAGATATCAAGGTGCCTATAGCAGTCGAAGAGAGTTCCCTCAGCATTTTTTTCTTTTTTTTTTTTTTAAAAGAAAAAAGGAATAAATGTACCCGTCCCTCTGCTCTGCAAGGCAAGAATAGAGAGGAGGGGGGGATTAGATTTCAGGGCAACTATCTGGACACGGGATTGCAGGATCAAAACTGAATAGCCTGAGCCAGGCCAAAAAACCCCAAAGGTATCTTGCCAGAAGAATGGCAAGAGATAGCTGTGCAGTCTGATCGCCAATGCAAACCACGAGATGGCCCATGAATCTTAGAGTAAGTAATTTTTCTGGAAATTTAGAACCCCCCAAAAGAAAGATTTTTTTTTTTTTGGAAAAATTAGGCAATTTTTCCTGTCTTTTATATATATGCAGAGAGAGGAAGGAGACGGAGGTGGAGAAGCCACAGGAAGAGGCCACTGAGGGATGGTGGGAGGGGTAATGAATGGTGAAGATACAAGAGAAGATCAAGAATTATGGTAGGTACGTAATTTTCCTATCTTCCCTTGTCAATCTTCACCATTCATTACTTCCTGGGTGAGCATTAGCTCCTCTTCCCTGAGGGGAAGAGGCCATACCTGAGGAACAAGACCCCAGCCTCTGCTGGTGAGAAACAGAAGGAGAAGACCCTGGCTTATTCAGAAAGCCTAAGTGGGAGAAGAGCTAGGAGGTGCCTCCCGAGGACGAGGAGACGGAGGGAGCCCCTGTAAAAGTCTCCTAGCTCTGGAAGAGAAAAGACGGGTCCCCCGGAAGGCGGAGCGAATCACCCTACGCCGGGCCAGGGGTGACAACCTGGAAAGACGAAGCCATGCCGTCCGCCTGATGCAGATCGCTGTCCCCGCAAGCCTGGAAGCCACCTCATTGGCGTCATAAGATGCCCTTGCTTGGTGTCTTGCCAGCTCCAGGCCTACCGCGGAGAGGGCAACGGCTTGTCTGGTTTGCTCCGTATCAGGCATAGATGCCAGCAGCTGGGACATCATTGACCACAGATGCCGGTTGTAGGCAGCGTGGTGAGCCTGATGTGATGCAATACATGCACTCGCACGAGAAGAAGAGAACACTCTTCGCCCCCAACGGTCGAACTGGAGAGAGTCCGAATCCGGTGGGCGGTCGTGCGCCAGGCAACGGCGCCCAGAAGGAGTATCCAGGTATACCAAACCTGAGGACGGGTTGGGAAGGGAACCTAGAGACTCAGAGGGGGCACAATACCTACGCTGGCAGTCCGCCGGGGCTGGGGAAGAAGCGGCGGGGACTGCCCAGGACTGGATGACGCCTCCTGGAAGGGATAGGCCAGGAAGGTACCACCAGATGCTGGGCACTGAATTCACCAAGGAATTCCACGCGTCTCCCGTTGGTATTGTCTCTCTGAACATAAGAAAACCGGAGATCCTCACCATCCTCGAGAGGAAACGCTGATATTCTGTGAAATCAGCATCGGAGGACAGATGAGCAGGGGTTCCTCTCCTCGGAGGAGGGAGACGAGGATGATGGGGAACTGGAATGCCCAGAGGATTCCTGCTGCGGTGGGGAGAGTCGAAAGACCCGCTCATGCATGTATCTAACATATGAGGGGAAGGCCCCGAGAACCCCTGAACTGCTCCCAGGATAACGGACCCGTAGGACCGACATGGCCTGGGAGCGGGGGTGGTGGAGGCAGAGAGATGGGAGAGGGGCACCTCTGTGGAGGCAACTGCTCTCTGCGAGCTCTGGAATCCAGGGAAAGGAGCCCTGGGAGGAGGGATCCCGGATATCAGACCAGGCCGCAGAACGAAACTCTGGGGAAGCAGAGCCTGGAAGAGCCCTGGGGGAGAACCTCCCCTGTGACGACGCCGGGACTGCATGGATCCAGAAGGGCAGTCCGCACAAACGCCGCCGGAGGACACCCTAGAACCCTGGAGGGAGGGGCGAGGCTCTGCACTTCGGCTCCTGGCCACCTAGGTGGCCAAAGAAGACCGAGCAGCAGACCCCTGCCCTCAACCCTCGGACTCCGAGAGGGCCTCCTCCTCGACCACAGCGTCCCCTGTCCCTAGGGGGCAACAGCACCAGGAGTAGCTGTCACCGGGCCTCAGAGAGGAGCCTCCCCTCGTCACCCCCATGCCCGCCCTGGGCTCGGCCACCCCAGCCGGGAACCCTCAGGAGACGCAGCGGAAGGGGCCCGCTGCCGCCTGGCACCTCTAGCCACCGGGACCCAGACTCAAGAGGGGGTGCCAGGATGGGTCCACGCCTGGAGTCATCGCCTCCCGAGGAGGACGAGACCAGCAGGACCTCAATGCTGGCCACCCCAGGGGTCCTCGGAGGCTACGGGCCGTGAACGGCCTCAGTACTGGAGGGCGCTGGCCGCCTCCCTCACGCCGTAGCAGCCAGGCTTAGCTCCATTACCCTCAACGGCGCCGCAAGGCCGGCACCGCCTGAGGAAGGACAGCCCACGGCGCCGGCGTATCGGAAGGCGCAGGGCAGACCACCGACGGCGCCGCCTTGTCCATCGGTGCCACGAACGGTGCCGGGATCCAAAGCGGCACCGTTCGATCACCGGCACCGCGAACAGTGCCAGGATCCGAAACGGCGCCGAAAGGCGGCGTCGAGGGTCCACCCGAGCCAGGCCCAAAAGCCGAGGGCCTCGACACGGGGGGAGCCTGCAGCTCCAAGAAGTGACTGCGCAGGCGGTGTGGCGCCATGCCCCGAGGGACTACGACGCCCTCGACACCGCAGAAGGGGCCCCTCCTCGGCAAGAATAGGCGAGGAGACTCCTCCTCCTCGGACTGCATAGGGCCCGGAGGGGACCCGGAGGAAGGGCCTAATGAGCTGCGTCGAGAATCCCAGAGCTGACGCCGCCCTCCGGTGGTCGGCGGGTCTTGCCGAGCTTAAACGCTGGTTTCGAGGACGCCGACGGTCCATCGAGAAACAGGCGCCGCATCAATCCATATCATGGCTGGGTCCCAGGCAACGGAGGCAAACGTCATGCCGGTCCGAGACGGAGAAATACCGGCCACAGGAGCACCGACGCATAGGGGCGCGGCCCGTCCTCGAAAAGCGCTTCACTCCAGAACCGGACATAACGCCAAACAATTAAGGTAAAAACACAGTAGGAAACACCTGATGCCGAGATAGATAGAAAAGAACAGTCTTACTGCGGTATGGCCGAGTGCGAACGAAAGAGGAGTCAGGCCTAGTTAGAATTATGACACAAAACTACTTCAAGGAAGCAGGTGCTGCCCCCGACGGGGAGAAACAGAACTGAGTTGGAGGAGAGTTGGTCGCTACTTAACCGCCACGCATGACGATGACGCCACTCTCGAGGGCGGGCCGTTAGGGCAAACTTTTAAAAAAAAGTTTCCGTGGCAGGTGCGCGCCTCCGGCTTACACCCAGGAAGTAATGAATGGTGAAGATTGACAAGGGAAGATACTTAGGGATACATCTGGGGATCACCTCCTCTCAACTACAGCCTTAACTATGTTCCCCTTATAGCTCAACTTTGGAATGATTTTCACAGATAGTTGTTGCTGCCACTCTCATTCCATGCCAGAGCACAGGCTTTAAAAATGAATGCTCTTCCTAGAGTGCTTTATTTGTTTCAATGTGTCCCACACTTGATAACCAACAAAGATTTGCTTGAGTGGCAATCGTACTTCCTCGCTTTTCTATGGGAAAATACACAACCAAGAATACATTGCCGAGTTCTTTACTTACCAAAACAACAGGGTGGGTTTGCACTCCCAGATCTCCTGGAATATAGGGTTGCAACTTGCAGCCCAAATGAGGGTTGCCTTGCTCTGGGGCAATCACTCATATACTGCACATTGGAAAACTGTGCACCTAGAGAACTCTCAACCCCCCACATGTGCAACCCAATTTAATTCTAGTTTTCAAACAATCACATCATAATTTTTCAGGAACTCAGGCAGTTTTAGAAGGATGGTACAGGGGAATCTCCAGAGGTAATAATAAAGCCCATCTCTAGAAGTACCGATGGTGGATGGAGGACCCAGCCTTCCCCCCAGCTAGTTCGGACTTGTGGTTCAGGAAACGAGCTGACCATGGTATACATGTAGGTATGATTATTCCTTTTGCAGTAGCTCAGCAACATTTTGATTGGCTTGCTGCAGATTTGTTCAGATACTATCAATTACATGACTACATAAATGCTCGAATGAGAGAAGCAGTGGGGCAGGCTGTGGGATCAATAGTCGACCCTCTCTTTACACATATATGGCTATCTCCATCGGGGGAAATGTCGTTTCACAACTGTATGCTAATTTTATACAAGTTCAAACTTTTTCAACAACCTACATTAAACAGAAATGGGAAATGGAGCTGAATACCCCTTGGATGACAGACAATGGACTAAAGTAGGGGAGGGTACATGGAAAACAACTTCCTCTCCAATATGGAGGGACTTTATATGGAAGCTCAGGATTAGATATTTCCAGGTCCCTGTGGTGGTAACCACATTTGACCCTCCAGTGCCTCCTAATTGTTGGAGATAATGTAAAGAGACCTTTGCTACACATACCCACATTTTCTGGTCATGTTCCAAGATCCAAGGTTATTGGTCAGAAATCTCTCATCATATCACACTACTTTTCAGCTTAACAACTCCACTGGGACCTCAGCACCTAATGCTAGGCCTATGTCCACCCAAGTTGACAGGGGCAGAAGCCAGAGATCTGTGGTCTATTTTAATAGTGGCTGCCATTAAGGCCATCACTAAATGACAGCTCACCACCAACCCCCGCCCGAGCTAGCAGATTGGATCCTATTATACAAACAATTTACAGGTATGAGAGACTGACATTTGGCTTGCAGTAGTGACTCCCATACTTCCCAAACAGATGGACCAGATGGGAGCTTTCTGATATCCCCGATTAGGTAACAGCTTTGGTGCCCGCCTATTAACTTGCTTCTAGATATCAATCTCTAACTATACTCTATAAGTTTATTTTATGCAGAGAGTTAGGCACTCATTAATGGTATGAGTCGCTGTAATCTGGTTTTTATCATGCTTTTTTTCAACAAGAGTTTTTTAACTGCACACAGACTTTCAAAGACTGAATCTCTGCATCATGACCTTGAGGCAAACACTTCATTGGACCTTTATCTACTGTTACGAACATAGGAACATACAAAATTTGCCAGCAGATAGAGGCCTAGATGTCTATCAAGTCTGCCCGAATGTGCAGCTAGCACCTCTTATTCTGCAGCTGCCTCTCCCTTCCACCCTTCCCCCTCCATTGACCTGCCCCCTTGCCCTGTCCCAGCCCCTTTTCAAGCAGTCCACTGTTCTACTGGATACCACTTCTGCCAGTAATGCATTCCTCCCAGCTACCACCCTCTCTGTAAAAAAGTGTCTCCTCATCTCCCTCCTGAACCTTCCTCCCTACAGTCTCATATCATGGCCCCGGGTGTCCCTCCCCTCCCTTACTTTGAACAGCCCCTCTGTACCTGTCTTGCTTATTCCTTTTATGTACTTGAAGGTTTCAATCATGTCCCCCCATCCTCCTCTCCTCCAGTGAGAACATGTTCAACTTCCTCAGCCTCCTCTCATATGATAAGCCCCCCAGCCCCTTGACCATCCTTGTCACCCTGCGCAGCACCCCCCCTCCAGTAACTTAATGTCCCTCTTCAGATACGGGCACCAGTACTGCACACAGTACTCCAGGTGCGCTCTAACTAATGACCTATATAGTGGCAGAATCACCGCCTCCCTCCTCGAAGATATACCCCTTGCAATGCACTCCAGCATTTTGCTGGAATTTGCAGCTGCCTTCCTACATTGTGCCGAGTTGTTCACTGACCCTGTAATGAGCACCCCAGATCCTTCTCCTCCTCCTCCTCTGTCTGGGCTAGCTGCACTCCCCCCAGCTGGTAACTCCTCCTTGGGTTCTTCATCCCAAAATGCAGCACCCTGCACTTTTTGGCATTAAACCCCAGTTGCTAGGTGTCTGACCAGGTTTTCAGCCTTGCCAGATCATCCTGCAACCCCTGCCATCTCCCTAGGTCGTCCACCACCGCTCCCATCTTGGTATCATAAACAAACAGACTGATCATGCTCTTGATGTCCAATGATATGTCTGCAATGAATATCCCAAACAACACTGGTCCCAACACCAAACCCTGTGGAACACTGCTCGTCACTACCCTTGGGGAAGAGAGCTCCCCACCCACCACCACCCTCTGTTGCCTTCCCTGAAGTCAGTTCCCTACCCATCTCACCAGCTTTGCACCCACCTGTGCCTTCTAACTTACTTCCCAGCCTCCCATGTAGCACCAAGTCGAATGCCTTACTGAAGTCCAGATATAGGACATCCACTGCATGGCCCCTGTCCAATTGCCTAGTTACCCAGTTATAGAACTCCACCAGGTTGGTTTGGCAGGATCTGCTATGTATGAAGCCATGCTGTCTGCTGTCACGTAGTCCTTTGGCCTCCAGGAGGGCCACCAGCCTCTCCTTCAGGATAGTCTCCATCAGCTTACCCACGATGGATGTGAGGCTCACTGGTCTGTAGTTCCCCAGTTCATCCTTGGGGCCACTCTTGTGGAGGGGCACCACATGAGCCATCCTCCAATCCTGAGGTACACACCCTGCGTGTAGTGAGGCATTAAATAGGTCTGCCAAAGGTCCCACAAGGACCTCTGCCAGCTCCTTCAGTACCCTGGGCTGAATGCCATCTGGGCCTGGCGCCTTGTCCACCCTCAGTGCCAGGGGTTGAAAAATTTTTTGGGAGGCCGTAAGTCCAGGACTTATGTTACTTTTGGTCCATAAGTCCATGGCAAGCATTGGTAAGTCACATTTTTTTCACCTACATTTTTTTCAAAGCAAATCACTTTTTTTCTCATTTTTTACAGGAAGCAACAAGTGGCCCCTCTACTGCAAATTATTTGCAGTTCGCAGTCTGGATTCAAAATGGACTCTATGCTTGGCTCTGAATTAAATTTCCAGTGAACTCCCACTTTTTGAAATCTTGTTACTTTCCCTGTGCTAGCTGAAGTCCTTTTTATATTAAGATAGCCACAGCAGGTAGTCTTCCCCCCCACCCTCCCGATCACCTGGTATGCTATTAATAATAATGTCTCTGACTAGTGCCTCCTTCCTGATCGAACGGCAGAACCCCTTACTCATCCCACTCACTTAGGTACCTCCAGACTTTCCCTTGATGGCCCACACTTACCCCACCTGTTACACCCCCAGAGGTGGGGCGAGAGGGCATTCTAAATTTGAGAGTGAAAGTGGTAAATCTCTTAATATCTCCAGGGGCTGGAACACAGACAAATTGGTCTTGGGAGATAAATGAGGGGTTTATCCTTTCTTTTCAGGAAAAGTCCAAAATGAAAAATGCTATAAAAGCATAAAACCAGACAAAGATATCCACCTAAAACAAAAATGCAGAAATATTTGAGGTTAAATGCAGTAAAGAGAGCACCAGTAGTCTCAAGAACCCCCTCAGTTACTTCCTGACCCTAATTGGAAGGTTGCAAACTTCAGAAACAAATGCCTCCATTAATTAAAGAATCCTGCTGAAGAAGCAAATCAGTCACGCTGAGGCACTCAAACAGAAAGTCAATATAAAAAGAAAAATCTTGCTCAGTATTTGCCCCTATAAAAATACCTTCCTTTCACACAGATGCTATTTTTTTCTTGTTCCACCTCACCCTGCACTCTCCACATCGACTTAGTTGCACTGTTGCCTTCAAACCTCCAACAGATTGTACCAGAGTAAAGCTAAATGCTTCGTCTTAAACCCCTCGAACACACTCGGCAAGCAACTCCCATTGCCCTTCTAGCTGTGCTGAACAGCATATGATTGCCCCTGCAGCGTTCCGTTTTTTTTTTGTGTTTTTTTTTTTACTAAATGCACTCCTTACTTACTGCACAAATGAAAAATAGAACTGGCATCCACACAGTACGATGCTCTTCGCTGAAAATGAAATCGCCATAGTCTTCCTTCTCGAATGCCGCTCAGTCCTGCCATGTCATCGTTCACAGCCAATTACATTGCGCACTTTTCTCAAGCTGCTTCCCAGCAGTACATCAGCTCCACCTATCATTTCTCCTGCCTGGGTATCCTGCGTGGGATATCCATGCCAATCTGCCTGGTCTCGCAAGTAGGCATGGATATCTTGTGCAGGCAACCAGTCAGGAGAAAGGATAGGCGGAGCTGTTGTACAGCTCTAAAGCTGGCAGGCAGGGAAGGCTGCACTTAATTACAGATCCGTGTATGAACTGGCAAAAATAAATACAGCCAAGTCCGTCGGACTTAAAACGGCTGTAGTGTGCAAGTCCTACAGCGCTTTCTGTGGGTCCCGGACCTCGGACTTGGGGATTTTTCAACCCCTGAGTGCTTTCAAGCCCTCCCGAACTCTGCCCTCCATGATTTCCCTATCTGTCACCCCCGTCTCTGCCATTCCTCTCCCTTGGGTATCACCCCCCTCTTCTTCTTAGTAAATACCAAGCAGAAGCACTCATTTTAGCACTTCTGCCTTATCGCACCTACTTCCTCCCAACCCCCCTCCTTCCTAATCCTTACTATGTGGTCCTTACAGTTCTTTTTCTCCCTGATGTACCTAAAGAGTCCTTCTCCCTTCTTAATGCCTTGTGCCATCCTGAGCTCTGTAGATGCCTTGGCTCTCCTTACTGCCCTTGTCACCTCCTTTGATTCCTTCAGGTACTCCTCACTGTCCTCCCTCCTCCCTATTTTCTTGTACCTCCTAAAGGCAGCTCTTTCCCTCCTTACCCTATCCATGACCTCCTTGCTCACCCAGCTTGGTTTCTTAGCCCTAGCCTTCTTGCTCTGGGCCTTGCTGCAGGTTCTGGTTGCCTCCACTATCCCCAGCTTTATGAGCTCCCACCTCTGGTTAGTGCCCTTACTAGGTTGAATTCTGGCCAGGTACCCTTTTACCACTTCCTCCATCCTCCCAAAGTCGGCCCTCCAGAAGTCCAGCACTCTTGTGCCAGATTCCACTCCTTCCTTGCCCATATCCAATGTGAGCCATACTGAGTGGTGGTCACTCCCTGACAGCGGTTCTTCCACCCTCATTTCCCTCACAAAACTCCCTATTTGCCAGCACAAGGTCAAGTGTATTCCCTAACCTGGTTGGTTCACTGACCATTTGCATCAGGAAGCTGACCTGGAAGGCATCCAGCAGTACCTGCTTCTTTCAATTCCTAGTTGTTGGGGTACTCCAGTCCACTCCTGGCATGTTGAAGTCCCCCAGAATCACCACACTACCCTTCTTGCAGGTCCTACTGATCTGTGCCGCTAGTTCCCTGTCTAACTCCTCCGTCTGAGAGGGCGGCCTGTACACCACTCCCATTCTGACAGTCCTATTCTTGGAATCCTGGATTTGCACCCAAAGTGACTCCGTACTACCCTCCGCCCCTTCCTCCCTTACACATTTCAGTCCTTCCTTCACATATAGTGCCACCCCCCTTCCCAATCACTCTACCCCTACGAAATAACCTGCACCCTGGTACAGACAGGTCCCAGTCATTGTATTGGGTGGCCCATGTTTCTGTGATGGCTGCAATGTCCACCTCTCCCTCTGCCTTTAGCGCCTATAACTCTGCAGTTTTCCTCACAAGGCTCCTAGCATTAAGGGTGACCACCTTCCACCCCTCCCCCCCCATCCTGCCCTCCTTTACTAGCATCACCAGTAGTACTTGCCAGTTGTCCTTTGTCACTGTTATGGGGGGTTAGCTCATATGACTTCCCAACCTGTGGTCTCTGCATGTCTCTTGCCACCCCCCGTTCCTAGTTTAAATCCCCAACTTCCTCTATGTACTCCTCCATCCTCTGTTTCAACACTTTCTTTCCCCTCCTTGCTCAAGTGTAGTCTGTCCTTGGCAGAGAGAGATGACTGTCCTCCCAGGTCCCTCCCCACCCCCACCAGCCCATACACTTTAGCATGACACCAGGTTCTTAGCCATCCGTTAAATTCCTCTATTCTCAGCTTTCTTGTTGTGCTTGCCTTGGGCACTGAAAGCATCTCTGAAAAACTTACTGATCTTTCTGCCCCCTCACATAATTGTCCTAGTTCCTCAAACCTCCTCTGGACTATAGCTATGTCCTGTCAGCCAGGTCGTTTGCCCCAAGATGTATAATTAAATCAGGTTTGTCCCTACCCCTTCTAGCATATTTCAGAACAGATTGTCCCACCCTTTCCGCTGTCATTCCTGGCATGGCCTCCACCCAGATCCGTGTATGAACTGGCAAAAATAAATACAGCCAAGTCCGTCGGACTTAAAACGGCTGTAGTGTGCAAGTTCTACAGCGCTTTCTGTGGGTCCCGGACCTCGGACTTGGGGATTTTTCAACCCCTGAGTGCTTTCAAGCCCTCCCGAACTCTGCCCTCCATGATTTCCCTATCTGTCACCCCCCCCGTCTCTGCCATTCCTCTCCCCTTGGGTATCACCCCCCCTCTTCTTCTTAGTAAATACCAAGCAGAAGTACTCATTTAGCACTTCTGCCTTATCGCACCCTGCTTCCACCCAACCCCCCTCCTTCCTAATCCTTACTATGTGGTCCTTACAGTTCTTTTTCTCCCTGATGTACCTAAAGAAGTCCTTCTCCCCCTTCTTAATGCCTTGTGCCATCCTGAGCTCTGTAGATGCCTTGGCTCTCCTTACTGCCCTTGTCACCTCCTTTGATTCCTTCAGGTACTCCTCACTGTCCTCCCTCCTCCCTGTTTTCTTGTACCTCCTAAAGGCAGCTCTTTTCCTCCTTACCCTATCCATGACCTCCTTGCTCACCCAGCTTGGTTTCTTAGCCCTAGCCTTCTTGCTCTGGGCCTTGCTGCAGGTTCTGGTTGCCTTCACTATCCCCAGCTTTATGAGCTCCCACCTCTGGTTAGTGCCCGTACTAGGTTGAATTCTGGCCAGGTACCCTTTTACCACTTCCCCCATCCTCCCAAAGTCGCCCCTCCTGAAGTCCAACACTCTTGTGCCAGATTCCACTCCTTCCTTGCCCATATCCAATGTGAGTCATACTGAGTGGTGGTCACTCCCTGACAGCGGTTCTTCTACCCTAATTTCCCTCACAAAACTCCCTATTTGCCAGCACAAGGTCAAGGGTATTCCCTAACCTGGTTGGTTCACTGACCATTTGCAGCAGGAAGCTGTCCTGGAAGGCATCCAGCAGTACCTGCTCCCTTCTGTTCCTGGTTGTTGGGATGCTCCAGTCCACTCCTGGCATGTTGAAGTCCCCCACAATCACCACACTACCCTTCTCGCAGGTCCTACTGATCTGTCCCACTAGTTCCCTGTCTAACTCCTCCGTCTGAGAGGGCGGCCTGTACACCACTCCCATTCTGACAGTCCTATTCTTGGAATCCTGGATTTGCACCCAAAGTGACTCCGTACTACCCTCCTCCCCTTCCTCCCTTACATATTTCAGTCCTTCCTTCACATATAGTGCCACCCCCCCTTCCCAATCACTCTATCCCTACGAAATAACCTACACCCTGGTACAGACAGGTCCCAGTCATTGTATTGGGTGGCCCATGTTTCTGTGATGGCTGCAATGTCCACCTCTCCCTCTGCCTTTAGCGCCTGTAACTCTGCAGTTTTCCTCACAAGGCTCCTAGCATTAAGGGTGACCACCTTCCACCCCTTCCCCCCCTTCCATCCTGCCCTCCTTTACTAGCATCACCAGTAGTACTTGCCAGTTGTCCTTTGTCACTGTTATGGGGGGTAAGCTCATATGACTTCCCAACCTGTGGTCTCTGCATGTCTCTTGCCACCCCTGCTCCTAGTTTAAATCCCCAACTTCCTCTATGTACTCCTCCATCCTCTGTTTCAACACTTTCTTTCCCCTCCTTGCTCAAGTGTAGTCTGTCCTTGGCAGAGAGATGACTGTCCTCCTCCGTCCCTCCCCAACCCCACCAGCCCATACACTTTAGCATGACACCGGGTTCTTAGCCATCCGTTAAATTCCTCTATTCTCAGCTTTCTTGTTGTGCTTGCCTTGGACACTGAAAGCATCTCTGAAAAACTTACTGATCTTTCTGCCCCCTCACATAATTGTCCTAGTTCCTCAAACCTCCTCTGGACTATAGCTACCGTCCTGTCAGCCAGGTCGTTTGTCCCAAGATGTATAATTAAATCAGGTTTGTTCCTACCCCTTCTAGCATATTTCAGAACAGACTGTCCCACCCTTTCCGCTGTCATTCCTGGCATGGCCTCCACCCAAATGCGACTATGCCTCTCCCCTTTGCTACCCCACCTGACTCATCTTAGTATTGAGTTCCCCAGCACTAAGATTCCACCCCTCTTACTCCCTGCTTGCTTCCATTCCTCTCCATCTCTCATTCCCACTCGTCTTCTTCTTCCTACACAGTATTTCCCCTTTCTGCCCCTGTTGTAATTCACCCAGCAGAACTTCCCCCCGCTCCAATTTGGTCCAGGCATTTATCAGTTACTCCTCCAATTTCATCACCTCCCCCCTCCTCCTCCTTCCCCTCTAGCACTACAAAACAATTTGCTGAAGACCCTTCACCAATGCCCACTTCCACTCTCCTCATAGTAACCTGTTCCCTCCTTTCCACTCCATGACTGTTGCCGCTTCTCCTCCCCCCCCCCTCACAAGTCCCTATCTCCTCCTTCCATTTGTCTTTTGTTTCCCGATCTGGTTTCCCCCGAGACCATTCTTCCTGGCCTGGGCCCCTTTGTCTCCGCTTCTCTTCTTCTGACCCTCTCCTCACCACTGTTGGCTCAAACTGCCCTCCCTCATCTCCCCTTCTCCCTCCCTCCAGTACTGGACTATAACCACCTCCAGTCTGCCTTGCCTGACTTAGTTCCTTCTGCAGACCCTCAATCTCCTTTCTAAGTTTCTCTATGTGGTTGCACCCTCCAGGCAATTTGTAGAAAGATTGGTGCACCGCAGTTGTTGCAGCCTACCACCGTACCCATTGCTCTCATTGCCCACCAGTGACCCCCTCCACCCTTCCAGATGAAGGATACTAAACACTCCCTCTAGTCTCCCCTCTCCCCCATCAGTGCAAAACATTCTTCTCCTTTTCTTAATTTCCCTTACCCCCTTTGTCATACACTTCTAGATAGACTGAGCAACTGCTTTTTACATTCCTATCCCCCATCCACACCCAAAAAGAGACTTTAAGCAACTATTGCACAGCCTTCTTCAAACTCGTACTCCTCCTTTCCAAAATGCAAATACCAATGAAAACAAGTAACAATGAAAGCTCCTTGTTTTGCAGTTACTTCCCTTCCACTGAGATAGCAGTCACCTCTTTACTTGCTGCTGTTCCTGTCCTGTATGTCTGCTTCTGCTAAGACAGGTGCATGCCCTTTGCCCTTTTGGGGAAGTGATGTCAGAACCCCCGGTATAAAGGAAATCACGGACCAGGGGTGGGTAGGGGTGAGGGGCAGGGAGGGTGGGACCAGCTCGTGCCTTCCAGGAACAATCAGGTAGCTGAGGCCCGTAGTCAGACCATTAGCACCCTTCCCCCACTATGCACTAAACGTTGCAGCTAGTAAAGCCAGCAAAAAAACAATCACAATTCCATTCAAAGCACGTAATCATAACCAAGATATAATCCTGTTTACTACTTAATTGAGATGCTCTCAATTAGTGGACTGACCCATTTGTTTTCTAGATTTCTTTGATCTGCTGTATAATTTGTATAACATATATAATAGTGCAGTCATTAAGTGAATTTCCCTCTTTCTGTAACAATGCTGTATTTACGGAATGCCTCAATAAATGAAGTACAAAAAAAAAACACCTGTCATTAGTTGCCTTTATTACCATGGAATCGGTTTCAGGTTGGGCAGCATAGTATGGGAAACCTTGAGGTACATGATAAAGCTCATCAGCCCTGCTGGGCATGGCTGGCACCATGTCAGGCCTATGCCAGGCTGCAGTGGCGGCATTCCTCAGAGCACAGGATAAATGACCTTGGGAGGAGAGTCTAGGACTTCCAGAAAATCCACCAGATGTTTTCTGGTGGCATCCTCCTCCTTAGTATGAAAGCCCATGGCTAAGGACAACTGCTTTATGATATTGAAGAATGAGGGGTCCTCTGGAGATCTAGTGAGTATGCTTGGCAGAGTCCTCACTTACTAAGGAGGCTGTGGGTCTGTTCGAGCAGAGGGTTTTTTCCTCTTCCTGCTCTTCATCAGGAAGAATAAGATCAGGATGGTACTCCTCTTCAACATCAACAAGTTCCAATTCTAGGTCCAACAACCAAGGTACCAATGATGGCCTGCAGAGGCCGAAGTGCTGTTGTCGACGCTGGTGAAGTGGGCCTATAAGTGCTTAACTGATGGGACCAAAAATGTAGTAAATTTGGTCAAAATATCATTGATGTTGACAACAGCAGATGACTGCATTGACGGGGGGGTGATGGTATAGGCAGCGACAACCCACCAGACAGGCCCTAAAAGAGCCCATAGCCTGAGGACCTGGGGAAGCATCAGGCCTCAACAGGGCCAACAACCCAGAGGGTGACAGCTGTCTGCCTTGCATATCAGCAGAAGTGCTGTCGGTATGGGTCTCTTTTTTTTTAGTTGTTTAACCAGGAGTAGCACACTAAGCTGAAAGCTTTTTTACAGGTGCGACCTGTGAGCACAGGGAAGTTAAATGACTTGCTTAGGGTCACACAGTATGCAAGTGGAAGCTGTGGGATTCAAACCTAGGTCTGGTCTGCTGGATGTCACCAGATTTGCAGCTCAGAGCCTTAAACCACTGCGCTATACTACCTCCCATAGGGTGTCTGGTAGGGACAGACACCTGGAGAGCAGATTTATGCATCGCTGCAGCAGCAGTCGATGCAGTAACCCAGGATGCTGTCGGGGTCTTTTTTATGACTTCTGCATGAGGACTTATCTCGGGCCTTAGCCACCTGGGCGCTTGACGACTCTGTTGGTGACTGGTAAGGAGGGACTCTGGAGGACCACTGCCCAGAACTAGCTTACTGTTGCTCCATGAGGACATTTTTAAGTGTCTTTTTGTTTCGTCTGAGTGTTGTTTGATTAAACTTCTGGCAGAGCTCGCAGTGGGAGACTTCGTGGTCAGGCCAAAGACAGCAGACACAGAGTAAGTGTTCATCTGTAAAGGCAATTGTCTTTCTGCAGCAGCAGCGATGGAAGAGAGAAATTGAAAGATTAACTCTCAACATATACAAGATAAAGGAATCTCTTTAGAAAGAGAGTTTCTAAAAAATTGAGTATAGAAAAATTGCAGGTAAAAATATGGCGCGAAATTGCATTGGAGCATCCATGGAGACCCATGCAATCGAGTCAATGGTGGGACAGAACTGAGGAGACAGCAGGGCCACTCACATCTTTACACACCTTTATAGGGTTGATTAAGTTGGCAGGCGATGTGGCCGTGGATGGCCCCAGTTGTACTGCTAAAAATCTTCTGTATGGATCCTGCTTCACCAATGGTGAAGTTCCTACGGTGTGACCCGATGGCTGAGATACCCCTTGAGAAGATCTTTTAATCTCAATAAAAACTTTGGAGGGTATTTCCCTATGTTTGCTATAAGAAAAAGGACCCTCCTCACTAAGTTTAGGTGACACAGAGACAGATTGAGACGCCATAGAAGAAAACAACAATTTTGCACTTAAAAATCTGGGCAAAACTGGTTATAAAAACAGTCAGTCAGTTAAAGAAAAAGGATCCAGAACAATAATGAATGTCACTCCTGGCTATCAGCCCTCACCAGAAACATACAACAAAACACGGATTTGCCACAATGGCAAATTCCTTTTTTTCCCCCTTTCTTTCTGGGTCCTTGAGTCTAAGTGGGTCGTCTGTCCTGCCAATATGCAGGCAGACCCCAAAACAGGTTCCCAGAAAACGGAAAAAAAAAAAAAAAATGGCCCAAGGAGGATAAATGCAGGGACACCTGAAAAATGTTGTTCCTCCCTTTTTTTTCAGAGCGTTGATGCAGTCTCTCAGACTGCCAAGCTAAAATGTGTAAAAGTATCTCTAGTTTCTGGAAAAATTTAAAAAAGCAGATTTCCGGTCAAATGAACAAAGCTGAGGACAACTCTTGTGGTGATGCTGCTTGTGCAGGTGGAGAAACAGATCTTCCATCAAACTTCACAGCTTCGCTCCACCACGAGCCTAGAGTTTCAACTCCACATGGATAATTGGCATACTCATTTATTTTCCATGCACTCTGGGGCAGCTCAAGCCATCAGGCTGGCTGTACTTAGTAAGCATAATGAGGGATTCCTGGGGCTTTAAATGCAGTTTCTGGCACCATCGAGTTGGAGGTCCCAGACACCACATAAAGACTGTGGCTGATATTTGCCCCCAGATTCCATCTCCTGCAGTGTCCCCTGGGCTAGATTTGGTAAATAAATAAATATACTGTTCAGATCCCTTTTAACAAGCATGGAAGGTAATTCAGCATAAGTGGGTGAGTTATTTTTTAAATTTGTTGCTTTCTAGACTGATGTCCAAGCTTCTGTATACTGGAGTATTTCATTTAATTATTCTTTTCATTTTATTTGTGTTTACCAGGTAGGTACACTGGACCAATGGTCCATTTACAGATAACTCATGGGAGGAAAGGAGAGAAAGATGTGACATGACAGAAACGTTCAAATACCTCAAGGATATCAATAAGTTACAAGAGAGTGGCATATTCCACAGTAAAAGATGCTCAAGGACGAGGGGGCATGATATGAAGTAGAATGGGGGAGACTTACGGTAGATGGGATGTAAGGAAATGTTTCTCCATGGAAAGGGTAATGGACACCTGGAACAACCTCCCAGCAGAGGTGGTGGGCACCAAAATGGTAACAGATTTCAAACATGCATGGGATAGACACAGGGGGCCTTAGTAACAGGGCTGGGGGGGAGAGGCTGGAGATCAATTAGGGGTCTATGGTAGCACAGTAGGTAGGGATTTTAGGGCAGACTAGGTGGGCCAGTGCTTCTATAACTCAGGTGTTTAACAAAAACACAAAATGTGTAATGCATATTTACAAAGTACATCGTAATACAAAAAGAAGAAATTAACTTCATACTTACCATAATCTCCTTTTCTGTTAGCTCCAACATTGACAATGGGTAATCATAACAGCTGGGTATAGTGCACCCCTACCAGGAGAAATGGCATAGTCCAACCTTTAGAATGCTGGGCATATGCAGATTCCATGCATCAGCAACTCCCCAGTTACTACTTACCTTGCAGTGCCATAATAGCTACACATTTTCATGAATCCTAAACAATTATTACACATTTGCCAGTGCATTAAATAAAATGCTGTCTTACCTTCCTAGCAGGCATTTGAGGAAGGAATTGTTCTCAATGTACTCCAGGTCTGAATTATTCAGTCCCTCTTGCAGGGACGATCTTTAAAACGCAACAGGTTTCATACAGTCAAAGACCTGTGAAACTGAAGCTAACACACAATGAGGCAGGTTCTCTGGTTTCTTTTTGCTGAGTGCAGCGAACTATTTGCAACAGGAAGCATACTTTAAGAACTAATGAAACCTGTTAACTTGTAGTCGCAGACTAATTGAGAAAACCTTTAGGTTTTAAATACATCAGAGTACAGCACAGCAGGATACAGAGAGAGAGAGAAAGAGAGAGAGATCGGAGTAGAGGATTTTAAAGAACCGAACCTCTCTTCTGACATATCGGATAAGATTCTCCCCAGGAGTAGGCTCCTGTGCGGGCCCCACTGACAATGCTGAAGCTAACAGAAAAGGAAATTATGTAAGTATGAAGTTTAATTTCTTCTTTCTGTAGTGCTCCACATTGTCAATGGGTAATCATAACAACTGGGTTCTAAGAAGAAGTACCCAGAGAAAAAAATGGGAGGCGGAAGAATATTATCCCATACACCAGAAAATACCTGCAGACTGCTGACTGCAACATTCTGTGACCAAAGGTGTGTCAACAGAAAACTCTGAGCAATCAATTTTGTAATGCTTATGAAAGCATGGAGAGAAAACCACGTAGGTGCCTTGCATAGCTCTAAAAATGAGGCATTGCCTCTCTCCGCCGGGGAAGCTGCCCTCACCCCGGTGGAGCAAGGTTTGAAGAGAGCCAGAGGCTTCTCTCTTTTTTTTTTTGCAACAACAGATACCTTAGCAAAGCAGGCCCTCACCCATCTAGCTGGGGTAGCCTTAGAGGCTTGACCCAGCATAGCTGCTCCAAAGGATACAGAGCATCTGAGTTTTGACACTCAGCCACTCGTTAAGGTAGCACTTAACTGCCCGATACATTCCAGTTTGTGCAATTCCTTCTCTTTGGGGTGAGAAGGTTGCGGACAAAGGGATGGAAGGCATGCTTCCTGGTTCACAAAGAGGGCCATGGGCACTTTTGGAACAAAAGACGTAACCATCCTGAGTATCACATGTAGGATGCAAAGCCTACTTTCTGGTTCACAAGGAGGGCTGTGGGCACTTTTGGGACAAGAGACGTAACCATCCTGAGTACCACTTTGTCTTTATGCATAAGAAAATAAAGCTCCTTGTGAGACATGGCCTGGATTTCACCTACTCTCCTGGCTGAACCCTTGGCCACCAAGAAACAGATCATGTAAAACAACACATCCAGTGAAATGGATGTGAGCATTAGCAAAAACTCCTTGTAAGAAGAATTCAGAACCCAATTTGGATACGCTGGAGAGCCAAAGATAGAACACTAGATGTGTCATACTAAACACGCACCTATTAGGTCTTAGGACAAAAATCCCAGGATGCTGCGAGAGCAGAAACTGGTCTCACATCCGGCTCAATGTCAACCTCTTCGCCATGCCATCTTGTAGAGAACCCAAAAAAGGGCATAATAGCGGACCATGAAGGATAACCTTCCCTGTTGGCCCAAGGTAAAAAAGAGAGGTAGCCCTTACCAGAGAATGGGCTGCTGACCTACAATATGTTTGGTATCCAACAAGGTGTCAAGAAGTTCCTCCGGAAAACCTATATTTATCCATTCATTTTATATGTAAAGGGCCTCTGACCCTCAGAAGCCAAGGTGCAAACTGTATAATTGCTGGCTTTTTTCCCCCGCGGGGGGGTGGGCCTGATAGCAGGTCTCTACACCAGAGAGCAAGATTTGGTAAGTCCGAGAACTGCAGTCTTCTTGGACTCTTAACAGCTATTAAGAGGCGGCTCCCTCCACAGCGTCCTTTATATTATTTTATTACTCCCTTTTTTTTTTAAACTTGAAGGAGAATAGGTGGAGGAAGCATACTCTCTGCAGGAGATTCACTCTTAAGGCAGAGTGAACACTGCCACCGGCTATGGATACTGAAAGAAGACTGAGAACCTTCTCAGATCTGAGCACTGTGGCTGGATGTGAACAGCAACCTGAGGTCAACCAGCCAGTTGCACAGGTTCAACCACCACTCCACGGGATGAACGTTTTGTGGCTTATGCAGTCTGCCTGAAGGTTCAATACTCCTGCCACGAGAACTGTCGACAGGTCATGCCTACCTGGTCTTGTACAATGTACGCCATGCTTAGCAGCACGGTTGAGAGCTAAGGGAAGTTAGATGGACCTTCTCCATCTCCTAGAGATGCTGTTCTTAGACTGACCATGTTCTCCGAAAAGGAGGCTGGCTTCTGCTTACTCCCAACCATGAATCAGACATCTGTGAGAATTAACTCAGGGAAAGGTAACTTACACTACAGAGATCCTGTATATACACTCACCAACTCAGGAAGTGATGAAGCTGAGAGGTGGTAGAAACTGGCTGATAATCCTCTGATAAGAAATCATAGGCTGACAGTAAAAAACAGTTTAATAGGCCCTCATCTAGAAGAAAACCCATGGGATTGAGAAGAATCACTGCCTATCCTGAGAACCAAAATGTAGCAGACCTAGGACAGATGCCGATGACTGTGTCCTGGGACAGTGGACTTTGACAAGAGTCACCTTCCAGAAAGCTGAAACCTTCCCTGGTTTTTGTGGTGAAAAATCACCTCCAGGCCATCCAAGATCTGAGATGGCTCAGGGAAGCTCTGCTCCCAGTCACCCATAGCCATGTGACTCTAGTATACCTAGTCTGCAGAGTACTGACCTCTTGCCAGAGAATGTAATTGCATGAATAATCGGGTCATTCAGACAGGACATACAGTAAGCCATCAAGTCTATCAACACCTTTTGGGAACACATGGGGTTGATGCTTGGGTGAATGGAAATGCCCTGCTGGGATGTTGGTCCAGTATCAAAACCTGAGGGACTCTCAGTAGGACCGTAGGACCAATGGAGGAATGTGACGGTAAACATTTACCAGATGCAATGGGGCTTAAAATTTCCCTTGACTGAGCAGCCCGGTGAGACCTGTGGGGCTCCACCCTGCAAAGATTTAGGCGCACACTTTTTCAGGTGCTTGAAAACGAAAAAAGGCCTGGCAAACCCCCTACTTCCTGGGGACTATAAAATAAAACCAACAGGACCCCTGACCCTGTTTGATTAGTGGGACCTGTACTATGGCCCTGGAGAATGATGGGGTCAAGAGCTCTGACTACATCTGGCCTTTTTGCCTCTAGAAGCACTGGGAAGGAGAAATATCCCTTAAAAATGCATCTGACATTGTTCTGGCCTATCTCGAGGGAAACAACTCCTCACGAGGGTAAGGGGCCCGCGTGCTTTCTAGTAAGAGCACCAGGCTTAGTGCTGGGCCTTCTGCCCATGCCTCCAGTGCTCCTCTGATACTTAAACCTTGTTACACGAGTAGGTTTTCCTCCATTCTCTGGAGCTGATTTTGGGAGGAACAGAACCCCCCTCGGAACTGTCTGCGCTGGCTGTTACCTTAACCCCTTTGGGTAATGGTAGACTTTCACTGTTTTTTGACACTGGAGATAGCCCTTTTTATTGCAGTTTTTTTTTTGTTTGTTTGGGGACTCAAACCATAAGCCTCCCTCAAGGGGAAATTAAGTAACTTAGCTTACAAAGCTTGACCAGACCAATGATTAAACCACATGGTCCTCATGGTCAAAAACCATAGGTGGGCTGAGCAGTTTGACACAAAAATCTCCAGTGAATAACCACCTGGAAGGTGGGTCCATGGCCATGAATTGCAGATAAGGCTTGCACCTTCACAGTGGTGGAATGAAACTGGCCATAATAGTGACCCATATTTTGAAGGCCTGGCCAATAAAAGAAGCATAAAAAATGTACAACTGTTGTGTGCTGATAGAGGTGAAAACTCCTACATGTGGTGACCACCGCTTTGACATGAAAGACTTACATGACTACAGCCTTCTATAGGCAGGCCGGTGTTCTTCAGCAATAGACTGCATTGTCTATCCATGGAGGAGTTTCCTACTAGGAGACCTTTACTCAATAAAGGAAGAACCGTGATATGGTTGGGAAGACTTTTTCTGATCCACACCTGCCTGCTGTTGTTCAATAATCTTGGTCACAAATTATCTGAAAAGATGCATACAGAGTTGGATTGACATCTGCCATCTCCACAGACTCTACCTCCTGAGCTATAAGGGAGTACATTCTTCAGCTATCCAAAAGACAAGGGCTTTTAATTAAAGTTAGTGAAGGTCCAGAGCTTCCCCAAGACCCCAGTAATCATCATCCTAGCCTTTGAAAAGGTCAGGGTCTGCCTGCACATCTGTCATCGCAGCCTAAGCTCATTGGGTCACACCTAGACATGCCTGGATGCCCCCAACCACTTGGGCTCAAGCTCACTCAGGAGCCAAAAGGTAATTTCTTTGCAATTCTGCTGCCACTGCCAGTAACAACCAGGTGCTCTCCCTTCCTGAGCTGGAGAACCGCTGGTGGTGTTGAGCAACACAAAGAGGGCAAAAGGAACTCACAGGGGAGTGCCTCATCGCCCTTTTGCAGGTCTTACATTGAATAATGGTCTCCAATAAGTCATGGTGCCAAGAGATAATTAATTATGCCAAATACATAATTATGAGATAGCAAAGAAAAAATTACTTACCATAGGTAAGTAAACTTGTTTCTTCCAAGGTATTTTCCAATATTCATAACTCTTGCAGTCAGCCTTTAAGCTAGAACTGCCCGGAGATAGAATGTATGCTAATGATGGAATTATCATTGGCTCATGCCACTTTTCAAATGCAACCCTTATCAACTGCCAGTGTTCTAACACTTCAGATTTCATGGAGAGCCTGTAAGGACAAGACCCACCAAGAGCTACAGCTATCTAATAATGATGATAATCATAAAAAATAACAATAAACAACTTAACAAACCCACAAATGGAGCAAGAAAACACTCTCTTTTATGTCAGAATCACCTGAAGGGGAAACCAATGCCCCACAGGACTCAAAAATAGATATGCCAGTGTGCGGCACTCTCACACGTAGTTACTCAGCTTGGAGTGCAGAGGCCACTGGTTCTAGAAGGGGAAGCAAGGTGGGTGAGTTATGAATATTGGAGAATACCTTGGAAGAAACAAGATTACTATAAGCGGGGGGCACTGTGGAGCCCGAGCTAGTTAGCAGCAGAATTCCACAGCTCCACATTTAGTGTGATTAAAAACTTTAAAAATCACCAATTTGGAGCAGAGATAAAAAAGAATCTTCGACATTATTGCAAAGAGCAGGATCTGAAAATCTATTATGGGAAATACATGTAAAGATCGAACAGGGACTACAGGTGGAAAAGCCTCTGGATCTATTTAACCCACGTGGTCAGGCCTGGAGACACAGATCGCCACTCAACCCAAAACTGTAAAAACTACAGCCACCGTTGGTATTAAGTTGCAGATACTTATTACCTCCATCTCTGATTTAAACAAGAAAATAGATACTTTTGGTACCAGAGTTACAGTAGTGGAAAAAATTATAGAAACTTTACAAGTGGAGCTAACCGATGCTAAGAGGAACTCAGATTTGACAGTAGCAGCCACTACAATGATGGTGAAGGAAAACACCCATCTCCGGGCTAGGTTGGAGATCTTAGAAAACCAGGCCCAAGCATCTAACGTGCGGATCCTACAGCTACCTGAAGGAACTGAGGGGGATCACCCCCTCATGTTTTTGCAGGACTGGATGAAGGATAAACCTTGCTGGTAGTCATTGAAGGCATGGGCACCCGAGACAAGATTCTTAAACTAGCGAGACAGGTGAGACCTCTCATGCAGGATGCTCACTCTGTCTTCTTATTTCCTGACATTAGTTATGCTATACACATAAGGTGCAAGAAATTTGATGGGGTCCGAAAACGTCTTTGAGAGGCCTCGATCACTTCCACGTGGTGGTCTTCCCTACCCAACTTTAAGTAGTACATGACAGAAAAGTATGGGTCTTCTCTGACCCAGTCGAGGCAGGCAAATGGGCATCTCGTTTTCAACAAACCGCTGAAATTCCTGTTGAGTAGATGGGACCGAGGAAAGTGACCCAGAAGACACTGAAGGAGACTGAGTGACTTTAAATACAGTTTTATTAACGCTGTCTTTTACTAAGTGTACTAGCATTTAGTCTTGGGGAGTTAATCCGAGCTAATAGTATAACCTGGCAAGGAAAAGTCCTAAAATTAAAATTAATGGTGTTGTTTTGCAGGTGCCAAGATTTAAGTTCTGCAACATATTTTATTGAGACTACACTGCTTATGTCCTAACTTCTGGGCAGTTAATAGTACTTTTTTTTTTGTATTGGGATCAGGATCGGAGATAATCTTATTGACTTAAAGTTTGTTTAAAATAGTCCTATATTACATATCAGTCCCATATGCAGAATTGTTTTTTGATCTCTTGTTCCATGACCTACATTCTGCCGTTTATTACTGCTTTAGTAGTTTTTTCAGCTTTCAGGTACATAGTGTAATGCCACAAGTCCTATAATAGGATGAGATATGTTGGACTTTTAATATGGACTTAAGATAAAAGTAAAAGTAAAAGTCGCACTGCTCATGGGCTTATTAACACAGTTTAACAAATGTTTTATATTACAAGAACATATATTTAGCAATCCCTCCATATGAGGTATCACAATATTTGAGATGCATATATCCTATATTAAGGATAATTTATCTCTCAAGGGAGTTCTACAGTGTATACGGACTGTCTCAGATATGGAATTGTATGTGTATGGATACATATGAAAATAATAAACATAAATTAAAAAAATTGCTATAAGCGATTTTTCTTCTCATCCCAGGACTTCTCCAGCATTCCTAACTTTTATAGACTACAAAGCAGTACCCTTTGGAGGTGGGCACAGAACCTACTTTCGAAACAGACTCTGCAGAACTGCTGTGTCAAACCTGGCATCACTTCTGGACTGTGTGGCCAGGCTGTAATACTTTGTAAATGTGTATACTGTTCTCCAGGTAGCTGCTTTATAGATCTTCACTAATGGAACATCCCTGGCAGCTGCTATGGTAGCAGCTGTGCCTCTTGTGAGATGGGCCCTCAGTTCTGCTAGGGGCTCTTTTCCAGCTTTGGAGTAGCAAAACTGAATGCACTGAACTATCCAATGAGAAACGGGCCTCTTAGATGCTGAATTTCCTTTTCCTACATCCCCATAAGTCAGGAACAGCTGTTTTGTATCCTGTCTGTGGTCCTTAGTAGCTGTCATGTAGTAACTAAGGGCTTGTTTGGCATTCAGACTGTGAAGTCTGTGCTCAGCTGAACTAGAATGTCCAGTGAAAAAGACTGGTAGAGTAATGAACAGGGTTTAAGTGGAAATCAGAAACCACCTGGGAAGAAATTTCCTGTTTGTTCGTAGAACTACCTTGTCTCTATGAAACAAAATGTAGTCCTGATCAATGCATAAAGCCTGAAATTTACTGATCCTTCTGACAGAGGTTATTGCCACTAGAAAAACTGTTTTCCAAGTGACATATTTCAAATGAGCTGAGGCCACAGGCTCAAACGGGGGACCCATGAGCTTGGCTATACAGAAATTCAAGTCCTAAGCTGGCAATGGTTCCCTATGAGGGGGGTGCAGATGGGCCAGACCTTTGAAAAATCTTGCCAAGATAGGATTGGATGCCAGCCAAGGAGGCATCTTTCCCAGCTGAAATGTAGGCAGACACTGAAGCTAGGTGGACCTTCAAAGTTGTAGGCTGCAAGCCCAAGGAATGCAAATGGGCAAGACAGTCCAGCAAGGCTGAAATCCCTGCCTTTGCTGGTACCACATCATTTGTGGAACACCAAATAGGAAACCTTTTCCATTTTGAAGCATAGGGTTTCTTAGCTGATGGCTTTCTGTAACCCCTTAAGACACAGAACACTCTCTGAGAGATGCAAGCCTGCAAACTCTAAGTCCTCAAGAGTCATGCCTTGAGTCTGAGGGATCCAAGGTTTAGGTACAGGAGCCTCCCTTGATTGGAGGTTAAGAGGTTGTGCCTAAGAGGAAGGTGCATCGGTTTGGCTACAGACATGGAGAGTGGCAGAGAGTACCATGGCTGCCTAGGCATTCTGGTGCTATCAAGATCATTGATGCTGGTTGGGATCTCAATTTGATCAAAATCCTGAACACCAAAGGAAAAGGAGGGAAGGAATACAGGTGCATGCCTGACTAATCCAAGGCCGGAGCACCCAGGGGGATTGTCCCCTTGGCTGGTGGCCTGCAACAGTACTCTGGCAGGTGGTGGTTCTCGTGGGATGCAAAGAGATCTATCTCTATAGTACCCCACCTTCTGAAAACTGTTTCCAACACTGTCCGTTGAGGGCCCATTCATGATGGGCCTGGCTGATTCGACTGAGTGCATCTGCCAGAGTGTTGTCCTTACCTGACAGATGGATGGCTGGAAGGAAACTCCTAGAGTAGGCCAGGCTCCATATTTTCATGGCCTCTGTGCACAGAGGGCTTAATATTGTTCCTCCCTGCTTGTTTATGTAGTACATTGTAGTGGTATTGTCTGTTCTGATCTGTACCACCCTTTCCTGCTCTAGTGGGGCAAAGTCCTGCAGGGCAGCCCTGAGCTCCAATAGATTGATATGTTGGAGTGACTCTGCACTTGGCCGTGTACCATGGGTGGTGTGATTCCCCCAGGTGGGCACTCCACCGTAGTAGTGAGGCATCTGTTGTGAGAACCACTGATGGGGACTCCTGTTGAAAAGGAACCCCCTTCTCTTAGGTTGGCTTCCTCTTTCCACCATTGAATGGCCTATAGTAACGTTTTTGTAACTGGAATCAGCTTTGAGATCCCTTTTTTGGCATCAATGTGCCCTGAGGTGGAACTGCACGCCCCCATCTGGAATCTGGACCCCAAGACTGTGCCCGTGGCTGCAGCCATATGGCCCAGTAACTAGAGAAACTGCCTTGCAGGCTTTGGTCTGTTCAAGTTGAAGGAGCCTGCAATTTGCACAGTGTCACTTACCTTGTCCAGAGGCTGGTAAGCCTTGCCCTCCAGGGTATTCAACCTTTCTCCTATGAACTACAGTACCTGTGCAGGTAGGAGGAAAGACTTTTTGTGATTTATCAGAAACCCTAAGGACTCTTAAGAGGTCCTGAGTGAGCTGTAGATGTTCCCTTACCTGCTGTGGTGAGTTTCCTACCATCAGCCAATCATTTAGAGATGGGAATACTCTGACACCCAGCTTTCGCAGGTGTGCCACCACTATTGTCAAACACTTTGTGAAAACCCTTGGGGCTGAAGGGAGGCTGAATGGCAGTGCTGAGAACTGCTAGTGACCTGAAGGGACTCTGAACCAGAGATATTTTCTGTGAGACTCCCTTATGGGGATGTGGAAATAGGGATCTTTTAGGTCCAGGGATGCAAACTAAGCTCCTTTTTGGAGTATTAGCAGAATTATTGCCAATGTTTCCATTTTGAACTTTGGCTTTGACAAATGCTTGTTTAAAAGTCTGAGGTCTAGAATAGGCCGCCACTCCCAATTTTTCTTTGTTGTGAGAAAGTACCTTGAATAAAAAAAAAATTCCCTTTTGCTGTGGAGAAACAGGTTCCACTGCTTTTGACAGCAGCAGGTTTTGAACCTCCTTTTCTGCCATGGAAGCTGGTTTGAATACTCTGGATCTTAGGTTTGGGAAGGATTTGAAACTTAGGGATAAACCAAGACTCACTACTTCCAGGACCCACTTGCCTGTGTGATGTTTTTCCAAGCCTGAAAGTAATGAGCCAGTCTGCCCCCTACTGGTAGTGGGGAGGCAGCCTTGACAATGGAGTCAGGGAGTCTGTTTTGCCTGGGGCTGAGCCTGGCTAGATTGGGAACCTCACCTAGATCCCCTTCTGCCCCTGAAGTACCCTGTTTGTTGAGGGTACTGCTGGTATTGTGGAACAGCCTGGGCCTGGTAAAAAGGCCTGCTGTAGGGAGATCTACCCCTGCCTACCCTTCCATAAGGCCTGGTGGAAGGAGACGGCCTTTCTTTAGCAAAGTTGCCCTTATAGGTGACTTTGTAGTCATCTACCTTTTTCATATTAAGCCTGCCTTGTCCCCAAAGAGAGAATTATTTTCTATGGGGAAATCCATACCTTTAGTTTGGGTGTCCTGAGTGAAGTTTGTGGCTGAGCCATGCAAATTTCCTCGAACATACAGAATTTGCCATCCATCTGGCAGCTGTGTCATTTGAATCTGCTGCCATTTGGAACTGATACTTAGCAGCCTTCAACCCACACCTGGCAGTCTCGGTCAAATCCTCTGAGAGACCAGGCTGGGCTATCTTGGACATGTCCATAACAGACTGCCACAGTGTCTTCTGATACTGTGCAGCATATGCCTGATAGCTGGCCTATCTAACAGCCAAGGAGGCAGACAGATATCCTTTTCTGGCCATGCCATCCATCTTTCTGGAGTCCTTTCCAGGAGGATGGGAGGCTAAAGGCACTTTTGTCCTATTACATGCTGCAGTTTGTACCAATCCCTGATGGCCAGGATGGGCGAATAAAAATTCAGCACCCTCCCAGTCCAGTTGGTATTTCTTCTTGAACCTTTTGTCCACAGGGGAGATAGAATTAGGAGTTTGCAAGATTTTAAAAACATTGTTTTTGAAAAATTTGTATATAGAGAGAAACAGCTTTTTGGTAGGTGTGAGTCCCATCATTTCCAGGTACTCCGCCTCCTCTTCATCTTTCACAGCCTCAGTGGTAGCGATATCCAGTGCATCCACTACTTTTCTGACAAAAGAAAAATGTGCTGAAAAATCTTCAGTTGTTCTAGGAGGAGAACCAAACTCTTTCTCAAGGGAGATTTCTGGTTCAATACCTTCCTCCTCCTCCTCCTCATAGTCCTCAACCTCTAAACACTCATGGACTGAGGGCTGTGTAGAAGGGGTAGCTTGTCTGGTAAGGGTTTGCCCCAGAGTAGGGGGGACAGGGACTGGTGCTAACCCCTGCAAGGCTTGCATAGCTTTAAAAGCATGAGCCATTTCCTCAGGTGAAGGCATCATTACAGACACAGTAGAAGTCCCCTTAGGCCGACTGGCAAGGGGGTTCAATGTGTTTAGTCTTTTTAGTTTTCTTCAAGGGAACCGGGGAGACAGCCGGTTCTGCTGGTCTTTAGTCCTGGACACACTTATCAGGGGTGGTCTTTACAAGTTCTGCCATTTCACCCACTTGTTTAGAGAGTGTCGGCTGGTCAGAGCCTGAGGAACCCTTTTGCAGTTTTTTCTGTAACCTTTCCAGACGTATTTCCACCATCTTAGTAGGGAAGGTCTTAGAGATGTCACAATCAAAAAAAAAATGGTCCTGGCTAAGGCAGACAACACAAAGAATGTTCGTCTGCCTTGGCAAAGACTTCCGCACATTGGGTACAATTCTTGAAAACAGGTCCACCGGTATTCTTCTTTGGTTTGTCTGTCATAATAAAAACTGTTACAAAAATAGAGACCACAAAAAGATTTTTAAGCTTAAAGTGTTTTTAAAGGCTTGTGGTTGGTTCGGGAACTGACAAAAGTTCTGATAGGAACCAGGAACTGATAATATGGAAACCGAGATTATTGGTTACCTTAACAAATTTAGTGGTTAAATTTACAATGAAATAACTAAAACTAAAAAAAAAAATAACCAAGTTTTACATTATAAAAACTCCTTAACTGAGTCAAAAGCCCCCCCCCCCCCCAACGGTTATCCTGAACAAGGAGAAACCGAGAAAATAACACAAAAAGCCCTAAACTAGCTAGCGATTAACAAATAAACTGAAGATAAAGGCAACAAATTAAAAAATGTAAGAAAATACTTTTTTTTTTAAATCAGCATGACAGGAATGACTGTTGAAGACAGGACTCTGAGGAATCTGTACTTGTCAGGCGGAGAATTAAATCTGAAGTGTTAGAACACTGGCAGTTGATAAGGGCAGCATTTGAAAAGTGGCATGATCCAATGATGATTCCATCATTAGCATACATTCTCTCTCCGTCAGTTCTGTCTTAAAGGCTGACTGCAAGAGTTAGGAATACTGGAGAATTCTTGGGGTGAGAATAATAATTTGTCCAGCCCAGTGGTGTTGAGGCGCTGGACACCACACCTTGCTCCATGACGCAACCTGGGTTCAAGTACGGACTCAGGAGGGGGGGTGAGGAGATCAAGCTGCCGCCTGGCAGCTCTCATCCTCGAGAAGGTTTTAAGGGGCTCTGTGGAGTTCAGCTGCTTCTTGGTGAAGGCCAGGTGGCAGTGTCATGCACGAGGAGCCATGGCGTTAGACTGGGGGAGGGTGGAAGGGGCTGTGGACTGGAGCTGCGGTGCACATGTGCACCTCCACACGCATGTGCTACCTCTTCTGGGGCCCTGGGATAACGGGTGAAAAATGGGGAAAAGTGGGGATCGTGGCAGGATGACGCCTCCGGGGTCCCACTGGGATGCCCAAAGTGCTAGAAAGCTCCCAAACGACCTGGGGGCCGGCAAAGTTGGCCGACATTATCAGCGGTCTGCCGATGAGGATAAAGAAATTATAAAAAAAAAAAAAAATAATAATTAGTCCCAATACTTTCTTGTATAGGCTAAAAATCTCCACAGTGTTGTCTTACACGATTTGCTCAGGGTCACATATCATGCAAGCAGAGGTCATGGGAATCAAACCCAGGACTACTGAATGTATACGTCATACTGTCATATACTGAAAACACACATATAAACAACCACAGGTTAAACTATGTAAAACAATAACTATTAGTCCTATAGTTTATTGGGGGTAAATCTCACAGAGAAGACATGAAAACGGTATTAGCGCACTAGAAAATGCTTGAATGAGCCTGCGTGCTACTTTGGATGTCGGCGTGCATGTGCGCTCACGCAATAGCGTAATGTGTTTCAATGGGCACTGTGCTATGCAACGGAATTATGAGTGTACACTTAAAACAATGGCAGGAAGCCCAACTGAAAAAGCATGCACCCAGCCATAATGGCAGCCACACTAACGGAAAAAATGAGATTTGAGGTAAAGAAACACCAAAAAAAAAGCACTAAAACATACTAAAATCACACATTAGCTGTAAAACAGTAAGAAACACAAAACCTGAAGCTTAGGGAGGGGGTGGGAAACAGGAATAGATGCTACAGTTAAGGCCCCCCTCCCCCCGAGACCCTACACTCCCAAAAAATAAAGCTGTACCTACCTGTGGCACCTTTGACTTATTTTTTAAATCAGAGACCATTAAAACACTTTATCAAGGCAGGAAAAATGCTTCCAATCCATACAGGGAAAGTGGGAATGTAGGTTATTCAATCTGAAAGCCGCAGCTTAACAGGCAAAATTTTAATTTAGGGGTGCCCCTGAAAACAGGGAGACCCAATCTGCTATGCGTAATCGAAGCCCCAAAGAAATCTTTAAGTCTTAAATCTGGAGAGAAGATAAAAGTAGCTCTGTCCCCTTTGAACGGCACAGCTAAACTGGGGAGTTGCTGCTGCATGGAATCCTCATATGCCCAACATTCTAAAAAAGGTTGGGCTGTGCCATTTCCCCTGGTAGGGGTGCACTACACCCCATTGCTATGATTACCAACTGACAATGTGGAGCACTACAGAAATAAAATGTCAATACATTTATACAACCAGACATAAAGATGTATCTATGATACATGTATCAATGAGAATTGCAAAAGGACACAGAGGATAAATAAGCTAGCAATCTATCCCTAAGTATTGGTAAAAAAGCAGCTAAGCATATGTTCGCTGGGAGATCATTCCATGGTCTTATTGCCCGATAAGAAAAGGCTCTTCATCCAATGACCATCCTGAGAGATGAGGTTACCAGAAACTGCTGTCTGAAGATCTTAAACTCTGTTGTAAATCACATTTAATTATCAGATTAGTCAAAGGACTATTTTTGATTAACATGACATTCTTAAAAATAAACTGAAACAGACAGAAATCATCTTTTTGTGGTAATGGTAGCCAGTTCAACTCTGCATACATTTTGCAGTGATGTTCCCTATATGGACTGCAGTGGCAAAATGTCAAACTGAATTATAAGGACCTGCCGCCTGCTCATTATTCCCACCGAGGCAGACCCCAAGACAGTACTACCATATTCTAATGTCAGTAGTTAATTTCTAGCGATTATGACCTGTGTTCCTACTAAGAGCACTTTTTTTGCTGATATAAATGTCCAATCTTTTTATGTAGGTTATTTGTGACAGTCTCCACATATTTTTCATAATTTAGTTGCAAGTCCAGCGTTACCCCAATATTTAAAATGATCAGCTTGTTCAAGAACAGTGTTGTGTAACATCTTACTACAAAACTGGCTTGCAAATTTATTGTGCTTTTGAGATGTGCAAAGAAGCATGCCACCCAGCCTTTTTCTGCGTTTCATAGCAGTCTATTTGATTGAAACCATTTCTGTAATTTAACAAATTCTAAAGATAAATATATATTCAATAAATCAAAATTAGTATATTACATATCTAATACTGGGCTGTCATTGTATAAAACTCATTCTGAATTTTGACATGTCAGACATGTCATTCACGAAGATTGTGAATAGTAATAGTCCTAAAACTGAACCTTGAAATACACCATACTGTACTGAACAGGAGAAAGACAAAGTACCATCCACCCTAACATACTGCTTGCAGTTCTTCAGATAATTTATCAAACTTTTTTTTTTTTCATATAAAGGTTTTTTCTCTCTCCAGAGCTCACTGAGCGACTGTTCATCCCTGTCCCCAGTTGCCATTGGCCATCCTTCTGCCTTGCTCCTCCTAGGAGGGTCCTTCGCAGAATGCCCTCCCCCAGTGGCAGGGCATAGAAGTGCATGCGCATGCCAGCACACACATGCTCTGGAACCGTAATCCCTTTCCACCCACCCACATGTTCCTCTAGCCTCCCCCCATCAGCACTACCACCAGGCCTTCACCTGATGGAAGTCAAGAGCTGGGAAGGTGAACAACCCCTGACTGGGACAGGTGAGATGCCTTTCAGCTTCTCATTCCCTCTCCTCATCCCTCCCCCAACTAGTCCCCGGTAACCTAAGTTTATTCTCGAATTCTGGTCACCAGTAAGGCATGAGGTAAAGTGCTTTACAGTAGTTCAGCACTCTGCAACACTAGGCCAAGTTACCAAACAATTTCAAAGCAGATGTTCTATGCCCCAAATTTGCCAGTTTGGACTCAGAGGGCGTGGCCCGCAAGTCAATACACCTTGCCATGAAGACCGCTCAGTCAGGCAATCTCTGTCCATATTCTGGTGCAAGTCATTTATGAACCCGACCAAGGGAGTAGCTGTCCCTTGCTCCCTCCTAAAATCGCAGTGGGATTCAGTGAGGATCTGGTGCCTGTCCAATTATTCCATCAACTGAGCATGTGCCAGCCTCTCCTGTATTTTTCCAATGCAGGATAACAAATATACTGTCCTATAACTACCCAAGGCCTCAAATCCCCCTCCTTTATATAATGTGATAGCAAATGCTGCTTTCCAAATTTCTGGAACTTCACTAGACATGAAGGACAAGTTTATTATTCTCTTTAAAGGATACGTCAGTTCCTTTGCACACTAAATTTATAAATTTAGCTTCAATGCCGTCCACCCCAGGAACTTTTGCCATGTCCTGTGTCTTAATGCAATTACACATTTCCTTAGTTGACATAGCCCTAACACAGTACCTCTCTCTGTTTAAATCCTGTTTGCAGTCCCTGTATAAAAGATTGATTGAAGTTATCAGCAATCTTGACTTGTTTTTATCGACAATTTCTCTACCATCATCAATTATTTTATTAAGTTTTAGGATATGGTTTAATTATATCATTAACTGATTTCCAGAACATTTTTCCATATGACATTTTTTGTGCTTGTTGATTTTTGTAATGTTTACATTGGATTTTGTAAAATGTCTTTTTTGTATCCATTTCTCAAGTTTCTAAATTGTTGTCAGATGATTATATTGCCAGAAATGCTGTAATTTTCC
Source organism: Neoceratodus forsteri (assembly GCA_016271365.2). Taxonomy (NCBI): domain Eukaryota; kingdom Metazoa; phylum Chordata; order Ceratodontiformes; family Ceratodontidae; genus Neoceratodus; species Neoceratodus forsteri. Next base: position 260,666,068 of record CM057452.1, on the reverse strand, counting down.
CAAAGCGTATCCCTTTCTGTAATCAATTTTATAATATCAGAGTTCAACCACTTATTTGAAGTCCCCTTCACTATTCTCACTGTAAAAGGTGAAAACTTATCCAAGACCTGCTTTCATTTACTCTAGAAAAAAATCCAAGGCTTCGTTTACCTCTTGCATGGTATTTAAAGAGACACCATCAACCTTTTTAAAAGTTTTTTTTTTTTGGGCAGTCTTATTATGCTACCTTTTGCCATCATTGTCTGTTAGATGTTTAATCTGTCCTCTCCTGGTTAATAAACAATGCTTTATTTGAACCACACCACCAAAAATAAATATTTTTATTAAAAATTTTATGAAAAAGAACATTAACAACATAGAACAGTATTAGCTACTTTCAAAAGTAATATCACTTATGGATATAAGCAATTACAGGCATGTTAAACCCAATATCTAAGATAGAAATATTGTCCAGGTTTAAACAACAAGGCTTTTGTACTTGGAATACATGCTTGTGAAATACAATGTGTAAACAATAAACAAGTAAAAAAAAAAATGTTAAACCCAATACATAATACTGATACAGTGAACAAACAGTGCAACAAATAAAACTGGACACAGAACTGGACAACACAGGACACATAATAGCACCATAAAGCTGGCAACAGCTCGTTTCCAGATGTGTCCCAGGGGAAGGGAAGTGGAACATCATAAAAAGCATTTACAATATTTATATATTTATTTTATTTAGTTGTATGTACTGTATGTATGCATGTATTTATTTAGTTATTTCACTTTGTTGACTGGGTAAGTACACTGGCATAAATGCCTTTTTCAGGCACGACGACCGGTGGGGGTGTGGGAAGAGTCTCTCTCTCTTTCTCCATATATCCATACATACATATACAGAGGATATCGATGGGCAGGGGTGTGATATGGAAAATATTTCCTGCAGAGTGAGCTCTGATACTCAGCACCAGGAGAGTCCAGAGTCACCTGCAGGAGTGAGAATATTTTCCATAGCACGTGATCTGCATATCACATGTGCTATTTATACAATAGGGGTGGGAGCTTCGTAAATATTATGTTTTCCTGTGTTCTTTTCCTGTTTCTGTGTGCTTTCTGCTCTTTCTGTGTATGGTCTGAGTGTGTGTGAGTTTTTCTGAATGGGCTGAAAGTCTCAGGAACACTATGGGGCAAAGATGAGTGTCTTTTGCAATGCTAATTAAGTAACTTGAAGGCCTCAGTAAGAAAGAGAAACTGTTTTGTAAAGCACTTTCATGTAGAATGCAAACTGCAGTGAAGCGGAGATCAGCATAGTAATGGGCTGGGAGTCTCAGAAACAGTATGGGATACAGGTGTCTTTTGCAATGGTAACTGAGTAACTTGCAGGCCTAAGTGAGAAAGAGAAACTGTTTTTGTAAAGCACTTTCATTCAGAATGCAGGTTGTAGTGACCAAAGTAGTAGACCAGGGAGGGGCTGTGGACATGGCCACATGGCCTGCCTAGACTTTAGCAAGGCATTTGACACAGTGCCGCACAAAAGATTAATAAACAAATTAGCCAGCCTGGGAGTGGGTCCCAGGGTGGTAGCCTGAGTAAAACACTGGCTGGACAACAGGACACAGAGGGTAATACTAAATGGAGTCCACAGTGAAGAAAGGAGGGTTACTAGTGGGGTACCACAGGGTTCAGTACTGGGGCCAATCCTTTTTAATGTCCATATAAGTGACATTGCAGAGGAACTGGAAGGAAAAGTATGTCTCTTTGCAGATGACAGAAAGATCTGCAACAGGGTTGATACTCAAGGTGGGGTGGAAAGGATGAAAAGAGACTTGGCAAGGTTGGAGGAATGGTCAAATGTATGGCAGCTTAGATTCAATGCAAAGAAGTGCAAAGTAATGCACCTGGGAAACAAAACCCAGGGAAAATGCATAATGGGGTGAATACTGACAACAAAAATGGAAAGGAACCTGGGGTAGTCATATCAGATGACCTAAAGGTGGACCAGCAATGTGAGAAGGCAATAAGAAGGGCTGGGGGATACTGGGTTGCATAGGGAGAGGCATCACCAGTAGAAAACAGGAAGTTGTTGTCCCTCTGTACAGACAGTTGGCAAGACCACATCTGGAGTACTGTGTACAGTTCTGGAGACCCCATCTCCTCAAAGACATACAGGGTGAAGTCTGTCCAGAGGAGGGCAACCAAAATGGTGCAGGGTCTGCAACAGAAGACATATGAAGAAAGACTAAAGGAGCTTAAGATGTATAGCCTCGAGGAAAGGAGAGAGAGGAGGGACATGACAGACACTTCCAAATACCTCAAGGGAATCAACAAAGTCCAAGAGGGTAGCATCTTTCAAGAAAAAGAGATGTGCAAGAACAAGGGGGCACAATTTGAAGATAGAGGGGGTCGGCTCAGAGGTAATGTGAGGAAGTATTTCTTCACAGAGAGGGTTGTAGATGCATGGAACAGCCTTTCTGAGGAGGTCTTAGAGTCAAAAACAGTGGTGGAATTCAAGAATGCATGGGACAGACATAAGACAAGTCTAGTGGGGGGTAGGAGGAAGTAGGCTGCTGGTTAACTAGGATCTGCAGCTTATCCGTTAGGTGGGGAAATGGGCAGACTAGGTGGGTCAAGCGGTCCTTATCTGCCATCAGATTCTATGTTTCTATGTAGTGAGTGAGTAGTGAATGCAGTGACAGCGGTAGGGTTCCATGAATGTGGGTCCAATTGGACCCGCCCAGTACCAGAAATGTGGGTCCAAAAACCATATTTGTGGATCCAAAATTCGGAATCATTAGAAATGATGTAGATATGCATTAACATTGTTTGTATGTTAATAATATATAAGTTAAAGCAGTTTCTCAATTTTTTTTTTGTTTTGGCCTCTTTCAGATAATGTACCAGTACCAGCCAGGCCAGCCAAGTCCAGACTCCAGACACACACACCCAAGGTTAGCTACACAATCTGCGTGATCAGCTATGCACGGGAAAGAAAGTACATGAAAAAGGCAGAGAAGGACAGAGTCAGACTGCAGATAGCACACCCAGAGTCGAGACTGTAGTCGAGAGAGGAGTAAGAGCCTGCCTGTGTGAGTTCTGCTGCATAGTTCACTACTTCACACACAGCAAAGCAGCAGGAAGTGTGGGAGTCAGGACTAAGTGTGTGTGGACAATAATTAACTTTTTCGGCAGAGTGAGATTTGAGAATGAGGGAGCATGGGAAGACTGGAGAATGGAGATGTCATGTTAAAAACATAATCTGTTTTTTTTTCCAATAACTGTCAGTGCATGCCTGTCACTTTAATTAGCAAGTATCAAGTTCAGTGACAGTAGTATGATGATGACTAGGACTAGGACCACTGTTAGTTTGTGATGAGTCTCTGTGTGTGTGTCTGTCTGTCTGTTTTTGTAATTATAATGGTGTTACTATAGATTAGTTAAGTGCCCCAAGCTACTATATTTATCATCATCAAACCACTATTTGTCACAGACACAAGATAAGACAACTCACAAATTAATATAGTTAAAAAAGTTTACTTGAGTAAACAGAGAATCTCAAGACAGCAGTCAGTTTACTTTGAAATAAACTTAGTGTCACCAACTGTTATACACATACACTTAGTGTCATGTCAAAAGTAAAAGCAAGTTATAATCATCATCAGATTTGTGCTGTAATACATTTTCTTACAGTCTAAGTTGTATTCATCATTTAGAATGATTTTATAAGGTGCTGCTGCTGACACAGATACCTATGGTAAAATCGAGCGATTCCATAGTTAAAAATGTTTCTATTAATACTTTAACAATGGAAATTTGAAAAAACGAACTCCTCCTAGTTACTGCATTAAGTACAGTATACTGAACAGTACTAGTCTGAAATGAACCAAGGAAGAGTTTTGTTCAACATATTTTGTCAAGTGTTCTTACTAGACTGACTGACAGTCCGTCCAAAACATAATACATTTTTTGTTGTAAAAACTGGCAGTGAGTGGCATAAGTTAAAAAAAAAAAAAAAATTGCCATGACGATCTGATATAGCAGTAGCACGTGCTGCACAATGTACAACACCAAAACAGACTACACAAAATAAGCAACAAACTTTGTAGAAATGATAGTCTACTTTAGACTATAAGTTGTCCTCAGGAATGTATGACAAAGTCTTCCATCATATCAGCTTGTAAAGGTATACTGGTGCGTGGAACTTAGCTGGATGGGATGGATAGTCTGCTCTGCAGTACACAACACAACTGTTGTTTCTTTGCCCAAACAGAAGGCTAGCTGTTAAACAGAAATCACATTTTGCACTGTGTGTGCATGTAACTGTGGTCATTATGACTGACCTAACCACAACTTCATGAACAAAGAACGACAGCAATAAGATAAGTTAAATAAATAGCTGCTGTTACAAACAAGTCTTCACAAATGTGAAACACTGCAATACGAGGCATTACACAATAGGACTGGACAGGACTGGAATAAACAGAAGGAGGAATCCCTCTCTCTGGTTAGTTAGTTTGACAGAGTTATGAGAGCCTAGTAGTAGTAGTAGTGGCAGTGGTCGAGTGATAACTCCTATATGTTATCATGATGACACTGACAGTAACAGTACATAACTGATTGCATTTTGCACATGGTACTACTGCTGCACTGCAATCATGTTCAAAGTTTCTCACAGTCTTTTTGCACATCGGCTGTCTCAATGCTACATCGTGTGGTGATGGTGATCATCCTTCATTACGTGACTCACTGAGGAAAACCCGTCCCAGGCCAAATGTATGTTGACTGACTCATAATCATTAGCACACATGAAACTGCTTGAACTTGAAGCCTCAAGGACATCATGCCACAGCAACAGGGGCAGGGCTAAGAAAAAAACATACCATTGTCGAGAAAGATTATACCTACATTAAAATTACCCAGTGAGCAGCACAACACTGCATAAGAACACCCGTCTCTGTATGAGATATAGGCGCACACACACTAAAAAACAGTTTGTAAGAAGCAAGCTAATGAGGGTATCCCACCCCAGTCATCAGCTAGTATTAGTACTTACTGTCTGAGTCTATTCCAATTTCCACCACACAATTTGCACCATCAGTGAATGGAAATCCACATGGAATGGAAGTTTAGCAGTTCAGCTGAGCCTGCCCATGTCATTGGCATCAGCACAAGTTGGGCAGCAAACCTATAAAGGCATATGCAAGCCCACCACATCATCTGTTTTTTCCCACGAAGACAAAGATGAACAAGGTTAGCTCCCCCTCAAGCCTAGCTGCTGGCCTGTGGGACAATTGAGGAAAGTGAAGGACCCACCCGGTGACTCTGCTCTAAAGTTATTGATGGATATATACAACAGCAGATAGCCAAGTACAAACCAGGTCCTGAAAGAAAAGACCAGAAAGAGAAAAGGGGGGATGCCCTCGAAGATCTACTCTTAAGGAGCTACTCTTACCATTATGGTACAGTATTATGTAACTGTTCTATCTGCTTCAGTAGCATCTCAGCCATCACGCATCACCGTGGGATTAAGACTGAGTGTCCAGCAGCAGAAACCCATAGGATCAGGTGATCTGGGAGGCTGGTTCTACCTAAACGTAACACAGGAGGAGGCAGGTGGATATACCATGTTCCATCCAGCCAGCCTATCCCAGTCAGGGACTTCTTAAACTAAAGACAGAAGACCCTGAAAGTAAAGCAACATGAGCAGAGGACTCCAAACTTAAGACAGGAGTCCTTGCAGAACAGCCATGCAAATGGGATGGGCCTTTTAAGGCATGACTGTAACCAAATCAAACTGTGTAGTGCATTTCAAAGATTCAAAGGAGACAAGGTCATTTTATCCAAAACAAAATTCAAGTCAGAAGCTGGGACAGAAGAACATAATGGGGGCTCACTTCAGTCAATGCAGGATGCCCCCAAGAAAAGTACAAGGGACATCCTGGTTGAGGCTGAGCAAGTGTGTGGTCACGGCAACGGTCAATGCCTACTGGCAAATGAAAAGCAGAAATAGCAGATATGTCAGTGAACCTTGCTTCTCTGTGAAGATTGCGCATGCAAGTCAATGGTGAGAGAAACCAGATTTGGAAACAACTGAAGAGTGTGTCTGTGTGTGGGCGTGACCCATGTCTATGTACTGCGTTAACAGGACTGGTGATGCATGGCTGGCGATGTCGACACACCATGGTGGCGAGCCCAGTTGTAGTCGCATAACATCTAAGTTCCCTGTGGATTCCCATCACTGTCTGAAATCACCGTTTTTTGGGCAGTAATGGTGATGTGGTGCATCAGTACCATACCTGTGTGAGCATGGGCACAGATATCATTGCTTATACGCAGCATGTGTCCAATATGCAGCCTGGTAAATCATTGTTTTTGGGGAGGAATGGTGATGTGGTGCATCACTACTGTACCTTGGGCATGGATATTGTTGCTTATAGGCAGCAATGGCGAGCACAGTTGTGTGTGCAAAATCTAAGTTCCTGTAGATTCCCAGTTGCCGACAGTGAATTTCCGGTTTTGGAACCCAATAGCGAGATACCGCCTGTATTGTCACTAAATGCAAAAGGTTTGGCCTGGACTCCAAGTTGCCAACTTGCTGGTCCACTGTACTTCACTCACTGGTGCACTATCCGCCAGAAGAGGCGGTGTGTGACATTGCCTGGATGGATGAGTGATTAGTAGGTGGAGTCGTGGAATGAGCACCACAGTAGCATTCAGGAGACACAGACAGTGCAGTAACAGTGAACACTGCTGTCTGTACCGACTGTACAACAAGGTTGGGCAAGTTCCAGACATGGTGGTGGTATCGGTGCTGTGCTATCACTGACTACTAGTCAGAAATTTTTGATGCAGCCAGAGCTCAGTCTCTGCAGCTTTTCGCCACATTACAATCACTAGTCATACAGACAATCAACAAATTATTCAGTCTGAATCAGAAGAAGACAATGATATTGGTTGTTGATTCTCATTTGTAGGAGTAATTTCACAACTAGTGTCACTACTACTTGCAGCGGTATCAGCTGACAGTGTAGTAGAAGAACCTGAGGACGAAGCCCGCACCACCACCTGCACTCATTACTCTGCCTCCCAGAACTGTGAATTTCAACCTCCGGTCCGTGCTTGTTTCCATTTTAGAATGGCCTTCTCTACATTAAATTCACTGAGAGTTACACCCTCTGCTGCAATTCTCGAGAGCATCTCAAGATATGAATCTGACAGATTACTTCGATACCTAGTTTTGATCCTGTTTTGCAAGGAAAACCCTCGTTCACAGCAGGCACTGTTTATTGGTATGGCCAGACCGCACGACAGCAACTGAGAAATGTTGGGGTATACAGCAGAACACTTTGAAATGATTATCTTAGCAAACTCTGAGAATTGCATCTGGGAGTGACAGGGTTGCTGAAGTAATCCTTTAACTTGAGACCACTCTATCTCTGTAGCATATTTATCTATGTGAGATCAATTTCAACACGCTTTCAGTATGGCATGACCATAATGAGAAGAAGAACATCCAGTTCTTTCTCACCATAGTCAGGGAGGAGACGAAATATCACGGTTTGTTCTAGGATCAAAAATTTTGAAAGCACACAAAATGTCCAGCATTTCATTGGGAAATCGCTCCTGAATGTTGCTTACCAATTTGTCTATGTAGCTGTTTTTCAGTTTTTTAAACTGAGTTTCAAACTGGTCTTTCTCTAATTTACAAGTCTGTCCTTTCACTTCTAAAACAAGGTAACCGTCTTCTTCAGTTAGTTGTTGTAGAACGTCCTTAAGCTGTGGACCAGGATTTGTTTTCATGTCTGTTAAGCTATCTACTGCACTAGTAATCACTGGCATAATAATGGTTAGGTCTAAGTTACCAGACTGAAAAAGCTTGCTGAGTTTTGTGACATGTGACAGCATATCAAGCAATAGTTGTGTCACTATGAAAAACTTCACACTCTTCAGTATTTTCAAGATCCCTGTTGCTGTGGTATTTTGTGTATAAGAAGCAGCGTCATTTTCGATAAAAGATACAAGAGAAGGCCATATTCTACTAACGGTCTCAACTGCTTTATGCAGTGCTAACCAGCGAACCTGTTTGGGTTCTTTGAGATGAAGCAGGGGGTCATCAAGCAGAACCTCCAGTTCTGTCAGGCGATGAGTCCTGACAGCACTTCTTGAAAATATGAAAACATAAATTGCAATGTACTCTGATAGTCCTTCAGATATTTCTCATTTTTGCTGCTTGTGATGCAGCAAGAGAAACCTACGTGCAAGGCAGTGAACAGAAATCATATAAGTTCACATCGGTTAATTACTTTACTACCCTGTATGAGACCTCTCATCACTGATGCGCCATCTGAGCAGAATCCTACACATTTCTCAAATGGGATGTTGTTTATGAAAGAAGTCTAAAATGACATTTGTTATGCTTTCCACTTTACCATCCGATATCTGAAGGTTTTCCAGAAAACGTGTCTTTACAGTTTCATTTACCACTGTTTGACAATAAAGCACAAGCTTTTTGCTGATCGTGAGATCTGTTGATTCATCACACATGATACCCAAACTTGATGCAGAAGCAATTTCAGCAAATATTTCTTCTTCTATGACATTGCTGCATGCTTGATGCAATTCACGCACAGAGTCATGGTGTGTGTAGACATTAGGATTCACTTCGGCACCCAGAATGGTATGAAGATTCAGAAGAGATGCAAATTCTGAAGGGGCAGCTTTTCCTTTGCTAACCAATAAGCTGAATACATAGCTGCAACTTTGTTTATCAGCTTTTTAATAGCATTACTGCAGCTGTACTAAAGATTTTTAAGCTGAACTTCTTTTACTGCCAGAAAATGGTCAGTACTTGTGTTATGACATACAAGTGTTGTATGCCTGTAGTTGGTACAGCCTGACGTGAAGGTATTTCTTTTACTGGCTGCCTTACAAATGTTACAGTACATTAACACTGTGCTGTTAACAACCTTAAAATCAAGCCATTTATACAGTTTCTTCCACTCTTCCTGAACACCACGTATATATTTCTTTTTTGGGGGCACCATGTGTGATGAATCGTCATCTGCCACACTACTACTGCTAGGCTCTGATGACTCCTGATCTGTCTGCAGCATCACTGCACATGATGAAGCAGTATGATCCGTTGTTCCATTAGTAACAGCACACAGAGATGTGCCATGATCAAATTTTGTTCAATGCAACGACCAGTGTCTGCATTATTACTTTCAACCTCTCTTTGTATAACTGTTGTTTGTCAACCAGTTCTATGAAACAATAAAAATTTTTCCATTTTCAACAAAAAGTGTAAGGACTTTTTGATTACTTGAACCAGAAAGGTATGAATGATATTAATATATAGAAACTGTTACTTTATGGACTGTGGTTTCCCTTATCAGTAAAGTACAGTGAAGTTGTTCTTAATATAAACAGTGCAGTGCAGCACCGCAGCCACTACTTTTTTACTATGCACAAGACAAGAAGAGCTGTAGCATGAAACTGTAAAAGTACTGCTTCATGCTGCAGCATTTGCTGCTATCAGTTTTGGGAAGGAATGGTGATGTGGTGCATCAGTACAGTACCGTACCTGTGTGGGCTCGGATGTCATTGCTTGTAGGCAGCAATCTGACCGATATCCAGCCTGGAAACTGTCTGAAATCACTGTTTTTTTGGGAGGAATGGTGATGTGGTGCATCAGTACAGTACCGTACCTGTGTGGGCTTGGATGTCGTTGCTTATAGGCAGCAATCTGACCGATATCCAGCCTGGTAACTGTCTGAAATCACATTTTTTTTGGGGAGGAATGGTGATGTGGTGCATCAGTACAGTACCGTACCTGATGAGGCTCGGATATCGTTGCTTTTAGGCAGCAATCTGACCGATATCCAGCCTGAAACTGTCTGAAATCACTGTTTTTGGGGAGGAATGGCGATGTGGTGCATCAGTACAGTACCGTACCTGTGTGGGCTCGGATGTCGTTGCTTATAGGCAGCAATCTGACCAATATCCAGCCTGGTAACTGTCTGAAATCACAGTTTTTTGGGGGGAGGAATGGTGATGTGGTGCATCAGTACAGTACCGTACCTGTGTGGGCTCGGATGTCGTTGCTTATAGGCAGCAATCTGACCGATATCCAGTCAGTATGTCCACAAGGCCAAGGGATAACAAAACATGATTGGTGGTCTCAAACTGTGACAACCAGTGAAAAGAAAGTGTCCCAAGAGCCCAACTCTGAAATAAACACTAACTAACTGCTGCTGCTGCTAACTACAACCAGAATACCAGATATTATTATTATTATTACTGCAACTGTGTCTGTGTTACACAGATGATTATTACACACACAGATAGGTAGTTACCGGGTCACTGAAATTCTAAACTAGGTCTGACTAGAAGAACACAGTACTGGTCTGATTGAGTAACATTCATAACGTAACTGTTCTGCTGTAAATCACAAGTGATTATAATGATTCTATTTCACAAGCAGTCTGTTTGGTGAGAGGAATTTACTGGCTGCTGCCGGTCGATCCTTCACCTACTCACGGTTCCACAAAAGCAGTTCAATAAGGTCAGGTGGTGGCGGCTGATGATACATGAAAGCAAGCGACTTCAGAAGTCTTCAGTAACCGCTGCTGCAGTTCATCTGCTGTGCCTGCTAGGTTTTCATTTAACAGCAAGGAGATCTGCCAAGAAGTGTTGTCATCAGTCGATGATTTGAAGTTTGTTCGGACTCTTGACGCAATAATGGTGCATTGGCGAGCTGGAAACACCTGTAGAAAGGGTAGTCTCTGTGTCTGTGCTGTACCTCTGCCGGTAAAGAAAACTTATATTATTAAAAAAAAAAAATCTAAACATACTGATAACAGAAACTAGTTGGAGCAAGAGAGGTGATTCAGTTACCATATACAGGAGGGACGGAGCCAGTTACCAGATACAGGAGAGGAGGACAGTTACCATATTCAGGAAAGGAGGACAGTTACCAGATACTTTTTAGGGGGTGGGTGAGGGTCAAGAAGAACAACAAGAGTCAACAAGTTAGCAGCATAGGCACAGCAGCCTATTCTGCAGCTGCCCCAGCCTCACTCCTTTCCACAGGCCCCACCCGCACCCACCCATAATCTCCCATCTTGCCCTGTCCCACATTAACAGCGTTTTTGATGACTTACCTATTTTTTCTCTCCCACCAGACATGCTCTCTCCTTCAGGCCACCTAGGTCACCAGCACAGCAACCTTCCATTAACTTCCCAGAGCCCTGGCCTCACCTCATTTGCAGCCAACCCCTAAGGAAGCTCAGCATTATTAACCCTCTCACGAGTGGGTCCCTCTCCTCAGGGGAAGGCACAGGTGAGGCAACACAGCACACTGTATTTTTCCTGCATCCTCTGGGGTGCTGGGAGGACTGGAGGTCGTATGTGACTTAATTAACTGTACACTTTTGTACAGTCTGCTCTGCCATGTTTAAAACCCTAGAGGTCATGACAAAAAATCACAATGTTCGTGAGTGTGAGTCCGTGACCACACAGTACTGTGATCAAGTCCGTTTCTATTGCAGGTGTGTAGGCTACCTAGCCTAGGGGCCAGGATACTTTTAGTAGGATGATACCGCGCTATAGTGAAGGACTGTTTTCACTAAATTCTATCACCATTTTAGTGTACCAAAATAACAGGAAATAAGTAGTAGTACATGACTCCAGTGACAGGTGCTGCAAACTAAGCTCCCATCCCCAACCAAGGATAGCAAGCAGTCTGTGGCCGTGGTGGTGCAATCAGAAAGGGCAGCTGCAGCCAGCCCAGGCCAGAAGTAAACCGCAAAATAAGAAATACAAAATCACACTTAAGTTACAGTGACATACTTGTCTTACCCCCATAATGCAAAGCTGAGACTGCACTCAGTCAAACATATTTCCAAATCAGGCACCCCTGCCAATACTATATATGTTTTTAGACAGCATTTATTGCCAAGCAAGTGAGACAACCTGTTGCTTGCAGCCACATTGCCACTCACCTCGGTGCTTAGAGATGAAGCCCTTCATCAGGAGGCACTGAGGTAACAGAGTTTCATGCTGAATGCTGCCGAAGCAAGCGCCTTGCCTTTGCCGAGACGATTGGTAATGTGGCTGCAACAGGCTGTCATAATTTCAATTATAATGCTGTTTAAAACATTATCTTACTGACTTGGCACTTCTTTGACTAAGTCAGCTTTGCTTAATTGCTTCGTATGTGTGCAATGAGCAGTCAGCATTATTACTCCCGTGACCTGCATATTTTAGACACAAATACTTACTGTCTTTCAAAGCACCAGCAAGTGGCATGCAGCAACTGCAGCTGCAATGTGATGTGATGAACAGTTCACCTGTGAGTTGACTGTCACTGACCACCAGTCCGTTACCAGATGATGACAGCACAGGCCCGGCGCAACTTTGAGTTGTGGTCTCTGCGAGTCTGTGCCCTACAGCTTCCAAAAAAAGTTTAGAACGGTAACCTACAATAAAAATATATAAAAAACAATCATGTCAGTGAGTGTGAGTCACTTCACTATCCTCCTTGTCTAAGTCTATCTACATAACTAACAACACACATTACTAACAAATATTTTAATTTACCACACCAGCACCAGTCCCTCCCAGCCATGAAACTACACCAAATCTGTCAAACTTGATCTGTCTGTAGTGGTCTAGTACATGAGGTAGGGATCTGTTCCCTTCCCAATTCCCATCCCATTCACTGGGTACCTACACACAGTGTAAGTGCATGGTGCAGTGATCGGACCTGCTGACCGGTTCTTCCACCCCCCCCCAAATCAGATGTCTCAATCCCCAGAAGGAAGCTGATGAAACAACCATCCAGCCTCCATTTCGCCCCAGGCATGGTGTCTCCTGATCCTAACCACCCCTATGAGAGAGCTCCCCTCTTTCGACCTCCACTGTCCATCCATGCCCTCCACCACGCCCACTCCTCCCATCTCCTACAATGGCCAACAATGCCCTGATAAATAACAAAGGGCGGAGGAGAGGGGGAGAACGGGCGGAGGGCATGGAGAGAGGAGGCTGAATAGCGTAAGACCGAGGGGGCCAGCAGGCACATTACAGATTCCACCACTGTAACCAAATTAAACACTCAAATAAATCTCAGAAAATTATCAAAATCAAGCTGCAATAAACCCCCAAAATACACATACTAACTACATGAAATCAGCACTTCCCCACCCCCAGAACGCACTCACTGCTCATGGGAGGAAAACACTAAAAACAGCAATAAACAAAAATATAATCAAAACATAAAAAACAGCTGTTATAATTCCTGGTAGTCCTCTCACTACTAGGAAGGATAATTTAAAATAAGCCCTGGGCAACAGTCTTCCAAGTTCCAACAATAATAGAAGTCCTGAGTCTCCTGACTCTGATGGTGCAGTTTGCAGTGCAGTACAGTTATTTATGTCCCACCCACTCCCTCCCAAGCAATGCATGATATGATTTTTCCTACAGTGTAAAATCTTTTAATAATACAGTTTAACCCTGGCCCCTGCCTAGGCCACTGAAACTCCCACTATCAGGGGGCATAAGGGCATGTGATGGCATCATGGCACTCTCACTGCCAGAGAAGAATAATAATTTGAACTTGCAGGAACGAATAATAATGACAAAAATTTAAAAGCAAACCAGTAGCATGAACAAGATTAACAGCAAGAACCAGAACAACCTTCAGGGTTAGACATCAGTCCCTGCTGCTCCACTGCAGGAAAGCCCGGGCAACTACTCACACAGACCCCAAAATGGAACCCAAATTAATTAGTCCCCACAGGGCCTACTCACTCACAGTGCTTGCTAACGGTTAACCCCCAAATCCATTTTCCAGGAGGATTCAGCATAGCAGTAATCCTGAGAAATCCCCAGCTTGCAAACTTTTACAAAGACAGTGAGTGATGATCGCGATCCTTATGTCCAGACAGCCTGACAATAAACTGACCAACACACATTTCCAGCATCCCGATTCCCAACTTAGTGGCAAAGCAAACAATCCTGCACTGCACCTGCCAATGTCTCTGAAAGGTACCGGCTAACTCCACAACACTCCAACTAAAACAGCTCGCTCTTCAAAACTAGCACAGCACTGGATTGGACTGGTTCACCCGTCCCCCTCAGCACACATCGGCCGCAACACATCACAAAGCCACTATTACAACAAGACAAGCAAATAAATAAAAAATAAACTTTTTAGATCATCACTAAATTTGAAACGCCGCGAACAGGCAACCGGCCGCACTCCCATCCAGCACCAGTATTAATTCCCGATCCATCCAGCTCGACGTCTCCCCTCATCATGATCAGATGAGATCTATTCAGTCACACAGTGCGGTGGGCTGACAAGTTAGGCAGCAACTACTGAGCACCACCAGTATGAATTTCCACTCTCCCCAAGTCCACCCCCCCCCATCCATCCAGCTCGACGGCTCCCCTCATCTATGCTTATCAGTCACTCACTACTACAGTTAGGCAGCAACTGAGCAACACTGACTCACCTCTTTTCTCGTCTGCTTTCCACTGTAGTTTCGAGGTTGGAGTCGTGGTTGGACAGTCGATCCTCCCCTGCCACATCTCCTCACAGCATCCTCTGCTCCTCCGTGATGGTGCCTGCTCACAATTTTTTTGCCACGCAACAGAATGCTTGGGGAGCATGGGACCCATGGGTAGAACAGTGATTGGTGGAAAATACATGGCACGACAGTAACCACCAATCACTTCTTTACAGCTATTATTTAGTTGCAACTGGAGTCTAGGACACAGAACTCTCCCCCCCCCTCGTACATGCACAGAAAATATTCTAAATGAGTCTGTCCATTCTGACATTAGAACGCATCTCTGTGGATGCGCGGCCACAACGGGAGCGCGCCCAATATTAGGTCTGCGCGTCTTTTTCCCTTCTGGCGCGCGTTACCGCGATCTCTGAGTGAATGTGATAAATGGCACTTATCATCACTGTGCTGAAGCATACAGGTACAGAGCCCTGTTTCAAATTTTGGTGCCAAGACTCCTGAGTGGAGCTGTCTCCTGTCTAGCGCTCGCTCCGTGGCCGCTTGGTGTGGAGGAAATCTGCCAAGAAGTTGTTTGTTGCCTGCTCCTACAGTTCTTTTAGTGCTAGAAAATCTTGTAGCTGAATTTTTCTGTCTTGCTTGCACTCCAGATTTAAGCCAGTCAGTGAGTCAAATTGCCTGCGTACTATTATTCTTAGCTAAAATAGCCCAAAATATGTCTACTCTGTGCCAGGATTTTATCACATTCTAGTTGGAATTAATCCACTTCAGTTAACCACTGTAAAATTATTTCTAAGCTAAAATAGTCCAAAGTATTTCTACTCTGTGCCAGGATTTTATCACATTCTAGTTAAGCAATAAGGCACGACAGGGTGTTGGTTATTGGGGGATTTACCCACGCCTTGTGTGGTGTGTCACGAGGCGCAGCTGAGTGACTTAACCACACAAGAAGTGGGTAAATCCCCCAATAACCCACATCCTGGAGTGCCTTATTGTGATTATACAATGGACCCATATGTAGAATAAATTTTAACTGTGTTTAAGTATGTTTTTTATAAATGCAATTTCTCAGCCGTGGGTTATTACAGAATATACCACAGTCATGTGATGTGTTTTGACAAATGAGGTTACAGGATTTTCATACCCCATTGTATAATTAAGCAATATACCACGAGAGGGTGTAGGTGATGCCAGGATTTACCCATGCCCTGGGGTGTTGTTTGGCCACGAGGCACAGCCAAGTGGCCAAAACACCCCAGGGTATGGGTAAATCCTGGCATCACCAACATTCTCGAGTGGCATATTATGATTATACAATGGACATCTATATATTTTGTGTGCGAAAAAATAAGAAAAAACTAAGTTGGTTTAGATGTTTTATTAGTTTATATTAGATTTGTTGTTACACTTGGAAAAATAGTGCTTTGTTGATAGGTATGCGCATGTGCAGTGGCGCCAGCAAGCGGGCGAGGAGATACCCTTAATGGTTATAGTTTGGGGAAAACAGAGGCTCGAGGAAACCACGGAGTCCAGCAATGTAAGCTGTACTACTGCATATTTAAACAGAGCAAAAACGACGAGAGGTAATTTTGTTGTGTGATGTTTTTTACAGTGTCGCTGACAAACTGTAAGAAGAGGGTTCTGAAAGTAAAACAGAAAGAGAGAGCCCGGGGAACGAGCAACATGTTTCTTTTTTCCCCCCCAAAAAGCCAGAAAAGAAAAAAAATGAATTTCCTGTGATTTGGAGTTTTTTTTTTTAAATTCACAGCTGAATTACATTTTTGAAACTTACGAGATTTTTTATATTGTTTACTCCAATGGCAACATCGTGGCTTTGTGGGAGTTTTGTCCTGCAACTGTCGGGGTTTTTGCCGGTTTTGTGTATGTGATGGTCGCATTGATTTCAGGAGGGCTCTTGATGCGGCTTATTGGTGGCTGGCACCTCTTCCCATGGGGTGACTGTAGCTTTTACAACAGGAGAGGTGTGCCAGGTAGCCAATGAGATTAGAGGATTTGTGCTTTATTTCTATGCCCATTGTATAATATGAATTAATCCACTCCAGTTAACAACTGTAAAATTCTGAAAGTAGGCTAGCTAATTTGTCTGTGTGAATAATCCTTGCTTAAAAGCTTTATCTTTGCCTCACTTCCTCTCTGCGTGCCCCTGCACCTCCTATATTTCTCTTCCCCCTCTAACTTTGCACCTCCTATTTTTCTTTTCTCTCTAACTCTGCAACCCGATCTTGGGGTGGAGCAACAATGGGGAAACATCAAAAGTGCCATCACAGAGGCAAAAAGCCTTTGTGTGAAGCAAATAAACAAATCAAAATGAAAGAAACACTATGGTTCTCAAAAGAGGTGGCAGGAAGGTTAGGGGAAAAAAGATAACGTTTAGTAAGCATAAGGAAACACAGAAGGAGCAGGACAGAGAACTGTACCAGTTAAAGCAGAAGGAAGCAGGGAAGGCAGTCAGAATAGTAAAGGCCCAAATCAAGGAAAAGATAGCCAACTTGGTTAAGAAGGGGGATAAAACCTTTTATAGGTACATTAGGGAGCATAGAAAGACAAAGGGAGGGACAGTGAGGCTGAATAAAGGGGACGGTGGGTGGGCAGAGAGGGACAGTGAAAAAGCAGGGATACTGAACGAATACTTCTGCTCAGTATTCACAAAAGAAGAGGGGGGTACCTAATCCAACCAATAGACACACTCTGGATAGGGGTGTCGATCCAAGTCCTTTCAAGGAAGAAAAGGTTCTGAAAGAACTCCAAAAACTGAAGGTGGACAAAGCAATGGGGCCTGATGGGATTCACTCCAGAATTCTAAAAGAATTAAGGGGAGAACTAGTGACACCACTGACTTGCATTTTTAACAAATCATGGGAGGATGGTGTAGTACCTGAGGACTGGAGGAGGGCGGATGTGATTCCCCTTCACAAAAGTGGGAGCAAGACAGAGGCAGGAAACTACAGACCTGTCAGTTTGACCTCAGTGGTAGAGAAAATGATGGAATCACTTCTGAAGGAAAGAACTGTTGAGTACCTAGAGGCCAGTGGGGCACAGAACCCAAGGCAGCATGGATTCACAGCGGGAAGGTCATATCAGACGAATCTAATTGATTTCTCTGACTGGGTGACCAAAATAGTAGACCAGGGAGGGGTTGTGGATATGGCCTTCCTAGACTTTAGCAAGGCATTTGACACAGTCCCACATAACAGATTAATAAACAAATTAGCCAGCCTGGGAGTGGGTCCCAGGGTGGAAGCCTGGGTAAAACATTGGCAGGACAACAGGACACAGATGGTAATAGTAAACGGAGTCCAATACGAAAAAAGGGGGGGTTACTAGTGGGGTACCACAGGTTTCAGTACTAGGTCCGGTCCTTTTTAATGTCTTTATAGGTGACACTGCAGAGGGACTGGAAGGAAAAGTATGCCTCTTTGCAGATGACACAAAGATCTGCAACAGGGTTGATACACAAGGGGAGGGGATAGAAAGGATAAGAAGGGACTTGGCAAGGTTGGAGGAATGGTCAGAAGTATGGGAGCTTGGATTCAATGCAAAGAAGTGCAAAGTAATGCACCTGGGAAACAAAAACCCAGGGGATGAGTACATGGTTGGGGGGGGAGTAGTAACAACAACAAAAATGGAAAGAGACCTGGGGGTAGTTATATCAGATGACCTAAAGGTTAGCAAGCAATGTGAGAAGGCAGTAGGGATGGCTGGGGAGATACTGGGATGCATAGGGAGAGGCATCACCAGTAGAAAACAGGAAGTTGTTATCCCTCTGTACAGACAGTTGGTGAGACCTCATCTGGAGTACTGCATCCAATTCTGGAGAGCCCATCTCCGCAAGGACATAGGATGGAGACAGTCCAGAGGAGGGCAACTAAAATGGTGCAGGGTCTGCAACAGAAGCTATACGAGAAGAGACTAAAGGAGCTTAATATGCATACCCTTGAGGAAAGGAGAGAGAGGGGGGGACATGATAGAAACTTTTAAGTATCTTTAGGGAATCAACAAAGTCCAAGAGGGTAGCATCTTTCAGAAAAAGAGATGTGCAAGAACAAGGGTACACAATTTGAAGATAGAGTGGGGATGGCTCCGGGGTAATGTGAGGAAGTATTTTTTTCACAGAGAGGGTGGTGGATGCATGGAACGGCCTTACTGAGAAGGTTGTGGGGTCATCTCTGATGAAGCCAGTAGTGACTGACGAAATGTAAGCGTTGGTGCGTGCATCTCTGTACCACCTTTTCCTGTATTACTGTTTGCCGAATGCTTGATGGACTGAGTAAAAAGAAAATTTAAGCAGCACTTTCGGTGTTGGATATTTTTCTTTAAGTTTCTATGATAGTGTGAGTGCATTGCAGTCTACAGAGTAACGTGCCTTTTAGCAACTGCACCACCATCCCAGTGCTCACTGTTACTTCTACTTGTATTTCCAAACCACCTTTAATTCAAACATTAACAACCCTTCAAAATTCTGGAATGTAATGCACTCACCTTTCTCCCCACAAACTAAACCCCCTTCCCCAGTACTTAATATAAATAATCAACCCATTGCTGACCATGCTAAGATGGCTGCTGAGTTCAACTCATGCTATACAACCTGTGCTGCCTCCCTGCTTGCATCACTCCCTACTCACCCTACCACTCTGCCCCTCCCTAAAACTTCCTCCCTGCGACAACCATTAGCAGAAGGTTTCTCCTTCTCACCCATTTCCCCTTATGACATTCCAATGGCCCTTCTCTCCTTGAACCCTACAAAAGGCAACTCCCCTGATAGCCTGGACCCAAAGCTGCTATACCACTCTGCACCTATCTCTACTCCTCTGTCTGATCTCCTCAATCTGTCCTTTCACTCTGTCTATCCCCAACTCCTGGAAACATGCAACTGTTCTCCCTCTACCTAAGGGTGGCAATCTCTCATCTCCTGGGAACTATTGCCCCATCTCCCTACTACCCACTCTGGCTAAACTTCAGGAACACATTGTTCTCTCTCAACTCTCCTTCTTTCTAGATGAATCAGCCTTTTTCACACCCTACCAATCTGGTTTTAGGAAGAATCACTCCACTCCATTACCACCTCCCTCCTCAGATTCACTGACTATCCATACTGCCATGGATAAGGTCACATCACATCCGCCATCTTTGTTGACCTTGCCAAGGCTTTTGACACTGTCTCCCACTCCCTCCTCCTCCTATCCCTCTTGTCAGCTGGCTTGTCTCAGTCTGCCTGCAACTGGTTTCATGCCTACCTGATAGGCAGAACACAATTAGTTAAAACAGCTGACTCCTTGTCCCTGCCACTGCCCATCTCCACTGGCTTGTCCCAAGACTCTGTACTTGGCCCACTCCTATTCTCTATCTTCCTAAATGACCTTCCTTCAGTATGCTCCTCATTGGCCATCCACATGTACGCCAATGACATGGTGATTTTCACCTCTGGACTTACTGCTTCTGATGTGTCATCTAGACTACAGATTGACTTCATCAATGTTCAATACTGGTTAGAATCACATCAACTTTTCTGTAATGCCAAGAAGACAGGCTCCATGACCTCTGGCAGAAGGCAGAGACTCTCTAGGCTACACTCCCTGCCCATCTTCCACACCCTTGATGGGACAAAATTCGAGAACACCCCCTCCTTCAGATCTTTAGGTGTCTGGCTGGACCAACACAAACTTTTCTGTACATATCGACGCTATTCTGAAAAAATTACACCACAAGCTGGGCATCCTTTACAGGAACTATGAATGCCTTCCTCTCCCGGCCAGGCACGCTATTGTACAGAAAATGAATCTCCCCATTTTCGACTATTGTGATATAGTCTACAGTGCTGCTCCCAAGACTTTCCTAGCCAGATTGGATCCTCTCTTTAATGCCTTCTGTTGCTTTGCTTTAGACTCTCCCTCACGCATACATCACTGTTCCCTGTATCACCTCCTAGCCTTCTCCTCCCTAGAATGCAGACATCTCTCTCACTGCACAAAATTCACTCCTAAATTCTGGTTTGGGTCCCTCCCCTCCTACCTTTCCTCTTTACTTGTGGTTCCTCTCCCCTCCTCCCACCATCTTCGATCCACTGATCAACATTCTCTAGCCATTCCCTATTGCTCCACCTCCATCGGTCAGGAGGCATTTTCCTACTGGTTCCCTAAACTTTGGAACCAGCTTCCCCCCGCCTCATTAGATTTCTCCTCATCTGCAGCTTCTATCGCCCTAGCCCTTCATAACTATTATTCCCCAAATTGTACTTGTTTTTAACCCCCCACCTCCTCCTACACACTCTTACTCTCTATCTCATGCCTTTTTCCCCAGCCGAGGAACGTTCTAAGAAGTGCCCCCCAACCGAGCGCTGGGGCTAGACTCAGCCAGTGGGCAGTCAGCCTCCTCTGCCACCGCTCAAACCTACCAGCCCGGACAGTTGCCGCTAGAAGCCGAGGACCGCTCCAAGAAGCACCCCCCAGCCGAGCGCCGAGGCTAGACTCGGCAAGCAGGTGGTCGGCCTCCTCTGCCGCCACTCGAATCCACCAGCCCGGACAGTTGTCGCTGGAAGGTACGGCAAAGCTGCAACCAATCGGAAAGTGAGCACCTTCTACGGCTTTGCTTCCGATTGGTCCCTGCTTCACTAGCTACTTTTAACTGCTATTTCTTGTCTTTTACTGGGGAATTGTATGTGTAAATTGTCCTAAAAAGCTGTTTCACTGAAATTGTGGGGTTTGGGGATACTGACTGTTGGATAAGTGTTATTTTTTTGTGATCACAGCCCCTCCTGTGCTTTGTAAATTGACCCAGACGCTCAGGCGCCAAAACTTCCTTTACAAGCCATTCACTTGCAAATTGAGACCCCCTGCTGCTTCTGCAGATGCTTTGTGTCTGTGCAGCATTTAATCTGAGTGCCACTCTCCATTTTCCCCAGTTAAGGACTGCTCCAAGAAGTGCCCCCCAAGCCGAGCATCAGGGCTAGACTCGGCCAGCGGGCGGTCGGCCTCCTCTGCCGCCGCTTGAACCCACCAGCCCAGACAGTTGCCGCTGGAAGGTACGGCAAAGCTGCAACTTTTACGCCCACCTGTCCTTCCCTGCTATTATTATATAGACCCTCTCCCCGCCTCCTTCAAAAGTCACACCCCTTGGTAACTTACTGCCCTATGGTATTAACTCCAACTCAATAACATCAACCTATAACCATTTCTCAAGTGGTATTTAATATACTGTCAGGCCCTATTTGCATGAACTCGCTTGCTCTTCAATGCATTCTGGCATATGCTTGTTAAATAGACTTTTAGGCATCTCCCTAAGTGCATCTCCACTCTTTTACACTCAACAGAATTAGTCCTCACTGCCAAAAGATCTATTCTCCTTGCCTATACCTAGATAGGATACTCACTGTGGCCACTCTAAACATATACTTATAAACATTTTGCTGTGCACCTGTAGTACAGGCCAAAACCCTTAGAATGAACATTACCCTCCCCACAATGCTTATAATGGGGGGGAACCTGTGGATTCTCCTTGTACTCCTTCTGTATCCGGATCCCTGTGGACAATGCAACCAATCACAAGATGCCCCACAGGGGTACTGGAGGCTGACCTTGCTCTACTGCAATACCTTAACAGCATCGAGACATTGGGTATGTGTTTATAACTGCCCCCAACTACAACTTCGTCCATGGCTAACCTACTATGGAGGGACGCAGTTGGTTTTATTATTGTCAGAAACACAGCTCCCCCTCCATACAGTATAACCTTCACTGCTCCTTTCAGTCAGAGTTTTAGTCACTGTTCATCTCACCTGGGATTCATAGAATGCTGACTCAGAGCACAAAGAAGTGGGCAAAAGCAAGACCATACAAACTACCCCTTGCTGCAATCATGAAACTTCTGCTCTTACTACTACTACTATGCTCAGGAAATGTTGAACTTAATCCAGGGCCTCCAGAGCTATTGCTGCACCTTCTGACCTAGCCAGGCTTAAAGGATTAAGCTTCCTCCATGTTAATGTGTGCAGCCTACTAAAAAAGATTACTATGATCCAAGCATGGGTTAACCATACCGTACCAGATATATTGGTGGTCTCCAAGACATGGCTTAGGCCTACCTCAGCCGACAAGGATATAAATTTACCCAACTACCAACTTTTCAGAGCTGACCGACAATCTGGGGGGAGTAGCTATATACGTGAAGGGCAACCTGCCTCACCTCATCTTCTGTGGCGCAAGAATTTGAATGCCTATCCCTTAAAGTGGCAATTTCACATACCACATCCTTGCAGATAATAGGCTGCTATAGACCTCGCACTGCTGGTCCCAAACTATTATCACATCTAGGTGAGATAATCAAAAAAGGGTCTCTAGAAGCTATTATTATTGGGGACATAAATCTAAATTGGCTTTCCAAGGCAGCTACCCCTTTATTATCATTCTGAGACACATATGGCTTTACATAGCCCATCAATAAGCCTACCAGAATGAATAATAAGACCCCAAGTAATAGCACACTTCTAGATGTTATTCTGGTGAGCAAGCCTCATCTATTCTCCCACGTTGGAGTCCTTTTCAGTGACCACTGTTTCATTGCTAGCATAAGAACAACCTATAAACCTGCATCCTCCACAAAGTTCGTAGCGAGGAGATCGAAGCAGAATTTTAACATCCATGCATATCTGAAAGGTATGAAGTACTCCACACGTTGGCAAAATTTTACTTAGCAAATATGGTGGATACAGCATATGATGTCCTTAATGACATAATCATAGCAGCTCTTAACAAATATGCATCAGTATCTGAAGTGCGTATCAGAAACAAAACTTGTCATTGGTTCACACCAGACCTTAAATCCGCTCTCCTAGAGAGAGACAATCTATGGAAAAAGGCACGTAAAACAAAGACATGTCAGACTGGGGGCAGTTCAAACTGGCCAGGAACATATGTACCAGGAAGGTCAGAGATGCAAAGGCTGCTTGCTATCGTGCTGAACTAGACTCCTCCTTCCATAACCCCGCTAAATTCTGCAATACTATAAATGACATAGCTGGATATGCTCCAAGTAATTCACTCCCAGCCAAGATAATCTCCGGGACATCCATCATCAATGACAGACTGGAAGTCCTAGAGTCCTTTAACAATCACTTCACGACCACAGGATTAGCATTTGACAACTCTCCTGCAAACCCAATGCGATCCCAGTTAGGCATACAACTTACCAAAACTCAGGCAACTGACTCTACCTTCTCCTTCAAACCAGCCACTTTAAAGCAAGTGGAAGACTTAATATGCCAACTGGACATAAAGAAAAGTGCAGGTGCAGACTCCCTCGACCCCTACTTCTTAAAGATTGCCGTGCAGGTACTAGCAGTACCGATAACACATTTATTTAACCTCTCGATACTACTAGGGACTATCCCTTCGATTTGGAAAACTGCACAAGTCATTCCACTATTGAAATCAGGGGACCCTTCTGACCTCAACAACTACAGACCAATCTCCATCCTCCCTGTACTATCCAAACTACTGGAAAAGATTGTAAGCACACAATTGAGAGCCTACCTTGAATCAGCTAACCTCTTAAACCCAGCACAATCTGGATTTAGAGCCAAACATAGCACCATTACAGCCCTTGCAAAAGTAACCAATGACTGGCAATTAGAATTGGATAAAAAAAATTGTGTCTGCGCTGTGTTTTTAGATTTGAGTAAGGCATTCGACACAGTTGACCACGAACTGCTCCTTTCCTCCCTGAAATCCACAGGGCTGGATTCAAACTCCTTATGATGGTTCAACAACTACCTTACTGGACGGACCCAGCAGGTTAAGGCTGAAGGGGAGCGGTCCCCACTTAAACCACTACAAAGAGGAGTAGCCCAAGGATCTATCCTCGGTCCTATCCTATTCACCATATATATCAACAGTATTGATAATAACATCACCAAGGCCACTGTACATCTATTTGCCAATGATATGATGCTGTATGTCAGCCACCCTTCTCCAGAGGCAGCCTGCAAAGAATTACAAGCAGAGTTCAATCTACTCTAACACCAACTCCTGAGCAAAAAACTTCTGCACAATGCAAAGAAAACAAAGGCAATGTTTTTCTCTCCCCACACGCATGCTGGATATTCAGTCCCAAGCACGCTCCCACACATATCCACTGTCCTTGGTAAAAACCTTGAATTTGTCACAAAATTCAAATATCTGGGTGTCTGGCTCGACAGTAGACTTTCCTTCATAGAACGTATGGAAGAACTACTAAAAAAAACTTCGCCAAAGACTTGGACTTTATTTTAGAATAAAACATTTTCTCACAAGTGA
This sequence comes from Neoceratodus forsteri, assembly GCA_016271365.2. Taxonomy (NCBI): domain Eukaryota; kingdom Metazoa; phylum Chordata; order Ceratodontiformes; family Ceratodontidae; genus Neoceratodus; species Neoceratodus forsteri. The sequence goes on along the minus strand of CM057452.1, from coordinate 260,641,248 downwards.
TGCTAAGCAAAAGCTGGTCCAGGCCACATTCCTTCCTGTAATCGACTATGCTGATTTCTTATACAGTCGTTGCCCCATCTCATACCTGGAAAAATTGGATACACTCTACCACAGGGCCCTGAGGTATATCACAGAACTCCCATTCAACACCCACCATTGCTCCCTTTATGCCGCAGTTGGATGGACCTCGCTTCAGTTCAGAAGGAACAGAAACGCTACACTATTGATCTCAGAGCCATATCCAAGAAGTTACCACAATATGTCTCGGACTGCTTCACACAAGTAACCGTAAGTAAATATGCCCTAAGAAGCTACACTTTCATCATGCTCAAAGTGCCCAAAGTCAGTTCTCGCTTTGGTAGGACTGCCATTAGTTTTGTGCTATCCTCCCTATGGAACAATATGCAGAAAACACTGAAACTGAGTATACCTGTATCCGTCACATCCTTCGAATCCCTGTACTCTAGGCTTATCAAGGAAAAATGCAACTGTTTCCGACAGTAGTAGAGACAAATCCTCTTCCTCTCCTTCATCTCCTGGACCGTCCCCTTCCACTATAATAATAATAATAATACTTTATTTATTATGCGCCTTTCAAATAACAAGGCGCAATACAATAAGATAAAGATACAGAAATCAACATTATAAAACCAGACAGAAACAGATCAATGAACAGTAAAACCATAAGCTTTTTCCCCACAGGAAAGATTTCAAAGCCTGTTTAAAACTACCCACAGTCGTGCATACCCTAGTCCAACGAGGTAGAGAATTCCAAAGGGAAGGGGCTGCAAACATAGAAGCACGGGTCCCAGCATATTTTTAAATCACCCTTGGAATCTCTAGCAACCCCTCATCGGCTGAGTGGAGTGATCTCACAGGTTGATAAGGAATCAAGAGTTCTTTCAGTTAATCAGGGCCCAGATCATTCAGGGCTTTAAAAGTCAGTCAGGTGATCCGCCACTGAACTGGCAGCCAGTGCAGTTCCTGCAGCACCGGTGTAATATGGGAAGATCTAGGAATACCCATCAACACCCGAGCTGCAGAATTCTGCACCAGCTGCAAGCAGTGAATATCAACCCCCAGAAGCCCAAAGTAAAGCGAGTTGCAGTAGTCTAGGCACAAGGTCACAAAGGCATGGATTAAGGTTAGCAGATCACCAGACGGAACAAGGTACTTGATCCTAGCGATGTTTCTTAGATGCTAGAAAGATGACTTAACCACCACTGATACCTGGGACCGAACAGTCAGCCCTGCATCTAATATCACCCCCAGGTCTCACACCCGTTCAAAGACCTGTAGCTCAACATCCCAAAAAAACAGTCCGGATGGAGAGCCGGCCCCAGGTCTTCCTGTCCAGCGATCCGGATCCACTACCAACACTTCCGTCTTCCAAGAGTTCAACTTCAGCCAACTGGACCTCTTCTAGTCCTGGATTTCATTGACATGGGTGTAGGCAGGCATACTCCAAGCACTCCGTGGTGTGCAATTTTTTTTTAAGGGGGGTAGCAAATAGGTTTTGAACTGCTTCCTTTTTCCATGAAAACTAACAAAGAAAATACTGAACCTTTCTGTAATTTTATTGATAGGAGTTGAAACAAGAAGGACTTGTCACTAATACTCTCTTTGCATCCCAAGGACAATACAACTTTACAGGCTCTGGGCTGGTATGTGGGTGTCATAGGGAACAATGCATAGCATTTGTATATACCCATGCATGGCAACAACCATTGTTATGAGATACAAAAGTTGTATTTATTGCGCCAAATGAGGCAACAAACACGGTCCTGGTGTACATTTGTATATTGTCTGGCTACACCCGGGGGAGGGGGGTAGCAGTGTCCACTTGGTGTGCAGATCTGAAATCCCTGGCTACACCCCTGTTCATTGAGGCAGCTGTTAAATACCGAGATAGCTCCTTCCTGGTCGGGTGCAAAGGACATGTATAGCTGGGTATCATCCGCATAACAATGAAACCTCAGCCCATACCGTCTCACAATGTCTCCGAGGGGAAGCATGTACACCACAAACAACATAGGGGACAATATAGAGCCCTGAGGAACCAACAAAATAGAGAGATAGGATCAGAGGAAAAAAACCCTGAAACCACCCTCTGAGTTCTTCTAGTAAGGTATGAAGTGAACCATCTGAGAACAATCCCAGAAAGCCCACAAATACACCTCAGGCGCTCCAGTAGGACCCCATGGTCAATGGTGTCAAATGCTGATGACAGATCTAATAGTACCAAAATGGACCATTTTCTCTGGTCTCTCACCATCAGGAGATCATTGAGCACCCAAACCAGCGCAGTCTCGGTACTATGCCTCTTTCAAAAACCTGATTGGAGAGGTTTGTAGATATTATAGATGGTCAAGTGGTTCTCCAACAGGGCCGCCAATACTTTCTCGATCACCTTCCCCACAAAGGGGAGGTTCGAGATAGACCTGTAGTTAGCAAGACAGTCTGGGTCCAAAGAAGCTTTCTTCAACAAGGGTGTCACCACTGCCTCTTTCAAGGAACAGGGATATTCACCCGAGTCAAGGGAGCACCAGACTATCTGTGCTAGAACCAGGAGAATGGACTCCCCACAACCCAAAATTAGGGAAGTAGGGCCTGGATCTAAACTACAGCAGGTAGGGCATAACCCTTGGACAATCCGCATAACATCCATGATTTCCGGGCGGTTGAAGGTACTCCAGGAAAACGAAGGGGTGGTGACCAAGTCCTGACCAATAGCAACCCACATAGAATGTGTCAAATGGATCTCTGACCTAATGTCAGCCACCTTATCAACAAAGAACCAAGCAAGCTCATCACACTGTAAATGTGAAAATGCTCTATGGAGCTGTAGACAGGTTGGGTTGCACAATCTGTCCACAGTTCTGAACAGCTGAGCTGGTCGGTTCTGAGTGGCAGAAATTTCCCCGGACAGGAACTCTGCCTTCTTACAAGGAATTTCTGACTGATAGAATTGATAGTGTTCTAACAATCTAAGGTGGTCGGCATACAGGCCAGATTTCCACCAACAACGTTCTAACCTGCGTCCAAGTTGCCGCAACTCCCTCAAGGCCCCATCAAACTATGGAGCCCGAGGTCGAAGGGAGAGAGGACGCACATTAACTGGAGCAATAGAATCCAGGGCAGAGGTGATGGCATTATTATAGGCCACAACCAATGCCTCTGGATCACTGCAATGCACAGGGAATTGTGATAGGTCAAGGACTGCAGCAAGGCCATTGGAAGAAATATCCCGCAAAGGGTGGTACTTGACCATCTCCACAGGGGTCGGCCTACAAGGTGGGGTGCCAAAATTGAATCTCACAGTGTAGTGATCGGACCAGCCGACTGGTTCCACCCCCACATCAAAAGCCTCGATCCCCAGGAGGAAGACCAAATCAAGAGAATGGCTACCTTTGTGTGTGGCAGTGGTAACCACCTGTGTTAGGCCCAGTGAATCCATTAACTGGAGGAAGTGTTGTCAAAATTGCGAGAGTTCATCGTTGATCCAGGCATTAAAGTCACCCAGGACCATCAGCCTGGGAGACTCAAAAACCATGTCGACGACGAAGTCCGCTACTTCCTTAAGGAACTGCTTCCCATCTCCAGGTGGACGGTAGATGAGAGCAATTCAATAGCCCACAACTGCTACAACAGCACATTCAAAAGAGATGGTCTCCTCAACTGAAACACTAGTGAGTGTCAATTCGGTCTTGAAACAGACCGCAACTCTCCCCCCCCCCCCGCGGTCCAACCTCAGGCGATGTATCACCGTATACCTGGCTGGAATTGCGGCCTCAGGTATTGGTCCTGCATTATCATCCAGCCTTGTCTCGGTGATGCAAGCCAGATCTGTCGAGCCAACAAGATCTGAAATCACAGCAGTTTTGTTCCGGACAGATCTGGCACTGCACAACAGCGCCCAGGTTGGACAAAACTGCTGGGCTGCCCTGGCTACCTGCCCATCACTGATGATGGTGCCCTTGAGTATGGGGACCAAACAAGATGGTCCATGCTTCAGGCTCCACTTTGCCCCAGGGCATCTCCTGGGCTTAATCACCCTAATGAGAGCGCCCCGCTCCTCCAGCCTCCACTGTTCACCCCCCCACCCCTTCCCCCCCTTCTGTGGGCAATACCTAAGGCCAGACGACGTTGATAGATAGAAAAAAACAAAGGAGGGGTATGAAAAGAGTGGAGGGAGAGGAGGCTGAGTAGCGCACGACCGGGGGGGGGGGTGTTAACAGGCAGACACATCTCATAAATCCACAACCTAGCCCAACACTCAAAACTAAGCAATCAAAAAACAGGATATCGTATCCCTAAAATCAACCACTTATAAGATTCAACCCAACTACATACCTAAAATTACCAAATTTAACTTAACATAACCTAAATTATACTACAGAAAATAATAAAACCCAAAAGGTCGCCCTCCAGAGAAGTCTCTCACAAATCTCGGTGGAGGACAATCAGTACAAATCATTAACAAAGAAAAATAACAAAAGCAAATAAACTAAACAAACCAAAGAAATTAAAAGGAAAATAGTTTGATAATCCACCCGATTAGTCTCTCACACTCATCTGAAGGAGGGTGAAAATACAGATTGTTACTAAGCCCTCTCACTGCCCGAACTAATTTCCAAAAAATGATATAAAACAAAATAAAATAAAAACTTAACAACAGCAAAAACTCAAAACTGATGAAAAAATTAAAAGTAAAAAATACTTGCTGTCCAAAAAACACAAGGACTCAAAGACTGAAAACATTAATTCCAATCAGTCATTTCCAGGAGATCAAAGATGCCAGGACAAATATCCGATCAAGTCAAAGATCAAGTCCCAGGTAGTTAAATCCAAAGATTTAAACCAAAGTTCCCTCAGGGCGCACAAATTTCTTAAGGCTAAAAAGTAAGGGGAAATATCTTGGAGGATTAACGGCACACCACCACAACCGCGGGCAAAGCCACCCCTCTGACTGACCACCCCGCAAGTCTAGGGGAGGAGAGCAGGACACCGGTCCTCTGGCCGGCCCCTCTCCCCGACCCTGTGGGAGCCAAAAAACCCAAAATCCCCAGAATAGCCCACAATTAAATAAAATAATGTCAGAGCCCTGAAACAGGTAATAAACAACATCGGATCATAGAAAAGAGTATAGAGAAGACCTCTCCGAACAGCTCCTTTACCAGGTCATCTCCATTTAATCCTCAAGATATACCGGTCCGACTGACCGCGTCTTCTCTAGTCCACAGCAGCAAACTACTCAGGCAGGTCCCAATATCCAGAACGAATAACTTCAGGGGAATCTCACAAGTTCACGATATTCACAATACAGACTCTCACTCCGGTTCAAACAGGCGTTCCAAACCAAAAGGGCACAAACGATCACCCCTATAACATCAGGATCACAACTCTCTCACACCGGCCACAGTCCCGTCACAGTCCTAATCTTGATCGCCACAGCAGTCGACTCTCTCCACCAATATTGAAAAATTAGGCAGTCAAAGCCAACTCAGTGCCACATACAAATCTCAGAGTCCACAGCACACCACGACTACACCGGTTGCTAACGCCGATGTAACAAAATCCTGGGGAATCCTTAGAACTCCCACCTAAGAGATAGCGGGCAAAAGCATTTACCGACATCCCACAATATCGTTCAACATACACGGCCCCCAATTTAAGCATAATAAATGCCACAGAAAATATTAAAAACTGATAAAATAAATTAAGATAAAATGATAAACAAAGCAAAACACTGCAGAGCTAAGTCGACGCCTGGCCCAGTGTGGCCGACATCTTGAATCCTTGGTGACGGCTTTGAAGTTCTGATCATTGAAGCCAAGATACCCTTATTCTTTCTCCTCACTCGCTTTGGACTGCCCTATTTTTTCTAACTCCATTCCACTTCCTCACCTCTTCTCCCAGTTGTTGTCTCAGCATACTGAAGAGCTACAGTCTCAGTGCTGTCCTTCGCCTCTGTCCACTGACGTTCTCTGCTAATTCCAGGTCCTGCATTCCTACCTTACTTCTCACTTTTTTTTTTTACCATGTCATCATACAGTGCCTTATATTTCCTCCCTGTCACATTCCCTACTCCTTCATCACCTATTTCCACCCTCCCTCCCTGCCTACTTGCATCCCTCCCCTCTCTCTCTTTCTCTCTCAGCCCTGCCAACCTTCACTGCTCAGACCATTAATTGCCTTTTTTCTTTTGTTACCCCTCCTTGATTGTAGTATCCCTCCCCCTCATCTCTCCCTGTAGCACCACCTCCTTCATCTGCCCAGACAGCTCACTGCCCATTCCTCCGCTTCTGACAAATCCCCTTATACTTTATTCCTTAATCACCACATATTCTCTCTCCACACGCCCAAATTCGTGTTCTCGCAATTTCCTTATTTTATGTAAATATGTGAATTTGTGTCAATAGATCTTGCCTAATTGTACATATCCTTGTGTTGGTATCCTTTATATCCTGTATAATCTGTTCCTTCATTGTGTTGTGTTCCTTGAATTGTACTATATTTTTATGTAACTGACCTTTGACATAACCAGGTCCATCTTGCAAATGAGCTCTGCTCAACGATGTTCACCTGGATAAATAAAGATTTGATTGATTGATGCCATCTCTTCCTACACACTCTACTCTTTACTCTATTCCTGCCTCCTCACGTACCATCTACCTCCTATTACACCCCTACCTCTCCCTCTTTTAACCCTCCCTTATTCTTTCTACTCATTCACTTTGTACTGCCCTATTTTCTCTCTCCATTCCACTCCCTCACCTCTTCTCCCGGTTATTGTCTCAGCATCCTGAAGGGCTACAGTCTCAGTTCTGTCCCTCACCTCTGCCCTGGGCCATTCCCTCTCCAGTTTCCCCCTTCCCTATCCCCTGGTTTAGGTCACCTTGCAGGGTTTAGAACATCCTAAAGGGTTTCAGCCTAGGCCTACTCCTCTCTTCCCTTCTCTCTTCCCCAGTCCTCTTCCTCTCTCCTCTTCTTTCCCAGGGTCTGGACCACCTTGCAGGGTTCTTCTCATCCTGTAGGAGAACAGCCTTCAGTCTGGTCCCTTACTCTGCCATTCTCTCCCCTTCAGCCCCCCCCTTAGTAGACACAAAGTTGCACTTAGCAGAGCCATGTATATGAACATACTAGTTGATTTTGTTAGTAACTGATCTCTCTTGTTGTCTATTATTGTTTAATTATGTATATACTTGCAAAACTGATATAGTGCCTCCATGCTGTTCTATCCTGCACTTGTTTGCCTCATGTAAGAGCCTTGCGGCGGTTCTTGACCTATCAGAACTTTCTGTGCATTGCAATGATCCAGAGGCGCTGATTGTGGCTTATAACACCACCATTACTTCTGCCCTGGATTTTATTGCTCCAGTTTGTGTGCGTCCTCTCTCCCTCCGACCCCATGGTTTGATGGGGTCCTGAGGGAGTTGCAGCGACTTGGATGCAGGTTAGAACGTTGTTGGTGGAAGTCTGGCATGAATGCCGACCACCTTAGATTGTTAGAACACTATCAATTCTATCAGTCAGAAATCTCCCGTAAGAAGGCAGAGTTCCTGTCCGGGGAAATTTCTGCTGCTCAGAACTGACCTGCTCAGCTATTCAGAACTGTGGACAGATTGTGCAACCCAACCTGTCTACAGCTCCGTAGAGCTATTTCACAATTACAGTGTGATGAGATTGCTCGGTTCTTTGCTGATAAGGTGGCTGACATTAGGTCAGACATCTGTTTGACACATTCTATGCTAGTTGCAAGTGGCCAGGATCGGGTCACTATCCCTTCATTTTCCTGGAGCACCTTCGACTGCCCGGAAATCGTGGATGTTATGCAGATTGTCCAGGGGCTGCGTTCTACTGTACCTCCTGTAGTTTAGATCCAGGTCTCACTCCTCTAATTTTAGGGTGTGGAAAGTCCATTCTACTGGCTCTAGCACAGATAGTCTGGTCTTCCCTTGACTCGGGTGAATATCCCTGTTTCTTGAAAGAGGCAGTGGTGACACCCTTGTTGAAGAAATCATCCTTGGACACAGACTGTCTTGCCAACTACAGACCTATCTCGAACCTCCCCTTTGCAGGGAAGGTGATCGAGAAGGTGGTAGCAGCCCAGCTGGAGAACCACTTGACCATCCATAGCATCTACGAACCTCTCCAATCAGGTTTCCTTAAGAGGCATAGCACCGAGACTGCACTGGTTTGGGTGCTCAATGATCTCCTGATGGCGAGAGACCAGAGAAAACAGTCCATTTTGGTTCTATTGGATCTGTCATCAGCATTTGACACCATCGACCATGGGGTTCTTCTGGAGCGCCTGAGATGTATTTGTGGACTCTCTGGGGTTGTGCTCAGATGGTTCACATCATACCTCACCGGAAGAACTCAGAGGGTGGTGTCAGGGTTTTTTTCCTCTGATCCCATCTGTCTATTTTGTGGGGTTCCTCAGGGCTCTATACTGTTCCCCAAGTTGTTTGCAGTGTATATGCTTCCCCTCAGAGACATTGTGAGATGGCATGGGTTGGGATTTCATTGTTATGCAGATGACACCCAACTGTACCTGTCTTTTGCACCCGACCAGGAAGGAGCTATCTCGGTATTCAATAGCTGCCTAAATGAAATCCAGGATTGGATGAGGTCCAGTTGGTTGAGGTTGAATTCTGGGAAGACTGAGGTGTTGGTTTTGGATCCAGATAGCCTGATTGGGGGACCTGTGGCCGGCTCCCCTTCTGGGGTGTTCTGTGGGGATGTCGAGTTACCTTTCTGTGAATGGGTGCAAGATCTGGGGGTGATCTTAGATGCAGGGCTGACTCTGCAATCTCAAGTGTCAGCAGTGGTAAAATCTTCTTTTTATCATCTGAGAAACATCGCCAGAACCAAGCACCTCATTCTGTCCAGCGATCTGCCAACTCTGATCCATGCCTTTGTGACCTTATGCCTGGACTACTGCAACTCGCTTTACCTTGGGCTTCCGAGGGTTGATATCTGCTGCCTGCAGCTGGTGCAGAATTCCGCAGCCCGAGTACTTACAGGTACTCCTAGATCTTCTCATATTACTCAGGTGCTGCGGGATCTGCAGTGGCTGCCAGTTCAGTGGCGGATCACCTTCAAAGTCGGACTACTGACTTTTAAAGCCCTGCATGATCTGGGCCCTGACTACCTGAAAGATCTCCTGATTCCTTACCACCCTGTGAGGTCGCTCCGCTCAGCTGATGAGGGGTTGCTAGAGATTTCTAGGGTTATATTTAAATCAGCTGGTACCCGGGCTTTTATGTTTGTGGCCCCATCCCTTTGGAATTCTCTACCCTGTCGGATAAGGGAGTGTATGACCGTGGGGAGTTTTAAACAAGCTCTCAAATCCTTTTTATGGGAAAGAGTCTACGGTGTCTCTGACTGATGGTTGTATTTGTTTTTAACAGTTTTTGCATTACTGTTTGTATACTTTGCTTGTATCTTATCTCTTTGGAATGCGCCTTGGTATTCGAAAGGCGCAATATAAATAAAGATCATTATTATTATTACTAGTTGGTGACTAGCCTTGTTCTCACTAGTTTATGACTATTGTGTATTCCACCTACCTCTGTAATCCCCTCCCCCCAGGATGCTTCTGGAAATGAGCTGGCTACAGCTCCTGTTGCCTTCCTGGTGAAATATTTTCAAATAAAATAAATGAATAAATAATGTCATCATTTATCACACTCCAGTGAAGATATCTCCATTTATCATACTCTAGAAGCTCCTGCCTCATTGTATTTTTATACTGTATATATGTATATATTAGAGGCAAAAAAACTCTGCTTAATGCATCAGTTAGGGTTGTTCCACAGTGACAAAAGTGAGGAAATTCAGTCTTAGGATTGAAAACCCTAACTCCGCATTCACCCCCCAACCCCCCAGCACCACACACACAGACACACACACACATGCAAGTAGGGGGGAGGACCAAGGCAACATGACCAATCACAGACAAGCAGCAGCAGGTGACAGAAATAAAATACAACTGTGTAAATGTAGTACAAGACATATCCATGATGACGAGCCAACAACTGTAGCATTTGAGCAGTTGATGTCTATGGCTGTAGTTTTGCTCTGGCTCTCCAGTCAGGATGGAGTACCTGGTGTGGCGGGGCTATTGCCTGGTCAAGCGCATGCAACTGATAACGGTACAAAGTTGTGTGCACCTTCAGTGATGGGGGTGTACCATTGATGTGTATGGAGTTAGTTTTGCTGTGGCTCTACACTCAAGATGCAGTACCTGGTGTGTGTGGGGCTGCACTGCCTGACTGAGGCCATGCAACTCCTAACTGTGGTAAGTGGAGTGTACCTGCAATTAGGGAGGTGTAGCATTGATGTCCATAGCCTCAGTTTTGCTGTGGCTCAGCACTCAGAATGCAGTACCTTGTAATGGGGAGGCATTGCCTGTCTGAGGCCATGCTTGCAATCAGTGAGTGAGGTGTACCATTGATGTCCATACCCGCAGTTTTGCAGTGGCTCTCCAGTCAGGATGCAGTATGTGGTCTGGGGGTGCATTGCCTGGTTGACACTGTGCAACTCCTAAGTGTGGTAAGTTCTGTGCAGCTGCAATCGGGGAGGTGCACTGTTGATGTATATGGCCGTATTGTTGCTGTGCCTCTCCACTCAGTATGCAGTACCTGTTTTGGGGGGGGTGGCATTGCCTGGTGGAGGTCCTTCAATTCCTAACCATGTTAACTTGTGTGTACCTGCAGTCAGGGAGATATATCATAGATGTGCATGACCTTAGTGTAGCCATGGCTCTCTACTCAGGGTGCAGTACCTGGTGTGTTGGGGCATGAAGCATTGATAGGTAATGCATGCAACCCCTAAGTGTGGTAACTTGTGTGCACCTGTAATCAGAGATGCATACCATTGGTGTACATTGCCTCAGTTTTGTTGTGGATCTACACTGAGTATGCAGTACCTGGTCTGGGGTGGTGGGGATGTCTTGCAGTACATTTTGACAGTTGTATTTTATTTCTTTCACCTGCTGCTGGTTGTCTGTGATTGATCGTGTTGCCTTGGTCCTCCCCCCACTTGCATGTGTGTGTGTGCGTGTGTCTGTGTGTGTGATGCTGGGGGGTGGAGTGGGGGGAATGCGGAGTTAGGGTTTTCAACCCCAACACCGAATGTCCTCACTTTTGTTTCTGTGGAACAACCCTAACTGATGCATTAAACGGAGTTTTTTGCTTCTAATTTCCCTTCTTTTTGAGAATGAGGACAGGTCTTGTCACATAGTAACAGGAACACCAAGGTAAACGCAATCACAAACAGTCATGCACATGGTAACAGAAACATAAATGGTGAAGCAAACGTTAATAGAAACACAAGCGCAAAGTGACGCAGAAGCAAACAGTGACACAAATGGACACGCAAGCATGTATGAAAATGCAACTGGTAATGCGCACAGTGACGGCAGTGATATTTTAAACACAAATTTTAAGTGTCACAGCAAAAAGAATGCAAAACGAAACAGAAACAGAAACGCAAATGCAAGCGCACACGTAAATGCAAACCATAACGCGCACAGGCACGGTACCACAATTGTAAATGCAAATGGTAAAGTTAACATGAAGAATAATGCCAAAGGAAACAGAAACAGAAACAGGAACAGAATTGAGTACGGAAACGCAAACCGTAACGCGCACGGGCACAGTACCGCAATTGTAAACGCAAATGGTAACGGTAACAGCAAGAATAACAGCAAAGGAAACAGAAATGCAAAAGGAAAGGCAAGCGCATATGGAAATGCAAACCGTAATGCGCACGAGCACGGTAATGCAGTTGCAAACGCAAATGGTAACAGTGACAGCAAGAAAGAGGCAAAACTGAAGAGAAACGGAAATGCAAACGAAAGGGCTGCCGGAAATGCAAATGGCAATGCGCACGGTGATGCAAACCAAAATGCAAACACAAACAGTAGTGGAAATGCAAACGGTAAAAGTAACACAAACGCAAGCGCAAATGAGAACGCAAAGGGTAACGCACATAGTGGCATACACGGGAGCGGCAATGCAAACGGGGACATAAACACAAGTGGAAACAGTAACTGTAACAGTAACAGAAGCGCACACCCTATTTCTGCCGAACAGGTGCATAGAGAAACACAGTGTGTACAAAGAATGTATGCACTGTAATGGCCATTGAAGCTTAAAACGATCATTGGAAGTACTTAATTGCTAATATCTCAGCAACCGCACAACGTAGGAAAAAAATTTAAATTTCACAAAAATCATGATTTTCCTGGCTAGGTTTTTGCTATTACATAGCCCTATGTATCTTGCAACAAAAAATCTGTATCTCGCATCGTTTTCGAGATACGAGCCCCGAAAGGCGCGTCATACGCCACCATGTTAGTCTATGGAAAAAAATGCCAACTTCAGAGTATCGTAACTTGGCAGCTGTGCAATATTTTTTCACCAAACTACCAAAAGGCACATCTGTGAGATGTTGGCTGCCTTTACTCCAAATTTTAGCTCAAAAGACCAAACTGTTCTTTTGCAGCAGGGTGACAAAGAACTCTTGTCATTTTGACCATAGTCTGGAAAAGTAGTGTTGAAATTTGCAACACCTTTCGCAAATTTTGCAAAAGTGTCATGAGTGCGACACTACTTTGCGACACTACTTTTTCCAGAAATTTGAAAAACATATTTCTGGGTTGTTTAACCCCAAAATAAAGATATAGCTAGCATCCTGTGGGTCCGACTAGGTGAACACAAAAAGAATTGTGTCCCTAGATGGTCCCAAATTTAAATGCCAAGCATTTCTGTGACCACTAACGGGAAAAAAAATGGCTGACTCACGACACTACTGGGGTCATTTGCGACACTAAAAACTGCATTTGCGAAAGTGTTGAACTTTTTAACTTTTCCCATTGACTTATAATGGGAACTTGTTTTTGAATAATTTTTGAACTGTTTAATATTTTTTCACAAAATCTTCAAAAGGCACACTGGGGACCCTGGATGCACACTCCTTGAGGTTTTCGGACCGGTCGCGCAAACCGTGTGACCTGTAGGCGTGAGCAAAGAATTCACCAAAAAGCGTAAACATGCTTTTCGTTGTCGCTTATTAACTCTGTAGCCGTATACCTGACCCATACAACACTCGGTAGATCCCAAGATCTACCATGCCCAATGAAGCCTGCCAAATTTCAGGCAAATCTGTTGAATGATGGCAAAGTTATTAAGATGCAAAGTTTGACCCTTTAACCTTAAAGGCCCTCAGCTCCTAACTATGGTAGCATTACTGTGCTACCATATATATATATATATATATATATATATATATATATATATATATATATATATATATATATATATTATAGTGGCACAGTAGTGCCATTATAGTTAGGTTGAGTAAGCACTTTAATATTAAACCTCAAATTTTGCACCTTAATAACTTTGCCACCATATGATGGATTTGCCTGAAATTTTGCATGCGTAGTCTAGTACCATAGATCTCTGGACCTGGCAAGTTGCTTTATGGTCGGATGTATGGTTGCAGAGCTGCATAATGCAAAAAAATGGACTTTTTGCACATTTCTTTGCTCGCGCCCACGGCCCATACGGTTTGTCCGTTTGGTCTGAAATGTTCAGGGAAGATGCAGTCTTGGTCACCAAAGTGTCTTTCGGAGATTTGGTGAAAAAATATTAAACTGTTAAAAGGTTATTCAAAAAACAAATTTTCCCTAACAGTCAATGGGAAAAGTTAGCAAAAATCATGAAACATTCGTGATTTGTGAAGTAATTTGAGACAGTAATCTCAAAATAACTGAAAATCTTTGCCATCCTGCTACAACCCAACGGCTGGGTCTTTTGGGCTGAAATTTGCAGGGTGGCAAGCCCTGGTCCTACAGATGTGCCCCTTGGTGGTTTGGTGCCAAAACATTACAGGGGCCCAAATTTACAGCATTCTGAAGTTCAGAAATGTTCCCATAGAATAACACTGTGGTGCCCATGATGCCTTTTGGGGCACGTATCTCGAAAAAGGTTCGAGCTATGGATTTTTTGTCGCAAAAATTCATAGTCCCCCTACTAGAGGGCTAAGTGCAGAAGTACAGAGAAAGCCATAAATAACATGAAATTTGAATTTTTTTGCTACCTTGAATGGTTACTGAGATATTTGGGAATTAGTGTTCCAATTGTTAATTTTCATGTCCGAGGCCCACTATCACTCCCACAGAGTTAGCATTCACAGCACTTTTCACTGCCCGTGTCTTAGAAACTTTGCGAGATATTGATTTGGTCGATCCAATGTTGCGTGAAGTACTTGACCCTACCACACCCCCTAACCGTCCACTCATCAACAGGCATCGGGTAGGCTACTGGAACACACGCTCAACTTTCACCCCATTCCATGTGTAAACAAGCTGACATGGTACAGTATAGGAGAATGGGGTGAAAGTTAGGCCTGATGACCCTATGGCACACCCCAATGCATGTTGGTGTGTGGATAGTGGTGGTGGGGGCGGGTGGTAGGGTTGTTAACAAACTTTAGTGCAGAATAATATTTTTTCACCAAACCTTCAAAAGGCACATCAGTGACCCAAGGGCTTTCTACCCTGAAAATTTCAGCCCACAACATAAAGCCATTTCTGAGATCCAGGATGACAAAGAAATGCGAAAAAAAAAAAACTGGTTCTGTTTTTCCAATACTTTATATCTCAGAAACCACTTAATGAATTCCAGCCACATCTGGCAGGTCAAGACATCAACCCATAGAAAATATGCATGCCAGATTTCATGCAAAACCATTAAACAGCTCCAAAGTTATTAATCCTCAAAGTCTGAAGTTTAACATCTATATTATAGTGGCACAGTAGTGCCACTATAGTTAGGGTTGAGTAAGCACTTTAATGTTAAACCTCAAATTTTGCACCTTAATAACTTTACCACTGTACGATGGATTTTCCTGAAAGCATGCATGCATGGTCTGGTACCATAGATCTCTGGATTTGGCAAGTTGTGTTACGGTTGAATGTATGGTTGTGGAGTTACATAACGCGAAAAAACACAAAACAATGGACTTTTTGCATGTTTCTTTTCTTGTGCCCACAGCCTGCATGGCTTGTTCATTCGGTCTGAAATCTTCAGGGAAGATGCAGTCTGGGTCAGCAATGTGCCCTTCGAAGATTTGGTGTAAAAATATTAAACCGTTCAAAAGTTATTCAAAAAATAAATTTCCCAGTATAGTCAATGGGGAAAAAATATATGTGCATCACACGAAAGTTTTGCAACTGCAAGTTTACTTTCGCAAATGACCCTTTTACTTTTGTGATTTGTCCATCTTGTTTTCAGTTAGTGAGAGACAAAAATGCCTGGCGTTTTAAATTGGGACCCTCTAAGTAAACACTGACTGTTGGGTTTACCTAGTTGGGTACTGAGGATGCTAGACCTATCTTTTTTGGGGGAGTTAAACCCCCCCAGAAATATCATTTTCAACATCGGAATGTGAAACAAATGCGAAAGTTTCAAGCTGTTTTTTGCAAAACTTTTGTGATTTGCGAAAGCATTTTTAAAAATAACTGCAAATCTTTGCCATCCTCCTGCAACAAAACTGTTGGGTCTTTTGAGCTTAAATTTGCAGGGTGGCAAGCCCTGGTCCCACAGATGTGCCTTTTGGTGGTTTAGTGCCAAAGCATTTGAGGGGCCCAAAGTTACAGCATTCTGAAGTTGAGCAATTTCCCATAGAACAACACTGCAGTGCCTGTTATGCATATAGTATGGGATTTTCTAAATAACTGTCATAAAGCTTCTGAAGAAGGACCTGGTTGGTCCGAAAGCTAGAGCACTTTGTTCTTTTTTGTGTAACATCTATGTTGGTCCAATAAAAGGTATCAAATCATCTGCTTCTGGATCAAAAAGAAGGGAAATTCATTGCAAAAAACTCAGTTAATGCATCAGTTAAGGTTAACAATACAGCAACAAAAGTTTGGAAATGTGCTGTTAGGGTTCAAAACCCTAACTCCGCATTCCCCCCACCCCCCACACACATATATGCAAGACACATGCAAGACTGTAAGACATTATACCACTCTGTCACATCTGTAACCACAGTACACACAACATTATACTTATTTCACGTAACACTATGTAATGAAAAACCAAATATAGAATCATTGACTCTATCTGGCAGCACAGTATGATGATACATTATTATTTAATTTATTTAATTAGTAAGTTTGTTTTTGTTGACCGGGTAAGGGCACTAGACAGATTCTGCCTATTTTCAGGCATGACCTGGGGAGGGGGATACAGATGAATGCCCACTGACTCTGAACCAGATTAAGCTGTTGGTGGTATTTTTAGTGAATGGGGGGAAATTTGGCCAGGGCACCAGGGAAATTCCCCTACTCACCTGCCGTCCTGTTGTTGCATGATGGCCACTTCTCAGGAGACGGCGAAGGGAGAGGATGCATCTGTGGCTGGGGAGCAGGCCTCCTCTCCTGTCCGCTCAACTTTAGAGGCTGTTGAGAGAGCTATGCTTCAGCAACAATTTCAGTTATCCGACTTGGAAGCGGAATAGAAAGACCAGCATAATGGTATGGAAATTGGTTAAGACACTGAAAGAGATGCTGATTTCGTAGATTTGGCTACTACTTCTAATGATGCAAAAAAACTGTTAAAACAACTGAAAAAGGAAGAGATGCATTTTCTAAAACAAAAGAAAGACTTACAACAGAAACTCCATACTGCTCAGCAAACACATGAAGATGTAGTGACAGCTACTACTGCTTCTGACAAACAACTGCCTCCTCAGTCAGCTGATGGTACAAAGACTCATATGTGCCTGACGTCTGTTCCAGGAGTGGAAGGCCCGCCAGTTAGTTCGGCATCTGGCAGCGCTATCGGTGGAGCCACCAAGTGCCAAGAGCCATGCAGGCCGAATTCTCTCCTGACAGCCCAATCTGCGGGGAGAAAAATGCCTGGGAATGACAAAACGAGAGCCGCATCAAACAGAAGACGCAGGATCGCGTCCATCTAAACAAGTGTTCACTGTTGCTCAGGTAACTGTTCCTTCTGACTCTCATACTGTATTGACCCCCAAATAAATCTGTGGGGCCTGATGTAAAGCACGCAAAAAAAACTATCCCGAGCAAGCTCTGCAAAATGCGGGGTGGTAGCACACTACTGAGGGACAGTGGATTCCTGATGCTTGCAATCTGGTGGTACAGAAATATAATAAGGATTTTGCCCACATAGATGCTGATAAAATAAAAGATAAGATTGGGGCTGATCTTACAAATAGCAGCCCTGAACGGGATGAGGCCCCTGCAGCACCTCCACAACCTACTGAACCAATCTCAGCCCCTTCAGAAACACCTGTACAAGAGGAGCAACAGAATGTGGGCAACTCAGATGCTATATTGCAAAATCCTGACCAGCAGAACTGGTTGGCTCCCATGTTCAGACTTGCAGACTTGTTTAAAAATACAGGGGAACCAGCCCCAAAAAGAAATGCTGTAAGGCTCATCTATAAAGGAGGACTGCAAGATACCCCTGACAGACTATACGTTGCTAAAACATTATTAAATGGTTCATTAACATTTTTTGCCTCCGAAATATTTACTTTAATACATATTGGAAACACCAATTATGATATTAGCTTTAAGTGTGTTACTAGTTTGGACAGGTTTTGGAATCAGTACCAGAAACTGGACAAATTCTCCTTTATGGCTGCCATTTCTTGCTGTGCCTCTGACTAAACCGTTACCTGCAATTAAATTCATTACTGTTATGTTTAAGAATGAAGGGGTTAACGTTGAAGATATTTTGCTTTGGTTACGCCAACGATGTGAAGTGCTTGATAGGCCCACCCCCCATTTTAGATAGTGAGAACTTCTGGAATGGGGGCTGGAAAATCAAAGTGAAACTTCTTTCAGCTAACGATGGGCCTGTACATCTGCCTAACTTTTTCTTTCTAGGAAAAGACAGGGGAATCCTTTTCTATGTAGGCCAGCCCAAAGCCTGTTTCAAATGTGGGGCCCGTAATCATCTGAATTCAGCCTGTGACACTATCAAGCGTAGCCACTGTTTTGAACATGGACATCTAGCTGCCAGTTGTTTAAACCTTTTTAAATGTAATCTTTGTGAGAAGACAGGGCACGCCTATGGGAGGTGCCCGTGGGCCTCCCACAACAGAGAGGACTGCCCCTCCCATGCAGGCCTCATAAACATAGCCCAACAAACACAGGCCAAAAAGGCAGCCAAGCAGCAAGAGGCAGAGACTGGAACTTTAGAGGCTACCGAAACAGGAGAGCTTAACCCTCAACCCTCTACCAGTACCACAGTTACTCATCCCCAGTCAGCAGGACCAGATGGAGCTAGGAGTGGAGGAAGGTACTTGTAATCCTAGATTGAACAAAAAAAAAAAAAAAAGAACACGTAGTGGTTGAAAATCTTGAGTCTCAGGATAGGGACATGCCACCCCCTCCCCCCTCTATGACCCAATCCTTCCAAACTATTAGTACTAAGAAGAGATCCAAGTCTAGAGCTACAGGAAAAGCTGAGCTCCTGTAGGGAAGGAAACTAAGAAAGGGAAAAATAAAGCTTCCCGCTGGAAATCGGGCAACAGATTTGCTCCCCTCCCTGTAGATAAACACTGGGGGGACACAGAGGATGAGGACTCTGATACCCCTTCTCTGGCCTCCACTACAACAGAGGATACTGAGGAAGGGGGAAGAGAGGACTTGATTGCAAAAAGAACTAGAACTAGGAAAGACTCTAGATCTTTTTATAAACTGTTCCTCTGTCTTAATGGTCTCTTTTGCATTATTGTAATAGAAACATAGAAGTTGACGGCAGATAAGGACCCCAAGGCCCATCCAGTCTGCCAGTTTCTTTTTCTACCTTATGAATGTGCCATCGGCCTTTCCTCTGTCAATGGCCTATCTATTCATACTCATCTGTATTGCTCCCTTATGCCTATATCATGCCTGTTTGAAGCCCTGCACTGTATTCATAGCCACCACTTTCTGAGGTAGGCCACTCCATACATCCACCACCCTTTCTGTGAAAAAGAACTTCCCCACATTACCCCTTAATCGGCCTCCCTCTAATCTCATGCTGTGTCCTCTTGTCCTGCTACTTTTCTTATATTGAAACATGTTAGACTCTTTCACCTTGTTAATGCCCTTAAGGTGTTTGAATGTTTCAATCATATCACCTCTATCCCTCCTTTGCTCTAGGGTATACATATTAAGCTCAGTTAATCTGTCCTCATATGTTTTCGGATGCAGTCCCTGCACCATTCTGGTTGCCCTTCTCTGGACTGCCTCAATTTGGTTAATGTCCTTGTGAAGGTGTGGCCTCCAGTACTGCACACAGTAATCCAGGTGGGGCCTAACCAGTGTCTTGTAAAGAGGGATTATTACCTCCCTCTTCCGACTTATGATACCCCTACTAATACACCCCAACATCCCTCTAGTCTTACCTACTGCTTTAGTGGTCTGCTTGGATGATTTCAGTTCATCGGTGATGATGACGCCCAAGTCTCTTTCTTCCCTTGTGACTGCCAGCAACTCCCCTTCCAGCCTATAGGTGGCTTCGGGGTTTCTCTTCCCTATGTGCATGATCTTGCACCTCTGTGCATTAAACCCCAGTTGCCACTCTTCCGACCATTTTGCTAGTCTATCCAGATTTCTTCTCATTCTGCCCATCCCATCTGGATCATCTACTCTGTTGCAGATCTTGGTGTCATCTGCAAATAGACAAACCTTACCATCCAGTCCATCTGCAATGTCACTGATGAAGATATTGAAGAAGACTAGCCCCAGGACTGATCTCTGAGGTACCCCACTTTGTGAACTGCATCTCTTCTGACTGTATACCGTTTACCACCACTCTCTGTTTTCTGCCCGTCAACCAGTTTGCTACACAGTTGACCAATGTCTGACCCACCCCAAGCCTACCCAGCTTATTAATCAATCTTCTATGTGGAACAGTATCGAAAGCTTTGCTGAAGTCAAGGTAGGTGACATCAACTGTACCCCCTTGGTCCACCACTCTGGTTACCCAGTCAAAGAAATATATGAGATTAGTTTGGCAGGACCTTCCTTTTGTAAACCCATGCTGTCTTGGATCCTGTGCTCCTATGGATTCCAGGTGTTGCAATATCCTTTCCTTAAGGAATGTCTCCGTAATCTTGTCCACTACTGAGGTAAGACTGACTGGTCTGTAGTTCCCTGCCTCCTCCCCTGCTACCACTCTTGTGGAGTGGGATCACATGAGCCCTTCTCCAGTCTTTTGGGACCTCTCCTGTGCTCAGAAACCCACTAAACAGTTCTGATAATGGCTCTGCTAGTTCCACTCTTAGCTCCTTTAGTATCCTGGGATGTATGCCATCAGGTGCCATTGCCTTGTCCACCCTGAGCTTATCCAGCTCTTGTAGGGCCCTTTCTTTTGTGAAAGGACTAGTGTACACCTCCCTCCCCCCTTTGTCCATGGTGTTGAGCTGTGGGCCCTGCCCTACCTTCTCTTCAGTAAATACTGAGTAGAAGTATCTATTTAGGATAGATGTTTTTACATGGTCCTCCTCCTCACACTCCCCCTTACCCTCTTTGATCTTAGCAACACCCCTCTGGACTTTCTCCTTTCACTAATGTATCTACAGAAAGTCTTGTAACCTTCTTTTACTGTTTGTGCTAGTGTTCCCTCGGTTTGGGCCTTTGCCTGCCTTACTGCCTTCCCCGCTTCCCTTAGGGAAGTTTGGTATGCCTCCCTATCTTCGTCCTGCTGCGTTCCCTTATTTTTCCTGAAGGCCAGCCTTTTGGCTCTGACCTTTTCTGCTACTGTGTCTGAGAACCAAAGTGGTTTTCTTCTTCTTTTGCACTTCCTTTTCTCACTAACACAGTGGGATGTTGCTTCAAGTATTGCATCTTTAATGCTTTCCCACTTTGCTGGTACCCCCTCACCTGTATTTCTTTTTGCCAGGGCTAGCTTAACTCTGTTGGCCATGTTATTAAAGTCAGTTCCTCTGAAGTCCCATATTTTTGCCTTGGAATGGGATGATTTTGTTCTAGTGGCCAAATTGAACCATACCATGTGATGGTCACTGGCACCCAGGTGACCTTATACCTGGAGATCTGTGATCCTTTCCCTGTTAGTCAGTACTAGATCTAGGATAGCCCTGTCTCTTGTGGATTGTTGCACCAGTTGTTTGAGGCCCTCCCCCTGCAGGGAATCCACCATGTGTCTAGTTCTGGCAGATGTCCCTGCTGGTATTGACCAATCTGTATCTGGCATGTTGAAGTCTCCCATTATCAGAACCTCCCTTTTAACTGTCATGTTTTGTATATCTTCTAACAGTAACGTGCCTATGTTCTCCCCCTGGTCTGGAGGCCTGTACACGACCCCAGTTCGTATGGCTATCCCATTTTCTGTTTTCAGGGTGACCCACAGTTCTTCTGGAACCTTATGTGTATTCTGAATTTCTGTAGCTTTGATATTTTCATTGACATAAATGGCCACTACACCCCCCCCCCCTTTTTGCACCTCGGTCGCTTCTGAACAGTACATAGCCAGGTACTGAAGTCTCCCAAGTGTGGTTACTGGTAAACCATGTCTCGCTAATGGCTACTATGTCCAGTTTAGCCTCTGTCATTATTGCCTGCAGGTCTGGGATCTTGTTTCCCAGACTGCGAGCATTTGTGTACATGATTTTCCATTGGCCAGATTTCAGTGTGTTAGTTGTTGGGCGAGGTCCGGCGTTTCCCCTGTCGTCGTATGGGGAGCGGACTCCTTACCTGGTGATGCAAATGAACTACAAACATGCTGAACTTGTTTGACCACTAGCTGGGGGAGTGTTCTTCCCATTCGTCGTATGGGGTGCTGCACTCTTCTCCCCATTTGCTAGTTTAAATATTCTGCAAAGACATCAAACTTCTGTCCCAATGCACTGACTCCCTCCTTAGTCAGATGCAGTCCATCAAATTTAAAGGACTTTCACTCCCAAAACTGTTGCAAGTTCCCTACAAATTTGTGTCCTTTTTCCTGACACCAGCCCTTGAGCTACATATTTAGCTCCCCTATCTCCCCTTCTCTGACCTTCCGTCCATCTGCCCCCCTCTCCCAGACTGGCAGGATCTCAGAGAAGGAGATGCTGGATGAAATGGATGATAGTTTGTCACCCAGCCTGGTCAGGCATTCCTTGGTCTCCACAACTGACTGGCTGGTGAGTTCGTTAGTCCCTATGTGTACCAGGACGTCCATGTTTTCTCCTGCTTCCTGAAGAATTTTAGCAATGCGGTCAGTGTCTCTCCACGCTAATGTACCTGGGAGACATCCAACCATTACCCCTGGCTAGAGATACGTATCAACTTCCCGAATCATGGAGTCTCCTATGATCAGAAGTTTTTGGAATTTCTTTTTTGCTTTTTTTGTTTTGGTTCTTGTTTTGGGCAAGTTTTGTTGTGCTAGCTCCTGTGCTGCAGTGTCCTGCTCTGCAGTGTCCTCTGCCCCTTTGTTTGATTTCGGAGATAGAGGCAGATAACCTGTTTGTAGTTTTTATATGGTTTGTGGAGGTGATATGTTGGAGAGCATCAAGTGATGGGGCACCCGATTTGCCCCTCCTAACCACCTACCAACCTCCCGGACCAACTACCCTCTGTGGTCGAGATGCTTCTGTTGGATGTTGGGGAAATGGCGGGTGGTTCTTATATTTGCTCTTGAATATGTAATTTGAGGCATGCAATCTCTGTCCATGCTGCCTGGAGCTGAGCCCTTAGATCTCCAATGGCCCAGCACGTAGGACAGTGTCCTAAATCCTGTAAAATCACCCTTCTAAAAAGTGTTCCGCAGTACCTGCAGTTAATGATATCCATTCCAGATAAGTTGCTGGGTTTATAACCTGGTCAGAGTAATCAGAAGGAAGAAAATGAAAACAAAAGTTTGATTTTGTGTTTTGTTTGTTTTTGTATAACTTGTTGTAACAAGTTAAATTACTAGTGCCCCTGTAAATGAGGTCACTGTGTGCATACCCATCTGATCTGCCCCTTCCTGCTTTGCTACAGGAAACGTCACGACTGTGCTACCCTATAAAAGGAGTGTAGTGTGGGGTGGTTGGGGATGGGGTGAGTGGCGGGGCCTTTTCCCTGCCGAAAAAGAACAACCACGGATGCAAGAAACAAGGAGGTAAGAGCAGAAACAATCAGCCAGCATCAAATGCAGTAGCCCTGAAACCTTATCCTAATGGTAGATAAAACTGTGAAACCTGTAAAGCACCACCTGTAATAATTTCACAGAAGATATACCCTGTAAGAAACACTTTGCTACAGAGAAAAATAAAGCAGTAACAGAAGATATACCTTGCAAAAGACAATTTGAATCAGAAGATTACAGCAGTAATCTGTAAGCACACACACCTGTAGGCACACCATATAATAATGCAGCAGAAGGTATACCCAGCAACAACAATTTGAATCAGAGAAAAATAAAGCAATAAAATGCTAGCAACAAACAGTAACAACCCCTTTGAGTACAAAATAAAAATAACACACAGTAAATACTATTTTCATTTTAAAATATATATGACTTATCTAACCATTTCCACTATAAATGTAAACAATATAAAGAACAACAAAAAAAAGCTATAAGTTTTTTATTCCTTAAGTCAGATCCCTTGTGATATCTGGTGTATTCAGGACATCAGGTTAAAAAACGCACCAGATGTGGAAAATTACAGCTGTACCTTTCATTGGGAGGTGTGAAGAGATGGCAGTGTTGAACAACTGCAGTGAAAATATTAAAAATGCTCGAACGCGTAGGTGGAAACTGCACAACGCACACTCGTAACAGTCATTTAGTGGAATAATTTTACCAAAATTTCAACATAGGCATTTTGTGACCTCTGCACATGAACATTGTCACTATGATTTTATTACTCTGTCCCGAACATTGGTTTCCCACAGCGACTGTGCCACTGTGTGCCAGATGTGTGAAAACACATTTCGGTCAGGATGCGAACAATGACATCTATACTGTTCATAAGGAGTCATGTAAAACTGACAATGCTGAAACTCTTGAGTGAAAATATTACAAATACTCAAGGTTACAAGTGTGCGTGGAAACTGCGCAATGCATGCTCGTAAAATAGTCATTTTAGGGACTTTTGCCACCAAATTTTCAACATAGGTATTTTGAGACCTCTGCTCATGAACAGTGTCACCGTGATTTTTGTAATCTGTATCAAACACTGATTTCCCACAGTGACCATCCTATTTTGCGCCGGAAGTGCGAAAACATATTTCGTCCAGGATATGAAAAATGACAGCTGTACTGCTCATGAGGAGGTAAAAAAAAATACCAATGTTGAAAGTCTGGAGTGAAAATGTTACATATTCATGACGTTACAAGTGTGCGGTGAAACTGCGCAATGCACGTTCTTAACACAGTCATTTTTGGGAATTTTTTCACCAAATTTTCAACATACACTTTTTGGGAGCCCATCTCATGAACAGTGACACTGTTGTTTCATTAATTGGTCCTGAAAAGTGATTCCGTGCAGTGACCACGAAATCACCTTTCGGGACCAAATAACCAGATGACAGTGACTGAATTCATAAGGTGGGGTCCCAAGAACCCTATGTTGAAAATTTGGTGCTAAATTTCACAAAAATGCCGAGATATGCACCAAAGTTGAAAAAAAAACATTTATGACACTACAGTATACAGCTTACCAGCATTTCTTCAGTTCACAGTCGGCTTTGAAGAGTGCAAACATGTTCCCAGTCCACTGAAGATCATCGTGCCAGGCTTTGGAGGTAAGTATGGGGTGAGGGGAAAGTGGGGTGCGCAGTGGGTGGCTGTGGGTTGGGGGAGGTGCCACCGGACTCAACGAGGAACCATTTTTTAGTTTACAAGTTTAAAAAAATGTTAGAATGTCGCGGGAAGGATTTTTTCTTTATTACAGGGTCTTTTTGGCGAATGTTTGGGGAGCTGTAGCCGGCGGGACTGGGCACCCCCATCCAGCACACATAAGTGTTGAGGGAGGCAAGAGCGAGGGGATTGGGCACCCCCCTCGGCACCCTGAAACTGGGGGAAATTGGGCATGCCAACAGGGTTAGGCACCCCGTCATTTTTGTTTTGCTTTTAACTGTGAGGGGGCATGCAGAAGTTCTGGGCTCAGCGCGTTCACACTGCTGTAAGCTACTGTAGTGTGAACGTGCAACCAGGAATGCAATGCAGGAATGCAACTTCAAAGGACCGAGCTGCGCCACTATTGGTGCGGCTCTGTCCTTTGAAAAGTTGTCCAACTCAGCCTGAACAGCTGAAAGTGAGTCACGGCCAGCCTGCCAACTGATTTGACTGCCGCTGACCTGCCCCTAGAAATGGAGCTCTCCATTGGGCACACCCCAGTAGAGCACCTTATAGCAATGAGTTTGTCTGCGCCTGCGCGCCACAACGAACTCAAAAAGGGTCTTTATACTCCTTCAAAGGATGTAAAGATACAGTGGATCATAGGATAATTACAGGGCTTTGATACCCCGATTGTAGTCTTAGTACAGCCCCTTTTGACATGCTGGCACTAGTGGAACACTATGTGGAAATGGCTTATAGTTCCAGCCCGAATCTGGCCAACCCTGACATTAGTTCTTTCCTTAGGCACTTGGATCTGCCTCAGCTTGAGACCTTCCTAGAGTCAAAGCTACTGAAGGATATAACTGAGGAGGAGGTACAGCAAGCCATTAAAAACCTTAAGTCTGATTCGGCACCAGGAACAGATGGCTTTGGGGCAGGATTGTATAAAGCCTTCTCCTCCTACCTTGCTCCTGCTTTAGTTATTCTATTTAATTATATGTTACCTCTAGGGAGGCTTGCCCCTTCTACATTATTAATATTATTATTCAAAAAAGGGGATAGAGTGCTTTTGGAAAACTGGAGACCTCTGAGCCTCCAGAATACTGACTTGAAAATCTTAACCAAAACTTTTTTTTTTTTTAATTTATTTAGTTGTTTAACCAGGTATAGCACACTAAGCTGAAAGGTTTTTTACAGGAGCGACCTGGGAGCACAAGGAGGTTAAGTAACTTGCTCAGGGTCACACAGTATGCAAGTGGAAGCTGTGGGATTCAAACCTAGGTCTGGTCTGCTGGATGTCACCAGATCTGCAGCTCAGAGCCTTAGACTACTGCGCTATACTGCCTCCTGAACAAAATTTTATTGGCATGGCTCAATCTAGTGGTACACACCATTATTCTTCCAGCACAGACTCGTGTAGTACCTGGCAGGAGGCAACATGATGATCTACTTTATTTAAAAGAATGATTCCAATTAGGAGACAGGTCTCTAGTACAAGGATATGTTTTTAGTTTAGATCATGAGAAAGCCTTTGATTGTATAGCTTACTTCTTTTTATTTCATACGCTGAGGGCATATGGTATTCCAGAGGGGTTTATCACTTGGATTAAAATCTTATATGCAGATGCCACCTTAATTCCTAATGTAAATGGATAGAAGGGAAGGAAAATTCATGTTAATGGGGGGTCCGGCAGGGATGCCCATTAAGCCCTATATTCTATGCTTTTGGGATAGATGTCTTGTTAAGATATGTGGAGGGTCAGCAGAGCATATTAGGCATTCAGCCCTTGCCCCACTTAACAACACACAAGATTTTAGCTTATGCAGATGATGTTGTACTTTTAATCCATCCTAAAACAGCAGAAGCAGCCCTTTATATTGCTTTGCAAGCATATGCTTCAATATCAGTGACATGGTTAAACAATGGCAAAAGTAAAGGTATTATCCTAGGTGACACCCCACTTCCAGCCTCTGGGCATTTAGAAAGGTTTAGTATAGCACAAACTACTATCAGAATTTTAGGTACAGATTTTGGGAATGGGGATTTAGCAAAACAAAATTGGGAAATGGCCTTGGAACGGGCAAACTGACTGGTTGCCGTCTGGAAAGGGAAGTAAATCTCAAAAATGAAGAGAGTTGTATTAATTAATTCCCTCCTAATCCCTGATTTTTTATATATTTATGTTATCCCCCACCCCAGTCTGTAACCACGGCCCTGTTTAGCATCTTCTTTCAGGCTTTTTGGGGGAGCCGATTAAACCCCATCAAGTGACAGTTTACCTATAGACCTATTATAGAGGGAGGGGTCAAGATGGTACACCCAGTAGTCTTTTTTAATAGTTCATTTATTATGTGTAACCTAAGGACAGCTTTTCAACCTGGGGACAAGCTTTGGTAACCCTTAGTATTGGAATGGCTGAATCCTAGCGTCCCTTTCTGGGCAGATGATGAGGTTTGCCTGTTGCGCAGGCTCTCCCAGTTACCACCACTGGGGTTAGACATTTTGAAGAATGTCATTAAACGGAAAGTGTCCCCCACTAAAGTCCTAATACAAGATAGGAAAAAAGCATATTCAGATATTTTATTGGCTGAACAAGAGGAGACAGTTTAATTTCCCGATTGTCCTGAAAACCACACGCATCAAGTGCTGCAGTTTTTAGAATGCAAGAGACTCCTTGCCTTTGTGTGGGATGTCCTATGGATGAGTAATAATTATGGAAGGTTAGCAGTTAAAAGCATAAGGTCTTGGCAGAAAGATATTGTCCCAGAGTAACCTGTGGTCAAATACTTGAGACTCAAAAACATTTATTTCTAGATTGTACCTAAGCAGCATCTTTTTGGGATCCGTTAGCAACAACCTGGAGGGAACCCCTGTTTAAACAGCTCTCTTATGCTAATATTATGTATGGCTCTTCTATGAACAGGTGGGGTAAATATAATTTTGAAACTCTATATATATATATATATATATATAGTTTTAGCAGTTATTAAATATTTTCTTTGGCAATCAAGATGCATTTGGATTACACAACAGAGAGAAATTTCCTATTTGCAAGTTATGCATAGTATTTGGACTACAATTCAGTGCAT
This sequence comes from Neoceratodus forsteri, assembly GCA_016271365.2. NCBI lineage: Eukaryota > Metazoa > Chordata > Ceratodontiformes > Ceratodontidae > Neoceratodus > Neoceratodus forsteri. The sequence goes on along the minus strand of CM057452.1, from coordinate 260,613,349 downwards.
TAGACACAAGGATTCAAATACGTTTCCAAGAGAAAGATATGATCTGTTATGGGTCAATATTGATGTATGGGATCCAGGGTAGCTACTTGATATTACGATGAATTATGTATGCTTGTTTATATATTCTTTCCTCACTTTTGTGACTTTCATTTTTGTATGATGTATACTATGCTTTAAGTTTTTTGATTGTGTAATTTTTGTTGAATATTTGCCAACATTGTTGCATTGTAGCCCCTTCTTCAATAAAAAATTCCCTACTCTTTTCAAGAAGTGCCATGGGATCTTTAACATCCACCTGAACTACCACCAGAACAGGCAGATGGGACCTCGGTTTAACATCTCATCTGAAAGACGGCACCTCAGGAGTACAGCATCCCCTCATGTTGCACTTGCAGTGTCAGTATTGGGGCTATTAACCCAAGTGCCTGGTGTGTGGCTAGAACCCACAGCCTTCTGATCTCCCAGCCTAAGAGCTGAGTGTGCTACCTGCTGAGCCGCTGACACTGCTGGCACATCTTCTTCACACAATGAGACTTAGTCTGTACACATTTTCAGAATATTGACTTTTGTGTGTCACTATTCAGCAATTGGGTTTCTGCAGGTATCGCTGCTACCACATGGGCATGTGGTAGCAGGAAAGATAGAGATGACACATAGTACTTTTAACATACTGGTCAGGTATGAAACTAGCACCATCACGTTATACCGCTGCGTTACCTGGAAATACTCATTTGCAGCATGTTATTGTTAGCTTTGGATGTTACAACTGTTGCTTTCGCATCTTACTTGTAAACTATACTACAAAATAATTACTTTTATTATTACTACCGTTTGTTATTAGAACTGACTCACTCTATCAGAAAAGTAAATGCAAACATCCAATGACTATTGGTAGGCTTATACTAACCCATTTTCAAGAAACTATCTGTGGATAACATACTGTATGTTGCATCCCTTCTTCGCTATTGAAATCAATCAATCAAATATTTATTTATATAGCACCTTTCCAAAGCTAAGGCACTGCACAGTTAACATACAATACACAGCATAAAATATCCAGTAAAACACTAAATATATTAATAAATTAAATTGTGTCTGGGAAGGCTAGATAAAACAAATATGTTTTAAGCTCTATTTTAAATCTATCAACAGTTAGGCATTCTCTTAACCAACGAGGTAGAGAATTCCACAGGGTAGGTGCCGGAAAAGAGAAAGCACAGGCACCAGATGTTTTTAAATGAACCCAGGGAATCTCTAGCAATCCCTCATTGGTGGATCGGAGAGGACGGAGGAGGCAGTAGGGAGTCAGAAGAGCTTGCAAGTCGCTGGGTCCTTGTTCGTGTAGGGCTTTAAAGGTTAGCAAGCCAACCTTAAAGGTGATCCTCCACTGAACAGGCAGCCAGTGCAGTTCGTGCACAGGCATAATATGACTGACCATCAAAGTACCAGTCAGAAACCTTGCCGCAGTGTTCTGCACTAACTGCAGGCGGCGGATATCAACCTCAAGAAGTCCTAGGTAGAGGGCACTGCAGCAGTCAAGGCAGGTGAGGACAAAGGAGTGGACCAATGTTGGAAGGTCACCTGGAGGAACCAGGTGTTTCACGGGAATGATATTCCTCAGATGGTAAAATGAGGATTTAACCACGGCTGACACCTGAGATTTCAGGGTCAGGCCATCATCAAAAATAACACCCAGGTTACGCACCCAGTCTGAGGTAATGAACTGAACACCATCAAGCCATAAGCCGGACACCTGTCCAGCCGCCAAACCCACCCCGGATGACCTGGGTCCACTACCATCACTTCAGTCTTGTCTGGATTCAGTCTTAGTCAGCTGGTGCTCATCCAGTCCTTGATCTCGGTGAGACAGTTATTTAGCACAGAGACTGCATCAACCTGGCCGGGTAGAAAGGGCATATACAGTTAAGTATCATTTGCGTAGCAGAGAAAACTCAAACCATATCGTCTGATGACATCTCCCAATGGCAGGATATACACTGCGAACAACATGGGTGCCAGTATAGGAGCCCTGCGGCACCCCACAGGACAGAGGAGGGCATCAGGGGAATAAATTCTGGTGACCACCCTCTGAGACCTGTCCACAAGGAAAGATCAAAACCATTCGAGGACTGTACCTGACAGCCCACAAAGAAGCCGCAAGCACTCCAAAAGCACACCATGGTCCATGGTGTCAAAAGCTGCAGAGAGATTAAGAAGGACCAAGATGGTACAAGCCTTTCAATCTCTCGCTCTTAGGAGGTCATTCAATACTCAGACAAGTGCAGTCTCGGTGCTATGTCTCTTCCTGAATCCAGAATGGAGAACATCATAGACATTGTGGTTCACAAGGTGATCGTCCAGTTGCAATGGAACCGTCTTCTCAATAACCTTACCCACAAAAGGCAGGTTACAGACAGGCTGGTAGTTAGCTGGACAGTCTGGATCCAGGGAGGATTTGTTAAGGGGTGGTTGTACGACCGCTTCCTTGAGGGCATCAGGAAAGACTCCCCTCTCCAAGGAACCCCAGACAATTTCAGCTAGGACTGGGCAGATAACCTCTACACAACCCACTAATAGGGGTGTAGGGCCTGGATCCAAACTACAACTGGCTGGGTGCAGAATCTGAACGATCTTCACAATGTCAATGAATTCCGGCCAGCTAAAGTCTGCCCAGGCAGACCGAGTGCTCACCACCTCTCACCGACCTCTGCAGTCCATCGTAGGAGGAGCTGGGCCGATGCCGTACCTCATGCCGGCAACCTTATCTGCAAAGAACCGAGCAAACTGCTCATATTTAGCCTGAGAAAAGGCTCCTCCAGGTTGAAGACATACTGGATTGCACAATCTGTCAACAGTCTGGAAGAGACGAGCCAGTCAATTCTGCACAGCAGAAATTTCTGTGGACAGGAATTCTTCCTTCTTATGGGTGATTTCTAATTGATAGCCCTTATAATGTTCCATCAATCTAAGCCTGTCAGCATCCAGGCTGTACCTCTGCCATGCTCTCTCCATCCTTCGATCAACTCACCTCCACTTCCTCAAGGAACTATCAAACCAGGGGGTCCTCAGGCGAAGAGTGAGTGGTCAAACGTGAACAGGAGCAATCATATCCAGGGCATCTCCCACTGCCCTATTATATTACAGTACAAGATCCCCTGGACTCATGCATTCACCCAACAATCCTGATAGGTCCAGCACTGCTGCTAGACTATCTGGGGTAGCTCCCCTTAAAGGGAAGCACTGGACCATCTCTGTAGGGGCAGGCCCATTAGGGGAAGCCTCAAAACTGAACCTTATGATGTGATGGTCACACCGACTGACTGGTTCCACTCCTAAATCAGTGATCTCCATCCCCAGGAGGAACACCAGATCCAATGAGTGACCCCTTATATTGGTAGTGGAGGTAACCACCTTTGTGAGGCCCAGCATTGTCATTAGCTGGAGGAGACCTTGACCAAACTGCGAGAGTTCATCGTCGACCCAGGCATTGAAGTCCGCCAGAACTATCCATCAGGGGATCCCAGCACCATGTTGACGATGAAGTCCGCTGTCTCCTGCAGGAATTCTCCAACGTCACCTGGTGGATGGTAGATGAGGAGTATACCACAACCTACACCCTCTCCCAGGATACACTCAAAGGATCGAGTGGGCTCCATTGCCACATCCATAAGGCCCAGTTCCGCCGTAAATATGGCTACACCCGCGCCCCTACAATCCAACCTTGGGTGGTGTATCACCAAGAACCCGGCTGGAACAGCAGTGGCCAGTACAGGACCTGCATTTTCATCCAGCTAAGTTTCGGTGATGCATGCCAGATCTGTTGTTCCAACAAGATCAGCTATAATAGCTGTCTTGTTCTTACTAGATCTGGCATTACATAACACTGCCCAAGTAGGATGGGTTGTCGAAGAAGACCTCAGCTCTTGCCCACTTATTACGGAGCCCTTGGATATGGGGACAAGACAGGGAAACCCCTGTCCTGATTCCATTTCGCCCCACGGCATCTCCTGGTCCCCATGACCTCAATCCGCCCTCCCCTTTCCCTTCACCTACTAGGCCCAGTTCTCCTCTGCCTCCTAAATATCCCTAAAGCTCGACACCTTATATAAGAATCTGATGGTAAAGGGGGACACTCGAAAGGACACAGTTCACTGAGCCTAGTGGGGGAATACTGCCTGACCATCTTAAGCCACCCCAGCACATACTTCAACAACACTAAAAACAAACACAATCAAACCACTTGCAATCTTCACTCACACACCACCTCAAACACACTCAGCCCTCTCACACACTATACAATATAACAAATCAACTACTGTATAATAATATCCAAAGCAGCCCGCCACCCTCATCCCAATCGCTGATACAACAGAGAAGTGTTTATATAAAAAAACTGAAAATTCAGAAATAAAGTCAAAATTTCCATATAGTCTTTACATAAAAAGGACTTGCCCCTAGTTCATGACATATTATAAAAAAGGTTAAGAAGCTCTCACCACCTGTGGCCCAAAACCTTTAATATTTCCACCCAAGAGACTGTCACTGTCCTGGGTTAAAAATGTAACTGTCTCGACAAATAATTCAGACTATGTGGTACTCTCACTGTCACATGTCTCCCGGTTTAGCTCTTTGGTAAACTAATGAAGAAAACCTAAGGAGCTCCCACCTCCTTGGACTTAATATCCAACTCTTCACGGACTCTTACTCCATAAAGTTCAGGATTCACAGTTAATTATGACTGGAGACAGATTTTAACATTTCCTCACACTAAACTTGAATTGTATTGTTCCTTTCTTGATTCTGTCCCATATACAGAAACAGTTACCTGCAAATTTCAAGAAAATTGTCCAAAGCAGTTCAGATTCCAGTAGAATGTTCCTCCAGAGCATACAGATCCGATTCCTCCTACGCCTTGCACAGCAGAGCGGGTAAAACGAAGTCCCCTGGCGGCCCTACCCAAGTTGAAGATACCAAGATAACTTCTCGCCCAACTCAGCATCTGCTTAAATATTGTTATTGCTGTTTGTAACACAAAAATTCTTACTGTGGGGCCATGGTTGCCCAGCATGCGTGTCTACCCTCAAGGCACTATGATGGCGGCAGAACTCATACAGTTGGTGATCCATTATGATAGATGTGTCATGTAGTACATTTAGAGTTGTACATTATTTGTGTTACCTGATGCTGGTTGTCTCTGATTGTGTTGCCTTGGCCCTTCCACTGCTTGCATGTGTGTGAGGGGGTTGGGAGAATGCGAAGTTAGGGTTTTGAACCCTAACAGCACACTTCCAAACTTTTGTCTCTGTACTATTAACCTTAACTGATGCATTAACAGAGTTTTTAGCAATGAACACACACACACACACCCCAGGCATGAAAATTACAAGATAAAAAAGATATCTTAGTGATATCAATAACATCAAGATATCAAAAAATATTGTTACTGTTGTCACAATGGCTATTTTTAGTTAACACACACATATATACACATATATATATATATATATATATATATAGAGAGAGAGAGAGAGACTGAATACAGCAACACAATTTAAATGAAGGAACAATAAAAGTTTAAATGCAAATCAGTGTAACATATGCACAGATAAGGGAAAATAAATATTCCAGGGGAATCTAGTGAGAGGACAAAGGAAGGGGGTTAAGGATAGCTACAAGAGGGAGAGAAAAAAGACGTGATGGAGAGACTTTAAGGAGAAAGCAGAAGAAGCAGAGCAAATAGACAAGAGAAGAGAGGACCAAAGCTTAGGAAAGCAGTTAGAGAAAGCAGATTGACCAGCTGTAGATTTCCTAGAAGGAATAGCAAGGGAAGAAGAAGCCACATTACATACGAACAAGCCAGCAGAAGAAGGCCATTTGATCTATCAAGTCTGCTCATATTGCAAGGTCCACAACTTGAGCTACTGTCCCTGCCCTCCCTCCCCACTCCTCTCATCCTCCCTACCCATGATTCTTATCTTCCTCCATGCCTATCCCAGCCTCCCTTAAAACTGCTCACTGTCTTTAATGAAAATACCTCTTCCGGCAGTGCATTCCAAGTGTCCACCACCCTTTCTGTGAAGAAGTGCTTCCTGACATCCCTCCTAAAGCTTAAGCTGAGGGAGAGGATAAGAGGGAAGTAAGGTAGGAAGGGTGGTAGCCAAACCAGAATTTAGATGTAAAGGAGGCACAGTGGGAAAGGTGCCTGGCATCAAGAGAAGGGAGTGAAAGAGCAGAGTATAGTGAACAATAGCGAGTATGTGGGGAACAATCTATATAATTTCATCATTATATAATTAAATTTCTCTATATAATCTAATTTCATCTCAATATATGTCAATTTAAGCCAGTGTTTTTTCTCAGTGGGACCTGCCATGTCCACAATAAAGAGCCAGTGTACCACTTGGAATTAATAGTAATTTTTAGATGCAGTCAGCTATCAGCTCCAATATCTGGAGCTGCCACCCGAGACCGCAAGCCCAGCCACAAGGCCTGAAGAGGTACTGCTGCTACTACCCTGCAGGCGCAGGGCACCGGCTCCCCACTCACTTGCCCTATCTCGACTATTTTATTTATAGCTGTAGCAAGACACATGACCTGAAATTACTAACAGTCTACTTTCCCATTGGCTCCTTATATTCTCTCGCCACACGGGAACCTTTTGCTCACCCTACGGCTATCTCTGCATTACCCTCACAGGCACCAAAAACTATCTCCTGCCACTATGCCGCCCCATAACACGTGCTTGCCTTACCCACAGCACCTAATCTTGGCGATATTGATCAGTGCCATCCTAGGGATGACAGGTACTCCTGCTTCTCCGATCATATATCCAGTTACTCACCCTGAAGCCACCACAGTAAACTACATTGGAACACTGCCACACACCCTGACTTTGTGCCACACTAATTATCCGCACTCCCCCTCACAACCGTGTGCCACTCTTACTTGCCTGCCTGACCTATTAATCACACTGCTCAACATATCTTCAACTGCTCCCTGTAGTGTACAACTACCTTGACGCCATACTCGGTGCTACTCAGCAACCCATAAATATCGCAAAATTAGATTCCTTGTTTTACTGCTCCTCCTCCTCCTGCTTTCTGGTGATGCCCACCCCAACCCTGGTTTCACTTCAACGAACTCCCCTACCCCTCTTCACACACCCTCTACTCCCCTAGCCCTCCTAAACAGCCTAAAAATTATACACCTAAATGCCCACAGCCTTACCAACAAACTACCCATACTGCAGGTCATGATCCTCGAATATATACTTGATATCATCATCTCTGAAACTTGGCTCTCGGGTCATATCATGGACCAAGAAGTATTTATTCCTGGATTCACCATAACTCGAATGGACAGACAAGGAAGAGGTGGTGGGATGGTGATCTATGTCTCTACCTCCCTACAGCACACAGTTGTGTTGAAAGTCACCCCTCCTTCCTCTCAAGAAGCTATCCTCCTCAACCTGAAGCTTCCCTACTGCTGTCCTCTATTTATCACAGACCTGATCAAGAAACTAACGGCCCTTGCCCACTCTGGTGAGCTGTACATACTGGGCGACCTTAACATCAATTGGCTCTCTTACACACTAGTCAAAATTCGCTCTGACATACAGTCACTAAACTTGACGCAGCTAATACAGGAACCTACTCGCCGGAACAACAAAACTAATAACCATTCCCTTCTGGACCTAGTCTTCATGTCGCACCCCTACAGGGTCAAGGCAGCTGGCCTCCTACCTGATGCATTAAGTGACCATCATCCCTTATACATGGTGCGCAAAATACAAAGGCAAAAAATACCCCACAAAATCCTCCTAACCCACACCTACTCCTCCCTTGACACTCTACCTCTTCATCACGACCTCACCAACACTGACTAGTCCCCACTTACCATCTGCTCTTCAATTGATGCTGCACTCCAACTGTTCTGCGATAAGTTCCTTTACATTTGGAACCAACACACACCGCAGCGTAAAATCAGAGTCCAGGGCAACCACCTGCCCTGGGTAACCCCTGAGTTCCTGTCTTGTCAAAGAGCCCAGGACACTGCCTGGCGTAAACACAGGGTAACCAACTGCCTCAGGGACCTCCAACGATACAAGGAGCTTCAAAATAAGTGTACCAAAGTTATCCGGCTGGCCAAAGCTGAAGACTACCAGGCTAACTTCCATGTCAACACAAATAAATCTTCCAAATTCTGGAACGTTGTCCAGTCCCTCTTTTCCCCTTCACCAAGCCCCCCACTGCTACCCTCAGGCTAAATCTCTCAGACATCTCAGATCCTGTGACTGCCGCTGACTGCTTTAACCTCTATTTCATATCCTTCACCGCAATGCTCCAAGTGGCCCCCCGATGCACATGCACTCCTCCACAGACCCACCTCCTCCTCTCCCTGTTTCCCCTTCCTCTACTCCTCCAGCTCCCTCTCCTTCTACTCCTTTCTTCTTCACCGACATCTCCCCTGCTGCTGCCTTGCAAGCCCTTCAGTCTATCAACCCTGCTAAAGGCTCTCCCCCAGACGGCCTGGACCTTAAGCTCCTCTCTCTGTCTGCTCCCGCCATCGCCTATCCTATATCCATCTTGCTCAACCTATCCTTTGTCTCTTCCACTGTCCCTACAGCTTGGAAACACGCAACAGTTCTACCACTCCCTAAAGGGAGAGATCCCTCCTCCCCTAGCAACTACTGCCCTATCTCTCTCCTTCCTACTCTGGCTAAGCTCCATGAGCATATAGTACTTGAACAACTCTCTTCCTACATTACTGACTCCTCCTTTCTCACTCCATTCCAGGCTGGCTTTAGAAAACACCACTCCATTGCCATCTCGTTGCTGTGGCTGACTGACACTATCGCCACGGGAATGGACAAAATCTCACAACCTCAGCTATTTTTATTGACCTGGCCAAGGCCTTGGATACTGTCTCCTACCCTATACTCATGTCCTGCTTCAGGACCACTGGTCTCTCCCCTAATGCCATTGAATTGTTCAAGTCCTATCTGTCAGGCAGAACACAAGCTGTCCACATAGCTGATGCCGTCTCCTCTCCCCTCCCCATTACTATGGGAGTCCCCCCCAGGGATCGGTACTTGGGCCTCTCCTTTTTTCAATCTTCCTCAATGACCTCTCTCAGTTTTGTTTATCGTCTAACATACACATGTATGCAGACAACACTGAACTGTTCACAACTGGCAACTCAGTCCCTGATGTCATCACCAGGCTCCAGCTAGATTTCGACAATGTACAATGCTGGCTAAGTGAGCACCACCTCTTCCTAAACTCAAAGAAAACAGTCTCCATGACTTTCGGTACTAGGCAGAGGTTGGCAAGGCTCCCTTCCTTACCCACCTTTTACACCACTGATGAGACTGTACTAGAAGACACCTCTTCCTTTCGCTACCTCAGTGTTTGGCTGGATAGGAACCTAAACTTCTCCGTCCACATTGATGCTATTGTAAAGAACTCTGGCCTAAGTTAGGAGCCCTCTACCGTAACAGGGGTAGTATCCCAGGTCCGGCTAGGCGAGAACTGGTACATAAAATGATACTGCCTACATTTGGCTATTGTGATGTTGTATATGGAGCTGCCCCTCAATCCTCCTTATCCAGGCTTGAACCTCTCTAACTCCTTCTGCTGGTTTGCCCTGGATGCCCCTGTTCTGACACATCACTGCACTCTTTACCGCTCTCTATTCCCTCACTTGTTGACAGGAGAACATTGCACACGGCAAAGTTTGCCTCTAAATTCTGTCTAGACTCGCGCCCTTCTTACCTGACTGCCTTCTTATCTGCCCCTCACCCTTCCAAATACACCCTCTGATCTGATGACCCTCGCTCACTGAATATACCTTACAGAAATACCACATTTGGCCAAATGGCATTTTCCCATTGCCTACCTAAGCTCTGGAACCAACTACCGACCTAAATCCAGCACTCCTCATCAGCCTACTCTCTCTCTCTCTCTCTCTCTCTACATCCCTAACAAACTACTTAGTGATGAATTGCAACTGTACCTAGCCCCGAGGGGACCCTACCCAGCTGCTGGTCGATACCTCCTCCTTCCTCCAGCTGGGCCAAATATTTGCCCCCAGTCCCAAACCCCTCTTGCAATCCTAGCACTTTCTGCAACTTAGCACTTTCTATTACCTCATCTACCCCACCCCCCGAGCACCTTTTACTATACCTCACCCCCTGTCAGTCTCGCTCACATATATCCTAGTCTAGAAATGCTGTTAGCTAGTATTTGGCTGTAAACTGTACAGTCTGTCTGTATGCTGTTAGCTAGTATTTGGTTGTAAACTGTACAGTCTGTCTATATGCTGTTAGCTAGTATTTGGCTGTAAACTGTACAGTCTGTCTGTATGCTGTTAGCTAGTATTTGGCTGTAAACTGTACAGTCTGTCTGTATGCTGTTAAACTAGTATGTATCTTGTTGTATTTACTTATTGCTCCCATTTCCCTTCCCCCAGGACATACCGTGAATCGAGCTTTGTTGCTCAGTGTAACCTTCCTGGTGAAACATTTCAATGTAACCCCCCTGCAAATGGGGGTTCCCAAAAGACTTCCAGGAGCTTGCTTGAATGCTCCAAGCCTGAATGGTGTTTGGCATTTAAGCCATTTATCAGTGAGTGTTTTTAGAGCCTCTGGTACTGTCTCTTTAAGAGCTGTCTGCTTGCAGACATAATTAGTTTGTATGGGGGGACTGTGTGCTTCTCTGTTAGAGTACCACTCGAGCTGCTGCCAATTCACTCTATTTTTGCAGTCACTAGGAGTGCAAAGGGAACCTATCTGAAAGATGTAACTGTTTGCCAGAAATCATGTAGAGTAATAATGAAAATACAGTTTGTCTAACCTGCTTTCTTTGCAGTCAGAACTGTCTGCCTAGTTCCTCATTCTGGTTTTGAACTGCTGAACTGGACCAATCAGTGTGGGGTAAGCTAGCTCTAAAATGGTGCCTTGGACGAATCAGAACTTGGACTCATAATCTGAGCCAGCCACAAGAGGATTGCATGGGCAGTGACTCTGGGAGATGTAGTTTAGACTTAGGCGCCTTTTGGGACCAACAGCAGCAGTCTATTGTGAGTGACAGCCAATCCAGTCAAGAACTGGGAGGAACTCATAGAAGTGCCCGTTTTGTCTGTTGAAGTTTTTCAGTTGAGCTCTGATAGTGAAGAAGGAAGGAGCCCTGTGCTTTTCAGTGTGCAGTTTTAGTCGGAAATGTGTGTAAGGCCCAGAGTTCCGGTCTGCAGCTTGTGTAACTGCTTGTTAGGACTGAATCCGTCCTGTGAAGAGAATCAAAGGATATCTGAAGAGTAGAAACCAGGCTCACCCTGTAGAAGACTGGAGAAATAGCTGAATTGCACTCAGTCTGTCAGGAACTGAATCTGCTGTGTGTTCTCCCGGGTATTGTGCAGTAATTGCGATCGGGATAGAGAAGCAGCCTGCCTGGTATAGTACTTTCTGTTTTACCATATAAATGTGTGAGAAGTCTCTTGGAGCTCAAGAGTAGCCCTGCTGACATTGAAGGACCCTATCTTGTTTGGAGGTCGTGAGTACTAATTCAGGGTCGCTCCCTGTTGAATTGCCAAATGGAATTACTGTACTGCTGACTGTTTAACTAATTTTTCTGTGTGAAAGGGCCCCTACCAGCTGCCACGGTTTGGACTAGCCACTAGGGCTTGGGTACCCAGGGACAGTAATTGATAGGGATAGGCCTGTGCACAGAGCCATAGGTAGATGAGTAGAGTGATAAGCTAATTAACCTGATTTCCTGTCCTTGTTATATCCCCTAATAAATCAGATCTGCTTGTTTTAGCAAAGTTATACTACCTGAGGTATTTGTCTATGTTAAAGTACTGTACCGTGATTGTTGCACTGTATCTTATTTCACAGGAGGTCCCAGTGCCGGAACCAGTCCTGGGGTAGTGTATACTGTAAAGGAAATTTGATATATTGTGTGGGCCACTAGTGGGAAGAAAGGGGGTTGCAGTGTCCCAGAGGGCTGTGACCAAGTTAGTTTAACTATTGTAAACCCTGACCTCTGGGTGGAGGCACCCGCCATTGATCCAGGCCCCTCAACCTGTTGGTGGCAAATCAGGCAGGGGTAGTAGCCCCTGGGATAGCGCCATCTAGGGGTTACATCTTGGAGGCTCACCGCTGGGATTGTGTGTCCTCTAGTGGCCATATTTACGAACCACTGTTAAGAAAAAATGGGTACCCGCTGAAGTGGCTGTGCACCGCTGGTGGAGGGTGTACTGGGGAGGAGATCAATTTCAAAATGCTATGCTTATCCTGGACATCCCCCTGGGTATCAATATGGACACTGTGCAGGGAGTACTTTCCAAGGTGGAAGGTTTACAAAACCCTGTGGTGGTGGGTCGGCATGCTAATCTGCTCACCCACACTTTCCTGGCCGTAGTAGAGTTTAAGGATCCCATAGATAGCTCCAAAGTGCCACAGACCATTACCCCAGAGGGAGCCCTCACTGCTTGGAGAGTGATAACTAAGGACAGTAAAGACCCGGGGGGGGGAATGAGCCCCCACCACTATCTGAAACTTTTGAGGAGAAATTTGCTAAATGGTTGCTGGGGGAAGGGAAAACTGTGGAGGACTTGAAGAAACTATTTTTGCCACCTGGGGTGTTCCTCCCCAACACCTTCTCCCGCCCAGTGCCCGGGATGGTGGCTGAACCAATGCAGACTCCAATTTCTGCATCTGCCATTAGTCACGACTCTTACCAAGGTTGAGGATCTTCTCTGGCACCTCCCACCCCCAAGGGAGGGATGACTGGGAGACCTGGATAGATTATGTTGCCCCCAAGTGCTAGAATGGCAATGCTCGGAAGTCAAAGCGAAAGAGATTTAGTGAGAGCCTCCGAGGTCCTGCCCTGGCTACCATTCGTGCTAAACGGGCCAGTAACCCTGAAGTGACTGCACAGGCCTATCTTGAGGCCCTGGAGAATGTGTATGGGAGCCCTGATTCTGATGAGGACCTATGGTGGAGAGTAAGAGATGCACAACAGTACCAAGGGAGTTGTTGTCTGTGTATGTATCTCGGCTGGAAAAATTGTTGCAAGAATGCCTCAGAAAAGGTAGTTTGCCAGCGATTGAACTGGACGAACCAGGCTGGACAGGATCCTTAAGTCTGCCCCTCTCAGAACTGCTGTTGCTTCAGTTACGCCTGGCAGATCGACTGAATCCCCACCCTCCTATGATGAGTTAATGAGAGAAATTGAGGAGTTGAGAAAGACGACCTCGGAGGGACCTGCACCAATAGCTGCGCTATGACCCGAGTGACTGAGGGTGACCCATCAAGTGAAGTTCAGGGGCAGAGGTTGGCAGTAAATGAGTGCTCTGGCAAGGAAAAAGATATGCCACAATGGGGCAACTGTTGAGAGAGATCCGGAATTCAAAACAGTCCCTTTATGAAGGCCACGCCTGCAAGCACGGGCCCCTGACCTATATCCGACTGCATCTGCTATGGGGTGGGGTACCCACCCATGTATCTCCTGCTGATAACAGCTCCAAACTCAATTCCTTGACCATGGAAGTGGAGAAACTGACGAGATGTCTCCAAATGCTTATCACGCCGCAGACAGAGATGGCACCAAGGTTTCAGTTAGTAATACCCCCGCCTGGCTCCCAGTGTGGCGCCGGCCAGCTCAAACTCCAGAAAGTATGTTTTGCTATAATTGTGGGAAGGATGGGCACATGAAAAGAGAATGCCGGTCCCCAAAAGACACTGACAAAGTTGCATATAGGCTACAAGGAGAGCTTCGAGAACAAATCAGTGGTTAAGAGGTACCTAAATGATCCCAGTGAGGGCACCAAAATGCTAATTCACGCCCTTTGTAGCAAGGTCAGTTGCCCAGGCCCCCTACCACCTCTCCAGATTGGTCCAGAATAGTGGTCCTCCATGGAGACCACTGTAAAGGTGAATGGAGTGTCTACAAGAGCTGTATTAGACAGTGGCTCCCAAGTGACAATTATGTTCCAAGATTGGTATCAGAAGCATTTGTCAGACGCACTTACAGCCATTAGAAGGACTGCATGTATGGGTTAAGTGAGAAGGCCTACTCCTATTCCGGTATATCCGAATTTGGCTGTCTTTCCCCACCTCCTGGTGGCTGGAGTGGCCGAACAAGTAGAGACCCTAGCCTTAGTGTGTCCCCCACTGGACTGTATGATGGTGTCCCTTTGTTGATTGGAACAAATGCTCATATGTTCGGAAGGCTGGACAGTTGTGTTAATGAAAACAGGGGTCAAAGACTAGTAGAGCTTTAAGAGTTCCGGCTTTAATTAAGAAGGCCTATGAGGCACAGAGAGATGCTGAAAAATAGAACCAGAGGAACCGGTCGAATTGTATGGAAGAAGGATCCTGAGTCTCTGATCCTGGCGCCAAATGCCCAGTGTACCTTACAGGGAGAGGTCCGTATCAGAAAGGATGTTAAGAATAAAATATTAATGTTGGATGCACCAGGCGATGGAAAATTGCCAGAGGGACTGCTGGTCAAGCCTAGTATTTTGCCCGCTAGAGCCCATGCTTATGCCAGAAGGGTAATGGTCCAAGTTCATAATGTGTCTGAAAGAGACATTCGAGTAAATAGAGGTTGCATCCTGGCTAATGTGCATTGTGCAGACACTGCAGTGCTACCCAGCAGCAAGAGTTCAAGGAAGAATGACAGAGTAGCGCCTGACTTGTTTGATTTCGCGACTCAGCTGCCAGCTGAATGGAAAGTGAGGATCAGTGAGAAGCTTGCCCAGAGAGACCAGGTGTTTTCTTTAAAGGAATGGGACGAGGATGCGGCAAGGAGCTGAGGACAATATCCGCTGCATGACGAAAGACCATTTCGTGGAGAGGTCTCACGCCTGGCACCTGCTGACATAGATGATGTGAGACGGCATCTGAAGAGATGTTAGCTGCTGGTGTAATACAAGAATCTAGAAGCCCTTATGCTTCCCCATTGTGGTAGTGAGGAAAAGAATGGAACAGTAAGGATGTGTGTGGATTATCACCTTAAACCGCGGACTATCCCTGATCAGTACACAATGCCCGTATTCAGGATGCTTTGGACTGCCTAAACGGAGCAGGTAGTTCTCTGTGCTGGATCTCCGCAGTGGGTACTACCAGATCCCGATGGCCCCAGAGGACTGTGAAAGACAGCCTTTATCTGTCCGCTTGGTTTATGAATTCATGAGGATGCCTCAAGGGATTTCAGGTGCCCCAGCCACTTTTCAACGATTGATGGAGCGTGCAGTGGGGACATGAACTTACTAGAGTGCCTGGTATACCTAGATGATGTTATTGTGTTTGGCAGCTCACTGGAGGAACATGAGAGCAGATTATTTAAGGTATTGGACCGACTGGAGGACTTTGGCCTTAAACTGTCCATTGATAAGTGTCAATTCTTTCAAACATCAGTAAAGTATGTGGGACACATAGTATCCACCGAGGGAATAGAGACCGACCCAAGTAAAGTTGAGGCCTTGACCACCTGGCCACAGCCCAAAAATCTAAAAGAACTGCAAAGTTTCCTGGGATTCTGTGGTTATTATCGGCGTTTCATCAAGGACTATTCAAGAGTGATCCGCCTTTTACTTAACCTTACTCAAGGGTATCCCCCAACCCACAAAAAATACAAAAAGTCAGCGTCCCTCAAGACTGAAAGAGTGTATTTCATCCGAGTGAAGTTTTGGGGCCCGCTGGACTCTGATTGTGAGACTGCTTTTCATGAGATCATTTATCAACTTACCCATGCTCCAGTGCTGGCCTATGCCGATCCAAGAAAACCTTATGTCCTGCACACTGATGCTAGCTTGCAAGGGTTGGGGGCTGTTTGTACCAAGAGCATGAGAATGGCCTGAGACCAGTGGCCTTTGCCAGTAGAAGTCTGACCCCATCCGAAAAGAACTATCCTACATAAGTTAGAGTTTCTAGCTTTGAAGTGGGCTATTGTTGACCAATTCCATGAGTACTTGTATGGGGCTAAAATACTAGTAAAAACTGACAATAATCCTTTAACCTATGTGCAGACCTCAGCTAAGTTGGATGCCACTGGCCATAGGTGGCTTTCTGCATTATCTACATACGACTATGCCTCGAATACCGAGCAGGTCTGAACCACATAGATGCTGATGCTCTCCAGGAGGCCTGTTCCCCAGAATGATTGGGTCCGATTGGCAGAACCTGACATTGGGCACTCTGCCGGAAGTTTGACAGGAGGAACAAATGTCCACGGACGCAGTGGACTGCATGGTGGATTGCTTGGGACCCTCTGAGAATTGCATACCTGCTGCTTATTGCCACTTTTCTGCAATAGACATTGGTGCACTGCCTCAGCTGGACAATGACAGTATTCGTGGGCTCAACTCGCGATCCCATGATCAAAGCAGCTTTAGAAGCCCTCTATGCAGGAAAAGATGTGTCCAAATTACGCCCACTGATTTGAGAACTGCACTGTTATACAAAGAAGGTCCTAAATTGAAACTGATCAATAAACTGTATACAGAGAAACAGCAGACAGAGGGGACAAGTAGACAAACAACAACTAGTGCTGCCCACTGCCTTCGAGACTCAGTATTGAGGTCCTTGCACAACCACATGGGGCACCTTGGTATAGACAGAACACTTGACTTGGTGAGATCCAGATTCTATTGGCCTAAGATGGGGGCTGATGTGGAGCAACAATTCGAACTTGTAGTCGCTGCTTACAGAGGAAAGCTTTGCCCCAGAGGGCTGCCCCTTGTTAACATAACCACCAGTGCACCCATGGAGCTGGTCTGTATTGATTTTCTAAGTTTGGAGTCAGATCATAGAAATATCAGTAATGTGCTGGTGGTCACTGACCATTTTCACGAGATATGCCCAAGCTTTCCCCACCAAAGACCAGAAAGCATCCACTGTAGCCAAAGTACTTGTAGAAAACTTTTGTTCACTATGGGCTCCACAAAGAATCCATTCTGATCAAGGGAGAGACTTTGAGAGTCGCCTGATCAAAGAGATGCTTTCTCTGTGGGGAGTGCGAAAGTCCAGAACCACTCCTTACCACCCTAGGGGACCCACAGCCTGAACGCTTCAACCGCACTTTGCTAGATATGCTAGGCACCCTGCACCCAAAGGACAAGACTAGATGGAGCCAACAAATTAGCACCCTGGTACATGCTTATAACTGCACCAAAAGTGATGCCACTGGGTCTCCCCCACCGCCTGATGTTTGGAAGAGAAGCTCGACTACCAGTAGATGTGTGTTTTGGGGTCTCTCCTGATGGGGTTCAAGCTGACAACTATTTACAGTATGTGCAAAAGTTAAAGGCCCAGCTAACTCATGCACTAACTGGCTCAAACCATGGCTGCCAAAAGAAATCTGGCCAACAAAGAAAGGTATGATAAAAGGTGAAAGCACAGGAACTCCAGGAGGGAGATCGGTATTACTAAGAAATCTGGGACTGCATGGCAAACACAAGATTGCTGACAGATGGCACCATCTCCTCACATTGTAGTGGGCAAACTAGATGATCTGCCAGTGTACAAAGTAAGGCCTGAGAACAATTCAAAGATATAAAACAATGCATAGAAATCATTTACTGCCCATTGGACAAATCCTGATCGAGTCTGAGCCCCAGAAGATGCCCCCTCTGGACCAGTGACTAGAGCTGCTGCTAAGAAAAGATCAAGGAAGTCTGCACCTACAGAAGCAGAGCTAAAGTGTTCCCCTGCACAAGTCCCAGTTGAGCATGACTGTCAGTCCATATCAGGAGAAAGTGAGAGTGACTTTGAATACTATCCTTCTTACGAACTGAGTCAATTGTTTCGGGGCAATCCCCTAGTCAATACTGGAGACAAAGCTGGGCCTTCTGGACTGTCTAAGCCCCCAGCTTCGTCCCTGGAGCCAATGCTCCCAGAAAGTGAAGTGCAAAGCATCAGATCAGATGAAATGGAATCATTGTGCATGTTGAACTGTTTGAGCTTTCAGGGGAGGAAAATGATGGATTGGGTCAGACTGGTGATACACCAGAACAAGAAGAGTATTTTGAGTGCCCTGACAGTCCACTGCCAGTGTCTGAAAGCTCTCCGTGCGAGCCAAATGTTGTGGACTCAGAAACTGTAACTCCTGGAGCTGAAAGTGCTCCAAGTTCTAGCTCTCTACCCCATGGAGACTCCCTGACAAGTGAGGACAATGCTGAAAATGAGGCTCAGAGTGCAGAGACTGTAACAGTTCCCCTAGAAAGACTGGTCGAGCTGTAAAGCCTGTGGTGCACCTCAGTTATGATTCACTTGGGAGGCCTGTGGACTTGCCTCACAATGTTGTCCATAAAGGACTGTATGTGTCCCCGAGCTCATTGCCCAAACTGACGTCAGTGCTAACTCAAGTTACTTGTGTTGCTCTCTATGATGGTGCCTTTGCCCCATCCAGCCCCAAGGTACTAATAGAAGGCCCTCTTTCTGGTTTCATGTACAAGAGGTAATAACTTGAGTTATGGTACAATGTGTATGTAATACTGTGTAAAGAGTGACGACTGCAATGTTTCAGAAATGTGTTCTTGGTAAAATGATATATTGACTGATGATTACATGTGTGAGCCTAATGCAAATGTATATGGTTGCAGTTAAAACTTATGGGTACTTGCTTGACGCGACGCCAAGCTTTCCCAGGCTAGGAAGGGTGTAACCCTCTGCAAATGGGGGTTCCCAAAAGACTTCCAGGAGCTTGCTTGAATGCTCCAAGCCTGAATGGTGTTTGGCATTTAAGCCATTTATCAGTGAGTGTTTTAGAGCCTCTGGTACTGTCTCTTTAAGAGCTGTCTGCTTGCAGACATAATTAGTTTGTATGGGGGGACTGTGTGCTTCTCTGTTTGAGTACCACTCGAGCTGCTGCCAATTCACTCTATTTTTGCAGTCACTAGAGTGCAAAGGAACCTATCTGAAAGATGTAACTGTTTGCCAGAAATCATGTAGAGTAATAATGAAAATACAGTTTGTCTAACCTGCTTTTTGCAGTCAGAACTGTCTGCCTAGTTCCCCATTCTGGTTTTGAACCGCTGAACTGGACCAATCAGTGTGGGGTAAGCTAGCTCTAAAATGGTGCCTTGGACTAATCAGAACTTGGACTCATAATCTGAGCCAGCCACAAGAGGATTGCATGGGCAGTGACTCTGGGAGATGTAGTTTAGACTTAGGCGCTTTTTGGACCAACAGCAGCAGTCTATTGTGAGTGACAGCCAATCCAGTCAAGAACTGGGAGGAACTCATAGAAGTGCCCGGTTTTGTCTGTTGAAGTTTTCAGTTGAGCTCTGACAGTGAAGAAGGAAGGAGCCCTGTGCTTTTTTCAGTGTGCAGTTTAGTCGGAAGCGTGTGTAAGGCCCAGAGTTCCGGTCTGCAGCTTGTGTAACTGCTTGTTAGGACTGAATCCGTCCTGTGAAGAGAATCAAAGGATATCTGAAGAGTAGAAACCAGGCTCACCCTGTAGAAGACTGGAGAAATAGCAGAATTGCACTCAGTCTGTCAGGAACTGAATCTGCTGTGTGTTCTCCCGGTATTGTGCAGTAATTGCGATCGATAGAGAAGCAGCCTGCCTGGTATAGTACTTTCTGTTTTACCATATAAATGTGAGAAGTCTCTTGAGCTCAAGAGTAGCCCTGCTGACATTGATGGACCCTATCTTGTTTGGAGGTCGTGAGTACTAATTCAGGTCGCTCCTGTTGAATTGCCAAATGGAATTACTGTACTGCTGACTGTTTAACTAATTTTTCTGAGTGAAAGGGCCCCTACCAGCTGCCACGGGTTTGACTAGCCACTAGGGCTTGGGTACCTAGGACAGTAACTGATAGGGATAGGCCTGTGCACAGAGCCATAGGTAGATGAGTAGAGTGATAAGCTAATTAACCTGATTTCCCCCTGTCCTTGTTATATCCCCCTAAATAAATCAGATCTGCTTGTTTTAGCAAAGTTATACTGCCCGAGGTATTTGTCTATGTTAAAGTACTGTACTGTGATTGTTGCACTGCATCTTATTTCACAGGAGGTCCCAGTGCCGGAACCAGTCCTGGGGGTAAGTGTATACTGTAAAGGAAATTCTGATATATTGTGTGGGCCACTAGTGGGAAGAAAGGGGGGTTGCAGTGTCCCAGAGGGCTGTGACCAAGTTAGTTTAACTATTGTAAACCCTGACCTCTGGGTGGAGGCACCCGCCATTGGATCCAGGCCCCTCAACCTGTTGGTGGCAAATCAGGCAGGGGTAGTAGCCCCTGGGATAGCGCCATCTAGGGGTTACATCAATAAATAAAATAAATAAATATCTGATGTATTTTTATATTTTCTGTTTGCTAATTAGAAGATTGTCCACCTGGTAGTACTGGGGTGATGTGTGAGGCAGCACTCTTTTTGGAGGCAAAAAAAAAAGTCAGTTCTGTTCCTTCTACTACATCGTCAGAAATAAGATGACCAAACACCTTGAGGCACCACAATGCTTTCAGCTTGAGCAGTGATATTCACAAGCTACCAATCAAAATACAGGAAATTGTGACATCACTAGTAACCAGGAAGAGCCAGTCGCTACTGTTTCATGTGAAAGTGAAACCTGGCAGTGAGAAATGGTTCCCACTGGTTACTAGTGATGTCTTAGTCAGTGTAATCTTAATGCTGATGTAGTGGGAGGAACTAAACTGTACTTTTTATGTTTGCTCATGCACATGCACAAGAAACATTACGTGGCAGCTTAGGAGAGAAGCGGGTTTTTAGAGGTGCGGCACTGTGGCGACCAATGTGCATTTTGGGACTTGGCCCTCTTTCCCCAATGCAGAGGAATGCTGCTGCTCACACTAATTCAGCAAGTGTGCCACCAACTTGAAACGAATTCGCTGCTGCCATGAGGAAGTGACCCGTCATTGCAGGGCAGTGCCTTGCCTGGTGTAACATTTCAATACACATGGTGGCGGCTGTTGCCGTCTGCCTTATAGTCCCCATGAAAGCCAACGAGGGTGCCCAATCCCACTGTCAGCATGTCCCCTTCCCAGTTCATTTGCTGACAGGGGAGCCCACTACCGTCAGCATAATGTCCCCCGCACATTTTGTTTGCGAAGGGGGGGTTCTCAATCCCCCTCGGCATTATGTCTACCCCACACACACACACACACAGACCCTTTTGTATTTGCCAACTGGGTGCTCAGTCCCCGTCAGCTCCAGTCCCCCCCAAAACATGCAGGAGCCCACTCCAGCATACCAAATCTACCTGTAAAAAAACCAAACCTTCCTGTGATTTTTTTAATTTATTTTTTTACCTGAAAAGTAGAAAACGGTCCCTTGCTGTCGGTGGCCACCTCCCCCAACCCACCCACCCTCTGTGCACCCCACCTCCCGCACCCCTCTCACCCCATACTTACCTCGAGCCGCTATGATCTTCGGTGAACTGGGAACACGTCCACACTCTTAAAAAGCTGACAGTGAACTGAAGAAATGCCGATAAGCTTTATAATGGCATAAATGTTTTTTTTTTTTTCCAACAGGTGGATATCTTGGCTATTTTTGCAAAATTTGGCACCAAATTTTCAACATGAGGTTCTTGGGACCCCACCTCATGAATTCAGTTACTGTCATGTCGTTATTCGGTCCCAAAAGGTGATTTCCTGGTCACTGGTCAGAATCACCTTTCTGGGCTGAGTAATGAAGCAACAGTGTTATTGTTCAAGAGGTGGGCTCTCAAAAAGCCTATGTTACAAATTTGGCGAACAAATTCAAAAATATGACTGTGTTACAAGCGTGCATTGCGCAGTTTCTACGTACGCTCATAACTTCAAGAATTTTTAATATTTTCACTCCAGATTTTCAGCATTGCCATTTTTTCACACCTCCTTATAAACAGTACAGCTGTCACTTTTCACATGCTGCCTGAAATATGTTTTCGCACATGTGGCACACAATGACGCGGTTGCTGTGAGAAATCAGTGTCTGGGACAGATTAAGAAAATCACAGTGACACTGTTCATGAGTGGAGGTCCCAAAATGCTTATGTTGAAAATTTGGTGAAGACATTTCACAAAATGATTGTGTTATGAGCGTGCATTGCGCAGTTTCCACACACACACTTGTAACTTCGAGAATTCTTAACATTTTCACTCCAGATTTTCAACATTGGCATTTTTCCACACCTCCTTATGAACAGTACAGCTGTCATTTTTCACATTTGGGCCAAAATGTGTTTTCACACATCTGGCACAGAATGGTGCACTCGCTGTGGGAAATCAATGTTCAGGACAAATTAACAAAATGACAGTGACACTGTTTATGAGCGGGGTCCTAAAATGCCTATGTTGAAAATTTGGTGACAAACATCCATAAAATGATTATGTTACGAGTGTGCATTGTGCAGTTTCCACGCACACTCATAACTTCAAGAATTTGTAATATTTTCACTCCAGATCTGCAACATTGCCATTTTTGCACACCTCCTTATGAACAGTACAGCTGTCATTTTTTCACACCCTGACCGAAACATGTTTTCGCACATCTGGTGCACAATCGCTATGGGAAATCAATGTTTGGGACAGATTAAGAAAATCATAGTGACACTGTTCATGAGCAGAGGTCACAAAATGCTTATGTTGAAAATTTGGTGAAATAGTTCCACAAAATGGCTGTTACAAGTGTGCATTGTGCAGTTTCCACAAACACTCGTAAGTTGGAGAATTTTTAATATTTTCACTCCAGATTTTCAACATTGCCATGTCTTCACACCTCCCTATGAATGCTATAGCTGTCATTTTTCACATCCTGCCCAGACTGTTTTCACACTTATGGTGCAGAATGGCACAGTTGCTGTGGGAAATCACCATTTGAGACAGATTAACAAAATTACAGTGCCACTGTTCATGAGCAGAGGTCCCAAATGCTTTCATGAGGTGGAGGTCACAGAAAGACCATGTTGAAAATTTGTAGTGCAAATACAAACAAACGCCCGGGGCATTAGTGTTTCTAACCATAACATCCCACTCTGTACAGACTGACAGGCATCAGGGGTGTGCCTTCGGATTGCTGGCTGTAATGCTCATCCCATTCCACCCCCAACCTGCAGCCAGTGACAGACATCGGGATGTGCCTAGGACTCTTCGGCCCCAGAGTTCACCTCATTCTCCTATACTGCAACAATTTCAGCGTATGTCCTTATGGAATGGGGTGACTGTAAAGCCAAACACCCCAAGGCACACCTCAACACTTGTCTGTGTCTGCAGGTGAGGTGAAATGGCATGAGTGTTATGCATGACAACCCAAAGGCATACTCCAATGCCTGTCCATCTCTGCAGGGTGGAAGTGGGGTTGGCATGAAGCTCAATGTCTTTGTAAGTGACATTGCTGAGGAACTGGAAGGAAAAGTATGTCTCTTTGCAGACGACACAAAGATCTGCAACAGGGTTGATACACAAGATGGAGTGGAAAGGATGAGAGGGGACTTGGCAAGGTTGGAGGAATGGTCAGATGTATGGCAGCTTAGATTCAATGCAAAGAAATGCAAGGTAATGCACCTGGGAAGCAAAAACCCAGGGGAAGAGTACACAATGGTGGGTGAAATACTGACAACAATAAAAATGGAAAGGGACCTGGGGGTAATTATATCAGCTGACCTAAAGGTGGGCAAGCAATGTGAGAAGGCAGTAAGAAAGGCTGAGGGGATACTGGGATGCACAGGGAGAGGCATCAACAGTAGAAAACAGGAAGTTGTTATCCCTCTCGGGGGACTCGCTTAACTTTTTTTTGCACTGGTCCACCCAGGAAAGTGATGGTTCCGATGCACTGGCCCCCTAGGGATTGCATTAGGCCCAAGAGTAACATTTAAATTTTATGAAATAAAGCACACAGTGACAAAGTTAGATGTTTGAATAGTATTTTTTACCGTTTGTTACTTATTTCTCTGTTTCCATATTTCCAAGTTTCACTTAAAAAAAGAAGTAACAAACAGTAAAGAAAATATATATATTCAAACATTTAACTGTCACTGTGGTACTTTTCGTGTAATACAGTGAGTGCCAAGTCAAACAGGTCAGAGGGCCATATTTCAGAGATTTATTGATATCTTCATTCTAGTTTACTTTAAAAAAGGAGTTCAGCATCTGGCCCCCCCACCCCACCTGAATTTCAGCGCATAACTCCTAAGGTCTGAAAGATTAACCCACACATTCACAAGAATATCCAGGTATAAGATTAATCCCCCAAATCCCAGGAAAAACTTTGCAACAAAGCAGTTAAATAAGTTAGAAGCATCTTCTCGAACAGCAACATTCGAATTACAGTGAGAAATTTGCAAGGCATATGACAGAGTTGAAATACACCGTATAAATTGACTGCAGAGAACTTCTCTCTATTTCAATCTATTCTGAAGGGCTCCACTATACACCTTGTTGTATCTTTAAGCTATGCCATTTCACTCAAATGATTCACACACTCGACAACAGCTGCAGTGTCTATTTTATATAAGCTTGTCTTGTTGTGATCACTTCAGCACTCCCAGCAGTAACTTTATTATTTACCCTGCCATCCTACTCGATGCCACAGATCCAAACCACAATCTGTTACCCTGCTCAAATCATAACCTGTTGCCGCCTCCCACCCCCTCCCTTTGTGCCTTCATGTCCCATCCCAGCACTCACGAGTCCCGGTTACAACAGAAGCACCACTGTGCTTAAAAAAAGAAAAATTAATGCATACTGTTTCAGAGCTCACTTTCAGCAAGTTCAGCAGCCACTTTGACAGTTTGGCTGATGGTGGGATAGCATTGCTGGTGCACACTCACACTTTCTTTCCCAGCCTGGTGGATGCCTGTAAACAATTTGGGCCCCCTACCTATCTGTTATCCCTCCCTGGATCCATCTGTGTTGGTCGGGTGGGTCTCCCCTTGATCCCAAAACTGCTCCTCCTTTCTGCTGGTGCAGAGGAGTTTGTTGAGTCGACTAAATAATGTAGTGTACTACAGGCAGTTCTGCATGCAAATCCTGCCAGCCACATTATTCCCAATCTGACCGCCACTCCAAAACTACCCACTCAACTTGCTGTGGTAGGAGGAGGAACTGTCTAAGGAACCAATTGGTGCTGACCACTGGATGTCTAGAGGAGGAAACAATTTTACGTGAGATCGCAAATGCTAGCATAAGGTTAAAAAAACTGGAAATTCATTTTCTTTGCGAGTCTCTTAAAGGGACATTACCCAAATACTGGTTAGATTGCACTAGCCAAACCGGGAAAGTCGGGAGACGATTGCACTGGCCCGAGGCAGTTTGCACTATGCCCCGGGCCAGTAAAATAATGTTAAGATTGACCCCTGCCACTGTACAGACAGTTGGTGAGACCCCATCTGGAGTACTGTGTGCGGTTATGGAGATCTCATCTCTGCAAAGACATAGACAGAGTGAAGGCTGTCCAGAGGAGGACAACCAAAATGGTGCAGGGTCTGCACCAGAAGACATATGAAGAGAGAGACTAAAGGAGCTTAATATGTATACCCTTGAGGAAAGAAGGGAGAGGGGGGACATGATAGAAACTTTCAAGTACCTCAAGGAATCAACAAAGTCCAAGAGGGTAGTATCTTTCAGAAAAAGATGTGCAAGAACAAGGGGCACAATTTGAAGATAGAGGGGGATGGCTCAGAGGCAATGTGAGGAAGTATTTTTCATGGAGAGGTTGTGGATGCATGGAACAGCCTTCCTGAGGAGGTCGTGGAGTCAAGAACAGTGGGGGAATTCAAGAATGCATGGGACAGACATAAGGCAATTCTAGTTGGGGGCAGGAGGAAGTAGGCTGTTGGTTAACTAGGATCTACAGCTTATCCGTTAGGTAGGAAAATGGGCAGACTAGGTGGGCCAAGCAATCCTTATCTGCCGACAAATTCTGTGTTTCTTTGTAATACATCACTGCCATTCCTATTCTGCATCCAACTCCTGCCCTTCCAATGCTAATACCAGCAAGCAAACATTCGGCATTGACAAATGCTTGTTTTTTTGCCTCCAGACAGAGTGCTGCTCTAGACATTACCACAGAACTGCCAGGTGGAAAATCTTCTAATTAGCAAACAGAAAAGAAAAAATGCTTGAGATATAAGAAGTGATAGCTGACTACATCTGAAAGCTACAATTAATTGCAGACAGTTTCCAAGCAGTACACTAGCTCTTTAAGAAAGGCGGGGAAATCCAACAATGAACAAGATCCCCTAGTTGACTGTCTGCCCACAAACAGACAGACATCGGCCCCTAATCCAACTAAGTATAACCTGTTCTGCAGGGGAAAGGGAATCAATATAGAGGTTCCATTGCTGCTCAGGACTGTCTGTCCAACCCTTAAGGTCATATGTCAGGATTTCCAGCTGAGGCATGTTAAAAAGCAAGTCCTTTCACATTGGGATTGTAGGACGAGCATGCAAAACCCAGATGTTCTGTATACATCTTCTGGCAGTGATTTGCATTATTCTTGAAGACAGAGGGGGGGGACGGCTTAAGGGCAATGTGAGGAAGTATTTTTCACAGAGATGGTGGTGGACGCATGGAACGGCCTTCCTGTGGAGGTCGTGGGGTCAA
The DNA here is from genome assembly GCA_016271365.2 of Neoceratodus forsteri. Lineage (NCBI taxonomy): Eukaryota > Metazoa > Chordata > Ceratodontiformes > Ceratodontidae > Neoceratodus > Neoceratodus forsteri. Next base: position 260,586,796 of record CM057452.1, on the reverse strand, counting down.
AAACAGTGGGAGAATTCAATAATGCATGGGACAGACATAAGGAAATTCTTATGGGGGTTAGGAAGAAATAGGCTGTTAGTTAACTATGACCTGCAGCTTATCCAGTAGGTGGGGAAATGGGCAGACTAGGTGGGCCAAGTGGTCCTTACTTGCCGTCAAAGTCTATGGTTCTATGTTTCTAACTGTCCTGCGGTAAAACTCCTATTCCTCCTTACCTCTGGTCACCACTCCATTAGCATAGTCCAAGGTTCTACAACCATACTAATCTGCATTGTCTGAAGATGCACTGTACAACCCTCACTCACAGAGGCTGAAGCTCCTGGCACTGCCAAAAGTAGTGCAAGTACATACCTCTCTCCACATCACAGTTGCGACACAATGGTGAGACCCCTGGTTAAACCTACCGTATTTACCACCGCCCGGGGGAGATATAATCGGTGCAAAAATCTTATAGTGGGCTTCTTTATATTGATTATATACAGCAAGCCCCATATGCGATTCGTATAGATCTCTCTGTGCTTTCTCCAGAATATCACAATCCAAATTGCGTTCCCATTGGACCTTAGCTTTTACTGACTGGTCAGGCATCATCTCTCTGAGACAACTATAGATCCTAGTCAGTATCCACCCCAGGGTTAACCTCTGCTTGCAGGATGCTACTTTCCAAATTATGAAGCAGACGTCCCACGGGTGGAGGTGGACCACTCCCCAAACCTAGTTCCTGACTTGAAAATATCCGAATAGATGCGAGTGCAGGCTCTCCAGCTCTCTCACCACTTCCTGAAAAGACTTAAGCCCCTGGGAGCAGAATACATCTCCCAGATACTGGATACCCCCTACTTCCCACAACTGACAGCCTGGGTCCTCCAGACCGGGGAGGAATTCTGGGCAGGAGGAGATGGGGCCAGCAGGGTCCTTCTCTTCTCATCCCCCAACAGCCAACACGCTCTCTCCCAGGCCTCTAGAAGTTTTTTGACCAACATGTTCCTGAGTTCCCCTGATCTGTATGCCCTCAGTCCTCTGGGGTTCAGGGAGGAATTCTGGGCTAGAGGAGATGGGGCCAGCCTGGTCTGTTTCTTCTCATCCCTCAACAGCCAACACATTATCTCCCAGGTCTCTAGAGGTTTTTTAACCAACATGTTCCTGGGTTCCCCATTTTGATTGCCCTCAGTCCTCTGGGGTTCAGGTAGGCAGTGAGTTTGTGTTCCCTCTCCACGATGTCCAATGTGCACCCTTTTGCTCCCTCACCCAATCTACAAAAAGCCTAGCTTGTGTTGCCAAATGGTACAACCCAAAATTAGGGGAGCGTAGGCCCTCTTTTGCTGTAGTATCTTTAAGTCTTTGCAGGCTAATCCTAGGTCATTTTCACTGCCAGATGAACTGAGTACAACTCCACCTAAAATTTGAAGATCCTTGTTATGAACTCCTATTGGGAGCATCTAGATCGATACAGGAGCCTCGGTAAAACATTCCTTTTCATAAAGTTTATCCTACTCAACCGGGAAATTGGTAGTCCATGCCATCTCTGTAAGTCTCCTAGGATTTTATGACGGAGGGGTGCTTATACAGTGACATCAGAGTTTTCCCCACCTGAATACCCAAGTATTTAATATGGGAAGTTACTAGTCAGTATGGAACTCAATCTAGGCCTCTAGCGTCAACACTTCCAAAACATAACAACTCAGATTTCTCACAGTTAATTTTGTATCCCAAAAATGCAGAGAACTCCTCTGCAAGGGCAGTCAATGATGGAAGTGACATCATGGACTGTGTCATGTACAAAAGAACATCATCTGCATATAGAGATCTCTTGGCCCAAGCCCCCTGCACCCCCTTGATCTCCTCTGCATCACTGAATGCCTCCGCCAAAGGTTCAATCACCAACGTTAATAACATAGGTGACAGAGGGCACCCATACTGTATGTCTCAGTTCAAACGAAACACCTTGGTGGTTTTGCCATTCATCAAGATATTTGTCCTGGAATCATTATACAGCAGCCTAACATATTCTATATACTGTTCCCCAGTCTGAAACGTTCCAAAACTTGAAATAGATATCCTGAGTCTACCCTATCAAAGGCTTTTCAGTATTCAGGGAGAGCAGGAATGCTTCCCCCAGCCGCCGAGCCATCACTTCCACCACAACCAGCAATCTGCAGACATTATGATATGAATGCCTATTCTTAACAAATCCTGTCTGGCCATCTTTCACGCAAAGCAGAAAGACCTCCTCCAACCTCTTTGCTAGTGCCTTGCCCAATGACTTAACACTGCTATTCAGGAGGGAGACAGACCTATAAGATGAACACTGTGTGAGATAACCACCATCCTTCTGTATAACAGTAACAGTGGCTAATTCACAGGAGGGTAGAAGCCCACCTTCTTCCCCTGCTTTTTCAAACAGGTTGAGTATACGGGCCGAGACTGTTGGGCCCAGCTATTGGGTTGATGATACAGTGGAGAGAAATACAGACAGCTATGTCAGCTGCCAGACAGAGTGTTGTTCTACACATTACATCTACTAACATCAGGTAAACAATCTTCCAAAGGGAGAAGAAAAAGTACCTCAGATATAAAAGGTAATGGCTGACTGCTTTTAAAAACTAACAGTTTTAGATAGTACACTAGCTCCTTAAGTGTAAGTAGTTTTCATTTATTTTTCAGGAAGTACCCCCACCCTAGTCGAGTCTTCACAATTTAGTAAATGTATCTGTCTGAATGGCCACTTCTTTGATGTAATATTCCCCCTTGATTATATCCATGAGCACTGTTCTTGCAGATATAGATTTTTTTGTAATAAAAAAAGCTGTTGTACGTATCCTGAGGATTACACAGAAACTTGACAGCAGAAAAGGACCACACCAGCCCATCTTGTCTGCTCCTTACATCCTCCCCCGCTCTCCACCACCACTCTACTAATTCCGGATCTTCATCCCACCTCCCAACCCCACATGGTTGTCCCATACCCTCTTGAACCCCTCCACGATTTCGGCTCCTACCACCTCCTCTGACAGCCTGTTCCAGACCTCCACCACCCTCTCCGTGAAGAACTGCCCTCTGACATTGCCTTTGTATTTCCCACCTTCTATTCTAAGGCCATGTCCCCTCGTGTTTGCTCCTTCCTTCTTTCTGAACAAGCTCCCCTCCTTTACCCTATTAATCCCCTTCAAGTACTTAAAAGTTTCAATCATGTCCCCCCTCTTCCTCCTGGTCTCCAGTGGGTACAGAGTTAGCTCTAGAACAGTTTCACTAAACACCAAGTAGTAGTAAATCATTTTTGTTCAATCAAATGAATCAGGATGGACTCCATTGAGCACAGCTCATTTTCAATGAGGTCATATTGCATGTAGTTACATAGTTCAAACAGTACAAAATGTTACAGTATTAAAAAAAACTTAGTTTCATAGATATACAAAATTACAGTTAATAAATAACTATACAGACTTTCACAAAGAAAGACAAGAAAAAATTACCGCAATAATCTTCTTTCTTCCAAGGGGTCCTTTAGAATCAGTAACTACAGCAGTTAGCTGGCTAGGTGCAACTGCCCCAGAGGTATGCCTTTAAGAGAATTATAATGAGCTAGGCCATCAGCCAATCAAAACACAGGAGGGGAGTGCACTGAGTGACAGCAGCCTGAAGGGTTCCAGAATTTTTTCAAAGAAAATGGGCACATGCCCCAAAAAGTGAACCAAGAGGATTATAAAAACACGCATACCTACCGTAATTCTTGATCTTGTATATCTTCATCATTCACCACTGGTGGGCATACGCTGGAGGCTCTATGACCCTTCAGTAACTATTAGCTTACAAATGTTTTTGTTTGGGGGAGGAGTCAGCATCGAGGCCATCACCGCCATCAAGGATGATGCATAGCATGCTGCTCGAGCGTCAGCCAGTAACAGACGTCAACGCCTCCATCACCTCAGTTCTGTCCACCACAGAGAGTGAAATTAGCAATAGAGAAAAATAAAGGGCGGGGTAAGGGAGCCCTAGAGATAGCAAAAGGAAAGGATATAAACAGAAAGGAGAAAAAGCCAACACAGGAGGAGAGGGACATTCTGCACCGCCCTGCTCACCAGCTCCGGAAACTGTGCCAGGAGGTAGAGCAGAGCCAATGGACGGAGTCGAGGGTCCCACTGGTACGGATCCAGCATGTAGCTCGATCGTGACACCGGGGTAGTCGTGGCTCTGAGACAATGACTGAGAGGGGTGCTCAGCCAACCCCCAGAGGCGAACTGTCTGCCACATTCCCTCTCGGCAGCGAAGCACCAGCAGGGCCAGCACCGTTGATGGCCTGCGGTCCAGCATATATAGTGGCGAGAGTGGACCCGGGAAGGTTCATCATTCTCGCTTTGGCATCCCGGGATCAATAGTGCTCTCCGAAGGTAGGAGGTTTCAGACCAAACTTCAACACGTGCAGTTCGAGGACCCGGCAGTCCATGGAGAAGCACATGTCACAGTTGTCCATGTCGTGCTGAGGACCCAGGCATGAAAGACATCAGTCATAGTAATCTGTTATGGATATGGACTTGCGGCAGGGGCACCGACGCATTGGGGCAACTCTGTCTTCAATTTTGACTTAGGCCCCAGGCCGGACATGATCGACCATTTACAAAAACAAATAAAACAAGAAAAACTTGGCACTGTAGAAACAAATTCACAATATAAATAAACAAAAAAGGAACGGTCTCGCCCATCTGCAGATCTCTACGGCGTTGAGAACAAACAGAACTTTGGTGGCGAATGACAATGAACTACGCAGTTACTCTTTAGCTCCCACAAGGTGCACTCCTGATGGCGGGAAGAACAGAACTGAGGTGAGGGAGAAGTCAGTGTCGGTTACTGGCTGACACTCAAGCAGCACACTGTGCTTTGTCCTCAAAGGCAGCGCCGGCCTTGGCACAGACTCTTCTTCCAACCAAAAAAATGTGTAAGCCTCTGGCATATACCCACCAGTGATGAATGGTGAAGACACATACAGAAAGATCCTGAAAAAAGGTAACAACAACCTGAGCACAAAAGTCGTTAATAAAAAAAAAAAATTTGGTAATAAAACTGAGAACAGAGCCCTTCTTCTGACAGGTGAACTGGGGAGGAAGGGTGGGAGATTGAGGATGCTGAAGGACCCCTTGGAAGAAAGAAGATTACTGCGGTGAGTAATTTTTAATTCTTACTCCAGGAGTCCTTTAGCAGCAGTAACTATAGCAGACTACCGAGCAGTACCAAGTGGGAGGTGGGCAGAGAACCTACTTAGGAAAGAGGCTCTGCAGAACCACCCTGCCAAATCTGGTGTCAGATCTGGACTGCACATCTAAACTGTAGTGTGGAAGGTGTGCAGAGATTTCCAGGTAGCTGCTTTGCAGACATCCAGAAGGGGTATGTCCCTTGCTGCTGCCACAGAGGCTGCAGTGCCCCTGGTGGAGTGGGCCCTGAGCCCCACAGGAGGTTGATGACTAGCTTTTTCATAGCAGAATCTAATACAAGAGACCAACCAGCAGGAAATAGTTCTCTTGGTAGCTGATCTTCCTCTGCCTACGTCCCTGAAGCTGAGGAACGACTGAGTGGAAGAGCCTCTGGACTGCCTAGTATGCTCTAGGTAGTAAGAGAGCTCTTTTGACATCCAAACTGTGGCGGTTTTGCTCCCCAGCACTGGATTTCTCAGTAAAGAAGACAGGTAGAGTAATGGACTGGTTTAGGTGGAACTCTGAAACCACCTTAGGCAGAAAATTCCTATCTGTCCTGAGTTCAATTGTACCTTTGTGAGGAATGATGTAATTGGGCTCAGTGCACAGGTCCTGTAACTGAAATCCTTCTGGCAGAGGTAATGGCCAACAGGAAGACCGACTTCCAGGTCACAAACTTTATATGTGCGGTAGCCATAGACTCAAAGGGTGGTTCCATGAGTCTGTCAATGCAGAGCTACAGGCTCAAAGGAGGAACCAGCTCCCTGACTGGAGGTGCAAAAGGCCTTTGAAAAACTCAATATGATATGGGAAAACAATGACTTTCTTCCCCACCGAAAGGCAGGCCAAAATTGCAGCCAGGTGTAGCCTGAGGGAAGAGGGTTTCAAGCCTGACGTCTGAAGATATACCAGGTAATCCAGCAGCTGAGGGTCTGAAGCTGTAACAGGATTGACCCCTTTTGCTCTTGCACCAGAGGAAGAACAGTTTCCATTTGGCTGCATAAGTCTTTTTTGTGTTAGGTTTTTTAGCTGTTCTCAGGATCTGTTCCAAGTACTGAGTGGATGGAAATCAACTCAAGAACCAGGTCTTGAGGTGAAAAAGAGTGTATATGTCTGGATAATTCACTCCTGTTTGAGGAAGGGTCAGTAGAGAGTGAGTTGGCGGCAGACGAATGGCCCTGCTGCAGAATAGCGAGAGAAGGAAAGGGTACAAGGCTTGCCTGGGCCAATCTGGAGCTACCAGAACATTGACGCAGGCTGTTGTCAGAGTTTCAGCAATACTCTGAGCATCAGGGGAAAATGAAGGAATGCATACAATAACCTCCCTGACCAGTCCAGGATCAATGCATCCAGGGGAAGCGTTCCCAGGACTGGGGGCCTGCAACAGTACTGGGGAAGCTGGAAGTTGAGGGGAGAGGCAAGCAGATCTACCTTTGGTGCGCCCCACTGCCTGAACACTGTGGCTAGTACTTGTTTGTTCAGGATCCATTCACTCTGGCCTTGACTGATGTGACTTAGAGCATCTGCCAGGGTATTGTGTTTGCCTGGGAGGTGAATAGCTAAAAGGCTGATTCCCAGGGAGAAGGAGAGATATCAGATTTTCAGAGCCTCCGAACAGAGTATTCCTGATCTGGTACCACCCTGCTTGTTTATGTAAAACACTGCAGTGGGTGTTGTCTGTTTGAATTTGTACAGTCTGTCCTTTTATGACAGGAGCATAGAGGATAATGTATGGGCATCAGGTAACAACAACGCTGTATTCACTTTGAGAGGTTACCATGGCAACTGTGTAAACCTCGAGAGCGAAGCTCGAGAGGTTTACTGTTGCCTGGTAAACTTGAGAAGTGAATTCAGCGATGTTGTTAACGGATGCCCATACATTATCTTGTATAGTGTATGGGCTCAGTACACTGAAAATTAATTGCTGGAGGCTTACTTTATGTTTAAAATGAAATAAAAAAGATGTGCTTTCCAACACTGACTCCTTCCCCCTCCCAACCAATCACAATCAGTCCCGGACTCTCTCCCGATCTAACAGACAACATTTTTTGTTAAATACATTTAAACACGGCTGCTGTTTGGTAGGGGAAAACTATGATTTCCCTTACTTTGTCTGGCGTTCCTCGCTTTTGGGATCTTTCTTACTGCCGCGGCCGTTTCCCGGACATGTGGCGCTTAACTTATGCGCATGCGCACCCATGTTCCATACTGTTGTAGCACTGATATGATGTCCTCAAGATGGCACAACAACATGTTGACATCACACTGATAGTACAACAGCATTGTGTTTCCATCGCTTTTTATACGCAACAGCCCTCTTCCATACACTATAAATGCTTTGAGTGCTAGAAAGATTGCTCTGTGTTCCAAAAGGTTTATGTTCAACTGTGACTCTTGGAGGGTCCAGGTGCCACTTACTGAGGCACTGTCCAGATGTGCTCCCCACCCCAGGAGGGAGACATCTGTGGTGATCACCTTTGTGGGAAGTAGAGCCTGGAAGGGTATCTCTGTAGCTGGATTTGCAGGGTTCTTCCACCAAAGCAGTCTGAAGAAACTGCTCTGTCACAGGTATCAGCTTTGAAAAATTGCTGCTTCTTTGAGCCCAGCGAGCTCTGAGGTAGACTTGCAGGTGTTGCTTCCTGTACCTGACTCCTGGGACCATTGCAGTCACTGAAGCCATGTGTCCCAAGAGCCTGAGGAAATGTGTGGCTGGTCCTGGCTGTCCCTGGATGAAATAATCTGCCACTGAGAGGAAACTGAATTCTCTCCTGTGGGAGGAAGGCATATCCTTTCTGGGTGTCCAGTTGAGCTCCTATGAAGATGAGCAGCTGGGTGGGTTCCAGGTGAGACTTCTTTAGTTTTACTAGGAATCCCAGAGACTCTAAAGTGTGCTCTGTAAGGGAAAGGGATTCCTTGACCCGACAAGGAGACTCTGCATTTATGAGCCAATCATCTAAATAGGGGTAGATAGTGACACCCAGCTTCCTGAAGTGTACTGCTACCACTGCCAGGCACTTGGTAAAGACTCTTGGGGCCAAGGACAGGCTGAAGGGCACTACACTGAACTGATAGTGGCCTGAAGGGAGTCTGAATCTGAGAAACTTCCTGTGAGACCTCCTTATAGGTATATAGAAGTAAGCGTCCTTTAGGTCCAAGGAGGCTAGCCAATCTCCCTGCTGTAAGGACTGTGTGACTAGTGACAGAGTGACCATCTTGAATTTGGGGTTTTAGCAGTTGTGTGCGTAAATATCTGAGATCTAAGATAGGTCACCACTCCCCAGTTTTCTTTTCTGTCAGAAAGTACCAGGAGTAGAGGCCCTTCCCCTTCTCATGGACCAGGACCCTTTCCACTGCTAGAAGGTTTTTTACCTCCAATTCCAATTGTTTAACCAGGAGAGACACACTAAGCTGAAAGCTTGTTTATAGGTGCAACCTGGGAGCACAGGGAAGTTAAGTGACTTGCACAGGGTCACACAGTATGCAAGTGGGGGCTGTGGGATTCAAACTCAGGTCTCCAGATTTGCAGCTCAGAGCCTTAAACCACTGCACTATACTTTCTCTAATTCCAACAGCAGCACCTGTGTTAGGGTAAGAGGTTTTGACACCTGTGTATGCTTGAGGTCTGGTATCTACTTGAACTGTAGTGGCAGACCTTTTTCTACTATCTCCAGAACCCACATATCCGAGGTAATGAGGGACCAGTTCTGAAGACAGTGTGAGAGTCTGCCTCCGACTGGCAGAGGGGAGGTGACCTAGACACCCACATCAGGGCTCAGACTGCGGGGCTGTTGGCTGGGTAGAGGTGACCCTTCTTTGGCCCCTTCTGCCCCTCCCTCTGAAAGCACCCCTGTACTCAGAGAAATCTGACTGGGGATAGGGGGTGTAAGGCCTGGGAAAAAACTTCTGACCCTACTGCCCCCGGGGTGGGATTTCTGTGGGGCAGTAGGCTTAGGTTTAGAGGAGTGACTCTGCCAAGAGGCCTTGTACTTGTCGACCTTTTTCATGTAGTCTGCTGTTCTGGAATTAAACAACATGTTTTAATCACAGGGAAAGTCCATGGCCTTAGACTGGGTGTCTGGCGTTAGACTGGTAGTTCTAAGACAGGAAAAGCACCACAGAGAGATGGTGTGGGCCACAGCTCTGGAGGTAGCATCATTGTTGTCATCTGCGATCTAGAATTTGTGCTTTGTAGCTTCCAGGGCAGTTTTTACTGTATTCACCAGCTCCTTTACCATTGAATCCGACCCACGGCATGCAATGCCCAGGACAGAGTACCGCAGAGCTTTCTGATATTTGGCAGTGAAAGTCATATAGGAAGAAAGTCTGACAAGTAGGAAAGCTGTGGTGTACATTTTCTTTGCTATGAAGTCTATTTTTTTGGAGTCCTTGTCCGTCTGGGGATAAGGAGGACAAGGGGGCCCCAGCTTTCTCACAAGCTGCCTGCTGTACTATGCTCTCATGACTGGGATGTACAGACAGGAACTCAGTGTTGTTTTTAGACAGTTGGTATTTTCTTTCAGCTCACTTGTCAACCCCTGCCACAGAAGTGGGGGTTTGAAGCAGTTCCATGGTATTTTTCCTGAAAGTGTTATAAATGGGCACGATTAGTCTCTTGGGGGTGGGAGAACTTTCATCTCCCTATTTTTGCTCAGTATTCACAAATGAAGAGGAGGAGGTACCTAAACCAAACAACAGAAACACTCTGGATACAGAAGTTGATACCAGCCCATTTACAGAAGAATGGGTTCTGAAAGAACTCTTAAAACTGAAGGTGGACAAAGCAATGGGGCCTGATGGGATTCATCCCAGAATTCTAAAAGAACTAAGGGTAGAACTAGTGACACCACTGACTAACCTCTTTAACAGATCATGGGAGAATGGGGTGGTACCTGAGGACTGGAGAAGGGCAGATGTGATTCCACTTCACAAAAGTGGGAGCAGGGCAGAAGCAGGCAACTACAGACCTGTTAGTTTAACCTCAGTGATAGGGAAAATGATGGAATCACTTCTGAAGGAAAGAATTGCAGAGTACCTAGAGGCCAGAGGGGCACAGGACCCAAGGCAGCATGGATTCACAGCGGGAAGGTCATGTCAGACGAATCTAATCAATTTCTTTGACTGGGTGACCAAAGTAGTAGATCAGGGAGGGGCTGTGGACATGGCCTACCTAGACTTTTGCAAGGCATTTGACACAGTCCCACACAAAAGATTAATATACAAGTTAGGCAGCCTGAGAATGGGTCCCAAGATGGTAGCCCGAGTAAAGAATTGGCTGGAGAACAGGACGCAGAGGGTAATAGTAAATGGAGTCCACTCTGAAGAAAGGGGGAGGTTACTAGTGGGGTACCGCAGGGTTCAGCATTAGATCTGTCCTCTTCAATGTCTTCATAGCTTTACATTGCAGAGGGACTGGAAGGAAAAGTATGTCTCTTTGCAGACGACACAAAGATCTGCAACACAGTTGATACAATAGGTGGGGTGGAAAGGATGAGAAGGGACTTGGCAAGGTTGAAGGAATGGTCAAATGTATGGCAGCTTAGATTCAATGCTAAGAAGTGCAAGGTAATGCACCTGGGAAATGAAAATCCAGGGGAAGAGTACACAATGGGCGTGAGATACTAACAACAACAAAAAGGAAAGGGACCTGGGGTAGTCATATCAGATGACCTAAAGGTGGGCAAGCAATGTGAGAGGGCAGTAAGGAGGGCTGGGGGGATACTGGAATGCATATGGAGAGGCATCACCAGTAGAAAACAGGAAGTTGTTATCCCTCTGTACAGACAGCTGGTGAGACCCCATCTGAGTACTGACGATACAGTTCTGAGACCCAATCTCCGCAAAGACATAAACAGGATGGAGGCAGTCCAGAAGAGGGAGCACTAAAATGGTGCAGGGTCTGCACCAGAAGACATATGAAGAGAGACTTAAGGAGCTTAATATGCATAGCCCGGGGGCACATGATAGAAACGTTCAAGTTCCTCAATGGAATCAACAACGTCCAAGAGGGTAACATCTTTCAGAAAAAGAGGTGTGCAAGACCAAGGGGGCACAATTTGAAGATGGGGGAGGGCAGCTCAGAGGTAATGTAAGGAAGTATTTTTCACAGAGATGGTTGTGGATGCATGGAATGGCCTTCCGGAGGAGGTTGTGGAGTCAAAAACAGTGGTGGAATTCAAGCATGCATGGGACAGACATAAGGCAATTCTAGGGGGTTGGGGTAGGAAGAAGTAGGCTGTTGGTAAACTAGGATCTGCAGCTTATCCATTAGGTAGGGAAATGGGCAGACTGGGTGGGCCAAGCGGTCCTTATCTGCCATCAAATTCTATGTTTCTATGTATAATCTTTATCCTCGTCTTTATTCTGGATGGACTCCTGGGTTGGGAGGTCCAGGGTGTCTAACATGTTTTTGATAAATTTAAGCATAGAGAAGGATCCTCCTGGTCAGCTGCAGGAGCTCCAAAAGGAGGGTCAGGGGACACATCGGGTTCTGGGCCCTCCAAATTCATGTCAGGGACATCATAAACACATTCATCATCATCTGCATCACCTTCACAGTCTTTTGAAGACAGAACTGTGGAAGAGTGTTTTAGCAGCCCCTGTAAACAAAGACCCCACCTTTTGTAGGGTCTGAAAGACATGCCATGCTTTCACCATGTCCTGCACAGATCGGAGATCCTGTGCGGACTGTGGCTGTATTTTTTTTTTTTTAAATGTTTTATGCCACCTGTTGTCTCATGAATAGGTTTCTCAGGGGCAGCAGAAGCGTCTTTGTCTTTATAGACTATCTTTTTAGCCACTTCATCAGCAGCTTGATCCTACTTCCTTTTTTTGTGCAGACACCTCAACAGCGCCATTATTATTTTTAAATTTGAGAGGAACTTATTTATTTATTAAATTTTGGTAACCAGGTAAGCCCACTGAGCCCCGAAGGTCCCTTTTCAGGGGTGACCCAGGATTACATAGCACTAGAGAATAAAACAGTGTGATGGTGGTAATTCAGGTTACAGGTATCACAAGCAACAAACAGTCATGGTGAGAATACAGGAACATAACAGTACATTTGGATTAAATAGGTTGCTCAACAGTGATGATACATAGTACTTATCTTAGAAGTTTACCACTAGAGGAGGATAGGACCTGGTTAGTTATGTATCAGTGGGGTCCTTACAGGAGCCAGTGCAACAGCAAGTACTCGCTGCCGCCAGGTGAGCCTTAAGCCTAGTGCGGAAGGTTTTGATAGAGGGAGCTTCCTGCACCCCGGAAGGGAGTAGGTTCCACAGGCTGGGAGCGGTGTGAGCAAAAGACAAACCGCTTGTCTTGGTTCTAACCCTGGGGACATCTAGGAGAGTGCGGCCTGTTGTGCAGAGGAGCCAGGGATTGGTCTTTAAAGCAATGAGTCCAGAGAGACTGGGGAAGGGGGAGTCGGGCCGACTAACTTGTAGACTAGGCCAAGCAGAGGGTACTGGAGGTGAGCATTCAGTGAGGGCCTGTTTAAAAAGGAAAGTACCTGATGTCTGTTCCTTTCCAGCTTCCCCAAACCTTGCACAACTGGGGCAGCATATGTGAGTGTCAGGAGGAGGAGGACGCTGGTGGTGATAGAGATCCTGGCTTCAGGTACAAGCTGGTCTTTCAGTCAGTAGAGGGTACCTAGTTTCCTATGTAAGGTTTTGGTGACTTGGTCCATGTGGTTCTTCAGGGTGAGACCCTGGTCCAGGGTAAGGCCGAGGTATTTCAGGGAGGGCACTACTTCTAGGCAGTTGCCAGACGCGGAGGTAAGTCGTAGGTGTTATTTCTATCCTGACCAAGGGATCTAGGACCAAACAACATTGCCTTAGTTTTGTCCGTGTTGAGGACCATTCTGTTCTCGATGAACCAGTGCTCAAGTGACTGGAGTTCATCTTGGAGTATGGGACTAAAGCCTTCCAGATTGGCAGTGGAACGGTAGATGATAGCATCATCCATGTACTGGACAACAGAGCTCCCACCGCAGTGGTCAGTTCATTAGTGAACAGGGAGGAGAAGAGGAGGGGGCAGAGTATCGACTCTTGTGGCACCCCCTCTTTTAGTGGAAGTGGCCCCGATATGGTATCCTTCCACTTTACCCTCTGTGTGTGGCCGGTCAAGTAACTTTCAAACCACTTTGGAGCATGACAGTCTAGGCCTATGTTGCTCAGCTTAGCTAGTAGCAGACTGTGGTGAACCAGGTCGAAGGCCTTGGAAAGGTTTACGAAGACCGCACCAGTAGGGGTACCCTTGTCCAGATCTCGGAGTATGTCTGTTGCAAATTTGGTCAGCGCAGTATCAGTTCCATGCCCGGTTCTGAAACTGTGCTTGGAGGGTGCCAGGATTTTATGGACCTCCAAGTAGTCGCGGAGTTGTCCACAGATCAGCCTTTCCTGGAGTTTTGACAGGATGCAGAGTAGGGAGATTGATCTATAACTGCCAATAGACTCCCAGCGGCTGCCCTTGTGGATTGGGACCACATGGGCCTGTTTCCACTGTTCAGGGACTGCACCCTCCTTCAAAGAGCGGTTAATAAGCCATGTCAGGGGTCTGACCAGGGCCGGGCCCAGTCCTTCAGCAGCCTGGGGTGAATCCCATCAGGTCCCCCAGAGCCCGAGGTTTGTGGAGTCTTTAGTAGTGAGTGAACCTCTTTAGGCTTGACTAGCCTTAGATGAAAGCATGGGCAGTCAAGATCAGGGGGCGCCCCATTGCTAGGGTCTGTGTTGAGGGGAGGTAGGCCACCCTTGTACGAGTCAAGGTTAGTGAAGTGATGGGTTAGTGAGTTGGCGATTAAGGGATCTTCATGTATTAGTTGCCCGTTAACCTCAATGGGACCAGGTTCGGACTTGCCAGTCCCCTTTACCAAATTGTTAATGTGGGCCCAGAAAGGTCTAGGGTTCCCTAGGTTATTTTTCTGAAAGTGCATAACATACTACCTTTTGGCAATTTTTATGGCCAGTTTGCACTTGTTCCTGAGAGTTTTGTAATTCACAAGGTCATCCGGTAGGGGGGAGTGCTTGAACTTTTTACAAGCCTTGTCACAGTTAGTCATCAGGTCCTTTAGTGGAGGGGTTATCCATTTGTAGCAGCTCCCCTTGGCACAAAGATTCTTCATGGGGCAAAGTGGTTTGCTGCCATGTTAAACGTCCTCTGGAAGAGGGCCACTGCTCCATCCAGAGTAGGAAGGAGTTTGATCAGGCTCCAGTCTAGGCTGCTAAGGTAGCCAGTGAATTGATCGGGAGTCTAGTCGGTGTAATCCCGCACGGCCAGGATTCGCAGCTGAACTCTGGGTGCCCTGTTCTTCCAGATACAGAAGATAGGGGAATGGTCACTCAGAGCATCAGCCAGGGTGCTAGCTGACTGGATGTTACAGGGTTTAGTCACCAGAGCCCAGTGAAGAGTAGAGTGATTCCCTGTTTTGTGGTTCAGTCTGGTGGGTTCAGACATTACCTGAACAAGGTCTGCATCTTGAATCAGGCCAAAGAGAGACTGGTTGGCATCCTCTGCCCAGTTCAGGTTGAAGTTTCCCAAAATGAGGAGTTCAGAGGAGACCTCACTGGCTATATCCTTAAACTGCCTCCAGGGATTGGAGGGCATTCTTAGGAGGGTTATATACACACCCAATGGTGAGATGCTTGCAGAGACCCAGGGTGATGCATGTGAAGACTGATTCACTGTCAGTGCAGGTATTGTGCTGCAGGTTGACCTCAACTGAGTTCAGGGTATCTTTTACATGGATAAGTATCCCATCCCCTCTTTTATTGGCCCTATCTTTCTGGCAGGAGTGGTACCCATGGGCAGTGACCTCATGCGAGAGGACGTGAGATTTGAGCCAGGTTTCTGACATGGCCAGGACGTCTGGATTGTAGAGGTCCAACCAAGCTTTTAGTTCTTGCATCTTAGGTCACAGATTGCATGTGTTCTTGTGCACGATCCGCAGGCCCTTCGAGGACACCCAGTGTGGGTCCTGCGGGGAGGATATCAGGAGATTGCCAAGAGGGGGACCTGGGTCCGGTTGTATATCTCCTGTCAGGAGCAGGAGGGCTCAGATGAGGCAAAGTGAAGTGGGGTTAAGGAAAGGAAGTAGGCCTCTTGTGCGTGACCTATTTGCAAAGAGGATGGTGAAGTACCAAATGCCTTTCTTAGTGAGTTTGTAGGCCATCAATAGGGATTGGAATCTGCATTGAGAGGGGAATTGGTAGTAAGAGTATGGAAGGGTGTCAGGCTGCTGGGGTCCGTATAGGTCTGGGGCACCACAGCCAATGAGCCCGTCCACCCAGAGGAGGGACAGGATATACATAGTGGCCAGCAGTAAGAAAAAATTACTCACCTTAGTAATGTTGTTTCTTCTAATGGAGTCTTGCTATATTATGACATATGCAGTGAGTCTCAACCTTTGAACTGCTCCGGAGGTAAAAGAGTTAACTTTCCATGCCAGGCATGGAACTTTGAGCACGAGCTCGGTTGAAAACTCTGTTTGTTGTTCTTCAAACTCAAACTGTCAGATCTTTACGAGCAAAACTCACTAAGGTTCTGTGTGGAAGCTATAAACCTACACTAGCCAACTGGCTACTAAATATATGAACACATTTTTTGGACCCAAAACAAAGACTCAAGTCAGGGGATCCAAAAAATGAAAACACAACACCCAATCACCCCAAAAAGGAGGGGTGAAAAACAAAGGTGGGCATCTACTAAGTGCCAACACTGCACTGCCCACCCACATCCCAAAAGCAGAGGTTCTGAGAGGGGCAGGCAGGGGAGGTCATAATATAGCAAGACTCCATTAGAAGAAACAACATTACTGAGGTGAGTAATTTTTTCTTCAAACAACATGAAGTCTTGCTATATTATGACATATGCAGACTACACAGCAGTACCTCCATGGAGGAGGGACAGAACCTACTTAGGGAATAAGCTCTGAAGCACAGCTGTGCTAAACCGAGCATCACTCCTAGCCGGGATGTCCAGGGAGTAATGCTTGGTAAAAGTGTGAACTGTTTTCCAGGTAGCTGCTTGACATATTTCCAGGATAGGGATGTCCCTGGCAGCAGCCAGAGACGCAGCTGTACCTCTGGTAGAGTGAGCCCTCAGGCCTGAGGGAGGAACCTTACCCAGTTTTTCATAGCAAAATTGGATACAAGAGACAATCCACCTGGCAATGGATCTTTTAGTGGCAGGTTTCCCTTACCAACTTCACCATAAGTGAGGAACAGCTGGAGGGAGTCAAACCTGTGACCCTCGGTACGTTCTATGTGGTAACTAAGGGCTCTTTTGACATCTAAACTGTGCAGTCTCCTCTCGCCAGAGGAGGAATGGTCAGTGAAGTACACAGGGAGAGACATAGATTGATTAAGGTGGAAGTCTGAAACCACCTTAGGCAAGAACTTTCTGTTAGTCCTGAGGACCACCTTATCTCTATGAAAGGAGATAAAATCAGGCTCCATTGACAATGCTTGTAATTCACTTATGCGCCTGGCAGAAGTGATGGCTACCAAAAACACAGTTTTCCAAGTCAAGTACTTAAGCTCTGCTGAAGACTAGGGCTCAAAAGGGGGTTCCATAAGCTGAGCAATGCAAATATTAAGATCCCAGGCAGGGGCAGAGTCCCTGAATGGGGGGTTGGTGTGAAGCAACCCCTTGAAAAACTTGGAGAATACAGGATGAGCTGAAAGAGAAGAGGGTTTACCTGCTGATAAGAAAGCAGACATGGCTGCCAGGTGCACTTTTAGGGTAGCTGGTCTCAGCCCCAGGGTATTCAAATGCACCATATAATCCAAGACTGTGGGTAAGTCAGCAGATTCTGGGGAAGATATGCTTGTCAGAGCACCATATGGAAAATCTCTTCCATTTGGAATTATAAGTAGCCCTGGTGGAAGGCTTCCTAGAAGCCTTCAAGATATCCAATACACCTTGGGTGAGGTGTAGGTCAGCAAACTCTAACTCTTCAAGAGCCAGGCCTTGAGACTGAGAGATTTGAGGTTCGGGTACCAAACTCTCCCCTGAGCACAGGTTAATAGGTTGTGATTCCTGGGAAGACACAGGGGAAGGTGGACTGCTAAGGACATAAGGAGTGGGTATCAGGGCTGTCTGGCCCAATCTAGAGCAATCAGGATCATCTTGCAGGGTTGAGATCTGATTTTGACTAGCACCTTGAACAGAAGAGGGAAGGGGGGAAAAGCATAGAGAAACTTCCCTTCCTGACTGAGAAGGAAGGCATCCAGAGGGACTGAGCCCAACACTGGGGGTCTGCAGCAAAAAAGGGAAAGTTGGTGATTGTCTGGGGCTGCGAAAAGATCTATCTGCGGGGTGCCCCATCTGGCAAATACTACCTCCAGTACTAGGGGATACAGTAACCATTCGTGATGGCCCTGGGAAATCCTGCTGAGAGCATCTGCCAGGACATTGTCCTTGCCTGGGAGGTGAACTGCAATAAGGAAGGTGTTCAGAGAGTAAGCCAGAGACCACAACTTCATTGCTTCGGTGCACAAGGCCGTAGACCGAGTGCCCCCTTGCTTGTTGATGTACCACATTGTGGTGGTAATGTCTGTTCTGACCTGAACAACTTTGTTCTGAACAGATGTGGAAAAAACTTGAAGTGCTAGAAAAACTGCTCTGAGTTCCAACAGATTGATGTGGAGCAGAGATTCCTGAGGGGACCACAATCCCTGGGTAGTGAGGTCGCCCATGTGAGCTCCCAACCCCAAGAGGGATGCATCTGTAGTAAGGATTAAGGAGCGAGACTGAGGGGCGAAGGGGACCCCCTGTCTCAGATTGCTCAGGTCCTGCCACCACTGAAGGGCTTGGATCAGGGTTCGAGTCACTGGGATCAATTTGGATAGAGGGTCTCTCCTTTGAGACCAAAAGGCTCTCAAATGGAACTGGATGTCCCTCATCTGAAATCTTGCTCCCTGCACCACTGCTGTAGAAGCAGCCATGTGCCCCAGGAGCTGCAGAAAATGCCTTGCTGGTCGAGAAACCTCAGGGTGAAAGAGGAGGCCGAGAGACCAGGGTCCTTGCTCTTTCCAGAGGAAGGAAGGCTCTGGCCTCTTTTGTGTTCAGTTCTGCACCTATGAAGGTGAGAACCTGGACAGGCTCTAGAACTGACTTTGGAAGATTGAGAAGGAAACCTAGAGATGTGAGCAGTTGCTGAGTTACCTGAAGATGTAATTTGACTTGGTCTGGAGACTGGCCTACTATGAGCCAGTCGTCCAGGTAAGGAAAGATGGCAATCTTTTGCCTTCTTAAGTGGGCAACTGCTACTGCCAGGCATTTTGTGAATACCCTCAGGGCAGAGGTGAGGCTGAAGGGCATTGCTCTGAACTGGTAATGGCCTGAGGGCAGTTCGAATCTGAGTATTCTGATGGGAGCTTCTGATAAGAGCATGGAAGTAGGCATCCTTGAGGTCCAGGGATGCTAGCCAGTCCCCTGGCCTTAGAGAGGTAAAATAATTCCCAGAGTCACCATTTTGAATTTTGGTTTTAAAAGGTGCTTGTTTAGGTGTCTGAGATCCAGGATGGGCCACCATTCTCCTGTCTTTTTTGGGGTAAGGAAGTACCTGGAGTACAACCCTTTGCCCTGGTGTAGGGGTGGAACCCTTCCACAGCTCTGAGAGCCAGGAGGGTAGAAACTTCTGTCTCTAGGAGTGCCTCTGATGGATTTGCAGGTGGGAAGGACCTGGTTCTCATCTTTGGAAATTTTGAAGCTGAGAACCAGTCCCTGGCTTACTACTTCCAGGACCCACTTGTCTGATGTTAAAGACATCCAGTCCTGGACAAAGTAATCCAGCCTGCCCCCTACAGGTAGTGGAGAATCGGCCCTGGCCACCCCGTCAGGGTGCCTGCTTGGCAGGGGCTTTAGGCTAAGGGGTAAAAGCAGGTCTGCTTGTACCCCGTCTGCCTCTCCCTCTAAAGAACCCCCTCTGGGCGTAAGCTGAAGAGGAGGCCTGGACTTGGTAAAAAGGCCTATGAAAAGGCCTGCCCCTGCCCCTGGAAGGCTGCCTTTGAGGAGTGGCCTGCCTTTCCTTGGCCTGTGCACTCCTATAGGTGGTCCTACACTCATCCATTTTCTTCATGTAATTCTCTGTCTGCTCCCCAAACAGAGAATTACCCACAACAGGAAAATCCATGGCCTTAGTCTGGGTATCCTATGACAGGGTAGTACATCTGAGCCAAGCCATTCTGTGAAGTGCCACAGATGTAGCCATGACTCTTCATGACACATCATTAGAGTCCACTGCAGCATGGAATTGCACCTTAGATGGCTCAATACCATCAGCAGCCACCTGCTCCAGCTCCTTGGCAAGCTGGCCAGGGACCTGTTTTGCTAGAGCCATAACAGTATCCCATCTGGATTTCTGGTATCTAGCAACATAAGCCATATAATTTGCCTGTCTGAGTCCCAAGGATGATGCCATGTACTGTTTCTTTGCCATGGCATCAATCCTCCTGGAGTCCTTGTCAGGGGGGTGTGAAGCCAAGGGAATATTTGCCTTGGCACAGGCTGCAGCCTGCACTACCCCAACATGGCTGCATTGTTGTGTAAGGAACTCTGTATTAGAGCCTGACAATGTGTACCTCTTGTCCATTCTTTTATCCACAGGAGGTATGAAAAAATTACTCACCTTAGTAATGTTGTTTCTTCTAATGGAGTCTTGCTATATTATGACATATGCAGTATAACCCCAGGTTAGAACTGCTCCGGAGGTGAAAGAGTTAAGTGCATGGAATCTTGAGCACGAGCTTGGTTGAACACTCTGTCTGTGCTGCTTCAAACCTTAACTGTCAGATCTTTATGAGCAAAACTCACTTAAAGCTTCTGTGTGGAAGCTGTAAACCTACACTAGCCAACTGGTTACTAAATACTAACACATTTTATGGTCCCAACAACAAGACTCAAGTCAGGGGACCAAAGAATGAAATATAACAGCAAACAAAATGGCAAACACTAGATGCCAACAGGTCACTACCCACCCACATCCCAAAAAACAAGAAGAAGAGGTTCTGAGAGGGGCAGGTAGGGGTGGAGGTCATAATATAGCAAGACTCCATTAGAAGAAACAACATTACTAAGGTGAGTAATTTTTTCTTCAAACAACATGAAGTCTTGCTATATTATGACATATGCAGACTACACAGGAGTACCTCCATGGAGGAGGGCAGAACCTACTTAGGAAATAGGATCTGAAGCACAGCTGCCATGTAATGCTTTGTGAAGGTGTGAACTGTTTTCCAAGTAGCTGCTTGACATATCTCTAAGATAGGAATGTCCCCTGGCAGCAGCCAAGGATGCAGCTGTACCTCTTGTAGAATGAGCCCTCAGACCTGAAGGGGGAACCTTACCCAGTTTTTGGTAACAAAATTGGATACAAGAAACAATCCACCTGGCAATGGATCTTTTAGTGGCAGGTTTCCCTTTACCTACCTCACCGTAAGTGAGGAAGAGTTGAGGGAATCAAACCCTGTGACCCTTGGTACGACTCTATATAGTAGCTAAGGGCCCTTTGACATCTAGACTGAGCAATCTCCTCTCACCAGAGGAGGAATGGTCAGTGAAATACACAGGAAGAGACATAGATTGATTCAGGTGAAAGTCCAAGACCACCTTAGGCAAGAACTTTATTAGTCCTGAGGACCACTTTATCTCTATGAAAGGAGATAAAATCAGGCTCCACTGACAATGCTTGTAGTTCACTTATGCGCCTAGCAGAAGTGATGGCTATCAAAAATACAGTCTTCCAAGTCAGGTACTTAAGCTCTGCTGAAGACATGGGTTCAAAGGGAGGTTGCATAAGCTGGGCAATGCAACTATTAAGATCCCATGCGGGAGCAGGATCCCTGAAAGGAGGGTTGATGTGAAGCAACCCTTTGAAAAACTTGGAGAACACCGGATGAGCTGAAAGAGAAGAGGGTTTACCTGCTGATAAAAAAAGCAGACACTGCTGCCAGGTGCACTTTTAGGGTGGCTGTTCTCAGCCCTAAAGCATTTAAATGCACCATATAATCCAGAACTGCAGGCAAGCCGGCAGACTCTGGAGAAATACCCCTTGCCAGGCACCATATAGAAAAACATCTTCCATTTAGAGTTATAAGTAGCTCTGGTGGAAGGCTGTCCTTGAGGCCTTCAAAACATTGGAGCACGCCCTGAGAAAGGTGTATGTTAGCAAACTCTAACTCTTCAAGAACCAGGCCTTGAGATTGAGAGATTTTAGGTTCGGGTACCAAACCCTACCCTGTGCACAGGTTAACAGATTGTGATTCCTGGGAAGGCACAGTGGAAGTTGGACTGCTAGGGACAGCAGAAGTGGATACCAGGGTTGTCTCGCTCAATTTGGAGCAATCAGGATCATCCTGCAAGGTTGAGATCTGATCTTGACTAGCACCTTGAACAGGAGGGGGAAGGGGAGGAACGCATAGAGAAACTTCCCTTCCCAGTTGAGGAGGAAGGCGTCCAGAGGGACTGGGCCCAACACTGGGGCCTGCAACAGAAAAGAGGAAGTTGGTGATTGTCTGGGGCTGCAAAAAGATCTATCTGAGGAATGCCCCACCTGGCAAACACCACCTTCAGGATAGGGGATCCAGAGTCCATTTGTGATGGCCCTGGGAAATCCTGCTGAGAGCATCTGCCAGGACATTGTCTTTGCCTGGGAGGTGAACTGCCAGAAGGAGGTGTCAGGAATAAGCCAGAGACCACAACTTCATTGCTTGATTGCACAAGGCGTAGACCAGTGCCCCCTGCTTGTGATGTACCACATTGTAGTGGTGTTGTCTGTTCTGACTTGTACCACTTTTGTTCTAAACAGATGTGGAAAAGCTTGAAGTGCTAGGAAAACTGCTCTGAGTTCCAGCAGATTGGATGTGGAGCAAAGATTCTGGGGACCACAATCCTGAGTGGTGAGGTTGCCCAAGTGGGCTTCCCACCCCAAGAGGATGCATCTGTAGTAGAGGTCAAGGAATGAGACTGCGGGATAAAAGGTACCCCTTGTCTCAGGTTGGTCTGATCCTGCCACCATTGTGGGGCCTGGATCAGGGTTGAGTTACTGGGATCAACTTGGTTAGAGGATCTCTCCTTTGAGACTAGAAGGCTCTCAAATGGAGTAGTGAATGTCCTCATTTGAAATCTTGCTCCCTGCACTACTGCCGTGGAAGCAGCCATGTGCCTAGAAGCTGCAGAAAATGCCTTGCTGGCGAGACCTGCAGAGTGAAGGAGGAGGCCAGAGAATGCCAGGGTCTTTGCCCTTTCCAGAGGAAGGAAGGCTCTGGTCTGTGTAGTGTTCAGTTCTGCACCTATGAAGTTGAGAAACTGAACAGGCTGTAGAACTGACTTTGGAAGATTGAGAAGAACCTAAAGATGTGAGCAGCTGCTGGGTGACTTGAAGGTGTGACTTACTTGTTCTGGGGACTGGCCCACTATGAGCCAGTCGTCCAGGTAAGGAAAGATGGCAATCTTTTGTCTTCTTAAATGAGCAACTGCTACTGCCAGGCATTTTGTGAATACCCTTGGGGCAGAGGTGAGACCAAAGGGCATTGCTCTGAACTGGTAATGGCCTGAGGGCAGTTGAATCTGAGGTACTTTGGTGGGAGCTTCTGGTAAGGATATGGAAGTAGGCATTGAGGTCCAGGGACGTCAGCCAGTACCCTGGCCTTAGAGAGGGTAAAAATAACTCCCAGAGTCACCATTTTGAATTTTGGTTTAAAAGGTGCTTGTTTAGGTATCTGAGATCCAGGATGGGCCGCCATTCTCCTGTCTTTTTGGGGTAAGGAAGTACCTGGAATACAACCTTTGCCCTGGTGAGGAGGAACCCTCTCCACAGCTCTGAGAGCCAGGAGGTTGAGACTTCTGTTTCCATGCGAGGGCTCTAAAGGATTTGCAGGTGGAAAGGATCTGGCTCTCATCCTCGGAAATTTTTTGAAGCTGAGAGCCAGTCCCTGGCTTACTACTTTCAGGACCCACTTGTCTGATGTTAAAGACATCCAGTCCTGGACGAAGTAAGCCAGCCTGCCCCCTACAGGTAGTGGAGAATCGGCCCTGGCCAACCCATCAGGGTGCCTGTTTGGCAGGAGCTTTAGGCTGAGGGGTGGGAGCAGGTCTGCTCGCACCCCATCTGCCTCTCCCTCTGAAGAACCCCCTCTGGGCATAGACTGAAGAGGAGGCCTGGGTTTGGTTAAAAGGCCTGTGAAGAGGCCTGCCCCTGCCCCTGGAAAACTGCCTTTGAGGAGTGGCCTGCCTTTCCTTGGCCTGTGCACTCATATAGGTAGTCCTGTACTCATCCATTTTCTTCATATAATTCTCTGTCTGCTCCCAAACAGAGAGTTATCCACAACAGGAAAATCCATGGCCTTAGCCTGGGTATCCTGTGACAGGCTAGTACACCTGAGCCAAGCCATTCTCGTAAAAGCCACAGATGTAGCCATGACTCTGGACGATACATCATTAGAGTCCACTGCAGCATGGAATTGCACTTGGATGCCTCAATACCATCAGCAGCCACCTGCTCCAGCTCCTGGCAAGTTGTTCAGGGGCTGCTTTGCAAACCATAACAGTATCCCATCTGATTTCTGATAACTTATGACATAAGCCATATAATTTGCCTGTCTGAATCCCAAAGATGCTGCCATGTACTGTTTCTTTGCCATGGCATCAATCCTCCTGAGTCCTTATCCGGGGGTGTGAAGCCAAAGGAATATCTGCCTTGTCACAGGCTGCAGCCTGCACTACTCCCAACATGGCTGCATTGTTGTGAGGGAACTCGTGTCAGAGCCTGACAAGGTGTACCTTCTGTCCATTTCTTATCCAGGAAGTACAGAATGGGTTTTTTTAAATCTTTACTGCCTATTTCCTGAAAGATTTGTATAGGAATAGACAGTCTTCTAGACTCTGGGATATCCATCATTTCCACATAGTCAGGCTCTTCTTGGTCATCCACAGCTTCTTCCACTTAGGAAGTTGGAGGGTTTCAGCCACTTTTTATAGAAATAAATGAGAAGGAGAGTCAGAAAGCCTAGGGGGAAACTTCTATAGGTCTGTCTGGAGAAATGTCGGTTCAATGGGCACATCCAGACTGTCAAAATCATATTCACTCTCTTCATAATCTTCCTCCCCTCCTCCGGTACATTTAATCCTCTACATCATACTCCTGAACCGGAGGAACCGGCCTGCACTGCCGCCTGCCTCAGATGGTGGCGGTTCGGTCAAGAACTGGAGTAGGTAGGGCGAGGTTTATGTGGGCAATCAAGTAGCTTGACATGTAGCCTCTTTCCAAAGTTCCACATTTATTCTCAATCTCCAGAAAAATTATTCAGAGGCAGATCAATACTTAATTTAGTGCATCAGTTCAACATCAGGTTCTCAGTTTTAGTACAGAAATTGTATACCTTCTCTTTAGAGCACTTTGTCAAAGCTTTTCTGGAACTCACAGCAGAAATACACAGCAGACAAATTCATCTGGCATTTATAAATCTTCCTTTCAGAGCAGTAGATAGCACAGAGCATTATGACTCCATAGAGCACTTTGAAAAAAGCTTCCAGAGCATAGCTCCAGACCTACAGCAAGCAGAATGACCTTGCACTCTCCTGATCTCAAACAAAACTTGACTCTAATCCAAGAGTCTGAATTTATATCCCAAAAGGGTCATGTGATCATTCAACTCCTCCTCAATATTTTAATTTAAACTTTAAATCTTTATTTGCCAAGTATTTATTTTATTATATACACACTTGCTCCTTTAAATTACCAAAGCAAAACATTTATTATGCTACCAGCAGATTTAAACTCTTTTAATAGTGATTTAAACATTATTTCTGAAAATTATAGCACCTCCCTTCCTATACCTGATAAAAGGTTGGAAATGAGGTCGGCTGGCTCCTAGAGAAGAAGAAGAAGGAGGAGCCAGGACTCGAACTCAAGACTCCATTACCACTGCAAACACCCTTGTTCCAGAAAGAGTCTGGAATCACTTCCAAACCTCCCCTCTAACTCAAAAGGTTAGTGAAGTTCAAAAAAATTGTGCTTTGTTGGAATAATCCGTTTTAAAGAAGGTTTTAAAAGTAAATATCTTTGTGATAGTACTTACAATCGCACCATCGGGAAAAAGCTCAGAAATATATAACAAAAACCCTTTTATACAGAGAGCCAATATAACACTGATTTAAAAGGCATTCAATCTGGCACCATAGGCTTAGCTAAAATATAACACTTTTAAACTGAACCATTGGATGTTTCCACTGTATTTAAATTAAAATACAGATGCTACAAAAATTATATTAAACACCAAGAGGCACTCACCCAGAGAATAACAAAGCGGCTTAAAATAGCTATTAGCCATGAGAGAAGAGCACACAGAAAAGCCCCAAAAAGTCTCCTGACCCTTTTAGCCACGATACATTCAGCAAATAAATGTGGACTAATGAGACCAACCGACTCATATTGCTTGAGCAAACCAGAGCCAAAGTTAAATGAAACCCTGGACTTACAGAAATCACCCGTAAATGGAAAATCCTCTCGCTCTACTGAGAGTCCCAAAAACCAACCCACAAACAGCCTCCACTCAATCACTGAGGGCAAGTAGAACATTCCCATTGATTTCAAGGGAAACATGAAATTTAACACCACTAGAAGGCTAAATGCCTTCATGTTTCGGCCTTATTATCCGAGGAGGAAGCCGCTTGTTTACTTACTGTTGCGCTAAAGCCCTAAAGCAATTTTAATACCGACAGCATTTTTAAATACATTTTAGGAATAAAGAACATAACGGAGAATATTAAGGAGAACCAGATAATTCTCACACCATTTTAAACCTGACATCGTAGCTTGAAAGACTGCAGGGCTACATCACAAGGAAAAATACCTAATCAAAGGTGCATACCCTCACACAGTAATTTTACCGGCAATTCATGATGCCGACCGGACTCTCAGCATGACGACTGACCCTGGGCAAGAGACTGAATTTAAGCATGCTTTCACAAAAGCTCTACACTTCAGTTTCTCCACCCAGAGAAAGTGTCATGAAATATTTTTTTTTTTTTATTAATCTAACAACTATCCCTTCATTTGATTTTTATTTTTATTCATTACATTTTTTTAAACACTATTACTAAACAGATGCTGTCTTTTATTTTAATGAAATTAGCAGCTGCCAGACTTCAAACTGACAGCCTAACTGAAAACTATAAGTACATAGACAGCACCTTCAGACCAAAATTCAACATAGCTTGTAGGTTCCCTCCTATTTTTTATATATATAAGGCTCGGGGCTCTAAAATACTTGAGGGAGCACCTGCTTGACACCGGGAAAGTGACTGGACAATTTTGATCGCTTTGGCTATTTCTGCAGCAGTTGGAAGGGATTTTGGCTCCAGACCTGCTGACTTCCCTGAGTCCTTTTAACTGGAACCGACTCAATCAGGTCAGCTCTCCTTTGCCTGAGGAAGACTCACCTTGTTTAGGGGGACTCCCTCTGGTTCGAGTTGGCACCGAACCCGGGCTGGCTATCTGGATCAGAGGACTTCTAGCCTCCTTTTCCTGAGCCTACCAACTCTCTTATCCCGGTAGCTGCAGGAAATTGACACAAATCTGGCAGTCTGAATTGAGGTGGTCAAACCCCAGACAATAGACACATGTGGTGTGTGGGTCAGCCTTAGCAAAAGCTTCCCACAGACATCACAGTGTTGAAACAGTGGGCCAGTTTTTCTTTTGGGTTTCTCCAGACATATTACTAACCAGAAAATTGCCCAAGAACGGCCCTTAGCCAAGCAAGACAATTTTATCGTTCCAGACCGTGTCACGGTCGTGGAAAACCGTAATGAAATTTTTTTTTTAGAACCGATAAGAACCTGAGAACCGCACTTCTAATGAAGTTTAAAGTAATTTTAGAACAACCTGATCGGTTCAAAACTGAACCGATAATATCGTTACAAGTTCCACACAGAATAAATGTAAAAGCTTAATTTATTTCGATACCACAGACAGAGCTTGAACCGACCGGTTGCAGTTTGATTTAAAACAAATGCGGTTTAAAACAGAAATACACTTTAAAACCGACAAAATGAACTGAGCAGTAGGAGAAATCTCGGGCAACTGTTCAGTGAGGCGGAGTAAAGAATCTGACAGTTAAGGTTTGAAGCAGCACAGACAGAGTGTTCAACCGAGCTCGTGCTCAAGATTCCATGCACTTAACTCTTTCAACTCCGGAGCAGTTCTAACCTGGGGTTATACTGCATATGTCATAATATAGCAAGACTTCATGTTGTTTGAAAGTGTGAGGAGTTTTTAGAATTTTTACTGTTTCCGAAAAGATTTATGCAAAGGAATAGACAGTCTCTTAGACTCTGGGATATCCATCACTTCTACATAGTCAGGCTCCTCTTGATCATCCACAGCTTCCTCCATAGGGAGCTGGAGGTTCAACACTTTTTATAAAACATAAAATGAGAGGGGACTCAAAGCCTAGGGGAGACACTCCTGAAGGTCTGTCTGGGGAGATGTCCGGTTCAATGGGCATATCCAGACTTTCAAATCCACATTCACTCTCCTCCTCCTCTTCCCCTCCTCCGTTCATAAAATTCCTCTAAATCATATTCTTGAACTGGTGGAACGTGACGACGTCTACGCTTGCCACATGGTGCTGTGTTCGCTGGAACCGGGAAAGCGACTGACAATTTTAATCGCTTTGGCTATTTCTTCAGCAGTTGGAGAGGAAATTTTGGCTCCAAACCTGCTGATTTTCTAGTCCTTTTTCTGGAACCGACTCCTCTGAGTCGGCTCTCCTTGCCCAGGGAAGTCTGCGCCCTGGTCAGAGGACATCTCTCTCCGGTTCGGTTACAACCGAACCGGCTGGCCACCCAGGTCAGCTGACTTCTCTTGGCCTCCTTTCCCTGAGCCTACTCAACTCTTATCCAGCGAAGCTGCAGGAACATTTTGTAAATCTGGCAGTCTGCACTGAGGTGGTCAAACCCCAGACAATAAACACAGGTAGTGTTGGGGTCAGCCTTGGCAAAGGCTTCCCCACAAACAATGCAGTGTTGAAACCCAGTGGGCCAGGTTTTTCTTTTGGGTTTCTCAGACATAGTGCCAGCCTAACCAAAACTTGCCCGTTTATGGCAATCCGCCAAGCAAGATTCTCTTATCGGTTCCCAACCGTGTCACGAGTCGTGGAAAAAAACATAATGAAATCCGTTTTTTTTTTAGAACCGATAAGAACGGAACCGCACTCTAAAAGACAGATTAATGTATTTATAACAACCTGATCGGTTCAAACCGAACCGATAATACCATTACAAGTTCCACACAGAAGTAAATGTAAACCTATCTAGTACTTACAATACACAGACAGAGCTTGAACCGACCGGTTGCGGTTTAAATTCGGTTTAAAAAAAACCAAAAATTAATACTTTAACCGACAAAATGAACCGAGCAGAAGGAGAAATCTCCGGAGCGACTGTTCAGTGAGGCGGAGTAAAGAATCTGACAGTTTGAGTTTGAAGAACAATAGACAGAGTTTTCAACCGAGCTCATGCTCAAAGTTCCATGCCTGGCATGGAAAGTGAACTCCTTCACCTCCGGAGCAGTTCGAAGGTTGGGACTCACTGCATATGTCATAATATAGCAAGACTTCATGTTGTTTGAATCCTCTGTTGGGCAGGTAGTAACAGGGTGTGCCTAGCTTTATAGACATGTCTGTGGGTAATGGGGACCCTTGTGTTAGAGAGGAGGATATTCTGGGTATCCCCAATCAGCTGTCTTAAATTACCTAAGCGTGTTAGAACCAGAATTACTTGGCTAGCAATTATTCACTCTATATCCCCTTATAGGATTACGCATATGTGATAAGATTAGCTTGGAACTTCAAGGTTACTACCAACTAACTAGCAGCTGGAGCTGTTCTACCCCAGTAGGAATCAGAGCAAGTCATGAGCCGCAAAAACTGGGTTAGGGTACAGGTACTAGTACTTGTTACTTTTCAGAATCTTGCACTATCTACTTGCAGGCAGTTTCAAACAATAACCTTTTAAGTTGAGTAAGCATTCAGATTCTAGCACTATGGCATTCCGGTTCTTATGCTTTAACCACTAGCTAGCTGTTTCACCAGTAACCATATGAGTGGAAACATAAGAGAACTGTCTAAGAGACTAAGTGAATCATAAAGATCAGTCAGAAGTTTATACTATAGCAAGCAACTTTTAGTGTAAACAGAAATTAGGTATTTCAGTTACAGTCTGTCACTGAGCCTGATGGCCCCAGGCAGTAGATAGGCATGGTTACAGGGCATTTAATGGGGTGGGAGAAACTTTTTTTTTTTTTTTAGTCTTTGGTAACCGGGAAGCAGGGCCTTCTGCTGCACAGTCCCTGATCGTCCCTCTGTTTAAACTTCCCGTTCTCCCTCCGCAGCTTTCCCGATTTGTCAGGAGGTCCGCCCGGCTTAGAGAGGTTTGCTGGCGCCTCAACCTCGAGGTGCTCCACTTGCAATAAGTCCATGACAGGGGGGAATGACCAGCAAGATCTGCCCGCTCCTCCCCTGAAGAAAAAACAAGAACAAGCCTAGCCGCTGGAGCTCGATCACAGCCTTTTGTCCAGGTTGCCCGAGCGTCATGGCTGCCGGTGACCAATAAGGCGCTGATGCCTTTTTTGAACTTGGCCCCAAAAGTCGTTTGCAGAGGCTCCGGTTCCATGGAAAAAGTTCAGATTTGCAGAGCCTTCTGCTGCACAGTCCCCAATCAACTCTCTGTTTAAACTCCCCATCCTCTCTCCGCAGCTTTCACGATTAGTTGGGGGAGGTCCGTCCAGCTCCACTTGAGATAAGTCTGTGGTAGGGGGGAACAACCAGCAAGAGCTGCCCGCTCCTCCCTGGAACTTCATCAGCTCTTTTGGAAGCTTTATTTTTTGGCTGGGACTTGGAAGCTTCATCAACATCCCTGCTTGAATTTTTATTGTTTTACAGTCATTTTAAGTTCTGAGTTGATATTAGAAGTGAATTTTGAGCCTTGACTGTGTAAATCCTTCTTCTGCTCTCTGGCCTGCAACCTGTCTCCTCCCCAACCCCCAAACGGTCTGTGCTCTCTGACCCTGCCCACTTCTATTATTCTCTTTGTTCTGATGTAACAAGCCTACTCCTCCAGCCTTTAAAAGTCCTGTTTTTCTACTTTATTTCAGGGATCCAGCGTGCCTTGACCAGGCCACGGACCCCTCAATTTCTGGAACCTAAACAGTTTTTCAGAAATCCTCTATACTGCAAGGTACTAGCCCTGACTTTTGGATTTGGTACTGTTGACTTTTCCATTAGCAGATTATATCCTCTCACCACTAGAGGGCTATATCTCTATCTCTATCTAGTACGTAAGACATGTGTGTTCTCTCTGCCCTTCTCTCGCCTCTCCTCCTCCTCCTTGCCCTGCCACCCCTCTTATCTCTCCCTGGTCCTAGCCACCCCCACTCCCCTCTACTCTGGTCTCCACTGCTACTCCATGGGAACTCTCCACTTCCACTCGAGACTTGTGCTTGGTACACTGTTTGGATATTCCTAGTTACTAAACCCGACCACTACTCTCAACAAGTGTAGCCACCTCTCTACACTGTACCACCTTGCAGTCCATATAGGATACCGCCTGGAACCTTGCAACCTCTACTCCCTGAAACAACGATCAAAACTATCTCTCAAAGAGCTGCGACTCTGCTCCTTAAAACTCCTACTCCTCCTCCTTCTCATCTCAGGCAGCGTCCATCCCAATCCTTGCCCTAGAAGTTCAGGCCACACACAAACTCCAGGTGCCCTTATCCTTGCAACCATTAATATCTGCAGCCTACTACCAAAGCTGGATGCACTCCAAGCCTTCATATGCCAACACAACCCTGACATCCTTGCAGTGGTGGAAACTTGGCTGATGCCTAAAGTTCCTGACTCAGCAGTAACAATACAGGGCTACAATGTCCACAGGCTGGACCGGATATCCAAAAAAGGCAGTAGTTGAGCAATCTATATCAAAGACTCCCTGTCTTGTCACCCTGTAGCAACTCCATCACTTTCTGCCTCGGACAAGATTCTGCCAATACAAATCATCCTAGGTCCCAACCATAAAGCCTTGACTAATGTCTTCGTATACATCCCGCCCAGGGACCCTAAACATGGCTTCAACGACGTCCTAAACTTTATTAATTCTCATCTTCCTGAAGCTGAACTTATTCTACTAGGGGATTTCAACATAAACTGGTTAGCATTAAGCGACAGTGCCTATAAAGACTCCATCTCAGCTGCTAACCTCACGCAAATGGTAAACTCCCCTACTAGGATTAACTACAAGACTGGCACCAGTACCCTCTTGGATTGGGTCCTCACCACTCACTCCACAAGGATTTCTCGTTGTACCATTCTCCCAGACTCTCTCAGTGACCACTCCCAGTCATGTGTGCATGGTCTAACAAATTCCTTAACCCCCTCCCAAAATTATCACTAGCAGAGTCCTTCCTCATGGAAAACTTCCACATCTCAAACAATACCTGCTTCTACAAGACTGGCTACCCATCTATGAAGCAACAGATGTTAACTTGGCTCTTGATCACTTCATCTCAATTTTCAACAAAGCCTGTGACCTCTTTGCCCCTGCTAAAAGGTGGAAAACAAAATCTCTCTCTAACCCATGGCTCACCACATCTCTTCTCTCACAGCTAAAACTAAGGGACCACCTCTGGGCAGTTGCCAGGGCCACTGGCAAACAACTGGACATCCAAAATTACAAACAAGCACAAAATGCCTGCACAAAAGCCATCCAGCTAATGAAATCCACCTATTACAAAGACGCTCTCACCAATACATGGGGAAATGGTCGTGCTTTCTGGGACAATATCAAGGATGTCACAGGGAAGCAGCCAAAAACCTCTCCAGCCATGTTAATGGTTGATGGATCCTCAACCCTCGATCCCACGGTGATCGCAAACATCTTTAACACAGCTTTTTTAGACCTTAGTGCTGTTCTACCCCATGACTTTTTCGAAAACAGGGCCTACTCCCCAAATACCTCAGCCCCTCAGTCTAACCATCCCCTACTTCAGGGAGGTAAGGCTGAATGAAGCTCGCCGCTATATTACTGCAGCTATCTCTAAATCTAGATCTAGTAGTGACACCCTGGACCTTAAGCTTCTGTTGCTCACCCTCGAAGAGGTAATTCATCCATTAACAAAAATCCTAAACCTCTCTCTCAGCTGTGGAAAATTCCTGGACCTATGGAAAACAGCCACTGTGACACCCATCCATAAAAGTGGGGATAAGACGAATCACTCAAATTATCGCACTATCTCCATACTGCCCCCACTCTCTAAGGCACTCAAGCGCATCGTGGCTGATCAACTTACCGACCACTTGGGTAAATGCAATATACCTTGTCCACAACAACACGGCTTCCGGAAAGGTCACAGCACCACCACAGGCCTTCTTGAGTTCACTGGAGCTTTGCACAAATCCCTTGACAACGGCCTTCTCACAGGGGCCGTTTTCGTCAACCTCTCAAGGCCTTCGATGCAGTACACCATGGACTACTAATTGACCAACTACTGAATGCCGGGCTATCACTTGACTCTTCTCTTTGCTTTAAAAGCTACTTAGAAAACTGGTCGCGGAGAGTAAAAATTGCGGACACTCTTTCTGACACCCTGTCTGTTCGCTCAGGTGTCCCACAGGGATCCATACTGGGCCCCCTCCTTTTTAGCCTTTTCTTAAACTCCCTCCCTTACCACTGCTTTGAGCAGATCATACTATATGCCGATGATGCTGTTGTATTCTCCACTCACAAAGATCCTGCAACTCTTCAACACAACCTTCAGCTTGGTTTCAGTTCTGTAGAGACATGGTTTCTTAATCATAAACTGGTACTCAATGACAAGAAAACCAAATCTATGCTCTTCTGCAGCTCTCATAACCCACACAAGCTACACCACTAGCTATCTCCACCACCCAGGGGGCACTCTAGATCAGGTGGGGTCCTTCAAATACAGGGATACAGCTTAACCTAATCTCTCCTATGGACCTCATGTAGATAATGTAGCTAGAGCTGCTAATACATGGCTTGGTCTCCTCTACAAACACAGACCACACCTCATGCCAGAAGCTTTGAAGGTTGCAGTCCTGAGCTCTGTGATCTCTGCAACAGACTATGATCTCATCATTTATGGCTTGGCCACAACCACAACCCTTAGACGCCTCTCAACTGCCTTAAATAAGGCATATTGGCTCATCACTGGTGCTCACCGTCTCACCCACACATGTGACCTGTACACTCAGACTGGCTGGCTCCAACTATCAAACCGCATAAAGTTTCTCACCTGCTCCATGGCGAAAAAAATCTACCTTGGCCTTGCACCTTCTGGGGTCTCAACTCTGTTACAACACTGAATTAACAAATGGTGCCTTCGGAGATCCACGCTGCAACTACTGAAAGTCCCCCACTGTCACACTTCACAGGGACAATGCTCTTTTGCTTATCGAGCGCCACTCTGGTTCAATGGCCTCAGCCCCACCATCTCCTCTGCCCCAGCAACTGGTATGTTTAAAACTAGGCTCCAGGACTATCTCACTACCAACAGCTCCTGTGACTGCCCAACTTAACCTTGTTTCTCCACTTCCCTGCCTGCTCTAGTGGTCCCCCCCCCCCCCACTGGATTCTACCCTCCCATCTTGGTATACCCAATGCTGCACTTTTCACCCTCTCCCACCCTTCCTACATTCCTTCTCTCCCCCCCGCATGACTCTGACACTTCTTATCTTTTGTCTGTTTTCACTGACAAATGCCGCTGGCTGCCTTGCTTACAATGCTACCCTTGAACTGTATTAATCTGTACTCTGTTTGCAATGTCCACATTGTTGTAATGTCTGTCTTGATGTTCCCCATAATTTGTATTTCTCTGACGTGGAATCTTTGTAAAAGAGCCAAGGCTCAAAGGTATTTGTAATCCTAGACTTGATAAATAAATAAAATAAATAAGTTTTAGATGTCCCCTCATCAGTAGCCTTAGATTTTTCCTCAGCCATAATTATTTTTAAGGTTTCTTTGCCCTGTTTCTGACCACATTTGTACGAAGGGAACCAGTAGATCTGGACTAAAAACAACCAAGGCACAGGTTGCTGAAAATGCTGTTAAGCCAGTCCTGTAACAGATGTACACTTTTTTTTTTTTTACTTCTGTAAGTCCAGATTTCTGTTTTAGTTCTGGGAATCTCTGGCAAGCCAATCCACAGAGACCCCAGCTATAACTGTCAAAGTCTGAAAAACTAACAGATACCCTGTGGTAAGGACCAGTGAGTTCTGAGGTAATAAATAAGGAAAAATGCAAATATTTGATGGTTCCTTCATGAATTGCATCAAAAAAGTGAAGTCCCATTGAAAAAACAGGTTACTCACCTGCAACAGTAGTTTTAGGAGTGGTATATGTTGTTCATCCACACTCGTTGGCATGTCCCATTCCCCTTTAAATCTTGCCGGAAGGTCTTCAAGCTGGCTCCTCCCACCCATCTGGGTGGTATAACCCTCGGCTCCGCCCCATGATGCCATATCTTAGCCCGCTGGAAGCCAGGTGTGTGCGTTGCAGCCAGGGAGGTTGGGTGGGTCAGTGTGGATGAACAACACATACCACGACTAGAAAGACCAGTTACGCAAAGACTTTTGCCATAACAGTAGATCTTCTAGGAATGTCTCTTGCAGTAAGTCATTACTTCTGGGAGTTCCCGATAGGTGGTGCTCTAACACTGCAGTTTTCTTCTAGCAGTCTGCACACCAGGGACTACCCACATAACCTCACTTCCTGGGCTGTGCCTATAAAAGTGGGTGGTCCCTGGTAATCTCCGTTCCCCGGCGGTTTCAGCTCGTGATGGCGAGGGACCGAGGTACTAAAGCCTCTCAACCCTATATAGTTTTCCCTGGTACAGAATGGCAGGGGGTCAGAGGGAGGGAAACTACTTACTCCAAGAGACATTCCTAGAAGATCTATTGTTATGGCAAAAGTCTTTGTGCAAATAATCTATCTTCTGTGGAACAGTCTCTTGCTGTAAGTCATTACTTCTGGGAGATTCCCAAGCAGTTATGTCCTAGTACGGTGGACCACAGTAACAATCAGCCTTGTGTATTCTGGCAAGTACAAGGTCCATGTTGTATATAAATTTTAAGTGTCATAATGGCCTCTAAATGGCGAAACGAAAGATGCGTATAGCAGAATCATCATTAAAGTATAATTTCTTAGCACATGAGTAGTAGGCTCTGTTTGTGGTAGGGACAAAAAGGTCCGACGCACAACAGGCCAAGAGGCATCCCGATGTGATGGCCGTAACGGCCCGTAACAATGATACCTGAATTAAATAGTATGTCTGTAGTGGCTAGGTGTACAAAGTCTCATGGGAAAGGCCTCAGTATAAATTTAAATTGTAGCCCCAAAAAAGGTCTCCGAGGCCTAGGAGGAGACCGGGGCGTAGTCTTGAATCTTTAATGAGAGAAAGAGGCACCCGACTGTCCTGGGGCGGACTTGGGATGACTTATATTGGTTAGATGTGTTCTTTGTTGTTCGTTCTTTGCCTCTGAAGTTTCCTCTTTGGTTTTATCAATTTCGAGTTTTGTAGGAATAATTATACCACTTTAATTATTTATTATTTTTTTTTACACCACTAGGCATTTAATTCTCTACCCCTCTGTCATATAACTCTACTGCAGTAGTGCTTTTTGCTATTTCTTTTTACTTTCACCTTTCTATCATAATGGAGTGGCCTCCCATTATGATATCTTTGCTAAACTACCCCGCTGTATTTCCTTCCTTGCCTTTATGGTGTAGTTTTTTATTTTGTTTAGTTGCATGTAACTATTCCTGGTACTGTCCTGTACTGACTAAAAATGCAGTGGAGAGTAGACAATCTGCGCTGCATCCAGAATTAAAGTAGATAGTAAATTAGTAGAATACTCCCTGCAAGTTATCCAAAAAGTGCAAGATATGCAGATAAAGGGTACAGGGACCCCTGTACAAATCTACGTTTAAAGCCGCAGTAAAATTATAGAAGCACTTAGAAATGGACAAGCACCGTAATGTTACAATTAGCATATCAGCTGTTCAACTCTCAAAAGAACAACAGACCTACTAGAAAGAGCTTAGTGGGATTTCCAATACAAAGAAATCTTATACTTTGTTTTTATTTTTGGTAAATAATTACCTCCGTGCTCCCCTGACGCTTAGTGCTGTTGTGGTAATGCTGTCCCCGACTCATCTAACACAGATTAAAGTGGCTCCTCGTCTTGGGATAAAAGAAGTCACGCAGAACAATGTTTCCATTAAAGAATTAAAATAAACTTTGTAGGCTTTCATGGATCTAAAAGGAAAAAGGGCTCTAACAGGCTTTAAGTTGGGCTAGACCATAATATTACTTAGGTAGCCCATAATATTTTAGACACCCGGATGAACTGCTCAGTCTGTAAAAACGGACAGCTCGAGAAAACCAACTAACAAACCTAGAATTCTGAAACATTATTCTGGTTTAACAAATAAACCTTATATAAGGGAAATCTGTTTTGCCCGTGGATTATAAACTTTCTTGTTTTTGCTGTCTCTCACCTATTATGTTAGCAACATAACACTTCTGCTTTAATGATATATTCTTGCCACATTCAGGATGGTCCTGTTTGGGACAGCACTGCACTCCTAAGGGCCAGCGGCCCTCAAATGAAACACATTTATAGTGATCTGAGGTCTAAGCCCGGCCCATTATAGGAGGGGCCAAGATCTTTATCTATTAATTAAGCTTTTTTTTGTTTTATCTCATATATATAAAAATTATTTAATTGCAGTCTGAATGTGATTAGTAAATAACATAAGCTACGGTCATGCAGATCCCCCTACACTGTGTATTAGGGTAGAAGATTTATGTATTGAATAGAGGGTGGATCAGCTGACCTATGATGTAATAATTTTTTTTCCTATATAAGGTGGATGTTTTCTGACCTGAGTTAGATAGTCTTTGTGCACAGAAGGTAGTAGAGGTGCTGAAGTCCAGTGCTTCTACTCTGTGGTAGTACTTTAAAGTACTGAAGCGTTTCAGGTTGAGGAAGCCATTGGTGCTTAGTTTATTTTTCTTTTTGTTTGGTCTATAAGTCATTTATTTTGAATTTTTATTATAATAAATTTCACACACTTCGTGTGTTCTTCAAGAATCTGCTGTCATTGACTTATTACTTCCCACGCACGTTCACCATTGTTTATAATACATATACTGGACTATTTTTAATTGTCTGCCTGAGGCTCGTAGATTGTCCAGTGTGGTTTGTGCCCCTGGGTCAAATAGATGATCACCTGAAAAGGGGGCATTAGCCACTTTATGTTGGCTATCAGGTGCAAGCCCTGAAAGTCGGAGTCATGCCCCATGGGGTACAAGAATATTGACTGCAGAGGCGCTTGCTGATGGGTTAGCAATGTCATATCCTGATCTTAATAAGTGTTGAGAGCGGGAACTGAGTGTATTTATCATTGATGTAAGTTGCTCTTTTTCTGGAGATGTAGGTAGTTTATTAATGATCTCCCCAGCAGAGGTGCCCACCGTACAATGGAATTTCGGTATATGTCCCATGTAATTAAGTATTCTAATATTTAATGTGTTTAAAGCAAACACTTTCTTCCCCATATAGTCAAAATGTTTGGAGTCTTTTTCGGGAGGTACTGTACTTGCATGTTTAGGTTTGCCAGTGTGGTCGTGAGCAGCTGCAATAACCACAGAATCCACAGTAGGAATATTTGTTAAATATTGATAGTCCAGAGGAGCTTGATAAAACCTGTGTGCTTTCGAGGCAGTTCCTGTGCAGCTATGAGTTGACTCAGTAATCACATTTTTAAATGTTGATATAAAAGGAGGGACTACCTGGATGGGTTCTTCCGGGATGTCATGATATTCAGTCATATCTTTACTTAATTAATCTTATTCTGTTGTGGTAAACCCCATTGTTTTTTGTATCTGTAACATCATTTCTGGGAATGAAGGATCATCCGGTGGTTGTGTTATGTCTTCATCCCAGTAGGATGGTACAGAATATGGGGACTCCGACCCTTGTCTAGTATGGCAATCATCATAATAAATATCTTTGGAAGGTTCCGAAATCATACGAGAATCTGAAAATTATTCCTCAGAATATTCATGAGGAGGAAGGAACAGCGAGCGTTCTAGCTCTGTGCGTGCCCGAAACACGTTCTGTGAGTGAGGTCTGTTTAATGAATCGGGTGTATGATCAAAACCCAAGGAGTTCAAAACTTTGATTACAATTGGTTCTATGTTTGGCACTTGTGAGGATGAAATATCCATATGAGCAGGTTCTGAGCCCTGTGTGCTTGGAGTTGGGGGATCGATTTGTGCCTCCCAATAATGTGATCCAGTATGTTTTTGAGAAATTTTTTTATCACAGACTGGTGGCTGAGCACCATGCATGAGTGCAAATGAGGCTGGTTTGCTTCTGCATTCCGTAGTATACGATCCTCTACTTTGTGGTGATGCAGCTTCATAAGTATCTTTTCATACATTTTTATAAAATATTTCATGCTTTTTCATGGTTAATTTTTTGTGAGGATCCTCCATAAATGTAGTATATGCTGGTAATGGTGTTGTTCTATGATGTAGGGGCTGCTCCGTCGATGGTGGGATCAGTCCCGTCGATGGAACAGGAATGAAAGCATGCCCTGTCTATAGTGTAGTGTGTCTTGTTGATGATGGATAAGTAAATGCATGCTCCGCCGACGAAGGGGAAGTCAGTGCATGCTCCATCGACGGTGAGATGCTCTTTGTTGACGATAAAGAGGCATGGACATGCTCCGTCGATGGTGGAATGTGTGTCGTCGATGATGAGAAGGCAAATGCATGCTCCATGGACGGTGGCATACTTCTCATCAACGATAAAGGTCTAAGGAGCATGTCTCGTCAACGGGGGAGGTAGCCCTGTTGACGATGGAGCAAGTAGAGTGTGCTCTGTCGACAGAGGAGGTGTTCTCATCGATGAGGATGTCTTGTGGAGCCCTCTTGTCAATGGAGGAGTGTGCCCCGTTGATGATGAATGCAGCAGTAGCTCTGTCGTTGATGGTGTATGTGGTCTTGTTGACGGGGGAGCTGAGGAATGACGTCCTGTTGACGATGAACATTCCTTTGTGTGTGAAGTTGAATTTTTATGTTCTTTCGATGTAGAAGTGCCTGCCGTCGATGGAGGAATAGTGCCCATTGACGAAGAATGTCTTCTTGATGATACATGTTTAGGAGATATGACCATTGAAGGGCAGTCAGGCAGGACTTTAGGTGAAGGTATTTCCTTCACTTGTTTGCTTCTTGAAGAGGACACAGAGGCTTTGGAGCCCTTTGATCAAGCTCCCTGAGTCTGTAACAGGGAAACATCTTCCACTGTTAAACTCCTGGTCAAGTACAGGAATATGGTGCCATGTATTAAGCTCAGGCAGCCCAAGCTGTGGGTTCAATCCATGTCGTAGACTGCTGGCAGTAGATTGAGCTGCTGTCAGAGCTGAAGCTGGCGGGAAAATGAACGGAGATTACCAGGGACCACCCATTTTTTACAGGCACAGCCCAGGAAGTGAGGTTGTGTGGGTGGTCCCTGGTGTGGAGACTGCTAGAAGAAAACTGCCGTGTTACAGTGCCACCTATCAGGAACTCCCAGAAGTAATGACTTACTGCAAGAGACCATTCCATGGAAGATCTACTGTTACAGGTGAGTAACCTGTTTTTCTAGGGATGTGGATATGTTGTTCTTATCCACACTTGTTGGCAGACTCCTAGCAGTTCTCTGAGAGGAGGAAGGCAAGGCGCACACCCCCTACTTTGGGAACAGAGACTGGAGAACTGAGGCCCCAAACTCAGCATCCCGGTGTGACTCAAGGTCGATGTGGTAATGGGTGATGAAGGTGTTTGCTGTCTTCCAGGTGGCAGTCCGGTAGATTTCCTGGATAGGGATGTCCCTGGAAGCAGCCACTGACACACCAGTGTGGCGGGTAGAATGAGCTCTTATCCATCTGGGAGGCTCCTTGCCTGCCAACCTATAGCTGAGATCAATGCAAGATGTAATCCATCTGCCAACTGACCACTTTGCTGCAGGCCTGCCAGGTGCAACATCAGCATAAGTGACAAACAGCTGGTAAACCTCTCCCTGAACTTCCGCCGTCCTCTCCTTATAGTAGGAGAGAACACGTCTCAGGTCCAGAGTATGGAGCCTGTACTCGGCATCCGAGGGGTAGTTTGGATAGAACACAGACAGTCAACACCCGATTAAGGTGAAACTCTGACACCACCTTTGGGAGGAATTTCGGGTGGGGGCACAGAACAACCTTGTCCCTGTGGAAGACCAAATAAGGAGACTCCACCAATAGCACCTAGAGCTCTCCAGTCCTTCTGGCAGATGTGATAGCCACCAGGAAGGCCATCTTCCACAAGTGTGACATCACACACTTGTGCATTAGTTCAAATGGCTTGCCCATGAGTTTTGCCCAAACCAGCAGTAGATCCCACGGAGGTGGAGGTTCATGCACCAGAGGGGATATGTGATCAAGCCCTTTGAAAAAGTGCCAGGCCCCGTAAGCAGAGATGGCTGCCAGGCGCACCTTAAGGGTTGAAGACCGAAGATCCCCTTTGGACAGAGGCCAAAGGTAGTCTAAAATGCTTGCCACTGGACAGGACCGAGAGACCAGGCCCTTGCCCTGGCACCAAATGGAAAACCTTTTCCATTTGAAGGCGTAGTATTTTCTGGTCGACACCTTTCTGGATGCTTCCACTACTGTGAGTACATCCTCAGAGAGACCCGAAGCCGGGAACTCTTGCTGCTCAGGTACCAGGCTGTTGGGTGCAGGGATTGACGGTCTGGATGGAACACCTTCCCCTGATTGAGATCA
Source organism: Neoceratodus forsteri (assembly GCA_016271365.2). Lineage (NCBI taxonomy): Eukaryota > Metazoa > Chordata > Ceratodontiformes > Ceratodontidae > Neoceratodus > Neoceratodus forsteri. The sequence goes on along the minus strand of CM057452.1, from coordinate 260,545,727 downwards.
GGTCCGGGCATGCTGAAGACACCTCGGGAGCCTGTTGTTGAGGCTGAGGAAATATGGATAAGAGAACTGGCGGGGCCAGTCTGGGCTACCAGGATCACCTGTGCCTTGTCCCTCCTCACCTTCAGAAGCACCCTGTGGATCAAAGGAAATGGAGGGAAAGCGTAAAAGAGGCCTGGGGTCCATGGCCTCAAGAAGGCATCCCCCTGCAGCGATCCCCACTAAGAAGGGACGGCATGAAACAGTCTCAGCTTAGTGTTTTCCCTGGAGGCAAACAGGTCCACCACTGTTTTGCCCTGGTGGGAGAACAGGCTGTAAGCTACCTCTGGATGGAGGGACCACTCGTGGGATGTCTTGCTTTTGCGGCTGAGAGCATCCACCAGTTGGTTTGAGACTCCTGCCACATGGATGGCTAGAAGATCTGCCTCCAGTCGGCTCACGAGTGTCCAGATGCAGAGAGCGTCCCTTCACAGCCGTTGGAAGTGCGTGCCGCACGGTTTGTTGAGGTAGTACATGGTCGTGGTATTATCCATCTGGACCTGAACCACTTGACCCTGAAGCTGCAGAGTGAATGCTGACAACGCCAGTCTGACTGCTCTGAGCTCCAACAGGTTGATATGGTATTGGGATTCCTTGGAGGTCCTGAACCCTTGGGCCCTGTTGTTCCCCATGTGGGCTCCCCAGCCCATGAGAGAGGCATTGGTTGTGAGAACGACTTTCGACTCAGGGGACAAATGGGATCCCTTCCTGCAACTGGTCTAGGATGGTCCACCACTGGAGAGTGTCCCACATCTTCTGGGTCACAGTGATCAGCTGGTCGAAATGACCTAGGCACTGAGTCCACTGGGCGGCCAGCTCCCATTGAAGGGAGCGCATATGCCACTGAGCCCAACAGACCATGGTGGTGCAGGCTGCCATGTAACCCAGAAGGCTCAGGAAGTCCCAGGCAGGGTGCCAGTGCCCAACCAGAAATGCAGAAATGATTGGGCAAAGGAGGAAGGAACCTCTGCCCTGTCCACCGGAAGCAGAGCTCTGGTTCGTCAAGAGTCGAGCTGTGCCCCGATGAAGCATAACACCTGAGAAGTCACAAGCTCTGACATGGCCTCATTGATCAGGAGGACAAGTTGAGAGTAGGTCTAGAGGGCCAGGTCCCTGAACCTCTCCACCTCTTGCTGGGTTGAACCTGCCAAGAGCCAATTGTCGAGGTAAGGGTAAACTTTGACCCCTCGACGCCTGAGATGGGCTACCACCACTGCAATGCATTTGTGAAGACCTGTGGGGCTGATGACAGGCCAAATGGCATGGCTTGGAACTTGTATAGGGTTCCCTCTGCTCTGAAGCAGAGGAACCACTACTGGGACGGATGGATTGGGATGTGAAAAACGCGTCCTGGAGATCCAGTAAGCAGAACCACCTTTTGCTCCAGGGGTGGTATGATCTGGGACAGAGTTACCATCCAGAAGGTGCGCGGTCTGAGATACTGAATCAGGTCATGCAGATCTAGAATGGGGTGCCAGCCCCCTGTCCACTTCGGGACCAGGAAGTACCTGGAAATGAACCCTGGGTTGGCTGGAGGATCTGCCACTCGGACCACTGCCTCCTTGAGGAGGAGCTGGGCTATGTCGTCTCTCAGAGCCAACAGAGTGTGTGCTGATACTCTCTCCTCCCGTGGGGTGCGGGCTCGGCTTGGAGGGTACTGCTCAATTCCAGAGGCAGACCTTGGCTGACCACTTCTAAGACCCACCTGTCTGTGGTAACAGTGGACCAGGCAGAAAGAAAGTGGCGGAGCCGACCCCCCACGGGAGGACCCAGAGCTGGCATGACGGGGATAGAGATGGCAGCCCCTATCCAGTCACTGGGCAGGTTTGGAGGAAGAGGGTCCGGGGCCTGAACCCTGACCTCCTCTATGGGCTGGAGGAGGCCCGGACTTGAGCCGGCGGCGCCAAGCCTGTGCCTACTGTTGCTGCCCACCACGAAAGGAGGGCTGCTGGGCCACAGAAGCAGGGAGCAGAAAATGCTTTTTCTTCTTCTGCTGCTTCTTGGTGCCGGGGTGCTTTGAGCAGGAAGTGGCTGTGTCCAAGGTGGCATTGGACTGCTCAGTTCGCTGAAGGTAATCATCTACACCTGGGCCGAAGAGATTGGTATCCAGGAAAGGAACTTCAGTGAGTTTGTACTGGGTATCCGTCGTGAAGGTGGAAAGCCTCAGCCAAGCCCTGTAGCATGAGGCAACCGAAGCTGCCACTGAATGGGCGCCAGAATCCCCCAGGTCCAAAGCTGTCTGCAGCTGTTGCTTGGCAACGGCACGGCCCTAGTCCCAGATCTGCCTGACCATGGTCTGAAGGTCCACGCGGAGGGGTGGAAGAACTTCATCTAAGGGACCCAACAGGGCATCGGACAAGTGCGCCATGATGATGGCCAAGCTCGCCTGACGGAGGCCTAGAAAGGAGGCTGCACAGACCTTCCTGGCAGTGTGGTCCAGTTTTTTGGTCTCCTTGTCTGGAGGTCTATCAGTGTCAGCAGATCTGCCTGTGCATCAGAGGTGGTCACCAACCCCTCAAATGAGGGGTGTTCTGTGAACCCCGAGAGGGTCCCACTGCATACTTATGGGCCATCTGGGAAGACAGTGCTGGGCAGGAAGCAGGATGTTGCCAGAGCTCCAAGGCTGGGCCAACAATGGTTTCGGCCACAGGAAAGGCTTCTGTAGGTGTATCTTCTCTTTTAAAGATAGCCATAAGAGGATACTCTACCCTTTTCTGGACAGGCTCCAGGGGCATTCCCGTTGACTTGGAGATTTGGCAGAGAATCCCCTGAAATGACAAAGGACCCTCCTCCATTGACAGAATACCGGTAGACTCATCATCAAGAGGGTGACAGTGTAAGTCAGTGTCCGACGAATCTGAAAAATCTGGGTAAATCGGTCAGCCACCAAGATACCCTTCAACACAACTGTGATGATCAGGTGTAAGGGTGACCGATATTCTATGTGGGAGTCCCAGGGTCATCTGAGAATCCTTCGTAGGAGCCCCTCATAAAGGCTGTTTGGGTGGCAGCTCCACCACAATCGAGAGACCCAATTTGGGCAGCTCTCTGTGCGGCGAAGGACTGATACACTCAGTTCCAAGGGTCGGCTTCGGTCTAGGAGACGAAAGTCAAGTAATGGCCAGGGTAGAAAACAAGGCTGGCTTCTGCCCGGACAGAATCAGCTGTTGCCATATTAAGTCCTCGTAGCATTGATGGAGTTTTCCGCCAAAGCCGCCCTTCATTCGAGGAGGATGAGGATGAAAGGTGGCGTTGCCTCTTTTTAAAGTGCTTATGCGCCTTTCTCGGCCTGTCGGTCGAGGGGTTCCTAGATCTTGACCTCAACTGAATTGGCCAATTCAGTCATTCGGGAGACATCAGGGGAAACCGGTGACTTAACCAGATCAGAGACCGGTTCCTCTGTGAGGTCCCCAGCAAGCTGGGTATCCTCACCAGGAAGAGGAAGGAATGGAGTCCTAGTCAAGGAGTTGGCTTTGTCGGGCGACAATGGGTCAACAGGGTCGATGACAATTTCAACCTCGTCAACCGAGACCTCAGTCGACTGACCAGATGGCAAGGCCAAGAAGCCAGCAGCCAAGGAAGCAATCTCGACTGAAGTCAATATTGCTGGCTCCTGGGACCGAGATCGCTCATGATCCCAAGGGCGTCTCTTCCGAGACAAAGACCTTATCGTGTCCTTTTCCTTCTTTCGGGACCCGGGAGGAGAGCGAGCCTGCAGGTCCCTCGCCCTTGGTGGGGAGGGACTGGCACAGCTCCTGGAAGGAACCCGAAAACGTAGAGCCCAGGTTAAGGGGAACAAAAAGCAACCGAGAACAGGATTCTGCAGCCCGTGCCACTTCTTCTTTGAAAGCTTGCATTTGTTCCTGCTGCTTGGCGGACCCCACAAGTGCGGAAACTGCCCACTGGGCCTCTTCTGATTTCACCGGAGGATTCCATTTCTCAGAACTGCCCAGCTTAAGGCGTACGAGACGATCGTCCAGGACGTTCGGGTGAAACAAGAGGCACAAGTTGCAAGTCTTGGTGTCATGGCCAGCACCTAGGCAGTGAAGCGCAGTATGCAGATCGGTCTTGTAACATTTTTTGGTGCCGGGCAGCAGCAAAATCTGGGGAAGATTTATCTTCCATGACGAATGTAATAATTGCAGTCGCCTATTGAATGAGTCAATTTTCAGGAGAACCCTAAGGATTTGAAGCCAGGGCCTACAAAAAAGCGTGAGCAAAGAGGCAACCTGGATCTCCAACAGAAAGAAGATCTGGCATCATGGGCGGACTGAGGTTACACCACCTGGGTGGGTGGGTGGGTGGGAGGAGCCAGCTTGAAGACCTTCCGGCAAGATTTAAAGGAGAAAGGGACATGCCAACAAGTGTGGATAAGAACAACATAACCACATTCCTAGAAATAAGCATTTGCGGTAAAAAAAAGAATATAAAATAAGCAAATGCGGTAAAAATATCTATAAGTAAACACAGTTACAGTAAAAAATAATGCAGCTGCACGAAAAATGAACTGCTAAAAAAATAAAAAAATTTAAATTACACTCCGCACACTAAAGATTTAAGTGTGTGAGGAAAACTTTACCAAGATAAGCGAACACGAGGCTGTCAACAAGGAAAGTTAAGAGACACCTCTGGGGCAATGTTGCCCAGTCAGCAGAGAAAAATTCTGAAGCCCTTCAAGCTGCTCTCACTTAGCACACTCCCCTCCCGTTCTGATTGGGTGATGCCCTAGCTAATTATAATTCTGTTAAAGACATACCTCTGGGGCAGTTGCACCTAGCCAGCTAACTGCTATAGTTACTGATGCTAAAGGACCCCTGGGGTTAGAACATAACCCACATAGCCCCTCTAAATAAAGTAAATCATTTCATAATTTATGTGATAGCTTCACTGCAACAATTATTTGACAACTGGGCCTCATCTTTTAGCCAACTCTGGATCTCTTTTAATCTGACTGGGGAATTATGTTGTCTAAATCTGAAGAGTACAGAATTCCATAGTACTGCCCCTCTAAAAATGACTGTGGCTCTACCAACCCCTAAGTTTAACATAGGCACTGTAAATTTAATGCCTTTAGCTGATCTCAAATTGTTCTTAATAGTTCTCAGTTGGATGAGCTCCAAAATATATTTGGGGAAATCCGCTTTCCCCACATTATGCATAAACTGAATGAGGTGGGATTTTCTACGTTCTAAAGGTTTTTGCCAGTTGAGTGAACAATACAAAACACACCGATTAGTATTTCGAGGGACATTTAATATAAAATGAGCAACTTTGTACGAACATATGATTGTGCCAGCAGAAACAGACCACTTGGTCTATCCATGTTTGCTCGAGTGTGCAGTGAGCACCCCTAGTTTGCAGCTGCCCCACCCCCTCCCCTTTGTCATCCCACTGCTATCCCCACCTCCCCCACCCTCACTCTCCCCTGCTCCCTGTCTCATGCCCTTTTAAAGCTGTTCACAGATTTATATACCACCCGTTCTGGTAGTGCGTTCCATTTTACTACCACCCTCTCCTTAAAACAGTGTCTCATTTCCCTCCTAAATCTTCCCCTCTATTCCTAGTCCGTGCCCCCTGGTATCCCTCCCCCCCCCTTAGCTTAAAGACCCCGTCTGCCCCATCCTTATTGATTCCCCTCAGATACTTGAATGTCTCTATCATGTCCCCTCCCCATCCTTCTATCCTCTAGATTGTACATATTCAGGTCTCCCAGAATGCTCTCATAGTCTCTCCCCTCCATTCCACATATCGCCTTTGTTGCCCTCCTCTACATCCCCTCTAGTAGCCTGATATTACACTTCAGGTATGGCCTCCAAAAACTGCACACAATACTCCAAATGCGGCCTTACCAGCGACCTGCAGAGGGGCAAGATCACCTCTATTCCCCGGATGAAACCCCCCCTCACTTTGCACTCCAGCATTTTGTTCGCTTTTGCAGTCATTCTCCTGCACTGGGCAGCATTGCTCATGGTTCCTGTTACCATTACCCCTAGGTCCGTCTCCTCCTCAGTGATCCCTAGCTTAATCCACCCCCAGCCAATATTCTCTCCTTGGATTCTTTGCCCCGAAATGCATAACTTTACACTTCTTTGCATTGAACCCCAGCTGCCACCTCTCAGACCACTCCTCTAGCTTTCTTAGGTCCCCCTGTAGCTGCTTCCATCCCTCCTCTCCATCCATTACTGCTTACATTTTGGTGTCGTCAGTGAACAGACTTACATTGCTCATCACCCCATGTGCAATGTCTGATATGAAGAGCCCAAATAATACTGGTTCCAGCACAGAGCCTGTGGCACCCTGCTTGTCACCGGCTTTGGAGCGGAGAGCTCCCCTCCCACCACCACCCGTTGCAGCCTCCCATTCAGCCAGCTTGTAATCTAGTTCGTCATTTTTGCCCCTACCCCTACACCAGTTAGCTTCCCCCCAAGCCGCCCATGAGGCACCAAATCAAAGGCATTGCTGAAGTCCAAGAACATCCACTGCATGACCCTTATCCAGCTCACCTGTCACTCAGTCATAATATTGTATCAGGTTGGTTTGACAGGACTTCCCCAAAATGAACCCATGCTGCCTCACATCCTGGAGGCTGTTGTCCTCCAAGTTCGACACCAGTCTTTTCTTTAGTATTGTTTCCATAAGTTTGCACACTATGGAGGCGAGACTTAATGGATGATAATTACTTGGTTCATCCCTTGGTCCACTCTTGTGTAATGGCACTACATGTGCCATCCTCCAGTTCAGTGGCACACATCCCGACACCGGTGAGGTGCTGTACAGATCCGACAACACCTCTGCCATCTCCCTCAGCACCCTGAGGCAGATATCATCTGGTCCTGATGCCTTGTCTACCCTCAGTCCCTCTAGGACTCTACCTCCCTCAGTCATTCCAGCTGTCGCCTCCTCTTCCCCTTCCGTACCTATCCTCCCAGTCCATGGTGGTAGCGGTCCCCACTTTTCTTCCATGAACATTGAGCAAAAGTATTCATTCCGTGCTTCCGTCTGTTCCTCCCCCTTATCCATCCGCTCCCCACCATTTTTTATCCTCACTATTGTCTCCTTGCACTTCCATTTCTCCCTGACGCATCTGAAAAAGTCTCACCCCCCCTCCAATTCCCTAAGCTAATCTCAGCTCCCTCTGGGTCTTGGCTTCTCTCACTTTTCTGGTCCCCTCCCTGGACCATCTTGCATACTCCTCCCTGTCCACTTCCTTCCCTGTCCTTCTATACCTCTGGTGTGCCTCTCATTTTGCCCTCACCACCTCCACTACCTCACTGTTCAACCAGCATGGTTTCCTTGCTCTACTCCTCGTACTCTGTGTGTTGGTGCAGGCTTTCATTGCCTCTGCAATCCCCCATTCAATAATATCCCATTTCTGCTCTGTGTCCATCTCATGCCTCATGCCCTCCAGTTTCCCTTTCAGTACTTCATGTATCCTCCCAAAGTCCACCCCCCTGAAGTTTACCACGCAGGCTACTGAGTTCTCAGATTCCCTTCACATCATGATATTAAACCACAACATTTGGTGATCGCTGTTGTCTACTAGGTCCTCGACCCTTATTCCCCTTACTGCCTCCCCATTCAACAATACCAGATCTAAAGTGTTCTTTAGCCTAGTAGGTCCACTGACCAACTGTGTCAGGAGACCCTCCTGGATCATGTCCAGGAGCACTTGCTCCCTAGCACTGGAAGTGACCGGAATGCTTCAGTCAACCTCCGGCAAGTTGAAATCCCCCACAATGACCACCTTCCCTTTTCCACATACCTTTCTGAGTTGTCCTGCTAATTCTCTGTCAAACTTCTCAGACTGGGATGGCAGCCTTTATACCACCCCAAACCTAGGTTTCCTACCCCTTGAGTCTAGGAGCTGCAGACAAATTGCCTCTGTTCTCCTTTCCTCCCCCTCATCCCTTGTGCATTTGATTCCGTCCCTCACAGACTGCCACCCCCTCCACGGTCCTTCCTGTATAATCTGTACCCTGGTATTGCCAGATCCCAGTCCCAGTACTTAGTTGCCCACATTTCCATGACAGCCACAATATCCACCCTCTACACTGCCAAGAGTGCCTGTAGCTCAGCATATTTATTGCCCAAGCTTCTCACGTTCAGCGAAACCACCCTCCATCCTGCCCCTTCCCTTAATTGCTCTTCATCTCCTCCCTTCTACTTCCTCCCTTTTTGGCCACCCCAAATCCATCCCTGCTAGCTTTGGGGGGGTGTTGGCTGTGACTCTGCCATCTGCCTCAGCACCCTGAGGCAGATATCATCTGGTACTGATGACTCGTCTACCCTCAGTCCCTCTAGGACTCTACCTCCCTCAATCCTTTCATCTGTCACCTCTTCCCCCCGTCCCCTCCCTCCCAGTCCATGGTGGTAGCGGTCCTCCCTTTTCTTACATGAACACTGAGCAAAGTATTCATTCAGTGCTTCCATCTGATCTTCCCCTTTTCTGTCAATCCCCCCTCCTTTTTATCCTCACTATTATCTCCTTGCCTTCCTTTCTCTCTAGGTATCTAAATCCCCCAATTAACTATACTAATCTCAGCTCCTCTGGGCCTTGGCTTCTCTCACTTTTCTGGTCACCTCCCCGGACCATCTTGCTACTCCTCCGTCCCCTTCCTTCCCCATCCTCCTGTACCTCTGGTGCGTCTCTCATTTTGCCCTCACTACCTCGCTGTTCAACCAGCATGGTTTGTTTGCTCTGCTTCTCTTACCCTGTGTGTTGGTGCAGGCTTCCATTGCCTCTGTAATCCCCCGTTTAATAATATCCCATTTCTGCTCTGCGTCCATCTTCTGCTATGCCCTCCAGTTTCCCTTTCAGTACTTCCTGTATCCTCCCAAAGTCCACCCCCTTGAAGTTTACCACCTGGGTTACTGAGTTCTCTGGTTCCCTTCACATCGTGATAGTAAACCACACCATTTGGTGATCGCTGTTGGCTAGTAGGTCCTCGACCCTTATTTCCCTTACTGCCTCCCCATTCAACAATACCAGATCTAAAGTGTTCTTTAGCCTAGTAGGTCCACTGACCAACTGTGTCAGGAGACCCTCCTGGATTGTGTCCAGGAGCACTTGCTCCCTAGCACTGGAAGTGACCGGAATGCTCCAGTCAGTCCCCAGCAAGTTGAAATCCCCCACAATGACCACCTTCACTTTTATACATACCTTTCTGATTTGGCCCGCTAATTCTCTGTCAAGCTCCTCAGACTGGGATGGTGGCCTTTATACCACCCCAAACCTCAGTTTCCCCACCCCTTGAGTCTAGGAGCTGCAAACAAATTGCCTCTGTTCTCCTTTCCACCCCCTCGTCCCTTGTGCATTTGATCCTGTTCCTCACATAGACTGCCACTCCCCCACAGTCCTTCCTGTATAATCTGTAGCCTGGTATTGCCAGATCCCAGTCCTTGGCTGCTCACGTTTCCATGACAGCCGCAATATCCACCCTACACACGGCCAAGAGTGCCTGTACCTCAGCATATTTATTGCCCAAGCTTCTCGTGTTCAGTGAGACCACCCTCCATCCTGCCCTCTTCCCTTAATTGTTCTTCACCTCCTCCCTTCTACTCCATCCCTTTTTGGCCACCCCAAATTCTTTCCTGCTAGCTTGGGGGGGGCGTGTTTGCTGTGACTCTGCCATCTCCCTCAGTACCCTGAGGCCAATATCACCTGGTACTGATGACCTGTCTACACTCAGTCCCTCTAGGACTCTGTCTCTCTCAATCCCATCTTCGCCTCCTCTTCCCCCAATCCCTCCCTCCTCCCAGTCCATGGTGGTAGTGGCCCCCTTTTCTTCCATGAACACTGAACAAAGTATTAGTTCAGTGCTTCCATCAGTTCCTCCCCTTTTACGTCCACTCCCCACCCTTTTTATCCTCACTATTGTCTCCTTGCTTTCTTTTCTCCTGAGGTATCTGAAAAGTCTCCCCTGCCCCCCATTAACTACGCTAATCTCAGCTCCTCTGGGCCTTCTCTCACTTTTCTGGTCACCTCCCCGGACCATCGTGCGTACTCCTCCCTGTCCCCTTCCTTCCCCGTCCTCCTATACCTCTGGTGCGCCTCCAATTTTGCCCTCACCACCTCCGCTACCTCGCTGTTCAACCAGCATGGTTTCCTTGCTCTGCTCTTTTTATTCTGTGTCTTGGTGCAGGCTTCCGTTGTCTCTGTAATTCTCCATTTAATAATATCCCATTTCTGCTCTGCATCCATCTCCTGCCTTATGCCCTCCAGTACTTCCTGTATCCTTCCAAAGTCCACCCCTTCCCTTGAAATTTACCACCCAGGTTACTGAGTTCTCTGGTTACCTTCACATTATGATATTAAACCACACTATTTGGTGATCGCTGTTGGCTAGTAGTTCCTCGACCCTTATTTCCCTTACTGCCTCCCCATTCAACAATACCAGATCTAAAATGTTCTTTGGCCTAGTAGGTCCACTGACCAACTGTATCTGGAGACCTTCCTGGATTGTGTCCAGAGCACTTGTTCCCTAGCACTGGAGGTGACCGGAATACTCCAGTCAACCCCCGGCAAGTTGAAATCTCCCAAATGACCACCACCTTCCCTTTTCACATACCGTTCTGATTTGTCCCGTTAATTCCTTGTCAAGCTCCTCAGACTGGGAAGGCAGCCTTTATACCACCCCAAACCTCAGTTTCCTATCCCCTGAGTCTAGGAGCTGCAGAAAAATTGCCTCTGTTCTCCTTTCCTCCCCCTCAGCCCTTGTGCATCTGATCCCGTCCCCCACAAAGACTGCCACCCCCCCCCCATGGTCCTTCTTGTATAATCTGTACTCTGGGATTGCCAGATCCCAATCCCAGTGCTTAGTTTCCCATGTTTCCATGACAGCTGCAATATCCACCCTCCACACTGCCAAGACTGCCTGTAGCTCAGCATATTTATTGCCCAAGCTTCTCACATTCAGTGAGACCACCCTCCATCCTGCCCCCTTCCCTTAATTGCCCTTCATCTCCTCCCTTCTACTCCCTCCCTTCTTAGCCACCCCAAATCCTTTCCTGCTAGCGGGGGGGGGGGGTGTTGGCTGTAACTCTGCTCTATCGGAACCCTGCCTACCTGCTGTCCACTTGCCAACCCCCCAACTAGTTTAAAATCCATCTTTGTCACAACATACCTCCCCAGTCTTTGCTTTATTACCTCCTTCCCATCCCCACTCAGGTGCAGCCTATCCCTTGCAAACAGACTGTTACCCAGGTAGTGCCCCAGCCACCCACAACCCCATACGCCTCAGTTCGACAACATTCTACCAACCATGCGTTCAACTCTCCAATCCTCTCCTTTCTCACTGTGCTTGTGCAAGTTAATGGGAGCACCTCAGAGAAGGCCACAGATTACCCAGTCTCCTCGCACAACCTTCCCACTTCCTCAAACCTCTCCCTTGCTACCTCCACCATTTCCCCCTGCTAGGTCATCTGTCCCATGTACCACAGTGTGCGGTTTCCTTTTACCCCTCCTTGCGCACCTTAGGATTACCTGTCCTGCCTTTAATCCCAGTATGGACTCCACCCCTATCCGACTGTGCCTCTCCCCCTTGCTGCCCTATCTGATCCCCTTGAGTATGGAGTCCCCAATACCAGTACACCCCCCTTTTTCCTTGTGCCCACTGCCACCCCCCCGACCAGGTTCTCATTCTCGGGGCCACTCAAGACAGTGCTTTTACCATTTGTCCCCATGTCTTCCCCCTGCCCCTCTAAACTGAAACCCCTCCCCCTCCTTCTGTTTGACTGCCAACCTCCCTCTCCCTCCTCACCTCTCTGAGTATTATCCCTCCTCTTGCCAAGCCATGCTCAATCTCTCTAGTAATGCCCCTCACTCCCTCCACTTCGTGAGTATTATCCCTAGTGCGATCTCCTCCTACATCCTCCTCTTCCCCATGTGTTGTTAGTACAGCAAACATGTTCCCTACCCTCTTTGCATTACTGTGTGTTTTCTCCTCCCTCCTACCTAATGCTGCTCCTGCTGACATTAAGTCAACCCTCTCCAGCTAGGTACTAGAAGCCCCTGAATAGACTATGTCACCATAATCCATAATGGGGATATCACAGAATTTACTACTTGCAGCCTAATGTCCAGAGTCGTGTTACTACTTAATCTATATAGAAAGCCTAATCTCCTACCTACAGTATGTTCTTCAGCATCTTATTAAAATGGTCATCCCAATTAAAGGTATGATTCAACCACATCCTCAAATATTTATACCTGACAACCTGTGGATTTTTACTCCTTTCATTGTGGTCGGGACCAGACCTTGCCGATTCAATTCTGATTTATCCCCAAAGATAACTGATTGAGTTTTAGTACAATTGAGAACCAAAAGATGAGTAGCAAATATTGTTTGTACCTGATCAAAAGCCCACTGCAGTCGGTTATTAATCATAGCAACAGAGTCCCCTTCAACAAAGATGATGGCGTCGTCAACATAAATATGACACCTAACTTCATCCTGAAAATTTCAAATTATTAATGTATATATTAAATAACAGTGACCCCAGGCTAGAACCCTGGGGCACACCAAAATCTATTTTAACCATATTAGATTTATGAGTCCCAAGTTCAATGTATTGTTTTCTGTTAGTAAGATAAGTATCAAATCAACTAAGAGCTGGTCCTGACAATCCAATATCCTGGAGCCTGGACAGGAGAATGGCCACACTGTTTTTTTTGCCCTTCTATCTGTTTTAGTTACTGTGTTCTAAAAGAATATACCGAGAGCATGGATGCTGTGCACATGGCACAGGCTTAGGTTGCCTGCCCTGCCCCCAAGATACTCCCCTCAGCTGTCAGTTCAGTCCCAAGCCCTCTACCAGCCATGCTGTTCAACAGACAATTAAGCAGCAGGGTATGTGACTTCCAGTGACGTCATCGAATGAGCGACTGATCTTCCCGATCGCTCCGTGGGCCACCGCTATCTGAAAAACCTTCTGCCAGCACTAAACAAATTGAAACAGGGTAAAAACTAAAGATAAATCTACAGCAAGACTATGGCTGCAAAATCTAAGGGGAGAAATTTGCAGGCGACCAAGATACGACTGGTGATGGATGCAGATTGACAGCAGGTCTCTCAGAGCAGCGACTCGCGCCCACCATCACCAGTTGCCAGCATCGCCGACTCCGAAGAGGGCATAGAACCTCTTGATCAAAATGCTGTGATGGAGAAACTGGACAGCATAATAAAAGCACTGCACCATGTAGAATTTTCTGTTGCAGACATTAGAGCCGATATCAAACAAACAGACAAACGAACCTCGGCGGTGGAACGAGCAGTGGAGGACCTCTCTGATTCATCTAGCCAACATGATCGGACATTATTATACCTACTTGTCAGAGAAAAAGAGTTGTAGCTTAAGATAGATGACCTGGAGAACTGATCATGCAGAAACAATTTCCAAACATACGGAGTTCCGGAGAGCATAGAAGAATCGCATCCTTCAATGGAAGATTTTATACTCCATGTTATCAGGTCAGTGTTAAAAATACCCAAGGAATGCAACATGACAGCTGAAAGGGCCCACCACTCCCTGATACCTCGGCCAAAAGAACAAAATGTCAGGCCACGCTCAATCATTGTGAAGATGTTAAACTACAATGACAGGCAATTAATTCTAAAAACGGCCTGGCAGCAGAGAAAGGTTAGGCTCGATGGACAGAGACTTTCTTTTGATCAAGATTTCTCAGATTACTTGAATAATTGAAGGAAACAAGTCAGAGATATCATTAAGGAAGCCAGAGAAAAAAATCTAAAGGTGCAAATGCTTTATCCGACTCGTCTCAAAATTCACACAGAGAACGGGCCAGTGATTTTTGACTCTTTGTATGAGGCGGCATCTACCCTTCGCAAGAAAGGCCTCAGAGTCCCCGAATTCCCAGCAGTAACACTGGAGCACAGCACTGCAAAGGTAGCATGGCGACGAGTTGGGAGGCCCAGTAGAGGACAGTCCACTTCAGTGGCATGGGCCTCGCATCTAAGAGCCGACATACAAGATCTTTTGGCCTGGGAGAATAAGTTAGGAGAGGACACTGATCATGCTTCCCACGCTTCTTCAGCGAACCCCCTGACCTGATGGACACAACCCAGTAATAGCAACAGAATTTTAAAAGTCCAGATACCGTTTTGGAATTACTGGGGCTCACCAGTAGAAACTTGCCACAGGACCTGACTGTAGTTAACCTGGATGTTTTGTTTTAGCGAACCTTCATGCTGTGGTGATTTTTCTGTATATTTAGGGTACGATAATCAGGGACATTATAACTGCATAATTACCAGGATAGCTGGTGGTGATGGAGTTCTCCCCTCCACTTTGTAACATCTTTACCTAACAGATAAAAGGGGCAGTGGCCCCCGAAGGGCTTCTATTTCATCACCCTTTATTTTCTTTCATTTCCCACCCACACCCACGGGAGTAGTGGGACTAGCTTGTGACTGAACAAGCTACAGCAACTATCACTGCACTTTAGGTTAAACCTTGGAAGCAGTTCACGGTTTAAAAGTTTAAAGTTGATGGTTTATATGAAAAAATTACTCACCTTAGTAATGTTGTTTCTTCTAATGGAGTCTTGCTATATTATGACATATGCAGTTTGTCCCAACCTTAGAACTGCTCCGGAGGTGAAAGAGTTAAAGTCCATCCCAGGCATGGAACTTAGAGCTCGAGCTCGGTTGAAAATTCTATCTGTTGTTCTTCAAACTTAAACTGTCAGATCTTTACGAGCAAAAACTCACTAAGACTCAGTGTAGAAGCTGTAAACCTACACTAGCCAACTGACTACTTAATTAAATAAACACATTTTTGGTGCCACAATGAAGACTCAAGTCAGGAGACCCAAAATGACAAACAAACAAAGATCACCCCAAAGAGGGGTGAAAACCAGGGCATCTAAAAGTGCCAGCTGCCCTGCCCACCCACATCCCCAAGAGTAAGGTTCTGAGAGGGGCAGGGGGGGAGGTCATAATATAGCAAGACTCCATTAGAAGAAACAACATTACTAAGGTGGGTAATTTTTCTTCAAACAACATGAAGTCTTGCTATATTATGACATATGCAGACTACACAGCAGTACCTCCATGGAGGAGGGACAGAACCTACTGAAATAGGGCTCTGAAGCACAGCTGTGCAAAACGAGCATCACTCCTAGCCTGGATGTCCAGGGAGTAATGCTTAGTAAGCTGCAATCGCTTTCCAGGTAGCTGCTTGACATATCTCTAGGATAGGGATGTCCTGGCAGCAGCCAGAGACGCAGCTGTACCTCTGGTGGAGTGAGCCCTCAGGCCTGAGGGAGGAACTTTACCCAGTTTTTCATAGCAGAATTGGATACAAGAGACGATCCACCTGGCAATGGATCTTTTAGTGGCAGGTTTCCCTTTGCCAACCTCACCATAAGTGAGGAACAGTTGGAGGGAGTTAATCCTGTGACCTTTGGTACGATCTATGTAGTAGCTAAGTGATCTTTTGATATCTAAACTGTGCAACCTCCTCTCACCAGAAGAGGAATGGTCAGTGAAGTACACAGGGAGAGATACAGATTGATTAAGGTGGAAATCTGAAACCACCTTAGGCAAGAACTTTCGGTTAGTCCTGAGGACTACCTTATCTCTGTGAAAGGAGATAAAATCAGGCTTCACTGACAAAGCTTGTAACTCACTTATGCGCCTGGCAGAAGTGATGGCTACCAAAAACACAGTTTTCCAAGTCAAGTACTTGAGCTCTGCTGAAGACAAGGGCTCAAAAGGGGGTTGCATAAGCTGGGCAATGCAAATATTAAGATCCCAGGCAGGGGAAGGATCCCTGAATGGGGGGTTGGTGTGAAGCAACCCTTTGAAAAACTCTTAGAATACAGGATGAGCTGAAAGAGAAGAGGGCTTACCTGCTGACAAGAACACAGACACGGCTGCCAAGTGCACTTTTAGGGTAGCTGGTCTCAGCCCTAAAGTATTTAAATGAACCATATAATCCAGGACTGTGGGTAAATCAGCAGATTCTGGGGAAATATGCTTCCCAGAGCACCATATGGAAAATCTCTTCCATTTGGAATTATAAGTAGCCCTGGTGGAAGGCTTCCTGGAAGCCTTCAGAATATCCAATACACCTTGGGAAAGGTGTAGGTCAGCAAACTCTAACTCTTCAAGAGCTAGGCCTTGAAATTGAGCGATTTGAGGTTCTGGTACCAAACCCTCCCCTGAGCACAGGATAACAGATTGTGATTCCTGGGAAGACACGGGGAAGGTGGACTGCTAAGGACATAGGGAGTGGGTACCAGGGCTGTCTGGGCCAGTCTGGAGCAATCAGAATCATCTTGCAGGATTGAGACCTGATTTTTACTAGCACTTTGAACAGGAGAGGGAAGGGTGGAAAGGCATAGAGAAACTTCCCTTCCCAACTGAGAAGGAAGGCATCCAGGGGGACTGAGCCCAACACTGGGGGCCTGCAACAAAAAAGGGGAAGTTGGTGATTGTCTGGGGCTGCAAAAAGATCTATCTGGGGTGTGCCCCATCTGGCAAATACCACCTCCAGAACTAGGGGATCCAGAGCCCATTCATGATGGCCTTGGGAAATCCTGCTGAGAGCATCTGCCAGGACATTGTCCTTGCCTGGGAGGTGAACTGCTACAAGGGAGGTGTTCAGGGAGTAAGCCAGAGACCACAACTTCATTGCTCGTGCACAAGGCCGTAGGACTGAGTGCCCTCATGCTTGTTGATGTACCACACAGTGTGGTATTGTCTGTTCTGACTTGAATAATCTTGTTCTGAACAGATTTGGAAAAAGCTTGAAGTGCTAGAAAAACTGCTCTGAGTTCCAACAGATTGATGTGGAGCAGAGATTCCTGAGGGACCACAATCCTTGGGTGGTGAGGTCGCCATGTGAGCTCCCACCCCAATAGGGATGCATCTGTAGTAAGGATTAAGGAGTGAGACTGAAAGTAAGGGACCCCCCCTGTCTCAAATTGCCCTGGTCCTGCGACCACTAAAGGGCCTGGATCAGGGTTCTGAGTCACTGGAATTAATTTGGTTAGAGGTCCTTTCTTTGAGACCAAAAGGCTCTCAAATGGAACTGGATGTCCCTCATCTGAAATCTGGCCCCTGCACTACTGCTGTCGAAGCAGCCATGTGTCCCAGGAGCTGTAGAAGTGCCTTGCTGGTCGAGAGACCTGCAGGGTGAAGGAGGAAGCCAGAGAAATCAGGGTATTTGCCCTTTCCAGAGGAAGGAAGGCTCTGGCTTCTTTGTGTTCAGTTCTGCACCTATGAAGGTGAGAAGCTGGACAGGCTCTAGGACTGACTTTGGAAGATTGAGAAGGAAACCTAGAAAGTTAGCAGTTGCTGAGTTACTTGAAGGTGTAACCTGACTTGGTCTGGGGACTGGCCTACTAGAGCCAGTTGTCCAAGTAAGGAAAGATGGTAATTTTTGCCTTCTTAAGTGGACAACTGCTACTGCTGGGCATTTGTGAACACCAGGGGCAGATGTAAGGCGAAGGGCATTGTTCTGAACTGGTAATGACCTGAGGGCAGTTCAATCTGAGTACTTTCGATGGGAGCTTCTGATGAGAACATGAAAATAAGCATCCTTGAGGTCCAGGAACACTAGCCAGTCCCCTGGCCTTAAAGAGGGTAAAATAATTCCCAGAGTCACCATTTTGAATTTTGGTTTTAAAAGGTGCTTGTTTAGATACCTGAGATCCAGGATGGGACGTCATTCTCCTGTCTTTTTTGGGGTAAGGAAGTACCTGGAGTACAACCCTTTGCCTTGGTGTAGGGGTGGAACCCTTTCCACAGCTCTGAGAGCCAGGAGGGTAGAGACTTCTGCCTCCAGGCAAGAGCCTCTGAAGGATTTGCAGGTGGAAAGGATCTGATTCTCATCTTTGGAAATTTTTTGAAGCTGAGAACCAGTCCCTGGCTTACTACTTCCAGGACCCACTTGTCTGACGTTAGAGACTCCCAGTCCTGGACAAAGTAAGCCAGCCTGCCCCCTACAGGTAGTGGAGACTCGGCCCTGGGTGCCCCATCAGGGTGCCTGTTTGGCAGACGCTTTAGGCTGAGGGGTGGAAGCAGGCCTGCCTGCACCCCGTCTGCCTCTCCCGCTAAAGAACCCCTTCTGTGCAAAAGCTGAAGAGGAAGCCTGGGCTTGGTAAAAAGGCCTATGAAAAGGCCTACCCCTGCCCCTGGGAGGCTGCCTTTGGGGAGTGACTTGCCTTTCCTTGGCCTGTGCACTCCTATAGGTGGTCCTATATTCATTCATTTTCTTCATGTAATTCTCTGTTTGCTCCCCAAAACAGAGAGTTGCCCATAACAGGAAATCCATGGCCTTAGTCTGGGTATCCTGTGACAGGCTAGTACATCTGAGCCAAGCCATTCTACGGAGAGCCACAGATGTAGCCATGACTCTGGATGATCATCATTAGAGTCCACTGCAGCATGGAATTGCACCTTGGATGCCTCAATACCATCAGCGGCCACCTGCTCCAGCTCTTTTGCCAGCTGGCCAGGAACCTGCTTTGCTAGAGCTAAAACCGTATCCCATCTGGATTTTTGATATCTAGCAACATAAGCCACGTAATTAGCCTGTCTGAGTCCTAAGGAAGCTGCCATGTACTGTTTCTTTGCCATGGCATCTATCTTTCTGGAGTCCTTGTCAGGGGGATGAGAGGCTAAGGGAACATTTGCCTTGTCACAGGCTGCAGCCTGCACCACCCCCACGTGGCTGCATTGTTGTGTAAGGAATCCCGTATCAGAGCCTGATAATGCATACCTTTTGTCAATTCTTTTATCAACAGGAGGTATGGTGTGAGGAGCTTTTAAAATCTTTACTGTCTGTTTCCAAAAAGATTTATGCAGAGGAATAGACAGTCTCCTAGACTCTGGGATATCCATCATTTCTACAAAATCAGGCTCTTCCTGATCATCCACAGCTTCCTCCATAGGGAGCTGGAGGGTTTCAGCCACTTTTTTATAAAATATGAAATAAGAAGGGGACTCAGAAAGCCTAGGGGGAGACACTCCTGAAGGTCTGTCTGGAGAGATGTCCGGTTCAATGGGCACATCCAAACTTTCAAAACCACATTCACTCTCCTCATACTCCTCTTCCCCTTCCTCTGGTTCATAAAATTCCTCTAAATAATACTCTTGAACCGTAGGAACCGACCGAACCGAGCGCTTACCTGATGATGCCAGTTCAGTCGGAACCAGGGAGAGTGACTGAACAATTTTATTCTTTAGCTATTTCTTCAGCGGTTGGAGAGGAAGTTTTGACTCCACACCAGCTGATTTTCATTTCTTTGTTGGAACCGACTCCTCAGAGTGGCTCTCCTTTGACCCAGGAAGTATCGCCTGTCAGAGGGCACTCCCTCCGTTCGGTTGAAACCGAACCGGGCTGGCCAACCGGGTCAGCGGATCTTTTGGCCTCCCGTTCCCTGAGTCTACCAACTCTCTTATCCAGGGTAGCTGCAGGAAAACCCTTGCAAATCTGGCATTCTGAATTGAGGTGGTCAAACCCCAGACAATAAACACATGTGGTGTGGGGGTCAGCCTTGGCAAAGGCTTCCCCACATACAACACAGTGCTGAAACCCAGTGGGCCCGGTTTTTCTTTTGGGTTTCTCAGACATAGTGCCAGCCTAACCAAAAACCTGCCCGTTTACGGCAACCTGCAAGCAAGACTCCCTTATCGGTTCCCAACCGTGTCACGGGTCGTGGAAAAAAACGGAATTAAATCCGTCTTTTTTAGAATGATAAGAACCGGGAACCGCACTTCTAAAAGACTGTAATGTAATAGAAGTAACTTGATCGGTTCAAACCGAACCGATGAAAATGTTTACAAGTTCCACACAGAAATAAAATTTGTAAAACCTATCTAGTACTTACAATACCACAGATAGAGCTTGAACCGACCGGTTGCGGTTTAATTTCGGTTAAAAAAAACGAAAACTTTTATACTTTAACCGACAAAATGAACCGAGCAGAAGGAGGAATTTCTGGAGCGACTGTTCAGTGAGGCGGAGTAAAGAATATGGCAGTTTAAGTTTGAAGAACAACAGATAGAATTTTCAACCGAGCTCGCGCTCTAAGTTCCATGCCTGGCATGGACTTTAACTCTTTCACCTCCGGAGCAGTTCTAAGGTTGGGACAAACTGCATATGTCATAATATAGCAAGACTTCATGTTGTTTGAAATGGTTACAGACAGTTAACTCAGTGCCCAAAAGGTTACAGGTACAGGGCACAATGTTTTCATTTAGCACCTGTTGTGCAAAAAACAAAAACTATGTGGCTGGTGTACACAGATATAAGATAAATCCAGAAACAGACAACAGTCAAACAGTAAACAGTCAAACAGTACATAGACAAGTGAGGGTCCCACACAATAGAGATAATTACAGGAACGGAAATAGGGGAATGGGCTGAAGGACAGGATCTGGACTCAGGTTAAATGGGTTCACTGAAGAGCGCATCCCTGAATGTTCAGGGCCTGAGCTCTCAGATAAAGAGGACAAAGATTTTACATTACTGTACCTACAGAAATCACACATTGATATTGGGTTTATACAAGAAACAATGCTAATTTCCCTGGAGCATGAGAAACTTAGAAGATCGTAGGTAGGACGTGTGGTGAGCTCTTACCACCCAAAAGGAAAATGAGCAGGGACAGCAATACTTATTAGTAGAGGCCTTCTCTTGGAGATTACCTCAGAAATACCATGGGGGAATGGTAGAGGGGTTATTGTGTCAGGGATGTTATTTTCTCATAAAATACATCTTATTAACCTGTACGCATCCAACAAGAATGATCCCTCATTTTATAAACACCTTTTTGGGAAGGTAGCAGAGTTTGGGGAGGGACTTCAATTGTGTTCTCAATCCTACCCTGGATCGTTTCTCCCAGAATGCTGCCACCAACAAGTAAATGAGTAGAATAGTTAAGGACGGAATTCAAGAGCCAGCACTGGTAGAAGTCTGGTGGGACTCGAACCCACACATCAAGGATTTCACCTTCTACTCAAACCCGAAACCAGACATACTCCAGAATAGACTTTTTTCTGTGCAGCCAAGTAGACAGACATAAGATACAAGACTGTACCATACAGCCCAGGTGGATATTAGATTATGCAGCAGTCTTTCTACGGCTTCAGATGGGAGACTGGGATAGGGTCACCACGTGGAGGTTTAATGCATCCCTGTTGGAGAGGAAGGACAGGATTGATTGATTCAAATAGAGAGGACTATAAATATAACAAACCAGATGAGATGGGGTGGAAATGGTATTGGGACAGTCTAAAAGCTACATTAAGAGGGGAGATAATGGCTTATTCATCTCGACTGAAAAGGCAGCTTTCAGAGAAACAGACTGCTCTAGAAAAACAACTGGCCCAGCTAGAAAAAGAACATAAAAGGACCGGTAAAGGAAAAGAAAACAGAGTTACAACAGGTTTAAGAGAGAATTACAAAAAATATTGGACAGGCAAGTAGAAGGAAAATTATGCTTTGCAAGTCAAAAGAATTACAAGCAGGGAAATAAAGCGTGTCGGCTACTAGCCTTCCAAGTGAGGAAGCCTCAAGCCGAGAGATGCATTAAAAAACTTAAAAAGACTGAAGGGGTAAAGCAAACAGAGGTATACACCCCAAAGGAGACAGTAGAGGTTTATTGGGGGTTACTACGTGCACTGTACTCAGATGAGGTAAATACAGAACAAACCAATGAAAACATGGACACATTTTTAAAGAAATTACTTTGCCCACACTTTCAGAGGAGGACAGACCAGCAATGGATGCCCCCTTCACAACAGTAGAGGTAGCAGTAGTAATAAAAGAGATGAAGAAAGGCAAATCCCCGGGGCCAGAGGGCTATATAATTGAATTTTACCAAACGTTTGCAGAGCAGTTGATTCCTCAGCTGACAGCAATGTTTAACTCCTGTGTGAATTCAGAAGACCTCCCAAATACATGCAGACAGACTCTGATCTCTGCGATTCCTAAGGAAGGAAATCCCCCGGAACTTAGTGCCTCACATAAGCCGATCTCATTATTAAGCGTAAACTCAAAAGTTCTTTACAAAGTTTCTGGCCAGCAGATTAAACAAGACATTGCCAGGGTGCCAGAGAGTTATTATCCAGGCTGGTTGAACTTCCTTGCATCTCTTCACATCGAGGCAATAAAAATAATTAAAAACACAGCAAGAAGTTTCGGTTCAACAAAATAACTCCAGAATTCGATACAGTATACCATCAGGAGCAGACTGATCTAAATTTTGAAGATGGGAAGGCAGAAACTGCAATCTCAGAGCCATCTGAAAGATCCACAGCAGGTGCAGCCTAGTAAGGCCTCTGAGCCAGCAGGCTCTAGTGGTGCTGCCAAAAATTCAACAGAACCACCATGAAGCGTTAAGAGTGAATCTATGTGGGCCACGGATTCTAAAATAGAGAAAACTCTCCAAAAGTTGGAGACACACAATACAGCGATCCAGAAGCTAACGGGGACAGTATCAGAAGTGGAGAAGAGGTCTATATCTACTATGACAATGGTAGCAACTTTGACTAAAGAAAATGGGTAGATTTGTAGCTGAATGGAGGCAATGGAAAATGAGCTCCGATCGAGGGAACATTCGACTTATAGGAGTTTCTGAAGGAGTGGAGGGGACTGGTCTTTTACCATTTCTGACTTCTTGGCTAAAAGAAATACTTTAACAGAGAACTTTCAGTGGTCCTCTTTGTTGAAAGCCTATCGAGTTAATCCCCGTGACTGCTCAGCTGCCCCTAATCAACCACATACAATCATTTTAAAATTACTGATTCTGATATAAGAGATGAGATAATTCGAGCTGCTCGAACCATCTACCCGATCAAAATCAATGGCTCAGATGTGAAGTTATTCCCGGATCTTTCCTCCCAGACAAGGGCAAGAAGGAAGAGTTTCAAAGCAGTGAGACAACGTCTGAGAAATCTGGGTGTAATTCACTCTTTCCTGTTACTGGTCAGACTACGAATTGCCTACAGAGGGAAATCATGGCAATTTAACAATCCCCAGGACGCTGACTGCTGGCTTGAGAAGCTAGAAGGGGAATTTAAGTTGCGGGAAGGCCATCCTGAATTGGCTCATTCAGAATCTGACACAGAGGACTGACTGGAGAGCAGTGAGTCTAAGCAGTGAGACGATCATTCGTGCTGCGTTTTTTTCTCAGCACCTCACCGCATCACTATCCATTACTATGTGAGACAGATGGTATTATTTTTTTCGGTTTAGTCTAAGCTGTTAAATCTAAGGACCTTTCTGGACTTTGGGAGGGAAGCTCAGAGGGTACATGATGATTATTACTTTGAATAAATATATTATTGTTGCTCATTATTTAGTGAGCGTGGGGAACCCACCATTTTGATATGTTGCATGGCGCTATTTTCTCTACCCTGCAAGCAACTGTCTCCTTTTGTTTCAGCTCTGGATGATCTTTATACATTCTAAAACTGGATCTGGAGTTAAAGTTAGAAGTTTGAAAACTTTAGTAATTAAAGCTTAAGTGCTGCTAGTTCAGCTGTAGATGGAGACAATTTGTCGTTGGTTTAGCCCACTAGGGTGTTGGAGTGTTGTAAGGGGGTTCAATATGTTTGCTGGACTTATTCCTAATTGAAATACTAGTTAATTGCAATCTAAGTTGATTGCAGAAATACTAATTTTGATATTCTCCCTAAAGGACATACCTTTGCCTTTGAAGAGGCAGGCATCTACTGAACATTTTGGACTTGAACATTTTATCTGATACCCCCAACTCCTCTTGTAACAGATTACAGGATGTTCTTCTTTACTTTCTCCATATTAATTGCCATAGGGGGCATGTGACTCCCGACAATTATATTATTACCCTGCATAAGAAATGTACTATTATGTATGTTTATACAGAAAGTTAATAAAGTTAAAAAAAAAAAAAAGACATTGCTGGCTGTGGTCCATTTGGACCAGGCGGGCTTTGTTCCCCAGAGACACCTTCAAGATAATATCAGAAGATGCCTCAACATATTACAACTAGGGAAACAAGATAGGGTCCAACAAGTTGCAATTATGATAGGTGCTAAGAAGGCGTTTGATCGCCTTCGGTGGGGATACCTTCATAAGACGTTACTTAAATTTCGTTTTGGGGAGAAATTCCTAAATTGGGTGGGAGCTATATATATAAGACACCAACAGCACAGGTAAAGGTAAACGAAACCATCTTGGAAGCAATACATATACAAAGGGGCACAAGGCAGGGCTGTCCCCTTTCACCACTGCTGTTCACCTTAAGCATGGAGCCCTTAGCAGAGCACATCAGGAGTGACCCAGGGCTGGAAGGGATAAAAATAGCAGCAGAAGAAAACCGTATCTCACTATATGCAGATGATACAATGTTATATCTAAAAAAAAAACAGTGAGAACCAATCCCATATTGGCAACTATTCTTGATAGGTACAGTGAAATCTCAGGTTTTAAAATTAACTCAGATAAGACAGACGTCTTAATGGTTAGTAGTCCCCGTGCCAGAGAACTGACGCAAGCACTCCTCTTCAGGTGGGTGTCAACCAGTGCACGTTATCTGGGAATCCAGATCCCACTGAACTTGACGAGCCTTTATCAGGTTAACTATAACAAACTGATAAGGGTAGTATATGAGGACCTACGTAAATGGAATCTTCTGCCACTGTCCTTACTGGGGAGAAGAGAGTTCATTAGGATGAACATACTACCGAGGTTTTTGTTCTTATTTAGGTCTCTGCCCCTACGCATACCCAAATCAGATTGGATAAAACTGGATAAAGCCCTGCGAGGGGTTGTGCGTAATCAAGGGAAACCTAGAATGGCTTGGAAAGTACTTCAGAAACCAAAGATACAGGGAGGTCTGCGGCTCCCTAACTTAAAACTGTACTATGAGATGGCCCAGATGACATCTTGGGCGGCATACCTCCAGAAGGAGCATGGTAATGTCTGGGTACATATGGAAGATAGCTCCATGACAGTGGGTGGGTCTCGAGTGGACTTTACAGCCCCACCAGAAATGCTGATGACGGCAAAGTTATTTAACCCAGGGCAAGAACACTCATACATGGTATGGGGAAAAGTTAAGAGGGAGCATAATATAACACAATCACTTTCAAACCAAACATAAATCTCCGAATACCACAGCTTTGAGCCTCCCCGACAGGACCACACATTCCAGACCTAGCGCAGAAATGGTCTGTCCCATTTCGCCCAATTTGTGGCTCAAAACCAAGTTAAAACTTGGGAGGCAGTATAGTACAGTGGTTTGGGGCTCTGAGCTGCAGATCTGGTGACAGCCAGCAGATCAGACCTGGGTTTGAATCCCACAGCTTCCACTTGCATACTGTGTGACTCTGAGCAAGTCACTTAACTTCCCTGTGCTCCCAGGTCGCTCCTGTAAAAAAGCTTTCAGCTTAATGTGCTACTCCTGGTTAAACAACTAAATAAAAATAAAAAAAAACTTTCACTCAAATCCAAAGGGAATTCGGGCTACCTAAAACTCACTTTTTGAGATACCTCCAGGTGGTGTCCTTCTTACACATAGGTAACAAACAGGGAGCGTAACAAGACCCTCACCCCATAGAAAACTTAATTAGAAGAGTAGTGACTAACCCAGAAGAGAGACATCTAATACCCAATCTTGTAAAAGTATACACAGACAGTAGGAGAGTTGAGGCCCTGAAGTGTCAGAAGGGTTGGGAGAGGGAGACAGGCCAGGAATTGGGGACCAGCAATGGGAGAAGGTGTGGGAAGGCATTTTTCACACCTCAGCATTCCAAAACTGGAAGGAGTTCCAATGGGAAATCATAAGCAGGTTTTTTAACACTCCCTCGAAACTAAACACTTTAATCCCTTGGCGTCAGAGCTTTGCTAGAGAGGGTGCAGACTAGTAGGCTGGCATTATCACATATTTTGGAACTGCACTATAATTAGGCTCTATTGGGAAGAAGTAAAAGAGCTATATGGGGGGTTAATGGGAATGGATACTCAGCCCTCTTTTGAGCACCTGGTTCTGGGAATCCCACCTATGAGAAAAGGTACTAACAGTCAAAAATCATTTCAAGGTGCCCTGCTGGCAGCAGCTGGTAAGGCACTTGCTAGGAAGTGGCTTTCCACAGAGCCTCCGACAGTTCTGGAGTGGATAGACATTGTTTAAAATATACAAAAAGAAAAAAGGCTCACAGCAAAGCTTCATCTCCAGACAGATTAATTTCATGGAATATGGCTCCCATTCATGAACCTTATAGAAGAAAGAGAGGGTATTACAGTTTTATCTCAACAGGTAGGTCTATAAGCATATAAAGTAAGGACCAATATTATTGAGAACTTAAGGGGATTAATTTAGGAATGTAGTACTGTAATTAGACGAGGACAGAGAAACATCAGACTAAATGAAATACAAGCTAAACAATTTAGGTTACCAACTGGTTTTATTATTATTATTTTTTTTATTTATAGAGAAGTTATGTTATTTATGTGTTTATGTAACAGTCTGTATGCATCTCTGGAGAAAACTAAAAGGCACATGAACAGTTTGAATGATTATGCTTGGTACATTCTGATTCAACAACTCTGGAAAAGAAGGAGTAGGACATCTCAACCTACAATATAAAGAAAAGAAAGTGACTATGATACAACATGCTAAAACTGTCTGGCATAACACTACGAGTGTCTTACACCTGAATGTTAATCAAATTCAACTGGATTGATTTGAGATGCTAATGTAATGATAAGTGTACCTGTATTTACCGTGCCATGGAATAATAACCTTTATAGTTCCAAAAAAAAAGGCAGCAGAGAAAGTTGCTAGTTACTAGTCACTGGAGCACCCAGTGGCAAGGCCCTTCTCTGTACCTGGTGCACAGGTAACAGCAGTTCATTATGCTGCAAGCTGTTCGGATCTAGTGAATAGTGGACTGGATTTTGTAGTTGCCTGCCCTGCCCCTGTGATGCTCTCATCGGCTGTCGGAAATCTCCTGAGCCTCCTACCAGCCATGCTGTTCAACAGTCTCTGGCAGTTATTTCTTGCAGGGGAAGCTGCTGGTTGCTAGTCACTGGAACTGGTAGCAAGGTGCTTCTCTGTAGCTGGTGCACAGGTAACAGTAAATATTTTGTCCCCACAAGCTGCTCAGATCTAGTGAATGGTGGTGTGGCTTTTGCAGCTGCCTTCTCCGCCCTATGATTCCCCCCCCCCCCGTGTTGTTCAATAATCTATAGCGGGTATTACCTGCAGGGGAAAGTTGCTAAAGGAATAATGCCTGACAAGCTGGTGTTATGCTGTGATAACACCCCATGTCGGGTGCTTGGGCATGAGGCTACCGGCCAAGGGCGTCCAACACCCAAGAAGGGATGTTATCCCAGCATAACACCCACCCTGGATGGCATTATTCCTATTATACAATGGCTTATTGTTTTATAATTAAAAAAATAATTTTAAAGAATGTTTTTGTTAGTGAGTAAAAATATTTCTGTTCCTTAAGAGAAGGACAAAATCATTCTCCAAATCATCCAAATTCAACAAACAATCAGAAGGGAGGTTATGCCAGGATAACAGCCCTGATGTGACGCCAACTGACCAATCGGAAGCCAGGATTCTTTCTTGCCATTGTATAATGCTTGCTAGTCATTGGAGCTGGTAGCAGGGTGCTTCTCTGCAGCTGGTGCACAAGTAGCAGCAATTATTTTTGTCACAAGTGTATGAAATTCTAAACATGGTTTCACTGAGTTGGTACGACCTGTGCTATCTTGAAACAGCTGCAGCTTCCATCTCTGAACTGTCTTTCGTTTGCTCTTTCTCCTCCTGTGAGACCCAAGACTGCAACCTCGTTGATGCTTGTGTTTCCTAAATAGGCAGGTGTTTATTATAGTTCTCAGATGTTGTGTTGCTCATTTTGTGTAGTTCTGAATCAGTTCTTCTTCTCTTAAGGAGAATGCTGGTGGAGTCTTTCAACATTTTGCTGTTTTCACCAGGCTGCTCACAAGCAGTTTAAAACTGAACTTCATGCACACCATCTCCGGCAACACCATTTGCTGTAGGGGTCGAGAAACACATAAAACTCATGAACTTGTAACAGGATAAAAACAGCTGAGAACACACATTCCTATTTCTGACTTAGGAAGTAATAGGCAGTTAAGGGTGTGACAAGGTAGGGTTACACGACTCTCTGAGGTTTGTCATTCACATTGTCAAGACTCAAACAAGGTCAATTTAAATTTATTGAGGATACAGCCATTATGCAGATACTGATGTACTGTGGTCCAAATACCAGGCTCAATAATAATAATACTGTAAGCTTTGGCAGTAAAGATTACAATGATAATTAAAATCAAAATCAGCACAAAACAAATAACAGTATGAGATGCAAGCAATGACTGTACTATTTATTACAAAAGGTCAGACACGTGAGGGTCCTTGTCTAGTCATATGAGCCGATACTCTACCCTTCAGCATTAAATAAATCAGTGTCACATATGCAGACAAACAGCAACTGACAACAGGACAAACATGTTCCTTTCAAGCATCCAGGGCGATTTGTTTGATGGTTCCCAGTTACAAACATAAATATGACTTTTAGTTCCCACTTAAAATATCTGTTATGGAGCATTCCCTCTCCAAAAGTCAATCCACTCTATTTCTTTAATGCCCAATCCTGTAGGCTCTTAGGTCAGGGTCTATTCAATATTAAAATACCATAAAAACCATAAATACAATGTTTAAAGAGCAGCTGACACCTTCAGGACAACTTTAACTATAATATTTAGACACAGTTCAGCTTGTGTTTTACGTTAGTTCGGTATTCCTCCTTGTCATTATTCATTACTGAGGTCACTTGCATTAAAGTTAAATCCTTGTTCCTGAAGAGTTCATCTATCCCTGTGACTTTCTCTTTACCTAAGGTCAAAATGCACTGCTTGTGACATCATAGTTGCTCTCATGGCAACACACTGTGATGTCACAACAGAAGATTATGACTTTTTTTTTTAACTTTCTTTATACACTCACTGCAGCGCGGAGTACTTACCCCCCCATCAAGCTTTGTATGCAGATGCTCAACTAACCCTAGGTGGAGCCAGCCTCCGCCACAGCGGCCAAAGCGAGAAGGACCACAGCTTGGGCCCTATGGCGGGGCCACCCCCAGTGGCAGGAACCGGGAGAGGAGGCCACATCACCCTGAGCCCTTGTCTCCAATCATCGGGCTTTGTTTGGCCCACTGGATTAGGTCATCTGTTGGTGGCTATCATGCTGCTGCAGGGAGAGGTATTTTACTTGTAGTTTCCTGGGCTCTGATGTGTAATGACACCCTGCTTGACGTGCACACGCTCCCATGCGCACTCTAAAGACAACCGCCACCAGCCCCTAATCCCTGCATCTGCTGGCGGCAGTACCAATCCCCCAGTTGCCACCAGGGGCTGCTATTGCACTGGCATGAGTTAACTCCATCCCCAAGGAAGGAGAGCAGTCCTTAGGACGCTCAATCCTTCCTCATCCTCACCGACCCCTGGTGGCCCGTGCTTGTTCCCAAACATGGGTCACGGTGTGGTGCGAGGTTTGGTGACCAGAGCCTCAACCTTCAGCGCCACCGGGCCGGCTCAGATTATGACTTGATGTATGGAGTAAGCTATAGAGGCAGATGAACTGTAAGGTAACTCTAAGGGATAAAGATCATGTAGTCAGCAGATTTACTAAGTAATAAATAATGCAGAAGAGAAATATATAGAATATAACTGGAATGCAAACTGAATTGTACCTAATTATTATATTTTTCAAAGTTTTCTTTGAGGAGTCAGTAGCTCTTTAAAAGTTTTATACTATTTTAGTGAAAAATCTGTGCATTTTAAAAGCCAGTGCACAAACACCCAGACACCTTACAGAAAAGAGAGAGAGAGAGAGAGAGAGAGAGAGGCCTGTTACCCTCTATCACTGAATCTTCAAAGTAGCCAGGAACGGATGGTATGATGGATGCAGGGCAGGAAACCGGGAGCACTAAGAGGTGCCTTCATATTTAACATGTTTGGGGAGAGATGAAATTTTTCTTGTAAAATGGCAAGAGAATCTAGAAACATTATTGGTCCCCCACCGATCATCACACTGGATCCAAACTTGCTCTGTTTGGAGCTCTGCACTTTTGCTCCTGCTCCAAACTGTTCTGGTCAATCAGAGGGTGCCTCCACCTTGCAGAAGGGGTCATGAAGGGGCTACTGCTTACCCCTCCCTCCCAATTGATGTGAGAGACCCGAACATAGAAACAATGACTGACGGCATGGCCCACCTAGTCTGCCCATTTCCCTACCTACAGGATAAGCTGCAGATCCTAGTTAACCAACAGCCTATTCTTCTTACTCCCCACAAGAATTGCCTTATGTCTGTCCCATGCATTCTTGAATTCTCTCACAGTATTAAACCCCACAAACTCCTTAGGAAGGCTGTTCCATGTGTCCACCACCCTCTCTGTGAAAAAATACTTCCTCCCATTACCCCTAAGTCGTCCCCCCTCTAACTTCCAATTGTGTCCCCTTGTTCTTGCATATCTCTTTTTCTGAAAGATGCTACCGTCTTGGATTTTGTTGAATCCACTGAGGTACTCAAAAGTTTCTATCATGTCCCCCTCCTTTCCTCAAGGGTATACATATTAAGTTGCTTTAGCCTCTCCTCATATGGCTTCTGTTGCAGACCCTGCACCATTTTAGTTACCCTCCTTTGGACTGCCTCCATCCTGTCTATGTCCTTGCGGAGATGGGGTCTCCAGAACTGGACACAATACTCCAGATGGGGTCTCACCAACTGTCTGTACAGAGAGATAACTTCTTGTTTTCTGCTGCTGGTGCCTCTGCTTGTACATCACAGTATACCCCCGGCCCTCCCTACTGCCTTCTCACATTGCTTGCCAACCTTAACTCATTTGCTCCTGGTGGCCATTTTGGGTACATTTCAGCAATGGATGGTGACGACGCCATATGGCGTCTATGGGAACAAATGAGATTAATTTAAGGTCCCTTTCCATTTTTGTTGTTGGTACTACCTCCGCTCCCATTCTGTACTCTTCCACTGGGTTTTTTGTTTCCCAGGTGCAGTATTTTGCACTTCTTTGCATTGAATACAAGCTGCCACACTTCTGACCATTCCTCCAACCTTGCCAAGTCCCTTCTCATCCTTTCCACGCCTCCTTGTGTTATCAACCTTGTTACAGATCTTTGTGTCATCTGCAAAGAGGCATACTTTTCCTTCCAGTCCCTCTGCAATGTCACTTATAAAGACATTAAAAAGGACTGGACCCAGTACTGAACCCTGCAGTACCCCACTAGTAACCTCCACTTTCTTCAGCATGGACTCCGTTTATTATTACCTTCTGTGTCCTGTAATCTAGCCAATGTTTTACCCAGGCTACCACCCTGGGACCCACTCCCAGGCTGGCTAATTTGTTCATTAATCTTTTGTGTGGGACTGTGTCAAATACCTTGCTAAATTCTAGGTAGGCCAAGTTCAAAGCCACTCCCTGGTCTACCAGTTTGGTCACCCAGGCAAAGAAATCTATTAGATTCGTCTGACGTGACCTTCCCGCTGTGAACCCATGCTGTCTTGGGTCCTGTGCCCCACTAGCCTCTAGGTATTCAACAATTCTTTCCTTCAGAAGTGATTCCATCACTTCCTCTACCACAGAAGTCAAACTGACAGATCTGTAGTTGCCTGCCTCTGTCTTGCTCCCACTTTTGTGAAGGGGAATCACATCCGCCCTCCTCCAGTCCTCAGGTGCCACACCATCCTCCCATGATTTCTTAAAAAGGGTAGTCAGTGGTGTCATTAGTTCTCCCCTTAATTCTTTTAGAATTCTGGAGTGAGTCCCATCAGACTCCATTGCTCTGTCCACCTTCAGTTTTAGGAGTTCTTTCAGAACCCTTTCTTCTGTGAAAGGACTGGAATTGACCCCTCTATCCAGAGCGCTTCTGTTAACTGGATTAGGTACCTCCATTTGGAGCTATGCAGTGCTGCTCCTCCTCCTCCTCCACACTGCTCTAGCCAATTGAAGAGTGGCTCCAAGTATTTACTGACCGGCCCACTGCAGTCCATTCACACTGTTGTCCTCGCACAAAGGACACTGAGAGACTGCTGTGGAGGCAGCTGAGGCAGGACATACTGCTGGTTGACTGCGGATTTAAACAGCTGAACATTGGTAAGCACTTAACAACAGGACATACTCTTACTAGGCAACCTGCATTTAGTTCTTTTCAACCATCTGTTGCACTGCAGGTAGTAAAAACAGGTTACTCACCTGTAACAGTGGTTATAGGAGTGGTATATGTTGTTCATCCACGTCTGTGTTTACATTTTACATATTTTTATCCATTTTAAGTAAACCTTTCATTTAAAAAGACTGCCTGGGTGTGTCTTCAAAGTTCCTTTTTGCATGTGACATATAGATGGTTAAATCTGACAACTGTTCAAGGGCTTAATGGTGTTACATAGATGGGAAAAGGTAAGAATATAACCAAGGTCTTTTACAGAGTTTTAATATTTCATTTTGGACACCTGGTTAGGTGGCCTTAGGCGAAAGATATCTGGTATCCCCCCGAAGGGCAGATTATGTGAGCCTGTACACTTGGGTATGCTAGCCTAAGTTTCACAGTTTGAATCCCCCCAGAACTTGAGACTAAAGGTGATTCAGACCCACAAGCAGACAGGAGGGTTACCCTGTTCTGTTACCTGTTCACATTACTGCACTCGGAGGTTGGCACTGTGGGAGCAGAGGGCCTGACCTGTTGAGTGCATTTGTGAGACCACGTAGCAACCCGACAGATTTCCTGGATAGGGATGTCCCTGGAAGCAGCAACTGATGCAGCAGCATGGTGGGTAGAATGGGATCTTATCCCTCTGGTAGGTTACTTGCCCACCAATTCGTAGCACAGACCTATGCATGTGATCCATCTTGCAATAGTCCATTTAGCTGCAGGTCTGCCAGAAGTGGCTTCAGCGTAGGTTACAAACAGCTGGCGAACCTCTCCCCGAATTTCCGCCGTCCTCTCCTTATAATAAGAGAAAGCTTGCCTCAGGTCCAAGGTATGGAGCCTGTACTCAGCCTCCAATGTGTAATTAGGATAGTATACCGGCAGGGTCAACACCTGGTTAAGGTGAAACTCTGACACTACCTTCGGAAGGAAGTTCGGGTGGGGACATAGGACAACCTTGTCCCTGTGGAAGACCAGATAAGGGGTGTCCACCGAAAGCACCTGGAGCTCCCCTGTCCTTCTGGCAGACATGATAGCCGCCAGGAAGGCCATCTTCCACAACAAGTTTGACAAGGCACGCTTGTGCACTGGTTCGAATTGCTTGCCTTTGAGCTTTGCCAGTACCAGCAAATCCCACGGAGGTGTAGGTTCATGCACCGGAGGGATAAGTGATCCAGGCCTTTGAAAAAGCATCCAACCACTGTCTCCTGCACCACTGCTGGCTGACCGGCCTGAGTCCGGTAACATAGACTTTGACGGCAGATAAGGACCGCTAGACCCATCTAGTCTGCCCATTTCCCTACCTACAGGATAGACCACAGATCCTAGTTAACCAACAGCCTATTTCTTCCTACCCCCCACAAGAATTGCCTTATGTCTGTCCCATGCATTCTTGAATTCTCCCACAGTTTTAGACCCCACAACCTCCTCAGGAAGGCTGTTCCATGCATCCACTACCCTCTCTGTGAAATACTACTTCCTCACATTGCCCCTGAACTGCACTCCTTCTATCTTTAAATTGTGCCCCCCTGTTCTTGCAAGTCTCTTTTTCTGAAAGATGCTACCCTCTTGGACTTTGTTGATTCCACTGAGGTACTTAAAAGTTTCTATCATGTCCCCCCTCTCCCTTCTTTCCTCAAGGGTATACATATTAAGCTCCTTTAGTCTCTCCTCATACGGCTTCTCTTGCAGACCCTGCACCATTTTAGTTGCCCTCCTCTGGACTGCCTCTATCCTGTCTATGTCCTTGCGGAGATGGGGTCTCCAGAACTGGACACAGTACTCCAGATGGGGTCTCACCAACTGTCTGTACAGAGGGATAACAACTTCCTGTTTTCTGCTGATGATGCCTCTCCCTATACATCCCAGTATATCCCCAGCCCTCCCTACTGCCTTCTCACATTGCTTGTGTAACCCCCCTGCAAATGTGGGTTCCCAAAAGACTTTCAGGAGCTTGCTTGAATGCTCCAAGCCTGAATGGTGTTTGGCGTTTAAGCCATTTATCAGTGAGTGTTTTTAGAACCCCTGGTACTATCTCTTTAAGAGCTGTCTGCTTGCAGACATAATTAGTTTGTATGGGGGACTGTGTGCTTCTCTGTTTGAGTGCCACTCGAGCTGCTGCCAATTCACTCCATTTTTGCAGTCACTAGGAGTGCAAGGGAACCTATCTGAAAGATGTAACTGTTTGCCGGAAATCATTTGGAGTAATGATGAAATTGCAGTTTGTCTAGCCTGCTTTCTTTGCAGTCAGAACTGTGTCTGCCTAGTTCCCCATTCTGGTTTTGAACTGCTGAACTGGACCAATCAGTGTGGAGTAAGCTAGCTCTAAAATGGTGCCTTGGACGAATCAGAACTTGGACTCATAATCTGAGCCAGCCACAAGAGGATTGTATGGGCAGTGACTCTGGGAGATGTAGTTTAGACTTCGGCGCCTTTTTGGACCAACAGCAGCAGTCTATTGTGAGTGACAGCCAATCCAGTCAAGAACTGGGAGGAACTCAAAGGAAGTGCCCGGTTTTGTCTGTTGGAGTTTCAGTTTTAGCTCGGGCAGTGAAGAAGGAAGGAGCCCTGTGCTTTTTCAGTGTGCAGTTTTAGTCGGGAAACGTGTGTAAGGCCCAGAGTTCCGGTCTGCAGCTTGTGTAACTGCTTGTTAGGACTGAATCCATCCTGTGAAGAGAATCAAAGGATATCTGAAGAGTAGAAACCAGGCTCACCCTGTAGAAAACTGGAGAAATTGCTGAATCGCACTCGGTCTGTCAGGAACTGAATCTGCTGTGTGTTCTCCCGGGTATTGTGCAGTAATTGCGATCGGATAGAGAAGCAGCCTGCCTGGTATAGTACTTTCTTTTGCCATATAAATGTGTGAGGAGTCTCGTGGAGCTCAAGAGTAGCCCTGCTGACATTGAAGGACCCTATCTTGTTTGGAGGTCGTGAGTACTAATTCAGGGTCGCCCCCTGTTGAATTGCCACATTGAATCCAAATAGAATTACTGTACTGCTGACTGTTTAACTAATTTTCTTTTCTCTGTGTGAAAGGGCCCCTACCAGCTGCCACGGTTTGGACTAGCCACTAGGCTTGGGTACCCAGGGACAGTAACTGGTAGGGATAGCGCTAATGCACAGAGCCATAGGTAGATGAGTAAAGTATAAGCTAATTAACCTGATTTCCCCCTGTCCTTGTTATATTCCCCCTAAATAAATCAGAGCTGCTTGTTTCAGCAAAGTTATACTGCCTGAGGTATTTGTCTATGTTAAAGTATTGTACTGTGATTGTTGCACTGTATCTTATTTTACAGGAGGTCCCAGTGCCTGAACCAGCCCTGGGGGTAAGTGTATACTGTGAAGGTAATTCTGATATATTGTGTGGGCCACTAGTGGGAAGAAAGGGGGGTTGCAGTGTCCCAGAGGGCTGTGACCAAGTAAGTTTAACTATTGCAAACCCTGACCTCTGGGTGGAGGCACCCGCCATTGGATCCAGGCCCCTCAACCTGTTAGTGGCAAATCAGGCAGGGGTAGTAGCCCTGGGATAGCGCCATCTGGGGTTACATCTTGGAGGCTCACCGCTGGGATTGTGTGTCCTCTAGTGGCCATATTTACAAACCACTGTTAAAAAAAAAAAAATAATAAATGGGTACCCCGACAGAAGTGGCTGTGCACCGGCTGGTGGAGTGGTGTACTGGGGAGGAGATCGACCCCCAAAATGCTATGCTTATCCTGGACATCCCCTGGGTATCAATACGGACACTGTGCAGGGAGTACTTTCCAAGGTGGAAGGTTTACAAAACCCTGTGGTGGTGGGTCGGCATGCTAATCTGCTCACCCACACTTTCCTGGCCTAGTAGAGTTTAAGGATCCATAGATAGCTCCAAAGTGCCACAGACCATTACCCCAGAGGGACCCTCACTGCTTGGAGAGTGATAACTAAGGACAGTAAAGACCCGGGGATGAGCCCCCACCACTATAATGAAACTTTTGAGGAGAAATTTGCTAAATGGTTGCTGGGGAAGGGAAAACTGTGGAGGACTTGAAGAAACTATTCTTGCCACCTGGGGTTCCCCCCCAACACCCTCTCCGCTCCAGTACCTGTAATGGTGGCTGAACCAATGCAGACTCCTATTTCTGCACCTGCCATTGGTCACGACTCTTACGAAGGTTGAGGATCTTCTCTGGCACCCTCCCCACCCCAAGGGAGGATGACTGGGAGACCTGGATAGACTATGTTGCCCCAAGTGCTAGAATGACAATGCTCAGAAGCCAAAGCGAAGAGAGGTTAGTGAGAGCCTCCGAGGTCCTGCCCTGGCTACCATCCGTGCAAGCAGGCCAGTAACCCTGAAGTGACTGCACAGGCCTATCTTGAGGCCCTGGAGAATGTGTAGGAGCCCAGATTCTGATGAAGACCTATGGTGGAGAGTAAGAGATGCACAACAGTACCAAGGAGTTGCTGTCTGTGTGTATGTATCTCGGCTGGAAAAATTGTTGCAAGAATGCCTCAGAAAGGTAGTTTGCCAGCGATTGAACTGGACGAACCAGGCTGGACAGGATCCTTAAGTCTGCCCCCTTCTCAGAACTGCTGTTGCTTCAGATTCGCCTGGCAATCGACTGGAATCCCCACCCTCCTATGATGAGTTAATGAGAGAAATTGAGGAGTTGAGAAAAGGCGACCTCGGGAGGGACCTGCACCAACAGCTGCGGCTCGACCGAGTGACTGAGGGTGACCCATCAAGTGAAGTTCAGGGCAGAGGTTGGCAGTAAATGAATGCTCTGACAAGGAAAAGATATGCTACAATGGGGCGAACTGTTGAGAGAGATCCGGAATTCAAAAACAGTCCCTTTATGAAGCACGCCTGCAGAGTACAGGCCCTGACCTATATCCGACTGCATCTGCTATGGGGTGGGGGTACCCACCCATATATCTCCTGCTGATAACAGCTCCGAACTCGATTCCTTGACCATGGAAGTGGAGAAACTGGCGAGATGTCTCAAATGCTTATCACGCCGCAGACAGAGATGGCACCAAGGTTTCCAGTTAGTAATACCCCGCCCTGGCTCCCAGTGTGGCGCCTCGGCCAGCTCAAACTCCAGAAAGTATGTTTTGCTATAATTGTGGGAAAGATGGGCACATGAAAGGAATGCGAGTTCCCAAAAGACACTGACAAAGTTGCATATAGGCTACAAGGAGAGCTTCGGAGAACAAATCAGTGGTTAAGAGGTGCACGAAATGATCCCAGTGAGGGCACCAACAATGCTAACTCACGTCCTTTTGTGGCAAGGTCAGTTGCCCAGGCCCCCACTACCGCCTCTCTAGACTGGTCCAGAATAGTGGGTCCCTCCATGGAGACCACTGTAAAGGTGAATGGAGTGTCTACAAGAGCTGTATTAGACAGTGGCTCCCAAGTGACAATTATGTTCCAGGATTGGTATCAGAAGCATTTGTCAGACGTACCCTTACAACCATTAGAAGGACTGCATGTATGGAGGTTAAGTGAGAAGGCCTACCCCTATTCCGGGTATATCCGAATTTGGCTGTCTTTCCCACCTCCTGTGGCTGGGTGGCCGAACAAGTAGAGACCTAGCCTTAGTGTGTCCCCACTGGACTGTATGATGGTGTCCCTTTGTTGGATTGGAACAAATGCTCATATGTTCTTAAGCTGGCACAGTTGTGTTATGAAAACAGGGGTCAAAGACTAGTAGAGCTTTAAGAGTTCGGCTTTAATTAAGAAGGCCTATGAGGCACAGAGAGATGCTGAAAAAATAGAACCAGAGGAACGGTCGAATTGTATGGAAGAAGGATCCTGAGTCTCTGATCCTGGCGCAAATGCCCAGTGTACCTTACAGGGAGAGGTCCGTATCAGAAAGGATGTTAAGAATAAAATATTAATGTTGGATGCACAGGCGATGGAAAATTGCCAGAGAGACTGCTGGTCAAGCCTAGTATTTTGCCCGCTAGAGCCCATGCTTATGCCAGAAGGGTAATGGTCCAAGTTCATAATGTGTCTGAAAGAGACATTCGAGTAAATAAAGGTTGCATCCTGGCTAATGTGTATTGTGCAGACACTGCAGTGCTACCCAAGCAAGAGTTCAGGAAGAATGACAGAGTAGCGCCTGACTTGTTTGATTGTGACTCGCTGCCAGCTGAATGGAAAGTGAGGATCAGTGAAAGCTTGCCCAGAGAGACCAGGTGTTTTCTTTAAAGGAATGGGATGTAGGATCGTGCAAGGAGCTGAGCACAATATCCGGCTGCATGACGAAGACCATTTCGTGAGAGGTCTCGGCCCTGGCACCTGCTGACATAGATGATGTGAGGCAGCATCTGCAAGAGATGTTAGCTGCTGGTGTAATACAAGAATCCAGAAGCCCTTATGCTTCCCCATTGTGGTAGTGAGGAAAAAGAATGGAACAGTAAGGATGTGTGTGGATTATGGCACCTTAAACCGTGGACTATCCTGATCAGTACACAATGCCCGCATTCAGGATGCTTTGGACTGCCTAAGCAGGGAGCAAGTGGTTCTCTGTGCTGGATCTCCGCAGTGGGTACTACCAGATCCGATGGCTGAGGACTGAGAAGACAGCCTTTATCTGTCCGCTTGCTTCTATGAATTCATGAGGATGCCTCAAGGGATTTCAGGTGCCCCAGCCACTTTTCAATGATTGATGGGCGTGCAGTGGGGGACATGAACTTACTAGAATGCCTAGTATACCTAGATGATGTTATTGTGTTTGGCAGCTCACTGGAGGAACATGAGAGCAGATTATTTAAGGTATTGGACCGACTGGAGGACTTTGGCCTTAAACTGTCCATTGATAAGTGTCAATTCTTTCAAACATCAGTAAAGTATGTGGGACACATAGTATCCACGAGGGAATAGAGACCGGCCAAGTAAAGTTGAGGCCTTGACCACCTGCTACAGCCAAAAATCTAAAAGAACACCAAGATTCCTGGGATTCTGTGGTTATTATCGTTTCATCAAGGACTATTCAAGGTGATCCGCCCTTTACTTAACCTTACTCAAGGGTATCCCCAACCCACAAAAATACAAAGTCAGCGTCCTCAAGACTGAAAGAGTGTATTTTCATCCGGTGAAGTATTTGGGGCCGCTGGACTCCTGATTGTGAGACTGCTTTTCATGAGATCATTATCAACACCCATGCTCAGTGCTGGCCTATGCCGATCCAAGAAAACCTTACGTCCTGCACACTGATGCTAGCTTACAGGGTTGGGGCTGTGTTGTACCAAAACACGAGAATGGCCTGAGACCAGTGGCCTTTGCCAGTAGAAGCCTGACCCCATCCAAAAAGAACTATCCTGTACATAAGTTAGAGTTCCTAGCTTTGAAGTGGGCTATTGTTGACCAATTCCATGAGTACTTGTATGGGGCTAAAATACTAGTAAAAACTGACAATAATCCTTTGACCTATGTGCAGACCTCAGCTAAGCTGGATGCCACTGGCCATAGGTGGCTTTCTGCATTATCTACATATGACTATGCTCTCGAATACCGAGCAGGTCTGAACCACATAGATGCTGATGCTCTCTCAGAGGCCTGTTCCCCAGAATGATTGAGTCCGACTGGCAGAACCTGACATTCGGGCACTCTGCGGAAGTTTGACAGGGAGGAACAAATGTCCACGGACGCAGTGGACTGCATGGTGGATTGCTTGGGACCCTCTGAGAATTGCATACCTGCCTTGTGCCACTTTTCTGCAACAGACATTGGTGCACTGCCTCAGCTGGACAATGACAGTATTGGCGGGCTCCAATCCGCTATCCCATGATCAAAGCAGCTTAGAAGCCCTCTATGCAGGAAAAGATGTGTCAAAATACGCTCCACGGTTTGAGAACTGCACTATTATACAAAGAGGTCCTAAGTTGAAACTGATCAATAAACTGTTATACAGAGAAACAGTAGACAGAGGGGACAAGTAGACAAACAACAACTAGTGCTGCCCACTGCCTTCGAGACTCAGTACTGAGGTCCTTGCACAACCACATGGGGCACCTTGGTATAGACAGAACACTTGACTTGGTGAGATCCAGATTCTATTGGCCTAAGATGAGGGGCTGATGTGGAGCAACACATTCCGAACTTGTAGTCGCTGCTTACAGAGAGCTTTGCCCCAGAGGGCTGCCCCCTTGTTAACATCACCACCAGTGCACCCATGGAGCTGGTCTGTATTGATTTTTCTGAGTTTGGAGTCAGATCAAAGAAATATCAGTAATGTGCTGGTGGTCACTGACCATTTCACGAGATATGCCCAAGCTTTCCCACCAAAGACCAGAAAGCATCCTGTGGCCAAAGTACTTGTAGAAAACTTTTTTGTTCACTATGGGGCTCCACAAAGAATCCATTCTGATCAAGGAGAGACTTTGAGAGTAGTCTGATCAAAGAGATGCTTTCTCTGTGGGAGTCATGAGTCCAGAACCACTCCTTACCACCCCAGGGGACCCTCAGCCTGAACGTTTCAACCGCACTTTGCTAGATATGCTAGGCACCCTGCACCCAAAGGACAAGCCTAGATGGAGCCAACAAATTAGCACCCTGGTACATGCTTATAACTGCACAAGTAATGATGCCACTGGGTTCTCCCCTACCGCCTGATGTTTGGAAGAAGCTCGACTACGGTAGATGTGTGTTTTGGGTCTCTCTGATGGGGTTCAAGCTGACAACTATTTACAGTATGTGCAAAAGTTAAAGGCCCAGCTAACTCATGCGTACCAACTGGCTCAAACCATGGCTGCCAAAAGAAATCTGGCCAACAAAGAAAGGTATGATAAAAAAGTGAAAGCACAGGAACTCCAGGAGGGAGATCGGGTATTGCTAAGAAATCTGGGACTGCATGGCAAACACAAGATTGCTGACAGATGGCACCATCTCCCTCACATTGTAGTGGGCAAACTAGATGATCTGCCAGTGTACAAAGTAAGGCCTGAGAATAATTCAAAGATGTAAAAACAATGCATAGAAATCATTTACTGCCCATTGGACAAATCTTGATTGAGTCTGAGCCCCAGAAGATGCCCCTCTGGACCAGTGACTAGAGCTGCTGCTAAGAAAAGATCAAGAAAGTCTGCACCTACAGAAGCAAGTTAAACTTTTCCTCCACAGAGTCCCAGTTGAGCTTGACTGTCAGTCCATATCGGAAGAAAGTGAGAGTGACTTTGAATACTATCCTTCTTACGAACTGAGTCAATTGTTTGAGGGCAATCCCTAGTCAATACTGGAGATGAAGCTGGGCCTTCTGGACTGTCTAAGCCCCAGTTTCGTCCCTGGAGCAATGCTCCCAGAAAGTGAAGTGCAAAGCATCAGATCAGATGAAATGGAATCATTGTGCATGGTTGAACTGTTTGAGCTTTCAGGGAGAAAATGATGGATTGGGTCAGACTGGTGATACACAGAACAAGAAAAGTATTTTGAGCGCCCTGACAGTCCACTGCCAGTGTCAAAGCTCTCCATGCGAGCCAAATGTTGTGGACTCAGAAACTGTAACTCCTGGAGCTGAAAGTGCCCCAAGTTCTAGCCTCTCTACCCCCATGGAGACTCCTGACATGTGAGGACAATGCTGAAAATGAGGCTCAGAGTGCAGAGACTGTAACAGTTCCCCCTAGAAAGACTGGTCGAGAATGTAAAAGCCTGTGGTGCACCTCAGTTATGATTCCTTAGGAGGCCTGTGACTTGCCTCTCAATGTTGTCCATATAAAAGTGTATGTGTCCCAGGCTCATTGCCCAAACTGGCGTCAGTGCTAACTCAAGTTACTTGTTTGCCCTCTAAGTATGGTGCCTTGCCCGTCCAGCCCCAAGGTAACTGATAGGAAGGGCCCCTCTCTTCAGGTTTCATGTACAAGAGTAATAACGTTGAGTTATGGTACAATGTGTATGTAATACTGTGTAAAGTGGCGTACTGCAATGTTTCAGAAATGTGTTCTTGGTAAAATGATATATTGACTGATGATTACATGTGTGAGCCCTAATGCAAATGTATATGGTTGCATTAAAACTTAGGGTACTTGCTTGCAGACGTCAAGCTTTCCCAAACCAGGAAGGTGTAACCCCCTGCAAATGGGGGTTCCCAAAGACTTTCAGGAGCTTGCTTGAATGCTCCAAGCCTGAATAGTGTTTGGCGTTTAAGCCATTTATCAGTAGTGTTTTAGAACCTCTGGTACTATCTCTTTAAGAGCTGTCTGCTTGCAGACATAATTAGTTGTATGGGGGACTGTGTGCTTCTCTGTTGAGTGCCACTCGACTGCTGCCAATTCACTCCATTTTGCAGTCACTAGGGTGCAAGGAACCTATCTGAAAGATGTAACTGTTTGCGGAAATCATTTGGAGTAATGATGAAGTGCAGTTTGTCTAGCCTGCTTTCTCTGCAGTCAGAACTGTGTCTGCCTAGTTCCCCCATTCTGGTTTTGAACTGCTGAACTGGACCAATCAGTGTAGAGTAAAGCTAGCTCTAAAATGATGCCTTGGATGAATCAGAACTTGGACTCATAATCTGGGCCAGCCACAAGAGGATTGTATGGGCAGTGACTTTGGGAGATGTAGTTTAGACTTGGCCTTTTTGGACCAACAGGGCAGTCTATTGTGAGTGACATCCAATCAGTCAAGAACTGAGGAGGAACTCAAAGGAAGTGCTCGGTTTGTCTGTTGGAGTTTCAGTTGAGCTCTGGCAGTGAAGAAGGAAGGAGCCCTGTGCTTTTTCAGTGTGCAGTTTTAGTCGGAAAACGTGTGTAAGGCCCAGAGTTCCGGTCTGCAGCTTGTGTAACTGCTTGTTAGGACAGATCCATCCTGTGAAGAGAATCAAAGGATATCTGAAGAGTAGAAACCAAGGCTCACCCTGTAGAAGACTGGAGAAATTGCTGAATCGCACTTTCGGTCTGTCAGGAACTGAATCTGCTGTGTGTTCTCCCGGGTATTGTGCAGTAGTTGCGATCGGGATAGAAAGCAGCCTGCCTGGTAT
Source organism: Neoceratodus forsteri (assembly GCA_016271365.2). Lineage (NCBI taxonomy): Eukaryota > Metazoa > Chordata > Ceratodontiformes > Ceratodontidae > Neoceratodus > Neoceratodus forsteri. Next base: position 260,502,524 of record CM057452.1, on the reverse strand, counting down.
AGTACTTTCTTTGCCATATAAATGTGTGAGGAGCTCGTGGAGCTCAAGAGTAGCCCTGCTGACATTGAAGGACCCTATCTTGTTTGGAGGTCGTGAGTACTAATTCAGGTCGCTCCCTGTTGAATTGCCACATTGAATCAAATAGAATTACTGTACTGCTGACTGTTTAACTAATTTTCTTTTCTCTGTGTGAAAGGGCCTACCAGCTGCCACGGTTTGGACTAGCCACTGAGGGCTTGGGTACCCAGGACAGTAACTGGTAGAGGATAGCCAATGTAACATAGTAGATGAGTAAGTATAAGCTAATTAACCCTGATTTCCCCCTGTCCTTGTTATATTCCCCTAAATAAATCAGAGCTGCTTGTTTCCGCAAAGTTATACTGCCTGAGGTATTTGTCTATGTTAAAGTATTGTACTGTGATTGTTGCACTGTATCTTATTTTACAGGAGGTCCAGTGCCTGAACCAGCCCTGGGGTAAGTGTATACTGTGAAGGTAATTCTGATATATTGTGTGGGCCACTAGTGGGAAGAAGAGGGTTGCAGTGTCCCAGAGGGCTGTGACCAAGTAAGTTTTAACTATTGCAAACCCTGACCTCTGGGTGGAGGCACTCGCCATTGGATCAGGCCCCTCAACCTGTTGGTAGCCAAATCAGGCGGGGGTAGTAGCCCCTGGGATGGCGCCATCTAGGGGTTACCTTGCTAACATAAGGTCATCTGATATGATTACCCCAGGTCTCTTTCCTTTTTGTTGTTGTTACTACCTCCCTCCCCATTGTGTATTCTTCCACTGGGTTCTTGTTTCCCAGGTGCATTATTTTGAACTTCTTTGCATTGAATCCTAGCTGCCGTACTATCTGACCATTCCTCCAATCTTGCAAGTCCTTTTCATCTTTCCATGCCTCCTTGTGTATCAACCTTGTTTGCAGATCTTTGTGTCATCTGCAAAAAGGCATCACTTTCCTTCAGTCCCTCTGCAATGTCACTGATGAAGACATTAAAGGACTGGACCCAATCTTGAACCCTCAGAAATTTCCCACTAGTAACCCCGCTTTCCTCAGAGTGGACTCCATTTACAATTACCTTCTGTGTCCTGTTGTCCAGCCAATGTTTTACCAGGCTACCACCCTGGGTCCCACTCCCAGGCTGGTTAATTTGACTATTAATCTTTTGTGTAGGACTGTGTCAAATGCCTTGCCTAAAGTCTAGGTAAGGCCATGTCCACAGCCACTCCCTGGTCTACTACTTTGGTCCACCAGTCAAAGAAATCTATTAGATTAGTCTTGACATGACCTTCCCATGTGAACCCATGCTGCCTTGAGGTCCTGTGCTCCACTGGCCTCTGGGTGCACTAGACTATTCTTTCCTTCAGAGTGACTCCATCACTTTCCTACCACAGGATCAGACTGACAGGTCTGTAGTTTCTCTGTCTTGGATTCCCCACTGTGAAGGGGGGGATCATCAGCCTTCCTCCGGTCCTTGGTGCCACACCATCCTCCATGATTTATTAAAAGGTAGCCAGTGGTTTCACTGGTTCCTCCTTAATTCTTTTAGAATTCTGGGGTGAATTCCATCAGGACCCATTGCTTTGTCCACCTTCAGTTTTAGGAGTTCTTGCAGAACCCTTTCTTCTGTGACAGGACTGGGATCGACCCCCTATCAAAGTGCTTCTGTTAATTGGTTAGGCACTTCCACCTCCTCTTTTGTGAATATTGAGCAGAAATATTCGTTCAGTATTCCCTGCTTTTCTCACTGTCCCCTCTGCCCACCACCGTTCATTCTATTCAGCCTCCCACTGTCCTCCCTTTGTCTTTCTCGTGGCTGATGTACCTATAAAAGGTTTTATCCCCTATGCCTAACTGGGTTGGCTATCTTTTCATCAGTTTGGGCTTTCGCTATTCTGACTTTCCTCCTGCTTCCTTCTCACCTTAACAGTACAGCTCTCTGTCCTATCCTTCTATGTCTCCTTATACTTCCGAGATCTATCTTTTCTTCCTGACTTTCCACAGGCACCTCTTTTAGGAACCATAGTAGCTTTTTCTTTCGTTTGATTTGTTTATTTGCTTCCACACAAGGCTTGTTGCCTCTGTGATGGCAGTTCTGATAATTCCCGTTGTTGCTCACACCTCCTTCTAGCCTGTTTGCTTAGTGCTTTTCTGAGACACTCTTACATCTTGCCAAAGTCAGCCCTCCTAAGTCCAGTACCCTCACTTTTGTGTGGCTTGACTCTGTAGCTGAGGTTAACCGTGACCCACACTGTTTGATGGTCACTTGTCCCCAGATGGCAGCCACTTCTAGATCTGAGATCCTCCTGCCCCGTTTGAGATCGAGGGTCTAAGATTGCTCCTCACGAGTGGGTTCGAAACTAGCTGTCTAATGCCTGCCACCTGTAGGGCATCAAGAATGACCCTGCTCTTGGATGTGGCTGCAGCAAATGTGCTCAGTTAACATCTGGCATATTCAGGTCTCCATCAATAGTATCCCCTTTCTCTGCCATTCTAAGAATACCTTCTATCATATCCTTGTCATTCCTTCCCCTGACATGGGTCTGTACACAATCCCTGTGCGGTTGTGGTGCCTTCCAGTCTCAAGGTGACCCACAGTGCCTCCTCTCCTCCTTGTTTACTCTTTTGTTCAGTTGCTTTTATCCCTTCCTTTACATAGAGCTACTCCTCCCCTCTTCTCCCTGCCTGTCTCTCCTGTGGGTTGTATGCCCCTGGTATGTTAACATCCAGTCATAGCTCTCTGTGTACCATGTTTCTGTGATTGCTCAGATGTCAGGCATCCCTCTTCCATTAAGGCCATCAGCTCAGGGACTTGTTACCCAGACTACGGGCACTGGTACTCATTACCTCCATTTCCTGATGGCCTTACTCCCTTTTGCCCATCCCTGTCCTTCTTGCCTTTGTCAATTTCTCCATTTACCCTGCCCTTCTCCCTATAAGCACCTCTATGTTGGTGTTGCACTTTCTACTGTGATTATTTGGGGGGCTAAGTTTTCTCCTTTCCAGTGCCTCCCCCTTGGCTAGTTTAAAAGCTTGCCAATGAAACATTAAACCCTATCACCTAGGATTCTGGTTCCTCCCGGACAGAATGCAGCCCATCATGCCAGTATAGGCTTGCATCACTCAGGTGGACCCCAGTCCCCAATGAAGCCAAATCCTGAGCTCCACACCAGTTTTTCAACCACTAGTTAGACCCCATGATGCGAGGAACACCCTAGCCTCTCCTATGCCATAGATGGGTGGCTTTACTCCGAGAAAGTTATCGTGCAGTGCTGCCAGCTAAAACCCCCTCCTAATTCCACAAACTCTTCTGCACTTCTCTAATCTCTTTTTCTTAGCCAGGTCAGCATCCCTAGGTGGACAATGACATCCAGCCTCCTCCCATTCTTTTTGGCTGCTCAGAGGTAATCCTGAGGATTCGCTCCCTGTCCTCCAAGCCATGTAGGCGTGGGCAGGCACCTTACCTCCTCTCCCTTCCTCCCCAGTTCTACCTTCCCTACAACAATGGAGTTCCCCACCAAGAGTTGTTTCTTTCCCCTGCAGGGTCCCCTGCCACCCCTCCTGTGGGTCTCCTTTGTAGAGGTTCCTAACGTCCCCTCCTTGGTTCTCCTGTGGGTGCCTCCATACAGGAACCACACTTGTGCCAGAATGGCATAGGAATTGTGGAGAGGTACAATGGGAGGGATGCATCTCTGTTCCACCACCTCACACCCTCCCTGAGCCCACTGTGGTCCAAACCACTCCCTCTTTCTTGGCAACCTCTGAGGCAACAGCAGTGGCACTGGTGGTCCCTGGATGGAAGAGGAGGTCCACAAATCCTGGCCAACTCAGCCTGGAGATGAGCAGCCTCCTCCCTCAGCCCAGAGAGGTGCCTGCAGATGGGACAACACAGCATCCTCCAGAACATCTCCTAGAGAGACTGCTGCCCACAGCCACTGCACTCACCTCCAATCATGTCTTATTTTGGCCCCTTAACTGTTTGCAATTCCTTACTCTTTCCTCTGTTTTTCTCTCTCCTTACTTTCTGCCTGTGTGCCCTTTAAGCTCCTGATTGTCCTGTTCCTAGACAAAATATCCTATATTTCTCAGTAGACCACTTACTTGCTCAAGGCAGACCTCCAGCACAACTAGAGGGGCCAGAGAGCTACTCTTGCCCTTCTAGGATGGTGGGTCCTTGGTAGTTCTGTGATCACTCACTTCCTGCCCCTAAACAGGAAGTTCCTGTTGTCAGTCAAATCCTGTGCCTATTAAAATAGAACTAGCTTTGGGTGGGGGGGTGGACGGGAGGAAGGAGGGCAATATAGTCCCAGCAGAGGGTTCAGTCACACAGCAGTCCTTTCTCCTGGTGTCTTCTGCCAAACTATTGTAGAAACTTTCTAAGGCAGTCTTTAAATGTAGCTTCCTTCTAGCTAAGCCACTCCCCAATTACCAGATCTTTCTACACATAATTTAAACCTCACAGCAGTTAAGTCCTTTCAGTCACAAGATTTACACCTAGATAACTCTTCAGATACCCATTCAGTTCAGTTAACCCAAACACACACTTTTTTTGTATGTTAGTTTTTTACCTAAATTAAAGGTCAAATACAAAGTTCTTCTACTTTAGTCCCAGCAGAAAGTTCAGTCACACAGCAGTCCTTTCTCCTGGTGTCTTCTGCCAAGCTGTGTAGAAACTTTTCTAAAACTGATCTTTAAATGTAGCTTCCTTCTAGCTAAACCACTCCCCTAATTACGAATCTTTCTACAAGTAATTCAAACCTCACAGCAGTTAAGTCCTTTCAGTCACCTGAGATTTACCTAGATAACTCATCAGAATACCCATTCAGTTCGAAGTTAACCCAAACACACACTTTTTGTTTTGTATGTTAGTTTTTTACCCTAAATTAAAGGTCAAATACAAAAGTTCTTCTACTTTAGTCCCAGCAGAAGTTCAGTCACACTGCAGTCCTTTCTCTGGTGTCTTAAGCAGAGATGGCTGCCAGGCACACCTAAGGGTCGATAACCGAAGATCCCTCTGGAGGGACCAAATGTTAGCCACGGACAGGACAGAGGGTACAGACCCTTGCCCTGACACAAATGGAAAAACTTTTCCATTTGAAGGCATAACATTTCCTGGTCAATTCTTTCTGGATGCTGCCACGACGGTAGACATCTTCAGAAAAGACCCAAAGCCTGGAACTGTAGTCGCCAGGTGCCAGGCTATGAGGTGCAGGGATTGAAGGTCTGGATGGAATACCTCCCTGACTAGTGATATCAGGTCCAGGCGTGCTGGAAGCCGCTCCGGTGCCTGCAACTGAGGCTGAGGAGATCTGGATACCAGAACTGGTGCCGCCAGTCTAGGGCTACCAGGATCCCCTTCGGCATGTTCCTCCTCACCTTGAGAAGCATGGGAAATGGAGAAGGCATAGAACAGACCTGGGGTCCACGGCCTCGAGAAGGCATCCCCTGCAGTAAGCCCTGCTGAGGGGCGGACTTAAACAGCCTCAGCTTAGAGTTTTTCCCAGGAGGCAGACAGGTTCACCATCGGTTTGCCCCAGGGGAGAACAGGTTGTAAGCTACCTCTGTATGGAGAGAGCGCACTGGTGGGATGTCTGGTCTAAGTGGCCAAGACCATCCGCCAGATGGTTCAAGGCTCCTGCCACATGGATGGCTAGGAGTCTTCCTCTGTCAGCTCACAGAAGGTACAGATACTTAAGGCACCCCCCTGCACAGCAGATGGGAGTACATACTGCCCTATTTATTGAGAGTAGTACATAGTAAATGAGCATTGTATCCAATCTGAACTTGAACCACTTGACCCTGGAGCAGCGGAGTGAAAGCTGACAGTGCCAGTCTGACTGCTCTAAGCCCGTCAGGTCCTTTTGTCCCCATGTGGGCTCCCCAGCCCATGAGAGAGCACTGGTCATGAGGGACGATTGTTGGCTCATGCGGGAGGACAAACGGGATCCCTTCCTGCAACAGGTCTGGGTGGTCCACCATTGGAGGGCATCCCACATCTTCTGGTTACAGTGATCAGCTGGTCGAAATAACCATGGCGCTGGAGTCCACTGGGCGGCCAGCTCTTATAGGAGGGGCATGTGCAACTAGGCCTAACGGACCACTGGGTGCATGCCTATGTAACCCAGAAGGTACAGAATGTCCCCGGCAGGGCACAATTGCCCAACCAGAAATGAGCTGGGCAAAGGAGGAAAGAACTTCCACCCCACCAACCGCCGGAGCCAAGCTCTGGTTTGACAAGAGTCGAGCTCTACCCCAGTGAAGCCCTTCACCTGAGAAGGCACAAGTTACGGGTGAGCAGGAACTCAGGAGGGAGATCGGTATTAGCAGAAATCTGGACTGCATGGCAACACAAGATTGCTGACAGATGGTACTATCTCTCACATTGTAGTGGGCAACCAGATGATCTGCTAGTACAAAGTAAGCGTGATAATAATTCAAAGATGTAAAACAATGCATAGAAATCATTTACGCCCATTGGACAAATTTGATTGAGTTCGAGCCCTAGAAGATGCCTCCTGACCAGTGCAGATCTGCTGCTAAGAAAGATCAAGAAAGTCTGTACTCACAGAAGCAAAGTAAACTTTTCCTCCATATCCCAGTTGAGCTTTGACTGTCAGTCCATATCGGAAGAAAGGAGAGGACTTGAATACTATCCTTCACAACTGAGTCAATTTCGGGCAACTCTAGTCACTGGAGATGAAGGCCTTCTGACTGTCTAAGCCTCTAGTTCGTCCCTGAGCCAATGCCCCAGAAAGTGAAGTGCAAAGCATCAGATCAGATGAAATGGAATCATTGGCATGGTTGAACTGTTTGAGCTCAGGGAGGAAATGATGGATTGGGTCAGACTGTGATACACCAGAACAAGAAGAGTATTTTGAGCTCTGACAGTCCACTGCCAGGTCCAAAGCTCCCATGGTGCCAAATGTTGGGACTCAGAAACTGTAATCCTGAGCTGAGTGCCCCAAGTTCTAGCCTCTGCCCCCATGAGACCCCTGACATGTGAGGACAATGCTGAAAATGAGGCTCAGAGTAGAGACTGTAACAGTTCCCCAGAAAGACTGGTCAGCTGTAAGCCTGTGGTGCACCTGTTATGATTCCCTGGGAGGCCTGTGGACTGGCCTCAATGTTGTCCATAAAGGAGTGTAGTGTTTGCGCTCATTGCCCAAACTGAGCGCCAGTGCTAACTCCGTTATTTGTGTTGCTCTCTACATGGTGCCCTTGCCCTGGTCCAGCCCCAAGGTGACTGTAGGAAGGCCCCTCTCAGGTTCGTACAAGAGTACAACTGAGTTATGGTACAATGTATAATACTGTAAAGAGGACGTATCAGGTTTCAGAAATGTTCTTGTAAATGATATATTGACTGATGATTTGTGTGAGCCTATGCAATGTATATGGGTTGGCTAAACTTATGGTACTGCCTTTGACGCGACGCTGCTTCTCCAGGCCAGGGAAGGGTGTACAACTTCTGCAAATGGGGGGTTCCCAAAGACTTTCAGGAGCTTTAATGCTCCAAGCCTGAATGGTGTTTGGCTTATTGCATTTATCAGTATGTTTTGAACCCTGGTACTATCTCTTAAGAGCTGTCTGCTTTGATATACTTAGTTTGATGGGGACGTGCTTCGTTTGAGTGCCACTGAGTTGCCAATTCATCATTTTTTGCAGTCACTAGAGTGTAAGGGAACCTATCTGAAAGATGTAACTGTTTGCTGAAATGGAGTAATGATGAATTGTAGTTTGTCACTGCTTTCTCTGCAGTCAGAACTGTGTCCGTTTGTGTTCCTGTTCTGGTTTTGAACTGCTGAACTGGACCAATCAGTGGGAGTAAGTTAGCTCTAAATGATGCTGATGAATCAGAACTTGGCTCATAATCTGACAGCCACAAGAGGATTGTATGGGCAGTGACTTGGGAGATGTAGTTTGACTTCTGCCTTTTGGACCGCTGAACAGGAGAAGTCTATTTTAGTGACAGCCAATCCAGTCAAGAACTGAGAGGAACTCAGGTATGCCTGTGGTTGTTGGTGGAGTTTCAGTTTTAGTTCCTGCAGTGGTGAAGGAGAGCCCTTTTCTTGGTGTGGTTTTATTTGGAAACGGTAAGGCCCAGAGTTCCGGGCTGCAGCTTGTAACTGCTTGTTAGGATTGATCCACCCTGGAAGAGAGAACTCAAAGGATATCTGAAGAGTAGAACCAGGCTCACCCCGTAGAAGACGGAAATTGCTGAATCGACTCGGGTCTGTCAGGAACCTGAACTGCTGTGTGTTCTCCCGGTATTGTGCAGTAATTGCGATCGATAGAGAAGAAAATGTCTGGTATAGTACTTTCTTTTTGCCATATAAATGTGTGAGGAGTCTCGTGAGCCTGGCATAGCCCCTGCCGGCTGACATTTAGCGACCCGTATCTTGTTTTGAGGTCGAGTACTAATTCCAGGGTCGCCCTGTTGAATTGTCACAATCCAAATGAATTACTGAATTGGACTGTTTAACTAACTTTTCTTTCTCTTGTGGCATCCTCACCAGCTGCTTTGGTTTTGGACTAGCCACTAGGGCTTGGGGTACCCAGGGACAGTAATCAGTAGGGATAGGCCTGTGCACAGAGCCATAGGTAGATGAGTAAAGTGATAAGCTAATTAACCTGATTTCCCCTGTCCTTGGTTATATTCCCCAAAATAAATCAGATGTTTGTTTTGCAAAGTTATACTGCCTGAGGTATTTTAGTTCATAAAGTATTGTACTGTGATTGTTGCACTGTATCTTATTTATAGGAGGTCCTGTGTCTGAACCAAGTCCCGGGGGTAAGTGTATACTGTGAAGGTAATTTGATATATTGTGTGGGCCACCAGGTGGGGAAGAAAGGGGTTGGAGTTCCCAGAGGGCTGTGACCAAGTAAGTTTTAACTATTGCAACCCCTGACCCTGGGTGGAGGCACCCTATTGGTCCAGGCCCCTAACCTGTTAGGTGTGGTAAACTGTGCAGGGTAGTGAGCCCCTTGGATAGCCATCTAGGGGTTACACTTCATAACCTGTAAGGCCACATCTGATATGCATTACCCCCAGGTCTCTCTTTCCCCTTTTTGTTGCTGTTACTACCCTCTCCCATTGTGTATCTTCCACTCACCTCTGTTTCCCAGGGTGCATTATTTTGAACTCTTGCATTGAATCCCAGGCTGCCGAGATTTGACCATTCTCCAATCTTGCCAAGTCCTTTCATCCTTTCCATGCCTCTCAGGTGGTCAACCTTGTTGCAGATCTTTTGTGTCTGTTCAAAAAGGCAACTTTTCTTCCAGTCCCTCTGCATGTCAATTGATGAAGACATTAAAAGGATGACCCATACTGAACCCCTCGTACCCACTAGTAACCCCTTCCTCATAGTGGACTCCATTTGCAATTACCTTCTGTGTCCTGTTGTCCAGCCAATGTTTTCTTCCAGGCTACCACCCTGGTCCTACTCCCAGGCTTGGTTACTTGACTATTAATTTTTGTGGGGGACTGTGTCAAATTGCCTTGTTAGGTCAGTCCACAGCCCCTCCCTGGTCTACTTTGGTCACCGAGTCAAAGAAATCTATTAGATCTGCCTGACATGACCTTTCCCATGTGAATCCATGCTGCCTAGGTTCCTGTCTACTGGCCTCTAGGTACTTAATTATTTTTCCTTCAGAAGTGACTCCATCACTTTCTTCTACTACAGAGGTCAGATCAGGTCTGTAGCCTTCCTGCCTCTGTCTTGGACCCACTTTGTATGTGGACTCAACTGTGTTCCTCCAGTCCTGGGTACCTCACCATCCTCCCATGATTTATTAAAGAGAGTAGCCAGTGGTTTCACTAGTTCCTCCTTTAATTTTTTAGAATGGGGTGAATGTATCATTGCTTTGTCCACTTTCAGTTTTAGGAGTTTTGCAGAACCCTTTTCTTCTGGACAGGACTGACTGACCCCTATCAAAAGTGTTTCTGTTAATTGATTAGTACTTCCTCTTTTTGCCTGAGGAAATATCTGCCTGCATTCCTGCCACTGTCCCCTCCTGCCTCCACTCCACTGTCCTTACACATTCTATTCAGCCCTCACTTATCCCTTCTCCCTTTGTCTTTTTCTATCAGTTGATTTATAAGGTTTTATCCCCTCTTAACTGAGTTGGTCATCTTTTCTCAGTTTGGGCCTTCGCTATTCTGACTCTTCCTCCTGCTTCCTTCTGCCTTAACTGTACAGCTTCGTCCTGCTCTCATGTCTCCTTATCTCTGAATGCTATCTTTTTTTCCTTGACTTTCATGCACCTCTTTGAGAACCATATGGCTTTTTCTTTCGCTTTGATTTGTTTATTTGCCACAAGGCTTGTTTCCCTGTGATGCAGTTCTGATACCTCGTTGCTCCACACCTCCTTCAGCCTGTTTGCTAGTGCTTTTCTGAGACTCTCCCATTCCAAAGTCAGCCTCCCAAAGTCCAGTACCTTCTCTTTGTATCTTTGACTCTGTAGCTGAGTTTAATGAAACCACTGTTTGATGGTCACTTGTCCCCAGATGGCAACCCACTTCTAGATCTGAGATCCCTCACTGCCTCTGCTTGAGAGTACGAGGTTCAGATTTGTTCCTCACCAGGGGTTCAAACTACTGTCTAATGCCTGCCACCTAGGGCATCAAGAGTGGCCCTGCTCTGATGTGGCTGCAAAATGTGCCCAGTTACCCTGTATATTCAGGTCTCCCATCATAGTATCTCCCTTTCTGCCATTCTAAGAATGGCTTCTATCATATCCTTGTCCATTCCTTCCCCTGACATGGTCTGTATAACCTGTGCGGATTGTGGTGTTTTTCCAGCTCCAAGGTGACCCACAGTGCCTCCTCTCCTTGTTTACTCCTTTGTTCTAGTTGCTTTTATCCCTTCCTTTACATAGAGAGCTACTCCTCCTCTCTTCTCCCCTGCCTGTCTCTCCTGAGAGCACAGGTACCTGGTATGTTAAATATCCAGTCATGGCTCTCTGTGCAATTGTTTCTGTGATTGCTACGATATCCAGGCACATCCTCTTCCATTAAGCAATATCAGCTCAGGGAGCTTTGTTACCCAGACCACGGGCACTGGAGTACTCACTCCTCCATTTCCTGATGGCCTTTACTCCCTTTGCCCCATCCTCGTCCTTTTTCTTGCCTTTGTCAATTTCTCTCATTTACCCCCTGCCCTCCTCCCCATCGACACCTCTATGTTGGTGTTTGCCGTACTTCTTACTGTGTGATTATTTGGGGCTAGATTTTCCTGCTCCTTCCAGTGCCTCCCCTGGCTTATGGTTTAAAGCTTCGCAATGAAACATTTAAACCTATCACCTAGGATTCTGGTTCCTCCCGACAGATGCAGCCCATCATGCCAGTATAGGCTTGCATCACCCAGGTGGACCTCAGTCCCCAATGAAGCTAAATCCCGAGCTCCACACCGCTCTTTTCAACCACTGATTGAACCCCCATGGTGAACACCTTAGCTCTCCTATGCCATAGATGGTAGCACCTCCAGAAAGTTACTCAGGCGGCTACTTGACCAAGGCCCCTCCCTAATCCACAAACTCTTCCTGCACTTCTAATCTCTTCTAGCCAGGTCATTTGTCCCTAGGTGGACACTGACATCCAGTCTCTCCCCTGTGCAGCTGCTCGCAATCCTGAGGATCTGCCTCGTCCCTCCAAGCCATGGCGCCAGGCAGGCACCTTACCTCCCTCTCCCTTCCTCCCCCAGTTCTACCTTCCTAACAATGGAGTCCCCACCAAGAGTTGTTTTTTCCCTGCAGGGTCCCTGCCACCCTCCTGTGGGTCTCCTTGTGGAGGTTCCCAGCCCTCCTTGGTTCCACTGTGGGTGCTCTACAGTAACCACACTTTGCCAGAATGGCATAGGAATTGTGAGAGGTACAATGGGAGGGATGCATCTCTGTTCCACCACCCTCACCTCTCCCTGAGCCCCCACTGTGGTCCAAATCCACCTCTTTCTTGGCAACCTCTGAGGCAAGGCAGTGGCACTGGTGGTCCCTGGATGGAAGAGGAGGTCTCCACAATTCTGGCCAACTCTAGCCTGAGATGAGCAGCCTCCTCCCTCAGCCTCCAGAGAGTGCCTGCAGATGGGACAACACCGCATCCTCCAGAACATTCCTAGAAGACTGTTGCTCCACAGCCACTGCACTGCACCACTCCAATCATGTCTTATTTCTGGCCCCTAACTGTTTGCAATCCTTACTCTTCCTCTGTTTTTTTTCTCTCTCTTACTTTCTGCCTGTGTGCCTTTGCCTCCTGATTGTCCTGTTCCGAGACAAAAATATCCTATATTTCTCAGTAGACCACTTACTTGCTCAGAGGCAGACCTCCAGCAGCTAGAGGGCCAGAGAGCCACTTGCCCTCTAGGATGGTGGGTCCTGGTGTCTCTGTGATCACTCACTCCTGCCCCTAAACAGGAAGTTCCTGTTGTCAGTCAAATCCTGTGCCTATTAAAATAGAACCAGCTTTGGGTGGGATGGGACGGAGGAAGGAGGGCAATATAGTCTCCAGAGAGTGTTCAGTCACACAGCAGTCCTTTCTCTGGTGTCTTCTGCCAAGCTATTGAAACTTTCTAAGGCAGTCTTTAAATGTAGCTTCCTTCAGCTATTCCTCCCCCAATTACTGAATCTTTCTACGTAATTTAAACCTCACAGCAGTTAAGTCCTTTCAGTCACCTGAGATTTTACACCTAGATAACTCTTCAGATACCCATTCAGTTCAGTTAACCCAAACACACACTTTTTTTTTGTATGTTGTTTTTTACCAAATTAAAGGTCAAATACAAAAGTTCTTCTACTTTAGTCCCAGCAGAGAAGTTCAGTCACACAGCAGTCCTTTTCTCCTGGTGTCTTCGCCAAGCTTATTAGCAGAAACTTTCTAAGGCAGTCTTTAAATGTAGCTTCCTTCTAGCTGGCTACTCCCCTAGTACCAGATCTTTCTACAAGTAATTCAAACCTCACAGCAGTTAAGTCCTTTTCAGTCACCTGAGATTTACACCTAGATAACTCTTCAGATACCTATTCAGTTCAGTTAACCCAAACACACACTTTTTGTTTTGTATGTTAGTTTTTTACCCTAAATTAAAGGTCAAATACAAAAGTTCTTCTACTTTAGTCCCAGCAGAGAAGTTCAGTCACACTGCAGTCCTTTCTCCTGGTGTCTTAGCAGAGATGGCTGCCAGGCACACCCTAAGGGTGGATAACTGAAGATCCCTCTGGAGAGGGACCAAATGTTAGCCACCGGACAGGACAGAGGGTACAGACCCTTGCCCTGACACCAAATGGAAAACTTTTCCATTTGAAGGCATAACATTTCCTGGTCAATTCCTTTCTGGATGCTGCCACGACGGTGTGAACATCTTCAGAAAGACCCAAAGCCTGGAACTGTAGTCGCCAGGTGCCAGGCTATGAGGTGCAGGGATTGAAGGTCTGGATGGAATACCTTCCCCTGACTGAGTGATATCAGGTCCAGGCGTGCTGGAAGCCGCCCGGTGCCTGCAACTGAGGCTGAGGAGATCTGGATACTAGAACTGGTGCCGCCAGTCTGGGGCTACCAGGATCCCTTTCGCATGTTCCTCCTCACCTTGAGAAGCATGGGAAATGGAGGGAGGCATAGAACAGACCTGGGGTCCACGGCCTCGAGAAGGCATCCCCTGCAGTAAGCCCTGCTGAGGCGGGCACGAAACAGCCTCAGCTTAGAGTTTTCCCAGGAGGCAGACAGGTTCACCATCGGTTTGCCCCAGGGGAGAACAGGCTGTAAGCTACCTCTGTATGGGAGAGAGCACTCGTGGGATGTCTGGTCTAAGTGGCCAAGCACCATCCGCCAGATGGTTCAAGGCTCCTGCCACATGGATGGCTAGAGATCTTCCTCTAATCGGCTCACGAGGGTACAGATGTGGAGCACCCCTGCACAGCAGATGGGAGTGCATACTGCCCTGTTTGTTGAGGTAGTACATAGTCGTGGTATTGTCAATCTGGACTTGAACCACTTGACCTGGAGCAGCTGGAGTGAAAGCTGACAGTGCCAGTCTGACTGCTCTAAGCCCGTGGGGTCCTTTGTCCCCATGTGGGCTCCCAGCCCATGAGAGAGAGGCACTGGTCATGAGGACGATTGTTGGCTCATGGGCGGACAAAGGGATCCCTTCCTGCAACAGGTCTGGGGTGGTCCACCATTGGAGGGCATCCCACATCTTCTGGGTTACAGTGATCAGCTGGTCGAAATAACCATGGCGCTGAGTCCACTGGGCGGCCAGCTCCTATGGGAGGGGCACATGTGCAACCAGGCCCAACGGACCACTGGGTGCATGCCGCCATGTAACCCAGAAGGTACAGAATGTCCCGGCAGGGCACAATTGCCCAACCAGAAATGATTGGGCAAAGGAGGAAAGAACTTCCACCTGTCCGCTGAGCCAAGCTCTGGTTTGACAAGAGTCGAGCTCTACCCCAGTGAAGCCTCATCACCTGAGAAGGCACAAGTTACGACTCTGGCCTTGCTGATAAGGAGGCCGAGTTGGGAGCAGGTCTGGAGGGCCAGGTCCTGACCTTCTCCACCTCCTGTTGGCTGGATCCTGCTAGAAGCCAACTGTCGACATAAAGATAAATCCTGCCCCCACCGACATGGGCTGCCACCACTGCAATGCATTTGGTGAAGACCCATGGGCAATGACAGGCTAAACGGCATGGCTCGAACTCGTACAGGGTTCCTGAAACGGAGGAACTGCTGATGGGATGGATGGATTGGGATGTGAAAGAACGTATCCTGCAGATCCAGTGAACAGAACCACAGGTATCTGTCCAAGGATGGTATGATCTGGGACAGAGTGACTATTCGAGGTGCATGACCTGAGATATCGATTCAGGTCATGCAGATCTAGAATGGGGCACCAGCCCCTGTCCGCTTGGGCACCAGGAAGTACCTGGAGACAAAACCTGTGTTTGCGGAGGATCCACCACTGGAGCTACTGCCTCCTTGAGGAGGAGTTGAGCAATGTCATCTCAGAGAACCAACTGGGTCTGAGCGGATACTCTTTTCTCCCGAGGGGCGTGAGCCCGCTTGGAGGGTACTGCTCAAATTCCAGAGGCAGTCCCTGACCGACCACTTTGAGAACCCATCTGTCTGAAGTGACAATGAACCAGGAGGAAGGAAGTGGCAGAGCCGGCTCCCATGGGAGGACCCAGAGCTGAGGTGACAGGAGAGGGTTGAAAGTGTCTGCCCCATCACTTGAGCAGGCTTGAGGAGGAGGAGGAGGCTCCAGGACTTGAACCTCGGCCTCCTTACGGGCTTGCTTTGGGTCCGGCTTGAGTCAGGGGTGCCAAGCTTGAGCCTGCTGTTGTTGCTGGTCCTGCTGTCTACCTTGAAGGAGGACTGCTGAGCCGCAGGGGAAGAATGCCAAAAGGCTTGTTCTTTTCTTCTTCTTCTGCTGGTCTTGCCCGAAGAACCCTTGGCAGAAGTAGCATCCAAAGTGGCATTGGGCTGCTCAATGTGCTGAAGGTGACTGGCCACTCCTGGTCTGGACAAGTCGGTCCCGAGGAAGGGCACGTCGACTAGTTTGTGCTGGGTATCCGCCAGAAAGGAGGAGAGCCTCAGCCAAGCCCTGTGATGAGAGGCAACTGTGGCAGCCATCGAGCAGGCTCAAGAATCCCCGATGTCCAGGGCCATCTGAAGCTGCTGTCTGGCAAGAGCTCGGCCCTGACCCCGGACCTACTTTACTGTGGTCTGCATGTCCATGGGGAGATGTGGAGGACTTCATCCAGCGACTCTAAAAGGACGTGAGAAAAGTGTGCCATGACGACGGCCAAACTTGCCTGATTTAAGACCCAAGGAGGAAGCTGCATAGACCTTCCTGGCTGAATGGACCAGAAGTTTGGACTCTATCAGGAGGTTGGTCAGTGTCGGCAGAACTGCCAGTATGCCTGAACACAGAGGCAGTCATCAGGCTCTCGACCGAGAAGGGTGCTCTGTGAACCCGCCTAGGACCCCATGGGCACCCGGTACTTGCAGGCCATGCGGGCAGATGGAGTTGGACAAAAGGCAGGGCTGCCAAAGTTCTAGGGCTGGGACAACAACAGCCTCAGCCACAGGAAAGGCCTCCATTGGGGTATCCCTCTCTTAAGGATGTCCGTAAGAGGGTACTCCTGCCTTTTATGGATTGGCTCCAAGAGCATCCCTGTGGATTCAGAGATGAGGCGAAGAATCCCTTGAAAAGACAAGGGACCTTCCTCCGCCTATAAGCCAATGGTTGATTTATCGTCACCTGGATGAGAATGCAAGCTGGTGACATCCGAATCAGAGGAATCTGGATATAACGGCCTACACGCCCAGGTCACCTTCTACTGCAGAGGGTGGTCCAGGGTGATGTGAC
Organism: Neoceratodus forsteri; assembly: GCA_016271365.2. Taxonomy (NCBI): domain Eukaryota; kingdom Metazoa; phylum Chordata; order Ceratodontiformes; family Ceratodontidae; genus Neoceratodus; species Neoceratodus forsteri. The sequence goes on along the minus strand of CM057452.1, from coordinate 260,486,172 downwards.
CGACAATCATCGGAAAGCACGATGTCTGGTCTGGTCTTCCTTGAAGGAGCCCCTCCACAGGCTGTTTGGGCAGTGGTTAAACCACAACTGGTGGAGAGACCGCTTTGGGCCAAACTGGTGGTTTTGTGGGCTCCGCGGGCTGAGGAACTGATTTAATTGACTCTGAAGGAGTTGGCTTCAGCCTAGGAGGAAAAGCCAGGTAACAGCCGTGTGAGCTGGAGCCGCTGTGCCCGGACAAAATTAGCTGTTGCCACACGAGGTCCTTGTAGCGCTTGACAGAGTTTCCGCCAGAGCTTCTCCTCATGTGAGGGAGGATGAGGATGACCAATGGTATCTCATCTTTTAGACGGTTTATGGCTCTTCCTTGGCCTGTCGGTCGAGGGGTCTGAGGCCTCGAACGAGATCGGATGGGCAGACTCAGCCTCTCGAGACACCGGCAGGACTGGTGATTTCCAGGATCAGGGACCACTTTTTGATAGGAGTCTCAGCACGCTGGGTCGTGGTCATCTGGAAATACCAGGTTGGTGTCGATCAAGGAATCATTGACCAGAGCTGGTGATATCGGATCGATCACCATTTCGACATCATCGACTGATAATTTGTCCGACTGACCAGATGGTCCATTGATAATTTGTCTGACTGACCAGATGACAAAGTCGAAAAGCCAGCAGTCAAGAAGCTATCTCGACCAAAGTCTAGATTGCATGTTCCTGGGATTGAGATCTCTCCTGCTCCCAAGAATGTCTCCGTTGGGGCGAAGGCGATCCTCGCTCCTTCTCCCGGCACGGGATAGAGGAATATGAGCCCGCAGGCGCCTCTCCCTTGGTCGGGAGAGACTGGCACAACTCTCGAAGGAACCCGAGAAGGTGTAACCCAGGTTGAGCAGAATGAAGAAGCTCCGAGAAGTTTCTGTGGCATGAACCACTTCTCCTCGAATGCTTGAATGTGTTCCAATTGCTCTGAGCCTCCTTGGATTTCACCGAGGGTTCCTCTTCTCCAGCCTCCCCAGCTTCAGGCATGCGAGCGGTTGTCGAGACATTGGGATCAAAAGCGAGAACATATCGCATTTCGAGAATGATGATCGCATTGATGGCAATAGACGACGCTGTGTGTGGGATTGGTGTGCACATTTTCTGGCCACAAGGGCAACGATGAAATCCAGGGAAGACTTGTTTCCATGATCAAAGCAGCAAACATATTATCACGAACGTGAACAATGAGAATTTTTGGAATAATGGAAGGTTTGAAAGCCAGGGCCTACAAGATGCATGAGCACAGGGAGGCAACCAGAATCTTCCTCAGAAAGGAAGATCTGAAGGCCATGGGTGGAGCTGAGGTATATACCACCTGGGTGGGTGGGGAGCCAGCTTGAAGACTTCCAGTGAGATTTAAAGCGGAGGGAACATGCCAAAGAGCATGGATGAACAACATATCCACACTTCTACAACTTGTATTATGCCAACTCTACACAATGTTGTCTGACCCTGGAGGAGCATTTGCTAGTCTGCATATCCTTAGGATACAGATCGCTAGGTGAGCAGTACTGACCTATTATTATATTGTGGAAGTGGTGTGTAAGGGCTCAGCTAGGCCCTGACTTAACTTCTGCCTTGCTCTCTCTCTTACCCTTCCTCAGAGAGGTCCACTTGCAGGAGTTCTTACTACCCAGGTACAGTAGCTCTTAGACCAGTGAAATGTGCAAAACTGCTGTGAGTAGTTCCTTAATTTGCCTGTGCTACTAACTATATGCCCTAGGAACGCCTTCACAGGAAGAGTATAAAAGCAAAGTTTGCTGACCTCGATGCAGTTTGCTACTAGAAGTCTGGCTCAGTCTGTTTGCACTGCATGCTCTCCTGTACTAGGGCCTCGGCCCTTACAAGGCTACCTAGAGCTGACTCTTCACCAGTATTTGCTTCCTAAAAGACAGAAGTGAATAAATTAGACCTACCTCCTAGGCTGTAATGTAGAGAAATCTATTAGGGAAAATGATCGTCTCCCCACCCCCCATTCAAGCAAGCCAAAGCCATCCCATCATGGCCTCCGGACTTCCTCTAGCCTCATGTTAGAATGCCACAGGTCACAACATGTATGGGGGAAAAGCCTTCTTTAGCCACCCCAAACTTGTGGAAATGGAAATTACATACCTTCCGTAATTTTGATCATCTTGGACAAAGTCTCCACCACTCATTCACACTGATGGGAGTATACCGGAGGTGCTAGGACCCACCCGAGCCAAACTTTTATGAGGGCCGGTGCCAAGATGGAATCACGAGGCGCACCATGAGCCAGGCTCGTATGGTATAGACTATCTCGGGCCGACCTCCAACCGCCTCTCAGTACCTTTTTTCCGAGGAGGCAGCATGACTAACCTAGAAGACTAACTCTAAAAATCGGATATAAGATAGTCCGAATGGCCCATGTAAGAAGAGTCAAAACAAAGTCTTCACAGTCCAAACCATTGAGGGAGTGAATACCAGAAACCTAGAAGTGAGCGCAGGGATGGTGAGTGAGTGTGTGAATGAGTGGTGGAGACTTCGTCAAAAAGATTAAGAATTATGGTAGGTAATGTAATTTCCATATCTTCCTGGACATAAAATCTCCCCACTCATTCACACTGATGGGAGAGTACCGAGCTAAATAATCCCTGATATGGGCGGCAGGAGAGAGAGAGAGATACGCTTTAGGACAGAAGTCCGTTAGGATTGTCCTGCCAAATGACTGATGTCATCTGGCATGTACATCCAAGGTACAGTGCTTAACAAAAGTATGCATGGATCTCCAGATAACGGCATTGCAAATATCTGCAATGGGGACACTACAGATTTCCGCCAGAGATGCCGGGACTGCCCTGGTAGAGTGAGCGTACACTCTGCCTTCCAGCTTGACCTGTGCAATGGAATAGCAATGGCTAAGGCATGTCACCAGCCACGCTGAAATGCACCTGATGGCAACAGGCTGACACAGCCAAGTTGTGCTGAAGGAAACAAACAGTTGTTGAGCCTTGCAAATTTTCTTCGTCTCTATCCAGATAGAACCACAAGGCTCTTTTACATCTGGGGAATGGGATGCTCTCCTTCATTCTGGAAGATTGCAAAATTGGTATGAAGGACTAAAGGTTAATTCAGATGGAATTCTAAGACAACCTTAGGCAGGAACTTAGATGAGTCCTAAGAACTACTTTGTCCTTGTGAAATACAGTATACAGGGGTCTGTGACCAAGGTGTGTATTTCAGATACCCTCACGAGCACAAAGTAATGGCCACCAGGAAGGCCTGCTTCCAAGTGAGGAATTTCAACTCGTAGTTACTAGAGGCTCGAAAGGTTTACGTGTGAGCATGTCTAGCACAACGTTAATGTCCCAGGCTGCAACTGGACGTCTAATAGGAGGTCTGGTATGCAGAATCCCTTTAAGATACCTCTTAGCTACAGGCAGCTGAGCCAGCGACATGGAGAGTACTGGCTCATGATATGTCAAATTGCACAAAGATGAACTTGACTGTGGAGTACTGCAGACTTGTGTTTTAGAGGTCTATGGATACCCAAGACTTTATTCAGTGGGCAGAAAAGGATTCCAAGAGGATTTTGCACACCAGTGATAGAAATGCTTCCATTTAGCTGTGTAGGTTTTTCTGGTGGCTGGCTTACGTGGCAGCCAAAACAATATCTGAAACCCTATGAGAAACATTAAACCTATTCACCTCTATCTCCTCAGGAGCCAAGCGTGGAGAAGGGACCTCAGATTGGTATAGACTACAGAGCCCTGGTCAGAAGGTTAGTCTGAAGGGGAAGTGGTTTCGAGAGGTTTCTGATAGTCTGTTGATTAGGGGAAACCAGATCTGATGAAGACCAGAACGGGCAATGAGAATCATTCTGCCCCTCCCGCGTGCTCTAGTTTGAGCAGTACCTCTGAATTAGGGGAAGAGGAGGAATGCGAGGAAAGCATTTTGTTATGTCCTATTACAGCAGAAGAAATCAAGGCCACACTCAAACTAACAAAGACCCAGAAAGCACTGTGACCTGATGGGTACCCCATGGAGTTTTTACAAAAATGGAATAAAATACTTGTTCCACCATTCCTTAAAGCTTTTCAAGAAATGTATTTATTTATTTAACAGACTTTAGGATTACAACCTTTGAGTCAGGGACTTGTCTACAAAGGCTCTTCATCAGAAAAACAAATACAAACACTTAATACATATAGACATAGAATGGCAGCTAAAGGTTAGTTTTTCAGTTATACAATATTGCAGAATCAAGGTCAGTTATACACTGTTTGAACGTGTTACTGAGAGCTGTATTTTACAGTTTTCAAGAGCACAATAAGTTTACTGCTAGAGGGAGGAGTAACAGGTTGGATATTTACAGCTAAGTAGAGAATTAGACAGCTATCGTGGTGAGTGCAGTCAAAGGAGGCATTGTTAATAGGTAATGTTTGGTAGCCATATCGGTAGAAGCTCAAATTCAGGATGGAGGTCCATCGCCACCATCTTGAAGCATGCCGAGATAGCAGCCCTCCCAAACCAGGCAAGGATGCTACTTTGATGGAATCACACCACCAATTTCAAAACTAAATAAAGATTATAAACTATTTATGTCCATCCTAGCTCATAGAGTAGATGGTCTACTACCCCATTTTGTGGATGGAGACCAGGTAGGCTTTATTATGAAACGTCAGGCTCATGATGCCATCCGCGAGTGTTATTATAAACAGAGTATGCTTCTCAAAGACAAATCCCCTTAGTCCTTCTTGGCCTAGATGCTGAGAAGGCATTTGACCAGGTCTCATGGCCCTATTTATGGATTGTACGCGCTTTGCCTTCCTGGATAAATTTATCACCCAAATCCAGCGTATGTACCAACCTCCGTGGCATATCTTAAGATAGATGGCTCCTTGTTTCCTCCCTTCCCTTTGACTCGAGCACTAGACAAGGTTGCCCTATGTCTCTGCTGCTTTTCGCTTTGATTTGGAACCCTTGCAGCTAATATCAGGAATCTGGCCAATACAGCGGGAATACCCTTGGGGGGCAGGGAGTACAAACTCACGCCTTTTGTGATTTACATTCATAACACTCGCTTCTCCTGAAACCTCTATCCGGCCATGTGGATCAACCAGAACTATTTGGAACACTGTCAGGGTACAAGATAAATGGTTCCAAGATGGATATTTTAAATTATTCTTTCACCCCTCCAGAACCATGAATGGTGCCTTCCTGTTCCACTGAAGCAGGGTAGAAATGTGTTAGCTAAGAATCAAAATACCATCCGAATGTTATCTAGAGTTGGTTAATTTTGAACCGATCACCCAAAAGATAACTGCTGACTTATCAAAATGGACACAACTCCCTTTTGGGCTGGTCAGTAGGGTAGAAACCATCAACACAACATCTTTCCCAAATCCTTTTTTTCTTCTTGAACCCTACCCATTGTACCTACTACTACATATTTCATAGCATGGGACAGGTTATCTCTAGGTTTCTCTGGGGAAGCAAGCCACCTACACTGAAATACAACATATTACAACTGTCTGGAGTTCAAGGCAGCCTTAGCACCTCCAAATTTCAAGAACTATGCACAGGCAGCACAATTGCATACTGTCCTTTGCATGTTTCTGAGTTCTACACAGCTTACTGGAAAGATACTGAAATACCATAATGGGTTAGAAAACTTCCCCCATATATTCTGGCACACACCCTGAGATGTCTACCTCTGCGGACGTTTATGCAATTTACAGGGGACTCTTTAAAACATGGCTTTTAGTTAACTAATCTACTCTTACCACTTCTGAGAGGCTTTATCTTTCTACACATTTAGAATAGTGGATGGGTGACCATCTACAACAAGGCTGTGTTTCCATCAAGGGAGTTGATGACATCATAGAGACCTCGAAAAAAGCCTCAGAGGTCTCCCTGAAGTCATCACCTCAGAGATGGAAAAACAGCCTTAGTTGTGGATGGTCACCCATCTACTATTTTATATAGTATATGGTTAGGGCTTATTTACTTTTTAGCATCTCTTTTCCTCACAGTTATTTGTTATCTCTGCATTAGTTACTGCAGCTCCGCTCTCACCTGCTTCTTCCTCAATACTCGCTACAGCTTCTTCGCACTCGCTTCGCCTCATGTTTCCATTTTCTGGTTTCAGCTTTGTGCCTTTTTAAATGAAATTTAAAAGTTCAGTGACACCGAGCCATGTGAGGCTCTTTTATGTCAAATCTAGGAGGGTCCACTGATCGGCAGTAGCTAAATAGCACTGCCATGTTTCAGTTTTTACACATTTGAGCCAGCTGAGTTAGCCAATAATGTGACAGTTCAAGGCTAAAAGTTGTTGTACTATCGGTGTGACGTCAGAACGGTAGTACAACTTTTCTGACATTTGAACTGTCCTACTAACAAGATTTAGAAAACCACAGTTTTCCATACACAATAAGCCCTAACCATATACTATTAGCTAATAATACGGCCTTAAACCCGCTGAGACTGGTCTCTTCACTGCAAGGTTGGAAACCTTACCATTTATGCTGTGTGTTTCAAGTTGTAGGTCCATTTGGCTAACTCTTTTACCTACCTACAATCTACCTATAAATTGCCCTCCACCTAGTACCAAACCTATGTACAACTTAGACAGTGCCTTTTAGCCCAGGAGGACTCTCTCTCTCTTCAGTGGTGGAATCCCATTCCCCTGGTTGGACTGATTAGACAGCACCTGAGCGGTGGGATACAGGAACATCTTATCAGTCAACTCTACCAAGCACTCCGATAGATGGTACTATCCTCTTGGATCATGTCCGACAACGTTGGGAAAAGGACACAGGGTAGAGATTGATAAAAAGAACTGGCACAAGGCCACTCTCCTTATTTCAAGGTCTCAACTACAACATATTGGAGAGAGTTTGCCTGGAAAATCAAACTACACTACTTTAGAACCCCAGCTGTGACTGCTAAATATAGGGTGGGAGACCTAGAGGAGTGCTGAAGAGGCTGTGGTTTCCACCCAGCCAGGAACACATATCCTGTGGTCATGCCCCTTTTGAGGGAATACTGGTCTGAGATTATATCTGAGCTGAATTATATATTTCAGAAGCCTGAATTATTGACACTGACCTTCATCCTGATTGCGACTCCTCCCATGGCCTCCAATTGGGGGATATAAACTTACTGTACTTCTGGTCTTGATAGCAAAAAGTGATTACCAGACTTTGGTTTACTAAGCGACGCTGACCAGAGAGATATGGCAAAAGCTGGTTTATGAAGTATATAGACTAGAAACAGATAGCAGCTGAACTAAATAATCGTATGAGGGTTTTACGAGCAGATGGAGTCTCTGGACGACTTCCAGTTAGAACGATACCCAGATTTTGTACCATGACAGGGGAGATACAAATGACCTTCTTTGTTCCATCCTTCTTATGTAAAAGCACAAACTGGGGGGCTCTGGGCTTGGGGTCGATAGGACTGAGGAAGGTACTGAAATGGGTTATAATCCACTAAAATATGCCTGCATACAAACCTTGCTTACTTACCTGTGGTGGGAATGAAATTAATGTTCTTGACTTCTTCTCTCCCTCCTTTTGCCTTTTATTTATATAATGTGGAAACTGTACTGCTTTATGGTCTATGAGAAGTTATTATGTGTTGCTGCTACATCCTTATTTATGTACCTATACTGTGCTGTATGATTACTATGATCTTTTAAAGATAATAAAAATTTAAAATTAAAAAAAAGCATTTTGTACACTGCAGCCTGAATGCATCCTGACAAAAATGCCAGGTCCTGGATTTCTGGAGCAGAAGAGAGGCAGTTTTACGTTGAGTGGGGACACAAAAAGGTCCAGGTTCAGAGTTCCCCACTCTTGAAGAGTGACTGAGCAGCGATTAAGTCAAGAGACCACTTGTGAGGATCTGTCTCCGTTCTGCTGAGACAGTATGCCAGCTCGTTTGTACTCCTGGCAGGTAACCACCTGGATCAGAGCCTTGTGCTCCAGGTACCATTCCCACACTCTCATTGCCTCCCTGCATAATGGGTAAGAGTGCACTGCCCTGTTGTTGATGTAATACATGACTGCCTTGTTGTCCGTTTAAAGGAGAATGTTCTTGTGACAGAGTATGTTCTTCAAAGCTCTGACTGCATAGAGGACGGCTCTCATTTCCAGGAATTTACATGAAGTTGAGACTCATCCTGAGTTCACGCACCCTGGGTGTGGAGATCCTGGCAGTGAGCTCCCCAACCCATCAGGGACGCATTCATGGTAATGAAGATCTGATGATCCAGAGGGTGAAGGATATCCTTCCAGGAGGTTGTCCTCCTGAGACCATCAGGTGAGTGACCTCTTCAGAGGTTCCGTCACCTTGATGAGAAAAGGACTGAGGGTGAATGGTTGGGGTTCACGGAGTATTGAGCATCCACTGAGAGGTTCTCATGTGGAGACAAGCCAAAGGTACAATGAACACTGAGGATGCCATGAGACCCAGCATCTGTTGCATCGAGAGAACTCACACTGAGCTGTGTCCTCAATGAAGCAGGCCATCTGTAAGATATCACTCCTTCTGTCCTCCAGAAGAAAAGTTTTCACACAAGAAGTGTCCAGTAGAGTTCCTATGAAAAGGATCTTCTGGGAGGAATGCAACTGGGACTTTTGAGGTTCAGCAGGACTCCCATGGATGTGAGGAAGTCTGAGGCCGCAGCCATGGCCTCTAGAGTCTCTTGCCTGGAGGGGCTTGCTAGAAGCCAGTCAACCAGATATGGGAACACTTGGATTATGATTTTTCTTAGATGTGCTGTGAGAATTGCACAGCACTTTGTAAAACTCGAGGCGCTGAGGATCTCCCAAAGGGCTGCACTCTGAATTGATAGTGCTGCCCAACGCAACAAACCTTAGGTATTCGTGGTGATTTAGGTATATGAGAATGTGCTGGTAGGCGTCCTGCATGTCCAGGAAGGATAGCTAATCGTGTTGATGAATCAAAGGTAACAGGGTACCAGTGATATCATCTTGAACTTTCCTTGTGCAGGAATTTGTTTAACTTTGTGAGATCTAGAATAGCGATGCGCCAGTTTTCTTTGGAACTAGAAAGTAATGTGAGTAAAAACCTGTGTTTCATTGATCCAGTGGAACTACTTCTACTGCCCTGTTTTTCAGAAGGCCTTGTACCTTGGAAGCAATAAGGTTTGACTGTGCCACAAACAGCCTGGGCTGTCGCTTGGGAGGATGATCTGGAGGGTTTCAGACAGATTGAAAGAGTACCTCATGGATTATCCTGAGGACCCAATTGTCTTATGTTATAGATTTTCACTGGTCATAGAACTGAGTCAGATGTCCTCCCACTGTCGAGGAAGAGTCCCCTCGGGCAGCTGAGGTGGGACCTGGGACGGAAACTTAGAAGGTGGCACTGGGCGCTTTTGGGCTTTGTGCTTTCTGCTGTGTTTTCTTTGTGGCTGAGGGGTTGGTTTCTGTTAACGCCTCTTCTGCTTTTGCCAACAGGACTGAGGGTTCTGAAACTGATGCTTGTTTCACCTCTTCGAGAGGGAGCGGTGGAGGTCTAGCTGTCATAATGGCAGACCTAGTCTTCTTTGTGGCCTCTAATGCTTGTTCCACCTGAGGCCCAAACAGATACATACCGTCGAAGGTAAGGCCGACTTTCTGTTGGACATCATTCGTAAAGCCCAAAGTACACAGCTAGAGATGGCGATGAGTACAAATGCCAGCCACGCCTCAGAAGCAGTGTCGAAAGCATCCATTGCAGCTTTAATTTGTTGATTACTGGGCTCGATACCTTTAGTTATGGTCTGTAGTAGCTCTGAGTTAACATCCGACTCGGCAGAGCTTCTACCGTTGCTTTGAGTGAATGCCAAAGAACATACTCATATTGAGAAAAATATCCTGGTAGCTGGTAATGTGCATGCCCAGGGCTGAGGCAGCAAAGACTTTCTTACCCAAAGTGTCTATCTCGCAAGATTCTTTGTTTATAGGACATGTTGTAGATTCCTGAGGAAAGACAGCCTTATTCTCTGCCAGGACCACTATGGCATCAGCAAAGGCTTGTGAGGCCAAGATGGGGCCATTCTTGGAGGGGCATATTTCCTATCTATGGACTTGGCCATAGAAGGAATAAGAGTTGGATTCTTCCACACCATCTGGGAAAGAGTCTCAAAGAGGGCTGTACTGGAGGGTTAAATCCATGGGGATTTCTGGAACATAGGTATTGGAGATGAAGAAGCTTCCCAGGATCGCGTTCCATGGTCTGGAGAGAAAAGAGCAGAATTTAAATTCTTGAGCAGAGACTTAAAGGAAAGGTCTTCAACAACAGGCTCTGCAGGAGGACTGATCCCGTCCCCAGGGCAGAATCAGCATCAACATCTTCACCCAGCCAAGATCCGGATCAGGCTCAAAATCATCTCCTGACAGGCCAAGGGGACTGTATAGACAGGAATGGAATAAAACCAGGAGGAAGAAGAAGGAGAAGAATCTGAGTCGAAAACATTTGGAAACTAGATGGCGCATCTCGAAGAGAATGGCGCGATACAAGGATGGTGCAGACACAGAAAGCGGCATTGTGCATGGTGCCCGGCGGGCGAGACTGCACACTGCACAGGCGTCACCTGGCGCTGAAGAGGTGCCAACAGGTAGCGCAGCAATGCACACGTGCCAATACCAACCCCAGTGCCAAGGACTGAGCAGACAGGGTATGCGGCACTGCAGGTGGTGCCAAAAAGGACCTCAGCGCTGGAGAAGATGGCACTGCAGTCGATGGCACCGTCGCAGAAGTCTGAGAACTCGCGATTTGAAGGTAAAGGATGAAAATGGCAGGAGATAAAGGCATTGGTGTGGACCACTGTGCCGCAGCCATATGAGGAGGACAGACACTGGAGCATAGAGTCAATGGCACCGAAGAAGGTGCCACGTGACTAGAAGTCCAACCACCCTGCCTGTCAATCCAAAATCGACAGGCCCAAAGTCCCCAGCGACAGACTGGCCGTTCAGGCAGTCGGACAACCTCCGAGCCCACTGCTCCATAAGAGCGCCCAATGGTGAAACTGCTCATTGGAAGCCCTCCAACAGGCGGAGAGGAGCTCCGGTGTCAAAGAGGCCAGCTACCAGAGACAGAAACCGTGACTCAAAGAAGTGGAGACTGGCTCCTGACCCTTAAAACTGACCAACTGACTGTCTCACGCGCAGGACGTACCAGAGGGTGACCTCGAGGATGTTGTTTCTTCTTCGACCAGGGGTCAAGAACAACTCGAGGGTCGAACGGTGCCATGAATGGGACCGCTTTTTATGTTTTCAGGGACCGACCATCCCCCGAGCACTGGACCATCCGCTGTCAGAGCCCTTCCTCCAGAGAGGTGGACCAGACCCGGCCGACTGAACAGCTTTCTAACAAGTTTCCCACCATCACCTGCCCCACTCATGACTGACTCAGTCAATGGAGGGCTGAAGACTTCTTTCTGGTACAAATAAGAAATTTATTAAAATATAAATCGGTACTTTTCATGATAAAATACAAAATAATAAAACTGAAAACTAAGCTGCTAGTTTGAAGTTTGACTCCAGGCAGGCGAGCGATCATCACTGAACCGCACTTGACGGCGGGAAAAAGAAACTGAGGCAGTTGGAGGGTCGACACCGAGACAGTCTATACTGCACGAGCCCGGCTTGCGGTGCCGCTTCCTTGTGACTCCGTCTCAGTGCCGGTACTCATGAAAAGTTTGGCCCCTGGGTTCTAGCGCCTGGCATACTCCTATCAGTGTGAATGAGTGGTGGAGACTTTACGTCCAGGAAGATCTACCTATCTGCTCCCCTCACTCTAGGCTCATATTCCCTATTTAGATCCCACTATAAGTCTCACCTTAGGCCACAATCACCTGTTCCTGTCGTGCTCCCACGATTGCCCACATTTTTCGACCTGGTACTGGACTGTTTCATGTGGGCCCCTAGGCTGACACTGTATGGCTGTGCACTTTACTTGTTTATACTGTATTCACTTTATGCAGAATTCTGCACAAAACTGTGTAGTATTACTTAAATGTGTCACCTGTTTCTGTAACTACTTGCAGTCACTTTACTTACTGTATTTGTTCCCTTTGTACTATGTCATTGTGCCATCTTCATGACCCAGGTTGTGACTGAAAACAGTTCGGTGGATCACTGCACCCAATCCGTTAAACAAATAAATCAATAAATAAATGTCTGCTAAGGGACCTGCTGTGGCTCTTGGTTTTATCGCAACATTTGTATATATAGACCTGGTTACTGCCTTTACCCTAGTACACTCCTATGATCAGAACAGTGAGTTACCCTGGCTACAGTCACTGGCCTATCAGTTAAACAGGCTTATTCCTGCTCAACTGATACTCCATGACCTCACCAAAATTATAATTGTTATCTTTTGACTCCTTTTTAAAGGATGTGCAGATCAGACCCCATTAATTGTCCCTGCCTTAATTAACAGACTAAATTGTATTTTATTTATTGAAATGTTTCGTTATGGGTTTGCAAAATGCATCAGTAATGTATTATAAAAAGGCTGAATCCAGAATTAGAAGCACTTTGGATGTAAACTGCTGAATCACTTTCACAGAACTTTATGATTATGTTTTGACATATTCTCTATCTTTAATACATTTGAGTGTATTTATATTTATACTGAATGATGATTAGACAATCAGCAGTCACATGGATGTTTACATGTGTATAAAAAGAATGCTTGGCTGGACCACAGTGCAGTGGTGGTGCTCCCACTCACAACGCCGAGGTGCAGTGGTAGTACTGCCACCACAACGCCGATAATCCGGTTCGGGAATGAGCCTGACTCTGTCGGAGAGCCAGTGGGAAAGGTAAGATGTGCATCCCATTGGATGTTCTCCACCTTGGGAGGAAGGGTGTTCGGTTTCCGCTGCCCTACTGCCAGATGGGTGATTACAGGTGGCAGTGCATTGGAGCCAAAGAGCTGGGAGGAGGGATGTCATCATGCTCTGATGTGAGTGTGCACAGCATGTAAGCGCATTGTGAAGTTTCCTTGGTGGCCCAGGAAGGGAGAAAGGGAAGAAAACTGGCTGCTGTAGGAGAATGTCTGCCCCTCACACGAGACCCCACACCACTAACCGTGGCACTCTTTCTTCTGGATCACTGACCCGAGTCTCCATCCAGCGGTAGCCATCTCCTGAAAGTCCCATCCTGTGGGGTAAGCCAGGCTAAGTCATGGAGAAGGTGGGTAAGGGAGCAGGAGTAACTGGGGACAGCTGTTAGCAGGAAAATAAAAGCATATTAAAGAACAGAGACAATGCATATGGCTAAAGTTAGCTCCTCAAGGAAGAGGCAGGGTGCCTCAGGCTCAAAGCACAGGAGTGTTAGCCTGCATGTACACCAGGTGCCTAACATTGAAGGCAGTAAGACACTGGTTTGCACCTGTATTTTGCTGTTTCTTACATTCCATTTCACTATCTACACGGCAGCATCCCGAGTTGGACGGAGTCCTTTAGCATGCAGTGTATGGTCTGGACAAGTACAACTCTCTCCTCCAGAATTTGTTGGGACAGCCACCAAAGGATGGCATCTCACACTGGTTGGATAAGGATCACTGCTGACCCAACCCACACTGCAGGAAGCATCCTCCAGTGCACCCACTGGACTACGCTGTTGAAGCCAGCATCAACCCCGCAGTCGCAGGAAGACCCAGGCTGGCACAAGAGTTCAACCTATAATGACTGGACAAAGGAGGTCAGATCGAATGTGCGGTCGGGCGGAGTTTGCCCTGCTGAACTTGGATCACCTGCGATGGGGCAACTCTGATTTGGTTGGGTTGACCAGATGGCCCAAGTTCTGAGAGGTCAGAAGGGCCAGATACTGTACCTGGACTGCTCTATGACCTCCTTGGAAGGCCCTGCTAACATACAGTTGTCTACATAGTGTTACACTCACCACCAGTGCCATGCACTTAGAAAAGACCCTGGGCTTGGATGAAAGACTGAACAAGACCTGGAACTGGTACAGTCCCCCTTCTGCATGAAAATAAGGGTACCAGCAATGGGGCAGACAAACTTGGATGTGGAAGAATGCATCCTGGTGGCCTGGGCAGCAGAACCGCACTCCTTGCTTTCAGGATGGCACTAGATTAGCTGGAATTTTAACTTGACTGTCATTTTTATATTAATAAAAACTTGCCTGCCCTAGGATTCTTTCAACCATGTGGTTACTTCAATATTTAGTCAAAAATAAATAATTCAGAGATCAAAACTGTTATCTACAAATACCAACATAGGACAAAGGTTAGTTATAAATAATAGGCCCTTAATTACCCCCAAACCCACCCACATCCAGTATGAGTCACAGCTGATTACAGATATGTATTTCCTACCTGAAGCTTCACTGAAAAGCCTATCATATTCCCTTATGCTTCTTTCCTTCAGCAAACGCCAAACAAAAGTACCAGTTATTACTGCTGCAACTATGCATGCTGCAACTATGCATACGTCAACTGCCATGATGCGATTCCAGTTGGACTTTTCTTTACAAACTGCATCTGATATGGATGTTCCAGGCTTATCTTCTAACAGATCCAATTCCAGCACAGCTGTGGGAAATCAAAGTGCAAAAGCATTAGGCACATAATGTATATTCTAAAATCAAAGATAGAATTAACTTTTTATTTAAATGTGTGAAAAGAACAATCAGCACTAAGAGCCCCCCACTCCCAAGTGTGGGCTGGTCTCAATTCACACATTATGTGAAAAACAAAACAAAAAAAACATTTTTACCTACTGTTTACTGCAGTATAGCAGATTGCAACAGGCGATTTTGCTGACGTCGAAGCTGACATTTGCTTCACCCAGCAACCCCAGAATCCCTTGCTGCTGCAATCAGAGCAAGGCTGCAGCTGTGGGAAATTGAAGTAAGCAATAATACCCAACAGTGTGTGCAGCATTGGCAATGCTGGACTGCCCAGGGTGTGAGGAGGCCAGCGTTGCGGTGGGAGCCTTATAGCCCCTGGAAGGTCTGGTATTGCCCAATACCGTTCCAAAAGAGCAGCTCATGCAGGCAGGTAGTTCACGTGACAAAAAATTCCAGAAAGAGCAAGTAGTCACAGAACTCACCACCCGTGCCGTGATTAAATAACTGCTGTCCACACAGAGATAAGGTGCAAAATGTCAGCAGTCTTTACTCAAGGAATATGCAACACCACCTCCAGACAGGTGAACATCAATACTGGCGTTTATCCAATAGGCTTTGTCAAAGCAACAATATCCAACAGGGTGGGCAGTATTGGACAATACCGACTGCCCAGGGCGTGATCAGGCCTGACGTCGCAGGCCTTATAGCCCCTGAAAGGTCTGGTATTACACAATACAGTCCACCATGGAGGTATTATTGCACTTAGAAAATGGGATTCAGTTTAAATTTTTACACAGCATTTCAAAAATAAGCGCAAAAAAAAAAAAATCTGAAAAACACAAAAGAAAGAGGATTTATGGCAAAGTAGTCTCTACCTGGCACACTTGCTGCAGAAGGCGCAGCTATAGTAGGCTAGCAGTTTAGCTAGGGCAGTTTAAATGTTGAACTTTACACCTCTCATGCTCTTTAAACATAGGACCCTTTTAGCTCTCTGTAACAGGAGTTAGCACTGGGGAGCTTCTATCCCATTAGTTTTAGTGAAATCTTCTGATCACCCCCACCCCACCCCTACCCGCTAGATGCACTACCGAGAAGGCATGGGCGTCCGGACCTGCAAATCAATGGCAGCTGAATGAGCTGGCATGAAAAGGAAAACTGAGCCTGTGCTGAACAGGTACATTTGGATAAAGGCCATATCACATCTGTCATCTTTGTCGACCTTGCTAAAGCTTTCGACACTGTATCCAACCCCTACTATTAACCTCCTCTCCTCAGCTGGCTTAGCTGCCTCTGCTCTCAACTGGTTCAGTGCTACCTGGTAGGAAGGACCCAGTCAGTCAGAATAGTTGACTCCACCTTGCCCCCTGCTCCATCCATACTGGCATACCTCAGGGATCCGTTCTGGGTCCCATCCTTTTCTCCATTTTCTTGAACGACCTCCCTCAGTCTGCTCCACCACCTTTATCCATATACGTACAGCGACACCGTCCCTCTATTGCTCTGGCCACTTTTCTGTTGATATGGAAACCAGACTTCAGCATGACTTCTACAAAGTTCAGCACTGGTTTTCCTCCCATCAATTCTCCCTCAATGACCTTGGCACTAGGCAGAAACTCTCTAGGCTTCCCACCTTGCCCTCCTTCCACACCCTTGATGGGACTGTTCTTGAGGATACTACATTGTTTAGGTACTTGTGAGTTTGGCTTGACCAAAATCTCAGCTTCTCTGGACATGCGGACGCCATCCTGAAGAAACTGCACCCGCTGGGTGCCCTCTACAGAAACCGTAGCTGCCTCTCACTACTGGCTAGGCGTGACCTTGTCTAGAAGATGATCCTACCAATCTTGACTACTGTGATGTAGTCTACAGTGCCGCTCCCAAATCTTCTCTACTCAGGTTGTATACCCTTTTCAACTCCTTCTGTCACTTTGCTCTCTCTTACCCTCCTCTACCCATCACTGTAATTTCTACCACTAACTTGTCTTCCCATCACTAGAGAACTGCTGTCTCTTCCACTGCACCAAATCTGTATCAAAATTTAGATTTGGCAACCCTACCACTTACCTCTTCTTTCCTCCCTCCCTACCTACCCTCTCCCACCCCGTAGATCTTATGACCATTGTTTAATGGTTGTACCATGCTGCACTACAACTACTGGCCAGCAGTCTTTTCTCATCGCCTCCCTAAACTTTGGAAGGCCATTCCCCTCAAATTCACCTCTTCTTCCTACTACTACTCTCTACCCAGGCCCTCCAAAACTTCTTGACTACAAATTGCAACTGCAATTAAGCTCCTCCCTTCCTTCCCTCCATATCCTCTCCTCCAGTCAGCCTCTACACGGATACAGTTCTATTCAAATGTCGCACTTATTGCTTCTGCAACTTGAATTCACTGAATACCATGACAAGCACTATCCTGCACTAAGTCTTAGTACCATGTTTGCATTCATTAGGTATTCTCTAATTTTGCACTGTGCCTTGATTGTGTTGTACTGTGCCTTTAATGTCCTATTCATTGTTATTCTATGTACTCCCTGTACCCTCTCCCTCAGGACACACTGTGAGACAAGCAACTTGTTGTTCAGTGTTCCCTTCCGTGAAACATTTTAATAAATAAAACAAATAAATCTGTGAATTAAATTATTTACTTTGATGTGCATTTTGAGTTGCGGGGAGGTCTTAGAAGGGCATGTAATTTCCTCTGGGAGAATCGGGCCGATGTGTAATCAGGACACCAGTGACTGGAGATGAAGAGACCTGAATATTGAGGCTGATCAGCAACAGAATGGCTAATGCCATTAGCCTGTATACTATGTGGGTAGATGTTTACATTATACATTGTCTTTACTGCAAAGCGTGTCTAGTTAGTGGAAATGCTATGGCGAGAATCAGCTCGTGGAGTGGCTGTGGTTTTTCCTCATTTCACTCTGGGGAGATGGAGCATGGCCATCTTGCAACATCTATTAGACCAGCCGGTCTTTGAGGAGCAGGGACGTGAGTTGCCCCATTCCATGACAACTCTCTGCAGTGGCTAAAATATTTTTGTATGATGAATGTCTTGCTTTCTTTACAAAGTAATAGTTTGCCTGTACGGACCATGGGACCATACGTATGAGTTTGTTAGTAATCTCTATTACTGACACATGGCGGGTCTCAAGTTTAAAAATTAGGTGTGCCCATTGATAGTGGTAGACAGGTCTGTTTGGGACTGGTATTTCTAATACCCTGACTCTGTTGTCTAATAAACGCCCACCTCGGCAGGGCTATCAGTGAATCAGAGCCGGGATTTTGTTAGCCCATTTTCTAACAGGCTGCAATATATGTTAGAGATTTTATAAGCTCAGATCAGATGTTTGGTGATCCCGTTGTTTCCTAGGGCCAGTACAGTCCTCTGTGACTGTACCTAGTCCAGGGAGGACAGCAGAGCCAACAAAAAAGATCAGAGCTATACAAACTCTAACACGCAGTGGCTACTGAATCTCCCACTGCTGCAGCCCTCCTATGATGTCAGCAGCACAGGATTCTGGGATTTGTAGCTGCAGAAAATGTAAGCTTGTAAGTCAACTAAACCAGCCTGACAAAATCTACTATCCTGCTGTAAACAGTTTTTGCACATAAAGTGCAAATTTGGGACCAACCCTACACCTGGGTGTGGGAATCTTAGTGCTGTTTGCTCCCTTTAACTAATCGTAGAAATCCATTACTAGAATAGTCTAGTTGGTAGTGAGTGATGTCACAACGTTGTGCTGCACTGAGGATGTCACTGATGCAGCACAACACAGAACATTGTTACGTGTCTTCCTTTTACAACCATGAAGCTGGAAAATGAAAATCTTTTTTTTCTTTCTTTGAATTTAGTCCAAATGCAACTGATCAAGCCCTGCTACTTCCAGCGCAGGTTGCAGATGCCAGCCGTCAGGCAGGACTGCATAACATGAGGTTGGGCTCCTTCTCATCTCTGAGGGGTTGGAATCTGGCCATTTCTGAGCTCACCATATGAGGTTTGAATGAATACCTGTTTTTAAGCTGTATACTGCACTGTGTTTCATGCTTTTATGAATGAGTTTATTCATATACACAGACATAAGAACATACATAAAAGTAGAAAGCACATGCTAAAATTTTCCACATTGTTTCTTGTGTGATATTTGTAACATAAACTTTAATCATACACTTTGCATAACTGAATATTAGTGAGCTGTGTGGATTTCATGAGTGTGTTTCAAACCAAGCACCGACCCTGATGAAGCCTCTTCCATAAAAGCTATGCAGAAGTGCCTGGCATCTCTGGCAACATGGGCTCTGAGTCAATAAACATAACATTGCGCTATGGTGTGTGCACCCTTTTGTTTGTTATTTTTCAGTTAGTGGTTTGTAGCAAGGTAGCACCTTTAGCTGCTTTTGGTGTGCATGGTTTTCTATTGCAGTTTTGAGCACGTAGCCTGTGGCTGTCATCTAACCTCTCTGTGGTTGTAGTTGCAGCCCGTTGCACCCTGAACGCCATCTGGGCATTTGTCATGCCACGACGCCCAGTAAGCTCTGCACCTTGTGATTCACAACGTGCTTGGGTCAGTTTGCCAGCCATCGCTGCTGACTTCATGCTGCTGCAGAATGAGTAGCTGAGTCAGAACTGACAGAGGAACAGACTTCTCCAGTCAGGATGTCTAAGGACTCGAAGGAGTTCCTTTTGTTTTACCAGAGCAGACATAGTAACAAACAGGACTTCCTGCAAGGACTGTCAAAGATGCAGTGGAGCAAATTGAGAACAGTGAGTTAAAAGGAAAACTGAATTAGAAAACCTACTTTGAAAGAAACAACTAACAGTTATGATGGAGTACTCTGGAAGAATACAGCAGAAGGACAGAATACCATGTGAGCTGTGGATCTATAAAGCTCCTTCAGCTCAGACATTAGATCAAGACCTACAAGAAAAGTGGGAAGGGCTTTAAGTAGCTGCACTGTGGCCCTTGTTAAAATACTGACTGAACGAGATAAACATCTGTATGAGAACACTAAATCTGCCATAGCTAATTTGTAAAAGGACAACGAATTATTAGAGAGCACATCCTGACTTCAAAGAGTTTAATCAGTCACTGAAGACAAGGCCACAAAATATGAGATGGAAACAGCGGCTACAAAAATCCAAATAATTCCAAAGGGACTACAAAGGTTATGCACCATGGTCATGTTTCTCATGGGTGAGCAGACCAACAAGATCCTGCAGCAGGGAAGGTCTAACAATAGGGGACGCCAAAAGGGGAAACATGCTAATTATTTGACATTAAGTGTTCTGACCATTGCATCTGACGGAATCCATTGAGGGAGCCATTTTTGAACTTTAGGGCAGGGACTGAAAGCCTGCTAAATTGGCCAGTCTTTGCAAGACTAAAACAGAGATGTTACTGCCATGGACTTTCAGCCAGTGGCAGCTCCAGCTTCTGTTGGTTACCAGAGCACTGGGTGGTCACCGCAGTTGTGAGCCAGGGCACCTATAGCTCATACTGGTCTGCAGGGGAACAGGGTAAAACACTGGTTGGCTCATGCTAGCAGGGTTCCCTTAAGCAGCTAGGCCCTTTAGAGTGGCTTCAGTCTCTCTCTGCATGAGAAATGGGGTGGGGTGCACGCCTCAAGTAATGAACAGATGCTTATTTATGTTGCTTACCATCAAGTCTTTTATTTTCTTAAATGGCCTTAACATTTCATCTGATGGACAGACTTCATCAGGAAATTGGCCTTTATATAACTATTCTTAATTGATGTATCTGGCTTTCAAAAGCCTAAAACAGCATTAAATTGAACCAGTTCTGGTTCTCTTTAGACTGACTTACATTGGTGTTTGTTAAACTCATTACTTAATAGCTCCATATGAAGGCCTAACTATCCATTGTTTATCTGACACAAAATGTCACCAGGTAATAATGAGTTTTAAGCACTTCGCTTTCACAGGAACCACATTTAGTATAGTCACCACTCCATATAGGCTGTACAATCTTTAAACTGCGGTATTCAAACCATGTTGCCGAAAACCTTGCTGAAGCAGTGTGTCATTTATTTTCACCTTTAGCACACAACATGGTGCTATGCAGTCTCAGGCAGGTGATGATGAATGTGATGGCGCCAGAGCCACTGTAAGGGGTGCAGACAGATAATGAGTAGCCATATTAAATGTGGAAAGGTAGAGATATATTTTTGCTGTGCTGCCGCGGGTTTCAAGTGGTCCTACACAGACAGTTCCCCTGTGGGCCCCAGGTCCCCTAATCTGACCTGAACAAGGTACATTCCAACCAGAGATTAAATTGGCAGGAGCGACAGGAACTCAGTTCCATCACCTCTGAAACACTGTATGACAGTTCCACCACCTCTATCACCTGTCTCCCACTGACTCCTACAGAATAGTTCCACTGCCTAGAAAATACAGGTTACTCACCTGTAACAGGAGTTCTAGGAATGGTATATGTTGTTCATCCACACTACCTGGCAGGTTCCTTGCCGCTTTAAATCTTGCCGGAAGGTCTTCAAGCTAGCTCCTCCCACCACCGGGTGGTAAACTCTGCTCCACCCCATGGCGCAGATCTGGCCCGCTGGAAGCTCAGGTTTGTGCGTCCGAGAAGCCGGGGGAGGGCGGGTGGGTTCGTGTGGATGAACAGCATATACCATTCCTAGAACTCCCCTATTAGGTGAGAACCTATTTCTAGGACATGGATATGTTGTTCATCCACACTATCTGGCAGACTCCTAGCAGTTCTCCGGCAGGAGGGAGGCAAGCGCACACCCCTAATACTTACTTGGGAACAAAGATTGGAGAACCGAGGCCCCAAACCAGCATCCCGCGTGACTCAAGGTCGATGTGGTAGTGGGAAATAAAGGTGTGTGCTGACTTCCAGGTAGCAGCCCTGCAGATCTCCTGATAGGGACATCCTGGAAGCAGCCACCGATGCAGCAGTATGGCGGGTAGAATGAGCTCCTATCCTCTGGGAGGCTCCATGCCCGCTAACTCATAGCAGAGATTTATGCAGGAGGTGACCCATCTGCCTATCGCCTGCTTGGCTGCAGGTCTGCCAGTGTGGCTTCAGCGTAGGTGACAAACAGCTGGCGAACCTCTCCCCATTTCAGCCGTGCGCTCCTTATAATAAGCGCGCCCTTCTAGGGTCCAGAGTATGGAGCCTATATTCGGCCTCCGAGGTGTGATTGGGGTAGAACACGCCAGAGTCAATACCTGATTAAGGTGAAACTCCACACCACCTTCGGAAGGAATTTCGGTGGGGCGAGGACAACCTTGTCCCTGTGGAAGACCAGGTAGGAGACCGATGCTCAGCGCCTGGAGTTCTCCCATCCTTCTGGCTGACGTGATAGCCACCAAGAAGGCGAGTTTTCCACGACAGGTGGGGAGACCACACCTGTGCATTGTTCGAATGGCTTGCCCATGAGCTTTGCCAGTACCAGCAGTAAATCCCACGAGGTGGGGTTCCGCACTGGAGGAAATGTGATCAAGGCCTTTGAAAAAGCGCCCGACCACTTTCTCCGCCATGACTGCTGACCGCCCGCGCCGGTAAGCAGAAATGCTGCCAGGTGCACCTTAAGGGTCGCCGACTAAGCCCTTGACTAGATAGGGACCATAGATAGTCCAAAATGCTCGCCACAGGACACGGAAGGGTCCAACCCTTTTTCCGACACCAAATGGAGAACCTCTTCCATTTGAAGGCATAGCATTTTCTGGTCGACTCCCCACGGGACTCAACGACGTTGAGGACCTCGTCGAAAGACCCAAGGCCTGGAACTCTAGCCAGGAACCAGGCCGTCAGGTGCAGGGATTGAAGGTCCGGATGGAACACCTTCCCTGATTGACTGAGAGCAGGTCCGGCGAGCTGGAAGCTGCGGAGTCCTGGAGCTGAGACTGAGGAGATCTGGGTACCAGAACTGGCGAGGCCAGTCTGGGGCTATCAGAATCACCTGCGCCTTGTCCCTCCTCGCTTTCAGCAGGACCCTGTGAATCAGGGGAACGGGGAAAGGCGTAAAGAGGCCCGGGTCCACGGCCTCGAAAAGGCATCCCCTGCAGCGAGCCCCGCTGAGGGGCGGGCATGAAACAGCCTCAGCTTCGCTCTCCCTGGAGGCAAACAGATCCACCAGAGGTGTGCCCCAGCGGAGAACAGGTCTTGTACTATCTCCGCAGGAGAGACCACTGTGGCGATGCAGCCCCTATCCGGCTCAGGGCATCGGCCAGGGTGTTGGAGGCCCTGCCACATGAATGGCCAGGAGATCCGCCCAGGCTGCGCAGACTAGTGACCAGATGCGGAGAGCTTCCTTGCATAGAGGCAAGGAGCGCGTCCCCGCCCTGGCGGTTTAGATAGTACATGGTCGTGGTATTGTCCGTCTGACTCGGACCACTTGACCCCGGAGAAACGGAGCAAAGGCGGTGAGAGCTAGGCGGACCGCACGGAGCTCCAGCAGGTTGATATGGCATCGGGACTCCCGCGGGACCAGAGGCCATGCGCCGGTGTTCCCCAGATGGGCACCCCAACCCATCAAAGAGGCGTCGGTCGATAGAGAGACCGGCCGGCTCGGGCGGACAAACGGGATACCCTCCTGCAGATGGGACGGAACGTCCACCACTGGAGAGCTGCCCACATCTCCTGGGTCGCCCACACGGCTGGTCCAGAGGGTCTAACGCTGTGACCACTGGCCGGCCAGACCCCACTTGAGGGGGCGATGTGCCAGCGTGCCCAACGGATCACGCTGGTACAGGCCGCCATAAGACCCAGGAGTCGCAGGAAGTCCCGGCAGGGCGATTGCCCAACCAGAAATGACTGGGCAAAGGAGGTAAGAACCTCGGCCCTGTCCGCCGGAGCCGTGCTCTGGCTCAAGAGAGCGAGCTCTGCCCGATGAAGGATATCACCTGCTTCGCTCGAGTTCCGACTTGGCCTCGCTTGACCAGGAGGCCCAGTTGAGAGCAAACCCAGAGGGCCAGATTTCTGGACCGCCTCCACCTCCAACCTGGAGGGGTTGCTATCAGCCAATCGTCCAGGTAAGGGTACACCGACCCTCGCGCCGAGAAAGCTGTCACCGCTGCAATGCATTTGGTGAAGACCCTGGGAGCTGAAGAAAGGCCAAGGGCATGGCCTGAATCAAGAGGATCCCTCCGCTTGAAGCGGAGGAATCTCTGATGAGACAGGACGGATAGGGACGTGAAAGAACGCGCCTGGAAGTCCAGAGAACAGAACCACATGCCGTGTTCCAGAGATGGTATTATCTGAGCCAGAGTGACCATTCTGAAGGTTCGAGACCTTAGGAACTTGTTCAGGTCTGTAGGTTCAAGATGGGCACCAGCCCCCGTCCCATTTCGGGACCAGGAAGTACCTGGACACGAACCCTGGTTCTGGTGAAGGGTCCTCTATTCTCTTTATCACCCTTTTCTGAAGGAGGAGGGTGATGTCGGCCGACGAGCCTGTAGAGATTCTGAGACCCGGCTCCGCTGGGCGACGGCTCTGAAGGGTGGAGCCTGCTCAATTCCAGAGGCAGGCCTCTTCCCACCACCTCCTCAAAACCCACCTGTCCATGGTAACAGCGGACCAGGCAGAAAGGAAGTGTCGGAGCCGTTTCTACGGGGAACCAGGGTGAGGTGAGGTGACGGGATGGGGGTGACACCCCTCAGCCCGTCACTTAGCAGGCTTGAGGAAGGACCCGCCTGGGGACCCCAGGGCCTTTTCCTCCTTGCTTCCTATTAGAGAAGCTGATGGCTTGGGCTTGAATACCAAGGTCTAGCCTGCTGGCCCTGACGCTGTTGTTGGGCAGGCGAGGCGGGCAGAGGGATCAGGCTTAGACTGGGGCATATGACCTTGTCCTCTCCAGGACTTAGACCGAATCCAAGGTGGCATTGGATTTTTCGATCCTCTGGAGGTGGCCTTCCACTCCAGGGCCAACAGGTCTGTTCCCAGGAAAGGAATCAGTCATCAGCTTTGTGCTGGGTATCCACGGTAAAGGTGGATATCCGCAGCCACGCCCGGCCGACGCATGGCCACAGCGGCCGCCACTGACTGGGCACATGAGTCTCCCATATCCAGAGCAGTCTGGAGCTGTTGTTTGGCTACTGCCCTGCCTCGATCCTCAGACTCGCTTGACCGCAGTCTGCAGGTCAGCGGGAAGATGAGGGACCACCTCATCCAGGGAACCCAACAGGGCATGGAGAAATGTGCCATGAGGACGGCCGAACTGGCCTGGCGAAGGCCGAGAAGAGGCAGCATACACTTTCCGCTTCGAGTAGTCCAATTTCTTGGACTCTTTGTCGGGCGGTTTGTCCACGCCCTGGCATTACCGGGCACGCCGAAAACACTGTCCGTGACCAGCCCTTCAGCCGAGGGGTGTTCAGAAAACCCGGACAGAGAGCCAGTAGGGCCAGATACTTCCTGGCCATCCTGGTCAAGGCGCAGGACAGGAAGCCGGACGCTGCCAAAGTTCCAGGGCCGGCCGACAATGGCTTCGCCACTGGAAAGGCCTCCGTGGAGAATCCCTCGGTCCAGAATCTCGGTGAGGGATATCTGGCCCGCTTGGATAGGTTCAAGCTTCATCCCAGTGGATTCTGAGATGAGCCTAAGAAGTCCTAGAAGGACGAAGGGCTATCGTCCACTGACTGCCCCCAGAGGACTCCAAGTCAAAACGCTTGGAGAACAGGGAGGAGTCATCTGACTCCAACGAGTTGTCGAATAGCTGCCTGGAGCCTGAGCCACCCTCCACTTGCCGAGGCTTGTTAGGCGTGAGTGACCGACAGCCTATGGGGAAGGCCTTGGGCCAACCGCGATTCTTTCATCGAGCCCCAGCTGTCGGCTGAGGTGGAGGCGGTTCCACCACAATTGGTGGGGCAGCCGGAATAGGTCGGACAACTGGCCTGGAACAGGCTCTCGACCACTACTGGTCCGGTGGCAACCACTTAATGGCCGGAGAAGAGGCCTGAGCCGGCTTATTGGCCAGAAAAATTGTTGCCACATGAGGTCCTCGTGATTTTCGGTGTAGCTTACGCCGAAGCCTTCCCTCCTCGGCCGAGGAGGAAGAAGAGGAAAAAGCGGCGGCCGCTGCATGATGCCGAGACCGAGACCCGCCTATGTCGACGGGAACAGCTGGACCACGAAGATGTCCGAGACCGAGATCGAGAATCTCGGCTAGGCCGAGGTCGGTGAGGCGGGAGCCGAGGATCGCGATCCTCGGTTCGTCGGCAAAACCGACGGCTCCTGATTCACCGGCACGGAGAGCCGAATGATATCCTCAACCTCACCGGGGAACTGGGAGGAGGGAATCTCGGCTTCCCAGCCGACAACCCGTCTAACGGGTCGAGAAAATCTCGACCTCGCCGGCGGGAGTCTCAGTCACCTGGCCTGACGGGGCACGCGGAAGCCAGTGGCGAGCGAGTTCGACCGAAGTCGATTGTCGGCGGGAGGGGGATCTTTCCGCTCCCAAGAGCGTCGACGATGAGACTTCATTTTAGACTTCTTCGACCGATGAAATGGACTCGAAGAAGTAGGACCCCGCCTTTAGTTGAGAGGGTCAAGCAAAGCTCCTTAAAGGAAGCTGAATATGAGGTCCCGAGCGATAGAGGGACAAAGGCTGCAGAAGAGGAAGCTCATGGCCTGAGCCGCCTGCTCTTCGGGGCACCAACCTCTCTAGTTGTTCGGGCGGATCCTGCAGCCGCTGGAAACCGCCAGTCGGGCCTCTTGGATTTGACCGAGGAAATCTTCTTTTCGACGCCCAGATGTAAACGGGCAGCGTCCTCGAGGACATAGACCGAGAAGGAGGAACACAGGTCGCAAGCCCGCGGTCGTGCTCCTGGCTAAGGCACAACGCGCGGCAGCGGGTCCGTCCGAGACATCTTTCGCTCCACAGGAGATCTCCAAGTCCGAGTCGATTGTCCATCGTACGCTGCTGAAGGAAGAAGACCGAGAAAAGTTATAAAATTTTTTCTTTTAAACCAAGGATTTTAGGCTCAAAACTTAATCGCAGAGCGTTAGAGGGAACCTGAGCCTCAAGCGTAAGGAAGATCTGCGCCATGGGGCGGAGCTGAGAGTTTTACCACCAGGGTGGGTGGGAGGAGCTAGCTTGAAGACCTTCCGCAAGATTTAAAGCGGCAAGGAACCTCCTAGATAGTGTGGATGAACAACATATCCATGTGCCTAGAATAACAGTTCCACCACCCAGAAATCCAGATACGAGTTCCCTCACCTAAACATTTCCATTGTAACCACTGAATTCAACCAATTGAAACAGAAGGACAATTTCCCATCTTGGAATAAATCCTAGTCCAATTTGTCTGGGCTGGAAAAAAAAAAACACAGTTTAAGTGGTCTACATTGATGCTCCCAAAAATAAGGGAGGTCTGAATCTACCAGACCTTCAGAAATATGAGTATGCCACAGTGTTAGCTAGAGTTTTTAACTGGAGTAATCCAGCATACGACATACCTTGAAGACTCTGGAATTTGCCTTAAACAAGGTAAAAGACGGCCCTGATCTTTTATATTCCATCCATCTTCCTGCCAAGAGGAAGCCTATGCATCCTCATAGCACTCAATCTAACTTAGAGACCTGCGTGGACTTATTCACTCAGTGGAGCTGAGACCAGCATGTTACTATCTCAACCTACTGAATTCAGTAATCCAATCCCCACTTTAGAACAGGAACAAACTCTGGCCTGCTGGAGACAAAGAGGCATATAATTTATTTTTAACATAATTGACTCTACGGGGTCCTCCTGCTTCACAAACTTCAAGAGATCCTCAACATCCCAAAACAGGATTTTCCATTATACACACAACTAAGGGACAGTATAGGGCAGAACAGACAAATCTGTAGTATGCTCCTAACCCCCCACACCAATTGCTCACCTTGGCTATGACTACTACTAGGAGAGGACAGCTTTGGCCCACTTTACTAGGTTAATATACAGAAGTATACAAGAGTTATCTGAACATTCGACCCAAGGCATCTTGGCAGCATGGAATAGGGAGCTACTAGTACCGGTCTCAGGGAGAACTGGGAAAAGTATACTAAATTCTCAATGGGAATTCTAAGTGCTACCTATTGGCGAGAATTCACGTGGAAGACAAGAAATAGACATTTCCATACCCCAGCAAAACTGACCTGTTTTTGCCTGGAACACCGGAAGTTGCTGGAGAGAATGTGGGGAGCAATTAACAGATCTGTTTCTATTTTTGGGCATGCCTGCAATAAATGGGATTCTGAGAGAGATCTCTGAAGCATTATCAGATCTGTGGGGATAGAGGCACTGACCCCTGAATTAGTGTTGGTCTCAGTTCCACCAGAGGACCTCCTCTATCTAGAGGATTTTATTAATTTCAGATATATTGGCAGCTATGAAAGCTGTTACCAGGAGTTGGGGACAACAGGCATCCCCTACTGTTCAGACCTGGCGCTCAATAGAGGGGAAATTTACATTTTGGAAAGACGATAGATAGATGTGCAGATAAATGGTCAGCGTTGAACTTAAGATGGCGAAAATGGATTCTGTATATTTCATCCCTAGACCCTACCTTTATACCCTAAGAATGTATTACACCCATGTAACATGGATAGACAAATTTCAAATTTACATAGTAGTCCAGGACAGCTGACCTATCTAAAAATTGTAGTTCCACTGTTGTGAGAGGTAGGTAGTCCAATGGCTGAAAGGCTGTATTTTAAAGGAAACTTATAAAACATTATGAAGCGACAAAGAAAGTGGTTGTGGCATTGTATTATTAATACTAACATACTAACAGATGTAGAAGAGGCTATATAAAACAGTAAAATTAAGATGTATATCATGACTTGTTTTGTGTTACAAGGTTGAGTGATTTAAGTCTGAGTCAAGTGTGATGGTGCCATGTCAGACAGTCAGAGTAGACTCCAGTACAGTCCCACAAGCCTGAATGAAGCAGAGAATAATTTAGGCAAAGATAATGAGGACTCAGATTCAGAACTGTCACCAACATCAAGGTGTACTGGTTGTAGTGGTGCTAGGACAGGATGATGATGGAGCAACAGAAGTACTAGCAGGAGACACAGCATCAGTTGTATCAACAGCAGCAGCATGCCCATAAACATGTCGAGTGTCTGGACCAGATAGCAGCCAATGGTCTACTGCTGGATCTGGATCAGTCACATAGTTCAGGACCCTCTACTGCTATTTGAAGACATGACTGTAGTGTGTCTTCTGCCAGGCGCGTCCTTATTTTGTCTTTATCAAGTTCTGAGTGGAGAACACTTGTTCACAGTTGACACACTCATTGCCAGGAGTATTTCCACTAACTCTAGAATTTGAGCAATCTCGGCGGCTTTTCTTTCAGCAATCTTGTAAAACCTGCAGATAGGGTTTGTCAACTTCAGATTTCAGCAGTACCTTAAATGCAGCATATTCTGATCTAATATTTTCCTGCTGTTCCGTCTGTGAAAAAATTAAAGTATGCTGCTAGATTAGCCACTTCATTAGTCCCAAACTCCGCAAGTGGTTCTCTAGGTAGATCAAATTGTTTAAAATCCAGACATGTGAACCATTTCAGAGGCACCTCTGAAAAATGTTGAAAAATTTTTTTTTTTTTTTTATTTGTTTAACCAGGACTAGCGTACTAAGCTGAAAGCTTTTTAGAGATGCAACCTAGCAACACAGGGAAGTTAAGTGACTTGCTCAGGGTCACACAGTCTGCAAGGGAAGCTTGTGATTCAAACCCAGGTCTGGTCTGCTGGATGTCGCCAGATCTGCAGCTCAGAGCCTTAAACCACTGCACTAAACTGCCTCCCTTATCTTGCATCAATGTAACCTACTGCTGCATCTACTAAAGTATGCAGTTCTGTATCTGTCCCATAATTTATTTCAGGGCAGTTGCCTCTAAATGTAAAGAGAACAGTCTTCTCAAATCCCTTCTTTGAAATTATAATGTCCATGCATCTGTCCTGAGGCTTGTAATGATCCAGGAAAACCATCATGTATTTCCCTGGTTTAGATTTCAGTTCCATTAACTGGAGGAGGCAGGTCCCTATGAGATCTGGTACTTCAAGAATGATTAAGTCATCTCTCTGAAACTGCAGTGACATATTTTTAAGTAAGAGCAAAAATATTGCAGGATATAAAGAGATTTGACAAAGTGTACAGACTGTACCTCTCTTAACAGCACCTTTGTTTTTGACCCATCAGCACCAGCTGCACTTTGTTTCAAGTGCTGAGCAACTATAGGTAGGTTCACCTGAACTGCCTGTATCGATCTGCTGGCCAGCCATCTCACCTGTTTAACTGCACTAAAGTGTGCCAGATCAGTATCCATCACGGCAATTTCTTGTAGCTCTCTATTTTGGGGGACTATAATGGTAGAATTTAAATATGCCCTTTAGAGTATTTTCAAGCTTTGATATGAAGGGTTTGTTTTAAACATATCAAGAACTGCCAGCTCCAACTTATGTGCTACGTAGTGCATGGCAATGATGTGAGGACAGTGTTCCCATAACTCTGCGATGATTCCACCCTTTCACCCAGCATTACACTTGCCCCATCAAAATTGGCAGAAATCAGAAGTGGCCCTGGATTGCTCACATTGAATAAGTCAGTGATAGGAAGATATAGTGAATCTAATGCAGTTCTTATTGCATTAGAGACACCCATAGCATGAGGCTTCAAGGGCACAGCCTGGATCAAGTATGTACATATCTTTTGGGTTAAGATTTACAAAACGCAGGAAGACATTTTCCATTCAATTATAGCAGCATTGGTGCTGCTGTCAGCAAGAACTGTAACATATTTACCATTTTAAGAGTCTGCATCAGGGTCTTGGATGGAACAGCAGATATAACTCTGCAAAAGTCCCTGGCTCGCTTATCATTGGTATAATTCACACCAAGCTGAATCCCATTTTCTCTTGCAATTTATATAGCCAATCCATGTGGGAAAATGGGCGCAGATTTTTTTGCAATGGAGTACACTGTGTTAAACAGGCGTCTTGTTTTTCACCTTTGTGGCCTCTTCCAGCTGTGCAAAGGCTTGACAAGTGGTGACTCACGGAATCACACTGAACTGCATGCTGACCACTTTCCAGAATATGTTGGTTCTGGCATAGCACATGCGGATTGGATTTTTCGTGTCACGAGTGACTCGATTCTAAAATTGTTACAGCCTGTGGCAAATACATTTGTTTTTTGAAAAGGCTGGTGTTGCAACAGCAGGATGTTTTTCGACACTGTACAGTACATCAATCCTGTTTTTCATTGTATCTCAACCATCTGTAAGTGGTCAACCAATGAGGCTGAAACAGCCTGGCCCTCTTTTCTTGGTCATATTTTTGTCTTTACTTCTTTTCTCATGCACCACCTCATCAGGCACTAAACTGTGTTTCTTTGGCAGTGATATAGGGCTACAGGCTCAGCTAAGGCCTCACTGCTTAAATCAGCTGTTCCATCAAGTACCACAGATGCAGATGCAGTTGTTGCAGCAGACTCTCTATTACTTTCATCTGATTCAGCAGAAGAAGTAGTTTGTGTATTAGAAGAACTTGAGGATGATGCTGCTGCTGCTGCAGCTGCTGACCAGAGGGATAATAGTGTTTGTTGCCGCTTGCTCTTCTACATGTTGAATCTTATGTCTGGCTCGCTCTGCTAGTCTGCTCTAGTGATTTGCTTACTTTTTGTGATGATGATAACAACAAAATGTTATTTCTATTAAAGTTTCTGTGTGCTGTGTCTTTTTCCACTGGTGGTAGACAATGGGAGTCAGTCAGGAGAGAGCACTGAGACAGACAGATGTCAGAGCACTGAAGTCTTACAGGCTGTGGCGTAATTAAGCAGCGTAAACTTAGGAAGGCGTCTCATCAGTCAGTTAGGAAGGCCGTGGGGAAGAATGGTAGGAATACCAACAGCACAGCAGCCACTGCCAGCTATACTAAGTATTAGGAAGGACCAGGACAACGTGTTGCTTGCTTTGATGCTTAGTGCTTATGCTTCACTGCTCACTTTTTCTTTGGTTACTGCTTCACACTGAGACTGCACTTTGCCCAGTGCCAGCCAGTCTATCAAGTACCACAGATGCAGATGCAGCCAGTCACACACTCGCTGACCCCAGCCGGGCCTCCCTGTCCCTGTGTCCCAGTGTCCCACCACAGTGAGTGACTATCCCTGCTAACCACCTGACACACCGATACTCAACGTACTTGACTACTGTGACTAGTAGACACACTTTATTCTATTTTAATTTCTCCTCTTACTGCTTTACTGTTAAAGACGGTCAGTTGAGTTCTGGTTTTTAGTTCAGTTGGCTACACAGTTATGTTCTTTAAAAATCCTTTTTGTTTAAAAGCTTTTATGTCTCACAACAAACTTAGCCAGCTGCCACAGGACACTGGATGAGTGGGTGGGCACTTTGCAGGTCAGTAACACACCTGTTTGAAGCTTTACTCCTTTCTTTTCTCCTCCCTCCACCCCAGCAGTAGTTGAAAGTTCTTTTTTCCTCAAGCAGGCAGTAGGCTACTAGTCAGCCAAGCGGTAAAATGCACCAAATGCCTTAAAGTCTTTATTTTATTTTGCTCACTTCTTCTTCCTTCCTTGTTTTGAGGCAGTGATCACAGAACCAAACCCCAACCCACTGTCCTTCTCCTCTTAGTCAGTAAGTAGTTGCACTTAAAGTCTTGGCACACAGTAGTATTACTACTGACTAGTACTACTAGTCACTCTTCAGCTAGTTTTCTTAATTTTCAACTTTTTCTATCTGGTTGGTATTTTCTGTAGATTCAGAATTATCAATTTCCTTTCCCTCACCCTCACCCTCACAAGGCTCACACATTTAGGTATTCTGCCTGCAGTACAAAACAATCCATGCCATCTGGTATGGTACCGAGTTGAGTCCTGCTGTGGGCCTGAGGCCCTGAGTCCTGACCGCCTCCTGCCCTTCCCTCTCCACCATGCAATCACCAACACCCTCCATCCCTCTCTCTCACTTATAATTCTTTCTCCCGAGTCCACAATAAGTGCTGCAAATCAAATGCTGCTCGTTCAGCTTCAGCGAGTTGTGACTGTCAGCTAATTCGGCAATTTGCTTCTACAGTACGCAGTGCACTGCACACTGAGTGATCCGCCTCTCCAGAGTCAGACCGCAAGAGCCAGCAGCGCCAAGGTCAGAGAACAAACCAGTCCGTCAAACCCCAGCTTCACCGCCACAGCTAATAGGGTTCTGGTCCTCTGTATTGGCAGATCATACCATTTGCTGTATGACCTGACAATCACTCACCAGCTTGCCGCTATTCCAGCTCCTCCCTGTGGTGCCGAGTATTCCCGGCAGCTCTTCTGCCACTAGGCTCGCACTCCTCCCTACACAATGACAATCATCAGCAATGTGTCTGATCACCTGCCCAGTGCTCCAGTAGGTCAAATGACAGACTGTGTTTGGCGACTTGACTCGGCACACCCTGCTGGCAGACCTGGAGAACAGTTCGCCCCTGCACCAGGTATTTTTTTTTAGCTCTGGCAGTACTTGTCCGCTGGCTAGTTGGGACTTCAAAAATGCTCGTCCTGCTTAAAAATCTGATAGTCTGGGACGCTGGCTATGCAATTTGTCTAACCCTGCCATATGTAATAACACTGCAGATTATAACTTGTCTCATTTATCATTTGCACTGTAACTTCTTTTCCCTGTCCAAATGTCCTTGGGAAATTAACCTAAAGCACTTAATTGATATAACTTGATACAGTCTTAAATGCTGCAATGTAAACATTGTTGTTTTTTTATGAAAAATATAATAACTATATAGTATAATAAAAAGGAAACAGAAGGACAGAAAACATATCGTAATAACATAAGGGCCATGCTGGAGGTGGGTTGGGAGAAAACAGAATGCGGAATCTGAATGGTTCCAAACCCAGAACAAAGAAAATAACACTGAATGGATGGAACAACTTGGAATGTTCCAGAACAAGAATACCAAAATTACCTGGATTGCAGGAAGAATACAATATTAGACCACCAGATTACCCTGGTTCTTATTCTGGGTGCATTCTGAGTGATTGCAGCACTTCAGGTCGGGTTATGGGTGGTCGTGGCTGCAATCCGACCTCCTATAACCCAACCCCAAATGATACCACTTGAAATCCACTCAGAATACTGTACCAAAGTCATCTGTGCAACCAGTTTTGTATTCTGACTGTATTCTTGGTGACTCAAGTTCTGGAATAGTAGACTTGGCAAAATCTAGAATGTCAGAACCAGAACAGATGGATCAGGTGCAAATTATACCATTTTCTATATCCCAGCCAGAACAGCCATTCTGGATTTTACAGGTTCCAGGGTTCCGATTTTACCAAGTCCCTTACCAGTTAAACATTCCAGTTCCCCACACTGAAGGTAAAATCTGGGCCTCCAGAAACAGAATGTTTGGACATCCTGCCGTTCTGGTTAGAAAGAAGAAAATAGCACATTCCACTAGTGTATGGTTGGAAATTAGATTCTAGCTCAACTCTAAATTTCAATCTGCAGGACAACAATCTCAAGATGGAGATGATGCAATTTGTATGACATCACTACTGGACTCCTGCTGTCAGAATAGCACAATTTGCAGCTGTCTGAGACATTCCAGCCATAATAGCTATTCTGTTTTTTGCCAGGTCTGGACATTCTGGCATTCCAGAATTAACCACCAATCCAGTTAACTCCATGATATGTCATTCTATCATCCAGTTTTGGAACCATTCCGTTCCCCATTCCTGGTCATTCTGTTTATTCTTAGTCATTTTGTTCCAATTTTGAAGCCATTCCAAGTGCATTCCATTTTTACCATTGACCTCTGACCTGAACCACTGAAATATCTACCCAACCCAGTGAGATGCACATAACAACCCACCAGAATGTGCATTCCAGCAGGTAAGTTGGACATTCCAGTGGGCGAAGGGGTGAGGGTAGGTCAGTTTGTACAGCTGTTGCAGTCTGTCAGATTGGCATTCCAGTGGTTCAAGGCAAAATGGGCATTCAGAGGGTTCTGAGTGCCACTGGCCATTCTGACTCATTGGGAGGCATTCTAGGGGTCAGTGGCCATTCTGTCCAGTTTGGTGTTCATTGCAGCTGTCCAGGGCTGCTGTTTTGGTCTGTTGGGGTATTCCAGTGGGTGTCTATAGGAAACCTGTGATCATTCCAGCTCAATCCAGTTCTGGGAACAGTCAGACTTCTGAAAATTATGTTTTTACACACCCTGGGATGATTCAGTAAACGTAAGAAACACGAGTGGAAAACACACACACCCCTAGTCTCCATTAAAATCAATATGGGTTTACCCCATCTACTTCAACCTCAACTTCTATCTCTCCTTCTCGATAACATTGAAGGCAAAGAATGCTAAGGCTGTCTCCTGCTCGCTTGCACTGTTTTCATTGAAGTACAACTTGAGGATTTTATGTTCCTGCTCCCACAGTCTTTGCCAGGAGTTCACCAAAAAGCTTGAGACTGGCAGGCTAAAAGCAGAGGACACTCTATCTCTAATCCACTCTAGGTGGGGTCATCCAACGACATCTTATTTCTCAAAACAATAAATACTTAAAAGAATAACAACAAACATAACAGTTGGATAAATTGTTCAACTAATCTAGCTATAGCAACAGCTGTTTCTCAGCCAGGATACTGTGAGGACATGCCGCATTGATACTGCAAACAAACGTGAATTTGTGCACTTTAGAAGACAAACAGATATTAATGGCAAAGGCAGGAAAAGTTGGCTGATACAGTAGACAAAGTATTATACCCTTGAAAGAATTGCTGCTACATTCACAGCCTGGCATGTCACAAACTTGCGTGCGTGTAAAAGGACTGAGTAGCTTGGAGATGCTCTTCAGTTTCTACTAGGGACTGTGCTGTGACCACCGCTGGAGGGTCTCTTCTCTTTCTCTTTCACTGCTGCCCGCACCCACCACACCGAGATCAGCACAGCACCATCTGAACCAAAACTCTACATCTTCCCGCCGGCTGGCGAGTTCCTGGGCAACAACAACAATCGGGCTGTTCCTGGATCCTCCTTGTTCTTTCTTGTTTGTCTTGGACTCAGAGTTGTGACTCGAACGAAAATGCTGCTACTGGAGTCTGCCAGTCCATGCTGAGCCGCCACCGATATTGTGACTTGCTGCCCTTAGTCCGCTGTATGACCGGCTGAAAAAACAGGATGGAATGAACAAAGAAAGCCATTCACCACAGCAGCTGATTTTTTTAAAAGACCCGTGGATCCGCCTCCATCCACCTGAGCCAATCCAAGATTGGCTTGACGAGACAGTCACACTACTCCTCCTTCTCTCTCCCTCCCGCCCACGCAGCAACCCAGAAAAGAACCTTGGCTATTATTTTCATTATGACATCGGTCCTAGCTTGCCAAGGAGGACAGAGGCCAACAAAAATAAAAATATCAGCTCATTCAGAGCACAAACTGGGGCACAGCATTTTTGACCAGGGCACATGCCCTGGTGTGCCCAGTGTAGCGCCGCCAGTGCTTTCAGCACAGGACCTGCAAAGTGCTTGAAGAGAGTGTACTGTCCAGTTAAAACTTTCCTCCCCTCAAATTGCCTCTTTGCAGCACCTCTACACATCAGCCTATGAGGAAGCCATTTCTGAACTGTGGGGCTTGAGGAGAGTGTGTTGTGCAGCCAAAGCTCTTATCTGCGCCTCTGTTTTCTCTTTGCAGCACCTCTACACAGCAGCCTATTAGGGAGCCATTTTTTGAACTGTGGGGCGGGGTTGAAAGCCCCAAAAATTCTTCACCTTTCCAACCCTGAACAGGAGCCGTTACTGCCACAGACTTTCAGCTCAGTACCATCAAGAGGCTCGAGGAGAATATATTGTCCAGCTAAATCCTTCCTCTCCCTCCGATTTTCTCTTTGCTGCACCTGTACACAGCAGCCTATGAGACAGTAATTTTTGAACAGCAAGGTAGGGACTGAAAGCCCTCTCATTTAATTCTGTATCTGCGTAGCAGCCTTTATAGTGCATAGGGCTTGAGGATCAGCCTGAAGTCAGCTGTTCGACCGGGCATGCTGCACCCCATATAAGTTTCTTCTTAACTTTACTTGCTGTGAGTACTACTTACAGTTGTCTGCGACCCCTGTGCCTCCCTAACTACTATAGTATTATATCTCTTTCTCCACTTATCTGTACTGCACTGGTGGAACCATCCTATCTGGGTGCATCCACATTCTGCAGTTTGTCTCTCCTCCTTGCTCTTGCTCAACTTCTTAGTAATCGGTGGTGCACTTCTGTGTTACAGCTTGTTGCCTTCCTGTTTGTTTTGCTTCTG
The DNA here is from genome assembly GCA_016271365.2 of Neoceratodus forsteri. Lineage (NCBI taxonomy): Eukaryota > Metazoa > Chordata > Ceratodontiformes > Ceratodontidae > Neoceratodus > Neoceratodus forsteri. The sequence goes on along the minus strand of CM057452.1, from coordinate 260,449,292 downwards.
CTGTCTCTCCTCCAGATGTTAACTACTGCTACTGTTCACTTGCCTATCATATCTACATATAAATCTACCAAGCTGACAGTGGGCTTCCTGCCCATCTAGTGCTCGTTGTTCTTGCTACAGCCAAATCGGTTTCAGTTGTTACATACTTGCTGCTGTTCACTTGCCTACCAGTTGCACCTAATCTGCCTAGTTCACACTGCCTGCCACTACACATTATTTAACACCTAGTGCTTGTTTTGTTTTTGTTTTTTGCTACAGCGGCAGCCAGATGTTTCCTGGTGTTACCTATTTGGTACTGCTGCTCACTTGCCTAACAAAACTGACAACAAATCTAACTAGCCGTCACTGCCTGCTACTGTGCAGTGTTTAACAACCTGCATACTGTTTGCCATTGTGCTCTACCTCCATCCTCCTGGCCACAGTACTCTTTGCACTACTCTGCCTGTTCCATTTCCATCCCTCCTTCCATCTCCACTTCCTTCTCCTTCCCCACTTAAACCCTCCTCTCCCTGTCCCCCTACCTATCCACCCTAGCCTCCTACCATACCTTCTCTCAACCTGGAGTTTCTCTACCATGCTCTTTTCTCCTTTACCGTCCCTCTTCCCCTGCTTTCTGACTTGGTCCAAATGTAAGAAGACCCACTCCATCCTTCCCTTATTCTCCTGCTCTTCCTCTTGTCTGGCAATGTGGAGCCCAACCCTGGTCCCTCTCTTTCCTCACTCTCTTCTTCTGCTACTGCCAGTGTCCTTAGCATCTTCCATCTGAATGCTATGAGCTTTCTACCTGAACTTGACCTTCTCTCTCTCTCTGGGTTTAGGTACACTCTCCCGATGTCCTCGGCATCTCAAGAGTTCTGGTTTTCCTCTAGGACTCTTGACTGTCCCTTTGTGATTACCATCTTTATTTCTCCTAGTCAGGCTGTCATTCCCCTCCTCATTACCTACATTCAGTAGGGTTGTCTATGCCTTCCCTAAGATCTCGTCACATCCCTACTCTCCTCTCGTCCTCCATCACCTCTCATTCCTCCACAGGTGAACTCATCCTCCTTAGGGGTTTCATATCAATTGGCTCTCCCCATCATCCAAATAGTACAGTTACTTAAAGTGCAGTTATGTAAGAATTTACTGTAACAGTAGATCTTAGAGAGGCTCTTACAGTAGGTAATAACCCTTGAGGACTGTGCCTCCTGGAGTCAGAACCACATGGAAACTTTAGCTAGCAGTGTTTGATGGGGGACGCCCACCTGACATCACGTGACGGACATCAGCATGACACTATATAATTCCTTCACACTTAGTGTTCTGCCCTTATTGCAGTAAGTGTGTTTGAGAAAAGGGCTATTGGTCACATGACAACAGGAGCTCCTGGTGTGTGTTGAGTGGGGATGGGTTTCTTTGTGGTTGGCAATTAGCACCAACTTCCCTACAACCCCTTCCTCACATAAATAAAGGCTATCCCGTTCTGGACTGGGGTCCTGTGGATTGAGCAGCTTGTTCTTCATTGATCATGGGGATGGATGAAATTATGCTGTGATCCCATAGTGACGCTACACTTTAACACGCAGCTAATCAGGTTTCACTAAAGGAGCTCTTCATAATTTCATTCATACCTGTTGTGAAGGAGGAGTGAGGGTTTTGCTAACAGACACTGAGCTGGAACATCAGAACACTTTCTTTCTTTGTAATTTCAAATCCCACTACGACCACTACACTCTATGTAAACTACACATATTTTTATATGTCATAATCATCCAACCACCCAGTCCATCTCACACTTTGACTTCAAAAATACAGTGGTAAAAAAATAAATAAAATAAAATAAATTAAATTCACTCATATCCCTATCCCCTACTGTTAAATGTTTCCAGCACTGCTGTTTTATCAGACATGTTATAAACTCAGTGTAAATGAACACTGCTGAAGAAACATATCTGTTTGTAAATACTGTAAGAAAATGTATGGATTTCTCTTATTACATAAAAGCTACTCAAGAACATGCTACTACATTTACTGATAATGACTGTTCTGCAGTGCTCCTTCATTTACACCAAGTTCATAACATGTTTGACAAAACCCCAGTGCTGGAACTGTTTTACAGTAGGGGAGAGGGTTATGAATTAATTTAATTTATTAGTATGTTTATTCACCCACTGCATTGTTTGAAGGCAAATTAAGAGATGTTTTTTAAAGCAGCAGTAGAAAATCACTGGAGTACTCTGTAAGATTAACCCCAACAGAGAAGAAATTGAAGGCTGTCTTTCACAGGAGGAAAATTCTCCCATGGTTCACAAATAAGCTTAAGAGACTGTCAACAATGAAAAGAAGGTCCACAAAACGATGGCCCCATTACCCATGCAAGAGAAATCAGGAAAATACAAAACAAAAGTTAAGATATTGAATAGGGAAAGTATAAAGAAAGTAAATCAATCAGATCAGCACGGATAAAGCACTGAAGCTTTCTAGTGTCTGTATAGATGCATAGATGTTGTCGGCAGATAAGGGCCTTGTGGCCCCTCCTCACCCTAGCTTGATAATTCTCATGTGCCTATCCCATGCATTTTGAATCCTGAACGGGACACCCCACCACTTCCTGGGGAAAGACTGTTCCATCTCTCCACCACCCTTTCAGTGAAGTAAAATTTCCTCAAGTTCCTCTAAATTTTCCACCTTTTAGTCTCATGCTGTGCCCCTTGTTCTGCTATTTCCCTTCATGTGAAAGATGCTCCCCTCTGGTACCCTTTTGATCCCCTTCAGATATTTGAAGGCCTCTATCATGTTCTCCCTCTCTCTCCTTTCCTTCAAGGAGTACATATATAGAGCTCTGAGTTCCTCCTCATCACGATGGCACATTTATAAGGTTAAAAAATGGACAGACTGCATGGGCCTTGCAGTCCTTATCTGCCAGCAACTTCTATGTTTCTATGACTTATGCTGCATCCATTACGCCATTTTTGTCGCCCTCCTCTGTATCGCTCCATCCTGGCTATGTCCTTTTTGGAGATGGGGCCTCCAGAATTGAACACAGTACTCAGATGAGGCCTTACTAGGAACTGTACAACGGTACCACTACTTCCCTCCTTCTACTTGTTATACCCTTCCCTGTGCACCCTAGCATTCTGTTAGCCTTTCCAACTATTTTGTTGTACTGTTTTAGCCACTTTGAGGTTGTATTCTATGATTATCCTTAGATCCCTTTCCTCTGTGGTGGCCTCCAGTGCTACCCATCTAATTCCTACTCAGCCCTTGGATTCCCTCTCCTAGGTGCATAATCTTGCACTTTTTTGCACTGAACCCAACTGCCATTCCTTGGACCAGTTTTCTAGCCTATTCAGATTCCTCCTAATTTTTCTGCACCTTCCTGTGTATCTACCCTGTTACATAGCTTTGTATCATCTGCGAACAGGTTAACCCTCCCTTCTAGACCCTGTGCGATATCGCTTATGAAGACATTGAAGAGCATGGGTCCCAGCACTGATCCCTTGGATACGCCACTTGTTACCCATCTCTCTTGTGAGTTAACAACATTTACCACCACTCTTTGTGTTCTGTTACTCAACCAGTTTCTAACCCACATGAACACCTCTGTCCCCACCCAAGATTTGCCAGCTTGTGGATTAGTCTCCTGTGTGGGACTGTGTCAAAGGCCTTCCTGAAGTCCAGATAAGCCACATCTACCACTCTGCCCTGGTCCATTTCCTTTGTCACCCACTCGAAATCAACAAGTTGGTCTGGCATGACCTCCCTGCAGTGAATCCATGTTGCCTTGGGTCCAGCAGCCCCTTGTCTCTAGGTATTCCACCAGCCTTTCCTTTAGTATGGTTTCCATCATTTACCTACTATCATAGAGACATAGACTTCAACAGCAGATAAGGACCGCTGGCCCACCTAGTCTGCACATTACCCTACCTACTGGATAAGCTGCAGATCCTAGTTAACCAACAGCCTATTTCTTCCTACCCCACACAAGAATTGCCTTATGTCTCTCCCATGCATTCTGGAATTCCCCACTGTTTTTGACCCACAACCTTCTCAGGAAGGCCGTTCCACGCATCCACCACCCTCTCTGTGAAGGGATACTTCCTCACATGATCCCTGAGCTGTCCCCTCTATCTTCAAATTATGACCCCTTGTTCTTGCACATCTCTTTTTTCTGAAAGATGCTACCCTCTTGGACTTTGTTGATTCCTTGAGGTACTTAAAAGATTCCATCATGTCCCCTCTCCTCCCTTCCTCAAGGGTATGCATATTAAGCTCCTTTAGTCTCTCCTCGTGTGGCTTCTTTTGCAGACCCTGCACCATTTTAGTTGCCCTCCTCTGGACTGTCTCCATCCTGTCTATGTCCTTGGAGATGGGGTCTCCAGAACTGGGACGAGTACTCCAGATGGGGTCTCACTAACTTTCTGTACAGAGGATAACTTCCTGTTTTCTATTGGTGATGCCTCTACCTATACATCCCAGTATCCTCCCAGCCATCCCTGCTGCCTTCTCACACTGCTTGCTAACCTTTAGATCATCCGATATGATTACCCCCAGGTCCACTTTCCATTTTTGTTGTTGTTAATACTGCCTCCCTCCACCGTGTACTCTTCCCCTGGGTTTGTTTCCCAGGTGCATTACTTGCACTTCTTTGTACTGAATCCAAGCTGCCATACTTCTGACCATTCCTTCAACCTTGCCAAGTCCCTTCTCATCCTTTCCACACCTCCGTTATCAACCCTGTTGCTGATCTTTGTGTCATCTGCAAGAGGCACACTTTTCCTTCAGTCCCTCTGCAATGTCACCTATAAAGACATTAAAAGGACCGGACCCAGTACTGAACCCTGTGGCACACTACTAGTAACCCCTTTCTTCAGAGTGGACTCTGTTTACTATTACCTTCTGTGTCCTTTTGTCCAGCCAATGTTTTACCAGGCCACCACCCTGGGACCCACTCCCAGGCTGGCTAATTTGTTTATTAATCTTTTGTGTGGGCTGTGTCAAATGCCTTGCTAAAGTCTAGGTAGGCCATGTCCATAGCTCCTCCCTGGTCTACTACTTTGGTCACCCAGTCAAAAAATCTAATAGATTCGTCTGACATGACCTTCCCGCTGAATTCATGCTGTCTTGGGTCCTGCCCCACTGGTCTCTAGGTACTCAACAATTCTTTCCTTCAGAAATGATTCCATCATTTTCCCTACCACTGAAGTCAAACTGACGGATCTGTAGTTTCCTGCCTCTGTCTTGCTCCCACTTTGTGAAGGAGAATCACATCTGCCTCCTCCAGTCCTCAGGTACTACACCATCCTCCCAAGATTTGTTAAAAGGCTAGTCAGTGGTATCACTAGTCCTCCCTTAATTCTTTTAGAATTCTGGGGTGAATCCTGTCAGGCCCCATTGCTTTGTCCACCTTCAGTTTTAGGAGTTCTTTCAGAACCCTTTCTTCTGTAAAAAGTACTGGGATCGACCCTATCCAGAGTGCTTCTACTGATTGGATTAGGTACCTCCCTCCTCCTCTTTTGTGAATACTGAGCAGAAGTATTCGCTCAGCATCCCTGCTCTTTCATTGTCCTCTCTGCCCACCCACCGTCCCCTTTATTCAGCCTCACTATCCCTCCCTTTATCTTTCACGCCCCTAATATATCTATATAACCCCCTACAAATGGGGTTCCCAAAAAGTCTTCCTTGAGCATGCCTAAATGCTCACTGCCAGGTTGGTGTCCTGCATTTGGCAGTTTAAACGTTATTGCTAGTGAGTGCCTATATAGCCTCTGTGTATTGTCTCTTTAAGAGCTGCCTAGACTGCAGTTATAATTAACCTGGGAGGGGAATGAGTGTTGCTATGCTCGAGTCCCGCCTGGGCTGCCAGATAATTTTTAGCACAGGGAGCTCTGTTAGAATATGTACTTATTTGCTGACTATCTATTAGAGTGGTAAAGATATCGAGTTTGTCTAACCTGCCTTCTTTGCAGCATGGACAGTTTTCGTTATCACCACCATCTTGGTCCTGGACTGCTGAAATGGGCCAGTCAGTACCTTTGGGACTCTAAAATGGAGCCTGTCCCCAGCGGTCTTGTGGGAGCAAAATTCTGTAGGAATTGTAGTTTTGGGTTTTGGCACCTAGATGAATTTGGTGGGGGGCCCTTGTTGTGACTGACAGACAGATTAGCCAACCAAACCTTTTGGATCCTGGGGAAAGTCCCAGGCTGTGTGCAGCTTGAGTCAGATCTGAGTTGGGAAGTGAAGAGGTAACAGCTCGAGATATTCGAGCAGCAATCCCTCGTGATTAATCGGAGAACTGTGAAAGGGCTGAGTTTTGGCCTGCTTGCCTGCTGCCCCTGAGAGGGGAATTGAGGTTTATTTGGACTGAATCGAATTGTGAGGACGATTTAAGCTGCAGAACTGTGACCAGGCTTTAATCTGAAGAAGACCAAAGATTTGCTGAATGTGATTAGTCTATCAGGATTTCCAGCCACCTTTCAACTACCGGTTTGTACAGAGACCCTGTAATTACGACCGGATAGCAATCTGCCTGGTACAGTAGAATTTCTTACATGTAAATGTGCTGTGTGCTGATAGTGGGGTCGATTTGGATCCCCACTGTGTGTCTGAATTGTGCTCTGTTTGCTGGAGGCTGCATCCAACTCCACAGACTGAATCCGTATTCATTTCCATTCGGCCTGGGCCTTGCCACACTGGCCCAGCCAGAATACCCGCAACACAGAGAAAGTCATCGACGGAGAGACCTGCCTGGGGATCAGTCCCCTGCTCAACGCCTTGAACAGAAACGATGCCTCAGTGATTCGTGTGGACCCTGCTTCTCCTGGCACTCCAGTTCAACAACCTGCAGTCTCGACTTCGTCCTGCTTGTGTCCTGCATTGGGTATCGTGAGTAAACATCAGGGCAGCTCCCTGCAACAACAGCTAAATCGAAAGTGCTGTCATCTGATTGCCTTGTTGTTTTTCCTTCACGAACTGAGCCCTCCGTCTCTGGATTATAAATAGTGTGTGTTGTGCATGTTGCTTTTCTTCCATCACAGGGCCCCAACCAGCTGCAATGCCGGCCTCACCCTGGGCAACGTTCTGCTAGCCCACCTTTTCCTACCTGGGCACCCAGAGTGTGTGACTGTGTAGGGACTCTGAAGTGCATGCATAACTGTCTGATTGATTTAGCCTTTAAGCCAATCAACCCGATTCGCCCCTCCGTTGTTCAAGTTCCCTGAATAAATCAGAGCTAAATATTTTGCATTTAACCTGACTGTGGTTCCAATTTGTGCCAAAAGTACTGTACTGTTGCTGTTGCTGTGCATAACCTTGTTTTACAGGGGTCCCAGGGTCGAGCTAGGGGGACCAGCCCTGGTGGTGAGTGCAAACAGTGTGGGTAATTGCATGGTGAATAAGGGTCACAGTGAAAGTGATTATTGCATATTGTTCAGGCCACTAAAAGTGAAAGGTGGGGGTTACAGTGTCCCAGAGGGCTGTGCCCAGGTTAGCTTGACCACTAGCAACCCTGACCTCCAGGTGGAGGCACCTGTTTCAGTACCCAGGCCCTTAACCTGCAACTAGCAAAGCAGGCAGGGATAATAGCCCTTGGGATAGCACCACCTAGGGGTTACATCTTGGAGGCACCGCTGCGATTAGCGTCTTCTAGTGGCCAGAGGTGGGAATTACCCCATTATGTTTAGAACTATTGACAAAATGGAGGAACTCGCCACGCCTAAGCTCAGAATTGCCCCCATAAGCTGTTAGTACAACAAATGAAGGGGTAGAGTGAGGCTGAGGGGTGGACCCCCAACAGGCCCTCATGTTAATAGGTATCCCATTAGGGACTACTAATGCTGTTATTAAAGAAGCTGTGAGCACGCGTTAAGTGTTTGGGGAAGGCTGAAGTGAAGGGAGGGATTTGGACCTGTTTGACCAGACCATGGTGGTCCTACTCTCCTGCAGCATTTCCATAGATCCAGAGAAGTACCCATTATTCTGTCAGAAGGGGCCCAGAAGGGGTGGAGGGTCATCCATCTGCACAGTGATCTGGCTGCCCCATGAGGGTCCCCAGCATAGAGGGGTTCAAGGACAAGCTGCTTAAGTTGTTAGCTTCTGAGGCGAACCGCACAAGAGTTAGTGAAGGTGCTAGACCTTTCTGAAGAACCCACGCCATTGCAGTCCCCAACAGTGTTTCCAGCCTCCTTACAGTCTCCCCATGGTCACCCCCATAGTAATTCCATCTGTACACCTGGATTCTTACCATAGACTTAGACTTTTTAGGCACAGTCCCAGTGCCAGTGGAGGAGGATGACCTGGAAACGTGGATGGACTGTAGGTCCCCTCCCCCAGTCCAGGAGTAGCAGTGCTCTGAGGGGAGAAAAGAAAAATACTCATGGAAAATTTGAGGGGCCCTGCACTGGAAGCCATTCACTTCCTACAAGCCACTAGCCCGGAGGCTACTGCGCTGAATACCTCTCTGCATTGGAAGGATTTTTGGAAGCACTGAGTCAGGGACAATTTACTGTGGAAATTCAAATACACCAAGCATTGGAAGAATTAGAAGTTGTCTATGTTTGTTACCAGAATTGAGAGAGCTCTGCAGAGGGCCCACAGAAAAGGAGGGGTGCCTGCTAGTGAACTGAATCGGGTCAGGTTGGACCATATTCTCAAGTCAGCCAGGTACTCTAGTGTGATGATGCTAAAACTTAAGTTGCAAGATATGAAGGCTAACCCTTCAGAGTGCTGTCACCTCATGAAAGAGATTTATGAGCAGAGTATGATGAAGAGGGATGGGAACCCTATTCTGGGGAGGCCACGTACCTGCCAGACCACCGAGAAAAGCGATGAGACTGAGGTGCAGCAGATGAGAGAACTAATTAAAGAATTGACAGAGTTGAGAGTCATGCCACAAGCCGAGGCGGGCCAGAGAAACCACCTCTACCAGGCACCTCCTGAGCTAAAGAGTGAGACCCCGCCTAGTGGGGTGGGGGGTGTACGCCATCTCCTCAGACACCCAGACTGAAAGAAACCTACTGGAAGAAGTACAAGAATTGAGAGCCTGGTGGGGACCTAATATGAGCCACACAGACCACTGCCCTTGGTGGAAGTCCAGAGGATCAAGCAAAGTCACAGTCAAAGGGCCCTGAGGTGCCCCTGATGTACCCAAGCCGGGAGATGGCCCGCAACCACCAAAGACTCTAGAGAACCCAGTTTTGCTATCACTGTGGGGAAGACAGGCATACCCGGTTCACTTGTCGCCACCGGAGAACCTGAGAAAGGTTACCATTAGGCTACTAGCCTTGATTCAATGGAACAATAACCAGGCCACCAGGGAGCTGCTTGAAAAAGTTACTCATCAAAGGCCGCTGCCAAGTCGACATCTAAGCCTACGTCACCTGAATGGGCCCTTCAATGGAAACTACGGTGATGGTGAACGGTGTGTCCACCCGGCCGTGCTTGACAGTGGGTCTCAAGTGACCATAGTGTTACAAGACTGGTATCAAAAGCATCTGCGGATGTGCCCTACAACCCCTTGGAAGGTCTGCATGTGTGGGGTTGAGCAAGAAGTCTTATCCGTAACTCAGGATGTATTCAGATCTGGCTGTCTTTCCCGATCTCCATGGCTGGAGTAGATGAACAAGTAGAGACACTTGCCTTAGTGTGTCCCCCACCAGACTGTATGATGGGGTTCCTCTACTAACTGGGACAAATGCCCATATATTTGGGAGACTGGCACAACTCTGTCACGAAAAGCAAGGGCAATGGACTGGGGGCCCAAGAATTCTGGCTCTAATCAAAAGGGCCTATGACTTGCAACAGAAACCAGAGGAAGCAGACCAGGGTGGACCTGTGGGGATCATGTGGAAGAAGGATCCTGACTCTCTAGTACTGGCCCCAATGCCCAGTGTACCATTCACGGGTAGAACACCTCCAGAAAGATGTAAAGAACAAAATATTAATGTTAGATGCACTAGGCGATGGAAAGTTTCAGAAGGACTATTGGTTAAGCCCAGCATCTTACCTGCCCGTGCCCATGCCTATGCACGAGTGATGGTCCAGATTCAGAATGTGTCAGATCGGGAGGTCCGGTTGAACAGAGGTGCACTCTAGCTACAGCACACTGCACAGACACTGCAGCATTACCCAGTAATAAGTGCTCTGGCGAGAAGGAGAGGGTGACCCCGGACTTATTCGACTTTGTTGATTCCCTGTTGCCAGCTGAATGGAAGGCTAGAATTAGCAAGAAACTCACAGAGAGACCAAGTGTTTTCGTTGAAAGAATGGGACATGGGGTGTGTTCAGGGGCAGAGCATCACATACGCCTTCATGATGACCTACTATTTTGAGAGAGATCCTGATGCCTCACCCCAGGAAACATAGATGATGTTAGGAGACACATGCAGGAAATGCTCGCTGCTGGTGTGATACAAGTCAAGGAGCCCATATGCCTCTCCATTGTGGTTGTGCATAAAAGAATGGATCTGTGAGGATGTGTGTTGATAATCGAACCCTGAACTGGTGGACTGTCCCAGATCAATACACTATGCCCCATATACAAGATGCTCTGGACTGCTTGAATGGGAGCAAATGGTTCTCGGTACTGGATCTTTGTAGTGGTTATTACCAGATTCCGATGGCCCGGAGGACCATGACAAACAGCCTTCATCTGTCCTCTGGGGTTCTACAAATTCCTGAGAATGCCACAGGGGATCAGGGCGCCTGGCCACCTTTCAGCGAATGATGGACCGTGCGATGGGAGATATGAACTTGCTGGAATGTCTAGTGTACGTACACAATGTCACTGTGTTTGGATGCACATTAGAGGAGCATGAGACCCAACCGCTTAAAGTCCTAGACTGACTGGAAGACTTCGCCTCAAGCTGTCCATTGACAAGTGCCATTTCTTTCAAACCTCCGTGAAGTATGTGAGGCACATAATATCTGTAAAAGGGATAGAGACCGATCCCAGTAAGGTTGAGTCACTGACTGCTTGGCCCCAGTCCCATAACTTGAAAGAACTACAACGTTTTCTGGGGTTCTGTGGCTACTACCACAGGTTCATAAAGACTATTCCAAGGTGATTCGCCTGCTCCTGAATCCTACCCAGGGATATCCCACCCACCAACCATAAATACAAAAAGAGGCTGTCAAAGAACCAGAGAAAATGTACCCACACAGGTAAACCTTTGGGCCCCACTGGACACCCAATATGAAGCAGCCTCCACGAAGACATATACCAGCTCACCCATGCACCCATCCTAGCCTATGCTGACCCCACCAATCCTTATGTGCTGCATACGGACGCTAGTCTGCAGGGCCTAGGAGCTGCGCTGTATCAAGACCATGAGGATGGTTTGAGACCAGTGGCTTTCGCCAGCAGGAGTTTGACCCCATCAGAGCAAAACTACCCTGTGCACAAGCTGGAGTTCCTTGCCCTAAAATGGGCCATCATTGACCAGTTTCATGAGTACCTCTATGGGGCAAAGATATTAGTGAAGACTGATAATAACCCGTTAACCTATGTACAGACTTCAGCTAAGTTGGACGCCACTGGGCACCGTGGCTTTCGCTTTATCAACCTATGATTGTACTGTCCAATACAGACCAGGACTGAACCATATTGATGCTGACGCCTTGTCACAAAGGCCAGCTTCCAAGAGTGACTGGGTCAGGCTGTCTGAACTTGACATCCAAGCATTGTGCCAAAAGTGTGACAGAGATGAACAAATGTCTGCAGACACAGTGGACTGTTTAGTAGATTGTTTGGGCCCTCCTGATACTTGCATACCGCAGCCTATTGCTGTTTCCCTGCTCTAGATATTAGTGCACTACCTCAATTTGACAATGACAGCATTCAGTGGGCTCAATCCTGAGATCCTATGATTCAACCAGCACTTGCTGCCCCGTGCAGGAAAGAGGTCTAGTTGTGCTCCTCTGACTTGCGAACTGCCCTATTGTTTAAAGAAGGCCCCAGGTTGAAGTTACACAATCTGTTGTTATACAGAGAGACAGTGGATCATAGTGGTCAAGAAGACAAGCAGCAATTGGTCCTGCCCACGGCCTTTAAAATTTGGTACTGAGGTCCCTCCACAATCACATGGGCACCTCGGTATTGTCAGGACTCAACCTAGTATGATATTGACTGTACTGTCCCAAGATGGGGTCCGATGTTGAGCACCATATAAAGATCTGCAGTCACTGCCTGCAAAGGAAAGCCCTGCCTCAGAGGGCTGCCCTCTTGTCAATATTACCACCAGCACCCCCACGAGACTGGTCTGCATAGACTTTTTGTGTTTAAAACCTAATCAGCAGAATACTGGCAATGTATTAGTGGTTATGGATCATTTCACACAGTATGCACAAGCATTTCCAACTAAAGATCAAAAGGCCTCTACGTGGCCAAGGTGCTAGTGAAAAAATTTCTTCATCCACTATGGTGCCCCCAGCGGATCCACTCTGACCAAGGCAGAGACTTTGAGAGTCAGCTAATCAAAGAAATGCTCTCTCTATGGGGGTGCGAAGTCAAAACCACCCCTATCACCCACAGGGGGACCTCAACCAGAAAGTTTTAACCGCCTCTTCTAGATGTGCTGGTCACCCTTCATCCAAAAGACAAGCATAAGTGAGCCAGCAGATTAGCACCTTGGTACATGAATACAATTGCACAAAATGATGCTACTGGCTTCTCCCCTCATAGCCACACTGTTCGAGGGAGGCCCAACTGCCAGTTGATGTCTGCTTTGGGGTCTCTCCAGATGGGGTCCAAGACAAAACTACCTGCAGTATGTACAGAAACTGAAAGCTCAATTGAACCATGCCTATCAACTGGCTCTAGACAATGGCCACCTTGAGAAATCTTCCCAACAAAGAGACGCATGATAAGAAAGTAAAGACTCAAGAGCTACAGCCCAGAGACCGTGTGTTGTTATGCAATTTGGGACTGCATGGCAAGCTAAATTGCTGATAGGTGGCACCATCTTCCACATGTAGTGGTTAGAAAGTTGGATGATTTACCAGTGTACAAGGTGCGCCCAGAGAATAACTCCAAAGTTGTCAAGACCACGCACCTTAACCTATCGACTAAGTTATAATTGAGGCTGAACCATCAAAATTGATTCCCTGGGCGGTGACTCATGCTGCGGCAAGAAGGAGACAGAGTCCACCTGCTTCAACTGTTAAAGATTCGGGCCCTCCTGGCAGGCCTCGAATGATAGTGACTGTCAATCCACCTCTGATGAAAGTGACTATGGTAATGCCTATTATCCCTCATATGAACTGAGTCAGTTGTTTCAAGGCAATCCTATGCTGAATCATGGGGATGAAGCTGGGCCTTCTGGACTGCCCAACCCCCAGCTTTGTCCTTGGAGCCAATGCTCCTGGAAGTGAAGTGCAAAGTATCATGTCTGAGGCTGCGGACTCCTGTGTTTTGTGGAACTGTGTGACTTGCCGAAGAAGGTGCTGATGGTCCAAGTCTCTCTGGTGACACACCAGAACTTGAACAGTATGAGAGTGCTGACAGCCCCTTTCAGTGCCACAAAGCCTAATTGTGCCTGAACCTTCTCAAACTGAGCAAACTGGGCCCTCGTCAGAAGATAATAACGAGCAAAGTTTGTGGAACTACAGCCTACAGAGCAAGGAACTGACAGTGCTCCCAGTGTAGACATTCCCATCCATGCAGAGGCACCCTCACAAATGACAAAAGCTCCAAAGTTAGTGCTGAAAGTACAGAGACTGTAGCTGTTCCCCCAGAAAGACTGGCCGAGATGTCAAGCCAGTATTGCGCTTCAGTTATAATTCTCCCGGGAGGCAAGTGGATTTGCCTCTCAGTGTGGTTCACAAATGCCTAATGAGGTACTGGACCTATTGGGTTTACCAAGTGAATGCATGGATCCTGGTACTAGTACTTGCCTATAATAAGGCAGTGGTGGAGGCCCTGGATTCCATAGCACCTGTTCGTGTTCACCCTTACCCTTCGCCCAAGGTCTCCATGGTTTGATGAGTCCTTGAAGGAGCTGGGGGGGGCGAAGGTTGGAGAGGAGCTGGCTAAAATCAGACCTGGATGATGACAAACTTAGCTTGATGGACCATTATATGATCTATCAATCAATCACCCATAAGAAGGCAGAATTCCTGTCCGGGAGACTGCTGCTGCACAGAACCAACCAGCTCAGTTCTTCCGTCCGTGGACAGATTGTGCAATCCAATCTGTCTGCGGTCTGGGGAGCCTTGTCACAGGAATGATGTGACGAGTTTGCTCAATTCTTTGCTGATAAGGTTGCCACAATCAGATCCGAGATTCGCCTGTCCCACTCCACTGGAATTTGTGATGGTCAGCAGGAGATGTCGGGCCTCAGTTTACCTGGTCTGACTTTAGCAAGCCTGCAATCACTGACATAGTGATGGTCATCCAGATATTATGACCAACCAGCTGTAGTTTGGACCCAGGCCCTACACGCCTCTTGGTGGGCTGTGTTGATGTGATCGGCCCAGTCCTAGCCTAGATAGTCTGGGGTCATTGGAGAGGGGATCTATCCAGATTCCTGAAGGAGGCTGTTGTTCATCCTCTTCTTAAGAAGCCTCCCTTGACCCCGACTGCTTGGCAAACTACAGGCCTGTCTCCAACCTACCCGCTGTGAGCAAGGTTATTGAGAAAGTGGTTGCGTTGCAGCTGGATGACAATTTTACCAGTCACAGTGTCTATGATTCTCTCCAGTTTGAATTTAGGAAGAGACATAGTACTGAGACGGCCCTTGTATGGGTGCTAAATGATCTCCTAATAGCGAGAGATCGGAAGATGTGATCCATCTTAGTCCTCCTTGATCTCTCTGCAGCATTTGACACTGTGGACCATGGGACATTATTGGAATGCCTGCGGTTTATCTGTGGTCTGTCTGGTACAGTCCTCAGATGGTTTCAATCTTTCCTTGAGGGTAGAACTCAGAGGCAGTGTCTGGAATTTATTCCTCGGCCTCTATCCTACAGGGTACCGCAGGATTCTACTCTGTCACCTATGCAGTTCACAATGTACAAGTGCTGCTAGGAGAGATTATTAGCAGTATGGTCTGAGTTTTCACTGCTATGCAGATCATACTCAGCTATACATGTCCTTTACACCTGGTCAAGATGTGTTCCTCTCGACATTTAACAACTGTCTTGCCGAGATCCAGGACTGGATGAGTGTGAACTGGCTATGGTTGAATCCATGCAAACTGAGGTGCTGGTGGTAGACCCTGATGGTCGGAAGGCAGGTGCGTTCCGAGGATCACCCTCAGGACTATGTCTTGGGGTGTGATGTTAACTACCTCAGACCAGGTGCGAAACCTGGGCATTATTATTGACAACGGGTTGACCCTTAAATCACAGGTGTGGCGGTCAAAACCTCTTTTCATCATCTGAGGAATATCACCTAAGTGAAACACCTAGTTCCTCCCGAAGATCTTTTACGCTGGTCCATGCCTTCTACCTCCCGCCTTGACTATTGCAATGCCCTATACCTAGGGCTGCCGGATTGACCTCCGCCTTCAGCTAGTGCAGAATGCGGCAGCCAGACTATTGACTGGTACAGCTAGAACCAGTCATATAACACCTGTGTTTCAGGACTGCACTGGCTTTGGGCTGCAGGATCACCTTCAAGGTCAGTTTACTGACCTATAAAGCCATACCTGACCAGGAACCTAGCAGACTTGCAAGATCTCCTTCATCCCTACTGCCCTTCTGCCCTCTCTGATCTTCGCCGATGGATTGCTAGAGATCTGAGGGGTTCGCTTGAAGACATCTGGAGCCCGTTTCTTTCAGCTCTGTAGCCATGACTTGTGGAATTTTCACCGCCGACACGGGATTGCCTGACCGTCCAGAAGTTTAAAACTGCACTTAAGACTTATCTGTTTGAGTCTGCATACAGTGATTTTAATTAATTTTAATTTATAATGGATGTTTAATTAAGGCTGTATTTTAAATAGTATTTATGTTGAATGTTGTATTGATTATGATATGTACAGGCGCTTTGGTTGAAGAAAGGCGCCTTTTACAAATAAAAATGACTTACTTACTTTACAAAGGTGTTTATATTTCTCAGAGCTCACAACCCAAACTGAGCTTAATGGACAATTCCAGGTTGATTGTTCTTCCTTTCAGTATGGTGCCCCTGCCCCATCAAGCCCCAAGTTAGCTGATAGGAAGGGCCCCTTTTACATTGTTTAATGTACAAAAGTTATAACATGAATCAGTATTGTAATGTTTAAAGTATGTTAATCATAGTGGAATCAGTACGTGTGTTAAATATGCATAAGTATTGTCATTATGGATATAGTATTGTGAAGTATAGTGAATATGTATAGTACAGGTATAAGTTTACATTAACTGATGCATCAGATGTTATTTCCATAGCATGCTAATATCTAGTTGTCTCATTTATATTGCATTTTCAATACTGTGATGGCACAGACTTGACTTGGACGCCAAGTTTTCTCCAGGCAGGAAGGGTGTAACCCCCAACAAATGGGGGTTCCCAAAAGTCTTCCTTGAGCTTGCCCTAAATGCTCACTGCCAGGTTGGTGTCCTGCATTTAGCAGTTTAAACGTTATTGCTAGAGAGTGCCTGTATAGCCTCTGTGTATTGTCTTTAAGAACTGCCTAGACGGCAGTTATAATTAACCTGGGAAGGGGCTGAGTGTTGCTGTGCTCAAGTCCCACCTGGGCTGCCAGATAATCGCTCTGTTTCTGCCATTGCTATTTGCCGAGGGAGCTCTGTTAAAAGATGTGCTTATTTGCTGACTATCTATTGGAGTGGTAAAGATATCGTAGTTTGTCTAACCTGCCTTCTTTGCAGCATGGACAGTTTTTGTTATCACCACCATCTTGGTCCTGGACTGCTGAAATGGACCAATCAGTACCTTTGGGGACTCTAAAATGGAGTCTGTCCCCAGGGGTCTTGTGGGAGCAAAGTTCTGTAGGAATTGTAGTTTTGGGCTTTTGGCACCAAGATGAACCTGGAGGGGAGCCCTTGTTGTGACTGACAGACAGATTAGCCAACCGAACCTTTTGGATCCTGGGGAAAGTCCCAGGCTGTGTGCAACTTGAGTCAGACCTGAGTTGGGAAGTGAAGAGGCAACAGCTCGAGATATTCGAGCAGCAATCCTGTGTAGATTTGCGGGAGAACTGTGAAAAGGCTGAGTTTTGGCCTGCCTGCCTGCTGTCCTTGAGAGGAAATTGAGGTTTATTTAGACTGAATCAATTGTGAGAATGATTTAAGCTACAGAACTGTGACCAGGCTTTAACCGAAGAAGACCAAGATTTGCTGAATGCGATTGGCCTATCAGGATTTCCACCACCTTTGAACTCCTGGTTTGTGCAGAGAACCTGTAACTGTGACCGGATAGCAATCTGCCTGGTACAGTAGAATTTTACATGTAAATGTGCTGTGTGCTGATAGTGGGTTGTGATTTGGTTCCCCACTGTGTGTCTGAATTGTGCTCTGCTTGCTGAAGACTGAATTGTATTCATCTCCATTCAGCCTGGGCCTTGCCACAATGGCTCAGCCAGAATACCCGCTACACAGAGAAAGTAATCGACGAGAGACCTGCCTGGGGATCAGTCTCCTGCTCAACGCCTTAAACAAGAACAATGCCTCGGTGATTCGTGTGGGCCCTGCTTCTCCTGGCACTCCAGCTCAACAACCTGCAGTCTCGATTTCATCCTGCCTGTGACCTGTATTGGGTATCGTGAGTAAACGCCAGGGTAGCTCCTGCAACAACAGCTAAATCTAAAGTGCTGTCATCTGATTGCCTTTTGTCTTTTCCTTCATGAACTGAGCCCTCTGGCCCGACTACAAATAGTGTGTATTGTGCATGTTGCTTTTCTTCCATCACAGGGCCCCACCAGCTGTGACACCGCCTACCCCAGGCAATGTTCCTGGCTAGCCCACCTTTTGCCTTCCTGGGTACCCAGAGTGTGTGACTGTGTAGAGACTCTGAAGTGCATGCACAACTGTCTGACTGATTTAGCCTTTAATCCAATCAACCCGACACGCTTCACCCTTGTTCAGGTCCCCTGAATAAATCAAATCTAACTCTTTGCATTTAACCTGACTGTGATTCCAGTTTGTGCCAAGAGTACTGTACTGTTGCTGTTTGCTGTGCATAACCTTGTTTTACAAGGGGTCCCCAGAGTCGAGCTAGAGGAACCAGCATTGGTGGTAAGTGCAAACAGTGTGGGTAATTGCATGGTGAATAAGTGTCATTGTGAAAGTGATTACTGCATATTGTTCTGGCCACTAGAAGGGAAAGAGGGGGGTTACAGTGTCCCAGAGGGCTTTGCCCAGGTTAGCTTGACCACTAAAAACCCTGACCTCTGGGTGGAGGCACCCGTTCAGAACTCAGGCCCCTTAACCTGCTACTAGCCAAGCAGGCAGGGTAGTAGCCCTTGGGATAGTGCCACCTGGGGTTACACACCTATAAAAGGTTTTGTCCCCTTCTAACCGAATTGGCTATCTTTTCCTTGGTTGGGCCTTTGCTATTCTGACTGCCTTCCCCGCTTCCCCTGCTTTAACTGATACAGTTCTCTGTCATGCTCCTTCTGTGTTTCCTTATACTTCCTAAATGCTATCTTTTCTCCCTAACCTTCCCCGCCACCTCTTTGAGAATCATAGTGTTTTTTCTTTCGCTTTGATTTGTTTATTTGCTTCACACAAAGGCTTGTTGCCTCTGTGATGGCAGTTTTGATGTTTCCATTGTTGCTCCACCCATCTTTCTTTTCTGTTTGCTAGTGCTTTTCTGAGGCACTCTCCCATTTTGACAAAGTCAGCCCTCCTGAAGTCCAGTACCCTCACTTTTGTATGGCTTGACTCTGCAGCTGAGTTTGTGAACCACACTGTTTGGTGATCACTTGTTCCCAGATGCTACCCACTTCTAGATCTGAGATCCTTTCGTCCCCATTTGAGAGTACCAGGTCTAAGACTGCTCCTCCCAAGTGGGTTTGAACACTAGCTGTCTGAGGTGATGCCTGCAGGGCATCGAGAATGGCCCTGCTCTTGGATGTGGCTGCAGCAAAGGTGCTCCAGTTAATATCTGGTATATTCAGGTCCCCATCAACAATATCTCCCTTTTTCTGCCTATCCTATGATACCTTCTGAACATCCATTGTATGCAAAGACGCTCACCCGGATTGAGTACTGGGAATAAAAACAAATGGTAACCCAAGGACTGATTCAAGGTCTGTTCAGAAATGGCAGAAAGGAAGGGATAGTGCTAAGCATCACCCAAACCTTATGAAAGATAAGATAAGGTTCTCTGCACATAAGGGCATGAAGCTTGAGATTCTCAAGCCAAAGTGATAGCCACAGAAATAGCGCTTTTCCAGGACAGGAAACGAGGTCACAAGTGGCAGCTGGTTCAAAGGGGTCCACTGTTGTTTTTCAATCATGAGATTCAGATCTCATGGAGGAATGGGACGTCAATAGGAGGCTTCAGATGTAACATGCCCTTCAAAACATCTTAGCCAGATGGTGTTGATACAAAAGCTGGCCATCCAACGTTCATGGAAGGCAGAGACGGTGGCCAAGTGGACTTTAATAGAAGAATAGCTAAGGCCCTCCGAGGACAAGGAGGCAAAGTAGTCCAAGACCTTCATAAGAGGGCAAGAGTAAGGGTCCAGCGATTGAAAAGAGGACCGAATGGAGAAACGCTTCCACTTAGAATTGTAAGTATCCCTGGTAGCCTGCTTCCCTGCAGCAAGCAGAACACTATCTACCCGAGAAGAGACTTGTAGTCTGTTTATGAAGACATCTTCAGAAGCCAAACATGAAGACAGAGGGTCTTCAGACTAGGATGCAGAAGGGACCCTTGGCACTGCATCAAAAGGTCCGGCCGGAATGGCAACGGAACAGGTTCGGCTAATCGATAGCTGCTGCAGAAGTGGGAACCATGCCTGTTGAGGCCACATGGAAGCTATGAGAAGCATCATGGCCAGTTCCATCTGTAGTTTCAGTAAAGTTCGGAGCAGGAGAGGGAGTGGGGGGAGGCATGAAGAAGAGTCCTGTCCAAGGTTGGGACAGGGCATCTGTAGAGCTTCCCTTGTGCTCAGGATAATGGAGACGATTGGGGAGCTTGTGGTTTTCTGGGGATGCAAACAGATCTATTTGTGGAGTGCCCCAGAGATGAAAGAGATCCTGCAGACTGAGTCGAGCAGTGTCCACTGTGAGCTGAGGACTGGCGACTCAGAAGGTCCGCTAACTAATTGTGATGGCCCGGAAGATGAGCGCCTGTGAGTGTCAATTGTTGTTTGGTCGCTCGACCACACCCTGATCGCTTCCATGCAAAGGAAGAGAGAGTGTGTCCTCCTTGTTTGTTGAGGTAACAGACTACCGCCATGTTGTCCGACTGAATCAGTAGATGACCTGGGATCAAATACGGGCTGAAGGCGCAGTAGTTAGAAGGACTGCCCGCAGTTCCAGAAGGTTGATATGGGATGAGAGTGACCTAAAGGCCACGTGTTCGGAGTCCGTATGGACCAAGATGGGCACCCCAACCTTCTAGAGAGGCATCTGTTGTCAGAAGTTGGTGCGGAGGGATATGAAATGGCATGCCCCGACTGAGATTGGAGGAGCGCCCACCATGTAAGAGCATACTTGAGGGCTGGAGTCACCCTGATGGGGTCTTCAAGTGCCCTGTTTTCTGGCACCACTGCTCTTGTACGACCCATTGGATAGGATGCATCCGAAGGTGTGCAACTCCATGGTTTGATGGCTGTGGCCATGTGCCCCAGGAGGCTCAACATGAGTCAGGTAGTGACTATCTTCCGTGACTGAATCTGTGAGGCCAGGCCAATTAGGTTATCCTGATGAGCAGGGGCAGACAGACCTTGGCTACAGTCGTGTCCAGTATAGCTCAGATATACTGGAGCGATTGGGCTGGATGAGGGCTGGACTTGGGTCAGTTTACCGTAATGCCGAGATCATGGAACAACTGAAGGGTCTCCGAGGGAGGATAGCAGATGTTCTTTGGTGTCTGCTTTTATTAGCCAATTATCCAAATAAGGGAAGACGAATGGCCCTTTTTCTCAAGGTCCCTGCAACCACGGCTAGGCATTTGGTGAAGACCCATGGGGCTGATGAATGGTCAAGGACAGAGCACAAATTGGTAATTTTGCCCAGCAGGTAGAAACATAGGTATTTCTGATGGGCTGGATGAATGGGTATATGCAGATATGCATCCTTCTATCCAATGCGCATATCCAATCTCCTTTGTCGAGGGAGAGGCAGGATGGACATCGAGGTAACCATCCGAAAATGTTTGTGCTGTATGTACTGATTTAGGTTTTCAAACCCAGTACTGGTCTGAGGTCTCCAGTTTTCTTGGGTACCAGAAAGAAATGATAATAAAATCCCTGCTGTTGTGACAATGGCACAGGAACAATGGCCTGCTTGGTTAGTAGGGCAGTAAGTTCCTCCTGGAGTATGGGAAGGCGCTCTGAGGATACTGAACCTTCCGAGGAGGAAATGAAGGTGGTGCTGAAATTAGTTTCAGTGTATGTCCAGTTTGGATAATCTGAGTACCCATGCATCTGTCGTTATTTGTTGCCAAGCTTCCAAATGAAGGGCAAGACAACCCCTACTGCCTCCAAGGCCTGGGACGAGGAGACAGGGAAAGCCCTAGGAAGTCATTGTGAACTGAATTGCCGGCCCTCCAGAGGGATGGGCATGGAAGGGATGCGGGTGGCTGAATTGCCTCTTGTGTTTTGACCACATCCCAAAAGTACCTCGGTTAGAGGACTTGCAACAGTCACCTCTTTTATTGTAGTGAGAGTATTGGTTCTGTGGGTTATGGTGCATACCCTGAACTGTTTGGAGGGTATGTCCAGAGGCCTGGAGGTCATCCAAATGATTTGGGTACCAGGACCAAACAAACAGTTTGTCGCCACAGAAAGCTGCATTCACTACTTTATGCTGGACATCTGGTGCCAGGCCAGACACCCGAAGCCAGGCATGGTGGCGCAGGCGATGCCAGTGGCAGACAGCCACAGAAGTATCAACCACATCGTAGCTTGACCTAAGAAGGTGGTGAGAAATGGACGAATGGTTGACATGGTTTGTAGCAACTGCTCCTTGTCCTGGGAAGGAGGTAATTTGTTAAGGAGGTCTATGGCCGAGGTACCCAGGGTACGCTGGTATTTCACTATGTGGCCCATATAGTTTAGGATTCTTATATTCACGGTGCCAGAGGTGAAGACCTTCTGCCCAGGTAATCAAGTCATCTGGATTCTTTATCTGGAGGTAAAGAACTCATATGTTTAGGCTTTTAGTGTGGTCGTGAGTGGCTGCTATGACCACTGAGTCGGCCGCAGGCACTGTGGACAAATATGGATGGTCCAAGGGGCTTGGTACAGCCGGTCAGCCTTATGAGGGATAGCTGTTATGGCCAAGGCTGACACCACGCACCAGAAGAAGGTGTTTTGATAAATAGGTATTAATGGAGGAATGACTAGAGGCTCTTCGGATAGCTCGAGGTACTCAGCCATGTCCCGTCGCTGTTTATCCTGTTCAGTAGTGGAGAACCCCATGACTTTCTGAATCTGCATCATCATATCATTGAAAGAGAGGTCATCTGAGGGATGCAGCCCTAGGGCCGGCAGATCCTCATCAAGGAGGAGACCCTCAGAGTACGGAGAATCCAGGTCCATAAAATCTATATTCGGAAATTCCTCATCATAAATATCCTCCGGGAGGTCCCCACTAGATCTGGTTCATCTGATAGATAACCATCTAAAAGAGGGGTGGGGAGACCAAGGGTGAGCCTCCTGGTCGGTATGGAGCCACTTGGGCGGAGGAGAGGCAGAATGCTGGGAAAGATGAGTCGGCTCTGGGTAGGAGACTGCGATATCCCATGGACTCATGGTATTGAGTGTACAATGTGTTCAATATTGGGTACCCAGAAGGCAGGATATCCACCGGTCGAAGCTGGCTATTTGTAGTAATAGGTGTCAGAGAGGGTATGGGGTCATGGGGAGGCATCTGGAGGAGACCCGAAAACACAGCCCTGGTTCTCTGTAGGTCAGCCACACCCCTATAGGAAGGCACCTGAGAAGGCAGAGGGTGTTAAGCATGGCAAAGGACATTGGTTTGCCCTTAGAACTCCTGTCGCCGATGACAAGGCAGGAGAAGAATGCACACAGTATGGGGCAAAAGACGCTTGACGGAAAAGGGCTCCCATCGATGGAGCAGTGGTTTGCTTGCTGCATGGCATACAGTGGCCGTCAATGAAGAAAAGGAACCCTTCATCGATGGAGGAACAGTGGAACGCACTGTCTTTAGTGCCTGGACAAGCTCCAATGATGAGAGGACCGCCTCTGCCGACGAGGGACGGCACAAAAGACGCTTCCCGCTGATGAGGAACACTCCGTCAATGGTGCACATGTTGCAGAAGTCACCGCCGACGGCGCTATGGTAGGGAGCGCGAGGAGGGTTTCTCCTTCCCTTTAGGTTTAGATTGAGATCCAGTGGTGGGGAGCCTTGGAACGAGACCCCTGGTCTGCTCAAACAGGGAAACCTGTTGCCCCATCAATAAACTTTTGATTTCTTGCAACCATCGCCGATGAGTTACTTGGTTAAATTATATCTTTGCAGAAGGTACAGGAGGTGGTGTCGGTGTTGGTCCCGGACACCTGACACAATATAAATGATTATCGAAATTGAAATCTTCCTGCCACAAGTGCAGGAACGAAATAAGGCTTGTTTGTTTGTAGATCCATTCTTAGACATTCGTTTTGTTCCAAGTCTAGCCAGCCTCGGAGTGGGTCCCAAGGTGGTAGCCTGAATAAAAACTGGCTGGACAACAGGACGCAAGGGTAATAGTAAACGGAGTCCACAGTGAAGAAAGGAGGGTAACCAGCGGGCACCGAGGGTTCGGTACTGGGACCGGTCCTTTAATATCTTTATAAGTGACATTGGAGAGCACCTGGAAGAAGGTATGTCTCTTTGCAGATGACACAAAGATCTGCAAAAGGGTTGATACACAAGGTGGGGTGGAAAGGATGAAAAGGGACTTGGCAAGGTTGAGGAATGGTCAAATATGTGGCAGCTCAGATTCAATGCAAAGAAGTGCAAGGTAATGCATCTGGGAAACAAAACCCAGGGAAGAGTACAATGGGGAGAGTTAATAACAACAACAAAAATCAAAAGAGACCTAGGAGTAATTATATCAGATGACCTAAAGGTGGACAAGCAATGTGAGAAGGCAGTAAGGAGGGCTGGGGAGATACTGGGATGCATAGGAGAGGCATCAACAGTAGAAAACAGGAAGTTGTTATCCTCTGTACAGACAGTTAGTGAGACCCCATCTGGAGTACTATGTGTACTCTGGAGACCCCATCTCCGCAAAGATACAGACAGAGTGGAGGCTGTTCAGAGAGGGCAACCAAAATGGTGCAGGGTCTGCACCAGAAGACATATGAGGAGAGATTAAAGCAGCTTAATATTATACCCTTGAGGAAAGGAGGAGAGAGGGGACATGATAGAAACTTTCAAGTATCTCAAGGGAATTAAAGCACAAGAGGTAACATCTTTCAGAAGAAGAGATGCAAGAACAAGGGCACAATTTGAAGATAGAGGGGGATGGCTCAGAGGTAATGTTAGAAAGTATTTTTTCACATAGAGGGTTGTGGATGCATGGAACAGCCTTCCTGAGTAAGTTGTGGTGTCAGGAACAGTGGAGAATTCAAGAATGCATGGGACAAGCATAAGGCAATTCTAGTGGGGGTAAGAGGAAGTAAACTGTTGATTAATGAGAATCTGCAGCTTATCCATCAGGTAGGAAATGGGCAGACTAGGTGGGCCAAGCGGTCCTTATCTGCCATCAAATTCTATGTTTCTATGTCTCGTCGATGACTGCTTCACAGAAGACTGAGCTAGCTGCTGTGCGAGCTGAAGTCAGCAGGAAAATGAACAGAGGACACCAGGGACCGCCTCACACTTATATAGGGAGCAAGGAGATGATGTCATGTGTGTCGTCCTGGTAAAAGACTGCTGAAGAAGCTGCGGTGACAGCGCCTCTGCTGGAACCTCCCAAGAGTAATAACCTACTGTAAGCGTACTCATTCTGTAGAAGATCTACTGTTACAGGTGAGTAACTTGTTTTTCTAGGATCGTGAATATGTTGTTCATCCACACCATTTGGCAGACTCTAGAGGTTCTCCGGGAGGAGGGAGGTAAGGCAACATCCCCTACTTTGGGAATAGGGACTAGAGAACTGAGGTTCCAAAACCAGCATCCTGGTGTGACTCAAGGTCGATGTGGTAATGGGTAATGAAGGTGTTTGCTGTCTTCCAGGTAGCAGCCCTGCAGATATCCTGGATAGGGACGTCCCTAGAAGCATCCACCGACGACAGTAGTATGGCAGGAGGAATGAGCCTAGCCCCACAGGAGGCTCCCTACCTGCCAACCTATAGCAGAGATCAATGCAAGACGTAATCCACCTGCCAATCACCCACTTCGCTGCAGGTCTGCCACGCATACTTCAGCGAGATGACAAACAGCTGGCGAACCTCTCCCTAAACTTCATCCATCCGCCTTTATAATAAAAGAGAGCGCCGCCCCAGGTCCAGAGTATGGAGTCTGTATTAGGCCTCCGAGGTGTAGTTTGGGTAGAACACAGGCAGAGTTAACACCTGGTTAACGTGGAAACTCCAACACCACCTTCGGAAGGAACTTGGCTGGGGCACAAGATAACCTTGTCCCTGTGGAAGACCAGGTAAGGAGACTCCACCGAGAGCACCTGAGCTCCCCAGTCCTTCTGGATGACATGATAGCCACCAGGAAGGCGGTCTTCCATGACAGATGTGACATCTCACACCGCATTGGTTCGCAATAGCTTCACAGTGAGATAAGCTAGTACCAGCAGTAGATCCCACAGCTGTGGAGGTTCATGCACTGGAGGGATATGTGATCGAGGCCCTTGAAAAGCGCCAGACCACTGTCTCATGTGCCACCATCTGGTGGCCGACCCACGCCTGGTAAGCAGAGATGGCTGCTAGATGCACCTTAAAGGTCGCTGCTCGAGACCGCTTTGGAAAGGGACCAAAGGTAATCGAGATACTGGCCACAGGACAGGAACTAGGGTCTAGGCTCTGCCCTGACACCAAATGGAAAATCTTTCCATTTAAAGGCATAGCACCTCCTGGTCGACGCTTTTCCTAAATGTCTCAACTACGCTGAGGACATAGTTGAAAGATCCAAAGCCTGGAACTCTAACTGCTTAGGTACCAGGCTGTCAGGGCAGGGATTGAAGGTCCGGATGAATACCTTCTCCTGATTGACTGATATCAGATCCGGGCATGTAGGGAGATGCCTTGGGAGCCTGTTGCTCAGGCTGAGGAGATCTGGATACCAGAACTGGCGTGGCCAATCTGGGGCTACCAGGATCACCTTCGCCTTGTCACTCCTCACCTTGAGAAGCACCTTGTGGATCAAGGGAAATGGAGGGAAGGCACAGAAGAGGCATAGGGTCCACAGCTTTGAGAAGGCATCCCCTGCAGTGAGCCCTGCTGAAGGGGCGGCATGAAACAGCTCAATTTTGTGTTCTCCCTGGAGGTGAACAGGTCCACCTGAGGGGTGCCCCACAGGGAGAACAGACTAACTACCTCTGGGTGAAGAGACCACTGTGGGACACCTCGCCTACATGGCAGAGGGCATCCGCCAGTTGGCTCGAGGCTCCTGCCACATGGATGGCTAGGAGGTCTGCCTCCAGTTGGCCTCATGAGGGTCCAGATGTGAAGCACTTCCTGCACAGAGGCTGGGGTTCTGCAGCCTCTGCTTATTGAGATAGTGCATGGTAGTGGTATTGTCCGTGTGGACCTGGACCACTTAACCCCGCAGAAACAGAGCTAATGCTGTCAGCGAAGCCATACTGCTCGAGCTCCAGCAGGTTGATGTGGCATTGGGACCTCGGGTTCCAAAGCCCATGGACCCTGTGGTTCCCCATGTGGCCCCCAACCGTGAGAGAGGCATTGGTCATAAGGTCAGCTTGGGGCAGACAAACTGGATCCCTCCCTGTAGATATTCTGGGCTGGTCCACCATTGAGAGCATCCCAAAGCCTCTGGGTTACCGTGACCAGCTGGTCAAATGACCAGATGCTGGGCCCACTGGCTGGCCAAGTCCCACTGAATGGGATGCATTTGCCACCGGGCCCAACGAATCATGATGGTGCAGGCCGCCATGTAACCCAAGAGACACAGGAAGTCCTAGGCAGGGTGCAATTGCCCAACCAGAAATGACTGGGCAAAGGAGGAGAGAACCTCTGTCCTGTCCGCCGGAGCCGGGCTCTGCTTGGCAAGAGTTAAACTCTGCCTCAATGAAGCAGATCACCAGAGGACACAAGTTCTGACTTGGCTTCACTGATTAGGAGGCCAAGCTTCAGGCAGGTCTTGAGGGCCAGATCCCGACCCTCCCTTCCAACCTGGAGGGACCCACTATGAGTCAATCATCGAGGTAAGGTACACCTGACCCCTTGACTCAAGATGGCTGCCACTACTGCAGTGCATTTGGTGAAGACCAGTGGCCAATGACAGGCCTAACAGCATGGCTTGAACTCAGAGAGTTCCTCCGCCGAAGCAGAGGAACCTTGGTGTGATGGATGGATCGGGACGTCAAGAACACGTCCCTGAAGATCCAGAGAGGGAACCAAACGCTTTGCTCATGAGATGGTATGATCTGAGACAGAGTTACTAACCGAAGGTGACGCACCGAGATACTGATTCAGGTCATGCAGATCCAGAATGGGCATGAGCCCCCGATCCGCTTCGGGACCAGGAAGTACAGTACCTGGAAATGAACCCTGGGTTGACTGGGGATCTATGACTCAGGCCACTACCTCCTTGAGGAGGAGTTGGGCTATGTCGTCTCCAGAGCCGACTAAGTGTGAACTCATACCCTTTCCTCAAGGTGGAGGCGCGGCTCTGCCTGGTGGGTACTGCTCAATTCCAGAGGCACTCCTGACCGATCACTTTCAACACCCACCTGTCCATAGTAACAGCGGACCAGGTGGAAAAGAAGTGGCACAGCCGGCCCCCATGAGAGGGCTCAGAGTAGCCGTGATGGGCATGGGCTGGTCACCCCATCCCGTCACTGAGCAGGCCTAAAAGAGGAGGATCCAGAAGGGAACACCTGACCTTACCTTCCTGGTCTGTTGCAGATCTGGGCCTGACTTGGGCCAGAGGGCACCAAGAGACTGGCCGCTGCTGTTGCCCAGACTGAAACGAAAGCTGCATGGCTGCAGGGCAAAAGACAAAAGGCTTCTTCTCCTGTTTCTTGAACCCTGGGATTCCTTCTGGCAGAAGTAGCAGAGTCCAACGTGGTAGTGGACTCTCGACACGCTTGAAATGACCGTCCACCCTGGACCGAACAAGTTGGTACCCAGGAACAGGACATCTGCCAACTTCTGCTGGTTGTTGGCAGTGAAAGTTGAGACCTGCAACCAAGCCCTGTGCGCATGGCAACCGAAGCTGCAACTGAACGGGCACAGGAACTCCTGATGTCCAAGGCCATCTGAGCTGTTGCCTGGCAACAGCCTGGCCCTGGTCCTGGACCTGCTTGACCGTGGTCTGAAGGTCCGAGGAAGGTGAGGGAGAACCTCATCTAAGGAGCCCAACAGGGTGTGAGAGCAGTGTGCCATAATTACAGCTGAGCTTGCCTGATGGAGGCCAAGCGATGAAGCAGTATAGACCTTTCAGGAGGAGTGATCCAGCTTTTGGATTCTTTGTCCGGTGGTCTATCGGAGTCTCCTGAGTTCCCAACCTGCCTGAACACAGACTCTGTCACCACTCCTCAGCTGAGGGATGCTGTTAAATCTCGAAAGGGAGCTCAGTAGGTACTGCGACTTGTGGGCCATCTTGACAGACAGTGCAGAGCAGAAGGTTGGTGCTGCCTGAGTTCCAGGGCTGGTCCGACAATGGCTTCAGCTACTGGAAAGGCCTCAGTTGGGGAATCTGCCCATCTGAGGATGTCAGTTAGGGGGTATTTCACCTGCTATGAATGGGCTCCAGCCTACACCGTTGACTCGGAGATGAGGCAGAGAATGCCCATAAAGGAGAGGTGGGCCCTCCTCAGCAGAAGACTCATGGCATCATTGTTCAGAGAACGAGATGCCAATTCCGAGTCCTGACCCGAGGAGTCCAGGTATAGTGGTCTACTACTGGAGTCACTGAAAACCTGCCGGGGCGGTCGGGAGTTAGAGTGATGGACAGCCTGTGCGAGAAGCCTGAAGCAGGCAGAGACTCCTTGGGGAAGCCCTGAGGAAGGCTGTTTTGGTGGCGGCTCCACCAGAATGAGTGAAGAGACTGGCTTTGGCCGAGTTGGGAGTGACATTACTGGCTCCACAGGCGGAAGGAGGGGTGATGACCAACTCCGAGTGGTCAACAGCCTGGCGGGCAACAGCCAGGTAATGGCCGGGATGGAAGGGATCACCTTTGGCCCAAACAGAACTAGCTGCTGCACAGCATGTTCTTCTAGCGTCCGACGCATCTTGTGTCAGAGCCTCCCTCATCTGAGGAGGACAAGGATGAATGGTGGTGGCACCACTTATTAGAGTGCTGCTTATGCGACTTCCCACCGATGTGCCAGACCTGGACGCCGACAGTCTGGGGGACCGATGGGGATGCTTGGGAGAAGTTGGGGAAACCCCAGTTCCTCCAGGTCAGGGATGCCCACTGCCTGGGGCTTCCCAGCTGCCTGGGTCACCCATCAACGTGGTCTGAAAGGACCAGAGTCCTATACAGGGAGTTGCCGGTCTCCCGTGCTCAACGACAGGTCGATGGGGTCGAGGATAAGCTCGACCGGATTGTCGTCCTGCATTTGGGCTGTCTCACCTGACGGGTAACTGTGAGGTTGGCAGCAAGGCTACAACTTTGATCAAAGTCAAAAGAGGAGTCTCCTGGGACCGTGATCGCACTCTCTCCCAAGAGCACGAGATTTAGACATAGTTTCTCTCGATTCCTTGGATTCCTTTTACGGATCTGCAGATGGAATCTAGGGCCTTCCTGTGAGTGGGATTGGACCAACTCCTTAAAGGAACCAGTGAAAGAGGAGCCCAATTTAGTGGAACAAAAACAGAGGGCAAAGAGCGAGCTCAGCTGCATGGGTCGCTTCTTCTTTGAAGGCCTTCATCTGTTCCAACTGTTCCTGTGGACCCAGCGACGTGGAGATGCATGCAGTAGGCATCCTCGATTTGACCAGTGAGTGCCGCTTTTCTGGATGTCCAAGCTGGAGACGTGCAAGGCAATCATCCAATATGTGGACGAGTTGGGAGGACGCTACTGGCTCCACAGGCAGAAGGAGGGGGTGATGACCAACCCGAGTGGTCGACAGCCTGAGGGCAACAGCCAGGTAATGGCCGGATGGAAGGGATCGCTTTGGCCCAAACAGAACCAGCTGCTGCCACAGCATGTCCTTCTAGCGCCGACGATCTTGTGTCAGAGTCTCCCTCATCTGAGGAGGACAAGGATGAATGTGGTGGCACCACTATTAGAGTGCTGCTTATAAGTATTTCAACCGATGTGCCAGACCTGGACATCTACAGTCGGGGAGACCGATGGGGATGCTTGGGAGAAGTCGGGAAAACCCCAGTTCCTCCAGGTCAGGGATGCCCACTGCCTGGGGCTTCCTAGCTGGCTGGGTCACCTCATCAACGAGGTCCGAAAGCGACCACAGTCCTATACATGGAGTTGCCGGTCTCCTCGCTCAACGACAGGTCGAGGGGTCGAGGATAAGCTCGACCGGATTGTCGTCCTGCATTTGGGCTGTCTCACCTGACAGGGTTACTGTGAGGTTGGCAGCAAAGGCCACAACTTTGATCAAAGTCAAAAGAGGAGTCTCCTGGGACCGAGATCGCACTCTCTCCCAAGAGCGACGAGACAAGACACAGTTTCTCTGTTCCTTGGATTCCTTTATGGATCTGCAGATGCGAATCCAGGGCCTTCCTGTGAGTGGGAAGGATTGGACCAACTCTTAAAGGAACCAGTGAAAGAGGAGCCCAATTTTAGTGGAACAAAACAGAGGGCAAAGACGAGAGCTCAGTGGCACGGGCCGCCTCTTCTTTGAAGGCCTTCATCTGTTCCAACTGTTCTGTGGACCCAGTGGCCATGGAGATCGCACGGTAGGCATCCTCTCGACGGACCAGTGGCTTCTGATGTCCAAGCTGGAGATGCGCAAGGGCAATCATCCAAAATGTTTGAATGAAAGGAACAACATAAGTCGGAGGCCTGAGTATCGTGGATCGTGGAACCAAGCAGTACACGACGTGGAATGTGGGTCAGTCAGAGACATTTTCTGTCCACAGGGACACAGGTGGAACCTGGGTGAAGACTTGTCCTCCATTGCAGTCAAGATAACAAAGTTATTTGTAGAGATTCAGAGAATCTTGATCGGTAAAACAGAGTTTTGGAGCGCCAGGCCTACTACATACGGGAGCAAGATGGAGGGAACTTGCATCTTCCAGTGGAAAGGAAGATCTAAGGCCATGGAGCGGAGCCGAGGGTTACACCACCCGGTGGGTAGGAGGAACCAGCCTGAAGATCTTCCGCAAGATCTTAAAGGGAAGAACATGCCAAACAGTGTGGATGAACAACATGTCGACGATCCTAGAAGTGCATTTCTCTCCAGGGGAAAATCAAGAGCCTTTGACTGGGTGTCCTGAGTAAGATTTCTGGCTCTTAGCCAGGCAAATCCTCTGGCAACAGTAGCTACATCCATCTGGCTGCAGTGTCGTCTCGTAACGGCAGCCAGATGGAATAGCTAGGTCAGACAGAAGTGAGGGGCTTTTCTGTGCCATGGCCAATACCGACTGCCACAAGGACTTTTGGTACTGGGCAGCATAGGCCTGAAGTTTGCTCTGTCGATGGCCAAA
Organism: Neoceratodus forsteri; assembly: GCA_016271365.2. Taxonomy (NCBI): domain Eukaryota; kingdom Metazoa; phylum Chordata; order Ceratodontiformes; family Ceratodontidae; genus Neoceratodus; species Neoceratodus forsteri. The sequence continues at coordinate 260,417,445 of CM057452.1, read as the reverse complement.
GAAGCTGACAAATACCCTTCTTTGCCATGTTGTCAATCTTTCTAGAGTCCTTATCTGGTGGGTGTGACACCAGAGGACCCTAGCCTTTCATCAGGCAGCCACCTGTACCATCCCCTGATGCTCAGGGTGGGTAAACAGGAACTCTGTCCCATCCCTTTCGGTACTTTTTATCCATCCTATTGTCAAGAGGTGGGATAGAGTTAGGGGTCTGCAAGAGTTTCAGAGCATCTTTGCTTTTAAAGAATTTGTTGACAGGCAGGAGGAGTGCAAAGGTAAAATATGAGGAATAATCCTCAGAGGATCTAGAAGGACAGCCAAATTCCTGCTCAGGGATACCTCAGGCTCAAAAGGTTCCCTTGCCTGCCCTCACACTCACTATAAACCTCCTCCTCCATAAAGGAAGATCTCCCAGTGTTGCCAGTCTGTCCTACAGGAGCTTGGACAGGTGGCTGCTGGTCACTGGGCACAAGGCCTTGTAAGGCCTGTATCACCTTGAATGCCTGAGCAATTTCTTGGGAGAAGGCAAGGTCAGAGCAGGCACAGAAGTCCCTTTTACTAGTTAGGGTTCAGTGTGCTTCAGATTTTTAGTCTTTTTGAGGGAACCAGGAGTCAGCCAGTTCGGCAATCCTATTAGTGCCTTTGTCACCCGTCTTAGGTGTACAGGCAACAACAGAAGTGGTTTCACCCACATTGGAAGGGGGTTCGCTGGTCAGAGCCAGAGGGACAACTTGGTGGAGAAAGTTTTTCTTTAGCTGTTCCAGGCGTTAGCCAGAGTTTTCTCTGGGAGGTTTCACAAATGTCACAATCTTCCTTAAGATTTTCATAGCCAAGGCAGGCCACACAAAGATCATGTTTGTCTGCCTTAGCAAACACTTCCCCATAATCGGAACAATTTTAAAACCGGGTTCACTGGTTTTCTTTCTTGGCTTCTCTGACATTTTTTTTATTGGGAACCGATAAAAGTAAATAGCTAAACAATTTTTATAGAAGTTTACGTTGCGGTCGGTTCCAGAACTGAAGAGAACCCAATCGATGAAGGAAGTTAATTGGGATTAGCGGTTCAGTAACTGAGAAAAGCAGTTACAAAAACAATTATTTAAACTAAATTTAAATAACTAACGAGGTTTTTAGTCAGAAAATCTTTAAATAAAGTAACTAACTCAGTTCCCACCAGTTATACCGAACTGGGAGGAACCGATAAAAATAACTAAACACCAAAAACTAAGTTTAACTACAGAAAACAATAAATATAAGGCAGCAAATGAAATTAAAGGATACTTATATATATATTTTATAAGTTTCTTCACGTCACAGGAACGAGTAGAAGAGCGAGACTCTAAGCGACCAGACTTTTCAGGCAGAGTGTGAAATCTGAGGAGTTTTAGAACATTGGCAGTTACTATGGGACAGCATTTGAAAAGTTGTCACGCAAAGATTTTCATTGTCTGCATGTGTTCTATTCTCTCCAGGCAGTTCTAGCTAAAGAGCTTACTGCAGAAAGTTATGAATACCTGAGTATTACTGGGTTAGAATAGGAATGGTATAACAATTTTATTGATAGGAGGCCATGTCAACACATGAGGTTGTGTTAACCTGTTTGTGCAACATTTGATTGGAACGACCATCCATAATTTTGTATGGTGCAGAATATCTCGGAGACTTTATGGACTTAAACTTTTATTGAATACCCCACATTCGTAATCCAGATTGCATAGACTAAATATCCTCATTACATTGAATGTATCGACTGTTGAATGGTGATGATCTCCTGCATTAGATAATTATATTTACACAACAGAGGTGAGCATGTAACATTGAGAATAAAACACATTCTCACTGCAGTGGAATAACTCTGTGATGACGAGACACTGTGAGCTTATTTCCATTTATTTCCACAGTGTCTATGTCACCAAGTGATATTTCAACAGTGGTGATGTCACACTCCACAAATCTGACCTCCGCTATACCGCACTACTATCCTAAACACTCACAAATTCACAAATTTAAAACAGCCCTTATGTAATTCCTTTTCTAAACATGCCTTCTCACAATATCTGTTTTTTTCCTCCAGGCAACCAGTATAGGAATCAACCATACAAACGAGCTGCTGTTGTGTAACCCAAGAACTACTCTGACTGACTACCAACAAAGCCTTGCATCTTTTATACAATAAACATTGCTACACCATTTAATAACAATAAAAGAAAGCAACTGTACTGTTATCCCGTGAGAAGAGATACTGAACCGGTGAAGTTAACAACGCTCACAACACCACAGAAAAAAAGCAAACAGTATTTCAAACAATGTTACAAACTGAAAATATTACAAACGGGGCAGTAAATACTCCTGAAAAGAAATTAAACAGAAATAAAACTTGGTTACCTTCACAACATCCAGTAAAGTCGGTGAAGATACTGCCAAATAAATAAAAGGAAACATTCCTACAAAGCAAAACATTAAACATCTTCACAGATCCGCATTCTGCCAACCAAACTGTATCACCAATCAGAAGACCCTCATCTCGGCAAGCAAACACACAGAGCCTATCACAATACATTCAATCCAGAACAACCAATTGTTAGATACATCTTCCCATTCACAATCTACCCATACAAAACTCATTCAGACAAACTTGCTAATACAAATAACATGTGGCTGCACACATGAATATAAAATAAATCCTTCAGAAATGAAATGTAACCGAAAACACTCTGTAAAATATGGAAATAAATAAGTCAGAGCCCTATTGTATAAACTGACACGTGATGTGCGAATTTGTTGAATACGGCAAATATTAGCACTTGTGCAGAGTGCCCTGAGATAATATCACTCAGCTCCACAGTCGCCCATCATGTATCCCCTATGTAACTGTTTTATTTAAAACAATACACTATTAATTTAAAAAAGGAAAAGAAAAATGCAAGAACATGGCACAATTTGAAGACAGCGGGTGATGACTAAGAGGCAATGTGAGGAAGTATTTTTTCACAGAGAGGGTGGCAGATGCATGGAACGGCTCCCATTGAGAGGTCATGGGGTCAAAAACAGTGGGGGATTTAAGAATACATGGGACATACATACGGCAATTCTAGTGGGAGGTAGGAGGAAGCAGGCTGTTGGTAAAACTAGGATCTGTGGCTTATCCAATAGGTAGGGCAATGGGCAGACTGGGGGCCAAGAGGTCCTTATCTGCCATCAAAGTCTGTTTCTATGTTAGGGAAAAAGGAAAAATAAAGGACAGAAAAGGAGATGAAGGCAAGCATTTGTCAATGCCGAACGCTCGCTTGCAGATATTTGCAGTGGTGTTTGGCATGTATGGTGCTTACCCTAATGCTCTGTGCGATTGCTGGTATTTGCACAATAAATTGTCAGCATGACCTTTTGTTACCCCCATTGTGCGCCACACAGGCGGAAACACGCTTTGGGCAGGATATGAAAATGACAGCTGTACTGCTCATAAGAAAGTGTGGTAAAATGGCAATGTTGAAAATGTGGAGTGGAAATATTGAAAATTGCAAACCTAGGAGCGTGTGTGGAACTGTGCAATGCACGCCGTGAAACAGTCATTGTTAGGGATTTTTACCAAATTGTCAACATTGGCATTTTAAAACCTCTGCTAATGAACAGTGTCACTGTGATTGTCTTACTGTGTGCCATACACTGAGTTCACACAGCGACTGTGCCATTATGCGTTACATGGGCGGAAATACGCTTTGGGCAAGATGAAAAATGACAGCTGTAGTGCTCATAAGGAGGTGTGGTAAAATGGCAATGTTGAAAATGTGGAGTGAAAATATTGAAAATTCGAAACTTACGAGAGCAGTATAGAACTGCGCAATGAACACTGTAGAAACAGTCATTTCTAGGAATTTTGTCACGAATTTTCAACACAGCCATTTTAAGACCTCTTCTCATCAACAGTGTCACTGCGATTTTCTAATGTGTCCCATACATTGAGTTCACGACACGGATCGCGCATTGTGCGCTACATGGATGAAACACGCTTTGGGCAGGATGTGAAAAATGACAGCTGTACTGCTCATGAGGAGGTGTGGTAAATGCCAATGTTGAAAATTTGGTGGAAATATTGAAAATTGCAAACTCCACGAAAGGCAAGGTGGGAACTCGCAACGACACTCATAAAACAGTCATTTTAGGAATTTTTTCACCAAATTTTCAACACTGCCATTTTAAAACCTCTGCTAATGAACAGTGTCACTGTGATTTTCTTACTGTGTCCCATACATTGATTTCAAGACACCCGACTGCGCCATTGTGCACTACATGGGCAGAAACACGCTTTGGGCAGGATGTGAAAATGACAGCTGTACTGCTCATAAGGAGGTGTGGTAAAATGGTAATGTTGAAAATCTGGAGTGAAAATAATGGAAATTGCAAACTTAATAAGGCATGCGAGAACTGCACAACGCACGCCGTAATACAGTTATTTGTAGGAATTTTTTCACCAAATTTTCAACATAGCCATTTTAAGACCTCTGCTCATGAACAGTGTCACTGTGATTTTCTTAATGTGTCTCATACATTGAGTTCGCGACACTCGACTGCGCCATTGTGCGCTACATGGGCTGAAACACATTTTGGGAGGATGGAAAATGACAGCTCTACTGCTCATGAGGAGGTGTGGTAAAATGGCAATGTTGAAAATCTGGAGTGAAAATAGTGAAAATTAAGCATACTGACGTGCGTAGGAACTGCATAGCGCACGCATAAATAAAACAGTCATTTTAGGAATTTTTCACCAAATTTTCAACATAGCCATTTAAGACCTCTGCTCATGAACAGTGTCACTGTGATTTTCTAATGTGTCCCATACATTGATTTCGCAGACACTGACTGCGCCCATTGTGCGCCACATGGGCGCAAACACATTTTGGGTGAGATGTGAAAATGACAGCTGTACTACTCATAAGAAGTGTGATAAAATGGCAATGTTGAAAATCTGGAGTAAAAATATTGAAAATTCGCGAAACCCACGAGCCAGCGTAGGAACCGCGCAACGCACGTCAGAACAGTATTTGGTTTACCACTAACATGAGTTTATACCTTCTCCATGATGATGTCATTGTCATGGCGTTATTCAGGTCTGGCGGTGATTTCACGCAGTGACCGCGAAATCACCCTTCAGGCCCAAATCACGCCATGACAGTGACATCATTCATGAGAAGGGTCCCAAACCCCATGTTGAAAATTTGCAAAATTCCAAAATGCCTAAGATATGCAATAGTTGAAACCCCCATCTAGCCCATTATACAGCTTACCGGCATTTCTCAGTTCGGTCGCTTTTGAAGAGTGCAGACGTGTTCCCGGTCCACTGAAGATCGCCGGGCCAGAGTCTGGAGGTAAGTATGGGTGGGGGTGGGGAGGCTGATGCGCAGGGTGGGTGCGGGTTGTGGAGGGGGGCTGGGAGACGTGGCCGCGACCGCTTTTTATTTTACAGGTTTAAAACAACAAAACGATGACGGATCGCTTGCCACGCTGGGGTGGGCTCCCAGCGGGCAGAAGATAGCTGGGGGCGAGGAGCCGGCAGGGATTGGGCACCTTGTCGGCAAACTACGCTGACCGAGGAGCCAACGGGGATTGGGCACCCCGCCAGCAAAAGAAACCTAACGCTTGCCATGCTGGGGTGGGCTCCCAGCGCAGCAGCAGGATGGCTTGGGGGGCGCCCGTAGCCGACGGGGATTGGGCACCGCGGCAACACTTGCCATGCTGGGGTGGCCCCAGCATGGCAACAAAGCTTTGGGGGCATGACGCTGCCACAAGCGCAGGGACGTGATGCGGACGGGTAAGCCTGTATGGCAGCGCATTTTCCTTTGAAGCAGAGGAACACCGCTGTCACATAGAGCTCCTGCACCCATTGGTGCAGGGATCGCCACGCCCCTGCTCAAGGGAGAGCATTGATGGGAGAGGCACACCTCCAAAGTGTGCTATTTAAAACGCTCTTGCGATGCGCGTTTAACGTAAAATGAATGGAGAAAAGTTAGTGAGAAGACAGATCACAACAGAGTAGTGTCAAAATCAGGGCTGTCTAGAACAAAAGAAAGATAAGTAACCAGTGTAAGTATCCCTGAAAATTCAGATGATGATTTCAGCAAGGGTAGAACTTTAGCTGCTTTAGGTGTGTGCAGTTTTATCTACTGCAGCTCCTTCTCAAAGTCACTCAGCTGAGTGAGATGGCCAATGACTGACCTAGCAGCAGCAGCTTATGACGGTGATCAAGATTGGACAGCTCTCTGGTTTTAGAGAGCAGTGCTTCAGCCGTGATAGGGCCGCCATTCTGTAGTCGGATTTGACCTTTTGCAGTTTGACTCTGGTTTACATGTGGCAGAGACTCAGGCTTGTTACACAGCATGCCCATACACTATAATCAACAATGCATGGGCAGCCATACAGATAAGCCAGAGTTGGTGAGTTGAGGTTGCCATGGCAACCAAACCTCTCAAGCTTTGCTCATGAAGTTTAAAAGTTGCCATGGCAGCGCCTTGATGCCAAACAGAATCATATACTTTGATGGCAGAGGACCGCTTGGCCCACCCAGTCTGCCCATTTCCCTACCTATTGGGGAAGCTGCAGATCCTAGTTAACCAACAGCCTACTTCCTCCTACCCCACACTATATGCCATATGTCCGTCCCATGCATTCTTGAATTTCCCACTGTTTTTGACCCTACAACCTCCTTAGAAGGCTGCTCAATGGGTCCACCGCCTCTCATAAACAATGCTGCTCACGTTGTCCCTGAGCAGTCCCCCACCTATCTTCAAACTGTGCCCCCTTGTTCTTGCACATCTCTTTTCTGAAAGATGCTACCTCTTGGACTTTGCTGATTCCCTTGAGGTACTTGAAAGTTTCAATCATGTCCCTCTCCTCCTTTCCTTGAGGTTATACAATTGAAGTTCTTTAGTCTCTTCAGATGGTTTCTGTGCAGACCCTGCACCATTTTAGTTGCCCTCCCTGACTGTCTCCAACCTGTTCATGTCTTTATGGAGATGAAGTCTCCAGAACTGCATGCAGTACTCCAGATGGGATTTTACCAACTGTCTGCACAGAGGGATGACAACGCTTTGTTTTCACTGGTGATGCCTCTCCCTATGCATCCCAGTATCCCCCAGCCCTCCTTACTGCCTTCTCACATTGCTTGTCCACCTTAGGTCATCTGCTTAACTACCCCCTGGTCCCTTTCTATTTTGTTGTTGTTAGCACCCCATTGTGTTCTCTTTTCTGGGTTTTTGTCTTCCAGGTGCATTACTTTGTACTTCTTTGCATTGAATCTAAGCTGCATACTTCTGACCATTCCTCCAACCTTGCCAAGTCCCTCTCATCCTTTCCACCCTCGTATCAACCCTGTTGCAGATCTTTGTGTTATCTGCAAAGAGGCATACTTTTCCTCTATGTTGTTGGGTTTCTGCACTAGACTCTATAGTGCTCATCTAGTATTCATCTTATTACGATAAACGCTAACTGGTTGCTGTTATCTGGGAGCTGTAACGGGTTAGTATCTTGAAACACACAAGAACCTTGTCCGTTTCAAAACTGGAGAACCTTGTATTAGTATTCTCAACTGCTGCTATAAAGAGGGCCTTTACATCTTTTAGTTCTGCCTGTTTTGTTCTAGCCGCAGGGCATCCTCTCTCAAAATTAGTGAAATGCCTTGAGAGCCATGGTATTGTTTCAGAGTCATATTGCTTTTGCCACTGTCAGTAGTTGATCAGATATCCATTTTATAAATGGATATTTCCGATTCTGCCTCAAAATGAGGGTTACTCACCTGTAACCATAGTTCTAGGAGTGGTATATGGTACATCCACACTCTGGCAGTTTTCCTTTCCTTTAAGTTCAGCCATAACAGCTTAAAGCTAAGCTCCTCCCACCCACCTGGGTGGTATACACCTGGCCTGCCCCATGACGTCAGATCTTGCACACTGGAAGCTGGGATCCATGTACCACTTGCCAGGGAGGTTGGTGGATGTGCACCAAACACCACTCCTAAAACTAGCTACAGGTGACTCATTTCTGGGGGCATGAATATGGTACACTATTCACACTGGCAAAGAGGTGGCAAGTGTATACCCACACTTGGCAGAAGGACTGGAGAACTGAGGTCCAAACCAGCACCTCAGCAAGACTCAAGGTCAATGTGGTAATGGGAAATGAAGGTGTGTGCTTACTTCCAGGAGCAGTAGCGCAGATCTCCTGAATAGAGATGTCCCCAGAAGCAGCCACATGGCAGCGGTATGTCTGGTGGAATGAGTCCTAAGCCCAAAGGGAGGCTCAATACCAGCCAACCTATAGCAGAGGGTGATGCAGGAGACGATCACGCACAATCATCTGCTTAGCTGCTGGTCTGCCAGGTACGGCTAGCGCAGGTGACAAAGAGGTAGTGAACCTCTCCCTCAACTCCATCAATGCACTCCTGGTGGTGAGCAGGCGCTCACCACAGGTCCAAAGTATGAAGCCTGTGCTTGGACTCTGAAGTGGGGCTGAAGTACGGGAGGTTAATCGCCTGGTTAAGGTGAAACTCTTCAGGAGAAACTTCGGTGGGGTGGAAGACAGCTTTTTCCTTGTGAAACACCAGATATGGAGATTCCACCAGAGCACCTGAGCTCGCTCGATCCATTTAGCGGAGGTGATGGCCACCAAGAAGATGGCCTTCCATGACAGGTGTGTCATCTTACATCTGTGCATTTGTTCAAAAGGCTTGCCATGAGTATTGCCAATACCAGCAATAAGTCCCAAAGTGGTGGTGGTGGTGGTTCATGTACTGCAGGGACAGGTGGTCCAGGCCCTTAAAGAAATGCCCAACCACCTTCTACTGCACTATCTTAAGCTTACCAGCCCATGCCCTGTATGCAGAGATGGTTGCTGGGTGCACCTTAAGGGTCAGCTACCCCAGTCCTGATTGGGAGAGGGCCACAGGTAGTGAAGAATGCAAGCCAAAGGGCAGTCCGGGGATCTAGCTCCTGTCCTGGCAGCAAATGGAAAACCGCTCCACTTGGAGGCATAGCATTGATGGGTCAAATATTTCTGGGTGGCTTCCACTATGTGGAGAACCTCTGAAGAGACCTACAATCTGAACTCTAGCCACTCTGCAACCAGGCTGCCAGGTACAGGTACTGAAGGTCTGGGTGCAGGTGTAAGGGCAACCACCCCAGAGGCCTGCTGCTAGGCTGAGGAGTTCTGGGTACCAAAACTAGGGTGGCCAGTTCCAGGCTATCAGGATCATCAGAGTCTTGTCCCTGCTCACTGTGACCAACACTTTGTGGATCGGGGAAGGGAGGAGGGAAGGAACGGAGGAGACCTGGAGTCCAGGGCCTTGCAAAGACATCCCCCAGTATCTCACACTCACTGAGGTTGGCACAGAACAGCCTTAGTTGGCATTCTCCCAGGAGGTGAACATGTCAACTAGAGGAGTGCCCACAGGAGAACGGGTATCCTGATAGAGGGACCACTCGTGAGACACCTCGCACACCTGCCTGAAGGTATCCACTAGCTGGCTGAAAGCTCCTGCTACATGACTTGCCAAGAGATTGGCATCCAAGCTGTGCATGAAGGTCCAGGTGCAGAGAGCCTCCCGACACAAACGAAGGGAGTGCTTACAGCCATGGTTGTTCAGGTATTACATGACTGTGATATTGTCCATCTGACCTGCATGACCTGACTCGACAAATGGAGCGAATTCTGTCAGAGCAAGGTGTACTACATGGTGCTCTAGCAGGTTGATGTGGTAATGGACTCCTGGGGTCCAGAACCCATAAGCTCTGTGGTCCCCAGGTGCACTCCCATCCCACCAGACGGTTGGTTGTCAAGGTGATGGTCAACTCTGGGTGGACAAACAGGATCCTTCCTCCAGATGTTCTGGGATAACCCACCACTGGATGGCATCCCAGATTGGTTGGGTCAACATGACTGGCTGGTCCAGGTGACCCAGGCATTGAGACCACTGGGGCCAGCCCCACTGCAGGTGATGCATCCACCAGTGAGCCCATCTGACCATGCTGCTGCAGGATGCCATGTACCTCAGCAGCTTCAGGAATTCCCAGGTAGGGCGAGAGTACCCAATATGAAATGATCTGGCAAAGAAGGTAAGAGCCGTGCCCAGTCTGCAGGAGTCAGGCCTTATCCAGAGGGAGTCTAGCTCTGCCCCAATAAAGAGGATCACCTGCAAAGGACAGAGTTCGGACTTGGCTGAGTTGACCAGCAGACCCCAGTCTCTGCAGGTCGGAGGGCCAGGTCCCTGGACTGCTCCACCTCCTCCTTGGTTGGCCTGGCTGTCAGCCAGTTGTCTAATAAGGGTAGACCCTGACTTCTCCATGCCTCAGGAATGCTGCCACCACTGCAATGCACTTGGTGAAGACTCTGGGGCAGAGGAGAGGCTAAGACATGACCTGCAACTCACCAAACCCCTTCTGGGCACAACCAGAGGTACCACATGTGTGACAGACTAGAATGTGGAAGAAGGTGTCCTGGAGTTCCAGAGAGCAGAACCACATGCCCTGTTCCAGCGATGGCATGATTTGATTTAGGGTGACTATTCAGAACTTGCGCTTCTTCAAAACTGATTGAGATCATGAAGATCTAAGGCACAGGTCGTCAGCTCCCCATCTTGTTTTGGACTCAGGAAGTACCTGAACAAGAAGCTCCTAGCCGGCCATGACATCCGGATATGGGCTTGTAGCTAAGCAAAGCCCTTCTTGAGGGCAGAGAAGCGTGCCCGACAATACCATGAACTCCTTGAGTATATAGAATCGGTACAGCAGCAGAGCTAGAAGTTAAGAGAAACCCTCTTCCCACCACTTTTAGCACCCATTTGTCCGAGGTGATGACAGACCAGGTTTGCCAGAAATGGCAAAGCCAACCCCCAAAGTGAGCTGAGGCAGGAACTGAACAGGTGGGAGGCAGACACCCCACAACCTGTCTCTGGGTAGCCTTGGAAGGGGACAGGCACCAGCTGCCAGAGGGGCACTGCCACCCCTACTCTTGGTTTTCTTGGAGCCCTGGTCACCAAGCCTGCACTTGTGCTGGCTGGGGTGCTGTTGCCTGGGCTGATGTGGCTGAAAGGGACGAATCTGAAAGGGTTTCTTTTCTGGCTGATGCCCTTTCTGGTCCTTCTGTGAGGATGTCACAAAATCGAGGGTAGCACTGGGCTTCTCAGTCCTGGTGAGATGTCCATCCACTCCAGGGCCGAAATGTCAGTGCCCAAAAGGGACATCAGTCAATTTGTGCTGGGTATTTGCTGTGAAGGTGGAAATCTGCAGCCAGATCCTAACACATAGTGATGGCCTGCCACGGACCGAGTGTATGAGTCACGGTGTCCAAGGCTATCTGGAGCTGGTGTTTAGCCAGGGCTTGACCCTGTTCTGACCACCTTTAACCGCCATCTGCAAATCTGCAGAAGTGGCGAGGGAGGACACGATCAAGTACTCCAATCAGGGAGAGCGATCAAGTTGATCATCATCAAGGTGTAACTCACCTGATGGAGATCGGGGAGGATGCAGTGTACACTTTTCACTGCATGGTCCAGCTTTTTGACTCCTTTTCAGGGGGCCTGTTCACACCCCTGACATTGCTAATCTGTCGGAAAACTGAGTCAGCCACCAACCACTTGGCTGAGGGATGTCCAAGAAACTGGACAAGGAGGCAGTAGGGACTAAATGCTTACGGACCATATGGGCCAAGGGCACGCGACAAGAAGCCAGATGCTGCCAAAGCTCCAGCACTGGTCCAGGATAGCCTCAGCCACCAGGAAGGGAACCCCAGGAATCATCACTGCCCTGTATTTCCATTAAGGAGGTACTTCTGGACCAGTTCTAAGGGATCTCCATAGACTCAGATCAGCTGGAGAATAGCCCTAAAGGACACTGGCCTGTAGTTGGTAGTCACCTCTTTGGTGGATTACGGTTGAAGCCAAGGGTCAACAAGGACTGCATGAGGACTTATCGGAGTCTGAAGACTCCTTGAAGATGGCCCTCTGCCACCTTTCGCATGTTATCACCCTGGACTTATCCAAGTGGGTAATCTCCACCAATAACTAGCCAGAAAGCCAGTAGCCAAATGGGAGGCTTTGGTGGGGCTCCCACCAATAGCTACTGGGGCAGCGGTTCCACGCTAATAAGGGAGAGGCTGGTGTCGGTGACATCACTCGTGGCAGGACCAGGGTAGGCCAGACTGGGGTGACCAGGGACGGTTAATGGAGGTGGACTACCCTGCCCAAGAACCCTCTGCTACTACATCAGCTCCTCATAGTTCAACGTGGTTTGCAATGGTGCTGCTCCTCATCAGGAGACAAGGAGGAGCACCTGGCTGCTACTGGGTCGAGATCGAGATCAGGAGTACAAGGAATTTCTTGATCGATGACTTGGCGTCAATGGCGAGGAGAGGCAGGCGTAGTGTCTGTGCAGATAATTCAAACCCGGCCCTGCTGATGGACCCCAGAGAGAGGCAGCTCCTGAGAGAAGACAGCCAAGTCAGTCAGTCAGTCGTTCCTGACCCACTTGGGAGAGCATCAAAAGGACCAGAATCCTTAAGATCGAGTTTTAGACAAATGGTTGACCGGTCGAGAAAATCTCGACCACTGGTCAGCCTGTGTCACAGCCAACAAGCCCAATGAGGTACCATGGAGCTCAGTAGCCGAGCCCCTCATGCAAAACTGGCTCGACTGGAAGCTCAGCACCTGGTAGCCATCAAGTGCTTGAAGGAATCACAGGAAGGGAAGAGCGTGCTCGTTCCTGGTCCTACAACCGACAGTGGGTTTTGGGAGGCCTCCAAGAGTCTGAGGATTTAACATCTTCGGAGTGTCCTCATTAATGACACCCCAACACTGGCTCCATCTGGGATCAACACTGATGCTGGCAGCATCCCGCCGCAGCCTGGGTCACTGCCTTTTCATGCAGCAAGCAGGACTATATGAACACCACCTTATGGGCATCCTTCTGCTTAACTGAGGTCCCATTTGGCTGGCTAGCTGAAGAAAAGACACACATAGCGTCCTCTAAAGATGTAGGTAAAAGTGTTTTGTAAAGGGCGAGGCCTCAATGTTGTGCTCTGCTCCGAGGCAGTAGATCCGCTACGGTGTAGGTCCGTCCTAGACATCTTTTGGTTGTAACTTAATGCAACGCTTGAATCCTAGATTGGACTGGGCTTCCTCTGATCCACAGTAACGTGAAGCTGAAACCAAGAAACAGGCTACCAAATACAAAGACGAAAAAGCCAGTGGTACAATTAGTGAGCACAGGCCTATACCACGACACAGAGCTGCAAAGGAGGAGATCTAACTCCTCTGGAAAATGGAAAATCTGCCATTACATGAAAGAGCAGAGGAGCATACCTCCCCGCAGGTGGGAGGAGCTTATCCTAAAGACATTCCTGCCGAACTTAAAGGGAAAGGAAGACTGCCAGAGCATGGATAGTGCACTATATCCACACCCCTCGAATTAGGATTTCTTCATACAGCTGCAAAATTCTGAATTTTAGTTCTATATGGCAGACAGCCATGTAAGTGGTTGTGTAAGTGATTAGTGACTTTACTTTGGCTTTGCTCGCTGGAATTTCCACTCTCAATAGCACCACCAAGTCAAGAACTGTCCAGACTAAAGGAAATGATAGAGACTGCAGAGGCCATGGGAGGAGGAGGAAGAGGAGGGAAGGATGGAGATGAAGTAGCTAAGGAAGTTAGGGACTGAATACTGGGAGTTTATATGCTGGGCAAAGTTTGGCCAGCAGGCCATGTATGCGGTTGTGTAGAAGTCCTTAGTGATGTTATTTCAGCCTTGCTCTCTCTTCAATTTCCTACCCATCATAGAAGTGCCAAGAGAGAGAACTTGAGGCTAAAGGAAATGATGGAGACTGCCTAGGCTCAAAATATCTATGGATGAAGCAACAACCACCTCCTTTAACTCAGGAGAAGAAAAAAAAGTAGGGGGAGCTCTGAGAAACCATGGCATTGGATCAACCCACAAGATTACAGGAAGGCGATCAGGCTATAAGCCTGTCAGGATTTCGAGTCTGGACTTCTTTTTCCTTATTCTTTATTCTCTGTCCCCTGCAGCTGCCCTTTGGTGCTGTCTTAGCTTCCAAGCCCCATCCAAGCCCTCTGCCACATACCCTGGTCCTCCTTCACCTGGACTTCCCACTGAGATGGGGTAAAGGAGTTGGCTAGACTCTCCTTGAACAACTTGACTGCTGGAAGTGGATGGGCAGTTGGTGCGCTAGTCCTGGGAGGCCAGCGCCATCTTCATCCTGCTTGCTGCGGCTGTTTTCCCTTGTTCTGGGAGCCTTCCCACAGAGATGCAAAGCTCAGTGATAGGCACGCACGGCAATGTCTCATTGAGCAAAATGGCACCCTCCTCCCACCCTCTCTCGTCCTCTGCTTGTGCTTCCACTCTGTTAGCCAGGGGCAGTCGCATGGTGGGAGAGGCTGCTCACCCTCCCCCAAGGAAGCAAGTGTCTCCTGGGATGCTCAACCCCCGGCTGACCCTCCTGAGACTTGGACTCATTCCTGAACCCAGATCATGGGCATTGCTGAAGTGAAGCGCTACCACTGTGCCACCAGGCCAGCTCTCGATTCTGGATTTCTGATATGTGATCTATAACAGGATAATGACCAGCGAATTTGTTAGACTGCTGATGTGACCAGGAAAATGCAGTTACATAAGAACTTCACCGTGAATAGTAGATGTTCGGCGAGAGCTCTTGCAGCAGGCAACACCGGTGGGACTGAAGCCATTAGGCACCAGGACCCCAGGGAAAATGTCTAGCTAGCAGTGTACCCCTCCCCCAGTTGACATTAGCATGCTGACGTCATCCTGTCCTATAAAAGGGCAGTCCTCAAACCAACCCTCAGTTCTCCGCCAGAGACCCAGGAATAGTCAGAAGGGGAACTGGGTGGTTCCTCGAGCTGAGGAAAGCAGAGAAGGAGAAGCAGCAATCGGGGAAGGAGGGAGGGAAAGAGTACGGCTGCAAGAGCTCTTCCACAAGATCTACTGTTACGGTAGGTTCTTACGAACTGTACCATCTTACTTTTAAGGGAGCTCTTGCAGCAGGTAACACCGTAGGACCAAGTCCCAAGTAGTACCGGAACTGACCTGGTCAGCAGGGACAAGGAAAAGAACAGTCAGAGGATAATTGTGGAGAAGGCCCTGAAGGACAGCAAGTCCGAGTTGGCCCCTCGCCGAGAGGCGATGTCTAAACTGTAGTGCTTGATGAAGGTATGGACCAAACTCCAAGTGGCAGCTGTACAAATGTCTGCGGTGGACACATCTCTGAATGAAGCTACTGAGGCAGCCATGCCTCTAGTTGAGTGCCTTTAACTGGTCCTGCAAAGGCTTGTCATGCGCTATGTAGCAGTAAACAATACAATTAGCTAACCACTTAGACAAACACTATTTGGAAACAGGAATCCTTCTTCCGGGCAAACAAAACAAACAACTGATCAGTTTTCTGATAGGGCGGGGTGCGATTCAAATAGTACAGAAGCACCTGGTGAACATCCAAAGTATGGAATCTATGATGGCAGATGAGGCCTTGATATTGTGCCAATATCAGAGACCTGGTGGTCTGAAAATCATTCATGGGAGGTAAATGTACCAGGTTAAAGGTTATTCTGGAAGGATAGAGTGGGTAAGAAGGGGGTGCTGTTTATATGTAAGGAAAAGCATAACAGCTAATGAAGAGCAAGTTAATCAATCAATCAAGACTTTATTTATATAGTACCTTTCAAAATCAAGGCGCTGTACACAGCATAAACCACAAATATAATAAAACAAACAACAATATAAATTAGTTAAAACAGTCTGGGAAGGCTAATGAGAATAAATATGTTTTTAACATGGATTTAAAACTACTGACGGTCAGGCATTCTCTTAACCGACGAGGTAAAGAATTCCACAGGGTTGGTGCTGCAAATAAAAAAGCACGAGCTCCAGAGGTTTTAGGCAACCCTGAGAATCTCTAGCAACTCCTTGTCAGCGGATCAGAGAGGGCGATTGGGGAGTAGGGAGTCAGGAGATCTTTCAGGTAGCGGGTCCCTGTTGCGTAGGGCTTTAAAGGTACGCAAGCCTACCTTTGTAGGTGATCCACATTGAACGGCAGCCAGTACAGTCCAGCGCAGCACAGGCATAATGTGGCTGGTCCTTGAAGTACCAGTCAACAGCCTGGCTGCAGTGTTTGCACTAGCTGCAAGCGGGGATATCAACCCCAGACAGCCCTAGGTAGAGGGCATTACAGTAGTCAAGACGGGTGGTAATAAAGGCATGGACCAATGTTGGAAGGTCAGCGGTAGAACCAGGTGTTTCACCCAGGCGATAGTCCTCAGATGGTAAAATGAGGATTTAACCACGGCTGACACCTGAGATTTCAGGGTGGCCGCCATCAAAAATAACGCCCAGGTTGGCACAGACCATCTGAGGTAGTGAGCTGAACACCATCAAGCCTTAGGCCAGACATGCCCAGCCCCCAAACCCGCCCCTAGGCAACCCGGTCTACAACCAACACTTCAGTCTTATCCAGATTCAGTCTCAGCCAACTAGAGCTCATCCAGTTTTTCATCTCAGAGAGGAAGTTATTTAGCACTGAAATCGCATCAACCTGTCCGGGCATAAAGAACATATACAGTTGAGTATCATCTGCATAGCAGTGAAATACATAAGCTGTATCACCGGATGATATCTCCCAATGGCAACATATACACTGCAAACAACATGGTGCCAATATGGAGCCCTGTGGCACCCCGTAGGTCAGAGAAGGGTGTCAGAGGAATAAATTCCACTGATCACCCTCTGAGACCTGCCCGCTTTACTGTTGAGGAGGTAGAATTTATGTGTATTGGTAATAGAAAAGAAGCCAAGGAAGATAGTAAGAATAGAGGTGATATACAGACTGCAAAATCAGATAATGGAAGTAGACATGCAAATAATGCAGGTGATTGATAAAACAGCATTAAAATGGGAGTTCTGTGCTATTAGGATATCTAAATATGCCAGATGTAGATTAGGAAACTCCTAAGGCAATGACTGCAAGGAGCAGAGAGGTTTTAGAGGCACTACAAGGTTCATTCCTACAGCAGATGGTGAAAGAGCCTACAAGGGGGAGAAGATACTTGATTTAGTACTTACAAATGGGATAGTGTGTGATCATAATATAATAACTGGCAAAGAATTTTTCAATGGCGAGACCAGGTTGATATTCACCGTAATAACGAACACGCACTCAGCAAAACAAGAGCTAACGTGAGCTCCACAGCTGCTTTCTGTCATCTGTTGAACTGCCACTACCGACAAGTAAACACTTTCTCCGTGACCTCTCGCTATAATTTTCTTACTCTACCAGCTTCTTAAGCACAAATGGTATATTGCAAGTGAAAAACTTTAAAAATGCACAAAAGTCTAATACAGTAAACAAAAACGGGCACTTTTACCACACTCCTTTCCCCATAGGCAAGACCAGCATGCACAGCAACTCCATCACAACCAACCCCCACCCGGAGCCACAGGAGAAAAAAAAAGAACCAGCAGAAATGGATCTGAAAAGAAAACTGCAAGCAGCAAGTAATTATCAGTTGTTAAACATTTAAAAAGACACCTGTACTCTGGAGGGAAAAATTCCTTACCAGTTTATTATAAAAAAAAGATGGGAAGTGTGTGATATGAGAATTAAATGCACACCGTGGTAGGATGTTTATAAACCCTTTGGTGTGCATTAAATTCTCATATCACACACTTCTCATCCATTATTCTCATATAGTAAGTTTTAAGATTCAAATAGGGAGGATAACAAATAAGACCAATACCAGTGTTTGGGACTTCAGAAGGGCTGATTTTGATAGGTTGAGAAACGCCTTTAAGGAAGAATTAAAGAATAAAGATAATACATCTGAGGTTGAGTTATTGTGGAAAATGTTAAGGGTGCTTTGTTAAAATCTATGGATTTATGTATAACAAAGACGGGGAAAAGGCTACTATGGTTTAAATAGGGTGTGGTTGGGGTAATAAGGATAGAAAAGTAGCATTTAGAAGGTATAATAAATCTCAATATGTCGGAGATAAAATTATATATAAAGAGAAGATGAGAAAGGCAGGAAAACTAATAATGAAAAGCAAAAGCAGAAACAGAGGAACGAATAGCTAAACAAGCACAAAGAGGGATAAGACTTTTTTAGATATGTGAGGGAAAAATAAAAATATGATGGAATTGTCAGACTGAAGGAGAAGGGGATATAAAGGTTGAGAAAGAATTTGATAAGGCAGAGGTACTAACTGAGTATTTTATCTCTGTATTCACAGTTGAGGAAGAAGATAAGGGATGGAGTTAATTAAGAAGGAAGGTAACTTACATAATTTGATCAAAGTCCATTCAGAGAGGATAGGGTAAAGGAAGAACTGGGTAAGTTAAAAGTAAACATGGTAGGCCGGCCCAGTGGTGCAGGAGGGCTGAGGCATGTGCCTTACCTTGTGCCATGCTATTTGACCCGTGTTTGGGAACGAGCACGGGTCGCGGGGTTGGCAGGGAGGAGAGGGACTGTCGTCCGGCTAGACTGCTCTCCTTCTCTGGGAGGATTCCAGTAGTCGGGACAAGGATGTCCAGTAGCGGAGGCTGAGGGATATAGCGCCGCTGCTCTATATAAGGGGCATGATGGGGCAGGCACCAGTGAGGAGACATGTGCAGGCAGCGTGCGTGCTCCTTCCATAGGTGCCAATGCACGCCCCTCGGCAAGCGAAAATGGAGGAGAAAATCTGTCCCGGTTTAGTATTTTTTTTTAAATTCAAGTTTAACATCAATTGGGTACAGTTACAATAAACCAGGTTACAGCACAAATAAAAGAAGAGACATAAATACAATCAAGATCATTCATATTATACATCTGTAAAGCTATATAATTATCTCAAGCATCAATTGTTAGCCAGTGTTAATCTAACATAGTTTTATTTTTTATTTTGTTGTTTACCAGGTATAGCACACCTTCAAGAGGGACCCCCTGCCTCCCATGACCAGACCTCCCACAAGTGGCGGAAGACAACCCCATCTTGGTCAGTATCATCCCCCGCCTCATGAAGGTGAGTCTGGGGTCCCCAGGCAGCCAGGAACGGACTCTGGGCTGCAACTGTGTCCAGACAGATTTGCCACCGTCCATCGGGCGGCAATGTGTTTTCTGATTGATCTCAAATGTCAACCTCGAGCTCTGCAATTTCGTGTCACCTGTATCTAGGTGTGTCTACCAGGTGGTTCCGATTTCAACCAGAGTCGGGTGATCGCTTTATGTTCTGCCGTTAGAAGTATGGCCCAGAGGTACAGAGAGTCCGATCCTTCAGCCCCCAGGAGGCTCACCCAAAACCACATTAGGCTAGGACAGAGGGCGTCCAAAGAAAACAAATCCTCAACGCCTAGATCCCATCTTCCCAGAAGGGCCCAATGTGAGGACACTGCCAGAAAACATGCAAATGGTTCACTGACACCTCCCCACACAACCTCCAGCAGGTCGGCTGTCTCCCTGGGTCTCCTATGTAAGACTGAGTAGGAGAAAGAAACGCATTCCTGACCTTCCAAGCACAATCCTGCCAGTGAGGAGAGGAGGTAGTTTTAGTAACAATATGGAAGACCAAGTCCCAGTTAATTTCACCATGTCTTCCTCCCTTCCCTTGCCAGTTCAGCTTAATTTTCTACAGGATCACGCCTAGAGTAGCCAGAGCCTTGTAGATCGCTAAATCAGCCCTTGTTTATCTGGGAAGACAAGATTGGCCCAAAGGCATTCGAGAAAGGAACAGCCCTTAATGAGTCCTGGTAAGCCTTTTGGCATTTACTGATATGGGACCTAGCTTGTAGGTATCTATACTGGTCGGAGTTCTGCAGACCAATGTGTTTCTAAGGGTATTAAAGTCCTGTATTATGTGGCCTTGGAGAAACTGGTACAGATGGACTAGACCCAACTTCTCCCAAGTGCGAAGATGTGGTCAAGAGAGGCCGGAGAAAATCAGGGTCCCAAGCTAATCTGTAGAAAGGCCAGAGAGAAGTCTTTAACTTGTACTTCTGCCAGATCCTATGGGTGGATACAGTATCTCTGACAGTAGAGAGGAGAAATGGTTGAGCATGGTGAGATTTGGGGTGGACTTAGTCGGGTCCACAAAGTGGGACCATGTTCCTCCTCCTCCCCCTTTTCCCTTCCAATTGGAGGAATATGCTAGAGGTGCCACTGTAAGGCCATTTTCAATTGAGAAGCTAAGTAGTAGTCTTCCAGGATTGGGAGGGATCTACCCTTACTTTTATGAGCCTGAAGGATGCGGATGTTAACTCTAGGCCTCTTATTATTCCAGATAAATTTAAGAGATTAGTTTTGCCAGGCTTTGAAAATGTGATCTATGAATAAAAGTTGGGAGACACTGGAATAAGTATAGGAACCTAGGAAGGATATTCATAGAAATTGTTTGGATTCTTGAGCATGGGAAGGTTTATTAAGGCCCACTTGTCAAGATCTTGCTTTAATTGCTTTTACAAAAGGGGTATAATTTGTTTTGAATAGGTGGGAGTTATGCTTAGTGACCCAAACCCCAGGTACCTTATGTTTTCTGCTGTCCAATTAAGAGGAAGAAGTCTTTGTAGTGTGTCGGAAGGGGAGTAATAAAGACCAAGGACCTCAGTCTTGGTTTTGTTAACAGAGTACCCAGAATGCTTTCCGGAGTCAGAGAGGGCCAACTCACACCTGTGGAACAGACTGTTCAGGATGTGACAGATAAAGCAGAACATCGCCCACATACAGGGATATTTCGATGCTGACCACCCACTTCAATCCCATAAATGGAGTCCGAGGTACGGATGGCCTCAATCAAGGGCTCTGTGTATAAGGAACAGGAGGGGATGGGGGCATCCCTGACGGGTACCTCTGCCCAATCTGAACCTAGGGAAACTCCTGTTTACTCGAATATAAGCCTGTGGGCCAGAGTAAAGTGTCCTGATGGTATCAATAAGGCCCGCGGGAAGCCCATGTGTTCCAAAACTGCAAATAGGAAACTCCATGACACCTTATCAAAGGCCTTTTCAGCATCCAGGCCCATCAGGCAGGTGGGGGAGCGCAGGTGGATAGTGTCAATCACCGCTAGTGTAGAGCTAACATTATCCTAGGCCTGGCGGCCGGAGATAAATCCAATTTGGTCTAGGTTAATTAAGTCAGAAGAAGGGCATTTAGTCTGGAAGCCAAAATTTAAGTGAATATTTTATAGTCTACATTGAGGAGGAGATAAGGCGATAAGATCTGCATCGGGTTGGGTCCTTGTTTTCTTTATGCAAGAGGGATATAGTGGCACATTGCCAAGGGGGGACTGGGTTCCTCTCGCCAGATTTCACAGAACACCTGTGATAACAGGGTGTTGTCTGACCTAAAGGTCTTATAAGATTCGCACTGAAGCCATCAGGACCAGGACATTTCCTGTTCTCAGGTTCTGGATAGTATTTAGGATTTCAGCTGTGTGATTGGCTTAGTTAGTATTTGTTCCTTCTCCCTGAGAGAGTGGGAGAGGTAGGGCCCGAGATACCCTTTTGTCAATAAGGGTCGCCTTCACCTGAGGATTATAGAGTTTGAGTAATAAAGAGACAAAGGCCTCTGTTATTTGTTCCGATTTACTAAGGAGAAGACCAGAAGATGGTGAGACTATTTTAGTAATTGTGCTCTGGCAGCATGCTGCCTAGGAGAAATGCCAGGAGTATGGTACCTCTGGAGCCACCCTCGTAGTATCTCTGTTTCAGGTAAAAGAGACCTCTCGATTTCTTCCTCTGGAGTTTCAGAAGGTCCTTCTTAAGTCCCCTAACTCTAAATCCTCTGAGCCTCCCACTTGATTTTCTGGGAGTCCTCAAGACCCTTAATTTTAGCCAGGTGTTCCTGTTGTTTTTGCGCCTGCGTTTTTTTCTTCTGAGATGCAACAGAAATTAACTTACCCCTGATGGTAGCCTTTAGGTATCCTATAGAATCTGTGGTGTAACTCCTGGTATTGTGTTTGTGGCTATGGTGTCTTAATATATTGTCTGAGTTTATCTACCACTTCTTTGTCCTGTAGGAGTGATGTGTTCAGCCTCCAGTGGGTGTTTCTTTTAGGTAGGGGAGCTCAAGCTCCAAGAAGATGGAGTTATGATCGGACAACGTGGAGATACCTACCCACATTGAAAAGAAATACTGGAGGTCCCTGGTGAATGTGAAGAAGGCATCTAAACGGAAAAATTTTAAATCTGGGTGAAAATAAGTATAGTCCTTAGCCTTAGGTATTTTTCCTCCAAATTTCCACCAGGCCATATTGATGGGAAATTTTCTTAAAAGCTCGAGCTTTCCTAAATTCGGATTAGGGATTGTGAGGTGGTATCTAAGTTCCTGTCAAATATTAGGTTCCAATCACCTCCCATTATGAGGATGAGTTTTGTTTTATCAGCTATAAGTTGGGATAGTGTTGAGTAGAAAGACACAGGGGACCCTGGAGGTGCATAGACATTTACTAAGGTGACCTGCAAATCTTGGACTCTACCCACAACCAGGATATATCTTGCCCTGGGTCTTCAACCACCTCCTCGGACTCAAAAGGGAAAGAAGCAGAAAGTAAATGGACACCTTCTCTTCCTACCAGATTGCAACGAGGAGTGAAACAGGCCAGGGTACCTCCTGGATTTCAGCTTCAAGGCCTCAGATGGGGTTAAGTGCGCTCCTGTAAGAAGTTCACCTCGCACTTTTGCACATTTAAAAATTTCAAGATTTGCTTCCTCTTAATGGGATTAGAACAGCCATTAATGTTATAAGATAAGACTTTTGTGCTTTGATTAGCCATTGGGGATCAGGGGAGATAAATCCTCTGCTAACTGATGCATATAAGAATAGACCAGACTTTGCAGAAACCTCTTAAAGCTATTATTATATATGTACCCATATGTCAGGAATAACCCATAAAACAACAACTGGGAACAAGAAGATATTTGTAACAAAACCAGAAAAGCCCGTGAAGGGCAGAAACTTTGTACACTGGCCGGATCCATAATGGGGCCAGAAGTGTAAAACAGGTGGGGAATACAGGGTTATTAGACCCAGTGCCTCCTCCTCCATGTGAGTGTGGACAGACTTCCAAGGGCTGCTGGTAGATGTTATCCAGCCGTAGGGCAACTGCAAATATGCAAAAGAGGAGGGACCGAGAAACATAGGAGATGGCCTCAAGCTCTTGGGAAAGGTCCCATGGGGCTTGCTCTTTGGTCAGCAGCAATCATATTTTGTGCTGCCCCGTCCCCCAAACCAACCCATGTGAAATTTAAATATAGCCAATCACCAGGAAACAGTTTTGTTGACTGCAAACACTGAAAGATGCCTAAGGGAGCAAATGCCTTAGGTGAAAGCAACACCTTTGAGGACCACTAGAGGGCACATCCTGATCAGTAATCTGCACAAGCTATGGTGGTCATAGACAGCTCCCTCCTGTCTAAGTAAATGGATGGCACTAATGAAATCAAATAATAGTAGCCTATATAAACAAAATTTGTGGCTAACTCAGCCGTGAGTAGTCACCCAGTCCTTATATTTTAGTCCACCTGTGGGAAAAGGAAAGAATTAAGCCACAGTATTAGGTGACGTGGTAACTTTAGATTCAGCTCTTCTCAAATAGGTCGAACAAAAGAACAACAGAGTCCTTAACAAATAACAAAGGTGACCTTAGCATCTGTCCTGAGAAACCCTGATTGTTATCCCGGGAGTAGCCAACCCTCCAAAAGGACCCCTCCACCTGGGAAAGTGTGAACCGCCAGATAGGAGTACGAGGTCTGACGCTTTCTATAGGGAGTGAGGAGGCAGATAGGTGCCTACTTGTACCTAGAAGGAACCTGTAGTTATATTATTAATGGGGCCAAGCCCTAGCAGATCATGAAATAGCCCAGCTGATTTTCACCGCCATGGTAGGCCAGGAAAGACCACCAGCAGAAGAGGAAGGGCAGGAGAGGAATCACTGGCAAATCTCTAATGAACACCTCTTCTCAGTGCGGCACTAACCGGGAAGACGCCTGCCCCCCACCCCGAGTGTCACTCCAATATAGGTCAGGCTCATCAAAATAAGATGGATCAAAGTTGTACCTACAGGGCACCGATAAGAAAACTGGTGCTCGCCATCTAGTTGGAATGAGCTGGCAGAACTACCCTGCAGACCAATGCACTGACCTGGGAAGAGTAAGGCCTCATTGAGGAGGAAACAGGAGGTGAAGGGAGGAGCATCCCAAAGAGCAAATAGGTCCTATAAAGGATGGGTTTCACAGCAACTTTGGTCAGGTTTCCATCCCAGGTTGAGGATCATCATTTTAGATGGTCCCTCGGCCTCATCTTGTAAGTGCATGGCCTTCTTGTTCATCATGGCTGAATCGGCGAACGTCGGAGAAGAGTTAAGACATCCGCGTGGAGGTTCATCTGAGGAGTCTTCTGGGAGGGTCCAGGTCAAGAGGTTCCTTCCAGCAATAGACTAGGCAGATGCAGTAAGTCTCTTTCTAACTTCTTGGAGAGGGAGGTGTGGCAATTCCTAAGGTCTCAAGGTATGAGGAAGCTGCTAATAAATCTTGAAAGATTTTGGGCCCATTCTCTGTGAAGACCTTAGAGACTTCACGGGTGCAGAATTTGGGCTTTGAGGTTTTTCACCGGAGTTGTTTTAGAATTGGCCACAAAGTTCTCCTGGCATCCTGCACTGCCGTGTGTGGTCATTGTCAATGGTGATTCGATGACCGGAAAATGTTAGGGTACCTGCTGCCAGCCTTTCTGTAATAGCTCTTCCTTGGCTCATATAAGGTTAGTTTGGCAATAATGGAACGGGTCTCGTGATCCGCATTTCGGGGCCTGGGTCCGAGGGACCTATGCACATGGTCCATAGTCAGATCAAAACTGAGGGAAGATCAAGGGGGTCACGGGGAAATTCTTGCAGGAAACCGATGATGTTCGGATACTTGTCTTCTGAACCCTCGGAACCCCATAGATCCTTATGTTCTGTCTCCTGCTTCTACCTTCCAGGTCATCCAGGCGATGAGTGAGTTTCGCGATTTCTAGCAAGAAGGTATAAGAGCAACCTGTCTTGCCTGTCGGACTGCTTGGAGATTTGAGATGCACACAGCTCTAATTGCTCAGTTTTATGTCTGATGTTGTTAATATCAGATTTAAGATCGGTCAAAGTCTGCTTGTTCTTAGAAACTGTGTGAGCCATTTGCCGGATTGTTGTAATGAGGTCGGAGTGGGTTTCTTCGCCATGCGGCCAGGTTGCAGTAGGTCAGTCCGATGCTTCCTGGGCTTCAAGCTTCCACCCTCTCATTCTGGATCAGATCTTTTAATTTTGTGACGGAGTAGACAGGAGTTTCCGGTTTGTTTCTCTTCTGTTTTGCAGGTGAAGACATCCTGGAATTAGGTGATTCAATCGATTACTGTTGGCTGGGGAGCGGAGCACTAAGGCTAGGCACCCATTCGCTCACTGACGTCACCGGAAGTCGTCCCGGTCGAGTACTGACGAGCCGTCCATCCACCAGGAGGCCCGACCTCGAATGGCGCTCCCCACACTGGATCCTGTGAGAAGGTGAGTTGAGCCGAGCCGGGTAGGGGCTCCTCTGCCCAGCCACAGGGGTAATCTATGGGGTGAGGGGTAGTGGCCGGTCTTGGGTTATGGGGCTGGATGGGTGGATGAGGATGGTAGCTGACTGGGGACCAAGGAGTAGAAACAATGGAAGAAAAAAAAAAGTACACAAGGTGATGGGACCAGATGGATTACATCCTAGGATTCTGAAGGAATTAAAGGAGGGACTTGCAAAACCACTGGATGACATTATTTCAGATATCGCTGTATACAGGAGTGGTTCCAAAGACTGGGAAATGGTTGATGTGGTGCCAATACATAAGGGGGTGATGTAGAGAAGAAGCAGGGAATTATAGACCAGTTAGCCTCACTTCAGTGGTGGGTAAGGTAACGGAGGTGTTGATAAAGGAAAGAGTTGTAAATTACTTGGTAGAAAACAAACTACCAGATGATTAACAGCATGGATTCACTAGTGGAAGATCTTGGCAGACAAACCTGATTTGAGTTTTTGATGGGGTAACAAGGATAATTGATCAGGAGGTGCAGTAGATATGGCTTATCTGGATTTTAGTAAAGCCTTTGATTCTGTTCCTCATCATAGGCTGGTAAACAAAACAGAAAGTTTAGGAACTGACCAGAAAGTCACTAGATGGGTGGAAAACTGGCTGAAGAATAGAAGGCAAAGGATGATAGTAAATGGGGTACATTCAAGAGAAAGGAGGGTGACGAGCAGTGTCACACAGGGTCAGTTTTGGGGCCAACTTTTTTATATATATATATATATATATATATATATAGGAAATTCCCTCATGGGTCTCCTGGGGGCTCCCTTTCCCTTTCCTCCTGATGGTCCGCCCGACCTTAGGCATGCTGCCGCCCAGAGTTCTGACCTTAATTGGCTCTAACCAATCACCTCTTATAAGGATTTTGGGGTTAGCGTAGCTGAGGCCGCTAATTTAGGGGCCTTTTCACAGAACCTCGATCCTATAGCACTTTTGCACATTGGTACAGTTTATTTGTGTTTAATATAAGAATTGTTTCTGGGGCAGGGGTTGGATAGGTTTGGTTATCTAGTCCTCGTTAACTTCTACTTACACTAGAGTTACTTAGATACATAGGATATAAGCGTATACATTGCTTATATTCGGTTATAAGCTCTGTGTTGTATTCCTTTATTGCAGCTTCCGATCAAGATATGAATACTCATTACTCCACTGGTACTTGTCTCCCTTCTCATCAGGCAGCATAGGTGGTTTCACTTTTGATTTTTTTTTTTTTTCAAAATATGCCTAGCAAGGTGATTTACTACTTAGACACCTGGCTACAGTCCTCGGGTAAGTACGCTGCATATATCTTAAGTCAGTATATGTCCCCCACAGTCATAGCTAGTCCTATTAGTTCTCCCACTGTTTTGGTATCCTGGAACGTTAACGTTTAAACCACCCTGTTAAGCGGAATAAAGTGCTTCAGTATTTGCGTTCCTATGCTCAGATATTGCCCTACTTCAGGAAACCCACCTTCTGAAAAAGGCAGTCGCATGGATGAAGAAATCATGGGGTGGGCGGTCTTAGCTAGTTCGCCCCTCCAAGACAAGAGGAGTAGCTATTCTGGTCCGCCGCTTCCTCATGGATCTTGGAGGAATCCAAACACGTACTCGCAGGGCAGATGGGTGGTTACTAAGCTATGTTCCCCAGAAGGAATCTGATTCTCTGTAATCTGTATGCTCCCAATGTCGATCATGCAGAGTTTTTCCTTGATCAGTCAGGCCATCTCTTCCCTTACCCAGGATGATGGGGCAATCCCTATTATAATAGGAGGAGATTTCAATATGGTGGCGGATGTGTTTGTGGATATGTCCAACCCTACCCCTCAGGCCAGATCCAAGGCCAATTTGGCTCTCCAGGAAATGCAGCAGGAATGGGGTTTAACGGACGGTGGCGAGGGACAATCCGCTGAGGGGACTATACATTTTATTCATCAGTACACTCTACACACAGTCGATAGATTACTTTCTAACTAATGCGTAGCAGCTCAGAACACTCAATGCTAAAATTGGGAATATTATCATTTCAAATCATGCTCCAGTGTCAATATCCTATATGGGGTCAGCCTAAAATGGACACTCGTTGAGGTGTAATCCTTTACTACTTAAAGACCCGAATTTCTTAAATGATTTCTCAGGCTGTGAAGGAATATTTTGCTCTCAATACCCAATGTGGTGTCTCCCAAGGTATAGTATGGGAAGCCTTCAAGGTGGTGATCAGAGGCTGCATCATTGCTTTCTCGGCTGACAAAAACAAAGCACGGAAAGCCAATTTGGCCCAATGGCAGGCAGAGCTAGCAACCTTGGAGTCCCGCTTGTAGCTTCCCCTACCCATCAGCGAGATAAGTCTCTAATTCGCACATTGTGGGCCTTAAGTACCAAATCAATGCCACCTTACACCAAAGGCGGAGTGGGTCTTAATGAGATCCAAGCATGCATACTGGGAGGGGGGTGAAAAGTGGCAGATTGCTAGCTTTTAGGCTGAAGCAACAAGCTTCATCTCATATCCAGGTCCTTCGCACTGCATCTGGTAAGACTGCCCATACATCTCAAGATATTAATGACACCATGAAGGTATTTTATCAAAATTTATATAGATCGCAGGCTGGTCTTTCAGCTCAACAATTGGAGCAAGAGATAGATCAGTTTTTCCAGAGATTCATCAGACCTGAAATTACCCCATTGCAAAGGACCACCTTGGACGCCTGATCAACCCCTGTGGAACTACGGCAAGCCCTATTCCGTATGGCTAAAGACAAATCTCCTGGCCCAGATGGGATGACTGGCCGAGTTGTACCAAGCACTGGTGGAGGATATCTCACAACCCTACTCCTTGCCCTGCATGAAGCCCATACAGCTGGCTCATTCCCCATCTATGAGAGAGGCCTCATTATTCTCTTACCAAAAAGTCTAATGACCCTATAGACTGTGCCAATTATTGCCCAATCTAGCTCACTTCCAGTTGATACTAAAATCTTGGCCAAAATTCTAGCCATGTGGATGCAGGAGGTGCTACCCTCAATTATCCACCCAGCACAGGTGGGCTTTATGCAGGGCAAATCTGGCTCAGATAACACCAGGCTCCTCCTTAATTTAAAATGGATAGCTTCTCACTCTCCGAACCCATGGCTGCCTTGGCAATTGATTTTACTAAAGCCTTCGACTCTGTTGAATGGCATTACCTGCACCAGGTGCTAACGGCAGTATGGTTTCGCCTGGTGTTTTGTCAGTGGGTGGCTACACATATGGATCCCCAATGGCTAGAGTTCTGAATAACATCACTATTTCTGCACCGTTTCCTCACATAGGGGCACCAGGCAGGATGCCCCTTTCCTCTCTGTTATTTTTGGTGGCCTTAGACCCTCTCATACAGGCCTTTATTGCCTCGCCTGATAGCTCAGGTATTACATTTGCTGGGAAATCTTACCTTGTAGCAGTGTATGCTGACGACCTGCTCCTGACCCTCTCCCATCCGGAAGAGGCCTTACGGCTTGTTCTACCCCTACTGCAGACATTCTCATCTTTCTCGGGTCTCTGCGCTAATCAGAAAAAGACACTTCTGGCCCCTCTCAATACAATATGTAACAAACGGTGTCTACAGGGACTGACCTAGTCTGGGCTAGTCAGAGGTTTTCGTACCTGGGCATAACAGTACCGGCTAAATGGGCGTAATCTCAAAAGGACTAATTTCGCATCACTGCTGTCTCATCTGTCAGCAGAGATAGATAGATGGAAAAGACGTCAACTATCCCTACCTGGGAGGGTTGCAACAAGGGTTGCGACTATCCGCATGCTTCTGCTGCCCCGAGTTATGTACTTGTTTAAGAATCTTCCAATACGCCTTTCCCTAAGCTCTTTGCCTCCATGGAAAACCAGGTATCTTGTTTTATGGGAGGGTAAATCTCCCAGACGGAGCAAGCAAAATTTAAGAGTGCACTGGTCCACAGGGGTCTAGGATCCTCTGGCTTCAAAGATATCACCTATCCTGCACAGCTGCCGCTGCTACTAAGTGGTTTGTCCCTAGCTTGTTATCCTCTCCTCTTTGGGTGCAACTGGAAGCGGACTTAGTGGCAAACACCAAGCTGCACCAGTTTCTTCACCCCAAGACCTATTCCCAGTGTACTTTGGCACCTTTAGTAGTGAGACTAACGAGCCTGGCATTTACTCATGTCCTGCTCCCATACACCCAGGGAGGCCCAGGCTCCCCTTGGCTTTATAACCAGCTATGGCATAATAAGGCTCTAGCAATTGAGGATACCCTCTTCACTGTCCTACATGGGAGGCTCAGGGAATCAGTTATATACAGGATTTGTGTTTATCTGGCTCTCAATTTTGATGTCCTTTGCTCAACTGCAGCAGAAATTCCATATCCCAGGTAGTGATTTTGGAGATTTCTTCAAATACGCAGTGCTATACAGGCTCGCAAGCCTGTAGGGACATTGATCCGGCGGGAATGGCTGGCCCACAGGCATGAAACCCTCTACCGGGGTCTTATTGGGCACTTTTACAAGACTTAGTGGATGCGAGGCAGACCCCTCCAATGGGTGCAGGTTGAAATGGGCATCTATCTTGAATACCCATATTTCTCTGGACTCCTGAACCGCTACCTTTGGGACTGCCATTACATGTATGCAGATACTAAAAGCCGCTCATACAGCTTAAAATATTGTTGTTCTGGTATCGAATGCCACCATCCTTACACTCCCATGGCCTATTGCAACACTCTAATTGTTGGCAGTGTCACCATTCTGGAGGTCACCTACTTCACATTCTCTGGACATGCCCTCTGCTCTCACCTTTCTGGTCGCTCATCGCCCAGGATTGTTCTACGATTTTTGGAACTCAGATACCTTTATCTGACCCCAAGCTTCTACTAGGGATACCTCATCCCTAACTGCCTTATCTTGGTCTAAGAGACAATGGGTCACACTTGCTCTTCTGGAAGCAAAGCGACTGATACTTATGCACTGGTGCCAACCAGTTTCACCACCCTCGTATTAGCTGGCATGCTGCACTTACAGATTATCTATATTAGATCATTTGTCCTGTATTCAAGTAGGTTGTATGGACAAATACAATGCCAGATGGGAAGCTTACCTTCACTCATTTCTTTGTAGAATTCATTTCTCACTGTAATCCTCCTCTATAACCTGTCTGCTACTTTACGGTTATGTCTAGTAATTCCACCTTTAGAATGTTTAGTATTTGAGGTCTTTAGTTGGCCTCTGATGATCATTGCATATTGTATGCTATGGAAAATATACTGCATTATTCTTATAATGTTTGTGCTTATTTAGAGCTTGAGCTTTAGAGCCACATGCTGTACATAAGAACATATACATAAATAGATTAAAACAACATTAAAATATATCAGCTATATTTAAATAAAGGCTGAACTAAATAAATATGTTTTTAAACCAATTTTAAAACTATCAATGGTTGGGCATTCTCTTGATATGTATGTATGTTTGGAAAATTAATAAATATTTTCTAAGATAAAAAATACATATGTATAGGAGACATAAAGGAATAGGAGGGATGACGTGCCTTTTGCAGATGATGCAAAATTATGTAATAGGGTTGATACTGAGGGAGGGGTGGAGGCTATGAGAGGTGATTTGAATACTTTGGAACAGTGGAGTGAAACTTGGCAACTGAAGCTCAATGTGAGAAAGTGTAAGATTATGCACTTGGGATGGAATAATAAAAAGCAAATTATCCTCTAGGTGCTGAACAGTTAAAAATAACAGGTCAAAAAAGAGACCTTGGGGTTATAATCTCAGATGATCTGAAGGTGG
Source organism: Neoceratodus forsteri (assembly GCA_016271365.2). Lineage (NCBI taxonomy): Eukaryota > Metazoa > Chordata > Ceratodontiformes > Ceratodontidae > Neoceratodus > Neoceratodus forsteri. The sequence continues at coordinate 260,386,048 of CM057452.1, read as the reverse complement.
AGACCAACGTAAAGCTGCAGGTAAAGTAAACAGGATGCTGGCTTGTATTGGTAAGGGAATCACAAGTAGGAAAGGGAGGTATTGATTCCACTATATAAAGACAATGGTCAAACCGCATTTGGAGTATGGTGTCCAGTTTCTGAGAATTAATTTAAAGAAGGATATTGATGGTCTAGACAGAGTTCAGAGGAGGGCAAAAAAAATGGTTCAGGGAATGAAGAATAAGTCATATGAATCTAGAACGGAAGAGTTAAATTTGTACCCTTTGGAGAGTAGAAGGGAGAGAGATATGACCAAGACATTTAAGTACATCAAGGGGATAAACAGGGTAGAGATGGTAGTATATTCAAAAGGAAATGAAGTTAAAACAAGGGGTCATAACTTGAGACTAGAAGGAGGTAGATTCAAAAGTGATGTGGGAAATATTTCTTCACAGAGAAGGTGCTGGAGCCATGGTATATTTTATCTGAGGAGGTGGTGAGTACTGAAACTGTAGAAGGTTTTAAGAAAGCCTGGGAAAGATATAAAGGGTTGGGGATGGGAAGCAAAATATTTCTGATAAAGGGAAACAGGTAAGAGGAGGGAGGATGAGGGCAGACTGGATGGACCAGGATAGTTCTTTTCTGCAGTCACAATACTATGAAATTATGAAGCAGAGCCTCCCGATTAGAATACTTAGGAAAATTCAAAGAATAGTTGAAAGACTGGTGTGGAGCTCAGGGTTTTGGCTTCAGTGGGGACTGGAGGTCCACCTGGAGGATACATGCCTACACTGGCACGACAGTCTGCATCTGTCCGGAGGGAAACCAGGATCCTAAGTGATAGGTTGAAATGCTTCCTTGGCAAACATTTAAACTCAACCAAGGGGAGGCACTGAAAAGGAGCAGAAATTCCCAGCCTCCCCCACAAAACAGGCTAGTTAGCGAGGTAAACACCAAGGTAGAGAAGCCAACAGGGAGCAGGACAGGGGTAAATGGAAACATAGAAACATAGAAGTTGATGGCAGATAAGGACCGCAAGGCCCATCCAGTCTGCCCATTTCTTTTCTACCTTATAAATGTGCCATCGGCCTTTGCTCTGTCATGACCTATCTATTCATAGTCATTTGTATTGCTCCCTTATGCCTATCCCATGCCTGTTTGAAACCCTGCACTGTATTCATAGCCACCACTTCTTGTGGTAAGCCATTCCATGCATCCACCACCCTTTCTGTGAAAATAATTTCACATTCCCCTTAATCGGCCTCCCTCTAATCTCATGCTGTGTCCTCTTGTCCTGCTATTTTCTTATATTTAAACATGTTAGACTCTTTCACCTTGTTTATGCCCTTAAGGTGTTTGAATGCCTCGATCATATCACCTCTCCTCCTTTGCTCAAGGGTATACATATTGAGCTCCGTTAATCTGTCCCTCATATGTCTTCTGATGCAGTCCCTGCACCATTTAGTTGCCCTCTCTGGACTGCCTCAATCTAGTTAATGTCCTTGTGAAGGTGTGGCCTCCAGTACTGCACGCAGTACTCCAGATGGGAGCCTAACCAGTGTCTTGTACAGAGGGATTATTACCTCCTCTTACGACTTGTGATACCTACTAATACACCCTAACACCCCTAGTCTTACCTACTGCTTTAGAGGTCTGCTTGGATGATTTTAGGTCATCAGTGATGATGATGCCCAAGTCTCTTTCTTCCTTTGTGACTGCTAGCAACTCCCTCCCAGCCAATAAGTGGCTTCAGGGTTTCTCTTCCCTATGTGCATGATTTTGCACTTCTTTGCATTAAATCCAGTTGCCACTCTTCTGACCATTCTGCTAGTTTATCCAGATCTCTTCTCATTCTGCCCACCCCATCTGGCTCATCTACTCTGTTGCAGATCTTGGTGTCATCTGCAAACAGACAAGCCTACCTCTAGTCCATCTGCAAGGTCACTAATGAAGATGTTGAATAGGACTGGCCCCAGGACTGATCCCTGAGGTACCCCACTTGTGACTTGCATTTCTTCTGACTGTATACCATTTACCACCACTCTCTGTTTTCTGCCAGTCAACCAGTTTGCCACCCAGTTGACCAACTTCTGACCCACCCGAGCCTACCCAGCTTATTTATCAATTCTATGTGGAACAGTGTCAAAAGTTTGCTGAAGTCAAGGTAGGCGACATCAACTGCTCCCCTTAGTCCACCACTTCTGGTTACCCAGTCAAAGAAATCTATGAGATTAGTTTGACAGGACCTTCCTTTGTAAACCCATGCTGTCTTGGATCCTGTGCCCCTATGGATTCCAGGTGTTGCACTATCCTTTCCTTAAGGAGTGCCTCCATAATCTTGCCCACTACTGAGGTAAGACTGACTGGTCTGTAGTTCCCCGCCTCCTCCCTGCTACCACTCTTGTGGAGCGGGATCACATGAGCCCTTCTCCAGTCTTCTGGGACCTCTCCTGTGCTCAGAGACTCACTAAACAATTCTGCTAATGGCTCTGCTAGTTCCTCCTTTAGCTCCTTAAGTACCCTGGGATGTATGCCATCAGGTCCCATTGCCTTATCCACTCTGAGCTTAGCAAGCTCTTGTAGGACCCTTTCTTTTGTGAAGGGAAGGAAGGGAAGGAAGCAAAGGCAGGGACAGGGATGGGGCTAAAAGGTGTAAGGCCATCAAAAACTGGAGGGTGATGAGTACCAATGCCCACAACCTGGTAACAAGCTCCCTGAACTAGTGGTCTTGAGGAAGAGGGATGCCTGAATATCGTGGCAGTTACAGAAACATGGCACAGAGAACCATGACTGGGATGTCAACATACCAGGGTAAACAATCTACAAGAGGAACAGGGAGGGTAAAAGAGGAGGAGGAGGAGTAGCTCTCATGTATGGGAAGGGATCAAAGCAATGGAACTAAAGGGTAAACAGGAGGAGAGGAGGCACTGTGGGTCACCCTGGAGACAGGAAATGGCACCACAATCCGCATAGGGTTTTATACAGACCCCATCTCAGGGGAGGCAATGGACAAGGAAATGATAGAAGGCATCCTTATAATGGCAGAAAAAGGGATATATTGTTGATGGGGGACCTGAATATGCCAGATGTTAACTGGATCACCTTTGCTGCAGCAACATCCAAGAGCAGGGTAATTCTCAATGCCCTACAGGGGAATGCCTTAGACAGCAAGTGTTGGAACCCACTCAGGAGGGAGCAATCTTAGACCTGGTACTCTCAAATAGGGATGGAGGGAAGATCTTGGATTCAGAAGTGGGTAGCCATCTGGGAGCAGCGACCACCAAACAGTGTGGTTATCGATAAACACAGCTGTAGAGTCAAGCCATACAAAAGCAAGAGTACTGGACTTTAGGAGGGCTGACTTTGGGAAAATTAGAAAGTGCCCGGAAAAGCACTAGCAAACAGGCAAAATGGAGGGTGGTGGAACAATGGTGAAAAATCAAAACAGCCATCACAGAGGCAACAAGCCTTTGTGTGAAGCAAATCAACAAAACAAAACTAAGGAAAAACCTATGGTTCTCAAAAGAGATGGGGGAAGGTTGGGGAGAAAAAGGTAGCATTCAGGAAGTACAAGGAAACATAGAACTGAGCAGGATAGAGAATTGTACCAGTTAAAGAAGAAGGAAGTAAGGAAGGTAATCAGAATAGCAAAGGCCCAAACTGAGGAAAAGATAGCCAACTCTGTTAAGAAGGGGATAAAACCTTTATAGGTATATTAGGAAGCAAAGAAAGTCCAAGAGAGGGATAGTGAAGCTTAATAAAGGGAAGGAAGGGTGGGTAGAGGGTGACAATGAAAAGCAGGGATACTGAACATATACTTCTGCTCAGTATTCACAAAAGAAGAGGAGGAAGTACCTAAGCCAAATAATAGAAGTACTCTGGATAGGGGGTCGATATTAGTCCATTCACAAAGAAAGGGTCCTGAAAGAACTCCTAAAACTGAAGGTGGACAAAGCAATGGGGCCTGATGGGATCAATTCTCGAATTCTAAAATAACTAAGGTGAGAACTAGTGACACCACTGACTATTCCATTTTAACAAATCATGGGAGGATGGTGTGGTACCTAAGGACTGGAGGAGGACGGATGTGATTCCACTTCACAAAAGTGGGAGCAAGACAGAAGGCAGGAAACTACAGACCTGTTAGTTTGACCCTCAGTGGTAGGGAAAATGATGTAATCACTTCTGAAGGAAAGAAGTGTTATACCTAGAGGCCAGTGGGGCACAGGACCCAAGACAGCATGGATTCACAGGGAAGGTCATGTCAGATGACTCTAATTGATTGTTTTGACCGGGTGACCAAAGTAGTAGTCCAGGGAGGGGCTGTGGACATAGCCTACCTAGACTTTAGCGAGGCATCTGACACAGTCCACACAAAGATTAATAAACAAGTTAGCCAGCCTGGGGTGGGTCCCAGGGTTGTAGCCTGGGCAAAACATTGGCTGGACAACAGGACTAAGAGGGTAATAGTAAATGAAGTCCACTCCAAAGAAAGGGGGTTACTAGTGTGGTACTGCAGGGTTCAGTACTGGGACCGGTCCTCTTTAATGTATTTATATGGAAGGAAAGTATGCCTCTTTGCAGATAACACAAAGATCTGCAACAGGTTGATACACAAGGGGGCTGGAAAGGATGAGAACGGACTTGGCAAGGTTGGAGGAATGGTCAAAAGTAAAGCAGCTTGGATTCAATGCAAAGAAGTGCAAGTAATGCACCTGGGAAACAAAACCCAGGGAAGAGTACACAATGGGTGGGGGGGATGCTGACAACAAAATGGAAAGGAACCGGGGTAGTTATACCAGATGACTTAAAGGTGGGCAAGCAATGTGAAAAGGCAGTAAAGAGGGCTAGAGGGATACTGGGATGTATAGGAGAGACATCACCAGTAGAAAACAGGCAGTTGTTATCCCTCTGTACAGACAGTTGGTGAGACCCCATCTGCAGTACTGTGTGCCGCTTCTGGAGACCCCATCTCTGCAAGGACCTAGACAGGATGGAGGAAGTCCAGAGGAGGGTAGCTAAAATGGTGCAGGGTCTGCACCAGAAGCCATCTGAAAAGAGACTACAGGAGCTTAATATGTATACCACCCGGGAAGGGAGGAAGGGGGACATGACAGAAACATTTAAGTACCTCAAGGGAATCAACAAAGTCCAAGAGGGTTGCAGCTTTCAGAAAAGAGATATGCAAGAACAAGGGTGCACAATTTGAAGATAGAGGGGACAGCTCAGAGGTAATGTGAGGATGTATTTTTTCACGGAGAGGGCTGTGAATGCATGGAACAGCCTTCCTGAGGGAGGTCGTGGGGTCAAAAACAGTAGGGAATTCAAGAATACATGGGACTGACATAAAGCAATTTTAGTGGAGGTACATAGGATGTAGGCTGCTTGGTTAACTAGGATCCGCAGCTTAACCAATAGGTAGGAAATGGGCAGACTGGGTGGTCAAGTGGTCCTTATCTGCCGCCAAAGTCTGTTTGTATGAAAATAAACAGGCAGGTCGATGATCTGATTTAACAAACTCAGACACCACCACAGGCAGAAACTTAGGATATGTACACAAAGACACCCTATCTTTGTGGAAACCAAATAAGGCTCTTTACACATCAGAGCCTGAAGCACAGAAATCCTCTGAGCAGAAGTAACAGCAACTCAAAAACAACGCTCTTCGATAGAAAGCGAGTTCGCAGCTTTGGCTGGCTCACAGGAGGCAAAGTGAGTGTTCACAAGAAAAAAGATCCCAGTGGGACAGGATCCCCAATGGGAGGTTTCAAAATGCAAATACCCGCAAGAAAGTTCCATCTGGGCAATAGCCTTGCCCTCAATAAGTGCATGGTACACAGAGGTGGTGGAAAGGTGCACCCTAAGTGATAAGTATCACTGGCCTGAGTCCGATAAGGACAGAAAGTACTCCAGAATGAGGTTCACCGGACAGGAGAAGGGATCCAAGTGCAGGCGCTGGCTCGGATAGAGAAGAGCTTCCATTTCATAGTGTAGGTAGCTCATGGAAGGTTTCCTGGTGGCCAACAGGACATTTGCCACCCAGGAAGAAACTCAAGCAGGCGATAGCTGTCTGCAGGAGCCACGCATGAAGATGCAGTGACTTGAGGTCTGATGGATCAGGAGTGCCCTGCTCCTGGGAGGTAAGTCGAGCACAGGGGCAAGGGAACTGGAGGCTCCACTGCCAGTTGCTGCAGTAGGGGAAACCATATCTGATGCAGCCAGTAGGGCACTCGGAGGATCATCTCCACCCCTTCTGACTGAAGCTTGAGGAGTACCCTCTGTAGAAGTGGAAAGGAAGGGAAGGCATACAGGAACATCAGCGTACCAGAAAACACCAGGCCCTGGACTGAGTGAGCAGACACTGGACAGTTTTGCTCTCAGATGGGGGACGCAAAAAGGTCCAACTCTGGAGAACCCCATCTGCCAAATAGGTCCTCGACCAGGAGGATAGCATCTCCTCCATGGGCCCTAGACTTGACCTGCTTAGGCTGTCGACCAGGACATTTTGGACGCCTGGAACATGTATGGCAGATAGTTCCGACTGTGCCTTATGTCCCAATACCAGACCCTCTTGGCCTCTCTGCAAAGGGGGTAGGAGTGTGCCTCCCCTACCTGTTGATGTAGTGGACTACAGACATATTGCCTCTCTGTATCAGGAATGGGCCCTGAACAAGGTGGATCTGGAAGGCCTGCATAACATAAAGAACTGCCTGCTTCTCCAGCACATTGATGTGAAGATGCTGCTAAGACTAGAACCAAACCCCCACTCCCAAGTCTGACAGTCAGCCAGAAGGCACCTCAGCCTAGGCCTGAGGTGTCCATGGTGAGGATCTGCTGTGGGGATACTGCTAGAGAGGAACTCCTTGAGGAGACAGAAGGGGTTCTGTCACCACTCCAGGTCTCTTCACAGATTGGAAAGTAGCACAGGCTGATCCAACTGTTGGTGCGTTGGTCCCACTGAACGAGGATCCATTGAGGGACTCTCATATGCAAGTCGGCTAGGGACCTGTAGCTATAGCTGCTGAAGGAAAGACCTGGCTAGAACCTGATGAGAGGAGGATACCAACTGGGTTTGCGCTATCAGGCGTTTGCTCTGTCCTGTGACAGGAAGTCTCTGCCCTGGGACGAGTCTGGGACCGCCCCTATATACTGGAGATGCTGGCTCGCGAGAGTCAAGACTTGGCAGGTTGAGAGTAATCCCCAGGACTTGGAATAATCAAAGGTGGACTTGGGGTCCGAATTAACTGAGCTCTGGAGGCGCTGTCACCAGCCAATCTGCCACATAGGGAAGACATAAAAGCCCCGTCTCCGAAGGACTGCAGCTACCACAGCTAGGTACTTGTTGAAGACTTAAGGAGCCAAGAAAAGGCCAAAAGGAGGGCCTGAACTGAAAGTGCTCCCCGAAAGCAAAAACAGATTAACAGGCACAGTGGGAGGGAAGCAGGATATGGAGCTAGGCATCCTGCATGTCCAGTGAACATAGCCAGTCCCCTGGTGAAGGAGGGCAGAAGCCCTTGCAGAGTGACCATCCTGAAGTGCTTGTACTATATGTAGAGGTTCCGTGGCTGAGATCCGACTGGTCTCAAGTCCCTGTCTTCCTGAGGACTAGAAAGAAGTGGGAATAGAATCTCTTTCCTCTTTGAGCCAGAAGAACTGGCTCTATCGCCTCTTCGGCGCAGGAGCACCCAAATCTCCTCCTGGATGATGGCCATGTGGGCCTGAGGGTAATGGGAGCAACGGAGGGCCTTCTGGGGAATTCTAGAAATTGGTGGGACCCCTTTGATGATCTGGAGCACCCACTCAGTCTGAAGTCATGGTGCATCACCCTCTAGGTATAGGGAAAAGCAACCCCTACTGCCTCCCCAAGGCCTCTGGGGGGGTTGGGCAAGGAGTCAGGCTGTGTAACCAGGGGTGGGCAGAGCAGCTGGGGACGCTCTGGGGGCCCTAGGGTGAAAACTCCAGCTTGCTGGGTAGAAGCCGTGTGCCTGAATGCGCCTTTTGGATGCTGGTCCTTGGACTGTTGTCTGGGGCGCCAGAGAAAGGATTGATGTTGGGAGGACCTGGGTTGTGAACGATACATGGAATCTACAGACCTTAAGGCCTTACCCAACTCATGGAGGAGGGAGAGGACATCCTGGGCATTTCCTCCAAACAGGACGGAACCCCAAAATAGGGCATCTAGGATTTTAGCCTGAAAATTAGGGGCAAACCCTGACACCCAGAGCCAGGACTGATGATGGATGCAGACCTGCTGCATGCCCGACTGCATCAATGGTGTCATAGGCCACTGTAAACACATTGAAGCCCATGTCTGAGACAGACTTAAGGAGCTGGTCCAGTTAAATCCTTGGGAAGGGTTTGCACCAGGTCCCCGGCCTGGTCCCATAGGGCATTTTGGTATCGCACATATGGGCCAGGTAATTTGAGCCTGATGGCCAGAGTGGCAGAAGCATAGACCCGCTTGCCAAACTGTTCAATTTGGTGAGATTCCTTGTCAGGATTGTGGGTGCTGAGGTGCCTGTGTTTCTTGGTGCAATCATGGGCCGTGTTCATGACCACAGAGTCCACCTCTGGCTATTTGCCTAAGTAGGGTTTACCCACAGGCACATGATAAAGGTGGTCGGCCTTCTTGACCAAGGAAGGGGTGGATGAAGGATGCTTCCAGATCACCATAGTGATGTCCTCATATGAGTCGATGAGGGAGGCACTACCAGAGGGAGGGTCTCCTTTCTGCAAGGTAGATAGCCAGGCAGTGGCGTTCAGGATCTAGCTCTTCTGTTTCCCCACGCCATCAGGGACTGTATGTGCCACATCATGTCCAAAAAGGAAAGCTCATCTCATGGAGGCCTGGCAGTCTCCTTTGGGGGGCTCAGTGTCATGAGAAGTGCCCTGAATCCTCTGAAGCTTCCGAAAAGGAAGAAGAGGAATCCTTCCTGGATGGGTCACTCTTTGGGGAACGGTCGGCAGGTGACGCTCCTCCTACATCGATCTTTGCAACCAATAGAAGACCCGGAGACCAGGAATGGCTAGGTCCTGCCCGTCAGTGTCCTGAGAAGGATGGTCCCGAGGAGGTGGAGGAATAGCAGGCCTCTAGGGATATCCTTATCTTTCAGAAAAGCCCATCAGGCTGAGAACAGAGCATTATAATCCACTGCAGGAGGTGGATTATATGGTGGTAAGGATACTGAGGAGGGTGGGTACAGAGGTATCAGTAGACAGCAGGTGTAGTGTACCCCGTGTCTGAGGTGTCGGTACACTGGTGTCGGACCCTGAGGCATCAGGCGCCGGCTGGGGATTTCAAGGATCAACTGGAGTGGGTTGTGGCACAGGCTGAGGCGGAGGTGATGACAGCTGAGGCATCACTGGTGCAGGCGATGGCAGAGCAATCATCAGTCTTACAGGTCATGGCTGGACGCCCTGGTGAAACAGCCAATGTAGGCCACAAAGAGAATCGGGCACCTGTGGAGGGGAGTTCCCTCATGACGGAGGCAAAGGCATCGCCTGAGTGGGAGGAGGAGGTAAGCGCTGGTATGGAGATGCCTGGAGGCACAGGCCCTGAAACGGGACAGCCGACGGCAATGCCAAGACCTTGGGGGAGGTGGGCAAGACCTGCCACCAGAGAAAGTAACCCTCGGTCAAGAAGCTTGGCTGAGGACCCTGGAACTATGGGCCTGAGCGTTAGGGGCTAGGGAGGCAGGGGACAAAGTTCACTGCCCCGAGGAACCACCGCCCAAAACACAGATGAGGGTGAGTGGCTGTGCAACTGGCAACCCCAAAGGCAAAGGGCTGCTGAAGGCAGAGGGTCTGATCTCCCATGGGAGGAAGACCCAGAGGTGCCTGCCGGGTATGTGGTGACCAAGAGTGGAGGCTGACTGAGGACGGTCCTGATGCTTATCCTGGTGCTTATGCATTTTGGCTGGATGACTTCTCCTTCTGGGTAGAAGAAGTTGACGACGCTGGAGGCCGGGAAGAAGAGGACTTTTGCCTGATGCTCTTTCTCCATCGCAGCTAACTACTGCTGCAGGAAGAAGCTCTGTAGGGTCTTCAAACGTCGCTCAGGGTTTGGTCAAGTCCTGGCAGTGCTGGCAGGCCCGTGTCGTGGGTCAGGGTCTAAGAAGCAAGCAAGAAGTGTGGCCATCCTGGATGAAATCTTTGCTGCAGACACACACTTCATAGGCTGATTAGAAGACTAAGTTGGAGAAGAAGACCTAAACAAAAGTAAAGCAACATAAAAAATAAAAAAAAAATGTTTTATCGAAGGACAGAATAAAGGAATCACAGGTTTAAAGCGGAAACAAAATGGTGGTCGATCTGAAGCTGGCACCCGTGAAGGCACAATGTGCAGGTTGATGGCGGAAAAGAACAGAGGTTGGTCTGGGGACTGCCCTTTTATAGGATAGGCTGATGTCAGCATGCTGACGGATGGCCCCCATTGTAGACTGCTAGCTAGGAGTTTTCCATGGGGTCCTTGCCTCTGATGGCTTCAGTCCCACCAGTGTGCCTGCTGCAAGAGCCCACTCGAGGTAAGATTAGTATGTCTTGATGCTGTAGGGCTGTTGTTCCATACAGAAGAAATGGCCAGAACAATGGCGCTGGTACCCCTAGATGAGAGAGAGGAGGACCTTAAGGGTAATGAACCGCAGAGTAGTCATGGTGGTCTTCTCTTTATGGAGCAGTGGTAACGGCTGGAGACTGAGAAGCATGACAGGTGGATAAGTGATTCAGAATGCAGATGATATTTGATAGAAATTCTTTGAAAACAGCTGTTCATTTTCAAGTTTTAGTAGAAAGATATAGATCTCTGCAGATTCCCAAAGGCTGACCTGTTGAGAGATGTTAGGTTGGTGAGGAAGTTGTGGAAGCAGAGATGAATTTGCCAGGCTGTAAAAAGTCACAAAACACAAAGGCCATGGCAGCTTGCAGCATTAGGTCTGTGTCAAATGTACAGAAGTCAGACTGAAGCGATGTAATGAGCTTTGGGAATATATCAATGTTAACAGAAATATAGAATCTGTTGGCAGAAAGACCTGTAGGCCCATTCAGTCTGCCCTATTTTTCTTCAGTGACACAACACCTCAGACCCTATCTGGTCGCCAGTGTCCTTCCCTCCCCTTCCACTGCTCGTTACATCTGCGTGCCTATCCCATGCATGCCTGAAGCCCCAGTTTTCACCACCACTGCCTCTTCAGTCAGATTATTCCAGGCATCCACCACCCTTCTGTTAATCATTTCCTCACATCCTTCTTAACCCCTCCCAAACCTTCACTGCATGCCCTTTGTTGTGGTGCTTTACCTCCTCTGAAACAGACTCCTTACCTGCACCTTTTTTTCATCCTTCTGAAGTACTTACAGGTCTCAACCATTTCCTCTGTCTATCCTCTACTCCAGAGAGCACAGTAGATGAGCTCTGCAGCCTCTTCCTGTAAGGCTTCGCATCAATCTCTGCACCATTGTGGTAGAGCTCTCTGGACCACCTCCACCATGTCAATGTCCATGTGGAGTTGCGGCCTCCACTAACTGGACACAGAAGTACAGGTTGTCTTCTGTTTGGTTTAGTTGGGACGCCTTTAGACTGGGAAGGAACAGCTTATCAGAGAACTAGAGAGAATGGATGAACTGTTCAGAAGATGCAAGGATATCTAGAACGGAGTTCCTGATAAGTGAAGTTTGAAGGAAGGGACAGAAAACTGTTTGGGAATGTTGGAGAAGAGAGAATGCCAGGAATCAATGAACACCAGGTTTAAATGGTTAAGCTGTTGTACACGGGACGTACTATAGTTGACCAGGCAGCTTGTTAAAACGACATGTGGAAGGAGCTAGTGCATGCTACATTACAGTATGAGCTTGAGAGAAACAGATATCTGATGATTATCAGTTCTTTGTATTACAAAATGCTGGTGATCTGATACTCTACTGATGGATACAGCCGCCTGAAAGTCCGGAAATCAAAATGGGAAAGACCATCAGCTGCTGCATTGCTGACCCCAAGAATATAGACACCAAGCAAGAAGAAATTATGCTGGAGCAAAACACACGCAGTCTTGGGAAGTTCATAACTGCTGGGAAAGAGGAACAGCCTTATTAGCAAGAGTTACTGTAGCTTGGTAGTCAGAATAAATGGCAAATTATGTGGTTGACCCAGCAGTGGCCCTATGTATTCGCTGCAGTGTCTACTAGGTATATCTCAAAACAGATGAAGTTGAAGTATTGTAGTTATGGAAGGAGGCCATGGATGCGAACCCAGCATTGTTATACAGGGTGATGAAACCAAGTAACAGTGCAGCATTGGTTAAGACATCATAGTGAATAGATGGGTTACAATCTGGTAATCAGGGGGGAGAGGGTGGTGGAACAGAGTTGCATCCCTCCAGCTGTACCTCTCAACAATTCATTCGCTCTTCTGGTGGATAGTGGTTCTCCATGGAGGCGCCTGCAGTGGAGACCAAGGAGGATGCTGGGCACCTTCACAAAGGAGACCCACAGGAGGGTGGGTGGGACCCTACAGGGAAGGAAACAACTCCTGGTGGGGACCCAATCATTAGGGGTTAGAAATGGGGAGGAAGGAGAGGGAAGTAAAGTGCCTGCCTGGTGCACGGCTTGAGGGACAGGAAGCGAATCCTCAGGATCGTGGGGAGCAGCTTCACGAGAGAGGAGCTGGATGTCACTGTCCACCTAGGGACAAATGACCTGGATAGGAATGGGATCAGAGCAGTGCAAGAGGAGTTTTAGAGTTGCGGAGGGCCTTAGACAAGTAAAGCATGACGCAACCTTCTCAGAGGTGCTGCCTGTCTATGGCAAGAGGTGATGCTAGGGTACTCCTCACCAGGAAATTCAATAAATGGTTGAAAAACTGGTGTGGAGCTCAGAGTTTTGGCTTCATTGGGACTGGGAGCCACCAGGAGGGATGCAGACCCATACTGGTGCGATGGTCTACATCTGTCTGGGGCTGGGGAGGGGACCAGGATCCTAGGTGAGAGGTTTAAATGCTTCATTGGCAAGCAATTAACAAGCCAAGGGGAGGCACTGAAAAGGAGCAGGGAAATCCCAGCCTCCCCTACAAAACACAGTAATTAGTGAGGTAAACACCAAGGTAGAGAAGTCATTAGGGAGAAGGACAGAGGTAAATGTAAAAAGGCAAAGGCAGTAAGGACAGGAATGGGGCTAAAAGAGGTAAGGCCATCAAAAGTGCAGGGTGATGAGTACCAATGCCCGTAGTCTGTGTAACAAGCTCCCTGAACTAGTGGCCTTGATGGAAGAGGGTTGCCTAGATATTGTGGCAGTCACAGAAACATGGTACACAGAGAACCATGACTGGGATATCAACATACCAGGATACACAATCTACAGGAGGGACAGGGAGAGTAAAGAGGATGAGGAGTAGCTTCTCATGTAAAGGAAGGGATCAAAGCAACAGAACTAAAGAGTAAACAGGAGCAGATGAGGTACTGGGTCACCCTGGAGACAGGAAATGGCACCACAATCAGCATGGGGTTGTATACAGACCCCATCTCAGGGGAGGGAATGGACAAGGAAATGATAGAAGGCTCTCAGAATGGCAGAAAAAGGGAGATATTGTTGATGGGGACCCGAATATGCCAGATGTTAACTGAAGCACCTTTGCTGCAGGCACATCCAAGAGCAATGTAATTCTTGATGCCCTACAGGGGCATGCCTCAGACAGCTAGTACTGGAACCCACTCGGAGGGAGCAATCTTAGACCTGGTACTCTAAATGGGGATGGAGAAAGAATCTCAGATTTAGAAGGTAGCCATCTGGGAACAAGCTACCACCAAACAGTGTGGTTCATGATAAACACAGCCATACAATCAAGCCATACAAAAGCAAGAGTATTGGACTTTAGGAGGGCTAACTTTGAAAATGAGAGAGTGCCTCAGAAAAGCACTAGAAAACAGGCAAGAAAGAGAGGTGGAGGAACAATGGGGAGTAATCAAAACAGCCATCACAGAGGCAACAAGCCTTTGTGTAAAGCAAATCAACAAAACACAACGAAGGAAAAACCGCTATGGTTCTCAAAAGAGGTGTCAGGGAAGGTTAAGGAGAAAATGATAGCATTCAGGAAATATAAGGAAACACAGAAGGAGCAGGACAGAGAACTTTATCAGTTAAGCAGAAAGAGGCTGGGAAGGCAGTCAGAATAGCAAAGGCCCAAACCGAGGAAAGGATAGCCAGCTCTGTTAAGAAGGGGGATAAGACCTTTATAGGTACATTAGGGAGTGAAGAAAACCAAAGGAGGGATACTGAGGCTTAATAAAGGGAGGAATATGGGTAGAGGGTGACAGTGAAAGCAGGGATACTGAACGAATATTTCTGCTCAGTATTCACAAAGGAAGAGGAGGAGAGGTACCTAAACCAAACAAGAGAAACACTCTGAAGACGGGGTTTATACCAGTCCATTTACAGAAGAAAGGGTTCTGAAAGAACTAATAAAATTGAAGGTGGACAAAGCAATGGGGCCTGATGGGATTCACCCAAGAATTCTAAAGGAACTACGGTAGAACTAGTGACACCGCTAACTACTCTCTTTAATAAATCATGGGAGGATGGGTGGTACCTGAGGACTGGAGGAGGGCGGATGTGATTCCTCTTCATAAAAGTGGGAGCAGGACAGAGGCAGGAAACTACAGACCAGTTAGTTTGACCTCAGTGGTAGGGGAAATGATAGAATCTCTTCTGAAGGAAAGAACTGTTGAGTACCTAGAGGCCAGTGGGCACAGGACCCAAGGCAGCATGGATTCACGATGGGAAGGATCGGTGTCAGGCGAATCTAATAGATTTCTTTTGGGTAACCAAAGTAGTAGACCAGGGAGGGCTGTGGACATGGCCTACCTAGATTTTAGCAAGGCATTTGATACAGTCCCACACAAAAGATTAATACACAAGTTAGCCAGCCTTGGAGTGGGTCCCAAGGTGGTAGCCCGGATAAAAATTGGCTAGACAACAGGACACAAAGGGTAGTAGTAAATGGAGTCCACAGTGAAGAAAGGAGGGTTACTAGCGGGTACCACAGGGTTCAGTACTAGGACTGGTCCTTTTAATGTCTTTATAAGTGACATTGCAGAGGAACTGGAAGGAAAAGTATGTCTCTTGCAGACGACACAAAGATCTGCAACAGGGTTGATACACAAGATGGAGTGGAAAAGATGAGAAGGGACTTGGCAAGGTTGGAGGAATGGTCAGATGTATGGCAGCTCAGATTCAATGCAAAGAAGTGCAAGGTAATGCACCTGGGAAACAAAACCCAGGGAAGAGTACACAATGGGGGTGAGATACTGACAACAGTAAAATGGAAAGGGACCTGGGGTAATTATATCAGATGACCTAAAAGTGGGCAAGCAATGTGAGAAGGCAGTAAGGAAGGCTGGGGCACACTGGGATGCTTAGGAGAGGCATCAATAGTAGAAAACAGGAAGTTGTTGGCCTCTGTACAGACAGTTGATGAGGCCCCATCTGGAGTACTGTGTGCAGTTCTGGAGACCCCATCTCCGCAAAGACACAGACAGAAAGGAGACTGTCCAGAGGAGGGTAACCAAAATGGTGCAGGGTCTGCACCAGAAGACATACGAAGAAAGACTAAAGGAGCTTAATATATATACCCTTGAGGAAAGAAGGGAGAGGGGACATGATAGAAACTTTCAAGTACCTCAAGGAATCAACAAAATCCAAGAGGGCAGCATCTTTCAGAAAAGAGATGTGCAAGAACCATGGGCACAATTTGAAGATAGAGAGGGACGGCTCAGAGGTAATGTGAGGAAGTATTTTTTCACAGAGAGGGTTGTGGATGCATGGAACAGCCTCCTGAGTCAAGAACAGTGGGGAATTCAAGAATGCATGGGACAGACATAAGGCAGTCCTAGTGGGGGTAGGAGGAAGTAAGCTGTTGGTTAACTAGGATCTAAAGCTTATCTGTTAGGTAGGAAAATGGGCAGACTAGGTGGGCCAAGCTGTCCTTATCTGTGCCACATTCTATGTTCCTATGGTGAGATGTCATTCCACTGCTTTAGAAAATAAGACCACATGGTTAGGGTCGAATTGAGCTATGGCTGAGACACTGCCATGGTGTGTAGAGACATATAATGTAGTGGGCATGAAACATAAAATGAAGGATCTGCCTGAAGAATGCTACATATGACAAGACTGCAGTAACCCAGGAGAGACAGAATTCTATTCTTGTACAAGATGCTCTGGAGGAGAAAGTAATAACAGGAGTGGTGTTAGCAGTTAGTTTGTCTTGCAACAATCTTGCTTCCAATCGTACGTGTTTGGTTCTATGCTAAGAAACTAGTGAAGTGACAGGGCCGGTCGCTTCTCAGAAGCCAGAGGAATGTGGTACACTGAACATATCTATAAGCTTTATATACTTACCTGCAAGAGGAGAGGTAGAAATTAATCAGTAGAACATCACCCAATAGATTAAGTACAGCAGATGGTTTGCAATTGTTTAAAGATAAAAACAGATTCGGAGAACATGTCAACAACGATGTCTGTTTTTGCAGCTGAAGGTTTTGAAAGACAATGTACAGGGTACACTGATACCAGTATGTAACCTGCACAACAGACTGCTACTCAGTAAGTCAACGCTTAGCAGAGGGAAGTTCTGATAACTGCCTGAGGACAGATAATGCTATATACATACATACAGACATAGTCGCAAGCAGATTAGGCCCAATGTTCTTTTTGTCTGCCCGATTACAGATCCTAAATTAAATATTAGCAGCTGCCCCCACTGACTTCCCTCCTACCCACACCCTACCTCTGTACCTATCCCACCCAACCTTGAATCCTCCACTAAATCTATTGCCACCAACTCCCTGGCAGCACGCTCCAAGGTACCATCACTCTCTCTGAAATAATGTCTCCTCACTTCTCCCTCATGCTCCCCCACCAGTTTAAAGTCATGTCCCTTGTATTACCCTCCCTTTTAACATGAAAAGCCCCTCTGTTCCCACCTTCTTGAACCCTTTAGATATTTGAAGACTCTATCATAGCACCCCTGTCCTCCAGGGAATACATGTTCAGTTCCGCCAGTCTTTCCTGATGAGACATGTTCCCCTCACCATGAATCATACTAGTGGCTCGCCTCAGGACCCTCCAAGAGGGCAACATCCCTTTTCAAATACGGTCTCCAGTACATACTTGGTACTCCAAGTGAGGTCTCACTAAGGAGTTGTATATGGGCATGATGACCTCCTTCTTCTAGATGTTATCCCGCTTGAGATACACCCCAACAGCTTATTAGTCTTAGCCTCCCTCTCCGTTGATGAGAAATGCAGAGTGCTGCAATGTCTTTGGTGCAGATGAACTAAACTGGACTTTTTGAAGCACACTGTTGTGATGTGGGTGTCTCTTCAAGAGTTACAGATCATGGTGATCTGTGTGTATGTGTGTGTGTGTGTGTGTGTGTGTGTATCTACATCTCACAATAATTCTTTGTATTATGGGGGATATGTGTGATTTTGTATTTCTTGGAAATACGATTTTGTTAGCAATGCCCTTTTTGGGTAACCCTTGCCTCAGTGTTTTTGTGCTGAGGTGCTTTATCTTTTAGCTTGCTTTCTCATTTTGGTGCACCATGACCCACACCCATAAGACTACATTAGGGCTGGCCTGTTTTCCCTACTGTGACATACAGGCAAGGCACACTGATGACTCTTATGCAGAATGGGCCATGCATCTGTGTTTTCCGTTCTCACTCTTTGTGGACTGTATGAGTGGCCCTTTGGTACCATGCATTCCTGCTTAAAGCAGAACCAACCTAAATTGTCATGGTGATTTGTACATATATCCTTTGATACTTTGCATTATCAGGGTATGTGTGATTTTGTATTTCTGGAAACATGGCTTTGTTGCCAATTACAAAATGATGACCAGGGGTTATGTTACTGTTCTGGTTAATCAGCCCTGCGCCTCATGCCACATGCACCGGGGCTGTGATTAATAAGAACATTAACGTAACCCTCTAATTTTTAAAGATTTTATAATAAAATAGTCCTTCCACACCAGTTTGTGAGCTTGAGCGCAGCCATGTTGCCAGTGCATGAGACAGTTAGTTAAGTGCCACCAGGCTTATGCTGCCATGGTGACAGTCTTCAGCTTGGTACTAAAATTGTACAAACATTTATTTATTACTTTTTTGTAAACTCTATTTATACGCCTACACTGGCCCTTAGACCTCTCTCCAGTGAGGTCTCGGTGCGACCATGTCCCGCCCAACCTGAGGTCCTCCTCAGTTTGGTCTCTGCTCCCGGAGGTCCTCCACTGCCACTGACCACCCCGCCTCCTGGCTCTGAGCCACTCCAGGGTGGTACTGTCCTAACTCCTCCCAAGCTCTGTCTAGAATCTAGAAGGGCAGCCAAGGAGTGGAAGAGACATACAGATACCAACTGGGACAGACCCGGCTGAGGGTGTGGGGGGCCACTGGACTCACCTTTGTCTGTCCAGGTACCAGGGTCCTTCTTCCTTGTTCCCAGAGGCGCAGACCTGCAATGACATCCAGCATGCAGTAGGTGCGCCCCACTCAAAGGACATCTGCAGCCGCCTCCAAACACCTTGGAGAGATTCCTGCATGATGCAATGCCCCCAGCCTCCACTGGGAGCCGCAACAACAGTGAGATGCAACCCAACCACCCCAGAAGAGGAGAGCAGTCCTCCAGACGCTCAATCCTCTCCTGCCCCTGCCAACCCCTGGTGACCCTGAGTCTGTTCCCAAGCCAGGCTGCTGCCAAGCAAGGTATGGCGCCCAGCTGCCTCAACCTCAGCGCCACCGGGCCAGCTGTATAAATTTATTAAAAGGAATGTAAAATGACATAACCTTTGCACCTGCCTGATCTAAAACCAATACCTCCGTGTACATCTTAAGCTGCACAGTGGCAATAATGGACCCCTTCCAACTCAAAATGTTTTATTCATTTTATATATTTATTTATTGAGAATTCAAAAAATACCTTTGAGTCAAAGACTCCTTTCAAAGGTTCCACATCACTGCAGGCATACTATGAAAGAACAGTACAGAGCAATACAGAAATGGGACACAAGCAAACAGGCATGCTACAAGAGATACAGTAATAGGCTAACATTTAGATACTAGTATATTCACGTATTAGTCCCAATGTACAGATACATATATAAGCTCCATTATGAGCTCGATCAGAGGGTTTGTGACTGGGGTTAGCCACCCAGAGGCCTTAGTCAAGGGAAGAGAGGTCAGGGCTGGGTTTAGTGGCAATCACAGGGATTAGAGGACTGTAGATGTTTCTAGGTAGACTTTGTAGGGCTACCCTTACTCATGTTCATGAGAGCTAGGCAGGTTATTTACCCAAAAGGGCTCGTAGCTAAAGGACCTTGGAATTGGGAGGTGCGTGCATCAGGGAATCATGAGGAGTTGCTTGCTTGAACTTCGGGTGTCTTGTGTGACAGGGTCTGTTGTATTACAGATGAGAGACTTGAGGGGTGAGACAGAGGTAATCTTTTGGCCATGAGGCAGGTATGAAACCTAATTCTGTTATCCAGGTTTAGCCAGTTTGCAGAATAATAAAGGGAGCATGTGTAGGTTAGATGATCACAGCCCAGGATGAGGCGACCGGCTTTATTGAGGGACAGCAGGAGTCTAGATAAGGTCGTGGAGCTGGCAGCGCTATAGATAAGCATGCCATAGTCTAGAACGGAGAGGACTGAGGAAGAGACCGCTAGGCGAAGGGCATCGGGGTAAGGCAATGTTTAAACCGGTAGAGAATGCCAAGCCAGATATTGAGGGCTGTAGATAGTTGATGAATGTGTTGGTGGAAGTTAAGGCTGGGTCTAGTGTGATGTCCAGGTATTTAAAGGAGTCCACTTGTTCAAGTGGGGTCTGGTTGGCGTCAGACTTGTGGGCAGTGGTCTTTCCTGGAGTTACGTGGGTGTGAGAAGTACATAACTTAGTCTACTTATAGTTTAGAATAAGGCGCCAACGGTGAACCACTTTTCTGCATCATTGAAGGAGGATTGCGGGAGAGGTGTAGCTGGGTGGGGTCAGGATTGGAGGAGTACAGGAAGCATCAGTCCAGATAGAGTAGGATATTGCCCAAGCAGGACAGGGGAGGGAGTTAAGAAGTGATTTAATAATAATGGCCAGAGGATGGACTCCTGTGGGACTGGAGCCGAATGGCAGCCTGCTGGATACATGGTACCAATTTTGACCTGCTGGAAACGATCTGCCAAGTAGTCAGTGAACTAGCACAGGGCATCTTGTGAGATGCCAAGTTTGGATAGTGTAGTCAGTAGGAAGGAGTGGTTGACAGTGTCAAACGCCTTGGTGAGGTTGATGAAGACCGCACCAGCGAGATGACAACTGTCCAGGGTGGTATGTAGGTGGGTAGAACTTGAGAAGGGTAGCAGTCGCATTTACATGTCCTTTTTTATGAAGCCATGTTGCTGGTCATGTAAGTATATTGTGTTTGTTAAGATGGTCAGTGAGCTGATCAGAGACGACACGCCTAGTGCCTTAAACAGGGAGGGAGAATTGAGATGGGGCGATAGTTGTGGTGGGAGGACAGTCCCCACTCTAAATATAGGAGTAATAGAGGCAGATTTCACATGTGGGGAATTTCCCAAGACATAAAGACTGGTTGATAATGTGGGTGAGGGGATTAGCACCTCGTGAAGAGTGAGCTGGAGAAGTCTGAGGTCTAAGGAGTTGGTACTGTATTGGGATT
This sequence comes from Neoceratodus forsteri, assembly GCA_016271365.2. Taxonomy (NCBI): domain Eukaryota; kingdom Metazoa; phylum Chordata; order Ceratodontiformes; family Ceratodontidae; genus Neoceratodus; species Neoceratodus forsteri. The sequence goes on along the minus strand of CM057452.1, from coordinate 260,365,359 downwards.
GGCATAAGGCTTTCTTGAGGTAAGGTTCAGCAGACCTGGGGAGATGCATTGCAGGCAAAATGAGGGGTGCTGAGGGGGACGGGGGTTTGAGACAGGGATGCATCAAAGAAGTGGGAAGGAGGATTGGCTGAGGTCGGTGAAGGGGTGGTTAAATGTGGCAGCTATCCGAATGGGGTCTGTGGTCAGGCCCCTTCAGCTAAGATTTGCATGGGGGCAGGGTTTGGGGCTTTGCCACAGATGTCCTTGACATTGCTCCAAAATTTATGCCCTGAGCCCCAGGTAGAGATTAGGGAAGATTTGTAGAACTCGGCCTTGGCTTTGCACAGGGACCATGTGCATTGGTTTCGGGCTTCGCTGTACTTCTGTCTGTCTGTTGGCAGGTCAGTCTCAATGGAGAGATGCCATAGGGAATCCCTGACCACATCAGGGCCAGTAGGTGGTTGAATCCAGGGCACCGGGTTGCCTTTGACCATCCTTTTGGCAAGAGGGGCGAACATGGCACAGATAGCATTGAAGAAATAATGAAGAGATCAAAGGCACTGTCGGGGTCAAGGGTGTTTACATGAATGACCAGTCCAACGTACTGAGGTGAGCTTTTAGGAGTGTAATTTTACCAGGCCAAGTTTACGTCATAGAACCATTTTTGGAGGGACTTACGGGCCTTACAAGACTAGGAGCAGACGACAGGGAGTGGTCACTAATCACATCTGGGAGAATAGTAGTGCTAGTGATTTTGTGAGGCGGTTGGTGAAAACTAGGTCCAGAAGGAGGAGGACCCTGTGCGCTGGTGCAGGCGGTGGGGAGGGGACTATTTGTGTTAGGTCATGAGTATGGCTTCGATGAAAGGGGGCAGTGACTTAGATAGCTAATTGATATTAAAGTCCCAGAGAACAATTTTTTCATTATGAGATGGTAAGGTGGCCATGTAGGACATAACAGAGTGGAAGGCCGCCTTCTGGTCCCTGGGGGAATGTATATAGCGGTAATGAATAGGGGGTAAGGGATCGACCAAGGGCAAGTTTGAGAGTGAGGGCCTGTGGTCCAGGTAGGAGATGGGGAGGGGAGCAGCTGTACATGCAGAATGTCCTTGATGTAAATGGCGCAGCCTCCACCTCACTTTCCTGTCAGTCGGCCAGAACATGTTATACCCAGAGAGGGTCACCGACGAGTCAATGATACGGGAGGAGAGCCAGGTTTCACCCACGGCAATGATGTCGGGCTGATGTTGCAGGACCCATCCCTGGTATGAGCCCCATTTTTTAGTAAGCTGCATACATTAAGGGTGGCAATATGCAGCCCACCTGCAGGGAGTGTGGGGCATGGACGGTGCAAGAGGTCCAGGGTTGGGGTGTATATTGCCTGACATAAGGAGGAGGAGAAGAGACCTGAGGAAGGACTTCTAGGACAACGTTTTAGGGCAGTGAGATTTGTGTGCTTGGGACCCTTTAGAGTTTAAAATGTGGAATGGGGAGGGTAGCAAGTGGGGGGAGGCCAGGATCAGGAGGTGCAGGAGGGTGGAGATGGCAGTATCCGGGTGGTGGTGGGGTGTCCGAGAGATGCAGGGGTGGCAGCCCCATTCCTAGTGCTGGCATGGAGTCTATGTGAGGTGGCTGATGTGGCAATAGCTCACTTGCAGTGCTGTGGGACAAAGGATCACTTGCAGTGCTGTGGAATATGTTGTAGGAGTGGCAGCCAGATTGGCAGATGGACGCCACATCCATAAGAGGGAGATATTCAGGGAAAGTACAGGGTGGAGGCGTAAGCACAGGGAACAACAGCATGAGTGGGGATGACTGACAGAAACATAGTGAAAAGCGGTGGGTGGAAGACCTGAGGAAGAGCCAGTAGTGGGTGATGGAAAGCTGAAAATCTGCCCCTGGAGGCGAGTGAGTATAGGCTGCTAGTGGAGAAGTGGGCTGATTGGTTCAGGATCTCAGCCTCTCCCCTATAAGGGCGAGCTCAGCAAGGGTGGTGGGGAGCCATCAGCGGAGCGGCCAGCAGGGTCAAACCACGCGAGGTCCACAGGTTAGGAGGAGACGGAGCTCTTGGCCAGCCAGATTCACTCCTGCACTTGATGCAAGTGGTGGTTTCTGGGGTGGGGGAGGGTGACTTGTCCGCTCTGTTCTCTTGACCTCAGTGGACCCTCGCATGATCGACTGTGGAGAAAGTGGGAGAAAAGGTAGTAATTTTTAGGTAAAATGCTGGGTAGGTTCATCCAGTTACAGGAACTCAAATTGCAGGCTGGGAGGAGAAACACTCTGGGAAATAAATTAGTTCTGAACTCTTCTAAAATTAACTTACACAGATGCAGGCTGGCAGGAGAAATATTCTGGGACAGAACCTGTTCTAAATTAACTTACGAAGAAATTAGTTAAGCTGTATTAAATTAGCTTACACCAACTCACGTGAAGGAAACTTTAAGGCAAACTTAGGGTGTAAAATTCAGTACTGAAATATTGAGATCCTTAGAGTACTTTTAAAGTTTATGCTGGTTGTTATTAACAAATGCCTTTAAGCTTTAGATAGAGCCCGGACAACATACATACACAACCATACAGCCTTTCTTTAGGAACTTTAACTTGGGCTGCTATTATAAAATTCCTTTAAGTTCCTGATAAAGCCTTAATTAAAGTACAATGCATACATGCAGCCTAAAAAAAAAAAAACTATCCACATATGCATGGCAATAATTTAAAAGTAAAAGGTGCCATACAGAGTCAGGGTTTGAATTTAAAATGGCGCCTAACCACGCAGGGTTCTGTAAGCTTAGGAGGAGACGGAGCCCTTGGCCAGCCGAGATTCGATTCCTCAACTGATGCAAGTGGTGGTTTCAGGGTGGTGGAGGCTGACTTGTCCACTTGTCCTCTCGACCTCGTGGACCCTCGCAGGACCGACTGCTGGCTGTTAATATAAAGCCGCTTGCCTGTCACAAACCGCAACCAGTTCTGTTGTTAATGCGACCGCTGCTGTTAATTTAAAGCTCCCGCAGTCCTCTTTGTAAGCTGGCAATTTCAGCCTGTTGTTTATTTAGTTTTATTTAGTTTTGTTTACCGGTAAGTGCACTAGCCAGAAACTGACTATTTTCAGACACGATCCGGGAGACTGCAACAAAAAATACAGACAGGTAACATTTCGTTAGTACAGGGCAATTACATATGGGGCAGGTCAAAAACAGTTCATGAGAGATGATACAATCAGTCAAAAGCAACACTACAGAAGGCAATGAAATCATATAAGGTTAGATGAAGAGTAGAAAAAACAGTTTGTAGAAGAAATACCATTCAGCTAGAAGTAAATTTCATGATGTAATAATGTAAGAGGGAGACAGTGTAGGAGGAGCAGTGAAAGTAAGCACAGTGACAACAGGGTAAGTACATTCAGATTGATAAGCCAAGTAAGGGCTTACAAAGGAAGATTGTTTTGGGGCAAGGAGTAACCTGCAGGGATGATTGGGATTGGGGGAGGGTAGAGTGGTTGACTGTGGTGAGAAGAGTAAGGTGGTGTATAGTAGAATTGGAGGTAAGTGAAAGCATGATGGAATCAGGTGGGATCAAGACAAGTGCATGGGTCTGCACGAGATAGATAACGCATTTGCTCCTTTGAAGCTGAGACGGGATCTCAACTGCTCAAGTGCTAGGAAGGAGTTCCAAACAGGGTGCAGCATGATGGAAAGCACCAGTTCCTTTGATGTGCAACACCTTGGTACATTGATTAAAGACTTATCAGCTGATCGCAGCCCATGGGAGGAGGTCTGGGGAACCAACAGCACTGCAAGTGCACTGGGGAGTTTGTTGTCCGATAACAGAATCAATAAAAGAGCCTAGTTAGTATTGCCGCAGGCAGGCAGAGGAGAGCCATTTAGGGTCTCTGTAAAGTTGGCAATGGTGCTTGAGATGAGGAGACGAGGAGGCTTACCGATATGTTATTGTAAACATCATCCCATTTGTGGATGGTAGTTTTATGAGCAGCAGCAAAATGGGAGCACCGAATGTGAGGACAGGGAGCAGGATACCTCTGGTGATAGCCAGCTTAGCAGAGGGGTCAGCATGTAGCTGGTCTTGTGTTACACCCAGTTTAGCATTCACAGCTTTGCTTGTGGACTGTAAATGAAGACTGAAATCCAGGGACTGGTCAAGAAGGACTCCCAGGTACTTAAAAGACGCTACACACTCAATTGGTGTGCTCCTCAGTCGCATACCATCAGGGACGTATGACAAGCCTTGAGTTTAGGTGCAGAGCTTTTGATTTCTTTGCATTTAGTACCAGCTTTGGAAATGTAGCCAGTTTTGAACACTATGGCTGTGAATTTAAAAGTCCCGCCTGTTCGCAAACTGGCAATCCTAGTCTGTTAAGCCACACTGTGGCTGTGAATTTAAAAATCTCGCCCACTCTCGCAATCGGCAATGCCACGCCAGCTCTGTTAAGCTGCACCACGGCTGTGAATCTAAAGATCCATCCCCCTGTAGCTAACTAGCACCGTTAACGGAGAAATTAAAGTGAATTCACCCGCTCAGAAACCAACCGCATACCAGCATTGTTGAGTTGCACTACAGCTGTGAATGTTAAAGTTCCATCCACTTGCTAGCTAACTGGCACCGCTTTAAGCAGCAGTTAAGACTTGACATGAGCAGTTAATGAGAGGGTGACAACGGTAGCGACCAAGTAAGGATTTCTTTCACTAACTGGTGAGTCAGATTAAGTCTAGCAGCAACTTTAATGGCAGCTCAGACTTCACATTTGGAATGCTAGAAAGGACTTGGAAAATCGCTACTTGTGTAATCAGGCTCTACAAGCATATTAATTAAAAATTAACATAAAGCCCTCACAGAATGCCGATAACCAATTAGAGGTGGCATTTCTAAGACCTTTTAATAATGCCTTTTGGGGTAGCTCTTGCCTCTGTGCTTTTGTTCTGAGGTTCTTTGTCTTTGCAGAAAGGACTTGTGATAATAATTACAAGACAAGGTGCTGCCGTAGTATATACACAGATCAACTGGGGTAGACATGTAAGTGCTGTTCTTCATGTCTGATGCAAAGAAATAGCATAGTATGTCTCAATACATACTGAATGCTGCTATGAATCCATAATGCTCAGGTTCTTTTGAGAGTCTGGGATCCTTAGCTGTAAGCATGATAGGAACATCCCCACAGGGAAAAGTACAGTTACGTAGGAACTTATCGTAACCGCAGATCTTCGAGAAAGGTTCCTTCAGTAGGTCATTACATATAGGACTAGCACCATCTGGCATCTGGGCCATACGGCAGACTTTTCTAGCAACACCTGACGGAGACCGCCCACCCAATGTCAACGTGACCAATGTCAGCGTGGCAGATATAGTGGACGGTCCCCACGCCGCTTTCCAGTTCTTCCTGCCGAGCCCGGAAGAGGGCTGACAGCAGGAGAAGACAGGATTTGAGTTCCTGTGTAACAAATAAAATGAGGGGAAGGAGAGGGAATAGATCTACTGAAGGAACTCTCTCAAGATTTACTGTTACGGTAAGTTCCATGTAACTGTACTATCTTACTTTGAGAAGGTTCCTTCAGTAGGTCATTATATAGGGACTGACTCAAGCAGTCCCTCATGAGAGAGACTGACAGAAAACAAGGGAGGAGGAGAAAACTCCAGCAAAACTGGGGACAGAAATGGACCCAGTTTGGACAGAAGGCTCTGTAAGACAGCTAGACCGAACCTCGTCCTCCAGCCAGAAGCAATGTCCAGACTGTAGTGTTTGGTAAAGGTATGGACAGAACTTCAAGTTGCTGCTGCGCAGATATCCACCACAGAGGTGTTCCCAAAAGCCGAGGAAGCAGCCATGCCCATGGTAGAATGACCTCTGATGGGACCTGGCAGAGGTTTGTCATACTTTCTGTGACAGTAACAAATACAGTTACCTAACCAATTTGAAAGGCACTGTTATAGAAACAGCTTTGCCCGCTAATCTGGGGCAAAGGAAACAAAGAGCTGATCATGATGGATATCTTTCTTCAGTGTGTAAAACTGAAGGATCCAATGGATGTCCATGGTATGCAGGGAGTGCCTCACCTCTGTTCAGAGGGGGACCTGAAAGTAAACTGGTAGCTCCACTGATTGGTTCAGTGTGGCTTCTGACACCACCTTGGGTAAAACTTGGATTTGTCCTAAGGACTGCCTGGTCCCTGTGGAAAATAAGATAAGGTTCTTTACAAACTAGAGCCTGAAACTCCAAATCCTTCGACCTGAAGAAATAGCAACCAAAAATGACGCCTCCAGGAGAGGAAGCGCCAATCACAGCTCATTGCTGGTTCACATGGGGAGTTTCTCCAGCACAAAGTTTAAATCTCAAGGTGGCTGCTGGTCATGGATGGGGAGTTTCAGATGGAGAATCCTTTCAGAAAGGTTTCTGAGATCTCCAACTGGCTACGGGTTTACCATCCACCACTGTGGTACTGCAGAGATTGCCAAAAGGTGGACCTTTCAAGGAAGAATATGACAGGCTTGAGTCTGAAAGATGGAGGAGGTATTCCATGACTTGTGGGGCAGAACAAGAAAATGTGTTCCAGTTCTTTGAAGTCGCCCAAATAGAAAACGTTTCCACTTCATGGCATAGGTGCAATGTGTAGAGGGTTTTGAGCTCTATTAAGACTTGAGTGACTCAAGAGGAGACCCTAAGTGAGAACTGCTATGTCTGCAGGAGCCATGCATGAAGATGCAGTGTCCTGAGCTCCTGATGAACTAGCGACCTTAATCCTTGGTCAAGAGGTCACGAGTCACTCAGGTGGAACTGGTGGTTCCTTCATTAGCTGCTGCAGCAACGGAACCAATTTGTCTCAGCCAGAGAGGGACAATGAGGATCATCCTTGCCTCTCTGCCTGAAGCTTGAGGAGAACCCTCTGGAGAATGGGAAATGGGGGAAGGCGATAAAAATTTCCTGTCCAAGAGAGAGACAGCGATCATGCCAAAAAGCACCATGCCCTGGAACGAGTGAGCAAAAACTAGAAGTTTTATGCTGGAGTGGGAGGCTAAAGGTCTATTTCGGATGCCCCCACTTTAGGAAGAGAGACTCTGCTACTTCCTGATTTAGTTCCCATTCGTGACTTGGGGTCCAAGATCTGCTGAGATTGTCTGTGGGACATTTTGCATGCCTGGAACATGCATAGCCACTAGGGCCAGATTGTGCCGGACCGCCCAGTTCCATACCCGCATCGCGATGATCCCATTCACCCGCGCAAGGACCACTGAGGGACTCATGTGGAGCCTTGCGAGGGAAACAGTATAGATGGAGGTTGCCATCAAGCCAAGAAGGCGGAGGACCTCCCAGGCTGGAGGAGCTCCGCCGACATCGGCTGAAACCGGGCGGGTCTCCAAGGGCTGGGGAGCCAACTTACAGCGGCCAGGCAGTCCCTGGAGGAGCCGGAGCCGACTGAGGGCAGGAGCAGTGCTGCCATCAGAGGAGCCGATGGATGACTTGCCCGCGGGAAGTTTTGTCTGACTTAACATCTGACATCTTCACCTTAGGCAGTTGGGAAATGGCCTTGCTCTCAAGGGTCGAGAGGCTCTTGCTGGGCTCTCCATGAGGGCCTCCCGCCGGTTCTCTTGCAATGCTCTTTCTTTGAGGGAGAAGATTCTCAGAAGAGGATTTGAGGACTCGGTCCACTTGCTTTTCTAATGAAGCAAGGTGGACTTTAGAAGGTGGTGCTCAAAGCCTGCTGTCTCCGCTTTCTGGTGGCCTGATTGAGCGGTTGGCACTCCGGGCAGGATGTGAGCAGGGTGGTCTGGGCAGAGACAGATCACACATTTAAGGTGAGTGTCTTTATGAGGAATTTGTGTGTCGCAGGATGAGCACTTCTTGGGTGAAGACATAAGAGAAGTAAATTTCTGAAAAAAATATATGAAAGAAAATCCGACGCAAGAACCACAGTGATCACTAATGAAATCTGCAATGCGACTGACACAAAGCGATGGCGGGAAAAACTGGAGGGGTAGGCGTGGGACCGTCCACTATATACAGCCACGCTGACGCTGGTCAATGCGACGCTGTGGGTGGTCTGTCAGGGTATTGTTAGAAGAGTCTGCCATGCGGCTCCAGATGCCAGATGGCTTAGTCCTATATGTAATGACCTACTGAAGGAACCTCTCGAATTAAGATCAGAAGGTTTCCAGCAGTTTTGTGAAGAAATACATGGAGGTCCTGCTTGATCTGGTACAGACGAAGGCATACATGGAGAAGGTTGAGGCAGGGTTCTGAGTCTAAGTCAGTATAGGAACGGGAGATGACACAGGAGGCTGACCACTGCCCCTAGAAGGACTGGAAAGCTGAGAAGGTCTCTGAATAATTGAGTTGGGAGGAAGGCAAGCTTCAATGGCTGCAGTTGGTGGTTTGCATACAGTAGTTGAGAAGTTCTAACTGGCTCAACAGAACCTAATGTAACTAAAGTATAAGGTCTTAAAGGCTTGAAACCGATAGGGAGGATCAGAAGTAGTGGCATTTACAGAGAATTTATGAACGCCTCGCTTTGGTAAATGCGAAAGAGGGAATACTTGTCCCAGAGTGCTGTATCAGGTTTGAGAAGGGGCAGTCTTTTATTGTATTTCTCGGTCTTCAATGAAGCTGCCCGATGTCTTAAGTAGGAACGCGGGTGAACAGAAGATATAGGTTCTATTTCTTCTATGCACCAGAGTGATGACCACCTTGGTTGGCTTTTGATGCAACTATGAAGGGTAAATGGATCTGAACGCATATAGATTTACTGAATTGAGCTGAATTAAAGCAGGAACTTGGCCAGCAGACAGCATAGACTTGTACAGCACAGATAGTTGTCTCCCAATAGATCCCACTAGAATGAAATACTCCTCCATCCCTAGTGTGGTTATGGGGAAGGACCTGGCTTAGAGAGCAGCTGGAGGCTAGTATCGGATAAAACAAAGAGGTTCATCCAGGTGTATCAGTACCACTAATATAGCTCAGTCACCCACGGTCACCAAGTGATTCACTGATCAAGGAGACTAGATAGCACCTAGGGTTGAGCAGATAAGTGGTGAACAAAGAATGAAGAGTAGATCTGTTGGGGTCTGGCCACCTTAAGAAACCCACCATGCAAGAAGGCTTGCCTCGAGCTTGCAATGAATGCTAGACAGCACACATGTTATGGGAAGGGCACAAAAAGAACATGAGGCAGAACAAAAGAAACAGAAAATTAACTGAAACGGACGTAAACAGCCACAGCACAGGCAGCAACCAAGCGAGTCCACTAAGACAGAAAGGGACAGACTTCTGGGAGTGTATATAGTGCAGGTGAATGAGTTTGGTCAGCTGTTCCATTGAATCACAGGGAAGCCTTGTTATTATTAGGGATTCCACATCCAATTTAGATATCGGCAAGGTCCCTAGAATTCTGGCCACAGAATTTTACGCAGAACTTGCAATCCATCAGAGAACTTCTGGTGCCGCAGAATCTACTCTTCTTGGTGAATTTTATTAATATTTCTGTTTATACATAGAATCTGATTCCTTCCCCTTTTTATATCCAAAACCCCTATATGTTCAGAATGTGATGTTATCATTGCTATAACATCATACATTAGCTAATGAAATGGCTACATTCTGCAAGAGAAATGAACAGTCACTAATCTACTACAGCTCCCAGTGCCAGAGATGGTGGCTCAGTGCATCAGGCATGTGATATTTGCTCAACCTGCACTACAGCCTAATACAATTTTCAGTCTTACATTGTTGCACTAAGGCCAGCTTAAACAAAACCTTGTCAATAGCATAGACCTGTTAAATCCATACCCTCTTTGTACAAACCTATTTGTGCCTTTAAGGCATAGAGACGCTATCTGAAATGAATAACTGGTAAAATGAATTTAACTGTCTAAATGTTTAAGAAAAATAAAGCAATTATGCCCAGAAAAGTGAAATGTAATAATGTGTAGACCTGTTGAAAGGATAGACCTGTTAAATAAATAATTGCACTGTATGAATTTTTGTCAAGGTTATTGATTACATATTGTCATTGGTTGATAGAATCACCTAAAAGTTATTGAGAAATGTGTGCATGGACAGCTGTTGGGCCAGAAGGTAGCATGCTGTGTCCTGCGTTGGCAACTCAGGTTCAGAGATTAGCTCTGAGAGCTGTCTGGGCAGCACAAGGATTGGTGGAACACATCACTGCTCGGAGCCTGGGAAGGTATGGTGCAGTGTTCTGTCACATGGTGGACACATTGTGATGGGCCGGAGACTGTATCTCACAATTGTTTCACATGCATGTCATGGCCTGATGGTGTTACGGTGTGTCACGGAAAGCAGGTTGACATGAAAATGAGTTTTGCTATAACTCCTCTATTCCATTTCCAATGGGACCTGTATGAATGAGGATGCAAGTTTATGGAAATTAAAAAAATATATATGTATACACACACACACATATATATACACACAGTATCTCTGTCTATCTCACCACACACACACAATATATTTGTATGTATGTTACAGATTACATACATAGATATATATATAAGTGATAGACAGTGGAAACCTCATTAGTGGGATAAATACCATGCATATAGAAATACCTTATTTATCACATAAGATCCCCCCTGCATATGTCATTTATGCAACAGGCTAGGACCTTAAGGAGAGACATTTGTTTTGCTTTTTTAGGCATAAAATTATTTTATAAGTCTGTTATTTTTGAAATACTGTTATTTTGCTTTCCACCATCCTGACTGCTATAACCACCTGCCATGAAAGTGAAGTCAGGATGACAAGCTGACACTGTGATGTGGTAGTTTGTTAGTGCCGCAGAACTTCCGGTGAGAAATTACAAACCACTTCAGAGAAGTTCTATGCAAATGGTAGTCTTGTCACAGAACTTGGTCCCACTGTGCCGCAGAAAAGTAGGGGCCCTGATATTGGATACCAAAATCCAATATGGACTCAAGAGTGTAAATGCAGCAAAATCTCTCCACCCACTCTGCCAATGTTCCCAATCTTGATATAACCCCCATCCTAGTGACCCTTTAACGCACCAACCTTTCTACTCCACCCAGCCCGCTATGAACTCATTGTTCTTTAAATTAAAGGGAAACTGCAGCATTCCCTAGCAAAACACAGGACCTATAGGTTCCTATTAGATAAAATGCACTGGTGCAAATTTTTAAAATAACTTACACAGCTGTTTGTAGTTTATCTGGTTGACCCTCAGATCCTCCAACCACCATTACTCTTCCAGAGTCCCTCATGCAAGCCCTTTAATGACCCGAATGACAGGCTGAGCCACAGGGACTCCTATGTTACACTATAGTTGTCAGAAATATAAAAGATAAACAATGTGCCTGGCAGAGATACACAATCACCAGCTGCTTTGTAAATTTCTTAAGGGTATCCCTTAAGGGCATTCTGTTTATTCTGTGTTAAAATAATAAGCAACATAATTTAATTTTCTGTATTTAAGGGACTCTGCTATGCTGTATTTTTTTTTTCTTCTGACTGACTGTAATCATTTGATGTACAAATATTTTGGTTCTGTGTTGCTCATATTGTCTTACGTAAGATGTGCTTCGTTCTAATAACAATATTTAAAAAAAAATGCTTCTTCACAGTCTGGCTGGCGCAACGGGTGGTGGTGTCACTGCTTGCAGCACCAGCCACCCGGGTTCGGGAGCCAGCTCTGGTGGATGGAGGGTCGGGAGGGGCTGAAACTGAGTGGCAATCTGCCTGCCTCCACCCCGGGAGGGGAGGGAGGGACTCAGTCACCCGTGCAGCACTCCTGGGTGACCGTGGGGTGGCTTACCTGGGGGCGAGGTTGAGGCTGGGAGGTGTGTTGGATGCGTGGCAGGTTCTGCCATTATGTCACTGCACCACACCTCCTCAAAACATAATAAAAAAAAATAAGCTCAGCCTTGGTGCCAGTCTCTGGTGGTCCCAGAGCATCCAGGGCAAGTCATTGCCACTACCGTTCAGCTGCTGCCTAATGACTAGGCTGATTGGGGTGTAGCCCTGCCTCCCCTACCCCTGCTCAGAGGGCAAACCAAGGCTCTGTGGGGGTGGGCTGCGTGGGACAGGCAGGGAAAACCTGCAGAAGGTCTGGTGGCTCCTTGGCTGGGAGAACCGGCCCAGAAATTTGGGGGGCATAAACTATAAATGTAAAACAAACAACCCACATGTCTGCACTTCTAGCTCTAGTACTGATGGACCAAGGAAAGCACTTTCCTTGGTCGATCGGTACTGAGCTAGAAGTGCAAACATGCTTGCACATCTTTTAATATTTTCTGACAACTGTACTGTCATGTAGGTGTCCCTGTGGCTCAGACCATCAGTCGTGGTCATCAAAGGGCTTGCCATGGGGACCCTGGAACAGTAATGGTGGGTAGAGGTCACAGGACTGACCAAATAAACTACAAGAAACAGCTCTGTAAGGTATTAAAAAATTACAGCCAGGGCGTTTACCTAATCGGGACCTATAGGTCCCATGTTTTGCCTGGGGAATACTGACAATTCCCTTAATTGTCTGGCTGTCAGTTTTTTTTTTTTTTTTTTAAATAAGGCTGCCTTCCTATTATAAATCCCACCCTACCCGTGCTAAATTGCCACCTCATCCCATCATCACCATTCCTGATCCCACACCCTCTAGCCCTGAACCTTCCTACTTCACTAAGTTTTTAAAAATCCCTTCCCACAAGGTTACCTTTTGACTTTACATACACAACGATGTTTAATATATTCGTAATGGTGTGGCAGAGAGTAGGTACTTTTAATGATGTTAAATCCCCATACCCAAGTTCATAAGTAAAAGACAACGAAAATAAAATGCCTCCATTACATACTGTAAGTAGTCAGCTATTATATCAGTAGTCAAACTGCATTTACTCTCATATTTGATTGCACTGCATGGTTATATAAGGTAATCAGTACATTGTGTTATACCATTGGTCTTCATCCAGTCACCACATGCGTATACAAATTAATTGTACTGTAGCTTGTCAGTCAGCCCTTGTATATAAATTATGTGTCATATGGCACAAGCATCACCTTGAGATGAAGCCTGTCTGTAGCAGACAGTACTTCCTGTTCAGTGTAGCTTTAATACAGCTCCGCTAGGTAAGTGAATATTTTTAGTTTTATCTGCAAGCAGCCAGTTCCACTTTCAGTGGCCCCTAAAAGTGTGAGTGTGCGTACTGTTCGCTTTGGTCCTAAAATGAGTCTACCATAGTTTATTTTTTGAGGACTACACATTTTGCACCTAAAAGCAATTTTGATGTGATTTTCTAACTAATTACAATTCAGATGGTAGCTACTACTAAGTATAAGACATCTAAATTGTTCTTACCTCTGGTCTTAGAGTCAGAGAGAAGGGGACAAAGGAAGGTTTTAGCTAGCCAACTGACCTTACAACTCAGTTGGTAGAGCACTTGGGACAGTATTCAGTGGCCTGGCTTCAATGTCGGTTAGGTGGCTAATACTGCAACAGTCAGTAACTACTGAATAATTTAAGGGCTGATGTAACTATCAAAGATGTCCTAGAAAAAAAAACTTTTAAAAGCAAGAGACTAGAAACTATATACAACATAATACAGAATGAATAAATAAAAGAATTGTGATGTCAGCTTCTACTTACTTTCTCCACTTTGTACACTCTTTTGCCATTTCTACTTTAGAAAATGCTCCACTGGGGCAATCTCTGATCAGTGTATCACTTCTAGAGGTGCCTATACAAACACAACAAAAATCTGTCAACAATAAACTTATCAAAAGGAAAAACTTACTACCATGCTTAGTACAGGACAAAAGCATCACAGGACAACTTTGAAAATAGGCCCATGGTGATCCTAATAGTTCTCAATTGTTTTAAATGGGTTATTCACCTGTAACCGTAGTTCTAGGAGTGGTACGTCATTCACATCCACACACTGGCAGGTCTTCCTTAAAAGCTGTTTAATGGAAAGGCTTCAAGTGCAAGGTCCTCCACCTCCGGCTGGTATATCCTCAGCTCCACCATGTGATGTCACATCCTGTTGCTGGAAGCAGGGATCCATGTGCCACTTGCCAGGGAAGGTTGGGTGGGTGTGTGGATGTGAACCATACAGCATTCCTAAAAACTACAGTTACGTAAGAACTTGCTGTAACAGTAGATCTGTGAGGGGATCTCTTGCAGCAGGCTATACCTATGGAACTACAGCAGCCAGGCACTAGGACCACACAGACATTTTTCTAACTAGCAGTCTACCAAGGGCTGCCCACCCTGACATCAGGCGCTGATGTTACCACATGCTATAACAGTGGGCAGTCCCGTGCCATCCTCAGTTCTCCTGCCGGAGACCATACAGAAAAGTCCAGCAGAGAAACCGAGGAGGACCAAAGGTTCCCGCCAATAAAACAAATTAAAAATGATATTGAGAGGAGTTGCAGACACAGGAGAGCCCAACAAGCTCAGGGAGAAGGAGGGAGGGCAACATGGCCTGCTGCAAGACAGATCACCTCGCAGATCTACTGTTATGGTAAGTTCTTAATTAACTGTACCATCTGAGCTCGGGGTATCTCTTGCAGCAGGCCACACCTATGTAACGAGGCCCAAGCAGTTCTGACATCAAGAAATGCAATCTGATGGCAGAAACCAACAGTCCAAGAAAGCAGGCCCTGTAGAACACCTGGGCAAAATTGGCCTTATGCCTACAGGCAAGGTCCAGAGTGTAGTGCTTGGAAAAGGTGTGAACAGTACCCCAAGGGGCAGCATCACAAACCTCTGCCACTGACACATTCCTGAAAACAGCAGTAGGGTGGCCAAGCCTCTGGTGGAATGGATACGAACAACGCCAAGAAGGTCTTTACCATACTTCCTGTAGCAATAGGTGATACTGCTGGCCAACTATTAGGACAAACACTGTTTTGAAACAGGGATAGAAACATAGAATTTGACGGCAGATAAGGACTGCTTGGCCCACCTAGTCTGACCATTTTCTACCTAACAGATAAGCTGCAGATCCTCGCTAACCAACAGCTTACTTACTCCTATCTCCCACTAGGACTGCCTTATGTCTGTCCCATGCATTCTTGAATTCCCACTGTTCTTGACTCCACGATCTCCTCAGGGAGGCTGTTCCATGCATCCACAACCTTCTCTGTGAAAAATACTTCCTCACATTACCTCTGAACTGTCCCCTCTATCTTCAAATTGTGCCCCTTGTTCTTGCACATCTCTTTTCTGAAGATGCTACCCTCTTGGACTTTGTTGATTTCCTTGAGGTACTTGAAAGCTTCTATCATGTCCCCTTTCTCCTTCTTCCCTCAAAGGTATAATATTAAGCTCCTTTAGTCTTTCTTCAGATGTCTTCTGGTGCAGACCCTGCACCATTTTGTTGCCCTCTTCTGGACAGCCTCCACTCTGTCTATGTCCTTGCAGAGATGGGGTCTCCAGAACTGCACACAGTACTCCATATGGGGTCTCACCAACTGTCTGTACAGAGGGATAACAACTTCCTGTTTTCTACTGTTGATGCCTCTCCTATGCATCCCATTATCCCCCAGCCTTCCTTACTGCCTTCTCACATTGCTTGCCCACCTTTAGGTCATCTGATACAATTACCCCAGGTCCCTTTCCATTTTTACTGTTCTCAGTATCTCACCCCCCACCCCCCCATTGTGTACTCTCTTCCCTGGGTTTTGTTTTCCAGGTGCATTACCTGCACTTCTTTGCATTGAATCTGAGCTGCCATACATTTGACTATTCCTCCAACCTTGCCAAGTCCCTTCTCATCCTTTCCACTCCATCTTGTGTATCAACTCTGTTGCAGATCTTTGTGTCGTCTGCAAAGAGACATACTTTTCCTTCCAGTTCCTCTGCAATGTCACTTATAAAGACATTAAAAAGGACCAGTCCCAGTACTGAACCCTGCTGTACCCTGCTAGTAACCCTCCTTTCTTCACTGTGGACTCCATTTACTACTACCCTTTACGTTCTGTTGTCTAGACAATTTTTATCCAGGCTATCACCTTGGGACCCACTCCAAGGCTGGCTAACTTGTATTAATCTTTTGTGTGGGACTGTATCAACGCCTTGCTAAAATCTAGGTAGGCCATGTCCACAGCCCCTCCCTGGTCTACTACTTTGGTCACCCAGTCAAAGAAATCTATTAGATCTGGCTCGACATGACCTTCCCATCATGAATCCATGCTGCCTGGGTCCTGTGCCCCACTGGCCTCTTGGTACTTAACAATTTTTTTCCTTCAGAAGTGATTCCATCATTTTCCCTAACACTGAGGTCAAACTAACTGGTCTGTAGTTTCCTGCCTCTGTCCTGCTCCCACTTTTGTGAAGAGGAATCACATCCGCCTCCTCCAGTCCTCAGGTACCACCCCATCCTCCCATGATTTGTTAAAGAGAGTAGTCAGCGGTGTCACTAGTTCTACCCTTAGTTCTTTTAGAATTCTTGGGTGAGATCCATCAGGCCCCATTGCTTTGTCCACCTTTAATTTTATTAGTTCTTTCAGAACCCTTTCTTCTGTAAATGGATTGGTATCGACCCCGTCTTCAGAGTGTTTCTCTTGTTTGGTTTAGGTACCTCACCCTCCTCTTCCTTTGTGAATACTGAGCAGAAATATTTGTTCAGTATCCTGCTTTTCACTGTCACCTCTACCATTCCCTCCCTTTATTAAGCCTCAGTATCCCTCCTTGGTCTTTCTTTGCTCCCTAATGTACCTATAAAGGTCTCATCCCCTTCTTAACAGAGTTGGCTATCCTTTCTCGGTTTGGGCCTTTTGCTATTCTGACTGCCTTCCCAGCCTCTTTCTGCTTTAACTGATAAAGTTTTCTGTCCTGCTCCTTCTGTGTTTCCTTATATTTCCTGGATGCTATCATTTTCTCCTTAACCTTCCCTGACACTCTTTTGAGAACCATAGCGCTTTTTTCCTTCATTGTGTTTTGTTGATTTGCTTTACACAAAGGCTTGTTGCCTCTGTGATGGCTGTTTTGATTACTCCCGTTGTTCCTCCACTCCTTCTTGCCTGTTTGCTAGTGCTTTTCTGAGCCTTCCTAAAGTCCAATACTCTTGGTTTTGTATGGCAGTTGTATGGCTGTGTTTATCGTGAACCACAGTTTGGTGGTAAGCTTGTTCCCAGATATACTCCACTTCTAAATCTGAGATTCTTTCTCCATCCCCATTTGAGAGTAACAGATCTAAGATTGCTCCCTCCTCCCAGTGGGTTCCAATACTAGCTGTCTGAGGCATGCCCTTGTAGGGCATCAAGAATGACCCTGCTCTTGGATGTGCCTGCAGCAAAGGTGCTCCAGTTAACATCTGATATTCAGGTCCCCATGAACAATATCTCCCCTTTGCTGCCATTCTAAGGATGCCTTCTGTCATTTCCTTGTCCATTCCCTCCCCTGAGATGGGGTCTGTATACAACCCCCATGCAGATTGTAGTGCCACCTTGGACCATGGAAGGGGCTGCAGTAGTGGCTCTTCTCATGGCCCTTTAGTGTTAGTGGCAATAATTGCCCGGGGGTTCTCGGCTGGGAGTAAACTAGATTGGAGTCTGCTTGATCCTCCGTGGATATAAACTGGCTGGACTTTGAACTTGCTGGATCTCTTTTGGACTAATTTTCCATTCGGTTGTGTGGCTGCCTCTTCTCTGGACTTGGACTGTTTTGGACCTATATCGTATTTGAGAAGTTGTTGATTTTGTCTCCTGTTGACTCTGTTCTGGACCTTGGGGTGGTGAGAGGACCCTGGGTCCAAAATTTTTGTTTGTTTACTTATTTGTTTGATTTGATCGTGTGTGTCTTTCTCCTGGTTGGGAGAAGGATTAATTTTATTTCTCCCTGTTGTGAGAGAACTGGGGAGTTTAAATATTTGTATGTTTTTCATTAGGCAGTGAGAGTGCCTTTATACCCTCGCTCCCCGGTGGTGAGAGGACTGGGTGGGAGGGTTTGTTTTAATTTATTTTTTGTGGTTTTTGTTATAATTTGTTGATTTAATTTGTTTATTAGTTAGTTTGGACAGTCAGTGTAGGTTATTTTGAATATTTTGGGTGGTAGGTTTATTTTATTGTTTAATTTGGTAAGCAGCGTCATGTGCTGGCCTTTTCCTCCATGGTGGTGGGTTATTCCCCTCCTCTCTTGCGTGCTCTCTGCCTTGCCTCCTCATACAGTTCGGGATTTATCAGCATTGTAGGGGCGTTGGGGATTGCTGTGGGAGGGTGAGGGGGCGGGGCGTGAACAGGGAGGAGGAATGAGCAGGGTCATCAGCGTTGGGGTTATTAAGTTCAGAAGGCGCCCTGGGGTGAAATGGAATCCAGATCGGGTCTGCCCTGTCTGGTTTCCATACCCATAGGCACTACTGATTTCAGTAGGCAGATAGGCCGACAACCTCAGGGTTTGTCCAACTCGGGCAGTGTTAGAAATGCCAGGTCTGTAAGAATAAAACTGCTATTATTGCCGACCTTATTGGTTGACTGATCTGTTTTCATCACGAGACCTGGCTGGATGAAAATTCTGGCCCTATAGTGGAGGCCATGACTCCAGCCGGGTATTGGTGATACCGCCCAAGATTGGTCACGAGGCGGGGCTGCAGTCTGTTTAAGACTGAATTGGGCCTCTCGAATGTGGTGATGGGTGAGGCTGGGTCCTTTGAGCTTAGTTGTAGCAGGTGTAGGCGTTCGAATCGTTCTCATCTACCGTCCACCGGAGATGGGAAGCGTTTCTTACAGGAAGTGGCAGACTTCCTTAGTCAACATGTCGTTTGAGTCACCCAGATTGATGGTGCTGGGTGACTTCAGCCTGGGTTGACGATGAACTCTCACAATTTGGTAAACACTTCCTCCAATTAATGTCTTCTTTGGGCCTCACACAGGTAGTTTCCACTGCTACACACAAATCTGGACACTCTCTAACTTGGTCTTCCTTCTTGGGATTGATGCATCCGATGTGGGTGGAACCAGTTGTTTGGTCTGACCACCACATCGTGAGGTTCAAGTTTTGCACCCCAAGAAGGCCAGCCCCTGTGGAGATGGTCAGGTACCGCCCATACGGAATGTTACTTCACAAGGCCTAGCGGTCGTCCTTGACCTATCATCCCTCGCGTTAGTGGGCAGTAGTCAGAGGCACTGGTGCTGGCCTATAATGAGGCCATCACGGTTGCCCTGGATTCTATTGCTCCCATTTGCGGCCCTCTTTCCCATCACCTCAGGGCCTTGGTTTGATGGGACTCTGGGGAGACTGGGAGACAAGGGCAAGGTTAGGCGCTGCTGGCGCAAGTCCACCATGATGCCGACCGTCCAGGTTGATTGAACATTATACCAGCTATCAATCTGCAATCACCCATAAGAAGGCAGAATTCCTGTCCAGGAGATTGCAGTTGCTCAGAATCGACCGGCTCAGCTGTTCCAAACTGTAGATAGACTGTGCAACCCAGCCTGTCTGCAAGTTTGGAAAACCTTTCACAAATTGAGTACGATGAGCTCGCTTCGATACTTTGCAACTAAGGTGGCTGACACCGAGGCGGACTTGTGTCCAACAACCTCTAAGGGTGACATGGTAGGAGTGTGTGAGAGACAGGAACCTGCTCTCCTGGAGTTCCTTTTATCGACCTGAATTAGTGGATATTATGAGGATTATCCATAGTGTGCGCCCTACAAGCTCGGCTTGGATCCTGGACCGACTACCCTAATTTTGGGTTATGTAGACATCATTGGTCCAGTTCTGGCGCAAACAGTCTGGTGCTCCTTGGAGTCAGGTGAGTTTCCTAGCTCCCTGAAAGAGGCGGTGGTGACACCTCTCTTGAAGAAGCTTCCTTGGACCCAGACTGTTTTCCAACTACAGAATCCATCTCTAACCTTCCCTTTATTGGGAAGGTTATTAAAAAGATCATAGCTGCTCAACTGGATGACCATTTAACCATCCATAGTATCTACAATCCTTCCAGTCTGGTTTCCGTAAAGAGACAGCACTGAGACTGCGCTGGTTCGGTGCTAAATGATCTTCTGAGGGCGAGGGATCAAGAAGGCGTTCTATCTTGGTCCTCCTTGATCTCTCTTCAGCTTTTGACACTGTGGATCACATGGTGTTGCTAGCATACCTGGGGCAAATCTGTGGAATGTCTGGAACCGCTTTTTAAATGGTTCAATTCATTCCCTTACTGGGAGATCACAAAGAGTTGTGTTGAGGATTTTCCTCGGCCCAGTCTCTTTGTTGTGTGGAATGCCTCAGGGTTCTGTGCTATCGCCATATTGTTGCAGTGTATATGCCCTAGGAAACATTATAAGGCGGTATGGGCTGAGGTTTCACTGCTATGCAGATGATACCCAGCTATACCTGTCTTTGCACCCGACCAGGATGGAGCTCTCTCGGTGTTTAATAACTGTCTGGGGAAATCCAAGACTGGATGGATTCTAGTTCGTTAAAGTTGAACTCGAGAAAACTGAGGTTTTGGTTGTGGACCCTGTTGAGTCAGATTGAGAGGTCGCAGTTGGCGCGCTGCCTGAATTTTTCTCTTGGCGGTGTGTCACTACCGCCTCTGAACGGTGCGCAACCTTGGGGTGATTCTGACTATAGGCTGACTTTTCAATCTCAGGTGTCAGTCCGTTGTCAGGACTTCCTTTATCATCTTAGGAATATTGCCGGGTTAAGCACCTTGTTCCGTCTGACTCTCTGTCAACAATGGTCCACGCCTTTGTGTCTCGCGCCTTGACTTGCAGCGCCTTTTTGCACAGGCTTTCTGAGGTTGAAATCCATAGCCTGCAGCTTGTGCAGAACCTGCAGCCGGGTTTGACTGGGACAAACAGGTCCTGTCACATTACCCGGTGCTCTGCAGCGAGCTGTACTGGCTCCCAACACGGTGGTGGATCACCTTAAAGTCATTTATTGACTTTAAAGCCCTTTGCGATCAAGGGTCCGTCCTATCTGAAAGACCTACTGGTCCCTTACTGCCCGGCCGATCACTCCGCTCGGCCGACATGGGTTGTAGAGATTCCAAGAGTGAGTTTGAAATCCTCTGGCAGCAGAGCATTTTCTCATGCTGCACCCTCTTTGGAATTCTCTACCATGCGATTATGGGAATGCACCTCCGTGGAGATATTTAAGAAGGAATTGAAAACATACTTATGGAGAATGGCCTTCTTGAAAGTTAAATGTATTGTAAAATGTGTGAAATTTTATTGTAATTTATTATGTTTTCATGGTATATTTTATGTTTATGGTCCTTGATGCTTTGTATTGTATGTTGAAGTTTTTCTTAACTTGTTCACGCCTTGATACGTGAAAGGCGCTATATAAATAAAATTATTATTATTATTATTATTTCCTGTCTCCAGGGTGACCCAGAGTGCCTCATCTGCTCCCTGTTTACTCTTTAGTTCTGTTGCTTTGATCCCTTCCTTTACATAGAGAGCTACTCCTCCTCCTCCATCTCTTTTACCCTCCCTGTCCCTCCTGTAGATTGTGTATGCTGGTATGCTGACATCCCAGTCATGGTTCTCTGTGTACCATGTTTCTGTGACTGCCACGATATCCAGGCAACCCTCTTCCATCAAGGCCACTAGTTCAAGGAGTTTGTTACACAGACTACTGGCATTGGTACTCATCACCTCCACTTTTGATGGCCTTACCCTTTTAGCCGCATTCCTGTCCTTACTGCTTTTTACATTTACCTCTGTCCTGCTCGCTAATGACTTCTCTGCCTTGGTGTTTACTTCACTAATTACCGTGTTTTGTGGGGAGGCTGGGATTTCCTGCTCCTTTTCAGTGCCTCCCTCTTGCTAGTTTAAATGCTTGCCAATGAAGCATTTAAACCTCTCACCTAGGATCCTGGTTCCCCCACGGACAGATGCAGACCATCGTGCCAGTATGGTCTGCATCCCTCCAGGTGGCTCCCAGTCCCCAATGAAGCCAAAACCCTGAGCTCCACACCAGTTTTCAACCATTCATTGAATTCTCTGGTGAGGAGTACCCTAGCATCACCCTTGCCATAGACAGGCAGCACTCCGAGAAGGTTACCATACACACTACTTGTCTAGGCACCTCCCCAACTCTACAAACTCCTCTTGCACTGCTCTGATCCCATTCCTAGCTAGGACAATGAATCCAGCTTCCTCCCTCGTGCAACTGTCTCCACATCCTGAGGATTCGCTGTGTCCCTCCAAGCCATGGCGCCAGGCAGGCACCTTACCTCCTCCTCTCCCTTCCTTCCCTTTCTACCCCCAATGATCGAGTCCCCACCAAGAGTTGTTTCCTTCCCTGTGGGTTCCATGCACCGTCCTGTGGGTCTCCTTTGTGAAGGTTCCCAGCATCCTCCTTGGTCTCCACCTGCAGGTGCCTCCATACAGGAATCACTACCCACCATGAATTGTGGAAAGGTACAGCTGGAGGGATGCAACTCTGTTCCACCACCCTCTCCTCCCTGAGCCCACCCTGGTCCATACTCTCTCTTTCTTGGCTACCTCCTGAGGTAGTGGCATTGGCCCTGGTGGTCTCAAGTGGGGGAGGAGGTTTCACTTAATCCCAGCTAGGCTGCCTGGAGATGGGCAACCTCCCTCCTCAGACCAGAGAGGTGCCTGCAAATAGGGCAGCATCGCAGCCTCCAGAATGTCTCCCCGGAACACTGCCGCCCCACAGCCATTGCACTGCACCACTCCTATCATGTCTTATTTTGTGTCCCTCTCCTGTTTCTCTCAGGCTTATTCTCTCCTCTCCTTACAACTCTCACCCTTCCTGTTCTGGGACAGCAACTTCCTATATTCTTCAGTAGCCTCCTTCTTCCTTGCTCAGCATCAGACCACCAGCAGCTGGGGGAGAGTGAGCTACTTTTTTCCTTTAGGATTGACAAAACCAATATTTCTCTATGATCCTTCCTTCCTACTGCCAAACAGGAAGTTCCATTGTCAGTCAAATCCACTGGCTATAAAAGTAGAACTGGCTTAGGTGGGTGGCATGGACGGCAATTAGTAAGAAAAAGGCTAGCAACAGGAAGTTGTAATTTGAGTCACCTGCTTTTATATTGTCTAAGCCACACCCCCAATTAAGCTCTCTCTCCTCCTACTGATTTAGCAAAGTAAGTTGATACAGTACCCTTCCCAGCACAGAACACACATTGACTTTCTTTCTTTTCTTTTTTAACCCTAAATAAGACCCTTCTACTTCTAATAAAGTGTCTGTCTGCTTAATCTCAACAGACACTGAGTCCTGCTGAGATAGAAGTGTTAAATTAGTAAGAAAATGGTAGCTGCTTTTAGTTAACTGCTTTCTGCTCTACAAGTAAGGCTAGCAACAGCCCTCTTTCCCCAGGGGCAAAAGAAAAAAATTACTCACCTTAGTAATTGTGTTTTCTTCTAATGGAGTCTTGCTGTATTCTGACATTATGTAGTTAGCTCCACACTTGAACTGCTCCTCAGAGGAAAAGAGTTAACTGTATGCCAAGGTATAGAACTTTGAGCTCGAGCTCGGTTCAAACCTCTGTCTGATACACTTTGAAGTGTAACAGTCAGATTCTTATGAGCTAACACTAACTAACTACCCCACTATGTGGAAATTGTAAATTTTACTACCCAAAAATGCAACCAAATATTTTGGATTCCCAAAAGACTCAAGTCAGAAATCCAAAACAAAAACTAGGTAGTGAACAAATATAATTATCAAAACATATAAATAACCTACTCCCCTGTTTAAAAAGAGGTGCCAAGTACACCCCAGAGGTGCAACACTCGCCTGCCAGCCCACTTCCCAAAACCAGGTTCTGAGAGGGAGGGAGGTCAGAATACAGCAAGACTCCATTAGAAGAAACACGATTACTAAGGTGAGTAATTTTTTCTTCAAACAACATGAAGTCTTGCTGTATTCTGACATTATCAGACTACCAAGCAGTACCTCCATGGAGGAGAGCATCAAACCTATTTTGGGAATAGGCTCGTAGTACTGCTGTACCACCTAGCATCACTCCTAGCCTGGATATCCAGAGAGTAATGCTTGGTGAATGTATGGACTGTTTTCCAGGTGGCTGCTTTGCATATCTCTAATAAGGGTATATCTCTGGCAGCAGCCAGAGAAGCAGCTGTACTTCTAGTCGAATGAGCCCTCAGGCCTGAGGGGTTACTTTGCCTAGCTTTTCACAGCAGAATTGTATACAAGAGACAATCCACTTGGCAACAGTTCTCTTAGTAGCAGGTTTACCCTTCCCCACTTCACCATAAGTAAGGAACAACTGGAGGAGTCAAACCTGAGTGCCTTAGTACGCTCAATGTAGTAGCTAAGAGTTCTTTAACATCCAAACTGTGCAATCTTCTCTCTCCTGAAGAAGAATGATCAGTGAAGAACACAGGAAGAGACATGGATTGGTTCAGATGAAAATCTGAAACCACTTTGGTAAGAACCTCTTGTTGGTTCTAAGGATCACCTTATCTCTATGGAATGAGATAAAATCAGGCTCCACTGACAAAGCTTGCAATTCACTGCTAGCCTGGCAGAGTAATAGCTACCAGGAACACAGTTTTCCAAGTCAAGTACTTAAGTTCTGCTGAGGCCAAAGGCTCAAAGGGGTTGCATAAGCTGAGCGATGCAAACATTATGATCCCAAGCAGGAGTAGGATCCCTAAAGGGGGATTAGTATGAAGCAATCCTTTGAAGAATTTACTGAAAACAGGGTGAGATGCCAGTGAGGAAGGCTTTCCCACTGACAAAAATGCAGAAACAGCTGACAAGTGTACTTTGAGGGTAGCTGGTCTGAGGCCTAAGCCATTAACATGAGCCATGTAATCCAGAACTATAGACAAGCCAGCAGTATCTGGGATATGTGCTTACTGGAACACCAAATGCTGAATCTTTTCCATTTGGAGTTATAGGTTTTCTGGTGGCAGGTTTTCTAGAGGCTTTGAGAATGTCCAGAACCCTTGAGACAGATGCAAATTTGCATATTCTAGCTCTTCAAGAGCCATGCCTTGAGGTGTAGAGACCGAAGGTCGGGTACCAAATTCTCCCTGAGAAGAGGTTAACAGGTTGTGATTCCTGGGGAGAGATAGGGAAGATGGACTGCTAGGGACAGCAACAGGGATACCTAGGCTGTCTGGACCAGTCTGGAGCAATCAGGATCACTTTGTAAGATTGTGACCTTATCTTGACCAGGACTTTGAACAGTAGAGGAAAAGAGAAAAGGCATACAGAAATTTCCTCCCAATCCAGAATTAGAGCATCCAGGGGACTGAACCAAGACTGGGGGTTTGCAACAAAAGAGGAGAAGTTGGTGATTGTCTGGGGCTGCAAAAGATCTATCTCTGGAATGCCCCACCTTGAAAAGATCACTTTTAACACCACGTGATCCAGAGACCATTCGAGTGATTGCCCTGGGAAATCCTGCTCAATGCATCTGCTAGCATTGTCCTTCCCTGGAAGGTGGACTGCTACCAGAGAAGTCTGTAGAGAATAAGCTAGGGACCATAATGTCATGGCTTCTGTGCACAAGGCCATAGACCGAGTGCCTCCTTGCTTGTTGATGTACCACATGGTGGTGGTGTTGTCTGTCCTGACCTAAACCACCTTGCTCTGTACTGAGTCAGAGAGGCTTGTAGAGTCAGGTACACTGCCCTGAGCTCCAGAAGACTGATGTGGAGAAGAGACTCCTGAGGGGACCACACTCCCTGAGCTGTGAGGGCTCCCAGGTGAGCTCCCCACTCCAAGAGAGAGCATCCGTGGTTAGAACCACAGACTGGGACTGAGTGATGAATGGGACCCTTTCCTGAGGTTGTCCTGATCCAACCACCACTGGAGAGCCTGGTTCAGAGTCTGAGTTACTGGAATAAGTTTGGTAAGAAGATCTTTTTCTGAGACCAAAAGCCCTCAAATGGAACTGGATGTCTCTCATCTGAAGCCTGCCTCTTGGACCACTGCAGTGGAAGCTGCCATGTGGCCCAGGAGTTGAAGGAAATGCTCTTGCTGGTCGAGACACCAGAAGGTGGAAAGAAGAAGCCTAGCTCTATAATGGCCTTTACCTTGCCAGAGGGAGAAAGGCTCTTGTTTGACAGCATCCAACTCTACCCCCTATGAAGGTCAAGAGTTGCACTGGCTCGAGAACTGATTTGGGAAGATTGACGTAGGAATCCTAGAGAAGTGAGCACTTGTTGGGTCACTTGGAAATTTGACTTGACTTGGTCTGGAGACTGACACAATGAGCCAGTGTCTAGGTATGGGAATATGGAGATGTTTTGTCTCCTTAGAAAGGCCACTACTACTGCTAGGCATTTTGTAAACACCTTTGAGCTGATGTTAGGGCGAAGGCATTGCTTTGAACTGATAATGGCCTGAAGGCAATTCAAACCTGAGGTACTTTCTGTGGGAGCACCTGATGGGAATCTGAAGGTAGGCATCTTTAGGTCCAGGGAGGCTAGCCAGTCCCCTGGCCTTAGAGAGGGAAGGATTATTCCCAGAGTCACCATTTTGAATTTTGGTTTTAAAAGATGTTTGTTCAGGTATCTTAAGTCTAGGATGGGTCACCACTCCCTGTCTTTTTGGGGTAAGGAAGTACCTGGAGTACAGACCTTTGCCCCTGTGAGGTGTAGTAACTTTCTTATTGCTCTGAGAGCCAGAAGAGATGACACCTCTGTCTCTAGGGAAATGGTTTCAGAGATGTTTGCAGGTGGAAAGGACCTGACCCTCAGCTTTGGAATTTTTTTGAAGCTGAGGACCAGTCCTGGTTTACTACCTCCAGGACCCACTTGTCTGAGGTAACAGACTTCCAGTCCTAGAGTAGTAAGCCAGCCTGCCTCTACAGAAAGTGGGGAGTCGACCGGGCTGACACATCAGGGTGTCTGCTTGGCAGGAGCCTTAGACTGAGAGGAGGATGCAGACGCGTCTCATCCCTTCTGCCTCTCCCGCTGAAGAACCCCTCTGAGGAAAAGGAGAGGAGGCCTGTGCCTGGTAGAAAGGTCTGTGAAAGGGCCTGCCCTGCCCCTAGATTGCTGCTTCTGAGGAGTTACCTGCCTTTCCTTGGCCTGTGCACTTCTGTAGGTGGTCCTGTGTTCATCCATCTTTTCATATAATTCTCTGTCTGCTCCCCAAACAGAGAATTCTCGATGACAAGGAAATCCATGGCCATCCATGGCCACGTGCATCTATATATTACAAAAATAACATATAGGTTCTGGTGTTTCAAGGCAGAAATTCCATCTCGAGGTTCTGGGGATACAAGAAACCTCTTGAGCTTCGGCTCCTCGAGGTTTCTGCGTCCCCAGAACCTCTTGATGAAACTACTGCCTTGTAATACACCAGAACCTGTCTATTATTCTATTTGTAATGAAAATTAAGTTTTAAACACTACTTATGTTTTACACATTTACAGATACTACAGTGCATTTGTATGATAAAATTTACATCGTTATAGAGAAAATATTTATTTTCAACCGACTCTACTAATAAATATTTTAACTGCTAAGTACTGTACTAGTTGACCTATTGCTGAGGCGCTATTTTATGCATTAATACAGACCACTGTTTCCATTTTAGATGTTTTAGAGGTAATGTACACTCTTGAAAATAGTAAATCAGTTTTAATCCCTATCAGAGTAAATCAAACTAATTCTTTTATGATGGTGGCCCATTTTATAAGTGTGATAAGCCACTCCAGGGTGTGCAGTAAAGGATTTTAATGCACTTCCCAAGGCGTAAGGACACTCGGACTTGACCCCTCGTGCCTTAGCACCCCTAAGTGTGCATTAAAATCCTTAGAAAATGGCAAGAATGGATTCTCAGTGCTGATTGGCTAAAACCACCTCCAAGCTGGGCATTTATTTTTCAATAAATGCCCAGCAAAAATAGAACCAGCCTAACTGCCACCTTACCACATACCCTTGTGCAGGGGTGCTCACCCCACTTTGTCATTAGCTCAAACCACAAAAAATTTAAAATCCCATCCATGTTTTTCTCTCGCTTAGCGAGAGCGTGTACCCCTCCTCACGCACACTCGGGCTCACTATCAGCTCGCTTTCTTCTTCATAAAAAAAAAAACACACTCCACTTATTCTGTGGTCAGAAGAGTGCCAAAATCTTTTTCTTCACAGCTGCACTTTCCGACCGCACTCTCGCAGCACTGCTCTTAACCGAAGTAAAGGAAGCTGTTGCTCGAACAGCTTCTTACTCCGAAACAGCAATTTTAAAACTGTAGCATTCTACTGCCTCAGGCGCCAGAACTCCCACAAACCACAATGCTCCCACACTTATTTGACTACCAAGCTAAAACAAAATGCATCATTTACCTCGGGGCTGTTCCTCACGGCACATAGTTGTCATCCACAGGTCCACGGCTTAACAGATTAACGTCCAACTGCAGCCCAATTAAAAAAAAAATCTTAAACAAACATGAGACGATGCCCACAAACTGCTACTGGATATTTACCAGTTCTTCAGGAGGATGTCTGTGTGTCGGAAGTGTGTGTGTGTGTGTGTGTGTGGGGGGGGGTGATAGCTGTGGGAGGAGCAACAGAACCTGGAACAACCTTAAAGAAACACGGACTATTTTTTCAATACTTTTGTTTCTGCTAATGCTATTCATTTTTTATAATCACTTCCTCTCTTCTTTACCACTTCATTAAAACTTACTAAGAAAGCCATTTTCTAGCGCAATAATACCTCCAGGGTGGGCATTATTAGGAAATACGGACCTTCCAGGGGCTAAAAGGCCCTCCTGGTGTTGTTCTGTATAGAATTCCATCCCTTTCAAAATGCTGTTCTACCACAGTTCCAATGTCATGGAATGCTGTTCTACACTACTGTGGTAGAACAGCATTCTAGAACTCTCTAGAGACTGCATGAGTCAGTTTCACTTTGAAAGCAAAAGAACTCAAACACATTTCTCACACAGTACTACACACTATAAAAATACAGGACGAGTAACTCTATGCACAACCTGTGTGTTTTGCCACCTCGTTATTCTGATTACCATGGACCTCGAGTGAAGGGAATCAGAATCCTCTATGGCAGAACACACTGGTTCTGCACAGTTGCCCATCCAGTATTCTCTATGTTGAGCTATCCCTCTGTAGCGTTAGACTGAAGGCCATCATGACAGAAAGATATTCAGCCAGAAACTGAGTAAAGAGAACAAATCCCACAGTACTTATTGTTTTGAACAGCCCACTGGCCTGATCTTTTGTTTGCCCTGCTGTGGAAGCAATGTGCTGTAAATGTACAGTTAAGGCCTTGTAGCAGACAGAATCACAGACAGAGAGGCCTCTCTCTGTGTGCAACCCACCAGTTCCTAACATGTTAACTGGTTTGTGAATGGTGTAGCTCATATTACAGGCTAATTCTTTGAGACCAGCCCAGTTTTGGGAGACTTATGGTATATTTTATAGATACTCATTAAGACTTCATCTGCTGTTTTCATGTATGGAATAGATGTTGCTGATTACTCTATAGCAAGCTCCAACTTGTGGGCACTGCACTGAATCCCTAACAAATGAGGTACGTCTTTCAACATCCTCCCAAACACCCCAGTCACTTTACCTAACATGACAGGTGCCCCATCAGATATAAAAGCAACAATTTTCTCTTTCCAGTCTTTATAGTCCAAGGTGCATTCTAAAGCATCACCTGTTGATTTATAAATGCTTTCACCATTTGGAATAGAGACTGGCTGAAGAGATACAAATTTGTTTACTGAATGGAATTTCATTTGTCCTAACATAGACTGCTTCCTCTTCTATGACTAATGCATCAGTGCTGGAATCACAAATGACAGAAATAAAGTTGTTACTATTAACCATTTTGCTTCCTTTAACCTTATTGATTCTGAAATAAAATGTGTGAACGTAGCTGCCTGTTTGTCACTTCTGTAACTTACTCCAACATTTGCACCATTTATTTGTTGTAGCTCTAATATGCCTGGAAAATCTGTGAATGGGCTGCTCAGAATTAACCAAATAAAGATTTGTTTTAAACAAATGTTCCACTTGTGTCGCCTCATTTTTTTCCATCTGTATTATTCCTCGTTCTATAGCTAAGCTGGAAGGGTCTGTGTTAGACACAGTATGTTTTCATTAGTTAATTTATGAGGTTTGGCAAGTTCATGAGCATGTACATTTTCAAGTCTCATGCTCTTACAGCCAGTCATAAAAGTGTTTGTCTCTTTTAAGTATTTTTGGCAAAAGGAGCAGGTCGTGCCCACATTAGGCTCATACAGTAGCTACTCCCTATTTTTCTTCCAGCTGTCTTGGAAGCCCCTTTTATGTTTGCTTGCACGCATGTGCAGAAACATAATGCCACAACACGACATTTTCGAGGTGTGCCACTCAGCTTCCAATGCCCTGCTCCCTTTGCAGGCGCTGCCTCACCACACCTATATAATGTCGGAGCTGTCTATGACAGCAGTTCAGATGCAGTGGCATACAGTTGAAAGCGTAAAACCACTGCAATCAGCAGTGGTAATGTGAGGCAATTTGCATACTGTCATTGGCAGTATGCAAACTGCTCACATGCCACACTAATCCAGTGTCATGAACAGTTCTCTACCACCCGAACACCTACATAGTACTGGCTGGGCCCACTCCCAGGCGTGCTCATCACCTCCCCACCCTCACACTGTATGGACAACGGGGTGTTCAATCCCCATCGGCTCTGCTGCCCCCAAAACAGATTTCCAGGTGCCACGCCAGAGCCCACCGCAGCATGGCAAAAGTCTTGCGTTGTTTTCTAAAATAAAAAATAAAAAAGACACCTGTAAAAAAAAAAAAATAATAAAATAAAGCGGTCCCTCGTTGACTGTCTTGCCCCCCCCAACCCAGCCCACCCACCTCCCCATACCCCCACCCCATACTTACCTCAGGAGCCCAGCGACAATCTTCAGTGGACCGGGAACATGTGTGCACTCTTCAAAGTCGACCATGAACTGAAGAAATGCGGTAAGCTGTATAATGGCATACATTTTTTTTCAACTTTGGTGCATATCTATAAGCCATTTTAGAAATTATTTCCTGCTTACTTTTCAACATAGGGTTCTTGGGGCCCCACCTCATGAACTCAGTCACTGTCATTTTGTTATTCGGTCCCGAAAGGTGATTTTGCAGTCCACGGCGGGGACCACCCTTCGACTGAGTAACGAAACAACAGTGTCAGCAGTTCATGAGGTAGCCCCCAAAACTCTATGTTGAAAAGTTGGTGAAAAATTCCCAAAATGACGGTTTTATGAGATGCTAGCGCAGTTCCGACGCACGCAGGTAACTTCACGAGATTTGTAATATTTTCACTAGAGATTTTCAACATTGCCATTTTACCACACCTCCTTATGAGCAGTACAGCTGCCATTTTCACATCTTGCTCAAAATGCGTTTTTGCACATGTAGTGCACAATGGCACGTCGTGTGTGAAATCAATGTATGGGACAGATTAAGAAAATCACAGTGACACTGTTCATGAGCAGAGGTCTTTAAATGGCTATGTTGAAAATTTGGTGACTAAAGTCCATAAAATGACTGTTACCCTAAAGGAATAAAATAGCTCACTCTCCCCCAGCTGCTGGTGGTCTGACACTGAGCAAGTAAGAAGGAGGCTACTGAAGAATATAGTAAGTTGCTTTCCCAGAACAGGAAGGGTGAGAGCTGTAAGGAGAGGAGGCGAAGCATACAGAGAAACAGGAGAAGGGACACAAAATAAGACATGATAGGAGTGGTGCAGTGCAATGGCTGTGGGCAGCAGTGTTCTGGGAGACATTCTGGAGGCTGCAATGCTGCCCTATTTGTAGACACCCTCTGGTCTGAGGGAAGAGGTTGCCCATCTCAGGCTGCCTGGCTAGGTTTCGTAAAACCTCCTCCCACCCAGGGACCACCAGGGCCAATGCCACTACCTCAGAGATTGCCAAGAAAGAGGAGAGCCTGGACCAGGTTGGGCTCAGGGAAGGAGAGGGTGGTGGAACAGAGTTCCATCCCTCCAGCTGTACCTCTCCACAATTCATATGCTCTTCTGGTGGATAGTGGTTCCTCTAAGGAGGCACCTGCAGTGAGACCAAGGAGGATGCTGGGAACCTTCACAAAGGAGACCCACAGGACGGTGGCATGGGACCCCAAAGGGAAGGAAACAACTCCTGGTGGGGACTCAATCATTAGGGGGTAGAAATGGGGAGGAAGGGAGAGGAGGTAAGGTGCCTGACTGGCGCCACGGCTTGGAGGGACAGGAAGCGAATCCTCAGGATCATGGGAGCAGCTGACCGAGGGAGGTAGCTGGATGTCATTGTCCACCTAGGGACAAATGACCTGGCTAGGAATCAGATCAGAGCAGTGCAAGAGGAGTTTGTAGAGTTGGGGAGGGGCCTTGAACAAGTAGCGCATAAGGTAACCTTCTCGGAGGTGCTGCCTGTCTATGGCAAGGGTGATGCTAGGGTACTCCTCATCAGGGAATTCAATGAATGGTTGAAAAACTGGTGTGGAGCTCAGGGTTTTGGCTTCACTGGGGACTGGGAGCCACCTGGAGGGATGCAGACCTATACTGGCACGATGGTCTGCATCTGTCCGGGGAACCAGGATTCTAGGTGAGAGGTTTAAATGCTTCATTGGCAAGCACTTAAACTATCCAAGGAGAGGCATTGAAAAGGAGCAGGAAATCCCAGCCTCCCCTACAAAACTCGTAATTAGTGAGGTAAACACCAAGGTAGAGAAGTCACCAGGAGCAGGACAGAGGTAAATGTAAAAAGGCAAAGGCAGTAAGGACAGAAATGGGGCTAAAAGAGGTAAGGCCATCAAAAAGTGGAGGGCGATGAGTACCAGTGCCCGATTCTGTGTAACAAGCTCCCTGAACTAGTGGCCTTGATGGAAGAGGGTTGCTTGGATATTGTGGCAGTTACAGAAACATGGTACACAGAGAACCATGACTGGGATGTCAGCATACCAGGATACACAATCTACAGGAGGGACAGGGAGGGTAAAGAGGAGGAGGAGTAGCTCTCTATGTAAAGGAAGGATCAAAGCAACAGAACTAAAGAGTAAACAGGAAGCAGATGAGGCACTCTGGGTCACCCTGGAGACAGGAAATGGCACCACAATCCGCATGGGGGTTGTATATAGACCTCATCTCAGGGGAGGGCATGGACAAGGAATGATAGAAGGCATCCTTAGAATGGCAGAAAAGGGAGATATTGTTGATGGGGACCGAATATGCCAGATGTTAACTGGAGCACCTTGCTGCAGGCACATCCAAGAGCAGGGTCATTCTTGATGCCCTACAAGGGCATGCCTCAGACAGCTAGTATGGAACCCACTCGGGAGGGAGCAATCTTAGACCTGGTACTCTCAAATGGGGACAGAGAGAGAATCTCAGATTTAGAAGTGAGTAGCCATCTGGGAACAAGCCACCACCAAACAGTGTGGTTCACGATAAACACAGCATACAATCAAGCCATACAAAAGCAAGAGTATTGGACTTTAGGAGGGCTGACTTTGGGAAATGAGAAAGTGCCTCAGAAATGCACTAGCAAACAGGCAAGAAGGAGGGGTGGAGGAACAATCTGAGTAATCAAAACAGCCATCACAGAGGCAACACACCTTTGTGTAAAGCAAATCAACAAAACACAACGAAGGAAAAAAAAATATGGTTCTCAAAAGAGGTGGCAGGGAAGGTTAAGGAGAAAAGGATAGCATTCAGGAAATATAAGGAAACACAGAAAGAGCAGGACAGAGAAATTTATCAGTTAAAGCAGAAAGAGGCTGGGAAGGCAATCAGAATAGCAAAGGCCCAAACTGAGGAAAGGATAGCCAACTCTGTTAAGAAGGGGATAAGACCTTTATAGGCACATTAAGGAGCAAAGAAAGACCAAAGGAGGGATACTGAGGCTTAATAAAGGGAGGGAATGTGGGTGAGAGGGTGACAGTGAAAAGCAGGGATACTGAACAAATATTTCTGCTCAGTATTCACAAAGGAAGAGGAGGGAGGTACCTAAACCAAACAAGAGAAACATGTTGAAGGACGGGTCAGTGCCAGTCCATTTACAGAAGAAAGGGCTTTGAAAGAACTAATAAAATTAAAGGTGGACAAAGCAATGGGGCCTGATGGGAGTCACCCAAGAATTCTAAAAGAACTAAGGGTAGAACTAGTGACACCGCTGACTACTCTCTTTAACAAATCATGGGAGGATGGAGGGTGCCTGAGGACTGGAGGAGGGTGGATGTGATTCCTCTTCACAAAAGTGGGAGCACGACAGAGGCAGGAAACTACAGACCAGTTAGTTTGACCACAGTGGTAGGGAAAATGATGGAATCACTTCTGAAGGAAAGAACTGTTGAGTACCTAAAGGCCAGTGGGGCACAGGACCCAAGGCAGCATGGATTCATGATGGGAAGGTCATGTCAGATGAATCTAATAGATTTCTTTGACTGGTGACCAAAAGTAGTAGACCAGGGAGGGGCTGTGACATGGCCTGCCTAGATTTTAGCAAGGCATTTCATACAGTCCCACACAACAGATTAATACAACAAGTTAGCCAGCCTTGGAGTGGGTCCCAAGATAGTAGCCTGGATAAAAATTGGCTAGACAACAGGACGCAAAGGGTAGTAGTAAATGGAGTCCACAGTGAAGAAAGGAGGGTTACTAGCGGGTACCGTCAGGGTTCAATACTGGGACCGGGCCTTTTAATGTCTTTATAAGTGACATTGCAGAGGAACTGGAAGGAAAAGTATGTCTCTTTGCAGATGACACAAAGATCTGCAACAGGGTTGATACACAAGATTGGAGTGGAAAGGATGAGAAGGGACTTGGCAAGGTTGGAGGAATGGTCAAATGTATGGCAGCTCAGATTCAATGCAAAGAAGTGCAAGGTAATGCACCTGGGAAACAAAAGCCCAGGGAAGAGTACACAATGGGGGTGAGATACTGACAACAGAAAAATGGAAAGGGACCTGGGGGTAATTACATCAGATGACCTAAAGATGGGAAAGCAATGTGAGAAGGCAGTAAAGAAGGCTGGGGGATAATGGGATGCATGGGAGAAGCATCAATAGTAGAAAACAGGAAGTTGTTATCCCTCTGTACAGACAGTTGGTGAGACCCCACCTGGTGTACTGTGTGCAGTTCTGGAGATCCCATCTCCGCAAAGACAGACAGAGTGGAGGCTGTCCAGAGGAGGGCAACCAAAATGGTGCAGGGTCTGCACCAGA
The DNA here is from genome assembly GCA_016271365.2 of Neoceratodus forsteri. NCBI lineage: Eukaryota > Metazoa > Chordata > Ceratodontiformes > Ceratodontidae > Neoceratodus > Neoceratodus forsteri. Next base: position 260,330,271 of record CM057452.1, on the reverse strand, counting down.
AGACATAAGAAGAAAGACTAAAGGAGCTTAATATGTATACCCCTGAGGAAAGAAGGAGAGAGGGGACATGATAGAAACTTTCAAGTACCTCAAGGAATCAACAAAGTCCAAGAGGGTAGTATCTTTCAGAAAAGAGATGTGCAAGAACAAGGGGCACAATTTGAAGATAGAGGAGGGACGGCTCAGAGGTAATGTGAGGAAGTACTTTTTCACGGAGAGGGTTGTGGATGCATGGAACAGCCTCCTGAGGAGGTTGTGGAGTCAAGAACAGTGGGGAATTCAAGAATGCATGAGGCAGACATAAGACAGTCCTAGTGGGGGTAGGAGGAAATAAGCTGTTGGTTAACTAGGATCTACAGCTTATCTGTTAGGTAGGAAAATGGGCAGACTAGGTGGGCCAAGCGTCCTTATCTGCCGCCAAATTCTATGATTCGATTATGCATTAGCACTTTTCCACACACCCTCGTAAGTTTATGAATTTGTAATATTTTCAGTCCAGATTTTCTTCTGTGGCATTTTTCCACACCTCCTTATGAACAGTATAGCTGTCATGTTTCACACCCTCACTGGAATACGTTGCGCACTTCCGCGAGAAATGCGTGGTCGCCTGGAAATCAGTGTTCGGGACAGATTACGAAAAATCACAGTGACATTGTTCAAAAGAAAAATTACTCTCCTTAGTAATTATGTTTCTTCTAATGGAGTCTTGCTGTATTCTAACTATTGCAGTTAGCCCAAGCACTTGAACTGCCCCAGAGAGTAGAGGGTTAAATTCTCAGCGGAGCATGGAACGTTGAGATCGACCTCGGTTCAAACCTCTGCCCTGCAGCACCTGAAGTGCAACCGCCAGATTCCTACGAGCTAATACTTACTAACTAAACCACTATGTGGAAATTGTAAAAAGTTTTACTAGCCAAATGGCAACCAAATATTTTGGATCCCCAAAAGACTCAAGTCAAGAAATCCAAAATCAAAATCAGGTAGTGAACAGATCAAGACTATAAAATAATAAAGATAACCCACTCCTCCTCTCAAAAAGAGGAGTGCCCAAACGCACCCTGAGGTGCAACACTGTACCTGCCAGCCCACTTCCCAAAAACAGGTTCTGAGAGGGAGGCAGGGGAGGTCAGAATACAACAAGACTCTATTAGAAGAAACATAATTACTAAAGTGAGTAATTTTTCTTCAAACAACATGAAGTCTTGCTGTACTCTGACTATTGCAGACTACAAGCAGTACCTCCATGGAGGAGGGATTCAAACCTATTTTGGGAATAGGCTCTGCAGTACTGCTGTACCAAACCAAGCATCACTCCTAGCCTGGATATCCAGGGAGTAATGCTTGGTGGACATATGGACTGTTTCCCAGGTGGCTGCTTTGCATACCTCTAGCAAAGGAATATCGCTGGCAGCAGCCAGGGAAGCAACTATACCTCTAGTCGACTGAGCCCTCAGGCCTGAGGGTGGTATTTTACCCAGCTTCTCATAGCAGAATTGTATATAAGAGATAATCCACCTGGCAATAGTTCTCTTAGTGGCAGGTCTGCCCTTTCCCACTTCCCATAAGTAAGGAACAACTGGAGGGAGTCAAACCTGTGTGCCTTAGTACGCCAATGTAATAACTAAGGGTTCTTTTAACATCCAAACTGTGTAGTCTTCTCTCCTGAAGAAGAATGATCAGTGAAGAACACAGGGAGAGACATGGATTGGTTCAAATGAAAATCTGAAACCACTTTAGGCAAGAACCTCCTATTGGTTCTAAGGACCACCTTGTCTCTATGGAATGAGATAAAATCAGGCTCCACTGATAGAGCTTGTAATTTACTGATACGCCTGGCAGAGGTAATAGCTACCAAGAACACAGTTTTTCAAGTCAAGTACTTAAGTTCTGGTGAAGACAAAGGCTCAAAGGGTGGTTGCATAAGCTGAGCAATGTAGACATTAAGGTCCCAAGCAGGGTAGGGTCCCTAAAGGGGGATTGGTATGAAGCAATCCTTGAAAATTGCAGAAAACAGGGTGAGATGCCAGTGAGGAGGCTTCCCACTGACAGAAAAGCAGAAACAGCTGCCAAATGTACCTTGAGAATAGCTGGTCTGAGGCCTAGACCATTAAGATGAACCATATAATCCAGAACTGTAGACAATTCAGCAGTGTCTGGGATACATGCTTCTTGGAACACCAAATACCAAATATTTTCCATTTGGAGTTGTAAGTTCTTCTGGTGGCAGGTTTTAAGAGGCTTTGAGAATATCCAGAACCCCTTGAGAAAGATGTAAATTTGCATACTCTAACTCTTCGAGAGCCATGCCTTGAGATTGAGAGACCCAAGGCTGGGATACCAAATCCTCCCCTGAGAGGAGGTTAACAGGTTGTAATTCCTGGGAGACACAGAGGAAGATGGACTGCTAGGGACAACAACAGGGGATACCAAGGCTGCCTGGCCCAGTCTGGAGCAATCAGGATCACTTTGCAGGATTGTGACCTTATCTTGACCAGGACCTTGAACAGTAGAGGAAATGGAGGAATACATACAGAAATTTCCCTTCCCAATTCAGAATCAGAGCATCCAGGGGACTGAGCCCAAGACTGGGGGTCTGCAACAAAATAGAAGAAGTTGGTGATTGTCTGGGGCTGCAAAGAGATCTATCTCTGGAGTGCCCCACCTTGAAAAAATCACTTTTAACACTAGAGGGATCCAGGGACCATTCATGATTGCCCTTGGAAATCCTGATCAATGCATCCTAGCACATTGTCCTTCCATGGAAGGTGGACTGCTGTCAGAGAGGTCTGTAGAGAATAAGCCAGTGAGCACAATTTCACGGCTTCTGTGCACAAGGCCGTAGACCAAGTGCCTCCTGCTTGTTGATATACCACATGGTGGTGGTGTTTGTCTGTCCTGACCTGAACCACCTTGTTCTGCACTGACTGAGAGAAGCTTGCAGGGCCAGAAAACTGCCCTGAGCTCCAGTAGGTTGATATGGAGAAGAGACTCCTGAGAGGACCACAGTCCCTGGGCGGTGAGAGTCCCTAGATGGGCTCCCCACCCCAGCAGAGAAGCATCTGTGGTAAAGACCACAGAATGAGATTAAGTGACTAACGGGACTCCTTGCCTGAGGTTGTCCTGATCCTGCCACCACTGGAGAGCCTGGATCAGGGTCTGAGTCACTGGAATTAGTTTGGAGAGGATCTTTCTTCTGAGACCAAAAGCCCTTAGATGAAACTGAATGTCCCTCATCTAAAATCTGGCCCCTTGGACCACTGCAGTGAAAGCTGCCATGTGGCCCAGAAGCTGAAGGAAGTGCCTTGCTGGTTGAGAAACCAGAAGGTGGGACGCCAGCTCTATAATAATAGCCCTTAGAAGAAAACTCTTGCTTTGACAGTATCCAGCTCTACCCCTATGAAAGTGAGAAGCTGTACAGGTTTGAGAACTGACTTGGGAAGATTGAAAGAAATCCTAGAGAAGTGAGCACTTGCTGGGTCACTTGCAGATCTGACTTGACTTGGTCTGGAGACTGACCCACAATGAGCCAGTCGTCCATGTATGGGAATATGGAGATGTTTTGTCTCCTTAGAAAGGCCACTACTACTGCTAGGCATTTTGTAAACACCTTTGGAGCTGATGTTGGTCAAGGGCATTGCTTTGAACTGATAATGGCCTGAAGGCAATTCAAACCTGAGGTACTTTCTGTGGGAGCACCTGATGGGAATCTGAAGGTAGGCATCTTTTAGGTCCAGGGAGGCTAGCCAGTGCCCTGGCCTTAGAGAGGGAAGGATAATTCCCAGAGTCACCATTTTGAATTTTGGTTTTAAAAGACGTTTGTTCAGGTATCTTAAGTCTAGGATGGGTCACCACTCCCTGTCTTTTTGGGGTAAGGAAGTACCTGGAGTACAGACCTTTGCCCTGTGTATTGTAGGAACTCTCTCTATGGCCCTTAAGGCTAGTAGAGATGAAACCTCTGCCTCTAGGGCAATGGTTTCGGAGGTGCTTGCAGGTAGAAAGGATCTGGCCTCAGCTTTGGGAATTTTTGAAGCTGAGAACCTGCCCTGGCTTACTACCTCCAGGACCCACTTGTCTGAGGTAACAGACTTCCAGTCCAGGAAGAAATAAGCCAGCCTGCTTCCTACTGGAATGGGGCAGTCAACCCAGGCTGACACATCAGGGTGTCTGCTTGGCAGGAGCCTTAGGCTGAGGGGTGGATGCAGCCCTGCTTATCCCCCTTCTGCCTCTCCCTCAGAACCACCACCTCTGAGAAGAGGCCTGTGCTTGGTAGAAAGACCTACCTCTGCCCCTCGTCTGCTGCCTTTGAGGAGTTGCCTGCCTTCCCTTGGCCTGTGTACTCCTGTAAGTGGTCCTATATTCATCCATCTTTTTTCATGTAATTCTCTGTCTATTCCCAAACAGAGAATTACCCACCCAGGGAATCCATGGCCTTAGCCTGGGTGTCCTGAAAGGCTAGTACATCTGAGCCAAGCCATTCTCGAAGAGCCACAGATGTAGCCATGACTCATGATGACACATCACTGGAGTCCACAGCAGCATGAAATTGTACCTTTGATGCCTCAATCCCATCAGCAGCCACCTCCTCCAGCTCCTTGGCAAGCTGGGGGAAGCCTCTTAGCCAATGCCAGTACAGAGTCCCACCTGGACTTCTGGTACCTGGCTGTATAGGCCATATAGTTAGCCTGCCTGAGTCCCAAGGAGGATGCCATGTACTGTTTCTTTGCCATGGCATCCAGCTTCCTAGAGTCTTTATCTGGGGGTGTAAAGCCAAGGGTGTGTCAGCCTTATCACAGGCTGCTGCCTGCACAACCCCAACATGGCTGCATTGCTGGTACAAAAATTCCATACCTGAGCCTGACAAAGTGGACCTCTTGTCCATCCTTCTGTCAACGGAGGTACAGAATTTGAGTTTTAACAGTTTTTGTGCCTGTTTCCCAAAGGACTTATGAAGGGAATAGATAGCCTCTTGGACAATGGGATGTCCATCATCTCCACATAATCAGGTTCCTCTTGTTCCTCCACACCTTCTTCCACAGGGAGCTGGAGGTTTCACCACTTTTCTGTAAAACATATAGCGGAAGGGGACTCAGAAAGCCTAGGAGGAAACCCCAGAAGGCCTGTCTGGGGAGATATCCTGTTCAATGGGCTCATCCAGACCTTCCATTTCATATCATCCTCATCATCACCATCACCTTTGTAATCCTCTTCCCCTCCAAATCCATTCATAAAATCTTCAGGGGCATAGACCGAGCCAGGACGAACGCCTGCCAGAGGGCACCAGATCGGATGGAACCAGACGAAGCAATTCCACAATCCTAATCGCCGGGTAATCTCCTCGTGGTCGGAACATGGGTTTCTGGATCCGAACTGGCCGATATCTCTTTTCTTTTCCTTTTTGACGGAACCGATCCCTCGGAATCGCTCTCCTTTTGCCGAAGAAGTGTACGCCCTGGTCAGAGGGCACTCATTCTGGTTCGCCTGGAACCAAACCGGCTGGCCATCTGGGTCAGCGGACTTCTCGGCCTCCTTATCCCTAAGCCTGCCCAATCTCTTATCTAGGATGGATTTAGGGAAGTTCTTACATTTGGCAGTCTGAATTGAGGTGGTCAAACCCCAGATAATAAACACAGATAGTGTGGGGATCAGCCTTAGCAAAGACCTCCCCCACACACACTGCAGTGCTGAAAACCAGTGGGCCTGGTTTTTCTTTTGGGTTTTTCAGACATAGCCATCCTAACCAACAACTTACCTTTTTACAGCAAAAGCCAGGCAAGACCCCTTATCTGTTTCTGACCATGTTACGGTATTTGAAAAATGCAAGAAACACGTTTTTTTTTAAAACCGATAAGGACCGTAACCACACTCTAATATTAAAATAAAGAAACAAAAACAACAACAAACAAGTAGACCAGTTCAGCCGATAATATTTGTTTTATATCAGGCTCAGTCAAATATGTTTTTTCAGTGGAGCTTGGTAGAATGGCAGTAAATTGCAGCAGTGGCCCTAGCTAAGCAGCACGCTCTGCTCTCGACATCCTTCTCCTCCGAGATCTGTGCCAAAAATGAGCAGAGCGGAGTACTACAACGTCAACCCCACATGTGCAACAATGATCAGGGCATGCGGTTGTGACGAAATGCCCGCTTCTTTCATCAGCTCTTCCGCCCGCACCACTTCAAGGACCACCAGAGCAGACAGACAGATGTCAGGTATGACGGAAGCATTGGCAAGTCACCTGACATTGGCAATGATGGGCAGGGCGAGTACACCATGCACGCTCCTCCTCATGGCTCCTCCTCGCTCCTAACTCCACTGGGTCCTAGTGCCCAGCACAGCCCCACAACTTGCTGCAGTAAAGACGGGATTCAGTGCTAGTAAAGCACTCGCCAGTAAAGCGCTGTCCCAGGGACAGGCAGGAAGGCAAAACAGCTGTCCTAAGTGAAAACCAGCTGTCCCAGACAGGCAGACAGCCAGTTATTTCGAGCCCTGCATGACGGACTCCCTGCAGGGGAGGCCTCAAACAACTGGTACAACAACCCACAAGAGACAGGGCTATCCTAGATCTAGTACTGACTAACAGGGAAAGAATCACAGATCTCCAGGTAGAAGGTCACCCAGGGGGCCAGTGACCATCACACGGTATGGTTAAATTTGGCTACCAGAACTAAATCATCCCATTCCAAGGCAAAAATATGGGACTTCACAGGAGCTGACTTTGATAAGAGTTAAGTTAGCCCTGGCAAGAAGAAATACAGGTGAGGGGTACAGGCAAAGTGGGCAATCATTAAGGATGCAATACTTGAAGCAACATCCCTCTGTGTTAGGGAGAAAAGCAAGAGCAAAAGAAAGAGGAAACCACCTTGGTTCTCAAAACAGTAGCAGAAAAGGTCAGAGCCAAAAGGCTGGCCTTCAGGAAATATAAGAGAATGCAGCGGATGAAGATAGGAAGCATATCAAACTTCCTAAGAGAAGTAATGGAAGTCAGGCAAAGGCCCAAACCAAGGAAACACTAGTACCAACAGTAAAGAAAGGGACAAGACTTTCTGTAGATACATTAGTGAAAGGGGAAAGTCCAGAGGGATATTGCTAAGATCAAAGGGGATAAGGGGGAGTGTGTGAGGAGGACCAAGGAAAGCATCTATCCTAAATAGATACTCTGCTCAGTATTACTGAGAAGGTAGGGCAGGGCCCACAGCTCAGTACCATGGACACAGCGGGGAGGGAGGTGTGCACTAGTCCCTTCACAAAAGAAAGGGTCCTACAAGAGCTCGCCAAGCTCAGGGTGGACAAGGCAATGGGATCTGATGGCATACATCCCAGAGTACTAAAGGAGCTAAGGGTGGAACTAGCAGAGCCATTAGCAGAACTGTTTAGTGAGTCTCTGAGCACAAGAAAGGTCCCAGAAGACTGGAGAAGGGCTCATGTGATCCCGCCCACAAGAGTGGTAGCAGGGAGGAGGCAGAGAACTACAGACCAGTCAGTCTTACCTCAGTAGTGGGCAAGATTATGGAGGAACTCCTTAAGGAAAGGATAGTGCAACACCTGGAATCCATAGGAGCACAGGATCCAAGACAGCATGGTTTTCCAACAAGAAGGTCCTGTCAAACTAATCTCCTACATTTCTTTGACTGGGTAACCAGAGTGGTAGAACAAGGGGTGCAGTTGATGTTGCCTACCTTGACTTCAGCAAAGCTTCGATACTGTTCCACACACAGAAGACTGAGGTGGGTCAGAAGTTGGTCAACTGGGTGCCAAACTGGGGTTGTGCAAATCCTACTGCCCCTGTCGGGTAAGTAATTTCCTTGAAGGGCAAGTACAAAAGAGAGCTAATTTCACTGTAATCCATAGGGGAGCAGTGAAAATTCAGCTACAGGCATGGCTGGGCAAGTCCTAAAAGTTTTGATTTGAACACCCTGCAAACTGGTTGGCGGACAGAAAACAGAGAGTGGTGGTAAGCGGTATACAGTCAAGAAGAATCAAGTCACAAGTGGGGTACCTCAGGGATCAGTCCTGGGGCCAGTCCCTTCAATATCTTCATTAGTGATATTGCAGATGGACTGGAGGATAAGGTTGTCTGTTTGCAGATGACACCAAGATCTGCAACAGAGTAGATGATCCAGATGGGGTGGGCAGAATGAGAAAAGATCTGGATAAACTGGCAGCGTGGTCGGAAGAGTGGCAACTGGGGTTTAATGCAAAGAAGTGCAAGATCATACACATAGGGAAGAGAAACCCTGAAGCCACCTATAGGCTGGGAGGAGTTGCTGGCAATCACAAAGGAAGAAAATGACTTGGGCATCATCATCACAGATGACCTGAAATCATCCAAGCAGACCACTAAAGCAGTAAGTAAGGCTAGAGGATGTTGGGTATATTAGGGGTATCACAGTCGTAAGAGGGATGTATTAATCCTCTTTACAAGACACTGGTTAGGCCCATCTGGAGTACTGTGTGTGCTGTACTGGAGGCGCACCTGCACAAGGACATTAACAAAATGGAGCAGTCCAGAGAAGGGCAACAAAATGGTGCAGGGACTGCATCAGAAAATATATGAGGACAGATTAATGGAGCTCAATATGTATACTCTAGAGCAAAGGAGGGAGAGAGGTGATATGATCGAAACATTCAAACATCTTAAGGGCATTAACAAGGTGAAAAGAGTCTAACATGTTTCAGTACAAGAAAAATAGCAGGACAAGAAGGACACTGCATGAGATTAGAGGGAGGCCGATTAAGAGGCAATGTGAGTAAGTTCTTTTTCACAGAAAGGGTGGTGGATGTATGGAACAGCCTACCTCAGAAAGTGGTGGATATGAATACAGTGCAGGACTTCAAACAGGCATGTGATAGGCATAGGGAACAATACAGATGAGTATGAATAGATGGGCCATTAACAGAGTAAAGGCCTATGGCACATTCATAAAGGTAGAAAAAATGGGCAGACTGGATGGGCCTTGTGGTCCTTATCTGCCATCAGCTTCTATGTTTCTAGATGTGGAGCACCTCACCCTGGCTAGCATGCTTAGGATAAATATACAGGAAGGTGTATCATATGATTTAGTGCACATTCAGATACCACACTTTCATAGCACTTAGGATTCATATGCAAAGGAATGCAGTTTTTGTGAAGAATCACATAGGAGGCTCCCACATTAGAGCCTGAGTTCAAGAAATCCTCAAGCAGAAGCCCTTCCTGCCATCTTAGCGCCTTTGTACGGCAGTGCTCGGCCATTAGGTTGCCACATTACGAATTTGCTGCCCCCGCCGAGGTTCGGGCCCCACCCCTGGAGTTAGAATATTTTGAAGGGGTGTGTATGTGGGGTACATCCCCCACAAAGAGAGGATGATGACACCATGGCGTGGCGCCCACAATGACCAGGCACACTGCCGCCCGGTGCCCTACGTGGGTGGGAACCAACCAGAGTCATTGCAATGAAAAATAACATTTTCCATGTCAGGAAATATAAGCCACAGCTCACGGCAAGCTAAAAGGAGCAAATGTCAGTTTCTGAACAATGAAATTCAAGTCCTAAAGTGGGACAGGATTACAGGTAGGTTTCATATGAAGAATACCTCCAGAAGCCGCCCGGTGCTGAGAGTTGAGGTGCTGGGCTCACACCTTGTGCCACACCGCGACCCAGGTTCGGGAATAAGCCGGGATTCTGGGGGTCAGCAGGGAGGGAGAGGATTGAGCGACAGCTCTCCTCTCCGGAGGACAGGGTCCATAGTCAGTGCTCGGCTGCCTCTGGCGGAGGCCAAAGATGCAGCAGGCGCCGACGACGTAGAGAAGGGGCGGGGAGTGGCAGCGACGGTTCCATGCCTTGACGCCAGGGCACCAGCCACTCCCCAAGAAACAGGGAAAATGCGCATCAGCTCCAGTGGAGACGGAGCACCGAGCTTGCTCCCTCGATCTGTGGCCGCCACCTGGCACCCTCCTGACCAACGCTACTGACTGCTCAGGTGTTGGGACCACTACTCCCACCCGGGGTAATCCGAGGCTACATGGGCAATGGGAACTGTCCAGGTAGGGCGGACCACAGAGGATGACTCCTTGGTGCTCCCGAGGAGACCAGAGCTGAGGGGAGGAGAGGAGAAATAAAGACGAAAAAAAAAGAATACCTCTCAGAAACATATATGATGCCTCTGCTAGGCAACTGTACAACCATCAACAGTGGCAAGGAAAGCTGAAATAGTGGCCAAATGCAGCTTGAGTGGAGAACTGTGGGCCAGAGTCAGACAGGGAAGCAAGTATACCAACACAGCATTCACAGGGCATGTAAAGGATCCATATTCTGGGAAGCAGCCCACGAGAATGAAGTGCTTCTATTTGAAGGAATGTCTGGTAGAAGGCTTCATAGTCGCACTAAAGACATCAGCTACCTTAGGAGCTACTACAAAACGTGCAGTGGCTATGTCTTCAGGACCCACATTGAGATGTAGGGATTTCAGGTCCAGATGGACCAGGGATCCTTTGTCCTGTGACAACAGACCCGACATAGAGGCAAGGGAACAGGAGGTGCATTGCCAGATGGTGAAGGAGTGAAAATATGTCTAATAAGGCCAGAACGGATCAGTGAGGATGGTAGTGGCACAACCACCCTCAGCTTGAGCAGAACCTCTGTTATTAGAGGAATGGGGAAACAGGTAGACAAATTTCCTTTCCAGGAGAGGGACAATGTGCCTCTCAAAGACTCCAGGCCCTGGAGCAAGCAAGCAAAATGCAGCAGTTTTGCACTCTGTGGGGACGAAAAAAGGCCCAGCTCTGGATGATGCCATCTTGCAAAGAGGTTGCTTACCATGGAGGAGGACAGCAGTTCCCATTTGTGAACCATCATGTATGCCAAGATGTTTTGGAGATCAAGGACAAACATGGTCAATAGCTGAAAGCTGTGAGATAGAGACCAGTACCATACCTCACTGCTTCCTTGCATGCGAGACAGGATTAAGCACGCCTTTGTCTGTTGATGTAATGCATCACACTGATGTTGTCCATCTAGATCAGCAGAGGACCAGGGCAGAAATTATTCTGGAAATTCTGGAGGCTAGAGAGGACAGCCCACATTTCCAGGATATTTATATGCAGCTTGGCCTCCAGCTTGCTCCATGACCCCTATTATCTGGTAAGGGCCAAGATGAGCACCCCAGCCAAGCCTGAGGCATCCATGGTGAGGATCTGTTTAGGAGCTGGTACAAGTAATGGAATGCCCTTTGGGAGGTTGTTGTGATCCATCCACCACAACAACTCTCTGCAAAGAGGAGATGTGATGAGAACCATTTGGTACAGCTCATCTGTCAACTGATTCCAGTGGACCCTGACGGTTCACTGAGGGATCCTATATGAAGATGTGCCAGTGTCACAGTCACTATGGCGCAGCCATGAGATCCAGGAGATGCAACACTGTTCTCCATCAATCAATCATTTATTTAGCCAGGCGAAACATCGTTGAGAAGAACTAATTTTCAAGATGGACCTGGGCATGGTTACGTGTGTTAACAACAGTAAAACAGGAAAAAATAAGGTATACAACGTAATAAAAGAAAATATTATCTGGCGTAAAACAGCATAACGTTTGGCAAGGTATACAGGTCAGTTCATACAGCATAAAACAGCATAACATTTAGAATAGTATACAGGTCAGTTCATGCAGTGATTGTTACATTCACATATATTCTCTCGGAGAGACATAATGGCTCCTATATACTAAGGGCACCTGAGCAACCAAAGTGTCTGCCCTGTGGCAGGAGAGCACATCCTTTCTCTGTGTCCATTAATGACCACTTGTATATACTGCAGTCTTTGGCACAGAGTTAGCACAGACTTTGGCATATATTCTTTGAACCCCACAAGTCATCAAACAACTGATGTGTCAGGGACAGGTGTGTAGCAGAGCTTCCATGGAGCTGACCTTCAGGATCCAGACAGGGACAATATACAGCCCTTACCTGCAAAAGAGCTGCTGACAATACTGCCACGTATCTGGTGAAGACCCATGGTGCAGACTACAAGTCAAAGGGGCAATACTGTGAATTGACAGTGTTCACCCTCCATCAAAACTAGAGGCACTGTCGGTGGGATTTCCTAATATTTGCATGAAGATATGCATTCTTCATGTCCACAGAAAACACAATTACGTAAGAACTTACCGTAACAGTAGATCTTCGAGAGGAGCTCTTGCAGCAGTAATAACATTAGGACTAAGACCGCAGGCGTTAGGACACCTCGGAAAAACATTCTAGCTAGCAGTCTGTAGCGGGGACCATGCCTGACGTCAGAAATGGTATAAAGGGGCGGTCCCCGGCGCCATCTCAGTTCCCCACGGAGACCTGGTGGGTAAATAATGGAGAACTGAGAGGGACTCTCCCACAGAGAGAAAAATTAGAAGTTGAAACTGACCTGGGGATGGAGGGTGGGAAAGCCACCTGCTGCAAGAGCTCCTCTTGAAGATCTACTGTTACAGTAAGTTCTTACATAACCTTACTATCTGACTTCGAGGTGGAGCTCTTGCAGCAGGTAGTCACCATTAGGACTGAGTCCCAACCAGTACCCAAAAAAGGCCCAGATCAGAAGGGAGGAATGACTATGAGGGATGAACCAGATCACTCTCTCATGAGAGCAGTCCCTGAAGAACAGCCAAACCAAAACCTGCTCTCCTCCTAGAAGCTATGTCTAGACTGTAGTGCCGAATGAAGGTATGGACAGTGCTCCAGGTAACTGTGGCACAAAAGGTCTGCTGCTGACACATTCTTTAGAGAGGCAAAGAGGTGGCAATGGCCCTGGTGGTGGCCATAACACGCCTGTGGTAAGGGTTTCCATGGTGTTGTGATAACAGAAAAATACAATTCACCAACCACTTGGATAGTGTTTGCTTAGTGACGAACAACTGGTCCATGGTCGGACAAATGAGTCTGATCCAAATAATAACGAAGGATTCTGTGAACATCCAGAGTATGTGACAAGCCTCCCCGCTGGAGAACTCTGGATAGTTGGCGGAAGTTGGATGTCCTGGTTCAGAGTCATGGCGGACACCACTTCAACAGAAATGTGGGATTTGTACTGCTTGCATCCTATCCCTAGAAAACAAGGTAAGGCTCCTTGCACATCAGGGCCTGAAGCTCAGAAATCCGGGCCGAAGTAATGAACTAAAATAATGTCTTCCATGAAAGAGACGAGCCATTATAATGTGGCTGGTCTAAAAAGAAGGAGGGTGAGCTTTCTAAAACAAACAGGAAGTCCCACGGGGCTGAATCCTCCTGGGGGTCTAATATGCAAGATTCCCCATGAGGAAGGTCTTGCAGCGCAAGCTGTGCCAGAGTCCTTTCTCCAACTGTATCATGATATGCTGAGACTGCGCAAACATGCACCTTGATCGAGGAATAGCTAAGGCCTAGGTCAAGGAGGTGCAGTAGATACTCTAGGGCGAACTTGACAGAGCACTGGAGAGGATCCAGGGATCGGGCTGCCACCCAGAGACAGAATCGTTTCCACTTCATGGCATAAGTGGCCCTGGTAGAGGGGTTTTCTTGCTGCCACTAAATCTCTGCCACCATCTGAGAAACTCCCAGTCTCTCCCTTGCTAAGACTGCAGGAGCCATGCATGTAGGTGAGGGATAGCAGGGACAGGTGGACCAGCATTCCTTGATCCTGGGAGGAGAGGCAGTGGTACAGAGGGTCCGTGGCCAGCTGCTGAAGAAGCGAAACCAAATCTGACGAGGCCAGAAGGTGCTACAAAATCATCCTGGCACCTTCCGACTGCAGTTTGAGCAGTACTCTGAATTAGAAGGAAGGGAGGAAGGCATAAAGAAACCTCCTGCCTAGGGAGAGGTCAATCGTCTCACCAGAAAACACCAGGCTCTGGATCTAGCCAGCAGAAATTTGGCAGTTTGGCATTGTGCGGGACAACCCCATCTTGCAAACAGGTTGTCTGCTACATCCTGCCTAACTCCCCTTGTGGTTCAGAGAATGAGAACAGCTTAGACTGTCAGCGAACGTTCTGAATGCCTGGCACATGGACCGAGACTAGGAACAGATCGCATTCTATCGCCCAGTCCTTGATTCTCATGACCTGATTGTTCGGGTAAAGACTACCGGTGTATTGTCTGACTGAATTATCAGAGGGCCCCGGAAGAGCTGATCCTGAAAGGCCTGAAGGGCATAAAACTGCCCTCATCCCAGCACGCTTGATGTGGAGAGACCTTTCTGTGGCAGACCACGATCCTCTTGTCTGATGCTTGCAGCAAGCACCCCAGCCTAGTCCAGGGCATTCACTGTGACAGCTAGGCTCACCCTGCCTCTGGAAAGGGACACCCTGTTCTAGGTGAGCTGGTACTTGCCACCAGTGAAGGGAACATCGGACTGCCTCCAAGATTCGGATGGGCCGGTCCAATTCGCCCAAACCCTGAGCCCACTGGATCCTGAGGTGCCACTGAAGAATTCTCATGTTGAGACGTGAGAAGTGCACTGGCTATGGCTGCTGTCATTTGGCCCAACAGCTGCAAGACTACTCTGGCAGGTACCTGATCTGCTAGCTGGATCCTGTGAGCCAGAGCCGAAGCGCAGGGCTCTGTCCGCAGGGAGAAAGGTCCTGCCTTGCAGAGCATCACACTGCTCCAATGTACTAAAGCCATTGGGAGGGCCAGGGCTAGGATTTGGCCAGTTCAGGATGAGTCCGAAAAGACTGGAAGAGATGTTCCGTTTCCCACAGAGTGACTAGGAGCTGCTGTTCTGTGGGTGCGGAGATGAGTCAATCATTGACGTGAGGGTATACAAAGTGGCCCCTTCTCCTCAGCGTGGCTGCAACTACCGCAAGGCATTTCGATGAAACCCTTGGGGCTGATGAAAGACCAAAGGGCAAGACCCTGAATTGGTAATGTCATTCCGGAACAGGAAGCGCAGGAACTTCCTGTGAGAAGGCAGGATCTCTTTGGGCATATAAGTGTCCTGCATGTCCAGGAGCATAGCCAGTCCCTTTGATGAAGGAGGGAACGGATCGTCAGGGTGAGCATCCAAAATCTATTGTATAGAACAAGTTTGTTCAGGTGGCTGAGGTCTAGAATCGGACAGAAGTCTCCAGTTTTCTTGGACACCAAAAAATGTGGGAGTAAAAGCCTTTGAAGAATTCTTGCAAGGTGTTGCATCTTGGTCGGGAAACCCTAAACACAGGTACACCCTGGGAGGGGACGCTGGAGGCCTCAATAGGGGAAAAAGACCTAGGGGTCATGGTGGATACATGTGAATAACTCTGAGCAGTGCAGGAGGCAGCTAGCAAGGCAAACAGGATGTTGGGATGCATCGTGAGGGGATCACCTCTAGAAGCAGGGAAGTGATTCTGCCGCTGTACAATGGACTGGTTAGACCACACCTTGAGTACTGTGTACAGTACTGGAGACCACATTTGAAGAGGGACATACAGCCCTGGAGAGGGTACAGAGGAGGGCAACAAAGATGATACGAGGGCTAGGGATTTGACTTATGAGGACAGACTTGAGGAGCTCTGCCTGTTTTCATTGGAGGAGAGGAGAGACAGGGGACATGATTGAGGTCTTCAAGTACCTCAAGGGAATAAATAGGGGTAAACATGGAGGATCTTTAGACTAAAGCAGGGAGGTATCACCAGAGGCATGGTTTGAAGTTGGAAGGTGGAAGGGTGAGGGGGAAAAGAGGAGGAGGTTTTTCACCGAGAGGGTGGTGGACCCTTGGAATGCACTGCCTGGTGAGCTGGTTCAGAGATCCACAGTGGAGGGCTTCAGAGAGGTGGGACAGACACAGAAAGTGGATGTATCAGATGATGCCTGTCCGGGGGTGGGGATGGATGATAGGGGTTTCTAGAGAACAAGGGATGGGAGGATCTCGGCACCCAACTAAGGATCTAGGTTCGAGCAGACTGATAGACCGTAAGGCCTAATCTGCTGGCAAATAGTATGTTAGTATGCCTTGCTGGATCTTGGAACTGGCTGGATGGCCTTCTTTTGGAGGAAAGAAAGAATCTTGTTCCAGAAGAAGGGCATGTGCTGTTGAGTGGAGGGATGCTACAGGAGGATTGTCTGGGGGGCTGAGGGAATTTGATGGCGCAACCCTTCTTATTGTCTGCAGCACACTGGTCAGATGTAATGGTGGACCATTCTTGCAGGCAGAGGGAGAACTTCCCCCACTTGCTCTCCCCTCAAGAGACTGATGACTGGGGAGGATATTGGGAGTCCGCAGTCCCATGCGGGGTGGCAGCTGGACGTCTGGGGGCTTCAGGCTGTTTGGGGCCTTAGCCTCCTGATTGTCGCGAGTTGGATACAGCGTTTAAAGCTTTTACCTTGGTAGGAGGGCCTTCTTGCTGACTATTTATGAAAGGGATGCTTACGGGTGTGCGAGGCTCGGATTTGTACAGTTTGTGTACGTCCTTGACTTTTTGCCTGAATCCTGGAGGCTTTTTATAATTCCTCCACTTACTGACCAAACAGGACTGGTCCCTGGAATGGGGCATCCAGAATAGCGTCCTGGAGGTCCTGCCTAAGGGCGTTGCTCATAACCAGGCATGCCTGCGAGACAGATGCCCGATGCTGCCACTGAGCTGTTATATCAGCCAGGTTAACGAGCATCTCAGGACGCTTTGTCAACATCGAGCCTGAATGGGCGTGAGGCCAGCAATTCATTCTTCTGAGTCAGAATCCAGCTGAGACTTGAGAAGCTCTATGGTCTTTCCCAAAGAGATTTCTGATAGGTGACTATGTGGGCTAAGAAGTTCAACAACCTGATGGCCCCAGTGGCAGAGGAGTACACCTTCCATCCCGGTGGTCTAACTTTTTGACTCGGGTCTGGGGGCTGTGCACTGAGGTGTCTCAGTTGGGACTATCTGCTGTGTGCTGCAGTCAAGACCGTAGAGTCCGCCTTCAGCTGTTCCATGAAAGGGTTCCTCTTTGGGTGGTTTATAGAGGTGGTCCGCCTTGTGTGGAACTGCTGGTGTGGATGAAGGTCTCTTCCAGACCAGATTTGCCATGTTTTGGAAGGGCTCCATGAGAGGGAGATGACACGAGGTTTTGGGTCCTTTGCCAGACGCTCTTTCTGGGTCGAAGTTCTTCAGTGTCCCATTGATATAAGGTTTGTATGTGCCTAATAATATCAAGGAACTGAGGATCATCTGAGGTGATCTGGGTCTGTCCTTAGAGTCTGGCGATGGAGGCCTCAAGTCCTCGTCATCTGAGGAATCCAGTGTGGACTCTCCTGCCTTGTCCTCAGAAGTGGGGTGGAGCAGCCATTGAAGTCGGGGGCTGGGGAAGATTTTCTCTTCCTTTGCCTTTGTTCCGATGATCCACTCCTGCACCCACATCTGGAGTGGGGAGGAGGTGGAGATGTGGGAATCGTATCAGGAGACCTGTACAAGAGATCACCTTTGATAGTGTTCCACCATGAATTAAACAGTGCTCCGATGTCGCTAAAGGCTTAACTGGCGAGCCCGGCGTCAGAAAGCGATGGACCGGGCGCCCGGGGGTGGGTGGCGTCCAGTACTGGGATCTCTGCTGTGTCTGACTAAGGGGTTGGCTCCCTGGGAGAGCAGTCATCTGATCCGCATCCGGAGTGGCATTCGCTGATCCGCGACGGTCATCCTGTCGGGCGTCAGGCAGCTGGTCATCTTCTGCAGACCGCCAGTCAGGCACTGAATCTTGCCAAGATAATCGAGAAAAAACTAAAAGAACTATATATCTGAAGACTACTTATCTGCAGTCGACAGCTAAACAGGCATCCAAGGAGCCGAACAACGCGGGTCGGTGGCGGAAAGTAACTGAGATGCCGCCGGGGACCACCCTCTAAACCACGCCTGACGCCAGGCATGCCTGACGCCGGGGCAGTCCCCGCTACAGACTGTTACCTAGAAAGTTTTTCTGAGGGGTCCACCACCCGTGGCCATAGTCCAATGGTATTACCTGCTGCAAGAGCTCCACCTCAAGTCAGATCAGTCGGTCCCCCATCTGCAGAAGGAAAGAACAGTTATGTAAAATTACCGTAACAGTAGATATTCGAGGGATCTCTGTCATCAGGTCACACATAGGAGCATCACTGTCGGTGAAGCAGGATCCACACATAAGATTTTCAGCAGTAAAACTGAGGCTGCCCAGCCATCAACCCTATAAAGGACGTGAGGGGCCCTGCTCCTCTTCAGTTCTTTTCCCCAGGGACAAAGGAAAACATAGCTCCAGCCATGGGGGACTAAGACGAGAGAGAGAGAGGTGCCCAGGCCGGCAAGAAACGCTATTACACCAGATAAGTTCCAGTAAAGAACCCCAAATAGGGATGGTGGGAGGGAAGACAGACTTGTGACTGAGATCCCTTGAAGATCTACTGTTAAGTTCTTACGTAACTGTTCTATCTTCTTCGGGGTATCTCAGTCATCAAGTCATACAACAGGAATGAGCTCCAGCAGTTACAGGTGCAAACAGATGGTCTGGGAGGATGGCCAACCTTAGTAGTAGTGAAATCTTTATTCATGAAAAGAACATGAACAAGGGTAAAACTCAACCGAGCAAAACTAATTTTCAATGAGGTCCCATTGGAATTAAACATACAGTTACTGAAAAGAAAAATAACATAGAGTATACACATACTAAGCTTAAGACAGGAGTTTAACCTTAAACTTAAGACAGGAGGCCCTGCAGCACAGCTCTGCCAAATCCTGCATGGGCTCTAGAGCGTTGTCCACACCATAGTGCTTGGTAAAGTGTGGGCTGGTATTCCAGGTGGTAGCCACACAAATGTCAGCGGCTGAGACCCCTCGGAAACAACCACAGATGTAGCCATGTCTCTTGTGGAATGAGATTTGACAGCTCCAGGCAATTCTCTGCCATACTTATTGTAGCAAAACACTATGCAATTAGCCAACCAGATAAACATTGCTTGGAAACCTGAATGGTCTCTCTACCTAGGGTGAAAGAAACACACAACTACTCCAACTTTCTGCATCATTGGTTCAGAGTAGGTAATACTTCAGAGTTCTGCACATAACTAATGTATGGAAGCGGTGCTTCCCTGGACTGGCACACTCTGGAAAATAAACAGGGAGGTGGATAGATTGGTTCACTGTAAACTCAGACACCACCTTGAGGAGAAACTTAGGATTCATGCTTTGAAATACCCTGTCATTGAAAAAATCAAATAAGGCTCCTCGCACCAAAGGGTCTGAAGCTCTGAAATTCTTTGAGCAGCAATAGTGGCAACTAAAAATAATGCTTTCCAGGAAAGAAAGCATAGCTTGCAAGTTGCAGCTGGTCTAAAAGGAGGCAGGGTCAACTTCTCCAAAACAAAATTCAAATCCCAAGCCAGGACAGAAGAGCAGATTGGGGTTTCAGGTGCAGGATGCCCCTCAAAAGGTATGGGTAACATCCAGCTGAGCTATGGTATGGTCACCCATGGGCTCCTTCTAAAGCCAAGATAGCCAAAGGTGCACCTTAAGGAAGGAGTACCGGAAACCTGAGTCAGGCAGAGAGATCAGGTAGTCCAGGATCTGGTTCACCAGACAGATGAAAGCACTTGTCCAGATAACTTTTAGGCCAGGAAGTAAAACTTCCTTGTTTTCTATGCTGGCAGTATTTAGGTATGCCAGGCAGTATTTTGCAATGCGATTACACTGTGCTGGTGGACTGAAGTGCGAATGCTTGAAGTCCATGGAAATACCTGGCAGTGATGATACTACCCAGGACTCTACACAGGGTGTAAAAAGGGCAAAATGGGCATAAAATACTGAATACATCCCTTGACAGGACTCTTGGATGAAAGGGTCCAGAGTATGCTTTGCAGCCAACATGACGTAAGTGGCTCGGGTAGAAGGCTTCGGGTGGCCACTTGGTCGTCCACCACTCTATTGGAACCCCAAATCTGGCGATGGCTACATCCTCAGGAGCCAAACATGCAGATGGAGGGACCAGAGATTGGGATGATCAGGGTCCCCTGATCCTGGGTCAGCAGATTCCTGCAGAGGGCAAGTGGGACCAGTGGTTCCTCCACCAGCTGCTGTAGTACAGAAACCATATCTAGCAAGGCTAGAATGGAGCTAACTTCAACACACAGCGCTCCAAAAACAGGCAAAACAACAAAAATTATTTTAAGTGTTTAATCCACTAGTCTCAACAACGGCTGAAGGTAATATCAAGTTGGCATTTCTTAAATTGGAGATTGCTAATAAAAGAAGTCAATATCAGTTATAACATTATTTCTCTGGAGACATACTGTGAGAGAGAGTTGGTACCATGAGGGCTAACGGTGATTAAAACTCCTCTTGCTGTTCAGAAACTTTTAAACATAAAGATGCATGATTACAAATCTCTGCAGTACTTCTGTGGCTTATATTAAACTGATCATAGACGAAGATACAGAAAATTACTTGTCACTCGAGGAAGATTTGAAATTAGCAAGTCGAAGTAGCAACATTTAAGAAACAATAGGATTTTGAGAGACTGGATTTGGCACTTAAACAGAAGACTAAAAGACATGAGAGGGAGGTGATTGAGAAAACAAACCAAATTAGCAAGAGACATTCGTGATTACGAGCTGGGTACTGCATTTGTACCTTTTAAAGAACCTGAAGCCAGATCCAAAAGTAGGGGATGGTCAAAGACAAGGAAACAGAAGAAAAATAACAGTTCTAATATCAGAGTGGAGTCGAAGAACAGGCCATGCGAAAAGGGTCAGAAAATAGTGACAGTAGAGGTAAGTAAGAATACAACTACGAGGACTTTTTAGACAAGGGAGAGAACGTAATCCAGACCACAGACACAGGAGAACCAGACGAGTAAAGTGAGGGCCGCAGTGAGCAAGAATCAAACAGCAAAAGCGCAATTTAAGAGGGCAGAAGAACACAAACAAGAATCAGAGCTGCAAATAATTAATCTCAGTAATTACAAACTAAACCCTGAGCAAGTTTCACTTCTAAAGAAGGGACTCAATTTTGTACCGGCTCCAGTGGTAAACAAGTTTTCAGTATTTGTGGATATTTTCAAACTCTTTAGGAAAATCAGACTGACGTTATACTTTGCACAGAAACAAACAACGGATATTACAATGGGATTTATGGAACATATGGGACCTATGTATGAAACTGAAGTGGACCTTGATTTCTTGATGAGAGAGTTAGGGACTGTGAGAGAACTGCACAACCGACAAGAAATGGGGGCACAGGAAGAGAGACAAATGGATGATATTGAATCTAATTTAAATGAACTTATTAAGCTGATAGTTCAGAATGAAAATGGAGCATTCACACAGGCTGGAGATGAATATTTGAGAAGCTCTATGGTCTTTGAGGACTTCAGAAAAATGAGGATTTAACATTTAAATGTGGTTCTGACTTTGCCTTATTATAGTTAACAACAGTGTTACAGCATTCGAGAACACAATTTTGTTTAAGGTAACAGAATTAATTGATAATTCTGCTATACCAGCTTATAAAAATATTTCAAGGGCTGAGGAACAAGCACTTGAATTATCAGAAATAGATGAAACTGTGATCAAGAAATCTGATAGTGGGTAATATTGTACTAATGAGTAAATTACAGTATCAAGAAATGGTAGAAAAGCCGGTCTTTGATATTAATAACTATAAAAGACTTAAAACAACCCACCCATCAGTACAAAAGAAATATTTGTAATACTAGAGACGGGTGGCAAAGAATGGAACTATAACGGTTGGAGAATATAAGTATTTGTACTGTGAATTTCCGATAGTCCCTCGTTCTACTGCCTGCCTAAAGTCTATAAGAATCTGTTTGAGCCACCAGGGAGGCCCATTGCTTCGAGATTAGGTTCACTAACTGAACATTTAGGGAGTTTGTTGATTTCTTCCTACAGTACAGCATGGTTAATCTACCCTCATGTAACCCCCAGGTGCACTATCCCAAGGGCTACTACCCCTGCCTGCTTGGCTAGTTGCAGGTTAAGGGCCTAGGTTCTGATACGGTGCTTCCACCCAGAGGTCAGGGTTGGTAATGGTCAAGCTGACCTGGGCACAGCCTCTCGGGACACTGTAACCCCTCTTTCTCCTTCTAGTGGCCTGAACAGTACACAATAATCACTTTCACAATGACTCTTATTCACCAGACAATTACCCACACTGTTTGCACTTACCACCAGGGCTGGTTCCTCTAGCTTAACCCTGGGGCCACTGTAAAACAAGGTTAAGCACAGCAAATAACAACAGTACAATACTCTTGGCACAAACTGGAACCACAGTCAGGTTAAATGCAAACAAAGTTAAATCTGATTTATTCAGGGACTTGAACAAGGGAGGGGCGTAATAGGTTGATTTGCTTAAAAGCAATATTAATCAGACTATTTATGCATGCAGTTCAGAGTCCCTACACAGTCACACACTCTGGGTACCCAGGTAGGAAAACAGTGAGCTAGCCAGGAATGTTGCAGCTGGTTGGGACCCTGTGATGGAAGAAAGC
This sequence comes from Neoceratodus forsteri, assembly GCA_016271365.2. NCBI lineage: Eukaryota > Metazoa > Chordata > Ceratodontiformes > Ceratodontidae > Neoceratodus > Neoceratodus forsteri. The sequence goes on along the minus strand of CM057452.1, from coordinate 260,307,851 downwards.
AACATGCACAACACACACTATTTGTAATCCAGGCCAGTGGGCTCATTTTGTGAAGGAAAAGGCAACAAGACAATCAGATGACAACACTTTTAGATTTAGCTGTTCTTGCAGGAGCTACCCTGATATTTACTCATGATACCCAATACTGGACCCATGCAGGACAAAATCGAGACTGCAGGCAGTTGAGCTGGAGTGCCCAGAGAAGCAGAGCCCACACGAATCACCGAGGCATCATTCCTGTTCAAGGCGTTGAGCAGGGGCTGATCCCCAGGCCAGTTTCTCGTCGAAGACTTTCTCTGCATAGCAGTATTCTGGCTGGGCCAGTGTAGCAGGGCCCAGTCAAACGGAAATGGATACGGACTTTGTCCGTGGAGCTGGATACAACCTCCAGCAAGCAAAACACAGTTCAGACACACAGTGGGGAACCAAATCACGACCCACTATAAGCACAGCACATTCACATGTAAGGAAATTCCACTGTACCAGGTAAATGGCTCTCCGTCACAATTAGAGAGTCTCTGCACAATCCGGGAGTTCAGAGGTAGCTGGAAGTCCTGACAGGCCGATCGCATTCAGCAAATCTTTGGTCTTCTTCAGGTTAAAGCCTGGCCACAATTCACTGGCTTAATTCACTCTCCAAGTTGGATTCAGTCCGAAAAAAGTACAAGTTCCCTCTCAGGAACAGCAGGTAGGCATGCAGGCCAAACTCAGGCCTTTCCACAGTTCTCCCTTGCAGAATCCACTATGGATAAGCAGTGTGGGACTTTCCCAAGATGCAACAGGTTCAGTTGGCTGATCTATCTGTCAGTCATAACAAGGGCTCCCCTCCAGGTTATTTTAGGTGCCAAAGCCCAAAAAGTACAGTTACGTAAGAACTTATCGTAACAGTAGATCTTCGAGAGGCTCTTGCAGTAGGTAATTACATATAGGACTGAAACCGGCAGGCGTCGGGACCCCAGGAAAAATTTCTAGCTAGCAGTCTCTGGCAGGGGACTGCCTCCACGTCAGGTGACTGACATCAGATGACATCAGTATAAAGGGCAGTCCCCACGCCCGCCTTCCAGTTCTTTCCTGCCAAAGGCAAAAGGCAAGACGAGAGAAGCGGATATTTCCTTCCTGGAAAAGGTGCTGAAAAAGCTAAGGGGATGGAGGCGGGAAGGTATACCTACTGCAAAAGCCTCTCTTGAAGATCTACTGTCATGGTAAGTTCTTACGTAACTGTACTATCTTACTTGAGAGGGCTCTTGCAGTAGGGAATTACATAAGGACTGAGTCCCAAGCAGTCTGGAACAAGAGAAGCACACAGGAGGAAGAAACTACTCAGATGTAGACCCTCTGGCTGTGAAAGTCTTAGGAAAGAAGACCTTGCAGAACAGCCAACCCAAAGCCAGCTCTACGCGAGAGGCAATGTCAAACTGTAGTGTTTTGTAAAGGTATGGACAGAAGTCCAAGTTGCAGCTGTGCAGATGTCTGCCGCTGACACATTCTTGAAACAAGCTGTAGAGGCAGTGACACCCCTGGTGGAGTGGCCCTGACTTGACCCGGCAGGGTCTTGTAGTACTGTCATAACAGAAAGTGATGCAATGAGCCAACCATTTAGATAGAGCATTGCTTGGAGACAGCATTGCCTCCTCTTTTTGGAGCAAAAGAGACAAACAGATTGATCGGTCTTTCTGAGATCCTTCATCCTGGTGGTGTAGTATCTCAAAATTGGTGAACATCCAAAGTATGCAAGAGGTACTCCCCTTGATTGGAGTGTTGTATAAAGAAAGCAGGCAGTTCAATGGATTGATTCAGCGTAGATTCGCTACCACCTTAGGGAGAAACTTAGGGTTGGTACACACAGAGCCACCGTTCCTTGTGAAAAAATCAAATACGAAATTCTGCACATCAAGGCCTGAAGCTTGGAAACCCTTGAGCAGAAGTAATGGCCACAAGGAAGAGAGTCTTCCAAGAAAGGAACTTTAGGTCTGCTGAGGCTACCGGCTCCGAAAGAAGGCAGGGTAAGCTTCTAGAGAATTAAATTCAAATCCCAAGGAGAGGCAGGAATGCGAATAGGGGTCTCAGGTGGAGAACCCTCTCAAAAAGTCTTAGAGACTTCCAACTGTGCAAAAGTTCAGTCCCCAAAAGGAACATGGTAAGTGGAGATGGCCACCATGTGAACTTTCAGAGAGGAATGACTGAGACCCAGATCAAGAGATGATGCAGGTAATCCAGAAGCCTCCCGACAGAGGCAAGAGAATGACCGAAATCCCTGGAAGAGGCCCAAATAGAGAATCGCTTCCATTTCATGGCATAGGTAGATCTAGTGGAAGGTTTTCTAACCTCCACCAGAATCTCAACCACCAGCGGGACACCCTGAATCGGGCTTGAGCTACGTTTGCAGGAGCCATGCATGCAACTGAAGGGATATGAGGCCTGGATGGACCAGGGTCCCCTGATCCTGGGTCAGCAAAAGTTGAGATAGGGAAGAGGAAGAGAAGGTTCCTCTGAATACTGTTGCAGGAGAGAACCAAACTTGCCTGGGCCAGAAAGGAGCAATGAGGATCATTCGAGCTCCTTCTGAGCTGAGTTGTGTAAGACCCTGGAATCAATGGAATGAGTGGGGGTGCGGGGGAGGCATAGGCAGATCTGCCTTTCCAGTCTAGAGACAAAGCATCTCTCAAAAAATTCAGTGCCCAGGAAGCGGCGAGCAGAAGGCGGGAAGTTTTGCGTTCAGAGGAGACTGAACAGGTCTACCTGAGGTGTTCCCCAGTGTAGGAAGATATAGTCTGCTACCTCCTGATCCAGTTCTCACTCGTAAGCCTGAGCACCTAAGCAGGCGACCCGGCTGAGGTGGTCTGCCAGCGTGTTATCGACCCCGGGACATGAACCGCCATAAGGTGAAGGTTGTGTTGCATTGCCCGATCCCAAACTCGCATCGCTTCCCTGCACAGAGGGTAGGACCGTGTTCCTCCCTGCTTGTTGATGTACCATACTACGCACATGTTGTCCGTCTGGACAGCCAGGTGACCGGAAGCAGATACAGATGCAGAGCTTGTAGAGCATACAGCATGGCCCTGAGCTCCAGCACGTTTATGTGAAGAGTCTGCCTGAGCCTGGACCAGGAGCCCTGGGTCCTGTGAGACCCTAGGTGGGCTCCCAACCCTCGCCCGAGGTATCTGTTGTCAATGGTTGGGGTGGAGAAGAAGGACCCCCAGCAAAGGTTCTCCTGAACCATCCACCACTGCAAGTCCGAACCACAGGACTGGAAACCAGGACCTCTAGATCTCGTCGTCCACCAATTGATCCCATTGAGACTGAAGCGTCCACTGAAAGATTCTCATGTGGAACCGGCGTGAGGGACCGTCAGATAAGGTAGCCACCATAAGCCGAGGAGGTGAAGGACTGACCTGACACTGACCCACCTGCGACTGGACAGCACGCTTACATGAGCCTGGAGGTAGCCACCCTGTCCAGTGGCAGGAATGCCACGCCAGAGGTCGTGTCCAGGATTGCCCTGATGAACTGGAGCCTCTGGGACGGAATCAAATGGGACTTGGCCTGGTTGATGGTAATACCCAGGCTGGTGAAAACCTGCAGGGTAAGGGAAAGGAAGCGCAGAAGCTCCTCCCAGGATAGGGCCGCCAGGAGCCAGTCATCCAGGTGTGGGAAATCTGAATCCCTGGGTATGCAGGTAGCCGTTACCACAGAAAGACATTTGGCGAACACTGGGGTGCCGAGAAGAGACCAAATGGGAGGGCCTGAACTGGTAGTGGTCCCCTGAAACGAAAACGGAGGTATTTGTGGTGGGAAGGGTGAATAGGAATATGCAGGTAGGCAACCTGCATGTCCAGAGCGCACAGCCACTGTCCTGGCCGAAGGAGGGCAGAAGACTCTGCAAAGAGAGCATTCTGAACCTCTTGTACTCCATGAACTGGTTCAGGGAACTGAGGTCTAGAATAGGCCGCATGTCTCCTGATTTCTTCAGAACCAGAAAGAAATGGCAATAGTAACCCGTGCCGAAGATGGGGTGGGACGGGTTCTATCGCTCTTCAGGAGAAGGAAGGATATTTCTTCCCGGACAGAAGATGATGTCTGGGAGTAAGACGACCTGGGGGTTCTGGGTGGTTTTCATTGAACGTCCTTCCGCTATCAGCTGGAGCACCCAAGTGTCTGAAGTGGATCCCTCCCAACTCAGTAGATGGAAGGAGAATCTCCTCCTACGGTTCCTCTGGGAGGCCCAGAGGCTGTGGGAGAGGGAGGAGTTAGGAGGTGCGGGGCAGCATCACGGCTGAAGCTCCAGCCGCTTTTTTTGAGCGGGGGGCCTGGCAGCCGGAGGGGCCCATTTGTTGGCCCACACTTTCCTGAGGTTTCGCTTTGGCGAGAACATCTCGCGTAAAGGACGGCGCTGACCTGGGGCCTGTACACGGAGTCAACAGACTTAGTGCAGTCCCCTCTCTTGCAGATCAGTGATGATGTCCTTGACATCGCTCAACAGCACTGAACCCCTGAAGGGTGCATCCTGGATAGCAGACGCCTCCGGACCAAACCTGACACCCGGAGCCAGGTATGATGCCACAAACTCACGGTGAAGCAGAGCTCCAACCAGCAGCGTCCACTGCATCTTACATGGCACGAAGCATGTGCCGACTGGTCGAATGTGAATTGGACTAGATCAGCCACTTCCTGCCTGGCCTGAGACTCAGGAAGGAGTCCAACTTAGATTCCACTGCAAGGATCGCCTTCTGGTAATCCCCCATGGAGCGATGTAGTTCAGGGCCCTGATTCCCAGAGTGGAAGAAGAATAGACCTCTTCCCATACTGGTCCAGAAGGCGGATTCCTTATCAGGTGGAGATGAGCTCAAGTGCTTGAGATTAGCCGCGCCGTGGGCGGCGCTTAATCACAACCGAATCAGCTTGGGATGTGAATTCAAAGAATCAACACCCTCCGGAGCCTGGTAAAGCCTCATCCGCCTTCCTCGGAAGGGGGCTAGAGCTGACGGTTGTTTCCAAACAGTGGAGACTAGGTCAGCATGAGGCCGATCCACTGGAATCAGAGTTGGAGCGGTCTTGGGCAGATCCAGAGTGCAGCAAAGCTTTTTGCAATTTGGATCCAGCCCCAAAGATTGCCAGTGATGGACAGCCTAGATTTTACGCAACTCCATGAAAGAAGGATCCTCCGGAGGGACTTGGAGGAGTCCTTGGCCTGGGTTTATCTGGAGTGCATGATACGTCACCTGGATCAGAGCACCCGTCGGGTCCTCCGTGGTCTCCAAGAGGAAGAGGAAGAAGACTCCTCCCCCAGCGGGGAGGACGGACCTTAGGCAACCTTCAGGAAGCGTGTCCTCCCTGCCCTGGAACCAGAGGGCTCACCTCTGGTGTCAGGCGGGGAGGAGTCTCTCGCCTCGACGACGGAGTCCAGAACTGGGTCCAGCATCGGAAGACGGCTCTCCACCTCCCAGGTGAGCTGAGCCTTGGCCTCAGCCCACCAGGAAGCCAGAGTCTCCTTCAGGTCCACCGACAGCTGAGGGCGGTGGAGGAGGAGGAGGGATACAGATATTGAGGATATCCGTGCGGCGGTATCCGTAGCCCGATGGCGGGAAGCCCGATGTTGGGTACTGGGGCACGGGTACTGCGGTGTCTGGTAGGGCAGTGTCGGGTACTGCGGCACGGGATACTGCAATTCGGTAGGGCGGCGTTGGATAAGGCGGAGTCGGGTACCGGGCACCAGGGGCTCTGGACGGAGCAGAAGGCCCTGGAGAGGCCCAGCCGGAGGGCCAGGGATAGGGATTCTGACATTTTGGGACTGTTTAGTACAGTACGATCTGCCGCCCATTGGCCCATGCAGTGGATCAATAAGCGTACAACCGTACTGTATGCTAATCAATCAGCTGGGCGACACTGGGTGGGGAGCCATACCGCTGGACCACCAGGGATTTAATTTCATTATTAGCCTGCGATCGGGCGGGATCGGGTCCACTGGACCACCAGGATTTAATTTCATTATTTGCCCACGATCGGGCGGGAATCGGGTCCACTGGACCACCAGGGATTTAATTTCATTATTTGCCCGCGATCATGGCAGGGATCGGGTCTACTGGACCACCGGGTATTTCATTTCATATTATGCCCACGATCAGGCAGGGGACAGGTCCACTGGACCACCAGGGAATTTAATTACAGTTTATGCCCACGATCAGGCAGGGAGTAGGTCCACTGGACCACCAGGGAATATTATTTTAACTAAAGCCCACGATCGGGCAGGGAGCAGGTCCACTGGATCACCAGGGAGTTAATTATGATATGCCCGTGATGGGGCGATGGGGTAGGGTCCACTGGACCACCAGGGATTTATTTATAATATGCCCACGATCGGGGGCGTTGCCTGCCAAGGGGGACGTCGATCCCCAACAGCTGCAGCATGGCAGGGCGCCAGGCACAAGTCGCCGGGATCGGCGCGCCATGGCGCAGCACCGCTGGAAACTCACCCAGCCATGCCCTGGTGCATCCCAGTTACGCTGCGCCCAGACTTGCACCCCTGCCTGGTGCAGTCTGAATACCCCCAGAGGCTATATGGGCACACTCTGGCAATCACATTTAAGCTGCTAAAAGCAGGACACCAGCCTGGCAGTGAGCATTTAGGCAAGCTCAAGGAAGACTTTTCAGGAACCCCCATTAGTAGGGGTTACACCTCTTATCTAAAGGATTCAGGTGATACAATTTCAAAATTCAGAAATATTGTGTGGGAAAAGGATTATCTTTGGATCTGTATAGATGTAAAATCTTTGTTCACCTCTATCAGACACTAAGATGGTTTAAAAGCCGCTAGATTTTTTCTGGTAGGGATCAGACAGTCACAGGTGCCCCAATGGATTTTATTATGGAAGCTCTGTAATTAATTTTGTACCATAGCTATTTTGAATTCAATGAGAATTCTAATGCTCAGATATGTGGGACGGCCATGGGAGCCTCAATGGCACCCTCATTGCCACTGAGGGTGCCTTTAGGCTTTCACGTTATCACATAAATCCACTGCTGGATGCCTGACCAGTTCTAGAGCCTAGCCAGGTCCTACCTGAGCTCCTGTCTCCCTCCTCTATGTCCACTCTCCACAGAGCTTAGTGTTGTCTGTAAATAGACAGATTTTACTTTTGATCCCATCTGCTATGTCACCAAAAGAGATGTTAAACAACATTGGTCTGAGTACCGAGCACTGTGGGACCACACTAGTCACAGGTCTAGGCTTCAATTGTTCCTCCTTACTATCACCCTCTGGTTTCTGTCTTGCAGCCAGCTCTTGATCCACCCTGCCAGCTTTTCCCTGACTCCCAGGTTCCTCAGTTTACTGGGCAGCCTCCCATGTGGCATGGAGTTGAAGGCCTTGCTGAAGTCCAGATACAGGACATCTACTGCCGGACCCTGTTCAATGACCCTGTGACCTCAAAAAGTCTAGCAGGTTGGTCTGTCAGGATCCCCAAGAGAAACCCATACTGCCTTTTATCCTGGACATCATTAACTTCCAGAAAGTTCATTAGTCTCTCCTTAGAATGGTCTCTATTAATTTGCCTACAATGGAGGTAAGGCCGACTGGTCTGTAATTACCAGGGTTATCCCTGGGTCCACTCTTGTGGAGAGGCACCATGTGTCATTCTGCAGTCCTGAGGCATGCACCCTATTTCCAGTGAGGTACTAAACAGTTCCACTAGGGAGCCAGGACCTCTGCCAGTTTCTTTAGGGCTCTAGGGTGCATCCCATCCAGTTTAGGAGCACTGTCCACCCGAAGAGCCTAAGACCCTTTAAAACCTTGTCCTCTTGGGGTTCTCCATCTGTTTCACCCCACCCTCTTTACAAACCCCTATTTTACCCTGGGGCATAGGACCATCCTTTTCCCTAATGAAAAGTGAGCTGAAGTACTTATTCAGTGACTCCACCTGTTCCTCACTACTTTCCACCCACCCCAATCCTAACAATCCCATCCTTGCAACTTCTTCTCTCCCTCATATACCTAAAAAGTCCTTTTCCTCTTCCCTTATCCCTGTACCAGCTTTAGTTCTCTCATGGCCTTATCTGCCTGGACCACTCGGCCTGCCTCTCTTGACTTCACTGAGTAATTCTCCTGTCTTTCTCTCTCATCATAGTATGTTTGTACTTATGAAAGGCTGCTCTTTTCCTTTACTTTCACTAGTTTTTTTATCCTGGCTTTCATGCTCTGAGCCTTTGTACACATATTAGTCACCTCAATTAGACCCAACTAATAATGGACCATTTCTGCTCCACTTCCATCTCCAGACTGGTTTTGGCAAGGTGCCCTCTAGGATTTCACCTATCCTACCAAAGTCCGACACTACCCTCGTCTTGGTCCTGGCTATTTCCTTGCCCATATTAAGGTAAAACCACACCGTGTAGTGGTCACTGCCTGGAAAGGGCTCTTCTACTTCTATTTCCTGGACATGCTCTCGTTTGACAACACTAGGTCCAATATGGTTCCATCCCTGGTTGACTCTGTGACTCCCTGCACCAGGAAACAAGCCTGGAAGGTAACCGGTTAGAACAGTGCTACAATAATAATGCAGGAAAGAGGTGCAGTCTGGAAAGCGCTCCCATGGACAGAAATAGGGGTTTAACAGTGCTATGCGGTAAGCATCCCCAAGTCGCTGTCCGTGGTGCTAGAGAATAGATGAAGGGCACAGAATTTCAAGAGGCTGACTGAGCTGCTCCTGTGGTGGGAGGACTAAGGCGTAGAATGGTGTAGGAAACCAGTGTTCTAATCTTGGTCTCCCTTTGTTGCTGGATTTTTTTTTCCCCAAAGAGCCGTGGAAACAGTATTACATGGCCCACACATTTGTCTTTCCCTGTGATCCATACTCACCTTGGGTGAGAATCTTTTAGTTCACGGGGTGTGGGGCAGAGTTCCCAACATTGGTGGGTGTGGGGGTGGAACCCCTCATAAAAATATATTAAAACAGTGTGTTGGTGCTCTGCAGTGCAGCGAGCATTCTGCCCTGTTGCTGTGGTGCAGAATGCTGTCAATACACGCTGTAGTGGATGGCTGTTGTGTGGCACTCTTCTGACCCAGTGCCATCCTGGAAATCCTCCAGGAGGACCTGTTCCTGGAGCAGGACACAGCTGTGGTCCTCCATTCAGCTCCAGGTAGGCTGAGTCACCTGTTATGACTATGTTTCCCCTGACATTTAGCATTCTAATCTGCTCACCCAGCTTTCTTTGGGACTTACTCACTAAGTATCATTTTCTAGTACTCTGGGGCTCTGTAGGTCTCTCCTTGTGACTGTTTCTCTATTACTTTCTAGTACTCAGTACTAGTACTTTTCTACCACTCTTTAATACTCAGAGATCTTTAAGTCCCTCCTTTGACTTACTCCTAATAGTACTAATACTTTCATCAGCCCCACTTGTGACCCTGAGCAAGTCACATAATTTCCTGTGCTCCCCAGGTTGCACCGAAACAAACTCTGGTTTAATGTGCATTTTCCGTTAAACAATTCTCCTGCTCCCCTTCCCTTTCTACTGTCGCCTGCACTTGGGGAGCGGTAGTCCCTCTTGTAACTTTCTCTAGTACTCTTTAGTACTCACTATTGGTACTTTCTAGTGCAAGGGCTCTTTCAGCCCTCTATGTGGCTTTTCTCTTGTACAATCTAGTACTCAGTTCTTCTAGTACTTTCTATTACTCTAGTGCTTAGGGATATTTAAGTCCCTCTTTGTGACTCACTCTCTAGCATAACCTACACCTCACCAAGATGAACATATCATAAAGCTACTTTTATTCTAACTGCTGATAATTCAGTTGAAGGACTGTGTTTAAGCTGTTTCAGCTCTTGTGCTGTAGTGCTGTGGAGGAACAGCAGGAAAGTACACTTATGTAAGAACGTATCGTGAACAGTAGATCTTCAAGAAGGCCCTTGCAGTAGGTACTAACAGGTAGGACTAAGCCGGCAGGCGTCAGGACCCCATGGAAAATCTTCTAGCTAGCAGTTCACAGAGGACCGCCCGGAAGTCAGGTGACCGGCGTCAGCGGACATCCAGATAAAGGGGCGGTCGCGCCCGCCCTCAGTTCTCCTGCAGCTTGTGGCAGGAGACAAATCATGACCCCTAGAAGAAAAAGAAAAACAGGGGGACAGAGGAGGGAATGCAGTACCTACTGTAAGAGCCTCTCTCGATCTACTGTTATGGTAAGTTCTCACGTAACTGTACTACCTTACTTGAGAGGGCTCTTGCAGTAGTAGTTACTATCAGGTAGGACTGAGTCCCAAGCAGTTCTGAAAAAAGAAGCCAGGGGAGGACCAAAGAAAAGTTGTCCACAAAATGTCTGGCAGGGAAATTAGGACAGAATGCCCCGCAAGACAGCGGCTGAAACCCGCTCTATGTCAGGAGGCCACATCCAGACTGTAGTGTTTGGTACAGGTATGGACAGAGGTCCAAGTGGCAGCAGTGCAGACATCTGCTGCAGAAGCACCTCTGAAGCATGCGGTGGAAGCTGCCATGCCTCTAGTAGAGTACCCTTTCACCCGGCATGGAAGGGACTCTGTTATATTTGTGGTAACAGAAGGTAAAGCAGTTAGCCAACCATTTGGAGAGACACGGTTTAGAAACAGGGTGACCTTCCTTTTAGGAGCGAAGGAGACAAACAACTGATCCATTTGTCTGAGATCCTTCGTGCAGTTAGTATAATACCTTAGGATGCGGTGTACATCCAAGGTATGGAGAAGGTGCTCTCCTGGGTTGGACTAACCTAGGAAAAGGTAGGCAGCTCAACCGACTGGTTGGGGTGGATTCAGCCACAACTTTTGGAAGAAATTTGGGGTTAGTTACCAAGGCCACCCTATCCTTATGGAAGATCAGGTAGGAATGCGGCACATCAAGGCCTGGAGCTTGGAAATCCTCCGGCGGAAGTGACAGTCACTAAGAACAAGGTTTTCCAAGACAAAGCATAAATCCACCTCCGCTGCAGGCTCAAAGGGGTGGGGCAGCGTGAGTTTATCTAGGTGAAATTCAAGTCACAAGGAGGGGCTGGATTGCAGATGGGAGGTCTGAGATGAAGAACTCCCTTTAGGAAGGTCTTGGAAATTTGTAATTAGGTTACTGACTTATCTCCCAATGGGAGGTTGTAGGCCAAGATGGCCAAAGGTGGACCTTAAGAAAGGAATAGCTGAGGCCTAAATCAAAAAGTGGTTTAGGTAGTCCAGAATCTTGACCACAGGACAAGAAAAGGACTCCAGGGAGTGAGCTTCTGCCCAGATGGAGAAGCACCTCCACTTCATGCATATGTGGACCGAGTGGAGGGCTTCCGAGCCCAATAGAATGTTGGCCACCTTAGGGAGAGGCTGAAACAAGAGGCAGCTAAGTCTGCAGGAGCCAAGCATGCAGATGGAGGACTTAGAGACCTGGATGGACCAGGGTCCCATGGTCCTGGTCAACAGATCCTGAGATGAGGGAGATGGAGACAGAAAGGCAGAAGGATCGCTAGCTGGTGCAGGATGCTTACGAGGCTGGTCTCCACCACAGGGGAGCAATAAGGATCATCTTCATGCTCTCCTGAGCTTGAACAGAATTCTGGGGATTAAAGGAATCGGAGGAAGGCATAGATGAATCTGGCTTTCCAGGATAGAGTAGCGCATCCAGACAAAAAACGTCTGGCCTGGGAATGAGCGAGCAGAAGACGAGAAGCTTGGCATTGAACAGGGATGCGAACAGATCTATCTGAGGCACCCCCAGCGGGAGAAGAGGTCGCATTTAATGCCTTGCTTTAGCTACCATTCATGCGCACTCACCAGAGACCAGTTGAGGGTGTCTGTTGGAGAGTTCTGGCTTCCTGGGACGTGAAGCACTGTTAAAGTTAGGCCAAGGAGAACTGCCCGGTTCCAAACCAGCATGGCTTCCTGCAAAGTGGGTAGGATTGAGTTCCCTCTGCTTGTTTAGGTACCAGACAACGGACATGTTGTCTGAGTGTACCATCAGAGGGCCTGGAGGAGGAAGAAGGTTGAAAAGCCAGAATGGTGTACAAGACTGCACTCATCTCAAACACGCTGATGTGCAGATGAGCTTCATCCAGCGGACCAGGTGCCCTGGGTACTGTGGGACCCCAAGTGGGCCCCCATCCCGTCCCTGACATGTCAGTGGTCAGAGACTGAGAGGGAAGCTCCAGACAGAAGAGCATTCCTTGGAAAGGTTCTCCAGGACATCCACCAAAAGAAGGTCCTTGACCATGGGGTTGTGACCAGAACCTCCTAGTCCAGGTAGTCCTCCGCCTGATCCCACTGAGCCCTAAGGGACCACTGGAAGATTGTCATGTGCAGCTTGGCTAGAGGGACCATGCGATGGCTGCCGCCATAAGCCCAAGCATTCGGAGAATGCATAGGGAGGACGCATCTCTGGGCAGCCAAGGACCGAGTGAAGAGCTGAGTATCTACGCTCGCTCCGGGAAGGAAGGCTCTGCCCAGACAGGTATCCAGCACTGCCCCAATAAACGTCAAATGCTGAGTGGGGCCAAAGAGGATTTGGCTACACTGATCATAATGCCTAGACTGGAGAAAGCATCCAGAGTTAGGGATAACGATCGGTGCAGGTCCTCCTGAGAGGAGCTGCAATCAGCCAGTTGTCCAGGTACGGAAACAGCTGGACGCAGAGGAAGCACAGGTGGCTGCCACCACCTAAGGCACTTGGTAAATACCGGGAGCAGAAGACAGTCCATAGGGCAGAGTCCTGAACTGAATATGCTCCCCGAAAGCAGAACGGAGGATCCTCGGTGGGCAGGATGGACGAGGATGTGAAGATATGCGCCTGCACATCCAGGATGCAAAGCCACAGACCTTCTTTGAGGAAGGGCAAGAAACTCTGAAGGAGAGCATCCTGAACCTATTGTAAGCCAAAAACAGGTTGAGGGAGCTGAGGTCTAGAATGGAACTCAGATCTCCACCTTCTTGGGAACCAAGAAGTGGGAGTGGTAACCCACCCCTTGAAACTGGGGGGTTCCAGCGTTCCTTCGGATCCCAGAAGGGAGGCAATAGTAAGGACCGCGACCCCTGCGGGGTCTCTGGAGTTGTGGATGTAGGGTCCTTGTCCCTGTGCTTCTCCTTGTCGCGCTTCTTGCGATGGTGCCCTTCGGGAGAGTCAGATGTCTGCCTGAGCTTCTTTGACTACATCTCCATGGAGGCCATCTTCTGTTTGAGGGTATGGGCTTGAGAGCCTGCTGCCTTCTCTTCCTGGTGGTGGAGTTAAGTTTCTGGCAGTGCTCGCACTCTTCCACGCGGTGGTCTGGGCCAAAGCAGAAGAGGCACAAGGAATGCCCGCCCTTGGGGAGTTGGGACCCACAGGAATCGCAATTGTTCTTATGCGACTCGGACGGAGTAAGGGACAACATGCAAAAATCGTAAGTAAGCTTGGAAAAGTGAAAATATGAACAGATTTAGAAAAAGGTACACTTAGCTGAACCGCTAGAGTGAAAAACTTCCACAAAGCGACCGAACAGCAGCCGATGGCGGGAAAGAACTGGAGGGCAGGCGCGGGACCGTCCCCTTTTATCTGGCGTCCGCTGGCGGTCACCTGACATCCAGGGCAATCACCCAGGAACTGTTAGCTAGAAGATTTCCGTGGGGTCCTGAAGCTTCCGGCTTAGTCCTACCTGATAGTACCTACTGTAGTACCTACTGCAAGAGCCCTCTCGAAGTAAGACTGTTGATTTATCTGCAGTTAATAAATTGCTCTTTCTTTGCGCATCTTGCTGGCAGCCTGCCATGTTAGTCATAACAGGCATCTCTAGCATTTAATTTCTCCCAGGTGCATTTTCAAAGCATTTCTTTTCTCTCGTTTTCACTGTTCAAGAATGTTTGCAGTAATTTCTCTGGGAAAGAATGGCAAGAAAAGTCCCAGATTCAATGCTTCTACATAATGAGAGAGATTTGTTTCAGGAAAAGAAGTCTGTTTAAAACTTGGCAAGCAGATACAGGCTAGACTCCAACCCCATGTCTGTTGAAATACTGCAGCGGGAGAAAGGAACCACAGAAAAGCCAGTCAGCACAACCGTTTCGTAATCATTTAAAAACAGGAACTGCAAGGCCAAGTTCAACCCCTCTCACAAGAAAACCCACTGCGTCACATATCAGGAACAAGTGTACAGACATCCAAGACACCCCTCAAAAGTGATAGGGAAGGCATAAATATGTTTTCAACTTGGGACAGGCAAAATCAATGCGAAACAAACAGAACACCCTAGAATCAGTATGTTTTAAATAGTCCTATGAAGGTTAACAAAACAAACAAAAAAAGCAAATGACTAATGTACGTATAATGAATATACACATGCTAGGCTCACAGAACGTTTAGGGAAAAAACTTTTAGAATTTTTCTGGTTGTTTTAGAACCAGTTCTGATTAGAACCCTAGGAAAGACTGTTCAGCTGGTCAGCAGAGCACACTTCTCAATATGTTTTATAAAGCCAGCTAAGATTACAAATGAGATTTTAATCAGGAAGTTCAATGAACACACTACAGAATCAGTGATCGGGTGCAAGAAGCATGCCCCGGACACTTTAGTTCCACCGCCAGCAGCCACAGCCAAAAAGGAAATCGGGTGGGGCGGCTGCAACTGTTCCCAGACCCTCCTCAGCAGTGCAGCAGACCTGGGCCCTTCACAAAGAAAGGGTCCTACAAGAGCTCAACAAGCTCCAGGGTGGACAAAGGCAATGGGATCTGATGGCATACATCCCAGGGTACTAAAGAAACTAAGGTGGAACTAGCAGAGCCATTATCAGAACTGTTTAGTGAGTCTCTGAGCACAGGAGAGTCCCAGAAGACTGGAGAAGGGCTCATGTGATCCCGCCCACAAGAGTGGTAGCAGGGAGGAGGCAGGAACTACACATCAGTCAGTCTTATCTCAGTAGTGGGCAAGATTATGGAGGCACTCCTTAAGGAAAGGATAGTGCAACACCTGGAATCCATAGGAGCACAGGATCCAAGACAGCATGGGTTTACAAAGGAAGGTCCTGTCAAACTAATCTCATAGATTTCTTTGACTGGGTAACCAGAGTGGTGGACCACGGGGAGAAGTTAATGTTGCCTACCTTGGCTTCAGCAAAAGCTTTCAATATTGTTCCATAGAAGATTGATTAATAAGCTGGGTAGGCTCGGGTGGGTCAGAAGTTGGTCAACTGGGTGGCAAACTGGTTGATGGGCAGAAAACAGAAAGTGGTGGTAAATGGTATACAGTCTGAAGAGATGCAAGTCACATGTGGGTTACCTCAGGGATCAGTCCCGGGATAGTTCTCTTCAACATATTCATCAGTGACATTGCAGCTGGACTGGAGGGTAAGGTTCGCCTGTTTGCAGATGACACCAAGATCTGCAACAAAGTAGATGATCCAGATGGGGTGGACATAATGAGAAGAGATCTGGATAAACTGGCAAATAATTGAGAAAGAGTGGCAACTGGGGTTTAATGCAAAGAAGTGCAAGATCATGCACATAGGGAAGAGAAACCCTGAAGCCACCCATAGGTTGGGAGGGTTGCTGGCAGTCAAGGGAAGAAAGAGACTTGGGCATCATCATTATCCATGACCTGAAATCATCCAAGCAGACCACTAAAGCAGTAGGTAAGGCTAGAGGGATGTTGGGGTGTATTACTAGGGTATCACCAAGTTGGAAGAGGGAGGTAATAATCCCTTCTTTACAAGACACTGTTAGGCCCCATCTGGAGTACTGCATGCCACACCTTCACAAGGACATTATCCAAACTGATGCAGTCCAGAGGAGGGCAACCAAAATGGTGCAGGGACTACATCAGAAAACATACGAGGACAGATTAACGGAGCTCAATATGTATACCCTGAGCAAAGGAGGGGAGAGGTGATATGATTGAAACATTCAAACACCTTAAGGGCATTAACAAGGTAAAAGAGTCTAACATGTTTAAATATAAGAAAAATAGCAGGACAAGAGGACACAGCATGAGATTAGAGGAGGCCATTAAGGGGTAATGTGAGGAAGTTCTTTTCACAGAAAGGGTGGTGGATGCATGGAGCAGGCCTACCTCAGGAAGTGGTGCATATGAATAGAGTGCAGGGCTTCAAACAGGCATGGGATGGGCATAAGGGAGAAATAAAGATGAGTATGAATAGATAGGCCATTGACAGAGCAAGGTCGATGGCACATTTGTAAGGTAGAAAAGAAATGGGCAGACTGGATGGGCCTTATGGTCCTTATCTGCCATCAACTCTATGTTTCTATGGTGGTGAGTGGGCCATGGCCTGATTTTGATTACTCTCAACCCACAGGAGCTGGGGAGGAAAGGAAAAGGTGGGCATAGTGCCCAAGAGAAAAGTGGCAATTAAAGGGACATTAGGAAATGACATATTTGCAAGATGAGTACAGAAACCCACATTTTACAAACATTGTGAGGTGGGTCGATATATAGATGACTGCCTATGTATCTGGAAGGGGACGTATCAAGGAGCAGTAGACTTTGTAAACTGGCTGAAGGATAATAATTTAAATCTCAGATTTACTGCAGATATACAGGTGAAGGAGGTAAACTTCTTGGATCAGACATTTGTGACAGATAAGGTCACTAATACAGTTAATACAGTTTACACAAAGGGCTTTAGAAAGCAAACATCAACAAATGCTTTACTTAGCAGCAATAGGTCTCATCCCTACAAACTTAAAAACTCGGTACCTTATGGGCACTTCATAAGAATTGACTGTAACAATACTGAAGATGCTGATTATGTTAAACAAGCAGAAGAAATGAAAGCTAGATTCCTGGAAAGGGGTATAAAAATGAACATCTAATGCAAGCTTTATTTTCTGTAGGGTTATAGATATCAAAGTAAGATGAATGTTGCTGTTGTAGTTTATTGTATCTGATCTTGCAAATATGAATTTATTATTTAGAGCTATTATATTAGGCTTACGACTCATGTCTTATATTTTGTATTTTACAGATGATTTAATATGCAAATACAGTGGCCCGGATATTCAAACTGCACCAGGCTGTGGCGCAAGCCTGGGAGCAACTCAACTTTGTTGCGCAGGGGTGTGGCCTGGGCGATATTCAGCGGAGCTGCGCTGTAGGCGCAGCTTTGAAATATCGCACCCTCGCCACCCCACTGTGCATGGTGCAGTGGCACTGCGCCAGCGCAAGTGGCCAGAGTGAGCATGGAGATGCGCCTAGCTAAGTGCCATTGCGCCATGCACAGCACTACGATATTCAAAAGGGACATGCAAATGGAGTCATAATTTATGCAAGGCGCATAGGGGCCATTTGCATCTCGTTATGGCCCCATTGCATGTCTACAGATGTAGGTGGCCGATCCCCGATAACTTGCACCTGGCGCCTGCCAGGCAGCAAATGTCGGGGACCGACGCCCTGCAGCCCGATATGGGCATTCGTAAAAGAAAAAACCCCGTCCAATATCCCTGGTGGTCCAGTGGATCTATGTGCCCGATCGAGGGCATTTGTGTACAGAATAAACCCGCCTCCTATATCCCTGGTGGTCCAGTGGATCTCTATGTGCCCGATTGAGGGCATTTGTATGAGAATAAGCCTGCCTCTATATCCCTGGTGGTCCAGTGGACCTCTATGCCCTGATCGCGGACATCAGTATAGTAACCCCCACGTCCAATATCCTTGGTGGTCCAGTGGACCGATCGCCCGATCCAGGGCATCTGTAACACATAACAAACCCTACTACTGGTGGTCTAGTGTACCCCTCCCCACCCGCCCACTGAGCCCCACCGCCCAGCTCCCCACATCAGCGGTGGGCGGCAGCACCCCACCCGCCTGCCGCCCAGCGACTAACAGCTCAGTGGGCTGCACGCCCATTGGTTCACAGCGTGAGCCAGTGGGCCTGCAGCCCATACCGTACTCATCAGTCCAGATATGTGAATGAATCACATATGGGCAAACCCTGACCCGACGAGAATCCTGGTCGGGGCCCCAGTTTTAGGTTGTGGAGGCAGGGTTCCACCACAATGGTGGCGAGCTGGTTTCGCCGAACAACCGTGCCGGCTTGCTCCTTGATTACAATGAGGGGTTGTTTTGGCCACTCTGGTGACAGCCACTTAATGGCCGGGAAGCGACGGAGTCGGCTTGTTCCCAGTCAAAGAGCTGCTGCCACATCAGATCCTCTAGCGCCAATGCAATTTGCACCAGAGCCTAGCTTCCAAAGAGGACAAAGACGAGGATGAGCGGGCGCACGCTTTCACAGTCCCAAGACCGAGACCGCTGATGTCGGTGAGATCGGCTGGACCGAGAAGAGGTCCGAGACCGAGACCTTCGGTGTTTCCGAGTGGGTCTGAGAGGGCGGGGAAACCCGCTCCTCCCTCGATTCGAGGACCTAACCGGGACTCGGCACAGGCAATTCCTCGGTTTCCACTGGGGAACCCGGTGAAGTAGGGTTGTCGGCTTCTCCAGTCAACAGACCATCCGACGGGTCGAGAAAAATATCGACTCACGCCGAGGGGTGTCTCGCCGGGCTGACCTGACAGGGACACCATGAAGCCAGCGGCCTTAGCCACAACCTCAACCAGTCGAGTGTCGACTAGCCGGAAGGGACCTCTCCCACTCCCACGTAACATTGATGGTGGGACTTACCTTGGAGTCCTTCTTCTTGGACCGAGAGGAATGTCCCAAAGACCCTCTCCTTTGGTGGAGAGGGATTGACAAAGCTCCTTGAATGAAGCCATGCAGGAGGAGCCCAAAGAGAGCGGATAAATGCTGCGGCCGAAGATGATGATGCAACCTGGACCGCTTCCTCCTCGAGGCGATCATATGTCGAGCTGTTCAGCCCAGAGCCCATCGTTGCGGACACCGCACAATGGGCCTCTCTCGACTTGGACCGGAGGATAAACGCTTCAGGCGCCAAGTTGCAACATGGCAGCGCAATCCTCTAAGACTGTGGCTGAAAAGGACTTGCACAAGTCGCAGGCCCGCGAATCATGCTCAAGCCCAAGGCAGTAACGCACGTGGAGTGCGGATCAGTCTGGGACATCTTCTGCCCACAGGGCACCCGAAATCCAGGAGTCGATTTGTCCATCGTCCTTCTCCACCAGTCCCTATTCCTCTTAATCCTCACAATCTGAGCCTTGTTTTACATCCTTCTCCGATGTATCTGAAAAGTTCTTTTCACGGTCTTAGTACCCTTCGCCAATCTCAGTTCTCTGTAAGCCTTGGCCACTCTGACCAGCCTGGTTACCTCCCGGACTTCTTCAGATACACCTCCCGTTATCCCCACCTCCTGATTCCTTGAGTCTCTGAAATGCCTTTTTGGCCCTCGCCCCTCCAGGACTTACTTTGTCAGCCAGCTGGGCTTTTTGCCCTGCCCTTCTTACTCTTTGTTCTTGTATATGTCCCAGTAACCTCCACCAGTCCTTTCCTAAAAATATCCATTTCTGACTGGTGTCCATGTGAGGTTGAATACCGTCAGATGCCTGACCAAAGTTTCCCCATCTTTTAAAGTTGGCCCCTTAAAGTCTATCACCCTGGTGCCCATACCTCCTGTTTCCCTGCCCATGTTGAGCATGAACCATACCGTGTGGTGGTCACTCACAGCCAGAGGGCCTCAACCTCCAGATCCCTTAAACCTCCCCATTTGATAGAACCAGGTCCAGTGTTCTGCCCAGTCTAGCTGGCTCCCTGACCATCTGCACCAGGAAGCTGTCCTGAAATGCCTCTAATAAGACCTATTCCTTAGCACTGCGCAGTGGTTGGGATGCTCCACTCCACCCCCGGTAGGTTGAAGTTCCCACCTTCCACAGTGTTTCCCTTCCAAGACCCTCCTGATTTCTTCAGCTAACTCACTATCCAGATCCACTTGGTTAAGACCCAGAGCGAAGAGGAGAAGCCAAAGGGCAGGACTTTGAACTGGTGATGCTCACCCTGGAAAAGAAACTGGAGGAACCTTCTATGAGGAGGAAACACCGAGATGTGCAGCTAAGCATCCTGCATGTCCAGACAACACAGCAATTTGCCTTTCTTGAGAAGGGACATCAGGTCAGCAAAAGAGTTCCCATTCAGAACTTTTTGCACTGGACATACAGATTGAGGTCCATTAGGTCTAAGATGGGCCTCAGATCTCCGATTTTGGGGACCAGGAAGAACCTGGAATAAAACCATTTGTTTCTGTAGCGCCTGGGCACTGGCTCAATGGCTTGTTTGTGCAGAAGAAACTGTACCTCCCTCTTGGAGAACAGACAAGTGGGCCAGGGGAGGAGCTGGAGGGCAAGGAGGATTCTCTGGGGGTTGCTTGGTGACTTCCAAAGTGTGACCCCTTTCAATGATTTGAAGAATCCAGGCATCCAATATTATGGTTCTCCAGTGACAGATGGAGGGAGAACCTACCTCTGACCACCACGTCTTGGTCTGGGACTGGAAGGGAGGGTCTCATGAGGAGTCAAGCAGAGGTGGATCCAGCCATTGGGGCAGATCCATCACCTCTGGGACACTTGGCCGCAGCTCCAGCATTGGAGGGGTGGGCAAGGTGGTGGAAGCTCTGCATTTGCCTTGGGGCAGAGAGGCTGCTCCTGGCCTATTGGATGCCTTACGAAAAGGAGGGTGCTGTCTGCTCATAGGTTATGTGTGAAAGAGTGAGTGGAAAGACTTGATAGCCCTGCTAGTGCCTGCAAATCATTAATTATGTCCTCAACATATGGCCCAAAGAGTAGAGCCATTGAAGGGGCATACACCTTCTACTGAATATCAGCAGCAAAGCCAGAAACTCTCAACCAGGAGTGCCTATTGAGGCAAATGCCTGTGGCAGCAGCCCTGGCTATAGTGTCAGAGATATCATTGAGAGCCTGCAGGAGGTGCTTGCTAACATCTTCAGTGGTCTGCAACCATTTGAGGACTTCATGCTTCTACGTGACCTGCTGGGAGGGCCTGGAGCAGTGGCCTTGCCCCTCATCCAGTTGGTATTCTGGTACTTTAACATATGGGACAGATTACTGGCAATCCACAGCCCAAGGGTGGATGAGGCGTAAACCCTCTTGGCCCAAAGATCAATTCTGCCTTACTCTTTGTCTGGGGGAGTGACCTAAGGTGCTTGGGCACCTTAGACATGTCATCAGTTGCCTTTATGACCACTGAATCTGTTTCAGGCTGGGTAGCATAGTGAAGAAACCCCTGAGGGGTGGTAAAGTTTATCTGCCCTGCGCGGTGCATAGCTGGCACCACATCAGGCCTGTGTCAGACTGCAGTAGTAGCATTCCTCAGAGCAAGCAGAATGGGATAAATGATCTTAGGAGGAGACTCTGGGATCCCCAGGAAATCCACTAGATGTTTCCTGGTGGCATTCTCCCTCCTCAGTATGGAAACAAATGGCTGAGGACAACTGCTTCATAATATTGAAGAATGTAAGGTCCTCTGAGGAGACCTAGGAGTGTGTGTTTGACAGAATCCTCGCTGACTAAGGAAGATGTGGATCTGTCTGAGCTGTGGGGTTCTTCCTTCTCCACTTCTTCATCAGGAAGAATAAGGTCAGGATGGTACTCCTCCTTGACGTTGACCTCTTCCAGATCAACGTCCGATGTTTGAGGCACCAATGATGGCCCACAGGGGTGGCTCACAGCCATCTAGGAGGGTCCACGATGATGCTGCTGTAAACGGAGCAGGCAATGTGGGCCTATATGCTAACTGGTGAACAATCACCAAGGTGAATTTAGTCAAAATCTCATTGCGGTCCGACAACCATCAAAGACTGCATCGACAGAAGTGGGGGTCAATGGGCAGGGAGCCATGACCTGCCAGAAGGGCCCTGAGAACCCAAAGAGCCAGAAGCCTGAGGGCCAGGGTTGGATCAGGTCTCAACAGGAGGGCTGTCGGCAGACAGGATGGAGAAAGGCGACCCAGAGGTCGAGTGACTGGCCGCTCTGTATATCGGACAGAGGAACTGTCAGTATGGGTCTGGCAGAAACAGAGACCTGGACAGCTGATTTATGTATCGAGCAGTTGCTCCCAGGTCGCTCCTGTAAAAAGCTTCCAGCTTAGTGTGCTATACCTGGTTAAACAACTAAAAAAAAAATAAATAAATAAATAAAGCCGACGAAGATCCCGGACGAGGAAGGAGACCTTGGGGAACAGGACAACCACCAGGGGGAGCGGTCCCGAACTCTGCCTTTTTATGACTTTTCCTCAAAGACTTATCTCAGGTCTTAGAGGTCTGGGAGCTCGACAACCCTGCCAGTGCCTGGGAGGCTGGTACCATGGAGGACCCTGACCAGAACTGGCTACCTATTGTTCCATGAGAATATTTCTTAAGAGCTTTCTTACATCACCTGAGGGTTGTTTGATTAAACTTCTGGCAGAGCTCACAGTCAGAGACTTGTGGTCAGGCCCAAGACATATGAACATACAAAGGTAGCAAAGCAGAAGAAGGTAATTTGGTCTATCAAGTCTGCTTGTATTGCAGGGTCCACAGCTTGAGCTAATGTCCCTGCTCTCCTCTCACGATCCTTACCTTCCCCTATGCCTATCCCAGCCTCTCTTAAAGCTGCCCACTGTCTTCAATTAGATGACCTCTTCCAACACACTCCAAGTACCAACCACCCTCTCTGTGGAGAAGTGCTTCCTGACCTCCTCTAAACCTCCCACCCTCCAGCTTAAGACCGAGTCCCATCATGTTATGGTTGCCACTCAGCTAAAGAGACTCTCCTTATAAACCTTATTTATCCTTTTAAGTACTTAAAGGTCCCAGTCATGTCCTCCCTCTCTCTCTCTCTCTCTCTTGTCTTCCAGGGAGTACATGTTCAGTGCCTCAACCTCTCCTCATGTGCCTTACCCTGCTGACCCAATCATTTTTGTAGCCCTCCTCTGGACCGTCTCCAGCAGGTTAATATCATTTTAAGGTGTGGGCACCAGTACTGGACTCCATACTCTAGATGTGGCCTTACCAGTGACCTGTACAAGGGCAGTATAACCTCCTCTGTCCTACTACTGATCCCCTAGATATGCATCCCAGCATCTTGTTTGCCTTTGCTGCTGCTTTCTTGCACTGTGTGGAGTGCTTCAAGTCACTAGTGATCACCACTCCCAGGTCCTTCTCCTCCTCTGATGCAGATACTCGGACTCCACCCAGGTAGTACTCTGTTCTGGGATTCTTGGCTCCAGTATGCATAACTTTGCATTTCTTGGTATTGAAGCCAAGCTGCCAGATCCTGGACCACCTCCCCAGGTTTTCAGATCTTCTTGTAGGTCCTGTATCCCTTCAGCTGTATCCACTCTCCCACAGAGCTTGGTGTCATTTGCGAAAAGCACATTTTGCCCATAATGCCATCCCAATGTCACAAGACATTGAACAACACCGCCCCTAGCGCCGAGCTCCTATGGACCCCACTGGTTACCTCTCTGGTGCCAGATAACTCTCCCTCACAACCACTCTCTGGGTTCTGTCCTCAGCCAGTTTTTGACCCATCTCGCCATCTTTTCCCCAACCCCAAGATCCAACAACTTCCTAATCAACCTTTATGGGTATGCAGTCAAAGGCCATGCTGCAATCAAGACAGAGGATGTCGGGTGACGTCAGTGAACTAATGGCTGCTTAGCCTTAGTGCTCCGCTCCCCAGCCGACAGTAATCAGATTAAATCACCTAATCCCAGGATGTCTTCACCTGCAAAATAGAAGAGAAACAAACCAGGAAACTCCTGTCTACGCCAACACAAAAATTAAAGATCTGATCCAGAATGAGAGGGCAGAAGGCTTGGAAGCCGGGAAGCACGAGATGACCTACTGCAGTTTGGCCCGCATGGTGAAGAAACCACTCCGACCTCACTACAACGATCTGGAAAATGGCTCACACAGTTTCCAAGATTGACCGATACTGACCGACCTCAAATCTGACATTAATAACATCAGCCATAAAACTGAGCAATTAGAGCTGTGTGCATCTCAAATCTCCAAACAGTCAGACAGGCAAGACAGGTTGCTCTTATACCTCCTTGCCAGAGATCACGAGCTCACTCTCCGTCTGGATGACCTGGAAGGCAGAAGCAGGAGGCAGAACATAAGGATCTATGGGGTTCGAGGGTTGAAGACAAGTACCTGAATGTCATCAGTTTCTTGCAAAAATTTCTCCGTGACCTCCTTGATCTTCCCTTGGAGTTCGATCTGTCTATGGACTGTGCAAGATAGGTCCCTCGGACCTAAGCCTCAAATGCGGATACGACCGCTGCTCCATCATCGCCAAACTAACCCTGTATAGAGCCAAGAAAGAGCTTTTACAGAAAGCCTGGCACGAGGTACCCTGACATTTTCTGGTCATTGAATGACCTTCAACAATGACCATACTGCGGCACTGCGGGGCGCCAGGAGAACTCTGTGGCCAATTCTAAAACAACTTGAATGAAAAACCTCAAAGCCAAAATTCTCCACCCCACGAGGCTTAAGGTCTTCACAGAGAATGGGCCCCTAAATCTTTCAGGACTTGTTAGCAGCTTCCTCATACCTTGAGACCTTAGGAATTGCCACACTCCCCTTTTCAAGAGAAGTTAGAAAGGGACTTGCTAACATCTGCTTGAGTCTATTACTCGGGAGGAACCTCCTGTTCTGGATCCTCCCAGAAGACTTCTCAGACGAACCTCTGCGGATGTTTTAACTTTACTCCAACATTACGCAATCCAGCCATGATGAACAAGAAGGCCGTGCCCTTACAAGACGAGGCCGAGTGATCCTCTCAAAATGATGATCCTCAACCTGGAATGGAGACCTGATTAAAGCCGCTGTGAAGCCCATCCTTTATAGGACCTATTTGCTTTTTGGGACGCTCCCTCCCTTCACCTCCTGTTTCCTCCTCAGTGGGCTCCTACTCTTTCCTGGTCAGCGTTCGGGTCACCGGTAGCCCTGCCAGCTCATTCCAATTTGCTGATGAGCAGCAGTCTCCCTATCGATGCCCTGTGAGTACAACTTTGATCTGCTTTATTTTGACCAGCCTGACCTATGTTGGAGTGTTCGCCACGGTGGGGGAATCAGGCGTCCTCCGGTTAGTGCCATGCTGAGAGGGGTGTTCACTAGAGATTTTCTATTGATTTCTGCTGCCCTTCCTCTTCTGCTGGCGATCGCTCCTAGCCTACCATGGCGGTGAAATTCGGCCGGGCCATTTTGCAGTATACTAGGGCTTGACGCCATTTATTAATAGTAATTACAGGTTCCTTCTAGGTACAAGTAGGCACTTATCTGCCTCCACTCACTCCCTAGAGAAAGAGTCAGACCACTTACTCTTATTGGGGTTCCACACTTTCCCGGGTGCATGGGGGGCCTTTTGGAGGGGTGGGGTACTCCCCGAGATAATCTGGGTTCCTCAGATGAATGTTAAGGTCACCTTTGTTAGTTACACGAACTCTTGTTGCTCTTCTGTTCATTCTATTTGAGAGAAGAGCTCAATCTAAAGTTACCATGTCACCTAATTCTATGGCTTAATTCTTTTCCTTCTCCATGAGGTGGACCAAAATATATGGACTAGGTGATTATTTTTGCTAAGTTAGCTACTATTATCTGACTTCATTAGTCCCATCCACTTACTTGGACAGGGGAGCTGTTTACATGACCACCATAGCTTGCATATTACTGATCGGATGTGCCCTCTAGTGGTCATTAAAGGTGTTTGCTTTCACATAAGGCATTTGCTCCTGCAGGCATCCTTCAGTGTTTGCAGTCAACTAAACTGTCTTTTCTGGTGATTTTATGTTTGCTTGCACGCATGTGCAAGAAACATAGTGCCGTCATCTGAGTTTTTCAGAGGTGTGTCAGCATCTTCCAATTCAGTCAGTGTGTTTGCAGGCGTGGTCACAGTTCTCCAATCACTGCTGGAGCTGTCTATGACAGCAGTTGAAAATGCAGTGGCATACAGTTGAAAGAGGAGCTATGCTTCAGTGAGCAGCTCCTCCCCCAACACACACACACACACACAGATCAACTGTGTTGGTTACCTGATAGATTGCTGTAGTCTTGTCTAGCTGAGAGACAAGCCACACATCATTACTTTAATAAACTGTTCCCTGCCACAGGGGACCACCAAAATGTGTGGGTGCCTAACAGTCCTTACTCACACCAGCTCTCCAAAGCACACCTTCATGGACTCCATGGGTTCTAATCCTCCAGAAAAAATACCTCAGCATTTGATGTGAAAACTCAGACTTCGTTGTATGTGTAATTCCAAGCGTCTTCTCTTACTAGACTCTGTCAATGTGAACTCCCCACTGCTAAAACCTATGCAAACAAACTTGAGCATACTGTACTACCTGCAGCTGAAGTAAAGAACAGCCAGAATGCACAAAGGAGAACATACTGCTATGCATTTCAGCAGCAGCCAGTGGGGAGGTTTTCATGACTGAAGCACTTTAATGCACTTTTATTGCTGTCATATACACACCACTGTGTGTAATTCACTAAACTGCACACTTAGTCTGGTAATGCAGCTTCAAAATATTTTTTTCTCTGAATTGCCATGAGCTGGCATTTTATGTGACTGCAGAAACAAGATGCTGTATGTCAGCCATGTATCTGCATTCCCACACTCATCCCTCACAACTCTCAAACAAAGCCAATGGTGCTTACTGAATTGAGAAGAGTTACATGGATTTCAGAAGTTGTGCCAGATACACTGCACATTGCCTCATCCACTCTCTTTATTTCAACCCTCCACCTCCACTTCTCTTGGGCAAGCATGAAGGCTAGTTCACACTAGCACATTCAGATACTTAATAATTCACACTTCCTTTCAAATCAGGGAAAGGCATGTTGTTGGTCTATTACACTATGAAAACAAGCATTTGTCAATGCCGAGCGTTCAGCTTGCAGGTATTTGCAGTGGTATTTGGCACTTGGACATGGCTTAAAAATCAGTGACAAAAAGTACAAGCATTTGTCAATGCTGAATGTTGCTTGCTTCTATGTGCTGTTTAGGTATTTGAAGTCATTGGAGTACAAATATTGAAAATTTGCAAACTTACGGCGTGCGTAGGAACTACGCAATGCACACAAAGTAAAACCAGTCTTTGGAATTTTTCACCAAATTTTCAACATAGCCATTTTAAGACCTTTGCTCATGAACAGTGTCACTGTGATTTTCTTAATGTGTCCCATACATTGAGTTAGCACACCGACTGCACCATTGTGCGCTACATAGGCGGAAACACGCTTTTGGGCAGGATGTGAAAATGACAGCTGTACTTCTCATAAGGAGGTGTGGTAAAATGGCAATGTTGAAAATCTGGGTAGAAATATTGAAAATTCGCGAACTTACAATGCGTAGAGAACCGCATAGCACGCCAGGAAACAGTAATTTTAGAATTTTCACCAAATTTTCAACATAGCCATTTTAAGACCTCTGCTAATGAACAGTGTCACTGTGATTTTCTTAATGTGTCTCTTCGTTGATTTGCACACCGACTGCACCATTGTGCGCTACATGGGCAGAAACACGTTTTGGGCAGGATGTGAAATATGACAGCTGTACTGCTCATAAGGAGGTGTGGTAAAATGGCAATGTTGAAAACCTGGAGTGAAAATATTGAAAATTCGCAAACTTACAAGCGTGCGTAAGAGAACTAGCGCAACGAGCTTGTAAAACAGTCATTTCTAGGAATTTTGTCACCAAATTTTCAACATAGCCATTTAAGACCTCTGCTAATCAACAGTGTCACTGTGATTTTCTTAATGTGTGCCATATACATTGAGTTCGCACACCGACTGCCATTTATGCGTTACATGGGCGGAAATGCGTTTTGGGCAGGATGTGAAAAATGACAGCTGTACTGCTCATGAGGAGGTGTGGTAAAATGGCAATGTTGAAAATCTGGGTGAAAATATTGAAAATTCACGAACTTACAATGTGCGTAAAACTGCGCAATGCACGTAAAACAGTCATTTTCAGGAATTTTTCACCAAATTTTCAACATAGCCATTTTAAGACCTCTGCTCATGAACAGAGTCACTGTGATTTTCTTAATGTGTCCCATACATTGAGTTCACACACCCACTACACTGTGTGCTACATGGGCGGAAGCACATTTTGGGCAGGATGTGAAAAATGACAGCTGTACTGCTCATCAGGAGGTGTGGTAAAATGGCAATGTTGAAAATCTGGAGTGAAAATATTGAAAATTCGCAAACTTATGAGCGTGCATAGGACTGTGCAACGCATAATTGTGAAACAGTAATTTTTAGGATTTTTTTCACCACATTTTCAACATAGCCATTTTAAGACCTCTGCTCATGAACAGTGTCACTGTGATTTTCTTAATGTGTCCCATACATTGATTTTGTACACGACTGCATCATTGTGTGCTACATGAAGTGGAAACACGTTTTGGGTGAGATGTGAAAAATGACAGCTGTACTACTCATAAGGAGGTGTAATAAAATGGCAATGTTGAAAATCTGGAGTAAAATATTGAAAATTAAGTGAACTTACGAGGCCTGCATAGGAACTGCGCTAATGCACACTACGTAAAGCGGTCATTTTAAGAATTTTTCCACCAAATTTTCAAAATAGGCTTTTGAGAGTCTACCTTATGAATGCTGGCACTGTTGTTTTAGTTAATCAGGCCCAAACAGTGACTCTGAAATCACCCTTCGGGCCCAAATAACGCCATGACAGTGACAGAATTCACATGAGAAGGGTCCCAAAACCCCATGTTGAACATTTGGTGCAAAAATTCCAAAAATGCCTAAGATATACAACAAAGTTGAAAAAACCCATCTAGCCCATTATACAGCTTACGGCATTCCCCAGTTGCAGTCGGCTCTGAAGAGTGCAGCGTGTTCCCAGTCCAGCGATGATCGTCACGCCGAGCTCTGGAGGTAAGTATGGGGTGAGGGGTGTGGGGAGGCAGGGTCGCGGTGGGTGGGTGCGGGTTGTGGGGAGGCGGGGAGACTGCGTGGGACCGCTTTTAATTTACAGGTTTTCTTTTTTTATAATTGACAACGCGGGACATTTGCCATGCTGGGGTGGGCTCCCAGCGTGGCAGAAGAGATAGCTGGGGGGCTGTGGAGCCGACAGGATTGGGCACCCCGTCAGCAGGACGACGCAGGAGGTTGTCATGCTGGGGTGGGCTCCCAGTGTGGCAGCAGAAAGCTGTTTGGGGAGGTGGAGCGCGGGGATTGGGCACCCCGTCGGCAGGCGATGCAGAGGCGTTGGCCACGCTGGGGTGGGCTCCCAGCGGCAGCAAAGATTTGGGGCGTGACATGCTGAAGCACACAGCGGTGGTTTCTTTGAAGAGAAGACCACCGCTGTCATACACAGCACCGCAGCGATTGGTGCAGGACCACCACGCCTGCTCAACAGAGCAGGGATTGCAGAGGCAGGCACACCTCCAAAGTGTCCCATTCTCCCAAGACGTTCCTTGCGCGCAAGAGAACGTAAACAAAAACAAATGATGGACTTTAGAGGACACAGTAGCAGTGCTATCACATTGATTTTGCATTTTCCTGTAACTCTAGTGCAAATTTTCCTCCCACCCCATACATTTCATTATTTCACATGAAGCAGGAATTGCTCTGATGCCCTAAAGCAAATGATTATTTACCTTTTAATGGACCAACATAGATGTAACAACAAGAACAAAGTGCTCTAGCTTTTGGACCAACCAGTCCTTCTTCAGAAGCTCATGGCAGTTGTTTAGAAAATACAATACTTATAACAGCTAGATAATGCAGAGAAAAACAGAAAAAATCCCGTTGGTTTAAAATACTCATTTAAAAAAAAAAAAACAGAATATGATGTCAGAAGTTTAACAGTACTATACTGCCTTCAGCCAGAAGCAACCTTAGGTTAACGTGCTTGGTGGAACACACATACAAAGAATCCTACTGCATATAAATTTAATTGACATAAGATAACACTGCTGAAGCAGATAACTCTAAATCAAGCTATGAGTGTCACAGTTAGTATAAGGATGTGATTACTGAAAGGCAACCCCCACCCAGATTAAAGACAAACTAAGATTGTTATAGGGCTCATGAAGTTTCAATGTCTGCATTATAGGCGAGAATTTACCAGTAAAGTTGTCTTAAAGACATAAGTGCACACTGTGTGATGTGTAAACCTAGCTGGACCTGTCACCCAGCTGTACTCTCCAGCTAGATATAAGGCCCAAGAAATTTCAAAAACCTCAGGACTATATAAATGATAATTTAAATATAAATTGATAATATTAGTGTCAAACAAAAACTCTATTCGAGGAACCTCAAGGAATTAAGACCACATAGCCTGATATGTACTGATGTCAATATACACTGAGAATGTATCAACTTGATGTACCACAAGTGTTTAAGGAATCTGAAAAGAGATAAAATGTAATTCTCTCCTCCTCTTCATACAAATAATACACCTAACCCACCCCACATCACCATAATGTGGGTGGGGAGATCTATAGCTTTAAGGAGATGTTGTCTCTCTCTCTCTCCACACCCCTTTTTCCCTTCTCTTTCTCTCTCTCTCTCTCTCCACAACACACACACACAAGCACACACACACTCACTCTCTCCTAGTGAACCTATATTCACTTCAGTCACTGCAATTGTTCCCAAAAGAATTCAACTTGTCATGAACTCCTGAGTAAAAGGGCTTATGTCTGATGCCCTGTAACCAATGCAAGTCAATGGGAACAATTTCCTGTAAATGACTCTCTATAGATCTGGAAGCCCTGCTGTATGTAGTCTGCAGGGTCTTACAATATAATTCTTATTTTAATGCAGTACATCTAAAAAATTATACTGAAACAAATGGTTTGTTGCCTTTACTGAACCAACATACATGGATGTTACAAAAGAACAAAGTGTCTAAGTGTTTGGCCAACAAAGGTGAGTCTTCTAAACTTACATGAGTAAACTTAAAAGGGATGTTCTAGCCTGTGTGACAATGGTTTTCAATTCTAGGGGGTGGGGGTAGGAAGAAGTAGGCTGCTGGTTAACTAGGATCTGCAGCTTATCAGTAGGCAGGAAATGGGCAGACTGGGTGGGCCAAGCGGTCCTTATCTGCCGTCAAATTCTATGTTTCTATGTTTCTATGTTCTATGTTCTATTTTTCTATGTTTCTATGTATGCCACTGAATTTGAAAAAACAGCAATTAAATAGCTTAGGATAATGCAGGATATATAAATGAAATCAGCATGCACATGTAAGGCATTGTTGTCATGTCAAAAGACAGCAACAGTACAGCAGCTACCTGAATTCACCTGCTTTTAATTGCTGTTTTAAAGAGGATTTTTTAAATATCCTGTAAATAGTTTCACAATAATTCCCTCATACCTTTTTACCAAGTGTCTGCTCTACATAATTCATTGGTTGGCAGCTCCTCCACAACACACAAATGAACAGAGACTATTTTAGTTGTCATTTTTCATATCTCGCCAAAATGTGTTTCAGCGCATATGGCGCACAATGGCGCAGTTGGTGTGCGAAATCAATGTTTAGGACAGATTAAGAAAATGACAGTGACACTGTTCATGAGCAGAGGTCTTAAAATGGCTATGTTAATTTGGTGACAAAAGTTCATAAAATGACTGTATTATGAGCGAGCATTGCACAGTTTCCGCACCCTCATAAGTTCATGAATTTGTAATATTTTCAGTCCAGATTTCCACCACTGGCATTTTCCACATTCCTTATGAACAGTACAGCTGTCATTTTCACACCATGGCCAAAATGTGTTTCACACTTCCAGCGAAGAAATCGTGGTCACTGTGGAAATCACTGTTTAGGACAGATTAAGAAAATCACCATGACACTGTTCATGAGTGGAGCCCAAAAATGCCTGTGTTAACAATCTGCTGTAAAAATCCCCAAACTAATTACATTACGGGTGTCGTTGTGCAGTTTCTATGCTCACTCATGACTTCACAGTTTTTCTGATATTTTAACTCCAGATTTTCAATATTGCCATTTTTACACCTCCCCATGAACAGTACAGTTGTCATTTTCATCCTGTTGAAATGTGTTTTCACAACTGTGGCGTAAATGGCATAGTCACTGTGCAAAATCAGCTTTCAGCTAACGAACTGATATTGCCACTGTTCATAAGGTGGGGTGACAAAAACAATGTTGAAAATTTGGAGGCGAAAATACCAATGAATGTCTGCGGCGTTCCCTGTGAGACAACCAGGCCTCAGGGGTGTGACTTGGGATTATAGCCTGTAATGCTCTACCATTCCACCCCACCCACACCCTGCAGCTAGTGAGAGGCATCGAGTTGAGCCTTGGACTCTTGGCCTCAAAGTTCACCCCATTCTCCTATACTGCACCCATCTCACCATATTTCCTAATAGAATGGGGTCAACATAAGAGGCCAAAGACCTCAGGCACACAGTGACACCTGTTGGTGTCGGGGGTAGGGTGTGGTGAAATGCCATAACCGTTATGCCTGATGATCCAAAGGCACACCCCAATGCCTGTCAGTATCTGCAGGGTGGTGGTGGGGTTGGCTTCAGTTCAATACTTCACTGCCATTCCTATTATGCAGCTCTGTAACTCCTGCACTACCAGTGCCAATGCCAACAAGCAAACATTCGGCATTGACAAATGCTTATATATATTTGAATTTCAGATGGAGTCGGTTTTGTGTGTGTGGGGGGCCAGGGGGATCACCACAAAATATGGTTGCGGCTGACCAAAGGGCAAGCTCCATATGGGATTTTCCCAAGAGCTTGAGGGCCATCTCCTATGTTTCTCGGGTCCCTCCTCTTTTGCATAATTGCAGTTGCCCTACAGCTGGATAACATCCACCAGCAGCCCCTTGGAAGTCTTTCCACACTCACGGAGGAGGAGGAGGCATCAGGGTCTAATAACCCTGTGCCCCCCACTCTTTTATACTTCTGGCCTCATTATGGATCTGGCCAGTGTACAAAGTTTTGCCCTTCACGGGGCTTTCCCAGTTTGTTACAAATATCTTTTGTTTCCATTTGTTGTTTAATGAGGTTATTTCTGACATATGGTACACATATAATGAAAATGACCAGTCTGTTGGAAGCTCCATGATTTCTTGGTGGCCTAGGCTAATGTTAATAGCCCAGTTAGTCCAAGAGTTCCTTTGAGCCACCGAGATCTAGGGTTATGTATTCCTAAAGCTAATCATTCTGTTAGAACCAGTTATAGTTTTTGATAGAAAAGTTATTTGTTTAAGCCCATGTTTTTGTTATGGGCTATTGGTTGATAAAATAATTTCAAAATCCCCGAGAGAAGTATTTTGGAAGGTAGTAAACAGTCACAAGGCTTTAACAAACCAGACAGAGGTTACAGTGCAGTTGCTATGTGTTAAATGGTTTAATATATCAGATACATATCTTGACAAATGACTCACAAACACCTGAAAGTATACTCGTTGAATGTGAATGGTCTGAGTAGCCCGATAAAGGGTCTAGAATTATTTGCTAGTGAAAAAAATCCACTGCTGAAATTGTTTATATGCAGGAAACCCATTTGACTTCTGTGAGCACAGGAAACTCAAGGAAGGGGCTATACACAGTTAGTTTTTTTAATCGGCAATGGCCAGTGGCAGTGAGAAGGGGTGCCATGCTAATCTCGGCACACACTCCCTTCGGAAAGGTGAGAATGGGCAGATCCGGCTGGTCGGTTAATAATAGTCAAGGGACCTTACAAACAAGAGCGTGACCTTAGCCAATATCTATCTCACCAGCCTCAAACACACCCACAATCCGTTTTTGCTGGACAAGGTAATTGAGATGACCAGGGGACTCTAATTCTGGTGGGGATTTTAATATTGCCCCAACCCCTCCTCAGACACCACCAGGATCCAGGGTGGCAGGCAACAGGCCTCACACAAATGTTTTAAACAATTAAATGGGGGAGGTGGGGTGGCTAGATGTATAGGCGATCCCTACATCCTAGGGACAGGGGTATTCCTATTACTCTGCGGTCCATGGGACCTATACAAGAATAGATCATTGCTATACAAGAGGAAAACCTCGGCTCACTGGTTAATGCCACATTGGGCACTATAGCACACTCAGACCACGCACCACTAATCACCACATGGAATCTGGGTTTAGAAGCATAGTACCAGATGGAGATTTTACCCAACCCACTGAAAGCGAACAGTTCAGAGATTTTCTCAGTGAGAAAATCACAGAAATTACTCAGGACAACTCCTCTCAAGAAATATCATCTACCATTCAATGGGACACCTGAAGGCAGTCCTGAGGGTCACCTGATAAAATATACAGCCACATTAGTGAAGGAATGAAAAGAAAGACAAATACAGCTCGAACAGACACTACAGTTCCTAAAGCTAGCACATCAGCAAGGAGACCATTCGGTTCTCGCTCAGATTAAGCAGACTAAAAGGATTTAGATGCTTTATGCCTCCAACAAGCGGAAGTGGCACTGGCATACCTCGTCAGAGATATGGTGAGATTGGCCCCTGGGCCTCCGCCTTTTGGCATACCGTTGCGCCAACAATGAAAAATGTCCACCATCACAGCAATAAGGACCCCAATACAGGAATACACCACCAAGCTCAAAAATATATCTCAAGCTTTTGTCAATATTTTAGAGTCCTCTCACACTACAGACCACCAAACAAATGATGGACTTTAGAGGACACAGTAGCAGTGCTATCACATTGATTTTGCATTTCCTGTAACTCTGGTGCAAATTTTCCTCCCACCCATACATTTCATTATTTCACGAAGCAGGAATTGCTCTGATGCCCTGAAGCAAATGATTATTTACCTTTTAATGGACCAACATAGATGTAACAACAAGAACAAAGTGCTCTAGCTTTGGACCAACCAGTCCTTCTTCAGAAGCTCATGGCAGTTGTTTAGAAAATACAATACTTATAACAGCTAGATAATGCAGAGAAAAACAGAAAAAAATCCCCGTTGGTTTAAAATACTCATTTAAAAAAAAAAAAAAAAACAGAATATGATGTCAGAGAAGTTTAACAGTACTATACTGCCTTCAGCCAGAAGCAACCTTGGGTTAAACGTGCTTGGTGGAACACACATACAAAGAATCCTACTGCATATAAATTTAATTGACATAAGATAACACTGCTGAAGCAGATAACTCTAAATCAAGCTATGAGTGTCACAGTTAGTATAAGGATGTGATTACTGAAAAGCAACCCCCACCAGATTAAGACAAACTAAGATTGTTATAGGGCTCATGAAGTTTCAATGTCTGCATTATAGGACGAGAATTTACCAGTAAAGTTGTCTTAAAGACATAAGTGCACACTGTGTGATGTGTAAAACCTAGCTGGACCTGTCACCCAGCTGTACTCTCCAACTAGATATAAGGCCCAAGAAATTTCAAAAACCTCAGGACTATATAAATGATAATTTAAATATAAATTGATAATAATAGTGTCAAACAAAAAACTCTATTGAGGAACCTCAAGAATTAAGACCACATAGCCTGATATGTACTGATGTCAATATACACTGAGAATGTATCAACTTGATGCACCACAAGTGTTTAAGGAATCTGAAAAAAGAATAAAATGTAATTTCTCTCCTCCTCTTCATACAAATAATACACCTAACCACCCCACATCACCATAATGTGGGTGGGGAGATTCTATAGCTTTAAGGAGATGTTGTCTCTCTCTCTCACACCCCTTTTTCCCTTCTCTTTCTCTCTCTCTCTCTCCCACAGACACACACACACTGGCAGCACACACACTCACTCTCTCCTAGTGAACCTATATTCACTTCAGTCACTGCAATTGTTCCCAAAAGAATTCAACTTATCATGAACTCCTGAGTAAAGGGCTTATGTCTGATGCCCCTGTAACCAATGCAAGTCAATGGGAACAATTTCCTGTAAATGACTCTCTATAGATCTGGAAGCCCTGCTGTATGTAGTCTGCAGGGTCTTACAATATAATTCTTATTTTAATGCAGTACATTCAAAAATAACTATACTAAACAAATGGTTTGTTGCCTTTTACTGAACCAACATACATGGATGTTACAAAAGAACAAAGTGTCTAGAGTGTTTGGCCCAACAAAGTTAGTCTTCTAAACTTACATGAGTAAACTTAAAAGGGATGTTCTAGCCTGTGTGACAATGGTTTCAATTCTAGGGGGTGGGGGTAGGAAGAAGTAGGCTGCTGGTTAACTAGGATCTGCAGCTTATCAGTAGGCAGGAAATGGGCAGACTGGTGGGCAAGCGGTCCTTATCTGCCGTCAAATTCTATATTTCTATGTTTCTATGTTCTATGTTCTATTTTTCTATGTTTCTATTATGCCACTGAATTTGAAAAAACAGCAATTAAATAACTTAGGATAATGCAGGATATATAAATGAAATCAGCATGCATGTAGAAGCATTGTTGTCATGTCAAAAGACAGCAACAGTACAGCAGCTACCTGAATTCCACCTGCTTTTAATTGCTGTTTTAAAAGAGGATTTTTTAAATATCCTGTAAATAGTTTCACAATAATTCCCTCATACCTTTTTACCAAGTGTCTGCTCTACATAATTCATTGGTTGGCAGCTCCTCCACAACACACAAATGAACAGAGACTATTTTAGTTGTCATTTTTCATATCGCAAAATGTGTTTCACGCATGTGGCGCACAATGGCGCAGTTAATTGTGCGAAATCAATGTTTAGGACAGATTAAGAAAATGACAGTGACACTGTTCATGAGCAGAGGTCTTAAAATGGCTATAGTTAATTTAGTGACAAAAGTTCATAAAATGACTGTATTATGAGCGAGCATTGCACAGTTCCGCACCCTCATAAGTTCATGAATTTGTAATATTTTCAGTCCAGATTTCCACCACTGGCATTTTCCACATTCCTTATGAAAAGTACAGCTGTCATTTTCCTACATGGCCAAAATGTGTTTTCACACTTCCAGCGAAGAAATGCATGTGGTCACTGTGGAAATCACTGTTTTAGGACAGATTAAGAAAATCACCATGACACTGTTCATGGTGGAGGCCCAAAATGCCTGTGTTAACAATCTGCTGTAAAAATCCCCAAACTAATTACATTACGGGTGTCGTTGTGCAGTTTCTATGCTCACTCATGACTTCACAGTTTTTCTGATATTTTAACTCCAGATTTTCAATATTGCCATTTTTACACCTCCCCATGAACAGTACAGTTGTCATTTTCACATCCTGTTGAAATGTGTTTTCACAACTGTGGCTAAATAGCATAGTCACTGTGCAAAATCAGCTTTCAGCTAACGAACTGATATTGCCACTGTTCATAAGGTGGGGTGACAAAAAACAATGTTGAAAATTTGGAGGCGAAAATACCAATGAATGTCTGCGGCGTTCCCTGTGAGACAACCAGGCCTCAGGGGTGTGACTTGGGATTATCGCCTGTAATGCTCCTTCCACCCCACCACACCCTGCAGCTAGTGAGAGGCATCGAGTTGAGCCTTGGACTCTTGACCTCAAAGTTCACCCCATTCTCCTATACTGCACCCATCTCACCATATTTCCCTAATAGAATGGGGTCAACATAAGAGCCAAAGACCTCAGGCACCATTGACACCTATGTTCTGCAGGGTAGGGTGTGGTGAAAATGCCATAACCGTTATGCCTGCGATCCAAAGGGCACACCCCAATGCCTGTCAGTATCTGCAGGGTGGTGGTGGGGTTGGCTTCAGTTCAATACTTCACTGCCATTCCTATTATGCAGCTCTGTAACTCCTGCACTACCAGTGCCAATGCCAACAAGCAAACATTCGGCATTGACAAATGCTTATATATATTTGAATTTCAGATGGAGTCGGTTTTGTGTGTGTGGGGGGGGCCAGGGGGATCACCACAAAATATGGTTGCGGCTGACCAAAGGGCAAGCTCCATATGGGATTTTTCCCAAGAGCTTGAGGGCCATCTCCTATGTTTCTCGGGTCCCCTCCTCTTTTGCATAATTGCAGTTGCCCTACAGCTGGATAACATCCACCAGCAGCCCCTTGGAAGTCTTTCCACACTCACACGGAGGAGGAGGAGGCATCAGGGTCTAATAACCCTGTACTCCCCCACCTCTTTTATACTTCTGGCCTCATTATGGATCTGGCCAGTGTACAAAGTTTTTGCCCTTCACGGGGCTTTCCCAGTTTTGTTACAAATATCTTTTTGTTTCCATTTGTTGTTTAATGGGTTATTTCTGACATATGGGTACACATATAATGAAAATGACCAGTCTGTTGGAAGCTCCGCAGTTTCTTGGTGGCCTAGGCTAATGTTAATAGCCCAGTTGGCCCAAGAGTTCCCTTTGAGCCACCGAGATCTAGGGGTTATGTATTCCCTAAAGCTAATCATTCTGTTAGAACCAGTTATAGTTTTTGATAGAAAAGTTATTTGTTTAAGCCCATGTTTTTTTGTTATGGGCTATTGGTTAGATAAAATAATTTCAAAATCCCCCCGAGAGGGGAAGTATTTTTGGAAGGTAGTAAACAGTCACAAGGCTTTAACAAACCAGACAGAGGTTACAGTGCAGTTGCTATGTGTTAAATGGTTTAATATATCAGATACATATCTGCTTGACAAATGGCTTACAAACACCTGAAAGTATACTCGTTGAATGTGAATGGTCTGAGTAGCCCGATAAAGAGGTCTAGAATTATTTCGCTAGTGAAAAAAATCCACTGCTGAAATTGTTTATATGCAGGAAACCCATTTGACTTCTGTGACACAAGAAACTCAGGAAGAGGCTACACACAGAGTTTTTCTAACGGCAAAGGCCAGTGGCAGTAGAGAGAAGTGCCATGCTAATCTCGGCACACACTCCCTTCGGAAAGGTGAGAATGGGCAGATCCGGCTGGTCGGTTAATAATAGTCAAGGGACCTTACAAAGCAAGAGCGTGACCTTAGCCAATATCTATCTCACCAGCCTCAAACACACCACAATCCGTTTTTGCTGGACAAGGTAATTGAGATGACCAGGGGACTCTAATTCTGGTGGGGGATTTTAATATTCCCAAACCCCTCCTCAGACACCACCAGGATCCAGGGTGGCAGGCAACAGGCCTCACACAAATGTTTTAAACAATTAAGTGGGGAGGTGGGGTGGCTAGATGTATGGCGATCCCTACATCCTAGGGACAGGGGTATTCCTATTACTCTGCGGTCCATGGGACCTATACAAGAATAGATCATTGCTATACAAGAGGAAAACCTCGGCTCACTGGTTAATGCCACATTGGGCACTATAGCACACTCAGACCACGCACCACTAATCACCACATGGAATCTGGGTTTAGAAGCATAGTACCAGATGGAGATTTAGCAACCCACATGAAAGCGAACAGTTCAGAGATTTTCTCAGTGAGAAAATCACAGAAATTACTCAGGACAACTCCTCTCAAGAAATATCATCTACCATTCAATGGGACACCTGAAGGCAGTCCTGAGGGTCACCTGATAAAATATACAGCCACATTAGTGAAGGAATGAAAAGAAAGACAAATACAGCTCGAACAGACACTACAGTTCCTAAAGCTAGCACATCAGCAAGGAGACCATTGGTTCTCGCTCAGATTAAGCAGACTAAAAAGGATTTAGATGCTTTATACTCCAACAAGCGGAAGTGGCACTGGCATACCTGCGTCAGAGATATGGTGAGATTGGCCCCTGGGCCTCCCGCCTTTTGGCATACCGTTTGCGCCAACAATGAAAAATGTCCACCATCACAGCAATAAAGGACCCCAATACAGGAATACACCACACCAAGCTCAAAAATATATCTCAAGCTTTTTGTCAATATTTTAGAGTCCTCTACACTACAGACCACACGACAGACACCATACTCACCAACACCTTTTTATCGGCCCTAGATTTACCCAAACTTAGTCTCGAACATCAAAATAGCTTAACAATGCCGATTTCCCCGGAAGAGTTGATGCTGGCCATCTCCAGGTCCAAAACTCAAAAAGCCAATGGCCCAGATGGATACGGGGCAGAGTTCTACAAAGGCACAACACAGTTAACTAACAAACTCCTCCTGGGCGCCTTTAACGAGGTCCTCTCAGGGGAAGCCCCTCCCCCCAGCTGGGCTTATGCAATAATTTCACTCATCCCCAAACCAGATAAAGACCTTTTACAGTGTGGCTCATATAGACCAATCTCGGTGCTTAACATGGACTATAAGTACTTTATGTCTATTTTTGGCCCAAAGGGTGGATACGATCCTACCCACTCTGATAGGCTTGGATCAAACAGGCTTTTTAAGCTCTAGATCAATCTCGGACAACACCCGCAGAGCCCTTCATTTGGTGCATGAAATGCAGTCCCGGGAGGATCCATCAGTCCTTCTCAGCCTAGATGCTGAGAAGGCCTTCGACCGGGTGTCATGGCCCTTTCTTTTTGTCACTATGGCGGCGATGGGGTTTCCGACCCCCTTTGTGGCCATGCTCCGGAAAATATACTCCTCCCCACAGGCCTGCGTAAAAATTTCGGGGTCATCATTCTGAGTACTTCCCCCTCTTTAGGGGAACACTGTTAAAGGGGCACTGTCAGCCTTGTCCCTCGTTTTATTGCCACAAAACAACAGTGTGCCTCTGTGGACACAGTGATCACATATGGGCCACAGAATACTCTCTATATAGAACATAATCGAGAATTCTTACCAATTTTCTTAGTTTTCACAATATTTACTTTCTCTCGGGTTCCCCATAAGTACGCTGTGCTCCGGAAGCAGAATCAAGATGAGAGCGCACATCGGACACTGTGCACCGGCACATACATCGATTTTGCACATGGCCATGATAAAAAGTTAAACACAGCATGTATTTTCAAATGCTGTACTACAGAAGCCGTTTTTTTAACTCAAACCGAGCGCTGGATAAGCAACTAAATGCATTAGAAAGGAGCTGCCGAAATCTCGCGCATGCGCGAAAGCAGATCACGCGACAAATCACACGCATGCGCAGTAGCTGCCCCACTGTCGCACATGCCGAGATTTCGCAGCTCCTAATGCATTTAGCTGCTTTTCCAG
This sequence comes from Neoceratodus forsteri, assembly GCA_016271365.2. Lineage (NCBI taxonomy): Eukaryota > Metazoa > Chordata > Ceratodontiformes > Ceratodontidae > Neoceratodus > Neoceratodus forsteri. The sequence goes on along the minus strand of CM057452.1, from coordinate 260,266,944 downwards.
CGCCGGTTTGAGTTAAAAACAGTTTCTGTAGTACAGCATTTGAAAATACATGCTGTGTTTAACTTTATCTATTACAATACCAAAATCGATGTATGTGCCGCGCACAGTGTCCGATGTGCGCTCTCATCTTGATTCTGCTTCCGGTGCACAGCGTACTTATGGGGAACCCGAGGGAAAGTAAATATTGCGAAAACTAGGAAAATTGGTAAGAATTCTCGATTATGTTCTATATAGAGAGTATTCTGTGGCCCATATGTGATCACTGTGTCCACAGAGGCACACTGTTGTTTTGTGGCAGTAAAACGAGGGACAAGGCTGACAGTGCCCCTTTAAGTTAACTTTATTTTAAGTAGCCTTCTACTCATGTAATTACGGTACCTGGGGACTTAGTTTCAGGTGCTCCAGTAAGGGGGAAGTTTTTGTGGGTGAGCACTTCCTGTGGCTGTAGTGGAAGGTCTGTAAGCTGTTATCACTGGCCTATCTAGCAATAAAAGGTCTTTGCTGCGCCCCTGTACAGTGTCTTCTGGAGTTTTATTTGAACAAACACGACAGGGTTGCCCCTTGTCCCCTGGTCTTTTTGCTATTTTTATAGAGCCCTTGGCCCAGGCAATTAGGCTAGCACCTGGGATTTCAGGCGTAAGTATAGACAGAACAGAACATCGTATAGCCCTCTATGCGGATGACGTCCTATTATTCCTCACTAATCCTCCACAGTCCATCCCTACGTTCTTCTAAATCCTGGAGGAATTTGGAACACAGTCAGGCTATAGGCTTAACACTAGCAAGACTGATGCTCTTACCTTTCACTACACACCCTCGGAGTCACTAAAGGAGAATTACCCATTTCGCTGGGGACTCTCCAAGATGAAATACTTAGGAATACACCTTTCCCATAGAGCAGAAGATGCCCTGAGTAACAATTATCGTCCCTTCACGTCACAGATGAAGCAAGATCTCGGAAGATGGAATGTCCTCCCACTAAATATGATTCAGCGAGTCAATGTGGTGAGGATGGTGATTCTCCCAAGGGCCTTTACCTTTTTCAGAACGTCCCACTTAATCTACCAAATAACCTATTCCGTGTCTGGAATAAGGCCATTTCAGAGTTGTCTGGGCAGGAAGACGTCCCAGAATAAAATTGAAAACTCTCTTTCTCCCCAAAATGCAAGGAGGACTAGCACTTCCAAATCTTAAACTCTACTACTGGGCCTCGCATCTGTCCTTCATAATCCAGTGTTTGGTCGGAGCATCCCTGGCCCAATGGAGCGAGATTGAGGAGAGTGTACTACCCCAGCGGGAATATCAAAGGCTTATTATTTATAAAAACCTAACCTCAGTAAGCCAACTGACTCAAAATCCCTGGATCATACACCAAATCCGGGCCTGGTATCCAGAGCGTAAATCCCTAGGGATTACCCCTTTTCTGGTGTTGCTTTGCCCGATAGATTTATTGGAAAATGTCCCCCCAGCTGTAACTGACCACACATTTCATAATTGGAGGCATACCCACCTTACAAAACTCTCACGGCTCCAGATAGAACCCTTTTTCAAGGAATTTGGGGAGATCAGGCAAGAATTTCACCTCCGCCAATCGGATTTTTTCCGCTACCTACAATTACGACACAGTTTTGAGGCTCTCCCCCAGACTGTTCGCACCCCAGGGGAACACCCGCATATGGTTCATCTGCTCCAACAAACAAAATCCCACAAGTTACCACATCCCATCTCAACCCTGTATAAATCCTTGATGGAAACAACAGGCGGAAATACAATGGCACTAAGGGAGAAATGGAGTGATGAACTGGGTACCCAAATAACACCACAGCAGTGGAGCACAATATGCCACACAACATCATGAATCACCTATTCACACAAGTGGAGACTGTTCTCGTGGCAACTGCTAGTAAGATTTTTCCGCACTCCAGCAATAACCTCACATTACTGCGGAACTGGCTCCACAGCCTGCTGGCACCAATGTGGAGAGGCTAATGCCCATCATTCCCATATTCTATGGTCATGCTCAAAGCTACAGCCCTTCTTGCAGGGCCTACTTGAGGAATTTGAGGAACTCTTTGGGCTGAGGCCTCCCCTCACCGGGGAATTCTTCATCCTGCATGTCTTTCCTCATGAGTTACGAGACCCCCACTGCCAGTATCTACTGGGAATTTGCCTCCTAGCAGCGAAGAAGACCATCACCAAGCGCTGGCTAACAACAGCGATACCCACACTCTCAGACTGGAGGGAGATAGTTAACCTTATATATAGATCTGAGAGAATAACATATAACTTAAATGATAAAGCAGATCTGTGCTCTCTAAAGTGGAGAAGATGGATAATGCATATTATGACCAAAGACCCACACTTTATACCCTAGTAGCTCTTACCACCTACTAGTAGGGTCAGACCTACTATACCAGCCATACTGGCCAATTCTCAAGATATGAGGATATTACCATAATATGGTACACGACTCACAATTAGGGGGCAAGGAAAGTGTTGCTAAACCAAACACCAGGGGAGATGGAGTCTGAGAGGGACGAGAGGGAAGGACTTGAGGAGGAGAGATCCTGGAGAGAGATAAAGGGTGTTAATTGGGAAGGGCAGACTAGACCTGGAAAGAGGGTTGAACACCCCAGGTAAGACTATGTCACACAACTAATGTATGATATAATAAATTCATATAAACTGTAACCCTGCATAAACAATGATTTATAATGATGTGCAATGTGACTGTAAAATGATAAAATCTTCAATAAAGATTATATTTGAAAAAAAAAAAAAAAAGACAGAGGATGTCTATCATTTGGCCCCTGCCTACTGTCTTAGTGACACAGTCAAAGAAGTCAATTAGATTCGTTTGACACGATCTCCCTGCTGCCCCCCCCCCCGAACCCATGCTGCCTCGCAGCCAGCCTGGAGACCATGCTCCTCTAGATATTCCACCAACCTTTCCTTTAGTATGGTCTCCATGAGCTTGCCCACAATGGAGGTCAGACTGACTGGTCTGTAATTCCCTGGGTCATCCTTGGGACCACTTTTGTGGAAGGGCACTACTGTACATGTGCTGTTCTCCAGTCCTGCAGTACCATGCCTGACTCCAGTGAAAGTACAGTTACATAAGAACTTACCATAACAGTAGATTTTTGAGAGAGGTTCCTGCAGTAGGTCATTACTTGTAGGACTAGCACTTCCTGGCACCAGAACTGCATGGCAACCTTTTCCAGCAAAGCCTGGCGGGGGATCGCCCACCCATCACATGACCGACGTCAGCGTGACTGTATATAGTGGGCGGTCCCCACACCCGCCCTCCAGTTTTCCTGCCGGAGTTCCTAAAGGAAAGACAGGAGAAAGGAAGCAGGATCTGGAATCCCAAAAGAAATCTGGAGGAAGGAGGAAGGGGAAAATATGACCTACTGCAGGAACCTCTCTCGAAGATCTACTGTTACGGCAAGTTCTTACATAACTGTACTATCTTACTCCGAGAGGGTTCCTGCAGTATGTCATTACTTGTAGGACTGAATCTCAAGCAGTCCCTCAGAAGAGAGACCGAGAGAAACACAGGAGGAGGAGCAACAAAAAGGACAGATCAGGACCTGCTTAGGACAGTAGGCCCTGCATAACGGCGAGGCCAAACCTGGCCCTATGCCTTGAAGCAATGTCCAGACTGTAATGCTTGGTGAAGGTATGGCCTGAACTCCAGGTTGCTGCTGCACAAATCTCCGTTGCAGAAACATTCCGAAGAAAAGCCTCAGATGCAGCCACGCCTCTTGTGGAGTGACCTCTTATAGTCCCCAGAAGAGGCTTGTTGTGCTTCTGATAACAAAAGTGAACACAGTTAGCCAACCACTTCGAAAGGCACTGTTTGGACACAGCAATCCCCAAGGATTTGGGAGCGAAGGACACAAAGAGTTGGTCAGCCTTCCGGGAATCCTTAGTCCAATGGACGTAGCATCTCAGGATCCGATGCACATCTACAGTGTGCAAGAGCACCTCATCTTTATTACCATCAGCCGGATAATAAACCGGTAGTTCCACCGATTGGTTCAGTGTGAACTCCGAAACCACCTTGGACAGGAACTTAGGATTCGTTCTAAGGACCACCCGGTCCTTATAAAAAATCAAACAAGGCTCCTTTAAACACTAAGGCCTGAAGCTCGGAATTCCTTTGAGCAGAAGTAATAGCAACCAAAAATAGCACTTTCCAGAAAAGATGGCACAAATCACAGCTTATCGCTGGTTCAAAGGGAGGAAGCGTGAGCTTCTCCAACACAAAATCCAAATCCCAAGGCAGTGTAGGACTGTGGATGGGGGGGGGTTTCAGATGGAGAATTCCCTTCAGGAACGTTTTAGAAATCTCCAACTGTGCCACGGGCTTGCCATCCACAAGCAAGTGATATGCTGAAATGGCAAACAGATGAACTTTGAGGGAAAGTAGGATAACCAAAAAGATGGAGCAGGTATTCCATAATATGTGGGGCTGACCAAGTAAAAGGGTCCCATCCCTTGGAGACCACCCAGGTAGAAAAACGTTTCCACTTCATAGCATAAGTGGATCTAGTGGAGGGCTTCCTCGCTTCCACTAGAACCTGGGCCATTTGGGTGAAAACCCTGAAACGAGACTTGATTATGTCTACAGGAGCCATGCATGAAGATGCAGGGTCCTTAACCCCAGATGCACAAGCTGGCCCTGATTCCGAGTGAAGAGGTTATGCATCAAAGGAAGTGGAACTGGAGGTTCCCTCGCCAGTTGCTGTAAAAGCAGTAACCATATTTGCCTCAGCCAGTGGGGAGCAATTAAGATCATCTGAACCCATTCTGCCTGAAATTTGAGGAGCACCCTCAGAATGGGAATGGGAGGGAAAGCGTATAAGAATTTCACGATCCAAGAGAGTGACAATGAGTCATGACAGAAAGCACCATGCCCTGGAATGAGTGAGCAAAAACTGGGAAATTTTGCGTTGGATGGAGAGGCAAAAAGGTCGAGTTCCGGTCACCCCCACCACTGAAACAGAACCTGCCACTTTCAGATTTAGTTCCCACTTGTGAGCAAGGGTGTAAGTTCTGCTGAGGCTGTCAGGGCCGGCTTTAGGGGCCCCCAGCAGAATTAGTGAAGTCATGGGGCCTCTCTACTTGGTCCACCTCTAGCCCATGGGTTTTACTGTAGCCCATAAGTGCAAGATTTTATTTGTGGTGATACTATAGGCAGGGAAAAATGGGCAGACTAGGTGGGCCAAGCAGTAGTTATCTGCCGGCAAATTTTATATTTCTTTGCTTCTATGTATAGCTTTAGTATAACATAACCAGTAGTATTTAAAAAAATGTTTAGGAGGACACAGCAGTGTCAGTTCTTGGGGCTGTTCTTCCCATCCCATCCATTGCTGCTTATCTACCTCATATTGACTGGATCATAGCTTGTTGAGGTATTTCATGACATAACCAGAAGGATCTGCACAGTCCTTTACTGATGTCTTAAAAACATATTAAGATAAAATAATGTTTAAAAATGAATAAGGTAAATTTCTCTGGTTTGGGCCCTCATGAGCAGGGGCTCCCAGCAACCACAGGGTTTGCTGGTGCCTAAAACCGGCTATGTGTCCGCCAGGATGTGCTGCACTCCTGGAATATGCAGAGCTGTGAGTGACAAACCATGCTGGACTGCCCAGTTCTACATTCTCATCGCTTCCTCGCAAAGGGGTACGATCGAGTGCCTCCCTGCTTGCTGATGTACCAGATGACTGACATATTGTCCATCTGGACTAGCAGTAACCCCCTGGGAAGAACAGACCAAAAGGCCTGAAGGGCATACAAGATTGCCCTCATCTTCAGAACACTGATGTGCAGAGACATCTCCAAATGAGACCACAGTCCCTGAGCTTGGTGGTTCCCCCACATGGGCTCCACACCCCAGACTGGAGGCATCTGTGGTTAGTGTACAGAGGGGAATTGACTTCAAAACGGGAGGCCTTGGGTCAAGTTCAAGGGATCCCTCCACCACTGCAAATCCCTCTTGAGGGCGGTGGACATCAGGACTGGGTGATCCAGATTGTCCCTGAACTGGTCCCACTGAACCCGCAAGGTCCACTGAGCTATTCTCATGAGGAGCCTTGCTAGGGGAACTGTGGAGATGGAGGCCACCATCAAACCCAGCAGACAGAGCACAGCCCTGGGTGGGAGAAAATTGGAGGAGGCTACCAAAGTAGCCTGCTCAAGAAGAGCTTCCACCCTGTCCGGGGGAAGGAAGGCCCTGCCCTGGACTATATCCAGCACCATTCCAATGAACCGGAGCCTCTGAGGGAGCCAGAGTGGATTAGGGGATATTGACAGTGATCCCAAGTGGGAGAACAAGTCCAGAGTAAGAGCCTCCAAAAGACTGTCCCTGGACGAGGCTGAGATCAGCCAATCATCCAGGTAGGGGAAAACTGCAATGCCTTGGCATCTCAAATCTGCAGCTACCACCGCTAGGCACTTAGTAAAAACCCTGGGTGCCAAGGAAAGACCAAAGGGAAGGGCCCGAAATTGGAAATGCTCCCCTTGGAAAACAAAACTCAGGAAGCAGCGGTGACTGGAAAATACTGGGATATGCATCCTGCATATCCAGAGCACAATGTCAGTGAGTATCCTGAAGGACAGGCAGGAGGCTCTGTAGAGTCAACATTCTGAATTTCTTGTACTCGACAAACAGATCGAGTCTGCTGAGGCCGAGTATGGGTCTTGGTTCGCCAGTCTTTTTTGGAACCAGAAAAAAGTGGGAGTAAAACCCCTGTGCCCTCTGTAACGAAGAGGGACCGACTCTATTGCTGCTTTCTGTAATAGGTGGATCAGAGGAGGGCAGTGGACATGGCCTATCTGGACTTCAGCAAGGCCTTTGACACTGTGCCTCATAGAAGACTATTACACAAACTGGGGAATATGGGTGTGGGCAGGACAGTAGTGTGGTGGGTAGGTAACTGGCTGGGTGGCAGGACACAGAGGGTGGTGGTAAATGGCTGTCACTCCACAGAGGGAAGAGTGACCAGTGGGGGTACCACAGGGATCAGTGCTGGGACCGGTCCTATTCAACATCTTCATCAGTGACATTGCACAGGATATAGAAGGCAGAATTTCACTGTTAGCTGATGACACAAGCTCTGTAACAGAGTAGACACACCAGAGGTGTAGACAGAATGAGAAGGGACCTGCAGAAACTTGAAGAATGGTCAAGGGTTTGGCAGTTGAAATTCAATGCAAAGAGTGCAAGATAATGCATATGGGGCACAAAACCCTGGCACAATATATCAGTTGGGGGTGAGGATATAGCATGCACCAAGCAGGAAAGGGATCTTGGGGTTGTCATCTCTGATGACCTCAAAGGAGAAACAGTGTGACAAGGCATCAGGTAAAGCAAATAGGATGCTGGGATGTATAGGCAGGGGCATCACTAGCAGGAAAAGGAGGTCATAATTCCGCTATACAAGACACTAGTGAGGCCCCACCTGGAGTACAGTGTACAGTTCTGGAGACCATACCTACGTAAGGACATAGACAGGGTAGAGAAGGTTCAGAGGAGGGCAACAAAGATGGTGCATGGGTTGCATCACAAATCCTATGAAGACAAGGTTGAAGGAACTGAACATGTACTCCCTGGAGGAGAGGAGGAGAGGGATATGATAGAGACATACAAGTATCTTACAGGGAGGAACAGGGTGCAGGAAAACACTATTTTTAAGCGAAAAAGATGTTTCCAGGACTAGAGGCATGGGATGAAGTTGGAAGGAGGACGATTCAGAGGAAACATGAGAAAGAATTTCTTCACAGAGCGGGTGGTGGACAAGTGGAACACCCTGCCAGAGGAAGTGGTGGGGGCTGAAACAATCACGGGATTTAAGAATGCGTGGGATAGACATAAAGGAATTCTAGAGGTCAGGGGTAAGGGGAAATAGACTTCTAGGAAAACAAACTGAACTTACAAGCTCAAATGGGCAGACTAGGTGGGCCATAGGCCCTTATCTGCCGACACTGTCTATGTATCTATGTATCTATGTAGAGCCTGAACTTCTTCCCTTACAAGTATGATCTGGTTTGGGGAGTAGGACGATCTTTGCGGTGGAGACTCCAGAGGGGTTTCCAGAAACTCCAAGGTGTGTCCTTGGGACACGAGTTGCAGGACCCAAGCATCAGAGGTTATGCCCTGCCAACAGTCAAATTAACCAGCCTGGGAGTGCGTCCCAGGGTGGTAGCCTGGGTAAAACTTTGGCTGGACAACAGGACACAAAAGTTAATTGTAAATGGAGTCCACTCTGAAGAAAGAGGGGTTACTAGTGGGGTACCGCAGGGTTCAGTACTGGGTCCAGTCCTTTTTAATGTCTTGATAAGTGACACTGCAGAGGGATTGGAAGCAAAAGTATGCCTCTTTGCAGATGACACAAAGATCTGCAACAGGGTTGATACACAAGGAGGTGTGGAAAGGATGCAAATGGACTTGACAAGGTTGGAGGAATGGTCAGCAGTATGGCAGCTTGGATTCAATGCAAAGAAGTGCAAAATAATGCACCTGTGAAACAAAAACCCAGGGGAAGATTACATAACGGGGGGGAGGTAGTAACAACAACAAAAATGGAAAGGGATCGTGGGGTAATCATATCAGATAACCTTAAGGTTAGCAAGCAATGTGAGAAGGCAGTAGGGAGGGCTGGGGGATACTAGGATGTATAGGAGAGGTACCACCAGCAGAAAACAGGAAGTTGTTATCCCTCTGTACAGATAGTTGGTGAGACCCCATCTGTAGTACTGCATCCAGTTCTGGAGACCCCATCTCCACAAGGACATAGACAGGATAGAGGCAGTCAGGGGAGGCAACTAAAATGGTGCAGGGTCTGCAACAGAAGCCATCGAGGACAGACTAAGGAGCTTAATATGTACACCCTTGAGCGGAGGAGGGGACATGATAGAAACTTTTACGTACCTCAGTGGAATCAACAAAGTCCAAGAAGGTAATATCTTTCAGAAAAGGAGATGTGCAAGAACAAGGGGACACAATTTGAAGATTTGGGGGGGGGGCACGGTTCAGGGGCAATGTGAGGAAGTATTTTTTCACAGAGAGGGTGGCAGACGCATGGAACAGCCTTCCTGAGGAGGTCATGGGGTCTAAAACTGTGGGAGAATTCAAGAATGCATGGGACAGACATAAGGTAATTTTTGTGGTGGGTAGGAAGAAATAGGCTGTTGGTTAACTAGGATCTGCAGCTTATCCTGTAGGTAGGGAAACGGGCAGACTAGGTGGGCCAAGCAGTCCTTATCTGCCGTGAAAGTCTGTTTCTGTTCCTGCATGTGACAGGAGAACCCCCCCCATCACCACCGGCTCCTTGCTCCGGGACTGAGGAGAAGGCGGGGATAAGGAGTCAGGAGGCAGCTGGACTGGCAGTGGGAGGGCCCCCTGAACTTCTCTAAGTCTTGGAGGCAGGGGGGAAGAGGAGGAGGTGCCTGTGGCCCTTCGCTTGCCCTGACGGTGTGTCTGGGCTTGCTTGCCCTGCCTCCTGGTCAGTTTCCAAAAGAGCTGCTGACCCTGCGTGCCCAATCGAGTACATGGACCTGATGGACCGGAGAGCCTGACCTCGGTTCTGGAGGCCCGTATTAATATCTTTGGTGTCCCCAACAAAAAGCACTGAGCCCTTGAAGATGGCATCCTGAATCGCAATCTGGACATCGTTGGCAGGTCCAGTGATGTGAAGCCAAGCATGCCGCCGAAGGGAGACGGCAGTCACCGAGGTAAGGGTCACTGAATCGACGGAGTCATAGGTGGCCTGAAGAGCATGCCTGCAAGAAATTTTGGACAGGTGAATGTCCTTGGAGAGCTCCTCCTTGAGGTCTGAAGACTCCATGGACTGGATGTGGGCCTCAAGCTTGGCCAGGGTCGCTTTCTGAAAAGACACCATGTGAGCCACATAGTTATGGGAACGCAAGGTGCATGGAAACACAGAAACGTAGACTTTGACGGCAGATAAGGAAAGCTTGCCCACCTAGTCTGCCCATTTCCCTACCTACTGGATAAGCTGCAGATCCCAGTTAACCAACAGCCTATTTCTTCCTACCCCCCACAAGAATTGCCTTATGTCTGTCCCATGCATTCTTGAATTCTCCCACAGTTTTAGACCCCACAACCTCCTCAGGAAGGCGGTTCCATGCGTCCACCACCGTCTCTGTGAAATCATACTTCCTCACATTGCCCCTGAGCCATCCCCTCTATCTTCAAATTGTGTCCCCTTGTTCTTGCGCATCTCTTTCTGAAAGATGCTACCCTCTTGGACTTTGTTGATTTCACTAAGGTACTTGAAAGTTTCTATCATGTCCCCCCCTCCCTCCTTTCCTCAAGGGTATATATATTAAGCTCCTTTAGTCTCTCCTCATATGGCTTCTCTTGCAGACCCTGCACCATTTTAGTTGCCCTCCTCTGGACTGCCTCCATCCTATGTCCTGGCAGAGACGGGGTCTCCAGAACTGGATGCAGTACTCCAGATGGGTTCTCACCAACTGTCTGTACAGAGGGATGACAACTTCCTGTTTTCTGCTGGTGATGCCTCTCCTATACATCCTAGTATCCCCAACCCTCCCTACTGCCTTCTCCACATTAGCACCCAACAAAGGTCATCTGGCCAGTATGAACAGACCTATTTACCGTGCTGGTCAATCTGCCTGGACTCCTTGTCCGGAGGAGAAGTGCTCATGTGCTTTGCGGTCGCTGAGCAATCATGAGCTGCAGTGATGACCACGGAGTCCGCCCTGGGGTACGCATCCAAGAAAGGAGTGCCTTCAGGCACTCGGTAGACCCAATCTGCTTTTTTGGGCATTGCCGGGGTGGAATGAGGCAGTTGCCAGATAGTCATGGTGAGGTCTTCATGAGGTCCTATCCGAGAGGAACTGGGATCTGGAGGACTCAAGATTGAGGTGCTTGCGAGCCTCTTTCTCATAGGAACCTGTTCCTCTGTCTCCCAATTGTAACATTCTTGGATTGACCTCAAGAGGTCCGATAAGGATGGGTCCTCGGGGTGGGGGGCTTGGGAGAGGCCTTTCCTTTAGGGACTGGCGATTGGTGGTCAGAAGAGTTCTCTGATGTATCCTCCCCCGAATCCAGATGGTCTTCTGGGGTTTCAAAATCTGGAAGAGGAGTCTCGTGGGGGGTAGTCCCCAGGATGTAAACCGTGGAACGATTAGAGCTCACGGGAGACGAAGATCTAGCAGGAGAATGCACAGGTGCTGGGAGACCAGTCTCCAGGTCAGTGACCAACTCCATCCTGGCTTCCTTCCACCAGGACTGAATTGGAGTCCTAAAATCCTGTTGCGGAGCCTGAGGAGGAGGAGGAGCAGGAACATGGGTAGGTGGGCAGTGATCCTCATGGAGTCCTGAGTAAGGGTGAGAATAACCAGGGTATAAAGAGTATCCTGGGTGGTGATGTCCCGAGGGATGGGTAAAAGTCCAGTCGGGGTGTAGACCCACTGGGGAAGGTCCAGAGGGAACCCCCGGGGTAATTCGGGACATTAAAGGGTCTTGGGTAATGTCCGAATATCAGGGTACCTGACATCGGGAGTGCCGACAGAAGCCCCGCTGTCATATAAATGGGAGATGGGGCAGGTGCCGGGACGACTGACATCGGAACTGGAGCCGCCGGGCCCAGCGCCGGAAACAGATCCCTCGTTGGGGGACTGGCGTCTGAACTGGACGAAGGGGCTCAGACAGCGGAGCCAGGTCTGACTTCAAGATGGGTACTGGGATCAGACGTGAGGAGGGCTCCGGCGTGGCCGAAGGCTCAGACGTCGGAGGAGCCGGTGTCAGGACACACCCCGTGGGCTCCGACAGAAAAGCTGGATCTGGTGCCAGAGAAGGTGCAGGAGCCAAAGGGATCCGCTCCAGAGGGCCTAGAGGAGCCTCCGTGGTCAAACTGGTATTGCCAGAGGGACTTCCTTCCCTAAAACCCCATCAGGCAAGTGAGGAATGGAAACCAGAGAGTAATCTACATCCAGCTGTTCCTGACTCTCTTCTCTCTCCGGGGTGGCTGGGTGCGAAGCCGAGGGGAGACTGGCAGTCTTCCCTAGGCTCGACCGGGCATCAGGTGATATGGCGGAAGCCCCTGACGGGTGAGCTGCTTCTGGGCAGGCGGTAGAGGCGGCCGTCTTATCAGACAATGAGGCCGGGCGGGAAGGGGCAGAACCCCTTGCCGTCTTATCGGCAGAGTCCGGGCAAGTCCCTGAGGGCCAGGGAGTCGACTTATCGGAAGTTGGGCAGTCTCTGGAGGAGCTGGGGACCGAATTACCAGTGTTGGCAGGGTGACCGCCAGAGGAGCCGGTGGCCAAGTTACCTGCAGAGATTGGGAGCAGAGCCATGGATGGTCCAGAAGAGTCCCCGGATGCAGCCTGGACAACCAACACTGGAGGCGGCGGGAGAGGAGCCTTGCTAATGGAAGGCCTACTAGATTCGGCCCGGGACCCATCCACGTAGCACTCCCACTCCTGGTGTTTCTCCTTCTTGTGCTTCTTCTTCTTGTCTGGGGAAGGTGAAGATGTGGACTCCGGAAGGTGCGCCATCTCCTTTTCGAGCACGGCCATCCGTGACTTTAAAAGGTGGGCCTCCAGAGCCTGCTGCCTCCTCTTGCGAGTGGCCTACTTGAAGGGCTGGCAATCTGAGCAAGTCGCAGTGTTGTGGACAGGGCCTAGGCAAAGAAGGCACTTGTGGTGGCCATCTTTGTGTGGGATATGGGCTCCGCAATCTTCACATTTCTTTTTCTGAGGTGGAGAAGACATAGAGAAAAAGAAAAACGAGAAAACTGGGTAGAAACAGAGTTTTTAGAAATGCGAACTAACGGCAATCGGCTGGGCAGTTTACCGCGCGGTACCATGCACAGGACAACGGCAGGAAAGAACTGGAGGATGGGCGTGGAGACCGTCCACTATACAGGGTCACAGTGACGTCCGTCATGTAATGTCGGGTGGGCGGTTCCCTGCCAGGCATTGCTGGAAAAGTTTGCCATGCGGTCCTGATGCCAGGTGGTGCTAGTCCTACAAGTAATGACCTACTGCAGGAACCCTCTTGAAGTAAGACCTATTAAATAGGTCTGCAAGTGGTCCTGCCAGCTCCTCAGCCACTTCTTTTAGTACCCTTGTATGTAGTCTGTCCGGGCCTGGTGATTTGTCAATCTTCAATGCCAGCAGCTCCTCTCTCACTCTATCCTCCTCTATCAGTACATCTACCTCCCCCCCCCCCACCGCTCCTCTTTCCCTCCTGGATGCACTGGTCCGTCCTGCTCCCTGGTAATGTCGGGACAGAAGTATTCATTTAGTATCTCTGCTTTTCCCCATTATCCTACACCTACTCCACCCCTTTCTTAAGCCTAACAATCCCTTCCTTCTTGTCCCTTTCTCACTTGCATAGCGAAAGAAAGCCTTTTCCCCCTTCTTAATTCCTTCAGCTATCTGCAGCTCCTTCTGTGCCTTTGCTCGCTGGACTTCCTTCCTTGCCTCACTAGCCAACCTTAGGTAGTTTTCCCTATCCACCTCTCTCTTTTGGTCTTCCTGAATTTTCTATAGGCCAACCTCTTTTTCCTTACTGCCTGGGCAACCCCAGAACTGAACCAGATGTGCGTTTTGGCACTTGTGTTCTTCCCCAGAGCCTAACGCACTCATCTGTGGCAACCAATATTCCTTCCTTAATGATGGACCACCTTTGGTCCACCCCTGTATCTGCTCTGATACCTGCCAGATGGCTCCATAACATGTTGCCCAGTTTCCTGAAGTCTGCCCTCCTGAAATCCAAGATTTTGGTCTTAGTTGGGATGCTTTTCCCTGCCCATATCCAACTGGAACCACACTGTGCAATGGTCACTTCCACCCAGTGACTATCTGACCATTATCTCCTATACGTGCTCCCCATTTGTGAGCACCAGATCAAGAATTGCATCAGCTCTTGTTGGTTCAGTGATGCCCTGAGTCAGGAATCCACTCTGCAATCCTTCTAGGATCACCAGACTCCTAGCACATGTTGTGGATGGTATGTTCCAGTCCACCTTGGGCAGGCTGAAGTCCCCCACAATTACCACCTCTCCTTTCCCTGCAGCTTCCAACATTTGTGAGCAGAGTTCCCTGTCCCTCTCCTCATCCTGATTGGGTGGTCTGTAAATCACCCCAACCTCATCATTCTCCCTCTACTGGACCTTAACTGATCCCATAATGCCTCCACCTCCCCTTCCTCCTACTCCTCCCTCATGCAAGTTATTCCCTCCCTGTTGGAAACTGCCACCCCTCCCCCCTTCCAGACCACCATGTCCATCCTGTATTAGTTTATATCCAAGGACTGCGAGGTCCTAGTCATGGTGTGATGTTGCCCAAGTCTCTGTTACAGCAGCTATGTCCACCCTCCTGTCTGCTAATAGTGCCTGCAGGTCGTCCATCTTGTTTCCAAGACTCCGCGCGCATTCAGAGACACTACCCTCCAACTAGAATCTGACCTTCCTTCTCTTCTCTCTATTCTTCTATTCACATTTATCCCATGTGCACCCCTCCACTTACCCTTGTTATGTGTTCCTCATCCCCTCCAGCCTTTGTTTACTGTATTCTCGCTCCTTCCACCTCCTCCCTCCAGACCACTTCCAACACTGTGTGTGTGTGTGTGTGTGTGTGTGTGTGTGTGTGAGGGTCACTGACCTCCTCCCCTCTGTGTCTGTGGGCCTGCATGCCCTCTGCCCCCCTTCAGTAGTATAAATTAAGTGGTGTGGTTATGTATTCCCCCAGCTTGTCCCAGAGTACCCTAAAACCCTCCCTACTGAGGTGTAGCCTGTCTGATGAAAAGAGTACTTTGTTTGACCTGGTCTCCTCCCAGTCCCCAATACAGATAAACATTTCCCCCCTTGCACCACTTCCTCAACCAGTCATTAAAATCCTCTATTCTTCTTTTCCTGGCTATGCTGGTCCTTGGTACTGGTATCACCTCTGAGATGGTCAGCAAGCTTCCTTCCTCCCTGCAGATCTTCCCTAACTCCCTGAACCTACTTTGCACTACCTCAACCTCCTCCCCAGCTAGGTCGTTGGTTCCCAAATGTATAACTAAATTATGTTTTCCTCCTACCTCCCTTACTATTTCCCTTATTCTTGGGCCCACCTTCCCGCTGTCATCCCTGGCATACAAACCACCTTCCTGCTTGTAGTTGGATCCCCTTTTCCTTTCCCAGTGAATACCCCTAATTATGGAGTTCCCTACGATTGCCACCCTTCCATCCCCTGCACCTGTGCTCCCCATCCTTCTTTTCTTACCTTTGGTACTAGCTGCTTCCCCACCTAACTGCTCCCTCTGCACCCTGGTGAACTTATCTCCACATCCACAATTTATCACCTTAACTGTTTTTCCATCTCCCACTCTACCCCACCTTCTACCTGTATCTGCTTTCAGTTTTCCTCCCCTCTTCCTTTCCTTTCTCCCCCTCCCCATACTCCCTCTGTTTGCCTGCCTCCTCTTCCCTGCCCACCCAGATTATCCCCGGTACTCCTACTCTCAGCCCTGGCTCAACGGACCTCCTACCTCACCTCCTGCTGCCCTCTCCCTCCTTCCAAACAGTGGTGCTTTCCAGACATTGGTGCTAATCTGTTCACTAGAGGCACACCTTTAGAATTTCCCACTCCTGATGCTACTCTGAGATTCTCACCCCTTCCCCTTACCACTTGCCACTCCTCTACCCTGGGCTCCCTAGTCCTCTGAGGAAGAGACACTCCTGTATACTGGGCGCTCCTCCCCACTCCCATCCCCTTCCCTTTTTATCATACTTTGATTTTTGCGCCTCTGCAGCGCTCTGGCGGGGGCATCCAGCCACCCCACCGACTCAGAGGACAGCAGGCTCACTTCGTCATGAGGAGTCCTATACGGCCAGTCACGGACCCCCAGCCGATTCCACAATAGGCCTCCAGGTCAGGCGGGTGCATGGCCATCAAGCTGCTCAGTCGCGCCCAGCCTTTTCCACCTTGGTTTTGTCCCCGGGCCAAGCAGTGGCGGCTGCTCTTGTACATAATATCTTGACGAACTCCTCCCCATGCTGGCCCCAGCGCCTTGTGCTTCTCCTGGTCTCACCAGGGCTGCCCAAGCGCCGACGCAACCCCATCGAACCCACCCTGTAGGGAAGGACAGCAGTCCTGGGATGCTCAACCAACCTCTCCCCTGCCGCCCCTGGCAGCCCAGTCTGTCTCAACCCAGGTAGTCAAGCGTGAGCGAGGTGTGGCATCCAGTGCCTCAACCCTCAGCGCCACCGGGCTGGCTCCCATCCCCTTCCTGATCCCCTCACTCCCCTGGGCAACACCCCTCTGCCTTTCCCTCCACTGCTCTGTTCCTCTGACTTCCCACACCATCCTCCCCAGCTCCCATCTGAGCAGCCTTATTTCAGCCCTTAGCTGCTCCAGGCTCTTACACACAGGACAGCCCCCTTTACTCCACATCACCCCCAGAAAGACTGCTGCCCCACAGCTATTGCAGTTTACCACTCTCCTGTTTCCCATACATGCACCTATTCCCCCATATCCTCCTAGCCTCCAGTTATACATAAATATAAAATTCAAAAATCAACAGACACAGAGAGCATGTTCAGCTGTGGAGGCAATCTTCTTTCCACAGTGGCAGCGACAGAAGAGAGAAGTCGAAAGATTAACTCTCGACATAAACAAAATAAAGGAGACGCTTTTAAAAAACAGATTCTAAAGTATTAGGTTGAAAAAACCATAGGCAAAAAAATGGCACAAAGCTGCATCAGAGCTTCCATGGAGACCCATGCAAACAAGTCAATGGCTGGAAAGAGCTGAGGAGGGAGAGGGGGCCACTCACGCCTTTATAGGGGTGATGACATTGGCAGACAACATCGACATGGGTGGCCCCAGCTGTACTGCTAAAAATCTTCTTTGTGGATATGCTTTACCGACGGTGAAATTCCTACAGTGTGACCTGATGACTGAGATACCCCCGAAGATCTACAGCTTGCAGGGATACCATTCAAAACTTTCAATATACAGGTTGAGATCCCTGACATGTAACACAGGACACAGATTTCCTGTCCATTTTGAGACTAGGAAGTCTAGAACCCTTGTTTCTCTCCTGAAGAAGAACTGGTTCTATAGCATGTTTTTGGAATACAGACTGAACTTCTTCCCTCAGAAGGGACAAATGGCCTGGAGGATAAAAGGAAGGAAGTGGAGGATCATCTGGAGAGATTTTTAACAGCTCCTGAGCATGCATACTTGCAATTATCTGCAGAACCCACTCATCCGGAGTGATCCCCTGCCACGGTTTCAGATGCAGGGAGAGCCTGCCCCCCCACCACCACTCACCGCTGGAGAAAATAGCTGAGGTTGGGGGAAGAGGTAGAAGGCAGTTAGGCAGAACTGGGGACAGCAAGGCCACTGGAGCCAATTACTTTGTGTGCTTTTGCATGAGCACCAGGCAAAGTGGACCCGGAAGGGGCCACCTCCTTTACCACAACTTTGCTGTCTGTAGGCAAGACTACCACAGGCAGCAAGCAGACAAAAGGAGACCCAACCAAAACCTCTAGCAAGTGTGAGATACGGGAACTTCACAGACCTTAGAATAATTTTTTTTAGGTTTGAAGGCCACATAGAGTCTCTTCAACATCATAGCGAAACAGTTTTGACCATTTAGATGGAGCATTCAGAACTGCATGCTGTACATCACTGGCAAAGCCCGCAACTCTAAGCCAAGAATACTGTATCTTCTCATGCAGATGTCAGAAGCTACAGCCCTGGCAGAAGCATCAAAGACATCATAAGCTGAGCACAGCAAATGTTTGCCAACCTCTGCACCAACAGACAATATTTTAAGCAGAGCAGTCATGTCACAGCCATCAGGCAAAGCAGTTTTTCACAGGCTGTTCTGGTATTTGATCATGTGGGCCTGGTAGTTTGCAATCCTAAGGCCCAATGATGCAGAGGCATAAGTACATTTGCCCATCACATCCAGCCTCCTAGATTCCTTATCAGGAGGCAGAGTACTCATTTGTCTGGGGGCTCTAGACTTAGCATGAGTGGCCATGATGACCACAGAGTTTGTTTCAGGCTGGGTAGCATAATAAGGCTTGGCAGATGGTGCAGGATACTACTTATCTGCCTTTCTAGGGAACTGCAGGCAGTGAATTTGGTCTGTACCATGCAGCAAAAGTAGCATCCTCTAATGCAGGGTATACTGATAGAATAATAATCGAGAGGGATCATGGCACCCCCAAAAATTCCATGGGATCCCTTTTAGTGGAATCTCCCTCTTCCACCACAAAGCCCATGGCAGACTACATTTGCTACATCATGGCTTAAGATGGGTCTTCAGGAGGAGATCTCAGGATATAAACCACTAAGTCCTCACTACAGGACGAGAGGGCAGAACTAGAGTGAGGGGGCCCTTCAGAAAGTGTTCTCTCTCACATTCCTCTTCCAAATCCTCCTCCAAGTCCATGAGGTCAGGTATTACATTTCATTGTTGTCAGCATGAGCAACGATGGGAGCCACAGAATGGACTAGCAATGCAGGTGGCAGCTGAGAGGCAGGAATCGGTGGTTTACCATTGTAACCCGTCCATGGAGGCCGAGTAACAGAATGCCCGATTGGCAGAATAACTACCTGCCCTGGTAAACCTGGCAGAATGCATCGAATCATTTCAGAAAATGACAACAGCACAGCCTGGTAGTTGCTCCAACAATGGTAGGTATGGCAGCGTCTAAGCCAAGCCTCGGTGCCTCAACAACAGTTTGAGGGGGGACTGTAGTCAATGCTGCCAGAATAGGCATTGACAAGAACGTGCTAATCTTAGAATCGGGCAATGGTGGTATTTTCATGCATTGGAGCACCCTGCCGAAGGTCCAGTGGTGCTTCTGTAATGACTTGGTGCGGGTGCTGTGGCCTTTGTAAAGGAAACCACAAAACACTCAAAATCTTATAATTTGCTTGTTTTTTCAATTTTCCATAAACCCAAATGTTTCTCCTAGAATATAGACTTTCTGGGGGGGATATGTCCATTTCTTTTAGTTGTTTTTATAATACTTTAAAAGTACTCACAGCATCTATGCTATGCAGTTGTTACACTTGCTCTCCTCTTTCTGGGCTATATAGTACCTCTTAACAGTTTCAAAAGGGATACTATGACTCTATAGTAAGTAAAATGTTTATTTATACAGGACATCTGAAGTACAGCTTAATTCACCTTAGGGCCACAAAGGTCCTCTTTACAAGGTGCACCTGTCTGATGCTGTAACAATAAGTTTCAATCATACATAACACTATTATCAACTTATATACAATAAGTATGAACATACACATTTGTCAGCAGAAACAGACCACCCGGTCTAAGTCTATTCGAATATGCAGCTAGCACCCCTAGTTCGCAGCTGCCTCACCCCTTCCCGTTTGTCATCCCAATGCCTCCCCCACTTCCCCCAACCTCACTCTCCCCTGTTCCCTGTCCCATGCCCTTTTAAAGCTGTTCACAAATTTACATGATACCACTCATTCTGGTAGTGCGTTCCATTTTGCTACCACCCTCTCCGTGAAATAGTGTCTCCACATTTCCCTCCTAAATCTTCCCCCCTCTATTTTTAGCCCATGCCCCCTGGTGTCCCTCCCCCTCTTTAGCTTAAAGATCCCATCTGCCCCATCCTTATCTATTCCCCTTGGACACCTGAATGTCTCTATCATGTCCCCCCGTCCCTTCTGTCCTCCAGGTTGTACATATTCAGGTCTCCCAGCCTGCTCTCATAGTCTCTCCCCTCCATTCCACAAATCATCTTCGTTGCCCTCCTCTTAAGTAATACTTAAAACAGTACAAAAGGACAAACCATAAATATTTGTTCATCTGTTACCTGTGCAGTAAAATCTTATGTATGCCATTCTTCATATCAAAAATAGAAATGCTGCCTAATGGCGTTTACATCTATGTACAAAAAAACCCTGCACCCGCACCAAGTCTTTACAGTCTGGCTTCAGGAAGTCCCACTCCACCACCACCTCCTTGTTGAGGCTCACCAACCCCATACTCTCCGCCATGGACAATGGGCACATCACCTCAGCTATTTTCGTCGACCTGACAAAAGCTTTCAACACCATCTCCCACACTCTCCTTCTGACCAAGCTCTCCTACGTTGGACACTCTGACCCGGCTACAGAATAGTTCCGTTCTTATCTGGTAGACCAGTCAACATCAGACAGAATTGGTAGCTCAGCCTCTGCCCCACTCTCCATCTCATCAGGTGTGCTGCAAGGTTCAGTCCTGGGGCAACACCTGTTCTCTATCTTGCTCAATGACCTGCCCTCTGCCTGCCCAAATACATCCATTCACATGTATGCTGATGACATGGTACTGTATGCATCAGGTCCCTTGACCACTGACATAGCGACCAGACTCTAGCTGGACTTCAACAACGTCCAGCTCTGGTTTCGCTCTAATCAACTTTACCTCAATGCCAAGAAAACCGTCTCCATGACCTTCGGCACAAGGCAGAGACTTTCACGGCTCCCCTCTATGCCCACCTTCCACACCCTTGATGGGACTGCTCTGGAGGTCATCTCCTCCCTTAGGTATCTCTGTGTCTGGCTCGACCAGCACCTAGACTTTTCTGTGCATATTGATGCCATCCACAAAAAACTTCACCACAGACTGGGTGTCCTCTACCGTAACCATGGATGCATCCCATTGCTGGCTCGCCATGCTATGGTACAGAAGAAAAAATACTCACCTTATTAATAGTGTTTCTTCTAATGGAGTTTTGCTGTATTCTGACATATGCAGTTAGTCCCAGCACTTGAACTGCCCCAGAGATGAAAGAGTTAACTCTATGCATAAGCATAGAACATTGAGCTTGAGCTCGGATTTCAAACCTCTGTCTTTGGTGCTTCAGAGTGTAACCATCAGATTCTTATGAGCAACTAACTAACTACACCCCTGGTGTGGAAATTGTAAACAGTAAACCAATAGGTAAAATTTTGGGTCCCAAAAGACTCAAGTGGCGAACCCAAGATAAAAAAACCCAGGTAGTGAACAATTTATAGCAATATGTAAATCAACAAGAACAATAACAACAACAACAACAACCACCCACCCAAAGGGAAGGGGTGTAAGGTACACCCCGAGGTGCAACACTGTACCTGCCAGCCCACATGGAGGAGATAGTTGCAAAGAAGAAACAGAGTTTCCCTCAAAGGAGAAATCCATGACTTTGGTCTGAGTGTAGTGGAAAAGGATGGTAGTCCTTAACCAGTAACATTTTCTGCATGGGCTAAAACTCTAGCAGAAGTATCAACAGAGTCCACAGCAATGTGGAAATAGTGTTTAGTAGCATCTAGGGTTGATCTTACTGTGGCAATTATGTCCTGTGCCAGCTCACCATCTGCTTTATCAGCAAGTGCCACAATTGTATTCCACAATGCTTTCTGGTACTGTGCTATTATGTGCTGAATAAGCTGCCTCCCTAATGAGCAGTGAAGCTGATATATAAACATTTCAGGCCATAACATCCTATCATTTTGAGTCAATTTCAGGGGGCTGTGCAGACAGGGAGGCTTTTGCTTCTTGCAGGCAGCAGTTTGGACTACCCTTTGATGATTAGGGTGGGGATACAGGTATTCCCGCCCCCCCCAGTCTCTCCACCTGATATTTCCTTTCAATTTTTCTGTCAATGGTTGCAGCTGAAGAAGTGCAGACATGACTTTTGAAATGGCCTTCTGAAGTGATTCATGAACGGGGACCAGTATCGTCGTCCTCCTCCTCCTCAGTTTCTTGAGGGGGGTGTTCAGAGTATCAACCATTTGTCTGGCAAATGAGGAAAAAGTATAGCCTTCATTATGTCTTGGAGGAGAGCCAACATCTCACTCAGGTTCACCCTCTGATTCCATGGGGTTGTCTTCCTCCTCTTGTATACAGTACCCTTCTTTCTCCTCGTCTGCAGGTAGATAAGCTGGAGTCTGAGCCTGGGAACATGGGGTGGCAGTCACATTATTAAAGCATCACGTGAAAAAATTGCCACATTTTTTGATATGTCCTCAGATGAAGGCATTTATTCTGTATCATCTGTCTACTCCCTTCTCCGTTCAGGTGGAATGGAAATGACATTTTGTTCTTTAAGTTTCCTATTAGCAGGCACAGTTTCCAGTGTCTGCTCTGAGGTCCTTTTATTTTTGCCATTACTAGATTCAGGGTTCCCCTTTTCGGAGATGCTAGTATTTGATCCATCTTTACTATGCCTATTAGATAGCTGAAGGCTTTATCTTTTTTTCTTGTCCCCTTTTACAGGAACTGCTGCTGTATATGAGGAGACAGACCCTTCTGATGCATGCTTTCCACCATCACTGGTAACTCCCTCAGAGCCCTTCTCACTTTTTTGTGACAGGGAGGCAAACGGAGAAGCCATAATTTATTTTTATCTTTTTAGCCCTTTTCTTTAAAGAGCACCTTTTCAGGCTTAGTCATACTAAAACAGGGTGAAACCCTACCTCTCTGAGTTCCTGGATATGTAAATTATCATTTTTAAATACATGTTTTGGGGGAAAGAAGGGATCGTATTTTAGGTCCATGGTAGCCACCAGTCCCTTCCACTTCCCTGTCCTCGCCCCTGCACTGGCACATTATGTGATTACAGTAATTACAAAGTCTTATTAGTTAAATCCTGGCTCCAATTTTACCAAATGGCACTTAAACTGCTGAAAACTATGTTTTAAAAATCACACTCCGTACACTTCAATGGAGCACACCCCGTACTCCTCCTATAGCCACATCATAAAAACGGGGCATGACCAGCAACAAGATAGTGGAAAGGGATCGCACCACTATCCCTTCGGAGGCAATTTACGATCCCTTCCCTTGGGGGTATAATTACAAAAGTTGCTTTTACCACAGAGGAGCTCCCATGGAGGTAAGGGAGCTTCCTCTTTTTTTTTTTTTTTTGGTGGGGGGGAGGTTAAAAATAGCACAAATGGTTCTCTTTAAGTGAGGAATACTACAGACCAAAGTCTCACAGTGACAGCAAGTATTCCATCACCACATTTACAGGACAGGTGAATGGATCCACATTCCCAAGCAGCCCACTCAGCAGTTTTCATTCATGCATTTTGGACTGTTATCTGCTTAGCTTGTCTGCAAAGACATTTTGGACACCTGAGAGATGCACAGTCGACAGGTCTAGGCTGTGTGACAGCACCCAGCACCATGCTCTCATTACTTTCCTTCACAGGGGAAAGGAACGAGTTCCACCCCATCAGCTGATATAATGTATCACACTGACATTGTCCATCTGTATAACAGAAGACCTGGAGTCAGATGCTCCTGAAATATCTGGAGACTGAATAGGACAGCCTCATCTCCAGGACACTGATATGTAACTGACCTCCACCTAGGACCTGGGACCTTGTGTCTGATAGGGCCCCAGGTGTGAACCCCAACTGGAGCCAGTAGCATCCATAGTGAGGATCTGCTCTAGAGCTGGAATAAAGAATGGAATGCCCTTTAATAGGCTGTCTCAGTCCATCCACCATATCAGTGTTCTGCTCGATGGACTCGTGATGAGTACCATTTGGTCCAGCTCATCCATCAGATGATCCCATTGGACCCTTAATGTCCACTGTGGGATTCTCATGTATGTAAACAAGCCAGTGGTACAGTCACAATGGCTGCTGCCACGAGTCCCAGAAGATGTTAAGTTCTGACATGGATGTGATTACTGCTGTACACGAATCTTGCTTGAGCAATCAGGCTTTCCACTGTGTCCAAGGATAGTAAAGCACAGCCCTTTTCTGTGTTCAAGACTGCTCCTACTGCAGTCTCTGGCAATGAGTCAGGACAGACTCTGGCACATTCACTGTTTGGTGGGTTGCACTGTGGTGGAGAATTATTTCATTCAGCTGTTTAGGAGGTTGCTTTGTGGTGGGGAGTGATTCTTACAGTAGCCTGGAGGGCTGCATTGTAGCGAAGAGTTAATTTCACCAGTTGTTATTCTCACAGTTCCCAAAGTTGTATACTGTCACTGTATCATATACATTAGCTCAAATGCCTGTAAAAGCTGGCTGGCAGAAGATTCACCCCAACTGGGTGAGGGGTGCAATCTAAACTAAGTTGATTTTAATTAAGTTTTTCTCGCCAGTACAGTTCCTTGTAGGATGTGGTTCAGGAGTGAGATGCTCAGTTGTGGGGACTGTAGGGCACTCTTCTCCAGGGATGTGCTCTGGAGGAGAGGGCACTGCCCCTTCTGTAGGACCATAGCAGAGTTCCATGCTCAGTTGGCATCAGCAAGGTTAGAGATATATCAACTGTGCACTCAACTCAGCAGGAGCTCATGCCCCACACCACCACTTCCCCAGAGACCCACTGGTCCAGGTGGGGTGGAGGGTGGTGGGGCATGAGAGGGAGAGAAGGTGCAGCCATAAGGAGGCTGTCTGGCCCAGCAACATCCAGACAGCGAATCACTTCACATCCCTGGAGAAGGGTCAGACTCCTGACACCACCAGGGAGAACTCCAGGTCAGTCAAGGAAAAAGGACAGGAAAACACATTGCCACGCAAGGAGAGGCAAAGCTGACAGGAAGGACCTAGTGATTGCAGACTCAATTAGGGAGCTAAATAGGGTGATGGGGAGGGGTTGGATGGAAGGGGGCTGGTCGGATGCCTGCCTGGACTATCAGCCAACCGGGATTTACACAGACCAGGGGGATGGTAGGGGGGGAGCTGGGGGTGCTGGTATACCTGGGTACCAATGATCTTGCTAACCAGTTGATGGAAGATGGTGAAGCAGAACTTCCATAGACTGGGGCACAGACTGGCAGCACACTCAGCCTCCCTGGCCTTTTCTGAAGGCCTCCCTTTGAAGGAGCAGGGAGTGGAGATGGGATAGGACAAGGAGTGCTAAAATAAAGCAGTTAACAGTTGGGTTAAGAGGCGGTGTCAAGACATGGGTTACCACTTTGTAGGAGATTGGGGGGGGGTTCTGGGACAGCAGACTATCCAAGGGTGATGGACTTTACCTGACGAGACCGGGGTTCAGCACACTGGGGCAGAAGTCTGATGTTTATATCAGATGTTTAAACTGATTGCAGGGCAGTCCAGGTCTAAGAGATCCATGGTGGACAGTGAGCAGAAGGGGATCCAAGATTATTCTACATTTTAGAAAGAACAACATTGGTCAGAATTACTGCATACATGGGAAGAAACTTAAGGCGGTAAGTGCAGAAAGAGATCTGGGTGTATATGTCAGCAATGACCTCATGTTTAGTGGCTACTGTAGGCAGGTATCCATGAAAGCCAACCACCTACTTAACTGTGTTTGCAGAGCCTTCTTCTCCAGGTCAGAATCAGTCCTACTACCTCAGTATAAAACATATATAAGGCCAGATACGGATTACTGTTCTCAGGTCTGGAGTCCCCACGTTAAGAAGGATGCACATTTGGTTGAAAAATCGCAGAAGAAGTTTACTAGACTTATTCCATGATGTAAGAGCAAATCATATGGGGATAGGTTGCAAGACATAGGCCTTTGGCCACTTAGTTTAAGAAGAATTAGGGGAGATATCTTGCACCTCTATAAGGTACTGGATGACCCTAACTTGATGAAAGATCTAGGTCTATGCTATAAGGATTGTAAACACGATTTGAGGGGACACAAAAGACAACTGGTGGACAATGTCTCCAAAACTGAACTTTAGGAAGTATGCATTTGTACCTAGAACAATAAGGCTATGGAACCAGTTACCGGCGGAAATTGTAAGTGCATCAAAACTGTCAATATGTAAGACAAGGTTGGATAAATACATACAGGAAGATAACATTCCAGGTTACCATCACTGAGCAGTGGGGATGTCAAAAATAGGCCTCGGCCTCCTGCTGTCCTAAACTGAATTATTAAATGAAGTATAGTACTCCTCCACATCCAGGGGACAGTAGCAGAAAAAAGGTTATAGGGAACACAGTAAGGTTTACAGGACCAAGAGAAGGGGCAGTCACGAGGGGTGAAAACAAAGGCAAAAGTACAAACAAGGGGGAGAAAACGTGGAAAGCAGAAGGAAAGTATCAGAGATAGAGCAGGGGTCAAGTGGAAGGGGGTATGCCTTAACACCAGGAACCTAAGTAAACTCAGTGAGCTCTAGGCACTGATGGCAGACACTGAGGTAGACCTTGTGGCCATCACGGAAACGTGAGCCACAGATAACAACTGGGAGATGATCCCTGGATATACACTGTTCAGGAGACACAGAAGACCTGGTAGAGGAGAGGAAATGCTCTCTTTGTCAAGTGACAGAAGATGGAGGAATTATGGGTAGCAACAGGGGGCTGAGTCAATATAAGTGCAATTCATGGCAGCCTCAGGCAGGAAATTATGCATAAGGGTAATCTATAGGCCTCCAGGTCAAGGGGAGGAAAGGGACAGAGAACTCAGGGAGGAACTTAAAAGAAGGGAAGCAAAGGGGGAAGTAGTGGTTGTGGGAGACGTGAACCTGCCAGATATCAACTGGGAGGTCAAAGTGGCAAAGCGTGCATGGAGTCAGACATTGCTGGACACCTCCCAAGACTGTTCTACTGGTGCAGCTAGTTAAAAGAACCAGCAGGCAGTCTGCAATCCTTGATGTGGTGCTCACCAACTAACAGAAGGTGGGTACTGTGGGAGTAGAGGATCCCCTAGGGAATGGTGACCATAGCTCTGTGTGGACTGGGCCCTTGCAGCTGGTAAGCCACAATCAAGAACCAAACTCCTTGACTTTATAAGGGTGGGCTTCAACAGGTTGAGGGAACTGGTCAGAAATATGTTAGTAGGGGTGGAGAACATAGGCAGGCTGGAGGAGAGATGAAGGATGATTAAGAGAGCCACCCTCAAGACATCAAACACATGCATAAGTGCAGTAACAAAGAAAAATAGGTTTAAGAGACTACTATGGTTCTCAGCTAGGGTCAAGGAAGCAGTTAGGGCCAAAAATGAGGCCTGCTATAAATACAAGGAAAAGCAGGGAGAAGCAGAATGAGAGGATTATCTACAGAAAAACAGGGAGGCAAAGAGGGCTGTCAGGGAGGTGAAAGCACACACTGAGCTGCATATCACGGAGGGGGTCAAGAATGAAGAAAAACTTTTAAAATATATTAGTGCAAAAGGGAAAGGGGCAGCAATCGCACAGCTAGTTGGGGGGGAAGGGTGACAGATGAGGATGGGAAAAAGGTCACCACCCTGAATGACTACTTTTGCTCAGTATTCACTAAGGAGGACTGCGGGTCTGTGCCAGAGAGTGGCATCAAAGCAGCCACTAAGGGAGTTTCAGAAATGACAGCCTTGTGAAAGGGTCCTGAGAGGGCTAGCAGCCTTAAGATGGATAAGGCCTTGGGAGATGGGTTGCATCTGAGGATACTTAGGGAATACGCAGCGGAGCAAGCTTAACAACTGTCTGGGCTGTTCAACAGCTCACTTATGTCTGAGGAAGTTCCAAGGGATTGGAACATGGCAGATACTGTACTGCTACGTGGTGGGGGGGGGGGGATAAGGAGCAACCAGGAAACTACAGGCCTGTCAGTCTGACCTCTACTGTGGGGAAGCTGGTGGAATCACTGATCAAAGAGGATCTCATAGACTACCCAGAGAGCAACAGACTCCAGGATGGTAAGCAACACAGTTTCCCGGCAGGAAGGTCTTGTCAGACTAACCTGATAGTTTTCTTTGACTGGGTGACAAAGGAAGTATACAAGGGTCAGGCTGTGGATCTGTTGTACTCTGACTTCAGCAAGGCTTTTGATTTGGCACTGGACAACAGACTGCTCAAGAAAGTGGAAATTAAAACCTGGGTGCAGCTAAAGCCACAGTGAACTGGATGGGTAACTGTCTAGAAGGGAGGCAGCAGAGGGTAATGGTCAGTGGGGTTAAAGAGCGAGTCCACTGCCTGGAAACTGCCTGCAATTAATTGTACCTTTCAGACGCAGTCAGCCATCACTTCTTATCTCTCAACTATTTTTCTTCAGTGTTTGCTAATTAGAAAATTTTCCACCTGGCAGCACTGGGGTGATGTGTGGAGCAGCACTCTGTCTGGAGGCTAAGAAACAGTCAGTTCTGTTCCGTTCACTACATCAACACTGACACCACACTGACTGTAACATCACTAGTACAGGATTAGAAATAAGGTTTTGACAATGAGGAGCCATGAATAGTTCCTGGTCATCGGCAATTTTTGGTCAACCAGGAGCTACTGCCTAAAAAATAAAGAAAAAGTTAAGTATGAGAAAACAGGATCATGTTTTTGTGTTTTTGGTTTGCTTTGGCAGGTATAAACAGCTAAGTATAGCAGGCAGAGCAAGAGCAGTGTAACAGGAAGAGAGAAGAGAAAGCAGAAGAACAGATTCAGGCCAGACAAAGAACAGCATATGTAGAAAAAGGCAAGCAAGCAAAGAGTTGTTCAGAAATGCTGCTCAGAAGATCATGGACTTCACAAGAATAGCTGACTCTCATTCATTAAAGAATATTTAAACAGTTGTGCAGTGTCATTTTTTGATATGCACTGTTAATGTAATGCATGGGGGGGGGAATGAAAAAACAAGCAAGTATCACAAGCAGCTAAGAATTCCCTACATATTAGTCCTCATCTGAATTTTGTTCAAAGCGATGATGGAGGTCCTCCTCATTCTCGCTATCACTGGTTACACACAGCTCTGCTGTTGTGAAGTAATTCTAAAGCAGTACTTGCAGTTGAATCTATGGGCTCAGTTACATCATTGTCACATGAGACAGGATGCATTGTAGGAACAAGAAAAGCAATAATTCTGTCTCAGATGGAGATCCCAGGGGTCATATAAATATCAGACTAATTCAGGAAAAACTTTTTATAGCAGACTGGGGGAAGAACACACTAGGACTTCACACACAAATCAAAACATTCTGCACATTTTTTTTTGGCAAATTCTGGGTGTACTACCCCTTTAAACACTGTTGTCCCTTCCTTATTAATAATCGCTTTCTCTCCTGAACTTAACCAGTGTGGTACCATCCTCTGCTGTTAGATTTTCTATTTCCGAGAGTACTATACTGACAGTGTCCATTACGATGGGAAAGGAGACATAGGCATCCTGAAATGCACAGGAGACTGTTGAAAGACCTGTGAGTATGTCAAGATAGAAGTGTGAGAGTATCAGACATTTGACACTGCATATTTGTTTTTTAAATTCCTTAACGTCCGCCTTGTCTGTTGGTGGAATATCCCATCTGGTGTCAGACATAACCTCATCCCAGTGACCCAATATGGTGCTGTAATATGTACTGTATATCCTCGAGGAAAGAATGGAGGAGGGGACATGATGGAAACTTTGAAGTACCTCAAGGGAATCAAAAAGTCTAAGAGGGTAGCATCTTTCGGAAAAAGAGATGTGCAAGAACAAGAGGGCACAATTTGAAGACAAAAGGGGGATGACTCAGGGGCAATGTGAGAAAGTATTTTTCATGGAGAGGGTGGCGGACGTATGGAATGGCCTTCCTGAGAGGTTGTGGGGTCAAAAACAGTGGGGGAATTTAATAATGCATTGTACTGACATAAGGCAGTTCTAGTGGGAGGTAGGAAGAAGTAGGCTGTTGGTAAAACTAGGATCTGCATCTTATCCAATAGGTAGGGAAATGGGCAGACTGGGTGGGTCAAGCGGTCCTTATCTGCCATCAAAGTCTATGTTTCTCTGTTTCTATGTGAATTATGAAGAACAGCATGCAAAGAGTCCTTTTTATGCGAGAGCCATCGATTTCCTCGTGATTTTTTAAATGTGATGAAGGTAGTTTGATTAGCTTCAGCCACTCTTTTTAACTCTAATGTTTTGGGGAATTCTCATAAAAATAGAATATTGAGATTAATACGTTCTCAATGGTGTGCGAAAAATAGGTGTTCTTGAAGGCATCTTTTGATGCCAGTTCTAGCCTGTGAGATTCTCAATGAATGGCAAGAAGCCATGGGCAGTCTTCAATAATGCCATCAAACCCTTATTACATTCCAAGTTGACAAATTCATCATCCGGTCCTGCACCGTTGCAGGATAACTGTTTTAGGTCAACCATTTCCTCACCCAACAGTAGTGAGTATGCAGAAGTCATTGCAGACTTCAGACTGTTAGCATCAGCGAACTCAACATCAATTAACCCTATAAACTTCATAGTCAGGTTGCCCATCATCTAGAATGTTGACGTAAACAAACTCTTTCTCCTTGGGGGTCCTGTCAGTTGTCTAATGCATAAAGACAGAATGATATCTGTACGGTGTTGCTCCTCCTATGAAATTACTTACAATTGGTTTTAAGTTATCGGCAATAGATGTGACAAATGTAGCACACGTTTTCTCATTCGCATAACCTTCGCCAAGATCAATGCTATGTCTCTTCTCCAGAGATATGTGTAACCCCCCTGCAAATGGGGGTTCCCAAAAGACTTCCAGGAGCTTGCTTGAATGCTCCAAGCCTGAATGGTGTTTGGCATTTAAGCCATTTATCAGTGAGTGTTTTTAGAGCTTCTGGTACTGTCTCTTTAAGAGCTGTCTGCTTGCGACATAATTAGTTTGTATGGGGGACTGTGTGCTTCTGAGTACCACTTGAGCTGCTGCCAATTCACTTCATTTTGCAGTCACTAGAGTGCAAAGGAACCCATCTGAAAGATGTAACTGTTTGCCAGAAATTATTTAGAGTAATAATGAAATTACAGTTTGTCTAACCTGCTTTCTTTGCAGTCAGAACTGTGTCTGCTAGTTCCCCATTCTAGTTTTGAACTGCTGAACTGGACCAATCAGTGTGGGTAAGCTAGTCTAAAATGGTGTCTTGGACTAATCAGAACTTGGACTCATAATCTGAGCCAGCCACAAGAGGATTGTATGGGCAGTGACTCTGGGAGATGTAGTTTAGACTCAGTGCCTTTTTGGACCAACAGCAGCAGTCTATTGTGAGTGACAGCCAATCCAGTCAAGAACTGGGAGGAACTCAAAGGAAGTGCCCGTTTTGTCGGTTGGAGTTTGAGTTGAGCTTTGGCAGTGAAGAAGGAAGGAGCCCTGTGCTTTTCAGTGTGCAGTTTTAGTCAAAAACGTGTGTAAGGCCCAGAGTTCCGTCTGCAGCTTGTTAGGACTGAATACTCCTGAGAAAAGAATCAAAGGATCTCTGAAGAGTAGAACCAGGCTCACCCTGTAGAAGACTGGAGGAATTGCTGAAAATTACACTCGGTCTGTCAGGAACTGAATCTGCTGGTGTTCTCCCGGTATTGTGCAGTAATTGCGATCGGATACAGATGCAGCCTGCCTGGTATAGTGCTCTTTTTATATGGATGTGTGAAGAGGTTTGTGCACCTCAAGTAGAGCCCTGCTGACATTGAAGGACCCTATCTTATTTGGAGGTCGTGAGTACTAATTCAGGGTCGCTCCCTGTTGAATTGCCACAGCCAAATCCAAATGGAATTACTGTACTGCTGACTGTTTAATTCTCCTTTTCTCTGTGTGAAAGGGCCCTACCAGCTGCCACGGTTTGACTAGCCACTAGGCTTAGGTACCCAGGGACAGTAACTGATAGGGATAGGCCTGTGCACAGAGCCATAGGTAGATTATTAGAGTGATAAGCTAATTAACCTGATTCCCCTGTCCTTGTTATATTCCCCTAAATAAATCAGAGCTGCTTGTTTCAGCAAAGTTATACTGCCTGAGGTATTTGTCTATGTTAAAGTACTGTACTGTGATTGTTGCACTGTATCTCATTTCACAGGAGGTCCCAGTGCGGAACCAGACCTGGGGGTAAGTGTATACTGTGAAGGTAATTCTGATATATTGTGTGGGCCACTAGTGGGAAGAAAGGGGTTGCAGTGTCCCAGAGGCTGTGACCAAGTTAGTTTAACTATTGCAAACCCTGACCTCTGGGTGGAGGCACCCGCCATTGGATCCAGGCCCCTCAACCTGTTAGTGGCAAATCAGGCAGGGGTAGTAGCCCCTGGGATAGCGCCATCTAGGGGTTACATCTTGGAGGCTCACCGCTGGATTGTGTGTCCTCTGAGTGGCCATATTTATGAACCACTGTTAAGAAAAAATGGGTACCTGACAGAAGTGGCTGTGCACCGCTGGTGGAGTGGTGTACTGGGGAGGAGATCACCCCCAAAATGCTACAGGGTTTATTCCTGGACATCCCCTTGGGTATCAATACGGACACTGTGCAGAGTACTTTCCAAGGTGGTAAAGGTTTATGCAAACCCTGTGGTGGTGGGTCGGCATGCTAATCTGCTCACCCACACTTCTTCCTGGCCCTAGTAGAGCTTTAAGGATCCCATAGATAGCTCCAAAGTGCCACAGACCATTACCCCAGAGGGAGCCTCACTGCTTGAGAGTGATAACTAAGGACAGTAAAGACCCGAGAATCAGCCCCACCACTATCTGAAACTTTGAGGAGAAATTTGCTGAATGGTTGCTGGGAGAGGGAAAATGCTGGAGGACTTGAAGAAACTATTCTTGCCACCTGGGGTGTTCCTCCCCAACACCCTCTCCTGCTCCAGTGCCCGTAATGGTGGCTGAACCAATGCAGACTCTATTTCTGCACCTGCCATTAGTCACGACTCTTACCGAAGGTTGAGGGATCTTCTCTGGCACCCTCCCCACCCCCAAGGGGAGGATGACTGGGAGACCTGGATAGACTATAGTGTTGCCCCCAAGTGCTAGGAATGGCACGTCTCGGAAGGCGAAAAGCTAAAGAGGGTTAGTGAGAGCCTCCGAGGTCCTGCCCAGCTACCATCCAAGCAACGGGCCAGTAACCCTAAAGCCACTGCACAGGCCTATCTTGAGGCCTTGGAGAATGTGTATGGGAGCCCAGATTCTGATGAGGACCTATGGTGGAGAGTAAGAAATGCACAACAGTACCAAGGGAGTTGTTGTCTGTGTATGTCTCGGCTGGAAAAATTGTTGCAAGAATGCCTCAGAAAGGGTAGTTTGCCAGCGAACCAACTGGACCAACCAGACTGGACAGAATCATTAAGTCTGCCCCTTCTCAGAACGTTGTTGCTTCAGTTACGCCTGGCAAATCGACTGAACCCCCAACCTCCTATGATGAGCCAATGAGAAATCACAGGAGTTGAGAAAAGGCGACCGGAGGTACCCTGCACCAACAGCTGTGGCGACCCGAAAGTGACTGAGGGTGACCCACTCAAGTGAAGTTCAGGGCAGAGGCTATTAAGTCAATGAGTGCTCTGATAAGGAAAGATATGCCACAATGGGGCGAACTGTTGAGAGAGATCCGGAATTCAAAACAGTCCTTTTATGAAGGCCACGCCTGCAAGTACGGGCCCTGACCCATATCCGACTGCATCTGCTATGGGGTGGGGGTACCCACCCATGTATCTCCCCATGATAATAGCTCCAAACTCAATTCCTTGACCATGGAAGTGGAGAAACTGACGTAGATGTTCCAAATGCTTATCACGCCGAGAGACAGAGATGGCACCCAGGTTTCCAGTTAGTAATACCCCCGCCTGGTCCCAGTGTGGCGCCGCCAGCTCAAACTCCAGAAAGTATGTTTTACATATAATTGTGGGAAAGATGGGCACATGAAAAGGAAATGCCAGTCCCAAAAGACACTGACAAAGTTGCATATAGGCTACAAGGAGAGCTTGAGAACAAATCAGTGGTTAAGAGGTGCACGACATGATCCCAGTGAGGGCACAAAAATGCTAATTCACGCCCTTTGTGGCAAGGTCAGTTGCCCAGGTCCCCACTACCGCCTCCAGACTGGTCCAGAATAGTGGGTCCTCCATGGAGACCACTGTAAAGGTGAATGGAGTGTCTACAAGAGCTGTATTAGACAGTGGCTCCCAAAGACAATTATGTTCCAGGATTGGTATCAGAAGCATTTGTCAGACATACCCTTACAACCATTAGAAGGACTGCATGTATGGGGGTTAAGTGAGAAGGCCCACCCCTATCTCGGTATATCCGAATTTGGCTGTCTTTCCCACCTCCGTGGCTGGAGTAGCGAACAAGTAGAGACCCTAGCCTTAGTGTGTCCCCCACTGGACTGTAATGATGGTGTCCTTTGTTGATTGGAACAAATGCTCATATGTTCGGAAGGCTGGCACAGTTGTGTTATGAAAACAGGGTCAAAGACTAGTAGAGCTTTAAGAGTTCCGCTTTAATTAAGAAGGCCTATGAGGCACAGAGAGATGCTGAAAAAACAGAACCAGAGGAACCGGTCGGAATTGTATGGAAGAAGGATCCTGAGTTCTGATCCTGGCAACAAATGCCCAGTACCTACAGGGAGAGGTCCGATCAGAAAGGATGTTAAGAATAAAATATTAATGTTGGATGCACCAGGCGATGGAAATTGCCAGAGGGACTGCTGGTCAAGCCTCCAGTATTTCGCCCGCTAGAGCCATGCTTATGCCAGAAGGGTAATGGTCCAAGTTCATAATGTGTCTGAAAAGAGACATTCGAGTAAACAGAGGTTGCATCCTGGCTAACGTGCATTGTGCAGACACTGCAGTGCTACCCAGCAGCAAGAGTTCAAGGAAGAATGACAGAGTAACGCCTGACTTGTTTGATTTCACGACTCCTCGCTGCCAGCTGAATGGAAAGTGAGGATCAGTGAGAAGCTCTGCCCAGAGAGACCAGGTGTTTCTTTAAAGGAATGGGATGTAGGATGCGCAAGGAGCTGAGCACAATATCCGCAGATGACGAAAGACCATTTCGTGGAGAGGTCTCGACGCCTGGCACCTGCTGACATAGATGATGTGAGACGGCATCTGCAAGAGATGTTAGCTGCTGGTGTAATACAAGAATCCAGAAGCCCTTATGCTTCCCCATTGTGGTAGTGAGGAAAAAGAATGGAACGTTAAGGATGTGTGGATTATCGCGACCTTAAACCGCCGGACTATCCTGATCAGTACACAATGCCCCGCAGATTCAGGATGCTTTGGACCGCCTAAACGGGAGCAAGTGGTTCTCTGTGTGGATCTCCGAGGGTACTACTCAGATCCCGATAGCTCCAGAGGGACCGTGTGAGAAGACGGCTTCCTATCTGTCCGCTGGTTTATGAATTCAAGGAGGAGCCTAAGGGATTTCAGGTGCCCTAGCCACTTTTCAACCATTGATGGAGCGTGCAGTGGGGGACATGAACTTACTAGAGTGCCTGGTATACCTAGATGATGTTATTGTGTTTGGCAGCTCACTGGAGGAACATGGAGAGCAGATTATTTAAGGTATTGGACCGACTGGAGGACTTTGGCCTTAAACTGTCCATTGATAAGTGTCAATTCTTTCAAACATCAGTAAAGTATGTGGGACAATATAGTATCCACCGAGGAATAGAGACCCACCTAAGTAAAGTTGAGGCCTTTGACCACCTGGCCACAGCCCAAAAATCTAAAAGAACTGCAAAGATTCCTGGATTCTGTGGTTATTATCGGCGCTCATCAAGGACTAATTCAAGAGTGATCCGCCTTTACTTAACCTTACTCAAGGGTATCCCCAACCCACAAAAATACCAAAAGTCAGCCAGCCCTCTCAAGACTGAAAGAGTATTTTCATCCGAAAGTGAAGTATTTGGGGCCCGCTGGACTCTTGATTGTGAGACTGCTTTTCATGAGATCATATATCAACTTACCCATGCTCCAGTGCTGGCCCATGCCGATCCAAGAAAACCTTACGTCCTGCACACACTGATGCTAGCTTGCAAGGGTTGGGGCTGTTGTAAATCAAAAGCACAGAATGGCCTGAGACCAGTGGCCTTTGCCAGTAGAAGCCTGACCCATCCGAAAAGAACTATCCTGTAACATAAGTTAGAGTTCTAGCTTTGAAGTGGGCTATTGCTGACCAATTCCATGAGTACTTGTATGGGGCTAAAATACTAGTAAAACGGACAATAATCCCCTTGACTCATGTGCAGACCCTCAGCTAAGTTGGATGCCATGGCCATGGGTGGCTTTCTGCATTATCTACATATGACTATGCTCTCGAATACCGAACAGGTCTGAAACCATCATAGATGCTGATGCTCTCCGAAGGCCTGTTCCCCAGAATGATTGGGTCCGATTGGTGAACTCTGACATTCGGCACCAGCCAGAAGTTTGACAGGAGGAACAATGTCCACGGACGAGTGGACTGCATGGTGGATTGCTTGGGAGCCTCTGAGAATTGCATACCTGCTGCTTATTGCCACTTTCTAAAATAGACATTGGTGCACTGCCTCAGCTGGACAATGACAGTATTCGATCGGCTCAATCATGATCCCATGATCAAAGCAGCTTTAGAAGCCTCTATGCAGGAAAGATGTGTCCAAATTACGCCCACTGATTTGAGAACTGCACTGTTATACAAAGAAGGTCCTAAGTTGAAACTGATCAATAAACTGTTATACAGAGAAACAGTAGAAGAGGGGACAAGTAGACAAACAACAACTAGTGCTGCCCACTGCCTTTCG
This sequence comes from Neoceratodus forsteri, assembly GCA_016271365.2. NCBI lineage: Eukaryota > Metazoa > Chordata > Ceratodontiformes > Ceratodontidae > Neoceratodus > Neoceratodus forsteri. Next base: position 260,230,540 of record CM057452.1, on the reverse strand, counting down.
AGACTCAGTACTGAGGTCCTCGCACAACCATGGGCACCTGGCATAGACAGAACACTTGACTTGGTGAGATCCAGATTCATTGGCCTAAGATGGAAATGATGTGGATAACACATTCAACTTGTAGTCGCCAGCTTACAGAGGGTTGCTCCCCAGAGGGCCCCCCCTTGTTACATCACCACCACCAGTGCACCCATGGAGCTGGTCTGTATTGATTTTCTGAGTTTGGAGTCAGATCGAAGAAATATCAGTAATGTGCTGGTGGTCACTGACCATTTCACCGAGATATGCCCAAGCTTCCCACCAAAGACCAGAAAGCACATCCACTGTACAAAGTAATTTGTAGAAAACTTTTGTACTATGGAAGTCCACAAAGAATCCATTCTGATCAAGGAGAGACTTTGAGAGTCAGTCTGATCAAAGAGATGCTTTCTCTGTGGGGAGTGCGAAGTCCAGAACCACTCCTTACCACCCCAGGGGACCCACAGCCTGAATCGCTTTAACCGCATTTGCTAGATATGCTAGGCACACCCTGCACCCAAAAGGACAAGCCTAGATGGAGCCAACAAATTAGCAACTCTGGTACATGCTTATAACTGCACCAAAAGTGATGCCACTGATTCTCCCCTACCGCCTGATGTTTGGAAGAGAAGTTCACTACCAGTAGATGTGTGTTTGGGTCTCTCCTGATGGGGTTCAAGCTGACAACTATTTACAGTATGTGCAAAAGTTAAAGGCCCAGCTAACTCATGCGTACTAACTGGCTCAAACCATGGCTGCCAAAAAGAAATCTGGCCAACAAAGAAAGGTATGATAAAAAGGTGAAAGCACAGGAACTCCAGGAGGGATCGGGTATTGCTAAGAAATCTGGGACTGCATGGCAAGCACAAGATTGCTGACAGATGGCACCATCTCCCTCACATTGTAGTGGGCAAACTAGATGATCTGCCAGTGTACAAAGTAAAGGCCTGAGAATAATTCAAAGATGTAAAACATTGCATAGAAATCATTTACTGCCCATGGACAAATCTTAATTGAGTCTGAGCCCCTAGAAGATGCCCTCTGGACCAGTGACTAGAGCTGCTGCTAAAGAAAGATCAAGAAAGTCTGCACCTACAGAAGCAAAGTTAAAGTGTTCCACTCCACAAGTCCCAGTTGAGCATGACTGTCAGTCCATATGGAAGAAAGTGAGAGTGACTTTGAATACTATCCTTCCTGTAACTGAGTCAATTGTTTCGGGGCAATCCCTAGTCAATACTGAGATGAAGCTGGGCCTCTGGACTGTCTAAGCCCCCAGCTTCATCCCTGGAGCCAATGCTCCTAGAAAGTGAAGTGCAAAGCATCAGATCAGATGAAATGGAATCATTGTGCATGGTTGAACTGTTTGAGCTTTCAGGGAGAAAATGATAGATTGGGCAGACTGGTGATACACCAGACAAGAAGAGTATTTTGAGTGCCCTGACAGTCCACTGCCAGTGTCCAAAAGCTCTCCATAGCAGGCAAATGTTGTGGACTCAGAAACTGTAACTCCTGAGCTGAAAGTGCCCCAAGTTCTAGCCTCTCTACCCCATGGAGACTCCCTGACAAGTGAGGACAATGCTGAAAATGAGGCTCAGAGTGCAGAGACTATAACAGTTCCCCTAGAAAGACTGGTCGAGGCTGTAAAGCCTGTGGTGCACCTCAGTTATGATTCACTTGGGAGGCCTGTGGACTTGCCTCTCAATGTTGTCCATAAAAGGAGTGTATGTGTCCCACGGCTCATTGCCCAAACTGTGAGCATCAGTGCTAGCTCAAGTTACTTGTTGTTGCCCTCTATATGGTGCCCTTGCCCCATCCAGCCCCAAGGTAATTGATAGGAAGGGCCCCCTCTCTCTTCAGGTTTCATGTACTAAGAGGTAATAACTTGAGGTTATGGTACAATGTGTTTGTAATACTGTGTAAAAGTGGATGCACTGCAATGTTTCAGAAATGTGTTCTTGGTAAAATGATATATTGACTGATGATTACATGTGCAGCCTAATGCAAATGTATATGGTTGCAGTTAAAACTATGGGGTACTTGCTTGGACGCGACGCCAAGCTTTCCCAGGCCAGAAGGGTGTAACCCCTGCAAATGGGGGTTCCCAAAAGACTTCCAGGAGCTTGCTTGAATGCTCCAAGCTCGAATGGTGTTTGGCATTTAGCCATTTATCAGTGAGTGTTTTAGAGCTTCTGGTACTGTCTCTTTAAGAGCTGTCTGCTTGCAGACATAATTAGTTTGTATGGGGGACTGTGCTTCTTCTGAGTACCACTTGAGCTGCTGCCAATTCACTTCATTTTTGCAGTCACTAGGAGTGCAAGGAACCTATCTGAAAGATGTAACTGTTTGCCAGAAATTATTTAGAGTAAATGAAATTACAGTTTGTCTAACCTGCTTTCTTTGCAGTCAGAACTGTGTCTGCTAGTTCCCATTCTAGTTTTGAACTGCTGAACTGGACCAATCAATGTGGGGTAAGCTAGCTCTAAAATAGTGTCTTGGACGAATCAGAACTTGGACTCATAATCTGAGCCAGCCACAAGAGGATTGTATGGGCAGTGACTCTGGAGATGTAGTTTAGACTTCAGTGCCTTTTGGACCAACAGCAGCAGTCTATTGTGGTGACAGCCAATCCAGTCAAGAACTGGGAGGAACTCAAAGGAAGTGCCCGGTTTTGTCGGTTGGAGTTTGAGTTGAGCTTTGGCAGTGAAGAAGGAAGGAGCCCTGTGCTTTTTCAGTGTGCAGTTTTAGTCAAAAACGTGTGTAAGGCCCAGAGTTCCGGTCTGCAGCTTGTTAGGACTGAATCCGTCTGTGAAAAGAATCAAAGGATCTCTGAAGAGTAGAAACCAGGCTCACCCTGTAGAAGACTGGAGGAATTGCTGAAAATTACACTCGGTCTGTCAAGGAACTGAATCTGCTGTGTGTTCTCCGGTATTGTGCAGTAATTATGTATCGGGATACAGATGCAGCCTGCCTGGTATAGTGCTTTCTTTTATATGTGGATGTGTGAAGAGGTTTGTGCACCTCAAGTGAGCCCTGCTGACATTGAAGGACCCTATCTTATTTGGAGGTCGTGAGTACTAATTGAGGGTCGCTCCCTGTTGAATTGCCACATTAAATCCAAATGGAATTACTGTACTGCTGACTGTTTAATTCTCCTTTTCTCTGTGTGAAAGGGCCCCTACCAGCTGCCACGGTTTGACCAGCCACTAGGGCTTAGGTACCAGGGACAGTAACTGATAGGGATAGGCCTGCACAGAGCCATAGGTAGATTATTAGAGTGATAAGCTAATTAACCTGATTTCCCTGTCCTTGTTATATTCCCCTAAATAAATCAGAGCTGCTTGTTTCAGCAAAGTTATACTGCCTGAGGTATTTGTCTATGTTAAAGTACTGTACTGTGATTGTTGCACTGTATCTCATTTCACAGGAGGTCCCAGTGCCGGAACCAGACCTGGGGTAAGTGTATACTGTGAAGGTAATTCTGATATATTATGTGGGCCACTAGTGGGAAGAAAGGGGGTTGCAGTGTCCCAGAGGGCTGTGACCAAGTTAGTTTTAACTATTGCAACCCTGACCTCTGGGTGGAGGTACCGGCCATTGGATCCAGGCCCCTCAACCTGTTAGTGGCAAATCAGGCAGGGGTAGTAGCCCCTGGGATAGCGCCATCTAGGGGTTACCTATGAATTCCTTGAGGGGTCATCGTCTTCGGCCTGGTAGTAGGCAATATCAAAATGTTTCTCTAATTTGCATAGAGATTTTGTATTCATTTTTAAAAATGCATTTTTCTATTTCACCTCTTGAATGCCTAATACCAGCTAAAGCAGCAGCCAGTGCTTTTTTATGGCCTTCTGATATAGCATGCGTCTCACAGTTTTTTTTTTGACATTGTTAGTTCCAATGATGTGAGAGACTACATTACTCATTTTACTGGCTCTGGTTGCACACATTTTGAAGATATCAGGTTTCTCTCTGCAAAACGTATGCCAAATTTTTTTTGCAATCCCATCCTTTGCTTCGAATTGTAATCAGGACAAATCTGGATTTGCCTTTTGGCACTACCACGACCGAACTGTGGACAGATGGCAGGTATGGACCCGTTTCTTTTTTTCCTTAGTTGTAGTAGCACTAGATGGTGTGGTCAAGGATGGCAAAGTCGAGGTTCAATGCTGTTCTGTGCTCCCATCAGGCTTGGGCTCCTTGCATTTTCTTGAAGCACCAAATCCAAAACTGAGAAGTGACATGACCACTTAGAGAAGGAGATGGTTTATGACTTGAGGTATTAAGTAATATTATTGCACTTTAAACTAGAACCACACAGCTCAAAGATGAAATTGTGATTAACTGTACTGTGTTAAAATGTACGGCTAGTACAATAAAATGTAATACATTATTTTACCAACTCAGTCTTTTTTTTTTTTATTGTTCAAATGATCACAATAGGGAGGTCCTGGGATGTCGAGACAAACTTGGTTATTTTAATTTTTTTTATTAATCAAGGTACAGGGTAACAAAAAGAAAACCACATGGCTAAGGCACCTTGTATCAGTGCGCACAGGGTCTTGGAACACTAGTTAAGCTTTATTTATTTTTTTTTATGCCAAGTACAGTGTAACAAGAAAAAAACACACAAGGTTAGGGCACCTTTTCGAGTGCTCACAGAAGGGTCCTGAGACGTCAAGACGAACTACTTATGTATTTATTTATTTTTTTAAATACAGGGTAACAAGATTGTCCTACCATAGGGAAATCTCACCCCTGGGCCCTGTAAAGCCTATTGGCTGTCCCTTATTTCCCTCTGCCCCCCACCATACCTTCTTTGCTACTGCACTGACACCCCCTCCCCCATCTTAATTCCCTTTCCTCCCCTGCCACTCCCCTGCATCTCTATCTCACCCCCTCTTGCTACCATTGCACTGTCTCCACCTCACCTATGCAACCCCCATCCTCCCTCCCGCCCTTTCTCTTACTCTCTCTCTCTCTCGTTCTCTCTCTCTTATATATATATATATATTCTCTCTCCCAAACAACAAGTCCTTTGTTGTCTGCTCTAAGTGTCATCGAGGCACAGGTCAGGAAGCATAGGAAAACCAGGAGCAGTTGTAGAGTTCATCAAAATATTTCTTTATTTACACCAGCAGTATCATAAAATAAACTTGTTCAGTGTAACTATTTACAAAGGTAAAATAAAATAACATTTTCTTTCAGTCTCTGTGTCCCTTGTTGTTCTAATCTTTTTTGTAGTTGCAGCTTACCTCTTTTAGAAGTCTTTTCAAACCCCATTCTTAGCAAACATCCTGTTTTTTTTTTTTTTTTTGTAAATATCAGGCAGGAGCTGCTAGAACACACTGTGCTTGCTGAGGCCCCTTTTGCAGCCTGGCTGGAAGATCTGCACTCAAGTAACCTCTAGAGGTTACAATAGCTTTCTGCAATTATCTCAAATTATAATTATATACAGTTCAACAGTAACACTATATATTTTCTAAACAAAAGTGATCCCAACATCAGTTTCCTTTCCATACAATGATTTGCACATATTTTTATATTGACAGATATGCAAGGAAAGAAAAACAAACAGCAAGGGAAAACTGACTGAGACAGTAAGAGGCAAAGAATTGCAAGCCTGTCTGGGTGACCAAATCTGAACCCTCAGAGGAAAATTTTGTTGCGCAACCAGAGAAGAGAAAGAAAAGGAAAGAAACAGATCCTTGCATTTAATCGTTTTCTCCAACAACTGGGTTATTCCACCCTGTCACACTATACCACTCCTATTTTATGCTTGATCGTAAAATTTATTTAAACTGTCTAAAGTGCCTGTAAGAGCACTGTGACCTTAACTTACTGTACTAACCTGGAGTGACTGTTGTATTATGCTGCATAATGTTCTATTACATTTATACTTTTCCTCTGATGTGGAACCTTTGTAAAAGAGCCCCTGGCTCAAAGGTATTTGTAATGCGAAAACAAATAAATAAATTAATAAAATGAAGAAAAGGTCAGGAACTGTTATCTTCCCATGCTCAACAAAATCCTGATAAGTGCTGCTAAGGTTATCAATACTGTGTGCCTATCTAGACAACAGCAATATATCAAACTTTAACAAAGGTTTTTCAGAGAAACAGAAGTCTGCTCTCTCCTCTCCCCCACAGAAATTTACTTCAGATTTGCTTCACTAAGAAAAAATTAAAAACGGGCAAATTCAAACTCTCCATGGTAAGGGCTGATCAGAATTAGCACTTCTGTGTGCCTTTATGTCGAAATATATAAAGTATTTTAGAATTTTACAATAGATTTCTCTAAGAGGTACTGCAAGTTACATGCATACCTATTCTTTCCAATCAATCTAGCTCAACTGTAACGAGGCAAGCTGCCTCTCTGTATTAGCCACACATGTCCTGCTCTCAAAGCAAACTGATAGGCAGAAAAATAGTGTGCGACAGACAGGTACACCTATCGTCTGACACACACTATCTTTAGCCAGTTGAATTGGCACCTGATTGGCCTGTACAACAGGCCATCATGTGATCTAAGATTGTTCTCTCAGCTCTTGAGCACCCACCCGCCACTCAAGGATTTCTGGGCACGTCTCAAACTGCAAGTTCTCCACACCACCTCTCAAAAAATACAGTGAGCACATGACAATATTCCCGATCTGGAGGGGCGAGCCAGGTGACAACATACAGTTCCCCATATGGAGCATTATGATAACACTGTTTTTAAAATAACAGTTTCTAAGAATTGGTGCTTATGTAAAAGCTGACTAGTCATTAACAGTAGGATCTGACACTCCTATCATCAGCAGGGGACGAGAATTGTACATTGATTCTCTGCATAAAGGAACTGGTAGCTTTGGGCTTCTCTCAATATTTTTTTTTTTACAATCCCTTACGTTCTAGCAGCATCTGATACTGAAGCAGGGAACACAAGCTGCTGCCTTCTTTATTTAAATTGTAAATCTCATCCCCTACTGAGGATCCGAGTCTGATCCCATTGCATGCAGTCAGTCTTCTCATAATTACGTACAGGATTCTGAGACTGACTCCGTTCTTGCAACAAATAAAAGTTTTCAATATGACATGCAGAGCGTACATGCACTTGTGCACTACATTTACTATTCTATGCCATGAATCTGTAATGCAAAACTCGCTACTTCTCGTAACACTTTCATGTTAAAATGTTTATCGACCTCTCCAAGGCCTCTGACATGGTCTGCCACCCCCTCCTGCTTGACTCCCTTGGTCAATTCGGCTTCTCCCAAGGGACCCTTCTCCTGGTTCACTAGCTACCTGTCCTCCAAGTCCCAGTGCATAAAAATTCACAGCACCCTGTCCAACACTCGTCCTGTCCGCTCTGGTGTTCCCCAGGACTCCATACTGGGCCCACTCATCTTTAGCATATACCTTAACGCGCTCCACAGCTCCTGCACTGATAGGGTCCTTCTTTATGCGGACGAAACAGTCCTGTTCGCTTCTCACCCAAACCCCGTCTCCCTACAGGTCTCCCTCCAGCACTCCTTCAACCAGACAGAGCGCTGGTTCTTAGACCACAGTCTGGTCATCAATCTAAAAAAAAAAAAAAAAAAACTATGCTTTTCGCCCATCACCAAAGCAGGACCAGAAACTCGCCCCTCCAGATACTTTCCAGCGCTCTACACCTCCTTGAACAAGTGTCCTCATTCAAATACCTAGGCATTACCTTCGATCCTGCCCTCACCTTCCACTCCCACATCAGCACCCTCTCCTCTGCCACTAATGCATAGATCGGCCTCCTTTACCGCCATAGGGACTGCCTACGCCCGAAGCGCTCTGGCTGGCTGTCACCTCCTCAGTACTGTCCCTTGTGGACTATGGCCTTCCCAATTTATGCAGCCGCAGATAACACAGCGCTCAGCAAGATACATATGTCCATCAACAAGGCCTCTAGACTCCTGACCGGTGCTGAGACGCACACACACTTGCTCACTCTACTCCTCTGCCAATGTGCTCAATTTTGAGGAGAGGTTCCTCTATCAATCATGTCTACTTACCAAAAAAATTCTACTTGATCACTCCCCTCCAGAGGTGACCTCCTCCCTCCACCCTGCCACCCCGCCTTCTCCACCCACAGTGCCTGCAAGTCCTCCCTCCTTGTCCCTACGGTCAGGACCTCACTCGCACAGAGATCCTTCTGCTACAGGGCCCCAGCCTGTTCAACTCCCTCCCTGCCGCCATCACCAACCTCCCTAAAATAGGTCCTTTCAAAATTGCACTCAGGAACCACATATTTGCTACCCGTAATTGTAGGTGTGTATAACTGACTTGGTTCCCTTGTCTGGCGGGCCCCACCAACTTGGCAGGGCCTAAAGTCAGCCAACCTCCAACTGTGACAAAGTCCTCCCTAGGACAGCTAACTCTTCACCACACCAATCCACTGGATAAGCTAACTCTCTAATTGCCTAGCAACCACCTTGTATAGGCCAATATATTACCATGTGTTTAGTTGCCATTGCCATTACATCTTCTGTATACCCTACTAGTGTTGCACTCAGTTTACTACTGTGTTTATTTCTGTAACAATGTATGATGCAACTATGTAACCCTGTGTTTGTCTCAGTCTGTATACTTGAAGAGAAGCCTTTGGAAACTAGCCTACGACTCAAAGAATTGTAATTCCGATATTTATGTATGAATAAATAAACAGACACGCACCAAAACTCGTGTACAAAACTCACTTAGCGACAGTTATTTGTGAACACAGTTTGAAGAAAAAACATTTATTTTGCCGATTCAGCAAAAGAGTACAGGAAATTTCTGAAAACAGAAAATAGCTTGCTCTAGTTTACAAACGCTGCCACCACGCAGTCTGAGACCTTGCCAGTGACCATGAGTGAAGGACTTCTGCCAGGTCAATGGACTCTATCAGGATCACTTTATCTAGCAGTCACCAAACAAGAAACTTGCTTAAAGAGCAGCTTCCTAGTAGATGAACAACTGCTCCCCCCCAGCGTGGTCGAATACTGACCTGTCCAGGAGTGTGTTGAAGAAATCTGGCAGTGAAATTCCTCAGGTACAGAAAGTTATGTCCCTCGTAAAATTTACTTTCGGCATAGGCGATAAAAAAGGACCGGCTTCCCGATCAGAAAACCACACCCCCACACATCCCTGTTTTGTGATGTCATACATTTTTATACCACTTACAGTTGTGACTGGAATAAATAAAAGCGACCAATCGACTAACACTCCTGAACTGAAAGGTGACTATCCTAGAGAGGAGAACCAGGGGAAAAAGAAAGGAGGGAGGGACGGCATGACCTGCTGCAAGAAATTTTCTCGAAGATCAACTGTTACAGTAAGTTCATATGTAACTGTTCTATCTTTTCAGAGTATACTTCTTGCAGCAGGTCACACCTTAGGAACGAGTCCCAGGCAGTGTTGCAGTGGGGACTACTACGGGAGAAAGGAGGACAGCTGCCTAGGAGAAGAGGCCCTGCAGCATGGCCAGGCTGAAATCTGTGTGCCTCCTAGAGGCAATGTTCAGAATGTAGTGCTTTGTGAAAGTGTGGACAGTATTCCAAATGGCTGCAGCACAAATTTCCGCTGCGGAGATGCCCCTGAAGCAGGAAACAGAAGCGACCATGCCCCTGGTACAGTGGCCCTTAACAACCCCAGAAAGTTTCTTACCGTACTTCCTGTAACAAAAAGCAATGTAGCTGGCCAACTATCTGGACAGGCACTGCTTCGAAACTGCTGTGCCCTCTTTCCTAGAGGTGAAAAAAACAAAGAGCTGCAAGGACTTTCTAGAGTCCTTTGTACAAGTAACACAGTAATGCAGAATTCTATGTACATCTGAAGTGTGGAGCAAGGCTTCCCATGGATTGGCATGCTCTGGGAAAAAAAAACAGACTGGTGGATGGATTATTTTAGGGTAAACTCAGCACCACCTTTGGCAAAAACCTAGGGTTAGTACGCAGAGACACTCTGTCTTTGTGGAAAATCAAATAACGTTGCTCAAACATAAGTGCCTGCAGCTCGAATATCCTCCGAGCAGAAGTAACAGCAACTAAAAATAACGCTTTCCACGACCGAAACCATAGCTCACTAGTCAAAGCAGGATCAAAAGTAGACAACACAAGTTTCTCTAAAATAAAATTCAGGTCCCAGGCCAGAACAGGCTGTAGACAGGAGGCTTCAAGTGCAGGATGCCTCTTAGGAAAGTATGAGCCAAGCCCAGCCGTATGGCCTTCAACTGGCACATGGAAGGCTGATATGGCCAACGGGTGCACCTTAAGTGAAGAATATTTAAAGCCAGCATCTGACAGGGACAGCAGGTACTCCAGGATCTGGTTCACCAGCAAGTGAATGGGTCCAGATGATGGGAAGCTGCCCACAAGGCAAAATGCTTCCACTTCATGGAATACGTCGCCCTGGTGGAGGGCTTCCTGGCAGCCACCAGGATATCAGCCACTTAGGAGAGACTCCAAATCTGGCGATAGCGACATCTTCAGGAGCCATGCATGCAGATGGAGGGACCGCAGGTTTGGATGAAAAAGGGTCCCACGTTCCTGTGACAGCAAACCAGAGCACAGCAGGAGAGCTACTGGAGGCTCCAGTGCCAACTGTTATAACAGTGGAAACCAAATCGGATGCGGCCAAAAGAAAGCCACTAGGATAATCATGGCACCCTCCATTTGGAGCTTGATCAGTACTCTCTGGATCAGGGGAAAGGGAGAGAAGGTGTAAAAGAACCTCCCTTTCCAAGAGAGGAACAATGTGACTCACCAGAAAACTCCAGGCCCTGGACTGAGCGAGAAGAAATGAGGCAGTGTTTGTGTAGGGGCTCAAAAAGGTCCAACTATGGACACCCCCTGCTTTCAATCAGGTCTTCGATGACCGAGGTCAGCAGTTCCCACTCGTGCATTCTGGACTGTGACCGGCTTAGTTCATCTGCCAAGATGCTTTGGGTGCCTGGAACGTGGACAGCTGACAGCTCCGGGCCGTGGTCCAGAGCCCACTACCAAATGCTCATCACCTCCCTGCACATGGGATAAGATTGGGTGTCCCCTGCTTGTTAATGTAGTGCACTACACTAATATTGTCTGTCTGCATCCGCAGGGGGCCCAGGGACGGGTGAGACTGGAAGACCTGCAGACCGTACAGTACCGCTCTCATCTCGAGGACATTGATGTGCAGCGAGACCTCGAGTGCAGACCACGTCCCTTGGGTCTGGTAAGGACCAGGTGGACACTCCAGCCCATTCCCAAAGCATCTGAGGTGAGGATCTGCTGAAGAGAGGGGATGAGGAAAGGAACCTCCGCTAGTATAAGTGGCTGGGTTCCATCCACCACTGGAGGAGTTTCTTGATGGGGGAGGAGACCGGGACCATCTGCTTCAGGTAATCAGTCCACTGATCCCACTGCACTCTCATGGTCCACTGAGGGATGTGCATATGTAACCGCACTAGAGGAACAGTCACAATGACTGTGGCCATCAGCCCCAGTAGCCTAAGGTACATCCAAGCAGTGGCATACCAGTTGCAAAAGAGTTCCCAGGCCTGTGTGATTAGGCGCTTGGCCCGGTCTGGGGGCAGAAAAGCTGAGCCCCGAGCCGTGTCCAGAATGGCCCATATGTGTTGAAGACACTGACCAGGGGTCAAGACCAACTTGGTCAGGTTGACGGTAGCCCCCAGCTGGTGAAATAGCTCCAGCATGACAAGCAACTGCTCCCAGGATGGAGCTTTGAGCAGCCAGTTTTCCAGGTAAGGGAAGATATAGAAGCCCTCCTTCCTAAGGGCTGCTGCCACCACCGAGAGGCATTTGGTAAAGACCCAAGGTGCTGAGGATAACCCAAAGGGGGATAACCTGGAACTGGTAGTGCTCCCCTAGGAAGAGAAATCAGATGCTTCCGTGGGAAAGAAACTCCAATATGCAGATAGGCGTTCTGCATATCCAGGGAGCAGATCCAGTCGCAAGGATAACAGGCCAGGGAGGGTAACCATCCTGAACTTTTTGTACTTGGTGATGTAACTCAAGTTGTGTGTATCCAGGATCATCCTCAGGTTCCTGGTGGACTTGGGAATGAGGAAGAAATAGGAGTAGACCTCCTGTTTCGCTGGTCCTCAGGAACAGGTTCTATTGTCTTTTTTGCTAGGAGAACCTGAATCTCTGCATGCAGCACTGGCACTTATGTGTGTGTGTGTGGGGAGGAGGGGGGGGGTAAATGGTGGGTCTGGGCAGGAGGTCCAGAGGCCTCTCCAAAAATTCTAGAGCATGGCCCTGGCAAATAAGCTGAAGCACCCATGCATCAGAAGTAATCTCCCACCACCCCTTGAGATGAGGGAGAAACAACCCCTTATGACCATAACCTGTTGAACCAGATGGGGGAGGTTGGGCAAGGAGTCAAGCTGTGGTGGGGTCGCTTATGGACTTGTTCAGGTTGGCGGGGGTAGGCAAGGCGGCAGCTACCTTTCATCTGGTGGGCAGCTTGGAGGCGGCTGTAGGGCGATGAGTGGCATGCCAAAAGGGCACCCGTTGACTGCTCTTCTGATGGATGTGGTAGAAGGAATGGACCAAACGCAGGGTTCTACCCAAAGCCTGCAGGTCACTGAGAAGGTCCTGCACATCACCCCCGGAAAAGTTTGTGGCCCTGGAAGGGGGCTTTCAAGATTAACTGTTGGCCATCAGTCATGAACACTGACACCCTGAGTCAGAAGTAGCATCTGAGGCAAATGCCCACTGCCAAAGTTCCAACCAAAGTGTCCACAGCATCATGGACAGCCCGCAGCAAGTGTTTCCCTATGTCAGCACCTGACTGGAGAGCCTTTAGCATATCTTGCTTTTGGGAACCCTCAGGATGGGGACTGGGCAGCCAATATAGTGGCATCCCAGAAGTCAACCTGGTACTTCAACATGTCTCTCACACATAGTTAAGGGCCCTGATGGCTAGGGTAAGGAAGCAAAGTCCTGTTTTCCCCATCAAGTCCAATTTCATGGACTCCTTATCAGGAGGAAGGGAACTGAGGTGCTAGGGTCTTTTGGAGTGGTCATGGGCTGCACTGATGACCACAGAATCCACCTGCAGGGTTCTGGAGAAAAAGGTCCTCCGTGAGGGGGGCCTGGTATAGCTTTGTCTGCCTTTCAGGGCACAGGGTGTACCAGGTGTGGTCTATACCTGGCAGTTAGAATAGCATCCTCATAGGCATCAATAATAGGGGGTATGATGGGGGGGAGTGAGATTCTGGCAGACGTAGGTAGTGTGCCAAGTTTCTCCAAGAAGTATCCTGCTCTGCAGAGTCAAAGCCCATGGTTGCAAGCTGGCGCATGATGACCATGAAAGAGGGGTCATCATCTGGTTGCAGAAAGTCTGCATGACAGCTGTCATCATCATCATCCCAGGGTTCAGAAGGGGGGAACCGAGGACAATGATGAATGTGAGAGGTCAGCCCTCATCAATGGCCAGTGTGAGCCAGTTCGCTGAGCCCCCCCACCTGCTGAATAAAGTCCAGGACCGAAGAGAACAGGGCCTGGGTGTCGAAGGTGACTGCCGTCGATGGCAGGCTGGGCGGTACTGCCTCTAATAAGAGAGGCCCCTGTGGTGAAGAGACAGTCAGTGGGAGGTAGGAGGGGATGGGGGCATGCTGGGGAACCAGCTGGGGGCTTGCATCCCCAAAGTCATAGTAAAGGGCGTTGAAGGGCCAGATCGACCATCCAAGAGAAAGTGCCCTTCACCAGCCACAAAGAGACTGGCAGAATACCCTGACTGGGACCCTGGGGAGGGGGCATTCAGCAGGTGTGAGCAGGTAGGCAGGGGCAAAGGAGGAAGCCACAGCGAAGAAGATTCATCGTCGACAGAGCCAACAGGTAGCACTGTCAGCGCTCTCCCATTACAGATTGGGTAAGGGAGGCAGCAGGAACTTGGAGGGGCCCGCCTCTGATGGGCTGTCTCTGGCCTGGGCTGCCTCAGCAGCAAGGGCTGCCAGAACCTGCCCTGTTGTTTAAAAGGGGAGGCAGCAGGGAGCACTGTCGATGAGGAAGACAACCCTGAAGTGTCAGTGCAGGGTGCGGCAACTGGGACTGCTCACAGGAGAACGGCCCTTCTGGACCTGGTGGCAGTGCTTCCCACAAGACTATAACCAAGCTTTGCCTGAGTGAGAGCCTTACAACAGGGCCAGGGATGCGGAGGAGCCCCTGGCCTGGAGCTCCTTCTCCAAGATGGCCACCTATTGCTCCGTAAGGTATGCCTTCCCCTCCTTCAGGCGACGTCGATGGGTGTCAAGGTTAAAGCCACTGCAAATTTCGCAGGCTTGGATACTGTGGCTGGAAATGAGGCAGCAGACACAGGAGTCATGGAGATCCCTGTAGAAGATTTTCTGTCAGTAGCTCCAGTAATGGAAAAGTGAGTCCGAACTGGACATAAACGATGGAAGGGAAAGGGATCACTTTACGTTTAATTACAGTAAAACTAGACTAGGGAGAGAAAAACAAAACAAACTGGTAAAGGCAAATGGCCGTCGACGGTGCTCCACGGAGTCTGATGCAATGGTCAATGGCAGGAAAAGAACTGGGGAGGGCCCAAGGCCACCCATGGCTATACAGAGGGACGTTGATGTAATAACATTGTCACGGATGGCCCCAATTAGACTACTTGTGAAAAAGCCTCCGTGTGGTCCTGGCACCTGGTGGTTAAGGTTCCTAAGGTGTGACCTGTGGCAAGAGATGTCCTCGAAGATTAGTGGTTGCCCAGGGCAACAGGTTCAGGTAGAAGAATGGGGAGAGGACTGGGAGGGTAAGTACCCTGGAGGAACAATAGGTTCCAGAGAACAGAAGCACTCTGGATAAGGGGGTTGATATTAGTCCTTTCACATAAGAAAGGGTTCTGAAAGAACTCTTAAAACTGAAGGTGGATAAAACAATGGGGCCTGATGGGATTCACCCCAGAATTCTAACAGAACTAAGGGAAGAACTAGTAACACCACTGACTACCCTTTTTAATAAATCATGGGAGGATGGTGTGGTACCTGAGTACTGGAGGAGGGCAGATGGGATTTCCCTTCACAAAAGTTGGAGCAAGACAGAGGCAGGAAACTACAAACCTGTCAGTTTGACCTCAGTGGTAGGGAAAATGTTGGAATCACTTCTGAAGGAAAGAATTATTGAGTACCTAGAGGCCAGTAGGGCACAGGACCCAAGGCAGCATGGATTCACAGCAGGAAGGTCATGTCAGACAAATCAAAGTGATTTCTTTGACTAGGTGACCAAAGTAGTAGACCAGGGAGCGGCTGTGGACATGGCCTACCTAGACTTTAGCAAGGCATTTGACACAGTCCCACACAAAAGATTAATAAACAAATTAGCCAGCCTGGGAGTGGGTCCCAGGGAGGCAGCCTGGGTAAAACACTTGCTGGACAACAGGACACAGAGGGTAATAGTAAATGGACTCCACAGCGAAGAAAGGGGGGTTACTAGTGTGGTACTGCAGGGTTCAGTACTCTGGCCGGTCCTTTTTAATGTCTTTATAACTTGGCAAAGTTGGAGGAATGGCCAAATGTATGGCACCTTAGATTCAATGCAAAGAAGTGCAAAGTAATGCACCTAGGAAACAAAAACCCAGGGGAAGAGTACACAATGGGGGTGAGATACTGACAACAACAAAAATGGAAAGGGACCTGGGGTAGTCATATCAGATGACCTATAGGCAGTAAAGAGGGCTGGGAAAACAGGAAGTTGTTGACCCTCTGTACCGACAGTTGGTAAGACCACATCTGGAGTACTATGTACAGTTCTGGAGACCCCATCTCCTCAAAGACATAGATTGGGTGGAGGCTGTCCAGAGGAGGGCAACCAAAATGGTGCAGGGTCTGCACCAGAAGACATATGAAGAAAGACTAAAGGAGCTTAAGATGTATAGCCTCAAGGAAAGGAGGGAGAGGGGGGACATGATAGAAACTTTCAAATACCTCAAGGGAATCAACAAAGTCCAAGAGGGTAGCATCTTTCAGAAAAAGAGATGTGCAAGAACAAGGGGGCAGCACAATTTGAAGATAGAGGGGGCACGGCTCAGAGATAACGTGAGGAAGTATTTCTTCACAGAGAGGGTCGTAGATGCATGGAACAGCCTTCCTGAGGAGGTCGTAGAGTCAAAAACAGTGGGGGAATTAAAGAATGCATGGGACAGACATAAGGCAATTCTAGTGGAAGGTAGGAGGAAGTAGGTGTTGGTTAACTAGGATGTGCAGCTTATCCATTAGGTAGGGAAAAGGGCAGACTAGGCGAGCCAAATGGTCCTTATCTACCATCAGATTCTATTTCCATGTTTCAGAGAAGGTTCCAGTGATAAAAGGAACTTGGGTGAAGTGGATGGACCTCTGGTCTTTTTCTGCTATCACTGTTTACGTTTCTGTTTCTTCACAAATCATTAAATGAAGCAAACTTAACATAGTACAGGAATCAATTATAAGAAAAATAAAAGCTCTGTAGATTTACTGACTGGTATAAAATGCAAAAGTCCATGAAACTCTTAAATTCCAGGATTTTACCAGGTTTTCCAATAAAAAAATGAAAACAAGTGGCATTAGTCATCAGCGTACAGGACAATTTTATGGGATCATCTCTCCACCTCAATACCCTGGATCTCAGGACTGGCTTGAATCCATCTGACTAGGGACTGTATGTATAAAGCTAAAAAGAGTGGTGAGAGGGGTCTGCCCTGCCGCTGCGCATCCTCCAGTAGAGGTCAAATCTAGGGGATATGCCACCACTTGTCTGAAGGTAGGCCTATGGGGAAGAATATACATTTTTTACTCTGGCAATGAATTGTTCAAGGATTGCAAAGTATTCCAGGACGAGGAAGCAACATTTCCAAACTACCTTTTCACAGGCTTTTTCTGGGTTGAGACTCATGATGCAGGTTGGAGACTTCAGTTTAGTTATAACATCTATGATGTTTATTGTTGTTCGACAAACATTATCTGGTGCTTGTCTGCTTGTCATGAATTAGTGCAGCCACTCTTGATGCAATAGTCTCCCCTCCTCCCACTACATCATGAGTGGCTAGACTTTGTTGGGCGTGTTCCCAAGTCTAGAAAAGATACAGTACTAGTTGATCAAGGACTGTAAACAAACATGTTTTTGTGTGGTAATACCAGTATGGTGAGCAGTCATTTTTTTTCACTTTTAAAAAGAAAAAACAAATCTGAATCAAACTACCAGCTACATCAGCAATCGTTTCAGAATGTGGCCAATCCTGACGTGTTTTTAAACTACAGACTCTCTGAGGTCAAAGGGGGGGCAACAGTGATCCTTTCAGTCCTTTCCACTTCCCTGCAAAAATGTATGTGACTGGGTTGAATAAGGCCCACTTGTTACGCAGAAAGAGGTAAATGGAAGTATCTGCTCTCCTCTCTTTTTTGTCTCGTCTGTCTGGTTGCACAACCAAATTTTCTTGTAAGACTTAGGAACTGATGACTCCAACAGTCTCGCGATTATCCGCCTCTTGCTATACCTCTGCCTTCACTTGCCATTTCTGTCTTCCCTTCCCCCTTCCCTATCTGCAGTTATAAGAATATATATATGTGAATCATTATGTAGAAATGTAACTGATACTGAGATCCCTTTGTTTAAAACTGTATATAGTTATACTGTTGAAATGATTGCAAAAGGCTATTTGGAATTCAAGGGGGTTAACCTGAGATGCGGTTTGCAAACTCTCTGTAGAGCTGTGAACAAGAGGCCAGTTCTGGGTCGCTATGTACTGTTTTGCTGCACGAGCAAGGAAACTGACGAGAACATTCTGTAAACTGACAAGAACATCTGTGAGAAGCAGAACATCTCTTAACGAGTGTGACCGTTTTGTGGACCCTCCCCCCCACCATCAGCACTAGACACTCCTCTCTATCTTGGACCCTATTTCTAGAACAAATCTATTGCAGTAGTACTCTACTTTTCTTTAGGTCTCACTTGACCTTTTTCACCTTTCTACCACAATGGGGTGGCCTCCTATTGTGGTATTCTCTCTTTTCTACCCCGCTGCTTTTCTACTTTTTGTCTAGGTGGTGATACTGTAGAGGCTGACCTAGCTGCCTGTTTTGGCTAAATGAATACTGGGAAGTAATCAAATTAAGCTATGTCCCTTTCAGTTTTAAGAAGGGAAGCTCTGAAAAGAATTCATACTGTTTAAGTAAAATGCAGTAAAGCAAAGCCTGGTTGGAGTATAGAAAAGGGGTGGTTGCTTTGCACCATTTGATAAATGCATTCACATTCCCAAACAGACCCTGTTAATTATGTGCACACTTCTCATCAGTACTTTTCCCTTGCCCTACACCTCCCATATCTGTACCGCTAATGTAGTGCTGTTCACCCGTTTAGGGCTTAAATTGTATTGCATACAGACTGACACTTTTGGAGATTTTTTGGGGCTTAAAACTAATGTAAATTCTTCTTGGAAATAAGCCATTGTACTGCAGTTGTTTATGTTAAAGCTCTAGTAGGAACTGCTTCAGGACACACTTAATATATGTTTTGTTTTCAAGCTAATTTAAGCAAGACATCAAGGAGGTACCTGTATGCTCTTGAGGCCTGCTCAGATGTGCTCTTGATGCCTGCTCAGATAAAAATGAGTTTCCTTAAGGGCTGGAGGTCCCCTAGTGGACTCTATTATACATTTATGGTGATATCATGATTTGGAAGAGGAGACAAGGGTCATTATAGGACCCTTGTTAATTCTTCTCTATTTATTTCTCCTATGAATAATGCTATGTTATAGTTTGTGAAGATTATTGCAGTACTCTTCAAGTGTAATAGATCTAGCAGAGTCTGAAGCCCCATTTCTTGTATTAGGATAGGATTTTTCTCTGTATTAGATTAGGGAGTTGATTACATGATTATGATGCCATGATTTTCTGTATATAAAAAGATTTGGAATCAGTATGTGATCAGATAGGTTGTGGAGCACAGATGATGGTGGTCATGCTGGGAGGGAGCTAGTACCACTCTGTGACATTTTTCAGAGAAGAGTATCTGAAGCTATTTTGGAGTTAAGTTTATTTTCTTTTTTTTCTTGAAGTTTTCTTTATTTTGTTTGCTTTAATAAAAGTCACACACTACAACAATTAGTGTGGTTTCAAAAGAAAACGTGTCAAGTGTTGTCACTACCCACACCCGCTCACAAGTTTGGTGTTAGAAGTGGGATCTGGTCATCCGAGGGATAGTGGGGGAGACCAGAACAGTACCAGACCTGGTACAAATGACAACCATGGCATCAGGAATGGATGAGAAAATGGGCACCATGACTCTCAGGACTAGGAGAGGAGAGGACAGGCGAACCTCTTTATACTGGTCTGGACACAGATGTTAGGTGGAGAGTGCCAAAAGACCAAACCGACAGTGGAGAAGAGGAGGAGGAACAATAGAAGAGATGCCAGGAGCCATATGAGCAGCCCCCTGCAGGCCTTTCAGAACTTCTACATTGGTTGGCGGTTATCACAGATGGAAACTGAACGGCAGAGAGACCCAGATGCCCAAGAACAGGATCGAGACAGAAGGCGACAAGATTTAAGGTGCGCTGAAACTATGCAGCTGTTTAGATCTTTGGGAGCAGGAAATGGAACTGGGGGAGGACAGAGCAACAACAACCCTAAAGATATAAAACTCACAAGAATGACTGCTAGTGATGACATTGAGGCCTATCTGACCACTTGTGAACGGGTGGCCAATGCCTGTGATTGGCCAGAGACACAGTGGGTAGTACACCTGGCACCATATCTATCAGGGAAAGCACAAGTGGCCTATAGTAATATGGACCCACATTTGGCAGAGGACTATGACCTAGTAAAGCACGAACTATTGAAGCGTCATATTAACGCAGAGACATGTAGGCAAAGGTTCCGTGCTTTAAAACACCAGGCACATGATCCCCCAAGAGAAACTTATATTAGACTCCAGGGTTTTAAATAATTGATTAGTAGTTTTTTTCTTGGGACTATACTAACTGTACAGAAAGTATTTATATAGATTTTCTAGAAGTGAACTGTTTGTTAAACACAGTGAGGCAAGAGCTATGCATTTTCACAAAGATTTAGCACTTTTATGAGCAAAACGCTAATCAATTTTTAGAGTTAAATAAATCCCTGGACTCAGAAAACTTTGTTTAAAGTGGATTCTGTCTAAGGGAAAATCCAGAACTGACATTATAGAGACATTTGTTATGGAACAATTTTTACAAATATTACCTAATGATGTGCAAATCTGGATAAAAGAGCATAATCCAGAATCTGCAGAAATGGCTGTGACACTAGCAGAAGATTTTTTATCTGCACAGCAACCATTTCGGAGAGGTGGTAATAAGCCCCCAGACTATGCAACAAAACCTCAGGCCACAGCAGTAAGACCACCTCAGACTGCGGCTAAGACTTATGAGGGAAGGAACAATCAAGGAAGGAGGACATTCCCAGCAGACATCAGGGGTCGCGTTAACGCACTAGTGACGTCCTCATCGGAGAAATTTCATCTTTTTGACGCACTGATTAGGATTCAGTGTGTCTTGACTGACGCAGCACTCCTCAGCTTTTAATCGCAGCTGAAGGAAAAACAATTTATTTTGCTTGCCTGTGAGCTGCAATACAAAAAGCTACCACACGGAGTGCACAGCGAAGCACTTAACCCATTTAATTACACTGCCTGAGGTCGGGATCATGAGTCAGCTCTCATCATTACAATACAGGGTCGAAAGAGACAGCATGTTAAGGGTGCTTCAAAACTCCTTTGTGTGTCTGCAGTGTCAGGAGGGGCATATCCGAGCTCCGTCTTAAGTAAACGGCACATTGTGCTAAAATCGGATGCGGAGAGTCGGCAAGCAGAAAAGGAAAGGGGCGCGACATATTTAAATATGTTTCCAGAAAGCTGAAATTCCCAGGGCTGAAACTGCATGCAGATGAGTCAGTGAGCACAAAATAGAAGGGGCGCGATATATGCAAACGATGTTGCTGGATAGCTGAAACTGGATACGGACGAGTCAGCTGGCTGAAAACGGAAGGGGAGTGAAGTATGCAAAACGTGCTGGAGAACTGAAATTCCTTTGCAAAGCCAGAAGAAAGAAATGATTAGAGCGAGTGCATGTGATGAGAGGTAGGGACTGGGGAAGTATGTAAACAGATGGAGCACAAGATGGGGGATAGAGAATGGGGAAGTATTCAAATAGTGATGAGCTGCAATTTGGAAATGTCATGGGAGGAAGCCAGTTCAAATATGAACAGTCTAAGCTAAGTAGCATACAAGAGGAGGGGGGAAGCTAGCACTGGCTTCAATGGACCTGTACCCTACCAGACTCTTGTGCCCTTACCACAGTTTCAGTTTTGCTGGTATAGGTACAGAGGTGCTGTGTGTACACTTGTGTAATAGCCTGAGAATGTAATGTACTTTTACAGTCTGAGAAAGAAATCATAATGTGGCAGGTTACAGGTATTGTGTAAGTGTTTACCACTGCCAAATATCCTTGAATACTACAGCAGGGAAGGATATATTGAACTCCTACACACACACCCCTAACCCTACAAACAGCACAGAAGCATTGGTACAGTAGAGGAAACAGATAAGCTGGTAGACACACCCTCCCCATGGCAGCCAGGTTATTGTGAAAAATAAAATTATGATAAACAGCACAACTGTGTCAGAGAGCTTAAAAAAAAAGTTCTATATTTTTCTTTTTTATCCTGGAAAGCCCAGCCTGGATTCAACATCTTGTTTCTTGTGTGGTCCTGCTTCTTCCAATTCCTGCAGCTTGGTGGACGGGAGCACTGAGAAGTTAAATGGAGGCAGGTTTGAGGCAGTATAACACAGTGGTTTAAGGCTCTGAGCTACAAATCTGGAGACCTGGGTTTGAATCCCATAGCCCCACTTGCATATTGTGTGATCCTGAGCAAGTCACTTCACTGTGCTGCCAGGTCACACCTGTAAACAAGCTTTCAGCTTAGTGCGTCTCTCCTGGTTAAACAATTGAAAATGTCACCAAACGTGAAAGTCACACAGTCTGTATTTGGCTTCAGTGGGGTTTGAGCCTGTGGTCTCCCAATCCCAGACCAGTGTTACCATTATAACCCACAGACTTACCCTTAAGATACCACAAGTCTCCTAACAGACCTCACTGCCTCATTGCATACATTTTGTAAGGGAAGAAGGTGATTCTGCCATCACACAGATCACTGGTCAGACCCACCTGAGTACTGCATTTAGTTTTGGCATCCTTATCTAAAGAGGAACATTAGATTTCTAGAAGGGTGCAGTGCCAAACAACAAATATGATCCTGGGTCTGGGAGTTACCATATGAGGTTAGACTGAGGAAGTTGAACATGTATTCTCTGAGGAGAGAAGGGACAGAGGGATATGACTGAGACCTTTAAGTACATGAGGAGGAATAAACAGGACAGGCACAGAGGGACTGTTCAAGGGAGAATGGGGAGAGACAGTCGTCATGATTTGAGATTGGACAGTGGAAGGTTTAGGAGGGAAATCAGGAGGCATTTCTTTATAGAAAGGGTGGTAACAGAATGGAACACACTACCAGCAGAGGTGGTGGCCTATAAAACAGTGGGATACTTCAAGAGGGGCTAGGATAGGGGAAAGGGAGGGTCATGGGAGAGGCAGCTGCAGAGCAGGGGTGCTAGCTGCAAAATCTAGCAGACTCGACAGACCAAATGGCCTTTTTATGCTGGCAGTTTCGTATGTATGTTCGTATTTAAAAGTCAGCTCCTGGTTTTGCCAAAGTAGCTCCTGGTTGGCTAGAAAGTGCCGATACCCAGGAGCTATTCCAGGCTCCTGGCCATTAAATCCTTATTTCGACCCCTGCAATACCTCCTCTCCCCGATGTGCCTTCTGTTGGATGGTAAATGCTTTGGCGTACGCGGTGGTGTCCAGTGATGTTGCACCTGCTAGGTCTGTTTTGGGAGTCTGGCAGGAGGAGTACCGAAGAAGAGAGCGACTGTCAGCCCACCAATTTTCTGAGTGCACAGGTGTAAAGAGAGAGAGACGGACAGACTAAATGGGTGCTTTTTTGGGTTGGGTTCTGCTGGTGTGTGTTTGGGGGGGTCCTCATTTACTCAGGATCGCAGCAAGGCTCATGATGGATCGGATGGCCGATGCAGAGAGCAGGTTTGAGCAGCGTGAAGGAGGGTTCCGCAAGCTGTGCTGAGTCAGACATAGAAAGGTGTTCTGCTTGCCCAATGCCAATAACTACAGAAAAAATTCCAGGCTAGCTTATTTAAATGGCAAGTCGTCAATGGCACTGCTAATGCTGCACCTTCAGTGTAATGTAAAGAGAACAGCAAAAAAACCACCAGCGCCTTATGTATTACACAACATAGATGGGTTCATTATTAACCCTTCTGTGTTTTGTACTGCATCAGGGCTGGTGTTTTTGCTGTTCTTGACAATTCACTGAAGGTGCGTAACACAGCGCTGCACGACTTGCCATTTAAATCAGCCAGCCCAGATTTTTTCCTTGTTTCACGGCCAGCAGAGCAGCTTCTACTCATGTGTCTGACTTGCACACCAGCTGCCTGCGTCCTCCGATCTTCACGCTGCTTACTGTGCTGACCCAACTAGGAGGACTTAAGTTGAACTTGCCATAACAGATTGACGGAACTTTGGCTAAAACGTTTTGTCTTACTGGGAGGCAGTGAGTGTAATGAGACCTACCTGGAGGGGTGGCAATGCTGGAGTTGGGGAAAAAAATGAGTGATGCACTATGCAGCCTCTAGTCGCGGCATTAATTACACAGCAGCATGCAATAATTTAGCCATATTCAGTGAAGTGCTGTGACTCAGATATGAGAGGCAGGGGTTCCAGTTAGTGTCCGCCCAACATGCATGCTCATGAACAGAAAGTCTGTATCACGTGGTGCCTCTTTCAGTCTTCCATACGCACACGTGGTACACAGATCGTGTTAACTACGACTATGCATTAACACGCAGTTACTTTAAGCTACTCAGCCACTGGAGAAGGATCTCCTTTAGCAGTGCAGGGCAGTTGAACTATTTGGCGCGTTAAAAACATTAAAACTTTCTCCTCCTGAGAAGAACTCATTCTAAATATTCTTTCTTCTGTCTGAGTTTTTTGATAAAGAATTACTCTGGACAACAGCTTTTGAGATAGATGAAGGCTAACAGCATGACTGTAGTGTAGAAGAGTCTGAGGGAATAGGGGCCTCAGTGAAACGGATCAGAAACCAGATTTTTATTTTCATTTTTTTAATACACATTATTTCTGACTTTGGATGTAACTTGCTGACAAAAAAAACAAAGGAGGCAGAGAAAAGTGACTCTTAAAAAAACAGCCTGCTTTGTCCCCCCACACCCCCACTCCTCCCACACCCCCTCTCTCCTCCACCCCCCTCTTTTAAAGCTCCTCCCTATTCTTCTATCATTCCTCTAGCCCTTTCCCCATCAAACCTCGTACATATATGCCCACCCATGTACCATTATCCAAGCCTTATCCCTACTAAACTGTTTGTTTCTCTCCTTTATTAGGTTTTAGGTTTACTGTCCTTTGCCTTGTATATATGTAAACATTTGTACATTTATCTCACTCATAAATGATTGTATTTGTGCTTATTCAGTATCATGTTTTTGTATACAACTTGTAACCTTTTTTGTTATGACCACTCAGGTCCATCTTGTAAATGAGCTATGCTCAATGATGTTCGCCTGAATAAATAAAGATTTTGATTGGTTGATTGATTGATTGAGTAATTACTGAAGAGCTTGCTAGTTGGCAAAGCACTCAGGATTTGAAGAAGACAGTCTGTATAACTCAGACTTTAGTCTTGGGGGCTGGATGTTGAATTTCTGAGTAACCTTTGCATTTCTCTGATTGATTAGTCAGCACAATCTGGCTAAAGTGGTACACTGCCTCTCTGTACTGACTTTAATATTCTTTCTAGATTTTTTTTTTTTTTGTCTTTGGTAACTGGGTAAGGCCCACTAGGCACAAGTGCCTGTCTTCGGGGCGACCTGGGAGCACTGGGTGGTTAAGTGACTTGCTTAGAAGCTCAGAGTATGCAAGTGGAGGTTGTAAGAATCAAGCCAAATTAATAAAAGCCATTTATTTTGGTGTTCATGAAAATTTATAATTTCAGTGCATTGACCCTCAACTTTTGGCCCCCTGATTTCCAACCCTAACGCAAGGCCTGAGACATAATATGTCAGAACTGTAAGGGGGTGGGGCATATTGCCAGATTTTGTTCGTCAAACAAATGTGATATAACCCACCTAGCCTTATTAAATGCTGGGTATGTGACAACTACAGTGGGAATAAAAGGACAGGAGGTGGTGGGATTGGTGGATTCGGGCAGTAAAAATACCCTGGTTAGAGCTGATATAGTTCAAGGAGTAAAGAAAACAGCCCCTTACAGGTCATATCTGTACACGGTGATACACATGAGTATCCCACCATTAAGATACCTTTAGAGGTAAAGAGCACTACGTCTATATCATAACTGCAGGTGTAGTACCACAACTGCCAGTACCTGTAGTAATAGGGCATGATTTTCCAGGTTTTGTTACCCTTTTGAGGGAACCAGGAAACATAGCCACTATGACTACCAGGGCACAGAGCAAGAGAGAACCATTATTGGGGGAAGTATTTCCTTTTGAAGAAGAGGTATTGGGAAGTCCTGGCAAATCCAGATTGTCTAAGATGGCCAGAAGAAAAAAGTAAAGGAAGTGGGTTAAAGAAAAATATGGTCTAACACAGGACAAACAACTGCTATATGTGAAAGCTGATATGTGTATCCAACAGAAGAATGACAAAACCTTAATTCCTTTTTTTCAACAGGTGGGACAGGAGGTTAGACAAGGGGCCCTGGAGTTTCAAATGATAATTTATTGTATAGGGTTTGTACAAAACCAGATACTCAAGAACAAGTGGAACAACTAACAGTACCCCTTTGCTATCGCCAAGACATATTAGCCTTAGGCCACGCTATACCCTGGGCAGGACACATAGGGAGCGACAAAACTGCTAGTAGGATATTACAAAGGTTTTTTTGGCCAGGGATCCATAGTGATATCGCCAAATATTGTCAAGAATGCCCAGAGCATCAATTAACTGCCCAAAGGACCAAGAAGGACACTGTTCCATTAATACCCTTACCCTTGGTAACAACCCCCTTTGAGAGGGTCAGTATGGATATAGTGGGTCCCTTGAACAAAAGTAGTAAAGGGAATAGATTTATATTGGTGGTGTGTGATTATGCCACCAAATACCCTGAAGCTATTCCTATGAGATCTGTGACCACTCCCCGGATAGGTGAAGAACTAGTGAAGTTATTCAGCAGAGTAGGGAATCCAAAAGCGATTTTAACACAGAGCTTCTAAAGGAACTGTACCGTTTGTTGGGAATAGTAGCTGTACGTACAACACCTTATCATCCTCAGACCGATGGCCTGGTGGAAAAATTCAATCCAACCCTGAATCGTAGGCTGAAGAAATTTGTACATGATGAAGGGCGAGATTGGGATATGTACCTACCCTTTCTTCTGTTCGCATACCATGAGGTACCACAGGCCTTCACTGGTTACTCCCCTTTTTCCCTACTGTTTGGTAGGACCCCTAAAGGTTTGTTAGATGTGGTCAAGGAGTGCTGGGAAGAAGGGAAGGATTTAAGATCTCCAGGGATAGATCAGTACGTGAGGCAGTTAAGGAGGAGATTGATCACTTACACTGCAAAAACTCATGAAGCAGGGAAAGAAACACAAGAACATTAGTAGGATAAGTATGATAAAGGGTCATCCGGTACAAAATCATTTCAGCCAGGTGACCAGGTATTACTACTATTGCCCACCTCCACTCACAAACTGTTGATGAAGTGGCAGGGCCCCTACAAAGTGGTACACTACCCTCACATCTTGGTATACCCAATGCTGCACTTTTCACCCTCTTGCCACCCTTCCTACATTCCTTCTCTCCCCCACCCTCTTCCCTCTCCCTATGACTCTGGCACTTCTTATTCTGTTGCCTATCTTCTCTGACAAATGCCACTGGCTGCCTTGTTATAATGCTACCCTTGAACTGTATTAATCTGCACTCTGTTTGCAATGTCCACATTGTTGTAATGCCTGTCTTGATGTTCCCCATAATTTGTATTTCTCTGACGTGGAACCTTTGTAAAAGAGCCATGGCTCAAAGGCATTTGTAATCCTAGACTTGATAAATAAACACTAAACAGGTCCAGTAACCTATGAAGTGGAGACACCTGAAAAAAGGCCAGTTAAAATGTCTACCATATATGTATGTATATGTATATATATGTATATATAATAACTGAAGCTGATCTCGCTTGCTCTAGATGAAATCCTTGAACCCCTGACAAAGATCTTCAACCTCTCCCTAAGACTAGGGCAATTTCCCTCACTTTGGAAGTTGGCCATTATCACACCAGTACATAAAAGCGGAGATAGGGCCCTACACACCAACTACAGGCCCATCTCACTCCTCCCACCCTTATCTAAAGCCCTGGAACGAATTGTCTCAGACCAATTAGTCGAATTCCTAGACAAGTATGAAGTTCAATGCCCAGAGCAGCATGGCTTCAGAAAAGGGCATAGTACCACCACGGCACTGTTGGAATTTACAAGTTTCATTCATGCCACGCTTGACCAAGGGAACTGTGTGGGGGCAGTATTTATTGACCTAACGAAGGCATCGGACACTGTAAATCAGCCACCCCTACTCAGGCAACTGTCTAATATCGGGCTCTCCAATGACGTACTGCAATGGTTCGCTAGCTACCTCAGGGGCAGGGTCCAATGCGTTAGGATTGCTGGTGTCACCTCAGATGGAAAGCCAGTCCTCTCTGGAGTCCCGCAGGGGTCAATACTGGGACCCCTAATCTTTTCCCTTTTTCTGAACCACCCCCCTAGCATCTGCCACCAAAAAGTACTACTCTACGTGGATGATGCAGTCCTGTTCACAAGCCACTATGATGCCAAACTCCAGGAATACCAGCTGCAGCTAGATTTTAAGCATGCTGAAGATTGGCTGAGCACACGTAAACTCGTCCTGAACCACAGCAAAACTAAAGTCATGATATTCTGTCATGCACGGAGCAAGTTCATATCTCTGCCCCTTTCCATCAAGAACCACTCGGGGACTTCACTCAAACATGTCTCTGAGTTTAAGTACCTTGGTATCACTTTGGACAGTACCCTCTCCCATGCTCAGCACATTGACAATGTAGCAAAGGCTGCCAACATACGGGCTGGTATGCTCCACAAGCACTGTATGACTACAGATGCCCTAAGATTGGCTATCTACAGCTCTGTCACTTCCGTCATTGACTACGGTCTTGCCATCTTTGGGTCTGCCTCTACAACTGCCCTACACAGGATCTCAGTGTAGCTCAACAAAGCCTGCAGACTTCTAACAGGTACTGCCCACCTAACACACACCTGTGACCTGTACGCCCAGGCTGGCTGGTTTCCTCTACACAGTCGAATACAATACCAGACCTGCCTGTTAACTAAAAAGGTACTCCTTGGGCTCATGCCTCCAGGGGTTGAAAAGCTCCTCACCACCCATAACAGTACCCAGCATACACGCAGTACCCAACACCAAATCTTCCAGGTTCCCAGGTGCAGGACAACAATGGGCCAGGGGGCATTTATGCACAGGGCTCCTCAGTGGTACAACACCCTCAACAAAGAAGCACTTTCTACTGCTTTGCTTGGACCCTTCAAAAGGAATCTCCGACTCTACCTCACCTCAACCACGAAATGTGACTGCTCCTCCTAATGGGACTGGCTCTCTGTCCACCTGGCCGTTTCTGACCTGTGATCTGTAACCTTTAATAGCTAACCACCTGCACCGTGGCACCTGCTGTTCCAGCCCCACCCAGGCCCCCTCCCCACCTTTCACACCCCCCACTACACCACTCCTGCCCTTCCCCCATCTTTCACACCCCCTCCCTCTGCTACTGCACCTTCCAGACATCTGCCCCTTTATCTCTAACTCTGCCTGCACTACTTCTACCCACCCATCACTCCGACAGAGGCCCCTCAGCCTTCCCACCTCTTCCGTTCCCCTCCTACCCTGCTCAACCAACTGTCCTTCCTGATCAGTTTTCTTTTACTCAGAGACATAATTTAAGCTGCCCTCTGCATTATCCCTATACTTATGACTGTAAAATGTGCTAAGACTGTAAATCATTGTCTACCTTTGTATCTATGTTACCCTCCATCCTCTGACATGAAACCTTTGAAAATGAGCTGTTCTTGCTCAAAGGTATTTGTAATCCTAGAGTTTAATAAAGTAAAATAAATAAAATAAAATATATGTTAAGCAGGGGATATTGTGCAACAGGGAGGAAGACGAGGAGGGTAAGGCCGAAGCCTTATGGATTCATCTACAGCACTCATCGGGTAGGAAGGCGAGGTTAGGGGTGGTGTATAGGCCACCCTCCCAAACCAGGGAAATGGACAGGTAACTGAGAACAAATTAGGTGACTTAGCAGTGGGGGGGTCACGTGATGGCGGTCTTAGAAGTGGCAGCTTACCTCCGCAGCTCCACTCCCTTCCCACAAACAATCTCTTACAAAACTCACTACTGAGCCAGATTATTTCAGTAAAAGGGCTGATTACCTGTCAGAACTGCTCCGGGAGTCGGTCTGACCGGGAAACATGGAAGTATACATGAGGAAGGCTACTCCACGACATTCGCCGCCTCCTTCCCCAGAAAAAGATAAGGCCGCAAAATACTCCAAACAACAGGCCACAAGCTCGGCAAAACCTCCTGCTGCACAACCTGCATTATCAGAGGACAGTAAGTCATCTCTACTATGTTGGCAGATTTGCAGCAGATTAAATCCTCGGTTGCTTCTCTTACAACTCATGTTGGAGATTCGGAAGCCAGGATTGCCTCTTTGGAGAACAAGCAGGGGAGAACCAAACAAGAAGCTGTGGCTACAAATCGAAGACCGAAAAAACTATAAGACAAATTAGAGGACTTGGAGGCGCGCAGTACGAGCAATAACCTCCTAATCATTGGAGTCCTGGAAAAAGAGGAAGGCAATGCGCCCATACAGTTCCTCCAAAGGTTTTGTGAAAAAATTGCAGGGCCCTCTCCGAATGGAACAGCCTACATTATTGAGCGAGTCCATTGCACCCTATGCCCCCCACCACTGTCTGGCTCCCCACCCAGGCCTCTCATTTTCAAATTACTTAACTTCTTGGACAAACAACATATCCTGGCAAAAGTTAAGGAACTCCAAGAAATTCAATGGAAAGGCAGGCAAATTCAAATTACATAGGATCTCCCGCACTCTGTATGAATCAAGCAGCAGGCGCTACACCCGATCGTCACAAAATTAATAGCTGCTGGAAAGCCTTTCCACGTTAAGTATCCAGGTATCCTGCCATTCTACAAGTTAAGCACAAAGAACAGTGGCTAGCATTTGAGACTGCTGAACAAGCTAAGTCGAAGCTTAAATCCTTGTTCCCAGATTTGTTCAAATGAAGCGGACTTGACTGTCTCATCTTTGTGGATGTGCTATGATAGTCGACTAACTGGTTGGCATGGAGTGCTCAATAAGACCAATTGGGAATTATCCTTGTCTTACTTTATCGCATTTGTAAATGGCATCCCGACCGATGGTGATGGAAGCCCAATGTAGCGAGCTTTGTGGGCATTCAGGTATTTTTCAGTTGCTGGGTTTGTAATATTTTGAGAGCCTTTGAATTAGAGAAGCTATCTAATGGAGAACAATGGCCCTTGAGATCAGACTCTTGTTTGTCCCTGTAATGAGGCAGTTGGAGTGCGCTTCCCTGAAGCCCCGTGTTTTTGTTTGGAAACCTAAAACCAGAGTTCGATTGACTGATTGTAATCCTGGACCTTTATGTCACCCATTTTAAAAAGGACGCATGATTCTCCCTCAATAGGTTTGTCCATTTGGGGAGTTGTAAACCAAAGACGTATTTCTCTAGCTACTGGACTGTGCACCCTTTATCTAGTTGATTTACTATTAAAGTGACATTTAAATTTTCTGTTATTTGTAACGTATCTCTGCCCCAAATCCGCGGGTGTTATGGACTCGGTGAACTGAAAGGTGGCCCTACATACTAGGTCATAGTCAATTTTTTGCACGGAGAGGGGCCCAGCACGCAGTAGATTTGGAACTGTCTAATAACTGTTGTCAAGTAGAGTATGACCCTAATGGGTTCAACACCTCTTTACATATGGCGATCTGTCTTAAGTGTCTGCAGGAGGGAGGGAGGAGGAGGGGGCTGTGGTGGATTTGCTGACTTTCCTCAGATCTGCGTTGCAATATCACCTGACAGTGAGTGAATGGTGGTGCAGTTGTTTAGAACTGGGCGTGTTTTTGCTGTTAGTTGGGGATATATGTATTATTCGTTGTGATGTTGTGGAGAGGGAATGGGATGTTGATACGAGGGAAGCATTCGCAGAGGGACTGTTTAACATTTGTGGGGACTCAAGGGGGGGATACCAAGTGTCGTAATAGCAAATACACATAAGTGTTTAAGGACATATTGCAAGAGAAGCACGATTTTCTCACATATGTTTTCTGAGATCACCACTAGAGACAAAACATGGGGGGTCCATATATCTGTGTAAGTTGGAATGTGAAAGGAGCTCAAGATAGGTGTAAGTGGCAGATGATACTTAAGCACCTGCTCCACCTTAAGACAGGGGTTGCCTGTTTACAAGAAATGCACATTAGGAGAGAGGATACTCCCTAACTGCGCAGAGGCTGGGTGGGGCTGGAGTTGCCATCCTAATAGCAAAGACAGCTCCCTTTAAGTTAGTGGAAGAAATATGGGATCCTGAAGGTCGGTACATCCTGGTTCATGGTTTGCTAGTCGCACAACCAGTCCTGTTGGGAGCAATTTATGGTCCCAACAGGGATTCACACCTTTTTTTCACACATCTTCCGAAATTGATTGCCACAGAGTCTGCTAAATTAACAATATTAAGGGGGGACTGGAATATTACTCCTCAGTTAAATATGGACAGATCAGAGCTTAGGTGGTGTGGTTTAACTCCAGCCCAAAGGGCTCTGAAAGAACTCATGGATGGTGCTGGTTTACTTGATGTATGGAGGATATTAATCCCCTCTGAAAGGCAATACACTTTTTTCCCTCCCCCATCACTCCTATTACGGTATAGATTATTTTTTGATAAGGGCCTTTGCTCTCCCAGGTATACTGGACACTGCCATCCATGCCAGAGTGATACAAGATCATTCCCCTGTAGGTATCACTTACCTACTAGGGCCAGGGATCAAAAGGGATTCTATGTGGCGTCTGAATACTCAGTTGTTACAGAGACCAACCTCTCAAACACATTACTGATTTCATTGCTTTTTTCCCTGGAGACTAATAAAGGGACAGTCGACAACAAGGATTTTGTGTGGGCTGCTCTTAAATGTTCCCTATGGGGTGAATGTATCCGGCTAACTGCTACAAAGGTATGTCAATACAAGTCTCAAGTGCATACACTGCAGGGTTCAATTCGGACGTTAGAGCAGGCTCTGAGTAACCAAGCCAGTGATGAAGAGTGGGCTAAGTTATATAAATTACAAGCCCAATGCGTGGATTTACTGGCACAGGGGGCTGAGTTGTCACTACGATGTACTAAACTTAAGTACCTTGAATCTGGGGAGCGAGCAGGTAAGCTACTAGCAATCCAAATACAACAGGCAGAAACCTCCCAGTATATCCCAGGTCTCTGTTTTTCCCAAGATGGTCTGGTCAGTACTGATCCAGTACTGATTCATGGGCAGACTAGGTGGGCCATAGGCCCTTATCTGCCGACACTGTCTATGTATCTATGTATCTATGTATCCTAGGGAGATGGCCACTGGTCTTGGAATATTTTTCCAAAAGCTTTACTCGAAGGATTCCAATATATCCCCATCTCAGGAAGATATAGCTCAATACCTTGATGCGGTCAATCTTCCCAAGGTATCAGCCGCAGAGGTAATCTCCTTGGGGGAACATATTACCTCCAGAGAGATACAGCTGACTATAAAACAGTTGCCCCCAGATAAATCCCCTGGCCCGGATGGACTACCTAATAATTTGTATAAATCTTGCCAAGCAATATTAGTACCAGTCCTGGAAGAGGTCTATAATTATTGATATGACACTGGCTTCTCGGAACAAAATTTTCTAGAAGCATTGATCACTCTCATTCCAAAACCTGGTAAGAACCCCTTGTATCCTGAAAATTACCGCCCCATCTCTTTGCTTAATTCAGACCTTAAAATTCTGGTAAAGATTTTGGACAATAGGCTTTCTCCCATTATGGGAGAGCTCATTAGTAATGAGCAAGTGGAGTTTATAGCCGGGAGGTCCTCAGGAGACCATATGCGGAAGTTGTTACACCTTATCTCGGCGTCCAGGGATTCAGAAGCACCAGCGGCTTTAGTTTCCCTGGATGCCGAGAAAGCCTTTGACCGGGTCTCCTGGGAATTCCTTTTTGCAACTCTAACCTGCTTTGGCCTGCCTGATGGATACCTTAAATGGATCCGATTACTGTACACCTCTCCAACAGCCAGGGTCTGGTGCAATGGCATCTTCTCCAGTCCATTTCCACTTTGTTGTGGCACCAGACAGGGATGTCCATTGTCACCTCTCTTATTTAATTTTTATCTGGAACCCATGATTCATCGGTTGTTGGTTTCAAAAGACATCAAAGGAATTAGAATCAGGGAGAAGAGATATGTGCTATCCGCCTATGCAGACAATTTACTTCTACATATAGAAGAGACACAAGTTACCATCCGCAGTGTCTTAACAGAAATTGAGGCTTTCTCTAAAATATATTAAAAATTGAACTGTTCCAAAACTAAAGTCTTCCCATTGAATAATAGGTTCACTCAAGCTCAAATTGCATCCTATAATCTGTCTTGGGAAACTAAATCCCTTACGTATCTAGGTATCAGGGTGACATGAGATATTATTTATTTATTTATTTAGCTTTTGTTGACCGGGTAAGTGCACTAGACAAATCCTGCCTATTTTCAGGCACGACCCGGGGGAGGGGGATACAGATGAATGCCAACTGACCTTGAACCAGATTAAGCTGTTGGTGGCATTTTTAGTGAATGAGGGAAATTTGGCCAGGACACCGGGGAAATTCCCCTACTCTTTTCGATAAGTGCCATGGGATCTTTAACATCCACCTGAACTATCACCAATCCAGGCAGATGGGACCTCGGTTTAACGTCTCATCCAAAAGACGGCACCTCAGAAATGCAGCACCCCTCTCATGCTGCATTACAGTGTCAGTACTGGGATATTAACCCAAGTGCCAGATGTGGGAACTGAACCCACAGCCCTCTGATCTCCCAGCCTCAGAGGCGAGTGTGCTACCTACTGAGCCACTGACACTGAGATAATATCACTAGTTACAGAGAACCTACCCGACCTAATGAAAACACTGAAAGCAGACATGGATAGGTTGGGGGTGCTCCCCCTTTCTTTGTGGGAACGAATTAGCATTATTAAGATGAACGTGCTTCCTCATCACTTGTATCCCTTGGGCATGTTAGGGTGTTTTCTCCCCAAGGTCTGGTTTACTAGGATGCAAAAAGTCCTAAATGCCTTTATATGGAAGGGAAAGGGGTGAGGAGAGCCCAAACTTACAGCCCCAAAATACAGGGCGGACTGGCAACCCCTTCCCTCTTTATATACTACTGTGCCCAGCATATCAGTAAACTTGCTTTCTGGACACAAAGTGCCTTTCCCTTAAACCTAAGGGGGTATATCCCTTTGTGGGTGGGCTTGGAGAAATATTTGAAGTCTAAATGTTCTTGCTCAATGATCGCTCTCCTATAAGTTACCCCTTCATACATCCCAAAACCACTAAGGAACATGCCAATAGGGTGGTCCCTTAGAGCACTTCATCACACACAAAATCATCTTTCACTGAACTGGCATAAGACGCTTGTATAGCTTATTATAGGCAATCCCCACTTTAGAATTGATAATGAACCTATACCGCCTTTGTTTTGGGCCCCGCTACAGACCTGCAAGCTTACAGACTTTTTTAGGCAAGGGGAATTGATTTCCTTTTCTCACTTCTAAACTTTTCACAAGGTACCAGATTGGCACAAGTTCAAATTTATACAGATCAGGGGGGCGATTTCTTCCTTTATAGGAAACACACCCTAGCCAGTCTCAACTGATTCAGACCTCCAGACAATATTACAAGTAGTAAACCAACTTCACTCTGTTTCAATGGTGTATAAGAAGCTACAAACATTAGATCCACATCTGCCCACAGGTATTCGTTACTATTGGACTCAGGAATTAACTCTTCCTGAAGAATCAGACACCTGGAAGAAGCTCTGGCAAACCAACTATAGATTTGTAAAGCAGGACAGGTTTCGCTTAGTCCAGTTTAACATCCTGCACAATTTATATTATACACCTGTAAAACTATTTAGAATTAGTAAATTCCCTTCTGCTAACTGTACGAGGTGTGGCGAGACAGAAGGAACATTGTTCCACATGTTGTGGAATTGCCCAAAGTCCAAACACTTTGGCAGGCCATTAAGGGCGCACTGGACCCACTCTTGGGATTAGACACTCTGTTTATTCCAGAGGCCTGCTTATTATACCTCTTCCCCCAGGAAACCTCTAAAATCAGAAGAGCACATCTTGCACTAGTGGCGGCAACTGCTAAGTTAATTATTATGAGGCACTGGAAAGATGATTACCTACCCCAGTTATGGAATGGTATAGGGAGATACTTTTGGCGCTCTAGCTAGAAAAGCATATTGCCTCCATGCTTAATAGATCCCAAGCCTTTCAGAAAACGTGGGGCCCACTAGATACACTGCTAGCTGTATGGAAACCCTAGCCCATGTTTTATATTTTCCTTATCTGGTAGATAGCCTTATAGGTGATTTCTATTAATTGACACTTGGATGGGGGTGGGGGGTGGAATGGGAAGAGGGAAGTAGGGTGGAATGTTTGTTCTTTTGTAATAATTCTTGCTGTAAGTGTCATTATAAAATGCAGTCTTACTAATGTCTGTTATGATAATTGTACCTTCCTTTGACTGCTTGAAACTGCAATAAAGTATATTTGATTAAAATAGGAGGCTTAGCGGTAAAGGCAACACAGTGGTGGTCAGGGACTTCCATTTGCCGGGGGTGGACTGGAACACCCCACCCACATCAAGTGCCAGGGAACAGGTCCTCCTGGAGGCCTTCCAGGACAGATTCCTCACAGAAAGTGACTGAGCCAATCAGGGAAAGGAACATTCTAAACCTGGTACTTACGGATGGAGAGCTAGTCCAAGACACTGAGGTTGAGGACACCATAGTGAGTAGTGATCACTGCATGGTGTAGTTCTCCATCAACCTAGGACAGGATGTAGCCATCACAAAAAAACAAGAGTGGTGGATTTTAAGAGGACAGACTTTGGTAGGATGGAAGTCATTTTGAAGGGGCACCTAGACAACATCAGCCCGGACATGAATGCAGAGCAGGAATGGAACATTATAAAGAGCGGTCTGACACAGGCCACTCGCTCTTGCACCAAGTGCCAAAGCAAGAAGGCCAGGAACAAGAGACCTAGCTGGGTGAATGGAGAGGTAGTGGAAAAGGTAAGGGGGAAAAAAAAAGAGAGTGGCCTTTAGAAAGTATAAGAGACCTGCCAGGATGAAGACAGAGAGGAGTATGTGAAGAAATCCAGGGAGGTTAGCAAAGCAGTGAGGGCAGCCAATGCTTCAAAAGAACTGAGGCTGGTGTAGGGAAGGGGAAAAGGATTTCTTTAAGTATATAGGAGACATAAGGAATTGCAAGGACCAGATTGTAAAGATTAGGAAGAAGGAAAGGTGGGTAGAGCAGGGGGCACAGTAGGCAGAAGTACTACATTAGTACTTCTGCTTACTGTTTACCAGAAAGAGGGATGGGTCAATACCACAGGGGAACGGTTGAGATTAGACGTGGAGATCCCAATCGAAAGAGTGTTGGAGGGCCTAAGGTCCCTAAGGGTGGATAAGGCACCTGGTCCAGACGGAGTGTATCCTAGGGTACTCGGGGAGCTGGCAGGGTCCTGGCGGGACCACTGGCAGATTTGTTCAACACTTCCCTGAACACTGGACTCATACCCAGGGATTGAACATTGGCGCATGTGGTGCTGATCCATAAGAGTTGGCCCATAGATGAAGCCGGGAACTACAGACCAGGGAGCCTTACAGCCATTGTGGGAAAGCTAAAGAAAGGCTGGCGAGTTTCCTGGAGGAGAATGACTTACAGGATGACAGGCAGCATGTGTTTGTGTCTGGGAGATCATGTCAGACCAATCTCAATGACTTTTCCTTTTTTTTTTTTTACTGGGTGTCGAGGTCACGGGATAGGAGACATGAGGTGGATGTTCTTTACTTGGACTTCAGTAAGGCGTTTGACTCGTGCCCCATGGAAGGCAGACCAGCAAGTTAAATTGCCTGATAGCAGGGTGGAAGCTGGCTGGGTGGATCAAGAGCTGACTGCAGGGCAGGCAACAAAGGGTGGTAGTTGAGGGAGCGCTCTCAGCATCGAGGGCAGTAACCAGCGGGGTCACACAGGAGTTGGTGCTAGGAGCGGTACTATTTAACATATTCATAACAGACATATCAGACTGAATATGGAGCAGGATCAACCTCTGTAGACGACACTAAGATCTGTGTGGAGGTGGAGAGTGAGAAAGGGAGTGAGACACCACAAGAGGATCTGGCAATACTGAAGTGCTGGTCAGCCACATGGCAGCTGGGGTTCAATGTCAAGAAATACAAGGTCTTGCACTTGGAGGCAGAAAACCCAAAGAACAGCTACTGGTTGGGGGGCATGCAGTTGGCTACCTCGTCGGATAAGGAGAAAGATCTGGGAGTGGTGGTGACGGGGGACATGAAACACTCAGCACAGTGCAGAAAGGCAGCTGCAAAGGTGAACCAAATGCTGGGATGCATCACCAGGGGAATCACCTCTTGGAGGGAGGAAGTCATTCTACCCCTGAACAGGTCCCTTGTTACACTGCACTTGGAAGTACTGTGTGCAGTTTTGGTGCCTCTATTTGAAAAGGGACATCAAACCTCTGGTGGAGGTCCAATGAAGGGTGACAACAATGACCTTGGGGATGGGGGACAAGACATATGAGGAGAGACTGAGGGAGCTCGACATGTACATCCTGAAAGATAGAAGGGAGAGAGGGAACATGATTGAGACATTCAAATACCTTAAGGGCAGAAAGAGAGTTACTGTAACTCAGAGGGCTTGTTTAAGTTAAAAGGGGGGAGGGACACAAGGGGACACAGCATGAAATTGGAAGGAGGAAGGTTCAAGGCACTATTTCATGGACAGGGTGGTAGCTGATTGAAATGCGCTGCCAGGAAAAGTGGTAGCACTGCAGACAGTGGGCCGCTTCAAGAGAGGGTCAAAATGTGGGAAGGGAGGGAGACGAGAAGTCAGAAGTGGAGGGCACTAAGTTAGAAGGGGGTGCATGGGATGTGGCAGCTGCAGTTTAATAGACAGCATGCTGGACACTCGAGCAGACTAGATAGACCAAATGGGCTGTATCTGCTGGCAATTTTGTATGTTCGCACTCCGGATGTGCAGAAATAATTTGAAACTATACGGAGAAATACCTTGAAGACCACTGGGACCTTCAGATTCCCTTTTCTCTTGTATAACAATTTTGCTGCTATTTCCAAGATTGTCCTTTTCGTGTAGTAAGCAATATACTAAATTTGTGGTTTCTGCTTTAGTAATTGTTTTTGTGCTTATAGTATCGTGATTTACAGTGTTCTTATATTTATATCACATTAGTGTTGAACTGCCACTTTAAGAAATATTTGTATTTAACTAGCACAATGGCAACTAGCAGATACACACTCTCTGACAAAGCCTCTGGGCAAAACTGGTTAGGCACAGTATCCCTTCATTTTACTGCTGCTGTTTTTTGGCAGTTTTTCAATGCTTGTCTGCGAGTACTTTTTTACACTTTATAAATAAATGTGTTTTGCGGCTTACACTGGTGCCAAGTCCTTTCATGTTTGCTGCTTATGGTTTTTGACTGGGTACAGCATTAGTTACTCTGTGGAGTGTCTTGACTGATCTGACCAGTCTTAAAATCAGTCTGAAAGTCTGTGCAGTGACCTACAATTCTGGCAAAACAACTCTCTTGGATCTAACAGGATTATAAATCCATGAATTCTATTCCACTCTAAACAATGAAATACAGCCAGTGAGTTTCCTTCTCTCTCGTGCTTGTGCAAGCTTGTTTGTTTAGTATCACAAGCAAAGTATATAACGTGGTCTGCAATTCAAAACCAAAAACATTCTTTTAGAAACGTCTCGCTTTACACCCTTACCATGTGTCTTCACTTTTTGACCAGGGACGGAAACAGAATGCTTGGCACACATTTCACAGCCACGTTCTTTCACCACGACACAGTGATATCCATTAGTGCACTCACATACTGCATTCCTTGTGGATCTACATCGCTTATTTACTTCTAGTCCCAACCCTGAAAAATAAAAATAAAATATTGCACAATTCTGCATATTCACAGAACAAGACAGGATAACAACAAATGGAAAGTACGTACCTACCATAATTCTGATCTTTCTGTGTATCTTCACCATTGGGTACTTGGCCGGAGGTCATGACCCCAGGGGAGCTTTTTTTTTTGGATGGGCAGAGTTGACGCACCATCGTCACTGCCCTCGGGGCCGACGCACTGTGTGGCATTCACGGGTTGGCCATTAGGTGTTGTCGACTCTGACCTCCCACCGGTTCTGAGTTGCCGTAGAGGTGAGAAAAAGGGTTGTGAGGGTGGGACACGGAAGTCCAAGGGACGGACAAAGGAAAAGATATATAAATCAAAAGGAGAAATAAACAACTGAGAAGACAGAACAAGTTTGAAGACTAAGGGGATTGGGTAGGGGCCCCAATCTCTGGAAGCAGAAAAGGAGGAGGGAGGGTGGGTTAAGGATTTTAGAAATACGGATGAGAGTGGGGGGGGGGGGGAGACAGGAGAAACACACCCTGTAACTTTGACCTGTCTCCAGTTTGCATAGGAACTGCGAAGGAGTAGCCAAGAGGCTAACTGCCAGAATTCAAGACACAGAATCACTGGCAACAACTCCCACAAGGCAGAATCGGCTATTCTGGAAGAAAAGACAGGATACAGGTATATCTTCCCCCCTCTCAAAAGGAGATTTTGGTGTAAGAAACCTAGTTTCTTAAATGAATTGAGGCTTTGTTCATAGGGCATGGAAATCAAAGGACTGACAGAGAGAAGGGGAGAAGAAAGAAAGGAGGGCAATTGCCAACCCCCGCCCCACAGGGGTGGAGTCGAAGCACTGAAGAAGGAGTGCCCCCTCATCCTGACCACTCTGCCCCTAAAGAAAATGATCCCCCTATGTGCACCAGTTTACCCCACTCCTGACTAACAGAAAGGAGGTGGGTGAGGATGGGCACAGAGAGGAAGGGGGACCCAGAGATTAAGGCCCCAGGGGGATGGATGCTGGGATTATGATAAATGGTGAAGATACACAAAAAGATCATTAATTCCGGTAGGTACGTAATTTCTATATCTTATCTGTGTCGATCTTCACCATTCATCACTGCTGAGTGATGCGAGCCCCGAGGGGTTTTAACCCTAAGGGGACTGACTCCTTAGCTCTCAGTGGGTGACACACTAAGAGGGAGAACCTTCACGGGTCTGGAGAGGCCCGAGAGTGGGGAGAGTGAGACGAGGACCCCCCCGGAGGGGGTAGGAAGTTGCAGACGCGGTCTCACCCTACAGGAGAAAAGATAGGTTGTTTGGTGAGCGGAGTTAATCACCCTACGCCAGGCCAAGGGTGACAACTGGGAGAGACACAGCCAAGCCATCCGCCTAGTGCAGATCGCTGTCCCTACGACCCTGGCAGCTACCTCACTGGCATCATACGATGCCCTTGCTTGGTGCCTTGCTAGCTCCAGGCCACATGCAGAGAGTGCAATGGCTTGTCTGGTTTCCTCCGTGTCAGGCATCGAAGCTAGGAGTTGACCTAGCCTGGACCACAAGAACCTGTCATAGGATACACAGTGGGTCTGATGTGCTGCAATAGAAAGCAGCAACCGTGCAGAGCAGAATATCCTCCTCCCCCAGAAGTCAAAATCCAAGGAATCTTGATCTGGGGGCCCATCGGGAGTATCCAATTGCATCAATCCTGAGCTAGGATGAGGCATGGAACCTGAAGACTCGAGTGGGGGGGGGGGCACAATACCGCTGGCAGAGATCCCTAGGGGCTGGGACTCTGGAAAAGGGTCTCTGCCAGGAACGCAACGACACCTCCCAAAAGGGAGCAGGCCGGGGGGGCACCACAAGGATTTCCGCACTGAAATCGCCTAGGAAGGTGCGTGTCGAGTGCTCTGGATTGTGCAGGTCCTCCAACATCCTCATGAGGAATCGCTGATACTCTGCAAGATCAGTAGCTGGAGAGATGTGGACAGACGGCTCCTCTCCCCCAGAAGAGGGGGATGAGGAGTTAGAGGACCTCAAGAGTTCAGAAGCTGGCTGCTCGGGGTTGGGGGGGTTGAAAAACCTGTCTGTCCATAGCCCTAACATGAACTGCACCCGGGAGAGAGGACAGCTAGAACCAAGAATACCTGGGCACGCAGGAGAATGCGTCAGAGGAGTGTGGGCAGAGCCAACAACAGGAATCGGCTGACCTCCACCTGGGTTAGGGAGCGCACCAGGAGTCCTAAGGTAAGAAGGAGCTCCAGAAAACTCTACAGCTGACAGGTGATCAGCCAAACTGGAACTGCCTAGGCTGCACCCTGAAGAATCACCCCTGTGAGGTGACCGGGGCAGTGAAAGTCCAAAAGGATGGTCCCTACCTCCAAAGAACGGGGCCCTCTCGAGGAAACCGAAAGGGAGGGGACGAAGATCTGCACTACGGCTTCTCCCAGAGCCTGGGTGGGCCCCGTGGAAAAAGGCCACCACAGGAACCCCATACCCCATACCCCTCGACTACTCGGAAACTGAGAGTGTCCTCCTCCTCCTCCTCGAGAGAGACAGAGTCAGCCTAGGCAGCTGGCAGCCCTGGTTGACCCCCGAAGAGCTATCCAGGGAGCAGCACCTTCCCCTCCCATGGGTGCTCCAACTGGCCCCAGTGTTGGGCGATCCTGGCACACCACATGAGGGGGTACCACCACTGAGGGGGTCAGAGAACCCTCCGAGACCAGGCTGCAGAGCAATGGTGGCCTGCGCCACTGTCTGCTGGTCAGCACTTCTGACCCTGGCCCCCCGAGAGTCACTATCTGCTCCTCAGAGGGGGGCTGGCCCTGGCCTGTTGAGAACACTAACAAGGTGTCCACGTGAGCAGCCGACTCCAAAGAGTCTGACTGCCTGTCTGACTCAGAGTCAGATTCCTCCTCTGAAGAGGTGGCGATCACAGTCCTGTGCCAAACAGGGCGTGAATGCCTGCTACAATCCCGACTGAAAAGGGCACCAGAACCAGAGACTGCACCATAGTCGGTGCCAACTTCCCCAACAGCACCGCAAATGGTGCCGGAAGAAGACACGGCTCCAACGATGGCAGCAGCCTCGGAGCCGGAGCCAGTCATGGTGCCATCCTGGCCCACGGCGCCACAAGCAGAGATGGTGCCGACAACGGTTCCAACCGAGCTCTTGGCACCACGAATGGTGCCGAGGTCGGAAACCCCCACGGTACTGACTCATTCGCAGCACTTAGAACAGAGACAGCCCCGACGACGGCCTTGACCACGCTCTCAGTGCCGTGGACGGTGCTAAGCTCTGAAACCCCACGGCACCATGTTGTCACTTGGAGCTGCGAGCAGCTCCAGAGCTGCACATGGCGCCGTGCTCAACCACTGCACCGTGGACGGCACCAGGGCGAGAGACTGTCAGGGACGGCACCATAGAGCCTCACATGGAGCCACTAGCACCATCGGCACTGTGAATAGAGCCGACAACAGCAACGGCGCCGAGCGACAGAACTGCGCCAATGATAGAGCCATCAGGAACCATGGCACTGAATGGCGCGAGGCCCAAAGACGGCACCAACCGGACCAGGCGTCAAGAGGCGGCCCGACCAGGCCTTCCGAACTGAGATACGACACCAGGGTAGCCTTCGCCCCCGAAGGGGCGATTGCCACGGTTGTGCCTCCCGCCTGTCCCCGGGGAAGGGGGGCAGACTGGGCCTCCTGCACTGTGGAAGGCGTCTCTGACACAGCTAGGCTACAAGAGGCAGAGGCCCCCTCCTCCTTGGTCCATACAGAACCGGGAGGAGACCCAGAGGAAAGGCCGAGAGAACGCGGCTTGGCCCAACGAGTGTGCGCCCATCCCCCGAAAGTCGGTGGAGCTCGCCCAACTTTCCACACGCATTGTTCGATGACACAACGGTCCATGGAGAAGCAGGCGCCGAACGAATCCATGTAGTGAAGCAGGCCAAGACACGCGAGGCAACGGTCATGCTGGTCGGTGATGGAGTATTTTCATCCGCATGGGCACCAAAGCATGGGGGGCCGTCCCGTCTTACAAGTTTTCTTGCCCCCCGACTGAGACATGACCTACGAGAAAAACACCACTAAAACAAGACCCGACGTCGCAAAATAAAATAAGGAACAGTCTTACCAGGCGACGTCAAGTAGAGCGAACAGAACCAACAGGATAACTCTGAGTCGACAGACTATGACACGGAGTGCAACGGTCGAAGGCTTCAACAGCAGAGGAAGACCTCTAGAAATCTTCCTCTCTGCTACACACGAGGTGACCTCGACGGCGGGAGACGAAGAACTGGCGGGAGGGCAGAGTCGACAACATCTAACGGCCAATCCGCGAGCACCACGCAGTGCATCAGCCTCTAGGGCGGTGCAGATGGTGCGTCGACTTCACCAATTCAAAAAAAAAAAAGCTCCCGCTGGGTCATGACCTCCAGCCAAGTACCCAAAGGTGATGAATGGTGAATACTGACACAGATAAGATCAGCAATATATTGGAAATACTAACAGACCCATTAACAAAGACAGCTGTGTGGTCACAACATAGTATGTGTGTCAAGTAGGTGTATTCTGACAATAAGTAACACTTGAGAGGACAAACAGAGTTTAAATACCCACTCTGTCACAAGAGAAGCACAAACAGCAAATCAACTCCCAGAGCACACGTGTAGCCACACTCATAAATCTGGCCTATTTTGTTCAGCCCCAACCACCTTTGTGGTTTGGCAATTCAGTCAAAGCTACTTCAGGTCCTTGCTATGAGATGTAACAGGCTACAAATAGGGTGGGTGACACCCCTCCAGCATCCCTAGTACACCCCAGTCAATTGTCCTACTCGCTTTCTCCAGTCAGTTTTTATTATTATTTTTTTTTTTAAAGACTGACAGCAACCTCAGCACAGTGTCAGTTTTTATATTTTATTGAAAAAAATGTCTAGGGGAGAGGGGAGTGACTACAGTCGGGGAGGTGGCAACCATGGGACTAGCCCTGGCTACACAGAATGGGCTAGAATGTTGTGTTTTGTTCTAAATTAACTGGCCAAAGTGATTTAAAAAGAGACCTAAAAGTTCAACTCAGCTGAACTGAATGTGTAAGTGCAGATTTTGACACACAAAGTATATTTGGAATCGGGTCATTCTTACAAATGACCTCACAGCAGTCACCCACTGCGAATAATACTAAGAAGACCCAAACACTCCCTCTGATCACCTGACAGCAGCCCCTTCCCCAACTGCAACCATGCCTGAAGGAAAAATGCCCCTGTGCAAGAGGGAGATCCTGCCACTCCGAGGAACAACCTTTTCTTAAATCTGT
This sequence comes from Neoceratodus forsteri, assembly GCA_016271365.2. NCBI lineage: Eukaryota > Metazoa > Chordata > Ceratodontiformes > Ceratodontidae > Neoceratodus > Neoceratodus forsteri. The sequence continues at coordinate 260,185,734 of CM057452.1, read as the reverse complement.
TGCAACAGTTCTTGTATTTCTTAGCCTAAGCTATCCTTTACAATTTCTAGTCCATAAGGTTGGCCACCTATAGGCACCCTTCCCCCTTTCTTGACTATGCTATAATGTTCTCTTTAATTTTCCTTTTCCCTCTCAGGTCCTCGTACAGGGAGGTTATTGTGGTGACCGAGCTGATGTAAAACAGGCTGTGTTCCTCACTGCTGGCTTTAGCATACAATAGCACTATGTCATAAAATACCTTGATGTATATGCCTTATGTGTATGAAACCTGTAAATGTTGAAAATACCACAGCAGTAGGTGTTTTTGATAAAGGTAAAAAGTTACTAGGGGACTGTATTATAAAAATTAAGTTACTAGGGTACAGATATCGGAAAAACCCTGTTGTGTTATTTAAATGCATGTAAATTGCAGATTGCCTAACAGGCCCTTTAGCACCATGCATTCCTGCTTTAAGCTGAACCAGCCTAAAATTTCATGGTGATGTTGCATATATATCCCATGATGCCTTGCATTATGTGGTATGTGTGATGTGTTTCTTTGAAACGTGGCTTTATTGCCAATGCCCTTTGGGGTAACCCCCTTGCTTCGGTGCGTTTGCACTGAGGTTCTCTGCCTTTAGTTTGTTTTGGGTTTTTTCTTTTTTTGAGCTCCCCATCACCCGAACACACAAGATCAACATAGGGAATTAAATCATTTTCACTAGAGAGACAGATCAGTGGGCCAGTAGGTGTTGACTAAGTGCCAAAGAAGGACATGCATAGACTGTTGCTGCAAACTGATGTATTCAAGAAAGGATATGCCATTTCTTAAACTTATCCCGTGTTTTAAATAAACATTGCACAGAGACTGTGTTTTGAACCTGAAGTTCTATGTCTAGTCCATCTGTTATCCCAGAACCCCTCCATAGACTAGGTGCAGAAGTGGGATAACTTACTGGAAATGTCTGGACTGGGCTAGGGGGACGTTTCCCAGCTGATATTGCCCAGATATCACACGTAGACCAATGCACCAGAAGTTGCTAGAGGAGAACCCAGAGAAAAAAGTCTGCGGAGTTCGGATCAGAACCATGGCCAACAGACTGGGACAGAAGCTGCTACCTGGACTGGACCTGGGAACTTGGGGGAAGGCCAACCATGAAGACAACGAAGAGAGGCAAGAGGACAAGGAAGAATTGCGGGAACTGCCTCCTCTTGAAGACGCTTCACCTAAAGACGTAGAGGAGTTGTTGAAATGGCTCTGCATAAAACAGTAGTTGGGAAGAGACAGACACACTGAGCAGAGAGATGGAGACACTGAGTGGAGAAGGCAAGATGCCAAATGGACGGACACCATGGGGGTCTTGCATGCCATCAAAGCAGGGCAAACAGAAAGAGCCAGTAGCCCAAAAAACATTAAACTGTCTAAACTATCGAACAGTGATGACACTGAAGCCTACCTCACACCATTTGAGATGATTACTTGAACATGTGCATGGCCAAGGGACTAGTGGGTTGTTCGACTGGCACCGCACCTGACAGGCAGTGCCCAGTTGGTTCACAGCCACATGGACTCCCGAGAGGCAGAGGATTATGACTGTGTGAAGGAGGAGATCCTCAGGCGCTATGACAAACACTGAAACCTATTGCCAGAGGTCTACGTTTCTTAAAATGCAGTCACTGGATTATCCCCCACCCCACCCCAAGAGACTTATGCCTGTCCCAAGGAGCCACGCAACAAACTGTTGCAGTCAGATAACAAGAGCAAGGACCAGCTTCTGGAGGTGGTAGTTATTGAACAGTTTATTAAACTTTTACCCCAGGATGTACAACTTTGGATTCAGGAGCATAAGCCTGATTCAGCGATAAAACCATCACGTTGCCGGCTCTGTGGCACCAAGTGAAAGGGCTCACTCAGTATGCTGGCAACCCAGGTTCACTCTCCGAGCCCAGGTACCAGGAGCACAGACTGGCAGGGAGGGGATGCATAAGCGTCCATTGGATGCTTTCTTCCGGGGAGGGGTGGGTGGGAACTGCCTGGGCACCTCTGGGTGGATTGGGGGTGCTTGAGGGATGTGATGCCCTGACATTCCCCTGCATGCTCCCTCCCAAGGACACTGATGCACACAAGGCCAAGAACTTGATGGGCAGGGCACAGAAAATGGCACCTCCGCCTACTGAATGAAGGCCGCCAGACCCTCGCCACCACAGAGCCCCAGACAGCCGGGATCAACTCCAGCAGCACCCAGGGCTAACCAGGAAGCCGGTAAAGAATATTCTCTCTGAAAGGAGAGCACCTGTCCAATGAAGGGACATGTCGGGTTACCTTGGGGGCCGCAGTATGGGGCAGGAGCAGGAAACAGGGGTTGCCTGGGACGAGTAGGTCCTGGGCAGCCCAAAGGAGAGGCTGGCTGAGGTGCAGGGTTGGCGCAAAAAAAAAAAAAAAAACACATCATGTTGGCAGAAGACTTCCTGGCAGCCCAATCACCCAGACCCAGAGGGTTCCAAGGGACATCAGTAGCTGCAACCACCAGCAATCCGGTAAGGAATCCTTTTACTAATAAACTATCAAATCCAGCCCCAGTGAAACAAGACTGAAGATCAGAGAGAGAGGGGGATACATTCCAGTAGCAGAGATTGTATGTCATGGGTGCCAAAAGAAGGGCCATTATGTAAGAAACTGTTCCAATATAAAGAGAGCGACGGCTCACCTAGCCTTAGTGAACTGGAGTCACTTTATGGCTACTGTATAGACTGGATAACAGCAGATGATGGGACTAATTGATTCAGGGAGCCGCCAGATTCTTGTGCGAGCAGATCTGGTGACTGGGAATAATAAACGGCTGGATACAGCAGTCATCTGTGAAACACAGAATTTGATGGCAGATAAGGACTGCTTGGCCCACCTAGTCTACCCATTTCCCTACCTAATGGATAAGCTGCCGATCCTAGTTAAACAGCTTACTTCTTCCTACTCCCCACTAGAATTGCCTTATGTCTGTCCCATGCATTCTTGAATTCTCTCACTGTCTTTGACTCCACAACCTCCTCAGGAAGGCTGTTCCATGAATCCACAACCCTCTCCATGAAAAAATACTTCCTCACATCACCTCAGCGCCATCCACCCTCTATCCTCAAATTGTGTCCCCTTATTCTTGCCCATCTCTTTTTCTGAAAGATGCTACCCTCTTGGACTTTGTTGATTCCCTTGAGGAACTTGAAAGTTTCTATCATGTAACCCCTCTCCCTCCTTTCCTCGAGGGTATACATATGAAGCTCTTTTAGTCTCTCTCTTCGTATGTCTTCTGGTGCACACCCTGCACCATTTTGGTTGCCCTCCGCTAGACACCCTGTCTATGTCCTTGCGGAGATGGGGTCTCCAGACCTACACACAGTACTCCAGATGGGGTCTCACCAAGGGATAACAACTTCCTGTTTTCTACTGGAGATGCCTCTCCTTATGCATCCCAGTACCCACCCCCCAGCCCTCCTTACTGCCTTCTCACATTACTGGCCCAGCTTTAGGTCATCTGATATAACTACCCCAGGTCCCTTTCCATTTTTGTTGTAATCAGTATCTCACCCCATTGTGTACTCTCCCCCTGAGTTTTTGTTTCCCAGGTGCATTACTTTGTACTTCTTTGCGCTGAATCTAAGCTGCCATACATTTGACAATTCCTCCAACCTTGCCAAGTCCCTTTTCATCTTTTCCACTCCACCTTGTGTATTGACCCTATTGCAGATCTTTGTGTCATCTGCAAAGAGACATACTTTTCCTTCCATTCCCTCCGTAATGTCACTTATAAAGACTTTGAAAAGGACTGAACCCTGCAGTACCCCACTAGTAATCCTTCTTTCATTGTGGACTCCATTTACTATTACCCTCTGCGTCCTGTTGTCCAGACAATGTTTTATCCAGGCTATCACCCTGGCACCCTCTTCCAGGCTGGCTAATTTGTTTATTAATCTTTTGTGTGGGACTGTGTCAATGCCTTGCTAAAGTCTAGGTAGGCCATGTCCACAGCCCCTCCCTAGTCTACTACTTTGGTCACCCAGTCAAAGAAATCGATTAGATTTGTCTGACATGACCTTCCCGCTGTGAATCCATACTGCCTTGGGTCCTATGCCCTGCTGGCCTATAGATACTCAATAATTCTTTCCTTCAGAAGTGATTCCATCCTTTTCTACCAACGAGGTTAAACTGGAGGCAGTATAGCATAGTGGTTTAAGGCTCTGACCTGCAAATTTGGAAACCTGGGTTTGAATCCCACAGCCCCCACTTGCACATACTGTGTGACCCTGAGCAAGTCACTTAACTTCCCTGTGCTCCCAGGTTGCACCTGTAAAAAAGGTTTCAGCTTAGTATGTCTCACCTGGTTAAACAATTGGGGAAGGGGGACTGACAGATCTATAGTTTCCTGCCCCTGTCTTGCTCCCACTTTCATGAAGAGGAATCACATCTGCCTTCCTCCAGTCCTCGGGTACCACACCATCTTCCCATGATTTGTTAAAAATGGTAGTTAGTGGTGTTACTAGTTCTCCTCTTAGTTCTTTTAGAACTCTGGGGTGAATCCCATCAGGCCCCATTACTTTGTCCACCTCAAGTTTTAGGAGTTCTTTTAGAACCCTTTCTTCTCTGAAAGGACCAATATCGACCCCCTTATCCAGAGTTCTTCTACTGACTGGATTAAGTACCTCCCCCTCCTCCTCTTTTGTGAAAACTGAGCAGAAGTATTCATTCAGTAGTCCTTCTTTTTCACTGTCCCTCTCTGCCCACCCACTCTTCTCTTTATTTAGCCTCAGTATCCCTCCCTTTGTCTTTCTTCACTCCCTAATGTGCCTATAAAAGGTTTTATTCCCCTTCTTAACCAAGCTATCTTTTCCTCAGTTTGGGCCTTTGCTATTCTGACTCCCTTCCCCACTTCTCTGAAACCTGACAGTGAGAAATGATTCTTATTGTTTATTAGTGATGTCATAGTCAGTGTGGTCTCAGTGCTGATGAAGTGGGAGGAACAGAACTTATTTTTTTTTCTCCAGAGTGCTGCTCCACACATCACCCCAGTACTGCCAGGTGGAAAATCTTCTAATTAGCAAACAGAAAAGAAAAAAATACTTGAGATAAAGGAAGTGATGGCTGACTACATCTGAAAATTACAATTAACTGCAAGCAGTTTCCAGGCAGTAAACTAGCTCGTTAATTCTTACAATTTGGTCCTTGCAGCTTCTTTTCTCCCTGATGTACCTAAAGAAGTCTTTCTCCCCTTTTTTTATGCCTTGTGCCAACCTGAGTTCCCTTGATGCCCTGGGTGCACTTACTTCCCTGGTCTCTTCATTTACTTCTTTCAGATACACCTCCCTATCCTCCTCTCTTCCCAATGTTCTGTACCTCATATATGCTGCCCTTTCCCTCCTTACCATAATGCCCCTTTGCTTATCCAACTGAGTTTCTTCCCCCTAGCCCTTTCAGTCTGGGCCCTGTTGCAGGTTTCGGTTGCCTCCACTAACCACGATCTAATCAGTTCCCACTTTTGCTGTGTGCCCATATTAGGCTGAATTTTATCCAGGAACCCCTGTACCACTTCCCTCATCCTCTTAAAGTTGGCATTCCTGAAATCCAGCACCCTTATGCCAGATGCCCCCCTCTCTTTAGCCATCTGTAACTGGAACCATGCTGTCTGGTGGTCACTCCCCCCATCCCCCACCGTGGTTCCTCAACTCTCGTGTCCCTCACCCATTCCCAGTTCGTCGGTATGAGAAAAATGAGGACGTCCGCCATCTCTTGGAGACCCCATACCTTGTTTTAACTATGTCTGCAGGAGCCACGCATGAAGGTGCAGGTACTCAAGATCTGGATATACCAGCTTGCCCTGGTCTTGGGACAGTACCTGCGAGCATATCGGCAGCAGAATCGGAGGTTCCAATGACAGCCACTAAAGTAGTGGGAACCAAATCTGACGTGGCCATAGTGGGGTGACTAGAATCATCTGAGACCCTTGGCCTGTAGCTTCAAAAGAATCCTTTGGATTAGAGGGAAGGGAGGAAAAGCATAAAGGAATCTCCCTGTCCAACAAAGGGACAACGCATCTGGCCAAAAAACACCAGGCGCGGGCTCTCGTGAGTAGAAACTTGGCAGTTTGCCGTTATGTGGAGACACAAAGAGGTCCAGCTCTGGAAGACCTCATGTGTCAAAGAGCTGGTCTGCTACTGACTGGAGTAGCTCCCACTCGTTCGTCTTGGACTGAGACCAACTTAGGCTGTCTGCCAAGGCATTTGGGAGGCCTGGAACATGCACTGCAGTCAGATTTATGTGGTGTGTTCCAGGGCCCAATACCAAACTCTCATCGCCTCCCTGCACAAGGGGTATGAATGCATTCCCCCTTGCTTGTTGATGTAGAAGACAACGGCCGTGTTGTCTGACTGAACAAGAAGAGAACCTGGCATTAGGTCCTCTTGAAAGGCCCGTAAGGCACTGAGGACTGCTCGCATCTCTAGGATGTTGATGTGGAGACTGCGCTCTTCTGGGGACCAAACGCCCTGTGTCTAGCTGTCCCCCAGGTGCACTCCCCAACCAAGGTCGGAGTCATCCGCTGTTAAGGTCCGGCTCAGAGGCTCCTGCCGAAAAGAGACTCCTTTTTCCAAGTTGTGAGGGTCTAGCCACCAGAGAAGGGTCCTCTTGGCTGGCTCCGAGATCTGGACCAGATGGTCTAGACCATTGGAGCTCTGGTCCCACTGCACCCTGAGCATCCATTGTGGGACCCTCATGTGAAGGGGAGCCAAGGGAGTTACAGGGATGGCCGCCGCCATATGCCCCAGAAGTCTGAGGAAAGTTCTGGCTTGGACTTGTGGGATTATTAAAGCTGATCGGGCTACCTCTCGCAGGCAATGTCCCCTTTCCTGTGGGAGGAAAGCCATGCCCTGGATCACGTCTGGGATCGCACCCATAAAGGAGAGTCTTTGGCTGGGCTGAGGGGATGATGTGGGAAGATTCAGGGTGATCCTCAGTTCTCGGAACAACATATAGGTGTCTCCGAGAGTGTGAAGGAGGCACATCCTCGATGAAGCTGCTAGGAGCCAGTCATCCAGGTAAGGGAAGACATAATGACCCTCACACCTTAGAGCCGCAGCTACCACTGCTAGGCATTTGGTGAAGACTTGAGGAGCAGAGGAGAGACCAAACGGTAGAACACAAAATTGATAATGCCTCCCCCAGAAGTGGAACCTCAAATACTTCCGGTGAGGAGAAAAGACCCCTATATACATATAAGCATCTTGCATGTCCAGGGAGTAGAGCCAGTCTCCTTAGTGCAGCAGAGGAATTAGGCCTGGAAGGGTTACCATCCTGAACCTTTTGTATTCTATGTAGTTGTTTAGAGAGTGGAGGTCCAGGATGGGCTGAAGATCGTGTGTCTTCTTTGGTACTAGAAAGAGGTGTGAATAGTACCCTTATCCCCGCTGTCCCCGAGGGACCAGCTCTTTTGCCCTCTTGTGCAAGAGGGCCTGAATGTCTCCTTCTATAAATGCTATGTGTAAAGGAGGATATCTTGAGGACCTGGGTGGAGTCTCGGGGAATTTGTGGGAACTCCAGTATATATTCCCTCTTTATGTTGTTTAGGACCCAGAGGTCCAAGGTGATTTGCTTCACCCCTCCAACTGGAGGGAGACATGACCCTCTACTGCCTCCCCTTGTGCCTCCTCCATGTGGGGGGGGGGGTCAGCAGGGAGTCACTGGGAGGCTCTAGGAGTTGGCAGAGAGGGCTGGGAGAATTCTGGGCCTCGAAAGGAAGTTCCCCCAGGTTATTAGGTTATGGCCTTCCTTTTAAAGCCTCCTCTCTGCGATGTCTGATTACCACAGACAAGTTGTCCTGAAGACTTCCAAAAAGGCTATTTGTGAAAGCGCTTTTGATCCCCTTTGTATAGCTGTCAGATGGATCAAATTTATTTCCCGGACTCTTGGAGACGAGAAATTAGCTTCTCAGTCTCCTCCCTGAACAAAACAGAACCTTGGAAGGGAAGGTCCTTTATTCCGGAATGCAGATCCTGTAAGAATCCGGAGACTTTTAACCAGGCGTGGCACCGCAGACAGACACCAGAAGCTACCACCCTTGATGCCGTGTCTGCAGTGTCATACAAGGCACGCAGAATGAGAGTATCTACATCCGAGCCCAATTTTAGAATTTCCAGAAGCTCTGTCTTCTGGGCAGAGTCTGGCAAGAAACATAGAAATACAGACATAGAAACACAGACTTTTACGGCAGAGAAAGACCACTTGGCCCACCTAGTCTGCCCATTTCCCTACCTACTGGATAAGCTGCAGATCCTAGTTAACCAACAGCCTATTTCTTCCTACCACCCACAAGAATTGCCTTATGTCTGTCCCATGCATTCTTGAATTCTCACACAGTTTCAGACCCCACAACCTCCTCAGGAAGGCGGTTCTATGCGTCCACCACCCTCTCTGTGAAAAAATACTTTCTCACATTGCTCCTAAGCTGTCCCCCCTCTATCTTCAAATTATGTCCCCTTGTTCTTGCACATCTCTTTCTGAAAGATGCTACCCTCTTGAACTTTGTTGATTCCACTGAGGTACTTAAAAGTTTCAATCATGTCCCCCTTCCCCTCCTTTCCTCAAGGGTATACATGTAAAGCTCCTTTAGTCTCTCCTCGTATGGCTTCTCTTGCAGACCCTGCACCATTTTAGTTGCCCTCCTCTGGACTGCCTCTATCCTGTCTATGTCCTTATGGAAATGTGGTCTCCAGAACTGGATGCAGTACTCCAGATAGGGTCTCACCAACTATCTGTACAGAGGGATAACAACTTCCTGTTTTCTGCTGCTGATGCCTCTCCCTATACATCCCAGTATCCCCCCAGCCCTCCCTACTGCATTCTCACATTGCTTGCTAACCTTAAAGTCATCTGATATGATTACCCCCAGGTCCTGTTCTATTTTGGTTGTTGTTACTACCCCCCTCCCATTTTGTACTCTTCCTCTGGGTTTCTGTTTCACATGTGCATTATTTAGCACTTTTTTGCACTGAATCCAAGCTGCCATACTTCTGACCATTCCTCCAACCTTGCCAAGTCCCTTCTCATCCTTTCCACTCCCCCTTCTGTATCAACCCTGTAGCAGATCTTTGTGTCATCTGCAAAGGGCATACTTTTTCTTCCAGTCCCTCTGCAATGTCACTTATAAAGACATTAAAAAAGACTGGACCCAGTACTGAACCCTGTAGTACCCCCCTAGTAACCCCCTTTTCTTCAGAGTGGATTCCATTTACTATTACCTTCTGTGTCCTGCTGTCCAGCCAATGTTTTACCCAGGCTACCACCCTGGGACCCACTCCCAGGCTGGCTAATTTGTTTATTAATCTTCTGTATGGGACTGCGTCAAATGCCTTGCTAAAGTCTAGGTAGGCCATGTCCACAGCCCTTCTCTGGTCTACTATTTTGGTCACCCAGTCAAAGAAATTGATTAGATTCATCTGACATGACCTTCCCACTGTGAATCCATGTTGCCTTGGGTCCTGTACCCCATTGGCCTCTAAGTACTCAACAATTCTTTCCTTCAGAAGTGATTCCATCATTTTCCCTACCACAGAGGTGAAACTGACAGGTCTATAGTTTCCTGCCTCTGTCTTGCTCCCACTTTTGTGAAGGGAAATCAACATCCACGCTCCTCCAGCCCTCAGGTACCACACCATCCTCCCATGATTTGTTAAAAAGGGTAGTCAGTGGTGTCACTAGTCCTCCCCTTAATTCTTTTAGAATTCTGGGGTGAATCCTGTCAGACCCCATTGCTCTGTCCACATTCAGTTTTTTCTTTCAGAGCCCTTTCTTCTGTGAAAGGACTGAGATCGACCCCCCACCATCCAGAGTGCTTCTATTAATTGGATTAGGTACCTCCCCCTCCTCCTCTTTTGTGGATACTGAGCAGAAGTAGTCGTTCAATATCTCTGCTTTTTCACTGTCCCTCTCTGCCCAGCCACCGTCCATTCTATTCAGCCTCACTACCCCTCCCTTTGTTTTTCTATGCTCCGTAATCCACCTATAAAAGGTTTTATCCCCCTTCTTAACAAAGCTGGCTATCTTTTCCTCAGTTTGGGCCTTTCTTATTCTGACTGCCTTCCCTGCTTCCTTCTGCCTTAACTGGTACAGTTCTCTGTCCTGCTCCTTCTGTGTTTCCTTATACTTCCTAAAAGCTATCCTTTGTCTCCTTAATCTTCCCCACCACCTCTTCTGAGAACCATAGTGGCTTTTTCTTTCATTTTGATTTGTTTTATTTGCTTCACACAAAGGCTTGTTTCCTCTGTGATGGTAGTTTTGATATTTCCCCATTGTTGCGCTACCCCTCCTTCTTGCCTGTTTGCTAATGCTTTTATAAGGCACACTCCCATTTTGACAAAGTCAGCCCTCCTGAAGTCCTGTACCATCACTTTTGTATGGCTTGACTCTGCAGCTGAGTCTATCGTGAACCACACTGGTTGGTGGTCAGTTGTTCCCAGATGGCTACCCACTTCTAGATCAGAGATCCTCTCACTGTCCCCATTTTGAAAGTACAAGGCCTAAGACTGCTCCCTCCTGAGTGGGTCCCAACACTAGCTTTCTGAGGCATGCCCCCTGGAGGGCATCAAGATTGGCCCTGCTCTTGGATGTGGCTGTAGCAAAGGTGCTCCATTTAACATCTGGCATATTCGGGTCCCACATCAACAATATCTTCCCTTTCTCTGTCGTTGTCTTCCTCTTTTCTCTTCTCCCATAAGGCATTTTGGTACTGGATCATATGTGTTAGGAAGTTTAGGGATCTCATGGAACAGGTGGATGCAGAATACACCTTCTTGCCCACCTGATCCAAATAACGGGACTCCTGATTGGGAGGCTGAGAAATAAGGTGCTTCAGCTGTCAAGACTTGTCATGAGCAGTTGCTATGACTGTTGAGTTGGCCTGAGGGTGTTCTGCCAAAAAGGGCGCCTCCGTCAGTGCTCTATACAGCCTATCCGATTTCTTCGGAGCAGCCACTGTTGTGGCTGGCTGCTTCCAGGTAATCCTTGTAAGGTCCTGGAAAGTATCTACCAAAGGAGGCACTACCAATGGATTATGCTCATTTTGCCTCACCTATTTCGCAAGCCTCCGGCATTCCGGATCCAGGTCTTCCGTCTCCCATCTATTGGAAGCCTGGATATGCCTCATGACGTCCATAAAAGCTGGATCATCAGGAGACGAACAGGGTGTATCCTTATCATCAGGAGAGCCTCCAACTCCGGGAAGGGAGCACTGGTCGCTGTCTGACCGATGATGGCTATAGGAAAGTCATCGGTTCGGGACTGATGATGAAGCGGAGACCAGCACCTATCTCTAGAGCAGTGTCAGCTAGGAGAGCGCCCACGCCAGGAAAGAGATCTGTGGCAGCTGCAGGACTTGCTCTTGGGCTGGGACTGGCGACAGCTCATGGACCGGGAGTGGTGCCAACAACGGTCCTTGGACCTGGACTGGGATCTGACCACCGATGGGGAGTTGGTGTTTGAAACTTTGCACCGCTCGTCTGGAAGTTTAGCAGGCAATTTTCGAGGAAGATCCCTGGTGTCCTGGATGTTTGGCCAGTCGGGTATTGGTGTCGGGTCCAACTTCGGGAAGCCATGTCCTTTCTTGCCTGGCTCCATCAAAAGGAAAAGAGTTCTGTAAACTCTTCTTTATTAAAGACAGAAGCAGCAGTCCCCGTCAGGGGGACAGGCAAAGCCAAAGGATCCAGAAGGCTTTGGGAGAGGCATCCGAAGAAGTGCCCTCCGGAGCAGAGGACCTGTGGACTGGTGACTGTACTATGATCGGTGAGGTCTTTGCAGAAGGAGAGCCGGCGCCGGAGTCCGGGACCGGCACAATAGCCAGAGCCTTGGTTGTGGCCAGCTCTGGTTTTGCTGGTTTAGAAGGGTGGGTCCCGGAAAGGGTCTTGGCCGAGGGGTCCCACTCCTTAGACAGGTAATTACCCGAAGCCCCAGGTAAAGTCATGACTAGGGCCATTTTCAGCAGGGCTGAGGCTTGTGCTGAAGAAAAGGCCAAAGGAAGTATTTCTCAAGGCCGAAGGAAGACACAGTAGCGTGACCTTCGCTTTTATGGGAGTCTTGTCCAAAGAAGCCCCCGCCGGGCTGGCATCGGTGTCTTGGCAGGAGTGGAGGACTTGGTCCTGTCTTCGGAGTGTTTGGAATGGAACGAACGGTCATAACCACCTGAGCCTGACAAAAATGCCTTCCTTGTGGGGGAAGCATGATCTGTAAAAGCTGGTGGGACCCACCACAGTCCTTCTCTCGGGACTTATAATGGGTTTTGTCCCGATGCTTAGGTTTCTCCCCGGGAGAGCTCTGCATGACTTGGACATGTTTCTCTAAAAGGTGGGCTTTCAGGGCCTTCAGGCGCTGGATCCTGGTCCTGATAAGGCCCTTGCAGATTTTACAGGCTTGAAGATTGTGGTCTGGGCCCAGGCAGAACATGCAGGCCTCGTGGACGTCTCTTGAGGGGATCTTAGGCCCAGAGGACAAGACCGAGGACGGAGAAGACATGCAACGGTAGGAAAAAAAAATTCATTGTGGACGGTTAAATCCAAGAAAACTTCACTAGAACTGCCAAAACGAAAACTAAGACTACCCGCTGAAAGTTGGTCTGCACCAGGAAAAGAACTGAGGTGGAGCTGGGGACCACCCCCTTTTGTATAGTGACTGACATCGGGGCCGGCACCTGCTGGGTACTGCTAGCTAAGATTTTTCTGGTGGGTCCTAAGGCCTGCGGCATTAGTCCTAATGGTAACAGCTCCCACTCAAAGTAAGATCTTGGGTGATAGCCAGGTTTCTACTAAGGAAAGGACATCTGGATTGTGCTGGCTCACCCATACCTGGAGCTAGTCAAATTTGGTCAGCAGGCTATGGATATTAATAGATCCAGTTTTTATTGAATGGTGGTTGATTCCGCACCATGAGTCTTCTGGGTAGGTCCTGAATTGGGGTGAATATTACTGGAGATAAACAGCAGCATCACAGCAAGTTGAAGTAGGAATTTTTTTAGGATTATAAGCTGCCTTTTCTCCAACAACTGCTATCACTACCCTTCTTTGTTGGGTTTGTTATGGTAGCAGGGCATGGTATTAGGCAAGTAATCATGACCCAACTGTGGAGGGGTAGGTAGTCATCTGAGGTGAGCCACCCGGCACAGCGAGGGGTAGGCAAGGTACTAGGTCCAATTATGTGACACAGCCTTTAGAAGCATTAGCTGCATATGCATGGTTAAGGTTATGATTATTTGAGTACTCAAAGGTTAGGAGAATTAGCAGGAGCGCTGAAAGTTAAGCAATTACTGGGAGCCATGATACAAAGTAGAAAAAGAAGGGGGTAAAGGTAAATGTGTCAAGAAGGTTTTTTTTGGATGCCTAAGGGTGGAAACTACTGGGTGACCAGATAGGAGGGGGTGTATCAGAAACAGCTATACCATGCATGAGGTGGAGGGGTAGAGGTATAAACACTTTGAACTACTTGGGGACACAAAAGAGCTGTGTGGACAAGTGGTTAACGCAGCTGGCTATGGTGAAGTCATTGCAACAAAGAGAGGGGTTCAAGTCCCAACAGTGGTACATGAACCCACAGTTGTAAAGCTTACCAGCAAGCTTTGCAAAACTCTTTGCATAGCACACAGGATATAGAATACTACCTGTCAGGTCAGCGTTGGGTATACTAGTGCTAACACCAACAGCAGTAGCACTGCAGCCCTGACAGAGCAGATAAGCTGGAGACCCTTTAGTGTAAACCATGCATCTGTGAGGCTCTAAGCAGTTTGCACCTGAGCCAAACTATGCCATTTTCAATCATGGACATGCAAATGACCCCACTCAGCATGCAATGCCTTATTTATGTATTTACTGTATCTACCTATCTATCTATCAATTAATCAATCGACCAATCTGTTTCAATAGTTTCACCATGAAAGACATACTGAGCTGATAACAGCTAGTTTCCACATGTATCTTGGGAAAAGGGGATGCAGAAGGTAAAATACAGCAAATACAATGAAACAGAAGCATAATCAAAAAACCTGAAAGCAAACAGTGTAAAATATATGTGTATTAGATACAATTGCTATAATATAAGCAAGGGAACCACTTTTAAGTATACAATCAGAGAATATGAACAAATGAAACAGACTACAAGATCAATAAGGGGGAGTTAGGAAGAGGAACATGAACAGTTGTAGGATGGAGAAAAAAAATAAAGAAGAGACTTTAAGGAGAAAGCAGAAGAAGTGGAGCAAATTGACAGGGGAAGAGAGAACCAGAGTTTAGGAAAGTGATACCCTATATCTCACCCTTGGTCTTGCGAGATGCTTGTGCTTATCAGTGCCGGCCCATTCCTGTTCAATGATCTGGTCGCAGGGCACAAAGTTTGGAAAATACTTTAGTGCAGAGGAGGAAGTGAACGGGATTGGTTTTCTGTCCAAGAACTCCGGGACTTGCATCTCCTTCAGCTGTAACGTCCGACAAGACTCCATTATAAGACAGGAGAGAGATTTTGCATCAAACAAGGGAGGGATTGTGATCTTTCTCTTCGGCTTCATCCAATCCCTCACCTCTTCCTCCTCTTCCTCATCATCAAATACTACAGGTGGGTCAGGATTTTCCCCTTGGCCACCTGTATCCTTATCTAGACCCTCAACACTGTCACGGTCAGGGGCTGCCTGTGGATATGGGTAAGCATTATCACGCTGCACTGGTGCACCTGGACGTGCATGTAAGGGAACCCCCTTGACTTGGGGGGCTCACCTCGGGTTCAGGTGTGTTGCTAGGCAAGTCTTGTGGAATATCAAAACCTAGCAACATTTAAGAGCAGCAGAAAGTTTGCGCAACTCAACACTTGCCACTTGCAGTCGGTCGCCCATGTGCACCATCAGCTCAGGAGTTCGCCTAAAGGGGACCAAAATAGACATGTTAATTTATGTTGCACAATTACCACAGTAAGACCCCAGTGGGGAAGGTCTCATCATCATCATCATCATCATTATCTGCTAGTCACTTGTGCCAAAAAGAAAAAAATATACAAAAACAGTTCTAATAGAAAATGTAAATGGTCTTTGCTTACTCCAATGGGAATTAGCATCTCTGACTCTTAACCCCCTTCCCCCACCTGAGGTGCATCAAAAAGCAAGACCACTTACTGAGATGGGGAGCCTGCCTGAAGCTGCACAGCCTCCCTAGAGAGAAAGTATGTGCAGTATCCTCTAGGTAGAGTGCTTCAGATGCACAACGAGCTACAAGGAAAAGTGTTCCCAGCAAAGGCAAGGCACAATGCTGTCTGGAATATCGTATGCACAACCAACACGCTGAGGCAATCGCAAGGCATGTGCACAGTCATGAGTCAGGTTGACAACATCATGGCGATGCGCATGACATCATCACATTGATTGTGACCACATCAGGCTACCAAAAGTTCAGAAACAAGTACCCAAACAAGTGTTGAGAAGGACAAGGGTTAGAAACCTCACTGGTAAGTTGCCTGCAATGGTGCAGGATCACGTGGCATGTCCAAACTGACAAGGATGCACCAACCAGCATGATATCAGCCATGAGTCGCCTTTGAATAGCTGAAGGATCTAATGAGCCTAAAAACACTTAGAATGAAGGCAACAGAGCACAGGGGAATACTCCAAGGTTTTAAACGAACGCCCCTAACAATACAATCAGCCAAAGCACCAACAGTCCCACAATGTGAAGGTGGAATAAATAACCACACAGCTGAGAGACAAAGGGAACAACAAAATGCATGTGGGGTAAGGGAAGGAGGGTCTCTTGTCTAGAGAACGCTGAAAAAGGAAAGAGCACAAGACAGGTTTGGACAGCAAAAACTGTGAAGCAGGGGTATAAGAAATTTTTTCAGATACATTAGTGAAAGGAGGAAGAACAAGGCAGGAATAGTGAGAATAAAGGGGGGGGAGAGAGTGAGGAGGAGGACCAGAAGAGCAGACATACTGAACACATTTTTTTTGTTTGGTATTCACAGTAGAATGTAGGGGAGTAATGTTACGGATGAAGGAATATGGGATACCCGATGGGGGTAGACACAAGCCCTTTATGGAAGAGAGAATACTCAGGAAACTGGAAAAATTAAGGGTGGGCAAGCCTATGGGTCCAGACAGGGTGCACCCAAGGATACTTAAAGAGCTACAGAAGGAACTGGCTGCTCCCCTAGTAGCCCTGTTTAATCAATCTTTAGAAAATAGGGTGCTACCAAGAGATTGTAGGAGAGTGGATGTAGTACCACTCCACAAAAGTGGGAACAGGGAGGAAGCAGGAAACTACAGGCCCGTGCACCTGACATCATTGGTGAGAGAGGTAATGGAAACATTAATAAAAGAAAGGATGATGGAGTACCTGACCAACAATAAGTTTCAGAATCCAAGACAGCATGGCTTCACAGCTGGGAAATCATGCCAAACTAACCTGATCGAGTTCTTCGACTGGGTGACGCGAGTCATGGACAAAGGGGGAGCAGTGGATGTGGCCTACTTGGATTTCAGGGAGGCCTTTGACACGGTCCCACAGAGGAGGTTAGTTCACAAGCTCACCA
The DNA here is from genome assembly GCA_016271365.2 of Neoceratodus forsteri. Lineage (NCBI taxonomy): Eukaryota > Metazoa > Chordata > Ceratodontiformes > Ceratodontidae > Neoceratodus > Neoceratodus forsteri. The sequence continues at coordinate 260,169,167 of CM057452.1, read as the reverse complement.
TTCTAGGGCTGTGGACAAAACTGGTAAAGCGGGAGCAGAACTGGTTTAACAACAGGAGCCATGGGGAAGTAGTAAATGGTGTGAGATCAGAAGAGGGGGAGGTGGCAAGTGAGGTACCACAGGGGTCAGTCCTAGGGCCACTGGTGTTCAATATCTTCATTAGGGACATTACAGATGGACTAGAAGGTAAATAATTCCTATTTGCAGATGACACAAAGATCTGCAATAGGGCTGACACCCAGGAGGGAGTGAACAGAATGAGAGAAGACTTAAAAAAAAAACCGGAGGAATGGTCAGCTGGGATGTAATGCCAAAAAGTGTAAGATCATGCATATGGAGCAGAAGGACCAAAGGGTTACATACCAACTAGGAGGTTAGGAGACGAGGAGGTGGCAATAACTCAGCAGGAAAGGGACCTCGGAGTTTTCATACTGGATGACCTCAAAGTGGGAAGTTGGTGTAGGGAGGCAGCGGGTAAGACAAGCAGGATGCTGGACTGCTTTGGCAGAGGAATAACAAGTAGAAAGAGGGAGGTGATTTATCTTGCCCTTCTACAGATCACTGGTGAGGTCTCACCTCGAATACTGTGCCCAGTTCTGGAGGCCCCATCTCAGAAAGGACATCGACCAAGTGGAGGCAGTGCAGAGAAGGGCTACCAAAATGGTCCAGTGCATGCACCAGAAAAGCTATGAGAACAAGTTCAAGTTTCAAGTTTATTGTGAAGGGACAAGATCCATTGAGCAAGCTCATTTGCAAGGTCAATTATACAAGCAATAAAACAGAACACGACAGAAAGTATATACAGTACAAACAAGATTTATGGTCCAACAGGCAATCCAAACAGACACAGGCAAGTGAGTGAATTTACAGTATATACAGATTTTCAGTACAGCAGGCAATAAATAAAACAATTCAAGGTATTTTACAACATTGACAGAATTTCCATTCCAAATATGGACTTTCAATATTGGCTATCAATGTAAAGGCAGTAATAATATGATCAGAGTTTGCATTCAAACCGTGCAATTAAGCAAAGTATGACAGTCACAATGATTAGTTTGTGAACAAGTATGGGAGCAGAGGAGTGAGAGAGGGAAAGAGGTGGAAAGGAGAACAGAAAATTAAATACAGTGACAGGTTTGCTAATGAGGGTTTTAAAAGCATTTAATGAGATTAGGGTTTGGAGCTTTAGTGTTGATTGAAGTTCATTCCAGGCTGTGGGGAGTGCATGACTAATGGCTGCTTTGCCAAAACGTGTGCGAATTTTAGGGGTGTCTAGGAATATATGTGTGCATTTCCTTAGTGTGTACAAACTATGTGATCGATGGAATAGAGTAGTGATACAAGCAGGCAGTTTATTTAAGAGGGCTTTATATACCCAGGTGTAGGTGTGTACGAGTCTCCTAGCGGTCAGGGAGGACCAGCTGACCTCCTTATATAAGGCGCAGTGATGGGTTTGAGCTGGAGCGCTGGTAATAAAACGAATGGCACGGTGATATACAATATCCAGTTTGTGGAGGTGGGTTATTATATTATAAATGGTGTCAGCCTAATCCAGGAGCAGCAGGAAGGGGCCTATTCTAGGCTCTTTCTAGTTTTCTGGGAAAAAAAGATTTATTTATTTCCGAAAAAGACGCCAAGCCTCAGTTTCAATTTTTTGATTAAATTCCTCAAGGTGGAGTGTAAATGCTATATGCAAATCAAGCAAACAACCCAGGTATTTGAACCTGTCCACCACTTCAAGCATGTTACCGAGAAGGGTTGTAATGGGTGGGGGGGGCGCAACTGATAGGACGAATACTTGAAGAATTGAGGGGGAAGGTAGAACATTACTTTAGTTTTCTTGGCATTCAATAGGTGTTTTGAATGTTTTAACTTATTCTGAAGATGGTTAAAGTCATACAGAATGACAGAACAGACTCGTGAGAGCGAGGATTTGGAAATGTATAGCACGGTATCATCGGTAAAGAGGTGAATTTTGGAGTCTACAATATTATCAAACAGATTACTGAAGTATAGTAAAAAGAGCAGGGGCTCAGGATAGAGCCCCGGGGAACCCCTCGTGCCAAGGGGAGAAGTGAGGAGAGTGTCCAGTCAGCCTTGATTTGTTGCTGTCTATCTGCCAGGTAGCTGGTAAACTATTTTAATACTAGTTCAAGTTCAAGTTTAATGCAGGAAAACTCCATTGAGCAAGCTCATTCACAAGGAGGTCCTGTGACATAAACACTTAAAGTACAAACACAGATAGATAATAACAGTATATACATGAAATGCACGTTACATGATACAGGCTGGATATACATACAAGGGTACCACATAGGGTGACCGCAGGTGGTAAACATTGATATGAGACAGAGAAACGACTTACAGGTTGCATACTGATTAGGGTTGTCAAAACAGGTTCGGCAAAGATTCGAACCCTCCTCGAACCCTGGTGTTCGAGTTCTAACAAGAACTTCGAACACTAAGCGGACCATAAAGGGTTCGAATCACCAATGCAGATGACGTGGGGGTCGAATAAGCTACGCGAGCCGCGGGATCTGTGGGGGTATTTAAGGAGATGCGCCATGAGGAGGAGCACCATTTGCTGAGGATCATCGGAGCAGAGGCAGCAGCAGCAGCCCACTAAACTGTAGCAATTAGCGGTTAGCGCGTATACCGCTACTCTTGTCCAGTGGCCACTTCTTCTTCTCCTGTGAGACCGAGAACAAGAGAAAGGCTCAAAAAAAAAGCTGAAAATCGGGAGACTGGGAGTGGGACTACAGGGAGGTTCAGGACAGAAGGAGGATTAATCAAGATTGGGAAGGGACTGGGGAATAGGAGGGATTGAGACCAATATCAGGACTGAGGAGGACTCGGAGAGAGAATAAAAAAACTAAGAAGAAGACTGAAGATTAAGAACCTTTGTGAAATGTGATTATTTGAAACTGCAGCACACTGCACACTCAGCAGCTGCCAGCAACAAGCATACAAGGGGCAAAAAAGGCAAATAAATCTTTCTGAACCCTAGTGTGTGTGTCACAGAGAAGCCAGTGTGTGCCCATCACCCTGCTGCTGTGTGCCCTTTGACTGCACTGTACCCAGTGTGTGTGTTACAGAGAGAAGCCCAGTGGCCAGTTGTGTGGTGGCATTAACCTTACATGACAGAAACGTAGAAATATAATTCTCATTCCCTGGGTTGTGTATGTGACTCTGTCTCCTGTGGTCAGCCCATCACCCTGCTGCTGTGTGCCCTTGATTGCACTGTACCCTACCCATAGTGTGTGTTACAGAGAGAAGCCCAGTGGCCAGTTGTGTGGTGGCATTAACCTTACATGACAGAAACGTAGAAATATAATTCTCATTCCCTGGGTTGCGTATGTGACTCCGTCTCCTGTGGTCAGCCCATCACCCTGCTGCTGTGTGCCATTTGACTGCACTGTACCCTACCCAGTGTGTGTTATAGAGAGAAGCCCAGTGGCCAGTTGTGTGGTGGCATTAACCTTACATGACAGAAACGTAGAAATATAATTCTCATTCCCTGGTTGTGTATGTGACTCCGTCTCCTGTGGTCAGCCCATCACCCTGCTGCTGTGCACCTTTGATTGCTATGTGTATGCCTATGCCCAGCAGCCCAATCATTCTGTAAGCCTTGAACCTGGGATCCTTTAGTTGCAAACTGTCATATTCTTCAATTACTTTCAGTCCACGTATCACAGTGTCACACAACCAAATAAAATTTTGGAGTTGTAGCCAGCGATTACAGATCACATTGCTTTGTTACACAGGAATTGTTTGGGTGTTGGTGTTTTCACTGCAGTATACTGGACTGGTAGTACTGGTACTTACTGTCTGTTATGGCTGACACCAACATAGATGAAGCATTTAGTGCTGGTGTTGGAGCAGGTGTTGGTGGTAGTGGTAATCCTGGTGCTAACAGAAATAGCCAAAATGTTTCATGTGATAAAAATTCAACAAACAGCAAAAGAGCAACAGTGAAGTGTGGTAAAGGGGGACCTTTTAAGAAAACCTGTACAGCTGCTGGGGTCACACGGAGAGCACCATAAGGTATGCCATTCATGCCGTTAAGATCCCTGTGACTAGCAGCAATAATGCAAGTGACAGTGAGTCCCTCTCTGACTCAGACAGTAGCTCTTTGTCTCAGTCCCACACTGTTGTGTCTCATGACAAATCATTACTTCCTCAACAAAGTGAAATGAGCAAGTCTGCTGACAATGAATCAGGTAGTGCACTTGCAAATACATCCAGCACTGTTGGCAATGAAAGGACATATCCATTGAATCCACCACTTCTGTGTTGGCCAGCAATGAAAATCCATCAGAGTCTTCTGTCCACTCTTCTAGCACCAAGGAGCATGTCCCAGGTTCTGTTAGGACAGGTGAAAAGACACAAACAGTCTTTAGCTATCTTCCTAGCACTGAACAAAATCTGTCACATCTGAGGTGTGGAATTATTTCTCAGTCAGTAAAACTGATCCATGCAGAGCAATTTGTTCCTGTGTAAACAGAGTGTAAGCTGTGGTAAAGTTGTGTCATGCCTTGGCACTACAGCTCTTAAACGCCATCTGAAAAAGCATTCGGTTTTGCTTGATCATCCAAAACCCATGTCCTCCATCTTCCAGACCACACGTGAGAAGGGTCAGGAATCTGAAATGGATACTGAATTGTCTGCACTTGATGCGGGCAGAACCACTGCCAGCCCTAGGATCACTGTTACCACCAATGCCAGCACCATTAGTACCAGTTGCACATCCAGTGATGGCACTGAATGTATAAGTCCTAGTCCACCATCTCTGCGTCCATCTGCCCATCGAAGCACGGTGTATAATAAACCAGCAGGGACATGTTGCAAACAGCTAACACTGTCTCAGGCATTTGAAAGGAAGAATACCTTTACTAGAAATCATCCAAAGACCCTTCATCTTAATCACCGAATTGGTGAACTGTTGGCAGAGCCCTTCTCCATACTCTTTGGTAGATCATGAGGATTTTAGGGAGCTCATGACATTAGCAGAGCCTAGTTACAATGTTCCTCATCGAAGAGTACTTTTCCTATGTTGAAATACCAAACATTTATCAGGCTTTAAAAGCGACAGTGATGCTTGCACTTAAAACTGCGAGAGGGTGGGGTTATTCATGTCACAACAGATATGTGGACCAGCACTCAAAACATAGATTACATGTCCCTTGCTCATTGGGTCACGTTTCTTGTGCTTCTTCAAAACAAAGACACCCCAAAAGATGGCGCTGCCATATAAAGAGTTTGGGCAAAGTCATACTGCTGCAAACACCTTGCAGGAACTAAATGACCTCCTTGGCAGAATGGGTTTATTCTCACGGTCTAAAATGTGGCTTCATAGTAAGTGACAATGGAGCCAACATCTTAAAAGCAATACAGGATGGAGGATTTCTGCATGCTTCTTGCTTTGCACATTATACACTTAATTGTCACGGGATTCTCAGCAACGAAACACAAGTGGATGGTATGATTGCTGTTTGCAAAAACTGTGACTCACTTTTCACATTCAACCAAGGCAATACGGACATTGACCGAACTGCAAAAACACAAAGCTGCCCCAGCAAAGCTGATTCAAAATGTTTCCACTTCGTTGGAACTCAACGCTTTATATGCTGCAGCGCTCTTGGAGCAAAAGCAAGCTGTACATGAGTACTGCTCCAGTTACATTATTGGAGATGGCATTATGCTGTCTGTGCTGCAGTGAAATTAATGGAGACAGTGTGCTGTATCCTAGCTCCTTTTGAGACAGCTACAAGGGACATGTCTTCTGAAGGTGCATCTGTGAGTCAGGTTATCCCACTCATAATGCTCATTTCACATCATCTTAGTGTTCTAAATCTACAAATAGAAAAAGACAGATCTGAAGCGCCAGACAACATGTCGCCTATATCATGGGAATCTCAGAAAGAGAATGGCGAGCGCCTCAAAACCAATGACAAATTAGTTGCAATGACGAAATCAAGACACTACATCCTTGCAACTCTCTTAGATCCCAGGTTCAAGGCTATACATCTTCCAAAAACAGATGATATAGAGCAGTACAAATGTATGTTGCTAGATGAGCTGCAGCACTCACAGGAGTCAAACACAGACACGCACAGTACCATCAGGTTGTCATCACCACAACATGCAGGTTCATCTTCACAAAGGGATACAGAACTGGAAAAGTCACCAAACATTAACAGTAGTTGTTCCACAACTGCCACTTCTTCAGCCCTTAGTAGCAAGCTAAATCTGTGGCAAAACCTTTCCCAAATTGTTGCCATACCAGCTGCTTCTGCTGATTCCTCTTCTGAGCAGTCTCTGTCCAACATGGTAGACAGTTACCTGCAAGAACTGCCTATTCCTATTGATGCATGCCCTTTTGAATACTGGAGATCAAAAAGTCAATTTGGACAGAGCTGTATGATGAAGCCTGTAAATATCTTGGTTGTCCTGCAACAAGTGTCTCTTCAGAACGCATGTTTAGTACAGCTGGCAATATTGTGACAGACACCAGAAATAGGTTGCTGCCAGAAAATGTACACGTTAACTTTTATTAAAGTTAATAAGTCAAGATTTTCGTATCCCTACAAGAGTATACAAACTGATCCTGAAGTGATTGATGTTGTGGATGTTGATGGTGATGATGACAACTCAGATGGTGGTGGCTGGTAAAAATACTGTATGGGACGGAGTCTCTCTGCACCAAAGAAACTTTTACAGACTGTGATGACTTTGGTTGCGTCTCTCTCCTTTCTCGATCTACTACCTTGGACTATATACCCCAAAACTTTCACCATTTCATGGCAAACTGCTTTGTAGCTAGGGTCTAAACTAAAGTCAACAAGTTTATATACGGGCAATTTTAACATCAGTGGGAACAGGCCCAAATTTGGCATAAAGGGACACTGTCACGCCAATCCTTTCTGTATCATATTATTTATAGTTAAAGTGCAAACATATATTTTTGGATTTACCTTCTGTGACTTTGTGGTGCATCAGCATGGGCTGGGACAGGAGACAGTCTATTTTCAATTTTAAAGAGGACAAAACAATGAGTTCTAATTGGTAGCTGTTTATTATTTTCAATTACAGAAATGTTAGCCATAAACGAAAAATGGATGCTAGTACATGGGTGAGGGTTGTGGGTTGGTTTTAACATGGGTGTAAGGGTGGCATAGGTGCTACTGCACAGATGAGGGTAGTGGAAGAAAAGTGGAATGGGTGATGGGGTGAAAGGTGGGTGTTGTTTTAGTTCTTTCATTTACAGATTAAGTGATCAGCTGGGGATGGTGAGGAAAAAATGATGACAGACCGAACCTACTGTACACATAATATATATTCTTATTAAATACATTGCAAACTGCTGCCACCTAGCACAACTGTCCTGTCCCTTTAAAAAAGAATAAAGGAATCAGAAATAAAGAAAATCTGCATCAGCAGTTTTCACAGAATGTGACGATCATAGTGTTTTTGCTTTATAAGTAGTGATAATTTGATACATAATGGGGTTGACAGACGCTGTCCATAAACATCACATGCCAACTGCTGCAGCTACATAAATGTTCCTTAGTATGTGGTGAAGAAACCACTGTTTTATTTATGTGACTGAAATACAAATTTATTGAAGTATCAGCTGCAAAATGCATCATCTTAGAATTTTTGTATATGTACTTCAATTTGCCAACAAAAATGTTGGTATATGTATGCATTACCTTAGAAAATTGCATGCATTTTGCTAGCAACAATGACTGGCATATTTTTATTAAGAACAAAAGACACAGCACCAACACTTCAAAAATATACTGTATTTGCGTTTTAACTGATAGCATCACAGTACAGAAGCATCCATGCAGGACAAAACAGTTTAAACAGACAAAAGCTGTTTAAACTGTTTTATCCCTACGTAACGTTCTGTCTGTGTTCTTATCAGCCTCGACTGAAGTGTTCAGTGATATCTATTATAATCAACTTTTCACACAGGCACAACTTAGGATTGGAGCAGCCTTCTTGGTTTCTGCAAATATTTTTTTTATTTCAGTGTCTTGACTGAATATGTTATGACATAATATGTTTTGTAACAGTTCCACATGTTGCTGCTGTAGCACTTGGCTTGACTTTGTTATAAAAGCTTTCTTTTAAACATAGCAACTTTTGATTCACTCATTTAAAACAGAAAGCAGCAAATAGCTGAAATTAGGTAATATCAGTTATTTTTTCTCCTAATTCATGACAATGAGTATATATAGCTGAGTACATAAATGGCTAATGTGCCTCTTTCTTTCACTAAGGAACTATGATGCAGCTGCAGCAGGAAAACTTTTAACATATGGGTGGGTGGGTGGGCCTGTTGCGTATTAAGTTGCTGACTTTTACAAACAGAAGAAACTATAGATAAACCTGTTGTATTCCTATCAATGTCACACAAGATAATTTCTCTCCCCCTTATTTTGAACAGTTTTTCCTTTACATGTATTTTATTACTATCTTCGTTACTGGCAGCACAATAAAAAAATAGGGTTCGAGTTCTAAAAAAGATTAGAACACTAGAACTTTTTCAAAAGTTCTAGACTAGAAATAGAACCCAGAACTTCAGAGGGTTCTGACAACCCTAATACTGATAAATGAAACATGATGACTGGTGTGTGCAATACATATACAGTATTTTGGCAGCTAGAACAAACAACAGTCTACAACTGATATGGGGGAGAGGAGTGATTTGACAGAGTAGCAGTGGAGCGTAAGCAAAGATAAAGCCAGGAGTAGAAGGGGAAGGGAAAGCAGTTAATATGACAAATCAATTATACCTTACCAGTGGATAAATATGGCACACATGGGGAAGGAAGAGACTTAATGACAGTTACAGGTGTCTTTTATTTTGGCTGAACTTAGCAATTTGTAGAAGTTTATTGAAACTGTGCTAGTTAGTTTCAGTATGGTTTGTAATTGGTTCCAAATGGAGGGAAGGGCATATGCAATAGCACGTTTACCAAAGGAAGTCCGCGTCCTTGGTATGTCAAGCATAATAAAGTCAGATTTTCTTAACAGTATGCACTATGTGAGATACTAATAAGGGAAGAGATAGCTTGGCAATTTCTGCAGGAGCAGTTTAAGAGTCCATAGCCCAGCATGGAGCAGGCGTCTAGTAGTAAGGGATGTCCAACCAACAGCTGCATATAAGTCACAGTGGTGCGAATGGTAAGGAGTTGGTAATGAACCATGTACGGTGATAAAGGATGTCCCGTTTACTTAGATTTGCAAGAGTGGTGGAGGAATAGATTACATCGCCATAGTCGAGTAGGGGAGAAAAGTGGCCTGTACAAGCTTGTTTCGAGTTTCAAGGGAAAAGGGCCTATTTCTGTAGAAGAAACCTAACCTTGCTTTTAACCTTCTAGAGACATCTTCGACGTGGTCACTGAAAGATAATTTATTGTCGATCCAGATACCTAGATATTTAAATTTGGTTACAACTTCAGAGGCTCGTTTAGCGTGGTGACAATGAAGTCTTGGCCAAGAGGTATTGGGGGCCTGAGACAGCACTCGGAGAATATCATCGCTTTAGTCTTCTTAGCATTGAGCAGAAGCTTTGCCTTTATTAGATTATGCTCAAGTTGTGCCAAGTCCGCTTGAAGCACTCCTTGACTTCAGATAACGATGAGCCAGAAGTATACAACACAGTATCATCTGCAAAAAAGTGCAGATTGGACGTAGATATGTTAGCATCTAAGTCATTAGTGTACAGAGAAAACAAGATAGGGCCTAAGATGGATCCTTGGGGGACTCCTCTTGCAACTGGCAAGGCAGCAGAAAAAAAGCCTTCCGCCTTTACTTTTTGGAATCTTCCAGTTAGGTAGCTAGAGAACCACTGGGTGGTATGGTATGTGGCACCCAACTTTGCAAGGCAATTGACTAATAGTTTGTGATCAACAGTATCAAAAGCTTTGCTGAGGTCCAAAAGACTGCACCAGTTACCTTCTTAGCATCTATAGCAGAGATCCAATCATTGGTTACTTTTGCTAGTGCAGTGATTGTGCTATGATTAGCCCGGAAGCCAGATTGAGCTGGGTTAATGAGAGAGAAGGTTTCAAGTGAGATTTTAACTGAACATGGATCAGTTTTCGAGAACTTTAGAAAGGATAGGCAATATGGGGATAGGCCTATAGTTGTTTACATCGCATAGGTCACCAGATTTAAATAGAGGGAGGATATATGCTGATTTCCAGCAGGACGGCACAGTAGCAGATGTAATGGAAAGATTGAAGATGTGGAGAATTGGGGCAGTGAGATGGGCGTAGCCTGACCTTAGGAAAAAGGGTTCCAAGCCATCGTCCCCTGTGCTTTTTTTGGTGTCTAAGTTAAGAAGAGAATCTTCTACTTCTTTATAAGTTATCTCGCGCAGTTGGAAGGGGCTGGGTGCAGGACTAGATGTGCCGGGAGGGGTATGCTGGCTCACCGCAGCACCAGCATAAGGTGACAGTCAAAGCTAATCCAGCTGTGGCAAAGTGGGAGTTAAGTTCCTCCAGGATTAGAGACTTGTTTTCCACAATCTTGCCACTTCTGCAACTATCTTTGTTGGGACAGAGGGGGCCATGGGCCGCCCTTCTATAGCTTTGATAGTCTTCCATATTTTATGAGGGTTACCCTTAGCTTGTTCGAGAGTAGAAATATAATAGTTAGCTTTGCAGAGCGAAGTTTTTTCACACAGTTATTCCTGGCTGTTCTAAAGGCCTGCCAATCCGAAGATTCTTTGGAATGTCCAGCTTTAGCCCAGAGCTTACCTCGAGCTATAAGGGCTGCCTTGAGATCCGAGGTGAACCAGGGGTTGGAATTGTTCCGTACCCTTACTTTGATGAAAGGGGCATGCTTATTTATTATTGTAGTGAGTTTGTCATTAAGGATGCAAGCTGCCTTGTTGACATCTTTGGCTAGGTAAAGATCTTGCCATCTGATCATGCTCAGGTCAGATAGGAAGTTTACTGCATTGAATTTGCGAAAGGATCTTTTGTTATAAAGATGGGTTCAGGACGGGCCTTAATTTGAGATCTTATGCAACAACAATTCCATGATCGCTCATGGTTGTGAAACACTGCCAAATGAGATATTTTGTGTGGATGGGTGGTTAGTACCACATCTAGAATGGAACTGTTGGCAATATTTAGAGTGTTGTTCCTAGTAGGTTCACTGACTACTTGCCCAAGACCTAGCTCGTCACAAAGGGATTTGAGGCCGTGTGATTTAGGTGACAGCCAGTCCGTATTTAGATCTCCTAGAAATCAATCAATCAATCAATCAATCAAATCTTTATTTAGTCAGGCGAACATCATTGAGCGAAGCTCATTTACAAGATGGACCTAAAATATTGTTTCAGTTTTTGCATCTACGAACATGGATTTCAAAAGATTAAGGACTTCATCACCACCAGACGGGGGTCTATAGCCACCTAGGATAGTGATATATTCCGAGGAGGGGAGATGAAGGCTCAGCGAAACTAACTCAAATTCCTTGGCTAAAGATTTGCAACTAATATTGGTGACCAAGTACTTAGATTTGGAGTAGATAACCACACCCCCGCCTCTAGACTCTCTATCTGCTCTAAATAAATTGTAGCCCTGCAGTGATATTTGTTGATCAGTGTTTGTCTTTTTTAACCACGACTCAGTAATTATGATAAGGTCTGGGTTAACGTGTGCAGCCCAGGCTTGCAGCTGTACAAGTTTTTTAGGCAGGCTTAAAATGTTGACCATCATCATTTGGAGACCTGTGGCCTCAGCAAAATCGATAGGTGAGGTAAGTTGTAGAGGGGGGGGCCAGGGTTGAGCTCCACATTTCCTGAGCAGAGAAGATGCAGAAGTATAACTTTCTTTAAGGAGCTTATAAGAATGGAGACTGCTTTTTTATTTCTTCGCAGGAACCCATATCGTGCTGTGCAAGAGGCGGCACCACTGTAATGACAGTTGATCGTGATCAATGTAAGTGCTTTGGCAGACATAGGTGAGGACAGTGCAAGGGTGTAGGCTAACCGGGGAATAGGCTAAAAGGGAGAGGAGAATGACATTGTGTCTGCACGGTAGACTGTTATAACATTAGGTATTGATAAGGTACATTGGAGAACTGAATTGCATTGAGGTACTTCAAATTGCACTGTATTGCTGAAAACTCTGCACCTTAGGAGCAATAAAAACACAATAAGGAGAGCCATGGTCCCAGATTGAGTGGTCTCGTGATTTGTATTAGCGCAATATTTTCTAGGCAAGAAATTTGCCCACCTAGGTACTCACATACTAAGTTTGTAAACCCCAGTTCTTTGAGGTTGTCTAGGAGACGACCATGATCGACTGTATCAAAGGCCTTACTTAGGTCCAGAAAAACAGCGCCTGTGCACTGTTTATTGTCCATGGCCTCCAACCAACCATTTGTTACCTTGGACAAGACAGATATGGAGCTATGCAGACTTCTAAACCCAAATTGTAAGGGGTTGAGTAGATGGTGAGCCTCGAGGAATTCCCTAACCTGGATACTAACCAGTTTTTCTAAGAGATTCGAGTAGACTGGCAAGATTGACATAGGCCGATAACTGTTCATATTGCTAGTATCACCAGATTTAAATAGGGGTAGTAAATGGGCTACCTTCCATTCGTAAAGGTACAGTTCCCTCTGTTAAGTTCAATAGGCGTGTAATGAGGGCCATCAGGTCACAGTATCCTAACTTCAGAAAGAAGGGATCAATGTTGTCTGCTCCAGCACTCTTTTTGGTATCCAATTTAAGTAACTGATTTTGACCTGCGTATATGTAATGATACAGAAGTTAAAGGTGGCACTGATATATGGTCTGGTATCCATCGCTCAGGAAGCTGAACATGGACAGGTAATCACTGGAGGCAAGAAGGGAGGGGGGGGGCATGATAGAGATATTCAAATATGTCAAAAGGATTAATAATGGATGGGAGAGAACAGCCGTCTGCAGGAAAAAGAGCACTAGGACGAGGGGACATGCAATGAGGCTGGAAGGGGGAGACTTAGAGGCAATGCAAGGAAGTACTTCTTCACAGAAAGAGTGGAAGAACCATGGAACAGGCTAACAGAGGATGAGGTGGGTGTGGGCACTGTGAACACATTCAAACATGCATGGCATAAGCACAGAGGTTTAGTGAGAAGAACTACGAACACGGGTCAAGCAGGACCTATACTAAGGAGGCAGCAGCAAATTGAAATAGGGCGGACTAGATGGACCAGGAGGTCCTTTTCTGCCGACAACTACTGTAACCCCCCCTACAAAAGGGGGTTCCCGAAAAGTCTTCCTTGAGCTTGTCTAAATGCTCACTGCCAGGCTGGTGTCCTGCGTTTTAGCAGTTTAAATGTGATTGCCAGAGAGTGCCTGTTTAGCCTCTGTGTACTGTCTCTTAAAGAGATGTTTGGATGCAGTCAGAAGTAATTTGAGAGGGAGCTCTGTTGAAAGATGTAACTATTTGCAGAAAATCATTTAGAGTGATAATGATAATGTAGTTTGTCTAACCTGCCTTCTTTGCAGCAAGGACTGTTTTGTTTACCTTAACTATCTTTGTGCTGGACTGCGAATTGGACCAATTAGTTCTGGAGGGACGTAAAATGGAGCCAGACTACAGGAGCTGTCTGGAGTCAAAATCTGTAGGAATTGTAGTTTTGGGCTTTTGGTGCCTTTTCGCACCTGAAGGGGGAGCCTTTGTAGTGACTGACAGACAGATCAGCCAACCAAACCTTTTGGATCCTGGGGAAATTCCCAGGCTTGCTGCAGTTTGAGTCAGATCTAAGTTGGGAGCTGAAGAAGGAAGAGCTCAATACTGTCACTGTGGAAATGCCTGAGTTTTGGCCTGCAAGCCTGCCTGCTGCCCCTGAGAGGGAGAAGAGAATAAGTTCAGACTGAATCTGAGTTTGTGAGAATGAAATAAGCCACTGAGCTGTGACCAGGATCAACCTGAAGAAGAACGAAGTTTTGCTGAATGTGTTCGGCCTGTCAAGATTTCCAGCTGCATTTGAATCCCCGGTTTGTGTAGAGACTTTGCGATCGTGACCGGAGAGTGGTTTGCCTGGCACAGTGGAGTTTCCTTACATGTAGATGTGATGTGAGTTGTTAGTGGGTCATAATTTGGTTCACCACTATGTGAACTGTGTTCTGCTTGCTGGAAGCTGTATCCAGCCCAAAATGGACTGTATCCGAATTTGTCTCCATTTGGCCTGGGCCTTACCACACTGGCCCAGCCAGACTACCCGCTGCACAGAGAAAGCCACAGACAAGAGACCTGCCTGGGGATCAGCCCCCTGCTCCATGCCTGAACAGGAATAACGTCTCGGCGAATCGTGTGGGCCCTGCTTCTCCTGGCACTCCAGAGCTCAATTTTCGTCCAGCCTGTGTCTAGTCTTGGGTATCGTGAGTAATACTCAGGGTAGCTCCCTGCAACAACAGCCTAATCTAAAAGTGTGTTATCTGATAGTCTTCTTGTTTTCTTTTCACGAACGGAGCCCTCCAGCTCCGGATTACAATTAGTGTATGTGGTGCATGTTGTTTTCTTCCCTCACAGGGCCCCAACTAGCTGCAACATTCCTGGCTAGCGCACTATTCTCCATCTGGGTACTCAGAGTATGTGACTGTTTACGGACCCTGAAGTGCATGCATAACTGTTTGATTGATACAGTCTTTAAGCAAATTAACCTGATTATGCCCTTCCCTTGTTTAAGTCCCTTAAATAAATCAGATCTAACTCTTTTTTGCATTTACCCTGACTGTGATTCCAGTTTGTGCAAGAGTACTGTACTGCTGTTATTTGCTGTGTATAACCTTGTTTTACAGGTGGTCCCCAGGGTCGAGCCAGAGGAAAGCCCTGGAGGTAAGTGCAAACAGTGTGGTTACTTGTGTGGTGTAACAGGGGTATTGTGAAAGTGATTGTGTATTGTTCTGGCCACTAGTAAGGAAAGAGCAGGGTTACAATGTCATGGAGGGCTGTGCCCAGGTTAGCTTGACCACTACCAACCCTGACCTCTGGATGGAGGCACCCATTTCAGAACTCAGACCCCTTAACCTGCTACTAGCCAAGCAGGCAAGGGTAGTAGCCCTTGGGATAGCACCACCTAGGGGATACATTTTGGAGGCTCACCGCTAGGATTTTGTGCCTTCTAGTGGCCAAAAATCAAGAATTATTGTTAAAGATTAATGACTACCCCAGTATTAATGGCTGTACATCAGCTGGTGGGGTGGTGTACTGGGCAGGAGATCGACCCCCAAAATGCTCTACTTGTACTGGATATTCCCCTGGGTACCAGTAAAGACACTGTAGAGGGAGCACTCTCCAAAGCTGAATGTTTAAAAAACCCTGTGGTGGTGGGTCGACAGGTTGATTTGATCGCCCAAACTTTCATAGCCTTGGTACAGTGTACTGACCTCATGGACAGCTCTAAAGTGCCACAGACTATTGCCCCAGAAGGGGTTCCAGCTGCCTGGAGAATGATAACAAAAGATAGTAAAGACCCTGGAGAGGACGCGCTCCCACCATTATCTGAGACTTTTCAGGAGAAATTTGCTAAGTTGTTGCTGGAGGAAGGAAAAACCATAGAGGACTTTAAGAAACTATTCCTGCCACCTGGGGGTGTTCCTTCCCCAACACCCCTCCCACTCCAGCACCTGTTACTGCCCCACCTTCTGTGCCCGTGCCAATGCTGGCCCCTATATCTGTACCTGCCATTAGTCACGACTCCTACCAAAGGCTAAGAATCTTCTTGGGCACCCTCCCCACCCCCTAGGGGAAGGATGACTGGGAGACCTGGATAGACTATGTTGCCCCTCTAGTACTTGAATGGCAATGCTCAGAAGCAGAAAAATGAAAGAGGTTGAGTGAGAGCCTCCGAGGTCCTGCCCTGGCTACCATCCATGCCAAGCAGGCCAATAACCCCGGAGTAACTGCACAGGACTATCTTGATGCATTGGAGAATGTGTATGGGAGACCGGATTCAGATGAGGATCTGTGGTGGAGAGTAAGAAAATACTCAGCAGTACCCAGGGGAGCCATTGTCTGTGTATGTAGCTCGACTTGAAAAGCTGCAACAAGAATGCCTCAGAAAGGGTAGTTTGCCATCAAATGAATTAGATAGAACTAGGCTGCACCAGATCCTTAAGTCTGCTCCATTTTCAGAATTGTTACTGCTTCAGTTGCGCCTTGCCATCCGACTGGAATCGCCCTCCACCCATGACAAGCTAATGAAAGAAATTCGGGGGGTTGAGCAAAGGCGAACCCATGGGGGAATTGCACCCATATCTGCTGCTGTGCAAGTGACTGAGAGTGATCAGCCAAGTGAGGCCCAGGGGCAAAATTCGGCACTTAACGAGCAATCTGAGAATGCAAAGGACTTCCCGCCCTGGGCCCAGCATTGAAAAGACAAGCTACTAAAGGAAGTCCGAGAGTTGAAGATGGGTGCCTCTGCAAGGGTTTCCCCCACGGAACGAGATTCTGGTCCCTTTCAGGACGTGACTACCATGGGATGGGGGTGCACCCTCAGGCATCCGCTACCGAGGGTGGCTCCAAGGCTGAGATCACTGGACTGAATGCCACGCTAAAGGAACTGTTAAGACATGTTGCACCACTCTCACTGCTGCAAGCAGATACTAGACCCCAATCTCTTACTACTGCTTCAGTTCCTCATACGATGTTCTCTCCCAGGATGACCCAGGAGTCTATCGCTTGTCACAACTGTGGAAAGGATGGCCATATGAAAAGAGAATGTCGGTCTCAGAAGGACTTAGAAAGAGTAGTAAACAGACTCCAAGGGGAGCTCTGAAAAGCAAATCAATGGCCAAGGGATGACTGAAATGACTGCAGTGAGGGTTCAAGAAACCCTAACTCAAATTTCTTTGTGGCTAAATCGTCTGCCCAGGCCTCTGCTACTGCCTCTCCAGACTGGTCCAAAATAGTGGGCCCTTCAATGGAGACTACGGTGACTGTGAATGGTATTCCTACTCGGGCTGTGCTTGACAGTGGGTCGCAAGTGACCATTTTGTTTCAGGACTGGTATGACAAACACTTATCTGATGTGTCCCTACAATCCCTGGAAGGCCTACATTTGTGGTGGCTGAGCGACAAGTCTTATCCATATCTAGGATATGCCTGCCTCTGGTTGTCTTTTCCTGCAACTGTCACTGGCGTAGAGGAGCAAGTAGAGACATTGGCCATAGTCTGTCCCCCCACCAGACTGTATGATGGGGTCACCCTGTTAATTGAGACAAACGCCCATATGTTTGGGAGATTGGTGCAACTCTGTCACGAGAAACAAGGGTGACAGACTGGGAGGGCCCTGAGAATTCCAGCTCTGATCAACAGGGCCTATGATTTGCAACAGAAACCCGAGGAAGTAGACCAGGATGAACTGGTGGGGATTGTGTGGAAGAAGGATCCTGATTCAATGGTATTGGCCCCTAACACCCAGTGTACCATTCAAGGGAAGGTCTGCCTCCAGAAAGATGTCAAGAACATAATACTGATGTTGGATGCGCCAGGCGATAGAAATTGCCAGAAGGATTATTGGTCAAGTCCAGCATCTTGCCTGCTATTACCCATGCCTATGCATGACGACTGATGGTCCAGATTCACAATGTGTCAGATCAGGAGATCCGGGTGAACAGAGGGTGCACCCTAGCTACAGTACACTGCACAGACACTGCAGTACTGCCCAGCAACAAGCACCCTGGTGAGAAGGAGAGAGTGACCCCAGACTTGTTTGAATTTGGTGACTCCCCGTTGCCAGCTGAATGGAATGCTAGAATTAGCAAGAGACTTGCCCAGAGAGATCAAGTGTTTTCATTGAAGGACTGGGATGTGAGATGTGTCCAGGGTGCGGAGCATCACATACGCCTGCACGATGAATGGCCATTTCGAGAGAGGTCCCGACACCTAGCCCCAGCAGACATATATGATGTGAGAAAACACCTGCAGGAAATGCTCGCTGCTGGCGTGATACAAGAATCCAGGAGCCCATATCCCTCTCCCATTGTGGTTGTGCATAAGAAGAATGGGTCTCTGAGGATGCATGTTGATTATTGAACCCTGAACCGGCAGACCATCCCAGACCAATACACTATGCCTCGTATACAAGATGCCCTGGATTGCTTCAATGGGAGAAAATGGTTCTCGGTGTTGGATCTCCGCAATGGATACTACCAGATCCCGATAGCCCCGGAAGACCGTGAGAAAACAGCCTTCATCTGTTCATTGGGGTTCTACAAGTTTCTGAGGATGCCACAGTGGATATCGGGCGCCCCAGCCACCTTTCAGCGACTGATGGAACGTGCGGTGGGAGATATGAATTTGCTGGAACGCCTGGTGTACTTGGACGATGTCACTGTGTTTGGGAGCACCTTAGAGGAGCATGAGAACCGACTGTTTAAAGTCCTAGACCGACTGTAAGACTTCGGCCTCAAGCTGTCCATTGAAAAGTGGCAGTTTTTCCAAACCTCCGTGAAGTATGTGGAGCATATAGTATCTACAAAAGGGATAGAGACTGATCCCAGTAAGGTCAAAGCACTGACTACTTGGCCCCAGACCCATAATCTGAAAGAACTACAATGTTTCCTGGGGTTCTGTGGCTACTACCACAGGTTCATAAAAGACTATTCCAAGGTGATTTGCCCACTCTTGAACCTTACCCAGGGTTATCCTTCTACCAATCGTAAATACAAAAAAGGGTCCGTTAAAGAACCAGAAAAAGTATACTTCTGCCCAGGTGAACTCTTCGGGCCCCGCTGGATGCCCGACTGTGAAGCAGCCTTCCATGAGATCATATACCAGCTCACCCACGTCCCCATCCTCACCTATGCTGACCCCACCAAACCCTATGTGCTGCATACAGATGCTAGTCTGTAGGGTCTAGGAGCGGTACTGTATCAAGACCATGGGGATGGCCTGAGACCAGTAGCTTTCACCAGTAGGAGCTTGACCCCATCCGAACAAAACTACCCTGTGCATAAGTTGGAGTTCCCTACGCTAAAATGGGCCGTTGTTGACCAGTTTCATGAATACCTCTACGGGGCAAAGATATTGGTGAAGACTGACAATAACCCATTGATCCATGTACAGACTTCCTCTAAGTTAGACGCCACTGGGCACCAGTGGCATTCTGTATTATCAACCCATGATTATGCTGTCGAATACAGACCAGGCCTGAACAATATTGATGCCGACACCCTATCACGAAGGCCCACTTCTAAGAGTGATTGGGTCAGGCTGTCTGAACCTGACATTCGAGCATTGTGCCAAAAGTTTGATAGAGATGAACACATATGTTCCACTGACTTGCGAACTGCTTTATTGTTTAAAGAAGGCCCCAGATTGAAGCTGCTCAATCAGTTGTTGTATAGAGAGACAGTAGATCGTAGTGGCAAAGTAGACAAGCAACGACTGGTCCTGCCCACGGCCTTTAAAGATTTGGTACTGAGGTCCCTCTACAATCACATGGGGCCCCTTGGTATTGACAGAACCCATGACCTGGTACAATCTCGATTCTACTGGCCCAAGATGGGGGCCGATGTTGAGCACCATGTAAGGACTTGTAGTTGCTGCCTGCAGAGAAAAGCCCTGCTTCAGAGGGCTGCCCCCCTTGTCAACATTAATACCAGCACCCCAATGGAACTAGTCTGCACAGACTTCTTGAGTTTAGAGCCTGATCAGCAAAACATTGGCAAAGTGCTAGTGGTTACGGATCATTTCACATGGTATGCACAAGCTTTTCCCACCAAAGTTCAAAAGGCATCTACCGTGGCCAAGGTATTAGTTGAAAATTTCTTCGTCCATGATGGTGCTTCCCAGCGGATTCATTCTGAAAAGGCAGAGACTTTGAGAGTCGGCTAATCAAAAGAAATGCTCTCTCTCTAATGGGGGTACGAAAGTCAAGAACCACCCCCTACTACCCACAGGGGGACCCTCAACCAGAATGCCTTAACCGCACCCTGCTAGACATGCTAGGCACCCTCCACCCAAAAGACAAGCATTAATGGAGTCAGCAGATTAGCACCTTGGTACACGCATACAATTGCACGAAAAATGATACTACCAGGTTCTCCCCCTACCGCCTCATGTTCGGAAGAGAGGCCCGGCTGCCAGTTGATGTCTGTTTTGAGGTCTCTCCAGATGGGGTCCGAGCCGAAATCTACTTGCAATACGTACAAAAACTGAAAGCTCAATTGAACCATGCCTATCAACTGGCCCAGACAATGGCTGCCAAGAGAAATCTAGCTAACAGAGAGGCATGATAAAAAAAGTAAAGGCTCAAGAGCTTTGACCTGGAGACCGTGTGTTGTTACGCAATTAGGGACTGCATGGTAAACACAAAATTGCTGATCGGTGGCACCATCTTCCCCATGTAGTAGTTGGAAAGTTGGATGATTTACCTGTGTACAAGTTGCGCCCAGAGAACAACTCCAAAGCTGTCAAGATCATGCACCGTAACCACTTGCTACCCATCGGCCAAGACATGATTGAGACTGAACCCCCAGAAATTGAGCCCCCTGGGCTGGTGATTTGTGCTGCTGCAAGAAAGAGACGGAGTCAACCTACCCCAGTGGTCAAAGATTTAAGGTTTCCTCCGCAGCAGGCCCAGAATGATAGTGACTGTCAGTCCACCTCTGACAAAAGTAAGTGCGACTATGCCTATTACCCCTCTTATGAACTGAGTAAGCTGTTTCGAGGAAATCCTATGACCAATTTCGGGGATGAGGCTGGGCCTTCTGGACTGTCTAACCCCCCCAGCTTCGTCCTTGGAGCCAATGCTCTCTGAAAGTCAAGTGCCAAGCCTTACGTCTGAGGACACGGACTCACTGTGTTTTTTGCAACTGTGAATTGCCCAAAGAAGGGGTCGATGGTTTGAGTCTCACAGATGCATAGATACATAGACAGTGTCAGCAGATAAGGGCCTATGGCCCACCCAGTCTGCCCATTTGAGCTTGTAAGTTCACTTTATGTTTTCCTAGAAGTCTGTTGCCCCTTACCCCGACCTCCAGAATTCCTTTATGTCTATCCCATGCATTCTTAAATCCTGTGATAGTTTCAGCCCCCACCACTTCCACTGGCAGAGTGTTCCACTTGTCCACCACCAGTTCTGTGAAGAAATTCTTCCTCAAGTTTCCTCTGAATCGTCCTCCCTCCAACTTCATCCCATGCCCTCTAGTCCTGGAACATCTTTTTCACTTAAAAATAGTGTATTTCTGCACCCTGTTCCTCCCTGTAAGATACTTGTATATCTCTATCATATCCCCTCTCTCCCTCCTCTCCTCCAGGGAGTACATATTCAGTTCCTTCAACCTGTCCTCATAGAACTTGTGATGCAATCCATGTACCATCTTTGTTGCCCTCCTCTGAACCTTCTCTACCCTGTCTATGTCCTTATGTAGGCAAGGTCTCCAGAACTGTACACTGTACTCCAGGTAGGGCC
This sequence comes from Neoceratodus forsteri, assembly GCA_016271365.2. Taxonomy (NCBI): domain Eukaryota; kingdom Metazoa; phylum Chordata; order Ceratodontiformes; family Ceratodontidae; genus Neoceratodus; species Neoceratodus forsteri. The sequence goes on along the minus strand of CM057452.1, from coordinate 260,147,723 downwards.
TCACTAGTGTCTTGTATAGTGGAATTATGACCTCCCTTTTCCTGCTGTGATGCCCCTGCCTACACATCCCAGCATCCTATTTGCTTTACCTGCTGCCTTGTCACACTGTTTCCCTATCTTGAGGTCATCAGAGATGATAACCCCAAGATCCCTTTCCTGCTTGGTGCATGCTATATCCTCACCCCCAACTGATATATTGTGCCAGGGTTTTTGTGCCCCATATGCATTATCTTGCACTTCTTTGCATTGAATTTCAACCTTCAAACCACTGACCATTCTTCAAGTTTCTGCAGGTCCCTTCTCATTCTGTCTATACCCTCTGGTGTGTCTACTCTGTTACAGAGCTTTGTGTCATCAGCAAACAGTGAAATTCTGCCTTCTAGGTCCTGCACAATGTCACTGATGAAGATGCTGAATAGGACCGGTCCCAGCACTGATCCCTGTGGTACCCCACTGGTCACTCTTCCCTCTGTGGAGTGACAGCCATTTACCACCACCCTCTGTGTCCTGCCGCCCAGCCAGTTACCTACCCACCAAACTACTGTCCTGCCCACCCATATTCCCCAGTCTGTGTAATAGTCTTCTATGTGGCACAGTGTCAAGGCCTTGCTGAAGTCCAGATAGGCCATGTCCACTGCCCTCCTGATCCACCCCCTAGTCACCCAGTCAAAAAAATTCAACGAGGCTGGTCTGACACGACCTCCCCCTGGTGAAACCATGCTACCTTGGGTCCTGTCGTCCATTGACAACCAGATGTTCCACCAATCTCTCCTTCAGTAGTGCTTCCATGATCTTCCCCACTGCCGAGGTGAGGCTGACTGGTCTGTAGTTCCCCACTTCCTCTTTGTTCCCACTTTTGTGTAAGGGGACTACATCTGCTGTCCTCCAGTCTTTGGGTACCTCCCCTGTTTCCAGTGATTGGCTAAACAGGATAGCTAGAGATTCAGCCACCACCTCTCTTAGTTATTTAAGGACCCAGGGTGCACCCATCTGGCCCCACTGCTTTATCAACTCTTATTACTTCCAGTTCCTTCAGGACCCTTTTCTTATGTAAAGGACTTGTGTCCATTTCTACCATTCTCACCCCTTGTACTCCCTTCAGACCCATTACCCTTCTTCTTCCTCAGTAAAGACTGAGCAGAAATGCCGGTTCAATATGTCAGCTTTACTGTTGTCATCCTCCACATGGCCCCCATCCTCCCCCTTCAGTCTCACAATCCCTCCCTTTGCCTTTCTTTTTTCACTTATGTACCTGTAAAAGGTTTTGTCCCCTCTACCCACTGATTTTGCTATGCGTCCCTCTGGTGACACACCAGAGCCTGAGGAACAGTATAGAAACATAGACTTTGATGGCAGATAAGGACTGCTTGGCCCATCTAGTCTGCCCATTTCCCTACCTAGAGGATAAGCTGCAGATCCTATTTAACCAACAGCCTATTTCTTCCTACCCCCCACAAGAATTGCCTTATGGCTGTCCCATGCTTTCTTGAATTCTCCCCAGTTTTAGACTCCACAACCTCCTCAGGAAGGCTGTTCCATGCATCCACCACCCTCTCTGTGAAAAAATACTTCCTCACATTGCATCCTCTTGTTCTTGCACATCTCTTTTTCTGAAAGATGCTACCCTCTTGGACTTTGTTGATTCCACTGAGGTACTTAAACGTTTCTATCATGTCCCCCCTCTCCCTCCTTTCCTCAATGGTACACATATTAAGCTCCTTTAGCCTCTCCTCGTATGGTTTCTCATGCAGACCCTGCACCATTTTAGTTGCCTCCTCTGAACTGCCTCCATCCTGTCTATGTCCTTGCAGAGATGGGGTCCCACCAACTGTCTGTACAGGGGAGTAACAACTTCCTGTTTTCTGCTGGTGATGCCTCTCCCTATACATCCCATTATCCCCCCAGCCCTCCCTACCGCCTTCTCATTTGCTTTCCAACCTTAAGATCATCTGATAAGATTACCCCCAGGTCCCTTTCCATTTATGTTGTTGTTACTACACCCCCCCTTGTGTAATCCTCCCTGGGTTTTGTTTCCCAGGTGCATTACTTTGCACTTCTTTGCACTGAATCTGCCATACTTCCGACCATTCCTCCAACCTTGCCAAGTCCCTTCTCATCCTTTCCATGCCTCCTTGTGTATCAACCCTGTTGCAGATCTTTGTGTCATCTGCAAAGAGGCATATTTTCCTTCCAGTCCCTCTGCAATGTCACTTATAAAGACATTAAAAAGGACTGGACCCACTACTGAACCCTGCGGTACTCCACTAGTAACCCGTCTTTCTTCAGAGTGGACTCCATTTACAATCACCTTCTGTGTCCTGTTGTTCAGCCAATGTTTTACCCAAGCTACCACCCTGGGACCCACTCCAAGGCTGGTTAATTTGACTACTAATCTTTTGTGTGGGACTGTGTCAAATGCCTTGCTAAAGTCTAGGTAGGCCATGTCCACAGCCCTTCCCTGGTCTACTACTTTGGTCACCCAGTCAAAGAAATCAATTAGATTCATCTGACATGATCTTCCGCTGTGAACCCATGCTGCCTTGGGTCCTGCAGCCCCACTGGCCCTAGGTACTCAACAATTCTTTCCTTCAGAAGTGATTCCATCACTTTCCCTACCACAGAGGTCAAACTGACAGGTCTGTAGTTTCCTGCCTCTGTCTTGCTCCCACTTTTGTGAAGGGGAATCACATCAGCCTTCTTCCAGTCCTCAGGTACCACACCATCCTCCCATGATTTGTTAAAAAGGGTAGTCAGTGGTGTCACTAGTTCTCTGCTTAATTATTTTAGAATTCTGGGGTGAATTCCATCTAGCCCCATTGCTCTGTCCACCTTCAGTTTTAGGAGTACCTTCAGAACCCTTTCTTCTGTGAAAGGACTGGGATCGACCCCCCTCTCCAGAGTGCTTCTGTTAACTGAATTAGGCACCTCTCCCACTTCGTCTTTTGTGAATACTGAACATAAGTATTCATTCAGTATCCCTGCTTTTTCACTGTCACTCTCTGCCTACCCACCATCCATTCTATTCAGCCTCACTATCCCTCCCTTTGTCTTTCTACGCTCCCTGATATACCTATAAAAGGTTTTATCCCCCTTCTTAACTGAGTTGGCTATCTTTTCCTCAGTTTGTGCCTTTGCTATTCTGACTACCCTCCCTGCTTCCTTCTGCCTTAACTGGTACAGTTCTCTGTCCTGCTCCTTCTGCGTTTCCTTATACTTCCTAAATGCTATCTTTTTCTCCCTAACCTTCACCGCCACTTCTTTTGTGGCGGTGAAGGTTAGAGAGAGTACTGACAGACCCCTTTCAGCGCCTCAAAGTTTGACTGTGCTTGAACCTTCACAAAATGAGCCAAGCATTGTGGAACCAGAGCCTACAAAACAAGGAGCTTACAGTCCTCCCAGCTTGGACATTCCCCTTCATGCAGAGGCACCTTGCACAAGTAGTAAAAGCTCCAAGACCATTGCTGAAAGTACAGAGACTGTGGTTGTTCACCCCAGAAAGACTGGCCGAGCTGTCAAGCCAGTGGTGCACTTCAGTTACGATTCCCCCGGGAGGCCAGTGGATTTGCCTCTCAATGTAGTCCACAAAGGTGTTTATGTCTCTCAGAGCTCACTGCTCAAATTGAGCTTGACGGCCCATTCCAGGTTACTTGTTCTGCCCTCTCACCATGGTGCCCCTGCCCCATCCAGCCCCAAGTTAGCTGACAGGCAAGGGCCCCCTCTTGCATTGTTTAGAGTACAAGAAGTTATTACATGATTCTGTATAGTAATGTTCAATTTACCTGCGTGAAATATGCATAATGTGTTGTCAGAATGGGAAAGTATTGTGAAATGTAGTGAACATGTATAGTAAGGTAATAAGTTTATGTTATGTATAATGGTACCAACTTGACATGGACACCAAGTTTTCTCCAGGCAGGGAAGCGTGTAACCCCCCTACAAATGGAGGTTCCCTAAAAGTCTTCCTTGAGCTTGCCTAAATGCTCACTGCCAGGCTGGTGTCCTGTATTTTAGCAGTTTAAATGTGATTGCCAGAGAGTGCCTGTATAGCCTCTGTGTACCGTCTCTAAGAGCTGCCTGTATTGCAGTCATAAGTAGTCCGAGAGAGAGCTCTGCTGAAAGTTGTAACTATTTGCTGAAAATCATTTAGAGTGATAATGATAATGTAGTTTGTCTAACCTGCCTTCTTTGCAGCAAGGACTATTTTGTTTAACTCCACTTTCTTGGTCCTAGACTGCAAATTGGACCAATTAGTTCTGGTGGGACCTAAAATAGAGCCTGACTACAGGAGCTGTCTGGAGTCAAAATCTGTAGAAATTGTAGTTTTGGGCTGTTGGCGCGCCTTTTTGCACCTGAAGGGGGAGCCTTTGTTGTGAATGACAGACAGATCAGCCAACCAAACCTTTTGGATTCTGGGGGAAATTCCCAGGCTTGCTGCAGTTAGAGTCAGATCTAAGTTGGGAGCTGAAGAAGCAAGAGCTCAATACAGTCTCTGTGGAAAGGCCTGAGTTTTGGCCTGCAAGCCTGCCTTCTGCCCCTGAGAGGGAGAAGAGAATCAGTTCGGACTGAATCCGAGTTTGTGAGAATGAAGTAAGCCACTAAGTTGTGACCAGGATCAACCTGAAGACCATCGAAGATTTTGCTGAATGTGATCGGCCTGTCAGGATTTCCAGCTGCTTTTGAATCCCGGTTTGTGCAGAGACTTTGCGATCGTGACCGGAGAGTGGTTTGCCTGGTACAGAGGAGTTTTCTTACATGTAGATGTGATGTGAGTTGTTAGTGGGTTGTGATTTGGTTCCCCACTGTGTGATCTGTGTTCTGCTTGCTGGAAGCTGTATCCAGTCCAAAACGGACTGTATCCGAATTTGTCTCCATTTGGCCTGGGCCTTACCACACTGGCCCGGCCAGACTACCCCACTGCACAGAGAAAGCCACCAACAAGAGACCTGCCTGGGGATCAGCCCCCTGCTCCACGCTTAAACAGGAATGATGCCTCAGCGAATCATGCGGGCCCTGCTTCTCCTGGCACTCCAGATCAACCACCTGCAGTCTCAATTTCATCCAGGCTGTGTCCAGTCTTGGGTATCGTAAGTAATACTCAGGGCAGCTCCCTGCAACAACAGCCTAATCTAAAAGTGTGTCATCTGATTGTCTTGTTGTTTTCTTTTCACAAACTGAGCCCTCCGGCTCTTGATTACAATTAGTGTGTGTAGTGCATATTGTTTTCTTCCATCACAGGGCCACAACCAGCTGCAACGTTCCTGGCTAGCCCACCATTCTCCATCTGGGTTCCCAGAGTGTGTGACTGTTTATGGACCCTGAAGTGCATGCAGAACTGTTTGATTGATACAGCCTTCAAGCAAATTAACCTGATCATGCCCCTCCCTTGTTTAAGTCCCTTAAATAAATCAGATCTAACTCTTTTTTGCATTTACCCTGACTGTGGTTCCAGTTTGTGCAAGAGTATTGTACTGCCGTTATTTGCTGTGTATAACCTTGTTTTACAGGGGGTCCCCAGGGTTGAGCCAGAGGAAAGCCCTGGAGGTAAGTGCAAACAGTGTGGGTACTTGTGTGGTATATCAGGGGTATTGTCAAAGTCATTATTCTGTATTGTTCCAGTCACTAGTAAGGAAAGAGGGGGGGGGTTACAGTGTCCCGGAGGGCTGTGCCCAGGTTAGCTTGGCCACTACCAACCCTGACCTCCGGGTGGAGGCACCCATTTCAGAACTCAGGCCCCTTAACCTGCTACTAGCCAAGCAGGCAGGGGTAGTAGCCCTTGGGATAGCGCCACCTAGGGGTTACACTACTATGTAAGTATGTAACTAGATTCCCCAGACTGTGTACTAACTGCACCCCCCCCAAAGTGGCAAAATTCACTTACCTGGAAAGGCACCAGGCTAGGGAAAGGCAAGAGGCACCGCAGAACACCCTATATTAAATCATTGGCATGTGGCACCCAATTCATGCACAGTAAGTAGTGAAGTGAGGTGAAGGAACAGCAGGTCAGTCCGTTTGAAAGATGCCGCTTAACCAGCATGATTTCTAAATTTGAGGGTGCTCCATGAAAACATGTAACCCCAACCTGCTTCACAGTTGCAAACATCTGGTCTAAAAAATAAAGAAACTACAGATCAAAAAAGTTCTGAGAGAGCCCTCATATGCTACCTACCCCTTCAGTGGCACAGCTAAATTTGAGAATCTCGGCTTCTGGAATGTTCCTATGCCCAGAATTCTATGCTGATTGACAACTTTGGGCTTTGCTACTATCCCAGTAGGGGTGTAATTACCCATATGTACTAACTCCATACTGACAATGTGTACAGTGAGAAAAAAAATCATGCTGAGATCAAGATACCCAGGGCCATAAAACTAGGAAGCTAATTTAGAAGAAATCCTGGTAGCAGACAAAGGGACGGACACAATAGGACTACACACACACAAATCAAAACACTCTGCACAACATATGTTTTTGCAAATCCTGACAGCAGTACTTCTTTAACTTTCTCTGACCAAAAAAATCCACCCCTTGGTGCACGTAGCCACTGTAACGACTGAGAGTGCTGGAAGGGGGATTATACAGCAGGTTGATCACCCACTAAAATAAGTGCAAATTGGGCTCAATCGTTCCAATTAAATTTTATTTATTTTTATTTAAAATTTGGTAAATTGGGAAATGCACTCTGAGCCGAGCCGAGGCTTGATTCCAGGTGCGACTCAGGGACAGGGGTACAGAGCAGGAAAAACTGTATATAAATCAATATTAAAGGGTCATGGTTACATGACCCACACATAGTAAAGGGAACAATAATACAGTAATAAAAATAGACACGATGCACAAAAGTAACCACAAACTCTAAAATTAGGCACTGGACAAAGCAAGTAACAATAATGCTTTAAAGCATCTTGACTACATAAGTAGGTAGAGGCGACACAGCTCAACCTGGGTGCAGTAGGTAGTTTGGAGAAGGTGAAACTTCAAGTGCAGACTTCTAAGGAGGGGAGGCAGCTTGGGAGGGGGAGGGTGATAAGAGACTGCTGGCACTGTGAGCACTGAGGAGTGGTGAGGGAAGAAGTCTGAGGAGTCATTTGAGGGAGGATAAGGAGGAGGAGGAGGAGGAGGATAGTCTAAGATCAGATTTGAGTTTGTTCCATAGAAGTGGGAGACGTCAGGAACAGATGGACTGGCCTGCAGCAGAGTAGGGGCAAGGGATGGAAAAAGTGCATGGGTCTCTATGGCGAAGGGCGTAGGTAGAAGTGGTTGCTGGGGAAAGGCAGGAAGAGAGGTAGGAGGGGAGAGTGCTAAACCAGAACTTAACAAGGGAGGCACAGTGAACGAACCTCCTATGTGATAAAGGGGCTAGGGAGAGGGAGAGAGCAGAATAGAGGAGACAGTGATGAATGAGGGAAGGGAAGGCAGAAGTAAAACAGCAAAAGGAGTTTAGGAGAGTGTCCAGTCTGGAGAAGGACATCAGCATAATTGGTGACAGGTAGAATCATCTTGGAGACTAACTCCCGGCAGGTGGGGAGAGGGAGACTATCTTTGTGGTGGCAAAGAACTGCAATCTTGGGGTGTAATTTGGTACAGATAGCGTCTATGTGGGTGGCAAAGTCAAAGTGACTATCCAGCGAGACGTCTAAGCATTTAAAGGCTGAAAACAGTCTCTAAATGTTCAGGCCTTCCCAATTACCAGAAGGTAGACATTGTAGGAATACAACGGATAACAATCAGTGTCTTGGGAACTGTCATAATTAAGACTGGATAACAATCATTTCTTTGGGAATTGTCACAATTAAGCATACGTCCTATTTAAGTGTACCCCATGTAAGCAACATACTGTATAGCACCCGTCTACAGTGCTCAGGGTGCATCACAATAACATACTGCACAAATTATGTGATGCATCAGCAATGACAATTTAAATAAAAGTTAAGAAAGTGCCAAACATAGAATCAAAGGTTACAAAATCTTACAATCTGTCAGTTACATACACCTTTGTATCTAGCCAGGTTTTAAACAGCTTTTTCTATTGGGCTAGACAAATCTCAGAAAAGTTCCTCCACGGCACCAGTGGAGAGATTGCAGAAGTATGATCAAACAGAAGGAGAGAAAGAAACAAGTGTCTTAGCTTATTTCTGTCTCTCTTCTGTTTGTTTTGGTTCCATATCTTTGCACAAAGCACTCTTGTAAATAGAATGATCAAGTATATGTTGCAAAGAAGATACAACTTCCAGCTTTATGTTCATTTCATCATCCTGCATCTTATATGTTCTGTAGTTTCTTCCTCCTCAACAAACTGCCCAAAGTGTTCTCCCCATTATTGTCTCACCTTGTGCTTTTCTCTTATCAAGTACTGCTCAGGAGGTCATTCTGCTGCTGTACGTCACTGGCAAGACCACGACCACACCTGTAATACAGTGTACAGTTTTGGTGCCCATATCCAAAGAAGTATATTAACTTGCTGGAGATGGTCCAGAGAAGAGCAACCAAGATGATCCAGGGCAATACCAATGGGGAGAGGCTCGGGGAGCTCAATGTGTACTCACTTGAGGAAAGGTGGGGAAAGCGAGACATGACTAAGATCTGCAAGTAGCTCAAGGGTATTTACAGGGTGGGCACCGAGGGCCTCTTCAGCCTTAGCGGGAACAAAACCAATAAGGGGCACAGCCCTAAAGCTGGTGAGAAGTTTTAGGAGGGAGCTGAGGAGGCACTTTTTCACTGAGAGGGTGGTGTTCAAGTGGAATGAGCTGCCAGAGGATGTAGTTGGGGGATGTCACAACCCCACTCAGCAGGTCAGGCCCTCTGCTCCCACAGTGCCAACCTCCAAGCGCGGTATTGTGAACAGTAAACAGAACAGGGTCACCCTCCTGTCTGTTTTGTGGGTTTGAATCAAACTCTGGTCTCAAGTTCTGGAAGGATTCAAATTGTGAACCTCTTGCTAGCGTACCCAATGTACAGGCTCAGATAATTCTGCTCTTAGGCGGGGCCAGATATCTTTTGCCTATGGGCACCTAACCAGGCGTACAAAATGAACCCTTAAAAAACTCTATTAATAAAGTCCTCAGAATAAACTCTTTACCTTTTCTCAGTTTGGTAAAACCAGTAAGCTTTGTACAGTGTCAGTTTTAACCATATATGATTCCCTTGTCAAAAAAAGAACTTCAAAGGCACACCAGGTAGTCTCTAAAAGTAGAGGTTTACTTAAAATAGATAAAAAGATAAAATGTAAAACACAGAACCATATATCACAAAACATACAATCTTTTAAAACGATAAGGTTTAAAAAGTGCAAATTCCTACCAATAATACACTTAGGCCTGTCCACCTAATGTATTCTTATCTTCTTATAGTGCTGTAGATGTTTCTTTTTTCAGAGTCCAAACGTGTGTGTCTAAAGGTCTGTTATAGCATAATTAAAACACGGTCTTGACTCTGCTCTCTCCATGATGTCACCCAGCTCCTCCTCTGTTTATTAAAATTATACAATCAGGATGTCTTGTGTCAGGAGGTAAATTAATAGGTGACATCAGCAGAAAAACTTGTTTCCCCATATGACTTCCCAATTATGTCTGTAATTTTCCAAGTCCTTTCTTTCATCCATGAGCAGCATCCTCTCTCAAGGACATCAAAGGACCTTTTATGACTTCGCACCACAGTGACATAACCTGTATTCTTTTTCTAAACATCATAAAAGTTTATGATTTTCCAGCCTAGCAGCTGGCAGCTACAATTAAGCTAGATAAACAAGAGATCCTTACTTTAAGTCTCTTCTAGGCTGTAATTATTTCCTGGCTTTTATCTTTTAGCTCAAACAGCATGTCCCATGAGAGACACTCAATAACACATTTTTATATTACAAAAAGCATAGATTAATCACAACCAGCTGTACAAGCAACACAGTAGTATCCCTAAAAACAGTGGACATCTTCAAGAGGGGTTGGGACAGGGTAAGGGGAAAAGCTGTAGGCAGAAGGGGGCGGGGGTGAATGGAGGTGCAGAGCACTTGACTGCAGGTTTTCAGATTGTCTCTAACAAACAGCAGCTGTGGTAGAAGTTTTTTTTTTTTTATTTTGCTTTGTTTTTTGTTACCGTCAGTTTTATGCTTGATATGACATACAGTGTACATACAGCACAGTCAAAATATGTGGACCAATGCATTTTAACTGATAAAAAGTAATATTTCTTACCAGCGTCACATCTTTGACACTCAAAACAATCTGATAAATCACTGGGGCGCTCCATGTAGGTATTTGGAGTACAGAGATCACAGATTGTGTTGTTCTGCTCAGTGCAGTGGCTCAGAACTCTCCTGCCTAAAACAGATATCAGTAGATTTGGTGAGATTAACAAAGTGGAAGAAAAAATACATACTCTTACTGACCTAAAAGGTTACAATTCAACCTGGAGACAGATACAGCAAATGGTGTCTCGTGTAACCCCTACTCTCAAGGTGAAGTGCAGTCTGTGAATGTTCCAGCAGCTGTCACAGATAGGCCTTTGGAGGGATGCACACCAGTACAGAGATGGATTTAAGGACTGGAGTGGCACCTCCACCTATTTAGGATCTTTCTGATACACGAGTTGCTGCCAACCAGGAAATGCTAACAAAACCACAGTATGCAGAATGCAGTGATAACTCGCAAACAGTCTATGACACACACAGTAATAATAATACAAAGGAAACAAATATTCAGCAATAAAAAGAAAGAACAGGTTTTATTAGGCAAAGGCAGGATCGAGGCTCTGTGGAAAGAAGGGGTTAATGCAGGCAAAATAAAACAAAAAGGTAATGATGAAACCCAAACAAATCACGCCTCCTGTCACCAACAAACACAGCAATACCCTCCCTTAACTGCAAGTCTATGGGAGTTCCTTTTTTATAACTTCAGTTTATCAGTTTTCAAAACAAAACTAACACTGCTCAAGCCACAGTGGTCATATAGCAACAACAGCACAGAAACAGAAGTTGTCAGCAGATAAGGACCTCTTGGACCTAGTCTGCCCAGTTTTCCCTACCTAATATGCCACCATAGATCCTACTCCACCTCCAGTCATCTCCTCCCCTTGCCTTACTACCAAGGTCCCTTTGTATCTGTCCCTTGCATGCTTGAATGCCATCACCATTTTAGCACTCGCCACCTCCGCTGGAAGTCTGTTCCAGGAGTCCACCACCCTTTTTGTGAAGAAGTATTTCATCTGAGCCTCCTACCCTCCCCCCTCCAAATTCATAGCGTGACCCCTTGTTCTCAAGCATCTTTTTCTATGGAAAATGCTACCTTCTTGTACCTTATTAATACCTGTTAAATATTTGAATGTTTCTATCATTTCTCCCCCTTTCCCTCCTCTTCTCCAGAGGGTACATATTCAGTTCCTTCAGTCTCTCCTCATAGGGTTTTTGATGCAGGCCCTGTGCCATGTTGGCTGCCTTCTTTTGTACCGCCGCCACCTAATCAATGTCATTCCGGTGGTGGGGCCTGTAGAACTGGACACAGTACTCGAGGTGGGGTCTTATCAGTAATCTGTACAGGGGTACTATTACCTCCTTGTTCCAACTTGTGATACCCTTCCCTATGCACCCAAGCATCCTGCCAGCCTTCTCCACTGCCTTATCATACTGCTGGCTACCTTCAGGTAATCAGAAATGATTACCTCCAGGTCCCTTTCCTGTTTGGTGATTTGCCAGTACTTTTTTTGTTTTGTTTGTTTATCTATAAAGGTTTAAACCATTCAGTTAAAAACTCATTCACAATGGTAACCTTTCACATTCATACATGCCAGTTAAAATAAATTACATTCAAATATCACAGAAGTTATTTAAAACAGTCATAAGATTTAAATAATGACAACAAATGCTTTTTCACTAGAGAAGTTGATACTGGATTACTATAGTTCCCCTCCAGATTGGTACGTAGCCCCCAGATTTGTGTGTCTCAAATATAGTACATGATTTTGCACTTCTTTGCATTGAAACCCAGCTGCCAAACCCTTGTCTATTCTTCTAACTTTTTCAAATCATCCTTCATCTCCCCTCCCCCAGTGGGACTACTCTGTTGCAGATTTTTGTGTCATCCACAAACAGGAATACTTTCCCTTCTAGCTCTTCCACAATGTTGCTAATAAAAACACGAAAGAGGACTGGGCCTAGTACTGAACCCTGAGACACCCCACCTGTCACCTTGCCTTCTCCACAGTGGACACCATTTACCACCACCCTCTGGCTCCTGTTTCTTAACCAACTTCTTACCCAGTTTATAACTTTTTTGTGCATTTTTTTTTTTTATCTCCTGCCCGGCTGCCCCCATCAGCCTGACTGCCCCTCTAGCCCCGACATCCCGGAATTACTGGGGCATACCTTAAGCCTGGCCCGAGAGCGGAGCCTGCAGGGGGTTGGGCGTCATCCTGCTGCTGGCTCATTTTTCCTGAAGTCCTTCCAATTTTTACCCCAGGGCCCCAGGAGTAGAGACGCATGCCTGTGGAGGCGTGCATTCGTACTACAGCCCCAGTGATGGCCCCATCCACCCACCCATCGGCCCAGTGTCTGGCGCTCCCTCTGACCTGTGCTACTCCCTGGCCTCCACCAAGGGGCAGTCAAGAGCCAAGGGATACCACCAACCTTCCTTGGAGAGGAGAGCTGCCTTTCAGCATCTCCATCCAGCTCTGCGCCCCCCGCCAACCTCCGATGGTCTGTGCTCGTTCCCGAACACGGGTCGTCGGCGTGGCGCAAGGTAAGGCATTCAGCACCTTAGCCCTCAGCGCCATCAGGCCAGCAGTTTCTAACTTTGTGACCCAATCCCAGACAGGCCAGCTTGTTCAGCAGTCTTCTATGTGGAATGTTGTCAAAGGCCTTTTTTAAATTCAGGTAGGCTACATCTACCGCTCCTCCCTGATCCGTTATCCTGCTCACCCAGTCGAAGAACTCAATCAGGTTTGTTTGGCAAGACCTCCCCTCTGTGAAACCATGCTGCCTTGAATCCTGTAATCCACTGGTTACAAGGTATTCCATTATCCTTTCCTTCAGTAGTGTTTCCATTACTTTGTCCACTACTGAAGTCAGGCTGACAGGTCTGTAATTTCCTGCCTCTTCCTTGTTCCCATTTTTGTTAAGTGGGACCACATCTGCCCTCCTCCAGTCCCTCAGAACCGCCCTGTTTCTAATGATAAGTTGAACAGAGTTGTCAGAGGTGCAGCCAGCACTTCTTTAAGCTTCCGCAGGCTCCTGGGGTGCACTGAACCAGGTCCCACTGCCTTGTCTGCTTTTGATTGTGCTAGTACCTTGAGGACTTTCTCCTCTGTAAAGGGAGTGGTGTTCACCTCCCAACCATTTATGTAACGATACATTATTTATTTAAATATTGGTAACCAGGAAAGGCACACGTGTGACCAGGGGAACCGGGAGAACCAATATAAACACAGAAAGAAACAAATATAAGATAATGACAAATCCAAGTGCACGACGACAATAAATAAGAGAAGGGACTGCATTCAAGAATGAGCTACAAAACAGCAAATGTGAGTCAAGAGGGTATAGTAAGACGCCATCTTAGGGTTTAGGAGGCTGATGATTGGGAGGCAGGACAAGAAGAGTCAGAGAAGTAAGGGGCAGGGGTAGTAAGATGAAGCAGGCGCTTGACGGCAGGCAAAAGGCAGAGGACAGCAGATTCCAAAAGGTAGGGAAGCAACAGGAGAACACTGATAGACCAGAGGTTGACCAGAGTTTACAACAGGATAAGATTAAATAACCCACCCAGCTTGGCACAGCAGGACAGACAGATATCCAATACAGAAAATAAAAAGAACAACCCCATATCAATATTAGTAATAAGGCCAGCGCGCCACACAGCCTGGACTAAGGAAAAAATAAATAAGAGTTCACTACTATAACAATAGGCCCCTAGATAGCCATATAAAAGTCCAGAAACCCTTAATATACAAACAAGAAATAATCACCATGATTCTAAAATACCCCTCCCCTATAAGAAAAGTCCTACCAGAAGAAAAAAATTACTCACTATAGTAATCATGTTTCTTCCAAGGGAATCTTACTGTATTCTGACTTATGTAGTATGGTCTCACCATAGGACTGCCCTGGAGCCAAAATGGTTAATAGAACCTATGCTAATGATGGAATGCTAGGCTCCAGCTCAGCTTTCAAACCACTGTCCCTGGTAAACATAGACTTTGACGGTAAATAAGAACTGCTTGGCCCACCCAGTCTGCCCGTTTCCCTACCTATTGGATAAGCTGAAGATTCAAGTTTACCAACAGCCTACTTCCTCCTACCCCACACTATAATTGCTTTATGTCTGTCCCATGCACTCTTGAAATCCCCCATTGTTTTTGACCCCACAACCTCCTCAGGAAGGTGGTTCCATGCATCTACCACTCTCTCCATGAAAAAATATTTCCTCACGTTGCCCCTGAGTCATCCTCACTCTAACTTTGAATTGTGCCCCCTCGTTCCTGGACTTTGTTGATTCCCTTGAGGTACTTGAAAGTTTCTCCCTTCCCTCCTTTCCTCAAGGGTATACATATTAAGCTCTCTTAGACTCTCTTCATATGGTTTCTGATGCAGACCCTGCACCATTTTAGTTGCCTTCCTCTGGACCGTCTCCATCCTGTCTATGGCCTTGCAGAGATGGGGTCTCCAAAACTGCACACAGTACTCCAGATGGGGTCTCACCAACTGTTTGTACAGAGGGACAACCACTTTCCGTTTTCTACTTGTGATGACTCTCCCTATGCATCTCAGTATCCCCCCAGCTCTCCTTACTGCCTTCTCACATTGCTTGCCTACCTTAAGGTCATCTGATATGATTATCCCCAAGTCTTTTTCAATTTTTGCTGTTGTTAGTACCCCTCCCCCCATTGTGTACTCTTCACCTGGGTTTTTATTTCCCAGGTGCATTACTTTGCACTTCTTTGCATTGAATCTAAGTTGCCATATGTCTGACCATTCCTCCAACCTTGCCAAGTCCCTTCTCATCCTTTCCACCCCCTTGTGCATTAGCTCTGTTGCAGATCTTTGTGTCATCTACAAAGAGGCATACTTTTCCTTCCAGAACCTCTGCAATGTCTCCTATAACGACATTAAAGAGGACTGGACCCGGTGAACCATGAGGTATCCCACTAGTAACACCCTTTCTTAGGGGTGAGTTCTACCCTCTGTGTCCTGTTGTGCAGCCAATTTGTTACCCAGGCTACCACCCTGGGACTCACTCCCAGGCTGGCTAACTTGATTATTAATCTTTTGTGAGGGACTGTGTCAAATGCCTTGCTAAAGTCTAGGCAGACCACATCCATAGCCTCTACCTGGTCTATTACTTTGGTCACCCAGTCAAAGAAATCTATTAGATTTGTCTCACATGACCTTCCTGCTGTGAATCCATGCTGCCTTGGGTCCTGTGCCCCGCTGGCCTCTAGGTACTCAACAATTCTTTCTTTCAGAAGTGATTCCATCGTTTGCCCCTACCACTGAGGTCAAACAGGTCTGTAGTTTCCTGCTTCTGCCTTGCTCCCACGTTTGTGAAGGGGACTCACATCCGCCCTCCTCCAGTCCTCAGGTACCACCCCATCCTACCAGGATTTGTTAAAAAGGGTGGTCAGTGGTGTCACTAGGTCCCCCCTTAATTCTTTTAGGATTCTGGGGTGAATCCTATCAGGCCCCACTGCTATGTCCACCTTGAGTTTTAGGAGTTCTTCCAGGACCCTTTCTTCTGTAAATGGACTGGTGTCGACCCCCCTGCCCAGAGTGCTTCAATTGTTTGGTTTAGGTAACTCCTCCTCTTCTTCTTTTGTGAATACTGAACAAAAGTATTCATTCAGTATCTCTGCATTTTCACTGTCTCCTTCACTCTACCTCCCCTCCCCTTTATTAAGCTTCACTACCCTCCCTTGACATTTCTTTGCTCCCTAATGTACCTATAAAAGGTTTTATCCCCTTCCTGAGTTAGCCATCTTTTCCTCAGTTTGGGACTTTGCTATTCTGACTGCCTTCCCCGCTTCTTTCTGTATTAACTGATAATAGTGCCCTGTTCTGCTCCTTCTGCGATTCCTTATACTTCTTGAATGCTATCTTTTTCAATCAATCAATCAAAATCTTTATTTAACCTGGCAAACATCGTTGAGCAAGCTGATTTTCAAGATGGACCTGGAAAGGAGAGGTTAACAATACATATAAAGGAATACTCAGTTACATCATAATTGGGTAAACAATATATACAAAATGAATTCACACTTCCATAGAGCAGTAATTATACACAGGATGTTTATAATACACACAAAATAGAGTATTAAAAAGAGCCATTAAGCAAGACCATGAAGGGTAATTCTCCCTAACCTTCCCTGCCACCTCTTTTGAGGACCACAGTGTTTTTTTAACTCCGTTTTGTTTTATTTGTTTCACACAAAGGCTGCTTGCCTCCATGATGGCAGTTTTGATTTTTTCTCCATTGTTCTTCCACCCCTCCTTTCTGGCCATTTGCTAGTGCATTCCTTAGGTATTCACCCATTTTGCCAAAGTCAGCCCTTCTAAAGTCTAATATCCTCATTTTTGTATGGCTCGTCTCCATGGTTATGCTTATTGTGAACCACACTGTGTGGTGGTTGCTTGTTCCCAGTTGGCTACCCACTTCTAAATCTGTGATCCTCTCTCCATTTGAGAGTACCAGATCTAATATTGTTCCCTCCCAAGTGGGTTCCAACACTAGCTTTCTAAGGCATGCCCCTCTAGGGCATTAAGAATGACCCTGCTCTTGGATGTGGCTGCAGTAAATGTCTTCCAGTTAACATCTGGCATATTCAGGTTCCCCATCAACAATATCTCCCCTTTTTCAGTCATTCTGAGAATGCCTTCTATCATTTCCGTGTCCATTTCCTCCCCCTGAGACGGGGGTCTATATACAATCCCTGAGCAGACTGTGGTACCACTTCCTGTCTCCAAAGTGACCCTCAGTGCCTCTTGTCCTCCCCCTTTACCCTTCAGTTCTGTAGCTTTGATCCCTTCCCTTATTTAGAGAGCTACTCCAGCTCCTTTTTCACCCTCCCTGACCCTTCTGTAGATTGTGTACCCTGGTATGTTGACATCCCAGTCATGGTTCTCCATGTACCATGTTTCCATGACTGTCACAATATCCAGGTGTCCCTCTTCCATCAGGGCTACTAACTCAGGAAGCTTGTTTATCAGACTATGCTCATTGGTACTCACTGCCCTCCATTTAACGATGGCATTATCCTTCCCCACCGCCCTTATTGCCTTTGTCTATTTTTCCATTTATCCCTGTCCTGCCCTCTGTCAAGCTCTGTACCTCAGTGTTTACCTTACTAACTGCCATGTTTTGTGGGAGGAGGCTTGACATTTCCTTCTTCCTATCAGCACCCCCCCCCCGGCTAGTTTAAAGCTTGCCAATGAAGAATTTAAACCTATCACCTAGGATCTTGGTTCCCTTCCTGGAATGATGCAGACCATCGCGCCAGTACATACCTACATCTCTCCAGCAAAG
Organism: Neoceratodus forsteri; assembly: GCA_016271365.2. Taxonomy (NCBI): domain Eukaryota; kingdom Metazoa; phylum Chordata; order Ceratodontiformes; family Ceratodontidae; genus Neoceratodus; species Neoceratodus forsteri. The sequence goes on along the minus strand of CM057452.1, from coordinate 260,130,230 downwards.
CATGCAGCAACACTTATCTAACTAAGCATAACTATAACTATTAATAACTAATACCCTATGTTAATAAATAAACCTTTTCCTACCCCCTTAAAGGTTTAAACTGGCACCACTAAGACTGAAGTCACAGATGCCCGAGAGAAAAAAAAGCCACCCACAGGTTTGCAACACACTAGTACAGCTGGAGTGCAGTGACCCAAGGTTCACAGAAGGGGGGGAGGAGGGGAGAGCACTCAGAATACAGTAAGATTCCCTTGGAAGAAACAAGATTACTATGGTGAGTAATTTCTTCTTCAAACCCCAAGAAATCTTACTGTATTCTGACTTACGCAAGCTACCCAAGCAATACCTTTGGAGGTGGGTAAGAACCTACCTAGGAAACAGGCTCTGCAGGACTGCTGTGCCAAACTGAGCATCCCCTCTGGCCTAAGCATCCAAGCAATAATGCTTGGTGAAGGTATGGACCATTTTCAAAGTAACTGCTTCACATAAATCAGTTAGGGGAATATCCCTAGCAACTGCTAAAGAGGCTGCTATGCCCCTAGTGGAGTGGGCCTTGAGGCCTGCAGGTGGCCATTGCCCACTCTGCCGTAGCAGAACTGAATACAGGCTACAATCCACTTTGCAATGGATCTTTTTGTGGCTGGTTTCCCTTTTCCCACCTCTCCACAGGTGAAGAAGAGCCAAGATTGATCTCATCTATAAGGCACTGTGTGATCGAGATAGCAGCTACCTGCCCTTTTTCCATCTATGCTATGTAATCTGCGTTCATCTGGAGTAGTGATCAGTGAAAAAGACAGGCAGTGTGATGGACTGGTTAAGGTGGAACTCTGATACCACCTTAGGTAGGAATTTTCTATTAGTCCTCAGAACAACTTCATCTCTATGAATAGCAATGTAATCAGGCTCTGTAGACAAGGCCTGAAGCTCATTGATCTTTCTAGCAGAAGTCGTGGCAACCAGAAATGCTGTCTTCCAAGTCATATACTTGAGGTCTGCCGAAAATATGGGTTTGAAAGGGGCCTGCATGAGCTGGGCAATGCAAATGTAACCCCCCTACAAATGGGGGTTCCCAAAAAATCTTCCTTGAGCTTGCCTAAATGCTCACTGCCAGGCTGGTGTCCTGTGTTTTAGCAGTTTAAATGTGATTACCAGAGCCTGTATAGCCTCTGTGTACTGTCTCTTTAAGAGCTGCCTGATTGCAGCTTAAGTAACCTGAAAGGGAGCTCTGTTGGAAGATGTAACTATTTGCTGAAAATCATTTAGAGTGATAATGATAATGTAGTTTGTCTAACCTGCTTTCTTTTGTAGCAAGGACTGTCTTGTTTGTCTCCACTATCTTGGTTCTGGACTGCAAACTGGACCAAGCAGTACTGGTGGGACCTAAAATGTAGCCAGACTACAGGAGTAGTCTGAATTCAACATCTGTAGGAACTGTAGTTTGGAGTTTTTTTTTGTGCCTTTTTTGCAACTAAAGGGGGAGCTCTTGCTTTGACTGACAGCCAAATCAGCCAACTGAATCTTTTGGATCTTGGGGGAAGTCCCGGGCTGCTTGCAGTTTTCAGTTAGTTCTGAGCTGGGAAGTGAAATGAGAGGAGCTGAAGTGATTCTGAGCAGCAATCCTGAGTGGATTTGCATGGAAGAACTGTGAAAAGGCTGAGTTTTTGGCTTACATGTCTGCCTGCTGCTCCTGAGAGGGAGAGAAGAGAATTAGTGTGGACTAAATCCAAGTTTGTGTGACTGAAGTAAGCTACTGAAGTGTGCCAGGCTCAACCTGAAGCAGTCCGAAGATTTTGCTGAATGCAATCAGCCTGTCAGGAGTTACAGCTCCCCCAAAGCTCCCAGTGTACAGAGACTTTGCGATTGTGACCGGGGAGCGCTTTGCCTGGTACAGTAGAATTCCCTTACATGTAAATGTGTTATGAGCTGCTAGTGGGTCATGAGTCAGTTCCCCACTGTGTGAACTGTGTTCTGCTTGCTGGAAGCTGTATCCAGCCCAAAACAGACTGCATCCGAATTTGTCTCCATGCGGTCTGGGCCTTGCCAGACTGGCCCAGACAGACTACCCGCTGCACACAGAAGCCATCAACAAGAGACCTGCCTGGGGATCAGCCCCCTGCTCCACGCTTGAACAGGAATGACGCCTCTGCGACTCGTGTGGGCCCTGCTTCTCCTGGCATTCCAGATCAACCACCTGCAGTCTCAATTTTCGTCCAGCCTGTGTCCAGTCTTGTGTATCGTGAGTAAATACCAAGGTAGCTCCCTGCAACAACAGCTTAATCTGAGTGTGTCATCTGATTGTCTTGTTGCTTCATTTCCTTTACAAACTGAGCCCTCTGGCTCCAGATTACAAATAACTGTGTACTGTGCATGTTGTGTTTTCCATCACAGGGCCCCAACCAGCTGCAACCCCGGGCAACGGTCCTGGCTAGCCCATCTCTTCTACACCTGGGTACCCAGAGGTGGACTGTGTGGGGGGACTCAAAGCACATGCATAACTGCTTGATTGATATAACCTTTAAGCTAATTAACCTGATTTTGCCCCTCCCGTGTTCAAGTCCCCTGAATAAATCAGATCTAACTTTTTCTGCATGTAATCTGACTGTGGTTCCAGTTTGCGCTCAAAGTACTGTACTGTTGCTATTTGTTGTGCATAACCTTGTTTTACAGGGGGTCCCCAGGGTCGAGCCAGAGGAACCAGCCCTGGTCATAAGTGCAAACAGTGTGGGTACTTGTGTGGTGTACCAGGGGTATTGTGAAAGTGATTATTGTACAGTGTGCAGGCCACTAGAGGGGAAAGTAGGGGGGGTTACAGTGTCCCAGAGGGCTGTGCCCCGGTTAGCTTGATCACTACAACCCTGACCTCTGGAGGCACCCATTTTAGAACTCAGGCCCCCTTAACCTGCTACTAGCCAAGCAGGCAGGGGTAGTAGCCCTTGGGATAGCGCCACCTAGGGGTTACATTAGCTTAAAGGAAAACTGACAAAATTGGGGGCTCACCACCCCCACGCCCCAAAGCCTTACCACCAAACTAGGCTTTTCGCAAGCAAAGAATGTTTAAGCATTTTCACTTACTTATTTTATGTCTGTAAGGTCCGTGATGATTCAACATGGCAGATGCTGCGCAGTTCCATTTCAAGTAAAAGTGCATGCTGCACTGCTTGCTTCAGGTGTCAGCGTGGCTCAGTTGGTAGCACATCTGCCGCTGGACCAGAAAGTCATGGGTTCTCGTCCCACACCGGGATTGCACTTGCACCTAAAAATAGCTGGCATCCGAGTGCAGTATTGGGGGGTGCTGTAATACTGGGGTGTGCCATCCTTCGGATGAGACATTAAACCGAGGTCCCTTCTGCCCATCCTGGTGTTGTCCTGGTGGGTGTCCAATGGAAGTAAAGAACCCAGGGCACTCTTCGCAAAGAGTAGAGAACATTCCCGGTGTCCTGGCCAACATTCCCCTTCCCATAAACCGGTTCATGCAATTATCCAGGCTGTGTGTGGGTGATGATGTGCGATATGGCCGCCACCACACATTCAGTCACTTCACTACCAGTCTAGCATTGCTTGTTAAGCGCTTTGGGATGTATGAAAAGTGCTATATAAATGCTGATTCTTCTTCTTCTTCAATACAAGTGTTTGGGGTTGGGGAGCCCCCGTTTTGACAGTTTTCCTTTAAAGACGTCCTGCCAATAACAGTTTTCCAATGGAATGGCCAGAGTGTGGATAAATTAACCATATCCATGACCCTATAATTTCTGAACCTGTTCAGAATGTTGGCTTTTTCCTGAACCTCCTCTGCATAATCCCCATCTGCAGAACTCCTTATCCCTCGCCTTGCTTTTCACTTCTCGCTTATGTACCTCAAAGTGTCTTGTTCCCTTTGGCAATCCTCCCCCCTTTTTATGCCACTGCTTACCACACTAGTCTCCCTGCTCCCCTCTGTTGTATCTGGTACACCTCCCTATCCTCCTCCCTGTGTTTCCTTGTACTTCCTGAATGCCACGCTTTTTTTTTACTTTCTTGGCCACTTCCCTACAGTACCATAGTCTTGGCCATTTTTCCTCCTGCTTTTGCTCACTTCCTTCAGGCAGAGGCTGGTTACCTTCACTAAGCCCTCTCTCAATTTTCTCCTCTGTTCTTCTACCCCTCCCTGGCAATCCACCCCTGCTAGGCTGCCTTCGAGACAGTCACCAGTTTCTTAGAAATGCACCCTCCTACAGTCCAGGACCTTCATCCTCATGAGATTTGCCTCTGCACCCATCTTAATACTGAACCACACTGTACGGCGATCACTTCTCCATAGGGGACAGAGTAAGTACCACAGAACACAACTGAACTGTACATCCGTTGTCATGCTCATATATTTATGTTTTCTTGCATTTCTGTACTCTGTTGTTCAACCTACCTGGCGGACACATTTGACAGCACTGCCCATCGAAGGCATACTCTACTGCATTACAAGGAACCCCCTCCAGGAGCCTTACAATGACTGCAAGGACAAGTAGTACCTATTGAAAAAGGGGAGAAAAGATGTTTTTCAAAACTAGACAATTAAAGAAATAACACAGCACCGCATCATCTAACAGACATATTTAAAACTTTCTAAAATTCCCTAGAGATCAGGGCCTAAAGGAAAAGTGGAGAATACAGCACAAAAAAAAAAAAATGAATAAACTAAAATTGTACCTTCTACTTAAATCCATACACAAAAATTTACCAGTAACTTTTTGGGAGACTATATAAACTGCAGTAGAAGAGAAGGTAATTTATTACTCATCCTACCAAGGAAAAAAAAAAAAAGAAAAATGTCACACCAATGATAATTTTCTCCAAGCGATGTTCCTGTCACAGGCAGCTTAGGGGTGAGTAGCACAGACTCCACCTGATCCAGGCAAGAAACAGCTGCGTGGTTTGCTATCCCACTCCTGTCCCTACAGAAGCACCATCATCACATAATGCCCCAGTTCAAGCAATTTCCTAGCTTCTCAAAAATACTGCTAATATTAATACAGTACTTCCTTGCTTGAGTTATCCCTGTTGTAATGATCCTTCATATAGTAAACACCTATGACTGCTCCAATTGTTTCTTATTTACCTCCAAGAGTACAAGCATGAGTAAAATATTCTATACTCAACCTGATTCAAAACAGTCACAACGAACTGCATGAGGTAAGTATGCATATTAATGCCTTGCTACAGTAAGCTAAGCCACCGGCTCCTGAGGCGTTAACAAGGGAGCACTGTACTTAGTAAACTTAAAGGAATTGTATGAGCTAACAGTTTGGGCTTCATAGCCCACTACTCTGGGGTGGTGACAGCCCCTCTGTTTTAAAATAAAAATTTTTTTACTCACTGTATAACATTTTGGGAAGGGATTGTAATTTTGCTCCAACTGGGAGCCAGGCGATCCCTTCCCACTTCCAAGTCTGCCTCTGTGCCCCCCTCCCGTTTTGTGCGTGCTACCAGGAGCAGCGGGGGCCGCTAATACAGATCAATGGGGCTAACTTTTAAGCAGATTACTCTTGGAAACTAGCGTTTTAAAAATTACATCCACTGCTCAACTAATAGGGTCCTATTGGGTGAAGTATGAGCTGCATTTGATCAAGCGTTGGTTCAAGTGTAATAAAATCGTTTAAAGTTAGTAAATGTATTGGAAACGCGTCGTGTTCTGGTAACAAATCTGGAAACAGAAAGGCTACAGGCAGAGCAAACGAATTCAGAAGTGGGAAGGGATCGGCATGCTCCAGACCAGAAAATTACAGTCCCTTTCCCAATATAGCGTTAAAACTTTATTTTCAAACAGAGGGACTATCGCCCAGAGCGATGGGCTTACTAGAAGCCAAACTGTGATTTTAAATCATACATTTACTTTAATATGTTAAACACAGCTCAAAACAAAAGGGGGAGGGATGTGCACTGAATATCCAGCAAGGCTTAAAATTAACACAAAGGGTCCTAAGTGCTATGGCAATTTAGCAGAAACCTCCAACACTCTGCACTCGCAAGGAAATAAACTACCTGACTTTATGAAGACCCACCAAGCACAAAAACTGTGCTGTCAGGCATGGCAACAGTCCCGATCCTCACATACAAGTGCAGCAAAAGAGAAGCAGCTGCTCAAGTATGGAGCACCGTTACCAATCAACAAGCCGGAAATCCTGACCTTTCTCTAACCTTCCAGACTGGCTCAATTACACCTACTAAGCCTACTACATCTCACAGCTGAAAGACGGTCATAGTATATCTGCAACATTAATATGTACAGGACATCACGGCTCCCTGTGGTTTATATTTTGACTCAAGGTTTCAACTGAAATGCAGTTACAAAGAGTATTCACCAAAAGGTTGGTCTACTCTACATGCTTAATGCCCATCTCATCAAGGAGGCGAGACTAGCCTTTGCAACCAGCACGCTGTGTATGGTGCTCCTCTACTTCACTTCCTATGAGAAACAGAGCTGGGTAGACTACAGATATTGTATAAAAGAACCATGTGATTCGCAGCTGGTGCCCACCTCAGGAACCACTACACAGTTCTTTCTGCCCCGAACAGGATCTCCCTCAAAGTGAAACTAGCCTATCCCTTACTCTACCTCACCTTCAAACTCATCCTGGACACCACCCCTCCCAGTTTTGTGGGGTTCTTCAAATTTAAACCTCAACGATGGCTCCTCCACTCCTCAAACTGTCCCTTGCTTGATGTTTCAAGGGGTACGACAGGACAGAGTTTGAGGATGTCTGTCTCAGCCCTATACCTCTGGAAAAAGCTTCCACATGAGGTTCAAAATTTCCCATCCCAAGCTATGCTTAAGACAAACCTCAAGGCCTATTTACTAACATTCACTCAGTATACATGCAACCACTGACTTGATTTCCTGATCTACGCACTCTACTGGATAATGTGCCTGCTAAATTGTCACCTCTACCTTTTTGTAGTGCTACCTGGTATGAACCTATCCCCCCCTCCCAAGGTATATGTATCCATTGCTCGACAGTACCCTATGTCTGCAAAAAACCTTGTAACATTGTATAACCTCATATGTGCGCTACATTTATTTATTTATTTATTTATTAGAACATTGGTTTAACAACCTTTGAGCCAGAGGCTCATTCACAGAGGTACCTCGTCACAGTGAGGACAAAACAGTGCAAGAAACAAACATCAAGGCAGACAAAAAATAAATCCCTGGTATATAATGTGACTGTGTAATTTGTATGTATTTTGTGCAGTATTGTCCCTGATGGTTATTACTGTACATCATGTTATGCTGATCAGCTTCCTTCAAAGCACATAATGTGCAGAGTTTGTTGCCCGATTGTAAATAACTCCGAGTCACCCCTGAAAAAGGGACTTTACGTCTCAGTAGGCCCATCTGGTTAATAAAATTCAAATAAATATATAAATAAAATGGTATCTGCAATTTTTTTGAAGGGCCGTTAACTGAAATGGATTTTCCCAGTGTTTTCTGGGATACAGAAGTTGGGGAAGGAGTCACTGCACCAAAGGATTCTAGCAGTGGGTAGGGAGGGCTGTGCGGCTCATTGGGGGCAAACTCTGGTCTCCATGTTGGTGTAGGCCTAATTTCCTGGCTCTGTCTGCTTTGGTGCAGCCAAGTAATGTCGTGATGTCAACTGTGTGTTTTCTTGCAGTGAGTTTGGGGGTTGGGGGGGCACTGATCAACCCTCAACAGGCACTTATTTTTTGTTCACGCTACCAGTTCTTAGTGTGGCGAACAGACCTTACAGTATATTTGATTTGATACTGCTGGCCTTCTGTCAGCTTTAGGGGTAGGCGGGGGTTCTTCTCCTCCAGTCCAGACGCACAGAGTGCAGTATGTGCATCTTTGACCCGCTTAGAAAACACATTGCAAGTGTCACTTCACATTACTTTCCTAGAAGACTAGACAGAACCAGAGCTGTCCGGACACATGTAGTGGAAGGAGGTTTAGGCTTCTCAGTATGAGCAGCATCCCCACAGAAGTGTGTGTGTGTGGGGGGAGAGGGAATTAACTGTGCTGATCCACAGAAACACAACACAACACTGCAGATTAGTAAGGTCAATGCCAACCCCAAGGAGTGGTTTCTCTAACAGGTACTTATCGGGGGCAACCCTGTTATCTTATTAAATCTATATGCCCCAAATAAGAAGGGTGAAAGGCTGCAGTTCCTTGGGACGGTAACAGGATACAGACACAGACCCAGGGATCCCCATTCATTACTATTGAGAGGCGGGCCTCCACGCAATCCTAGGCACCCGCCTCTCAATATTGTGCAGCTGCCACTCTTTGCTTTTAAATGTGTGCACTCGTGGAGTCAGGCAAGACTAGGCGCAGCTGCAGTGCAAGCTTCTCTGCAAGTTTGGGATCACAGGGGTAAGCAGACCAGGCTAAGGCGCCAAACCGTGGAGCCAATAGAAAGGAAGCCTCTGGGAGTGACAGTCCAGCAGCCTATAATGGAGCTGCTACGAACTGCTGGGTAACTCCCATTAGTCTGCTGGACACTTTAGGATTTCATCACCAGTCGGCTCCAGAAGTGTTAAAGGTAATTGAGTGCAGCCTTTTGCCTAATATTAATCTAAAAAAAACTTTTTTATTTTGTTTTTAAAACTTGAAGTATCAGAACTAACTGGTATATGAAGTGTTACTGAGTGTGTGGGGGGGATCATTGCATGGTGACTCTCCAGCATTTCAGATCTGCAAATTCTTCTGCCTTTCACTGAAAGGGCAACTGCAGCAAAAAAAAAAAAAAAAAATACTGGCAGTAAAAGAAAAAATAAACACCAGTCTGCACTGGAAGATTTATTTTCTATGGGAACTCGTCCAATTCACTGAACTGAATTTAGCTGCTGGTATTTAATGGTCAGACCTGCACATTTTTAGGTAACTGCTTGTAGGTGGTTCTGGAGTGTAAACTACAACATTAGACCTGTAAGCAGTGCAAGGGGCTAGAATAATCCTGAAAAAATTGAAGTGGGTCGTTGAGAGAAGGAGAAAAGGGGAGAGAGAGAGAGCTCATTGTGTGGTCTCCCACAGTGGGTGTCTGATGAGCTGCAGTGCATAAAAAATAAAAATATACCGGCAGTAAAGAAATAAAATAATTTGTGCTCTGCACAGCAGTCAGATATTACTTTAACTACCTGGTGTACAGCACCACAGCCAGTTGTGTTTGTGAGGAGACAGTGGGGACAGACGCCCCGACTTGACCCTCCCCTTCCAAGGGGGTCTGCCAGTCCTGTCCTTGTGCAGTCAGTTGCTTTGTCAGTGTGTGGTGACTATCACTTGTTTCTATTTGTGAAAAAAAAAAATAAAGGCTCCTGCCATAACTGTGCCACCAGGGGTGTAATCTCTGTCCCAAACCCTGATTCAGGGAGCAGAAAAATATTTGTGTGAGAGAAAAAAAAATTTGGGGGTCCTTAACTGTGTCTGTCCCAGTCAAGTTGTGCAGTCTCGCTTCGTCAGTGGTCACCTGTTCTAATAAACCCTGATTCAGGGAGCAGAAAAATATTTGTGTGAGAGAAAAAAAAATTGGGGGGTCCTTAACTGTGTCTGTCCCAGTCAAGTTGTGCAGTCTTGCTTCGTCAGTGGTCACTTGTTGTAGTAAACCCTGATTCAGGGAGCAGAAAAATATTTGTGTGAGGCTCCGCTCAACCAGCATTACCAAACTCTCGTTCTGTATTTGACAAATTAACACACGACAAGTAGGGGGAAAAAAAAAAACGTTATTGTACACAATGCAGAAACTAACTAACTTTGGTTTCAAATTAACTCAAAAACGGAAACATCCTGATCAAGATCATGACAGTCGTGAGTCGATGATTGGGACAATGCCAGTTGGTCCAGTTGATCAGGATGTCCAAGAGACTCCCTGCACCTACTCCTATACAGAAAAAAAACCTCTAAGCATAGAGCAACAGGCTTTTATACTGGCTGGCTAAACAAATACTGTTGGTTAGAGTACAAAGAAAATGATGGCATGTTTTGTGCATTTTGCATAAAACATAAACAGATGCCCAAGTCAGGAACAGTTTGGGTACTCAGTGGGTGTAAGACATTCAGAGAAGATGCTATAAAAAGGCATCAGAACAGTTCAGTTCACGTTGTTGCTTCTGAACTGGAAGCAAACTGCAGAATTTCAGCTTCAAAAGGTGGAATAGAGCAGGCAATGCAGCAGGCCCTGACCCTGGAACAAGAAGCTTTTGTGGCATCCCTTCGTTGCATGTACTGGCTAATAAAAAATGAGCTGCCTCACACAATGAAATATAGCTCACTGCTGGATCTCGCCAAATCACTGGGATGCAAATACCTAGACAACAGACATATTGCTGATGCTGTTAAATATCGTTCTGATCGAACTGTCAGAGAAATGGTTCTCTGTCTGGGTGAGGTGGTCAGGAGATCAGTTCTTACAGATATGACGGCTGCCAATTTTTTTTCATATTTGGTGGACGAAACAACTGATATCGCTGTTATGAAGCAGCTCATTTTGTATGGTATGTACTGCAAAGAAGGGGAACCCAGAGTTTCTTTCCTGAGACTTGAGGAACTAATTGATGGAAAGGCAGACACAATTGTTAAAAAAATGTTGGAGTTCTCTGATAATCAAATCTCGGTTGATCACCTTGCAGGGTTAGGCAGTGATGGAACAGCCGTTATGCTGGGCAGGCAAAACGGGGTGGCTAAAAAGCTGAAAGAAGTCAGCTCAGTTCTTGTTGAAAATCACTGTATGGCTCACCGGGAGGCCTTGGCTATAAAGGCAGCAGCAAATGAAGTGAACGCCATTAAAAAGTTTAATCAAACACTAGATCACTTATACAGATATTATGAAAACTCGTTGTTCGCATGGCTGCCCTGAAAGAAATTCAGCAGGCAATGGAAAACCCTGTTTTAAAGCCTAAACAGGCAAAAGCAGTTAGGTGGTTGTCCCATGATGCAGCATGTGACACACTAAGGAAGCTTTTCCCATCCGTTGTTACGTCCTTGCATAGAGAGGCCTCTGAAAGGCATGATCCCCAAGCTGTGAGCCTAGTAAAAATGGTGGAAAGCTGGGAGTTTTTCTCTATTTTATGCATGATGTGTGACATACTTCCACACCTTCACATCTTATCTAAATGCTTTCAAACATCAGCTCTGAATTTTACTGATATAAAGAGACATTTACATTCCACTTTAGAGATTCTTAGGGCACGCCTACTGGTACCTGGTCAGTACTTCTCCTCCGTTTCGCCTGAACTAGTACTCCTGAATGATAATGGCCTGAACTTGCCATTTAGCGAACCACAGTTAAATCATTTCAGAACCTCTGTGCATGACAAGTTTATTAGGGCCCTAATTGCTCAAATTGAGCAAAGGTTTCCAAGCACAGAACTTTTGGATGCGTTCAGTGTCTTTGACCCCAGCATGATACAAGAAGTTGATACTGAAGAGTTGGAAGGGTATGGTAGTGATAGCCTTGAGATTATTCTTGGTCAGTATGCTACTATTGGGGATGTAGATGTTTCTGCACTGGAATGGGCTTCTCTGCGTAGTCTCATGTTCACGGAAAAGATGGACTTTAAGACTATTTCTGATGTGCTGCATGCTCTAACTACTAAGTATGTAGACCTGTATCCAAACATATCTACTTTGGCAGAACTGGCAATGATAATACCCATGTTAACTGCAGATTGTGAGAGGGTTTTTTCTGCACTGAATCGAATAAAAACACAGGAACAAAATAGATTAAGTGCCAGTGTGCTAAATGCACTTCTGCTTATCTCAATTGAGGGCCCTGATGTTGACAGTTTCCTTATTTAGAAGCTGCAGCTCACTGGGCAGGACGCAAACCAAGATTAGATCTTATGCTTGCAGGCACTAGTAAAGAGTTGTAGTATGGCCTCACCAAAATGTCAAGACTCCCACAAACTGTTGTCTGGCCTGCAACTAGAATGCAGAGGTTCACCAGTATGTCTTATCGCACTTTTCTTTTGCTACTGCATACTACAGAGGCCTCCAGATCATCATTTATTACTCTTTCATCTTGTTTCTTATGCATTTTATTGCATTCCGACTGGCTCCGCCCACCGGTAGCTCTGCCCCCTGGTGACCCCGCCCCCTGTGGCTCCTCCCCTTACCACCGCTCTATATTTTCACGCAATGTGGAACACTGAGACCCTTACAGTTTACAGATTATTGGCAGGGATTTTAATGTCATCATTAATCCATCCCTGGATAAATCCAGGGTTACTGAGCAGCATCAGTTCCGCATGTGCAACTGTTTAACCGTCTCATGAAAGAAATGGGCCCTGTGGAGGCATGACATTTTGTGAATCCTGCAGTAAGAAATCACTCATATAGTGCATCTGGACAAGATAGTTACTCCAGAATTAATTACTTTCTGGTTTCGGCACCGTGGCTGCATAAAATAACCTGCTGTCAAATTCAAAGTATCATTAGCTCTGACCACACCCTGGTAGTTCTGGGTCTGTCCAAGACCCCTTTCACAAAATGAATCATGTGAAGATTAAATGCTGCTCTATTTAGTTCTCTAGAATTTAAAGGCTTGGTTAAACCTGCACTGTACTCACAATCTCCCTCCCATCCAGCTGCACTTTGCTGAACTGTTGCCAATGATATGCTATGTTTTACTCTACATATTTTGTGCTTCCTCTCAGTTATCTACGGCATAATTTTTACTTTTTGTAATTATTATTGTTTTACAGATGTAATATTACTGATGTAATGTACTACTGCGCTTTCCGCATCCCCTTCCCTCCTGGACACATCTGGAAATGAGCCGTTAGCTCAATATACTTTTCTGATGAAACTCTTGAATATACATACATACATTAATACCAGATAATTCAAGATTATACATAAGAACTCTAACAAATAGGTTTTCCCATCCGTGTTCTAGGATGCCTTGAAAGCCATGGTCTGGGAAGGAATTATACAGTACGCAGCCTGACTCAAAAAAGCCTGAATTCAAAAACGCCCTGAGGTGGAATCTGCTATTGTGGATGTTGAACTTCAGCACAAAACTGTTCTAGACCCCAGGGTGAAACAAAACCTGGATCAGAAACATCCTAGAATGAACACAGCTTCTGGAAACCCAAACTAAAGGGAACCTGCGGTATCCGAAAGAGATTTTTATATAAGCAGGGAAACAGAGTCAGAAGGTTTTTCACCAGTCAGTTGCACCAACAGGCTGCCTCACGAGCAGTTTTGAAGACTGGTCACTCTGGGTTATGTCCCTTAACATCTTACACAAAGAAAGTTTTGGACTCTCACAAATTACCGCATCCTGTACTGCTCAGAGACAGACCTTGACCACCAGGAGGAGGTTAAGGATTAATAACATGCATTTTCCCCAGTTTGCTGAAACCGATCAAGCTCTGTTAGATGCCCAAATTTCAGAATCAGAAACTGCTGCAAAATTAAATCCTTTGCTGGGGGTAACTCCCCCAGAATGGATGGATACTCGGCTGAGTTCTTTAAACCAGTTGACTTTTTCCTAACCCCTGTTCTGACTAAAGTATACAATCACACTTTCCAGGACAATGGTAAGACCCCTTCTTCATGGAGACTGGCGCAAAAACCAGACAAGAATCCAGCTAACTGCAGATCCTATTGCCTAATTCCTTTACTAAATTCTGATCTAAACATTTTTACTGGGATCCTGGCTAATCACTTGGAGGGTTTTATAGCCAAGATAATACACTGAAACCAGACAGGATTTAGCAGGGGTTGTCTCTTCCAGGATAATGTCAGGAGATTGCTAAATACTATTTCAGCACAAAAAGGTATGAGGACCATCCAGCTGGCCAGTAGTATGAACACCGAGAAGGCCGTCAATAGGGTTGATTCGAGATTCCTTCTCGAAGCAATCATACGCTTCAATTTGGATCCCAAATTTATAGACACCTGCCTTACTCTACCAGGACACTGATGCCTCAGTTAAAGTAAATGGCCATCTCTCAGACTGGTTCCCCTTGGGGTGTGGCACTTGCCAGGGCTGCCTGCTTTCATTGCCGTTATCTGTACTCAGCCTAGTGCCTTTGATAACTGAGATACAATCTAATATTAACATCTAAGAGATGATGGCAGGAGAAATGGAACAAAAAAGAAAAATACACCAAATTAATGTCTTCTATCATTCTTGGAATACGCTACCGCCCACCAAATAACTCCACAATAGAGGTTTTGATGATATAGGATATGAGCCTCGGGGAAAGCAACTGGCAGGGAAACAAGGCAATAACTGCTAACAGGGAATATTCTACTAAATACAGTATAACAATTATCCCGCCAACATGTTAAAGTACCCACTAGGGAGAATAACGTATTGGATCTTGTTCTACCATCAGAGTGCTGAATTAAAGATTGCAAGGTACAGTACTTCCACCTCTCTCAAACAGTGTCTACAACACTGTAGCCTTTCAAATAAAAACTGAAATATATTTATGCATAGTAAAGCAAATGTTACTGCTTTTCAGTCTAAACTCAGTAAGGCACACTAGGATACAATATTTAGAAACAAGGATGCAAACAGGATGTGGAAAATCTTTAGAGACCTAATGTACACATTATGCGATAAATACCAAGCAAAACTAAATATGGAGACTCAGGTTTCAAACTATAATAGCTAAAAAATTCTGTAAAAAATGTAATAAACAAGAAAAGAAAAGCTACAAAAAATATTTAAAAACAAGAAATGATACAAGCTTTAAAAGAAATACAAAAAGCATCTAACAAACAATGCAAATCGGACATAAAAAAATGCAAAAAAGGAGGCAGAACATGCCATGGCTATTAATGCAAACAAAAATAACTCAAAATAACTACACAGCTATATCAAGTTCTTAAAAAAGATGTTATAATAAAAACAAAAATTGGTCCACTAGAATACAAATAATAAAACTCCATCTACCCTTAAAGAAATGGCAAAAGAAACCGGTTACTCTCTGCAACAGTAGTTCTTGGAGTGGTATGGCAGTGTCCTTTCCTCTTTAAGGCTCGCCAGAAAGTCTTCCGGCTGGCTCCTCCCACTCACCCAGTTCATAACTCCCTCTGCACTGCCCCATGATAACAGAGCTTGAGCTTGCCTGCTGGAAGCTAGACCAGTGTGCAATTTGCCAGGGGAGGTCGGGTGGGTCAATGTGGATGAACATAACATACCACTCATATACCAATCCTAAAACTACTGTTACAGGTGTGTAACCTGTTTTTCTAGGGTTGTGGATATGATGTTTAATCCACACTTCTGGCAGACTCCTAGAAGTTCTCTTGGGAGGCCCCTCCTAAATAGGGGATGTGTGCCTTGTTCCCTGTAAGGCACAAACCCCCTACTTAGGGAACAGAGACTAGAGAACTGAGGCCCCAAAAACCAGCATCCCGGCGTGACTCAAGGTTGATGTGGTAATGGTAAATGAAGGTGTGTGCGGACTTCCAGGTAGTAGCCTGACAGACTTCCTGGATATGGATATCCTTGGGAGCAGCCACCAAGGCAGTGGTATGAGGGGTGGAATGAGCCCTTAGCCTACAGGAGGCTCCCCATCCGCCAACCTATAACAGAGGTCAATGCAGGAGATTATCCACCTGCAAATCATCCACTTAGCAGCCGGCCAGCCAGGTGCGGCTTTAGCGTAGGTGACAAATAGTTGGCGAACCTCTCCCCAAACTCCAGCCGCGTGCTCCTTATTATAATTTTTTTTTATTTATAAAAAGGCGTCCTTCCAGAGCTCAGGGCACCCAAACAATATCACATAATAAAACAGTTTATTAACATTACAGACAGACACATTAATACCATTTCCAACAACAAATTACTCAAATACCGTTAAAAGCTTGAAGAAAGAGATGTGTTTTCAGGTCAGCTTTAAACCCCTCGAAGGTAGGGCTATCTTGTATCTGGTGAGGTAGAGAATTCCACAGGGTAGGAGCCATAAAGGCAAAAGATCGTGCACCAGATGTTTTCAACTGTACCTTGAGAATCTCTAGCAATCCCTCACCGAAGGATCAGAGTGCGCTGGAGGGGCAGTAAGGGTGCAGAAGGTCTTTCAGGTAATGGGGTCCCTGGACCTGTACAGCTTTATAGGTCAGCAACATGACCTTGAAGGTTATCCACCACTGTACTGGCAAGCCAGTGCATTTCATGCAGCACAGGTGTTATGCGACTGGATTTAGGGGTTTCAGTTAACAACCTAGCCGTCACGTTCTGCACCAGCTACAATCAGTGCGCATCTCCCCCAGGAAGCCCTAGGTAATAGGCGTTGCAATAGTCAAGCCAGGTGGTGACAAAGGCATGGACCAGTGTGGAAAGGTCCTCGGCGGGGACCAGGTGTTTTCACCCAGGCGATATTTCCCAGATGGTAAAAGGCAGATTTTACTACTGCAGAGACCTGAGATTTCAAGGTCAGGCCTTCATCTAAGATCACACCAAGGTTTCTGACCTGGCTTGAAGCACATAGTGGGGTTCGCCCAAGTGTTATTCCAGTGGGTACCCCCATGCCTGGCCCACGATCTGGGTTCACAACCAACACCTCTGCCCATCCCCAACCCCCGAGTTCAACCTTAGCCAGCTAGCACTCATCCAGTCCCATATCTCAGACAGCTGTTAAACACCGAGATAATATCTAACTCTTGCTCAGGCACAACAGACTGGTACAGCTGAGAATCATCTGCAGAACTGTGAAAACCCAAGCCGTACCATCTTATAAAGTCCCCTAATGGCAGCATGAACACTGCAAACATGGGCAACAACACCAAGCCCTGTGGCACCCAAGGCAGACTGTGAGGGGCCGAGGAATAAATCCCCAACATCACTCTCCAAGTTCTGCCCTCTAGGAATGATCGAAACCAACTGAGGACTGCCCCCCAGTCCACAGAAAAACCGCAGGTGCTCGAGTAACACATCATGGTCAACAGTGTCAAACGCTGCTGAGAGATCTAGGAGGACCAAGATGGTATGGGCCCTCTGATCCCACACCATCAGGAGATTATGAAGTACCCGAACTAGGGCCGTCTCAGTGCTATGTCTTTTTCTGAACTCAGACTGGAGAGGATGATAGATATTATGGATAAGAGCGACCACTTTCTCAATAACATTACCTACAAAAGGTAAATTATAAACTGGTCTGTAGTTTACTGGACAGTCTGGGTCCAAGGAGGGCTTTTTTTTTTTTTTTTTTTTGGGAGGGCCTCACCACTGCCTCCTTTAAGGGATCCGGAAAAATCCCTCTCTCCAAGGAAACCCTTACTATACCAGCAAGGACCAGGGCAATCATCTCAGCACACCCTACTAACAGGTGAGTTGGGCCTGGGTCCAGACTACAGCAAGTTGGTCGCAGAGTCTGGATGATCCTCACTATATCCATGATAACTGGTTGGCTGAAGGTAAGCCAGGTCCACCTGGGTGTTAGTACCATATGGTTGATCACTGCAGGGTCTAATGGGAAAGCACTGGTAGATCTCAACCCTGATGGAGGCCACCTTATCAGCAAAAAACTGTGCAAACTAATCTCGCTTAACTTGTGACAATGCTCAACCAGACTGCAGACAGACTGGACTGCACAGTCTATCCACAGTCCGGAACAGCTGAGCTGGTCTGATTGTAGCTGCAGTGATTTCCCTAGACAGGAACACTACCTTCTTATGGGAAATTTCCAATTGGTAGACCTTATAATGGTCTAACAATCTAAGTCTGTCCTCCTCCACATTAGTTTTCCACCAGTGTCTCTCCAACCTTCGTCCTAACCTCTTCAGCTCCCTCAGTGCCCCATCATACCATGGAGCACCAGGGCAAAAAGTTAAAGGACGAACACAAACTGGAGCAATGACATCCAGAGCCTCCGATATCACCTTATTATAGGCTACAACGAGATTCCCTGGGTCATCGCTATCAGTCGGAATTCCCAAAAGGTTGAGCACCATCATTAGGCTTTCTGAGGTAACTCCTCTTAAAGGACAGTACTTCACCATTTCCATCGGGGCTACCGTTTGCTGCAGGTCCAAAGTATCATCATAGAATCACAGAATGTGTCGAAAGAAAAGGACCGCCAGGCCCATCCAGTCTGCCCCAGTTGTATGGAGTATGTATGGAGCCTGTGATCGGCCTCCGAGATATGGTTGGTGAAATACACTGGGAGATTAATAATTTGGTTAAGGCTGGCCTGTCAGCACAGCAGTTTGATTTCTGCTTGCGATGTTGATGACCCAGGTTCCGGAATGGACCTGTGTCATCGGAGAGCCAGCTGGGGGAGAAGGATCGAACATCCCTAGGACTGCTCTCCTTCTCCGGGAGGGAAGGCGGTCAAGTGCTTGGCGCACGAGCGGCACTCAGCAGAGGTTGGATTCACTGCAATGCACCGACACCAGCAAGACACAGGCCGGGGCAGATGCCAGCCGTCATTGCATGTCCCCACCCTGCCTACAGGGAGAAAAATGCTGCTGACTCATCTCTATGTCACCCTTCCCTCTGGGCCCCAATTAGCCTCTGGTACTGGCTCTCCTGACCAGATATTTGTAGTGCGGAGCTGGTAGGGGAACAGCTCCGCAACTCCCACCCACCAAAGGCTTGGGTGACTGTGAGAGCCGGTCATTGCTGGAGGTGGGGGTACAGAGGGGCCGTGACCAAGGGCTGAGTTACCGATGACTCAGCAGGGAGAAAGCATAGTAAATTAAAAAAAATAATAATAATTAGGTTAAGGTGAAAAACCGGAGTTGGCCCGGTGCTGCTAAGAGTTGAGGTGCTGGACACCACACCTCATGCCATGCCAGTGACCCAGGTTCAGAGATGGACCCGGATGGGTCAGAAGGGAGGAAGAGGATGGAGCATCTGGAGGACAGCTCTTCTCTCTCTGGGAATGGATCCAGGGTTGCTAGGTATCCTGGCGGCCCCCGATGGAGATCAATTGTATTGCAGGTACACCAGCCGACGTGAGGGGAGGAGTACAGCAGATGCCAGCAGGGCATTCGTGTGCAGGAGTCATTGCATGCCGCACTCCTAGGGGAAACAAAGCAGAGAAAAATCCCTGTCAGCCGGGTGAGACAACATCAACCTCTAAGGGCTGCGCTCCACACATCCAATGTCAACCACAAATCTGACTCTACCCCCTGGGGATCCTCGGCCTTCTCCTTCGGGCCGGGAGGAGAAGGTGGGGATCCTGAACCTGATGCAATTGTCAGAGTAGGGTTCAGGTGGGTGGTTAGGAGTAGCAGCCGAGTGAATACAGCCCGAGAGATGCCCCGGGATGACAGGTGAAAAATAGAGTTCACACAAAAATCTGACACAACCTTCAGGAGGAACTTCAAGTTGGGGCAAAGGACAACCTTATCCCTGTGGAAGACCAGGTAAGGAGACTCCACCCAGAGCACCTGGAACTCACCAATCCTTCCAGCTGATGAGACAGACACCAAGAAGGTGGTCTTCCATGAGACGTGTGACATCTCACACCTGTGCAACAGTTTGAATATCTTCCCCATGAGCTTTGACAATACCAGCAACAAGTGCCAAGGTGGTGGTGGTTCACGCATCTGAGGAGAAATGTGGTCAAGGCCTTTAAAAAATCACCAGATCACCTTCTGCTGCACCACCGACTGCTTACCAGCCTGCAGACCAGGTGCACCTTAAGGGTCAACTGAAGGCCCAACTGGGAAAGGGACCAAAGGTAGTTGGGAATGTTAGCCACCAGACAAGATAAAGGGTCGAGATCCTTACCGTGGCACCAAATGGAGAACCTCTTTCATTTGAAGGCATAGCATTTTTGGATTGACTCCTTCCAAGATGCCATTGACCACAGTGAGGACATCTTTGGACAGACCCAAAGCCTAGAACTCTAGCAGCTCAGGAGCCAGCTGTCAGGTGCAGGGACTGAAGGTATGGATGGAGTACCTTCCCCTGATTGATGGAGAGCAGGTTCAGGCGCACAGGAAGATGCCCCGGGAGCTTGTTGCTGAGGCTGAGAAGACTGGGGTACCAGAACTGGTGTAACCAGTCCAGAGCCACTAGGATCACCTGTACCTTGTCCTTCCTTGCCTTTAGCAACACCTTGTGGATCAAGGCGAATGGAGGGAAGGCATAGAGGAAGCCCAGAGTCTACTGCCTCAAGAAGGTGTCCCCCTGCTATGTTCCCTGCTGAAGAGGGAGGCCACAGTACAGCCTCAGCTTTGCATTCTCCCTGGAGTCAAACAGGTCCATCTGAGGGGTGACCCACTGGGAGAACAGGCTGTGTACTACCTCTGGGTGGGGAGACCACTCATGAGATGCTTCATCCACACAGCTGAGACAATCTGCCAGGTGGTTGGAGACACTGGCAACATGGATGGCCACAAGATCAGACTTCAAGAAGCACATGAGTATTCACATGTGGAGAGCTTCCCTGCACAGAGGAAGGGTGTGCGTCCCACCCTGGTTGTTCCGGGAGTATATGGTTGTGGTGTTGTCTGTCTGGACTTCAACCACCTGATCCCAAAGGTGTGGATCAAAAGCAGTCAGTACCAGTCAAACTGCCCGAAGCTCCAGCAGGTTGATGTAGCTCCTCGGGGATCTAGAGCCCATGGACTCTGTGTTCTCCCAAGTGGGCACCCCAGCCCGTGAGAGAGGCATCAGTCATCAAGAAGACCATTAGCTCTGGGAGGACAAACGGGATGTGATATCTTCCTGCAGATGTTCCGGGACCAACCACCACTGGAGGGCATTTCACATCTGCTGGGTTAGAATGACCCACCGGTCGAAGTGACCCCTGTACTGAGACCAGTGGCTGGTCAACTCCTACTGCAGAAAGCGCATTCTCCAGCAGGCCCAATGGACCACGCTGGTGCAGGCCGCCATGTATCCCAGTAGACGCAGGAAGTCCCAAGTAGGGCACACCTGCCCAACCTGAAATGATTGGGCAAAAGAGGAGAGAACCTCCGCCCTGTCTGCTGAAAGCCAAGCCATGGCTCTGCAAGACTCAAGCTCCACCCTGATGAAAGATCACCTGCAAAGGCATGAGTTCTGACTTGGCCTGACTGACCAGAAGGCCAAGAGGGATGTAGATCTGGAGGGCCAGATCCCTGGAGTGATCCATCTCCTGCCTGGAGGGACTGACGATGAGCCAGTTGTCCAGGAAGGGGTATACCCCGACTCCTCAGGTGGGTTGTCACCACTGTGATGCACTTTGTGAAGACCTTGAGGGCAGAGGACAGGCCCAATGGCATGGCCTGGAACTCGTAGAGGGTTCCCTCCATTTGGAAGTGGAGGAACCACTGGTGAGACGGATGGATAGGGACATGGAAAAACGCATCCTGTAGATACAGTGAGCAGAACCACATGTTTTGCTTGAGAGATGGTATGATCTGAGATAGAGTGACCACCATGAAGGTGCATGACCGGAGCAATTTGCTCAGGTCATGCAGATGTAATATAAGGCGCCGGTCCCCTGTCCGTTTTGGCACCAGAAAGTACCTGGAGATAAACCCTGCATGAGGTGGAGGGTCCAGAATGGGCGCCACTGCCTCCTTGTGGAGGAGCTGGGTGATGTCGACCCAAAGGGTCAACCGAACATTGATGGACATCATGTCCTTCCATGGACTGTGGGCTCAGCAAGGTGGGTAAGCCTTGAACTCTAGATGTAGATCCTGGCCGACCACTTTGAGGACCCGCCTGTCCGTGGTAACAGCAGACCAGGTGGAAAGGAAGTGGCAGAGCCGGCCCCCCACAGTAGGACCCAGAGTGGTCTGGACAGGCATGGAGGAGGAGCCCCCCCCCATCCCATCACTGGGCAGGCTTGGAAGCAGAGGTGGATCTGGCGGAGGACATCCGGGACCTCGACCTCCTGGCTTCCTGACGACCGAGGCCACCAATTTAGGCTGGGGTCACCAAGCCTGCTGTTGTCCAGCCTGAGGCTGGGAAGGTTTTGCCACAAGGGCTGAAGCAAGCCGAAAGGGCTTCTTTTTTTGAAACTTCGAGCCTTTGGGGTCCTTCTGGGCAGATGTCACAGAGTCCAAGGTGGCACTAGACCTTTCAGTTCTGGTGAGGTGCCCTTCCATTCTGGGCCCAAACAATTTGGTCCCCAAGAAGGGAACATCTGCCAACTTGTGCTGCATCTCAGCCGTGAAGGTGGAGATGCACAGCCAAGCCCTGCGACACATGGCAACTGCCATGGTCACAGAAAAGGTGCAAGAATTGCCATGGTCTGTGGCTGTTTGGAACTACTGTTTAGCAACAGCTCGGCCTTAGTCCCTGATCTGCATGACCGCAGTCTGCAAATCTGTGGGCAGGTGAGAAGTACCTCGTCCAGGGAACCCTGGAGGGCATGCGAGAAGTGGGCCATGAGAAGGGCTGAGCTCATTTGCCGAAGGTCAAGTGAGGAGGCGGCATACACCTTCTTAGCCACATGCTCCAACTTTCTGGACTCCTTATCGGGGGTTAATCAACACCCCCAATGCTGCCATGCACCAGAAAACAGAGTTCAGCCACAAGTTCCTTAGCCAAGGGATGTTCCATAAATCCTGATAGGGAGCAGATAGAGACTGCATACTTGCGGGCCACCTGGGCCGATTGTGCACGGCAGGAGGCCGGGTGCACCAGTACAGCTCCATGGCACAACAGAGGATGTCATCCTGAACCGGGAAGCCTTCCATGGGAGAGTCACCCTAGTCAAGGATCTCAGTTAACAGGTTCTGTTCCCATTTCTGAATGGGGCTCCAGTAGAAGACCTGTAGATTCTGCAATCAGACGGAGCATGCCCATGAAAAATGTGAGCCCTTGATCCATCAACATGTCCCCCACAGACTCCACATCCAATGGTTGGGACTGAAGGGGGGGACCCTTTCCGATTCTGAGGAATCATGTAAAAGTGGCCAACCGCCAGAGTCCCCACTCACATGAGGGTAGTCTGGGGTGACGATGACTGACAGCCGATAGGGTAAACCCTTAGCCAGATAAGCGTCCTTGGTCAGAGCGCCAGCAGTGGAGAGGCTAGAGGGGTCCGCACCAGGACCATATGGACCAGCTCTTGCCCGGACGGTGTCAGCTTCAGCTTTTTTGGCAAAGGCCAGGTAACGGCTGGGTTGGGTGCCGGAATCAACTTCACCCGGGTAGACCAAAGCTGTTGCCACATGAATTCCTCATGATGCCGATGCAACTTATGCCAGTGCTCTCTTCGCCGGAGGAGGATGAGGAATAGCAGTGGCACTGCTTGCCTGAATGCCTGGAGCATGAGCATCGGGATTTACACAGGCTGCCCATATCAGGGCTTCTAGAGTGGGACCTTGACCATCAGTGGGGGCCAATGGCAGGTCTCAGAGGGGCCTCCGAAAGCCGAGCCCTCTTTTGGTCTGGATGCTCTTGGTCGGGCAGGGGTGGAACAGCGGACTGGTCCGTCCCCACCCTGAAAAACTGGTAGGACAGGAGTCCTGGGGAGAGAGGAATCGACTTCCTCAGCAGAAAATGGGTTGACTGGTTGAAGAAAGATTTCGGGGGCGTCGACCTGAGTTCAGCCAGCTGATCTGATGGGGAGACCACTGGGTCAGCATCCAGAGCTGAAGCACCGACTATAGTCGGCAACTCCAGCGAAGCACAGGAATCAGAGGCCCGAATGCGGTCCTGATCCCATGACCGATGTTGAGACCGTTTCTTGGTCTCTTTGTACTTGTCCTTCTTGGATTTTTGCGGTTTTGTGCCCGAAGGACCCTGCCCATGGGTGGGAAGGGTTTTGTCACAACTCTTCAAATGCTCCAGAAAATGAAGCATTCAAAGGGAGCGGCAAAAAGGCCACAGCTGAGGAGGACTGCACGGCAGCCTGAGTTGCTGCCTCCTCAAACACTGCAAGTTGTTCAGTGAACCCCACAGCTGCAGAGACCTCCTGAGGTGCGTCTTTAGAATAAACGGGCAGATACTAATCATCCGGATGGCCAAGGAGTAAGCGAGCAAGGCAAGCCTCCAAGTTGTAGGGGAAAAAAGGAGCAGCAAAGGCCGCAAGCCTGGATATCATGTTTGTGGCCCAATAAGTATACACAAGAGGAGTGCAGGTATGTTCAGGACATAAGCTGCTCGCAACCACATTTCCGGAATCCTGAAGCGGATTTCACGTAGTCCATGTTGGTGGCAGCAAGTAAAGCTGAAGACAAAATGTTTTCACTGAAAATAGCGAATAACTAAAGCAAAGTGCCTCTTCAGCGTGTGAGCTGTTCAGAGAGAACCTTCCTCTTCCAATGGAAAGGAAGATCTGGCGTCTGGCGTCGCTGCTGAGGGAGTCACCACCCAGGTGGGTGGGAGGAGCCAGCTTGAAGACTTTCCGGCAAGCCTTAAAGGGAAAGGACACTGCCAGATGTGTGGACTGAACATCATATCCACGTCCCTAGAATGTTCAATACATATTTTTGCTTGGTATTTCCACCACAAAATAAATTCTCAGAACCAAAGAGCAGACTTGAAACACAGAAGTTTGAGATGCAACACAAAGAAATAGTAGACAAAATAAACAAGTTAATCCAAATTCATCTCTAAACCCCGACCAGATATCAGCACATCTAACAGGAATTTGTCAATGCCGAATGTTGTCTTATTGGCACTGGTAATGGTAATGCAGGAGTCAGAGAGATGCATAACAGGAATGGCAGTGAGGTATTGAACTGACGTCAACCCCAACCCAACCCTGCAGAGTCCAACAGGCATTGGGGTGTGCCTTTGGGTCGTCAGCCATAAAGCTCACACCATTTCACCTCACCCTACCCTGCAGACACTGACAAGTGTCACGGTGTGCCTAGGGGTCTTCAGGCCTTATGTTTATCCCATTCCATAAGGAAATACGCTGAGATGGGTGCAGTATAGGATAATGGGGTGAACTTTGGGGCCGCAGACTCCAAGGCAAACCTCAGTGCCTGTCACTGGCTGCAGGGTGGGAATGGGGGTGGAATGGCATGAGCATTACAGCCGACAATCCCAAGTCACACCCCTGACGTCAGTCAGTCTCTACAGGGTGGGGAATTACGGTTGGGAACCCTAATGCCTTGGGTGTTTGTTGGTATTCCCACTCCAAATGTTCAACATTGGCTTTCTGTGACCCCACCTCATGAATAGTGACACTATCAGTTTGTCAGCCGAAAGGTGATTTTGCACAGTGACTGCGCCATTTGGCACCACAGGTGCGAAAGCACATTTCGGGCAGGGTGTGAAAAATGACAACTGTACTGCTCATGAGGAGGTGTAAAAAAATGGCAATGTTGAAAATCTGGAGTGAAAATCTGAAAAACTGGTGAAGTCACGGGTGTGCACAGAAACTGCGCAAAGCACGCCTGTAATGCAATTATTTTGGGAATTTTTTTTAACCACATTTTCAACATACTGTAGGCATTTTGGGACTTCCCCTCATGAACAGTGGCACTGTGAGTTTGTTAATCTGTCCTGAAAGTTGATTTCCTACAAGGACCGCACCATTGTGCACCACAGGTGCGAAAACACATTCTAGGAGCGTGAATATGTTGTTCATCCACACTGTCTGGCATTGTCCCTTTCCCCTTTAAATCTTGCCGGAAGTCTTCAAGCTGGCTCCTCCCACCCACCTGCGTGGTAAATACCTCAGCTCCGCCCCATGACGCCAGATCTTCCTTTCCGCTGGAAGATACAGGTTCCCTCGTGCTACTTTGCAGTACCATAGGCCCTGGAGTCAAATCGACGGTTTTGGCCGCACTTACTCGCCTTAAAACTCATCAGAGTTTACGATTCAGATCCGAACGCTTCGAATATGGAGGACAAGTCGTCCCCAGGTTTCGTGGTGTCCTTGTGGACAAAAAATGTCTCGCACCGATCCCCATCTCGTGTGTCTACTGCCTAGGCGCCGTGCATGATACTTCAACTGCACCATCTGTTCGGCCTTCCATCCCACCATTCTGGAGGACCGCAAGGCGCGCCTTAAGTTGGGGAGACCGGAGCTTCGCAATCCATTGGTGAAACTGAAGGAGGCCAGGTGGGCGGTTTCCGCGGCTGCGGGATCCGCTGAGCAGCTCGAGCAGATGGTGGCCTTGGAAGAGGAAGCTGCACAAGCTTCGGCCAACCGAAGCTTCTTTGTGTTGCTCAACCTGGGCTCCACCTTCACGGGATCCTTCCGGAAGTTGTGACCGTCTCTCCCTACTAAGCGTGAGGCGCCTTCGGGCTCGCACTTCTCCCAATCCAAGAAGAAGGATAAGGATCCAAAATCATCTTCTTCTACCTGAAGAAGATGCTCCTGGGACTGAGAGCGGTCCGACACTCAGGAGCAGGGGGTCTCGACCACAGTCGAGATCGCCTCCTCAGCTGCCGGCTTTTCGGATCTTTCGTCAGGCCAGGGCACCGAAGCCAAGGATACGGCAGAACCGGCCGAGATTTCTCTTGACCCGATCGAGCCGTTGTCACCGATGCCTGTCGACGACTCCTTAGAGAGGACTCCCATTCTCTCCTTCCCCGACGAAGAGACCCGTCCTTCGGGCATCCTGATCAAGGGACAAGAGCCGGAACCTCAGTTTTCACCGAATTCAGCTTCTCCAGACCGACAGAGCCGAGGCTGTCGGTCTCGATCAAGGAGTAGGACCCCATCGGTCGGAAAACCGAAGAAGGGTCACAAACACTCCCGGAAGAGGTGCCACCACCATTCCTCATCCTCCTCGGACGAGGAGAGACTTAGACGGAAGCTCCGTCGACGTTATGAGGACCTCATGTGGCAGCAACTTCTTTTGACGGGTCAAAAGCCGTCTGCTCCGGCTGTACCGGCCATTACTTGGCCCCAGCCTCTTCGTCCGACACTGACTCCCTCGGTTCCGAGGACTCCGGTTCTCCCTCCGGTAGGACCGGTGCGCATTTCGGCTTGGCCTGTTACGGGCTCCCCACCAATTTTGGTGGTACCACTGCCAAAACAGCCTCAGGGAGGGGCTCCCTCTAAGGAGGGCCGACCAACTATGGGCCTGCCTCATAGGTTGTCCATTACAGTCACTCATGATCGCCCTAGGCGC
The DNA here is from genome assembly GCA_016271365.2 of Neoceratodus forsteri. Lineage (NCBI taxonomy): Eukaryota > Metazoa > Chordata > Ceratodontiformes > Ceratodontidae > Neoceratodus > Neoceratodus forsteri. The sequence goes on along the minus strand of CM057452.1, from coordinate 260,103,295 downwards.
ATTGAGGGGGACTTAGGTGGGAGACCCTTGTATCCGGATTCCTCGGATTGGGATACTACCGGCCTTCACTCACATGATGAGCTGTCAGTGACAGGCCTGGAGGAAGGGCCTTCTTCCTTCCGGGGCATCCTTCGACTCATTTTGGAGTCAACAGGTATGCCTTTGCAGCCAATTCAAAAGAAGGCTGAATATCCTCTCACGGATATTCTCAAGAGGTGGGAATACCCCGACGGAGGCCTTCCCAGTGGCCGAAGCCATAGTTGGCCTGGCACTGGAACTTTAGCAGCAGCCAGCCTCTTGCCCAGCTCCATCTGCCCGCATGGCCCGGAAGTACGCTGTGCCCATGGGGTCCCTGGCGGGCTTTACTGAGCATCCCTCGGCAGAAAGCCTTGTGACTGCCTCAGTGTTTAGGCGAACTGGCAGCTCTGCGGATACTGACCGCCCTCCGGACAAGGTGTCCAAAAATATGGACCATTCGGCCCGGAAGGTTTGCGCGGCATTATCCCTAGGCCTTCATCAGGCTAGCTCAGCAGTGATCATGGAACACTTCTCTCACGCCCTTTTGGGGTCGCTTGATGAAGTCCTCCCTCATCTCCCAGCAGACATGCAGACCACGGTCAAGCAGGTCTGGGACCAGAGCAATGCTGTTGCTAAACAACAGCTCCAGACGGCCCTGGACATTGGTGATTCCTGTGCCCGTTCACTAGCTGCTGTGGTAGCCACTCGCTGCAGGGCTTGACTGAGGTTATCCTCCTTTCCCACGGATACTCAGCACAAGCTAGCTGATGTGCCTTTCCTTGGCACCAACCTCTTCGGTCCGGGAGTGGCAGGTCATCTACACGCATTGAGCAGTCTAATGCCACCCTAGATGCCACCTCTGCTAAAGGTTTTTCGGGCAAGAACCAACAGAAGCGCAAGAAGAAGTCCTTTCCGCATTCTTCCCCCTGTGGTTAGACAGCCCTCCTTCCAGGGAGGTCAGCAACAGCAGCAGGCTCAAGCTTGGCACCCTAGACCCAAGCAAGGTCCCCAACAACCTCGCAAAGAAGGCCGAGGTGCTGGTCCAGGTACCTCCTCCTCCTCTAAACCTGCACAGTGACGGGTTGGGGGTGGTCTCCCCTGCACCCATCACGCCAGTTCTGGGTCCTCCCGTGGGGGGCCGGCTCCGCCACTTTCTTTCTGCCTGGTCCGGTATCACTTCAGACAGGTGGGTTCTGGAAGTGGTCTGGCAGGGACTGCCTCTAGAGTTCAAGCAGTAGCCCCCAGCCGGGCCCGTGCCCCACGGGAGGAAAGGATCTCAGTTGGCGCTCAGTCGGCCCTTCGAGACGATATTGCTAAGCTCCTCCTCAAGGAGACGATAGCTCGAGTGCTGGATCCTCCTTCAGACCCAGGCTTCGTCTCCAGGTATTTCCTGGTGCCCAAGCGGACGGGAGGGGGGGGTTGGCACCCCATCCTAGATCTCCATGACCTGAATCGGTATCTCAGGTCTCGCACCTTCCGGATAGTAACTCTGAACTAGATCATACCATCCCTGGAGTGAAACATGTGGTTCTGTACACTGGATCTTCAGGACGCATTCTACCATGTCCCAATCCGTCTGTCCCATCTGCGGTTCCTCTGCTTCAGGGTCGAAGGGACCCTGTACAAGTTCAGAGCCATGCCGTTCGGCCTGTCATCGGCCCCAAGGGTCTTCATCAAATGCATCGCAGTGGTGGCAGCCCATCTACGGCATCAAGGGGTTCGCATTTACCCCTATCTAGACGATTGGCTCCTGGCAGGTTCCTCCCTACAGGAGGTGGAGCGGTCCAGGGACCTGACCCTCCAAATCTGCTCCCACCTGGGCCTCCTAATCAACGAGGCCAAGTCAGAACTCGTGCCCTCTCAGGTGATGGGCTTTATCGGGGCAGAGCTCGACTCTGGTGAAGCCAGAGCTCGGCTCCCAGCGGACAGGGCAGAGGTTCTTTCCTCCTTTGCCCAATCATTTCTGGTTGGGCACTTGCGCCATGCCCGGGACTTCCTGCACCTCCTGGGTTACATGGCGGCGTGCACCTCAGTGGTCCACTGGGCCAGATTGCACATGCGCCCCCTTCAATGGGAGCTGGCCGCCCAGTGGTCTCAGCGTCAGGGTCTCTTCGACCGGCTGGTCACGGTCACCCAGAGGATGTGGGACGTTCTCCAATGGTGGACTGTCCCGAGTCATTTGTGGGAAGGAATCCCGTTTGTCCGCCTTGAACCGACGGTCGTCCTTAAGACCGATGCCTCTCTCATGGGCTGGGGAGCCCACATGGGGGACAACAGAGCCCACGGGTTCTGGACCCCCGAGGAGTCCCGATGCCACATCAACCTGTTGGAGCTCAGAGCAGTCAGACTGGCACTGTCAGCTTTCGCTCCTCAGTTCCAGGGTCAAGTGGTTCAAGTCCAGATGGACAACAACACGACCATGTACCACCTCAACAAACAGAGGCATGCACTCCCGTCTGCTATGCAAGGAGGTGCTCCAGATCTGGACCTTCGTCAGCCGGCTGGAGGCGGATCTCCTAGCCATTCATGTGGCAGGGGTCTTGAACCAACTGGCGGATGCTCTCAGCCGCATAGGCCAGACATCCCACGAGTGGTCTCTCCATCCAGAGATAGCTTACAATCTGTTTTCCCGTTGGGGCAAACAGTTGGTGGACCTGTTCGCCTCCAGGGAAAACACCAAGCTGAGGCTGTTCCATGCCAACCCCCCCCCAGCAGGGCTCGCTGCAGGGGGATGCCTTCTCGAGGCCATGGGCCCCAGGCCTCCTCTACGCCTTCCCTCCATTCCCCTTGATCCACAAGGTGTTACTCAAGGTGAGGAGGGACAAGGCGAAGGTGATCCTGGTAGCCCCAGATTGGCCACGCCAGTTCTGGTGTCCAGATCTCCTCAGCCTCAGCTGCAGGGCCCCGGAGCGGCTTTGTGCACGCCCGGACCTGATATCGTTGAACCACGGGAAGGTCTTCCACTCGGACCTTCAATCCCTGCACCTTACAGCCTGGTTCCTGAGCAGCTAGAGTTCCAGGCTCTGGGTCTTTCCAAGGATGTCTACACTGTGGTGGAAGCATCTCAAAAGGAATCGACCAGGAAAAGGTTTTCCATTTGGTGTCAGGGAAAGAGCTTGGACCCCTTATCCTGCTCTGTGGCTAACATTCTAGACTACCTTTGGTCTCTCTCCAAAGGGGGTCTTCAGTCATCGACCCTTGGGATGCACCTGGCAGCCATCTTTGCTTACCGGGCGCGGGCCGGTCAGCCGTCACTGGCACAGGAGACAGTGGTCGGGCGCTTTTTCAAAGGCCTGGATCACATATCACCTCTGGTGCGTGAACCTCCACTTCTGTGGGATCTCTTGCTGGTTTTGGTAAAGCTCATGGGCAAGCCATTCAAACCCATGCACAAGTGCGAGCTTTCGCATCTGTCATGGAAGACTGCCTTCCTGGTGGCTATCATGTCAGCCAGAAGGACAGGGGAGCTCCAGGTGCTTTTCGGTGGACTCCCCTTATCTGGTCTTTCACAGGGACAAAGTTGTCCTGCGCCCCCACCCAAAATTCCTTCCAAACATGGTGTCAGAGTTTCACCTTAACCAGGTGTTGACTCTGCCAGTATATTACCCTAACTATACCTCGTATGCCGAGTATAGACTCCATACTCTGGACCTCAGACATGCTCTCTCCTACTATAAGGAGAGGACGGCGGAAATTCGGGGAGAGGTTCGCCAGCTGTTTATCACCTACGCTGAAGCCGCTTCTGGCAGACCTGCAGCCAAGCGGACTATTGCAAGATGGATCACATCATGCATAAGTCTGTGTTATGAACTGGCGGGTAAGGAGCCTACCAGAAGGATAAGAGCTCATTCTACCCGCCATATTGCTGCTTCGGTGGCTGCTTCCAGGGACATCCCTATCCAGGAAATCTGTCAGGCTGCTACCTGGAAGTCAGCGAACACCTTTATTACCCATTACCACATCGACCTTGAGTCATGACGTGATGCTGGTTTTGGGGCCTCGGTTCTCTAATCTCTTTTTCCTAAGTAGGGGGTGTGCGCCTTGCCTCCCTCCTTCTGGAGAACTGCTAGGAGTCTGCCAGACAGTGTGGATGAACAACATATCCACGCTCCTAGAAAAACAGGTTACTCACCTGTAACAGTAGTTCTAGGAGTGGTATATTTTGTTGATCCACATGCACCCACCCGATCTCCCCGGCTTAAGGCGCACAACCTGGCTTCCAGCGGGCTAGATCTGGCGTCATGGGGCAGAGCCGAGGTATTTACCACCTGGGTGGGTGGGAGGAGCCAGCTTGAAGACTTCTGGCAAGATTTAAAGGGGAAAGGGACAATGCCAGACAGTGTGGATGAACAACATATACAACTCCTAGAACTACTGTTACAGGTGAGTAACCTGTTTTTCCGGGTGGGATGTGAAAAATGACAGCTGTAGTGTTCATAAAGAGTTGTGAAACAATGACAATGTTGAAAATCTGGAGTAAAAACATTATAAATTGTTGAAGTTACGAGTATGTGTGGAAACTACGCAATGCACGCTCGTAACACAGTCATTTATTGGAATTTTTTCAAAGAAATACAAAATAATACATACCTCAACCCCATTGGCACCCTTTGCAAACTGTGTGAGACACCTTTTGGCACCATGCATTTCTGCTTAAAGTTGAACCAGCATTATATTTTGTGGTGATTTGCATATACAGCCCATGATGCTTTGCATTACGGGGGTATGCGTTACTTTGTATTTCTTTGAAACTTGGCTTCCCAGCCAATGCTCTTTGGTGTAACCCTTGCCTCAGTGCTTGCGCACTAAGGTTCTTTGTGTTTTAGCTTGTTTTTTGTTTTTATTGGGCTCACCACAAACCAACCCAGACAGACCAACTTAGGGTAGCTGGTTCGTTCCACTGGGGTGGCATATAGACGAGGCACACTGATGAGTCCTGGTAGGATGAAACACGTGTCTGTGTTTTCTGTTGGCACCCTTTGCAGATTGTGTGAGAATCCTTTCAGCACCATGCATTTCTGCTTAAAGTTGAACCAGCATAATATTTTGTGGCGATTTGTATATACAGCCCACGATGCTTTGCATTATGGGAGTATGTGTGATTTTGTATTTCTTTGAAACTTGGCTTCCCAGCCAATGCCCTTTGGGGTAACCCTTGCCTCAGTGCTTGTGTACTAAGGTTCTTTGTGTTCAACGTAAGTCAGAACCTAACAGACAGTAATACAACAATCTCTGTATTCAAGGTAACCAAGAAGAATGACCCACAGGTAAGCAAAGTTGGGACAGTAAGGTATAAAATGCAAGCAAGAGAGGTGACATTAGTAGGACATCAAGGAGGTGGGGACGCAGACAGGAGAGAGCAACCTAAGTGCATAGCCGTAGCTCAGGAAGAGACAGTGAAGTGGAAGGGACTGAGCAAGCCTGGAGAGACGAGCGAGGTAGGATCAGTGGGACAAGCACAAAGCTAAGTATAGTTACCTGTATCACGGGATAAAGATAACTAAAAAGAGCTTTTTTGAATTCAAGGTGGGTTTTGGTATATCCTAGATCAGATGGGAGGGGGTTCCAGAATTTGGGGGCAAAGTAGAGGAAGGTAAGTTCACCCATTCTAGTGGTGCAGTAAGGGACAGAGAGCAATTCCAGAGATGAGAAACAAAGGAACTGAGGACAGTCACAAGTGAGGAACATAGCTGCTAGGTCAGAGGGAAGAGAAGGATGAATAATGTTGTCCATGAGGCAGTCTAAGGAATAAGATCGATGGTAAGAGGGGGATAACCATCGAAGGTTAGAGTAGAGTGGTGTTTTAGGTGAGAAGCCATCGAAGCAAATCTACAGACATTACTGTAGCTGACATTACACGTATGAAGGATGATAGCATGTGCCTGTGCAAAGACAGGTAGTGCATAGCACAGGCCAGGGAGCAGGAGACCTTGGACGATGGAGATCATGGTGGCAGGAGTCAGGGATTGTCAGACCTGGTAAGCAAGCCAATTTTGGTGTTGACGGACTTGCAGGCTGCACTAATGAGATAACAGAAGTTAAGTGATGGATCAAGATAGACCCCAAGATATTTGAAAGTTTGGGCAACACTGACGAGGGAGCCATCAAGGCAGGAAACCTGGAGAGGCATGGGCATTGAACCTAGTTTCCTTTGGGTCCCAAAGATCATTGCCTGTGTCTTGGCCACATTTAACATCAACTAATGGGCCGAAAGCCAGGTTTGGATTCGACACAGATCAGAGGAGAGGAGAAAGTTAATTTCATTGCTTGAGCTGGAGGCGGTATAGAGAACCATATCCTCCACATACAGTAAGGAGCAACAGTCGGTGGGAACAGTAGGAAGATTGTTTATGTACAGTGAAAATAGTAGGGACCAGAGTATGGGCCCTTGTGGGACTCCAGAGACAAGCGGGGCAGGGGTGGAGAGAACTTTATGATAGGAGACAGAATGAGAGTGGTTAAGCAGATAGCTGGAGAAACAGTCTAAGGAGGAATGGGAGGCACCAAATGCCACAAGCTGACATAGGAGCAAGGGGTGACTGACACAGTCGAATGCCTTAGACATATCGATGAAAACTGCCCGAGTAAGCAGACCTTTGTCCATGTTGGTTTTGATGTCACTTGTGAATTGCAGCAGGGCAGCAGTGCTGCTATGGCTTTTCCTAAAGCCATGCTGGGCACGGGATTGCAGATTAAAGTTGATTATGAAGTCAGACACCTGGCGATGGATAAGCTTTTCCAGAAGCTTACTGTGGGCAGGCAATGGTGCTATTGAACGGTAGTTTGCAGGGGTTTTATGGTCACCTTTTTTGAAGACAGGGATAACCCTGGTATTTTTCCCACACAAGGGGCATGGTCCGTGAGCTAATAGAGAGGTTGAACAGGCGTGTAATTGGTGTGGCAAGTAGGGAAGCACCTAACTTGAGGATTCTGGGTTCCAGCCCATCAGGGCCTGCGCCTCCGTGAGGAGATATCATAATGAGAGCATGTAGGACATCCAACCTGGTACTCTGGTTGAGAACCAGGGAGGGTTGTGTCTGGGAGGTGACTAAGGGGGAGATTAATCGTGGGGCATTTTGTGCTCCCAGGTTGCTACTGTAAAAAAGCTTTCAGCTTAGTGTGCTATACCTGGTTAAACAACTAAATTAATTAATTAATTAATTAATGGCATGGGTGGGGGCATAGGAGGTAGAACTAGGTAGGGAAGTAAATATGGAGTTAAAAGCATTAGGAATGGTAAGCAGATCATTGCAGGAGACATTATTAATTACCATGCCACTGGGGATTTAGGAAGTGTTACGACCCACAATGTGGTTGATGTGCGCCCAGTATTTTGGCGGGGTTAGTAGACGAGGCTTGGAGAAGGCCTCTATAGTAATTACTTTTGGCAGCAGGTATCTCTCTCTCTCTTGCAGGAGTTCCATAGGGTGCAGTAGGCAATGAAGTCAGAGTGAAGGGAGGATGCTTTCATCTGGCCCAGAGTTTATCCCATGACTTAAGCATATGGAGAAGGGGGGCTCATTAGCCATTTGGTAGTCAAGCCACGAACCCTGCACCTAACGGACGGAATGTGCTTGGTCTGCAGGGAACGCAAGGTGTTGGTGAAGTAGTCAACTGCCCGGTCAATGCAGTCAGTAGTGAATATGGGAGTCCAGTCAATGTGCTGGAGATCAGTTAAGAAAGCAGTGGGGTTGAAGGCAGAGAAGTTAGATATGGTGATAATTTAAGGCAGAAAAGAGGGGGGCAGGCATCCCAGATGCAGATAATAGGAAAGCAATCTCTAATGGAGTCTGGTAATACACTGACAGAGGAGATTCTGTCTAGTCTGTTGGTGAGTATCCAGCCAAGGAGGGTGTGGCTATAGGCATTGCTGGAGTGTCTCATAGGATCAGAGACAAGCTGGGTTAGATTGCACCTGCTAATGCTGGAGTTTAGGGAACGGGAGTTAGGATCAAGCCAGTCCTGGCTGAAATCACCAATGTAAATCACTTTGTTATTATTGGTTGCCTTTGGAAGAAATTCCAAGAATTTCTCAAGTCCCTGTTTGCAGGCTGCAGAGGGAATATAGGCACAGACCACGTGTAATTTCTTGGCCCCACTCAGCAGGACCTGGGCATGCAGTATCTCGGAGGACTGAAATGAGGGACAAGGAAGTAGGGTTAGGTTTAGGTGAGATTTGTAGAATAGTGCCATGCCACCTCCTCACTTTGAAGAGGGATGGTCAACTCGGAGCATGATGTAGCCAGGGATGGTACAGAGGGAGTCAGGGTGAGAGGGCCTAAGCCAGGATTCAGTAATTCCTAGGAGATCAGGGCCATTGAAGGTGTACTAGGCCACCAGTTCAGCATGGTTGGCCAGCAGGATTCTTATACTGAGGCGCCCAATCTTTAGTCCCCAAGATAGGTGCCCTGTCAACAAGCTGGCCTATTAAATGAAATCCCTTTATGTCATCCACCATAGATGCATGGTATAAGGTACACCTTTTAAGTGGGAGAAGGGTCGCTCCAACTAAAATGACGCTAATAATGGATGCGATTAAGTTAAAGGCTCACTGTAGTGTAACTATGATTCAGAGATTGAAAGACTGGGAACAAAGGGGACTCAAATGGGTATTTCAGCTCTGTGAGGGGGGGAATGAATAATGAATTTTATCTGTCTCTGTACTAATTGGAACATACCTAAGGGGGATTTCTTTATATGAGATGGTCGCCACTCTCACCATTTGAAGAATGCTTATTTTTTTCCACAGCCCTGCACTAAGTTGCTGTCCATCTACTACCGATTCTTACAGGGAGGGGAGTGGGATGCCATCAACAAAACTGTTGATAAATGGGGAACTGATCTCAGTGGGATGGTAAATTATTCACTTTGGAAACGAGCATGCAACCATTTCACGGTTTGCTCAAGGAGTAATAAGCTATGTCAAGTGCAATTTAATTTTTTGCATAAAGCATATTTTACTCTTGTGAGATTACACAAAATGGATACCTCAAAGGCTGACTATTGTCCAAGATGCAGGGTTCCTCATGCGGATTTTATTCGCCTGACCTTATCGTGCCCTGGAGTAAATTCCTTCTGGAGTGAAATGCATGACATAATAGCACATGTTCTGGGTTTTTCCCTTCCTTTCACCCCAGAGGAGCTTCTTCTGGGGGCAGATCCCGATCACCCTAGTAGGTCTGCGCACAGGGCCCTTTGGTCACTAGCGTTAGTCAATGCACAGAAGACAATTGCACAATGTTGGATGTCGGCCTCTCCCCCCAGTATCCAGCAGTGGGTGAATAATTTAAGACAGTGCATGGCAATCAAACAGGCTCAGTTATCGGCCTTGGGGAAATGAGAAATGCTTGGAGTTGTGGGTCCCAACTCCCTCTGATTGCAGCCATCGAATCGGACTCTTTCCCTCTTTGATGGAGCTGAGCCTGGAGGGAGTACGGGTTGAGATAGGGTATAACAACATTCACCTCCTACATCCTTTATTAATAAAACTGTCAATCCATGATGGAGGTGGGCCGCTGTATATGTAAACACCTCATTATGACTCCTGTGCTGAGTGTACACTAGTGTTGGTACAACAGATGACATTATTCATGTGACTCTTGTCCCTGTGATGTTTTATGGTATAACAATACGTAAATACTTCCATGATCTAATTCAGTAGAAATACACTTCTGTACAAGGCTTTTGTTACACTGTATTGGTTAATAATATCAGGATGTAGCACTGGCAACGGTGCGTATCAAACATGTAATTTACTGTTATTTGTACCGCATTCTCCTTGTCTCAATAAAAATTATGTTAGAAAAAAAACAAAAACAAGATGACCTAACTGGGAGGGGGCCCAGGTGCCGCAGGTCCAGGGTTGACCTCAACATCCCCTGAGAGAGAGAGAGAGAAGGAGAGGACTATGATCCAAATAGCCACAACCAAAAAGGCAGAGGTGGTCCTAGCCTGAGAGATCCTGTCAGCCTTAATAAGGTATCTGATTAGGTAAAAGGTCAGATTAGGATTGAAGTAGAAGAGTGAGCTATGGAGCCTCTGGTGAAGTAGTAATAATTTTAGACGGTGAAGTCCCCAGGGTCAACTTCTGCACTGGGGTAGCTGGAATGAGAGGGGCAAAGTATTCCTGGGTGATAATGAGCACGATGGAAGACAGAAGGGCAAGTAAAAGAATGGGAGGCTTCATAATGATGAGGGAGGGAAAGGTTTAGAAGAAGGGCCAAAAACTGTGGCAAGCGATGGAAATGGCTTAGCAATGGCACGAGGGGCTGGACAGCGGCACAGCTCACAGGAATCGGCAGGAAGTCAAAAGCTCCCCAAGACATAAGAAGTCTCTTTAAAACCAGTGCAGGCAGAGCAGCTGTGGGCGGAGTTTCTGTATATTTGCAAAACAGGGTGGAGTTAATGAGTATCTAATAAATGGAGGAGGAGGGGGCAGGTGGAGATGTCACCTGATATTCAAAAAGGATAGACATCAAACCTTAGTAATTACAAATTAGTCAGTCTGACTTCAGTATGCAGCAAGATACTTGAGATCATGATCAAAGATAAAATCTACATACCCACTTCTGTGTCAGATCCTGAACAACTTGACTTTATACAAGAAAGATTGTGTAGTACAAACTTTATAAGTTAAGAAAAATTCTGCAATTCACTAGATAATAAAACTGCCAGTGATATTATATGTTTCAACTTCAGTAAGGCTTTTCATCTGGTGCCTCAATGGTCCATAATTAAAAAGATGGACGAAGCCCAGGAAATTGACATGAGAATAAAATGGACAAATCAATGGTTAAGTCACAGATCGCGAAGGGTGATAGTAAAAGGGTATCGATCGGCCCCTATTTTCCAGATTTTCATCTCTGATTTAATATCCTGTTTAAATAATTGATCAATCAAACATGCTGATAACATTACGCTTGGAGGACCACATGTCACAGTAGAACAAAGAAACTCGTTACAAGACATTCTAAATTGTATACAGTATATAAAAGGGCTACTAAATGGAAAAATGAAATTTAACCTCAACAAATGTAGGATTATGCATTTGGGTGAGCACAACCAGTGCCATCAATACACTCTAGGGGCCAAACCATGTGTACTACCACTAGTGAAAAATATCCAGGAGTAACCAGGTTTACCCAGCAAGACACTTAAGTTAGTAGGTCTCAAGTTACACATAGTCTGCCTAGTAATTGGGTCACTAGAACTATAACAAGTTCAAAAATGGCATTGTTCCTATAATGCCAGTTTCTGGGAAATCCTAACCTTCGACTAAAAAGCTACAACTTGGGAGAACCAGAATCTAGGACCGCCACTTAAAACAGGAGCATCTGACAATTAAGAGGTAATTAGGTATCTGAATTACTTATTCACAAAAGCTCAAAATTCATAAAAGCACATACACATCTGATTCAATATATGGGTGTTTCCCTTGGGTCACACCAGGAAATGAGCCTTTCTCAGTTACCAATTTTCAAATAAATACATTTTTGGGGGAATCTACCCACCTCCCCCCACACACACAAAAAAGTAGCTGTTTCAAACATTTTGAATATATTCCAATTAAAATACTACACACAAACTGATTTAAAATGCAAATAAGGCAGGGTTTTAAATAGCCGGTATAGCACAGTAAAATGTTACACAAAACAGGTGGTAATAACCATTTTCAAACATATGTAGCAGTAGACTGCTATCCATTTTTTTCAGTGAGTCTATGTTGTTTCAAGAAGTAAAATGATTTCCCTGGCCCTCCCGACCCACTGGTATCACACACTCAAACTCACTCCCAACTAGGAAGCAGAGTGAAAATGCTGAGATTATTGTCAAACGCACTACCACAGATGGTAGCATGCTGATGGCAAGACCTTAAGAAAACGGCGGTCTTGCTGGCAGCCTAAGGCAGCAACCCACAGCAGAGCACAACACCCTTAGTGACAACAAACAGAACGTGACCCAAAAGGAAAGCGGAGGGCCTATTTCAAATAAAAAAAAAACCTTCCCTTTTTTTAATCATTTAAAAAAAATACTACAGTTTCTCAACATATACTTATTTTATAAGTGCAATAAAACACTCCGGGTGTGGGTTATGCTCAAACAAATGAACTTCCGGGGGCAATTCTGCACACAGCTGGTCACCACGCCCCTAGGCATGCGTTTATCAGAGCATAACTCACACAGATGGTGTGCTACTGCTTACATAACACACACCCTGGCATGTCTTATTGCTTACTTTGTAACATGGCTAAAATATTAGGAGTCAAGGGAAGAAAGGTGATAGGTTTAACAGCGTCAGGTGGTAGAAGAGCAACACGGCATTATGGCACAATAATGCCGTGTTGCTTGTGTAATGCCCAAAGTAGCCACAGGAGAGAAAGGAGCAGTGCACAGAAACAAGCGATAAAGCTGGGCAGCATATGAATGAGCAGAATGGAGCAGGAATGTAGACAGGGAGTGAGCATACACGGGGACGAGCACAGAGGAGCAACTGCCAAGATAGGGTTGTACAGAAACACGGCTTCACAGGTGGGTAAGGAGAAATGCGAGCAGGGCATGATCAGCAATGTCTAGCATTCGGCGCGACAGTGAGTGTGAGGTAAAGTGGTAGAAATGCAAGCGGGAGAGGTGTAACAGTGAGAATGAAGTGAGGAAAGCAAGGAGAATGGAACAGAAACAGAAGTGTAAAAGAGAGGACGGAGCAATATCGGAGCGACGTCGCAGACACACACAGAAGGCTACAAAATATGCAAAACTTATTGACACGGAAATAGGGAAACGCAGAAATGACCGTAGCACAGACCTCCAAATGGACCTCTTAAAATAATAGCTGCACAGATGTTGTAAATTGTCAGAAGCAAGTGTTGATAGTAACTTTGTTCACACATATCTTAAATATTGTTTTGACAACATGAGCACAGAAATCGTAGTCTGGTAAATGTTGAAAAAGTGCAGCACAGAAATCAAAACAGAGCAAAATCTCTTTGTATTATTGAATGCAGAGTATCAGAATAAGAGGAAGAATAAGCACAGAATCCTAGAAGCCATGTTACAAGCGCATTAATCCACTCCGAAGGTGGCATCTAATGGGGAGTTAATGCATGGTTGGTCCGTTGTAGGCACTCGGCCTGCAGCCTCGGGCCCCAATGACCCCAACCATGCATTAACTCCCCATTAGATGCCACCTTTGTCGTGGATGAATGGTTACTTATTTAGAAGTGCCAAAGAGATCACAGATGTCATCAGATGAAACTTCCTTGTGAAGCTGAAATCTCACCTAATGATGTAAAATCTCATCTGTTATTTCTGCCATCCAGCAGAAACGGCACTTGAGCAGAGGAGCAGTGGAGAATGGTGGATAAGATTTCATATCTCTGGCCCTTACGGGAATGGAGAAGACCAGAGGGCCGTGCCAGAACACAGAACTTGAAAGACTAGAATGGCAACGCCACTCAGCAGTGCCTAAAGCGATAACGTTGAGTGTGGCACCATGCTGTGGATGGCAAAACAGTGTCAGAAGTGCCATGCTCAACACAGTAATGTGTGTGCTGCGAACACAAAACCTGGAATAAAAGGTACAATAATTTAAACAAAATTACATATAGTTTGTTTGAGCACAGGAGCTTGCAGTGGACATTGCAGGGCCATACAGTCACTACGTAACAAAAGGTTTTGGGACCTGTATAAAACCAGAGCTATACTACGATGGGACTACGTATACACCTGCAGTGTTTTATTGTCATACAATAAGTAAACTATTTTTTATATATTAAAACTGCGTGAGGGAGCATGTATACTAATCTGATTTATACAGATAATTCTCTTGAGAATACCTTACACTTCCTGTCAAATTGTGGAGTGTGATTCCTGGGCCTGTGTGGTATGCAGAGATTTGTTGTAGGGGGTTGCAGTCTATGCGAGAAAGGGGAGGGGATCAAGCAGCACACAGCGTAGTCATCTGGGGGAGAGACTGTTCCAGTAGGTGGTCATGTTGGGGCAGGAGGCTGGTTCAGGGGATGGGTGGAGGCCTAGGTCCTTAGCTTCGGGAATGCTGGTTGTGGTACTGGAAGGGTGGCCCAGCTGCACGGAGGGTGTCAGCTAAGGGGGAATGTCTCTGCTGCAGGGAGAGTGGTTGGCAGGTGTGGGTGGGAAAAGAGGTCCTGGTGGAGGGTCCAGCTGCAGGGAGGATGGTTGTCTAGAAGGATGTAGGTTCAGGGGCTGTGGAGTGATCCAGGGAGGAATCTCATCATTCAACATATATACCCTGCAAGAGAGGACGGTAATGACATGATCAAGACCTACAAGTTCCTCACAGGGGTGAACAGGGTGCAGGTGGGAGTCGCTTTCAAATGAGGACCAGCACCAAGGCCAGGAAGCATATGATAAAGCTGGGGGGCAGTTGAGATATGAGGAAATATTTATTTACTGAAAGGGTGGTAGAAGCCTGGAACAGATGCCCAGCTGAAGAGGTGGAAGCTAGAATGATGGGGAGCTTCAAGCATGCACGGAATAAACACAGGAGTATATTACAATGGGGGGGGGGGGCAGAGACCAGAGATCAGATGAGTCTGTGGATGTAGAACAGGCAGGGAATACTTAAACTGGGTGGACATACAAAGTCTTTTTCTGCTGACAAATTCTGTGTCTGTATGAGGATATTCAGGTTTTTTTTTTTGGTAGCTTTCTGTTTATTAAACAAAACTGGCATAAAAAGGTCAATATTGTGCCTAATGCTGTAAAGCTCATACCATCAAAGCCATTTTTGTCTGCCTCCAGCTGTTTGCTGTTCCTGTATGTGCAATTTATGTTTCTGTTACTCAGTTTCCTCAAGTAGCCTTTGTTCTGTATGATTATAATACACTAATCTGTCTACTGAAATTGTATTTATCCATATGATGATGTTTTAGTAATCTGTTTGCCTATATTGTTACTTGTATGACGTGGAACCTACGCAAAAAGGTCTTCTGACTCATAGGTAATTGTAATCCAAGAATTAAGTAAATAAATCCCATAATTACGGGTTTTAAGCATCATTTAACTTCTTTAGTCACCTCTGAGTTCTGTGAGTGCAGAGCTCTAAACTCTGCGACATCTAAATCAAGACTGCAACTGGTGAGCTAAGCAGGGTCAAGTTCTCGGCTCCACATCAGCTTTGCCTACGCCACTTCCCTGTATCTCCCTATTGGTGGATTCAGCCACATCAGCTCATGCATGAGGGCGCATGACCAGCACCAGAAAGCACATGAGCCCACGGGTGCTTGGAGGAAGGGTAGGCAGAGCTGATGAGGCACTGGGAAGCTGGTCTCATGGGAGCAATCTCCCCGGAGCACAGAAAGCAAAGAATTCGAAAGAATGACTAGAATGGCAGTGCCCCTCAGTAGTGCCTATTTATTTATTTATTTTTTTTATTATTTATTGCATTTTATTGACCCGGTAGGCCCACTGAGACTAGAAGTCCCTTTTTCATGGGCGACCAGGGGGGGATGCAGATGGTAACCAACTGAAACTGAACCAGATTAACATAGAAACATAGAAGTTGACGGCAGATAAGGACCACAAGGCCCATCCAGGCTGCCCATTTATTTTCCTACCTTATAAATGTGCCATCGGCCTTTGCTCTGTCAGTGGCCTATCTATTCATACTCATCTGTATTGCTCCCTTATGCCTATCACATGCCCGTTTGAAGCCCTGAACTGTATTCATAGCCACCACTTCCTGTGGTAGGCCATTCCATGCATCCACCACCCTTTCTGTGAAAAAGAATTTCCTCACATTCCCCCTTAATCAGCCTCCCTCTAGTCTCATGCTGTGTCGTCTTGTCCTCCTATTTTTCTTATATTTAAACATATTAGAATCTTTCACCTTGTTAATGTCCTTAAGGTGTTTGAATATTTTGATCATATCGCCTCTCTCCCTCCTTTGCTCAAGGGTATACATATTGAGCTCCGTTAATCTGTCCTCATATGTCTTCTGATGCAGTCCCTGCACCATTTTGGTTGCCCTTCTCTGGACTGCCTCAATTTGGTTAATGTCCTTGTGAAGGTGTGGCCTCCAGTACTGCACGCAGTACTCCAGATGGGGCCTAACCAGTGTCTTGTAAAGAGGGATTATTACCTCCCTCTTACGACTTGTGATACCCCTACTAATACACCCTAACATCCCCCTGCTGTTGGTGGTATTTTTAGTACATGGGGGAAATTTGGCCAGGACACCAGGGAAATTCCCCTACTTTTCCTGTAGGGAGCCTCGCTGCTGCTTGGCAGCCAGACAAGATGGCGGACAACAGTCCTTGGGTGTGGATGGAAGCTGCGGAGGTGGGAGAGCAAGTCTCTGCTCTCACCTTGTTAATGTCAGAGACTGTAGCGCTGGAAAGTTTGGAAAAAAGAAACGGGAAATTCAGTTACCCAAACAAGTTTTCAGGAAGAATCAGCCTCAGGAGATGACAGACAACAACCAGGAACAAGATGAGTTAATGGAGACGGGTGAGGAATTATCCATATCTCGGAGCTTGTACTGACAGACAAAGTGAGTACTCATGAAATTTCTAATCTCCCTGATACGGTGTAAAAAACAGATATTCTCCCTTCTAATAAAGAAACAAATGAATCCATACCTTGGTCAGTTGAAACCGCACTACAAGGCGTGGAATGGGAGAAACAACCAAACTCAGAACAATGGGTCTCGGGGGAAGTCCCCGATTCGCATGCCATCTCCCGCGGACTTTCCCAATTTAACTCCAAAGAATGCAACAGCCCCACAAAAGCAAAGAAACTGTAAGAGTGGTAACTCCTTGTGATCCCTTGCCAATTCCTGAAGCATTAACTTTGACGCAGCACCCAGTTTTAAACCTATGGTCTACAAATGATATGTCCCAGAGGATTGTTGAATCCAATATAAATACTGTTACACAAATTGAGGCTCCCCTGACCACAAAAACAGACGGACAGAAAAAAACTCGCTTCTATTTTCCGGCTACCTGTCCTGCCTGCTAAATACCACAATGTTGTTCGTTTGTCCCATATAGGTGGCACGCTTGAACCTCCGGACCGGCTGTTTGTGGCCCAAAACCTACTGAAAGATTCAATTAAATTTTTTTCTCATGAGATCTATGCCTTGATTCATATTTCAGGAGAGACAAAAGATATTGGCTTTAAAACATCTCGGGGCTTGGAAAGGTTTTGGACAAAATACCACTCTCTTAAAACGTACTGCTCTGTGGACTCCCTTTTTAGTTATACCCCTTACAAAACCTACATATAAAACAATTTCCATCTTATTTCGGAATGAAGGGGTGGACATTGCTGATGAAATGTATTGGTTAAAACTACGGTGTACAGTTCTTGGGGAGCCTGAAGCAATACTGGATACAGAAAACATATGGACAGGAGGATGGAAAGTAAAAGTCCTGTTGAAATCTACAGACTCAGAAGTAATTAATTTGCCTAATTCCCTTGGGCACGACGGAGGGCTATTATTCTATCCAGGCCAGCCCAAGGCCTGTTATAGGTGTGGGGATTCTACTCGTTTGAGTAGTGCTTGTGATACTGTCAAATGTAATCTTTGTGGGGAGTTAGGGCATTTAAGTTCAGCCTGTTTAAATGAGTGCAAATGTAACCTCTGTGACGAGGTAGGTCACACTTTCCAGAACTGTACATGGGCAGCACACAATCAAGAACACCATGACGAAGGTGCTGACCAAAATTTTATAAATTCTCAGCCACAAAAAGCCAAAGTTAGGAAGAGACCTGAACCAGGGTGGCCTGTTCCACCTCCTGAAATCCCTTCAACCTTCACTAACCTATGCCCATCTTCTGTGGAGGTTCCCCCAAAGAGATTACATCAGTGAATACTTCCCTGTTGCCTGCAATAAGCCAACAGTCCAAATATGCCCCAAAAAAAGAGCCAGAGCTGACAAGTTGCAGGCGTTCTGCTCGGACAAAATCAAAATTTAAATACCTGTAAATTTTCTTTCTCCGACGGCTGGTCTCCGGGCTTCCTTACTCCTGGGCTGTACCTCCTGATGCTGATCCACAGGCAGGAAACAGACCTGTGCAGCAGGGGACATCCAGCCCTCCACTTCCTGTTCTCCTCAGTTCTTCCTAAAGCAGTCCAATGTGGTAATACTACAAGAACTTGGGAACAACAAACAAGAATTTTTAGGCATATATGGCCGTGAGGCCAGCCAACTATATGCATTCTGGGAGGGAATCCGAAGCCCGGAAACCAGCCGTTGGAGCAAGAAAATTTACAGGTATTTCAATTTCGATTTCTCTCTCCTAAGCTGGTCTCCAGGCTTCCTTACTCCTGGGATATACAAAAGCAGTACGTCCCCAGATGTCCCGGGTGGGAAGAATGTCAAGAGCCCATAAGGGTTCACCACCACTTGAAATACTCTGCGGCCAAAGGATGCCTCTGCCGAGGAAATCACCCCCAGTGAGAAATTTTTTTTTTTTTTGCACTATAGTGTGTGAATGGATGATCAAAAAGGCCACTCAGTGTGAGTGTGCTGTTGATACTTCTCTGAATTATGCCGACGAAGGGGCCATGGACTCTCACTTGGCCAGGCAAGTTACTCTGGCCTGATCATAAGCCATAGAGGTGACGAATAGAATCCGTTTGGCTATAGACCCTATTGAATCCTTGCTACCCCAAATTTTTTCCCTTTAGCTGGCAAGAATATAGTTGAAGTTTTGTGAATAGCATCCTCTCTCTTAATGTACATTTTTCTCCCTCTTCCCAGGTCTAGTGCATACCTCTCAACTGTCCCTGATTTTCAGGGACATCCCTGATTTTGCCTCAGAACTTTACTCTGTCCCTCCTAAAAATTGTGTTTCCATGACTAAACATTGGGAGTTGTAATCTCAAAATAATATCATACATTAAAGTTACAGACTTGTTCTTCCTTAGAAAATGCATTTTACACTAAGCCCCTTATTCTACCAGCTTCCTGAGTTGATATCTCCAGTTTTGAAAATGTGTCCCTGATTTTGGTCCTTTGTCCCTGATTTTTTTAAGCATTGTCCCTGAATTATGAGGCAGGAGATTGAAAGGTATGGTCTAGTGTATGAAATTTTCCATCCTTGCTGCTTTTAGAGAGTGGGCAGAAGGAAGGAAGAATGAACCCTTGATTATAATAGATGGGACACATAACTTTGGCAAACAAAATCTGGAACTGTTCCAGCCTGATGAACGAGTACACAGCTCTTGGGCAAGCAATGCTTTTAGTTTGCTGAAACTCCTGGCTGGAATAATAACTTTGAGAAAAAAGGGGGACCTTTATTTTGAGATGCATGATGGATGGCTTGAGAGGCTCTAAAGGGGGCCTTGAAAACCATATTAAGACTCCAAGGTGATAGCTTTGGTGGATTGAAGATGTTTTAATGCTGCTGCTGCCTGAAGAACTACCAGACATGGGGATATGAGCCCAACAAGTCCCCAGGGTCCATCAAGAGTGCCCCCAGTGCAGAAACTCTACTTTGTAAGGTGGTTGGTTGCAGTCCTTTGTCCATCTGTCTTAAAGGAACTGCAGTAGTACAGGCGATTATATTGTGTCGTTCTGTATGTGTCTGGAATGAAGCCAGAACCAAAATTTCCTCCGGATTCTATAATGCACTTTGCAGGAAGAAGAGACACACGAGTTCCCCATCATGTCAATAGCAGGAGCTGTGCCGCATAGCTCCTTGAAAGTTTTTCCACTCACTTTCCAGGTCTAGAGAGAGACCAGTTGTTAAAATGGGGTGCAGAACTGGACCTTGATGGAGAATGCCCAGGCTGAACCTGAATGTTCAAAGTGGTAGCCCTGACCAATGAATGAGAAACTACTAAGTGCGGAAAAAAACATAAGGGACAGACTAGAACCATGACTGTCCTGTCCAAGGCCACTTTGTGGAGGACTCTTAAGAGGCGGTATTGGAGGAAGGCATACAGGAGACCGAACAGAACCCAGTTTATGGGGAAAAGGTGTCCTGAGCCACCGCTGGTTCGTCCTTGGCTAGGGAACGGAATTGTTTTACCTTGGAGTTCTGCCAGCAGGCGAAAATATCTGTTTGAGTATTGCCCCACTATTCTGTCTGAATGTGGGAGGCACTGTCTTTAAGCTGCGATCCCTTGGTCGATCCACCTTGTGACTGAGATATTCTACTATGACATTTTTCTGTCCCAATACAAACATCACTCAGTGGTGCTCAACCCACTGAAAGAGAAGGGATTCCTTTAGCATCTTTGAGCTTCTCGTTTCACCCTGATGGTCAGTGTATGTCAGCGTTGCCAGATTGTCAGTTGGAATCAGGCTAGCCTGATTGAGAAATTGCTGTTCAGAGGGTCACGAGGCATTGCCTACTGTTCCCCCCTCAGAAACGCTTATACTGTACCATGTGTCCAACAGCAATCCCCTGCCCGGTGCCAACAGCTGATGTAGGTGAGTCCTTCCCAGCTCCTGAGGCGTGCATCGGTCATGATTCCGACTTAATGCAGATGGCCTAACTTGTGGTCCTTCATGACCTCTGACCATCCCTGGAGGAAGGGCTTAATCCATCTTAATGAGCTGTGTGAAAAAATAAGCAGGCAGCTGAGGAGCTTACAAAACTCCTTGATGAGCAATTACAGATCCCAAAATCTAGTTTTTGGGTGGAGAAATCTTGTGTCATTATGCGAGCCCCCCAGTCGGATCAAGATCTGGTTTGGAATTAGGGAGCTCTTTCTCCAGTTGATGGGAAAACCATGTGCCATAGGGGACCAGACTACCTCTGCCACTGCCTGTAATGCTTGGTTTAGCTGTGGGGCCTTTAAGTGAACTATAACCACTACTAGCACCTTAAATACTGTCCATGGGTCTGAAAAGACAGCAATGGTAGAGTTCGATTTGGAAGTACTGCTCTCCCACTTTGAATCGGGGATAGTGCGTGCACCATTACTGCATGGGAATAAGCAAATAGGCATCTTGCAGAATTATGGGTGCCGGAAAATCTCCTGCATGTACTGTTTTGTCGAGCTGTGGGGCCTTAAAGTGGACTGTTTCAACTGATGGCATCGTTAATAATGCCCGTGGGTCTTGGGAATACTCAAGATGTCAGAATTTTGAATAGAAGGACTGCTCCTCCACCTTGAGTTTGAACTGATGCTTGTATAGTTCCTGAATAGGAATCTGCCAATGGGTCTCTTGCTTGTTCAATCCTTTGAGATGTAGGAGGGGCCTGAACCCCCTATATATTTTTGCGCCATGAAGAATAGGGAGCAGCCCCTTAGTTAATCTCTGACTGCACTTTGTACAATATCCTCGGACTGTAGAGGGTTTGCGTTTTTGGATGAGCCACCATAGAGATGGGAGGGCACGACACAGAGCGGGGGCTTGTTGGTGATGCATAGGACCCACCTAACCTACTTGGTTTGGACCCCTTGCTCGAGAAATATGAAGGTCTGCCCCCTACTCGAGAATGGGCCCAGATAGCTTATGACTACTTGTTGTTGATCGCTGTCACCCTCTCCACTAAATTCGTCCCTTCTGAGGTTACATTGCATAGGTAAGGAGACCCATACTCACTTTTCCTCGAGAAGTTGAGTTTGATCCTAGTTATAAGCTTGGCCATGAATTCTGCATCTGGGGTCTCTGGACCCTGAATTGCCCTTGCCCTAGACTATGACATGCATTACCAAACACCTCCTGGGAGAGGACCCTGCCTGCTAGGGCCAAAGCCAGGGGTTGTGGCGAGCCAAGGATTGAGTATTGCCCCGTGCAGCCTCTTCTGACTGGTTTGCTGCATAAGCAAGGCCTCTACGGTCCTGTCCAGTGACTCACTGTTTGGTTTGAAATCAGAGGGTAGCTTCTACGGCAGTTTTAGCCATTTTTCCAGTTGCTGCGTTCTGAGCCTGAAAAGCTTAAAATCTGCTGGAGCACTGGATAGGGGAGGAAGCTTAGAGAGTTGCCACTCCTCCTTTGACCATTTCCCTGTTGGTAAGAAGAGTGAGAAAAGCTGTGGCCGGTTTGACAGCAGATGACAAGCGAGAAAAACCTGTTCTTGTTGGCTGGGAACCGCCGGGTGGGAACCAAGGGAAATCTCGACAGTGACCTCTATTTAGACAGAAATTTGGCCATTCACTCCCCCTCCAGAAGATGATAACCTGGGGTCCTATGAGTGCCAGAAATGCCCCCTGCAACGCTTTAGGTTACCCTCTATACCTTATCTTTCTCCTAGGAGGCGGAATGTTGATCCTCCCAGGTCAACTGCCTCTCGGGGTGAGAATATAGAGGAGTGAGAATATGGATGGTCCATTTTCTTGCATCCTATAGAGAGGTCTCATATCTGGTCTTATTTAACTGTTGGGTAGAATTTAACTGTTTTATGAGGTGTGGTGTCAGAGGAGGCTGCGGATTGCTGAGTCCCTCTGGAAGCTGTCAGTTAATATGATCCGTGGGCTATGATACTGAGCCGAGAAGGATCTTCCTCCATGACGTCTTCCCCATTCGCAGATGTTGCCCTCTGGACATTATAGGAGAAGCTACCCAGCCAAGGTCATTAGCAGCGGGCGACTAGCCACGCTGACCTTTTCTGCCCCGGGAAGGCTTGTGCAAGGCCATAATACCACAAAAGGCCCTACTTCCCTTAATTCAGCTTCCTCCCCCCTTCCTGATGTCCTGCTGCTGAAGCAGGTAGAAAGTGTGCTGGCCCTTTATGAACTGTGCCAGTCCTGTAAAGGCCATCAGAGATGCCCTTGTGCTATAGTCCTTTTTCTAAGGTTTTTTATTTTACTCCCCCTAGAATATGCAGGGATCTGAAAAAACCTAGGCAGCTGGCTCACTTCTTGACGGTTTTGGGGCGCAGCACGGTGAACAAAAGGTTCATAATAGCGCCCTCCCGCTGTAGTGCGTTGCCAATGGAGGCTCCATAATAGCGCTCCTCCCGCACTGTAGTGCTCGTCAATGGAGTCACTAAGCCGTGCTGCAAGTCCGCCGTCACGATGGCGGCTGAGGTAATCTGATTGCCCGACGACGACGGTTGCCTCATCTATGATAATTTAAGCCCCTTTGCGTGCTCGTTGGAGTTCCTCATCCCTGCAGTGCTTTGTCGAGCAGTGATTCGTCAACAAGTTGCCACTGACAAGCTGCCGGTCCACCATCGATGAGTGGCTCAATTAGAATGCCGTCGATGGGATAACAAGAAAAAATACAGGGCTGCCAGCTGAAGGGTGATGTAGTTTCCCTAAATCCTTGTGCTGTTTATTCCCTTGCACGATCCTTCGCAGGTAGTAAACGCTGGGGAAAAAAACACACACGCAGTTTCTGCCCAAAAGCTGAGGGGAGATGTATTCTCCCAAACTCCTCATACCGTTTACATCCTAGAAAGCGCAGGGAAAACAGCCTCATGAAGAGATGGGGCCCATCCTGTTCTGACCCCCTAAAAATAGATGTTTCGGGTTACTGAGCACTCCGAGCCCATTGTGATTCCCTGAAAATCAAATCACTCCGGTGCCCGTTTTGATTCCCTGAGAAACACTTTCCACTGCACTAAGTAGCATTTCAGGCCTAGTGCAGGATGTGCAGGGAAAAAACAACCCAGTGAAAATGGGGCCAGACTGTGCAGCTTGCAAGTCTGAGACTGCATTTCAGGCCTAGTGCAGGATGTGCAGGGAAAAAACAACCCCGTGAAAATGGGGCCAGACTGTGCAGCTTGCAAGGCTGAGACTGGCACCCACCCTGGGATTCCAACATACAGCAGTGATTTCTGATCCTCACTGAAACAAAATTGCTTAAAGGAGAAGTCCACCCAGAATGTGTAAAAACATATGTTATGTAGAGTGTTTTGATATGTATGTTAAGTCCTAGTGTGTCCTTCCCTCTGTCTGCTATTAGGAGTTTTTCCTAAATTTGCCTGCTAGCTGTATGGTAGTTTTACGACCCCAGGGGATCTCCATCACAAATAGGTTTATTGGCTTTCTTTCTCCTACGATGCATCCTGGTTCATGTTACAGTGATGTAGCTATGCCCCTAGATTTAGCAGGGTCTGTCACAGCTCAGCCACAAAGATAATACTTCTTTCAGAGAAGAAGTCACATTGCTACATTTTGGGTGAGTGTAATCATTACTATTTTTTGATATTAGTACCTTGCCCTGCTATGTTACAACCTATAAGGTGATGTTCAAGTTTTGCTACTTAGTACTGGTGAAAAAACTGAAAGTGACTGAGAGGAATAAACAGTGACATGATTCACACACACTCACACAGACACACACAGACAGCAGAGCATAGCATAGCAGGACAAGGTATTGATATAAAAAAATAATAATGATTACACTCACCCAAAATCTAGTAGTTTGTCTTCTCTGGAAGAAGTATTTTCTCTGTGGCTGTGACAGACCCTGTAACAAGACACTGGCTTCCTGCAGGGGCAATTAGACATCACACCAAAGGGCACTCTGGGAAGACTAGAAACCATAAAAGAAACCAGAATGGCAACCTCCAAGGGCAATAAAACAGTTAGGGAAAGTTAGAAAAAACATCTCTCACAGCCAGCGGAAAAGAAAATGCTGGGAACTGGTTAGATCACAGAAAAAAAAAAAGACTACTACATATCTTTTTCTGATTTTAACATGGAGTTTTCCTTTAACTTACAGTCTGCTGTCTTCAGCTCTGCCATCTGCTTGCAGAGTACCTGCCAGACTGAAGGCAGGAAGTAAACTGGGGAGAACAGGAAGTGGAGGGCTGGATGTCCCCTGCTACAGAGGTCTGTTTCCTGCCTGTGGATCAGCACCAGGAGGTACAGCCCAGGAGTAAGGAAGCCCGGAGACCAGCTTAGGAGAGAGAACTGAAAGTTGCTCCCCACCCCAAAAAAAAAAACAACGCAAACTTCTCCCATTACCCTTTCCAATCAATATGAAATACTCCAAGAAACAACAGCAGACTCAGATTCCTCCTCCATCATCTCCTCGCACCGAGGGGACTACAGATACAGAAATATGTACGAAAGGAAGGGGATCACAAAAGCAGAATGCAAAGTCTAAAATGAAAGGGACAAACACTATAGGTAGGAGGAGATGATCTCTGGTAAGCAGTTAAAACCTCTTGTAAGGAACTCTTCCCCCCACTTTTAACTAGTAAATCATGTTGCCGGACATTTTTTTCTGTTATACTATAAACGTTACAAGCAAAAACTAAACTGGGAAGAAAAACTGACATTAATAAAGAATAAAATGGCACAATGGAATAGGGATAAGATAAGTAAAAAAGGGGCGTTTTTGATTAAAACTTTTTAGTTCCTATTTTTTTTTATACCCAAGTTATGTGTTCCCAATACCTAAGCAGTTGGAAACATCAGCTTTAAGTATATTTTTTCAAGCCTTATGGGGAAGCCGCCTCAGTCCAATTAAAAGGAACACAACTTACCTACCAGTTAAAGAGGGAGGTTTGGATATGGTGAATCCCATATTATTCTTTGGCAGTATCTTCTTTGTACCTAACCTAAAACCACTTTTAGTAAATACACAGAGGGGCTGGGAACAGTGGATGTATGAAAACTGTAGGACCTGGTTTCATTTGTGGGAAACAAATACATTAAGAACAGTAAGAGCTTCAGCTACAGCTCCACCTTATCTAAAGGAGACTTTCCTAAGGTTAAAACAATGGAAAGTTACAGCTCAGCAAATTATTTCCTCCTCCTCACATAAAATGCTATATAGGGAATTGTTGGCAACCTTATGCGCAGTGCCAGAACCCTTTGAGATGTGTCCACCCCCTATCTGGAGTCTCTCCGGGCTCTTCTACGCACGTTCATGATACCAGTCCATATGTGGGACTTCCATTTGTTGTCATGTCACGAGAAAATAAATATAAAAAGCAACCATAAACATTAGTAACTCAGGACAGGATATGTGGCAGGCTTCAATGCATCAATACTATTGAAACCGCAGAATACTTTTTTTTCAATTACTAACATACTAACATACTAAAATGCCAGCAGAATAGGCCTAGCGGTGTTTCGTGTCTGCTCGTTTGGTCAGCCCCCACCCTGAGTGCTGACCTTGCTGTCCCCCTCGCCTTCTCTGGCTTCTCCCTTCCCAGTTCCGGATATTCTTGCTGCATTGGATTTTGCAGCCAGAACCCTTCCCCTGTACCTGTCCCACCCCCTCTTGAACCCCTCCACTGTCTCTGCCTCCACCAGCCCCCAATTGTTCCTTTTTTTTTTTTTTTTTTTTTAAAACAATTTTGAGTTTGAGTTTATCTGGCACAACAATGGCAAGAACCTTTGTTTGCAAACATTAGTTGTAATTTAATGTATGGTTATATTACCCCTTTTGGAAAAAATGGAATTTAAGTACTATACACTTAAATTTTACTGTAATCAAATGGAATATCTGGATGACCAGATGTTTGTTTACTTTGCAACAGACAGAATGTACATATATTGAATTAACCAAAAAATTGTTAAAGATTTGAAGAATGTTTACACTTTAGAGTGCAAAAAACTATCCAATTTAGAAATCCTGGAACTATAGAAAGGACTTCCTTGGATAACCAATACAGATGATGCAATTACATAATTATGATAATGGTTGATACTAAGACATTGACAAGTGCCTATGATTTCCTCTGTATGATATAGTTTAGTTGTTTTCTTTGTTGGGTGTGTCATGATTTTGTGATTAATAAACTTTCCCCTACTCTTTTCGAGAAGTGCCATGGGATCTTTAACATCAAGCTGAACTACCACCAGAACAGGCAGATGGGACCTCGGTTTAACGTCTCATCCGAAAGACGACACCCCAGGAGTACGGCTCCCCCCTCATGCTGCACTACAGTATCAGTATTGGGACATTAACCCAAGTGCCTTATATGGGGATAGAACCCATAGTCTTCTGATCTCCCGGCCACAGAGGTGAGTGTGCTACCTGCTGAGCCACTGGCCTAGTGAGAGTATGCTGAGCATGGCACCATGCTGCAGATGACAAAACATGCCGCAAACACCATGCTTAACCCTGCTATCCCTCTGCTTTGTGAGTACTAAGCCAGTAATAAAACATTCATTTTACTGAAAAAAATGTTTGCATGCATTTAATAGGCTATCGATACAAGTTATTTCACCATACAGCACTATGGCAACTTTGCACTTCACTACTAAAGTGTTTTGGTTTTAATAAAAACATATTAATGCTGTGATTACAGCATGTGAGCTGTTGCTGCTGCTGTGTATTATCTGTCATCAAGGACAGCTGGGATGACAGTTAAGATATACATCTATTACATGTATTTCATTATGTCTATCTTGATGCAGTGTGCCCAGTAATGACACCTGGGGGTGCTGTTGTGGAATGGGACCTTTGGGGGATAGTTTATTTATTTATTTATTTGAACAAGTCGGATTTACAACCTTTGAGTCAGGCTCATTTACAAAGGCACCTTGTCGCAGGGAGGAAAAGACAATAGAACATTGTGCAGATACAACATTGGACAACATTACAGGTGCAGACATTGAACACAGAATACACTAAGTTACATGTTGGTATAAAATACAGATTTACAATTAAGGATGTACAATTTCTCTGGAGTTGCACTGGAATACATCCTTGTATAAACCTAGGGGGTAGGTAAAAAGGGGTAAGGGGGAAGATGGATTGGCAGTCCAGGAGACCTTGTTGAGATTGGGGGGCCAGGCAAGGAAAGGTCCTGCAGTAGGATTGGGGGGCAGGGTTAGTTGCACCAAGGGGGTGTCCCTCAGTATGCCTCCCATTTCTTTAGAGGTGACATGGTACCTTGTA
The DNA here is from genome assembly GCA_016271365.2 of Neoceratodus forsteri. NCBI lineage: Eukaryota > Metazoa > Chordata > Ceratodontiformes > Ceratodontidae > Neoceratodus > Neoceratodus forsteri. Next base: position 260,075,531 of record CM057452.1, on the reverse strand, counting down.
GCTATAAGAGGTGGGAGGGTACCCAGGACAGCAGAGATGCAATCTCTCGCTTGCATTTTGGTCCTCATTTTACCCAGGATAGCACAGTGGACATGTAGCATCTTGTTTCTTTATGGGTTTTTTTACCAGTGATAGCCCAGATGAAAGGACTTCTCATTTTTGTTATGGTCCATTTTTTTACAATGTATTTTTCACAACATAGAGAAGCATAGGTGCACAGTTCAGTGGGGGCTCTGTTGTACTGTGGTCCTGCTTTTACACATTTCTACTATGTTCACATGATAGAACAGATGTGATGCAAAATCTTATTTAGTGTCCTGCTTGTCCAGATTTTAATACTGTATTTAGAATGACAGCACAGTGGCACAAGATGCAGCTACCACTTATGGTGCCTTTCCAGTGTTGGGTAAGTTACTTTTTCTATTACTTTCTATTACTTTTGGAAACTTGTTCCAGAAAGCTCTGTGCAGTCACTAGCAAAGATGGAGAAGTACTGGAAAAAGTAATACACCTTACAGTTACAATTACTTATGTCTTTTTATACAAAAGAAATACGTAACTGTAACTGATTACATTTATTTGAAAGTAACTAGTAACTAACCTATTACTTTCAAAAACTGTAATCTGTTACAGTTATTAATTATTTTTGTATTGTTTTTGTATAAAAAGAAATAAGTAAGTATAATTGTAAAGTGTATTACTTTTTCTAGTATTTCTCCATCCTTGCTAGTGACTGCACGGAGCTTCCTGGAACAAGTTTCCAAACATAATAGAAAGTGATAGAAAAAGTAACTTACCCAACACTGTGCCTTTCACACAGGTTCAGGAGATGGTCAGGAGAGTCCAAGGGCTGGGTGGGGAGGATGAGCATCACATGGAGTGCTCTCCTACTCTGGGGTAGGTTGGTGTGAATGTTTGCAAAATTCTGACCCTTGACGTTGGCTGGAAGCCAGTGCGACAGACACCTCCCATGCATGCGGGTGTGCTGCTTGGTGGACATCAGTTGGGACACTCACTGGAGCAAGCCTGATGTGCCTCAAATGTCAATGCACGACTGAGCCTCGAGAAGAGGGGGGGGTGTTGGCTGTGGGAAAATATAAAAAAAGAAAACACTGCAGCAGGCTCATATGGCAGCCTACCACGTAGCTTACAAGAAGCCTGTGCCGGTCCCAATACCTAGCTGTCTAGGGTACCATACACTAGAGAAAGGGGGTTGGGGCAGGGTTTTTGGATGCGAGTTGGTGAGTAGGAAGGGGGCTGTTGGGGGGGGCACAGGACCAACAGGGTACTTACTGTACCATGACAGGGACAGGTAGACTAGGGCAGGTGGGTGCAGTCCCCCTGCCTTGGGGAAGGGGACTTGGCACCCAGTTAAGTGGAGGGTTTTGGCAGCAGTAAACTATTCTGCTTAGGGAGCTGTTAACTGCACCAAAAACATTTTTTTAACATACCGCTGTGCAGATATTCAAGAAACAAGCAAGAATAACAATGTAGAATGCCTGCTAAAAGGGACAATAAGAGATACAGGACGTATTTTTTTTTACCCTTCCCCCTGACAAGTGCTCCATTCCTCTGCCTTGTGTCAGGGTCCTATGCCTACCTCCCCTGCCCCCCCATCCCATCCCATGTGGCAGGCTCCCAATATGAAATAAGTATAACATAAAAATAACAAAAAAAAAAAAAAAGAAAGAAAACCAGGATCCCCCCAGCCATGGCCACACACTTTCACCCCTCACACACAAACACACCTTAGCCCCCACTCCCAAGCCATGGCCTCAGTGTTTTGGGCCCTCCAGGGATTGCGGGGTGGGGATCAGGAGCTGCTGCCAGGACGGGGGTCTCCAGAGACTGAAGACATGGCTATGGGAACTAAGAAGCATGAGGCTAGGGCTGGGGTGGAATGGCCTAATAGCCTGCCAGCAGGGGTGGTGGTGGGAGTTTGGGAGCATACCACCTTGGCATGAGGGGGATGGAATTTGGGAACTAGAGGACATGGATGAGGGATGGGTTCAAGAGTATGCCACAATGACTGTGCATGGTTAGAGCCTGGGGAGATAGCCATGGATGCCAAGAATCCTGAGGCCAGGGTTTGGTGGTGGTGGGACAAAGGAGCCTGCTACCGTGGCAGCTGGTGGCCTCGGGCGCTACAGCGATACTGCTAGTGTAACACGCCCCACACCTACCTCAGTGGAGTTGCAGCCAACCCCCCAAATTCCCCAGATGGCCATCCTTCCAGGCAGCTGGTCCCACTTCTCCTGGCCATATCCGCCCTCAAGACAACCCTCCCAGCAGCTGTAATCCCTTCCCCTGACCACCCTTCCCAGCCACAGTCCACATACCTCTCAACCTAGTGTTACTATAATATGAGACATTAACACTCTAAATCTGAGAAAAAATGTGAAAGCCATCTTCGGACATGAAGATACAAGCTTTGAACACTGGAAACATTTGCCTTTACTTGTGCAAGTTAAATGTTACTTTACCGTCATACAGTATTATGCATTTACGCAGAAATATAGAAATTGTCAGCAGACAAGGACTGCCAGGCCCATCCAGTGTGCCTTTTTTGCTTTAAAGTGCAAGTTCACAGTACCTTCTCTGCATGGCGGCTCCTTTTCCATGAGAGACAGAGCAGTTTTGAGGGGTAAAATGGGGAACAGCGGGCAGTATAACCAGCACTCCACCCCTGCTGCTTGCACTCCTTGCAGCTGGTCCACCCACCACTATTCTGTTGTGCCAGTAGCCATTTTCATTTCCTTTGAGTGTACTGGCTGCTGAAGGTGGACCAGAGGTGGCAGCAGGATTATGGCCAGTCCTTCCCCCTCACGCTGATGATACAGTCTGGCATAAGAGCGGCATCTGGTTAGTGGGACCCAGAAGAAGACCCCTCTGTGGTTTCTCCCCAGGGGTGCCGCAGGTGCTGGCACAAACACATGTGCATGCTGTGGCACTCATATGTGCCAGAATATCCCGCAGCAGTCCTGCCACCTGGCCTTCAGTGTGGTCTAGTCTCCAATTAGGCTTTTCACACTGAAATTAAACATTTTACTAGATCTGTTTTTTGTGATATTTTATCTGGTTGATCCTGCAGTCCCTCCCACCAGACACTTTGTATCAAGCGCCTCTAGGGGCGTATCCCACAGCTCTGAAATATGGCTGCCTAGGGTAAGTATAGACTGTGTAGTCTTATAGCTACATTTGGCACGGCAAACCGATTAGGACTCACAAAACTGAGCTTTTAATAGCTAGTACTGCATTATTATTTACAATACACGCTAATGTGAAGGAAACTGCCAGTGCTACGCCTAGGGTCCCCCCTTTGATATTTTATATGGCACTTACCACTATGTCCCCGGACCTCCTTGCAAATGAGTATCTCAACGGTGTATTTTCCTGGTTAAAAATAAAATTGAATTGAATTGAAATTGAATGGATTCCAGCGCTGACGTTAACTACATGAGGTTCTGGTATACGCTTCCTAGAAGCACTCCTTTCAAAATGTTGGACAGGTGGGCCAGCAGAATTAACCCGACGAAACAAAACAGCACAAAAATCAAAAAAAGCTGTCAGTAGTGCCTGTGGCACAGTGCAGAGTCAGCAATGAACGGGACATAGTGCAGTGTCGGCAATGCACATGGCATAGTGCTGTGTCAGTAGTGCAGTAATGGAGTGCATATGGCAACACACAATGACAGCAGTGTTGTTGCAAAAGATAGTGACAGCAGTGCTCCTGGTACAGCACAGTGGTGGCATTTTGCACTAAATGGTACAGTGGTGGCAGCGTGCATGGAACACTGAAGTGGCGGGAATGCATATGGCACTGCACAGTAACAGCAGTGCACGTGGCAAAGCATAGTGATGTCAGTGCATATGGTTCTGGGTGGTAACAGTGGCACTGGGTGGTGTTGGCAGTGCATGTGGCACAGCACACAGTCAGCAATGCAGGTAGCACTGAGTGGTATGACGCAGTGGTGCCAGTGCACATGGAAATGCACAGTGGTGATAGTGCACTTTGCACTGCATAAGCCGGCCCAATGGCGCTGAGGGTTGAGGCGTTGGAAGCCATGCCAGTGACCCGAGTTAGGGAACAAGGGCTCTGGGTCAGGCAGGGAGGAGAGGATTGAGCATCTGACAACAGCTCTCCTTTCCTCTCCTGGGGAGGGTGGGTCAACGAATCCTCAGTGCTAGAAACTCCCAGCAGTGGCTGGGAGCACAGCAACCAGGGGGATCATGTCAGGGATGGGGAGGTGCATCAGACATCTGTGGGAGGCACGCAGGAGCAAGCTCAGCCTGCACTGGACATCATTGCATGTCCGTGCTCCGAGGGGGGGGGGACTCTCGAACAAAAGAAACTAACCGTTGGCTGGAAGGAAGACTTTGGCTGCCCCCACCTCCTATGCTGGATCCTGCCCACCAGATCTCATCTCACCTAATCACCTCTGCCCCATGAGCTTCAGAAGAGGGACAGTCAAGGAGCAGAAGGCAGCCCCACTCCGGGGGGGGGTGTGGATCGGGGGACTCTCCGAAGGTGTGTCGCAGGTGTGGGGAGACAAGAGTATGGCTCGGGAGGATCTCAGCAGGAGGGGGAAAAAGCACGACGACTGATGGGGCCCCAGCCAGCGGCGACAGGAGGGAAAAATAATTGTAAAAAAACAAACAAACTTTGCACTGCATAGTGATGGTGGTGCATGTGGGTGACTGAATATGCTACAAGTTAATGAGTTCAGGTAGAAATGTGTATGCACTAAATCACCCTCTAACCCCCGGACCAGCCTCTACCCCTAGATGACGAATCCCCACAGACCACCCTTAACACCTACAGACCAGCCACCATGTTGACAATCTCCCTGCAGCTGGAGCACAACCCTCCACCATCCCTGCAACTGGACCAACCTTTCCCCCCAAAACCAGCCTTTACAGAGCTGGTCACCCTTCTTGGACCACATCACAGCCTCTTGACCCTCTCTGCAGCTAGATGCCCCCCCACCAACACAACATATCCCACACAGGGACAAGCCTCCCACAAAACACCAACCACTCTCCACACAGCTAAAACACTCACCCTCAGCTGACCACTCTGTCCTAAAATGAGCACTCTCCTGGCCCACTACAGCCCTCAAACCAACAACAGGGGTCGATCTTTACATTATACTACTGGCCGAGGGCATAGAGCAAATTGATTTGGGCCAGTGCAATCCCATCTCCCCCAAACTTAGCTAGTGCAGTCTAGCCTGTTTTTGTCAACCTGGCCTTTACGAAAAATAAAATGCCCCCTAAAAAAACACTGGTCCATTTTTTTTGTCAGAATATTCGGTTTGCAGCCCATCAACTGCCACGGTGCGCCTCCCATCAGACAAACTTTTTGGCACCAGTCTGGAGCCCATCCCCACCTCGTGAGCTACAGAACTGATCTCCACACGTGCCTGCAGACACTACTGAGAGGTTGGTCGATCTGAAGTACGCGAGTGACTGCTGCCACCAGGATGGAGTCAGTGATGTCCTGCTGCCCCACAACACGTTAGATAAATGAACTGAACAGAAAACAGCACCCAGTCAGCTACTTAAAGGGTCCGAGTTTAAATGGGAGCAAAGGACAGGGTGCATCGTTTGAGCTACTTATCACCTTTTATGTGGGCCACAGTTCCACTGGTTCCTGAAAATGGATTTTTTTTCATGAAGCAGCTCAGCTTGGGAGAAGAGGGTCCGTCACCGTTCTGACATTTATTGCTGACCTAAATGTAAACTGCTATTCCGATTCCTAAGGTGTTTAATTATAAGTGGATACCCCTCATCTTTGACTGTGACTTGACGTGTGTAATACACATCAAGTCACAGTCAGAATGAGAGGAATTCACTTCTGACTAAACACCTTTAGGAATCGGGATACTAGTTTACATTTTGAACAGCAGCAAGTGTCAAAACCATGACAGACCCCCTGCTAGCCCCCAAAATAAATTTGCAGGAACCAGGTGTGAATGAGCAGCCTGAGCAGCGGTGTTTAGACGTGGCCTCTTGGGAAGCCAGGTAAAAATTCAGTGAGTAGCAAATGAGCTTAATTCAATCTGTGTGCTGTGGCTTGCAGGGTAACGTAATGAGTGTGTCAGACGGGGGAAGGGGGCGGAAAGCTGAGAAACAGCATTCATGTGCTGCTTGGTGTTGGCTGGGACATCCAGTGAAAATAGAAATTTAAATACCTGTAAATTTTCTTTCTGACTTCTGGCCTCCGGGCTCATCACTACTGGGAGGTCCTTCCTGGTACCAGGAGATAAGCAAGAAACAAACTGACTTCTACAGGGAAACTACATCCTCCCACCGACTTCATCCAGCCACCAGTACTTCGTAAAGCAGTTGCCTCGTGTAGTACTACATAACTTGAGAACAAAAGAAGAAAAGTTGAGTTGACTTGATGTCGGATGGTATTTATTTCCAACATTCTGGGAGGGAAGGAGCCCAGAGACCAGCAGTCGGAGAAAGAAAATTTACAGGTATTTAAATTTCTATTTTTCTCTCCTAAAGCTGGTCTCCAAGGCTCACCACTACTGGGATATACTAAAGCAGTACATCCCCCGTGTTCCCCGGGTGGGAAGAATGTCAGTAATCCTTTCTGGGTCCACCACTGCCTGGAGGACCCTATGGCTGAAAGACGCCTCGATGGAGGCAGACACATCCAACTTGTAAAACTTCTCAAAGGTATGGATAGATGACCAAGTGACCGCTCTACATAAATCCACCGAAGAGGCTTCTCTGAAGTTCACCCAGGACGTAGCCATTGCTCTAGTTGACTGGGCCCTCACTGGGCCCGGCAAGTCTATCCCTGCCTTCTGGTAAGTCATGGAGATCGTGGAACAAATCCGTCTTGCAACAGAATCTTTTGATGCTTTTTTGCCCATATTCTGCCCCAAAGTAAGGATGAACAGACTTGAAGTCTTGCGTATTGAATCAGATCTCTTGATTGAAATCTTAAGTGCTTTCCTCAGATCAAGCATGTTTTTAGGGTGAGGACAGAAGGAGGGAAGTTTCAAGACTTGGTTGCAGTGAAAAGGAGACATCACCTTTGGCAAAAAGGAGGAATCCACTCGCAGGACCATTGAGTCCTGATGAAACACAGTGTATGGTTCTTTGGATGACAGGGCTCCTATCTCACTGATGTGGCGAGCGGAGGCGATTGCTGTAGAAAATGACCTTCATCGTAAGGTGGAGTAGGAATGCTTTCTTAAGGGTCTCAAAAGGAGCCTTAGTGAGGGCTCTGAGGACCAGGTTCAGTCTCCAAGGTGGGACGATGGGCTTTATTGGAGGACGTTTCAATGTCACTGCTCTCAGGAATCCTCTTACGTAAGAAAGAGCCTCTAAGGACTCCCCTGAGTCTGCCATTAGAAGCGCCCCCAAAGCCGAGACTTGGACTCTTAAAGAGGACCTTCCCTGATGGTCCAAAAAGTTACAGCTTGTAGTCATTATATGCAGTACTAGACCTGAAAAGGTGTATGCATTTGTTATTTCTGCCTTCCATAATTTGGATTTATTTTTGAGCCCTGCTGCACTTGCTTTTGCTGTTCAGCTTGCTGGGCTGCTAACTCCTGATGACATCACTGTAGGATACAGAAGTGACTTACACTGTTCCATACCATGCAGTTGCAACAATGTTGCAAGGGAAACCTACCAGTACTCAGTGTACATACTGTGTTCCCCCTTCCCCAAGACACCCTGTTAGCAATGCATTATGCCAAAATCTAAATGCCTGTCTGTATGTTTTTTTTTTTTTATGAAATTGACTCTGCCCTACAATGATGTCAGCAGTACAACCCTGGGCCCACAGCAACACCAGGCTTGCTATAGAAGCTCTGGTACACCCTGCAGTTTTTAGCAGCTCAAATGCAAAAACTAACTGCAGCAGACATTAATGAAATACAATTCTAGAATCAATGCAAGAAGGGGTAATTAATGCATGAAAGTCAAAGTGACTAGAGAAGGTCCTCTTTAAGGTAGCCAGTTGGAGGCCTTTGTCGAAACCTTCCTGTAGGAATTGGAGGATAGTTGGTAGAGACACTGTGTTGTCTGGTAGAGAGATGGATTGTAACCAGAACAGGAATTTTCTCCGGACTCTGTAGCAGACCTTGGAGGATGAGGGACGTCTAGAGTGGATCATCATTTTGATGACAGGCGGAGTATAACCTAACTCCTTGAGGGTTTCCCACTCAATCTCCACGCCGAAAGGAATACATTGCATAGACTGGTGGTGCAGTACCGGTCCCTGATGTAGCAGGTCTGGGCTTGCTTGAAACATCAGAGGAGGCTGTAACAACATTTGGACTAATCGAGAGAACCACGGCTGGCGGGGCCAGCGTGGACAGACTAGAATTATCTCTGCTTGATCCTGGGCAATCTTGTGTAGGACCCTTGATAGTATTGGGATTGGTAGAAAAGCGTACAAGAGATCGAACTGACCCTAGTTTAGGGAGAACGCGTCCTGTGCCATGGCCAGCTCATCCTTGATGAGAGCACAGAACTATGGAACTTTGCAATTTTGGCGGCAGGTGAAAAGATCTGCCTGCAAATGCCACATTATGCAAGAAGGCGGTGGAAGGCGCTGTCCTTCAGTTCCCATTCGCCTGGCAGGATGTCCTTTTGACTTAGCCAATCTGCTGTGATGTTCTCTTGGCCTGGGATATACATGGCCATCAGGCTTCCCAGGTTGAGTTCTTGCCACTGAAAGAGTAGCAGAGTTTCTTGTAACATCCGAGATCTCTTTGTGCCTCCCTGGCGACTGATGTAGGCCATTGTTGTTCGATTGTCCGTGAGTATGAGAACATCCCAGTTGGAGAGCTGTACCTTGAACTGTTGAAGTGCCAGGTGGACTGCCCGCTTCTCCACAATATTGATGCTGTAGCGTGACTCCACCAGCGACCACTTGCCCTGTGCCGACAGCTGACCCATGTGCACTGCCCAGCCCCGAAAACTAACATTGGTAGTGACTCTCATCTGGTGGGGATGCCCCAGGTTGAGACCCTCATGATGTTGGATCGCTGCATCCACCAGAGAAGCTTTTACCTGCCGGGAGATCTGTATCTGCTTGCCCATTCTGTCCCTTGACTGGGACCATTGATGGAGGAGGCTTGATTGGAGAGGATGCATGTGAACTAGTGCCCAGGGAACCGAGTCTGCCAGGGAGACCATCATCCCTATGAGTTGCATGGGGGTGCAGGCCACCAGGGAGTGGGCCAATTGATATTTGCTGATGAGAGCCCTCAGGTCCCTGAACTTTGACTCCGTGGGAAAAACCTTGTGCTGGATTGTTTTGAAAACTGCCCCTACATGATTCAGGGTCTGAGACCGTCATAGGGAGCTCTTCTTCTGGTCGACTATGAACCCCAGAGAGGAGAGACACTGGATGACCTCCGTCACTGCCTGGGCTGCTTGATCATACAGCGGAGCTTTGATTAGAATGTTGTCCAGGTATGGGAAGAGCTGGATGCCTTGTAGTCTGAGGCGAGTGATCACTGTCACAAGGACTTTGGAGAAGACGCTGGGAGCTATGGCCAGGCCGAAGGGGAGCGTCGTGAAAGTGGCGTTCCTCCACCTTGAATCTGAGGAATTGTCTGTGGGATCTTTGGATGGGGATATGCAGATAAGCATCTTGTAAATCTATTGAGGCTAAAAAATCCCCTTGATGGATTTCCCGGATGATGGAGGAAAGGGTTTCCACTTTGAATGATCCGTGGCGAACAAATCTGTTCAGAGATTTGAGGTCTAACACAGACCGTAAACCTCCAGAGTGTTTTGGGACTATGAAGAATAGAGAGTACGTGCCTCTGTTCCTTTCTGGAATGGGAACTTGTTCGATCACTTGTGCCTGTAGAAGATCTGCAATTGCTTGTAGTGTCGCTATTCTTTTTTCCGGATTGTTTGAGATGGGCAAGGGCACCACATGGGGAAGTGGGGCCTGGATTCAAACTAGATGAAGTAACCCTCGCATACTATATCTAGCACCTAATTGCCCGTGGTGGTGTGGACCCATTCCTCGAAAAAGCTGGAAAGTCTGCCCCCTACACAAGGATGGGTTCATGAGTCCTCACTGTGATTTTCTGGTATCCCCACCAGCGTCTCGGGAGCCGCCCCTTCCAACCCAGAAGCCCCACTGACTGCGGGAGGAAAACCAGATTTGTTTACCTGAAAATGTTTTATTCTGCCCCCTGGAATAATTTTGAGGTCAAAAATTCTGCCTTGACCCAGACGCACAGTGCCTGTTCCTGCCCCAGGATTGTGGCATTCGGACTTTTGCCGTTTCCCCTGATTCTTTGACCGCCTCCTTTAGAGCTGATCCGAGAAAGAAGGCCTCCTTCGTAAGGGGCATTCACCAGGTGTATCTTCGAGGAGGAGTCCGCCTGCCATACCTGCAGCCACAAGTTGCGACGAGCTGAAGTCTGGTAAAACATAGCTCTTGCTGCACATCTGACTGCCTCTTCCAATAGGTCAGCTGAGTAGGCAGAAGCTAGCCCCATTAGTTGAAGATGCTGTAGAGTGGATTTGTTCTTTTCTGGCTCATCACCTAGCTGGAATGCCAGGTTAGCGGCCCACGAAAGTGCAGCTCGTGCTGAGAACAGGTTGGTCATAGCTACCTTGAGCGAGGTTGCAGAGGATTGGAATGCCTTCTTTAGGGATGTGTCCACCTTCCTATGATCCACTGGATCCCTCAGGGAGACTCCACCCTCTGCAGGAATAACTGTTGTTTTGGTAAGGCTGGAGATTAATGAGTCAATTGTGGGACAGTCTAGCCATCTCTCCACGAGCTTATCATCGAATTTCAGTAGCTTGGTGAGGCGGCAGGGGACAGGGTAGGTACGCTCGGGCCCCTTCCATTCTTTTAATAGGTCCTCTATTGCTGGAGGTATGGAGAATGTTGTCGCTGGTTTTGAGGCCGAACTTTGGGTGCTTAGGTTCTGGAGAGGACGGACCCAGGTGGATCTCATCCGCCATCTGTTTGATAAAAAAAAATCTAGGTCATCTAAATTGAAATTTCTGGATGGCAAGGAGTCTGAGTCTGGGATTTTTCCCTCCTCTGGGGATGAGAAACTGGACACTGAGGGGGATCTGTCCCATTGGCGTTTCTCCTTGTGGGCATCTCTGGATCTGCTCCTGGATTTGGCCCTCTTTCTCCTCCTGTTTGTCTGAGGATGGGGAGGGAGTGCGCTTTCGGGTGGCCTTCCTGAGAGTCCTGCACTCTGGTGACTGCGGCAGGATGTCAAAGTAAGATGGGTTCAGGGTGAAAGCCCTGTTTAGTTTTTTCAGTGAGGTCTGGAACTAGATCTCTCAATCAATCAATCAAAATCGTTATTTATCCAGGAGGGCACCATAGAGCAGGGCTCATTTGCAAGATGGACCTGGTCATACAAAAATCATAGTACAGTAATATGGTAAAACATAATGCAATATTATACAAAGAAGAAAAATACATATGTACATCAGCATTTGAGTGAGAGGGCCCTTACAACAGATAGGCTCATAACTGGGTACAGCCAGAATTTTCACTTAAAAGGAGAGAGAAAGGCAAAAAGAGGGATTCCAGCTTAGGAAGAAATGACAGGGTTGGAATAGTTAACTGGCATACTTCAGGGAAGAGGGTGGAACTTGGTCAAGGCTAAAGAGAGGCAGAGAAGCCAGTATTTTGGTAGGGAGAGCGAGGCGGGGCAGAGGCAGGGCGGGAGGCAGGATGGGCAGGAGGGAAACTGGAAAATAAGTGAGCTAGCAATGTGGGAAACATTTGCAGGATTCCTTCACGGAGCGGTCATAGAGCAACTTGAAAATATTCAGGCTAAAAGGACAGCTCAGCTTCAAGTTTTTTTGCATATTGTTCCACAGGGAAGGCAACGAGAAACTTATGGCAGCTCTGCCGAAATGAGATTCGACCTTAGCTAATTGCAAGGCAATTAGGGAATAGCTTCTTAGAGCATAGGCACCTATCACACTCAGGGGAATACAATCAGAGAAGTATAGAGGAGCTTGTTGGTAACCGCTCTGAAAGCCCATACAGTGGCATTCTATTTCTTCTATAATGAAGGGAAGTCCAGCCCACCGCAGTGTACAAGGAGCAGTGATGTGTGGAAAGCGGAAGGCCCGTTATGAACCTGATTGCTGTGTGGTATAGGGTGTCCAACTTAGCCAGGGCAGAGGCAGTACAATGGCTATAGAGAAGGTCCATGTAATCTATTAATGAAAGGAACGTGGCTTGAGCCAACCGCTGCTTGGCATCCCTAGTAAGGAAGTGGTTAATTCTGTAGAATAGTCCTAGTCTTTGCTTAGTTTCTTCTGTAGTTCTTCAAGATGTTCAGAGAAGGAGAGTTCGTGATCAAGCCATACACCCAGATATTTGAATTTTGGCACATACTCTAGATTTTCTCCAAGTACTGTGGTAATCTGAGGGATAGCCCCAACACAAGCGGGGTTCGCCGCATAGAAGGAAGGGAAAAAGAGCATCACTTTTGTTTTTTTCGCATTAAGCAGAAGCTTTTTGTTTATGAGTTGGTATTGCAATAGGTTAAATTCGGCTTGGAGGTCTTCACAGGCTGCTTCCGGCGTAGGACGACTCAAATAAAGTACTGTGTCGTCAGCGAACAAGTGGATATTGGCCTTATTGATGTTGTTAATGTAAACTAAAAACAACAGGGGACCAAGGTTAGACCCCTGAGGCACACCTCTCTGTAGGGGTTTAAGTGGTGAAAGATCACCTTCAGCTTTAACCTGCTGTTTCCGATCTGCTAGGTAGTCGGCAAACCAGCACATAGAGTTAGGATCCAGACCTAGATTACATAGGGAGGAAAGAAGCAGGCTATGGTCGACTGTGTCGAAGGCCTTACTTAGATCCAAAACAATGGCACAGACAAAATTCCTATTGTAAAGGTCAAGGAGCCAATCATTAGTCACTTTTGCTTGGGCAGTAATGGTGCTGTGCTTTGCTCTGAATCCAAACTGCACTGGGTTTAACAGACTTCTGGATTCAAGGTACACCCTTAGCTGACCACTCACTATCTTTTCCAATAATTTAGACAGAATAGGGAGGAGGGAGATCGGTCTATAATTATTAAGGTCGCAAGGGTCACCTGATTTGAGCAGAGGGATGACATGGGCTACTTTCCATTGTGAGGGGAGGCTCCCCTGGGAAAGCGACAAGTTGAAGAGGTGCGTGATTGGCACTGCCAACATATGGTATGCACATTTCAGAGAGTAAGGCTCTATAGAGTCCGAACCTGCACCCTTCTTGATATCCAACTGCAGCAATAGATCTTCAACCTCTTTTAGAGAGGCAGACAGGAAGGAAAAGGCCTCTTTGATAGCAGGAGACTTGTGAAACAATAATCCCTGCTGAGTGTGGATGGCATTAGCAGGGGATGTGTCAAATGCTAGCCCAGCGGTTGCAAAATGATTATTGAAGGCTTCCAGTATCTCCGATCGGTCTGAAATGGTGTTACTACCGGATATAATTTTTGATGGGAGGGAATTTCCACGTGAATGACCAGACATGTCCTTTATTATTTTCCAAAATTTTGAAGGATTCCTTGAGGCAGAGTCTAGCTCAGAGCGACAGAAAGCGGCCTTGGCTGCTCTGAAATACTTGGTGCACTTATTGCGTGGCCTCCTAAACTGACACCAATCCAAGCCATTCTTGCTTCTGCATGTTTTTTTCCAAAGCGTATCCCTATCTAGCATGGAAGCTTTGAGTTCTGGTGAAAACCAGCGGCAAGTGTTGCTCCTTACACGTACCTTTACCATGGGGGCATGCCTGTTTCAGGCTGCAGTTAGTATTTCGTGAAAGATAGTATATGCCTCATTAACCGTTTTGGCTAAGTAGAAATCCTGCCATCGCAGCGAATGTTTCAATTCGTCAAGGTAGGCAAACAAGTCGAAGTTGCATTTACACCTTTTGATAGAGAACTTTGCTACAAACTATGAATTATGCACAGATCTGATGCTGGCGATGAAACAGTGATCGCTGATGTCAGAGAAAAAATATTCCGACATGGGAGAACAGGTGTGGTTTGTTAACCAAAATTACATCTAAAAGGGTGCTGTTACTAGGGTTCTTTTTATTTGGGCAAGTGGGTTCACCAATGAGTTGCACCAGCCCCAGTGTGTCACAAAAGGATTTCAAGAGAGCCGAGGCTTTTGATAACCAGTCATAGTTCAGATCGCCAAGAATAATAGTTTCCAGCATACTAAGCCCCAGTGCAGAGTTTAGATGTGACAAGTGATGCAACCCTGCAGACGGGGGCCTGTAACAGCCTATTACACAGAGTACGCAAGAAGGTGATAATTCAACCTTTAGGGACAAGCATTCAAATTCATTAGGGGAGGAGGATGATTCTAGACACGATACAGAGAATTTGTCCCTGACATAAATCACCACCCCTCTGCCTCTCGATTGCCTATCAGCTCGGAAGAGCAAATAACCTGGGATGTTGATTTCCCTATCAAGAGTGGCTGGTCTAAGCCAGGTCTCAGTGATCACCAGAACATCAGGTAGGGTGTGGCTAACCCAAGCCTGGATCATGGTAATCTTTTTCAAAAGGCTGCAGACACTGACATGCAGGAATGACATTCCTTTAATTCCAGCAAGGTCAGAGGGAGAAGCAAGGGTATCTAGAGGCCCCGTGTTGAGCTCGACATTGCCTGAGCACAATAGCAAAGCAGCAAAATCCTTTTTAAGGCAACAAAAGTTAATTTGTAGTCTTTGCTCTTTGAGCATCTGGGAGGACGGTGAAGTTGAACATAGTTATCTCCACTCCTGATGCTATACTGACCTAGGGTTGCAGCCACTAGAATCCTGACAGAAACATGCCAGGAGAAGAAAGTATCAAGATGGGAGGGAGGCGTACCCTGCAATGGCAATTCGGGAGATGTCCCACTTCCAGGCAAATACAGCTGTAGGATCCAGTAATCATCGAGAAATTCATGAGAGGAGTTGTTGAGCACGTAACAGGGAGAGGCGCAAACCTCATCCCCACCCTGGGAGGAATGTGAGGTCTGATAGAGAGAGCAGGGCGCTAGCAAGACAAGAGACATACAGAGGAGCCAGCTGTTCCCTCCCATGGTAAGGTCTTCCTATATGCCACAGAATAGGGCAATGAATGCCCCAGACTGAAACTGAAGAACACCCAGGATAGACTAAAAAGATAGGGGATGGACCTCTCGCTGAGTGTCGGCGCACCTCTGCGGTGGAAGACAGCCCAGGGCCAATGGACTGGCTTTGCTGGTCCTGTGATTCGGAGATGGATGCCTCCTCAACCTCCTCCAAGCTTGCAGCTGTGGTACTATTGAATTTTACGCAGAGTGAGCCCACAAAGGTTGCCAGCATGGGGGATCTGCATTTGTGGCACTTTCTGCCCCTTGAGGGCTAGTCCGATTTAGCCGAGGATATGCTTGTGGGCCAGGAATTTTGCTTTGTTACAGGCCCTGATGATAAATAGCCCCCGACAGCCTTTTTCACAGTCTCCTTGAGGAGGATGGGGGAAAAGAAAAGCTTGGATCCAGGAATATTGAAGGTCTGAGTGCCTTAAAGAATCTGTCGACGAGCAGAGACCAGGAGATGCTTATTGATGTACTGTGCATTGCCCTGCCCCCTTTCCCGCTTGCCGCTAATAAATTCTGCCAACAAGCTGGTTCATTGCGGGGCCTCCTGAAGTGAAGCACGATTGCTCTACTGATTTCCAAGTGACCGTCGGTGAGCCCAATGGTTCCAAGTGGCTCATTGATGAGGAGGAGTGTCGACGGCCTGAACTGTAGCAGCCATCAACAAGAAGAGAGATCCGTAAATTTTTTAAGTAACCGTCGACGAGTCCAAGGATCCAGGCAGCTTGTCGACGAGGAGGAGCGTCAGTGCCTGAACAGTAGGGACCATCGACGAGAGGACAGAAGCACAACGTTTTCCACAGGGCTCTTTAACACTCCGAGGAGCTCTGTGTTGCTGACTATGGCCCAAATTCAACTACCTCCTGACTCCTGGATCTGGCCCCCGAGCCCCCAAGGATTAGTTCGTTCTAGTGGGGGGGATATACAGCCACAGGAGCTTCTTCCAGCGCGGGAAGGTAGAAGGGGGGTGGAGAGCCCATCTGTACAGCATGCAGGGCTGAGACTAGAGTCCCCTGCACATTGAGAGGCAGACTGCCGGTTGATCCTCTCAGAAAAGAAAAATAGAAGTAACTCACCCTTTTTAGTCTTCAGCTTTGTCACTCCGGTGACACAGCCCCTGCAGAGATCCTACCTCTTGACAGGCAGGAAGTAAACTGGTGGCTGGAGGAAGTTGGTGGGAGGATGTAGTCTCCCTGCAGAAGTCAGTTTGTTTCCTGCCTGTCAGCCTGTCACGTGGTACCAGGAAGGATCTCCCAGGAGTGTTGAGCCTGGAAGCCAGCATTAGGAGAGAGAACTGATTTTGCCAAGTGACTATCGGGAGGTGGGGGTGCCGACATGAGAGGGAGGATGTGGAGGGGAGTAGCTGGACTGCAAAAAAGCCCTGCCACATGTTGCGCCTATGAGGGGTTTCAGCTGGTGCATGAGGGAGGAGTGCTGAAGGCCCACTTAGTGTGTGGTGTAGCCAGGAGCTGAATCATTCAGGGTGCAGTATATGCTGGCTACAGAGATATGCAGGTGATATCAGGGGTCGATCTTGATGTGTTAATGCAGACGGGTGATGCTAAGAGATTTTCTGGTCTGCTGGTGCAGGAACTCAGTGGCTGGGCACGATGCTCCTGTATGCTGAGGGTTGGGGCAGGAGCTGCACATGGCTAGCGCCCACCCAGCACTGCCAGTTTCCCTGATATCAGGGTTTGTGAATGTTATGTTGGGGCTAGTGCAATCTCTGGGGGGCCAGTGCATCTGGGGCATCACTTGCTCGGGTGGACCAGTGCAAAAAAAAAAAAGTTAAGCGTGACCCCTGCAACAACCCTCCATACAGCTGGACTCACCCCATACCACCCTTCCTGTACAAAGACCAGCCACCTCCCCCGCAGCTGCAACACTCACCCAACTACCTTCCCAGCAACTATATCACCATTCCTTCCTGTAGTTAGAAACCATCCGATCTGACTACTTTCCCCCCACCCCCAAGGTGAGCACCATCCCCCACAAAGCTGAGCATCTGCCCTGAACCACAACAGGGGGGTGTAAGAGTTGCTGTGGGTGGAGGGACCAAGAAAAAGGGCCCGTTGCTGCACTTTTTCTACAAGTCTGTGTTTTACAGCTCCAACGTGGTGACGTCAGAATGCCGAAACATAGCTGCACCTGGAAAAATCAATACATCATCCCCAAAAAACACATTCGAGATAATGTAGCATTAATTGCAAAAACGTATGACAGCAGTTGGAAAACTGGAGCGCCCAGGGGGTGGAGTGCCCCCACAGAAAGAATCACTGCACTAACAATTTAACAACAAAATCAAACTCTATTTTACGCGACTTCATCGGACCACTCTTTCTGTGGGGGTGCTCCCCCCCTCCACCAGAGTGCATGGATGAAGCTGAAAGTCACTATTATACAACTTAATTGGAGCACCGGGGGTGGGGCCGCCACAGAAAGAAAAAATAATATCAATGATCATCTAAAAACAGGTTCACTTCGAGTGACAGCAATACACAAAGTAACATGTTTTGTGACATTATTCTTTGTGTGGGGGTGCTCCCACTCCCCAGGTACTCCGATGAAGCTGTGGAATATTGACTTTGAGTAACAGCTTCATCTGTGCACCTGAGGGGGGACATGGGGGCAGAGTGCCCCCCACAGAAAGAGTTATATTAAATACCATCCACAACATGTACTAACAGTCAGGTGATCCTGGAAGGATTGCAGAATGGGTTCCTGACTCTGGGCGTCACTGAATCAACACCAGCTGAGGCAATTCTTGATCTGGTGCTCACAAATGGGGAGCATGTACAGGAAATAATGGTCAGGGAGCCACTGAGTGGAAGTGACCATTGCACAGTGTGGTTCCAGTTGGATATGGGCAGGCAAAGCATCCCAACTAAGACTAAAATCTTTGATTTCAGGAGGGCGGGCAGATATGGGGGTGAACCAAAGGTGGTTCATCATTAGGGAAGGAATACTGGTTGCCACAGATGAGTGCGTTACGCTCAGGGGAAAGAACACAAGGGCCACAGCACCCAGCTGGTTCAGTTCTGGGGTTGCCAAGTCGGTAAGGGAAAAAGAGGTTGGCCTACAGAAAATTCAGGAAGACCAAGAGAGAGGTGGATAGGGAAAATTACCTACGGTCGACTAGTGAGGCAAGAAAAGAAGTCCAGCGAGCAAAGGCACAGAAGGAGCTTCAGATAGCTGAAGGAATTAAGAAGGGGGAGAAGACTTGCTTTCACTATATAAGTGAGAAAAGGGACAAGAAGGAGAGGATTGTTAAGCTTAAGTAAGTGGTGGAGGATAATGGGGGAAAAGCAGAGATACTAAGTGAATACCTCTGTTCTGTCTTCACCAGGAAGAAGGACGGACCAGTGCCTTCAGGAGGGAAAAGAGGAGTGGGGGGGGCACAGACATAGTGATAGAGGAGGATAGAGTGAGGGAGGGTCTGCTGCATTGAAAGTGGACAAATCATCAGGCCCAGACAGAGTACATCCAAGGGTACTAAAGGAACTGGCCAGTGAGCCAACAGGGCCACTGGCAGACCTATTTAATAGTTCACTAGAGTCAAGCGTGGTACCGCAGGACTGGAGAACAGCACATGTTGTGCCCCTCCAGAAAAGCGGTCCTAAGGATGAGCCAGGGAATTACAGACCAGTTAGTCTGACCTCCATTGTGGGCAAGCTCATGTAGACCATACTAAAGGAAAGGTTGGTGGAATATCTCGAGCAGCATGGTTTCATGGGGGGCAGATCGTGTCAAACAAATCTGACGGACTTCTTTGACTGTGTCCCTAAGACAGTGGACAGGGGCCAAGTGGTAGACATCCATTATCTTGATCTGAGCAAGGCCTTTGACCCTGTGCCCCACAAAAGGTTGATCAGGAAGTTGGTGGATCTTGGAGTTGGGAAAAAGATGGCCAAATAGGTGGAAAACTGGCTGAGGGACAGAACCCAGAGAGTGGTTGTGGTGGGGGGGGGAGAGTTATCTGGCACCAGAGAGGTAACCAGTGGGGTCCCAAAGGGCTCCATGCTGGGGCCAGTGTTGTTCCATGTCTTCATCAATGTCATTGGGAATCACATTGAAGGCAAAATGAACCTAATCGCGGATGACACCAAGTTCTGTGGGAGAGTGGACACAGCTGAAGGGATACAGGACCTACAGGAATATCTGGAAAAACTGGGAGGTGGTCCAGAATCTGGCAGCTTGGCTTCAATGCAAATAAATGCAAAGTTATACATACTGGAGCCAAGAATCCCAGGACAGAGTAGTACCTGGGTGGAGTCCGAGTATCTGCATCAGAAGAGGAGAAGGACCTGAGAGTGATGATCACATGACCTGAAGCACTCCACGCAGTGCAAGAAAGCAGCAGCAAAGGCAAACAAGATGCTGGGATGCATAGCTAGGGGGATCAGTAGTAGGAAAGAGGAGGTTATACTGCCCCTGTACAGGCCACTGGTAAGGCCACATCCAGAGTATGGAGTTCAGTACTGGTGCCCACACCTCAAAGGACATTAACTTGCTGGAGAAGGTCCAGAGGAGGGCTACAGAGATGACAGCCGGTCAACAGGGCAAGGCATACGAGGAGAGGTAGAGGGTACTGAACATGTACTCCAAGAAGACAGGAGAGAGAGGGGACATGATTTGGACCTTCAAGTACTTGAAAGGGATAAATAAGGTTGGGAGAGTCTCTTTAAGCTGAGTGGCAACCATAACACGAGGGGACATAGTCTTAAGCTGGAGGGTGGGGAGTTTAGGAGGGAGGTCAGGAAGCAGTTCTTCACAGAGAGGGTGGTGGACACTTGGAATGCGCTGCTGGAAGAGGTCATCTCGTTGAAGACAGTGGGCAGATTTATGAGAGGCTGGGATAGACATAGGGGAAGATAAGGATCATGGGCAGGGAGGATGGGAAGAGTGGGGAGGGAGGGCAGGGACATTAGCTCAAACTGTGGACCCTGCCATACGAGCAGACTTGATAGAACAAAGGGCCTCCTTCTGCTGGATTCTTCATATGTTCATAATAAGTAAGCTTTATAAAATGGGTTGCCTAAAACGTGCAACCCCATTGGTTCAATGTGTTGACGTGCCCATCGATTAATCCCCTAGATACGCACAGTTACGAACATACGAAATTGCCAACAGATACAGACCACTCAGTCTATCTAGTCTGCTCGAGTGTGCAGTACTTCAGTCCACTAGACTGCAGCTGCCCACCCTTCCTCATACTGGTATGCCATTTCTCTTCTTGCAGCATACTAAAATCAATGAGAGTTACATCGGTTACGCAAACATTCGGGAGGGAAGAAAAAATGGCTCACCGCAGTAATCTTCTTTCTTCCAAGGGGTCCTTTAGATCAGTAAGTTTTTTGCACTTAGCTGGGTAGATGCAACTGCCCCGGAGGTGTGCCTTTAATAGATATTTAAATGAGCATAGGGCCAAACAATCAAAAGACAGGAGGGGGCGTGAGCTGAGTGAGAGCTGTTGAATGCTTCAGAACTTTTTCAAGGAAAAACAAGGGCAAATGTCCCGAAAAAGAATCAACAGGATTCAAAAAACATGCAAATGTCCACAAATGTGGAAACAGAAACAGCAGCAACAGAAGCTAAAACTCATCAATAAGAAACTCCAAATTTGGTAAAAGGTGACATAAGAGCCCTTCTCCAACAGGCAGTACCAAGTGGGAGGTGGGCAGAGAATCTACTAAGGAAAGAGGCTCTGCAGAACTGCCCTGCTAAATTTGGCATCAGATCTGGTCTGCCCATCCAAACTGTAGTGTTTCACAAAGGTGTGCACAGATTTCCAGGTAGCTGCTTTGCAGACATCCAGTAGGGGAATGTCCCTTGCTGCTGCAAGCGAGGCTGCAGTGCCCCTGGTGGAGTGGGCCCTGAGCCCCACTGGAGGTTGGTGACCAGCTTTCTAATAGCAGAATCTAATACAAGAGACCAACCAACGAGAAAGAGTTCTCTTGGTAGCTAGTCTTCTTCTGCCTACTTCCCCATAGGTGAGGAACAACTGAGTGGAACAACCTCTGGACTGTCCAGTATGCTCTAGGTAGTGAAAGATGGCACTTTTGACATCCAAGCTGTGGAGCTTTTGCTCGCCAAGAGTGGATGGCTCAGTAAAGAAGACAGGCAGAGTAATGAACTGGTTCAAGTGAAACTCTGAAACCACCTCTGGCAGAAATTTCCTATTTGTCCTGAGCACAACTTTATCGTTGTGAGGGATGATGTAATTCGGGCTCAGTACACAGGGAATGTAGTTCTGAAATCCTCCTGGCAGACATAATGACTAACAGGAAGACGGTCTTCCAAGTTACAAACTTGATGTGGGCCGTGGACATAGGCTCAAAAGGTGGATTCATGAGCCCATCTATGCAAAGGTTCAGGCTCCAAGGAGGAACAGGCTCCCTGGTTGGAGGCTGAAGGTGCAAGAGGCCTTTGAAAAACTGTTTAAAAATGTTGTGGGGAAAAAAAATTTTTCTTCTTTCCCACCAAAAGGTAGGCTGAAATTGCCGTCAGGTGTAACTTGAGTGAAGATGGTTTCAAGCCTGACGCTTGTAGGTGTACCAGGTAGTCTAGCAGCTGAGGGTCTGAAGCGGATAGGAGTTTGACCTTTTCGCTCTTGTACCAGAGGGAAAACCTTTTCCATTTGGCTGCATAAGCCTTCTTAGTGTTTGTTTTTTTAGCCATCCTCAGTATCTTAAGGACCTGTTCAGAGTACTGTGAGGATGGAAACTAACTCCTCAAGAACCAGGCCTTGAGGTGAAGAGAGTGTATGTCTGGGTACTGCACTCCCGTCTGAGGAAGGGTCAGCAAGGAGCGAGTTGGAGGTAGGAGAATGGGCCTGTTGCAGGACATTGAGAGAAGGAGAGGATACCAGGCTTGCCTGGGCCAGTCCGGAGCCACTAGGATCATTGATGCAGGCTGCTGGCTGAGTTTCAGCAAAACCCTGAATATCAGGGGAAAGGGAGGAAATGCGTATAGGAACCTCCCTTACCAGTCCAGGATCAGGACATCCAGAGGAAGTGTTCCCAGAACTGGTGGCCTGAAACAGTACTGAGGAAGCTGAAAATTGAGAGCAGAGGCAAACAGATCCACGTCTGATGTGCCCCACCACCTAAACACTGTGGCTAGTACTTGCTTGTTCAGTGTCCTTTCGCTTTAACCTTGACTGATGCGGCTTAGAGCATCCGCCAGAGTACTGAGTTTGCCTGGGAGGTGAGTAGCTGAGAGGCTGACTCCCAGGGAGAATGCTAAAGACCAGAGCTTCAGAGCTTCCAAACAGAGTATTCCTGATCTGGTACCACCCTGCTTGTTTATATAAAACATTGCAGTGGCGTTGTCTGTTCGAATTTGAACCGCATGCCCTTCTATGCTGGGAGCGGAAGCTTTGAGAGCTAGTAAGACTGCTCTGAGTTCCAAACGATTTATGTGCCACTGTGATTCTTCAGGAGTCCAGTTACCACTTACTGAGGTACTGTCTAAATGAGCTCCCCAGCCCAAAAGGGAGGCATCTGTGGTGATCACCTTTGTGGGAAGAGGAGCTTGAAAGGGAACCTCTGCCTGCAAATTTGAAGGGTTCTTCCATCACAGCAAGTTTTGGAGGAACTGCTCCGACACAGGTATCAACTTTGAAAATGTGTTGCTTCTCTGAGACCAGCGAGCTCCGAGGTAGGCTTGCAGGAGTCTCATCCTGTACCTGACCCCTGGGACTGTTGCAGTCATAGAGGCCATATGTCCCAGAAGTTTGAGGAAATGTCTGGCAGGCCTTGGCTGGCCCTGGGCAAAAGAATCTGCCACTGAAAGGAAACTCTGAATACTTTCCTGCAGGAGGAAAGCATATCCCTTCTGAGTGTCCAAGTGGGCCCCTATGAAGGTGAGCAGCTGCGTGGGTTCCGGGTGAGATTTCTTTAGATTTACCAGGAAACCCAGAGACTCCAGAGTGCGTCCTGTGAGGGGAAGAGATTCCTTGATCTGGCAAAGAGACTTGGTACTGTGAGCCAGTTGTCCAGATAGGGATAGAGAGTGACACCCAGTCTCCTGAGATGTGCTGCTACCACTGCGAAACACTTAGTAAAGACTCTTGGGGTTGTGGACAGACCGAAGGGCATTGCGGTGAACTGATAGTGACCTGAAGGAAATCTGAACCTAAGAAACTTCCTGTGAGATCTCCTTAAGGGTATGTGGAAGTAAGCGTCCTTTTAGTTGAGGGAGGCAAGCCAGTCTCCCTGCTGTAAGGACTGTATGACCAGTGACAGACTGACCATTTAGAATTTACTTTTTTTCAGATGTTTCTTTAAATATCTGAGATCTAAGATAGGTCGCCACTCCCCAGTTTTCTTTTGTGTCAGAAAATACCTGGAGTAGAGGCTCTTGCCCTTCTTGTGGGTGGGAACCCTCTCCACTGCTCGTAAAGCCAGGTTTTGTACCTCCATTTCCAACAGCGGTATCTGTGTTGGGGACAAAGGTCTTCAGACCTGGGTACGCTTGAGGTCTGGCAGCTGTTTGAACTGAACCCCTTCTCCACTATCTCCAGAACCCACTTGTCTGACACGATGAGGGACCAATGCTGAAGACAGTGAGAGAGTCTGCCTCCAACCAGAAACAGGGAGGTGACCTGGACACTCACATCAGGACTTAGAGAGGCAGATGGCTGGGTAGAGGTGGCTCTTCTTTGGCCCCTTCTGCCCTGCCTCGAAAGACCCCCGGTACTGGCTAAAGTCAGATTGGGGATAGGGATTGTAAGGCCTGGGAACAAAACTTCTGCCCCTACTGCCCCTGGGACAGGATCTCTGAGGGGTGGTGGGTTTAGGCTTGGATGAGTGGCTCTGCCAGGAGGCCTTGTACTCATCGACTTTTTTCATGTAGTCAGTGGTTCTGTAATCAAACAACATATTTTGATCACAGGGAAAATCCATGGCCTTGTTCTGAGTGTCTGTGGTCAGACTGGTTGTTCTAAGCCAGGCGAAGCATCTCAGAGAGATGGCATGGGCCATCGCCCAAGAGGCTACATCACTGCTGTCATCTACCATGTGGAATTAGTACATAGTAGCTTCCAGGGCAGTTTTTGACATATCCACCAGCTCCTGCACCATAGAATCTGATCCGTTGCGGGCGATAGCCTGGACAGAGTTCCAAAGGGCTTTCTGATATTTGGCTGTGAATGCCATGTAAGAAGAAAGCCTGAGAAGCAGGGAAGCTGTGGCATACCTTTTCTTTGCTATAAAGTCAATTTTCTTGAAATCCTTGTTGGTGGAGAGGGCGACAAGGAGACTCCAGCTTTCTCACAAGTTGCCTGCTGCACTATACTTTCATGGCTAGGGTGTGTAGACAGGAACTCGGTGCCATTATTAGACAATTTATATTTGCTCTCAAGCCACTTATCAACCCGATACTGAAGTGGGGTGTTGAAGCACCTTCATGGTATTTTTTCTAAATGCATTACAGATAGGGACGACCAGGGTCTTTGAGGATGAAAGACCCTTCATCTCCCTATAATCTTCGTCTTCCTCAACATCCTGGTCGGGCTCCTGCATGCAGAGGTCCAGGGTATCCAGCATATTTTGTATAAATGTAAACACAGAGGAAGGATCCTCGTGGTCACCTGGGGGATCTCCAAGGTGAGGGTCCTGGGGCTCAAGGCCCTCAAAATCCATGTCAGGGGCATCATAAAATTAATCATCTGCATCCCCCCTTACAGTCTACAGAAGAAAGAATTACAGAAGAGTGCTTGCCAGACCCAGTAAATTGAGGACCCATCTTTTGAAGGGTCTGAAGCAGTTGTCATGCTTTTTCCATATCTTGCACTGATGGAAGAACCTGCGCAGTTTGCAAGTGTTTTGTTTTTTCTGTATGCTTTAAGTTGCTTGTTGTCTCGCTACTGGCTTTCCCAGGAGCAATGGGAGCATATCTGTCTTGACAGAGTTTCTTTTTAGCCACTTCATCAGAGACTTGATCAAGCTTCCTTTTTTTGTAACTTGTTATTTTTCAATTTGTGAGGAACTTCATCTTTGGAAGCTTTATATTTTGGCTAAGATCTGGAGGGTTCCTCGGCACCTCTGCTTTTGGTATTAGTACTTCTGAATGGCCCCTCACCAGAAGCCTTTGATTTATCCTCAGCCATAATGACCAAAAGTTTGTCTGCTATGTTTGCCAATTTAAGCAAAGCAAACCAGTTCTGGACCTACGAACTGACTGCAGGTTTCAGTGAAAATGCCACTGGCCAGTCCTGCCCCAGTTAATAAACTCTTTTTTTTGGGGTTGTAAAACTGGGATCTATACCAGTGCCAATCTTAATAGAAACCCAGTAATATTCAACTGCGCACAGGTGGCTGCTGGACCCTTATGGACAGTCCTGACACAGATGATACCAAGGTCCAGTGATAGAACCAAAAATGTTTCCTCATAATTGCCAATCTAGAGAGAAAACCCCCAGGCACTGTTTAAATTTGAAATCTACTGCAGGTGCCTTGCGGTAACCCCCACGAGGTCTGAGGTAAAAAACAAAGCAACTGTCCCCAGTTTGACGGTTCCCATAAGAACGAAGGAAACCATCGAAAATAAGCACTCGCGATAAAATTAGGTTTTTAAAATAAATAGTTGCAGTAAAATTAAAGTGAAAATAGTGCCGTTGCGCTAAAAATAAAAAATTTGTGCAGCGCTAATGAAAAAGTAAAACTTTCACTCAGCACACTAAATGAAATAACTTATGAAGAAAACTTTACCCAGATAAGCACTAGGAGGCTGTCAACAAGGAAAGTTGGGAGACACCTTAGAGGCAATATTGCTCAGTCCAGCAGAGAAAAAATTCTGAAGCATTCAACAGCTGTCACTCAGCTCACACCCCCTTCAGTCTTTTGACTGGCTTGGCTCTACGCTCATTTAAACATCTCCTAAAGGCACACCTCCAGGGCAGTTGCACCTAGCCAGCTAAGTGCAAAAAAAGTTACTGATGCTGAAGGACTCCTGAGGTAAGACAAAAAAAAAAAAAGATCCGGCAGCATATTCAAAATATTAGTTACAGACGGCAAGCTTAGCAAGGGAAAAATAAACTATCTCAAATGTGTGTTAATCCCCACCACCCCAATTCCAGTGTTTATAAAACACAAAACAAGCTAACGTAGACATGTACTCAATGTTTATTTATTTATTTAAACGTTTCACCAGAAGAGTGTACTGAGCGGACTACCACTCGATTCTAGACACGATCTGGGGAAGAGGCAGATGGATAGACAACAAACAGAAATTTCAATACAATGTTAAATACATAACAAAGATATAAACATCAACTGCATAGGTTCATAAGGTTGCTGGAATGTTTTCAGAAAACAGAAAACCACTTGTACACTGCAAGTAGCAGCTAGAAAAATATATACATACGAATCAATCCAAGTGCTGGCTGAGCCAAACAGAAGAACGTATTAATCAGAAGAAAAAGTATCTAATGAACCAGCTGGTTTAAATCCGAACTTCATCCCTCTCAACATGCCCATATATTACCACTCAGAAGTCCAGTCTCACATTTTACACTAGATTAGATTTTGTTTATCCCACCAATCACTTTAAGTCCTACTAGATTCTCCTGTCAGGTCAGATTGTGTGTGTGTGGGGGGGGTAAAACAAAGATTTTTTTTTCAAAAGTCTAGATTTGAATCCACGTAATATACTTTCAAACCAAGACACTTTCACAGCTATAGAATCAACAAAAAATAAGGTACACGCTGACTGCTCGCTCACAGGAAGAGACCATACTCAAGATCTAAAGAATGAAATCAAATCTTGTGGGAGACCGCCTGTCTCCATAACAGATCCAGAGGGGCACGAGGGTTTGGGCACGAAGTAAGAAACAGAAGCGACACCAGCCCAACTCTGCGAGTCCATAAAGTGGACATATCTGCCCAGACCCCACCAAAGGGCAGCAACTGCAGCCTCAGGTCTTCACAGTGGGAGACCAGGACTGGAGGCATGCATTAATTAAGCAATATACCCCTCCAGGGTGTGGGTATATTGGTGGATTTACCATGGCTCATGTGGTTCGGTCACGAGGCACAGCAGAGTGACTTAACCACACCAGAAGTGATGAATCCACCAATATACCTACACCCTGGAGGGGTGTATTGCTATTATACAATGTACCCCTATTTTTTTCAGGTAAAAAAGGAAAAAAGGGTTGTTTTTATTTGAAATTGGTTTATTTTTTGTGATCATTGTGCCATATAAGTAGTTCTGTGTTATGTACAGGCTGTGTGTTAAGGAGAGGTGAGGGGAGCTATGTTTTTTTGAATGACAAGCAACACTCCATTTTTTTCGGCTGCAGTAGATGGAGCCTGCAGACGTTTTGCATGTACAAAAGGAGTGATGTCATGTTTTCTGTCCATGGAACTGACTGGAGGTGTAAATAGTCTCCTCTGCCTTACCCTCCTACAAGAAATGTTTTCCACCCGCAAATAAATACGCTTTCATGTTAGTCAATGGTTGCAGGATACTATTTTATTTCTTAAATGGGCAGTACAAGAACTGGTACCCAAGTAGTGGGAGGCAGCATTAGTTTTTTGGGGGGAGTAAGATCCACCCCCACCTCCACCCGAGAAGCTCCTAAAGATCCACCCTCATCTTTCTTTTTGATTCATATGGGAGGGGCATGAGGTAGCTCTATCATGTTCAAACAACTATCAGAGCTGCCTGGGGATGTAATTAAGGAGTGCCTGAAACTGCATCTAGGCATATCCCCCCAAACACACACACATAAGCTCCTAATGATCCACCCCCACCTTTTTTCTTTTGATTCATGTGGGAGGGGCATGAGGTGGATCTATCATGTTGGAAGAAGACACACTAATTTGGGACCTGGACCAAGCAACAGAACAAGTCTGTGGAGTGATCGAGTTGTGGAGCCCCTGCATTTTATTAAGGACTAGGAGAACAGAAGGTACTTAATATCTTCAAATTGATTTAAAACCCCTTGGAACAAATGATTATCAGAGTCACCTGGGGCCTCAGAAGGAAAGAGTAATTAAGGAGTGCCTGAAACTACAGCTCCCAAGGAAAACAATAGACACAGCGTTCTGATTTAAATTGAAATAGCAATGGGTTTTTCTTAAACATTTATATACTAAAAATATAAAGTTCAGCTTTAAGGATTAACAATATTTGTTTACTGTATTCAGTACATATACATACATACATACATACGCATAGTTAGTCTTTTTAGTAGTTTTAAAACTTTGAAAGCATTTGTGGTAGTAATGCATTTAGAAATAAATTTTTTAATTGTCATTACAGTTAAACATGCAGTTTCACGTGAGGGCATTTTTTGGGGGAGGGGGTTCAAATTATTTTAATCATGGGCACAGTACCTGGTAAAAACACAGACTTTGAAGATAAAGTGTAATTTTTCTTTTAAGTTTAAGAAGTCTGTATTATATATAAGTGTAGCAGTGTTGTAAATGGGACTGGGTAATGAATAATGGTTAAATGCCAAGATTTTTTTTTTAATATAATTGAGTTTATATGTAGCAAGTAGGTAGGGGATAGTGTTTTGAATGTGGCAGTAGAACAGATCTGTTAGAATAAATATATGCTGTTTTGCAAATAAGAAAAATTGTAAGGGCTACATATTGCAAAACAGTGATATATTTCATAGGGTTTTCTTTTATGTATTGTTGGAAAAAAATAACTATGGCTCATTTTGTACTATCAGTAAAAGGAGAGAAGAAAACATTGAACAAGAAAACAATTGGTGATTTTAAAAGCTATTCTGATCAGAGCGGACGTTAAAAAAAATCAACTGTATTTTTTATTTTCTTTTATCAGGGACACTAGAAACAGGATGTTAACACATCAGTGAGCACTGATGCCATTTGTCTGGAAGTTGTGGGTGGAGTTGCCTTGCACATGTTAAAATATACCAGCTGCAATTAACAACTACTTATAGAAGCAAAAGGCTGGGTGTTTTTTTCTACTTTCTTTTACTGATATTATAAACTGAGCCAATAAAAAAGTAAGAATGAACAGATCAGAGCTGGCATTAAAAAATGTGATGTTCCTAAGGGCTGTTGCAAGTACTATGCTTTCATTTTCGTGGGACAGGCATGAGGTGGATCTATCATGTTGGAAAAACTGACTATCAGAGCTGCCTACGGAAGTAATTAAGGAATGCCTGAAACTGCATCTAGGCATACTCTCCCCCCCCCCCCCAACACGCACACACATAGAAATCATGATTTTTTTTTTCATTCTAAGCATGTCAATATTTGGCTCTAAAAGTATGGGCAAGATGGGCATAAAAATAAAATGGAAAAAAGGATCAAGCAGGTGCCTTTACCCTTGTCAGATACATGAAGACAGAAGGTCACAAATCCTGTATGACAAGTTCATTATATGGATGTTTTCCATGTAAAACATAAATTTCGTTAATGTCATGTCTGCAGCATCGTTTGTAGCCAGTAAACTATTATTTACATAGGTACTGTAAATGACAGGTTTTAATTCAGAAATCCAGTCTTGATAAATTTGTTTTTTCAGCAGTTCCGTAAGATTTATGCCTCTCTGATGTAAGAGTGCATAGCATAGAAATGAAAGGGTTTCTGTAATTGATTGTTGTTTGCATGAGAAGTGGGAGTGACAGTGGCATGCAAGAGTGAAGTCTAAATTGTTTCTTGGCCATTCTGGGATCTAAAGTTTAATACTATTGTGTGACGAGAATAAAGTCTTGTGTTTTTTTGCATCTGAATAGATTTAGTGCTTTGAAGTTAAAAGATATAAATATACTGTATATACATAGTGTCATGAGCACCTAAAAAAAAAAGGAGATACTACTTAAATAAATTTTATTCTGATTATTTATTTATGTGTGAGATTTTAAGTGTAGTTTTGCCTAGGTCACAGACACATAAGCTATAAATAAGGATGGATGTATTAGTCAAAGCTTGAATTAGCAAAATAAAGCAAGACAAATATATTGTTTTTTTCTTTCAATTGTTTAACCAGGAGTGGCACACTAAGCTGAAAACTTGTTTACAGGGGCAACCTGGGAGCACATAAAAGTTAGGTGACTTGCTCATGGTCACCCAGTATGCAAGTGGGGGCTGTGGGATTCAAACCCAGATCTCCAGATTTGCAGTTAAGAGCCTTAAACCGCTGTGCTATACTGCCTCCCTAGTTATGGCAGTCAGGGCTGCAGCTATGAATTTTGGGACCCCGGACAAGTCACTTGAAATGTGCCCGTTTCCCAAACCAGCTAATGCCAAGGGTAATGCCAGTCCTCAGGTGGGCCCCTGCTGAGCTTGGGGCCCTGGACATCCCCACATTTCCTCCCATTGCTGCAGCCCTGATGGCAGTCATCTGTTTTATGATTCATGATGTTGGTATAGTAAGCATACCAACATAATACATAAAAAAATGCCAGCAGAATAAGCCTAGCAGGCTTTCGTGTCTGCTTGCTTGGTCAGTCCCCACCCTGGGAGCTGACCTTGCTGCCCTCCCGGCCCTCTTGGGTTTCTCCCATCCCAGTCCAGGGTATTCCCACTTCATTGGACTTTGCTTCCACAACCCCTCCCTTGTACCTGTCCCACCCCTTCTTGAGCCCCTCCGCAGTCTCTGCCTCCACCAGCCCCCCGTGCAGTGCATTCCATGGTTCTACCACCCTCTCAGTGAAGTAACACCTCCTACTTTCTCCCGAGTTTCCCCCCTCCAGCTTCCACCCATGCCCTCTACTTGACCCTCTCCTTCCTTAGGAGCACCGTGACTGCGCATCGCTATTTACCACATTCATGTACCTGAAGACCTCTATCATGTCCCCCGTCCCTTCTCTCTTCCAATGTGTACATATTTAGCTCTTCAAGCCTCTCCCATAGATCCTTTCCACCCAAGCCCCAAATCATTTTGGTTGCCTTCCTCTGGACCCTCTCCAGGGGTTCAACGTCCCTCTTTAAGTGTGGCCTCCAAGATTGCACACAGTACTCGAGGTGTGGCCTCACCAAGCAGTTATACAGAGGGAGTACTACTTCCCCCCTTCTGGAGTGATCCCCTAGCGATGCATCCCAGCATCATGTTGGCCTTGGCTGCTGCCCTCCTACAAGTCTCAGAGTTGTTCATCTTGACATCCACCACCACCCCAGGTCCCTCTCAGCCATACAGCCATAGCAGCAGTTGTTGGAGGCAGTATGGCGCAGTGGGTTAAGGCTCTGAGCTGCAAATCTGGAGACCTGGGTTTGAATCCCACAGCCCCCTAGGTGCATACTGTGTGACCCTGAGCAAGTCACTTAACTTCCTTGTGCTCCCAGGTTGCACCTGCAAACAAGCTTTCAGCTTAGTGTGTCTCACCTGGTTAAAAAAAAAAAAAAAAAAAAAACACTGCATAGCAGACATAAAATGTCAATAAGCAGGTCATGCAACACATGTGCTGAGCAGTTCCTGAAGCAACAAATGTACAGCTGTCATTTTTTACATCCAATTCAAAATGTGTTTTTGTGCCTGTGGTGCCAAATGGCACAGTGGCTGTGCAAAATCTCCTTTCGGCTAATGAACCGATAGTGTCGCTGTTCATGAGGTGGGGTCACAAAAAGCCCATGCTGAAAACTTGGAGTGAAAATACCAAGAAACGCCCAGGGCATTAGGGTTTCTGACCATAACACCCTGCACTGTAGGGACTGACAGGCATCAGGGATGTGACTTGGGATTGTCAAAAGTAATGCTCATGCCATTCCATCCCCATCCCCACCCTGCAGCCAGACACAGGTATCGAGGTGTGCGTTTGACTCTTCAGCCCCAAAGTTCACTCCATTCTCTTATACTGTACCCATTTCAGCGTATTTCTTTATATAATACAGTGAGTGTAAAGTTTGAAAACCCCAAGGCACACCTCGACTCTTGTCTTTGTCTTTGCAGAGTAGGGCGAGGTGAAATGGCATAAGCGTTATGGGCAATGACCCAAAGGCACACCCCAATGCCTGTCCATGTCTGTGGGGTGGGGTGGGGGTGGGGTTAGCGTCACTTCAGTACTTCACTGCCATTCCTATTCTGCCTGTCTGTCTGTGTGTGTGTCTCTCTCTATGTGTTTATGTAATCATCTTTCTATTAACTGCATGTACTGCTATTTTTACCTATTTCTAAAACAAACCTGCATATCACATTTGCCCGCACTCTGAGCGCATACTTATGAAACTATGCATATCTGTACTCCACTTCTGCATAGGCCTCATATTTTCCTAATATTCCCATTATCACAAGCATAACTACCTTGCCCTTATCAAAAGCGACCTCCTCTGAAAATACCACATTTTCTGTAACAGTCCGTCATCATTACACCTGGCTTCCTGACATCAACACGTTGCTTAAATATAACTTACATCACCTCATGGACAAAAACCTGTTTCTCTTAAGAAAAAAAAATTGTAAATAATCCCAGGGCTGAACATGTGACAGCCATTACTTTTTCATGTGCTGCCACCTTCTGTACCATCATGGGAATTTGCATATGTTTCCCTTGATGCTTTGCATTATTGGGATATGTGCAATTGTGTTTTATTTAAAATTTTACTGTAAGGCCAATATCATCTGAGATAACACATACATCAGTGCATTTGCTCTGGGGTTCTTTTGTAAGCTTCCTATTCCTCCATATATTTTCCTAATAATGTGTATGCCTTCCTTAGCATA
Source organism: Neoceratodus forsteri (assembly GCA_016271365.2). Classification (NCBI taxonomy): domain Eukaryota; kingdom Metazoa; phylum Chordata; order Ceratodontiformes; family Ceratodontidae; genus Neoceratodus; species Neoceratodus forsteri. The sequence continues at coordinate 260,042,768 of CM057452.1, read as the reverse complement.
CCTCTCAACCCCCTGCCTCATAAATCAGGGACAAGACTTAAAAAAAATCAGGGACAAATAAACAAAATCAGGGACACATCTTCAAAATTGGTGATATCTACTCAGGAACCTGGTAGAATAAGGGGCTTAGTGTAAAATGCATTTTCTAAGGAAGAACAAATCTGTAACTTTAATGTTTGACATTATTTTATGCTTACAACCCCTACTATTTGGTCACGGAAACACAATTTTCAGGAGACACAGAGTAAAATTTTGAGGTAAAATCAGGGACATCCCTGAAAATCAGAGACAGTTGAGAGGTATTGTCCTTAGAACAGAAACTAAAATCTTACTACTTACAAATCATTGTGTTATTTCTCCATATCTCCTCAACAATTCCACACAACTTACTTCTAACATACTAATATACTAAAATGTCAGCAAAATAAGCCTAACAGTCTCTCGAGTCTGCTCAATTTTCAGCACCCGCACTGAGGGCAGACTTTGGTGTCCCTCCCTTCCCCCTTCGGTTATACTGTCCCCAGTCCCAGATGTTCCACCTGTATTGGGCCTGGTCAGATTTACCCTCCCCCTGTACCTGTCCCATCCTCTTAAACCTGTCCACAGTCTCCTCCTCTACCAGCTGCCTGGGCACTATTCCATGGCTCCACCACCCTTTCAGTGAAATAACATCTCCTCCTCTCCCCTCTGAGCCTGCCCCCTTCCAGCTTACACCCATGACCTCTTGTTGCCCCACCCTCCTTCCTTTGGAGCACACTGACTGGGCCTCCTTTATTGATCCCTTTCATGTACTTAAAGACCTCTATCATGTCCCTCCTCTCCTCCAGGGTGTACATGTTGAGCTCCTTGATCCTCTCCTCATAGGTCCTCTCCCCCAGGCCCCAGATCATTTTGGTTGCCCTCCTTTGGATCCTCTCTAGGAGTGTAATGTCCCTCTTTAAATGTGGTCTCCAAAACTGTACACAATACTCAAGGTATGGCCTAACCAAGCAGTTGTACAGTGGAAGGATCACTTCTGCCTTTCTGGAGGTAATCCCCCTGGCAATGCATCCCCGCATCCCATTTGCCCTTGCCGCTGCCCTCCTACAGGTCTCGGAGTTGTTCATTTTGACATCTACCACTACCCCCAGGTCCCTCTCATCCTCTGTGACTTGAATCATGTCTCCTCCCAGGGTATATCCCTGGTGTGGATTTCTGACTCCCAGGTGCAGAACCTTGCACTTCCCCGCATTGAATTTTAGTTTCCATTGTCCCGACCACCTTTCCAGAGCCTCCAAGTCCTCCTGCAAGGCCCCCCCCCCAATCTACCACTGCACCCAGCTTTGAGTCGTCTGCAAAAAGTCTCATCTCACTCCTGATCCCCCTCCTGATGTCTGAGATATAGGCGTTGAACAGGAGTGGCCCCAGCACTGACCCCGGGGAACCCCACCAGTGACCCACCTTGGGGATGAGGCTAACCCTCCAACCACCACCTTCTGAGTACACTCAGAGAGCCAATTTCCTATCTATCTTAACAAGTGTCTCCCCACCCCCATTTCCTTCAGCTTAGCCAGCAGGCCACTGTGGGGTACCAAATCAAACACCTTGCTAAAGTCCAGAAAGAGGATGTCCACTGGCCTACCCTGGTCCAGGGCCCTCATCACCCAGTCATAAAACTCAACAAGGTTTGTCTGGCACGACCTTCCCATGACAAAGCCATGCTATCTATCGTCCAAGTAGCCAGTTTGCTCCAGTAACCCCCCCAGCCTTTCCTTGACAATACCTCCATCACCTTGCCGACTACAGATGTCAGCCTAGCGGGCCTGTAATTTCCCACCTCCTCTCTTGATCCCCCCCCCCCTTGTGGATTGGCATGACATGGGCTACCCTCCAGTAGGGTTATCACCTGTCCTGATTTTCGCAGGACAGTCCTGATTTGGGCAGCTGTATCCTGCAAAAAAACATGAAAAATACTAAATGTCCTGATTTTACAGTAGGAAAAATATTTTCTAACTTTCCATTAAATGTTCTAGAAAACTTTAATAGCTTAACTAAAACACCTTAAAATGATAAGAAACAATAGAAGCAACTAAGAAAACACAATACTTAGTCTTAATTCTGATTATATAGAGAAAACAAGTCTGTTGCATCGGTCGAGGTTAGGTACTGTCCTCCGAAAAATTGTGTTTCAGTAAGAAATGTCCCACTTTGGGCTTCTTAAAAGGTGGTAACCCTGCCCTCCAGTCTTGGGGCACCCACCCAGTCCTCAGAGAGATGTTGAAAAGCTCCACTAGAGGGACTGCCAGGACATCTGCCAGTTCCCTCAGCACCCTGGGATGCATCTCGTGACCCAGGTGCTTTCTCCATCTGAAGGGACCTGAGGGCTTCCCTTACTCTCTCTACTAGGATTTCAGCCTCCTCGTCCTTCCCCTTTTCACCCTGCACTGCTGGGCCCCCACCTGTCTGTGGTGGCCACTCCCTTTCCCCAGACCCATCAGTGCCACTGGTCTCTACCAGTCCCACCCCTTGCTCTGGTTTGCCCCCCCCCTCACAAGACATAGCCCCTCCATCCCCCCTGGTAAAAACTGAGGCAAAGTACTCATTTAGGACTTCTGCCTGTTCCCCCACCTCCTGTGCCCAACCATCCCCTATCCTTATCTTGCTGATCTGCCCCCTTACTTTCCTTTTTTCCCCTATGTATCTAAAGAACCCCTTGTCCCCCCTCCGAATCCCACTGGCCAAGGACTGGGTGACTCTCTTGGCTGTCAGCTCATATCCCTCCTGATCCCTTCACTCCTTGAGCACTTGAAGCGCCTATAGGCCACCTTCTTTTCCCTCACCACCTCCTGTACCTCCCAGGTCCACCAGCAGGGTTTTCAGGCCTTACCGAACTTACACCTTTCCCTTGCGCAGGATCTGGTAACCTCCTGTATGCCCCTCCTAATGATCCCCCCACCTGCTGTCAGCATCCATATCCAGCCTTATCCTGTCCAGATGATCTTTAAGGATCCTTCCCATCTCCCTGAAGTCTGCACCCCTAAAGTCGGTTACTACCGTCCTTGTTCAGCTTTCCTCCCCCCCAGGTCCAGGAGGAACCAGACTGTGATATGATCACTCCCCGACAACAGGTCCCTCACCTCTAGGCCCCTAATCTGATCACTGTCCACCAGGACCACGTCCAGTGTCCGGACCTCCCTAGTTGGCTCACCCACCTGTTGTGTCAGAAACACACCCTGGAAGACATCCAGCAGCCTCTGCTCTCTGGCCACTGGTGACGTCATAATCCCCCAATCTGTTCCTGGCATGTTGAGGTCCCCCATTACCACTACCCTTCCCTTTCCCAATCTACAGTGTCCCTCGAGATTTGCCACCAAACTTTTTTCCAGGACCTCCGCCAATGCTGGTGGTCTGTATATCACTCCGACCTTTATTCTCTTACCCCCCTGCGTCAGCAAGGTGACTCAAATAGCTTCCACGTTCCCCTCTGCCTCCTCTATCCCTCCAATACCCATGCCATTTCTGACTAACAGTGCTACACCCCCCCTTCCCTCCACCTATCTTTTCTGAACATAGTGTAGCCCTCCAGATTTAGGTCCCACTTGTGCCCTTAAGTGGCCCAGGTCTCAGTGACTGCTGCCACATCTACCTCCCCCTCAACTAGCATCACCTGAAGCTCAGGCATTTTATTTCTTAAGCTCCTGGCATTTATCAGGTCCACTCTCTACCCCTTTTCCCTCCTCTCCTTTCTCCCCCTTGAGCTTCCATTTCTCAGCTCCTACACCCTACCTGGTAACCCATTTCTATATCTCACTAGCCCCCTAGTGGAGTGGAAACCATGCCCCTCATTTATCGTACCTGCTGGCACTGCCCCTTTTTTGATCCCTCCCCCCTTCACAAGTTTAAACCCCACCTTTCGCTGATGAACCCAGCTAGTTTGAGCTTAAGGATTTCCTTCCCTTCCAAATTAAGGTGGAGCCTGTCCCTAGCGTACAGCCCCCTTATCCTCCCAGGTCTCCGCCCAGTCCCCCACCAGGCCATACCCCAATTCCCCACACCACTCCCTAAGCCACTGATTTATCTCCCTAATCTTCATCTTGTTCTTCCCACTAGCCCTTGGCACTGACAGGATCTCCGAAAAGGTGATCTTACAGCCTATAGAAAGGCATGCCCTGACCAACTCCCAGAACCTTGCTTGAATTTCTAATTCACTATTACCATTTATGTCATTTGTCCCCAAGTGCACTAGAATGTCCAGGGTCCCCCCCCCTGCATTCCCTTGCCAGTGAATATAATTCATGCTTGGCCTTGTGCACCGTCAGGCCTGGGTGGCATTTGGTTCTGATCAGACATGTTTTACCCTCCCCCTGTCCCTCCCACTGGATGCCTCTGATCATGGAGTCCCCCAACAGCAGTACTCTAACCTCCCCCTTGCCTCCCTGTTCACCCCTCGGGTTCCCCTTCCTTCCATGCCCCTCCTCATCCCTTCATCTGGATTCTCTCCTCAAGCGGCTCCTCACACCTCCCACAATCTGGGTGTTGAAGGTATCCCCTTCACTATTGTCCCTGGTCACCTCCTCTACCTGTGTCCTGGCCTTCTTTATCCTCCCCACCCGAGTATCTTTCTCTGTATCTCTTTCCTCACTCCTTACTAATCCATCCATCCTATCCGTTTGCCTACTTAGCTTTCTGCTCGCTATCATCCCATTTACGTCCTGTGCCTTCCTGCCTGTCGTGCTCCCCTGTTCCATACCATCAGCCTCCTCCTTGTTCCCCTGATCCTCCTTTTTCTTCTCCCTTCCTATCCCTCTTCCCCCATCCTGTCTGGGACCCCCTCTATTGTGCCCTTGCCTCTTGCCCCCTTCACCTTTTCTATCTGTCCCTGCCCCAGCTTCACCAGCAGCATCATCCTCCTCCTCCCCCACCCACACACACACACCCCTCTTCTACCAATGTGCGTAGAGGGTTAAAACTATTTTTGAGCCTTAGCTTATCTCCCAGTGCCCCCCTGCCCTACCACCCCTCTCAGTTTCCTCTGGACACCCCCAGACTCTTGCCTACTGCTGTGGAAATGTCCACCTTTTGGGCCCCCCTTGCCAGGGTCTCCTAGAGCCTCCTGTGTACCCCCTTTCCTCCTCTCCTAGTGTGAGCACCTCTCTTCACTCCTCCCCCAGCTTGGGAGGCCCCAGCACCTAGTGCTTCCTTGTAGGTGACCGCTTGCCTCCTACCTCTCCAATCCCCCCCCCCCGTACCCCCAGCTGCCTTCGGATCCCCTCTGCCTCTTCCTTAAGTTGTGCCAGCTGGTAGCACACTGGGCATCCCCCAAAACTTCCAAGCCTAGTCCAGTATCATGGCCACACCACATCCTGTGCACCCAACCACCAGCCCAAAGATACCTGCTCTAAAGATATGCAGTCCCTTCCCCATCATCACAGCAGTCTTTTCTATGCCAAATTACCAACTCAATGGCTCTACAGTTTCTCGAGCTACCAGTACCTATACCTAGGTGACCCCAATACAGCATGCAGACTTTTAAACTTGCAATGCTTGAGTGGCTGAACTTTTCCCCACCTGACTATTAGCCTTAAGAGTTAGCTTATAGGGGATGTTTACAATTCCCTAAGCTCCTCCCTCTCAGCCTTTAAACCCAACCCCCAGTGGCTCTTCTGTATTTAAGAAAGGCTAATACAAGGGGTGGGTGGGAGAGCTTCCCCAGAAAGATTTTAAGGAGTTAGGCCAAATTTAAAACACAACAGCAAAACTTACAAAACCTGATGACAAAGATAAGTTAGCTCTCCAGAACCTCACCACATCTTCAAACTTCCACTGCTACCTCTGCCCACAGCAAGAAGATTTAAGAATTAACTAATCCTAGCCCAGCCTCTAACAGAAAGTTTACCTGATATATTCCAGTTGAAGGCCCTCCACAGTATCCAACTATCACACTAATCAGCAATTCATTGTGGATGCTGCACTCCTACTGGAAACCGACCTATGCTTTTTCCCCTGCCCCGTGGCTGCATTGTTGAATAGAACTACATGAGCTGCACCTGTAGCCTCTTCCTCCAATTGCAGGGCAGGTGTTCCCCTATAAATGAGCTGTGCTCTGGGGAGGGAGGTATGGGTGAGGGTGGGATTATGACCCACACCCAACTCTCACGAGAGTGTATCAGCCCTGTGTCTGCCCCTCACTGCACCTCCAAGCACTGCAACCTCCTCCGGAGGAAGGTCCCCCCACAAACACTGTATTAAACAAGTCAGCACTCCTGCCCTAAAGTCCACAGACTGATAAGAATTTAAAGCTTATCCAGCAACTAAAATCCTTTCCCCAACTGCTCAACAAAAGCAGGTTCACACAACCTCTGCCAGATCCCAACTGTTTCTGCAGTACTGCTATGTGAGAATCACTGGTATTTAAGCCCCAGTGAGCTGTAAATTGATCCTGGCTAAGAAAGACAGAAACTTCCAGAAAGCTGCTCACAATACCTGTAGAAAAAATAAATTAATATCCAGCTTCCACTATGGATCCCCCACACCACACACCACTTATTAAAACAAGTCAGCACTCCTGCCCTAAAGTCCACAAACTGATAAGAATTTAAAGCTTATCCAGCAACTAAAATCCTTTCCCCAACTGCTCAGCAAAAGCAGGTTCACACAACCTCTGCCAGACTTCACTAACTTCATTATGTAGCCGTGGTCGATCTGACCAGACTTTGTTAGATCAGAAACAGCAGTGAGAGGGGGGTAACACTGGTGAACAACAGTTTTTTTTTTTTTTTAATGTTACGATAAGTAGAAAGGGTGGAGAAAGAGACACACAGTTCCGATTTCCGAGATTGTTTCATGTTGGTAATTATGGTGCTGGTGTGAAGTGGGCATGCGAATCATCTGATAGCACAGGTTGTGAAGCAATGATGCAGGATGTGCATCGAAAATTAGGTATTTTTTAAACAAAGTTAAGAAAAGTTTGTTTAGGATTTATGCGAGATAGATGGGGAGTATAGTTCACAGACTGAGTTGGAAAGGATCGGACAGGGAGCTGGATGCGAACAGGAGAGTTGGACCGAGAGGATAGGTGGGTAGAGTCTGCGAGTGCTGATGGACGGACGTGGGTTATTCCCCCCAGGTGAGCACCATCCGCCACAAAGCTGAGCATGTGCCCTAGACCACTACAACGGGGGGGGCAAGAACAGAAAAAGGAGGACGGGGAGAGACCCTCACAGCACGATCTGAGACTGGAAGGGGGAAGGTTCAGGAGGGAAATGTGGAGACACTTGAGGGTGGTATTTTGTAGAACAGTGGGCTGCTTTAAAAGGGGATAGGATGGGGGGGCAGCTGCCGTATGCAATCGAGCAGACTTGATAGACCATAAGCCCTTTATTTGCTGGCAATTTCATATGTAAGTGTAACTCCTGGGTGGCACTATCCCAAGGGCTACTACCCTGCCTGCATGGCTAGTTGCAGGTTAAGAGGCCTGGGTACTGAAACGGGTGCCTCCACTCAGAGGTCAAGGTTGTTAGTGGTCAAGCTAACCTGGGAACAGCCCTCTGGGACACTGTAACCCCCCTCTTTCTCTTCTAGTGGCCTGAACAATATACAATAATCACTTTCACAATGACCCTTATTCACCATGCAATTACCCACACTGTTTGTACTTACCACCATGGCTGTTTCCTCTAGCTCGACCCTGGAGACCCCCTGTAAAACAAGGTTATGCACAGCACACAGCAACAGTACAGTACTCTTAGCACAAACTGGAACCACATTTAGGTTAAATGCAAAAAGAGTTAGATCTGATTTATTCAGGGGACTTGAATAAGAGAGGGGCGTAATCAGGTTGATTTGCTTAAAGGCTATATCAATCAGTCATGCATGCGCTTCAGAGTCCCTACACAGTCACACACTCTGGGTACCCAGGTGGGGAAGAGGTGGGCTAGCCAGGAACGTTGTCTATGGTTCAACTGAACCTTCAGTTTCCTCACATACTGCAGGTAGTTTTCAGCTCGGACCCCATCTGGAGAGACCCCAAAGCAGACATCAACTGGCAGATGGGCCTCCCTCTCGAACATGAGACAGTAGGGGGAGAACCCAGTAGTGTCATTTTTGGTGCAACTGTACGCGTGGACCAAGGTGCTAATCTGCTGGCTCCACTTATGCTTGTCTTTTGGATGGAGGGTGCCCAGCATGTCTAGAAGGGTGCTGTTAAAACGTTCTGGTTGAGGGTCCCCCTGCGGGTGACGGGGTGGTTCTTGACTTCCGCATCCCCCACAGAGAGAGCACTTCTTTGATTATTCTGCTTTCAAAGTCTCTGCCTTGGTCAGAATGGATCCGCTGGGGGACACCATAGTGGATGAAGAATTTTTCCACTTTCACCTAGGCTACAGTAGAGGCTTTTTGATCCTTGTTTGGAAAAGCTTGTGCATACCATGTGAAATTATCAGTAACCACTAACACATTGCCAATATTCCTCTGGTCGGGCTCTAAGCACAAAACATCTATGCAAACCAGTTCCATGGGGGTGCTAGTAGTGATATTGACAGGGGGGCAGCCCTCTGGGGTAGGGCTTTCCTTTGAAGGCAACGAATGCAGGTCTTCATATGGTGCTCAACATCCCCCATCTCGGGCCAGCAGAATCGAGATCGCACCAGGTTGAGAGTCCTGTCAATACCGAGGTGCCCCATGTGATTGTGGAGGGACCTCAGTACCAAGTGTTTAAAGGCTGTGGACAGGACTAATTGTTGCTTGTCTACTTGACCACTACAATCCAATGTCTCTCTGTATAACAACTGATCATGCAACTTCAACCTGGGGCCTTCTTTGAACAATAGGGCAGTTCGCAAGTTAGGGGAACGCAACTTAGACACATCTTTCCCTGCACACAGGGCGTCAAGTGCTGGTTGAATCATAGGATCTTGGGATTGAGCCCAGTAAATACTGTCATTGTCGAACTGAATTAGTGCACAAATATCTAGAACAGAGAAATGGCAATATGTAGCTGCTATGCAAGTCTCAGGAGGGCCCAAACAATCTACTTGACAGTCAACTGTGTCCGCAGACATCTGTTCATCTCTGTCTAACTTTTTTGCCACAATGCTCAGATGTCAGGTTCTGAAAACCTGACCCAATTACTCTTTGAAGCTGGCCTTCATGACAGGGCATCAGCATCAGTGTGGTTCGGTCCCGGTCAGTACTCAACTGCGTAATCATAGGATGATAAGGCGGAAAGCCACCGGTGCTCAGTAGTGTCTAACTTAGCTGAAGTCTGTACATAGATCAACGGGTTATTGTCGATCTTCACCAATATCTATGCCCCACAGAGGTACTCATGAAACTGGTCAATGATGGCCCATTTTAGGGCAAGGAACTCCAGCGTGTGCACAGGATAGTGTCACTCTGACAGGGTCAAGCTCCTGCTGGCGAAAGCTACCGGTCTCAAACCATCCTCACGGTCTTGATACAGCACAGCTCCTAGGCCCTGCAAACTAGTGCCCGTATGCAGCACATAGGGCTTGGTAAGGTCAGCATAGGCAAGGATAAGGGCACAGGTGAGCTGGTATATGACTTCGTGGAAGGCTGCTTCAAATTTGGGTGTCCAACAAGGCCCAAAAGGTTCACCTGTTCGGAAGTACACTTTCTTGGGTTCTTTGACAGCCTCTTTTTTGTATTTACGGTTGGTAGGGGGGTAACACTGGGTATGATTCAGGAGCGGGCGAATCACCTTTGAATAGTCTTTTATGAACCTGCGGTAGTAGCCACAGAACCCCAGAAAACGTTGTAGTTCTTTCAAGTTATGGGGCTGGGGCCAAGTAGTCAGTGACTCAGCCTTACTGGGATCGGTCTCTATCCCTTCTGCAGATACTATGTGATCCACATAACTCACGGAGGTTTGAAAAAACTGGCATTTGTAGATGGACAGCTTGAGGCCGAAGTCTTCCAATTGGTCCAGCATTTTAAACAGCCAGGTCTCATGCCCCTCTAATGTGCGCCCGAACACAATGAAATCATCTAGATACACTATAGACATTCCAGCAAATTCATATCTCCCACCGCATGTTCCATCAGTCGCTGAAAGGTGGTCGGGGCGCCCAAAATCCTGTGGCATTCTCAGGAATTCGTAGAACCCCAAAGGACCGATGAAGGCTATTTTCTCATGGTCCTCCGGGGCCATCGGAATCTGGTAATATCCACTGCAAAGATCCAATACCGAGAACCACTTGCTCCCATTCAAGCAATCCAGGTCATCTTGTATACATGTATTGATCTGGGATGGTCTGCCAGTTCAGGGTTCGATAATCAACACACATCCTCACGGACCCATTCTTCTTATGCACAGCCACAATGGGAGAGGCATATGGGCTCCTTGATTCTTATACAACGCCAGCAGCAAGCATTTCCTGTAGGTGCCTAATAACATTGTCTATGTCCGCTGGGGCAAGGCGTTGGGACCTCTCTTGAAATGGCCAGTCATCGTGCAGGCGTATGTGATGCTCTGCACCCTGGACACACCCCACGTCCCATTCTTTTAACGAAAACTCCTGGTCTCTCTGAGTGAGCTTCTTGCTAATCCTATCCTTCCATTCAGCTGACAAAGGGGAATCACCAAAGTCAAATAGGTCAGGGGTCACGCTCTCCTTTTCCCCAGAGTACTTATTGCTGGGCAATACAGCAGTGTCTGCACAGTGTACTGTAGCTAGAGTGCACCCTCTGTTCACCTAGATCTCCCGATCTGACACTTTCTGAATCTGGACCATCACTCGTCGTGCATAGGCATGGGCACGAGCAGGCAAGATGCTGGGTTTGACCAATAACCCCTCTGGCAACTTTCCATCACCTGGTGCATCCAACATTAGTATTTTGTTCTGAACATCTTTCCGGAGGCAGACCTCCCCATGAATGGTACACTGGGCACTGGGTGCCAATACCAGAGAGTCAGGATCCTTCTTCCACACGATCCCCACAGGTTCATCCTGGTCTACTTCCCCGGGCTTCCACTGCAAATCATAGGCCTTTCTAATCAGATCATCAGAGCTGGAATTCTTGGGGCCCGCCCAGTCCATTGCCCTCATTTCTCGTGGCAGAGTTGTGCCAGTCTCCCAAACATATGGGCGTTTGTCCCAATTAACAGGGGAACCCCATCATATAGTCCAGTGTGGGGGAGACACACTAAGGCAAGGGTCTCGACTTGTTCATCTACTCCAACCACTGAGGTAGGGAAAGACAGTCAGATCCAAATACACCCTGAGTACAGATAAGACTTCTCGCTCAGTCCCCACCCATATAAGCCTTCCAAGGGTTGTAGGGGCACATCAGACAGATGCTTCTGATACCAGTCTTGAAACACTATAGTTACTTGAGATCCACTGTCAAGCACGGCCCATGCGGATACACCATTCACCATCACTGAAGTTTCCATCAAAGGGCCCACCACCTCAGACCACTCAGACGACGCAGACGTGGATGTCGACTTGGCAGCGGCCTTTGATGAATAACTTTTTTCGAGCTGCTCTACCTTGTGGCCAGTTATTTTTTTGTCGAGTCAAGGCTAGTAGCCTAATAGTAACCTTTCTCGAGTTCTCCAATGAGCGACAAGTGAACCGGGTGTGCCAGTCCTCCCCACAGTGGTAACACAAATTGGGTTCTCTAGAATCTCTGAGTGGTTGTGGGCTGTCTCCCTGCTTGGGTACGTTAGGGGCACCTCGGGCCCTTCTGTGTCTTGTGACTTGCTCTCTTGGTCCTCTTGACTTCCACCAGGGTTAGTGGCTTGTGTGGCTCATAGCAGATCCCCCACTAGGGCTCTCAATTCTCGTACTTCTTCCAGTAGGTTACCCTCAGTTCAGGTTTCTGAGGAGATGACGTGCACCCCCCACTCCACTAGGTGGGGTCTCACTCTAACTCAGGAGGTGCCAGGTTGAGGTTAGCATCTCTTGCCACCTCGACAGCTTGCTGACTCTCAGTTCTGTCAATTCTTTAATTAGTTCTCTCATCTGCTGCACTTCAGTCTCGTCACCTCTCTCAGGGCCTGGCAGGTACAGGCAACCCCAGCATAGGGCTCCCATCCCTCTTCATCAGTCTCTGTTTCACGAATCTCTTTTGTGAGATGACAATACTCAGGAGGGTTAGCCTTCCTATCTTGCAACTTAAGTTTTAGCATCGTCACACTAGAGTACCTGGCTGACTTAGGAATATGGTCCAGCCTGACCCGGTTCAGTTCATTAGCAGGCAATCCTTTTCTGGGTGCCCTCTGCAGAGCCCTCTCAATCCTGGTAACAAACATAGACAACTTCTCATTCTTCCACTGCTTGGCAGATTTACATTTCCACATTAATTCGTCCCCTGACTCAGTACTTCCAAAAACCCCTTCCAATGCAGAGCGGTATTCAGCTGCAGTAGCCTCCAGGCTAGTGGCTCGTAGTAAGCGAATGGTCTCCAGTGCAGGGCCCCTCAAACTTTCCAAGAGTCTTTTTCGCTTCTTCCCCTCAGAGCACTGCCACTCCCAGACCAGGGGGTAGCATAGTCGATCCAGGCGTTCAGGTTATCCTTCCCTACGGGCACTGGAACTGTGCCCGAAAAGAGTCTGAGTCTACGGTAAGAGTCCAGGTGTACGTATGGAATTACTATGGGGGGTACCACGGGGGTGAATCTAGGGGAAGCAGAAGACGCTGTTGGGGACTGCAATGGCGTGGGCTCTTCAGAAAGGTCTAGCACCTTCACTAACTCTTGGGCGGTTTACCCCTCAGAAGCTAACAACTTTAAGCAGCTTGTCCTTGAACCCCTCTATGCTGGGGAACCCCCAGGGTAGCTGGATCACTGTGCAAATGGATGACTCTCCACCCCTTCTGGGCCCCTTCTGACAGAATACCTCACTTCAGCCTTCCCCAAACACTTAACGTGCTCCACAGCTTCTACAATACCAGCATTAGTGGTCCCTAATGGGACATCAATTAACAGGAGGGCCTGTCAGGGGTCTACCCCCTCAGCCTCACTCCACCCCATCATTCGGTGTACTAACAACTTACGGGGAGGGGGCAATCTTGAGCTTAGATGTAGCAAGCCCCTCCTTTTTGTCACCAGTTCTAAACATACTAGGGTAATTACCACCTCTGGCCACTAGAAGGCAGAATCCCAGCAGTGAGCCTCCAAGATGTAACCCCTGGGTGGCACTATCCCAAGGGCTACTACCCCCTGCCTGCGTGGCTAGTTGCAGGTTAAGGGGCCTGGGTACTGAAACAGGTGCCTCCACTCGGAGGTCAGAGTTGTTAGTGGTCAAACAAACCTGGGCACAGCCCTCCAGGACACTGTAACCCCCCCCCCACTGTCCCTTCTACTGTCCTGAACAATATACAATAATCACTTTCACAATGACCCTTATTCACCATGCAATTACCCACACTGTCTGCACTTACCACCAGGGCTGGTTCCTCTAGCTCGACCCTGGAGACCCCCTGTAAAACAAGGTTATGCACAGAAAATAGCAACAATACAGTGCTCTTGGCACAAACTGGGACCACAGGCAGGTTAAATGCAAAAACAGTTGGATCTGATTTATTCAGGGGACTTGAATAAGGGAGGGGTGTAATCAGGTTGATTTGCTTAAAGGCTATATCAATCAGTCATGCATGCACTTCGGAGTCCCTACACAGTCACACACTCTGGGTTCCCAGGTGGGGAAGAGGTGGGCTAATCAGAAACGCTGCCCGGGGTAGGCCGGCGTTGCAGCTGGTTGGAGCCCTGTGATGGAAGAAAGCAGCATGCACAACACACACTATTTGTAATCCGGAGCCGGAGGGCTCAGTTCATGAAGGAAAATACAAGGCAATCAGATGACAACACTTTAGATTTAGCTGTTGCTGCAGGGAGCAACCCTGATGTTTACTCATGATACCGAACACAGGACACAGGCAGGATGAAATCGAGATGGCAGGTTGTTGAACTGGAGTACCAGGAGAAGCAGGGCCCACACGAATCACCAAGGCGCCATTCCTGTTCAAAGCATTAAGCAGGGAGCTGATCCCCAGGCAGGTCTCTCGTCAATGGCTTTCTCTGTGCAGCGGATAGTCTTGCTGGGCCAGTTTGACAAGGCCGAGGCCCAATAGAGATGAATACGGATTCAGTTAGTGGGAACTGGATGCAGCCTCCAGCAAGCAAAACACAGTTCAGCACACAGTAGGGAACCAAATCACAGCCCACTAGCAGCACACAGTACATTTACATGTAAAGAAATTCCACTGTACCAGGCAAATGGCTCTCCGGTCGCAATTACAGGGTCTCTGCAGAACCCAGAAGTTCTGAGGTGGCTGGAGGTCCTGACAGGCCGATCGCATTCAGCAAATCTTCGATCTTCTTCGGGTAGGAGCCTGGTCACATTCAGTGGCTTAACTCGCTCTCTAAATTCAGACTCAGTCCGATAAAGGCACAGGTTCCCTCTCAGGGACAGCAGGCAGGCATGCAGGCCAAAACTCAAGCCTTTCCACAGTTCTCCCATGCAAAACTACACAGGACAGCTGCTTGAACTATCTCGAGCTGTTACTCCTTCACTTCCCAACCCAGATCTGACTGAAGCTGCCAGCAGCCTGGGACCTTCCCCAGGATCCAAAAGGTTCAGTTTGCTGATTCCTCTGTCAGTCACAACAAGGGCTCCCCTCCAGGTTCATTTAGGTGCCAAAAGCCCAAAACTACAATTCCTACAGAATTTTGCTCCCACAAGACCCTTGGGGACAGGCTCCATTTTAAAGTCCCCTAAGGTACTGATTGGCCCATTTCAGCAGTCCAGGACCAAGATGGTGGAAATAAACAGAACTGTCCATGCTGCAAAGAAGGCAGGTTAGAACAAACTACAATATTATTACTGTTCAAATGATCAGCAAATAAGTACATCTTCTAACTGAGCGCCCTCTGCGCTAACAGTAATGGCAGAACAGAGCGATTATCTGGCAGCTCAGACGGGACTCGTGCATAGAAACACTCAACCTCTCCCAGATTAATTATAACTGCAATCTAGGCTGCTCTTAAAGAGCCAGTACATGGAGGCTATACAGGCACTCTCTGGCAATACATTTGAACTGCTAAAACACAGGACACCAGCCTGGCAGTGACTAGTGAGCATTTAGGCAAGCTCAAGGAAGACTTTACGGGAACCCCCATTTGTAGGGGGGTTACATAGAAAAATAAAATATATAATTTGTATCAATCAGGTTTTTGTTTCAGCCATAGTACAACAGCTTTGATAAAGGTAACTTCTGATATTCAGTCCTCACTGGATAGGGGCCTCTTGGTCGGGGCCATATTTATTGACTTGTCTAAAACGTTTGATACGCTCAGTCACATAGTCCTGTTAAACACGTTAAAGGACATTGGCCTCAACCAGGTGGCCCTGAACTGGTTTAAGGAATATCTGATTGGTAGGACCCAACAAGTTACGTTAGGAAAGTTTACATCTCAGTTTGCATTGGTTAAATCTGTAGTCCCTCAAGGATCATTGCTGGGTCCGCTCTTGTTTAATCTGTATACGAATGATGCTGGTGCCCTCCTAAGGGGGTGAGGCACCATTCGTATGCAGATGATGTGATTCTGTATGCAGAAGATGCTTCCCCTCAGGAAATTCAGAAAGTGCTTCAAGGGGATTCCGATACCCTAAAGAGTACTACAAGTCGCGAAATGTAATACTAAATAACAAAAAACCACAAGTTATGCTTTTCAGAAACAAGCAGATGGTTACAACAAACACTTCAAATTGAAACATCTACTAAACAAATACTAACACAGATGAATTTGTATAGATATTTGAGAGTATGACTGAATATACATTTAAATGAGACATACATGTAGACGACTTGATTAAAAGATTACATAGTATATTAGGAGCATTGTATAGATTGAAAAGATGTATACCAAATAAAGCCAGGGAACATATTATCAACTCTACAATAATTCCACTTGTAACCAGGGGTCGGGTTGATGTTATTTTTTTTGTTTTTCAGCGCGGTGCCTCCATTTTTGTAACCCACTACCTGGCTGCTTGGGTTCAGGGAGAAAACTGTTGCTCTGCATTTTGCCTAGGTTTGAAACCTCTGCACAGGGTCACCCAAGTAATCCAGACATAGGAAGCAATAACTGAAATCTCCAAACCAGGAGTGGGATTCTAGAGCGTGGCTTTTATTCACAACAACAACAGAATAATAAAGCACAAATGGACCCCACGGGGCTACACTCTCTGGTAATGCAGATTAACGGAGACTAGAACACATTTTCTTCACAACACTGTAACCCTCAAGTTCTGAACACACTGGGCTCTCAGCCTGAACTAGTACTCTTCTCTTGGATTCCCTGGCGTGGCACCTCGGCCAGCACTGGGACATCTCTCCATATGGCATGGATATTTAGTGGTGGCTCCCTCTACCACCCAGAAGCACTTCCTAGCTCCATAGGGAAAATATCATCCTCAATCCCACGTCTGGGTACTTTCTGCAAACACTGGCCAAGTACCCAGAAGAAAGCTATAGGTGCCCAAAGTGAGCCCATGGAGGTAAATCTGGTTACTCCAGATGGGGGGTCTCCCACCTCTCGCTCCCAAATCCATACCCGGCCATTCATTTGGAATCAACACCTTTCCTTGTGAACCTCTCTGGTTGTAGAATGCTATCTCGAAACATATATCACAATTAACACTCTACTCTTCGTGAACTGGTGTCCTGACTTGTAATGTTCTTTAAGTGGCTATGTCCATCCCTGTAGACCCACACTGTTTAGATGCATTTTAAGTAATTCACAAACTTCAAGTACTGTACTTGGCTGTCCTTCCCTGACTCCACAGTAGCAGATACTTTACACACTGTCTCAGTGAAAACATGGGCTCTATAGCACAGCAGACTCGCCAACTGGTTTGCAGGTGCCCCAGGGCTTCTGGCAAAGAGAAAAAACATCTTGGTACCTCAGTTCTTGCTCTACAAATCATCAGGCAGTTTTCCCTCCTTCAGCAGGGCCAGGGGATTGCCCCTGAAATTGCTGGTCTCTTCCCCCCATCCCTGGAACAAGCCGGGGAGCAGTCTCTACCACTATGTCAGGCTTCTTCTGTGTCCTTCTCTAGGGCGAGAACACACACCCTCTACCTCTGGGTATCTCTATATCAGAGCTAGGCTCTGAGGGGCTTCCACCTGTAGCACACTTCCTTCACTCTCAACCCTCTTCTGCAGACTGCCCTAGACTGAACTTAAAAAATCCCCAATGTTGTAAGCTAACCCCTTGCTGCAGCATTCCAATGTGGTTTATGCTGCTGTGAGAATTCTATATGATGTCATCCCTCCAGCTCAGCTGAGACTGAGGACAGAGTGAGACAGTGTGCAACCCATTTAACTGGTGTCTCACAAGCTGCCTTTCCCTGCCTGCCACTAGATCTAAGTGGTATTCTTGTAACCCTGGGTGACAAGGGGGTTACACATCATTTGATTACGGGGACATTGTGTATGCCAGTGCGTCAAAAATTGTATTAGAGAGATTTGATACAGCCTTGAATACATTTGCATTAGATGCTCCCCCCGTTTGACACATCGGTGCACTATGTACAGTGCCTTAAACTGGACTAGTCTTATGGAGCGTAGAAACTTTATACTGCACTTAACCCATCAATACTTAAGGAGGACTCCACCTTACTTGGATGATTTGTTTAAAATAGGTATACCCAAAGTAGGTTTGCGATCAGCACAAAATCTGGAATTGGAAATCCCCAAAACTAGAACAGCAAAAGGGAACTCTGCATTAAAAGTTAGTGGGCCCAAGCTTTGTAATGGGCTACCAGACTATATGAGAACAAAAATAATTGCCCCATGGAACAGGATTAAAAAGTGGTTATGTCAGAGTCCTACTCAACCAACTAACAGCTGCTGTAGCTAAACGTTTGCACTTTTTATGGTTACTCTTCAGTACTTATTATTACTACTGCTATGTCTAAGTAATTTTGTATAAGAAGCATGATTATTGTTAGGACTTTATATTTTAAACAAAAAAAAGACGTCATTTGTGTCACGGTTTGTTAATAAACAAGTTATATGTGCGTATGATATTGTCTTATTTTGCAAAATGTGGATTTTACTCAGCTATGTAGATCTATGAAAGTGTTTTGTATGTTATGGATCCCATTGTAAACGAGTCCGACCACCTTGTAAGGAATAACCTTTTACAAACATAAGAAATCCATTTCTGTATTTTGTGTTTGATTACAGGGTACGTGTACTAGACACGGAAGACCGGAAGTTACTATTTTCAGACACGACCCAGGAGGTTACAAAGTGTCAGTATAGAACAGCTGCCATCTTACAGCACATTTACAAGAACGAAAAAGTATGCACAAATTCAGTTTGGCATAAAGTAACGACAAAGTATTTCCAAAGTCACAATGCCGCATAAATCGGTATGAGAGAAAACAAGCAGTACAGGGCAATTAAAAAACAGTCTTCAGTGCACAGCAGCTGACCCAGCTCTAACCCCTCTCACCATCCCCGAGGTAGCGCGTTTTATCAGCCTCAAGATAGCGGCGCGCTTTACGCGCCTCAGAAGGGGGCGTACCCATTCTTTCAAGTTCCGTGTGCAAACTCCGCACCCAAGCAGGGCAATACGCAAGTCGTTCAGCGCCCCCCTGTGGGTAATAAGAATAAAAGTGTTGCTTACCCGCAGTGCTGTCGTACAAAGTGTCCGCTTACTGTCATGTAAAGCCATGTGTATACTTTATTTATTTTAATCCAGTTTCTCTAATGCATACAGTATCGGCAGTCGGAACTCCTCTTCAAAACCAAGTCCCACGTCCATCGCAGAGCTCAACACTCGCTGACAACGTCTACATCCAGGATAGGTCTCCAGACTCGGTTTGAAGCCCGAATATTCCCCCAGATAGCTTCGAACAAGGTTATAACTACCCGACGTTGTGTTTCTCGCTGTGTAAACTGACTACGCCTTCGCTTCTCGTCCAAAGAACTGCAACGGGAAACCTCGCCTAGCAACGTGAAGCTCGCTACCATTTTGTGAATGGGAAAACAAATCCCCGCGCAGTCTCCATGAGTTGCAACTGGGTAACACTGGGATTGGGAAGATGTCTTGCTCTGCAATCATATTTGGTTCACGTACTTGCTCTCCTGGCCCTCTCGAATTTCATACTGGGGCCAGGGAGCACCTGCACACATATGCCTTAACTGTCCCTGATTTTTCCCTCAGAAATTTCCTCTGTCCGTCCTAAATTTGGCATTTCTGTTACTTAAGAGTAGGGATTTGAATCGCAAAATAATGTCAATCATTGGTGTTACAATTTACTTCTCATTAAGAGAATGCTGTTCATATTAAGAAGCATGCTGTGCACCGCTTTTTTCGCCCAATTGTTTAACCAGGAGAGACACACTAAGCTGAAACTTGTTTACAAGTGCAGTTACCTCTCAAGTGTCCCTCATTACGAGGACGTCAGTCATTACCCTTAAAATGACTGTCCCTCGTGGAAAAGGTGCTGCCCACAGAGAGAATGTGCTGTAAATTCAGACTTTAAAGCACAAATTCTTAATATTTTAAAATATTAACTTTGTACAAGTACAAACTATAGTTTTACAGTGTTTTGAGCCTGTATCTCCATGTTTGAGGATAGATCCCTCATTATGAGGTCTGTGTCCCTCATTTGAGTGTCCAAAATGTAAATGTCCCTCATTTCAGTGACAAAAGGTTGAGAGGTGCAGGTGTGACCTGGGGCACAGGGAAGTTAAGTGCTTGCTCAGGTCACACAGTATGCAAGTGGAGCTGTGGGATTCAAACCCAGGTCTCCGGTTTGTAGCTCAGAGCCTTAAACCACTACTCTACTGCCTCCCTCAGCTTCTGGAACTAATATTACTATTTTTCAGATTTTGGTCGTTTGTTCTGATAATTTTAGCCTTGTCCCTGATTTGTGATGAGGGAGGTTGCACAACCGAGTTTGATGCGGCACTGAGCCATGTGTATATTCTGCTTTCCAGGCGTCTCCCAGACTGCTCATTGGGGTTGGGCAGCACATCCATGGAAAACGAGGGTCTAGTTTGAAAGCACAAAGCCATTCAGGGAGGAATTGTACAGAACCGACACAAGTTAATAAAATCATGCAACGATTCTGTACGAAACTGTATACCTCCTCTAGGCTTATGGACAAAACAGGAATACAGGGCTTTATCACTCCTCCCTAGGCTCCCACCACCACAAGCATCCATACTAGATGCACCTATCACTCTGGTGGAAGTCAAATCTGCCCTGAAAATATGAATGCCGGAAGGCATGGGGGGCTTCCTCTGGAGCTCTAGCAGATAAGGTAAGGTGTAAGGCCTGCCATCTCTCCAGCTCAGTGCTTAAATCAGCAACTTGACTGCACTTTTCAACAGGTCCTTGGAGTCTGGAGTGGTACGAGAGGACTGGAGGCAAGCAAATGTGATCCCTCTGCATAAGGAGGGAGGCAGTGGGAAATTACAGACCCGTGACCTTGACATCGGTGGTGGGCAAGCTCATGGAGAAACTAATGAAAGTTAGGATCACCAGTTACCTAGAGGAAAGCGGCCTGATGAATCCAAGGCAACATGGTTTTACCAAGGGTAGATCCTGTCAAACTTGGTAGAGTTTTTTGACGCGGTCACCAAGGAACTAGATCAGGGGAGGGCAGTAGATGTCGCTTACCTGGACTTCAAGAAGGCATTTGACGCTGTGCCACACAGGAGACTGCTGTATAAGCTGTCATGTGCCTGGTGCTGGGGCAGAAGGTGATTAAATGGACAGGAAACTGACTGGGGAACAAGAGACAGAGGATCATTATAAATGGGTGGCAACTGAAGAGGTATGGTCACAGTAGGGGTCCCTCAGGGGTCAGTGTTAGGCCCTACTGTTCAGTCTGTTCGTAGGGAGACTCGTGGGAGGGCCTTGGCGGGGGTGAGTCTGTTTGCAGACGATATTAAAGTTTGCAGTAAGGACACTCCTGGAAGGGGTAGGAAAGAATGCAAAGAGATTTGGGGAGGCTTGAGGCATGGTCAGGGAGGTGGCAGCTTTCATTCAGCATGGACAAGTATAAGATCATGCATCTTGAATACAGGAACCAGAGGGCAGGTACTGTATGGGGGGCCGAGATCTGGTAGTAACAGAACAGGAGGAGACCTAGGCATCACTATATCTAGGGACCTGAAGGTGGAAAGGCACTGCAAGGGAATAGTGGCTAGAGGCAGCAGAGTGCTGGGCTGCTTCGGAAAGGGGATTACCAGTAGAAAAAGGGAGATCATAGTACCCTTATACACAATCTTGTCAGACCACATTTGGAGTATGGGGTCCAGTTCTGGAGGCCATACCTCAAAAAGGATGTGGGGAGGCTGGAGCGAGTTCAGAGGAGGGCAACAAAGATGATTAAGGGGCTCAGCCACTTGTCCTATGAGCAGAAGGTTTGGAGAATTGAACATGCACCCCAGGAACAGAGGAGGGAGACGGGGACATGATTGAGACCTTCAAGTACCTTAAGGGCATAAACCGGGTGCCAGTGGGAAGCATCTTCCAGCTAAAAGGGAATTGGAGGATGAGGGGGCATAGGTTACAGATTAAGGGGGGACAGTTCAAGGGTAATATTAGGAAGTACTATTTCACAGAGAGGGTGGTGGATAAGTGGAATAGGCTTCTGGAGGAGTTGGTTGGAGAAGCAACAGTGGAAGGCTTCAAAAGGGCATGGGACAGACACAGGGGATTTTGGGGGGGGGGCAGTCCTAGCAGATAGCTAGGCAAATGGGCAGACTAGGTGGGCCTGTCGGTCCTTTTCTGCTGTCACACTTATGTGTATCTATGTAGTTAGTATCCCCACTGATATCCTTCCTTCTCAACTCCATCTATAATGAAGCTCTTATCAATGGCTCCTTTCCCCAACCCTTAGAGAGGCGGTCATAACAGTCTTCTCAAAAGAAGGGAAGGAACGTACTACTCCCTCTAGCTATCACCCTGTTTCCCTTACAAATACTGACACCAAGCTGTTTGTCAAGATCCTCTCAAGTCTCAACCCCCTCTTCACTTCCCTTCCATGCACTTTTTCTTAAGTTGGTTTCATGCCAGGCTGTTATAGCAGAGCGATATCCTGGCTATGATCAATATTCTACATCGGGTCAGATATGTACCCCGGGAGCGGCCATAGCCATTGATTTTGAAAACGTTTTCGACTCCCTGGAGTGGGACTATCTTATCCTGGTGCTCCAACATCTGGGCTTTGGGGAACATTTCAGGAGATGGGTCTCAGCACTACACCACTGACCAATGGCAAGGATAATGACCAGTTCACTCCTGTCCGACCCTTTCACTATGAGCAGGGGATCCAGGCAAGGATGCTCTTTGTCCCCCTTCCTATTTCTACTGGTGGTGGAGCCTTTGGTGGTGGCCAAACAGCAACACCCCTCTATACAGGGCGGTTGGGTAGGAAATGCCTCCTATTCCACATTTTTGTATGCAGATGACCTACTGGTCCCTCTGGCAAACATGGAGTCTTCGCTCCCACCCTTGCTGGACCTTATATGGCCACATTTGAAATATTTTTGGGGTTAAAGGTCAACCGCTCAAAGACAGAGGTCCTCCCTATGAACCCCCTCTGTACCCTCACCCATGTATCCTCATATAACCTACATTGGTCATCAGACTCACTGGTTTATTTGGGGGATTCACATCTCCCCTGACAGCACCAGAATATGGGACCTCAACTTGAAACCTCTAGTTGCTGCTTTAAACACTGAGCTGGAGAGATGGCAGGCCTTATGCCTTACTTTAGTAGATCCAGAAGCAAATGATTTGATACCTTTTAATGGACCAACATAGATGTAACAACAAGAACAAAGTGCTCTAGCTTTCGGACCAACCAGTCCTTCTTCAGAAGCTCATGGCAGTTGTTTAGAAAAATACAATACTTATAACAGCTAGATAATGCACAGAAAAACAGAAAAAAATCCCCATTGGTTTAAAATACTCATAAAAAAAAAAAAACAAAAAAAAAAAACAGAAGATGATGTCAGAGAAGTTTAACAGTACAATACTGCCTTCAGTCTGAAAGAACTTTGGGTTCAGATGTGCTTGGTGCAACACACATACAAAGAATCCTACTGCATATAAATTTAATTGACATAAGATAACACTGCTGAAGCAGATAACTTCTAAATCAAGCTATGGTGCCACATTTAGTATAAGGATGTGATTGCTGAAGGCAATCACATCCTTATGCAAAATAACTGCTGTTAAGTTATCTCTTCAACGACGATATGTCAGTAGATATATACTGTATCTGTGTGTGTTACCTGTATCTGAGCAAGTCTTCAGACTGACGTATTATACTAGCTTTCTCTGACTATCATCTTTAAATGAAATATTTTTAAACCAATGGGATTTTTTCTTTCTCTGCATTATCTAGCTGTTATAAGTATTGTTTTTCTAAACAACTGCCA
This sequence comes from Neoceratodus forsteri, assembly GCA_016271365.2. Lineage (NCBI taxonomy): Eukaryota > Metazoa > Chordata > Ceratodontiformes > Ceratodontidae > Neoceratodus > Neoceratodus forsteri. Next base: position 260,019,351 of record CM057452.1, on the reverse strand, counting down.
TGAGCTTCTGAAGAAGGACTGGTTGGTCCGAAAGCTAGAGCACTTTGTTCTTGTTGTTACATCTATGTTGGTCCATTAAAAGGTATCAAATCATTTGCTTCTGGATCTATTCTTGCAAGGACCAATACGGCAACTACTAAATCTTTACTTTAGTAGGGAAGATATTGTCCATTATGATATCAGTATCTAAACTACTATACACAATCGCCCATATACCTCTAGAGCTACCGTATATGGTATAAGGTTATAGATAACCTCATCGGAAAATTTATACGGGAAAAGAAAAAACGTAGAAGCAAGTTGAGATCTCACTAGAAGGTGAGGGGCTGGGGGCTCATGTGGCTCGAGGGCTATAAATGGGCATACTTCATAACCCAGACACTGCAGTGGTTTACCCCCATAACCCCAGATGCTCCACAGTGGTTACAAATGGAACAATCTACGGTGCAAGTACATAGCCTCCCACTTTTGATTTGTAACACCATCAACAAAAAATTACGCACCCACCCCACAATAGCTTCCTTGGTTAAGATTTGGAATAAAGTACACAGTGTATTAAAGATAGACCACCGCCCCCTGTCCAATACTCCCATCTGGTGTAATGAGAAACTTCAGATAGACAATAATGTTATACATTGGCCCTACTGGAAGGTGGAGGGGATGAATACTTTGGCGGATATTCTAGCTGTGGATGGGGCTGGCCTCAGATCCTTTCAGGAACACATTCAAGATTCAGAGATCTCTAGGTCAGACTTCTGGAGGTATCTGCAGATTCGCAGCTCCTTGACCAAGTTCCTGAGGCGTACAGCAGGGGTTAGAACAGGTCCAGAGACTCTAGCTCGGTGGCTGTCGTGGCACAAGGGACAAACCAGGAAGATATATGCTGAGCTAAAGACACGCTCCCATCCCAGTCCTCTGAAGTTAAAACAAAATGGAAGCAAGCCCTGGATTCCCAAATGTCAGACGTACAGTGGACTGTGAGCTGGAAGCAAGCTCATTCAGTGTACCCTGACACACAGAGTAAACTCATTCAAAACAAAATTTTACACCATTGGTATCGGACTCCAGACATGTTTTTCAAATGTAAGTTTATAGACAACAACCTTTGCTGGAGATGCCAGACCAAGGTGGGGGATCTGTACCATATTTTGTGGAAATGTCTGCTTCTAACACCCTTTTGGACATCAATCTGTGAGCTGGCCACTCAAATTATAGGCTGGTTGGTGAGGCCTGACCTCCTTTTTTAGATACTGGGCATACCACTCCAACTCCCACACTTAAGACAACACCAAAAATGCTGGCTAACCCTACTTAGCAGCCAAGCCAAAAGGCTTATATTGTGCTGATGGAGAACCACAGAGATCCCCTCTATGGCGGAATTGCTAAATACACTTGCTAAGATGGTATCCCTAGGCCACTTAACCCACATTATTGCGAATAACCTGTCCAAATACTACTCCTGTTGGGACCCCCTTTATCGCCTTTCTGAAGTCTAGAGCAGGTATTGGATGAGGTCCACCCACTTCTGTGATGGAATGATGCTATAAATACTTCCTAGCTTGTTGGACTGAAGATCCTGAAATATGACTAACTGCTGTGCTACCTTTATGATAGAAAACACTGATACCAATAATTGTTTAGATGCCTGGTCCTTTGTGGCTCTTTTAATTTCTCTTGTGCCAGTGATGAGAATACACCTCTGAGCTGTCTGTGACTTCGTCAAGGTATATTATCTTGTTTCCTGACCACAGATATGTTTCTGGGTAGGTGTTGCTCCTTCAGATATCATTTACTTGTATGAAAATATAACTGGTATGTTTACTATTTGCATGTACACTAGTCTCCGAACCTGTCTCTTGTTTTTCCGTTTATCATACATATGTGAAGTGTTGATATAACTTGTCACTGTATTTCTTTGGTTGTTTGATTTCGGAAACCAATAAAAATTAACAACTACAAAAAAAAGCACAAAGACCAAAAGATTACTGTACTGTGCTGGACTTGTAGCGGCTACTACATAATGCACAGTAATGTGTTGTGTGATGAAATACTATGTAAGTGACCCAGCAGTAAAATTTACAGAGCTGCGGAACCCCCTCAACTAAGCAAAATGAACAAGAATCCACTGACTACTGTAATGTGTTGCGTGTTGAAATGCTATGCAAACGGCCCAGCAGTAATATTTGCAGAGCTGCAAAATTAACAAGCACAGCAATAAAATGTACAGGATTCCGTGCCTCCCCTTCCCCCACCCACTAAGCCAAATTTAACTAAGCAAAACTCAAAAAAAGAATGGAAAACTGTGTATAGTGACCCCTTGTTCTTTATAGAAATCAGTTGTCAAAAATGTTGTACCAAGTTCAAGGTTCATGGAACACGGTAATAGTACACTGTGGTACAACAACATCTTAACTGTTTTTGAGAGCGCACCAGCCAGCAGATGAATTAAAGGAAAACAGCTGAGCACACATCTCACAATTCAAACAGTAAATTATCTGACAAGATTACGGGTTTTACTACAGTGGCTTCTAGAGGAGTGCATAAATTGCCAACAATGGGAAATTGTCTCTTGAAATAATTTAAAGTTTTTTTTTTATTCTTTTTTTAGAACAAGGGGTCACTATACACTATAGAAAATACTGACTGGGCAACTGTGTCCAACCTGTCGGCGCTGCCACCTAGGGGTTCTGATTCCATGTGACCTCTTGTGCTTCGCTGTCGAGGTATAACAGAATCAAAACCCCTCAGTGGCAGCTAAGGCCGGTTGCGCACAGTTGCCCAGCCAGTATTCTCTATTTATTGCACAAAACTGCCCGACCTGGCAATAACACTTACAGAGCCCCCCAACTAAGCCAAATTAAATAAGCAAAACTCAGCAAAAGAATTTATTGCACAAATCCTGGTATTTTGCTTAGTTGGGGGGCTCCACCCACCACATCCCCTGGCAGAGCTCTGAAAATATTAAACGAAGTAAAAACACCACTATGGTTCTCATAAGAGGTGGCAAGGAAGGTTAGGAGAAAAGGATAGCATTCAGGAAGTATAAGGAATCACAGAAGGAGTAGGACAGAGAACGATATCAGTTAAAGCAGAGGGAAGGCAGTCAGGATAGCAAAGGCGCAGAACAAGGAAAAGATAGCCAGTTCAGTTAAGAAGGTGGATAATGCCAGCCCAGTGGTGCAGAGGGTTGAGGCACTGGCACCTTACCTCAAACCACACCAGTGACCTGGGTTTGAGAACAGACTCAGGCGCCAGAGGGTCGGCAGGAGAAGAAAAGGATACATACGACGGAGGACTGCTCTCCTTTCCTGGGGTGGGTTAGGGACAGGCATCGCTCTGTAGTGGCCACCGTGGAGACCAGGGCAGTGCAGATGTGACTCACGGGAACTGAAGGGAAGAAAAGACAGAAAATGGCGCTCCAAACTACTGGATGACGGCCGCCCAGACCAGTGCCTCCTCAGAAATCTGAGAAGCCGACGCGACCTCAGCAGCACCCAGGGCCAATGCCTAGGCCTCTAGGCCATTCCTCCTTGGAGTTAGAGGACCCATCCGATGAAGGGTCACATCTGGTTACCCTGAGGTGGCTGCGATGTGGGGTCGGGGATCAGCGTCGGAGCCCTGGGGAGAGCATCCTTGGCAGTGGTCTGAAGGAGTGGCAGTTGGGGCCGCAGGAGAGATAAACAAATAACACGAAAAAAAAATGAAGGTGGATAAAACCTTTTCTAGATATGTTAGGGAGTGAGGAAAGACCAAGGGAGGGATAGTGATGCTTAATAAAGGGAAGGGGAGGTGGGCAGAGAACGACAGTGAAAAGGCAGAGATACTGAATGAATACCTTTGCTCAGTTTTCACAAAAAGAAGAAAAGGAGGAAGTACCTAAACCAAACAATAGAAGCACTCTTGGGGGTCGATACGAGTCCATTCACAGAAGAAAGGGTCCTGAAAGAACTCTTAAAACTCAAAGTGGACAAAGCAATGGGACCTGACAGGATTCACCCCAGCATTCTAAAAGAACTAAGAGACCTAGAGACACCACTGACTACCCTTTTTAACAGATCATGGAAAGATGGTGTGGTACCTGAGGATTGGAGGAAGGCGGATGGGGGGGGGGGGCAAGGCAGATGCAAGAAACTACATACCTGTTTGTTTGACCTCAGTGGTAGGGAAAATGATGGGATCACTTCTGAAAGAAAGACTTGTTGAGTACCTAGAGGCTAGCAGGGCACAGGACCCAAGGCAGCAAGGATTCACAGCGGGAAGGTCATGTCAGACAAATCTGATAGATTTCTTTGACTGGGTGACCAATGTAATAGACCAGGGAGGGGCTGTAGATATGGCCTACATAGATTTTAGCAATGCATTTGACACAGTCCCACACAAAAGATTAATAAACAAGTTAGCCAGCCTGGGAGTGGGTCCCAGTGGGGTTGCCTGGGTAACAAATTGGTTGGACATCAGGACGCAGAGGGTAATAGTAAATGGAGCACACTCTGGAGAAAGGGGAGTTTCTAGTGGGGTACCACAGGGTTCAGTACTGGGACTGGTACTCTTCAATGTCTTTATAGGTGACATTGCGGAGGGGCTGGAAGGAAAAGTATGCCTCTTTGCAGACGATACAAAGATCTGCAACAGGATTGACACACGGGTGGAAAGTATGAGAAGGGACTGGTTGGAGCAATGATCAGGAGTGTGGCAGCTTAGATTCAATGCAAAGAAGTGCAAAGTAATGCACCAGGTAAACAAAAACCCAAGGGAAGAGTACACAATGGTGGGGGTACAACAACAAAAATGGAACGGGACCGGGGGGTACTCATATCAAGGTAGGCAAGCAGTGTGAGAAGGCAGTAGGAGGGCTGGGAGGATTCTGGGATGCATAGGAGAGGCATCACCAGTAAAAACAGGAAGTTGTTATCCTTCCGTGCAGACAGTTGGTGAGACCCCATCTGGAGTACTGCATGCAGTTCTGGAGACCCCATCTCTGCAAGGAGATAGACAGGATGGAGGCAGTCCAGAGGAGGGCAACCAAAATGGTGCAGGGTCTGCATCAGAAGCCATACAAAGAGAGACTAATATGTATACCCTTGAGGAAAGGAGGGAGAGGGGGGACAAGACAGGAACCTTCAAGTACCTCAGGGGAATCAACAAAGTGCAAGAGGGTAGCATATTTCAGAAAAAGAGATTTGCAAGAACAAGGGGGCAGAATATGAAGATGGGGGGACGGCTCAGGGGCAACGTGTGGAAATATTTTTCATGGAGAGGGTGGTGGATGCATGGAACAGCCTTCCTTAGGAGGTCGTGGGGTCAAAAATGGAGGGAATTCTAGAATGCATGGGAACAACATAAGGCAATTATAATGGGGAGTAGGAGGAAGGGGGCTGCTGGTTAACCAGAATCTTCAGCTTATCCAATAGGTAGGGGAAATGAGCAGACTAGGTGGGCTAAGCAGTCCTTATCTGCCATCAAAGTCTATGTTTCTATTGCTGGGTCATTTTATTGTGCAATAAATTATATTCTTTTTGCTTAATTGGGGGGCTCTGCTCCCGGCAGAGCTCTGTAACTATTACTGTGTCGCTTCATTGTGCAATAAATTTAATCCCCAAGTATATTGTTTTGACTATCTGAAACATGCTAAGATATGTAAATGATGATGCTGGGTCACTTTATTGTGAAATAAATTACAATTCTTTTTTGACTGAAAATATTTGTTTGCCTGTTTTTATTTCCCATAGCCTGTAGTTGTGTAGTTCTTTGTTGCTGCTGTCTGGTGCGAGGGTGCTAGTCTGCACGTAAATACCATATCATGGGAAGCTTTTCTAAAAAGCGCAAGGAAGTCCGGCATGCTAAAATGTCACTGACGAGCTAGCTATTTACTAAAAAACTAAAGTTGACTAGTTGAATTTCGCAGACCGAAAGACAGACCAGAACAGCAAAGCCTGCAGAACTCAAAAGAAAGCTAGAATAGCAACACCCCCTTGTGAGGTGCCTAAAGGGTGCTGCTGTCTTCCGGAATGCAGAAACGTGCTGCCTTGGAGAGGACTGCATTAGCATGCATTATGGTAATCAGTCAGTCAGAATCTTTATTTATCCAGGAGAACATCATTGAGCAGAACTCATCTGCAAGATGAACCTGGGTAGAACAAGGTCAGGGTACAATAAGGAAGCATACATATGTATATATACACAGTAATACAAATGGGTACAAAAAAGTCATGATAAGGTGTATAAAAAAAGAAAAACCTAAGAACCATAACACCGAAGAACATATCTCAGGAGAACCACTTACAGTTTGCAGATACACCATTAGAAACATTACACAAGTGAATATATGTTGTAAGATTCATTTACATGATACAGCAATACAAATGTATACAAACCTGCCCCAGGGAGATAATGAACACAGCCCATTAGGCAAACATGAGAAGGCAGCTAACGGAAGGTGGGGGTACCAGGTAGAAAGTAGAAGTACAATGGACTGGAGAAGGCCTTTGGGGGAGGGGGTAACTACTGTGATTAGGGATATGATAGAGAGGACTAGTGGGGCACAAAGAAGAGCTGAGAAGGAGAGGCAGATGATATTGACCTGAAGATGTGGGTAAATCCACCCTTTAGGGAAACTGAGGATGAAAATGCTTGATGTGAGTCAGTGCTGAAAAGCGATGTAGAGGCACAGAACAGAAATCACAAGAAGGTTGAATTCACCGAAAATAGGGCAGTGGGAAGAGAGTGTGATGGGTACGGCAGCTTAGTCAAAGTGCTGCAGGCCATGTAAGAAGTGAAACAATTGAACGTGGCTACAGATTAGAATCATGGAAAACAGTTGCATGTTCTGAGACGAGAGTATAAGGGCTTGAAGGTAGAGGTGTTGAGGTTGTGCTCAAGTTTAGCGTTTTCTGCAGTTTATTCCACAGGAAGGGCAGCACAGAGCTTATGGCTGCCCTACCAAAGTGAGAGTTAACTTTGGGTACTTTCAATGAGATAGGCAAGTATGACCTGAGAAGTTGCACATCTATCGAGTTTAGTGGGAAACAGTCTGTAATATATTGGGGAAGTTTTTTGGAAATAGCTCTGAAGGTCCATATAGCTGCATTTCTATCACGCCTACACTGGAGGGAAGTCCACCCTACTGCTTCATATAAGGATCAGTGATGCATGGTACAGGGAAGACCTGTAATGAACCTCATCAAACCTCTATGATAGAGAGTGTCAAGTTTTGCGAGGTGCAGTAGGAGGTAGGGCATTAACTATGCAAGAAATCTAGTCTATCAATAAGAGAAATGTGGCTTGGCCCAGCTGGAGTTTAGCGTCTCTAGTTAAAACTGAATGATTCTGAAAAAAAGGCTGAGTCTCTGTCACAATTTTTTTGAGTAAATCCTCGATGTGCTCTGTAAATGAGAGCCTATGGTCCAACCTGACTCCTAGGTATTTGAATTCTGAGACAAATTCCAACTTTTCACATAGAATTGTAGTAATCTGTGGCACTGGTTCTGTAGAGGCCAATTTTGCTGCATGTACAGCAGGAGAGAAAAGCATTGCTTTGGTTTTCTTGGTGTCAAGTGATAGCTTTTTATTTAAAAGATTGATGGTAATGGATTGTCTGGCTTATCGCACTGCCTTCCTGGCCCCTTGAATTACAGATCGGGGCCAGGGAGCAATGTCAGGACTGCATCAACAACAAAAAGCCCCATCGGGGTGCACAAGCATCCTGCTAAGTAAACATGAAATGAAGCAAGCACTCGTCCCATGGAAACAGTGCAGAAGCCATCCGTGACAATTCTTTCGCTTAGCCCCTGGGGACATTTATTTTATTTATTTATTTTGTTTTTGATAACCGGGTTGGTGCACTAGATATAGAGATGCCTATTTTTAGGTACGACCCGGGAGAGTACTAATGAGAGCAGTCATAGAAAGTGCAAGTACAAAATGTAGTACAGAAAAGCAAAAATACAGATTCATCACAATTGAATCAGAAACGTAATTGGAAATCATACACATCAAAGAATAAATAGGTAGCAAACATTGTGAAAAATACAAATTTGAGGTTAAACATTTTGCATTATTTATTTGACTTATGGACATCAGATCCTGCTTTGTAATACAGCATTATGTATCATACAGGTTGAAAGAGGATCATTTACAGGGCTTCATTTTATTTGGTAACACACTCTGAAGCTGGATGAGAACAGTTTAACATAGTGTTACATAAATTATCTTAATCTTTAACTCTGTTTATATAAAACATAATGTCTTGCATTCTTTGTCTTCTTTATATGGTACAGTATGAGTAGCACGTTGATTCACTGGTTTCTAGTGTAACTGTTATGTTATTTTTGATTAATCAATAAAATATTAATGTTGAGATCTTAAACTTATATTCTGGTCACTCACACCTTTACCCATGCAGTGATCTCTGAATGCAAGGAACAGACAGGCCTTGTTCTTCAGTAAATTAAGTAGATCATAACTTCAAACTGTGTATTATGTGTGTTGTAGGCAAGTCAAAATTGTCTATTGCTGGTAGACAAACTCTCCTAATTTCTAGTATCAAACCAGTTAACTATGTACATTAAATGCAGGTGGTCATGTGTGGCTACAGTATATGACCTCTTGTAACTGGATTTTACTGTGAGGTTCTGCTATGAAGCCTTAACAGGTGTTGACCATCAATTGAGGTGTAACGGGGGGAGGCTGTAAGATACCATATGTTCTGCAGGAGATAGAACAAATCATCACAGCAAGACCCAGTTAGCCGATGCCTTTTTTTGGGTGTTTGACCAATGTATTTCTGGTCAATTAATGAGACACTTGTTAGTCGACCAGTGCCCACAATTTATCACCAAATGCCATTATAATATAAAATAATGATCGAAAAGGTGCCACCATAGACTATAATGAGTGCATACCCACTCTCCCTAGCATGGCATCACAATCTCTTTGCAGAGCACGGGGGTAGAGCGGGTGGCACCAGAAACCAGGAAGTCCTGGGACTCGATATTTCTAATTTTATGAGCATTTCCAGTTTTTAATACATTGATTATTTTCATCAAGCTCCACATTAGAAGCTGCCCCATGAGGTACAGCACCTATATATCAGGTGCAGGGGCTGAGGCTGGTAAGTCTCTTTAACAGCATGAATGATTGTGGATCTCCATTTACAAATAATGAGTCTTTTAGTTTCTATGCTAAAGAGGATCAGGAGATCCCATTGAAATTTGGATAGTGGAGTATCAGCAATAGGGGCCTTGGAGCCCAGTAAATATTAATCTGCTGCTAGTGGGAGTTCAGTATTTAAGGTTTAGTGTAGTAAGTTGTGGGCTTGTTTCCAGATTTCTGTGATTTGGGGACACAACCATATAATGTGAAAGAGATCCCTGCACATATACCACATCTCCAACAGGCATCTGAGTTTATTAATTTGGCTGCTAGTAGAACTGCTGGTGTTCTGTACCACCAGTGAAGTCATTTATTTTGGATGAGTCTACTGCGGGTGCTTCTAACCGGTTTGCAAGCAGCTATCCAGCAAGATTCCCATACATCATCTGTTATTTCCCATCCTATAGCTGTTCCCATTTTTCCTTTGCTTTTTGATTTGGTCCAAGATATTATCTTGGATAATTGAGTAGAGGAGACTAGTTCTGCCTTTGAATTTTGTTACTAGATTTATTTATTTAATTTATTTATTTGTACATCAGTTTACAACCTTTGAGCCAGAGGCTCATTTCCAAAGGTACCTTGTCACATTGAGGACAGACAAAACAAATGTAGGCTACAGCTTGAAAGTCACTGACTTAGAGTTACACAGAATGGTTTCATAACATTTATACAATTTAGTAGCAATTACAGTAAATACAGCTGAGCACATGCTGGTATATAACAGAGGCAAGATGCAGCGGGGAGAAAAGGAAGTAGGTGCGGGTTTGGGGAATTCTGCAGTAGTTTTACTTTCTTAACCAGGGGGACCATGGCATCCCTGATCTGAAGAAACTGCCAGAAGTCTTCTTTTGGTAGGGCATATCTTTTTAGTTATCCCTGAAAGGAGTCCATATCACGAGAGTTTGGTATTAGTAGGTCTTTAATTCATTTGATACCTTTCCTTTCTCAGGGTTTCCAGTGTATAGTTTTTCCTGCTATCATTACTTTACTGCCCCCATAGTGGTTATATTTGGGGTGAGCCAGGTTGATGTTTATTAGCTTCCTTAGCTTTTTCCAAGTAGCTCTAGAGGAAATTACAGTATGGGGAAGGGGGAGAGCTTGAATGGGATTCCCATAAATGTGCATAGTTGGGAGAAAGCCCTTTATGATGGAAGATTCTATTACGAACCACAGTGTCTGTGACATTTCACGGTCAATGAACCAATTTAAGGTCTGTACAGTTCTGTAAGCCAGGTAGTAGCCTTTTAACCAGGATAAGGCCCATCCTCCTTTTGTCCAGTGTGCTCTTAGTTTAGTTCTGCTATATCAGGGTTGCCTTCCCTCTCATGTATAACTACCCATACATTTGTCTATGCAAGTGAACCAGGACTCTGGGATTTACATGGTATATGTGAGATTAAGTTTAAAATCTTTGGTGTAATAATCATGTTTAGCACCTCTATTTTCCCCACTAGTGTGCTGATGAGACTTCCATCTCCAGATCTGGTTTTATCTGAGTGATTGATGCTCCAGGTTTGTGTTTATAATCTGAGATATTTTTGATGGAATTTTAATTCCCAGATACATAATATGATCCTGCGCCCATCTCAGGTATATGGCAGTAAAGGGAGACTCTAGGTATACTTTATTAAGGAATAGAACTTCTGTCTTATTTTGATTTACCTTTAGTCCTGAGAGATTGGTGAAAAGATCCAATAATTGGAGCAGAGGCTACACTGAGTTGTGTGCATCTTGCAGAATCACCAACAGATTGTCTCGTACATTAAGGTTTGATCTCTGTTTCCCTGTCTTTACTCCCAGTATGCCTTGGTGCTCTAGATTGCGTCTGCAAGGGGCTGAATGGCTAGAATAAAAGAGGAGGGAGGTGGGCACTCCTGTCTTGTACTTCTGCCCAGGGTGAGGAGAGTGCTATTCGTCAGGATTTGTGCAGTTGGGTTGACGATATGGCTCTGATCATATCTATGAATTTTGTTTCAAAGTCCATGTGTTGCAACACAGCATAAAGGTACTCCCACTCCACTGAGTCAAACACTTTTTCAAAATCAATAGCCAGTGTGGCAGCTAGAGTGGGAGAAGCCGCCGATATCTGCATAACATCAATTAGAGTCCACATATCAGGGGTTGAAACTAACTTTTTCAGCCACTAACCAGGCAGGGCTAGTGAATGGAAAAATCCACCGGTTTTCATCAGAGTTTCATCAGCACAATGAGATGAAAAAATAAAATTCAGTTTTTAATAAGTTTTATTGCAGTGACTTACTAATATTACTAAACTTTTAATGTAAGAATAAAAATACTTAAGCAACTTACTACCCTTTTTTTATTTCTTTGAATTGTGGCAAGTCACAAGTGCTGTCTGCACTGGTCTGGTAGCACTGGTCATACTTCTCAATTTGACACTGAAATTAGGGAAATTGACACTTAAAATGAGGGACCGTGAGGGACACATTCACAAACATGGAGGAAGCTCAGAACACTGTGAAATCCATTGTGTTTACTTGTCCAAAGTTTATTTTTGTAATCATCTCAGAATATTATACATTTCTGCTTTTAAGTCTGACTTTACAGCACATTTTCTGTGTGGGCAACACCTTTTCCATGGGGGTAGAAGAGGGACAGAGCAATTTTCAATGGTGACATGAGGGAAGCACCTAAATCATGGACAGTTGAGGGGTATGGCACTGCTGTTTCTTGTGTGCTCCCCCCCCCCCCCATTTGTGCCAGTTAAAATACAACCGGAGAGAGGTTTCTCTGGTCCCAGGTTTCAAGGGCAGCCAGACAGCACAGCAGAATTTGACGGACCTGTACAGAACTCCTATTCCCTGCAATCAGGTAACTTCAGTGAGCAGCACCCATTCCCCATCAGTTTGAACAGTTTTCCCACAGCACTGCAGTCAGTCTTACCGGCAGGCAGACCTTCCCGGCTTTTTTCCTGTGGCTCGCTGGACTCCTGGATTGCAACTCCCCTGACAACCACTGTAGATCATGGTGCTTACCTCAGCCCTCGCCAGTGACCCAGGTTTGGGAACAGACTCGGGACGCCGGGGGCTGGCAGGGGAAGGAGAGCATTGAGCATCCATGGGACTGCTCTCCTCTCCTGGGGTGAGTTGTAGGCTGACGTCAGTCGACAGTGGCCTTTGATGGAGACCAGGAGCACTGTGCGATGGTGTAGGAGAGACCATACCAATAAAATGAAAAACCGCTTCATGTTACACCGGATGACAGTTGCCCAGTTCACCAAGGCCGTCAATGCCCCTGGAGCCATCCAACTCAGCAGCACCCCGGGGCCAAGATGTTGTGCTGGTCAGCACCTCCTTGGCTGGTGCCTTCCCCCTCGGAGGAGGGGGACCCACCCAGTGAAGGATTATGCCGGGTTACCCTGGGGTGGTTGCCGTTTGAGCGGAGGCTCAGGGGAAGGGATGGGTTGGCAGAGACCTTGGCATGCCTGACGGAGTGGCTAACATGGCAGCAAGTCGGGGGTAAAAGAAATAATACAAAAAAAACCACTAAGTCATGGTGCTTGACTCCCGATCATCCTGATGCTCAGTATGGTGCCGATGAGATCTCCTCTTCCCTCTTCGATACATGGCAAGGCAAGCACTCGCTCAGTAGCTGTTTCTACTCCATAGCTCCTCCTCTCATGGTTCCTAGTGGTCTTGTCTACTCTTGTGTTCTTCATGAGCATCCAGAGCTCACTTCAACAATTTTCAGCGGTCACATGCTAGCAGCCATCCTTGGAACTGCAGCGATCAATAAAATTGTCCTGGCTTAGTAAAGGCACCCAGTGGGAGCACAACACAGCAACTATTACCCACCAGACCTGAAATCCACCTGCATTTGGTGGGCGGGTGGGTGCCAATTTCGAACCTTGCGTATGATCAGAGCTATATCTGCCTTTGACTAAACCCACCTGGGAGGGGTGTATCAAGTCTGGAATGAGTGTTTCCAGTCTAGTGGGCAGTAATTTAGCATATATTTTACTGTCAGCTATTATAAGCGAAATTGGCCTAAAGCTAGCTGGTAGTTCTTTGTCCTTCCCTGGTTTGGAAGGATTGTATGGTCCGTTACTCATTGTTGGAGGAAAGTGCCTGTTTCTTGCAACTCAGAATAAACTCTTTGCAAGATTGGTGAAACCAAAGGGGCCAGAGCTTGCTAGAACTCAGTCAGAAGTCCGTCACCCCCTGGGCTTTTTTTGTTTTAGTGCTAGTATGGCAGTTTTTATCTTTTCACTTGTGGACTCCTGTCCTAATTGTGTGGCCTGCTCTGAGGTTATCTTTGGGAGGTTGAGCTTTGCTAGAAAAACTGAGCTGGTCTGTGGATCCGGGGCTGTGGTTGAGGAGTATAGCTGGATGTAGAAGTCTTTCATTAAGCCATTAATTCTGCTCTCTGGGGTATATAAATTGCCAGATGTATCCTGGAGATTGTTAATGTGCCTCTTAATCTGCTGTTTCTTTGTAGGCCAGGAGCTTCCGCATTTTCACCCTTCCCAATATTTGTGTTTTAGTCTCAGTATTGCCAACTCAGCCTTCCTAGCCGGCCAGGTTGTTAATTTTAATCCATCTGTTAATATTTCTTTGTATAGGGGTAATTTAGGGGATGCTCTGGGGTTTGATTTGTATTTCAGCTCTAGTGCAAGTAATTTATTCTCCATATCTACTAGCTGCCATTCTCTCCCTCGCCTTAATGCAGAGTAAGTTATGTCCCCCAAATAGTATCTTCAAAAGCCTCCAGGGAGTAGCCATGGAGACCTCTCCAGTGTCGTTTATTTTGAAATAGTCCTCCGCTGTTCTGTTGAGCCAGGGGCTGAAATCAGGGTCTAACATTAGCAGGGGTCCATACTACAAAGTGTGCAGAAAGTCACGGAACTCACCCAGCATTCAAAACTCATAAGTTGATAAATCTAAATCAGATTTCCACATCAGGACTTGATACTGGGGCTTTAACTGCTTTTTTATGTTACAACCTCAAACCTTTCCTTAACTGACATCATAAGAATGTTATAAAAACCATTTATACAAGCAACCTTTTTATTTACATATATTCAAACAGTAGGGGCCTTCATGATGGCAGCCCACCTGTACAGGCACACGGGGGGTGGGAGGTGACGGGAAAGGGAGGAATGGGAGACAGGGGATGTCCACATGTACATGCTCATGTCCTGATAGCTCCTCAGGGAAGTATAAATCTCTCCTTATTGCTACTCTCTAATAGATTGGAATGATGTGACTTGTTCACAATGTATTCTATGGGTCCATGACCTGCAAAATATAGATGAGAGTAAACAGGATATATGAATAAGCATGAACTAGTTTACACCTTTTAGCTCAAAGACTTAATCAGAAATGGCTCAAGCTCTGTCTGATCATTCAGACCCTAGCATTTGTACAGGCACCCAGTCTGTAGATACAGTAATTTTCCTTCTGCTGAGAGCTAACTCTCTGTCACCATCTCTGGGTCCCAAACACACCTGTTCCAGGCCCAGGAACCTGAGCTCATGCTCATTGCATTCTGTGCATTCATCATGTGTGTGGCCCATACATACTCCTGATTACCCTTTGGATTACCCTTACATCCTCACCCGCTCTCTCCTTCAATTTCCTTTTCGTGTGGCCGCATATAGTATGCACCGCATGTGCAGTCTGTATACTACAATCCACATTGTATCATAATTAATAAATTTATCAGTATATATCGGTTCCCAATTACAGGGTTTTACTACTCTGATTGGATTAATATATGGGCACTATTTGCACTTACCACCTTCCTACATCTCTTGGGTAGCTGGGGAGCCAAGTATTGTAGAGTTTTGTGGGCTATGTGGATGAAACCAACCGATAGAAACATAGAGCTGACAGCAGATAAGGACCGCTTGGCCCACCTAGTCTGTCCATTTCCTACCTCCAGGATAAGCTGCAGATCCTAGTTAACCAACAGTCCATTTCTTCCTACAACCAACAAGAATTGCCTCATGTCTGTCCCATGCATTCTTGAATTCTCCCACAGTTTTAGACCCCACAACCTCCTCAGGAAGGCTGTTCCATGCGTCCACCACCCTCTTTGTGAAAAAATACTTCCTCACATTGCCCCTGAGCTGTCCCCCCTCTATCTTCAAATTGTGTCCCCTTTTCTTGCACATCTCTTTTTCTGAAACATGCTACCCTCTTGGACTTTGTTGATTCCACTGAGGTACTTAAAGGTTTCTATCATGCCCCCCCCCCCCTTCCTCAAGGGTATACATATTAAGCTCCTTTAGTCTCTCCTCGTATGGCTTTTCAGGGCTTTAAATAAGCTTCAAAAATGGATTAGCAGTTTTGTGCGTGAAAGTGCTAATCAGTTGTGAAGATGCATAGCACTTGCCTCAATCTGATTAGCAAAATAAAAATTACTAAAATGTATACATACAATAAAAATTCTCATTAAAATTAGCTCTGTCTTTGCGTGATCTGTTTCAACAGACACACACACAACTTTGCCAGTATAGCCTAGGGTTACAGTAATGAGCTGTGAGTGAGCTTGGTAACATCCAGCAGACCTGGATTTGATTCCACAACATCCACTTGCATATTGTGTCACTTTGAGCTGAACCTCCCGGAAAACTGGCACTTGCATCTAGTGGGCCCTACCTGGTTATCAAAGAATATAAACTATTTTCCACTACAAGACATTTATTTTGCAGAATATTACTATGCACTCCACTCCTTTATATTACCTTGTCAGTCAGCCAGGACACCTCAAGGAATACTTGTTTTGATGAGATTTAATTTCTCAAAGTGCTGTAGTGAGCTTCACAGCCCCTGCACATTTTCAGACAATTTTTCTCTATCTATAAATCAATATTTTCTTACAACACTTTTCTGTTCATGAAATATGATTTGGTAGATGTCTACAGCAGAATAAAAGTTCCACGAAAAAGCTTCAGAGTCATGTATGGAGGATGAAGGAACCTGCCAGACCATGTGTTGAAGAGCTAACTGCCTGAACTAGACCCTCTCACTCCAGCAGACCTGTTCGATTTTCACAACCTCCACTAACATAATATGTGGTTCTAAGCAAGTCACTTACTGGCTCCTGAAAACACCTAGACACCGTGACTGGCAACACAACCTTGGCTTACCCGCCCCGCTACAAAGCATGAAGGCTGTAGTCGTCCGGATCAGCTTACCAATAAATTGGGCTGGCATCATGGCTGTTACTCTGTCTGGCAGTCACAGCACTGTAGGGTAGGGTACTGTTGTTCAGCCGCGTTTATCTCCGCCGGATCGCCACAACCGTGAACCCACACGACCGACGAACTATACAATAGTCCTCCCCGACAGATTAAGAGGCCACAGCAATGACTCGACAGTACAGTCACAGGTGGGGGTCTTGGATGGTCAAGAGTCTAAGGATTGGGAGGAGGACAAGCATGATGATGAGCGGGCTGATGGACATCGGAGAACTGGGCATCGGGACAGTCATGGAATGGGACTGCTCCTCAATCAACTCTCCTTGGGATCAGGAGTTGGCCAGGCCTGCTCTGGACGGAAGTTCCACCAGGGTCTGTCTACAGAATCATGCGAGCGGGTGAAAACAGTAATGCTCAGATTGGCAGAGAGATAGCAAGCGGGACCAACCGCGAATGACATGCTATGATTATTTTTTTTCCCACCGCGCAGCAGCTTTAAGGCTTGGCTGTCTTGGTGAAGTATTTGTTGTCAAGAAATCATCCAGAACTGCAAGTGGTCCCACCGTGGGAACTGTTGCTTGGCAACAAACAGTAAATTCCCAGTGAATCAGTACTGGAGCAGCAGAAACACACAGAAAAATGAATCGCACTCGTTTGCGATCCATTTCTTGGTTTGACTTGCAAGAGCAGCCGGTTTGCATAGCAAATTGCTATGCGATACTGGCTATTTAAAACCCTGCTTCTCTTGCAGACCCTGCACCATTTTAGTTGCCCTCCTCTGGACTGCCTCCTTTCTGTCTATATCCTTGCAGAGCTGGGGTCTCCAGAACTGGACGCAGTACTCCAGATGGGGTCTCACCAACTGTCTGCACAGAGGGATAACAACTTCCTGTTTTCTGCTGGTGATGCCTCTCCCTATACATCCCAGTATCCCACCAGCCCTCCCCACTGCCTTCTCACATTTCTTGCTAACCTTAAGGTTATCTGATATGATTAGCCCCAGGTTCCTTTCCATTTTTGTTGTTGTTACTACCCCCCCATTGTGTAATCTTCCACTGGGGTTTTGTTTCCCAGGTGCATTATTTTGCACTTCTTTGCATTGAATTCAAGCTGCCATTCCTCCAACCTTGCCAAGTCCCTTTTCATCTTTTCCACGCCTCCTTGTGTATCAACCCTGTTGTAGATCTTTGTATCATCTGCAAAGAGGCATACTTTTCCTTCCAGTCCCTCTGCAATGTCACTTATAAAGACATTAAAAAGGACTGGACCCAGTTGTGAACCCTATGGTACCCCACTAATAACCCCTCTTTCTTCAGAGTGGACTCCATTTACAATTACTTTCTGTGTCCTGTTGTCCAGCCAATGTTTTACACAGGCTACCACCCTGTGACCCACTCCCAGGCTGGTTAATTTGATTATTAATATTTTGTGTGGGGCTGTGTCAAATGCCTTGCTAAAGTCTAGGTAGGCCATGTCCACAGCCCCTCCCTGGTCTACTATTTTGGTCACCCAGTCAAAGAAATCAATTAGATTTGTCTGACATGACCTTCCCACTGTGAACCCATGCTGCCTTGGGTCCTGTGCCCCACTGGCCTCTAGGTACTCAACAATTCTTTCATTCTGAAGTGATTCCATCACTTTCCCTACCACAGAGGTCAAACTGACAGGTCTGTAGGTTCCTGCCTCTGTCTTGCTCCCACTTTTGTGAAGGGGAATCACATCCACCTTCCTCCAGTCCTCAGGTACCACACCATCCTCCCATGATTTCTTAAAATTGGTAGTCAGTGGTGTCACTAGTTCTCCCCTTAGTTTTTTAGAATCCTGGGGTGAATTCCATCAGGCCCCATTGCTTTGTCCACCTTCAGTTTTAGGAGTTCTTTTAGAACCCTTTCTTCTGTGATAAGACTGGGATCGAACCCCCTATCCAGAGTGCTTCTGTTTACTGGATTAGGCACCTCCCTTCCTCCTCTTTTGTGAATACTGAGCAGAAGTATTCATTCAGTATCCCTGCTTTTTCACTGTCTCTCTCTGTCCACCCACCGTCCTTTCTATGCAGTCTCAATGTCCCTCCCTTTGTCTTTCTATGCTCCCTGATGTACCTATAAAAGGTTTTATCCCCCTTCTTAATTGAGTTGACTATCTTTTCCTCAGTTTGGGCTTTTGCTATTCTGACTTCCTTGACCTCCGGTAGGCCATACTCGGGGGGGGGGGTTCTGTAGGTCTCTCTGAGTCTCGGGTCAGCCCCTATCACATGCCAGTTTTCACATACAATGACGTTGACCCTCCAGGATCTTACGTTATACGTGCTGATAAAATTAATATGATTTTTCTCTTCTGTTATATTCCTTTCCTCCCTCCTGCCATCATGGTCTGTTACCAGTGACTCCCTGTTTACAGCATCACTTTCCTTTTTGGCTTCCTCCACTACCCTGCTAGAGCAACCCTTTCGGTTGAACCTCTTACCCAATTCCTTTGATTCCTGTTCACAGGTGTCCAATTGGCTATGGTTTCTTTTTATGCTCAGAAACTGACTCTTGGTGATATTTGTTATGGTGTGCTTTGGATGGCAGCTGCTGGCCAATAGTATGCTGTTCCTATCTGTGGGTTTCCTGTATAGGTTTGTATTAACTGCCCCCCCCCCACATCTGTTTTAGTGATTTTTATATCCAGAAAGGAAACCTGTTTGTTTTCAGCATGGCATGCAAAGTGAAGGTGTGGGTTGCTGTCATGTAGGTAACCTAGGAATGTTCTTTTTTTTTTATTCAAGTTTATTGTAAGTTTAGGCATAGGTCAAAATTAAATTTTTCATTTCACAAGGTTCACCTTCTAACAAGTTCATCTTATAATTTATTTATTGAATTTTGTTGACCTGGTATGCCCACGGGGCCTAGAAGTCTCTTTTTCAGGGGCAACCGGGGGGAGGGGGATACAGGTGGTAATCAACTGAAATTGACCTGATTAAGCTGTTGGTGGTATTTTTAGTGAATGGGAGAAATTTGGCCAGGACACAAGGGAAATTCCCCTACTCTTTGTGAGGGGGTGCTATCCCGAACGTTGCCGAGATGGAGGAGGTCAGTCTGCAGCCATTCGTAGAGGAGGACGGATGTTTACTGCAAGCTGGTATGGCGGAGGAAGTTAGCGCAAAGAATGTACAGCAGCAGCAGTCAGTTTCGGTAAAAAACTTACCAGACGCTTCTGAAGCACCGGAGCTAGCAATGGATGTTATTGAGGATGGCACAGTGGTTGCAATGGCAAAACAATGAGAAATTTTAAAAGCTCAGTTACTACAAATGGAAATTGCTCTTACCTCAGCACAGGCTGAATTACTAGAAAAGAAAAGAAATGACTATTAGGATTATCTCAATGCTACCCAAAAGCCTTTAAGCTTGGTCCTGGAGTCAGTGATGACGCATACTGGCGGTTGCGCCAAAATTCACACAGGATACTACTCCAGTAAGGGAGATGCCAGCACAGTCAACAAAGTAGTCTTGGTCACCTGAAAGGACCCTTTCTACAGCAGGATGGAAACAGTTGGAGACTGGAATATGGGTGGTAGATCCATCCAAACCGGATGATGTTCTTGCTCACTCTAAAAAAACTTTGAGAGAGACAGTTGATTCCATGGAGTCAACAACACCTTTTCGTATTACAAATGAGGCCCCAGATGTGGCTTTGACTATTAATACAGGTACTCTTTTTTCCTTCGGATTCTGCTGTAACCCATTCAAATACTGCTGATATAAATGTTACAACAGACACAGAGGCTCCTGATGTACCCATCAGCCTCTCAAATGTCTCATGTCACATAAACCCTGCAAGTGTAGCTGGCTGTTTGTGTTTGTCTCTGTCAGTAGTTTAGTTTTTGTGGTTTTTCATGTGTTTGTACTTGGAGGAACTGGACCATTCTTGGACATAACATCTATGAACATTTCCTGGACTAAGAAACTACAAAACATCACCACCAGGTATAGGCATTCTCATCATAAATCAACGTTTTTGGAAGACATCAAAAAGCAAAAGTGAGGTCAGTAAATCTTTATACAAGTTTCTCGGTTGTGGAGTGCTGCATTGAATCCACATTTCCGTCTGACTTTCTTAAAGGATGCATGCTTGTCTTTGAGGTCTATTCACAACTGTTTTGGAGAACAAAGGGAAGATTCTAACAAAGGATTTTTACATCCTGCATATGCCCTAGGCTAATGTTCATCACCTTCAGGAATTTAACACTTTCTGGGTCTTTGATCTACAGTAACAATTAGTTTTCTGGTCCATAGTAGCTCACCATGAGTCACTCAGGAACACTCACCCTTGCTACAGTAAACATTTGCAGTCTCCTCTACCTCTCACACTAACCATTCAAGCTCAATACCAGCAACCTGGCACCATGGCAAATCCTCCCTACCCTCACTTGTGGCACCCTCCTACAAAGGACTGGGTGCAAATGACAGCTCACGCCGCTGGAAAGTTGACAAATCAACACATGCTCCTAGCCATTACCCTACGCTGGGACCCTAAACAACTACACTGTACTCAAACTAACAAGAAACAGAGGCATTACATGTCATACTATGAGCTGTGGCAGATGTCCCTTAAACTCCTGCTCCTCCTCCTTCTGATGTCAGGAAGTGTCCATCCAAACCCTGGTCCTGTTTCTACCAGGGTAACAAATCTAGAAAAACGGAGGGGGGTCTCACCACCGCCACCTTAAATATCTGTAGCCTCCTTCCAAAACTGGCATCCCTTCAAGTCTTTGCCAGTCAACACAATCCCGACATACTAGCCATTGATTGAAACCTGGCTGACACCAAGCACTCGGACCATGCCATCTCACTACAAGGCTACAATATTTTCAGACTGGACAGGACTAATAAAAGGGGGTTGTGCTATATACATTAAGACAACCTCTAGCTACCCTGTCTGCTTTTCCACCACTAACTCCTCTGTGCAATTTCTCCCTGTCAAGCTACTACTTGGTGCACAAAATAAAGTGCTTACTGTGGCCGCTGTCTATATGCCTCCTAAAGATCCAGGGTCCGGCCTCCAGACTGTTCTTGAATTTGTAAGATCGCAACCACCTGACACCGAGCTCCTTCTCCTTAGTGACTTTTAATATAAATTGGCTCGCATCAGACGTTGGGTCCCTCAAGGATGCTATCCTAGCAGCTAACCTAACGCAGATGATGAGCTCCCCCACTAGAAAAAACTACAAAACTGGAACTTGCACTCTCATTGACTGGATCCTTGCTAGCCACCCAGCTCGCACAAAAAACACAGTTGTTCTCCCGGACTCTCTCAGTGACCACTCCTCTGTGATCTGTACCTGGACAAATAAGTTCCAAAAACCACCTCCAAAAACCATCTCAAGCAGAGTGCTACCCCATGGAAACCTTACTAAGCTCAATACCTGTCTTTTACAGCAAGACTGGTCCCCAATATACAATACTCTAGATGTTGACGCAGCCCTAGATTATTTTATCACAACTTTCAACACTGCCTGTGACACCCACGCACCAGTAAAAAGCGAAATCAAGCGCCTCAACTCTGGCTCATGGCCAAACCACTGGGCCCAACTCAAAGCTCGGGACCACCTCTGGGCCATAGCCAGAGCCACAGGCTCCTTGACCAATATCCAGAAGTATAAACAGGCACGAAACCAATGTACCAAACAAATCCGACTAATGAAGAGCTCCTATTTCAAAAATGCCCTCGCAAACTCCTGGGGTGATGGGAGATCATTCTGGGACAACATCAGAAATATCACGGGTAAGCAGTCCAAATCCTCTCCCACTATAATGAATGTCAATGGAACCACTACCCTAGACCCAATGGTCATGGCAAGGCCTTAAATAAAACTTTCACTGACCTCAGTGGGGTCCTCGCCCGGACTTCTTCTGTGACCGGACTGCAAAACCAACATCTCCTACTGCCTCACCTGACCAACGCTTTCACTTCAAAATAGTTAAGGCACATGAAGTCTACAAATATATAAAAAGTACTCTAAATCCAGAGCAGGCAGTGATACTATTGATCTTAAAATTCTGTCCCTTACCCTGGAAGAGGTGGTGCACCACTCACCAAAATTTTAATCTCTCCTCTGCCTCAGTCAATTTCCCAGCAAATGGAAGTCTGCTACAGTCACACCAGTGTTCAAAAGTGGCGACAAGTCCCTACCAGAAACTATCAGCCTATATCTATACTTCCACCCTCTCCAAGGCCCTCGAATGCGTTGTGGCTGACCAACTCTCAGACTACCTGCATAAGTATAACATACTCTGCTTGAGCAACATGGATTTAGGAAAGGACACAGTGTGACTGCCCTACTGGAATTCTCAGGAGAAATTCACACTGCCTTGGACAAAAGATATCAAACCGAGCTGTTTTCATTGACCTAACAAAAGGCGTTTGATACTGTTCACCATGGCTTACTTATCCCACAACTACACAGTCTTGGGCTCTCAGAAGGACCAGGTGCCTGGGTTAAAGTTACCTGGTAACACTCTCAATCAGTAAAATCTCAGTTCTCCCAGACTCAAACCGGTCCTCTCAGGTGTTCCACAGGGGTCAATCCTAGGCCCCTCCTTTCAGCCTTTTCTAAACTCTCTCCCCAAATCCTGCCGGAACAAATAATCCTTTATGCTGATGATGCCGTGATTCTCTCCTCTCATAAGGACCCGAAACCCTTACTCCAGAGCCTGCAACTTGCTTTCTCCAATGTTGAAAAGTGGTTCCTAGATCACAAGCTGGTCCTAAATCACAAAAAAACTAAATCTATGCTTTTCTCCAGTCCACAAAACAGAAAAAGACAAATTCCATTTACTGTCAAAACATACCCAGGAAATACCCTTGAACAAGTGTCAACATTTAAATACCTTGGAATCACCTTTGATCAAGGTCTTACCTTTGCGACCCACATTGATAACACAGCGAAAACGGTGAATCAGCGCATTGGTATCCTGTTCCAAAACCAGCAATACCTTACCCAAGCTGTGGTGAGGATTGCTATCCAAAGCTCTGTCATCTCAATCATAGACTATGGCAACTTATCTATGGCTCTGCCACTACCACCGCACTAAGAGCATCACAACCACCCCAAACAAGGCCTGTCGGCTGCTCACTGAGGCAAAGGCGTACTCATACATGTGAGCTCTACACTGAAACAGGATGGTTGCAACTCTCAAATCGCATAAGGTACCTCCCATAGCATGATGGCAAAAAATCCATCTTGGTCCGCACTCCCGTGTATCCAAGACCTACTTTGTCCGAATACCAGCATCCGTCCCACCAGAAGATCAGAACACCAGCCTCTCCAGGTCCCCAGATGCCCGGACCACACAGGGCCAAAGATCTTTGCCTATCATGCCCCTAGCTGGTACAATGCCCTAAGCTCACTCATTACATCCTCCACGCCACTAGAGCTTCAAATTTATGCTTTACTCTCACCTCTCAGCCTCTAGCTCCTGTGACTGCCTTGACTAATTATTCTTCCCTCATGGCTGTTTTACTGTTTTCATCCTCATCCTCCTCTGCTCCTTTCTTGACAAAGGCATCCAGTACCTCTAACTACTCTAAGTCTGCTCCCCTCCCCATATCTCCTCCTACCCTTCCCACCTTGACCATTCCTCCAATATTTTGTTTTTATCCTGTGATGTACTGTATTATACTGGCTTATTGAAACCTTTATAATTTGCTGACCATTCTATGTATCATGTCTTGTTTGTTTTTACATTGATGACGTGGAACCTTTGTAAAAGAGCCATTGGCTCAAAGGTAATAATTCCTAGAACAATAAACTAAACTAAACAAATGATTTACCTAAAACAAAATATGCAGATTTATTTGCAAAACCTTTGGAACAGGCCAAGCGCAGGAACGCCATTAGACTGAGATACCTGGGAGGGATGGAGGAACTCCCAGATAGATTCTACATGGGCAAAGTTTTAATTAAACAATCCCTAGGCTTCATGCCTGCTGACATTTATGCGCTTGTACATGCCCCTGGAGAACATTCTTTTGATATTAGTTTTAGAACTCCTGCTGTTTTAGAATCTTTTTGGTTAAAATATGCTTCACTTAAAACTAACCCTTTTTGGTCTCATTTTCAGGTAATCCCATTGACGAAACAACCTTTTAGAGTAGTAACAATTTTGTTTAGAAATGAAAGTGTAAATTTTGCTGACATTCTTTACTGGCTAGACAAAAGATGTGACGTTCAGGGTACACCGGATCCAGTATTGGATGGGGAAGGGTTTTGGAACAGGGGATGGAGAATTAAAATCAAACTTCATAGTACACAAAATGAATATGTTCATTTACACAATTGTTTTTTTATTGGGCGAGACAAGGGCTTTTTATTTTATCCTAGACAACCACAGAGATGCTATAAATGCGGATCTCCAGGACACATTAGTACTACCTGTGAAAAAATTCAGTGTTTTCAATGTGGAGAAATAGGACATCCTGGTTATCAGTGTGAAAATTATGTTAAATGTAACTTTTGTGATGAACTAGGACATTTATTTCCTGATTGTCCATGGGCAGCTCATAACACAGAAGAATTGGATTATGCTATGCAGGATCTGATTATTTTCAAGGCAGCCAGAAGTGCTTTAGATGGTATTAGGTCGAGCCCTCCTTTGGGCCCTAGATCATATTCTGCAGCCCTGGCATCAAGGCCACCTGTAGTTCATCTACAATCTAACCCTCCTTACAAACTTCTACTCAATTTAATATTTCAGTTGAAAATCAGGCCTGGAGTTCCACATCTCATAAAACTGTTACAATCCCTTTAGGGGCTACTGACAAGTTACAAGTACAACCTTCTACTTCCACAGAATCTATAGAAATGGATATTTCATTTCTCCCTGTTAAAAAGAGACTCCACAAATTCCATTAATGGATTGGGCTCAGTCTCCAGAACCTTTACCAGTTTCCAACAAATATGGGGTATTGGCTTCTGTAGCCTAGATGAACCGGACTCCGATACAGCTTCTCAAAATCCCTCTCATGTTGAGGGTTGTTCGGACCAAGACATTATCATGGATCCCAGGGTAGGAAGTAAAGTTAAAACAAAAAAAGTAAGTGGCAGGATAGGTTTAGGAAAAAGCAACAGAAAATCACCCTCTAACACTTAACTTACTCATTACAATACAACCACGGGATATGATATCTCACTTGCTAGTCTTAATACTACTAGCATTAGATCTGCATATAAAAGAAGGGCCACTTTTGAAATATTTTCGGATTTGAAACATGATATTTTTTTTCAGGATACTAGATTATACACAATCCATGATTTTGCCATTGTGACAGATTCATGGGGGTGGGGTCCATGTTATTGGTCTGGGAGAGATGAATTGTGTTCAGGAGTTGGAATTTGTTTCACTTTGCAGAAGATTAAAATTATTGATGTCATTGTTATTGTTCCTGGTAGGGCATTATTGCTGGATGTTATTATAGATGTCATCCCATTCCGATTAATTAATATCTATGCTCCTCAAAGTAAATGGGCACGAATTTAGTTGTTACAATTAGTTCAGCCATATTTGTTTACTAGTAGGAATATTTTATTCGAAGGGGATTTTAATATCCCTCGAACTACTAAATCTGTTGCTTCTAAAGTTTATTGTGACACTCACTGTTTAAACGAACTATTAAAGGTATCTGGGTTGCGTGATGTTTTTGAAGACATTCTTTCCTTTGCTTATTTACAAGGTACCGAAAATCCCAAATAGATTATTGGTTTATTTCTCCCACCCTCAATTCTCCTCTCCACAAATTAGGTTGGTTGCCACCTCAGATCATGGGTTTTGAGTTTATTAATTTCAAATTATGGAAATACCTCTAAAGGGCCAGGGTACTGAGTTGAATTTATCCTTATTAGATATCCTGGAAGTAATGGTGGGTTTTATAGATGTTTTGGAAGCACATAAATATGTTTTCTTTCTATATGATAGTCACCAAGTGTGGTGGGAAGACTCAAAAGGGATATTCAGGATTATTTTACACATATAGCACGATTATTAGGTGCATCACTAAGATTTACCTAACAACATCTTCAGGATACTTTAAACATTTTTATTCTCAAATAAATATGGGAATTGTAGTGGATACACAAGACATTACAAATGTTAAATAACAACTGGCACATTTACAGAATACTAAATGACAGCAATTGGAAAGAGAACAAAAATATGGCACCCAAGGTACTTCAGCTTGTACCAATCCATTTGAAAATAATGCAGCTCAAAGGAAAGAGAAAGATGTCACTAGTCTAAAAGATCCAGAAGGTAATCGAGCAAGTACTCGACAGGATCTTTTTAAAATATTGGACGCCCATGTTTCATCCTTATTTCAGGAAGATGAACATGTGGCAAAGAGAAGGTGAATGAGTGGCTGGCATTAAGTGTGTTACCAAAAGTACCGGATTGCTTTTTGATATCTTTATTAGCCCCTATTTCTTTGGTTGAATTGCGTGCTGTAATATCTAGCCTTAGGAAGGGGAAGGCCCCTGGAAGGGATGGTCTTCCAAATGAGATTTATGGCTTTATTAGTACAGTTTTGGATCATCAACTAGTTACTATATTTAATGGCTGTCTAACACAAGGTCACTTTCCCAAAAAGTATGAATGTGGGTCTTCTCATTTTTCTCTATAAAACTGGAGATATGGAATGTCTTCACAACTGGCACCCGATTACATTTTTAAATTCAGATTGTAGAATTCTTACCAAAATTCTTAGTTCTCGGATTTCGTGTTTTTTAGATCATATTATCCATCCTACTCAGTTTTGCTCGGTGTCTGGTCGTCATATAACAGATGCACTGTTGCTTATTCGAGAGATTTTGGAACAAGGGTCTATAGAGGAACTCGCAGGCATCTGTATTACTTTAGATCAGGCTAAAGCTTTTGACAGTGTGTCACATCTTTATCTATGGAACTGTATGGAAAAAAATGGGTTTTCCTCCCCCTTTAATTTTTTTGGTTAAAACAATATTATTTACAGGCAGAGGTGGTACCATATGTAAATGGATGGTTAGGTTGTATGCAGAAATGTGATAGGGGAGTGAGACAGGGATGCCCATTAAGCCCTATTTTTTATATTCTCTCTTTGGAACCCTTACTTTCAGTTATTTATCATTCAGAAGATATTAGAGGTCTTTCTCTAGGGTGTGATAGAAACATAGAAACATAGACTTTGACAGCAGATAAGTACCGCTTGACCCATCTAGTCTGCCCATTTCCCTACCTACAGGATAGGCCGCAGATCCTAGTTAACCAACAGACTATTTCTTCCTATCCCCCACAAAAATTGCCTTATGTCTGTCCCTTGCATTCTTGAATTCTCCCACAGTTTTAGACCCCACAACCTCCTCAGGAAGGCTGTTCCATGCATCCACTACCCTCTCTGTGAAATAATACTTCCTTACATTGCCTCTGAACTGCCCCCCCTCTATCTTTAAATTGTGTCCCCTTGTTCTTGCACGTCTCTTTTTCTGAAAGATGCTACCCTCTTGGACTTTGTTGATTCCAATGAGGTACTTAAAAGTTTTTATCATGTCCCCCCCTTCTTTCCTCAAGGGTATACATATTAAGCTCCTTTAGTCTCTCCTCATACGGCTTCTCTTGCATACCCTGCACCATTTTAGTTGCCCTCCTCTGGACTGCCTCTATCCTGTCTATGTCCTTGTGGAGATGGGGTCTCCAGAACTGGACGCAGTACTCCAGATGGGGTCTCACCAACTATCTGTACAGAGGGATAACAACTTCCTGTTTTCTGCTGCTGATGCCTCTCCCTATGCATCCCAGTATACCCCCAGCCCTCCCTACTGCCTTCTCACATTGCTGGCTAACAGGGATCGACAAATCCCATAACCCGATGTCCGGGGCTATCAGTTTTTGGACAGGGACAAGCATTCATTACATAGCTGGTTGTCCCAGGACAACCAGTAAATGAATGCAATTAATTTTTCTTTTTTACCTGCATTTCATGCAGTTTACCTGGTTTGCCACTAGGGTCTATTCCTCCTACTTCTGCTGTGTGGATTCCGGGCCAGGTGTCATGTGATGTGGGTAGTGACTGGAGTAAACGGTGAAATTAGAGTGGCGGGACCGTGAGCGACCATTGCAGGAACCTGATAGGCGTGGGCTGCAGAAGTTGGAAATGACAGCACGAGCAGCAAATGACAAGAGCTGTATTACACTCCACTATGTGTGCTGCGTCCAGTCAGTCAGGGCAAGAGTAGACTAGCAGCGATGGCGGGCAAAAGTTCGCAAGATGACGCCGATGGTAACGGAGTCCGCTCGGTACTCACAAAGACTGGTTCTTGCTGCAGGCAGCTCCTGAAACTGCCAGCCTGCACACCATAGGGCAAAATACACTAGATCAGCATGGGGACCCCAGTGTCTGCGGGTCCAGCACACACTCTACCTGAATGTACAATTTATAATGGTGCCCTAATTTATTTGTCAGGTAAAGCTTGACGTTGGATTCATGAAATGTGGGGTACACAAGCAGAATGTGCAGAAGGGTGGAGAATTTAATTTGTGTCACTGTAGTGTCTCTCTCCAGGTCTGCATAAGGTAGGAGTGGTTTGGGGTAGCCTGTGATGCTCTAGTAGGTGAAACTTTCCTGTAATATTCAACACAGAAAGATGTGAGAGAGCTGTAATGCACATGAACAATTTTATAGAGGAGAGAGCTGAATTCATATCCCATTATTACTGTTAAAATAAAGTTGCAATCAGGAATAGCTGCTCTTGCAGTATTTAAGCAACTGCATGGGTTTTTCTCTGACCAAGAAGTGACTACAAAAGTGGATCTCTGTGATCATTTGCCAAGTGACCCCTTGCTGTCTCTGACAGTAAATGTGTTGGGTATCACATACTTTTTCCAGCTTCCAGCCAAGTTAAGCTGAAAATTTCATGTATGAATAAAATCTTTTTAATGACCTGACTGAAGTTGGAAAAAAAGAGTGTTTTATCTACAGACTACAGGTTCATGTCATAATAGGAACTTGATAACTTTAGCGGTCAGCTCATTTGTTATGTGCAGCTTTTGGGCTTATTACTGGCTACAACTGTTATTTTTGCTACTGCTGCTCTGTAGTTTTTTTTTTTACTGTAAACATCTGTAAAGTATGTGAGCACCTTTATTTTGACTTTGAATGCTTTGTGGTTTTTTTCTGTAGTTTCCATCGAATTATAGCCTTCCAACCGTGGACTACCACTCAAAACACTGGACTACCATTTTGGCAGGCCAGTTGTCCTGGGACAAGTATGTAATTTTGGAATTTATCGATCCTGCTTGCTAACTTATGAGGTCATCTGATATGATTACCCCCAGGTCCTTTCCTTTCTTGTTGTTGTTACTACCTCCCCCATTGTGTATTCTTCCCTGGGTTCTTGTTTCCCAGGTGCATTATTTGCACTTCTTTGCATTGAATCTTAGCTGCCGTACTCCTGACCATTCCTCCAACCTTGCCAAGTCCCTTCTCATCCTTTCCAGCCTCCTTGTGTATCAACCCTGTTGCAGATCTTTGTGTCATCTGCAAGGGCATGCTTTTCCTTTCAGTCCCTCGGCAATGTCACTATGAAGACATTAAAAGGACTGGACCCAATACTGAACCCTGCGGTGCCCACTAGTAACCCCTCTTTCTTCAAAGTGGACTCCATTTACAATTACCTTCTGTGTCCTATTGTCCAGCCAATGTTTTACTAGGCTACCACCCTGGGACCCACTCCCAGGCTGGTTAATTTGGCTATTAATCTTTTGTGTGGGACTGTGTCAAATGCCTTGCTAAAGTCTAGGTAGGCCATGTCCACAGCCCCTCCCTGGTCTACTACTTTGGTCATACAGTCAAAGAAATCTATTAGATTCGTCTGGCATGACCTTCCCGCTGTGAACCCATGCTGCCTTGGGTCCTGTGCCCCACTGGCCTCTAGGTACTCAACTATTCTTTCTTTCAGAAGTGACTCCATCACTTTCCCTACCACAGAGGTCAAACTGACAGGTCTGTAGTTTCCTGCCTCTGTCTTGGTCCCACTTTTGAAGGGAATCACATCTGCCTTCCTCCAGTCTTGGGTACCACACCATCCTCCCATGATTTATTAAAAGAGTAGCCAGTGGTTTCACTACTGTTCCCCGTTAATTCTTTTTAGAATTCTGGGGTGAATTCCATCAGGCCCCATTGCTTTGTCCACCTTCAGTTTTAGGAGTTCTTGCAGAACCCTTTCTTCTGTGAAAGGACTGGGATCGACCCCTATCAAAAGTGCTTCTGTTAATTGGATTAGACACTTCACCCTCCTCTTTGTGAATACTGAGCAGAAATATTCATTCAGTATCCCTGCTTTTTCACTGTCCCCCTCTGCCCACCCACCATTCATTCTATTTAGCTTCACTAACCCTCCCTTTGTCTTTCTACGTTCACTGATGTATCTATAAAAGGTTTTATCCCCCTTCTTAACCGAGTTGGCTATCTTTTCCTCAGTTTGGGCCTTTGCTATTCTGACTTCCCTCCCTGTTTCCTTCTGCCTTAACTGGTTCAGATCTCTGTCCTGCTCCTTCTGTGTTTCCTTATACTTCCGGAATGCTATATTTTTCTTCCTGACTTTCACAGCCACCTCTTTTGAGAACCATAGTGGCTTTTTCTTTTGTTTTGATTAGTTTATTTGCTTCACACAAATGCTTGTTGCCTCTGTGATGGCAGTTTTAATGATTCCCCATTATTGCTCCACACCTCCTTCTAGCCTGTTTGCTAGTGCTTTTCTGAGGCACTCTCCTATCTTGCCAAAGTTAGCCCTTCTGAAGTCCAGTACCCTCACTTTTGTATGGCTTGACTCTATAGCTGAGTTTAACGTTAACCACACTATTTAATGGTCACTTGTTCCCAGATGGCAACCCACTTCTAGATCTGAGATCCTCTCACTGCCCCTGTTTGAGAGTATGAGGTCTAAGACTACTCCCTCACGAGTGGGTTCCGAAACTAGCTGTCTGAGGCCTGCCACCTGTAGGGCATCAAGAATGGCCCTGCTCTTGGATGTGGCTGCAGCAAATGTGCTCCAGTTAACATCTAGCATATTCAGGTCTCCCATCAACAGTATCTCCCCTTTCTCTGCCATTCTAAGAATGCCTTCTATCATATCCTTGTCCATTCCCTCCCCCTGACATGGGGGTCTGTACACAAACCCTGTGCGGATTGTGGTGCCCTTTCCAGTCTCCAAGGTGACCCACAGTGCCTCCTCTCCTCCCTGTTTACTCTTTTGTTCAGTTGCTTTTATCCCTTTCTTTACATAGAGAGCTACTCCTCCCCCTCTTCTCCCCTGCCTGTCTTTCCTGTAGGTTATGTACCCTGGTATGTTAACATCCCAGTCATGGTTCTCTGTGTACCATGTTTCTGTGACTACTAAATGTCAGGTATCCCTCTTCCATCAAAAGCCTGCTCAGGGAGCTTGTTGCCCAGACTACGAACGTGGTACTCATTACCCTCCATTTCCTGATGGCCTTACTCCCTTTTCATCCCTGTCCTTCTTGCCTTTGTCACTTTCTCCATTTACCCTGCCCTTCTCTATCGACACCTCTATGTTGGTGTTTACCGCACTCTACCATGATTTTTTTGGGGGGCTGGATATCCCTGCTCCTTTCAGTGCCTCCCCTTGGCTGGTTAAATGCTTGCCAATGAAGCATTTAAACCTATCACCTAGGATCCTGGTTCCCCTCCTGGGCAGATGCAGCCCATCATGCCAGTATAGGCTTGCATCACTCCAGGTGGACCCCCAGTCCCCAATGAAGCCAAATCCCTGAGCTCCACACCAGTTTTTCAACCACTGATTGAATCCCATGGTGCGGAACACCCTAGCCTCTCCTACGCCATAGATGGGCAGCACCTCCGAGAAGCTTACCATGCGTGCTACTTGTCTAAGACCCCTCCCCAATTCCACAAACTCTTCCTGCACTTCTCTAATCCCTTTCTTAGCCAGGTCATTTGTCCCTAGGTGGACAGTGACATCCAGCTCCTTCCCCTGTGCAGCTGCTCTGGCTATCCTGAGGATTTGCTCCCTGTCCCTCCAAGCCATGGCGACAGGCAGGCACCTTATCTCCCTCTCCCCTTCCTCCCCCAGTTCTACCTTCCTAACAATGGATGATGATGATATAGAAATTAAAGTAGTAGCTTATGCTGACGACTTATGTTTTTCTCTAGTGGATATTCCATCTTGTGATGCTACAGAAGCTCAGACTATAGCCTATACGAGGGGAACTGGAGCTACCTTTAATTTGAATAAAAGTAAGTGTTGTTTTTTTGGTACACATAATTCTACACATTCTATAATTATGGGGATTCCTGTTTCATCACAGGTTTGTAAAATTTTTTGAATCTATTTTTTTTGTGGGATGGACACAGCAACTTATAATTGGGATAAACTTATTCAGTGTGCTAAATTGAAAGTAGCATCCTGGAACAGATAGAAGATGTCAAAAAAGAAAAGAATTTATATGGTTTGAACATTCCTCATTGGACTTTTTTTTACATTTAAGTTCAATTTATGCATTGCCGCCTTCTACAGAAACAGTACTGTTTAGTGTGTTTTTTTAAAGCAATATGGGGTAGTAGGCTGAACCCCATAAAATGGGGTATATTATTATCAGCCAGTAAACAGAGGAGGAATTAATATGATTAATCCTATTTTATTTTTCTGTATTTTCTTTACACAAATATCTCTCAATAATGGGAAAATCCAAAATATGGACTCCATGGATGTCTGATCATATTTCACATTGGCTGGACTATTGGATTAAGGAAGGGTTATTCCCAAACAAAAAACTATCAGTAGTCTACCTATATATTTTCATTCTTGCTTCAGTAAATTAAAATTTTGGAAAATCCCATATATATTGATTACACAAAATTCTAGAAAAAAGTTTATAATTTTCTTTTAGAACAGTATTTTTTGGAAAACCTTGTTTTGGTGATAGATTAGAAAATTATTTAATTCAAATTCAATCCATGCTTCCTTCTCATAGCATCCCAGACTATATGTGGGGTATAACTGCTTGTAGCCCATGGTAGGTTAAACGTTAAAGGAAACCTGAAACATAAGGGTAAAGAGGAGAGATATTGTCCAAGAAGCACGATATGTGCAATTGTATTGAAACCATGACACATATTTACTTTGAATGTCCATATATTTTACAATTTTGGTCTATTTTATGTACAAAATGGGCTAGGGCTAATTTTCCAGTTATAGATGCACAAAGTTTGTTTCTCAGAATTCTGTCTCATAGTTGGGACACATTTAATTCAGATACTATATGATTAGTTTTAGGGGGTATCAGATATCAAATTTGGCAAGTAAGGTGTATCTGGTCATTGAGATCGCTATTCATTTCTCCAGAACAATTGTTTTGGAGAATACATGAATGGTTGTTAGGATTATGGAAACAGGATACTCGTACATTGTCATCACACAATTTTGGTAAGAAATGGAAAGCTATGTCTTGGTTAGATACCGGATAGCTAATATTTGATTATTACATTATGTTGCTGTTTCTGTTTTTCTGACCATTAAGTGATGTTATTCCAATTCAAGTTATGACTAAACATAATATTTATTTCTGGGTGGTGGAGGGGTTATTGTTACTTCTTTGAGAGTAAAGTATATCGTTATCTCTGTATTAGATGATTTTTATAAGACAGAAATTGTTTTTCTTTAGGTGAACAATCACCTACGAATTTCGTTAGGTTGTAAAAATAAGAAATGATGTTGTGTATGCTTATACATTGTATTTCTCAAATTTTTGCATCGTGTAACATTTTCTTTTTGTTATATTTGTATGACTAATATAATTTTTCTGTATAAATTGTTCTAGATTGAGTGAAACATTCCTCTACTCTTTTAGTGGTGAT
Source organism: Neoceratodus forsteri (assembly GCA_016271365.2). Classification (NCBI taxonomy): domain Eukaryota; kingdom Metazoa; phylum Chordata; order Ceratodontiformes; family Ceratodontidae; genus Neoceratodus; species Neoceratodus forsteri. The sequence goes on along the minus strand of CM057452.1, from coordinate 259,985,138 downwards.
GGAATGGGATTTTTGTACAATTACGGATTATTTATGGTTGGGTTTTTATGTATGATGAAATACTTATTTCTGTTGCTGTTTTATTTTCATTATGATTTGTATGATGTAATATAATTTTGTATCTTTTTGTTTTGAGTTTTCAATAAAAAATCCTCTACTCTTTTTTTCGATAAGTACCATGGGATCTTTAATATCCGCCTGAACTACCACCAATCCAGGCAGATGGGACCTCAGTTTAATGTCTCATCTGAAAGATGGCATCCCAGAAGCACAGCACCCCCATCATGCTGCACTACAGTGTCAGTATTGGGATATTAACCCAAGTGCCAGATGTAGGAACTGAACCCACAGCCCATGGCTAGATCTCTACTCTACATTCTATTCTATAAGAGCCATAGGCATTACAATCCAGTGTTAATACAGTTGTCTCCATTTCATTCCAGGATATTTTACAGGTTGAGGGGCTCTCTTACACTTCCTCACCCATATCTATCCCATATCTCCTCTCATCATGTGGGTATCTTTCCACACCACCCATTGAGTCAATTTACGGATGAAGGACTGTGTACGGGAATTAATTAGGTGCATTGGCTCTTCCATCTCCTGTATCTCCTGTACTATCTCCATTCAGAGTTGGGTGGTGGGAGGCTCAGGATTGAGCCATTTTCTGGTAATTGCTTTATGCGCAGCTTCTGTTAGTATGTTCCATAGGTATACTTTATCTTTCCTTTCCCTTTGATCTCCCCAGGTGGCAGTCCTAGGACCATATGCTTTGGTCCAGTGTCCTCTGCTACTATCAGAATTTCTCCCATTGCCTGTCTGATTTGATTCCAGAAATGAGTCAGACATGAACATTGCCAGAATACGTGGAAGTGAGATGCCTTTGGTTCTTGGCATCCCCTCCAGCATGTTGGGGAGTGGTTTCCATCCCATTTGTTCTTCATCACCAGAGTGACAAAGAAGCGTGTTCTCACCTTCCACTCAAACTCTCTCCATCGTGGAGAATATGTGGTTTTACTTGCTTGTAGGAACATTGTTTCCCAATCTCTATCCGTCAACCTCTCCCCAATCTCATCTTCCCATCTTTTTTTTAAGAGGCTCTGAGTGGTTGGCCCCTCTCTCTCTGAGAGCTCCTTATAGGGCTGAGACATGGCCCCTAACTCTTTGATGTGTGAGAATCTCTGTCATGGTGTTCATCAGGCTGCCTGGGGCAGGACCCCGAGCCTCCTGAGCCCTTAGTGTATGTATATAAGTTCTAATTTGTAAAAATCTAAAATGGTCAGTTTGTCTCGGGTTGAAGTTTTCTTTAAATTGACCAAATGTCAGTATATTATTCCTGTCCATGAATTGTTTAAGGGTAGTTAGGCCTAGCCTCTCCCACTTTCTGAAAGTTAGATCCTGAGTCGATGGGGCAAAATCTGGATCCCATGCAAACCATCTCAATGGCCATAACTCATTACTGAGTTTATATTTGGTCCACAATCTCCCTATCGCCCACAGTGGGTTTCTCACCACCGCCAAGGATATAGTGCTGTCTTGTTGTGTCAGTTTGGGATTTGTAAACCTGGCACCCAGTGGAGTGTCCCCTGTGTTTACTATCACTATATTTTTCCAATGGGCTATATAATCCTGTGCTGACCACAGGAGGGCATTCCTTAGGTGGGCTGTGAGGTAGTAATCCTCTAGGTTTGGCAATGCCCTTCCCCCATGCTTTTTGTTAATGAGCATGGTTGCTTTTTTAATTCTGGGTCTTTTGTTTTCCCAGACAAATGTTGTGATAGTTTTCTGCCATATTTGTGGTCGATTGTGCTGTATTTGGATGGGGAGGCACTGAAAGAGATATAAATACCTAGGCAGTATATTCATTATAACTGTTTGTAGCCTGTCTGCTTTTTTGTTTATTAAGGCATATCCAAGCACTGATGTAGTCCCTTATACAAAAGTGGGAACAAAGGAAGCAGGGAACTACAGACCAGTCAGCCTCACCTCGGTAGTGGGGAAGATCATGGAAGCACTACTGAAGGAGAGATTGGTGGAACATCTGGTTGTCAATGGACTACAGGACCCAAGGCAGCATGGTTTCACCAGGGGGAGGTCATGTCAGACCAACCTCATTGAATTATTTGACTGGGTGACTAGGGAGGTGGATCAGGGGAGGGCAGTGGACATGGCCTATCTGGACTTCAGCAAGGCCTTTGACACTGTGCCACATAGAAGACTATTACACAAACTGGGGAATATGGGTGTGGGCAGGACAGTAGTGTGGTGGGTAGGTAACTGGCTGGGTGGCAGGACACAGAGGGTGGTGGTAAATGGCTGTCACTCCACAGAGGGAAGAGTGACCAGTGGGGTACCACAGGGATCAGTGCTGGGACCGGTCCTATTCAACATCTTCATCAGTGAACATTACGCAGGACCTAGAAGGCAGAATTTCACTGTTCGCTGATGACACAAAGCTCTGTAACAGAGTAGACACACCAGAGGGTGTAGACAGAATGAGAAGCGACCTGCAGAAACTTGAAGAATGGTCAGGGTTTGGCAGTTGAAATTCAATGCAAAGAAGTGCAAGATAATGCATATGGGCACAAAAACCCTGGCACAATATATCAGTTGGGGGTGAGGATATAGCATGCACCAAGCAGGAAAGGGATCTTGGGGTTGTCATCTCTTGACCTCAAAGGTAGGAAATAGTGTGACAAGGCAGCAGGTAAAAGCAAATAGGATGCTGGGATGTATAGGCAGGGCATCACCAGCAGGAAAAGGAGGTCATAATTCCGCTATACAAGACACTAGTGAGGCCCCACCTGAGTACAGTGTACAGTTCTGGAGACCATACCTATGTAAGGACATAGACAGGGTAGAGAAGGTTCAGAGGAGGGCAACAAAGATGGTGCATGGATTGCATCACAAGTCCTATGAAGACAGGTTGAAGGAACTGAACATGTACTCCCTGGAGGAGAGAAGGGAGAGGGATATGATAGAGACATACAGGTATCTTACAGGGAGGAACAGGGTGCAGGAAAACACTATTTTATGCAAAAAGATGTTCCAGGACAAGAGGGCATGGGATGAAGTTGGAGGAGGGACGATTCAGAGAAACGAAAAGAATTTCTTCACAGAGCAGGTGGTGGACAAGTGGAACACCCTGCCAGAGGAAGTGGTGGGGTCTAAACAATCACAGATTTAAGAATGCATGGGATAGACATAAAGGAATTCTGGAGGTCAGGGGTAAGGGGTAAGGGCAACAGACTTCTAGGAAAACAAACTGAACTTACAAGCTCAAATGGGCAGACTGGGTGGGCCATAGGCCCTTATCTGCTGACACTGTCTATGTATCTATGTCATAAAGGGAAGGTTAAAGCTCCCATCCTTCCATAGCCTTCCTAATTTGACTCACCAGGGGTCTGTGAATAATGTTACAATATTTTAGTAATGACGGTGCCAAGATATTTTAGTTTCAGAGAGTTCCATTTCAGAGTGACTAATTGGATAATCTCCGGAGAAGGGTTACAGTAAAATTTTAGTACTTCTGCTTTTTCTTTATTAAGGGCATATCCTGGGCACTGGCCAAACAGATCTAGGAGTCTCCACAGTTTGGAAAGAGACTCCTCTGGTCTGGACATGTAAAGTAGGACGTCGTCTGCATAAAGGGAGACCTTGTGCTCCATGTCCCCAACCTTCACCCCATGAATCCGTTGGTCCTCTCTGGTGGCTTGGGCTGGTATGGATGCTGACCACTACACAGCCGCCATTTTCATTGACCTGGCCAAGGCATTTGACACCATCTCCCACCCTCTCCTCTTGTCCAAACTTGCCAGTGCTGGGCTGTCCAGCTGAGCTTCCTGTTGGTTCCACTCGTACCTTGTAGGCAGGTCCCAATCTGTCAGAATCAGTTCTGCCACCTTGGCCCCCCCTCCCTGTTACCTCAGGAGTACTTCAAGGCTCAGTCCTTGGCCTTTCCTGTTTTCCATCTTTCTAAATGACCTGCCATCCGCCTGCCCACACACCTCCATTCACATGTATGCGGATGATACCGTGCTGTATACACCTGGCCCCTCGGCCGTAGAGGTAATGACCAGATTGTAGTCAGACTTTGCCAAGGTACAGCTCTGGCTTCACTCTAATCACCTCTCCCTCAATGCCAAGAAAACTATCTCAGTGACCTTTGGGACAAGGCAGAAACTATCGGGGCTCCTTTCACCTATCACTTTCCACACTCTAGACAGGACACCCCACGAGGCCTGTACCTCCTTCAGGTATCTCGGAGTCTGGCTTGATCAGAACTTCAACTTTTCCACGCACGTTTGCTCCATACTCAAGAAGCTGCACCCCAGGCTTGGCACTCTGTACTGCAACTGTGCCAGTATCCCAGTCTCTGCCCGAGGGCCATCATGCAAAAAATGATCCTCCCTGTCTTGACTATGGGGATGTTGTCTACAATGCTGGTCCCAAGTCCACCTTAGCCAGACTGGATCCCTCTTCCACTCCTTCTGTTGCTTTGTACTGAACAGCCCTTACTCTACCCATCATTGTACCCTCCACCAGTCTCTGAACCTTACATCCCTAGATAACTGTAAGCAGTCCCACTGTACCAGGTCTCGGCCAAGTACTGGTCCCAACAATTCCTTCCCTACTCACCTTTGCCTAAGCCAGCCTAGCACCCAGCATGCTCTCTCCAAATACTGACTCTAGGACCTTATTTGTCCCACATAGATCCTCAGCCATGGGCCAGGCAGCCTTCAGTTACCGCATGCCTGAGTTGTGGAACTCCCTCCCCGCAAACATTCACCACTTCTCTTCCTCTCCACATCTAAACTCCATGCTCCTAGCTCACTTCTCCCCTACCTGCTCTTCTGTCTAGGCCTTGTAACATACCACAATTGTGGCAGCCTTGGCTGCGCATCCTATGAACATATATTATCGCTTATCTATCCTAATATATTTAATGAAATGTATTTAAACTGTGCCTGTTTCGAGTCTGTGTCATCCGCTCTCTTATGTTATTCTTGTCTCTGTATCGGTTCCTCATGATGTTGTGTCTGTCCCCATTGTGTATTATGAATTATGTATTACTTTGTATTCTGCTTACCTTTCAACTGTTTACGTTGTACCCCACACGGATGCATCTGGAATCAAGCAGTAGCCTGCTCAGTTGCCTTCCTGGTTAAGCGCTTAAATAAATAAAGGCTCAATGTAAATGGCAAAGAGGAGCAGTGAGAGTGGATACCATTGTCGGGTGCCTCTCCCAATCCTGAACCTCTGGAAATACCCCCATTGACCCTAACATAGTCCTGTGAGGATGCATATAAAGCTTTAATGTTCTCTATGAATGTCTGAGGAAAATCCAGTCTTTCTAAAACTGCAGATAGGAAGCTCCAAGTAAACCGGTCGAATGCCTTTTCAGCATCAAGGCTCATTATGCATGAGGGGGTGTGTTGTCTATTGATTAGGTCTATTATATTAATAGTTCATCTAACCCCTTTAGGGGCTTGTCTGCCCTCTATGAAACCTGTTTGATCCAAGTGTATTAAGCCTGGTAGTATGGGGTTTAGATGGGCTGCTATTATGGCTGTGAGGATCTTATAATCTACATTTAATAATGAGATAGGCCTATATGAGCTACATTCTTTAGGGTCCTTCCCCTCTTTGTGTATAACCGTGATTGTAGTGTAATTCTACGATGGGGGGACTGCCTCTCCTTCTTGCAAGGCCAGGTTAAAGATATTCTGTAGTAGGGGCATTGTTTCTGCTCTGAATGCTTTATAGAATTTGCTACTGAAGCCATCCGGGCATTTTCCCACCTTCAAGTTCTTTATGGTAGACTCTGTTTCTGTCCCTGAGACCAGTGTCATCAGAGTTTGTTGTTGCTCTTGAGTAAGTTTAGGGAGCTTTAGTTGCCTGAGGAAGTGATTGGCTTCCTCTAAGTATGTTGCTTTCTGCGGGTGATATAGTGCCTTATAATAGGTGACAAAGGATTCTGCTATCATTTCCCATTTATGGGATATGTTTCTCAGGGTAGGGTGTCTGATAACTGTGACATTATCTCGGGCTGTCCTTTGTTTAAGTCTATAGGCCAGTAACTTGGTTGCCCTGGACCCCCCTCATAGAAAGATTGTTTTAGATATTGGAGGGCCTTCTCTGTTTCAGTTTTGCTAATGTTTTGTATTTTATTTTTAATGTTCTTTACCTCTGTTTCTCTTTCCTTATTCCATGTCTATTTTTGTAATCCTTCTGTCATTCTAAGCTGATCATGTAGGGTATCCAGCTGTTTCCTTCTTTCTCTCTTATTATGTGTGGCTGTAGATATTATTTTCTGCCGTACCATCGTCTTTATTGTGTCCCATAATATCTGTGCGGTTATCCCTGGCTTATCATTTATTTCAATTGTTTGTTTTATAACATTCTTAATTTCTTCCTGAACTTCTTTGTCCCTGAGCAGCCTAGTGTTTAGTCTCCACTCTGTTGGCTTCCTTGGGAGCTTCAATTCAACCTCCACCATCACTGACTGATGATCCAACACTGTGGTTATGCCCAGTTGCATTGAACTAAACAGGGATAGATCCCTGCTATAGGTAAAAAACATATCCAGTCTTGAATACATTTTTGTCTAGCAGAATAGTACGTGTAATCTCTTGCTGATGGATATTTAGCCCTCCATATATCTGTCATTCCCATATCCCTCAGGGCCTAGCAGATCTCTTGGCCATTCTGCCCTCTGCTGTGGGTATACCGATGTGAGTCAAGCTTTCTGTTCAAAATTACATTCCAGTCACCCCAGCAATGACAACGCCCGGCTTTCTCAGCTATAGTCTTAAGTAGATCTACGTAAAGTCAATAGGGAGCCGGAAGGGCATAAACATTGATCAGAGTGACTTGATCATCCTGTATCCTCCCAGAACCAAAACATATTGAGCTCCAGGATCACTACCACCTCAGTTTCCTCAAAGGGTATGGAGGCCGATAGTAAAATTGCTACCCCCCTCTTTCTGCCTTTATCCAAGGAGGCATGATAAAATGTAGGGTACCCTTTAGTTTTTAATTGTAAGACCTCCTTGGGGTTCAAGTGGGTCTCTTGGATAAAATTAGTATCACATCTCTGGTCCCTAACAAATTTCTGTAACTGCTTCCTCTTAATTGGATGGTTAATCCCATTAATGTTGTAATATAGTATTTTAGTATTAACTTGAGCCATAGTGGTTTCTATAGTTGCTTCCTTTTAATCTAGCCAGCTTCTCTTAGCCAAAATAATCTGTCCCTCCAACAGAGATCTAGCTCCTTGTTTGTAAGTATCCTCAAATGAATCCTGTGCTTCCAGTTCTGATACATCACTGTTGCCTTATACATAAACTTAAGTGTAAACTGATTAACACTGATAACTACTTCCCAACTTTCCCCAGCAGATGGGGATATAACCATATTCAAACTCTAACCTTTTCCCAAGTTCTTGAAAAAAACAACAGCATAAGCATACTGTAGAACTTAGGTGGCGTAAAGTTGGGGTCCTAGTTCCCGCCAGTCTCCTCTAAGACTCGAGAGCTATTTCAGATCCCAGCTGAAAGGGGCATTTAAACCTTTCCTCAGGGTGCGCCAATGTAAAGATTAATACATTTAGGATTCCCTGTTTATAACCCCAGTTAGACCAACTATTTACATCAATACTTCCTAGAAACATAGACTTTGACAGCAGTTAAGGACCACTTGGCCCACCCAGTCTGCCCATTTCCCTACCTACTGGATAAGCTGCAGATTCTAGTTAACCAACAGCCTACTTCCTGCCATCCCCACTACAATTGCCTTGTGTCTGTCCCATGCATGTTTGAATTCCCCCACTGTTTATCCCCAACAATCTCCCCAGGAAGGCAGTTCCACGCATCCACCACTCTCTCCATGAAAAAAGATTTCCTCACATTACCCCGAGCCGTCCCCCCTCTATCTTTAAATTGTGTCACCTTGTTCTTACACATCTCTTTTTCTGAAAGATACTACCCTCCTGGACTTTGTTGATTCCTTTGAGGTACTTGAATGTTTCTATCATGTCCCCCCGTCCCTCCTTTCATCAAGGGTATACATATTAAGCTCTCAGTCTCTCTTCATATGATTCGATGCAGACCCTGCACCATTTAGTTGCCCTCCTCTGGACTGCTTCCATCCTGTCTATGTCCTTGCATAGATGAGGGTCTCAAAACTGCACACAGTACTCCAGATGGGGTCTCACCAACTGTCTGTACAGAGGGATAACCACTTCCCTTTTTCTACTTGTGATGCCTTCTATGCATCCCAGTATCCTCCTGGCTCTCCTTACTGACTTCTCACATTGCTTACCCACCTTTAGATCATCTGATATGACTACCCCAAGTCCCATTCCATTTTTGTTGTTGTTAGTACCTCCCCTGCTATTGTGTACTCTTCTCCTGGGTTTTGTTTCCCAGGTGCATTACTTTGCACTTCTTTGCATTGAATCTAAGTTGCCATATGTCTGACCATTCCTCCAACCTTGCAAGTCCTTCTCATCCTTTCTACACCCCTTGTGTATCAACTCTGTTACAGATCTTTGTATCACCTGCAAAAGGCATACCTTTCCTCAGACCCCCCATTCTTGAATGTGTTCCACTCACTATTACCTTCTGTGTCCTGTTGTGCAGCCAGTTTGCAACAGACTACCACCCTGGGACCCCTCCCAGGCTGGCTAACTGATTATTAATCTTTTGTATGGGACTGTGTCAAATGCCTTGCTAAAGTCTAGGTAGGCCCTATCCACAGCCCCTCCCTGGTCTATTACTTTGGTCACCCAGTCAAAGAAATCTATTAGGATCGTCTGACATGACCTTCCTGCTGTAAATCCATGCTGCTTTGGGTCCTGTGCCCCCTTACCTCTAGGTATTCAACAATTCTTTCTTTCAAGTGATTCCATCATTTTACCTACCACTGAGGTCAAACTTACGGGTCTATAGTTTCCTGCTTGCCTTGCTCCCACTTTTGTGAAGGGGAATCACATCCGCCCTCCTCCAGTCCTCAGGTACCACCCCATCCTCCCATGATTTGTTAAAAAGTGTGGTCAGTGGTGTCACTAGGTCATCCCTTAGTTCTTTTAGGATTCTGGGGTGAATCCCATCAGGCCCCATTGCTTTGTCCACCTTGAGTTTTAGGAGTTCTTTCAGGACTCTTTCTTCTGTAAATGGACTGGTGTCAACCCTGCCTACCCAGAGTGCTTCTATTGTCTGGTTTAGGTAACTCCTCCTCATCTTCTTTTGTGAATACTGAGCAAAAGTATTCATTCAGTATCTCTGCCTTTTCACTGTCTCCCTCTGCCCACCTCCCCTCTCCCTTATTAATCTTCACTATTCCTCCCTTAACCTTTTTATGCTCCCTAATATACCTATAAAAGGTTTTATCCCCTTCTTAACTGAATGGCTAGTTTTTCCTCAGTTTGGGCTTTTGCTATTCTGACTGCCTTCCCACTTCTTCTGCTTTAATTTATACAGTTCCCTGTCATGCTCCTTCTGTGATGCCTTATACTTTTGAATGCAGCCTTTTCTCCTTAACCCTCCCGCCACTCTTTGAGAACCATAGTGTTTTTTACTCTGCTTTGTTTTCTTTATCTGTTTCACACAAAGGCTTGTTGCCTCTATGATGGCAGTTTTGATTTTTCTCCATTGTTCTTCCACCCCTCCTTTTTGGCCATTTGCTAGTGTATTCCTCAGGTATTCACCCATTTTGCCAAAGTCAGCCCTTCTAAAGTCCAGCATGCTTGTTTTTGTATGGCTTGTCTCCATGGTTGTGCTTATTGTGAAGCACACTGTGCAGTGGTCGCTTGTTCCCAGAATGTCTACTGACTTCTAAATTTGTGATCCTCTCTCTCCATTTGAGAGTACCAGGTCTAGTATTGCTTCCTCTGGTGGGTTCCAACACTAGCTGTCTAAGGCCTGTCCCTGCAGGGCATCAAGAATGACCCTGCTCTTGGATGTGGCTGCAGTACATGTCATCCAGTTAACATCTGGCATATTCAGGTCCCCCATCAACTGTACCTCCCCTTTTTCAGACATTTTGAGAATGTCCTCTATCATTTTCTTGTCCATTTCCTCCCCTTGAGATGGGGTCTGTATACAACCCCTATGCAGATTGTGATGCCATTCCCTGTCTCCAAGGTGACCCAGAGTGCCTCTTGTCCTCCCCCTTTACTTTTTAGTTCTGTAGCTTTGATCCCTTCCCTTATGTATAGAGCTACTCCACCTCCTCTTTTTCCCTCCCTGTCCCTTCTATAGACTGTGTACCCTGGTATGTTGACATCCCAGTCATGGTTCTCCGTGTACCATGTTTCTGTGACTGCCACAATATCCAAGTGTTCAACTTCCATCAAGGCTACTAGCTTAGGAAGCTTGTTTCCCAGACTACGGGCATTGGTACTCATTGCCCTCCATTTAATGTTGGCTTTATCCTTTTTTCCCCCATGCCTGCTCTTTTTCCCTTGTCTATTTTTCCATTTACCCCTGTCCTGTCCTCTGTTGAGCACTGTACCTCAGTGTTTACCTTACTACCTGTCATGTTTTGTGGGGGGAGGCTTGAAATTTCCTGCCTCTTATTAGCACCTCCCCATGGCTGGTTTAAAAAGCTTGCCAAGAGCATTTAAACCTGTCACTTAGGAACTTGGTTCCCTTCATGGACAGATGCAGACCATCGTGCCAGTATAAACCTTCATCTCTCCAGGTGTACCCCCAGTCCCCAATGAAGCCAAAGCCCTGTGCTCTTAGGTCAGCCCTTCTTAGTATCAGTGGGCTGGCCTGTGCCATACTAATGACACTGGGCCTGCAATGGAGATATCGGGCTTATTCAATCAGAGGGAGGTCTTTAGGGTAGTACCCTCTTCCCCTGAGCATGGCTAACATCAGCAGCATGGCTAAAACTTGTTGACGCATAGACATCATGTTAGAAATATATCTCCTCCCGCCCCCTCTGTTATTTCAACTAAAGGGATCTAACCCCTCCATCCCCTGCATAGAGTAGGGCATCCATCTATGCTGTTATATGATTTGACCCCCTAGCAGGTGTGACTGTATGTATCGAATCTGTCCCCTTCACCCACATTTCTCATTCTCTCCCTTCCCCTCATTATTATTCCTTTTATGCCTTTGTGTATTTGCTGATCTTACACCAAACCTGACGCCAGTTCTGTTCAGGAGTTATAGCACCCTTCCATCTGTGTTGGCGTAGGCATTTGTCTTCCCTCTGTCTCCCAGAACAAAATCCATTACTTTTTTAATTATGGCATGGTGCAAGGCAAAATCAGTTTTAGTACAGATTTTCTACCCCCCCCCCAATTCGACCCATAAATCACATCCAGTTAACAATGTGATCAACTTATTATATTTTCCAAAAATATTCCTGTTCCCTTCAAAGTCTCGAGGCAGTCCATGTTAGATCCTCTGATTCTGCTAAAAGATTTGGTTAGACAGTCCCTCAGAAATCCATGGGTTGGATTGGGACAGTCTGTCCAAGGTGGGCATCTTCCCACCACCCCCCCACGAGTGCTGGCAGCCAGTTCTCACTATCGAGATGGCCTCAATATCATAGATCTTTACCTTTAATCTGGCCTACACCGATTACATAGAGGGATTAAAGAAGAGGTCACCATATCCCAGAAACTGTCTTACTTGGTGATTCATTGTCCCGAGCCCCTCGTGTCGCATTCCATCTCTTCTCAGGAGTCTGCCATGTCCTGACTGTCCATCGATGTAATCCCATCAATAAGAACCAAGGATCTGTATTTCTTCAGGGTAGTGCAGATGTCCGCTCTCAGTGTGGTGGCTTGTGCTGGTCAGGTGTGCTGTTGCTTCGGAGCTCCTTTTCATGCCAGTGCCCAGGCCTACTGCAGTAACTCATTCTCAAGGTGCTCCTTGACTAAGTGTGGGACTGTGATGCAGATGCCCTCCAGAAATCGTGCCGCTGCAACCAGGTCTTCATAGATTTTGGGGCCCTGGCCCATTTCAACCTTTAAACGAACTGGGTAGAGAATTTGGGCTTTAACATTTTTAGCTCTCAACTGTTTCAGTATAGGCCACATGGCACATCTGCTCTCCTGCACCGTAGTAGTGTAATCATTGTCGATGATAATGCGATGACCCTCAAAAGAAATTGCTTGCATTCTCCAGGCTCTCCGGAGGATGTCCTCCTTCATATTACAGGATGTCATTTTGACGATAATTGACCTGGGGCGGGTACCCGGATTATTGGGTCACTGCACTAGTGAGCGATGGGCCCTATCCATAGAAACATCGAAGTCTGGTGGAAGTTTTAGCGACTCTCTTAGGACTTTCTGTAAGTAGGAGATCATGTTCTGGGTTCCCGATTCCGCGCCCTCCGGCACACCATACACCCTTATATTCTGGCGCCTGCTCCTGCCCTCTAGGTCATCCAGCTTGCTCGTTGCCTCTCTTTCTCTTGTGAGAAGGAACAGCAGGAGCCTGTTATGCCTATCAGCTTGGTCTGTGACACTTGTTAAACCCAACTCTAGCTGATTGGCTCTATGCTCAATTTTGTTTATGTCCACTTTCAACTCTGTTAATGTGTTATCTATTTTTGACACAGTCTTAGCAGTTTGAAGTATCGATGCCACCAATTGCATTCATTCCTCCTCCAACGTGGTCAGGAGTACCATTCGGGACTCGTCTTCCCTGGAGTTGGGCATTATGGCTGATTTTTCCAGTTGAAGCATTTGCTGCAGCTTTTGTGCTGGAGTGTGAGCATTCCTGGTAAGTAGAGCCTTCGATCTCGTGGATTTTGCAGGTGATTGCATATTAGATTACCAGTGGATGCCTTTAAATTGGACTTGGGGCTCGGCAGAGAAAAGAGTTAAGCCGCCATCTCGCTGCTGACGTCACCGGAAAGACCATCTAGGAATGTTCTAAGCTCATACATGTCTCCTTCCTATACCATAATGATGTTATCTATAAAACACTTCCATACCTTTATCCTGGACAGGTACAGATTATGTTCACTGCAAATATACTCTTCTTCCCATTAGCCTAAATATAAGTTTGCACAGTTGGGGGCAAATGTTGCCCCCATGGCTGTGCCCTTCTCCTGATGGTAATGCTGGCCTTTAAATGAGAAGAAGTTACCTTCTAGTACCATTTACGACATCTCCATCAAAAGCTCAGTTTCTGGTCGGGCCCCTTCCCCTCTTTTGTTCAGGTCCATCCTCCAGTTAATTGATCTGTGTCTTATTGAACTATATAAAATATCTAGTTGCAATGAGGCATGGTCCGATATAATGAGAGGTTTGATAGATGCGGCTGTTACCCTGGTGGTAATTTGGGGGGAGGTAAGCCACATATCTTCATATGTCTTCTGGTGCAGACCCTGCACCATTTGAATTGCCCTCCTCTGGACAAGATGGAAGCTGTCCAGAGGAGAACCTTAAAATGAGTGCAAGGTCTCCTAGCTGCATATGAAGAGAGACTAAAGGAGCTTAAAGGAAAACTACACCCAAAACCTGAAAAAATATATGTTGTGCAGAGTGTTTTAATTTGTATGTGAAGTTCTAGTGTTTCCTTCCCTCTGACTGGTATTAGGAGTTTTTCCCAAATTAGCCTGCTAGCTTTATGCTAGTTTTACGACCCCTGGGGATCTCCATACCTGATGGTGTAATTGTATTTCTGGTTCCCACAGTGCATTTTGTCTCATGTGACTGTGATGTAAGAGACCCAACATTCAGCACATGCATGCCAAACAAACTAAATATCTTGGAAGCTTTACAAGCTGCACAAAAATTACCAGCAGCAAAGTTTTTCAGGACAGTAAAACCTTTAGAATGAGGGTGGTCACCAAGCTGAATTCTACAGATTTTAAAATATAGCCATCTCTGTTGATGTGAACTGATTGTAATGCAATGCTTTCTGTTGGATTTATGGGCTCTGCTACATCACCATTACATGAAACAAGGTGCACTGTAGGACAAAGAAATGCAATAAAACTATTTGATATGGTGATCTCCAGGGGTCGTAAAACTACCCTAAAGCTAGCAGGCTAATTTAGGAAAAACTCCTAATACCAGTCAGAGGGAAGGAAACACTAGAACTTCACATACAAATTAAAACACACTGCACAACATATATTTTTTCAAGTTTTGGGTGTAGTTTTCCTTTAATATGTATAGCCTCAAGGAAAGGACGGAGGGGGGGACATGATAGAAACTTTCAAGTACCTCAAGGGAATCAACAAAGTCCAAGAGGGTAGCATCTTTCAAAAAAAGAGGTGTGCAAGAACAAGGGGGCACAATTTGAAGATAGAGGGGGTGCGGCTCAGAGGTAATGTAAGGAAGTATTTTTTCACAGAGAGGGTTATGGATGCATGGAACAACCTTCCAGAGGAGGTTGTGGAGTCAAAAACAGTGGTTGAATTCAAGCATAAATGGGACAGTCATAAGGCAATTCTAGGGGTGGGGTAAAGAAGTAGGCAGCTGGTTAACTAGGATCTACATCTTATCCATTAGGTAGGGACATCGGCAGACTGGGTGGGCCAAGCAATCCTTATCTGCCGTCAAATTCTATGTTTCTATGTTACTATACATACCATGTCTACTTGAATGGCACGTATAGTTTCTAACTCTTGGATTCTGTACTCTCCATACATCAGTAAGTGCCATATCTGTCATCCATCGTTTCACTGCTCTTACAGCCCGAGGATGAGGTTCTGGAGTGTCTCTACTCCTATCTATGTCTGCCTCCAACACCAAACTGAAATCCCCCCAACAGCACTGGAGCATCACTGCAATTGAATCTGCAGCTTGGGCTGCCAAGCTGTGAAAGAATTGAGGGGTATCTGTAATGGGACTGGAGCATACAGATTCCCTATCATAAGTGGGCCCTGAGGTGTTTGAAATAGCGCTAGCACCCATTAGCCCTCATCATCATGTTTGGATTTCACTAACGTCTATGCTAGTGATTTATGGATAAGGATCGATATCCCCTTTTCTTTGAATGGGAGGAGCTGTGAACTTCTAGACCCACCCATTCTCGAACCAGTTTGGTAGCTTCAATATGAGTTAGTTTTGTCTCCTGCTGTAAAGCGACTTAGGTGCATAGCTTTTTGAGATGGGTCAGAACCTGATTACGCTTTATGGGTGAGTTCAAACCCCTACATTCCAGCTATGGAACTTTAACTCTGTCATTTTGTTTCCTAAGGTATTTGTATGGATTGATGAGAAGTAATGTAGAAGCATAGCATGTTCTGACCCTAGCAAAAAATCCCCCCCCCCAGAACTGCCCCTAAAGAGTGAGTTTGGTTCTTGGTTTGTACCTCTGTGCTTATAGCTCTATAGTCACCTTTGAACAACTGCATTACAGTTCTTTCTTTTATAATTACACAACATATATCACAACACAATAGATGTCGTAAACAGTACACTTGTATTGCAAAAGCTTTCCCTGGACTATATTCGGATTTTTTATACTATTTCTTTGCCACATTTGAGTCCTCATAGAGACAAGGCCAAGTGAAATCCTTCATCCAGTGCCTTCTCCAAGTTCCCAGAGGGCCATTATATTTAACTTGTTGAATTGTCACGGGGTGTGAAGAGATGCTTAGTGGGCAATGGTATCTGTATTTCATCACCTGTACCACCTGTTTCCTTGCTTTCTACTTTCCTAAAGAGGAAACCTTATTAGCAGAAGCTCGGCTCTCTAACCCCCGTCCAACAAAGGTGTGCTTGAAGTCCATCTGTACTTGGGGGGACAAAGCAGCAACCTCCATTGATAGCCGTCTTTAAGGAGCACCTAATGTGAGTGTGGTGGTGTCAATGCCAGTAATTAACTGGGTTTAACAGAGTACCTCCACTAGGTCATTTCTGCTCTCCCGGGTTCTGATCCCATTTTTGACAGAGTGCCTGTGGTATTTCCATCTTCATGGCATGCACATTACTGGCTTTATTATTTGAATATATACGTCCTTAGAGATGTGGTTGTTGTTGATATTGTGGAATTGTAGTGGTTGCCATCAAGTACACTGAGCCAGTTCTGACCCATCTTAGAATACCCTGGTAAGGAAAGTGGGCTAAAGATCCATTTTACGATACTTGTCTCCTGCTATTGCAGTTTTCCAGAATGGGGTCTGTTCTTTCAGATTTTGTTGCTTCTTATTCTATCTCTCTCTCTCTCTCTCTTTTGTACTATCTGTTGTCACTCTGCTGGCTTCATTATTAGTACTGTGCTTTGACAATAGTATTGCTCAACTTACTGTATTGTATGTGGACTTCAGTAGGGCATTCATCTCTGTTCCACATACAGTAGGAGGATGATAAATACATTGGAACACACAGCAGTGGGGCACACAATAGTTAGATTAGTAACTTGCTCCAAGGGAGAATCCAGAGGGTGTTGGTTAATAACACTCTGTCAGAGGAAGGTGGGGGTGACCGGTGGAGTCCCCCAGGGATCAGTGCTGGGGCCAATTCTATTTAACATATTCATCAGTGACATTGTGGAGGGTTTACAAGAAAAGTTATGCCTGTTTGCAGATGACACCAAGCTCTGCAACAGAGCACACACGCAAGAAGGGGTCACAAACATGGTCTCTGACCTAGTAAAAACCAAAGGAATGGTCAGAACAGTGGCAGTTGAAACTGAACACCAAGAAGTGTAAAAATATGCACCTGTGGAGAAAGAACCTAGGCTGGAAATACACCCTAGGAGGGGAGCAGCTGACTGGAACCAAGGTAGAGAGGGTTCTAGGAGTATTTGTATCTGATGATTTAAGAACAATCAGGTGAAGCAAAAAGGTGGCACAAAAAGCTAGTAGCATTCTGGGATGCATAGATGGGGTACCACAAGTAGGAAAAGCGAGGTGGTAATCCAGCTGTACAGGTCCTTGGTGAGGCCTCACCTGGAGTACTGCATATTGTTCTGGAGATCGCACCTCGAGAAGAACAAGGAATGCCTGGAAGCCATGCAGAGGAGAGCTATGAAGATGACACACAGACTGCACAAAGAACCTTGTGCATCATGAGTAAACCATCTCAGGATGTACTCACTGGAAAGGACAAGGGACAGAGGGGCTGTAATAGAGATATTTAAATACCTGAAATGAATCAACTTGGTTCAAATACAGGATCTCTTCAGAGAAAACCTGACTACATGAATGAGGGGGCACAGCATAACCTGAAGGGAGGTAGTTTCAGAACAAACAGCAGGACATTTTTCTTCACAGAAAGGGTGATAGAGCCCTGGAACAGTCTGCCCCCAGA
This sequence comes from Neoceratodus forsteri, assembly GCA_016271365.2. Lineage (NCBI taxonomy): Eukaryota > Metazoa > Chordata > Ceratodontiformes > Ceratodontidae > Neoceratodus > Neoceratodus forsteri. The sequence goes on along the minus strand of CM057452.1, from coordinate 259,967,902 downwards.
GGTCATGGCAGCAAAAACAAGGAGTTCAAGCAAGCATGAGATAGGCACTGTGGGAACCTAAGACAGTAAAGAGACTAGGAGGTGGGTAGTTTACTTTCTTATGTTCTTATATAACATCACCGCCCCTCGCCTCTTTATGTGATCCTGCCTGGCTAATGAGTAACCCAGGATAGCCACAGCAGAATCCTGGACCATAGTGCAGAGCCAAGATTCGGAGATGACAAGTACAATAGGCTGGAGATTGAATATGATAGGTTGCAGCCAATCAGTTTTTGGAAGGAAGCCGCAGATGTTTAAATGGGCCCCTCTCAGTCCTTTGGGAAGCTGAAGAGGTGGAGTGGGGATGGAACAATAATTTAGTTCCATTTCTCTTGCTACTAAAAGCAGCAAGAAAACAAGGAGTTTAATGAAACCAATATGCTAATTGGAAAAGGAGGAGGGGGAAGAGAAAGGGGAAGGATAAGGACAAAAAAGGTACAGAAAGCACCAAACAGCTTCAAGAGAAACTAAAGAGCAGTTAGGAGATAACACCCAGGATGTCAGGAGGAGTGGGAAAGGGAGAGAAGAGAGAAGGAGGGGAGTGACGGGGAAAGGGGGAGGTTGACAGAGAGAGCAAGGGAAGGAGCAGCAGATGGTGGAAATGAGAAGACAGAAAAGAGGAAGGGGAGAAAAGCAAGTGAAGTAACATGACAGCATAGTGGAAATATAAGGGCTGAAAACTGAGACACTTAAGTATAAAGTAAAAGGAAGGCACAATAGGTATGGCTATGGGGAGGGCTAATCTAGAGAGGGGGAGGTAATGGAATGGGCCTTATCCAGATTATGAAACTATAGTGGAAGCCTGAATGAATAGTGAGATTACAGGCTTACAGGCCTGACCCAGATAGGGAGATTAACGGGGATTTAGGCCTTAACTAGAAATGCTAGTGGAATGTAGGCCTGAATCAAATTAGGAAGGTAAGAAGAATGTTAGCCAGATTCAGATGGGGAGGCAACAGGGAAGTAATCTTATCCAGATTAGGGCTGGGCAGACTGTTCCGTGGGCAATATGGACCCCCGGATTGAACCTGCAATCCACAGACCCGGTTAAATACAGACTTCACCTCAAAAGTCCGGGTCCATGAAAGTGCCATTTGTGCCATTTTGTGTATTGTTGCCATAGGGATGTTGTCAGAATGCTTACTCCATGTATATGCGGCCAGCGGCATCCAATCAGACAACAGCCGGTCACGTGATGCACTCATGGTATATAACCGTGCTGAGTGCTCAAAGGTACCCAGATGAGAGGAGGACAGTCGAAGGAGCATCTCACTCACTCACTGCTGCAGAGAGCCACCAGAAGAAGTTGCCAAAATGAAAAAAAAAACACACAAATATAAAAAAATATATACATTTTTGGAGGGGAGGAAAGAGAAACTGGGAGAGAGAAAGGAGAACTACTGGGATGGAGGGGAGAAACTAATCATCGGGGGAGGGTGATGGGTTGGGACTAGTAGAAGGAGGAATCCAGAGGGACTGGGGAGGTAGTGGTGGCCTGGGTGGCTGCCGGGGTGGGGGGCCAAAAGGCAGGCAGTGTGACTGTGATACATGAGCAAGGGCATGCTGGCAAAATCTTTCACTTGTGCCATTGCAGAAGATCCAGAGGAGTGAGGGAGAGAGTGCTGGAGGCCCAAGAGAAATTTCACAGTTAAAGAAAATCCCAAATGAAAGTTTTTTTCTTTTCTTGGCCTCAGACAGTGTAGCTGTGTATACATGAGCAAGGGCAGGCTGGCAAAAGCTTTGACTTGTGCCATTCCAGATCCAGAGGCGAGAGGGAGAGACTACTGGGGGCCCAAGAGAGTTTTTTTTTTATTTAAGACTATTAAAGTTTTCACCACAACAAATCATGGGAGGATGGTATGTGCACGGAGGACTGGAGGAAGAAGCGGATATGATGCCCCTTCACAAAGTGGGAGCAAGACAGAGGCAGAAAACTACAGACCTGTCAGTTTGGCCTCTGTGGTAGGGAAAGTGATGGAATCACTTCTGAAGGAAATAATTATTCACGTACCTAGAGGCCAGTGGGGCTGGGACCCTAAGGCAGCATGGGTTCACAGCGGAAGGTCATGTCAGACAAATCTAATTGATTTTTTGACTGGGTGACCAAAGTAGTAGACCAGGGAGGGGCTGTGGACATGGCCTACCTAGACTTTAGCAAGGCATTTGACACAGTCCAACACAAAAGATTAATAGTCCAATTAACCAGCCTGGGAGTGGGTCCCAGGGTGGTAGCCTGGGTAAAACATTGGCTGGACAACAGGACACAGAAGTTAATTGTAAATGGAGTCCACTCTGAAGAAAGAGGGGTTACTAGTGGGGTACCGCAGGATTCAGTACTGGGTCCAGTCCTTTTTAATGTCTTTATAAGTGACATTGCAGAGGGACTGGAAGGAAAAGTATGCCTCTTTGCAGATGACACAAAGATCTGCAATAGGGTTGATACACAAGGAGGCATGAAAAGGATGAGAAGGAACTTGGCAAAGTTGGAGGAATGGTCAGAAGTATGGCAGCTTGGATTCAATGCAAAGAAGTGCAAAATAATGCACCTGAGAAAACAAAACCCAGTGGAAGATTACACAATGGGGGTGAGGTAGTAACAACAACAAATATAGAAAGGGACCTGGGGGTAATCATATCAGATGAACTTAAGGTATTCAAGCAATGTGACAAGGCAGTAGGGAGGGCTGGGGGGATACTGGGATGTATAGGAAGAGGCATCACCAGTAGAAAACAGGAAGTTGTTATCCTCTGTACAGACAATTGGTGAGACCCCATCTGGAGTACTGTGTCCAGTTCTGGAGACCTTATCTCCCATGAGGACATCGACAGGATGGAGCAGTCCAGTGGAGGGCAACTAAAATGGTGCAGGGTCTGCAAGAGAAGCCATATGAGGAGAGACTAAAGGAGCTTAATATGTATACCCTTGGGGAAAGGAGGAGAAGGGGACATGATAGAAACGTTTAAGTACCTCAGTGGAATCAACAAAGTCCAAGAGGGTAGCATCTTTCAGAAAAAGTTATGCCAGAACAAGGGGACACAATTTGAAGATAGAGGGGACGGCTCAGAGGCAATGGAAAGTATTTTTCACAGAGTGGGTGGTGAACATGGAACAGCTTTCCTGAGGAGGTTGTGGGGTCTAAAACTGTGAGAGAATTCAAGAGCATGGGACAGAGATAAGGCAATTTTTGTGGGGGTAGGAATAAATAGGCTGTTGGTTAAATAGGATCTGCAGCTTATCCTATAGGTAGGAAATGGGCAGACTAGGTGGGCCAAGCTGTCCTTATCTGCCGTCAAAGTCTATGTTTCTATATTCAGCACAAAACCACTACCACTCACAAATCTGAATATATACACATACTGTATAATGAATGACATGTACTTCCATCCATGTACCCTCCCGCCTCCCTCTTCTACCACCTGCCTCCCTCTGTCACCTCCCCACCCTCCCTCCCTCCCTGCACAGCATTATTACCCTAGAATGCTTGAACAATGATGATATGCATTGCCTCAAACAGGCTAAAGTGAATACAGAGTATGTAAGGGGCCCCACACTTTTTCGAATCTTAACAATCGGTTGTTGAGGCTGGCAGTCATTCTTTCTGTCCTAAGGTTGGCAAGGAATTCTTGTTTCCACTCATTATAGGTGATGACATCTCCATCTTTCCAATGCTTTAATACCAGTTTTTTAACGGACATAGAGATGAGTGCTATATGGTATTTTCGATTAGTAACATTCACTTTTGAGAAGTCACCTAATATGCAAATAGGAGCTATGAACAAGTTATCCAACCCCAGTAGTGGGTCTGCCTTCTGTTGAATAAAGGTCCAAAGTGGGGCTATCTTAGGGCAGTTCCAGAAGATATGGGGAAGGTGCCTTCTGCTTGTCGACAGCGTGTACACTGAGAAGATAAGGAGTTGTTGATCCTCGCCAACTTCACTGGAGTATAATAAAGATTATGTAGGATGTGAAATTGCATTAGCCAGAGCCTATCCTGAGTCACAGACTTATGACAACCTTTCCACAGTGCAGTCCAGTCAATGGATATCTCCGGAAACTGAGCCAACCAGTAGTTAGTAGGACCCTCAGACTGGGGATAGGCCCACTCGAAGAGAAATCTGAAAATCTTGGATACTGCATGCGGAAGGGCAGCTACCATGGATAGCTCTGGGAAGAACTGATATTTAGGTAGTTGAGCGATTTCAGAGCTGAAAAACTGTACCAAAAGGTGTCTTAGTTGGCAAATTTTGAAGATTGAAGTACAACTAATTTTCAGCCTACGTATAATCTCCAGAGACCTATCATCATTTAGGAAATGAGAGCTAGAGGGGGGATGCAATTGGGGCAGCCAAGCTTGAAGAATAGTTTGTCCATCTAGTTTAAAGTTGGGGTTGCCCATAATAGGCTGGTCGATATCCTTAACATTATTGTATTTCAAAAAAGAGCAAAATTGAGAGTGGACTCTCACAGAGATACCTATTGGAGAGTTACATAGAGAGCGAGGAAGGAATTTGTATTGGGTATGGAGACGGGTGAATGGTGAGAGACCCTGTGCATGTATTTGCTCTTGCTTATGCATAACAAGGGAAGGGAATAAAGCTGTGTGTCTTGAGGTGAGTCTAAGGCCTCCCAACATAGGTATTTACTGGCATGACTGGCCCAGTGATATATCCTTAACTGGGATAATCTCAGTCCTCCCCAGCTTTTAGGGGCAGCTAATTTATGGTATGCTAAGTGTGGATGTTTACCCACCTAGATGAAGTCAGTTACATAGCTGTGTACCTTCCTAAACCAATAGAGGGGTAACCAGAGATTTAGAAGATTAAGGGCATAGAAAAGTCTGGGAAAAACGTTCATCTTTACCAGATTAATTCTACCCCACAAGGTGAGAGGGAGAAGGGGCCATCGTTTCATATCCTGCAAGATGATTTGAAGGGTATGATCAAGGTGTGATTTCCTGAGACCAGCTTCACTCCTGGAAAGGTCAATCCCCAGGTATCTGATGAACTTGGGGGTCCATGTAAGGTCCAGGGCTTTTATTGCAGGGCTTTGGGCTTTGTGATTGAGAGGAAATACAACTGTTTATCAAGATTCAGTTTATATTTGGAGAGGATACTGAATTCTTCAATGATATTAAGCATAGGAGGGAGAGATGTAGTCAGGTTTGAAATTTGAAGCAACAAATCGTCTGCATAAGAGGATACTTTGATCTCTTGCTGTCTGATAATAATACCTTGTATTAACGGGCAAGCTGTGAGTCTTAAAATTAGGAGTTCCAGGTATAAATTAAAAAGTAGAGGGGAAAGGGGACACCCTTGTCTAGTGCCCAACTGGAGGTTGAGGAAACTCACCATTACAATAAATACGGGCCATAGGGGAGTTGTAAAAAGCCCGCAACCATTGTTGAAATTATGGGGGGAAGCCAAAAGTGGTGAGAGTACTAAACAGGTATTGCCAGTTAACTCTGTCAAAGGCTTTCTCCACATCCAGGGAGATCAATGCTGTAGGAAAGGACGCATCCCTGGATATAGAGAAGATGTGAGCCAGAGTCCTGAGATGGTCCGCCGATGATCACCCCTTAATAAACCCCACCTGTTCCAGGCCTATAAGATGTGGCATCACCCAGGCAATCCAATCGGCAGTAATTTTGGCTTCAATTTTAATATCCTGATTTAGGAGGGATATCGGTCTATAGCTGGAGACCAGTTCTACTCTCTTTCAGATTTGGGTATCAGGGCCTCAAAGAAGGTAGTGTCCAATGAGTCCCCTGATAATATGAAGTGGAATACACTCTTAAGTACTGGGACGAGGTGACCTTCAAATGCCTTGTAAAAGTTTAAAGTAAACCCATCTGGGCCTGGGGCCTTCTCATTTGGAGGGCCCTTAATTACTTTGATGATTTCAGCCTCTGAAATGGGGGTTAAGAGGGGTAGGGCTTGAGAACTTGTTAGAGAAGGTAGGTTAGCTTTTCTCAGAAAGTCATCTAGCAAGGGAGATTGAGGAGGGTTTGCCGCAGGGCCATAAAGTTCTCGGTAATATGTTTCAAATTCCTTGACAGTATCGGAGGGTGAGGTCTTAAGGAGGTATTATCTGAGGAATGGATAGCACCAATTAACCTAGATGTCTCTTGCTTTGTAATTATGAGAGCTAATAGGTGCCTGGCCTTTTCCCCTTGATCTGTATAACTGGCCCAAGCATTTAAAATGGCATATTCCACCTTCTCGCATAATAGCTCAGAATAAATTTCTCTAAGTTTTGTGAGTTCCTGACGGAACTGTTCAGAGGAATGGGGTGACAGTTGGGATTCCATAGTTCTAATCTGAGAGAGAGTTGCCAGTAACTTCTCGTCCCGCTTTTTTTTCCGGGAAGAGGGTAAACCAATAAGAATACCCCAGAGGTAAGCCTTTAGAGAACACCATTCTATATCCAGTTTTCCTGTGGGCCCAGTTTTATTTTCTATAAATTGTTCTATATGGGTCGAGATAAGCCGGACCGATGCCGGATCTTTCAGTATTTGATTGTTTAACTGCCAACCCCCTCCAGATTTAAGTAGAGAGGAAAAGGATAGTTTACAAGTGACCACAGCGTGATCTGAGAGTGGACCTGGGTGAATAGCAGAGTCCATTACTGCAGGCAAAATTGAATAGGAGAGAAGGATATAATCAATATGAGAGGAAGTCCCATGGACTACAGATTGGAATGTGAATTCTCTGCGTAAGGGATGTAAGACCCTCCAGACATCACATAGATCAAGATAGTTGATTAAATCCCTCAATGCCCGTTGACCAGGGGAAAGACCTTTAATATTCGTCCCTGACCGATCGAGACCTGGATCATACGGGAGGTTCCAATCTCCATCCAGTATTATGGAAAGGTTCACAAACAGGGCTAAAACATTAAGAATTTGGGTAAAAAAGGAAGGAAATCGGAATTAGGGCCATAAATGCTACCTAGAAGGAGGTCAGTGGTATGAAGAAGTCCCCTGACAAATGTGTACCAACCCTGTTGATAAGTAATGATCTGCATGGGGACAAATGGAACTGATCTTGCCACTAAAATCATAACTCCCCGACTCTGGGTATTGCCCTCCACAGAGGAAACCTGTACAATGAACTGCCTCCTTAGTTTAATTGACTCCGTGTCGAGCAGATGAGCTTCTTGGAGAAAAATCACATCCGCCTTTAGGAGGTTTAAGTTTCAAAATCTTGTATTGTTTCATTTTATGCCTTGCCCCTCGCACATTGCATGTGGTAAAGGAAAGTTCTCTAGCCATTATTTAGAGTACTATGGGGTGTAAAACCAGATAGGCAACTTGAAAGTGGGACCCGCATAATTACTACGAAATCGGAGGTTGCTGTGCTAGTCCCCCCTCCCATCCCTGACCAGGTCTCCCCAACACAAGCAGTCCCCAAAACAAACTGAATATGATCAACAGAAAACCAATCTAGTTCCCCCCAGCCACCCGTACTTCCTTATACCCATTAACCAAAAGTCACAGCCAGAAATACTGTCCAGAAAATATAAAGCCCTGTGGGTGAAAACGTCCTATAGTATAAAAGTTCAATTAGTAATGGTTAATAACACATAACAATTAGAAACACGCCTGTGTTCAGGTCTCAAAGCTTTATAGGGGAAGAGCGTTATGCCCTCAACCCAAAGAAGAAGAAGAAGAATCAGCATTTATATAGCCCTTTTCATACATCCAAAGCGCTTTACAAGCAGCGCTAGACTGGTAGTGAAGTGACTGAATGTGTGGTGGCGGCCATATCGCACATCATCACCCACACACAGCCTGGATAATTGCATGAACCGGTTTATGGGAAGGGGAATGTTGGCCAGGACACTGGAATGTTCCCTACTTTTGCGAAGAGTGCCTGGGTTCTTTACTTCCACCTGGACACCCACCAGGACAACACCAGGATGGGTAGAAGGGACCTCGGTTTAGCGTCTCATCCGAAGGATGCCATACCTAACAGTACAGCACCCCAATACTGCACTCAGATGCCAGCGATTTTTAGGTGAAAGTCCAATCCCAGTGTGGGATGAGAACCCACGACCTTCTGGTCCAGAGGCGGATGTGCTACCAACTGAGCCACGCTGACACCAAAAAAAAAAAGGAGAAGCTGGATGAGTGAAATTGCATCAGCCATATTGCCTCCTAAGGTCGAGAAAATATAAAGACTGTATGGGAACAGGGACCTCCATGCTTAACACCCCTCTTCTGATGGAGGTGAAAAGGAATTATTACTTTAGTAATGAAGGCTCCCATATAGGGTATTAATACACCACAAATAGCCAGAGGTCACATCCCAATACAGCAAATTAATCACTCAGATTAACTTGTTTTAAATTGAATAATAAAAAAGAAAAGAAAAGGAGGGTGTAACCCAAACAGAATGGAGCCAAAAGGAACGAGTTCCTGAACAAGTTAATCAAAATGATATCGGCTCCACAATCATATGTGCCCTGAAAGAACTAGAGATGCAGGGGTATTGTAAATCCTGGGAACCTAAATGAAAAAGCAAAAGATACGCCTCTATTCAGTAAAGCTAATCAGCAGTTAAGCAATTGGTTCAATTGCACAAACAAACACAATGGGGGGTGAGATACTAACAACAACAAAAATGGAAAGGGACCTGGGGGTAGTCATATCAAATGACCTAAAGGTGGGCAAATAATGTGAGAGGGCAGCAAGGAGGGCTGGGGGGATACTGGGATGCATAGGGAGAGGCATCACCAGCAGAAAACAGGAAGTTATTATCCTCTGTACAGACAGTTGGTGAGACCCCATCTGAGTACTGCGTGCAGTTCTGGAGACCCAATCTCCTAAGGATATAGACAGGATGGAGGCTGTCCAGAGGAGGGCAACTAAAATAGTGCAGGGCCTGCACGGAAGACATATGAAGAGAGACTTAAGGAGCTGAATATGTATAGCCTCGAGGAAAGGAGAGAGAGGGGGACATGATAGAAACTTTCAAGTATCTCAAGGAATCAACAAAATCCAAGAGGGTAGCATCTTTCAAAAAAGAGGTGTGCAAGAACAAGGGCACAATTTGAAGATAGAAGGGGCGGCTCAGGGTAATTGAAGTATTTTTCATAGAGAGGTTGTGGATGCATGGAATGGCCTTCCGGAGGAAGTTGTGGAGTCAAAACAGTGGTGGAATTCAAGCATGCATGGGACAGTCATAAGGCAATTCTAGAGGGTGGGGGTAGGAAGCAGTAGGCTGCTGGTTAACTAGGATCTGCAGCTTATCCAATAGGTAGGGAAATGGGCAGACTGGGTGGGCCAAGCGGTCCTTATCTGCCATCAAAATCTATGTTTCTATGTTTCAAAATCTATGGTTCTCTCTAGTGGTGTAAGGTGCACTGTTCAAGGGGATTGCTTGTGTGTAGTAACCTCGCGAATGTGTGCATATTTGAGGAAAGGGGAACAGTACAAAGAGCTGGCAAGTCCAATTCTGGAGGGCTGAACTGCTATCCATCCAATGGTCTGGCACTTCTTCTACAGGATTCAGTAAGAAGCTATTGTCACAACAATCAGGATTCCAGGGGAATATGTCTCGTTGATTTAACAGCAACATAGGAAAGTCTCGGGTTAGTTTAGCCAGTATAGCTACATGCTTAGCCTTGTTTCCCAGTTTCAGCAAGGAAAAGTTACCTCATTGATCCACAACAAGAGTAAGTGGATTACTAAAAACCATGCTTCGGTCTGCTATGGTTCAGGGATCTCTGAAAAGGTCAGGTAGGGTGACTTTTAGGCCTGAAGCAGCCGAGTCCAGATCTTCATAGGTAGCCCATTTACCTGCAACAAGAGCCTGGAGTTGTGCCAGATACCCCATCTTGAACTTTATTCCTGCAGCAATTAGTTTGGATACCAGGCAGTGGAATACTGCTCTTTTCTGCCGCACTGTCACCGGAAGGTCCTGATCGACTCTGATCTTCACTCTTTCCCACTGCATATCCTGCATGACCCAGACTTTCATAAAAAAAATGCTGCCTCTCAAGAAAATTTAAAAAACGGAACATGAATGGGCTCCTGGTGGGGGCATTGGGTGGAAGACACAATGAGCGGGCTCAATTATATACTTGGGCCCAAAAGGCGATGGGCCTGCTATTTTTTCTACAAACTTTTGAGTGAAGATTATGAGGTCTAGACCTTCCTTCTCAGGAAGACCTATAAGAACCGCATTGTTCTATGACTACAGCCCTCAAGATCTTCGACTTTGAGCTTCAATTTGGAAATCCTCTGTTGTGCAGTCACCAATTCAGGGTCGAGTTTGAGAGCTTTCTTTTCCAGGGAGTGTATTCAGGCTTTACTGTCTGAGGTGCGCTGGGAAATGCCCTCCATCGCTTGCGAGAGGGATTTTAGCTTCAAGGTCATGTTTTTTAACTCTTCTTTAAATGGCTTGAATTCCTCCAGAAATCGCATTAGAGTGAGGGGTTAGTGCTCTGGTGCAAAAGGTGCAGCTGCCTGGGTACCAGAAGAGGAGGCGGCCCTGGATTTTTTGTGGGCCTTCTCTGGCATAGTGGGAGGATTGTGTCGCAACTGAGCTTTCTTCATTTCGACATCCATGGATCCATTTAACTCCCTCAGTGGAATACTGGTGAGTTTGTCACAACACCAAAACTGAATTTTAAGTTCTTACAGCTGCTGGAGAAGCAGAAATTCACTTTTATCTAGGGTGTGTAGCTGGAGCAGTGAAGTAGAGATGTTAGCTGGTGCTCTGCATCACGTGGTCTCCCCCAAGAGAAATTTTACAGTTACAGAAAATCCCAAATAAATTTATTTTTCCTAGCTTCAGTGTAGCTTTGTGTACAGGACAAGGGCAGCAGGATGGCAAAATAAATCTTTGACTTGTGCCATCCAGAGGGGAGCGAGAGAGACTGTGGGGGGGGGGCATGAGAAATCCCAAATATTTTGTTCTGGCTTTTCAGTGTGGCTGTGTGTACAGGGCAAGGGCAGCAGCCTAGCAAAATAAATATTTGACTTGTGCTATCCAATCATGAATCACAATCACTTGTTAATGATCATTCACAATTTCATCCAGAAGGAGAGAGAGAGAGAGAGAGAGAGAGAGAGACTGCAGGGGGGCACATGAGAAATATAACAGTCTAAGAAATCCCAATTTTTTTTTCCTGGCTTTTCAGTGTGGCTTTGTGTACTGGGCAAGGGCAGCAGGCTGGCAAAATAAATCTTTGACTTGTGCCATCCAATCATGAATCACAATCACTTGTTAATGTTCATTCACGATTTTGTCCAGAAGGGGGAGAGAGAGAGAGAGAGAGAGAGACTGCAGGGGAGCCCATGAGAAATATAACAGTCCAAGAAATCCCAAATATTTTTTTTCCTGTCTTCAGTGTTGCTGTGTGTACAGGGCAAGGGCAGCAGGGTGGCAAAATAAATCTTTAACTTGTGCCATCCAATCACGATCACGTGCTTACATTCATTCACGATTTCATGTATTAAAAAAATACGGTTCAGACAAACAAGGTACAAGTTGATGCACCTGTGCTGCTGGCTGTGGGTGGCCCAGGGAATAATCTGACTTTGTGACTCATAGCAGGCTATTTATACTACAACACAAGTAAAGTACAACTACTGTACACACAAGTGTCATCATCACTCATTCCCCATTATTCCTCCTTATTATCATTAGTTTTATAGTATATCACATTACATTACCTATAAGCATTAACCAACCCCCAGTGTGGGACTGTGCTGCATGTGGCTATGCACCAGATGTGTCTTCATCTCCAATTCAAATTCTGAGGCACACTTAACAGTTGCTGAATTTGGTCACTTAACAGTAATTAACTGTACTGTAGGAGTCAGTCTGGTAATCTTGGAAGGAAGTGGTGGTGGACCGCTGTGCTGTGAACAGTCATGAGTCACAATAGTAAATTTGTCCCTGGCCTGTGGGTGGGAGTCATCAAAAGGACATGACAGTAGTTAGGGGGATCTTTTTTACAGGATCAAAGTGTTAATGAGGCGCATTCTATTTCTCAGGCAGTGGCACTGCAAAGGACAGCAATCAGTATGAAAAGTGAAAACAAAATCAAACCCCCAAAAGTAATTTTTTCACATCTTAGGGTTTCGTCTTACAAGTAAATGCATGAATCCAAAAAGGTAAATGTCTCACATCACCAGCAACAGTCTCAAGTAAAAACATAGTTATGTAGTTAAAAAATGAAAGGCTTGGTGGGTACCACCTACAGAGGCACCCAAAAGTATGGAACAATTGCATACTACACTACTGCCAGTCACTAGCCCTCATCCGATTCTTCTGAGGTTGAACCCAAGGGTAATAATAAAGATGAAAAGAATGATCAGGCAGCACAAGGTTTACTGGAGGGGATGGAAATTGCAGATGAGGAAGAAACAGGCAGAAATGTTTTGATTGAGGAGGGGGGCAGTGGGAATAAACCACAAGAGGAACAAGGTCAAACAAATTACGGTGGGGGAGACTCTGAAAAGGTGACCGAGGTGCCATACCTTCCTGGGAAAAAAACTAAAATAATATCGGGCCCGATTCTCAAAGGGTTATGCCTGGCATAAATTGACTTACGCCAAACAAAAATGGTGCAGGTAGCAATTTATGCCAGGAGTTCCGACATTCGGTATTCTGCAAAGCAACCTGCGACATGTCACAGGCTGCTTGCACCAAAGTGGACATACGCCACCAGTTATGCCAGAAACCCCCATGACATGGCACTAGGGGGTTCACGGCAGCAGTTGCATCCTATTCTGGAAGGGCAGCAACAGAGTCTCCAGTTTGATATTCTGAAACAACCCCCAGAGAACATCCGTCAAAGTACATTTACACCAGCAATTAGCTGATGTAAGTGTACCTTGTGTTCACTGGGGTTGAGCCATTGCCAGCCCAACCCACACAGTACATAGAAACCCCCCAGCCTGTATCCCCCAAATATCCTCAGAAGAAGCCTCTGAGGGCTATGTCCCCCAGTGATGTTTCTGGTAAATATAAATGCCCAGCAGGATAGCAGAACCCCCTCAGTCATGCTCCTGGTGAATATAGAATATGCCCAGCAGGGCTAGTGCCCCCTCCAGTCACACTCCTGGTAAATGTAAAGAAATAGCCCCACAGGGCTAGCAGAACCCCTCCTCCAGTCACACTCCTGCTAAATATAGAAATTGCCTCACAGGGCTAGCTGATCCACCCCCATCCCGATCCCGAACCACAAGTGTAGGCAGTAATGCAAGCTGTTAAATTAATAACTGAAAACACAGCCCCATTATCCCTGGTAGTCTAGTGCCCCTCCACCTGGCAGTGCCAGACCACCCCGCTCCCCCCCAGACCTGTACCCAGCCGCCGACTGGCACAACCTCTCACCACCATGGCCAGTCGCTGACTGTGCTCTGTATGAGCACATGCTACTGTACTTAATATGCACTCAATGAATGACCTGTCATTCATTGAGCGTGTACTATGTACAGTAGTACGTGCTCATACAGAGCTCAGTCAGTGGCTGGCTACTGTGGTGGTGAGAGGTGGGCTGTGCCAGTCGTTGGCTGGGTACGGGTTGGAAACAGGGTGGTCTGCCACTGCTAGGTGGGGGGCCACTAGACTACCAGGGATAATGGGGCTGTGTTTGTGGTTATTAATGTAGAAGCTTGCATTACTGCTGACACTTGTGGTTCAGGGATCGGGGATGGAAGGGTGGCTCTGCTAGCCCTGCGAAGCACTTTTTATATTTACCAGGAGCATGACTTGGGGGGTCTGCTAGCCCATAAGGGCTCCTTGATATGTATATCAGCGTTGGGGCTTGGGGGGGGCACTAACGCCCTTCACCTGGGCGATATGTGGCTTGCCCCAACCCACTCAGATATGCCCTTCTTTTGGCATACAGTTCAGGTTGGTGCAAGTCACGGGACTTAGCCGTGGGGACCCTGCCGGATAGAGAATCAGGTTCAGGGTCCCTGGTGTACGCATTTACGCAAGTCGCATGGCAGACTTACCCAACCCTTCCAGAACTGGGCCCATCATCTTTTGTTTGGTCATACTTCTCCATTAGTACTTCCAATGAGTTAGTAACAACATGGGTAAAACCGGGGGAACCAGAGAGCTTGGAATCAATGGAGAAGGTAATGGAGATTCTTGTTATCAATATTTCAGACCAAGTTCTAACAGAGACAGAAATAGCAGTGCTAGAGTAGAGAAAGGTTTAAATTATGTCCCGACGAATGAGATAAATGAATTCAAGACAATAGTAGATCTGCATAGTCTCTCTCTAAAATTAGATCTACAAGTAGTCTTTGGTGAAAAAAATAAAGAGACAGTAATAAATAAAGAACAAGACAAGCAGGAGAAACTCAAAAGAACCTTTTGGAATCCCATCTATTTACATCCCTCCTAAGAACCCTGCAGTACTAACTTTTACTAAAGCTTGCGAAATGGACATACAGACTATGAACTTACAAAAAGAAAAACACAGATACTACAATTGCACCAGCAAGGAAGAACAAGCAATAAGAGACTTGGCATCAAATAATCATAATATTGAGATCAAGCCAGCGTATAAAGGGGGAGCAATTGTTGTCTTAAATAAAGTTAAGTACAAAGAGGAAATACATAAACAATTGTCTAACACTTTGTATTATAGGAAACTGCCTCACGATTTCACCAATGACTATAAACATGATGTTGATGCTTTACTTTATGATTTTCTTCTAAATAATGTGATTACAAAACACATTTTTGATTACCTTACAGTTCCCCATCCAATCAGAGCTACCCTATATGGCCTCCCCAAAATTCACAAAAATATGTAAACACCGCCTGCTCACCCTATAGTTTCCAGTATAGGCTCTTTAACAGAGCCTCTTGGTAAATTTGTTGACTATCACATAAAAGAATTTGTACCTTCTAGCCCTTTGTTCATGAAAGACACGACACATTTGATCAATGTCTTAGATGATATTGTAGTTTCAGAGAAGGATGTGCTTGTGACCCTAGACATTACAGCACTATACACAAACATTCCGAATGAGGATGGGGTGAATACATTACAAGAGACCTTAACAAAAAAGAGCACTTATAGTCAGCCCTTTTTAGAATGCCTTATAACATTAACAGAAAAGGTCCTAACAGCGAACACCTTTGTTTTGTTTTTTTTAACTTCTCTTTATCCTCCTACCTTCTGCTGCAGTTCCCTCATTCAGAAATCCCCAATGGCTCCATAGCATCCATACAGGACCAGGAAGTCTGCCTCTAGAGTGCCACACACGTCCCTCTATACACACATCAGGGCATCTGGATTGCGCTCCAGGCAGGGCGAAGGAAGCGACCTTCCATGTTCCCTCCTTCGTAGGTCCTCAGTGAGGCATGCGTGCACAATGAGGTCTGCCCCTGGTTCCCTTTCTGGAGTGCCAAGCCAGGGAATCATCACCTAGAACTGGACAGTGAGTTTCCACTGTTCAGTTCCCTTGAAGTCAGTGTGCAATGAGGACCAACGAGCCTGATGCAAGCTGAGACATGCGTCCGCTCCTGTCCTCTGCCAGCGTCAACCTGCATGTTGTCCACAGCTGCGCCAGCACCTCCCAAGATCCCCAGGAGGTGGCGGTAGGTGGCGAGGCTAACACCCCATTCCTCTCTGGAGAAAGAGAGCAAGCCTTTGGGTGTTCGATCCTTCTCCCCCCCCCCGGCCAACCCCCGCAGCCCAGGTCCATTCCATAACCCAGGTCACCAGCGTGGAGTGAGGTGTGGCATCCAGCGCAACACCTTCATGTTTGATAACAGTTTTTATTTGCAAATGAAGGGGACGTCCATGGGGGCAGCTCTGGCTCCAAATTATGCCTGTATTTATCTGGCACATTGGGAAGATCAGAATGTTTTATGCAAAAAAAATCCTGTTTTCACAAAAAAATAAGCATTACATTGATGATCTGTTAATTATTTGGGGGGGGGGGTGATGTAAAGGACCTCCCAACATTTGTAAGCTATTTAGAAGGAACAAACAAGAATTTAAAATTTACTTTGTAGTTTCATAGTAAGGTGATCAATTTCTTGGATTTGAGTATCAGAAAAGAAAACAAAGGTCTGAGTACAAGGATATTTAGAAATGAATCAGCAAGGAATACTACTTTAAAATATGATAGCTGTTACCCTAGGAAATTACTGGACAGTATTCCAAAGGGCCAGCTAGTGAGAGTAAAAAGGAACACAATTGACACTACACTGTTAGATGAAAATATTAGAAAAGAGAAGCAGCGTTTTAGGGAAAAGGGTTATAATGAATCTAGCTTAGAAAGAGCTAAAAATCAAGTGAAAGAAGTTGTGAGAGCAGACCTGTTGAAATCTACAATAAACAAGCATTTGTCAATGCCAAATGTTGTCTCACTGGCATTGGCATTGGTAGTGCTGGAGTTAGAGACGCATAATAGGAATGTATTAAAATGACGTCAACCCACCCCCACTCTATAGAGACCGACAGACATTGGGGTGTGCCTTTGGGTCATCAGCTATAACGCTGATGCCATTTCACCTCACCCTACCCTGTAGACACTGACAAATGTTGTGGTGTGCTTTGAGGTCTTTATGCATTATACTTACCTCATTCCATAAGGAAATACACTGTGGTGGGTGCAGTATAGGAGAACAAGGTGAACTTTGTAGCTGAACAGTGCAAGGCACACCACAATGCCTGTCACTGGCTGCAGGGTGGGGTTGGGGGTGGAATGGCGTGAGCATTGCAGACGATGATCCCAAGTCACACCCCTGACACTTGTCAGTCTCTACAGGGTGGGGTGCTACAGTTGGAAACCCTAACACCGTAGGCGTGTGTTGGTATTTTCACTCCAAATTTTCAATATGGGCTTTTTGTGAGCCCACCTCATGAAAAGCGGCACTATCGGTTTGTTAGCTGAAAGGTGGTTTTGCACAGTGGCTATGCCACTTGGCGACACAGGAATGAAAACACATTTTGGGCAGGATGTGGAAAATGACAACTGTATTGTTCATGAGGAGATGTAAAAAAATGGCAACAGTGAAAATCTGGAGTGAAAATATTAAAAATTGTTGAAGGTATGAACATGCATAGAAACTGTGCAACACACGTCAGTAACCCAATTATTTTTGGGATTTTTTTAACCACATCTTTAACATGGGCATTTGGGGACCTCCCCTCATGAACAGTGGAGTGTGATTCTGTTAATGTGTCAAAAAACGTTGATTTCGCACAGTGACCACACCATTGTGCTCCACAGGTGCGAAACACATTTAGGGCAGGATGTGAAAAATGACAGCTGTACTGTTCATAAGGAGGTGTAAAAAAATGCCAGTGTTGAAAATCTGGCATGAAAATAGTGCAAATATGCAAAGTTACAAGGGTGAGTGGAAACTGCACAATGCATGCTTGTAACACAGTCATTTTATATAATTTTGTCACCACATTTTCAACATAGGCATTTTGGGACTTCTGCTCATGAGCAGTGTCACTGTCATTTCCTGAAACTGTCCAGAAAACTGATTTTGCACAGCGACCGTGCTATTCTGTGCCGGACGTGCAAAAACACTTTTCAACCAGGATATGTAAAATGACAGCTGTACTGTTCATAAGGAGATATGGAAAATGCCAATTTTGAAAATCTGGAGTGAAAATATTACAAATTCAAAAGAAATTCTGACGTCGTGAAACTCATAACACACTCTCAATAAAACAGTCATTTTTAGGTTTTTCACCAAATTTGCAATATAGGTTTTTTGAGAGCCCACCTCATGAACACTGGCACTGTCGTTTCGTTAATCTGTCCCAAAAGGTAAGTCCACACAGTGACCGCAAAATCACCTTTCAGGGCCGATTAACACAATGACAGTGCCAGAACTCATGAGGAGGGTTCCCAAAAACTCCATATTGAACATTTGGTGCCAAAATTCCAAAAAATGCCTGAAATATGCATCAAAGTTGAAAAAACCCTATTTATTCCATTATACAGCTTACCGGCATTTCCTCAGTTTGCAGTCAGCTTTGAAGAGTGCAGACGTGTTCCCGGTCCACCGAAGATCATTGCGCCAGACTCCAGAGGTAAGTATGGGGTGAGGGGGTGTGGGAGGCAGGGTGCACAGTGGGTGGGGCGTGGGTTGTGGGAGAGGTAGGGAGACTACGAGGACCGTTTTCTTTTTTGACAGGGTAAAAAAAAAATTGCAGGACCGTTTTTAACAGGGGCATGTGGCACACTGGGGTGGTCTCAAAGCGTGCCAACAGACTCTTTTGGGGGAGCAGCTGTAGTCGATGAGATTGGGCACCCCATCAGCACCAACAAGCGGGGGTGACATTATGCTGGCGGGGATTGGGCATCCCCATCAGCACACATCAAAAGCGGGGGTGTTACATAATGCTGATGGGAGTGGACTTCCCGTCGGCAACTTCCTTCGGGCACTGAAACCGATGGGGATTGGGGCCTCGTCTGCAAAAAGAAAAAAACTGTTGGGAGCACGCATGATGCCGAGGGATGGGCACCTAGCATACATTGTAAATGGGATGGGGGGTTATTATGTTGACGGGGAGTGGGTTCCCCTGTCGGCATTCTGACAGGAGGCGGTGGCAGTGTTGCATGCACATCGGGAGGCGTGTTGTGGTCACGCTGCATGAGGACTCCACTCTCATTGCAGCAGACCTTTTGTTAGATCTGGTGGCCACATTCCACATTGCTGATGTGGCACCTGCATGCTGCCTGATTGGAGAATGAGGGATGCACCTACTGATGTGTGCCCTGCATTCACCCAACAGTGACCGCACCTCCAAATCTGCTACTACTGCAATATGTTGGCTGCGCATGCGTGAGCCAACATAAAAAGGAAAAAAGTATACTTAACTTTGTTTCTGAGTTCACCCCTCAGTTACCAGATAGAACAGATCATTAAAAAGAACTGGAGCATTTTGAAAACTGAACCTAAATTGAAAGACATTGTACAGACATCCCCCCCCCCCGATGGTCTACAGGAGAGGAAAAAATATTGGTGACATGGTAACCAGTAGCCACTATGTGGGAGAAATGGCATCTGAATCAACATTACCAAAAGGAACATTTTGCTGTGGACATTGCCCTTTCTGTAAATATATTAAGACTGGGGACTCTTTTATACATCCAACCAGTGGCAGAATCTATGGATTGAAGTCCTTTATAAATGGCAGCACTACTCATACAGTGTACGCAGCAACTTGCAGTAAGTGCAGACAATTCTATGTTTGTAAAACACAAAGAAACTTTAAGAATTGCTGAACATCTGCGTAGTGTTGAAAAAATGGAATTCACAAATGCATTAGCAGTACATGTGAAAAATTGGGGGGTGGAACATACTTTGGTTTTCAAGGCTTAGAAAAAATGAAAATAGAGGCTGGAGGGGTGATATAGATAACTTGTATTACTCTAAGTACCTGGTGTGGGCTAGAACCCATAACCTTCTGATTTTCAGGCCCAGAGGCAAGTGTGCTACCTACTGAGCCACTGACACTCATCTTGATAGTAAGCTATCACTGCATAATATTTCAGACATTCAGCATTCCATTGATCCTTAATCATTTCAACACAATAAAGGCTGTTCAGCAAGTGAAGCAGTTTTCTTTCCTTTTTCAGTTTATTATCCCAGGTTAGCTCAGATGAGATGAGATGCAATATCTCTTTTGAGTGGGTTCCTTCCTGTTCTACCTATTTCTGCAGCACAGCAGAATGGAGCATTAAGAGGGTAAATGACTTGCTCAAGATCCCTCAGTCCATATTAGGCACTGGTGGGATCTGAACCTCTGATCACCTGGTTCACACATTGATGCTCTAATGAACAGACTGCACTGCCTCCCCTTTGGCTCATCCTATATTAATGATAATTCAGATGGTTCATCAGTGTTTATTAATGCAGTGATAACCATCCAGTGTGTAACATGCAAACAAAAGACTGTATTGTTTGGGGTTAGCCTATCCTGTGGTCTGCATCACCTGCACTGTGAGTGCAGCCTCTGTCTGTAACCATGTATAACATAGCCTCTAAAAGTGTCTGAAATTAAACCAACTGATCTAATACTGCAACTGCACATGCAGGTGGCTCTAGGGTTCAATTAATGTTTCTTTGTGGAAGACAAAAAATGACATGTGCAACAACCCCCTCCTTACAGTAGAGAAAGGTGGTTGTTATCACATGTGGCCAGCAGGAGAATGGTACCCTCATGCCATCCTCTATAGGTGAAGCTGGTGTGGGGGAGCTTCAGGAAGTACGTAGTTAGGACATCCTCATGGTGCCATTGTTGGTGGGAAGTCCTCAAAGAACTGCCAGGAAACTGGCAGGGACTACTGATGCTCCTTCATCAGAGGTGCCACAAGGGGTGCCAGTGAGGGGCTGTCGGGACACCTAAAGCCGGGGGGGCACTCGGGGAAAGGTGCAAGCACTGTCACCAAAGCACTGGGGTCTCAGGGATACTCCTGCATTCCTCGATGGGGTGGTCAGTTGATGTGTCCACTAGATAGCTGGCTGCAGAACTCAGGCCAGGGACTCAGGACACCCCCAAGTATGCTCCCATCTGGAAGTGTGGGTGCCAATCACTCTCAGAGTCCTGGGAGTGGGGTGAGGTCCTGGACACCTCGTTATGGTAACTGCATTGAATGCTATCAAGAGAGAGACCAAGGCACTGGGAAGAACCTGGGTACCTGAGATGTGTCCCATGCTAGTGGAACTAGTGAGTGAGGATCTTTGGACTTGCCCACAGTTTGGGAGCTTAGAGGGACCACTCATAGGATGTAGCAACCCCTGAGGGTTTCCCCTCAAGGGATATCTTCTGATGGATTTCGGGGCTAATGCAGATTTCCTCAAAGAGTCATCTTGGGCATCCTGGTGCAGGGCAACCCTCAGAGTTCTGCATCCTGAGACCACTGAGTGCCTGAGGAACTGATGAAGTACGTACAACATAGAGACAACAGGAGAGAGGTAGGAGATGTTTCTTCATGAAGGTGTGGGGAGGAGGAGTCCCTGAAAAATGCATTTATTTATTTATTTGTTTACCTGGTGAGTGCACTGATCCAGTGGGCCATTTTCAGGCATAACCCGGGCCATGAACATGGCACATTGAATGTACAATACAAATTACATCAACTTAGAAGATATACAGCAATGTACAACTACATTTACATTCATTTAGAAAATGTAGTGGTGTCAAAAGCCTTGGCACTGGAAATCTAGCTCCATGGCGTGGGTCGTGGGGTGTGCCCATATTATGCACAGAGGAACTGGTATGGGTGATGCCCAATGAGCCTTAGTGGGCCACTAAAGTAAGTTGCAAATTTACCATGTCAATGCTAGGCACCATTTCTGCATGCCACGGCCTGCCACAAGCAATGGGTCATGTGTACAAGTAACATAATTAGAAAGAGAGGCAGAGAAGATATAATTTAGCACAGACTGGAGCTAGAGAATCCCAGGGCACCATGTTATCCACAATGTATGCATAGGCCATCCATAATCATTCTACATAGAAAAAAAAAAAGGATACCGAGTGTCAGAGACCATGCTCTGAGGGAGTGTTGCTGGGAGCAGAAAGGGATGGAAAGTGCTACAGCAGGTGATAGCTACATAGCTAGCATGCCATGTTGTTTAAGACAAGGAAGGAAAAGGATACCCACAAAAAACAACTTACCATAAGGAACTGTGCATGAACTGATGAACTAGGGTCCTTAGGCCTGAGATTACCAACTGTACTAATAAACTTTGTGTGTAGCCCTCCAAAATGGCAGGTGCTTGAAACCAGTGGTCCAGCATCTTGTTCTCTAGCTAAGGTGCCCATGTCCACCAACTCTTTCAGGCAGACCAGCAACAGGGTGTGGTTGTGCAAGGGACTCCCAGTGAGTGTTCATCATATACCCATAGACACGAGAGTTCCTTAGGTCATGCCCACTCCCATACAGGGCAGTGATGCAGGTCAGTTCCTGGGACATCTGAAAGGAGGGGTTGTACATTGTTTCAAATTTGGAATTTATTCCAGTTTTAGAAGCAAAACTACTATCAGACTTAAAATTTTAAGTCAAGAGTTTATCTATTCCCTCAGATTTTCTAGGTCAAGATTGTATCCATCTACCAAATTTTGTAGGCCAATATTGTATCTATCCCCCAAATTTTGTAGGCCAATATTGTATCTATCCCTAAGATTTTGTAGGTCAATATTGTACCTAGCCCCCAAATTTTGTAAGTCAATATTACACAAATATTGACTGAAGCTGAGGCATATAAATATTGAACCCGAGGGATGAACTATTGAGACTAACAATAGTTACATTGCCTAAAGCTGAATTGAAGTCTATAGTTCATTCTGATCAGTCAAGTTTTTCTCCACTATGGTTTAAAACAATTCAGGTCAGTATCTGTTTTATTAAACCATGCCTGAGTATATATCACTTTGTTAAAAAAATCTTTGGTGCCAGCTCTCGGATCCTGTTTTTAAAAAAATATATATTTTCCCTGGTAGTCCAGTGGCCCCTCCCAGTGTCTCTCACCATCCCCAGTCACCCACACTCCCCCGGCCCTGAGAAGGGAGTTGACACCCTCTGCTCATCTCCCCTGCTGGCCGCTGTCTCATGCAAGTACAGTCACTTGAGTTTTCTAGTAACTTTGTTTATTGTACTAAAACTAGTGCAGTATTGATGAAGTTACTTATATCACTCACGATAAGATGGCATCTGGCAGTGGAGCTAAGAAGAAGATAAGTGCTGGTCACCATCTTTGTAAGTCAGTATTCTACCTATCCCCAAATTATAAGTCAATAGTTTCTCTATCCCCCATATACATAGATACATAGAAAGTGACGGCAGATAAGATTCATTTAGTCTGCCCATATATTATGTAAGCAATAACTCACAACAGGGTATGGGATTTGGGGTGATTAATCGACACCCCAGGTGCATTGTATGGCACGAGGCCACAGGCCTAGTGTCCTCAACAGCACCCAGTGCATTGATTAATCCCCAAGAACCCCATACCCTGTCATGGGTTATTTTACTTAAAACATGAGTTATGTGCAAAACAAGGAAAACCCATAGAAAGGGGTTTCTCCCTGTTTAAAGAGCAAGAAATATAGTGTGTCCTGCCAACCTGCAAAATAATGCCTAACAAATAATGCATACTACATTGCTGTTATACACATAGAAATGTCATACAGACAATACTGAAATGATTTGTAACATTTCTTGTGCATAATACTGTCTGCTAGCTTGCCTACCACGTTTACTGTCGCCCTCCCTACACACACACACACACACACACACATATGCTGTTGACAGATCAAATTCAAACAGTTGTATGTTGCACCTTTACTTGACTTCAGGTCGTACCTGAAAATGGAATGTAAATTCCAGAGTACTTACCTGCAATTTCAAAATAAATGAAAAATGAGGAACACTGACAACTGCAGAGGACACTGCAGGACTTACTGTTCTGTCCCTATGCATTTGCCAGCAGCCAGCATGCTGTGCTGCTCACTTCCTGCATTCTATGACTCCCTATCACTGTGTGTCTGTCTCTCTCTCTCTCTCTCTCTCTCTCTCCTCCCCCTGCAAATGGCCGAGCACACATATGGGAAAAATCTGCTACAAATCAACACACAAAGAGACAGGGATATTCTGAATTAAATGTCCTGCTGTCACAGTGTGTCCCTCTCTCTCTCTTTCTCTCTCAGCTCATGCTCTGTCTGTCTCTCTCTTTCTCAGCAACGCAGTGCACTGGTCGCTTTCCATCTCGCTCACTTTCACTCTGTGCTGGACACTGAGCTAGTCCTCCTTGCTGTGTCTCGCCAACAGAGAAATGGGGGCTGCACTAGAACCAGCCTTACAAATTGGAGGGCAACCAGAATATGGCTCTCAGTATCTCGCTCTGTCGGAGGGAGGGGGTGACAGCTGCTAAAACATCTGCTGAGGCATACAATAGCAGACCAGAGAGAGGACAAACATCCTTACACTGACTGCATGGCTTAAAAATGATGAGACAGAGACACAGGAGACTGCATGAATTCCGAATTAAATGTGCAGGTCTCTCTGCCATTGTCAGGGTCTCTCTTTCTTTGTCTCACTGTCTGAGGAGCTGCAGGGCTCGCCAATGTTCAGGTGACATGTATGGGCGGGGGGGCACTGCTAGGGTGGGGGAGAGATCTGAGACAGAACCGTAGTACAAATGCTTTCACAAATGAAATGCAGTCTCTGTCTCTCTCCCTCACTGTGACAGTCTATCGTCAATGAGTGGATGGTATACCAGTATCAGGGGCATGGGCTCTCCGCTGATTTATAAGATGGACTGTCTCACATGTGCTCTGGTGAAGCAGCTCTTACTCTATTTCACTTAATCTTCGTCTCTGTGTCTCACCCAATTAACGCATAACAAGCTCTGCAGCACAGTGTGCTCCTTGCTGGGGGGGGGGTTTTGTTGGCAAACACAGTACTGAGGGGCAGCCTTCAGCTCGCTGTCTCCCATTTCAACATTTTTAAATGGCTGCCTTTCAAGGCCATCCCAGTGGCGTGGAGGGCTGAGGCATCATGCCTTACCTCCTGCCACGCCAGCGATCCATGTTTGTGGTGCAGCGACCCGCCAGGTCGTATGGGGTTGGCTGGGGGAGGCTCCAAGCATCCAGGGACAGCTCTTCTCTCCCAGGGAGGGTGTGGAGCAGAGACTGGCACCTGCCTGACACCTTGCAGAGGCTAGGTGTTGGCACACCATTTCTGGCAATGTGGGGCTTAGAGGTGGACCAGCTGACTGGTGTGCTGCATGCGGAAGCACACACAGCTCAGCCATTGTCAGCAGTGCATGCTCCCCTCTGCAGAAAAGAGGAAAATGGTCCCAGGTCAAGCAGCATGAATGGCCATCCTCTGCAGGTGTCACCCCTGAGAAGGCACTTCCCCAACTGGATTTGGTAATGATGGGTTGAGTTGGGGGCATCCAGCCACCCTGCCAGAGAGGGAAAGCCATGGGGGAAGAAGGGAAGGTAAGCCTGACATTGGAGGATGAGGCTGGGAGGACGGCAAAGATAGAGGGCCGACCGGAACCAAGGGGAGAAACAAGATAACGTAATTAAAAATAAACGGCTGCCTTTCCATTCAGCTCTCTCATGGAGGGGATGAGTGCAGATGGCATTTTACATGGGTTGTTCCGTAGAACTGTGAATTAAATAGAAGATTTAATCCACAGCCATGCAGAGCAACTGCACCAATAGAGTTGTGCATTCTTGCCAACCCATGTTATAATTTCTTATAATATATGGGGAATAGATGGACTATTGACTTACAATAATTGGGGGATGGATGGAATATTGACTTACATAATTTGGGGATAGATAGAATACTGACTTACAAAAGATGATGATTAGCACTTACCATCTGTTTAGCTCCACTGCCTGATGCCACCTCACATGAGTGATATATAAGTAACTTCATAAGTACTACACTAGTTTTAGTACAATATAAACAAAGTTGCTTGAATAATGGAAGTACTGTACTTGCATTAGACAGCGACCAGCAGTGGAGATGAGCAGAGGATGTCAGCTACCTTCTCATGGCCGTTGGATGTAGGTGAGCGGGATGGAGGACATTGGACTACCAAGGAAAACATATATTTTTTGAAAACAGGGCTAGAGAGCAGGGCCATGTACTACTGGCACCAAAGATTTTTTTAACAAAGGGATATAAGAGATGTCATATCCAGATAGGCTGCAAGAGCTAAATCTGTATACACTGGAATATAGGAGAACCAGGGGATTGCTGTTTATTATTTAGATGTTTACACGACACTGCACTGATAGCAGAGTTAGGATTAAGATTGAGGAAATCTAAATATGAACCTAGGGGACATCCATTCCAACTAGAATTTCAAAAATGGCAAACTCTACCATGTAGACATTGGTTTAGCCAGACAGTGGTATCTGGATGAACTCTCTGTCACCAGAAGTGGTAACCAGTACAAGTATGGATTCCTTTAAAAATAAACTCGATACGTTTCTTCTGGGCAACTAAATAATGTTAGAATATCAATATATATAAAAATGGCAAGCACTATGGAAGCAAGTCTAATTTAGTTTGTAATTATCTATGAACCCATGAACCTCTATATGCTTAGGCATGGTTTAATAAAACAGATACTGACCTGAATTGATTTAAACTACAGTGGAGAAAAACTTGACCAATCAGAATGAACTATAGACTTTCAGTTTAGCTTTGGGCAATGTAACTATTGTCAGTCAATAGTTCATCCCTCGGGTTCAGTATTTATATGCATCAACTTCAGTCAAGGGTGTTGATTAATCCCCCAGTAACCCCGTGCCCTGTCGTGGGTTATTGCTTACATATTCTATTTATCTGTCCCCCACATTTTCAAAGTCAAAACTGTAGACACACCCATTTCTGAACATCAATATAGTGCAACACTAAGTAGGGAAATGGGCAGACTAGGTGGGCTGTATGGTCTTTATCTTCTGTCAGATTCTATGTTTCTAGATAACTGGTTCGCTGTTGATGTTGCAGTTACTAGTACTGCCCCTGGCTTGTGGGCTTAAACAAGGCCGAGGAACCAGGGTGGGTTCATATCCTGATATAAGTTTTGCATCGTGCCTCTGGTGTCAGAGTGGCACAACCCTTTGGGATGCAGTACCTCCCCACCTCCCCCACAGTGTTCCCTACACATGAAAAATCACAACAGAACCTTAACATCAGCAAAAGTGCAATTACTGACTTACTACTTATTGTGTGAGAATGGACTTTTGCAGTGTGTTATGAAGCCTGACCTAGTGTTTTGATCACATCAGCGATCAGCTGTTCCGCCAGATCCTGGCATGTTTTAGGGCCAGAGGAGCTGTGCAGAGGTAGGATAAACAACACAGTACAGCGTTTGCAAACTTAAATAACTTGTGCCTGCAGCTGTAATCAGACGAGGCTTCCTGGCTGAAACTTTCCACCCTTGCTCCTGCAGAGCCAGTGGGGAGCCTCCAGTTGTGAAAAAAAGACTATTAGTCTAAAGGGGAGGTAGAAGTAACATAAATTGGAGTTAAGTTAAGGGTGGTTATAAGGGATGTATTTCTAATTTTTTTTTAATTTAGTTGTTTAACCAGGTATAGCACACTAAGCTGAAAGCATTTTTACAGGAGCGACCTGGGAGCACAAGGAGGTTAAGTGACTTGCTCAAGGTCACACAGTAGGCAAGTGGAAGCTGTGGGATTCAAACCCAGGTCTGGTCTGCTGAATGTCACCAGATTTGCAGCTCAGAGCCTTAGACCATTGAGCTATACAGCCTCCTCATTTAACATTTAAATGTTTCATATTTTAAGTTTGAATATACTGTGTTCAGTGGCTGATGCAGTTTGAATTTGCATAGGTAATAAATAGGTGCAACACCCTAGCCAGGGTAGAACTAGAAGGGATTAAGGGTGAACAGGGGAAATCTAATAAAACTCTATTTAGGGTCAGGGTACAAAGGGGAAAATCAAGTACAAGTCTACTTGTAAGCTTAAAGGGGGAAGCAAATTAGTGCCTAACTAGTGTACAGTAACATGGTATAATCTGAACAAAATAGTGAACTCAGGCAACACCCTTCTTCGTGTAAGGGTATAAATTCAATTTCAGGTAATGGGGGAGTTGATGTGGGAATGGTGGGAATGGTGCAGTGCTGTGGCTGTGGGGTGGCAGTCTTCAGGGAGACTTTCTGGAGGCTGATATGATGTCCCATCTGCGTGCACCTCTCTGGGTTGAGGGGGGAGGTCTCTAGATTCTGTGCCAAGTTGGCTAGGATTCAGGGGGCCTCTTCCCCCATCCAGGGGCCACCAAATCCATTGCCATTGCCTCAGAAGGTGCCTATAAAGAGGGCCGGCGGGACTGTGGTGGGCTCTGGCAGGGTTGGGGGTTAGGGATCACATTCCCTGCCAGTGCCACTAAAGATTTTTTTTCACTGCCCTGGTAGAATGGGGCTGTCAAACAAAGCACCCTTGGAAGTGACAAGAGGATGTGGGAGTCCTTCAGAGTGGAGGTCCTGAAGTTGGATGAAGAGGAACCTAGCAGAAAAGGAAGCAACTTCTGGTGGGGAACTCAATTGTTAGGGGGCTAGTTTTGGGAACATCACAGGAGAGAAGTAAAGAGGTGAGGTGCTTACCCAGTGTCTTGGCATGCAGGGATAGGGAAAGGATCCTTAAGATTGCTAGACAAAGGGGCAGGAGGGGGAGTTGGATGTCATTGTCCATCTGGGGACAAATGACCTGGCAGGGGATGCAGCCAGGGTAGTGCAAGACAGATTTAGGGATCTGAGGAGGGGCCTGAAGCATGTAGCGTGCATGGTGGCCTTCACCGAGGTGTTACCTGTGCAAGATTGGGGGAGGTGAGGAAACACTACACTGGGTTCGACAGCTGGTTGAAGGCATGGTGCAGGGAGGGGGGGGGTTGGCTTCATCAAGAACCAGGGTCCTACCTGGAGGTGTAAAGGCATGTACAAATGAGATGGCCTCCATCCATCCAGGAGAGGAATGGCAGTCCTGGGTGAATTGTTTAAATGCCATTTCAATGAGCATTTAAACTAACCAAGGAGGAGGCAGAAGAAAAGAGGGAGGCAGTGAATGCCCCACCCAGATAATGAAGCAGTAGTGAAGAAAAACCCAAGGGGAAATAAATTCCCAATGGGTAATACAGAGTTTGCATGGGGGGAAGGGACAGGAGAGTCGAGAGGTGGAAATGAGGCTGAGAAAAATATTATAGAGGGTGGCCAGAGGGAGGATAAAAAGGAGGAGAACTGTACCAGTGAAAAAGGTAGTGTGAAGGATGGACTAGGGAAGGGAAGGCAAAGTAGGGGCAGGAAGGGATGAATGGAGTGGACAGCCATGTGCATCAATGCAAGGGTCCTAGGAAACAAAATTCTTGACTTTAAGGCTACCATTGCGGAGGTGGACCTGGATCTGGTGGCCATAACAGAAACCTGGTGCTGACCATACAGGGTTACACCATGTTTCGTATGGGTAGGATAGAGAGGAAAGGGGGTTGTTTTATATGTAAGGGATGGTAAAAAGGCAATGGAAATTGAAGGCAACTTCGGGAAGACGAAGGGCTGGCAGTTCTTTACGTTGGCTTAGAAACAAGGTCCGGGGCCTTTATATGCATGGGGGTAATGTACAGGCCACCAACACAAGGGGAGGAACTGGACAGAGGTTTAGGTGAGGTCATACACAAAATGGCAAGCAAAGGGAAGTAGTAATCATGGGTGACTTTAATCTGCAGAATATGGACTGGAACACCTTAGCCACAGCTACACCTAGAAGCAGGATCATCCTAGACTCCCAGTAAGGGTCATTTCTCAGGCAGATGGTTACAGATCCCACTAGAGAAGGGGTAGTGCTGGATCTGGTACTTACAAACAGGGATAATATAGTTGACGTCACAGTGGGTAGCACCGTGGGATTAAGCGATCATCGTACGGTGTGGTTTGGCATACGGATTGGACAGGTAAAAACACACTAGGATGATGGTCTAGGACTTCAGAAGAACACATTTTAGAGAGGTGGGAGACTGCCTTAGAAAATACCTTGGGGTGGAGGCACAGTGGAAAAGAATGAAGGGAATAACTGAGGTATTGGCAAGCTGTCTAAGGGTAATAAGCAAGGGCAAGAGGAGAAAGAGGCCTCTGTGGTTCTCAAAGGAGGTGGCTAAAGCTGTAAAGGAGAAAAAACAGCTTTCAGAAAGTATAAGGAGACCCAAACGGAGGGGACATGAGGTATGCTTAGAGAAACAAAGGAGGCAAGAAGGAGGGTAAGGACAGCAAAGGCTGATACTGAGGAAAGGATCGCCCAGGAGGTCAAGAATGGTGATAAGACTCTTCCTCAGGTATGTAAGTGAGAAAAGTAAGACAAGGGTGGTATAGTGAAGATTAGAGATGGGAGGGGACTGTGTAGAAAAAACCAGAAAAAGCAAAATTTTAAATGAATACTTCTGCTCGGTATACACAGTGGAAGTGGGGGCGGGGAATGGGACAACAAGTATTATCAAGCTCCGGGGGGAGAGGGGGTAGGCACAAGTCTATTTACGAAAGAGAGAGTCTGCCATGGGATGGAAGCCCTAAAGGAAAACAAGGTGATGGAGCCAGATGGACTCCACCCAAGGGTACAAGAATCAAGCACATTGCTAGCTGCCCCTCTGGCATCACTATTTACTACCTCATTGAAGATGGGGGTGGGACCACAGTGGTCCTCCTCCATGCCTCTGGAACCACCCCATCTCATGTCAGCAATGAGGAAGTTAATGGAGTCTTAGTTAAGGAGAGACTGACGGAGTACCTGGAGACATATGGGCTGCAGGACCACCGGCAGCATGACTTCACAGGGGGGAGGTTATGTCAAACAAATCAAATACATTTCTTTAACTGGTAACGAGGAGGTGGATCAGGGAGGGCATTATGTGGCCTACCTGAACATCAGTAAGACTTTGACACTGTACCACACAGGAAGCTGATCAAGAAACTTAGCAACAAGGGGTGGGGAGAAGGTGGTGTGCGTTATCAATCTGGTTGAAAGGTAGGAGGCAGAGGATGGTTGTAAAAAGCAGCCACTCAGAGGATGAGAGAGTGACTAGTGGAGTACCAAGGGGATCAGTACTGGGCCCTGTCCTTTTCAATGACTTCTTAAGTGACATTACTGAGGAACTGGAGGGGAAGACGTGTCTCTTTATAGATGCCACGAAATTCTGCAATGGGGCAGACACTCAGGATGGGGTGGAGAGAATGCAAAGGTATCTTAAGAAACTAGAGGAGTGGTCTAGGGAGTGGCAGCTGGGTTTCGATGCCACAAAGTGCGAAGTCTTGCACCTGGGATGGGAAACCTGGGGACTGAGTATAAGATGGGGGGAGGTACTTACAGTTACTAATCAAGAGAGGGACCTTGGGGTGATCATATCTGATGATCTCAAGGTAGCAGGGCAGTACGACAAGGCAGTAGGTAAAGCAAGCTGGATGATGGGATGCATAGGGTGGTAGATCTCTAGCAGGAGACGGGAGGTGACGTTGCCTCTATATTGCACTCTGATGATACCCCACCTGGAGTACTTCATCCAGTTCTGGAGGCCACACCTCCTCAAGGACATCGACACAGCAGAAGTGGTCCAGAGGAGGGCTACTAAAATGGTGTGGGGTTTGCAAAAGGAGCCATACAAGTTTAAGTTCAAGTTTATTAAAACATATGTAGATGTACAAGTTATTACATAAATACTGTGTGTGTAATCACCAGATAAAAACTCATATAATACACAAATACTGTAAGTTATTATTAAATAATATTGAACTGGTCGAATACCCTCCCCCTCTAAAAAAAGCCCTTATAGATGATCCTGAGATGCTCAACTATACAAGATCACTCTGCCAGTTTATTCAGTGCTCTATGAGCAAACCTTGCTACGGCAAATATTGTTGGCTTCATCTCAGAGAAAAGCAGATAATTACCAGCCTTGTTTCTGTTGTGTTGTACAAATCTTATTATACCAAGTGGCTCTAGCCATTTCAGTCTTTCTGCCTTTAGTAAAGAGCAATCTAATAACAAATGTTGGATAGACATTCTACACTCTGAATTACATTTACATAACATATTACTCCATTAATTTCAGCCCTCCTATGCAGAGTGTTACCATTTTCCAGAATTCTAATCTGAATCTGCATAGCTGCCTTATGCATTTCTTTCACAAAATTCAAGATATGCTCTTTTCCTTATAAATTAAATTTTCTGTACAGTGTGAGGCCTGATATATCACATAATCTAGCGTGACAGCAATTGGAAGAAATGGTCCACAATTCTCTGTTCTGCCATTTTCATATACATTCTCAGATTCTCTTGCCTCAGTCTTGTTAACATAAAATTCAGTTATTTCAACCAATTTTCCTTGTTTAAAATTCCCTGTGCTTCCTCTCTTATGGTGGTCAGCAGCTTGTTTCCTACAACATTAACTTTTCCCATCATCTGAGTGCCCTAATGTGGGTCCTGGCTTCCAGAGACAGTGGGCTCGATTCTCAAAACTCAGATTTAACACAAGGTGCTGGTGTCATACAACAGTGGTGCAAGGGGCACCTTGTCTTAAAACATGTGGATTTTGTGGTTCTCAAAGGCCCCCACACCAACTGGGACCCAATGTGCCAGACTGGCCCTGCACTAGGTCCGCGCCAAGTTGCTGGGTGTGCCAGGGTGGTAGGGTGCATGCGGCAGACGCAAGCTCTCATATCTCCAACATTGGGATTCTCTAAACCCCTCCCAGAGGGCACACTTCCAAGTACCATTAGGTCAGCCAGGGCTGGTCTAATCATCCTTACGCCACCCCTGGGGCCCTCACTGGGGCAGGAGGGAACATATGCCACTGCCTCCACAAGAGCATGGTATGAGCACTGGCACTGTATATGGCCAGTGCACCAACCCGGTAAACACACAACCTAATGGAAAGGCTCTGAGCCCTTTTTGCTGCAGTGCTCAGCAGCACTCCCCCTTGGTGCCCAGCATGGGCGCTCCAACACAATGGCATGGCAGCACCCCTTAGATGCCCCATCAGGTGCTGGTGCCACCTCCTGTCACCTGAGTGCTGCCCACCCTCCACATGCAGTGCCCTGTCTCCCATGACCCCAGCAGCCTCCTTGGTGATCCTTTTCCTGGGTGCAAATGCCGACTAACCACCCCAACTTACGGCAAACCTCATAGGTGCACCGTCTTTTTGCCACTTGTAGCCCCCCTATGCTGCAAGCTGTGGGACTTTGGCAACAGGACCCTACCTAATAGTAAACTGGGTGCAGGGTCCCTGGCACACTGGTGATTGGCGCAGCCGTCATTGGTGCAGTTTAGCTGATCTTTGAGAATCAGGCCCAGTATGTTCTTTTCTACTAGGACTAAGGTGTCATTTGGAAGTCTTAGAATATACCTAAAAATACATTTTGCATGGTCTCCAAGTTTTTCATATCAGATTTTTTCCATAGCAAACCCTATATTTCACTTCCATAAAGGATTTGACTTTTTACCTTGGCATCAAATGTCTTTTTTAGAGCCTCGTATGAGTTGTTAGCGAACTGCTTGCCAAATCTGATGACTGTCTTAGTGGACTGTGAGGCTTTCTTTTTGGTTTCTTCTATGTCTGTGGATCAATTACCTTTGTTGTTAAACACTACACCTAAATATTTGAAGTAATAAATGCATTTGTACCTGTACTTGCCAATCTTCCATTCAATGTCCTGATTTTGGTGTTTCCCCAGGATCACAATGTTAGATTTCTTTTGTCATTAATTTTAAGATTTAGGTTTCACATATGGTTTGCTGGGTAGCCTGTGACAATGGCGACTTCAATTTTAAAAATGGCAACTCAATCACAGTGCCTGTCAACAGGGATACTGACCAGGGAGGGTGACCGGATGTGGGGGTCCATGAATATAGTGACAGGATGTCGCTATATGTACACACACACATGGGGGGGGAGCAAGCACACCGAGCAATGGGCGGAAGGGAAAGGAGGGTTTGTGAGGTGTGGTGCAGTGGTGGGCTGCCAAGCTGGCCCCATGGTGTGGTGAGTGGGTGGCAGGCTAGGGTTGCAAGGGTGCTGGGTTCGGGTCCAGGTGTGCATACATTTTGTTGCGCCCCGCCTGAAATTTTGTTTCCAGGTTTTGCACTTCTCAACATGCACCCCCTGGAGTTGAGAATCCTTTAGTAGAGGGTGCAGGGGTTCAGACCCCACATAAACAAAAAAATGAAGTCCTCGTGCCCTTTTGTTGTAAGGCCGAGTGTACATCACGAAATTGATTTTCGATGTACACTTCGCCCTAACGGTGATCACTTCCGCGATTGTCAGCATCAGATGTTACCATTTGCTGTGAAAGCCAGGGTCTTCTTAAGGCCCAAAGGGTTTGTAAGAGGATAACACTATCATCTGCATAGCATAATAATGGTACTCTAAACTGCCCAGTTATAGGAGCATCAACATCTATCTCCTTCATGCCCACCGTCAGAGAATTTAGGTATATGTTGAATAACAACGTGAAAGAATGCAACCTTGTTTAACATCTTTCTGCACAGCAAATCTTTAGTCTCCCATCTTTTCTCACTCTGATATATGACATGGTATTATGGTGCAGTAATTTTATTATGTCCAGAAGATGTCCATCTATATTGTACTCAATCAACCTTTACCATAATAACTCCCTGTTTACATTCTCAAATGCACAATGTATATCAATGAAAGCCAGGTACAGTGAGTGCTTGCTTCTTCTGACACATATTTATTTTCTATATAATTTTAAATAAACATCATTGAGCATTTTT
This sequence comes from Neoceratodus forsteri, assembly GCA_016271365.2. Taxonomy (NCBI): domain Eukaryota; kingdom Metazoa; phylum Chordata; order Ceratodontiformes; family Ceratodontidae; genus Neoceratodus; species Neoceratodus forsteri. The sequence continues at coordinate 259,933,587 of CM057452.1, read as the reverse complement.
TCTCCTTCCTGAAGCCAAACTGTAGTTCTGATCCATTTAATTTGTTTATTCAGGATGGTCATATATGACTCTGCCAGTTTAAGATTTTGTGTATCATATGGTCTTTGTAAAACACATGAACTGCTGAGCTTATAGCCACTGGGAAATGGTTGCTATCCCATAGTTTCATAACTGCCAGGCTGGAAATTTTGGAAACTAAACACATCAACTATACATAAGTCCAAAAGAGAACCCCCTTAGCTGTGGGAAAAGAATACAGTTACCTGCCCTATCTCCAGTCACTCTACCATTAACCAATGCATAACATACGGCCCCCCAAAAGTGCCAGAAATGTTTCCCGAACCTGGAACATACTTTATTCAGTGAGCTTCGTAGTGGAATATTAAATGTGTCATCTGGATGCTAATGCGTGTTATAGAACTCCTGTATAGAACCAGTTCCTATATTAAAATCTCCTAAAAGCAGCAACATTGTGCCATGATATTTTTACATTATACTTGATACCAAAGAGTTTAAGCATGATAAAAATCCTGTTCTTCATGCAGCTTATAGCTGGGTGGAGTATAACATTTATAACTATAAAATCGGTATCATCTATGTTCATGACATGATTACATAAAAATATGACTCTCCTAAATTTAAAAGGGTTACTTTTTAAAATTAGCTGTAGAAAAATGAAATTAAGCCCTTTGACTCTTCCCTTAATATTAACTTTATACCCTCCCTCTTAAAGCCTTGTTAGCCCTGTAGAATAAAATCTTTCCTGATAGCCATGTCGCCGTAGTAAAATGATGTTGTAGTGCATAAGTTCCTGTAACCGGGCCGTATCCTATACTTATTTACAACTCCAGCAGTATTCCAGATAATTATTCTGATTTTCTAGTTTCTCCTTATTGTCAATCCAAATCTACTGTATTTGATTGTTCTTCATATTCTACTGATGTCTCTACACTGGATTGTATATAGTTTATAGTATATTGCCTCTTCTTCTGACTCATCCTTGGTCATTACTATACTGTTATTAATTCTTGTCTTTTTGTGTTCCGCCTCTTATCATCCTACATTGCTTCCAGCTTGCATATTCATCCTCTTTTGCTAATGTATGTGTTGTTTCTAAAGGTTTTACAAATTCAATTATTCTTTTCTGATTTTTGCAATTAATCTTTTGGAACTTTTTTTTTTCCTGTTACTATATTACCAGTTGACGTTTTCCCTTTGTTTACTTGTTCCAGGCTTATCCTGGGTCTTCCTGCTGTTTTCTGATGGTTTGCAAGCATGTCTACTGTTGTGTCTAGTTTGACTCCCAGGGGTTTACATTCTTGACTTGATCTAATCAGTTCCTTTCTTATTTCCCTGTTGTTTATTTATTTAGCTTTTGTTTACCGGGTAAGTACACTAGACAAGTAGTATGCCTATTTTCAGGAACGACCCGGAGAGTACAAAACATGCAGTATACATACATGGCAAACATTGGAGAAACAGCATGATACAGTAAAAACAGCTTATAACAACGGTTGTATAAGGGCAGAGATACTGCCACACATAGTACAAATTGTTACAGGACATAGATAGACATTAGAATCACTGAATACGTATTTCATAGACCATCATGGACTCAGAGTGGACAATAGTGGACTGCAGAGTATTACATTACAGAGACTAGAGCAGTCACATCTTGTCGTTTGTTTTAGGTGGGACCACAGGAGGAGCAAAAGGTCCCATGGGAAGGGGCAGAGTGAACAGAGTCCGGAATGGAGTTCCAGAGCCTAGGCACAAAGCTGCAAAGTCACGATCCTCATACGGGTCCGAGTAGGGGAACTTTACAACTCGGCGGTCTGTGACCTGAGCTGGTAGGGGATGGCTCCAGTTTTGGGAGGAGATGCGCCAGTCCCGATGGGAAGCCCGTGGCAGCACTTTCCTGGTGAAGTTTCCTACACCAAGGATCAGGAATTCCGAAGGGGGGAGCCAGCTGAGTTTGTCATAGAGCTCACATCGGTGGTTCAACATTATTCATATAATGCCAGCCACTGGCTCACACCCATATCTCCAAGCTGTAGTTATAGCCTGCCACCTAATATCCTTTCCCAAAGCACATGTTGTAGACTATCACTTTTAAAGCTGCTGGGGTCTCATTTCTTATTTTTGGGATTCCCTTGAGGTGTAGGGTAGGTAACCTCACCACTCCATTAATATCTGTCTCTTTCTTCTCTTCAGTTTCGATACTGGTTTCAGGCCCCTATACTCTGCGATCAGTTGTGTCCTTATGGGATTTTCCCCCTGTTAGCCTGCTTTTTATCTTTTTGTGTGTTTTCTTTTTCCCTCTTTTTACTCTATTTAACCGCCACCACCTTGTTCAGTTGTTGTTCCAGTCTTCCATCCATTTAGCAGTTGCAGTTTTTCTTTCTGTATTTTTCTCCACCTTTCTCCATGGTCATAACCCCTGTGTCTTTCATACCTCGAGCATTCCATTGTTTTACCAAATCCTCAGTCTCAGCCTCTTTCTACTCAGCAATTAACTCAGTTATCTTTTTATCTGAGATCCGTTATTTAACACATGCTTGCTGTTTGTATTATTCCCTTCCTGTCTAATCTCACTACTATTTGATGATTCTCTGGTTGTAACTGCTTCCCTCTAATAATAAGGTAGTTAGAGTTACCATTTGACAGGGTAGTTATCATTCTATCTTAACTCAGCCTTAATCTCTTGCAGCAATAAATTATTTTGATATAAGATCAATGTTTTGATTACTCACTGTCTTTTTCTGAGTCTCCCCTGCATTGCTTTCAGTTTCTGTATCAGGCCACGAATGGGGTAAATCAGGTCATATGAGGAGAGACTGCAGGAGCTTGGCATGTACTCCCTTGAAGAGAGGAGAGTGAGAGGGGACATGATTGAGACCTATAGGTACCTCACAGGGGTGAACAAAGTACAGAGGGGAGCCTCTTTCAAAGGAGGAGGAGGAGGAGCATCAGTACACAGAGGTATGCTATGAAACTTGAAGGGGTTTAGGAGGGATGTGAGGAAATACTTCACAGAAAGGCTGGCGGACACCTGGAATGGCTTGCCAGAAGAGGTAGGGGGAAAGACAGCAAGGAGTTTCAAACATGCGGGAAAGTTACATTGGTATTATAAGTACAGGTAAGGGAGGAGGGAGGGACACCTGTGACTAAGTAGGGTTCAGGGTGTAGAGTTAGGCAGGGAAAACAGGGCAGACTAGATGGGCCTAGCAGTCTTTTTCTGCTGACACTTTCTATGTTGTTATGTTTGTACTAATAATGGGGCCCATGTATGACCACAGACCGGGTACGTGCATGTTCGCACCTGCAGGCAGGTGCACGGGACAGAACATTCATGAATGTTGGTCACCACTGGGCACCATTCTGTAGCTTCACCCCCAGTGCATTTGTGTGTATGGGGCAGATCAGCGGACACAGGCAGGCATCCAATTAGATACATACAGACATACGAATGTGCCAGCAGATAAAGGCCTTATGGTCTCTCTAGTCTGCTTGAATATGCAGTTCCCACTGCATTTACAGTGGGAAGGACCCCCCCACACACACACATCTCCCTGACCCCTGTCAAATACCCTTCCCTCCCTCCCTCCCTCCACCTGCAACTTTCCCCTTCATTCTCTCCCAACCTCTTAAAGCTGTCCAACGTTGTTAAGGATACCACTTCCTCTGGCAAATCATTCCATTTAGCCACCACCCTCACAGTGAACAAGCCCCTTTTCATGTCCCTCCTGAACCTTCCCCCCACTAGCTTTATGGCTGTTACCCTAGTGGTCTTGTTTCCACTAAGGCTGAAGAGGCCCTCTGTGCTCACTCCTGTTTATTCCTTTCAGGTACAGTACTTGAAGGTCTCAATCATGTCCATCCTCTCCCTTCTGTCCTCAAGAGAGTACATGTTGGGCCCCTGAGCCTCTCTCATACTTGATACCTTGCTGGCCCTGAATCATCTTGGTAGCCCTTGTCTGTACTGTTTCCAGCAAGTTGATATCTTTCTTTAGATAAGGGCACCAATACTGCAGTCTGTGCTCTAGGTGCAGTCTTACTACTGACCTGTACAGTGGCAAAATGACCTCTGCCTTCCTGTTAGTGACTCCTGTGGCTCAGCAGCCCAGCATCCTATTTGCTTTGGCCATAGCCTCCCTGCATTGTGCCAAGTGTCCCAGGGATGAAATGCACGTGTAGGAACACTGAAGGATAATAATGGAGACCTGGTCACTGATGATAAACGATAGCCCAGATGCTTAATGAGTATGTCTGCTCAGTGTTTAACAATAAGTTATTTAACACAATGTCAGATTACACAGAGTGGAAAGGAAGGTTAATAAATCTGAAAGTAGAGAATATCAAAAATAGATTACTGCAGTTAAATCCATACAAGGCCCCAGGTCTGGATGGAGTGCATCCTAAGGTGGCTAGGGAACTGACTGAAGAACTAGCAGGACCACTTACTAAGATATTTCAAATATCTTTGGACAATAATGCTATGGTAGAAAGCTGGAGGAAGGCCGTTTACAAAATTTACATTTACAAAAAAGGAAATAAGAAAGAATGCCAGAATTATAGACCAGTGAGCCTAACACCTCTCTTGGGGCAGGTCCTAGAAGGAATAATTATGGAAGAAATAGAAAGATTTGCTGGGCTGGTGGTGCTGAGGGTTGAGGTGCTGGATGCCACACCTTGCACTCACGCCAGCAACCCAGGTTTGGGAATGACCTCAGGTTGCCAGGGCGCTGGCACGGGGGGGGGTAGGATCAGGATTGAGCATTGTCTCTCCTCTCCTGGGAGGGAGGGAGGTTGTCCCACCGCCACCAGATGAAGGTCTGGTGGCTGACGCAGACAGTAACGGAGCGACTGATAGGGTGGGGGCATCCCGCAAGGCACGATGTGTGCATGCCTCCACACACATGCGTCAAATCGGGAATGCACAGGTCGGGACCGGGACAAAAAGTAAAAAACTGAATAAAGTACCTAAGGACAAAAAAAGAAATAGAAAGATTTGTCATGGAGTCAGACATGACTGATAACTTACAACTTGGATTCACCAAGGGGTGATCATGTCAGACAAACTTATTGGGAGTTGTTTGACAGGATTAGTAGGGCCTTGGATTGTGGCTGCCCAGTGGATGTGGTGTTTTTGAATTACATGAAGGCCTTTGATAACGTGCCACATAAGGAATTAATAGATTGGTTAAGGGACATGGGAATAAACAGTAAAATAGTAAACTGGATCGATTCCTGGCTAACTAACAGGCAACAACAAGTGAGTGTGAGGGTCATCACCTCACAGTGTGCTAAAGTGACCAGTGGAGTGCTGCAGGGATCAGTTCTTGGACTGTGTCTATTCAAGTTATATGTAGCTTCGATGAAATGTTATGAAGGCGTATGGCTCTCAAAATTCGCATATGACACTAAGATTGGCACCATAGTACCGAATTCTAAGGATGTTGGAAATCTGCAGAGAGCATTGATTAATCTGGAACAATGGGCTACTAAATATGAATTGGACTTAACATAGATAAATGCTCAGTGATGCATTTAGGTAAGAAAAATATGAACGCAAACTGTCTATTAAAGGCCAGATCTTGAGGGAAGTGATGGAGGAAAGGATTTCAGTGTGAATGTAACCAAGGACCTATAGCCGCCCGCTGGCACAGTGGGTTGGATTTCTGCTTGAAAAGCTGATGATTCGGGTTTGGTAATGGACCCGGGAGTTGGAGGGCTGGCCAGGGGAAAGGATCGAGCATCCTGGAAACTGATCTCCTTCTCCAGGGGGAGGGACAGGAAGAGTGTCCGGTGCCTTACAGACCCATGGCAGAGGCTGGAGTTCCACTGTGACTGGTGCCATCACATTAGGGGGACAGGGCAGATGCTGGATATCACTGCATATCCCCACCCCAGGGAGCAATCATTGCAAAAAAGCTGGCCCCCGGCATGATGACCCACTCTACCACCGTCCACTGCCTCTGACATCCGCTGGGGGGGTCCGCTCCCATGGCCCCTACCCAGGGGGTAAGCTGGGTCTTGACAAACAGTGTCCATCGGGAGGGGAATCCGGGCGGGCAAGCCTGGACATGCGGACAGTGGGCAGAGCTGATCCTAAGATAGGGGGGATCAGAAAAAAAAAAACAACTAAGGACTTTAGCTTCAAAAAACACTGTCACGTGATTGCTAAGAGGGCTAATGGAATTTTGAGTAGTATTGGTAAGCACATAGCGAGTAGAGACAGGGAAGTTGAAGTTCCTTTATATGTCTCATTGGTTAAACCACACCTCAGTTATTGTGCCCAGTTCTGGTCACCCGGTTCGAAAGCTGAGATCAGAATTCTAGAAGGGGTCCAGCAAAGGGCCACCGGGATGGTGAGTCTTAAAGGTATGAGCTATGGTTAACGATTGGATACTTTGGAGATGTTCTGTCTGGCATGGGGTTATTCCACCACACGGCAAAACAGCGTGGCTAAAAATGCCACAGTGAAAGAGTGTCTAACAAAAACAGAGTCCAGCAAATCACTGACCTGTTTTAGTGCACTGTGCCCATTGAAAACAATGGGTCTTTATGTTTTCTTAAGGGGCTTTGCCCCTCTCCTCCCCCAGTACTTAAATATCTAAGTCCGGGTGGGGGGGAACCTCGGGTATGGGGAAAAATTCGAGGGGGGGTTTAATAACTGTAAAAGGTTGTAGCAAGGGAGAACCAAACCAGGGTTCAAGGTCTCACATCTGCGCCATGTGCTGCTGCCCTAGCCACTCCTCCACAGGAGCGACTGGACCAGGCACCCTGCACACAGCAACTTGTACACTCTCCCTTTCAGTATGCAGTGACAGGGGTATTCCCCTACCGCTGTTCTATCCCTGTCACTGTAAACCTTCATTTTCACTGCACAGCGCGGTTAATACCACACTGTCTTACATGTGCGGTATTGACCCAGTACCGTTCTCTCTAGAATATAGATGACTGTGAGGGGCTGTATGTCGCATATGTGGTGCTTTTATGAATCATGATCTTTGGGACTGTTTAGGATTGGAACTGAAAGATCAGCAACATGACACTAGATCCCATGTTTTACAAATAAAAGGGAATTTAAGCCATACCAAGAAGAGGTCATCTTAGTATAATCAAAGGGTAGTGGCTTTGTGGAATTCCCTCCCATTGGAAGTGGTAGGTAGTAGGAGCATGAGTGAATTTAAGGCAAACCTGGATGACTTCAGGATTAAAAACAAAATAACAGGATTTTTCCCTTGAGAAAAGGCAAACTGTAATGGGCACCTTGCCCTTTTTGCTCATAATTAACCTATGAAACTCTTGATAATTACAACCAGATTGTTTTCTTGCTGTGACCTAGAAACCTGCACACCACCCATCCAGTATTTTTTCTCTGGGTTTTTTGCCCCCAAGTGCATAACTTTACACTTTTTACTGGTGAACCCCACTTGCCAAATGCCAGACCACTTTTCTAGCCTTGCCAGGTCTTCGCTGAGTTCCAGCCTCCCCTCCTCCATGTCCACCATCCCAAAGAACTTGGTGTCCTCCACAAACAAGCATACTGGATGCCCATCCTGCCCCAAGAACGGATCCCCTGATCTGCATGGAGCAGGGAACTGTGGGACACTGCAAGTCTCATAAAGTTGAATATGTCAGGCAAGTGCCTGAATGGGTGCCCCCAGCCCTCTCTGCCTAATTGGAGGGCTGGTGCAGCATTGCGAGAGGTTTTCAGTCCACCAAAGCTGGAGGGTACTCTTTGTTGGGGGCATGCAGTGGCTACAGCAGGGTCCCTGCTCGCTTAGTCTGCCCCTCACCCAACATTCTGCACCTTAGTGAATAGGGTGGGACATAGTCACTTTCCTGGCCACTCCCTAGTCCATCTGCACAAGACTGGACAGGAGATCAGGTGCAGAAGGGGAGCACACCCCTTTTTGGAATGCCACAAGGGTCCATGGGGCTCCAGATGCGTGGCTCTGTAACATAGGTTTGTCAGTGCACTGTGTAGGCAATTGGCACATAAGTGCATAGGGGCCAATACTTTCCTGAGACAAAATATAACATACCAATAAAATATTTTGAGGGGAATATTCACATGAGAAAGGGGAATGCAATGCAACTCTCTTTTCTTTTTTTTTTACTTTCTCCTGGTCCCTGCCCAGTGAATCTTATCCACTGGTCTTTTCAATCGAGCCACTTACTGTAGTGTGGACCCGGCGTCATTCTGCTCGGGGCCGTGAGAATTTTTGCCTTTGGTTTTCCTCCCGGTTCCATCCTCCTGAGAGCGCTGACGCAGAGGACTTACGTCCAGACGAACGACGTGCAGATGCACGCCGCCATCAAGCGTCCACAGCGCTCACCCTACCCCCGACCCTTCTTAAGGAACTGGTATTTTTGTCTTACTGTCTGTGCTTCCACAGGTGGTAACGTGTGGACATTGCTGCCCCAGCCGAGCCCCGATGACCCGAGCTCTTTCCCAAACCCGGGTCGTCGGCATGTTGCGAGGTGCGAGGTGTGGCATCCAGCACTTCAACCCTCAGTGCCACTGGGCCGGCTAATGCAACTCTCTTTTGAATGAACTTGTGAACATTACTGAGGCTAACATTAGGTACCTGACTTAGGCTTGGCCTATTACACACACGTTAAACAGCAGCAGTGCCCACCCCCACCAGACAATGCAATACTGTGGTTATATAAATACTGCAACCTTCAGTATTATCAACCAACCTATATTGGTGGGTTCCAGTTCTAAACAGTTTATTTATTTCCTTGTACAGAGGGATGACTGCCTGGCAAGTTGGTTGGGAAGTATAATTTTTCCTTTATACTAAAAGGGAGATTCCCACGATCTGGCTATGTACAGGCCTACTAGTTTAATTGACGCATCTGAAAAACTGTTTTCTTATATTATTTTACAAAGACTCATGACATGGCTAGAAAAAATAATCAAATATTGAGTGAGTACCAACATGGTTTTCAAGCAGGGTATTCAACTATACAGCATCGTTATATGTCACATTTAATATGGAAATATGTAAGAATCAAAAAAGGTTAAACTTTTTTGTTTTGTCAGTTTTTCTTCTGCTTTTGATAGCATTAGTCATACACGCTTATGAAATAAAATGGGATCTCTGGGTCTAGATTCTAACTTGTTAAGTGTCCTTATATGACTGCATTCACAAACTTGGATTATGGTACAGTATGATCGTGGAAGGGCAACTACTGCCCAGTATCCACTAATCATGGGGTACGGCAGGGATACCTACTGGCGCCTTCTTTATTCAATATCTATATAAATGTGATATTACAAGAACACCATAACTTTGATTTCCATTCTCTAATTAAAAGCAAAAAGATAACATGCTTAGCCTACTCCAGTGATATCATATTATTTCAACTTCTCTGTTGGGTCTTCAAAGGAAAATTAATCACTTTACTTCCCCTCTGTAAGGAGAATCAACTTAATATTAATAAGGCAAAAACAAAACTGCTTATTTTCTGTCATAAAAGGAATAAATATCCCTCTGTATACATGGAAAAGGATAACTTGGAGACTGTGAAATTTTATGATTATTTAGGAGTCGGATACTCTGAAAATGATCTATGGGCTTCACATATTAAGTACATGTTGGCCGGATGCAATCGATCAGGATTGGCAACTCCACCTCAGTCCCCCCTCCTAGTCACCTCAGGAGTTCCACAGGGCTCTTTTCTGGGGCCTCTCCTGTTTTTCATCTTTCTCAACAACCTCCCCTCCATCTGTCCCCACACTTCCATTCATATGTATGCAGACGACACTGTGCTGTACACATCAGGCCCATCTGCTGGGATGTGGTGACCAGATTGCAGCAGGACTTCAACAGTGTCCCGCTCAAACCAGCTTCACCTCAATGCCAAGAAGACTGGCTCAATGACCTTCGGCACAAGGCAGAGACTCTCACAGCTCACCACCCCCCACTCCCCATCTTTCTACACCCTGGATGGAACCTTACTGGAGGCCTGTCCTTCCTTCTGATACCTTGTGGTCTGGCTTGACCAGCACCTTGATTTTTCTGTGCACATCGATGAAATCCAAAAAAACTCCACCCAAGACTAGGTGCCCTCTTTCACAATCATGTGTGCATTCCATTGCCGGCTTGTAAGCCATTGTATAGAAAATGATCCTGCCAATTTTTTACTACAGGGACATAGTCTATGGTGCAGCCCCCAAGTCCTCCCTGACCAGACTGGATCCTCTTTTTCACTCCTTCTATCACTTTGCTCTTGACTGTCCCTACTCCACCTATCACTGCTCCCTCTTCCAAACACTAGGTCTACCCTCCCTTCAGAAGTGCAGATCGTCACACTGCACACGCCTCTCTGCCAAGTACTGGACCCACACCTTGCCTCCCTACCTCTCCGCAGTCCTGTCCATTCTCCCAGACCCAGTTTAAAATCGTAGGACAAATGACTCTAGACTCCTTTACATTCCATACAGGTCCTTCACGTCAGGGCAGGCAGCGTTCAGCTATCGCATGCCTAAGCTTTGGAATTCCCTCCCTCTGCACATTCAACACTCCGCACCCTCCCAGCACTTAAACAGTCTTTTATCTACACATTTTACCATCATTTGCTTGTGTGCCTAGCACACTCTCAGCTATATGACTTATACCGCTCCCCGGTTTCCCCAAAACCACTCCTGAACCCTCAGTACATAATTATGTTATCCCCTTGCCTTCTTCCTTATCTAGATACAGTCATGGCTATATTTGGTTGCACCCCGTGTTATTGTTCTTACCTGTCTCTGCCCTTCAGTTGTCGTTAACTCACTTTGAAAATACACTTGTATCCTGTACTGTGTATACCCTGCATTGCATTGTAACCTTGTTTTTTTATCTTGCCCGTACCTATTGTCTCACCTTGTCATATTGTATGCTTCCCAGTGTATTTTGCATTGTCCCCAGGATGCAACTGGAAACGAGCGGTACTCCGCTCAGTATGCCTTCCTGGGAAAACTCATAAATAAATAAATAATGTATTCCAAGCTTAAAATTGCTACTAATGCAATCAACATTTTTAATAAAAAGTATGGTAAGGGAAGTTTGTTGGGAGCCTTGAATGTAGTGAATGCAAAAGTTAAGTCAAGCATCCTATATGCCGCAGAGATCTGGAGCTTTGAAGATAGTATGTCTCTGGAGATACTGATGAATAAAATTTATAGATATCTCTTTTTGGTACCACAATCTGTACCACCTGCTGTACTGAGACTGGAACTGGATCAGTATCCTTTACAAACATTGATTAATGAAAGACAGATAATTTTTCTTCTTAATTTATTTCAACTTCATGAAAATAGACTTCCTAGACTCTGTCTTGAAGAGGGGATAGAATACACCACAAGAGGTTTTGCTTTTCCATTCATACAGCTGATAGGGGGATATTATATTTCTGTCTGGACTTGCATGTTTGATGTATGAAATATATTTACAACCAAAAGAATTAATCATTTATCAAGTCAAAAGGAAGATTAAGAGATATAGCTGTGGGCTCTGATTTCAATAGGTTAGGATCTTTGACATTTTTTAAATGGTATAAAATACTTAAAACTGAGCAAAAAATGGAACCCTATCTCAAACATATATCTGATCCAGATAAAAGATGACTTTTAACTAAGTTTAGGTTAGAAATTTAAAAAGCTAACTATGCACATTTTGGGCAATAGATACCAACTATAATACCAACATACTGTAATTGTTAAACACAAAATGAGGATGATTTGAAACATGTGGTTCTTTGATGCCCATTATGTGCATGAAGAAGACAGGAATGGCTTAGTTCCATTCTCTGTGATCTTGGCCTCCCTCCTGACCAAATCCTTCTCTTTCTTTTTAATACACAGGATATTGATATCGTTACTAAGATTGTTGTTTTTTGTCCACGTTACACCTGTGATTAATTTAGGATGATTGGATGATTTTTTATTAATAGACAGCTTTCTATATGTATTAATAATTGAATACAGATAATATATACGTATAATTATAGGGTACTGTCAGACACTGGTGGAATGGGGCGAGTTTTGGGTCCTTTTTACATGTATCAATAAAATTATTCCAAACAGAGACCAACCTATGGGTACCTCTCTTTTTGCCACAATGCACACTTGTGCCTGTTAGGCACTTTTTGATGTTCATTTTGGCTGTATATTGAGTGAACTTCAGGTGCAGAACCCCTTAGTCGCTTTTTTACTTTGCCTTCACAGGTTCTCTACTTTCTTCCTCTTGCACATCCTCAGATTCGGGCCCACCATCCAAGGGTACATCTGATATTGGTTCATAGTCCAAGATTGTTGGTGTGGGATCTGTAAGAGGCACATTTGACAATGCACATGTTGTTTGTCCATTCGAACCCCTGAACAGTCTGGTGAGATCCTCTGTGGGATAGTACACCTCTCCTTCTGATTCAGAGTCTAAGTTTTCCTAATCTATTTGAGCATCGGTTGTGGGAGGAACAGTTTCTGATTGCCTCATCTTTTGCTTTGACTTTTGTCTGTGCATAGCAGCTCAAGTTTTTTTTTGGGGAGGTTCTGGAGGTTCCACTACATCACTGCAGATCAACACTCCAACAGGCAGCAAATGGTTTCAGTGAACAGTCTGATATCTACTTGACTGTCCTTCAGAATGAATCTTGAATACGGGCATGTCTCACACCTTTTCCTTTACAACATAAGGGGTATTGCTGTATCAGTCAGCACTTTTGTGTTTCCTGGGCAGTCCCAAATTTCCTACCAGAACACAATCTCCTGGCAGCAGTGCATGTGCCTTCACCCATCTGTCGTACCTATCTTTACTGGCTTTGTTACAGTCTGCTGCTGCATCCGAGGCCAACTTGTAGGTGACATTTAACTGCTCTTTCAAGCTTTAGCCATACTGAAGATAAGTATCTGGCCTAGCTCCATTGAGAAGGACACCAAAACATAAGTCCACTGGAAACATCAGACAATCTGGAGAGAATCTGGTAGCATCACTTCTGGTGCAATTGAACGCATGGACTACTGCCCTGACTTGTTTGACCCCACTTGCTCTTTTCCTCTGGGTCCAATGTATCTGGCATGTTCAGTAGGGTTCGGCTGGACCACTCAGACTCAGGATCACCTTGAGGGTGATGCGGGGTAGTTCAAAATGGAATTATTCCCCAGAGAAACAGCAGCTCTTTCACTAGATGGTTTTCAAAATCTCGATCTTGGTCCAAATGGATCCATTTCGGGGCACCATAGTGCACAAAACATTTCTGAGCTAGGATTTTTGTGACAGTCGTTGCCTTTTTCTTCTCTGCCAGATAAGCTTGAGCATACCTTGAAAAATGATCAGTTACTACAGAGATACTTGCAATGTTCTTAGAGTCCAGTTCTAGACTATGAAAGTGTATGCATATCAACTATGGGTGCGCTTGTCACAGTGTTTACCAGAGGGGCTGCCCGCTGTGGCAGAGTTTTGCATCTCACACATCTGTTTCAGGTTTTGCATTATTGTTCCAAGTCACTTCTCCTACATGAGTTCTCTCACTTCCAAGGTGTCCCATATCATTGTGCAGGGCATGCAGCACAATTCTTTTGAACTTTGAAGGCAGTACCAATTGCAGTTTTGGGAAACCCAGTGATCCTTGGATTTCATGGTGCAACAAGTTGTTTTTGATTTTTAATTTGGGCCTCTCCTGCCATAGCCACTTTGTGCCAGAGTGGGTGTCAGTGTGCTTCATTTGGTAATTTGGTAGCACCTCTGCCTCTGGGCCAGAAGGCCGTGTGTTTCATGTGCCCCAGTCCCACTCCAGGATTGGGCTCATGCCATAAACGCTGGCATCTGAGTGCAGTAATGGGGGGGGGGTGCAGCACGGTTGGGGTGCGTTATCCTTCAGATGATATGATAAACTAAAGTCCCTTCTACCCATTTCTTGTTCGCTTCTGGTTGGTGCCCAAGTGGAAGTAAAAAGAATCCAAGGCACTTTTTGAAAGAGTAGGGGAGTTTTTATTTAGAAAATCAGTAATACATAACAATACAACCAAACTCAAAAACAATAATCCAAAGAAAATTTATCTAATTCAAAAAGAAATGACAAAAAGAGAACAAGACCCTAAATTCACACATCCCTATCCCCTTTCTCTCTTCTGCAAGTCACAAAACAAAAGGAAAAAAAGGAGAAACACAAGCATCCTACTCAGTGTCCATCAGGAAAATTATTCTAAGTCCCCTAAAATTATATAATATATAAGTAAACACAACCTGTTCCATACCTTCTTAAGTCCCTCTATGAACCCAGGAAAAGCCCATCCATAATGCTTCAAGTTGAATATTAGACATGTTCTTGCAATCTGTCCTATAAATGTCTTTCAAAGCTGAGTCACACATTTTTGCTAAGGCTTCACAGGACGTTCGTAATTGCTGTAGCACCAAACAACACCCTGCCTGCCACAAATAGAATTCCAGGCAAGCAAAGAGCACTATCTACATGTTATTATTACATTGACTTAGGGTTGATGGAAAGTTTCTTAGAACTAAACATTCATAGGTTAATATTTCCAACTGTGAAAGCTTGCATTTATTTGCCATATAGTGCCACAAACCTTGTACATAATCACATTAAAAAAAATGTTCTATTGTTTCCAATTGTGTGCCACAGTCTGGGTAGGGACAAGCTCTTTCTTCTGTAGATTTGAGTTTACTGTTCCCTCGCACATTTAATCTGCCATACGAACAAATCCATATTATATCCCACATATGTACTGGAATTCAGATGTCCATTAGTTGTTCTAACACCAAATGATTTTTCTCTGAGTTGCAATATTTAAACTCCGGGTCCTGTGGTACGTATTTGCTCACATTACCTCTTAATCGGCCTCCCTCTAATCTCATGCTGTGTCCTCTTGTCCTGCTATTTTTCTTACATTGAAACATGTTAGACTTTTTCACCTTGTTAATGCCCTTAAGGTGTTTGAATGTTTCAATCATATCACCTCTCTCCCTCCTTTGCTCTAGGGTATACATATTGAGCTCCGTTAATATGTCCTCATATGTTTTCTGATGCAGTCCCTGCACCATTTTGGTTGCCTTTCTCTGGACTGCCTCAATTTGGTTAATGTCCTTGTGAAGGTGTGGCCTCCAGTACTGCATGCAGTACTCCAGATGGGATCTAACCAGTGTCTTGTAAAGAGGTATTATTACCTCCCTCTTACGACTTGTGATACCTCTAGTAATGAACTCCAACATCCCCCTAGCCTTACCTACTGCTTTAGTGGTCTGCTTGGATGATTTCAGGGCATCTGTGATGATGATGCTCAAGTCTCTTTCCTTGTGACTGCCAGCAACTCCCCTCCCAGCCTATAGGTGGCTTCAGGGTTTCTCTTCCCTATGTGCATAATCTTGGACTTCTTTGCGTTAAACCCCAGCTGCCACTCTTCTGACCATTTTGCCAGTTTATTCACTAGGCACCAGCATGGTTTTCCTTTAGTATAAGACCTGGCAAATGGAGGACTGCGGGCCACTAGGCACCAGGGAGGTATTTTAGCATACAGGCTGGTGATCGGGGGGAAGGGCACTAGGCATCAGGGAGGTGTTCTTGTCTGGAATGGGCTGATGATTGGGGGAAGGGGCAAACAATAGGCACCAAGGAGGGTGTTTTTATATGATAGGCTGACAATTGGTAAGGAATGGGGACCACCAAACACCAGGGAGGTGTTCTTTTCTATTACAAGCTGGCAATCAGTGGGGAGAGGGGAACATTACACACCAAGGATGTTTTATTTTCATTACATGGTGGTGATCAGTGTTGGGGGGGGGACCACTAGGTACCAGGGAGGTGTTCTTTCCTAGTATGGGCTGGCGATCAGTGGGAGGGAGGAACACTATGCACCAGGGTCTTCATCACATGTATGTGACTGGGCAATGGGGAGGGGGGCACAGCTGCAGAAACCTGCTGCTGCTACTCATGCAAGTAAGGCCATAATAGGCATGCAAATGGACCCTTAGCACCTTGCATGCCACTGGGCTCATTTGCATAAGTCCCTCTGAATATTGCAGATCCAGTGGTGCACTTCCCTGCACAGTGGGGATGCATGTTGGGCAGCGCTACTGGACTTAGCGTTGGGCCAACATGGCGCTATATTCAGTTGGATAATGCCGGTGAGCTATCCGACTGAATATAACCTCCTTGGTCTCCTGCGCACTTGCATAACGCAGTGCAAAACTTTGCACTCTGCTTTGCCTGCTACTGAATATCAGGCCCCAGATCTTTTAAGTTTAGCACATTGCCTCCACCCATAGAAAAATTTAAGAAGGCCTGGTGTCAGAGTGGTACAACCCCTTGGGATGCAGTACCTTCCAACCTCCCCACAGTGTCCCTCTGCACATGCAAAATCACAGTGCAACCTTATATTCAACAAAACTGTAATTAGTGACCTACATTAATGATATGCTCACAAGTCAAAAGGTAAAATATCAACATGATATTCATTGTGGGGTTGGGGGATAAGAGATTCGAGAATGAAAAAGTAAAACTGGTTTTAAACGAATTCCATGAACCTTGCTTGCAGGACTGAAGTTACATGCCTGACTAGGCTCAGCAAGTAAAAACCTTTTAAACAACATAGTAGCAGTGCCCCCCCCCCAACCAGGCAACACAATACTGTGGCAGATGAACTGTAAAACCTTTTAGTATTACCAGCCCACTTGTAGTAGGGGCACTACTCACTTGTACCAGTTTAAACCCCAAACCTTTAAAGGGAGCTACCGGTGCTTCACTGGGTACCCAGCCACAGGAACAGTGTAGGCCTGGTGACATTACAGCTGGTTGTCCGGTGTCGGTGCCCTTTTATGCCAAAAACAGTTAAATCCAAACACCATAGGCCATACGATTGCTTAAATGGCAAAACCTCCAAATTAGGTAATTGCATCTCCTGTCACATTGGCCAAATAAGTAGAGTTGGTGTTAACTTTGTACAAACTTCCCCAGTTGCAAGCATACCTCTCAACCTTTTGTCACTGAAATTAGGGGCAAGGACACTCACAATGAGGGCCAATGAGGGACATTGAACCTCATAACGAGGTACACATCCTCAAACATGGAGAAACAAGCTCAGAACACTGTGGGAACAATTATGTTTGCTTGTGCAACGCCCATTTTTATTTAGAATCTTTGAATAACATGAATTTCTGCTTTAAAGTCTGAATTTAAAGCAAATTTTCTGTAGGGGCTGCTTCTTTTCCATGAGGGATGGATGAGGAACAGAGCAATTTTGAAGATTAACGTGAAGGATGTCCCTCATTCTCAAGGACAGTTGAGAGGTATGGTTACGAGGCAAGCCCTGAGAGTACTCACAGTTCTGATGTACCAGCTTCCCTGCCAGCTTGGGCACGTCTTCCTCTGTCCTGCAAGTGCAGGTCCTCTCAGGCTGATGCTTCAGTGGGTGCAGAGGGGTTGGGGGAAGCTAGAAGATGCAGGTCTCAGGTACCTCTGGATGGAAATTAGGCTCTCTGCATTTGCAGTTGTCTGGACCTCTTGCGCTCTTCCCTCTTCCTCAGCACAGACTTTTCTAAGGAGCAGGGGCCACACACCTCACATGCGTGTCCAGGTTTCAGAACCCTAGAGTGGAGCCCTAACTGGTACCTGGCATTAGCACTAACCAGCCTTCTCTCAGACTGTCTGCAGGATTGATGCAGGTTTTCTATCACAGCTGTGTATAAGCAATACTCTCTCTAGCGCTCACAGGCTGGCTGTTGTGGCATGCAGTTGCCTCCTTTTTCTCTCAAGACAGGTCACAATCTCACAAAAAAATGTTGTCCATACACTTTCTGGCACACACAGTTCAGTCTCTGTATACACAAGTTGTAGACACTTTTGAAGTCACTCATAGAAACATAGATGTTGACGGCAAATAAGGACTGCAAGGCCCATCCAGTCTGCCCATTTCTTTTTCTACCTTATGAACGTGACATCGGCCTTTGCTCTGTCAATGGCCTATCTATTCATACTCATCTGTATTGCTCCCTTATGTCTATCCCATGCCTGTTTGAAGCCCTGCACTGTATTCATATCCACCACTTCCTGAGGTAGGCCATTCCATGCATCCACCACCATTTCTGTGAAGAAGAACTTCCTCACATTACCTCTTAATCGGCCTCCCTCTAATCTCATGCTGTGTCCTCTTGTCCTGCTATGTTTCTTATATTGAAACATGTTAGAATCTTTCACCTTGTTAATGCCCTTAAGGTGTTTGAATGTTTCGTTCATATCACCTCTCTCCCTCCTTTGCTCTAGGGTATACATATTGAGCTCCGTTAATCTGTCCTGATGTTTTCTGATGCAGTCCCTGCACCATTTTGGTTGCCCTTCTCCGGACTGCCTCAGTTTGGTTAATAATCGCTTGTGTGAAGGTCGGCCTCCAGTACTGCGCGAGTACCCAGATGGGGCCTAACCAGTGTCTTGTAAAGAGGGATTATTACCTCCCTCTTCTGACTTGTGACACCCCTACTAATACACCCCAACATCCCTCTAGCCTTACCTACTGCTTTAGTGGTCTGCTTGGATGATTTCAGGTCATTGGTGATGATGAAGCCCAAGTCTCTTTCTTCTCTTGTGACTGCCAGCAACTCCCCTCCCAGCCTATAGGTGGCTTCTAGGTTTCCCTTCCCTATGTGCATGATCTTGCACTTCTTTGCATTAAACCCCAGTTGCCACTCTTTCGACCATTTTGCTAGTTTATCCATAGATACATAGACAGTGTCGGCAGATAAGGGCCTATGGCCCACCCAGTCTGCCCATTTGAGCTTGTAAGTTCAGTTTGTTTTCCTAGAAGTCTGTTGCCCCTTACCCCTGACCTCCAGAATTCCTTTATGTCTATCCCATGCATTCTTAAATCCAGTGATTGTTTCAGCCCCCACCACTTCCTCTGGCAGGGGTTCCACTTATCCACCACCCGTTCTGTGAAGAAATTCTTTCTCATGTTTCCTCGGAATCGTCCTCCCTCCAACTTCATCCCATGCCCTCTAGTCCTGGAACATCTTTTTCGCTAAAATAGTGTTTTCCTGCACCTGTTCCTCCCTGTAAGATACTTGTATGTCTCTATCATATCCCCTCTCCCTCCTCTCCTCCAGGGAGTACATGTTCAGTTCCTTCAACCTGTCTTCATAGGACTTGTGATGCAATCCATGCACCATCTTGTTGCCCTCCTCTGAACCTTCTCTACCCTGTCTATGTCCTTAAGTAGGTATGGTCTTCAGAACTGTACACTGTACTCCAGGTGGGGCCTCACTAGTGTCTTGTATAGCGGAATTATGACCTCCCTTTTCCTGCTGGTGATGCCCTGCCTATACATCCCAGCATCCTATTTGCTTTACCTGCTGCCTTGTCACACTGTTTCCCTACCTTGAGGTCATCAGAGATGATAACCCCAAGATCCCTTTCCTGCTTGGTGCATGCTATATCCTCACCCCCAACTGATATATTGTGCCAGGGTTTTTGCCCCTATATGCATTATCTTGCACTTCTTTGCATTGAATTTCAACTGCCAACCCCTGACCATTCTTCAAGTTTCTGCAGGTCGCTCTCATTCTGTCTACACCCTCTGGTGTGTCTACTCTGTTACAGAGCTTTGTGTCATCGTAACAGTGAAATTCTGCCTTCTAGGTCCTAGCAATGTCACTGATGAAGATGTTGAATAGAACCGTCCCAGCACTGATCCCTGTGGTACCCCACTGGTCACTCTTCCTCTGTGGAGTGACAGCCATTTACCACCACCCTCTGTGTCCTGCCACCCAGCCAGTTACCTACCCACCATACTACTGTCCTGCCCACACCCATATTCCCCAGTTTGTGTAATAGTCTTCTATGTGGTACAGTGTCAAAGGCCTTGCTGAAGTCCAGATAGGCCATGTCCACCGCCCTCCCCTGATCCACCTCCCTAGTCACCCAGTCAAAAAATTCAACGAGGTTGGTCTGACATGACCTCCCCGGTGAAACCATGCTGCCTTGGGTCCTGTAGTCCATTGACAACCAGATGTTCTACCAATCTCTCCTTCAGTAGTGCTTCCATGATCTTCCCACTACCGGGGTGAGGCTGACTGGTCTGTAGTTCCTGCTTCCTCTTTGTTCCCACTTTTGTATAAGGGGACTACATCTGCTGTCCTCTAGTCTTTGGGTACCTCCCTGTTTCCAGTGATTGGCTAAACAGGATAGAGGTTCAGCCACCACCTCTCTTAGTTCTTTAAGGACCCTGGGTGCACCCCATCTGGCCCCATTGCTTTATCAACTCTTATTACTTCCAGTTCCTTCAGGACCCTTTCTCGTGTAAAGGGACTTGTGTCCATTTCTGCACCATTCTCACCCCTTGTACTCCCTTCAGACCCATTACCCTCCTCTTCCTCAGTAAAGACTGAGCAGAAATACCTGTTCAATATGTCAGCTTTACTGTTGTCATCCTCCACGTGGCCCCCATCCTCCCCCTTCAGTCTCACTATCCCTCCCTTTGTCTTTCTTTTTTCACTTATGTACCTGTAAAACGTTTTGTCCCCTCTACCCACTGATTTTGCAATGTGCTCTTCTGTCTGAGCTTTGGCTTCCCTTACTGACCTCCCTGCCTCCCTTTGCTTCTCCTGGTACTTCTCCCTATCCCCTTCTGCCTGTGTCTTTTTGTATTGCCTGAATGCAATCTTTTGGCTTTCACTTTCTTTGCTACCTCTTGGGAAAACCATAATGGCCTCTTCCTTTTCCTCTTGCTAACCTGCTTAATGCATAATTCTGTTGTTCTTGTAATCCCCATTTTAAATACTGCCCACTGTTCCTCAACCCCTGATTCCTGTCCCATTCCCCTAATGCCTCTTTCAAGTATCTCCCCATTTTCCCAAAGTCTGCCCCCTTAAAATCCAGGATACGTGTTTTTGTGTGGTTTGGTTCTGCTCTTTCTGTGATTTCAAACCACAATGACTGGTGGTCCCTGTTTCCCAGGTGCTCCCCCACTGTTACCCCCATCACACTGTCCCTGTTTGTGAGCACAAGGTCCAGTATTGCCTTCTGCCGAGTTGGTTCCATGACCAGTTGCTTGATCTCTTCTCATTCTGCCCTCCCCATCTGGATCATCTACTCTGTTGCAGATCTTGGTGTCATCTGCAAACAGACAAACCTTACTCTCCAGTCCATCTGCAATGTCACTGATGAAGATATTGAAGAGGACTGGCCCCAGGACTGATCCCTGAGGTACCCCACTTGTGACTCCCTGAAGGTTGGCTGTAGAAGCCCAGGCAAGCTTCCCTGGATGGCTCTTACCAGAATAACACTAGCCCTCCTCTCTGAAAGCTTATTACTGACTCCCTGCTTCTAGAACTGCCCTCAGCATTTTCCAGGGTAAAGACAGCTTCTGACTGGCAGAACAGTCTGTCAGTCCACAGAATTCATATTCAGAATGTTCACTCGACACTCTACTGGCAGGTGGAAAGAGCGCCAAGCATGCAGCACAGTCATTCTCCCATAATGCTTGCATGATCACATTCAGATATCCCTGACTTCTGATTGGTTGCCAGCAAGGTCAGCGGTCAGCAAGATGGAGGCTTTCTAAATAAAGAAGAAGCATTGCTTTAAATAAAGTCCTTTTTATAGGGCTATTGTCCAGTTTTTATTGTAGCTGACACCCCCCCCATTCTGTAGCACACTATGCTTCATATTCCAGTGGTGGAGTTGAGTTTGTTGAGTCTTTCATTGCCCCACTGGAAGTTCTGTTATTCTGTTCCCTCTATACTGAGCAGTTCCGCTGCCAAAGGCTGCTGTCAGGTCTGCTGTTCTTAAATATGCAGTGGCACCAAACACAAGTTTGTTTCTTGTCCTATTCCCAAGGTGTGTCTCCAAGACCATTATGTCCTGACTGGTGTTCCTGGGGCTGGAGCACACTGGGGACTTCTATCTACGGGCACGTCAGCGTGATGCTGAAGTTGTAGGCAGCCCCACTCGGCGCCGAAGAAACAGTCTTGCTGGCAGAGTTGAAGCAACAGCTGCTCGAACATGTACACATCGTGTGCGAATGTTCGAGAGCCGCTAAAGAGGCAGCAGCACAGAGGTTTGCTCCTTCAGTCCCTCACCAGGCTGCAGTCCCAGGGGCCAGAGTGAGCAGAAGATGTCAGGCAACACTAGGCAGAAAGAGTCCGGGTAAGCCCCCACTCTTGAGGGGGGGAGGCATACACTGAAGATAAGTTCTTCGGCCCCTGGGGAGGGATAGTGTGGGTCATTCATTGGAATGTTTTTAATTTTGGCTTGAGCCCCGACATGCAAGCATGCATCCTGACCTGTTGAAATGCCCAACCAACTTACCAGAATTGCCACCGATCCACACCAGGATGCCCCCCAAAGGCTCATTGATTCATTACAGTGGCATGACCCCGACCAGCTGGAATGCTCACAGAGTGGTCGGAATGCTCACTTGACTCAGGGGCATTCCCCCAGACTTCCTAGAATGCTTTCCTACAGGTAGGTTGGGGAGCATACTGGTGGTTTGGGGGCATTCCAACTGGTCATGTGGACATTCCCGTGGGCCAGGAATGTGCCATTCTGGCAGGCTGGGTGGGCAGTGCAGCGAGTTGGGGGTCATGGTAAAATGAAAAACGGAATCATTTGAGTTCTGGGCACACTATGGTTCCAGCTTGATTCTAGTTTTACCTGTCTCTCACAAGTGCCATATTTTGAGTCAAGACACTGCATATGTATTGCATTGATTACCACACATTTGCAAATGTAAACCTTTCAAATTAGCACTTTAGTTCAATACTCTGGTTAAAGCTGCATATAGTGGCACTGTAACGTCATCAAGCTTAGTTTCAGTTGCTCTCACATTGGTCAAGTATAATATTATGACAAACAGAAACAATGTTATCTTTATTTGTGACATGCCTAACAGCTTGTATCTTAATTTTGATCGTAGGTAAATCAACAACAAATTACACCATTTATCTGGCGAATATTTCTCTCACTGGGCGTGGGGTATTAGGGCTAATCAATCCCCGCCCACTGTAGTTTAACATAAACCCCTCATTAGCATACATTGCGTAACGCTGTCACGCAAGATAACCAACCCAGGGACAGTCAAAAGATGGCTGCGTGCAACGGGAGAAGCAGGGCTGGTCACAGTATGGACAAGAGCATCACTCTACCCCCGAACGAAATTTTCCGGAATCTTGAGAACGCCAAGAGGTTCGCAATTGACATAGGTAAGGAAACACAGTCCGATTCGCAGGCTTTGCACTGTGGGGATGTTCTGGTCGGTCCAGGCGCATATGGTGTTTACAGCTGCAGTCCACAGCTCTTTTTGATATGGGGGATCGTTTGCAGTCGCAAAGGATGACGGAAAGATTAGTCTCTCAGGCTGCCCTCGTGTATTGGGATGCATTAGAGCGGAGGGGTAACGAACTACGTCTCCTATGATACTTAGTGGGCAGATTGATTCTCTGTACCTTCTGGGAATTTAAGTTTTGCTGTAGCTGCGCTCGTGTTGGAAGCAGTTGGGGTGTTGACGAATTTGGACTTCAGTTCCCAAGACATGGGAGGGGCAGCCCTGCGCTGGTTTAGTGTTGCTGACCCCCAGCAGGACGGTTTAATGTACTGGTATGCGCATTTCTCAATCCTGATAGCTGGTTAAAGACACAAAGCACAATAGAATTAAAAAATAAGTAAAGGTGGTGCAATGGATATGTATTTTCTGTGCGTCTGTTGTAGCACATTCATTCAGTGTGTCTCTGTTACAATAGCTTAGAAGCTGACGTGACTAGTTGGCTACCTGAAGGCTGTAATCATCCGGACTGTTTTTTTTTTTTTTCTGTTACTGTCCCTAAAATTTGCCAAGTTAGGCGATAAAAGTTCCAAGTAGTTTCCCCTCGGTCGTTGCAGGGCTGCAAGCTGTGTGCTGAGCTGCTTGGAATGACATTCGCGTTTTCTTGGTCAAACCTGTTTATTTGACGGGGAATTATCACTAGGAAGTATGTTTCCTGTCACGTCTCAGAAATGGGTACAGACTAGGGCTGTTGGGCAGTTATATTTGTTTGCCCGTTCATGTTTACTTGGGGTGGTGGTGGGGTTATAGTTCAGACTGTTAATGATGGCACAAGACCAAGGGGTTGAGAGTTATCAATCACATATGTATTCACGTAATGAGCAGTGGTCGCCATATGTGTTATTTATTTATGTCTTTGGTTACCGGGTGGGTGCACAGATCCAAAGGACCGTTTTCAGGCACAGCTGGAGCTACAGCATGGCACATTAAGCAATACAGGTGTGGAGAACAGTAAACATAGGCCTCAACATGAGGTGCAGGAAATCACAGAACAAGGGGTCATCACATAAAGTGCAGTTACATAATACAAGGTGTCAAAGAAGGCCAGCATACACTGGGCATCTGGTCCGATCTACTGCTGAGGTTTAACACAAATTCCAGAGTGATACTTGTTAAAAAAAAAAAAAAAAAAAAAAAAAAAAAAGTGTTTGTACAAAATATTATTTGTATTGCACATCCCTAGTACAGAGGTGAAATGTGCAAAAGCATTACAGGATAACAAAGCAAATAATAAGCCAAAATGCAGCATGACTAATAGAAATGTGACTGTTACTGGGTGCATTTGCTCCAGGGTTTGATCTGGTAGAATGTGCTATTGCTCACCTTTACTGGCTGCAGCAAACCAGGTGCTGGCTTAGTCTGGAAAGTGGTGAGACTGAGCACCCAGCCAACTTAGCTTTGCATGCAGCAGGGTGGAGCAGGCTGTGCTTTTGCACTGCTGGTAGTTATAAGTGTGTGTGCAGTCAGCATGTATTGAAACAGAATCTGTATAGGATGAGAAGCAACATGTTTTTGGTGTGTCCTCTGTTTATGGCAAACGGCTGAAGAAGTGACTTGCTCTTCTAAAATAGGTTGCCCTTAGAGTAACATGAGGACCTTGCTGACAAATGTAAAACCAGTGCATTCACAGGGGATGCTTCTGTGGATAATCCTTGTCTCTGCTGGCATCTCTTATTTTTGGAACTTGAGTGGAGGAGACTGCACCCCCACCCCCGGGATGGGTTGATCACCTGTGTGTTACATGCTGGGATTCATTAGTAGACACAACTGGGATTTCAGTAGGTGAAAAGAAACTAAAGAAAGGGTGACCGTCGTAATTAATGTGTAGTTTTTATTTATTTACTCTGTTTCCTCAGGAAGAGTGTGTTATCAGGGCTTGCATTAGGGATAGCTAAGGGGATAAAATGAATGTATTTACTTATTTGTTTAAAAGTTGCACCAGGAAAGATGCATTGAGTTGAGTACAGCTTGTTTACAGATACATCGGGGGGGGAGGAAGAGGAGGCACGTAGGTAAACAAAAAAACAAGTGGTACAGGTAAGAACATAATATAACAAACAGTAGCATAAGCAGTATCTATTAGGCTTAGCAGTGATTACACAAGTTGAGCATTGTAACAGTGGATACAAGACAACACTGGTTTAAAGACACTACTGCTAAAACTGGGACATTTCGGAACATCTGTAGGTCAGAATTTTGGTGGAGCGTTTTAATATTTATATTTTTACATTACCTGACACTTTAATTGCTTGTGATGTGCTATATCCTAGATCAGCGCTGAAGCATGACTCTTAATTTTGTGCTACATAATCTTAAAAAAATCCAGTTTGGGGACTTAAGTTGGGGGTTGCAAATTACCTGTGATAATGGAACTAAGTAATCATCCTAGTGTTCATCAGAACATAATTAAAAGATATATACAGAACGATGATGCAGGTGTATAGTGTGTGAGAGTGTGTGAGAGTGTGTGAGAGTGTGTGAGAGTGTGTGAGAGTGTTCTGCTGAGCTGTGCCGCTTGACAGCTGCAGTCAGAGGCCAAGCAAGGGAAAGGTCTCTGCTGGATCTGGTGTCCACCCATAATGAGAGGATCCAAAGAGTAGCAGTCCTGGAACCACTCTGTTCTAGTGACCATAGAACAGTTGCACTACAGGTCCAGATAGGGACCACCAACAGGACAAACATAGTAAGGGTATGATACTTTAGAACAGTAGATTTTTTTTTTTTAGACTACACCACCTGCCATGCCGGCAACTGCTAGAACTGACCTAGGTCACCCGGGTTGGGGGGGTCAGCTGGGTGAGGATAGACTGAGTGTCTCAAGGATGGCTCTTTCCTTGGGGAGGGGCTGAGTCCCTCCACTTGCCTGCCACCTTGTGGAGACTGGGAGGCAGCATGGCAGGACCAGTAGATGTGACGGGAGAGTTTTCCAATGCAGCACCCAAGTGCATCAGTATGCATGTGAGTGCTTACGTCGCACAGATGTCCGGGGTCAGAAAAAGATGGAAAAGCCCTGGCTCGCTTGGTGTGCCCTGCAGGCACCACATGACCTTGTGTGGCAGACCTCCAGGCAAACATGGCTCTGTGTAAGTGGTGTTTAATCTGAAAGTCCACAAGATGGTTGGTGTTAAGGATGAGTGATGCCACCGAGTACAGGGACCATAGGTGGGAAAATCACAGAAACATAGAATCTGACATTAGATAAGGGCCCTTTGGGCCACCGATCTGCAAGTTTTTTCCGACCTGCATTCTCACTGCAGACCCTACGTCATGTACAGCTCTTTCTTCTCCCCCCCCCACTTTTCACTACGATTTCCCTTGTGCTTATCCCATGCATTCTTGAACCCCTCCACTGCTTTCGCCCCCACTGCCCCTGCAGGAAGGCTGTTCCAGGAATGCACCACTCTTTCTGTGAAGAAGTACTTCCTCACATCTGTACTGAGTCTACCCCCTCCAAATTTATAGCATGTCCTCTTGTTCTTGAGCACATTCTTTTCTGAAAAATACTTCCTGCCTGTACCTTATTTACTCCCATGAGGTATTTAAAGGTCTTTATCATATCCCCCTTCTCCCTTCTCTCTCTGTGTGTACATATTGAGGTCCCTCAGCCTTTGTTTGTAGGGCTCTCTGTACATACACCCTGGAAAAGAGGAGTGAGGAAGAGAGGGGAAATGACAGAGCTATCAGTACCTCACTGGATGAATAAGGTACAAGAGAGGAGTATTCTTCAGAAGAGAAGGTGCACGAGAACAAGGGGGGCATGCAATGAAGCTGGAAGGGGAAAAATTTAGGAAGGATGTGAGGAAGTACATCATCACTGAAGGAGTGGTGGGTGCCTGGAACAGTCTTCCAGGAGAGGTGGTGGGGGCGAAAACAGTGGTGGGCTTCAAGTATGCATGGGATAGACACAGAGGGATCTTAGTAGGAAAGCGGGGGAAGAGTACCTGGAGATCAGGTAGGGTCTGTGATGACAGCGCTGGCAGGGACAAATGGGCAGACCAGGTGGCCCAAGAGGTCATTATCTTTATCTTTAAAAGCCTAAGGACTAGAGCAGGTGGAGGTGTAGAGGAAGTATCGGAAGAATTTATAAAAGCAATGATGGAAGCGGCAGAAAGCTCAATTGTGAAGGTATCGGAGGGGGAAGAAGGGAAAGGTATCCAGTGTTATTCAGGCTTGAAGTAAAGACTGTGGTAAGAGCCTAAAGAAAGATATTCTTAAAGTATAAGGGAAGTCACCAGGAGGAGAATAGGGAGGAATACCTGGAGACAACAAAGGTAGCCAACAGGAAGGTGAAGGAGGCCAAGGCAGAGACAGAACTCCAGCCAGCAGAGGAATGAAGCAAGTGGGGTGGGAAGGCATGCCTTGGCAATTCTGGGAGGAGCGTATACAAAGGGGGGCCACAGAAATAGTGCTTTCTTTTTCTTTTAAATGGAAATACTGATTTTTAAAAAAAAAAAAAAAAAAAAAAAAAAAAGGAATCTAGCATTATTAAACCAGCACTGGGACTAGTTCGCTTAACGCTGGGCAAGCCTCCAATGTAAGTAAATTTCTTGTGTAAAATATGCTGATTCCCCTCAGTGGGTGGGTGGGGGAATGGAAAAAGGTTAGAAGATGTTTGCCAAAAGGAATTGGCCATTTTGGAAAACTGAAAGCATTGGCTGTAGTATGGTGAGACTGAAATGTAAGGAAGAATGGGAGGAGGGGAACAAAGAGAAAGCAGAGATACTGAACACATATTTTTGTTCTCCATTTCCTAGGCAGGGGGATGGGCCACTGCTGGAATGTGGGATTAAGAGGGGGAAAGGAGGAGAGCAAGGTCTCAAGGGGCATGGTCAAAATAATGGAGAAAAGGGTGTTGTAAAAGGTTACAGGCTTGAAAGTAGATGGGATCTGATCGTTTACACCTAAGGATGCTGAAGAACATAGCAGAAGTGATGGCAAGGCCACTTGCAGACATATTCAGCTGCTTTCTGGCCATGAGGGTGATCATGGGGACTGGAGGACAGCAGATATGGTCCCTGTACACAAGAGTGGAAGGAAGGATGAGCCAGGGAACTATAGACCAGTCGACTTGTATAGAGAGTACAAATTATGAAGTCTTTGCTTTGGGGAGGAACAGGTGTACTTCCTGGGGGGAAATGGGCTACAGGACCCCTGGCAACATGGGTTCATGAGGAGAAGGTGTTGCCAGACAAATCTGATTTTCTTCTTTGGGGTGATTAGGTCAGCAGGTATGGGGACAGACAGTAGATATAGTATATTTTGGATTTCAGCAAGGCCTTTGACTCAGTCCCCCATATATGGCTGGCCAGAAAGATATGGGACTTCGAGGTGGGGAAAAATTGTCAACTTGAATGGAAAGAACTGGCTGAGGGGAAGAACACAAAGGGTAGTAGTTAATGGGGAGTTTTCAGAGGTAAGGGAAGTAACAAGTGGAGTACTTCAGGGGTCAGTACTGGGCCCAGTCCTTTTGAATGTATTCATTTGTGACATGGGGGGGGGAAGGCATCAAGGGCAAGACCTGCCTTTTTGGAGATTACTCAAAGATCTGTGTGAACATGGAGGAAGGGATAAGGGAACTCTGACCGTATACAGACCCCCGTTTCAGGGAGGAAATGGACAAGGAAATGATAGAAGGCATCCTTAGGATGACGGAGAAAGAGGAAATATTGCTGATGGGGGAACCTGAATATGCCATATGTTAACTGAAGCACCTTTGCAGCAGCCACATCCAAGAGCAGGGCTATTCTCGATGCTCCACAGGGGGCATACTTCGGACAGCTAGTGTTGGGACCCACTTGGGAGGGAGCAGTCTTAGACCTGGTACTCTCAAATGGGGACAGAGAGAGGATCTCCGATCTAGAAGTGGGTAGCCATCTGGGAACAAGTGACCACCAAACAGTGTGATTCATGATAAACTAAGCTGTAGAGCCAAGCCATACAAAAGTGAAGGTACTGGACTTCAGGAGGACTGATTTTGTCAAAATGGGAGAGTACCTCAGAAAAGCAGTAGCAAACAGGCAAGAAGGAGGGGTGGAGCAACAATGGGGAAACATCAAAACTGCCATCACAGAGGCAACAAGCCTTTGTGTGAAGCAAATCAAAATGAAAGAAAAAAACACTATGGTTCTCAAAAGCGGTAGCAGGGAAGGTTGGGGAGAAAGACATCATTCAGGAAGTATAAGGAAACGCAGAAGGAGCAGGACAGAGAATTGTACCAGTTAAAGCAGAAGGAAGTGGGGAAGGCAGTCAGAATAGCAAAGGCCCAAACCAAGGAAAAGATAGCCAACTCGGTTAAGAAGGAGGATAAAACCTTTTATAGGTACATTGGGGAGTGAAGAAAGACAAAGGAGGGATACTGGGGCTGAGTAAAGGGAGGGTGGGTGGGCAGAGAGGGACAGTGAAAAAGCAGGATACTGAATGAATATTCTGCTCGGTATTCACAAAGGAAGAGGAGGTGGAGGTACTTAATCCAGTCAATTGAAGCACTCTGGATAGGGGTCAGTATCCGTCCTGAAGAAAGGGTCCTGAAAGAACTCCTAAAACTGAAGGTGGACAAAGCAATGGGGCCTGATGGGATTCACCCTAGAATTCTAAAAGAACTAAGGGGCGAACTAGTAACACCACTGACTACCCTTTTAACAAATCATGGGAGGATGGTGTGGTACCTGAGGACTGGAGGAGGGTGGATGTGATTTCCCCTTCACAAAAGCTGGAGCAAGACAGAGGCAGGAAACTACAAACCTGTCAGTTTGACCTCAGTGGTAGGGAAAATGATGGAATCACTTCTGGAGGAAAGAATTGTCAAGTACCTAGAGGCCAGTGGGGCACAGGACCCAAGGTGGCATGGATTCACAGCGGGAAGGTCATGTCGGATGAATCTAATCAATTTCTTTGGCTGGGTGACCAAAGTAGTAGACCAGGGAGGGGCTGTGGATGTGGCCTACCTAGACATTAGCAAGGCATTTGACACAGTTTCCGCACAAAAGATTAATAAACAAATTAGCCAACCTGGGAATGGGTCCCAGGGTGGTAGCCTGGGTAAAACATTGGCTAGACAACAGGACGCAGAGGGTAATAAACTGAGTCCACAGTGAAGAAAGGGGGGGTTACAATTGGGGTACCGCAGGGTTCAGTACTGGGTCCGGTCCTTTTTAATATCTTTTATAAGTGACAGTGCAGAGGTACTGGAAGGAAAAGTATGTCTCTCTGCACAAGAGACAAAGATCTGCAACAGGGTTGATACACAAGATGGGGTGGAAAGGATGTGAAGGGACTTGGCAAGGTTGGGGGAATGGTCAAATGTATGGCAGCTTAGATTCAACACAAAAAAGTGCAAAGTAATGCACCTGGGAAACAAAAACCCAGGGGAAGAGTATACAGTAGGGGGTGAGATATTGACAACAACAAAATGGAAAGGGACCTGGCGATATAGTCGATTAGACGAAAAAAAGGTGGGCAAGCAATGTGAGAAAGCAGTAAGGAGGGCTGGGGGGATACTGGGATGCATAGGGAGAGGCATCACCAGTAGAAAACAGGAAGTTGTTATCCCGCTGTACAGACAGTTTGTGAGACCCTCATCTGGAGTACTGTGTGCAGTTCTGGAGACCCCATCTCCGCAAAGACATAGATAGGGTGGAGGCTGTCCAGAGGAGGGCAACCAAAACGGTGCAGGGTCTGCATCAGGAGACATACGAGGAGAGACTAAGGGAGCTTAATATGTATACCTCGAGGAAAGGAGGGAGAGGGGGAACATGATAGAAACTTTCAAGTACCTCAAAGGAATCACAAAGTTCAAGAGGGTAGCATCTTTTAGAAAAAGAGATGTGCAAGAACAAGGGGGCACAATTTGAAGATGGAGGGGGGACGGCTCAGGGGTAATGTGAGGAAGTATTTTTTCATGGAGAGGGTTGTGGATGCATGGAACAGCCTTCCTGAGGAGATCATGGAGTCAAAAACTGTGGGGAATTCAAGAATGCATGGGACAGACATAAGGCAATTCTAGTGGTGGGTAAGAGGAAGTAGGTTGTTGGTTAACTAGGATTGCAGCTTATCCATTAGGTAGGAAATGGGCAGACTAGGTGGGCCAAGCGGTCCTTATCTGCCTTCAAATTCTGTGTTTCTATGAGGAAGGGATAAGGCACTTGGAGGATCTGAGCGAGGTGGACAGTCTGGTCAAAGATCCGCAGCTGGGCCTTAATCCAAAAAATATATATTAAAAAAAAAAAAAAAATGATGCACCTTGGGGACGATCCAAGAGTGTAATACAAAATGGAGAGAGTGGTGCTGGAAAGCACTACGGAGAAAAGGACCTAGGGGTCATGATATCAGAGAGCCTAAAAACAATAGCACATTGTAATAGAGTTGTGGGAAAGTCAAACAGGATGCTGGGATGCACAGGAGGGTGATTATTTATTTGATGTTTCACCAGGAAAGGCATACTAAGCCAACAGGTCATTTTCAGATGCTTCCTGGGAGAAGGGGAAGAGGAGATGCAATATTGAATACAGAATAAGTTAAAAATATACATAGAGGTAAGTCTGTACACAAAACAGTAAGGCAACAGTGACCATATTGTGAGGTAGGCAGACAGTACTTGCTGTCACGCACCCCTGGCCTGGCATCCTGGTAGGATCTCCTGTTTGCAGAGAGGATCCCCCTATTCAGGAACTCGTGAGCAGGAGTAAGGGTTTCAGGAAGACCTACCAGCCTTCCTTTTCCCAGTGAGAGGGTGGATTCTGTAGTTTTGAGCTCCCTTGACTCTGCACTACTTTCAGTATTTGAATCACACCACGGCCACTGGTTACGTCTTGCCTAGGTAGTTTTATACGATAGCTGAGTGGTTCTATCTTTAGGTACATAGTCTTTTCAGAACCCTTCTGTTTAAAATGTTAAATCACACAATCCAACCCCCAGGCAGAGTTGATAAGAAAATCATAAAAGTTTACTTACAATAAAAGCAATACAGAAAAGGCTACAGTTTGGAAGAACTTTGAAATGCAGACAATAACAAAAGTAAGACTGGATGGTTTACAGAAAACACTAGATACTGTATTCTAAACCATACCTGGTTTTGATGTTAGAGTTCAGACAAGATTTTAAATGTTCTTGTGGCGATAACAGTTCATTAGGCAGTAGAGTTTGTAGCAAGCCCTTGATCCAAGTCTCTGACTGTCCTTTTAAAAGACTCCAGGTGCTGTCTTTGTTGAAAAGTCTTGGCTTCCAAAATTCTGACTTAAAATCAGAATTTTCTGTTCAGTGTGTGAAAAGACTATTGTCCACACACTCTGGTCTGGTTTTAGATTTTTCCAGGCCTTCACATATACTTTGTGGTCTTCAAGTATATGCCAGCTGGACAGGTTATTCTGGCTTCCAACGTAGACACTATTCAACTGCTCTGAATTCAGTGTGTCTGATTTTTATATACATGCTGGTCATCTTCAAGCCACTCCCACTATGTGATGGGGTGCAACAATGTACCTTTTCCCTGTAGGTGTCACTGTGGTTCCATGCCAACCCCAGTGACATCTGGTCCATGCATTTGGCTTAACCCCTGACCTCTTCTTGTCATGGAAAGCTAGATACCCAGTTTTCCCTAACAGTTATGTTTTCTTAGCTCAATAAAACTGTATTTCTTATCTGGATATGTACCAGATTCACCCTAGTCATTAGAACAATTAAGGCTATTTTTGTAAGTTCATCCTAAAGTCTTTTAAAGAGACAGTTTCTTAATTCTAAAGTACATTACATCATATATGATATGAACCCACATAAATGGATCTAGGCCTATCATTCTGCATTCCTCCCTCCTAAAACAGAACTTTGGGAGACACACGCCCCTAGTGGAGGCAGTTCTTCTCAGTTCTGTTATAGATCTAGTATGTGGGATAGGCTGTTGGGAAATGTTTACTTCTTTGCAGATGACACAGTCCTCTACACAACCCACCCTTCCTTGAACATTGTGTACAAGGAGCTGCAGCAGGACTTTATCATCCTTCAACACAACCTGCTGAATCTAAAGCTCTAGTTGAGTGCAAAAAAACTAAAAGCTATGATTATCTCTCCATCCCACAATATGGAGATGCCTGGTACCCCACAGATGATTACCCTCCTTAATGAACCACTAGAGATAGTGGATACATTTAAATACTGTATCTGGGAGTCTGGTTGAATAACAGATTCACCTTTGGTGTCCAGCTAAGTTGAGTTAAGAAAAAAGCTAAGGCAGCGCCTGGGTATTTTCTACCGCATAAGATGCCTGCTCACCCTAGAAGCTAGAAAGCGGCTGGTTCAAACATCCTTTCTTCCCCTGATTGACTACGCCAACTTCCTATACAACCATTGCCCCCAGTATGTGCTCTAAAAGCTGGATACACTCTATCATTGTGCTTTGAGATTTGTTCTTCACTTGCCCTTACAGACTAATCACTGCTCATTGTACCGAGCATTAGATTGGACGTCCCTCTCCACGAGGAGGCAAATAAATGCCCTCATGTGGCTATTCCGGGCTTTGTCCAACAGACTACCACCCTATATCTGTGACCTGTTTGAACGTTCAGAGGGTGCCTACGGACTAAGGAACTCCTCCTTTGTCCTCCTTAAGCTACCACGAACAAGGACATGTCTTGGCTCAACTGCCATTGGCGCCTTTTTACCAGCGCTTTGGAATAACATGCAAAAATTAGTTAAAATCTCCCTGCTGCCCAGCCATTTTATATTTAGAGGGCTGCTCTATAGAGGCCTGAAAATGGCGTGTGATTGTTTCAGGTAAAGCCTTATCCCGCTCAGCTGAGTCCCTTAACCTCTGTAATCCTGGGTCACCTATTTCCCGTGTCGGCCAGCATCCCTTTAGGGCAACCATCTCTTCCCCCCCCACATCAGTTAACTTCGCAGGGGGCCTCATTCTGTTAGACTGCCCTATTTTCCTCTCCCTACTATGTGTCTGATACCCTTTCTTCCCACTGCCCTTCTCTATGTCCTTCCTCCCTCCTCACTTGTAGTCTATAAGCTACAACCTGTATATGCTGCACTTTAAATGCCTATATTTTCACTTGCTTTACATGTCTGATTCACAAAGTACTGAGTTTGTATATTGTAAGTGCTTGTACTGATGTCTACTTTTGTAGAAAGTGTTGTCTACTGTAAGCAAAAGTGTCCTCTGTGTCCTGCACATCTTGAAAATGAGCTTGCTCAATGATAAAACTGCTTGGTTAAATAAAGTTTGGTTTTTTTTTTTTTGGACCCAGGCCTATGCGAAATCTCAATGTCATAAGCCTACAAGGCAGTACTCCATCTCAGATGTTTCCATTTAGCTAACCATATTAACGGTTTGTGGTTTGTTTAGCCCTTAAAATGCCCCTCCCATACAGGTGTGGTTCCAGATAGGGGTGTGTGTGGTGTTGTGTGGGTTTTTGTTTTTGTAATGCCCAAACTGAGGCGAGACATTCCTTCTCCACTGTTGAATAGGCTTGTTCCCGTGGAAGCAGCTTCTATAAGTATGCAATGGGAGTTTCTCCCTTGATTGGATACTGGCTGAGGACTGCTCCTATTCCCCACATCTGGAGGCATCTGTCTGCACTCACAAATGGCCTGTTGTAGTCTGGGCTAGCCAGCACTGGGGCCCTACACAGTGAGGTTTTCAGCTGCGTGAAGGCCTGCTCCATAGTCTGTGTCCCATTTTATCTTCTTGGGCTTTCTCTTTGTGAGCAGCCCGAAAAAGGGAGGCCCGGAGCTGTAGTTAAGTAACAAATTTTCTGTAATACCTTGCTGTCCCAAGAAAGCTCCTGACTTGTCTCTGGGTTTCAGGTGTGGGCCATGATGCAGTAGCCTCTATCTTTGCTTGGTTTGGACGAAGTTGGCCTCGCCCCACCACATGTCCCAAATAAGTGACCTCTGCCATGGCCACCTGACACTTTTCTGCCTTAATAGTCAGATCTGTGGCCTGTATTCGGCCCAGTACCTCCCTCAGGTGTATTAGGTATTTTTCCCAGCTATTGCTGAAGATAATAGTATCATCCAGGTAGGTGACTGCAAAGTCCTCCATATCCTGTAACACCTGATTTACTAACTGCTGGAATGTAGCAGAGGCATTCTTCATCCCAAAGGGCATGACCTTGAACTCAAACAGGCCGATTGGGGTGACAAATGCTGACCTTTCCTTAGCCTTGTTAGTCAGTTCTACCTGCCAGTACCCCTTTGTCAGGTCTACTGTAGTCAAGTATGTCACCCCTCCCAGTTTGTCAAGCAGTTCGTCTGTGCATGGCATTGAGTGGGTGTCAGATTTCGTGATGGCGTTAAGCCCATAATAATCTATGCAGAACCATGTAGTCCCATGTGGTTTTGGTGTAAGGACTACAGGTGAGGCCCAGGGGTTGTGGGATTTCTGGATCACCCCTAGATCCAGCTTCTTCCCCACCTCCCTCCTAATGTCCTTGAGGACCGTCTGACACCCGGTAAGCTGTCCTATGTATGTGTGCTTGGGTCTCTGTGTCTGCGTCCTGCACCGCTAACTATGTCCGTCCAGGCTTTGCTGTAAATAAAGGGGCAGAGTCTCACAAAAGGGTCCTCAATTCTTGGGTCTGTCCAGGTGTCAACTGGGGTGACAGCATGATGGTCTCCACAGATGATGCCTGCTTGCTCTTGGCTAACAGGTCGAGAAGGGGGTCTTCCCCACGGAGCTCCTCTCCAGGACTGCAAACCGCAAGTACCATGTCAGCTGTATTAAAATATGGCTTCATCATGTTCACATGACACATCCTGTGAGTGTGTTTTCAGTCAGGTAACTCTGCAATGTAATTAACGTCATTTACCTGCTGTACTACCTTGTACGGCTCTGCCCACTCGGCTTGCAACTTGTCCTTCTGGACCGGGATCAGAACCATTCCCTCCTGTCCTACACCATATGAGTGAGCTCTGGCTCCAGGATCATACCAGGTCTTTTGTTTTGCTGGGCAGCTGCCAGGTTGCTCTTGGCCATGCCCATAAGTTCTTTCAGCTTCTCCCTGAATTTTAACATATGCTGTACTGTGGGAGTCCCCTTGGTGGCATGCTTACTCTTCCAGTCCTCTCGTAATAAATCTAGGGGCCTGCTCTCCCTGCATCCATACAAGAGTTCGAAGTGTGAAAACCCGGTTGACTCTTGTGACATTTCCTTGTAGGCAAACAGCAGGTGGGGCAGTTATTTCTCCCAGTCCCACCCATGTTGTTTTACAAATGCCATAAGCATAGCTTTTAAGGTCCCATTAAATCTTTCTACGAGACCATTGGCTTGTGGGTGGTAGGCGCGTGTTCCTTCTGCACGACACCACACTTCTCCCACAAGCACTTAATTAGGTCTGACATAATGTTACCCTCAATCATCGATGACCTCCTGTGGAAACCCAACATGGGAGAAAATCCCAGCAGAGCATCTGCCACTTTATCTGCCTTAGTGAAGGACAGCGAATGGCTTCGGGATAGCGGTAGCATAATCAACAACTATCAATATATACCTTTTCCCTAGAACTTGGGCTATTTAAAGGACCCACAATATTCATGCCAACCTTCTGGAATGGCTCCTCCACAAGTGGTAAGAGAATTGGGGCAGCCTTGGCTTTGCTTCTGGCCTTCCTATTTCCTGACTCCAGTGACAGGATTTGCAGTATTCCTTCGCCTGATTGGTAATATTGGGCCAATAGAACTTGTGGGCTAGGCGCTGCATAGTGCGAGCAATACCCAAATGTCTGGACATGGGAATATCATGAGCTACTTTGAGCAGTAACCCACAATACTCATGGGGAACAACAAGCTGCCTGCCCATCATCCCTCCCTCTGTCCTAATGTCCGTGTGTGTGTGTGTGTGTGTGTGTGTGTGTGTGTGTGTAACTGTCAATTTTCCCAGTACACTCTATGTTTTCAGTCACCTCCTGTGTCCCAGCAGGCTCTGCATAGGCCCTCAGCTTCTAAGCTAGGGTCTGTCTGTTGTGCTGCTGCTAAGTCTTCCAACTTACCCAGAGCATGGGGCATGTCCCCATCAATTCCCAGGCTGAGGTCCAGAGCTGTGGCAGTAGGGTACTGTATTACAACCTTCCCTTCCCTCTGGCAATGCGTCACCCCTCCCTCCTGAGAGCAACCTTTAATAGCAGTTGGGTTAACTGCCACTAGGGAAGTTCCATCCCCATTATTACCCTCTTTCAAGAGCTACAGGTTGGCTGGCCTGTCTTACAACCTCTTCTGTCTGAATCTCTGTGGGGTCCCGAGGATCACTGGAGCCTTTTTTTTTTTTTGGGCTGCTGGTCACAGCACAAGCCACTCCCTGTGGAACAGCATTCCCCACAGTAACATCCATAATGAGGTTCTCAGCTACAGCCACCTTCCTTACCCCTTCACTTGCATCTCCCCAATCCAGGGTAACACTGGCTAATGGGTAAGTTTTCCTTTTCCCTGTGTAATCCCTCACAGAGGCAAACTGATTTGGCAGTATTTGTTCAGCCCCCATCAAATCCCCTTTCACTAGGATAAGAGATGCTCCTGTATCCTTTAGTCCCCTAGTTTGTGCCCCATTCACCATGACTGGGTGAATGTGCCCCCTCATATTGTCAGGGAGAGCATCAGTGGTACAGTGGGCTGTTGTCTCTGATTGCACAGGCACTTTTACCTTCTGGGCTTTCTTAGGACAGTGGCTAGACGGATGGCTTAACTTGTGACAATACCAGCATTCATCATGTTTCTTGTCCCCATCCTCCCTTTTGGGCACCTGGAGAGTCCCTTCTTTTTGCAGGGGCCCTGTGGTTTTTGGTTGTCCAAAATGACCACTTTTCTCTTTCACCCCTGAATTCCCTTTGGGAAGCAGCCCTGCTTCGAGCATAGTGATCCGCCAGCTCTGCAGCCTCTTGGGCAGTCTTAGGATCTCCGTCCTCTAGCTAAAGCTTCAAGTCAGGTGAGCAAATCCAATAAAACTGTTCCAAGCAATACCACCCCTTCAATAGCTTCAACAGAAACTGCTTTCGCCCCTTCCCACCGACATTTTAAATATTGATGCTGTTTTGTGGCTACTTCCTCAAAGCTCATTTTCGGCCCCTTTTGGAGTTTCTGGAACTTTGCTCTGTATGCATCAGGGTTCAGATCATATTTTTTTAATAAAGCAGTTTTTAACTTGTTAAAATCTTTACTTTCAACATTGTCCATCTGCCCCAGTGCTTCCTCCCCTAGCCAATAAGTAGTGGAGATAGGTGAAAGCTCCAGGTCTCTCTGGGCAGATTGGCCTGGATACAGCCCTTTTCAAATGAATTTAAAAACGTCCCTATCCTCCCCCTCTTTAAACTCGGCAATTAATTTTGAATTTAAATTGATCCCCAGTCCTGGAGTTTCAGACCCAATGCCACCACTTACCTGCTTTGGGGTTGTCAGTTTGAGCATCAGCATTTTCGGCTCATGTTCCCTCTGGCGCTATTATTCGTCAGCCTCTGCCTGATGCTGCCGTTCTTGGGCCTCTCTCTGTCTCCATTGTTCCTCCGCCTGGCGCTGTCTTTTTGCCTCTCTGTGTTGCCGTCGTTCTTCCACTTGGTGCTGTCGTTCTTCAGCCTGGCACTGTCTTCTTAAATCATCTGTTGCCGTCGGTCCTCCATTTCCATCTCAAACCTTTTTGCTCGCTGTCAAGCTGTTTCCCTGCATCCGCAGCTCAAGCTCTTGGTCTGTAGATGGCTCCTTCTCCTCTGTGCTGGGACCTCCAAAGTCACCACATCTGGCACTAAGTGGGGTGACGCTTCTTCGTATCAATTGCAGAAGAGCCTCCATGAGTTGCCTTTTATTTTTGTTTTCACTAGAAATGCCCTTTCTCCCACAGATCTTCCTCAGTTGTTCCAAGTTCATATTGCTTTACTGAACAGACAGTATTCTATCTACACTACTCTGAATTATTTATTTGTTTGAACAAACAGGATAGGGTCTATTGAATGCAAACAGATTTCTTTTCCCTTTCCAAATTCTGCCTTTGATTGTGTGATGGTTTTGCAGGACCATTCAAAATCCCAGTAGCTAGCACCAAATATGTCACGTGCCCCATGCCCCCAAAACCTCGGGCAGCCTGGTAGGACTTCCTGTTTGCAGAGAGGACACTTTATCCAGGAACTCCTGAGCAGGAGTAAGGGTTTCAGGAAGACTTGCCACCAAACCTTCCTTTTCCCGGTGGGAGGGTGGATTCTGTAGTTTTGAGTTCGCTTGACTCTGCACTACTTTCAGTATTTGAATCCCACCATGGCCACTGGTTACATCTTTCTTATGTAGTTTTATACGTTAGCAGAGCGGTTCTATCTTTACGCAATCTTTTCAAAAATCTTCTGTTTTAAAATGTTAAAACACAATCGGACCCCCAGGCAGAGTTGATAAGAAAATCATAAAAGTTTATTTAAAATAAAAGCAATACAGAAAAGTCTACAGTTTGGAAGAACTTTGAAATGTAGATAAGTAAAACTGGATGGTTTACAGAAAACACTAGATACTGTATTCTAAACTGTACCGTGTTTTGATGTTAGAGTTCAGACACAATTTTAAATGCTCTTGTGGAGATAGCAGTTCATTAGGCAGTAGAGTTTGTAGCAAGCCCTTGATCCAAGTCTCTGGATGTCCTTTTAAAAGACTCCAGGTGCTGTCCTTGTTGAAAAGTCCTAGTTTCCAAAATTTTGACATAAAATCATAATTTTCTGTTCAGTGTATGAAAAGACTATTTTCCACACACTCTGGTCTGGTTTTAGAGATTTTTCCAGGCCCACACTGATACTTTGTGGCCTGCAAGTATATGCCAGCTGGACAGGCTATTCTGCCTTCCAACAGAAACACTATTCAACTGCTCTGAATTCAAAATGTACCTGATTATACACATGCTGGTCATCTTCAAGCCACACCCCCTATGAGATGGGGTGCAACAGTGTACCTTTTCCCTGTAGGTGTCATTGGTTCCATGCCAACCCCAGTGGCATCTGGTCCATGCATTTGGCTTAACCCCTGACCTCTTCCTGTCATAGAAAGCTAGATACCCAGTTTTCCCTAAGAGCTATGTTTTCCTGGCTCAATAAAACTGTCTCCCTTATCTGGATATGTACCAGATTCACCCTAGTCATTAGCACAATTAAGGCTATTTTAAGTTCATCTTAAAGCCTTTTAAAGAGACAGTTTTTATTTTAAGTACATTACATCATATACAATATGAACCCACATAAATGGATCTAGGCCTATCATGCAACACTTACCATCATGAATATCGACTAAATACATAAATCCATTTACACGTACACACTTAATATTTATAAATAATTACATTCCATTTACACACTTATTTATTAGTACACGGTTACGTAATCATAAATATACACACAAGATCTGCATGATTTATAACTCTTGGGGGTAGCAGAGTGAGGACTTTTGCCAGCATTTAGGTAGAAAAGGGGAGGAGGGATGGGGTGGATAGATATCCAGAGTGGGCCTGCTCTCATCCGGGATGTAATCTCCACAGGGGGATTGGCAAGAGGGGGAGAAATGAGGGATAGTAAGGGGGACAGAATGCTGGTACAATGAGGTAGTTGTGGTTAATTATAGGAGAGGAGCATGGTATTGGGGGATCTAGAAGAGGGAGGGTGGAGGTAGGTAAATAATGAAATGGAAGAATGGCGGTAGGATATGCGAAAGGGAAAAATCGGAGGGATAGGGGGGAGGAGGGGGAAGGCAGCCTTACCCACAGGAGCAGAACCCCAGGGTATGAGCATCACCCGATATAAATTCAGCTAGGTGCTATAGCGTAGTGACTTCGCCGGGCAGGTGTCGAGGGATTAAGTAAAAGGAGAGAGGAATGAGGAAAGGGAAAAGGAAGGGGAGGAAGGTCAGGTGCAATTGCAGGAGGGAAAGTATAGTGTCGAAGAAGGTGGGATAACGAACAAGTAGACAGGGTGGGTTGGATCTGTAAGGGATGGGAGTTCCAGATGTTTGGAAAGTGATAGTAGAAGGCTGCTCTTTCCGAAGTGGAAGACCGGGAAGGGAGGGCGAGGGTCCTATGGGTGGAGTTGCGGAGGGAGTAGTAGGGTGCAGGAGGGGTGGAGAAGAGGGAGTGGAGGTAAGGTGGCAGGGAGCCTAGCCAGAACTTTCCAGTTAAGGAGGCGCTGTGGGAAAAGGCGTCTGGCTCTGAGAGAGGGGAAGACGAGAGTGATGTAGAGATCACAGTGGTAAGCATCTCGTGGAGAAGCAAAAGCAAATCGACAGAATGAGTTGAATTGAGTGTCCAGTTTGGTAAGGGTGGATTTGGGGGCAGTGTTAGACTGTCACCAAAGTCAAAGATAGGGAGGATCTTCTTCTGGACGATCTCTTGGCGGGCTAGAAGGGGGAAGGCAGCTGCTGTGTCTGTACAGTGCACTCAGTTTGGGAAGTAGCTTTTTGTGGATAGTGTCTACATGACCAGCAAAGTTGAGATTCCTGTTAAGCCAAAGCCTGAGGTATTTGAAGGAAAATGCGTCCTCTAGTATGGAGCAATCGAGGGTATGGAAAGTAGAGGTGCCAGTAAGCCTGGTGAGCTTTTGCCTGATGCTAAAGGTCAGAGACCATCTTTTTGGTATTTGGTGACAGTTGATTAATGTGGAACCTGCACTGGAGGCATACAAAACGGTATCATCCGCACACATGTAGATGTTTGCAGTTGAGCAGGCAGCAGGAAGGTTGTTTAGAAATATTGAGAGGGGTATCGATCCAAGGACTGAACCTTGAGGTACACCTGTGTTTATTGGGGTTGTTGCCAACCCTGACTGCTTGGGACCTACCCATGAGATAGGGGCGGAACCAACAAGTGGCAGCCTCGGAGAGCCCAGCCACAGCCAGCTTGTTGAAGAGAAGGGAGTGGGCAACAGTGTCCGGTGTCGAAGGCTTTGGCCAGGTCGACAACGATAGCTGAGGTTATGCGTCCCCTGATCCATGCCAGAGAGAATGAAGTCAGTGAGCCGGAGTAGGGAGGTTGTGGTGGAGTGGGCCTTACGGAAACCAGACTGGAAGGGGTGATGAAAGAAGAGGAATCAAGGAAGGGAGAAAACTGAGCCAGAGTCAAGTGCTCTTGGAGTTTAGTGAGAATTGGTAGCAGAGATATCAGACAGATGTTGCCAGGGTTGGAGGAGTCGCCGTCCTTGGGAAGAGGGACGATGGTGGCAAGCTTCCAGGTGTCCAGTCCAGGACAGTGGTTAAGTGCAAATGAGAGGTTCAGAAGAGTGAAGAGAGAGAGATAAGCAGTAGAAGTTGGACAGTGATCCTCCCATTGTGCGGGTCACGGGTGTGACCACACCTAGAATACTGTGCAAGGTACTGCAGTCCACCATAGACTACGAAAAGATGGAAGCAGTACAGCATATGGCAATCAAGGTGAGCCATGAACTAAGGGACAAGACATATGAGAGAGGCTGCAGGACTTGAACATGAACACCCTTAAGAAAAGGAGGGAAAGGGCAAGATGATCCAAGGCATACAGGCACTTGCACAAGATGAATAGGGTTGACACCAAGAAACTTTTCTTCTCGTATTCAAATACAGGGATGAGAGCAAATTCACTTAAATTCAAAGAGGAGAGATTCAAAAGGGATGTCCGTAAGCACTTTTTCAGAAAAGAAGAGTGGTGGACAATTGGGACGAGCTTCTGGAGGAAGTGGTACAGGCCAAATCGGTGAACCGTTTCAAGCAGGGATGGGACATGCATATGTATGGTTAGAACAAGAATTTGTCAATGCTGAATGCTGTCTCGCTGGCATTGGCATTGGTAGTGCAGGAGTTAGAGATGCATAATAGGAATGGCAGTGAAGTATTGAACTGACGCCAACCTCACCCCCACCCTGCAGAGACTAACAGCCGTTTGGGTGTGCCTTTGGGTCATCTGGTGTAACGCTCATGCCATTTTACCTCACCCTACCCTGTAGACACTGACAAGTGTCGTTGTGTGCTTTGGTGTCTTTGGGCCTTATACTTTTCCCATTCCATAAGGAAATACGCTGGATAATGGTGATATAGGAGAATAGGCTTACATTCTTGCGTATTGTTAATATATGTAGCCTATTAAAAAAAAAAAAAAAAAAAAAAATCACTCTGTTCAGGCCTAGGTCGTTGTACTGCTCAGA
Source organism: Neoceratodus forsteri (assembly GCA_016271365.2). Lineage (NCBI taxonomy): Eukaryota > Metazoa > Chordata > Ceratodontiformes > Ceratodontidae > Neoceratodus > Neoceratodus forsteri. Next base: position 259,890,150 of record CM057452.1, on the reverse strand, counting down.
TGTTCTGGTGATTACGCGAGTCCTGGCTCTGACCAAGCACTACCAACAACGGTTGACATCCCCTCCTACTCTTTGTTCCAGAGCCGACAGGCAAACCAGAGGTGGTGGGTAGCTATTTACATCAAGGATAAATTCCTGCCTCCATAATTGACTCAAACTCTGTCCCAAAAGAATTTGAAAGCTTGTCATTAAAGATTGAAATTGCCACGGTGTCTCTATTTATAATAGGATGCTACAGACCCTCATCAGCTGGACTACAGTTGTTAAAACATCTCAAACAATCTGGGTTAGGCATCTTCAGAGTGTATCATACTAGGGGACTTCAGCTTAGACTGGCTCTCCAGTACATCCACCCCACTTAAAATGTTCTGTGATTCCTTTGGGTTGTCATAGCTAATAAACGAATCTACTCGTCCTAACGAGTTCATCCTTAATAACAGTACTCTCTCTTGGATATCATTTTAGTTAACAAACCCCATTTATTCTCTCATGCTGGCGTCTTTTTCTCTGATATTAGCGTCCATTGCTTCATCGTATGTGTAAGATCCACTCTTAAATCCACAACTGTACCAAAATTCTCCTTTAAAAGATGCATATGCAACTTTGATCTCCATGAGTATATATCAGACCTAAGAGACTTCATGCGATGGCAGGACTTCTATCTAGCCAAGTCCCTGACTATGGCTTATGATATTTTCTCAAATTGTGCTAGGGGCTCTCAACAAGTATGCTCCCATAGTAAAAGTTCGAGCCAGAAACAAATCCTGTCAGTGGCTTACAGAAGACCTGAAAGATGCTTTGCAGAGTAGAGCTGTACTCTGGAGAACTGCTAGGGAAACTAATTTAATAAGTGACTGGAATTCTTTCCGGAGGGCGAGGAACCTCCGCACCAAAATGGTCAGAGAAGCCAAAGCTAATTTCTACGCTCTTGGTTGGAGTACTCCTCAAGAAATGCCTCCAAAATTCTGGAGGACTATCAAAGACATTGAAGGTCACACCACTGTAAATTCCCTACCTACTAAATTATTGATACGACAATACTGTCCTCTCAAACAGACCCGTCTATCTTGATGCTCTCAATAATCATTTGCCACTGCAGGGCTAGCCTTGACTCCTTCCTGAATATCCTCCGCCAACAACTTAGATTGGATACACAAGAAAAACCCATCCCCAGTCCATCCTTCTCTCTGCTGCCTACCTCCCTGAAAGAAGTCCAAGATCTTCTCCTTCAGCTGGACACTAGGAAAAGTGCTTGGGCCAACCTCATTGACCCGTACTTCTTAAAGGTCGGCTACTGTGTCCTTGCAGTCCCAGTTACTCATCTCTTCAACTTATCCTTGTCCCAGGGTGACCTACCACCCATTTGGAAAAATGCACTTGTGGTCCCTTTGTTTAAGTCCGGAGATCCTAGTGACCTCAATAACTACAGGCCAATCTCCCTACTTCCAGTCCTGTCAAAGATGCTGGAGAAAATGGTGAACTCCCAGCTTCGGAAGTACCTGGAATCAGAAAAATTGCTCAACCCATTACAATCTGGTTTTAGAGCACAGCACAGTACAATCGTTGCTCTAGCCAAAGTGACAGACAACTGGCAGCTTGAATTAGACAAAAAAAACTTTGCTCAGTTTTCTTGGACCTAAGCAAGGCATTTAATACCATTGATCACAGACTGCTTGTGTCATGCCTCCGGAACATTGGTTTGGAGTCCCCATCTCTTACATGGTTCTCCAACTACCTCTCAGGACGACTTCAACAAGTAAATGCAGAAGGGGAAGTTTCTCCACCAAAACCCCTATTGAGGGGTGTACCGCAAGGTTCCATTCTTGGTCCCTTGCTCTTCACCATTTATATTAAAAACGTAGATTCCCCCATCAGAAGCACAAATACACCTATTCGCAGATGATACGGTACTCTAGTCTAGTAGTCCCACACCTGAAGCGGCCTGTAAAGCCCTTCAAAATGAATTTAAACTGCTGCAACATCAGCTTATAAACCAGAAACTGCTCTTAAATGCAAAAAAAAAACAAAAAAAAACAAAGCAGTGTTCCTCTCGCCCCTTCAAAATGCAATACATCCTGCAATTGCTGGGACACTCCTGCAGATCACTACCATTCTAGGTGAGCAGTTGGACTATGTACCAAAGTTCAAGTACCTGGAGGTCTGGTTAGACCATAGACTTCGTTCACAGATCACTTAGAAGAACTGGCAAAGAAACTTAGACAAAGACTTGGTCTGTTCTTTAGGATTAATAATATCCTCAAAGAGATGCTAAACTGAAACAGGTTCAAACTACCTTTCTTTCCCTATTGGATTATGCAGATTTTCTATATAGTCAGGGACCTGCAGGTACCTTAGCCAAACTCGATATGTTTTATCACAGAGCCATAAGATTTATCACGGGTCTTCCATACTCAACCCACCACTGTGCATTGTACACAGCAGTGGGATGGTCATCCCTTGCTTACAGACGGCAAAAAAAATGCTGCAGTTTGGACATACAAAGCTATCTCGGATAAACTGCCCCAGTATATCTCTGTCTGTTTACCTTTGTGCACTCTGGGGAAGTATGCCCTGAGAAGCACCTCATATATCTAGCTTTATGTTTACAAAGCAAAATCTCACATTGGCAGAGCAGTCATCAGCTTTGTGCTCCCTCAACTGTGGAACAAGCTGCAAAAGCTTTGAAATTAGCTCACCCCATCAGCCTAGCAGCTTTAAATCTCTATATCTACATCATAATAAGGAGTCCTGTGTTTGTCTATCCTAAATAGTGACTCCTATAAGTCCAAGCACACTCTACTTACTACTGTTAAAAGACTGATCCCATCTATAATCGACTCTTCCCTCTCCCCTTTTTCTACCCCCATATCTGTCCCTTCCACATTCCTTTGACCCTGATTCCAGCTCTAAATTCTCCATACTGTATCACTATATATATTTTTATATTGGGTTTTATTTGTGTTCGGTGCACCTGATATGTATATTGCTTTAAGTTTATGAAAAATTGTGTCCTACCCAAAACTAGCTGTATCTTCTGTTGCAAACATATACTATTGTCAATGCTACCTGCTGATACTTTGAATATGCTGTATTATTGTATCTCACTTTATTTGTATTATTATTATTATTTTTTTTGTGTGTTGCATCCCATGTATATTGTCCCTTGTTAACAAACCCAGGTCCGTATCGAAAATGAGCTTTCTCAACGGTGATCAGCCTGGTTAAATAAAGACTTTGGCCCAGATATTCAAAGGTTGCGCATGGCACAACAGTGTTGCACCATGCACAACCACTGATGTGCTGCCCGTCACGATATTCAAAGGGAAAAGTCGCCGCTAAATCGATGTGCGGATGCATCAGTAATGTATGCAGTCACAGGCAGGGAGTGTGCTTATGCATAACCTGCACAGCCGATATTCAGCCAGGATGTGCAGAGTCATGCATGCGCCACCCCTACCTGCGCCTGCGCAAAGTTAAGCCAAAAAAAAAAGGAACAAGTGATGGCCACCCACAGGTGAGCTGCCGCATTGCAGGACGCAACACAGCAGCTGCCATCTGTGGGTGGTCGTCCGAAGTTCCCGCCTCTTACCTGGCGGCGCGCCCCATGCCCCATCGTGGCATCCGTGTAGCAAAATCCATCCCCTGTCCAATATCCCTGGTGGTCCAGTGGACCTCTATGTGCCTGATCCTGGGCATTTGTCCTGAAAGATTAAGCCCCCCGTCCCTCACGGTGAACCGCACTCAGACTGATTGCGGGCATCAATGTCGAACCCCCAGTCCAATATCCCTGGTGGTCCAGTGGACGATCGCTGCCGATCGTGGGCATCTGTAACTCATCAAATACTCCTACTACCCTGGTGATCTGAGTGTACCCCCTCTCCCGCGCTGTGAACCAATGGGCGTCACAGCCCTACCCGTTCATCAGTCTGCAGGCGATGGGGCGGCAGGCGGGTGGGGAGTGCTGCAGCCTCGCGCTCCCCGTCAGTCAGCAGGCTGCAGCACCCCACCCGCCTGCAGCCCGTCGCCCGCTGACTGACAGCTCGTAGGGGCTGCTGCGCCCATTGGTTCTGGTGGCAGCCAATGAGCGTGCAGCCCTTACTGTACTACTCAGTCCAGATATGTGAATGAATCATATCTGGACTGGGTAATATGGATGGGCTGCATCCCATTAGCTCAACGCTGAACCAGTGGACGTGCAGCCCCTACCGGAGCTGTCAGTCGGTAGGCGGCAGGCGGGTGGGGTGCTGCCACCTGCCGGCTGATGGGGAGAGCGGGCGGTGGGGTCAGTGGACGGGTGAGGAGGGTACACTAGACCACCAGGGTAGTAGGGGTATTTGATGAGTTACAGATGCCCACGATGCGGTCCACTGGACCACCAGGGATATTGGACTGGGGGGGTCTGTACTGATGCCCTTGATCGGGCTGAGAATGCGGTCCACTGGACCACCAGGCATATAGGACGGGGGATTACAGAATGCCCATGATCGGGCTGCAGGCGTCAGTCCCCAATGGCTGCTGCCTGGGCGGGCGCCAGGCGCAAATCCTCGGGATCGGCACACCTGCATGCTAATGGCATGCAAATAGGGCCATAATGAGATGCAAATGGCCCCTGTGTGCCTTGCATAAATTATGGCCCTATTTGCATGTCCCTTTTGAATATCGCGAGGTGCTGTGCATGGCGCAATGGCACTTGCGCTAGCGCATCTCCATGCTCCACTCTGGCCACTTGCACTGGCGCGGTGCCACTGCACCATGCACAGTGGGGGTAGTGGCAGGGTGCAATATTCAAAACTGCTGCTCCATAGTGCAGCTCTGTTGAATATCGCCCAGGCTACACCCCGGCGCAACAAAGTTGAGCTGCGCCCAGGCTTGCGCCACAGCCTGGCGCAGTTTGAATATCTGGGCCTTTGAGTATAGGAGAATGGGGTGAACTTTAGGGCCGAACACTCCAAGGCACACCTCGATGCCTGTTACTGGCTGCAGATGGGGGTGGAATGGCATGAGCATTACAGCCAGTGATCCCAAGCCACACCCCTGATGCCTGTCGGTTTCTACAGGATGGGGTATTAGGGTTTCCAACTGTAACATCGTAGGTGTTTGTTGGTATTTTCACTCCAGATTTTCAACATGGGCTTTTTGTGACCCCACCTCATGAAGAGCAGCACTATCAGTTTGTTAGCCGGAAGGTGGTTTTGCACAGCAACTATGCCATTTGGCGCCACAGGCACGAAAACACATTTTGGGCAGGATGTGAAAATGACAGCTGTATTGTTCATGAGGAGGTGGCTGGGTGTGTGTGTGTGTGTGTGTGTGTGTGTGTGTGTGTGGTTTTTTTTTTTATATATATATGTATATAAAAAAGGGGTCAGCGTGTAAAATATGAAAAATGGTGAAGTCATGAGCATGCATAGAAACTGCGCCAACTACATCCGTAACCCAATTATTTTGAGGATTTTTTAACCACGTTTTCAACATAGGCATTTTGAGACATCCCCTCATGAACAGTGGCACTGTGATTTTGTTAATCTGTCCCAAAATTTGATTTCCCACAGTGACCATGCCATTGTGTGCCACAGGTGCGAAAACACATTTTGGACAGGATGTGAAAAATGACAGCTGTACTGTTCATAAGGAGGTGTGAAAAAATGGCAGTGTTGAAAATCTGGCATGAAAGTATTGCAAATTTGCGAAGTTACAAGGGTGCGTGGAAACTGCGCCACACATGCTATTAACACAGTCATTTTATGGACTTTCATCACCAAATTTTCAACATAGGCATTTTAGGACCTCTTCTCATGAACAGTGTCACTGTCATTTTCTTAATCTGTCCCTAAAACTGATTTCCCACAGCAACCATGCTATTCTGCGCCGGAAGATGCAAAAACACCAGGATATGTAAAATGACAGCTGTACTGTTGATAAGGAGGTGTGGAAAAATGGCAATGTTGAAAATCTGGAGTGAACATATTACAAATTCACAAAGTTGCGAGCGTGTGTGGAAACTGCGCAATGCACGCTCATAAAACAGTCACTCTTTGGATTTTTTTCACACAAATTTGCAACATAGGTTTTTGAGAGCTCACCTCATGAACAGTGGCACTGTTGTTTCGTTAATTGGTCCCAAAAAGTGATTCCGGGCAGTGACCACAAAATCACCTTTTGGGACTGAATAATGCCATGACAGTGACTGAATGCATGAGGCTGGGTCCCAATAACACAATGTTGAAAATTTGGTGCCAAAATTCCCACAAATGCCCAAGATATGCACCAAAGTTGGGGAGGAGAAAAAAAAAACAAAAACAAAAAAAAAACTATTTATGCCATTATACAGCTTACCGGCATTTCCTCAGTTCGCGGTCAGCTTTGAAGAGTGCAGACATATTCCCGGTCCACCAAAGATTGTCGTGCTGGGCTTCGGAGGTAAGTATGGGAGTGAGGGTGTGTGGAGAGTGTGTGGTGTGAGTGTGTGAGTGTGTGAGTGTGTGAGTGTGTGAGTGTGTGAGTGTGTGAGTGTGTGAGTGTGTGAGTGTGTGAGTGTGTGAGTGTGTGAGTGTGTGAGTGTGTGAGTGTGTGAGTGTGTGTGCAGGTTGGGGGAGGGGCAGGAGAGACTGAGAGGGACAGTTTTCTTGTTTTACAGGGGGGAAAAAAGACGAGGATCAGTTTTCTTCTTTTGCAAGTGTTTGGTACACTGGGGTGGAGCTACCAGTGTACCACCTCTGTGAGGGAGGGTACCCGCAGCCAGCGGAGTTGGGCCCCCCTCCCGTCGGCACAGAAACGGGTGGGGGCGTGAGGATGCCAAGGGATAGGCACCCCTCGCACACAGCTCAAATTGGGGTTGGGGACATTATGCCGATGGAGTGGGTCCCTCGTCCAGCAAATTGAACTGGGCAGGGGACTGAAGCTGACTGGGATTGGCCCCGTCGGCAAGAAAGACTGTTGGGGGCGCATGATGCCGAGGGGTTGGGCCTTGGTCCTCAGTTGGAATGGGAGGGAGTTATGCCGACGGGGTGGGCTCCTGTCGGGCAAATGAAGTGGGCTGGTATGCTCACAGGGGGATTGGGCACCCCTGAAGTCAGCATTGTGCGCGGCAGCACTCTGTGTGGCCATGTTTATTGGACAACTGCACCAGTAAAGGCACGTCAGGAGGTGTGTTATTGTGCTGCTGTGTGACGAGATTGGCTCTCATTGTAGTGGCACTTTTGTTAGATGTGGTGACCACTTTACATATTGCTGGTGTCAGCGCCTGCATGCTGGCTTATTGGGGAATGAGGGACACACCTACTGATGCGTGCCCTGCATTTGCCCACAGTGACTGCACCTCCAGATCTGCTACTACTGCAATATGTTGGCTGGCGCGCGAGCCAACATTAAAAGAGGGGTAGAAACAAAGGGGAGGGATGGCCACTAGGGGCTAGTGCAGAGAAGTTGGGTAGGATGGGATACTGGGTGGGACAGCAGACTCTTTCTGCCATTATTATCTATGTATGTATGTATGTATGTATGTATGTATGTATGTAATGAAATCCTACATTTAGATGCTTGTGTGATAGTATCAGGGAAGATCTCACCAGTCTTGTTGTCAATATGAAAGTTTTTTTTTTTTTTTTTTTGAACACACTGAAAATAGGGAAAGTAGAAGCTTGGCATGTAAGGGTCCCTGGACTTCTGATTTTTTTTTTTTTTTCTTGAAACTGTTGTTTGTGCAAGTGGGGGAACCCAAAAGACGCCATCATTTTCATGTCAGCTATTTCAATCGTGTACAGAATTTGTGGATTGTGTTATGTCAGTTGAGTATTTTTCTTGAGTGGGACCCCTAAAAGTCTGTAAGGTAACCTATAGTAGTTATATGGTGGCGGAAGGAGCTTAGGGTCCATCTTATCTGCCTTTCTTGTAGCATCACATGGACACACCTGCAAACTCTTTAGTCAGAAGACGACTAGTAGCAGCAAGGTGGGTTCGAGTAAGGTTGACGTTTGAATTAGGTTAGGGTAAGAGGCCAGTGTGGAAGGGCTGAGGGCTGACAAAGCCTACATTCAGCATGAAAAATAAAAATTAAGGAAACCAGAGAAAGATAAGGGATGAGGAATAGAAAAGGGCAAGAGGGACCAGGAGACAGATGGAAAGGGTCTGTGTCAGGAATCTGGGAAATAAATTCATGAGATGAATGGTAGCAAATGCTGAAATGGGATTTAGTAGCTGTCACAAAAACTTGGGCCACAGAGATTACCGATTGGGACTTAAGTCCCAGGCTGCACCATGTTTAGGCAGGATAGAGGAAAAGGTAAAGGAGAAGGCATAGTGCTGTATATCAGGGGAGGCAGGGAAAGTAGTGGGGAAACAGAATTGTTGTGGGTTCAGGTCAGGGGAGCAGCAGATTACAGATTTGGGGGGGTGTAGACCTCCAGGACAGGGAAGGAGGGGGAGGGAGAATGAATTTCAAGGTTACGACCATTGAGTATAAACTCATTTGCAACGGTGAGCTTCATTCATACTTTACACAGATGTTCTATAAATACAACAAAGTAACATGATTAATTGAAACAGTTACATTGCTTTTCCAAAGACCACAAATACTCTTTTAGTGAAAGTATATTTTAATCTGTTTTTTTTTTTTTTGGGGTGTCTAGTGGTACATACAAAAGATCACTTATCTTTGCCTAGGTAAAGGTGTGTGGGGGGTGGAAGATGACTGCCATTCTGGGCTGCCATCTATCTGAGCTCTATGTTGGAGCTCAACATTGAGTTGTCTATAACTTGTTTTGTTCTACAGCTGCATGAGTTAGAGAAAATCCACTGATATTACTGGAAAGTTAATTTTTAAGTGTACTGCATGAAAACTGCCTGCAATTAATTGTAACTTTCAGATGTAGTCAGTATCACTTCTTATATCTCAAGTATTTATTTCTTTTCTGTTTGCTAATTAGAAGGTTTTCCACCTGGCGGTACTGGGGTGATGTGTGGAGCAGCACCCTGTCTGGAGGGGAAAAAAAGTCAGTTCTGTTCTGCCCACTACATCAACACTGAGACCACACTGACTGTGACATCACTTTTAACCAATGAGAACCATTTGTCGCTGCCTGGTTTCACTTTCACATGAAGCAGCAGGAACTGACTCTCCCTGGTTACTAGTGATGTCACAATTTCCTGCATTTTGATTGGTAGCTTGTGACAGTCACTGCTCAGGCTGCAAGGATTGTGGTGCCTCAAGGTTTTTGGTCTCATTTCTGACTATGTAGTGGGAGGAACAGAACTGACTTTTTTTTTTTCTTCCAGACAGAGTGCTGCTCCACACATCACCCCAGTACTGCCAGGTGGAAAGTCTTCTAATTAACAAACAGAAAACAAAAATACTTGAGACATAAGAAGTGAGCAGCTGACTGCATCTGAAAATTACTATTAATCCCAATCAGTATACTAGCTCTTTAAGTTTTAATATCTAAAGTGAGCTTATTTAGTGTCCACTAGTTTTAGTTGTCTTGTGTTTACTTGTCCAACCTGTATTATAATTTGCATACTACTGTAACATTTTTCATTATCATTTTTTTCTGTTGAAGCTATTGTCTCTCCATATCCTAAGTATTGTTGTTCCCTCTGAACTGTGCTACTTTCATGTGCTGCGTCACATGTATTTTGTATGTATTTAAACTGTTTTCTCCCGGGTTGTGCCTGAAAATAGGCATTCTTATGCCTAGTGCACCCACCAGTTACCAAAACAAATAAATAAAATAAATAAATATCCTTTTAGGTAATTTGAAGGCCTAGGGACTGAGTATAGTTAGTGTCATGACAGTGAGTAAGTTTTTAGGAGTTGTTTTTATTTTTGAGATCAGGTTTGAATACTGTGCCACACTTTGGGGTTTACTGTTGCCTTCAAAATCTGGTTTTCAGTTTGGACACATAGCTGGAACCTGCTGCTACTCTGCAGTGTTGGCTGTAGCAAGACAAGACTGAAGGAAGATCAACCCGCCAGCTGGAGTGCTTGGAGCCTGAAGTCATTGATCAGGTGGGACTTATTTGCAAGTGGGAATTGGAGTGCTGAGCAGGTCCGAAAAGGTTCTGAAGATCTGGGGAAGGACTTCAGGTGAGCTGAAGTTCACAAAGTCTTGAGAAAGCCTGCAGGTCCCCCTGAGTTCCTTTAGTCACGGGATGTAGAACTGGTGGTGTGCTCGCGGAGGAAGAGTAGATGTTTGCCACTTGTGTCTGTTTCTAGGCAGAAGGATAGAAAGCCCAGACTGAACTGAGTACCCTGCCACCGCTTTAGAGGATACAGGTGGTGAGAGCACTACAGTATCATTTCTCCTTCTTTTTTCTTGCATTGATTGGTTAACCTCACAGCAGTGGTAAGTCTTGCGGGGTTGGGGGAGGACACTTTTACTGTTTCTTTTGAAGTGGGACTTGCTCAGGGGACAGCAGAGCTGAGGCATTACAGAAGTTTGAACTGAGAGCCATATTTACGAAAGTTTTAACTTTGAGCCATTCCAGTGTTTCAGTAGGACTTCTCCTTGAGTGGCTGATACTCTGACTTACACTGATTTATTCTAAAGTAATTCTGTGGTTTTATTGCGGGAGGAGGCCGTTGGATGGTTATTTAAGTTAGTGGTTGATGTGTCTATATAGTTAGTTTATTATTTAGCATAGTGTGTGTTGTGTGTGTGTGTGTGTGTGTGTGTGTTGTGTGTGTGTGTGTGTGTGTGTGTGTGTGTGTAGGCTGTATAAGGAAAGAGTTAGGTGGTTTTAGTGCAGTTGAATTATACGAAGAGGATATTGCTCTAGGTTGTGAGTAGACAGCTGATGGAACAATGTGTGGTGTGTTTTGGGCCTCTGAGGCTTAGCTACTCTCCTCCACAGCTGCTGGACCTCTGGCTACCCCCTGCTAGCAGCGGCATTTAGGTGCTGCAGGGAGGTTGGTATTGTGAGAAGGCAAGATGGTAGGCGGTGGGTTGTGAGGTCTGCTAATGGGAGAGTAATATTGGGGTGGTGAGGACCACAAGGTGCCCTGGGGTGAAATGGGACCTAGGGAGAGGCCAGATGTGTTTGGTTCCCATATCCAGGGCTCCCACCAGACCGAGTGGACTGGTAGCCGATAGGCTGGCAACCTCAGCCAGTCCTCTTCGGACAGTACTTTGCAATGCAAGATCAATCGGGAACAAGACTGCAGTTATACCCGGACCTGGTCTCCTTGATCAATCTGATTTATTTATTTGTTTATTCATTCATTTGCTTTTGTTAACCGGGTAAGCACACTAGACAGCCAAGTGCCTACTTTCAGGTGCGACCCGGGAGATTACAAGGTACATTACAAAGTACATACATGAACATCAGGCAAATACAAGTGGAGGATTACATTAACGTAGAATTAGCACAACAGGGACTTTACAAGCATCAGATTTCATCAGGCAAATAGTAGTGAAGTTAATATAAAGTGACCAGAACACAGGGACATTGTAAGACAACAATACCAAAAACAGGTATTACAATACAGTATTAAACATTGCAGTCAGTAGGAAGAAGTGCAGTGTGAATTCAGCGCTCCCACACGGCAAGTTGTAAGGCTAGCAGTTAGAATAAGGAGCAGTCACAGTTGGGATAGAGTGGGCCCAGTGCGAGAGAAAGGAGTGCACAGTTATAGTGCTCACCCTGTTTTGCCAGTGGGCCTAAATGGTCCATTTTTATATATGCTGTGAGAACAGGAGGAGTATGAGCACAGTTGTGCTCTGCCCAAGTCGTAATGCCTAGGTAGCATCTCAGTTAGTTGGGGCATCTCAGGCTGAGAGCGTTTGTCTAGTGCAGAGACAGTGGCAGCTGTTTGAGAAAACCCAGAGGGCTTTAAAAGCTCTGGTCTGCGAGGAGGAAGCGAGTGCTAGTTGGAAGAGTTCCAAACCCTGGGCACATCTCATGGCAGGCTCGGTTTGCACCACAGAGCCTGGTTGAGGGATGATGCCAATCCAGTAATGGTGGCGTCTGTCCTGGCTGGATTCTCTGTGGTGCACTGCCCAGGAGGGATTGCAAGACAGTGGTGGCGGCCATCTGTTTTTAGATCTGACCTAAACCTATCAGTGCACCCAGTGGGTGGTTCTTCTTCATTTGAATGCATGGCTGTACAAGGGGGCCCAGGTGCAAGTTGCAGAATCCTTCTGGTGTGCTGGCCTCTGGTGCATGAGAGGGAATTTCTGCAGAAGGTTACAGACTTTGTCGCCAAGAGAGTGTAGGAGTTGCCCAGTTGGTTGGTTCTGGGTGATTTTCAGTGCTTGGATTGATGACAGACTGTCGCTGTTTGACAAGACTTCCTCCAGACAGTGGATCTCACACAAGCTAGTACTGCCGTGACCCACAGACACAGTCATGCCTTGGACTTATTATTCTCACTGGGGCTTGTAAGCAGTCTCGAGACTGACCCAGTCATTTGGTCGAATCATTGCATGGTAAAGTTCTCGTTCGGGCCCCACTGCTGGTAGTCCTTTCCCTACTACTGCTGTTTGAAGGGGCTGTCTACAGCAGGACGTCTGGTGGTATTGGACCTCTTGGTTGTGAGGATTGCTTGTGGGGCAGGTTGGGATGTGGCAGTAGCAGCTTATCACAGGGCTGTTGTCTTGTCACTCGACTCTGTCACACCCGTTTGTATATGACCCAGGTCTTCTCACTTGAGTTCCCCATGGTTTGACTGGGAACTCAGGGTGATGAAGATTTGGGGTCAGAGGTTGGAGCGCTGTTGGCAGAAGTCTGGATCTGAGGAGGACAGACTGGCTTTGAGAAGAGGAGGAGGAGAAGAAGGAGAAGAATAATAATAATCAGCATTTATATAGCGCTTTTCATACATCCAAAGTGCTTTTCAAGCAATGCTAGACTGGTAGTGAAGTGACTGTGTGGTGGCGGCCATATCGCACATCATCGCCCACACACAGCCTGGATAATTGCATGAACTGGTTTATGGGAAGGGGAATGTTGGCCAGGACACCGGGAATGTTCCCTACTCTTTGCGAAGAGTGCCCTGGGTTCTTTTACTTCTACCTGGACACCCACCAGGACAACACCAGGATGGGCAGAAGGGACCTCTGTTTAACGTCTCATCGAAGGACGGCACACCAGCAGTACAGCACCCCCAATACTGCCTCAGATGCCAGCGTTTTCAGGGGTGCAAGTCCAATCCCGGTGTGGGACAAGAACCCGACCTTCTGGTCCAGAGGCGGATGTGCTACCAACTGAGCCACGCTGACACCTCACTATAGTGAGTATCAAAAGCAATCTCCCATAAGAGGCAGCATTCCTGTTAGAAGAGATTACTTCAGGAAGAACAGACTGGCTCAGCTCTTTTGGACTGTGGATAGGTTACTCCACCTACCTGTCTGCAGCTGAAAAGAGCAGTTTCAGCCACTAAGTACAAAGAGTTTGCTCGGTTCTTCTCTGACAGAATGTCCTTCGTCAGATCTGGGATTTCCCCAAGAGGGCTTTCACAATCCCGCAGTGGCAAGATGGTCATTGCAAGGAGCACTCCTGCTGTCTGGAGTGAGTTTAGGCCACTGTGGGTGGAGGAGGTTTGTGAGGTAATCTTGACGTTGTGGCCTACTTTCTGTGAACTAGACCTGAGCCTAACCTATCTCCTGGTGGTTCTGCGTGGGAGGTCCATAGATCTAGTGTTACGCTGAGATTGGTGCTGTATCTCGGGAGGTGTCCTTCACCCAGTGCCTTAAAATGGCGCTGGTGAAGCCTCTTCTGAAGAAACCATCTCTGGGCCTGCACTGCTTGGCGAACTCTAGATCAGTCTCTTACCTTCCCATGGACCAGTCTCTAACCTTCCCTTTCTGGGAAAGGTTATTGAGAAAATAATGGCTCTGCAGCTCAAGGCACATCTCACAAACATCAACATCTATCAGCTGGTATTTAGGTTTAGACACAGGGCAGAGACTGCATTGGTCAGGGTGCTTAATGGCCTTCTCAGGGTTAGAGATGGTCTAGACGTAGTACAGAGACTGCATTGGTCAGAGTGCCTAATGATCTTCTCAAGGCTAGAGATGGTGGGGAACAGTCAGTTCTTGTTCTCTGTCTCTCTCTCTCTCTCTGTCTGTGTCTGTCTCTCTCTCCCCGCATTTTGTGAGAAAGGACTCCAGCCAGCTGATAGAAACAAAAACTTTGATGGCAGATAAGGACCGCTTGGCCCACCTAGTCTGTCCATTTCCCTACCTATTGGATAAGCTGCAGATCCTAGTTAACCAACAGCTTACTTTCTCTTACCCCTCACTGAAATTGCCTTGTGTCTGTCCCATGCGTTCTTGAATTCCCCCCACTGTTTTTGACCCCATGACCTCCATGGGGAAGGCTGTTCCATGCATCTACCACTCTCTTTGTGAAAAAATACTTCCTCGCATTGCCCCTGAGCTGTCCCCCCTCTGTCTTCAAATTGTTCCCCCTTGTTCTTGCATATCTCTCTTTCTGAAAGATGCTACCCTCTTGGACTTTTTTGATTCCCTTGAGGTACTTGAAAGTTAAACTTTCTATCATGTCTCCCCTCTCCCTCCTTTCCTTGAGGGTATACATATTAAGCTCCTTTTGTCTCTTTCTATGGCTTCTGTTGCAGACCCTGCATTATTTTAGTTGCCATCCTCTGGACTGCTTCCATCCTGTCTATGTCCTTGCGGAAATGGGATCTCCAGAACTGCACACAGTACTTCAGATGGGACCTCACCAGCTGTCTGTACTGAATAACAACTTCCTGTCTTCTACTGGTGATGCCTCTCCCTATACATCCCAGTATTCCCCCAGCCCTCCTTACTGCCTTCTCACATTGCTTGCTTACCTTTAGGTCATCTGATATGACTACCCCCAGGTCCCTCCCATTTTATGTTGTACGCTTGCATGACCAGCATCTTCTTGATAGTCCAGATTTGGAGAGGCGTCACTGTTAGGTGTGAGTGCAGGGCACGTCCAGTAGGTGCATCCCACATTCCCAATCAGCCAGCAGCAGGGGCGACACCCTGCCCATCTAATGAGGCAAGGACATCACAGAAATGGTCCGCTGCAATGAGTGAAGCTCTCATGCAGCGTGACCCAACCCACCTTCCTACATGCAGGCAACATGGCGGCAGTGACTGCCGCTGTTGCCTGTCAATCCCACTATTGTGTGTGCCGGCTGGGGTGCCCAGTCCCGTTGGCATCATGTAACCTCCCCTTTTTTTGATTGCCGAGGGGTGCCCAATCTCCCTCGGCATCATGTGCCCCCTCCAGCAGTTTTTCTTTGCCGATGGGGGCCCAATCCCCGTCAGCATGTATCCCTCCCTCCCTCGAATTTTGCTGACGGGAAGCCCAATCCCCGTTGTCAGAATGTGTCTCTCTTCTCTCCCCCCCCAACCCCGTTTTTTGCTTGCCAAGGGGGTGCCTAATCCTCCTCAGCTCCTGCAGCCCCCTTTCCTTGTTTACCACGTGAGGTGCCCAATCCCCATTAGCTAAAGCGCCTGCGCACACACACACACACACACACACTCCTCACTCCCTCACACTCACTCACTCACCTCACACTCCCACACTCACCTCACACTCACACTCACCTCCACTCACACTCACACACACACTCACACACACACTCAGGTGGCATGCTAGGAGCCCACCCAGCGTGCCAAGCACCTATTAAGCAAAATGGTCCCCAATGTCTATTTATTTATTTATTTATTTATTTTAATCTATAAAGCAAAAGCGGTCCCTCTTACTCTTCAACCCCACAACCCGCACCCACCCACTCGCACTTACCTCTCACCACAACCCCACCATCATGGCTCTCGAGTCCGCGTGATGATTCGTACCAGGACACGGCAGCTCTTCAAAGCCGACCGCGAACTGAGGAAATTCCAGTAAGCTGTATAATGGAATAAATAGGGTGTTTTCAACTTTAATGCATATCTTGGGCATTTTGGGAATTTTACACCAAATTTTCAACATGGGGTTTTGGGACCCCTCCTCATGAATTCTGGCACTGTCATATCGTTAATCTGTCCGAAGGTGATTTCACAGTCACTGCAGATCGCGCTTCGGGACTGATTACTGAGATGACAGTGCCTATTAATGGTGGGCTCTCAAAAGCCTATGCTGCAAAATTGGTGGAAAAATCAAAAATGGCTGTTTATGACGTGCGTTGTGCGGCTGCTGCATGAGCTCATAACCGCAATTAGCAATATTTTCACTCCAGACTTTCAACATTGTCATTTTTGTACATCTCCTTGTGAAAAGTACAGCTGTCATTTTTCACATCGTGGCCGAAGTGTGTTTTCGCACTTCCGGCGCACAATAGCACGGTCTCTGTGGGAACTCAGTGTTCAGGCCAGATTATGAAAATGACAGTTACACTGTTCATGAACAGAGGTCCTAAAATGCCTATGTTGAAAATTTGGTGACGATGCTCCGTAAAATGACTGTTATGAGCTTGCATTGGCAGATTGCACGCACGCTCATAACGTCGTGCATTTGTAATATTTTCACTCTGGATTTTCACCATTGGCATTTTTCCACACCTCTTGATGAACAGTACAGCTGTCATTTTACATATCCTGCCCAAAATGTGTTTTCGCACGTCCGGCGCAGAATAGCGCGGTCGCTGCGTGAAATCACTTTTTGGGACACTTTGAGGAAATAACAGTGACACTGTACATGAGCAGAGGTGCTAAAATGCCTATGTTGAAAATTTGGTGCTGAACGTCCATAAAATGACTGTGTTACAAGCGTGTGTTGCGCATTTCCCACGCTCCCTTGTAACTTCCCAAATTTTCAATATTTACAAGGCACATTTTCAACATTGGCATTTTTTTACACCTCCTTATGAACTGTACAGTTGTCATTTTTCACATCTTGCCCAAAATGTTTTCGCACTGCACTACCAAAGCTAATGCCAACACGACAACATTCGGCATTGAACAAATGCTTGTTGTTAATATCTTCCCCATTGTGTACTCTTCCCTGGGTTTTGTTTCCCAGGTGCATTACTTCTTTGCATTGAATCTAAGCTGCCACACTTTTGACCATTCCTCCAACCTTGCCAAGTCCATTCTCATCCTTTCCACACCCTCCTTGTGTAGCAACCCTGTTGCAGATCTTTGTGTCATCTGCAAAGAGGCATACTTATCCTTCCAGTCCCTCCGCAATGTCACTTATAAAGACATTAAAAAGTACTGAGCCCTGCGGTACCCCGCTAGTAACCCTCCCTTTCTTCGGAGTGGACTCCATTTACTATTACCCTCTGTGTCCCATTGTCCAGACATTTTTTTTACCTAGGCTACCACCCAGGGACCCACTCCCAGGCTGGCTAATTTGTTTGTTTATTAATCTTTTGTGTGGGACTGTGTCAGATGCCTCGCTGAAGTCTATGTAGGCCATGTCCACAGCCCCTCCCTGATTTACTACTTTGGTCACCCAGTCAAAGAAATCTATTAGATTAATCCAACATGACCTTCCCGGTGTAAATCCATGCTGCCTTGGTTCCTGTGCCCTGCTGACCGCTAGGTACTCAATAATTCTTTCTTTCAGAAGTGATTCCATCATTTTCCCTACCACCGAGGTCAGGCTAACAGGTCTGTGGTTCCCAGCCTCTGCTTTGCTCCCACTTTTGTGAAGAGGAGTCACATCCACCCTCCTCCAGTCCTTGGGCACCACACTATCCTCCCTTGATCTGTTAAAAAGGGTAGTCAGTGGTGTCACTAGTTTCCCCTCCGTTCTTTTGGAATTCTTGGGTGAATCCCATCAGGCCCCATTGCTTTGTCCACCTTCAGTTTTAGGAGTTGTTTCAGAACCCTTTCTTCTGTGAAAGAACTGGTATTGACCCCAATAAGAGTGCTTCTATTGATTGGATTAGGTACCTCCCTCCTCTTCTTTTGTGAATACTAAGCAGAGTATTTGTTCAGTATCCCTTCTTTTTCACTGTCACTCTCTGACCCACTCTCCCTTTATTAAGCCTCACTAGCCCTCCTTTGGTCTTTCTTGGGTCCCTAATGTACCTATAAAAGGTTTTAGCCCCCTTCTTAACCGAGTTGGCTATCTTTTCCTCAATTTGGGCCTTTGCTATTCTGACTGCCTTCCCTGCTTCCTTCTGCTTTAACTGGTACAGTTCTCTGTCCTCATTCTTCTGTATTTCCTTACTTACTGAATGCTATCTTTTTCTCCCTACCCTTCCCCACCACCTCTTTTGAGAACCATAGTGTGTGGGTTTTTTTTTTTTTTGTTTTGTTTTTTCATTTTGATTTATTTGCTTCACACAAAGGCTTGTTGCCTCTGTGATGGCAATTTTGATGTTTCCCCATTGTTCCTTCACCCCTCCTTCTTGCCTGTTTGCTAGTGCTTTTGTGAGTCACTCTCCCATTTTGACAGTCAGTCCTCCTAAAGTCCAGTACCCTCACTTATGTATGAAGCTGACTCTTGCGGCTGTGTTTATCGTGAACCACACTGTTTGGTGGTCACTTGTTGCCAGATGGCTACCCACTTCTAGATCCGAGATCCTCTCCTCCGTCCCGCTTTTGAGAGTACCAGGTCTAAGGTGCTCCCTTCCAAGTGGGTTTCAGCACTAGCTATCTGAGGCATGCCCCTGTAGGGCATCAAGAATGACCATGCTGGCGAGTCCACAAAGCCCCTAAGGTGATCAAACACCATACCATGGTCCACAGTGTCAAATGCTGAAAAGGGAGCGAGGAGAACAAGAAGTGACTGTTCCCCTCCATCTCTAGCCTTGAGAATGTCATTATGCACCCTGACCGATGCAGTCCTTTTTGCTGTCTAGATCTAAATACCAGTGGTTCCCAGAATGCATCTAAAATCATCTGAGGATCGAGTGTTTTTGAAGTGGCAGGACTAGCCTGTGGAACTCGCTCCTGAGGTCTTTGAGGGAGGCCCCATCTTTGGAGGCCTTCAAGAGGGGCCTGAATGCACAGCTGTTTAGGGAGGCCTTTGGAATGCATCACTTTTAACTATATTGTTTATTTTGTTTATTTAAAATTTGATAACCGGGAAAGGCACCATGAGTAGAAGCTTGTTTCCAGATGCAGCCCGGGGGCAGAGGTACAAACCGAGGGCAAACAAACGTAAGTTACATGGTAGTACAGTGTACATTAAACTGTTAGAAACAAATGACAAAATACATGTAAGACCTGACACAGATATTTACAAAATATATAGACATGTAGATCTGTATACAGAATAAATATAAATATATATATTAAATATACACGCACACACACTGTATTTTTTTTTTTTTCTGTTATTCTGGGCTAGCAATTTACAGTGCATCAGCTATAATGGGGGGGAAAAAACAGATGGGCGCCTGCTAGCACCAAGACAGAGCAGAGCCTGCTGAAGCAGGGAAGGTGCAATAGAGAAGCAAGCAGGGAGCAGAGGAAGGAGAAGCAATAGGAGGGAGAACAGGTACAGGAAGGGAAGGGGATGTCTGAGTAGGCGCTTAGGGCAGGAAAGGAGGGGGTGAGGTGGGTTTGGGGGGTGCTGTTCCGGGAGGAAAGCCTATAGGAGAAAGCCAGCTTGCTGTCGAAGTATGAACACTGGGAGGGTGAAGGAATGGTCACTGACAGAACGTGAGTTATATGGGAGAGGTGGCAGGTTTGAGGAGGGAGGCAAGGTATGGAGGAGAGTCCCAAACCAATATTTGGATATGAAGGTGGCGCAGTAGGAAAAACATTTCTGGGAGAGAGATTGGAGGGATAGGGAGAAGTAAAGGTCACAGTGGTAGGTCAGACTGGGGGGGGGGTTCGGGGTGAACCTGCAGAAGGCATGGCAGAGCACAAGTTTGGAGAGGTAGGTTGCAGGAGCAGCACTGAAGACAATATTGGCATACTCGAAGGCAGAGAGCATCTATTTAACCAGTAGGTCGCTTCTAACAGAGAGGGGAAAGGCTAGCCTTATGTCGGTAGTCATCCCAGTTTAGGTCGCATCTTCGAGTGGAGAGCACTGAAGTGGGAGGAGAAGTCAAGTGAGGGATCGAGCCAGACTCCAAGGTACTTATAAGAGAGGACGTTTTTGAGTGGAGTGGACGCTTCGGAGAGGAAGGAGGGTAAGGTGTGGAGCTTGTTTCTGAAAGTCATCCCTTCAGTTTTCTTAACATTAAATTTTAGACAGTTTGCGTTAAACAGGAGGTGACAGCTGAGAAGTCATTTTGCAGGGCAGTTTTGATGGCCGAGATGGAAGAGCCAGAAAGGAAGAGGATGGTATCGTCCATGTACGTGTGGATCTTGGCATGGAAGCAAGCTGAGGGGTGGTTATTAACGAACAGAAAAAGAGTGCTGGCCCGAGAATCAAGCCTTGGGGTACACCGGCCAGAATAGGGAGGGGGGAAGACAGTGCATTGCAGATTTTGACGGATTGTGAACGACCCATCAGGTAAGATCTGAACCAGAGCACAGAAGATGGAGAGAGAGACCCAGGGCACCAAGTTTGTTTAGGAGTAGTGGGTGGAACACTGAGTCAAAGGCCTTAGTGAGATCAATAAAAATGGCAGAGGTAATCTGGTCTTGATCTATGGCAGCGTGGAAGGTATTATCTGTCAGGTGTAGAAGGGAGGTAGAGGTAGAGTAGTGCTTCCTGAAACCAGATTGAACAGGAGATAGTTTGAGGCCAGGAGGAAATAGGTTAGCCTAGAGAGGACTAGGGACTCTTGTACCTTGGCAAGTGATGGTAGAAGTGAGATAGGGCGGTAGTTACCAGGGACAGTGGCATTGCCCCCTTTTGAATAGGAGGACCGTGGTGAACTTCCAGGCAGTGGAAACAGTAGCAGAAGATATGGACAAGCTGAGAATAAATGTAAGAGGTGCAACTATGGTGGAGGCAGAGTGTGTAAGGAGCTTGGGGTGCAGGCCATCAGGGCTGGATTTGGCAGAATAGAGGGAGACAAGAGCTTTGAGGACTTCAGAGGGGAATATCCATGGCAGTTAGAAGGTATGGGAGCGCGGGGGGAAAGGTAGAGGTGCAGGGTGTGGAAGAGAGGGGGATCTTGTGGAACGGTAGAGGTAGTGAAGAACTTATTTAGAAGCTGTGCAACGAGGGTGGGGTCCGAGATGAGTGAACCCGCCTTGCAGAGGGTGGTAGAGAGTATGCATGGGGAGGGTGGAGAAGTGATCGGATATCATGCCAGGAGGAGGTTGGGGCGCTGCTGGTGGCTTGCAGGTGATCTGAAAAAATTCGGCCTTTGCCTGGGCGAATGCGCTTGGTGCAGCTTTGTTCGAGGGTATGGTAGGTCTGAAGGACTGCAGTGTCACGTGAGGATTTAAAACGAGACCACAAGAGGTCATGGGATTTGCACATAGTTGGGATTTCAGCCATTTTTATTTATTTATATTTTTATTTTTTGTTGACCGGGTAAGTGCACTAGACAAATCCTGCCTATTTTCAGGCACGACCCGGGGGAGGGGGATACAGATGAATGCCAACTGACCTTGAACCAGAGTAAGCTGTTGGTGGTATTTTTAGTGAAAGAGGGAAATTTGGCCACGACACCAGGGCAATTCCCCTACTCTTTTCGATAAGTGCCATGGGATCTTTAATGTCCACCTGAACTACCACCAATCCAGGCAGATGGGACCTCGGTTTAACGTCTCATCCGAAAGACGGCACTCAGAAGTGCAGCACCCCTCTCATGCTGCACTACAGTGTCAGTACTGGGATATTAACCCAAGTGCCAGATGTGGGGACTGAACCCACAGCCCTCTGATCTCCCGGCCTCAGAGGCGAGTGTGCTACCTACTGAGCCACTGACACAGGCATGATCCAAGGGTGATGAGTGTGCTTTACTCAGATTGTTTTAGGGGGGCATGGATATCCCATACATTTAGAGAAAAGGAAGTGAACTGTGTAAGTGCATCATCAACTGATAGGGAGGAGAAAATGGGTGACCAGTCTGCTGTTGCCAGATCATGGAGCAGTTTGCTCAGGCCTAGGGATCTGAGGGGTCGGTGCCGGCTATATTTTGGAAGGTTAGGGGGGTATGGATCTTTCTGATGCAGAAGGGAGGGCAGTGGTCACTGAGAGCATCAGATAGTATGCCAGTGGAGCAGATGCTGTGTGGGTGAGTTGAAAGCACCCCTTCGAGCAAGGAATGGGACTGGGTTAGAGGGTTTGGGTGAGTGGGTTCTTTTTATAAGAGGGGACCAATTTAGACCTTCTACCTGATGGCTGAAGTTGAATGAAGAGGGTGAGAGCCAGTCTAAATGAATGTCTCCAAGTAGGATGAGTTTGCCCGAAGAAGCAAGAGAGGAGATAGTGGTGACATAAGAGACAAGGGAGGATGGTGGAAGTTTTTGGTGAGGCATAGAGAACACCCACAAAAAATGGGTCCGTTGGAAGGAAAATGGAGAGGCTAATAGGAGTTCATGTGAATGAGGGATCACTTCCCGATGGGAAATAGTACAGGATAGGGAATTGCGGAAGTAAATTGCTACACCACCACCTCCTCTTTTACCACAGTCTTGCCTGTGGAGGTTAAAGCCAGGGAGGGCCAGCTGAGTGTCAGGAATGTGGGAGGATAACTAAGTTTCTGTGACACATAGTATATCAGGGGAGTGCAGAGTGACCCAAAAATTTTAAGTCATCCCACTTGGGGAGCAGGCTGCGGATATTAATGTGGAATATTTTTAGGCTTTTTTGGGTACGCCGAGGGAAAAGCAGGGGGCATGGGATTAGGAGGGCCAGGACTGAGCTCGACATCAGCCAGAAGTAAGAGAAACACCAGAAAGTGAAGGTGAGGGGTGTGATGTTTATGCTCAAGTGGGAAGCATTTGGGGGAGAAATCGACACTGGTGGAGGGAGGTGGAGCAGGCAATCTAACGTGTTTCGAAATCAAGAAGGAGTCTGTAAGAAGCCTCAGGGGTGAAATAGGAAAGTGTGATAATAGGAGTTTGAGAGAGGGAGACAGGGGAAGTAGTAATATAGGGAGGGCAGTGAGCAGTAGGGGAGTAAAGGAGTGTGTTGGGGAAGAGGCAGGAGGAGTAGTCAGGAGAATGACAAGAATGGTGAGGAGGGGAGACAGGAGGGTGCAGTTGGTGGCTGTGGGTAGTTCAGTTAGCGACAGATGCAGGACAGTAAGCACAGCTGCTTAGGAGCTGTAGAAATATCAGATAAGGATAGCAGGTAAGAAAAGGCAAAGGCTGCTACTGAAAGGGCAGTACACTGAGAGAAGGAGGTTTGATAATTAGCTGGGTATGAGTATGTATGCAGGCACTGTGCGGTGAAGTCCCCACGTGGGAGAATATAAGGAGCCAGTGGGAAAGCAGGCAGAGTGTGCTTCGATCTGATTGGTTTGCCTGCTTTATAAAGCTAATTGTTCAGATAGGGTGGGGAGCCGTCGCAAAGCAATGTTGGGGATCACCAAATTGCTGCTCGTGTACCCACAGGCTCAGGCTAATCACAGCCAATTAAATAGCTCAAGTAAGCCTAAAATGCTCTATTTACTAATTTATAAGCCACGTTGCCGTGTCAACTTTCCTAGAATATTTAAGTCTGGTTGCAGCTTAAAGCATTTGCTGAAATTGTAGCAGCTGGTGGCAAGGATTTAAGGATTAATTTAAAAACTAGCAGCTGGCATCAAGAATTAATTTAAAACTGGTGAGTACAGCCAATAGTAGAAGTGGAGTTAGTTTATTCTATTTTTGTCTGAGGTGGCTTATGGCGAGTAGAATTCAAAGTCCCTGGCTAGCTTGAAAATGGTGCCAAAATTTGAAAACTGAGAGGCAGGGCGCCTCCAAGCGCAGGTCTGCACTTTGCTTAAGCAGTGTGGTCCGGGCATGGGAGCAGCCCATTGGGGAAGATGGCCCAGAGGGAGGGAGGTGGGCAGTTTGCTCTCTAGTATGTGGTCTGGGCGTGGAGTAGCTCTATTGGGGCGGACTGCCTGGAGGGAGGGAGGGCAGCTTGCTCTGCGATTTATGCTAGGAAGTAAAATATTTATGTAAGTGCTTTTTGTAATTATTTTCTGCTGTACTGTCTTGATTTTGTACAGCACCGTGAGCCTCAGGAAATGGATGCTCAACAAATAGTTTTATTTACTTAACCTAGGCAGGCTGCCATTCTTGATGTATTGCGGAGGGGTCTTCAGCATGTAGCACACTATAGCTTTTGCCAAGGTGCTACCTATGTATGGTCGAGGAAAAGAAATGGCACTGTGCACCAGCGGTTTAAACAGCTGGGTAAAAGCATGGTGCATGGAAGAGGGCTTTGGCTACATTGGAAGCGGGGAACCAGCCTGGGAGGATATGGACCCTGTATGAGAAACAGCCTGCATCGTCCCAGGAAGTGGACCTCAATCCATAGTGGGAGGTTTAAATGCTACCTGGATGAACATTTAATCTGATCAGGAGGAGCATGTAAAATCAAAAGAGGCAACAAATGCCCCTCCCAGATGATGAAGCAGCAGGGAGGGAGGCCTATAAGTAAGCTTCCATAGGGCAGGGATGCAGGAAGATGGGTGGGCACAAGGCAGAGGATAAGGGCAGTATCAATCAAGAAAGAAGTAGGGCCGGCCCGGTAGTGCTGAGGTTGAGGGGCTGGAAGCCTTACCTCATGCTGTGCTGGCGGCCTGGGTCTCTGGAACAAGCCCGGCTTGTTGGGGGTTGGCGGAGCGAGTGAGAGATTGAGCTTGTGTAGGCGCTGTAACAACCCTAAAACAAGGGAGACGGTAGATCAATTAATGGTACCAGCAAAATACAGAGCCCAGTTAATCTATCTGGCACATGATTTACCATGTTCAGGGCATGCTGGAAGGGATAGGACTTTGGCCCATTTATTACAGTGATTTTACTGGCCTGCCATCCATGGCCAGGTAGCGAACTATTGTAAATCTTGAGGAATGCTAAAAGTGGCCAAGATATGAAGAAGGGATATGGTTCCATTAGAGCTCCTGCCACTAGTAACCACCATTTGAAGGGATGGCTATGAATATTATAGGCCCTATTGAAAAAAGTTCTAAAGGGAATAGATACATTCTGGTGGTTTGCGACTATGCAACCTGGTATCCTGAAGCCATACTTTCACGTTCAATAACAACAGAAAAAATTGCGGGAAGAACTGGTGAAGGTCTTTAGTAGGCTGGGAATCCCTAAGAAGTTCTTACTAGTTGGGGCAGTAATTTAGGTTCGGCTTTGCTTAAGGAGCTGTACCGCATGTTGGGAGTAGTAGCCGTCTGAACATCACCCTATCACCCCCAAACAGACTGATTAGTGGAGAGGTTTAATCAGACCCTCAAATGTATGCTCCAGAAATTTGTCCATGAAGAAAGGAAGAAATGGGACCAGTATCTTCCTGTTACTTTTTGCCTATAGAGAGGTTCCCCACGCCTCAGCTGGGTACTCCCCATTCGAACTGTTGTATGGTCGAACTCCTTGGGGGGCCTCTCAGTGTTGTAAAAGAGTATTGGGAGGAAGGACAAGATGTAGGAGCTACTAACATTGCTGAATAAATGGTCCAACTAAGAAAACGTCTGGTGAAGTACACTGAGGTTGTCCACAAAAATGCCAGCCAGGCACAGCACAGGCAGAAACAATACTATGACCAGAAGGTTTCTGAAAAAGAATTTCAGGAAGGGGACAGGGTGTTGCTCTTGCTACCAACAACTGAAAATAAACTTCTTATGAAGTGGCAAGGGGCCCTATAGAGTCCTTGGACAGGTTGGCAGTGTTACATATGAGGTAGAGACACTAAACAACCAGGCAAAAGATTTACCATGCTAACCTTATATATAAAAAAAAATGGCGGAGAAATCTGAGCCTACGGTTAACGTGTTAATCATGCCAGAAAAAGGGGAAACAGACATGGATGTGGCTTATAGTCGTCTAGAGGAAGAGGGTCAGACTGGAGTGGAAGAACTTGAAATGAACCCAACCCTAGACAACCAAAAAAGAAAAGAATTAATGCAAGTCCTTAGACATTTTTTCTGTAGCAATCACTAAGGTATCTAGGAAAGCAGTTGGTGTAGAACCAGACATCCATACTTCTTCCCCTCCTATTAGGCAAAAACCTTAGAGGCTTCCTGAGAGGGTAAGGTCAGAAGTACAACAAGAAATACACAAATTGAGACAGCTGGGTATAATCAACCCTCAGAGTCCCTGGGCATCTCCAGTTGTTGTCCCCAAGAAAGAGGGTGTATTCGGTTATGCCTAGATGTCAGGAAACTGAACCAGGTGCCTCAATTTGATGGGTACCCAGTGCCCAGGATTGACGTAATTTGATTGACCACATAGGTAATGCCAGTTATATTACAACATTAGACTTAATCAAAGGTGATGGCAGACTCCTCTGGGTTAGTCATGATTGGGGGCAGACAGCATTTAGTACACCCATGGGTTTATTCCAATTTGTGACCATGCCCTTTGGTCCGCATGGGGCACCCGCAACTTTTCAGCGGTTCATGGACCAGCTTTTAGCCCCTTATTCTGCATATGCTGCTGCCTGTCTGGACTATGTGGTCATCTTTAGTCCGGATTGGCAGACGCATATGGAACATTTGTCAGCTGTTCTTCAAACCATCACTGGGGCTGGGTTGATCATTAACCCTAGTAAGTGTGCGGTGGCCATGAATGAGACCAAGTACTTGGGTTTTATTCTGGGCAATGGACAGGTAAAACCAGAGATCTCTAAGGTTGAAGCCGTGGCAAAGTGTCCAGTACCTCAGACAAAAAAACAAGTGAGGTTATTCTTAGGGCTTGCCTTCTACTATAGGCGATTTATGTGCAACTTTGTCTCTGTAGCAGCCCCTTTCAGATCTTACTAAGAAAAGGTGTGAACACTGTTAAGTGGACAGTGGAATGTGAACAAGCATTTCAGACAATTGAAATTGCCTTATGTTCTTCAGTCTTGTGGTGCCCTGATTTTAACACACCCTTTGAAGTAAATACAGATGCTTCAAATGTTGAAATCGATGCTGTACTGAGCCAGACCATTGATGGAGAACATCATCCAATACTGTATATACCAAGAAAGTTACATGACAGGGAGCAGAGAGATTACACCATCGAGAAGGAGTGCGTAGCTATAAAATGGGTAATAGAGGCACTTCGTTTTTATCTTGGGGTACTGAGTTTGTTTCGGTTACCGATCATAATTCCCTTTTTGTTGGATGAACCAAATGTAAGATAAAAACACCAGGATACTCCTGTGGTATTTAGCCCTACAACCTTACAAATTCAGTATTAAGCATAGACTTGGCTCCAGCATAAAAATGCAGAATTTATGTCCCAATATGCTGCAGGCATAGAATCAGACCCTGTAAATATGTATATAGGAATGTAGATATTGGTTTATGGATTGTGGCAATTTTGTAAGTGTCAAAACGTTAGTCTTGAAGTATTAATAAGACTACGCACCCCAGGGCAATTGTTTGTAGCATCATGGTATATAGTCATGGTTATGTAATCATGAATTGTAACGGTGTGACTACACCATTTGTATTAAGTGTGCCCTGTGGTGGGACTTCTAGAGAGGGAGGGTAGAAGTCCCAACAACCCCCTGTGTTGTTCAAGGAGGAGTCCTTATTTAAGAAACCAGTAAGTTTTGCCCCTGGTTTCCTTCTGGGCAGGATGGCTTGTGGTAGGCTTGTGCCCCCTGAGCATGGGAGGCAAGACTGAGGGAGACTCTTTACTGACATATTTTCTTCCTGTCTGAAAGCCTGCTGCACAACAGCATCTCTTTTCTGTCTTATTCTGTGCTGTAGGCTGGCCACCTACGTTGCTCTTCTTCATTTCCCTTCTCTCTCTCTCTCTCTGTGCCTTGGGAAAACGCAGCAGGCTATTGCCAGGTTTGCCTGCATTCATCTGGTTGTTATGCCAGTAATGTTAAAATAATAGAATAAAGTTGAAATAGCAGAGCTGCAAATGCAGCCCTGCTCTGTTTTCATGTTCAGAGGCACTATTTACTTTCTTGCATAAAGCTGTGCAGGATCGTAGCGCCATGAAGCTGCCATACTCTAAATAGCAGCGATTGCCCCACTAAATACCCTCGGCAGTAACTCCCTATTAGAGGTTTCCTGTAGGCATGGTGTGGGGATACTGTAAAAAGATTGAAAATTATTTGTTTCCTGGTATCGGGACTAAAACGCAAGCAACCCCCCCACCCCAGTTAAAACCCTGTAATGAGAGACTGAGCCAAGCTGTTTTAAATTGTCCTTGCTCAGTGTTACTAGTGATAGCCTTAGTGCTTAAGTACCTTTTGGTTTGTCCTGCCGTAGAGATATTCCATGTATGTATAAAAGGCGTCCCTTTGAATCAGACTTGCTGCTGTTCTTAAAGCAGCACTACTCTAGTGTTTACGCCTTGCCCTGCGAGCTGTATCAGGAAATGCTCTTTGCAGACGCTGACAGTCGCTATTACCCGTAAAAAGTCTTCGAATTGCCTAAACAAATAATGTGTAAGAAAGAAAGAAATAACATATTTTAACAGTGGTGTGAGCCCTTTTTATTATAGCTCCCCGCAGAGTTGGAAAGACTAACTGTGTGAGCGTCAATAACAGCGAGAGGTGCAACAGAGGGTTTTTCATGCCAGATCTGCTGAAAGCATGTAAAAACTCCTCCGTGAACGCTTGGCTTGCTTAGCTTGTTTTGAAATGTTCTCCCTCAGCAAGCAGGAACCCTGTATACAGATGCAAAGAACAAACTAGCAACAGAGAAAGCCCAGCTTTAAGCTCTAAACTCCTGCAGTCGTTTTTCTCAAGGTGCATCAGAGACTGTAAACTCCTGACAT
This sequence comes from Neoceratodus forsteri, assembly GCA_016271365.2. Taxonomy (NCBI): domain Eukaryota; kingdom Metazoa; phylum Chordata; order Ceratodontiformes; family Ceratodontidae; genus Neoceratodus; species Neoceratodus forsteri. The sequence goes on along the minus strand of CM057452.1, from coordinate 259,861,459 downwards.
ACATAAATATTTTATTTAGCCTGTATTACTCAGCAGCTCACCTGGGTCTTTTCCTTAGGGGCCAGTGCCCCTTTGTGATGCTGCTTTTATCCTAGTGAACTGTCACTCAAAAAAGGTGGGTGGGGCTATAGTATTGAAATGTCTACAAAACTGGTTTGTTTGCATAATTTTTCTTATGGTATGCCAAAATCTTAGAGACTTAAGTATATCATTCATTGTATTATCCTTTATATATATTTTTATTAGACTAGAAATTAATTGTACTAGACTAGGAGGCGGAACTTCAGATCATGCAACATTTCTGTATATAAGGTCCACTCTCCAGTCTAGAGGCAGATCAGTTCAACCTAGGTACAGGTTGAGGAAGCACAGAAGGTGGGACTGAAGCAAAGTCCTAGCTGTGTTGTGTGTGTTTGTTTTATTTATTTATTTTTTTCCCTGTTATAAATAAATTCACATACTGGTGTGTTGGTACCTACTTTTTGTTGTCTGTATTTTCTTCTCCCACACACCCACTATGGCACAGACCTGGTTCTATTTCACGTCTGTCAGTCCACTGTGAACTCGCATTATACGCCGTCATTTGCTTCCTGGCCATTTGCCAATACTTTTGGTGGTGGGAAGGGTCTTTAATGCAAAAGCTCGAACATTGTTTCTGTTAGATGCCTGATAATACTTTGAATGACCAACCCACTGTGAGCTCACAATAATATGTGCTCATTTTCCACTTGGCCAATTCCTGTTTGATCTTAGTATTTTAGAACGATAAGTAAGGACAATTCAGAAAATGGAACCTTTCATAAATGATACAGAATCCCAGTAAATTTTGAATGACTCCCACTGTGAGCTCACAGTATATGTGCTCATTTTGCACTGGGCCAATTTCTATTTGATTTCAGTATTTTAAAATGATAAATAAGGATAATTCAGAAACAGAACCTTAAATAAATATACAGGATTCCAGTAAAATTAAAGTAATCAGTAATACATATAATTAAATATTCAAATACATGAGATGATTGCTTGTGTGAGATTGTCAAAGACAGAGAGGTGTTTGGCGGTTATTGAGAGTAATTTTGTGCTGGAATATTTAGTTCTGTTTGGAATATTGGGAGCTGCTACGGTTTGAAGTTCTGTGCTGTGTAGTTGAATCAGGAAACTACATATCAGTTGGCTTTGGAGTAGGAGGAGGAACTAGCAGGAGACAGCTTGCTAGCTGAATCGCTGGGAAGCAGTGAAACAGAGGAGTGGGCGGTGGGTCAGAGCTGTTGCTGATTGTTTTCTGGAGGGCACGGGCTTGGAGTGTCATTTCTGGGGCGGGGAGCTTCGATTGCTAGTGCATTCTTTGGGCTCTTTCCCATTTGCCAAAGCCAGCTCTCCTAAAGTCCAGTACCCTCGCTTTGTATGGCTTGACTCAATGGCTGTGTTGTGTGAACACACCATTTGGTGGTCACTTGTTCCCAGATGGCTACCCACTCGGTCCCTGCTTTCAGAGTACCAGGTCTAAGATTGCTCCCTCCCAGTGGGTTCCAACACTAGCTGTCTGAGGCATGCCTTGTGGGACATCGAGATGACCCTGCTCTTAAATGTGGCTGCAGCACATGTGCTCCCGTTAACATCTGGCATATTCAGGTCCCCATCAACAGTATCTCCCCTTTTTTGCCATTCTAAGGATGCCTTCTATCATTTCCTTGTCCATTTCCTCCCCCTGAGACGGTGGTCTGTATACAACCCCTGTGCGGATTGTGGTGCCATTTCATGTCTCCAAGGTGACCCACAGTGCCTTCTCTCCTCCCTGTTTACCCATTAGTTCCATTGCTTTCACCCCTTCCCTGACAGAGAGCTACTCATCCCCCTCTTTTACCGTCCCTGTCCTTCTTGTAGATTGTTGACATCCAGTCATGGTTCTCTGAGAACCATGTTTCTGTGACTGCCACTATATCCAGGCATCCCTCTTCCATCAAGGCCACTAGTTCAGGAAGCTTGTTACCCAGACTACAGGCATTGGTACTCATCACCCTCCATTTTTTTGATGGCCTTACCCCCTTTTTAGCCCTATCCCTGTCCTTACTGCCTTTGCTTCCATTTACCCCTGGCCTGCTCCCTATCATCCTCTCTACCTTGGTGTTTACCTTGCTAGCTACTTGTACTTTGCTCTCTGGGGGGAGACTGGGAATTCCCTGCTTATTTTCAGTGCCCCCCCCCTTGGCTAGTTTAAAAGCTTGACAATGAAGCATTTAAACTGATCACCTAGGATCCTGGTTTTCCTCATGGACAGATGCAGATCATTGTGCTGGTATGGGCCTGTATCCCTCCAGGTGGACCCCCAGTCCCCAGTGAAGCCAAAACCCTGTGCTCTGCACCTGTTTTTCAACCATTCATTGAATCCCATGGTGTGGAGTACCTTAGCCTCACCCATGCCATAGACTGGCCGCACCTCTGAGAAGGTTACCCTGCATGCTACTTGTCTGAGGCCCCTCTAGGACTCCACATACTCCTACTACACTACTGTGAACCATTCCCAGCTAAGTCATTTGTCCCTAGGTGTACAGTTCGTCCAACTCCCTCTCCCGTGCAGCTGCTACTGCGTTCCTGAGGATTTGCTTCCTGTCGTCCTAGCCATGGCATCGGGCAGGCACCCTCTCCTATCCCTCCGTCCCCCAGTACTACCGTCCTAACAGCTGAGTCCCACACCAGGAGTTGTTTCTTCCTCTGTGGGGTCCGTGCCACCATCCTGTGGGTCTCCTTTGTGGGTTCCCAGCATCCTCCTTGGCTCCACTGCAGGTGCTTCCATAGAGGATGCACGCTCCACCAGAGCGGCGTATGAATTGTGGAGAGGTACAGCTGGGGGTTTCGCTTTTGTTCCACTACCCTCAGTGCCCACAGTGGTCCAGCCGCTTGTGTTTCTTGGCAACCTCTCAGGCAGTGGTGGCAGCCCTGGTGGTCCCTGGGTGGAGGAGGAGGTTTCCCTACTTCTTGCCAGGTCGGTCTGGAGATGGGCCACCTCCTCCCTTGGAGCATTGAGGAGCCTGCAAGTAGGGCAGCATCGCAGCCTCTAGAATGTCTCCTAGAAGACTGCTGCCCCACAGCCAGTGCATTGCACCACTCTCCACATGTCTCTCTCCTTTCCTATTTAAGATATTTTTTTTTCTCTTTTTTTGTTAGTGTGCGAGTGTATGTGTCTATCTGGAACCTAAGGCCCAGATCAGGATCAATGGAGCCCTTTCTCCAATGCTAGAGATACGAGGGACAAGACCGGGATGCTCGCTCTCCCACCTCCTCTTTAGACTCTGCATGGAACCTCTGGCCGCTATGATCAGGCAGTCCCAGACTTTGAAGGGATTCAAATAGGGCAAAAGAGAGCTGAGAATCTCACTTTATGCAGATGAGGCACTGCTTTATGTGAAGGACCCTCACTGGACCCTCCCGAGGTTCTTCAAAGTTTTGGAGTTGTTTTGATAAGGTTTGGGTTATAAAATAAATGAATCTTAAACTGAGGCATTTCGGTGGAGAACACGTGGTAACACTCTTCAGACTTGGGACCGATCAAATGGGCAATATCGGGCTTTAGGTATATGGGGATTTGGATTCCCAGAGATCTGATGCAGATCGGCCCGGCTAACTACCATAAGCTATGTCAAGAAGTACTGGGAGACTGCAACTGATGGAAGTAGCTGGTGCGATCTCTCTCTCTCTCTCTCTCTCTCAGGGAGAGTAGAATGTATACGAATTAATGTTTTACCCCACTTTCTTTATTTTTGCTTCTCTCCCGTATACACTCTCAAAAGGTTTTTGGAAAAATATTAAATTTACCTTGTCTAGATTTCTTTGGGGAGGATGAACACCTTGGGTTAAAAGGAAAGTGGTGACAGCACCCGGGGTAGAGGGGGCCTGGGACTTCCTGATCATAGATCCTACTATTGGGCTGCACAACTACAGGCCTTTATCCCCCTATTGAAGGGGGATTGACCCTTCCCTATTGGGTAGAGCTCGAAAAATGAGGCAGTTAGGATCTCCAAGGCAGGGGACATATTATGGATGGATGAAGCGGGTTGTAAGAAACTGAAGGTTACAAACCCCTGGATGAAAGTACCACTCAGCGCTTGGGTTGAAGTAACAAGGGCCTTTAATATCCTCTGAAATTAAAAGCAGATATCTCCATAAGGGCCTGTCTGGATTCTCCCCATTTTTATAATAGATTTAGGTTTTAAAGAATGGGATAACAAGGGATTTAGAGTCTCAGGCCAATTATTTCAGAACAGAATCCTGAGATCCTTTCAGCAACTTTTGGGAAGAATTTGGGTTACCACATAAAGATTGTTTTAGATTCTTGCAGATTCGCCACTGTCTGGGAGGGGGGAGGCTCAAATAGCCGAGGGCCCCAACCCCCTGCAAGAATGCTAGCGAATCTCACTCTCCAGCCGGACTGTAGGGGGACAATTTCAGCTATAATACAAGTATTAGCCAACCTGGAATCGGACCAGTTGGTTGGTCTGAAGGAGAGGTGGTCTTTGGAGGCAGGGGTAAGTTTGGAAGAGGAGGAGTGGGTTAAAGTCTGGAGAACCTTAACTCTACCACGGCCCCTCTGTTTGGAGAGAATTTAGATGGTGAGTGATTCTTAGATTTTTTTGTTTAGAACTCCACTGATTTCAAAGCACTTTGGGAGACACCCTTGGACCTGTGTTGAGAGGCTGTTTAGATAAGGGACCCATACCCATATTTTTGGTCTTGTCCAGTTCTTGGGGGTTTCTGAAGGATCTTGGGAGTTGGTAGGAAAAATATTAAATATCAACCCTCCCTCGGAACTTCAAAACTGGATTTCTAGGGACATGGATATGTTGTTCATCCACACTGTCTGGCAGGTATCCTTGCCGCTTTAAATCTTGCCGGAAGGTCTTCAAGCTGGCTCCTCCCACCCACCCGGGTGGTAAAACTCTCGGCTCCGCCCCATGACGCCAGATCTTCCTTACCGCTTGGAAGCTCAGGTTCCCTCCTTAACGCTCTGCGTATAAGACTGGTTCCTAATTCTTCGAATTTTCGAAATTAAAAGTTTTTTGCTTAAAAGACTTCGGTCTTCTCTCCCTCGCGGCTACGATGGACAAATCGACTCCCGGTTTCCGGAGATGCCCTTGCGGGCAGAAGATGTCTCGGATGAATCCGCACTCCACGTGCGTCTACTGTCTAGGCTTGGAGCATGACCCGCAGGCCTGCGACCTGTGCTCTTCCTTTTCGGCCTACGTCCCCGAAGACCGTGCTGGCCTGCTTACAACTGGGGTGTCCCGAGAAGCGCTTTCCTCCAGTGAAGTCAAAAGAGGCCCGTCATGGTCTCATGGCGTGGCCTCCGGGCGGATCAGCTCGAGCAGATGATCGCTCATGAAGAGTAGGCGCACGGGCCACTTCTACTGCCATGTGCATTTGTCCCGCTCTCTTGGTGCCTCTTATTCAGCTTCTTTAAGGAGCTTTGTTTGACCTCTCTACTAAAGGTGAGGGACTAATCTCTGCTGGACCGTTTCTCGGTCCAAAACAGCAAGGTAAGTCCCACCATTGGCGCTCTTGGGAGCGGAAGATCCTCTCCCGAGTTGTTGGCCGTCGACTCGATCGACCACTCGCCTTCGGCCACTGGTCTCACGGTGTCCCCGTCAGGCCAGTTGACCGAGACTCCACGTCGGCGGTCGAGATTTTTCTCGATCCGTTGGACGGGTTGTCGGCAGGAACCGAGAATCCTCTCCGGTTCCCCGGTGTGGAGTTGAGGACCCGTTGGCTTGTCTGTGCCTCCGGTTCCAGAGCCTTGGTTGAACCCTCCGAACCGAGGGAGTGCGGTTCCCCGACACCTCCCACGTCCTCGGGAAGCCGAGGTCTCTATCTCAGGACTTCTTGGCGGTCCAGCTGATCCTGCCGTCATAGGCGGTCTCGGTCTTAGCACCACCCAGCGGCGGGCGCGCGCTTCGTCCTCTCCTCCTCCTCGGACGAGGAAGCTTCGGCGTAAGTTGCGTCGACGATATGAGGACCTCATGTGGCAACAGCTCCTTCTGACGGGAATAAGCCGACGCCGTCGCCTTCCCCGGCCATTAAGTGGCTGTCACCGGAGCGGCCGAAACAACCCCTCATTTTATCCGAGGAGCCTGTTCCCAGGCCGGTTGTTCGGCCAAAACCAGCTGCCCCACCGATTCCGGTGGAACCTCCGCCTCCACAGCCGTTAGTTGGGGCTCCGACCAAGAATTCTCGGTCGGCTCAGGGACTGCCCCATAGGCTGTCTGTCACCCTCACTCCCGATTGACCTCGGCAGAGGGTGGCTCAGGCCCGAGCCAGCTCTTTGAGGACTCTTCCGAGTCCGAAGAAGATTCCTCCCTTTTCTCCAAGCGAATGGACTTGGAGTCCTCAGGAGGACAGTTGGTGGACGATAGCCCTTCGTCCTTCCTGGGATTGCTTCGGCTCATCTCGGAGTCCACCGGGATGAAGCTCGAACCAGTTTCTAAGTGGGCCAGGTATCCCCTCAAGGAGATTCTGGACCGAGGGATCTCACGGAGGCCTTTCCGGTGGCCTAGGCCATAGTAGGCCCGGCCTTGGAGCTCTGGCAGCGCCTGCTTCTTGCTGCCCTGTGCCTTGACCAGGATGGCCAGGAAATGTCTGGTCCCCACGGTTCCTTCTCTGGTTTTGAACACCCCTCGGCCGAGGGGTTGATTACTGACAGTGTTTGCAGGCGTGCGAGGCAGCTAGGGATGTGGACAAACCTCCCGACAAGGAGTCCAAAATTGGACTGTGCGGGCGAAAGTCTAAGCTCCGTCCTCCCTCGGCCTTCGCCAGGCCAGTTGGCCGTCCTCATGGCACATTCTCTACATGCCCTGTTGGGCTCCCTGGATGAGGTCGTCCCTCATCTTCCCGCGGATCTGCAGACCATGGTTAGGCAGGTGCGGGACCAGGGCAGGGCAGTGGCCAAACAGCAGCTTCAGACTGCTTTGGACATTGGGGACTCATGTGCCAGGTCTGTGGCGGCCGCAGTGGCTATGCATCGTTGGGCTTGGCTGAGGATATCCACCTTCACTTTGGATACCCAGCATAAGTTGGCGGATGTCCTCTTCTTGGGGACCGACCTCTTCGGCCCTGGGGTGGAAGGTCACCTGCAGAGGATCGAGAAGTCCAATGCTACCTTGGACTCTGTCTCATCCGCTCAGAAGGACAAAGGCCACAAACCACAGCCTAAGCCCTTTCGTCCTCCTGCGCCCGCGGCACGTCCGGCTCAGCAACGTCAGGGCCAGCAGGCTCGGGCTTGGCATCCCAAACCCAAGCCCGGGGCTTCCTCCAACAGGAAGCAGGGAGGTAAAGGCCCAGGAGGTCCCTCAGCTGGTCTCTCCTCCAAGCCTGCCCAGTGACGGGCTGAGGGGTGTCTCCCCCAACCCCGTCACCTCACCCCAGGTTCCCCCCGTGGGGGGACGGCTCCGGCACTTCCTTTCCGCCTGGTCCGTTATTACCACGGACAAGTGGGTGTTGGAGGTGGAGGAAAAGGCCTGCCTCTGGAATTCGAGCAGGCCCCGCCCGTCCCTTCTCCCGGGGCCTCGAGTCCAGAGCCTCACTGTTGACTCGCAGGAGCCGACATCGCTGTCCTCCTCAAAAGGAGGTGATCAGGGAGGTGGCGGACCCTCCCTCAGACCCGGGTTTGTGTCCAGGTACTTCCTGGTTCCGAAGCGACGGGGGCTGGCGCCCCATTCTCAAACCTACGACCTAAACAAGTTCCTAAGGTCTCGAACCTTCAGGATGGTCACTCTGGCTCAGATAATACCATCCCTGGAACCCGGCGTGGGTTCTGCTCTCTCTGGACCTGCAGGACAGCGTTCTTTCCGCCTATCCGTCCGTCACATCGAGATTCCTCGCTTCGGCGGAGGATCCCTCCCAGTTCGAGCCATGCCCTTGGCCTGTCTCCAGCTCCCAGGGTCTTCACCAAATGCATAGCAGTGGTGACAGCTTTCCTGCGGCGCGGTGGCAGTGTGCCCCTTCGTGGACGATTGGCTGATAGCAGCCCCCTCCAGACAGGAGGTGGAGCGGTCCAGAGATCTGGCCCTCCAGGTTTGCTCTCAGGTCGGCCTCCTCATCAACGAGGCCAAGTCAGAACTCGAGCCAAAGCAGGTGATTCTTTTCATCGGGGCAGAGCTCGACTCTCTCGAGCCAGAGCATGGCTCCCGCAGACAGGGCCGAGGGTTCTTACCTCCTTGCCCAATCATTTCTGGTTGGGCAATCACGCCCTGCCTGGGACTTCCTGAGCCTCCTGGGTCTCATGGCGGCCTGTACCAGCGTGGTCCGTTGGGCACGCTGGCACATGCGCCCTCTTCAGTGGGGACTGGCCAGCCAGTGGTCACAACGCTGCGATCCATTAGACCAGCTAGTGACGGTGACCCAGGGGAAGTGGAATGCTGTCCGGTGGTGGACTGTTCCAGTTCATCTGCAGGAGGGCATCCAGTTTGTCCGCCCTGAGCCGAAGGTCTCTCTATCGACCGATGCCTCTCTGATGGGTTGGGGTGCCCATCTGGGGGAACACCGGGCGCACGGCCTCTGGTCCCTGCGGGAGTCCCGATGCCACATCAACCTGCTGGAGCTCCGAGCGGTCCGCCTAGCTCTCACCGCCTTTGCTCAGTTTCTCCGGGGTCAAGTGGTCCGAGTCCAGACGGACAATACCACGACCATGTACTATCTAAACCGCCAGGGCGGGACGCGCTCCATGCTTCTATGCAAGGAAGCTCTCCGCATTTGGTCACTCGTGCGCAGCTTGGAGGCGGATCTCCTAGTCATTCATGTGGCAGGAGCCTTCAACACCCTGGCTGATGCCCTGAGCCGGATAGGGGCTGCATCCCACGAGTGGTCTCTCCTGCCGGAGATAGTACAAGATCTGTTCTCCCATTGGGGCACACCTCAGGTGGACCTGTTTGCTTCCAGGGAGAAGCGGGCTGAGCTGTTCCAAGCCCGCCCGCTCCAGCAGGGCTCGCTGCAGGGATGCCTTCTCGAGGCCATGGACCCCAGGCCTCTTCTCGCCTTCCCCATTTCCCTTGATACACAAGGTGCTTCTCAAAGCAAGGAGGGACAAGGTGCAGGTGATTCTGATAGCCCCAGACTGGCCCTGACATGGTACCAGATCTCCTCAGCCTCTGCTCCAGGCTCCCGAGGCAGCTTCCAGCTCGCCGGACCTACACTCAGTCTATCAGGGAAGGTGTTCCATCGGACCTTCAGTCCCTGCACCGTCCTGAGTTCCTGAGCGGCTAGAGTTCCAGGCCTTGGGTCTTTCCGACAAGGTCCCCAATGTAGTTGAGGCATCCCGTAAGGAGTCGACCAGGAAATGCTATGCCTTCAAATGGAAGAGATTTTCCATTTGGTGTCAGGGCAAGGGCTTGGACCTTCCTCCTGTTCCTTGGCGAGCATCTTGGACTATTTATGGTCCCTTTCTGTCAAGGGCTTAGGTCGACGACCTAAGGTGCACCGGACAGCTCTCTTACTGGAGTGCGGGCGGGGGCAGTCGGTGGCACAGGAGAAGGTGGTCTGCGCTTTTCAAAGGCCTTGATCACATTTCCCCTCCGGTGCGAGAACCTCCACCTCCAGCGGGATTTACTGCTGGTGCTGGCAAAGCTCATGGGCAAGCCATTCGAACCAATGCACCAGGTGTGAACTCTCACCTGTTGTGGAGACCGCCTTCTTGGTGGCTATCATGTCAGCCAGAAGGATGGGAGAGCTCAGGCGCTCTGCATAGAGTCTCCTTACCTGGTCTTCCACAGGGACAAGGTTGTCCTGCTGCCCCCACCGAAATTCCTTCCAAGGTGGTGGGAGTTTCACCTTAACCAGGTGTTGACTCTGCTGGTGTTTCACCCAATCACACCTCGGAGACCGAACAGGCTCCATACTTTGGACCCTAGAAGGCGCCGCTTATTATAAGGAGCATACGGCTGAAATTAGGGGAGGCGGTTCACCAGCTGTTTGTCACCTACGCTGAAGCCAGCACCTGGCAGACCTGCGTAGCGAGCGATAAGCAGGTGGGTCACCTCCTGCATAGATCTCTGCTATAAGTTGGGCATGGAGCCTCCCAGAGGATAAGAGCTCATTCTACCCGCCATACTGCTGCATCGGTGGCTGCTTCCAGGGACGTCCCTGTCCAGGATATCTGCAGGGCTGCTACCTGGAAGTCAGCACACACCTTCATCACTCATTACCACATCGGCCTTGAGTCACGCCGGGATGCTGGTTTTGGGGCCTCGGTTATCCAGTCTTTATTCCCTAAGTAGGGGGTGTGTGCCTTGACTCCCTCCTCCCGGAGAACTGCTAGGAGTCTGCCAGACAGTGTGGATGAACAACATATCCATGTCCCTAGAAATACAGGTTACTCACCTGTAACAGGAGTTCTAGGAATGGTATATGTTGTTCATCCACACGACTCACCCGACCTCCCCGGCTTCGACGCACAACCTGAGCTTCCAGCGGGCCAGATCTGGCGTCATGGGGCGGAGCCGAGAGTTTTACCACCCGGGTGGGTGGGAGGAGCCAGCTTGAAGACATTCTGGCAAGATTTAAAGCGGCAAGGATACCTGCCAGACAGTGTGGATGAACAACATATACCATTCCTAGAACTCCTGTTATAGGTGAGTAACCTGTATTTTTGGCCTCCCCCTGTGGGAGGTGAAGACCAACGCTCTCAAATACCTATATTACATCTTTGTGACAGCTTCCCTAAGGACCATAACGTTGAGTTGGCTAACCCCAAGAACTCAGACGTTAGAGTCTTGGTTTCTTGTCTGCTCTAAAATTATGGAAATGGAACAGATTACAGCTAAAGTTCGTCTGCAGACGGGCAAATTCGGGACAAGATGGTTACCCTTCCTTCATTATAAAGCCACAAAAGAGGGCAAGGACACAGGCCATACTGGCAGAACTAGACCTGTAAAGGAGAAGGGCTGTACTGAGTGTGTCTTTGGTTTTGATGATTATTCCCCCCGGCCCTTCCCCATGCAAGATGTCTAGAAGTGGCCGGACTGACATCCTTAATTGTACAGTCGTGGCCAAAAATATTGGCGCCCTTGCACTTTTTCAAATAACTCACAATTTCCTCTAAATATAAGTTGAAATTAACAATAGTACAGTATTTGGTCTCCACAATTCTTTATTTCTCTGTTAATATTACAGAACCTTTGTTTTTGATTCAGAATTTAATATATCCTTTTAAATCAGAAAATGAAAAGAAATGGCATTGACAAAATTATTGATACCCCAGACTTAATATTTGGTAGCACAGCCTTTGGTCAAAAAACTGCAATCAACTGCTTTCTATAGCCATGGATGAGCTTCCTGCACCTCTCCACCTCTCTACTGGCAGTTTGGCCCACTCTTCTTGTGCAGACTGCTCCAGTTCTCCCAGATTTGAAGGGTGCCTCCTCCCAACTGCTGTTTTCAGATCTCTCCACAGGTTTTCAATGGGATTTAGGTCTGGACTCATTGCTGGCCACTTCAGAACAGTCCAGCGTCTTGTCTTGAACCATTCCTGGGTGCCTTTTGAAGTGTGTTTGGGGTCATTGTCCTGCTGGAAGACCCATGACCTTCGGAGACCCAGCTTTCTGACACTGGGTTCAACATTGCGCTCCAAAATGGCCTGGTAATCTCCAGATTTCATGATGCCATGCACAGGTTCATGGCACCCAGTGCCGGAGGCAGCACAGCAAGCCCCAAAACATCACTGAACCTCCTCCATGTTTGACTGTAGGGAAGGTGTTCTTTTCTTTGAAGGCTTCATTTTGTTTTCTGTAAACATAGAGATGATGTGCTTACCAAAAGCTCTAATTTGGTCTCATCTGTCCACAGGACATTCTCCCAGAAGGATTTTGGCTTGTTCAGGTGTGTTTGGCAAACCCCAGTCAGGCTTTCTTATGTCTCTCTCTCAGCAGTGGGGTCCTCCTGGGCCTCCTACCATATAACCCTTTCATTGAGTTGGCTACTGGATGGTGGAGTTGAAACTGTCGCATCTTTGTGTCTGAAGGTCAGCTTGAATCTGTTTGGCAGTTGATCGAGGTGCTTTCTCCACCATTCGAACAATCCTGCGCTGCAATCTTCAATCAAGTTTTCTCTTGTGGCCATGTCCAGGGAGGTTGGCTACAGTGCCTTGGGCCTTAAACATCCTGATAACATTACGTACGGTGGAAACAAGAACATCAAGGTCTCTGGAGATTGATTTGTAGCCTTGAGATTGTCCATGCTTGGCTACAATCTTCTGTCTGACCTCCTCAGACAATTCTCTGGGTGTCTTTCTTTTCTCCATGTTCACTGCAGTGTACACAGTGACACAAAACAGGAGAATGAGTCCTTTTCTCTATTCAAACTGGTTGAATGTTGATTTTATATTTCAGGCATCTGCAACTCACCACAGGTGAGTTCAGTTCCAAAGTGAAGGAGAATCACCTGCTTGAAATCTAATTATTTCTAACTACTTCTAAAAGGTGCCAATAATTTTGTCCGGGCCATTTAAGGATTTCTGTGTGGAATAAGCTAAAACTTGGTAAATTTTTCTGCTTTTTGTGTTTTATTCCACTGCAAACCATAGAAATACATATGTGGATACCAAAATATTTTTTAATTTCAACAATTTTCTGGAAGGAATGGTGCATTATTAGAAAAAACTGCAAGGGCACCAATATTTTTGGCCACGACTGTATAAAAGTAAGGACAAATACAAAAGGTATAGTTGGGACGTAGTCCATCATGCTGTTTAATGGACTGAGTGCCTAATATGAATAGATATTTTATAAATTTATGTATATTTGGGTGTATTTACTTTTCAGTGTCTTAAATGCTTGGTTACTTTTGTTGGTTTGTGTCTGTCCTTATGTGAACAACTTTGTTTTGGACTTGACACATAATAAGTAGGAAACTCTCAGATTAAATGATATCAAATACTTAACAAGAAAATGGTTGATTTAATTATTGGAGACCTGCCAATGTATGTATTTGTCATGTCCTGTTTTTATCTCATCACTCAGTATGTTAAATGTTTGTCAAAATCATTTAAAAACCTTAAATAAACTACGATTTCAAAAAACAAACAAAAAAAACAAAAAAAACAAAAACAAACTTAAGCAGTTAAGCCCAGTACTTGTGGTGTAGTCATCCCTGACCCAGCCTTAAACAACCTGGTGGTCTGTGCTCTGAAGGCAAGGGAGAAAACCAGTTTCAGTCACCTGAGGCACTGTCTAGGTCAAGTACACAACTCACTAACCTGCCCTAAACTGCAGGACATCCTCAGCTACCAGTGAATACTTCACAGTACCAAAAATAGTTGGTGCAAAAGTCACCAAAAACTAGTAAACAAGTCTGCTGTCCACAAGGGAAAAACAAAATATGCAGAACTCTGAAGTTAAACTACCAATCTAAAAGTACATAAGCAGTATTGCAAACCCTTCTTGATTCAAAAAAAAATAAAAATAACAAGTGCAAATGTAAAGTAAGGTACCTCCTCAGACTTGAGCAAGATTGTTCTTTCCTGCAGATTCCAAGTTCAGTATTGTGTATTCTTCCCAGCTCCAAGTCATTTCAAAGCAGGTTCAACGTCCAAGAAGATGGGCCTTTCTACCTATTTATTTATTAAATTTTGTTAACTGGTGAGCTCCACTGGACCCTGAAGGTCCCTTTTTCAGGGGCTTACCTGGAGTTGGTTACTTCAAACAACATGAAGTCTTGCTGTATTCTGGCAATTGCAGTGATTCACAACCTTTGAACTGCTCCAGAGAACAAATAGTTAACTTTATTTGCAGGGCATAGAATGCTGAGCTTGAGCTCGGTTGACGTCTCTGTCTGGAGTGATTCAAACCTAAACTGTCAGATTCTTTACTCTGCCTCACTGAACGGTCGCTCTGGAGATTTCTCCTTCAGCTCGGTTTGAAAGTCGGCTAAAGTTTTCAGTTTTTGTCTGTTTTGAAACCGAAAAAAGTATCCGCATAGTCTGTTCAGTCTCTGTCTGTGGTGCCATGAGTACTAGATAGGAATTGTTCTGTTTTTCTGTGTGGAACTTGTAAAAGTGCGACTCGGTTTGGCTGAACCGGCCATTTGATAGTGAAATTTGTTTGTTTACTTACTGTATGGTTACCGGTTCTTATCGGTTCTAAAAAAAAAAAAAAAAAACATGTTTTTAACCGTTTTTTCCAATACCATGTGCCACAGTTTAAGAACCGATAAGGAGTCTTGCCTGGCAGCACTAAAAAGGGTAAGTTTGCTTAGGTTGGCTATGTCTGAGAAACCCAAGAAAAACTGGGCCCACTTTGCTTCAACACTGCAGTGAGTGTGGGGAGGTTTTTGCTAAGGCCATTCCCCCATACCACCTGTGTTTGTCTGGGGTTTGACCACCTCGATTCAGACTGCCAAATATGTAAAACTTTCCCAAAGCTACCCTTGAGAAGAGATTAGGTAGACTGAGGGAAAAGGAGGCCGAGAAGTCCTTTGACCCGGATGGCCAGCCCGGTTTGGTTTCGACCAAACCAGAAGGAGTGCCCTCTGACCAGGACGATACTTCTTTGGGCAAAAGGAGAGCCGATTCTGAGGGATTGGTTCCGACAAAAAGAAAGCGCAAAGATAAATCGGACGGTTGGATCTAGAGGTTCATGTTCCGACCGCGAAGAGATAGCCAGGCGATTCAGATTGTGGAATTGCTCTGTCGGTTCTGACCGATCCGGCTCCTTCAGGCAGGGGTTGGTTCGGTTAGTTCCCCGGTTCAAGAGTATACCCTTGAAGATTTTATGAACCGGAATTTGAAGAGGAAGAGGAATTTGAGGATGATGATGAAGTGAAGGTCTGGAGGAGGTTGAGAGGAGGGTTGGGCCGAAGGCTGGAGGCGTTGGCGAAGGTCCGGTCTTGACGACAGGCTTAGTTTGATGGACCATTATTTGGCTTATCAATCCGCAATCTCTCGTGAAAAGGGCAGTTTCTGTCAGAGAGATAGCGGCTGCTAAAATAAGACCAGCTCAGCTCTTCTGGACTGTGGACAGACTGTGCAATCAGTCTATCTTCAGCCCAGAAGAGCTTTATCTCAAGAGTGGTGTGAGGAGCTTGCTCTCTTCTTTGTAGATAAGGTTGTCAAAATCAGATCGGATATTCGCTCTTCCCTCCCCAATGGGAGGCGGTGGTCGGCAGGGATGTCGAACACCCACTTTAGATAGTTTGACTTCAGCCTTCCCACAATCGATGATGTTGTGATGATCATTCGAGCACTGCGACCGACTAGCTGTGATTTGGACCCTGGCCCCACCGCCTTTTAGTGGGTTGTGTGGATAAGATCAGCCTAGTCCTAGCTTTACGATCGTCTGAAGTCTTTGGAGGGGGGATTTGATCCCTTAAAGAGGCTATAGTTGCTTCTATTAAAGAAATCCTCCTTAGATCCAGATTGTCTAGCAAATTACAGGCCAGTCTGTAACTTACCTTTGTGGGTAAAGTTATTGAGAAAGTGGTCGCAGTGCAGTTGGAGGATCATCTGACCAACAACAATATCTCGATTCTCTCCAGTCTGGATTTAGGAAAGGCATAGTACGAGACAGCATACATGCGGGTACTAGGCGTGACCTCCTAATAGCCGAGAATCGTAGGACCCAATCCATCTTGGTACTACTTGATCTCTCTGCAGCGTTTGACACCGTTGACCATAGTGTGCTGTTAAGTGTCTGCGGTCAGTCTGTGGACTGTCTGTACAGTCCTCAGATGGTTTCAATCTTACCTCGGTGGGACTCAGAGTGGTGTCGAGAATTTTTCCTCAGCATCCTCTCCCTACCCTCGCGGAGTACCCATGAGTTCTATTTTGCACCTATGTTGTTTTCGGTGTATATGCTACCGTTAGGGTGATTATTAGATGATACGGTTTGGGTTTTCACTGCTATGCAGATGATACCCAGCTGTATGTGTTTTTGTGCCGACCAGGGCGCTGCCTTGTCGGTATTTAATAACTGCCTTAAAGAAATCCAAGACTGGATGAATGGGAGTTGGCTGAGGTTAAACCGGAGAAAACTGAGGTGTTGGTTGTGGACAAAGGTCGCTGTGGTGGTCTGCGGAGGATCACCCTCAGGCTTATGGCTTGGAGGTGTCAACTGGCGACCTCAGATCGGCTGGGAAATCTTGGCGTAATAATTGGCGACCGCCTGACACTTAAATCCAGGTGTCAGCGGTCGTCAAAACTCCTTTTTCATCTGAGGAATATTGCCAGGGTGAAGCACCTGGTTCCTCAGAGGACCTTCCAGCATTGATCCACGCCGTTACCTCCCGTCTTGACTACTGTAATTCCTTATACCTAGGGCTATCTGGGGTTGAACTTCGACTTCTGCAGCTAGTGCAGAATGCGGCGGCCAGGTTGTTGACTGGATCTTCTAGATCCAGCCATATAATGCCTGTGCTTCGCGGACTGCACTGGCTGCCAGTGTTTTGGCGAATCACCTTCAAGGTCGGTTTACTGACCTATAAAGCCCTACATGATCTGGGACCTACCTACCTGAAAGAGCTCCTTTGCTCCTACAATCCCTCCCGCTCCCTCCGATCCACTGACGAGGGATTGCTAGAGATTCCCAGGGTTCGTTTGAAAACATCAGGTGCTAGATCGTTTAGTTTTATGGCACCAACCCTGTGGAATTCTCTACCTCGTCAGGTGCGAGATTGCCCGACCGTCCTTAGTTTAAGGGAGCTTTGAAAACCACCTTTTAGCATAGCTTTTAAGGATTTATATTAGTTTTAATTTTATTGTATTTATTGTTTTGTGAATTTGTACAGGCGCTTTGATTTTAAGAAAAGCGCCTTCTAAAAATAAAGATGAATTGAATTGGATGTGTCTGTGGAACCGGACATCTCCCCAGACAGACCTTCAGGTGTTTCCCCTCCTAGGCTTTTAGTCCCCTTCTCACTTTATGTTTTACAGAAAGGTGGCTGAAACCTTCCAGCTTCCTATGGAGGAGGCTGTGGAAGATCAAGAGGAGCCTGATTATGTAGAGATGATGGACATCCCAGAGTCCAGGAGCCTGTCTATTCCCCTCCATAAATCTTTTGGGAAATAGACACAAAAAATGTTAAGTCTCCTAACACTATACCTCCTCTGGATAGAAGAATGGACAAGAGGTATACACTTTCAGGCTCAGACACTGAGTTCTTATATCAACAATGCAGCCATGTTGAGGTAGTGCAGGCTGCTGCCTGTGACAAGGCAAATATTCCCTTGGCTTCACTTCCCCCGACAAGGACTCCAGGAAGATTGATGCCATGGCAAAGAAGCAGTACATGGCATCTTCTTTGGACTCAGGCAGGTGAATTACATGGCCTATACAGCCAGGTACCAGAAGTCCAGGTGGGACACTGTACTGGCACTGGCTAAACAGGCCTCCCCAGCTAGCCAAGGAGCTGGAGACAGTGGCTGCAGAAGGATTGAGGCATCTAAGGTTCAGTTTCATGCTGCTGTGGACTCTAATGGTGTGTCATAAAGAGCCATGGCTACATCTGTGGCTCTTTGGAGGATGCTTGGCTGAGATGTATAGCCTCTACTTGGGACACCCAGGCTAAGGCCATGGATTTTCCTGTAGTGGGTAATTCTCTGTTTGGGAGCAGACAGAGAATTACATGAAAAATGGATGAGTACAGGACCACTTACAGGAGTGCTCAGGCCAAGGAAAGGCAGGCAACTCCTCAAAGGCAGCAGTCTAGGGGCAGAGGCAGGCCTTTTCAAAGGCCATTTTACGAAGCACAGGCCTCTTCTTCCTTTTCTCAGAGGAGGTTCTTCAGAGGGAGAGGCAGAAGGGGGATGAGCAGGGCTGCATCCACTCCTCAGCCTAAAGCCCCTGCCAAGCATACACCCTGATGGGCCTGCCCGGGTTGACTCTCCATTTCCAGTAGGGGGCAGGCTGGCTTACTTTGTCCAGGACTGGATGTCTATTACCTCAGATAAGTGGGTCTTGGAAGTAGTAAGCCAGGGACCAGTTCTCAGCTTTAAAAAATTTCCAAAGATGAGAGCCAGATCTTTTCCACCTGCAAATCTCTCGGAAACTCTTGCCCTAGAGGCAGAGATTTCTTCTCTCCTAGCTTTAAGAGCAATAGAGAGTGTATCTACCCTACACTGAGGCAAAGGACTGTACACCAGGTACTTCCTGACCCCCAAAAAGACAGGGGAGTGGCCACCCATCCTAGACCTAAGATATCTAAACAAACATCTTTTAAAACCAAAGTTCAAGATGATAACTCTGGGAATAATCCTTCCCTCTCTAAGGCCTGGGGACTGGCTAGCCTCCCTGGACCTCAAAGATGTCTACTTTCACATTCCCATCAGGTGCTCCCACAGAAGTACCTCAGGTTCAAGGTTACCCTCAGGCCACTATTAGTTCAGAGCAATGCTCTTTAGCCTAACCTCAGCCCCAAGGGTTTTCACAAAGTGCCTGGCAGTAGTAGTTGCCTTTCTAAGAAGGCAAAATATTTCCAATTTTTCCATATCTGGACGATTTGCTAATAGTGGGTCAGTCTCCAGACCAAGTCAAGTCTCACCTGCAAGTGACCCAGCAAGTGCTCACTTCTCTAGGATTTCTTCTCAACCTTCCCAAGTCAGTTCTCGAACCAGTCCAGCTTCTTACCTTTATAGGGGCAGAACTGGACACACTCGGAGCAAGAGCCTTTCTTCCTCTAGAAAGGGCAAGGGTTCTTATGGAACTAGCCTCTTACTTCAGCCTTCAGGTATCTCGACCAGCAAGGCATTTCCTGCAGCTCTTGGGCCACATGGCAACTTCAACAGCAGTGGTCCAAGGGGCAAGATTCCAGATGAGGGATATTCAGTTCCACCTGAGAGCTTTCTGGTCTCAGAGGAAGGATTCCTTACCAAACTGATCCCAGTGACTCTGACCTTGATCCAAGCCCTCCAGTGGTGGCAGGATCAGGACAATTTAAGACAAGGTGTTCCTTTTGTTGCTCAGCCTTGTTCAGTGGTCCTTACCATGGATGCTTCTCTCCTGGGCTGGGGAGCCCATCTGGGGTCCTGCTGCCCAGGGACTGTAGTCCTCCCAAGAATCCCTTCTCCACATCAGTCTTCCAGAACTCAGGGCAGTTTTTCTGGCTCTAAAAGCGTTCTCACAGTCGGTACAGAACAAGGTGGTTCAAGTCAGAACAGACACCACCACCATGTGGTACATCAACAAGCAGGGAGGCACTCGGTCCACGGCCTTGTGCACAGAAGCCATGAAGTTGTGGTCCCTGGCTTATTCCCTGCAGACCTCTCTTGTCGCAGTTCACCTTCCAGGCAAGGACAATGTGCTAGCAGATGCACTGAGCAGGACTTCTCAGGGCCATCACGAATGGTCCCTGGATCCTTAGGTGTTGAAAGTGTTTTTTTTTTCAAGGTGGGGCACTCCAGAGATGGATCTCTTTGCAGCCCCAATCACCAACTTCCTCTCTTTTGTTGCAGACCTCCAGTCTTGGGCTCAGTCCCTCTGGATGCCCTGATCCTGAATTGGGAAGGGATTAAGGGAAGTTTCTGTATGCTTTTCCCCCCTTCCCACTCCTGCTCAAAGTTTTGGTAAAAATAAGGTCTCAACTTTGCAAGGTGATTCTGATTGCTCCAGATTGGGCCAGACAGTCCTGGTACCCCCTGTTGCTGTTCCTAACAGTCCATCTTCCCCTGTCTCTTCCCAGGAATTACAACCTGTTAACATCCTCTCAGGGAAGGATTTGGTACCCCAATCTTCAGTCTCTCAATCTCAAAGCATGGCTCATGAGAAGTTAGAGTTTGCAGGTCTGCATCTTTCCCAAGGGTTCTGGATATCCTCAAAGGCTTCTTGAAAGCCTCCACCAGAAAGACTTACAACTCCAAATGGAAAGATTCAGCATTTGGTGTTCTAAGAAGCATGTTTCTCCAGACACTGCTGGATTGCCTCACAGTTCTGGATTATATGGTCCATCTTAATGGCCTAGGCCTCAGACCAGCTACTCTCAAAGTACACCTGTCAGCTGTTTCTGGGTTTTGTCAGTGGGAAGTCTTCCTCACTATCTTCCCATCCTGTGTTCTGTAAATTTTTTAAAGGATTGCTTCACATCAATCCTCCTTTTAGAGACCCTGCCCCTGCCTGGGATTTGAATGTTTGCATTGCTCAACTTATGCAACCCCCCTTTGAGCCTATGTCTTCAGCAGAGCTTAAGTACTTGACTTGGAAAACTCTATTCCTGGTAGCCATTGCCTCTGCCAGGCGTATCTGTGAATTGCAAGCCCTGTCAGTGGAACTTGCTTTTATCTCATTTCACAGGGATAAAGTGGTCCTTAGAACCAATAGAAGGTTCTTGCCCAAAGTGGTTTCAGACTTCCATTAAACCAGTCTATGTCTCTTCCTATTTTCTTCACTGATCATTCTTCCTCAGGAGAGGGGAGGCTACACAGTTTAGATGTCAAAAGAGCCCTTAGTTACTACACAGAGCATACCAAGGGTCACATGTTTGACTCCCTCCAGTTGTTCCTCACTTATGGAGAAGTGGGAAAGGGCAAACCTGCCACCAAAAGATCTGTTGCCAGGTGGATTGTGTCTTGTATCAATTCTGCTATGAAAAACTGAGAAACTCCACCCTCAGGCCTGAGGGCTTATTCCACAAGAGGTACAGCTGCTTTCCTGGCTGCTGCCAGGGATATCCCTCTCTTATAAATTTGCCAAGCAGCCACCTGGAAAACAGTCCATATCTTTACCAAGCATTACTCTCTGGATATCCAGGCTAGGAGTGATGCTCGGTTTGGCACAGCAGTACTTCAGAGCCTATTTCCAAAGTAGGTTCTGTCCCTCCTCCTTGGAGGTACTGCTTGGTAGTCTGCAGTTGTCAGAATACAAGAAGACTTCTTGTTGTTTTGAAGAAAATATTACTCCCCTTAGTAATTATGTTTCTTCTAATGGAGTCTTGCTGTATTCTGACCTGCCTCCCCGCTCAGAACCTGTTTTTGAGAAGTGGGTGGGCAGGTGCAGCGTTGCACCCCAGGGGTGTTTTTTGCTTGCACCCTCCTCCTTTTTGTTTGGGTGCTGATTTATTATTGTTATTTATAGTACATTGGGTTTTGGTTTTTGGGTTTCCTGACTTGGAGTCTTCCCTAGGAATCCAAAACATTTTTCAACGAGGTTGGCTAGTAAATTTTACAATTTCCACATAGAATTTTTAGTTTAGTTGGGCTTGTAAGAGTCTGACTGTTTAGGTTTGAATCACTCCAGACAGAGACTTCAACTGAGCTCAAGCTCAGCATTCTATGCCCTGCATTGAAAGT
Organism: Neoceratodus forsteri; assembly: GCA_016271365.2. Lineage (NCBI taxonomy): Eukaryota > Metazoa > Chordata > Ceratodontiformes > Ceratodontidae > Neoceratodus > Neoceratodus forsteri. Next base: position 259,840,209 of record CM057452.1, on the reverse strand, counting down.
TAACTATTTGTTCTCCGGGGCAGTTCAAAGATTGGGAATCACTGCAATTGTCAGAATACAGCAAGACTCCATTAGAAGAAACATAATTACTAAGGTGAGTAATTTTTTTCATAGAGCTGAGCAAGTACAATCAAGAAATACAGAGTAGAACATTGTGTACAGGAGTACGATGACATTGTACAATCAAACATACAACACAACAACAGTGGCAGCTGTTAGACTTAGGGCAGATAGTACAATAAAATATACAAGCAATACAGTATAGGATTAAAAAGTACAAGGTTACATTGTGAATGACAGGTTTTCATAGAAGAGGGCAACTATTTACAGAGCAAGTACACAAGATCAGCAGTGGCAGCTAGATGCCAATATTGGCAGATAGGTTGCCCGTGGCCAGAGCAACAGAGGCGTGGTTTAGCTAGCCTTCAGGACCGGCCTTGGGAGCTGAGATTCAGGAGGTGAGCACATAGTCCCATCTGAAAAATTGTTAGGGAGGGGCTTCTTGGAGTTGACAGGGAGCTTGTTCCACAGTGTGGGGCTAAATGGGCAAAGGATTTGCTGCCAGCTGTGTGGCTGTGGACCCTTTCCACTGTGAATGGGCTGGTGTCTACCTCCCTCCCTGAATATCTCTCTTAATTAGTCTAGGACCCTTGCTCTCCCCTTTCCTGGTGAAAGCTGAGCAAAAGTACTTGTTCAGTATCTCTGCCTTTTTAGGTCCTCCTCCACCCTTTCTTCTTCTTCCTTCTTCAGTCTGACAGTCCCATTTCTGGTCTTTTCCTTGCAGCTAATGTATCTGAAGAAAGGTCTTGTCGCCTTTCTTAATAGCCTGGACTATACCTTACTCTGTCTGTGCTTTAGCCCTTCTAATAATTTTCCCAGATTCCCTCTGCTTCTCTAGATATTATTCTATTTGTGTGTGTGTGTGTGGATATATAGATAGATATAGATATATAAATATATAGATAGATATAGAGATATAGAGATATAGAGATATATATGTGTATATATAATGTGTGTGTGTGTGTGTGTGTGTGTGTGTGTGTGTGTGTGTGTGTGTGTATAGATATAGATATATAGAGAGAAAGAGATTTTATATATATATATGTACATAAAATATATCAATATCTGGAGAAGTGGAGGGAATCTGGGGGGAAAAAATATAGATAGAGAGATAGAGAGATAGAGAGATAGAGAGATAGTGGCACAGTAGTGCCACTATAGTTGGAGTTGAGTACCCCATTTAAGGCTAAATCTCATATTTTGCACCTTAATAACTTTGAAACCATACAATGGATTTACCTGAAATTTGGAATGCATGGTCTGGTACCATAGATCTCTGAATCTGGCAAGTTTCGTTACAGTCGGATATACGGTTGCAGAGATGCAGTGCGCAAAATAGAGAAATTACGGATTTTTGTGCATTACTTTGCTCGCGCCTACAGCCTGCACAGTTTATGCGTCGATCCGAAAACTTCAGGGAACATGCATCCGGGCTCTCCAATGTGCCTTTCCAAGATTTCGTGAAAAAAAGATTAAATGGTTCAAAAGTTATTTAAAAAAAAAAAAAAAAAAAATTCCTTTCCCATTATAGTCTATGGGAAAAGTTAATGCAAATGCAGTTTTTACTGTTGCAAATTACCCTTTTACTTTCGGAAATCGCCCATTTTGTTTTCAGTTACAGCTCAGAAAAATGCTTGGCATTTAAATTTAGGATCCTCTAGGAACACAATTCTTGTTGTGTTCACCTAGTCGAGTCCGGAGGATCCTAGCCATGTCTTTTTTTTTTTTTTTTTTGTGGGGGTAAACACCCCAGAAATGTGTTTAAAGTTTTACAAAGTAATTAATGGAAAGTACTTTTACAAATGCTACATTTTCTTGATCATCATTTTTTTTTTTTTTCTTGAAAGTGTCGTGATTTGAGACAGTAATTTGAAAGTATGGCCAAAACAATAGGAATTCTTTGCCACCCTGTTGCAAAACAACAGTTAGGTCTTTTGGGCTGAAATTTGCAGGGAAAGCCAACATCCACAGATGTGCCTTTTCAGTGATTCGGTGCCAAAATATTACTGGGCTGCAAAGTTACAGCACTCGAAGTTGACAATTTTTCCATAGGATAACATTACGGTGTCCGCTGCGCTTTTGGGTCCCGTGTCTCAAGCGGTTCGCTGCTGGTAGGCAGACGGCTCGTGCATGCTCTCTACCTAGTCTAACCATGACATCAAGAAGGAAAGATGCTTACTGTGCTCCCACTTGCCTTTTATCTACTGCTGAGGCATCTCTTCTGGCACAACGTAAGTAGGCAGAAGGCAGAAGCTGCAACAAGTGCCGTTGAGCTATAGCAACACCATGGTGGTGCTGAAATGTCAGTCAAACTCAAGGTGGTGATACCATTCAGCTCAGCAAACACAGACGTTCATAAAAAAACAGGACAACTAGCCAAACCCAGGACAAAACTGTAATTTTGCAAAACTTGTGGGGACACACTGCCTAAAAACAGAACTGTCCCAGGAAAATCAGGATGGTTGGTAGCTTTATCTTACTGTATTGAATAGCACTGTGTAACCCCTAGGTGGCACTATCCTAAGGGCTACTACTCCTTGCCTGTGTATTTCGGCACAGGTTGAGGTTCCTGAGTTCTAGAAAAGGGTTAAAAGGTAGCATAAGCTGCTCTGGGTACAGCCCTCCAGGACACTGATACCACCCCCCCCCCCGTAACCCCTCTAGTGGCCTGTACGGGTCAGTAATAAAACAATAGCAATTACCACAGGAATGCAATGTTAATCCCACTTTAAACACACTTACCACCAGAGCTGGATCAGCTGTAATGACCCTGGAGACCCCCGTAAAATAAAATAAAGCCTGCAAAAGATAGAGGAAATAACACAGTATTCCCCACACAGAGATACACCACACCCAGTTTAGATGCAAAAAGATTTAGATCTGATTTATTAGGGGGACGTGAACAAGGGAGGGGCTTTAATCTTGTGACTGATTTTAGAATTGAACTGTTGAGGTTATAAGGCATGCACTCAAAGGTCCCTGTAACACAAACACACACACTCTGGGTACCCAGTTGTTCATATAGGATAGCCTGAAGTGTTGCCCGGGGTAGGCCGGCATTGCAGCTGTTGTTGGGGCCCTTTGGAAGAAATAAACACAACATGCACTTTAACCCCTAATTTGTAATCCAGAGCCGGAGGGCTCAATCCCAAATAATTAGCAAACACACTTAAGTCAGATGACACACAATTGATATGAGGACTTTGTTGCAGGGAGCTACCTTAATGTTTACTCACGCTACTCACAGACCAGGCGATCCTCAGATGAAATCAGACCTGTAGAAACAGTTGGAAATGAACGGAGGTGAAGTCCCTCATAGTCCTCATCGACTATGCTGGTCTTCAGTCTGGCAGAACATGTCACTTGGGCCTAGGAAAACATGCAACATGAACGGTTTTCGAACTACTCAGCCACACAACACTTTGAACAACTCAAACACATTTATATGTAAACATGGCCCTTTCTGGTCCTTTCAGGCAGGATGCAGGCTGATCTTCTCTTAATAAGCTTATGGAATCAGATTACCTGCAGCTGCAGGCAGCAGCTACCCAGGCTGGAACAATTTGGACCCGTGGACTAACGACCGAAAAAGTCTGAGCCAGGCAGGCCTAACCCCTGAGAGCTGGCAAGCTCCCCAGAGGCACACACACACTAGCACTTCGGCTGTCTCTCCAAATCTGACCTTTTCCAGTAGCTACCCCGTTTTACATGGGGCAGAGTTCCAAAGATCTTACTGGCTGTCAAACCTGTCTTAAACAGTTCTCAGAAGCTGATTGGCTTGTGTTTTGGCACCTAGATATTGTCCCAGTTAATCCCTCATAAATCTATGGCATAATCCCAGGCACCCCTTGGTTTAATCCTGGCTTCTGATTGGTGACAAAGCACTAAAATGGTGGCTGCAGTGTAAGTTTAAGCAGTCCCAAACAGTGTTCCCTTTGGATTCAATCCTGGTGCAGCCAGTAGCAACAATATTTTAATTTACTTTCCTCACTGTCTTGACACCCCAACAATTCCCTTTTAAACAAGTCCACTTTTCAATAAATCGACTGTTCCCCTAAAGAGTCACTGCTCCCATTACACACTGCCCCTAGGAACACATAACAGCTCATGAATATTCATGAGGGCACTATTTCCTGACATTTGCTCCTTGACCTTATCTGATGCCCTGGAGGCAGCACTTACGGCGTCTGCTGATTTGTTTAATCCAAAAACATTTCCCCCTGGATTTAAGTGTTCCTGGTGCCTCTTTTAGCTTAAACAGAGCACTGGGAACTAGTGGAGACACACAAAAGGCTTTCCAATCACAATGGCAGTCATAATGTGCAGTGCACCTCCTCTATCATGTGAGCGGCAGCTCTTCGACATGCTGGCCACTTGCAAATAGGTCTTATGAGCCCTGCAGGGCTCATTCAAACAGGGAGGAATGGCAAATTGTCGCGGAGACCAAGCGGACACCAGGAGACAGCGAGAGGCACCCGGAGGCACAACAGGTAAGCCCCCCAAATGGGGGGGTGTTACAACTGTATTGTATTGTACTGTAATGCCCCCACCCCATCACCCCAAATGGGGGCTTACCTTGGCTGCCTGTTCTCCCATCTGCCTCTTGGTGCCTGTCTCCCCCGGGTTATTCCCTGATCTCCTGGCCCTGTATCACCATTTTGGCCCGAGTCCAGGTGTGCTCCAAAAAGGTCCCAAACTGCCCCTTTTATTTATTTATGCTCTGTTTGGGCATTCGGAGCTTTCGCAAGGCCATCGGTGTTCTCCCCCAGACATGTCCCAGCCAGCTGGCTTCTCATACATGTGCAGCAGTGTGCTCCAGTTTCTGACCACATTTCACGGTCAAACAAGAGTGGCTCTCCAGTAGTCCGGTCCCGTTGGACACATGGCAGAGCAGTGACCGCCTGGCACAAGACCAGAGAAAGGAACCGCAGGATGTTTTCAGTGAAAAGCACTGCACAAGCTGTGTTCCAGGCCAGGCTGTATGAATATTAATGAACATGCATTAATATTCATGAGCGAGCCTGTTTTGCTGCCTAGGACTGTCTATTTTGGCAGCCGCGACAAACTGTGGAGTGTAAATAAATGTGCATAAATGTGAGTGTGTATGAGGGCTCAGGGAAAAATATTGAATAGAAGGGGTCTGCATAAATAAAGAATAGTTATGCTGTCTGAAACCAGAACTTTAAAGAGGGACCTTATGAGCTGCCTGTCTGTTACCTGGGGACTGCATATTTTTGTTGCAGAGACAGGAGAGGGACTATATATAAATGTTTGAAAGTGGCAGCATTCAAGAGGGCACACTAGTGGCTATTGAACTGTGGGGCCAAGAGTAAAGTAAAATGATGCATCTGGCTGCTCCAGGACATTGAATTTGGGACTGTGATGGATTGCATGGGGACTGTGTAAATGAGCAGCCATATCTGCAGCACAGCAGCCAATCGGAAAGCCAGGATTTCAGTGCAAGGGTTTTTGGGACAGTGCCAGAGACTCTTGGGACTTTAACAAAGGCTTGTGGGGGAAAAAGTTGGGACTTAATTTAGGCATCTAAACAGGGAGCCTATCAGGCATTGAAGGAGGCAAATGAATATTCATTTTTGGGATACACAAGTGGATTCAGCCAATCATCTCAGAGAGCTGCTCAAAACTTGGAGACTTTGCAGGTTGAATTCAATTTGGTGCAAGCCCCTTCACAGGGAGGGGGGGGCTCCAGCCCCTAGCTAAGAGAATGGGCCTAGTGTATTCTGCAGGAGTCCCTCCATGGAAGGGGGGCTTTGACCTCTGCCAGAGAGAAGTGGATGCAAGCAATGAGTCGCTGGCCTGTGGGTTGCCAGAATTTGTCCCCCAGGGTTAGCATCTGCCTTTCCACATTTTGGGAAAAATGTGGTGGATGCCTGGATCCTTTTTTAACTGTGCGAGAGCTGCAAGAGCTGCAAGAAATGCTTCTGCCTCAACAGTGAGAGTGCTGATGAAGCCTGAAAAGAAAACCTTCCTGCATTATCCTGATTGAGTAAACTTCTACTTAAAAGTGCAAGCTACTGAGAGATCTGTGTAGGGTAGAGAAGCCCAGAAAGCCTAGACATTGTGACTGTCTGTCTGTCTGCACCTGGCATTTATCCAGTGCTTAAGAAATGGGTGGACATCCATGAAAGTGATCAGAGAAGGGTCCAGTAGTTTGTGAAATGCTGATTGTGACTATGTAAAAGTACCTACAGGACTTGAAGGGGAGTGCCCTAGCATGCGGAGCTTTCTCTGACAGTGCCTGTGGGGACCAGTGAATGTTTGAATGCCCATTGGGAGCCGCAAATGCCAGCATAGCCAAGTGGGACTGTGAACCTGTGGTCTGGCTTGAGAGAAGCCTAAAAGAGCTTGTGAGAATGCTACAGTAATTCAGTTTGCCATCAAGTGAAATCGAAAGTAATGGGGAGCCATGCCTCAAGGTCTGTCTGTTGTTCAAGCGGCCTAAGTGGTTGAGAGCCAAGCCTCAAGCTCTGTCTGGTGTTTTGGTAAAGTCATGCTTAAGCTCCTGTGTGTCTTGCTTTGAAAAAGGAGAACAAATTTGTCTATGCATGGGCTGTGCGAGTTTGGGTCTGCCCTAACCTTAGGGGGAAAAGCACCCACTAACAAGAGTCTGTGACCTGAAAGCTAAAGGACTATGCTGGCCATGCTGGCACATGGTTGAAGGAGCGTGACTACTTAAAGCAACTAAAATGGCTGAATGTACATGTGCTGAATATAAATGTGCTGAATGTTAGAGACTGTTTCCAGATTGACCTGGGAGTCAGCCTGGTAGTATGCCAGCTATACACTGTCGTATGTGCTTCCCCTGAGGGGCATAGCCTAGACGTGGGGTTGTGAAGCGTGCCGGCCCCAGTCCCAACCTAGTCTGTTCTTCATGTGACCTCAAGCCAAGCCTGATGTGACTGTAAGCCTACAGAGAAGGGGCAACACCTCAATGCTGTGAGAAGTTTCCAGTCTACAAGCTGTAAGAGCCTGCAAACCAGGGCTCCTCCACAGCTCACACCTGCATCTCAGTTTCAGCTTCTCTTCACCGGATAAGGACTTCAAAACCATGAGTAGGCAGACTCACCCTCTGCCAACCAAATGAAGAACTGTAAATAGTTATTGCAAGTTTTGCCAAGTTTAGTATTGCAGGTCTCAAGCCAGTTAATTAAGAGAGTAATAATTTTGTCTGCAAAGTTAGTCAGGAGTGTGTCCCAGGAGTAAAGATAGTGCTAATCTGCTTTTTTTTTTTTTTTTTTTTTTTTTTTATGGCCCCATCCAGCTGCAATGCCAGCCGCTTCAGCTATAACATTAACAGGCCTGCAACTTTAAGAACTTAGTACTGGGTACCCAGATAAGGTTTGGAATTGCGGGGTTCTAATACAGACTGGGAATCGATATCTTTGTGGGCATCTAACACATGTTCTCCCTCTGTGCAGCTAGATAATTAGAAGGCACTTAATACTTGAATCCATTAGAAGGTTGGTGGGTGGCCAGCTGTGATAAAGGAGTTTGAATTTAATATGCAGAATGATTATGCTGATTGAAATGCCAAGAATGCCAGTTTGAAATGCTAATCAAGTTTGTTGCTGAACCTCTGGTTCCAGTTACTCTTTCCTAACCCTTGCCCCCCCCCCTTTATAAATACTGTAAATGTTGGTTAACCATGTTTTATAAACCTTGGTGTGTTAGCATATTAGTGAGAGTCAATAATTCAGAAACGTTGAAATGTGGGGTTCTGGTTGCTGGGTCATTTGTCTGGTGTCTTTATGGTATTGTGGGTGGGCACAGCATCCCAGGGGATTGTACCAGGTAGTAATCTAGCCCTCTAAAAGTATTCTGTGGGTGGAGGCCCTGTGCAACAATGTGATCTTTGGGAAAGAACCAGTTTTAATATCTAAGATAGGAACCCAGGCCCCTCAACCTTGTTAGTGGCTGCCAAGGCAGGGGTAGTAGCCCTAGATACCCGGTGTCAGAGTTACAGGACTGTACTGAATCAAGTTAAACTGTACTCTACTGTATCATGCTGTACTGTACTGCACTGAATCACATCATATAGTACTGTATTGTACTGTGCGGAATCATATCATACTTAGTATATTACACAGTACTTATTGTACAATGCCTGAATCTATGGTGCCGGATACATCACTGTCACAATGGACAGGAGGCACTGTAGGAAAGAAGATCAATAAACCATGCTAATATGGAGATCCCCAGGAGCCATAAAACTAGCAAGCTAATTCAGAAAAAAACCTTAATAGTAAACAGAGAAGGACATGCTAGGATTAAACACACAAATCAAAACACCCTGCACAATATGTGTTTGCATATTCTGACTGTAGTACTCCTTTAAATCTAAAGAGAACTACTTCTAGAGGGAACGGTTGCTGTGAGTTGTCAACACGGCATTAGATAAACAAGTTATTGCTGTCATTCAATTTGAGAAATGGCATCTCTGTATTATCAAAGGTTTCTAGTTTGTTATGAGAAAAATGAAAACTCTCATTCACCATGCCAGAATGTTTGCTACTACGATTTATTAGTTACAAGTCAGGGCTGCCGCACTCAGACCTGCACTCCCTGCAGTCCTGCCTTGTATCTAATGAATCATAGTAGCAACTAGGTACTCTGGCATGGTGAATGTGAGTTTCTCTCTTTCTCACTGCACTGTTTATTAATGTCACACTATGGGACCCTGAGCTGCCTTTTTTTTTTTTCTGTTTCTAATTTGTTATTAACAGAGTAACTGATTCTTTCATTGCTGACCTCAAAGCTCAGTGGAGTGTATCACCCTGTTGATGCAGCAGGCGGCCTACCAGAGGTGTTCTGCACATTATCACGGATACTTAGGGAAGATGCGAAAAACCATGGAAGGGAGGCGATAAATAATAACCAGTCATATTTTGGCATAGACTGCATGCACTTCTACTTTGGCCTTAAATTGCTAAGTAATTCTGGGATTTGCCCCAATAATATTGTATGTAGCACTCAGAAGGACTACTCTTCTTGCGTTTGTAATGTATAAATGAAATCATTACTAGATGTATGGTAATCCTTCAATAGCTACTATTGTCATGTATATGATATAAATGTCATACATAAAATAAATAAATTAATAAATAAATGTGAGAATTAAAACGTGGGGTCATAGAAACACTAATGGAGCCAGATAAAAGTCCAACAGCAAGGAACATATTGAAAACACCTGAAGAAAGGTGACATCACCATAAAGTGTCAAAATGCACATATTATAAATCATATACTCGTAGTGACTCTAGCCGCCATCCCCTCCTTGATTGTTGTATCTGCTGGCAACTTAATATCTTCCCTCACATACACTGCCAACTCCTTCCTCCCTTCCTGTTTTCCCTGTTCTTGCTTGTTCTCGCTGAAGAGCTAATACCCTGAACCCTTTAGGTCCCAGCAGCTGCTCAGGTTAGCCCAAGTTTCAGTAATGGCCACTATGTCTCTTTTCTCTGCAGCCATCACTGCCTGTAGTTCATCCAGCTAGTTCCCAGACTTTTGTAGTTTGTGTACCCCTTTTGTTTGTCCTTCCACCCCCTTCTAGGATTTCATCCTTTAATCCCTTCTGCTTTATTCCTTGCCTTTCCCATTTTTTCCCCATCTTCTTACTAGCCTCCCACCATCCTACTTGTTTGATACTGAAATTTGTATGGCTGACAAAAACACCCTCAAGAATAAATATTCCCACAGCGAGTCATGTTTCATCTTACTCCATTGTATCATACTGTACTGCAATGTACTTTACTGTATCATAGTGTACTATATCACTATATATGTAATACATATCATTGACTGGCAGTATAGCCTAGAGGTTAGAGGAACGAGGTGTGAATGAGCTTGATACATTCAGCAAACAAGACCTGAGTTTGATTCTCACAACTTCCACTTGCATACTATGTGACTCTGAGCAAGTCACTTAACCACCCAGTGCTCCCAGGTCGCCCCTGAAAACAGGCATGTGTGCCTAGTGGGCCTTACCCAGTTACCAAAGACTAAAATAAAAATATTGTATCATACTATACTATGCTATATATTTTATATTGTTCTCTACTGTATTTATCATACTATAATTAATGACTTCCTCTTTTTCCCATAGGGAAACCGTGCCATAATTGCCATTATAAAGGAGGCGTTTATAACGGCAAACATGCGCATAGTTTCCCCACTCTGCACATGCTACTGCCAGCTTCCTCAATGCTTCTTCTGATCGCCTCCTTCCCAACCGTATGTGTGTGTGTGTGTGTGTGTGATTCATGCAGGTAGTTTAACATTTAAGGTAAATCAGTTCCCGAGTAGTTTATGTTTTAGATTCATCCTGTGAAAACATTGTACTGAACATCTAAAAACAACTCATTACTATGAACAGTATTAAATTGAACTCGGCGGGTGATGAAGAGATACCGGGGTGTTTTCCTGTGCTTAAGTTAAAAAAAATCAGGTCCACACATTCAATGCAGATTGGTGTACCTTTCGCTGAAAGACCAGTTTTGCCATCAACCTTATTAACTAGAATATATGATTTATATTAAAGTGAAACTGAATCTTGCACAATAGTTTAAAATAAAAGTGAAAGCTGACTGCTGTGCCATGGCGTGATAGGACTACGGCGACACAGCCTTTTATTTTATATAATTGCTGAGGGAAAAGAGAAATCCAACAATTATATAAAATAAAATATGGGTCTGGGTGTATGAAAACTCGAATTTACACACACCCTTGGGGTTTGATGCTATGCATAAACCCCCCTGAGGTGTGTGTAAATTCTCGTTACACACCTAGACCCATTCTTCATTCTCTAGTGTACAGTGGAATGCTGTTATGCATGGAATTCTATGCCTGGAATATGCTTGTTCTGCTGCACTAGTGACATCATTATGTTGTTCTGCTGCAGTATTGATGTCACTACTACAGCAGAACCACTTGGAATGCTGGAACATTGTTGCTTTCCTCTATTTAATTCTGTGGTGACAGTAGTCTAGAACCTCTAGAGACTTCACAAGTCAGTTTCGTTATGAAAGAGAGAAAAAAACACAATGCACACATTTCACATAATACTACTATACACTTTGAAAAATACAGGATGAGCAACTTTATGCACAACCTGTGTGCTCTGTCACTTCGGGGTTCTGATTCCCATGGACCTCTCGAGCTTCACTCTCGAGGTCAGAGGGAATCAGAACCCCTCTGTGGCAGAACACACTGGTTGTGCATAGTTGCCCATCCAGTATTCTCTGTGTTTTGTATCATACTTTACTGAAGGAGAGACTGGTCACATTTCTTGAGGTTAATGGCCTCCTGAATGGGCAGCAGCATGGGTTCATCTCGGGAAGATCTTGTCAGACCAACCTAATTGAGTACTATGATTGGGTAACAAGAGAGAGCTGGATAGGAGCCATGCAGTGGATGTCCTGTATTTGGACTTCAGGAAGGCCTTTGATTCAGTGCCTCATGGGTGGCTGGGGGGGGACTGAGATCCATGGGGTGGGGGTGAAGATGGCTTACTGGATCGGGAACTGGTTGATTGGGAGAAAACGACTGATGGGGGGGGCTCTCAACCCCTAGGCCTGTGACAAGTGGGGTACCTCAGGGCTCTGTGTTAGGTCCGGTACTTTTTGGGCTGTTCATATCGGACATCTCACATGGAGTTAGGAGCAGGATCAGTCTGTTCACAGATGATACCAAGATGGGAGCAGTAGTGGATGATATAGATGGGTGGAAAGAGCTACAGGGTGACCTAGCCAAATTAGAGGAGTGGTCAACTAAATGGCAACTGGGTTTTAAGGCAAAGAAGTGTAAAGTTATGCACTTTGGAGCAAAGAACCAGAGGAGGGAATACTGGTTGGGTGGAGTGAGACTGGGGGTCAATGAGGAAGAGAAGCATCTGGGTGTGATAACTAACAGCATGAATAACTCTGCCCAGTGCAGAAGGGCTGCAGCCAAGGCTAACAGGATGTTGGGGTGTATTGCAAGGGGAGTCTCGTCCAGACATAAGGATGTTGTCCTGCCTCTCTACAGATCCTTGGTTAGGCCACATTTAGAGTACTGCATGCAGTTCTGGTGACTGTATCTGAAGAAGGATATCAGGCTGCTAGAGGGGGTGCAGTGTAGGGTGACAGAAATGATACAGGGCATGGAAAACAAACCATATGAGGATAGTTCAAGTTCAAGTTTCAAGTTCAAGTTTATTGCAGGAAAGACTCCGTTGAGCAAGCTCATTCACAAGGAGGTCCTGAGGCACATACACATACAGTTCTCAATTACATAGACAGGAAATATAAGATGTAGAACAGCAAAGAAAAAAAAATATAATACAAGAGGTAGACACAATAGAAGTCCTTATGCTATATATGCAGTACATTCCAGCTTTAACCTTGCCCTAAATTATGCAACACATTTCAGCTTAATAAGTAGAAGGTCAGTTGGTACCTCGGAAGCTGACTCGGCGTTGGAGGCCTAGTAGCACCTACATATGTCTTTTAATTTAGAGATAGCTAGTGTTTTGTAGGAGTTAATTGATACGATACTGGTTAGCTTCAGCATGGCTTGTAGTTGGTTCCAAATGTTTGGGAGGGCGTATAGACTAAGGCACCCGAGTTTGTACACCCTGGAGGCAGAGGGATCAGGGAAATATGATTGAAACGTTCAACTACAGTATTTGAAAGGGTTCAACAAAACTAGTACAGATGAGTTATTTAGGCTGAGGAAAGAAAGGGATACCAGAGGGCATGGGCTAAGATTGAAGGGGGGTAAATTTAGGAGAGAGATGAGGAGATATTATTTTATGGAAAGGGTAGTGTCGAAATGGGATACCCTACTGGAGAAGGTGGCATCATGTGGGATGGTTGGCACTTTCAGAAGGGCATGGAACAGAGTATGGGGGTATCTGGGTAAGTAGTATTGAGAAGTTGCCGGTAGTGACAGAGGGGAAGGAGGGTGGGGTAGCTGCGACCTAGTGGTGCTAGCTGCGTATTCGAGCAGCAGACTTGATAGACCATAAGGCCTGTTTCTGCTGGCAGATATGTATGTATGTATGTATCATACTGCATTGTACTGTAATGTACAATAAAAGCAAGAAGATGTGCACATAATGGGGCAGGACTAGGTGCTGCTGTATACCAAACCCCAAAACAGAAAGTTTATCTGTAAACAAGTAACGCACTCACCCAGGACACTGTTGCTGATGAAGCTCTCACGAGTGAAACACCGGGGCCTTAGGACTAACCAGAATTGAATGTTTGTCCGTGCACCACTGTGATATTCCAGGTTACCCCACTGTGATAGTCCAGGTTACCCCACTATGATTTTCCAAGTTACTCCACTGTGATAATTCCAGGTTACACCACTGTGATAATTCCAGGTTACACCACTGTGATAATTCCAGGTTATCCAACTGATAGTCCAGGTTACCCCACTGTGATAGTCCAGGTTACCCCACTGTGATAGTCCAGGTTACCCCACTGTGATATTCCGGGTTACCCCTGAAAAAGAGACATGCCTGTCTCAGTGGGCCCACACGGTTAGCAAAATTCAAATAAATAAATGATTGTGCTGGTTTTTGGACCTGCACTAAATTTCACCAGCAATTTACCCTTGTCTGGAGTTCCTTTGTGTTCTACTGTAAGGTATGGTATTGTACTGCATTATATTGTGCTGTGTTGTACTGTATTGTGGTGCCATAAGAGCGAAAGAAGATGCTTTCATGCAACCTTCTTCACAGAAGAGTTTCTGTCAGAGGCCCAACGTGGGAGAATCTGGTTTGTAAATATTGTCTGTGGTAATTAAATCACCTGGTTCCCAGGGTTGTATAGCACAAAGGCAAAACTATTCAATTGCCTATGGTCCTATAATTTATAGATCGACCCTGATTCTCTCTTCACCATGCAGTGCAAGTTTGTTTTGAGCCATGAAGGCAATAGGGATGGTTTCCACCTCCAGGGCCCTGCTAAGCTACACTAAACAGCTGACCACAGGGGACACTGCAGCGTTACAGGCCTGTAGAGTTACAGGTTCTACTTTTCCAGGGGCTGTGTTAATTACCTACAGGATTCAATAGCCCCTTGTTCCCCACCACAGAAGTGAGTAGGGGACCTGGGGCTAGGCTAACCACAGCTTAGAAACAGGCTGACCCATCAGTGCAGCAGTTCCACTACCAGTTGTGATGTCAGCGGCCCAAGTTCGGAATTAAGCTTTAGACATTGGGGGCCAGCTGGTGGAAGGAGGATCGAGCATCCAAAAGGTCACTATCCTCCTCTGCTAATTCTGCTGCTAGACTGTCACCTCTGTGGACATGCATGGCAATGCAGTTGGAGCTATGCAGTGGGTGGGGGATGCCAGCTGGTGCCATACCACATACGCTCACATGTGTCCTGGCATTTGTGCACCCTTGCACTCTGGTATGCCTCTGGCATAAATACTTCTGTTCAGTCTTCACCAAGGAGAGGGCTGGGCCCATACCTGAGAAGAAGGGTGAGGTGGCCGAGAGTGAGGGAGAAGCAACCATGGATGGGGAAATTATGGTGAAAAGGGTGAGGAAGGGCCTTAAGACCCTGAAGGTGGACAAGGCACCTGGCCCAGACGGAGTCCACTCCAGGGTGCTGAAACAGTTGGCAGAGGTCCTGGCAGGGCCATTGGTGGACCTGTTCAATACTGCTCTGAACTTAGGGTGCGTGCCCAGGGACTGGAGGGAAGCACATGTTGTACCTCTCCATAAGACTGGACCCAAGGACGAACCGGGGAATTACAGACCAGTGAGCCTTACTGCAATTGTGGGAAAACTGATGGAGACAATCCTCAGGGAAAGACTGGTGCAATTTCTTGAGGATATCAATCTCCAGGACAGCAGGCAGCATGGGTTTGTCTCTGGCAGATCCTGCCAGATGAACTTGGTTGATTTTTACGACTGGGTTACGAGGGCACTGGACAGGGGACATGCAGTGGATGTCCTCTACCTGGATTTCAGCAAGGCCTTTGACTCAGTGCCACACGGTAGGCTGACCTGCAAGTTGAAGAGTCTGGGAGCAGGGAGTAAACTGGTCAGATGGGTTGAGAACTGGCTGTAGGATAGACAGCAGAAGGTAGTATTGGGGGGGCATCTGAACCCAGGGTAGTAACAAGTGGTGTACCACAGGGCTCGGTGCTGGAACCGGTTCTAACATTTTCATAACCGACGTTGCAGTAGGGATTAAGAGCAAGATCAGTCTCTTCGCAGATGACACAAAGATTTGTGCCGAGGTAGATGGGGTTGGGGCGGGCAAAAGTACTTCAGGCGGATTTGGCAAAACTGGAGGAATGGTCTCACACTTGGCAGCTTGGTTTCAATGCCAAGAAGTGCAAAGTAATGCATTTAGGAAGCAAGAACCCAGGACACAGTTATTGGCTGGAGGGTGTCCCATTAACAAAATCCAAGGAGGAGAAGGATCTGGGAATGCTGGTAACTAGGGAGATGAACCACTCTGCTCAGTGCAGGAAGGCAGCAGCGAAGGCAAGCAGGATGCTAGAGTGCATAGCAAAGGGGATTACTTCTAGGAGTGGGAAGGTCATCTTGCCCCTGTACAGGTCCCTGGTGAGACCGCACCTAGAGTACTGTGTGCAATTCTGGCACCCCCACTTGAAAAGGGACATCAAACTACTGGAGGGGGTACAGCACAGGGCAACAAAAATGATCCCGGGGTTGGGGGACAGACCAAATGAGGAGAGACTGAGAACTTAATATGTATACCCTGGAGGAAAGAAGGAAGAGAGGAGATATGATTTAGACCTTCAAGTACCAGAAGGGTTTGAAAAAAGTAGACACCAGGTGTATGTTCAGTCTGAAAGGTGGAAGGGAAATCAGGGTACACTCTATGAAGTTGGA
Source organism: Neoceratodus forsteri (assembly GCA_016271365.2). Lineage (NCBI taxonomy): Eukaryota > Metazoa > Chordata > Ceratodontiformes > Ceratodontidae > Neoceratodus > Neoceratodus forsteri. Next base: position 259,824,269 of record CM057452.1, on the reverse strand, counting down.
AAGGGGCAGGTTCAAGAAGGAGCTGAGGAGGCACTATTTCACAGAAAGGGTGGTGGCAGGGGTGGAATACTCTGCAGAGGAAGTTGTATCACTGCAGAGTGTTGGGGGCTTCAAGAGGGGAGTAGGACAGATTCAAGGGAAGGGTACAAATCAGGAGGGGTTGGGAGATGGGGAAGGGCATATGAGGGGGCAGCTGAAGTCTAATGGACTGAAGTGCTGCACACTTGAGCAGACTAGATAGACCCAATGACCTGTATCTGCTAGCAATTTCGTATGTTTGTATGGTGTCCCATGGAAAACTGGAGAAGAAAACAGCAAAAACATTCCAGCTGACAGGATGATTATCAGCCTCTCCCAGGCCCTTGTACCTGTGACACAGGCACTGCCCATCTGGATCCTTGGAGGCAGGTTGAGTCAGTTCCCTGTCACCCCACCACAGGGAGTAAGTAGTGGGGGGGGGGGGACAGGTAAGTCTAGGAGAATTTGAGTAATGGGGATGGGTGTGTTGGCTAACTAGGTCAGGAAGGATAACTAGAACGCCAAATGAAAAAGAAAAGCTTGTATGCAAGCACAACTTTTGATGTGTCTACATTGGGCGGCCCCTGCTGCATGTGGTAGTCATTTAGGGTATCTGATCAAGATCACATACAAATAATTGCGTGGTTCTAAACCATGCTGTCAAAATAGCATTAGGGTATCTGGTCAAGATTGTGCAGAAATAATAGTGCAGTTCAAAACCGCACTGTCAAAATAACGTGCATGAAAACAGCTACAGGGAAATATAGCGCAGAAATTATAGCACTATACCTGTAGGTGTTTTCACTTGGGACAACTCAGCTAACAGTCCATTCAGTGCAGGGTGAGCAAGATGGCCCTGTGACTTAGTGGTTAGAGTAACACACTGTGAATGCTTGAGATGGCCAGTGGACCTAGGTTTGAGTCTTCCTCCCCCCTTTCAATTTTTATTTTGTGTTTGCTGCATTTTCGAGGATTTTTAGATATATTTTGGTGGGTGTGGGGGGCAAATCTCCCCCATAATGCTGCGTACTGAGTTGTCCATTGCTGCTAGTGCTGTGTCTGGGGTTGCAATTTTCCGCCCGGTGCTATATTGATTTGCGCTGTTCTGCCTCTGCAATTTTGTACCACGCTATTGTGTCCATGCTATTTTGACAGTAAACCATCATTTAGCTCCCGCGGGGGCTATTTTTGAAACCACATCCAATCCTTCAGAATCAGACATGCTTTCTGATGCAAATAACATTAGTCATATCTGCCATCTTGGATTTTATTTTGTTTTGTTAAACCATAAATAAATGATAAAGCTGACTTAGACCCTGGAGCACTGCATCTCTAGCAATGGATGCATGGACTTTGTCTAGGGCACCCTGACCCCTTTGATGGAGAATTGTCTCCAGGGGGCAATGAGATCACCACAGCCCTTTATCTACTCCTGTATAAAAGAAGGCACAGAGCTTGATAAATCCAGTCTTTGAGGTTGCTCCCAAATCTAGTTCTCCCTGTAGCTGATGCCATGGGGCAGCTGAATTATTTTCTCTTTAGAAATAACAATTTTAAATGCAGAACACTAAGGACAAACATACTGGACAGCTCAAAATGTTACAGTGGTTTGCAATCTCTCCATGTTAAGGATTTGGCACGCATCCTAAAACTTCAGTTCATAAGTAGGACTGGCCATGTTTCTGAAAGTTGATTCCTCACAGCTGAAGTGTGGTGCCGCCAGTATGACCTGAAAGGACTGTGAAGGGCAGGGTGATAATGGGAAAAACAGAAAATCTTTTTGCTTAGAAGTGCAGTTTTCTTGGTTGTGGTGCCAAAAACTGATCTCTGAAGAATAATTTCTACTATGCTGATACAGTACTGACGCCTGTAATTCGGCGTTATGACCGGTGGTTGTAATCATTCCCTGTCTGTCTTAATTAGCTGTGTCATCATGCAGATACCTATTTAGACATGCTGTTGAGGTCCCATATAAAAAGGTGAGGAGTCCTATTAAGGACTTTCTCTCCTGACTGTGTTGTCTTGGCAAGTGTGTGGTCTTATTAGAGAAAAATATAAAAAAAAGGAAAGAACGGATGAAGGAAAAAAGTGGTTTTGTATAACGCTTGTCATACACACTGTAGCCCAAAGCACTTTACAAGCCTTGAGCAGCTGTTGCAGTTTTGGGGATGCGCAGGGAGGTTAGGTGAGATTTAGGGAGGTTAATCACACAGGGAACAAGAGAAAGATGGGGTTAAACATAGAGCGGTTATGTGACTTAAGCAAGGATGTTGCACAGTGAGTAAGTGGTTTGGGCCTTGCATTAAGTTATATGAAAGATGCTATAAAAGTTAAATTGTATTGTATTGGTGGGGCTCAAACTCCAGGTTCACAGCTGTGTGCTCTAACCTTTAGGATACACTACGCTCCCCCTTCTGTAAAAAAAAAAAATGCTGTATTTACAAACTAATAATACTTTTGTCTTTTCCAGGCTATGAAGACCGTGCCAATCTGCACAGACAGGTACGTGCATGTTTGGATTCTACACACAATGGATGGGGAAACTAGGCATTTTAAAATGGTTAGGAGAAATCCAGACATCATTTGCATGCTTAACTTTCTGAATTTCATTATTTTGTTATCCAGTTTACAATGAAAGGAGTCATTTTATAACCCCAAAAAGGCACACCAGGATATGCATATATAACTCCCTTGCAAATGGGGTTCCTAAATGTGCCTGCCTGGGCTTACCTTAGCCCTTTTGCTCTGTTCTCCTCCTGCTGTCTCCCGGGATTCTTCCAATTTGGCAACCAAATTTTTCTAGTCCCCCAGGTCTACTTTTCCCTTCTGTGTTCCCCTGCTGCAGTCCAGATGAGAATCCAGCCCCTCAGGGATTTAAAAACACCACTCGCATTTGCCATGTTAAAAATGCTGCCTCCAGGGCAGCTATGTTTGGCCTGTGCCAAAAAGTAAAGAAATTAAATGTTTTAAAAAATAAAACTTGTTGCTGCATAAGGGGGAATGACTGTACATGTGGGAGAAAGTGTCTAATTTTAAAATAAATGATTTTCCGTGGATTAACCAGCATTTTGGGACTCTTGTGTGTCAGCCTGTCAGCTGCTGCAGGGAGAGCTTGCATAAGTGCAGTAGTGACAGGAAAATGATCAGAGCCACATTCTTCAGCTCTGCAGTGACTCCAAGTACAACCTCTGAGCTGCAGAACTGTGGGGCATTGGGGCAAATAATTATTTATTTATGGCTGCACCAGGGCATTATTCAGGACTGTATCTGATCTGCTATAAGAGACAGTGGGTTAAGCAGCCATTGCAAGCAGTCACAGCCAATTGAAAGCCAGGAAAGAAGAAGAAGAATCGCATTTATATAGCATTTTTCATACACAGTGTATCCCAAAGCACTTTACAAGCAATGTTAGACTGGTAATGAAATGACCGAATGTGTGGTGGTGGCCATATTGCACATCACCCACACACAGCCTGGATAATTGCATGAACTGATTTATGGGAAGGGAAATGTTGGCCAGGACACCGGGAATGTTTCCTACTCATTTGCAAAGAGTGCTCTGGGTTCTTTTACTGCCACGTGGACACTCACCAGGACAACACCATGATGAGCAGAAGGGATCTTGGTTTAACGTCTCATCTGAAGGACGGCACACCCCAGCAGTACAGCACCCCCCAATACTGCACTCAGATGCCAGCGATTTTTAGGTGCAAGTCCAATCCCAGTGTGAGATGAGAACCCACAACCTTCTGGTCCAGAGGCAGTTGTGCTACCAACTGAGCCATGCTGACACCTAAAAAAAAGCCAAGACTTGTCGGACATTCACTGCACCTCATGGGTAACCACCCAAGTGCTCATGGGGACTTAGAGGGACATCATTTTAGGTGCCAATTCTCTAACCCAATTGTGCCACAAGTGTTCTGATTGACAGGTCACTCAGCCATTTAGAGACCTGTCACCCCATCTCTGCTGCCAATCAGGAGTCAAACTAGGTCATACATGTGATATCTCCCTCTTTACGCAGGAGACTCCTGTTTTTTTTTTTTTTACTGAACTCCCTCCCTCCCTTCTGGGAAACAAAATCTCCTGCTTAAGTAAAATTCTGTCCAAAATATCCATGTTTTTTGGGCAGATAAAGACACATAAAAATTAAATCAATGATGAACAATGTATCTGATAACATTATATAACTAGTTGTTTATTCTTTTTAGTGCTTATTCTTGACAAAATGAAATACATTACATTTTTGTAATGACTTTTTTCTTATTTTTTTGATGACATTTAGGGACAAACTCACAACGTTACGGCATCTCCCTACTAGTAGGACAATCTCCCTCCTAATTTGACCCAAATCTCCCTCTTAAGCAAGTTGGCAGGCCAGTCTCCCTCCTAATTTGACCCAAATCTCCCTCTTAAGCAAGTTGGACATATCACATGTATGCTAGGTGCCCTATAACAGATAGTGTCTGCCAGTTTTCCTTCAGATTCTTCCAGGGTGAGAATAGGAGATCAGGCTCCAGCCTGGTGGGGGCCCCCCACAGGGGTGGGGACTCAGGCCCCAGCATGCCACCAGGCCTGGGCCACTTAACTATGCCTCTCCAGTCATCAGGGGGTGTTTGTTATCTTAGTTACAGTTTAAAAGTTAAAGTCATTTTAGTTTCTGCAATAGCTAGTCTGGAAGTTGCCAGATATGTCCACCAGAGGCTAGCCCTCCCACATTGGGGAAAGATATGAAAGAAGACCATCTACCAAGCCTCAATGGTGAGAGAGCAGAAGAAGAATTCAGGACTCCTTCAATTATGGATGTGACCCATGGAGGACCTGAGTGAGTGCCCTCATGCCACCTGGTGCGAGGGAGAAGATTTCAGAGTAATCTTGGGGGCCTAAAGTCTCGCTACTAGATATTTCTACTATGCGAAAAGATCTCTAAATTATCAGTCTGGGCTACTAACCCCATCAGAGACTGATTGGTTCAAGTCAATATGGATGCACCTTGTCTGTGGCCCAAATGGCTAATTCACAGGTGCAGCAAGATGCCCAGCTAGTAAATCATATAAATGTGTTGTAAATTGTATATTGCAGAATTAGTTGGGGTCTGGCAGAGGTTGTATGAACCTGCTTTTGCTGAGCAGTTGGGGAAAGGATTTTAGTTGCTGAATAAGCTTTAAATTCTTATCAGTCTGTGGACTTTAGGGCAGGAGTGCTGACTTGTTTAATAAGTGTTGTGTGGTATGGGGGATCCATAGTGAACGCTGGATATTCATTTATCTTTTCTACAGGTATTGTGAGCAGCTTCTGGAAGTTTCTGTCCTTCTCAGCCAGGGTCAATTTACAGCTCATTGGGGCTTAAATAGCAGGGCTTCTCACTTAGCAGTACTGCAGAAACAGTTGGGATCTGGCAGATGTTGTGTGAACCTGCTTTTGCTGAGCAGTTGGGGAAAGGATTTTAGTTGCTGGATTAGCTTTAAATTCTTATCAGTCTGTGGACTTTAGGGCAGGAATGCTGACTTGTTAAATACAGTGTGTGTGGGGGACCTTCCTCCAGAGGAGGTTGCAGTGCTTGGAGGTGCAGTGAGGGGCAGACACAGGGCTGATACACTCTCATGAGAGTTGGGTGTGGGCCTTAAGCCCACCCATCCCACCGCATCCCTCCCAGAGCATAGCTCATTTATAGGGGAACACCTGCACTGCAATTAGAGGAAGAGGCTTCAGGTGCAGTTCATGTAGTTCTATCCAATAATGCAGCCACAGGGCAGGGAAAAAGGATAGGTAGGTCTCAAATAGGTGTACAGCATCCACAATGAATTGCTGATTAGTGTGATAGTTGGATATTGTGGAGGGCCTTCAACTGGAATATATCAGGTAAACTTTCTGTTAGAGGCTGGGCTAGGATTAGTAAATTCTTAAATCTTCTTGCTGTGGGCAGAGGTAGCAATGGAAGTTTGAAAATGTGGTGAGGTTCTGGAGAGCTAACTTATCTTTGCCATAATTTTTTGTAAATTTTGCTGTTGTGTTTTAGATTTGGCCTAACTCCTTAAAATCTTTCGGGGGAAACTCTCCCATCCACCCCTTGTATTAGCCTTTCTTAAATATGGAAGAATCACTGGGGGTTGGGTTTAAAGGCTGGGAGGGAGAAGCTTAGGGAGTTGTAAACTTACCCTGTAAGCTAAGTCTTAAGGCTAATAGTCAGGTGGGGAAAAGTTCAGCCACTCAAGCGTTGCAAGTGTAAAAGTCTGCATGCTGTATGGGGGATCACGAGTATAAGTACTGGTAGCTCGAGAAACTGTAGAGCTACTGAGTTAGTAATTTGGCCTAGAATAGACTGCTGTGATGATGGGGAAGGGACCACATATCACTAGAGTGAGTATCTTTGGACAGGTGGTTGGGTGCACAGGGTGTGGTGCGGCCATGATACTGGACTGGGCTTGGAAGTTTGGGGGATGCCCAGTGTGCTACCAGCTTGCACAGCTTAAGGAGGAGGTAGAGGGGATCGAAATGCAGCTGGGGGTGCTGTGGGGGAGGATTGGAGAGGTATGAGGCAAGCGGTCACCTACATGGAAGCACTAGGTGCTGGGGCTTCCCAAGCTGGGGGAGGAGTGAAGAGAGGTGCTCACACTAGGAGAGGAGGAAGGGGGGCACACAGGGCTCTGAGGGGACCCTGGCAGTGGGAGCCCAAAGGTGGAACTTTCAAAGCAGTAGGCAAGAGTCTGGGGGTGTCCAAAGGAAGCCGAGAGGGCAGTGGGATGGGGCACTGGGGATGGGCTAAGGCTCACAAATTGTTTTAACCTCTACACCATTGGTAGAAGAGGTGTGTGGGGGGAGGAGGAGGAGGAGGAGGATGCTGCTGCTGCTGGTGAAGCTGGGGCAGGGACAGATAGAAAAGGTGAAGGGGCAAGAGGCAAGGGCACAATAGAGGGGGTCCTGGACAGGATGGGGGAAGAGGGGTAGTAGGGGAGAAGATAAAGGAGGATCAAGGGAACAAGGGGGAGGTTGATGGTATGGAACAGGGGAGCACGACAGGCAGGAAGGCGCACGACGCAAATGGGATGACAGCGAGCAGAAAGCCAAGTAGGCAAATGGATAGGACAGATGGATTAGTAAGGAGTGGGGAAAGAGATACAGAGAAAGATACTCAGGTGGGGGAGGTGAAGAAGGCCAGGACACGGGTAAAGGAGGTGACCAGGGACAATAGTGAAGGGGCTACCTTCAACACCCAGATTGTGGGAGGTGCGAGGAGCCAGTTGAGGGGAAAATCCAGATGAAGGGATGAGGAGGGACATGGAAGGAGGGGGAACCTGAGGGGTGAACAGGGAGGCGAGGGGGAGGTTAGAGTACTGCTATTGGGGGACTCCATGATCAGAGGCATCCAGTGGGAGAGGCAGGAGGAGGGTAAAACCTGTCTGATCAGAACCAAATGCCACCCAGCCTGATGCTGCACAAGGCCAAGCATGAGTTGTATTCACTGGCAAGGGAATGCGGGGGGATCCCAGACATTGTAGTGCACTTGGGGACAAATGACATAAATGGTAATAGTGAACTCGAAATTCAGGCAAGGTTCTGGGAGTTGGCCAGGTTATGCCTTTCCATAAACTGTGAGAACTCCTTTTTGGAAATCTTGCCCATGCCAAGGGCTAGTGGGGAAAACAAGATGAAGATTAGGGAGATAAATTAGTGGCTTAGTGAGTGGTGTGGGGAATTGGGGTATGGTCTGGTGGGGGACTGGGGGGAGACCTGGGAGGATATACGCTAGGGACAGGCTCCACCTTAATTTGCAGGGGAAGGAAATCCTTAAGCTCAAACTAGCTGGGTTCATCAGCGAAAGGTGGGGTTGAAACTTGTGAAGCGGGGAGGGATCAAAAAAGGGGCAGTGCCAGCAGGTACGATAAATGAGGGACATGGTCTCCACTCCTCTAGGGGCTAGGGAGATATGGAAATGGGTCACCAGGTAGGGTGCAGGAGCTGAGAAATGGGAGCTCAAGGGGGAGAAAGGAGAGGAGAGAAGGGGTGGAGAGTGGTCCTGATAAATGCCAGGAGCTTAGGAAATAAAATGCCTGAGCTCCAGGCGATGCTAGTTGAGGGGGAGGTAGACGTGGCAGCAGTCACTGAGACCTGGGCCACTCAAGGGCACGAGTGGAACCTAAATCTGGAGGGCTACACTATGTTCAGAAAAGACAGGGTAGAGGGAAGGGGGGGTGGTGGTGTAGCACTGTTAGTCAGAAATGGCATGGGTATTGGAGGGGTAGACGAGGCAGAGGGGAACGTGGAGGCTATTTGGGTCACCTTGCTGATCCGGGGGGGGTAGAGAATAAAGGTCGGAGTGGTATACAGACCACCAGCACTGGTGGAGGTCCTGGAAGAAAGTTTGGTGGCAGATCTCAAGGGACACTGTAGATTGGAAAAGGGAAGGGTCATTGTAATGGGGGACTTTAACATGCCAGGAACAGACTGGGGGAATATGACGTCACCAGTGGCCAGAGAGCAGAGGCTGCTGGATGTCTTCCAGGATGTGTTTCTGACATAACAGGTGGGTGAGCCAACTAAGGAAGCCTGGACACTGGACGTGGTCCTGGCAAACAGTGATCAGATTAGGGGCCTAGAGGTGAGGGACCCATTGGCAGGGAGTGATCATGCCACAGTCTGGTTCTTCCTGGACCTGGGGGGAGGAAAGCTGAACAAGGATGGTAGTAACCGACTTTAGGGGTGCAGACTTCAGGGAGATGGGAAGGATCCTTAAAGATCGTCTGGCCAGGATAAGGCCGGATATGGATGCTGACAGCAGGTGGGGGATCATTAAGAGGAGAATATAGGAGGTTACCAGATCCTGCACAAGGGAAAGGCATAAGTTCAGTAAGGTCAGAAAACCCTGCTGGTGGATCCGGGAGGTACAGGAAGTGGTGAGGGAAAAGAAGGCAGCCTATAGGCACTTCAAGTGGTCAAGGAGTGAAAGGGATCAGGAGGAATATGAGCTGACAGCCAAGAGAGTCACCATGGTGGTGAGAGCAGCTAAGGCAAAAAAGGAGCAGTCCTTGGCCAGTGGGATCCGGAGGGGGGGACATGGGGTTCTTTAGATACATAGAGAAAAAAGGAAAGTAAGGGGGCAGATCAGCAAGATAAGGGTAGAGGATGGTTGGGCACAGGAGGCGGGGGAACAGGCAGAAGTCCTAAATGAGTACTTTGCCTCAGTTTTTACCAGGGGGGATGGAGGGGCTATGTCTTTCGAGGGGAGCGGGGGCAAACCGGGACAAGGGATGGCACCAGTAGAGACCAGGGGCACTGATTGGTCTGGGGAAAGGGAGTGGCCACCACTGACAGGTGGGGGCCCAGCACTGCAGGGTGAAAAGGGGGAGGATGTGGAGGCTGAAATCCCAGTAGAGAGTAAGGGAAGCCCTCAGGTCCCTTTGGATGGAGAAAGCACCTGGGCCAGATGAGATACATCTCAGGATGCTTGGGGAACTGGCGGATGTCCTGGCAGTCCCTCTAGTGGAGCTTTTCAACATTTCTCTCTGAGCATGGGTGGGTGCTCCAAGACTGGAGGGTGGCCCATGTCGTGCCGATACACAAGGGGGATCAAGAGAGGAGGTGGGAATTTACAGGCCTGTTAGCCTGACATCGGTGGTCGGCAAGGTGATGGAGGGTATTGTCAAGGAAAGGCTAGGGGGGTCACTGGCGCAAACTGGGTACTTGGACGATAGGCAGCATGGCTTTGTCATGGGAAGGTCGTGCCAGACAGACCTTTTTGAGTTCTATGACTGGGTGACATGGGCCCTGGACTAGGGTAGGCCAGTGGAAGTCCTCTTTCTGGACTTTAGCAAGGCATTTGATTCGGTACCCCACAGTGGCCTGCTGGCTAAGCTGAAGGAAATGGGGGTAGGGATACAGTTGTTAAGATGGATAGGAAATTGGCTCTCTGAGTGTACTCAGAAGGTGGTAGTTGGAGGGTTAGCCTCATCCCCAAGGTGGTTTACTAGTGGGGTTCCCCAGGGGTCAGTGCTGGGACCACTCCTGTTCAATGCCTATATCTCAGACATCAGGAGGGGATCAGGAGTGAGATGAGTCTCTTTGCAGATGACTCAAAGCTGGGTGCAGTGGTGGATGGGGAGGAGGGGAGGGTGGCCTTGCAGGAGGACCTGGAGGCTCTGGAAGGTGGTCGGGAAATGGAAACTAAACTTCAGTGTGGGAAGTGCAAGTTTCTGCACCTGGGAGTCAGAAATCCAGGCCAAGGGTATACCCTGGGAGGAGACATGATTCAAGTCATGGAGGGTGAGAGGGACCTGGGGGTAGTGGTAGATGTCAAAATGAACAACTCAGAAACCTGTAGGAGGGCAGCGGCAAGGGCAAATAGGATGCTGGGATGCATTGCCAGGGGGATTACCTCCAGAAAGGTGGAAGTGATCCTTCCACTGTACAACTGCTTGGTTAGGCCACACCTTGAGTATTGTGTGCAGTTTTGGAGACCACATTCAAAGAAGGACATTACCCTCCTAGAGAGGGTCCAAAGGAGGGCAACCAAAATGATCTGGGGCCTGGGGGAGAGGACCTATGAGGAGAGGCTCAAGGAGCTCGACATGTACATCCTGGAGGAGAGGAGGGATGGGGGGACATGATAGAGGTCTTTAAGTACGTGAAAGGGATCAATAAAGAAGGCCCAGCCGGGGTGCTCCAAAGGAAGGAGGGTGGGGCAACAAGAGGTCATGGGTGTAAGCTGGAAATGGGCAGGCTCAGAGGGGAGACAAGGAGCTGTTATTTCACTGAAAGGGTGGTGGAGCCATGGATTGCACTGGCCAGAGAGCTGGTAGAGGTGGAGACTGTGGACGGGTTTAAGAGGGGATGGGACAGGTACAGGGGAAGGGTAAATCTGACCAGGCCCAATACAGGTGGAACATCTGGGACTGGGGACAGTATAACCCAAGGGGGATGGGGGGACACCAAAATCGGCCCTCAGTGCAGGTACTGAAAATCGAGCAGACTCGAGAGACCGTTAGGCCTGTTCTGCTGGCAGTTTAGCATGTTAGTATATGGGTTAGAGTCCTGCCCTTGTGGAGCTGACTGCCAAGCCGCATTTGCCACTTCACAGGACAGGAGGCCCTAGAGCATATAATCTGATTGATTCTGAAGGGAATCTACGGTGGTCTTACCCGGATTTTGTCCTGAGAGGGCTTGCAGTAAGTATGAAAAGGTTTAGACATGCTGGATAAGACTTAGTCTATGAATGTTGTCTTTGGTAAAGTAAATGTACTGGATATGACTTTTGAGTAACTGAAATTAGGATGCTTGCTGTCGCTGTCTGCTTTGACTGGATGGAATCCTATTTTGCTATACTAAATGTACTGGATGTTTAGTTTAGTTTATTGTTCTAGGAATTACTACCTTTGAGCCAGAGGCTCTTTTACAAAGGTTGCACATCAATTAGGTACAGTACAAAAGGTTACATGGATAACATAACAATTTGTGTTGTGTCAAGAGCAAGAAAACATATACAAATACATATCAAATAATTTGTGCCAAAGGACATGAGATATCAATAATCACATTATTATTACAAGAAAGAGGTCATGCCAGGTTAGGAGAAACAAATAGGGAAAAAGTCCAGAACAGAGAGGGTAAGTGAAAGGTGTGGGGAGCAGACAATAGCAGGAGAAAAGGTTTCCAAACATGTCTTTGTCAAATAAAGGGACAGGGTGGGTAGTGAGAAAATAGGAGGTTTAATCAGGGCAGTCACAGGAGCTGGCGGTGGCAAGGTGAGAGAAAAGCCTTGATTTGAAAATACCTAGAGAGGTGGGGGCAGTAATATGAGTGCTGAGGGCATTTAGCCAGCTGGGGGCACGATAGGCAAATGATCTTTGTCCCTGAGAAGTCCGGCATCGGGGGACTTAGAGAGGCTGGTGTTCTGATCTTCTGGTAAAACAGGTGCTAGCGCTCGGGCATAACAGGTCTTGGATACAGGGTGGAGTGAGGCCCAGAGTGGATTTTTTCGCCATCAGGCAGGTAAGGTACTTTATCCAGTTTGAGAGTTGCAACCAACCTGAGTCAGCATAGAGTTCACATGTGTGGTACGTCGGGTGGCACCAGTGAGCAACCGACAGGCCTTATTTAGGGATGTTGTAATGCGACTAAGTGCTGTAGTAGTGGCATATCCAGATCATAACTAAGCCATAATCAATGACTGAGATGATAGAGGATTGGATGGCAATCCTCAGTGCAGAATGGGTAAGAAGCTGTTGGTTCCGAACAGAATCCCAATCAGCTTGATTAATAGTTTTTGCTGTACTATCAATGTGAGTTGCAAGGTTAGGCCTTGATCAAAGTTGATTCCAAGATATTTGAAAATTGGCACTTGTTCAAGGGTATTTCTAGGTATGTATTAATGGTGAGTGGGACTTGCCGCTTCTTGTTTTGGGGTTAGAGAAGAGCATGGATTTAGTTTTTGTGGTTTAGAACCAGCTTATGTTCAAGGAACCACATCTCAACTTTGGAAAAAGCATGCTGAAGGTTGAGGCGAAGAGGTTCGGATCTTTATGAGTGGCAAGAATCACGGCATCGTCGGCATAGAGATTATTTGTTCAGGGCAGGATTTGGGGAGGGAGTTTAGGAAAGGCTGAAAAGGAGGGGCCCAGGATGGATCCCTGGGGAACTCCTGAGCGAACCAGTTTTGAGTCTGAGAGAACTCCAGCTACTTTTACAGATTGGAGCGCTGAGCAAGGTAATTTTACCAGTCACCAGGACCCTGTGAGAGCCCTAGGGATAGTAGTTGTTTGATAAGTAGGCCATGGTGAACTGTATCAAATGCCTTAGTTAAGTCAATGTAGACTGCTCCAGTTAGGTTTCCTTTGTCCATGGCATTGTGGATTGCTCCTGAGAATTCGAGTAGGGCAGTCGATGTGCTGTGCCCTTTCCTAAATCCATGCTGCTGAATGCATAGGATGTTGTGCTTTTCAGGTAGTCTGAAGTTGGTCCGCCACCAAGCGTTCGAGGGCCTTAGAGAGAGGTGGTAGTATTGATATTGGGCGATAGTTACCAGGCAGTGACTTATCACCACTTTTGTGCACCGGAGTGACAACTGCAGCTTTCCATTTTCTAGGGAATTGGCTGTAGCAGAGGAGAGATTGAAAATTTTGTGAGGGAGCAGTACTTCCTCCAGAGTGAGGGACAAGTTTAAGGTCAACAGTGTCGCTGCTTGCTCGGGACTTAGAAATGGCCTTCTTTACATATTTATAGACTTCATGTGCCTTTACTAGTTTGAAATGGAAGGGTGGTTTGGTTGGAGAGGCAGTAGTAGAAGTAGAAATTGGAGGGTCAGCATCAGTGAAGAAATCAGATGAGAGGACACCACTAAGGTCCATGAAGGTATCATTTAGGGTGTTTGCAATGATCTCTGGGTCTAATGTAGTGGTTCCATCCACATTCATTATTGTAGTAGAGGATTTGGACTGCCGACCCATGATATTCTTTATGTTGTCCCAGAAGGATTTCCCTTCGCCCCAGGAGTTGGAGAGGGCATTCTTGAAGTAGGAGCTCTTCATCAAGCGGATCTGTTTAGTACAGTGGTTACGAGCCTGTTTATACTTTTGAATGTCCAACAGAGTGCCAGTAGCTCTTGCAGTGGCCCAGAGGTGATCCCTACTTTTGAGTTGTGCCAATAGCTTCACCGTGAGCCAGGGATTTGTGAGTGCTTTGATTTTGCGCTTTTTTGCTGGTGCATAGGTGTCACAGGCAGTGTTGAAAGTAGAAATAAAGTAATCAAGGGCTAGGTCAACATCTTGAGTTTTGTAAATCAAGGACCAGTCTATCTGCCTAAGACAGGTCTTGAGATGAATAAGGTTGCCATAAGGTAGGACTCTGCTATAGATGGTTTTGGAGGCTGCTTACGTAACTTATTTGTCCAGGTACATATTATTGGAGAGTGATCACTGAGCGAGTCAGGAAGAACACTCACATTGGTTATACGGGTAGGGTGGCTGGTAGGATCCAGTCAATGAAGGTGCTGGTCCCTGATTTGTAGTTTTCCTGGTAGGGGAGTTTACCACTTGTGTTAAATTTGCTGCTAGGATAGCATCTTTGTTTGACCCTGCATCAGGAGCAAGCCAATTTATATTAAAGTCCCAAGGAGAAGGGTTCGATGTCAGAAGGTTGTGTACGCATGAACTCGAGGACAGCCTGTAGGCCAGAATCAGGATCTTTTGGTGGGATATAGACAGCAGCAATTGTGAGGACTTTGTTTTGGGCACCAAGTAGTATCTTGATAGGGAGGAGTTGCACTGAGGTTTCTGTGGTGGGGTAAGAACCAGGGAGACAGGTGAGGTAGTCCTTTATGTAGATTGCACACCCACCACCCCTTTTCGAGGTCCTATCCAGCCTGAATATCTTGTAGCCTTGTATAGAGATGGCATGATCTGGAGTATTAGGTGTCAGCCAAGTTTTGATGATGGCAAGGATATCCGGGTTGTGCTGGCTGGCAAAGATTTGAAGGGAGGCCAGTTTTGGGAGGAGACTGCAGATGTTTAAGGTAGCAATTTTGAGCCCCCCCTCCATTTTGGCAGGCTTTGTTGTACTGTAGGAGACAGGGCCAGGATTTGAGTGGACACTTCCTTGATATCAAGAGGAGGAGGAGGAGGAGTAGGAGTTTAAGAGACAGTTGCCGTGTAGTCAATAGAATTCACATTGAGGCTTATGCGGTTGGACCAGTGCAGGCGCCTAGGGACCCAGAGCAAGGAGGTTGTTAGTAATAGAGGATTATATGCCCATTTATCCTTGTTGTAGCTTGTCAGTTGCACCCAGTCGCTAGCAGATAGGTACTTTGTGGATAAGTCAAAAGCCAAAAGAATGATCAACAGCTGAGGTCCAGAGTCACTGAAATGTTAAAATTCCTGAAGGTGATTAACTGTGCCTGCACATATGCAGGATGTGAAATCCCTTTGTCTGTATGCTCTTTGTCATTCAAACAGGTTGCTGAAAAGCCCACATACAGATCATGGAGCAGGTCAGACTAAAGTGTGGATTCCAGCAGGACCCAGAGTCACCAAGGTTGTCAGATGTAGTTGCTTCACTTATGTTTTGCTTGGGATAGCTTCCAAAAAGTTGATTTTAAAATGAAGATAAAGATACCTGATGATTTGTTTTGCAGAAATCCAGTCCAGGAGACTTTCACGGATGTAGTGAGCAAGAATGGTATCGTTACCACAAGCAGAAAAACATGTAAATCCATAAAAACTAAGCTACAGACAAACACAAGCAGCCACCACACAGACCCAGGGGGCGATTTCCTAGTGACTTCATATCAAGGAAATTAGGGGTGCTTGGCAAAAGTATCAGTTTCTATCTATATTGGATGGGACTTTCAAATATTGTGCCGAATATTCAGGATGTTAAATACAAGTTGCTGGTCCTAAAATGTTCGGAATTCAGTAATTGCAGGGCAATCCCTATCATTCTATAATGTTCAGGGCAATCCCTGGCTCCTTTTGACCAGCAGGATCAAATCTAACCACAGGGCAATCCCTGCCTGTATTGTATATAGTGTCTGCAGCCATTGTAGAAATCTGTTTCCAAGTTGCCCCCTCCCTCAAATCCAATGGCCGGCCACCTCGACCAGCTGCAACGTTCACCAGGCCTGCAACATCTTGGACTGTGGTATCTGGATGTCCAGTATAGTATGAGATTGCGGGGTTTCATATTGTTCTGGAACTGGTACCAGTGTGGGAAAAATTGTAATTATAATGTAACATCTGATTTGTCAGCAGCTAGATAGCCAGGGCTCTTGATATCTGAAGTCGAATGGTAGAATGTGATTGCTTTAGGCCTATTAGTATGTAGCTACCCAGCTGAGGCGTTCACCAGCAAAATCCAAATAATCAGTGTACATATGTAAATAGTAATCAATCAACTAACCTCTACTCCTCATCCCCATTCCTAGTTCCTATACCCCCTAAACATCTTGTTGTTGTTGAAACATGTGGTGTGAGTGTATTGGGGCATTTCTGGGAAAGGTAAATGGTTATCGTGGGTGGGGTAGCAGTTCGGGGGCTACACCCATCACCATCTCACCCACATAAAGCACCATGAGTGGAGGCACTGCGCAAAGGTTTTAAAATATGGTTATCAGTTAACAAACCCAAACCCCTCAGCCTATGTCCAGGGTAGTAGGCAGGGGTGTAACACTGGGATAGTGCCACCCAGGGGTTACACGTAATTATGGGATAATGGCATTTCTGGGTGCACAAGGCCAGAGACAGTTTCCAGAGACATGACAATATTTCATAATTATTGGTGGGCATTTTTAATGCTTGAATAACTGTTTTCTAAATAGAGAAAAATAAACTGTGTGTGTGTGTGTGTGTGTGTGTGTGTGTGTGTGTGTGTGTGTGTGTGTGTGTGTGTGTGTGTGTGTGTAACAAAAATTTTTATACACACCTGAGGTGTGGGATGCTACATAAACCCCGAAAATGAAGCTGTAGAGGTTTATAAAAGCATCCCACACCAACTGTGTGTATAAAATTCAGAGTTAAACACACCCACCCATGTCTTGACTTTTGTAATTACTGACGAGCATTTTTAACAAATACGGTAATTGGTTTAGATGTATAGCTTGGAACAAACAAATACAAGAAAATTCATGCTTTAAACTTCTTTGTTTTACCAGCCAAATGTAGGCAAAAACTGTAAAATGATTATTTTTAAATTTGTTTAGACAGGCAACAGCTGTGGGATTGAAGCACATGTTGTTATTAAAGCGGGCTTGACTTGCATCTCGTGGTCACAACTGCCCGGTTGTAATGTAGAATTACAACCTGGATATCCCAACATTAAAAATGTTCATCAGTAATTATAAATACATAACAACCACCCAGCTGCAATTAGATGTTATGACCAGTGGTTGTAATCATTCTCTGTCAGTCAAGCTTGTGCTGTTCGCTACCTTGGCACTCATTGGTGAAGCGAGAACACCTTGTCATGCCTTATTGCTTAATTTAACTATCCAATCATTCCAGATCCTTAGCGTGGTATGCCTTATTCAGTATGGGTCCATTTTAAGCTGAGATTTCTCTCCCACAATGTTAGTGCTGGCCATTGATGCACATTCTGGAAGGAACTTTCTGCACAATTTGGAAACTTACTTTCTGAAAGTCTAAACAAATCTAAACAAACAGACTTGTCAGTTTCCATGACAGCCTCACTAGGAAAAAAAATAACTTACTGACCTCCAAATTACATCTCTTAAATAAGCGTAGAGTAGACAACTATTTTTGGATGTTACCAAATCTGGTTAAATTACAGTGAGCAAGAATTCCACTAAATGAGTAATAAACACTGAACTTCTAACAGTATTAATTCTCACTGGTGTCCTGTTCATCCCCTACCACCTGCATGACAGGTGGAAAAATATGCACAGTTATTGTAGATTCCCAATTCATCTGACCTAGACCCATACACATATCCAAACACAAGGACCCCCATACTTAGAGTTGGCTGCAAGCACAGTGCAGTCTGTAGGGCTGCACCAGAATTAGCACATAGCCAGCTTTGAGCAAATTCAGCCACTTAGCGCACACTGACAGAGCGCACTAACTGACTGAATATTGGGCCATGTCGACGCAGTGCTCTGTGCATATATGGGCTACGCTGACACTGCCCAAGGCTGCATATAGCCCACAGGAGATAGCTCTTTTTTTTTTGAAATTTAAGTTTATTGATTTTACATACAAAAACATAACACTAACATATGTCAAACAGATAGAATACAGATAATACAGTAAAACCAAAAGAAAAGAAACCACCAACAAAACCCCCCTCCACCCATTACCCACCCCCCACCCCATATCCCTTCCTCCCACTCCTCCCTCCCTCCACCCAAAACTAGTGTGCCAAACAGGCATTGCCTGCAAACTGGATAAGTAAATGTACCAACCGCCTATACCTATGCTTCAGCCCCAACAGTAGAGAACACATCTGACAATATATGGCAAGACATAGATTATCTATTTGGGCATTAGGGAAAGGGCCAAGAACTCATTGGTGCAAATATAGCGCCTGCAGTCTACCCCATCTTTTCTGAAACAAGTCCAGGCGACAGCGTAGGCTGGCTACCAGACTTTCAGAATTAAGGTAAGCAGAAAGCTCAGCCAGCCATTCAGCATATGTCAAAGCCAATTGATCAGTCCAGTGTCTAAGGACCAGTCTCTTGACTGCCATGGACACCAAGGCCATGTGATATCGGCGCTCCACACTATCCATGCTAGAGTAGTCACCCAGAACACAAATCTCGGGGTTAAAAAAACTTGAAAGACCTAGCAGGGGATCTAGATTATCTCGGATAGAAGACCACAGAGGGGCCACCTTGCAACAAGACCAGAAAATATGTAAGGAATCCCCTTCATCCTGCATACATCTGGAGCAGGTAGGGTGTGGGAGCTTCTTAAGCTTGAAAAGCTTCCTAGGAGTGTAGTACAGATTGTTCACAATGTAATATTGGGTAAGCCTTAGTCTATCTTGAGTATGGTACCTATGAAGGTCCTTCCAGATGCGAGGCCAATTTGAGGTAACCTCAGGCAGCAATGAGGACCAGATACTAGAGCCCCTAAAGGGTTCCGGAAATTTATAATTTAAGAGAAAGGAGTAATTACGGGATGGAATGCGGTTTAGAGGCAAGGGTTTTTATTTGAGACAGGAAGGGGTAGACCATTGATTCACTGAAGGAGGTGCCAAATTTCTCAGCAATAAGATGCCTTAACTGGTAAGTTTTGAAAATCTGAACATTCGGAATGGCATATTTTGCAAGTATGTCGGCTGAGGAGAGAAGAGATCCTTGGTCGTAAAAGTGTTCCAGCCTGGTTTCCTAATTTGTGGAAGCCACTCGGAAGTAATCATTGATTTACCCAACTTAATATTAGGATTGAGAACAACCGTTGGCCCAAGTCCCCCCAGAGAAGATATTCATAAGACGCAAACAGTGAAAAGAGATTTAAGAGATACAAGAATCGTATGGTCCGCAATCCACTGCGGTTACCGATAGAGAGTTATAAAATTGCATGTGTGTCCAGCTTAGCCTCCGAAGAATCGACCTTTCAACTTGAAGCCAGACCGGCATGGGAGATCCGAGTTCATTGGAAGCCATCTCCCTAACTTAGCAATGTGAGCCGCCCAATGGTAAAACAGAAGATTAGGTAACCGGAGACCACCCTTATCTTTAGGAAGGGATAACTTAGAGAAAGAACACCTAGCTCCCTTGCCCTGCCAAATGAAGTTAGAAAACATCACATGAAATTGCTGAAAGTAGGAGACAGGCAGCCAGAGATTTAGCAAGTTAAGGGGGTAGAAGACACGGGGGAGAACATTCATTTTAATGATATTGATTCGGCCCCAAAGAGAAATGGGAAGGGTGGACCAGCGCAGTAAATCCTGCTGTATGAGACCTTTAATATTGTCCAAATTAAGCTTCCTAAGAAGGGAAAACTCTGTCAAAGTAAATCCCTAGGTACTTGATCGATCTGGGAGACCATCTCATACCAAAATTTACAAAATCCTGCTTATACGTGAAAGCATTTAGCGGAAAAATTTCAGATTTAGAAATATTTAATCTATATTGAGAGAGGGCCCTGCATGCCTAATAACCTCTAATGCCGCTTTTTAAGGAGTCAGCAGGGCATTCAACATGCAGGAGTATATCATCCGGATATGCAGAAAGAACCAGCTCCGCTGTTGCACTAAACAGCCTTTAATAAGTGGAGAAGATTTAAGCCTGATGAGGAGGGTCCAAATATAAATTAAATAGAAAGGGTGAAAGAGGGCAACCCTGCCTAGTACCAGTGTACAGCGAAAAGCAAGAGAAGACCCCATTACAATATATCTTGGCCGAGGGGAGCTATAAAAGATATTAACCCACTTTAAAAGGAGGCCGAAGCCCATCCTCACCATCACAGCCCAGAGAAAGGACCAGTCCACTCTGTCAAAGGCCTTCTCTGCATCTAACGAAACTAAAGCCATGGGACAACGGGATATTTGTGCATGCTGAGAGATGTGAGACAAAGTTCTTAAGTGATCCGATGGAGATCTAGAATACAAACCCACTTGCTCCGGACTAAGCAAACCAGTCCAGACCTTCTTGATTCTTTCAGCCAGAACCTTAGAGAAGATCTTCATGTCATAATTCTGAAGGGATATAGGCCGATAGCTTGCTGGGTCCGTAAGAATTTTATCGGGTTTGGAATTAAAATAATAGTGGCCTCAAGAAGAGTGGGATCTATAAGACAGGAAGAGGAAAGGTATTCAGATAGCCTAAGAAGTATAGGAGCGAGCTCCTTAGAAAAACCTTATAGAAATTGGCGGGAAGCCTTCAGGGCCCAGTGCCTTATCTGAAGCCATAGAGGCAGTGACCTTCTCTATCTCATCAAGAGAGAGGGGAACAGTCAAAACCTCTTTGTGAGATGGCAAAAGTTGAGGGATGTCAGTGTCATCTAAGTATGCTGCAATGTCCGAGAGAGAGAGAGGCAGGAGATAGAGGCAGACTATATAATTCCTTATAATAATTCTCAAATACTTGAGCAACTCCTCTGGGAGAAGTTTCTATGGAGCCAGTGGGAGACTGTAAAGTCGGGATTATCCGTGAACCTTCCAATGCCCGGAGACGCAAAGCTAGAAGTTTCCCGGCTTTTTCCCCATGATCCAAATATTTAGCTTGGGTCCTAATAATACAGTACTCTGCTTTCTCCTTCAGGAGATCAGTGTATTCGTTCTTAGCTGCCAGGAGGGCCTCCAGAGACGATAACGGAGAAGTTGGGGTGTAAGCGGCTTCTAAGTCTTTAATTTTATTCATTAAAAAGAAAGCTCAGGCTTGTCAGACTTTTTTCCTTGCAGAAGCTATCTTTATTGACTCACCTCTGAGATAGCATTTTGGAGAACACCAGATCATATCAAATCTCCGGGTGGACTCAGGTTTTCTGCAAGGAAGGAGGAGATCAGGATTTTATCTGCGACACCGTATGGGGATCTTTGAGCAACTGGGTATTAAGCCTCCAGGTAGTGTCCCAACGAAAATCAGGGTCCAGGGAAATTTTAATCCATACTATTGCATGATCCGAGAGGATGATCGGCTCAATGCCAGACTGAAGGAAACCAGGAAGGAGAACTTTACTGAGCAAAATATAGTCAATTCTCGACCTTGACCCATGGGGCTGAGAGAGAAATGAGAAAGCCCGAAGTGAGGGGTTAGAGAGTCTCCAGGGGTCGCACAGCCCTAACATCGACAAAAAATCCTGTAGAGCCCTTTGGACAGATGTAGGGGGTCTGTTATCCTGGGGATCTCTATCCAACATATGTGAAGGCGAGACATTCCAGTCCCCTCCCAAAATGAGTTGCGAGGGGAGGAGAACGCTAATTTTATCGGCTAAACTCATAAAGAATTCAGGACTCCCCCCAACAGGCCCATAGATGGAACCCAAAACTACTGTACTCCCACTTAGGGTACCTTTAACCAAAACAAACCTCCCGTCCAGGTCCAGTAAGACCAGGTCCCTTATAAACAGAACATGTTTTTTGATGAGGACAGCTACCCTTTGCTAAAATTGGATCCACCGCCACATAGATCTAGAGAAACCAGATCGAGATAACCACTTAACCTCCATTTGACCTAAGTGGGTTTCTTTGAAGGAAAAGTATGTCTACCTGCAGTAAGGAGCAGTGATTAAAAACCTGAGTTCTTTGACCTGCTCCCAAGCCCACGACATTCCAGGACGCTATTTTAATAGCACTTGCAGCCATTTTAAATAGAGAATGAGAGGGAAGCAAAACCTGAGATATCCAGACGTGAAACAGAGATAACAGCACACTAGAACCCCAGAGACCCAAATCCCCACATCCTGCCAAGATAAACCAGAAAGAAATAACACCAATCTGACAGAAATTATCCCAGTCAAGAAACGATCATAAAAATATCTAATTAGGCAGGTTTTTCCCTCCTCCCCATCAAACTGCAGACCCCAAAAGTCCAACCCTTCCCAGCTTGCCATCGAGAGCCCCTTAGACCTATCCACCACTTAAGTGTCCAGTACAGTCCAGCTCCTAAACTGCACTAAGTAAAACAGGCAAGCTGGCCCCCTTCCCTCCCCATCCCCCTTCCTTCCATCCCTCCCCAATAAAACCTCCCCTAATTAAACCCACCAAAAAACTATATACAGTGTGGTACCAGAATATGAAGCCATCAGAACTACAGCCAGGAATCCAAAGTTCTGAGTACCACCTCCCCAGTGCGAATCCAGAGCCTTCTAATATATAAGGAACCATCAAGAACAGTAATTGTCTAGGAGGAATCTCCCTGGAGGAAAAAAATCCTCCTAACCCACACAGCATGGCCCAACAACCAACCTGCCAAAAGGCCTGGATTAGCGATCACCCCTCCATAGGCTCGCGACTCAGCTACCACCAGGAGCCAGGCTAGAGAGCCCCCCACCCACCCACCATCCATCGTTGTATTAATAAAAGGACAAAGCCACCAAGGCAAATAGCGTCGATGATGTCCACAGCCTCCTCCCCATTTAGGATCAATAATAAAAGATGCCCCAACAATAAGAAAATTACTGCTTACTCACTCCACGCAGGCGAGGCAAAGAAGGGTGAGCTACAGGCAGGCTAAATGGGTCGCGGGGTAGGAGGCTAACCATCAACCAGGCCGCATGTTTCCGGGGGGTATTAGACAGCAGTAGGACCAAAATCAGGTCCCACACCGCTAAACGGAACCACTGGAAAACCCCCCCTCTGATGTACAGTTCTGGAAAAGGACCAATCAGCCCATACTAGTGGCCTACCACACTCTGCACAGCCCACCAGGATCCCACCACCCAGCAGGAACCCAGAGACCGCCGGAGCAGGTAAAAAACAAAAGGGGGGAAAGCATACTAGTCAGCCAGAAAAATGGGCGACAAGGGCATCAGGGCATAATGTTTTGTTCAGAAAGAAGGGGAGAAAAAACCTAAACCGAGAAAAGGGGAATAGAAAAAAACATGATCAACAAGTCCCAGAGTCTAAACTCTCCAAAGCACAGTCCAGACATATTATCTGCAGCACACTTCAACCCTTGGCTTGAAAAGGTCAGGAAGCTTGTCAGCTGAGATCTCTTTGGGCCGCCTCCGGCGAGTCGTATCCGTGGGTAGCGTTGCCTACTGTGACTTGAGGGTAGCGGGTAGACCATCCTAAACGGGATAGATGCTGCGATTAGTTTTTGCACAATAGGATGGAACGCCTCTTTGACTCTCATCTCCTTAGGGAGGTCCTGAGCAATCCGAGGTGGGCTGACTCCAAGAAATTGATTGCAGATTCCGGGCTTTATTAAAGACATGTTGCCTCTCAACAGAACTTAAAAATTTAATGATTATGGGCATGGGGGATCCAGATGGTGGTCGAGGTCTCAGCGACCTATGGGCCCTCTCAAGATAGTAGTTCGGGTTAATCGTGAGGGTCTACTATTTTGATTAGAAAACGTTGCAGGAAGGCCATCAGATCTGGCCCTTCTTCCAGCTCTGGGAGGCCCAAGACGAGAAGGTTATTCCTTCGATTGTGACCCTCCAAGTCTTCAGTTTTTAACTGGAGTTTCCGCACCTGGAGGGTCAATCCAGATATTTCCACCTCAGCCTTCATCTTCCACTGCTCCAGGGAAAAGATTTTCGCTTCAGAATCTGATACCCTCATAGTGAGGGAAGAAAGATCCGCCCTCAGCGACTTTAGATCCGCAGTAATATCCTGAAGGATGGATCTTATTGGGGCCAGCTCTTGTAAGAATTTGTCTTCAGTCAGTAAACTGGACGTTTGTGGCTTATCTCTGACTCTCTCAGATCCGGCACCCGCTTGATTCCGCGGTTTCTTTGACTGCTTCTCAGGGGTCGCAGGCGGCGTATGTCTAGCCGCGGCCTGCTTCCTATCCCCCTCCATCTCCTCACAGAACACTCAAATAGTGACCCAGATATGCCTGAAGGTCAGTAAATAGAACCTGAGTGCTTCAAAAAGTGCAATCTGGCTGCAATAGGGCTTTTAAAACCATAGATTTTGGCAGTTAGGGCATTGGGAGGGGAGAGCTCTATGCCTAAGCTGCCATTTAGCCAGCTGCCATCACGTGACTCCCCACAGGAGATAGCTCTGCCAAAAACGTGATAATGCCAGGACTCCTATGGGCCATACTCATCCCTAGCATGCAAATGAGCTCATTGGGCATGCAAGGTGCTAAGAGTCCATCTGCATGCTTGTTATGGGCTCGTCATTTCCATGGGCAGAGCAGAGCCTTAGTACCATTACAGGGCAGCAGTGGTACAACATCCCTGGTACTCTAGTGGACCCCCTGATCGCCCCTGTCTGCAATGTAACCCATAACCCCAGCAGTCTAGTGGAGCTCCCTCCCCTAGTTGACCCTGTCTGCAATATAATCCATATCCCTGGTAGTCTAGTGGACCCCTTTCCCTGATCACCCCTGTCTGCAGTGTAATCCATATCCCTGGTACTCTTGTGGACCTCCCTCTCCCCAGTCGTCCAGGTTTACAATGATGCCAAATCACCTTTCTTGGTAGGCTAGCACCTCCCCACACACTGGGTGACATGCCCCCCTTTCTGATTCACACCTTAACCCACCGAAGACCCCTACCTTGCACTTCCAACCATGGTCACCATTTACCAGTAACTCCATGGTCGGATCTAGCACCCGCACAGTTCTGAGCCAGCTACCGTCTGAAGTCTGAGATGTGATCACAAGCAAGTACACTTCATCATGCTCTGTGACTGTCAGATAATGACCAGCTGAGATGGTTAAACCAGTGTTGCGTCTGCCTTTGATCTAACCATGGAGTTAGTGGTGAATGGTGACCAGGGTAAGGGGGATGCAGAGCGGGAGGACTTCAGCAAGTGGGGAAGTGGGTGGTGTCCATCCAGAGGGAGGTCAGTGGCACCTGGTGTGTGTTTGTGTGTAGGGGGTGTCTAGCCCACCAGGGAAGGGGATTTGCATAAATGGGAACTTGGACAATCGGTTGAGTGGGTCACCTAGACTACTAGGGATGTGAATTACATTGCTGACAAAAGGTATTGGTGGGAGGGAGGTCCACTAAATACAGGGCCGGGCAGTTGAAATACAGCCACCCTCCCTTTAGGGTACAGAACACCCTCAACATCCTCTCTCATTAATCAGTGGAAGAGGAGGACAAAGTAGAATCCGTGTACATGATGGGACTAGCCCCTACAAGGAGGCTACTGGTCCACCATCTAGGACCGAAAAACAGCACTCCAGACAAACAAAACTGCCAATAAGCAAGATTAACTGCTGGTGCAAAAGTAGTTTTAATGGCAAAACCAAGCCACACGTTGGACCCCTACGCTTCGGCTGCTAAGCCTTCATTAGTGGGTGTAGCATAGGAACATCACAGTTTCTTTAAATATCCTCAATGAAGTGACATCACAAAGTGCCCAATATACACATGTGATAACAAACAAGTAAAAATGAATTTAAATATATTGAAATACATATACATAGGATACAAATAAGCCCAAATAGAAAAAGCTATACAAAAAATGTAGCTATAACTAACTACAAGTTTCAGTTCATTATTTCACATTCAGTTTCAGCTCAGTCAAATACAGGCTTTTAGCTAATAGCAAGAAAGTCCCATTGAAAAAGATTCAAAAGCAAGTAAAGAAATTCCCAAAAGGGAATACTAAAGGGAGAAAAGGTCGGAGCAAGGGGGAGAAGGGCTAGGAAAGGGGAGTTATTGGAAGGAGATTGGGGAATGGGGAAGGGTTTTAGGAGATATTTTGTTTTACATTTATTATTTTATTGTTATATTAGGAGAAAAGAGGGGGAATAGTGATAGGAAGGATGGAGCTACAGAATAAAGATTTAAGGTGAGCAGAACTATGCAATACAGAGAGAAAAATGAAGTACAGATGTACTGCTAGGTTGTGATCACCCTAAATTATTGTGATGACGTCACTTCATTGAGGATATTTAAAGAAACTGTGATGTTCCTGTGCTACACCCCCTAATGAAGGCTTAGCAGCCGAAGCGCAGGGCTCCGACGTGTGGCTTGGTTTTGCCATTAAAACTACTTTTGCACCAGCAGTTAATCTTGTTTATTGGCAATTTGTTTGTCTGGAGTGCTGTTTTTTTGTTCTAGATGGTACTTTGGAGCTAGCTGCTCCCAATTAGCACCAGTCCCCAGTGACAGCGCAGCGTACGTTTGGAAGTCTACTGGTCCACCATCCACAAGTCCTTTAGGAAGGGCACAGCAAAGATTATGTCAGCACTTAAGTCAGCTGCTGGCATTGATAAGAACGCTGAAAAGAAGTATCAGGTGGACAGACAGTGGGTAGAATACCTGTATGTATGCCCACCCTGATCCTGAAGGAGTAGTACAGGCAATTGCTTGTTAGAAGGCCAAGGTGCCACTCTCTGCACAGCCTCCCAAAAAGGATTCTAGGAAACTGGACAGTATGACTAAAAAAGTGTACACTACACCTTCCCTGCTTCTGAGGCAGGTAACTTATCTGGTCTATAGAGTTCAGTATCAGAAACCACTGCAGAATGCAGTGCTAGCTCTGAGTGGTAAGAGGTGAATAGTGAGGTGGCACAGAACCTGGTTGCCGCAGCAAAGTCAACCCTGGGTGCCACTCGGAAAGAAAAGGCCTCCACTTCTTATAGGCCTTATGGAAGGAGAGGGGAAGGGGTTACTATCCAAGACCCTACACTGCCTATGGATACGAGCCTCAGAGCAGTTACTACATAGGTAGAGGCAGGAGGGACACCTCGTGTGCTGCAGTACCAATCCCAAAGCCACAACCAAAACAGAACCCCTGACAGTTTTGCCCAGGTCAACAGTTAGCCATTGCCAGTGGGAGGAAAGTTGACCCACTACTTCCCTTCCAGGAATGAGAAATAAATTACCACAGACAAGTGGGTCCTGGAGGTAGTGTGTCAGGGATCGTCTTTACATCAAGTATTTCCCAAACCACAGAGGCCCAAAAGCTTCCCAGCTCACTCATCAACAGAAAGAATTCTGCTGGAAGTGGAAGTAAAGAAATGATTGCAAGCAAAAGCAGTAGAAAAGGTCCATACTGTGCAGAGGGGCAAGGGTCTCTTTGCAAGATGCTTCCTAACCCAAAAGATAAATGGGGAAAGGCAACCCACTTTGGATTTGAGATATCTGAACAAACATATCAAAAAAGAAAATGTTCAAGATGATCATACTGGGATCAGTGATACCATCCCTACAATCAGGAGATTGGCTAGGGTCTTAAGGATGCCTACTTCCGCATTTCAGTGAGACTCAGCCACAGAAAATATCTCAGGTTTAGACTGGCAAACTGTCAGTATCAGTTTGTAACCCTACCCTTTGGTTTCACCTCAGCACCAAAGGTATTCACAAAAGTGCCTAGCCGTGGTGGCAGTTCACCTAAGAAAACAAGGTGTGGTGCTTTTTCCTTACCTGGACAACTGGCTAGTCTCATGGAAAATGAAGCAGGAGGCAACGTGCTCCATACTTCAGTTTAAAAGAACTTTGGAGACCATGGGATTTCCTATAACTCTGCTGAAGTCTAGGCAGAACCAGTGCAAGTACTGAACTTCATAGGAGCAGAACTAGATACCCTGCAGGGAAAGGCCTTCCTTCCAGTGGAAAGGCTATCAAATCTTATTGCCAATGCAGAGTCATTCATCCAGGGCAATCCTAGGCTTGCAAGGGATCTTCTGCAGCTACTAGGCCACATGCCACTTTATCGATCTTTGGTGAGACCCCACCTGCAGTACTGTGTCCAATTCTGGAGGCCCCATCTCAGGAAGGAAATAAGGTGAAAGCTGTCCAGGGGAGAGCAACTAAAATGGTGCAGGGATTGCATCATGAATTCTAGGAGGAAAGACTTGGGGCTTTCAATGAATCTCAGTAAGTACATTCTGAAAGACAGGCTGGAGATGGGGACATGATATAGACCTATAAGTACCTCATGGGGGGGGAGAAAGGTACAGAAGGTGAGTATTTTTCAGAAGAGTAGCTGCACAAGGACAAGAGAGCATAAGAACATGAGAACATGACAGCAGATGGGGACCACGTGATCCATCTAGTCTGCCTGTTATTTGACCTACTCCCCCTAAGCATGTAATGAAGCTGGAGGGGGAGAACTTTAGGAGGAATGTGAGGAAGCACTTTGTCACCAAAAGAGCGGTGAACGCCTGGAACAGTCTATCATTGAAGGTGGTGGGAGCAAAAACAGTGGTGGACTTCAAGCATGCATGGGATAGGCACAAAGGAATCTTAGTAGGAAAGCAAGGAGGTTGGGAAGTAGCCAGAAATCAGGTAGCTTCAACAATGACAGTACAGACAGGGACAAACTGGGTAGACTAGGTGGGCCAAGCTGTCTGTATCTGCCAACAAATTCTATGTTTCTTTGTCATCATCCAAACAGTGGTGCCATGGGTTAGATTTCAAATGAGGGACATTCAGTACAGTTTTCGATATATAAGTGAGAAAAGGGACGAGAAGGAAGGGATTGTTAGGCTTAAGAAAGGGGTGGAGTGGGTGGGGGACAATGGGGGAAAAGCAGAGATACTAAATGAATACTTCTGTTCCATCTACACCAGGGAGGATGGACCAGTGCCTTCAGGAGGGAAAGAGGAGCAGGGGGGGATCACCGATGTAGCGATAGAGGATGACAGAATGAGGGAGGGGCTGCTGGCATTGAAGGTGGACAAATCATCAGGCCCGGACAGAGTACATTCAATGGTACTAAAGGAACTGGCTGAGGAGCTGGCAGGGCCACTGGGAGACCTATTTAATAGTTCACTAAAGTCAGGCATGGTACCACAGGACTGGAAAACAGCACATGTAGTGCCCCTCCACAAATGTGGTCCCAAGGATGACCCAGGGAATTACAGACCAGTCAGTGTGACCTCCATTGTGGGCAAGCTCATGGAGACCATACTAAAGGAAAGGTTGGTGGAATATCTAGAGGAGCATGTTCTCCAGGATGAGAGGCAGCATGGGTTCGTGGGGAGATTGTGTCAAACAAATGTGATTAACTTCTTTGACTGTGTCCCTAAGTCAGTAGACAGGGACCAAGTGGTAGACATCCTCTATCTTAATTTCAGCAAGGCCTTTGACTCTGTGCCTCACAAAAGGTTGATCAGGAAGTTGGTCAAGTCAAAGTTTATTTTATAACGGGTTATGTTATTACAATTTTAAATACACATTATACAAATAAATACATCCATAAATATGTATCCAAGCTTTCTACTTAAAATACAATAAAAAATCTAATATTGCACAGAATTTTGACACTTAGTGAGGCCTCATTTTTGGTATTTATTGTTACCATTACTTTTTAGTTATATTTATTATTACCATATTTTATTACCGACCACCTTCAGAAATCCATTAAATAAACTCTATCAATTATTCATGGTCAGGTCTATTTCGTACATCCACTAGAGATAAATGAATACAATCATGGTACTTATACCCTTTTCCTCATTTGACATACTGTATGTATATTCCCTGCTTTTAATCAATATTCTTCATTATCATTTTGATTTCTCATATGGATACATTGTTTATCAACAATTTTGAAATAAGAGATTACTGTCTCAAGTATCCTTACTGATTGAGATTTCATTACTTTTTCTGTC
Source organism: Neoceratodus forsteri (assembly GCA_016271365.2). Lineage (NCBI taxonomy): Eukaryota > Metazoa > Chordata > Ceratodontiformes > Ceratodontidae > Neoceratodus > Neoceratodus forsteri. The sequence goes on along the minus strand of CM057452.1, from coordinate 259,794,616 downwards.
AAAATCTGAAGATTCCCTTCCATGAATTCCAAAATGGGCCACAATATCTTTATTCTAACCTTTTTGTATAATGGGCATTCAATCAATATATGAGTTATATCATCCTCCCCCATATTACATTTACAAATTCCCTTGGTTTCCTCTATTTTCATCAGTCTATTGACTCTTTCACTCATAAAATACTCAAATCTGTATTTTATATATAAATTTCTTCTTTCTGGATTCTTAATAATATTTAAATATCTCTCTCTCTCTCTCTCTCTCTCTCTCTCTCTCTCCAAAATATCTTCTTATTTGCTGCCAACCATTTGCTTATTTTATATCTTGAACATCTCTCCATATCTTTTTGTTTAAATATATCTCTTACTTTAGTCTTTATCCTATTTATTATATCTTCCAGTGGCCTTCTAAATATTTCCTCTAAATAACTTAGCAATCCATATGGTTTTATCCATTTTTCTAGAATATCAATAACTGGAAATTTAAAATTTCTATCCTAATAATTGATAGCTTCATCCAATCATTGTTTTTGCAATCGATATCTGACATTGTATATACCTTGAATAAATACAGAATGATTCTTTCCTGCACCAGATTTTCTAATGATCCCTGACCTAATTCCTCTCTTATTAAAGCTGCCGTGCTCCCTTTGGTAATCCCAATATCTTTTGTAAAATATGTTAATTATTCCTCTATTTTTCCATCTATATTCAGACCCCAAATTTCCACTTCGTACATTATTTGAGCTCTTATTTTTGCATTAATAACTTTCAATGCACCCTGAATAGAACTTCCTCCATATTTATAAAAGAAGCTAGTAATTATCGAAACAAACTTTTTGATGTTAGTTTTTACTTCTTCAATGTGTTTATTCCAGATTAAATTTTCACTATTAGTTATACCCAAATATTTAAAATACTTTACCTGTTCTATTTGTATCTTATTATACTGGATATTCCGGATTCTTTTGTTATTACCAAACACCATAATTTTGGTTTTCTCTGGGTTTATAGATAATCTAGCACCTTCACATTCTTTTTGGAATAAACTAAACAACCTAGTTATTCCTAGTTTGCTTGTTGAAATTAAAACAATATCGTCAGCAAATGCTAGATTGGGACAAGCCCTCTTCCCTATTTCTGGCATATGGAATTCATCTTTATACATCCTTCCCATCATTTGGTTCAAATATAAATTGAATAGGATAGGGGAGAGTACACAACCTTGTTTCACCCCTTTACTCCCTTCAAATTCTTCCGTGCACTCTCCTTTGGTATTACACCTAATCTTAATCTGGTTGTTTTTGTATAACACTTTAATGATGTCCAATATAGTAGGCTCTATTCCTAGTTCCTCAAGGCATTTCCACAATAATTTCTGATTAATGCTATTGAATGCCATTTTGAAATCTACAAAGATACAATATAATTTTTGCTTTTTGATTTTAGAATATTTATATGCTATGTGCCTTAGTACAAAACACTGATCAATCATGGAATGCTTTTCTATAAATCCTGCCTGTGCTTCCTCTATCAGGTTATTTACCTTGGTCCACTCTAATATTCTCTTGTTAACTATTCTTGTCATTATTTTTGGGGTATTATCTATAAGGCTTATGGGCCTATAACAAACCGGATCTTTGTTTTCTCCTTTTTTAAAGAATGGAACTATTATGGATTTAGTTCATTAACTTGGAATCCTCCCTGTATTGCCCACATGATTGAATATCTTTGTCAGTATTGGTACCCATAGTTCTAATTTATTCAAAATAACATCCATTGGAATCCCATCCGGACCTGGGGCCTTTTGCCTTCTAAAATTTACCAATTGCTAGTATAACTTCCTCTTCTTTTATTTTCTCTTGAAGAGGCATCTATTCCCCTATTATAGTTCCCTCTCCCTTTTCTACATTTGTTTCACTGAAAATGGGCTTGATGTGGTCTATCCATTCCTGAGGTTCGATATAAGCATCTATTTCATGGTCATTTCTTCCTAACCCTCTTACCACTATTTTCCAAAATTCTTTGGAATTTTTATCCAGAACTGCTCTTTCTAGTTCTTTCCACAGTTTCTGTCTAAATCTTTCCTTACTTCTTTTGACTGTATTATTATATTCTTTTCTAATTGTATTTAATTCCTTCCTATTATGTTGAGATGGTCTTTTCAAGATAGTCCTAGTTTGTTTGTTTAATTTCCTTTTCATTTCTATACATTTCTTATTAAACCATGATACTTCTTGTTTTTTATTTGGTAGATCTTCCCCTCCCTCAGCACCAAATTAGCAATCCTTGCTATAATGCCCTCATATTTAATAATACATTCCTCTTCCTCGATATTACTAAAGTCTTTCATATTCTGTTATACCTTTTATATCTAGTATATCCTGGAAACTCTTGTTATTAATTTCCTTCCAATTGGCTCCCTTTTTTGTTCTAATTAGATTTGAAAGTCCTTCAACACATTTTATCCTTTTCCTTTCATTTTTTATATGGACCACCAAGGAAAAATGATCATTTTCTCCTCTGTTTTCCTCTCTCAGATCCAGAAAATCTGGCACCAAATTTATATTTATCCAAACAGATCTATCGCTGAAAGCCCTTTGGTATTCCTGAAAGTACATTCACCCTTGGAATCAGATTTTGTCCTTCCATTCATTATCATCAAATTTCTATCTCTTAAAGCTTTAGATATTCTTAGACCACGATCATTGACTTTCCCGTCCTTTGAATTTCTGACGTTACTAATACTCCCATTATCCCCTATAGCCAAATATTATTCTATATCTTTAGTGGGTCTTTTTATATTTCCCACTCTAGCATTTACATCCCCCACTACCAGTAATCTAATTAGTGGATTCTCCTCCACAACATCATCAATCATTTGCCCTAATGTCTTAATCATATCTTCTCTCACTCCCTTTCCCCTTACAAGCGGTGTGTGTATATGTGTGTGTATATATGTGTGTGTGTGTATGTATATATATATATATGTGTATATGTGTGTGTGTGTGTGTGTGTGTGTGTGTGTGTGTGTGTATGTGTGTGTGTATGTATGTGTGTGTGTGTGTGTGTGTGTGTGTGTGTGTGTGTGTGTGTGTGTGTGTGTGTGTGTGTATATGTGTGTGTATATATGTGTGTGTATATATGTATGTATATGTGTGTATATGTGTGTGTGTGTGTGTGTATATATATGTATATATATATTATGACTACTGGATTTTCTCCCAAAATTATTTCTAGGCCCAGGATACTTTCTGAGCTCACTCCACTTAGTTATTGCTTCCAATCCCAAATTTAACCTTACCCATATTAACAAACCACCCTTCCTCCTCCCCATCCTGTTTTCTTTTGTGGCTGGTAGATTAAATACTTTATAGCCATTCAACATAACCTCATTACTTCCCCACAACTCCTGAAGACAAATAATGTCAAATTCATTAAAATAGCCCACCAACTCGTTATCCCCCAATTTATTTCTAATACCTGCTACATTCCAGGACAGGATCTTCAATGTTGTAGTATTTGGTCCACTCTCAACTATGCTAACTTTTGGCTTTCCTTGTCAATTATCCTCTAAATTCTCTAATATTGCAATGTTATTAATATTTTCCAACATTCTAAGCCATTCAGGTTTGGCTTCTGTGTCCTTGTGATTGCCCTTAACTTCATCATCCAGCAACACATGGATTCCCAATTTATCAAGTTCAGGACTTATATTTACCAGCTTATCATAGACCAGTTCTTTGTCCAGCCATAAAGTTAGCTGATCACTCTTTTCCCATCTTATTGCTTTGGTCATTTCATTTCTAAGATCCTTTATTTTTGTCAGAGGCTCCAAGAAATCTCCTATTTTATATTTTATATTTGCATTATTCTCATTGGGCAAACTGTCCAGACCAAATATAGAGAGCTGGTTTGCCAAGGTCCCCGTCCCCAATTTTTCTTTGATTTAATGTTCTTTTGGAAATAATCCAAAAAGAAATGTCCTAAAATTCCTGTCTCACCCCACTTTATTCCCACCATTTTTTTCCAATTTCTCTTTACTATGTGCTATTGTTTGCAAGACAAAAAACTGGTCCGTCACTAGTAATACTCCTTTTTCATTGTTCACTGGTCTTATACTACTGAAACTAGATGTTAATGTTTCTTTCGTTAACACAGCACAGGATAACATTTTCCTGATATTATCTCTCAAAGAACTCTCATTCTCAACAGGTAATAATTCAACCTCATACAATGGTAATACATAATCTGTCTTTTTCATTTTCTTCATAAACTCTTCAAAGTCTTTATTCATTTCTTTCTTTTCCTTATCTTCCATTCCCATTTCATTACCATTACTAGATTTGTTCTTACTACCCTCATCTCTACTTTCTCTCATTTCTATCCTGGTTGTGTTCACTTTCTTTGTCTTTTCCTTACTTCCTCCTATATCCTTCAAGTTCTTACTTTCTTCCTGTATTTTATCCTCTATCTCAATATTCTCAATTTCCTCTTTTATTCCTTTTTTTTTTGTCATCCTTAGTTTCTTTTATTTTTTACTCTCTTTTTCAGCTTCCTCCTTTTCCATTTTCCTTGTTTCTACGGGTTTGTCATTCTGTTGACCCATCTCTAATTCCTTCTCCTCCTCCTCCTTATTTTCCTCTTTAAACCCTCTTTTTCTTTAGCCCTACTTCCTTCTTTTTTACACTTTACTTTACTCTCTTTTCCCTCTCCTCCTTCTCCTCCCCCCTTTTTCCGTGGATCTTGATGTTTCAGTTTCCAATCTTCACAGATACTAGTATTTCTAAATATTGGTGAGGGAAGCATAATTAATTCTAGAGAGGTATCTTGACTCTCCGTTCTTTGTTCATTCTCTTGTTCCCCTTCTCCATCTTTTCCCTTTCCTTTTTCCCCTATATGTATCTGTAGCTCTTGAATTGCTTTTCTATTTTCTATTAATACTCCTTTTGTAAATTTAAAATCTTGTGAAATTCTAATCAGTTGTTCATAGATCAGAATATTTGCCTGAATTGGGTTCTGTAGTGCCTTCCCCAGTTCTCTCGGGAAGCCACCAAAGTCTTCAAAGCTAAATTCTTCCTGGCTCATAAACAGCGTATTCTCTCCTTCCTTTGGAGTTTGTGTACTTATGTATGATTCATGCAATCTGTTAATCTGTTCATTTTTTTCTAACTTACTCTTGCCTCCTTCCCTTTGTTTACTGTCAATCTCAAGTCCTTGTGTAATGAATAATAACTGATCTCTAACTGCATTCAGTCCTGATTTCAAATCATTCCTACCTCTTATTCCCTCCTCTTTTCTTAATTCTGAGTCCTCCTGCCCCTGTCCTTCAATGCCCTCTAGACATCTGCTCATACCTATTCTCTCTCCACATTCTTTTTTCTTCTTGTTAACTCATACTAAAACTTCTCTCCAACCCTCACTCCCTATAAACTTTCTACTCCAATTATTCTCCTCTCTTATCACTACTCTTCCCTCTCCTCGGTGTTGAAACCCATCTCTTCTCTCTATTCACATACATCACTTTCCCATCCTCTTCTAATTTATACTCTGTCATATAAGTTGTAATTCTAGATTGGCACAAACTGTTTATTTGTCTGTCCCTTTGTTCATGATTTTTCCTTTTCCAGTTCACTTTCTCCTCTCCATTTACTATACCTTTTTTCTTTCTAGGCTGACTTATCCGGGGCCTTGTTTTCTGTTTTGTTTTAAATTTGTTTTGAACCCCCTGTTTTCCCTTTGGGACCACTCCACTTCTTGTTTTAACTGGCATTGTGTCTTTGTTTCACTTTATCCTTCTACCCACTCTTGTTATAATCATTAAATTCCCTAGTACTCTGAAATGGGTAATAGAACTTCTAATAGGCCCCTATAGTCCCAATAATCAGTAATATACAAGAATTGCTAGCAGGGAAAATCAAATTCTGAAGCTCCTAACTCAGGATTGATCAACAGAAATAATCCCTAACACCCTTTAAGTACATAACATTCCAGTTATTGTTTACAAAATAAAGTGCTAAATACTGCCGCGCAAAAACTTCATAAACAGCTATTTCCTTCTTAGACCACTAGAGAGATTTAAAAAATGTGATTCATTTGTCCTTGAAAATTATTCTGCCTCAGTCCTTGTTGCCTTTTGCTTTTACTTTTACTTTCCGGATTGACCTTTCCTGCACCACTGGAATCCTTGGTGCCCTTTAATGCCAAGATTAGCACCATCTTTACACCACTTTACACCACTTTAAAGGTTCCTTGCAGGCCTGCAAGTGTTATTGATTGTCCAGAACTCTGGATCAAAATAGCTATTCCTCGTCATACACCAGACAGACACCCTCATTTGCAAGCAGTGTTTAAAGATGGGAAAATCTTCTGTACTTTAAAAAAACTTGTAGAGTCTCTCCACCAAGGTCTGGTTAATAGCCTCAGAGACACCACACTCTTTGCTTTTTCCCAGAATATAGTAGGTAAATGCAGTTGTACATAAGCAAGTCCCCCAGGAAGATTCCTTCTTCTCCACTGTTGTGAAATAAAAATAGGCCTTGCACTGACTCCTGCTACAGTGGCTCCTCCACAGCAGCTTAGCAACTGGTCTGCATCATCCATTTTCCCCCAGTGCTCCAGGCGTCTACTGGATACTCTGAAAATAGAAACAATTATTCATCAGGAAGTTGGTGAATCTCGGGGTTGGAGAAAAGATGGCCAGATGGGTGGAAAACTGGCTGAGGGACAGAACCCAGATGGTGGTTGTGGGGGGAGAGTTATCTAGCATTAGAGAGGTAACCAGTGGGGTCCCTCAGGGCTCAGTGCTGGGGCTGGTGTTGTTCAATGTCTTTATCAATGACATTGGAGATGGCATTAAGGGCAAAATGTGCATATCTGCAGATGACACCAAGCTCTGTGGGAGAGTGGACACAGCTGAAGGGATACAGGACCTACAGGAAGATCTGGAAATTTGGCGAGGTGGTCCAGGATCTGGCAGCTTGGCTTCAATGCCAAGAAATGCAAACTTATGCATATTGGAGCCAAGAATCCCAGGACTGAGTACTACCTGGGTGAAGTCTGAGTACCTGCATCAGAGGAGGAGGAGAATGACCTGGAAGTAATGATCACTAGTGACCTGAAGCACTCCAAGCAGTGAAAGAAAGCAGCAACAAAGGCAAACAAGATGCTGGGATGCATATCTAGTGGATCAGTAGTAGGAGAGAGGAGGTTATATTGCCCTTTTACAGGTCACTGGTAAGGCTGCATCTAGATTATGGAGTTCAGTACTGGTGCCCACACCTCAAAAAGGACATTATCCTGCTGGAGAAAGTCCAGAGAAGGGCTACAAGATGATAGCTGGTCAGCAGGGTAAGGCATATGGGGAGAGATCGAAGGCACTGAACATGTACTTCCTGGAAGACAGGAGAGGGAGAAAGGGGACATGATTGGGACCTTCAAGTACTTGAAAGGGATAAATAATGTTGATAAAGAGTCTCTTTAAGCTGAGTGACAACCATAACATGAGGGGGAACAGTCTTAAGTTGGAGGGTGGGAGGTTTAGGAGGGAGGAGGTCGGGAAGCACTTCTTCACAGAGAGGGTGGTGGACACTTGGAATGTGATGACAGAAGAGGTCATCTTGTTGAAGACAGTGAGCAGCTTTAAAAGAGGCAGGGATAGGCATAGGGGAAGGTAAGGATCATGGGTGGGGAGGATGGGAGGAGTGGGAGGAGGGCAGGGACATTAGCTCAAGCTTTGGACCCTGCAATACGAGCAGACTTGATAGACCAAATGCCCTCCTTCTGCTATCTTCTTTATATGTTTGTATGTTTAAGGGCTTGTTGGTCCCAAAGGTTGGAACCTCAGTCCAGATTAGTGCCAGTCACAAAATCCTTTGTGCAGGTGACAACCTCAGAAAGGGCATTCCCTTTGTCCAACAATTCCCAATCAAGGTCCTTACAACAGATTCTCTCCTTCTAGGATGGGATGCCTACCTAAAGGATTTCATAGTAAATGGTATCTGGAGTCTTAGGAGCACATAACCCTCATGGAGCTCAGACAGTACTGATGGCAATGCAGTCATTCCCCTCCAAGTTACAGGGTCAATCTGTCCAGATTCAAACAGACAATACCACAACAAGGTACTCCCTGGACACAAGGATTACTGCAGTAGCCCTGCCAAGCAAGGACAATGTGCTGGCAGACTCTCTAAGAGAATCAGACAGGGAAATCACCAGTGGATCTTAAACCAGGAAGTGCTGTCATCAGTCTTCAAAAGATGGGGAACCCCAGAAATAGATTAGTTTGCCTCTTGGGAGAACAACTAGCTTACAAAGTTTTGTTGCAGGTCACCGACCAGGGGCACAGACCCAGAGGATACCTTCACCCTAGATTGGACAGGAAGGTTCTTTTATGCCTTTCCACCATTTCCACTTACACACTGAGTCCTCATAAAGCTCAGGAAAGAACCAGCAACAATGATTTTTATAGTTTTAGACTGGGCTAGACTGGCATGGCACTCAATGCTGCAGACCCTGTACAGCAAGATTCCAATCAATCTATCACTCAAATACAGTCTGTTGACCCTATCCCAGGGCAGGATAACATTTCTAGACCTTAGAACATTGTATCTGAGGGCATGGTTCTTGAAGAGCAAGAATTTTCCTGTTTTAATCTGTTAGAGGAAGTGCTGAGGATTTTGAAGGTTTCCAGGAAAATATGCAAGAGATTTTCATACTGATGTGCCTCCAAAAATGTAATATCAATGCAGACACGGCTGTCTACAGTTTTGAACCACCTGGTACACTTGCAATCCTTGGGACTGAGACCTTCAACCCTGAAAGTACACCTGGCAACTGTCAGCCTACACATCAGTGGGCAAAGACAGGTCCTTGGCCTCACAACCCATTTTAAAAGGTTTTTAAGGCCACAACCATCTGCAACCCTATATTAAGGAACCAGTCCTCCATGGGACCTAAAACTCTGTCTTGCCCAGCTGATGAAGGTTCCTTTTGAGCCTATGCTATGAATGACTTCAAGCATGTCACGTGAAAACAGTTTTCTTTAATAGCGATGACATCTGCCAGGAGGGTAAGTGAACTGCAGGCCCTTTGTACAGATCCAAACTACATAATATTCCACATGGACAAGATAATCCTCTGGACCAATACAAAGTTCCTACCCAAGATGGTGCCAGAAGTCCACAAACCAGTCAGTTATAGCCGGCCTGTCAGTGCAGTGGTAGCACGACCGCTCCTGACAGCGGTGATCCGAGTTCAGTAACAAGTCTGGGTCGTTGGAAGCCAGCTGAGGGGAAGACTGAGCATCCCAGAGGATGCTGTCCTCCTCCAGGGAGGGAGTGAGGGTTCCATCCTCCACTGCTTTACTGCTACCTGGGTGACCACACATGGTAGTGTGCCTGGAGGACCGGGGGGAGGGGGGGCATTGCTAACATCAGCATGCAGACATGTGCACAGCATGAGCAAGCATGCCTTGACATCTTAGCATGCGACATCTCCAGGGGATGGGAGGAAACAGAAGTAAAAAGCAACCACAGCACCCCAACAGTGATGGACTGCAGTATATCTGGATCCCTGCCTCCCTAGTGCAGCACTGCCTAACACAAACACAGATGTTTGGAGGTACATCCCACTACCCCCACCCTAGAGGGGGGGTACAACCAAGGCTCCATGGAAGTAGTTGGCTATGGCTGGGGTACTGGGGTGTGCTTGGAGGTCCTGAGGGGAAGGGGGTTGCTGGAGAGACAGGATCATAAATAGAAACTTAAAAAAACAGTCAGTTACCCATCTTGTCCTTTATCCTGAACATTCCAGTACAGGTGAGTAAAAATTGCATTGACTGGATGTATAAACACCACTAGGTCACTACATGGACCAATCAATCAAATCAATCCATTTTATTTGTATACTGGAAGGTATGTGGCTGGTTAGCTCAGTTGGTTAGAGCCTGGTGCTAATAACGCCAAGGTTGTGGGTTCAATCTCTGTATGGGCCATGGTTAGTATTTGGCTGTCAGTATAGCCTAAAAGTTAGACTAACAAGCTGTGAATGAGCTTGGTTCAGCAGACCTGATTTGATTCCCCCAACCTCCAGTTGCATACTGTGTGACTCTGAGCAAGTCACTTAACCAGCCTAAAACTCCCAGGTCACCCCTGAAAACAGGCAGTTGTGCCTAGTGGGCCTTACCTGGTTAAGAAAGAATGTGAGCAAAATGCCCATTTTCACAAATGTCCACTGGTAGATACATCAGACAATGTAAGTAAGAACAAAAAACTTGTGGTTAAATAATATTTACAAGGGGTGACAGTGTACAAAATGGGAGAAGAAAAGTTTTCAACTGAGAAGCAAATATACAAGCAAAAAAACAAATAAGGCATATATCAGCGCATAAGTTACAAAATAGTGCTGTATTTACAGTTCAGTGTCAGTGCCGAGTCAGCACAAAAAGAGGCAGATATACAAGCTCTCAGCTAATGAAGCATATATAAAAGGTTTGAGGTACTGTAAGGAGAGTGCAGTGCAGAGTTCCAGGTGAGACAAGTATGAGGACAGGGTTCAGCAGAATCAGGGGTGTGAAGCAACAGCCAATTAGCAGAGACTTGGATAGAGCCCGAGGGGGGGCTAGCATGGGAAGGGGGTACCTGACAGAGAATATCAGGTTCCTGAGTATGCATCTTTTTGTTACCTATAGATAGACTGGCAAAGGTAAGCCAGTGGCTAGGAATTCTATCTCTTATTGGATAGTTTCTTGTACACAGTTCTGTTATGAAGAATCTGGCAAGACACCCCCAGTGGCCTACGAGCACATTCTATAAGGGGAACCTTTGCTTCTGCAGCAGCTATAAGGGGCACCCCCCTCCAATAAATTTGTAAAGCAACGACCTGGAAAACAGTGCACACTTTTACAACGCACTACTGTCTGGACATACAGTCCAGGAGGGCTGCCAGTTTTGGAACTGTTGTCTTGCAGAACCTTTCCCAGCTACTGCTAGTTAGTCTGCCATCTGTAAGGCATCTCTTTGCTGGATTCCTGTTGTCTGAAGAAAAAACTACTCACTGTAGTAATGTTGTTTCTTTTCAGGGATGCATCAATGAGTCTTACAAATCTTGACCCTGTCTCTCATTCTAGTACCTGAAAATAGGTAGACAAAAATCAGATCTTATCGTATGGTTGCTTGAGCATTACTTATTGCATTTTTTTCAACAGTTTTAAAATTGTGATAATTTCAATTCTAAATGTTTCATCAGCTTCATTTTATTTGGGTTTTTCAAAATTTTAGAAAAATGTTATAAATATTTGGTAACCATTTAGATCATGTTAGTGATCACTGCTTCCCTGACTGATCAAACAAATGTAACTTTAGAACAGTAAAGGGAAGTGTGACCACAGTGCATAGTTTGAACTTGCATTGTACATTCAGTCATTTGCATAAGTTCTATCTCCGGTGCAGCACACTCCTGTGGACTGATACCATTTATAAGGCTCATTGATGGTCCCTGAGAAGTAACAACATTACTACAGTGAGTCATTTTTTCTTTGCGGTCAATTGGCTGGTTTCTGTGTGAACCCCTCTAGCCCTGGATATTGGTGTCAGCATGCCCAGGTCCTAACCTCTGGTGGTAAGGAGGACTGGCGAGCCATTGCTATTGCTTTGCTGCTGTTCTGTGGTTGACTAGCAGGGGATGTTGGGTTGTATTGTGGTCCACCCTCCCCGTGATACAAGTGCATCTCCTCCACGATATGGCTGCTCCCTTTCTAGTCCTAGGGCATGTCACCCAGTTCCCTGCCACTGTGGCCTAAAAATAAATTAAATTTTTTGAGGGACTTATCACAATCAGTATTTAGCAATAAGGCACAACAGGGTTTGCATTGTAATTAACAGCATGTCTTGGAAAGTGAGGCACGAGGTGAAGCCAAGTGTTGTATAATACCTAAGAAATGCCACCATCCCATTTATGTACAACCTGCAATGTCTTACTGTGATTATACAATGCGGCCCCGGATTTTTAAATATTTCTAATTTGTGCTGTTGTGTTGGAATAGTGCATAGTCTCATGACTGCATTGGATCAGCCACACTTTTTTTATGTTATTTTATTCTTTGGAAATCAGGTGAAGCTCACTAGGCCCAATGGCTGTTTTGGGGGCAACCCAGGAGCACTGGGGAGGTTATGTGACTTGCTCAGTCACACAGTATGCAAATGGGCATTGCGGGAATCAAACTCAGGTCTGCTGGATGTGCCAAGCTCATTCGCAACTCATTACTCTAACCTCTATGCCATACTGCCAGCTATCATGTTGATCTACCCATTACTGTATATAATGTATGATTAGTAGTAGTACTGTATCTGAAGCCTAGACATTCAGTAACATATACATGCATGCTCACTAACTAACTAAAACAGCATGTAATAGTGTAAAGTGTTTTGTTTTGTGCTGCAGATGCATGTCCATGAGAGAGCAAAGAGACAGGCTGGAAATCACCTGACCATCACCACTATCCTGGTAAGATACCATAAAGCATCTACGGCTCAAATGAATTGGTTTAACCCCTTCAGTGCTGGCTTATAGTACACACCATCACACAAGATCACTGTAATAAGATAAAAAGTATTTTTGAATATATCATCTTTCATATAAATGATATCTGAAAGCAATGGAGAAAAGCTATAATTCAGTGATGCCGAACCATGGACTGATATAACTGTCCTGAATCCCAATACATTTGAATTCTGCCAACAGCCCAAAAGAAGGATGGAGATGAAGTCGGATGAAGAGAGGTTAAAGGTAGCATATGCTTGGCTCCCACAACAAAATAGCTGAGAAAGTGTAAGGTCTGCTGTGAGAGTGAAGATGAAGATAAAGGGATGGAAGGGCTGGGGTGGCATCTGAAGGAGGACCAGACAATGTTATTTAGGGATTTGGAGCTGGAGTTGGAGAACAGGAGGTTGAGAGCAAGCTGGGCCAAATGGGATTAACAAAGAATTATACAAAACGGGACCCATTTGTAGATTTGTTCATGGTGCTGGCTGTTAACAGCTGGGTATTTTACATATATTACTAGAACACATGGTTCACTTGGACCACACAGCTATACTCCAGATCTAACCATTCAAACCACAGATATAATTCGCTGGATCCTCTTGTACTCCATATCTTAATTTCTCAGTGCTGCTGTCCACCCAGCTACAGAAATGGGTAGAAGGGCCCCAATGGAAAAAAGATGTTGCACCTCAGCTGGGCTACCTGTGTAAATAAATCATAAAAATAAAAAACAGCTTTCATTATCCTGTAGTTTTTTTTGTGCTATACTGTCAAAAGTAATGAAAAAAGAGGGCCAGTTTGGATTTGGGGGTATCAGAGAGCAGGAGGGCAAGGGTAAGCATGTCAGTCAGCCTAAGCAATGAAACAAAAAAGGGAACCATTGTCATTTTCTTGGTAAAATGTTACATAGAAACATAGAAACATAGAATTTGACGGCAGATAAGGACCGCTTGGCCCACCCAGTCTGCCCATTTCCCTACCTACTGGATAAGCTGCAGATCCTAGTTAACCAGCAGCCTACTTCTTCCTACCCCCACCCCCCAAAATTGCCTTATGACTATCCCATGCATGCTTGAATTCCACCACTGATTTTGACTCCACAACCTCCTCCGAAGGCTATTCCATGCATCCACAACCCTCTGTGAAAAAATACTTCCTTAAATTACCTCTGAGCCGCCTCTATCTTCAAATTGTGCCCTCTTGTTCTTGCACACCTCTTTTTGAAAGATGCTACCCTTGGACTTTGTTGATTCCTTGAGGTACTTGAAAGTTTCTATCATGTCCCCCTCCCTCCTTTCCTCGAGGCTATACATATTAAGCTCCTTAGGTTTCTCTTCATATGTCCTCAGGTGCAGACCCTGCACCATTTTAGTTGCCCTCCTCTGGACAGCTTCCATCCTGTCTATGTCTTTTGGAGATTGGGTCTCCAGAACTGCACACAGTACTCCAGATGGGGTCTCACCAGCTGTCTGTACAGAGGGATAATAACTTCCTGTTTTCTACTGGTGATGCCTCTCCCTATGCATCCCAGTATCCCCCAGCCCTCCTTGCTGCCCTCTCACATTGCTTGCCCACCTTTAGGTCATCTGATATGACTACCCCCGGGTCCCTTTCCATTTTTGTTGTTGTTAGTATCTCACCCCCCATTGTGTACTCTTCCCCTGGGTTTTTGTTTCCCAGGTGCATTACCTTGCACTTCTTAGCATTGAATCTAAGCTGCCATACATTTGACCATTCCTCTAACCTTGCCAAGTCCCTTCTCATCCTTTCCACCCCACCCTGTGCATCAACTCTGTTGCAGATCTTAGTGTCATCTGCAAAGAGACATACTTTTCCTTCCAGTCCTTCTGCAATGTCGCTTATAAAGACATTGAAGAGGACCTGTCCTAATACTGAACCCCTGCGGCCCCGCTAGTAACCCTCCTTTCTTCTGAGTGGACTCCATTTACTATTACCTCTGTGTCCTATTCTCCAGCCAATTCTTTACCCAGGCTGTCATCTTGGGACCCACTCCAGGCTGGCTAACTTACATATTAATCTTTGTGTGGGACTGTGTCAAATGCCTTGCTAAAGTCTAGGTAGGCCATGTCCACAGCCCCTCCCTGATCTACTACTTTGGTCACCCAGTCAAAGAAATCTATCAGATTCGTCTGGCATGACCTTCCCGCTGTGAATCCATACTGCCTAGGGTCCTGTGCCCTCTGGCCTCTAGATACGCGACAATTCTTTCCTTTAGAAGTGATTCCATCATTTTCCCTATCACTGAGGTTAAACTAACAGGTCTATAGTTTCCTGCTTCTGCCTTGCTCCACTTTGTGAAGGGGAATCACATCTGCCCTCCTCCAGTCCTCGGGTACCACCCCATCCTCCCATGATTTGTTAAAGAGGGTAGTCAGTGGTGTCACTAGTTCTACCCTTAGTTCTTTTAGAATTTTGGGATGAATCCCATCAGGCCCCATTGCTTTGTCCACCTTCAGTTTTAAGAGTTCTTTCAGAACCCTTTTCTTCTGTAAATGGCTGGTATCAACTTCTGTATCCAGAGTGTTACTACTGTTTGTTTTATGTACCTCCCTCTTCCTTTGTAAATACTGAGCAAAAATATTTGTTTAGTATCTCTGCCTTTTCACATTCTCCCTCTGCCCACCCTCCTCCCTTTATTAAGCCTCACTATCCTCCCTTGGTCTTCCTTTTTCTCTGATGTACCTATAAAAGGTTTTATTCCCTTCTTAACTGAGTTGGCTATCTTTTCCTCAGTTTGGGCTCTTTGCTGTTCTGACTGCCTTCCCAGCCTCCTTTTGCTTTAACTGATACAGTTCTCTGTCCTGCTCCTGCTGCGATTCCTTGTACTTCCTGAATGCTTTCTTTTCTCTTGAACCTTCACTGCCACTTCCTTGAGAACCATAGTGGTTTCTTACATCGCTTTGTTTTGTTTATTTGCTTCACACAAAGGCTCGATACTCTGTGATGGCAGTTTTATTATTCCCCATTGTTCTTCCACCTCCTTCCTGCCCATTTGCTAGTGCATTCCTTAGGCACTCACCCATTTGGCAAAGTCAGCCTCCTAAAGTCCAGTGCTTTTGTCTTTGTATGGCTTGACCCTATTGCTGTGTTTATTGTGAACCATACTGTTCGATGGTCGCTAGTTCCCAGATGGCTACCCACTTTACATCTGTGATCCTCTCTCCATCTCCATTTGAGAGTATCAAGTCTAATATTGCTCCTCTCGAGTGGGCTCCAGTACTAGTTGTCTAAGGCATGCCCCCTGTAGGGCATCTAGAATAACTGCACTCTTTGAAGTGGCAGCTGCAACTGCGCTCCAGTTAACATCTGGCATATTCAGATCACCCATCAGCAATATCTCCCCTTTTTCTGCCATTCTAAGTATACTTTCTATCATTTCCTTGTCCACTTCCTCCCCCTGAGAAGGGGGTCTGTATACAACCCCTGTGCGGATGTGCAGACACCTGCAAAAACATTTCTACAGCCTCAACATTCATTCTGTCTGGACCCACCTGTGTGGCTCATAGACATTTAAAAAATGGACAAGTGAAATACTGTGTTCTGATCGGCTGCTGCCATTCCTTGGGCATATGTTTATGTGCCAATACCACCCTGTAAAGAAAAAAGGTCCAACATGTTATCTGTAATTTGGACAAATCACATACAGAAGTCATGGGCCACTTCACTCATTCCTTACTTTCATCACAAACCATCACAAACATGGCTGCCACCTTTACTGTTACAGTACGTATACGCTTTCAACTAGGCTCTAAAAATAAAAATCAGGCACTATTCAGAGTTTTCATTTCTGGTGTTTCTTTGATGATAATGGAAAAAAATCACTCTCATATCCTAACCAGCTTGGCAGAAAAATCTCTGCTGCTAACCGTGCCTCAGATAAATTTGAGGCTCTGGTTCAATATGAGGCCCATGTGCTGTATGATCATATGCCAGTGGAATACTGCAGAATTTTGAATTCATGCATTCCATATTAACATTCCATGTTTGTGTGTGGGGGGTATTCCACTGGAGGAGTACTGCAGAATATTGAATTTTAAATTCCACTGTAAACAATCAAACCTTGTATTTAATGTGCACATGGTTTGGTAGCTGACAGATAAGAACCATCTGTGGAGGCACTATTTGGCATTTTCTAAGCAACATTTTATTCTTTTGTGTCTTATTTACCTTTCACATATTTGTTTTACTTTTTAATTTGTCCAACCCATTTTCTAAATGCAATACAGCCCTTCAGGGTATAGGGTATTGTGGTGGATACTGTACTTCCAGGGCTGTAAGACCTTCACCTGCAGCATCAGGCCTCATCACGCCCCCAGACGGCAGGTATCCGCCAGTACTGCATCTCTTTTGGGTCTTACTGCTAACTTGAAGTGCAGCAAAAGCTCTAAGTCATTTACCCAGACAATACCTGACTACTGATTACAGTGAACATTGTACAAAACTGTACATGTACACAATATTTCATATTTCCAAGTTTAGACATAAAGGTTACTGTTTCAAAGTGGTTTGTGGCCATTCTTTTCAAAATTATTTATTATTGAAAACTTCAGAGAATTACCAGTTGGTGTGACACCAATGCAATATTTATTTTTATTTATTTTTCCATAAAATATTTTAGCCACGGGAAGCATGTAGGAACTGGCATGGCATTAATTTTCTTTTTGCTGTCCTAGGCCTGAGGGCAGACAGACATTTGAACCTACCAGAGAACAGAAGGCAGTCAGTTAAGTGGGTCTGTTTATATATTAGCAGATGACCATCCAAGGATGTAGGCAGGCATACTCACTGTACACATTTGTGTAGAGGTTTTTTTTTTAAGTATCTGTCCCAAACCATATGCCTTTGTTACCATTGTCAATTTTATCTGGAGTATTTGTGTTAATGAAGTCCACTGAGCAGTGTCTGTATCTGTTTAAACAACTACTGTTTAGGACATAGATATGTGTACAACCTGTTTAGAGATTAGATT
Source organism: Neoceratodus forsteri (assembly GCA_016271365.2). NCBI lineage: Eukaryota > Metazoa > Chordata > Ceratodontiformes > Ceratodontidae > Neoceratodus > Neoceratodus forsteri. Next base: position 259,777,084 of record CM057452.1, on the reverse strand, counting down.
TATGACATCAATCTGTTTTGTTTTGCATTTGGGAGGGGCAACAGTTGGAGAGTGTGTACAATTTTCTTTATTAAAATAGGGGCAGCAGATGGACAAAGTGTGTACAAAAAGGATATTTCTGGCTACAGCACTGTGACCATGGCAGGCCGAATGCTCCCTGCACAACAGTGGACAACATGAAACACAGTAGAGGTGTGAACCCATCGTAACCAACTCAGACCAGTTCTGTCTTGGAGGTAGGCTCACAGAAGCAAAGGAACATCTAAGGTGTGATGTAAGAGAGATAGGGTAGATGATGCATGAAAAGGAGCCAGCGTGGCACAGATATTTTGGGTACTGCATTTTCCTTATGAAAGTCAGTCATAACTTGGGAACTGATACCACAACATCGCTGTCAGTCTGTTAGACTCAAAAGATCCCAGTTGACAAAGACCAAAGGCCATTCAAAAGTCACAGCACCTGTCCATAAACAGGAACAACACACAGGAGAAGTCACACGATGCCTTCCAGCTAGTGGCTGCACTCCCGATCCGCCCCGCACCTCCCGCCTATTACCGGCAGCTTTTTATTCCTTTTTTGCTGGTTTTGCATCGCAAACTAGTAGTACAAATCTCTGTGTGTCATCCGGTCATTGATTTGTCCTAGTCATCGCTGTGGTCACTCTGGGATGGATGTCGAGATGAGGCAGGCCATACCTATGCACACACTGCCTGTAACCTCGGAGAAAAGCAGTAAAAGGGGGCTCCTCTGCCCGCACTGCTACTATATCCTCATAGCCCTTACAACTCACAGAGGAGTGCTTCTTGGCTGAGCTGCAACCTTTCAAGGATTTGGTGCATACATTTACTGAGGAGCTGAAAACACTTAGGGGAGACCTGAATCTGACAACTAGGAGAGTGGGTGATGCAGAAGCCCACATTACCTTGGTGGAAGGTTGGAGGGACAGAATGGATATGCAGATTACATCACTTAAGCAAAAGCTAGCTAAGATGGAGGGGAAACTGGAGGACCTAGAAGGAAGCCGTCGGTGAAATTATTTGCTTATTTTTGGGCTACCAGAGGATGATGAGACCTCCTCTCCAGTGCTGTTCACTCAGAAGCTACTAGAAAAATGTCAGTGCCTTCTCCAACCATACCTGCTACATCGTGGAGCTGGTCCATGACTCCCTACGTGCTAAGCCACAATAAGGGGCACCTCCACAGCCACTCATAACAAAGTTGCTGAACTTTTTGGACAAGCAGTACATTCTCCAAAAATGCAGGGATCAGAAGGAAATATCCTGGGAGGGGCAGCATCTTCATATTTCACAAGATTTGCCAGCCACAGTTCGGCAGAAGAGGGCCACATTTCATCCTGTGGTCACCAAGCTACTGGCGGCTTCTATCAAATTTAGGATGCTATACCCTGCTAAACTGCAAGTACAGTGTTCTATAAAGATGCTTGGCATTCCTTTGAGAATGTAGAACAGGCAATGGGGAATTGCAACATCTGTCCCTGAACGTTTAGTGCCCCTTGACTTGTATTCTGCGGACTTGAATTGTGGGCAAGCTTGCTGCCTGAAATCTGCTCTGATTAATGTTTCTACACACTGGTGCATTGTAAAGGAATTAATTAGTTTTGTATGGTCTGAGAAATGGACGGTTATGTTTTTTTTTTGTTTTTTTTCTCCCTTCATTTTCTTATATTACTGTCTGGTTCAACAGTCCCTATGTTTGTCAGCTTGAAGTATTAATCTGCTGATTAGGGCAGTCCTTTGTAACAGTGGGACCTCCTGAGTTTATGATGCTCGCCCCGCAGCTGTAGGGGGAGGTAGTTATAATTACAGGTGAGCCTTTGGCCTGGTATGTGAATTTATACTAGCTGACTTAAAATTCTTATTTTAAATGGGGGCCAAAATATAACTCTTTAAACATTAAGGTTCATCCACAAGATTTTGGGTGCTATTCTTTCCGGTCACCCTAATGTTTTGTTATTCCTTTTTAACTGCTTTACTGTTTGCATTTTGGGAACTGTGGGTGGGGGTGGTACAGAAGGAGTTATGCTGGTATGCTAGTGAGGCTGACACATGCTAGAAAGTGGGGGGTGCTTCTCTCGGAAGGGTCAGTGGTTCCACGATTGATGTTACCTGAGATTTTTCAGTGGAGAGATTTGTGTTGGAACTTGTTAGTCTTACGGGGGTTGCTTTGGAGGGTAAGTGGGGGAGGACTGGGGGTGGGAGCAGGGGGCGGGGAGAAGCTTTGGAGCAACTGGGATACATGTGGGTGGTATACAAGTAATAAGGGTTTTGTGAAACAGTAGTATGGCTAACCCCTTAAAGGTTGCCTCTAGAATGTTAAAGGGCAAGGTCTCCCTCAAGAGGCTTCAAATCCTCAAGCACTTGCAGCAGCTGCAGTGTCAGTTCAACTTCCTCCAAGAGATCCATTTATTAGCATCGAGACTGATCTTCTCCGAAGACAGTTTATAGGGCAAGTATATGGGCTGGGTGCACCTCAGCAAGCTGGGGAGTGGCTATCTTGATATCCTGTCAGGTCCCTTCCAACACAGCCAAACATTCACTGACACTAATAGAAGATAACGTTTTCATTACAGGTCTATTGGACTGTACTGAACTTATTCTGGTTGTGTTTATGGCCCAAATCAATCAGACACCTCTTTTTATGGATCTTGCAGATCGAATTTCAAGGTTCCCTCCCCTCCCCTTAATTATAGGGGGAGATTGGAATGTCACTCTTACATCTGACCTCAATAGGTCAGAAGCTCGGAGTGGACCTAACCCCTGAACAGCATTCCATGCATGACATGGTCCAGACCTTAGGGTTATGCAATCCTTGGTGGCTCCTGCATCCACAGGAACATAGATACATAGATACATAGACAGTGTCGGCAGATAAGGGCCTATGGCCCACCTAGTCTGCCCATTTGAGTTTGTAACTTCAGTTTATGTTTTCCTAGAACTCTGTTGCCCCTTACCCCGGACTTCCAGAATTCCTTTATGTCTATCCCATGCATTCTTAAATCCTGTGATTGTTTCAGCCCCCACCACTTCCTCAGGCAGGGTGTTCCACTTGTCCACCACCCGCTCTGTGAAGAAATTCTTCATCACATTTCCTCTGAATCATCCTCCTCCAACTTCATCCCATGCCCTCTAGTCCTGGAACATCTTTTTCACTTAAAAATACTGTATTCTTGCACCCTGTTCCTGCCTGTAAGATACTTGTATATCTCTCATGTCCCCTCTCTCCCTCCTGTCCTCCAAGGAGCACATATTCAATTTCTTCAACCTGTCCTCATAGGACTTGTGATGCAATCCATTTACCATCTTTGTTGCCCTCCTCTGAACCTTCTGTACCCTGTCTATGTCCTTATGTAGGTAAGGTCTCCAGAACTGTACTCAGTACTCCAAGTGGGGCCTCACTATTGTCTTTTTAGTTGGGGGTTTTAATAGTACGACAGCTTCAGACCCATGTTTTTACTTTATTTGTTTGTATGTGATTTTTATTTTATCTTGCAGTGAGAGTGCTAAGATTGTTTTTTCCCCTCACTTTTGCTGTGAGAGAGCTGAAGGGGGGGGAATTTTTGTGTCGGGGTAGTGAGAGTTCCCCTTTATATTTATATTTATTTTATAATTATTTACTTTATTTTGTTTGTTTTGTTTATTACTTTTATTTTTATTTATTTTTATGTGTTTTTTGTATGGGTTTTGAGGATTAGTTTTTGTTTAATTTGACATATTTTGTTTTAGTTTTAGCAGTAGTATGTGTTGGCCTGTAGGTTCCATGGGTGTGCACTACTCATCCTCCTCTCTTCGCGCCCTCTGCCCTTTTTATACCCTGCCTTTGCAATTTGAGACCTACCAGGGCTGTAGAGCACTGGGGATTGTTCATAGGAGAGTGGGAAGGGCGGGAGTGGGCGAATAGGTGAGGATGAATGAGCGTGGCCACTGTATTGGGGTTAAGTCCAGAAGGTGCCCTGGGGTGAAATGGAATCCAGACAGGGGTTTCCCATGTCTGGTGCCCATACCCAAGGGAACTGCCAAATTTGGTGGGCAGATAGGTCGAACAACCTCCGAGGTTTGTCCAACTCGGGCGGTGTTATGCAATGCCAAGTCTGTTAGGAATAAGACAACTATTATGGATCTTGTTGTCTCAGCTGACTCTGGCTTTGCATCACCGAGACCTGGCTGATGAAAATTGGCCTCATATTAGAGGCCATATCCGCCGGTTTTCGGTGATACACACCACCCAAGATTGGAGCGCAGAGGGGGTTGCAGTCTGTTTCAAGACTAAATTGGGCCTCACGAATGTGGTAGTAGGTGAGGCTGAATCTTTTGAGTGCACAGTTGTAGCAGGTGTAGGCATTAGAATCGTTCTCATCTACCGTCCACCCGGAGATGGGAAATGTTTCTTACAGGAAGTAGCAGACTTTCTCGTCAATATGTTGTTTGAGTCTCCCAGATTGATGGTTCTGGGTGACTTTAACGCCTGGATCGACGAACTCTCACAATTTGGTAACCACTTCCTCCAACTTATGCCTTACACAGGTAGTTTCCACTGCTACACATAGATCTGGGCACTCTCTGGATTTAGTCTTCCTCTTAGGGATTGATTCATCTGACCTGGGGTGGGTGCAGATTTTGTATTCCTCCGCATCTGTGAAAGTATATTGTAGTGGGGTTTTCTCTACCTCTATGCCCCACAGGATCCGGCCGCATGGCAGGCTGCCGCTGTCGCCCTCTTATTTATTTTGTATTTGGAACCTGCTATCGGAGACTTCACGGATTCCCTGGAGTGACTGGTATCCCAGTTGGCCCTAATGTTTTTCTGATGTCTGTGTATCGATGACATCTGCTCCATCCTTCCCATGTTGATACTTCCTTCCAGCTGCATTAACAATCATCAAAGAATTTGGTACTTTCTCTCATTATAAGCGTAATGTTAGTAAAACAGAAGTCCTGCCCCTTACGGTATCAGTTAGCAGGCTGGATGTGTTATCTCAGGGCCTAACATGATCTCCCCATTCGCTTAAATATCTGGGATTGTTTCAGGCCAGGGATTCTTCCCTCATACGCCAGCTTAATCTAGAGGACTTGGTGCACCAGGTCCAGCAGGACTTACTTCACTGGCAGGCTCTACCTCTTTACTTATGGGGTTATATCTCAGTCATTAAAATAAACATACTCCCAAGGCTATTTTATCCCCTACATATGCTTAATTTTTGGATACCGCTGAAGTGGTTTCAGAATTTGCACCGTATTATTACAAAATTTATTTGGCAAGATAAAGCTCCATGAAAAGCATACAAAAAACTGGCTGCTTCAAAATACCTGGGTGACCTTAAACTTCCCTACTTCCTGATCTATTATATATCCAGCCACTTCAGTAAACTACTTCAGTGGTTCCTCCCATCTTCCGTGGGCCCTCCAGGTACAGGCCTCCCTGGTTGGATTTGGAGATCCACCTCTTGCAGCAACATGGGATGGAGCTGTCCTCCTGTGATGTATTCCTTGGTCTAGCCTTCCGCTGAAGGTCAAGGAGTCAGTTATGGGGTCTCGCTTAAAGTGTATTCCAATATTGGGCACTGGTAAAATCTACCATTTCCAGGACATTCTCAGCCCATTTTTATAACCTGAATCTTAAAATAGGTGGGCGGCCCATTAAGGGGACTGGCTCTCATTCAGAGCCCCTGGTGGTTAAAGACCTGCTAGATAATGATTGTTAAAGTCCTCGGACACAATTATCAGGTACTCGGGTCTAGGTCAGCAGTATATATTTAAGGTGTTTCAATTAAGTCATGCCTTAATTCAATGGTTTGGTCAGGGTCTTGGACGCTGATTTCTCTGCCTTTTTTCTGTAATTTTTTACCAAGTCTCCCAGAAACATGCTGTGTCCTCTCTGTAGAGTGTGCTATTTTCTCAGTATGCTCCTGACGTCAATGGTTCTTCCTCATACTGGGATCAGTTATTCTCCCTTTCCCTGCAACGCTGGTTGGGTATTTGGAAAAGTACTTACCCTTATGTGGGGTAAGACCGACTGTGGCTTATGCAGTTTAACATATTGAATAACCTGTACTATACCCCGCAGAAGATGGCACGAATAGGGCTGTTACAGTCATCCACTTGTACTAAGTGTGGTGAAGAGGAGGGCTCCCTCTTACACATTTTCTGGTCTTGTCCCAAGATAGCCCCACTTTGGAGCACAATAGAGTAGAGCTGACCCTCTATTGGGGTTACAGGGTCTGTTCCAACCAGAAATTTGTATATTGGGGGACATGGCTTTGATTCCGGTGCTACAGCGTAGATATTTTATGGCTATGATTTCCCTATCATTAAAAAAGTGGTCCTCAGACACTGACTAGATCAATCTATGATCTGTTATAATGAATGGGTACAAGAGCTGTTATCTAATTTACTGACAGTGCGTTTCATTGCTCGCCTGCAGCATAACCCTAAGGGTTACGAGAAGAAATGGAGTAAACTGCACACTTTGTATACTGCTCGAGGAGGTTAGTATAGAGCAAGATAAGTAATGTGAGGCCTGTACTGTAATAACTGTAATATATCTTCTTGTTTGTAGTTAAATGATATTCTATAGCCCACAATTTTATATTCTGCATGGTATGGGTGTTGCTCCGGGGGTGGCCTGTATGACTCTTGGGGGGATATCTTGACATTGATGTTACTTCATTCCTTCCATTTTATGGCGGTATGTGGATATATTCAATAAAGCTTTTAAATTTGAAAAAAAGGAAGAACACACAGGAGCAAAAATGCACAGCACTCACCAACCCCAGCTAAAATAATTGAGATTTCTGTCCAGTACTGGTGTGACAATCCTAGCTGGGGATAAGCTTAATCTATCCACTTAGAATCTAGTTAGACCTTAGGTTATTCTGTGTGCATTCTTCTTATTAAACTTTTAATTTTATTGTACATTTCAATATTTACATATATTTAAGGGTACTTCCTACTGTCCATAATATAAACATACAGATTTCAATCATTTAAAATCAAAATCTTTATTTATCCAGGCGAACATCATTGAGCAAGCTCATTTACAAGATGGACCTGGTAAAATCCAGGCTAAGTAATATAATACATACACAGATATTTACAATAGTGACAAATAACACAAGTAGACAATTAAATAACAAGTAAGTACTCAGTGTTACAACAGTAATAAACAAGGCAGCATAAATGGCTCAGAGTGCTACTACAATATATAAAGAAGAAACAATAGGTGGCTTAGAAGAATCTTGAGTATGGTAAGGGATCAGCAGCTAGGGGGGAGATGGCAAGAAAACTGGAATAATATGTCCTGGCCATGGGAACTGCTAACTTAATGGGATGATAGAGTTCTCATGGGACATGGGCAGGTACAGTAATAGCGTGAATGGGATACAGTGTAGAATATGATGATAAAGAAGGGCAAGTTAATTGGGCCAGGGTAGGAGGGAAGAGAGCCAGTGATCAAGCACGCATGAGGACAGCACGGTGTCTAGAAGTCTAGAAGTCAACACAGCCATAAGGAGTGAATGAACAATTCTGGGGTTCCTAGAAGAGTAAAACATTTAGGGTCATAAATAGCTCCACAGAGCTGAAGTCGCCCAAGATAGCAAGCAATAATAAATTCTACTGAGCACTGAGGGCTGTAACCTAAGCTTCAGGACACATTAAGGGCTGGGGAAGCAATTGCAAGGCTCGCTCACAGACCGAGCATATAGAGTCTTAAAGGAATTCAGACTGAGGAGGCAGCTCAGTTTCAATAATTTTTGCACTTTGTTCCACAAGGATGGCAACATGAAACTAATCGCTGCTTTGCCATAATGGGAAGAAGCCTTGGGAATACATAATGTGATATAGGATGAGCTTTGAAGCGTATTTTCCTGGCTCACTTAGAGGAGTCAGTCTATTATATATTGCAGAAGCTGTTTTGGTGATGACTCTAAGTCCAAAGGACTGCGTTTATTATGCCTAAACATGAGTGAGGACCACCCTATGGCTTTGTACAAGAAACAATGGTGGGTGGAGAGGGGAGACCAGTGATAAACCTGATGGCCCTGTGGTAGTGTATTGAGGCTTTAGGACATTGACTATATAGGAAGTCTGCACGGTCAACTAGCAGAGAAAAGTAGTTTGGACAAAGTGCATTTTTGCATCTCTAGTGAGGAACTGGTTAATTCTAAAGAATAGCTCCAGCCTCTGCCTCAGTTTCTTTACAAGGTCCTCGATGTGCTCAATGAATGAGAGATTATGGTCTAACCCACTTCTAGGTATTTAAACTTTGAGACAAATTCCAGTTTCTTCCAAGAATTGTGGTGATCTGAGGTAATGCTCCCATGCTGGCCGGGTTCGCCACACGACTATAGGGCAGGAACAGCATTGCTTTAGTATTTTTGGCATTTAGAAGATGTTTTTTGTGAAGGAGCTGGTTCTGAAGCTGATTAAATTAATCCTGAAGGTCTGCACTGCCGGCTTCGGGTGTTGGACGACTTACATAAACTACCATGTAGTCAGAGAACAGGTGTATGTTGGCCTTGTTAATGCTATCATCAATATTATTAACATAGATAGCAAATAGTAAGGGACCAAGTATGAATCCTTGCGGTACTGTGCTCAGGAGAGGTTTGAGTGGGGCTAGCTCACTCTCAGCCTTAATTTGCTGGCGCCGTCCTACAAGGTAATCAGTAAACCAATACAAGGAGTCTGAGTCAAAATCTATACTCTTCAGAGAACAGAGGAGAAGAAGGCTATGATCAACGGTATCAAAAGCCTTGCTAAGGTCTAAAAATACAGCACATAGAAAGTTTCTGCTGTCCAGTTCTTGGTACCAAACGTTGGTTACTTTGGCAAGGGCCGATATAGTGTTGTGTTTAGTTCTAAACCCAGATTGCATATGGTTTAGTAAGTTCTAGTATTGAGATAGTTCCTTATTTTGGTTGCTCACAATCTTTCCCAGAAGTTTCGACAAGATTGGGAGGAGGGAAATTGGTCTATAATTGTTAAGGTCGCAGGGATCCCTGATTAAACAAGAGGATGACCTGGGCAATTTTCCAAATCGGAGGCATGAGCCCTTGGGACAATGATAAGTTGAATAAATTGGTGATAAGAACAGCTAGAACATGATAAGCAATTTTAAGGAAATAGGGATCCAGAGAATCAGCACCAACACTTTTCTTAACATCCAAGTGAAGCATAAAATCTTCTACCTCTTTCAGTGATACCGGTTGGAACAAGAAGCCAGGTACCGGGGTAGGAGAGTCTATACATGGGACACTTAATTAGGAGTGGACCAGGGATGCAGGGGAATTGTCAAAGCCTAGACCAGCAGTGGCAAAATGATTTTTAAATGCATCTAGGATCCCCAGTTTATCACAGATAGTAGTACTCCCAGATGTAATCTTTGGCGGCAAGGAGTTATCAGGCGTGTGTCTGGACATGTCCTTCATTGTCTTCCAGAATTTAGAGGAGCATTTTGCTGAAGAATCCTGCTCATTGAGATTAAATGCTGCCTTAGCATCCCTGACCATTTTAGTACAGGCATTGCGTGCCTTTCTGAACTGACACCTGAGTCAAGCTTTAGTTCGGCGAGCCTTTTTCCAAAACTTATCCCTTCCAAGCAATGCAGCTTTCTGCTCAGCAGAGAACAGACATGTTCTGTTTCTCACATAAATTTTTACCATAGGGGTGTACATATTTAGAGCCCCAGCCAGTATATCATGAAAAATATCATATGCCAAGTTTACCATGTTAGCTAAGTAGAAGTCTTGCCAATGTGGCGCATGTTCCAGCTCATAAACATAGGCAACCGCATCAAAGTTGCGACGGGTCTTTTTTGTGATAAATTTTGCTTTAGGTCCTGCATGATGAAGTGATCTGACCACAGCAATGAAGCAATGGTCACTAACATCCACAAAGAAGGTTCCAGCATGTGAGAAGAGGTGAGGCTTATCAACTAATGTAACATCTAGCAATGTACTATTACTTGGGTTCCTTCTGTTTGAATGTGTAGGTTCATGACTTAGTTGCATCAACCCACGAGAATCACAGAAAGTGTTAAGGGGTGAAGCAGTCTTGGAAAGCCAGTTGAAATTAAGGTCCCCTTGGATGATTGTTTCAAGATTCTCTTTCTAAAATGGAGCCACGGTATGTAAGAAGGAGTGTACCAGCAGACGAGGTTCTATAGCAACCAATCACTCTGAGGGCGAGGAAGTAGATGACTCAATCTTCAGGGTCAAACATTCAAATTCATTCTTGACAGACAACATACTTTGGTAACTCAAGTAAAACAACAATCATATAGCTGAAGTCCCTAAAGAGAGACTTGAGAGGCACCCGAGGTCAAGTACCAACCTTAACTTGCTTTATAACTTTGAACTGGAACACTGCAAAATAATGTTTACTGTCACTAATAAGTAACAAGAATAGAAAACTGTCATCATATATGCTGAACATTATTAGAATTATTTAAAAATTGTATGTAATGATGATGTCTCATATAATAGATTAGACTCTCAGTTTTAAACATGTGAGTAGAGAAAATTAAGAATGTGAAAAGATTAATAATTTTATTTATAACTACAGAAGGAGTAAGCTTCCATAAGGCACGTGACAGTATGTAAAGATGTTATAATCATTTAGCCATCACTGAAAGTAACTGAATATCAAAAGAAATAACATAAAGAATAGTTCTCAAGTCACTCAGAGATCATTTCCATCAAAGTCCAGTTCAAAAAAGGGTGAAGTCAATGACTGGATTCTTTGACCAATAAAAGACATATTTTTGCCCCATGACCTAGGAAGCAAATCTGGTATTAAAACTATTTTGAGTCTAGAATATTACATTTTTTTCACGTCAGGGTACTATAGAAGCATCATTTACACCAGTGCTCTCACCTCTGTCAGCTTAGTATCTCTCAAAATCAGAGTCTGCAAGACCATCAGATGAAGCTGTAACATGTTTAGTCTTCTTGCATCTATCAATTCTTTATAAATTCAGACAGCTGAACTGGTTCAAACTATACATAACTAGTGGAGTCAATGATGAGTTGTGCCTTGCATGGATAAAGAAGAGAGAAAAAGACTTCCAATCACTTAGATTTCAGAATGGTATTGCACAAAGCATATTTTGTGGGATTGAGTTTGGGGACTGACTTTAAGGTAAATAAATACATTTGCATCAATGAAAGTTCATGGTTCCCTTTAGCAAAGCCTGTATCATAACCTATTCTGTATCACTCTCTAAAGCAAATTGCACCAGAATAATTGGGGGATTAGAGATATAGGGTGCAACAGGTACTGAGGTTGCCAGTGCATGTTTTACTCGGTTGTGGATTAGAAAGGCCTTGATCATCTGGAACAAATTCAAAGAAGTATAACCCAAATTTGCGGCAAAGAATCCTTTCACAATATCCCACATCATTTTATGAGAGGATTCAAGCAAAGGTAGGCCCACTATTCTTAAATTTTTACGAATGGCATTCTGTACATTTTCAATCGTGTAGGCTTAGGTTATACTATCCTGCAACATAGCTGAAAGATGAGAAGAGGAGGAGAATTCATTTTTACCTGCCATAGCAGTCTGCTCTTTTTGAATCATCTTAACCGTCTTTTCATTTGATGACATTCGACGTTCCATGCCATCTTATCTGTTCACTACTGAATCAGGCTTATGGTCAAAATATTGATTTTTTTTTTGCATAAGCACAGTATAAGATTTATTAACTGCCCTGAAAGAGTCCCGTTTCACTGGAGTCCCCTCTTTGAAGCTGTATGTACATCTTTTTTTTTTTTTAGTTGTTGTTTAACCAGGTATAGCACACTAAGCTGAAAGCTTTTTTACAGGAGCGACCTGGGAGCACAAGGAGGTTAAGTGACTTGCTCAGGGTCACACAGTATGCAAGTGGAAGCTGTGGGATTCAAACCCAGGTCTGGTCTGCTGGATGTCACCAGATTTGCAGCTCAGAGCCTTAGACCACTGCGCTATACTGCCTCCTAAAATGATGTCTGCAGAAGGCAGCTGGTTAACTTCTTTTTTGTACTGGTCCAGGACCTGTGGTCTCAACCACAGCTGATGGGCCCATTTTCTTGAGGCTCCTCGAGATTGTACAACATAGATATTTCTCCATCAGTCCAGCTGGTTACTTCTTCCCTGAATTTACTGGATCTGTCGGTGAGGAGCTCAACTCTTCGCATTTCTCTTTGTACTCCCTCTCTTACTACTGTATTTGTTCTTTTTGACAACTTAAATAATTCCTCTGTTGAGGGCTTCATTTGTTAAAAATAAAAGTACAATTGTGGATAAGCTTCACAAAGAAATCGGGTTTAAATGGAGCGAGCTACAGAGAAGTTCAAACATGCAGCCTCCTGCTGTCGGCCATCTTGCCCCCCTTCAGTCTGTGTGCACTCTACTTGTTCAAAAGTATTCTTCTTCCTTTCTGACATGTACTATATTCCCATACACTTTAGTGGCTATAATCCTGTACCATATGTAAATATTATGGAGTATTAAATATTACTGTTATATACTTCACACTCTCTGTGACTATATTGCTAAGGGTATGAATGACCTGGCGTAACTCGCAAGTCCTTGATCTGTTTCTGGAAAAACAGGCTACTAAACTGTTCAAAGCACAGCTGGGTCTAACACATGGTAGATGAAAGCAAGGCATTCCAGCTGTGATAATAGGGATAGGACATTTGCCTTTGAGAAAGGCCATTGTACTGTATGGGCGGTGGCTGGTGGTGGGATTCTAACATAAAGTTACCCCAAATGACAGTCAGGCTGGGTGGTGACAGCATAGCAAGGTGACCATTCATGCATCTGAATGTGAAAACTGGTAGCACAGTGTGGACTGAGTGCTGGGAGAACCATTCTGTTACAAAAAAATGGCTTCAAAACGAGGCTGGAGTCTTTAATGAGTAAACTGAATTCTCCAGTTTCCAGTAAAAACATAATGAACACGAGCAACCATGCAAAGACTGTATTTCCATCAAGGGGTTCTTACGACATCATAGGGACAGCATGAATGAAGTTCAATAGGTCGCTGATGACATCAGAAACCTGAGATGGAAACACAACTGAGCTGTGGATTTTTTAAATTGTAAACGTTATTGATTTAAAAAACATAAATAATACACAGTGGATCGCCTTCCTCAACATTCAGGGAGGGTGAGGCTGAAGATATAGGTACATTATACAGTTGATATTGCCACAACTTCTTTCTTTCTTTCTTTTCTTTTCTTTCTTTCTTTCTTTAGTTTCACTAGGAAAGACATACTGAGCTGATAGTAACTCATTTCCAGATGTATCCTGGGGAGGGAGAAGAGGAGTATAAGAACAAAATAGAACAATAACTTATGCAATAAACAGAGCAGTACATTTTACAGTAAAAAAAAAATTGAGCTCCACCAGGAGGCAAAATTATACAAGGACAGAGCGGGGGACCTGCATCTTGGGTTCTTGTGGATATATTTCAAGGTGCAGGCATGAGGGGGTCAGCTGCTGTTGGAAGGAGAGGGAAAAATGAGGGGGGAAAACTGAAGAATAGGGGAGAAGGGGAAGAGGAAAGGAAGAAAGGGAGGAGAGAAATTGAGGGGAAGATCAGAAAGAGAGAGAGAGAAGAGGGGATGGGGTAATTAAGAGGTGGGCAGGGCCATGTCTCATGGGCAAGTGCAGGAGGGAGCAGGAAAGTCATGAAGAAAAGAGAAGGAGCATTTGGAAGAGGAGTGAATGGTTAGAGGATAGAGTTCCAAAGTTTAGGAAAGTTGTTCAAAAAAGCAGTCTGGCCAGCGAGGGATTTCCTAGAGGGGAGTGCGAATGAACAATAGCTGGAGTTATGAAGGGTGTAAGAGGAGGGTGGGGGAGGCCAACCAGAATTTTGAGGTAAAAGAAGCATAGTGGGCTAGGTAATGAGTGTCAGAGGAGGGAGGGAGGGAGAGGAAGGAGTATGAGGAACAGTGGTGAGTGCAAGATGGAGAGTCCAAGGTAAAGCGGCAGAAGGAGTGAAAGTGGGAGTCCAGTCTGGCAAGGGTGGATTTTGGTGCAGCACTACAGACAATGTTCTCATAATCAAAAATGGGGAGGATCATTTTCATGATCGTACCTCGGTGAGCAGGTAGAGGGATACAACTTTTGCTCCTATGTAGCGTGCTGAGTTTAGGGTGGTGTTTTCTATAGAAGGCATCCACGTCCCATGAAACATCAAGGTTACGGTCTAGCCAGACCCCAAGGTACTTAAATGAAGGCACATCGTCCATCGTGGCCCCACTGAGGGTGTGAAACGAGGAGAGAGAGGGGAGCCTAGAGAACCTCTGCTTAGTGCCAAAGGTCATGGAAACCATTTTCTTAGCATTTAAGGAGAGCTGATTTGTCTGGAACCACTGCTGAATATTATTAAACTCATGTTGAAGCCTGGTAGTCAGCTCAGAAGGGTAGGAACCAGAGACAATTAGTACTGTGTAATCTGCATACATATGGATGGATGCAGATGAGCAGGCAGCGGGGAGATCATTAAAGAATACTGAGAAAAGTTGCTAACCAAGGACAGAACCTTGGGGGACACTGTGTTGATAGGAAGGGGGGGTTAATGACTTGCCAATGCTAAGTGAGATCTACCCACTAGGTAGGAATGAAACCAGTTAAATGCAGAGTCTGAGAGTTATACTGACTTGAGCTTTTCAAGAATTTATAAGGGAAATGCTCAAGTAGTTTAATCAGTATATGTCTATAGGTCTCAGTCAGGCTGTTATTCATCAAGCAATAGTAATGTATGTAGGGATTCCCACCTTTTCTGGTAGCTTCCATATGCATTATGCAGACTGGCAATCATTTTCTCTATTTTTAGCCCCTCCAGGATTGCACTATGCTATTCCCAATTGGTCAGTATTGTCTCATCGAGCCACTGCCTAAAGATTACCTTTTGGGTTATTGACACTATTAATGTAATGTGATATTTCTGTTGACTTGGCAATCCAGTCCCAGCAAGCATATTCATGGGGCAAAGGCTGACTCTTGACCCAGCAGCAGGCCCATCTTTTCCTGGATTGTTTCCTGAGAGGGTTAGCTTTGGTGCTGTCCCACAGCACATGCTTTAGAATGCCTTTTAACAGTTTGCATCTGGAAAATCAGATTCAAGGTGGCACATGCACCATCCTTATTTGCTTGTGGGAGCACAGGGCCCTTTGGGCCCTGCACTCCCATCCTGCAGTGTGCAGCACCAAAAACACAGCTCACATTGCAATGTTATCCTATAGAAAACACAGAAAAATTTGAAACCTGTGTAACATGACACCAAATTAATATATTTTCATGAAACCAGCAAAAGGCAGATCGGTGGCACAAGCCCTTTGTACCCGGAAGATTTCAGGGCAAAATTGCAAACTGTTTGTTCACAACGTAGTGACAGAGAAACAACTATGTAAATCTCACATTACAACATTATCCTAAGGGAAACTAAACAAAATTTAAACCCGCAAAACTCCATAGAAAAGTAATATATTTTCACCAAACTGGCAAAAGGCACATCTGTAGGGCAAGCTCTTCTTACTCTGAAAATTTCAGACCAAATTCAACAACCATTTGTGAAATATGGAGTGGCAAAGGAACAGCTGTCTTAAATTTCCTTTTTCACAAATTGTGAAAAAGGATCCTGTTTTGCAGTTCTTTTTTCCACAGTTTGTAAAAAAAAAAGGATTTTCCATATCTTAAACACATTTCTAAGTAAGTTATCAAAAAACTAACTCCAGAATCAGATTCTATGGGTCCCGATTAGGTAAAGACAACTGTTGTCTACTAAACCAATGTATTTTTTTATTCAGTGTTGTTGTTCCCACTAACTGAACACAAGATGGCGGTCGTGCGAAAAAAGATTCTGCATTTGCATCCTATGGCAGATCTAGGGGGAAGCGAAGGGGCTGACAGCACCCCTCATTGTAGCCTACTTGCTTGCTGCTACTGCATTTCACTTTGTTGATGAAGTATAGTTTGACTGTAAGAAGAAAATATGCTGTCCATTCTAAACTCTATACTACATTTGTATTCTCTATTTAAAATCTAGTAAACCAAAAAAATAGCAAATTATATAAAGGATTAAAAAAATGTGCATATCAGGTCCTGCCACAGCACCCCCCCATTGTAAAATCCTGGATCCGACACTGTTTGTGGCAAAGGATCCCACGTTTGTGAAAAATGAGTGTATTTGCCATAAAGAATGATTTTCAAGGCTCACATCTAACTGCTCCCAGAGGAAATAATGGGAAACTTCGAAACTTATTAACTTTGGAACAAATTCATATTTTTTCACCAAATCTTCATAAGGCACATCTGTGATTCAAGACTTTTCTACCCTAAATATTTCAGGGCAACATTCCACATTATTTTTATGCTGTGGTATGACAAAGAATTTTACCAAAAATGTTAATTTTCAAATATTTTGACACTCTAGCCCAGATATTCAAACTGCGCCAGGCTGTGGTGCAAGCCTGGGTGCAGCACAACTTGGCTGCACAGGGGTGTTGACTGGACAATATTCAACGGAGCTGCACCATGGCTCAGCATCATTGCATATCTCACCCTGGCCACCCGCAGTGTGCATGGCACAGTGGTACAGCGGCCAGGGTGGAGCAGGAGGATGCGCTAGTGCAAGTTGCGTTGCGCTATGTGCAGCAACCTGTGATATTCAAAAGTGCACATGCAAATGGGGCCATAATGTATGCAAGGTGCAATTGGGGCTATTTGCATGTCATTATAGCCCCATTTGCATGCAGGTGCGCCGATCACTGGCGACTTGTGCCTGGCGCCCTGCCAGGCATCAGCCGTCAGGGACCGCTGCCCCCTGCAGGACGGCAATGCGCCCCACAGCCCGATCATGGGTATTTGTAAAATAAAACAAATACAATATCCCTGGTGGTCCAGTGGACCGTTGTCAGCCCGATTGGGCTTAAGCAAAATAAAAAAGCATCCAATATCCCTGGTGGTCCAGTGGACCACTGTCAGCCTGATTGCAGGCTTCTGTAGTAAAGAAAAGATAATCCTATATCCCTGGTGGTCCAGTGGACCACTGTCTGCCCAATCGCGAGCATTTGTATGTAAAAATGAGAATCCAGTGGACCGCTGTCTGCCTGATCACGGGCTTCTGTATTAAAAATGATAATCCTATATCCCTGGTGGTCCAGTGGACCGCTATCTGCCTGATCGTGGGCATTTGTATGAAAAAGGTATATCCACTATCCTTGGTGATCCAGCGGACCCCCCTCCCCACCAGCCCACAGATCACTGCTCTGCTCCCCGGTCAGCGGCACGCCACCCACCGGCTGACACCATAGGTAGGGCTGTCGCCCATTGGTCCTCAGCGGTGAGCCAATGGGTGCAACCCATACACATCTACACATTCAGATATCTGAATGGATCCATTCACAAATCTGGAATGTGGCAATGCATGCGCTGCGCCCATTGGCTCACGCCAGGACCAATGGGTATACAGCCCTACCTATGGTGTCAGTCGGCGGGTGGCAGGGCAGCAGGTGGGTGGGGTGCTGCCGCCTGCCACTGACCTGGGGGGAGTGGGGCAGTGGGGATCAGTGGGCAGGTGGGGAGGAAGGTCCGCTGGACCACCAGGGATAGTGGACATACCTTTTTCCATACACATGCCCACGATCGGGCAGACAGCGGTCCACTGTACCACCAGGGATATAGGATTATCATTTTTAATACAGAAGCCCGCGATCAGGCAGACAGCAGTCCACTGGACCACCAGGGATATTGGATTCTCATTTTTACATACAAATGCCTGCGGTCGGGCAGACAGTGGTCCACTGGACCACCAAGGATATAGGATTATCATTTTTAATACAGAGGCCCATGATCGGGCAGACAGCAGTATACTGGACCACCAGGGATATTGGATTCTCATTTTTACATACAAATGCCCGTGATCGGACAGACAGCAGTCCACTGGACCACCAGGGATATCAGATTCTCTTTATTTTTACACATGCCCGCAATCGGGCTGACAGCGGTCCACTGGACCACCAGGGATATTGGATGTTATTATTTGTAACAGATGCCCGCGATCGGGTATGGGGGCGCAGCCACCGAGGTGCAGCCAGAGCTCGGGTGGCCACCCACAGGTGGCAGCTGCCATCTTGCGCCCTGCAATACGGCAGCTCACCTGTGGGTGGCCAGTCGCTGATCCTTTTTGGGGATCAACTTTGTGCGGCGCAAGTAGGGGTTGTGAATGCATGGATTCAGCACATCCCAGGCTGAATATCGGGATGTGCAGAGTATGCATGGGCACACCCTCCCTACCTGTGCCGCATACATTACTGATGCGCTCCTGCGCATCGGGATTTGTGCCAGTCACAATTCCCGTTTGAATATCACGCCAGGGCGCATCGGTGATGGTGCAACACTGTTGTGCCATGTGCAACCCTTTTGAATATCTGGGCCTCTGTATCTCCATACCCACACATCTGACTAGAACTAAACTTGCCATATCAAGAGATCTCTGGTCCCTGGTGGTGCATGCAAAATGTCATGTGAATCACATGAACAGTTGTGAAGCTATTAAAGTGAGAAAGTTTGAGTTCAACACAGAAGTGAAGACTGAACCCTATTTAAAGGGGTGCGACAGCACTCCCTATAATAAAAATAATGAAAACATGTTACTGCTGTGTAGTAGCGATTGTGGGCTATCTTGTACTGCATTCATTTTAAGACATTGAATTTGATGTATTTATGTAAATTGCTCCACATTTTGGATCTTGCTTCCTGTTGTTCCAGTTCTTAGAATTCTCACAGCCAGTATTTACACATGTCACCGTCTGCAGGAGAATTTAGCCGACATAAGCCCTGTCCACCCTAGTGCTCCTGAGTTGTTAAAGGGCTGAAAATCTTACAGGAGCTTTTAAACATGGTATGCATCTGCAATGGTAACATCTTCAAACTGTGTTTAAACCCTGATAGTATCAGCATTCTGCCACAGTTTTTGACACAGTTTGAAAGTGAACACGCTTACCTTACCAGTGTGGATGCATGTCCATCCCATGTTCACCATGCTGCAGCCATTGTCTGTCCTCTGAGGAGCCAGAATGCATGGCTCCACAATACCATTATGCCTGCTTGCCATTCCCGCATGTGTGGTTCAGTCTGTGACATCACAGTGACTTCAGTGCAGACAGCGAGGCAGTATTCATAGACTGGCTAACATTTGACAGCTACTGTATGCATGCATGTGACAGTTAACTATTAAAAAGTGGTGTTTCTAAGTATCTAGCTGTATTCTATATCTATACTAACATAATAAAATGCCAGCAGAATAGGCCTAACGGTCTTTCGCGTCAGCTTGTTTGGTCACCCCCCACCCTGGGAGCTGACCTTGCTGCCCCCCTCTCCTTCTCTGGCTTCTCCCTTCCCAGTTCCGGATATTCTCGCTGCATTGGATTTTGCTTCCAGAACCCTTCCCCTGTACCTGTCCCACCCCCTCTTGAACCCCTCCACCGTCTCTGACTCCACCAGCTCCCTATGCAGCACATTCCATGGCTCCACCACCCTCTCAGTGAAGTAACACCTCCTCCTTTCTCCCCTGAATCTTCTCCCCTCCATCTTCCACCCATGCCCTCTAGTGGCCCCTCCTCCTTCCTTCAAAGCACCCTGACTGTTCCTCCCCTATTTACCCCCTTCATGTACCTGAAGACCTCTATCATGTCCCCCCGGTCCCTTCTCTCTTCCAATGTGTACATATTTAGCTCTTCAAGCCTCTCCTCATAGGTCCTGTCCCCAAGCCCCAAATCATTTTGGTTGCCTCCTCTGGATGCTCTCCAGGAGTTTAATGTCCTCTTTAAGTGTGGCCTCCAAAACTGCACGCAGTACTCGAGGTGCGGCCTCACCAAGCAATTATACAGAGGGAGTATCACTTCCCTCCTTCTGGAGGTGATTCCCCTAGCGATGCATCCCAGCATCCTGTTGGCCTTGGCTGCTGCCCTCCTACAAGTCTCCGAGTTGTTCATCTTGACATCCACCATCACCCCCAGGTCCCTCTCAGCCATTGCGACTTGTAGCATTTGCCCCCCCAGGGTGTACACTTGGCCGGGTTTCTGTTACTGTCTTTTCCATGCAGCTGCACCTGTATGACAGATCATCTGACAGGATTTTGTAGTAAAGTGGTACAAGGATATTTTTGATATCTCATAATTTGTGTATGCAACACAGCACAGTATTGTGCACCACTTAACTGTGCTTTTTTGCTATTCCTGTTAGTGTCATTCCTGTACTAGGCAACTGCACTAAATAAATATACTATAATACTAAATAAATATATTTGATAGCCCTTGTAACAGGGAAATTATTAAGTGGCACAATCTATTCATTTATTTGGTGCTACTATTGATTATTTATCCATTATACTGTTGAAGTTCGCAGACTACACTTCCATGCCATGGCTGATGTGCAAACTGGACAGACAATGCTATTCACCTGCTGACTGAGTAATGGTCACAGAAGCAGGTGGAGGATGAGCTGGTCAATTTCCAGTATAATATCAACAGGTATGAGAAAGTATCCCAATATGTTTTAGAGCAAGGTATTCAGTGTACTGCACAGCAGTGCAGAGAGAAATAAAACTTAAAAGTGAAATATCACAAAGCAAGAGATGGCAACCGGAGGTCCAGTGGTGGTCGGTTGTTTCCCATTTGATGACCTATATAAAATATTGGGAATGAGGCCGATGTCGGAGCCTCCTGTTCTGGAAAGCACACCTATAGAAGACCCAGACAATGCTGACATTGAGAACATTTTTTGAGCCTGATCACTTACGGGAATCAGGTATGTTGGTATATTCCATGCATTGCACAGGTCCATATTCTCAGAAGATTTTTTTATTTTTATTTTTGGGGGGTTCACATAACTAATTTTTTTAATCTACAGATGAAGACTATCAAGACAGATTAACTAGTCATAAAGCAGATGTCACACCAGAAAGTATGGCTGTGTTGTCAGAGGAGTCCACATCCCCTACCACCAAGCAGTCGTCATCCAGCAGTGGAAATGGCAAAAAGAGAAACCGAAGCCCAGAGCCATTGCTCAACCTCCGCAAAAAGAAAAAAAGTTGCATGGATGGCAGAAATCATGGAGTTGGTGTTCGAGCCCACCCACAGGATGCTCCTCGAACAACACAATAAAATGATTGAACTGGGGAGGGACCGTGCAAGAGAAGGAGGAGAAATGGAGTCCAGGATAAGCCATGAGGAAACTGAGCAGAACAATTTGTTTTTTCAAAATCTGTTAAGATTGTTTGCTACCCAATGCCACTCACACCAATGTCCTTACAGTCAGTATACGTCTAACGTTGCACCCATTAATCACCAGCAATTCATTTTTCTGGTAAGCATGGCCTCAGCATCACAGAGTGTACCCACTAATAATAACAGTGGCCCTGTCACAGAAAGTACTTCGCAGCATGTGCCACTTCCCTCACGTAATCATGATTTATCCAAAACTAGTGCTGTGCCCAGCACTAGTCAGCAATAATTTTCCCCATCAACCCCACAGGATACTGTTGGCAATGTTCCTCCACAAGCAAATGCTATGCAAGGAGCCAATAGTAATATTTATGCTGGATAGCATGTAAGTGGGTCTTTCACTAAAGATCTTTTCAATGAAGACTTCACATGGATGTCCCTTTAGATTCTGAGCAAGAAGGTACAATATTGAAATGGAGTAAAACATACATATAGTAATGTTGTCATTTTACAGCTGTCTGTTGCTCATATACTTTCTTCTTTTTTTTTCCCCCTTGGGGAGTTCTGACTAAAACATGTTTTTCCTTGTTGTTTCAACTGTAATATTAGTTTTAAAGTGGGAGAGGGGCATCTGAGTAAAACAAGCTTCCATAATCCTGTCAAATAGCAACTTTTTGTTAATATGATTTTTTACTATTTAATACAGCTATTAAATTTGTATGTAACACTGAAACTGTTTTGTTTATGAACATGTCACACTGAATTCTAAAGAAGTTGTAGTTTTCAATAAAGTGTTGTCCACAAACTTTTGATGTAAGTGTAACAGTGAAAGGCTATTAACTTTGTATTGCTTGAAATGCTGTACCTGTGGCATTTGTGTTCAAATTAACAATTGCAAATACTTTCAACTGTCCTCCCTACTGTGCCAGACCTGTCATGCTACATATAATCACTGTCCCTGAAAATATTGAACAAAAGCACCCCTTAGAGATGCTGCCTGTCGATTCATGGCAGCTACAGATAGGTCCTCAGCAGGAACACTGTCATTATCTGGTTGCTGAAACACTGTTGGTCTCTCATCCAGGTGGACAGAAATACTTTGCACTTCATTTCACAAACATTTCAGTAGTGCTCAGCGTGCTCTGATAACATATGGTATGTTGTTAATGCGAATTAATTTTTTCGGCAGACTCCTCAATCTCCCTTCAGACACCCAAAGGTGCATTCAACTTCTATCCTTGCTTTGCTCAGCCTGTAACTGAAATTCATTTCTTTGGGATCACCATAGTGTGGATATGTTTTCATCAGCCATGGAAAAGGGGGCAGGCTGAGTCTCCTAGTATCACACAGACACTTCACAAATGTCATGATTAAGTGCTGGGAACAGTTTAGCACTTTGACATAATCTATATAAAGCATAATTTTCTAGCACATGTGCATTGTGTACTTTCCCAGGCCACCCAGTGTTTACATCGATGAAACGATACTTATGGTCGACAAGTGCCCGCATGACCAGAGAATAGTAAGATTTTTGATTAAAGTACTCAGTAGCATTGCCAGGTGGAGCTATGATGGGGAAGTGTGTGATGTCTACTGTGCCACCACAGTTCAGTAACCACCAGTCTGTTTTAAACCCTGCAGTGATTTCAGGAACATGCTGTACTTTTATCGCCTTGGACAGTAACATAAACACAGTAGCCCTACACACTTCAATTACACTAACTGTAGATCATCCCACCCAAACAAGTGAGCAAGGGTCTGGTGCTCTACATTCTGTGGCAAGACACCACAATGTAATGGCCACATGCATCAATGGGTGCTTCCTTTCTGAGTTGTGTATTCATTCACCTAATGTATGGTGACAATTCAGTGCAGAGAAAATAAAATGTCTCTTTTTCCGTTCCCATTCTGAAATTTGCCAACCACAGTATGTTGCTCCAGCTTTCAAGAACAATGTTAGTCCATCAAGTACATGTACATTCCACAGCCCATACAGTTCTCTGAACAGTTCCTGTCACATAGGCACACACCATTATGGCCTGCAGCACAGTGGCAGCCTCTAGAAGGTGCATTTTTAGCTGCCTGATCCTCCTGGCTCTCCTCACTTAATTAGCTCTCTTCATCTTTATTTTAATCCAAAGAATGTTTCTGTTTTGACTGTATCTGGCAGCCAGTACCAGCAGCACAGAATTTGCGGTGGGTGCAGCCATGTCTAAACAGTTGCATGGCAAATTGCCAAATGCATACTGGGATTCAGATCACAATGTCAGCGCATCCTGCAATGCATTGTGGGACAGTTGGAGAGATGTGGTGAAGTGCAGCTGCAAAACTATGTTTACTTGTCACGGTATGACCCTCCAGTGCGGATGCACTTGTAAACTGTGTTTTAAGGATGGTTTCAACAGTGTGGACAGAGAAATGCGGTATGTACTATAATATATTTTTAAAATGTTACAGCTAAACCATGCAGAACGTGGATAGGACCTCTGTCTCTTACATTATAAGGAGGTGGCATGCCTTTGTATGGCTAGGGAGCTCAGTGCATCCCATATTGCCAGATTCTTAAACGACCCAGGGTCTAAGGTCTAACATAGTAGCCAGAATGTGTTGCAGTTCTAGGAAAGGGAAAACAGCAGTGTTATTTAAATTGTTGTGCCTACTGAAGGTATCAAATGTGATTAAATTGTTACCTTTAAACATGTGCCCCAGAGTAATTAAGTTTACTTTTGGTAAAAACGGGCCAGGAATTACTTTGTTCTGTAGCTTGAAGCTTGGGTTCTTTCTAATGAGTTGTATGGCATCAACAAAGGGTTTCGTGCCCAACAGCCTATGAAGTTACTTGCTGACTAACACTTAACTACTAATTGGTATGAATTTTAGGAGGGCCAGTAGCTTCCTATATGGTATAGTCAGGAGGGCCTTTATGTCCACCTCTGCTATGTTACAGAGGTCTATTTCCATTGTCCTCCACCGTGGTGTGAAGAGGTTGGTGTCAGTCTGGGTGATCATTCCACTCCACTATAGAGACTGATCTGAATGGGTGGCCAGGTATTATAATCTGTGTGGTAGATGGAGTCCCTAGTTTGTTGGGGGCTGAGTTTTTGTATGCTCTATAGGGCATTGTACAATTCAGAGAAAGGTAGACAATGCATATTTCAACTGAGCAAACCATCTGTTGGGGACTGTCTGATCAACCCTACTAACTGGTTACAGCAATCTAGGTATCATATTCATTTTGATGACATTTATACATGCCCCTAGTGATAAAGGTAAGACTGTCCATCTTTGCAGATCCAATTTGATCTGCTTCATCAGCTAATCTAGATTCCTGGTGAATATGACCTTCTTCCTTCTTGCTATAGAGACATAGAAACATAGACTTTGACGGCAGATAAGGACCACTTGGCCCACCCAGTCTGGTCATTTCCCTACCTACTGGATAAGCTGCAGATTCTAGTTAACCAACAGTCTATTTCCTGCAACCCCCCACTATAATTGCCTTATGTCTGTCAAATGCATGTTTGAATTCCCTCACTGTTTTAGACCCACAACCTCTCCAGGAAGGCAGTTCCATTCGTCCACCACTCTCTCCATGAAAAATAATTTCCTCACATTACCCCTGAGCCGTCCCCCCTCTAACTTTAAATTGTGCCCCATTGTTCTTACACATTTCTTTTTCTGAAAGATGCTACCCTCCTGGACTTTGTTGATTCCCTCGAGGTACTTAAAAGTTTCTATCATGTCCCCCTTGTCCCTCCTTTCATCAAGGGTAAACAAAAGCTAAATAAATAAAGGGTATACATATTAAGCTCTCTGTCTCTCTTCATATGGTTTCTGATGTAGACCCTGCACCATTTTAGTTGCCCTCCTCTGGACTGCTTCCATCCTGTCTATGTCCTTGCGTAGATGAGGTCTCCAAAACTGCACGCAGTACTCCAGATGGGGTCTCACCAACTGTCTGTACAGAGGGATAACCACTTCCCTTTTTCTACTTGTGATGCCCTCCCTATCCATCCCAGTATCCCTTGGCCTCCTTACTGACTTCTCACATTGCTTACCCACCTGTAGGTCATCTGATATAACTACACCGATCCCTTTCCATTATTGTTGTCGTTAGTACCTCCCTGCTATTGTGTACTCTTCTCCTGGATTTTATTTCCCAGGTGCATTACTTTGCACTTCTTTGCATTGAATCTAAGTTGCCATATGTCTGACCATTCCTCCAACCTTGCCAAGTTAATTCTCATCCTTTCTACCCCTTGTGTATCAACTCTGTTACAGATCTTTGTGTCATCTGCACAGAGGCATACCTTTCCTTCCAGACCCTCTGCAATGTCACCTATAAAGACGTTAAAGGGGACTGGACCCAGTACTGAGCCCTGAGGTACTCCACTAGTAACCCCTTTCTTCAGAATGTGTTCCATTCACTATTACCTTCTGTGTCCTGTTGTGCAGCCAGTTTGCTACCCAGGCTACCACCCTGGGACCCACTCCCAGGCTGGATAACTTGATTAATATCCCCAGGTATGTTAAGGCATCTGGAGACCAGCTACTCCCCCTATCTCTTGTCTCTTTCTCAGTGTAAGATGGTTGTGGCATTAGGCAAGGTGTGGAAAGATTTAGTTTGTAACCTAAGATTTTGCTAAATTGTCTTAAAATGTCTAGTATGATACATACAGAGCTTTCTGGGTTTCGTGATGCAGTGAACATCTGCATCGTGGATATCTTGTATCTTTGACCACCCACCTTTACCCCTTGAATTCGCTCTTCAGCAAGTAGTGTTCTGGTCAAAGGTTCTGGGTACAAGTTGAAAGGTATGGTGAAAGGGTACAGTTATATCTTGTCCCTTTTCTTAAGGGGAAGGATTCTGAGTGGACACAATTACAAGTGATTTTTGCTGTGGGGTGTGACTACATCTTTATCCACTCCAAGAAAGATTCTGGGAAACCATACTCTTTTAATGACATAAATAATAATTCCAAGAACACCCTGTCAAATGCTTTTTCCACATCCAGAGATACCAAGGTCACAGGGATCCTGAAGACCCTGGACATGGAAATTATGTGGGCAGTTTAAGCAGGTGATCAGTGTACACCCTACCATACACAAATGCTAACTGTTCTGGTCCTGTTAATGTATTCTGAACCCCAACCACTGAAGTTGCTAAAAACCTAGCTAGAATTTTAAGGTCACGGTTGAGAAGTAAGATGGGTCTGTAGTTAGGCAAGGTCTATAGGTCCTTCTCCGGTTTCAGAAAGAGTGTTATGTGAGCTGCCTTACAGGCAGGATCCAGGTCATTCCCTTCCACAGAAACATTAGACAAATCAGTGAATGGTGTTACTACTGCCTCCTCTAGGGATTTGTGCACATTTGGTGAAAAGCCATCTGGGCCTGGTGTCTGGTCTGCTGTTAATCTCTTAATGACGGATTTCACTTTAGTTTCTGTTATATGCCCTTCTAGTTTTTTAATTTGTTCTTGTGTCAGTTTGGGGAGCTTGCATTTTTTTTGCCATAGAGGTGTTTATGTCTCTGAGCCAGACCAGGCGGCTATATCAGCCACATTGTGGGGCATGTCTGACCATTCCTTTCCTCCCTCCATGCTGGGGGGTTAGTTCCTCCATTGATTCCAACCACCCCACCCCTACCCCCACCCCCATGGCAGGTCAGAGCCCAGAGTACTCAGATCCAGAATGCCTACCAGTTGGAGTGGAAGAGCGGGTGAAGATGTCCCCAGGTGAGCTTCATGAACCCTTGGTCTGCTCCATTTTCCTCCTGCTTTTCTCCCTTTCTAGGTCCTGAAGCTCTGGCGGCACTGAGGATTCATGCGCATGGAGGTGTGCATGCATTCCAAAACTGA
Source organism: Neoceratodus forsteri (assembly GCA_016271365.2). Taxonomy (NCBI): domain Eukaryota; kingdom Metazoa; phylum Chordata; order Ceratodontiformes; family Ceratodontidae; genus Neoceratodus; species Neoceratodus forsteri. The sequence continues at coordinate 259,749,994 of CM057452.1, read as the reverse complement.
CACTCCTTCCACCCCCCCCCCAGACCTACGTCTTACCTCCTATGGGTTGGCACTACCACCAGGCCTTCACTCAATGGCAGCCAAGAGCCAGGATGGTCACCCATTCCAGTCCGAGGGAGGAGACCTGCCAGGTGGCATCGTGATCCTTTGGCCCCCCCCCAATCCCTTGTGTCCCAAGCTTGTTCTTAAACTTGGGTCATCAGCATGGTGGAAGATATAAGGTGTTACAGCATCTCAGCTTCTGTGCCAATGGGCCAGCTGGGAGCATAGCTTTTTAAAGGAAATCAAGTACCTCTGCTTCAAGTGGTTTGTTTTCTGCTGAGTGTAGCTCCTTGTAGTAATTCCCAGATGCAGCTGTTATGTTTCTACGGTTAGTGTCAGTGATTGGGGGACCCTGCATAGTGGTTCTGATCCCTTTTAAAACTCTGGTCATTTTTTTTGTTGTTGTTGCCTTAGTCTTACAGCAAGCAGATTTCTGGCCTTTCCCCCCAGATTTATATATTTCATCTTGGCACGGAGGATGGCATGTTCAGCATGTTCCCTCAGTAGTTCCTCATATGTGGCCTAGTTATGTTAAGTTTCAGACATTGTTTCACCAGAACAGTTTGAAAGCTTCTTTTGTTTTGCCCTGATTTCTCTAAGCAGCTGGATTCATAAAGCTTTAGTCTTTCTCTTCTTGCTGGTGGAGGCCAGTCTAATCAATTGTTCCTTAATCAATCAATCAATCAAAATCTTTATTTATTCAGGCTAACATCATTGAGCATAACTCATTTACAAGATGGACCTGAGTGGTCATAACAAAAAGGTTACAGAGTGTATACAAAACATGATATTGAAATAGCACAAATACAAACATTTATGAGTGAGATAGATGTACAATTATTTACATATATACAAGGCAAAGGACAGTAAACCAAAACCTATTAAAGGTGAGAAACAAACAGTCTGGTGGGGATAAGGCTTGGATAATGGTACATGGTGGGCATATATGTTTGAGGTTTGATGTGGAAAGGACCAGAGCAATGATAGAAGAATAGGGAGGAGATTTAGAAGGGGTGAGGGAGTGAGAGGGTGTGGGGGGTGGGGATGTGGGAGGACTAGGCCTTGTGGAAGCAATTGCATGAATCTGGATTAGGCTGGTGTACAGCTTTTGAAGGATGTAAGGGGATCAGTGTTTCCATTTTCAGGGTCTTTTGGATAGAATTCCAGATAAGTGCCAGGAATAACTGATTGCAGCTCTTCCATACCGGTGCAGGTGATAGGAATCTTCAGCAGGATCAGTTTGTTGATCCTCAAGGTGTAGGGCCTGGATGTGATCTGGTTGAAGCAATCTGAGATGTAGGAAGGGAGTTTGTTTGTCAGAGCTTTGAAGATCCAGATAGCAGCATTTTTTCTTCTTCTATGTTGCAGGGATGTCCAGCTGACTGCATTGTAGAGAGAGCAATGATGGGTGCTAGAGGGAAGGTCAGTAATGAATCTAATAGCTCTATGATACAGGGTGTCTAGTTTGTTTAGATGGGAGAGGGAGCAATGACCATAGAGGAAGTCCTCATAATCAATGAGGGACATGAATGATGCAAGGATTAATCTTTGTTTGGAATCTTTGGTCAGGTAGTGTTTGATTCTATAGAATAGACCAAGTCTTTGTCTTAGCTTTTCAGGAGCTCTTCAACGTGGGTAGTATAGTCTAGTTTATTGTCTATCCATACTCCTAGGTATTTGAATTTGTCAACATATTCCAGATTTTCACCAAGGATGGTAGAGAGTTGTGGGAGGGTGAATGATGGGATAGTGGAAGAACAGTTCTTGTGGGCAAAGAACATAGCTTTGGTTTTCTTAGCATTTAGTAATAATTTCTTTTTTAATAGGTTATGCTGGAGGAGGAAGAATTGAGACTGTAGGAGCTCACAGGCTTTTGATGGTGAGGGATCGCTCACATAAAGTACAGTGTCATCTGCAAAAAGGTGGTTATTAGAAAGAGAGAGATTGGAGTCAATATTGTTGATGTAGATGGCAAAAAGGATGGGACCCAGGATGAAGCCTTGTGGTACACCTCTTAGGAGTGGCTTAGGGGTAGATAGATCACCATCATTCTTTACCAGTTGTAGCCTTCCAGAGAGATAGCATCTGAACCATTTAATGGAGAGTGAGTCAAGGCCTATGGAGTTTAGTGAGGTGATTAGAGATCATGATCCACAGTGTCAAAGGCTTTGCTTAGATCCAGAAACACAGCACAGGTATTATTCTTTTGTCTAGGGCAGTCTGCCAGTCATTTGTGACTTTTGCTAGAGCAGAGATGGTGCTATGCATAGATCTAAACCCAGATTGAGCTGGATTTAGGGAGATTGTTGGTATCAAGGTAGGCAGTTAACTGAGAGTTTACCAGCTTCTCAAGCATCTTGGATAGTATTGGTAAGATGGAGATGGGCCTATAATTATTGAGGTCCATGGGATCACCTGCCTTAAGTAGTGGAAACACTTGAGCTGTTTTCCATATTGAGGGGATAGTACCAGTGACAAGTGATAGATTGAAGAGATGGGTGAGGGGGCGGTTAAGGCATACAGTGCTACTTTTAGAAAGTAGGGATCCAGGAGTCTGCACCTGCGCTTTTGGTGGTATCTAGTTGGAGTAGGAGGTCTTCTACATCTTTGAACAATATTGGTTTGAATGAGAATGTGAAGCAACCTTTGATTCTCAGTAGATTGTAGGTTTAGAGATGATCTTAATAGGTTTGCAGGAGAGGAGTCGAAAGCCAGGCCAGCTGTGTGAAATGGTCATTGAAGGCATTCAAGATATTTTGCTTGTCGGTGATTTCAATATTATTTAATTGAATTTTGGATGGTAAGAAAGGGTAGAGGTTTGACCTAGGATGCCCTTTATGGTACCCCAGAACCTGGAAGGGTTGTTATAGGAGGCATCTAGTTCAGCTGTGTAGAAGGTTGCCTTGGCTTTCTTACTTGTTTTGTGCAGGAGTTTCTGGCTTTTCTGAATTGGAGCCAGTCATTTGGGTCCTTTGTCTTTCTTGCCCTTTTCCAGAGTTTCTCTGGCAAGCAGTGCGGATTTAAGGTCGGCAGAGAACCAGCGACAGGATTTGAGTTTGGTTCTGACACTGGTGAGGGGTGCATGTGAATTGAGGGCACTTATGATTATATCATTTAAGATTTGAAGAGCTGACTCTATTGAGGCTGTGAGATAGAATTCTTGCCAACATGTGGTGTGGCACAGATCATGGAGATATCCTGTAATATTAAAGTTCTTTTTTGACCTTCGTGGGAGGAATTTTGCAGGATTGGGTGGCTTGATTGTTGATCTAATGGCAGCTATGGGACAGTGGTCACTTATGTCACTGAGAAGTACTCCTGCATAGGGATAATGATGAGGTTTATTTACCAATATAATATCCAGGAGTGTGCTGTTGAGAGTATTCTTTGGGTTGATCCTTGTTGGTTCTTTGATTAATTGAGAGAAACTATAGGTGTCACAGAAGGTTACCAGGGGTGCAGATGCATTAGTCAGCCAATTTAAGTTCATGTCTCCTAAGATGATGGTGTCTTCAGGACCCAGATTAAGTATGGATCCTAAATGGGATAGGAGTTTGAGACCTGCAGAGGGGGCCTATAGCAACCAACCAGTTGAAAGGAAGATGTGTCGGAAGGGTTATTTTAATAGACAAGCATTCTGAATTCCTTTGGTTGAGATGTAGAATTGAGGCAGGATGTAGAGATATTTGCTTTGACATAGATGGCTACCCCACCGCCCCTGGATAGACGGTCAGATCTGAAGAGCTGATAGTTGGGAAGGTTTATTTCACTATCTTTTGTTGCAGATTTGAGCCATGTTTCAGATATAACCAGACAGTCCGGTAGGGTGTGTGCAACCCAGGCCTGTATTGATGAGAACTTTTTTAGGAGGCTGCAGGCATTGAAGTGAAGAAAACTCAATCCATTTATGGGGGTTAGGTCAGTTGGAGAGATCGAGCTTTCAGTGGGTCCAGGGTTGATTTCCACAGTGCCAACACAGACCAGCAGAAAGAAGATTAACTTGATGAGGGCACCAAGTGATAGGAGTAGTGAGCAGTCAGGCAGTTTTTTCTTCTTTCTTGGGATCCAATATATAGTGGCTGATGATCCTGCTGCATGGTTATCGAGATTATCATAGATTGCCAGCTTAATGGACAGGCGTAGGGGGTAATTGTAGTGCCAGTATGGTAGCAGGGGGATAAAGGAGTTCCAAACTGGTTGTGAGCCTTTTTTGGGGATTCCCCAAGGATTATTGTGCAGAAGCGGTATTATAAGTATGTATAGTCTAGGGGTATCCACTGGGGACAGTAGAGGGGGGCAGTGTTGAGTGGTCACCCTAAGCACCTTAGTATGGGTTCCAACAGTTATCTCATCTGGATCTAAGGAAGGTGAGAAGCAAAGCAGCAGTAGTAGGTGCAGTAGCATGGTGGAGGGTAGGAGAGGGTTAAAGAAAGTAAGATGATGTGAAGAAAATGAGCTCGGGAATTGGCTGGGAGAATAGCTATGGGCGGGGATGAGATTTGACGGGAAGGTGTGTATAAAAGAAACACCCTGAAGGGGGTTGGGGGGGGCGTACATTTTAATGTACATTTAAAAACATCCCCAGAGGTGTGCTTTACTCTGTACCATCTGATTCTTTTCTGTGAAGAAGTGATGGGCTCATTCTTTAAGTTTAGTTGGGCAATGAAGGTCTTTGAGGAGACTGTTATTCACAAGCCACACTCTGTTCCTGTCTGTATTATTTTCTGGCAGTATGGCTAGTGCACCGGGAGTGGTCAGAGACCACCTTGGTTGCATCTCACAATTTATTGTGTTGCAGAGTAATTCTAAGCTAATAAGGATGTAATCTAGTCTAGATGAGGTGGCATGGACTGCTGACCTCAAGGTGTAGTCCCTCATGTTTGCATATAGGGTCCTCCATATTTCTACCAACCCAGGGTGTCCTGTAATTCCCGGCAGGCTCTCTGGCTAGGTGAACGGCCTATTCTATGTGACCCTGATCTGCCTGTTGTGGTGTCTAGTACAATATTTCAATCCCCACCTATTAGTAGAGTCCTTGGCTAGTACTGTTAGAAGCCCTGCAAACAACTGTGGGTCCTTTGTTAGGGCTATACATAGAGGCTATGACCATCTCTGCTCTTCCTAATGCCCATCTAACTATTATAAACAATTCCCCAGGACTGGCTATTTGCTCAGTCATATGAAATGACATATCACAGCATATCACAGCAGATTAAGATAGCCACTCCTGCCCTCTTGTTGCTATCTCCCACAGCGAATACCTAGCCTACCCACTCTCTTCTCCAGAGTCTGCTTTGTTCAGTCTTACTGTGAGTCTCCTGGAGGAGTGCTGTTTGTGGTCTGGCTGTTTTAAAGTGCCTGAGCACTTGGTATCATGTTTCTTTCATCTGTTCCCCCTTAATGTTCCCTGTGATGAAGTTATATGTGGAACTAACCATAATCAGTATTCAGAGAGTGTGTTGCACTTTGTTTCCCATTGTATTCTCGTTTGTGCTGGTGGAGTCTACAGGTTCATCTGTAAGGCTGATGCATCTTCCATCTTGCAGCATCTTTGTACCTTCTGATTACTTATGCCCCTGTACGTTAGCTCCGCTTGACTGACGAGGGGTTGCTGGAGATTCCGAGGGTTACCTGGAATTCTTCTGGGGCTCGCGCTTTTATGTTTGTTGCCCCAACCCTCTTGAATTCTCTACCACATCAGCTTCAGGAGTGCAGGACTGTAGAGAGCTTTAAGCAGGCACTGAAAACATTTTTATGGTGTAAAACATTTCCAGATATTCTGTGATTTTAATTGTATGAATTATTTTGAGACTGTTTTGACGCGCCTTGATATACGAAAGGCACTCTATTGAATAAAGATTATTATTATTTGTAAATTAAAAGCAACTTACTGTCCCATCATGAGTGATAAGCCCTCAGTAGAAACCCACGTAGCTTGCAGTATGTTTGAGATATCCTAATGGAGAAATAAACAATATACCTTTGAATATGTGCTCACCATAACAACATAACCACAGGACTGTAAAAAATATAACCAACAAACAAGCATGAGCAAGAACTGCTTTGGGATTCACAGATGCCCCCGTGGCCCTGTGAGGGTGAGCTATTACCACAAGGAAAGGTTGCCTCCTGGTGTTTTGATCCATGCAGGGCTCATCTGAGGGAACCCCCTCTGCCCATGCGGATCCAATTCAGTGGCCCAGTGAGTGTGACCACCTGTCAGCAAACATGAAATGTATTATGTGATGCATCCCCCCCAAACACACACACACACACACACACACACACACACACACACACACACACACACACCCTGTCACACTTAAAACATAATGGTGCATTTGTTAAACATGGTCTCAGAATTTGGGAATCAGTTACTTATACAGCCCCCCCCCCCACTTACTGTTTTGGTAAGATCAAAAGCCTATGTTCTTTTCATGGAAATCAGCATGGCCAGTGTTTGCTATTCTGCCCACAGTGGAGTCAATAAGGAAGTGTGCTAGAACAGCAGCCAGTCTCCCAGTGTCCTTGATAAGTGTCAGAGTTTGGCCACCATGCCAGTCTTACCGATGACCATTTAATTTGTTAGGTCTCTGCCTGCATTGTCAATCCGCTTCTGTGTCCAGCAATGTCAATGGTCTCCACAGGGCAGGTTGTCTGAACTCCATGTAGATAAGTGCGGTTCTGTTTAGGAAGCCATGGCACTCCTTCTCAGTCATGTGACCTTCTTGTCCTCCTATACAAACTAAGTGTGTCTTTCTAATGCACTGCAGACGTTCAGCTCCAGACACTTGGTACATACCTACACATCATGACATTTGACATGTGGTGGACATGTGCTGGGTGGGCAGAAAGCAAACTCTGGGCAGTGGATAACAGCTTGACAGGAACTGTCAAATGTCAACAGCCAACTTGTGGTTGTGCATTCATTGTGTTCTGGTTGGCAGGAAAAAGCATAGGGCTTTCTGGTGATGGATTGTTATTTGGCGCAAGGGAGGTTTAGGTACCATATTTGTCACTGATTGTAAAGAGGCTCAACCAACATCTCTACCTGATGATATTGTCCATTACTCAATTAGTTCCATTTGTATCCATTTTTTACATCCCAAGGCAGTCAAGTTATTAGATCCTCAATTTGCGGGTCCAGAAATCCTGTCGCATACAGAGTTCACAGTTTAAAATGATTGAAGGTACCAAGCACGCATTGTCCTTTGTGCTGTTCTCTCCAAAAGAATCTCCAGGTTTATCGATGGCTGGTGCTGTGGGGAAAACAGATGGCAGGAGCTTTGACAGTTCATGCTAGGCTACCTCTGCGCTGGCGAACTTGTGTATCCCTTGATTTGTGGTAAGCACCAGCTGGCAGGATGAATCATGCAGACCTTCCTATTGGTTGCATGTAACTCCTTTTATAATCTTATTTGGCATATGCCTATCTTTCATGGCAAGGTTGACATCACTGAAAATGGAGAACTGATGCCCTTCATAGTTTAATGCGGGTTTCTTGCAAGCTTGAGTCTGAATGTAAAGCAAATCTTGCTAATTGAGATATTTTAGGAAAATTTCCCTCAGTGTCCCTTCTGGTGGCAACTGCATGCACAATGATCAGAGTTCCGTCAAACCTATATACACCATGCCAGTCTCTTGTGGGCCCACAACCTGATGGAGCAGGTTTTGTATGAAATTTAACATGCTGGATCCCGCCGCTTTTTTCAGGGATACCAAAAAGGACCAGAATGTTGTCTGCTCCTGCCTTCCTGGTCCTTGATGCGATCTTTGAGTTTGGCATTTTTTTTTCTTCAGCTCTTTTTACCTCTGTGCTATCACTTTCTTGCCAGTCCTCTATGGCGCTGATGCAGGCTTCAGCATCTCTGACTCATCTGATGAAAAAGTGGACTTAAGTGCCTTGAAGTCACTGGCCATGTCCAGCAAAATGATTCTGACTGTGCCCAATTCTTTGAAAATGCATCCAGCTTGTCTTCTTTCTCCTCCGATGGTACCACGTCAGGTGGTGAATCTAGTGGCCAGTTCTGCTTGTGCTGCTTAGGTGGCTGGACCTGTGGCAGGATCAGCAGGGCCAATGGAGATCTGTCAGCACTGCTTCTGTCACATCCATTTGAGTCATTTTTGGATCAGTTGTCATATAATTAGATCTGCAAGTGCCTGGCTCTGTACTCTATAAACTGAACTTTTTTTTTTTTTTTTAATTGACAGGTTGTAGCCATGTTTTTGTTCTGAAGGTCCATAGAGCTGAGAGGGAAGTTGCCTCTCACTCAGAGTACATTACATGACTCCGGGTTGTTCGTGGCTGCCCATATCTTATTTGATATAGTATGTGCTTTGAAACAAACAAGAAAAAAAATTCTACTTTTTTCTTTCAAAGACCTCTTTCAGTCTCATTTTTTATTATTTACAAAAAGAAACCTATCCTCATCAAGCTGCTGAACACCTACCTTGGCGAGAGTTAAGTTTCTGTTTTGGAAAATGGTCAAAAACAACAGATGTCATGTTAGGGGAGGGTCTGGGTTCTTTGTATTTGGGAAAAATAAAAGTAAAACTTCAAGGTGTCATGAGTTTCCATTCTAATTAAAAAAGTTGTTGTTTTACTGCAAAATGTTACAAAACAATTCTGTTACCTATGAACAGAGGTACAACAGCTTTTAGTTAGGATGGAAATCTATCACGACAAGGATCATTCATATATATGCACTTGGGCCCAGATATTCAAAAGGGTTGCACATGGCGCCAACAGTGTTGCGTAAATCGCATAATACTGATAGCTTAGCGCCAATATTAAAAAAGGAAAAGTCACGCAGCTAAATCCCGGTCGCCAGAGCGCATCAAGTAGCAGGCGCAGGTAGGGGGTGTGCCCATGCATACTCTGCACAGCCCGATATTCAGCCTGGGATGTGCAGAGCCATGCATATGCACCCTACCTGCTCCAGCACAAAGTTGATCCAAAAAAAAAAAAGGAACAATGGATGGCCACCCACAGGTGAGCTGCTGCATTGCAGGGCGCAACACGGCAGCTGCCACCTGTGGGTGGCCACCCAAGCTCCGGCTGCACCTGGCGGCACCCCCATGCCCAATCACGGGCATTTGTTAAAAAAATGAAGAATGCTGTCCAATATCCCTAGTGGACCGCTGTGTGCCCGATCGTGGGCATTTGTCATAAAATAAATAAATATTTCCAATATCCCTGGTGGTCCAGTGGACCTGCAAGCCCGATCATGGGCTAGGTACATAAATAAACCCCATCAATATCCCTGGTGGTCCAGTGGACCCCTCACCCCACACACCCACTGAATCCCACTGCCCTGCTCCCCGGTCAGCGGATGACAGCACCACCACCGCCTGCCGCCCACCATCTGCTCGACTGACACAGTGGTAGGGCTGTACACCCATTGGTCCCAGCGTGAGCCAATGAGTGTGCAGCCCATATCGTATTACTACATATTCCAGATATGTGAATGGATTCCATTCACATATCTGGAATATGTAAAGTACAGTATGGACTGCATGCCCATTGGCTCACGCTGTGGACCAATGGGTGTACAGTCCTACCGAATGTGTCAGTCGGAGGTGGCGGGCGGCAGGCGGATAGGTGCTGCCCGCCACTGACCGGGGGCAGAGCAGTAGGATTCTAGTGGGCGGGTAGGGTGGGGGTCCACTGGACCACCAGGGATATTGATAGGGTTTATTTATGTACTTAGCCCACGATCGGGCTTGCAGGTCCACTGGACCACCAGGGATGTTGGAAATATTTATTTATTTTATGACAAATGCCTGCGATCGGGCACACAGCTGTCCACTGGACCACCAGGGTTATTGGAAATATTTATTCTCTTTTGACAAATGCCCGCGATCGGGCAGACAACGGTCCACAGGACCACCAGGGATATTGGACAGAATTCTTCATTTTTTTAACAAATGCCCACAATCTGGCTGTGGAGCACATTGCTGGCTACAGGGGGCGTCAGTCCCCGATGGCTGCAGCCTGGCAGGGCGCTAGGTGCAAGTTGTCGGGGATCGGCGCACCTGCATGCAAATGGGGCCATAATGACATGCAAATGGCCCCATTTGCACCTTGCATACATTATGGCCCCATTTGCATGCCAAGTTTTGAATATCGCAGTTGCTGTGCATAGCGCAATGAAACTTGCGCTAGCGCATCCCCATGCTCCACTCTGGCCACTTGCGCTGGCGCAGTGCCACTGCGCCATGCACACTGTGGGTGGCCAGGCTGCAATGTTCAATGCTGCTGAGCCATGGCGCAGCTCCATTGAATATCGCCCAGTCCAAACCTCAGCAGCCAAGTTGAGCTGCTTCAAGCTGGCGCCACAGCCTGGCACAGTTTGAATATCTGGACCTTGGTATCTGCAGGATTTGAATCCCTAATATGCCAAAATGTCTGAATTTTAGGATCTTCCTTTCTTTTTGTTAGACATTTTGCAAGGTTATTGGCCATTTGTCTCTCAGACTTTCTCTGTCCCTAATGGCTTATACCAAGCTTGATATACATACATATTTAGGGAGGAACAAAGACAGCAGTCCATTGTGACACCTTCCCCCCGCCAGTTTAGAGAGGTCCCTGTCACCCTTTTGCCTTCAATGCACTTGCTGAGGCTGAGCTTGAAGTTCATGACAGTATCAGTTGATGCTGAATGCTCTAGCAGTCTACTCCAGACATTCACCAATCATCCTGTGAAGTAGTTCTTCCTGATGTCTTCCCCTGAATCTTCCTCTGTCGGGTGATATTGAGTGTCCCCTTGACCTTTCATCCTAGTGCTTGTTGAAGAGCTGCACTTGATACAATGGTGTCCCCTGTAGGGACCTGAATACTGTAATCATGCCTCCCCTAAGACTCCTCTTTTCCATGTAGAACAGTCCCAGTCCTGTCGGTCAGTCCTCATAGCCCATGTTGGTCACTTTGCTTTGCACTTTTCCCACTGTGTTCATATTGTTCCTCAGATACGGAGACCAAGCATCACACCGCATTCAAGGTTGAGCCCTACTAAGGATTTGTATATTAGACTGTCTTTTGACCTGCTTACAAAGTTTCTCTTAAAGGGAAACAGTCATGTGCAGCAGTTTAACAGACAGAGACCTAGAGCTCCCGACTAATTTTTTTCAGCTTTTGAGATCATTTTTTAACCTCTTGCTTTTGCAGAAATGAACTTTTTATCTGGTTGATCCTGTTGACTGCTGCCCATCATTACTGTTTACCAAAATAACCACAGTTCCCTCAAACTGAGCATCTAATGACATGTATGGCTGGCTCAGCCACGGGGGCCATCTATGGGTCTTAATAATGTTATTTGTTTATTTAGCTTTTTTTGACCAGGTAAATACAGTAGACAAGACATTTGCCTATTTTCAGGTACGACCCAGGAGAGTACAATGAAATTCAAGTTCATACAGAGGACAACATGATACAAGTTAGGCATTATACAGAATTAGGTAGAACCAGATGAACATAACACAAGCAGTCAGTAAACACAGTTAGAATAGGAACAAAATATATACATAGAGTAACCATGGCTATGAACACTGCATTATACAATTCTATACAGCTCAGAACCCTAAAAGCAGAGCCGCAGTCAAAGCATCGCCTGAAACAGAGAGTAAATACATTATATACAGAGCAGAACCCAAGCAGGACCTGCACAAGGGTACCAAAAGAAGCACATGTAAGTCCAGTGCAGGGGACCGAGGTTAGTTATGGTGGTTTAGGACAACCACATGCAGAGGTGAGCTTCAAGTAATTCCACAGGAGGCTCCGAAGGCATGAGTGGGAGGGAGGAGCAGACCTGGGCTGAAAGGAGTTCCATACCCTGGGGGCACATGAGCAAAAATCCTGTCCCCATTTGCATTCGAGTGACAGGAACTTTGAGAACAGCAGGGCCCAATGACCTAAGGGAGTAAGATGAAGAGTCAGCCAGTTTGAGGAGCTCAGCCAGTCCTGGGAGGTGTCAATTCTGAGAACCTTGCCCATGAAGCTGCCCAAGACAAAATTCTTGTGGTTGGGTGGGAGAGCCAGTCAAGTTTGTTATACAAGTCACAGTGGTGAGTGAGGCAAGGGCAGCTAGTGCAAAGTGTCAAATGTTATTATAGGCTATGTTCCACCTAGACAGGTGACGTTGTTGGAGTGCAAACAGGATGAGTTCATAGCAGAGAAAGGAAACACACCTCTGGCCAGTGCAAGGTGAGCAGCAAGTAAGATTGTTCTTTGCTCTGTAGGCCAGACCCAGTGTGCAGTTGACAGCTCTGCATACATTTTGGATATGGTGTCCAAGGTCAAGCTGTGGGCCAAGTGTCACCACAAGGTATTTGATGGAGTCCTTGATTAGGACAGAAGTACCATCAATACCAGTGATACTCAGTGGGGCAGGGGAGGCCTTTATCTTAGCCAGGGACCCAAAAAGTATGGCCTTAGTTTTTTTAAGGTTGAGGACCAGCTTGAGGGTCATTATCCAGGACTGGATATTCCTGGAATCCTCACTCAAGTTGGTGGTTGACTCCAATGTCACGGGAATGGGTAAGGATAACCAGGTCATCTGCATATAGGATAGAGCTACAGTTGGAAGAAGTAGAGGGGAGATTATTGACAAAGATAGAGAAGAGAAGGGGCCCTAGGACTGAATTTTACCAAAGCGCTTCAACAGTGCTAGCACCCGACATCCCCTACATGCGACAGCACACATATCAACTGTCGGCATTGTAGCAGGGATGTCAGATAGCATTCAGGGGCTTCGCCCCCACAACCCCCGGGTCCCTAGGGATTCCAACTCTGAGTGAGAGCTGGATTTGGGGAGACACCTAGCGAGGCAGTCTTGGTCACTGCACAGACCATCACAGTGACATGTGGGTCTTGCCCGATTCCTGTTGCTGTGATGATCTTCAAGGTGTTGGAGTCACTGAGGTGATGGTATACCCTAGGACTGAACCTGGGGACACCAGAGGTCACAGGAGTGGTGGCCAAGAGGATCTTACTGAATTTAGTAAGTTGCTGTCTGCCCTGGAGGTAATTAATGAATCATCTTAGGACAGGTGGGGACAGACCAAGGGACTGAAGTTGAGAGCAAAGTAAGACATGGTCAGCTAAGTCAAAGGCCTTAGATAGGTCAATGAAGATGATGCCTGAGAGCTCACCCTGGTCCATAGCTGCCCTGATCCCAGAGGAGACAATGACAAGGGCGGAGGACATACTGTACCCTTTGCAAAAGTCATGCTGCATGGGAGACAGTAGCTCATGGGCCTAAATATACTCTTTGAGTTGTCCAGCCACAACTTTCTCTAGAAATTTACTGATAGCCGACAAGATGGCTATCGGTCAGTAGTTGTCGAGGATCTTTGGGTTGCCCTGTGTGATGGAGAAGCTGAGGTAATGAATGAATATGTTGTCAAGTTTATTCATGATTCTGTTTGATTTTAACATTTGTTGTGGAAACAGTTAATCTAAAAAGAAATAATTATCTGGAGTACCAATTAAGATGTAAGTGGCGTCATTACCTCATAAAATGAAATGTTGTATGTTAAATAGGAGTTTTGGAGTAGACAGGATATATATATATGTATATGTATGTATGTATGTATGTATGTATGTATGTATGTATGTATGTATGTATGTATGTATGTATGTATGTATGCATGTTTTAAAGGTTTTGTAAAGGCACCTCCTGAGGAAGCCAATAATTTATTGGTGTAAACGAGAGGATTTGAGCCAGAAAATACAATAAAAGAATAAGAATATTGGAACAGTGAAGAACTGTCTACTTGTGTGGAATCTTTATTGCGCCTCTCCCCCCATCTATTGTGGGGAAGAAAAGAATTGGTCTTGCCCTGTGTGAGAACAGGGACAATCTTCTCCAACTCCAGAGGTCGAGGACAACTCCAGAGGCCAGGAACATGTTGTAGATATGGGCCACTGGGGAGGCAATATAAGAGACATCAAGTTGGAGGAGCTTAGGTTCCATGCTATCATGGCCAGCACTAGAGTAAGGGGAGAGACCAGAGAGAAGTCTCTGCATCTCCAGTGCCATCACAGCCCTGAAGTAGAGTAATGGACAGGAGATAGGGGCCAACCGTGGGGCAGAAGACTGGACACGACTATCCCTCCCATCATTGGAGAATAAGGAGGTGAAGGCAGACAGATCCGAGAAGTGGGAGTTGAATGCATTGGCGATGGTTAGTGAAGTGTTACAATTATAGCCATCTATGAGCATGTCAGACACCCCACAGTCGGAGGAACCACTCACTATATTTTTAATGTTCCTCCAGAAATTCCTAGGGTCCTTAGCTGAGTTTAGTAAGGTAGTCTTGCAGTATTCACTTTGCAGCCCTGATTGCTTTTTGCATTCATTCCTGAGCCTCCTATATTGCTGAAATATGGCCTGGTCCATCATGGCCTTGAAGTTGGCCCAGCACTTGTCTCTAGCCCTCATGAGGGCTAGGAGGCTCCCATGCAGCCATTTAGTGGCAGACCCCCTACCCTCCTCCTGATAAGAGGGGCATGCTTGTCCTGCAGTGCCCCAAAGGTGCTGAGAAAATGACTAACAATAGCGGAAGAGTCCTGAGCTTTTAGCATCGCAGACCAGTCCAAAAGTCTCAGATCCTCATGCAAAGACCACAGGTCAAACCTGGAGAAATCTCTTACTTGGATGATTTTGTGAGAAATTTTCTGGGAGAAGATCTTCCATACACAGTACACATGGGTGTGGTCAGAGATAGAGTCAGGAAGGGTACCAGAGGAGCTGATCCTCTCAGGTCTATTGGACAGGACCCAGTCCAGAAGTGAGCTAGCACCACCAGTGGTAGACCACCTAGTGGGCTCCTGAATAAGTTGAGACAAGGAGAGACCAGCAAGCAGAGGTTCATACAGCTTGGCGTTTCCTCCAAGTCAGTTTAAATTAAGATCATTAGCTCATTCTCCCAGTCTTAGCACCAACAGTATCAAAGAGGTAGGATAACCCGACAGACCACCCTTGGGGGACTGTACGTATACAGATGATGTGCAGCTTCTTAGTGTTTCCCAGTAATAGGACTGCGTGACACAGCTCACAAGAAGGCAGTAAGGGCTGTTGATGGGATACAACAGACAGGTTTAGGTGACACTTGTAGTAGACCAGATACCACCCACGCTTTTCCCAGGCTGATCTCCTAATGAGATCAAAGCCAGGAAGCATGCAGGCAGAGTCAGGGATGGAAGGTTTCAACCAAGTCTCAGTAATACCAAGGATGTCAGGGCTTGTAGTGAGTGACCCAGGCAGAGAGTTCAGCCAGATTGGGCAGGAGGCTATGGATGTTGAGGTGAGCTATTTACATCCCTTGCCTGATAGCCAGCCCACAGAAAATGAGTAAGCTTGATAAGTAGGACTAGGGTTGAGCTCAACATCCCAGTCAGGGCTAGTGTCACCAGGAGGAGCCAGAGGAGATGCCTTATAATGGGAGAACCACCTCCGGCAAGGCTTGCAATCAGGACGCCTGACCACTATGGCAGGATACAGAAAGCACCTGTGGTCAAGACAGCAGATAGGCCAGAAGGGCTGTCTGCCACAGGCTATTAGATTGAAGAAGGTGAAGTCATGCTCCTCATGTTGTTCAAGTGTAACCCAGGGACCCCCCGAGGAAGGGGAGCATCAGCAATAAGTAGAGGGAGGCATAAGGCAGTGAGAAGGCCAATGATGAGGGCACTGATAAATGGGGAGGCTTAGCACCCTCCTGAGGAGCTTAGGAACCCCCATGTCAAAAAGGACCTCTCCCTGGGACTAACCAGGGCACTGAAGGGAGAAGATATTGTGGACAGGTCACGTAGACAGGTCAAGGCTTACCAGAAGCCAGAGGGGCTATTTTGTCAAACACTAGGAAGGCCCTGAGGAGAGAACCAAGCAGTGCTTGCTCAGTAGACCCCTAAGCTGTCCAAGTGGGCCCCAGAGAAGCACCCAATTTGTGGAGATCTATCCTACAGACACCTCCACAACAAGGGTCAGTAAACAAATACTCTCTCATAATGCAAAATAAAAGCACATTACCACACTGAGACAGACAACACTAATCTCCAGAGCCAGAGATCTGTTTCAGCTGTTTCAGTGCAAAATTGCACTCGCATTTTACATTATGGGACGTATTACATTATTAAGGCACGTACGTGGTACCCATGGCTAAGCTTGTCATGCATGTCATTAGAGGTTCAGCTGAGGGGTACCCTGACTCTTTTGGTCAGCAGCAATGGCTGGTGGCAGTAGCAGGTTCAACCAGATAAAGAAGTTTATTTCTATAGAAGTAAATGGTTAAAGAAGTATTTCACAGTGTGAAAAGCTTAGTCAGGACCCTTAGGTCCCTGTCTGTTATTCAGCTACATGTGACAGTTCCCGTTTACTGCCTGCTGAAATCTTTTATTGGTTTGCTTGCTGCTGCTCCACACTGCTGCTCCCATTTCAGGTTGCAGCTGATCAACACTCCCAGATCTTTTTCCTGCTGCATTTCAGTCATCTCTATGTCATTCAAGCAAAATCTTGGATTCAAGCTCTTCCTTCCTAAATGCAGCATCTTGCCATTCTCAGCATTGAACTTCATCTGCCATTTTGCTTAATGCTGCCTTTTTCCCAGACCTACTGTCCCTAGAGCCTTCTGTGTTTAATTTATCTCCTGTTGTGATGTACACTGGTTCCAGCCTGATGATAAAGCCTAGTAGGCATTTGCAAAATTTGTTTAGCCTATTTTACAAAAGAACCCCTTCTTGTTTGCATAGCTCACTCAGACTGGTTAATTTGTCTTGCTCACACTCTACAACCAACTATCTACTGACTATCCCACTGTTCCGGACTGCTATGGGACAAAGCTGTTTTGGTTACCGAGCAGCGTCTCTTTGGAATAAAATACCTTGTCATATTAGGCAGTCACCTACACTCAACGCATTCTCTGCTAGCCACAAGAATTATTTGTTGTGCAGTCACATTTGTACTTACTTCAGTTAATTTATGTGACTGTAGGCTGATTACCTGTTTTTAATTGTATATTACTATGCAAACCAGCTGTATGGCTACCCCTTATATGCATAGTATTCTACTGTGAACCACTGAATGTATTTATTCCTGTTGTGAACATTTGTGTTTGTACTAGCACTCTGTACATTATTGGTGCCCGGGTCATTCCTGAAAAAGGTGTCCTTGTCTCACCAGTGTACTTACCCAGTTAGCACAATTTTAATAAATAAGCTACTGTTCCCATCTTGGTGTTATCAGCAATCTTGGTGACCCACCTGGTGGCATATCTCTCCAGGTCACTTATAAATATAATAAACTATGTAGTTCCTAAGCCACTCCATTGGGAAGCAGGCCAGGCTGTTGGCAGCTGCTGGAGGGCAGTACACCCCAGCCAGGGAGGATGGCAGCATGTTCCAGCATGCAATAACCTCTGAGAGCAGGTCAGGGAGCTTGCTCCCTCCACAGAGGTCACACTGTGATGCCAAGGCTGACCGGGCACATCTTACACCAAAGAGGAGGAGGAGGCAGGGTGGCTTGAGGAAGGAAACAGCGACATAAAAAAAAAACTGCATTCAGAAAGAAGGCATAAATCTTCTGAACAGGGAAAAATGCAGGTAACAAGATTTATCCCTGAAGATGACAACAGGGAGAAGGAGAATGAAAATGATCATTATAAAAAGCACACACACACACACACACACACACACACAATGTAGGTCCCAGAACAGACCCCTCAGGAACCACACTAGTGCCAAAATAATGCACTGGGATGAGGGAACCCTGGAGAGACCTACAGGATGGGAGAGATCTGGGGTTATCATTTAGATGACCTAAATGTGTCCAAGCAGAGTACAAAGGCTGCAGGGATGGCCAGTGGCATGCTGGTGTGCATAGGCAGAGGTATCACTTGCAGAAGGC
Organism: Neoceratodus forsteri; assembly: GCA_016271365.2. Classification (NCBI taxonomy): domain Eukaryota; kingdom Metazoa; phylum Chordata; order Ceratodontiformes; family Ceratodontidae; genus Neoceratodus; species Neoceratodus forsteri. The sequence continues at coordinate 259,732,052 of CM057452.1, read as the reverse complement.
AGGAGGTAGTGATGCCATTGTATAATATGATGGTGAGGCCTCATCTAGAGTACTGTGTGCAGTTTTGGAGGCTGCACCTTTGTAAGGACATTGACAGGGTGGAGGCAGTCCAGAGAAGGATGACTAAGATTGTACAGGGCTTGCATCAGAAAACATATGAGGAGAGATTAAAGGCCCTCAATATGTATTCACTAGAGGAGAGGAGGGATCGGGGGAACATGATAGAAACATTCAAGTACCTTAGGGGCATAAACAAGATGCAGGGATTGACATCTTGCAATATAAGAGGAACACAAGAATGAGGGGGGTGATATGAAACTGGAAGGGAGCAGGTTAAGGGGAAATTTGAGGACATATTTCTTCATGGAGAGGGTGGTGGATACAGGGAATAGTCTGCCACAGGAGATGGTGGGAACGAGCACAGTGGAGGGATTTAAACATGTCTGGGACAGGCATGGGGAACCTTAGAGCTGGGAAGGAGGGTTGAAAAGCCATTAACCAGGTAGGTTCAGAGGCTGCAAACTAGTGTAGGGCTTACAAGCAGACTATTCATTGACTTGAAGCTGTATCAGCTTCTTTCTAAAGTGCTCATTTGTAGGATTTCCTGTTCTTTCCCCTCATTGTTCCACTTGATTCTATTTGTAACAATTATTCTTTTTTTGTTACTCTTTATTAAAGCAAGAGCGATTTACCATGCAGGAAGGCTCTAAGCTGGAAGGGTACTGCTTGGACTTGCTGGCAGAACTCAGTAACAGGCTTGGCTTCACTTACAACGTGACTTTGGTCAAGGATGGGCGTTATGGTCAGATGGACCAAGACAAGAACTGGAATGGGATGATCGGAGAGGTCATTCGAAAGGTAAGAGCAGAGGTGGATACGTCTGGAATCCTCAGGCATTATTTGCTTTTTAAATGTTCACAGGTTGTCTTCCCAAAGGAGGAGAGCATTCCCTAGGACACTGGATCCTCCTTCCAACAACTAATGATGGGGAGCCTGGACTCGGGGGACATAAACCCAGGTTGATGACACAGCAAGTGGAACCCACTGCCAGGTGTTATTTATTTATTGAGACCCCAACAAAAAGCATAGATATGTGACAGTCAGGGGTGTAGTGATACCCAATTTCATGAGCCTTGGTATGACCAAGATACTGTACTATCCCATTCAGAGTTGTCTTGGCCTCTATATCTAGGATTGCCAGGAGTGGATCTCTGTGCGCCTGCAGCTGGTGCAGAATGCTGCAGCCAGGTTGTTGACTGGGTTACCAGGAACTTGCCACATCACACCTATGCTGCGTGAACTGCACTGGCTGCTGGTGCGGTGGAGAATCACTTTCAAGGTGGCGTTACTGACCTATAAGACCCTACACAGTCAGGGACCGGGCTACTTGCAAGATCTTCTTCAACCTTACCGCCCTCTTCGCCCACTCTGCTCCGCTGACAAGGGATTGCTAGAGATTCCCAGGTTTCGTCTTCAGTCATCTGGGGCCAGAGATTTTTCTTTTATGGCCCCAACCCTGTGGAATTCTCTACCTTGTCAGATTAGAGAGTGTCTGTCCAAGGAGTCATTTAAGGCGTCTCTGAAAAGTTATCTGTTTGAATTAGCATTTGAATAAGTTTACTGCTACTTTTATTGTTTTTGTGCTGTTATTTATTATGTTTGATGTTATTTTGATATGTAATTGCACTTTGATATGTAGAAAAGCACATTATAAATAACTTTTGATTTGATTTTGATTTGATTTAAAAACTTTATTATACTAGGCAAGATCCCTCTTATCCAATCAGAATGCAGAGTTACTATTAATCTAAAAATCTGAATAGGGTGGTTAAATTTACCATACTAATCGTTTGTACAAGGAAAAAAGGGGATATAAATAAGGCTGACGTGCCAGTGCAGTGACAGTGTTGCTAATGGCAACACCAATGACACGTGTTGGCAGCCTGAGCTCAGAGTGTCGGAGGGTTGACTGGGAGGTGAAGGATTAAGCATCCCACAGGACACTCTCCTCCTAGAAGTGAGGGTTTCTGGGCCTGCTCTACTACTGCACCTGGGTGATCATGGGGGCCCTTGCTGCTGGGCGTCAGCAGGGATAAAGACCCTGATGGGCTTGCATGGTAAGCTAAGTGTACAGGTGCCTGTCCATTCCCATCGGCATCTTAGGGAAGAAAATGAAAATGAAAATCCCAAGCACACAGTAGGATTACTGCAGGCACTCTGGACCCTACACTGTTCTCCCACAAGGTGCTCCTGATCACCCCAAGGGCTCCAACACAAGAGGCAAGTCATGGGAAAATGGAGTAAGTAGCAGAGAAGACAGCTGATGGGGTTGGCACTGTCTACATGAAAGGGGCAGTACGGCTGACTCAGAGGGCATAAATTGTAAACCAAAGGGGGAATATGGATCATAGATACTGCTTTCTTATATCAACTGGTGGAAAGGTTGCCAAATTATTTTAAAAATAGTTAAATTTTCCCAGGGGCTATAATGTACCTGTTCTATCTTCAAAGTGTTAATCATGATTTTTTTCTGTAGAAAGATTTTATTTAATTTTTAAAAACCTACATCAAGAAGTTGGTGCAGTCCCTCAGTATTCTGCATGGTACATCACTTTTGCTATGCAAAGGTTACAGAAAATATGATTCTCACTGCAAAAGAAAACACTTTTCTCAAAAAGGTATCGTTGAGGAATGAAGAACACGTCAAGAGAAATACCTGCTACAAACATGGAAACCAGTAGTTATAAGGTTACCTCTACTGAGAAAAACATGTTGGTTTGCTTGTTTCACGTTCTGATAACCCTATGAAACCCACTGGCATTAAGCACTTCTTTGTTATCTCATTGAGCTGCCCTAAATGACACAGGGATAATGGTTTGCTTCCCTTATATGTACAGTAATCTGAGTGCAGTGGGCATGCCCAACACTTTAGCAGTCATAGCTTGCACAGTTAGGTTTCCCTATCCTGGTTGTTCTTACCAATCACCCTTTATGAAGGCATCGATATCGTAATGCATGCATCTCTTTCAAAGTAGAAAGTCTGACCTTCTTTGGGGGAGCTTGTTGGCCTGTAGTCATATTATTTCTGATACGTGTGTCATATTGCTCCAGATTTTGGTATAGGTTACCCAATTTCCTCTACACATAAGACTAGCTTCGAGGAAACTCATAGTCAGGAGGTCAAACACTAATTTTCTATGGATTGAGTGGGGTCCATCTAGTTTCTCAGTATATATTGCTAGAAGCATGATGAATGCAAACTTGGAGCCCATGCTATCAGTTGTTCCACACTGAACAAAGTCCCCCAGTGATAGAGTCTGAGAGTCTTGCTTAAACTAAGTACAGCATTTGGGACGTGAGTTCAAGCTTCAGATCTGACCACAGATTTGCACTGTAGATGTCTAACATTGCTCCACTTTATTAGGAAACACTGTTTGGCACTGGCCGAGTGTAACTGAATAAACTTCCCCTTTGGGCCTGGTAGTTGCCAGTTACAATCCCCACACTCAGCAGAATAACAGCAAAGTATTTTCTAAGGGTGGAGGTTGCAGCATGTGAAACTTACATAAAGTTTGATACCAAAACTGACAGCTCCTGGCAAATCAAACACATGTACCAAAGGAGAACATTGAATATCCTAAACTGTATGATAGCCAATCAGAACAGAGGGAAACTGTCATACCCAAAACGACACACACCACAGTAGGTTATCCACATTTCAGGCATGTCTACAGTATGTTGTCTGTTTAGTTGACAGGACACAAGTGGAAAAAAGGCACATTCCACTTTAACTACCATAGAACTTTAAAATCCTGTGTTCAAAATTCCTAGTCATACAATAGTACTGTAGTAACATTCAATGAGCCGGAGTATACTTCGAATAACCAACTTCTGTGGTTGACTGAATGCCTCAGCCTTAGGCCTTGGCATTTGATCACCCACATCAGGTGGTTATTCCGTCGTATACTCTAGCTAACTGAATGTTATCATTTAACTGTACTGGATAAGATCCTTCTCAGCCAGTTAGAACACAGAGCTACTGTCCTGTTATTCTGCAATTATTGGGTGGTAGAGTTAGTACTGGTATTTATGGTATGCCATTGACTATGGTCCAGCTGGCTAAAACTAGCACTGTAGCACATCTATGAGAAACCACAGAACATTTCCAGGATTTTTTTTTTTCAGACATGCTGTAGCACTACTGAGAGGGGGATTTGAAGGCTCTTAAAACTTTTTTTCTCTTTCCTTTTTTTTTTTCAGTGTAATAGCTATAATGGTATAGTGGCAAGGGTTTTACACAGTAATAATCAGAAAAGGGTGCTCGGCTACTGCCTTGATGTTTATTTACTTTTGTAACCCCTTGCTGGCACTATCCCAAGGGCTATGACCCCTGCCTGCTTGGCTACTGACAGGTTGAGGGGCCTAGCTTCTAGGACGGGTGCCTCCACCCAGAGGTCAGGGTTGATAATGGTTAAACTAACTTGGGCACAGCCCTCTGGGACACTGTGACCCCCCCCCTTTGTTCCCACTAGTGGCCCACCCAGTACACGGGAGTTACTTTCCCAATACCCCACATATGAGCACGTTTTACACATACAGATACCACTTACCCTCGGAGGCAGTTCTGCAGCACATCTCGGGGACCCATGTAAACAAGGTTAAGCAACATCCACAACACAATGCAATGCTGGTTCTATATTTACTAACAACACAGACAGTATAGAGTTCAATAACAACAAATCTGATTTATTTAGGGGACAGTATCATGGGAGGTGGCAATCTGGTTGATTTGGTTTGGCAATGTTCAAATCACAGTACTATGCATACATATAGGGTCCAAAAAGTCACACTCTGGGTACCCAGGATGGGGGGGGGCTAGCCAGGTCTGTTGCCCGGGGTTGGCCGGCTGGAACAGCTGGATGGGGCCCTGTAGGAAGAAAATATATGCACAACACAAACTTGTAATCTGGAGCCAGATGGCTCAGTTCGTAGAAAGAAACACCATGAATCAGATGGCACACTTTTGATTTACAAACTGTTGCAGGGGTTGCCCTGAACTGTACTCCCAATACCCCACACAGATTTCAAGCTGAAAGGTGTTGTTTCTGGGTTACCAGAATTCAGCACACAACTCACAGCAGAGTGAAAATGGAACTGCGGTCCACACGAGCACTAGACACATTTATATGTAAAGGAAATTACTATACCAGGCAGCTGCTTCTCGATCCCGATCGCAAACACTTGCAAATTACCCGGGAGCCCGCACAGCATCAGCAGTCCCCGACAGGCCACTCACACTTCAGCAAATCGTTGGTCTTCTATGGGCAAGCCTGGTTCTGCACTCTTCTTCTTTCTTCTTCCTCCTCATACACTCGGATTCAGTCCAAATTAGCACTCACTACAGCTGCAGGCCGACTCCAGGGCCTTCCATGCGCTTCCAGCGTGAAGTACACACCGCAGCAGAGCAGAGCTCCTTCTCTCTTCACTGTCACACCGAACTCACTTTCCAGCAGCAGTGCAGGGCATTTCCTTTGGGTTACCTCTAGTTTGGTTGGCTGGTTCAGCTGTCAATCACAGTAGGGCTCCGTGTGTTGGTGCAAAAAGGCGCCAAGGTCCAAACTACATTTCCCAGAGGCACTGGCCATACAGTACAGAGGTGGCTGGCTCCACAATGAGTCCAAGTTCTGATTTGCCAGCAGACTCCATTTTAATAATCCCCCCTTCATACTGATTGGCCCAATTCAGCAGTTCAGTACCAGAATGGAGGGCTAAGCAAAAACGGTCCAGACTGCAAAGAAAAGCGGGTTAGACAAACTGTATTTTCATTATCACTCTAACTAATTTCTGGTAAACAGTTACATCTTTCAAAAGAGCTCCCTCTGCGCTCTTAGCAACTGCAGAAACACAGCGATTTGGTAGTAGCTCGAGCGGGACTCAAGCAGGGAAACACACAGACCCCCCATCCAAATTAATTATGTCTGCAGGAAGACAACTCTTAAAGAGACAGTACATGGAGGTTCAAATAGCACTCACTTGGAACCACATTTAAATGGCTTAGATGCCGAATGCCACCCAGACTTGGAGCACTCAGACAAGCTCCTGGAAGACTTTTGGGAACCCCCATTTGCAGGGAGTGTTACACCTTGGTTCGATTATTACCTCGTAAACTGGGGCCACTATCCCATTATCACAATATTAGTATCTACAAGACACCCCTTCTCCATTACTGAAGACTGAAGCAACAACACTTTTTCCACACCTATTACGTCTGAAACATTTGTATTCATAGTAGCTTTCAGTAAAAAAAATGCTGACCCCTGTTACCGGTGTCATGCTGCGAGACAGCTATTGTTCAAGCAGGCTTGAAGGTAGTAATTCTGTAAGGCTCCCTGGATCTGGCATTCTTTTTTAAATGGACAACATTAACTGCTGGTTTAAGTATTGCTGCTTCTGAAACTCTTAACACTGACACACTTCAATTTCTTAGATCCAAACAGAAAGCGCAGGCTGCTAGATATGATGCAAGATATAGTGAAACCCACAAAAAGTTGCAGAGCTCATTTAGCTGAAGAGAACAGTTAAATAAAAAAATTTGGTGACCTTTTTATAAGCTTTAAAAATCATTTAAAGACAAAATAATAATTTCTATAGCAAGTCTGTGGTGTCACAAGCACATGATTCTGGTATCTGGTGTAGACAAGCAGTCGGAACACATGAAGTATATGAAAAAGGCTGATCTGGTTTCCATGTGCACAGTTATTGTGAAAAAGAGGAAGCTAACCACAGAGAAAGTGAGAAATCTTAGCAGAAATATGCTTTAAAAATTCTATCTTTTAAAAGTGTCCTCTGAGGGGCTGGACCAGTGGCGCTGAGGGTTGAGGCACTAGGCGCACACCTCGCACCACGCTGGCGCCCAGGTTGGAATGAGCCAGGGCCACGGGGTTGACAGGAAGGAAGAGATTGAGCATCCGGAAGACTGCTCTCTCTCTTCCCTGGGGTGGGTACGAGATGCGTGCACTCTTGGAGCGACCTCTGGTGGTGGCTGGAGCATTGCCAATTGTGGCAGTGTGGCGTATGCCACGGAGGGTGGAGCCATGGCAATTCATTGCCTTGCTGGCCGGGATCCGCAGGGAGAGGAGGGAACTAAAAAAGTAGAAAATCCCTGGCTCGCTGGGGAGATGACAAGAGTCCCAGGGATCTCCCTCTCATCCCTAATACTGGGCCAGGCCACACCAGGGATCCACAGCTGACCTCCCAGAGGGATGGACCCTCTAATTTCAGAAAGTGCCATTGAGGGTGGGCCCAGTTCTGGGGGGGGGATACGGAGTGCTGGGAAGTTCCTCTGGTGGGGGGTGAACTGGTGATGGCTGGCCACAGTAGGGAGTAGAAGGGGCAGGATCGAGTTGGGCACCTCTGAAGGATGCCACGAGAGTACCGGTGCATAAAAATAGTTAACAAAAGTGTACTCTGTGATGTGCCACAGTCTTAGAAAGGACTTTATCCTATCACATTTAAACTGCAATATGCTATTCCACCCTGTCACAACTCCTTAACCTTCACACCTGGGACTACTAAATGACTGATTCTTCAGAGTCTGGCTAATACTGTACTGTATTTTAGCTGATCCTGCAAATCCCAGAATAAACAGTGTGACTGAGTTCACTATTTCCCCTGAAAGCCTGAGACTGAGTCCTGTCTTAGGTCACACAGGTGCAGCAAGTGCTCTAAGCTAGAGAAGAGCAAAATTTGTTGAGATAGTGCCCCCCGAGGAGACTCACTTTGCCCTTCTGAAATCATTACTGATTGTCAAGCACAAAGCAATAGAAATATTAAATGTTGCTGACTCTGGGGAGTGTTGGGTCCTGTGAAGTACTCCTTCAGCTGAAAAGTAGTGCTAATGTACAACTGGGAAACTCAGTCCATTATAGATTGCTAACACCTACATCTAATTAACAGGAAGCGGATTTGGCAGTGGCTCCCCTAACAATCACAGCAGCAAGGGAGAAAGCGATCCTATTCACCAAACCATTCATACAGACGGGGATCAGTATTTTGGTGCGCAGAGATGCCATTCCTGATGACACCGGCCTCTTCCGTTTCATGAATGCCTTTTCTAAGGAGATCTGGATAGGTGTTCTGGCTGCATTCCTTGTCACCTGCCTCTGCTTGTTTCTTGTAGCCAGGTAAAAGATCTATTTCACAACGTACTGATTTCCAGCTATTCTCCTTCTGCACCCACCCTTGTATTGTCTGAATATATCCACCAGCCTGCTACACAGCAGTGACTGTTTCCAATTTGAGCAGTCGATTCTTACCCCCTTAGTATGGCTTTATGAGGGGCAACCTGTACCAAACCAAACTGATCACATTCTTCGAAGGGATGACCATGGAGCTGGACAAGTGCTGTATTGTAGACAATTTGACTTAAGCAAGACCTTTGGCTCTGTGGCATAGGATACGCTTCTGGTCGGAGTACACCAGTGTGGTAATCACAAGGTGGGTTGCTAACTGGCTTAGGGACATGAAGTAGAGGGTTGTAGTTGATGGGCACCACTCCTGGTGGAGAGGGATACTCAGTGGGGTTTTTCAGGGATCGGTGCTAGGGCTACTGCATTTCAACATTTTCAGCAATGCTCAGAAAGCTGGAGTCTTCAGCGAGAAAAGCGTAAAAGCTGCACTCCAAAGCAGAAATGGCTCAGGCTTATTTTCTCAACCAGTGGGAGAATTTTTTTTTTTTTTTGCTTAGCCTGGTGCTCCCCCGGTACTCCTCCCACCATACGGCACCTGGGGAGACATGTTATTTGTATTTTCTCCCCTGTTCCCAGAATCCCAGTACGCGATTGCGCATGCACATGCACATGGAGGCGCACATGTCCCGTGGCTCCAGTGATGGCCCCATCCTCCCTCCCAACCTAGTGCCTAGGTTACCCCTAGCCTGGCACTGCCCCCTGGCCTCCACTGGGTGGCAGCCATGAGTCAGGGAAACCTCTCATCCCTCCCCAGGGAAGACAGCTGCCTCACGGCTGCTCAATCCTGACTCCTCGCCCCCCCCCCGGCTTACCTCTGGCAGCCCAAACTCACGCCTAAATTCAGGTCACCAGCATGGCACAGGTGTGGCATCCAGCACTTCAATGCTCTGCGCCACAGGGTTGGCCCAACCAGTGGGAGAATTTTAATACCAACAAGTGACTTACATACACTGAGCTAGTAGCCCACTGACAAAGCCTTTACCAGCGAGTGCTGGGGCATTTGGTTTCTTAGGAGGCTGGCTACTAGATCAGTGTATGTAATTCACCATGGCTGGTATTAAAAATGTTCCCAGTGGTTAAGAAAATACACCTGAGCCCTTTCAGTTTTAGAGTGCAGTATTTTGTTTTTCTCATTGTCTGTTTGGGGCTAGCAACCCCTTAAGCTGCACCCCCTGGTTACCACTCAAGCGCGGTTGCAGTTATATGGACCATGGAGTCTACAGCAGGCTGTTTAAGTTTTCATGATACTACGCTGGCCAGGGTAATGGACTCCCTTGAGGATGAAGATAAACTTAGGGATATGTGAAAAGCTGAATGGCTGGTCGATTCCCGAGTCTTAGATTCAGTGTGCAGCTAAAGCAACTCTCCGGATGGGGTATCCCATATGTTAACCTCCATCTGTGTGAAGAAATACTTTCTAATACTTGCCCATATCCTGAGGACCCTCTCCTCAGCTTGAGTGCATGTCCTATAGTTCTGGTTGTACTCAATAACTCCAAGACCTGTGCATATTCCACCTAGTCTACAGAACCCCTTTAGTTTTCAGAACATTACAATCATAACCCATCTTATTATTCTGTTTTACAGGCTAAATAATTTGAATATGTCTGGTCTCTCCTTGTACCTGTAGCTCTTGCCCTTTAAGCTGCATGTTAGCTTGCTGGCCCTGGGATGAACCCTCTCACTTTTTTCAGTGCCCTTTCTGTACTGCGGTGTCTAAAACAGGATGCAGTACTCCAGGTGGGGTCTAATCAAGGCCTTGTTCTGGTGGACGATCACCTCCCTTGACTCGCTCCTTACCCCTTCCTTATGTACTCAGTTTTGCATTTACACTCCTGATGGTAGCAGCAGCATATTGCCTGCTTGATTTCAGCTCACTCTCCACCGTTAACCCTCGAACCATTTCCTCCCAGGTGCAGTTCACTGTTGCAGCACACAGGATGTGTGACTGACCAGCATCCTTCACCTATAATTGTAGTATGTTGCCTGTCCTGCATTAAATCTAAGCAAAGATGTAAGAACACATACACCATGCAAATCACAGTGTACAAATTTATTTTTAAGGTGCAACATTTTGTTTTATCCAGGGCACCATTTGCCCCACCTTCTGGTCAGTTTGGAATGATACTTTATGAAGCTGTGGAGTAGTGGGGGGCCTGCAAGTGTCCTTTCTTTAATTTGAACTCCCTTCCCATTATAAGTCAATGGCAATGATGCCTGAGCTACCAGGACTAACTCAGGGCTTTTGGTCCGCACCCTGCAAGCCCCCCATTCACCCTGTAAGTCCAACACTGCTTCAGATGTTATAATACAATTTCTGTGCTCTATCTGGGCAAAGCCATTGTGTAAATGCATACAAGTGAGTGCTGAGTTAGTTTTCTCCCATGCTTAACTCACCATTGGGTACCGATTGTGGTGGAAAAGGGTACAACTGGAGGCAAAAAAACGGGTGAGGCAGCAAATAGTGTGTACATCTGGGGGCAACAATGAAGGCCATGGTGTACAAAATGGTGTACTCATGTTGTTTTTCCACAACAGTCCTGAATCAAAGCCCCCATGTCTCAGCCCACACCCCTGTGTGCAGATCTCCATGTACTACCCCTTTCCCCATGCTATGTCCACTGTTCTTGCTAATTTATATAGCCCATCTGTAAGAAAACTCAACAGCCTGCTGCTGACCACCCCTACAGATCATTAATAAACACCTTCAGGAGCAACAGACCCAGTACAGGCTTTTGGGACATAGTACTCTAAATACCTCTCCATTCTAAATGCTAACTGGCCATCACTAATCTCTGCTTTCCATCTGTCAGTCAATTTGCTATCCAACTCTTGTATGTACCCTTTGTGAACTCCATGTTTTGTCAGTTTCTCCATAAGTTTTCCATGTGGTACAAAAACTATTCTGTTTCTCTTGAAGTAAGTTTGTTGAAGCAATTTCCCAATCTCCAGAAAAACATTCTCCTTTTCCAATCACATTTCCTCTGTTATCTGCTGTATTAACCAGAAACTTGGTGCGGCTTATTGGATAAAGTCACTCCTGACCAGGGAAGCCCGTTTAGCCATTGTCCAAGGCAACCTGCTACCCTTGATTGACTACTGCCCCTATTTACTCACATACATCTTCAGCCTTGTGTGCGACCTCTGATCCATAATGACAACAACATATGCCATTTCACTCTCCTGGCACCATATTCCACTCACCACTGCCACCTCTACCAGACTCTTGGCTGGCTCCCACTACACTGTAGATTTAATTATGGGCTTGGCTGCCTCCTGGACAGCGCCATCAGACATGGCAAAGCCTCTCCTTTTACATCTCTCCTCGAGACCAGAACTCCCTCAAGGTGTCTGCATGCATCCTCAGTCCCCCCCCCCCCCACCGGATATCCTAAAAGTCTCCTCTGCTTGGGTACAGAGCATTATCTGTAGCTGCTCCCACTCTGTGGAACAGAATCCCCATGCCTATCTGCTCTCTGAACTCCCATGCCACTTTCAAGACACATCTCAGATCCTGGCTGCTTGATGAGGCCACATGCCGTCGATGGCTTGGATTTACACCCGCCACCCACCACCACCACCTTTCTGACTTTTCCCTCTTGGGCTGCTTTGGCCTCCCCTGCTCTCTTTCATTTCTTTGGACTCCTGTCTTACATCCCTTACTACCTGCTTCTTGGGCTCTCCCACTGGTCTAGTGTCTTGTATGTTTTTTTTTTTACATCATGCATTAATTTGCACTGGCCACTTATCCTTAGTAAATAATTGTATAATAATTGTTGCTTATCATGATGCACTGATTGTTTTTTTTTCTGCCTCTCATTAATTTTACTTTTCTATGTCACTTTCGCTGTTCACCAATGATGCCTGTATACCCACTTTGTTCACTACTGATGTCTGTATATCCACATGGCTTGTACTCATTGTATTACTTGTCACTACCTCTGTAACTGCCGCTGTGTGGCCCGGGTCATGCCTGAAAACGGTCCCCTGGATCAGTGCTCTTACCCGTTACCAAAGACTTAAATAAATAAATAAATATCATTTACAGTAGATGTATGTTCTTTATTTAGCTACCCACACTGTCAGGTGAAAGTTAAAGATCCCATCGCACTTACGAAGAAGAGTAAGGAGTTTCTCTAGTGTTATGGCCAGCATTCTCCCATCAAAAACAGCTCCACATAATCTGCCTCCAGAAAGTACCTAAAACAAGCTACCATAATTTACTGTGCCTTTCCTGGTTAAAAATTACACAGGAACTTTGTGTCTCAGACTTCATCTCATCTTCCTGGTCTTTTTCTGGTGTTAGTCATAATCTTCTGTTTGTGACATCATAGGAGCATTGATATATCTGAAACTCAGTTTTATTATTCCCAACATTTCAGTGCAAATCAGCCATGTTTTGCAGTAAAAATGTGGCACAAAAAGGGTGTTTTACACAAATTTGAGATCAAGTGTGGATGCTAATGTGATGCAAACAGTTTTTTGATATGATAAAAGCTGTGTTCAAAACAACAGATTATACTTGTAAACCTTTTTCCATTTTCTCGAAAAAGGGTGGCCCTGCATGGTCATTTCCACAGTGACAGATTAAGATGTCATGAGCAGAGGATGGGGACTTCAACTGGAGGATAAGATGAAAACTGAGACACAAAGATCTGGTTTGCTTGTAAATATCCTTGATAATAAAGGCTGAGGAGAGAAAATATTGAAAAGTTGTTAAATTTAATGAATTGTGCTGCAACATTTCATGTTAAAAGTTGTCCTGGATGCTGGAAAATAACTGTAAACCAAAGGTTCCCATCTGTCTAGTACACGGCTTAGAGCCACGAAGGCAGGAGCAGAAAAGAATTAATTCATAGGCTGGCAAGCGTGTGATATTTCACTTCACTGTTTCTTTCTTAGGCTCAGCCCCTATGAATCCCAGCAGGAGGACTCTGGTTTCACCTTCCTGAACAGCCTGTGGTATGGCACAGGAGCGCTTACCCTGCAAGGTAAAAAGGCTGAAAGAGCAGGCACGTGCTACAATAAAAGGGTCACTGGAAAAATCAGTTAACGTGATTGGACAAAATAAGTCACATGACTGTGTATCCAAAGCCCTGTTGCATGGTTAGGTGCTGCTGCTTGTTTTTATAATAAAGAAAAATAAAACAGTGTATACAGAAAACCATTTTATAAGTGCAATAACATGCTCCGGAATATGCATTAAAGTCTTTTAATGCACTTCCCAGGATGTTAGGCATAAGGCATACATATCCTAGGGTGTGCATTAAAATGCTTAAAATTGCAGATGACTCAAAAACCTGCAGTAGAGTGGACAGTGCTGATGGGTCATAAGGACGTTGAGGGAAGATCTGAAAAGACTATAGAACAAGTAAGAGGGCCTGAGGAGGTGCCAGAGAGGCACAAAGCTGCTGGGGTAGCTGTGGGAATCCCCCTTCTGTGTACCATGGTGCATCTGTACTTTGTACTCATGATTCTTATTTAGTGAAAATAAATCCCTGTAGGATAACACCAGGCTAAGATTGTAACTACTGCTGCTTCTGAGCGGCCCCTTTTCCAGGACTGTTTGGATCAGCAGTAGAAGGAAGGAGGTGATCCTGCCCCTGTACTGATCCCTGATACAGCCACATCTGGAGTACGGTGTGCAGTTCTGTAGTCCACAATCGGGAAAGGACAGGGATAGGATTGATGTGGTCCAAAGCCAGTAACAAAAAATGATTCAGGAGCAGCAAGCTAAGTCCTACATAAGGCTGACTGAAGGCCTCAACATGTATACACGGGTGATCAAGGGGGATATGGCAGGGTGGGGCAAGAACAAAGTGGGCATCAGGGAACTGTTTGCTTTGAGTAAAAACAGAGGTGCAGGTGGGAACTCAAAGAAGCTACCAGGAGGGAGATAATGAAGGATATCAGAAAGTATTGATTTACCAAGAAGGTGGCACCAGGCGGATAAATTAAACAACAGGCTGCCAGAGGGAGTGGTCTGCACCAAATCAGTGGAGGGATTCAAGCCAACAGTGGGAATGACATATGGATTTAGGGAGGATAGCAGGGAGGATGACAGGGCGAGGGGGTAAATGACCTCTGGGGTATTCACCCATACTATATGTTGGGGCAGGCAGACCCAATGGGCAAATGGACCTTTTCTGCCAACAATTGCTGTTTATGTAAAATACACAATTTATCTCCATGTTCGTGAGAAGGAAATATTTTCATAACTCATTTGCAGCTTCTTCATTAGTGCTGTGCGAAATTTTCAAATTCGGCAGAATGACATTTTTTTCTCCTTGCCCTTTGCCCTCCGCGTTCAGGGGGAGCCCCAGCCCCATCACCCCGGCATCCACCATCCAGTGCATCTGCTCCCAGAGCTTTCCCCACCCTAGTGGTGTGGTAGAGGGGGCCCTCCTCCACTGAGACCAGATTAAGTATTGTGCCGTGGCTGGCCAGGTGCAGGGCCTGTGAGCTCCCCTGTCATCCGCTGGGAGCTATTTTAGTTGTTTTTCTCTCCCCTTGGGGGCAGCATGTGCAATGATGCCTGCAACGGCACCACGCATGCTCCCTGCACAACACTGTCAAGCGTCTGTGCCACTCCGAACCCTCGTGTTGTGGCATTGGTGCACCTGCCCCAACCACAGCTAGGCGCCAGGCAAGCACTGACTGCCAAAGTCCCCCTTCCCTGGAGAAAGAGGGCTATCCTCCAGATGCTCAATCCTTCTCCACCCTGCTAACCCTGGCAGCCAGCGCTTATTCCCGAACGTGTGGGTCGCCAGCATGGGCGAGGTGTGGCATACCAGTACCTCAACCCTCAGTGCCACCAGGCCAGGCACAGAATGAAATTTTGAAGAATTTTTGAAATTCCACTGGAAACAGAATGCTGAATTCTGCAGCAGAAATTGTTGCAGAATGGTTTTCCATGGAAAATGCTGTTTTACTGAATATTGTTCAACGGATCACAGCAGGTGGAATTCTGCAGAAGAACCAGTGACATTCCAGCAGAAATTCCAACTGTAGAATGGCCATTCTGTGCTAATTTTGTTGGCATAATTCCGCATTCAGCACAGCACTATTCTTCACTCATGAGTTAAGATCCCCTAATACTCGGAGATATAAATTGCATATGTTGGATCAGGCCATAGTATACCCCTGTGTAGTCCAAAAGGTGTATATAGAGAAGAAAAATAGAAAATATGTTGATTAAAACAATGAACAATAAAGATATTAAAATAACAGCAAACATCAAATAGAACACAGTTGAAAATCTGCTACAATTTAATAGTGTGGTGAACCAGGTACTACATGGATGATAGACCACACATCTAGCATCAGGTTGAGAACCTCTTTCACTTAAACACATAGGTGATTGGGTAGATGACTTGCAAGAAACCTCTAATACCATGAGAACCTCCCCTTAGAGGCCGAGGGATACAGACTCTAGACTCTTAAGGATCCATGCTGTCAGGTGTAAGGACACTAGAAGTGGGTGCTGAATTTTCCTGCACCAAGTGAGAAGGTCTGGCAAGAGGAAGCAGGTTCTGGAACCTTTTTTTTTTTATTGTTGTTTAACCAGGAGTAACACACTAAGCTGAAAGCTTTTTATAGGAGCAACATGGTCCCCTGAGGGAACATGATGGGAAGGGACATGATAAAACGTTTAAGTACCTCAGTGGAATCAACCAAGTCCAAGAGGGTAGCATCTTTTAGAAAAGAGATGTGCAAGAACAAGGGACACAATTTGAAGATAGAGGGGATGGGTCAGGGGGCAATGTGAGGAAGTATTTTTCACAGAGAGGTGGTGGACACATGGAACAGCCTTCCTGAGGAGGTTGTGGGGTCTAAAACTGTGGAGAATTCAAGAATGCATGGAACAGACATAAGGCAATTTTGTGGGAGGTAGGAAGAAATAGGCTGTTGGTTAAATAGAATTGCAGCTCCTCTAGGTAGGGAAATGGGCAGACTAGGTGGGCCAGCGAGGTCCTTATCTGCCGTCCAAAGTCTATGTTTCTATGGAGCACAGGAAGTTAAGTGACTTGCTCAGGGTCCACACAGTATGCAAGTAGAAACTGTGTGATTCAAGAGCCCAATCAGGTCTGCTGGATGTCACAGATTTGCAGCTCAGAACCTTAAGCCACTGCATACTGCCTCCCAACCTGTCAGGAACCTGTGCTGACAATGCCACTTCAGAGGCATCAGAAACAGCTGAACCCTCTGAAGCATGCATTCAACAGGAACTTGTACACCAGGAAAAGGGTGGGAAGGTGTAGAAACCTGGTGATCCAGTTCAGGGTAAGGGCTCATTCCTTATTAGTTGGTGATCAAGCACAAAAAAACAGCAGTTTGTGAGTCTCCCAGCATACAAACAAGTTGATGTGTGGGGTCCCCCAGCATGGAAAAATATTGCATGAAACATCCTGATGAAGAGATCACTTTTGGTAAATGTCTATCAGGTAGCTGAGGCTGTTAGCCAACTCATTTCCACCAGCATGATGTATAACAAAAAGCCATGTACTGAGATTTGTAGCCAATGAGCACATCTCCAGAGCTTCCTTGCAGAGTCTGGAGGAACAGTCTCTACCCTGCTTGTTCAGGTAGAACAAGGTTATCATATTCACAAAAGCGAGCAGAGAGCTGCACCAGGGAATGGGTGCACATGTCAAAAATACAGTACGTGGGAGAAAAAGAAAAATGGAGCACTCACCACCAGAAAAAGCAGTCACAGATGATTGTCAAGCTGTGCAATTCCTTTATTGAAACAGTATCTCCAAACAACAAAAAGTTACAACCATGCTCCACCAGACAATCATTGCCTGATGTTTCACATTATAAAAATGATTTTCAAAGGCTGTCATGTTGTCCATGTTGATTAAAACTGAGTCACCAGCTACCATCAGAGAAGATCTAGCTGGATTACCCTCAACTCATGCATATTGATGTGCAGCTGTTGCTCCTGTGGATACCACAGCCCATGTGCCTGTTGGTCTACAGGGACCCCCAGCCCAGGAGGGAGGCATCAGTGGAAAGAATAAGCATCAGGTTTGGCTGGGCAAATGGTACTCCATCTGAGAGTTGCTCTAGAACCAGCCATCAAGAGATTGCCTTCAACATGATTCAAGCAACCATATCTACAGCAGACGGACTTGGCAGTTGACTTCTGAGACCACTGTACCTTCAGTTCCCATTTGAGAATGGTACATGTGAAGTCAGGCTCAGAAAATGATAAACACCATCAGACTGAGAAGGCAAAGAAAGTGTCATGCTAGGCACCTGTCCTGATGAGAAAATTAGCAGGCATATTCCCAACATATCGACAGCCTGATGTGGTGGAAGCCAGACTTTAGCCTCTCAGGAGTCAAGCTCCACCTCAATAAATTCCACATACTATATCAGGAAAGCTGAGACTTTTGCAAGGTTAGAATGAACCCCACATTGTAGAAGGTCTCCATGGGTACTGTCAGAACAATAGGCTGGAATCAATTACTTATTATGTGCACTCAGCTGTGTCATAAAATCTATATAAAAACAAATAAAACAATGTGATTGGCTCAAACCTTACTTTACAACCTACTGTATAAACAGTTCTAGATAAATATGAATAATGTTTCCATCACACTCTCATAGTGTATGAAAATAGATTTTATTTTCCCTGAACAATATAACTTGTTACTAACTTTTGCATAGATAATAAAACATTGCAAACACTATGGAAAGCAGCATAAATACAAATAACAACTTGCAATAAAATAAAAGTAAACAAGAATAAACAAAAGCACACAGTTTGCAGTTTTGGTAACTTTTGCAAAAAGTAAAATTGTTCTTGTAGAAACTTTAGAAGTCCCTTGTTGTAGGTAATTCAAAAGAATATAGTTGCATAAACAATCTAAGCTGTTTTTCCTGGCATAAAGATTTCAAACAACTTTGTCTTATTAGTATTTCAAAACTTCTCTTTGTAACTTATTCAATTACTTTTTCTCATGCAAAATGTTTGTGTCATTATTTAGATTTAAGCTGTTCCTATATATCCAAGTTCTATTAATTAAGAGATTATTTTCCCCGTGCAACCTCCCAGCTAAGGCCAAGTAGAATAATATAAACATTATTTAAAATAATACTCAAGACATTTGGTTAGCTGTAGAGTCTGGGGGAATCCTGTGATATGGGTGAGTTAAATTGAGCAACTCAAATTGAGTGACTCAGTCTTGACTGCCTGTGATTGTAGCAGCCGTTACAGAATAGTGAGGAGCAGTTATAGTGAGGATGAAGGTACATAACTGTGACAGGAAGAATAGAGCAATCTGGAATGGGAGCTGTAGTGACTGAGGTATAGGAGAATGTTTGGCCAGGCAGTTCCCAGCTGGCCATTTGGTGTTGAGCATGAGAGATACCTCTGACCTGGGTTCAGAGCTAGGTGAATGGGGTAATGTTTTTAGTGAGTTGTTGTATTTAAGTTGTTTTCTTTTCCCATTGTGCCCTCAATATTTCTGCTATAGGGTCCCCAGCCCTCCTGAATATTGTCCTGCATTATTGGTGATGACCACAATAACCCCTCCTGAATGTTCCCCTGTACCCCAGTGTCAAGCCCCGAGCTGATTATAATTTTAATGGAGGGTTTGAGGTGCAGCCCCACATAAAATATTACTATATATCACTCCTGTAGAGATTCTTTTGGTCCATCACTTTTAATGTATGTGGTGAGTGCGATGCCATTATTGAAATTGGCAATGTGTACTCGCTCTTTGCTAAGTCGCTGTTTTGTGATCACTGATATCACATGGAACCTAGTCTGGGTTTCCTTCTCACTTTCAGAATCTTGGTGAGTTCTCCTTCTCTAGATGGCAAAAATTATTTTAGTGGCTGGATTTTTGTTGTTCTGTTTTACTCTTGTCCCCCTCAAACCCTGGACTTTGGACCCATCTGTTGCCAACACAGTAATGCAAATTTGCTTCTTGGCTGATGGACATCAATAGGCAGTCTCTATCCCTTGTTTTAGTTTTGGAGGAATTTCAAAACATTACTTAATCAGAAACAATGTCCATTCCACGAGCACAGAACCTCTCAGCATCTCAGTTGAAAGGTGACTGACTAGCTGCTTTCAGGAAATGACTTTTATTACCTCTGGTCCAGACAGAGTGACATCACTGTCTGGCTTTGTCATTATGCACCAGTCCTGATTGATTCTAGCAAAGGAGGTGGGATAGCTAGTTTTTGCCTTCTGAGACTCCACCTCCCTCTGCTGTGATTCAATTTTTTAGTTCAAAGTTAATTTTCCTTATAACTTTTGAAGGCAATAAAATGCCATCTTCAAACAAACATTTCCAAGCTCAGCTCATTAAAAGCAGTCTTTCAAAGTGTCTCTCATGTCTGTGACAGTACTCACAGACAGCAGTCAGCACCCGGCTGCATTCCTAGTTGTCCTCAGCAAGATAATGAATGGATAACACCAGCAGGATGTAAGCAAACCATTTTCTTTAATAAGATTCCAAATAATTCAAAGAAACAATTTAAAACCAAGTTAGTAAGAAACACCACCACGGCGGATGGCTGGCCCCTCACCAGTGCAGAGTCTCACTCTGGGTCAGACAAACATTTTTACGCTGATGAGCGCTTTCTCAAGACTGGCAGCAGTTGGTAGCGCAGGTCTGAAATACAGCTCATTTTAAAGTGACAGCAATATTTAAAAAGATAAAAAAAAGGTTAAAATGCCGTTTATAGCCCAAAAAGGTATAAAAGGCATGCTCAAGTATACTCGGATATAAATAGTGAGAAAGAAAGAACCCAGGCAGAATAAATAAATAAAAAACAGTGAAGTTGCAAGGAAATAAAGTGTTAATTGGTGCAAAAGGTATTATATAATGAGATAGTGTGTAAACATTCATTTAAAATTAGAGATGTCAGTGTGTAAAATACACTGCACTATAAATACAATGAGGATAAAAACATGCAGAGGTTGCAAAATGTGTGTAAAAAAGCTAATAAGAAATGATAAGAAAGCCGGTAAGAAAAAACAAGAAGAATTTTTTAGCCCAGTACATACTGTTACGCCTACAACAGTTACCACATAAAATCAATTGTTTTTAGCACATGCATTTGATCTTTGACCTCCCATCTTGGTTTTTCTTATCAGCTTTTTTATTTCTTATTAGCTTTTTTGCAAATGTTTTGCAACCTCTGCGTGTCACACCTGCACAGTAAAGGATCTGATGCTGAAGTGCTTTGCTAATGTTATTTTAATATGTAATTAATAAGGTCCCCATGTAGCCTTTATTAACTCTCCAGAGCACTGTCGCTCCACTGATGTCATTACAGATGCACTAGCCGCCATCTTAGGCAGCAACAGGAGCAGTAGGTTTAAATAGAATAGGGGAGTTGTTTACATTCCACTGAGCTCTTTGGACCCTAGACATTCTGGATTACTAGCATTTCAAGATAAAGGGCACAGCATTTTGTAGGTAAGCCACTAACCTACAGTACTGTGGTTTTGTTAAGCTAGATTAGGACTCTTATTTGTAAGGTCCTTTAAAGGTCTAGTAAACATGGGCTCTGAGGACCGACTGGCAGAACTGGGACTAGTCTCCATGGAAAATAGGAGGCTTGGGGTAATATGATTAGTTTTCAGATATCTGAAAGGAATGACAGGCCCCATTGGCACAGCAGTAATGATACCACTAGCAATGCCAGTGTCCCAAGTTCAGGAATAAGCTCAGGTCATCAGAGGCTAGCTAGGAGGAGGTAGACTGAGTGTTCCAGAGGATGCTTTCCTGCCCTGAGAAGGAAGGTCAGCCAGCTCCGCTGCTGTACTGCCACCTGGGTGACCCCAAGTGGCAGTGCAGCTGAAGTGCCTTGTAGGTTGAAGGACATCGACAGGCACCACACCACGCATACTTATATGCCTTCTTGGCATACCCTTAGAGTTGATGTCACGAGGAAACACAGGGAAGAAAAATGGGGGAAAAAACAGTCAGCTAGATGGTGCTGACCAGCCCGCAAGCCCCACACCTGGCCATCTGGGCTCTGCCTCCCACTAACAGGATCCATCTGCAATGGAGGTAAGGGGGCCCCACCACCCCCACCAGAGGAGGAAAGCTCTGGGGGAACATGGGGAGGTACAAGGTAAGTCCCAGAAGATGCCAGGATGATGGGACTGGGGCTCAGTTTAGCAGACCGGAGCTGACTGGAGAGCAGGGAACCTAAAGAAAATTAACAAAAAAACACCCTATCCAAAGGGGATAACATCATCGGACTAAATTCAGCTACAGTGGATGTAAACGGATTAGAGGACAAGGGGGCACTCAATGTTTTTGAAAAAGAAAGATTCAAGGGAAATATCAGGATGAAGTACTTTACCAAATGAGCGGTAAACACTTGGAATAGGCTTTCAGAACAAGTGGTGTCAGTCACACCACCACCACTATTTCTACCTTCAAGCTTAAACTAGAAGTGCCTTGAAGAAAAGGGGGCAACAGGGTATTCTCACTGATTGGTGTGAAAAGAACTCGATGGACCAGTGGTTGTCTTTCTTTCCTAAATTTGCATGTTCACATGTACAGTATTTAAAGATAACACTTCCATTCTGAAGAACTTTGCAAATGTGCGTACACTTTCAATTTGAAAAGCTTTGAATATCGCCTGATAGATCATGTTCAAACAGAGGGTTGATCAGAAGTCTTGAGCTGTAATATGAGAAAGATCTTTCCTCCATTTTGGTTTTACACAGTTTCTCCCGATACCTTTGTGTGCAGTCTCTCTAAACATGTTTGGGTGGCATCCTTGAAAATGGTAAAAAAAAAAAAAAAAAAAAGTAGGCTACTTGGATTTTAAAATATTAAAAATGAACACGCAAAGTCTTAATACTATACTTTCAACTAGAGGCATGGTGTTTTACATTTTCATAAAGCACACTATGATGGATCCTAGTTGGTGCTAATAGAGCAGTAAGTTGACTCCCCAGTGCTTTAGTCCTTCAGAACTATAAAACTGATTAGAGCAGGATCCCACTGAAAATGAGCTATTGCACCTCAGATGGGCTGCTGTAGGTAACTGAACTGTAAACTAATTGAATAAAAAAAGTTTAAATGATACCCAGAGTCTTAGCTAGGAATAGGTTAGGAGGCAGCAGCAGTTGTTGGGGAAGGACCCTGGTCAAGAGATTGTGACAGAAGAGCACTTTGGGTGTATTTTCAAATGAAGTAGCTATTCTCAATAAATAATCCCCAGTTTATGGGGTCTTGTATAAAACAAACAAACCTGGAATGGACGATAAGACAATACCACATTCCTGTTTGTAAATGTCATTCATTTGGGTAGTGCAACTTTTGTATCTGCCACTCACTATCCAAAAACCTGAATGCAATTATTTGTTTTATTTTTCATTTTGTTTTTCCACCCCCATACCAGAGCCAATCACTCCTTGGGCCCTCAGAGGATCTTCCCAGCCTGGCAGTCTCCCGACCCCACTGCCCCACATTTGCAGCCTACCCAGGTATCCCTGGTGTATTCCTTCATCGGGTGGGCCCCTTACTTACGTGAGGGATAAGCCTTTCGGCCATACTTCATGACCCTGGGTGCTGCTGAGGTGGCAGATGGAGGTCCGGGAGCCCAGAGCTGGAGGCCCTCACCTGACCGGCCCTGGCACCATTTTCCCATTTTCTCCCAAGGAGGCGACATGCCACTAGCGTCTGCAAGTGCCAGATGTCTGTCGCTCCACAGACATCGTGGATCAGATGTCGTGCTGAACCCCAGCCTCTGCTAGGGGTCAGCAGACGCTGAACCACATCCCCACCCTCCCTCCGGAGAAGGCAAACTGTCAGTGGATGCTTCTTCCTTGTCCTCCTGGCCAGCCCTCCAGCAACCAGAGTCCGTTCCTGAACCCGGGTCGCTGGCGTGACAGATGGAAATCCAACTGCTGTGCTGACAGGCCAGCCTGAAAGCAATTATTTAATTAGTTACCTTGACTATGTTCGCCAGTATAGGTGAAATCTGGACCACCAGACCCGAACTGGACTGAAACAGTAAAAACAGAACCAGGTGCAACTTAAGCTGTCTGGATGTTTTTACCATTTTATTCCCTCCATTATGGCTAGTCCAGATTAGAAATGGGCAAAGTGCGATTAGCTCCAAAGTGAATGCATAAGCGAAAAGCAATTTGTGGAGTGTCCAAATGAGCGGGCAGTATCATATAATGGGTAACTGAAATCCATTAAAACAATGACTTCGTTACATTTGCCTTTCCAAACCACTACTCCACTAACTCTAATGGTACATTGAAAACAATGCACTTCACCTTGTTTTTAAGCTCTGAAGGTGAGTTTTGCAGTGATTCATGGGATCTCAGGTCACATGGGCTCTAGATTTTTCTGCACAGCCTCAGTTTGGGGAAGTGTGTGTAGGAAGCTGTAGGAGACAGTCTGCTGTGAGAGCTTTCTGCAATTCAAACCTTCTAAAAGCTGTTAAAAAAGCCTTTTTAGTAATTATTTTTTGCTCAAACTTTAGGTCATCGATTGTAGGACACCCTCCTGTGCTCATATCATCAAGCATTTATTGTTTGTGTCTGGATTTTTAATGTTGGTGTACAACATTGAGTCTGTGTAATAGAGACAGTGAAAGTGTGCTTTGGGGAGGTTGCATCTGTGGTGTGAGTAGATTAACTTGGAGAAAAGACAGTACTTTCTGTTTTGGTGATATTTTTCTTGTATAACTGTATTAATGTACACACAGTAATATTTTCAATAATTCTTGCCATTTTTTGCTGATTGTTGTGGTGCAGCAGTGCATAATTTTAGTTTGTTTAAAATACATGGTTATATTATTGAAGTTTTCAATTTACTCGCATTACTTAGTGTGTGTGTGAGTATGTGTGTGGCATGTCACCAAATCGAGACACCTTTTATTGTGCCACATAGTAATTTCAGCAATGTGAACCTGCTATCCACTGCAGCTATGTGATTTTTGTACTTTGTGGTATCTTTACTGGTACTAGTACTAGTGACTGTTACTGCAGCAGTGCAGTACACTGCCCCCACCCCACCCGCTGCCCGCCCTATCCGGCAAGGTATTCTTTTCAGATTTGAATTTCTGATGGTGAGCACTGGTTAGGTGTTGTGCCTTTGCATCTGCATCTCTTCAGTGCGCAGCACAATCTAAATCTGTCTGTGCATTTGCATCTCTTTAGGGCCCACTCTCCATCTGTAACTTAAGTCACAGTTGGTTTCTTTGGCTTCTCTTCAGAGTACTGGACTGGTGTGGTGCATAATTCTGCATGAACATTGTACTCATTAATATGTATTTTTAAGTCAGGACCATCATCACGTTCACGAGTCACTCATGATACAAATCACGTTCTTCATCATCACGGTCACAAATGCAGTCACAAATCACGATTCATGATCACATCACTCATGAATCACAACATTCATTTTTTTACTAGTTACTTGGATGTATAGTAAGCCTGTTTTGTAGTATCTCTCCATGCTTCACCACCCCACCATTGTACTCATTAATGAGTGTTTTTAAGTCTGGGAGTTTTGTGCTACAGCTCATCAGGGAAGCACAGCCGTAGGCATTCGCGTTTCTAATACAATTCCATATTTATCTCACCGTCGACACCGAATCACGATTCACAATCACGTCACTCACGAATCACAACATAAATTTTTTACTAGTTACTTGGATGTATTGTAAGCCTGTTTTGTAGTATCTCCAGGTTTCACCACCCCACCGCTGTACTCATTAATAAGTTTTTAAGTTGGGGAGTTGGACAATGTCTGCAGTACATACATAGACAGGAAGAAGACTGACTGCACACATGCAGTTTAGCACAGTATACTTGCTCTGTTCAGTCTGCTTTTCTACAAACACTCTGCAACACAAAGTAAACATTATTGATGCACTAAAACGGTGTCTTGGCGCATCACGCAACCACACACACACTTAAGAGAAGGAAGGGGGGCCAGAATACAAAGTGTTGCACATATGGAAGACAACAAAAAAAGGGCATAATTACATACAAGGGTCGGGGATGGTGGAGGAATACATTTCATAACACAGCAAGGAAGGTGTGGGGGGGGAACATGGCGTAAGGAGAAAAAACCTAATGTGGGATGCCATGGTGATCCAGCAGCAGTTTCAGCATGGACATAATTTGCAACTGAAGTCCCTCTATGCAATCCAGCCGCTACTCGACAGCACTCACCCTCTCATTGTTCTCCTCGACAGCACTCCAGAGAACTACCAAGTCAGCCTGCATTACATGCAATTCTCTGGGGTCCAGACGTTCTACAGGCTGACCAGCTGGTGGTGGTGGTGGTTTGGGTGCTGGTGAGCAGCAGGTGCTGCTCTGGCCCTCCCTTCTTAGGGCCACCACCACACAGCTGCACCCTCTGCCACAGAAGAGCCAGCAGGTGCAGGCATGGCCCATTCTGTGGCAGCCTGCCACTCCAACTGGTGGTGAATGAGCATATGGGTGCACAGG
The DNA here is from genome assembly GCA_016271365.2 of Neoceratodus forsteri. Taxonomy (NCBI): domain Eukaryota; kingdom Metazoa; phylum Chordata; order Ceratodontiformes; family Ceratodontidae; genus Neoceratodus; species Neoceratodus forsteri. The sequence goes on along the minus strand of CM057452.1, from coordinate 259,706,342 downwards.
CCCCTAGTCCCTAGGTGAGTCCCCCGGGGGCCACGGCACACCTTCACCTCACATAGGCGGCACATAATCATGCTACTGTCCCACCAACACGGTCAAAAAACTGCCAAACAACAAAGGTGTGGGAAGTACCAGGCATAGGCAGGGGAGGGCCAGATGAACTGGCAGCCAGCTGGTCACGGTGCTCAGCAGGGTTGGGATCCACACCTGGGCCCGAGGGAACACGTACATCCTGCTCCAGAGGACCTGGTGCTGGAGCTAGTGATGGACGTGGTGGTGGTGGTTCAACTGCCTCAGAGTCAGGAGGCGGTGCTGGTCCGGTCCTGCTTCCGGGGGGGGGGGACACTCAAATTTTCGATCGGTCCAACAGGAACTGGCGGCATGCTCTGCGCATGTACATGGTCTGACGCCTACCAGTACCACGCTCTCCCAGAGCTGCCCCCACCCCAGATATTCCTCACCCTGGTCCATCTCTTCTACCGCTCCCCCAGTCTGAGCAATGACTACTCACACTGTCACACACATACACAGTCACACAAACACAGACACACAACTAACTACTTATAAAGGTAAGAAAAATAAATTTACAGAAAGAGCAAATTAAGTAAAAAAAGAGTACAGAAAAGACAAAAAAAATGTAGCTTTTAAAAAGGCTGTTGGGTCTAAATCAAAGTTTAAATCTCCTCCTCGCTCTGATCTCCAAGTCTCAGCAGTGACAAAACACACTCCTCTCTCTCTCTGTCTCCGCCTGCACAGGAGAAAGCGAAAGTGTCTGCTTGTATGACTCACTCCCTTCCTTCTTCTGCCTGGCTATGGTTAAAGAGCATGGTGAAGTCCATTGAAAACAACAACTTCACCTTACTTCACATTGTCATTCCGCCTTAACAGGAAGTAGTAATGACAAGGCGGAATGAGCATTTTGCATTACCCACTCCACATAGTGGAGTGGCAGCGTAGTGCCACTTCACACGGACACTTCACCGGAATTTAAATTCACTGCATCTCTAGTCCAGATTATTATAGGGTGATATCCAGACCACAAAACATGGACCAAATCAAAATAGTAAAATGTCCGGTCCAGGTCCGGTGATCTTTATTTTGCCCATACCCTTACCTAGATAAAATCCAGACCAGCCGGGACGGACAGACCAAAATGCTAAAAACCAAAGTGACTGGTCCAGCCACAACAGCTAGACCACACAAGTTGTGCCTGGACCAGCCGGTCCAGTTTTCACCATTTTGGTCCAGTCCAGGCTCAGTGGCCTGGATTTCACCAAATCCCTGCTCACCAGCTCAAGATGCTACCTAATTGGAAGTAGGCTCTACAAATGAACCTGTGCTAACAGCAATCGTAGGACAGCTGTTGTTGCATTATGTACCATACAGTGTAAAGTGTCCACATATTATGTTTACATTTTATAGTTTTTCTATAATTTTGTGGTTTCCTTTAATTTTAGTTTTATTTTCATTGTGAAGCATTTTATAAAATACAATGTGTATGGAAGAAGCCATACATAGATACATAGACAGTGTCGGCAGATAAGGGCCTATGGCCCACCTAGTCTGCCCATTTGAGCTTGTTTTCCTAGAAGTCTATTTCCCCTTACCCCTGACCTCTAGAATTCCTTTATGTCTATCCCATGCATTCTTAAATCCCGTGATTGTTTCAGCTCCCACCACTTCCTCTGGCAGGGTGTTCCACTTGTCCACCACCCGTTCTGTGAAGAAATTCTTTCTCATGTTTCCTCTGAATCGTCCTCCCTCCAACTTCATCCCATGCCCTCTAGTCCTGAAACATCTTTTTCGCTTAAAAATAGTGTTTTCCTGCACCCTGTTCCTCCTGTAAGATACTTGTATGTCTCTCATCATATCCCCTCTCCCTCCTCTCCTCCAGGGAGTACATGTTCAGTTCCTTCAACCTGTCTTCATAGGACTTGTGATGCAACCCATGCACAATCTTTGTTGCCCTCCTCTGAACCTTCTCTACCCTGTCTATGTCCTTACGTAGGTATGGTCTCCAGAACTGTACACTGTACTCCAGGTGGGGCCTCACTAGTGTCTTGTATAGCGGAATTATGACCTCCTTTTCCTGCTGGTGATGCCCCTGCCTATACATCCCAGCATCCTATTTGCTTTACCTGATGCCTTGTCACACTGTTTCCCTACCTTGAGGTCATCAGAGATGACAACCCCAAGATCCCTTTCCTGCTTGGTGCATGCTATATCCTCACCCCCAACTGATATATTGTGCCAGGGTTTTTGTACTCCTATATGCATTATCTTGCACTTCTTTGCATTGAATTTCAACTGCCAAACCCTTGACCATTCTTCAAGTTTCTGCAGGTCCCTTCTCATTCTGTCTACACCCTCTGGTGTCTACTCTGTTACAGAGCTTTGTGTCATCAGCGAACAGTGAAATTCTGCCTTCTAGATCCTGTGCAATGTCACTGATGAAGATGTTGAATAGGACCGGTCCCAGCACTGATCCCTGTAGATTTCACTGGTCACTCTTCCTCTGTGGAGTGACAGCCATTTACCACCACCCTCTGTGTCCTGCCACCCAGCCAGTTACCTACCCACCACACTACTGTCCTGCCTACACCCATATTCCCCAGTATACAAACATAAATTGTGTTGCATTGCTATTTGTTATATTGTCTTTGCATAGCTGTTTTGGAGTCATCTGAGACTGTTTTCTTCTCTAACAGGAGTGGAGCCCCAGCCAAAGGCCGTGTCGACTCGTGTCATTGCTGCAGTCTGGTGGCTCTTCACCATCGTGCTACTAGCAGCCTACATTGCCAACTTCACGGCTCTGATGAACACAAAAATACAGCAGCCCAGCATCCAGACCTTTGATGATCTTGTAAAGCAGAAGGCAATTGAATTTGGAACTTTAAGGGAGTCGTCCACATTTAATTTCTTTAAGGTGCAATTTCTTTAAGATTTTATGATTCTGTTTCCACACAGGCTTTATACACAGGGTCTGGTTTGTTTATCACTTATGTCTAATGTCCACTGTCCTGCACTTGAATTTCTCAGTTCATTGGATCATTTCAGGACATAATCTATAGAGAGAGATCTATATGACAAACCCATAAAAAGCATAGCCAATACAGATCGTATCAAAAGCTGGTTTGCAAACTTTCATTTCATTGCAGGAACTGTGACCATCTTGAATTAGGACAATGAACGAAATTCCCATAGACATATTTGAGTGGGAGAGGGGCAGAATATTTGGCTGGAATCACATTCATTACTCTAATCCAGGATGACTATGGTCTCTGCATCTGGCCCATAGAAACATAGACTTTGACAACAGATAAGGACAGCTTGGCCCATCTAGTCTGCCCATTTCTCCATACACTGTTACTGCAGACCATAACCAATCTACAGCTCTTTCTTCCTCCCACTTTCCTTTCCACTATGATTCTCTTGTGCTTATCCCATGCATTCTTGAACCCACCACTGTTTCTACCCACCTCTACTGGATGGCTATTCCAGGAACCACTCTTTCTGTGAGTACTTCCTCACATCTGTCCTGAATACCCCTCCAGCTTCATAACATGCCCTCTTGTCCTTGAGCACCTTTTCTTCTGAAAAATACTTCTCTCCTGTACCTTGAGGTATTTAAAGGTCTCTATCATATCCCGTCTCCCCCCTCTGTTCCAGGCTGTACATACCGAGGTTCTTTAGTCTCTCTTCATAGGGCTTCTGATACAGACCCTGCACCATTTTAATTTTAGTTGCCCTCCTCTGGACCACCTCCACACTTGTCTATGTCCTTCCCGGAGATGTTGTCTCCAGAACTGGACACAGTGCTGTAGGTGAGGTCTTACCAAGCCATCTATACAGGGTAACTCCACCTCCCTCTTTCTGCTGATGACACCCCTCCCTATACCCCAGCATCCAACTAGTACTCCCTTCTGCCTTGTTGCACTGCCTGACCACCTTTAAGTCATCCAGTATGATTACCCTCAGGTCTCTTTCCTGCTTGGTGGTCGTCTATTGGTGGTTGTCAATACTACCCCACCCATTTTGTACTCCACCCTGGGTTTCTGTACCCTAAGTGCATTATTTTGCACTTTTTTCACATTGAAACCCAGCTGCCATAACCTTCACCGCTCCTCTAGTTTTCTCAGGTCTCTGCTCATCCTTTTCACCCCCTCTGGCATGTCCAGCCTATTGCACATTTTGGTGTCATGTGCACAGAGGCAGACCTTCCCTTCCAGCTACTCTGTTATGTTACTTATGAAGACATTAAAGAGGATGGGTCCCAGCATTGAGCTGTGAGGCATCCACTGGTCACCTCTCCTTCCTCTGAGTAAACTGCATTTACCACCACCCTCAGTTGTCTATCCCTAACCAATTTCTTATCCAGTTTACCACCTTTGAACCCATTCCTAAGCTACCCAGCTTTCTTACTGGTCTCCTATGTGGAACAGTGTTGAAAGTCTTACTGAAATCTAGGTAGGCCACATCCACGCTCTACCCTGATCTAAATCCTTTGTTACTCAGTCAAAAAATCTATCTGATTTGTTTGACATGATCTCCACCCTGTGAAATCATACTGCTTTGTCTTGTAACCCACTGGATATAAGATATTCCACAATCCTTTCCTTCAACAGTGATTCATTAACTTTCTCACCACCAATGGCTGGCTGACTGTCCTGTAATTGCCAGCCTCCTCCTGCTACCACTTTGTGAAGTGGGATTACATCTGCCCTCCTCCAGTCCTCTGAAACCACTCCTTTTTCCAATGAGCTGTTAAATAGAAGTGTCAAAGGTGCAGCCAGTATTTCCCTGAGCTCCCTCAATACCCTTGGATGAACCCCATCTGGCCCCATTGGTCTAGAGGGCATAGTATGAGGTTACCACTCTAACCTTACTGTATGGACTCTCTGGGCAGAACCACACTGACACTGGGGGTAGTGGTGGACTGATTAAAAGCACTTGCTCTGCCCCTTCGATCCCGCATTGCACTTCAAGGGATGAACAGCCCACTTTATGAAGTAGCTGCAGTGGGTTATGGGAATCAGCAGGTGTGATGCCATATTCCCTTACAGCATTGTTTTAATTAAAAAAAAAAGATAAAACCATTTCGCTACCTGTATCAGGTATATGTTTAGAATTGTACAGTGTCTTTATAATGGTCAATAAAAGATAAAGGAATAAGAGGATGTGTACCAAAGAACACTTGAATCCTCCTACAGATCCTTAGTGGCACAATAGAGCCTTATGGAATAGGAGTAGCATAACATAACAGAATGCTAGCCCTGCTTTCTGAATGCATCCCTGTAGTTGAGGTATGAGATGCACTAGTGGCTGTGTACAGTATTGGAGGACTAATTAATTAGAGCAGCCATTCATGTTATGTCTCACCATTTTTATACCCATCCTTTTATTGCATTGTAGAATGCCCTTTTTCTCCTAGCTTGTAAGATTTCCATTTTTTATCATTTTGAGCCTGCATAGCATTTTTTTTTTCAAATATGAAATAAATACAGGACAGCTTCTTTGAAGATGGCTACCCCAGGATTTCCTCAATATTCAGAGCTGTACTTGCACACCTATTGTTTAACCTGACTTTCCTTGTGACCAAGATAAATTAGCACACCACCAACATCGAGGGCATAAGGCTAGCTCAGGCCTCAAAATTAATGCTCTGACTTGGTGGATATAAAATGCAACATGGCCCTCTACAAAATTGGATTTGAAAACAGTTTTTTTTGTTTTTAGTCTTTGGTAACCAAGTAAGGTCCGCTAGGCACAAGTGCCTGTTCTCCGAGGTGACCTGGGAGCACTGGGTAGTTATGTGACTTGCTTAGAGTCACACAATGTGCAACTGGAGGTTGTGGGAATCAAACCCAGGGTGCTGGATGACCAAGCTCATTTATAGCTTGTTACACTAACCTCTAGGCTATACTGCCAGCCCAAATGAAGAACAGGGATCAACTTTAGAAATGAAAAGGAGGGTATGATGGGGTATATAACTACTGGTGACCCCCATTATACACAGAAAATACTGTGTATAATTCGTTATATGCAGTTTTCTGTGTATAATGGGGAGCACATGCCACTCATTCCAGCTATTCTAAATCAAAATACCCCACCCTCAGTTTTGAAACATGCAGACACATCCTCTCTGACCACTAGCCCTTTGGCTTTCACATACTGTACATTGTTGCACAGAGAGAACCTTTGCAGGAAAATTATCCAAATCCATAATTTGTTCTTATTTTTAGAGATTCTTCGGTATCTGGGAATATGTTTTAAAACATTGTGACAGAATTAGACAGAGAAATGGGCTGGCAGTATAGCCTAGAGGTTAGAGGAATGAGGTGTGAACGAGCTTGGTACAACCAGCAGACCAGACCTGAGTTTGATTCTCACAACCTCCACTTGCATACTGTGTGACTCTGAGCAAGTCACTTAACTGCCCAGTGCTCTCAGGTTGCCCCTGAAAACAGGCACTTGTACCTAGTGGGCCTTACCCGGTTACCAAAGACTAAAATAAAAATATGAGGAGATTGTTGAAAAGTTTTAAATACAACAGTTAAAAGCCAGCATGCAGTTCCAAGTCATGGTGGGTGAAACTGACCTCTGGGGTGACCTTTTACACTTCATCCAGCTTTTTACTGCTGTCCACTACTGTTTTCCTCATGACACCTCACCTCCACCTTACCTGGTGTGCTCTCAATTTTGACAAGCACAGTACCGCAGCTCTTTCAGCGGCATGTGGCCTAACATTACCTATGGCTGTCATATTGACTGTAGTAGGATGATTTAGCCCGTCTTTTGCTCCAAGACCCTTCTACAAACCACCTGCCTGCTAACAGCATAGTCCCTTGTTAGGGAGCTAGTTCACGGGACCATCAGAGTGGCACACTGCAGCAGCATCACTCTCCTCAAGTTAGTATGTATTGCCAGCAGCAGCATCGCTCCAGCCCTGATTGCCTGGCTGCAAGTGATCAGAGTCCTGTCAAAAAAATTGTATTTTTAAATTGCATCAGTGTACAAGTTCAGGTTATCATGCTCCATTGAATACAAATGTGTGAAACCCTTGAACTAATCATAACATTCATCTGGCAAGCTACTCTAACATGTGATAAAGAGCTCAGGTTAAAGGGGTGTCAGTTACTCCAGGTACCTACCCACTGATGAAGCCTTACTTGGCGAAGCACCGGGGAACCTGGTGTAGTGTCCTAATTCTCGTACTTTGCATATTCTTGTATTTTGGATATGTACTACGCTAGTTTTCAAGTGTAATAAAACACTTTCAGAGCAAAATTGTTTGTCTTGGATCAACTTTTTCTGTAAGATACTGCCATAGCCAGCTACTGCAGAGTGTGGCTGCACCTGTTTATCTTCTCCCTTCTTAAAAAGTGTTTGGTAGAGGGATGCACTACAGTTGGGCCACTGGATACAGGACTTCATATGCCATGTAAGCCACAGCTTACAAGTTGATTGGAGAGGGGGCCTCCAAGCTTCCAGATAATTAAGAAGGGCTGGTCCTCATTCAGTTGTTTTTTCATTCTCATCTAGACAGCAATTCATGTGGCACACAGATGGAAATGTTATAGTACTCGTAACTTAAATTTTGTTTCTCAAATTTAGACTTCCAAGCGGCCAACTTACCGAATGATCTACGAATACATGGATAAGAGGAAGGACTCAGTGTTAGTGTCAAACTTTGATGAGGAGTCCATGAGAGTGCAGGAGACTAACTATGCCTTCATCGAGAATCTGTGTCACTGGATCTGGTTGCAGCCAAGTACTGCAACCTAATGAGAGTCAACGAGGTTATTGGTGCAAGAGGGTATGGCCTGGTGGCTGCCAATGGTAAGTTTTTGGTATGTCTTTCTCCATTTCATTGTATTTATTTATTTGTTTATATATGTGCTTAATTATTTAATATTTATTTCAAAAGTTTAACCAAGAAAGACATACTGAGCCAATAACAGCACGTTTCCAGATTTGTACTGGGGGAGAGGGATAAGAGGAGAACAGAACATATTCAAGTACAATACATTAAACAGTACAATAACATTTGAATTGTAAAGCAAAGTATACAGTCTATAAACACTTAGAATAAACTTGCCGAACAATAAAATTACCATGAGCTTAAATTATGGAATGGGTAAAATAACAAAAATGGCAAGAGAAAGAAGCAGGAAGAAAAAAAAAAATTAAACAGGTGAGGATGTTATTAGTGTCAGTGATAGATGAAAGGCAAAAAAAATGTACCCTGTATCATAAACAACTGCAGCAATGGATAGAGAAATCATGGCGGAGATGTTACAGAGCAGGAAAGGAAGGAGCAGAGTGAACAGAAGCGGGAAGAGAATTCCATAGTTTAGAGAAATGGAATGAGGAAGCAGCTTGATCAGCAGTAGATTTCATCTGAGGGAAAGCAAGAGAGCTAGAGCGAGCATTATAAAGGGAATAAGAGGAGGAAGGGGGGAAGAGGCAGAAGAGAAGCAAGATAAGAAGGGAAAGAGCTGAACCAATATTTGGAGATGGAGGAAATACAAAGGGAGAGATGCCTAGCTTCAAGAGAGGGGAGAAAAAGAAAAGAGTGCAGAGTACAGTGACACTTCCTCAGCTTCCTCATTCCCTCACATTATTATCTCTTCTCATGACCATCTCCTCCTCTCTACTTCTTAGGCTCAACATTGATCAGAAGCTTGTCTGTGGCCATCTTGGAGTTGAGTGAGACAGGAGAACTGGACTACCTATGGGAGAAATGGTGGGACAGCAAGTGTATTAGGGAGGAAGCTGGAGGCTGGACCCCACTGGAACCCAAACCCCTGGGAGGCATCTTCATTATCCTTGCTGTTGGCTTAGCTCTTGGGTTGATTGCAGCTGTGGTGGAGATGGCACTTAAATCCAGACACCAGAAGGTAAGTCGTTCCTCAAAGATTTTCTGCATATCAGGGATGTGCTAGGAAATTGTGACCACGTCAAGATAAAGATTGTGCCCCTAGAAGAGTGCCTGTGAGTGTATGGAGCTTAATGGGGCAGTTGGAAGGGTGATCAGGGGGAATGCATAACTGTACTAAGATACTCTGCCTTACAGAAACATAGAAATGTACCAGCAGAAGATTACCATACAGTCTATCAGGTATGCCCAGTGTGTACGTGCATGCCCCTTATAGGTTCATGTCCATGTATCTACCCTCTGCCCCACCTCATCACCTGCCCCCTTTGCCTATCAACCTCCTCTTGAAGCTCTGCTCAGTTTTTGTATTGATTAGCCCCTCTGCAAGCTTATTCTACCCTTCCACCACCCTTTCTGCAAAATAATACTTCTTGGCATCCCTCATGAATCTAACCCCCTCTAGTTTACTGTTATTTCCTCTAGTGGTCTTGCTTTAACTGATCTTGAACTGTTTACTCAGGATTATTTAGAATTTTAGGGCAACAGCAGGCCAAAGTGGCCCATTGAGACTACCCCCACTTCTCAGTGGTAGCTCAGTAATCAGGAAGTAGCATATGACACATTAGTTTGTCAATTCTGTTTTTGAAACATTGTTTTGTTCTGGCTGTCCCTTATTTATTGTGGTAGGCTGTGCAATAGCTCCACCACTCACTGGGTGAAAAAGTGCGGCCACTTAGCAGTTTTAAACATTCTCAAACTTATTTGTTTGGAATGAACTCTTGCCTGTACTGATTTTTTTTCTAGGTACTATCCCTGTCTGTTTTTGGAATTCTTTGTCTTTCAGAATATTAAACATTAACAATAAATATTCTGTTCTTCTCCCAGTTTTGAGGTCCATTAGAACAGCATACTCTAATCCTTCCTGGTAAAATAGTTCCATTGTTCAGCTGATCATTTTTGTAGTTCTTGAGTGAATGGGCTCTATGTATTTCGTGTCCTCCAGATATGGGGACCAGAACTGTGTTGCATAGTTGAGATGAGGTCTGACATGATTTCCTATAGTCATTCAGTGTAGTGGTTTCAGTTCACTTGAGTCCATTCCACCTTATTAATGCCCTTCATGTCTTTGAATGTTTCAGTCATCGCCCCGGTCTCTAGTGAGTGCATGTTCAGACTCTCTCTCTCTCTCTGCTTATATGACTTCTCTGCTGTCCTGTATCATCTTTGTTGCCCTTCTGTGTACTGACTCCAGCCTATTGTTGTCTTTCTTCAAGTGAGGGCCTAAAAATTGCACACAGTGTTGCAGGCATGGCCTTACCTGGGTTCGGTGCAGGGCAGGATAATGCCTTCCTTCTACTGCTAAACCCTCTTACCCAGTAACCTAGCATCTTGTTCACTTTACTCACTGCCTTGTACTGCGTAGAGGTTTAGAGATTGCTTGAAATCACTACCCAAGATCCTTTTCCTACTTGGACACTGTGGCTGCCACTGACCCAATCTGTACTGAACCCCTGGTCTTTTTACCCATGTGCATGACTTTTTGACATTGAAGCCCAGCTGCCAGATCCCAGACCACCTTTAGAGCCTCTCTAGGTTCTCCCTCATGTCTCAGATCCCCTCCTCAGTGTTGACCTTGGCCACAAAGCTTGGTGTCATCTGCAGAAAAGCAGATTTTGCCCTTTATCGGCTCTGATAACCTCAAATAAAGATTTTGAAAAGTAACAGCTCGAGCACTGATCCCTGCAGGACCAGACTAGTGACCACTCTCGTGCTGGAATACTCTCCATTAACCACAGCCCACTGTTTTCTCCCTCCTAGCCAATTGCCCATGAACTTGGTTAGTTTGTCCAGCATCTTAAGGTCTCCCAGTTTCTTGATTAATCTTCTGTGAGGGACAGAGTCAAAGGCTTTGCATAAGTCCAGATACAGTATGGCTACTACTTAACCTTATCCATGGCCCTTGTAACCCACTCAAAAAAGTTAATAGTATGATATGACCTCCCTTCCACAAACCCATGCTGCCTGTTGTCCTGTAGCCCATTTGCTGCTGGGAACTCTACCAGCCTTTCCTTTAGAATGGTTTTCAGCAGTTTGCTAATTAATGATTTTCAACTGGCTAGCCTCTAGTTCTCTGGCTCATCTCTGGCCCCACACATCTGCTGCTCTCCAGTCCCTAGGCACTACTTCAGACTCTAAGAAGCTGTTGTATGCCTCAGACAGGAATGCAGCCAGTACCTGTGCCATTTCCCTCGACTCCCTAGAGTGTACTCCCTCTAGCCCTGGAGATTTATTTACTTTCAGGACTAGGAACCTTTTCAGCACCCCGCCCGTGACATGAGTTCAATGCAGCTTTGGTTCCCCCCTCCCCCCAGACCCATGCCAACCTTTCCCTGTGGTAGTGGGCCATCTTTCTCCTTTGTAAATACTGGGCAGGAGTATTGCTTCAGTAATTCTGCCTTTCCCTTGCTATACTCCACCACCCCTCTCCACGCTTCAACCTGTCAATGCCTTCGTGCCTCTTTTCTCTAATACTACAGGGCTAAAAGCCCAGGTTCGTGGGGGAATAGCTACCCCCATCCCACTTAACCTCAACACTTCTGTTGCTCAGCCTGAGCATTTCAAATTAAATCAGCGGCTCAGCTTGTCTGTGGCTTCTCCCCACTCCTATGCACCTCCTCTATTCCTCCTCTGGCCCTGCTTCTCCCGGTGTCCTTGTCTGTGCAGCTCTTCTGCTGCCCAGGGGACTGTTGGGGCAGTCGGAGCTTCTGCTCCCTGGCTGGCTGGGTCGTTCCTTCCCCCCACCTCCTTTTGCCTTCTTGTTCATGGTTTTCTTTTTGCTGTTGGTTTTCCCCTCCTGTGTTGTCTGCCTTTTGGGCCTCCATCCTGGCTGCCCCTGCACCCCCATTTCCCTTCAGGGCACCTGTTGTGCTGCTGGCAAGGCTCTATCCAGTGCAGTGTGTGTGTGGGCTTTCTGGCTTGGGATGCATTGTTACCTGCATTACTGCTCCCCACCTCGCTATTCTCATCCCACTGTTGCACTGGGTCTTGCCTACTTACCTTAACACAGTCCCTGCCCTGCCTCTCATCCTGCTGGCCTCACTCACTCAGCTCCATTCCAGACTGCTGTGGTGCCTGACCTGCTAGTATACTCCTCCACTGGCCATCCAGTGCCGCATTCCAGATTGCCTGGCTTGTTGCTTCTCCACACTGGTGCTGCTCCATATTTTGCTGTGCATTCCACCCTGGTCTCCTCACTGCCTACTTCCTGCTTTCCGGAATACCTTTGCTTCAGCCATTGCTCTGTTTCTTCCCTGGCCACCACTCCGTTGCTCTGTCGGTGCTTCCAAGGTGCGACACCTGCCGTGTTCAGCTTTCAGCCTGGGGCGAAGGACTGCTTCCTCCATGTATGCCTTTGTATCTACTTTCTGCTTTTGGGGGCAACCTTTTTCCTACCGCTGAGCATTCATTTAATTTATTTATGTGGTCCAGTAGCACACGATTGGTGCCTCGCTCCAAGTGCTTCCTCTGCACTTCCTGCCTCTTGCCCTGGACTTTGCTTCTGTCCCATGTCGGCATTTTTCTTGGCCTTCATGATTCATAAAGGGAGAATGTGGTCGGGAAATCTGCCTCTCCATACCCTATGGCCAGGAACTCATTGTTCTATTTGGCAGTGCTGACTACATTCTTGGACTTCACTATTGCCTTCTCATTCTGACAACATCCAATCATATTATGCTGGACTGAATCCTGATCTTGGTTACCTGATACTGTATGTCTCTGCTCCAGGATCCAAGATCAAAAGCGAGCTAAGCTTGTCTGCTGGGGCTGGGGCCGCTCCTCATTTTATATTCTACCATCATTCATCATTCCACTGATCAGCAGGCCTGCTCGTCTGCCTGGGTTGGGAGCCATTCCTCATTTCCATCTCTACCATCGTTGTGTCATTCCATCACCATCGATCCGACCCCTTCCCCAACTCAGCAATGACACAGAACCCTTTTCCGAGCCCCATGCAGCTGTATCCTCCACCAATGCAGCTCTATTACAATTGGCTCCCTGACTGACTCTGTTGCCTTGCTTCCCGATCTTCACAACCTTTCCAGATCTGCATTTACAGTGACAGTACATCTCTTCTAGGGATATACCTCCGGTGTCGCTCCTTGTATGGTCACCTGTGTCCGCCTTCATTGCTATGCTTCGATGATCTGGCCTGTCTTGATACCCTCTTAGCCTTCCCTATGCCTGGATGGAGGTTTACTTGCCATCTGACTACCTACGTGGCGGTCCATCCCTCGCCACCTCCTCCGTAGCTACATGCAGGTCCTTGGCATCTGAGCTTACCTCGGAGCTACGTGGAGGTCTCATTCCATTCCATCTCGGGTCCTCCGGGAAGGGCCATCAGAGGTGACCTACATGGAGGTCACAGCACTCACACTTCCTCATTCTACCTACATGGGGTTCCTATTCTGCTGCCTCATGACACCTCATTCACTGGATTTTCACATTGCTGCTGCTTCTCTAGTCTGATTGCCTTCAAAGGGCTCCTGTTTTATGCCATTCTGTCATGCTATGGCAGCTACACCATCACATGACACTTTATCTGACTCTGAAGTGGCTTAATCAGACACTCCTGCACCTCTATCTGCTGTTCCTGTCCTTCAAGTGGGCAGTCCCTGGTATGCTTTCATTCATCTATACCTTGACCTATGTGGAGATCTCAGTCGACACCATCTCAGGTCCTCCGTGAAGGACCTTCATCACTGACCTACAGAGGTCTTCTCACATACTCATACTGCCGACAGTCACTGTACCTAGCTCTGCCTCTGGGGTATTGAACAAAGTAATGTATCCCTGGCTGCGGGTTTGGGAGTCACTGTCTCTGACTTTGTTCTCTACTCGTTCCACTTCATTTGACTCCTCGAGCAGTCTCCATCTCTAGCTCTGCCCGAGTGGCATTGAGCAACGCCAGCCTTCCTCCCTGCCAGTGATGGGCGTCGGTTCCTCGTCTCCATTCCTCCCTTCCATCCATCATCGGATGGCTTTGGACCCCCTCAGTAATGGCTCCTTCTTTGACATCAGCTTGGCTTCCTCACCTTCATATGGCTCTGAATTGCCTCCCGGACATCTTCCTTCTGTATTTCTTCTGGGATCTTCAAATGCGCCACCATCTAGTGTTCAACCATCCTTTGATTTTTTGTTTCCTGGATCCATCCTCATGTCAAGCTTCAGTTCTAAAACACCTCAACAGAAATCCTGGACATCATTTAACCACCCACCTTCCTTAATCTGGACATCCATTCTCTCAAACTCTCCTTCATCTTCCAGAATTGACTTTCCTGCTCACCATCAAAATTCAGAGGACACGACTCATCGACCAGCAAGACACAGAGGATAAAACTCTTAGACATAACCAGAGCCAAACCTCAGTCCACATCTTTTAGGATTATTTCCTCATAGTTTGCCCAGAGCATGGGCAGATCAGTAGCCATGGGTCCTCAGAGGTTTCCCCACCAGGGTTTTTTTCCTCTCCTGCATGCTACTGGTCACACTCTCCAGAGTTGGAGGAGGTAATAGAACTGTTAACGATCTTTTGGACCTCTATTCCTACACCTACCCAGCATTCCTACTGAGGGTGGGAATAGAGAAAAGCCAAATTCCAAGTTCATAACCTTAAATCCATAACATTCAAGTTCATAAGTATACATAAGCACTATGCTATGCGCCACACATTGAATGGAAGGGCTTAAAGCCCGAGGTTCATTGGTGGGTAAATAGCTCCTCACATCCACTACTTAACCTCAGCACTTCCGTTGCTCAGCTTCAAGTGTTTTGAATTCGCCCACCATCCTCCCTGGCCTCTTCCTCCTCCTCCAGCACTCTTATCTCACCTTTGACGCTGGGCCTATATTCCTACACCTACCCAGCATTCCTACCAAGGGTGGGATAGAGAAAAGTCAAATTCCAAGTTCTCATAACCTCAAGCTCATAACCTTAAATCAGTAGCATTTAAGTTCATAAGTATACACAAACACTACACTATGTACCATACATTGAATGCATATTGAAAGAAGGCTTTGTTCTCTTTCATGGTTCCTTTGGTTATCATGTACTCCATGTTTGCTCCGGCCTGCCTTACCACTCTGCTGACCATCTTCAGTTTACCAAAGTAGCCCTCCCTGTCTCCCCTTTGGCTCCCCTTGAATTTCCTGAAGGCCACGTTTTTCTCCTCCTTCACTGCCCTTTCTGCTTCTCATGTGAACCATATTGGTTTCCTATGTCTTCCCATTTCCCCAGAAGCTAGTGACATCCTCAAGGCTTTTTCTTTATAACTGGCCATTTTCTTTCTATTCCCCCTGCCCCCTCAATCTCTGCCATTTGTGTTTTGAGTTTGTCCCTGATTTCATTGATATTTGCCCTCCTGATGTCAAGGACATGCATTTCAAAGTTTGTGTGCTCCCTGCCTAGCTCTATCGAAAACCACACTGCAAACTTTAGTGAATTAATTCCCTCTTATACCTGTGACTGGATTCAAGTAGAAGAGTTCCTTGATGTCCACTCTATTTATCCCATGCAGGTGCTTGTAAGTCTCTGTCATGCCCCCTTCTCTCCTTAGTTCAAGACAGTACATGTCTAAATCCTGCAGCCTCTCCTCATAAATCTTATTCTCAAGGCCATAGATCATTTTGGTTGCCCTGCAATGTGCTGCTTCCTCCTTGTTTTAGTCTTTCCTCAGGTGTGAATTCCAGTAACTTGTGCAGTATTCCAGATGCAGTCACACCAGTGACCTGTGCAGTGGGAGGATCACCACTCCAGTTCTACTGCTTATCCCCTCCCAGTGCACCCCTGCACCCTATTTGCTTTGCCCACCACCTTGGTGCTGTGGGCAGTTGTTTTTAGGCTCTCCAATATCATTACCCCAGATCCTTTTCTTCTGTAGTGCTATCCAGTGTCAGTGGCTCAGTAGGTAGCATGCTTGCCTCTGGAGCCAAAAGATCAGAAGGCTGTGGGTTCTAGCCTCACACCAGGTACGATACTTGGGGTAATACCCATAATTGACACTGTAGTTCAGTGCAAGGAGTTGAGAAACAAAATCACCTGCACACATGCTGTTGGATAGATGGTTACTATAGTAGCGCTCCCTTGCAGCAGAGATGACTTGATCAGGAACTCACGTAAAAAGCAATATACTGCGCACTAGGAGGTAATGCTGAAAACAAATTAATTCAGAGTTAAAGAAACCTACAGTCTGATGTTAACGAGCATAAGACTCCAGAGCTTCAAGGCACTTTCCCCTTCTTCAAGAAGCAATGCTTGGAGACCCATTGGTAACCTTCCTTTAAATACCCTGGTATTTAAATGTACCCCCTTTAGGGAGTGTACTGTGTTTTTGGCACTGCAGGGCTCTGGGAGTTATTTTGGCCCTGTAAAAATGGTTAACCCCTCTGTCACATGGTGAGACCTGCTGCAGGTTGGGTGGTCACCACAGGTGTGCAGAGTATTTAACCATGAGATTTGGCGGGAGTGGGGAGTCATCCCCAGGGAAGAGAGAGATGCTGGGAGGAGAGTTAAATGGATGAGTGGGGGTGATTGCCCGCTCTGGCCTATGGCTAGCAGCTCAAATACCACAGAGAGAGAGATGGGAGTGCCAGAGGAGCCTAGAGAAAGAGGATGGCAGCAAGCTAGTGCCAGCTGTGGAGGGAGACCCCCAGAAGAGAGGGAGCTAGGAAAGGTTTAAAGAGACAGTGACGGCCTCAGTGTCAGGTTGTCAGCGTGGCTCAGTTGGTAGCACATCTGCCTCTGGACCAGAAGGTCGTGGGTTCTCGTCCCACACCAGGATTGGACTTGCACCTAAAAATCGCTGGCATCCGAGTGCAGTATTGGGGGGTGCTGTACTGCTGGGGTGTGCCGTCCTTCGGATGAGACGTTAAACCGAGGTCCCTTCTGCCCATCCTGGTGTTGTCCTGGTGGGTGTCCAGGTGGAAGTAAAAGAACCCAGGGCACTCTTCGCAAAGAGTAGGGACATTCCCAGTGTCCTGGCCAACATTCCCCTTCCCATAAACCAGTTCATGCAATTATCCAGGCTGTGTGTGGGTGATGATGTGCGATATGGCGGCCACCACACATTCAGTCACTTCACTACCAGTCTAGCATTGCTTGTAAAGCGCTTTGGATGTGTGAAAAGTGCTATATAAATGCTAATTCTTCTTCTTCTTCTTCTTCAGTGAAAAGGCATGCAGCCCCATAGAGGATGGATCAGTGTTAGAACCTCACAACTTCATGGGACATGTCACCCACTATTTCTGGGGACTGTCGCCCCTAGAGCCACAGGAGTTTCGCCAGGAGGTCGAGAGGGAGCAAGTACAGTAATCCCGAAATGCGAGGTCTGCCGGTTCCTGAGGGATACCTGTGGAGAGTCATTAGAAGTACAAGTTAAAGGGCAGAGCAGAAGAGCAAGGTTGTTTGGGGGACAGCTGGAACTGCATTCTGTAAGTAGGCTGCCCCAGAGGCGCGGTATGTGGGAGCGATGATCCGTGCTGCCAAAAGACTGAGACCACAGTGGTCCAGAACTCGGTTATCTAGAGACTGTGACCACAGTGGTCCAGAAACTGCTAGAATGCTAGACCATATTGGTCTGAAAATGTGCTGCTAACTCCCCGTTTTAACTATTGCTCCATGGAGTAGTGTTTTATGGTTCAGCATTGAATATGTCCTATCATTCATTCAATCTTGTGTGGACTGCATTTATTTAATTGGAATGTCAGTGCTAGTTAATCTATTTTCTTGCAGCCCAGTGCCAGAGTGATGCCAGCACCCTCTGGACACAAAGAACTACACCAAATGTAAGCAGTTTTGGTGAGGTTTCTTCTGTGGATGCCCCCCTCCCCACAAACTGCATTCCATCTCATACCACTAGACACTGGGGAAAGGGGGGGTTACATAAACGAAGGTTATCAATGGGGCCTCCAAACATTGCTTCCTAAAGAAGGAGCAAAGCATCCCAAAGCACTGGAGTCTTATGCTTGTTAACGTCAGACCAGACCACAGGTTGCTTTAACTTTGAGAATTAATTATTTTTGAGCATTACCACCCAGAGGGCACTGTATTGCTTTTTTCATGAGTACGAGGGGGCTGCTGATCTGATGAGATGCCATCCTTCAGACGTCCCCTCCACCTGTCTCTGGTCACTATCCAGGTGGAAGTAAAAGATCCCTTGGCATTTATCCAAGAAGAGCAGGGGAGTTTCCCCAGTGGGGAAAAACAGAATAGCTGTGCGAAGGGATATAATTTAGCAATACAATAGGTTTATTAACTCACATAAAAAAGCTGCCCATACAAAACAAATCTCCAGACTTTATCAGCAAAACCTCAGCACCCTGGGGTGCTCTGCCCTTTCCTCAGGAAGCTAAGTACATGAAGATCTTCCTGAGGAAAGGCGAATGCCCTAAATCACTGAGGTTTTGCTGATCAAGTCTGAGATGTGTTTTCTATGGGTGGCTTTTTATGAGACTTAAACTTATTGCACTGCTGAATTATATCCATTTTGTCCCTGTGTGCTTTGCTTTGTACACTGCTGCAAGGATTTCTTGTGTGAGTGTGGGGTTTGCTGTTTTTCTGGAATTTCTCAGGTTTCATGGCCATAATACCCACTTTCAGTAAAACAGATCCATGCATCCCACACCCCCCAGGTTGCACCTGGAAACAAGCTATAACAGCTTAGTGTGCCTTTCCTGGTCATAAATTACTAATAAAGAAATAAAAATCCAGTAACCCCCATTTCATATTGCTCTCTTAGGTTCCTTTTCCAATGTGAAACACTTTAGCGTTAAAGCTCAGTTGCCAGATCTATGCCAGCTCTCCAACCTGCCCAGAGCCTTCCCGAGTTATCTTTTCCCTTAATCCATATATACCCTTGTGCAGATCTTTGTCATCTGCAAAGAGGCAGATCTCACCCTTGATGCCCTCACCTATGTCGCAAATTACTGTACTGAAGAGGACCAGGACCAGCACTGACCACTGAGGAACTCCAGTTGTTACTTCCCTTACCTCTAAAAACTCCCCACTAACTACCACCCTTTGTGTTCTTCCTCTTCACCAGCTCTCCACCCACTTTGTCAATTTTACCTCCACTGCTAACTCTCAAATCATTTTGACCAGCCTTCTGTGAGTGACTGAATCAAAGGGCTCGCTGAAGTTCAACTATACTGCATTAACTGCCTGCCTCTTGTCTGCTGCTCCTGTGGTCACCCAGCTGAAGAAGTCGGCCAGATTTGTCTGGCAAGACCTTCCCCCTCATGAATGCATTCTGTCTGGGGTCCTACAGCCCATTCCTGCATGTCTGAGTAGAACTAAGAAGAAGTATGTCTATGAGGGGGCAATGTAGCCTCATTACTGGGGTAAAACCTTGTAGGTCCTTACATATCTCTTTCTGCTGCCATCCCTTTTCAAATATAGCACTAGTACTTGGGCTGTGTTTGCAGCCTCTGCTGACTAAATCAGCCTCCTATGGTTATTGTTTTCAAACCCCAGACTTTTTTTTTATTTATTTTTTTTATTTAAAGCAGCAGTGCATGTCACAGTGAAACTTTTGACGTATAATTTTTCATTGCCTTTTAGATCGTACCTCACCTCTGGTCTTGTATGATAACCTTCCTTCCCCATTTTGAGTATACTTTAGTACTTTTTTTACATTTGCTGACCTATAAGACCATACACGGACAGAGACCGGGTCACTGTGACCTTACTGCCCCCCCCCACCCTCTCTGCTCTGCTGACAAGGGATTGCTAGAGGTCCCCAGGGTCCGTTTACAGATATCAGGTGCTAGGGCTTTTGCTTTTGTAGACATGACCCTGTGGCACTCTCTACCTCATCGGATTAGAGATTGCCTGTCCACTGAGACATTTAAATCCTCCTTAAAAACATTTATTTGGCCTAGCATTTGGGGAGGATATTTAGTCATATGTATGCTGTCTTTTAATTCTTTGTGTTTTAACTGTTTATTGGTGGTTTTAATTTGTATATGCACTTTGATTGAAGAAAAGCGCTTTAGAAATAAACTATGATTTGATTTGATAAAATAATCGCTCCTTTTAATATGGCTCCAACCAGCTTTTTATCTGAATTCTCAGCTGTTTTAGTACACCTAGTGTCTCATAAGCTCAGGGAGCACTGTCTGCTGCATGATAGGTCACGGTAATTGAAATCTTGGATTATGGGGTCATGATGAATTGGCTAGAAAAATATGGGGACTCACTGGGACAGCCTTGCAATGGTTTAAGTCCTTCCTGTCTGACACATAGCAGCGAGCTGTGATGGGGTCTTTCTCACTGTAGCAGGTGGCAGTCAGCTGTGATGTTTCCTTGTTATTCACAGTGTACATGCTGTCTTTGGGGCAGGTCATGAAATGGTACTGTTTGAGCTTAAACTGTTATGCACGTGATTCTCAGCTGCACCTTTCTTTTACATCAGATGGGCTTGGGGTGGTCTCTGTGCTGGAATGATGACTTCAAGAAATTATGCACTGAATGGCCTCCAGCTGGTTGAGTCTTAATCCAGGCAACACAAAGATGTTGCTGGTGCTTTTTCCAGTTGCAAAATATCTCCCTGATAAAACCCTACCTTTTGTGAGAGGGTCTTGTGATCTCAAAGCATGCCTCTGTTACCTCAAGGCTCAATTAACACTCTGGCTGGGATATCAAACTGCGCTGGGCAGTGGTGCAAGCCTGGGCACAGTGCAACTGTGATGCGTTGGGGCCAGGAACAGGCGATATTCAAAGGTGCTGCGCCATGGCACAGCACCATTGAATATGGCACGGGCAGCACACAAACTGCACATGGCGCAGTGGCACTGCAGAGGTGCAAGCTACTGATAGGGAGCACAGGGATGTGCCAGCACAAGTGCAGTTGTGCTAGGCGCATCACCCGGAATATTCAGCAGAGGGCATGCAAATGAGGCCATAATATATGCAAGGCACAAATGGGGCCATTTGCATGTCATTATGGCTCCATTTGCATGCCTTGCGCAGGGCAGGCTGGCGACTTGTGTTTGGTGCCCTGCACAGCATGATGTGTGCTGTGAGGATCCCGGGGCATCCCCCACCTGTTGCTGCGATCGCGCAGTATATGTATCTATGGATAGCCCTGGTAGTCTAGTGGCCCCCCAGTCCCCGATGTGTATGCAACTTGACCAACCCTGGTGGTCTAGTGGTCCCCCACCCGAGTCCCAATGCCCTGAGAATGACAATATGACCACCCTGGTGGTCTAGCGGAAGCCTCCCCTCACCCATTGCGCGATTATGGTAATATCCCAAAAGCAATGCCCTGGTGATTCAGTGACACCACCACCCCACCCACCCACAGGAACCTCTTGACTGCCCGCTCCCCGTCATTGGTGGCGGCGCATCCCCCACCACCATACCCAGCCGCCCACTGAATGAGCAGGTACAGTATGAGCTGTCAGCCCATTGGTCCCCAGTGTGGACCAATGGGCATACTCCTAGATGGTCCCAAATATGTGAATGGAGTCATTCACAGATCTGGTTCATCTAGTACAGTATGCCCTGCAAGCCCATTGGTCCACACTGGGGACCAATGGGCTGACAACTCATACTGTACCGGTCATGTGGCAGGCCAGTGTGTGGATGTGATGCGGCCACCCACATCAATGGTGGGCAAGGGTTCTGCATGGAAATAATTGAGGGTGAGGCTACCGAATTGAATCACCGGGGGCATCTCTGGAATGTACCAATCGTAGGAAACGGGCTGTGCTGGAAGGTTTCACTGGACCACCAGGGAGGTCATATTGTCATTTATCAGGCATTGGGGAATTGGTAAGAGGAGGGACCACTAGAGACCACTAGGCCACAGGGATGGTGAGGTTGCATTCACCCGGGCATCAGGGCACGGGGCCAATAGACCACCGGGATGTGAGTGCTCGGATGGTGATCTGGGTGGGTGGGTGGCCACCACGGCTGTGCTGCAGTGTTGCACTCTGCAGTACAGCAGCCCACCTGTGGGTGACCAGGAGCTGCTCCTACTCTGCAGGGCTCAACTTTGAGCCCCCCTATCTTGACACAGTGCAGGGGTGCACGGCATATCTTGCCCGCACTTCCTGGGCTGAATATTGGGACGTGCCGCATATGCAGGAGCACACCCCCTGCATCTGTGCTGCGTACATTATCATTGCACCATGGCACATCAGGATTTGCACTGCGCCAGGCAGCCTTCTCAATATCCTGCTGGGACACAATGTGGGGTAATGCCAGCGCAACTCCGTTGCGCCTGGTGCAACCCCTTTGAATATCCAGACCCCTATATCTAGGGCTATGGTTAATGTTACTACCACATGCTGGCTGCATAGGGATCTGCTCTCCCTGTTTAAGGCTAGGGACAAATGCTGGTGGGACTACAGTGCTTCATCTGTCACAGCAAACTGGAACACCTATAAGTATCTCAGGAATCCGTGCAAAGGCAACTTGTCTTGCCAAGAGCTCATTTTCAAGGCCACTGGTTTTGTTTTTACTGGAAAATCCAATAAAATTCCAGAATTTGGACTGCTTGCATACTGATAAAACAAAGAATTTAACAGAATTTGGCATTTTATGCATGAGTAGTAGATCTGTAGAATTTGTATTTTTCTTATAATTGCTTCCTGTACTGTTTTCAAGTTGTAGCATTTAATGCGCTGTATGTTACACCTTCTGTTAATCTGATTATTTATACACCTACTAAAAGAATGACAGTAGAATCCTAGTAAAATCTGGAAATTAGACTTATAATCAGGAGTGCAATTCCTGGAATTTTAAGTATATAAAATAGAATTCCATTGCTTTCATCACTGTAAAATAGGGGCCTTGATAATTTTGCAGAGAACAACTAATTGCCTCTGCTGAGAACCCCAGGTGCTTCTGAGGACACATCAAGGACTTCCTGGGTTGACTGTTGAACAGGGCTGATATTGATATGTTAGTTGATGGGGTTCACTGCAACAATCCAACTACAACTGTTAATCCCTTCAATGCCCACTTCACTGACCGGTCCGCCTCCCTGCTTGCTACAACACCTGTGGTGCTCCTTTCCCACTCTCCACAAATAACTCTTACTTTCTGTTAAGAAAGAAAGAAAGGACATAGTAGTCCAGAGGAAGGCAATTAAAATGGTGCAGAAGTTGCACAACAAGCCCTACGAGGATCGACTGAGGGATCTCAACATGTACACCCTGGAAGACAGGAAAGCAAAAGGGAACATGATAGAGTTCAAGTTCGAGTTTATTGCAGGAAAGACTCTGTTGAGCAAGCTCATTCACAAGGAGGTCCTGAGGCACATACACATACAGTTCGCAATTACATAGACAGGAGATATAAAATGTAGAACAACAAAGAAAAAAAATATAGTACAAGAGGTATACACAATAGAAGTCCTTATGCTATATATGCAATACATTCCGGCTTTAACCCTGCCGTAAATTATGCAACACATTTCAGCTTAATATATGGAGGGCCAGTTGGTACCTAGGAAGTTGACTTGGCGTTGGGGGCCTAGTAGCACCTACGTATGTCTTTTAATTTAGAGATAGTTAGTGTTTTGTAGGAGTTAATCGATACTATGCTGGTTAGCTTCAGCATGTCTTGTAGTTGGTTCCAAATGTTTGGGAGGGCGTATGAGACAGCTCTTTGGCCAGCTGTGGTACATGTCCTGGGAACATCTAGTAGGATAGAGACCAAAAAAAACACCTCACAGGGGTGAACTGGATGCAGGAGGGGAGTCTCTTTCAGATGAGAAAGAGCACAAGGACCAAGGGGCATGTGATGAAGCTCAATGGTGGAGGGGGGGTGTTAAAGAAGTGAGGAAGCTCTACTTCACTGAAAGACGTTTGGAACAAACTGCCAACAGAAGTGGCAGAAGTGAAAACAGTTGGGGGCTTCAAGCATGAGTAGCTTTTGGCAGACAGCAATCTTGCTTTCAGAGCAAAGAGCAGCTGACTAAAGAGCTATAACTTTTTTTACTAATAGAACACTTCTAACTCAGCAGGAGTCAGAGCCTGTTGGGATTAAGCAAACAGATACTTTATTAGAAGTGTGGGGGTCTCAATTAGGGTAAAAAAAAAAAAGAGTGTGTTTTTCTGTGTTAGGAGAAGGGGACTGTATCAGCTTCTCAGTTTGCTAAGTCAGGAGGACAACAGTTAATTGGGGGTGTGGCTTAGGAAGTAGAAAACCAGGTGTTTCCGAATACAGTTCCCTGCTGCTAGCTTTTGGCAGACAGCAATCTTGCTTTCAGAGCAAGGAGCAGCTGACTAAAGAGCTAGAACGTTTCTTACTAACAGAACACTTCTAATTCAGCAGGAGTCAGAGCCTGTTGGGGATTAAGCAAACAGATACTTTATTAGAAATGTGGGGTCTCAATTAGGGTAAAAGAAACATAGAAACATAGAAGTTGATGGCAGATAAGGACCGCAAGGCCCATCCAGTCTGCCCATTTTTTTCTACCTTATAAATGTGCCAAAGGCCTTTACTCTGTCAATGGCCTATTTATTCATACTCATCTGTATTGCTTCCTTATGCCTATCCCATGCTTGTTTGAAGCCATGCACTGTATTCATATCCACACTTCCTGAGGTAGGCCATTCCATGCATCCACCACCCTTTCTGTGAAAAATAACTTCCTCACATTACCCCTTAATCGGCTTCCCTCTAATCTTATGCTGTGTCCTCTTGTCCTGCTATTTTTCTTATATTAAAACATGTTAGACTCTTTCATCTTGTTAATGCCCTTAAAATGTTTGAAGGTTTCGATCATATCACCTCTCTCCCTCCTTTGCTCTAGGGTATACATATTGAGCTCCGTTAATCTGTCCATATATGTTTTCTAATGCAATCCCTGCACCATTTGGTTGCCCTTCTGGACTGCCTCCATTTTGTTAATGTCCTTGTGCAGGTGCAACCTCCAGTACTGCATGCAGTACTCCAGATGAGGCCTAACTAGTGTCTTGTAAAGAGGTTATTATCTCCCTCTTGCGACTTATGATACCCCTGCTAATACACCCCAACATCCCTCTAGCCTTACCTACTGCTTTAGTGGTCTGCTTGGATGATTTCAGGTCATCTGTGATGATGATGCCCAAGTCTATTTCTTCCCTTGTGATTGTCAACAACTCCTCTCCCAACCTATAGGTAGCTTCAGGGTTTCTCTTCCCTATGTGCATGATATTGCACTTCTTTGCATTAAACCCCAGTTGGCACTCTTCAGACCATTATGCCAGTTATTCCAGATCTCTTCTCATTCTGCCCACCCCATCTGGATCATCTATTCTGTTGCAGATCTTGGTGTCATCTGCATACAGGCAAACCTTACCCTCCAATCCATCTGCAATGTCACTGATGAAGATATTGAAGAGGACTGGCCCCCAGGACTGATCCCTGAGGTACCCCACTTGTGACTTGCATCTCTTCTGACTGTATACCGTCTACCACCACTCTCTGTTTTCTGCCCACCAACCAGTTTGCCACACAATTGACCAACTTCTGACCCTTCTCGAGTCTACCCAGCTTATTAATCAATCTTCTATGTGGAACAGTATGGAAAGCTTTGCTGAAGTCAAGGTTGGCAACATCAACTGCATCCCCTTGGTCCACCACTCTGGTTACCCAGTCAAAGAAATCTATGCGATTAGTTTGACAGGACCTTCCTTTTGTAAGCCTGTGCTGTCTTGGATCCTGTGCTCCTATGGATTCCAGGTGTTGCACTATCCTTTCCTTAAGGCGTTCCTCAATAATCTTGCCCACTATTGAGGTAAGACTGACTGGTCTGTAGTTGCCTACCTCCTCCCTGCTACCACTCTTTTAGAGTGAGATCACATGAGCCATTCACCAGTCTTCTGGGACCTCTCCTGTGCTCAGACTCACTGAACAGTTCTGCTAATGGCTCTGCTAGTTCCACCCTTAGCTCCTTTAGTACCCAAGGATGTATGCCATCAGGTCCCATTGCCTTGTCCACCCTGAGCTTAGCGAGCTCCTGAAGGACCTTTTCTTTTATGAAGGGACTTGTGCACACCTCCCTCCACCGTGTCCATGATGCTGAGCTGTGCGACCTGCCCTACCTTCTCCAGGCCCTGCCCTATCTTCTCCTAAGTAAATACTGAGCAGAAATACCTATTAGGATAGATGCTTTTCCTTGGTCCTCTTCCACACACTCCCCCTTATCCCTTTTGATCTTAACAATACACCCCTCTGGACTTTCTCCTTTCACTAATGTATCTATAGAAAATCTTGTCCTGGAGATCACGTGATGCAGCGACCGGAGTAGCAGCTGCTTGAGATTGCTCCGGCCACCGGACCACCTAATACGCTTTAAAATTACTAAAATCACATGTATTCAAGCTCATTTGACTAACATCAGCTACCTAAATATTAGTGCCTCCAGGATACCAAAGTACGAAGTGTTGGGGGACAGAAGGAATGAAAAAATCAGCTCTCAAACACACGCGTCCTCCACCCCAGAAAAGGCTGCTAAAAAGTCTAGAGCTACTGGAATGGCCAGCTCAGAGAGTGATATGCAAACAGAGCCTGAAATAGAACACGCTTACCTTATCACGATTCTTGGAAGAGTTTCAACCTTTCGATCGGAGCTCTGGATGATTTCAGAGGAAATTAAATCTATCGCCCGAGCATTGGAAGATATGACCACCCGAACAACGGACAATGAAGCCAGAGTGGCGTCCACCGAACAAAAGCAACAAAAAATGGACACAGAATTGATGGCTACTAAACAAAGGATTAAGAGTCTTGAGAATAAGGTGGAGGATTTAGAGGGTAGAAGCCGACTAACAATATACTCTTGATAGGACTGCCTGAGAAGGGAGGAAGGTCCTGATGCCATTGGCTTTGCACAGAAATTTATAGTCAATTGCTGGTCCATCTCCCTTTGGGGATAAATATATTATCGAATGAGCCCACAGAGCTCTGCCCACCACCACCTATGGAGCCCCTCACATATTTATACTTGCTTTCTCAATTATCAGGAGCGGTTGCATTTTATTGTGAAGGTTAAAGGACTTCAGGAGATCAGATGGGCTGAAGCAAAAGTGTGAGTGGCTCAGGATTTACCTCTTCCGTAAGACAAAGAAGAGCATCATTCCATCAGATTGTGGTAAGCTGATCGCTGTGGTGTAAAATTCCAGATGGAATACCCAGCGAGATTCAAAGTATTAATAGCAGGGAGCTGGTCTACATTTGAGGATGTGGGGCTGCATCAGTTTCTCTTAAAATTATTTCCCAGATCTATTTGAGATCGCTGATCTGTAGGAATACCTAAGAGATGGATTATTTTTGGAAATGGGAAAGATAAGGGCATGTATGGACTGCAGAGTAATATGGGGTTTTGTGCCTGATTTTAAATACCCTAGTTATGACTGGAAGAGAAGTTCCAAATGGTCCTAAGGTCTAACACAATTGAAAAGACTGGTCATGTTGCCTTTTCCTCTCCTTTTGTCACGTTAACTGTGAAGGCCTGTGAACTGTAATCCACGATACAGTATTTATTAGGTTCGTAATGGCGACTACAGTTTGGATATGGCCAACACCCTTGTTATGGTGACCTGTAACAAAGAACTCGTCTTCACGATCGGGGAAAACGAAAGGAACAGAAACAACTGTTTATCCTGCTTTTTAGCACTAGAGGGAGCCAAAGACTGCGTTATGAAAACAAGCTATGATTACCCTCTGCTGTATGTTCGGGATTAAAATATTGGTTTATAGTCATGATTTTAGGTTTCTCAGTCGTATCAAGTATCGTTGGGACTTTTCGACTTCAAGTTACATAAAACAGAGTACAAAGGGTTTAGGTTTAGAAGAAATAGTGTCAAGACAAGACGAGTTAAGACCTAACAGGGCATATTTTGAATGATTAACACAATTTCTTTTAGTAATAGTCAGGATTTGCAGGAACAGATTTTCCAAAAATTAAGCATTAGGAGCCTGTATTTATTTACGCTCTAGTGTTTTCATTATGTTATTTTAGAGTCCAATGTAACTAGTAACAGGACCTTATATATATAGTGGGGTGGTTGGTTTGGCTGGGGAGTAGTCGCTGCTCAGTTAGCTGTTAGTCAGGGCTGTAAGAATAAGGGAGGAGGGGGTCGGAATATGAAAGCTTAAGAGTACAATTCAATGTGTATTTTTCAAAAGGTATGAATAGGGTAGGGATGGGGGTGGGAAAGGGAGGAGTTACTGCAACACAGCAAATTGGAGAATTTTTTTCATTTTTAAACTGTGTTATTAAGATTTACATAGATACATAGATACATAGACAGTGTCGGCAGATAAGGGCCTATGGCCCACCTAGTCTGCCCATTTGAGCTTAGTAAGTTCAGTTTGTTTTCCTAAAGTCTATTTCCCTTACCCTGACCTCTAGAATTCCTTTATGTCTATCCCATGCATTCTTAAATCCGTGATTGTTTCAGCCCCCACCACTTCCTCTGGCAGGGTGTTCCACTTGTCCACCACCCGTTCTGTGAAGAAATTCTTTCTCATGTTTCCTCTGATCGTCCTCCTCCAACTTCATCCCATGCCCTCTAGTCCCGAAACATCTTTTCAGCTAAAATAGTGTTTTCCTGCACCCTGTTCCTCCCTGTAAGATACTTGTATGTCTCTATCTTTGCCTATATACCTCATTAGATATTAAGCAGGTAGATGGCTACAATTAAAATTGCCTCCTGGAATGTTATAGGACTGAGGCAACAACTAAAACAGTATAAAATTCTTAACCACTTGGCTTTATTAGCCACAGATATCACGTTTATACAAGAATCTCATTTACTGAATTCGGAGGCTCTTCGGATGCGGAGACAACAAATAAACCATGTTTTCTCCTCTGGGCTCGACCCAAAGGTTGTGGAGTCCTAATATTAATATCCAGAAAGATATCTTTTACTCTTATCCAAATACTTAATGACCCACAGGGCAGTTATGTTTTTCTACATTGTCGTTTATATTCCACTGAACTATTGTTGAGAAGTATGTACGGACCTAACAGTGATTCCCCAGGTTTTTTTATGCAGCTGGTCAATGTTTTATCTCCTTTCTTATCTTTACCCATGATTCTGGGAGGGGATATGAATGTTGTGTTTGATTGCATGATGGACCAGTCTTCCGGGAGTCTTTCTGGAGGCTGAGATGCTGCCCTATTTGCAGACAACTATCTGCCCTGATGGAGGAAGTTGCCCGTCTTCAGGCCGCACTGGACAGTAGTAAGAAACCTTCCCCAGGCCACACTGGACAGTAGAAGGGAACCTCCCCCATCCAGGGAGCACTAGCGCCACCACCACTACCTCAGAGGTTGAAGAAAGCACAGCAGTTGGACCACAGTGGGCTCAGGGAGGGTGAGGAGGGTGGAACAGTGGCACACCCAGTCAATTGTTCCACTCCACAATCCATACACCATTCTGGGGGAGCATAGCTCCCCTATGGATGCACCCTCAGAGAAGACAGATAACTGTCACAAGGGATGCCCACTGAAAGGAGGCAGAGGACACCAAAGGGAAAGGAAGCAGCTCCTGGTGGGGGACTCAATTATTGGGGTATAGAACTGGGGGGAGCTGGGAAAAATGAAGTACGGTGCCTGCCTGGTGCCATGGCTTGGAGGGACAGGAAGCGCATCCTCAGGATCACGAGAACAGCTGCAAGGGATTCCGAGCTGGACATAATTGTCCACCTAGGGACAAATGACTTGGCTCATCATGAGATTAGAGCAGTGCAGGAGGACATTGCAGAGTTGGGGAGGGACCTAAGATGAGTAGCACACACAGTATCCTTCTCAGAGGTGCTGCCTGTCAAAAGCATGGGGGAGGCGAGGGTAATTGGCACCATGCAGTTTAATGAATGGTTGAAAAAATGGTGCGGAGCACAGGGGTTTGGCTTCATTGGGGACTGGGGTTCCACCTGGAGGGACACCAGCCTATACTGGAAGGATGGTCCATCTGTCCAGGAAGGGAACAAGTCTTTTGAGCAATCTGTTTAAATGCTTCATTGGCAAGCTTTTAAACTAGTCAAAGGGGGAGGCACTGACAAGCAGCAGGAAAATCCCAGCCTCTCCCTGCAAAACAGGGTTCTAAATGAGAAAAAGACTGAGGTAGAACGGTCAGTGGGGGATGCTGCAACAGAAGGTAAAGCCATCAAAAAATGGAGAGCAATGAGTACTAATGCCCGTAGTCTGGGTAAC
The DNA here is from genome assembly GCA_016271365.2 of Neoceratodus forsteri. Taxonomy (NCBI): domain Eukaryota; kingdom Metazoa; phylum Chordata; order Ceratodontiformes; family Ceratodontidae; genus Neoceratodus; species Neoceratodus forsteri. Next base: position 259,676,256 of record CM057452.1, on the reverse strand, counting down.
AAGCTTCCTGAATTAGTGGCCTTGATGGAGGAGGAACATCTGGATAAGTGGCAGTCACAGAAACATGGTACACACAAAACCATGACTGGGACATAAGCATACCAGGATACATTGTCTACAGGAGGGACAGGGAGGGTAAAAGAGGAGGAGGAGGAGTTCTTTACATAAGGGAAGGAATAAAAGCAACAGAACAAAAGGGTAAACAGGGAGGAGAAGAAGCACTGTGGGTAAATTTGGAGAAAGGCAATGGCACCACAATACGCACTGGGGTTATATACAGACCCTCTTCTCAGGGGGAGGAAATGGACAGGGAAATGATAGAAAGTATACTTAGAATGGCAGAAAAAGGGGAGATATTGCTGATGGGTGATCTGAATATGCCAGATGTTAACTGGAGTGCAGTTGCAGCTGCCACTTCGAAGAGTGCAGTTATTCTAGATGCCCTACAGGGGGCATGCCTTAGACAACTAGTACTGGAGCCCACTCGAGAGGGAGCAATATTAGACTTGATTCTCTCAAATGGAGATGGAGAGAGGATTACAGATGTAGAAGTGGGTAGCCATCTGGGAACTAGCAACCATCGAACAGTATGGTTCACAATAAACACAGCAATAGAGTCAAGCATACAAAGACAAAAGTACTGGACTTTAGAAGGGCTGACTTTGCCAAAATGGGTGAGTGCCTAAGGAATGCACACTAGCAAATGGGCAGGAAGGAGGGTGGAAGAACAATGGGGAATAATAAAACTGCCATCACAGAGGTATGAGCCTTTGTGTGAAGCAAATAAACAAAACAAGGCGATGTAAGAAACCACTATGGTTCTCAAAGGAAGTGGCAGTGAAGGTTCAAGAGAAAGAAAGCATTCAGGAAGTACAAGGAATCACAGAAGGAGCAGGACAGAGAACTGTATCAGTTAAAAGCAAAGGAGGCTGGGAAGGCAGTCAGAACAGCAAAGGCCCAAACCGAGGAAAAGATAGCCAACTCAGTTAGAGGGGATAAAACCTTTATAGGTACATCAGGAGACAAAGGAAGACCAAGGGAGGGATAGTGAGGCTTAATAAGGGAGGAGGGTGGACAGAGGAGACTGTGAAAAGGCAGAGATACTAAACAAATATTTTGCTCAGTATTTACAAATGAAGAGGGGGTACATAAAACAAACAGTAGTAACACTCTAGATACAGAAGTTGATACCAGCCCATTTACAGAAGAAAGGGTTCTGAAAGAACTCTTAAAACTGAAGGTGGACAAAGCAATGGGGCCTGATGGGATTCATCCCAGAATTCTACAAGAACTAAGGGTAGAACTAGGGACACCACTGACTACCCTTTTAACAAATCATGGGAGGATGGGGTGGTACCCGAGGACTGGAGGAGGCAGATGTGATTCCCTTCACAAAGTGGGAGCAAGGCAGAAGCAGGAAACTACAGACTTATTAGTTTAACCTCAGTGATAGGGAAAATGATGGAATCACTTGAAGGAAAGAATATGTCAGTATCTAGAGGCCAGAGGGCACAGGACCCTAGGCAGCATGGATTCACAGCAGGAAGGTCATGCCAGACAAATCTGATAGATTTCTTTGACTGGGTGACCAAGTAGTAGATCAGGGAGGGCTGTGGACATGGCCTACCTAGACTTTAGCAAGGCATTTGACACAGTCCCACACAAAGATTAATATACAAGTTAGCCAGCCTGGGAGTGGGTCCCAAGATGACAGCCTGGGTAAAGAATTGGCTGGAGAATAGGACACAGAGAGTAATAGTAAATGGAGTCCACTCAGAAGAAAGGAGGGTTACTAGTGGGGTACCGCAGGGTTCAGTATTAGGACCGGTCCTCTTCAATGTCTTTATAAGCGACATTGCGGAAGGACTGGAAGGAAAAGTATGTCTCTTTGCAGATGACACTAAGATCTGCAACAGAATTGATGCACAGGGTGGGGTGGAAAGGATGAGAAGGGACTTGGCAAGGTTAGAGGAATGGTCAAATGTATGGCAGCTTAGATTCAATGCTAAGAAGTGCAAGGTAATGCACCTGGGAAACAAAAACCCAGGGGAAGAGTACACAATGGGGGGTGAGATACTAACAACAACAAAAATGGAAAGGGACCTGGGGTAGTCATTCAGATGACCTAAAGGTGGGCGAGCAATGAGAGGGCAGCAAGGAGGGCTGGGGGTTACTGGGATGCATAGGAGGCATCACCAGTAGAAAACAGGAAGTTATTATCCCTCTGTACAGACAGCTGGTGAGACCCCATCTGGAGTACTGTGTGCAGTTCTGGAGACCCAATCTCCGCAAAGACATAGACAGGATGGAAACTGTCCAGAGGAGGGCAACTAAAATGGTGCAGGGTCTGCACCAGAAGACATATGAAGAGAGAATTAAGGAGCTTAATATGTATAGCCTCGAGGAAAGGAGGGAGAGGGGGGACATGATAGAAACTTTCAAGTACCTCAAGGGAATCAACAAAGTCCAAGAGGGTAGCATCTTTCAAAAAAAGAGGTGTGCAAGAACAAGGGGGCACAATTTGAAGATAGAGGTGGCTCAGAGGTAATTTAAGGAAGTATTTTTTCACAGAGAGGGTTGTGGATGCATGGAACGGCCTTCCGGAGGAGGTTGTGGAGTCAAAATCAGTGGTGGAATTCAAGCATGCATGGGACAGTCATAAGGCAATTCTAGGGTGCGGGGGTAAGAAGAAGTAGGCTGCTGGTTAACTAGGATCTGCAGCTTATCCAGTAGGTAGGGAAATGGGCAGACTGAGTGGGCCAAGCGGTCCTTATCTGCCATCAAATTCTCTATATGTTTCTATGGACCGTACATCAGGACACAAAAGGGGATTATCACCAGCGCAAAGGGCTTTCAGAGAATTTATTGATAGCTTAGGGCTGTGTGAAGTTTGGCGAGTCCTTAACCCTGCTGTCAAGGACTATACTTTTACATCTCTAGTCCACAAGACATCCTCTTGTATAATTACATATTTATCTCCCAAACTCTCCTGAGTGGAGTTTTAGAGCATCTATTCAGCCAGGACCTCCATCCGATCATTCATTGGTTATGTGTAATCTGTCCATATTTGTTACTCAAGGTAGAACTACAAGATGGAAATTTAACAACCAGTTGCTGAAAGATAGAACAATGATCTCCACGATTACTAAACATATTGAACAGTTTATAGAAACTAATGTTGGATCTATAGATAGGGTGGATTTGCTATGGAGTGCATTTAAAGCTTATATGAGAGGGATTTTGATTAGCCTCTCCTCCCAAAGGAAAAAGAAAAATGCTCAGGAGACAAGTACCCTGCTTGCACAATAACGTCTTATGGAAGCCGGTTGACCCTTCCTCATCGGAAGAGGACAGAGTGGGACTATCTAAATCAAAAGAGAGGTATTTAGAAATTCTAAGGGAAAAAGCAGAGTTTGCTATTTTGAAAACTAGAGTTTCCTATGTAGATCAAGGGGAAAAAGCAGGACGTCTGTTAGCACTTAGAGTTAAGCAACAGGAGTCTGCTAGATACATCCCAGTTATAAGATCTATTACAGATGATGGGTTAAAAAAATCACCGTCTGACATAGTATCTGAATTCAAGAGCTTTTATTCTGAACTATACTGCGCTAGGTTGAATCCACCCCCCTCCAAGAAGTGGAGTCCTTTTTACTTTCAGTAAAATTACCAACTGTTTCCAACATTCAACAACAAATGCTTATTGACCAATATCTACTGAAGAGGTTATAAGGGCTATGGATAGTCTATCCCCCGATAGGTCACCAGGCCCAGATGGTTTTTCTGCTAATTTCTATAAACAATTCCAGAAACAATTAGCACCTTTATTACTGTCACTGTTCCAATATATTCTAAAGGGGGCCGAGGTCAATCCTACACTATTTGAAGCCTTGATTGTGGTACTACTCAAACCCGGTCGTAATCCGGAATTAGTTGCCAGTTACCGCCCCATTTCTCTACTGAACCAATATATTACAATTTTGACTAAATTAATTGCTACACGTCTCAATATGGCGTTGTCTCTTATTGGAACAGAGCAAGTAGGGTTCATGAAGGGGCGCTCGTCCGTAGATCATCTCCGATCACTTTACATGTTCTATCGGTCTCAAGGGATGCTTCCTACCCAGCTGTTTTAATTTCTCTTGATGCAGAGAAGGCTTTCGATAGAGTGGAGTGGAATTTTCTGTTTAGTACTCTTAAGGTTTACAATTTTCCTCTTATGTTCCAGAATTGGATAAAAGCCTATATCATGCCCCTCTGCACGAATCATGGCCAATGGAGTGTTTTCATCTCTTTTCCATTAGAATCTGGTACCAGACATGGGTGCCTCTTTCTCCTTACTTTTAACTTATATCTGGAACCTCTGATTCGTCCCTAGTAGGATGTGCTCGGATCAAAGGCATTCCTGTACACGATCATGAGATCCAAGTATCAGCATATGCTGATGATCTGTTACTACAGTTTTCTGATCCTGAGAACTCGATCCTCTATGTTTACCATGGTTGAAGAGTATAGTCATCTCTCACTATAAATTAAATATAGAAAAGAGTGTTATTTTGCCTCTCAATCATAAAGTCCTCAAAAGTGCAGTTAGAGTATTCGGTCTTTCTTGGGAACAAGATACTTTAAAATATTTAGGTATTAACATTTGAGAGATCCTGAGTTATTACAAAGTTGAATCTGGACTCATTAGTTAGAATTATTGAAACAGATCTTGACAGATGGTCTCGCTCCCTATTTCCTTATGGGGAGAATTAACTTAATTAAGATGAATGTCTTCCCAAGGCTATTCTATCCCTTAATTTATTAAATATTTGGTTACCCTTTTCTTGGTTTCAGTAAAATACATGCAATTATCACAAAATTTATCTGGGCTAATAAACAACCCAGGTTGGCTTATAATAAACTGACGGCTCCTAAAGATAAGGGCGGTCTACGTCTTCCGCATCTTCTTTTCTATTACTGGGCTGGACATGTTTCTAAATATCTCCGCTGGATTTCACCTAAGGAAGAAGTCTTTTCGTCTGTAACTGCACCTCTTTGGCTTAAAATTGAATTATCCCTTGTGGCGGCTCAAGGAATTTCACCTGAAGCACTTTTGCATATTAAGGGTAGTTCATTACCAGCCCAGTTGAAATCAACGCCCGTTGCAATATCTATTAAAGTTCATTCACAATTTTGTAATTTCCTGAAATACAATCATAAACTGGATCTAATGCAACCGATTGTGGGTAACCCCAATTTGAAAATGAATAATAACTTAATTTCTACTAAATGGTTGGTTCCGATTAATAAATTATCCCCCGCTTTATTGATATCAAAGGAACACAGTTGGCTTTCTTCAACTGAGCTGTTAGATATGCTGAAATTATCCACAAAGGATATCTTTAAAATATTTCAACTAAGACATCTTATGGTAAAGGTATTGGGAAGCCCACCTCCTCAAATACATACAATAGCGTTTAGAAGCGAACTGGTCAATTAATTGGTTCCCAGCAGGTGGTTTCTAAATGTTACAGAACTCTATACAATTGGGCTTATCGGACTGTGCCTCCTTCTGATTACTGGGCTTCCTTTTCCCATGCAAGATATACAATGGAACTGATATGGAAGTATTCTTACAAATATATTTCACAAGATAGATTATGGCTGACTCAATACTATACATTACATAATTTATACTATACACACATAAAAGCTAGTTAAATTTGGCCTCTTATGTCTTCTACCTGCAACAGATGTAGAAATGAAGAAGGTTCCTATATCATATATTTGGACTTGCCCCAAAGCAGCAGACTTGTGGACTAGTATTAAGCAAAAGATGGATCCATTATTGGGTCTGCAAGATGTATTTACTCCTGAAATATGCATATTAGGAGACTATAATATGATTACTGTACCTAATAGAAGGTATCACATAGCCCTTATATCTATGACGGTTAAGAAAGTTATTTTACGGCATTGGAAAGATGCCGAGGGTATATCTTATTCTGAATGGCTCAAGGAATTTCTTGCCAATATGAGGATGGAGAAAACAATTGCCAGTCTCAATAATAAGTGAGAGATATAAGGAAAGATGGGAATCACTTCATCGTTGGTTTCACTTTAATGTATGTAAGGTGTACTTATAGGATAGTGCTGTGTTGCAGAAGAGAAGAGGGATTTGGTGTGTGTTTGTGAGGGTTGTGGGGGTAGGGAGATGAGAAGGGCTCATATTTAAAGAACCTCTTTTATTATCACATCAACAATGTCCTGGTGGATCCCTTTTCATATCATTTTACTTTAATTTCATGTGTGTATTTTATTTTCTGTATGGTTTGGTTTGGACTGGATGTGTTATAAAAGGAAAAATTCAATAAACTTTAAATGGAAAAAAAAGAAAATCTTGTCCCCTTGTTTTACTGTCCGTGTAGTCAGTTTGGGCCTTTGCCTGCCTTACTGCCTTCCCTGCTTCCCTTAGGGAAGTTTGGTATGCCTCCCTAGCTTCATCCCGCTACATTCCCTTATTTCCTGAAAGCCAACCTTTTGGCTCGGATCTTCTCTGCTAGTGTTTATGAGAACCAAAGTGGTTTCCTCCTTTTTTTGCCCTTGCTTTTCTCCCTAACTCAATGGGATGTTGCTTCAAGTATTGCATCCTTAATGCTTGACCACTTTGCCTGTACCCCCTCAACTGTATTTCTTCTTGCCAGGGCTAGCTTAACTCTGCTGGACATCTTATAAAAGTCAGCTCCTCTGAAGTCCCATATTTGTGCCTTGGAATGGGATGATCTAATGCCAAATTAAGCAATGCCATGTGATGGTCACTGGCCCCCAGGCGACCTTCTGCCTGGAGATCTGTGATCCTTGTCCCGTTAGTCAGTACTAGATCCAGGATAACCCTGTCTCTTGTGGGTTGTTGTACAAATTGTTTGAGGCCCTCCCTCTGTAGGGAATTCACTATGTGTCTAGTTCAGCGGATGTTCCTGCTGGTTTTGGCCAATCTGTCTCTGGCATGTTGAAGTCTCCCATTATCAGAACCTTCCCTTTAGCTGTTATGTTTTGTATATTTTCTAATAGTAATGTGTCTATGTCCTCCCCCTGGTCTGGAGGCCTGTAGACAACCCCAGTTCTTATAGCTGTCTCATTTCCTGTTTCCGGGGTGACCCACAGTTATTCTGGCTCCTTATGTGTATTTTGAATTTCTGTAGCTTTGATATTTTCATTGACATAAAGGGCCACTCCCCCCCCCCCTTTTGCACCTCATCTCTTCTGAACAGTACATAGCCAGGTACTGAAGTCTCCCAAGTATGGTTACTGGTGAACCATGTCTCGCTTAAGGCTACTATGTCCAGTTTAGCGTCTGTCATTGTTGCCTCCAGTTCTGGGATCTTGTTTCCCAGATTGTGGGCATTTGTGTACATGATTTTCCATTGGACAGATTTTGGTGCATTGGTTGTGGGGAGAGGTCCGGCTTTTCCCTGCGCATCGTATGGGGAGTCGGACTTTTTTCCTTACTTGGTGATGCAAATTAACTACAAACATGTTGAACTTCTGTTTGATCACTAGCTGAGGGGGGGGTGTTCTTCCCGTTCAATGTATCGGGTGCTGCACCCTTCTCCCCATTTGCTACTTTAAATATTCTGCAAAGACATCAAACTTCTGCCCCAATTCACTAACTCCCTCCTTAGTCAGATGCAGTCCATTGAATTTCAAGAACTTTTGCTCCCAAAACTGTTGCCAGTTACCAACAAATTTGTGTTCTTTTTCCTGGCACCAGCCCTTGAACCACATGTTTAGCTCCCTTATCTCCTCCACTTCTTCCAAACCAGCAGGATCTCAGAGAAGGAGATGCCAGATGAAATGGATAACAGTTTGTCTCACAGGCTGGTCATGTGTTCCTTGGTCTCCATAACTGGCTGGCTGGTGAGATTGTTAGTCCTTATGTGTACCAGAACATTGATGTTTTCTCCTGGCTTCATTCACATGCTTCTTGTACTCTAATATTTCCCCCCTCTTAGTTTCCAAATGCTCCACCAAGATGGGTGAGCTGGTCTTCTGGAATTCTCTCTCACTTGGCATTCAAAGTCTCCCCTCATGTGGGCTTTTTAAAGAAGCACTGTGCAAATACTTAGAGGGTGTGTCGATTTGCTCATGTACATGGTAGCATTCAGCTATACCTCCCGCACTATACACCTTGCATAGCCTCCCTGATATGTTCCAGATGGGGGCAGTATATTCATATTTTGTACCTTTTGCACACCTGTATTTAACTTGATAAAGTTATCCCTCCCTGGGATGACAGTCTTATTTATGTAAATATTATCATAATATGTTAGGAGCTTTATTTAGCTGTGTGACAGTGTATACCCTTATAGTTGTACTCTATATACTGTAATGAGTATGAGCATTGCTCACCTGTTACACCTACTGTTCCAGGTACTTGCTTGTTTATGCTTTTTGTGCTCTGCGTGGTGGTGCCTGTAAACAGACATTTATTTGTCTGCTGAACCCTACCCAGAAAACAAAATCCAAATAAATAATACGTTGCACCAGACTATTTCATATCCTCTGTACAGTATATAACATTTAAGATGAGCTACTAAATAAAAAACATTTTGTATCAGGCTACTGCATATCCCCTATGTAGTATATAACATTTAAGTTGAGCTAAGATTTTGTATTATATGAAAGATGTAATAACATTATAGATATCATGGAAGATCTGATACATTATACATGATATATTGTATTATGGAAGATGTGTGGTGCATAAATATAAGACAAAGCAGACAGCAAGGACTTGGTAAGCATCAAGAAAACTCAGTCTGATGTGCATAATCTACTCTTCATGTGGTCAGTGCTTCAGTTACTTCCATAGGAGAAATTCCTTCATACTTATCAAAATTTCCTTTTCTGTTAGCTCCAACACTGTCAGCAGAGGTCAATACATATGGGTAAGGGATGCCCCTACTGGGGTAGTGGCACAGCTAAAGCTGTCAATCAGCATAGAACCTTGGGCACGTGAGCATTCCAAGATCACTGATTCTCCAGTCACATTTGCAGTACCTATATATGTCTATGTAACCAGTAATCTACATGTTGCCAAGGTCAGTCAACTCTCTCCTTATCCAAATATTAACAACTTAGATATGCAGATAATTTATGATTGTAAAAGAGTAAATGCATGACCTACCCCATTTCGAAGAGCTGACTGATGGAGTCTTGTCGACCAGTACGTCTGTCATGCTTCTCAAGCTTCCGATCACTAATCCATCAACAGGGTTGGTATACTGCTGATAACACTTGTAACATAAATAAGTTCAAACATCCATAACCTTGCCCAGAATGGAGGAGAACAAGTTAAGCACTAACCTGTACCAGTGAAGCAAAGCACAATGTTCAAAATCGCAACCTGTGAACGTGCGTGCCTGTAATCCAGTAAAATGCAAATGTTTTCATTGTTAGCAGACAATTCCAGATAATCAGCTGTAATCACATGCAAATCATACTTGCTGAAATCCAAAATCCTTAGATATATTGGACAATATTCTAAAAATTGGAGCCAGTGGACTCCCAGAAGTGGCACCAGTGACAATGTTTGAGCTAATAACAATGCTGGAGCTAGCAGAAAAGGAAATTATGTTACGTATGTAGGAATTTCTCTTTTCTGTATCACTTCATTTTGTCAATGGGTGCCCATACATATGGGTTGTAAAAAAGTAGTACCCACTCCTAATCTAGGAAGGGGAGAATATTGTCCCATATATAACCTATACGGGTGACATAATAACAATCAGCTGGAACCACCACCTGTAAAACCTTTGTGACTGCTTGCACTGGTGGAGTTGTGAACATCCAATCTGTAGTGCTTAGTAAATGTATGAACTGAGGACCATGTTGCCGCTCTGCACAACTGCAAAATAGATGACCTCCTTCTCTCTGCCCAGGATGTAGCAAGCACCCTGGTGGAGTGAGCCTTCTTCCTCTCAGCCGCATATGCCTTGGCGATGCAAGCCCTTACTCACCTAGCCAAGGTGGCCTTGGAAGCTTTCTGACCTTTTTCAGCTGCTCTGAAAAGAACAAAGAGCTCTTCAGATTTTCTGAACTCTGCAGTTCTTTTTAGGTAAATCTTGACTGCCTTGCACCAATTCAACTTGTGCAGTTCATTCTCTTTTGGATTTGTCGGCTTAGAACAGAAGGGCGGTAGACAAACATCATGATTTACATATAAAGCTGTAGGGATCTTGTATACAAAGGATGGAACCATCCTCAAGACTACCTTTTCTTGGTGAATAACAAGGTAGGGATCCTTATGGCACAGTGCCTGAAGTTCACCAGTCCTTCTGGCTGAGCATGTTGCAATTAAGAAACACATATGGACATACAAAATTTGCCCGAAGATAAAGACCTAGAGGTCTATCAAGTCTGCTCGAATGTGCAGCTAGCACTCTTTATTATGCAGCTGCCCTCCCTTGACCCACCCCTTGCCCTGTCTCAGCCCCTTTGAAGCAGTCCATTGTTCTACTGGATACCACTTCTGCCAGTAACACATTCCACCCAGCTATCACCCTCTCCATGAAGTCTCTTCATCTCCCTTCTGAACCTTCCTCCTCCAGTCTCCTTATCATGGCCTCAGGTGTCCTCCTCCCTTATTTTGAACAGCCCTCTGTACCTGTCTTGTTTATTCCTTTCATGTACTTGAAGGTTTCAATCATATCCCCCGTCCCTCCTCTCCTCCAGCGAGTACATGTTCAACTCCCTCAGCCTCCTCTCATATGGTAAGTCCACCTGCCCCTTGATCATCTTTGTCACCCTGTGCTGCACCCCCTCCAGTAACTTAATGTCCCTCTTCAGATACAGGTGCCAGTACTGCACACAGTACTCCAGGTGCGGTCTAACTAATGACCTATACAGTGGCAGAATCACTTCCTCCCTCCTCAAGGATATACCCCTTGCAATGCAACCCAGCATTTTGTCGGCCTTTGCAGCTGCCTTCCTACATTGTACAGAGTTGTTCATTGACCCTGTAATGAGCACCCACAGATCCTTCTCCTCCTTTGTCTTTGCTAGCTGCACTCCCCCAAGTGTAACTCTGCTATGGGTTTTTCACCCCAAAATGCAGCACCTTGCACTTGTTGGCATTGAATTGCAGTTGCCAGGGGTCTGACCAGGTTTTCAGCTTTGCCAGATCATCCTGCAACCCCTGCCATCCCCCTGGGTCATCCGCCACTGCTCCCATCTTGGAGTCGTCAGCAAACAGACTGGTCTTGCTCTTAATGCCCAATGATATGTCTGCATTGAATGTCCCAAATAACACTGAGCCTTGCGGAACACTTCTTATCACTACCCTTGGGGATGAGAGCTCCCCACCCACCACCACCCTCTGTTGCCTTCCCTGAAGCCAGTTCCCTACCCATCTCACCAGCTTTGCACCTGCTCCTGTGCCTTCTAACTTGCTTCTCATGCCTCCCATGTGGTACCAAGTTGAATGCCCTACTGAAGTTCAGGTACAGGACATCTACTGCACAGCCACCATCCAATTGCCTAGTTACCCAGTCATAGAACTCCACCAAGTTGATTTAGCAGGATCTGCCACATACGAAGCCATGTTGTCTGCTGTCCTGTAGTCCTTTGGCCTCCAGGATGCCCACCAGCCTCTCCTTCAGGATAGTCTCCATCAGCTTACCCACGATGGATGTGAGGCTCCGTAGTTCTCTAGTTCATCCTTGGGGCTGCTCTTGTGGAGGGGCACCACATGAGCCATCCTCCAATTCTGATGTACACACCCTGAATGTAGTGAGGCATTAAATAGGTCTGCCAAGGGTCCCTCCAGGACCTCTGCCAGCTCCTTCAGTACCCTGGGGTGGATGCCATCTGGGCCTGGCGCCTTGTCAACCCTCCATGTCCTCAAACCCTCCAGAACCCTGCCCTTCATGATTTCCTCAGCTGTCAACCCCTCCCCAGTTTCTGCCATTCTTCTCCCTTGGGTATCACCCACCCCTCTTCTCCTTAGTAAATAACGAGCAGAAGTAATCATTGGCCTTCTGCCTTATCACCCTGCTTCCACAACCCCTCCTTCCTAATCCTTACTATATGGCCCTTACAGTTTCCTTTTCTCCTGGATGTACCAGGCCAGTCCTTCCTCTTAACACGCTCCTGCGCCAGCCTGAGCTCCACAGATGCCTTGGCTGCCCTTACTGCCCTTGTCACCTCCTTCGATTCCTTCAGGTACTCCTCCCTGTCCTCCCCCCTCCCTGTTTTCTTACAGCTCCTAAAGGCAGCTCTTTTCATCCTTACCTTTTCATGACCTCCTTGATTACCCAGCTAGGTTTCTTTGCCTAGCCTTCTTGCTCTGGGCCTTGCAGGTTTTGGTTGCTTCCTATCCGCAGCTTTATGAGCTCCACCTCTGATTAGTGCCCATACTGGGTTGAATTCTGCCAGGTACCCTTTTCCACTTCTCCCATCCTCCCGAAATCAGCCTCTGGAAGTCCAGCACCCTTGTGCCAGATTCCACTCTTTCCTTACCCATATCCAATGTGAGCCATACTGAGTGGTGGTCATTCCCTGCCAGCGGTTCTTCCACCCTAAGTTCCCTCACAAACTCCCCATTTGCCAGCACAAGGTCAGGGGGTATTCCCTAACCTGGTTGGTTCACTGACCATTTGCATCAAGAAGCTGTCCTTGAAGGCATCCAGCAGTACCTACTCCCTTCTATTCTTGGTAGTTGAGGTACTCCAATCCACTCCTGGCATGTTGAAGTCCCCCACAATCACCAAACTACCTTTCTCGCAGGTCCTCCTGATCTGTCCCACTAGTTCCCTTTCTAACTGCTCTGTCAGACAGGGCGGCCTCTACACCATTCCTATCCTGAGAGTCCTATTCTTGGAATCCTGGATTTGCATCCATAGTGACTCCATACTACCCTACTCCACTTCCTCCCATACACACTTCAGTCCTTACCTCACATATGGTGCCACCCCCCTCCTTTCCCCAATCACTGTATCCCTATGAAATAACCTGTACCCTGATATCGACAGGTCCCAGTCATTGTATTGGTGGCCCATGTTTCTGTGATAGCTGCAATGTCCACCTCCCCTCTGCAATGACAGTCTGTAACTCTGCAGTTTTCTTCCCAAGGCTCCTAGCATTCAGGGTGACCACTTTCCACCCCTTTCCCCCTCTCCCATCCTGCCCTCCTTTACTAGCATTGCCACTAGTACTTCCCCTCTGTCCTTTGTCACACATCTTGTAGGATAGGATGTCCAAAGGCACTAATGAAAGAGGTTTGAAAAGTGCTCTACATAGAGCATGCAACACCAGGTTCCAATCCCATGGGGATACAGCAGACTGAAATAACGGTCTGCTTCTGATGACTGACTATAGAAAACATATAGAAACATAGAAACATAGACTTTGATGGCAGATAAGGACCACTTGGCCCACCCAGTCTGCCCATTTCCCTACCTATTGGATAAGCTGCAGATTCTAGTTAACCACTAGATAACTAGATAACAGCTAAATTGGTTCCAAGAAATTAGTCCATTGAAGTTCTCAGGGCCTCCCCAAGCAGACACCTGGCCTCTCAGGGTGCTCAATGCAAGACCTTTGTCTGCCCCTGCTTGTAAGAAATCCAGTATCTGAGGGACCACAGCTTTAGAAGGTCTGATACCTCTCTCTCCTAAGCCAGAGAAACTATTCCACACACAGTTGTAAGCTCAGACATGACACTTTCCTTGAGGCCATTAAAGTATCCACCATTTCTTGGAAAACCCTGCCTTAACAATATCCTCCTCTCAAGAGCCAGGCCAGTACCTGCATCTCCTCTGGGTCTGGCTGCAGGATCAGACCTTGGAAAAAAAGATCCCACCAAAGCGGGACTTGAAATGGGCCCTTCTGTGCCAGATTCACAAGGTCAAAGAACCATGGCCTTCTTGGCCACTCTGGGGCTATCAGAAGAAAGCTTCGTGACTACCTTATCTTTAGAAGTACCTTGGGAAGTAGTGGTAGCAGAGGAAACAAGAAGTAAGCTCTTAGAAAATCCCATGTTTGTGACAGAGCATCAACTGCCTCTGCCGAGGACACTGGTATTGGCTGAAGAATCTCAGTACCTGAGCATTTCCTTTTGATGTGAAAAGGTTGATCTAAGGCCAAAGGAACCTTTTGCACAGAAACTCAAACACCTCCAGATTCAACATCCATTCCTCTAGGTGGATCCTCTCTGACTCAGCTAGTCTGCCTGGATATTCAGTTCCCCTTCAAGATGCACTGCCGGCAGCATCAGTAGGTTCCCCTCAGCCCAAAGTAGCAACTCAGTTGCTTCTCCCAGCATTCTCTGGCTCCTTCTGCCTCCTTGATTGTTTATGTATGCCACAGTGGCAGTAATTGTGCAACCTTACCTTCATGGCCCTGGATTGTATCAGGTTGCAAAAATAAGGAAGGGCAAGAAACACTGCTCATCTCTAACACATTTATCAGTAGCTGCTGGACCAACTGTGGTAGCAAGATCAGGATCTGGTAGTCTTCTGAGGTCAGGTTCCAAGCCTCCAGAATCCTGTTCTAGAGGGGCCACATTTGCAATCAGGCCCATGGTAGCAGCTGTAATGCTACAGCTCTCACACCTAGACTCTGGAGAAATCTGTGAGCAGAGACCGACAACTGGCTTCTCAGCCACTAAATCTCATGCCTCAGAGTCTCCTTCCTGGGTGATGAGTGGAAGACTTCCCCTCGTCCATCCACAACATCACCCCTAAGTGTTCCAGTCTCTGAGACAGGATCAGGGAGCTCTTCTCCCAACTGACATCTTCATCACGTGTCTCAAGCACGTGGGCTAACAGCACTTCAATGAGCAAGTCATCCAGGTAGGGATACACATGATGTTCCTCCTGTTTCAGTTGTGCCATTAGCATGATCAGGATCTTCAAAAGTACCCTGAGCACTGTCATCAGAACAAAAGGAAGTGCCTGGTACTTGAAATGTTGTCCCTGGTTTGCAAACCTCAAAAACTTCTGGTGCAAATGAGGATGTGGAGATAAGCATTCTTCAGATCTATGAACACCAAATAACCCCCTGGTTGGACAGCCTGAAAGACTGATCACAAGGACTCCACCTTGAAGGTTTTGTGGTGCAAAAACCTTGTAAGTGTTTCAGATCCCAAATCAGTTGGAAACCCTCTGACTTTGATTGATCACAAGGAGTCCATCTTGAAGGTTTTGTGGTGAAAAACTTTAAGTGCTTCAGATCCAGAATCATTTGGAAACCTCCTGACTCTTGAGAACCACAAAATAAACTGAACAGAACCCCATCTTCTCCTCTCTAGTGGGAAGTGTGACAACTGCCCTGATTTGTATCACATGATGCAAGGTCTGAGATATGCCTGGCTTTTCATCTGGTTTTGGGGACAGGGATTGCAAAAATGACTTTTCATGGGTACAGCTGTGAACTCTATGGTGTATCCCATAGTCAGTATATCTAGTACCCATGTGTCTGACATTCTTCAGACCCATTGCTGGTGAAAGTTCTGCAGTCTTCCACCAGGGGAAGGGGGAAGAGATGGGCTAGTGCGCCTTCATTGTGAATTACCTCCTCTTCGATCTGTACATCCATTAGATCTATAGGCAAAGGATCCATGGTTACTGTTGTCCTTAAATCTGGAACAGGCTCCCCTATTTATCTGGTTTCCAAAATTCTGAAAGGAATAAAAACTGGCTCTGGATTGCCACTGCCATGCATCAGCTTGCCCACTTGATGCTGAGTTTGTCTTCTGTTGCTGTTTGGACTCCAGAATTTGTCCCTTCTTATCCTGGACATCCTTCAGGAGGTCATCCAGGCCCAAGCCAGATAAAAACCCTCCTACAAGGCCAGGCTAAACAGCTTTAACTTTGGACAACCTGGTGCAGCTGAAGGTTGAAGTGCTGGACACCATAAGTCACATCACACCGGCAACCCATGTGCGGGAATGAGCATGAGACACCAGGGGTCGGCCAGGAGGAGAACATTTGAGCATTCAATGACAGCTCACCTTCTCTGGGAGAGGGAGGGATGAGGGCTTCAGCAACAGTATACCTCCTGGTGGCAGCCAGGGGATATTTCACCAACAGCCCTCAGCAGATGGTGGGATGTGGTGGACAACAGTGTGGCATGCACAGGAGCATGCACGCCTCCTGGATGTCATTGCACATCCATGCTCACCATAGCAGGGGAAGGGGGGAATGTTCACAGAATGAAGAAAAGCCCTGATGCCTGGATAAACAACGTCATGCCACAGCCCCACGCCCACTGCCAGATCCTGCCCTCCTGGGTCTAGATTGCCTCCGATCTTCACCTCCACCTGTGGGTAATTAGATGTGTTTAAGGAAATGCCAAGGAGAAGAAGGTGGCCCTGTGGGGGGGCAAAAGCCAGGGGGTAGCCTGCAGGTGTATTGCAGGTTGGTCAGAGGTCCGGGGTCCCCAAGCGGGGAGGATCACAGGCCAGGTGGGAGTTGCTGGGGATGACCGAGGGAGTTCCAGGGGTCAGTGATTGGAGGGAAATACAACTGGGGAAAAAAAACAGCTATGACTTTGACACCGGTCTGCGACCCAGTACCTGAGCCAGACACCCCACATAGTGGCTATAATATTAGCAGAGTGTGCTGACATCTGTAAATTGTCCACTGTGGCATCATAGCATCACCTATAAAGGTGGAGGCCATGGACACAAACTGCAAAATGTTCAACCCTTCCAAGTCTGGAGGGATGTTACTACCCAGTGTTATGACCCATGAGCTCAATGCTCTTGATACAATAAAAGATACACACAAGGTGCGAAGATTTGCTCCATTCGACTGAAAAGCCTTTCTGCATGAGGCATCCACCTGCTTATTGTGGGTGTCAGTTAGGGCTGTTTAACCTTCAACAGGTACAGTTGTGTGCTTAATACAGTTATGCATGATTTCGTCTGCCAAAAGAGGGACTTTCCACTTCTGAGAGCTCTCCTATAGGAACAGATAACATCACACCCTCAGCCTAGGGAGATGCTTGTGCTTATCTGTCCTGGCCCATTCCTCTTCAATAATATAGTTGCAGTTAACAAAGTTTGGAAAACAGTTTAGTGCAGAGGAAGAGGCATACAGAATGGGATTCACATCCATCGAATCCATGACTTGATATCTCCTTTAGCTGCAGTGTTGGACAAGCTTCAGTAATAAGATAGGATAGAGACTTTGTATCAAACAGAGGAGGGATCGTACACTTTTTCTTGAGATCTGTCCAGTCCGTCTGTTTAGAGAGAAATTCTTCTTTGTCTGATAGTGTCAAAGGGTCAGGATTTTCCATATCAACCCCTATAGCCTCATCTTGACCTGCTATGTCCTCAAGGTTGGGGGAAGCCTGCCAATCTGAGGGAGCAGCTTCACTCTGCTCTGGCACACCTGGATGTGCCTGTAAGGCCCCCCCTGACTTGAGCAGCCCACCTTAGGTTTGGGCATATTGGTGGGGATGTCCTGTGGAACAGAACTCAGCAGCTCATGTAAGAGTAGAAGAGGGGATTTGTGCAATTCAGCCTTGCCTCTGCTAGTCAGTACCCCAGGTGCACCCCCCCCCCCACTCTGGGGTTGGGCTAAATAGACATGTTAGACTGCATGACCCAATTAGGGCAATAAAAGGGGACTTTCATCATCCTTCTGCAGGTCTGACATCTTTTAAATATGATAGGTCGCTGAAAAGCCATGGTGTCACTTCCTAATAGCCAGTATCCCAACAAAAAAACAAGAGGCAATGCAATACCAAACACCTTGGTATACCTTACTATGCCTTAAGTTTGAAGCAGTGAGCAGGAAGGAAGTGGTTGGATGCAGCCCTCTCTCTTCTTATCTCCCCCAAGTTGAGCAGTGCAATGAAAAATAAATGCCTTATTTTATGCAACAATTTCCTTCTGGCACTGCCTGAATTTGCAGTGCTTCCCTAACAAGTAGCTACTGTCAATGGGCCAGCTCACTGAAATCTACTACAGGCTCTGTGCTCTGTGAGCATCACCTGACTGTTTCTGACTAGTAAGTCAGAAAAACACTATCAGTCTCATAAAATACAGGGTTCTGCCCAGCAATCATGCTGGGTGAGCCAAGAAGGGTTTGTGTGGACGCGCACTAGTGTGACGACATTGCATCAACATTCATGATGTCATCACGTCATTCAAGAGCATACCCAGCTATCTTACAAGTGCCCAAACTCAGAAAAGTGTGCAAACGTGGGATGTAACTGAAAGCCTCTGATGAGGATGATGTGAATCTACACTGGCAAGCTGCCAGAAATGGTGGAGGAGCCGCATGGCTCTGTAGAGTTCCCTGAAGCATTGCTGAGCGGTGCTTTGTGCAGTCGCTCTCCAAAGCACATCTTCCTCAGTCAGATAGTAAACAAAAAGATGAGCCACAATAAAAAACAAACACTCTGACTGTCCTTAAATGTGCTATCAGCCAACGAATGCTAAAGCCAGCCCAAATGAGAGGAGCAGGATGAGGGAGGAAGGGTTCATTGCCAGGAACACGGTAGAGGAAAAAGGAAAGAAAAGTTAGTAAGGAGTCCCACGAGCTAGCAAACTACTGTGTCTCCTCCCAAAATAATTCAGATACCTGAGACACCAGGCTAAGGGAATTGGAGACCTTGTGTACACCCTAAATAAAGTGCAGTGACATACGGACCCCAAATCATGCACAGAAGGCATTGAAAATGGGTTAGCCAATTTGAAAGCCACAGCTTAACAGGCATGATTTCTAAATTTGAGGGTGCTCTTTGCCACTAGGCATCCCTAGCCTGCTGCACAGTTGCACAATCCTGAGAAAAAATAACAAAATAACTGTAGACAGACGGTTCTGACAGCAAACTCTACTTATGCTGTCCTACCCTTTCTAGTGGCACAGCAAAGACTGGGGAATCAGTGCTCTTGTAATACTCATGTGCCCAAGGTTCTACGCCAGTTGACGGCTTTGGGCTGTGCCACTACCCCAGCAGAGGTGTTTATTATCCATATGTACCAGCTCTTCATTGATGACCTGAAGCAATACAGAAATTGGAACTATGAGACTTCCACAAGTAAGGTAAAAACTTCCAAAATAAAGGAGAGGAGGCATTTGACTCTCAAAGGGGAAGAAAAAAGAAAATGAACTGACCATCAGTTTTGCATTCGTGGATGTCAAATATGTTGTAATAGAAAAGGCTGCACTGGGAAACTGGATATATGCTGAAACAGACCAAAATGGAATCAGTATTGGGGCACACACCACCCAAACCACCGATAGCACATCATTATCACTTCTTTAATATGATGTGCTTTAGTGCTCAGATATTTTCAAGATCTCTTGTATGCAATTTTTCCCTGTAAGACTTGAGTGGGGGTAGCATGGTACCCCCATTAAAATAAAATACCCCCTCACATTCTCCATTAAAAGTTTTTTTCGAAATTCAGTATATTTTATTTATTTTGTAACACAGTATGGGTACAGTAAGAGACCAAACAGTACAATACCAACATCCAAAATGGTACCCCTCCCCCACCAACCTCCCCACCCATGGTATCAGGAATATGGCTGTAAACTTGATTGTAGCAGGTACCCTCTTGAGTGCCTGATATTTTATTAGAGGAGTACAGCGTATATAACTTACTCCAGTATTTCTCAAATTTGGGCATTTTGTTATGTGTGCTAGCAATCATTCTTTCTGCTGACAGATTAAATAAGAGTTCCTGCAGCCACTCAGTATAAGATAGTATCTCTGTGTCTAGCCAGTGTTTAAGCACTATCTTTTTTACCGACATTGCTATCATTGCTAGATGGTGTTTCCTTACTGCGACACTTACATGGGAGTAATCTACCACTAAGCATGCTCCTGGTTCTATATGTTCCGTGATGCCTAATAGTGGGTCTGCTCTCTGCTTGTTAAGGGTCAATAAGGGGAAAACTTTGGGGCAATCCCA
This sequence comes from Neoceratodus forsteri, assembly GCA_016271365.2. Classification (NCBI taxonomy): domain Eukaryota; kingdom Metazoa; phylum Chordata; order Ceratodontiformes; family Ceratodontidae; genus Neoceratodus; species Neoceratodus forsteri. The sequence continues at coordinate 259,656,338 of CM057452.1, read as the reverse complement.
AAAAATGTGGCATAGGGACCCTTCTGCTTGCAGACAGCGTTTACAATTTGGAGAGAGGGACTTATTCATTCTGGCCAGTTTCACTGTGGTGTAATACATATTGTTAAGAATCTGAAATTGCATCAGACGTAGTCTATCCTGTGAGATGAACTGAAAAGTTTTATTTTTTGCCCAACATTCTAGTGTCAGTGAGCAGCTTCAAGCAGGCATGGGGCAGGCATATGGCATTAGTTAGAAAAGAAGGGAGGGATGGTCACTGGGGCCAGTGCACTGTAATAAGGTAGGGTAGACAGACTGGATGGGCCACATGCATTTTCTTCCATCATTGTCTATGTACCTATGTAGTGCAGTCTCTTTCATTTTGAAGTGAGTGCTATGGACATTTTGGGTGGTGAGTACCCAGACATCAATAATGACTCATTTTTATGAAAGAAAGGATATTTTGCCAGTTATATTTTATATAAATAACAAAAAATTGATCTCTCTTAGAATACTGTGAGAACTAGGAAGTATCTTGACTTCCCAAACTCAGGAATGACTTCCAAATTTAGAGTGATGGACATTTTTGACAACTGTAACCCCCACAATAAAAATAAATGGAACCTCTGCATATGGTTATAAGATGTAGCAATCCATTAAATATTCATCATATTCAATGCGTCTTTTAGTATCTCCCATTTCTCTGAATTTGTTTTGCAGAAATCATGTTGCAATGTTTTCTCTGAGGAACTCACCCGACAGTTCAAAGGAGAAGAGACAGAAAAGCCAACAGAGACCACCGAGACAGAAAAACCCTGAGCAACTCTGAAGCAACCCTGACATTTTTTTTTCCTGTATTTAAACCACAAATGTATTAACCTAACAAAAGGAACTTGCTTTGAGTATTTGAAAAAAACAACATACACAGTTTAGTATTTGTTGTAGTCTGTGGTTTTCTATGGACTAGGGAAGGGCCTACCTCTTCTGGTTCTGTTTAGAACCAGTTCTTATTCTAACAACCTAGTGATTTGCATAGATTTGCATATTGTGTACATGTTAGTTACTTATTTGCATACCTAACTACTAGAACTGTTTTAGTGGCTGTTAAGGAGGGGCTGGGTTGTGTTTGGTTCTGAGGTTTGTAAATTAGCCAGGTTCTAGGAGAGTTTTTAGAACTGGTTCGGCTTGTCCCTATTAAGTACCACTCATTCTACTTTTCCTTACAAAATTCTTGATTTCTGTTATTGTAATTCAGAAACCTGCCATCTCCCAGCCTCCTCGTTTAAAGGGACATTCTAGCCTTGTTTTCCTTGTCTGTCAAAAAGAACCAGTCAAAGATTAGATTACTGGAGCTTCATCATGCAACCCTATATGCATCCTTTATGTGCCCATTTCCTCGAATAAACCATATCAGGGAAACATCCAAGTTGCAAAATGTATGGCTGTGTAGAGCTTGCCTCTTCACTGCTCTTTGAAAATAATGGTTAGCATCTTTCTCTCAAAATTTGTATTTGAATTTGCGAGTCTGCTGTCATGGAAATGGTGAAACTTTACTGGCGGAAGCCATTTTTCCACCTTTGGTGCAAGAACTAAAATGTCTAGGGCAGGAATTGGGAGGTATATTTATTCCCTAACTGCACTGATACACTTTGTTTAGTGAATTTGTATGCATCCAACAGGGCACATTTTCTATAAAATTTGGTGGGTTGTATCTTCTAGTTCAATTGCTTCCCTTCCTATAGCAGTCCCACTCCACAGACTTTCTTTTCTGGGAACCAAGTCAGAATTCAAGTCAACATAGCAACTGCACTGCAGTGTGTTTCCAGCCATTTCCACCTCTGCAGGCCTGTAACTACTGTCTTGTGTTTTTATGGAGAATGAGGAAGACCATGTCCCTTTAAAGTGCTAATAGAGTGTAGGAAGGTAACCTGCAGCTCACCTGGTTGAAGCTTGAGTCCCAGGGTTTCTTCCCTTGCCTTACAGCTGTGGAATGTTACGTTAAACTGATGTTTGGCTTAAGATAATAATAGCGATGTGAAGTTGCATTGGTATAATTTTCCACATTGTAGTGATGTTTATGACTTTAAGTAGATGATTTTCAGGCTTGGTTTGTTATGAAATGGTTTATTATATCAGGCATACAAACAGCTAAGTCTCAAATTCTTTTCCACAATAAGTAGTAGCACTTGTACTAAATTCATTAAGAAAAGAAGAGTCTAGCTTCAGCTTAAAGTTTTCAGTGTTCAACAGTACAACAGAGAGGCACTTTAAACCCCACTTCTTGCACTCAACAAAATGGAGGCAAGTGAGAAAACAGTCAGCAGGTTCATAAAAACATAGAATCTGATGGCAGATAAGGACTGCTTGGTCCACCCACTCTGCCCATTTCCCTACCTAATGGATAAGCTGCAGATCCCTCTCCTAGTTAACCAACAGCCTACTTTCTCCTACCCCCACCCCCTAGAATTGCCTTATATCTGCCTCATGCATTCTTGAATTCCACCACTGTTTTTGACTCCACAAGCTCTTCAGGAAGGCTGTTCCATGCATCCACAACCCTCTCTGTGAAAAAATGCTTCCTCACATTACCTCTGAGCATCCCTCCTCTATCTTCAAATTACGCCCCCTTGTTCTTGCACACCTCTTTTTCTGAAAGATGCTACCCCTCTTGGACTTTGTTGATTTCCTTGAGATACTTGGAAGTTTCTATCATGTCCCCCCTCTCCCTCCTTTCCTCAAGAGCATACATATTAAGCTCCTTAAGTCTCTCTTCATATGTCTTCTGGTGCAGACCCTGCACCATTTTAGTTGCCCTCCTCGGGATTGCCTCCATCCTGTCTATGTTCTTGCAGAGGTTGGGTCTCCATAACTGCACACAGTACTCCAGATAGGATCTCACCAACTGTCTGTACAGAGGGATAACAACTTTGTTTTCTACTGGTGATGCCTCTCCCTATGCATCCCAGTATCTCCTGAGCCCTCCTTACTGCCCTCTCACATTGCTTGCCCACCTTTAGGTTCATTCTTGGGTTTTGCTCCACCAAAAGAGATGAACAGATTTTATCCAAGATTGGACATTAATCCACAAACAGAGATGCACTGACTGTATCAGAGGTTGGTCTTCATTTCACCAATGAAGGTAGAAGACTGTATTCAAGATCCACCAGATATTCCCCTGCATGGTGCCTTTTTTGTTAGTAGGGATAATCCAAATACTTAGGCTTATCCCAGTTTTCCCATCCAATTTCTCCATGGAGCAATTCATTTGACAGGTTCTTTTTCTTATCCAGATAATGGCTTTCTAACCTAAGTAAACTGGATACTTAATGATACAGCATCGTAGCCAGTTCTTTTTAAATTAGCTAGAAATGAAGAGAGAAAAGGATAACTGTTGGATAGTAATACAGACTAGCAACTGTCACTCGGAGAATACACTGTTTACCCATTTCTACCCCGAAATTCAGTTTATGTACTCCTAATTTTTCATACTTGTTGCATTTACAGATGCACTGTTAAACATCTCTCTAGTGAGCACTGAAATAACCATTTCCTGCCCTGGAAGCAGAGAGTGTGTGTGTGTGTGTGTGTGTGTGTGTGTGTGTGTGTGTGTGTGTGTGTGTGTGTGTGTGTGTGTAGAAAGGGTCTATATCACTGGGCTGAAACAGAGAGTGAACGAATAGTAAGGAGTAAATGCTAATGATGGAAAGGATGGGTATGGGTTTGGTTGCTACACAGTGTTTCCATCCTCAACCTTGGCTGTGACCACAGAACAGGGTATGTGGGCCCCACCCATACAACTTGTATGCTACAGTGGGATTTTATTCTTTTTATTAGGCTTAAACTTATATTACGTCCTGATGGCACAGTAATAGGAAACCTTTTTACAAAGGATTATGCAGTCATCAGTGCAGTAGCAAACTACACAGATGCAAAATACCCAAACTCATGGTGGAGGGGTGGCACACATGAAAACCGTTTTACTGGAGAAAAAAAGCTAAATTTATTGACACAAAATGTCAGAGACAATTGGCTGTCTGCTTACTAGCTGTCTTGTTTGCTGCACTGTATTATTTTTGATGTTGCACTTTGCTACACTGTATTATTTTTGGTGTGGCACTATGCAATACCTTTTAAGATTTTCAGCAATCAGTTTTTGGACACAATGGGCCACGAGATGAAGCTGGAGTGGGGTAGGTTCAGGAGAGCTGTGAGGAGATACTTCTTCACAGAAAGGGTGGTGGATGCCTGGAATAGTCTTCCAGTGGAGGTAGTGGGGGTGAAAATAGTGGTGGGTTTCAAAAAAGTCTGGGATAAGCACAATGGAATCATAAGGGATAGGTAAGGGGAGGAAGAGAAAATGCTGTAGACCTGGAAGGGTCTACAGTGGAAGCAATCCAACAAAAAAGGTCAGACGCCATTATCTGCTGTAAGTTTCTGTGTTTCTATGTTTTGTGTGCACTGCCTTTCCTTGGTGAGTGTCAGGTGCTTGGTTTTGCCTTCGTGACAGCAGCACCTCCAGATCTTAAGTATCTTTTTTTTTTTTTTTGTTCTGTCATACAGAAAAACTCTGCCTTACCTCAATTCAATGTCCAGCTGTTAAGTAAGACAACCTAGTTTATACTGCCACATTATTTAACTAACTTTGTTAAAAAACACTCAACATGAAGGTAAAAAAAAATCCAAACCTCCCTCAATCTGCCACCCAAAATGGTTCTCTTGGGTCTCAGTTGCAGCTCAGTTCTCAGTTCTTTGTGGGACCTTCCCAGAGAAGACCAATTTGTATAAAATAAGAATTTTTTTTTCATTAAATGTTTATGAAACTAGAATGAACAAATCCATTTACCAAATCTATTGTCAGGCTCTTGTTCAACAACAAACAAACAAACAAAAAAAAAAACAATATTCCAGGTAATAGACTCATTACTTAGCTTAATGCTCTTTGCAAGAGGACACAGATACTACTTGGAAAAGAAAGTGAGAGCATTAGGAGAGGTTTGTACATTGCATGATGCTGTAAGATGTATAGTGATGCTATTTAATTTTGATATGTTCCTTTTTGTGCAATAACACATTTTCTCCCTCTGCCATTACACTCACCTATTCCAACATTATGGCATCTAAAAGAGTGAAACTTAAACAAGTTATGATACACAGATGAATTTAATTTGCTTTGTATTTTATTTGCTGTTTTTTTCTTGGTCTGCTGTTACCTGGCTCTGACTTGTATCTTATGCTTGAGTATCTGCTGTTACTTCACATGCTGTGCCATTGTGCCAATTATTGGAACTTGTTATTGTTGTGTATTACTTGTTTGATTACTTCTAAGTCATTCCTGTAAATAGACATATTATTGCCTGATGTGTAACCAATTACCAAAAACTAAATAAAATATATAAAATGTCTTCGAGTCCATCGAAAATGCCCTGAAGCCCCATCTAATTTACTCTGCCCCTCCAGTGTCCTCCCTGCCTTCCTCTTGCTCCTAATTACCCAATGAAGCTGCTGCACTGTGTTTTGAATGTAGATATAGTTTCAGCATTGATCACTTAACAGCATAGACCATTCCACCTGTCCACCACCTGCTCTGTGAATAATACTTTCCAAAAGTGTATTTTCTGCATGTCCCTCTCCATCTCTGGCTTGAGGTTGTGACCCCTGCTGGCCATCTTGTTCTTCAGCTTGAACAGCTTTGTGGAGTCCATCCTATTATATCCCAGCATGTGTGTGTGTGTATATTTCTGGCCTAGCCCCCCATTCCCTGCCTTCCTCCAGAGAGTACATACTGACGCTGCTGAGTCTTTCCTCATAGGACCCAAGCAATTTCAGAAAAGGTGCACACAGGAGACAGCAGTGCATGAGCAAAAGCAGCCAGCTTGTAGTAGAAGATACAAAAAGAAAAAAGCTCTGCACCTGTGAATCAGTATTTAAAGCTTAGTGCTTCAACCCTTCTGTGGGTCTTCCTCATGGGGTGGGTCTGAGGATAACACAAAAATATTTTTTTGGAAGACAAGAATTTGAGACTACTAACTCCAATATCGGAGAGACTGAAGATGATGGGACTATTGAAAGAGCAATTACTTGTGATATTTCCCCCCACAGAGTCAAATTTGGCAGATTTTTCAACACAGAATGAGGAACTGTGGGAGGCATCTGCTTGGGACTTTAATATAATTGACACTTACAGTGTATGTCACTTTAATTATGGCTGTATAAATTCAAATCACGTTTGTGTAATCCCCAGTCCTGCCCCTGAGGAAGACCCATAGAAGAGTTGAAGCACTGGGGCTATAGGGTGTGAGCTGGGCATCTTGCCAATAAACTTGAGCACTAACCTTTAAACACAGATTCATGAGTGCAGAGCTTTTTCCTTTTGTACCTCATAGGACCCAACCTGCTGCTTCTGGATCATTTTGGAGCCCTCTGCCAAATAGTCTCTAACCTCTCTGGATGTTTTTCAGATGTGGGTTCCACAAATGTATGCAATATTACAAATGCAATCAAACCAATGACCTGTGTAGTGGCAGTATCACCTCCCTCCTGCAAGTCTGAAAACCCTCAGATACACCCAACATACTCTTTGCCTTACCGTGCCATACTCATTGGAAGAGTACAATTGTTAATTATCATCCCAGGTTCCTTTCCTTCCTCAAGTGCTCCACCTTAATAACATTAATCCAATACTCCATCTGCAGATTTTTATTACCAAGGTGCATCACTTTACATTTCTTGCCACTGAATTTCAATTGCAAATTCTGGACCACAGCTCAACCTCTTTATATCCTTTTCATGCTTCCAGTTCGTCCTCCTACTTACCCTCCCTACTAACAGCTCTCTCACAGAGTTTTGTGCCATTTGCATACATACACACTTTCCCCTACTATGTCTCCCCAATGCTACTATTATACATGTTAAAAAGTATTGATTCTAGGAGAGTGACATGCAGTACTCCACTGGTGACTGTCCGGGCATCAGAGAACTTTCTGCTCAGGACTGCTCTCTGCATCATATCTGTCACCCAATTCCCAATTCACCTAGCTCAACCATCCCCTAGCCCTAAATCTCCTACCTTTTTTTTTTTTACTGAACTCCAGTGCCACGCCAAGTAAAATGCTTTGTTGAAGTCCAGATACAAGATGTCAGCTGCCTGGCCTCTGTCTACTATATGTGTCCGAACTGAAAAAATCAGTCCAGTTCATTTGACATGACCTGCCTCTTGTGAACCAATGTTGGTTCCTATCCTGAAGCCTTTTATTTTCTAGGAAGTCAACTATCTGTTCTTTTATTACTGTCTCCAGTGCCTTGCTCTCTACTGGGCCTCACTGGTCTCAAATTTCCCAGATTTTCCCTATTCCCACCATTAAGTAGGAGATCATTCCAGTGCATTGCCACTTCATCTGTTGCCTGGGACTCATTGAAAAGATCTGTTAAGGGTGTTAACAGGGCCTCTCTCATCTTCAGCACCCTTGGGTTCAGCACAGCTAAACCTGGGGACTTGTTTATGTTCGGATCCTACAGACTCTTTTTATTTTTTTTCATATATGGAGATTTTATTCCCCACCTGCCACAAGGCTCAGTGCCCAAGTACTGGCCATCTAGAGGCTTCATCCTCCATTTAGGGATCCATTACATGGTAGAGGGACAAGGGTTTTTGTGGTTATGGAAGTAGTTATGGAAGCCTGAAGTCCCGCACCCTAGAGATCGTGGCGGAAGGGCCATGACCAGGCAAGAAGCCGATGGAGAACACTGCCTCTGCCAAGCACCTAATGGCATCTTCCCTCCTCACACCACCCTTAGTGAAGCAGTGCTGAAGCCCACCCTGGACAGCAGAGCTACTGGGAGGTGCTCCTAGGGAAGACCTATCTGGTCGAAGCATTGGGATTTCTGTCGGTGACTGCAGAATCTGACAATTCCTTTTGGCACAATAAATATTTTGTATTTGCAAACTTTTGCTTTGAGCCATTGTTCATTTGTTGGTGAGTGCAACCTTTCCTAAGTGGCTTTAATCCAGCTCTCCCCCCGCCCGGCTGACCTCAGACACCCTGGGCCCGTTTCCAAACCCGGATTGCCAGCATACAGCGAGATGTGGCATCCAGCGCTCAACCCTCAGCACCACCAGGCTGGCGATCCTGCAGACCCTTCACCACTCTGTACAGCACGGTGTAACTCACTTTTGCCTGGTTGGCCATTTTGTATCAAGGTTAAGCAATGGAAAGCTGAGACCTCAAAAAGCGCTTCATATAGTAAAGAGTTTTCAACCAACAAATAGGGAGTAATTAATTTTTTGTCGTGCAAATCCAGTACTTCCATGGCTCCAGATCTGGAAGTTGTTACAGTTACTAAAAAGTCAAATCCTTTCCCAGAATCCCAGGTCTTAACTTTGGAAACAAATACTCCATAAAGACCCCAAATTTTCGAAGAAAAATTAATGACCTATCATATTTTTTGCAATTAATTTACATACACAAACAAAGAAATTCTCATTTTTGACTTCTAAGCCTACAGTATTAGATGCAGCTTAATTTCACCTCCATGCCTTTGGGAGTTAGAAACATCTTTTTTATTTTTGAAAATTTGACCAAATTTGTGGCAGTCATATAGTTCCAAAGGCAAAATGGGGTATCCTGCAGGCAATCATGAGTTCAATTTACTTATCTCTTGAGCTGTCCCTGAGTAGTATGTATCATATACCATCAAAATGATATGAAGGACATGTATGCAGTTTCAGTTTCAGACGGGAGCTTTTGTACCTCCTGTTTCTTGATAAGGCATACGCCCACCCTGAACAGGAGGAAACGGACAGCCTCACTTGAGTTAACTACTGAATTGTTTCAACTGCTGGTAGTCTGAGAGCTGCATACCTACCTACCTGAGGGTGGTATAACTGTCATAAAATGCCACTTCTGGGGCTAGATTTCCAAAAGTGGAAAAACTGTGCAAATGCAGCAAAAAAGCTGCATTGGGAAGGGTACCCTTGTATAACTGCAATTTATTTCATATGTGCACAATTTTCAAAAGGTTGCCTTTGACCCTTTCCCTAGTTTATAGCAGTCTGCAGAGTTTTCTGCAGTTTTTTTTTTTTCAAAAATACCATGCCTGGCATTACAAGGCATGGCATTTTTGCACATCTGCACAAAACAAATGTTACATGTACACAAAAAGTGCTAGAACAGCATTTTTTGCCTTTGCAAAATTTGTTTTCTTGCACTTAGCAAATTGGGCCCACCATGGTCAAGAACAAATAGTGTAATGTAACTGTCAATCTGCTCAAGCCTCAGTTATAGAAGCATGGAGTTCTGGCGGTTTCTGGCATGTCTTGAGATGCTCCCTGCCTCAACAGATGTTTACGTTCACATTTTCCAGGTGCTTTGGACTTTTCTTTGTGTAATTACAGTGAAAGGCTGCCAAATCCTCATCAAGCGGCCTACTTCCATGATTTTGTCTGCTGCAGCTGTTGGTGGGTTTGCACTCAGGTGTTCAGATGATCAAGCCCTCTGTGGACGTTCTCCACTTTCTCAGCTCTTCATTAACATAAAACTTAAGATTTCTTTTACAAAAACAAATTGTATTGGCTAGACTGAATCTGTTCCCATCTTCCCATAAATGAAGAAATATTGTATTTTTCTACAAATGGCAGACAGACCGATGTACCTGTATATACAGTAACTGTTAGGCTATACCATACTTTTATAATACAAGAAAAATGTCAAGTTTTCACAATTTGGTAAACTCTGCTCCTGCAATATTACATTCTAGACACCCTGTAAAACAACAGCAGTGGCTATTAAAAATCCCAGTGGCCACTGAAAAAGTATATCAAATGGCCATATAGCCACTAGGTTTTGGGTGCCTACCCTCTGCAGTGGTATGAAATGATCTCTAATACAGGATTCTTGACTACTAACACAAGATCTGTGGCCAAGAAACTGGAGATTTTGTTTTTTTACAACTGATTCTACTATTCAAGATTTCCGAGTGAAAGAAAAAGAGAAGGTCAGGCCGGTCTTTCATAACTTGCCAGACATTAAGGAAGGTCTTTCATATCTTGCAAAAGTAAGGTCTTTGCTTTCAGAAACCAAACTACAGTTTATTTACCCAGAATAGCCCAGCTGAGATGCAGCACCTCATTTCCAGTGGGGGTCTGTTGCTACCCATTTCTGCAGCACTAGGCGGTTAAGCAACTCACCCAATGTCACACTGTATTTTGGCCCTAGCGAGGTCTGAATCTGTGAAACCTTTGAAATTAGGTGTGTCAGCACAACCAGTGTGTGAAAATACATATGACACATGAGTAGCACTGGCATTTTAGATGGCAAAGGTTACCTTCAACAGGTCTTAAAAGCAAGTTATTGCACTACTGTACCTTTAAAAGGAAATTACCACTAATTTCAGAGCTTTCTCCTGCTGAAAGCTATCCTGACAATAAGGCATTTGGGTCTTAATTTTTGTTTCACTGCCGAATTAATCAGTTTTAGATCTGAATCATACTGCTCTGTAACTTATACTGCACAGTGCTGCCTGCCACCAGCATTTGGGTCAACAGTGTGAGTCTGCCACTTACTCTATTCAAATATGAGCTGCCAGGTCTGCTGTTGACTTGCAGCTACCATTTGCATGGTGATTGGTTCCAGTTACACTCTAAACTTCAAGATAATAAACAGTACTTTGTAGTACAAGTTATGGTGCACAACAGAGATCTTAATGTACTAATTAGGCCAAGAAAAACACATCTGACTCCAAATGCCTAATCAGCAGGATAGCTTATGGAAAAGAACTTTATAAATGATGGTGTTGTCCTTTAAGAGTTTGGTTAAGGTATGCTCCTCCCTGCATGTCAGAGGAAGTCTACTGTTGGGCTTAGTGCAGACTATATAGATGATTTATTTTAGAAGCACAACAAAACACTCCATGGTGTGTGATCACTGAAACAGCTGTACTTAAGTTCTGAGCCTATTTTAAAGAGCTGCTGATGCATCTGGTAAAACTTTGGAAAACATAATATTTAGACACAATTCAGCTTTTATTTCATATATCATTTATAGATTTATCCTGCCCATTATTTATTGCCAAGGAAATTCCCCAAACAACAGGATCCTTACTTCTTAGAGTACATCTGTTCCATCAGCTCATTCATACCCACTTGAAGTGATAATCTTCTGTTGTGATATCACAGGCTGTTGCCATGGGAATGTAAGGTTACAGAGTATTATGAATATCCGTGGGGAAAGAGCAATATGATCTGATAAGCTCTCAAGGAACAAAAATCCAATATGTCTGCATATGTCCTTAGTAATAAATAATGGCAATCAAACTATAAGCTAAATTGCTTACAAATATTGTGCTTGTTGTCTGCGAGTTGTCAGCTGCCCCTTAAGGTATTCGTCTCTCCTGGTGTGTAACAACACACCCAGGGTATGCTGTATGTAGGTGATAAGATATGACAGGGTATTGTTTTGAGTAAACAATAAGACATGACAGGGTTTTGGTTGTCTGGGACTAATACATGCTCAGGTGCAGACTGAGGCACAAGGAGCTTTTGTTGAGTGCTTTCAGCACCTGGAAGTGCATTAACTGCAAACAACCAATGCTCTAAAGTTTCTTACTGCACTTGCAAGACTGGTCCTGTGGCAACATTTTATAAATAAAAAAAATTCTAAAAACTTTGAAATAAATATATATTTTCAAAAAACAATACTGTTAATAATGGGGAAAGTAGTCCCACCTTTACATAAGGTCTGTCAGCAGGGGACACTGGGATGGCACTAAAATAGTAAAATGGGCTTCCCTGCTTAAAGAGATGTTCAGCTCACATGCCTCCCAGTACACTTTGTAGTCCTGAGTGAACTGTCCTCTAGCAATAGAAACTTGGCCCCAACTCCGTGGCTTCCTTCCACTGCAGTTAATACAACCCACCTCTTGTTACTCATTACAGCACTGAGAAGAGAGTTGAAGTGGTACCTGACCAATGTAAGGAGTCATAGGAGAGAGTGCTTGGGTGAACTTCTTGTGACAGCTGCAATTAGGCAAGATGAAAGGAAGAAACTAAGCGAACAGTCAGAGAGAGAAATGGAGCAAGCAGCCGCAAGAGAGAAATGCAGCCTGCAAACCATGAGTAGTGGCTGTGGGAAAGAGACTGTGGCTTGGTTTCTATGTGAGGGTGGCTTTATTCCCATGTGACAGAGTAACACTGTTGTGGCTTGAATGCAAAGCAGACTGCAGAAGGGGTGAGAAGCAGGAAACATGGGAGAAGACGGGTGACAGAGACTGCAGGCATTGTTAAACAAGGTAAGAAAAGGAGGTTTACATGTTTTCTTTTTAATAGTAGGTGTGTGTGAGGTGGGGAGGGAAGTGGGAGGGTGTATCCTTTTTTTACTTGACAAATACCACTGCCAGAAATCCTTTTTCAATAGTGATCTGGGAGACATAGACATTGAGGTTTACTGCATCTTGGTTGCTGGATGGGTTCCAGCACTGGCGACTGTCTCCCCACAATGCACTGGGTTCCAAACCCTCTGGCACAATCTGGATGCAGCACATTCCCCACCCATTGTATAATATACAATAATAGCACACCGTCACATGTTGTTGTTTTCATCTCCATCTTCTGTTAGACAATAAAAAGGCTTTTTCCAGCACAATAATTTTCTGCTGGTGCAGAAATAAAAATGTAGACAGTAGCTTGAAAGGTAGATTTGTGATCTACTGAAACATTTTGAGTGCTTGTCTGACATGAGGGTTAACCTCAACACCCGGGTATCCCAACAGGGGGCAGAATAACATCCCAAAGCAGCAAGGTACCAAATCTGTTCCATTTCTTCCCTCATACAACAGGATTGCAGTGTTGGTCCTTGAGTTACTTAGTTTCTGTTCCAGCACTGCAGGAGGTGGCACTTGAAATGTTAGTTGCACTGTAACTGTACAGTAGGTAACTACATGTAAAACAAGTAATTTCAAAGTAATTCACTTTTGTTGCGTGGAAGTACATTATAATTACAATGCAGACACAGTGTACTTGCCCAGTAGCTACATTACTGCTTTGTGCTTCACTCTATGCAGTTATGAAAAACAGAAGAAGCCAGGACTCCGCTGAAAATAAGATACTGCATCTATGTTGGACTATCCTACACAAATAAATAAGAACAAAAAAAAATCCTAGTATCAATAAAACTCAAATCACTCAACATTCCTTTCTCAAAAATACTGAAGGGAATGGTTAAAAGCCAAACCAAACTTCACCAGATCAGTAAAAGCTGGACTGGCCTGCCAGATGCAAGTTGCACAAATTTCAGTGGTCTGGCTTTTACCGATCCAGTCCAGTTTCAGAGGACTGGTTTTCACCACGTCCCAGATTTGGATGAAAACTGGACTGGAACTGGACTGGCCCATCTGACCAGGCTGGCCAGTCCATTGCAAATTGCACCAAGTCCGGCTTCTACTAATGTAGTCCAGTCAGGTTTCAGTGATCCTGTTTTCACCAAGTTCCTAAACAGACCCTCGAGCCATTTCATCTCTGTCACTTAGGATACTTGCACGAAAGTAGAATCTTTGTCCATTTCATTTTATCTGATGCTGATTATTCCACCACTGAGGCTATAATCCTAACCTTTGTGATGTCACAGCCACTTTGCATTTACAGCAGCAGATTGTGATGTTATAATGACAGATAGGGGAAAGCATCAGGCCAGATAAACTTCGTATGACAACAATCCTTTTTGTTTTGTTTGCAAATGCCCTCATAATAAAGAACAAGAATGGGATCATTTGAAATATGATTTTGTTATGGAATCTGTGTGATAAAGATGTCTGCTGACGCCAACTGTGACATGTCTGCTATCAGCCAGAACCCCACTTTAAAAGCACTTTAAGAAAAGATTATTGTTCCTGTCCCACCACACACTGCAAATAGAAATAGCCAGTATACTGAATGTATGAATTAAACACAAACCTTTTTCTTACAGAAATCCTTAAATCACTGTGCATTTTGATGCATCTGGTTCCCTTGTATGTCAAGTGCCAACCACCTATGGAAAGTACGACTATCCGCAAGAAATGTGTTCTTTTTGTGACATTTAAAAGCATGCAGTTTTGTATTTTGCAACTAGATAATGTAGTGCAGTGGCATGGTAACTGATGCTGTGAACTACTACGAAATGTCAAACAAATGTGAATGTAAAACCTTAGTGTTTTAAGCCAAGTGACATAAACACTTTATTTAACAAACACTGTCAGCTGCATTATTTTCAAACATTGTTAGCTGTACAGGTTTCCAGGATCAGCCCAACAAATCTCATCCATTTCACAGCTGTCAACAACAAGGCTACTGTGTACCCATGACTGGTAGAAGCAGATCACAACTGGGATGCAGGGTTTTAAGCTGGAGGCAGTGCAGTTAAAAGCACAGGCTTAGGAAGGATGAAACCCAGGTCCAGTGCCCACCAAAGCCACTTACTGTGTAATTGTGAAAAGTTATTTGACCTCTGTGTACTTCTGCCTTCCCAGATATAAAACTGGGCGGAAGTAAATCCTCACTGTAAACAGGATGTTGCATCACAGCGGAACCAGTAGGTAAACAGAAATGATAAAAAAGGTTGGTGAAACAGAGCTTCCTGATTGGCTGTAAATACTCTATTAAACATATATGAAGAGTCTAATAAAATCTTACATAATTTTCACAATAAAAATAAGGCACTCCCAGGGCTTATGTTAGTTCAGTTAATCACCATTTAGGGGCAAGTAGCACTCTGCCATGCCTTATGCCACATTACACGCCTAGAGGGTGAGTAATAGAACATTACTATAACCCTTGTCTTACCCTACTGCATAAGTGATAAGACCCTTCAGGGTGTGGGTTGTTGTGTGATATCTGCCTACTTCAGAGGCATGGCCCACAGCTGTAGGTGGAGACCATTTTATCCCCTGGAAGGGTGGGTATCATATAACAACCCACACCCTGAAAGGTCTTACTGTGTTTAGAAAATAGGTTGCGGCCAGCCCAGTGGCATAGAGGGTTGAGGCGCTGGCTCCTTACCTCTTCCCACGCCGGTGACCCGGGTTCGGGAACAGACTTGGGTCGTCGGGGGTCTGCAGGGGGAGGCTAGGATTGAGCATCTGACTGACTGCTTTCCTATCCTGGGGAGGGTTAGGGATTGCCTCGATCATGTAGCAGTCCCCAGTGGAGATCGGGGACACTACAAAAGCAGTGCACTAGAGGGAACCAAGAAAATCGGAAATATCCACACCGGAAGTCTAGCCGGATGAAGGCTGCCGGCCCCAGGCATCCCCAAAGACTCCCCGAGAAGCCACAGAATGCCTCAGGAGCTCCCTGGACCACAAAGAAATAGTGTGCTGGTGCTTTCTCCCTGCTGGTGCCTTCCCCCTCGGAGGAGTGGGGACCCACCCGGTGAAGGGTTACACCAGGGCTACTCCATGGATGGCTGCGAATGTGAGGTAAGGTGGTGGAAGGGGGGATAGTAGGGAATGTCTGTGGACCTTGGAAGCCTGAAGGAGAGGCAGCTCAGGTACACATAAGGGCGATAAAAAGAACACTCAAAAAAAAAAAGAAAATAGGTTGTTTTGTGGCAAAAAGTGTCCGAATAGCATAGTGCAAGCAGTGGCCAGCTGTGATGGCAGAAAAACAAGCAGGAGCGGAGGGATTGCAGTTTTGGTACTGTAAAGTGGGAGATAATGAGTGAGCAGTAAAGTGCAATACACATATTGGCTCTTATTATTTTTACTGGGTGGTGTTAAAGGAATAATGCCCAACAGGGCGGGTGTTATGCTGGGATAACATCCCACTTTGGGTGGTTGGGCCTGAGGTCATAGACTAAGGGCGTCCAACACCCAAGAAGGGATGTTATCCCAGCATAACACCCACCCTGGTGGGCATTATTCCTATTATACAATGGCTCAAATTTTAAAACAAACAGAGAGAATATTCAGAAGTTTATTAAAATTACATTTGTGTGTCATTTTTTGAAGGGGTAGGTATACATAGTAAAGAAATAGTGCTTACTGTGTATTTTGTCTCATAGGTGGCTCTGTGTCCCACCCCCACCCTGTTGTTCTCCCGGTACATTTGGCAGAAGAATACAGGAGGGAGCTTGTTGACGTGTGTTTTTTTTTTTCTTTTTTAGTTTTAAAAGGGACTCTGCTCCCCTGTATTTTGAAACGTACAATTCTGTGGGGTTTTTTTTTTATGTCCATGAAACCAGAAGTAGTGTGCCCACCTCCGTCCCCCCTCCATCCTGCCACATTAATCTTTCATTACAGTTTGGCTAAGGCTACTGGGTATGTGTTTTGTGGGAGAAGAACATAAAAACATGACTGAAGAGGTGAGTAAGTTATTTTTCATTTTGGTAGGAAAGCCATAGGGGCAGCTGTCCATTCCGCTCGTTTGTGCAAGTTACAGTTTTTTTCAGGGAAGTCTCATCGTCAGCTGCCTACAAAATACCCTACAAGTAATTGTTTACAGCAGGATTGTTGTTGTGGTTCTCCTGGTACACTTGTTGTGTTTTTGTACCAGGAAATAAAAGTTACACACATTAGTGTGTTTATGGTCGGCAGGGAGTGCCGATTCCGAACGTGGCAGAGAGCACTGATCAGGAACGTGGTTTGACTTTGGCTGAGAGTGGGAAGGAAGGGATAGCTGCGGAGTGATTTTTTTTCCTTTTGTATTTTCTGTTTATGCATCTCCCCTGGCATCCCAGTCCAACTACTCCTTCAGAGCGCCTAGGTCCCTGACGCCCTCCTGACCCCCTACCACCATCCACCAGCTCTAATTGCAGCTTATCTGGGTAGCCCAATGTATCCCTATGTCAGGAGGGTTCATCTCTTCCAGGGGAGAAGTGCCTTACTGGCCAACTTCACATCCCAGGGCTGCAGGGCTGGTCCGGGCTGACTTCAGGGCTTCATGGTGGCAGGAGCCGGCGCTCATCATCCAGTCAGATGGGGAGCATATTTTCTCATTTTCTGCCCTGTCCACCGCAGTTCTTGACCTTGCGTGAGTGCAGGCGACCTTGGGCAGGGACGTGCAGGGGGCGTATCGAGGCAGCACATCCACCAAGCATGGCTCCCAATTGACCCACAGGTGCCCAGGTTAGTCCAACCCCTCCCAGAGGGATGCATCCAATGGACACTTGTAAATCCCCTTCTCTACCGGTCTCCACTCCTGGTATCCAGGCTCGTGGCAAGAATCCGGCTCATCAGCCTGCCAAGCAAATCCCTTTGCTCAGCACCATGGAGCTGGCTTTTTTTACTTTTTATTTTGCTCATCCCTGACTTCTGGTCAGCCACTCCTTTGGACCACTTAGGCCCCCGCTGGCACCCTCCCTGATACCTGCCCCACCACCCCACATCACAGCTCTCTAGGTAACCCAGCGTAACCCTTCACCGAATGGGTCCCCCTCCCCTGAGGGAGAAAGGCACTGGTGGGGGTCAGCCAGCACACTCATTCTTGGCCCACGTGCTGCTGAGGTGGTCTTTGGGCTGTCTCAGGGCTTCTGTGGCAGTGGGAGCCAGCGACTTTCATCTGGTCAGCCATGGAGTACTGTTTTCCATTTTCTCCCCGGGGGCATGGCATGCGATTAACATCAAAGCATACACTGACATTCACCATGCCCCTCTATTCAGCGGGACCCAAAGCGCTGCTGTTCCCCCGGTTTCTGCCAGGAGTAAGCAAGCCATGGGTCATCTCCCCACTCTCCCCCGCGAGAGCAGGTGAGCAGTCAGCAGATGCTCAAGCCTTCTCCCCCCAGCTAGCCCTCTGCCGCCCTGAGTCCGTTCGAGAACCCAAGTCTCCTGCATCGCAAGCGGAAATGCAACCACTGTGCAATGGGCAACTTTTTTCACTTTTAATGTGGTCATGGTTGTGGTGGGACAAGAACTGAGATGTTATGCTGGGATAACATCATGGGTCCCATCCAACACTGACCAATCAGGAATCAGGATTTTCTCTTGCCATTATATAATGCCTTATAAACGTATGGGCAGAGAAAGATATCAGCCAACCACAAACCAGCATTTCTCTTACCCATTTTCTAATTAAAATAGACAAAACCATGTGGCAGAGTTACTACCTTTTAAGTAATGGCACATTCTGCTTTTGCCAACTGTGGGAGAAGCCGTGTCTACTAGGCAGAGTTTGTCCTCACACTCTGCTGTTGTGCAGCTATTTCATAGATTCATGAGTACAAGAACTCAATAAACTGTTTATGGTTTTGTATCTGGTGCCCAGCCTCTTTGCTTTACCTGTAACACCATACAATCTACGGAATTCAGCTCCAACAGTCATGGAGGACACTCCGTGCAAACAATAACCTGCAACAAGCATGCGCGTGGACTTATTGGTAACATTTTGAGACATATTAGAAGTAGGAGAAGGGAGGTTTTAGTTCCACTCTATAAATCTTTGGTGAGACCTATCTTGGAATACGGTGCCCCTTTTGTGCTCCCCAAAGCACTACTAGTCTTCAGCGAGTGGAGAGGGTTCAGAGGAGGTTAACCAGGAATATATCCAAGTTGAAGGATAAGCCATATCATTCCAGGCTCAGGGAGTTGGGTATGTATTATATGGCTTACCGCAGAATTAGGGGTGATCTATGTTTTGTTTTCAGGGCACTTACAGATGAATATCTTTGGGAATCTGCTGGGTTAGTTAGGAAAGGAAGTACTAGTAGAGCTACAAGGGCTCACCATTTTCAACTGAAAGGTGGACAATATAGAACTACCAAAAGGAGTAGGTGGTTCAGCCAGAGAGCTGTGAACTTATGGAATTCCTTATCAACATCAGTTGTTTGTGCAAATAATCTGTCTGCCTTTAAGGTTACCCTTGATCAATATATGGGTGATAAAAAAGGGATCTGGCCCTTTATTTGTTAGCAAGTCCTCAAATGGCTCTTGTAGCTTATGGACTTGATGTTAAGTCTATGAACCTATGAACAAGGCATGCATTTCTAGAAAATTAATGCACACCCTGGGTAAGCTAGAAGGCACGAGGCCAATGGCTGAGTGACATTCAACACATCTGGGAAGTGCAATAATTCTCAAGCAACCCATGCCCTGGAGTGGGATTTTGCACATATAAAAGAGTATAAAGATTATTTTTAAGAGAAAAAATGTTTTATTTTCCTTTAGTTAGGTTGTCGCTAGGTAGAATATGTGAGTTTGGTAGCAAAACCTTTAAATAAGCATGGGGAGTGCGTTTATTTTGAAGAAACATGTGCCCTGTTGTGGATTTTTGTGTTGAAACAGTGGAAATCCTTTTATTTTAATGGAAAACAGTTTTACTTTCATTTAGTTAGGCTGTTGCTAGGTAGAAAAGGGCAGGGTAGTTATGAACCATTGACATACCAGAGATGGTTAGGTGATGTGTTTAGACAAATAAAGCTGTTAAGATGTTGAAGCCCATTTCATAAAGTCATTTAGTACACTCCAAGGTAGCCTACATAAGAGGCAGTTTGCTAGGAGAGTGCAGTATAGCCTTCAGGATACAGAAGTCAGCTCTGAGATGCATAGCAGTGGAGCATCTGCTTGTTATGGTGGTGACCTGGATTCATGCCCCAAGCCTCAGATGACAAGACCAGAAGGCCGGCAGGAAGGGAGGGAGATGTATCACTCTCAGGCAGCTCCTGGTGGTGGCAGGGCCAAGTTCTGCTTGCAGATGTAGGTATTACAGCTCTTTAATGCACTGTCCCCAGGATGCTGCAATATGTGGCTCATCAAGAGAAAAGGGTGGGTATAACAGGGAAAATCATGCCCAATTCTGGCATGCCAGATGACAGCCTTCATGCTCTTTCCATGCCACCCAACCCCTCAGTGCACTAACGAACACCCCTTCCTCTGGCACTAATGTTCCAAAGCATTTCCTCATTTGATTGTAGCAGGGAGCCCCTCAGGGATAGGCAGTAACCAGAGGACAACACGGACAACTGCGAACCTGGAGATCATAAGATGAAAGGCAAGTCCAGCAGTCAGTAAGGGCCTCAAGGAGGGGTGAGCCAAGAAAGGGCAAAAAAAAAGATACAGGGAAGGAACAATGTCCAATTGTTCCATTTCTGTACTTCTCTTATAACAACCATATGCATGCAGTCTAAAGCCTCAAAGAGCACATTCCAAACATTTTGCTTCAGAGTTTTAGAGGACACCTGGACCACCAAAACTAAAACACCCTATGGAAAATAACAAAATTAACACAGCACTTAAGTGCCTTCCAATTTCAGTCCTGGCGCTACTTACTTTTTCCTGTATGTAACCAGCATTGCATTCCATTTGAAAAACATTAAAAATGCTGAGCATTTAAATGTGTTGCTCTCAGCACAATCCTAAAATGGCCACCAGTCATGTCACTGGAGCAAGAGGTCTAAGTTCATTGCTGTTCCCCTGCTGTACAGTGTCAGTAAGTAAAGTTAAGCATTCATAAATGCAACACTGGGGCTGGTCTGCTTTCAGACGCCATCTCCAAGGGTTGCAAGGAAAAAGGCAGAAATGACCCAACCACCCCAGCATGATGGCTATTCACTGCCCACAGATCCCACACCCATGGATTTGGGCAGTCTCCTGGCCATCAAGCAACCTGCTTGATCCAGAGAGACCTATTCTAGCCCATTGGCCTCCATCATGGGAAGGGGATACTGTGAGTGGGAGAAGGTACATCCTGAGACATGGTGGCATGTTGGTGTTGGGGCTGTACAGGGTCCTGACATGGGACCATGAAGTACAAATAAAAAAAAACAGGCATAGTACTGTACCACTGGAGCACAAGAATGCAACTGGACCTCTCTTGCTCCAATTAAGTCATTACTCACAACATCTTCAGCCCTTTTAGGGTCTGTGGAGAGCAGTAAGTTTAAATACAATGAAACACAAAAACAAGAAGAGTCTGTATGGAAATTGTCAGGCTGTTTACTACAGCACTGTACCAGTGTTCTATTCAGCCCTTCAAGCACATCCCCCCCATTGTTTTGAACTCATCAAATATATTAATTAACATGAGTTTAAAGGTCAAGGTTTTAATTCAGATGCATAAGATAGCCCAGGTGGCCCATGTAAGAAGGGTCACCAAATCCAGTAACACAGTGTCATGACAGCCCAAACCAAGTATGCAGGGGTGAAGACATTAACAGAACAGAACTGGAGTGAGCCCAGGGGATGGAAGGAAGATATGTGAAGCAATGGTGAAGATACTCTTAGATGATCAAGAATTGTGGTAACTATGTAATTTTAATACCTTCCAAGAATCAGTCTTCACCATTGATTCCCACTAGTGGGTCAGAGTACTATGCTCAGAAAAAGTCCCCAAGGCTAGGAAGGCTAGAGCTCAGGGCTCACTCAGAATAGTAATCCATTCCGAATTGTCCTACCAAAGGCGACATTTAGGCTGGTATGGACTTCCAGGGTACAGTGCTTGGTAAAAGTGTGCACTGTGCTCCAAGTTGCACCTCTGCAAATTCCTCCAACAGGCAGGGAGTGTATTTCTGCCAGGGATGTGGCAACAGCTCTAGTGGAGTGGGTGCGTACACTACCCTCCAATTTAACATAAGCCATGGCATAGCAGTGCAAACGCAATTCACAATCCAGGCAGAAATGCACTTAACTGTTACAGGTTGTCCCTTATGATTAGAACTGAAAAGAGACAAACAACTGCAGAGGCAATAGCCACCAGAAATTCTGCTTTCCAACTAAGGAACTTCGGATCACATGTCACAGTAGGGTCAAAGGACTTGTGAGTGAGCACATCCAACACAAGGTTGATGTCCCAGGGAGCTAATGGCTTCTTGTCGGAAGGCCTTGTGTGTAAAATGCCCTTGAGGGCCTCTTAAACAGTCATAGTTGTACTAGGCAAAGGGAAGCAATGGGTTTGTGATATGCAGAAATAGCGCACAGGTGCACCTTTACTGTCATACACTGCAGGGCAGCATCAAAAATGTCCAGTAAGAGTAAGTACTCCAGAACCTTGTCAAGTAGACACTGAAAGGGGTCCACATGGGTTTTGGAGCACTAGACAGAAAATATTTTCTATTTGAATCTGTATGTCTTCCTAGTGGAAGGCTTACAAGCAGCCAAGAGTATTTCAGAGACCATCTTGGATACATTGTACCTGTTGGCTTCTATCTCTCTACAGAAGTCAGGCCTAAAGGTGAAGGGATTGCTGGTTGGGATGGATGAACCAGCTGATCCTTCATCAGTAAGTTTGTCCTGAGTGATAAAGTTCTCGGTTCGCTGACTGAAAGTCTGTTCAGAAGAGGAAACTGTGTCTGTCGAGGCCAGCAGCAGGCCACTAGAATAATCTTGCCCATGTGTCTCCAGCTTGAGCAATGCTCTCTCTGGATGATAGGTATTGGAGGGAATGTATACCTTGCACTCTGAATTCATCCTAACAGAAAATGCCATGTCCTGGACTTCTGAAGCAGAATAGAGGTAATATCTCATTGAGTGGGGACACAAAAAGGTCCACATTTGGAGTGCCCCACTCTAAGAATAGTGATCTCATAATGTCTGATGCTAGTGACCATTCATGAAGATTAGCCTCTGGTCAACTGAGCTTGTCTGCCAAAGTGATCTAGACACCTAACAAATAAATTGCTTGGAGCAGGATTCCCCCACTCCAGGCACCATTCCCACACTCTCATCACCTCCCTGCAGAGAGGGTAAAAGCTTGTTTCCCCTTGTTTGCTGATATAATACATGACAAACTTGTTCTCTGTCTGGAGAAGGAATGTTTTGTGGCTAAATCCACTAGGGATTTCAGGTCATACAAAAACAGTTCACATCTCCAACATATTGATTTGCAGAAGAGTCTCTGATAGGTCCTAAACACCTTGTGTTTGGACCCCCTGGCATTGGGCTCCTCACCCCAGCAGGGAAGCATCCATAGTGAGAATCACCTCTGGCTCTGGCTGGGAGAACAGGAAATCCTGCAGGAGGTTTTCCTCCTCTGACCACCATGTAAGGGATCTTAATAGATGTTTGGTCACCTGAATGGGGTAACTCTAGGGGTGTGATGCCTGTGATCATTGTGCACTAAGCATCCACTTGGTTGTCCCCAAGTGTAGGCATGCCAGGGGCACTGTGAACACTAAGGAGGCTGCTAGACCCAGCATGCATGGCATGGAGTGAGCTTGCACTGTTCTGTGTTACATGGCATAGCGTGACAACTGCAGGATTGCTCATAGTCTACTTTCTGGAAGACAAGCCTGGGCCCAGATCATGACCAGAACAGCTCCTATGAACAACAGTTCCTGGGAAAGCATGACCTGAGACTTTTCAGGGTTCAGCAAGACTCCATGAAGGTTAAGAACTGGGTGGCAGTAGCTACTACCTGTTCCATTTTCTGTTTGGATAGCCTTGAGATGGGTCAATCATCCAAGTACAGGAAGACTTGGAGTTCCAACTTTCCATGGTGTGCTGTGAGTACTGCAAAGCACTTTGTAAAGACTTGTAGTGCCAAAGGGAAGGCCTCTGAACTGGCAATGCTGTCCCAGCACAATGAAACAGTGATATCTGCGGTGGTTGGGTGTACTAGTATGTGTTGGTATGCATCCTGCATATCCAGGGATGATAACTAGTCCTGAGACTTCAGGAAGAGTAGCAGGGAGCCCAGAGAAATCATTTTGATTTCCCAATCCATGAATTTGTTCAAATTTCTGAGGTCAAAAATGGGGCACTTGCCCCCGATTTCTTTGGAAATAGGAAGTAGAGCAAGCAGAATCCTGTGTTCTGTTCTGATTCTGGCACTATCTCCACTGCCCTGCTGCTCAGAAGGCCTACAATCTCGTGCACCAGAAGCTTTATCATTTGAACTGACAAAGGGGTTGTCTTCTGGGAGGATAGTCTGGAGGGGTTTCTATGAAATCCAGGTAGTACCCCTCAAAGATAATCCTGAGGAACCACTTGTTTGTTATGATGGATTCCTACTGATGGTAAAAGTCGGTCAGGTGCTCCCCCCACAGTGAAGAAGAGCTCTACCTTGGGCTAGCTGAGGCAGGACTAGGGCCAGAGCTTCTAATAGTGACACTAGGTGGTTTTGATACCTGTGCTTTTGACTACACTTTCTTTTGAGGCTGGGGAGGCAGGGTTTGCTATTTTGAGCTCCTCTGGCACAAAAGGACTGCTTGCTATGGAAAGATTGCTATGGAAAGATCCACATCCCCAGACTCTCTGGGAGTTAAATGGAACTGGTCTCAAAGTCTTAAGCATCTTTCTGGTCTCATTAAATGCCTTAAGAGACTGCTCCTCCTGCTGTCCGAACAGGCAAGTCCCAAACCAAGGGTGCATTTATGACCTGTTGCTGGGCATCTTGGGTGAAGTCAGCAGTTGCACTTCCACCATTCTGAGTCCCAGGGTTACTTTTAAATTGGATGCTCCATTCCAAAGCATTCAAAAATATGTGGGGAGTAAGAGCGGAAACGGAATGCCAAAGTAGAAGTCAAAAAAGGAACTCTCACTCAACCTTCAAGATAACAGATATTCTTGTTTTTCTTTTTTGCTCCATAGTTTGTTCCCCTGTTTGTTTGGCTCCTCTCCATGAATTATAATTTGGCTGTTTTAAGGCATAAATTGTAATATTAGAAATTTAAAGATTATTCTTTCTTTTGCCTTTAGCTGTTTAAAGCCTTCTCAACTTTATGCAGTGGTGTTCATAATGTTAAGCTCCTTTGTCTGAAGATGGAACATTTTTAGTTCTGAAATGTCACAAATTAATTACTAAAGAGCAAAAATGAAAAATAAGAATATTTGTTATCCTGAAGGTCACAGATTTAATAAAATCATCACAGTGAAAAACTTCACCACTTGTTCATTCAGTTTGGAGATTGAGTGAGAGCTCCTTTCTTGACTTCTATGAAGTCAGCAGTTCACAGACAGGAATGCCATTTGATGCAGATGCCTGCAGCTGCAGAGCAAGATGCTGCATCAAAGGTGTTCATAGAGGCTTTCAGTTGGTGACTGTTAGACAAAATACCTTGTTTGACAATCGGCAACAAACAGTGAAGCATGCCAGGATGAAGTGCAGTGTACAGGTTTCCTGCATGACAAAAAGGATTAGCTCCCACTGAAATTACATTGTTTGCTGCGGTAACTCTACTGCAGAATTCTGCAGCGCTGCTCTTCATCCTGATCGGCTTCATTGTATATTGCTGTTGTTTAGCTTCCGAATCTGGCAGAGTCTCTGCCAGTGACTTTAGCTTGCTCCAGAGGTTAAATTCACACTTGGAAAAATAACACTGGTATCTAGCTATCCTCATGCCAATGGTAGCCAAGGTATAAGCCCTCTTGCCCATGGTGTCAGTCTTGCATGATTCCTTATTAGTAGGGTGCACAGAGACTTGCTTGGGAACCATGGCTTTGTCATTTTCTGTGAGAATAACAATGGCATCAGCAATGGGTTGAGTGAAATATACCGTCTTATTCTTAGGAGCAGCATATTTCCTGTCTACCTGCATGGGAACAGCTGCCACAGTAGCCAGGCCTGTGCTGCATCAAACAATGTCTCTAGGGTGGGTTGGCTAGGAGGAATTAAACTGACCAGAATATTAGGCAAGTTTAGAAAGTCCAAGTACAAATAAGAAATTTCTGCACTCCGACCAGTGCTAAAGCTGCAACCACTACTCAGTTACCTGCAGCTCAAAAACAATTAAAAAAAAAAAATAGAGGAAAGTGGTGCACACATCACTGCTGGATGTGAAAAAGTGTATAAAAGCAACAAGCTCATGGCCAACATATCCTTATAGGTACAGGGTACAAGTTTATTAATGTAAAGTGCACGTACAATAAGTATTACACATAAATACACATTAAAAAACATTATTTCCAACCAGTTTCAGCCTCAGAGAAAATTCATATCATAGAGTTCAAGTTAAATAGCATTCTCTATTTTCCTTAATCTATTAGCAGCAAGAGAGAATTGTGCAACACTATAAAGTATTGCCACATCCTCTGTACTTAATAAAGATCTCAATTTGTCTTCCAAAGATAGACCAGAAATCTTATTAAGATATTGAGACAACCATTTTTCTCTCACATCACTTAGATATGGGCATATAAATAAAATACATGTGTGTCCCAGTTCCCTGGGCAATTGCCCTTATACTCTATTCTGTTCTTGAAAGCATTCCATTTCATGAAACCAGATAAAACTCCCCCATTTACATTAAATCTTAAATTTGCTAAAACTTTGTAATGCAATTTATTCTCATACTTTAATAGATATGTTTCTCTTTTAAAATACATTTTGAGTGTCTTATAAGTTAGAAAGTTTGTGGATGTGGAAACTCTCACCTCATCCTATTGTTTAGTGTTTACCACATCGGTACAAAATTGGCACTTCTGCCCATATTAGTCCTCCTTAAAATGGATTCTAGCCAAAACCTTTTTAGGCTGTCATCCAGATGCTTTGTCCATGTACCATCATTCAATGTAATTATTTCTTGAACACCCTGAATTAAGCTATCTCCCCAGCAAGCATATAATAATGGGTTATCCCCTGAACAATTTAATGTCTTACACAAATAATTCAATTTCCTAATCAGACCACAGAAGAAAAAGGACATACAGACCATTTTAGCCCTTATTCACCTGGGATACATTTAGGAAGGCATTAAAACAATCTCATAAGTTTTTAATTGGTTCTAATGTAATCAAATTATTATATGAATCCCAAACCTCTGCACCATAGAAAAGTACTGAATCCACCTTCATCACATAGGTTTTTAATAATGCAGATGCAGAATTACTGAAAAATTGTTTCAAAAATTTTGTTTATAGCCAATGTTATTTGTTTTGCCTTATTTTTATTTTCTTCTATATGCAAACTCCAGATTTGTGTGTTATGTAATGTAATTACCAAATAGGGGTAACTACTTGCAATACTTACAATATTCTCCCCAATCTGCCATTAAAAATTCTAATTTTTAGGTTTCTTTATAACTAGAATTTTTGTTTTTCTAATATTGACAGATAACTGTAAATCTCGTAAAGTGGAAGCAACATTTGACAATGCTGTTTGAAGACCACTCGCAGTTCTCGAAATTAATACATCATCTGCATATAAAAGTACATTGATTTTAACATTATTTATTTTTGGAGCATCAGTCTCAAATAGATATAATCTATTTAATTGATTGCTATAAATATTAAACGAAAGGGGTGCAAGAAGACATCCTTGCTTAACACCCTTAACTGTATTGATCAGTTCAGTCAATCTCCCATCTACTGAGTATCGTAGTTGAATAGTTGTATTCAAGTATAATTTCTGCATAAGTTTAAGCATTTTCCTATCGATTTTCCAAACTTCCGAAATTCTCCACAAAATTTCTCTGTTTATACTATCAAACATTGAGGTCATATCTATGAATGTCAGATATAGAGGAAATTTATTTCTTTTTGCCTTCCTAATTAGATAAATCCAGTATAAATATACAGTACAATCAAGTGTGGAATGTTTTTCTGTAAAATCAAACTTTAGCCAACTTTTGTTTAGCCAACAGAATTTTGTTTTCGTTAACCCAAAAATTAAATTCTTGTAAAAGAATATGTACAAATATTTTGACTGAAATGTTTTGAAGAGCTATTGGTCTATAATTAGAGGGGTCATACTTGTCTCCTTTTTTATGTATAGGCACAATCTCAGCCTCAAGCCAACAGTTTGGAACTTTTTCCACTTATATTACCACCTCAAATAATTTAGCAAAGATAGCTACCCACCAGGTAATTTCAAATTGAAAGAACTCAACAGGTTTTCCATCAGTACTAGCAGCCTTGTTCTTTTCTTTGAGCTCTTACAGCAGATTCAATCATTCCCTTAGAAATTACAAAATCAAGTTGAGAAAAAATATTTCCATGTGTACTAATAATGATTTCAAAAAGTTTAACAGTGACATTATTAGGTTCATATAAGCATCTAAAATAATTGGCCCATATGGCAGCAGATATATTTGCCTCTACATTCAACTCATATTGATTTTCTGCCAGAAGGATACGTTTCCAGAATTCTTGCAACTTTTTTTCCTATATAGATTTCTGAAATTGACCTCATAGATAATTATTATATTCCATTTTGTTATTAGTGATCAGTTGTCTATACTCTTTCCTTAAGTGAAGTAAAGATTTATTACAATTGCAGTCCAAATTTATCCTACTTAAAAGTGTAAGTTTATTTAACAGTTTTTTATATTTAATACACTTAATGTCATACCATGGTGCTTTATTTAATGGTTTTAACATTTTATTTTTTATACATGCATTAGACTTTATATCATTACTCATCTGATCAAAAGACCCTGAAAGTGAATAAAATATCAATATTTGAGGCATTGAGTATTAACTCTTTCTTTCTTAATATATGTGAACTTTGTAAGAGATTGTGCATTTTAAGTGACATTATAGGATCCCACTTAATGTGATTCTTCCACAATTATAAATGTTGATCTGCCTCCAAAGAAGATATTGAATATTTTGGGTTCTGATCAGATAGCCCATCATTCATTAAATAGCTCAATAGGGAAATGATCTGGAAATGCTTTCTGGTAGGACTTTAAAACTATATATCTTTGAATAAAGTGCAGCATTCACTTAAGTCAAAACATCAAAATACCCCCATTTTTTGTAGGAAAAGTATATTCACCTAAATTATCAAATGCATTGCTGCTATTTAAAATGCAGAGATTGTGGTTTACAATAAAGTTGAGAAGCATAAATCCCTTTTTATTTTTACTATGATCTTTAGAAACTCTAGCTGGTATGTCTTTATAAGATCCCTTATCATTAAATTGTGAATTAAGTTGGACTCATTTAGCTCACCAATGTGTGCATTCAAATCACCATAAATCAAAAAGTGTCTATGAGTAGTAGAAGTACAGAAGTCATCCAGAAAACTGGATAGTTCTTTAAGTTGAATTTCAAAGTCTGTAATTTTCAGACTAGGAGGGAAATATGAATTCACAAAAAGAATATTCATACCATTCTCAGTAATAACATCAATGGCAAGCCAATTACAGTACTGAGAGGTATATGTCTTACAAACTGACCATTTTCTTCTGTATCTAATAAAAGCATCAATCCACCACTACACCAGCCCAGAATAGCCACCCTTTTCCCAGGTAAGAAAAAGTTGGTAAAACCCTGGATTTCCAAAAGTGAATCAGAATCAAGCCAGGTCTCCTGTAGTAAAATAGCATCATATCTGTTGATTAAATGAAGCCATGAACCATCTTCATTTTCCCATTTACCCCTGCTATGTTCCATGATGGTATACTTAAGCCAAAGGGAGTTTTAAGTGGTGGAGAGATGGTTTTTTTTACAATTCAGTCTGAGAATTCAATCGTAGAACACTCCAGCTCAGAGCTCTCTAAGGTGCAAGAAAGGGCATCATAATAACCACATGTGTACAACCATTGTCAGAATGTTCCTCATAAGAACTCTCAGAATCATCATCTTCCAAAACCTGGCTATTATTTATTCGTTCGCCTCTTTGCTTCCCACCTCTTATTACTTTTTCAAACTTTGGAGATCCCTTCAGCTCATATTCCATAACTGTTGGTTTCTGTAGGTATCTAACAATGGTTCTATGTCATGATAGTGAACACATTATGGGGATCACTATTATGGCAAGTGTGTATCGCTGAAAAGCAATTCAGTGATATACACTTGCAGGCAATCACAAAACCAGTGATGGGATTTCTGGATATGCAGGGGGCTTTGCCCCCCCCCCCCACATGTCTACTTAAGTATCTCAACTCCAGGGGGATGCATGTCAGGAAGGGGGTGTAAAACCTATAAAAAAAAATCACTGTCTGGTGCAAATAAAAGCCCACCCAGAACTGAACCCAGCACCCCCAACCTCAACCTGCTACCCTGCCCACCCCACCACATGGCCAGCTCGGCAGTCGACCACTGCACTACACCCCACGCATCTCTCCCCTTCCGCCCATCACACGGCATGGTCCCTCCTCCCTACATGCATGTATATATAGTGACATCCTGTCACTGTAGTTGCCTACCTCATTTCCCATCACTACCCTGCCAGGTAACCTAGAACACAGGCATCATAATTGAGTCGCCCTTATTGCAGTCACTCAATCACAGTCACTGTGTTCATTGGATACCTCTAACAAGAGACTGCTGATTATCCTTTCCTTGATTTGAGGTTTGCTTAATATGCAGTGAGCCATTATTCTGTATCTGAGATCTAACTTCTTCTTTAAAGAATTTTGTGGTGGTATCAAGATCTATACCCATTTTACATGTTTCCTCCTTTTTCCCCTTCCTGGTTTTAGAAACCACCTCATCATTTCTTAATTTCATACTTTTATCATCCATCTCTGATATCCAAATGAAAAATTTAGTATACACTGAAGAAACAATTATACAAAGAAGGACCAAAAAAGACAATAAAACTGAATAGTTCCATTTCTTGTATATTCCCAATAGGATATCCTTGATGCAAACTTTGACCTCGTGGCTACAATAAATGAGGATACCCAGAAAATACTCGCTATGCCAGAGAGGCCATGATGCCAATGCCACAAATAACCATAGTTCGAAACGGAAATCATGAAGCTAATAAATACAATTAAAAAATGCTATAAAAACTGTTAAACTATTAATAAAATAAGTCCCTTTGTTCCACTTATACAAAATTTAAAACTTACAGGGAGTCAGTCATGTTACACGGAAAGATCAGGTTGGATTGAAATATCCCAGAGAGTTTTATGACTTGTCCTGTACACTGTAAACATGGTAATAATGCCTAAAAAGAGACGCACAAAAAAACAGAAGCTAAGCACCAATAAAATATCAAGTGAGGTAAAGAGCAGAAAAAGGCCACAAGTAAAAACAGAAAACAAGTTGAAATCTCCACAAAAAAATCAACAAAAAGAACTCGCTTAAAATGTTAGTTCCCAGAGTGTACTCGTTGCTGCAAGTTGGTAGTCAAAATGGCACTCAGGGAAGAAAGACACCAACACATGCGCTTTAAAAGGGGCCAGGTCATGTGATCTGTACCAGGGAGTACAAAACCAATATTTTAAATGAAAAATAAAAGAAGTACAAAAATATCAAAAATATTCAGAGATGAAACCAGCATTTTTTTAGACCATCTCAAGTTTACTACTGAATTGTATGACAAATTGCAAACTGTTTAGAGTTTTAAGTTGTTTAGTGTTCTGAAAAAGGCTGTGATTACAGTTCTCTCAGGGAATTAGTGCTGCTACATTCAAGTCCAGACTTTTTGGCACCCAAACTACTTATCCCTTTGTTGCGCAAAGTGAGCTTCCTGCTGTGCTGTCTGTGCCTCTTGCACTCAGCCAGCTTCCTTAATCTCTCCCCCTCTCTTTTCTCCATCTCGGACCCCCTCGTAGGGACTGCAGGCTCAAATCGCTGACCCGCTCGGTCCCCGGACCGATGGCGCTCCTCAGGCCACTGCCCAAGATCTCCTGCCTAGATCCGCAGCCTTCCATGTATGGCACTAGCTGCCAGCCAATCGGAACGCGAGTGCTTTTCCAGGGCTTGCTCCGATTGGTCTGAAGCTCTCCTTGGACTCTGTTCCTTCAAAACCAGCAATTTTTAGACCATTTCAAGTTTACTACTGAACTGTATGATAAATTGCAAACTGTTTAGAGTTTTAAGTTGTTAAGTGTTCTGAAAAAGACTGTGATTACAGTTCTCTCAGAGAATTGGTGCTGCTACATTCAAGTCCAGACTTTTTGGCGCCCAAACTACTGGTGCCTTTGTTGTGCAAAGTGGGCTCCCTGCTGTGCTGTCTGCGCCTCTTGCACTCGGTCAGCTTACTTAATCTCTCCCCCACTCTCTCTTTTCTCCAGCTGGGACCCCCATATTTCTCCACCACTAGAGGCATCAGGCTGTTGCTTCCCCCACTAAAGTTGCAGCTCGCTTACTCTTTACTTCACCCTCCACTGTTCTCTTGCCCTCACTGTGTGTACTATGGAGTCCTGGCAGACTTCAAAAATGTGGTTCATACCGTTCATACTTCTTTCACTCTGTACTGAGCTGCCGATAGACCAACCTAGTCTGCTAGTGCCCCTGACAGTGGTTGACAGCTTGGCCTGTCCCACTGGAACAATGCCCCATCTGGTTGCTACTTCACTACCCCACTGCCAAACACTCCCCTGTGTCACGATCACGTCGGTGCCCACTCAGCTTATTACCCTCCTTAAGATAGTATCCTCGCCTATCATTCTGACTCTCCCCCCTAAAACTAGTAAACGACTACTCTATTGCACTCCTAAGGGATGCAGGCTACCCCAGCTCCTTATTCTCCTGCTCTTTCTAGCATCCGGCAATATCCATCAAAACCCTGGCCCTGCACTTGCCCATCCACCAGCTGGTGCCCACCCAGTCACCAAATCCACTCTTACTACCAAATGGACTTAAAATCATCCACCTTGACATAAGAAGCCTTGTTCCCAAAATCTCCGTATTGCAACCCTTGGTCCATGACTATGCCCCCGATATCATTGTGATCACTGAATCCTGGCTGTCCAAATCCATTCCTGACCATGCTATAGCTCTCCCTGGCTTTACTATATCTAGACAGGACAGGTCCAGATGAGGTGGCAGTGTGGCTATCTATACCTCCTCTACCCTCCAGATCACTCCCTCCTTCACTATCTCTGTCCAGTCATCACAGGAGGCTCTCCTTTTAAAAATCTCCTATCCTCACACAGTCCCCATCTTCATTGCTGGTGTTTAATGTTGCCCTGGTCAGTCATATTCCAATGTCACTAATTTGGTCTCTAAGCTCTCCTCGCTTGCCAGCGTTGGTGAACTTTTCATCTTGGGTGACCTAAATCTAAACTGGCTGGCCCCATCGCTGGCTAATATCTGCTCCACTATCGAAGCCTTAAACCTCCATCAGCTGATCCTGGAACCCACTCGTCTAAACCTTAAAACACTAAATCACTCCCTGCTGGACCTGGTCCTCACCTTCCATCCCCATGGAGTAGTGGCCTCTGGGCTTCTACCAGACTCTATCAGTGACCACCACATGACATTTGTAGTGTGGAAACTACATAGGCCAAAACTCCCTGCTAAAACTATTCTCACTAGACCCTTCACATCACTTGACCTACAATCCCTGCTTCATGACCTTACACAAGCTGACTGGTCCCCCCTTATTACAGCAGCTTCAGCGGACAAGGCCCTTGCCTACTTCACCTCTAAGTTTCTGCAGGTTTGGAACTCCCGTGCCCCACCCCACAAAACCAGGGTCCACAGCAGGCACCTCCCCTGGGTCACTGCTAAGCTTCTGGCCTGCCAACGTGTTCGCGACCTTGTGACACAAAACCAAAGCCTCCAACTGCTCTGGAGATCATCAATGTTACTGTGAACTGAAGAATGGCTGTACTAAAGCAATCCACCTTGCCAAAGCAGAACATTTCAAGTCTAATTTCCAAACTAATAAAAATAGCCCTTCTAAATTCTGGAAGGTCGTTCACGCCCTCTTCTCAACATCCTCTACCCCTCCACCTGCCATCCTCAGGCACAAGCATTCTGTACTCTCAGAACCTATCACCATTGCTGAATGCTTCAACTCCCACTTCATCACCTGTGCCTCTTCTCTGCTATGCACCCTCCCAAGCCATCCCCTGCCCCACTGGCCCCCTCTTATGCCCCTTACACTGACACACACCCCACTGCTCTTCCTCTCGCCCCCATGTCACCACTCCTCCTGTCCCCCCCCTGCCCCGTTCCCCTCCTCTGAACCCCTTACACCTCCCCCATTCTCCTTCTCCCATCTCTCCTGACACTACCCTCCAAGCTCTTCTGGCACTCAACCTACCAAAGGCTCCTCGCCTGATGGCCTTGACCCAAGGCTCTTCTACCTCTCTACTCCTGCCATAGCCTTTCCTCTCTCCCTGTTACTGGAAACATAGAATTTGATGGCAGATAAGGACTGCTTGGCCCACCCAATCTGCCCATTTCCCTACCTAATGGATAAGTTGCAGATCCTAGTTAACCAGCAGCATACTTCTTCCTACCCCCACCCCCTAGAATTGCCTTATGACTGTCCCATGCATGCTTGAATTCCACCACTGTTTTTGACTCTACAACCTCCTCCGGAAGGCCATTCCATGCATCCACAACCCTCTCTGTGAAAAAATACTTTCTAAATTACCTCTGAGCTGCCCCCATCTTCAAATTGTGCCCACTTGTTCTTGCACACCTCTTTTTTGAAAGATGCTGCCCTCTT
Organism: Neoceratodus forsteri; assembly: GCA_016271365.2. Lineage (NCBI taxonomy): Eukaryota > Metazoa > Chordata > Ceratodontiformes > Ceratodontidae > Neoceratodus > Neoceratodus forsteri. The sequence continues at coordinate 259,622,161 of CM057452.1, read as the reverse complement.
GGACTTTGTTGATTCCCTGAGGTACTTGAAAGTTTTATCATGTCCCTCCTCTCCTCCTTTCCTCAAGGCTATACATATTAAGCTCCTTAAGTCTCTCTCTCATACGTCTTCCGTGCAGACCCTGCACCATTTTAGTTGCCCTCTTCTGGACAGCTTCCATCCTGTCTATGTCTTTGCGGAGACTGGGTCTCCAGAACTGCACGCAGTACTCCAGAAGGGGTCTGACCAGCTGTCTGTACAGAGGGATAATAACTTCCTGTTTTCTACTGGTGATGCCTCTCCCTATGCATCCCAGTATCCCCCAAGCCCTCCTTGCTGCCCTCTCACATTGCTTGCCCACCTTTAGGTCATCTGATATGATTACCCTAGCTGCACATTCGAGCAGACTTGATAGACCTCTGGGCCTTTATCTGCTGGCAAATTTTGTATGTTCGTACCCCTAGGTCCCTTTCCATTTTTGTTGTTGTTAGTATCTCACCTCCCATTGTGTACTCTTCCCCTGGGTTTTTGTTTCCCAGGTGCATTACCTTGCACTTCTTGGCATTGAATCTAAGCTGCCATACATTTGACCATTCCTCTAACCTTGCCTAGTCCCTTCTCATCCTTTCCACCCCACCTTGTGCATCAATTCTGTTGCAGATCTATGTGTCATCTGCAAAGAGACATACTTTTCCCTCCAGTACCTCTGCAATGTCGCTTATAAAGACATTGAAGAGGATCAGTCCTAATACTGAACCCTGCGGTACCCCACTAGTAACCCCTTTCTTCAGAGTGGACTCCATTTACTATTACTCTCTGTGTCCTATTCTCCAGCCAATTCTTTACCCAGGCTGTCATCTTGGGACCCACTCCCAGGCTGGCTAACTTGTATATTAATCTTTTGTGTGGGACTGTGTCAAATGCCTTGCTAAAGTCTAGGTAGGCCATGTCTACAGCACCTCTCTGATCTACTACTTTGGTCACCCAGTCAAAGAAATCTATCAGATTCGTCTGGCATGACCTTACCACTGTGAATCCATGCTGCCTTGGGTCCTGCGCCCCTCTGGCCTCTAGATACTCGACAATTCTTTCCTTCAGAAGTGATTCCATCATTTTCCCTATCACTGAGGTTAAGCTAACAGGTCTGTAGTTGCCTGCTTCTGCCCTGCTCCCACTTTTGTGAAGTGGAATCACATCTGCCCTCCTCCCATCCTCGGGTACCACCCCATCTTCCCATGATTTGTTAAAGAGGGCAGTCAGTGGTGTCACTAGTTCTACCCTTAGTTCTTTTAGAATTCTGGGATGAATCCCATCAGGCCCCATTGCTTTGTCCACGTTCAGTTTTAAGAGTTCTTTCAGAACCCTTTCTTCTGTAAATGGGCTGGTATCAACTTCTGTATCCAGAGTGTTTCTACTGTTTGTTTTAGGTACCTCCCCCTCTTCATTTGTAAATACTGAGCAAAAATATTTGTTTAGTATCTCTGCCTTTTCACAGTCACCCTCTGCCCACCCTCCCTCCCTTTATTAAGCCTCACTATCCCTCCCTTGGTCTTCCTTCGCTCCCTGATGTACCTATAAAAGGTTTTATCCCCCTTCTTAGCTGAGTTGGCTATCTTTTCCTCAGTTTGGGCCTTTGCTGTTCTGACTGCCTTCCCAGCTTCCTTTTGCTTTAACTGATACAGTTCTCTGTCCTGCCTCTTCTGTGATTCCTTGTACTTCCTGAATGCTTTATTTTTCTCTTGAACCTTCACTGACACTTCCTTTGAGAACCATAGTGGTTTCTTATATCATTTCATTTTGTTTATTTGCTTCACACAAAGGCTTGTTACCTCTGTGATGGCAGTTTTTATTATTCCCCATTGTTCTTCCACCCATCCTTCCTGCCCATTTGTTAGTGCATTCCTTAGGCACTCACCCATTTTGGCAAAGTCAGCCCTCCTGAAGTCCAGTACTTTTGCTTTTGTATGGCTTGACTCTATTGCTGTGTTTATTATGAACCATACTGTTCGATGGTCGCTAGTTCCCAGATGGCTACCCACTTCTACATCTGTGATCCTCTCTCCATCTCCATTTGAGAGAACCAGAATCCTAAAGGTTTAAATACTGCTATGGATTTTAAACCATTCCTTTGAAGCCTGTTTTTTGTATGATACCCTGGTTTTTATACTGAATGTTATGCCTTAATAATTATTTGTGCTGAAGGTAGTTAGGAAACAGAACATTCAATAAGTAATCTTTTGCCTTTTGAGCGGCTGCCCACCTTCTCATATAGTTTGCTTATGTACAAATTGGTACTGTGATAAACGGTGATCCCGGTCGAAGTTTATTATTTTGTGTACAACAGAAATGAAAATTGGGGTGTGTGGCTTGACCCAAGCCATCATGGTAGATTAAACCTGAACCTCCCTAGTCCTTGATCTGCTAATCCTACTGCATCCATATACATCTGATACCTATCTGGTTCTCATGCAGTCCAGCAAAAAGTCCAACATGCCCTCTCTCAGCAGACAACCACTCTGTCAAATATCAGCAGTTAGCAGACGGTGCCAGTTCGAATACAAGCTTCCCCTCAGCTGGACCCATTGGAGGCAACAAGATGGGGACAAGCAGGAAACAAACTAAGAAGGTGGCATCTATTGAGGCTATGTTCACTCACCTCCTACAATAATCTACTGAAGATAAGACTGCCTCTCTACAGATGACCTAAGCTCTCAGTATGCTGGACACCAGAGTGCTGCAAACCGAACTTAAGATTTCATCTCACGATGTTGCCACTTAAGACTTACAGGCCATGGTCCAGAAACAAAGTTGTGTTGTTCACCATCTGTAAGACAATGTGAAAAACTTGGAGAATAGCAGCACCAGTAGGCTTTCCTGAGGATGCTGAACTTAAAGATGCCACTGCCTTCCTGGAGCATGCACTGCAGATTGTTCTGCAGTTGAAAGGGGATCATTATTTCAATATAGAGTGAGCACATCGATTCCTAGCTCCCCGGCCTCAGAAGGAGGAGCGACCAAGGCCAATCCTAGCCAGATTCCTCAGCTATACAATTAAAGAGGCCATCTTGCACCATTCTAGAGAGTTGAGGAAACTTACGTGGCAGGAGCACAAAATCTATATATTCACACCAGGATTTCTCAAAAAGAACTATCCACCAGAAAATAAGACTACACGGAAGACAGGCATATTGTGAATCAGCTGCACATACAATTCTGCTTGCCATATCCAGTCACCATGCGAGTTATCCACAATGCAGTACTCCTGAATTTTGCTAGTCTAGAAGCCCTCATGGGCTTCTTACATAAACACTGGCTGAGAGAGATGAGGATGCCATGAAGGGAGATGCCACAGGACCAGGGCGTTGCTGCTGAGGGGATAGATTCCAGTGCTCCCCCACCCTCCCTACAAGAACACAGCACCCATTACAGTGAATCTGATGACAGGGCTCTACCTCCCCACAACTACAAGAGGTAGCTGCATTGCCAGATGGGGAAAAGAGATGTGGTGCCACAACACTCAAGGAGCAACAGCAGAGAGGAGGAATCTGGATAATCATCTGATGGCCTCAGAAGACTCCTCATGAAGAACAGATATGCCACACTATGTTCCCCCTCACTGCCAGTTCTACCATTACAGCAGCCAGAGGACTCCCCAGCACCAGTAGCAGTGAACATGATGCTCCCTGCCCTTGCATCTCCCAAAGGCCCACTGGTGAAATCCTGGGCTCTGATTGTCACTGAAGAGTCTTTCAACACCACATCTAATGATCCAGACACATCAGACCTGACCTGTGAGGCTTCAGCATCTTCAGACCTGTCTCCAACACCCACTGCTCCTTGATGGGTAGCTTTGGGCTGAAGTGAAGTGCTGTATTCCCCTGCAGTCACTGCTTCAGGACAATAAATGGTATGCTTACATCTGGGGGAGGGTGCTGAGCTTTCAATTGAAGTGAGCCATAACTGATCTCCCTGAAATTAGAACCTGCTTGCCATGACCAATATTCCCTCCACACTAAGAGCCATTTATCTCACCTTAGTAGGGGCCATCTGATTTACCCTTTCATGCCTTCAACAAAATCTCACTATGCCCCTCTTGCAACATTAATCCTTGACTCTGTTTCAAGAGGTTGGATAACTTACTTAAGGTTCACCCCACCCCTAGTAAGTCTCATTTGTAGTTAATCTTTTTATTGAGGCATTTATAATGGAAAAAAGAAAACAATAAACATCCTCCAATACAATTCTGTATATGCAAATACATATTTCCTAAAACATTGTACAATTAGTGTAGTGAAACAAATGGTTGAAGAATGAAGTAGAGAATATAAGTATTGTCATAAAATGAGATTAGTAGTTTATAATTAGAAAAGAGGGTATAATAAATAGTATGGCAATTGTATTATGCATAGCCGTAATTATGCTTTGTTATACTAAATTACATGTTCCAATGTTATAGATATGCATGGAGGATAATTTAAAATAATAAAAGTTGCTTAAGAAGGATAGTCAAATGGTACAAGGGAAAGAGAAAATGAGAGAGAAAGAAAAGGAAAGGGGGAATAGAAATAATGAAAAAGAGAGGGAGAGAGAGAGGGAAAGAGAAAGGGAAATTTGGAGAGTAAGGAAAGGAAGAGGTGAGACCATTACAGGAAATCTGTATAGGATATCAGTGAGAGAAAGAAGTGTTGTATAATGAACCATACATTAATTACCAGAAAGGTGGAATGATTCCAAGTATCTAAAATAGCCCTGCCAACAGTTCCCAGTAAGCCTTATGAATGAAGCAGAAGCCACTGGGCTCAGCTGCTTAGCTATCTGAGTCAGAGAACCTGAACTTATTGCAGGCAGTGTGCTCCCTTTTCTCCAACTGCAGCGTTTGTGAAATGGGAATCCCCCTGGGCTGCTTTAACAAAGTGTGAGGCCAGCATTTGAAGCACTCCCTACATTTCAGTGTGTTGTCATAATGCCTTGGCTACCTCATATTGCTCCTGAGATAAGGACAATGTATGGTTAATTAAGACATTCTATGACTATATGTGTTGCCATAATGCAATGTGTTTTCTGTACCAGCTAAACTAGGGCTCACAGTATAACAAAAGGGACTCCAGGTCAAACCTTCCATCTCCCTGCTCCTGAGAGCCTATAAGTCCCATCCTAACTATAATAGGGGGGTACCACCACTACTGATTTTTGACTTTGGAACTCTCAAGTTTCATCATTGTGTTATTATGTCTTGTGTTTCAGAATAAAGGGAGTGAATGTTTAGCCTCCCAGGGTCAGCAGCAATTTCAGGTCCCTATATGGGATGCAAGCTCAATCACCATATAAACGGGTACATAATAGTGGGACAAGTGGTGTCCCACCTGTTCGTGGGCACTGACTGTTGAAAGGGGCATATCCCAATAATATTAAGTTTTATGAAACAGACTCAGATATCCCAATCAAGAAAGGGGGTAGCATTATTTTGTCCTGATATCCCATGACATTTTTCATGGTACCTATGTTCAGTCACTACCTTGCTGAACTACCTCTCTGCAACCTCTGTTGGTCCCCCCGCACCCCTCCCCCCACTGCAGGTTCTGCAAGTTTGTGATGAACAGCTGGCAATTAAAGCAAAGGAACAAGTGCTGGGAAACACTTATGATACACAGGGGTTCAGGGGAGCCCTACCCCGGAGTCCTGGGTGACAAGGCAGAGGTAAGAGTGCTCTTCATAAGTGAGTTCTATATCCACCCCTGTTCACAGGATCATGGCTTTAACAGCACTTGTCAGTATCCATGCTTAGACCTGACATCCTTCAAAGGGATAGGCACCTGAGTCTTCTACCCCTCTGCCCGTGAGCAACCAGACTTGGTACACTTATACACCCACGTTGTCAACTTGCATTTTACCATCACAGTTGGGGGGGTAGGAAAAAGTATTAAAACACATTTATCTGATATATTCTTCTTGCTTTCTTGGTTTGATCAGCTTAAAACTTACAGCTGTTTTGTAACCTGGGCCATGACCCTGAGCAGATGCTGGATGGGCCTGTGTCATGTACTGTGGCTGACCCAGCTCTGCATCTTCTCTAGTATAACTCTTGTTTGTAAAAATTGCACCAACAGCTTAATCTGGTTCAATTTCAGTTGGTTGCCATCTGTATCCCTCCCCCAGGGTCACCCATGAAAAAGGGACTTCTAGTCTCAGTGGGCCTAGCCAGTCAACAAAATTCAATAAATAAACAATTTTATATCTGTTGCTGGCTATCTGTTTCTGTGGCTATTTTGTAAGTGACCCCTATGAAGGTGACGTTCACCATAGGTTTCCAATCCAAATTATTTCTTCCCCAGCTCTGGTCTTACATACCACCCACCCTCAACTTGACTTGAACCCTGCCTTCTCTGACTGGGGACCTCATACAAACATTAGAAACAAGCCCCTGTTACCTCTCACACCTGGTGCCTTAACTTTGGTACATCCCCATATCCAATGTATGATTTAATTTGTCATACATGGAATGTCATAGCCGGCCCAGTGGCACTGAGGGCTGAGGCACTGGTCACTGCACCTCTTGCCATGCTGGTGACCCATGTTCGGGAACAAGCATGGGTTGCCGGGGGTCAGCAGGGAAAGAGGTTTATCGAGCATCTGAGGGACTGTTCTCCATCTCCAGGGAGGGGAGGGCACCTTTGGTTGGTGCATGTCTGGCCTCTGGTGAAGGCTGTGGGTTGGCGCAGCACTTCTAACACAAGTGGGCGGGAGCCTGGCAGATGTTTGGTGGGGGTGCGCACAGACACATGCGTGTATCTGTCACTGGTGTCATTGCACACCAGGGCTCTCAGTGGGGGAGAAAAACATGAAAAGACCCTGGTGGCTGGTTATGGCGGCTTGATGGCAGTCCCCTGGCACTCTGCTCCCTGAGGTAATGCCCTGAGCCACATCCTGTTCGGGATGGGTAAGTAGGGGGCTTCCCGTTGCCCTGCCATGGGGGTTAAGCCATGGGGGCTGCAAGGGTGAGGGCCTGATGGGATCAGAGGCCAGGGATGGTGGCAGATGAAGGAATGCTGACCAGGGAGAGGGAGGGATAGAAAGTGAAAGCCAAAAAAAATACATGGAATGTCAGAGGACTTAACTCCCCAGTCATGAAAAGCAAGATCTAGCCCATCTGAAGAAACTGAAAACAAATCCAACGTTTCTGCAAGAAACAAAACTGCTTATGGCAGACCATCCACACCTGCAGAGAGACCTGGTGGGCCAAGTTCTACCTGCTTCTGCCAAAACCTAAAGAGGGGGCTGGCCATACTACTTTACAAGTCACTTAAATGGAAAGTCCATTTTCTGGAATAAGACCCTCAAGGATGCTGGGTGTTGGCCAAGATGGATACACCTTCAGGACCAACCTTGCTTGTTAACCCCTATGCCCCCAAAGAGGATGAACCTACCATTTTTAAAGGGGTTAATGCAAACAATCAGTGCACTAGTCATGAATGGCACTGCTACTCTTATAGGAGGTGAATATACAGTAACCTCCCCCCTAGCACCTGCTTTAAACAGGAGCAACTTTCTTACTGAACAACATGTCAAGAGCTCTCAGGCTCTTTCATTATTATTGATGGTCTAGGGTCTAGAAGATATATGGCACCTGTTTCACACACGAGATAGACTATTCTTGCTATGCAGCAGTACATGGCACCTATAGCCATATAGACTTCTGGCTAATCTCCTCTTATATCACCCAGGTGACAATCAACACTGGGATTATGACTATAGTGATCTCTGATCATATTCTCATATAGATCCATTTCCTTTGGGGTGCCCTTACTTTGAAATCCTGGAGACAGGATCTCTTGCGCAAGAACCCAAATTAATTCCCTGGATTCAAAAACAGACCTCACATTTTCTAGCCAATTATAATCCACAGGACACCTCGGCAGACATAACCTGGGAAGTCTAAGCCACGTTACATGGAAAGATAATTGGCTTCATGTCCCACCATCGGTGCCAGTGGGAACAACATTTATGTCACTTGGAGCAAGAACTGCAGGTGAAGGAAACACAATACATATCTGACCCACATCCCCACTCAGAACTGCACACATCCATCTTGAAGCTCCATATGGAAATTAATGCCGTGTTCTCCATGAAAGCAGACATAGCCATATAACCATAGCCATAGCCATTGTGTGCTTACAGCACAAGTACGGGGGGGGGGGGAGACTGGGAAAGTGCTGGCATATCATCTCTGTAAGCAACAACCAGAATGCCATATAGCAGGTCTCCAAGATGGCGAAGGGCAGTTTCGCACGTCCCCCACTGATGTCAGTGTCATAATGACAATTCTACTCCACCATCTACTCCTTCCCAGAAACATCCAAGAGTTCTTTCACACTCTGACCCTCCCCAAACTTACCTCTGACCAGGCAAACAACTTAGACAAGCCACTTTCGGTAAAAGAAATCAAAAAAGCCCTTTCCTCCATTAACTCTGGCAAAGCCTACACAAGATGCAGTTTGCTGGGAGAGTGCAGTATAGCTTCCAGGATACAGAAGTCAGCTCAGAGATGCAGAGCAGTGGAGCATCTGCTTGTTATCATGGTGACCTGGATTCATGCCCCAAGCCTCGGATGACAAGAGCAGAAGGCTGACAGGAAGGGAGAGCCAAGTATCACTCTCAGGCAGCTCCTGGTGGTGGCAAGCCCAAGTTCTGCTTGCAGATGTAGGTACTACAGCTCTTCATGCACTGTCCCCAGGATGCTGCAGTAAGTGGCTCATCAAGAGAAGAGGGTGGGTATAACAGGGAAAATCATGCCCCATTCTGGCATGCCAGATGACAGCCTTCATGCTCCTTCCATGCCACCCAATCCCTCAGTGCACTAACGAACCCCCCTTCCTCTGGCACCAATGTTCCAAAGCATTTCCTCCCTTGGTTGTAACAGGGAGCCCCTCAGGGATAAGAAGTAAACAGAGGACAACACGGACAACTGCAAAGCCTGGAGATCATAAACTGAAAGGCAAGTCCTGTGGTCAGTAAGGGCCTCAAGGAGGGGTGGGCCAGGAAAGAGCAAAAAAAAAAAATATACGGGGAAAGAACAATGTCCAATTGTTCCATTTCTGTATTTTTCTTACAACAACCATATGCATGCAGTCTAAAGCCTCAAAGAACAGATTCCAAACATTTTCCTCCAGAGTTTTAGAGGACGCTTGAACCCCCAAAACCAAAACACCCTATGGAAAATAAAAAAAATAACACAGCACTTAAGCACCTTCCAGTATCAGTACTGCCGCTACTTACTTTCTCCACCATTTAACCAGCATTGCATTGCATTTGAAAAACATTAATAATGCTGAGCATTTAAATGTGCTGCTCTCGACACAATCCTAAAATGGCCACCAGTCATGTCACTGGAGCAAGAGGTCTAAGTGCATTGCTGTTCCCCTGCTGTACAGTGTCAGTAAGTAAAGTTAAGCATTCATAAATGCAACATTGGGGCTGGTCTGCTTTCAGACGCCGTCTCCAAGGGTTGCAAGGAAAAAGGCAGAAATGCCACAACCACCCCAGCATGACATCTCTTCACTGCCCACAGATCCCGCACCCACGGATTTGGGCAATCTCCTTGCCATCAAGCAACCTGCTTGATCCAGAGGGACCTGTTCTAGCCCAATTGGCCTCCATCATGGGAAGGGGATACTGTGAGTGACAGACAGGAGAAGGTACAACCTGAGACATGGCGGCATGGTGATATTGGGCTGTACAGGGTCCTGATATGCGACCATGAAATATAAATAAAAAAAAAAACATAGTATTGTACCACAGGAGTACAAGAATGCAATTGGACCTGTCTTGCTCCAATTAAATCATCACACACAGCATATTCAGCCCTTTTATGGTCTGTGGAGAGCAACAAGTATAAATACAACGAAACACAAAAACAAGAAGAGTCTGTATGGGAATCGTCAGGCTGTTTACTACAGCACTGTACCAGTGTTCTGTTCAGTCCTTCAAGCACATCCCCCATTGTTCTGAACTCACCAAAGATATTAATTAACATGAGTTTAAAGGTCAAGGTTTTAAATCAGATGTTTTGACAAGCAACTGTCATCTCTGTGCAAGCTTTAGTTCCACTTGAATTTCACATATTGTTCTGTACTCCCCACCACCTCATTCTTATCTGCCAGATATTGGATTTAAGACCGGAAATATGTGCCTTAGAATCCAGCTGCTGCTTATCCCTGAAATCATTGGGAATGCAGTGCATGAAAACAGATGTTATTACGAGAAAAATGTCCTGCAGTCCATCCCTACCTAGTGTTGTATTTGTGAGGCCCTTGTCGTCCGTAACTCTTCTTTCCTCCCTCCCTCCCCTTTGACACTGTCTCCACCAGGTTAACATGCCTATCCCACCCATGTTTGAATCCCACCACTGATATCACAGAGACTACATCCCTTAATAACCTATTCCACCCTTTCATCACCCTTACTGTAAAAGAAATATTATGTAGCATCCCACTTTTGTGAAAAATTCAGGGAAATGTGGCATAGTAGAAATGTGGTAGGCCATTTTTTTTCTCTATTAAAAAACTCACACAAGCCTGAAATAGGGAGGACAGCCCCATATGGTGCATATCTTAGTGAAATTAGGACATCACACTGAAAGAGTGAAGAAGAAGAAGAAGAATCTTTTTATCAGAGACATACATTTGGTGTGGGTCCAGTGTGGGGAGAAAAGAAAATTAAAATGACGTACTTACATAATTCTTGTTTAGCTAAGAATAACTTTACCAATGATTCACACTAGTGGGCCTGAGAAGGAGGCAATAGGACCCAGCAGTAGCCTGAACTTTTCAGAGGGCTAGCACCATTGTAAACAGCTTGCATGCGCAATGTCTGTGTACACGGCCAGTGGTATACAGCGGTGTCAGCCACCAACCGTCTCAGTGCCTTTTTTACCAAGGAGCTGAGCAGCATAATCTAACAAGTAACTTATGTACTTAACCTAAGGGCATAAGATAGCCCAGGTGGCCCATGTAAGAAGGGCCACTAAATCCAGTAACACAGTGTCATGACAGCCCAAACCAAGTATGAAGGGGTGAAGACATTAACAGAACGGAATTGGAATGAGCCAAGGGGATGGCAGGCAGATATGTGAATTAATGATGAAGATACTCTTAGATGGTCAAGAATTATGGTAAGTATGTAATTTTAATAACTTCCAAGAATCAGTCTTCACCATTGATTCCCACTAGTGGGTCAGAGTACTATGCTCAGAAAAAGTCCCCGAGGCTAGGAAGGCTGGAGCTCAAGGCTCACTAAGGATAGTAATCCATTCAGAATTCTCCTACTAAAGGCAGCATTTAGGATGGTATGGACTTCCAGGGTACAGTGCTTGGTAAAGTGTGCACTGTGCTCCAAGTTGCAGCTCTGCAAATTCCTCCAACAGGCAGAGAGTGTATTTCTGCAAGGGATGTGGCAACAGCTCTAGTGAAGTGGGTGCACACACTACCCCCCAATTTAACCTGAGCCATGGCATAGCAGTGGCGAAAGCAATTCACAATCCAGGCAGAAATGCACTTAACTGTAACAGGTTGTCCCTTCTGACTAGAACTGAAAGAGGCAAACAACTGTTTGGATTGCCCAAAGTCCTTGGTTCTGTCTAGACAGGATCTAAGGACTCTTAAAATCCAGTGAGTGGAGAATCATTTCTCCCTCCTTCTGGAAGTTGGCAAAGTAGGTAGGCAGCACTAAGGCCTGGTTACGATGAAACTCTGACACCACTATTGATGGAGAGTTTGGTGTGTATGGAGAACTACCTTATCTTTATGGAAAACAGTATAGAGAGGATCTGTGACCAAGGCAAGGCTTTCAGATACTCTGAATGCAGAGGCAATAGACACCAGAAATTCTGCTTTCCAACTAACGAACTTCTAATCACGTGTCACAGCAGGGTCAAAGGACTTGTGAGTGAGCACATCCAACACAAGACTGATGACTCAGGGAGCTAATGGCTTTTTGTTGGAAGACCTTGTTTGTAAAATGCCCTTGAGGAACCTCTTAAACAGTTGTAGCTGTACTAGGCAGAGGGAACCAATTGGTTTGTGATATGCAGAAATAGCACACAGGTGGACTTTTACTGTCATACACTACAGGGCAGCATCAAACATGTCCAGTAAGAATAAGTACTCCAGAACCTTGTCAGGTGGACACTGAAAGGGGTCCACATGGGTTTTGGAGCACCAGACAGAAAATCTTATCTATTTGAATCTGTATGCCTTCCTAGCAGAAGGCTTATCTGCAGCCAAGAGTATTTCAGAGACCCCTTAGATGCATTGTACCTTATCATTTCTACCTCTCTTCAGAAGCCAGGGCTAAAGGTGAAGGGACTGCTGGTTGGGATGGATGAACCAGCTGACCCTACATCAGTAAAATTGTCCTGAGTGATTAAGTTCTCGGTGCGCTGACTGAAAGTCTGTTCAGAAGAGGAAACCAAGTCTGTCGACGCCAGCAGGGGGCCACTAGAATAATCTTAGACCATGTGTCTCCAACTTGAGCAATACTCTCTCTGGATGAGAGGTATTGGATGGAATGTATGCATTGCACTCTGAATTCATCCTGACAGAAAATGCCATGTCCTGGACTTCTGAAGCAGAATAGAGGTAATTTCGCATTGAGTGGGGACACAAAAAGGTCCACATCTGGAGTGCCCCACTCTAAGAATAGTGATCTCATGATGTCTGAAGCTAGTGACCATTCATCAAGATCAGCCTCTGTTTAACTGAGCTTGTCTGCCAAAGTGATCTGGACTCCTAACAAATAAATTGCTTGGAGCAGGATTCCCCCACTCCAGGCACCATTCCCACACTCTCATCGCCTCCCTGCAGAGAGGGTAAAAACTTGCTCCCTCTGGTTTGCTGATATAATTCATGACAGCCTTGTTCTCTGTTTGGAGAAGGAATGTTTTGTGGCTAAATCCACTAGGGCATTCAGACCATACAAAAACAGTTCACATCTCCAACATATTGATCTGTAGAAGAGTCTCTGATAGGTTCTAAACACCTTGTGTTTGGACCCCCTAGCATTGGGCTCCTCATCCCAGCAGGGAAGCATCCGTAGTGAGAATCACCTCTGGCTCTGGCTGGGAGAACAGGAAATCCTGGAGGAGGTTTTCCTCCTCTGACCATCATGTAAGAGACCTTAATAGAGGTTTGGTCACCTGAATGGGATAACTGTAGGGGGTGTGATACCTGTGATCATTGTGCACTAAGCATGCACTTGGTTGTCCCAATGTGTAGGCATGCCAGGGACACTGTGAACACTAAGGAGGCTGCTAGATCCAGCATGCATGGCATGGAGTGAGCTTGTACAGTTCTGTGTTATATGGCATAGCATGACAATGGCAGGATTGCTCATGGTCTACTTTCTGGAAGACAGGCCTGGGCCCAGGTCATGCCCAGAACAGCTCCTATGAACAACAGTTCCAGGGAAGGCTTGATCTGAGACTTTTCAGGATTCAGCAAGACTTCCATGGAGGTTAAGAACTGGGAGGCAGTAGCTACTGCCTGTTCCATTTTCTGTTTGGATGGCCTTGAGATGGTGCAGTCATCCAAGTACAGGAAGACTTGGAGTTCCAACTTTCTGTGATGTGTTGCTAGTACTGCAAAACACTTTGTAAAGACTCATAGTGCCAAAGGGCAGGCCTCTAAACTGGCAATGCTGTCCCAGCACAATGAAACAGAGATATATGCGGTGGTTGGGGTGTACCAGTATGTGTTGGTATGTATCCTGCATATCCAGGGATGCTAACCAGTCCTGAGACTTCAGGAAGGGTAGCACTGAGCCCAGAGAAATTATTTAGAATTTTTACCAATCTATATATTTGTTCAGATTTCTGAGGTCAAAAATGGGGCACATGCCCCCTGATTTCATATGGGCTGGCAGTATAGCCCAGAGATTAGAAGAACAAGGTGTGAATGAGCTTGACATATGCAGCAGACCAGACCTGAGTTTAATTATCACAACCTCCACTTGCATACTGTGTGACTCTGAGCAAGTCACTTAACCGCCCAGTGCTCCTACGTCGCCCCTGAAAACAGGCACTTGTGCCTAGTAGGCCTTACCCGGTTAGCAAAGACTAAAATAAAATAAAATTAAAAAAATTTCTTTGGAAGTAGGAAGTAGTGGGAGTAGAATCCTGTGTTCTGTTTCTGTTCTGTTTTGTTCTGTTCTGTTCTGACTCTAGCACTATCTCCACTGCCCTGCTGCTCAGAAGGTCTACAATCTCCTGCACCAGATACTTTGTCATTTGTACTGACAAAGGTTTTGTCTTCTGAGTGGATAGTCTGGAGGGGTTTCTATGAAATCCAGATAATACCCCTCAAGGATAATCCTGAGGACCCACTTGTTTGTCATGATGGATTCCTACTGATGGTAAAACTGGGTCAGTTGCCCCCCACAGGGAAGAAGAGATCTACCTTGGGCAGTTGAGGCAGGACTGGGGCCAGAGCTACTGATAGTGGCACTAGGTGGTTTTGATGCTTGGTTTTGACTGCACTTTATTTTGAGACTTGGGAGGTAGGGTTTGCTATTTTGAGCTCCTGTACCACAAAAGGACTGCTTACTATGGAAAGATCCACATCTCCTGCCTCTCTGGGAGTTAAAGGAAACTGGTCTCAAAGTCTTAAGCATCATTCTTGTCTCAATGCCTTAATGCCTTAAGAGACTGCTCCACTTGCTGTCCGAACAGGCAAGTCCTGTTGCTGGGCATCCTGGGTGAAGTCAGCAGTCCACAGCCAGAAATGCCATTTGATGCAGGAGCCTGCAACTGCAGAGCAAGATGCTGCATCAAAGGCATCCATAGAGGCTTTCAGTTGGTGATTGTTAGACAAAATACCTTGTTTGACAGTCAGCAATATACGCTGTTTAGCTTCCAAATCTGGCAGAGTCTCTGCCACTGACTTCAGCTCACTCCAGAGGGTAAATTCATACTTGGAAAAATTACACTGGTAGCTAGCTATCCTCATGCCAAGGGCAGCTGAGGTATGAGCCCGCTTGTCCATGGTGTTAATCTTCCATGATTCCTTATTAGTAGGGTGCACAGAGACTTCCTTGGGAACCATGGCTTTGTCATTCTCTGACAATAATAATGGCATCAGCTATGGGTTGAGTGAAATATATCACCTTATTCTTAGGAGCAGCATATTTCCTGTCTACCTGCATGGGGACAGCTGCCACAGTAGCCAGGCCTGTGCTGCATCAAACAATGTCTCTAGGGTGGGTTGGCTAGAAGGAATTAAACTGACCAGAATATTAGGCAAGTTTAGAATGTCCAAGTACAAATATGAAATTTGTGCACTCCAACCACTGCTAAAGGTGCAACCACTACTCAGTTACCTGCAGCTCAAAAAAAAAAACAAAAGAAGAAAGTGGTGCACACATCACTACTGGATGTGAAAAAGTGTATCAAAGCAACAAGCTCACGGCCAACATACCCTTACAGGTACAAGGTACAAGGTTATTACTGTAAAGTGCATGTACAAAAAGTATTACACATAAATACACATTAAAAAACATTATTTCCAACAAGTTTCAGCCTCAAAGAAAATCCATATCACAGAGTTCAAGTTAAATAACATTCTCTATTTTCCTTAATCTATTAGCAGCAAGAGAGAATTGTACAACACTATAAAGCATTGCCATGTCCTCTGTATTTAATAAAGATCATAGTTTGTCTTCCAAAGATAGGCCAGAAATATTATTAAGATATTGATACAACCATTTTTCTCTCAAATCACTTAGTTATAGGCATATCAATAAAATATGGACAGTGTCCCATTTCCCTGGGCAATCGCCCTTAGTCTCTATTCCCTTCTTGAAAGCATTCCATTTCATGAAACCAGATAAGACTTTCTAACTTATAAGTTACTCAAAAATTATTTTAAAAGAGAAATATATCTATTAAAGTGTGAGAATAAATTGCATTATAAAGGTTTAGCAAATTTTAGATTTAATGTAAATGGGGAGTTTGTGGATGCGGAAACTCTCAGCAGATGCTATTGTTTAGTGGCATCTTCAATTCTGTTTACCACATCTGTACAAAATTGGCACTTCTGCCCATATTACTCATCCTTAAAATAGATTATAGCCCCAACTTTTTTAACCTGCTATCCAGATGCTTTGTCCATGTACCATCCTTCAACATAATTATTTCTCGAACACCCCGAGTTAAGCTATCTTCACAGCAAGCATATAATAATGGGTTATCCCCTGAACAATTAAATACCTTACACAAATAATTAAATTGCCCAATTAGACCACAGGAGAAAAAGGACATACAGCCCATTTCAGCCCTTTAATGTTCACCTGGGAAAAATTTAGGATGGCATAAAATCAATCTCATATATAAGTTTTTAATTGGTTCTAATGTAATCAAATTATTATACGAATTCCAACCCTCTGCACCATAGAAAAGTACTGAATCCACCTTCATCACATAGGTTTTTAATAATGCAGATGCAGAATTACTGAAAAATTGTTTCAAAATTTATTTTATAGCCAATGTTATTTGTCTTGCTTTCTTTTTATTTTCTTCAATACACAAACCCCAGATTAATGTGTTATGTAATGTAATTACTATATAGGGGTAACTACTTGCAATGCTTACAACATTTTCCCCAAACTTCAATTGAAAATTCTAATTTTTATGTTTATTTATAACTAGAATTTTTGTTTTTCTAATATTGACAGATAACTGTAAATCTCGTAAAGTGGAAGCAACATTTAACAATGCTGTTTGAAGACCACTTGCAGTTCTCAAAATGAATACAACATCATCTGCATACAAAAGTACATTGATTTTTAGATGCAACTTAATTTCACCTCCATGCCTTTGGGAGTTAGAAACATAATTTTTTTGTTGAAGATTTTGCCGTATATGTGGCAGTCATATATTTCCAAAGGCAAAATGGGGTATCCTGCAGGCAATCTTGAGTTCATTTCACTTATCTCTTGAGCTGTCAGTGATTAGTATGTATCAAATACCATCAAAATGATATGAAGGACATGTATGCAGTTTCAGTTTCAGATGGGAGCTTTTGCACCTCCCGCTTCTTGATAAGGCATACGCCCACCTCGAACTGGAGGAAACGGGCAGCCTCACTTTAATTAACTATTGAATTGTTTCAACTGCTGGTAATCTGAGGGCTGAACACCTACCTACTTGAGGTCTGGTGGCGAATGTCATAAAATGCCACTTCTGGGGCTAGATTTTCAAAAGTGGAAAAATTGTGTAAATGCGGCAAAAAAGTTGTGTTGAAAAGGGTATCCTTAAAATGAACTAACCATTCTTTTTTTGGAACCAGTTGAACTAACCGACGAACAATTTCTTATGGGGTCTTATCCAGACCATGCTCCCCGGAAAAGTCTATACTCCCAATATGCTTTATTGCTGCTAAGAAAGAAATCACAAGATGCTGGATGAGACCTCAGATTCCCTCTGTTCAAAACTGGAGACAAATAATGTCTGAAATTTATAAAGCTGAGACCTTTAACACTGAGCTATGGAGTGGTTCTATTCTATGAACACAGAAGTGGAATCAGTGGATCCAACATGTATCCTCACTGAATTTGGATTTTAGTATTTGAATCCTACTTGGGCAAATAATTCGGGGGAAACAACCATAAAGACATTTTTTTTTGTCTCCTTGTTCACCTTTAGACCTGTGGTTTCACCTATTGGATAACCCAATGTACTCGCTTATACGAGATACAATATGAAACGTCTCTTTTTCTTTAAAAAAAAAATGTCTAAAACTGTACTGCACACTCTATGATATTACTGGAATTCTGTTCTGTCCATTGTGTAACTTAATGGAAAAACACTTAATAAAAATAAATAAAAAAAAAAAGAAAAGGGTACCCTTGCATAACTGCAATTTATTTCACATGTGCACACTTTTCAAAAGGTTGCCTTTGACCTTTTCCCCATTTTATAGCAATGCCATGCCTGGCATTACAAGGCATGGCATTTGTTGCACAGCTATACAAAACAAATGTTACATGTACACAAAAATTGCTGGAACAGCATTTTTTGCCTTTGAGAAAAAAATGTTCTTGCACTTAGCAAATTGGGCCCACCATGGTCTAAAACAAACAGTGTAATGTATCTGTTTGTCAATAATCTGCTCAGGCTCAGTCATAGAAGCATGGAGTTCTGGTGGTTTCTGGCATGTCTTGAGATACTCCCTGCCTTAACAGATGTTTACTTTTACATTTTCTAGGTGCTTTGGACTTTTCTTTGTGTGATTACAGTGAGAGGCTGCCAAATCCTCATCAAGCTGCCAACTTCCATGATTTTGTCTGCTGCAGGTGTCGGTGGGTTTTCATTTGGATGTTCAGATGATCATGCCCTCTGTGGATGTCCTCCACTTTCTCAACTCTTCATTAACATAAAACTTAAGATTTCTTTTACAAAAACAAATTGTATTGGCTAGACTGGAGCTGTTCCCATCTTCCCATAAAAGAAGAAATATTGTATTTTTCTGCAAATAGCAGTCAGACCAATGTTGTACCTGCATATACAGTAATTGTTAGGCTATACCATACTTTTATAATACAAGAAAAATGTCACAAGTTTTCACAATTTGGTAAACTCTGCTCCTGCAATATTACATTCTAGACACCCTGTAAAACAACAGTGGCTATTAAAAATCCCAGTGGTCACTAAAAAAATATATTCTAGTGGCCAAATAGCCACTAAGTTTGGGTTGCCTACTCTCTGCGGTGGTATGAAATGATCACTAATACAGGATTCTTGACTACTAACACAAGATCTGTGGCCAAGAAACTGGAGATTTTTTTTTTACAACTGATTCTACTATTCAAGATTTCTGAGTGAAAGAAAAAGAGAAGGTCAGGCCGGTCTTTCATAACTTGCCTGACTTTAAGGAAGGTTTTTCATATCTTGCAAAAGTAAGGTCTTTGCTTCCAGGAACCAAACTACAATTTTTTTACCCAGGATAGCCCGGCTGACATGCAACACCTCATTTCTAGTGGGGGGGCTGCTGCTACCCATTTCTGCAGCTGGGTGGAGTGGAGCACTAGGCAGTTAAGCAACTCACCCAATGTCACACTGTATTTTGGCCCTAGCAAGGTCTTAATCTGTGAAACCTTTGAAACTAGGTATGTCAACACAACCAGTGTGTGAAAATACATATGACACATGAGTAGCACTGGCATTTTAGATGGCAAAGGTTACCTTCAACAGGTCTTAAAAGCAAGTTATTGCACTACTGTACCTTTAAAAGGAAATTACCACTAATTTCAGAGCTTTCTCCTGCTGGAAGCTATCCTGACAATAAGGCATTTGGGTCTTAATTTTTGTTTCATTGCTGAATTAATCAGTTTTCGATCTGAATCATACTGCTCTGTAACTTATACTGCACAGTGCTGTCTGCCACCAGCATGTAGGTCTACAGTGCGAGTCTGCCACTTACTCTATTCAAATATGAGCTGCCAGGTCTGCTGTTGGTTTGCAGCTTCCATTTGCATAGCGATTGGTTCCAGTTGCACGCTGAACTTCAAGATGATAAACAGTGCTTTGTAGTACAAGTTATGGTGCACAACAGAGATCTTAATGTACTAATTAGGCCAAGAAAAACACATCTGACTCCAAATGCCTAATCAGCAGGATAGCTTATGGCAAAGAACTTTATAAATGATGGTGTTGTCCTTTAAGAGTTTGGTTAAGGTATGTTCCTCCTGCATGTCAGAAGAAGTCTACTGTTGGGCTTAGTGCAGACTATACAGATTTATTTATTTAAATGTTTCACCAGGAAAGGTACACTGAGCAACAAGATGCTTGTCTCATGGTGCGTGCGGGGGTTACAAAATCATACAGATGATTTGTTTTATAAGCACAACAACAAAACACTCCATGGTGTATGATCACTGAAACAGATGTACTTAAGTTCTGAGCCTATTTTAAAAAGCTGCTGATGCCTCTGGTAAAACTTTGGAAAACATAATATTTAGACACAATTCAGCTTTTATTTCATATATCATTTATAAATTTCTCCTGCCCATTATTTATTGCCGAGGAAATTCCCCCAAAAACAGGATCCTTACCTCTTAGAGTACATCTGTTCCATTACCTCATTCATCCCCACTTGAAATTATAATGGTCTGTTGTGATGTCACAGGCTGTTGCCATGGGAATGTAAGGTTACAAGCAGAGTATTATGATATCCTATGGGGTATAAGCAATAGGATCTGACAAGCTCTCAAGGAACAAAAATCATATACGCATGCATATGTCCATAGTAATAAATAATGGCTAATCAAAATATAAGTTAAATTGCTTACAAATATTATGCTTGTTGTATGAGAGGTGTCAGCTGCCCCTTAAGGTATTCATCTCTCCTGGTGTGTAACAACACACCCAGGGTGTGCTGTATGTAGGTGATAAGATATGACAGGACATTGTTTGAGTAAGCAATAACATGACAGGGTGTTGGTTGTCTGGTACTAATACACACTCAGGTGCAGAGTGCGGCACAAGGAGCGTGTGTTGAGTGCTTTCAGCACCTGGAAGTGCATTAACTGCAAACAACCAATGCCCTAGAGTTTTTTACTGCACTTGCAAGATGAGTGCTGTGGCAACATTTTATAAATAAAGAAAATTATAAAAAAGTTTGAAATAAATATATATTTTCAAAAAACAATACTGTTGGTAATAGGTAAAGTAGTCCCCCCTTTACATAAAGTCTGTCAACAGGGGGCACTAGAATGGCACTAAAATAGTAAAATGAGTTGCCCTGCTTAAAAAAAATGCTCAGCTTGCATGCCTCCCGGTACACTTTGCAGTCCTGAGTGAACTGTCCTCTGCCAATAGAAACTTGACCCCAACTCCATGGTTTCCTCCCACTGCACTTAATACAACCCACCTCCTGTTACAGTCATTACAGCACTGAGCAGAGAGCTGGAGTGGTACCTGACCAATGTAAGGAGTCATAGGAGAGAGTGCTTGGGTGAACTTCTTGTGACAGCTGAAATTAGGTAAGATGAAAGGAAGAAACTGAGTGAACAGTCAAGAGGGAGAAATACAGCAAACAGCCTCAAGACAGAAATACAGCCAGCGACCTACGAGTAGTAGCTGTGGGAAAGAGACTGTGGCTTAGTTTCTATGTGAGGGTGGCTTTATTCCCGTGTGACAGAGTAACACTGTTGTGGCTTGAATGCAAAGCAGACTGCAGAAGGAGTGAGAAGCAGGAAACATGGGAGAAAACAGGTCACAGAGACTGCAGGCATTGTTAAACAAGGTAGAAAAGAAAAAAGAATTACAGGTAGAAAAGGAGGTTCAAATGTTTTCTTTTTAATAGTAGGTGTGTGTGAGGTGGGGGGGAGGGTGTATCCTTTTTTTTACTTTACAAATACCGCTGCCAAAAATCCTTTTTCAATAATGTTCTGGGAGACATAGACATTGAGGTTTACTGCATCTTGGTTGCTGGATGGGTTCCAGCACGGCGACTGTCTCCCCACAATGCACTGGGTTCCAAACCCTCTGGCACAATCAGAATGCAGCAAATTCCCTGCCCATTGTATAACATACACATGTTGCTGTTTTCATCTCCATCTTCTGTTAGACAATAAAAAGGCCTTTTCCAGCACAGTAATTTTCTGCTGGTGCAGAAACAAAAATGTAGACAGTAGCTTGAAAGGTAGATTTGTGATCTACTGAAACATTTTTGAGTGCTTGTCTGACATGAGGGTTAATCTCAACACCTGGGTATCCCAAAAGGGGGCAGAATAATATCCCAAAGCATCAAGGTACCGAATCTGTTCCATTTCCTCCCTCATATGACAGGATTGCAGTGTTAGACCTTGAGTTACTTAGTTTCTGTTCCAGCACTGCAGGAGGTGATACTTGAAATGTTAGTTGCACTGTAACTGTACAGTAGGTAACTACATGCAAAACAGGTAATTTCAGAGTAATTCACTTTTGCTGCATGGAAGTACATTATAATTACAATGCAGATACAGTGTACTTGCCCAGAAGCTACGTTACTGCCTTGTGCTTCACTCTATGCAGCTATGAAAAACAGGAGAAGCCAGGACCCCACTGAAAATAAGATACGGCATCTACGTTGGACTATCCTATGCAAATAAATAAGAACAAAAAAATTCATAATATCAATAAAACTCAAATCACTCAACATTCCTTTCACAAAAAAAATTGACGGGAATGGTTAAAACCCAAACTAGACTTCACCAGATCAGTAAAAGTTGGACTGGCCTGCCAGACGCAAGTTGCACAAATTTTGGTGGTCTGGCTTTTACCGATCCAGTCCAATTTCAGAGGTCTCAGATTTGGGTGAAAACTGGACTGGAACTGGACTGGCCCATCTGATCAGGCTAGCCAATCCATTGCAACTTGTAGTCCAGCTTCTACCAATGTAGTCCAGGCAGGTTCTAGTGATCCTGTTTTCACCAAGTTCCTAAACAGACCCTCAAGCCATTTCATCTCTGTCACTTAGGGTACTTGCATGAAAGTAGAATCTTTGTCCATTTCAGTTTATCTGATGCTGATTATTCCCCCACTGAGGCTGTTATCCTAACCTTTGTGATGTCACAGCCGCTTTGCATTTACAGCAGCAGATTGTGATGTCACAAACTGAGGCTTATAATGACAGCTAGGAGAAAGCATCAGGCCAGATAAACTTTGTATGACAATGATCCTTTTTTTTTTGTTTTGTTTTATTTGCAAATGCCCTCGTAATAAAGAACAGGAATGAGACAATTTGAAATATGATTTTGTTATGGTATCAGTGTGATAAAGATGTCTGCTGACACCAACTGTGGCATGTCTGCTGTCAGCCAGAACCCCACTTCAAAAGCACTTTAAGAAAAGATTATTGTTACTTTCCCACACCACACAGCAAATAGAAACAGCCAGTATACTGAATGTATGAATTAAATACAAACCTTTTTCTTACAGAAATCCTTAAATCACTGCGCATTTCGATGTATCTGGTTCCCTTGTATGCCAAGTGCCAACCACCTATGGAAAGCACAACTATCCCCAAGAAATGTGTTCTTTTTTTGTGACATTTAAAAGCATGCAGCTTTGTATTTTGTGACTAGATAATGTAGTGCAGTGGCATGGTAATTGATGCTATGAACTACTATGAAATGTCTAACCAATGTGAATGTAAAACCTTAGTGTTTTAAGCCAAGTGACATAAACACTTTATTTAAAAAACACTGTGTCTGCTGCATTATTTTCAAACATTGTTAGCTGTACAGGTTTCCAGGATCAGCCCAACAAATCTCATCCATTTCACAGCTGTCAACAATAAGGCTACTGTGTACCCATGACTGGTAGAAGCAGATCACAACTGGGATGCAGGGTTTTAAGCTGGAGGCAGTGCAGTTAAAAGCACAGGCTTAGGAAGCATGAAACCCAGGTCCAGTGTCCACCAAAGCCACTTACTGTGTAATTGTGAAAAGTTATTTGACCTCTGTGTACTTCTGCCTTCCCAGATTTAAAACTGGGTGGAAGTAATTCCCCACTGTAAACAGGATGTTGTATCACAGCGGAACCAGTAGGTAAACAGAAATGATAAAAAAAGCTGGTGAAACAGCTTCCTGATTGGCTGTAAGTATTCTATTAAACATATTTGAAGAGTCTAATAAAACCTTACACAATTTTCACAATAAAAATAAGGCACTCCCAGGACTTATGTTAGTTCAGTTAATCACCATTTAGGAACATGTAGCACTTGGCTATGCCTCATGCCACATTACAAGCATAGAGGGTGAGTAATAAAACATTATTCTAACCCTTGTCTTGCCCTATTGTATAAGTGATAAGAGCCTTCAGGGTGTGGGTTGCTGTGTTATACCTGCCTGCTCCAGAGGCATGGCCCAAAGCTGTAGGTGGAGACCCTTTTAAACCCTGGAAGGGCGGGTATCATATAACATCCCACACCCTGAAGGGTCTTACTGTGCTTAGAAAATAGGTTGTTCTGTGGCAAAACATGTCTGAATAGCATAGTACAAGCAGTGGCCAGCTGTGATGGCAGAAAAACAAGCAGGAGTGGAGGGATTTATTTATTTATTTATTTCAGAAGAATCAGATATACCTTTGAGTCATAGACTCCTTTACAAAGGTTCTACATCACATATAACAAATCAGTTACACAAGTACAGTTAGTACAGTTACAGATACAAATACAGTGATTATGACAAAGTAAGGTTAAGTTACAACTGGAATGTTAGGCTAGTATTAAGGATCTAAGCGTTGTTTGAGACATTTAAAGGATACTGGAAACTTAACATCCCTGAATAAGTGGGTCGGAGAGGAGTATGCAGAGGCAAGCCAGAGGCCATTGTCAGTAGTAGAGGGACAGGGCACTAGTTCATATGTAGTCACAGTCACTTGAGGAGCGAAGATGGGCCCTGAGGTGCATTTTGAAATGGCCAATTCTTTGATTTAGATGCAAGAAGGAGGGTAGGTTATTCATCCACAATGGTGCCCTGTAGCAAAAGGATCTCTGAAATTGAGTAATGCGACAGGGAGGGATGGAGAAACAAAGGGTATCAGAGCTACAGGTATGTTTAACTTTAGAGTCCAAGGTGATTAAGGAGGTGAGGGATGCAGGGGAGAGGCCAAGGGTAATTTTTTTTGCTAAGACACAAGTATGGAATTTGATTCTGTTATCAAGGTTAAGCCAATTTGTGTCCTTATATAGCACACAGGTATGGGTGAGTCTGTCACATCCTAATAGCAGATGACAGGCCTTGTTTAGCACAAGTCTAAGACTATCAAGGGCTGAGGCGATAGCCCCTCCAAAAGTCAGAAGGCCATAGTCAAGGAAGAGAACCGAGGAGGAGATAGCAAGTTTAAGGGCCTCCGGGATAAGGCAATGTTTATAGCGGTGCAAGAGCCCTAGTCTGATGTTTAGGGCCTTGGATAATTGATGTATATGCTCATGATAGGTGAGGCCAGTGTCCAAAGTGATGCCCAGGTATTTAAAGGTGTGCACAAATTCTAGGGGGGTCAAGGATGATGATAGTATTTGGGTAAAAAGCAGTCTTGATGCTGCAAAGTGGGAGAAAATGAGCAAGCAGTAAAGTGCGATATACATATTGGCTCTTATTATTTTTACTGGGCAGTGTTAAAGGAATAATGCCCAACAGGGTGGGTGTTATGCTGGGATAACAGCCCGCTTTGGATCTTTGGGCTTGAGGCCGCAGGCCAAGGGCATCCAACACCCAAGAAGGGATGTTATCCCAGCATAACACCCTCCCAGAGGGCATTATTCCTATTATACAATGGCTCAAATTGTAAAACAAACAGAGAGAATACTAAGAAGTTAACTAAAATTAATTTTTGTGTCATTTTTTGAAGAGGTAGGTATACATAGTAAAGAAATAGTGCTTATTGTGTATTTTGTCTCACAGGTGTCTCTGTGTCCCATCCTCACCCTGTTGTTCTCCCAGTAGAGTTGGCAGAAGATTACAGGAGAGAGCTTGTTGATGTGTATTTTTTTGTTCTTTTTGAGTTTTAAAAGGGACTGTCCTCTCCCATATTTTGAAACGTCCACTTCTGTGTTTTTTTTTTATGTGCGTGAAACCGAAGTAGTGTGCCCACCTCCATTCCCTCTCCATCCTGCTGCATTAATCTTTCATTACAGTTTGGCTAAGGCTACTGGGTATGTGTTTTGTGGGAGAATAAAATGAAAACAACATGACTGAAGAGGCGAGTAAGTTATTTTTCATTTTGGTAGGAAAGCCGTAGGGGCAGCTGTCCACTCCACTCATTTGTGCAAGTTACTGTTTTTTTCAGGGATGTCACATGGTCAGCGGCCCACAAAATACCCTACCAGTAATTGCTTACAACGGGATTGTTGTTGTGGTTCTCCCAGTATGCTTGTCGTGTTTTTGTACCAGGAGATAAAAGTTACACATCATCAGTGTGTTTATGGTCAGCAGGGAGCGCCAATTCCGAGCGGGGCAGGGAGCACTGATCAGGAATGTGGTTTGACTTTGGCTCAGAGCGGGAAGGAAGGGATGGCTGCGGAGTGATTTTTGTTTACATTTTTTTTTTGTATTTTCTGTTTATGTGCCTCTCCTGGCATCCCAGTCCACACACTCCTTCAGAACGCCTAGGTCCCTGATGCCCTCCTGACCCCCTATCATCATTCATCCATCAGCCCAAAGTGCAACTTACCTGGGTAGCCCGATGTATCCTTATGTCGGGAGGGTTCATCTCTTCTGGTGAGAAGTGCCTTACCATCCAACTTAGCATCCCAGGGCTGCAGGGTGATTCCTGGTGACTCCAGGGCTTCGTGGTGACGGGAGCTGGCACTCATCATCTGGTCAGATGGGGAGCACATTTCCTCATTTTCTGCCCTGCCCACCGCAGTTCTCAGCCTTGCATGAGTGCAGGTGACCTTGGGCAGGGACGAGCAGGGAGAGTGTTGAGGCAGCACATCCACAAGCACGGCACCTAATCAACCCACAAGTACCAAGGTTAGTCACACACCCCCGAGAGGGATATGTCCAATGGATGCTTGTAAATTCCCCTCTCTACTGGTCTCCACTCCTGGTACCTGGACTCGTGGCATGAACCTGGGTCGCCAGCCTGCCAAGCAAACCCCTTCACTCAGTGCCATGAAGCCGCCTTTTTTCACTTTTTTTTTTGCTCCTCCCTGACTTCTGGTCGGCCACTCCTTCAGGCCACCTTGGCCCTGCTGGCACCCTCCCTGATACCAGCCCCAACCACCCCACATCACAGCCCCCAAAGTAACCCAGCATAAAACTTCCCCAGATGGGTCACCCTCCTCTGACGGAGAAAGGCACCAGTGGGAGTCAGCCAGCACACTCATTCTTGGCCCAGGTGCTGCTGAGGTGGTCTTTGGGCTGTCTCAGGGCTTCTGTGGCAGAGGGAGCCAGCAACTATCATCCGGTCAGCCATGGAGTACTGTTTTCCATTTTCTCCCCAGGGGCATGGCATGCCATTAACGTCAAAGTATACACCGACATTCACCACGCCCCTCTATTCAGTGGGACCCAATGCATTGCCATTTTCCCGGCCTCCTCCAGGAGTCAGGAAGCCCTGGGTCATCTCCCCACTCTCCCCCTGAGAGAAGGCAAGCAGTTGGCAGACACTCAAAACTTCTTCCCCCGGCTGGCCCCTTGGTGCCCTGAGTCCATTCCGGAACCGAGGTCACCGGCGTCGCTAGCAGAAATCCAACCACTGTGCAGATGGGCAATTTTTTTACTTTTAATGTGGTCATGGTTGTGGTGGGATGAGAACTGGGATGTTATGCTTGGATAACATCCTGGGTCCCGTCCCACACTGACCAATCAGGGATCAGGATTCTCTCTTGCCATTGTATAATGCCTGATAAATGTATGGGCAGAGAAACATGTCAGCCAATCACAGACCAGCATTTCTCTTACCCATTTTCTAATTAAAATAAGCAAAACAATGTGGCAGAGTCACTACCTTTTAAGTAATGGCACTTTCTGGTTTAGCTGACTTTGGGAGAAGCTGTGTCTACTAGGTAGAGTTCGTCCTTACACTCTGCTGTTGTGCTGCTATTTTATGGATTCATGAGTACAAGAACTCAATAAACTGTTTATACATTTGTATCTGGTGCCCAGCCTCCTTGCTTTACCTGTTACCTGTAACACCATACGATCTCCGGGATTCAGCTCCAACAGTTATGGAGGACACTCCGTGCAAACAATAACCTGCAACAAGCATGCGCGTGGACTTATTGGTAAAATTTTGAGACATATTAGAAGCAGGAGAAGGGCGGTTTTGGTTCCACTCTATAAATCTTTGGTGAGACCTATCTTGGAATACGGTGCCCCTTTTTGTGCTTCCCAAAGCACTACTAGTCATCAGCAAGTGGAGAGGGTTCAGAGGAGGTTAACCAGGAATATATACAAGTTGAAGGATAAGCCATATCATTGCAGGCTCATGGAGTTAAGTATGTATTCTATGGCTTACCACAGAATTAGGGGTGATCTATGTTTTGTTTTCAGGGCACTTACAGATGAATATCTTTGGGAATCTGCTGGGTTAGCTAGGAAAGGAAGTACTAGTAGAGCTACAAGGGCTCACCCTTTTCAATTGAAAGGTGGACAATATAGAGCTAGCAAGAGGAGTAGATGGTTCAGCCAGAGAGTTGTGAGCTTATGAAATTCCTTATCAACATCAGTTGTTTGTGTAAATAATCTGTCTGCCTTTAAGGTTACCCTTGATCAATATATGGGTGATAAAAAAAGGGATCTGGCCCTTTATTTGTTAGTAAGTTCTCATATGGCTCTAGCAGCTTATGGACTTGATGCTAAGCCTATGAACCTATGAACAAGGCATGCATTTCTAGAAAATTAATGCACACCCTGGGTGAGCTAGAAGGCACGAGGCCGATGGCTGAGTGACATTCAACACATCTGGGAAGTGCAATAATTCTCAAGCAACCCATGCCCCTGAGTGGGTTTTTGCACATATACAAGAGAATAAAGATTATTTTAAATGAAAAACAAAGTTTTATTTTCCTTTAGTTACGTTGTCACTAGGTAGAATATGTGAGTTTAGTAGCAAAAACCTTTAAATAAGCATGGGAAGTGCATTTATTTTAAAGAAACTGGTGCCCTGTTGTAGATTATGGGTTGAAAAAGCAGAAATGCTTTTATTTTAATGGAAAACAGTTTTACTTTCATTTAGTTAGGCTGTTGCTAGGTAGAAAAGGTCAGGTTAGTTACATACCGTTGGCATGCCAGAGATGGTTAGGTGATGTGTTTAGACAAATAAAGCTGTTAAGAGGTTGAAGCCCATTTCATAAAGTCATTTAGTGTACTCCAAGGTAGCCTACACAAGAGGAGGTTTGCTAGTAGAGTGCAGTATAGCCTCCAAGATACAGAACTCAGCTCTGAGATGCAGAGCAGTGGGGCATCTGCTTGTTATTGTGGTGACCAGGATTCATGCCCCAAGCCTCGGATGACAAGACCAGAAGGCCAGCAGGATGAGAGGGAGATGTATCACTCTCGGGCAGCTCCTGGTGGTGGCAAGGCCAAGTTCTGCTTGCAGATGTAGGTAACTACAGCTCTTCATGCACTGTCCCCAGGATGCCACAGTATGTGGCTCATCAAGAGAAGAGGGTGGGTATAACAGGGAAAATCATGCCCCATTCTGGCATGCCAGATGACAGCCTTCATGCTCTTTCCATGCCACCCAACCCCTCAGTGCACTAACGAACCCCCCCTTCCTCTGGCACTAACGTTCCAAAGTATTTCCTCATTTGATTGTAGCAGGGAGGCCCCTCAGGGATAAGCAGTAACCAGAGGACAACACGGACAACTGCGAACCTGGAGATCATAAGATGAAGGGCAAGTCCAGTGGTCAGTAAGGGCCTGAAGGAGGGGTGGGCCAGGAAAGAGCAAAACAAAAAAGATACAGGGAAAAAACAATATCCAATTGTTCCATTTCTGTACTTTTCTTACAAGAACCATATACATACAGTCTAAAACCTCAAAGAGCAGATTCCAAACATTTTGCTTCAGAGTTTTAGAGGACACCTGGACCCCCAAAACTAAAACACCCTATGGAAAATAAAAAAAATTAACATAGCACTTAAGCGCCTTCCAATTTCAGTACTGGCGCTTCTTACTTTTTCCCATATTTAACCACCATTGCATTGCATTTGGAAAAGATTAAAAATGCTGAGTATTTAAATGTGCTACCCTCAGCACAATCCTAAAATGGCCACCAGTTATGTCACTGGAGCAAGAGGTCTAAGTGCATTGCTGTTCCCCTGCTGTACAGTGTCAGTAAGTAAAGTTAAGCATTCATAAATGCAACACTGGTGCTGATCTGCTTTCAGACGCCGTCTCCAAGGGTTGCAAGGAAAAAGGCAGAAATACCCCGACCACTCCAACAAGATGTCTCTTCACCACCCACAGATCCTGCACCCACTGACTTGGGCAATCTCCTGGCCATCAAGCAACCTGCTTGAGCCAGAGGGACCAGTTCTAGCCCATTGGCCTCTATCATGGGGAGGGGATACTGTGAGAGACAGACAGGAGAAGATACATCCTGAGACATGGTGGCATGATGGTGTTGGAGCTGTACAGGGTCTTGACATGAGACCATGACGTATAAATAAAAAAATTAAAAAAACACACATAGTATTGTACCACAGGAGTACAAGAATGCAACTGGACCTCTCTTGCTCCAATTAAATCATCACGCACAACATCCTCAGCTCTACTAAGGTCTGTGGAGAGCAGTAAGTTTAAACACAATGAAACACAAAAACAAGAAGAGTCTGTATGGAAATTGTCAGGCTGTTTACTACAGCACTGTACCAGTGTTCTATTCAGTCCTTCAAGCACATCCCCCATTGTTCTGAACTCACCAATGATATTAATTAACATGAGTTTAAAGGTCAAGGTTTTAAATCAGATGTTTTGACAAGCAACTGTCATCTCTGGGCAAGCTTTAGTTCCACTTGAATTTCCACATATTGTTCTGTATTCCCCACCATCTCATTCTTATCTGCCAGATATTGGATTTAAGACCGGAAATATGTGCCTTAGAATCCAGCTGCTGCTTATCCCTGAAGTCATTGGGAATGCAGTACATAGAAACATATGATATTGCCAGTAAAAGGATCTGCAGTCCATCCTGTCTGCCCTACCTAGTATTGTATTTGTGAGGCCCTTGTCGTCCGTCACTCCTCTTTCCTCCCTCCCCTTTGACACTGTCTTCACCAGGTCAACATGCCTATCCCACCCATGTTTGAATCCCACCACTGATATCACAGAGACTACATCCCTTATTAGCCTATTCCACCCTTCTACCACCCTTACTGTAAAAGAAATATTATGTAATGTCCCACTTTTGTGAAACATTCAGGGAACTGTGGCATAGTAGAAATGTGGCAGTCCATTTTTTTCTCTATTAAAAAAATACACAAGCATGAGATAGGAGGAGTGCCCCATCTGCATATCTTAGTGAAATTAGGACATCACACTGAAAGAGTGAAGAAGAAGCTTTTTATCAGAGTCATACTTTTGGTGTGGGTCCAGTGTGGGGAGAAAAGAAAATTAAAATTACATACTTACATAATTCTTGTGTTTATCTAAGATTAACTTTACTAATGATTCACACTAGAGGGTCTGAGATGGAGACACTAGGACCCAGCAGTAGCCAGAACTTTTCAGAGGGCTAGCACCATGGTAGACAGCTCGCATGCGCAATGTCTGCACACACGGCCACTGATATACAGTGGCGTCAGCCCCCAAACACCTCAGTACCTTTTTTTACCAAGGAGGTGAGCAGCATAATCTAACAAGTAACTTATGCACTTAACCTAAGGGCATAAGATAGCCCAGATGGCCCATGAAAGAGGGGCCACCAAATCCAGTAACATAGTGTCATGACAGCCCAAACCAAGTATGAAGGGGTGAAGACATTAACAGAACAGAACTGGAGTGAGTCCAGGGGATGGCAGGCAGATATGTGAATCAATGGTGAAGATACTCTTAGATAATCAAGAATTATGGTAAGTATGTAATTTTAATATGTTACAAGAATCAGTCTTCACCATTGATTCCCACTAGTGGGTCAGAGTACTATGCTCAGAAAAAGTCCAAGAGGCTAGGAAGGCTGGAGCTCAGGACTCACTCAGGATAGTAATCCATTCAGAATTGTCCTACCAAAGGCAACATTTAGGCTGATATGGACTTCCAGGGTATAGTGCTTGGTAAAAGTGTGCACTGTGCTCCAAGTTGCAGCTCTGCAAATTCCTCCAACAGGCAGGGAATGTATTTCTGCCAGGGATGTGGCAACAACTCTAGTGGCGTGAGTGTGCACACTACCCTCCAATTTAACCCGAGCCATGGCATAGCAGTGGTGAAAGCAATTCACAATCCAGGCAGAAATGCA
The DNA here is from genome assembly GCA_016271365.2 of Neoceratodus forsteri. Taxonomy (NCBI): domain Eukaryota; kingdom Metazoa; phylum Chordata; order Ceratodontiformes; family Ceratodontidae; genus Neoceratodus; species Neoceratodus forsteri. The sequence continues at coordinate 259,590,246 of CM057452.1, read as the reverse complement.
TTTGACTGTAAGAGGTTATCCCTTCCAATTAGAACTGAAAGTAGGAGCCTAGAGGTGAGGGACCCGTTGGCTGGGAGTGATCACGCCACAGTCTGGTTCTTCCTGGACCTGGGGGGGAGGAAAGCCGAACAAGGACGGTAGTAACCGATTTTAGGGGTGCAGACTTCAGGGAGATGGGAAGGATCTTTAAAGATCATCTGGACAGGATAAGGCCAGATATGGATGCTGACAGCAGGTGGGGGATCATTAGAGGGGAATACAGGAGGTTACCAGATCTTGCTCAAGGGAAAGGTGTAAGTTCAGTAAGGCCAGAAAACCCTGCTGGTGGACCCGGGAGGTACAGGAGGTGGTGAGGGAAAATAAGGTGGCCTATAGGTGCTTCAAGTGCTCAAGGAGTGAAAGAGATCAGGAGGAATATGAGCTGACAGCCAAGAGAGTCACCAGGATGGTGAGAGCAGCTAAGGCAAAAAAGGAGCAGTCCTTGGCCAGTGGGATCCGGAGGGGGACAAGGGGTTCTTTAGATACATAGGGAATAAAAGGAAAATAAGGGGGCAGATCAGCAAGATAAGTATAGAGGATGGTTGGGCACAGTAGGTGGGGGAACAGGCAGAAGCCCTAAATGAGTACTTTGCTTCAGTTTTTACCAGGGGGGATGGAGGGGCTAGGTCTTGCAAGGGGAGCAGGGGCAAACTGGAGCAAAGGGTGGGACCGGTAGAGACCAGGAGTCCTGATGGGTCTGGAGAAATGGAGTGGCCACCACAGACAGGTGGGGACCCAGCAGTGCAGGGTGACAAGGGGGAAGATGTGGAGGCTGAAATCCCAGTACAGAGAGTAAGGGAAGCCCTCAGGTCCCTTCGGATGGAGAAAGCACCTGGGCCAGTAGAGATACATCCCAGGGTGCTGAGGGAACTGGTGGATGTCCTGGCAGTCCCTCTAGTGGAGCATTTCAACATCTCACTGAGGACTGGGTGGGTGCCCCAAAACTGGAGGGAGGCCCATGTCATGCTGATCCACAAGGGGGGAGGGATCAAGAGAGGAGGAGAGAAATTACAGGCCCGTTAGCCTGACATCAGTGGTCAGTAAGGTGATGGAGAGTATTGTCAAGGAAAGGCTGGGGAGGTTACTGGAGCAAACTGGGTACTTGGACGATAGGCAGCATGGCTTTGTCAAAGGAAGATTGTGCCAGACAAATCTTGTTGAATTCTTTGACTGGGTGACGAGGGCCCTGGACCAGGGTAGGCCAATTAACATCCTCTTTCTGGACATTAGCAAGGCATTTGATTTGGTACCCCACAGTGGCCTGCTGGATAAGCTGAAGGAAATGGGGGTAGGGAGACAGTTGTTAAGATGGATAGGAAATTGGCTGTCTGAGCGTATTCAGAAGGTGGTGGTTGGAGGGGTAGCCTCATCCCCAAGGTGGGTTACTAGTGAGGTTCCCCAGGGGTCAGTGCTGGGGCCACTCCTGTTCAATGCCTATATCTCAGACATCAGGGGGGATCAGGAGTGAGATGAGTCATTTGCAGATGACTCAAAACTGGGTGCAGTGGTGGATGAGGAGGAGGGGAGGGTGGCCTTGCAGGAGGACCTGGAGGCTCTGGAAAGGTGGTCGGAAAAATGGAAACTAAAATTCAATGCAGGGAAGTGCAAGGTTCTGCACCTGGGAGTCAGAAATCCAGGCCAGGGGTATACCCTGGGAGGAGACATGATTCAAGTCACAGAGGGTGAGAGGGACCTGGCAGTAGTGGTAGATATCAAAATGAACAACTCAGAGACCTGTAGGAGGGTAGCGGTAAGGGCAGATAGGATGCTGGGATGCATCACCAGGGGGATTACCTTCAGAAAGGTGGAAGTGATCCTTCTGCAGTACAACTGCTTGGTTAGGCCAAATCTCAAGTATTGTGTACAGTTTTGGAGTCCACATTTAAAGAGGGATTTAACACTCCTAGAGAGGGTCCAAAGGAGGGCAATCAAAATTATCTAGGGCCTGGGGGAGAGGACCTATTAGGAGAGGCTCAAGCAGCTTGACATGTACACCCCGGAGGAGAGGAGGGACAGTGGGGACATGATAGAGGTCTTTAAGTACATAAAAGGGATCCATAAAGGAGGCCCAGTCAGGGTGCTCTAAAGGAAGGAGGGTGGGGCAACAAGAGGGTATGGGTGTAAGCTGGAAGGGGGCAGGCTCAGAGGGGAGAGGAGGAGATGTTATTTCACTGAAAGGGTGGTGGAGCCATGGAATGCACTGCCCAAGGAGCTGGTAGAGGTGGAGACTATGGACGGGTTTAAGAGGGGATGGGACAGGTTCAGGGGAGGGTAAATCTGACCAGGTCCAATACAGGTGGAAAGACATGGGATGGTATAACAAAAGGGGGAGGGGAGGAACACCAAAATTGGCCCTCAGAGCGGGTGCTGAAAATCTAGCAGACTTGACAGAGACCATTAGGCCTATTCTGCTGCCATTTTAGCATGTTAGACAAACAGCCGTTTGGATTGCCTGAAGTCCTTGGTTCTGTCTAGACAGGATCTAAGGACTCTCTTAACATCTAGTGAGTGGAGAATCCTTTCTCCCTCCTTCCAGAAGTTGGCAAATTAGGTAGGCAGGACTAAGGCCTGGTTAAGATGCAACCCTGACACCACTTTTGATAGAAACTTTGGTGTGTATGGAGAACTACCTTATCTTTTTGGAAAACAGTATAGAAAGGATCTGTGACCAAGGCATGGCTTTCAGATATTCTGCATGCAGTGGCACTAGCCATCAGAAATTCTGCTTTCCAACTAAGGAACTTCCGATCACATGTCACAATAGGGTCAAAGGACTTGTGGGTGAGCACATCCAACACAAGGTTGATGTCCCAGGGAGCTAATGGCTTCTTGTTGGAAGGTCTTGTGTGTAAAATGCTCTTGAGGAACCTCTTAAACAGTCGTAGCTGTACTAGGTAGAGAGAACCAATGGGTTTGTGATATGCAGAAATAGTGCACAGGTGGACTTTTACTGTCGTACACTGCAGGGCAGCATCAAAAATGTCCAGTAAGAGTAAGTACTCCAGAATCTTGTCAGGTGGACACTGAAAGGGGTCCACATGGGTTCTGGAGCATGAGACAGAAAATCTTTTCTATTTGAATCTGTATGTCTTCCTAGTGGAAGGCTTACATGCAGCCAAGAGTATTTCAAAGACCCTTTTAGATACATTGCACCCATTCACTTCTATCTCTCTTCAGAAGCCAGGCCTAAAGGTGAAGGGATTGCTGGTTGAGATGGATGAACCAGCTGAACCTACATCAGTAAGTTTGTCCTGAGTGATAAAGTTCTCGGTTCGCTGACAGAAAGTCTGTTCAACAGAGGAAACTATGTCTGTCGAGGCCAGTAGGGGGCCACTAGAATAATCTTGACCCATGTTCCTCCAACTTGAGCAATACTCTCTCTCTGGATGAGAGGTATTGGAAGGAATGTATACATTGCACTCTGAATTCATCCTGACAGAAAATGTCATGTCCTGGACTTCTGAAGCAGAATAGAGGCAATTTCACATTGAGTGGGGACACAGAAAGGTCCGCATCTGGAGTGCCCCACTCTAAGAATAGTGATCTCATGATGTCTGAAGCTAGTGACCATTCATGAAGATTAGCCTCTGTTCAACTGAGCTTGTCTTCCAGAGTGTTCTGGACTCCTAACAAATAAATTGCTTGGAGCAGGATTCCCCCATTCCAGGCACCATTCTCACACTCTCATCGCCTCCCTGCAGAGAGGGTAAAAGCTTGCTCCCCATTTTTGCTGATATAATACATGACAGACTTGTTCTCTGTCTGGAGAAGGAATGTTTTGTGGCTAAATCCACCAGTGCTTTCAGACCATACAAAAACAGTTCACATCTCCAACATATTGTTCTGTAGAAGAGACTCTGATAGGTGGGCATTGGGCTCCTCACCACAGCAGGGAAGCATCCGTAGTGAGAATCACCTCTGGCTCTGGTTTGAAGAACAGAAAATCCTGGAGGAGGTTTTTCTCCTCTGACCACCATGTAAGGGACCTTAACAGAAGTTTGGTCACCTGAGTGGAGTAACTCTAGGGTTGTGATGCCTGTGATCATTGTGTACTAAGTATCTAGTTGGTTGTCCCCATGTGTAGGCATGCCAGGGGCACTGTGAACACTGAGGAGGCTGCTAGACCCAGCATGCATTGCATGGAGTGAGCTTGCACAGTTCTATGTTATGTGACATAGGATAACAACTGCAGGATTGCTCATAGTCTACGTTCCGGAAGACAGGCCTTGGTCCAGGTCATGCCTTATGAACAACAGTTTATGGGAAGGCTTGATCTGAGACTTTTTTTAGGGTTCAGCAAGACTTCCATGGAGGTTAAGAACTGGGAGGCAGAAGCTACTGCCTATTCCATTTTCTGTTTGCATAGCCTTGAGATGGTGCAATGGTCCAAGTACAGGAAGACTTGGAGTTCCAACTTTCTGTGATGTGCTGTGAGTACTGCAAAGTACTTTGTAAAGACTCATAGTGATAAAGGGCAGGCCTCTAAACTGGCAATGCTGTCCCAGCACAATGAAACAGAGATATCTACGGTGCTTGGGGTGTACCAATATGTGTTGGTATGCATCCTGCATATCCAGGGATGCTAACCAGTCCTGAGACTTCAGGAAGGGTAGCAAGGAGCCCAGATAAATAATTTTGAATTTTTCTCAATCCATGAATTTGTTCAGATTTCTGAGGTCAAAAATGGGGCACATGACCCCTGATTTCTTTGGAAGTAGGAAGTAGTGGGAGTAGAATCCTGTGTTCTGTTCTGACTCTAGCACTATCTCCACTGCCCTGCTGCTCAGAAGGCCTACAATCTCCTGCACCAGAAACTTTGTCATTTGAACTGATAAAGGGGTTGTCTTCTGGGTGGATAGTCCAGAAGGGTTTCTATGAAATCCAGGTAGTACCCCTCAAGGATAATCCTGAGGACCCACTTGTTTGTCATGATGGATTCCTACTGACGGTAAAACTGGGTCAGGTGCCCCCCCCCCCACAGGGAAGAAGAGATCTACCTTGGGTAGCTGAGGCAGGACTGGGGCCAGAGCTTCTGATAGTGACACTAGGTGGCTTTGATGCCTGTGCCTTTGACTGCACTTTCTTTTGAGGCCGTGGAGGCAGGGTTTGCTGTTTTAAGCTCCTCTGCCCCAAAAGGACTGCTTGCTAGGAAGAGATTGTTGTGGAAAGATCCACATTACCTGCCTCTCTGAGAGTTAAAGGGAGCTGGTCTCAAAGTCTTTAGCATCATTCTGGTCTTATTAAATGCCTTAAGAGACTGCTCCACCTGCTGTCTGAACAGGCACGTCCAATCGAAGGGGACATTCACGACCTGTTGCTGGGCATCCTTGGTGAAGTAAGCAGTCCACAGTCAGGAATGCCATTTGATGCAGATGCCTGCAGCTGCAGAGCAAGATGCTGCATCAAAGGCGTCCATAGAGGCTTTCAGTTGGTGACTGTTAGACAAAATACCTTGTTTGACAGTCAGCAATATATGTTGTTTAGCTTCCGAATCTGGCAGAGTCTCTGCCATGGACTTTCGCTTGCTCCAGAGGGTAAATTCATACTTGGAAAAATGACCCTGGTAGCTATCTATCCTCATGCCAAGGGCAGCTGAGGTATGAGCCCACTTATCCATGGTGTCAGTCTTGCATGATTCCTTATTAGTAGGGTTCACAGAGACTTCTTTGGGAACCATGGCTTTGCCATTCTCTATGAGAATAACAATGGCATCAGTTATGGGTTGAGTGAAATATACCACCTTATTCTTAGGAGCAGCATATTTCCTGTCCACCTGCTGCCACAGTAGTAGGCCTGTGTTGCATCAAACAATGTCTCTAGGGTGGGTTGGCTAGGAGGAATTAAACTGACCAGAATATTAGGCAAGTTTAGAAAGTCCAAGTACAAATAAGAAATTTGTGCACTCCGACCACTGCTAAGGTGCAACCACTACTCAGTTACCTGCAGCTCAAAAAAAACAAAAGAAGAAAGTGGTGCACACATCACTGCTAGATGTGAAAATGTGTATTAAAGCAACAAGCTCATGGCCAACATACCCTGATAGGTACAAGGTACACATTTATTACTGTAAAGTGTATGTACAATATGCATTACACATAGATACACATTAAAAAATATTATTTCCAACCAGTTTCAGCCTCAAAGAAAATCCATATCATAGAGTTCAATTTTATTTTATTTAGCTTTTGTTAACCGGGTAAGTGCACTAGCCATAAAATGACTGTTTTCAGGTATGACCCGGGAGAGTACAGACATGCAGAAACTTAACAGGATAACAAATTATAAGCACTTTACATACAATGAGTTAAAGTGGATACAATATATCAGAGACATACAGAGTAGACCATTCCTAAGTTCATAGGTGCCTACCTATGCAATGAATGGAGGACCTTGGACAATAAATTATCAGGTGACATATCATATGAACAGAACAAGGTACACAAAAACAGGTAATACAAAAGGAAGAAATAACCATTGAGAGCAGGGGATGTCATTAAGGAAAAGGTCAGTAAGTGAGGAAGAGGGGAACAAGTCATGAAATTATATTATATGAGTGTATGTAAGTGTAAGGGAGATGCCTGTAGTGCAAGATTGTATATGGGCAGGGAAAGGGAGCTGGGACAGGCCGAGGCAGTAAGAGGGTTATATAGAGGTGAGGAAATACTATTGTATGGCCAGAGACATCAGTCATTAGGTAGGGTGAAGGCAGGAACAGGTATCAGCAATCAGCAGATTTGAGCACAGTTTTCTCTTAAAGCATGTGTGGGAGCTAGAAAGTCTAGGAGAATTTATATAACATTCTCTATTTTCCTTAATCTGTTAGCAGAAAGAGAGAATTGTGCAACACTATAGAGTATTGCCACGTCCTCTGTATTTAATAAAGATCTCAATTTGTCTTCCAAAGATAGACTAGAAATCTTATTAAGCTATTGAGACAACCATTGTTCTCTCAAATTACTCAGATATGGGCATATATATAAAATATGGACAGAGTCCCATTTCCTTGGGCAATCGCCCTTACACTCTATTCCCTTCTTGAAAGCATTCCATTTCATGAAACCAGATAAGACTCCCCCATTTACATTAAATCTTAAATTTGCTAAAACTTTATAATGCAATTTATTCTCACACTTTAATAGATATATTTCTCTTTTAAAATAATTTTTGAATGACGTAAGTTAGAAAGTTTGTGGATGTAGAAACTCTCAGCATATCCTACTGTTTAATGACATCTTCAATTCTGTTTACCACATCTGTACAAAATCTAGCACTTCTGCCCATATTACTGACCTTTAAAATGGATTCTAGCCCCAACTTTTTTAGCCTGTTATCCAGATCCTTCATCCATGTACCATCCTTCAATATAATTATTTCTCGAACACCCTGAGTTTAGCTATCTTTCCAGCAAACATATAATAATGGGTTATCCCCTGAACAATTAAATATCTTACACAAATAATTAAATTGCCTAATCAGACCACAGGAGACAAAAGACATACAGACAATTTCAGCCCTTTAATGTTTATCTGGGATAAATTTAGGAAGGCATAAAATCAATCTCATATATAAGTTTTTAATTGGTTCTAATGTAATCAAATTATTATACAAATTCCAACCCTCTGCACCATAGAGAAGTACTGAATCCACCTTCATCACATAGGTTGTTAATAATGCAGATGCAGAATCACTGAAAAAAATGTTTAAAAAATGTGTTTATAGCCAATGTTATTTGTCTTGATTTCTTTTTATGTTCTTCTATATGCAAACACCAGATTCATGTTTTATGTAATGTAATTACTAAACAGGGACAACTACTTGTAATACTTAAAATATTTTCCCCAATCTTCCACTGAAAATTCAAATTTCTTGGTTTATATATAACTAGAATTTTTGTTTTTCTAATATTGACAGATAACTGTAAATCTCCTAAAGTGGAAGCAACATTTGACAATGCTGTTTGAAGACCACTTGCAGTTCTCGAAATTAATAGAACATCATCTGCATATAAACATACATTGATTTTAACATTATTTATTTTTGGAGCATCGGTCTTAAATAGATATAATCTATGAACCAATTGATCAATATAAATATTAAGCAAAAGGGATGCGAGAAGACATCCTTGCTTAACACCCTTAACTGTATTGATCAGTTCAGTCAATATCATATCAACTGAATATTATACTTGAATAGTTGTATTCGAGTATAATCTCTATATAAGTTTATGCATTTTCCTATTGATTTTCCAAGCTTCAGAAATTCTCCACAAAATGTCTCTGTTTATACTATCAAACGCTGAGGTCATATCTATGAATGCCAGGTTATAAAGGAGATTTATTTGTTTATGCCTTCCTAATTAGATAATCAAGTATAAATATACAATCAAGTGTGGAATGTTTTTCTGTAAAACCAAAAACTGTTTGACAGAATTTTGTTTTCGGTAACCCAAACATTTTATTCTTGTAAAAGAATAAGTGCAAATATTTTGGCTGAAATGTTTTGAAGAGCTATTGGTCTATAATTAGAAGGGTCATATTTGTATCCTTTTTTATGTATGGACACAATTTCAGCATCAAGCCAAGAGTTTGGAACTTTTTCCACATTTATTACCACCTCAAATAATTTAACAAAGATATCCACCTATCAGGTAATTTCAAATTGAAAGAACTCTTCAGGCATTCCATCAGTACCTGCAGCCTTGTTATTGTTTTGAGCTCCTACAGCAGATTCAATCTTTCACTTAGAAATTACAAAATCAAGTTGAGAAAAATTATTTCCATGTGTACTAACAATGATTTCAAAAAGATTAACAGGGACATTATTAGGTTCATATAAGCAATGAAAGTAATCGGCCCATATGGTAGCAGATATATTTGCCTCTACAGTCAACTTATATCTATTTTCTGCCAGAAAGACAAGTTTCCAGAAGTCTTGCAAATTGTTTTTCCTTTATAGCTTTCTGAAATTGACCCCTTAGATAATTATTATATTAATTTTTTTTATTAGTGATCAGTTGCCTATACTCTTTCCTTAAGTGAACTAAAGATTTATTATAATTGCAGTCTAAATTTCTCCTACTTAAACGTGTTAGTTTATTTAACAGGTTTTTTTATATTTATTACACTTAATGTCATACCATGGTGCTTTAATGGTTTTAAAATTTAATTTTTTTTACATGCATTAGACTTTATATCATTACTCATCTTATCTAAAAGACCCTCAACATGAATAAAAATATCAATATCTGAGGCATTATTAACTCTTTGTTCCTTAATATATGTGAACTTTGTAAGAGATTGTGCATTTTAAGTGACATTATAAGATCCCACTTAATATGTTTCTTCCACAATTGTAAATGTTGATCTGCCTCCAAAGCAGATATTGAATGTTTTGGGTTCTAATCAGGTAGCTATCATTCATTAATAGCTCAATACAGAAATGATCTGAGAAATGTTCTGGTAGGACTTTAAAATGATATATCCTTGAATAAAGTGCAGCATCCACTAAAGCCAAATCAGGCAAAGTGCCCCAATTTTTTTCAGGAAAAGTATATTCACATAAATTATCAAATGCAGTTCTGCCATTTATAATACAGAGATTGTGGTTTACAATAAAGTTCAGAAGCATAAATCCCTTTTTATTTTTACTATGATCTTTAGCAACTCTAGCTGGTATGTCTTTATAAGATCCCTTATCATCTAAATTGTGAATTAAGTTGGACTCATTTAGATCACCAATGTGTGCATTCGAATCACCATAAATCAGAAAGTGCCTATGAGTAGTAGAAGTACAGAAGTCATCCAGAAAACTGGATAGTTCTTTAAGTTGAATTTCAAAGCCCATAATTTTCAGACTAGGAGGGAAATAAGAATTCACAAAAAGAATATTTGTACCATTCTTAGTAATAACATCAATGGCAACCCAATTACAGTACTGAGAGGTGTATGTCTTACAAACTGACCATTTCCTTCTTGTATCTGATAAAAGCATCAATCCACCACTACACTGACACCGAATAGCCACCCTTTTCCCAGGTAGGGAACAGCTGGTAAAACCCTGCATTTCCAAATGTGAGCCAGAATCAAGCCAGGTCTCCTAGAGTAAAATAACATCATATTTGTTAATTAAATAAAGCCATGAACCATTCTCATTTTTCCCCATTTACCCCAGCTATGTTCTATGATAGTATACTTAAGCCAAAGGGAGTCTTAAGTGGTGGAGAGGAGGTTTTCTTTACAATTCAATCTGAGAGTTCAATCACAGACCAGCCTGGAGCTCTCTAAGGTGCATAGTTGTGACATGACACACTAACCACATGTGTACAACCATGGTCAGAAGTTTCCTCATAAGAACTCTCAGAATCATATTCTTCCAAAATGATGCTATTACTTATTCGTTCACCCCTTTGTTTCCTACCTCTTATTACTTTTTCAAACTCTGGAGATCCCTTCAGCTCATACTCCATAACTGTTGGTTTCTGTAGGTATCTAATAATGGTTCTATGTCATAATAGCAAACACATTACAGCGATCGCTATTATGGTGAGTGTATATCTCCAAAAAGCAATTCGCGATATACACTTGCAGGTGACCACAAAACCAGCAATGGAATTTCTGGATATGCAGGGGGCTGCACCCCCACACACCCCCCTGCTTAAGGATTCTCAACCCCGGGGGGGGAGCATGTCAGACAAGGGGTGTAAAAGTTTTAAAATAAATATCACCGGCTGGTGCAAAAATGAAGCCCACCCCAAAACCAAACCCAGCCCTCTCCCAACCTCAGCCTGCCACCCTACCCACCACACCACACAGCCAACTTACCAGTCGATCACTGCACTACACCCCACATACCTTCCCTCCCCTTCCGCCTGCCACGTGGTGTGGTCCCTCTTGCCTATGTGCGTGTATATATAGCAACATCCTGTCACTGTAGTTGCCTACCACCTAATTTTCCATAACTACCCTGCCAGGTAACCCAGAACACAGGCGCCATGATTAAGTCACCCTTTTTGCAGTCACTCAATCATGGTTGCTGTGTTCACTGGATACCTCTAACAAGAGACTGCTGATTATCCTTTCCTTGATTTGTGGTTTCCTTAATATGCGGTGAGCCATTATTCTGTATCTGAGATCTAACTTCTCTTAAAGAATTTTGTGGTGGTATCAAGAGCTATACCCATTTTACATGTTTCCTCTTTTAAATGTAATACCTCATGTCTTAGTGTCTTATTCTTTACCATCAAACAAACATAACCTTTGTTGGGGGGAAGCCTTGTATCTATAGACTGAGATCATGTCTTCCCATGTAAACCTTGTCTTAAGTTGACTTTTAATGATGTTTTACACAGTAGTTCTTAGTAAGAGCGGTGTCTCTCTCCTAGCTTTAGGTATACCACGGAAATAAACTGTATGTATTTATTTTTCTATATTCCTTGCTTCTTGTCTATCTGATTTGTTGTTCTGCTTTTGATGCCCTTTTTCTGTTCTGTTTCCATATTTTTTTCAGATGTTATCTTCTGCATCTCCCAAATACTTGCCATTGTCTGTATTCCCTTTTCCTTGCACTTTCTTGTTTTTTTTCTTATTCCTTTTAACCACAGTTTTCTTATTTGTTTTCTCCACTTGTACGTCTACTGTATTATGAACCCTAAGATTCCTCATCTGTTTATATTCCTTGTCAGCCACTTCTTTAGTCATTTTTTTATACTTTTCTTTGTTTCTTTGATACCCTTCTCTATATAAACCATCTGTTTTAACTCTTCTGTTTTTTCTGCTCTTCATGTTCTTTCATAATAGCTCCCATCGATATGTTTGTAACTACTAAAACTATTTTCATCTCTGAGAGTTGCTTGTTAATGAGGATGTTAGCCTGGACATTATACTCACTCATAAGGGTGGGATTACGTTTTACTATGGGAGTGTAGATGTCCTTCTGCAATCCCCTCCTGAGGTATATGGGCACTCAGCATAGCATTACATAGGTTTTCAGTGTTAACTATATTTGTCCCCTGCAACTGAAAAGTACCAGTGTCAGCACATACTTTTCCCATAAGGGCAGGTCTCCCTCTAATCATAAAAGGGGTGATAAAATTGTCAAACTCATTAAATATTCTTCTCTAAGACCCTGGACCTTGTCCTCCTTCTCCTTAAACAGTAATGACCTCTGCTTAGTTTGCCCTTCAGTACATTCTCGTACTATCTCCCCTAGATCTTGATTCTGAGCTTCAAGTGTTTTAATAGATTTTAATAAATAATCACCTGGTAAGCTAGTGTTTTTTTTGTTTCTCCATGCTTTGCATGGGTTCAGATGATATCCTTTTTCTAGAAGAGGAAGTCCTAGGTATTTATTTTATTTATTTATTGAAATAGTTTCACCAGGAAAGGCACACTGAGCAACAAGATGCTCATCTCCCTGTGCAACCTGGGGGGAAGGGGTACAAGGGGGTTGGATAACATGCAGGTTATCAACTGAGCAAATAACACAGGCAAATAGCAGCATATGGATACAATTGCATTAGACTACAAGCAACAACACATGGAGTACATTGGATATTGTATGGAGCATATAACAGGTTACCTGACATATAGCAGCAATACAAGAGAACATTTATCACACAATAATATGCAGGTATAAGCAACAGGAGACATAGAACACATGATGGTGCAGGACAAAAAGGCACAGGACAAAAGTGCATAGGTTGGGGCTATATGCCAGCATTTATAGCAAAGCTAAGGCCACTGGTCGGGCAGTGGGGATGGGAGCAATTGGCGCATGGCCAAATCAGGTACAGGAGCAATTAGTGGTAAGGAAGTTAGCTAGGGCAGTAGAAAGAGAGTGGGCAGAGGAGGAATGCTGAATTTGAGGTGGGAGATCATTCCATAGCTTGGGTAACCAGTGTGAGAAGGCAGCTTGCCTGGCAGTAGGATTGATAGTTGGCGGTAGTTGCAGGATCTAAGATAATGGGCGGGGGAGGGAGCAACTGAGAGCATGGAGGAGAGGTAGGAAGGGATGGTGCCAAGCCATAGGTTTAGATATATATTTAGCACAGTGTGAAATGCGGTGGTTTCTGAGGGACGCTAGTGCCAGGGAATGGTAGAGGTTGCAGTGGTGGGTAAGGGGTGAGGCATCGAGAGCAAAGTGGCAGAAGGCATTAAAAAGTGTGTCCAGCTTAGATAGGGTGGACTTAGGGGCTGCACCATAAACAATGTCAGAGTAATCAAAGGAGGGAACTATCATCTTCTGGACCAGTTCACGTCGGACGGGGGAGGAGGCTACTGTGGTTCCTATAAAGTGCACCGAGCATGGGGCGTAGTTTTTTTGAAATAGCATCGATGTGGTCTGATAGGAAAAGATGGCAGTTGAGCCATACCCCCAAGTAGCAGAATGAGGAGACATCTTTGAGTTTTTGACCATCCAGGGTGTGGAAATAGGGAAGGGATGGGAGTCTGGACAGGCGTTGTCTGCCAAAAGTCATCGGGGCAGTGTTTTTAGCATTTAGGGAGAACTGGTGAGAGCTGAACCATTGCTGTACTTTGTTGAAGTCGGCTTGGAGGTTAGTTTGGACCACTTCAGGGTCGGAGCCTGAGGAGAAGAGTACAGTGTCATCTGCATACATACGGATTGAGGTAGTAGAGCATATGAGTGGTAAGTCGTTTAGGAATATAGAGAACAGTATGGATCCCAGAACCGACCCCTGGGGGACACCGGTAGTTAAGGGAAGGGGGGGAGATAGCATTTGCGACTCTAACGGACTGGGTTCTGCCAGATAGGTAAGATCTGAACCACTTGGTGGCAGCAACAGAGAGGCCTGATTCAGTGAGACAAGAGAGCAAAATGGGGTGGGAGACGGTGTAGAAGGCTTTCGCAAGGTCGACAAAGACGGCTGAGGTGATCAGCCCACTGTCCATACCAGTCAGGATGGAGTCAGTAAGCCTTATCAGGGAGGATGCAGTGGAGTGTCCTTTTGAAACCTGACTGGTAGGGTGTGAAGAAATTAGAGTCAGTGAGGAAGGAAGGAAGTTGGGTGAGCACAAGGTGCTCTTGTAGTTTTGCTAGTACTGGGAGGAGGGAAATAGGACAGTAGTTGGAGGGGGAGGTGGGGGTACCTCCTTTTGGGAGGGGGATGACAGTGGCGTGCTTCCATGCTTGGGGGACGGCAGCGGTGGCAAAGGATTGGTTTAAGAGTTTGGCAAGCGGAGTTCCTATGGCGGTGGCGGAGAGGTAGAGGAGTTTAGGCCCAAGCTATCTGGCGATTTGCCTTTTGAAGGGTTGAGAGAAAGTAGTGCATCTAGGGCATCTGCTGCAGAGATGTCATTGAAGGAAAAGGAGCAAGGCCTAGTCAAGTTCATTACATCTGTAGAGGGTGCGATAGGTGCAGGGTTTTGCAGGGCAGAGAGGAGAGTGGCAGCACAAGTGGCCAAATATATGTTGAACTCAGTAGTGACTGCTGTTGGCTCAGCAACAATGGAGTTGTTAATATTTAAAATTGGAGTGGGATTGGCAGCTGGTGGGGTGAAGAGGGAGTGAATGACCTTCCAGAATTTTGAGGGGTTATTTAGGTTGGACTGTAGGGAGCTGCTGAAGTACTCTGCTTTAGCTAGGCGAGTGGCTCTGGTACACTTGTTTCAGAGCATGCGGTGTGCGGAGAGATGTTGTGGGAGGCGTGAGGATTTATGTGTTTTCCAGGCTTTGTCATGGGCGGATTGACATGCAATCAGTTCTTGGGTGATCCATGGCAGGTGGTTGCCTCATACCCTTGTACGTCGCAGCGAGGCATGTTTGTCCCAGACGCTGAAGAAAGTGTCTTTAAAGTGGAGAAAGGCATCGTCAATGGAGTCCATAATAGGGGCGGAGGCCCAGTTTGCTAACGTAAGGTTGTCTAACGTCTAGTGAGATTGAGGGATTTGAAGGAGAGTTGGACTAGAAATTTAGGGGGAGATTTTGAGCGGTGTATTTTGGACACTAAGAAAGTAACGTGGTGGTCACTGAGGGAGTCAGGAAAAATACCAACATTTATGACCCGGTGAGGGTGTGTGGTAAGAGCCCAATCGAGGAGTGAGTGGTTACCAGATTTTAGGTTAAGCCGGGTGGGCTCAGTAATGATTTGAGAGAGGTTTAGTGCAGCAATTTCAGTCCTGGTTTTGTTGAGGGTAGGAGCTAGCCAGTCATGGTTTAGAGTACCCATAATATAAAGTTCCCTGTCGAGGTTAGGCTGGAGATTTGCTTGAAGAGGTTGGTGACAGCAGAGGATGGTGTGCCAGGTCAGCACTATATTCCTGCAATGTAGATTGGTAGTGAGAAGGGGAGTGTCAGATGGAGAAAATTAATTCATAGATTTTAGGTTCAGACTTGGCTAGGATAACCGAATAGTGCAAGTCCGAGTTGACGTAGATGGCAACTCCGCCGCCTCTTGTGGCTCTGTCCTGGTGGGCCAAAGTGTAGCCTGGGATGGCGACAGAGGAGTCGCTAATGTTTTTTGTGAGCCAGGTTTTGGACAAGGTGAGGATATGTGGAGCATAGTGGGCAGCAAGTACCTGGAAGGAGTCAAGTTTATGGACTAGGCTTCTTATGTTTAGGTACAGGAGGTGCAGGCCATGTGGGAGAGGGTCTCCAGGGAGAAGTAAGGAAGTGTCCGATGTAGATGGGGGGCTTGCAGTAATTGAGAGGGGGTGTGAAGTTTGGGGGCAGGGGTTGGGTGGATGTCACCTGCGGCAAGGAGCAGGAGCACAAGAGATAGATAGTGGGCGAATAGCAGTATGTGACTGACGGTGAGTGGATGTCTCTTAGTTGGAAGGCTTGGGTGATTATTTGTAGCTGAGTAAGGGGGGAGTAGTTGAAAAGTAAACCAGGAGAGTGACGGGATGAAGAGAAAAGGGCTAGGACATGTGGCTGAGTGAATTCAGGCTTGGGTGAAAGGGAGAGTGGATGCGGGAGTGGTGGAGTGAGGAAACCCAGTGAGGTTGGGCAGAAAAGAGGGGGGCATGGGAGAGGTGGGTGGCAAGTTGGAGAGGAGGGGAGGGAGGGAGAAGAGAAGAGAAGAGAACATGGATGAACAGTGGCAGGAAGCCTAGTAGTTGGGCCATGGCACGGATCTAGTGTTAGAAAGCCCCTATCTGTTGTGACAACTTAGAGGGGACAGGTATAGAAGGCCAGGGAAATGAGTAGTTCCTGCTGGAGGATGGAGGACCAGTGAAAATTAAGGCCTAGATAGCCAATGAGAAGTCGCTGACAATAGCCTGTAGGAGTGAGCTAGAAAGCCGGGGCAGGGTTTATGTATATTTAATCAGGACCGGGGGGCGGGTGGGTCGGTGCGCCAAAAAATCAGCAGCTAGTGCTCCCTTCCTGGAGGTAATCAGTCCCTGAGGGCAAGACCATACCTGTGCTTCTGTGAGGGGCTGGTGGTTTCACACCTGAACTGCGGGTGGCAGTCTGGCAGGTCAGGTTTTTCAGAGAACCATGGCTGTGGCTCTCAGACTACCTGAAAGGAGAAGGCAGAGGAGAATTCAATAAGAAAGTCAGAGGGGTTGGGGCTGCTCATGGAGCTAAAAATAAATGCAGACTGGCTTAAATGGGGGGGTGTTGCAGACCAAAATGTTAGGCAAGGTGCTTCAAAGTCTGAGAGAGCAATAACAGGGCTATTTAAAACACAATACTAGAGTAAAAAGGTGAAGGGGGGGTTTCAAAGGCCTGAGCTGAGATCACTACTGGTCTTATGAGGGAACACAATACAGGCATTTACATTAAATCAGAAAACTTCAACTATAAAATGCAAGCAAGACAGTTTTAACAGAAGACATCATCTAGCACAATATAATCAAGCATTAACAGTGCAGAGCTATGTATATGGAGCCAATCGGAGTGCTCCTGGGGCTGACTGCAGCCAGTGGGTCACAGCAGTAACAGACTCTGGATTTAAACCCAGAGACAACTGTCCATATGTAAAAAAAGCAAAATCGGCAGCTAGAGCTCCCTTCCTGGAGGTAATCAGTCCCTGAGGGTAAGTCCGTACCTGCACTTCTGTGAAGGGCTGGTGGCTTCACACCTGGACTGCGGGTGGCAGTCTGGCAGGTTGGGTTCATCAGAGAACAATGGCTGTGGCTCTCAGACTTTCTGTGTTTCTGTTAGGGGCTGGTGGCTTCACACCTGGACTGCAGGTGGCAGTCTGGAAGGTCGGGTTCATCAGAGAACAATGGCTGTGGCTCTCAGACTACCTGTGCTTCTGTGAGGGGCTGGTGGCTTCACACCTGGACTGCGGGTGGCAGTCTGGCAGGTCAGGTTCATCAGAGAACCACAGCTGTGGCTCTCAGACTACCTGTGCTTCGGTGAGGGGCTGGTGGCTTCACACCTGGACTGCGGGTGGCAGTCTGGAAGGTCGGGTTCATCAGAGAACGATGGCTGTGGCTCTCAGACTACCTGTGCTTCTGTGAGGGGCTGGTGGCTTCACACCTGGACTGCGGGTGGCAGTCTGGCAGGTCGGGTTCATTAGAGAACCACGGCTGTGGCTCTCAGACTACCTGCGCTTCTATGAGGGGCTGGTGTCTTCACACCTGGACTGTGGGTGGCAGTCTGGCAGGTCGGGTTCATCAGAGAACCATGGCTGTGGCTCTCAGACTATACAGGCTCTCAGGTATACATATTTTATCTGAACTGTTTAAAAATACTGTGATCTTTTTATTCTTGGTCATTACTTTCTCCCTCTTCTTGGTTTTAGAAACCACCTCATCATTTCTTAATTTCATACTTTTATCATCCATCTCGGATATCCAAATGAAAAATTTAATATACACTGAAGAAATAATAATACAAAGAAGGATCGAAAAAGATAATAAAACTGAATAGATCCATTTCTTGTATCTTCCCAATAGGATATCTGATGCAAACTTTGACCTCGTGGCTCCAATAAATGAGGATACCCAAAAAATACTAGCTATGCCAGAGAGGCCTTGATGCCAATGCCACAAATAACCATAGTTCAACATGGAAATCAGGAAGTTAAAAAATAAAATTAGAAAAAGTTATTAAAACTATTAATAAAATAAGTCCCTTTGTTCCACTTATACAAAATTAAAAACTTACAGGGAGTCAGTCATGTTACACAGAAAGATCAGGTTGGATTGAAATATCCCAGAAAGTTTTATGACTTGTCCTCCACACTCTAAACATGGTAATAATGCCTAAAAAAAGACAAAAAGAAAAAAAGAAAGAAACTAAGCACCAACAAAGTACCAAGTGAGGTAAAGAGCAGAAAAAGGCCACAAGTAAAAACAGAAAACATGTTGAAATCCCCACATAAAATCAACAAAAAGAACTAACATAAAGTGTTAGTTCCCAGTGTGTGCTCATTGCTGCAAGTTGATAGTCAAAATGGCGCTCAGGGAAGAAAGACACCAACATATGTGCTTTAAAAGGGGCCAGGTCATGTGATCTGTACCTGGAAGTACAAAACAAATATTTTAAATGATAAAATAAAAGAAATACAAAAATATCAAAATATATAAAGACATAAGGAGGTTAAATGGGAAATATTATATGGGATGCCCTTTGATTTGGAGATTAGGAACAAATAATCGTAGTTCACCCAAAAAACCTGAAGTAAGGCCACAGTAGAGATAGGCCTACTGAGCGTACTGTGCTAGCATACATGAAATTAATACTTCAACATCTGAATTCTATTTCAGAAGATCTAAAATACAGCATAACAGAGAGGAGAACCCACAATACTACAGCACCAATAAACTATGCACTAATGTTTTATGCCTTTTATGCCATATGTGTCATTAGAATGTCTCCTTACATACTAGATCTCCTTACAGTACGAAGGCAAAGGCAAAAAAACACAAATCACATTAACTCAATGTTAAATAAGCTGTAGTAGGTCTGCTTTCTTTCTTTGTCCCAGCTTCCTCAATACTCCACAGCGTCTCTGTTCTGGCTTCTTTACCAACTCCACTGGAATCTCACAGGTTTTTCCAAGTTTTTACTATTCCTATAGTTTAACTTATTACTGCCCTAATTTGATAGGGCCTCCTCAGGGCAGCTTTCCATAGACTTGTTAATTCTCCAATTTTCCTTGACTTTCCAAATCTTGACCAGTAGTTCCGAGTAGCTAGCATTGCAAAGTTTTCACCGTACAATGCCCACAGCTCCCAGGCTAAGCTGCAGCTTCCGTCCCCCATGAGATACTCCTGACTCAGCTCCAAATAGGTCCGGCTCCTCCATTGACATACCCCACAACCTGGTAAAGATAAACTGGAGAACAACAGCAAGCAAGGGAAAACAGTGGCACAAGACAGACTGGAAAGAAATGTGAACTTCCCAATAGGTAAGGCAATGGTAATTTACCTTATATAAAGGGGAGAAAAGCTTTTCAAAAGTCCTGCTCTGTGTCTCAACTGAGAGCACCAGCCTGTAACTGCACCTCCTCCTGGTTAGAATCCCAGTGGTAAAAGTATGTAGCGTCTTCATAGGCTTCCTTAGGGAATGGTGCTTGGACACAGGTCACATTATTTCATAGCCCCAATTTACATTCATATTCATGTTAATTTAAACAAATCATGGATCCAACGCAGTAGAACATTCAGGAAAAACATGTACTGTATATGTAACTACTCAAGTGATTTAAATAAGTTGATCCTGAAAACAATGTGTAATCATGATTTAAAAATGGAATAATAGATAGGGGACTGTGCATTACAAGGCTGCAATACCATTCCAAGGTTCTGGGGACATGGGGACCTCAAGATTGAAGTTTAAAAGGTTCCAACATGTCCTCAGAACCTCGAGATGGTGTTATATCCTTGTAATGCACAGTCCCCTGTGATGCTTGTCCAGCTGATTGTTCTATGATATTTGTAATATAAAAATATAGTATGGGATGGTCTCACAAAAGACAGCCTGTGCTCCTGGGTGACCCCCCAACAGGCTTCAGTGAAAACTACAGGATGTATAATTGACCAGGAGATCTCTGTAACGTAATTAACTTCCTTGAGAAAGGAAGTTGCATTTTATAGCTGTTTTATGACCTGTTGCTGCTCTTAAGCTGGGAAACTAAAATATACATTTTTATGACTTCAGAAACAAGACATCATTAAGCTGATTCCTGTCAGGCTATATCCCACACCTAGGTGAGAAATTATAGGGTTGTAAATCCTCAAGGGAAACTGGTGGATCAAAGACTCATCATTTGGGAAATTAGTTTTTGCTGATGTCACCTTATTTAATATATTTCCTGATAGGACATCATGTTTGTATTTTTTTCCTAATTTAAAAGGAGGAGCTAGATGACTGACAGAAGGGATGTGGAGAGACCCAGTTTAAAGTATACTGTGTCTGAACAGTTTAGTGACATTTTTTTTGGACTCTTAAGAAACAAGATCTCTGATCTAACTTAAGCACTGTTCAGAGGTAATACATTAGATAGAAAAAAGACTAACTGTATTGTGGTAGGAGTTTTTGTTTTGTACCTTTCCTTGTTTTCTTTTAAGTGATTGTATGCTCTTTGATATATTGTTCTGTATTTACATTTTTCATATTTTTGTCCATTTTTTTAGTAAACATATTATTCAAAAGACTAACTGGGTGTTCTGCCAGTTCGTTTTGCATGTGATGTATTGAGGGTTAAGACTGACAAAAACTGTTCAAAAGCTTGATGGTGTTACTAGACTGGGAAAAGGTAAGAATATACCTAAGGTCTTTTATAGAGTTTTAAGAGTTCATTTTGGAAGCCTGGCTGGGTGCCCCTGGCATAAGATTGTACCAAAATCCCTAAAGAGGGTACAAATCTGCACCTGTGCATTTGGTACATTAGCATAAGGTTCACAGTTTGAATCACCCCCCCAGAACTTGAGACCAAAGGTGATTCGGACCCATAAGCAGACAGAAGGGTTACCCTGTCTGTTACCTGTTCACATTACTGCGCATGGAGGTTGGCACTGTGGGAGCAGAGAGCCTGACCTGCTGAGAGTGTTTGTGACAGATTTGGTGGTAGCGGTGGAATAAATTTGGTAACACAAGCTTTAACTGTTCAGTCTGTCAGCTTCATACTGTACAGCTCACTTGCAAAATAAGGCAGTGATTTATTTTTAAAAAAGGAAACAAAACTATATCATTTTGCTTACAGTCAAGTTCCTACTGGTTTTATTTTTGTTCTAAAGTGCAAGTTAGAGTAGCCATAGTTAGGGAAGAAGATGGCTTCCAACTACAGTGGGTACACTGCAGACTACCTGAGGCAGTTGTGCCAGGACAGAGGAGTCCTACATGAGGCAAGAGCCACCAAGCAGAACCTCATGGATGCCCTGATGGCAGCAGATGCCCAGAGCATTGAGTCATAGACTGTGACTGTAAAGGACCAAACCTTGGGCATGGAGGGGCCAGTGGCCAGTGGCCAGTGCAATGTCCAGATCCAGTGAGCATGACAGCAGGGCCAGTGCCAGCGAAGGGCCACAGCAGAAGGGGAAGGTCACCAGCATTCTGGAGCCAGATGCAATCAGGCTGGAGATTGAGTTGCACAGAATGGAGCAGGAGTTCCAGAGAGAGGCTGAGCATGAGAAGCGAGCCACAGAGGAGAAGAGGGAATGAGAACAGTGAGACGCTGACCATGAATAGCTTGAGTGCCAGTGAGCCGCAGAGGAGAAGAAGGAGAGAGAACAGTGAGAGGCGGACCATGAGGAGTGAGAATGCCAGTGGCAACATGAACTAGAGAAGCTAGGACTCCAACCACAAGCACCATGGCAGGTAAGTGGCTTGGGTTTAACTGGAACTACAGGACTGGGTTCCAAATTTAATTCCAAATTGATAACTGAATTTAAAGAGGAGGAGGATATGGATGCCTTTTTAAATTCCTTTGAAAATGTTGTATTCAGGCAAATATTCCTAGAGGGTCATGGAGCTTCCAGCTATCCCCGCTACTTACCAGGAAAGCTCTGGATGCATTGGGTCAAATGGACAATGAGGACAGTAATGATTACAGCAAACTTAAAGCTGCACTTTAAAAAAAAGTTTGATTTAACTGCAGAAGCATACAGAGCTAAATTCTGTAAGCTCAGGAGAAGCCCTGAGATGAGCTATGAGGAGCTACCCATGAAACAACATCAGTGTTTAAACCATTGGTGGGAAGGAACTGAAGCAAACTCTGTAGATAAAATTGAAAATGCTGTTTTGTTAGAACAGTGTTTTTGGACATGCCAAGCAGAGCTGAAAACCTGGCTGGAGGACCGAGATCCCAAAACAATGCAAGAGGCTGCTGAACTCTCGGACCGCTATGCCAAGAAGAGACCTGCTCTGAGAGTGAATGGGGCGGGTGTGGTAGTGCAGAAAGGGAAAAGCATGCCTTCAGGGCAGCTAAAACCCTCACTGCCTCCACCGAAACCAGTTAGCCCAAGGTTTCAAAGAAAAGATTTTTCTGAGAAAAGAAACGAATGTTGGGTTTGTAAAGAAACTGGGCATATTGCCAGACAGTGTCCCAAAAGGACAAGCAATATGCAACATGGGGCTAGGAAAGAAGTGAGTTGTTTGTGTGTCCCTGGAAGCGTGCATGTGAACATGAGGGAACACATGCACCCAGTCACGGTGAATGGGGTACAAACACAAGGGTTAAGAGACACAGGGGCATCCCTGATGTTGGTAAAAGGGGATCTGGTAGAGCCTGGTCAGCTTATACCCAATAAATTCGTAACTGTACAAGACTTCACTGGGGAGGAGAAAATATTGCCACCGGCTAGTGTTCTCCTGGACTGCGGTGAAACAGGGGGAACTGTACAACAGGTGGCTGTAACCTAAACATTAGTAGTTGACGTCATCCTTGGCAATAATTTCAAACAGGGGATGGTGTGCGCAGTTACCCATAGCCAAATGGCAAGGGAAACTTTTAGTTCCCTGGATCCCACAGAAGCCATTGCAGAAACCACTGGGAGGCTGGTTCCCCAGCCTGGGTCTCATGATAGGGAGACTAATGAAAAGGGGGTAGAAATTTCCCCAGTAGCGGTTAATCACACAGCTACGGAGGGTTACTCCGAAGAAGGAGGGGTGACCCATTGTCAGAGGGTTAGGGATGGCAGTGATCCTGAGTGCCCTGATGCTAGTGCTAGGGATCCTAGTTTAGAGACTGAAGGGGACCTGTCCCATGCATTGGGAATATATAAGGAGTTTGCAGCTGCTCAGAAAAGTGACCCTAGTCTAGATAAGTGGAGGGTCTGGGCAGACTCTGATGGAGCACAGGGTGGTGATGGTAAACATAAAGTTTATTGGGAAAATGGACTGATGTATACTCAGGATGTGAAGACAGAGGAAGGGGTGATAGGCAGGCAGCTTGACATTCCCCAGGCATATTGTGAGCAGTTGCTCAAGACTGCACATGATATTCCCATGTCTGGTCATCTGGGAATCGCGTGTACTAGGAGGGAGGTAAAGGGAGGTCATAATTCCACTATACAAGACACTAGTGAGGCTCCACCTGGAGTACAGTGTACAGTTCTGGAGCCCTTACCTATGTAAGGACATAGGGTAGAGAAGGTTCAGAGGAGGGCAACAAAGATGGTGCATGGATTGCATCACAAGTCCTATGAGGACAGGTTGAAGGAACTGAACATGTACCCCCTGGAGGAGAGGAGGGAGAGAGGGGATATGATAGAGACATACAAGTATATAACAGGGAGGAACAGGGTGAAGGAATACACTATTTTTAAGTGAAAAAGATGTTCCAGGACTAGAGGGCATGGGATGAAGTTGGAGGGAGGACGATTCAGAGGAAACGTGAGGAAGAATTTCTTCACAGAACGGGTGGTGGACAAGTGGAACACCCTGTCAGAGGAAGTGGTGGGGGCTGAAACAATCACGGATTTAAGAATGCATGGATAGACATAAAGGAATTCTGGAGGTCAGGGTAAGGGCAACAGACTTCAGGAAACATAAACTGAACTTACAAGCTCAAATGGGCAGACTGGGTGGGCCATAGGCCTTATCTGCAACACTGCCTATGTATGTATATCTATTACATGTACAATGCGCGTTGGCTCAGAATTTATTGGCCCAACTTCACCCAGCAGGTGAAGGAGTATGTAGGTCTTGTCACTGGTGCCAAGAAATAGGGAAGACAGGTAAGAAAACCCAAGCTGCCCAGATTCCATTGCCCATAGAGGAGGAGCCATTCCAGAGGGTGGGAATGGATATTGTGGGGCCTTTAAATACCCCCAGCTACTCTGGGAAGAGGTTCATCCTGACTATGGTGGATTATGCAACCCGGTATCCAGAGGCAGTCGCCCTATCCTCACCGAAGACAGACAAAGTGGCAGATGCCTTACTTGGGATTTCCTCCCATGTTGGGTTTCCGCAGGAGGTTATCACCGATCAAGGGTGTTCCTTCATGTCGGATATGATGAAATGTTTGTGGGAGAAGTGTGGGGTGGTGCAGAGGCACACGACACCTTATCACCTGCAAGTCAATGGGCTTGTGGAAAGATTTAATGGTGCCCTGAAGTCACTGTTCCAAGCATTTCCTGAACAGCATGGGAGGGACTAGGAGAAATACCTTCTCCACCTGTTGTTTGCATACAGAGAGGTGCCCCAAGAGTTGACAGGATTTTCCCCCTTCAAGCTCTTATATGGACGCCGAGTATGTGGGCCCCTTGATTTGATCTGGGAGGACTGTGAAGGCAAGCACACCACTCAGGGAAGTCCCATAGTGGATTGCATCCTTAGGTTTAGGGAAAGGCTAAAGGAGCTTATGGGGACAGCCCAGAGCAAACTGGCAGCTGCCCAACAGAAACAAAAAGTGTGGTATGACCACAGAGCCAGACCTCGCTCATATACGGTAGGTCAGAAAGTCATGGTCCTTATTCCAGTCCAGAAAGACAAGCTGCAGGCTGAGTGGGCAGGACCGTACAAAGTAGTTAGGAAGGTAAATGATGTGAACTATATCATAGAGTTACCTGACAGAAGACATAGAGAAAAAATGTACCATGTGAACATGATGAAGCCATATGCTAGTAGGGCTGACATGATGTTTGCAGTATGCAGTCCTGGGGAGGGGACAGATGAAGGAGACACCCTTCTGGATTTGCTGGAAGAAAGCAAGTGGGAGTCCTCTGTGGAGGCAGTTAAATTGTCTCCCCAGCTGGCCCCGGACAAGATCCAGGAAGTAAGGGATGTTTTAGCAGACTTTGCCCCACTGTTTAGCACCAAGCCTGGACTAACCCTCTTAGTGATGCATGATGTAGAGATAGAGACACAGACACCCATACGGCGGACAGCATATTGGGTGTCAGAGGCTGTCCAAAAGGACATTAGGAGGGAGGTGGAGGAAATGCTGGATTTAGGGGTAATCCAGAGATTCCACAGCCCCTGGGCCTCACCCGTAGTCCTTGTACCCAAACCAGATGGCTCTACTCATTTCTGTGTGGACTATAATGGACTGAATGCAGCCACAAAGTCAGACGCCCACCCGATGCTCCAGACGAATGAACTCCTGGACAAGTTGGGAGGGGCGACCTACCTGATGACTATTGACCTGACAAAGGGGTACTGGTAGGCAGAGTTAACTGACAGAGCTAGGGAGAGGTTGGTCTTCATCACTCTGATAGGCTTATTTGAATTTAAAGTAATGCCTTTTGGAATGAAGAATGCTCCGGCCACTTTCCAAAGGTTGGTGAACCAGGTGTTAAGTGGTGCTGAGGAGTACGCCGTGGCATACCTGGATGACATTCCCATCTTTAGTGCCTGCTGGGAGGAACACCTGTCCCACCTTAGGGAAGTGCTGGGCAGGATACAGAGGGCCGGGCTCACTGTCAAAGCTGAGAAGTGCCAGGTTGCCATGGCTGAAGTGGCATACCTTGGGCATGTTGTATGCCGGGGGACAGCTCTGTCCTAACCAAGTAAAAATAGAGGTGATTAAGGCATGGCCCTGGCCAGAAATGCAAAAGCAGGTCAGGAGTTTTCTAGGGACAGCAGAGCACTATAGGAAATGTGTACCCAATTACAGTGCCCTAGCTGTTCCCCTGTCTGACCTGGTAAAGAAAAAAAGATGCCTAAGAAATTTACCTGGGAACCAGTCTGTGAAAAAGCCTTTACCAGACTGAAGGAGGCACTGTGCAGTGCTCCTGTATTGACAAGTCCTGACTATAGCAGACCCTTTATAGTCCAGCCTGATGCCTCAGACATGGATGTTGGGGCAGTACTGAGTCAGACATCCAATCAAGGGAAAGATCACCCTGTAGTGTACCTGAGTAAAAAGTTACTTCCCAGGGAGCAGGCTTACTCTACTGTGGAAAAAGAGTGTATTGCCATTGTGTGGGCCCTAAAGAAGTTACAGCCTTACTTGTATGGGCAGCATTTTGAGGTACAAACGGACCACGACCCTCCTTGTTTGGCTGACCCAAATGGGAAAAACTAATGGTAGACTATTACGATGGAGTCTTGCCTTGCAAGGGTATGACATGACGATCTTACATAGGGCTGGAGCGACCAATCAGAACACAGATGGCTTATCATGTCTATAACATCTATAACGTCGAACTTAACCCAGGCCCACCTATTACACTCAGCAACCCTGCGGATCTTCCACAATACAAAGGTATCAGCTTCCTGCATGTGAATGTCTGTAGTTTGCTAAAGAAGATTGACCTAATACAGATTTGGACCCTACATGCATCCACTGATTTCTTTATGATATCAAAATCCTGGCTTATGTCCTCGATCCCTGACAAATCCATCAACATACCGGGATACATCACCCACCGATGTGATAGACCAACCAGAGGAGGGGGGGTCGTAATATATGTGAAGAGCAAATTTGTTATCACAGTCGTTGACTGCACCTCTAAGGCCAAAGAATTTGAATGCCTGGCACTAAAACTATCCCTCTCCATTGACAAGGCACTCCTTATTGTTGCAGGCTACAGACCGCCCTCTGGTGGCATGGCTCTTCTACCTCATCTCCAAAGCCTATTCAACTTGAATACCACCGAATGTATTCTAATGGGGGACCTCAATCATAACTGGAATGATGACAGCTCCAAGAAGCTTAAAGAATTCTGTGATGCGAACGGACTGGCACAAATGACACCCGCAGTCACCAGACCCAACAGAAAAAACCCAGAACGAAGCTCTCTACTGGACCTCAGGATAGTAAACAAACCTTATAATATCTCACGCACTGGAGTGTTTTCAAATGACCTAAGTGATCATTGCACCACTGCCTGCATCAGACATTCTCCCCAAATAAAGTCGGCCCCTAAATTCAAACTAAAAGATGTCTGAAGAAGTTTTGCCAGAATGCCTTCCTAAAAGACCTGGGTAATATCAGATGGCAGGACTTCTATCTAGCTCCCTCCTTCAGCAAGGCATTCAATATCTTTCATAACTTCCTAGAGGATATAATAAACAAACACGCACCTCTAAGGTTGATCAAGTCAAAAAAAAGACCCCCCAGCTGGTTCTCTCCTATTCTGAAAAAAGCACTCAAGGATAGAGACGTCTGGTGGAAAAGAGCAAGGAAATTACACCTGGAAGCCAATTGGCAAGCATTTCGTACCTCTAGAAATGCATGCACCAAACTGATTAGGTCCGAAAAGGCTAAATATTTTCAAGCAGCTTTAGAAGGCAATAAGAACAACTCTTCCAAATTCTGGAATATACTCAGAGAGGTTGAAGGTCATACTACTGACACCCACCTTCCAGCCAAAATAGTGGCCAATGGATCTACCTTCACAGACAAAGCTACTACATTAGAACAGCTTAACGAACACTTTGCCACAGCAGGACAGGCCTTTGACACCTCGCCGATCAACAAGCTCAAACCATTAGGGGATTCCACTGCCAACTCTAATGCTAATTGCAGCTCTAACCAACTTTATTCCTCCTCCTTCGGCTTTCACGCAGTCACGTTTAAACAAACAGAGGACCCCCTATTGTCGCTAGATACAAGAAAGAGTGCCGGTGCCGACAATATTGAACCCTACTTTCTAACATTAGGAAATTACTACTTGACTGCCCCCATCACCCATTTATTCAACTCCTCCCTAATGCAGGGTGAGCTCCCTGTGCTGTGGAAAACTGCACACATCATAACCTTGTTCAAATCTGGGGACCCGAGCAACATGAATAACTACCGGCCAATTTCCATACTACTGACCCTTTCAAAACTACTGGAAAAAATAGTCAACACCCAAGTTAGAGAGCATCTGGACTCACAGAAACTACTAAACCCTGAACAGTCTGGATTTAGAGCCAAACATAGCATGGTATCAGCCCTAGCAAAAGTAACCACTGATTGGCTAATTGCCTTGGACTCTAAGAAGCATGTATTTGCTCTCTTCCTTGATCTTAGTAAGGCCTTCGATACTGTTGATCGCAACATTTTGCTTAAGGCACTGAAGAACATCGGGCTCGATGGCTCTGCCATCAAATGGTTCACTAGCTACCTTACAAACAGGTTGCAACAAGTAAAAGCTGCAGGTGAATTATCTCCACTAAAATCCCTTCCTCGAGGTATCCCTCAAGACTCCATCTTGGGTCCAATTCTATTCACAATCTATATTAATAACCTCGACTTACACCTGCGCACAGCTAATGTGCACTTATTTGCAGATGATATTGTACTCTACACTGCAAATTCATCGCTGGACCTGGCCCACGAGGATTTACAGTGAGACTTTATCACCCTCCAATGCAACCTTATTAACCACAAGTTACTACTCAATGCCAAAAAGACTAAAGCCATGATCCTCTCCCCAAAGGCAGCCTCAGGACCTACACAACATCCCAAGATCCTAACGCTCTTGGGAAAACCTCTTGAGACAGTTGATACCTTTAAATACTTAGGGTTCTGGCTGGATAACAAACTTAACTTTCTGTGCCACCTGAATGAGACTTTGAAAAAACTTAGGCAGCAGTTAGGCTTATTCTACCGCATTAAGCATCTACTCACCAAAGAAGCTAGAAAGAGACTAGTGCAAACCACATTCCTACCCCTACTGGACAATGCTGACTTTCTCTACAACCACTACCCCTCAACAGTTCTCAACAAACTTGACGTCCTTTATCACCGAGCCTTAAGGTCCATCCTCAATCTGCCCCCTCACACCCACCACTGCCTTCTGTATCAAGAGATGGGATGGCCCTCACTCTCAACTAGGAGGAAAAGAAACGCTCTTCTCTGGTTCTTTAGAGTGCTGTCTGATAAATGTCCTGCATATATCTCGAAC
The DNA here is from genome assembly GCA_016271365.2 of Neoceratodus forsteri. Lineage (NCBI taxonomy): Eukaryota > Metazoa > Chordata > Ceratodontiformes > Ceratodontidae > Neoceratodus > Neoceratodus forsteri. Next base: position 259,561,012 of record CM057452.1, on the reverse strand, counting down.
TTCTTCGAACGTGCCAAGGGATCTTATGGTTTGAGATGCTTCTCCATATTCTGCTTCCAGATCCCCAGAGTAAATACAACCCATGGCTTGGCAGCAATCAACGTCTCACTCTCATCCATATGGAACACCATGCAAGGTTCCCTAAAACTCTCACTCCTTCCAGGTCCATTCACATTCAAAGCACTAATAGAAAGGTACCTGAAGGAAATCTGCAGTTGTTTTTAGGTGTCTATGTACCTGTAGCCTTGGGTATATTACACAAAGCCATTGTCAGAGTCTACCTCAACTTACAGCACTCTTAGGGAGAACCCAGCATTTTTTAGCCCTCCTTCTCTTCTCCTGGCCCTCACGATTCTATCCTCTCTCCCCTTCTCATATACTTTCTCCTCTTCCCCTTCCCACACTTGATATGTATCATAACTGCTGTTATCTGTCTTGTTTTTGTCCACTTTATTTTGCAAATTGTATTGATGTCCAATACCACTTTGAAAATGTGCCTGCTCAATGGTGTTTACGCCTGGTTAAATAAAGTGTGTGACTGATTGATTGAAATCCACTGCACTACTTGTCCTACTGGGTGACCGGGGCTGAATCATCCTAAGCATGGACTTATTTTGTATGTTTTGTTCTGTGTGCTATATTTATCACATAACTGTGTTATCCCTCTTTGTATAGCTCGGTTTTAGTTCCTGGTATGTACAGTTTTTTATTTCTTAGCTTGTAACTGCCAGTGAGTATTTTTATGTCCAGGACCACTTTGAAAATGAGCTTGCTCAATGGTGTTATGCCTGGTTAAATAAAGTTTGATTGATTGATTGATATGAGGAGTGAACTGACTTGGGAAGCTCATCCCATGCAGGGGATAGAGCCCCAAATTCAGTCTAGGTGGGGAGGACTGTGACAATTGGCCAGCTGGCAATGATTGTTCTATGATATTTGGAATATAAAAATATAGTATGGGATGGTCTCACATAAGACAGCCTGTGCTCCTGGGTGACACCCCCCCCCCAGGATTCGGTGAAAACTACAGGATGTATAATTGACCAGGAGATCTCTGTAATGTAATTAACTTCCTTGAGAAATTGCATTTTATAGCCACTTTATGACCTGTTGTTGCTCTGAAGCTGGGAAACTAAAATATACATTTTATGACTTCAGAAACAGGACATCATTAAGCTGATTCCTGTCAGGTTATATCTCACACCTAGGTGAGGGATTACAGGGTTGTAAATCCTCAAGGGAAACTGGTGGATCAAAGACTTATCATTTGGGAAATGAGTTTTTGCTGATGTTACCTTATTTAATACACTTCCTGATAAGATATCATGTTTGTATTTTTTTTCCTATTCTAAAAGGAGGAGCTAGATGACTCACAGAAGGGGTGTGGAGAGACCCAGTTCAAACTACACTGTGTTTGAACTGTTTAGTGACATATCTTTTTGGACTCTTAAGAAACAGGATCTCTGATCTAACTTAAGCACTATGCAAAGGTAATACATTAGGTAGAAAAAGTCTAAATGTATTGTGATAGGAGTTTTTGTTTTGTACCTTTCCTTGTTTTCTTTTAAGTGATTGTATGCTCTTTGATATATTGTTTCGTGTTTACATTTTTCATATTTTCATCCATTTTTTTAGTAAATATATTATTCAAAAGACTAGCTGGGTGTTCTGCCAGTTCTTTTTACATGTGACGTATAGAGGGTTAAGACTGACAAAAACTGTTCAAAAGCTTGATGGTGTTACTAGACTGGGAAAAGATAAGAATATACCTAAGGTCTTTTATAGAGTTTTAAGGATTCATTTTGGAAGCCTGGCTGGGTGTCCCTGGCATAAGATTGTACCGCAATCCCCGAAGAGGGTACAAATCTGCACCTGTGCATTGGGTACGCTAGCATAAGGTTCACAGTTTGAGTCCCCCCAGAACTTAAGACCAAAGGTGATTCGGACCCACAAGCAGACAGGAGGGTTACCCTGTCTGTTACCTGTTCACATTACTGCACTTGGAGTTTGGCACTGTGGGAGCAGAGAACCTGACCTGCTGAGTGCGTTTGTCACAGATATACTTATTCATGTTAATTTAAACAATCATAGATCCAACACAGTAGAACATCCAGGAAAAACATGTACTGTATATGTAACTAGTCAAGTGATTTAAATAAGTTGATCCTATAAACAATGTATAATCATGATTTAAAAATAGAATAATAGATAGAGGACTGTGCATTACAACTGTAATACCATCTCAAGGTTCTGGGGACATGGGAACCTTGAGAGTGAAGCTTAAGAGGTTCCAACTTGTCCCCAGAACCTCGAGATGGTATTATAGCCTTGTAATGCACAGTCCCCTATCTGTTATTTTTTTTAATATATGGATCCAAGAATAGGTGGTCAGGCTAAGGAGTAAGGACATCCAGAGAAGAGGTTTACCTTATGTGGCAGTGTTGGTGGGTCCGTTGTGGTGCACTAGTGGTGAGGCAGAAAGTCCAGTAGTGGCCGCAGTGTGGGCTCAGTTCAGCCTTTTTTTTTTTAAATGTTATTTAAAAACTCAAAGTTTAATGGGTCTCTGGGTGGCGGTGCACACAAGCGAAGCCGTGTCATGTAGTGGAGCAGCGGCAATGAGAATGAGCATCAGGGAGGCATCGGGGGAACATGAAAACTCCACATCTGGGAGTGTCCACAGAACCACCACTGAAAGCCTGCATCTTGTGTTTTGTAACTACGGGTTGGGGAATGGTTCAGTTAGTAAATGAACAAAACACTGTCTAGCCTACATCAATCCAGCTTGAGTTGTTTTTGTGGGTTATCCTGTGAACAGAGAACTGGCTTTTACTGCATGCGATACTAACAGTAAAAGCCGACTCCCACTCAGCACTGGGAATTTGTGTGCTTGCGCTCTGCTGTTTTTGTGATAATACTATTGTTCAGAGCTATGAACGATAATATTACAGGCTCTGAACGATAATATTATCACTTTTGTAGTGTGGTATTATGGGGAAATTTTTGTATGACTTCCAGTACTATTATTGAATGAATCCATATATTAAAAAATGGTAATAATACTATTTTATATGTGATAATATTGTGAATCCTCATAGAAAAAGTACTAATATCATTTTCAATAAATAGATAGTAGCCCTTGACATGAATTTTAAACCTAAATAAATATTTCCTTGATAATTATTATATGTTTTATATAAATTCCACACGAGCCAACCTCATAATAAAATGTTCATCACTCCATATGGTGATGGTTGGAAAGGGGAAAGGGAGAGTAGACAAAAACATAGAAACATAGAAATTGATGGCAGATAAGGACCACTAGGCCTATCCAGTCTGCCCATTTTCCCTACCTACTGCAAAAGCCACAGACCCTACTTGATCTCCGATTTTACCTTCTCATTCCTATCGCTAGGGTCCCCCTGTGCCTGTCTCATACATTTTTTTAATTCCCCCACTGTGTTTGCCCCCACTATCTCTGCTGGGAGTCTATTCCATGCATCCACCACCCTTTCTGTGAAGAAATACTTCCTCACATTACCCCTTACTCTACCCCTTTCCAACCTCATGTCATGCCCCCTTGTTCCTGAACATCTCCTTTTCTGAATGATGCTACCCTCCGGAATCATAGTTATGCCCTTTAGATATTTGTAGGTTTCTATCATATCTCCCCTGTCTCTCTCCTCCTCTCCTCTCCTATCCTCTCTTCTCCTCTCCTCCAGGGTATACATATTGAGGTCTCCCAGTTTCTCATCATATGTCTTTTGGTGTAGGCCCTGCACCATCTTTGTTGCCCTTCTTTGAACTGCCTCCACCCTGTCTATATCCATATTGAGATGCAGCCTCCAGAACTAGACACAGTACTCCAAATGAGGCCTCACCAATGATCTGTACAGTAGCATCACCACCTCTTTTCTTCTGTTGGTGATACCTCTCCCTATGCACCCCATCATCCCATTGGCTCTCCCCACAGCCTTGTCACATTGTTTAGTCACCTTTAGGTCATCAGATATGATTACCCCTAAATCCCTATCTTGTTTGGTGACCATCAGTATCTCCCTTCCCCTGATCATGTAATCCTCCCTTGGGTTCTTGCACCCCAAGTGCAAGATTTTGCACTTTTTTGCATTGAATCTCAACTGCCACACTCTAGACCATTTCTCCAGTTTACCTAGGTACCTCATCATTTCTTCCACCCCTCCCAGAGTGTCCACCCTGTTGCAGACTTAGTGTCATCTGCAAAGAGGGACACAGATGGGTAAGTAAGACAATAAGGACAGTAGGGAGGAAAAGGGGGGGAGGTTAACAAAAATAAATAAAAAGAGCAAAAAGGAAAAAAACCTTCACCATCTCAAAAAAGTCAAATAGTAATTATCCTGTAGTTACGTTATACCCAGTAATATACAAAAGTGCTCAGTGCAGCGTATAATAACCATTCTTTAAGACCAACACCTGATATTAAAACCATCTTATAAAGGTCAAATAGTGAGCACCTTTACACTTATGAATACTTTATTATAATAATTTTTTTTGTATCGGACTGTATAAGTGCCCCGGGTGATCTCTTTAAAGATATCCATAGCTGTACCACATCCTCTTTTAAACTGTTAGCAATAGATCATGTGTGACAATCAGTGAAAGGAGGGGATAGAATGAAGGTCTTATTGCAACATGAAACAGAATGGATCTATAACATTCAAAGCCAGTATCCTAAAGGTTTAAATACTGCTATGGATTTTAAACCATTCCTTTGAAGCCTGCTTCTTGTATGATACCCTGGTTTTTATATTGAATGTTATGAGGCAAAAAGAAATAAAGCCATAAAAAAATGGAAGGTAATGAGTACCAATGCCCATAGTCTAGGTAAAAAGCTCCCCGAAATGGTGGCCTTGATGGAAGAGGGATGCTTATTGTGGCAGTCACGGAAACAAGGTACACAGAGAACCATGACTGGCATGTCAACATACCAGGGTAAACAATCTGCAGGAGGGACAGGGAGGGAAGAAGAGGAGGAGGAGTAACTCTCTATGTAAGGGAAGGGATCAAAGCAAAAGAACTAAAGGGTACACAGGGAGGAGAGGAGGCACTGTGGGTCACCCTAGAGACTGGAAATGGCACCACAATCTGCACAGGGGTTGTATATTGACCCTGTCTCAGGGGGAGGAAATGGACAAGGAAATGATAGAAGGCATCCTTAGGATGGCAGACAAAGTGGAGCTATTGCTGATGGGGGACCTGAATATGCCAAATGTTAACTGGAGCACCTTTGCTGCAGCCACATCCAAGAGCAGGGCCATTCTCAATGCCCTACAGGGGGCATGCCTCAGACAGCTAGTTTTGGAACCCACTCAGAAGGGAGCAGTCTTAGACCTCGTACTCTCAAATGGGGATGGAGAGAGGATCTCCGATACTGACGTGGGTAGCCATCTGGAAACAACCGAACACCAAACAGTGTGGTTCATGATAAATTTAGCTGTAGAATCAAGCCATACAAAAGTAAAGGTACTGGACTTCAGGAGGACTGATTTTGTCAAAATGGGAGAGTGCCTCAGAAAAGCACTAGCAAACAGGCAAGAAGTTGGGGTGGAGCAACAATGCGGAAACATTAAAACTGCCATCATAGAGGCAACAAGCCTTTGTGTGAAGCAAAGAAACTAATCAATAGGAAAGAAAAAAACACCATGGTTCTCAAAAGAACTGGCGGGGAAGGTAAGGGAGAAAAATATAGCATTCAGGAAGTATAAGGAAACACAGAAGGAGCAGGACAGAGAACTGTACCAGTTAAAGCAGAAGGAAGTGGGTAAGGCAGTCAGAATAGCAAAGGCCGAAACCGAGGAAAAGATAGTCAACTCAGTTAAGAAGGGGGATAAAACCTTTTATAGGTACATTAGGGAGCAAGGAAAGACTAAGGCAGGGATACTGAGGCTGAATAAAGAGGAAGGTGGTTGGGCAGAGAGCGACAGTGAAAAAGCAGGGATACTGAATGAATTCTTCTCCTCAGTATTCACAATGGAAAAGCAGGGGGAGATACCTAATCCAGTCAATAGAAGCACTCTGGATAGGGGGTTGATATTACTCTTTTCACAGAAGAAAGGGTAAAACTGAAGGTGGCTAAAGCAATGGGGCCTGATGGGATTCATCCCAGAATTTTAAAAGAACTAAGGGAAGAGCTAGTAACACCACTGACTACCCTTTTTAATAAATCATGGGAGGATGGTGTGGTACCTGAGGACTGGAGGAGGGCGGATGTGATTCCCCTTCACAAAAGTGGGAGTAAGACAGAGGCAGAAAACTACAGACCTGTCAGTTTGACCTCAGTGGTAGGCAAAATGATGGAATCACTTCTGAAGGCAAGAACTGTTGAGTACCTAGAGGCCAGTGGGGCACAGGACCCAAGGCAGCATGGATTCACAGCAGGAAGGTCATGTCAGACAAATCTAATTGATTTCTTTGACTGGGTGACCAAAGTAGTAGACCAGGGAGGGGCTGTGGACATGGCCTACCTAGACTTTAGCAAGGCATTTGACCCAGTCCCGCACAAAAGATTAATAAACAAATTAGCCTGCCTGGGAGTGGGTCCCAGGGTGGTAGCCTGGTTAAAACACTGGCTGGACAACAGGACACAGAGGGTAACAGTAAATAGAGTCCACAGTGAAGAAAGGGGGATTACTAGTGGGGTACCGCAGGGTTCAGTACTGGGTCCAGTCCTTTTTAATGTCTTTATAAGTGACATTGCAGAAAGACTGGAAATAAAAGTATGTCTCTTTGCAGATGACACAAAGATCTGCAACAGGGTTGATATGCAAGGTGGGGTGGAAAGGATGAAAATGGACTTGGCAAGGCTGGAGGAATGATCAAATGTATGGCAGCTTAGATTAAATGCAAATAAGTGCAGAGTAATGCACCTGGGAAACAAAAACCCAGGGGAAAAGTACACAATGGGGGGTGAGATACTGACAACAAAAAATGGAAAGGGATCTGGGGGTAGTCATATCAGATGACCTAAAGGTGGGCCAGCAATGTGAGAAGACAGTAAGGAGGGCTGGGGAGATACTGGGATGCACAGGGAGAAGCATCACCAGTAGAAAACAGGAAGTTGTTGGCCCTCTGCAAAGACAGTTGGAAAGACCACATTTGGAGTACTGTGTGTAGTTCTGGAGACCCCATCTCTGCAAAGACATAGACAGAGTGGAGGCTGTCCAGAGGAGGACAACAAAAATGTTTCAGGGTCTGCACCAGAAGACATATGGAGAAAGACTAAAGGAGCTTAAAATGTATAGCTTCAAGGAAAGGAGGGAGAGGGGGGACATGATAGAAACTTTCAAATACCGCAAGGGAATCAACAAAGTCCAAGAGGGTAGCATTTTTCAGAAAAAGAGATGTGCAAGAACAAAGGGGCACAATTTGAAGATAGAGGGGGGGATGGCTCAGTGGTAATGTGAGGAAGTATTTCTTCACAGAGAGGGTTGTAGATGCATGGAACAGCCTTCCTGAGGAGGTCGTGGAGTCAAAAACAGTGGGGGAAGTCAAGAATTCATGGGACAGACATAAGGCTATTCTAGTGGAGGGTAGGAGGAAATAGGCTGTTGGTTAACTAGGATCTGCAGCTTACCCATTAGGTAGAGAATTGGGAAGACTAGGCGGGCCAAGCGGTCCTTATCTGCCATCAAATTCCATGTTTCTATGTTTTTATGCCATAATAATTACTTGTGCTGAAGGTAGTTAGGAAAAAGAACACTCAACAAGTAATATTTTGCCCTTTGAGCAGCTGTCCACCTTCTCGTATAGTTTGCTTACATACAAATTGGTACTGTGATAAATGGTGATCCCAGTCAAAGTTTTTTATTTTGTGTACAACAAAAATGAAAATTAGGGTGTGTGGCTTGACCAGAGCCAAGATGGCAGCTTAAACCTGTACCTCCCTAGTCCTCGATCTGCTAATCCTACTGCATCCATACTCATCTGATACCTGTCTGGTTCTCATGCAGTCCAGCAAAAAGTCCAACATGCCCTCTCTCAGCAGACAACCAGTCTGTCAAAAATCAGCAGTTAGCAGACAGTGCCAGTTCAAAAACAAGCTTCCCCTCAGCTGGACCCATTGGAGGCAACAAGATGGTGACAAGCAGGAAACAAACTATGAAGGTGGTGTCTATTGAGGCTATGTTCACTCACCTCCTACAATAATCTGCTGAAGATAAGACTGCCTCTCTACAGATGACCTAAGCTCTCAGTATGCTGGACACCAGAGTGCTGCAAACAGAACTTAAGTTTTCATCTCATGATGCTGCCATTTAAGAGCTACAGGCCATGGTACAGAAACAAAGTTGTGCTAGCCACCACCTGCAAGAAAAGTTGAACAACTTGGAAACTAGCAGCCACAGTAGACTTTCCTGAGGATGCTGAACTTAAAGATGCCACTGCCTTTCTTGAGCATGCTCTGCAGATGGCCCTGCAGTTGAAAGGGGATCATTACTTCAATACAGAGTGAGCACATCGATCCCTAGCTCCCCAGCCTCAGAAGGAGGAGCGACCAAGGCCAATTCTAGCTAGATTCCTCAGCTATCCAACTAAAGAGGCAATCTTGCGCCATTCTAGAGAGTTGAGAAAACTTATGTGGCAGGAGCACAAAATCTATATATACATCAGGATTTCTCAAAAAGAACTGTCCACCAGAAAATAAAACTACACCGAAGCCAGGCATATTATGCATCAGCTGCACATACAATTCTGCTTGCCATATCCAGCCACCATGCGAGTTATCCACAATGCAGTACTCCTGAATTTTTCTAGTCTTGAAGTCCCCATGGACTTCTTACATAAACACTAGCCGAGAGAGGGAGGGATGAGGACGCCATGAAGGGAGATGCCACAGGACCAGGACATTGCCTCCAAGGGGATGGATACCAGTGCTCCACCACCCTCACTACAAGAACACAGCACCAGCTACAGTGAATCTGATGACAGGGCTCTACCTCCCTACAGCTGCAAGAGGTAGCTGCATCGCCAGATGGGAAAAGAGATGTGGTGCCACAACACTCGAGGAGCAACAGCAGAGAGGAGGAATCTGGATAATTGTCTGATGGCCTCAGAAGATTCCTGATGAAGAGCAGATATGCCCCAGTATGTTCTCTCTCACTGCCAGCTCTACCATTACAGCAGCCAGAGGACTCCCCAGCACCAGTAGTGGTGAACATGATGCTCCCTGCCCTTGCATCCCCTGAAGGCTCACTGGTGAAATACTGGGCTCTGATTGTCACTGAAGAGTCTCTTAACACCACATCTAATGATCTAGACACATCAGACCTGACCTACGAGGCTTCAGCAGCTTCAGATCTGCCTCCAACAGCCACTCCTCCTTGATGGGTAACTTTGGACTGAAGTGAAATACTGTAGTCCCCAGCAGTCACTGCTGCAGGACAACAAATGGTATGCTTACATCTTGGGGGAGGGGGCTGAGCTTTCGATTGAAGTGAGCCATAATTGATCTCCCTGAAATTAGAACCTGCTTGCCATGACTAATACAACCTCAGCACTAAGTACCATTTATCTCACCTCAGTATGGAGTATCTGATTTATCCTTTCAGGCCTTCAACAAAATCTTACTATGCCCCTCTTGCAACATTGATCCTTGACTCTGTCTCAAGAAGTTGGATAACTTGCTTAAGGTTCACCCTCAGGAACCCTTATGAATGAAGCAAAAGCCACTGGACTCAGCTGGTTAGCCTTCTGAGTCAGAGAACCTGAACTTATTGCATGCAGTGTGCTCCCTTTTCCCCACCGCAGCATTTGTGAAATGGAAATCTCTCTGTACTGCTTTAACAAAGTGCAAGTCCAGCATTTGAAGCACTCCCTACATTTCAGTGTGTTGTCATAATGCCTGGGCTACCTCATACTGCCCCTGAGATAAGGACAATATATATTTCATTTAGACATTCTATGACTATGTGTGTTGCCATGATGCAATGTGTTTTCTACACCAGCTAAACTAGGGCTCAGAGTGTATCAAAAGGGACTCCAGGTCAGACCTTCCATCTCCCTGCTCCTGATGGCTTATAAGCACCATCCTAACTACAATAGGGATGCACCACCACTGATTTTTGACTTTGGGACTCTCAAGTTTCATCATTGTGTTATCATGTCTTGTGTTTCAAAATAAAGGGAGTGAATGTTTAGCCTCCCAGGGTTAGCAGCAATTTTAGGTCCCTATATGTGTTAAAAATTACTACTTTGAGTTAGAATTGTTACTTGGGCTGTGATATTGTAACTTTTGAGGCTTGGGAACACTTGTTTGGCAGTGATAATTAGAGTGAAATTTAAATGTGATGTTTGCCTGGTGTTAGGGGAAGAGGAAATTAACAGGAATCACCTTGTCTTTCATTGTTCACTTGGGAACATAAGCAGGAGGCTGGTAAGGACAGAGGTCTGGGGTTATATTCTGTTTTAACTGAAATATTTGAATAGTTTTGTATGTGAAATTAGTTCTATGTGTTAAAATTACTACTTTGAGTTAGAACTGTTACTTGGGCTGTGATATTGTAACTTTTGAGCTTGGGAACACTTGTTTGGCAGTGATAATTAGAGTGACATTTAAATGTGATGTTTGCCTGGTGTTAGGGAGGGAAATTAACAGGAATCACCTTGTCTTTCATTGTTCACTTGGGAACATAAGCAGGAGGCTGGTAAGGACAGAGGTCTGGGGTTATATTCTGTTTTAACTGAAATATTTGAATAGTTTTGTACGTGAAATTATTTGTATATGTTAAAAATTACTACTTTGAGTTAGAACTGTTACTTGGGCTGTGATATTGTAACTTTTGAGGCTTGGGAACACTTGTTTGGCAGTGATATTTAGAGTGAAATTTAAATGTGACGTTTGCCTGGTGTTGGTAAGAGTCCTCCCACCCACCCTGTTTTGTAGGCTTTCTTAAATACTGAAAAGCTACTGGGGGTTGGGATTTAAGGGCTGTGTATTTCTGTTTGGGACTGAAATTCGAAGCAACAGGAACTGGTGGGCCTGTGACATCATACGGTACCTGATGTCTGCATGTACACACTGTTAGTGGGACTGGACACACACTGGACTGTATGTGTTTGTGAGACTTGGGAACTTTATTGGTGGGGTTGAAATTGGGTTTGTAAATAACTGCAGTCAGTATAGAGAGAAACTGTATTCCAGGGGAAAGGGACTGAGAAAAGGGGGTGTGCCATTATAAACAGAGGGGGACAAACAGGGTGGCCATATCCCACCATGGCAGACATCTTCGGAAGGGTTGTAGGCTGCACAGGCTGTGGGATGGCAATAATTCTCAATTGGGCCTGGGGAGATGGAGACTGCCCACTCTGTAGACAGCTATCTTGTATCAGGAGTGAGGTATATTGGTTAAGGAGTAAGCTGGGGAGCTGGGGTGTCCAAGGATAAGGGGTGTGGATATGGGCAGCAGAAGGGTGGGGCTGAGGGGAGGCTGGGGCAACGCTCTGAAATTACAGGACATTATGTTACAGCAAGCAGGAGGGGGGATATTAGGGACAGAGGACCCTTAGATAGGGATGTTGATGCTAAGGGGAAAGCGTTCGGGGTGAACATTCTGAATACTAAGAGAGTGGAGGGGGAAGAGTCAGGAGGGGCTGTTGTGGGGAAGCCTAGTAGAGCAGACATTGAGAAGGAGGGCTGTTGTGGGGAAGCCTAAAACAGCAGACTGTGGGAAGGCAGCTCCTAAGGAGAACAGAGCAAGAGGGAAGAAGAGGGGCAGATTAGAGGTGCAGTCAGGGGAAACTCGGGTTACTTGATGGAGGCTGACATAGAGTGTCACAATAAATTTGAGCTACTAAGCAACCTAGAGGGGGAGGAAGGGGTTGGTGGAAATGAGAAAACTGATACAGAGGCTGGGGGGAGGGAGTCGGATACCCATAAGGCATCACAGACCGGCAATGGAAAGGAACAGAAATAGTCCCAGAGGAGAAGGGGAAACATACATGTTAAGCAGATGGGGAGATGCAACATATTGCAGACATGAGGAGGAGACATGACTGAGAGAAACTGGGAGACAAGGAGGTGGAGAGAGCCCCTTCAGCAGGGGTCAGTACCAAGGATGGGGCCCTAGCTAAAGGGGACCCACAGAGAACCTTTGGAGGCAGGGGTACTAATACAAGGGCGGAGGATGACGTGGTGTGGGGAAGGGAAACCATCAGGGCCAGGATAAATGGTTCGGATAAGAGAGGGTTAAAGGGGACACCTATTCAGAGGGGGTCTGAGTTAAGTAGGCAAAATAACGAGGGAGGCAGAAAGGGGAGGGTGACAAGGGGGTCTCCAATAAGGCAGGAAGACTCCCATGAAATTGAGATCACGAATAAAGGGGGATGGGGGCTGAGAGGGCATAGTGGAGGTAACCATAAGGATGATGGTGTTAGGTTCTGTTATTGGGAGACTGGAGTGATTAGGGTATCCAGTGGGAGGGACAGGGGGTGGATGCCATAGCCAGGTGAAGGTAGTGAGTATCTCTGGGCTGACAGTGCACAGAGCAAAGTTCATGGTGTATGAACTGGTTAGGGATCGTGGAGGAAACCGATTTCCTGGTGCATTTGGGAACTAACGATCTAGAGGGAAATAGCGTTTTGGAAATCCAAGCAAGGTTCCAAGGACTTGCCAGAGTCTGTCAGGATAATGGATGCAACATTTCCTTTTTGGAGATATTGCCAGTACCAAAGGCCTCTGTGGAGAGAAAAAATGAAGATCACAGAGGTTAATGACTGGCTCAGGAAGTGGGGTGAAGAGAGTGGGTTGGGGGTGTTAGGGAACTGGAAAGGAGTTTGGGAGGATAAGGGACTGTATGCCAAGGACAGGCTTCATCTTGCCCCATTAGGGAAGGAAGTCCTTAAACAGGGGATGGCTGACTACATTCAAGAAAGGTGGGGTTTAAACTTGTGAGGGGGGAGGGATAAGGGAGGGGCTGACCAGAAGCCCTCTCCTCCAGATGAGGGGGTAGCCTTCAAACACAAGGGGGAGGGGAAACAGACTGGGGTGGAGGTTTCAGGAGGAGCAGAGGGAGGATGGAAGTATAAGGAACCTGGGTGGGGTTTGACAAAGGGATCAGGGATAAGGGTGGGGTTGGTGTTAGTAAATGCCAGGAGCTTGGGAAACAAGTTGCAGAGTTCCAGGCCACGCTGGGGGGGTGGGCGTGGCGGCAGTCACGAGCGTGGGCCAACAAAAACCATGACTGGGACCTAAACGTGCGGGGGTACACTATGCTTAGGAAGGATAGAAAGGAGGGCAGAGGGGGTGGAGTGGCTATGTTCATTAGAGATGACATAGAAATTGCTAGGGTAGAAGAGGCAGAGGGAAACGTGGAGGCCTTATGGGTCACCTTACGATCCCCAGCAGGAGATAAGGTCAAGCTGGGTGTAGTATATAGGCCCCCGGGATGAGTGATGTTCTAGAGGATGGTTTGCTGGACAACATCATTGCCCAGTGTGGACCAAAAGGGGAAGGAGTGGTGTTGATGGGGGACCTTAATATGCCAGGTACAAACTGGGGAACCATGTCCTCTAAGGTGGCCAAGGAGCAGAGGCTGCTGGACGGCTTCCAGGATGTGTTCTTAACACAGCATGTGATGGAGCTCACAAGGCAGGGGCACGTCCTGGATGTGGTTCTGGCAGATGGGGATCTGGTAAGGGACCTGGTTGTAGAGGACCCCTGACTGGGGAGTGACCACAATACTGTCTGGTTTCAAATAAGCATGGGGGAGGGAGATCTAGGATACTGGCAGTGGACTTGGGGCAGACTTTGTGGGCATGGGAAATATTCTCAAGGATCAGTTGAAGGATTACATCAATGACAAGTGTGGAAAGGAGATGGAGGTCATAAAACGGGACTTCATGAGGCAGTCAGGATCTGCGCTAAGTTGAAACGTAAGGGAGCAAGGTCACATAAACCATGCTGGTGGTCCAGTGAGGTACAGGTAGTGGTCAGAGAAAAGAAGGTGGCCTACAAAAAATATAAAACAACAAGAGGGGATAGGGATAAGGAAATGTACCATCTTGCATCTAGAAAAGTCACCCGATGGTGAGGGAGCAAAGTCCAGTAAAGAGCAGCGGCTGGCACAGGGGATACATGGAGGGGAAAAGGGGTTCTTCTGGTACATTGGAGAGTGGAGAAAAACTAAGGGCCATCTCAGCAGATTGAGATCAGAAGGAGGGTGGGTGGAAGAGGCGAGGGACCAGGCAGAGGTATTTAACGAGTACTTTGCCTCTGTGTTCACTAGGAAGGGGGATGGGATATCTACAAAGCAAGACACGATGGGGATAGAAGCGACAGTGAGTGGGATCAGGGGAGCAACAGAAATGGAGCAAGAGGGAGGGAGAGGTACCCCAGGGGTGTCACATCTGGATAAGGATAAAAAGGCCAGTAAGGTGGAGGCGACGGATGATGCTATCTCTGCCAAAAGGGTGTGGTTAGCCCTCAAGGCCCTAAACAAAGACAAATCTCCTGGTCCGGATGGCATTCATCTGAGAGTACTGTGGGAATTGGCGGACATACTGGCTGCACCCCTGGCGGAGCTCTTCAACAGGTCACTTGAGACAGGGAGGGTACCTAGGGATTGGCGAAAGGCACATGTGGTGCCAATCCATAAAGGGGGGTCGAGGGAAGTACCAGGTAACTATAGACCCATCAGTTTGACCTCGGTGGTGGGAAAATTAATGGAGAGTATACTAAAGGAACGATTGGGGGTGTACTTGGAGGAGGTGGGAGGTCTGGATAGTCGGCAACATGGGTTTGTGCCAGGTAGATCGTGTCAAACCAATCTTGTGGAGTTCTACAAATGGGTAACATCAGAACTGGACAGGGGAAAGCCTGTGGATGTATTATTCTTGGACTTCAGCAAGGTGTTTGACTCTGTCCCCACAATGGTCTGGTGGAGAAACTGATGGGGTTAGGAGTAGGCCTTTGATGGTCAGATGGATTGAAAACTGGCTAGCTGGATGCACCCAGAGAGTAGTGGTCTGTGGGGAGCTCTCGAACCCAGAGGTTGGTAGTGGGTACCGCAGATCTGTCCTGGGTCCGATCCTGTTTAATGCATACATCATCGGACATCAGGAGGGTATAGGGTGTGAAATGAGTCTCTTCGCTGATGACTCCAAGATGGAAGCAGTAGTTGAGGGAGAAGAGGGAGGTTGGCCCTGCAAGGGACCTGGACACCCTGGAAAGCTGGAGCCACACATGGAAATTAAATTTCAATATCACCAAGTGCAAGGTGTTGCATCTTGGCGAGGGAACCCTAAACACAGGTACACCCTGGGAGGGGGGCGCTGGAGGCCTCAATAGGGAAAAGACCTAGGGGTCATGGTGGATGCATGTATGAATAACTCTGAGCAGTGCAGGAGGCGGCTAGCAAGGCAAACAGGATGTTGGGATGCATCGTAGGGGATCACCTCTAGGAGCAAGGAAGTGATTCTGCTGCTGTACAATGGACTGGTTAGACCACACCTTGAGTACTGTGTACAGTACTAGAGACCACACTTGAAGAGGGACATACAGCTCCTGGAGAGGGTACAGAGGAGGGCAACTAAGATGATACGAGGGCTAGGATTTGACGATGAGGACAGACTTGAGCTCTGCCTGTTTTCATTGGAGGAGAGAGAGACAGGGGACATGATTGAGGTCTTCAAGTACCTCAAGGAATAAATAGGGTAAGCATGGAGGGATCTTTAGACTAAAGCAGGGAGGTATCACCAGAGGGCATGGTTTGAAGTTGGAAGGTGGAAGGTGAGGGGGGAAAAGAGGAGGAGGTTTTTCACTGAGAGGGTGGTGGACTCTTGGAATGCACTGCCTGGTGAGCTGGTTCAGAGATCCACAGTGGAGGGCTTCAAGAGAGGGTGGGACAGACACAGAAAGTGGATGTATCAGATGATGGCCTGTCCCAGAGGGGTGGGGATGGATGATAGGGGTTTCTGGAACACAAGGGAGGGAAGGGTCTCGGCACCCAACTAGGGATCTGAGGTTCGAGCAGACTAGATAGACCGTAAGGCCTAATCTGCTGGCAAATAGTATGTTAGTATATGGGATACAGGCTCAATCATCACACAAATGGGTACGTAATAGTCGGAGAAGTGGTGCCCCACCTGTTCGTGGACACTGACTGTTGAAAGGGGCATATCCTATTAAGCTTTATGAAACAGACTCGGGTATCCCAATCAAGAAAGGGGGTAGCATTATTTTGTCCTGATATCCCATGACATTTTTCATGGTACCTATCTTCAGTCACTACCCTGCTGAACTATCCCTCTGCAACCTCTATTGCCCAACCCCGCATGCCCCATTGCAGGTTCTGCAAGTTTGTGCTGAGCAGCTGGCGATTAAAGCAAAGGAACAAGTGCTGGGAAACACTTTTGATACACAGTGGTTCAGGGGAGCCCTACCCCAGAGTCCTGGGTGACAAGGCAGAGGTAAAAGTGCTCTTTATAAGTGAGTTCTATACCCACCCCTGTTCACAGGATCATGGCTTTAACAGCACTTGTCAGTATCCATGCTTAGACCTGACATCCTTCAAAAGGATAGGCACCTGGGGCTTCTATCCCTCCGCCCGTGAGCAACCAGACTTGGTACACTTATACACCCACGTTGTCAACTTGCATTTTACCATCATAGTTGGGGGGGTAGGAAAAAGTATTGAAACACATTTGTCTGATATTTTCTTCTTGCTTTCTTGGTTTGATCAGCTTAAAACTTACAGCTGTTTTGTAACCTGGGCCATGACCCTGAGCAGATGCTGGATGGCCCTGTGCCATGTACTGTGGCTGACCCAGCTCCACATCTTCTCTAGTATAAATTTTGTTTGTAAAAATACCACCTACAGCTTAATCTGGTTCAATTTCAGTTGGTTGCAATCTGTATCCCTCCCTCCGGGTCGCCCCTGAAAAAGGGACTTCTAGTCTCAGTGGGCCTACTCAGTCAACAAAATTCAATAAATAGTTTTTATATCTGTTGCTGGTTATTTGTTCTCTGGCTATTTTGTAAGTGACCCATGTGAAGGTAAAGTTCACCATAGGTTTCAAATTCCAGTTATTCCTTCCCCCGCTTTGTTCTTACACAGCACCCACCCTCAACTCAACCTGAACCATGTCTTCTCTGACTGGGGACCTCAGACAAACATCAGAAGCAAGCCGCTGTTACCTCTCACACCTGGTGCCTTAACCTTGGTGCATCCCCATATTCAAAGTGTGATTTAATTTGTCATACATGGAATGTCCGAGGCCTTAACTCCCCAATCGCAAAAAGCAAGTCCTAGCCCAACTGAAGAAACTGAAAACAAATCTGGTGTTTTTGCAAGAAAAAAACTGCTCATGGCAGACCATCCACACCTGCAGAGAGATTTGGTGGGCCAAATCCTATCTTTGTCTGCCCCAACCCTAAAGAGGGGGGTAGCCATATTACTTTACAAGTCACTTAAATGGACAGTCCATTTCTTGGAACAAGATCCTCAGGGATGCTGGGTGTTGGCCAAGATGGATACATCTTCAGGACTGATCTTGCTTGTTAACCCCTATGCCCCCAATGAGGACGAACCTACCATTTTTAAAGGGGCTAGTGCAAACAATCGTTGCACTAGCCATGAATGTCACCGCTACTCTTATAGAAAGTGAATATAACCTCACCCTAGCACTTCCTCTAAACAGGAGCAAATTTCTTACTGAACAACATGTCAAGAGCTCTCAGGCTCTTTCATTGTTATTGACGGTCTAGGGCCTAGCAGATATATGGCACCTGTTTCACACACGAGACAGAGACTATTCTTGCTGTTCAGCAGTGCATGGCTCCTATAGTCATATAGACTTCTAGCTAATTTCTTCTTATATCACCCAGGCCACCATCAACACTGTGATTATGCCTATAGTGATCTCTGATCAAGTCCTCATACAGCTCCATTTCCTTTGGGGTGCCCTTACTTTGAAATCCTGGAGACAGGATCTCTTGCACAAGGACCCCAAATTAATTCCTTGGATTCAAACAGAGACCTCACATTTTCTAGCCAATTATAATCTACATGACACCTCGGCAGGCATGACCTGGGAAGTCTAAGCCACGTTACGTGGAAAGATAATTGGCTTAATGTTCCACCATCGGTGCCAGTGGGAACAACATTTATGTCACTTGGAGCAAGAACTGCAGGTGAAGAAAACACAATACAAATCTGACCCACATCCCCACTCAGAGCTACACACATCCATCCTGAACCTCCGGATGGAGATCAACGCCTTCCTCTTCAGGAAAGCGGACGTATCTGTAGTGTGCTTAAAGCACAAGTACAGGGGGGAGGGGAGACTGGGAAAATGCTGACATACCGTCTCTGTAAGCAACAACCAGTACGCCATACAGCAGGTCTCCAAGATGGTGCAGGGCAGTTTCACACATCCCCCACTGTTGTCAATGTCATAATGACACAATTCTTCTCCACCCTCTACTCCTCCCCCTCACCTCTGGACCCCAGAAACTGAGTTTTTGGACTTTCTGACCCTCCCCAAACTTACCTCTGACCAGGCAAATGACTTAGTCAAGCCACTTTCTGTAGAAGAAATCAAAACAGCCCTTTTCTCCCTTAACTCTGGCAAAGCCCTGGGAGAAGACTGCTACCCAGATGAGTTTTTCAAGCCCTTTGCACCCTTGGTCTGTTCACTATTACACCATTTCTACATGGAAGTGGAACAGACTAGATCAATCCCCTCCACACTCAAAAAAGTCACCATCATGGTACTTCTTAAAAAGGGGAAAGGTCCCATTCTGCCAGCCAGTTACCACCCCATAACATTGATAAATGCTTACAGTGCAATTTATGCTAAGGCACTAGCCACCAAAATGGAAAACCTCCTGCCTCAGCTGGTACATACCTCTCAGGTGGGCTTTGTCAAGGGGAGAGTCAACTCCAATCATATCCATGCATGCTGCACAGTCCTCATCCACCCCAGCTGCGGCTGTTGCTATAGATCTTCAAAAAAGCATTTGATTCTGTTGAATGGAGGTATCTCACCTTGTCATATCCCATCTGTGAGTCAGGCCACATTTCTGCACCTGGGTAAGCTCACTATATCTCCAGTGGCAAGGGTACTTACAAACTCAATGCTTTCAGATCCTTTCCCACTAGCTAAAGGAACATGGCAAGGCGGCCCACTCCTGCTCACCTTTTGTCTTGGGCATTGAACCTCTTGCTGCAGTTATATGTCAACGTAAAGATATCAAGGGAATCCAACTGGGAACCACCTCATACTTCTCTGTGTTATATGCGGATGACCTACTAGTGCTGTTAGCAGATGCAGCTGCTTCCACCTACCCCTTGCTGATACTTCTAACACATTTTACAACTTTGGCCGTAAAGTTTTTAGTCTAAAACAGAGGTGTTTCCCCATTTACAGACACTGCTGCTCACACACCTTTACTTCAATGGGTCTTAAATGCCCCCCGGGTGACCACCCACCTTGGTCTTTAGGTCATCTCTCACTGTGCCAAACTTTGCGAGGCTATCTTATCTCTAATACTCACAAAAATAAAAACAGAATGTGACAGATGGAGATATTTACACCTCACCCTTGCTGGGAAATTCTTGGCACCAAAAAATTGAAGCAGCCCCCAAAATCTTTTATATCTCATCACATTTACCTGTTACCCCTTACCAAAAGTGGTTTACGACACTGAATAAAGTACTAGGCAGCTTCCTCTGGGAAGGAGCCCAACCCCGATACAGTCTGAACAAACTGAGTGCCCAGTAGTCAAGGGGTGGATGGGGCTGCCTTCATTTACCAGGTAAATGTGGGCTTTTTGAGTTATGCAGACTCTGCAATTGCTCCACAGGCATGTTAATGAGTCGCCATAATGGGTCAAAATGAGGCACACACTCATTCAGGGCCATTCCGTTGCTGCCCTTATCTATTGTCCCATCCCCAAAGAACTGAAATCACACCCTACACCTACAGTGACATTGTCAGTTGAATCTTAGTTTAAAATGCATAAATGGCTAGGCCGTAACTGCAGGCCCCTATGTTACACTCTGATATGGGGCAACTCAGAAATAAAGGTAGACAACTGGCTTATCCTTTGACCCTCTTGGGCAGTCAAGGGTATATTATTCCTACATGACATCATAGACAAAGGAGCACTTAATATGGCCACATTCCAACTTCTACAAACCAGACGGGGGATTCCCAGGCAGACTTCTGGAGATTTTTACAAGAGCAAAGCACAGCACAATATTCTATCTGCACAGAGCCTAGTCAGCCAGCAACATCGTCTAACCTCACACAATGGATCATGAAGGAGAAAGGGGTGACAGGTGTCATGTGTATAGCGCAATTAGGAAGAATATTCCAAATCAATCATTACAATCCAAACAAAAATGGGATGAGATGTTACACTCTTGCAACTCAAAACAGGTTTGGAATTTGTGCTGTCTTCTGTTCTACACATCTTTTAAGGATGCCCATAGCAGGCTCATCCAAAATAAAATCCTACCCACGTGGTTCCAGACCCCCTCTATCTTGCATAAGATAAATCTCTTGCCAAATGATAGATATTGGATACGCGGGGCAGTGGTGGGGGTGAGGGCCTACTGCATGTCCTCTGGTCACACTCATCCATACAATCCTTTTGGAATGAGGTATGTAGGTTAACCTCAACAGTGCTCCAGTGTATGGTCCCTCGTGTAGCTCATCTCCTCATTCTAGGACTACAACAAAGAACCCTGCACACCTCGCCAGCAGGTCATGCTCAGTATGCTGGCTAAAAGGGTGCTGTTGTGCAGATGACGTTCATATGCGATAACCTTCTTGCAAGAGTTAATGGCCAGTCAAACCCAGACAACCACTTTGGATCCTCTATCCTGCCTGGCCATGAAATCCCTCAAGAAATATTACATATGCTAACTTCCTCACCTCCAATTCCTGGCTACTAAGACAGGCATCAGATGAAAGGGGGAAGAACCAAGTCTGATGAACAAACTGCTTAATGGAAACCAAAACAGTAGATATGATAGATAACAGATGGCACATTTCTTATGTTCATATGGCTGGCTTTATGAACGCATGGGACAGGGTACAGAGGAGGGTAAGGGTGGGTGAGGGGGACAACAATGGGAGGTCAAGGGGGATGGGGAGAGGGGCAGCTGCCTGCTAGGGAGCTAGCTGCACAATCGAGCAGACTTTGATAGACCAGTAGGTCTGTTCTGCTGGCACCTTTGTATGTTCGTATATGTCACCCCTAACTATGGGTCACCCTGACCAAATCTGTGTGATGTTTTCATAAGGCCTTATTCTCAATATTTGTTGGTTCCCTTTGTTCTTGTTTTGGTGGTTAGATGGTATACTCAGCATATTCACATCTTCACCTCTCAGAGTAGAGTTGATATCATGACAAACAATGTCTCATACAACTGTTATTATTACTGAATTTAAACATGCATTTATTTTGACATAAAATCGATGCTCAGTCTATGTAGTTTGGTAGTACATGTATCCCCTGTGCCCACATCCGTGTGTGAGAAATCTATGCCAATAAAAAGATTAACTGCAAAAGCAAAACTGAAAATGAGGCTTTCTGACTAGATGAATCACTTACGGTCTGATATGGAAAATAAATATAATGAAGTGAAAACATTTGTAGGATAGACTATTCATAAGTGTGTAGTTGCTCACTATTTGGCCTTTTTAAAGTGGTTTTAATATCAGGTGTTGCTCTTAAGATATTGTTATTATACACTGCACTTCAATTCAATTCAAAATTTATTGATCAACTTATATTAAGTCATTACAATTTACAAAAATTTAAAACACATATTATTGCAAAACATTATATCTGACAGTGACAAAATTACATACAATAATTTATCAGTATATGTGCAATCTATCTCAGTTCAATTTCATTATTCAGCTTACTTTGAACCATTACAAAATATAGGTGTTACAGTTAGCCATAAATACATCAAAGCCATAAACCATTCAATCTTCTATTTAAGTTTAACTTTCCATTAAATAAGTCAGGCTTTACATATATGTAGTTTTTTACTTTCAATTATTTTCAGAAAGGAAGCAATAGATATTAAAATTTCTTTAACATTTGTTTTTAAAAGATAAGATGTTAAATATGTTGGTTCATGTTCCAATTCCCTTATAATATTTCCCAGAAGTTTCTCCCTAGATACATTATATAAATTACATAATATGAGTAAATGTTTCAAATTATCCTGTCCATACCTACATTTACATGTCATCTATTTCATCCCTATTTTTTGCGTATCTTTTTCTATAACTCTGACTTGTAAAGCATTCAAATCTAAATCAAGAAAAAAATCAGCCTTTGACTGGGATTAGTCAATATAGACAGGTAATTTTCCATTCTATGACTCCTTTTATTAGATTTTAACCAGTTACAAACCTTATATTGTTTGCATTGTTCTAAATCCTGTTGCACAAAAACATCTCTTATTCTATTTTTAATTTCAGAATATAAATAACCATAAGGATATCTGATAGTATCTGGGATATAGGTTAATAAACCATGTGGTCTAATATATTCTTCGACTGTCCTCATACTTGGGAAAACTAATTTTCTATTCAAATACTGAATTGCCTCATCCATGCATAATCTTGGGTATCTATATGTTTCCATGCCATATACTTTTAGCCAGTAGATTATTAATCTTTGTATAATCTGATATTTTATCTGTACCTGTCCCAATTCAGCTCTAACTACGGCTGATGGGGCACTTGGTGGTAAACCTAACAACTTCTTATAAAATTTATTTAGACACGGTTCAATCATTGTTCTTGAATAACTACCCCAAATCTTTATACCATACAATGTCTGATTTTTAATTGTTGCATTTATTACATCTATATTTCCTTTTACAGATTTTCCTCCATATTTGTAAGAAAATTAATTAATACTAGGAATAATTTTTGTTATTTTATTTTGGGTATCTAAAATATGTTTCATCCAGGTTCCTTCTTATGTGAATGTTATACCCAAATAACAAAATTCCTTTACTACTTCTATTCTATTGTTGTTTATTGTATATCTGTATCTATTATTATTTCCTCTAAATGCCATAACTTTTGTTTTTCCGTAATTAATCTCTAACTCTGCCTGAGCACATTCTTGGTGAAATTTCTTTAATAATCTTTTCATACCCAGATAACTGGTTGACAGTAAAGCAACATCATCTGCATATGCTAAATATCGACATCTTTTGTCACCTATCGTAGGCATATGAAACTCTGGTTCATATAGTGTGTTGAGGACAGTATCGAAGAAGATATTAAACAAAATTGGTGATAAAGTGCAACCCTGTTTTACTCCTATATTGGTCTTAAACCAGTTACTAGTTTCCCCTTTTGTGTTATATCTAATGCAAGAGAAGTTATTCTGATACAGTATTTTAATTATGTTAAGTATAGACTTTTCCATCCCTTTTTGTTCTAATCGTTCCCATAATAAACCCCTAGTAACCCTGTCAAAGGCTGATTTCAAGTCAATAAAAGTACAATACAGCTTTTGTTTTTTAATTGACTTGTATTTATACACTTAGGGTGGGATATTCAGAAGGGCTGCGCATGGCGCAACATAGTTGTGCCATGTGCAACCCACTGATGCACCCCAGCATGATATTCAAAGGGGGATTGAGCCTGGCACAAATCCCAATGCGCCGGAGTGCATCAGTACTGTATGCGGTGCAGGTGGGGGGGCATGCCCATGCATACTCTGCACATCCCAATATTCAGCCCGGGATGTGCTGAGCCCATGCATGCGCAACCCCTACCTGCACTGCACACAGGTGAGCCAAAAAAAAAGGAACAACAGCTGGCCACCCACAGGTGAGCTGCTGTATTGCAGGGTGCAACACGGCAGCTGCCACTTGTGGGTGGGTGGTCACCCAAGCTCCAGCGGCACCTTCATGATGGTGCCCCCCATGCCCAATCGTGGGCATATGTAGAAAAATCAATAGTCCAATATCCCTGGTGGTCCAGTGACCTGCTTGCAGCCCGATCACAGTCATTTGTAGTAAAGGTAATAGTCCTATATCCCTGGTGGTCCAGTGGACTGTTTGCAGCCCAATCATGGGCATCAGTAATAAATAATTACACACCAATCCAACCCTGGTGGTCCAGCTGTACCCCCCTCCCCACCTGCCCACTGAGCCCCACTGCTCCACTTCCCCCAGTCAGCGGTGAGTGGCAGTTCCCCACCCACTTGCCACCCCATCACCCACCGACTGACTCTGTATGGTAGGGCTGTATGCCCATTGGTCCACAGCGTGAGCCAATGGGTGTGCAGCCTGTACTGTACTACACAGTCCAGATATGTGAATGGATCCATTCACATATCTGGACTGTGTAGTACGGTATATTGCATGCCCATTGGCTCACGCCAGGACCATTGGGCATACAGACCCACCGCACGGAGTTAGTCAGCGGTGGTGGGTGGCAGCGGTGGGGAGTTGCTGCCCACCGCTGACCAGGGGAGCGGGATGGTGGGCCTAGTATGGCGGGGAGGGGGGTACAGTTGACCACTAGGGATGGATTGGTGTGTAATTATTTATTACTGACACCAGCGACATAAGTAGTGGTCCACTGGACCACCAGGGATATAGGACTATTTATTTTACTACATATGCCTGCAATCAGGCTGCGAGCAGTCCACTGGACCGCCAGGGATAGAGTTAACTGATTTTAAATATACTTATGCCTGTGATCAGGCTGCAAGTAGTCCACTGGACCACCAGGGATATTGGACATGTTCTTACATATACATATGCCCGCGATCGGGCATTGGGGCACTTTGCTGCGATGTGCAGGGGGCATCAGTCCCTGACAGCTGCAGCCTGGCAGGGCACCAGGTGCAGGTCACCAGGGATCGGCGCACCTGCATGCAAATGGGGCCATAATGACATTCAAATGGCCCCATTTGCACCTTGCATACATTATGGCCCCATTTGCATGTGCACTTTTGAATATCACGGTGGTTGCACCTATCGCAACGGCACTCACACTTGCGCATCCCCCTGATCCACTCTGGCCACTTGCGCTGGCGCAGTGCCACAGCACCATGCACACTGTGGGTGGCCAAGGTGTGATATTCAATGATGCTGTGCCATGGCGCAGCTCCGCTGAATATCACCCTGTCCACGCCCCTGTGCATCCAAGTTGCGCTGCACCCAGGCTTGCGCCACAGCCTGACGCAGTCTGAATATCCCACCCTAAATGTGCAAGAGTGAAACAATGATCTATTGTTCCATAGCCCATCCTGAATCCTGCCTGGGCTTCATCCAATATCCTTTCTGTCTTTACCCATGTTTCAATTCTGTTATTTAGAATTTTTGTAAATATTTTTGCAGTACTGTCGATTAAACTTATTGGTCTGTAACATTTTGGTTTATCCTTTTCCCCTTTTTTGAAAATAGGAATAATAATGCTTAAACACCAACTATTTGGAATTTTGCCAGTATCCCATATCTGATTAAATAATTTACATAATACTGGAATCCATAGTGTCTTAATCTTCCAGATTACTTCTATAGGCACACCATCCGGTCCCGCTGTTTTATGTTTATTAAAAGCATTTATTGATTGCTCTATTTCTTTCTTTGTTATGCTCACTTTGAGTTCTATCCATTTTGTTAATGTAGTATTGACAAGTTTTTTGTAAATAAACATTATCTTCTCTAAAAAATAATTTACTAAAATGTTTCATCCAGATATCGGATTCTATATGATTTTCTGGCTCATATCCATTATTGCTCATTCCTTTATTAACTAATCTCCATAAAGTTTTACTATCTCTAGTCTTTACTACCAATTCCAAATCTGTCCATAGTTTCTGAATATATTTTTGTCTATTGATTTTTAGAATTTCTCTGTAACCTTTCCTTAATTTATTCATTACTCTGTTGTTATTTAAAGATGGGTTGCTTTTCAGATTCCTAAATTGTTTATTTAATGCCTGTTTGGCCTTTTTGCAATCTCTACAATACCATATATACACTTGCTTTTTATAAATATCAACCTTTTTATTTATTAATGTTGAAATATATCCTAATATAGCCCTGAATTTACTCAATAGATCTTCACTTTCTATTTCTTCTTCTAACTCTTAATTCTGCAAGAATACCCTGACTTTCCAAGAGTTGTATAAATTTATCACTCTGAATTATACCCCATCCAATACAACTTTTATTTTTAATTTCAAATGGTACCACGCACACATCCTTCTATTTTTCCCTTCCATATAATTTATTTTTACTTCTAGGGCAAGATGTTGGCTTTATGGTCTAAATTGTATATCTAACCTTGAGCACAGATTTAACATACAGTGATTAACCCAGATATAATCTATCACAAAGGATCCACACACACCCATAAATGGAATTCACCCTCTATATCTCCTGTTATTCTACCATTTAGCAACATTCAGTTATTTATAAATTTGCTATGTACTTCGATTCCATTAGTAACGATCTTTTCATCAGCAGAATTTCTCTTTCCCTTTATCTGTATTAGATCCCCTTGATCAATATAAACCTTAATATCCTTATCTATTCCCAGTAGTCTCCCTAACCTAGTGATCATATCACCTGTTACCACTATTTTTCCCCAAGGGTAGTCTTGTTGAATTTCTGTAATTATAGGCTTAGTATGTATTATCCAATCTGTATCGCCAAATTTGCTTGATTCTGGTTGTGCATAAATATTGATTATAAATAGATCACCTATGTTTTCTTTTGTAATTTTAATTATCAAAATACTGTCGCTTTCCATTTTTATTTCTTCTGTTTGCACCTTATCTTCCAGTTTGGATACCAGTTACCAGCCCTCCTATATTTCTTCCATATTTTTCCTTTTTTATTGCACTTTTACAATGAGCTTTAAACCCATTTAAATAAATAGCCCCAATAATCCAGGTCTCTTGAATACATATCATATTAAATTTGTTCAAATATCCTACTACTTCCGGGTCTCCTAATTTATCTCCTAATACTAAAACATTCCATGATAGCGATGTTCCAGTAGTGTCTGCATTATCTCTCATTAACTCTGTTCCATCTTGCATTTCATTCAAATCCATTATGTCTCCCCTTTTACACTTTTCCCCTGGTTCTGTCTCCGTTGTTAGAAGTCACACATCTGCATTAGTCAAAATATCATATTTATTTGAAACTTCAATAATATATTCCCATTCAGTACCTTTTTCTTCATTTGATATTACTTTTGGGCTCCTCATATCTTCCCCTTCCTCATATACATAAATGCCCATCTCATCCAACAAACTTTGTTTAATTATCAATAAGTCCCTTAAACTTTCATTATTCTGCCATATCGTAACTTGTCCATTAAATTCCCATCTGATAACCTTTGTAATTTCATGGCTGCAAACACGTTGATTCAGTATTGTATTTATAGTATCTAATACAATTCCTCGAATGTTGCTTTTATATTCCCTATCTTTTTGTACTAGACAAAATATAGATATAATTATTTCTTTTTTATTTGTTCCCTCTCTCTTGTTTATATAATATTCTGGGAACAAATTTTCCAATATGGTTGATCTCCCACTTCTATACCCAACCCCTCTATTTCTTTGTTTTTTACTTAATATGGCCTTGGTAAAAAAAAAAAAAAAAAGATCTGTTATCAGCAATACTAACTCAGAATTTGCTATCAGTCTAATGACATTCAAAAATTCTAACACGTTACAGACGTAAGTAGTTTCTTTATCATTGTTGTCAGAATATCATTTGTCTCATTAGGTATATGTGAAACTTTATATAATGGCACTACATAGCCTGAACCCTTTGTTTTATTTAAAAATAATTCAAATTATATTTCTATCTCATTATCCTTTCTCTTCAATCTTTCTTTCTCCTCATTCACATTCTGTTCTTCTTTATTTCCTAAATGTTCTTTTACCTCTTTCTGTTTATTTATCAGAGTAAATCTCTTTTGTATATTGAATCCTTCAGTTTCTTCCTCCTTCTCACCCAGAGAGTCTTGTTTTCTTTTAGATTTTCCTTTCCCTTTTCCTTTTAACTTTATTCCCTTTGTTTTCTTTTTGTCATTAACCTTTATTCTCTTCCTTCCTCTCTGTTTGTTTTCATTTTCATTGACTGTGCTCCTGTCCATCTTCATTACATCTCTATCTCTATCATTACTATCTATCAAAACCTAATTTATGGGAAAATCCATTTTTTTATTTTACCTCATTGTCTTTATTTCCTCTACAAACAACCAGTTCTTTCTTTCTTTTTTCTTATTCACCTCTTTGTTACCCATTCTTATTTCAGCCTTCCCTTTTTTATTCTTCAAACTTGCTTTTAGTTTACATCTTTCTTCTTGTAATAAACCTTTTTCCCATAGCAAAGTGTTTCCACTCTCTTAATTTGTTTACTACATTTTCTTGTCTCCAGCTTACATCTGGGAGCATTACTAATTCTGATTCAGTTTCTAAGTCACTTGACTCCTCTGTATTTATCAACAAACTCGTGTCACCTTCTGAACTATCTCCCTCTTCTACCATACACTCTTTTTGTAGTCCCTCCATTGACCCGCTTATTTCATTATTATAAATCCTGATTTCATTGTCTGTTTTGTCTTCTTCCATGAGATTGACATTCTTTTTCCTGCTTTATAAATTGCTTGATTTATTTGGGATAAAATATTTTCCTGATGGTTTTCTGCTTTGTGAGTCCTTCCTTTTTCATAGTCCTTACTACTAGAATTTCTGTTCTCTCGAATTTCAACTATCTGTTTAATATGAATGCTGTTCTCTATACATACTCCTTTGACAAAGGAAAGGTCTTTTCTGATTGCCAATAATTGTTTGTACATCATTATATTGGCAGTAAAGGCATCTCACAACACCAGACATAAGTCTTCTGTAACATTTTCTGTAAGTATTGCCTTTTTATCAGTAAAACTTATGGGACTCATAAACATGGTCACTTCCTCTTTCAGGATGTCTTCTCCCATTTTCTCATTATTTATCAAAGTGTTAGTTAATTTTTGTGCTTGCCTGTAAATTTTCTCAATATCATCGGGTATCGAGTTATTCTCCTCTACACTTGACTTTTTAATGTCAGTCACATTATCTTGCCCAAATTGCTCTTTTATTATGGGCGGTATTGATCTCATTATACCTAATTTTAAATCCCTAATCTTTTCCTCTATTAACTTATTGGTTTCTATTGTTTCCCTAATTTCTTTGACTGTATTGTTTATTTATTTATTTACAATATTGAACATGTCTGAGTTATAATCATCTGTTTTCTTAAAATCACTCAGCTCAATAATTTTTATATCACCTTCTATAGTGTCTGTTACCTTCTTTGTAATCTTTCCATCAATAGTCTTACTTAATTTTTCCTTATTCCTATCTAGTATTTCACAGATTGTTAACTGATTTGATGATGTACTCTTCCTCTTGTCTTTTGCTTTATGACCAATTGGGGTTGAAGTCATGTTATCCCCTTTACTAAATGTTTTCCCTTCTATTACCATACTCATTTTCTTTTCAACATTGATTTCTTTTTCTAATTCCATTTTTAATGATTGCCTAAGATCCTTTTTCCTTCTTGCTTCAGTTCCCCAATCATTACCCTTACTTTCCCCATTACTTTCTCCTTTGTCCTTCTTTTTTTTTTTGCATTTTCCCACTCCTTGTAACAGCTGGCATGATAATAAAATAAGCACTGCAATCCAAATCAAATATACCTAATGACAATTACAATAATTCAAATAAGTGAATAATAAACTGATTGATTGGATGTAATTAATTGGCAGCAGGTCAAACAAGCTAACAAGACACCAATCCACCACTTACCACTAATTACCACTGGCTACAGCTGTCACCACCACCAGTCAAAAAGCACACTTCCTATATTTTCTGAAATGGTCACAATTATAACAAAAATATAGTAAAAAAACAATAATAAAAAATAGAACCAAATTAGTCAGCAAAAGTCCCAAAGGAGATGATTTTCCCGTTTTCCTCGATTTCGACTCCTTTTTCTATATCTCTCTTGTCTCTAGTCTTTGAGTTCTTTATCCTCTATCCACTATCAAATCCAGGTTTTAGATAACCCATTAGATGACCAATAATATCCAAGAGGGTCTGAAAAGAAAAATATATGCCGGCACTGCCTTTAGTCCTGATCAAATCAGCTTCCTTGTTCCCTGCTCCTTTACTCCACCCCTCAATATCTTTAATTTTCTGATGGTTCCGATGTCTTCCTTCCACTGCAAATATAAATTAAAACTCTAATATATGGAAGACTACATCGTATTAATCCCCCTTACAAATTTACCAGCATATATACTTCGTTGTACTTGTATTATATACTACATAAGCAGATAAAAGGAACAAAAAACATAGCACGGGTAACAGATTTCAAACAGATTAATACAATTTTATAGCAGGTGAACAACAATTCAACAAATTAACAGCTTAATAGTCTAAAAGACTAATGAACTAGCCATTTTAATAATTTAATGGATTACCATTAATTTATTAACTTAATAATCTTCTGATTTCAATAACTTAATTATAAGCAAGGTATTATCAATTTTTTTTGCTACCACTATTTCTTATTTTATCTGATCTGTTAAATTTGTGTGTTTACAGACAAATCCTCTTGCTTTTTCCTTTGTAGAAAGTATCCACTTTTCCTCCTTTTCCAGGAGAGTATAAAACTTCACCGGTTACAACCAAAGGTGCAAACAGTATAAACAGAACAAGTGGTGGGTGCAAAAATTGGGGAAGCAATGTAGAAGAAATGTAGAGATAAAGCAGAACCCAAACTGGATTGCTCTCATAAGCACGCTGTATTGTTTACATTTTTGCCGTTAACCCGTTTACTTATTTACTCATTTAGACAGGTTTAACAACAGATTATCTAATCCCACAATGCTGAAATTACTAAGGGCTTAGGCTTATCGAGACACATCGATTAAAATGTCGAGGTTTCTAAAACTTGTTCATTCAGCTCAAAATTTTGCAGCCAGAGTATCTTAAAAGCAATTAAAGCTCCTCAGTTGCAATGTCTCTCCATGTGTTGCTTAGTTGAAAATGGCACTTTCTATTGTAAGACACCTGCACATGCGCTTTAAGCTCTGGAGTCATGTGCAACCCTGGATCAATGAGGTCCTACTTCCTCATTTTAAATATAACTAAAGTTAAATCTAAAAATACTATATAAATTCTTCTTGTTAGTTTTATAGTTAATATTTTATTAGTTTGTTGCTAACCACACCACCCAATAACCAAAGCACTGTATTTCTTCCTTTCAAAGCTTAGCCGTGACTAAAACCATAGCCTGCTTGCGATTAGCCTTCTGTCCTCTATATATAAAAAAAAATACATAAACACTGCATACAAAAATACCTTAACTTAAAATTTGTGTGTGGCTGGCTAAAATAATCAAATATCACCAGTGAACAATACATAAACAATGCATAACAAGTGACAAACGACAAACAGCAGGCAGAAAATAAAATCAATTATTAAAAGAGGATAAACAGCAAGAGGGCTAGTTTGTTATAACAGGCATGGCAAACACAGCAAGTATGACAAAGCACTACAGTTCCTCAGTTGTTTCAGTAAACGTCAGATAATTTTCAGTAACTCTTGCTCGAAGATCACAGCTCGCAGCTCACCAGCTCTTCCACACATGGCTGTATGACAGGCCGTTAAGTCTCCACTGACTCCACCAAGCACTCCTCCTCTGAACAGTAGACTGCTCCGCCGCTAGTACTCCTACTATTAAAGGGTGGCTTGGAGGTCTGCCCCTACTATGTTGATTTAAACACTTCGAGTATCAAGTCTAAGGGTTCTAAGTCATTCTGGAAAGGTCAATGAAATTAAAAATAGAATATGGCAATGGTGGCATACCTTTTATAAAATAAAAAGCACTTTCACTGACTCCTGCTACAAACATTATTCTTCAGGGTTCTAGCATTATAACCCTCTGTGACTTAAGGATCAGCATCCTACTCATCTGCTATCAGTTACCAATTAATGTCACTTAGCATTTTTATATATTGGATAATTACTGTTTGACTTTTTGGAGATGGTGAAGGTTTTTTCCTTTTCACTCTTTTTATTATTTTTTTTTTTTACCTTTCCCTCCACACCCATAGAGTGATGTAGGTTTTATTATGGTGTAGTCTTGTATGGAATTGATATAAAAGTTATAATACATGTCAAGTAAATATTTATTTAGGTTTAAAATTCATGTCAAACGCTACTCTCTATTTATTGAAAACAATGCTAGTGATTTTTCTATAAGGATTCATGACATTATCACATGTAATACAGTGGTATTACCATTTTTTAAATCATGATTTTACATCGCTATATGATCAACTTTTTTAAATTACTTAGGTTGATTGTTATATATAAATTTTTTTCTGATTGTTCTACTGTGTTGGATCACATTTTTTGGTTTTTTTAATTGACATAAATATGTATGTTAATTGTTTGAGGCTATGAAATTATGTGACCTGTGTCCAAGCACTGCCCCCTGAGGAAGTCTGTGAAGGTATTATGTAGAAGTGTGTCAGCCGTGAGTTTGTTGTTTTAATAAATTTAATTTGACTTCCAGCAGCAGTGTGTGTATCACTTTCTTCTTTTGTTTTTATGTTTAGGAATTCCAGCTGGAGGCACCTAGCCTGGTCAACAGCTGCTGGCTCAAAATCCAGTGCAGAATGCATATTTCTCAGCAGAACCTGGAAAGAAAGGTCTTCCTGATGAACAGACACAGGGTTTGGGTTTGAGACCTCTGGACCATAAAAGTAGTAATTATCCACACCATCAGAGATAATAAGGTCAGTATCTGACTCATATGCTTCTACACCCTCCTCATAAGGGGGATAGTAGCGAGAGGAGGTCACAGAGCTGACAATGCAGTGTGCAGCTGCAGCAACACTGGTCCAGCCCCAGGGGTCCCACCACAAGTGACACTGAAGGTGATATGGGGAGTATTCCCAACACTGTAAGACAATGAAACATCCAGCCTGACACTGGGTCATGCCCTGAAGGGTCCAAACCTGGTGCACAATGTGACACAGGACATGGCATTGATAACCCAGCTGACACTGAAGAGACGAGACGTAGCACTATGGCTGTGGCTGTCCCTGTCCCTGAACAGGATGGAGGTGACACCACAAGTGACAGAGACTTTGGTGGTGCTGCTTGTGGCAAGGACCTGAAGGCTGTTGCTGCAGGGAGACACACTAATGGGCCTAGTTTAACTGCCAGTGGCACCAGCCCAGCCGCTGCACCCATTGCTCCATAAGAGCCACCCAGTGGTGGAACTTCCCACTGGAGGCCTCCTCTTCCACTGCCCACTGCAGTCTTCCCTAAAAGAAAGAGGACATTTCTGGGCCAAAGACAGCAATCTGGCAGGCCTGGACATCCCCGATGTCATCAGTGATGAAGGTGGGGACCTCTGACCTGCAGAAGTCAAATGTTGCATGACAGACCTCACAGATGGTGTCCTCAACCAGTGCCATTTCTTCCTCTTCTTACAGGAAGAGGAACAGACCGAGATCAAGCAGTGCCTGGACCATGATGCAGAGCGTGTTCAGGATTTGTATCACTTCTTTTTGTACTTATGAGAGGACTGTCTTCCCTCCCAGGTACTGGAGTGGCTGTTGTCTGAACCTCTGTCTAGAGAAGGGGGTGGACTGGACATGGCCCCACTGCCAGAGCAACTTGCCTTTTTTAGGCTCCCTAACGTCCTTGGTCGACCGTTCATACTTGGTAGGGCTGAGAGGAAAAAATAAATTATTTTAGGTGAAAGTAGCAAAACTGACACAAATATAACAAAACTCTAAAGTTAAGCACTAAAACTGAAGAACTGAATGCTGTTGACATACAGTATAGATGGTAAAGTTTTGACTCCCAGTCAGTGGGTGAGCAATGTTGTCACTGAGGCACATTCAACGGTGGGGAAAAAAAAATAGAGGTAGTTGGTGGCTGACACCGCTGTATGCCAGCAGTCACATGCCATGACATCCATCATTGTGCATGCAAGCTCCTTATCACAGCCCCAGCCCTCTGAAAAGTTCTGGCTTCCACTTTGACATAGCTCCTTTGACTCAGACCCAACAGTGGAAATCAATAGTGAAGCTTGATTCTTGGAAGATTGCACATTTCAAGATGGCCCCTTGATCAGAATGATTGAAATCAATCCCACTTTTCTTTCTCTATTTTACAGTCTCCTTACAACCCCCCTTGGGTCACCCCAGGGTATGTCAGGTTATGGCTACAAGACTTTTGGTGACATCATCCCCTTGAATGGTTACCTGTTAGTGAAACTCCATCAGAGGCCTATTAAATCTTCCCTCAAGCTACCCAAATAA
This sequence comes from Neoceratodus forsteri, assembly GCA_016271365.2. Taxonomy (NCBI): domain Eukaryota; kingdom Metazoa; phylum Chordata; order Ceratodontiformes; family Ceratodontidae; genus Neoceratodus; species Neoceratodus forsteri. Next base: position 259,526,626 of record CM057452.1, on the reverse strand, counting down.
ATAGTAAAATTGCAAATACTTCCACCAGAGGGAAGGAAACTTGCACGAAGAAGTGGCCAGGCATGAAAAGAGTGACAGCAATGGTGGATGGAGCAGGATACAAAGACAGGACCACAACACGCGAATACTCCATGCAGTAAGTATGGCCTCCTGTTCTGGGAAAGCTGCTACCTCAGTCCTAAACTGAAAAAAGAAAATGGACTTCATCCTGGATGGATTGAGTGGATTCAGTGAGAAATGCAGACTTCAATTGCAAAGTTAAGCCTGGACCTTAGGGGATCCAGAATAAAGTGCAGCAGCAGGAAAAAGCTATCTTGGAGTAGGATGGGAAGGCTGACTCAGCAGAGTACTTGTTCAATTGTATCAGATGATCCAGAAGATAGAGAAGTAGAAACTGGGGCCAGGCAAGGTGTAAAAAAGTACAGTTATGTAAGAACTTGCTGTAACAGTAGATCTTCAAGAGAATTTCCTCCATTAGGACACACAAGCCATCAGCATCAGGACCACATGTAAACTTTTGCTTGCCAAGGGCCACCCATAATGACTTACAGCGTCGACACATATATAACATGGGCAGTCCCTTCGCTCCTCAGTTTCCCATCAGTCTTTAGCCTCAGAGGGCCTCTAACCGTGAGGAACCAGGAGATTAGATCAGTGTCAGGCAATAAGGAGAGGCAAGGGACTGAAAAACAGGATGCATGGAGTAAGGCTTTAGGTATAGCATCTGATATAACAGTCAGGATATCAAAAGGAATGGAGGAGGGAGGATACGGCATGGCCTAATGGAGGAAGTTTTCTTCCACTGTTATGGTAAGTTCTTATGTAACTGTTCTATCTTCATTGAAGATATCTCTTCCATTAGGCCGCAACTTTGGAACAATTCCCAAGCAGTGCAAAGTAAACTATGAGGATGGCACAGTCTGATAGATAATCAGGACAGGAGGCCTTGCAGTACAGCAAGCCCAAAACCTGCATGTCCATGACAGACGATGTCCAGACTGTAATGATTAGTGAAAGTGTGAACTGTGCTCCATGTGGCTGCAGCACAAACGTCAGCAGCAGGAACATTTTAGAAATAAGCAACACAAGTGGCAATACCCCTTGTGGAGTGACCATGAACAGCCCCAGAAATTTCATTACAAACAATACTTCCTATAACAGAACATAATACAATGTGCCAGCCATTTTGATAGGCATTGTTTACAGGAGCGGCCTCTTTCCCAGAGGCAAATAAAATAAAAAATTGAAAGGACTTTCTGCAGTCCCAGGTGTGATCAATACAGTATCTCAGTGTTCTATACACATCTAAAGTATAGAACAGCTCCTCACCCTGGTTGACATGCTCAAGATAATAAACAGGAACTTGTATAATTTGGTTCAGGATAAAGTGTGATACTACCTTTGGTAGAAACTTAGGATTCATATGCAAAGAGACTGTTGTTATGAAAAATCAAATAAGGAAGCACACACATCAGAGCCTGAAGCTCAGAAATCCTTCGAACAGAGGTTATAGCAACTAAAAATAACATTTTCCATGACAGGAAATATAAGCCACAGCTCAAGGCAGGCTCAAATGGACCCAAAGCCAATTTCTCAAGTATAAATATCAAGCCATAAGATGGAAATGGATTACAGATAGGAGGTTTCATGTGAAGAATAACTTTCAGAAACATACGGGACACCTCTAATTGTGCTATTGTAGGACAGTCAATAGCGGTATGAAAAGCTGATATAGCAGACAAATGCACCTGAAGATAGAGCTGGGCAAGCTAGAGCAGGCTGGAGCCTAGCTCCAGCTTAGTGCTTGGCCCGGCTTGGCTCGACCTCTATAAGCAATTGAGAGCCAAGGTCAAGCCGAGCCAGTTATGGTCAAAGTAATCATTTTTTTCAGCCTGAACAGTCAGTGTAGTGTCTGAAACATTTGACTCCTATGCAGGAAACTGCCTCCAGTAGCTTGGGCTCAGCTTGTGTTTTGGCTCATAGAGTTAAGCTACACCCCTGGCCCGGCTCTGTCTTGGCTCTAGGGGAAAAAACCCTGGCTTGCCCACCTCTGCTTGAAGAGAAGAATACTGCAGGCCTGCATCAGACAGGAAAAGTAAGTATTCCAACATAGAATTCACAGAACATGTAAGATGGTCCATATTCCAGGAGGCAGGCCATAAAGTGAAGTGTTTCCATTTCAGGGAATTTGTATGTCTGGTAGAAGGCATTCCAGCCACAACAAGGACATCAGCAACCTTAGGGGATACCCCAAAATGTGCAACGGCTATGTTTTCAGGAGTCATGCATGCTGGTGCTGGAACTTCTAGTCCAGATGGACCAGGGACCTCTTGCCCTGTGACAATAGACCTGACACAGAGGTAGAGGGACAGGACGCTCCACTGCCAGATGCTGAAGGAGTGGAAACCATATCTGGTAAGGCTGAGGATGACAGTGGCAATCTCCACCTGCATCTTGAGCATAACCCTCTGTATCAGAAGAATTTTTATTCATTTATTTATTATTTAAAAGTTGGTAACCGGGAGAGGCACACTGAGCCAAGGTTCATTTCCAGGTGTGACCCAGGGGAAGGGAGAAGAGAAGACAAAGAAACAAACATACAAAGTATTCAGACAGATAACAGTAGTGTCACAGACAGATTACAATGGAGCCTGGGTAAGAAGATGGGTACATAAAATGCAAATATGTAGGCAGGTTACAATGGTGCCTACAGTGGTAGCAGAATATAAACAATGAAGTGGCAAACATACAAAAATACAACTCAATTATAGATTACAAAATGACATGCAGGTATTAGAGTGTAAGAGATACAGGGTGCATACAAGGTATAACAATAACATATCGCAGACAAGGTACTTGAAAACTGACTTAACATATTGTGGACTTTAGAAGGAAAATTTATCAGGTTGATGGCAAGAGCAGGGAGGAGAGACGAAACAGGAGAGTGTCCATTTAATGAGACTTAGAAAAGATAGCAAATGGAGGAAAGCGGGAAGGGAGTTCAACAAATGGAGAAAGAAGGAGAAAGCAGCTTTACCTGAATCTGAGTGTGGGTGGGGGAGGACAAACGAGAGAGGGTCAGGTGTGCGCAGGAGGTAGGATCTGTGAGGGGAAGGGGAGAAGAGGGATGCGAAGTAAGGGGGAAGCAAGCCAAACCAAAATTTGGCAGAGATGATGGAAATGTGTTGGTTTCAGCGGGAGGATAGGGAGGGGAGAGACAGTGAAGAGTAAAGGGAGCAGTGATGAGTCCTGAGGGGGACGTTCAATGTAAAATGACAGAAGGCATTGAAAAGGACATCAGTCTGGAGAGGGTGGATGCGGAGGTGGACCCATAGACGATGTCAGCATAGTCAAACAGTGGTAGGATAGTTTTTGTGAGAAGTATCAGTTGAACGGGAAGGGAGAGGGCATCTTTGTTTCTATAGAGTGCACCAAGTTTGGGGCAGAGCTTGTAATGCATGTAGTTAACGTGCTGTGAAATTGAGGTGGCTGTCGAGCCAGACTCCTAGATACCGGTACTTATAGAATGGGGCAATGTGTATAGGAATTTCCCTTTCCAAGAGAGGGACAGTGCATCTCACCAAAAACTCCAGGCTCTGGAGCGTGCGAGCAGAAATGCAGCAGTTTTGCATTGTGTGGGGATGCAAAAAGGTCCAGTTCTTGATAACCCCATCTTGGGAAGGGGTCGCTTACCAGAGGTCAGCAGTTCCCACTCATGAACCACTGACTAGGATCTGCTTAACCTGTCTGTCAGGATGTTTTGGAGGCCTGGGAGAAATATGGCTGACAATTGAAAATCCTGAGACAGAACCCACTACAATACTCTCATCGCGTCTCTGCATAGGGGATAGGAGTGAGCACCCCCTTGTTTGCTGATGTAATGCATCACATTGATGTTGTCCATCTGGATTAGTAAAAGCCAGGGACAGAGATGACTGAAAAGGCTGGAGCCTGTACAGGACAGCCCATATTTCCAGGACATTTATATGCAACTCGGCCTCCACCTTGATCCATGACCCCTGTGTCTAATAAGGGCTGATATGAGTATCCTGGCTAGAGCTCAAGCCATCCATGGTAAGGATCTGCACAAGAGTTGGCACAAGGAATGGAACACCCTTCAGTAGGTTGTCATGCTTCATCCACCCTAACAACGATCTGTGCAGTGGAGACGGGATGAGAATGGAGACATGACAAGAATCATTTGCTCCAGCTCATCCGTCAACTAATCCTAGTGGACTCTGATCATCCACTGAAGTATCCTTTCTATCCTTTCTATTTTAAGAAAGTCTCGGTGAACCAGGTTATAAAACTCATGATTAAATTATTGGGGAAATCTAGGCACAGTGGGGATTCACTAGACCTTAAACTTATCTCACTCACTCTCGAGGAAGTACTCTTACCCATTACAAAGATCCTTATCTGTCCCTAACCCTGTCACAATTCCATGTGTCTGGAAAACTGCACTGGTGACCCCAGTACATACATCTGCTGATCATTCCCCACAAAACAACTATAGGCCAATATCAATCCTCCCTCCTCTATCTAAAATTCTGGAACACCTTGTCACTAATCAGCTTGTGGACTACCTTGAAAAATATTCCCTCCAGTGCCCACAACAACATGGGTTTAGAAAAGGGCACAGCCCTACCACAGCACTTCTGGAGTTCACCAGCTTCATTCAGCGTTCATTCAACCAAGGCAATCTGGTTGGGGCTGCATTCATTGACTTAGCAAAGGCCTTTGACACGGTTAATCATCCACTGCTCCTCCGTCTACTAACCAGAATAGGTCTTTCCCTTGACACAATTCACTGGTTCAGTACTTACCTCGAAGACAGATCTCAGCGGGTCAAAATATCCAATGTCACCTCTGAACAGTGGGCTGTCTGATCTGGAGTACCGGAAGGATCAATTCTTGGCCCTCTCCGTTTTAGTATCTTTCTAAACAGCCTGCCGGCCTCCTGCCATCAGCGGATTCTCCTTTATGGTGACAACACTGTTATTTTCATGTCTCACCCAGAACCCAACATCCTAGGGCTAGAAAGCAAGCTGCAACTTGGTTTCAAGGAAGCTGAGGAACGGTTTAGGGCCCACAAATTGGTCCTAAACTATAAGAAAATGAAAATTTTGTTATTCAATTCTTCTTGAAATAAACACAAGAACCATGCTCTTACCATTACAACTAGCCTAGGTGCTCCACTTAAATCCAGCACTTTAAGTACCTTGCTGTAACCTTGGATTGCCATCTCTCCTATGCGCCTCACACTGTGAATGTTGCCAAGACTGTCAACGTTAGGATCAGACTCCTATATAGGCACAGGCGGAGTTTGACACCTGAAGCTCTCAAGCTCACTATCCACAGCTCAGTACTGTCTATCGTTGATTATGGCCTGGTTATATACGGGTCTGCCACTACTACCACACTTAAAAGAATTACTATCGCTTTAAATAAAGTGTGTAGACTCCTTATGGGTGCTTTACGTCTCACACACACTTGTGATCCATATGCCCAAACTGGGTGGCTTCAGTTAAGTGGTAGGATCAAATACCAAACGTGCCTACTATCTAAAAAAGTACTTCTTGGGCTCTTGCCTCCAAGTATTGGAAACTTTCTTGTGCCATCTCAAAGGACCCAACGTACTCGCACTTCTACCTCCCAACTCCTCCTATTTCCAAGGTGCCAAACAACTCAAGGTCAGTGCTCCTTTGCCTATAGAGCTCCACTCTGGTCCAATGGTTTGAGCAGTATATTAACTAAGCTTACCCAGAACCGGCTATTTCAAGTATATGTTCCAGCAGTATCCAGATCTGAAAGCTCCTGTGATTGTACCACTTAAGCAATGGTATGCTTCTCTCATAACCTTCACCTCCTGACTACTCCCTGCTCACACCCCCCAGTGATTGCATAGTGTAAAAATTTTAAGTGACCCTGGCTGCTACCCCCTTCCATAGTTCATCCACCTCTTCCTCTTTCCCGCTTTCTCTCACCCCCATTTCTGCCTTCTCCCTCAGCACCTTGACAATGCCTCTGGCTGCTACCCTTCTCCTCTGGTCCTTTAATCCTGCTTTCATCTCCTCTTCTCCTTCTTACCTTCACTACGTTCTTTTATTCTATATAGTGCTGATTTTACGATGTAATTAACTCTGTCACTGTATTTTGTAAATTCAATTTAGTCCTCCCTAGGTCAGTTTGTTAACCTCCCCCTCCCCGGCGTGGAACCTTTGTAAATGAGCTACTTGTGCTCAAAGGTATTTTGTAATCCGAGATTGAATAAATAAAATAAATAAATCCTCATATGAAGTCAGACTAGTGGCGCAGTCCTGATGGTCGCAGCCATGAGGCCCAGGAGATGTAACATTGTTTATGCAGAAATTCAGTGGCTCCTGTTCACCCAGTGTGCCTGAGCAATCAGAGTGTCTGCTCTGCCCTGTAGTAGGAAGGCACATCCCTTTTCTGTGTTCAGGACTGCTCCTATGTATTGCAGTCTCTAGCACAGTGTCAACACAAACTTTGGCACATTTACTGTGACCCACAAATATTTGAACAACTGATGTGTCTGAGATAAGTGTGTAGCAGAGATCCCTTGGAGCTGGCCTTCAGGAGCCAGTCATCCAGATAGGGGAAAACACACAGGCCTTCCCTGTGATGGACCACTGCAACTATTGTCAAGCATTCTGGCCCCACAAACACCCACACTGACCACACAGCTACCACCTGAACAAAACACCTCAGCCTAAAAATTGCACACTTGAACATTTGCAGTCTTTCGTCAAAGTTCCCTGAATTTGAGGCATGGGTATCCCTATACAAGCCACAGGTGCTAGGTCTCTCCAGGACCTGGTTAAAACCCTACCATCCTGACTACTCATTTCAGCTACATGGTTACTCACTCCCACACCAGGACAGACCAGGAAGAAAAAGGGATGGGGGCATGTCACTGTATGTGCAAGAGCACATCACTGCCACCACCAATTGCTCAACCCCCTCCTCTACGAGTGAGGTGGCTTCTCGCTGAGATAACCCTAGGTGAATCCAAGAAACCTACCTAGACTGCTGCTACAACCCCCCACAGGAGGCATCCCAGGCCTATCAAGCTTCTAGGTGGCATAGAAAACATTGCATCCTCCAGAGATACAATTGTGCTTGGAGATTTCAGTCTCAATTGGCTGGATGCCTCTGCACCAGACTATGCATGCCTGCTGAAAGAGCACAACCTGGAGCAGGTTATCTCCTCCCCCACCAGACACAATGCTCGCTCACAAAGCCACTCCCTTATTGATTGGATCACCACAAACTGAGCAGACTTGATCCCCTAGGCAGGCACAATGTCTGACTCAATCAGTGACCATGCCCCAACCTATGCTACACTGACCACCAAATCAAGCCGTCCCCCCCACTAACTTCTGTCCTTCAGAAAGTTCACCGGCTAAGATCCCATACCTGTATTTAGAGACGCCTGGGCAATAAACTGGTCTGCCCTCTACCACCTCAGTAATATCTCTGATGCAGTCACCTTCTTTACCTCCACCCTCTTTCACATACAGGACATACATTTCCCCCTCACAACCAGAAGGGTAAGAGGGGGCTGCACCAGCTGGCTATCCAATAAACTATTGGCACAAATGAGAGACTTGGATAGTAAAAGGAAGGTTTACAAGGTGTCCCCCAACTCTAGAGTGCCTATAGACAACTGCGCAACACCTGCAAGCAGGCTGCTAAATCACTCAAGTGCAAATATTACCTGAACCAACAAAGCAAAAACCTTGGCAACCCATGCAATTTCTGGGTCTCCATTGGATAAATCCTAAACCACAGGACAAATAGGCAAACTACTCAACTTACATGCCCGTCTGGTCCCATCTCTGACCCTACTGAGATTGCCAATGCCTTCAATGCTAAATTCACAGACTTATCCCCCTATCTGAGCAACCCCCCAACCTCGAACCCCCAGCCAATCAACCACACCTCGTCATCTGCCACTATTCTGCCCCTACCTTTTTATTTCAGGACCACTGGGCAAAATTATACCATCAAGCTCCTGAAGTCTCTCCAGGCCAGAGGCAGTCCTGGCAGTGATGGACTTTACCCCGGCTTCCTGAAAATTATCTCCCCCGTGATTGTTAAACCCCTCACCTTCATTTTCAACCTCACCCTTACTACATCAGCTGTTCCTGACTCCTAGAAACACATAAATGTGGTACCAGTTTTCAAATCTGGCAATCCACTTCCCCCGACAACTGTAGGCCCATCTCCCTCCTCCTACACCTAAGTAAACTGCTCAAAAACATTGCACACTCTCAGCTGTCAGAGCATCTAAAAAAATTAAATCTCTTCTGTCCCTTCCGGCATGGCTTCCAGAAGCACCACAGTACCTCATCTGCGCTGGCCCTTTTTTCAGACCATGTTCTCAGAAACATGGATCAGGGCAAAGCCACTGGTGTTATCTTCGTAGATCTGTCAAAAGCGTTTGACCTCATTGACCACCTCCTCCTCCTCCTCCTCCTCTTCTCCACCCTTCATCTGTTTGGCTGTTCCGCTGGCACTACTGCCTGGTTCTGCAGCTATCTCTCCAACAGGTCCCAATCTGTTATCATTGGTAAAACGCCCTCTGCTGCACTCCCTGTGCACACTGGAGTTCCCAAGGGATCCATACTCGGATCCCTGCTTTTCTCCATGTTTGTAAATGCACTCCCCAAGGAAAGCATCAGCTGTAAAGCTCTTCTCTATGCAGATGATCTGGTCCTCTTCCACAGTGATATCACTATCAGATCCATCTCCTCCACCCTTACACAAAATCTCAGCTCCGCCCATCAGTGGTTCCTCTCACATAAGCTCCTGGTCAATGGAAAAAAGACCGAATCAATGCTCTTTGGCTCTAAACCCTTCCTCACCAAAGCCACCAAAAAGAACAACTCCCTCCTAGTATTCACCCCAGTGCCCCCTTGAGAATGTCCAGTCCTTTAAATAACTAGGTGTTACAATTGACCCTTCCCTCTCTTTCTCTGCACGTGCTAGCAACACTGTGCGGAGAATCCACCAGAAACTAGGTGCTGCATACCGGTGCAAGAATTTCCTGCCCTCGAAATCCCGCCTTGCCAACGCTCGTGGTAATCTACTGCCCCTCCTAGATTATTGCTCCCCAGTCTACTCCCAATTAATCTACACTTTGCATGCACGACTAAGCTCCACATACAATGCTATATGTCAGTTTTTCCTCCAAGCCCCTCACTGTACCCACCACTGCACTCTCTTCCAGTCCTTAGGGTGGCTCCCACTACAAGGTCACTTTGATTATGCAATGGGCTGCCTTGGTGGACAACTTGCTTAGAAACCAAAACCTGTCCGCCTTCTTAAACCTCCTGTTGGATAGAGTGGTTTCAAAGGCCCTTCAGTCCCTCCACTAGAAGTACCCCGCGACTCTACTACCATGGGAATTTGTGCTTTCTCTGTATCAGCACCCTCCCTATGGAACAAGCTCCTGCTCTCCGTCTGCTCATCCTCTACACACCTGGCTTTTAAGCAGAATCTAAAAGCCTGGTTCCTGACTGCTGCAAACTGTCACTGCACCCAACATTAATATCTAGGGCCTACATATCATCCTGTTCTATAATGCACTGACAGCATTTCTTGCCCCTGCATATCCAGCCTTTGCTTTTCTCAAAACTGACCCTGACCCCCTCTAAACCTCTTATCCCTAAGTAACAATGGAAATGTTTGACTGTCTGAACCTGCATAACATTAGTAGCTAGCATCTGCATGGAGCCATGATATCATATGATACCATCTGCTGTTGGTGTATGTAACTTACTCTATTTGTTTCTGGTACATTTGTACATTGTCTTTTACCATTCATCACATAATCTCAAATATGTAGATACATAGACACTGTTGGCAGATAATGGCTTATTGCCCACCCAGTCTGCCCATTCGAGCTTGTAAGTTCCCTTTAAGTTTTTCTAGAGGCCTGTTGCCCCTTACCCCTGTCCTCCAGAATTCCCCTATGTCTATCCCACGCATACTTAAATCCTGAGATTGCTTCAGCCCCCCCCCACTTCCTCTGCAGGGTGTTCCACTTGTCCACCACCCTTTCTGTGAAGAAATTCTTCCTCACATTTCCTCTGAATCACCCTGCCTCCAACTTCATCCCATGCCCTCTAGTCCTGGAACATCTTTTTCACTGGAAAATAGTGGATTCCTCACCCTGTCCCTCCCTTTAAGGTGCTTGTATGTCTCTATCATATCCTCTATCTCCCTCCTCTCCTCCAGGGAGTATATATTCAAGTCCTTCAGCCTGTCCTCATAGGAGTTGTGATGCAATCCCTGTACCATCTTTGCTGCCCTCCTCTGAACCTTCTCTACCCTGTCTATGTCCTTAAGCAGGTAAGGTCTCCATAACTGAACACTGTACTCCAAGTGGGGCCTCAGTAGTGTCTTATATAGTGGAATTATGACCTCGCTTTTCCTGCTGGTGATGTCCCTGCCTATGCATCCCAGCATCTTATTTGCTTTACATGCTGCCTTGTCACACTATTTCCCTACCTTGAGGTCCTGTTTGGTGCATGCTATATCCTCACCCCCACCAACTGATAAGTTGTTCCAGGGTTTTTGTGCCCCAAATGCATTATCTTGCACTTTCTTGTGTTGAATTCCAACTGCCAAACCTTGACCATTCTTCAAGTTTCTGCAGGTCCCTTCTCATTCTGTTTATACCCTCTGGCATGCCCGCTCTGTTACAGAGCTTCGTGTCATCAGCAAACAGGGAAATTCTGCCTTCTAGGTCCTGCGCAATGTCACTGATGAAGTCATTGAATAGGACCGGTCCAAGCACTGATCCCTGTGGTACTTCACTGCTCACTCTTCCCTCTGTGGAGTGCCAGACATTTATCACCACCCTCTGTGTCTTGCCACCCAGCCAGTTACCCACCCACTGCATTACTGTCCTGCCCATTCCCATATTCCCCAGTTTGTTTAATAGCCTTTTATGTGGCACAGTGTCAAAGGCTTTGCTGAAGTCCAGATAGGCCACATCCACTGCCCTCCCCTGATCCACCTCCCTTGTAACCCAGTCCACAAATTCAATGAGGTTGATCTGGCATGACCTCCCCCAGTGAAACCATGCTGCCTTGGGTCCTGTAGTGCACTGGCAACCAGATGTTCCACCAATCTCTTCTTCAGTAGTGCTTCCATGATCTACCCCACTACCGAGGTCAGGCTGACTGGTCTGTAGTTCACTGCTTCCTCTTTGTTCCCGCTTTTGTATAAGGGGACTACATCTGCTGTCTTCCAGTCTTTGGGTACCTCCCCTGTTTCCAGTGATCAGCTAATCAGGATTGCCAGAGGTTCAGCCACCACCTCTCTTAGTTTCTTTAGGACCCGGGGGTGCACCCTATCTGGCCCCATTGCTTTATCGACTCTTATTCCTTCCAGTTCGTTTAGGACCCTTTCCCATGTAAAGGGATTTGTGTCCATTTCTGCACCGTTCCCACCCCTTGTACTCCCTTCAGGCCCATTATCCTCCTCTTCCTCAGTAAAGAATGAGCAGAAATATCTGTTCAGTATGTCAGCTTTACTGTTGTCATCCTCCACACGGCCCCCGTCCTCCCCCTTCAGTCTCACTATCCCTCCCTTTGCCATTTTTTTTCACTTATGTACCTGTAAAAGGTTTTGTCCCCTCTACTCACTGATTATGCAATGTGCTCTTCTGTCTGAGCTTTGGCTTCCCTTACTGACCTTCCTGCCTCCCTTTGCTTCTCCTGGCACTTCTCCCTATCCCCTTCTGCCTGTGTCTTTTTGTATTGCCGGAATGCAATCTTTTTGGTTTTCACTTTCTCTGCTACCACCTTGGAAAACCATAATGGCTTCCTTTTCCTTTTCCCCTTGCTAACCTGCTTAATGCATAATTTTGTTGCTCTTGTAATCCCTGTTTTAAATAGTGCCCACTGTCCCTCCACCACTGATTCCCTCCCCACTCCCATTAGTGCTTCTTTCAAGCATGTCCCAATTTTCCCAAAGTCTGCCCTCCTAAAATCTAGGATACATGTTTTTGTGTGGTTTGGTTCTGTTCCTTCTGTGATTTCAAACCACATGTTCCCCAGGTGCTCCCTCACTGTTACCCCATCACACTGTTCCTATTTGTGAGCACGAGGTCCAGTATTGCCTTCTGCCGAGTTGGTTCCATGACCAGTTGCTTAAGGAAGGCACCTTGAATGGAGTCAAGGATAAATGTGCTCCTGGTTAACCTGCTGCTGGGAGGCTTCGGTCCACATCTGGAATACTGAAGTCTCCAACCAGCACTACATCCCCCTTGTCTGCCATCCTTTGGATGGCTAGCATCAACTCCCTATCTGTTTCTTCCTCCTGGGCTGGTGGTCTGTAGACCACCCCTGTGCAGATGGCTGACCCCAATTTCTTTTCCAGCTTAACCCACAGTATCTCTCCCCCATTTTGTTCCTCCTGGATCTCTGTGGCCTTTATGCCATCTTTCACATAAAGTGCCACTCCTTCTCCCTTCCTGCTCTGTCTCTTCTGAATATGTTGCAGCTGGGTATGGCCATCTCCCAGTCGTGGTTATCATTACACCAGGTCTCTGTGATGGCCACAATGTCCAGGTCTGACTGCACCATGGCAGCCTCCAGATCCTCCATCTTGTTGCTAAAGCTCCTGGCATTGGCACAAATGGCTTTCCATGATGTGAACTCCCTGGACTGTTCAGCTGTTCTGCTCTAGCTCCCTCCCTGGTTGTCCTTTATCCCTGGTTCTCCCTGCTGTCTGTCCTTCTGTTGAATTTTGCACATTTTCTGCCTTTCCCCTTGGATTGTTAGCTACATCTTTTGCACAGTGTTTTGTAGAGCTATCCCCTCCTCCTTTTCAGTGATTCTACTGTTAGCTGTGGGGGGAGTTAGGTACCCTCCTTGCTGGCCTGCCACCCCCCTTGGCTAGTTTGAATGCTTGTCCATGTAGCATTTAAACTTATCATTGAGTACCTGGATTCCCCTCCAGGATGGATGCAGGCCATCAGGCTTGAACAAGCCCCCATCCCTCCAGGTGGGTCCCCAGTCACCAATGAATTCAAACCCTTCCTCGCGGCACCAGTTCTTAAATCATGTGTTAAAGTTCCTGCTGCATGCACCCCTATGCTCTCACATGCCTCTTACAGGTAGTACTTCTGAGAAGGTGACAGATGTAGCTACTTGCTTGAGACCCCTCCCCAATTTCCTAAACTCTTTCTGAACTTTCTTAGGCTTCCTATTTGCCAGGTCATTAGTACTTAGGTGGATAATGACATCCAGCTCACCCTACCATCTTGCCTTCCTGGCGATCCCCAGAATCTTCCTCCTATCCTTCCACGCCATGGCACCTGGTAGGCACCTCACCTCCCTGTCCTCCCCCCTCATGTGTTCCTAGCTGGATCCCTCTAACGATAGAATCCTCCATCAGGATTCACTTCCTCCTCCTCTGGGGTCCACTTCTCTCCACACTGAGGTCACCTCCTTGGTTGACCTCCACATCCTTCCCTTCCACTTCTCTGGGTACCTTGGTTTGGTTGTCCCTGTTTGCCAGTGTGGCATATGAGTTCTGGAGTGGAATAGGATTTGGGATGTGCCTCTGCCTGACCTCCCTAACCCTCCCCAAGCCAACCGTCATCCAAGTGCTCTTCATTCTTGGCATCCTTTGAGGCAATGGGGTTGGACTGGGTGGTCTCTGGATAGGGGCTAAGGTACTCCTGATCCAGTTTACTTCTGCTCTGAGTCTGGCTACCTTATCCCACAGTCCAGAGAGATGGCTGCAGATAGGGCAGCACCTCAGTGTCCAGAAGGTCTGCTTGAATATGGCTGTCCAGCATCCACTGCATTGCACCACTCCCCACATTATACTGCACTTATACTGTTATTCCAGTAGTTGTCTGTTATTGAAGCTCTCCTTGTAGTTCCTTCTTTATTAATTTACTGTCCTGAAAATCCTGCCCCTGATTCTCAGATACTTTTTTTTTAAAGAAGGAGACAACAACAAAAAATGAGTCAAAACACTTATGCCAAGGGCGGGCTCCCCCCCCCCCACCTTGTGCCCCTCCTACTCCACAATCCATGCTATTCCCTGTGCTTGGCTCCTGTCAATCAGATTTAACAGGGCATATAATTAAGAGTAGGGGCGGGGGAGGCAGGGTGGGCAAATATTTGCAGCAACGGAAACCAGCACCAATAAATCACACCAAACTAGGCTGTACATTTTCAACAGCCTCCAAACAATTCCGAGTAAAGACAGAAAAGGAAAACAGCACCACTAAAAGCACATCAAACTAGGTTTTACATTTTCAACAGCCACAAAACAATTCCAAGTAAAGACAGCAAAGGAAGACAGCACCACTAAAAGCACACAAATCTAGGTTTAAAACAAAAACAGCAATGTGCAGTTACTGCATTGCACAGAAACAAATGTTTTGTATAATCCAGTACAGTATAAACTGCACGTTTATTTCTTATTCTCTATACCACCCCATGCTTATGGTGTGCATTGCCATGCCATGTATGTAATTGTTACTTCCTGTACTGTTGCCACCTTGTGGCCTGGGTCATAACTGAAAATGGTCCTTTGGATCAGTACACCTGCCCATTCACCAAAGACAAATAAATAAATAATTTAAAAATTCTGTAAAGACCCATGGCACAAAGCACAAGCCTAAGGGCAATATTTTGAACCAATAAAGCCTGCCCTCCAGCATAAAGTGGAGGCACCGTCTGTGGAATTTCCTAATCTTTATATGAAAGTATGCATCTTTCAGGCTGGCCCAGTGGCGCTGAGGGTTGAGGTGCTGGATGCCACACCTCGCGCCACACTGGCAAACCCAGGTTCAGAAATGAGCCTGGGCGGCCGGGGGTCGGCAGGGGAGGAAGAGATTGAGCATCCGGAGGACTGCTCTTTCTTCCTCGGGAAGGGCTGGAGTAGCGATCACTCGACAAGCAAACTCTGGTGGAGGCTGGGGTAGCTGAACAAGTGTCGAGGCGATGCCAGGGGGGTGGAGCCATGGCGGGTGTTGCCTTGGTTGCTGGTCTCCACAGGGAACATAATCATGTAGGAAAAAAACCTCCCCCACTGATAGGCAATGGCGTTTCCCCTCGCATTCCACACTCCTGGAGTCAGGCCCGAGTACCCTCCACTTCTCCCTCCCTCTCCAGCCTGGTGGCTCAATACTATAAGATAGAGCACCCTGGGTGGGGGCGACCCTTTTCCGGAGGGCAGACCCACGGGATGGCTCGTGCTGGAGAGGAGCGGTGACAGGTATGGGAGGCAATGCAAGGAGGTAGAGAATGCACCAGGGAAGTCGCCAGAGAGAGTTCAGTGATGGTGGGTGAAAAAAAGAGTTCAGAAAACAAAAGTATGCATCTTTCATGTCCGGAGAACAGAGCCAGTCCTCTATTTGCAGGAAGGGGAATTAGCGCCTGTAGAGACGCCATTGGAAACTTTTTGTATTCCAGGTGTATTCCTAGTACAGATTGAAATCCCTGAGATCTAACACAGGATGTAGATTCCATGTCCATTCGAGGATGAGGAAGTATCTGGAATAGAACACTCTATTCCAGTCCTGAGAAGGAACAGTTCTATGGCACATTTTTGAGATACACTCTGAACCTCCTCCTTTAGAAGGGACAAGAAGCCCACAGGATAAAGTGAAAGAGGCAGAGGAGGTTTGAGGGGGTTATAGAAGATCCAGAGCATGTCCCCCTGCAGTTATCTCCAGAACCCACTTGTCCATACTGATCTCCTGACATTGTTTCAGACACAGGGAGATCCTGCCCCCCCCAACACTCACCCCTGGGGGTAACAACTGAGTAAGGGAGGAGATGGAAGAAAGGTGGAACCTGGGGCAACAGGGTCACCAGATGGCAGTATAGCACAGTGGGTTAAGGCTCTGAGCTGCAGATCTGGAGACCTGGGTTTGAATCCCGCAGCTGCCTAGGTGCATACTGTGTGATCCTGAGCAAGTCACTTAAATTCCTTGTGCTCCCAGGCCGCAGCTGGAAACAAACTTTGGCTTAGTGTGCTACTCCTGATTAAACAATGTTCCCCTCCCCTTTTAGTGCTTTTGCATGGGCACCAAGGTGGAGGGGACCTGGGAGGGGACCACCACCTCTGCCACAGCTTTGCTGATGGTAGGCACAATTACCTCAGGCAGCTGGCCTATGAAAAGAGACCCTACCATAACCTCTAGTAAGAGTGGGGTACAGGGACTTAACAGACCTTGGAGTCATGTTAGAAGTCTGAAGGCCATGTTGGGCTTATTTGGCATCATAGTCAAACAGTTTAGACTAGGGCTGTGTGAATACCGAATATTAATTTCCGAATACCACGAATAATGGACTATCCGAATATTCAGAACCGAATACTGAATAGTCCACTATTCGGCTGATATTCAGTATTCGGCCATGCGCAAGGACAAAAAAGTATTTCCCACCCTCCTGGCCAGCAATAAATAAATGTTTTTAGCCCTGGTGTCTAGTGGTCCCACCCCTGGCTGATCGCCGGTCCAAAATAAAATATCCCCCCACCAGACTCTCAGCAATATTCCTAGTCCCCAAATATATAAAATAAAATAATTCCCTAATTTCCCTGGTGTCTAGTGGACCCCCCAACCCCCACCCTATCGGGTAGTGCTACCTACCCCTCTCCCCCAATCCCATCAGCCCAAGCTTGTACCGAGTACCACACACACAGATCGTGGAACAGATATGTTGTGAAACCAAAGCACATTGCAAGATACATTTATCATAGCATGTTAGTATGCTGCAGAACAATAGTCTGCATTCAAGGTTCAAGGCTCAAATTTAACTGATCAACTTTCAAGGTTGTTGCAATTTAAAAACTGAGTTACAAAGTTAAAACATCATAACAATTACATGGCACACAATGTTAAAATGTTATGAAACTAACAGATCTTCTGTTTTATATTTTGCTGTCTGTGATCAACAAATGAAAACAATTGTATAATAAGAAGAGGAAGATAGTACACTTTACATGAACTGTGATACAGTATATCCGTGCTTAATACAAACATTCAAATTCATTAAATCTCCTACATAAACCAATACGGTAAAACAGTAGCACGCATTGATCATTTAAGATTAAGAAGGGAAAGTAGAAGAAAGAACTCAGGCTGGAGCTTTAGCTAATTCTGATTTTATCAGAATTTAAATGGGATGTCAGAGAATTATGGTCTGGTTACCTACAAGTCCTCATGATGTATTGTTGCCCATAATTCTTATTATTTAGTTTACATTGGCGATCGGCCAGGGGGTGGGTTGGGACCACTAGACACCAGGGTTAAAAACATTTATTTAATGCTGGCCAGGAGGGTGGTGCTCTTTCCTTTTTAAATACCCCCCTCTCCTAGCCACCATAATACAAATACCGAATACCGAATATTTCGGAACCGAATACTGAATATTCTACCAAATATTCGAAAAAAAGTATTTGCATCGCCCTAGCTTAGATCATTTAAATGAGCATTCAAAACTGCCTGTTTTATATTAGTGGCAAAGCCAGCAACTCTAAGCCAAGAATATCGTCTCACGTAAATGCCAGAAGCTGCAGCCCTGGTAGAAACATCAGAGACATTGTAATTCAATATTTTATTGTTTTGACAACTTAATGTAATTTCAATCATAAAAAAGAAGAAAAAAGAAGACACAGTTTTAAAAATATTGTACATTACTCCTTAACACATTAACACATCAATAGACACAGACATTTTATCATATAGATACTTCCCGTGTTATTACAAGTTGTTTGTTATGCCCTAATATAAATTTAAAGACTGATTATCATTATCGTATTGCACAATCCTTTAATGTACATGTGAAAACTTTTGTTGAGAAATGCAATGTAAAGGTGCCAGCATATGTATATTTATAAGGTCCCTATTCACATATAATGATGCTTCGGAGTACTGTCACTTCGGTGATATCATTGTGTTCTGATGTCCCAGCCATTTTAGGCATCCACGGGAGCAGAACTTTTTAGTACATAGCACGGCTTCTGTTTTTATTTCAAACATGATGAAACTGTACAAAATCCTGGATTTTAGCAAAATGGACCACATAGTGCTGTAGGTAAAACTACTACCCCGAAATTCGGTCAGATCAGATTTCTGAATAGTTATTTCCCCATTTTACTCGGTTTAAATGTCCTCCAATTTTTCTAAATTTAATTCACAGGCTCTTTATGGTGCTGAAATCCGGGCACCTAATAAGATTATGGATTTGGAGAAATTACTCAATAAATACAATCTTCATTGTGTCTTGAAAAAATCTATTCCTGCAGCAGTCATAAGAGCAGAACTGGGGCTTGATAGCTTTAAAACTCTAGCAGACACATTAGTCTTGGGGTATTGGATGAAGATCAAGAGACTCCCTAAGGACAATTTACTTAAAGTATGACACTTGGAAAAGGACAGATGGTTAGAACAATACGATGTGAAGTCCCCTTGGCTGATGCATGTCCTGTCACCCTTTAATGATTATGAACTGTCATATTTAGATAAATATGTCAAAATGGAAATTACAGTCAGGTTAAAACAATAAGAAATGCATCAGGAACAAGATACAAATACATAATCAATGTAAGGACTTAGAAGAGATATCCAAATCACAGTTCTTTTCTTGATATGCTACAGGTAATGTTTGATTCAGTTTTAGGATGTATTTAAATTGCATCACAAATGCCAACAAAAGGTTTGCCTTTATATGCTATAAATTTGAAATATTTCCAAGTAATGTATTATATACAAGGTTTGCACACATTCCTGTCTCTCATGATACTCCTTGCTCTTGCTCTACTGGTGGTATGCAGAATCTGTGTCATGGTCTTCTGATTTCCCAAGGGTACAAAAAAATTAGACAGATTTGGATCAGCCCCATTTTAGATAGGCTCTCTTGTTTACCAGATGATCCAGTAACTTTTTGACTGACAGAAGATATTTTCATTTTTAACTAACTTGCTACTTATGTTTATATAATAAAATGCATTAGGATAAAGAAATATTTTTTTATATAAAGGCACATAATTGGTTTTGAAAATTACTTCTGCTATAATTTTCATGTTTTCAAGTAAGAACTTCATTACACATGTATTACTGATTTGTAGCTGTTTGGTTTGAGTGTTGACCTCTTTTTATATAAAGGAACTTCTGGCTAGTCTAATTACATGTAGTTTCTGCATTTGCTAATATGATGGCTTTGGGCGCCACCACCCTGAATGCTATTTTGTTAGTGATGACAGTCAAATTCCTCTCATTTTATGTTCAACTGACTTGCTAATCATTAGGATTTGTGATTACTGCACTAGATTCTGCAGTTTATGGTGTCCCCCAGGAAGAAACCCAATTCAGCAGCATTTTGCAGCACTCTACAGAGTGCTGCAGCAGATCTACTGAATAAAGCAATAGAAACACAGAAACATAGAATTTGACGGCAGATAAGGACCGCTTGGCCCACCCAGTCTGCCCATTTCCCTACCTACTGGATAAGCTGCAGATCCTAGTTAACCAGCAGCCTACTTCTTCCTACCCCCACCCCCTAGAATGGCCTTATGACTGTCCCATGCATGCTTGAATTCCACCACTGATTTTGACTCCACAATCTCCTCCGGAAGGCCGTTCCATGCATCCACAACCCTCTGTGAAAAATGCTTCCTTAAATTACCTCTGAGCCGCCTCTATCTTCAAATTGTGCCCTCTTGTTCTTGCACACTCTTTTTGAAAGATGCTACCCTTGGACTTTGTTGATTCCTTGAGGTACTTGAACGCTTCTATCATGTCCCCCTCTCTCCTTTCCTTGAGGCTATACATATTAAGCTCCTTCGCCTCACTCTTCATATGTCTTCCGTGCAGACCCTGCACCATTTTAGTTGCCCTCCTCTGGACAGCTTCTATCCTGTCTATGTCTCTTATGGAGATTGGGTCTCCAGAACTGCACACAATACTCCAGATGGGGTCTCACCAGCTGTCTGTACAGAGGGATAATAACTTCCTGTTTTCTACTGGTGATGCCTCTCCCTATGCATCCCAGTATCCCCCCAGCCCTCCGTGCTGCCCTCTCACATTGCTTGCCCACCTTTAGGTCATCTGATATGACTACCCCCAGGTCCCTTTCCATTTTTGTTGTTGTTAGTATCTCACCCCCCATTGTGTACTCTTCCCCTGGGTTTTTGTTTTCCAGGTGCATTACCTTGCACTTCTTAGCATTGAATCTAAGCTGCCATACATTTGACCATTCCTCTAACCTTGCCAAGTCCCTTCTCATCCTTTCCACCCCACCCTGTGCATCAACTCTGTTGCAGATCTTTGTGTCATCTGCAAAGAGACATACTTTTCCTTCCAGTCCCTCTGCAATGTCGCCTATAAAGACATTGAATAAGGGTGTTTTACAATTCAAACATCATGTTTTTGTTTGAGTCACAGAACATAAAAGCTGCACTTGATGTGTAACATCCTTCTTCATATAATCAACAATGTACACAGTGCTTATAAATATACAGTGGTGTCCACGTATGAAACCCACTTTTAAACACGCTGCAGGATGCTTGCAGCAGACCTCGACATATGAATGTTATTTCAATGGTATTCGCCCTTTTGTCATTCAGGAAAATGTAACACTGCCAGGAAGAAGTGAATGCCACAGTTTCTTTCATGACAAAAGGGATTAATTGCCATTGATATTACATTGCTTTATTCAGTAGGTCTGCTGCAGCATTCTGCAGCGTGCTTTAAAAGTGGGTTTCATACTGTGGGACACCACTGTATATTTATAAGCACTGTGTACATTGTTGATTATATGAAGAAGGATGTTACACATCAAGCGCAGCTTTTATGTTCTGTGACTCAAACAAAAACATGATGTTTGAATTGTAAAACACCCTTGTTATAATAGGGAACACTGTTATTACATAGTTTTCTATGTAATGACATCTTAGTTACAAGATATTTAAAACTCTCTACCTAATCTTCGTAACTTAATCAATGACCTCAGTAAGATTTCAGGTTACAAAATTAACTGGCAGAAATATGAAACCCTATCCTTGGACCCAGATCAGGTTATAAATGTGTCAGTCCATGATTCAACTGGAAAACCAATACTAAACATGAGGTATTTAGGGGATCACTTTAAGTCATTGCAATAGAAAAATTATTTGAACTTAATATAAGTCCAGTAATGAATAAAATCTATAAGAACTTAAATAAATTATCTTTACTCACGCTTTCTATGATTGGTCAAGTTAATATCATAAAAATGAATGTGTTACCAAGAATTCCTTTCTATTTTCAAGCTCTTCCTATCGAAATAGAAATTTTTTTTTCAAAGAATGTGAAGACGTTAAGAGAATTTCTGTGGCTTGAAAAGAGGCAGAGACTATCTTTAGAGAAAGTATATCTGTCACAAGAACAAAGGGGGTTAAGTTTGCCAAACTTATATTAGTATTACTTGGCTGCTTCAACTGAACCTATATCTCTCTGGTTGAAGGTATCAGACAAAGCTCCATCATGGCCCTCACAGGAAGCTCACCTGGCATCATGGAAATCTTTCATTTCTGTTTCAGAATTAGATTTTAAAAAGAGAATCCTACAGCAAAACATCTCAAACTTGGCCCAGTGGCACTGAGGGTTGAGGCGCTGGATGCCACACCTCGCTCTACGCTGGCGACCCAGATTCAGGAACAGGGCCGTGTCATCAGGGGTCGGTTGGGAGAGGAAGGATTAAGCATCCCAGCGGATGCACTACTCCTCTGGGGGGGTTACCAGGCAGCGGTCATGCCTGTAGCACTGCTGCTGGTGGAAGCATGGGCAGCAGGGCACAATGGCTCCTCATGAGTTAGGGTGGGGAGGGACTGTGGATGCTTGATGATGGCATGTATCAGCAGGCTGTATGCCTGGACACAAGTCCTTTGCGTCGGTGTCCTTAGAGGTAGGGACAAAATTGGGAGAAAACCAAAGGCAAAAATCTCCCTGGTAATGTGCATCATGACTCTGTGTTCCCAGTACATAGAAACATAGAAGTTGACAGCAGATAAGGACCGCAAGGCCCATATAGTCTGCCCATGTCTTTTTCTACCTTATGAATGTGCCATCTGCTTTTGCTCTGCCAATGGCCAATCTATTCATACTCATCTGTATTGCTCCATTATGCCTATCCCATGCCTGTTTGAAGCCCTGCACTGTATTCATGTCCACCACTTCCTGAGGTAGGTTATTCGATTCATCCACCACCCTTTCTGTGAAAAAGAACGTCCTCACATTACCCCTTAATCGGCCTCCCTCTAATCTCATGCTGTGTCCTCTTGTCCTGCTAATTTTCTTGTATTGAAACATATTAGACTCTTTCACCTTAAGGTGGTTGAATGTTTCGATCATATCACCTCTCTCTCTCTCTCTCTCTCCTTTGCTCTAGGGTATACATATTGAGCTCTGTTAATCTGTCCTCTTATGTTTTCTGATGCAGTCCCTGCACTATTTTGGTTGCTCTTCTCTGGACTGCCTCAATTTGGTTAATGTTCTTGTGAAGGTGTGGCCTCCAGTAGTGCATGCAGTACTCCAGATGGGGTCTAACCAGCGTCTTGTAAAGAGGGATTATTACCTCCCTCTTATGACTTGTGATACCCCTACTAATACACCCCAACATCCCCCTAGCCTTACCTGCTGCTTTAGTGGTCTGCTTGGATGATTTCAGATCATCTGTGATGATGATGCCTAAGTCTCTTTCTTCCCTTGTGACTGCCAGCAACTCCCCTCCTAGCCTATAGGTGGTTTCAGGATTTCTTTTCCCTATGTGCATGATCTTGCACTTCTTTGCATTAAACCCCAGTTGCCACTCTTCCAACCATTTAGCCAGTTTATCCAGATCTCTTCTCATTCTGCCCACCCCATCTGGATCATCTACTCTGTTGCAGATCTTGGTGGGGCCTAGCTGACAAGACCGGAGGAAGGTAGATTCCTCTGGGCCAAGACCAAGGACAAGTAAAACCAAAAAATCTCAAACTTCACTTAAACTTCTGCATTAGTCTGGCAACAAATAAACTTACTACTAGGATACTGAAATAAAATCTCAAATTTAACCCCTTCTTCTTTAATCTTCACTTTCCAAATACATCAATTCTGAAGAGTTGGTTACAAGAAAATTGTTTATTAATAAGAGATTTATACAGCGATAATAAATGTATATCCTTTGAATACTGTATCTTGGAGACTTGCTAGATCTTCCAGTAGGACATTTTATAAAAGATCTGCTTCTTACAGAAATTACTAAATTCACAATTGAAAATTTAGAACCTCCTCCACTCACACCTCTTGAACAATTCTTCTTGCCAATTAATACTCCAAACAAATTAATAGGGAAAATATACATTTTAGTAAGGGGTGGTATGGCCATATAGTTAACTTCATTAGAAAAAATATGTGGGAAGCAGATCTAGGTGTAAGACTGTAAGAGCAACAGTTGAAAGTTATTATATTTATCTGCTATTGTAGTTCCATAAAATATAAAATTAAGATAAATACAATTTAACATTATGCATAGAATTTACTATATTCGGAAATGATTAAACAAATTTGATACATCAATTTCAAAATTCTGCCCCAGGTGCTTTGAGACTAAAGGTACCATCCTTCTTATGTTAGCTACTTGCTCATCTCTTTCTCAATACGGGCCAAAAAATATTAAAATTATTGTCCAGTATCTTTATGATTTCCCTTTTGATCCTGGAAACATTATGATAGGTCTTTTAGGTGATACTGATTTGCCTCATCATTTATATAAACTTCTCTTTCTCTTGATGATAATTGCAAAGAAAGCAATATTACAACATTGAAGAGACTCAAATCCCCCCACTTATGAAAATGTTTTGCATATGACAATATATGTTTCATATATAGAACATACAAATTATTCAATGATTGGAAAAAGGGAAAGAATTAAAGTAATATGGCAACCTTTTTTAGAGGTACTACAAAGGAATTACAATAATTGTTATTAGCATAAATTCTGTACTTTGTCCTAAGTTCACCGCTTTCCTTATATTATGCATCTTGGGCTGCTCTCACTGGACCAGCAATCTATCTGGGTAAAGAGTGTCTGATCAGGCTGAAAAGGCCCAATTTAGGAAGGGATTCCCTTACAAAGGAGTGGTCTGACATGTGGATGACATGTCTGACCCAGAAAAAACAAAGAGAAAGAAAAAAAAGAGAAAAAAGGTATTTTTCTATGTGGCATGTGCCAAAACAATAAAACTTCAAATGACTAAATGATAAAGTTTGTGGAAATGCTGCTTCAGCAGACACAGTACCTACCAAAAGGCTAGGGGCAGCAAAGTGGAATGTTTCGTACAATCTGACATATGTCTGCACAGAACAAACACCACTGTGACTGGCTTTACTCCCACGGGGCCAAAATGGAAGGCACGTAACTGCACAGAGTAAACTGCATTGGGATGCATAGGTAATAGCTTGCATGGGAGAATAAGAGGCAGAGTCATGCATACCATGCATAAACACATTTATTTATTTAGTTTTTGTTGACTTGGTATATCACTAGAAAGCAAAGCTACCTGTTTTCAAGCATGACCCACATAATGGAAATGCATTTGGATGTTCAATGTGCCTGCTAGCACGTGCAAGGAATGGAAAAACATTTTTTAACAATGCACTGAGTGCAGAGCAGAAGCAGGGAAGGATACAGTAAAGCCAAAACAAGCTGGTAATGGCCTTCTACCTAGCAATACTGTGGCAGAGTATATGTCCATCACATTCCCTACACCGGTCAACCCCATCATAACCCCGCAGCAGCAGCACAGGTTTTGGCAGGGGATGGAAGGGGATTCGAACCACACCACTCTTGCTTTAGAGTTGGCCGCATTAAGACCTCAGTGTTCTGCATGCTCTAAAATAAATGCTGGCTGTTTCTCAAGGGGAGGGGAAGTGTTGGAGTGAGAGTGTCAACAAGCACCACCTCAGCTCAATAAAGGGGAAGGGTGAATACAGGAAAACCAAACAGGTTTCCTTTTAGTTCTGAAACATAGAATGTGACGGCAGATAAGGACCACTTGGCCCATCTAGTCTTCTCAATTCTCCTTACCTACACTATTACTTGAAAATCCTGAGTGGGACCAGGCAGAAGATGGCAGCATAGTTCAGAATCTCTGCAGAAATGACTGCAATCTAACCTTATCCAGCCTTCACCAGACCTTTCTTTGATACCAACTCCTGTGACCATCCTATAATCTTACTGCCTGACACAGTTTGTAAGTCAGTTTTGATACATCATCTACTTATATTCAATTATTCTGCACTGTACTGCAGCATACTAGGCCTCATCCTTCAGCGTTATGACAGATCTCCAAGTACAGCAAAGCTCACTTGCTAGAGTGGAAGTAATGTTTTCTAAACTGATGGCTGAGATTAATGATCTAAAAAACCTCCACCCAACAGAATGCAACCACTCTTGAAACTTTTAGCCAGAAAATTGCATTTAATGAGAAAGCAACGGCCTGTAACACCACTACTATTCATGACCGCCAG
Organism: Neoceratodus forsteri; assembly: GCA_016271365.2. Taxonomy (NCBI): domain Eukaryota; kingdom Metazoa; phylum Chordata; order Ceratodontiformes; family Ceratodontidae; genus Neoceratodus; species Neoceratodus forsteri. The sequence goes on along the minus strand of CM057452.1, from coordinate 259,501,068 downwards.
GCTACTGTCCGCAATTAAGATCGAACTAGTAAATCCATAAAAGCCAAAATTGACGATATTGAAAATCGTAATCGTCGCAACAATTTACAATGTTTTTGGCTTCCCTGAAGGTGTAGAATTAGGTGACACTACTGCGCTTTTATTACATGTGCTGCCTGCAATGCTTAAACTGCCTCCTGACCTAATGTTAATCATTGAGTGGTCTCACCGCACTCTGGGTCCCAGGCCAACATCAGACCAGCGACCAAGGCCTATCATTGCTCGCTTCTTGAACTATTCCCACACAGAATTAATACGGAAATGAGCCAGAGAAATGTGGAAACTTCAGTGGCAAGAGTTTAACATTTCCATCTACAGAGACTTTTCAAAAGATTTAACCATCAGAAGGAAGGCCTACAATCCACTTAAACAGATCCTCCACAAAGAAGCAATAAATTTGCTCTACGTTACCCCGCAACACTACACCTTTTTTCAGGCTTTTCCTTCAAGGATTTTGAAACCCCTGATGCCTTAGCCAACTATCTGGAGGTCTCTCTCTGCAATCTTACCCTGGGAGGTTCAGCAGCAATTGGCAACTTGAACACAGCTTTGGTATCCGCATGGAGGGTGGATGACGAGGTACAGGAATATGGGGAAAATGTTGCAGAACTCGCAGCCCTAAGCAGCAACACCGCAACTGATTTGACCCCAAGGCAATCAACACGGCTGCAAGAGAAGCTTCTGTCGCGGCATTATTCTTCAAGACTTTCATGCTGTTCTAGCGAGGTTTCACCCCAAACACCCCAAGCTGCTGCCTCTCACCGTCACCTCAACCCCTCTATTCCCTTGAGCAATAAGTTTGCTGTCTTGGAGGATGACATGCACTCCTCGCAGGAGGATCTTTCCCAGCAAATTTCAGATGAACATGCCTCTAATTTGAGCCCTGTGCCTCAGGGATGTATTTCTGCTGATACTTTATGGGCGGAAGTTATTGCAGGTTCCCCCCTGAAATCTTTAGAGCCGCACAAAAAGAAACATAGGGCAAAGACCAAAAGCAAGAACATCAATAGTCACAATCCTGCTAATAAATCTAAGGTGTCATGAGTTTATATGGTCAGTAATATGGTCGCAGTTGCTATATCTTGGTAGGTTTTGCTTCCAGGATACTTAAAGGGAGTGCTAGTACACTTTTTCTGCCAGCCGCCCGCTCTACAGTCTATGCTACCTGGTTGCTTTTGTCTCCAGCAGGTGCAGAGAGCAAAGGCTGTACATCGCGGCGCGATCAATTCACTTTTTGTTGCAGTGTTTAAATGAGCAGCTTAAAGGTCTTCAAGGGAACATTGGTATATCAGCAATGCTTTTCTAACCCATTATTTTAGCATTAGATGTTATACATTACCTCACTAAACAGGCTCTCTGTATCTAGCCTTTTACTCTCCAATTTAGTAGTGCATCAGGTCTAGTCTTTTGGCTGTTCAGTTGCATATCTTCAATCGGTATGCATCCTGATTATTGTATTTTCTTTTTTCATATGTAAATTATTATATACTACAAGGCAATTTACCCCTTCCCTCTCCTGATGACAGGTTCTTAAGTATTATTGGCAACTACATTTAATCTATCTCCTTCCCTATGCACCATTATTCTTACTACCGCCTGTTTACAATATGGAACTATCATTAGCACTCAAAGAGGTGAGCTATGTTTGTTGTACTGTTGCAATGGATTGTCAATCTACATCTTCCTTATGCTCCTTATTTTACTCGAAGCCTATGGATATTATAGAAATCCACTGCTGTGTGGTCCCTCCTGTTTTGGGGCTCAGTGGGCCTAGTCTTCTATACCTAGTCACCCCATATAACACCTATTTGGGTGATTTTTGAGTAATCAGAGCTGATCTTTACTAGGACTATCTCTTCTGTCTACAGTTATTACCGAAGCCTATACCTCTCCACATAATCCCGATTAGCATTTGGCTCAGGGCGTAAGGGCTTAAATTGACCTCCCCTTTCTTTTTTTCCCCTCAATATTGCATTTATTATGTACTTATTCTGTTGCACTGCAAAGTATACTCAGAGTCATTCTAATGTGATAATGATCTACTTTTCCTTTTATATTTGTTCATTTGCATTCCACCTGGCTCCCTGAATTCCTTGCTCTATGTCTAGGCTGTACTGGCATCTCATATATGGTTCTTTAATTTACTGTTATTTCGAGTTGGTATATCTTGTACTATTATTACTAATGTTTATAAGTAAGTTCTGGTGTTTAGCTTTATCCTTATACCTTGTCCTGTTAGCTTAGAATTAAGCTGAGGTTATTACAGTCCCCTGCCTTTCTTGGTATTATTCCCTTTCAGTTTAGCTTATCAGGAATACTTGCTTTATTATATTACTGGGATCAGACTTAGGTTTGGGCCAATATTTATAACCAGTCCTCCCTAGTCTCCTCCCTAAATCGACACCCCAGAGTGTGGTGAGAGAGTCTCTTAGCCAGTTGGCTGACTCATATCTCCTCACACCCATAAAATGTTTTCTTTGTTATTTAGCTTACTAGTATTGTTGCTGTTGTTAATGACTTTGCTCCTTCCCCTTCTCTATTCTAGCTTTAATAAGATACATGTGCTACTCATGTATCATACATCTCACTTTTTTGGCTTGAATGTTCCTGCCACTCTCTGCATAAGTAAGCTTTCTATATTGTATTCTAATCATCCTCTGCCTCATTTATTTGTCCCTTCACACTCCAGCGATTATTCCCTTTCTTTAACACTAACAAAATGAGTGACATACTTTTATATACATGGAATGTGAAGGGACTTAATTCTCCTTGTAAGGGGAAGCAAATTCTTTCACATCTCAAAAAGCATAAAACACAAATTGCTTTCCTTCAAGAAACAAAATTATTAGCAGAGGATGTTCATAGACTTAAAAAAGATTGGGTTGGTCAGATCTACGAATCATACTATACCTCAAAAATAAAGGAGTTGCTATTCTTATTCATAAGAGTCTCAAATGGTCCCTTATAAACTCCATTTACGATACTGACGGCAGATGGGTGATGGTCAAACTGAATATCAACTCTGGTCCTCTTCTGCTTGTTAATATCTATGCACCCAACTCTGATTCCCCGGAGTTTTTTCATAATTTAGCTCAACAGATTCTATCCTTTAACACTGATTATACAATGGCAAGAAAGAATTCTACACTGTGATTGGTCCGTTTGGAACTGCACCCGGGATGTTATCCCAGCATAACATCCCAGCTCCAGTTCCAACAAAGTTATGACCGCATGAAGTCTTAAAATAAAAATCACTCCACAGCTACACCTCCGATCCTATTCGCCGTTTCTTGCTGCCAAGTGAAGAGAAAGCTGCCCATGGCTACACGACACAGTAAATCCTATCTAACACGGAACGCACTCTAAAACCCAGCCAAAATCCAAGAAACCTTTTCAAAATCCCCAGTTATTTATTTATTTTTAAACACGCCCACGGCAGCGCGACTGACAGATTTTTCAACCAAGCGAGAAAGCTGGACCTTAAACAATTGGTCACTTTTATTTCGTGAATGCTCTTGCTGTTGTAACCGCCTCTGCATTTTATTTTGAAACTTGAGCACCTAAAATCAAACCAGCATAAATAATTCACTGTATACCATCTCTTTACCTCCTTTTCTGTAGCTCTCACGCAGATCACAGCAGCGCATCGGGCAGACGACATCAGCGGAATGGGGCGTGGATCCAAACAATGGTTGCTGTTGCTATATAAAATATTATCCCATTATTAAAACCTCACCACACAAGTTTTAAACGTAATACAATACTGCCAGAAAAGTCTCAGCTACAACATGGGAGGCATACAAAACGAAAACCACATGCCAAAAAACAAGCAGATACAGAACCCAAGAAAATCCAGCTACTGGCCACCCAGCTCCACCTACAGGATAAACAGGGGAAAGGAACTTATTTTCACATAAGTACACTTCCACACACAAAAATCAAGTAAAAAGACTATTTAAAAAACTAGTTATTTATATTTTTTCCTTCTGTTTAATGATTAGCCATTGTATAATAGGAATAATGCCCTCCAGGGTGGGTGTTATGCTGGGATAACATCCGCCTCAGGTGTTGGATGCCCTCGGCCATTGGCCTCGGGCCCAACCACCTGAGGTGGGATGTTATCCCAGCATAACACCCACCCTGTCGGGCATTATTCCTTTATAATACACCATTTATTCTTGGAGGAGATCTTAATTTAGCTTTAGAAGCCAGCATTGACAGAAGTAGCCCCACTACAGAGGCCCAGCCTAGAAGTATTAAATACCTCTAATTACTAATGCAAGATGTTGGATTGGCTGATGTACGGCACCTCCTTCACCCCCATGATCGAGAATTTACTTTTTACTCCTCTCTACATAAGACATACAGTAGAATTGACTACTGGTTAGCCTCTCCTGTTATAATGGAAAAAACTATTGATTCATCCATCTCTCCCATCGTAACCTCGGACCATTCCCCTGTCAAATTGCAACTTTTGTAGCCCATTAGCACCTAAATCTTCTTACTGGCAGCTGGACCCTCTCCTTCTCAAGGATCCCAATTTCTTACCCATGATCAAAGCACAAATTCAGGACTTCCTTTTTCACAATACCCCAACCGAATCTTCTATGTCCTCTGTATGGGAAGCTCTTAAAGCTTCGATTCGAGGGAAAATTATCAGTAATGCTGCACATAGGAAAAGAGTAAGGGAACAACAGCTGGCTGACTTGAAAAAAAATCTCTTAAGGCTAAAGAGAATTTATACTTTTCTTCTAACAAGCACCGTCCTGATTCTCAACTTCATCTTGAAATTCTTCAACTTAGAGTTAAAATTAACGAATTAATTTCTCGTAAAACCGAACTGGCCTTGTTTAAAGTTAAATATAAGTTTTGGGAACACGGCGATAAAAATGGGAAACTCCTCTCTTACCAGCTCAAAGCACAACAAATGGAATGACACATCCTAAGCCTAAAAGATGAACAGGGTACGATTCACTCTAACAACCCCTCTATAAACCGTATCATGAAAACCTTTTATCAAAAACTATAACACAAAAACCCCATCTACTTTACAAATTCAACAGTTCCTTAAACCGTTACATCTTCCTCACCTTTCCACTCTTGAAACAAATTCTTTAGATGAACCCTTCTCACTTCAGGAAATCCAGAAAGCTTTATCTTCCTTGAAATTCGGCAAATCCCTTGGGGGTGACGGATTCCCTGTCGATTTCTATAAAATGTTTTCCAACACCTTATGTCCCCTTCTTCTTAATGTTTATCAAGAAGCTTCCAATACTGGCAAGCTTCCCTCATCTTGCACCAAAGCAATCATAACACTAATCCCTAAGGAAGAAGAAGACCCTACTCACCCTGCAAGTTACAGGCCTATCTCTTTGTTAAACACGGAAGGGAAGATATTTGCTAAACTACTAACTTCTTGACTTGAATCCTTGATTCCCAAGCTAACTCATTGTTCACAAGCTGGTTTTATTAAACATAGATCTGGTTCTGATCACCTACATTCCTTATTTAATTTAATTCACAAAGCCAAATCCCTCAAGACACCAGCTGCAGCCATAGCTATTGATTTTGAGAAGGCATTTGATTCCTTAAACTGGGACTACCTTCATCAAGTTTTATCTTATTTTGGTCTTCCTCATACCTTTTGCTCCTGGATCAAGCTATTATATAATTCACCTGTTGCTAAAGTACTTACTAATTCCACCCTTTCCTCTTACTTTCATCTAGCAAGGGGAACTAGACAAGGCTGTCCCCTGTCACCTTCCCTGTTTATTTTAGCCATGAAACCCCTGACTGCTTGTTTACATCAATCTTCTGGCATTATGGGCATACCTGTGAGCAATTCAAGATATGTTTCTCTCTCCTACGTGGATGACCTCTTAATCTTACTCAAAAACCTGAATGAGGCTGGGCCCCTGTTGGTTGATTTGCATAATAATTTTACTAAAATTTCTGGCCTTGCTTTGAATTATGGCAAATCACAAACTATGCCCCTTAACAACCACTGTAAAGCCTTTATGAACATACGTCTTGGATTCTGCTGGTCACTACAGGGTATAATATATCTAGGAATCAAAATTACTAGTAATTTAGGGAAGATATGGGACATTAACTTTAATCCCCTATTTGATAACATCAAAACAATTCTGGACAGAGGGAAGCTTCTTAATCTCTCTTTCATGGGGAAAATTGCAGCCATTAAGATGTCAATTTCTCGCAAGATTCTTCACCTCTTTGCCAATATTCCTTTAGTCTTACCATCCTCCTTTTTTGCTAAAATTGATAAATTAATAGGTAACTTTATCTGGTATGGGAAACCACCTAGATTTAACCACAATAAACTTCGATCACATTGGAAAAAAGGGTGATTTGGACTCCCCTGGTTCAAAGGCTACCTCTGGGCTTTCTGAATGGCCCAAACCATGAAATGGTTTCAGAAACCCTCCCCTTACTCACAACTATGGGTTGCAATGGAATCTGCATTGTGCCCGGGAGGAGTTCCCACTTCTTTCATTTTTAATCGAATTTCCTCTAAACTAAAATTTCACCCGACTATATCATCCTCTGTTCTTTATTGGAAACTAACCCACAAATTCCTGAAATTCAATCCAACACCCTGGTTTTATGCCCCTTTATGGGGCAATCCACTGCTCACTCTAGAAGGTCACCCAATTTTCTGTCGTACATGGAGGAACAAAGGCATTTTCTTTCTCAGAGATATCTCGGACCAGAATTCACTCACTCTTAGATCATTATCAGACTTGCAGGTCACATGGAAACTTCCTAAACTGGACTTCTGGAAGTTTTTACAAATTTGGGCAGCTTATAACTCTCTCTCTCGTTTAGTGTATAGGCATACTCTTCTAAATCCATGCATCTTGCACTGGACTAATTTATCAGTAAAATTAAACAGCTCCATTTACAAAGACGTTCTTGGTAATCTACCTGATCAGTCTATACAGGCCAAAAATAAATGGAGTACTCTTCTTAGCTACAATATTTCAGATGCACAATGGAGTAATTGTTGGTGTATTGCAGATAATACCTTTTAAGATGCCCGTAGTTCTTTAATACATACTAAAATCTTATATCTTTGGTATAGAATCCCCTCTATGCTTCAACAAATGGGCCTATTAAATAATAATAATTGCTGGCACTGCAATTTGGCCAATGGGGATCTACTTCATATCTTGTGATCTTGCACTCCCATTAATAAGCTCTGGCATAAAGTCTGTTTACTTGCCTCCAGAGTAACAGGACAAAAACTACCTTTTGACCCCAAGCTATTCCTTCTAGGCATCCTTATCCCCAGTAGCGCTCTCCTCTCACATGCACATTTTAGATGGCTAAACATACTTTCTCTTCTGGTCAAACGTCTGATTCTTATGAAATGGAAATCAACTCTGGTGCCTTATCTTTCAGATGTTCTTCAAAGCCTCTCTCAGTATGCCTGTCTAGATCAATTATCTCATGTTACTCATAACCAGCTCACTGTATATGGCAGATGTTGGCAGGATTACTTCAAGTACATGAACCTAATTCTTCTAGACCCTAATTCTTAGGGACATTTAGCCCTCCTTCTTATTTTGCTCTCAGATTAGGTTTTCTCAGAACTTTTGTGCACAGATTTCTCCTCTTTTTCCCCTTCTTCCCTGTTTTCTCCCTCCCTCTCCTTCCCTTCTTCCTTGCTTTTTTCTCTCTTCTTTCTTTCCTTGCACACTTTTCTCTTAATCTTCACCTCTCCATTACTGAACATTGTTTATATTACCACATTTATCACTTTTTGCAATTTACTGAATGCCTTGCCATAGCCTGCCCTCGCATGTATTTCATACATGGTTGCTATTTCTGATCCTATAATACCCTATTGATTGTAACCCTTCTGCTCTTCACTTACAACCTGTCTAGGTTTGTGTTTTATTATCATTATATGTATATAAGGCTTCTCCAATATGTTTACCCTAAATACTGTGTTTTGTTAAGTGTAAATCCTTCTTCTGCTCTCTGGCCTGCAACCTGTCTCCACCTCAACCCCCAAACAGTCTGCTGTGCTCTTTGACACTGCCCACTTCTTTTATTCTCTTTGTTCTGATGTAACAAGCCTCCTCTTCCAGCCTTTAAAGAGCCTGTTTTTCTACTTTATTTCAGGGATCCAGAGAGCCTTGACTAGGCCAGGGATCCCTCAATTTCTTGAACCTAAACAGTGGTTCAGAAATCCTCCATGAGCTACAGCTCAGTTGATTCTGCAAGGTACTAGCCCGGACTTTTGGATTTGGTACCAGTGGAAGCTGATTTCCAAGTGGCCCACACTAGCTCCTGCTGAACACATCTCTAACTACTGTATCTTCCTCTGTGTCTCTAGTTGAATTTAACTTATGTGCCAGGGTTTAATAATTTGATATTAGAAGTGAATTTGAACTTTTCCATTAGCAGATTATATCCTCTCACCACTAGAGGGCTATATTTCTGGTAGCAGCTCCTATCCTATCTGGCACATCACACACTCTGTTCTTTTATCATCACAATGCTCCCTCCTCAGTGGGCTCTCCTTTTCCTCTCTCTCTCTCTCCCCCTTCTTAAAAACTAGATAAGCCTGCCATCCACTGTCACCTCTAACCACTTGTGCTTCTAGCTCCAGTCTACCTACAGGGGTTAAACGCAGACGCTCTCCCACCATCTGTTAACACACCTCTTGAACAGCAGCTGATTGGCCATCCCTGTCTTCACTGTCTTGCTTTGCTCTCCGGGCGCTGCACCCATTGACTTTGCATTAGTTTTGCCACAAAATTTTGCCGGCCCCACCCCTCCTCCTACTTTACTTAAATAGACCACTAACCCCACCCTCCCTCTTACATACCCCGCCTCCCACTGCCTATTGGCCAACACTTGTAGCTTCCTCTGCTCTGCCTATGCCTCCTATCCCCCTTCTCTCATCCCACATAGTGCTTACTGATTGAGGTGCTCTCTTTCTCAATCTCTCTTTCCAGCTGCCTCCTGCTTGCCAAGTTACTCCCTCCTGTTCAACTCGCTTCCCCGCCCCTACTGTGCTAGTACACAAGCCATGCGGGTTCTCTATGACTTTCTCTCACCTCTCCTCTTCCTCCTCTCCCTGCCCCCCTTCTCTCTCCCTGGTCCTAGCCACCCCGACCCCACCACCCTCTACTCTGGTTTCCACAGCTACTCCAAGGGAACCCTCCACTTCCACTTGAGACTTGTGCTTGGTCTACCGTTTGGATATTCCTGGTTACTTACCCTGACCACTACTCTCAACAAGTGTGGCCACCTCTCTACACTGTACCACCCTCAGTCCATATGGGATACTGCCTGGAACCTTGCAACCTCTACTCTCGGAAACAATGAACAAAACTTTCTCTCAAAGAGCTGCGACTCTGCTCCTTAAAACTCCTACTTCTCCTCTTTCTCATCTCAGGCAACGTCCTTCCCAATCCTGGCCCTAGAAGCTCAGGCCACACACAAACTCCAGGTGCCCTTATCCTTGCAACCATTAATATCTGCAGCCTACTACCAAAGCTGGATGCACTCCAAGCCTTCATATGCCAACACAACCCTGACATCCTTGCAGTGGTGGAAACTTGGCTGACGCCTAAAGTTTCTGACTCAGCAGTAACAATACAGGGCTACAATGTCCATAGGCTGGACTGGATATCCAAAAAAGGCAGTGGTTGCGCAATCTATATCAAAGACTCCCCGTCATGGCACCCTGTAGCAACTCCATCACTTTCTGCCTCGGCTCAGATTCTGCCAATAAAAATCATCCTAGGTCCCAACCATAAAGCCCTGACTATTGTCTCCATTTACATCCCACCCAGGGACCCTAAACATGGCTTCAATGACATCCTAAACTTTATCAACTCTCATCCTCCTGAAGCTGAACTTATTCCACTAGGGGATTTCAACATAAACTGGTTAGCATTGGGTGCCAGTGCCTATAAAGACTCCAGCTCAGCTGCTAACCTCACGCAAATGGTAAACTCCCCTACTAGGATTAACTACAAGACTGGCACCAGTACCCTCCTGGATTGGGTCCTCACCACTCACCCCACAAGGATTTCTCATACATCCGTTCTCCCAGACTCTCTCAGTGACCACTCCCCAGACATACGTGCATGGTCTAACAAATTCCTCAAGCCCCCTCCCAAAATTATCACTAGCAGAGTCCTTCCTCGTGGAAAACTTCCACATCTCAAACAATACCTGCTTCTACAAGACTGGCTACCCATCTACGAAGCAACAGATGTTAACTTGGCTCTTCATCACTTCATCTCAATTTTCAACAAAGCCTGCGACCCCTTTGGCCCTGCTAAAAGGAGCAAAGCAAAATCTATCTCTAACACATGGTTCACCGTGGCTCTTCTTTCACAGTTGAAACTAAGGGACCACCTCTGGGCAGTTGCCAGGGCCACTGGCAAACAACTGGACATCCAAAATTACAAACAAGCACAAAATGCCTGCACAAAAGCCATCCAGCTCATGAAATCCACCTATTACAAAGACGCTCTCACCAATAGATGGGGAAATGGTCGTGCTTTCTGAGACAATATCAAGGATGTCACGGGGAAGCAGCCAAAAACCTCTTTGGCCATGTTAATGGTTGATAGATCCTCAACCCTCGACCCCAAAGTGATAGCAAACATCTTTAACACGGCTTTTTCAGCCCTTAGTGCTGTCCTACTCCATGACTTTTTCAAAAACAGGGCCTACTCCCCAAATACCTCAGCCCCACAGTCTAACCATCCCCTCTTCTACTTCAGGGAGGTAAGGCTGAATGAAGCTTGCCGCTATATTACTGCAGCTATCTCTAAATCTAGATCTAGTAGCGACACCCTGGACCTTAAGCTTCTGTTGCTCACCCTCGATGAGGTAATTCATCCATTAACAAAAATCCTAAACCTCTCTCTCAGCTATGGAAAATTCCCGGACTTATGGAAAACAGCTACCGTGACACCTGTCCATAAAAGTGGGGATAAGATGAATCACTCAGATTATTGCCCTATCTCCATACTGCCCCCACTCTTTAAGGCACTCGAGTGCATCGTGGCTGATCAACTTACCAACCACTTGGATAAATACAATATACCTTGTCCACAACAACACGGTTTCCAGAAAGGTCACAGCACCACCACAGCCCTTCTTGAGTTCACTGGAGCTTTGCACAAATCCCTTGACAACGGCCTTTTCACAGGGGCCATTTTCGTCGACCTCTCAAAGGCTTTCGATACAGTACACCATAGACTACTAATTGACCAACTACTGAATACCGGGCTATCACCTGACTCTTCTCTCTGGTTTAAAAGTTACTTAGAAAACTGGTCACAGAGAGTAAAAATCACTGATGCTCTTTCTGACACCCTGCATGTTCACTCGAGTGTCCCACAGGGATCCATACTGGGCCCTCTCCTTTTTAGCCTTTTCTTAAACTCCCTCCCTTACCACTGCTCTGAGCAGATCACACTATGTGCCGATGATGCTGTTGTGTTCTTCACTCACAAAGATCCTGCAACTCTTCAACACAACCTTCAACTTGGTTTCAGTTCTGTAGAGACATGGTTTCTTAATCATAAACTGGTCCTCAATGACAAGAAGACCAAATCTATGCTCTTCTGCAGCTGTCATAACCCACACAAGCTACAACACTTGGCTATCTCCACCACCCAGGGGAACACTCTAGATCAGGTGGGGTCCTTCAAATACTTAGGGATGCAGCTTGACCCTAATCTCTCCTATGGACCTCACGCAGATAATGTAGCGAGAGCTGCTAATACATGGCTTGGTCTCCTCTACAAACACAGACAACACCTCATGCCAGAAGCTTTGAAGGTTGCAGTCCTGAGCTCTGTGATCTCTACAATAGACTATGGTCTCATCATTTATGGCTCGGCCACAACCACAACCCTTAGACGCCTCTCAATTGCCTTAAATAAGGCATGTCATCTCATCACTGGTGCTCACCGTCTCACCCACACATGTGACCTGTACACCCAGACCGGCTGGCTCCAACTATCAAACCACATAAAGTTTCTCACCTGCTCCATGGCAAAAAAAATCTACCTTGGCCTTGCACCTTCTGGGGTCTCAACTCTGTTACAACACCGAACCAACAAACGGTGCCTTCAGAGATCCACGCTACAGCTACTGGAAGTCCCCCACTGTCACACTTCACAGGGACAATACCCTTTTGCTTATTGAGTGCCACTCTGGTTCAATGGCCTCCGCCCCACCATCTCCTCTGCCTCGACAACTGGTATGTTTAAAACTAGGCTCTGGGACTATCTCACTACCAACAGCTCCTGTGACTGTCCAACTTAACCTTGTTTCTCCACTTCTCTACCTGCTCTAGTGGTCTCTAATGGTCCCCCCTCCCCTCCTCACTGGATTCTACCCTCACATCTTGGTATACCCAATGCTGCATGCTTCACCCTCTCCCCACTCTACCTACATTCCTTCTTCACCCTCCTTTCCCTATGACTCTGCCACTTCTTATCTCTTGCCTGTTTTCTCTGACAAATGCCATTGGCTGCCTTGCTTACAGTGTTACCCTTGAATTGTATTAATCTGTAATCTGTTTACAATGTCCACACTGTTGTAATGTCTGTCTTGATGTTCCCCATAATTTGTATTTTTCTGACATGGAAACTTTGTAAAAGAGCCTTGGCTCAAAGGTATTTGTAATCCTAGACTTGATAAATAAAATAAAAATAAAATGTTATACCTTACATGGAGGATAGTCTTCTATTCTATAAGATGTGTGCTTTCTTATATACTCAGATTTCAATAAAAAGATAAAGTGAAAATTGCAAGAACCATTTTGTCAGCTGGCATGTGTGGTTCATTCTACTGTACATATATATGTAGGTGCATGTGTGTGAGGAATTAAGGTACAGTTACATACTAACATACTAGATGCCAGCAGAGCAGGCCTATTGTTCTATCAGGTCTGCTCATGCTTCAGCACCCTGATTGGGTACCGTAGCCCTCTCTCTGTTGCAGGACTAAGCATTTACCCTTTGAGCTGTAGAATTAGGGCTAGAACATCTAGTGTTCTCTCTGAGAGAATTTGAAGAAGTAGAAGCTATTCACAAATACACTTAGGCCCAGATATTCAAAAGGGTTGCACCATGCACAACAGAGATGTGCCAGTGCAAGTCTGAAAATGCACCATTCTGCAATATTCAGTGGGAGGCAGCTGCGTCCCCCAAATTGCAATGCTCAAGAGCGCAATGGTAATGAATGCATGCGCAACCGTAGGGGGAGGAACCATGAATAAATGGCGCAGTGCGATATTCAACAGCATGCACCTTGCGCAATGGGGAGCAAGCGGAAGTTGCGCAATAGTGAAAATGATCCAAAATAAAAAGGAACAAGAGAGGGGTGCAAGAACGCTATAGGGAAGCCAGTGGTGGGAGCAAAGTGACAGCTACAAAAGAGAGGGAAGCAGTGAGTGGGACTGGAAAGGAGCAGGACAGGGCACACCTGGGAACATAGAGCAACAGGACAGGAGTGGGGAGCCTGTGCCACTGTGCAGGAGAGACAGGGGAAGTGCCACAGTGGACTGAGGGCAGTGGCAGTGGGCAGGACAGCCAAAGCTTGGAGGTGTTATGGGTGCAGGGGGAGTATCACAAAGGACAGCGGGGGGAATGGGATAACAGCTGCCGGGGAGAACACGAGCCAGGGACATGGCCAGTGCCACCTTTCAGATGGAGGCGGTAATGAGGGGTGTGAGAAGGCAGGCAGCAGGGGGGCGCAGCCATGGAAGGGCCCATCGGTGGTATGCCCCCAACAGGCGGTACCGAGCCCTCACCAGCTTTGAGCTCTGCAGTGACACAGAGATTGTGGTCTGGTACCACCTGAACTGGGTGATCCTGAGGCGGCTCTGTGAGCTGTGCAGTGATAAGATGCAGGCACCCACATGACGGAGCCATGCTCTGTTAGTGGAGACAAAGGTAACAGCTGTCATGTGCCTGCTCACCACGGACACCTTCCAGAGGCCAACAGGGGACACAACAGGCATAACCCAGTCGGCCGCGTCATGCCTACTCACACAATTCCTCAGTGCACTGCTGCCACATGCTGCGGAGTACATCCATTTCTCCAGCACACCGTTGGAGCGCACAGCACACATACAAGAGTTCCACAGGGTAGCACGTATGCCTGGCATGCTCGGGGCCATTGACTGCACCCATGTGGTCATCCGCATGCCACCTGGCCCAGAAGGTGCCAGGTACATCAACCGGAAGGGCTATGCCAGCATCAACTGCCAGGTGGTGTGTGATGCTAGGGAGCACATAACCAATATCTGTGCCACGCACCTTGGGGGAGCACATGATGCATTCATCTGGCACCAGTCTGCACTGTGCCACAGGTTCAAGAGTGGGGACATCCCCATTGGCCACCTAGTGGATGAGTATGTAAATCACGCAGGATGACATGGATTTTGGAGGGGAGCATAGTCAGAGGTGCCATGGGTACTGGCCTTGACGGTCCATGGTAGGGTGACACTGATCACCAAACTAATGTCCACCCTCTACACACAGGTGACAGTGACTATCCACTCCATCCCTGGCTGCTCACACCATACTGGTGGCCCACGACCCCATCACAGCAACGGTACAATGAGGCACATGCCACCACATGCAATGTCATAGAGCGGGTGTTCAGGATGCTGAAGGCACATTTCCGTTGCCTGGACATGTCTGGCAGTGCCCTACAGTACAGCCCCTTGAAGGCCTGCGGGCTATTCCTGGCCTGTTGCATCCTGCACAACATGGCCAACGACTGTGAGATAGCTGTAGAGGTCGAAAAGGGGGACAGCAATGGGGAAGATGAGGACACCAGTGCAGATGGTGATGGGCAGCCCTCCCTTGGTCGAAGGGACCCCGACTGATCCGATGTCGAGCTGCACTGGGACAGCATCACAGAGGAGCACTTCAACCAACCCCGGTAAGTCATGGGGCTATGTGCAACCACCAATGGCAAGGGCACAACCCACAAACTCGCATGGACAAACCCAAGGGGCACATGGCGGAAAGGGAAATTGGCTGAGCGTGGAATCGCGCACATCATCAGGGATGGGCAAGGCCTAACACGGCACATGGTCACACACACACACACACACACCACAAGACATGCACAAGAGGTAGGAGGCATGCTGACCCCGACCGCCACCCCTAGCCACACACACATCCACAGATGACCATGCCCAGTGCCTGTCATTGTGCATGTCTCAGACGCTGGGCACCATTGTACAGTGGTGGACAGAGCAACGCAGGCATCATCATGCACACACCACAGTGGCCAGCAGCTGGGAGGGTGTGCACATGGACCGTGTGTGTGTGTGCAGGACCGGGTATCCCACCTGTGCATTGCACGTTGAACAACACACTGCACACAGGGCAGCATCAGACAGTAGCCATGGTGGGAGACAGGTCAGTCATGCGGCACAGTGCCACGGCCACCACGGATGCATGGGCGGCCCTGCTGAGACCTGCCAGCCATGACAGGCTGACCATTGGCCTCATGGGGTGGCACCGATGGTCCCCAAGGGGTGACACTGTGGGAACACGACCGTGCTCGAGCAGGGGTCTGCAGCTCATCGAACATGCCTGCACCAGGCGTGCTCAGGATGCCCACAGCTGAACCCGGTGTTGAAATGGAGGGTGTTGCATGACACCGGGAACGGGGGGTGGACATGTCACTGCATGGTGTCTGCGGCGCATGGGCAACAAACTGTGTTCCCAATGTGGCCATGACAGCTGTGAATGCATGTGTCTGCCTGTCAGTGGCAGCGGTTATATCCTCTCGCTGCTGGGCCATCTCTGCCAGGAGCAGAGTGTGGTCTCTGCTGTGCCGCTCCTCTGCCTGACGCAAAACCGCACTGAGTGTGTCCACTGCCCTGACAAGCTGGGACTGCTGATCCACGGAAGCCTGGAATAGTCTGCTGTGCTCATCAAAGAGGTCATCCGCCGGATCGGCATGATGTCCCTCATGGTGTTCCTGGCCCTGCTGGGCATCACCCCTTGATGTTGGGGATCTTTATTACAAATTCAGAGGGATTTTGAAGAAATTGGGAACTCTATAAAAAGTCCAGGGGGAAAGCTGATTATTTCAGGGCTCCTACCTATACCCAGTGCAAGTATTGATAAACAAAGGGACATTATGACTTTAAATGGCTGGTTTAAAAGATGGTGTATAAGGAAGGGGTTTTTCTTTTTAGAAAATTGGACAGGTTTTCTAAATCAAAATCTTTTTGCAAGGGATGGTATGCATTTAAATAGACAAGGCAAGCGAATTTTTGCTACCAGACTAAGACAGCAGATTGACTATTGTTTAAACTATTAGATGGGGGGATAATATTCTGCCCCAAAATACCAATTGTAATAGTAATGTTCCTCTAGCCCCTCCTGAATGGAATTGCTCAGTTATTAATGCAAGAAGCCTTGGGAATAAGATTGACGAATTTATCTTATTATTGGAACAACTGAATATTCACATTTGTGCTGTCACAGAAACTTGGTGGTGCGATGATGACCCATGGGACAAAAATATTCCAGGTTTCACTCTGTTTCATAAAGACAGAAGTACTACAAAGGGGGGGGTGGCATTGTATTTATCAAGTCTTATTAATGTAGAGAATATTGAACTCATACAGTGGCCCACTATTGAGGCACTATGGGTCAAAATATTCCCCATCTCAGCACCGTGTATTAATATGGGAGTAGTTTACAGGTCTCCAGCAATTATACATGATGATGATATTCATCTGTTAGATTTTGTGGAGAAGATATCTTCCACAAATAATACCCTATTGGTGGGTGATTTTAATCTCCCTGGTATAAACTGGAAGAATATGTATGCTCCTTCTCCCATGGAAAACAAATATTTTCAATTATTTCTATTGGCAAATATGGAACAAATAGTCAACACTAGTACCAGAGGTAATAATATACTAGATCTAGTATTACAGAACATGGGAAACCAAATCTCAGATTGTTCAGTGCTTCATCCATTGGGCTCCAGTGATCATTCTATTGTGTATTTTACTTTTAGAGAAAATTTAGGACAGGACCATGGTATTACAACACTTTATAACTTTAAAAAAGCAAACTTTGAGGGCATGACAATGGATTTGGCATCCTGGGACTGGCAATATTCCTTTTTAGATCATTCACTTCCTGAGATTTGGCAAATTCTGATTAGCCAGTTAACTTTACTTTCTAACAAATATATCCCACTTATTAAAAAAACTGACAAAACTAAATTGAAAAGGCCATGGATGAATGAATCTGTTAAGAGACATATTAAATATAAAAACAGAGCTTACAAAAGAGCTAAGTCATGTGGAACCAAGCAAAGTTGGGATACCTTTAAATTTCAGTTAAAGGTGACTAAATGTAGCATCAGAAAGGCTAAAAGGGATTTCGAGGTACGACTGGCTAGTAATGTGGGGGATAATTATAAATCTTTCTATAAATATATTAATAACAAAGAGGTGGCACTCCACTATCGGCCCGCTAAAAATATTTCTGGAGACTTAGTAGTGGACAAGTCACATATGGCTACTATGTGCAACAAGCAATTTTCAACAGTTTTTAACACCAAAACTGAATCTAGAAAGAAACACAATGACCATATCTTGAGTGGATATTTTACAATAGATGTCAGTACTGTACAAAAACTGCTTCAAAATTTGGACCCTTACAAGTCAGCACGGCCAGATGGTCTACACCCCCGCATCCTTAGAGAACTAGCAATCCCTCTTTCTGGTCCTGTTACTGCTTTATTTAACAAATCCATACAAGAAGGCCAGGTTATTGATGTCTGGAGACAGGCAACTGTGGTCCCAATCTTTAAAAAAGGCCCCAGGCAGGAAGTGTCAAACTACAGACCCATTAGCTTGACATCTATTTTGGGTAAAATGTTAGAAGGATTTGTAAAGGAACATCTATGTAAGAAAATAGAACCTGATCCTACTCAGCATGGTTTTGTTAAGGCCAGATCATGCCAGACTAACCTGTTGAACTTCTATAATGGAGTGAGCGGGGCACGTGACAGAGGCGAGGCAGTGGATGTTATTTTTATGGATTTCTCCAAGGCCTTTGATAAGGTTCCTCACGGTCAGCTTATCGAGGACATGATAAATCTTGGCATGGGGGAATATATCGAGATGGGTGAAATCATGGCTCAAAGGCCATACTTAGAGAGTGTGTATTAAAGGCTTTTTCTCAGATTGGGATATAGTGACTAGTGGTATACCACAAGGTTCGGTTCTGGGCCCGTGTTTGTTCAATTTATATATAGCATCACTAAAAACCATGACTGATGTTTGGTTAACAAAGTTTGCTGATGATACACGTATAGGTTACCCCATTATAAATACTGGTGATATAAATACTCTCCAGTATGCCCTAAATGAGTTCCAGGAGTGGGCCACCCCGAAGAAATTGCCCTTTAATACAGAAAATGTGTTGTAATGCACCTTGGAAGAGAAAACATTCAATCCAAATACCTTCGGTGGAAAACCCTAAAATCGGTTAGTGATGAGCGCTATCTTATAAGAATTTCCAATGATCTCAGCTCTAAACCCATTGCCATGCTGTTATAAAGAAGGCAGCTGGTGTTTTGCACTGCATAAATAAACATATCAGCAGTAAAAGTAGTGATGTCTTTGCTCCCATTATACTCATCATTGGTGAGGCCTCATTTGGAGTATTGTGCCCAATTTTGGGCACCTGGGGACAAACACACTATAAAATCAATGGAGAGAATACAACAGAGAGCAACTAAAAAAATTTATGAGGTCAGAAATTTGGATTACCAAACTAGACTTGAAAAACTTGGGTTGTATACCTTGGTGTCTCGCAGAATGAGGGGTGACTTATGTCTAGTATTTAAGGCAATACAAGACGACAACCTGTGGGAGTTATTAGGACTTGAATTAAGGGATAAAATTTACTTAACTAGGGCACATCCACTGCAATTAAAAGTCAAACAGTGCAAAACTAAAAAAAGAAGTAGTTGGTTTACAATAAGAGTTTGTAAAATCTGGAATAGTTTACCAGTGGAAATAGTATCATGTGAAAATATTGATACTTTTAAAAATTACTTGGTCGCCTATTTGAAACATAAGTGCATAGTAGGATATAATTAATACTGGCAAGCTTTATGGACCATGGTCTTTTTGCTCTGTATAACCTATAATACCTATGGGCGCTGCACACCAGAGCCATGCCAGGGAATGGCCACACACAGTGCACTGATGCCACCCCCCGACACTGTCCCCCCATCGCCATTGGCCGACTGGTGACACTGCCCCTCCAGCCACCACTCGACAGGGCTCAACGGTGCTGTCACAGTGGCCACAACAGCCCCACTGTCCTGGACGCACACCAGTGCTGCCCCATTGGTGCAGACAGGCACAGGCTGGGACTGTGATGTCACGCAGGCCTCCACGGCGGCACCACCCACAGCTATGCCCGTGATGTTGCCTGCTTTGGGGCCATCCTGTGACCCACACGTATCACTGTCTATGATGTGAGCTCCATCATTATCGGTGACGGATCCGGCACCAGTCCGAGTCTCAGCATGCTAGCATCCATGGACGCTGTCATGTTGGGACACAGGCAGGGCCTCCTCCACACCAGCTCCACCAACTTCAGTCCAGACAGCCAGGCGGGCACACTGTTGTCCTGACCTCGGACACCTGTGGAGGTGGATGGGTGCTCCTCTGTGTCCAGGGTATCACCTCAGTGGACGAACCTACCACCGCTGACCCATGTAGATGCTCAGGAGCTGTAAGGAACACAGTAGCATTAATGTCTTTGCCCTACCCTGTGGCATTCCCCCCACCCCCGACAGTGACAGATCAGGACCTACCATGCAGTGACGGGCTGCCACCCGCCTGGAAGCCACCACCTGGAACACCTTCTAGGGCACAACGCTGCATGCTGCCAGCAACCTGCTCTTCCTGTGGCATCAGGTATGGCATGGTCAGCTGTCCACCACCAGTCGCAGCCCATGCTGCCCTGATGGCAGCCATTTTATCTTTATCCTCCTCTTGTCTGTGCCCACCTTCTTCCCTGCACTCCTGCATGGACCGTGGCTGCCATGCTGGTTGATGGCACGCGCCACCTTACCCCATGCCGCAGCAAGGGCCTGTGGTGTTCCCCACTGTCCCCTGAGCAGCGGTTCCTGGTCAAGGTAGGCCTCAAACAGGGCATCTGATTCTGCCCAGGTGAAGTTGAGCCTCCTCTGTCTCCCACATCTCTGTTCCTCCTCCTCCTCTTCCACCTCACGTTTGGTCATTATTGATCCTGTGGGAATGACAGGTGTTATCTCTGAATGTGCAGTCCCATGCATCTCCCACACACCACAGTCCACGCTAGCAAACAGCATGCAACTCACCACAATAGACTGCAATACCAGGCTATGGCCTCTGCAGCCCCATGTCGCATTTATATAGCGCGACGCATGCAAATGAGGCTCGGCTCAATTTTAAGTGGATGCTAATGCAGTAGCTACGCCATTGAATTGCTGATGATCTGATTTGCATATGCCAGCTGAATATCGCGCTGTTGCGCCTTGCACAATAGTGTTGAACATGCTCAGGCAGGGCGCAGCTCTGTGACGTGTGCAGTAGACACCAAATGGCGATGCCCAGGGTACTGACACCAACGCCTGCTGTGCTGCTGATGTGCTGAGTGCGGGAGGCAGTGCAGGGCACATCCACCACTGTGCCAGTAGCGCTAGTGCACTGTTCACATGTATAGCGCTCTTGCCCTGGGGCACTATAGTTGCCATGGTGCCACAGCACAGTAGGACACTACAGGAAGTGCCACACAGGTGCCCTACCACGCTACATGTGGTGGGTATCAATCGCACTGTGGCGGTCCGTGCATGAGGGACCCCTGACCCTGTGGCCGACCTTTGCCCCCTAGGCACCATGCATCCACATGGGTGCACCTCTATCGCGCTGTTCGGTGACAGCTCGATGGGGAATGGCAGTACAGTACGCGCAGCATCTGCACGCGATGGACGAGTGCTAGGAACACCATTTTGATTCTGAATCAGTGGAAGATGGCACAGAGATGGGCACCTATCTGGAGCCAGGTGGAACTGGCTAACCTTGTCTCTTTAGTTGAGCCCCATGCTGGTGCTCTCATGGTGAGGCACCACTGGACAGGGCCAGGAGTGCCGTAGGGAGGAGGTGGGGGAGGCCCTGGAGGAGGTGACAGGGCTCCAGAGAACAGCGGAGCAGTGCAGGCACTGGTATGGGGACCTCCAGCGGAGGGACCCGGACAAGCTTGCCCACCTGTGGGCACATGCCAGGAAAGGCGCAGTTCCACGGCCAGGTAGTTGCCCCATCCATACACTGGTTACGTCCGTATGGGTATCGCGGTGGGCATGTGTCCACCACATTGGGGGGTGGTCTGCCCAGTGTGGGCAGTGGTGGTGGTGGTGGTATAGGGGTGGGGGCTGAATGGTTTGGCTGTGTGGGATCGCACGCACCTGGGGTGGGGGGGCCTTGCTACTTGATTGTACTGATGTTCGCCTCTCCATGTTTGCACCCTAGGCCCTAAGGAGCATCATCGCTAGGGAGGAGGCAGCGGAGTGAGGCATGTCCCGCTGCCGGAGGACCCATGCAGGCTCAGCGCCAGGACCAGCCTGATGATGGTGAGTGCCTTACATCCAGGATTATCTGTGCAGCAGGGCGGGTGGCCAGGCATGGCCACCATCCATTGACACCACTGCCGCGGCATGCCACATAGTACAGTCAGCACTGTCCAGTGGCACTGCATGTCTGGGAGGCATCATGGTGGTCCATGCGCACCGGGTACATGGCTGTGCACTGCCTTCAGACCGCAGTTATGTCACGGTACAGCCACGTGTGGTGCTGCACGGGACTTGGGGCGGTGGGTGTGCAGCAGTTCACATGGCTGTGTGCACCTGGGTGGGCAGGTCTCATGGACACAATCACTGTGGGTGGTCGCACACCATCACAGGGGTGTGTCCCATGGCTGCAAGCCATGCACAATGGGTGGGCTGCAGAGGGCTGTGCATTCACACCTATTGACTCTGCTCCCTTGTCCTAGGTGGACGGAGGATGGTCCATCGAAGAGTGTGCTGCAGGAGCTGGTCCAGGTGGCCAGGGCCTCTGACCATTCTAGAGAGGGTGGATCAGCATGGCGTGCGGCGAAGAGACATCACAGGAGGCACCATAGGAGTGGGGAGCAGGGCTCTACTGAAGACTGTCCACCCATGGACTACTATAACCCTGGACCCACCCTCACACCCCCTTCCTCTCCCATTTGTTAACCCTGCCCTTACCCACCTCCACCCAGTTTGTGGCCCTCACCCCTTTTAGCTGTAAATACGATATAGTTTTGTTTCTACTTCTAATACATTTGTTTAGTTATGCCTACTGTGGTGGTCTCTGATTTGCAGTGGCTAATGGTGCTCAGCTGCAGTGGTGTGCATGGTGTCGGGTGGTGCTATCATGGGTGTGTGTGTGTGTGTGTGTCTGTAGGGAGGCAAGTTTGGTGGGCGTGGCTCTCAGTCACTGTCTGTGGTCTGCGTGTTGTTCCTGTGCACTGGATGACTGTGTGCAGTGGTACACAGTGCATGCGCTGTGTCCATGGCGCACCTGTCAGACCGTCCATAGTGAAAATGGTAATTTACATATTCAAATCCCAAGCCAGGACTGGATTTCAGATACGAGGCTTCATGTGTAAAACGTCATTCAAGAACGTAAGGGCAACCTCCAGTTGAGCAACTGTACGGCCATCCACAGGCATGTGGAAAGTTGATATAGCAGCCAAGTGTACTTTGATTGAGGAATGCTGTGGGCCTGAATCCAATAAGGACTGCCTTTGTGCAGCAATGTTTCTGATGGCAGGTCCGATGTGTCTGACTGATGGCAGGAAAGAATTGAGCAGAGGGCCGCCACATTTATGCAAACACTGACGCCTGATGTCGTGGCAGCTCTTGGCTGACTGCTTGCAAAGATTCTTGTGGTCCTAGTGCTGATGTGGGTATAGTTCCAAAGATGTGGCCTGATATAAGAGATAGCCTTGAAGAAGATCTCTCATTCTTATAATGACCCTGTTAAATTCTGTAGGGTGCCCCAACCCCCCAGGTTGTAAATGGATGATTCGAAGACATATAGTACATGTGATGGCTGGGCCTGTTAGGGAGCAGGAAGAAGGGCCCAATTTTAGAAGGTTGATGCAGGGCTTGGGTCAAGCCCTACATCAGCTGTAGTGTTTGCCGCAGCTGCGCCAAACCCCTGTGATGCAGTGCAGCCCAATTTAGAAAGGTCTGGGGCAGTTGCAATACTTTCTACACTTTACGGCAGCCTGTGCCAAAGCTTTGGTGCAAGACCCTGAAAATGGCTCCCCGTATGCTGCAAAGTTAGACCTGGGAAGCTGGTAATCTAACTTCTGCAGCGCTCAGCACAAGGACTTGCATCGGTGTTTGTGGCAGGCTTTTTTGCAAAATCGCAGTAGCTGCAATGTTTACCACAAGTTGCCCCTTGCATCAAATTCCCTGTCACAAGTCCCTTCCGCTAGTCCAAGTACCTTCTTAAAATCAGGCTCATAATCTTGGTCCTAGGGAAATGCAGCCATCTTCAGTAATGTTCAAGGCCTCCCGCAGTAGGACTGGACACAGAATGTTTTTCATCTGCCCTCCTTTGTGGCACACAATCCTCCAGCCGGTGTATGAAAACATAAAACTTTAAAGTTTTGGGAAGGTGGGGCTGATATCAGGACAGAGTTTGAGCCTGAGGAAGGTTTTTCTGTTTGATTGGGTCCCACCATGGAGGGCACTGGGAAGCTGATGCAGATCATGGTTAGACTTGCTCAGTAATGCCCTGAAGGCAGAAAGTGGAGCTCTTAATCTTCTACATTATGTCCTCTACTATTCTGGAAGAGGAAAGAGTCATACCCGAGGTACTCCTGTCACTTCTTTAAAGGGGAACAGTCACAACCAAAGGCCTCCACACTCAAGAGTGAGGCTGGTCACAATGTGCACTTTATGTGCAAAAACGTTTCAGCTTACTACTGTTCACTGTAGTGCAGTAGACTGCATCAGACTATTTTGCTTAGTTATAAGCTGACATCTTATGTTACTACAAATCCCAGAATCCCCTTCTAATGATATCAGAGCAGTAGGCAGCAATGAAAAGATTAAATAACCTGCGGTGCATGTTAGAGTTTCTGTCAGCGCTGATGGTTTTTTTTTCCTTGTTTTGCTGTCCTCTATGGGCCATGTACAGTCACAGAGTACTGTACTTAGCCCTTGGAGAAAAGCAGTCTTGGAAAACATGTCATTGGAGGTTATACAAACTCTGACATGCACTACAGGTTATTGAATCTCCTACTACTGCCTGCTTCTCCGGTGCCAGCTGCAGGGATTCTGGGATTTGTAGTAAAAGATGTCAGCCTACAACAGGGTGTCCTCCATTAGGGCTGGAATCTCTCCAACGGGGCAGGTGCACCTCTGCAGTGGCGAGTCATGTGTGTCCAGAATCGCCTCTATTGTCTGGAGCAAGTTTAGGCCAGTTGAGGTAGCTGAGGTTTGTGAGGCAATTTTAAAGCTGCGCCCACATAGTGTGAACTGGACCCAGGCCTGACCTGTCTCTTAATGAGATGTTGAGTTCATTGGTCCAGTGTTTTCCGAGATTGTCCGGTGTTCACTTTTGAAGGATGTTTTCCAGTGCCCTATAAAGGTGCTGGTGAGACCCTTCTAAAGAAACCATCTCTCAACCCGGACATCTTGGCGAGTTACAGACCAATCTCTAACCTCCCATTTTTGGGTAAGGTTATTGAGGGATCCACGACGGGTGCTCAACAAAATATTTGTCGAACGCCCCATCAGTGAAACCTGCAGGTCGACCACATTCTGCAGTCAGCTGCCAGTTTCCACTGGCTGTCTGTGTTTTCTTCGGGGCCAGGTCCTCAACTCCTCACGGGGGCTCTGGCCCCGCACTCCCACATCACTTTTAGGATTATCAACTCAAGAGTCTGAGCTGATTGGGGCTGCAGGACTCTGACAGACAGAGTTAGGTTCCAGCGGGTTCCCACAGTAGCATGGCACTGTAGTCACTGTGGGGACCTCGCTGGTGAAATGTCGCTTGGGTGGGTAACCGGTTATGGAGAAAGTAGTAGCTCTGCAGCTCGAGGCGCACCTTGTGGCCTACAACATCTATGATCCCTTCCAGTCAGGGTTTAGGTCAAGGCATAGCACAGAAACGGCATTCGTCATAGTGCAAAATGATCTCCTCTGGATGAGAGATAGAGGGGAGCAGTCAATACTGGTTCTCCTGCATCTCTCCTCAGTGTTTGATATTGTGAACTAAGAAGTGTTGCTGGATCACCTAAGGGAGCACTGTGGACTCACCTGTACTGTCATCATCTGGTTTGAGTCCTTTCTCACAGGCAGGATACAGAAGGTAGTGATGGGGAGTTTCTCATCCTGCCCGAATCCCCTGCCATGAGGAGTTCCCAGAATTCGATCCTGTCACCTATGTTGTTCACAGTGTACATGCTTCCCCTGGGTGAAATCATTAGATGGTACAGTCTGGGTTTTCACTGTTATGCAGATGACACCCAGCTGTACATGTAATGTGCACCAGGGATGAGTGACGCCGTGGAGGTGCTAAATAAATGTCTGACTGAGATTCAGGTCTGGATGTCCTCTAGCTGACTGAGACTCAATCCTGACAAGGCAGAGGTGCTAGTGATTGAGCCTGGTCAGTGGCAGGATGTGGGTGCTGCCAGGTTGGGAACAGAGTTATTCCTTGGCCTCACCCCTTTAACGACATCTACCAGGGTGAAAAATCTGGGCATCATCCTTGATGATGAACTGACATTTGAGGCGCAGGTGTTGTCTGTCATGGTTTCTACCACCTGAGGAGTGTTGCCCGGATCAAAGCCCTGATTCTGCCTAACGACCTGCCCTCACTGGTACATGCTTTTGTGACATCTCAACTCGATTACTGCGATGCTCTTACTGCGGGGTCAAAGGACAGGTTCTTCAGCACCTGCAGCTGGTGCAGAATGTGGCAGCAAGGCTGCCAATGGGCCTTCTAAGGTCTTGCCATGTGACCCCGGTCCTACGTGATCTGTACTGGCTGCCAGTTAGGTGGTGAATCATCTTCAAGGTAGGCTTGCTCACTTATAAGGTCCTATATGGATCAGGCCCTGGCTACCGAGTGACCTCCTGACTTCTGTCCATCCTGTGCGCTTGCTCGCTCCTCTACTGAGGGCCGCTCAGGGTGGACAAGACAATTGGACCTTATGGCATACATCCCAGGGTGCTAAGGTGGAACTAGCAGATCCATTATCAGAACTGTTTTGTGAGTCTCTGAGCGCAGGAGAGGTCCCATAAGACTGGAGAAGGGCTCATGTGATCACGCTCCACAAGAGTGGTAGCAGGGAGGAGGCAGGGAACTACAGACCAGTCAGTCTTACTTCAGTAGTGGGCAAGATTATGGAGGCACTCCTTAAGGAAAGGATAGTGCAACACCTGGAATCCATAGCAGCATAGGATCCAACACAGCATGGGTTTACAACAGGAAGGTCCTGTCAAACTAATCAAATAGATTTCTTTGACTGGGTACCAGAGTGCTGGACCAAAGGGGAGCAGTTGATGTTGTCTGCCTTGACTTCAGCAAAGCTTTCGATACTGTTCCACATACAAGATTGATTAATAAGCTAGGTAAGCTTGGGGTCGGTCAAAAGTTGATCAACTGGGTGGCAAACTGGTTGGCGGGCAGAAAACAGAGAGTGGTGGTAAACGGTATACATTCAGAAGAGATGCAAGTCACAACTGGGGTACCTCAGGGATCAGTCCTGGGGCCAGTCCTCTTCAATATCTTCATCAGTGACATTGCAGATGAAATGGAGGGTAAGGTTTGCCTGTTTGCAGATGACACCAAGATCTGCAACAGAGTAGATGATTCAGATGGGGTGGGAAGAATGAGAAGAGATCTGGATAAACTGGCAAAATGGTCAGAAGCGTGGCTAATAGGGTTTAGCATAAAAATGCAAGATAATGCACATAGGGCAGAGAAACCCTGAAGCCACCTATAGGTTGGGAGGAGTTGCTGGCAATCACAAGGGAAGAAAGAGACTTGGGCATCATCATCACAGATTACCAGAAATCCTCCAAGCAGACCACCAAAGCAGTAGGTAGGTCTAGAGGATGTTGGGGTGTATTAGTAGGGGTATCATGAAGTCATAAGAGGAGAGTAATAATCCCTCTTTACAAGACACTAGTTAGCCCCCATCTGGAGTACTGCATGCAGTACTGGAGGCCCTACCTGCACAAGGACATTAACAAAATGGAGGCAGTCCAGAGAAGGGTAACCAAAATGGTGCAGGGACTGCATCAGAAAACATATGAGGACAGATTTAACGGAGCTCAGTATGTATACCCTAGAGCAAAGGAGGGAGAGAGGTGATATGATCAAAACATTCAAACATCTTAAGGGCATTAACAAGGTGAAAGAGTCTAACATGTTTCAATATAAGAAAAATAGCTGAACAAGAGGACACAGCATGAGATTAGAGGGAGGCCGATTAAGGGGTAATGTGAGGAAGTTCTTTTCCACAGAAAGAGTGGTGGATGCATGGCGGCCTACCTCAGAAAGTGGTGGATATGAATACAGTGCAGGGCTTCAAACAGGCATGGGATAGGCATAAGAAGCAATACAGATGAGTATAGTATGAATAGATAGGCCATTGACAGAGTGCAGGCCTATGGCACATTCATAAGATAGGAAGAATAGGCAGATTGGATGGGCCTTGCGGTCCTTATCTGCTGTCAGCGTCTATGTTTTTATATAGTCACTGTGGTGAATAATGGTGATGTATCACTATGTGGATAACTTAAAGTTATCCACATAGTGATTACATCACCACCCATTTATCCACACAGTGACTCAGATAACTGAAGTTATGGGTCAGTTTTTATCCTGTCACCTATTGCATAAATTATAATATTTGTGAGGGTTATTACACCAAACTACATTGCAAAATGGGTACTGGTAGAGTTTTTTCCTACAAAATGTATAAACTTCAGAAGAACATTTGGGTATACAATAGGCAACGGAAGGGGATGCAAAGCAATAAGGGTATGTGCACAACTGGGAAAGTGAAGGTCACCAAAGAGGGTTAAGATGTATACGTTTGATCTTCTTAGCTCCACTACTTCATAGAAAGGGCATCTTCCCATGCTTTCCTAATGTGAGAACCACATAGCATAGCGTCACTGTTGTGGTACACTAGAAATGTGGGAGATGGCTCTCTTATGCGGCTAACAGATACTCTCCGATACCTGGGGGCAGCATGTTGAGCTGCTGAGTGGGAGAACATGAGGCCAGAAGAGTCTCAGGCATGCTTCACAAAAAAGGTCCTCAGATTCGGAGGGCGGGGGGGATTGCTCACCATGATGCTTCACTGCCTTCTTTGGTGGGTTCCTGTAGCAGCATTGACATCTGTGATAACACATCAGCCCCTCCACCACTGAAGAGCAGATGTGGCTAAGCTGACATCAATGACAGGGGCGTGAGGGACAAAACTGGTAAAGTGGGGTGGGTGTGGGAGTAGGAGGCTGTCCAGCCAACCGACCTCTTCTGACCCACCATCCTCCCCTCCTCCTCCCTCCCTCCTTCTCATGCAGGATTCATGTGTAAGAAGTCTGATGCCCAACTGTAGGGATAGGCAGCACGGATGATGAGGGGTGGCAGCACAAATGTTCTAGAGCTGATGGAGCAGGTGCTGGGAGGAGACTATAGTGAGGCTGTCTACCCTTGGAAAAACAAAGATGATGTAAAGTATATCATTACCCAAAGGCTGACCTACTATGCAGCATCCATGTTTGCTTTAATATATTTGGGTTAACATAAGGGGGTGAGGTTCAATTCAATTCAATTAACTTTGTTTATAAAACAGGCACTATTCCAAAGGATCATAGTCCCTTTACAATTAAAAACAGTAAAATAGTAAAAACAATCACTTCCAAATAACATCAATTCACAAAATAATTGAAAGCAAGGTTATCAAGCAACACCTTTCATGCCATTTCTCCTCCGGGGTTCCCTACCGTCTCCACACCCTTTGCATGTTCCCTCCCAAGTGAAGCTACATTCTATTACAAGTTTCAATGTTTGGTATAAATACGATGGACAAATGAACTAGCCACCAGATGGCACTCAGACTGACTCTCTGAATCAAAAAGGAAAAGTTACCACAAATGAGTGGTTATTGTTTTATTAGCCAACATATTTCTCCTACCACCTCATGTCAGGCATCCTCTGTCCAGGACCAGCCTTGAGGACAGGCAAACTAGATGGCTGAATAGGGCACCCATCAATAGGTGGTGCTGAAAACACAGATGACAGTAATTTTTTCTTTCAATCTGTGTAAGTCACAAGACAAATATCTATAAATCTGGTGCTATCTGTGTGTGGGTGGGAGGAGTGGTGGAGATGAAGTCAGGACTTGAGTCTCGTTTGTGATTGATGACGATGTTGCAGGGTCCCATCCTGTGCCTGCCCTGGCCCTGCCCATGACAAAAAGTGTTTTTGTTTCCCATTATAAAAGAAAATTGTCCTTATTGGATCTGTTGTCTGAATGTTAAACTGTATATTTAACAGCAGCCGATAATATTACAGCATGTTGCATGTGTTGGTAAGCAGCATCACTCAGTGTCATGCCCCTATGCTAATGGTTTTCAGCATGGTTGGCAGCAGTTTTGGCAACAGCAAGAACTCCAGCTGAGTAGTTTAGGTGGTTGAGGGTGGCCTGGACTGGAGTAGTGGCACCGACTGGCATTGGGAAGCTGTGGGCATGATCCATCCAAACTTAAAAAAAAACAACCTTATTTTTGTGGAAAAAGTCCACTGCGGGCATTGCCCTCAGGCGGGACAGGGGCAGATAGACACAGGGACATGAGGGATGAGCAAAGTGCTCAGATTCTGCCAGCCCAGTGCCACTCCCCTGGAAAACAGAAGGGTGGGAGTGGTCAACAAGAGAGGCACATGTCACCAGCTGTTACTGGTGGCATGGGCTTTGATTAGTGGGAGGAGAGTTGGGCATGAGACCAGACAATATGGCAAATTGGGCTGCAGCAGAATGAACTGGTAGTGTGTCTACCTGTCAAGAAAAAGCTGGCGCAGCAGCAGTAACTCTAAGAGGAGAGTGAGCAAGCAGTGAGCTAAATAAACTGAAGCTTTGTTGTTGTTCCCACCACTTCACCCACGTGTACCCAGCAGCTGGCACTTCATGTTGAAAGGAGGGAGAAGGGTTTGGCCTCAGTCTATACCACCCAGGCCCCCACTAGCTCAGGTGTGTGTGCCAATTCTTAGAAGGTCTTAATGGCTTGGAGGAAGAAAAAATACAATTTCCAGGTGGGGGGTGGCCCACGGGTGCCATTTGCAAGTTTGCCTAAGGATGCTACATACCCTAAGTCTGTCCCTGCCTCAGGCACACCTACATAGTCCAATGGCACAGCAATATGGCTACTGCTCACAACACCAGCAACCTGGTTTCAGTAACAAGCCTGAGTTACTGGGTAGAGGAAGGTCAAGCAACCCGGAGGATGCTCTCCTCCTCCCTCCAGGTGGGAAGTATTCCAATCCCCCCACTTGAGCACCATCTGGGGTGCCCAGGAAGGACAGGCTCAGCAGTGCGGGGTGAGACAAAGGGGACATGCGGCGTACATGCCCACTGCAGGTCTAAGCTGTGCATTCATGACCCAGCATTTCGGAGAGGGAGCCACTGCAGTGCATGCAGTTCGGTGTGAGGAGGTGCCCAGAAAATGGAAACTAGCACCCATCTCAGCATGCTGAATGACAGCTGCTTGGTTCCCCCATCCCACAGTTCCTGTAGCACACTGCACCCTGACCCTAAGCCCACCATATTTAAGACCCCCAAATGCTACTTCCTCCTCTCCCAGGGAGGCCACCAACAGGGATAAGCCGGATACTCTGGAGATACAGGGACACCCTGAGGAGCCAGATGTCAGGAAGCAGCAGTGAAGGGCAAGACTGGTGAGCAGACAGGGACTCTGAGCAGCCAGAAGAGTGTGAGGTCAGGGGTGTGGGAAGGCACAAAAAAGAGACCCGCTGCCACCAGATCCAGCCTTCAGGTTCAGGAGCTTACCCTACTGATGCCCTTCTATGGGAGGAGGTTATCCCATGGGAAAGTAAGCAGGGTCTCTTTGGAGTCCAACTTGATGACTGAAATGGATGGTAGCCAAGATCAAGAGAAGCCAAGCCAGGGACGAATCAGAACTATTAAAAAAACAACTTTTACAGTACTTTGCCCGCTCATTTCCAAACCATCCCCACTGTACTCCTTGGCTCCTGAGGCACATGGTAGAGACTACTCCGACCCCCACATACTGCTGGCCCACTGACCAATAAAGGCACTGAGGCAGGATGGTACCTCATTCAGCAGCTCATTAGTGGGCAGGGCAGCAGTTGCATCATATGCACAGGATGCATTGTTCCCCTCCATATGTCCTGCCCACCCACCCACCACCCAACCATGGGATATGCCTCATCTGGCGTATCATCCTATAAGTAGGGGTTAGCAACATTATGCAGTCAGTCATGGTGTCAGTACCACCACACATCCTGCTGTAGGAGTTGCTGTTTCAATGGGCCACCTGGGTCCCTCCCCCGAGGTCAGTGCAGGATACTTCAGCACATGCCCTGGACTCTACTAGCCCTGGCCTGAGAAGTCTGGATTGGGATTCAATCACAGGTCTTAATGATTGGCAGAGCAGCACACTACCAGCCCGGTACCACTGGGTGGACTGACTCGTTATACTTTTGTGCAGTGACTCTTCAGAATCATCAGGTTAAACCAATTTATTCATAAACATGGCATCATTTAAGCATTTAAAAAAAAAATCAGTATTAACCCACCTTACCCCTCCATAGAGTTTGGGGGCCTCCCTGATATACATATGCCTGATATGCATAATTCCACCAAAGTTTTAACATTAAACTCATCTTTGTCAGAGCGGTGGACATTAAAAACACTACGATTATCCACTGAGAAATGGCAAGCATACAGACTAAAGCTAACGGACTCGCATCATTCATCATTCGTTTGAATCTTTTATTTTCACCATGCCATACATCCTAATGTGTTTTAAGTTTAAAAGGAAAAAAAAACTAGTGTTAAAAGGCCATTTCCAGAAATAATGCCACTCTGACATAGTACACCCTGGCAAGTGATAGGTACTGGTTATCACTCAGCAGGGCACTGTGGAGATGTCAGATGGCAGATGCAGACATGTGACACCAAGGGTGAAGGCGCATCAGCTCTTGAGTCACTACATCAGGGTCCCTGCTAGCAACCACCAAGTATAAGTGTTCTACATCTGCCAGCACTGCACCAGCAGGAATCGTTCTTTTTTTACATGATTGGTTTCCTCAAATGATTTTTTTTAAATATATATTTTTAATCATTTGTTTAAAGCCATTCATTTTTGTTTTAGCCATCATTCAGTTTTAAAGACATTTTCCTAACACTGTTTAGATGCACAGCACACTGTAATAATGACATTTTACCATCTACTGAGTACAGCAGTTTAAAGAGTGTTCATATCCTCAATTTAACGAAAGTGTTCTCTATGAAATATTGTGCAGTAACCTAGTTGAAAATGACAGGCCACTGAAAACAAGAAAGGCCAATTCACAAAGTCAAAAGTTGGCCAAGGTGCCTGTGTCAATCGGAGTTGACGCAAGTAACACTGCCATCAAAACTACGTTGCCCACTATTGAGGAAGGCAGGCTGCGGCAATGGTGGGTCCACTTGCAGCAAACAGGGCCTGTGCCAGACCTATGCTAGATCGGGGTGTGCCAGGGAACTAGAGGGCTTGCAGCAGACACAAGCTGCAGTATCCTTCAGAGGGATTCAGTAGCACCCCACCCCAACAGTGCACATAGGCCATGGCCAGTTAGACTGCCCAGGGCTGGTCCTAATAGCCTGCGTGCTGCCACCCCTGAAGGCTTCAATGTGTGGGATGGAACCAGTGCAATCACCTGCTCATAGTATCCTGCACCCCACAGCACTCTGAGATATCCGCGATGCAGTGCCCGCCAGACCCCCATGGTGCCTGCATGGTGCCCCCAGGAAACCAAAGGCACATCAGCAATGCAGTGTCACCACTGGGGAGCTGTTACCCCTCCCTACCATGCATCTGTCCCTGACCTGCCCTGCATGGTCCCTGGTCCTGCCTGTACGATCCCATCAGCCTCCAGTCAAGTCTCCAGCAATGGGTGCTGGCGCCACCCAACCTGCCACAGCTTGCGGCAAACCTCTCCTGTGCACCTTGCTTTTGGCGCATGGTAGCATGTGTCACAAGCTGTGGAAGTTTGGCACATGGATCCCTCAGACAGTGAACAGGGTGCAGAGTTCCTGATGCAGCACTGATTGGTGCAAGCTGCTGTTGCACGCAGCTTGTGCCAATCTAACCAGGACATTCTAAATCGGGTCCAGGGTCTTTCTTCTTATTGCTTTCTGCAGCATTGCTCCAACATCATATGAGAAATGACTAGGTTGGTAGTAGAAACAGGTGTCTTCCTGTTCTTCATAAGTGGAACATTACAGGCAGCAACCCAAGTCCATTCATTGCTACTGAACTATAATAGTTTCTAGCACCATCAGGCAGTTAACACAAGGTCTGCAGGCAGTATTGCTACTATGGCCAAGAAAGTCACAGATATACAGAAAAATGGTTTTATTCAGCGACTAGCAAAAGGGTTTTTTTTTGGCAAAATGATTTTATTTTTAGCCATTTTGTCTAACTGTCTAATATGTCAGAAACATGGCGGAATCAGCGACCTAGTCTCATGGAATACAGGTGGTACCTTGCACTTGGGAGTGCCTTATTGCATATAGTGCAAAGAGGAGCCTGTTTCAGAAACCTTAGGGTGAATGATTCCATCTTGAAGAAAAATGTGTTTATGGTATTCCCTGAAGTGTTTACTCTACTGTGTGAGGTGCTTATTGAGTACCCATGGAGGAGCCAGCTGTGCTGCTCGTGATCACTACATGAAATCAGCTGTGGTAACGAGCTGTGTTCCACTGTGACTTGGGTGGAGAACAGGGCTCATTTGCAGCTGTGCAAACAAATATTTCATGTTCTAGGACGTGCATTATTTCTTTTGAACACTAAATACAGATTTTCAGAGCCACCAGTGAAATGGGCTCATTGTGTACTATAAGACTCTCTGCCCTCAGGCTACATCAGTGGTACCTTGACTCACAGTTATGCTAAACCAAGTACACACAGATACACATAAATGTGATGGCAGAGAAAGGCACCATGGCCCATCTAGTCTGCCCAACACTCTACCTCCCCCCTTCTGTTATGCTTCCACCCTCTTTTCCCAACCCCTTAAATCTATCCCAAGCCCTCTTGAACCCCTCCACCATTTCAGCTGCCACTACCTCCTCTGGGAGCTTGTTCCAGGCCTCCACCACCTTCTCCTGAAAAACTGCCCCCTGACATTACCTCTGTATTGCCCACCTTCCAGTTTGAGGCTATGTCCCCTCGTGTTCACTCCCTTCTTCAATTTGAACAAGCTGTTACTCTATACCTTATTTATTCCCTTCAGATACTTAAAGGCCTCAATCATGTCCCCCTCTCCTCTAGTCTCCAGAGGGTACAAATTCAGCTCTTTCAATCTTCTCTCTTAGGGTACATTCTGCATCCCTCGTACCATTTTGGTTGCTCTTCTCTGCACCCTCTCCATCAGCTCAACATCTCTTCGTAGGTGAGGCCTCCAGAATTGCACCCCATACTCCAAATGCGGCCTAACCATGGTTCTGTTTAATGGCATTAGCATCTCCCTCTTCCTGCTATTAAAACCCCTCGCAATGCAGACCAACATTCCATTTGCCTTTCCCATTGCCCTGCTACACTGGCTGCCCACCTTGAGGTCATGCGATACCACAATCCCCAGGTCCCTTTCTGTTTCCTTCTCCTTAATCACCAACCCCCTAAGGGAGTAAGTTTCCCTCCTATTCTTCCTCCCCAGGTGCATCAGTGAGCATTTTTGTGTGTTAAACTTCAATTTCCAGGTGTCAGACCACCTTTCCAGGTCCCATCTCATGGCTTGCACCCCACTAGGTGAATCCACCCTATTGCAGACTTTTGTATAGTCTGCGAACAGGCACACCCATCCCTCCAGACCCTCTGCTAGGTCACTAACATAGATGTTAAAGAGTATTGGTCCTAGCACTGACCCTGTGGCACCCCACTGGTCACCGCCTGCCCCTGAATATGTCCCATTTACCACCACCGCCTGACTCCTTCCCTTCAACCAGTTTTCCACCCACCTGGTGATCCTGTTGTCCACCCCTAGTCTGTCCAGCTTATGTACCATTCCACCATGCGGAGGCAAGGCCTCATTGAAATCCAGATAGGCCATGTCCACTGCTTCTCCCTGGTCCACTATCTGTGTCACCCCATCGAAAAACTCTATCAGGTTAGTCTGACAGGACCTTCCCTTGGTGAAGCCATGCTGTCTGTCATCCTGCATGCCATTCATCTCCAAGTAGTCGATCAACCTGATCTTAAGTAGTGTTTCCATTACCTTCCCCACCACCGAGGTAAGGCTAATAGGATGGTAGTTTATGACCTCATCCTTCCACTCCCCCTTATGTAGTGCGACCACCTCTGCCCTCTTCCAGTCCATTGGCACCACCCCTGTGACCAAGGACAAGTTAAACAGCCTCGCTAGATGCGGCGCCAGTTCATCCTTCATCTTCTTGAGAACCTTTGGATGTATTCCATCAGGCCCCATTGCCTTGTCTACCTAAGTCACCCAGCTGTTCCTTACTCCTTCAGCAGTGAATTCTGCCACAGCCACCTGCCTGTGGCTGTCACCCTCCCACCCTTCCTGGTCCCCTACCCTCCCTTTCCTCCGTGAAGACTGAGCAAAGTAGCTGTTTAATGCCTCTGCTTTTCGAAGTCCCCTTCAGTATTGTTCCACTTTCCTCCCTTATCCTTCCAATCCCATGCTGTGACCTCCTCCTTTCTCCAGCATACCTAAAGAAGGTTTGTCCCCCTCCTTACCTGCTTTGCTATCCTCTCCTCAGTGGCCTCCTTATCTTTTGCCCAACCTCCTTTCTTTTTTCCTGTAGGTTTCCCTGTCCTCATCCTTTTGTGTCTTCCTGTACCTCTTGAATGCTCTAGTCTTCTCCTTGACCCCTAACGCCACCTCTCTAGTGAACCACAGAGGTTTTTTCTGTCTTCTATTCTTTCTTACCCTTCTTATACAGGAGACCATGGCTTTAAATACCCCTCTCTTGATGGCTGCCCATAATTCCTCCACCCCCTGCACGTCTCCTATCCTCAACATTTCTTCCTCAGCTACCTTCCTCATTCCATAATGGCACAGAACATAGTACTGTAAACAACAGTAGATTAGGGTTTCCAGGCTTTGGACTCATGGAATCTTGCAACAGCAATGGGAACATTCGATCTCTGTGGCAGGGTGCTGGCTGCATGGCATACCAGAAGGCATCAGTAATCATCCTTACTACAGCACACAATCCTGAAAATGCTTGGTTACCCAGAAGAACCTGGCAGAGAGGAATCGCTAACAGCAAAGTTGAGGAAAGAGCCCTGTGGTGCTGCCCATGATACCTGGTGGTGCTGCTCAGGAGGCCCTAAAGTGTTGTTCCCATGATGCCCTATGGAGCTTCTAATTATGCCCTGTGGTACCTGCCAAATGAAAGTTGCCAGCAGCAAAAGGCCATCCTGGTCTATCTAGGTTGCTCGAGATTGCAGCTAACTCTCTATGCAGCAGCTGCCCCACTCCCTCCCTCCCTCTTCCTTTACCCTCCATTTTGCCCTGTCCCACCCCTTCTTGAAGCATTCCACTGTGTTACATCCCACCAGCTCAGCCGGTAGTGTGTTCCACTTGCCACCACCCTCTCCGTGAAAAATGCCTCCTCACCTCCTTCCTGAATCTACCCCCCTTCCAATCTCATGTCATGGCCCCTAGTGTCTCCACCACCTCCTCCTGAATTGACCCTCTGTGTCTATTTGATTATCCCTTCATGTGTTTGAAGGTCTCAATCATGTCCCCTTCTCCTCCAGTGTGTACAAGTTTAACTCTCTTAGTCTGACCTCATATGGCAATTCCCCAAGGCCCTGAATCATCTTCGTTGCCCTCGCTGCACCCCATCAGGCAGCCTAACATCCTTTGTAGATATGGGTGCCAGTACTGCATGCAGTATTCAGGTGGGGTCTAACCAACAATCTGTATATGTGGCAGAATAACCTCCCTTCTTTCGCGGTAATGCCCTTACAATGCACCCCAGAATTTTGTTGGCCCATTGCTGCTGCCTTTCACTGCATTGCAAATTGTTCATTGCTCCCACGATGATGAGCACCCAGATCCTTCTCCTCTGTTATCTCCAACCGCACCCAAGATGGTAGCTTCTCCTCTGGTGCCACCCATTATGCCTTGTGGTGCCATCCATGATGCACTGTTTTGCCACCTGCTGTGTCCTGTAGTACCACCCATGATGTCCTGTGGTACCACCCATGATACCCTGTGGTGCTGTCCACAATGCCCTGTGCTGCTCCCGTGATGCTCTGTGGTACTGCCCACAATGCCCTGTATTACTGCCCATGATGCCTTGTGGTGCTGCACACAATGCCTTGTGCTGCTCCCCCATGATGCCTTGCAGTGCTGCCCACAATGCCATGTGGTGCTAACCACAATACCCTGTAGTACTACCTACAATACCCTGTGTTGCTTACCATGATATCATATTACCTGTTGTAGTGTACTGATCCTTTGCCTAAGTCCTGGTCATCTTCATCATCTTCTAAACTGGATGACTTTTAAACTTTCCTGCCTTTTCTGCTTTTGAAAATAAATATTTTTTTAGTTTGGTGCTTCAAGCATCCTGGGAGTGATTGCAGGCAACATGGAATTGTCAAAGAATGTCACCTCTTACTTACCCTTCTGGATGAAGAGCAAGGTCTGGCCACAAAGACTGACAATATGAGTTGGGGGAGAATATGGGGACACAATGCTAACAAAGATACAAGCGAATCAAAGGCTTTTTATGCTAACTTCCTTGCACCACTGTGAGTCATGCATAGTGGTGGCTCCACTACAATTTAGCAGACTGGGTGTGCCTGGGGCTGATCCATTGCCACAGTGCTGAGCCACTTGGGTGGTGTGGAGCCAAAACACTGCAGAGATTTTCTGGTCCTGTGTGGATGCCCTCACCAACTGCAGCAGTATGTCATACAGGCCACCATATGGATTTATGCATTCCAAACACAGCTGTCCATAACAGCGCCAGAGCTCCTGAGTTAACATGCCTGAAGCTGATTGTGACAGGGTAGACTAGAACCCTGTCCTATTTGTTGGAGAAAGTGTGTAAATGCAAGGATCTGTATTCTTTCCTTCTCTCTCTTCTCTGTCTGGTTGCACAACTAAATTTTCCTGTGAAACATACTAACATACTAACATACTATTTGCCAGCAGATTAGGCCTTACGGTCTATCGAGTCTGCTCGAACCTAGATCCTTAGTTGGGTGCCGAGATCCTCCCATCCCTTGTTCTCTAGAAACCCCTATCATCCATTCCCACCCCCCCCGGGACAGACCATCATCTGATACATCCACTTTCTGTGTCTGTCCCACCCTCTCTGGAAGCCCTCCACTGTGGATCTCTGAACCAGCTCACCAGGCAGTGCATTCCAAGGGTCCACCACCCTCTCGGTGAAAAACCTCCTCCTCTTTTCCCCCTCACCCTTCCACCTTCCAACTTCAAACCATGCCCTCTGGTGATACCTCCCTGCTTTAGTCTAAAGATCCCCTCCATGTTTACCCTATTTATTCCCTTGAGGTACTTGAAGACCTCAATCATGTCCCCCTGTCTCTCCTCTCCTCCAATGAAAACAGGCAGAGCTCCTCAAGTCTGTCCTCATAAGTCAAATCCCCTAGCCCTCGTATCATCTTTGTTGCCCTCCTCTGTACCCTCTCCAGGAGCTGTATGTCCCTCTTCAAATGTGGTCTCCAGTACTGTACACAGTACTCAAGGTGTGGTCTAACCAGTCCATTGTACAGCGGCAGAATCACTTCCCTGCTCCTAGAGGTGATCCCCCTTACGATGCATCCCAACATCCTGTTTGCCTTGCTAGCTGCTCTCCTGCACTGCTCAGAGTTATTCATACATGTATCCACCATGACCCCTAGGTCTTTTTCCCCTATTGAGGCCTCCAGCGCCTCCTCCCAGGTGTACCTGTGTTTGGGTTTCCCCGACCAAGATGCAACACCTTGCACTTGGTGATATTGAAATTTAATTTCCATGTGTGAGCCCAGCTTTCCAGGGTGTCCAGGTCCCCTTGCAGGGCCACCCTCCCCTCTTCTCCCTCAACTACTGCTCCCATCTTGGAGTCATCCTCGAAGAGACTCATTTCACACCCTATACCCTCCCTGATGTCCGATATGTATGCATTAGCAGAAACCTTGGACTTGATTAACCCAAACAGTCTCGAAGTCCTTTGCCTTGCTCTGTTTTCTCTTGCTGTCTTTCTTCCTTGCATATCTACTGTATATCTGCTAATATAAAATATTTGAGAATCAATGTATGGAAATGTAGCTGTTATTGGGATCACTTTTATTTAGAAAATTGTGTTACTGTTGAAATGTATATATTTATAATTTGAGATAACTGTAAAAAGCCAGAGGTTATTTGAGTGCAAATGCCTGAGCCTTTTGCAAAGCCTGGAGGGACCTCAGGACACTCTCAATGTTCTAGCAGCTTCTGCAATTTAGAAAGGACAGGATGCTTGCAAAGGATGGGGGTTTAAAAGAGTTATAGAAACATCTAAACCGATCTGCAAGGGAGATATTTTTTGCTAGAGATTTTATTTTGCTTCTATATATAGTTATTCTGAAAAGGTTTATTTTATTTTATGTTACTGCAACTACAAATAAACAGTTTTGTGGAATTTTACAGCTACTCATTTTCCCTATGCTTCCTGACATGTGCCTCGACGACAGATGGTGTCAGCCTAAGTGGGATTTAAGCCGTGCATACCCTAAAACAGGAGATTTGTGCATGGGTACTGGACTTAGTACCAGGGAAGCACAGAGAAAGGTATGGATTCTGCGGCTGAAGTCCAGTCTGAGATTATACATCCAGCACAAGTCATGGAAAAAGAGCAGGCAGTGACAGAACCTGAAAGCCTGATGGACTTTTTGAAATGGTGGGCTATACAACAAAAAGAGACTGAGATGCAGAGAGAAAAAGAAATTCAACAGTTAGAAGCATTGAGGAGAGAAGAGATGCAGTGACAGAAGCAACAGATGAGAGAAGAGATGCAGCGACAGGAGCAGCGATGGCTGGATACCTTGCAACGATGGCTGGATACCTTGCAAGCTATCGAAGGCAGAGGATCTGGAACAGATGCAGAAGAGCAACAAAATGCAAGCAACCTAAAGGCCATTAAACTTACTAAGTTGTGTCCCTAAGATGATATCGAGGCATACCTGGCGACCTTTAAAGAGTTGCCACAGCCTGCCAGTGGCCAAAGCAGCAATGGACAATCAGACTGGTACCCTACCACGACGGAAAGCCCAGCTTGCCTACAGCAAAATGGACACTGCACAGTCAGAAAAACTACGACCTAGTGGCGAAATCCTGAAAGATGCGATATCGGCAAGAGACCTACAGGCAGAGATTTCGATCTCTGGGGTACAACTCAGTTGAAGTCCTCGTAGGGTTATCAGTCCTGATTTGGGCAGCTGTGTCCTCAAGAAAAACTTGAAAAATACTACCTGTCCTGACATTATAGTAGAAAAAATATTTTCTTACTTTCCTCTAAATGTCAGAGTTTATTATTAAATACCTTAAAATGATAGAAACACTAGAAACAACTGAAAAACTACAACACTTAGTCTTAATTCTGATTATTTAGTGAAAACAAGTCTGTTGTATTGGTCAGGGTTACATATTGTCCTACAAAATCATGTTTCAGTAAGAAATGTCCCACTTTGGGCTTCTTAAAGGTGGTAACCCTAAATCCTCTTGTTGTCTTTCTTCCTTGCATATCTATATCTGCTAATATAAAATATATGAGAATCAATGTATGGAAATGAAGCTGATATTGGGATCACTTTTGTTTAGAAAATTGTGTTACTGTTGAAATGTATATATTTATAATTTGAGATACTGTAAAAAGCCAGAGGTTATTTGGTGCAAATGCCTGAGCCTTTTGCAAAGGCTGGAGGGACCTCAGGAGCTCTCAATGTTCTAGCAGCTCCTGAAATTTACACAGGACAGGATGCTTGCAAAGGATGGGGTTGAAAAGAGTTATACAAACAGCTAAACTGAGCTGCAAGGCAGATTCTTTTTACAAGATATTTTATTTTGCTTATGTATATAGTTATTTTGAACAGGTTTATTTTATTTTACGTTACTGCAACTACAAATAAACAGTTTTGTGGAATTTTACTACTCCTGGTTTTCCTATGCTTCCTGACTGATATGTATATATGTATATATTGTATGATTATTGTTATCCCATTTTGTATAGTATAGTAATCAAAGAATATAATGCAACTTGTTTTGTGCAGGATTTGATACAATAATCAAAGGCTGGATGTTAATCAAAGGAATGTGTAGGATTGTATTTGCTAAGTTTGCAATGTTCTGGGCGCTCGGCCAAGTGTCGGGATGTTGCCTCTTAGCAAATATGAGAAATATCTAGATAACAAATGTTTGTACTGGGATTGCATGATTCTGGGCACCTGGCCAGTGTGCAGACGTGACAATCTAGGTGCTTGCAGATGTTGCTGGATGTTTCTAGAAGAATAATAAAAGGTATTAATACTGGGAAAATCCTGTTGTCTGGTTAGAAGCCTTGCCTGCAGAGTGGACGCATTGCTGCAGGAGCTGTTCCCGATTCCTGAGACTCCTAGCCAGGCTAAAGGGGGCTTCCCAGCCATTGGAACAGGCTTGGATGTAGCTTTTGGAATCGGTGATGTATTAAGTTTTGTGGTTGGAAGCCTCTCCTGCAGGGTGGACGCATCGCTGTGGGGCCAGTTCCCGGTTCGTGAGACTCCTAGCC
Source organism: Neoceratodus forsteri (assembly GCA_016271365.2). NCBI lineage: Eukaryota > Metazoa > Chordata > Ceratodontiformes > Ceratodontidae > Neoceratodus > Neoceratodus forsteri. The sequence goes on along the minus strand of CM057452.1, from coordinate 259,458,883 downwards.
AGGCTGACAAGGGGGCTTCCCAGCCATTGGAAGAGGGCTTGGATGATGCTTTGTTGAATCGGTGATGTATAACCTTTTGTATTATATTTTGTTATAATAAAGCTTTGGCTTGCTGTACTTATTGTGCTGTTATTGTGTGCATGTGAGTGTGAATGGTAAATAGCTGCCTGGTTTGAGTTGGCAGAACACTGACCTATGCCTCGATGACACTGCTGCTGCACTGCTAAAGAGGTTGCACTCTGAAACAACTCCACAGACATTGTGCTGTAGGTTTCAGGTTTTGATTAATTTCAGCTTTAAAATTTTATTTAAAAATCTAGTACAGAAATAAGATATTTGAGCACACAGACATTATAGGGTGAGTGTCACACAGCACTTTAGGCAGGGAATATTGTATTTACAGGCCAGAGTCCCCATTTTGGTTTATGCTGTTGTTGTACATGGATCTCGTGAGGCTGAAGTATGCTCTGTGGTTTGGAATTATCCAACAAAACAGTGAGATCTCCAAATTGGAGTTCAGACAAGGAAACTGACCATACAGTTTGATGCAACAATTTTTATACCGTGTCTTTCATACAACGGTATCACAAAGCACAAGACTGTGTCTAGCAGGTGAGGGCAATTGTAAATACAAGTAAGTGAAATGGGTGACCCAACTGTGACCCAGTTCAGGGTCTGGCCTGGATCTTGAAGTAAATGGGCTGACAGTATAGCATAGAGGAATGAGCTGTGCATACGTTTGGTACATCTAGAAGACCTGAGTTTGGGTCCCACAACATCCACTTGCATACTGTGTGACTCTGAGAAAGTCATTTAACCTAGTCCCCAGTGCTCCTGGGTTGCCCCTGAAAATAGTCACTTGTGCCTAGTGAGCCTTACCCGGTTACCAAAGAACTAAAAGGAAAAATGACTTGGATGATAAGAGTCAAAATTTGGCTTGATTTGGGGAAGGGAAGGGGTCTGGATCAAAATCCAAGCCACATGTTAAGGTAGGGCTTCTTCTCAGTGGTCCTGATAGGAGCCAGCCAGGCTCTCCACCAAAATGCTTTGGATGATCTGATGTGATTTGTCCCAAAGGGATCTGGGTGTAAAAAAAAACAGTCTGGGGGTGCCAGATATAGCATACCATGCTACTTCATGGCAGACATGTGTATGCACCATAATTATGACTCCAAGCCTCAGCCCTGGCGAGCTTCCATGCTACCTCGGGAAGTCACTTGGTCTAGCATGGTGGGGCTGGGAGGTCACAAGGGATGATTGCTGGACAACAAGTACTGGAGCCCACTCGAGAGGGAGCAATATTAGACTTGATTCTCTAAAATGGAGAAGGAGAGAGGATCACAGATGTAGAAGTGGGTAGCCATCTGGGAACTAGCGACCATCGAACAGTATGGTTTACAATAAACACAGCAATAGAGTCAAGCCATACAAAGACAAAAGTACTGGACTTTAGGGAGGGCTGACTGCGCCAAAATGGGTGAGAGCCCAAGGAATGCACTAGCAAATGGGCAGGAAGGAGGGGTGGAAGAACAATGGGGAATAATAAAAACTGCCACCACAGAGGTAACGAGCCTTTGTGTGAAGCAAATAAACAAACCAAGACGATGTAAGAAACCACTATGGTTCTCAAAGGAAGTGGCAGTGAAGGTTCAAGAGAAAAAGAAAGCATTCAGGAAGTACAAGGAATCTCAGAAGGAGCAGGATAGAGAACTGTATCAGTTAAAGCAAAAGGAGGCTGGGAAGGCAGTCAGAACAGCAAAGGCCCAAACCGAGGAAAAGACAGCCAACTCAGTTAAGAAGGGATAAAACCTTTATAGGTACATCAGGGAGCAAAGGAAGACCAAGGGAGGGATAGTGAGGAGCTTAATAAAGGGAGGGAGGGTGGGCAGAGGAGACTGTGAAAAGGCAGAGATACTAAACAAATATTTTTGCTCAGTATTTACAAATGAAGAGGGGAGGTGCATAAAACAAACAGTAGTAACACTCTGGATACAGAAGTTGATACCAGCCCATTTACAGAAGACAAGTTCTGAAGAAACTCTTAAAACTAATTGGACAAAGCAATGGGGCCTGATGGGATTCATCCCAGAATTCTAAAGATCTAAGGGTAGAACTAGTGACACCACTGACTACCCTTTTAACAAATCATGGGAGGATGGGGTGGTACCCGAGGACTGGAGGAGGGCAGATGTGATTCCCCTTCACAAAAGTGGGAGCAAGGCAGAAGCAGGAAACTACAGACCTGTTGGTTTAACCTCAGTGATAGGGAAAATGATGGAATCACTTCTGAAGGAAAGAATTGTCGAGTATCTAGAGGCCAGAGGGGCACAGGACCCTAGGCAGTATGGATTCACAGTGGGAAGGTCATGCCAGACGAATCTGATAGATTTCTTTGACTGGGCTGGGACCAAAGTAGTAGATCAGGGAGGGGCTGTGGACATGGCCTACCTAGACTTTAACAAGGCATTTGACACAGTCCACACAAAAGATTAATATACAAGTTAGCCAGCCTGGGGTGGGTCCCAAGATGACAGCCTGGGTAAAGAATTGCTGGAGAATAGGACACAGAGAGTAATAGTAAATGAGTCCACTCAGAAGAAGGAGGGTTATTAGTGGGGTACCGCAGGGTTCAGTATTAGGACCGGTCCTCTTCAATGTCTTTATAAGCGACATTGCAGAAGGACTGGAAGGAAAAGTATGTCTCTTTGCAGATGACACTAAGATCTGCAACAGAGTTGATGCACAAGGTGGGGTGGAAAGGATGAGAAGGGACTTGGCAAGGTTAGAGGAATGGTCAAATGTATGGCAGCTTAGATTCAATGCTAAGAAGTGCAAGGTAATGCACCTGGGAAACAAAAACCCAGGGGAAGAGTACACAATGGGGGGTGAGATACTAACAACAACAAAAATGGAAAGGGACCTAGGGGTAGTCATATCAGATGACCTAAAGGTGGGCAAGCAATGTGAGAGGGCAGCAAGGAGGGCTGGGGAGATACTGGGATGCATAGGGAGAGGCATCACCAGTAGAAAACAGGAAGTTATTATCCCTCTGTACAGACAGCTGGTGAGACCCCATCTGGAGTACTGTGTGCAGTTCTGGAGACCCAATCTCCACAAAGACATAGACATGATGGAAGCTGTCCAGAGGAGGGCAACTAAAATGGTGCAGGGTCTGCACCAGAAGACATATGAAGAGACTTAAGGAGCTTAATATGTATAGCCTCGGGGAAAGGAGGAGAGGGGACATGATGAAACTTTCCAAGTACCTCAAGGGAATCAACAAAGTCCAAGAGGTAGCATCTTTCAAAAAAAGGTGTGCAGAACAAGAGGGCACAATTTGAAGATGGGGCGGCTCAGAGGTAATTTAAAGAAGTATTTTTTCACAGAGAGGGTTGTGGTTGCATGGAACGGCCTTCGAGAAGTTGTGGAGTCAAAATCAGTGGTGGAATTCAAGCATGCATGGGATAGTCATAAGGCAGTTCTGGGGGTGGGGGTAGGAAGAAGTAGGCTACTGGTTAACTAGGATCTGCAGCTTATCCAGTAGGTAGGGAAATGGGCAGACTGGGTGGCCAAGCGGTCCTTATCTGCCATCAAATTCTATGTTTCTATGTTAATATGGCTACAGGCAGAAAGCCCAAACAGGACCAGAAAATGCAATAAGTAGGTATGAAACTATGGGATGCCACAGTTCAAACCTGAGGTGAAGATGGCAGCTTTTGGGGAAGATCTGATGTGGGAAAGAGTCTGGATTGAGTAAAGTCACTGGAAAAACTGCACCAAAGCACACAAGCCAGAGGAAAGCACTACCACCAGCATAAAAGAAACTGGTGGCAGGAACAGAAATAAGGCATTTTAACTGTGATTGCAAGATACAAGGGGACGAGACCATGAGTGGAGATCTCAATGTGATAAAACTGGATACATTGGTATGATCCTGTTTATGTTTCTGGGCACGGTGGTGGGCAAAATAAGTTTGCTTACACAAGCTGGGGCAAAGCCAAGATTCCGTCAAGAGGGTGGGTGGCAGACCAGTGGAATGAAAATTTTTAAAAAAAGTGAACATTGTGTCCACACAGTGCTCTGTACTTCAGTACCTCCTTGAATGTACTGCAAAACCTTACTGCATGTCCATCTTACTGTAAACGCTGTGAAATGTTCTTTTATAACCAGGTAAGAAAATCATGGTACAAGCACATTTTCATGAAATTGTAAGACACGGTGGTTACATTGATAACTAGTGGCATCGCAATAGAATAAGAACACACTTACATATGTATAGAATATATGCAAAAACCATACAGACGCTCACACAAACTATGCTAGGATGGGTAGCTGTGGTACAGTACTGACCTTGCGTTTGGAAAAACTGCCCATGAGCGATCGGCTGTGTCGTTTGTTGGTACTGGTTTCTTCATCTGGTTCCACCCCATCTTCAGTTTTAATCTGCAGCACAAATAAAACAGATGCTATACACACATAAACACACACTACTACTTCAGGCACACTCGTGCTTTTTATATGCATTAATGAAATGGGTAAAGAAAATGTTGTGTCCTAATTGGCTTAGAGCTATACATTGTTTGGTCTCATGGTCATTTACTTTTAACATGCTGAATCTGTTGTTCACTTACCCATTTGGTCTTCCAAATGCCAGCTAATTCTCCTTTCCACCCAATCACACAATAAGAAAGTAATGGCATAGTAAATATTAAAATTATTATTTTAACTTGACTGTACCTCCCTGATACAAACCTGCATCCTCCTGGTTTAAAATAGACAGTTGTGGGAATTGCCAGCAGCATGCACTCACTTTATTTTGGTGACTCACCATACCACAGATGAAGATGACTCTACTCCGTCAATGTCCTTCTGGGGATGTGGTCTGCAGAACTGGACACAATGAACCTCCCCTAGAGTACTGTGACCGGTTCTGAAGACCACATCTCCTGAAGGACATAGTGTAGAGGCGGTCCAGAGGAAGGCAACTAAAATGGTGCAGGGTCTGCATCCTATATAACATACCCAACCTGTTGTGAATTGATTTAACTAACTGCACAATATGGGTCTCAAACATGAAATAATTTTCCAAACAGATCCTATCTAGCCTAGCTGCTGTCAGACTATATGTTTCTTCCACAGCAAAGATCATGGCAGACCGAGTCTGCTGCATCATGGCTTGGAAAGATGGGTCCTCAGGAGGAGATCTTAGGGTATAAACCACGAGTCCACACCACAGGATAAGAGGTTAGAACTAGAGTGAGGAGGACACACCCCAAATTGTCCTCTCTCATATTCCTCCTCTAAATCTGCCCTATAGTCTATGAGGTCAGGATTATATTCCATTTTGTTAACATCAGCACAAGCGATTATGGGAGCTGCAGCATAGACGAGCGATGCCTGTGGCAGTTGAGAGGCAGGAATCTGTGATGCGCTAGCAAAATCTGTCAATGGGGGCTCAGCACCAAAAATCCCAGTTGGCAGAATAACTGCCTGCAATGGCAACACTGGCAGAATGCATTGAATCATTTCAGAGAATGATGCTAGCACAGCCGGGGAGTCAATGGCACCCAGTAAAGGGGCCAGGACTACTTGCGTCAACAGGCCTTGGTCTGACAACGATGGTGTCACGCCACCCATAGTAGGTACAGCAGCATCTAAGCCAAGCCCCAACTTTGAGGCCTCAATGAGAGTCTGGTGGGCAGCCAACAGCACCGAAACAGGTGTCAACAAGGATGTAACTTTCCTCAGTGGCGACCGGGCCCTCGCCAGCAAATCAGACTTTTCCTTTTCACTGTGTCTGTACTTACAGCAGGACAACGAGGAGGCCCAAGGCAATGACCCATCCTTGTCCTTATCCTTAGACTTCAACTGCCACTTCTTGGTCGACGGTGATGGAGAGGCAGATTTTGAGCCCTTTTCCATCCCCATGGCTGTCAATGCCTTCAACACAAGAAATTTGCTAGAACTTTCTTACAGCATCATTTCATAGCCTGACTGAAGCTCTGAAAAGTCTCACAACCTCTTATCTTGTGAGACAGGCCCAGATAACACAAACTGCATGCAAGTCTTCTTCATAAATTTTGTATCCGACTTCCAATATTGAAACAGAGGCTCTTCTAACTTTGGTGGCATACGGAGACAATGACAGTAAGCCAAACAAAAGTAAAATAGCAAAAAGCAATGGCTTAGTTGACGGCATTTGTTTCAACAGGTCCAACGAGGATGATCAACGGCGAGAGAAAGAACAGAAGAGTGATGGGACTGACCCTGTTATATACACATAGACACTGCACATCATTGTGGGCGGCCCCCAGCTAGCAAACATTTTCCACATGGTCCTGATACTGATGGCTTATACTGTAGTTCCAAAAAAGTGTGGCCTAATAAAGGAGATATCCTCGATGAAGAACAACTCTTATACGAACCAGTATCACGCTGCCATTTCTCATGTAATAAATTTGTATGTATGACTTTTCATACCCACCACCAAAACCCTGCAGGAACAGCTCTGAAACCCACTGGCAGCACAGCACACAGAGGAGCAGTTTCTTGACTAAGTACACCACTGATGGATGTGTGCTGTCGGATACACTCACTTGCTACCACTGCTGTCCCCAAGGAGGCACTCCACTATCAAAGATACTGGAAGTGCTTCCACTAATACCTATCAATAAAGTAGATTTCATTATATTATTTTAAATGCAACAACCATTTAAAAAAAACATGATTTTTCCAATTGTTTAACCAGGTGAGACACATAAGCTGAAAGCTTGTTTACAGGTGAAACCTGGGAGCACAAGGAAGTTAAATGACTTGCTCAGGGGCACACAGTATGCAAGTGGGGGCTGTGAGATTCAAACCAGGTCTCCAGATTTGCAGCACACAGCCTTAAACCACTGCGATATACTGCCTGATTTAAATGGTCTAGAAGTCTAAAAAGTTTATTACTAGTAGTACTGTATTATTACTAGGAGGAACTATTTTCTCTCAAGTTGGTCAAATGTAGCAATTGAAATACAACATTTTCCATATTTTTTATTTTCTATCTACCTGCGTCAGTGCCATTTTATAAACGCAGTTAAGATAATGCAGGGTTTGTATGTTGTTCTGTTACAGCACACACCCAGAGGCATAAAGCACTCCACCTGTGACATTGTGCCTCATCATGGCCCTGGTGTGCATTGTGGCAACACAATACATACCCTGTCATGTCTTACTACTTATTTAGGAGGATATTCCACATACTGAACTGTAGCTTTACTAGTAAATACTGATGCGTAAAACAATTCTTGGAGGTAAATTTTAAGCTGAGAATAAACAGGTCAGACATTATCAAGGCAACAAGACATAGCCCATGTCCACATAATGACGTTTGGCTTGTGTTTGCTTCCTTGTGGGGATCACTGATCTATCAACTTGCCCCCCCCACCCCAGCCAATACAGATAGTAGAACATATTTATTATGAACTTGTACCTGCTGTCCTCTAGGGGCAGTGCATCTTTACAAAATTCAAAACCATTCCATCCAACATTCAGTTTGTATCACTTTATTTTATTAGTCAAAGCTTAAGTTTACCATGGAAAACAATCTTTGTAAAGCATTCACTGCGTGTATGATGCAAACAACTAGCATTAGGCATTTTAGTAACTTTTTAGAATTGAGTGAACAGCAACTGCTGAAGAAGAAGGGATTCAGAGTAGTTACAAAGGCAAAATAATTCGATTAATTTAACAAAAAATGTCACAAACATATCGGAATATTGGATAGACACTAAAAGAAAACCAGGAGGACATCTAGAGGTGTAAAAATGGTTTCCTATTACCTTTACAAAAGCAGTGGAGTAAAAGGATGCCAGACCAAGGTGTATTTGGAGTGTAAAATAGACATTGCTTTCCTTTGACCCTGTGGCATCCTGCCCACTCATGCATACTGCTAGTAGTTTTCCAGCAGCAGTGTTGAAATTATATTTTACCAGTTTTGGGAGCTATTAGGGCCCATGCGGTCCATTTAAATTTGTGCCCCCACCCCGTTTTCATTATAAATCTGAAAGTGGACAAAGCAGTGGGCCAGATGAGGTACACCCAAGTGTACGGAAGGAGCTCAGGGAGGTTCTGGCGGCACCTCTGACAATCCTTTTTTAATAAGTCACTGGAAACTGGAGTGGTTCCAGAGGGCTGCAGGAGGGCAGATGTAGTTCTGCTTCACAAAAGCAGTAGTAGGGAGGAGGCTGTCAACTATAGGCCAGTCAGCCTGACATTGGTGGTGGGAAAGTTCATGCAGGTTACAAAAGCTGAGGCAACATGGATTTATTTGGAAGGGGGCATGTCAGACAAGTCTGATACATTTCTTTGACTGGGTGAGCAGGGAAATAAGATCAGGGTGAGGCGTGGACATGGTCTACTTAGATTTCAATAAGCTTTTTGATTCCATTCCACACAGGAGTCTCATAAGTAAACTGGGCCACTTAGAGGTGGGTCAAAAGGTGGAAAATGCTGGTCTGGTGGCATGGAGAGCTGAGGTGCTGGACACCACACCTTGCGCTATGCTAGTGACCCGTGTTCAGGAGTGAACGCAGGCTGCTGGCAGTCAGCAGGGGAGGAGAGGGATCGAGTATCCTAGGGACAGCTCTCCTTCTCTGGGAAGGGGGAATTTCCAGACATTGGTACATGCCTGGCCCCTAGCAGTGGCTGGGGGCTGGCACACTGATGCTGCAAATAGTGGGGTAGAGGTAGAGCAGATGCTTGATGGGGTGCATGCACGGGAGCGTGCACCATAGCTGGCATCATTGCACGCTCAACCTCTGGGGAATGCAGAACAAGGGAAAATTGGCTCCTGGTCGGGCAGCATGAGCTTCTAATCTCCGCGGCCCGACCCCGAATGGCGTTTCCTCTGTCTGGATCCTTCAAAAAGTGAGTTGCGCTTGGGGGACTCTTCACCAGCCACGGGGGGCAAGCTGTGGGGGAATTGAGGAAGTCGGCCTGATATCGGGGTGCGAAGTCAGAAGTTTGGTCGGATGTACAGCTGACCGAGCCACGGTGAGAAAAAAGGATAAAAAAAAAAAAAGGTGGTAAATTAAGTAACAAATTGGCTAAGGGATAGGAGACAGAGGGTGGTGGTAAACAGAGTTCATTTCAGAGAAGAGAGGGTGACCAATGAAGTGCCAAAGGGCACAGTACTGGGACAAGTCCTCTTTAATGTATTCATAGGTGACACTGCAGATGAACTGGAAGGGAAAGTCAGCCTCTTCGTGGAGGACACCAAAATCCACAATTGGGTGGCTATTCCAGAGGGGGTGGAAATGATGTGCAGAGATCTGAGAAAACTCGAGGAGTGGTCAAGGACATGACAGCTGCGTTTCAATGCAAAAAAAGTGCAAAATCATGCACTTAGGCCACAGAAACCCAGAGGCGGAATACAATATGGGAGAAGTTTTGACAGTCACCAAACAGGAAAAGGACCTGTGAGTAATCATATCTGCTGATATTAAGGTAGTGAAGCAGTGTGACAAGGCAGTGGAAAGGGCCAGTGGGATGCTGGGGTGCATAGGAAGCGGTACCACCAGCAGAAGGAGGGGTGGTGTTGCCACCATATAGATCACTGGTGAGACCCTACCTGGAGTACTGTATCCAGTTCTGGAGACCACATCCCAGGAAGGACATAGAATGGAGGCAGTTCATAGGAGGGCAACTAAAATAGTGCAAGATCTGCTTCAGAAGCCTTACAAGGACCATAGGCGTCCGTAGGGGCGGGCCGACCCTGGCCCCGGTCCCCCCTGTTAAAAATCATACAAACAAATGTTAATAATTATTATTTTTTATTTGGATTCTGCTGGACTTGCCAAGGACTGTCACTCCTGAACCAGTTAGTCTCCCCTACCAGCCACCGTTGCCCAACTACCCAACAGATAGCAATACACAACTTGGCTTCAGTACCTCAGACAGCCAATCTGAACCAGTTAGTCTCCCTACTAACCACTGTTGCTCCAACCACCCAACAGACTACAATACACAACTTGGCTTCAGTACCTCAGACAGCCAATCTGTGTGCGCCATCTTGGGTGGTCCAATCAAGGGCAGTTTTATTTTGGCGGCGATGTGCAGTCACACATAATTTCAGCAGGATATATAAAAATCAATCTTCAGGCTCTCACCCACTCACTGCCCTGACCGGGGTTTACTACTGCTTCTGCTGCTGTGGAAGGGGATCGGGAAGATATCATGTCGGGAAGACACTGCTACAGCTAGCTGTGGCTGCTTCCCACCTGCTGCATTCCAGCATGATGCAGCCGACCAGTGCCAACTAGGGACAAGCACCAAGGATAATGGGACACAACAGTGATGGTGCTGATCAAAGTCTTCATGCTGGACCTGGGTCCCACAGTTTGGATGGATGACATGCACTGTGGCCAACATTGAAGCTGTCTTCAAGTAAGAGGGGACGCCAGCAGACCGAGAAAGCCACAGGTATTCTTTTCTGTTCTCTGCCCAGATTCACTATGGCATACTGAAATGCCAAAGCTGACACCAAGGAGCCTGAACACTATAGCCCAACAGTCGATATCTCAATAGTCGTGAATTGCCCATGGAGGAGGTTTTTTCTGTGTTTCGGGGGCTTCACCCCCCGCAACTCCCTCATTTACGATTGCCAACTTGGCCACAGGATATTCCTTACTGTGGGGATGCTGACTGTGAGGCTATAATTTTTGGGCTCCTGGGTGTCGGGCTTCAACATTTCGGTATGCCGTAATATTTCCCTCTGCCCAACTGGTCTCCATGCTGCTGCAAGGCATTTTAACATTATCCACGATAGATGGCACTGAATTCGGGGCATGATCTTTTATTTTGGAGCTAAGAAAGAGTCTCTTACCTAGCTCTAAAATCAGGAAAGCATACCATTTACATTAGTGGCATAGGCAGGGGTGTTCAGAGTGTTCAAACACCCTCCGAAATTACCTCTGAAATTTTTGTTCAAGTCATGGGCTATCCTGGTTTTGCTGGGATCATCCGGTTTTTCAGTACCCTGTCCTGGGAAATAAGAAAGTCTGCCAAGGGCATTCAAAGTCCCAGTTTTGGAATGTGCTATTATTTGTGCAGTGCAAAAGTCCCGGTTTCATTGTAGAAAAGTCATTGTTTAATAATGTAATTTAGAGTAAACAATGACTTTTCTACAGGATTTCTCCCTTATTTCCCCTGGATTATGCCAAAATGTAGCTGCAGACCTTGGCCCACCACAGGGAGTGACACCTTTTAATTTTCTTCCTCTCCTCTGGTCCCAGCATGTTTGGCTGTGTCGCTAAGGCAACGGGGAGGCAGCCAGGCTGGGCTGCCCACTGACTGGCTGGCTAATCTGTCTCTGCCACATGGCTGAATAGATATGATCTTAGTACTACTCCCCCGATAGACTGTTTGACTACTGACCTCCTCCAGTCTCTGACTCCTCCTAGTGGTGTGTGCGTCAGGTCTGAGCTGCCGGCACGTGTTGAATTTGTTTGCTGCGGATTGCGGCTCTGAGTCAAATTACCAGTTGTTACTCCACTGAATCTGCCCCCTTGGCTGCCAGAAATTGCCCTACCTAGTGTCGGAACCTCTCATCTCTCCAGCCTTTGGATCACTGCCAGCGCCGCAGATCGGCCGCAGGCCCGCGGCATACCTGCCCGAAGTGAGTGCAGACATGACAACATCTAGGGCAGCAGTCGAAGAAATTCAGCCAGGCCCTCTCTCTGAGTTTTGCTTGCTGGTCGGACTGGAGTCAGATGGATGATCATCGAGAAAGTGGAGGATGTGGCAGGAGCCAGGACACCAGGCAGCAGTGAAGGGCAAGGCCAAGGCAAGTTTACTAAAGGTTGCTATTATGATTTGCTGTTGCTGAAGTTTAGTTTTTTTTTTTTTAACTATTGAGATCCTCTGGGACTGAGGACTGGGTAGCAGTCTGACTTAGCTGGCTGAGCGCTAGCCTGGAAGAAGTGGGAACCTGAGGCTGATTATTTAACTACTACAAGGAGCACCCCAGGAATGGAATCTTCATGGGATGGGGTGGGGGTGGTGATGAGTGCCTACTGCTGCCTCTGTTTCAGTCCCAAACCCTTGAATGAGTGAGTTAAGGAAGGGAGGGAGGAAGGGTTGATTCCCTCACCACTTAATGCACCACTACCTGGATGTTGTCCTTGGACCTCAACACGACTGACCACCCATTTGGTCACTGGCCAGTCAGATTCTTCTACTCCCATGACTTTAGGCCAGGAAGGAAAAAAATATTTTTTCCCCTCGAGTTACGGGAAGGGAAGACCTCACAAAAGTGTTTTTTTCTGAAATAAAAGTCACAAAACTCACTACAGAGCATGTAAACCCCCAGAGATTCTGGTGGCCTATCGGCTCCCAGACCGCTGCCTTAATATGGAAATATTTCACAGTATATTACAAAAACATGTATGGGGTGGTTGATGGCATTGTTGGTTAGCCAGTCGTCCACAAAAACTGCAGCTGCAGACTCTAATGCTAGCCAGTCTCTCCCACACCCCCGAATCCATGGGGAAAATATTTTTCCATGAAATCAGGGGTAGGGGGCGTGACCTGACTGCTAAACAAGATGGAGTGCTAGACCGTTTCTGCTGACGACCCGGTGTGAAGTCCTCGACATTTACCTGACCTAAGCTGAGCCAGCGATACCTAAAAAAAGAACTGTCGCTATCTAAAGACTCCATTTACCTTTGGTCCATTTTTCTGCCATCTCTGATGTAGGGAAACTCCTAAAATTGACCTCAGGTCTGTAGTACTGCAGCAACATCATTGCCAGCATGGCACAAAAAATAAAAGGATCCAGAGAACCATCAGTATGGGATATGTTCTCCTCTCTAGTGTCCCAGATGGAAGTCTTTACGGTGGCCACTAATAACGCTGCTGGCGCACTGCAGAAATTAGATAACAGAATGGGGCAAACTGAACAAACAGTAGATCAACATGAGGAGAAGCTGCAAGGCCACTGTGCAATTCTGAGGGAGCAGACAGCCCAAATTAAAAGTCTCCAAGAGAAAATGGACGATATGTAAAACTGGAGCCGCCGTAGCAATTTGCGGCTCCTTGTCTTCCTGGAGGGCTCTGAAGGGCCCAGAACTGTTACTTTCCTCCAGAAAGCTCTCCTGGAACTCCTACAACTACCACCTAACACCAGGCTGACTATTGAGAGGGCACACCATTCTCTGCAGCGGAAACCGACTACGGGCGAAAGGCCAAGACCCAAACTTACCCGTATACTAAATTTTGCAGAAATAAAAGCCATACAAAACAGAGCTGGGGAACTTGGAACCCTGGACTGGCGTAGGCACAGAATTATAATTTTTCAAGATTACTCATGCGAATTGGCTGTGAGGAGAAAGGCCTACAGTGACACTAGAAGAAGGCTCCGTGACATCCAGGTTCCCTTTACTCTCCGTTATCCAGCAGTCCAGACCATAACCCATAATGGCAAGGCGCTACAATTTCACACGCCAGAGGCAGCTATGGAGTTTATACACAACACTTGGCCTCAGACTAATAATCACAACTGTAGTCCAGCACCAAATAAACCTGACATGGTAGCCAGCGCTCATGTCGACTGGCAATCTCCTCTGAAAAGAGACCAGCCGACTACAGGAGCAGAGTTCCAATGATATACTGAACCTCAGAGAGAACTAGAGCCCGGTCTTCCTAAAGGCCAAAAGAGACCTCCATTCATTTCTCATACCAGACGGGAGCACCCACAGGACAGAACAAGGAACGAAGATTACTCCTACCCACCCAGTGCATGCAGTGAGCTGAGACTCAAAGTCAATACACCAGCCCATATTTTTCACAAAACAGATTTTATCCCATTGCTCCAACAAATACAAAGCTACTGAGAGGACATTTCAGCAGAGATGGACATACAGTATCTGTACCTGAAGTCCAGGACCATGAACAAGAAGAAGTGCAATGCTCCTGGGTGGTAGAGACAGACGAGGCCCTCCCGCTTGAAGATCCTGAACTATCGACTGCGACTTTGGGCCTCCCACCAGGACTGACGCAGATGTCTGAAACTGGCGCTGGAAAGGAGGATCCTCGCAATGTGCTCCCTGTTTGAATGGCACTCAGATAAGTCTCTTCAGGTTCTGTGTCTATGGGAGTAATTTTGGGTGGTTTAAGGGGTTGGGGATAGAAGTGCCAGGGCTCTATTATAGTTTCCCCTTTGCACATCTCCCCTTCACTTGGTTCTCTGGGGTAGTAAGGCAGACGATAATACCATCTGCTCCCCCCATTAGACACTCTTCCTCTATGAAGCATATGGGAGTTATGCATGCTTTTACTGTTCGAGACATATATATCAGGGAGAGGAGGGTTGCAGTTACCAGGGTATGGGGATACTACTATGATGCTAAAGTGGATCCCTGTAGTTTGTCCAAGACCCACCTTTACCACCCCAGCTCTCCTTGTTCCTCCTTCAGGCGTCATAGCTTGGTTAGGAGTCCCTCCTCAAACCAGGACGACTTAGAGGAGTACCCTGGCGGTATCCCCACCCCCAATCAGCCACCTGGGGACCCCGGGCAAAGAGATCTGTTCCTGATGACAAGGTAAATAGCTTCAGCTTTAATGACACCATTAAGCTTAGGACTGGTAAGATATACTCCTGTAGCTTCAGGAAACAGCTAGTCAATAAAACTGCCTTACCTGTTCTGTATGCAATTCCTCAGTTGTAAGGTGTTACTAGTCTATCTCAATTGCCCTTACAGGTAAGACACTGTGATCCATACAAAGGTTAATTAACCCTAAATCCCCCCATAGGTACAGTGGGCATGCCAGTGGCTGGGGCTCCAGAAGCTAAGCCCAGCTGAGACCTCATTAGGATCCTTCAGTTTCTTTATTAAATAAGTGTACATAGGTTATTATAAGCACTATAAGGGGCATTTAGGCCCTTCCGGATTAAGATTTCCTTCATCTCCACCCTTATTCTTAGTGGGTGAAGGATATTTCTAGGACACCTAGCCCTCCACAACCACCCCATCTACCTACCTGTTGCACACCGAGGTCATAAAGGTGGTATATTTGGAGACAAGCTTACCATTATCTACTGTAACAGTTGGTTACTGCCTACCATACTATTGTATAGATACATAGGGGATGAACAGGTAATACCCTGCTGCTAAGAAGGATGGCTGAGACGATCTTCCACACTTGGAATGTCTGGGGGCTGAACTCACCCATAAAGCAGAAAAAGGTCCTCTCTCATCTTAAGCATCTACAATCTAAGGTGGCCTTCCTCCAAGAGACTAAACTGACCATGAATGACCATGTTTTTATGGTAAAAGACTGGATGGGACAGGGGGTGCACTCTGCTGCCTCCACTAGGAAACATGGTGTCCTCATTTTAATACATGAATCGCTGCAATGGACCCTGACAGACTCCACAGCTGACCCGGATGGATGGTGAGTTGTTGCCACATATCTTACCCCTCAGGTCCTCTCACACTGTGCAATGTCTATGGCCCCAACAACGACACTCCCAATTCTTTCATAAACTGGCTGATACTATCAGTACATTCCTACCTGCCAATTGCCCCCTACTCCTCGGGGGAGACTAACTTAACACTAGTCCCATCCTTAGACAGGAATGATAAGGGCGGAGAAGTGCATATTAAGGGGAGCAGAGCATTGCATCAACTGATAAAAGACCAAGGTCTCATGGATGTGTGGAGATTGTTTCACCCCAGGGACAGGGACTATACATTTCATTTAGGAACCCAATGCCTCATATAGCAGACTAGACTATTGGCTTATGTCCCCATCCCCTTCTTCACAATTGTCTAGATGCCACTACCTCCCATAAGTCATCTCTGATCATGCCTAGTCCAGCTGCTAATACAATGGGGACCAGCATCACCTGGTCTCGTCACTGGAGACTTGATCTTCTCCTTATACAAAACCCAGATTTAATTCCCTGGGCCAGGACAGAGGCATCCCTGTTCTTGAAACACAACCATCCCTCAGACACCTCAGTAGGGAATATGTGGAGTCCTTTAAGGCCACCATGAGGGATAACATTATGGGGTATGTTGCTGCCAGATGTAGAGAAAGGAACAACACCTCCTAAACCTTGAACAACAATTGGCATCAGCTGAAGCTCAATTTAGAAAGATGCCCTCTCCCCCTCCCCTGGCTCCCCTATTGACAGATCTATTCTTAGCTTACATTTTGAAATCAGTCAGCTCCTAAACAGGAAGGCTGAAGTGGCCATTCTCCGTCTCCGGCATACATTCTGGGAGGGAGGAGATAAAGGGGGTAAAGTGCTGGCCTACCAGCTAAGGCGCCAGCAGATTAGCCAGCTCATCCCTGGCCTGAAAAACAATCAAGGGACGCTGACTACCACCCCACAAGCCATAAATCAGATCATGACATCCTTTTATCGGGATCTCTACTCCACTACCCACTCGCAAGTGGTCCCTAGTACCCAGACCTTACTGGACAGATTACTCCTCCCCACACTCTCTCCACAACAGTCCTCTGAGTTGGATGCCCCAATTACTCAAGAAGAGGTGAGTACTGCTATTAAGAGTCTCCAACTGGGTAAATCTCCTGGGAGTGACGACTATACTTCTGATTTCTCCCAGGCTCTGGCACCAGTGATCACCCCTCTTCTTACAGAGGATTTTCAAGAGGCTGAGACCCAAGGCATCCTCCCCCCCTTTGGGAGGCAACCATTGTAGTTATCTCAACGAAGGAAAGACCCCACTAGCCCGGTAGTTATCATCCAATTTCCCTCATAAATGTGGACAGTAAAGTTTATACCAAGGTTTGGACACAGATTGAGCCCTTACTTTCAAACCTAATTCACCCTCCCAGGTGGGATTCGTCCCTAGCCACCACCAGTACTGATCATCTCAGAGCTTTGATCAATCTTATGAACACAGCAAGATACGGACAACCCCAGCTGCGGCTGTTGCTGTGGATTTTGAAAAGCATTTGACTCCATAGATGGGATTACTTATACCTGGTCCTGTCCCATCTAGGAATGGATGAAAACTTCATAACAAAAGTGCAGGCCATATATAACACCCCATCGGCAAGGGTCACCACAATTCTACCCTCTCATCCCCTTTTCCACTAGAGCAAGGGACCAGACAAGGATGTCCCTCTCCCCCCTACTGTTTGTCCTTGCGGTCGAACCACTAGCAGCAGCTATTAGACAACACACATATATCCACAGGATAAAATTGTGGACACAACTTACCCAACTCTGATGTATGTGGATGACCTCCTTCTTCCTTAAAGTGATGCCCACCACTTGCTCCATTTACTAGTCCTGCTTGACTCCTTTACCACCTATTCAGGCCCTGAAACTTTCTCAGTCTAAGACTGAAACCATTCCTCTTAACGATCATTGTTTGCAACATACAGCTACCACCCATGGGCTGTTATGGGCCTCTATAGGGCTGACATACCTCAGCATTAGGCTCACCCCTAAACTAGAACACCTCTGGCACACTAACATACAAGCCCTGATTAACACCACTAAGAGCGAATTTGATAGGTGGAAACAACTCAAGCTCACCTTAGCAGGCAAGATCGCAGCCATAAAAATGGTGACTGCACCTCGTTTTCTCTACCTCTTGGCCCACATACCCATCTCTCTGCCCAAGTTGTGGTCCCAACCCATAGACAAGCTATTTGGGGGCTTTCTATGGGAGGGCACTAAACCCTGCTTTAGCCAAGCTAAATTGCGAGCTCATTGGACTCAGGGGGGGTGGGATCTCCCGTGGCTGGAGGGGTACAAATGGGCATTTCAGGTGGCACAAACGGTTCACTGGTTTCATACTCCCTCTTCCCTCCCCAGACCTCAATGGGTCCACATTAAACTAGAAATGACAAATACTTTGGTTCCCTCCTCTCTCCTGTATCTGACCAGAAGGTCCACTCTCGCACAGGCCTCTCCCTCAGACTCAGACTCAATCTCCCCACTGTGGAGATGTCTAAAAGAGCCTGGTATTAGGTGCACAACAAACTGGCCACTGACCCACTACCACTCTCTTATGCACCACTCTGGCAGAACCCCTCTATCACCATAGACAAGGGCAGGGTGGCCTGGAAACATTGGCTCACTAAAGGCCTTCAAACCGTGGGGGACCTGTATGATTGTGATCTTACTAGTATTTCTACTTTCCAGTACCAACAGAAACAATGGGACCTTCCTCACAAGGAGTTTTGGAGGTATCTTCAGATCCATTCCGAGGTTACTCCCTTGCTGGGACATCTCACACAATGGGATCACCATTGCAATCATGGATACGACATCCAAAAGGTCTTGCAGGTTGAATCTATGCCAAGTTGAGGGACACCCTGCCCCCTCAATCGGAGGATTCAAAGAAAAAATGGGAAAAAAATGTTACAGTGTAATATCACTAACACTAAGTGGGGACAAGCCTGGAGGGATGCACACAAATGGCTCCAAGATGCCAGATCCAGGCTGATCCAAAACAAAGTTTTACACTCATGGTATAATACCCCTGTTGCACTACATAAAGCCAAACTCCTGGAATCTGACTGCTGCTGGAGGTGTGAAGCAGAAGGGGGAGGACCTGTCCCATATACTATGGTTCTGTCCTAAGATACAAAATCTCTGGAGGAGGTAGGCTTATTGGCTTAAGGTACTCCACAACTGATCCCTCAGACACCACTTTTCTTCCTGCTGGGGATTAGAGCAGACCTCCTGCTGCTGACCCCACAAGAATACAAGTGGTTAGCACTATTATTACATCACAGACAAAGGGCACTATTATGTAAAAGTGCTTTCATTACCCCTACACTTGCTGAAGTGGAGGCCTCCTTTTCAGCATTAGCCAAGTTAGATAGGATTGCCCATCTGAAATCCTATCAAATAGTCAAATTTCAACAATGTTGGGTCCCATAACTGAGAACTGTACAACCCCCACAGGGAGTGGGATGACTCCCCCCCTAGACCACAGGCTGGATTCTAACAGACGGACGATTGGGAAGAGGGGGCAGGTTACTAAAAGAATCTCCCCAAGACAAGAAACCTTAGTTAAGCTAATAGGATTCGGTCTCAGTCCGGGGCAGATACCCTGACTTCCTATAACCTTCACACTTAGGCCCTCTACTGCCAAACAACATGCTGTCCCCCTAGATCTGGGCATCCCCCGCCAGTTGGAAGACTATATTATGATGTCACTATATTGTATGTTAATATAGGTAATACTATAGGTAATTTGTCAGTGGCTCAGTAGGTAGCACACTCGCCTCTGAGACCGGGTGATCAGAGGGTTGTGGGTTCAGTTCCCACATCTGGCACCTGGGTTAATATCCCAATACTGACACTGCAGTGCAGCATGAGGGGGGTGCTGCACTTCTGAGGTGCCGTCTTTCGGATGAGACATTAAACCGAGGTCCCATCTGCTTGGATTGGTGATAGTTCAGGTGGACGCTAAAGATCCCATGGTACTTATCGAAAAAGAGTAGGAGAAATTTCCCCGGTGTCCTGGCCAAATTTCTCCCATTTGCTAAAAATACCACCAACAGCTTAATCTGGTTTAATTTCAGTTGTTTACCATCTGAACCCCCAGTCGCCCCTGAAAAAGGGACTTCTAGGCCCAGTGGGCTTAACGGGTCAACAAAATTCAATCAATAAATAAATAATACAGAAGATTCAACACACACACTTCTTGTGTATGCCTCTGCTCTGTTTTAGGACCTACCTCCTGTTATATTAGAATGGAGACATACATATCCAGATCACCTGCTGTCTTGTTGTGACATGAATCCTCCTTCAGAAGGATAGGTGTGTCTTCAATCAGGTATTACTGTTGTCCTCCATAGAATGTGGATGGGTGAGTACTATATCCTGTCAATTCGCTATGTTGTTAAGCCCCGTTTGGAGTTTTCTCACGGCTATGTATCCTTGTTTATATTGGATACAGTACGGTGACTTGCACCCTGTAACTATGTGCAAAATGTGATTATGTATTCTCCCTTATTTACTTCCCACCCTTCCTTTGTTATACCCCTCATTTAAAGTCCTACTTTTTAAAGTACTACTGCTCAATAGAAATATATACTAAGATGTAATGTACTATATTATTTTTGAAAAAATAAAAAAACTTTTACAACAAATCAGGGGTAGGGAACATGTAACAAAAGTGTGTTTTTTGTTCAAGAAAAGCCCCAAAACTCACCACAGAGCATGTAAACCCCCCAGAGCTTCTGGGGGCCCAGTGGCCCCCAGATCCCCGGCTTTTATGTGTCCCACTTCACAAATATCTTCATATCCAAACACCACCCCCCCCCCCAAAGAAATCCTGCCTACGCCACCGATTGACATTGCTGTTTTGAACTATTGAGGCTCCAGGAATGGGCACCATATAAAAAATGTGCCTGTTTTAAAAATTTCCAGTGCATGCCTCCACACCCCTAGCTTTGAGAGGATTTTGGCCCCCTTGTTCACTGACTCTGCACACACCTCTGACAAGGACAGACAGATGGGCCTCAATATGTACACCTGGAAGAGAAAAGAAGGGAAGAGGATATAACAGAGACCTATAAATATCTCACAGGGGTAAATAAGGTACAAGAGGGAGTATTTTTCAGAGGAACATGCCTGAGAACAAAGGGACATGCAATGTAGCTGGAAGGAGTAAATTCAAAGAGATGTGGAAGTACTTCTTCACTGAATGAGTGGTGGATGCCTGGAACAGTCTTCCAGAGGAGATGGTGGGGTGAAAACAGTGGTGAGCTTCAAGCATGCACGGACAGGCACAAGAAAATCTTACTGGAAGCAAGGAGGAGCAGAGATCAAGTAGGGTCTGTGATGACAGTATAGGTAGGAAAGAAACTGGCAGAATGGGTGGGCCAAGAGGTCTTTATCTTCCATCAAACTCTATGTTTCAAAGTCAATAGCAATGTATGAGCCATCGATCGCACTTCAACTACTGGGGCTGAGCCTGGCAAGCCCCTTGTAATTCTAACACTGTCTAGCAGATAGTTTTTCAGTTTATTCACTTCTACTCTGAATCAGTTTCAAGGATACTATTATTTTTTATTTTTTTTTTTTAATTCTTTTACTGCAACCTGCCAGCCCAGTGGAGAGCAGTAGTGCTTCCGCTCCCGACACCAGTGACTCGTGTCTGGGAATGGACAAAGGTTGCTTACTGGGCGGTCAAGTGAGAAGGATCAAGCACCTGATGGTAGCTCTCCTTCCTTAGGGAGTGGCGACACTGCATTCCGCTGCAGAGACTGCCACCTGGTGATGGCCGGGTGGCAGTGCAGCGGACTGCACCAGGGCAGGACTTAGTGTGACATGCTTGGCCCATATGTCCAGATGCTACAGCCCAGAGAGCAAAAAAAATGGAGGAAAAAGATGCTGGGCTGCCCATGGCCAGCACCCGCTGGAGGCTCTCGCATGAGTGACACAGCAGGCCACCCACCCATAAAGGTTGTGAGGAGTAGTGGATAACCGGTAGCCTGTCAGAATGTCTGTAACAGGGCTCGAGGTGCTGCCCAGCAGACTGGAGGGGAGAACAAAAAATATTGCTGAACAAAAATCCTGTTGGTGACCCGGGTTCATGATCCACACCCAGGGCGACTGGAATGGAGAATGGTGGGGAGGGTGAACAGTGTCTGCACAGATGCACTCCTCCCCAGGAGGGAGGTTATGGCCTGCACCACACCTCAAGCAGCTCCTGGTGCTGAGCTGGCGGAGGCGCACTTGGTGGCGTGGGTGACCACATGCTGCTGTGCGTCCTTCCCAGGACACTGTGACATGCAGCCATGACGTCAGAGGGGATGGAAGGAAAGGAGGAAATGGGAAATGCCCCACCCTGTTAGCACCAGATGACAGCCTTCTGCAAATGCCTCACCCCACTTGACTGCCTAGTGCACTGTACCTGCCCCCCTTCCCCCAACATCCCCAGTATAAAGAAGCGTTTCCTCCCTGGTGACAGAAGGCCCCCCAGCAGAGATAAATCAGACTACATGGGATGTTGGAGGATCTTGGAGGAGCCTGGAGGTAAAAGTGTGGCAGCAGTGGTTGAGGCCGGTGGGCAGAGGGGACAAGCATGAGACAGCCTGAAGGAGTGGAGTTCTGGGGGGCCTGAGAAGAGCAAAAACATAGAAACATAGAAGTTGACGGCAGATAAGGACCGCAAGGCCCATCCAGTCTGCCCATTTCTTTTTCTACTTTATGAATGTGTCATCGGCCTTTGCTCTGTCAATGGCTTATCTATTCATACTCATCTGTATTGCTCCCTTATGCCTATCCCATGCCTGTTTGAAGCCCTGCACTGTATTCATATCCACCACTTCTTGAGGTAGGCCGTTCCATGCATTCGCCACCCTTTCTGTGAAAAAGAACATCCTCGTATTACCCCTTTATCAGCCTCCCTCTAATCTCATGCTGTGGCCTCTTGTTCTGCTATTTTTCTTATATTGAAACATGTTAGACTCTTTCACCTTGTTAATGCCCTTGAGTGTTTGAATGTTTCAATCATATCACCTTTCTCCCTCCTTTGCTCTAGGGTATACATATTGAGCTCCGTTAATCTGTCCTCATATGTTTTCTGATGCAGTCCCTGCACCATTTTGGTTGCCCTTCTCTGGACTGCCTCAGTTAGGTTAATGTCCTTGTGAAGGTGTGGCCTCCAGTACTGCACACAGTACTCCAGACAGGGCCTAACCAGTGTCTTGTAAAGAGGGATTATTACCTCCCTCTTATGACTTGTGATACCCCTACTAATACACCCCAACATCCCCTAGCCTTACCTACTGCTTTAGTGGTCTGCTTGGATGATTTCAGGTCATCTGTGATGATGATCCCAAGTCTCTTTCTTCCTTTGTGACTGCCAGCAGCTCCCTCCCAGCCTATAGGTGGCTTCAGGGCTTCTTTTGCCTATGTGCATGATCTTGCACTTCTTTGTGAACCCCAGTTGCCACTCTTCTGACCATTTTGCCAGTTTGTCCAGATCTCTTCTCATTCTGCCCACCCCAACCTGGATCATCTACTCTGTTGCATATCTCAGTGTCATCCTCAAACAGACAAACCTTACCCTCCAGTCCATCTGCAATGTCACTTGACGAAGATATTGAAGAGGACTGGCCCTAGGACTGATTCCTGAGGTACCCCACTTATGACCTGCATCTCTTCTAACTATATACCGTTTACCACCACTCTCTGTTTTCTGCCAGTCAACCAGTTTGCCACCCAGTTGACCAACTTCTGACCCACCCTGACCCTACCCAGCTTATTAATCAATCTTCTATCTGGAACAGTATCGAAAGCTTTGCTGAAGTCAAGGTAGGTGACATCAACTGTTCTCCCTTAGTCCACCACTCTGGTTACCCAGTCAAAGAAATCTACGAGATTAGTTTGACAGGACCTTCCTATTGTAAACCCATGCTGTATTGGATCCTGTGCTCCTATGGATTCCAGGTGTTGCACTATCCTTTCCTTAAGGAGTGCCTCCATAATCTTACCCACTACTGAGGTAAGAGTGACTGGTCTATAGTTCTCTGCCTCTTCCCTGCTACTACTCTTGTGGAGCGGGATCACATGAGCTCTTCTCCAGTCTTCTGGGATCTCTCCTGTGCTCAGAGACTCACTAAACGGTTCTGATAATGGCTCTGCTAGTTCCACCCTTAGCTTCTTTAGTACCCTGGGATATATGCCATCAGGTCCCATTGCCTTGTCCACCCTGGAGCTTATCGAGGCTCTTTAGGACCCTTTATTTTGAAGGGACTAGTGGACACCTCCTCCCCATGTCCATGGTGCTGAGCTGTGGGCCCTGCCCTACCTTCTCTTCAGTAAATACTGAGCAGAAGTATCTATTTAGGAAAGATGGTTTTACATGGTCCTCCTCCTCAAACGCCTCCTTATCCCCTTTGATCTTAGCAATACTTCCTCTGGACTTTCTTCTTTCACTAATGTATCTATAGAAAGTCTTGTCACCTTCTTTTACTGTTCATGCTAGTGTCTCTTTGGTTTGGGCCTTTGCCTGCCTTACTGCCTTCCCTTAGGGAAGTTTGGTATCTTCATCCCGCTGCATTCCTTTATATTTGCTGAAGGCCAGCCTTTTGGCTCTGACCTTTTCTGCTACTGTTTTTGAGAACCAAATTTATTTCCTTCTTCTATTGCACTTCATTTTTCTCTCTAACACAATGGGATGTTGCTTCAAGTATTACACCCATAATGCTTTGCCTTTGCTCACTTTGCCTGTACCCCCTCACCTGTATTTCTTTTTGCCACGGCTAGCTTAACTCTGTTGGTCATCTTATCAAAGTCAGCTCCTCTGAAGTCCCATATTTTGCCTTGGAATGGGATGATTTAGTTCTAGTGACCAAACTGAACCATACCATATGGTGGTCACTGGCCTCAAGGTGATCTTCTACCTGGAGATCTGTGATCCTTTCCTGTTAGTCAGTACTAGTTCTAGGATAGCCCGTCTCTTGTGGGTTGTTGTACCAGTTGTTTGAGGTTCACCCCAGCAGGGAATCCACTATTTGTCTAGTTCTGGCAGATGTTCCTTCTGGTATTGACCAATCTGTATCTGGCAGTTGAAGTCTCCCATTATCAGAACCTCCCTTTAGCTGTCATGTTTTGTATATCTTCTAACAGTAATGTGTCTATGTCCACCCCCTGGTCTGGAGGCCTGTAGACAACCCCAGTTCGTATGGCTGTCCCATTTCCTGTTTCCAGGGTGACCCACAGTTCTTCTGGCTCCTTACGTGTATTCTGAATTTCTGTAGCTTTGATATTTTCCTTGACATAAAGGGCCACTCCACCCCACCCCACCCTTTTTGCACCTCGGTCTCTTCTGAACAGTTATAGCCAGGCACTGAAGTCTCCCAAGTGTGGTTACTGGTAAACCACATCTCACTAATGGGTACTATGTCCAGTTTAGCCTCTGTCATTATTGCCTGCAGGACTGGGATCTTGCTTCCCAGATTGTGAGCATTTGTGTACATGATTTTCCATTGGCCAGATTTCGGTGTGTTAGTTGTTGGGTGAGGTCTGGCATTTCTCCTGTGTGTTGTATTGGGAGCCGGACCTTTTTCCTTACCTGGTGATGCTAATGAACTACAGATGTGCAGAACTCCTGTTTGACCACTAGCTGAGGGGGGAGGGGTGTTCTTCCAATTTGACGTATCGGGTGCTGCACCCCTCTCCCCATTTGTTAGTTTAAATATTCTGCAAAGACGTCAAACTTCAGCCCCAATGCACTGACTCCCTCCTTAGTCAGATGCAGTCTATCAAATTTAAAGAACTTTTGCTCCCAAAACTGTTGCCAGTTCCCTACAAATTTGTGTCCTTCTTCCTGGCACCAGCCCTTGAGCCACATGTTTAGCTCCCCTATCTCCCTTCTCTGACCTTCTGACCATCTGACCCCTCTCCCAGACTGGAAGGATCTCAGAGAAGGAGATGCTGGATGAAATGGATGATAGTTTGTCACCCAGCCTGGTCAGGTGTTTCTTGGTCTCCACATCTGACCAGCTGGCAAGATCGTTAGTCTCTATGTGAACCAGGATGTTAATGTTTTCTCCTGCTTCCTGTACTATTTCAGCAATGAGGTCAGTGTCTCTCCACGCTGATATACCTGGAAGACATCTGACCATTACCCCTAGCTGGAGATAGGTATCACCTCCCAGAATCATGGAGTCTGCTATGATCAGAAGTTTTTTGGACTTCCTCTTTGCTTTCTTTTTTTTTTTTTACCAATTATTTTACCAGGTGAGACACACTAAGCTGAAAGCTTGTTTGCAGGTGCAACCTGGGAGTACGAGGAAGTTAAGTGACTTGCTCAGGGTCACAGTATGCAAGTGGGGGCTGTGGGATTCAAACCCAGGTCTCCAGATTTGCAGCTCAGAGCCTTAAACCACTCATATACTGCCTCCTGTTTTGGGTGAGTTTTGTTGTGCTAGCTCTTGTGCTGCAGTGTCCTGCTCAGCAGTGTCCTCTGCCCTGTTGTTTGATTTTGGAGATAGAGGCAGATACCTGTTTGTAGTTTTATATGGTTTGTGGAGGTGATATATTGGAAGCACCGTGTGATGGGGCACCCGATTTGCCCTTCCTAACCACCTGCCAACCTCCCGGACCAACTACCCTCTGCGGTCGAGGTGATTTTGTTGGATGTTGGGGAAATGTCGGGCAGTTCTTATAATATATTTCCTCCTGAATATGTGATTTGAGGTGCACAATCTCTGCCCATGCTGCCTGGAGCTGAGCCCTTAGATCTCCAGTGGCCCAGCATGTAAGACAGTGTCCTAAATCCTGTAAAACTGCCTTTTGAAAAGTGTCCTGCAGCACCTGCAGTTAATAATATCCATTCCAGATAAGTTGCTGTGTTTATAACCTGGTCAGAGTAATTAGAAGGAGGAAAATGAAAGCAAAAGTTTGATTTTGTGTTTTATTTGTTTATTTTTGTATAACTGTTATAATAAGTTAAATTACTTGTGCCCTGTAAATGATGTCACTGTGTGGATATCCCTCTGATCCACCCTTCCTGCTTTGCTACAGGAAATGTCACAACTGAGCTACCCTATAAAAGGAGTGTAATGTGGGGTGGTTGGGGATGGGGTGGGTGACTGGGCCCTTCCCCTGCCAAAAAAGAACCACAGACGAAAGAAACAAGGAGGCAAGAGCAGAAACAATCAACCAGCAATAAATGCAGTAGCCCTAAAAGCTTATCCTAATGATAGATAAAACTGTAAAACCTGTAAAGCACCACCTGTAATAATTTCACAGAAGATATACCCTGTAAGAAACACTTTGCTACAGACAAAAATAAAGCAGTAACGTAAGATATACCTTGCAAAAGACAATATGAATCAGATTACAGCAGTAATCTGTAAGCACACACCTGTAGGCACACCCTGTAATAATATAGCAGAAGGTATACCCAGCAACAACAATTTTAATCAGAGAAAATAAAGCAATAAAATATTAGCAACACACAGTAACAATCCCTGTGTCTACAAAAGAAAATAATAACACACAGTAAAGCTGCCTAGCCAAAAGAAGCCTTAATCCTTTTCCTTGCTCTGGTAAGGTTCTTTGCTCTATCCTTTCAAGCAACCTAGAAAAAAAGAGCTCAGGTGAAGCTAGGTGCCTTTGCCAGCAAACCTAGTCTTCCAAAAAGAAAGAAATACAGCAAACTAATTGGTTACTATGAAACCTTTTCACCCCCTGACTTTGTTCTCTACAGTCAAACATTCTCTTCCACTGCAGGTGAATGCCCCCCCTCCAACCTTGGCAGTTTCCACATGATACCCAGGATGCCCCTACAGAGATGGAGTCAGGGGAGAGAGAGAGACACACAAATGATAAGCAGTTGGTTAGTGAAATGTACCAACTTGGGAAATCTGCATGTGATATCAGAGATTAGAGACTGGTCATGGGATGCCTCCACAAATCTGTGGTGAGTGGTTCCCAAAGGAATCATACCATGTCTATGCTACATGGATCCCTTCCACCTGACCACCAGTGGGCAGTCACAGGGTGGTGATTACCACAATCCTCCTAAAGTCACTGCACATCCTCAGGGACTGCAGTAAGTGTCCACCTGTCGAACTGGGATTCCCCAGAATTGGGACATGAACCCACACCCCCTACCTGGTATGTGGATACAACTCCCACTAGGCAGTCAGGCCAGCCTTATCCATGACTTCTTAAGAAGGATGCACTCATACTATTTACTAGCCATAACCGTATCAATATGGCTGCTGTCTGTCCTCCTTCTCCCTGTTCAGGCACATTCCAATCACTAACATGCTTTTGTTTTCTTCTTTCAAAAAGGGATAAAAAGGCAAAAGTCACTATTGTCCCTCTTTCTCTCACGCTCATATTTAGTATTGAGCTACTGTTTGTCCTTAAAGGGGATGGGAAGCATTGCAGTATTTTCAGTTCATATTTGCTATCCCTGGTCGCTTTCTGTATAGTATGTGTATCTTTCTTTTTCCTTTAGCTCTCAAATCTCTAAAAGCACCTTAATATGTCACCCCTTACAGCACTGCTTATAGGTAATCCAACCAGTGATGTCATTGGTTGCAATCTGTCAGAGTAGAGGCTCTGATATGGCCATTTGCAGGGATTGCTACATGGATGAAAATTGAGAACACTGAGGAGTCGTGCCTGTATGAAACAGCCCATGCAAATTTGATAGTAGCATGAGGTGCCACTGACTAATTGCATCTGGTGATGTCACTGTTTAGAGCATCTATAATGGTACAATAGAAGTGCTACATAAAGAGCTGAATTTAAAGATGATAGAGAAACAGAAACAGAGGTACTATATAATATCTATCTATATATACACACACACACATTTATACAGATAGATAATGTAGAGAGATCAAGAGCTATAGGCACACTGTATACATTGCAAAAAAAACTATGCTAATGCATCTGTTAGGATTTTTGAAACATCAAAAGTAAGGAAACCTAAAATTAGGAATTTTTTTAACCCTCTCTCCTCCCCCCCACCCCATACACCACCCCATGAACTCAATTGAACTGAATGGCAAAGCAAAATCCAGATTGCAATCACAAAGGGCCTTGCACAAAGCAAAGTTAGTCTCCTACATTTTGAAAAGTAGAGCTACAACTTGCTTTGTAGAGGGCCTCTTTCTGCCCTGTATGAAACAGGGGAGGGCCCCTTAAGTCCTGCAAAAAGCAGGAACTGAGTCTCAACTTATTTTCACACAGAGCCTTTGATCCCTGTGTGAAGCAGAAATGTGCAGAACCCTGAACCAGGACCCAATTTGCTCTGCACAAGGTTGAAAGGGCGCTGTGTAATCAGACCTAACTCCTAACCTGCTTCACAGGATACTGTGCAAAGCAGCAGCTACATCCTTTACTGTTTAAAGCAGGAAATGTGCAGGGACTTTGGGCACTACATGAAACAAGACCTAACTACATTGCTTTGCATAGGGCCTCTTGAGCCATACACAAAGCAGGATCTGAGCCCTAAGTTGCTTCACGCGAGATCCTTTGGGCCCTGTGCAAAACAGGACCAGAGTCATAGAAACATAGAAGCATAGACTTTGATGGCAGATAGTGACCACTTGGCCCACCCAGTCTGCCCATTTCCTACCCACCTACTGGATAAGTTGCAGACTCTAGTTAACCAACAGCCTACTTCCTACCACCCCCCCCACTATAATTGCCTTGTGTCTGGCCCATGCATGTTTGAATTCCCCCACTGTTTTATACTCAACGACCTCCTCAGGAAGGCTGTTAAATGTATCCACCACTTTCTCCGTAAAAAAAAATTTCCTGACATTACCCCTGAGCCGTCCACCCTCTATCTTTAAATTGTGCCCCCTTGTTCTTACACAACTCTTTTTCTGAAAGATGCTACCCTCCTGGACTTTGTTGATTCCCTTGAGGTACTTGAACATTTCTATCATGCCCTGTCCCTCCTTTCCTCAAGAGTATACATATTAAGCTCTCTCTGTCTCTCTTCATGCTTTCTGCTGCAGACCCTGCACCATTTTAGTTGCCCTCCTCTGGACTGCTTCTATCCTGTCTATGTCCTTGCGTAGATGAGGTCTCCAAATCTGCACACAGTACTCCAGATGGGGTCTCACCAACTGTCTGTATAGAGGGATAACCACTTCCCTTTTTCTACTTGTGATGCCCCTTCCTATGCATCCCAGTATCCCCCTGGCTCTCCTTACCGACTTTTCACATTGCTTACCCACCTTTAGGTCATCTGATATGACTACCCCAGGTCCCTTTCCATTTTTGTTGTTGTTAGTACCGCCCCTGCTATTGTGTACTCTTCTCCTGGGTTTTTGTTTCCCAGGTGCATTACTTTGCACTTCTTTGCATTGAATCTAATTTGCCATATGTCTCACCATTCCTCCAACCTTGCCAAGTCCCTTCTCATCTTTTCTACCCCTCTTGTGTATCAACTCTGTTACAGATCTTTGTGTCATCTGCAAAGAGGCATACCTTTCCCTCCAGACCCTCTGCAATGTCACCTATAAAGATGTTAAAGAGGACTGGACCCAGTACTGAGCCCTGAGGTACCCACTAGTAACCCCTTTCTTCGGAATGTTCCATTCACTATTACCTTCTGTGTCCTGTTGTGCAGCCAGTTTGTTACCAGGCTACCACCCTGGGACCCACTCCAGGCTGGCTAACTTGATTATTAATCTTTAGGGACTATGTCAAATGCTTTGCTAAAGTCTAGGTAGGCCATATCCACAGCCCTCCCTGGTCTATTACTTTGGTCACCCAGTCAAAGAAATCAATTAGATTCATCTGACATGACCTTCCTGCTGTAAATCCATGCTGCTTTGGGTCCTGTGCCCCGCTGGCCTCTAGGTACTCAACAATTCTTTCTTTCAGAAGTGATTCCATCATTTTCCCTACCACTGAGGTCAAACTTACAGGTCTGTAGTTTCCTGCTTCTGCCTTGCTCCCACTTTTGTGAAGGGAATCACATCTGCCCTCCTCCAGTCCTCAGGTACCACCCCATCCTGCCATGATTTGTTAAAAAGCGTGGTCAGTGGTGTCGCTAGGTCCTCCCTTAGTTCTTTTAGGATTCTGGGGTGAATCCTGTCAGGCCCCATTGCTTTGTCCACTTTGAGTTTTAGGAGTTCTTTCAGGACTCTTTCTTCTCTGAATGGACTGGTGTCAACCCCCCTACCCAGAGTGCTTCTATTGTCTGGTTTAGTAACTCCTCCTCATCTTCTTTTGTGAATACTGAGCAAAAGTATTCATTCAGTATCTCTGCCTTTTCATTGTCTCCCTCTGACCACCTCCCTCTCCTTTATTAATCTTCACTATCCCTCCCTTAACCTTTCTATGCTCCCTAATGTACCTATAAAAGGTTTTATCCCCCTTCTTAATTGAGTTGGCTATTTTTTCCTCGGTTTGGGCCTTTGCTATTCTGACTGCCTTCCCCACTTCTTTCTGCTTTAATTGATACAGTTACCTGTCGTGCTCCTTCTGTGATTCCTTATACTTTCTGAATGCAGCCTTTTTCTCCTTAACCTTCCCTGCCACCTCTTTTGAGAACCATAGTGGTTTTTTACTCTGCTTTGTTTTCTTTATTTGTTTCACACAAAGGCTTGTTGCCTCTATGATGGCAGTTTTGATTTTTCTGCATTGTTCTTCCACCCCTCCTTTTTGGTCATTTGCTAGTGCATTTTTCAGGTATTCACCCATTTTGCCAAAGTCAGCCCTTCTAAAGTCCAGTATCCTTGTTTTTGTATGGCTTTTCTCCATGGTTGTGCTCATTGTGAAGCACACTGTGCAGTGGTCGCTTGTTCCCAGATGTCTACTGACTTCTAAATTTGTGATCCTCTCTCCATTTGAGAGTACCAGTTCTAGTATTGCTCCCTCCCGAGTGGGTTCCAACACTAGCTGTCTGGTTGTCTGCCCCTGCAGGACATCGAGAATGACCCTGCTCTTGGATGTGGCTGCAGTACATGTTATCCAGTTAACATCTGGCATATTCAGGTCCCCCATCAACAGTATCTCCCCTTTTTCAGCCATTTTGAGAATGTCCTCTATCATTTTGTTGTCCATTTTCTCCCCTTGAGACGGGGGTCTGTATACAACCCCTGTGTGGATTGTGATGCCATTCCCTGTCTCCAAGGTGACCCAGAGTGCCTCTTGTCCTCCCCCTTTACTTTTTAGTTCTGTAGCTTTGATCCCTCCCTTATGTATAGAGCTACTCCACCTCTCTTTTACCTTCCCTGTCCCTTCTGTAGATTGTGTACCCTGGTATGTTGACATCCCAGTCATGGTTCTCAGTGTACCAAGTTTCTGTGACTGCCACAATATCCAATTGTTCATCTTCCATCACGGCTACTAGCTCAGGAAGCTTGTTTCCCAGACTACGGGCATTGGTACTCATTGCCCTCCATTTAATGTTGGCTTTATCCTTTTTTCCCCCATCCCTGCTCTTATTGTCCTTGTCTATTTTTCCATTTACCCCTGTCCTGCCCTGTGTTGAGCTCTGTACCTCAGTGTTTACCTTACTTGCTTCACGAGGGCCCAGAAAGCAGAATATGCAGAGGCCTTTGGAACCTGTGCAAAACTGTACCTGACTTTTAATGCATTGCACAAGGCCATTCATAACTGGGATCTGGACTGTGTTTTGGAATTCAGTTTGGTGGAGCTCACTGGGGTCATGCATGATTGTGAGGGAAGCTGGGGTTCAAAACATACCTAACATCGCATTTCCTTACTTCTGATGTTTCAAAACTCTAACTGATACATTAACATAGTTTTTTGCCATACATTTCCTGTCTTTTTTTAGAGATCTATAGTACCTTGCTGGATGCATAGGCCAGAGCCCTGGGTGTTACAAGGGTGGGGGTAACTAACTTTGCACTGGCCACTGGGTTTGGACAGGCCAGTGGTCACATAAAACAGGGATGCCCACTGGGATTGTGGAACCTGTTGGCAAACTAAAAGATGGCAACTGGGCTTGACACCACAATGGCAGAATAAAGCAAATGAAGCATCAACAGAGCTTGTGCACCCGGTGGCCAAATACATAACTGGTGGGGATCTATATTGGCACGAGACTTGGGTGACCCACTGGCCAAACTATAAAGAGGGGGTATGTAAAGGGCCATTGGGATTGGGTACCCCAGTGGCCACACACTTCCATTTTATTTTCATGAGTTAAAAATGAAAATTACAAGCTGCTTCCACCAGCGCAGCATTAGACTTCTGCTTGCAATGCTGACAACCCAGGTTCAGAAAAGTAACCGGGAGTTGAAGGCTAGCCAGGGAGAAGGATCAGATGTCCTGAGGACTGCTCTCCTTCTCTGGGGGAAGGAGGGGAAGAGTGTCCAGTGCTGGTGGAGGCCGGAGTGCCGCAAGCACGCACCAACATGTTAGAGGGTGGGTGGATGCTGGTCATCACTGCATGTCCCTTGAGCAGCAAAAACACAGCAAAATGCCAGCCTCCGGCATGATGGCTCGCTCCCGCCCACTGCCTCGACGCCTGGGGGGAGTCCTGCTCTGTGGCCCCAACCAGAGGGGTAATCCAGGGCTTTTCTACAATTTTCAGTACGAGTGGGAAGCCCCCTCAGTGGCTCCTGCCCAGGAGGGTAAGTCTGGGCATGGAGGCGTAGACGGACAGGTCCTGAGAAGAAGGAGGGTTCGGAGCAAAAAGATAAAAAATAAAAAAATGAAAAGTTACATACTTATCATAACTCTTGATCTTCCACAATATCTTCACCATTGATAATCACATATAGATCTGGGCTCAAGGCACTAGGACCCCTCTGGAGCAAAGTTTTAGCCAGGAGGCCAGCAACAGCTACTGGACTTGGCACCTATGCACCCCCCACATGGTGTCACATGCTACCCAATAACCATTGCTGGCTCCTTCACCAACCTCAGTTCTGTCTGCTAGGATATAAACAAAGTGGGGTGGGTTGGGGGAAGAGAGGGCTAAAGAGATTCCATAACACAAAGGTCTAGGAAAAGAATATAGGAAAATAAAGAGAAAAAAAAAACAGACTACCAATTTCTAGATAGAGAAGAAGGGGCACACTAACGTGACACAAAAAGGCAGCTAAGCATGGATCCAGAACTTCAACACCACTAGCCAGACAGCAGAGGGGCAGCGGCACTTATTAAGGCAGCAGCACCAGGAAGCAGTCCAAAAAGGATTATGCTATTCCAGCAGCTTGTGAAATTAGCTTTATTGATTTCAATAGTGTTGCAAGGTGTAACAAACCATTCATCAAGACAAATCAGAAGGAAGGCCATGCCATGGTACCCCATGTTAATACAGTACACAATGGCAACAGGAACTGCATCAGATACATGGGCTTGAAAGAAGAACCGCTGCACCCCAGAGGAAGAGACAGGCTACGTGTCTTGCTGCAGAATGAGTCCCAATTGATTTTTAAGTTAAAGACACTATAGCCACAGGCATTCAATGATAAATTGGATTAGGTTCGATTTCTGTAAATTTAATTATATGGTCATCCTGGAATCAAAAGCAAAAATGCAAGGTGTTATGTGTGTTTTCTACATTGATTGAAAGACTGATACTATTTCCATATTTTATACCTTTCTTATGTATAGAGTTTTGTTTTACAGGTATCCATGAAAGTCTTTCTCTAGAGAATTGGCTGGATGTGTAGGTCTTGCTCTAGTGATAACATACTTGTCACTGAGCATGCACTCCTATTTGGTGTTGGCACTGTTTAATGGGCTTCTGAGTTCTTGGTTTTAAAATGATTTTGTTTACTAATTTCTTGATCTATTTACCTGATAGTTTTGCCATCTGTTGTTGGTCTCTACCTCCCAAAAAAAACTCTTCACTTTATGTTATATTTTTTATTTATTTATTTATTTTTTAATTGGCAGGCACACAGTTACTAGTTCTTTTTCTTTTACTCTATCACCTTCACACAGCTTTATAAGACCCTGTTAATTAACTCCTTCATGCTTGTTATTCTGATCCGAAACCCACCATGGCCACTGGGCTGACACCATGTCCATTTAGCCACCTGGCATTTAATATATTTATATATACTTTGTAAAGAGTGATATTTGAATCGAACCACTAAGCCAGTTATTCAGGATTATTTATTGGTATTTACTGGTAATTTTGGTAGTTATAAAATTTAGCACCTAGCATTTTGTAACCGGATCTTATATGCCTTATATTTTATTTGGAGCCATGTAGAATTTCATGCACCCTGAGATTCAAAATTACAATGATCCTAAGAAAAATCAATAAAATATATGAAGGTGCTTGACATTTGCCTGTAGTGAACCCCATGTTGAAGATTTTAACAGTGGTTGGCTCACTGCTTTTCTAGCGCTATACCTAGTGATGACTTCATATTGACAGACCATCAAATGAGAGGGGAGAGAGACAACGGCCATGCCCCCTGATGAAGTCAGCAATATCAAAGCACTGGGACTGGTATCCTCAGGTGGATGGTGTGTTGCACTTTGCAATACTGTTGTGATCAATAAAGCACATTTTCGCAAGCTGCAGGAGTGCTTGCAATCCTTTTTGCTGTATTATGTTTTTTTTATTGAAGCTTCAAATACAGACACAGATATATATTACAGGGGTAAGAAAAAAAACGGTACAGATGCTACCATCAGAAAGTACGCAGCTCTTGATTTGAAACTGTAAAAACAAGACCAGGATCAGTAATATTATTCCATAAGTCAAGACACATGTTCAAGCAGTATTTCAAGAGTTGGAATATTGGAGGGTAAATTAACATGTTGAGTCTACGTATCATGAGCTTATTCAACCAAACAGACTCGGTCCTCCAGCAGCAAACCACACCGCACCATATACCGGAAATATTAGAAAAAATAGAAATGGCCTATCACAGTCCTACTGAGAGAAGAGGGGAGAAAAAAAGAGTTTTTAACCCAAAACGGGTTTTATTTATACAGTCTTTCTCAGGGAACAAACTCTGTATCCACCATAGAATAATAAACCACCAATCTCTGTCACTTGATGTTAAACTGCTCCTGTGTATCATGAACTATGGCAGTTAACTTTTCCATATAGTAAATTTCATTCATGATACTGCACCAGAGCTCTACTGAAGGAGGGTCTGGTTTCATACAATGTCTTAAAATTGCGTTTTACAGCTAGCAAATGCAGTAAATGGGGATCGGGTGATAAGCTATCTAATTCTCTAGAGGAACTGATAAATTTCAAGTCAGATTCAGAGGACCACCAAGTAGGAGTTTGTCAATTACAATGTAACTGTTTTTCTTAGATTATATTAGTAATTGTATTGTTTATTTAAGTTTGTGTTTATGTACTAATATTATTATGTAACATCTTGACTGTATATGTATGTCTCGGGTTGTGCAAGGGCCACTGGCTCATTGTACTTACCTGGTAAACAAAGTTTAAATTAAAAATAAAATAAAAATTCTTCTATTTGTAGTAAGATCTGTACCCAAAATGTAGCCAACGTTGGACAGTACTGAAAAAGATGTTCGTGGTCTGCAGGACTGGCCCCACAGTGCTCTCCAAAAGACCCATAGGGCTCTGACATAAATTTTACTAGAACAGCTGGAGTCCAAAGAGAATCTATATCTGTTCTTCCATGCAAACTCTCGCCATTGCATGGCAGAGGTAATTTTAATAACAATGACAGGCGTATTTGATCCAGAGAAAATGCAATCTAGCTGAGTGATAAGCTCTTTATCCAGCTGTCAAGTATATATTGTGTCAAGTCCCCAGGGGCTGCTGGAGGTTTTTAGAGGCTGCCTTTGAGGTGACCTAAGAGAGAGCCTCTACACACCCAGAATCATTACCATGATCTCAGGTAATGGCTGTGGCAATTTAGTATAGGATTTGTGTTTGTGAAGCAAATATGTCATGACTTGCAAATAGCGGTAGTGTTCTTTACCTGTTAGCCTGTGCTCTGTCTGCAATGTTTCAAGGTAATAACCTCAGAGGCATCAAAAACTGATATATATATATATATATATATATATATATATAGATATATACACACACACATCGATAATCCAAGCTGACACCAATGACAAAACATCAAGTTCATTTGGGAGGGGAGGAAGTTTTCATCTGCCTCTAAAAGTCTACAATAATAAAAAAAACTGCTGGAAACATAGACTTTGACGGCAGATAAGGACCGCTTGGCCCACCTAGTCTGCCCATTTCCTTAACTACAGGATAAGCTGCAGATCCTAGTTAACCAACAGCCTATTTCTTCTTACCCCCCCCACAAGAATTGCCTTATGTCTGTCCCATGTATTCTTGAATTCTCCCACAGTTTTAGACCCCACAGCCTCCTCAGGAAGACTGTTCCATGTGTCCACCACCCTCTCTGTGAAAAAATACTTCCTCACATTGGAAGGCCATTTGTTAATTAAAAAAATACCATGCTTTAATGCTGTTCCTAGTAAAAACAGTAAAGTAAGACAATGGGATTTTATACTTCAATGCAGCAAAACGAATTCGGCTTATATCACAGAGATAGTTTAAATAGAACTAAATTTGTTTCCACAAGGGATTATGTTCAAGCAATATCCGATACAATATTATGCGGAGGTGAGCAGCTCTCGCATAATTCAGAAGATAAGGGAGATGCACCCCACCCATGTCACATAAGAGTTACAGAATAGAGCGACAAATTCTAGGACATTCCCCCACCCAAATAAATCTTGATATAAGTTTATCCCGTGAGTGAAAATAAAATGTCCTGGGAAGCAAGGGAAGCATCTGAAAAAGGTAGAGGAGCTTGGGAAGTATATTCTAATGACTTTGGTACAGGCAAGAAGAAAGACTCCATTTATGTAACTCTTGCTGAATAATATTCGTCACAGGTTCATAATTAATTACTACTAAATTTTCTAAGTCATTAGGAATATGTACACCAAGATATTTTAATTTTATACTCTGCCATTTTAAGAGTAATAACCATTTTAATTGAGGAAAGGAAAATAATGATTAAGAAGAACTTGTTTTGTGTAGGTTCAGTTGGAACCCTGCCAACTGAGCAAACTGATATAATATGTGCCACACTAATGGTATGGAGGATTCAGGTTATAAAATCGTTAGGAGGACATCATCGGCATATAACATGGGAGGATAATAGGCATTGTCACACTCACTATCATCAGAATCTGACTGATAATCACTATCAGTCTGGACCTGCTGGGGAACCCTTAAATCTTTATCCACTGGGGGAGGTTGACTCTGTCTGTTCCTTGCAGCAGCACGAGTCACTGGCCCAGGGGGATCAATCTCTGATTGTTCAGCCTCAATTATGTCTTGGCCAATAGGTAGCAAGTGGTTACGGTGCATGGTCTTGACAACTTTGGAGTTGTTCTTTGGGCGCACCTTGTACACAGGTAAATCATCCAACTTTCCATCTACTACATGGAGAAGATGGTGCCACCGATCAGCAATTTTGTGTTTACCATGCAGTCCCAAATTGCGTAACAACACACAGTCTCCAGGTCGAAGCTCATGAGCCTTTACTTTTTTATCATGCCTCTCTGTTGGCTAGATTTCTCTTGGCGGCCTTTGTCTGGGCCAGTTGATAGGCATGGTTCAATTGAGCTTTCAGTTTTTGTACATATTGCAAGTAGTTTTCAGCTCGGACCCCATCTGAAGAGACCCCAAAACAGACATCGACTGGCAGCCGGGCCTCTCTCCCGAACATGAGGCAGTAGGGGGAGAACCCAGTAGCATCATTTTTCATGCAATTGTACGCGTGTACCAAGGTGCTAATCTGCTGACTCCATTTATGCCTTTCTGTTGAGTGGAGGGTACCCAGCATGTCTAGAAGGGTGCGGTTAAAACGTTCCGGTTGAGGGTCTTCCTGCGGGTGATAGAGGGTGGTTCTTGACTTTTGCACCCCCATAGAGAGAGAGCATTTCTTTGATTAGGCGATTCTCAAAATCTCTGTCCTGGTCAGAGTTGATCCGCGAGGGGACACCATAGTGCCATAGTGGGCCGAAGAAATTTTCCACTAGCACCTTGCGCATGATAGATGCCTTTTGATCTTTGGTGGGAAAAGCTTGTGCATACCATGTGAAATGATCCGTAATCACTAACACATTGCCAATGTTCTGCTGATCAGGTTCTAAACACAAGAAGTCTATGCAGACTAGTTCCATGGGGGTGCTGGTAGTAATATTAGCGGGGGGCAGCCCTCTGAGGCAGGGCTTTTCTTTGCAGGCAGCGACTATAAGTCTTTACATGGTGCTCAACATTGGCCCCCATTTTGTGCCAGTAGAAGTGAGATCGTACCAGGTTAAGGGTTCTGTCACTACCAAGGTGCCCCATGTGATTGTGGAGGGACCTCAGTACAAAATCTTTAAAGGCCATGAGCAGGACCAATTGTTGCTTGCCTACTTTGCCACTATGATCTACTGTCTCTCTCTATACTACAACTGATTGAGCAACTTCAATCTGGGGCCTTCTTTAAACAATAAAGCAGTTCGCAAGTCAGTGGAACGTAACTTAGACACATCTTTCCCCTCACGCAGGGCATCAAATGCTGGCTGAATCATAGGATCTTGGGATTGAGCCCACTGAATGCTGT
Source organism: Neoceratodus forsteri (assembly GCA_016271365.2). Classification (NCBI taxonomy): domain Eukaryota; kingdom Metazoa; phylum Chordata; order Ceratodontiformes; family Ceratodontidae; genus Neoceratodus; species Neoceratodus forsteri. The sequence continues at coordinate 259,419,832 of CM057452.1, read as the reverse complement.
CATTGTCAAATTGAGGTAATGCACTAATATCTAGAGCAGAGAAATGGCAATAAGCAGCTGGTATGCAGGTGTCAGAAGGGCCCAAGCAGTCTACTAAACAATCCTAATCACCTTGGAATAGTCTTTTATGAACCTGCCGTAGTAGCCACAGAACCCCAGGAATCATTGTAGTTCTTTTAAATTATGGGGCTGGGGCCAAGTAGTCAGTGCTTCAACCTTACTGGGATCAGTATCTATCCCTTTTGTAGATACTATGTGCCCCATATACTTCACGAAGGTTTGGAAAAACTGACACTTGTCAATGGACAGCTTGAGGCCGAAGTCTTCCAGTTGGTCTAGGACTTTAAATAGTCGGTTCTCATGCTCCTCTAAGGTGCTCCCAAACACAATGACATCATAAAAGTACACCAGGCATTCCAGCAAATTCATATCTCCCACCGCACATTCCATCAGTCACTGAAAGGTGGCCGGAGTGCCCGATATCCCCTGTGGCATCCTCAGAAACTCATAGAACCCTAATGGACAGATGAAGGCTGTTTTCTCACGGTCTTCCGGGGCCATCGGGATCTGGTAGTATCCACTGTGAAGATCCAACACTGAGAACCATTTGCTCCCATTCAAGCAGTCCAGGGCATCTTGTATACGAGGCATAGTGTATTGGTCTGGGATGATCTGCCAGTTCAGGGTTCAATAATCAACACACATCCTCACAGATCCATTCTTCTTATGGACAATCACAATGGGAGAGGTGAATGGGTGCCTGGATTCTTGTATCACGCCAGCAGCGAACATTTCCTGTAGGTGTCTTCTCACATCATCTGTGTCTGCTGGGGCTAGGCGTCAGGACCTCTCTCGAAATGGCTGTTCATCGTGCAGGCATATGTGATGCTCCACACCCTGGACACATCCCACATCCCATTCCTTCAATGAAAACACTTGGTCTGTCTGGGCAAGTCTCTTGCTAATTCTAGCCTTCCATTCAACTGGCAACAGGGAGTCACCAAAGTCAAACCTAGGATCAGTCTCTCCTTCTCACCAGGGTGCTTGTTGCTGGGCAATACTGCAGTGTCTGCACAGTGTACCATAGCTAGGGTGCACCCTCTGTTCACCTGGATCTCCTGATCTGACACATTGTGAATCTGGACCATCACTCATCGTGCATAGGCATGGGCACGAGCAGGCAAGATGCTGGGCTTGACCAATAATCTTTCAGGCAATTTTCCATTGCCTGGCGCATCCAACATCAGTATTTTGTTCTTGACATCTTTCCGGAGGTGGACCTCCCCTTGAATGGTACACTGGGCGTTAGGGGCCAGTACCATTGAATATGGAACCTTCTTCCATACGATCCCCACCGGTTCATCCTGGTCTACTTCCTCGGGTTTCTGTTGCAAATCATAGGCCCTCTTGATCAGAGCCAGAGTTCTCAGGGCCCTCCCAGTCTGTAGCCCTTGTTTCTCATGACAGAGTTGCACCAGTCTCCCAAACATATGGGCATTTGTCCCAGTTAACAGGGGGAACCCTTCATAAAGTCCGGTGAGGGGACACACTAGGGCCAATGTCTCTACTCACTCCTCTACACCAGTTACAGTTGCAGGAAAAGACAACCAGAGGAAGATATACCCTAGGTAGGGATAAGACTTGTCGCTCAGGCCCCACACATGTAGGCCTTCCAGAGATTGCAAAGGCACATCAGATAAGTGTTTGTCATACCAGTCCTGAAATACAGTGGTCACTTGCAACTCACTGTCAAGCACAGCCTGAGTATGAATACCATTCACAGTCACCGCAGTCTCCATTGAAGGGCCCACTATTTTGGACCAGTCTGGAGAGGCAGTAGCAGAGGCCTGGACAGACGATTTAACCACAAAGAAGTTTGAGTTAGGGTTTCTTGAACCCTCACTGCAGTCATTTCAGGCACCCCTTGGCCACTGATTTGCTTTTCGGAGCTCCCCTTGGAGTCTATTTACTACTCTTTCTGAGTCCTTCTGAGACAGGCATTCTCTTTTCATATGGTCATCCTTTCCACAGTTGTGACAAATGATAGACTCCTGGGTCATCCTGGAAGAGAACATCATATGAGGAACTGAAGCAGTAGGAAGGGATTGGGGTCTAGTATCTGCTTGCTGTGGTGAGAGTGATTCAGCATGTCTTAACAGTTCCTTTAGAGTGGCAGTAAATCTGGTGATCTCAGCCTTGGAGCCACCCTTGGTAGCGGATACCTGAGGGTGCACCCACACCCCCCCATGGCAGTCACGTCCAGAAAGAGGCCAGAAGCTTGTTCCATGGGGGAAACCCTTGCAGAGGCTCCCATCTTCAACTCTCAGACTTCCTTTAGTAGCTCGTCTTTACAGTGCTGGGCCCAGGGCGGGAAGTCCTTTGCATTTTCAGAGTGCTCGTTAAGTGCCGACTTTTGCCCCTGAGCTTCACTTGGCTGATCACTCTCGGTCACTTGCGCAGCAGCAGCAGATATGGGTGCAATTCTCCCATGGGGTCATTTTTGCTCAACCCCCCGAATTTCTTGCATTAGCTCGTCATAGGAGGGGGGCGATTCCAATCGAGTGGCAAGGCGCAACTGAAGCAGTAACAATTCTGAAAACAGAGCAGACATAAGGATCCGGTCCAGCCTAGTTTGATCTAATTCATTTGACGGCAAACTACCCTTTCTGAGGCACTCTTGTAGCAGCTTTCCAAACCAAGGTACATACACAGACAATGGCTTCCCTGGGTACTGCTGAGCGTTTCTTACTCCCCACCATAGATCCTCATCTGAATCCTGGCTCCCATACAATCAATCAATCAAACTTTATTTAACCAGGCATAAACACCATTGAGCAAGCTCATTTTCAAAGTGGTCCTGGACATTAATACAATACAATACATAGTCACAGAAGCGGTAGCCAAAAATGCAAAAACAGAGTACAGATGAAGGTCGATATATGCTTATACATACAGGTCTGGCATAGGTACACACAATTACAATTCAAAATAAGTTCACAGGAGAGAGAAGAAAAGATAATCCTAGGCTGTCTCCACTAAATAGAAGCTAGTGCCTTCTTGATAATAAGTAGGGAGGGGAAAGAAGAGAATGTAGGTGTGCTAGGGGGAGGGGATAGGATGAAGAGGACCAGGAGTGGAGGAGATAGGCTAGTAAGTGCTGGGTATCCCTTACTAGGGATGTGAGTTGAGTGAGATTCTGAATATAGGATTCCTGGGAGGAACCATAAGCTAAGGGCTCATAGTCACCTAAAACAGCTGCATGTTTCCTTTAGATATTCGGCTATCAGAGCTTTGAATGTGAATAGACCTGGAAGTGAGGAAAGCTTTAATGAGCTTTGCATGGCATTCGAAAGCGATGGGAGTGAAAAACTGATTGTGGCCGAGCCACAGTTTGTTTTCACTCTAGGAATCTGGAAACAGAGTATGGAGAAGCATCTCAAGCCATAAGATTCCCTTGGCATGTTCGAAGAAACTTGAGATGTATGCCGGCCCGTTGGCATAGCAGTTGGATTTCCGCTTCTGAAGCCGGCGACCTGGGTTCGGGAGCAGACTCTGGTCTCTGGAGGGCCGGCTTGGGGAGAATGGCTTGAGCATCCCATGGCAGCTCTCCTTCTCCAGGAGGGGTGCCAAGGCCCTTCTTGTCTGATCCCAAGCAGAGGCTCGAGGCACAGCAACCCCTGTTCGCGGGGGCGGCCGTGGCCGATGGTGGGCGTCAGCGCCAGGCGCTGCTAATGTCAGGGCACACACCATGCGAGGGGGAGGAAACTGGAGGAAACACAGCCTTCCATTGCCAGGAAGACAGGGCACCAAGAGCATGCCCTCGATGTGTCATCACTTGCCCAGACCACCTTGACTGACTAAACAAGAAAGTGTACGGGGTGTAGAGGCCCCACCTCGTTCCCCACCCAGGGGGTACAACCACAGCTACATGGGGCGCAAGGTAGGTCTTGGGTCTGGTGATTGGCTGAGGGATGACTCCCAGGTGCCCCCAAAGGGTCTGAGATGGAGGGCACGTAGGCGGGAAAAATAGAAAGTTTAAAAAAAAAAAGAAACTCGAGATGTATGCAGGAAGATTATCAGACAGTGTTCTAAAGAGCCAGAGGAGAGCATTTCTTTTCCTTGTAGTTGAGAGTGAGGGCCATCCCGTCTCTTGGTACAGTAGGCAGTGGTGAGTACGAAGGGGTAGGTTAAGGATAAATCTTAAGGCCTGGTGGTAAAGAGTGTAGAGTTTGTTGAGCACCGTTGAGGGGCAATCATTGTAGAGAAAGCCAGCATAGTCCAGTATGGGTAGGAATGTGGATTGTACTAGTCTCTCTTTGGCTTCTAAGGTAAGCAGATGTTTAATACAATAGAATAAGCCTAACCGCTGCCTTAGTTTTTTCGAGACTACATTCAGGTGGCACAGAAAGTTAAGCTTATTATCCAGCCAGAACCCTAGGTATTTAAAGGTATCGACTATTTCAAGGGTTCATCCAAAAGCGTTAGAATCTTGGGAATTTGTGTTGGCCCAAAGGCTGCCTTTGGTGAGAGAATCATGGCTTTAGTCTTTTTGGCATTGAGCAGGAGCTTGTGTTTGATGAGGTTATATTGGAGAGTGATGAAGTCTCACTGTAAATCCTTGTGGGCCAAGTCCAAGGAAGAATTTGAGGTATATAGTACAGTATCATCTGCAAATAAGTGCACATTAGCTGTGCACAGATGTGTGTCCAGGTTATTTTTAAGAGTATCTTTATTGTATTTTGCATAAACATACAAACACACATACATACCAACCCGGGTGCCCACCCCCATAACTGAGTAGGCGAACTATGTACAAAAAAAAAAAAAAAAACAATATACAATCACAGCTGCAGAGAACCGCCCGCCCCTATCCAAACATGAAAAACCAGGACTCCACTCCTCACATTGAGGGAAAAAGAACAAAAAGGTAGTAAATTGGGATTGGATATTAATGACAAGCGAGAACCCCAAAGTGTAAAGACTAGGATTAGTCCACCAAACCTATAATTCCCAAAACCCCTCTAGTCCAGTGGAGGATGTTCCTGCAGCTGTGTCCCGGGAAAGAGACAGAGCCCCAAAAAATAAAAATCAAAATCCCTTGCTTGGCAGTCCAGGTCCTATCTTATTAATGTACATGTTACAGGAAAATGAAAAAAGGGAGAAGAAAAATTAGTTCTAGAACCTACAGATCTCTAGATCTAGAGATAGAGAAAACTAGAGTATTCCCAATATAAACAACCAGTCATAAAAAAAAATATAAAAACCCACCGCTTCAAAAAGCTACACTTAGACAGACAGACCGATGGCAAGGAGGCTAGAGCTGGGTCGAGTAGATAACCTCTAAAATTCGCCACCTCTTATCGTAAATTCCTTTTTTCCCATTCCGAGACAAGTGGCGCTTAATCCTCCCTAGTACCCTCATAAGATCCGCTAGCCAGCGGTCATATGAATAAATGCATTCACTTTTCCAGTGCCTCAACACATAAGCTTTAACCAGGGCGGACATCAGGGCAATATGATACTTAATCTGCGAACCCGGGATTTGAGTCAAATCCCCCAAAATACAGACCTCCGGTGAAATGTAGTCTACATAATTTAGAAGGGGGTCCATATTCTGCTTAATTAAAACCCAAATTGGGTATATCCTAGGGCAGTCCCAAAATATATGTAATGTATCCCCGGAATTCAAACCACACCTGAAACATAGATCTGTCTGTCCAAGCTTCCTAGCACAAAGTTTGGCGGGGGTGAAATACAAATTAGAAAAAATGAAAATTGCATAGTTCTGAATTTGGGTATAGATATATAGGCACACTTTTCCATATTGTCTCCCAGTCCAGCTTCCGTAGGGTATCCTTCTTCTCCCAGTAGCCACATTCACTGAGACTTCCTTGCTGAGGAAATCGAGAAGCACCTTATACATTATTGACAGAGGCTTTGGCGCCAATTAATTCCTTAAGATTATCCCAGGTAAATGGAGTCCCTTCTTGACAAATATTATCCCTTTGCATTCTCTGTAACATTTTGGTAATCTGTAACTTCTTGAAGAAATTAATACCACTACATTGAGGCAAAAACATGACTTTATCGTCTAGAATCAAGTCTGACCAAACACAATTGGCTAACTGTGGAGCCCAGGAGACCCTAATAAGTCGGCCACCAATAGCCATGTTAGGATTACCTAAAATAGGTTGACCTCTACAGCTCTTCTGAAGCTTCTTACGAAGTGGGGACAAAAGAGCCCACCAAGCCATGACTGTCTTAACTATTGGGGAATCCTTACCCACATCAGGGAGAGATCCCGGATTAGTAAAGAGCAAAGACTCAGGAGAAATACCCTTATCTCTTAAAATTTGCTGTTCAATATGTAGCCAAGTTGGCGTATAGCCCTCTCCCTCCTGAGTGCTATTCCATCGTGTCATTATCGATAATTGCCCAGCAACATAGTATAGGAAGATATCTGGAATTCCAAGCCCCCCTGAAGTAGAGGGTAATTGCAAAACCACATGTTTCCTCCTCGGAGGCTTGGAATTCCATAAAAAGTTGGAGAAAAGTTTTTGTATTCTAATAAACCAGGACTTGGAAATATTATAGGGGGACAAATATATAGGATATAAAAATCTAGGTAATAGATTCATTTTAATTAATCCTATTCTAGCTGTCGAATTTAAGGGAAGTTTGTTCCACCTATCCAAGTCAGCCCTAGCTGCTCTTGAATATTTTGTCCAGGTTTGCTTCAGCCTGCTGGAAATTAGGAGTAACCCGAATCCCCAAATAGTCAATACTATCTGGGAGCCCATCTTGGTGAAGATGGTCAAAATCTGCCTTAAATACTATGTGTGGTAAGGGGAGAACCTGGGTCTTGGTTAAATTTAACTTATAGTTTGAAACTACGAAAATCTCTTTATAATCTCCAGAACCCTATCAAAACTCTTCACTGGGTCACAAAGATGCAGAAAATATAGTCTGCAAAACCGAAAACTTCAGTTCCCTACCCTTAACCTCAATCCCCGTATTTCAGGGTCTGATTGATAAGCCCTCAAAAGAGGCTCCAGATAAATATTAAATAAAATTGGGAGAGGGGCAACCCTGCCTGGTCCGTTATCCAGATGGAATTCCTTTGACAAAAACCATTACAAAGGACCCTGGCGTAGGTATAGCATATAGATTCCTAATACCCTGAGAAGGCCCTCCGGAAGCCCATCCTCTCCATGGTGGCAAATAGAAAGGATGGGAGACCGGTCAAAGGCCTCTCGGCATCCAGAAGAAAAGGGCCATATCCAGACAAGAGGTAGAGGCCTCCACAAGGATATGGTGAAGCTTACATAAAGCATCATGAGCCCCTGCCCGCATAAAACCAACCTGGTCTTGGCTAATAATCCAAGGAGCTATCTTTAAAATTCTATTAGCCAATATTTTAGCTAACAATTTGATGTCCTGGTTCAAGAGGGCAATAGGTCTATAACTCCTGGTGATTTTCGGGCTTATCTGGTTTAGGAATAAGTGTAATATAAGCCTGATATAACGGCAAATGGGGATTCCCCAGACAAAATACCAGAGAAAAGCTCACGGAGTAAAGGTATAAAACTCTTCAGATGGGCTTTGTAAAACCCAGCTGAAAGACCATCTGGACCTGGAGTCTTGCCCCTAGGCATAGTGTTAATTGCATCACATATTTCAGCCTCCGTTATAGGTATTACCAGGGCCTGGGCCTGCTTTTGGTCCAGTCTAGGTAAGGCAGTACTCTCCAGAAATTCCTACCATTTTCCTCAGTGCTGTCTGTGATGCCCCTGATATAAATCTGTGGAAATATTCGCAAAAAGCATCTGCCATATCCTGAGGGTCTGTGATCAGGTCCCCGGTATTCCAGGTATGGTATCGTCTGGCCTCCCACTCTCTAACCCGGCTTGCAAAAAAGCCTATGGGCAGGTCCTTGCAAAAGGTATTCAGCTTGAAGCCTTTCGGTCCAAGCCTCCAATTTGACATACATAATATCCGTCAGCTCGTCCCTCAGTTCACGAAGTTCCCTATCCACCTCCTCACCAGATCCCTCAAGGGGGGTGAGTGAGTTAATAGCACCCTCAATGAATTCCTCCCTTGCTTTCCTCAACTTATTCCTCCTAATGGAAAGGGTCTGGGCTATACTGGAATATAGGACTTTGCAAGTAGGCCATGCTAAGTTCTTATTGTCCAGGGTAGGGATCTGGGTCGCAATAATATCCTTAAGAGTTTCCTCCAAACGAGATAACATGTTGTCTTCTAAAAAAAGGGATTCATCCAATCTCCACCTGAACGGTTTTGTCGGAACAGACTCCAATATCCAACACATCTGTAATGGAGAATGGTCAGACAAAATTCTACTGTGAGTAAACAGCTTCTTGACCCCTCGTAAGGCCTCCTGATTAACCAAGAAAAAATCTATACGTGTTTGAGTTTTATGCACCCCTGAATAAAAGGTCATAATACCATTTCCTTGTTTAAACTTCCAAAAGGGGTCTGTCAGTGCTGCCACCTCAGAAATCTGGCCAAGGATACCTGCGCTCTCGAGGCGTTTTTAGAGGGGTTCCTATCCACCAGTTACTAAAGCAAGATTCCAGTCCCTGCCATAATTAGGGGTGAGCTGAGAAGTTGATGAGGTCTAATTCCAGGGAGGGAAAAATTCAGGATTAGGGGAGTTGGCCCGTATACAGAAGCTATTGTTATTAGCCTCCCATAATGGTACCCATGACAAAACTCCTCACGCATCCTCCGGGTTTTATATTGCACAGGAGTAAATGGACAGCTCTTTGCAATCAAGATAGCAACCCTTGAGGCTTTGGCATGCCTTTCAAAAACTTGACCTACCCAAAGCCTTCTCAAAAGCAGTAACTCTTCCTTTAATAGATGTGTCTCCTGCAGCAAAGCTATATGAGCCCCTATCTGTGAAATAATTTTCAGAATCAATAGTCTCTTTTCCTCCTCTAAGGCCTTTGACATTCCAGGATAAAATGTTAACCGTAAACATATTCATGTATTACACCCCATACCTCCCAGCCCCGGCTGCCCGCTAAGGAAAAAAGAAAAAACATTCAAAATCTGCAATTTGGACTCTCGTCCCCTCCCCCAAACCCACCCCTTTATCACTACCCGATCCACTGATCGTCCTCCTAACCATTGTCGAAAACGAGATGAGCCAGCCACTGGGCGCACTCCTAGACCCTCCAACCTCAAAATAACCCAAAAACAAGTATCTATTCCCTTTACCCAGCAAATCAAAGTTTTTATTTGTAGCTCCTTCCTCCCCTCTCATACTTCTTCTGAGGTCCCAACTTATAACTCCACCTTCATTAAGGCTTTAAATCAATAGTCACAGTCACCACAATCCTCAGGTAAAATTGTGTTGTATCATTAGTAGAAACCTTATTCCAAAGTATCACAACTAGGAAAACAGAGTTCAGCCACATCCACAGACTTGTCCGAGCGTAGATTCAGGTTGCTGCCCTGAACAGATCCGGAAGTTCAGCTTTCAGCCCTCCGCAGCATCCTCGCTGTCAAAAATCTCCGGTCCCTGCTTGCAACTTGACCACCAGAGTAGCAGGATGTTGCGTCCGAAACTTTACACCTGCTAAATAGAGCTTCTTTTAATGTCAATATATTCTTTCTGTTTTTCACGTATGGCAGGTGTCTGGTCCTGAAAAAGCCAAATTGCAGCTCCATTCCAGTGCAAGTTTTAAGTGCTCGCTCTCATAGAGCAAGGGTCTTCTCCTAAAATTCAAGAACGCATTATGATAACCCTGGGTCGAGCCCTGGGGGTCTCTTAGAGACCGATGTGCCTCTCAATATTATATGCCCTCCATAAGGAGTAGGGCCCAGGATCTTAACAGCAGTCCCTGAATAAAAGTGATATAGTCCGCTCGAGCGTCTGGCAGACCAGCCAGAATTAAATTATTCCTTCTGCTGCGCTGATTCTTGATTGTCTACTCTCTCCTCCAATTTTTTCACTTGTCTCCTTAGGGCCACCAACTCCTGCTCGTGTGCAGACGTTTTCTGTCTGAGAAGCAGCTCTAGCTTCCAGATCCCCACACTCTGTGCCAAAACGCTGAGAGTAGGCTTAAGAGTAGCAAAATCAGCTACCAGCCCTCGTAGGAGTGATTTGATTTCTTCTAAGTCGTCCTGAGGGTTCTGGCCTTTCTCCTCCGCACCTATGCATGCCTCCTGGTCTTCTGGCATTGGCGAGAGGGGTTTCGAGCATTTGGTGGGCGGCGCTCGTGCGTCAGCGAGTTCGGGGCTTCCTGGATCCATCCTCGGTACTGCAGCACAGGAGGGTACACTCGCGCAGCCAAAACGGAATAACGAACCGAGCGGTTTCTCAGTAAGTCCAAAGCAAACAGCTGCCGGTTCTAATACAATTTATCAGCCCGTTAGCGATAGTCGGGGATTTTAAACTGATCTAGAGGTTGAGTCGGCTCGGGAGTAGCGCTCTGCACGTCTTTTCGGCACTAGCACATCACGTGATCTGCCGTGTGTCCAGGTTATTGATATAGATTGCAAAGAGGATTGTGCCCAGGATGGAGCCTTGGGGAACACCTCGTAGAAGAGATTTTTACGGAGACAGATCACCTGCAGCTTTGACTTGTTGTAACCTGTTGATGAGGTAGCTGGTGAACCATTTGATGGCAGAACTATCGAGACTGATATTGCTCATACATACACATTCCATACACATTCTCCAATGCATCAAGATAGTCCTGTGCAGTTGCTCTGGGCTTATTGGCCCACTTGACATGGATGGTATCCAGGGCAGGACCTCGGAGGCTCTCACTCAACTCATTTCTCTGCTTCTGAGCATTGCCATTCAAGTACTAAAGGGGCAACATAGTCTATCCAGGTCTCCCAGTCATCCTCCCCCTGGGGGGTGGGGAGAGTGCCCGAGAAGATTCTCTGCCTTCGGTAGGAGTCGTGACTAATGGCAGGTACAGATATTGGCATGGGCACAGAAGGGAGGACAGTAACAGGTGCTAGAGTGGGAGGGGGTGTTGGGGAAGGAACACCCCCAGGTGGCAGGAATAGTTTCGTAAAGTCCTCTACTGTTTTCCCTTCCTCCAGCAACAACTTAGCAAATTTCTCCTCAAAAGTCTCAGATAATGGTTGGAGCTCATCCTCCCCAGGGTCTTTACTGTCTTTTGTTATCCCTCTCCAGGCAGCTGAAACCCCTTCGAGGGCAATAGTCTGTGGCACTTTAGAGCTGTCCATGAGGTCATTACACTCTACAAGGCTCTGAAAGTTTGGGCGATCAAATCAGCCTGTCGATCCACCACCACAGGGTTTTTTAAACATTCAACTTTGGAGAGTGCTTCCTCTACAGTGTCTTTACTGGTACCCAGGGGAATATCCAGTATAAGTAGAGCATTATGGGGGTCTATCTTCTGCCCAGTACACCACCCCACCAACTGGTGTACAGCCATTTCTACTGGGGTAGCCAATAATCTTTAACAATAATTCATAATTTGTGGCCACAATAAGGCACAAAAATCCCAGCAGTGAGCCTCCAAAATGGTACGCATGAGTTAGCTGGGCCTTTAACTTTTGCACATACTGTAAATAGTTGTCAGCTTGAACCCCATCAGGAGAGACCCCAAAACACACATCTACTGGTAGTCGAGCTTCTCTTCCAAACATCAGGCGGTAGGGGGAGAATCCAGTGGCATCACTTTTGGTGCAGTTATAAGCATGTACCAGGGTGCTAATTTGTTGGCTCCATCTAGGCTTGTCCTTTGGGTGCAGGGTGCCTAGCATATCTAGCAAAGTGCGGTTGAAACGTTCAGGCTGTGGGTCCCCCTGGGGGTGGTAAGGAGTGGTTCTGGACTTTCGCACTCCCCACAGAGAAAGCATCTCTTTGATCAGACGACTCTCAAAGTCTCTCCCTTGATCAGAATGGATTCTTTGTGGAGCCCATAGTGAACAAAAAGTTTTCTACAAGTACTTTGGCCACAGTGGATGCTTTCTGGTCTTTGGTGGGAAAGCTTGGGCATATCTCGTGAAATGGTCAGTGACCACCAGCACATTACTGATATTTCTTTGATCTGACTCCAAACTCAGAAAATCAATACAGACCAGCTCCATGGGTGCACTGGTGGTGATGTTAACAAGGGGCAGCCCTCTGGGGAAAAGCTTTCCTCTGTAAAGCAGCGACAAGTTCGAATGTGTTGCCCACATCAGCCCCATCTTAGGCCAATAGAATCTGGATCTCACCAAGTCAAATGTTCTGTCTATACCAAGGTGCCCCATGTGGTTGTGCAAGGACCTCAGTACTGAGTCTCGAAGGCAGTGGGCAGCACTAGTTGTTGTTTGTCTACTTGTCCCCCTGTCTACTGTTTCTCTGTATAACAGTTTATTGATCAGTTTCAACTTAGGACCTTCTTTGTATAACAGTGCAGTTCTCAAATCAGTGGAGCGTAATTTGGACACATCTTTTCCTGCATAGAGGGCTTCTAAAGCTGCTTTGATCATGGGATGTGGATTGAGCCACTGAATACTGTCATTGCCAGCTGAGGCAGTGCACCAGTAACCTATTGCAGAAAAGTGGCAACTAAGCAACAGGTATGCAATTCTCAGAGGCTCCCAAGCAACCACCATGCAGTCCACTGCGCCCCGGACATTTGTTCCTCCCTGTCAAACCTCCGGCAGAGTGCCAATGTCAGGTTCTGCCAATCGGACCCAATCATTCTGGGGAACAGGCCTCCGAGAGAGCATCAGCATCTATGTGGTTCAGACCTGCTCGGTATTCGAGAGCATAGTCATATGTAGATAATGCAGAAAGCCACCTATGGCCAGTGGCATCCAACTTAGCTGAGGTCTGCACATAGGTCAAAGGATTATTGTCAGTTTTTACTAGTATTTTAGCCCATACAAGTACTCATGGAATTGGTCAACAATAGCCCACTTCAAAGCTAGGAACTCTAACTTATGTACAGGATAGTTCTTTTCGGATGGGGTCAGGCTTCTACTGGCAAAAGGCCACTGGTCTCAGGCCATTCTCGTGCTCTTGGTACAACACAGCCCCCAACCCTTGCAAGCTAGCATCAGTGTGCAGGGACGTAAGGTTTTCTTGGATGGCATAGGCCAGCACTGGAGCATGGGTAAGTTGATATATGATCTCATGAAAACAGTCTCACAATCAGGAGTCCAGCGGGCCCCAAATACTTCATGGATGAAAATACACTCTTTCAGTCTTGAGGGCGCTGACTTTTGGTATTTTGTGTGGTTGGGGATACCCTTGAGTAAGGTTAAGTAAAGGCGGATCACTCTTAATAGTCCTTGATGAGCGCCGATAATAACCACAGAATCCCAGGAATCTTTGCAGTTCTTTTAGATTTTGGGCTGTGGCCAGTGGTCAAGGCCTCAACTTTACTTGGGTCGGTCTCTATTCCTCGGTGGATACTATGTGTCCACATACTTTACTGATGTTTGAAAGAATTGACACTTATCAATGGACAGTTTAAGGCCAAAAGTCCTCCAGTCGGTCCAATACCTTAAATAATCTGCTTTCATGTTCCTCCAGTGAGCTGCCAAACACAATAACATCATCTAGGTATACCAGGCACTCTAGTAAGTTCATGTCCCCACTGCGCCCCATCAATCGTTGAAAGTGGCTGGGACATCTGAAATCCCTTGAGGCATCCTCATGAATTCACAAATAAGCGGACAGATAAAGGCAGTCTTCTCACGTGTCCTCTGGGGCCATCGGGATCTGGTAGTACCCATGCGGAGATCCAGCACAGAGAACCACTTGCTCCCGCTTGGGCAGTCCAAAGCATCCTGAATACGGGGCATTGTGTACTGATCAGGGATAGTCCGCCCGGTTTAAGGTGCGATAATCCACACATCACCTTACTGTTCCATTCTTTTCCCTCACTACCACAATGGGGAAGCATAGGGCTTCTGGATTCTTGTATTACACCAGCAGCTAACATCTCTTGCAGATGCCGTCTCACATCATCTATGTCAGCAGGTGCCGGCGTCGAGACCTCTCACGAAATGGTCTTTTCGTCATGCAGCGGATATGTGCTCAGCTCCTTGCCGCATCCTACATCCCATTCCTTTAAAGAAAACACCTGGTCTCTCTGGGCAAGCTTCTCACTGATCCTCACTTTCCATTCAGCTGGCAGCGGGAGTCGCGAAATCAAACAAGTCGTGCGTTACTCTGTCATTCTTCCTTGAACTCTTGCTGCTGGGTAGCACTGCAGTGTCTGCACAATGCATTAGCCAGGATGCAACCTCTGTTTACTCGAATGTCTCTTTCAGACACATTATGAACTTGGACCATTACCCTTCTGCATACATGGGCTCTAGCGGGCAAATACTAGGCTTGACCAGCAGTCCCTCTGGCAATTTTCCATCGCTAGGTGCATCCAACATTAATATTTTATTCTTAACATCCTTTCTGATACGGACCTCTCCCTGTAGGTACACTGGGCATTTAGCGCCAGGATCAGAGACTCAGGATCCTTCTTCCATACAATTCCGACCGGTTCCTCTGGTTCTGTTTTTCACATCTCTCTGTGCCTCATAGGCCTTCTTAATTAAAGCCAGAACTCTTAAAGCTCTACTAGTCTTTGACCCCTGTTTTCATAACACAACTGTGCCAGCCTTCCGAACATATGAGCATTTGTTCCAATCAACAAAGGACACCATCATACAGTCCAGTGGGGGACACACTAAGGCTAGGGTCTTCTACTTGTTCGGCCACTCCAGCCACGGAGGTGGGGAAAGACAGCCAAATCGGATATACCCGAATAGGGTAAGCCTTCTCACTTAACCCCCATACATGCAGTCCTTCTAATGGTTGTAAGAGTCGTCTGACAAATGCTTCTGATACCAATCCTGGAACATAATTGTCACTTGGAGCCACTGTCTAATACAGCTCTTGTAGACACTCCATTCAACTTTACAGTGGTCTCAATGGAGGGACCCACTATTCTGGACCAGTCTGGAGAGGCGGTAGTGGGGGCCTGGGCAACTGACCTTGCCACAAAAGGACATGAATTAGCATTTTTGGTGCCCTCACTGGGATCATGTCGTGCACCTCTTAACCACTGATTTCTTCTCCGAAGCTCTCCTTGTAGCCTATATGCAACTTTGTCAGTGTCTTTTGGGGACTGGCATTCCCTTTTCATGTGCCCATCTTTCCCACAATTATAGCAAAACATACTTTCTGGAGTTTGAGCTGGCCGAGGCGCCACACTGGGAGCCAGGCGGAGGTATTACTAACTGGAAACCTGGGTGCCATCTCTGTCTGCGGCGTGATAAGCATTTGGAGACATCTCGTCAGTTCTCCACACTTCCATGGTCAAGGAATTGAGTTTGGAGCTATTATCAGCAGGAGATACATGGGTGGGTACCCCCACCCCTATAGCAGATGCAGTCGGATATAGGTCAGGGCCTGACTTGCAGGCGTGGCCTTCATAAAGGACTACTGTTTTGAATTCACGGATCTCTCAACAGTTCGCCCCATTGTGGCATATCTTTTCCTTGTCAGAGCACTCATTGACTGTCAACCTCTGCCCCTGAACTTCACTTGATGGGTCACCTCAGTCACTGGGTAGGCCACAGCTGTTGGTGCAGGTACCTCCCAGTCGCCTTTTCTCAACTCCTCAATTTCTCTCATTAACTCATCATAGGAGGGTGGGAGTTCCGATTCGAGTTGCCAGGCGTAACTGAAGCAACAGCAGTTCTGAGAAGGGGCAGACTTAAGGATTCTGTCCAGTCTGGTTCGGTCCAGTTCAATCGCTGGCAAACTACCCTTTCTGAGGCATTCTTGCAACAATTTTTTCCAGCCGAGAGACATACACAGACAACAACTCCCTTAGTACTGTTGTAGCATTTCTTACTCTCCACCATAGGTCCTCATCAGAATCTGGGCTCCCATACACATTCTCAAGGCCTCAAGATAGGCCTGTGCAGTCGCTTCAGAGGTTACTGGCCCGTTTGCTTACGGATGGTAGCCAGGGCGGCGGGACCTCCAGGAGGCTCTCACTAACCCTCTTTCGCTTTTCGCCTTCCGAGCATTGCCATTCTAGCACTTGGGGGCAACATAGTCTATCCAGGTCTCCCAGTCATCCTCCTTGGGGGTGGGGAGGTGCCAGAAGATCCTCAACCCGTGGAAGTCGTGACTAATGGCAGGTGCAGAAATAGGAGTCTGCATTGGTTCAGCCACCATTCAGACACTGGAGCAGGAGAGGGTGTTGGGGAGGACACCCCAGGTGGCAAGAATAGTTTCTTCAAGTCCTCCACAGTTTTCCCTCTCCAGCAACCATTCAGCAAATTTCTCCTCAAAAGTTTCAGATAGTGGTGGGGCTGATTCCCCAGGTCTTTACTGTCCTTAGTTATCACTCCAAGCAGTGAGGGCTCCCTCTGGGGTAATGGTCTGTGGCACTTTGGAGCTATCTATGGGATCCTTAAACTCTACTAGGGCCAGGAAAGTGTGGGTGAGCAGATTAGCATGCCGCCCACCACCACAGGGTTTTGTAAACCTTCCACCTTGGAAAGTACTCCCTGCACAGTGTCCGTATTGATACACAGGGGATGTCCAGGATAAGCATAGCATTTTGGGGTGATCTCCTCCCAGTACACCACTCCACCAACCGGTGCACAGCCACTTCTGTCGGGGTACCCATTTTTTCTTAACAGTGGTTAGTAAATATGGCCACTGAGGACACACAATCCCAGCGGTGAGCCTCCAAGATGTAACCCTAGATGGCGCTATCCCAGGGCTACTACCCTGCCTGATTTGCCACTAACAGGTTGAGGGCCTGGATCCAATGCGGGTGCCTCACCGCAGAGGTCAGGGTTGCAATAGATTAAACTAACTTGGTCACAGCCCTCTGGGACACTGCAACCCCCCTTCTTCCCACTAGTGGCCCACAATATATCAGAATTACCTTCACAGTATACACTTACCCCCAGGACTGGTTCCGGCACTGGGACCTCCTGTGAAATGAGATACAGTGCAACAATCACAGTACAGTACTTTAACATAGACAAATACACTCAGACAGTATAACTTTGCTGAAACAAGCAGCTCTGATTTATTTAAGGGGGATATAACAGGACAGGGAAATCAGGTTAATTAGCCTTATCCTCTAATAGTCTACCTATGACTCTGTGCACAGGCCTATCCCTATCAGTTACTGTCCTGGGTACCCAAGCCTAGTGGCTAGTCCAAACCGTGGCAGCTGGTAGGAGGCCCTTTCACACAAGAGAAAGGAAAATTAAACAGTCAACGTGCACAGTAATTCCATTTGATTTAATATGGCAATTCAACAGGGCGACCCTGAATTAGTACTCACGACCTCCAAATAAGATAGGGTCCTTCAATGTCAGCAGGGCTCACTTGAGGTACAACAACCTTCACACATTTATATAAAGAAAGCACTATACCAGGCAGGCTGCATCTGTATCCCGATCGCAATGTGCACAATACCCGGAGAACACACAGCAGATTCAGTTCCTGACAGACCGAGGTAATTTTCAGCAATTCCTCCAGTCTTCTACAGGGTGAGCCTGGTTTCTACTTTCAGAGATCCTTTGATTCTTTTCACAGGATAGTTCAGTCCTAACAAGCAGTCAGACCAGCAGACTGGGCTCGTACACATCGTTTTCGACTAAAACTGCACACTGAAAAGCACAGGGCTCCTTCCTTCTTCACTGCCAAAGCTCAACTGAACTCCAACTGACGCAAACCGGCACTTCCTTTGAGTTCCTCCCAGTTCTTGACTGGATTGGCTGTCACTCACAATAGACTGCTGCTGTTGGTCCAAAAAGGCACTGAAGTCTAAACTACATCTCCCAGAGTCACTGCCCATACAATCCTCTTGTGGCTGGCTCAGATTATGAGTCCAAGTTCTGATTCGTCCAAGGCATCATTTGAGAGCTAGCTTACCCACACTGATTGGTCCAGTTCAGCAGTTCAAAACTAGAATGGAACTAGCAGACACAGTTCTGACTGCAAAGAAAGCAGGTTAGACAAACTGTAATTTCATTATTACCTAAATAATTTCTGGCAAACAGTTACATCTTTCAGATAGGTTCCCTTGCACTCCTAGTGACTGCAAAATGAAGTGAATTGGCAGCAGCTCGAGTGGTACTCAGAGAAACACAGTCCCCCCATACAAACTAATTATGTCTGCAAGCAGACAGCTCTTAAAGAGCAGTACCAGAGGCTCTAAAAACACTCACTGATAAATGGCTTAAATGCCAAACACCATTCAGGCTTGGAGCATTCAAGCAAGCTCCTGGAAGTCTTTTGGGAACCCCCATTTGCAGGGGGGTTACACAAGCACTTCAGGGTCCATAAACAGTCACACACTCCGAGTACCCAGTTGGAGAACGGTGGGCTAGCCAGGAATGTTGCACCTGGTTGGGGCCCTGTGATGGAAGAAAACAAAATGCACAACACACAGTATTTGTAATCCAGAGCCGGAGGGCTCAGTTCATGAAAAGAAAACAAGAAGACAATCAGATGACACACTTTTAGATTAGGCTGTTGTTCCAGGGAGCTACCCTGATGATCACTCACGATACCCAAGACTGGACACAGGCTGGACGAAAATCGAGACAGCAGGTGGTTAATCTAGAGTGCCAGGAGAAGCAGGGCCCACATGGATTGTCAATACATCATTCCTGTTGAAGCGTAGAGCAGGGGACTGATCCTCAGGCAGGTCTCTCGTAGATGTCTTTCTCTGTGCAGTAGGTAGTCTGGCTGGGCCAGTGTGGCAAGGCCCTGGCCAAATGAAGACAAATTTGGATACAGTCCGTTTTGGGCTGGATACAGCTTCCAGCAAGCGGAACACAGTTCACACAGTGGGGAAACCAAATCACAACCCACTAACAACTCACAGCATTTACATGTGAGAATTTACTGTACTAGGCAAACCACTCTCTGGTCCATTTGCAGAAGTCTCTGCACAAACTTGGGATTCAATAGCAGTTGAAATCCTGACAGGCCGATCATATTCAGCAAAATCTTCAGTCTTCTTCAGGTATGAGCCTGGTAAAAAATCAGTGGCTTACTTCATTCTCACAAACTTGGATTTAGTCCGAAATAATTCTCTTCTCTCCCTCTCAGGGGCAGCAGGCAGACATGCCGGCCACAACTCAGGCATTTCCACAGTTCTCCCGCATGAAACTTCTCAGACGGTTGCTTGACTGTCTCAAGCTGTTGCTTCTTCAGTTCCCAACTTAGATCTGACTCAACTGCCAGCAAGCCTGGGACTTTCCCCAGAATCCAAAAGGTTTGGTTGGCTGATCTGTCAGTCACAACAAAGGCTCCCCCTTCAGGTGCAAAAAGGTACCAAAAGCCCAAAACTACAATACCTACAGATTTTGACTCCAGACGGTTCCTGTAGTCTGGCTCCATTTTAGGTCCCACCAGTACTGGTTGGTCCAATTTGGCAGTCCAGGACCAAGATAGTGGAGATGAACAAAACAGTCCTTGCTGAAAAGAAGGCAGGTTAGACAAACTACATTACCGTTATCACTCTAAATGATTTTCAGCAAATAGTTACATCTTTCAACAGAGCTCCCTCTCAGATTACTTATGACTGCATTCCAGGCAGCTGTTAAAGAGACAGTGCACAGAGGCTAGACAGGCACTCTCTGGCAATCACATTTAAACTGCTAAAACGCAGGACACCAGCCTGGCAGTGAGCATTTAGGCAAGCTCAAGGAAGACTTTTTGGGAATCCCCATTTGTAGGGGGGTTACACAACAAAGCCTAAAGTAAAGCAAGTAGGACACTGAGGTGCATAGGGGGGTATTGATGGCAGGAGGAAAGAGGTAATACTACCCCTTTATAGATCTTTTATGAGGTCACACCTGGATTACTGCGCCCAGTCTCTGGAGCCCTGAACCTCAAGAAAGGATAGGAACAGGCTAGAGATGGTGTAGCACAGGGTGACAAAAATCATTCAGGGCCAGCAATGCAGGTCTGATGAGTTGCCCTCAAGGCACTGAACATGTATGTACTCGCTGGAGACCAGAAGGAGAGGGAGATATGATAGAGACCTTCAAGTTCCTAGAAGGAATTAACAAGACGAACAGTGAGAAACTATTATGTTTGAATGCTAGTTCTAGGTCACGAGGGCATGATAGGAAACTGACAAGAGGGAGGTTCAGAAGGGACATGAGGAAATATTATTTTACAGACAGATGGTGGAAAATTGAAACAGTCTATCAGCTGAAGTGGTTGGCACTAAAACAGTTGATGGTTTCAAACACGGTTGGAACAGAGTGAAGGGTATAATAGTGACTTGGGGTGACAGAATCAGGAAGGAATATGGGGGTGGAGGGGGAGTGCTAATTCCCTGGTCTGGCAGTAGGCTACAGGGTTAAATAGGAAACTTGGGCAGACTGGATGGACCATTGTCTTTTTCTGCCATCAACTTCTGTGTTGCTTTGTTACAAAAACAACAAAAAAGAACTGCTAGAACTTGGCTGGTTCTAAAATTTAGACTCAAAAAGAATCTCCCCTTAACGAGTGGTTCTAGTGGTTTGAATGTCAGGTTAGTATTCAGCATGTAATTACATTATAATTAAAATGCAAATACATGCACAATTCTAGAGCTGAATGGATGCTTTCTGTTCTGTTTTCACACGCAAAACTGTTTTACCTCTGAAGCTGTAATCTGGTATTCGTTTCTGGATTAATTCAGGTGGATTCACTTCTTGTTGTGATAATACAGAAGTGTTATAGAACTACACCAGAAAAAAAACTTTTGTTTTCATACTGCTGCTAAATACAGTACTTGCGAATGCTGGAAACTAGTTGGCACTATACTGTAATTTAATACTAAACTTTAGGATGACTGAAAAAGCCAATAGCTGTTTTTAAAGGAGAATTGCAACAAAGCTGTAAGTCATTTTTTTCTCTGTAGAAATTGTTGTTTGTTTGTTTATTGAAAATGTTGGAGAATATATTTGAGCACATGTGCTCTTTTGCAAAGATTCCACATCAGTAACAGAGATTACAAAGCAACATAACAAACAAAACAAGCAAGTTCCAGTGGAATGAAGTCAAATAAGCACAAATATAGATGAACAAGTACAAATAAATAGGCGGGAATCAGTTGAGTACAATTTTATAATAAGGCAGGTAGACACAGAATCAGTGTAGATCAAGCATAGTGATGGTACTTGGCCCCAGAGCCAGATACAGTTCAAAGAGTACACTGGGAGGGACTTTAGTTAGGACGATTAGCAGTTACAGTTGTACCGAACTGTTAGGGTTGACTGTAATGCTCTCTTAAACTGATCAGACTTGGGTAGATTGAGCAAGGTATCAGGTAGCTTATTTAACCAGCCAGTGGTCCTAACTGCGAAGAAACGCTTGCCCGTCTGAGTATGGCGGAAAGGCAGTTCAAGGGCATTCTGAGCCATACTCCTGGTGCTGTAGAGACTGGCAACAGGGCAGAAGCTGTGAGTGAGGGGGAGGGAGGTTAAGGTCTAGTAGCGCCTTCATGGCTAGCAGCCATGTCTGGAATATAATTCTGCTAGCTAGGGGTAACCAATTTGTTTGGGTGTGGAGGGTGCAGCTGTGGGTGCACTTGTCAGCCCCAAGCACAAAGTCTTATTACAGATCAGATTTATTCTGCTGAGAATGGAGTCGCAGGCAGTTACATAGACGGGGGGCCATAGTCAACTAGTGACAGTACTGAGCCTGCCATTCTGAGACATCTAGCATCAGCAGTGAGGTTGACACGATTATGGTACAAGGCTCCCAATCTTCTGTTTACTGTGGACATAAGGTGGTCAACAAGGGGAGTAAAAGATAATGTATCATCCAGGATTATGCTGAGGTATTTAAAGGTTTCCATCTGCTCAGGTATATGTCCCTGGTCACTGTGGATTATAAGGGAAGGTGCCTTTTTCTTCATTTGTGGGCTTGTGATGAACATTGTCATAGTTTTTTGTAATTTAGAACCAGTTTACTTTGGGAGAACCATTTTTCAAGGGCTTCAAAATTACCCTGGAGGGCGGAGGTAACGCAGCCAAGGTTAGGGTTCTTAAAATAGATAACAGCAATGTCTGCATAGAGAAGTACATTTGCAGTCTGACAAGCATCAGGGAGGTGGTTTATGTTATTTTAATCACTGGTTCCCATTTGTTTAAGGTTCCATCTTTACTGTCCTCTTAGCTGTATTTTTTTTTAATGGGACACTGTCATCCCCCTTAGGCCTTAACGTGCCTCTAGTTAAAAAAAATAAAATGTTATGATTGGTCACAGTCTGTAGAGACTGCTGATATAGCTGGTGTATGATTCTGATTCCTTTTTTTTCTTTTAAAAAGTGACAAATAGACTGACCACCATACTGGTGTTACCATAGAAAAACATATTTACGTACAGTCCTTGATCAACTTCTACTGCATCTTTCATAGCCATGGGAACACTCCCAACACAGTCTAGCCACTCATAATGTGGTGGGAGGAGATGAGGCTATATATCATGAGTGGCTGCACTGTTTGGTGTGTTCTTCAATGTTCAAGAAGTATGCAATAAGAGTGGATCAAGGATTTGAGACAAAGCAAGGTTGGGTATAATTACACCGTTAGCATGCATTTCAGTTCTTCTAAGAAAAGAAACAGATTAAACAACCAGCATATATCAATGAATTTTACAGAAGGTGGGGTTATAACTAGAAATAATATGATGCCAAAAAAGGGTGACAGTGTCCCTGTAATTTACACTTTCTGTCTCCCTTCTGTCTCTGGTATTCAACTCCCTCAGGAGCTCCCCTGGTACAACTGAGCCCCTGCATCTCTCCCACCTGCAATCACCTTGTCCCCCATGAAACCATGGTTTACACCCTCCAAGTGGGGTTGGGTGGGGAATGTACCCATGAAAGCAGATGTGTGTCAGGAAGTGTTGTGGTGGGAGTGCGGGGGCCAAATAAACTGGGATTCGTCACCTTGTGTGCCAGGGCCATTTCCACTTCCCTTCCCTGAAGATGCCAGTGGCTGGGTTGTACAAGAACGAGCATGCATGCAGAACATGCTGCCATATGGCATTAGGCAGCATCTCCCTTTCCCAAGGCATGATGACCTGCATCGCCACCTGTGGCCACCCCGGTGGTGCCACTATGGCAACATCACTCTGCCTCCCTCCCCAGAGAAGGAGAGTGCTCAATCCCCCCCAAGGTCTGCCCTTAATGACCTAAGTTTGTTCCCAAACCCAGGTTTGCCAGCACTGTGAGTGGCAACCCTATTGCTGCAAAGATAGTTTGGCTTACTGGCCTCTTAGTAAAGTCAGTGGCCATTTCTTTTTACACACTGGTGATCAGTACCATTTTAAAACTGTATGTTGTAGTTTATGTCCTTTTCGCAGCATCAGCGACCCCATGCTTGGGCCCTGGAGAATTCACCTGCCAGTCGCAGGGGATGCTGTATGCTGGGGAGCCCTCCTACTGATTGTACGTTTGGTTCTTTAGTGAGCGGTGGCAGTTTAGAAGGACTCTGGGAGAAAACTCAGGGGGCAAAACTCCCATATACATCGCTATGAGGGGTGCTAGGGCTCTCGAGTCCTGCACCATGATGACTTCACCAAAATTTGGTCTGAAAGGGTAGCAGTGATGGGGCTGGGAGGTCACCAAAGAAATACAGCCCGAGGACTGGGCAGGTGGAAGTAAGTTGTAATCCCTAAATAGAATAGGTTTTCCAAAGGTATATAGGTGGGTAGGTGAGAGAGAGAGAGAGAGAGAGAGAGAGACAGACAGAGTGATATGCTTGCTGTTTATCTGATTTCTTCAGCATACTAACATGTTTTGTGGAGGGTAAGATTCTGATCTTTATTTAAAAAATTACTTTTATGTATACTTTTTAACTGTTTTAATGTATGAAAAAAAATGCTTCTAAGACTACTCAGTGGAGGTCTGCTGCATTGATCACTAATATTGACACAGACATGAAGATGTGTGGATATATATCTTCATATTAACACTCCAGTTCATCCAGCCCCTTTTTGGTATATTTAGCACTGCAGTTCCAGATGGATAACTATTTACTACACCCTGGAGCCTAGTCTTTCCACTTTATTGAGTGCAGCTTGGCTTATCTGGTGGATACAGTAGCTCCAGTCATTAGGCCCAGCTCATTTCGCTTGATTCATGTTGCCTGTAGAGTGACAGCGATTTGCTTCCCCGTCTCTCTATCTCTTTTGTCTGCTTTGCCAAAATAGATTAGAGCTAGGGATATCTATTGTTTTCTAGAATGATTTATCGGCAGGCAAGAAAAGGAACGTGAGTAAAGATTTACCCTAATGCATGCTGCTGTGTCTCTGTGCTGTGAACAAGGGGTTCTCTGTGGAGACCAGAGCAAGGCTGGATGTAGATAGGGACAGAGGTTTGGGATATTACTGTGGTTCTGATAGCACTACTTCTGATGGTACGGGGTAGGAGTTATGTCTTTGCAGTGAAGCTGGTAGTTTTTTTTTTGTTGTTGTTCTGTTTATCTGGTATTTCCCCAGAAACACCCCAGACCCACCCTACATCCAACCTACATTCCTTTGCATCTCTGCACAGAGATCCATATATCAGTGTACTCCAGTTCACTACTGAGAAGTCATATGGCTTCCCCCATAGCAACCCCTCCTCCGGTAGCCAGGCTGAGGAGGATTACCAATATAAGCTATTTGTGGAGGTCAGGAAGGGGCAAATGGCTGCAGACCCTGCACATAAACATAGAAACATAGAATGTGACAGCAGATAAGGACCGCTTGGCCCACCCAGTCTGCCCATTTCCCTA
The DNA here is from genome assembly GCA_016271365.2 of Neoceratodus forsteri. Taxonomy (NCBI): domain Eukaryota; kingdom Metazoa; phylum Chordata; order Ceratodontiformes; family Ceratodontidae; genus Neoceratodus; species Neoceratodus forsteri. Next base: position 259,395,058 of record CM057452.1, on the reverse strand, counting down.
CCTACTGGATAAGCTGCAGATCCTAGTTAACCAGCAGCCTACTTCTTCCTACCCCCACCCCCCAGAATTGCCTTATGACTATCCCATGCATGCTTGAATTCCACCACTGATTTTGACTCCACAACCTCCTCCGGAAGGCCATTCAGCATCCACAACCCTCTGTGAAAAATACTTCCTTAAATTACCTCTGGAGCCCCTCTATCTTCAAATTGTGCCCTCTTGTTCTTGCACACCTCTTTTTGAAAGATGCTACCCTCTTGGACTTTGTTGATTCCTTGAGGTACTTGAAGTTTCTATCATGTCCCCTCTCCCTCCTTTCCTCGAGGCTATACATATTAAGCTCCTTAAGTCTCTCTTCATATGTCTTCCGGTGCAGACCCTGCACCATTTTAGTTGCCCTCCTCTGGACAGCTTCCATCCTGTCTATGTCTTTGCGGAGATTGGGTCTCCAGAACTGCACACAGTACTCCAGATGGGGTCTCACCAGCTGTCTGTACAGAGGGATAATAACGTCCTGTTTTCTACTGGTGATGCCTCTCCCTATGCATCCCAGTATCCCCCAGCCCTCCTTGCTGCCTTCTCACATTGCTTGCCCACCTTTAGGTCATCTGATATGACTACCCCCAGGTCCCTTTCCATTTTTGTTGTTGTTAGTATCTCACCCCCCATTGTGTACTCTTCCCCTGGGTTTTTGTTTCCCAGGTGCATTACCTTGCACTTCTTAGCATTGAATCTAAGCTGCCATACATTTGACCATTCCTCTAACCTTGCCAAGTCCCTTCTCATCCTTTCCACCCCACCCTGTGCATCAACTCTGTTGCAGATCTTAGTGTCATCTGCAAAGAGACATACTTTTCCTTCCAGTCCTTCTGCAATGTCGCTTATAAAGACATTGAAGAGGACTGGTCCTAATACTGAACCCTGCGGTACCCCGCTAGTAACCCTCCTTTCTTCTGAGTGGACTCCATTTACTATTACTCTCTGTGTCCTATTCTCCAGCCAATTCTTTACCCAGGCTGTCATCTTGGGACCCACTCCCAGGCTGGCTAACTTATATATTAATCTTTTGTGTGGGACTGTGTCAAATGCCTTGCTAAAGTCTAGGTAGGCCATGTCCACAGCCCCTCCCTGATCTACTACTTTGGTCACCCAGTCAAAGAAATCTATCAGATTCGTCTGGCATGACCTTCCGCTGTGAATCCATGCTCTAGGGTCCTGTGCCCTTCTGGCCTCCAGATACGCGACAATTCTTTCCTTTAAGTGATTCCATCATTTTCCTATCACTGAGGTTAAACTAACAGGTCTATAGTTTCCTGCTTCTGTCTTGCTCCACTTTTGTGAAGGGAATCGATCTGCCCTCCTCCAGTCCTCGGGTACCACCCCATCCTCCCATGATTTGTTAAAGAGGGTAGTCAGTGGTGTCACTAGTTCTACCCTTAGTTCTTTTAGAATTCTGGGATGAATCCCATCAGGCCCCATTGCTTTGTCCACCTTCAGTTTTAAGAGTTCTTTCAGAACCCTTTCTTCTGTAAATGGGCTGGTATCAACTTCTGTATCCAGAGTGTTACTACTGTTTGTTTATGTACCTCCCCTCTTCCTTTGTAAATACTGAGCAAAATATTTGTTTAGTATCTCTGCCTTTCACATTCTCCTCTGCCCACCCTCCCTCCCTTTATTAAGCCTCACTATCCTCCCCTTGGTCTTCCTTTGCTCCCTGATGTACCTATAAAAGGTTTTATTCCCCTTCTTAACTGAGTTGGCTATCTTTTCCTCAGTTTGGGCCTTTGCTGTTCTGACTGCCTTCCCAGCCTCCTTTTGCTTTAACTGATACAGTTCTCTGTCCTGCTCCTGCTGAGATTCCTTGTACTTCCTGAATGCTTTCTTTTTCTCTTGAACCTTCACTGCCACTTCCTTTGAGAACCATAGTGGTTTCTTACATCGTCTTGTTTTGTTTATTTGCTTCACACAAAGGCTCGTTACCTCTGTGATGGCAGTTTTATTATTCCCTTGTTCTTCTCCACCCCTCCTTCCCGCCCATTTGCTAGTGCATTCTTAGGCACTCACCTATTTTGGCAAAGTCAGCCCTCCTAAAGTCCAGTACTTTTGTCTTTGTATGGCTTGACTCTATTGCTGTGTTTATTGTGAACCATACTGTTCGATGGTCGCTAGTTCCCAGATGGCTACCACTTCTACATCTGTGATCCTCTCTCCATCTCCATTTGAGAGTATCAAGTCTAATATTGCTCCCTCTCGAGTGGGCTCCAGTACTAGTTGTCTAAGGCATGCCCCTGTAGGGCATCTAGAATAACTGCACTCTTAGTGGCAGCTGCAACCTGCGCTCCAGTTAACATCTGGCATATTCAGATCACCCATCAACAATATCTCCCTTTTCTGCCATTCTAAGTATACTTTCTATCATTTCTTGTCCACTTCCTCCCCTGAGAAGGGGTCTGTATATAACCCCTGTGCGGATTGTGGTGCCATTGCCTGTCTCCAAATTTACTCACAGTGCTTCTTCTCCTCCCTGTTTACCCTTTGTTCTGTTGCTTTATTCCTTCCCTTATGTAAAGAACTACTCTCCCTCTTTTACCCTCCCTGTCCCTCCTGTAGATAGTGTATCCTGGTATGTTTACGTCCCAGTCATGGTTTTGTGTACCATGTTTCTGTGACTGCCACATATCCAGATGTTCCTCCTCCATCAAGGCCACTAATTCAGGAAGCTTGTTACCTAGACTACGGGCATTGGTACTCATTGCTCTCCATTTTGATGGCCTTACCTCCTGTTGCAGCATCCCCACTGACCGTTCTACCTTGGTCTTTTCTCATTTAGTACCCTGTTTTGTAGGAGAGGCTGGGATTTTTCTGCTGCTTGTCAGTGCCTCCCCATTGACTAGTTTAAAAGCTTGCCAATGAAGCATTTAAACCGATTGCTCAAAGACTTGTTCCCTTCCTGGACAGATGCAGACCATCCTGCCAGTATAGGCTGGTGTCCTCAGGTGGAACCCCAGTCCCCAATGAAGCCAAACCCTGTGCTCTGCACCATTTTTCAACCATTCATTAAACTGCATGGTGCCAATTTCCTCGCCTCCCATGCCTTTGACAGGCAGCACCTCTGAGAAGGATACTGTGTTTGCTACTTGTCTTAGGCCCTCCCAACTCTGCAATGTCCTCCTGCACTGCTCTAACCTCATGATGAGCCAAGTCATTTGTCCCTAGGTGGACAATTACGTCCAGCTCAGAATCCTTGCAGCTGTTTTTGTGATCCTGAGGATCGCTTCCTGTCCCTCAAGCCATGGCACCAGGCAGGCACCTTACTTCAGATTTCCCAGCTCCTCCCAGTTCTATCCCCCTAAAAATTGAGTCTCCCACCAGGAGCTGCTTCCTTTCCTTGTGGTGTCCTCTGCCTCCTTCCTGTGGGCCTCCCTTGTGACAGTTGTCCTCAGCCTCCTTAGTCTCCTCTGCGGATAACACCAGTGAGCTGAGACAGAACTAATGACTGACTCAGTATTCCCCATTCCATGCCCCCAGACTGTGCTTTGGGGGGGGGTCTGTCCTACTTTGCCCCCAACCCTCTTATGCCATCAGAGAACAACTGAATGGTGGCCTGTGGTAAAATTCCAAATGTTTAGGTTGGGGAACTTTCTCACCTAAATTTCCCAGTGGTAGAACTGTTATTTCTAGGTGGTGGAACTCTCCTATTATATTCAGTGGAGAAAGATGGCAGAGGTGCAGGAAGCCTCATATGGTTTTGAAAGAGGTGGTGAAACTCCGTTCCTGTGGGCTTCTGCCCAGTTTAACCCCTGGTGGTAGCAGAAGCCACAAACCCACCCCAGAGGCATTGTGTATCCACTGAGGACTGTACTGAGCCTCTGCCAGCTCCAACTGAGATTCTAGACTCTGTGCTCAAATCCAGGTCCCCCCGCATGGAAGGTGTGTGCACCTCCCACTAGGTGACTGGCCTGCCCAAGACTTGGAGATGGTTATGGTGTTCTACTGAGAAGTCATGGTTTTAAATTCTCTTCTCCACTTACAAACTAAGCATAGTAAAGCGAACATGGTGTGGATACTCCTTGTCTTGGACTGCAGGCTCCCTCCTGACTGGTTCTGGATTTCACATGCAGCATGCCTGAATGTACCAGATGTCTGCCACTATGCACATCACACCTTGTGATTAGTAGCTGATTTTACTGTTGTCTTTATCCTTGTACCTTATGTATCAATGTAATATTTTCGTATTTTGTCTTGGTGTGCACAAGTGCACCTTGTATTATGTTTGCTATTTTATTAATGATTATGATCGTTTTGTAACTCTTTCCCCAGGATGCATCTGGAAAAGAGCTGCAGCTTAGTGTACCATTCCCAGTCACCAACTTTCAAATAATAACCTACATATAGGTTCCCCAGTCCCTGCCCCGCTTCCTAGTTACCTGCTATCTCCTTCCTTACTGCGTGATAAGGTCCTGTCGGACAGCCTCTCTGCTTACCTGTGCCCTCTTGGCCTGTTCTCTTCCTCACTGTGTTCTCCCAGGCCACTGTTTTATGATACTTATGTTCTAACTAGCATTTTACTTGCACAGCCCTATATAATTCATCTCTGTATTAGTACTTGTACTGTAACGTGCACTGTTTTTTTCCTTTTTTGTATTTAATTCTAGCCACGTAATCTCCTTGTAAACGTACACTGTAATCACTTTGTTATTCTTCCGACGTGGAGCCTTTGTAAATGAGTCTCTGACTCAAAGGTTTGCAATTCCAATATTTCAATAAATAAATAAATAAAACAAGTAAACATAGTAAGGATGGGGTAGACCTTTTCTGGTTCTGAGTAAGACATTAAAAAGTTTTTTAAAAAGCTCTTGTTTCAAAATAAACTATGTGGCATTGTTTCAGATATTAATTACATGCAAATTACAAATTTACATTTCAAACCACTTTTAATATTTAAAGGAGTACTACGGGCTGAAATAATGCAGTGACTGCTGCACAGATTGTAGCTTCAGAAACCCGATTCCCCCCTGCAAGCACAATATTCGCAAAGCAGGAATTTTACCTGACTACTTATAAAATGTAGGGACCACTTGTGACTGACTGGCTGGAGAACTTACTTCCTCACAAGAGGTGACACCTGTGCACAAGAGCACCATGTCGAGCAAGGCAGCTGGAGCTCTGGCCTGATTTATAGGAGGCTGAAGGTACCAGAAAAAAGGGGGAAAATACTGCCCTGCCAGAATGACGGTTGCAGAAACCCAGGCCCCACTACTTGGGGGAATTAAAGAAAAAGGTAGCAGTCGCCTAAGTGGCAGATGGGGTCAGGTGGTTGCATGAGAAGGGGCCCCAACGTGTGGACAGCAGTCATAAAAAGGCTATATAGAAAAAAACTAAATGTCATAATCGGTCCATTTCTAGGTAATTCCCTTCCACTAGGATTCTTGTTGATTTTTAGTTTTGCCTGTCAGTACTGTACATCAGAGAAAATAGGTAGGAAGCAGGTTAATTAGGGGTGGAGTGGGTGATGTGATAAAAAGAGTTTAAAAAAAGACCATAAATTCAACTGCAAATGCAACTGTCATCATTGATGGGCTCTCCCACGTTACACTTGTTTGCTCCTCTGGCCCTGACACCCGCTGGTTTTTCTTTTGACTAGGATTTACTGTTTCAGCTTAGCCATCTTTTCTGAATACAGTTCTGCCCTGCAGTGTTTAATGCTTGTACCTTTCTTCACTATGTGAGGTTGATACATGTAGATATATTTACCTTCACTGTGTGAGCCGATTCATATGTGTCACTGTACCTTCTGTAACTTACCAATTGATATTATATGTGCCCTGTCTTGCTGTTTTCTCTGTCGTTAATCCTGGGTCACCCCTGAAAAAGGGACTCTTGTGGTTCCAGTGGGCCTACCCAGTCAACAAAGTTCGATAAATCAATAAAAAAAACCTCTTTCAAATGCACCAGTATCGGAACAGTTACATGAAGCAAAATACAGAGAATAGAAAGGGGTGCCTGGGCGTTCTGTGTAGTATAGCTTTAAGAAATGTTACAGGCAGTACAGCTTTAAGAAAAAGTACTTCCTGCAAGTTTGCCTGTGTTTTGAGTCCAGTATCCTCTTGTATGTGCTGCTGAATAGAAGTAAAACAGAAGGCCTAGATTTCGGTGTGGTGTGGTTTTCTTACTATCAAGACTCTTGTGTGTTTAAGGTACTTATTTTCGGCCACCAAATACAACAAACTGGCGACGACAGATGGTGGACATTTTCATAGCTCCAGCTTACTGAATTATGTCATTTTGTGACTTTCTGCATTGGAGACAAGTATGCAGTTTAGAACTGTACAATATCATGGCAACTTCAACCAGCTTTGAAATTTTTACAGGAATGGACTGGGATACATGGTCCCGATGGTTTGATCAGTGGTTATTACTTAATCCTGCCATACAAGCTGCAAATGTTGAGCAACAGGATAAGCTTATTCAAGCTGCTTTTTGTACTTTCTTGGGGATTGAAACCTTCAAACGTTTATGCAGTCTGGGTACACCAGACCGGCTGGAAGATTTGTCATATCAAGAGCTAAAGGCTAAATTGAATGCAGAATACAGTTTAACAACTTTTCCAAGGGCTGAATGTTATAAATTCTACAGTTAGTGCTAGAAACCAGGTCAGTCATTACAATCCTATTTGACTGAGATCAAACACTTAGCTGTCATGTGTGAGTGGAGCAGGGAGCATCTTGAATCTAATTTAGCTGATAAGTTTGTTATGGGGTTGAGTAATGAACATTGTGTTCAGCAATTACTTTCTGTAAGTGTCAGGAAGTCTACTGAGGAACTTTTACATTTGGCACAAATGTATGAGACTGCAGGAAATGAAGCACATGCTAAAATGGACACTAAAATGAGGTACAAGTAGCTGCAGTAAACCCCAAATCGAAACAGCTCAAACCTAAGTCTAAGCCACTGTTTTCAAAGAAATATTCAACCACTCCACCCAAACTGCATGGCCAGTACAAATGTGCATCATGTGAGTCATCTCAGCATAGCAGGGACCAGTGCAAATTCAGAGAAGTTTAGTGTCATGCATGTAAACGTCAAGGGCATATTGCTAAGGTTTGCAGGAGCAGGAGAACTGCAGTAGTCAGTTCAGAGAGCCCAGACAGTGGTTTCTATTTCACCACAAATGCAGACTAAAGATGTTCCTCCTTTCTATGTGTTACTTCAGTTGCCATAATTGAGGTGTCAGTTGTGTTTAGTGGTAGACTCTGTTTCTCCAGTTACTTTTATTAACCAACAGACATGGTCTGATCTGGATAAGCCACCACTGTCTCCTTGTAATAAGTTGCTGCATGCATTTGAAGGGCAACCAATTCAGCCACTGGGCTCGTTTTCCTCTTTGGTATGCAGGACTGATTCTCCTGGTACACTTTTAACCTTTCTGGTTTCAAAAAAGGTTGTCAACATTTTGGGCAGAGATGCCCAGGTTATTCTAAGCATTCATATTGATCCAGCAGATTTTGGCCTACTTGCTGCTGTCCAGATACCACAAAACAGTAATCCGCCCAAGCATGGGGAGATTTTACACATATATCCAGAGCTGTGGAAAGGCCTGGGATGTCACACAACAGCTAAAGCCAAGCTAGTTACAAAGCCTAATGCAGTCCCTAAGTTTTGTAAACCACAGAAACTCCCTTTTGCCTTTAAACTGGTCGTTGGGGCAGAATTGGACAGACTGGAAAAAGTAGGTATGCTGGAAAAGGTTTCAAGTTCAGATTGGGCTACTCCAATTGTGGTGGTATCTAAACCAGGTGATAAGGTTTGAATACGTGGAGATTTTAAGGTGACACTTAATCCGGTACTTAGCACAGATGTATTTCCTTTACCCTTACCAGAGGAACTTTTTCATAGACTGAATGGTGGTGTGGGGTTCTCTAAACTGGACCTCGCTGATGTATACCTTCAAGTGGAGTTGGATACAGACGCTCAGAAATTGGTAGTGATTAATACACACCAAGGATTGTACAAGTACAAATAGTTATGTTTTGGCCTTAGTTCTGCACCTGCTATTTTTCAAAAAGTGGTTGATCAAACGATGGGTGATATACCAGGTGTTGTTTGTTATTTGGATTACATCATTGTCACAGGCAAGACAGAAGCAGAACATTTACTTAACTTACAAAAAAACTTTAGAGAGATTGCAACAAAGTGGATTCAGACTTAGGAGAGAAAAATGCCAATGTTGTCAACCAAGTGTCACGTACTTAGGTCACACTACTGATAAAGACAGAATTTATCCGAGTGATGAAAAGGTGGAAGCCATTGTGCACATGTCTGAACCACAGAATGTTTCAGAGTTGCGCATCATTTTTGGGTATGGTACGCTACTATGACCATTTCATACCTGGCTTAGCCACTAAATGCGTTATCCTAAATGAACTGTTACATAAGAGTACTCCATAGAAGTGGACCAAAGGGCATGGTAAGGCAGTTCAAGCCATCAAGCTCTCTCTAACTGAAGTGAATAATTTAACTCATTATGATCCTAACTTACCTATCACATTGGCCTGTGATGCTAGTTCTGTGGGTATAGGAGCTGTCCTTTTCCATACAGATCCAGAAGAAGTGGAGAAGCTGATAGCCCATGCTTCATGCAGACTCACTGCAGCTGAAAGGAATTATGCCCAGATTCAGAGAGAGGCATTAGCAATTGTGTTCAGATTCCAAAAATGTTGCCAGTACTTGCTAGGTCGCAAGTTCTATCTGAAGACAGATCACAAGCCACTAGTGACAATTTTCAGTCCAGAAAAAACAATTCCAGAGGCAGACGCTAGCAGACTTCAATGGTGGGCATTAACTTTGTCTGCCTATAATTTCGAGGTTACATACCAACCAACAGACCGGCATGGAAATGCGGATGCCTTGTCGAGGTTACCAATATCCAGAGAAATGGAGTTCAATGTGGAACTTAAAGAGGAGCCATTAGTATGCCAGGTGGAGCCAGATAGTTTTCCAGTGCAATTCAAAGATATGGAGGACTCTACTGTTGTGTGGCAATGGAGTTACAACAGTTGGATCAGCTTCCAGTACTAGCCAAGGACATTGCAAAAGTGACTAGTCAAGATGTAATTTTGAAACAAGTGTATCAGTATACACTTGGGAGTTGACCACAAGGCATTACTTATTCAGCTGCACTACAACCCTACTATACAAAGAGACAGCAGTTGTCCATTGCTGAAAGGTGTCTTCTATGGGGATTGCGTGCCATAGTACCCCAATGTTATCACTCAAATGTATTGACTCTTTTGCATGCGGGCCATCCAGGCATTGCTAAAATGAAATCCCTGGCCAGACTTCATGTATGGTGGCCTTCCATTGACAGAGACATATACCAGGTTGTGCAAAGATGCGAAGGCTGTGCTATATTGATGGGAAATCCAGCAAGAGCTCCAGTTCATCATTGGGAATGACCTGAAAAACCCTGCCAAAGGTTACATATTGATTTTGTGGGACCCTATTTAAATTCCATGTGGTTACTCTTAACTGATGCTTATAGTAAATGGCCAGAAATTCATCAAATGTCTTTGACAAGTACTGAGAGTACCATCAAAGTGTTGAAATCTATCTTTGCTACCCACGATTTTCCACAAGTGATTGTCTCGGATAATGGACCACAGTTCACGTCTGTTGAATTCCAAGCATTTTGCCAGCAATGTGGTATCCACCATATTTTCTCACCTCCCTACCATCCAAGTTAAAATGGTGAAGTGGAACGCCTGGTTCAGACTTTTAAAAAGAGTATGGACAAAACTAATCCTACTACATCGATGGCAATACAAATAGCTCTTTTGGACTATCTTGCGATGTATCGAACAACATCACATTGTGTCACGGGAATATCCCCTGCAGAATTGTTGTTTGGATGTCAGATTCTAACTCAATTGGATCTTCTTCACCCTCTAGGCTATAAGTCAGTCACTGAAATGCTTCCTAAGACCAGATCCTTTAAACCCAATGATCTTATGTGGGTCAGGATGTATGCAGGCCCGAAGAGATGGATAGAAGGCGTGACGGGAAAAAAAATCAGAAATGTTGTCTATAGTGTTTGACTGACTAACCAGAGGAGAGTGAAAAAAACATGTGCACCAATTATGTACTAGAACTGAGACAGAACAAAAAAGGGATACCCAGAGTCGGGGTAGTTATCCAGCATTATTTGTTCCAGAACAAGAACAGGAAGAGACAGTGGAACCACAGCATTTGAGACCAGATGTAGCTAATGCTAATCAGATTCCAGTGCAACAGCCTCAAGTCCTGCTACATTGGTCAGGATGTATAAGACGTCCACCAAATAGAATGGACTTATAGAGATATAGCCTAATGGCGTAGACTAACTAAAAGGGACATTGCAATAATAACTATAATAGTTTCAAATTACTTCTGCATTATTGAGTTAAGTATTTCCTACCTAAGTCAGGAGGGATTGTTATGTGTAGTATAGCTTTAAGAAATGTTAGAGACAGTACAGCTTTAAGAGAATGTACTTCCTGTAAGTGTGCCTGTGTTTTGAGTCCAGTATCCTCTTGTTTGTGCTGCTGAATAGAAGTAATACAGACGGCCTAGATTTCAGTGTGGTGTGGTTTTCTTACTACCAAGACTCTTGTGTGTTTAAGGTACTTATCTTCAGTCACCAAATACAACACCGGGTTTTCCACTGAGCTAGTGGGAGGGAGTAACTCATTGGACCACTGGTCTTCTTTTTAACTCCTGGAAACTGGAGGTATGTATGTGTACAAATAAAGCAGGAAGCCTGGCTGAAGGTATACCTTTGCACAGACACCAGCCTTTGTCTGGTCACATTACAACCCTGCTGCTCAGTTAACTGTCTCTATATGTAAATAAGTCTGCCAAGACAAAGGGTGCTAAAAGCAACATATTTGAAGTGTTGAGCCACCTCAGTGTTCAGTGTCAGTAGTTTTGTAAATCATTGAATTAATAAATATAAAAAAAAAAAAATTAAAAACCTAAAACAAAGGTGAAGCTCGATGACCTGGCAGTAGCATGTCAAACTGCCAGGCTGATGGCCGAAGTTTGGGAATGGACTCTGAATTTCACATTGGGAGGCAGGCCAAGCTGCAGGCAGATGCCAGAGGGCAGTGTACCTCAGCCGGGGAGGGCAGGCGGCAGGTACTGGCATGCAGCGATCCCTGCAGGTGGAACAGACAGTCTGCTCCTTATTCAGGGGCACACTGCATCACCAAGGCTGAAGAGCAGAGCCCTGTGCCTGGAGAGGAGGGAGCAGGAGAAACAGGGGGAGAAAATGTGGGAAGTAAAAATCCCCTGCTGTCTGAAAGACTGCAAAATCTCCTGAACAGGGTACATTCATGAGTGACAGCCGGGGCAGAAAATGTGTTTGGGGGGGGAAACCTAAAGCACAAAATTCACCCCTCTTAAAAATGGAAAAATCCACTTTTTCACAACTTGCGTGTGAGGACCTCTTGTGTAAGCAGTCCTCATGGCTAACTAAAACTCAGCACTAACTGATTGACTCATTGCTGATGATTTGTGATTGGTTGCTTTTACCAGTCTGCACAGATCTTGTAGCCCTGGATGTGGGGGCTGATTGTCAGGACAGAGTACAAAAGTGAGTGCTGCATCAGTGTGTGAGCCAAAGATGAAACAAAGAAGTTAAATAAAATACAGGCTAAATTTTCTTTTTAAATTTATTTACCCGGGATAGCCCAGCTAAGATGCCACATCTCCTGCTTCTACCCATTTCTGAAGGTGGGTGGGCTGGAGCACTGGGAGGTCAAGTGACTTGACCAAGGTCACACAGTGAGTATTGGACAATAGTGGGGTTTGAACCAGCAGTGTCCTGGTTCCCAAGCCAGTGCTCTAACCACACTGCCTGGAAATAGTAACTACAGGTAAAAAATTACCCTTCAAGAGCACCTTTACCAGTGCTCAAACCAAAATCTATTAACAACCCTTACCTGCTCCCAGTTCCTATGGTGGCAATCTCTTAGTTTTATTTCCCCTATTTTGGAAGGGGAAGGGTCATATTTTGACTCTATGGAACCGAGGCACAGATCTTCCACTTCTTTGTCTTTGGTGCCTCCCTGCACTACCATGTTTTGTGATGCATTTATACAGGGAATACGGGGGTGTGCTCCATAGGCTACTATGAATGACTTTTACATCTTTTTAATAGTCCAGAGTTCTGGTTCAGATACATCAGTGCACTGCTCAACTAACAAGACCCTTGTTGTTGAGTGGTGGCCTTGTTTTATCCAAATCAGAACCCTGAACTATTGGAAAAAAAAGACGTAAAAGTCAACCGCTATAGTAGTCTATGGAGAGCGTCCCCATGTACTCCATATAATACATCATAATAGGTGCTAGTGTGGGGGCAGCGCTGAACACAAGGAAGTGGAAGGGATCAGCGGCTTGGCTCCATGGAGCTAAAATACAATCCCTTCCCTTCTATGAACCATGCCTGTAAAAATTTCAGTTTATGTCTGGATCAGCTCTTGGGGAGGTAAGACTTCTCACCCTGCTAATAAGGCCTTTATCTAAAAAATGCCAGGGAAGGCTCTCTTTCAATTGTAAGGCCTTCTCTAGGATGAGCAGTAAAAGGAAAAAAAAATAGGGAGGAAAAAGTAAGCATGCAAAGACTTTTTTCCTTAAAGTAATATTCTAGTATCCAGGGAAATATTTTATAAAATATAATATTCCAACACAATTTCATTTTTTTATGTTAATCTTTCCTTATTCTTTATTACTGGGGACATTTGCAGGAAAACGAGATAAATGAGAAGCAGACTTCCTGCTTTTCCCTCAGCTGACCTCATAATTCTGCTTGTGACTCCATAGTCAGTTGCTGTAAGAAATTATGATGATGTTGCAGGCAGAGGATTATGATGTCAGTGGAGGTGAAAAAGCAGGAGGCTGAGAAGCAGTCAGGGCCACAAAGATCTTGTTTATATTCAGATGTCCTCCACACATAATAAAGAACATGGGGTGGGGTTAAAAAATAGAAAGTGTGTGGGGCGTGGCTAACAGTCACGAGATTGCAGACACTTTTGAATAGAGTTCTGCTCTAACAAACTTTAAATCGGTAAAATATTTAGAAGAAAACCGCACAGAAAGAAGGAAGTACATTTACTCGAAGAAGTAAAACTTGTATCGGATAAAACAAATTTGAACTGGTACTCCCAAATTTCAGCAGTTATGGGAGAACTAATAGAACGGCAGTTGAGGAGAAGTAATCCGACCCAAAGGCCCAAAACTGGGTACCGAGCTCTGAAGCGAGAACAGGGATGGAAGACCCAACACAGCAACCCACTAATGCTGCACTTCTTAAGGCTATACAACAGATCAACTGAAAATGGAAGATCTCACATCACAGTTTGTAGTTCTGGACACTAAAGTCGGACTGCTGGAGAGGACAAAGGCGGCATCCGTCCGCAACAAAAGGCATGACAGTATCCACGGGCCTGATTAAAGAAAATGTGGTACTCCAGAGATGACTGAAGAATTTAGAAAATGCCTCTCATGCCACACATGCCCGAATTTTGGGTCTGCCAGAGGAAGCTGAAGGGGACGATCCACCTACCTTTTTACAGTCTTTCTTTGCCAAAGCTCTTCAGTTCAGGAGCCTACTACTATCTTAAAGGCCTACAGGATTAGCCCACGCGGTGGAAGAAGCCACATGGCAACCAACCAACTCCTGCCTCATACACTCCTTGCAGTACTTGTCTCGGTGAGGGAGAAAGACCTAATTATCACCAAAGCCAAGGAAAGGGGATCTATGCAGTGGGAAGGAGCAAAAGTGCACATCTTCCCCAATTTAAGTTTTGCTACAAGACAACGCAGAAAGAGTTTCGAAGGGATCAGAATTTGTCTCAGACAACTAGGGATTCAACATGTTTTATTGATGCCGGCCAGTCTCCGGATCACGTATGGGGAAAAAACATACCAGTTTGTGGACTCTGATGCAGCTAACAAAATGCTTACCCATATAGAGCGGGAATTCCAGGCTAAAGGAGACAATAGTGACAGTGACTCTGGGGATACGGAGTGAGTAATATTTGCCAGACAAAATCTCTGTGTTCAAGTTCAAGGCATTTAGGGGCTGCCGTATCCTGCCTCAGCCCTGGTTCATTGTGGGGAAAAATTTATGTTTGATAGCCTGGGTGTAGATTTGGACCTAGTGCAGGGTAGACTAGCAATTTTCTATGGTAACAAAGTAGTGTTTATTGGAAAGGCCAGTCGGGCTCATAGTGTTCTTTACTACAATCGGAGGCCTGCTAACCGCTATTTAAGCAATAAGGCACGACAGGGTGTGTATTAGTGTGTATACGTCACTCCTGGGGTAGGTCGAAGCACGAGGTGAAGCCGAAAAGCTTCCACCCCAGGAGTGACGTTATTGTACATACAAACACACACCCTGGAGTGCCTTTATTGCTATTATACAATGGCTCGCTTTTAAATAATATTAAAAAGTAAAAACAAAAGTTGTATTTGTATTGCATTTTGTATGAGATGCATATTTAGGCATATTTTAGAAATGAAAGAAAAAGTAGTCCAGTAGGTGGTGCTGTTGGTAGTATCTGTGTTTCTTGTGCATGGTGATTTCCCCCCAACACACAACACACAGACACTCACTGCTCTTGAATCTTTGGGTGAATAATATGTTATCAGTGTGCTCCTGCTGCTTGTCGGGAGCAGTTGAAGATTTTTTTATTTTCTGAGCCCCTGCGAGGAATATGGAGAGCATAAAGAAAACACCGGCCGAGGGTTACTTCCGTTTCCTGCTTCGGCCCGTAACTGGACTTAAGTCGGAAGCAGTAAGTTACAGATCTTTTCCTCAAAAAGCATTTTAAGAAAATAATTGTTTGCTGAGAAGGTGGTGACGTTTAAAATGTAATTGGCGGTATTTGTGGGTTTTGTTTTTAAGCGGAGCGGCGTTACTGAACCGCGTGAACGGCAGTTACTGTCATCGCGGTTCAATGAAGCCAGTCGCTCGGAAATAAAAATAGCGAATAAGGGAATGACAGTAGTTTTCGTCCTACTGTACTCAGACTGCTTTGCTGTTGCTGGAAATGGTGTTTCAAGGCAGTTGATGTTGTCGGGGAGTGAGTATTTAAACCGGGTGCTGACCGAGTTGTTGCAGCAGGTTGGGAGATGAGGATGATTTCATGGTTGTAATGTGGTCATTTGTGTGCCTGGATTTTACAGTGATGTTATTAATTCAATAACATCACTGTCCCAGGTACACACTGACCAATCACAGAAGGAGAAATTCCTCTGCCATTGTATAATAGAGCTTTGAACATGCGTAGGAGGTATTATTTTAAAAATTAAAGACACTAGTTTAAATATGGTTACGTGAATATAGTGATTGTTAAACAACTGAATACAAGTTGAACTGTTTTTTCTCTGTTTAAATTCCTTTTAAAGAACCAGATGGGGAACATGTGGAAATATTATATTAGTTGAAGGAGGTCTGTTAAAAGGAAACTACATCTAACTCAGTATTATGGTAGAGGGATGTTTTACCGAATTAGAGACTGATCGATAAAATAGAAACAAGATGTGATGGTAATCCTGTCTCATGGCAGTAATGACCTGATGCAAATGTGCTGGAAAAATATTAAGTTTCTCCCCTGGAGGCAACAGTATATAGAGGCTTGTTCAATCCTCACTGTAACAATGCTGATTGCAATAGTACTGTATATTTTATATGCCAGACCAATTATAAGAAAGTTAAAATATATATATGTAGAAAAGTAATGAATTATAAACCAAATTGTGTGACTCAGTGCTATACTGGAAGGGAAGCAGTGCAACATAAACTTGATATGGCCCTCTTAAGCCACCCTTCCAGGTGGGCCAGTCTATCCTCACTCACCTGGTACCAGGAGTTAAACTAGACCCTATGGGACCCCCTCAGATACAGTTTGTGGATACTACAGGTGTTGAACTGTAGGGCCAGGACCAGGGGGTTCAAGAGCTGCGGTTGAGGTAGGGCCCACACTTTGTGGCCCACTGCCTCAGAGTGCATCATTAAGAAAACCTTTATTACAGACAAACTTTCAACTTTCTGTTTGGAAATTGCTTATCCATTTGAAACTGGGTCTGTCAGCAGTGGCTTCAGAAGATTCCAACTCCAGTTGTGCGTGGTGGTGGTGTACAAATTACATTGCTCAGTTCTTTGGTCATGGTGCGGGGGGGGGCAGCATACACAAACTATGGATGCTCAGCAGGACTGATACAAAAATAACTTACACTATATAAATTTGATATGGCTGGCCCGCTGGCACAGCGGTAGCACTACCACTTGCAATGCCATTGACCCGGGTTCAGTAGCAAGCCCGGGTCATCGGAGGGCCGGCCAGGGGGAGAAGGATTGAGTGCCCCACGGGCTGCTCTCCTTCCTCGGGGAGGGTGGGCAGTACTCCTCGCTGCAGTACCGCCACCATCTGGGTGAACTTGGGTGATGAGGGTGTAACAGACGCCTGCCGAGGAGCGAGTGGAGGAGGCAGCGCCTCCACTCCAGCTCATTGGTCCCTCCATGCATGCAGATGTCTAGGGGTGGGGAGAAACAAGGAAATACTCATCTGCAACGCCTGTAGAAGGGTCCCTGCACCAGCCGGAGGGTTGTAGTGGCTTCGGCTCCTGGTGCATTCTCTCCCCTGAAGGATGGAGGGGAAAGGGGCGACTCCTCCACCCTGCCAGAGGGCAAACCAGAGGCTCTAGAAGAAACTGGAGAGCGAGGCACTCATTAGGAAGCCGATGTCACCCAGACCCTTCCGGTGCTAGCTGTGGGGTGCATTAGGGACCCCGAAGAAAGGGGTCGCAGAGGAAGGTAGTAGGAAAAAAGAATAAGTAAAAAAAAGAAAAAATATTATCTACGCCAATGGTTATTTTACGTTTATTGGTGTGGAGGTAGGCCTCACAAAATATTTTGCTGGGGGGCTCTTATAGTTGTTGGCACAGCCCTGTTGAACTGTTGCAGGCTCGTAAATGTTGTCATATGTTGGCTGGCCACAGGCCATGCAGTTGCTTAAGAGGCTGTAGGTCTGTATAAGGGAGGTATTTGTAATCTGGACCAATGGCCAACTTGAAACAAACTCCGGACACAATATTTTCTTTAGGCAGAGCAAACCCTGAAGTTACTCATTGTTCCCCAACCAGATGGCTCTTTCTGTCTTTGCAGGCCACTGTCAGTCCGATCTCCTGTTGTACCTCTCTAGCTTTGACTCTCTCCTCCCTTGAGCTCGCTCCACCTCTTTTGGACTGGTTGCTGGCTTTTCCATCTTCTCCTCTCTCTTGTGCTGTCTCTGTCTGTTCTCTGTTTTTTTTTTTTTATTTCATTTCATTTATTTGTAATTGCAGGTTGATATACTTGAATATTAAAATTCCATTTTCAGGCACGACCTGAGGTCAATGAGGTTAACATACTGAGACTTAAAACAACAGTAAAAACATAAACAAGCAAAATCATTGATCAACATCATTTTACAACGTACACAGATTCGGTTTTAAAATACTTACATGCAGCAATAGAAAAGGAACTAATCGATGAAGAGCACTTAACAATATCAGGCAGCGGATTCCATGCTGTGGCAGCGTAATAGGCAAAAGACCTTTTTTCCTGCATTTGTATGTACTGAGGGAGGACCAAATGAAGTTCTCTCTCTCTCTCTCTCTCTCTCTCAACTGCTGAGGCACTAGCCTGACCCACACTCATCTTGGTCTGCCATCGGCCTAAGGGTTTGGGAGCTGACACCTAGCTATAGTGCCTGCTATGAGTGTCAGTGGCTCAGCAGGTAGCATGCTCGCCTCTGAGGCCGGGAGATCAGAAGGCTGTGGGTTCTAGCCCCACACAAGGCACTTTGGTTAATATCCTAATACTGACACTGCAGTGCAGCATGAAGGGGGTGCTGCACTCCTGAGGTGCCGTCTTTCGGATGAAATGTTAAACCGAGGTCTCATCTACCTGTTCTGGTGGTAGTTCAGGTGGATGTTAGAGATCCCATGGCACTTCTCGAAAAGAGTAGGGGAATTTTTATTGAAACAAATAATACAAAACAATATTACATCATGCAAACTCATAATAAGGAAAATCAAAAAAGAGAAAAAAAAACAAAACAAAACATAATTATGTTAGCAGACAGCAACCCAGAGCTTAGCCAACCTCCCCCAGTAAAAGAGTTGGGAATTTCCTGTGCCCTGGCCAAATTTCCCCATCCACTAGAATATCACCAGCAGCGTAATCTGGTCTAAAGTCAGTTGGCATTCATCTGTATCTCCTCCCCCGGGGTCATGCCTGAAAATAGGCAGAATTTGTGTAGTGCACTTACCCGGTCAACAAAAACTAACTAACTAAATAAATAAATAAAAATATGAGATCTGAATTGGCAGCCCTGGACTTCAGTCTTCTGCGCTGCACTGGATCTTTAGCATCTTACTCATGCTGGCTTGCACGTAGTTGCTGTTCTTCCTCACCAGAACACGGCAGCTCTGTTCCTTTGTTTTCTCCTCTGTAAGCCTGGGATGACACAGCTTGCCGCCTCTCCCAGCATAGCAGATCTCCACCAGTTATGCCTGCCTCCAGCACAGTCACCTCTGAAGGCACAGTTCACTGTTGCTTCCCATTGGTGCTTGGGGCTGTCAGTCAGGAACTCAACAGCTTACAGATCAAAGAAAAGGTGCCTGAACCTGGGGCCCCTCTTTTCCCCTGAAGTCTCCTGGACTCTTGCCGTCATGTGAGTGTCAAGTGAGGGGGCAGGTCCATTACCATATATAACTCTAATTATACAGAAAGCATTTACTAACATGTCACATTAATTGTGTTGTCTTCCAGCAGACAGCAATTATCAGCTTTTAGTATTTATTTTATAGTTATTGAAATTTCAGTTTGAGTATTTAGAAACTTATGGACAGTCTCATTTTTATGGAAGGATTTGTGGCAATACAGATTTATTCATAGCTTTTCAAGGGGCTGTTTTTTGATGGCACCATGGTGAGGAACAGAGCTGTTGTAGTGCTTTCTGCGGTTTTTGGCACTGGTACAGATCGTATATTTATTATATATTTTCTGTCTGTCTCCTTCTCTCCCAACCTTGCTACCTAACTAAAGTTCTAATGCAATTGTTGCTTGTTACTTAGCATTGTTTCTCGATCCTAGGTTTTGCTATTGCTTGCTCGTAAGTGTTTCTCATGTATATACTCTTGACAACTTGAATTTAGACCTTGTACTCTGAATATGTTAGCCTCCTATGATTGTTTTCCCACCTGACATTATTGTTGTATACTGCTTGTCAATGCTTCTTGTATTGTACTAAAACTATTGTTGTTCTCTTGTCTAATTGTAATCTCCTGGGTCATACCTGAAAATAGGCAAGGCAAATTTTATTTATAGAACGTCCTATCCAGGGGCTCAGAGCGCTGTATAAAACATAATAAAGTGACTAAATTTCAATAAAAACATCCCCACAAATAAAATCACATTATCAAAGAAAATTAAAAGCCTTCTCAAACAGAAATGTTTTTAAGGTGGCTTTAAAGGCCTCCACCATGCTGGCTGCACGAATATATGGTGGAAGAGAGTTCCACAACAGCGGTGCAGCTGTACCGAATACCTGTCACCAGATCTCTTGAGTCGAAAAGGGTACAACCAGCAAGCCAGCCCCCAGTGGAGGTTAGGGGAGATAGAGGAGCATCGAACCAGGAGCTCTTATGTAGTCAAGTCCCAAACCATGTAGGGCCTTGTAAGTTAACAAACCTATCTTGAAGGTGATGAGGGAACCATGGGCAGCCAGTGCAGAGCGCACAGAACAGGGAGTGACATGATTCCTCATTGAGGTACCCGTCAACATCCTGGCTGCAGCATTCTGCACTAGCTGCAGTTGTTGCATCAAACCTCCAGACAGCCCTAGGTAAAGGGCATTATCGTAATCGAGTCTGCAGGTGAGAAAGGCATGGATGCCCATAGCCAGGTCAGCAGGCATCAAGAACGGACAGATCCTGGCGATGTTCTAGAGATGGAAAAACCCGGCTCTGATGACCAATGACACCTGTTTTTCAAGGGTAAAACAGTCATGAAGAAAAACGCCAAGATCCTTGACCGCACTTACCACCGACAGGGCGCGATCAACCACTAGTATGGGCAACCTCCCTTCAGCAAAGATGCCCCCATGACCCAGCTCAAACACCATAACTTCTGTCTTGCCAGGGCTGAGACATAGCCAGTTAGAGGACATCTAGTTAAACACCGGTCTGCATATCTGAGGCAGAAAGGTCACTTGGGGCACAAGACAGATATAACTGGGTATCATCCGAATAGCACTGAAACCCCAGATTGTGCCACCTAATGATTTCTCCTAGTGGCAGCATATACACTGACAACAACAGGGGGCTAAAATGGAACCCTGCAGAACACCACAAGGCAGTGCGAAAAGTCCGGAAGAAACATTCCCAAGGACTACGTGCTGCGATCTTCCAGTTAAATATGAGCTAAACCAGTGCAGAACTGTGCCGGTAATGCCCACATAGTTCTGAAGACAGTCCAGAAGTATCCTGTGATCCACTATGTCAAATGCTGAAGACAGGTCCAAGAATACCAAGATGGTAAAGTGCCCTCGATCCATTGCCATGAAGAGATCATGTACCACCCTGACCAGAGCCATCTCAGTGCTGTGCTGGGGCCGAAAGCTCGACTGGAGAAGTTCGAAGATGGACAAACTCTCCAGATGTTCAACCAGCTGGTCAGCCACCACCTTCTCAATAAGCTTCCCCCCAAAAAGTGGCACTTGGTTGTCTAGTGTACCTACCTAGTTACCAAAACCAAATAAAATAAATAATATAGTAAACCATATATTGGGCCTGATGAAATGGTGAGTTGCCATGAAACAGCGCCCTCATTTTTTGTTGCTGGCACTTTTAAGAAATACAGGAATAAAACAGGATCTGAGGAGATACTGGTGTGAGCCCCCCTCTTTTTTTTTTAATGATCAAACAAATAGTTATTGTCGGCAAGGGCATCCCCAAGACTGAGTTATGGAATTTCTTTTTAAAAGAAGAGGGCATCCTGGGTTTCAACAATGGGTCCAGTGAAAAGCAAAGGAGAAAATCCTTGGTCTGCTGGATGCCGGCCACTGTAGACTGTTGCACAACTGACAGAGCAGACTACCCCTTACACAGTGGTCCTGTAGTGGTGGTTAAGCTGCAAGTCCCTGAGGAGGTGGGTGACAGCGCTGGGGGGGAGGGGAAGGTAGTCCCTCAGGAGGGAGCAGACTGGGGCCAGAGAAAAGTGATAGGCAATTGAGTAATCTGCATGGATTAGCATAATGTTGCTCAGAAAATGCTTTTATGGATCCCACGCACTCACAGATAGTGCTGGTATCCTACCAGAAATCCTACCAAAGATGGATGTAGGATTCGGGGTCAGATGATGGTGGATCCTAGGTTGGATCCAGGGATTCTAGGTCAGATAGTTAGGATCCAAGTTGGATCTGTTAGTCAGATCCATGGATCTGTTGCTAGGATCCACAGGATCCACAGCATTTGTCAGATCTGTGCACTGGATCCTAGAGGGTTGGATCTGTGGTCAGATAGCACTGCTGTCCTACCACAGCAACCATCTGGCCAAATGGGAGGTATCTGTTGGTATCCTAGTTTCTAGGATACTATCTGAGCAACACTAGCATATACAGTAATGAATATATGAATATTTGTAAATTGTTGGGCTTGAGAAGAGGTTCGAAAACACCTTAGAACATTTTGGAACTTTTGGACTTCCAGTTTAGTACAGATGAGCAAGACAGGTAAACTCTAACTAGGCCAAGCTGAAGGCAGGCCAAGGGACTAGCTTGGCTCTACAGATCAAAACATGAGCTGAGCTGGTTAAACTGATAATGATGTGCGTGCATGTCCCTACCAAGTTAGAGGTTCCATTGCACAGCTGCACTAATTGGCTGAGACTAATAAAAAAACAGACTTTTGTGCTGATCATACGGAGGTTGGCTCAAATTAGTCTCTATACTTAAGGATGTAGAGCTGAGGTAGAGCCTGACGTTAAAGCCAGATATTTGGTTTTAGAGAGACTTGTGCCAGCCTTAGTTTGTACTGCAAAACTCAATGTGGACAAGGGAACCTCTAGGAGAATGAAAAAGCAATCAAAGGAATCTGTTCCAATATTTATTATTGAGTTTGTTTTGGTAACAAGGTAAGGGCACTTGTCAATGAAATGCCTATTTTCTAGTAACGAGCTAGACAAGATGCATCTTAGCGCCCCCCCCCAAAAAAAAATCAGAAACATACAGACAGTATGCAAATGATAAAATAATAATGTAATAAAGACTGATGAGTGGAAAATAAATGTTAAAAATGGCAAGATCAAAGGAGGTAATGTAAGACTTGGGAGCAATGAGGGAGGGGTGAGAGGAGAGGCACAAGCGGGAGGCAGAGATACTGAGCAATTATTTTTGTTTCGTATTTACTAAGGAGAAGGATGGACCACTGCCAGAATGCATGGATAGGAAGGGAAGTTGTAAAGACTCTGGTGAATGGTCCAGATAATGGAGAAAAGGGTGATGGAAAAGCTAACAGGGTTGAAAGTAGATGGTCAGAAGTAGTGTCAGTGGCTCAGCAAGTTGTACAGTCACAACTGAGGCTGGCAGATCAGAAAGTTGTGGGTTATAGCCCCACACCAGGAACTTGGGATAAATCCCAATATTGACACTGTAGTGCAGCATGATGGGGGTGCCGCATTCCTGAGGTGCTGTGTTTTGGATGGGACATAAAACCGAAGTCCTGTCTGTCTGTTTGTTCTGGTGGTGGTTCAGGTGGACAATAAAGATCCAGTGGGAATTCTCGAAAAGAGTTGGGATATTTCCCATGTCCTAGCAAAAATTTCCCCATTCACTAAAATGACCACCAACAGCTTAAGCTGATTCAATATGTCAGTTTGCATCTGTATCCTGATGAGGCTGATAATAAGCAGAATTGCCTAGCCCTCTTTTCCTGATCATCAGAAACTAAAAAGAAAAAACATTCTATGACACCTGATGGCTAACACCTAATGATGCTACATGAGTAGCAGAGGTTATAGAAGGGCCACTAGCAGGTATTTTCAATTGTTCTTTAGCAATTGGGTGGTCTATAGGGACTGGAGGGCATCCACTTTTCTTGAAAATGTCCCCTTCTACAAGTACCTCGGAGTCTGGCTCGAACCCTCTCTTGAGTTTTCGTCTCACAACAATGCCCTCCACTCCAAACTGTGCCCTAAACTAGGGTTACTATATCACCACAAGACTTGATTTAGTGGTTAAATGGATCCTCCTTGTTTTTGACTATGCTGACGTACTTTTCAGTGCTGCCCCTGCAACCTTCCTCTCCACTAGATGTGCTCTACCACGCTTTCTGTAGGTATGCCTCTGTTTCCCCCCACTTAACTCATCACTGTGACCGCTACTCCTCCCTATCCCTCCAATTCCTCTCTCAGAGATGTGCTTCTCACTGCTCCACCGTCATATCCAAAATCTGGTTTGGGACTCCTCCATCATACCTTGCTTCTCTCCTCAGACCTGCCACTCCCTCCCCATACAACTCACGGTCAATCAGCACTCGATTCTTTGCCCTACCACAAGCCTGCACCTCAGCCAGCAGACTTGCTTTCTCTTATAGGCTTCCCTCCCTCTGGAACTGCATTTCCCCAAACCCACCTCACCCCTCCTTTCCTACTCTTAAGCACTTACTCAGACCTGCCCCTCCATTTCCTGCACTTGCCTCCCCCAAAGTCTTTTTGATTTCTGCCCATCTTGCATCTCCTCCTCCTCCTGTTCCAAGGCAGCAGGCTCTATTATTGAAGTGCTTGCACTTTAAGCTTTATCTACTGTCGATGTATGTAACCCTATTCTGAAAATACTGTAAATACTCACTGCACCCTATATGTAATTACCCAATGTAAATAGCTCCTTTATACACTGCTTTTATTTCTATATTGTATTTTGCATACCTCTGTTGTATTGTACTCTCTTCTCCGGTCGCCTGGAAACAAGCAATTGCTCATGGTGCCTTTCCCAGTTATCAAATTTTAAATAAATTAAATAAATATGTGGTTCTGCTATGTGAGAGTGGGAAAAGATATGAGCCATGAAACTACAGGCCAGTCAGCTTGACATCTATATTGGGAAGAGTATGGAGACTCTACTGAGAGAGGAGCTGGTGGACTTCCTAGAAGAGAATGGGCTGCTGGAACTGCATGGGTTCACAAGGGGAAGGTCATGCCAGATGAATCTGGTAGAATTCTTCAACAGGGTAACAAAAGCAGCAGACAAGGGACAAGCAGTTGATATAGTATACCTAGGCTTCAGCAAGGCCTTTGACTCAGTGCCCTACAGGAGGCTAGCCAAAAAGATCAGGGACCTTGGGGTGGAAAACAAAAATGGCAAATTGGGTAGAGAGCTGGCTGAGGGGTAGAACACAAAGGGTGGTAGTTAATGGGGACGTTTCAGAGCTAAGGGAAGTAACAAGCGGGATACCTCAGGGGTCGGTATTATGATCAGTCCTCTTCAATGTATTGTGACATAGGCGAAGATATTCAGGATAAGATTAGCCTCTTCGCAGACAACACAAAGATCTCTGCAAGGGTGGATAAGGAGGAGGGGAGAAGGGAGCTAAGAGATCATCTGGGGAAGTTGGAGAGCTGATCAAAGATCTGGCAGCTGAGCTTCAACTCTGAAAATGTAAAGTAATGCACTTTGGAAAAAGGAACCTAAGGGTACAATATCAAATGGTAGGTGGATAGCAGGCCAGAAGAAAAGAATTTAGGGGTGATAAAATATTGAGACCCTAAAATGTATGCACACTGTGACAGGCGGTGGGCAAAGCAAACAGAATGCTGGGATGCACAGCGAAAGGGACAAACAGTAGAAGGTCAGGGTGATCCTCCCACTGAACAGGTCACTGGTGCAGCCACACCTGGAATATTGCACAAGGTACTGGCACCCATACTTGAGGAAAGACTGCAGTAAGGTGGATGCAGGACAGTGCAGGGCAACTAAGATGGTCTATGGCCTTAAGGCAATGACCTATGAGGAGAGGCTGCAGGGCTTAAACATGTGTGACACGATGAAGAAGAAATAACAGGTACCTGCGAGTTGGCTGCGGTTGAACCCAGCTAAAACTGAGGTGCTGGTTGTGGACCCTGATCGTCGGGAGGCGGGTTTGTAGGCAGGATCACCCTTGGGATTATGTCTTGGGGGTGTGGCGCTTACTACCTCCGACTGGATACGTAACGTGGTTATTATTGACAAAGGTTTGACCCTTAAATCACAGGTGTCAGCTGTCATCAAGACCTCTTTTTACCATCTGAGGAATATCGCCCAGGTGAAACACCTGGTTCCTCCCGAAGATCTTCCAACATTGGTCCACGCCTTCGTTACCTCTCGCCTTAACTATTGCAATGCCTTGTACCTAGGGCTACCGAGGGTTGATGTCTGCTGCCTTCAGCCAGTGCAGAATGCGGCAGCCAGGCTGTTGACTGGTACATCTAGAGCCAGCCACATAACGCCTGTGCTCCGCGGACTGCACTGGCTTCCAGTGCGGTGGAGGATCACCTTCAAGGTCAGTTTGCTGACCTATAAAGCCCACACCACCAGGGACCTAGTTACTTGCAAGATCTCCTTCACCCTTATTGTCCCTCCACCTTCTCCGATCCACTCGACAAGGGATTGCTAGAGATTCCCAGGGTCTGTTTAAAGACATTGGGGCCCGTCCTTCAGCTTTGTGGCCCCAACCCTGTGGGAATTCTCTGCCTTGTTGATTCAAGATTGCCTGACTGTCCAGGAGTTTAAAACTACACTTAAACTTATTTATTTGAATCAGCATATGGTGGTTTTAATTGATAGTATTTTAACTGTGAATTTTAAACATAGGATTTTATTGATAAATTTGAAATAATTTATTGTATTGGTTGTGTTATGTATAAGCACCTTGGTTGCAGAAAGGCACATTTTATAAATAAACTATGATATGATATGATATGATATGATATGATATGCATGGGATGAACAGGGTGGATGCAAGGAACTCTGTTCCACGAGTTCAGATATGCAAGGAAAAGAAAAAATTCACTAAAGCTTGCAGGGGAAATATTAAAAAAGGACGTCCGTTAGCAGGTCTTGACAGAAAAGATGGTGGACAAGTGAATTAAGCTCCCAGAGGAAGTGGTACAGGTCAAATCAATCAGCAGCTTCAAGTGGTGATGAGAAAGGCATGTGGCGTTAGTTAGAAAAAGGGAGGAAGGTAACAAAGGGGTGGATTGCCACTAGGGCAAGGCAGAATAAGTAGGGTCGGGTAGTCTAGATGGGCCAAGAGCCTTTTTCTGCTGTCACTGTCTGTGTATCTATGTAAAAC
Source organism: Neoceratodus forsteri (assembly GCA_016271365.2). NCBI lineage: Eukaryota > Metazoa > Chordata > Ceratodontiformes > Ceratodontidae > Neoceratodus > Neoceratodus forsteri. The sequence continues at coordinate 259,368,646 of CM057452.1, read as the reverse complement.
CAGGTACATGCAGTAGATTTTAATAGATACTTGCATGCAATATATATTATATATTATATAGCCTAACAAACTGCCAAAGAAATATTGAATAAGTAAAATACTTTATTTGTATTTTGGCGCCCGATCCCGGAGGCTCTGGGCACCATTACAATTCAAGGTAAGTTTGGACAGTACAGACAGAATTCACATAATTATTAAAATCATATATATATATATATATATATATATAATAATTTGTTCAGTTCTCATAAAATGCCTTCTTAAAAAGATCAGCAGCCTGTCCATTGCGTTCTGCACTAGTTGCAGTCAGTGGAGGATCCCTCCATTGACCCTGAAGTATAGAGCATTACAGTAGTCCAGCCTGGAAGTTATAAAAGCATGTACCAGTGATGGCAGGTCTTCGGGTGGAATCAGGGGTTTAATTTGGGCAATATTCCTTAAGTCGTAAAACCCACTTTTGACGACAGATGACACCTGGGCTTCCAGAGTCAGTCTGTCATTGAAGATAACACCAAAATGTTTCACCCTGGGGGAAGCCATCAATGGGGTGGATCCCAGAACTAAACCTGTTACTCCCCTGGAAGCCTCCCTATCACGCTGTTGACCAGGCTCAATCACTAGCACTTCCATCTTGTCGGGGTTCAGCCTCAGCCAGTTTAAGGACATCCAATCCTGAATCTTGGCCAGGCATTTATTTAGCACTTTGACAGCATTTCAGTTCCAGGAGCAAATGACAAATATAGCTGTGCCATCTGCATAGCAGTGAAACCCTGGACTGTATTGTTAATGAGCTGTCCCTGGGGCAGCATGTATACCGCAAACAACATTGGCAGAAGGATCGTACCTTGAGACACTCCACACGACAGGGGCGTCAAGGAGGAGGAGAAATTCCCCATTGCCACTCTTTGCCTCCTGTTGGTGAGATAGGACTCAAACTATTTGATGACTAGTCCAGTGAGTCCACAGTATACTCTAAGGTGATCAAATAGCACAATGTGGTCCATGGTGTCAAATGCTGAGGAGAGCTCAAGGGGAACGAGAACTAACCTTCTCTATCCCTCGCCCTAAGGTGGTCATTCTGCACTGGTACTAATGCCGTCGCAGTGCTATGCCTGGCTCTGAAGCCGGACTGGAATGACTCATAGATGTCTAAGGCCGAGAGGTGTGCCTCGAGCTGCAGAGTCACTTTCTCGACAACCTTCCCTACAGATGGGAGGTTGGAGATAGGCCTATAATTCATCAGGACATCCAAGTCAAAAGATGGTTTCTTCAGAAGGGACCTCACCAGCACCTCCTTCAAGATGCTGGGGAAGCATCCCTCTGAGAGTGAGCACCAGATTGTCCCAGTAAACACTGGACCGACGGTGTCGACCCCTCCCAATAGGAGATGGATTGGGCCAGGGTCCAGTTCACAGTATGTGGGCTGCAGCTTCAAAATCACAATGACCTCGGCCACCTCAACTGGCTGAAACTCCCCCAGGCAATTGGAATGCCTCTGCTAGAACCAGGCCAACCACTGCGGGATAAGTTTTGCCCCACTGGGGAGATCCCTGCCCGAATGGAGGACACCATGTCTGAGAAGAACAGAGCAAACTCTACACACAGCATGACTGAAAATGCTTTTTTCGGCTGTAGACAGACTGGATGTAGCAGCCTGCCCACAGTCCAAAACAGTTGATCTGGTCTATTCTTCCCAGTAGTAATCTCTGGACAGGAATTCTGCCTTCTTACAACTGATTGCCCCATGATAGGCATGATGATGATTTCTCAGGGCCAGTCTGTCCTCCATGGACTGGGTCCTCCGCCAGTAACGCTCCAACTTCTGACCCTTGGTTTTCATCTCCTTGAGAGTCCCATCAAACCATGGGGGTCTCAAGCGAGAAGACCTGGGTCGTATATGGAGTGGTGTGATGGCATCGAGTGCCTTAGTAACAGCCCGCATTATAAACTGCCACTGCCTCACCCATGCCAACCGCACAGGTAGTATTCATGCCAGAAAAATCCACTATCCCCAAAAGTCCCTCTGGGGACAATCCCCTTAAAGGGTGATTGTAGATCTTTCAACAGAGGGGGGACTCTTGGGGTGGGGGACAAACAAGAACTCCACCATGCAGTGATCAGACCAAACGACCAGAACAATCTTGATGTTAGTAACATCAAGCCCCAGTGAGAATACCAAGTCCAAGGTGTGGCTGTGTTGGTGGGTTGCAGAGGTGTACCTGTGTCAGGCCCAGAGATGTCATCGCCTGGAGGAGTTTGTAACCGAATAACGAGGATTTGTTGTCAATCCAGGCATTGAAATTCCCTAGAATTAACCATCTGGGGGACTCTACACCCTGTCAGCAACGATGTCTGCTACTTCCTGCAGGAAATCCCCGTCCTGGAGGATGATAAATGAGGAGAATCCTGTAACCAGTACCTGGATCCCCACACACTGCCACACATTCAAAGGACAAGGTAGAACCCACTGGGTGCATGGTGAAGTTCAGGCTGGATCTAAAACAAATGGCCACACCTCTACCCCTGCATTCCCTCCTTGGGCAGTGCACCACCGAGTACCTGGCCCCCAACCAGGTCTCAGTAATGCAAGCCAGGTCGACTGAAGAAATCAAGTCTGCCATAACAGCGGTCTTGTTCCTCATCAACCTGGCATTGCATAGCACCACCTGAAGGGAACTAGCAGAGACGGTCAGCCCTCTAGCTACCTGCCTACATGGTCCAGTGGGAGCCCTGGAGACAGGAACCAAGCATGCAGGGCCCCTCTCAAGGCTCCGTCTAACTCCAGGGCACCTCCTATTCCAAACCATCTTGGTATTATTGACTCAGCTCATCAAATTTTGCTCATCAAAAAGCTCATCAAAAAAGAGGCAGTATAGTGCAGTGGTCTAAGGCTCTGAGCTGCAAATCTGGTAACATCCAGCAGACCAGACCTGGGTTTGAATCCCACAGCTTCCACTTGCATACTGTGTGGCCCTGAGCAAGTTACTTAACCTCCTTGTGCTCCCAGGTCGCTCCTGTAAAAAAACTTCCAGCTTAGTGTGCTATACCTGGTTAAACAACTAAAAAAAAAAAAATTTTGGCCACATAGCCATAATGTAAAAAAATTACAAGTGAGACTGGAGTATTTTGAAAAGCATTGTTATATAGATAATTAGAACCATGAATGGTAGTCCAGCCTTGTTCAATATAATTGTAATGTTCCATGCTTGCTAAAGAAAACTTTACTACATGTCTCAAAATATGCTGTCTTCTCCACCTGTGTAGGATAGAATTGGACACAACGCTTTTAGTGAGGGACTTGTGTCACTGTCATATTTTTTTCCCCTCAATTCTGCAGGAAGCAGACACGGACGACAATCAGGGAACATTGGACTTTGAGGAGTTCTGTGCGTTTTACAAGATGATGTCAACACGAAGAGACCTCTATCTCCTGATGCTCACCTACAGCAACCACAAAGATCACCTGGATGCTGATGACTTGAAGCTTCCTGGAGATTGAGCAAAAGGTACACTGGGGATCGGGGGAGGTGGGCACTGCCTTTAGAATTCCTTTTGTACCTGCTTCTTCATTTTGGCCTTTCCTGTCTTCCCTGGATGTGATGCCATTAGGTATTTGCAACACACAGCCTGTGTACCTTGTCGGTACTACAGATAGTAGTCCGGCTATGAAGTGAAGTAGTGCTGCTCACTACCCCCTTAGACCTGCAAACGAGCCTGGGATGAGTTTAAAAGGGAACTTTTTACATTTTTCTGGAGAAACTGCTACCCCTTTAAAAACAAAATTCTGGATCTGCACATATTTCAACTGGTATAGTTTGTCTCATTCAGCTCTGAGGAATTATTGTAGCAATGGCTGACAGCTGCTTTCCATTTACTGCAGGGTAAGTTTTCTCCTGCATGGAAGTCCTGAGGCCAAACCAGGATACTTTGCAATACATAAAGGGCAAAGCAGAGAGGAGTCTAAATAGGAACAGAAGGATGTTGTTTAGTTTCCCATGGCTGCCCAACTGAAATGCAACATCTTGTTTTCAGAGGGGGTCCTGTTTCTACCTCATTTTACAGTTGGGGGGAACTGAGGGGAGTGGGCACAGTTTCTGCAGGACAAAATAACCGATGAGATTTCATATGTGAAATCTCTGGTGATGACGTGATTTCACCTGCAAAGTCATGGAGCCGGATGAACATATCAGTGGGCTAGGCCCCACATTCCCTGACCTCTATTTACAGTGCATTGGTTAGATCTTCCAAGAATCAATCTTTACCATTCATTCCTCTGATGGGTCTGGGCCCAGAGGCACTAGGACCCTGCAGGAGAAAATTTTGCAGGGAGTAGGCCAAAGTCGGCCTACTGACAGCGCTTGCACCTCATGTGCCATATGCACCAGCCGTAGGGCGCCAATCTTTCTCCTCCCTCATGCACCTTAGTTCTGTTCTTACCACCACGTGCACACCATGGGAGAAGCAGGGCCTCACTTTCTTCTGTGCCACCAACCTTAGCGCCACAGCATTTCTCTCTTTATTACTTTTGTTTTCTGACTGATGCCAAAACTGGATAAACTGAAGGAGACAAAGAAACATCTGCTGCCTCCTATTATGCTTCGGTGCCCTTATGGGAAACAAATGACAATGATTGACCAGTATTAGAAGTGCGTGGCCTGCCTTGATTCCGATCACAACATGGATGAGTGCAATGCGTGCTTCTCTATGGACCATCATATGCTCAAAATCTGCATGATGAAGTGAGGTTAGCCGATCACCACTTTCAGAAGCAGGCATCGCACTTATGATGCCAAGGCAAGGTCTCTGGGCCCCTTCCTGTCACCTCTGGTGTTGGGAGAAGCACAGAATCCTCTTCGACCTCACCTTGCCGAGGTGACAGAGGTCTTGGGGAGTGGATCTGGTGGACAGTTGGCTCCTTCTGGGTGGCCGGCTGTGAACCCCCCAGTCTGTCTGTCCGGAATGGCAGATGTGCCCTGGTGGTGAGGCTGAAGCTGTATGTTCGGTCTTCCTTGGTGGATACCTCCATGTCATGGCTGGCTGCCATCCTGGCCCCTGACACTGTTCGTAGTGTTGGGAGAGGGACTGGCACCGGGGTGGTGTGGCATCCTGTTACTGAGGTGGTTCTCTCCTCCAGTGTTGCTAGTGACACTGAGGGGAAGGATAACACTTCCACCAGTGATGGACGCAGTGATGGCTGTGATGTCAGTCTTTGGTTCTTCATGAGCATGATGCTGGTGACGGGGTCATCCCCAGTCCCGGTGCCACAGGTGACAGTTCCCAGTGCTGCTTCTAGCACCAGGGACAACGATGGCTCTGGGGTCGACACTGAACCTATTGTTGGGCCCGGTGCCAGCCACGATGACAGTAGTAAACCCATCTCCAGGCCTGTTGTCGGCCTTGAGCTTGGTGCCAGAGGCAGCTTGGAATCAAATGACGGCTGGGAGGTGGTGTTCTCCCCCTGGAAACCATGGGATTGTATAGCTCCTCTCTTCCTCACCTATGGGAATCCCCCATTCGCACCGTCCGGGTCATTTCTCAGATGTAGTTCAACCCATTCTGGTGATACTGCAAGGCACTCCCCTTGGACAAGGTCCCTTTGTGCAATCCCGCAGCACAGGCAGAGATCCTAGAGACTCCGAGTCTCTTCTCTTTGGTACCTCTGCCACGTTTTCTGGAGCTACCAGGGATCATGGTCCCTCTGGGGCCAATCACCCGGTCTCAGTAGAGAGGGATGGTTTGCAAACTTACATCAATACCATATGGATACCAATAGAGTCCAGCTTAGATGTTTCACCCCGGTGCCTCTCCTCTGTTTTCAGTGCCTCCTCTCCATCAGCATGCTCTTCAGAGGACAACAAATCTACTCTTCACTTTTCCTCTGCTTCTGAGTACACTCTGCACCAGAGAATCCTGGTGGACATGTTAGATGCTGGAAGTAGGCTCTTAGACTAGTTGCAGTCCCGTATCCTTAGAGCTGACACTCCGTGGGCTTTCATCGATGGCACTTTTGTCATCCCTCCTTGGACCAGAGCCTTTGAGGACTCATCATGGATGCTCTGAAGGCAGCCTGTCTCTACCCTACAGCCCAGGGACCTTCAGCTATGGTACTGTGCACTCTCAGGATCTGCAGGGCGGTATCTCACCCCCTCTGGGCTTGAGGTCTTGCAGACTCCGACATGGCCTAAACATCCTATGCCTTTTGGCTGACTGTGCTCAGGCAGAAGCCCTCTGGGAGGAAGTTTTTTTCCTCGGCACATGTTATGATGTGCATGTGCATTGCCATACATCAGGCCCATAAGACAGTCTACAACAGGCACCTGTGGTTGCAGTTAAGTCAGTTCCGAGCAGCAATGCAACATAGTGAGTTAGTCAGGCAAGCCATTTGTCTTTCTGCTAAGGTCTGGAGCTGGCAAGGCACCAATCAGGGCATCGTATGATGCCAGTGAGGTGGCCTCCAGGCTTGTAGGAACTGCAGTTTACATCAGGTGGTCAGCATGGCTTCACCTTTCCAGGATGTCATCTTTGACCTGACATGAGATGCTCAACTTGCATCTCAGTGGGTCCTTTATTCCCCACAAAGACCGATATGAGTTATTGGGGCACCCTCCTGCTGCTGGGCCACAGGAACCTCTGCCTGACCCTGACCATTCTCAGTTCTCCCTGGACCTGTGAAAAGCCTATAGGCACAGGTGTCCTCCCCACAAAGAGGGATGAGGAACCCTCTGTTTCCATCAGAGTGAGCCAGGTCCTTCCTCATAGAAAAAGAGAATCTTTGTACTTGGACCCATCAGTGGGAATCAGTGGTGAAGACTGATTCCTGGAAGATATGAGAATGATTTAGTTAACGTTATTGTTGATCTTTCTGAATATCTTCACAATTGATTTCCACACCCTGCGCACCATCTCCTGCTCAGCCAGAGCCAGGCCTATGGGCAGCTCACCCTGCTGGTTCTGACAGCATCATGAGCAACCTACTGGGTACCTCCCTACTTACACCCACCTGTTAATAACAGAAAAAGAGATCTGGGCAGTCTTTGGGGGAAGGGCCTGCTCCAACCAAACAAAAGAAACTGGGCGAGTGTCCTTCAGGGCCCTCACCCAAAAAAAGGAGGGGGTTGTGAATGGTGGCTCCTTTCTCCCCTTTTCCTTGCTTGTTCACCTTCTTCCTGTCGGGGGTATAGCCCCTCTGTGGGTATATCCCTATTAGTTGCTTCATGCAACATGCGCCCCTAGGCGCTATCCAGTCTAACTCCACTTGGCAGCTGCAATACATGTGGGAGTTCTTGCACCTTTTTGGATTAACTACACTAGCTCATACACAGGGTACATCCCTGTGGTTGCAGGTGAAGCAGGTCATATTTTTAATGGAATCTTTCTTCTGATTATGTTGGACTTTTTTGTTGATATGGCCATTTTCATCTTCATGTATTCGGGCCCTTAGCCCACTGCCCTTTGGTGATGTTCAGGGAGATGTACTCATCTCAACTCCCTTGACTGTCCAGTTCTGAACTCCACATGCACCCAGGTTCCCCTTCCTTCTGCCTGGTATAAAAAGAGGGACATGGTTAACTCATGAGTTGTATACCAGAGCCACATGTCAGGGCTGCTGCCCTATTTTTTAACCACCATCCACCTTCTGTCTGGCTAGTGGCGTGTGGTCCTGGTTGTATAACCCTACTACTCTTTGTGCCACCTATGTGCCCTGTTCTCTTATTGCTTAGTTGGTAGTCAGGTTTTATTTTGTGGATTAGTTTATTTCTGCATCCTTTCCCTATCCCTTTGGGCTAGACAGGATCTAGCCCTCTCTTGTTTCTCTCCACTTTGTTTCTGTCCTGGCAAACAGAACTGGAGGTGTATGAGGCAGCCAGCATCAGTTATTGGCTGGCATGTGCAGCACCACATGGGGTGCATTGGCGCCATCAGTACCCATCATTGGCTCTGTCCCTGCAAAAACATTTGTTCCCGTGGAGTCCTAATGCCTCTGGAACCAGATCCATCAATGGGAATTGTTTGGGGTTTTTTTTCCCTATTTTTTGGTGAGGAAACCAACAACCTTTAGCGTCCTCGCTCCCCTCTGGGCCCCGGTGCCGAGCCATCCTCTGTGGAACACTCCCCCCCACCATTAAAGCCCCCAGACCCCCCCCCGGTGGAGCCAGTGGGGCCATCGCCACACCACCGCATACCTTACCGGATTCAGCTACATGGCGAGAGCAGGTCCACTTCATGACCTGGAGCACAGGGTGAAGGAGCTTGCATCATCCTGCCACCTCCCTCCACTTCTTTCCAACCCATACCCCATGGCCACGGACATGCAATGACATCAATGCAGTGCACACGTCTACCCACACACACACCGCAGATGTCCATCGGTGGCCATAGTACCTTTCTCCCGATGGTCTGGGCCTGACACCCAGCTATCTCTGGGTGGCACACAGGTACGTCGGACCACCATCAGGAGGTGGAGAGCGGTCCATTGGGTGCTCTTCCAAGCTCCCCTGGCTGACCCTTGGACTCCTGGATCCACTCCCAAACCCAGGTTGTCCGTGCTGCAAGCGGTAGTGCTCCCACTACACCACCGGGTTGTCCCCGATCAATGGGAATTAATGGTGAAGAATTCCAGAGGATCAACAATTATGGACAGAGCTCCCTGAGCCACCCCATTTCATCCCAAGCCCCCACCTCCTACCACTACTATACTACTACTACTACTGTTACTGCTGTCTGAATAGTAGTAACTGAAGTACTAATAAGATTTTGATGCCTGCAGACAAGATTTCATTATGATGCTGAAATCTTGTCTACTGATGTTGAAATCTTGCTGGCCATTTTGTCCTGCTTAAGCTACACCTGAGCTGACTGAGGTACTGGGAGGTCAAAGGATGTGCTCAAGGTCATACAGTGAGTAGAATAACTAGCTCTGGTAGGATCTGAACTTGGATCTCCTGGTTCTGAAGCCTGTATGCCTACCAGTAGACTACATTGCCTCCTCTGGTTATAGCTGTTATGCCAAAATTATAATTTTTCAAAGAATGAAAACTGCCATCATGACCATCATCTGCCTTCATTGGTGCTGGTAGTAATATCGCTGAAGTCAGTTGATGGTCATTATTTTCTGGCCTGTGGTCCAAACTACTGGACTCTTGTTAAGGATTCACCATCAGATGACATTTAGAAAGCATCTCAAAACATATTTGTGCTGCAGTGCTTTTAGCGTCATAGGCTTATAGTGATTGATAAATCTCTCAGATATGTTTTGATTTTGATTGCGTCACCTTTGTTGTTGTTGATTTTCATCGCAGTTATCTCAGTCATCAGATTACACCATAGGAACCTTTGCCGTCAAAGGGGAATCCACACAGAGGATTTTCAGCAGTATAACTGGGGCCTCCCATGCCGTTAATGTCCATCGAGGTCACCAACACTATAAAGGTGTGAGTGGCCCTGCTCCCTCCTCAATTCTTTCCCACCATCGACTCGCTCGCATGGGTCTCCACGGAAGCTCCGATGAAGTATCCGTGCCATTTTTCACTTACAGCTTTTTTCTGTTTTTATTTTCTGAATCTCTTTTATTAAAGAGATTCCTCTAATTTGTTTATGTCGAGAGTTAATCCTCCTACTTCTCTCTTCCATTGCTGCAGAAAGAAGATCACCTCCATAGACAAACATTCTCTCGGTGTCTGCTGTCTTGGGCCAGAACACGAGATTTCTGACTGTGAGCTCTGCCAGAAGTTTAACCAAACAACCCTTAGGTGACGCAAAAAGGCTCTCAAAAATCTCCTGATGGTTCAACTGGTAGCAAGCTCTGGACAGGGGTCCTAGTCTCTCAGTCGCTGACTGGACCATTAAGCTCCCAGGCCTCCAAAGCCTGAGACAACTCCTCAGGGAAAAGTCATAAAAAAAGACCAATATTGCGACCGCTCCCCTCGGCATCGATCTTGTTCCCTGACGGCCTCTTCTCCTTCTTCTGGGGGATCCTCATCAGCTGCAGTTACACCGATGATGAAGACTGCTGTCCAGGTCTCTGTGCCCACCAGACCCATATCAACACCTCCTCTGTCCAGTTCTCAGGGCGGCAGGTTGTCGACCTCCATGTCAACGCCTCCTCCTTCATTGACAACAGGCTTGTCATCAATGACTCTCCCTTCGAGGCCTGCCCCTTCTCCCTCCAGGGCTATGGGCACTTCGGGCTCTCAGGACTTTGCAGACAAGTCATCAAACCCCCGTGCCGTCCAACCCCCCCCCCTTGGTCAATGACTACCGTTGACTTTAATGAAGTCCTGCTCAAATTCACTTATGAGTTTGTACAGCAGCTGGGTACCTTTAGGCCTTCCCTTGCTGGCATAGTCGATGGTAGCTTCATCGTTGACACCTACTCATTGGCTACAGGAGGCACCCCATGGGCTGTTGTCAGCACATTTGATGCCAGACCCAGAATTTGAGGAGGTCAGTGTCAAGGAGCACTACCCAGACCTCATTCTTCCTGATGATGAAGAGGAAAAAGAGGAGGAGGAGGAGGAGGAGGAGATGGTGCTCTCTGACAGATCTACAGCCTCTTCTGTCAGTGAGGACTCAGTGAAACATACTCCTAGGTCTCCTTCTGAGGACCCCACATTTTTCAATGTGATGAAGCAACTGTCCTTAGCCATGGGCTTCCGCACCGAGGAAGAGGATGCCACCAGAAAGGAACTGTTGGACTTCCTGGAGATTCCTGAATCTCCCCCAAAAATCATTCCTCTGATCCTTCTTGTTCTGAGGAATGCAGCCAAGCAGCCTGGCACAGACCAGATATGGTGCCAGCTATGCCTCATTGGGTGGATAAACTCTACCATGTCCCCCAAGGGCTCCTCTGCTATGCTGTCCAGCCTGAGATGGACTCAGTGATGATCAAGTTGGCTCATATGCTGGCCCGCCGGCGCAGTGGCAAATCATCCGCATGCAACGCCGACATCCCGGGTTTGGGAATGGACCCAGGGGTCTGAGGGCTGGCCGGGTGGAGAAGGATTGAATGCCTGCAGGACACCTCTCCTCCGGGGGGAAGGGGTTGAATATCTGGCATGGCAGCTGCCCCTGGTGGAGGACGGGGACCCACCCAACAACCGGTGCCAGTTTACGTTGGAGGTGAGGGCAGATGCTGGCCGTCATTGCATGTCCCGCCTCTAGGGGACAATCCACATAAACATTCCGGGCCCAGCCAAGATTTCATGCTCAGCCTCTGTCCCACTGCTCCCTCTCCCATGGTCTCACCCTCGGGGGTAAGCTGCCAGCTGACATGTGAGCATTGGGGTGGGGTGTCACCAGTGGCCCCACCCAGGGGGGGTAAACCTGGGCATGGTGGGGACTATGTACTGGGCAGAAGCAGAGTTCCCGTGGGGACCAGAAAAAAAAAACCAAGGCAGCTCATGATGGGTCTAAGGCACCTAAGCACCTTAGTTCCCTTCCCCTAGATAAGAGTCTTGCAGAATTGACCTCTGGAGTAAGAGGATGTATGCCTGCTCCACCCTAGGCTTGACTATTGCTAATTACCTGTCTCACATGGTGAAATACCAAAATGCCAGCTGGAAAAAGGGCAAGGCCACAGTACAGACCCTTCCAGATGGCACTCAGAAGCAGGAACTGCGAACTGCTTCGGTGCCTCCAAGCAGCTGAAGATGTTAGCAAGCACCTCCTCAGAGCCCGCTATGATATGGCTGACACAGTGGCCAGGGTGGCCGTCACGGGCATTTTCCTACGTAGGCACTCCTGGCTCAGAGTATCTTAGTTCGTAGCTGATGTACAGTAAAAGGTGCTTAATGCCCCCTTTAATGGCACTAAGTTGTTTGGCCCTTATGTCCAGGATACTATTAATGATCTGCAAGCCTCGGGTAGGGCCCTCAAGTCTGTTCACTCCCTCTTCCATACCCAGTCAAGAGGTAGAGGGAAGCCTCCCTTATGCAGAGTGCCCAGTAGGCCCAGTGTGGCCTCCCTGCCCCAAGGGAAATGCAGAGCCCTGGCTGCCTTGCCCTCCCACTCCAGTGCTGGAGTTGCGGCCAAGCACCCCAGAAATGAGGGATCAGCCTAGGCAGCTGATTCCGCCTCTGCCTAACTTCTTGCCAGACCCCCTCTTCTGGTCCCGGACCAGGATGTGGTGATCGGAGGTCAGTTCTTTCGCCATCTGAATCAGTGGTGAATTATAACTTCAGAAGCATGGATACTGCAGATCATAGAGAAGGAGCATACCCTGGAGCTCATCAAGCAACCTCCAGAAACCCCCTTCTCCATCCTCCAATTACCTCCCCCTCCCAGCTCACCTGTCTGTTCTCCAGGAGGAGGTGCAGTCCCTTCTACACAAGTAAGCCATCAAGCCAATTTCCAGGTGCCATAGAGACAAGGGGTTCTATTCCAGGTTTTTCCTGGTACCCAAAAAGACTGGCGATCTGAGGCCTATTCTAGACCTAAAAGACCTCATTCTGTATGTCCAGTACAAAAAGTTCCAGATGGTAACCTTACCGGGCCTAATGCCCCTTCTCAAAACAGGGGATTGGCTGTGTTCACTGGACATGCAGGATGCTTACCTGCACATTTCAGTCTTCTCCACCCCAGGAAGTTTCTCCGCTTTGCGTTTCAGGGCGAGCATTATCAGTTTAAAGTGCTGCCCTTTGGTTTGTCCTCTGTGCCGCAAGTCTTTACCAAATGCTTATCAGCAGAAGCAGCAGCTCACAGAAGGGGGACTGTATTTTCCCTTATCTGGATGATTGGCTCCTAAAGGCCCTGTCCAGGGAACAGCTTTTGGTAACACTGGAGCAAACTCTGCAGCTTTTCCACTCACTGGGCATTACCTTCAGTTTGCCCAAATCGGTTCTTGGACCATCCCAAAGGCCACAGTACATAGGGGCAGTGCTGGACTCTGCCCAAGAGGAGGCTTTCTGCCTCAAAGCAGGGCAGAGTGCCTTGTGCCCAAGCTAAGGAAGTCACTCAGAGCACGCCACATTCCTGCTCAGGTGTACCTGAGAATGTTGGGCCTGATGGCAGCGCATACTACTGTTCCACTGGCCAGGCTTCATATGCATGTCCTCCAGTGGACCCTCCAGGTGCAGTGGGACCAATGCATGGACGAGTTAGACCATCCATTTCTGGTCTCTTCCCCAGTCCGCAGGGCACTACAGTGGTGGATGGACCCCTCGAATCTGCTTCAAGGCATCCCATTCCGGATCTCCTCCCACAGCAGATCCTTATCATGGATGCCTCGGGTCTAGACTAGGGAGCACAGCTGGGTCCCTTTCAGAGCCAGGCCTCTTGATTCCAGTTGAAAACCTCCCTGCATATCAATGTCCTGGAGATGAGAGTGGTGCTCTACGACATGCAGGCTTTTCAGGAACACCTGGATCCGGGTCAGCTGCTGGTGCAGTCAGACAGTTTGAGCATAGTATACTATATCAACACGCAGGGGGGACTCATTCTTACCCCGTATGCAGGGAAGCCATGAGAGTGTGGTACTGAGTGCTGGATCATGGTCTGACACTCTCAGCAGTCCATGTGCCAGGAGTCCTAAGCACACTGATGGACAGTCTCAGCCAGACTCAGTCCAGCATGCATGAATGAGAGCTTCTCTCATCCATTGCAGAAGGCTTGTTGAACAGATGGGGTCATCCAGAGTTTGACCTTTTTGCATCCTCACTCAATGCAAAACTGCCTAATTTTTGCTCGCTTGATCCAGGGCCTAGAGTTTTCTGGCGAGATGCGTTGTCCCTCTCTTGGAGCAGGAGGACCTTTATGCCTTCCCTCTGTTTCCTCTCATTTAGAGGGTGCTAATCAACCTGCAGATGGAAAGGGCCAGCATGATTCTGGTAGCTCCATTCTGACCTCGGCAAATATGATTTCCTCTGCTACAGCAGTTGGCGGAGGAACCTTTGGTCCATCTTCCTCTCTGCAGGAACCTGCTGACCCAGGATCGGAGACCCTGGTCCATCCCAACCTTTAGTCCCTCCATCTGCATGCTTGGCTCCTGAGGATATAGCCATAGCCAGATTTTGGGTCTCTAGCAGAGTGGTGGACATCCTAATGGCCGACTGGTGCCTTCCCCAGAGCCACGTATGCCATGAAGTGGAAGCAGTTTGCCATCTGAGTTGTTAAACATAGTCTGGACCCTTTCACCTGCCCGGTGAACCACATCCTGGACTACCTGATTTCTTTGTCTGACTCAGGTCTCCAGTACTCCTCCCGCAAGGTGCACATTTCAGCCATTTCTGCTTTCCATGAGTCTGTGGGTGACTCCACGATTTCTCAGCTGGATGTCTTCCATATCTTTCTTAGGGGCATCCTACATCTGACAACCCTCATCTGTTCTCCTGTCCTGGCTTGGGATTTGAATTTTATTTTGGAGAAGTTGACCCTGTCTCTTTTGAGCCTATTGCAACTTGCGATCTATACTTTCTCTCTTGGAAAGCGTTATTTTTAGTTGCCATTACTTCTGCTCATAGAATTTCAGAGCTTCAGGCCCTCTGAGTGAGGAGCCTTATTTGATTTTTCACAAAGACAGGGTGTCTTTATGACAAATCCTAAGTTTCTCCCTGGGGTGGTCTTAGAGTATACCTGGGAGACCTGGGAGGATAAGGAGCTGTATGCTAGAGATAGACTACATCTCAATTTGAGGGGAGGAATCCTTAAGTTGAAAAATAGAGGGTTCATTGGTAAAAGTGGGGTTTAAACTTGTGAAGGGGGTGGGATGGGAGAAAAGGCTGTCAGGGGTGGCAAAGGAGGGACTCTGTTCCACCCCCTGGGGACCAGGAGGATTGCAGAAAAAGGCCAACTGGCAAAGTGTAGACCAGGGAAAACAGAATCCCCATGGGAACACGAGCAGGGAAATGGAACTATAGGAAAGGGTGGAAGGTAGTCCCTAAATGCCAGGAGCTTGGGCAATAAAATGCCTGAGCTCCAGGCAATGCTAACTGAGGGAGCAGTGGATGTGGCAGCGGTCACTGAGACTTGGGCCACTGCAAGACATGACTGGGACCTGAACCTGGAGGGTTACACTATGTTCAGGAAGGACAGGGGGAGGGAAGGGGAGGAGGGGTAGCAATGATAGTCAAAAACTGCATTGGCATAGGGGAGTAGAGGAGGTAGAGGGAACCGTGGAGGCGATTTGGGTCACCTTGATAACAAGGGGGCAAGAGAGTGAAAATAGGAGTGGTGTATAGACCCCCTGCCCTGGCGGAGGAGCTGGAGGACAGTCTGGTGGCAGATGTTAGGAGACACTGCAGACTGGGCAGAGGAACGGTGGTGGTGTTGGGGGACTTAAACATGCCAGGAACAGACTGGAGACTATGACATCCTCTGTGACCAGGAACAGAGGTTGTTGGATGTCTTTCAAGACGCTGTTCTAACTCAGCAGGTGAGGAACCGACCAGGGAGGCATGGTACTGGATGTGGTCCTGGCAGACAGTGACCAGATTGGGGGCCTGGAGTAAGGGATCCATTGGCGGGAGTGACCATGCCACGTCTGGTTCTGCCTGGACCTAGAAGGGGTAGAAGGCTGCACAAAGACGGAAGTAACCGACTTCAGGGGGCAAATTTTAAGGAAATGGAAGGATCCTTAAGGAGCATTTGGATGGGATTGGGTCAGACATGGATGCTGATAGTAGGTGGTAAATCATCAGAGAGGGTGCAGGATGCTACCAGCACCTGTGCAAGAGTAAGACAAAATGCGGTAGGGCCCAAAATCCCTGTTGGTGGACCAGGGAGGTCCAGGAGGTGGTGCGGGAAAGAAAGCAGCCTATAAGCAATTCAAGTGCTCAAGGAGTGAAAGAGATCGAGGAGTACGAGCTGATGGCTAGAAGGGCCACTAGAGTGGTGAGGCGTACAAGGCAAGGAAGGAGCAGAACCTGGCCAGGAAATTAGGAGAGGGAACAAGGGTTCTTTAGATACATTGAGGAAGACGAAGGGTGAAGGGCAGATTAGCAGGATTAAATCAGGGAGAGATGGGCACAAGACCGGGGGAGCAGGCTGAGGTACTAAATGAGTACTTCACCTCAGTTTTCACCAGGGAAATGGGGTGCTGCATCATACATGGGAGGAGACAGAGATACTGAGGAGGGGGGACCTTACACGATCAGCAGGTCTGGGGAGAGGGGAGGCATCACTGGCAGGTGGGGGAGGCTAAGCAGGAGAAGAGGTACTGGAAGTGAACACAGCAGAGAGAGTGAGGGAAGCCCTCAGCTCCCTTAAGACGGAGAAAGCACCGGGCCGGATAAATTACATCCCAGAGTGCTGAAGGAACTTGCAGATGTCCATGAACCCCTGCAGCGCCACTCTGAGGATAGGGTGGTGCCCAGATCGAAGGTGGCGGAGTGCCTGGGCTGGGGGACTATGAGGTGGCAGAGAACCCAGACCCACAACTGGGTGGGCAGGATGTGAGGCATTACAAGGAGAGGCTGGGGAGACCGATGTTTTAGGTGCCGATGTTGACAGCATGGATTCATCCTGGGGAAATCGTGTCAGACAAACCTGGTGAGTTCTATGACTGGGTGACAAGTGCCTTGGACCTGGGTAGACCAGTGGATGTCCTCTTTCTAGACTTCAGCAAGGCATTTGACTCTGTTCCTCCACGGGCCTGTTGGATAAGCTGGGAGAAATGGGGTGGGGAACCAGATGATCAGATGGATGAGCAATTGGCTCCAGGACCCGGACCCAGAGGGTCGTAGTTGTGGGATAGTCTCATCCCCAGGAGGGTCATTAGTGGGGTCCCACAGGATCAGTCCTTGGGCCCCTTCTGTTCAACGCCTCGTATCTGACATAGGACAGGAATCAGGAGTGAGATGAGTCTCTTTGCAGATGACTCGAAACTGGGGCGGTGGTGGATGGGGAGGAGGGAGGGTGGCCCTACAGGGGACCTGGAGGCTCTGGAAAGATGGTCTAGAAAGTGGAAGCTGAGGTTCAATGCAGGGAAATGCAAGGTACTCCACCTGGGGCCAGAAACCCAGGCCAAGTGTACACCCTGGGGAATGCTACAAGTCTCGATGGCTGAGAGGACCTGGGGGTGGTGGTGGATGTCAAGATGAACAACTCTGAGACTTGTAGGAGGGCAGCAGCTAAGGCCAACAGGATGCTGGGATGCATCGCAGGTAGGATCACCTCAGAAGGAGGGAAGTGATACTCCCACTGTATATTTCTTGATGAGGCCGCACCTGAGTACTGCATGCAGTTTTGGAGGCCACACTTAAAGAGGGACATTAACCTCCTGGAGGGGTCCAGAGGAGAGCAACCAAAATGATTTGGGGCTTGGGGACAGGACCTATGAGGAGCGGCTCAAGAGCTAAATATGTACACATTGGAAGAGAGAAGGGACCGGGGGACATGATAGAGGTCTTCAGGTACATGAAGAGGGTAAATAGGGGAGGAACAGTCAGGGTGCTTAGGAAGGAGGAAGGGGCCACTAGAGGGCATGGGTGGAAGCTGGAGGGGGGAAGATTCAGGGGAGAAAGGAGGAGGTGCTACTTCACTGAGAGGGTGGTGGAGCCATGGAATGCACTGCCTAGGGGGCTGGTGGAGGCAGAGACAGTGGATGGGTTCAAGAGGGGGTGGGACAGGTACAGGGGAAGGGTTCTGGAAGCAAAATCCAATGCAGCAAGAATATCCGGAACTGGGAAGGGAGAAGCCAGAGAAGGCGAGGGGGACAGCAAGGTCAGCACCCAGGGTGGGGGCTGACCAAACGAGCAGACACGAAAGACCGTTAGGCCTATTCTGCTGGCATTTTAGTATGTTAGTATACTCTCAACCAGTCTGTTCACCTTCCTGTTTACTTTCCTGAGCATGCCAATCCAGGGAAAGCACTGCTCCATACGTTAGATGAGTGCAGAACCTTGAAGTACTACCTGCTTCTGACCAAGGAGAGTCGAAAGTCGAAGCAGTTGTTTGTTTTTTTCGCCCCGGGTAGAGAGGGTGCTGCAGTTTCTGAGCAATGTTTATCCAAATGTTGGCTAATTGCATTGTTTTTTGCTACAAGTACGGCAAAGAATTGCCTGGTGCTGTCAAAGCTCATACCACCGAGGCATGGCTGCCTCTGTGGCTTGTTTCTGGAGGGGTCTCAGCTGCTGACATTGTGCGACTGCCATCTGAGTACTGTCCATACTTTCACCAAGCACTGCAGTCTGGACATTGCCTCAAGAGCCTGTGCTGGTTTTGGCAGGGCGTGCTGCAGGACCTCCTGTCTTAAGTTTATGGTGAGCCCTCCTCCCAGACTGTCTGTCTGTACTTGTCACTGCTTGAAACTCACATTCCTGCCGTGTAACCTGATGACTGAGATACCCTGATGAAGATAGAACGGTTATGTAAGAACTTCGGAACAGTGGATCTTGTGGGGATCTCGGTCATCAGGTCTCTTTCCCTCCCACCTTCCCCTTTTCTGGGGAGGAGGGTGTTCCTATCTAGGAACTGACTGTCTGTGTATTCAGCCTTTCACAGGGTCTGAGCACCTCTCCCTCAGTCCTCCGTGGCTAGGGCTACTTCTTTGTCTCCCAGGGGAGGAGGGACTGAGAAGGAGCAGGGCTGCCTACTCCTTTATAGGGTTGGTGACATCAATGGACATTGACAGCGTGGGTAGCCCCAGTTGTGCTGCCGAAAATCTTCCATGTGGATTCCCCTTCACTGACAACAAAGGTTCCTACTTTGTAACCTGATGACTGAGATCCCCTTGAAGATCTACTGTTACGGTAAGTTCTTATGTAACAGTTCTTTTTCTGTTTTGGTTTGTAAAGTTATGTGTCAAAGGCTTATTATACTCAGTGAGTCTTGAGCTCATGGAAAGGTGCCTTATCCATACATTCATTCATTTATTCAAATTAAGCCCCTTCAACCATCCGTGCATCGATAAACCTCTATGTAAGTAAGGAATACCATTTCTTATATTAGAAAGAAATGTAAAATTACATATACCCCCATAATGAAAGCATCGCGGGAAGTATATGCAAATCAGCATGAATGAATTTAGACTGTGCTTTAAATAAGAGTGTATGGTCTAAATGACCTCTCGTATATAGAAACATAGAAACATAGACTTTGACAGCAGATAAGGACCGCTAGGCCCATCTAGTCTGCCCATTTCCCTACCTACAGGATAAGCCGCAGATCCTAGTTAACCAACAGCCTATTTCTTCCTACCCCCCACAAGAATTGCCTTATGTCTGTCCCATGCATTCTTGAATTCTCCCACAGTTTTAGACCCCACAACCTCCTCAGGAAGGCTGGTCCATGCATCTACTACCCTCTCTGTGAAATAATACTTCTTCACATTGCCCCTGAACTGCCCTCCTTCTATCTTTAAATTGTGTCCCCTTGTTCTTGCAAGTCTCTTTTTCTGAAAGATGCTACCCTCTTGGACTTTGTTGATTCCACTGAGGTACTTAAAAGTTTATATCATGTCCCCCCTCTCCCTTCTTTCCTCAAGGGTATACATATTAAGCTCCTTTAGACTCTCCTCATACGGCTTCTCTTGCAGACCCTGCACCATTTTAGTTGCCCTCCTCTGGACTGCCTCTATCCTGTCTATGTCCTTGCGCAGATGGGGTCTCCAGAACTGGACACAGTACTCCAGATGGGGTCTCACCAACTGTCTGTACAGAGGGATAACAACTTCCTGTTTTCTGCTGATGATGCCTCTCCCTATACATCCCAGTATACCCCAGCCCTCCCTACTGCCTTCTCACATTGCTTGCTAACCTTAAGGTCATCTGATATGATTACCCCCAGGTCCCTTTCCTTTTTTTTGTTGTTACTACCTCCCACCCATTGCGTGATTCTTCCTGGGTTCTTGTTTCCAGGTGCATTATTTTGCACCTCTTTGCATTGAATCCTAGCTGCCATACTTGACCATTCCTCCAACCTTGCCAAGTCCCTTTCATCCTTCCCACGCCTCCTTGTGTATCAACCCTGTTGCAGATCTTTGTGTCATCTGCAAAAAGGCATACTTTTCCTTCCAGTCCCTCTGCAATGTCACTGATGAAGACATTAAAAAGGACTGGACCCAATACTGAACCATGCGGTACCCCACTAGTAACCCCCCTTTCTTCAGAGTGGACTCCATTTACAATTACCTTCTGTGTCCTGTTGTGCAGCCAATGTTTTACCCAGGCTACCACCCTGGGTCCCACTGGGTCCCTGGGTATACTCTGTAAAGGCCGAAAAAAGTGTCTTCTGGTCAAGGCAGGCAAGGTTGACTAATATATGTGTTTTCTGCTGCAGTCTGAGAGCCATTTTGATGGGTAGTGGTGCAAATGCTGCCGACAGTGGTAGTTGGTGGGGAGTATTTGGTTTAGATACCTAGGTGGGATTTATAGCGGAGTTGGATGCTGACTCAAATGCATGCTTTGCCTGCATCCATCCACTTGTGTGCAGGCAGCCCTGCTGCATCTATTACAATAAAACATCATGATTGGCAGCAGAAAAGGGACACAACTGCCAGTCATGTCCAGTTTGGGTGCAACTGCATCTAGTTTGGACACAGTTGCATCTGTTTTTGGACCTGAACTTTTGATGCTGTTTGGCTCTCAGATAGGTGTTCTAACAGGTCTACATGCATTTCTGCTTTGAAAAGAACAGCAGATGCATGTTGGGGAGATCCTTTTGAAATCCTGCTCCAGTTCTACGCTAGAGGTGGTAGCTACGCTCATGGTCATGATGATGAATGCTGTTGCTGCTGTGAGGGAGAGTGAAATTTACATATGCTGATGAGTGGCAATTTAGGTTTTTTTTGACAACTGTTACAATGCAATGGAGTGCTTTTTTTTGGGGGGTATTTTTTTTTTCCAATTGTTTAACCAGGAGAGACGCATTAAGCTGAAAGCTTGTTTACAGGTGCAACCTGGGAGCACAAGGAAGTTTAAGTGACTTGCTCAGGGTCACACAGTATGCAAGTGGGGGCTGTGGGATTCAAACCCAGGTCTCCAGATTTGCAGCTCAGAGCCTTAAACCACTGTGCTATACTGCCTCCTTATAAATGCTGCATTGCCAGTGAGTTCTGCTGGTGGGATGGAGGAGTGTGAATAACACTCCATACAATGCCAGTAAATGTTTCCAGTGCTACAGAGGAGTGGTAATAGTGTGTTAAAAGGAAATGCTGAAGGGAGTGTGATACTGGCATAGAGAATCAAGCTGGTGCTGTGAAAAAATAATTGTTGCCACTTAGAAGTGTCCTTACAGTGTTTACCCCTATGGAGGGGAGTTGACCTACTGTATACAGTATCTATCTAGTATCCACTAGAATCCATGAGAAAATGGGGGTTGACTTATGCGCTAGTACATATGATATTTCTTTTGAATGGACTCCAGATGTGCAAAGTGCACCAAGAGCAGGTATTCCTTTGACAGCATAAATATGCTAAGCCGGGAGCTAATGGGTACCATTACAACTAATGCAGTTCATAAATGAGGCAGCTCACAAACCTTTGGAGGCCTTGGCCCTGGCCCATGATAAGCTTACTAATCGAATCTCACATTTCACCCAGTCAGCCTGTTTATTTTTGTTTATGAACTGTCAGTTAAGCCCCAGCAAACTGATCCCGACTGGTTTTATTGCATTAGTGGCTTACATTCGGCAGGCTTTGTAATTAGCACTGCGGTGGCAGAAACGCAAGGGAGAAGATCTGTGTGTGTGTGTGTGTGTGTGTTTTTTTTTAAACACACCATCAAATTATCTAACATTTGCTTACTCTGCTTTTAGCAAGAAAATAAATATATGAGAAATAAATATTCACCCTGTCTTTTGTTCTGTTACTGGATTTGAGCTTCAGTGAAAAGTCAAACAGTTGATCTATACTAGATGCATTTTGCGTATCTTGGGGCAGGAGAGGGTTGCAGACCGAGGGATAATGACCTTAACTAAGTCCTTCCCTTCTAGGAGGCAATTTGTCCAGTTGTCATGGGGAGATGTGACTTGAGTTTGATTCTGGAGCTCAGTATCCAAGATGCTCCTGCAGCAGGCTAATTTGCAATCCCTTGGGAGAAGTCTATCATCTCCCGGGAGGGGTCCTGTCATTTAGGCTGCATGACTGCCTCTTGGTGGCACAGAGGGAGGGGAGTAACATGGGCAGAACTTCCCCCTCCAGTTCCTGGTAGGTGGACTGTGTCCACCCCTGATTTGGCACATGCATTCTGTCCTTGGGATCCATCCTCTATTACCGTCATCCTGATCCTGAACCCCCCCATGGCCCTCAGTAACCAATGAAGCCACACAACTTGGGGGAGGGATATTGGTAAGAGGAGGTGGGATTCTACTGTAGGAATCTAGGTAGGTAGGATGAGAAAGCTGTAGGTGTGGTGGGATACTTAGGGAGAAAGCAGAAAATATGAAAAATGTCCAAGACATGTTATAACTGTACAGTGTGCTATGAATCCTTAGTTTCCATACTGTAGCTGTTCATTATGTGTTTGTGCTGACTCTTCTACCAGGAACTGCAAAGGGCTTTATGGGAAACGGGCAATATTTTTAATGAGAATTAGAGTCCCAAGACTGGGAAATAAACTGGTTTGGGCCGAACAAGTTTGTAATACTCATCAGTCTCCTGGCCTGATAATTGTTAAGAGACCTTCCTTATTAATTTCTCATTTGTAGATCCTGCTAGCAGTGGTACTATTGAGCTCTGCTTGACTAGTGGGAAGCACTTGCTCCTATTTCTGCCAAAAACCCTTGCTGATCCATGACCAGGACACTAACTACGTTAGCATGTAGCTTAGCAAATGAATGGGCTAGGTTTTGTCCTTAAAGCAGCAGTTCATGTTAAAACATTTTTATTATTTGTGGACCCTCTCCTCCAATCACTGGCCAGAGTTAAAATGGGTTACTCCACAGGAACTTGCAGCTGTCATTTTATTCTCCATAAAAGGATTGTTGAGAACTCTGAACAGTCATTTTATTGTCAATAAAATTATAGTAGTGACATCATCATCCTATCTGATGCTCTGGTTGGTCTGCACTCACAGCTGCAACTTTAAGCAAGTGCTGTGAAGGGTAGGGGAAGGAGAGGAGTTATCACAACCAACCTAGGGACAAAAAAAACTCCCAAAAACAGTACCAATGTCTTCAAACACTCATACAAAGCATAACAGTGAGAAAGTGCTAGTTGGCTTTTCTACAGTAATGTTATTGTCTCGTTAGGATAAAATACTCTGCAACTCCCTATTTAGTTCTATATTTCCCTACCCCTTTCTTCCCTCCCCTGGCTTATCTCTGCAAATGGCCAGGTAAGTCTTGGGATGATTACATTAGGAAGTCTCCTCATTCTCCTTCCTGTTTAGGTCATGATCTTTACGTGCGCCACTAAACCTAGTGTTTGTCATCTTACTGATGATGCTCCTTAGTCTGGGAATCATCCCAGTACCCCAGAGGGATAGAGTCACCTCGGTGCATTCTACCCTCTCGTTCAAGGACATACCTGTTACAGGTACCCTCCTTGAACCCTTCAGAAGATAGTTGAATTATCCCATCTCTGAACTGGAAGCCACTATGTATATAGTTAACTGGTTTAAGTACCTTTTTCTGTACTACCCATATATTGGGATCTGTACATACTGTTTATGTTCCAACTCGGGGGTTAGAGGAGTAATGGGTATGGGATTCAATTGTTCCCACCCCAAATGTTGGTCTTAGTCTTTGAATTTGATAGGTTAGAGGCCAACCCAAATGCTAAGGACTTCGCACCTACTCAAACTTTAAAGTATTGTTTTAACTTGAGCCTCAACCGAAGTGTTTATTTTCAAGTTTTGCTACAAAAAATCAAAAAAGGAGATGCATACAGTCATGCTTTGTTAATTCTTTATTACATTCAACCTATACCAGTATTACTGTTCTCTGGGAAATAGACAATGGCAGTTTATCCAGTTAAAATCTTTTCTATGAATATTAATGGTCTTCATAGTCCCATTAAGATAACTTGTTTAATGCAATATTTAAACAAGCAGGCAGCGGACCTCTTCTTTCTTCAGGAAATACACTTACCTGATTCTGAACACCAGATACCAAAGTGGCGTAACCGATACAAAGTTTATGCTTCTTCCCATTCCAGTGCCCGAAGACGTGGGGTCACAATTTTAGTACCTGTCTCTACACCCTTTGAAATTTGGAATCCATAATAGACACTCAAGGCAGATACATCATCTCAACTGGGACACTATACCCGCAAGAGGTAACTTTGGTAAACGCTTATCTACCCCCAAAACATCCCTGGCTGTGATCAGAACCTTTCTTCAGAGAGTCCTTATTATGGGAGGTGACTTTAATTTAGCTATCTCTTCTCAGTAGGACTTGTCTTTGCCTCGGGCCTATAGAGCTAACCCCACAGTAAAATATTTAAGATCTTCTCTTTCTCACCTGGGTATTGAAGATGTCTGGAGAAGACTTTTCCCCTCAAGTCCTAGTTTCTCTTATTATTCCCCCCGCTTTCAAACCTACTCTTGCCTAGATTATTTTTTCATCTCATGTGAACATTTTTCCCTAATTCAGGATTTGTCATTAGCTCCTAAGACACTCTCTGACCACCATCCACTTATCTTAAAAATTAATCTAGGTAAACATCCAAAAACAAAGCCCTGCCGACTGAACCCAATGCTTCTGAGGGATCCTGAATACATAAAATATGTCCCAGCTAGAATCCCACAAGTTTCTTAACAAAAATGGGGGAGGGAGGTGAAGTATCTGACCAAATCCTTTGGGATTCCCTGAAGTCTACTTTGAAGGGAGAGACAATAGCTTTTTCAACAAGTAAAAAAGGAAATCGGGCTCTAAATAAACACTACACAGAAAAATTTGAGAATTACCAATTGCTGTATCAGATAGAAGACACAATCCTCCAAAAAAGATTAGGAAACCAAACAAGAACTACAAAATACAATGAATTCTAAGATCTTCTAGACCACAATTTATTTAAAATAGGCCAACTCACGAGGGTGGCACCAGAGAGCCTTTTAGCTAGGAAACTGAGGAATAGGAAATGGGCAGCGACTATTTTAAAAATTAGACATCCAGTAACGAAACAAATTTCACATTCTGAGGAGCATATTAGAGCAGCTTTCCTAGAATATTACTGCACCTTATACACACCCTCTCCCACACCATCAAACTCAGAAACAAGAACAGAATTTCTAGATAAGTTAAATTTTCCTAAGCTATCTGACTCAACGGCTTTTCTTGACTCCCTATTCGTCCAGATGAGATCTTATCCCATATAAAAGCTTTGAAGCCTCTAAAATGCCGGGGCCCTGATGGGTATATAGCAGAATGGTACAAGGCATTTGCAAATCTTCTTCTTCCAACACTTCTATCTTCTTACCGGGCCATGGCAGAAGGTGTAGACCCTCCACCCTCATGGCTCCAGGCAATCATTACCCCTATTCCTAAACCTAACAAAGACACATCAGACCCCTCTTCATACCGCCCTATTTCTATTCTTAATGTTGATTACAAAATCAACATGACTATCTAGCTTCTCCTGAAACGCCCTCCTCTCTTATACACCCCAACCAGGCTGGCTTTATTAAGCACTGCAGCAGAAATGATAATATTAGATGAACCATGCTTCTTCTGGAACACTTACATACTAGGAAAGTCCCTTCTGCCCTCCTCAGCTTTGACACCAAGAAGGCATTTGATAGTGTGGTATGGAATTTCCTTTGGACACACTTGAACACTTCTCTTTTTCCTGACCAATTCCTCTCTTGGCTCAACAATATATACTCCGACCCCAAACTTACCTTCGTGTAAATGGAGCAATGTCCTCTGCCATTCGGTTGCACCAGGGAACACGTCAGGGATGCCCTCTTTCTCCTTATCTTTTCCATTATACATGGAACCCTGGCTATGATCATTAGACAAAACCCATGGGTGGAGGGTGGTATGTAGGCCAAAAGACATATAAGATATCTATCTTTGCCGATGATATTTTCTTAACCCTTCTTTCTCCTAAATCTTCTATTCTGGCTATTTGGGAGTCTTTCAAGAAATATGAGGAACTGACCAATTTCAAGTTGAACATTACTAAAACAGAGGCCCTAATGCTTAACCTCTCCCTCTCAGAACCTGAAGATCTCCTTTCCTTTAAAATGGCGTTGTACAAAATTTAAATATCTGGGCATACATATCCCACAAAACCTTGAGCCACACACTCTGCTGCTTAAAAGTGTGCTGCACAAATATACCATTATTGAGCATTGAAACTGTTCCTATTGTACTGTGTGTTTGTTTCTGCTATCTGCAGTGGTGTGTATACTTCCTGGTTGGAGTGCCCAGAGGCAGTGTGGGATATAGGAGGACTATAGGAGCCTTGTCTCCTATTGAAGCATCTCCCCACATTGTTTTCCTTGTGCTTCTCACAGGGGACAACTCCCAACAGTTATTCTGCCTTTTTAAAGGCTTAGTTTTTATTTTTTGCAGTTATTTGGACCCGCTGTGTGCTAGCATTAAACCGAAGTTGCAAGGCGATGCACTTCCGGTTTTGATAAAACACCTGCACTAGCGAGCGGGCGCAGCATGCGCTGGGTCACATGAGATTAGATGAGAGACACGCTGCCATAGCCGCTGTCAATCGTGGTCCATCGGGACTTCGAATAGCGGTCTGACAACTATTTGATTGGTCTCACTTAAGAGGGAAGTCTAAGGTACTGTGCACTGTGGTTTTGATTATCATTTGGTGTTTGCTACCCTGTACCACAATGAAAAGAGCCAACAAATATTGTACTTCCTGCCAGATGTATGCAATTGGCAAACAGACTGCCAAGTACATCTGTGACAGGTGCATATTGGTTAAATCATTGCAGGAAGAAGTTGCTCGACTTCTTAATAAAGTGGAGACGGCTCCTGATGTCACTCAGTATGTTGCTGACCCAGAAATAGAAGCTTTAGAGGAGTATATTGACCATATGTCTCTCCTACTAGAAGTTAACAACATAACCTCCCCTCATGGCAATGCATCTCAGGCTGCATCAAGAATGAACTCTTTGCATAATGAGGTGCATGAGACTGCTTTAACCCCCCAGGGTACTTCAAGATTAAACATCATACATAATGAAGTGCATAAGATTGCTTCAACCCCCCAGTGTTCCCACCTCCCTTCAGAAGCGTTATCATTTCCTGATGTTACCACTTGGTCTACTATTGCACCCTCCAAATCTAATAAAAAAATTGATTTGCAGATGCAAGGGATCAACATCTCTCCCTCAGTTATGTTACATAACTCTTATGAGCCATTAGCTTCTCTTTCAGCTGATGACACCAGCTGTAATCAGAAACAGGAACCAACAAACACCCAGGCTGACACCCCCCCACCTCATAACAGTACTCCCACACAGGTCTTTGTATTGGGTGATTCTATGGTTAAATTCATAGATCAGATTATCTGTAACCCTGATAAAGTAAACAGGTCTTGCTCAAGTTATAGAGGAGCCAGGGTCTCAGACATAACCGCTATGACCAAGGCCACTGATTTACGATGATTAAAACAATTAAATTCCATTTTCAAGACTTAAGATTCCGGAATTTCACCGGTGATTGTTACTCTAATTTCCGGATTTTACCAGGATTCTGTTATCATTCTTTTAGTATGTGCATAAATAATCAGAATTAGAGATGGCTTAATATACAGAGCATTAAATAATGCAAACTGAAAATAGTACAGGAAGGAATTAAAAGAAAAACAGACTTTTTTATAGATTTACTGATCTGATAGAAAATGCCAGATTCCATGAAATCTTCGTTTTTAACGGTTTTCAGGCAGCCCTAATTCTGGAATTTTACCGGATTTTCCGGTAAAAACCGAAAAACAGTGGCCTTGGCTATGACCAAAAATGTCTTACGAGCTGCAGGCAATAATCCGTTAGTTATAATTCATGCTGGGGCTAATGATATTACCAAAATCCCATTACAACAACTTAAACAAGACATAGTTGCTCTTTGTAACTTATTAAACGAAAGGGGATGTAACATCGGCATATCTGAAATTCTTCCAGTACCCCGAGCCTCATATTCCATCCAAAAAAAAATCAAAACACTAAACGAATGGCTCCGGAAATGGTGTTTTAGGCAAGCCATAGCTTGTCTTACACATTGGGAGGAATTCAACGATAATCCTTCCCTCTTCTGCTGGGATGGTCTGCACCTCAGCCGAAGGGGAAGTTCTCTTCTTGGTCACCAGTTTTTGTCATTCATTGACAAACATTTAAACTAAAATATAAGGGGGAGGTTAGGCCAAAAGAGCCATCTCTTAATACTATATACAAGCTGAACGTCTTATCTTTTAATGCTAGAGCACTTAACAAAATCAAAATGGCAGAATTAGAGTTGAAGATTCATGAATTCAACATTGGACTAATTGCTATCACTGAAACTTGGGAAATTTGGATAAACAATGGATAATGAACATCCCAGGGTTTAAACTTTATTATAAAAACAAGAGCCAGTGAACAAAAGGCGGAGGGTTAGTCTTTATGTTACTAACAATATTCCATCTTTGAATCCTCCTTACCAACATCAACAGAAAGTATCTGGGTCTACTTGCAACCCAAAGGACATCCCCAGATTTTTGGTTGGCAACTGCTGCCGCCCCCCTTCTTCGGACATCGCATATCTTAATCAATTATCCTCAGAAATCACCTTAATAGCAGACAAGGGGTCAGTAATAATTTTGGGGGACTTTAATCTCCCAACAATAAATTGGGGCACACTTTCTGGACTCAGTCAGTATGATTCACAGTTACTTTCAACTATCACTGATCTTGGCCTTACCCAACAAGTCAGGGAACCCACGCGTGGGAATAACATTCTAGACCTAGTATTGATCAACATGAATGCTTCCTTATCTAATTTGCAAGTTTTAGACCCTTTGGGCAATAGCGACCATATGAGAATTAAATTTTCCATTCTTCTGGCTCATAAAAATTCTACAAACAACTGTATGATTAAACAATATGAGAAGGCAAATTTTTCAAGAATTAATGAACATCTTGCAGTTATACCATGGGACTCATTATTCTCATCTCTTAATGTTAATGATGCATGGAGCATCTTCAAAGAAACTGTACACAATCTAGAAAAATATTACGTACCAGAAAGAAGGAAGTAAAACAATAAAGGCAAGGTCCCCGCCTGGTACAACAATAAAATTAAAAACCTCAGTACCTACAAACGCAAATTATTTATATCTCTAAAAAAGTGCCAACCTGAACAAATAGAGGGAAAACTAATCAAGTATAAGAAAGCACTTAAGGATCTTAAAACATCAATCACTTTGTCTAAACGGAATCTTGAATTCAGAATCGCTCACACTAAGGATTCATATAAAAGTCTGCATTCATATTTAAATAACAAAAAGGGAGACACAAACAAAATAGGTCCATTAATCATAGATAACATAACCATTCTTTCTGATAAGGTTACTGCAATTGAGTTTAACAAATACTTTTGCTCTGTCTTTGAACAGGATAAGGAACCTATATCATATGTCAATACAAGTATACCTCCTAGTTATATTGTTACCATTTCTGATACCCTTAAACTTTTAAAAACTTTGAAGTCAACAACAAGCCCTGGTCCCGACAATATTACCTCCAAATTTCTTATGGGAACATATGATAATATTGCTATCCCACTTACCATTATCTTTAATAAATCTCTTAGAGAATCTAATGTCCCCCTAGATTGGAAAACAGCCACTGTTACACCTATTTTTAAAAAAGGGGTGCACCATAAGGCTGAAAATTATAGACCTATCAGCCTTACCTCTATTCCATGCAGATTATTAGAAAAACATATTAAACACTTAATTGAAGAAGAAAGGTTGGCACTAAAACTAGCCAATGTTGCACAACATGGATTCAAACCCGGACACTCCTGTACAACTAACCTGTTAGCCTTTTATAACTTAGTCAGCAGTAATCTCGATCTAAACATACCAGTGGATGTTATTCTGCTTGACTATAGCAAAGCATTTGACAAGGTTTCACATTTCATATTAATAAATAAACTAATAGCATTGGGTTTCTCTAATTGTATCGTGTCTTGGGTTAACAACTGGCTCTATAACAGAACTCAAACTGTCAGAGTAAATGGGGAATTATCAGATGAAAAAATCAGTGTTAAGTGGAGTCCCTCAGGGTTTGGTGTTGGGCCCCACTTTATTTAGCATTTTCATCAGTGACCTTATCTCATCACAGAATACCTTATCTAAATTTGCGGATGACACCAAATTAGGAGGACGAGTTGATAATGAAACCAATAGAAGTTCCCTTATAAATGACCTCCAAAAAATTGAATCATGGGCGGCAACCAATAAAATGTTATTTAATGTGTCCAAATGTTCAGTGTTACATTTTGGTAAAAAAAAATCCCAAACAAACATACCATCTTAATAATATAATACTTAGGGAATCCCTCATCAAAAAAGACCTGGGTATATTGGTCGACAACAGATTATCTTTTTCAAATCATTATAATAAGGTTGCTAATCAAGCCAGTGCCCTCCTACGTAGGAGTAACAATACTTTTACCCTCAAAACTGAGGAATGTATTATGGCCTTATATAAAACCCATGTTAGACCCCATTTAGATTATGGTTCACCGTTATGGAATCCCTATTTAGCCAAGGACATTACAAGAATGGAGAAAGTCCAAAGGAGGGCTACTAAGATCATACCTCATCTTTCTCGTTACAACTATGAAACTAGGCTTCATAAAACAAAGTTGTATTCACTTGAATTTAGAAGACTAAGGGGAGATCTCCTTCAGCTATTTAAAATTCTACAATCAGCTACATTAATGAGTTCATGTGGATTATCTTTTACATCTAGAAAATGGTAGCCAGAATACACAATAAACAGATTGAAATCAAGAAAACAAGAACAAGCAAAAGACAACAGTTTTTTACTGTTAGAGCCCCAAAAATCTGGAATTCTCTACGGCAGGAAATTGTTGAATGCCAGAATATTACCACATTTAAATTTAAAATTGATAACTGGCTTCTCGACAGAACATAATCTACCAATGATCCACACTGTGTGGAGGACATCCTCGATGGGCTTCGGCCTTCTTTTGTCCTAACTACCAAGTACCAAGTACCTTGAGCTAGTTAATTATGAACCTGCCTCTCTTTTAGTTCAGGAGGATCTGATCAGGTGGGCTAACCTGAAATTAACTTTTTCAAAGAATTGAAACCATACATGAATATTCTCCCCAGGTTGCTTTACTTGTTTGGAACATCCTGATTTTCCCATCTGCCTTCTATCTCAAATGCTGCAACAGGATGATTTCCTCTTTTATCTGGGAAGGTGGTCCATTTTACTTTACTCTCTCTCTTCCGGACCTGAAGATGTATGCAATGGCAGCATTCCTAAAAATATGCACGGAATGACTGCACCAAATTTATCCAGCAAAAGAAATGCACCTACTTCAAGAATGCTCTCACTGACACCTGGGGTAATTGAAGAGATTTCTGGAACAATATTAAAGAGGTCACTGGGAAGCAGTCCAAGTCCTCCCCACTCATAAGCATAAATGGAGTACTAGCCTCCCTAAAAATCATAGTAAATAGCTTCAACACCGCTGCTCATGGATCTCAGCAGTGTCTCCCCTGACTTTTCAATAATCATGATGCTCCCTTTTCTCCCCCAGCTGCTCAGCCTCTGCTAGCCCCCGCCTTTCTAATTCAAAGCAGTCAAGATGCATGAAGTTTGCAAATATGTTACTAAAGCAATCAGCAAATTCAGATCTAGCCGTGATACACTTGATCTTATGTGCTGTCCTCACCCTTGAAGAGGTGCTAAGGCCGCTGACCAGTATTTTCAACCTCTCTCTTAGCCTCAGCTAGTTCCCTGACAAACAGAAATCTGCCACTGTCACCCTGATCCACAAAAGTGGTGACAGGGCCACCCATGGAACTACCACCTGATCTCCATACTACCTCCCTCCCCTCTCAAGGCCCTTGAACGTATTGTAGCAGATCAGCCTCTGACTTTCTAGATAAATATAATATTTTGTGCAGCGGCAACATGGCTTCAGGAAAGGACATAGGACCTCTTCAGCCCTGCTGGAATTCACTGGTGCCATTCATAGCTCACTGGACAAAGGTCAGCTAACTGGGTCTGTCTTTATTGATTTGACCAAGGCGTTCAATACTGTCCACCACCCCTCCTGCTTGTTCAGCTTCAGAATGCATGGTTCTCCCTGACTCTGCAGTCTGGTTTAAAAGTTACTTGGAAAACCGGACACAAAAGTGAAATCGCAGATGCCCTCCGATGCCAGACCTGTCCATTCAGGAGTCCTCAGGGATCCATTCTGGGCCCTTTACTTTTCAGCTTGTTCTTGAACACCCTTCCAGATTCCTGCCCTGAATAAATCATCCTCTACGCTGATGATGCTGTAATCCTTGCCTCACACCAGGATCCCAAACCGCTACAATATAACCTCCAGCTTGGCTTTGCTTCTGTTGAAAACTGGTTTACAAAGCACAAACTGATCCTTAATCATAAAAAAACAAAATCCATGATTTTCAGCAGCTCTTACAATAAGCATAAGCAGCACCCCTGTCCATCAGAACTAGCCATGGAGTCACTCTGGAACAGGTACAATCCTTTAAATACCTTGGGATCATCCTAGACCCTCATCTCTCTTGTGGTGCCCACATTGACTATGTAGCCAAAGCTGCTAATACCCCTCTTGGCCTACTTTACTGGCACAGGCAACATCTTACCCAGAAGCCCTAGCTGTCACTGTCCAGAGCTCTATCGTCTCCATTATTGACTATGGACTTGTATCTATGGCTCTGCCACCGCTCACCGCTCTCAGGCGTGTATCCACCTCCCTCAATAAGGCATGTCAGCTCGTCCCACCGTCTCACCTATACGTGTGACCTCTGTGTGCAAACTGGGTGGTTGCAACTCACCAATTGGATAAAGTACCAAACCTGCACCATAGTGAAGAAAATAATTATGGGCCTAGCACCCCCTGGAGTCTGTGCTCTTCTGCACCCTAGAAATAACCCCCGCAATATCAGGGGGTCTAAACCACAGCTCCTGCAAGTTCCCAACTGTCACGCAACACAAGGTCAAAGAGCTTTTGCTTTTAGGGCACCTACAGTAGCTGGCTAAATGGACTCTCCAGTGACATCTCCTCCACTCCCACACTTTGTGCATTTAAATCAAGGCTCCACCTCTCTCTCACTGCCTCCAGCTCCTGTGACTGCCTCAACTAGATGACCCCCCCCTTGAATATTGCTCTAGCATCTTTCACTTCTCTTTCCTATGTAGCACTTGGTCCCCCACATGCCCTCTACCCCTGCCTGCACTTCCCCAGTTTGTCTTGACAATGCCCTCGGCTGCTCTGATTCCCCTTGTTTCCCCTCCCCACTCTCTCCCTTTACTCTCCTCCTCCTGTGCTTCCTTCCCCCCTCCTCCTACTCTTTTCCCCTCTGTGCACATAACCTCATCACACCTCTTTCACTATCCCCTGTTACCACCCTCTAAACTTGCTTGTTTTTTGTATTTTTCGTAACTGCATGTTTTCAGATTATTGTTCCTGTTTTGCTTATACTGTTGTCTTTTTGTCTTACTGTATTCGAAATGTTAACCGACGTGGAATCTTTGTAAAAGAGTACCGGCTCAAAGGTATTTGTAATCCTAGACAGAAATAAAAATAAAAAATATTCTTCCTTTGGCTCTCTTCTTCTAACTCTCCTATCTGGAAAGATATTGAGTTTCTAATAAATGACCTTTATGATATAGAGAAAATGACTCTTTCCACACCTGAACTCTCCCCTCCTCTTAAAGACATTTCTCCCTACACTGCCAGATTCTTAGAATATGGTGCAACTTTAGATATAAGAAACAATTTAAACAAATTAATTTTTCTTTAACCTTATATCAGGAGACCAAAATTCCTTCCAGCTCAGTTAGACACACGGCGTCAAGAACTGAGCAGGCTAGGCTTTAACTGCTTCTACCAATTAATAAATAACTCTGCCATTTTGTCTTTTACCGAACTTCAACACAAATACTCTCTACCTGCTAGAGATGAATACCGATATATCCAGGTGAGAAACTCTATTTTAAGGCAAAGGATTTTCCTATCTGCTGCCCTCACCAGTGCCTACTCTCTGGGCTGTCCTGAGGACACGTTGCAGGTGCCACCTGGGGAAACTAATAGGCCACCTTTATAGAATAACACGAGACAGTCTGGGAGACTCTTCCAAGTCTGTCTTGGAAGCCTGGAATAAGGACCTAGAAATGAAAATACTTCTCCCACAGTGGGAAATGGCGACTTTGAATGCTATCAAAATTACTGCTTCTAATATCTGGTGAGAATTCACATGGAAGTCTCATTTCAGATTTTTCCGTCCCCCTGGTGTGTTCACAAAGTACATGCTGGCCTCCTATGGGCACTGTTGGACGGCTTATAAATGTAATATGGCTGACCTGGGACATATATTCTGGTTTTGTCCAGTCTTGATGCCCTTTTGGTTAACCTTACAGGGGGAAATGGGGACGTGTATGACTGAACCTATAGAGTTAACGACAGAGATGGTCTTGATGTCCATTTTTCCTCCACACAGTCCAAGATGGACAAACAGCTTACTTCCAATTTTTTATTAGCTGCCAGAAAAGCAATCACACGTCGATGGATGTTAAACAATAGCCCACAGTATCAGAATGGCATAAAATAGTTTGTGATATTTACAGACTTGAATCCTTGACAGACAAGCTTTGTAATAAACATCAGCATTTTCTGAGGAAGTGGCAGCAGTGGATATTGTTCTTCTCACAGGTGGATCCCAAATTTGTTCCCTAGGTGGGAGGGGTCCCTCCCTGGTGTTTCATATAACAGGACTCTTTCCTACTATCCTCCCAGGGTGGGTGACCCGGCCCTTGGTGAGGGCCCATTCCTTCATTCCTGGGAGTCGGGTCCGTCCACCTGCTTAACAATTCAATGGGCTGCAGTTACAAAATCTAAGTATGAATGCTGATATAGCTCTGTTTCAGAATAGGTGTAAATTATTTAAATTGCTTCTCCTTGATACCTAATTGTAACTTTTGCAGAACCACATCATATGATATATTAATGTTGTCTCATAATGAAAACAAAATTAAAAATAAAGGATAAAGTACTCTGCCTTCAGCTGTGTGCTTGTTCCTTAGCGATCACATTATTGCCTCGTATAGTGAGCTAGCATGCACATTACCAGTTAATTCACTCCCTTTTAACCCCTCGTGTTGATCTGTTTTTTGTTTTTCTTTCCAAACCCATTTAAGTGGGGCCACATTTTCTTTTATGTTCTCCATGTTAAAACTTCCGTGGCTTGAAGTTAGTTCTGTTATTTCTGGTACTCTGTAAAATCAGTGAATGGTGCTGGAGGCATGCTAGTTCATCTTAGTCACGAGAAGAGTGATGTTAAACAAGGTGCTCAGAATCAGCTAAGAATAGTGATGAAAACTTGTGGCAGCCATATTTAATGGAGTTCTCCTTTAGATCAGATCTGAAACAAATGCAAATGCAGATTGAACATGGGTGGGGGATGGGCATTTTACAAGGCAGGAGGAAGAGTTACTCTGGAATGGAACAAAAGGTAAAGATAAATTCCACCATAGCATGAACAGCAGCCTCAGGGATCTTTCCTGGGTCCTCGCCTCTTCAATATGTTCATTTGTGACATAGGAGAGGGCATCCGGGGCAAGCCGCGTCTCTTTGCAGATGACATGAAGTTGTGTGGTAGGGTAGAGTGTGACAGAGATCAGGGAAATGAAGAGGGATCTATAAAGGCTAGAGAGGTGGTTTCAGGTTTGGCAGTTGAAGTTCAATGTAAAAAATACAAGGTTAAGCACCTAGGTAAAAAAAAACCGGACAGAGCGCTGGATGAGAGGGTTAAACTGAGCACTACAGTAGAGGAAGGGATCTGGGAGTCATCATTAGTGACTCCTTCAAACAATCAAGCCAGTGTAACAAGGCCTATAGCAAGGTTAATAGGATGCTGGGTGTACTGGAAGAGGTACTGACAGCAGGGGAAAGGAGGTGCTACTACCTCTATTTAGGTCACTGGTGAGGCTGCACCTGGAATACTGTGCTCAGTCCTGCAGTCTTCACCTAAGGAAGGACAGGGACAGGCTGGAGAGAGTGCAATGCAGGGTAATCAAGATGATTCAGGGCCAGCAGGGCAGATCTTATGAAGCTCATCTCAAGGCACTGAACATGTTCTCACTGAAGACCAGACGAGAGAGGGGGATATGATAAAGACCTTCAGGTTCCTGAAGAGACTAAACAGTGTGAACTTCGGGGAACTATTTAACTGCAGTTCATAGTCAAGAATCTGAGGTCATGAGTGGAAACTGGCAGGGGAGGTTTAAGAGGGATGCGAGAGGGCCAGCCAGGTGGCGCTGAGGTTAAGGCACTGGACGCCACACGGTGACCCGGGTTCGGGAGCAAGCTTGGGCACTGGGGGTCGGTGGGGGGAGAGAGGATTGAGTGCCTGCAGGCTGCTCTTCTCTCTCAGGGGAGGACCTGGGGATGTCTGGTGCTACAGCGACTCCTGGTGGAAGCTGAGAGTGCTGTAATAGCACTAGACAGCACGTTCACTGCGTGGCTAATGCTGGCAGGGTTGCAGTGCACCGCAAGCATCAAGATGGGCACCACGCATTGGGGAGGGCGGGGATACACAAAGAAAAACCCTCTCACCCCGCATAGGTGACGGCCCTTCCAGTGCCTCTGCCATACGCCCAGTGCCGGATTCCTGCCACTGCCCTCTCGGTCTTTCCGGACTGTAAGAGCCTTGGGCCTGGGGAGATTCCATAATGACTTTGAAGATGGCAGGTATCATGGCAGGTGGTAGAGCGAGAAGGTGAACGAAGCAGCCTGAGAGAGTTCCGGGAATCGGAGCGATAGAAATAGAGATGAAAAACAAAGAAGAGGGATGTGAGAAAGTTCTGTTGTATAGAGAGGATGATGGAGCTGTGAAACAGTATTCCAGAGTAGAGGGGTGATCGCCAAGACCATAAATGGCTTCAAGCATGGCTGAGACAGAGTGAAGGGTTTGGTGGTTGCGTAGGTCAGTAGAGGTAGGGAGGTGAGCAGGGGGTGGACTGGGAGGGATAAAACCCCATATGGACAATAGGTCCCCTGGCAGACTAGATGGACCTTTAATCTTTTTCTGCCATCATTATCTATGTTTCTGCGCTTCTGTGTTTAAAGGTGCTAGGTGAGATCCAGAGGAAGTGTTTCATGTTTCCATGCATTTAATCCAGGTTCGGGAATGAGCTCAAATCCCTGTAGCTGAGTGGGCAAGCTGGGAGGAGTGTTGCTGCTCAGCAGTACTTCCCAGTTGGGTTTGGACTGCGTGATTGCACAATGCTGCAGCTTGCCTTGTCATGAGGGGTAGGCACGCTTGTTTACAGCCAATGTGACACTTTAGGCTATGCGTGCTATGCATGGTGTCGAGGAGGTGGGAAGGACTAAAAAAGGGAAAGTCCCATGATCTACTTATGAAAATTGCACTCACAGACCTTACTTCCATGGATTTCCCAGTCCACCAGATTTGTCTTGGGGGGGTGACCCTTGCATCCACACAACATGGGACAAGCCACTGATGGCCATTGGCCATGGGATAGTGGAGGACAGACCAGGGTGTTGGCTGTCAGATGCTCTAATCGTGGTGGTAGAACTGAGAAAAATCTTGTTTACAAAAAAAAAAAAGATGCTAGGTGCTGTGAAAACAGACAGCTTTTGTTTAGCAAAAGACTTGCATGTATGTATAATTTCTTGTAGAATTGCCATACACACGCACGCACGCACACACACATACATATATACACACATACACACATACTCAAATGTATACCCACATTGTACTTTCCTTGATTTCGAGACAGCACAACTTCTACTTGATTTCTGGGAAGTTCAACATGTGCTATTCTTGATTTCTGGGCAGCACAACGTGTACTGTTCTTGATTTTTCCAGACAGCAGAACGTGTACTGTTCTTGATTGCCGGACAGCCCAACATGTGCAGTTCTTGATTTCCAGATGGCACAAATTGTACAGTTCTTGATTTCAGACAGCACAACTTGTACAGTTCTTGATTTCTAGACAGCACAACTTGCAGTTCTTGATTTCCAGACAGCACAATGTGTACTGTTCTTGGCTGTTGGACAGCACAATGTGTACTGTTCTTGATTGCTGGACAGCATAACTTTTCTCCATGTCTGAGATGGAGTGAAGGGTTGGTGGTTGCTCAGGTCAGTAGAAGTAGGGAGGTGAGCAGGGGTGGACTGGGAGGATAAAACCCCATATGGACAATAGTCCCTGGCAGACTAGATGGACCTTTAATCTTTTCTGCCATCATCTATGTTTCTGCGCTTTTGTGTTTAAAGGTGCAAGGTGAGATCAAAGGAAGTGTTCATGTTTCCATGCATTTAATCTGGGTTCGGGAATTAGCTCAAATCCCTGCAGCTTGGTGGGCAAGCTGGGAGGAGTGTTGCTGCTAGCAGTACTTCTCAATTGGGTCTGGACTGCATGATTGCACAGTGCTGCAGCTTGTTCTGTTGTGAGGATAGGCACACTTGTTTACAGCCACTGTGGCATAAGGCTGTGCATGCTATGCATGGTGTCGAGGAGGTGGGAAGGACTTAAAAAGGGAGAGTCCGTCATCTACTTATAGAAAATTTTGCTCACAAACCTTACTTCCATGGATTTCCCAGCCCACCAGATTTGTCTGGGGGAAGTTGACCTTACACCCCACCATGGGACAAGTCACTGATAGCCATTGTTCATGGGATAGTGGAGAGACAGGCCAGAGTGGTGGCTGTCAGATGCCCTGGTCATGGTGGTAGAACTGTGAAAATATTTATAAAAAACAAAAAGATGCTAGGTGCTGTGAAAACAGACAGCTTTTGTTTAGCAAAAGACTTGCATGTATGTATCATTTCTTGTAGAATTGCCCTGTACACACACACACACACACACACACACACACAAATGACACACATTGTACTTTCCTTGATTTCGAGACAGCACAACTTTTACTTGATTTCTGGAAAGTTCAACATGTGCTATTCTTGATTTACGAGCAGCACAACATGTACAGTTCTTTATTCCCCGACAGCACAATGTGTACTGTTCTTGATTGCCGGACAGCAGAACATGTGCAGTTCTTGATTTCCAAACAGCACAAATTGTACAGTTCTTGATTCCCAGACAGCATAACGTGTACTGTTCTTGATTGCTGGACAGCGCAACGTGTACTGTTCTTGATTGCTGGGCAGCACAATGTGTATTGTTCTTGAATGCTGGACAGCAAAACGTGTACTGTTCTTTATTGCAGGACAGCACAACATGTACTGTTCTTGATTCCCAGACAGCACAACGTGTACTGTTCTTGATTGCTGGACAGCACAACATGTACTGTTCTTGATTGCTGGACAGCACAATGTGTACTGTTCTTGAATGCTGGACAGCACAACGTGTACTGTTCTTGAATGCTGGACAGCACAGCGTGTACTGTTCTTGAATGCTGGACAGCAAAACGTGTACTGTTCTTTATTGCAGGACAGCACAACATGTACTGTTCTTGATTCCCAGACAACACAATGTGTGCTGTTCTTGATTGCTGGACAGCTACAGCGTGTACTGTTCTTGATTGCTGGACAGCACAGTGTGTACAGTTCTTGATTGCTGGACAGCACAATGTGTACTGTTCTTGATTCCCAGACAGCACAACATGTACTGTTCTTGATTGCTGGACAGCAAAGCGTGTACTGTTCTTGTTTGCTGGACAGCACAGCGTGTACTGTTCTTGTTTGCTGGACAACATGTGTACTTTTCTTGATTGCTGGACAGCACAATGTACTGTTCTTTGATTGCTGGACAGCACAACGGTACTGTTCTTGATTGCTGGACAGCAAACGCGTGTACTGTTCTTGATTTCCAGACAACACAACATGTACTGTACACAATGTATACTGTTCTTGGTTGCTGGATAGCACAACATGTACTGTTCTTGGTTGCTGGATAGCACAAAATGTACTGTTCTTGATTTCCAGACAACCTGACATGTACTGTTCTTTATTGCGGACAACACAGCATGTTCTGTTATTGATTGCGGACAGCATAACTTGTTCTCCATGTCTTGGTGCGTTGAAAAGGAATATGTTGCATCTTGAAGGGATTTCAAGGAGAGTAGATGTTGGGTATTTGGGGGTTCAAACAAATTGATTGTGTTATTAATCAGAATGCTGGCTACTGGCTAAAGGCATTGGAACACTTGGAAATTTTGGTTCTGTGTCCCTGTGCCAACTAGGAAATTGCAGGCTGTGCCAGAGTGATTGAGAAGTAATATACATTTAAAGATGTGGCTCTCTGTGTCATTTCTTTTGACTTATGAAGGAATAGGGTGCTAACTGGTGACCTTCCCCTGTATGAGGCCATCACTTGATCAAATGTGGAGTACTGTGTCCATTTCTGGTCAGTGCAGTACAGAAAGGACACTGATGAGATGGAGAGGCTCTGTTACTGGGCTGTAGCCTGATCAGCAACTCGGAGAAAGAACTAAATGAAGAGATTGGACATTCTGTACTCAAAATCTTCAGTATAGAGAACAGAAGGATGAGGACGGTACATGATCATTGAGTGCTAAATGCTAAAGAGAATGGTCAGGGTGGAATATGCACAGATGTTTGAGCTGGTGAGTGCAAGCAGAACTAGAGGGCCTACACTCAGATGGGGGGGAGGTGGAAGGCAGGATAAGGGGGAACACCAGACATTATCTTACACAAAGGGTAACATGTTGAATAGCCTACCCAGTGAGTTTGTGGCAGCTAGCACTGTTCAGGTTTTCAATAGCAGTCCTAGACATATTCCAGAGGTAGAATTAAACTGAAGGTTACACATCATGGGCACTGGTTGCATTCTGGCTTGTAATTTTGGATGTGCATCCGTACTCGGATTGGGTAATGTCACTGATGTGTGGCAGGAGAGGGCAAGATAGATTGTAAGTCTCTGCTGTCATCAAAGTACTGTGTTACACTCTAGTAGAATAAGCACCATCTGTCACACACAGTAGAATACACTCCCATGTTAAACTGTTCAATACAAAACAATTATTTGCCCCGGCCTTGACAGGAGATAGCTAATTTTAAAAGTGGAAGTTGATACTAGCCCAGTGACCATACTCATGTCCTGACTTGGGTTTTCTAACTCTGGAAACAATGGTGTGAGTGGGGGTACATCACAAGGGTGAATTAATCCGTGTCCAGGCTGAGAAGAGTGCTTCCAGTTTGAGGAAAGGTGGGGTCTATGGCCTTCCTCAAGGTGGGATGGGAAATGGGTTAAAATTTGGTGGAAAACAGGAAGCATTGCCACCCAACTAAAAGAGGCGGAGTTAGTGGATTGCAACTGGCCTTGGGACTGTGAGTGCTATAGGGCCCTGAGCTGTATGTGGTGTATCTTTTCATTAAAGTTTTCAGCATAAAAAAGGACATTAACA
Source organism: Neoceratodus forsteri (assembly GCA_016271365.2). Lineage (NCBI taxonomy): Eukaryota > Metazoa > Chordata > Ceratodontiformes > Ceratodontidae > Neoceratodus > Neoceratodus forsteri. Next base: position 259,327,179 of record CM057452.1, on the reverse strand, counting down.
GTAGACATCTAACATACATCCTCAGCTGTTTGAAGGGGCTAGCCAGGGTGTAATCCTGTAAGTCTGAGCACACAAGGATGCAGTTGTACCATCACAAAGGATTTCCTGCAAGACATGTTGTCCACAACGCTTATTCAAGTCAAGAAGCTTTGGGTTTATTTGGGTGGATGGCACAGAACTGCTGCTCCCCCAGAGCAAAACAGACACAGCATATGTGTAATGTAATTTCTCTTAGACAGGAATCAGAGGGGACCTTGGTAAATTGTTTCAGCTTAATCTTCTGGAAAAGGAACGCCCTTTCAGTGACACTCTCGGGGGGAATCTGTTTCCCTGGACATCTTCACTGGACTCCACAGGCAGCATAACAGTAGTGAGCAAATACCCTAGTACAGGAGGAAGCCTCACTCTGAATGACCTAAGGGTCCCAGCCTCAATAAAGGAGCACTTTGGGGCCTCTATGCCAGCTCCACCTGCTGTCATCTCCTTTCTCCTTTTCAGTTTGATACCTGGGAGTCATAACAAAAATCACTACCTTATTTTTTGGTGTCTCAGAAGGTTGAATCCAGACAATCTCCATGGGAAATGGCTTCTTTAAAGTTATTTGCATCCCTGAGGTGCAGCAACAATTCCACAATTCAAACTCTGGTTGGGGATGCTAATCTCTTAAAAAATGACAAAGTCACAACTTCTGTAATTCAGTTTTTCAGTCTTTATTTCCCCTGATGTTTTGCTCCAAATGATGAGCTTTTTCAAAGGGTAATTATATTTGAATCTGAAAATAATGTAAATAATATAGTACTCACATATTTTGTACCTCAAAAACATTTTTTAAAATTATGTAATATATTCAATCAGTTCATGAAATACAATAGTTTTATGACATAATAAATTTACTTATGCACTTCTCTGTGCATTATTGCCTCCTTTATCCATTAAAAAAGTGCATATTTGCTTCCACATTTATTTCTAGAAAACACAAAGGAGACTTTTCAGCATTCTAATTTTAAAGTTAATATTTTATACTACCACCACCATCATTGCACATTCTAATGCTTGGTTTACGCATAAATATTGTACCACAGCTGTGTAAAATGCATACCTATGAGGTCAAATCTGTATCCTTTTTAAGTATCTGGCTAGTTCCAGTGGAATGCTTGTTCACTTTATATTTTGTAAACCTTAAACAAAACAATTTTGTTTAACCCCTTTGTAATCAGTTAATAGCATATTGAATTTTGTTTTATTGATATATAGCAGTCACCTTGGTTTTGTATCAGAATATTCAGGTAATGCAAAACACTCCTCTAGAGTGTTTTGTGTGTAGCCCCTTGCTTTCAGTAATGCCAGTCGAGTGTTTATTATCACCTTGTAAAATATTAACATTTTAAGCACTTTATACTCTCTTACTCAGAATCTTAAATCCTTATAGACGTTGCCTACATTCAAAAGTGCAGTTACCTTTGATAAAGATAAACGCTAGAATTCCAGTTACATGGCTGCGGCGTCTTTCAGTATAATCCGTTCAGCATGTTGCCACCATTGAGCAAATGCTGTTTCCTTCCCTTTCCTTTTAATCCTGCTAGCTCATCACGGTCACCTGACACAACGTGACCTTCTTTAATTCAAATGTAAGTTGCTAAGCTGCTATCAAAAATGTTATTATTGTGGAACTAGATTTAAAGGGAAGGGGTCTTCCGACTTTGTATGATGTATTGTGGGTGTTTAAAATATTAACTAAATCACACATTTTGTTACAAATGCCCACTGATTGTTTGAGAGTTTCACACAAACTATGTATTGCTTAACGATACTGTCAATTCATGATCTGGTCGCCCGGGTGGGAGGGGCAGGGCGAGGGCAGGAGTGAAACAGGATGTTTCAAATTCTGAATCAGTTCTTGAATACTTCCTAAACATTAGAAGCACCCCCAAACAGTGCAGTCACCATGAGGCAGTAGCCACCCAAACCCCCACTGCATCATGAGGTGGCTACAATATGTTGGGGGTGTTCCTAAGTCCAGGAAAGATGCAGTGGGAGTTGATCAAGGAATGTAAACAAACCTGTTTTGGTGTGGTAACACCAATATGGTGGCAGTCTGTTTTTCACTTTTAAAAGAAAACAAGAATCAGAATCAAACTACTAGCTATATCAGCAGTCTTTACGTAATGTTAGCAATCATAAAATGTGTTTTTAAACAAGGGACACTTTGAGGCCTAAGGGGCTTGGTGGTGTCCCTTTAAACAATACATAGTTTGTGTGAAACAATACATAGTTTGTGTGGAACTCTCAACCAATCTGTGGGCATTTGGAGCAAAATGTGATTTAGTTAATATTTTAAATACCCACAATGCATCATACAAAGTCGGAAGACTCCTTCCTTTAAATCTAGTTCCATAATAATGAAATTTGTGATAGTTGTTAACAACTTATGTTTGAATTAAAGAAGGTCATGCTGTGTCAGGTGACCATGAGGAGCTAGCAGGATCAAAAGAACAGAGAAGGAAATGGCATCAATGGTGGCAACATGTGGAACATTGTATTGAAAGGCACCGCAGCCGTATAACTGGACTGTTAGAGTGCTCTATCTTTACCAAAAGGTAACTGCACTTTTGAAGGTAAGCACGATCTATAAGGGTTTAGATTTTGAGTAAGAGAGTATAAAGTGCTTGAAATGTTAATGTTTTCAAGTGTAATAAGCACTCAACTGGCATTACTGAAAGCAAGGGGCTACACACAAAGAATCTAGAGGAGTGTTTTGTATCACCAGAATATTCTGATACAAAAACCAGGTGATGAGTTTATGCTATAAATGAAACAAAATTCAGTATGCTATTGACTGATTACAAAGGAAGTTTAAACAACATCTTTTGTTTAAGGTTTACAAAATATAAAGTGAACAAGCATTCAATGGAACTAGCCAAAAAGGATATTAGATTTGACCACACAGCAGGTATGTATTTTTCAATGCCAGGTATAATATTTACGAGTAAACTGAGCATTAGAATTTGCAATGATGGTGGGGGCAGTCTAAAATATTAACCTTAAAATTAGAATGATGGACAGTCTCCTTTTTGTTTTTCAGAAATAAATGTGGAAGCAAATATGCACGTTCCTAATAGATATACAGTAGGATGCAATACTGCACAAAGAAGTACATAGGTACATTTACTATGTTATAAAAATATTAGATTTTATGAACTGATTAAATAAGTTATATAATTAAAAAAAAAACTGTTTTGATGTACAACATACTTGAATAATATATTATTTACAGATTCAAACATAACCCTTTGAAAAAGTTCATTATCGGGAGTGAAACGTGAGGGGAAATAAACATTGAAAGATTGAATTATAGAAGTTGTGACTTCATCATTTTTTATGAGACTAGCATCCCAACCAGAGTTTGACTTGTGAAACCTGGCTGGATGATCCCAGACACCTAGAACTGTACCTTTTCAGGTTGCTTTTGCCACTTCATCTCCAAGCTGCTTGGAATGTAACCTGCAGGAAAACAGTGCAGTGACTGTTTAGGTAGATGAGCATGCTTATAGGAAGACTGCCTTAAGTGTGGCTGTGAATTGAATACTAATTAGAACTATGGTTAAAGTAAGTAACCTCAATATTTTGCACTATGGGAAAATAAAATGAACAGTAGGAGTGGGACAGAAAACTAGATGGGTAAATAAGTAATGGTAAAATGGATCTGACAAGGAGGTATGCAGCAAGGTGCCTGGTAGATTGACAGGTAGGTACATAGTCCATAGATTGAAAAATAGTGGAGCAAAACTAATAGACAGGTAGGCAGACATAAGGAAGATAAGCTGACATGGTGGTTGGAATGTGGATGGAGAGTACAAGCCTTAATCTGCAGTGGCACCTGAGACTGACTTCCCGCTCGTCTTCCCTAAAGAGGTGTAGCATCCCAATGTGAAAACAAATTAATGAATGTTCTTACAGAGCCTTCAAACTTCTAGCAGTATCAAAACTCTGTTGCCCAGAACCACATAGTGATTTCACCGAAATCAAATCTACTAAGAAGTTAAACATACGCACACTCTGAAGTGCGTTGCATTTAGAATAATATTGCTTATGGTATACCTAATGTACTCAGTGCTGACAAAGATGTACTGATGTTCCATGAATAGAAAGTTTTGTGAACAGTCTTTATAAAACTGAAACTAACTGTATAGAAGTATTCTTTTTCGTAGTATGTAGCTTTTTCTCCTCCGGACACACTTCACCCCACTGACCCTTGTTGACCACCCATGCCCATCGGCCACTAACCCCACTGTATCTTATGTCACCCATGAGTAGTTTTTGGGGTTTTGGGGTAAGGACCCCCAAAGAATTTCAAGGGTCTGGACTGGTAGAAGTGCTAAACTGTGTGTGTCTGAAATGTAACGTGCAGCAGCATGCATGGTGGCTTGGACTTTTCCCCTTCCTTTTTTCTCCATTCAGCCACCTTCACCCACTTGATGATACCACTCTGTCCAGTGGAGGTCTTGAATGCCTCGGTGAATCTCCCGGGGGCACACTCCCTGGGCTGCAACGGGGGTTGCAATGGTGCCAGACATGGCACATCCCCTCCTCAGGATGAGAAATTTCCCCAGTCTGGCCTACAACTCATGTATCCCAAGTCCACTCCTGGACAAAGGTCCTTGGCACAGCAGCCAACAGGGAGCCCCACAGAAACATTCTTTAACACTAAACATTTGCTGCCCACTTTTTTTTATTTTTTTTTTATTTTCTCTGTATGCCCCATTCTCTCTGCCAAACTCCCATTCTTCAGGAGTCTCCATTGGCCTTGTTCGTCTCTGCTCCTTCTAACCAACGACCAGTGCAGTCCATCCCCCCCATGGAGCCTTGGTTATACCCCCCAGGCAGGTACGGGGTGGGGCCCTTACAGTCCGACATGTCTGTATTCCATTGGGGGATGCCGGTACTGGCGCCAGTAGGGGCATTGGGGATCGTGGCCAGGAGCTCTGTCTACTGGGAGTCACATGGGGTATTTCCTGGTTTTCTGTTGCCCTCCCCCCTGAGGACGTAGACACACAAGGAGAGCCAATGGATGAGGTAATGAGGATGTACAATCTCGCCCTGCCCCGGGGTTCACGCCCTCCCTCCCACTGGCTGTCTCAGCTGCACCAACACCCGTGGTCACCCAGGTGGCGGTAGAGTAGCGGGACAGGCAATCCTCCTCCCCAGAGAAAGAGAGTGGCCAATGGACGCCAGTCCTTCTCCCTCAGTTGGCCCTCCAGTTGCAGGTCCTTTCCCAAACCCGGGTCGCTGGCACATGGCCCAGTAAACCTACAACTGCGCCCGGCCAGACTCAGCTGCTGCCCGCACTTTTAATGTTTATTTTCTTTAAGTTCAGAACATGCTACTCTATTTGACTATATGCTCTGCGTTTTAAAGACCAGGGCTACTCATTTAGTTTTGACATCTTGAATGATATGGTAAACATACCTGCTCCTAACGAGACCTGTTTGCTCTCCCCCCTTCCCCTTCATTTAATGACTTTCCTCTTATCTTTGCACTGTTCATTCTACCTGTATTACAGGGAATGCTTCAATAAAATGTATTTATTTATTTAGATCTCGGATTACAAATACCTTTGAGCTTAGAGCTCTTTTACAAAGGTTCCACATCAGCAGCATAATACAACAGGTTTACAGAACAAAACATATGGCAAAACAGTATACATAGAGAAAGGAGATCAACAGGTTTACAGACTAAACAGGGTATGGTAAAATAATTGTAAATAAGAAAAGAAGCACTAGTTGACATTCACAGTGAATTAAAGAATAGAAGCAGAGTAGCGCAAAGCAGTTTCATGCACAGGAATGCATACAGTAAATTGAAAATCAGTCAAAACAAGCTTTGCCTTTGTCAAAAACGTTTTACAAAACAAAACATGCTCCTCCTTGGCCTCACCCTTGCCTATTTGGCCTTGTATCCATGTGTAATCCCTGCTTAGCTGAAGTCCACAGGACAGAGTGGAGGCAGTCTTATCGGGCAGGTGCTGTGGAGTGTTGCATTCAAGCAAGTTGGTGGTGGTGTGCTCCCACTGACATCTACTGGTAGAAGTGGTACTGCAGCTGTTGATGTAAGTGGTGTAACCCACTGATCCAGCTGTGACTCCACAAGGCAGACCTCCACTGCTTGTAGTTAGAGGCATTTCTCTCTCTCTCTCTCTCTCTCTTTTCTTCACCTCCCCTCAACAGCGGGGCTTCTAGACCAGAAGTTTATGGGTTTGAGCTCTACGTTAAGGATGTAATTTCTGAGATTTTATAAACCAGGTTGTCATTTTGACAAGTTGGTTGTTCAAGGTGACCAAACATCACCCAGTGTTCTTGATTGACTCCATTCACCCCATGGTCACTGTAGTCTTACCTTTTCTACAGATGAAGGGTTGGCGAGGGTTGCCTTCTGATCTGATATTAGTACTGCTGTTGGAGCACTCAGATGACACCGTTGGGTGGGGGTTAAGACCTTGGCAGCTGCCTGAGATTCACAAGACCAAGTTATTCCTTTCCAGAATGGACTGAGATTTTTTTGTGTTCTAACTTATTTGCACCACTAGCTGATTATCACTCCTGACCAGACTAGTTTTCTACCCTTGATAGTTTGGAAAACAAGGAAAACAAATTTAGTTCATGTAAAATCCTTCCTGGCAGCCTGATGGTACAGTGCTTTTCTTCTGGAAATCAAGATTCAGGAGTGGACTCGCAGAGACGTAATTGGAGCTACCAAAGAGTGCTACATCGAAACATAGAATTTGATGGCAGATAAGAACTGCTTGGCCCACCTAGTCTGCCAATTTTCCTACCTAACAGATGAGCTGCAGATCCTAGTTAACCAACAGCTTACTTTCTTCTACCCCCCACTAGGACTGCCTTATGTCTGTCCCATGCATTCTTGAATTCCCCCACTGTTCTTGACTCCACAACCTCCTCAGGGAGGCTGTTCCATGCATTCACAACCCTCTCTGTGAAAAAATGCTTCTTCACATTACCTCTGAGCCATCCCCCCTCTATCTTCAAATTGGGCCCTCTTGTTCTTGTTCATCTCTTTTTCTGAAAGATGCTACCCTCTTGGACTTTGTTGATTCCCTTGAGGTACTTGAAAGTTTCTATCATGTCCCCTCTCTCCCTTCTTTCCTCAAGGGTATACAGATTAAGCTCCTTCAGTCTTTCTTCATATGTCTTCTGGTGCAGACCCTGCACCATTTTGGTTGTCCTCTTCTGGACAGCTTCCACTCTGTCTATGTCTTTGCGGAGATGGGGTCTCCAGAATTGCACACAGTACTCCAGATGGGGTCTCAGCAACTGTCTGTACAGAGGGATAACAACTTCCTGTTTTCTATTATTGATGCCTCTCCCTATGCATCCCAGTATCCACCCAGCCTTCCTTACTGCCTTCTCACATTGCTTCCCACCTTTAGGTCATCTGATATAATTACCCCCAGGTCCCTTTCCATTTTACTGTTTTCAGTCAGGATAGAAATTAACTTTTGCGATACCTGCACTACGGTGCATGTGGCTACAAAAGTTACTTGCACCACTGTCAGGTTACCTGACAAAAATGATAAAACTTGAAAAAAAGATACTGAATTTTGAAATAGTAGTATATGGAACAACTGCAGTCTATTTATATACTGTTCTACATTTCGATGTCTTCTTCACTTTCCCAGCCTTTTTCTTCCTCTTTTCTTGGACCATAAGGAGCAATCTGAGGTCTCCTTGTTCTCTTTCCTGATGTCCACCACCTGGCTATGGCATTATCTGGTGAGTATGTGGACACTGTCTCACTGCTCAGATTAATGGCCATTAAAGCTAACACAGTTTCTGGTCTCAGGTTTGCCCTCCAGTCATTTTTTATTCGTGGCGCTAATGAGAAACCTGCTCACATTCTGCAGTTGAAGGTGGAATTATAAGAAATATTTTCAGCAAAGCTAGAATATATTTGAGGTCATCCCTTTCTTCCGAGAGAACTCTACCCCACATAGCAGTGGAATCTAAAGGTGGATGGTAAGCTGCATTTAGGTTGTGGGTATATGCTTTCAGTTCCAACCACTGCAAGAGTGCTGAAACAGCACTGTACCCCTTTGGTTCCAGAATGTCAGTGTAGTAAAAAAATAATGACTTGACTGCTGCGTCTCCATACTCTGCCAAGGAATCTTCAGAGTTAGGCCAGTTAGACAAGCTGAAAATTCTCATTTCAGCAATGACAGGATCACTGACAGATTCAGAAAAATGAATTTCCATTTGATTTAATGTGGAATCCAGCACTTTCTTTACAATAGACACTACGCTGCTCTTGGCACTGTTTTCATCTTAGTCAGGATCTGATCTGCTGCTGCATCTTGCTGAACCAGAGGAACTAAGCTCCACACCTTTGTAATGCAGCTTACCATCTACAATACTGATTCCTGTTTCAAGGCAATCAATAGTCTCTGAATCTCTAAGAGTTTTTAGTTTCTTCATGAGAGACAGAACTTTAGCTTGCACAAGTCTACCATTAAGTTATTTTGCTGGAATGTCAGCGTTAGTCTGGACATGACTGCTATGTAGAATTCTAGGAAGTTGATGAAATATAAAACCTTAGGTGATTTTATCTGCTTCAGAATTGTAGTGGCTCTTCTCTTTTATCCCTGTACCATTTACTGATAGGTCCTCCAGATGTGTAACAGTAGTCGGATAATTTGTCTGCATCACTTTAACAGCACGCTGGTGGTATGGCAGCCACCTTGTTCCCCAGTATTTACAGGCGCGACCCTGATGCCGCAGTGCCTTCCCCGCAGCAAGCACAGCCTGACCAGTTTAAAGCAGAGTGCTTATGAAACTGTGCAATGAGGAAAGCAAATCCTCCACTGCAGAGTACAGGGTGTCCCTTGATCACGTATTTAGTGACCAACTCAAGTCTATGTGCACAGCAGTGCACCACTTTTAAAAGTCTGGTCTCCTCTTTCAGCCTTGTGGCTACTCCCGTTTTGCTGCCCATCATGACTGATGCCCCATCAAAACAAGCAGCAACTAACTTATTTCTCCAGTCTGGTATTTGGAGGTCGATTTCCATGGTATTTTGTAATGTTGATGTTATACTTTCTGCGTCTGCCTTTTCAAGAGGCTTAAGCGTCACAAATTTAGTAACAGGGATGCCCTTCTCCAAGATGCGGAGATAAACTACCTCCTCTTCTGTAATACTTTTGTCTGTTGAGCCATCTGACAAAATAGAAAAGAAATCTTGCGATTTCACCAATGTGATAAGATTTTCCATCTTATCTTTGTAAATATATTCTGTGAATACTCTCGCTTGTTTGTCATTGCAGTAGGTGTCACTGACCGAGACCCCATTCGCACGTAATAAGTTTACTTCATCTTTTAAATCAGTAAAAGGCTGTGCTTTCTCTTAGCAAGAAAAAGTTGTTCTGAAGAGAACCTTCATTTGTTCAAATTCTTTTCTTCCATTTTTGGACAAGTTTCATTAATGGCTGCTCTACAGGGTTATAGAATGAGCAAAAATGCTTTCTGGATGCCTCATGTAAATCAGATGACTCATGAAACTCTACATTTGCCTTTCTAAATGAAGAACTCCCATTCGGAAGGAATTATTTTTCCAGATTTATTAAATAGTTCACACCACTACATTTCATGATGTTCGATTCACTGTCATACTTTAGCCACTTACAATTCTGTTTCCATGAGTCCACAAATTTATATGTTTTTTCTTTTTTTAAGGGGCTTTCCATCAGTTGTCTCATTAGTAGTAGCAGGCTGTGGAGGAGGCACTGAGGAGCACAGAGAGACAACAGTGGGGCTAGGACTAGGCACGGGCACTGGAACATGAGAAGGTGGGAGAACACCAGCACATTCAGAAGTACCACATGAGTTAGATTCTGCTATAGACAGGCTGGAAGTGCCAGGAATCGAGTCGGATTCATACACCAGAGACTTGTCAGTGCCAGAAGACTGAGAAACTGTTACTATCACACAAGACTCGGACTGGATCTGGCTTTGATTTTGGTCAGCTGCAGGAGCTGCTGCAGCATCTGCTGCAGTTTTAACGTTTGTTTTGCTAAACTTGTAGTGAAAAAGAGTATTCACTGGTTTGGGTAAAACTTTCTTGGGTGGCATGGTATAATTTTAATAATGTCTAATAAACTGAGCTTTTTACAATTTGACGTCTCTTTTATGTTTTAATTTAAATGTCAATAAAATTGTTGTCCGTCAGAATAGAAAGTGTGTTGTGTATTTTTTTATTACTTTGTAGGTTAAATTCTTTGCACCACTGATTGCACACATACCAAGTCTACAAGGCTTAGCTGGATCAGGCAGGATTTTTTAAATTTTCTCACAAAATTAGTAGTATCCAAATCCCAGTTAGACTAGGCTGGCGTAGGTAGTGGACAGGACGGTAGGTAGCACACAAAGCACAGGGGACGCTCACACTCACTACACAGCAGAGATTCTACTCTGCAACAATTATGGTAGAAGGCAAATTCCTTAGAATACAGTAAGTCTGTCCTGACCTGACCTTAGTCCACAATACAACAAGGCTCTTTCTTAGGCTGAGCCAGGGCCAGGTTAGGTAGCCAGTGCAGTGGTGGCACTGTGACCGGTAGTAGTAAATAATGTACTGTTACTGTATATTTATTTCTATCAGTGTCTCACACAAAAAAAAATTGTAACTTTACACTCAAGCTACAGACAGAGAGTGGACACTAGGTCAGGACGATGGTTAGGTCATAATAAACAATTTAAAACAGACACAGAGACACTATACATACACACAATAGTACAGTACACCATAGGTGCGGGCAGAGGGCCACTAGGGCCATGGCCCTACCACTTTTATTAGTGGCCTATTACTTTTGCTATCATGGTAATATATTTAATAGGGGAAAATTTGCCTCTTACGTCCTTGGCCCTACCACTTTTCAAACCATTCCGGCACCATTGCAGTACACACATACAGTAGACTAGGCAAGCCTTAGCCAGCTTGTCCTATCTGCTGTCAAAATCAGTGTTTCCACATGCAGTATATTACTGCTACTGCACACACACACACAGATAAGCCTGTGAGCAAACTGCAATCTCACGCTTTATTTATAACACACACACACTCAGACACTGACTGGTATTTGTTTAATGATTTCCAGGCTTTTTTCCCCTCCTCAGCTATTTAGCCACAGAATAACTTTACTGGATGGTTACTGGAGGAGGACTGGACTGAATTTGGAGGTTGGAAGAGTCAATGCTTTAATCAACTGTTATATAGCACTGAGCTGATCACTGACTGACCAGACCTACACCTCTGCTACAGCTAAGCTCAGAGCTCCTGTTAATATATATTTAAAGAACTTTTACACAGACTGAAACACCCACTGACTTGAAGTTAATGCCAAGGTTGTTTTTTTTTTTTGTTCTTTTACACAAAATAAAATGACTGGGGATTGGAATCAGTTCAGAGTGTGGCTATTGTCACTACTGGCTAGGGCTAGCCTAGGTAGGCTCTGTGAACCCCACAGTATTCCTTGTTTGCTTGCTTGCTACCTCAACAGGCAGACCCTTTCTTTAGATTAGATTGGAAAATAAACAGCAACTGCTTGGGCTGCAGGAAATCTGACACTGAAAGGCAGTCTTTGCTTAAACTGCTTATTTTTTCTATCACACACACACACACACACACACACACACTTATTTTTTTATTTGTTTATGATTTCCAGGCTTTTTCCACCACACACATCTAGGCAAACCGGACTGGTACTGCTGCTGGACTGGAGACAACGGTGCTTCCTTTGATTAATTGCTTTTTGTTGAATGTCTGCTGGCCTGGGATTGACTGACTGACCCACACACACTCTGAGGATTTGACTGCTGCAGCTCCTGCTGCCTAATATAATAACTGCCCCCACAAACAAAAGCAAAGAAACACAGGTCAAAGTATTTTTGTTCCACAAAAAAAAAAAAAAATCAGGGATCAAAATGTGGCAAGGCTGTGGTAAAAGCTAAGTTAGCTAACCACAAATTTCACTAGTACAGATAATCTGAGTCTGAGATAGATAAATTCTTAGTTTCTTTACCTTTTAGATACTGTATTCAACAAAAGCAACTGTGGTACTGCTCTCTGTGTAATTAAACCACAGTACTGAAAGTCCCCTCCCTTGCTTGGGGTCGGGGAAGGGGGTGAAGCCCCAATTTACTTTTGTTCTGTCTCTGACAATCTCCAGATAAAGTATATATATTTCCCTTTATATGCAATCTTTAGTTTGCTAAACACCTCTTCCTGCCTACAAATAGCTAGAAATGCTGTTTGTTGGCCCAGAAAAAAAATGTCACTTCCTTCATGGAGCTTCCCACCTAACGACTGCACTCTATGAAAGTCTATCACAACTGCGTAGTTACAATGGATGCGCATGCCTATGTGAACCTTATTGTACCACGTGTGTGACAGAAAGAGACACACATGGTATAATATGGTTCACATAGCATGCCAGATGCCAGTCAATTCAGATTTGGATCCACCTTTTTTGTCACAGTAGCTAGCTCCCCGAGTGACCGTCTCACCCCCCACCCCATTGGCACAACAACTCCCTCCGCCTCCACTCTGATGCAGCAGGCAGCATGCCAGCCCGCCCAGTGCATGTACACACCCCACCCCTAAACCTTCCTACCCAATCACCAACACCAAAAGCATCCCCCTGGCAGATCATTATTATACAAGTGCCCTGCCAGCAGCCCAGCCTACACTTTAAATCTTGACATTCTGATAAGTCCTCCTGCTGCGCCGTGTCCCGCCTCCTCGTGGCACTCCTTCAGGCTCCGGCTTGTGTTGCTCCTGCTGTTTGGGGCAGGCTCTCAAGATGCCGCCTGCTCACCCCGAGTCGCTCCTCAGAGTTGCAGCACACTGCAGGCAGATCGACAGGCCATCCAGTCTGCCTGTGCAATCAGTGCTGTGCCCCTGTGGTACTTCTTGGGAATTACAGCCTCAATAGCACTAAATAACACCACATGCACTACGGTGCAGGCACAAAATAAAACTACTTGCACCAGCCTGTTCCTACTTGCATTCGGAACAGGCTGGGTATGTTAATTTTGACCCCTGTTGTCAGTATCTCACCCCCCCATTGTGTAATCTTCCCCTGGGTTTTCGTTTCCCAGGTGCATTACCTTGCACTTCTTTGCATTGAATCTGAGCTGCCATACATTTGACCATTCCTCCAATCTTGCCAAGTCCCTTCTCATCCTTTCCACTCCATCTGGTGTATCAACCCTGTTGCAGATCTTTGTGTCATCTGCAAAGAGACATACTTTTCCTTCCAGTTCCTCTGCAGTGTCACTTATAAAGACGTTAAAAAGGACCGGTCCCACTACTGAAACCTGCTGTACCCCACTAGTAACCCTCCTTTCCTCACTGTGGATTCCATTTACTACTACCCTTTGTGTCCTGTTGTCTAGCCAATTTTTTATCCAGGCTACCACCTTGGGACCCACTCCAAGGCTGGCTAACTTGTGTATTAATCTTTTGTGTGGGACTGTATCAAATGCCTTGCTAAAATCTAGGTAGGCCATGTCCACAGCCCCTCCCTGGTCTACTACTTTGGTCACCCAGTCAAAGAAATCTATTAGATTCATCTGACACGACCTTCCCATCATGAATCCATGCTGCCTTGGGTCCCAGGCCCCACTGGCCTCTAGGTACTCAACAATTCTTTTCCTTCAGAAGTGATTCCATCATTTTTCTACCACTGAGGTCAAACTAACTGGTCTGTAGTTTCCTTCCTCTGTCCTGCTCCCACTTTTGTGAGGAGGAATCACATCTGCCCTACTCCAGTCCCTTGGTACCACCCCATCCTCCCATGATTTGTTAAGAGAGTAGTCAGTGGTGTCACTAGTTCTACCCTTAGTTCTTTTAGAATTCTTGGGTGAATCCCATCAGGCCACATTGCTTTGTCCACCTTCAATTTTATTAGTTCTTTCAAAATCCTTTCTTCTGTAAATGGACTGGTATCGACCCCCATCTTCAGAGTGTTTCCCTTGTTTGGTTTAGGTACCTTCCCCTCCTCTTACATTGTGAATACTGAGCAGAAATATTCGTTCAGTATCCCTGCTTTTTCACTGTCACCATCTACCCACATTCACTTCCCTTTATTAAGCCTCAGTATCCCTCCTTTCATCTTTCTTCGCTCCCTAATGTACCTATAAAAGGTCTTATCCCCCTTCTTAACAGAGTTGGCTATCCTTTCCTCGGTTTGGGCCTTTGCTATTCTGACTGCCTTCCTAGCCTTTTTCTGCTTTAACTGATAAAGTTCTCTGTCCTGCTCCTTCTGTATTTCCTTATATTTCCTGAATGCTATCCTTTTCTCCTTAAGCTTCCCTGCCACCTCTTTTGAGAACCATAGCGTTTTTTTCCTTCGTTGTGTTTTGTTGATTTGCTTTACACAAAGGCTTGTTGCCTCTGTGATGGCTGTTTTGATTACTCCCCATTGTTCCTCCACCCCTCCTTCTTGCCTGTTTGCTAGTGCTTTTCTGAGGCACTCTCTCATTTTCCCAAAGTCAGCCCTCCTAAAGTCCAATACTCTTGCTTTGTATGGCTGTGTTTATCGTGAACCACACTGTTTGGTGGTCATTTGTTCCCAGATGGCTACCCACTTCTAAATCTCCCCACAAAGTGAGCCAACCCAGACAGGGAAAACTCTGTGCACAACGACGCAGTATCACTTTGCGATGGGCAACTTAACTTGCACCCGTTGAGGGGTTGCACTGTGCCAAGCAGTGTTGACAGAGGCTGTTGTTGAGGTCTGGGGAATGGGGAAGTGGGTAGAGGGGGACAGAAAACATGTTCCATGCCATGAAGCCTTCTACCATATGGCTCCTTGGTACTGGGGGCAGGAGGGGTTGGAGGACAGCCCTTCCTTGGAGCCACCCCTTAGGGGGCAAGCAATGGGATGTTAAAGGCAGATAGGACTAGGTAGTTGCCTGGCTGGAGAGGGAACCAACATGTTAGTAGTTGAGAGAGAAAGCCATACATATAGATATATAAACCTTCCTGAGGTCTGGTCTGCTTTAGCAATATTATTAACTCTTTCTGTACTCAAGAAATCAGAATGCCATGCATTGTGTAAGGGCATAATACCTCATGGTGTGTGTATTTTTTTTTTAACTGATTTTTTTATACTCCACCTCATGTCCTCCTGTCTCCATTTGCCATGGATGTCCAGTCCCTCCTTTCTTCTCCTCTCATGTATTGTTGGCATTCTCACTGCCACTGGTTCAGAGCCTTTCACTGCTGTTACTCCTCTGTGGTTTTACCCCATGTAGCGGGGCTGGTACATTCAACTGCACATGCTGCTAGTCCTGGGAACAACCTAGGTCATCAGGGTGCTTAGAGAGGAGAGGAGTGGCGGTGGACCCGTTTGATGGTGCAGAGTGAGAGTGCTATGATGAATGTGGGCAACATTTTTCCCCTTTTACCTTATGTTTAGCGCTCCCTCCACCCAACTGAACTTATTGGGCTACCTGAGCTCCAACCTGTGAGTTGGGGGGAAGGGGGCTGGCTGTGTAGTAGTCACCCATAATGTCGAAGCCAACAATGCTATGCCAACCATAGGAGATGCTATTGTAACAGTTGGCACTAGACCTTCTGGGGCCAGCAGAGATAATGTCTCTACATTCATGTCCTGAATCCATTGGCCCAGAGCAAGAGTCTCCGGATTGGTAATGGATCCCTGGTTGCTTCTTGTGGTAGTGCACTATCAGCCTGCGCCACTGGGTTGGGCACTCTGTGGTTCGTGTTTGAAGAAAAAGATGACCACTTCCATCATAGGACCCTCATTAAACTGCCCCGGGAAGTCTCACTTTGCCCCCCCCCAGAAAAAAACAATCTTAAATTAGCATGTCACTGCAAAGAGCTGCCCTGTCTAAATATATATTGAAATTCTTTCATCAGGAATGTGTGACCGTATTGTTTTATTCTGTTGCTTACTGTTGCCATAGTCTGAGTGCCTAGAGATTTTTAATTACAGTGATGCAGGTGTTTGGGCCTCTTGCTGACCTGTTCTAGGTGAGCTAGAGGTTTAAAGATGGAAGAACATCAACTTAGCTGTGTGTGAGTGTGAGTGTGTTTGTGTGTGTGTGTGTGTGTGTGTGTGCGCGTTTGCATTGCCAACCTGCTAAATACCATTTGCAGATGAGCCTGAGGTGGATTGCCAGTGTGAAAACTTAAAAATTTAATTTTAGCTTCTTGTAGCACAGACTGTCATAGGCCTGAAGGGAAAAGCTTGATTCCTGATGATTATGGAGTATAAATAAACAGGGATGAAAACCCGTCTTGAAGCACACTTAAGAAAGACTCATCACTTTAATATTCTCTAAAATTAAGATGGTGGTTCTATTGAAAATTATAAACCAATAAGTATTATGGTTGCAGGGTACTAATGTGTACACATGTGCTTTTGCCTGCAGACCAGGTCATTTGCCATTCTCTTGCTGGAAGACCGTTAGTCATGGGACTCTGACTTTTACAACTCACAGGGAGAGGAACCGTACGAATTCAGGACAGCAAAAAAACACAGAGGAATTTGGGGGTGGTGTTAAATAAAGCCATGAAATCCCCCCAAACGTAAAATTAAATATCTCCTTTTTTTTTAATTTTGCTTTTTCCAACCCTATCATTCAGCACTTGGTAGTGACCTCCCAGTCCCATTCTAACTGACTCTTCTCTGGGGCTTGCTGTCAATGGCATGGCCCTTGGCTTATGGGTGCAGTCCTGCCCCACCTCCTTCAGTCTGTCCAGATCTGATGAGGAGGTGAGTCAGCCGATCAAGACTGGATTTTGCCAGTCATCCCACCATTGTCTCTAATACAGGGTATTTTAATACAGTATATGCCTGTCATGATGGATACTGGCACAGTTCAGTAAGTAGTCCTCCCACCCATCTGACACTGTGAGCATGCTTTGTTTCCACAGGTGCCCCTGTGTAAGCCTGCAACACATCAGTCATCTCCTGTTATGCCACAAGGGCTGCTGTTGGAGTGGTCACGTAGCAACTGCTATCTGTGCCAGTAAGTGCTGATTACAGGGTGATGGGGCTGGTATTGTTTTTGAAACAGCTGTTAATGCTCCTCCCTGTTTTATTTACTACAACACAGTAATGATACTGGGCAGAGGAATATAGTGAAATGTAAAGAAACTGCTGAGAGCTAAGAACATCTCCTTACACGTCCTGCATAATTTTATTTAGCATGAAACAGCCACTTTACAGAAATTTAAAGTCTAGGCTCGTGTCTGAAAGCAGTCTGTTTACAAGTGGAGATGCTGCACATACCCATAATCCTTTAAAACAAGCCATTTACAGTCTATAACAAAGTGGCTACTCTCAGATACCCAGCGGCCTCGGCATGCCAAACATAATGACCATCTGGGAGAAGTCAGGCATCCAATGTGGTCAGGCAGCTGTCAACTGGCTGAAGTGTTGCACTGAGCTGCCTGATGATGGGTAACGGAGCTGACACTGATTGGTGGGGATGGAGTCATATCAGCCTTGGTTCAGAGTCCCAGTACTTGGGCAGGAAATCGGATTTGTACAGATGACAGAGGACAAAAGTTTGTTACACCAGCGGGTAATGCGATTTATTTTCTCACTTTGTGCAGATGACCAATGTGACAAAAGAATACTGCTTGGAGATTGTTGACAAGTTTGAGCCCTGCCCAGATAACAAAAAGCAGGGGGTCCTTGGAATCGATGGTAAGTCAGTTTCCATGCTAGTCTTTATCAGATTATTTCTGCAATAGGGAAAGTGATAGAAATTGATTTTGCACACTGAGGTACTGTATATGGGCTGCATGCAACAGGCGCTGTGCTGTCTCCTGCACCAAGATGTGCTGAACCAGAAAAGAATGGATTTCAGTCAGTGCGACTGTTTTTTATTTTTTTTTTCTATACAACTTTTTGGCCTTCAGCTATGTCATTGTCAGGGATATACCCTGGTCTCGGGCTGTACCTATTCAGACCCGATGTTCCCTTGTCCCATGGGTACAGCTGCTGCCGCATGGCTCCCACGGCCCCCCCTCCATGAGTAGGGGCTCTAGGTGAGGGCAGTCCTTCCCCCTGAGGCAGTATACCAAGTAGACAGGGTCAGTGTCTGGTTGCTAGGACCCAGGGAGCCAGGAACCACAGCCGTCGTTTAGAAGGTCATGGGATTGTATCTCCTGTTTCCTTCCCAGACCTCCATACTCCCCTGGGGTGGGTGGAGCCTGCTGAAGGCCTTGGATACACATACCACCGCCGTGGGAAGGATCAGGCTTCTCTGGTTCACTGCATGAGTCACTGCTGGACTGGGTGCCCAGTTCCTTCCCTCTTGATTGCAGCTCACTGCTCAGTGGTAGCTGCTGTGGTCTGACCTTCCTCCCAATGCAGCGGCTCGGGGTCAGTCCTGAACCCAAGTAGCATGCATGGCAGTGAGGCGCACTGCCGCTGGGTCATTGTGGTGGACATCAGTTTGTCAGTTAGTTAGTCCATGCCTCTTTCATGTTTGGCTGCCCCTGCTGCTCTTCGTTTCTGTGTTTAATGCACTACTACTCTTTATTGACCATAATTGTAATTGTACTCTCCTGGGTCGTGTCTGAAAATAGGCATTTTCTATGTCTAGTGCACCTACCTGGTAATAAAAATAAATAAATCAGCTTTTAACATGGTTGCCAGACGGTTTTGGACTGATAAGTGGGGAATATCACACTTAGAACAGGAAATACTAGATGAAAAAAGGGAGCTGTGTAGCCAGTGTTGAAAGGGAAATGCTTTCAGTACATTATATGAACTTGCGTGATTGGTCTGATTGATTTAAGTTTTGACAGGAAAGGCAGACAGAACTGGGAACCATTTGTTTCAGATGTGTCCTGTGGGGAGTAAGAAAGGGGACCTTACAAGACAATATACAACCGATACAATTATTAAATGGGTGTATCAAGTGAGAAAGGAAACATGACAGCAATGGGATAAATGTACTGCCATCCAGACACAGAGCTACATAAATATTTGTATTGCGATGTATTTAAAATGTACGGTGCAAGGTGGATTATGAGGAAAGTACTGAAATGTAAATTATTCACAACAGTCACAAACATGGTATATTTTGTATACTTCACTCTGCTGGAATGGGAAAACTGACAGAGCTGGAAACCGAGGCAAAGAGATTCACCATTTCGTCAAGGCATACTCATTCTGCAATGAGGTGTGCTCTTTCCAGTCCTCCATGAATGTTTTTTTTTTTCAGTCTACATTTTTGGTGCCTTATTGAAGTTGGTGGGCAGGGGTCTAGTTCCTGGCTGCTATCCCCATCGCCAGGAACGCCTACCGAGCCATCATGGAGCCCGCTAGCTCCATTTTTCCCCACCTGTACCATGGCTGTGCATACGCATGTGGAGGCATGCCGGTACATCCCTATTCATGCCGCCCAGCAGTGTGCACTACCCTCAAGCCTCCACCTGAGGGCAGTTTATTGCAGGGTGAGAGGCCCTCCTCAGGAGAGGAGAGCTTCCTTGCAGCTGCTCAATCCTGCTCTCTCACCCTTTCCCCAGCTGACCCCCGACGACCCAGGCTTGCTCCTGATTTTGGGTTGTGGCGTAGCACAAGGTGTGGTGTCCAGCGCCTCAGACCTCAGCACCACTGGGCCAGCTGTGATGAATTAGGTTTATAGTTTATTTTTGATCTGCTGGTAAGCATACTGGTGCTGAAGCACCTTTTTCAGGCACCACCCAGTGTACTAAAAAGTACAATCACAAATAACATAAATACAAACATTGTACAAAATATAATTGTGCAAAACTTTTAAAAACAGGAACAGTTATTCCATTCTTTAAATATTCATACAAAGCAGTGATAAATGCATCAGCAGAAGACATTATAGGAAGTGTTACAGGTATATTGTTCCACTGTGAGGTTGCTTGATAACTAAATACTAATAAGCACATATTAGAATGTGTATGGGGGGGTTGTGAGACAGTTTTTTTTTCCTGAAGACTGAGAATCATAACTGTATGTGGCAGGTTTCAGGAGATCTGCTGCAGACTGTGGTCACTGTTTATGTAAGATTTTAGATATGAATCTGGTAGCTGGCCCACCGTCCATTCGTGATGCTGACAACCAGGGTTCGGAATGAGCCCAGAGCATCAGAGGGCAGGCCAGGAAGAGGCAAGATGAGCATCCATGAGGACTAATCTCCTTGGGTTGTGATCCTGGGTGCGTGACCTCAGTAAAGGCTGGGAGTCCATCACACTCAGGACCATGTTTTGGGTGTTTGAGGACTATAACCTCGCAGGTTCTTGGTGGTTAGAGGCTAACAGAACAGACAGCAGACAAATGGCATCAGTGAGTAATAAACAAGTTTATTACACAAAACCAGACTAATGCGCTACACAGAATCTTACCTAGACACTGGGAGCCAGAGTTTTCCCTATACCCCTGGATAGGAAGATGGACTTGGGGGGAGGGGGGATGGAATGTCTGACAACAGTTCTTATAGTGGAGATAATTACCTTAGTAACTTATTCTTGTTATGCGCATTAGCTGTACAAAACAAGCCCCATTGGCTAAAAGTTAGGTGGCTCCTCAGTTTCTCTGATATACAGTTATTGTAAGGACAGCTAAAAGTGTGATTACAAAGGATTCTCACAAATCATAGAAAACAGGTGTGGTGTTACATAAATCCACATCATGGCAGTGTAAGCATACATAAGACTTCTTAGAAGATCAGAACTTGTGTTAGAGTTAGAACACAAAGATGGTAAGACATATATATATATATATATATATATATATGTAAATCGTAACAGTAATCTTGCAGTTTGTACCTGATACCTTACTCTTGTATGGCAGCTACTGTGCCTTATAGGTTAGCAATGATTGAGGCTCATATTGGAGCCATGATTAGTAATACTGTACTGTGGATGCTGTCAGGGGTGTACTGTGGGTTTCCATAGGTCAGGGACCAGGTGTAACAATCCCCCCTCCGTTTCCTTACTGAAAAGTGAGACAGTGAAATAACGAACATAGTCATGAATGCTCATTTTCTAGCTGTATAGCAGGGGCCTGATTTGGGTTGGGTGTTACATAGCCTAGAGTTCTAGCAGTTGACAAAGGTATAGAAACAGACCTAGACATGTATAATGTGATACAAGAAACAGATCTACAATGTGGACAACACCATTTGGCTACTCGCCTGTCATGGGTGATCAATCAGTCAAATGTTATTTATAAAAAGTACAATTCACAGAGATCAAAGCACTTGTACATAAAATAACACTTAAAATTATAAATATCACATAACTATTATGTAACCCCTAGATGGCGCTATCCCAGGGGCTACTACCCCTGCCTGATTTGCCACTAACAGGTTGAGGGCCTGGATCCAATGATGGTGCCTCCACCCAGAGGTCAGGGTTGCAATAGTTAAACTAGCAGTCACAGCCCTCTGGGACACCACAGCCTTTCTTCCCACTAGTGGCCCACACAATATATCAGAATTACCTTCACAGTATACACTTACCCCTAGGTCTGGTTCGGCACTGGGACCTCCTGTGAAATGAGATACAGTGCAACAATCACAGTACAGTACTTTAACATAGACAAATACCTCCAGGCAGTATAACTTTGCTGAAACAAGCTCTCTGATTTATTTAGGGGATATAACAAGGACAGGGGAAATCAGGTTAATTAGCTTATCACTCTAATAATTCATTTATGGCTCTGTGCACAGCCTATCCTCTTGTCAGTTACTGTCCCTGGGTACCCAAGCCCTAGTGGCTAGTCCAAACCGTGGCAGCTGGTAGGGGCCTTCACACAGAGAAAGGAGAATTAAACAGTCAGCAGTACAGTAATTCCATTTGGATTTAATGTGTTCAACAGGGAGCGACCCTGAATTAGTACTCACGACCTCCAAATAAGATAGGGTCCTTCAATGTCAGCAGGGCTCACTTGAGGTACACAAACCTCTTACACATCCATATAAAAGAAAGACTATACCAGGCAGGCTGCATCTGTATCCCGATCGCATTACTGCACAATACCCGGAGAACACACAGCAGATTCAGTTCCTGACAGACCGATATAATTTTCAGCAATTCCTCCAGTCTTCTACAGGGTGAGCCTGGTTTCTACTCTTCAGAGATCCTTTGATTCTTTTCTAGGACGGATTCAGTCCTAACAAGCTGTTACACAAGCTGCAGACCGGAACTTGGGCCTTTGCGCTTTTTTTGACTAAAACTGCACACTGAAAAGCACAGGGCTCCTTCCTTCTCACTGCCAAAGCTCAACTGAAACTCCAACCCGACAAAACCGGCACTTCCTTTGAGTTCCTCCCAGTTCTTGACTGGATTGGCTGTCACTCACAATAGACTGCTGCTGTTGGTCCAAAAGGCACTGAAGTCTAAACTACATCTCCCAGAGTCACTGCCCATACAATCCTCTTGTGGCTGGCTCAGATTATGAGTCAAGTTCTGATTCGTCTAAGGCACCATTTTAGAGCTAGCTTACCCCACACTGATTGGTCCAGTTCAGCAGTTCAAAACTAGAATGGGGAACTAGCAGACACAGTTCTGACTGCAAAGAAAGCAGGTTAGACAAACTGTAATTTCATTATTACTCTAAATAATTTCTGCAAACAGTTACATCTTTCAGATAGGTTCCTTTGCACTCTAGTGACTGCAAAAATGAAGTGAATTGGCAGCAGCTGAGTGGTACTCAGAGAAGCACACAGTCCCCATACAAACTAATTATGTCTGCAAGCAGACAGCTCTTAAAGAGACAGTACAGAGGCTCCAAAACACTCACTGATAAATGGCCCCAAATGCCAAACACCATTCGAGCTTGGAGCATTCAAACAAGCTCCTGAAGTCCCCTGAACCCCCATTTGCAGGGGGTTACACCTCTCCTGGCCTGGGAAAGCTTGGCGTCCGCGTCAGCAAGTACCATAAGTTTTCAACTGCAACCTATACATTTGCATTAGGCTGCATATGTAATCATCAGTCAATATATCATTTTACCAAGAACACATTTCTGAAACATTGCAGTACGTCACTCTTTACAGTATTACATACACATTGTACCATAACTCAGTTATTACCTCTTTGTACATGGAAACCTGAAGGGCCCTTCCTATCAGTTACCTTGGGGCTGGATGGGGCAAGGGCACCATGCTGAAAGGCAACACAAGTAACTTGGTTAGCACTGATGCTCAGTTTGGGCAATGAGCTCAGGGACATATACTCCTTTATGGACAACATTGAGAGGCAGGTCCACAGGCCTCCCAAGTGAATCATGAACTGAGGTGCACCACAGGCTTTACAGCTCGACCAGTCTTTCTAGGGGGAACTGTTACAGTCTCTGCACTCTGAGCCTCATTTTCAGCATTGTCCTCACTTGTCAGGGGTCTCCATGGGGTGAGAGGTTAGAACTTGGGGCACTTTCAGCTCCAGGAGTTACAGTTTCTGAGTCCACAACATTTGGCTCGCATGGAGAGCTTTCCGGACACTGGCAGTGGACTATCAGGGCACTCAAAATACTCTTCTTGTTCGGTGTATCACCAGTCTGCCCCAATCTATCATTTTCCTCCCTGAAGCTCAAACAGTTCAACCATGCACAATGATTCCATTTCATCTGATCTGATGCTTTGCACTTCACTTTCTGGGAGCATTGGCTCCAGGATGAAGCTGGGGCTTAGACAGTCCAGAGGCCCAGCTTCATCTCCAGTATTGACTAGGGATTGCCCCGAAACAATTGACTCAGTTCGTAAGAAGGATAGTATTCAAAGTCACTCTCACTTTCTTCCGATATGGACTGACAGTCATGCTCAACTGGGACTTGTGGAGGGAACACTTTAACTTTGCTTCTGTAGGTGCAGACTTTCTGATCTTTCTTAGCAGCAGCTCTAGTCACTGGTCCAGAGGGCATCTTCTGGGGCTCAGACTCAATTAAGATTTGTCAATGGGCAGTAAATGATTTCTATGCATTGTTTTACATCTTTTGAATTATTCTCAGGCCTTACTTTGTACACTGGCAGATCATCTAGTTTGCCCACTACAATGTGAGGAGATGGTGCCATCTGTCAGCAATCTTGTGTTTGCCATGCAGTCCCAGATTTCTTAGCAATACCGATCTCCTCCTGGAGTTCCTGTGCTTTCACCTTTTATCATACCTTTCTTTGTTGGCCAGATTTCTTTTGGCAGCCATGGTTTGAGCCAGTTGGTACGCATGAGTTAGCTGGGCCTTTAACTTTTGCACATACTGTAAATAGTTGTCAGCTTGAACCCCATCAGGAGAGACCCCAAACACACATCTACTGGTAGTCGAGCTTCTCTTCCAAACATCAGGCGGTAGGGGAGAATCAGTGGCATCACTTTGGTGCAGTTATAAGCATGTACCAGGGTGCTAATTTGTTGGCTCCATCTAGAAGCGTCCTTTGGGTGCAGGGGTGCCTAGCATATCTAGCAAAGTCTTGGTTAAGCACGTTCAGGCTGTGGGTCCCCTGGGGGTGGTGAGGTGGTTTCTGGTTTCGCACTCCCCACAGAGAAAGCATCTCTTTGATCAGGCGACTCTCAAAGTCTCTCCTTGATCAGAGATGGATTCTTTGTGGGCCCATAGTGAACAAAGTTTTCTACAAGTACTTTGGCTACAGTGGATGCTTTCTGGTCTTTGGTGGGGAAGCTTGGGCATATCTCGTGAAATGGTCAGTGACCACCAGCACGTACTGATATTTCTTTGATCTGACTCAAACTTGAAAATCAATACAGACCAGCTCCATGGGTGCACTGGTGGTTATGTTAACAAGGGCAGCCTCTGGGGCAAGCTTTCCTCTGTAAGCAGCGACTACAAGTTGAATGTGTTGCTCACATCAGCCCCATCTTAGGCCAATAGAATCTGGATCTCACCAAGTCAAGTGTTCTGTCTATACCAAGGTGCCCCATGTGGTTGTGCAAGGACCTCAATACTGAGTCTCTCGAAGGTGGTAAGCAGCACTAGTTGTTGTTTGTCTACTTGTCCCCTCTGTCTACTGTTTCTCTGTATAACAGTTTATTGATCAGTTTCAATTTAGGACCTTCTTTGTATAACAGCGCAGTTCTCAAATCAGTGGAGCGTAATTTGGACACATCTTTTCCTGCATAGGGCTTCTAAGCTGCTTTGATCATGGATCGTGGGATTGAGCCTGCTGAATACTGTCATTGTCCAGCTGAGGCGGTGCACCAATGTCTATTGCAGAAAGTGGCAATGGCGGCAGGTATGCAATTCTCAGAGGGTCCCAAGCAATCCACCATGCAGTCCACTACGTCCGTGGACATTGTTCCTCCTGTCAAACTTCGGCAGAGTGCCCGAATGTCAGGTTCTGCCAATCGGACCCAATCATTCTGGGAACAGGCCTCCTGGAGAGAGATCAGCATCTATGTGGTTCAGACCTGCTCGGTATTCAGGAGCATAGTCGTATGTAGATAATGCAGAAGCCACCTATGGCCAGTGGCATCCAACTTAGCTGAGGTCTGCACTAGGTTAAAGGATTATTGTCAGTTTTACTAGTATTTTAGCCCCATACAAGTACTCATGGAATTGGTCAACAATAGCCCACTTCAAAGCTAGAAACTCTAACTTGTGCAGGATAGTTCTTTTCAGATGGGGTCAGACTTCTACTGGCAAAGCCACTGGTCTCAGGCCATTCTCGTGCTCTTGGTACAACACAGCTCCCAACCCTGCAAGCTAGCATCAGTGTGCAGGACATAAGGTTTTCTTCGATCGGCATAGGCCAGCACTGGAGCATGGGTAAGTTGATAAATGATCTCATGAAAAGCAGTCTCACAATCAGGGTCCAGCGGGCCCCAAATGCTTCACTCGGGATGAAAATACACTCTTTCAGTCTTGAGGGGCTGACTTTTGGTATTTTTTTGTGGGTTGGGGATTACCCTTGAGTAAGGTTAAGTAAAGTGGATCACTCTTGAATAGTCCTTGATGAAGCGCCGATAATAACCACAGAATCCCAGGAATCTTTGCAGTTCTTTTAGATTTTTGGGCTGCGGCCAGGTGGTCAAGGCCTCAACTTTACTTGGGTGGGTCTCTATTCCTCGGTGGATACTATATTGTCCCACATACTTTACTGATGTTTGAAAGAATTGACACTTATCAATGGACAGTTTAAGGCCAAAGTCCTCAGTCAGTCAATACCTTAAATAATCTGCTCTCATGTTCCTCCAGTGAG
Organism: Neoceratodus forsteri; assembly: GCA_016271365.2. Lineage (NCBI taxonomy): Eukaryota > Metazoa > Chordata > Ceratodontiformes > Ceratodontidae > Neoceratodus > Neoceratodus forsteri. The sequence continues at coordinate 259,300,939 of CM057452.1, read as the reverse complement.
CTGCCAAACACAATAACATCATCTAGGTATACCAGGCACTCTAGTAAGTTCATGTCCCCCACTGCATCCATCAGTCGTTGAAAAGTGGCTGGGGCACCTGAAATCCCTTGAGGCATCCTCATGGAATTCATAGAAGCCAAGCGGACAGATAAAGGCTGTCTTTCACACGGTCCTCTGGGGCCACGAGGATCTGATAGGTACCCACTCGCGGAGATCCCACTGAGAACCACTTGCTCCCGTTTAGGCAGTCCAAAGCATCCTGAATGCGGGGCATTGTGTACTGATCAGGGATAGTCCGCCCGGTTTAAGGTGCGATAATCCACACATCACCTTCTGTTCCATTCTTTTCCCTCACTACCACAATGGGAAGCATAAGGGCTTCTGGATTCTTGTATTACACCAGCAGCTAACATCTCTTGCAGATGCCGTCTCACATCATCTATGTCAGCAGGTGCCAAGCGTGAGACCTCTCACGAAATGGTCTTCGTCATGCAGGCGGATATTGTGCTCAGCTCCTTACACGCATCCTCGTCCCATTCCTTTAAAAAAAACACCTGGTCTCTCTGCGAAGCTTCTCACTGATCCTCACTTTCCATTCAGCTGGCAGCGGAGTCGCGAAATCAAACAAGTCAGGCGTTACTCTGTCATTCTTCCTTGAACTCTTGCTGCTGGGTAGCACTGAGTGTCTGCACAATGCACATTAGCCAGGATGCAACCTCTATTTACTCGAATGTCTCTTTCCAGACACATTATGAACTTGGACCATTACCCTTCTGGCATAAGCATGGGCTCTAGCGGGCAAAATACTAGGCTTGACCAGCAGTCCCTCTGGCAATTTTCCATCGCCTGGTGCATCCAACATTAATATTTTATTCTTAACATCCTTTCTGATCGGACCTCTCCTGTAAGGTACACTGGGCATTTGGCGCCAGGATCAGAGACTCAGGATCCTTCTTCCATACAATTCCGACGGTTCCTCTGGTTCTATTTTTCAGCATCTCTCTGTGCCTCATAGGCCTTCTTAATTAAAGCCGGAACTCTTAAAGCTCTACTAGTCTTTGACCCTGTTTTTCATAACACAACTGTCCACTTCCGAACATATGAGCATTGTTCCAATCAACAAAGGGACACCATCATACAGTCCAGTGGGGACACACTAAGGCTAGGGTCTCTTGTTCGGCCACTCCAGCCCGCGGAGGTGGGGAAAGACAATCCAAGTCGGATATACCGAATAGGTGAGCCTTCACTTAACCCCCATACATGCAGTCCTTCTAATGGTTGTAAGGTACATCTGACAAATGCTTCTGATACCAATCTTGGAACATAATTGTCACTTGGGGCCACTGTCTAATACAGCTCTTGTAGACACTCCATTCACCTTTACAGTGGTCTCCATGGAGGGACCCACTATTCTGGACCAGTCTGGAGAGGTGATAGTGGGGGCCTGGGCAACTGACCTTGCCACAAAGGACGTGAGTTAGCATTTTGGTGCCCTCACTGGGATCATTTGTGCACCTCTTAACCACTGATTTGTTCTCAAGTCTCCTTGTAGCCTATATGCAACTTTGTCAGTGTGTTTTGGGACTGGCATTCCCTTTCATGTGCCCATCCTTCCCACAATTATAGCAAAACATACTTTCTGGAGTTTGAGCTGGCGGCGCCACACTGGGAACCAGGGGCGGGGTATTACTAACTGGAAACCTGGGTGCCCATCTCTGTCCTGCTGGCGTGATAAGCATTTGGAGACATCTCATCAGTTTCTCCACTTCCATGGTCAGGAATTGAGTTTGGAGCTGTTATCAGCAGGAGATACATGGGTGGGTACCCCACCCCACTAGCAGATGCAGTGGGATATAGGTCAGGGCCCGTACTTGCAGGCGTAGCCTTCATAAAGGGACTGTTTTTGAATTCCGGATCTCTCTCAACAGTCGCTCCATTGTGGCATATCTTTCCTTGTCAGAGCACTCATTGACTGCCAAACTCTGCCCTGAACTTCACTTGATGGGTCATCCTCAGTCACTCGAAGTCGATCGCAGCTATTGGTGCAGGTCCTCCGAGTCGTCTTTTCTCAACTCCTCAATTTCTCTCATTAACTCATCATAGGAGGGTGGGATTCCAGTCGATCTGCCAGGCGAACTGAAGCAACAGCAGTTCTGAGAAGGGGCAGACTTAAGGATCCCTGTCCAGCCTGTCGGTCCAGTTCAATCGCTGGCAAACTACCTTTTCTGAGGCATTCTTGCAACAATTTTTCCAGCCGAGATACATACACAGACAACAACTCCCTTGGTACTGTTGTGCATCTCTACTCTCCACCATAGGTCCTCATCAGAATCTGGGCTCCCATACACATTCTCCAGGGCCTCAAGATGAGCCTGTGCAGTCACTTCAGGTTACTGGCCCGTTTAGTACGAATGGTAGCCAGGGCAGGACCTCGGAGGCTCTCACTAACCCTCTTTCGCTTTTCGGCTTCCGAGCATTGCCATTCTAGCACTTGGGGGGCAACATAGTCTATCCAGGTCTCCCAGTCATCCTCCCCTTGGGGGGTGGGGAGGGTGCCAGAGAAGATCCTCAACCTTCGGTAAGAGTCGTGACTAATGGCAGGTGCAGAAATTGGAGTCTGCATTGGTTCAGCCACCATTACGGGCACTGGAGCGGGAGAAGGTGTTGGGGAGAACACCCCAGTGTAAGAATAGTTTCTTCAAGTCCTCCACAGTTTCCCTTCCCCAGCAACCATTTTAGCAAATTTCTCCTCAAAAGTTTCAGATAGTGGTGGGCTCATTCCCCAGGTCTTTACTGTCCTTAGTTATCACTCTCCAAGCAGTGAGGCTCCTCTGGGGTAATGGTCTGTGGCACTTTGGAGCTATCTATGGGATCCTTAAACTCTACTAGGGCCAGGAAAGTGTGGGTGAGCAGATTAGCATGCGACCCACCACCACAGGGTTTTGTAAACCTTCCACCTTGGAAAGTACTCCTGCACAGTGTCCGTATTGATACCCAGGGGATGTCCAGGATAAGCATAGCATTTTGGAGTCGATCTCCTCCCCAGTACACCCTCCACCAGCCGGTGCACAGCCACTTCTGTCGGGGTACCCATTTTTTCTTAACAGTGGTTAGTAAATATGGCCACTAGAGGACACACAATCCAGCGGTGAGCCTCCAAGATGTAACCCTAGATGGCGCTATCCCAGGGGCTACTACCCCTGCCTGATTTGCCACTAACTGGTTGAGGGCCTGGATCCAATGGCGGTGCCTCCACCCAGAGGTCAGGGTTTGCAATAGTTAAACTAACTTGGTCACAGCCCTATGGGACACTGCAACCCCTTTCTTCCCACTAGTGGCCCACACAATATATCAATTACCTTCACAGTATACACTTACCCCCAGGTCTGGTTCCGGCACTGGGACCTCCTGTGAAATGAGATACAGTGCAACAATCACAGTACAGTACTTTAACATAGACAAATACCTCAGGCAGTATAACTTTGCTGAAACAAGCAGCTCTGATTTATTTAGGGGATATAACAAGGACAGGAAATCAGGTTAATTAGCTTATCACTCTAATAATCTACCTATGGCTCTGTGCACAGCCTATCCTTATCAGTTACTGTCCTGGGTACCCAAGCCCTAGTGGCTAGTCCAAACCGTGGCAGCTGGTAGGGGCCCTTTCACACAGAGAAAAGGAGAATTAAACAGTCAGCAGTACAGTAATTCCATTTGGATTTAATGTGGCAATTCAACAGGAGCGACCCTGAATTAGTACTCACGACCTCCAAATAAGATAGGGTCCTTCAATGTCAGCAGGGCTCACTTGAGGTACACAAACCTCTTCACACATCCATATAAAAAGCACTATACCAGGCAGGCTGCATCTGTATCCGATCGCAATTACTGCACAATACCGGAGAACACACAGCAGATTCAGTTCCTGACAGACCGAGTGCAATTTTCAGCAATTCCTCCAGTCTTCTACAGGGTGAGCCTGGTTTCTACTCTTCAGAGATCCTTTGATTCTTTTCACAGGACGGATTCAGTCCTAACAAGCTGTTACACAAGCTGCAGACCGGAACTCTGGGCCTCACACGCTTTTTGACTAAAACTGCACACTGAAAAGCACAGGGCTCCTTCCTTCTTCTGCCAAAGCTCAACTGAAACTCCAACCGACAAAACGGGCACTTCCTTTGAGTTCCTCCCAGTTCTTGACTGGATTGGCTGTCACTCACAATAGACTGCTGTTGGTCCAAAAAGGCACTGAAGTCTAAACTACATCTCCGAGTCACTGCCCATACAATCCTCTTGTGGCTGGCTCAGATTATGAGTCCAAGTTCTGATTCGTCCAAGGCACCATTTTAGAGCTAGCTTACCCACACTGATTGGTCCAGTTCAGCAGTTCAAAACTAGAATGGGAACTAGCAGACACAGTTCTGACTGCAAGAAAGCAGGTTAGACAAACTGTAATTTCATTATTACTCTAAATAATTTCTGGCAAACAGTTACATCTTTCAGATAGGTTCCCTTTGCACTCCTAGTGACTGCAAAAATGAAGTGAATTGGCAGCAGCTCAGTGGTGGACTCAGAAGCACACAGTCCCCCATACAAACTAATTATTCTGCACAGACAGCTCTTAAAGAGACAGTACCAGAGGCTCCAAAACACTCACCGATAAATGGCCCAAATCCAAACACCATTCAGGCTTGGAGCATTCAAAGCAAGCTCCTGAAGTCCCTAGGAACCCCCATTTGCAGGGGTTACAATTAAAATCCTCAAATTAAACAACAGCCAGATTTATCAGTAATGGGGAATGCCATATTAAAAGATATGTCTTTAGTGCCAATTTAGAATTCTCCGCGGTCAAGCACTCTCTTAACTGACGAGGCAGAGTTCCACAGGTTAGGGCCAAAATGCCCAGGTACTAGAAGACTTCAAATAAACCCGAGAACCTCTAGCAATCCCTCATCAGAGGAGGCGGAGAGGATGTAGGTGGCTATAGGAGCAAAGGAGGTCTTGCAAATATCAGGGCCCCTGTCCATGAGGCCTTATGGGTCAGTAAACCGACCTTAATCAAATCAAAATCAAATCAGTATTTATTTATATTGCGCTTTTGAAGTGCCAAAGCGCAGAACATAGCCAAAACAGCATACATCGACAATAAATACAAATATAAAAACAGCTTAAAAAGCAGTGAAATACTTAATCAAAAGCTAGTGCAAATAAGCAGAGTGCAGTATGCAGTGTCAGTGGCTCAGTAGGTAGCACACTCGCCTCTGAGGCCGGGAGATCAGAGGGCTGTGGGTTCAGTTCCTACATCTGGCACTTGGGTTAATATCCCAGTACTGACACTGTAGTGCAGCATGAGAGGGGTGCTGCACTTCTGAGGTGCCGTCTTTCGGATGAGACGTTAAACCGAGGTCCCATCTGCCTGGATTGGTGGTAGTTCAGGTGGATGTTAAAGATCCCATGGCACTTATCGAAAAGAGTAGGGGAATTTCCCCGGTGTCCTGGCCAATTTCCCTCATTCACTAAAAATACCACCAACAGCTTCATCTGGTTCAAGGTCAGTTGGCATTCATCTGTATCCCCCTTCCCTGGGTCATGCCTGAAAATAGGCAGGATTTGTCTAGTGCACTTACCCGGTCTACAAAAACTAAATAAATAAGTGGCTCTTCAATGATGCTTTAAATGACTCTGTGGACAGGCACTCTCTAATCCGACAAGGTAGAGAGTTCCACAGGGTTGGGGCCACAAAAGAAAACGCACTGGCCCCAGATGACTGAAGATGAACCCTGGGAGTCTCTAGCAATCCCTCATCGGTGGAACAGAGTGGGCAGAGAGGGCGGTAAGGCCGAAGGAGATCTTGCAAGTAGCCCGGTCCCTGTCCGAGTAGGGTCTTATAGGTCAGCAACGCGACCTTGAAGATGATTCTCCATCACACTGGGAGCCAGTGCAGTTTGCACAGCACAGGTGTGATATGGCAAGTTCTCGATAGCCCAGTCAACAACCTGGTTGCAGTGTTCTGCACCAGCTGCATGCAACGGAGATCCACCCCCGGCAACCCTAGATAAAGAGCATTACAGTAGTCAAGACGTGAAGAAACAAAGGCGTGGACCAACACAGGAAGGTCGTCATGAGGAATAAGGTGTTTTATGTGGGCTATATTCCTCAGATGGTAAAAGGAGGACTGTGTCTTAAGCGTCAGCTCGCTGTCAATTATTATGCCCAGATTCCGCACCTGTTCAGAAGGTCTCAACTGGTTACCCCCTAACACAAGGCCAGAGGGAGACCCAGGAGTCAACTTCTTTGCACGGTGACCTGGATTCACCACCAGCACTTCAGTCTTGTCAGAGTTCAGTCTCAACCAGTTAGCACTTATCCAGTCCTGAATCTCAGCGAGGCAGTTGTTAAAGACAGATAGTGCGTCATTCTGTTCAGGTACAAAGGACATATAGAGCTGAGTGTCATCTGCATAGCAGTGAAAACTCAGCCCATAATGCCTTATGATGCCTCCCAATGGCAGCATATACACCGTGAACAACATGGGGGAAACCACAGAGCCCTGCGGCACCCCACAAGGCAGAGCAAAGGCAGCAGAGGAAAAAATTCATGATACTACCCTCTGAGTTCTTCCATGAGGAAGGAATGAAACCATCGAAGACTGTCCTGACAGTCCACAGAATACCGCCAGGTGTTCTAGCAACATCCCATGGTCCACGGTATCAAACGCTGCAAAGAGATCAAGGAGAACCAAGATCGAATGGCTCCTCCGATTTCTCGCTATTAGGAGATCATTCAGTTCCCGAGCCAATGCCGACTCTGTACTGTGCCTCTTCCTGAAGCCAGACTGGAGAGGATCGTAGATTTCATGGGTGGTAAGAAAGTCATTGAGCTGCAGCGCGACTACTTTCTCAATAACCTTGCCCAAAAGGGCAGGTTAGAGATCGGTCTGTAGTTAGCGAGACAGTCAAGGTCAAGGGAAGGTTTCTTCAAAAGGGGAGTCATGACAGCCCCTTTCAGAGACTCTGGAAACACCCCATGGTCCAATGAGCGCCAGACTATCTCGGCAAGGACTGGTCCGATCGCATCCACGTATCCCTCAAGGAGGCACATTGGACCAGGATCCAAACTACAGCAAGTTGGCCGCAAGCCCTGGACAATCTTCATGATATCCACAATCGCTGGCTGGTTGAAATCTGTCCAGGCAGACCGAGGGCTTGTAACCTCACACCGATCACTGCCGTGCCCAGTTGAATGCATTTTGCGGATCTCCGACCTGATCAGTGACACCTTATCATCAAAGAACCGAGCAAACTCATCACACTTTATTTGTGAATAAGCTCTCCGACCCCACAGACAGGTTGTATTGCACAGCCTGTCCATGATCCGGAAGAGGTGAGCTGGTCGATTTCTTGATGCAGCTATCTCCCTGGACAGAAACTCTGCCTTCCTACGGGATATTTCTGATTGATAGTCGTATAATGGGCAATCAATCTAAGCCTGTCACCTTCCAGGCCGGATTTCTGCCAACAGCATTCTAATCTTCGCCCCACCCTCCTCAACTCCCTCAGTGACCCATCAAACCAAGGGGACCGAGGGTGGAGGGAGAGGGGGTGAACACGGACAGATGCTATGGAATCCAGAGCCTTCAGCACCATATTATTATAGTGCACCACTAAGACATCTGGTTCCATGCACTCCACAGGCCAACTCGATAGGTCCAGCACCGCCATCAGACCCTCAGGGGTAACACCCCTCAAAGGGCAGTACTGGACCATCTCCAAATGGGTTGGTCTAATGGGGGGCCGCAAAATTGAACCTTATAGAGTGATGGTCAGACCATCCAACTGGTTCCACCACCAGTTCCGGGATCTCCATCCCCATGGTGAACACCAGATCCAGAGAGTGACCCTGAATATGGGTTGCAGTGGTAACAACCTCTGTAAAGCCCAACAGAATCATTAGTTGGAGGAAGTTTTGACCAAAATGCGAGAGTTCATCGTCGAGCCAGGCATTGAAGTCCCCCCAGGACCAACCACCTGGAGGGTTCCAACACCAGGTTGACAATGAAGTCTGCAACTTCCTGCAGAAAAGCTTTCTCATCACTGGGTGGATGGTAAATGAGTAAGGTTCTGCTTCCCACACCTGCTCCCATGATACACTCAAAGGATCTAGGGATCACCACTGGAACCTCTACAAGGTCCAATTCTGATTTAAAACAAATAGCGACCCCCACCACTCCGATCCAGTCTTGGACTGTGTATCACAGAGTAGCTGGCTGGAACAGCTGACTCCAATATAGGACCAGCATTCTTATCCAGCCAGGTCTTAGTGATGCAAGCCAGGTCAGATGAATCAACAAGATCAGCAGTAATTGCTGTCTTGTTCCTTATAGACCTGGCATTGCATAACACCGGCCGAGTTGGATGAGAGGTCTTGGAGGAGCAGGCCACTTGCCCACTATCGGTGGAGCCCTTGGGTATGGGAACCAGGCATCGCAAACTCCTATCCTGGACCCATTTCACCCCAGGGCATCTCCCCAACCTCACCACCCTTATCCGCCCACTCCGCTCCCCCCCCCAAGCTGAGGAACCCCCCCTCTCCCTCCTCCGTGCAATCCCCAAGGCATGACAATGCCTATATACCTTGGGTTGCAATGGGGGGAGGGCTGATGAAAGGGCACAGGTCCCTCAGCCTGGAGGGGGAGTAGCGCCTGCCCACAGAGACTCGGTCCCAACACATACTACCAGTGTTGAAACCCCTGTTAAACGACGGAATCAGTTTCTCCAGCAACACCACTAACTTATTTAAAATAGCTTATATATGCAGCTATTCACTAAAACACAATAACAGCAGTCACAACAATCACCCCAGAAACTTAAATAATAAACAAAATAATGAATAAAACTAAAATGAAATCCCATAAGTAACACAAAAACCCACACTAACAAAAAATAAAACCTATTTCTAAATATCGCCCTGTCTCACAATGTTGAATTATTTCCCAGGACCCACAATTTTAGTGAGATACTGCATGCCTCCCTCAGAAAATGAATAATAACAATCCCCCCTCCCAAAGTCCACTCAAGGCCCAGGAGATGGGGCTACAGGCCCTCTCACAGCCTGCAGAGTCTGAGTTCAGAGAGGGACCTACCAATATTACAATCCCCTCTCATAACTAATCAAGTATTAATGTAAAGAGTAAAATTTGTCCTCCCCAAGTCCTCTCACAACCCAGAAGGGAGGAGTCCAGGCACTCTCACTGCCTAAACCACAGTCGAAAAAAAAATACAATGAATCAAAAAGAATTTATGGACCCTGGGTCCTCTCACCACCAGGGAGTCAAAATTCAATCCGGCAAAGGGAGGAAATGCAGTACATTCTTGCTGTTAGCTATTTTCATCCTTGAAGAGCCATTGGTCCCATAATCAGCATAGGAGAGAGGGCAATAAATGATATCCCAATCCAAGTCCCAAATTTGCAAAAGAAGCCACATAATGTAGATCTCTAACTGTCCTGGGCTGTAACCAACTCAAAATCCTAGGGCCAGATGTATAGATCAAAAAACAGATTGAGGAAAATTGGGATACCTCCCCCCCCCCGCCACCGCCACAAACAGATCCCAATCACACTCACCCGTGACCCGCAGTTGTAGAAGCCTCAAAGCGGGCCAACATGACCAGCCATGAGGCCCCTTAGGACAAGCTCCGGATAGCACCTCCAGCTTCCTGGGGCAAACCTGGACAACTCCTTCTCGGTCACGGGGGCTGAGATCGAGTGTATTTTGAGACCAGTGGAGGACAAGAGAAAACCCCTTCCCAGATACTGCCCTCAGTCTCTGCAATCCTACGTCAGTGCTCCACAGAACTTGTCAGGCACAGACGAAAGCCCGCCAGCGTATGGTGACAATCCCGGCAACAAGCAACCGCTGCACACACCAATTCTCCACCCTCGGTCTCCATGCTGCGGCCTCCTCAGGATGCTAATCCACCTCAGCAGTTCTGCGGGTGATTCCACTTCACAGTCTTCCACCGGCACCAATATTCAGAACCACTCCAGGGGGCTAGGGTCATGGCTGATTGCCGCTTCTAAACACACAATCCCACTGTAATCTCGGGAAAATCTCCAAAACAGCGTATAATCCAGAAACAATAGTCCAGAAACAAAGCATAAAAGCATAAAGCATTAAAACGCTACAAAAACTGCTGTGATGGCTGGCTCAGCATTGCCGCCATCTCACAACAGAAATAGGGGTGAAAGTTAGTGATCTGTCACTGAATGGGCATCCAGTGCAAACCAATGATAATGCTGATGATGTCTGGAATGCAACCTGATACTAAATCCGGAAGAGATTATTCATGGTAGTACTTACATAAGAGCCATAGGCAGAACATAAAATTTCCTGGCAATATATTGCTTGTCTGCTTTCCAGGAACACAAGTTCATTGATTTTATTTCTAGTGTTGTTAAAACTTTTGGCTATATTGTGCATGTTATACACGGTATGTCTCTCTTTCTAACTAAGCCCATCTACACCATGCAATAATGGGGGTAAAATATTCTTCATGCCAGTCTGTAATTTTACAGTTTGGCTTTTGATGGCAGCTATCTGCCCAGTTCCAGATGGACATGTCAGATCCGAAGATTCCGGAAACCATACCAGTGGCACCTGTGATAACAGCAGTAGCATGTCTGCAGCACTTCTTGGTGTTGTGGTTTTGTCTTTTTTATGAAACACACCTAGGTGTTCAGTAGTATGTGGCCCTGCTACTGGGTCTGGTGTACGTGTCTGGTATGCTGCAAGAATGTCTAGTAACATGGTACTATGAAATCCAGATGTGTTTGTTCTGGAGCACATGCTGAATTCGGTCATGTTCCATTGTGAAAGGTTAAAAATCACTGGGACTTTCATGAATTGCACATTGTTTACAAGTGTACCTGGGAGTGATGTGGCTGCCAGGCCACTAGCTGGTCCTAGCTCCTGGATGGGGCACTCTGTGAGTTCTGCTTCAGTAGGGGGAACTACTGATAAAAATATAGCAGCTGTAACAATATAATGTTGTGTGCAAAAGTCTTTGGCAGAGTCTTCTGGAAATTTATCACAAAAGGTTGGATTGATCAGAGCAGCTGGGTTATATAAACCTGTGTATCTGTAGTTAGCCTGACATATAGACAGGGTACCATTAGGTGTAATTCTGGTGTTAGGCCAACTTTGGGAAGTGCCTTTGGAGAGGCAGGCAATGGGGATTTGTTGTCTGTTGCTATCAGTTTGCCATTTAATTTGGAGTGATGATTTGTCGGGTGCAACAACCATGGTGTTCAGATAGGCGTCTGCCCTCCTGAACAGTAATTAATTGCTGGGAACGTCTTTGCTGACTCCTTCAGGGATGGTGGTGGGTACATTACATGGAAGAAGGTAGCGGTCTTCTGCTGGTTGGAGAAGTGGTAGCAGCCGCCTTAGATGTGTGTGGGCATTGGAAATGTGGATCACATCCTTGGAATGGATAATGGGAAGTATTTCTGTAGTGAGGAACAGTAGCAAGATAGCCATCTTGTGGGTATACTGGTAAGGAAGAAAGAAAATGATCAGTAGGTACTATTCCGCCCAATGGGGTTAAGAAAAGTAATTATGCTCCTTTATACAGTTTAATTTGGTTAGCGTGTAGCCACTTATCAGTGGTTTTCTTCAAGTGAGTGATTCTAACTTGATAGACTGCTGGGCTCAGTCTGTTGATGATGGGGTAGGGTCCTTCCCATTTGTTGGTGAAGGAGTGTGTAGGATATGCAAATTTCAGTACCATTACCTGGTCTCAACTTGCCAGTCCACTTCTTTTGCCTGTTTGTCAAAATGAACTTTAGAGCGTTGGGCTTTACCTATGTAATGAGTTGTGTATAGATGGGTCTATATAATATCCGTCCTAAGTTTTACAGCGTAGGTGTCTACAGGCGCTCTGTCTGCAGTGGGTGTGTGTAAGTCAATCAGCAAGTTTTCAGGTAGTCTCATAGTTCTACCAGTCATAACCTCGAAAGGAGTACACTGGAAAGTGGCTGCAGGAGCCCCCTAATTGCCATAAGGGTAAAGGCAATAGGAATCCCAATCCTTGGGATCGTCCTCAATGAATTTGGATAACATGGTTTTATCAGTCTGTTGGCTCTTTCTACCTGCCTGAAGGCTGAGGGTGGTAAGAAATTTAGAAACTTCTGGTGGTTGCTGAGAAGTTTGAGCGTTTCTTATATCAACTCACCTTTACAGCTGGTTCCTTGATCAGAGTCTGCCTTAAGAGGTAGGCCGAACCTGGAGAACAATTGTTCTACCAGGATTTTGGCGGTTACTTTTGCTGTGCACATACAGGTGGGAATGCCTCAACCCATTTTGAAAACATATCAGTGATTAAAAGAGCATACTTGTTGTTTCTGCTTGTATTTGTCAGTGGTCCAGTGGAATCAATTTGGATTGCATGCCAAGGGCCAGATTGTCTCTGGGGGAGTAATTTATCATTCCTTTTAGTTGAAATTGGATTGTTTTGTGCACAGATCAGGCAATTGTCAATGTAATGTTGGCCATCTGTGGTCATACCAGGCCACCAACCCACAGCGTTTAGTCTTTTGACTGTGTTTTCCACCCCCTGGTGTTCTCCAGTTGGGGTGTCACGTACCTGATGGATAAACTCAGATCGCACAGAAAATGTGTCACAGCCCAGAAGGTAGCCAAAAGGCTTCTTTCACAAAGACTGTACTTCAGCTGTACTGGTAATAACATCTGGAAAGCATATGCAATGGGCCTGAAAATCCCATTAACCTTTTGAGCCAGCACTGCTGACGTGGCAATGTTAGAGGTATCAATTTCCAAATGGAAAGGTAGTGTTGGATTTGGATTGACCAGAGCTGGGGTAGAGGCCAAAGACTGTTTCAGCAGGGTCACTGCGTTTGTATGAACAGGACCCCATGTCCATGGGACATCTTTCTTGAGTAGCTCATACAGAGAGGCGGCCTTTTGTGCAGTCACAGATAAAATCTCTGTAATATTTAACCATTCCCAGGAAACATCTGAGTGTAGCCATACTTGGGGGCAGTGGCAGATCTTGTAGCCCTTGGATCTTGTTCCAAGTTGGGCTTTGGCCTGCCTCAGTGATGTGCAGGCCAAGGAAGATGACTTCCTTTTTGCAAAGTTGTGCATTAGCAGGGTTGCACTTGAGGCCTGCTGTCTGCAAGAAGGTCAGTAGTTCATCAAGGAGATGCGGCCTGGCCAGAGGAGGTTCTGGTGTCTCCTTAGCCTAGTGAAGGCAGGGCCACAGGTGCAAGTACTGCTGTAGCCTGTTTTGGAATAGACTCTGCCACTGACTGAACTTGTCCAAAAAGCTTCCAGAGGCTTTTATTTTCTTCCACTACCTGTGAGTAGAAGGGGCCTGTACGGTAATTCCAGTAGCCTTCATTATTGTTTTGGTTGGAGTTGTTCCAATTCGTTCATCTGTTTTTGTGTCTATTTCATCGCCCCCACCCCAGTGGGGTTGTTTGTTGTCAGAGGCAGTGGTCTTGCCATCCTGGGCCTTGCCTTACACAGTATAGTGGGTTGTGGGCTCACTGGCATGTTGTACCGTGGCCACCTTGGGTTTGGAGCCAGAATGATATCTCACAGGCAAGGCTGGAAAACTCATTCTGTTTCTCTAGGATGTCCTCGAATTTCTCAGTTCTGGGAAATACCGCAGGTTCAACCTTGACATGGACTGCTGGAAGCATCTTCTGGATAAACAAGGATTAGTACTCGATCTGGTCCTCATTGGCCCCCTCTTGTGAGAGGCCTTTGCCGGCATGGTAGGCCAACCATAACTGCTGATGGTATGATGCCGGACTTTCCTTGGCGTATTGTTTTACAGGGTAGGCCTGCATGATGCCGACCATGCCCGGGAGTGAGCAGAAATGAGGGCTGTGGCAGTCTCATTGACAGTTGCATTCCTGGGTTGTCTGACTTCTTCGAGTTTTCCCCAGAGACCTGGGTCGACAGTTTGTTGGAGAATCTGTACCGGTAGTGTGTGGGAGACTAAGCATTTCACACTTAGAACAGACCTTTTCAAATGGCAGCTAAAGTTATCATTTGGGCCCATTGACCTATGCTGTAAGCGATTTGCTGAACAAGTGGGCTGCCTGAAGAGGGTTTTGCGTTGTGGGTCGGGAAGGGATGGAAGTCCATGTGCACCACGGCGATGGCCACAGTGCGGAGCAACGGTTCAGGTAGCAGCTTCTGTTTTCATGATTCACATGTGTTCCCAAAAGAGGTTTTGCTGTTCCTGTGTCATTCGGGACTTGGAGATGGACATCTCGATCATAAGATTGATCTCCGTTTGTCTTCCTTTTCAGGACAGCAATGGGTGGAGGACATATCCACCCCTCCACTGTCATGGGGTCGCCATCTTTGCATCGCACATGGGAGTCGCCATATTGGGAATGACATGGGGGACTGCCACCGTGTAGAATACCAGGTACAGGGGCGCCATCTTGAGGGTGGTGCTGGGCGCCATCTTGGTGCTGTCATTGTCCTGTGCCATCACCTGATTACACAATTTCAATGGGTGTGTAATAGACTCTGCTGGTGGCTTTGACATGATCAGCCAACACTTCTCTTTGATGGGCAACTTCACCATCTTGGCTCAACATTGCGTATGACTAGCTTTAGCATTGTTCTGTCCTATACCTCTAATAATCTTCTGACAAGTCCCCTGGGCTGATGCCATCCCTTGCCTTGTTGATTATTAGATATTAGGCTGAGTCTGTTCTCATTTTCCTGTAAAAAGTTGTTTCATAAGGCCCCACTCCCTCTAATATGACCCTTTGAATTCCAGGTTTTAATCAAATATGTACCATGGCATACATTGTACAATGCCACATGCATTAGAACTTCTCTAGTTATATGCTCTTGTAATGTCTTGTATAATTCCTTGTTTTGTTCATTCTCCATCTCATACTTTTCCAATATGTATTGTTCTTCTGACGTGGAACCTATGAAATGAGCTTGTTCTCAAAGATGTTACCCCAAATTTCAATAAATAAAATAAGTAAATAATCTCTTTCCGACACTTACCCTTTTCAGATCCTTTCATAACTCCTCATTCTCATCTCGCAACATCTCATTTGTTTCACTCAACAAATCATTCATTTGTAATATCTGCCTCTTATCCTGCTTCAACCTGTCACAATCCTCCCTCAGCATACATAAATCTCGTTCATCATTCTCTACAGCACAATGCAAAAGTGTCTTATACTTACAGAGCAGAGTTTGGAATTCCTTGTCTGTTTTCTGCTGCTTCCTAATCATTTCAGTAGCCTGCAAGACCAACTCTTGTTTTAGACCTGTGTTTTGCAGTTCAAGGGAATTTTGGATGCTTCTAAAGCAGCGAAAAGGGCCATGACTAACTGTTGCTTTTGGGTAGGTTTCTTAGCTGTTAGGTGCATCTCCAAGTACTGGGTAGAAATCACTAGTACCGGGTTGTCTAAGCGTTTTGTGTCTCGTGTGAAATTGCTCCAACTTCCATGGGAGTCAGAAAACTTGAGACATCAAGCCTCAAATCTGTGCAGATATTGGACATTGTAGGAAACTCAAATTAACCCATCAGTGCTGCACCAATTGTGTATCAGTCCACATCAGTTAAACCAAAAGATGGTTGGGCATCTGAACTCACGCAATCCTACAACTCAAAACTGTTGTGAGGCAGAGGACAACAACCGTACCTGCCTGGTATGCAGCCAGATTTTGCAGGGTGCTATAGAGTTATGGACAGGCGAGGGCGAACCTACTTAATACCCATCTGGATGCCAGCCCAGTCTGATTTTCTGTTAACTCTGCTGACCACCTGCTGCGGTTGCCAAAATGTGGCAACCTCTCAGGTTCTTGGTGGTTAGAGGCTGACAAGAGACAACAGACAAATGGCATCAGTGAGTAATAAACAAGTTTATTACACAAAACCAGACTAATGCCCTACACAGAATCTTACCTTGACACTGGGAGCCAGAGTTTTGCCTATACCCTGGATATGAAGATGGACTGGGGAAGGGGTGTCTGACAACAATTCTCATAGTGGAGATAATTACCATAGTAACTTATTCTTCTTAGCACATTAGCTGTACAAAACAAGCCCCACTGGCCAAAAGTTAGGTGGCTCCTCAGTATCTCTGATATACAGTTATTGTAAGATCAGCTAAAAGTGTGAATAAAAAGGATTCTCACAAATCATAGAAAACAGGTGTGGTGTTACATAAATCCACATGATAGCAGTGTAAGCATACATAAGACTTCTCAGAAGATCAAAACATGTGTTAGAGTTAGAACACAAAGATAGTCCATTGCATATAAATATATGTGTAAATCGTAACAGTAATCTTGCAGTTTGTGCCTGATACCTTACTCTTATATGGTAGGTACCTGTCCCTATAGGTTAGTAATGACTGGGAGTCATATACTGTGGATGCTGTCAGGGATGTACTGTGGGTTTCCAATATAGGTCACAGGACCAGGTGTAAACACTGGCAAATTTCTGTAGGGGGCATACAGGAGCACACACACCCTGCACTAACATCACTGCATATCTTCATTTCCGGGGCAACCTTATGCAGAAAAACCCTGAAGCAGCTGCACAGTAATGCCAGGGCCTTCGAAGTGCCACCTCTAGCTCGCTCTGGAGGATGCCGGGGTAACTGGATTAGTATCTTAGTCGCCCCCTTGGGTCCAGAGGGAGCCCCACCATGGAGACAAGCCATGGTCTCCCAGATTCCCCCATTGGTCCCTGGAGCTGGCACGAGCATTGGGGCAAACCTGAAAGGGACCAGACTGGCGGAAGTTGGGTATATCCCCAGGCTCCTCCAGGTGATTATATAGAATAACAAAATTAAATGTGACTGGACAGTTGCAGGATGGCAGAAAGAGCAAAAAGAGCCGCTTGAACAGGGAAGGAGCTCTGCGTGATAGAATATGCAAAGCAATAGTACTCAATCACAGAACTCACCCCAGCATAAAAATAACTGCTGTCCACACACAAACAAATATGTTTTAAGCTTCAGTAGTTTACTTAAGGAGCAAAAATTACAACAGTGTACCTCTCGCACTTGAGTTCTGTGATTGAGTACTATTGCTTAGTCTTAGGATGGCCCTAAGTTCTGGAAGCAGCACAGTGCTGTGCTCAGTCCAGCAGTGTTTGGGTTATGTATCTCTCGCTCACCAAACCACACACACCTGCCGTAAAGCCTCAGACTCCATACTAAGTGCTGTGGGTATGCTGATCCTTGGTGGAAGGGCAGCCTGACAAGGTTTCACCAGAACAAAACTCTCCTTCTAAACATACTTTTACATAGATTCCATTCAACACTGAGAACAACAAATTATGGACACGTTTTGTCCTGTTGGAACTGCTTAGTGAAATGCAGTCACTATCTTAACCAAGAACCAAGTCAGCTGCTGAGCCAACTGGGAATGTAGTACACTCAAAGGCAGTGTTATTCTCCATGTTCTTCATGAGAAACTGATCCAACTTGAGCCTAAGAGTACCAGTTGTGCTCTATATCCAGTAAATAATAAGCATTTGTCAATGCTGAGCGTTGGCTGCTAGTTAAATAATTTGTTTTTTGCAATTCTGACCCCAGGTTTGAAGACACTTGTTTTGGGATTCACCTTATAGACATGACATGTGCCATTTATAGAATATTGGCCAAAATGTCATTTCACACCAGAGGTGTGGAAACACATCTCATCAGGATTTTAAAAATAACACATCACATTTATGAGGTAGTGTGAAAAAATGGCTATGTTGAAAGGTTGGAGTCAAAATATTGAAAATTAGTGAAGTTATGAGTGAGCGTTGAAACAGTTTAATGCTTAGTCATAGTCTGGGCATTTTACCATATTTGTACACATAATTTTCAGCATAGCCTTCTTATTAGCCCACCTAATGAACACAGTAGTTGAACATTTCAAATCTCCAACAAAATGTCATTCTGTGCCACAGATGCAAATGCATTTTGGTCAGGATTGAAAAATGACATTCATAAGGTGCTGTAAAGAAATGGCTGTGTTGAAAATTGGGTCAAATATTGAAAATTAAAAGCCGACCTGGTGGCGCTGAGGGCTGAGGCACTGGATGCCACACCTGCGCCACGCCAGCAACCTGGGTTCTGGCCTCTAGGGGCCAGCTGGGGAGAGGGCAGGAGCAGATTGTAGCAGCCGGCAGGCAGCTCTCCTCCTCAGGGAGGGATACAGGTGTTTCTCCGGCACTTGACTGCCTCCAGTAGAGGCTGGATGGCAGTGCCACACAAGAGGGTTAACCTGGCAATAGGTCGGGTTGGCAGAAGAGGCCTTCTCTGGAGCTGCGGTGCACATGCACACCTCCATGCACATGGACAACCACGATCTGGGGCCTGTGGTTAGGGGGAGAAAACTGGTGGAAATTGTGGGGGCGCGGCTGGATGAAGCCCTCAGGCCAGCTCCGGTGAACCACTGGGGCACAAGTGGTAAGGGTTGGTATTATCAGCTGACACAGGACACCAAGAAGATGTTCAACTCTTGCCTGAAAGGTGATTTCGGACAACGAATACAAAATCACCTTTCGTGGCATGAAAACACATTTTGGCCAGGATCTGAAAAAAGAAACATGGTACTGTACACAGAGAACCATGACTGGGATGTCAACATACCAAGGTACACAATCTACGATAGGGACTGGGAGGGTAAAAGAGGAGGAGGAGGAGTAGCTCTCTTCATAAGGGAAGGGATCAAAGCAATGGAACTAAAGTGTACACAGGGAGGAGTGGAGGCACTGTGAGTCACCTTGGAGACAGGAAATGGCACCACAATCTGCATGGGGGTTGTATACAGACCCCCATCTCGGGGAGGAAATGGACAAGGAAATGATAGAAGGAATTCTTAGAATGGCAGAAAAAGGGGAGATATTGTTAATGGGGGGGACCTGATTATGCCAGATGTTAACTGGAACACATCTGCTGCAGCCACATCTAAGAACAGGGTCATTCTCGATGCCCTACAGGGGGCATGCCTCAGACAGCTAGTGTTGGGACCCACTTGGGAGGGAGCAATCTTAGACCTGGTACTATCAAACGGGGATGGAGAGAGGAGCTCGGATATAGAAGTGGGTGCCATCTGGGAGCAAGCGACCACCAAACAGTGTGGTTCACGATAAACACAGCAATAGAGTCCAGCCATACAAAATTGAGGGTACTGGACTTTAGGAGGGTGGACTTTGGCAAAATGGGAGAGTGCCTAAGGAATGCACTAGCAAATGGGCGGGAAGGAGGGGTGGAGGAACAATGGGGAAAACATCAACCTGCCACCACAGAGGCAACAAGCCTTTGTGTGAAGCGAATAAACAAAACAAAACTAAGGAAAAAAAAACACTATGGTTCCCAAAAGAGGTGGTGGGGAGGGTTAGGGAGAAAAAGATAGCATTCAGGAAGAATAAGGAATCACAGAAGGAGCAGGACAAATAACTGTATCAGTTGAAGCAGAAGGAAGCGGGGAAAAATAGCAAAGGCCCAAACCGAGGAAAAGATAGCCAACTCAGTTAAGAAGGGGGATAAAACCCAATGTAGGTACATTAGGGAGCAAAGAAAGACCAAGAGAGGGATTTGAGACTTAATAAAGGGGAGGAGGGGGTGGGCAGAGGGTGACAATGAAAAGACAGAGATACTGATGAAATACTTTTGCTCAGTATTCGCAAAAGAAGAGGAGTGGGAGGTACCTAAACCAAACAATAGAACCACTCTGGATAGGGGGGTTGATACCAGCCTATTCTCTGAAGAAAAGGCCCTGAAAGAACTCCTAAAACTCAAGGTGAGCCAAGCAATGGGGCCTGATGGGATTCACCCCAGAATTCTAAAAACTAGGGGGAGAACTAGTGACACCACTCACTACCCGTTTTAACAAATCATGGGAGGATGGTGTGGTACCTGAGGACTGGAGGAGGGGCGGATGTGATTCCCCTTCACAAAAGCGGGAGCAAGGCAGAGGCAGGAAACTACAGACCTGTTAGTTTGACCTCAGTGGTAGGAAAATGATGGAATCAATTCTGAAAGAAATGATTGTTGAGTACCTAGAGGCCAGCAGGGCACAGGACCCGGGCAGCATGGATTCACAATGGGAAGGTGGGAAGGTCGTGTCATATAAATCTAATAGACTGGGTGACCAAAGCAGTATACGGGGCTGTGGATATGGCCTACCTAGCCTTTAAAAGGCATTTGACAGTCCCACACAAAAGATTAATAAGTTAGCCAGCCTGGATAAAAAACTGGATGGACAGCAGGACACAGAGGGTAAAAGTAAACAGAGTTCACTCCAAGAAAGGGGTTACTAGCTGGGTACCTGAGGGTTCAGTACTGGGACTGGTCCTTTTAATGTCTTTATAGGTGACATTGCGAGGGGCTAGAAGGAAAAGTATGCCCTTGCAGATGACACAAAGATCTGCAACAGGGTTGATACACTGGGGTGTGAAAGGATGAGTAGGGACCTGGCAAGGTTGGAGGAATGGTCAAAGATATGATGGCTTGGATTCAATGCAAAGAAGTACAAAGTAATGCACCTGGGAAACAAAAACCCAGGGGAAGAGTACACATTGAGGGTGAAGGTACTAATAACAACAAAAATGGAAAGGGAACTGTGGATGGTCATACCAGATGACCTAAAGGTAGGCAGACAATGTGAGAAGGCAGGGCAGTAAGAAGGGCTGGGGGGATGCTGGGATGCATAGGGAGAGGCATCACCAGTAGAAAACAGGAAGTTGTCATCCCTCTGTACAGACAGTTGGTGAGACCACATCTGGAGTACAGCGTGCAGTTCTGGAGATGCCATCTCCGCAAGGACATAGACTGGATGGCGGCAGTCCAGAGGAGGGCAACTAAAATGGTGCAGGGTCTGCACCAGAAGACATACAAAGAGAGACTAAAGGAGCTTAATATGTATACCCTCGAGGAAAGGAGGGAGAGGGAGGACATGATAGAAACTTTCAAGTACCTCAAGGGAATCAACAAAGTCCAAGAGGGTAGCATCTTTCAGAAAAAGATGTGTAAGAACAAGGGGCATAATTTGAAGACAGAGGGTGAATGACTAAAGGGTAATGTGAGAAGTATTTTTTCACAGAAGAAGGTGGTGGATGCATGGAGGCGGCCTTCCTGAGGAGGTCTTGAGGTCAAAAACAGTGGAAGAATTCAAGAATGCATGGGACAGACATAAGGCAATTCTGGGGGGTTAGGAGGAAGTAGGCTATTGTTTAACTAGGATCTGCAGCTATCCAATAAGTAGGGAAATGAGCAGACTGGGTGGCCAAGCGGTTCTTATCTGCTGATAAAAGTCTATGTTTCTGTGATAGCTGTCACATTCATGAGGTGCTGTGAAGAAATGGCTATGTTGAAAATTTGGCGTCAAAATATTGAAAATTACCAGAGTTACGAGCCTGCATTTGCAAATTTCAACATACTGTAGTCTCATATCTCTGCTGTTTTTAATATTTTTGCCCAAAGTTTTCAACATCGCCTTCTTATGACCCCACCTCATGAACAAGGGCAGAGAAAATGTTCAACTCCTGCATGAAAGGTGATTTCACACAGCAACCGTGAAATCCCCTTTCAGGATAGATTTGCCTAATGTCACTGTAATTGTTCATGAGGTCGGGTCCCAAAAAAGGTATGTTGAAAAGTTGGGGCAAAAATATTCAAAAATGGCCAAGTTATGCCACTGAGTTAAAAACCCCATTGAAATACATTGAACCACATACCTGGTTTCCTCAGTTTGTGGTCCGGCTTTGAAGAGTGAAGATGTCTCTGTAGTCCAGAGAAGATTATGGCATTGGACTGCCTCTGGATAAGTAAGGGCTTGGGGCTTGGGGTGGGGGCTGATTGGGGAGGTTGGGCGGAAGGACTAACATAAGAACATGAAGTAGTCAGCAGAAGGAAACCATGTGGTCTATCTTGTCTGCTCGAATTGTTGCAGGGTCCTTGCTAAGGGCACAATAGACAATAATGGACTGTTTTCTGTTCTACAGGGTTAAAAAAAGACGACGTGGGATGGTTTCCTATATTTCAGGTGATGGCACAGGGGGGATTGGGCATCCCCAGTGTCACTGTTACATTTATCGTTTATGGGGGGGTGCTGAGAGGGAGGGTTGTGTGGGGAAACAGTTATGGGGTGCCTGCAACAGACATCGAGGCATGGTTTCCTTTGTTACAGGCAATCTATATAAATAACATGAAAAAACTACGAGGGACGACACTGGGGGATTGGTTACCCCCAGTGTCAGTGTTACGTTTATGGGGGGGTGCTGAGAGGGAGGGGCAGGGGCAGTTATGGGGTGCCTGCAACAGACTTCAAGGGATGGTTTTCTTTGTTACAGGCAACCTATGTAAATAAAAGAAAAAAAAAGAAAAAAACTACAAGGGACAACACTGGGTGGGATTGAGCACCCCAGTGTCAGTGTTATATTGTTGGGGGTGTGGGTGGTGGGTGCTCAGAGAGGGCTGGGTGGGAGGGACAGTTACAGGCGCCAGCTACAGACATCGATTGACAATTTTCTGCATTACAGGCTACAGGTACAAAAAAAAAAAACAAAATTACGAGGTGGCGACACTGGGGGAATTGGGTATCCCCAATGTTATTGTTATGTTTGGGGGGCCGGTGGGTGCTGAGAGGTTGGGTCTGGAGGGGGGTGACAATTACAGGGTTTCCAGCAACAGACATCGATAGATATGTTTTTTGGTTTTGTTTTTTACAGTCTGACAGGCTCTTTGAAAGCTGCTCAGCTGTTTGCTGACCAGCTTCATGCAAATCAAAGGACCGAAGCCCTCTCTGATTGGAGCGGCTTCAGTCCTTTGAAGTACACAAAGTTTCAGCCCACCAAGCCGAGAGTGATGTCGGGACAACAGCGCATCATCATTGGTGTAGACTGCCGAGCCCCTGCTTTTGGGAACTGCAATGGGCTCAGCAGTGACACACCCTGAAGTCCCATATCCTTGCCATGAAACATTGCGTGCGCAAGCTCAGCCAATGTAAAAATGAGCATTACCTCCTGGCAAAGCAGTACACGTAATAAACCAATATTTTTTTTTAGCCATTTTCAAAAAGGAAAGGGTCATATTTGGGCTCCATCGAGCTGGCAGCCTGATCACTTCAACTTCCTCTTCCACTTCCACCTTCTTATCAGACAGCAAGTGTTGTGCTTCAGATAATTCATAATGTTTAACCCTTGCTGTGCCATGGACTGACATATCAGTCCAGAATTCCTATATGTTCTAATTCTGTCGTCAGCCTACTACGGTTAAGTTCACTGATGGTTATAGAGCTATTCCTTGAAGAGGATGGGGCATCTTTTTAAATCTGTATTTTATTATTGTCTTACTGGTAAAGTTCTGAATACTTGGAAGAAGTCCAGGTTCCATTCACTAAAAATACCACCAACAGCTTAATCTGGTTCAAGGTCAGTTGGCATTCATCTGTTTCCCCTCCCCATGTCGTGCCTGAAAATAGAGCGAGTTTGTCTAGTGCACTTACCGGTCAACAAAAACTAAATAAAAAAAAAGTCCAAAGTTCCCCTGCACAAACTGGTGACCCATCAGCTTGAGGTTACAAACGTATGAAAATCCAGGAAAAGGTGGTGCTCTTCCACTTCTCCTCTTTCTCAGCCCTGTCCAGTTTGGTTTAAGAAAGTCCCACTCCACCATCACTTCCATTCTCTGACTCTCTGATACCATCCTGAAGAGGATGGGCCAGAGAATAATTACTTCTGCTATCTTTGTACCAACCAAGGCCTTTTACACTGTGGCACACCCACCTATTCCACACACATACTGGAGACAGATGGTCTCTAACTTAACAAGTCAAATGGTTTGGCTGTTATCTGGCTGGAGGATCCAAGATGGTGTTTGTAGGAGATTCACTCTCTCCCCCTCTCTCCATCAAGCCTAGTGTCTCCCAAGATTCTGTTTAGGGTTCCATACTGTTTCAGATCTTTTTACATGTCTTTCCAAAAGCCTGTATCACTCTCTGTACATCTATGTGCACACAGATCAGAGAGTCTTTGTCTCTGTTTACACCTCTGCTGCGCTCCGAAACTTGGAGTGCTCCACTGCTGCTGTGATGGTTGTTCACCCCCACTCCTGACCTAGAATGACAAGCAGGTGACGTACTCGCGGTGCAGAAGAGCAGGAAGGCTCATTTCTTATAGCACACCCGAGTTCAGCAAAGTCATTTTCAACAGCAGATGGACAGCTGAACTCAGGAGGATTGCATAAAAATGAAAACTGAGGGCTAAAGTATTGGAATTAGGTTTGCAAACTGAGACCGTGAAGCTGGGCAAGTGCGAATATATATATATATATATATATATATATATATCTCCCTGGGATATGCATATATATTCAGGCCTGCCCAGCTTCATGGTCTCAGTTTGCGACCCTAATTCCGAATAATTTAAGCCCTCAGCTTTCATTTTTATGCACTTTCCCTAGTTCAGCCGTCTATCTGCTGTTGAAAAATTACTTTTGCTGGACTCGGCTGTGCTATGTCTTGCCTTCTAAATAGGAAGTGCTGGCGGGGAGTCACTGGAGGATGCCAGGAGGGGACACATTCAGTCAGAGCGAGTGCTGTGGTCTGGCTACATGGCAGGTAAATTTGCTGTTGACTAGCTCACTCCGATACACGTCCCCTCTCCTAAGTTGCTTCAAAAACTGGAAGCAAAGCAGTGGTGGAACACTGCAAAAAGCCAACTTTAAATGCATCAACCCATGGTTTTGTTGTGCTTTAAAGTTGGCAGCAAGAGTAATAGCTAGCTTTTTGATGGGGGAGCAAGACTGGTAAAAGTCCTGGTTGTCGAGAAATAGTAAAGCAATAGGTCAGAAGGTTTCAGGTTTTAGATGCATTCTGGTGCAATTTAAGGGTCATTTTAAAACTTTTTGGCTGCTTTTAAAGCTTTCTTTGACTTGTTGCAAACAACAGATATTACCATACCTCTCAGCATTAAAAATCATAGCACTGGCCTTCAAAATTCATAGCTAATAGCCAGAATGTGTCACACTTTCTTATTTTAAAGCATAATATGTCTAGCAATAGTGGGCCCCATATATTTAGTGCTAAGGAATGTTTCTATCAAGTTAGTTCAATGATGTAATAGTTTGTGTGTCCAGAAATAGCTCTAACATTATTAACAACATCACTAAACCTTTGTAGGGCAAGGGTAAATTTGAGTGCAAAAATTGTAGTGCTCTGTAAAATTCAAAGTAGTTGAGAGGTATGCATATTACTACCAAAATGGGTATCTTCTCATTTTCATTTTTAAAACTGGCAATACTCAATCTCTTGATTAAAACCAAGGAGCAAAATCTGCATAGTTCTTCCATCTAGAAAATGCAACTATAAATACTTCAATTCAGCCACAACAGCCATGCATTCTTGAACTCCAGAATCAAACAACTGGTTACATTTGCAGTCTCTACAGAATGTGAGCGATCATAACATGTTGTTTTAACTTGGAAAAATGTGAGGCCTAAGAGAGTTGACAGCATCCCTTAATTTCATCAGCATTTCATACAGCACCATTTTAGTATTCTGTAACAAAGCAAAGATATTGCAAATACCTTGCAAATACAGTTTCTCAGAGCATGGATCTCAGTGGAAAAGGGGCAGACTAAATGGACCTATGGGTATGTTTCTGCTGACACAATCTATTTTTCTGTATTCCAGTTTTTACCATTCATGCAATTTTAACAGTTCTGGCAAATACCACATCCCCAGAAGAAACAAGCATACCAAGGTGGCACTTTAAAAATCTAGTATTTGTATTAATACAAAGTACATCAAAATGCAAAACTGCTAGCTGGCTATACTCAGAGCTGAAGGTAACAGCCCACTCATCCCAGCACAGCTTTACAATTCTAACCCCCCACCACCACCACCACCACCACAACCACCTTTTGTACACTCCACCACCACTGCTCATTGGGAACAGGCTACAGTATATGCAACATTTTGCCTACAGTCGCATAAGTCAAATGCAGCTCGTCCACACAATTTAAAATAAAATTCTCCCTGCTGACTGCATCTGCCAGGACCAGGATCTAATCAGTGTGCACTTAACTTTTGTGGGTGTCCTGCCTGCTGTATTGCTCACATGGTACCATTTGTGATTTGATGTGTTACTATGACACACTGCACCCAACCATACATTCAGATTATAGCAGCTTCTGTTCAGATGACCCAAGCATGAAATATTTCACAATGATCAAAAACAGTCCTAGATGCCAAGAAGCAACAGAGTTTACACTGCCACTGGTCAAAGCTTTTTTGCCAAGCAGTTCTGTAGTTGTGTGTCAATAACACGCACATAGTTAATTAAAATACTTTGTTTCACACTTTGATTTCTCATATCTTTGGCTTAGCTTCTTGTCATGTGGCTAAAAGGTTTTGAGAGCAATTAGCCCAAAGCAAATACACTCAATATTTTGAAGCCCAAAGCAAATATACTCAGTATTTTGAATCCAGCAGAGAAGTAAAGCACTGCACAAAAATGGTTATATAAAATGAGAAAAGGCGTGCAGCAGCATATTTTAAAATGTGATCAGCATAGGCATAGCTTTATGGAATAACTGGAAAAAACAAAGTTTGGTGCAGGTGGTGCCACCCCCCTGCCTTGCAGATGGAGGCAGCATAATCAAGCCATCCACCAGCGCCAATCTAAAAGTGCAGCAGAAACATCCTCAAAGTTTTTTTTGTTGGTTTTTTTACTTTCTGTTTATCTTCCTACCTTATCCCCCATTTACCTCACTCTTGGGGCCTCAATGATGGCCCATGTTGGAGCTCTCGAGCACCTGCCCATGCATATGTGCCCCACTCGAGGCCCTAGATCCTCCGGATTGCCTCCCGGCTGGGGTGGAGGTCCCCTCTGACTCTCCCAGATACAGATGGTGCGTACATCTTGCGTCCAGGAGCCCCTGGACTTCCAAACACTGCCCTCAAAGCCTGTCTACAGCGTCAATTTGGGAGTTTTTCTATTTTATCTCCCGCCCCTGGATGTCAGCGTGCAGTGAGAGCCAATGAGTTCTGAGCATGCGGGGCGTCCCCTGCCCCAGTCCTCAGCTGATGTCTGCCCCCTCCCAATGCTACTACCCTCCTGCACCTATCACCCAAGTTCCCCCAGGTGGCAGTATCGCACCAAGGCCTGCAGGTCTCCCCTCCCCTTCCCTCCCCAGGGAAGGAGAGCAGCCGTCGGGTGCTCAGTCCTTCCCTTCCCCTACCTACCTGGGCTCATTCCCGAACGCGGATTGCTGGTGTGGTGCGAGGTGTGGTGTCCAGCGCCTCAACCCTCAGTGCCAACGGGCCAGCCATCCTCAAAGTTTTTTTTTGTTTTGTTTTTCTTTCATAATGCCAGACAGTCCAGGACCCATTCATAACTTCTTTAAACAAGTACCAGGCCAGACCTGGCAGATGTCTATGGGACAGGTGCTACAGCCATACTGGATAGCTGTAGCTAAGCTTCCTTCCTTCCTTGGAGCGATTGCCAAGCTATTTTAACACCTGAACATGGTAGCATCAGTCTCTAGCAGAGACTGGCAATGGCTGATGAATGCCAGTTACGCAGCAGCAGTTTAGTCACCTTTGCAGAGAGACAGAGCGTGGAGCAAACAACATATGAAGAAACCATCAGAAGAAGGCCATTTGGTCTATCAAGTCTGCTTGTATTGCAGGGTCCATTGCTTGAGCTAATGCCCTGCCTCCCTCCCATCCTCCCTACCCATGGACCCTTACCTTCCCTATGCCTGTCCCAGCCTCTCTTAAAGCCGCCCACTGTCTTCAATGAGATTACCTCTTCTGGCAGTGCATTCCAAGTCTCCACCACCCTCTCTGTGAAGAAGTGCTTCCCGACCTCCCTCCTAAACCTCCCACCCTCCAATTTAAGACTGTGCCCACTCGTGTTATGGTTGCCACTCAGCTTAAAGAGACTCTCCTTATCAACCTTATTTATCCCTTTCAAGTACTTGAAGGTCCCAATCATGTCCCCTGTCTCTCTCTCTCTCCCTCTCCCCTGTCTTCCAGGGAGTACAGTACATGTTCAGTGCCCTTAGCCTCTCTTCATATGCCTTACATTGCTGACTGGCTATCATCTTTGTAGCCCTCCTCTGGACCTTCTCCAGCAGGTTAATGTCCTTTTTGAGGTGTGGGCACCAGTACTGAACTCCATACTCTAGATGCGGCCTTACCAGTGACCTGTACAAGGGCAGTATAATCTCCTTTCTCCTACTACTGATCCCCATATATATGCAACCCAGCATCTTGTTTGCCTTTGCTGATGCTTTCTTGCACTGTGTGGAGTGCTTCAGGTCACTAGTGATCATCACTCCCAGGTCCTTTTCTCTGATGCAGATACTCAGACTCCATCCAAGTAGTAATCTGTCCTAGGATTCTTGGCTCCAACATGCATAACTTTGCATTTCTTGGCATTGAAGCCAAGCTGCCATATCCTGGACCACCTCCCTAGCTTTTCCAAATCTTCCTGTAGGTCCTGTATCCATTCAGCTGTGTCCACTCTCCCACAGAGTTTGGTGTAATCCGTGAATAGGCACATTCTGCCCTTAATGCCATCTCCAGTGTCACTGATGAAGATATTGAACAACACCGGCCCCAGCACTGAGTCCTGTAGGACCCCACTGGTTACCTGTCTGGTGCCAGATAACTCTATCCCCACAACCACCCTCTGGGTTCTGTCCTTCAGCCAGTTTTTCACCCATCTGGCTATCTTTTCCTCAACCCTGAGATCCACCAACTTCCTGATCAACCTTTTGTAGGTCACAGAGTCAAAGGCCTTGCTGAAATCAAAATAGAGGATGTCTACCACTTGGCCCCTGTCTATTGTCTTAGTGATACATTCAAAGAAGTCAAATCAAATTTGTTTGACACACTCTCCCCCCCCCTAAATAAACCCATGCTGCCTTGCATCCTGGAGACCATGCTCCTCTAGATATTTCACCAACTTCTCCTTTAGTATGGTCTCCATGAGCTTGCCCACAATGGAGGTCAGACTGACTGGTCTGTAATTCCCTGGGTCATCCTTGGGACTGCTTTTGTGGGGCGACACTACATGTGCTGTTCTCCAGTCCTGTGGTACTATGCCTGTCTCTAGTGAACTATTAAATAGGTCTGCCAGTGGCCCTGCCAGCTCCTCAGCCAGTTCCTTTGTACCCTTGGATGTACTCTGTCTGGGCCTGGTGATTTGTCCACCTTCAATGCCAACAGCCCTCCCTCACTCTATCCTCCTCTATCACTACATCTGTGTCCCCCCACTCCTCTTTTCCCTCCTGAAGGCACTATTCCGTCCTTCTCCCTGGTGAAGATGGAACAGAAGTATTCATTTAGTATCTCTGCCTTTCCCCCATTATCTTCCACCCACTCCACCCCTTTCCTAAATCTAATGATCTCTTCCTTCTTGTCCCTTTTCTCACATATATAGTGAAATAAAGCCTTCCCTCTAATTCCTTCAGCTATCTGCAACTCCTTCTGTGCCTTTGCTCGCCTGACTTCCTTACTTGCCTCACTAACCAACCTTAGGTAATTTTCCCTATCCACCTCTCTCTTGTTCTTCCTGAATTTTCCATAGGCCAACCTCTTTTCCCTTACTGCCTGGGCAACCCCAGAACTGAACCAACTGGGCACTTTGGCCCTTGTGTTCTTCCTCATGAGCCTAACACACTCATCTGTGATAACCAGTATTCCTTCCTTAATGATGGACCACATTTGTTCCACCCCCATATCTGCTCTGATGCCCGCCAGATTCGCCCATTTTCCGGAAGTCTGCCCTCCTGAAATCCAACATTTGCCCACCGACACCATGCTTCACATGGCGATGGTGGTGCACTAGTTTGTGCTAGCCATGCCACTGGCTGGCCGCTTTAATTGGCTGATGGGCACTGACAGCCCCTATGCAGATGTCTACCTCGGAACTTGACTCTCGAATTGACCAGTCCATGTCCTTATGGAAAAGAAACACCATAGCCTGGTAAAGTCCCACTCTGAGTGCTGTGCACATCTGGGGGCAGCATGCCCCCGCCCCCCATAATCTATGCCACTGGTTGCAGTGTAACAAGGCCTTTATGCCTGTGTTCCTCTGTCCACAAGTTAGCAGCAGAGCTCTAGCATAACTTTGATAATGTTCAACTCTGGTTCTATGCTAACCAGTCACCCTCAGTGCTAAGACTTTCAAAACCAGGAAGCAACTGACTGAACTACAGTCCAGTCTGATTTTCCCAGCCCTGTATGATGCTCCTCTGGAGGATGTCTCTTCCTTTTAAATACTTGGCAGTCTGACTGGATTACTTGGCTTCTCTGGCACAATGACACTGTCCACAAAAAAGTCCTCCTCAATATACTGAAACAAATCTTGCATCCTCTCTTGCTCACCATGAGATCCTTGTGATTATGGCTCTCCCAGCTAGTGATGTGTAAGCTGGCTAACTTTGCTTACAAGGATTATATTAGAATTCCTGCAATTCTTTAAGATTAATCCTCAAGTGAAGTTCCAATTAGATGTGGGGCTATTTTTGTAATGGAAAATTTGATAACTTCACTGGCAAAATGGGCCCAAGGTGAAGTTTAGCAGTGTATAATGGACTGGTGGCCACATGGTACTGAAATGAGCTGAATGCCAAGTAAAGGCTGTTTACAGTGCAGTCTTATGAAGAGAGAGTTGGATAGGGTCTGTCCCTAATTGTCTGAGCAAAAACCCTTTAACGCTATTCTGAAACCAGAGCAGTTTGGACCATATCACTCACAGCAACTATCTAGAATGCCTTGTGTACCTAGACTACCATTGTTTGTTTGTAGATTTCTTTAGTTGAAAGTAGTGATTTTGTTTTATCTAGTGAAGTAGTACTACGTCAGGGAGTTCAGTGTTTCAGCTAGCAAACAAGGCAACCATGTGAGCACTATGATTTGTTTTCCTCAGTCTGTCTTCTTAAATATTTATGATTTATTTTGTGGTCTGTGATTTATTTTATTACTGTAGTGCAGTTTTGTGTGGCTAAATGAATGATGTTTGTCAGTCTGTTTATATATTAATTGTAGTTATTTCGTTTAGGTCTTGATGTGATGGTGTTACTTTTAGTAACTCGTTTTGAATGACCCCTGTTGCTTGTGTCTTCTTGTTGGGATGCTCAAGTAAAGGGATGGGTACTGTGAGGTGGCCAAGACGTGGGTAGGTTCTGTGGCACAAAAGATTGTTGCAGCTAAAATGAAACAACCTCTGCTGTAGCTTCATCCATGGGCTCCGGGGCCAGTAGTAGCAAAGGAGTAGTTTGGTGGAAGTGGCGGTGGCAGTAGTGCTGCCATATTATTCTCTACCACATCGCTGGCATCCATGGTGGGGGGTGCTGGGGAGCCGGTGAAAAGTGGATCAGTCCAAGAGGTAGCAAAATCTTTGGTTCAGGAACAGTGTACCAGGAGGAGGCTGCTGGTGTCCCCGTGACTACTGGTGGTGGTGGCATGGTGGTGGTGGTGGTGGCACTGAGCCTGACCTGGATAATAGGTTCCAATTCCCAATCAAGAGTGTTGAGCTTAACCATGTACCAGAGTCTGAGGAGGGAGATCTGACTGTTGTGCAGTGAGAAACAATTAAATTTAAAAATGATTCTCTCACTAAGGGTGATGAGAAGGAAAGAGTGTTGATAAAGTGAAGGCGAGGAGGACAGAAGTCAGGAGGAGGAGGAACAGGAGCTTATCAGCTTCAGTGGGAATGAGGATTTGGACCCCATATGGGGCCCCCCCTTATGAGAACTTGAAAACAAAAAGGCAAGGTGATGCTGCTGAACTTGTGGTGCTTTACACACCTGCGATTATGCATAAATTACTAACCCCCAAGTATTACAACTTTTGTTCCTGAGTACCACTGTTAAGCCCATTATGCTAAGTGAATTATCCACTGAAACAGTGCAGAAATCATTACAAAAAGCATCCATTGCCCCCCCCGTCCCAGTCCCACTACTATGTAAAATTAAGGGGTACAAAATCTCTAGTTTTGGATTTTACGTAGTGGACCAAGCTGTTGAAACAGCTGCTATCTGCCATCTATGTTAAGCACGAGTTAATCATGGAAAAGGGAGCCACCTAAGCACTGATAGTCAACACACACACACACACACACACACTCTCCTACTCACTTCAAGTCCAGGCACCTGTTATGTTGTACTGAGCACCAACGTGAAGATGGTGCAGAGGGCCTCTCCTTATCAGCTTCATTTGCTAAGGCTTCTCAAAACAGAATGGAAATAGCCCGGTGAAGGAAAGACTGACTCAGGAGGACTGCTACAGAGATGAGGAGAAGTCTGTGGGTTTGCCTAGTGGTGGTCATAGGAGCAGTGGTGGTTGAGTATTAGCACCCAGAGGTACCAAACACATCAACTGCTGTTTGTAAAACACTCAAAATCACTGCTTTCATTTGAAAAGCATCCATGAATCCTCCTGGGTTAAATGCTACACCACCAGTCATGCTGCCATGCGAGACCAACAGTTTAGTAGCCCAGCACCCAGAAAGGTACAGCCTACATTGCATAGCATGTTTGAGCATCATGCCAGAGACCCACCCAGTCATGTTACTGCAGCGGAACTGAATACAGCAACCACTGAAATGCTGGCTATTGATCTACTGCTATTCTCCATTTTGGCAAATATGGAATTTAGAAGGTTGATGGCGTGTGCCTGTCCCAAGCGGCAGATTCTCCTCACAAATGTTCTTCTCCACCTGTGCCATTCCTGAGCTTTATGTGACTATGATTTTTGGCTCAACCCCGAGGGTAAAAATGTGCCATACTCCTTTGACAGTGTCATGTGTGGACGGATCCTGTCTTACCATGGTTTCTTCCTAACTAACTGGGAACCATGCTTGGTGTATCACGGGACCTCTCAGCACAAACCTCTGCTATGACATAAGGCTGGGAACACCAGACTGGGACTCTCCTACAAAATTAGAAGAACCTTATGCCTAAAGCTCATATAGTCATTGCCTGTGGCAGTCTGCTCCCAAATTGACTCAGGATGGCCATCTACTCTTCAGCCTCCAAAACTTGTACAAAATTGGATATGGCCTATAATGACATCTACAGATTTGCCTTGGTGAAACTGATATACACATCACTGCAACCTTTATTCCAAACAAGGTCGGCTTCCTCCACTAGCCTTGCATAAATTTACTGTGTGGTACATGATATAGCAATTAAGCAGACCTCCTTGTCCCTTTCAGCGCTTCTTATGCTTGACAGCTAATCCTATCCACTAAAGTCTAATGTCCCTGATTTGTTAACCATACCCAAAACTAAGACAAAATATGGGGAAATATCCTTCTGTTACTCTGCCCCATATCTTTGGAATTCCAGGAATTCCATCCCATGATGATCCATCAGTGTACCCCTAGCCAACCCTTTTGAGAAAGTATCACACCCTTCTACTCAAGTCATCTGTATATACTTGTCTGTAGGCTGCTAGCAATAGCTCTAAGTTGTTTGTGCTACTGCACTTGTTTGTCATGCTGATTGCTAATACCAATCAATGTAACCTATTCCTGTGCTTGTTATTTGTGCCTTACTGATCTATCTTGCCTTGTGTCTTACATCATGCTCTCCTCATATTGTTTCCCTTGATTTATTGTTCTGTGTAACTGCTTGGTAAGTGTATAGAAAATGTGTAGACCCTTGTATTCTTGTATGCTGCAGTGACGACCTCGTGTAGTGTTCTCCCGTGTTGTGACTGAAAATTGGCAAATGTTTTATATAGAGCACTTACCTGGTAGATAAAAACAAAATAAATAAAATGGTACTCACTTGGGGGAAGGGAGAGTGACCAGCAAGGGTACCTTAAGGCTCGGTACAGGACTTGTCCTCTTCAAGGTCTTTAGAAGTGACATTGCAGAGTAGCTAGGGGATGATATTCCTCTTTGTACATGACACCAAAATCTGCAATGGGGTAGACACTTCAGAGAGG
This sequence comes from Neoceratodus forsteri, assembly GCA_016271365.2. NCBI lineage: Eukaryota > Metazoa > Chordata > Ceratodontiformes > Ceratodontidae > Neoceratodus > Neoceratodus forsteri. The sequence continues at coordinate 259,266,954 of CM057452.1, read as the reverse complement.
TTGATAGAGAATGAGAAGAGACCTAAGAAAAGGTAGGAGTGGTAAAATCCAGTCCCACTACCATGCAGCATGATCCCCGTAAGGGAGAGAATGGAGCCCCAGATGGTTAGCATAGCTGCCACCGAGCCCTCGGCTAGGAGGGTGAAAACTGTACTATTAAAATAAAAAGTATGGCAGCTCTGTGTCAATGCAAAAGTACAAAATCCTGCCTAGGACACAAAAACTCAGGGACAAAGTATGAAATGGGGAAGAGGCTTTTGACAGTCACCAAACAGGAAAGGAACCTCAGCATAATCGTATCGGATGACCTCAAGGTGACAAGGCAGTGCGAAAAGGCAGTGGGTGGGGCCAGTAGGATGCTGGTCTGCATAAAGAAGGATGTTGCCATCAGAAGAAAGGAGGTGGTGTTACCACTTTATAGATCATGGTGAGACCCTATTAGAGTACTGCATCAAGTTCTGGAGAGCACATCTCCGGAAGGACATAGATAGGATCAAGCTGTCCAGATGAGGGCAACTAAAATGATGCAGGGACTGCACTAAAAACCCTATGAGGAGAAGTTGGGGGTCTTAGTATATACACCCTGAAAGAGAGAGGGGAGAGGGAGAACCTAATAAAGATCTATAAATACCTCAAGGGGGTTAATAAAATGGTACAACGGGGAATAATTTTCAGAGGAGAAGGTGCACGGAAGGCATGCAATGAAGGTGAAAGGGAGGATTTAAGGGGGATGTGAGGAAGTACTCCTTCACTGAAAGAGTGGTGGATGCCTGGAACAGCCTTCCATCAGAGATAGTGGAGGCAAAAACAGTGGTGGGCTTAAAGCATGTATGGGATAGGCACAAGGGAATCTTAGCAGGGAAATGGGAGGGGGCAGCTGATGATCAGATAAGGTCTATGGTGATAGTATAGGTAGAAAAAATGGATACAGTAGGTGGGTCAACAGTTCTTATCTGCTGACAAATTCTGTGTTTCTATTAGTGCGTTTACACGCGTGCCTGGCAGTTCTTCCACTTGTGCCACACTCACCTCTCGCCACTCTACAGCTGGTGAACTCCATTTACACAAGAAGAACAGTGCACCGTTGTAGGGTGGCAGACAGCCCTTTTGTGTTTCTATCACAGTTCCGCTGGGGCAATGTACAGTATCTGTGTTTGAAAGGAAACCTGATGCTCAAACACTCCATGCATCAGTAATTTGCTTCCATTACCACGTAGCAGAATATCAAAACAAGCCCATCCTCTATAAGGGACAGCAGAGTGATGTTTTATACTGAAAAAGGACAAATTCTGGTACCCAATCAGGTGTGCAAAGTAGGCTGTTATTTAGACAAAATATCAGTGCACAATATCAGCTCGGTCCACACAGACACCTCAACCAATTTCGCTCTAGCAGATCATCATCAGGAGATCCTCCTGATGACCCTCTACTAGGTGAAACTGGTTGAGGTGTCTGCTGGACCGAGCTGATACGTCGCACAGATACTTTGTCTAAATAAAAGCCTACTTTGCACTTCACCTGTTCTGGTGCTGGAATTTGTCCTTTTGCTGTACTTGACTGCTTCTAGGCACAGACCGCAGCTGTTGGGAGTGGAGATTGTGAACTTTCTCAATGTTTTATACTGAGCTGTTCTTCTTTTTACTGTGCAAAGAAGCGACATACTCTGCAAAGGAGTGGGTTGTAATACTCCAGCAACTGTTTATACTGTTGGATTTGTACTGGTGCAACTCATCTGCACTGCTGGCAACAATGCAGATCTGGTAGTGTAAGCGGACACCCTATGTTTCATATTCTGGTTGTATTTGTTTTTTCCCCACCCTCCTCCCATGAGGGTGTTCATGTCATGGTACCCTAGGAGGGGCACAGAGCAGCATGTGGTCACCACTGCTGCAAAGCGCACCACCTCTTAGCTACCACCAGGAGCTGCTCTAGGATCCCTGCATGAGGAACCCTTCCCCAGGAGGACAGCAACTGCACTGATACTTCTTCACCTTCCTGCTGGCCTCCATGGCAATTTTCCCATGCTCGGGTTGCAATCCTGGGTCACCAACATGCTGAGCAAATGCCTCACCATTTGCCATTGCTGGGCTGGCTGGAGCTTTCTGCTTTAATCTCCCTGGTTCCTTTCCACTGAGGTTGGGGGTGGGACCATGGGAGGGACCTACACTGGTGTCCTAGTCTTACCAGTGTACAGTATGTCCCTGTGAATATCAGCTTCAGAGTTAATCAGTGCTGCATACTAGAGGTGGGGGTGGGTACTGTAGGTCCAGGAATGCAAGATATATGGGGATGAGGGCTAAAGCCTTATCTAATTACACCTTTTACAGAGTATCTTCTTTTTACCTCTGGATATGGCTTTCTTCAATCTACAACGATTGAAATGGGGTGGGGGTACTTTGTTCCAGGAGTGACATTAAAGTGTACCTCTGTTCTAGGACCAAAATGGGAGGGTTGCTGAATTGTAAAATGTAGCCTCTGAAGGTAAAAATACAAACAAACAAACAAAACAAAAAACTGCCTTAACTAAAACTGCAACATATAGAAATGTGCCTCCAGACCCTGTCATGTATGCTTGATCCTGCATCAAAGGTGGTGGTTTCCCTCAGTGAATTGTATCCATTTCCAACACTGCCAATCCATCTTTGTAAAAGTCATGCAGTGGGAGAAAAGGTCGTGTAAACTCATGTTCGCTCTTGATGTTAAATAAGCAGATCAATACCTTGTCTCTTGTTGCGGCTGCTAATGCTGTCTCAGATCTAAATGATTCACTACAAATTCACCTCCTGTTTTTTTTTATGTGGTGATACAACTGTTGTAAAGATATTCACAAGTACTTAGTGGTGTTTGATATGGGCAAAGAGAAGCGGTCCTTTCCAGATGTACCATTATGTCATGCTGCTGTGGGGGTCACTTGCATTAGGGCAAGATTTTTTAATCAGTTTGTGAGCCTACGTCATATTACCAAAACACTTGGTTTGCAGTGGGTGGGGGCTGCTTATGAAGATAAATGAGGGGGCCATGATGCCTTAAAAATTACTATGACCAGATGGCCCAGCAGAACAGTGGGTGGGAAACATCTAGCTGTACTGGTAACCCTGGTTATGCCTCGAGCCACGACCACCACTAAAGGCTAGCAACAGGTTAGGGAGGCCTAGACCTGGACCTGGACTTTGCAAACAACAAAGGAGGGTTCCACTCCAGTATTCACACACCATTTGTTTTTTTATAAACAATTTAATTTGCGGTCTTGGGTTTGAGAGGCTGAGGGAGCCGAGCTACAGCACGCCAACAAATGACATTGAATGTAATTACATCAGAAACACTGAGAATGAAAGAACTGTTGGCTCAGGGTAATGTCATGGCCATATTCAGGTTGGCTAGACAAATGCATTTCAAAAATCATTTTCAGGCTTAGAGAGGCAACTCAGGATAAGAGACAATGGAAGAATTTGTTTTGGGCTAATGTAACAAACAGTTTATTTTGGAAAGAGTGGAGATCATACCTCTCAACTGTTCCCGATTTTCAGGGACGTCCCTGATTTTGTATTTTTGTGACAGAACAGTGGGGATTGAAAGTACAAAATAATGCCAAACATTAAAGTTACAGACTTGTTCTTCATCAGAAAATGCATCTTACTCTAATCCACTTATTCTATCAGCTTTCTAAGTGAATAGTACCAATTTTTAAGATGTGTCCCTGATTTTTTTAAGCTTTGTCCCTGATTTTCAAGTAAAGAGGTTGAGAGATATGGTGGAGATTCAACATAAGAGAGCATAGTGGGCTAAGACGGAGTGACTCTTCCAGCCATGAAACGTTGCCTTGTCTAACACTATGATGTGAGAAGAATAAAAAATTAAGAACAAACTATTTGAATGGAATGAGCCTTACTTAGAAGGGACCTAGAACTAGAAGGGAGAATTTGCCTGTTCGCTGATAACACAAAGCTCTGCATCAGGGTGGATATGCTGGAGGGTGTGAATAGAATGAAGAGAGAGCTACAGAAGCTTGAGGACCTGTCAAGGGAGTGGCAGTTAATATTTAATGCAAAGAAATGCAAAATAATACACATGGGGCACAAAATCCCAGGAACAACGTATCAGCTGGTGGGGTGGGGTGGGGAGATCTAAAGATCCTTGAAGCAGAAAGGGACCTAGTAGTTATCTCTGATTACCTCAAGGTAGGGAGTCAGAGAGACAAGGCTGCAGGAAAAGCAAACAGGATGCTTGGTTGCATTAGCAGGGGTATCACCAGCAGGAAAAGGGAGGTCATAATTCCACTATACAAGACACTAGTGAAGCCACACCTTGAGTATAGTGTCCAGTTCTGGAGGCCTTACCAACGTAAGGACATAGACAGAATGCAGGCAGTTCAGAAGAGGGCAACCAGGATGGTGCAAGAATTACATCACAAAGCCTATGAGGACAGGCTGAATGACGTGAAAATGTACTCCCTAGAGGAGAGGAGGGAGAGTGGGGATATGATTGAGACATAAATACCTCACAGGGAGGAGCAAGGTGCAGGAAAACACAGTCTTCCATAGAAAAAGATGTTCTGGGACTAGAGGACATGGGATGAAACTGGAGGGAGGGAGGTTCAGAGGGAACATGAGGAAGAATTTCTTCATGGAGAGGGTGGTGAACAAATGGAACGCCCTGCTGGAGGAAGCGGTAGGGGCTGAAATGATTACAGGATTTAAGAATGCATGGGATAGGCATCAGGGGATCCTGATAGTCAGAGGTAGGGACAACCTAGTTCTAGAGAAGCTTGAAGAAGTTAAGTACTACTGTCTACTAACTTCCTACTAACCTAACAGGTTGGTGCCATCTCTGCTCAGTAGTAAACCTTCCTTTTCTTGGCTTGCGTGCATGCATGAGGCGTTTGAAAGTAACACACTTTGGAGGTGTGCCTCTCCCGTTCAGTCCAGTGCTCTGTTGAGCAGGCGTGTGATCCCTGCACCAATGGGTTGAGGAGCTCTGTAAACAGATGGGGTCGCCAGCACAAAACACATGCTGTCATGCAAACCGTGATCACGCGCCCCCCTCGCATCACATGCTCCCCAGCGTGCGTCACGCCACCCAAAGCTTTGGTGCCCGCTGAGGCCACCCCAGCGTGGCAAGCGATGTTGTGCACCGGGATGCCTAACTCCGTCGGATCCTCGGCCCCCAGCCATCTTCTGCTGCACGCTGGGAGCCCACCCCAGTGTGGCAAGCGTCCACATAGTCCGCTTTTTTTTAAAACCTGTAAAGAAAAACGGTCCCACGTAGTCTCCCAGTTCCCCCTCACAACCCGCACCCACCCACTGTACCCAGCCTCCCACACCCCTCACCCCATACTTACCTCGGAGCTCGGCGACGATCTTCGTGGACCGGGAACACGTGCACTCTTCAAAGCCGACTGCGAACTGAGGAAATGCCGGTAAGCTGTATAATGGGCTAGATAGGGATTTCAACTTTGTGCATATCTCAGTCACTTTTTGGAATTTTTGCAAATTTTCAACATGGGGTTTTGGGACCCCTTCTCATGAATGATGTCACTGTCATGGCGTTATTCGGGGCCGAAGGTGATTTCGCAGTCACTGCGAAATCACCGGCATCATGACTGCATTCATATGAATCTAAAACAAACTTGTGTAAAAACCTAAAAATGACTGTTTCTGGCGTGCGTTGTGCGGTTCCTCATGAGCTCGTAAGTTGAGAATTTTCAATATTTTCACTCCAGATTTTCAACATTGCCATTTATCCACACCTCCTTATGAGCAGTACAGCTGTCATTTTTCACATCCTGCCCAAAACGTGTTTCCGCCCATGTAGCGCACAATGGCGCAGTCGGTGTGCAAAATCAATGTATGGGACGCATTAAGAAAATCACGGTGACACTGTTCATTAGCAGAGGTCTTAAAATGGCTATGTTGAAAATTTGGTGAAAAAAGTCCTAGAAATGACTGTTTTATGAGCGTGCGTTGCGCAGTTCCTACGCATGCTCGTAGGTTTGAGAATTTTCAATATTTCTACTCCAGATTTTCAACATTGCCATTTTACCACACCTTCTTATGAGCAGTACAGCTGTCATTTTTCACATCTCACCCAAAACGTGTTTCTGCCCATGTAGCGCACAGTGGCACAGTCGGTGTGCAAAATCAATGTATGGGACACATTAGGAAAATTGCAGTGACACTGTTCATGAGCAGAGGTCTTAAAATGGCTATGTTGAAAATTTGGTGAAAAAATTCCTAAAAATGACTGTTTTACGAGTGTGCGTTGTGCAGTTCCTACGCACGCTCGTACGTTTGCGAGTTTTCAATATTTGCACTCCAGATTTTCAACATTGCCATTTTACCACACCTCCTCATGAGCAGTACAGCTGTCATTGTTCACATCCTGCCCAAAACGTGTTTCCACCCATGTAGCGCACAATGGCGCAGTCGGTGTGCAAAATCAATGTATGGCACACAGTAAGACAATCACAGTGACACTGTTCATTAGCAGAGGTTTTAAAATGCCAATGTTGACAATTTGTGAAAAAATTCTAACAATGACTGTTTCTGAGTTCACTGCACAGTTCCATGCAGCTCATAGGTTCTTGAATTTTCAATATTTCCACTCCAGATTTTCAACATTGCCATTTTACCACACTTCCTTATGAGCAGTACAGCTGTCATTTTTCACATCCTGCCCAAAACATGTTTCCGCCTATGTAGCGCACAATGGGGTTAACAAAAAGGTCATGCTGAAAATTTATTGTGCAAATACCAGCAATCACACAGGGCATTAGGGTAAAGCACCATACATGTTGCCAAACACCACTGCAAATACCTGCAAGCGAACGTTCGGCATTGACACATGCTTTTTTTTTTTTGTGACTACCAGGCCTACCCTTGCACTAATTTGCACCATGCGTGACCTTAGCACTAGCCTCTGATCATTTGACCAGCAATACTGCCTCCTAGGTTTTGTCCTTGTATTTGTGTTTTTATACTCTCTAATGTGTACAGTCTTTCACTATTGTACCCATGTTTTTGCTGTAACCCTTATAACTTGCTGTATTTATTTGCATTATGACTTTGCGTGCACTGTCCATACTTACTGTACCCTTGTTATTGCACTGTAACCCTTATAATATGTTGTCCTTAACTGGATGCTTGTAAAAAAACAGGCAATTTTGCTCACATGCCTTTCCTGTATATATAATGAACTGATGAAGTAAGTGTGCACATGGGCAGACTAGGTGGGCCATAGGACCATTATCTGCTGTCACCATCTATGTATCTATGTGCCTTCCTTTAGTCCATCTGCAGGAGGTAGGTGAGTTGCATTATTTGTTACTTTAGACTGGGTCCCCAGGAAAGTAATAGGATGCTGTACAGTGGAGGGTGGGGGTGCCAACTTGTCCCGTGTTGAATGCCAGTGCATGCATGCATTTGGTACCTCTGACAGTGTTCCTGGGTAGAGGTGGAGGACACAGGAAGAAAATGGTTGGCCATTGGATGGTCCTCTTCCATTGTAGATTCTGTGCTGGAGAGTGGGTGCCACTGAATGCTCCATTAACAGGGAGAGGGTAAGCCATGGAGGACACTGTCAGAGGTAGATGGTCATCATGGCTTGGAGGTTGGGGTGGGAACCCAAAGGAGATGAATGAGGCAGGGAGAATGAAAACTGTATATGGGGAAAAAAAATTACAATGGTAATTCGGCCACTGTATTTTGAGGTTGGTGGGTCACATAAGTAAAATGTGAACAATTAGTTTGCAGCTGCAAAAATCTGTTACTAATTCAGAGCAAAGAGGTCACTCCAGTGGCCAAATGGCAGTGCATTGCGCTGTCACACAGGCGACCTGGGTCTGGGAGCAAACACGAGTCACCACATCTGGAGGCAGGTCAGGCTGGGGCAGTTTGCATGTCTCAGTATGCCTCGGTCAGGGAGAGTTGGCAGCAAACTGCCATGTCTCAACAACCCCTGCTGTTGCTGCAGGAATGTGCTGTGTGCATGCAAGGCCAATCAGATTGCTGTTCGCACATCAGCGGAGGTGGAGCCCTCAAAAGGCAGGAAAACCTATGACCATCTTTATGGCAGTCTGTACCTATGGGATTTCTCTGTGGTGTTAGTGCCTACTGGCACAGGACCCTAGTCCAGGTAGTGGAGTGTCTCGGGGAGGAGGACGTTCCTCCTCTTGGAGCCCTTACCATGGAAGGTAAGCCCTGGTGGTAACCAGTGGGTTACTGGACATTGGGAGGGGGCCAGAGATGCAGGCCTGAATGGGGTTTATTTTTGGGAACAGGGTATATATATCCTTGAACAGATGTGTGGCCAGGGAGAAAAACCTCTGAGGGGGGGATAAAAATTCAGAGCAAAGGAGGCCCCATGGCACAGCTGCCACACATCAGCCTGACACCTGGAAGGCCAGTGTTCAGCACTGATCCCTGGAATGCCACATTAAGGCTGGCTGGTGGCTGAGTAGATCACGTAAGTGAGGTGTCCAGCTTTCCGGGAGGGAAGGTGAGGGTCCTCAGCATTTGCACATCCCCTGCTGGTGGACTCAGAGAGCAGCACTGGCATCGGCAATTAAGGTAGCATCTTTCTTGTGCTCCCAGTCAGAGGAAGTGTGTAGCTATGGTGATGCCAATCTTTCAGGTGATGCATAGGGAGAATCATAAGGGGAACACTTGGGAATAACAAGAAAATGGTGTGTAAAAAAAAAAAAAAAAAAAAAAAAATTAATTGGTGGTTGTAACAGAATGACAGGCCCATTGCCCATAAAACACTTTGAACATTGGGCCCCAGGTATAAATCTCACTGAAGCAGGTCACATGTGAATACATGTAATCACCATACACATTCATGTATCCACGTAATCCCGCACATAATGCAAGTGGTCATCTGGCAGTGCTACTGTACTGCATGCAGTCATCCTGCTTGCATTATGCAGACAGTGGAGCATGCATGGCAGTTATATGCAGTAGCACGTCACTTGCCTCAGTGATGGTGGGCCAGTGTTGGAATTATGGGAGGAGAGGCTGAGCCCCGATGACTATGAAAGGAGCTCCCGTAAGCTTATGCATCACTGCCATTTACTCATCATAGTATTATAGGAAGGACAGACTCGATGGACCGTCCACCTTCTTCTGCCATCATATTCTGTGTTCCTATGGGAAGGAGGCACTGTTTTAAATTTAGGGTTCCTGTCACTCCTCATAGTTCATATGTCAGTGCAATAGTGCAGATTTCTCTGCTTCACTGATGGATGGACAATACAGGCACACTGCTGTCTTTATTCTTTTATTTTGGAAGCGGATTGCCTGCCCTCCCGACCCTGGTAACCCTGCAGGTCCTGCCTGTGTTGACATAGCTGGGTACAGATGGATTTGGCAGTTTTGATCCAGATGTTTGAACCCGCTTCCTGAGAAACTCATAGAGGACCCCATTAAGAACTGTGTGTGTCTGTGGTGTATGAGCCCAGAGACCAGCTTCATGTGGAGCAGCCTTCAACTGTGAATACTAGCAGCACAACATTGGACAAACTCCTCCCTCCTCCCAAAACACTGACACTGGGGATTGAACCTGTGTCTTTGGCAGTTAGGCGGTGAACCAAAGCCATTTGCTGTTACCCTTCAGCTTTCATTCCTGTTGGCTCTCCATTCTGTATAACAAGAATTGCCTATATCATAGGTCCTCCAGCTTCTTCATCGTGAGCATCCACTAAGCTATGGAGAAAATCTTGGACTTCCCTGTTTAAAAAACATACCGAACTTTGTTCAGTGTATCAAATAAGTGAAATGCCTTTGACTAGATGACTGGGTTTTAGTTACAGCATGCATTCGTATTCATTGCATTGGATGCCTGCAAAAAAAATACAGATTTTCCCCAAGTAATTCTTAGAGGCAGAGTGTCAGCACTTTCCTCTAGACAACCAGTTGAGGCCATTTCTTGTCTTCATACAAAACAGCAAACAGTGTAATTGTAGTAACTTGGTGCATTCTCAGGCTTGTGTGGGTCTCCTCTGGAAAATGTTAAGGTTCCCCTGGGAGGATGGTCTTGTGGCTTGAAAGACAATGTTCTGCATATCAGCAGTACTATCCCAGGTTCTAGTGGTGCCTTTGTGCTGATTACATCCTTTCTCTTTGACAGGCTTCACAAACTACACACGGAGTCCGGCTGGTGACATCTTTAACCCTGAACATTCCAAGGTGAACCAAGTTATGACCCTTCCTCTCTGTAACTACTACATTGCCTCCTCTCACAACACCTACCTAATAGGGGACCAGCTCATGTCCCAGTCCCGGGTTGACATGTATGCTTGGGTATTGCAGGCTGGCTGCCGCTGTGTGGAAGGTAAGGACCCAATTCAAGCTTTCATAGAATCTTTGCATTTATAGTTTTGTTTTAAATTGATTTGTCCCTTCAGCTGATCCATTGGTGCCGCAAAAGCACTACCACTCACAATGTCGGCAACCCAAATTCTGAAATGAGCTTCAGTTGGGTGGGGGGGATGCTGCTGGGGAAAGGAGGATTGAATGTCTCAGAGGTTGCTCTCCTCCTTTGGGAAGGGAGGGATGCAGTCCTCCACTGCTATACTGTCACCTGGGTGACCACATGCAGCAGTGCACCAGGAAAGCATGAGTGGGAGGATGTTGGCCAGGGCTCTGTACAGCATGTTTGCTTGTGTGCGCTTGGGTTCCTTTTGTGCCAACGTCCCTGGGAGTGGGGAAAAAGAACCTAATATACACAATCTTGGAGTAAGTAGGTGGATCCCAGATATGTTTGGGCTGCACCACCAGCCGCCCCTCTCCACCTGAGGTTCCCTGCTGCACCAGAGAATGAACATGAAATGTAAACATAAAATCATTTCCCAATGGTGTTGTTTGGCCTCACCCCAGCTGTATCTCCCTCCTGCCTGGGGTGGGCAAGCAGCTGCCTCAGAGGTTGATTTCCATACAGTTCAATGATCGGCCAGCAGGAGGTGCTGGAAACCAGGAGGCCTGTGCCATCTTTATTTGTTAGGCATCTTACCTCTGCAATGCAGGTGCACCCAGCCGCCCGTGTGGGATTCAGGATTTGTGTGTGAACCTTGGTCTCCCACATCACTGTTCGGTTAGCATTCCTCATATTTGTTTTACATACCTGCAGAGGATTTTGTACCCTCCCTACTACACCCTGCAACTCAGAACCTTGGTGGTATGTTCCACAGTACCTGTATGAACTCTTGTACAGTCATTGCCTGTGGATGCTTGCTTTTCAATGTGCTAAAAATTATACCCTATTTGTATGTTTCTCCCTCCACATGGGGGCATTTTTGTGAGTGAGTCACGAAGGAAAGGGATACAGAAATCCTGTCTACTCATGTAGCATGACTGAGTGTGGACACCCACTAACACTGTCGTACCTATTCTGAACCAAAAGGATTTTTTGATTCCCCTATTGCCACTGTTATAGCTCCCCCTAAACATCAACTCCGCAGAGTGTGCCATTTGGGAGAGAGGGGGGTACAGCTGAAATTGTCCACAAGGCCAAACATTTTCCTCACCAACCGAGTCATCATAGTTCTGCAACAAGTGGCATCTGATTTTTTTTTTTTTTCTGGCAAGGAAAGAGAGCGGGAGAGACTACCATCATAAGGCAACGTGCTGTAGTGGTGAGAGCACTGAACTGTGAAATAAATGATCAGAGGTTCAAAACCCACCACAGCCACTGGCTCAGTGCATGACCCTGAGCAAGTAAACCTCCATGCGCTGCAGTCTTTTCCAACTGTAAAACTGTGTAGAAACAGGACCCTGTTGTAAATGAGGTGCTGAATCTCAGTTTAACTATTCTAGGTAAATAAATAAAAAAATTACAACACCCCTTCCCCTCCATACCTCACTGCATTAAATGGTCTTGTCAACTCTGAGCATCAGTGTTGAGGCTGATAGTAGATTTGTTGTGGTGCAGAAGGTGTCATCCAAGCACCAGTATTAAAATTCTGGGTCTCCTTGAGACCACTGAACAAAAGGTGTAACAAATATTGATTTTCGTTTTAATTTAGAAAAGACAAAATGTGTAAATGGATTAATAGTAAATGCAGGCTTCCATCTTCCTTCTCAGTTGACTGCTGGGATGGGCCAGACGGAGAGCCGATTGTCCACTATGGTACACCTTGACCTCAAGATCCTCTTCAAGGATGTAATTGAAACCATCAACAAGTATGCCTTCATAAAAATGAGTAAGTACCTAGCCCTGCTCTTTTCTGTGCCATTTTGTGATTGGCCAGGCTTAATTTACTGAATGCAAGGTGTGCCAGGGAGGGAGGGAGGGAGGGAGGAGAAGCTGGACCCATCAGTCTGCCTAACATCGTCAATAATGCTGACCACTCCTTCCTTCGAGGCATGTGCTGCTACAGTCAGATGATTATCTACTGTCAATGCAAAAGGCATGCTGTGTGTTGGGGAGGCGGAGGTGACAGACTGGCTAGCTGGATTTGGATTATTGGCCACACATAAAATCTTGGATCGATCGGGAATCAGGAGGGGACCCTTGCTGTAAATTACTCGTTGGACCAAGAGATGTTGGGCCAGGGAGGGGGGAGTGTGTCATCAAAAGATGCTGTTGGATTCAGACACCTGCAAAGAGCCCAGCAACCTTTTATTTAAATCAGTTTTTTTTTTAAATAAATACACATTTTAACAATAAATGTCAGGTTACAGCAGGAAGAGATTGTAGTTTACAGACCTTTATTATATAGTTGTACCACTTGTGTTATACATTGTTCTACTTGTTTGAATAAAACCATCATTGGGGTGATATAGACTTAACCATATCTTGTTACCTCAGTCATAGTCTCTTGTATGTGTAACAGTTTCAACTCTATTGCTAAGTCCGATTCATCATTGCCCTTTTAGAAAGAGGATACAGTAGAACCATGGGTGTTAGAAGAGCCTTGTACTCTGCATTGACTTACACTGACTCTATGCTAGTCACTGTCAGCTAATTTTTTTTTTTTTGGTCAACTTTCTTTATCACCCAGCCTTACCGGACTCTCTCCGGCATGGATTTTTGGCATGGTTCTCCTGTCTGCCTGAAACCTCCAACCCTCTGCCCTCTAGTTGGCCCTTCTCCACTCCAATCTACCCGACCGCACGACCCCCCCCGGCTCCGAACTCCCCCCGGGGCGGGGCCGCCAACTCCTCCGGTGCTCTATCTATAATCTAGTGGAGCGACCGGGAGGAGGAGGGAGACAGGATGCAGGGGCCAGAAGAGCCCAGCACTGGACATGGGGCCAACCACAGATCTCGCCTTCGCTTACCGGCAAGGTGGGGGCTTTTTCTGTGGTATAGTTGCCCCAGGAGTACGAACGTGAACTGATGCCCTGCACATGATGGATGCACTTCTGCACCCGTGTGTAAGGTGTCTGCTGCTGCCCCATCCCCTTAAGCAAGCCGCAAGTTGCGGTGCCTCCCAGCCACCACCAGCAGATGCTCGAACTGTGGCAGCCCCCAGGAAAGGAGAGCAATCCTCCAGATGCTCAGTCCTTTCGCCCCTGCCTAACCCCGATGACCCAGGATCGTTCCCAAACCCAGGTCACCAGCGTGGTGTGAGGTGTGGCATCCAACTCCTCATCTCTTAATGCCAACGGGCCAGCCACTGTCAGCTAATTGACTCGAAATTGACATGTGGCAACTTTTTTTAAGCCTGCTGTGTATGGGAATGGGGAGAGGAGATGTGGAGGGCGGTAGATGACAAGTTGTGGGGGAGAGAATTGCCACAGGAGTAGCCCATGTCACCTGGGGAGGTCTAGAGTGGTTTAAAAAAAATTGTCCTGGATCTTGGGGTTCAGTAATGAACACTGAGTATCTGGGGGGTTGCAGAGTATGCATTCTTACTGGATACTCAAAAAATGAAAAGGAACTTGCACACCCCTTTTCTCTTTACACTAGCAGTGCATTACCTGTGGGATGAGGGTAACATTAGCGAACCAATCAGAATGCAGAATTCTGTGATCTGTGCTCAATGAAGTTTATATAAACAGTATATAGAAGAAGTGCCTGGAAGGAGAGCCAATGGCCTACCCATTAAACATTTGAGACATACTCTTACAATTATAACACTCAATAAATATTGGACCCAGGAACAGCAGGGATCCAGTGCTCAGTCATAAAGGGTAGAGTTACAAAAATGGGGTGCAGATGGCCTGCCTGTTACCCTTGTCCCCCCCACCCCGATGGCTACATCCCAAAGCAAATAAAGGTTGTCCAATTAGTGCCTGCTAACATACTGGTTAGTGTCTACCAAGGAGGTTTGGGTATGGCATAGTGTGAGTCAGAGAAAGGAGAAATTGTTTAACCAGGAAAGGCACTCTAAGTCTAAGCTTGTTTCCAGGTGCGACCTGGGAGCACAAGGAAGTTAAGTGACTTGTTCAGAGTCACACTGTGTGCAAGCGGGGGATGTGGGATTCAGACCCAGGTCTCCAGGTTTGCAGCTCACAACCCTAAGTCACTATGCTATACTGCCTCCTACACATTGTGCTATGCTAGGTACAAGACCACCTTAGCACAACAAATCTGCCGAACTCGCCACACCCACCCATCAGGCAGATAGCTTTTGGTCTGCTTCTTGACAAAAGTTTTACATACTCCTTTTATTAACCGGACCAGTTTTCTGATGGCCTAGTGGCCCCCCAGTCGTGCTCTGGCCCTCTAAAATATCCATAGCTTCCAGTAACACTCCGTTCCGTAGCCCCTTCTCCTGAACCATCAGCTTGAATGCCTGGTCCCATGTTAATCTCCATTCCTGCCAGCTTCATTCTGGGCTGCTGCAGGGTTTTTATTGAAATTTTGGAGAATACCTTTGAGTGCAGGTGCTCTTTTACAAAGATTCCACATCAGTAACAGAGATTACAAGACAACGTAACAAATACAGTGAGTTCCAGTGGAATGAAGTCAAATAAGTATAAATACAGTCAAACAGGTGCAAATAAATAGGTTGGAATGAACTGCGTACAATTTTACTATAAGGCAGGTAGACAGAATCAGTGTAGAACAAACGTAGTAATGGTACATGGCCTCAAAATCCGAGTCTGACACAGTTCAAAGAGTGTGCCATGGCCCGCCTGTGCAGCAGTTGGATTTCCCTTTGCGACGCCGATGACTCAGGTTCAGGAACAGACCTGGGTGCTGGCTGGCCGGGGGGAAGATGGCCCGAGCATCCCACAACAGCTCGCCATCTCCTGGGGGTCTGTTGCCTGATGTTTGCCAACCTCTGGTGGAGACCAAGGGCATGGCAGCACATTGTATCTGGCTGCGTAGGGAGTGTGATGGATGTCAGCTCTTGCTTTGACATCCTGGATGTCACACTCCTCGAACAGAAAGCAGAAAAATGGCTCCCCGGCCAGCCAGATGATGGTTGCCGGCCCCTCATCGCCATGAAGCCCCAGACAGCCCGGACCACCCCAGCAGCACCTGGGCCAAATAAGTAGAGCTGGCCAGCCCCACGGGCGCCTTCCCTCTCGTTGGGGGGGGGACCCATCTGATGAGGGGATACATCAGGTTACCCGGGCTGCAATGTGGGGTGGTGGCTGGCAGCAGGGACAGAGTGCCGGTGGGGGTCCTAGGTGACCCAAAGGAGTGGCTGGTCCGGGAGCGGGAAGACCAAAAAAAAAAAAAAGAGTGTACCACGGAGGGTCCTAGGATGATTAGCAGTTACAGTTGCACTGAACTGTTACAGCTGCCTGTAGTGCTCTCTTAAACTGATCAAACTTGAGTAGATTGAGCAAGGTATCGGGCAGCTCATTTAACCAGCCAGCAACCTTAACTGTGAATGAATGCTTTCCCAGCTGAGTATGGCGGAAAGGCAGTTTGAGGCATTCTGAGCCATGCTCCTAGTGTTGCAGAGACTGGTGACAGGGCAAAGGGACAGCGTTAAGATGCACTTACCACCAGTCCAAGTTTTAAAGGCAGAGGGGGCTGGAAAAACTCTTTGGCACCCACTGTGGAACATTGGCATAGACCCCCTGCCTCCTTCCCTACACATTGTCGTTAGAAGTTTTACTTTAACAGGACACTGTTGTAATCAAGCTCTGCTCAATGATTTTATCCTGAATGAAACTGAATTGAATTTACAGAGGATTTTATGAATACATGGGAAAACCTTGCACCTCACTAAGTATGGCTAAGGAGATCTCAAAATACACAGTAGTGAGGGAACATTTAGTGACAGTCCTTGCATCTTAGAACTGGGCCCAAGGTGTTTTTGTTTTGTTTTGCCACCATCCATGCCTCTAGGAGCCTTACTCTTTCAGGACCCACATTGTGTCATTTCCTCTGCCAACTGGACTCACTGTCATCTGCATGAGTCCACGTTGGATCACATTGTGTCCCTCTGGTGCCTAGGTGAGTTATGCCCTCCCCAGTGCCCCTATCCTCCTCAGTGGGGTGAAGGAGAAGAGTGCCGCTGAAGCTGATGTCTAAGCACCATGGGTTGATGTATCTTCTTTTTTTCTATTATTTGATTTTGCATCCTGAAGCCTGGCAGGTGGCTATGGCCCTCTCTTGGAGGAACTCATCCTCCTGCCCCATACGTCCCTGCTCAGCCAACCCCTGTTAGTTCCTCCATGGCTTGCCCCCTGTGGCAGGGCCAGAGAAGAGAGCACTGGCTTTCTCCCACCCCAGAAAACACATCCAGAAGCTGGGGGCGGCACAGGGATGCGGGGCCATCAGGGAGACCACCAGCTCTCCTTTTCCCCTTTTTCTCCTGTCCTCCCTCCCTATTGATGTAAGGACATCAGTATGTGCCTCCGATCTGCATTTCGCCCTCCAGCTACCACCAGAGGGCAGTCATCAAGTGGGGACAACAGTCCCCCCCCAAGAGAGGAGAGCAGTCCTCCGGATGCTCGATCCTCTCTCGCATCCCTGCCAACCCCTGGTGGTCTGGACTCGTTCCCAAACTCAGGTCGATGGCATGGCACGAGGTGTAGCAACCAGAGCCACTGGGCCGGCCGGCTGATGTATCTTCTGTGAGGGTCAGGTGGCGTAGGTGGGTGAAGATGGAGGCTGTCACCCAAGACTGCCTTGGCTGGGCATTCTTTTTGTTCTCCATACCCATTCTCACCTCTTCACATGTAGCGTGCAGCACCTTGGTGCTCTGGGGCATGTGGTCTCTTATGACAGCAATGGCGCGATGCAACCACCAAGTGTCTCTCTCTGAGTGGTCTTGTCTCCTCCCTCTTTCAGGAGCAGAGTGTCAGCATGACATTCCTTTACTCTCCCTGCAAGCCTTCATTCCTGATGTCCCATGCTCGGGGTGTGAACCCAAGTTACCAGTGTGCCAACCCAAGCCACCAGCATTTCAGAGCAGTTCCCTAACACTTTGCAGCTACAGAGCCGGCCAAGGCCCCTGAGTATTAATGTCAATACAGATATTTATAAATAACTACTTGTGATAGAATTCTTGAAATTGTCTAATGAACAAGACAACATTACATATTGGTTGTATACAGTTGTTTCAGAGGGCTTTACAGCAGGGATGGCATGCACACACACTGACTGAACTGACATTTTGCCAGGAGTGAGTTAGCTTGCTTTTCTGAGCTACCTTTCTCCCATGTGTATCTGTCTGCTGTACCCCCATTTTCAGGCAGCTTGATTAAACTTCCATTTTGAACCACTCTTACTCTGTGGCCTGGATATATGGCTGAAATGGAGGCCTTTTGAAGTGCAGTTAATTCAAAGGTACACCTTTTCCTATGCATTGTTTGTAACTCATTTGTATTGTCAGTTGGCACTGAATTAAAGGCATATTTTCTGAGGACGGTAAGCCAAATAAAGCTTGTAGTGTTTTCCATATGTGCTGGTATAGCCTCAAAGACTCTTTCTCTGTGTGCCAGTATAACCACCGAGGCTCCCTCTCTGTGTGCTGGTATAACCTCTAGAGACTCCCTCCCTGTGTGCTGGTATAACCACTGGAGACTCCCTTTCTGTGTGATGGTATAACCACTGGAGACTCCCTCCCTGTGTGAAGGTATATCCACTGGAGGTTCCCTCCCTGTGTGCTGGTGTAGCCACTGGAGGTTCCCTCCCTGTGTGATGGTATAACCACTGAAGACTCCCTCCCTGTGTGATGGTATAACCACTGGAGACTCCCTCCCTGTGTGGTGGTATAACCACTGGAGGTTCCCTCCCTGTGTGATGGTATAACCACTGGAGACTCCCTCCCTGTGTGATGGTATAACCACTGGAGACTCCCTCCCTGTGTGCTGGTATAACCACTGGAGACTGCCTGTGTGCTGGTATATCCACTGGAGACTCCCTTTCTGTGTGATGGTATAACCACTGGAGACTCCCTCCCTGTGTGCTGGTGTAGCCACTGGAGGTTCCCTCCCTGTGTGCTGGTGTAGCCACTGGAGGTTCCCTCCCTGTGTGATGGTATAACCACTGGAGACTCCCTCCCTGTGTGATGGTGTAACCACTGGAGACTCCCTCCCTGTGTGATGGTATAACCAGTGGAGACTCCCTCCCTGTGTGGTGGTATAACCACTGGAGGTTCCCTCCCTGTGTGATGGTATAACCACTGGAGACTCCCTCCCTGTGTGATGGTATAACCACTGGAGACTCCCTCCCTGTGTGATTGTATAACCACTGGAGGATCCCTGTGTGCTGGTACATGGATGAGGTTTTAATAACTCATTGGTTGTTCATGAAATCATTATTAAACCTTAGTAAACTTTGTGGCACTGTCATCATTGCTACGTTTTGATGACAATAGTGAAAGTCATGGAAGTCCTGAATAAAGACCAAATGTCATGGAATCCATGATGTGTATGACTGCCATGACAAACTTACATCCCTAGATATAACCACTGGAGGATCCCTGTATACTGGTATATCCACTGGAGGCTCACTTCCTGTGTGTTGGTATAACCATCAGAGGCTCCCTCCATGTGCTGGTGTAACCTCCAGAGGCTCCCTCCCTATGTGCTGGTATAACCACCAGGGACTCCCTCCCTCTGTGCTGGTATAACCACTGAAGGCTCCCTCCCTCCCTGCATGCTGGTATAACAACTGGAGGCTCCCTCCCTGTGTGCTGGTATAACAACTGGAGGCTCCTCTCTCTATGTGCTGGTATAATGACTGGAGGCTTCCTCTGTGTGTTCTGGTATAACTACCTGAGGCTTCCCCCAGCCCCAGTGTGTAATCCTATTTGCTTGGCTACTGGACATGCAGACAGTGCGCTATTTGTGGGCATTCTTTAGCATAATTGATTCGGGTAGTGCACAATGAGATCAAAATTCTCAGACATGGGGTACTCCCTGAACTATTCAATGCTGCATGCAGAGTATCCGCACAAAACTACTGCAAAGTGCTATAAGCAGCAGTGGTAGCTTCAGGATTTGGTTACATAGAAACATAGACAATGACAGTAGAAAAAGACCAATGGTCCATCCATTTTGCCCATAGTATGCTATCTAACCCCGGGACCTATTGTCCATCCAGGGTCCTAGCCCTTCCCATCTACCCCTCATCCCCTCCCAGTTTCTGTTGTCCTAGCAACCACTATACCCTTCACTCTGTCCCAGCCATGATTGAAACTATTAATGGTTTTAGTATCCACAACCTTGGCTGGTAAACTGTTCCACCAGCCTTTCTGTAAAATAATACTTCCTCCTGAACCTCCCTCCTGTCAGTTTCCACTCATGCCCTCATCACTTTGAAATGTTACTCATGCTGAATAATTCCTCGCAGTCCACCTTGTTTATTCTTTTCAGAAACTTGAAGGTCTCTATCATATACTCCACTCCTTCTGATCTCCAGTGAGTACGTTCAGTGCACTGAGGCGCCCTCATAAGCCCTGCCATATTGGCCTCTGAATCATCTTAGTCACCCTTGCTATACAATCTCAGCCTGTCTTTATCTTTCCTGAGGTGAGCACTCTAGAACTGGGCACAGTACTCCAGGTGAGGTCTCACCAAAGATCTATAAAGGAGTAGAATTACCTCTTCTCTGCTGCTGTTAATACCCCTTCCGATACACCCAGCATCCTGTTTGCCTTACTATAGGCCTTGTTGCACTGGCTTAATTATTTGAGGATGTCACAATGATGACTCCTAGGTTCCGTCTTCATCCGTGAGTGCTGAGTGTTACCCCACCCATCTGATACTCAGCCCTGGAGTGCTTGTTCCCTGGGTGCTTCACCTTGCACTTTTGGTGTTAAATTTCAACTGTCAAATCTTAGACCACATCTTTAACCATTGCAGGTCACTGCATTTCCCTGATTCCCTCATTACTATCCACCCTCCCACAGAACTTCGTGTGATCTGCGAAGAGACACAACCGGCCCTGGATTCTCTCTCTAGTGTTGCTTATGAACACATTGAAGAGGACTGGGCTCAGGGCAGATCCCTGTGGTGTCCCACTCTTGACCTCCCTCTCTACCAACCTGTCCCCATTTATCACAGTCCTCTGCTACCTCCACCTTAGCCAGTTACCTACCCATTTTACTATGTCTCTAGCCATACTCAGATCCTCCATCTTCTTCAGCAGTCACATGTGAAGCACTGAGTCAAAAGCCTTTCTGAAATTGCAGTAGAATAAATCCACAGCATGGTCCCTATTCAAGAGGATCTTCTTCAGCACTTACCTGTGAAGCACTGAGTCAAAAAGCTTTCTGAGTTGCAGTAGAATAAATCCACGCATGGCCCCTATCCAGTGCCTTTATGACCCAGTCAAAGAGACTACAGGTTAGTTTGACAAGACCTCCTGCCATGAGCCCATGTTGTTTACTATCCTGGAGACCATTGCTCTCAGGTAGTTCACAAGGTCCTCTTTGACCAGTGACTCCCATCAGCTTCCCTACAACTGAGGTAAGGCTGACAGGTCTGTAGTTCCCTACTGTTCCTTGCCCCCCCACTTATGGAGCAGAACTACATCTGGCACCCTCAGTCCTCTGGTACTAGCCCTGTAAGTAATAAGTTGTTGAATAGCCCTACCAGGGGTTCATCCAGTTCTGCTGCCAGTTCCCTGAGCACCCTTGGGTGCATCCCATCCAGTCCTGGGGTCTTGCCCATCTTTAGGGCAGCTAACCCTTTCCGGACCCTTTCACTTATAAATACTGGCTGTCTCATCTCTGGGAACCCCTTTGTGGCTGCTTTAATGCCACTCTCTGGCAAGGGCCTGCTGTCCTCCCTAGTGAAGAAAAAAACCAAAGTTATCATTTAAGATGGCAGCCTTTTGCCCATCTTCCTCTATTGAGCTACTCCCCTCTGATAACCTAACAATTCCCCCTCCTTTCTTCCTTTTTCCCTAATATACTGGAAGAAATGTTTTTTTTCCCCCTATCCTTGACCCCCTCTGCAGTATGTAGCTCCGTGTCTGCTTTTGTCTATTTATTTGTATTCATTTGTTAACTGGAAGGTGCACTGATCAAGGACCATTTCAGGCACGACCGAGCCATGGAGATGGCATAGGAGAACACAGTAAAATTTCACACAGTACAAATTTCAGGTTATAATGCAGAGAAATAAATCTGGAGCACTAGGCAATAAATGAAACAGAAAGGTTATACAAAGTTGGTATAGTGCTAGAGTAAAATGGAGGGGGGTAGATGATATTCCCAACTGTCTGGAAGCATGCCACTGTCCTTCCCTTGCCTAAGGGTGGTGGCCCTTCCATTCCTGCCAGCTGCCATCCATCTCTCTCCTTCCTACCCTTCTAAACCCCAGGAGCATCTAGTCCTTGCTCAACTAAATACCTATCTCTCTAAAACTAACTTTTCATTCCGTCCAATCTGGCTTCAGGAAGAATCATTCCACCACCACTTCCTCCCTAATTAGGCTCACTGATTCCATCCTCTCAGAGATGGACAATGGTCAAATCACATCTGCCATCTTTGTTGACCTAGCAAAGGCTTGCAGCACTGTCTCCTACACCCTTCTTCTTGACTCCCTCTCCTCGCCTGGCCTAACTGTCTCTGCCACTAGTTGGTTCAAAGCTTACCTAGTAGGTAGGACCCAGTCAGTCAGAATAGCAGATGCCATATCTCCTCTCCTCCCTATCAACACTGGCGTACCCCAGGGTTCCGTACTGGTTCCTATTCTCTTCTCCATCTTCCTAAATTACCTTCCCTTAGCCTGCACAACCACCTCCATCCTTAGTATGCATAATGATACAGTTCTCTTCACCTCAGGCCAGTCCCTGCTGATGTGGAAACCAGACTTCAGCATGACTTCAATCAAGTCCAGCTCTCACCAACTCTCACTCAGTGCCAAGAAGACAGTTTCAATGACCTTGACGCACTAAGCAGAGACCTCTCGGCTCCCCACTCTCTTTCCACACCCTTGATGGGACAATTCTGGAGGACACCTCCTTTGGTATCTGGGTCTGGCTAGACCACAACACTTCAGTTTATCTGGGCATGTTGACGCCATCCTTGAAGAAGTTGCACCCCAAACTAAGGGCATTATACAGGAACTGTAGCTGCTTCCCATTACTGGCTAAGTGTGAACTGGTCCAGAAGATGATACTACCTATCTTTGACTACTGTGATGTAATCTACAGTGCCACTCCTAAGTCCTGCTTGACCAGATTGGATTCTCTCTTTAAATTAGTTTTCACACGTCATACTAGGTCCTGTCACTGTCCTGGGAGGGTCCATTTCATGGTTGTTGAAATCTCATTGTCCCTGAGAGCTGTATTAGCTTATGAGAACATGATGTCTGATCAACTATTTATATCATGTATCTCTATGCTGAAACAACAAATTCCTGCAAAACTCTCTGAAACTTATAAACCGAATGGAGTTTAAAGGGGAAAAAACCTGCTTTATAACTCAGATTGCTTGTAAAACTCATTGAAGATAGATGTGGTATTTCACACCTTCTTGTACCTTGTTTCTTTTAAAAACTACTTAAGCAGACAGGTATACTGGGGAGTTTAAAGGTTGATTACGCATCACATGCTCACATGCTAATGCAGTTCTCAGGAACAATGAGATTTCAACAACCACATACTGGACCCTCCCAGGACAATGACAAGGCCTAGTATGAAGTGTGAAAACTATCTGAAGCAGTTGCATACATCTTTAACAGCTACATGAAACGAGTTGTCTGTTGACATGGAAACAAATGGCATTTAGATGATCTGAGGGTGCAGTTTTCCTTTAACTCCTTCTGTCATTTCGCTCTTGCTACCTCTCCCTACACTCACCACTGTTCTCGCTCTACCACTCGTTAACGTTCTCCTCCCGAGAAAATCATTAACTTTTACACTTTGCCAAATTTGTGTCAAAATTTTGGTTTGGCTCGCTCCCCCCATATCTCACCTCCTCCCTTACTAGTCTCTCCCCACTGGCCCACTCCCTTAGGTCAAATGACTCTCGACTGCTAGCAGTTCCACATCAGTCCACCACTGTTGGACAGATGGCTTTCTCGCATCACCTCCCTAAGCTATGGAATAACCTCCCACCGCAGATTCATCACTCCTCCTCCTCTCACACTCCATATTGCTAGCCCTACAAAACTTTCTGTCAGTAAACTGTACCTGTGGCTAGTCCTTATTTTCTCCTGTTCAAGTTGGCTCACTGCTTCCTATCTCCTACTCGGCTAGCTGTTCATATAAAGGTTACACTTCTCTTTCATTACTATGCTTAACTGGTCTTCTTAACACTATGCATAATGGTCTTCTACACAGCACTTCAATGTACAGTCATGTATACTCTGCACTTTATATCGAGGTACAATGTGATAATGTCCTTGGTCTTAATGTGGCCGATGTATATATTGTGTAGTATGTTGTATGTCTACACCATTAATCTGTTCATTTAATCTGTCAACTGTTATGCTACTCTGTGTATGCACTTTATTATGCATTCTCACTTATGCCCTTCCCGGAAGCACCGTGAGATGAGTAACATGTTGCTCAGTGTGCCATTCCTGGTGAAACATTTCAATAAATAAATAAATAAAAAATATACAGTGAATAAATACACGTTACAAATAGAGCAATTTATGTGGACCAATGAAGTGAAGGTACAACAAAAGTTTTTTTTGAATATACAACAAAAAGCTTTTGCCTCCCTAACCACCTACTTTGCCCCCTTATTTCTTAATAAACATTATCCCTGTTTTTCTCCCCTTGCTTTTCTTTGTACCTGTAAAATGTCTTTTTATGGCCCTCACTGCATCCCTGACCTTAACTGAGAACCATAATGGTCTCTTGAACGTGTTCTTTTTGGTTATCGTTCTTGTGCACAACTTAGATGCCTTGAGAATGGCTCTCTTTATTGCCCCCATCTCTCTTCCACTCCTCCTAATTGGCTCTCGATTGGGGTTTTCTGCTCTTAAGGGCCAGTTTGAACCAAAGGAAGTTGTAGCTGCTGCTCCCCCAGTGGCTCCCCAACTCTCACAACTCCTACCACCTCTGAGCTGGTGAGCACCACATTGAGAATGGTCTCCTGCCCAGGTTCCTTAACTAGCTGTACCAGTTCATTAACTAGCTGCTGCACCAGTGAACCCAGTTCTGGAATGTGTCCAGAAGGAGCTGACTTGGCTTTCTGGGTCACTGGAACACTCCAGTCAATGTCTGTCTGGTTCAGATCCCCACTACCTCCCCTTTGGTTATATGGGCATTGATTATGTTTAGGGGACAGTTAAGGGTTTTTGTAAAGCGGGTAACATTTATCGAAAAAAATACAGAACAGGATGTTAAATTTAAATGTTATTCTTTAATAAAGAATGCAAAACAACAAAAACACATAGATCTTCATGAGACCTCTTCAACAGAGTAAACAGCTCCAGCATCATTTGGTTTACAATCCATAACCACCAGATATCTCTTACATCTTGTATCAGGTACAGATGTTCCAGTACACTTCACCATATAAATGAGCAAAACATGATTCAGTGCATCCCCGACAAAAACAAAATGCTGTCCAAAGTGCCTGAAAAATCACTATTTATTTATTTTTTTTACTTTTCTTTTTTCTTTCCTCTTACTCTGATTTATTGTTATCATAGTTCAGCTGAAGTGAGAGTCCACACGATCACCATAAGGTGATTCCTCATAGTCCAAGTCCCACTCTATCATTGTAATCCACTAAAATGGATGGCTTTTCTGATACACACACACTCTCTAACTCACTCACTCACTTTCCACAGACAGCTCACAAGTTGCAGTGTCTCAGACTTATGGTGCAGCCCAATAGCAGTTCCCAGGTGGCCAATCAAGGAACATATTAAATGAAAACAGTAACACCTCCCATATTCAATTTAATAATTTAGGATGTAAAGGGTTGAGCATGTTACATCCTAAACTGCCATATAAATGAGCAAAAAAACTACATGGTATGAGGAAATAGAACAAAATCCGAGATTGGCTTGGGCAGTTCATTACGACAGTTAGCTTTCTCTTTCCTGCTGAAATGGAATAGCGCAGCATGATTTTATTTAAATATTTGAACCCCCCGTGCTGGCCCGGTGGCACTGAGGTTGGGCGCTGGATGCCACACCTCGCACCACGGCAGCGACCCGGGTCTGGGAACGAGCCTGGGTCGTCAGAGGTCGGCAGGGGAGGAGAAGGATTGAGTATCCGTAGGACTGCTCTCCTTCTCCAGGGAGGAGGGTATACTGCTACCAGTGCTCTGGTGGCCCCTGGCAGTGGCTGAGGATGATCACTAGAGCACTGGTAGGACCTGTGAGGATGTACTGCAGCTGACGCCTGGATCAGGGTGCGTGCGGAAGCGTGCGCACTCAGGACCTTAGGCATCACTGCACGCTACAGATATCAAGGGAGGACAAAGTGGAAAAATAGGGCACCAGTTGCGGCGGCATGATGGCCATCTCCAGTGGGGACTAGTTCGGCGCTGAGGGTATCGGCGTTACTGGATCCTGACCCGGGGGGTCAAGCTAGGGGGAGAGCTCCCCTCCACCCCACCACAGGGGTAGCTGCGGGACCCGTACTAGGAGCCGAGGAGAATCCCCAGAGATGGCAGCCGGAGACCCGAGGAGGATGCCTGACGTAACGAGGTAGGCAGACTGGTGGCTCAAGGGGGTAAAAAGCATCAATGAAAAAAAAATATATATATATTTTGAACCCCTAAGTTAGTAACACCATATGTAACCCCTTCCCTCCATTGCCCGATCTGGGGGCACGCTTTCCTTCTACAGATGTTCCAGGGCAATTTGAAAGGCGGAACTCTATAGCACTAACATCAAGACAAATGCACTTCCAATTTAAGGCAAGGAAAATAATATTGCTACCTCTCCGTCGTCTTCAGCACATGTGCACTTTATCTTCTCCCTCAGTATTTGATTTTCTCCTCCCTGAAGCTGCCCACAGGACCAGAACCTCAGCTCTGCACCTCGGATGTTTCAGGAGCCCTTACAGTCCCAACCAGACTGGATGCATACTGCAACTGGAGGATCCCTTTCCCGTTGTCTGAGACCCCTGCCCCTCCCTCTGCCAGGGGGATAGCCAGTAGCTGGCTGCAGGGAGCAGGGTAGATGGCTGTGCTCCCTGTCATCTTCTTCCTTCTCTGGTGCCTCTGCACCTCCTCCTCTACAGCCTCAATATTACATCCAGGGATTGACTTCAGGTTTCATCCACGTGGGCACAGGTGCTTTCTCCCAGGACAGTCTCTCAAACCCACTGAATCCCCACTGGCTGGTGACCGTAGTACAAATGAGCTGGCGGTGGAACTGGGAGCATACATCCCCAAACTTAGAACTGGCAGACTGCCTATTCAATATGGGCATATAGGCAACCTGGCAACTGCCTCCCCCATTAACCCACACCTTACACAACATTCATGTCCTTTGCATTTTCCCCCAGCTTTCTAGAGCCAGGAGAGCAGTGAGGCAGGAACTGTAGCCAGGGGTTCCTCCTGAGGGGTCGCTTTGGGTCTCTCTACATTCTCCCCTGCTACCACTTGCTGACAATCCATGGTGGATGCCTGTGTTTGATTTTCTCTCTCCCAGTTCTCACACTCATAGGTGGCTCAAAGTTCATTTGCTTCAAATATGTGCAGCCCAGTTCACTTGCCTGCACCCTAAATGTGCTCAGGAAAAATAGTATTTTTTATTTGCCTCTCATCATCGATATTTGTCCTGCTACTGCTGGTCTCCACTTCCTCAGCTCCACTAACTCCGATCTCCCTAAGATGGCACATCTGCTCCCCAGCTGCTGTGGCGCCTTTTCTGCCATCCTCCAATCAGAACCCTGCCTGAGGGTCATGTGACCAGCGAATCACATGTGCACATCCACACCAGCAGGCTGAGGCCTATGCCTGCTCAGGCCCTCCCACAGCAATTTTTACCGCTCAACCAGGCCCAACTAGGCCGGGAAGCCTGGCACTGCAGCAGACCGCAAGGCTCAGGGTCCGGCAGCATTTTGGGGTTCGGGGAACATCCCAGATGAGCCCCCGCAGTGTAACACCCCCCTCCATGCCCCCATCTAGGGGCATAACTTTCTTTTGCAGATGTTCTGGGGCAATAGAAAGGGGGCACTCTCAAGCACTAACATCTAGACAAATGTACTTCCAAATTAAGGCAGGGAAAATAATATTCCTACCTCTCAGGCATCTTCAGCACTTGTGCACTTTACCTCCTCCCTCAATATTTGATTTTCTCCTCCCTGAAGCTGCCCACTGGATCAGGACCTCTGCTCTGCACCTTGTCTGTTTCCGGCCCATATGGTCCCAACCAGACTGGATGCATACTGCAACTGGAATGCAACTCAAGAAACAATTAATCAAACTGAAGATAAAGGGGAAAAAATGATTTCATTAATTTGCTTCCTCCTCTTAGTTTAAACAAGCGCATCACTACCATTTCATCCTCAAACTCACTTTTATTCTAGCCTGTACTGCAAATGATTTCAAGAAATACAGAGGTCACATACTTCATTTTAAATAGATAAGCAGCTCCATGGGGT
This sequence comes from Neoceratodus forsteri, assembly GCA_016271365.2. Classification (NCBI taxonomy): domain Eukaryota; kingdom Metazoa; phylum Chordata; order Ceratodontiformes; family Ceratodontidae; genus Neoceratodus; species Neoceratodus forsteri. The sequence continues at coordinate 259,239,070 of CM057452.1, read as the reverse complement.
ATTTAACTTTTTACAAATACTGGCTGGACAATTTAAGGCAGCAGAAATGATGGATACAGGCGGACACAAGCAAGGATTTCCCTGTTCCTACTCTCCCTCTCCGATGTTCTACCCGAGACCTACTTGAACTGAGATCCCTGCAATCTCCTGGCTTCTGTGGATCTGGTAAGCCAACTTTTTCTTTCTTTCTCGGGTCACTCTCTTGTTCACTGGCACTGGTCATCCCCCCTTAAACTCTGGCGTGGGAAAGCGAGCAGTCTTCCCCACCTAGGCTCCTGGGCGCTGACCCAAGCCACAGGGACTTCCAGGAATTTTCCTGATGACCAAGGCCCCGACCCTCTTACAAATGATTGGCACTATCCCTGGTACTAATACAACACCTACCGCCTTCACTCGGCTCTGCCTCAGCACCTGTCCTCTCACAGGTGGCCCAAACTCACTCTGGGGACTCCACTGGTCTTACTTCCTCAGGGTCCCAACCAGACCCACATTTCTAATTTTACCACCTGGGCTTGAATTAAGCTCCAGCATGGGGGCTACCCTCCACGGTCTGCCATCTCAGCCTGTGACCCACCCGGACCTCAGTGAACCAGCACCCCAGGACCTGCCCCTCCAAAGCTGGCCCCATATTTTTGGGTGAAGGGCCCCTGGCTTCCTCTACCACTCTGAACCACCCTACCACACCAGGTATGAGGGGAGCCCCTGCCACCAGCTCCTCTCAAAGGAGTACACTGTCACCTGCAAGGGTCTTTAATGGCCGCTACACTTTCCTGACCTACCCAGCCACCTACTGTCCTGCCCCAAAGACACAGGACCTGGCTACCTAGTTTTCTGCCATGGAGCTCCATACCCCACTCCTCATTGACCACGAGGCATGGAAAAGTTGTCCTGACTGTACTCTTCTTGGGGTTCCCCACTGGCCCTCCTGGATCACGAGCTTCTTCCTTTGCTCACCTCATCTGCTCCTATCTCTCGCTTCCAGCCTCCTCTTTCCAGCCCCAGGCCTAATGCCCAGGCTGGAAAGGCCCAGATGCTTCCGATCAGTCTCCTTGGCTTATATACTCGCTAAACTTACTCTCTGCTGCCACCTTGAGGCATCCAACAGACAATATCCCCAGAGCACTAACCCATTCCTAGCTCTTGGGGGGTAGGAGAGGGGGAAGGTTGCCTAAGATGGGAATACAAGCCCCTCTTTTACAGGGGACTTACACTTACATTGGGAAACACTCACTTTCTTGTAATGGTTCCCGAGAGAGCAAACGGTCATGTGGCAAATAGCCCGTAACGGATTGTCATGTAGCTGAGGAAAATATACAAGTGTACGGCTATCATTTTGAAAGTAATGTAGACTTATTAAAACTATGATTAGACTGAAACTGGTGCAGCTCGCTGGCCCAAGGGGATAGCGGGTGCTTTCTCACATACTCAGACTAAGAACTCACTTCTTATTTATTGCATTCATTTCCTGTTCCTGGTCATCCTTGAGTTGTTCCTGCATCTGGTGTTCTGCGCTGGAGTTTGTGGAGGTTGGCAGGGACCTTCTGATTTTGGTAGCTCTGTCTATATCGGAGGAGGAAGAGCACAGTATGGGGTCTGTGTGTTCTAGATTCCCATCCTGGAGAGACCTAAAGGTTTATGGTTTTGGGTGGTGGGGAAAATGAAGTGCAAACTAACATGGCCTCTTTGTCAGTGTGAAACCAGTATAAACCACAACAGGCTGATGCAGTATTGCCATATAGTTTTGAATGGTTTAGAAAAGGCAGGATTGTCTGAGGGTTGTAGTATTGTGCTGTGAAACAGAAGATCCCAGGTTCATATCTCACCACAGCCCCTGACTTATTGTGTGACCTTGAATAACTCACTTGACCTCCCTGTGCTTCACTGCCCAGCTGTAAAATGGGGTATAAGCTGACTCCACCCACACAATTTCAGGGCTGAGCTATCGTGGGAAATAAATTGTTAACAAAGAAGTGTGCTGACTTGTGTGCTTTTAACTCAGTAGCTCAGTCGAGTTCTGATGAGAGGATTGTACAGCACAGACTGTCCTCAGTAAAAGTACCAACATTATTGACATCTCATCTGTTTAATGGCTGTGATATGGAATGAGTTTCTTGATGATAAATGCCCCACAGGTAAAAATAATTTGTATTACATTGTAAAAGAAGGTACCCTCATCCCTGCTGAATCTCTGCTGGGTGCCGGTGGCTCAGCATGGCTAATGGACAGCACTGAGAGACCAGCTTGAACAGTGCATCAACAAAATTGATAAATCCCTGTAATATAGATGCTAAGGTGTCTCCACGGTTGGCTTTGGGGGCCAGAATCGCTTACCTTCAGTTTTCTCTTGTTTAGGGAAGGCAAGGCAGTCTGAGGAATAGAGCATTACACTGTAAAACAGATGTTTATTTATTTATTGAATATAATCGAATTACAATCCTTTGAGTCACAGACTCCTTTGGAAAGAGCTCCACCTCGGTTACAGGGAGTGGAGGGTAAACAAATACAGAAGAAACATACATAAACAAGCAGTATTCACATAACAGTACTGGTAGTGCAGTCCAGCTTTATCTTAGTTAACCGGTGGCAGTAATAGGCAGCATTCTGGATATCTCTTGACAGAGACGTGCAGGATGCTGATTCATGTGATCTAGAGACCCTGTGTCAGGTATTTGGAGGATTTGGGAATACAAGTGGTAGGCAGTGTTAGCCACAGTCACATTTAGCTGACTCAAGTAGTTGAACTTTGAGGCCTGTTTTGAATAGGGAGATGCTATGGGTCTGAGAGAGAGGGGGTGGTAACGTACTGAGCCAAAGAGGAGCACGGTAGCGGAAGGATCTTTGGCCAAGGGATGTTCTACAATGAGGGACCAGAAATGAGGAGTTTGCTTAGGTGTTGAATCCCACCTTGGTTCTGGCTCACTGTGTGACCTTGAGCAACTCACTTAGCCTCCTTGTGCTTCGGGCATGCCAGCTGTAAAATGAGGTAGGAGCAGGACCCTCCCTTTCTTACATGCACGTGTTCATGTATACACATACACACACACACACACACACAGCATATATTCTGGGCTGGACTAACCTGGGGAAATGATTATTATTTTGCTTTTTTTTTAAATCTGTCTTACCATGTGAGCAAGCAGGATCCAGGAAGTGATCATTTCCATTTGTGACCTGTGGGAGGGAGGATATGTGGGAAAGTAGGAGAGCAATACATGATACATGGTGGTTGAAATATCCAGTCAGATATCTTTAGATACTGTATAACTTCATTTATCTGAACCTTGATTATCTGGATCTTCTGATTATCTGATCATGGACATTGTTCCCCAACACTAGTTTGTCTTATGAACCCTCGATTATCTAGACCACTTAGTTATCTGAAGCCAGAGTGTTGGGCTAATCGAGGTTTTACTGTACAATGAGATTATAGCGTGAGAACAATTTTATAGGAACCAGAAGAAGCAGGAAGAACAATTTCCAGTACACAGCATGCATAGGAGTCAACTCCATGGGTGCTTGGGTGCTCTAGCACCCACAAAGTTGACATACGCACCCTCAATATTTTGGGCGCAACCTGCAACAAGGGATTATTAGGAACCTGGTCACAGGTAAAATACTATCCACTATCAATGAGCACCCGAAAAGATTCCTAAATGTTGGCATTCCTGACAGCATGCCAAAAAATAAACAGACACGTGGCTGTCTGCTGTATACAATACAATTAGGCTACAGAGGCAAATATGCAGGAATCGTGCAGCAATGCAAAGTCAGTGTCTGTTACGATATGATCCAGTGACATAATGAAAATGTGAGAGATGCCCATGATGAACATCGGGATAACCACCTTAAAGGCAGGTATGGCATGTCAGAGGAGCCATGTGATACTACTTGAGCAGGCCCTTTGCAGAGTGGTAGCTGGGGGAGGTAATTAGGAGGGAGGTGAGGCTATTTGAAATGCTTGAGAGTGTATACCTAATAGAGGCTTGACCCTCATAATGTCTGCAGTGAGGGATATGGAATATAGTTCCCTGGTCCGATCCAAGGCAGTAAGAAAGGTTAGAAATGGGAGTAAAGATGCTATTTAAATATCCAAAAAGTTTAACCAATTAGTATTTGGCATCAAGCAAGGCAATATGAAGAGAATACCTCACTGAGGGGACAGCCTAGCTCCGTGTACATTGGGCAGCCAGTGAGGGGTGGCAGGCAGGCCAAGACAAATCTACATAGGGAATTGAAGAGGGTGGTGAGTTTGGAGCAGGCAGAATTGGAGGCACCAGAGAACACAACATCACCATTTTCCAGTAGTAGAGGAAGGTCTAAAATAAATTGTATTTATAATTAAATAATGGGAGTGCATACTTGGGTGCCTTTAGTTCTGCAGCTCAGTCGAGTTCTGATGAGAGGACCATACAGTACTGATTGTCCCTTAGTGAAAGTACCAGCATGCACCTCATCTCATCTATTTAATGGTTAGGGTATGAAATGAGTTTTGTGACGACAAATGCCCCACAGGTAAAAGTATTTTTATTATATTTTAAAAGAAGGCACCCCCATCACTGCAGAATCGCTGCTTGGGTGCTGGTGGCTCAGCAGGGCTAACACAAGGCACTGCAAGACCACCTTGATCAGTGTGTCAACATAATTGCTAAATCCCTTTATTAGAGATGCTGAGGCATTCCCACAGTATACTATGAGTGTCCAAATCCCTCACCTTCAATTTATTGTCCTCTCACCCAAGGAAGCTTGAAGCGACTCCCTTGAAGACTGTTGCCACACTGTGGCATCCTTATCTACATATGATCCATGCCACTATTAGCTTTCTGTGTGTATCCTAGTGTAGTTTGATTAAAAGGTTGCCAGCTAGCAGTTCTGATATACCAACACTCAGAGCATGCTGGGGGCTGAAGAGGCTTTATTTTTTCAGTTTACTTGCCACAGATAGCTCAAAAGAGATGCAGCATCTCACGGGGCTGCCTCTACCTTGCTTTACAGCTGGCAGAGACTGAAGAGCATGGAGATCAAGTGATCCGAGGTGACAGACAACCCATAGATTTGGTGGGATTCAAACATGTGATCTCCTGTTTAATAGTTCTGTGTTCTAGCCACTAGACCACACTGCTGGTCTTTCAAGGGAGATCAGGCAGGGCAGGGACTTCATTCTAGTTTTACCAAACTGTGTTACGTCAGCTGACCCATTTTCTTTGGGGGGGAGGGGTCTGGTATAATTTTCCTGTGTTATCTTAGTAAACCTTTTTTATTCACACAAGTACAGTAAGGGCGTGGAAGCAGGGCTGTGCCAACAACTGTAAGGGCCCCCCTGCAAAATATTTTGTGGGGCCCGCCTCCCGACCATAAATGTAAAATAACCATTAGCGCATATGACATTTTTATAGCGTAAGTTTTTTTGTATCAGTCGTCCTGAGTATACATAGTTTGTCCATGCTGTCCCCATCCCTCTTGCTGGCACCATGATCAAAGAACTGAACAATGTAATTTGTTCCTGCTCCTGCTGGGGACATGAGCACCAAGATAAGATATTTTGAGTAATAGGCCCTATTGCTTTTTGTTCTGTACTCCCCCCAACCACGTGAAACCGGAGTTGGAATCTTCTGACCCCACTGCTGACAGACCCAGTTTCAAATGGACAAGCAATTTCCAAGAGAAACTTGCAATTTTGTCTATTAAAAAAAGGTTTTCTTAATGCTGACCTCTGAGGCAGTGGGCCCCCAACACTGTGGGCTCTACTGCAGCCGCAGCTCTTGAACCCCCTTGTTCACTGCCCTGCGTGGAAGTCACACTGCTCTTTTAATGCCTTGAGCTGAAGAGACACAGTCACATACACTAGAGGATCCAGCTGTATAATAAAGTGGCATTCACTCCACTATCCCACTAAAAACAGCCATCACTCCAGTGTATGTCATTTACATACTTGTATAAATACAGTACATGGTAGAGTTTGCCATTTCAGCACTTGTGCTGTTGCATCTGCTATTGTATAACACTGTGAATATGTCTACCAGGGTTGCTATTTCTGTACCCCTCTATTGTTGTGTAATACTGTTATGATACATGGGCTGTGCATATTGTTGCTTGCTGTCTCTTTGCCCCATCCCCCGTTTGCATCTGTCTATGAGAGCTCCTTATTATCTCTATAAATTTACCTGTTCAAACAGTTGTAATACATTTGAATAAATAAAAATATCTCTTTAGGCCAGCTATTTGTAGCTATTTTAGCATAAGCAATGTTTAAAGGGGAAAATCTTTACATTTTGGGGTGGTGGTTGCTGCTGCCTCTTTGAAAGAAGCCCTGGATACACTCATCTCCCATACATTCATGTATTGCACCTTCACATGTGTACTCTCAGTGCTCACTAAGCTTTGATGCAGACGATGTGTGGTGTTTTTAAGGTGCAAACTGCAGTCGGCTGGGAAAGAAACTGAGATTAGCCAAACTCATTTTGCATGACACAAAGATCTGAAGCGTGAGTCTCACTGCACCACCTTAACTAGCTTTGCAGTGATGACCAACAACTAGCAAAGCCTGAGCTGTACTGCAGTTTGTCACCACCAGTTGGGCGTAAGAGAGGACCTAATTGGTGGGTGTCAGGGAGAAATGAAGGTAAACAATATTGGACCATTAATGACCTATGATGGTTCCGTTTCTTGGAGGAGAAGTCCTAAAGATTCTCTTCTATACTTCACCAGCCATGATGGATACGCAATGCTGACGTTTGTGAGTGGGGTGGTGGGGCTATCAGAGCCAACTGGAGCCTCAGGGCAGAATACTTTTTTTTTTTTTTTTACAGTATACATTAACCAAAATAGCCCAGTTGCGATACAACATCTCATTTCCACTGCGGTCCTGCTTCCACCCATTTCCGCAGCTGGGTGGAGTGGAACGCTGGAAGGTTAAGTGACTTGCCTAAGGTCATGCAGTAAGTATCTGGCTCAAGCAGGGTTTGAACCTGTGATCTCCCAGTTCCCAAGCCGGTGCTTGAACTACTAGCTGCCTATGGATCTACAACTCCGGTTTGACAAAAATATGTCGACCCAATGTTATAGCGATGGCTGCATGTCAACTGCAATTGTGGTTGGCATTGTGCTGTCGGAAGAATAAAGTGTGCATCCCCCCGCACCACCCATATTTTATTATACTCAACTCTGAGTCAAAGATGATTTGGGGAGGGGGTGCAAGACCCCGGGAAGCTGTGCTGGGGCCCCGAGCAGACTTTACAGCGATCCATCAATGTTGTTGCTGTCGACAACATCGCTGTAGAGTTGTCGCTGTGTTGTCGGCTGCATATATAGTGTATGGATTCCACTTTCTACATTAGTTTTTGTGTGAGGCGCACCAGTCCCATGCTGCTGAAGCTCAGCATGCTCGTTTGTTCTTGCATTGTCTCCCTTATTTTTGTACAGATGTTGTATTACTTTGTACAGCTGTTTGTACCTTCAATATTTGCAGACCCCATGGAATGTTTGTGCTCCTCTGTACCCTTCAGCAGGACTCATCTGGAAACAATCTGTTCTTGGCTTAGTATGCTTGACTGGAAAATACTGTAAATTAATAAAATTTATTTTTGTCTGGTCTCTTTCCCTGTCTGTGCCCCATCACATAGGTTTCCCTACCCCAATGATCGCGGGGTTACAACCGATGCACCTGCCTGGAAGGGCAATAAAGTGGCAGCTTCACAGCAGATGCCAGTTCTGCTCCTTGGTTGGCAGGAACACTGCGTATGATTGCTGGGTAGCCTGCCTGTATCTTCTCTTCCCAGGGGCCGAGTGCCTCACCCCCATTGCGCACTTGCATCGCAGCTGGCTCAAGTGCGGGACGCCGAGACTCACATGTGTACCCTAGTCTCCCAGGTGGCTGGGCCAAACCTATCCCAATATTTCCTGAAAAATGTAAAGAGGGAATCTGTGCCACCCCTTCCCCCAAAACTGAAGTACCTCCTCCTCTTCAAGTGGGCCCACATTATGAGGGACATCCTTTAAGCCTTTTAAAATTACTGTGTCCTACACCAATCCCACATAGAAAATATGCTGCCCACACAGAGAAGGTGCAGTAACTCAGTCTTTAAAAAATTCCTCTTGTTATAAGATGCTAAATCAAAATTACATTATAAAACAGTTAAGGCATACAGTGGTCTAAGCTTGTATCTCCTTGTTTGATGAGGTTATAAGGGCCAGTGTCCCTCATTGTTCCACATGTTGAGTGATTGTCCCAAACTTCAGTGAAAATTCGGTGCTTTGGCACCCAAACTCTGGAACTCTCTATTGCTTGCAGTTCATAGCTCCTCCTCGCACCCTCAATTTAAAAAGCCTCTGTGGGTTCACCTAAAGGCCAACATGAGTTGTTCCTGCAGATGACCTTCCAGGGTGTCTATCCCCTGTTCTCTGGCTGTTTAGCCTTGCAATTAACAGGTCTAAACTAAACCAGTCCATGCACATTTCCCATCACTAAGCAAAATGTGTTAGAAGACTGTACATTTTATTTGCTTTTTGAGTTCTTGCAGCCTGTGCATTCAAGTCAGCCTGTAGCTCCCTAGCTTTCTGCCCTGCTCATGAACTATTGTACCTTATATTTGTGTTTTTATCTTTCTGCTCCACAACATGCCTTGTTGTATTTGTTAATTTGTTGCATTGGTCCTTATTGTATTGTGATTATTGTATGTATGGTCCTTACTGTTTTGCAATTTGTTGTTCTGTGTATTGCGCTGACCGTCTTGTACCCTTTTGGGTTGTACCTGAAAATAGTACAGCTGTGTCTAGTGTACTCATCTGATCAACAAAAGCTAATATAATAAAAAAAAAGTTGATGGTATGATTTAGTTGGTGTGAGTTATAATAGAAATACTTGCGCTGCAGCTGTTTCCCCCCCTTCATACAACTCTTTTTTCTCAAAGGAGGTATAACCTTTCTAGTAATTTGTGGCAGTGAGAGGGGAAGAGAAAGGTAATTTTATGAAGAGGAGATTTAGGACGCTCATTCCACTACAGCTGAAATAATGTCGTTATACGAACAATGGCAGTCTTTTTCTTTCTTTCTCTCTCACACACACACACAAAACAAAGAGAACCTACACAGTTGACCTAATGTCAGAAAAAAAGTATTGTCTTTAAACATTGCATTTCACGATCACTCTTTATTCACAGAATGTAACCCTCACCACTACCCCCACAACCACTTTTAGATGGGCTTTCCAAGCCAAAGTATTGCTCATCAGCTAAGAATAGATTTTAATTAGATTTCCATTGCTGGAATAATCACTCCCCCCACAGACACACACACACCAAGTCTGAGGTGTGATTTTTTTTTTTTATTTAATTTTTTTTAATATGAGAATACTTAAGATGGTTAGTTGAGGAGTAAAAACAAGCTAAAAATGCTACTGGCTGCTTCCAAAAAAAGGAAAGATTCTTCATGACTATATACACTGATTTTTTTTGTTACTTCACTAGTAATTGAGAGATTTAAATTGCATTGAGCTGGATGGTAATTGGCAAGAAACCAATTTCAGAGGCTTGTTATCTGGCTAACCCAGCTGGTTGCAGTAGGCACTGGACACAAGCCGATAAAGTCATACAGATTCCAGATAACCACACACATCGTACATCTCCTTCTGTATCTCTCTCAGTGGGTTTCAAAGGTCATGAGAGCTTCATCTTCCATTCCCTTTAAACATCAGTATTCAACTCTTATTATCAAAATGTTACAGGGGAGTGGTTTCAAGATACTTTTTTTCAGTGGGTCACCAGTTTGTCTTATTGTAATTGTCAAACCAATTTAATAACATTTAAAAAAAATGTTTTGTGAGCCTTTGGCAACTTGGACAATTTTTTCTAGTTGCCAAGTTCCAACTATATATGTAGTGCCATTTGCCACCAAAGTGTACCTTGTTGTGAAGGGTGGCCTTTATTTTTTTAATTCTATTTATCCTCCTAGCCACCTGTTGGCCCCCCGGTACTTCTCGCATCCCATCCGGGGATCCATCCGTCTCGTCTCCACTGGCACCCTGAACTCCTGTGGTTTGCCCCCTGCAGCAGGGTGGCAGGGAGCCCCCCCAACTCCCCACCCTCATGGATCCAGTACGGGTGCCAGCTCTGACGAACACTCATGGATGGCCACCAAGCCGCGCAACAAGTACCACCTTTTCTCTTGTTCGCGCCACCCCTTGCTGGAGCTCTGGGCATGCAATGATGCCAGTGGGGGCAGGGGCACATGCGTCCACATGCCTCTTCCCCAGGCCTCTTGCTCAGACTCCTCCCCGATGCTGTCACCCCGTGCCCTGACCCCCAGCCTATGCCATGGGATAATCTGGCATCGGGAAGTGAAACTCCCCTCCCTGGAGAAAGAGAGCAGTCTAGTGAATGCTCTATCCTTCCTCCCTCCAACCCTGACAACCCATGCTCATTCCGAACATGGTGCTTGGCATAGTCGAGCGAGGTAAGGTGTCCGTGCCTCAGCCCTCAGCGCCTCCAGGCTGAGCCAAGGGTGGCCTTTATTTTACTCTTTATGTTCATGTTGTGTATGTCCCCCCTTCTCATTCTGGCACTGGACCCCCATTGCCACTTACTTATGAGTTATCCCTAGTGCAGTGTTTCTGTGGTTATGCCCCACCAGATGGGGTCAGGGATGGGTTATCCCTGAGCTCAGTGTAGCTGTGGTCATGCCCCCACCAGGTGGAGTCAGGGGTGGCAGAACCCCCAACAAGAGATGCATGTTAGCCCTTGAGACACCATCAGTCGAGGTTGGGGGCTGGATGTACCAGGGCTACTGGCCACCAGTGCTCCTGCTGTTTCCATTTTCTGGTCCCTGAGGTGGTGCCAGTCATGACATTATGACGCACTGATGTCCGCATGCTCCTCCTCCTCCTCTGTGTGCTGCTTTAGTGGCAATACCACCTGTGGTCTGCCGGGGTGGTGCTGTGAGTGCAGAAACATCCCTTTATCCCTGGAGGAAGAGTCGTTCACTTGGACACATGTTCCTTCCCTGACAACCTGAGATCATGCCTGATCAAGGTCTGTGGCATTGTGAGCAGTGGCACTACCACTGCACATACAGGCTGAGCCCTGTTTTACCCTTGGTAACAAATCCTTAGTGTGGAGAGCCATGCTTCCTCAAAATGGCTTGACCAATGAACTGGTATTAGTTAGGTACTCAGAGTCCAAAAATATGGACTTCAATCCAAGACACACCTATAAGAATGAAATTGGTAATATTCATTAGTTTAGTTTTTAGGTTAGATTAGAATAAATGCTTATTAAAATGTTAGATATAGTTGATATATTTCACTTAGTTTTCAGTGTTTATTTATATGTTCTGAGTTATAATAATGCTGAAAGAGTAAATAACTGGATAATAAATGTATAAATATGTTTGTTTACTGTTATTGTAAATTTTATAATTATGTGTAGGATAAAGTATGGGTTGGGGTGTGTAAAGAGAAGTTTACACACACACACACACACACACACACGAGGGATTTATGCAAAGCATCTAACCCCGAGGATATGTGTAAACTTCGAGTTTACACACCCTGAACCATATTTTGTTTTATATAATTGCTGGGTTGCTCTTTTTTACCTCAGCAATTATACAAAATAGAAAAAGTTGCAGTGTGGCTGTGGCTCGAGTACATTAGAACAAGCAGTCTCCAGTCATGTTTCACTTTATTTAAACGTTTTTTTCCATTTTTGTGTGGGTGCTTGATTCGGTAATGTCTTTGGCAGCAGAAGTACTTTTATTTAAAATGGCTTACTGTACTGCTGAATCTCCATGGCGGTTTTGTGTCCATTTTATTTAGCGGTTTGGAAGGAAGAGGACAGCGGTTGGAAAGCGAGTAGCTCGGCGAGCACATGCACAGAGTGAGGGAAATTATGCGCTTGTTTGCCATAATAAACACTCCTTTATTACAACAAATAATGCCATGGTTTCCTTATGGGGAAAAAGAGCAAGCCATTAATTATAAATAAAATAATTAAAAAAGAATGACATTTCAATTCAAGTTTTTATCAGAATAAAAACCACTGAGCAGAGCTCATTTACAAAGATATCCTGTTATTGCAAAACATTGATAACAAGTGAATTTTAAGGGAAAAATTAATGACTTGTGGGGGAATTGTTAGGCTAACATAGGGAGGCAGGATAATAGAGGAAGAAGAGCAAAAATCAGTCATTCTGAATGACTACTTCTGCTCAGTATTCACTGGGGAGTACAGCAGACCTTTGCTGAAGAGCGGCATAAAGGCTGTTAAAAAGGGGGTTCTGGAAATGAGACAGCAGGTATTTACTAGTGAAAAGGTCAGAAAAGGGCTATCAGCCCTGAAGATAGTTAAGACCCCAGGGCAGAGAGGATGCACCCAAGGGTGCTCACAGAACTGGCATTGGAATTAGCTGAATCCCTGGAAGGGCTGTTCAGTAGCTGTATTCAGCCAGGGGTGGTTCCAAAAGACTGAAGGGTAGCAGGTGTAGTTCTACTACAAGAGTTGGGACAAAGAGCAGCCAGGTAACTACAAACCTGTGAGTGTTACCTTTGCGGTGGGAATAATTGATGGAGACACTAGTCAAAGATTACCTATTGAACTGCCTGAGAGAAATGGGTTCCAGGATAACAAATGGCACAGGTTTGTGGCAGGAAGATCTTGTCAGGCGAACTTGACAGTATGCTTTGACTGGGTAACACTGCGACTGGTGCCGTTATGTTGGGGGTGGGACAGATGCTGGATGCAATTGCGTCCCTGCCCCTAAGGAACAGCATCGAAACAAAAGCCGGCCCCCAGCTTTATGATCTGCTCTGCTGCCACTATCTCCACTGCCTTGATGTCTGCAGAGGGTTCCCGCTCCTGTGGACCCAACCTGGGGAGTAAGCCAGGGCTTTCCAACGGTGTCCATTGGGAGGAGAGCCATCCCAACAGGCCCCCACTCAGGGAGGCAAGCCTAGGCATGGGAGGACAGCAGGCAGGGCGGGTCTGATTACTGGGGAACCACCAAATGAAACTAAAAAGGTAAAAATAAGAGTTCTAGAACAAGAGGACATGACATGAAATTTGAGGGGGCAATATAAGGGGAAATGTGAGGAAGTTCTTTTTTTACTGAGGGGGTGGTGGATGCATGGAATGGCCTGCCCCAGGGGGTGGTGGGACCAAAACTGTGGCATGATCCAAACATGCATGGGATAGGAATAAGGGAATAATAAAAATTGAGAAGAAATAGCTTAAGCTGATAACCAGCTATTGTCAATGCCTTCTAGGTAGGGTAGATGGGCAGACTGGATGGGCCTGGCAGTCTTTTTTTATTTTTTATTTTTTTTGGATTATTATTTCAGTTTGGGATTAAAGAGCTAGTGTACTGCTTGCAATTAATAGTAGTTTCCAGATGCAGTCAGCTATCATTTCCAAAATCTGAAGTATTTTTTTATTTTCTGTTTGCTAATTAAAAGATTTTCTACCTGGCAGTACTGGGGTAATGCGTGGAGCAGCACTCTGTCTGGAGGGAAAAAAAGTCAGTTCTGTTCCTCCCACTACATCATCAGAAGTGAGACAAAACACCTTGAGGCACCTCAATCCTTGCAACCTGAACAGTGACTACCAATCAAAATACAGGAAATTGTGACATCACTAGTAACCAGGGAGAGTCAGTCTCTGCTGCTTCATGTGAAAGTGAAACCTGGCAGTGAGAAACGGTTCTCACTGGTTACTAGTGATATCATAGTCAGTGTGGCTTCAGTGTTGATGTAGTGGGAGGAACCGAACTGACTTTTTTTCCTCCACACAGAGTGCTGCTCCACACATCACTCCAGTACTGCCAGGTGGAAAATCTTCTAATTAGCAAACAGAAAAGAAAAAAATACTTCAGATATAAGAAGTGATAGCTGACTACATCTGAAAGTTACAATTAATTGCAGGCAGTTTCCAGGCAGTACAATAGCTCTTTAACACCTTTGAGCCAAAGACTCATTTACAAAGGTTCCAAGTCGATACATATAGTTGGGCAGACAAGACAGCATGAGACAGTACATATGCAAGCAGAAACAGTAACGTATCCGAGATAACTTGATTTCACATTACAATTGTGCTTTGTTTTCAGGTTACACATTGTTTGTTGTTGTTTAAAATTTTATTCAAAATTCATGAATTAGAAAAGTTGTTACATACGCCATTGAGCAAAGCTCATTTCAAAGGCGGTCCATTTTTCAGGAATATAAAGCATACTAATTACACAAGCGACACTGTATATAAAACACATTTAAGTACATCATACAAGATTATATATACACAACATTTTTAACATTTTGACACAATACGCATGGAGTTACTGAACAAGTATAATATAATCTTTACTAGGTAAGTACACCCATGCAGCAGGGTAGCATTGTACCTGATTTCGTTTTATACCACTGTTTTATGGTTTCCAGTTTGATTACTTGATTACTTTGACATAAGGAGATGGGTAGTAAATTCCATATTTATTTCCACTTTAGTTACTAGTTGTCTAGAAATTTTCACAAACTTTCACCGTCAGTTTAAAATATATAGAGAAATGCCAAAGTATTTCAGATCCAGGAGGTAAACTGTCCTGGAGTTGCTTGCACAGGTTGGCAGCAGGGTTGCAGGGTCACGTGCTAGGGAGGATAGGGCAATCAGGGAGATAGTTAAATGAGGTTGGGCTTGCTTGGCAGCCTGAGAGGGCTTTGTCCTTGGTGGTGATGGCGAGGGTCATTGGGAGGGGGTAGGGAAGGGAGAAAGATAGGAGGGATGGGAGAAGGAGGAGGATGTGATGGAGTGTTTGGGAGGGTGGCAGTCTAAGGTGGCGGGGAATCATACAGGTGTGGGTTGGGTCAGGGGAGGGCAGAGGATTAGCAGGGGTGGGGTAGGGTGGAGCAGAGGAAGGGACCAGGGGTAGAGGAGGGGTAGGTCACTAGTAGTGAAGGACATGGGAGGTTGGGGGCATTGATTGGCCTATCAGTGCTTGATAAAGAACATTCTGAGAGCTCTAGGTAGCAAGTATTGGATTAGGTCTTGTTAGGGCATTCGCAAATGCAGTCGAGAGCTAGGAGTGCTCGGAGACCTGTTTTGAAGTTGCTTATCTGTCTACATTCAGTGAGTTCTGATGGGAGAGCATTTACCCACATGGTTCTTCTGTAGGAGAGAGATCTCTGAGCTATTGAAGTCTGCTTGAAAGTTACCACAAGCCCACCCTTTGAAGATCTGCATGTACTTGCAGTTGGTTGGATTGGCTTGAATAGGCAGGAGGAGGATTCAGGAGCTAGCCCAACTAAAGCTTTCTTTGCCAGAAGGCAGGCCTGGTATTGAGCTCTGAGTTGAAGAGGTAACCATCCAGTTGCTTTGTAGAGATTACAAGTGTGTGTCCAGCAGTCTGCACAGGACCAACTGGCATGCTTTGTTGAGTAGGGTTTTACCCTCTTGAGAGCTGAGTCAGTGCTAGCACGTAGATTATAAATCTGTAGTCTACTGTAGTTTGTACAGTGCTGCTTGTGACCAGCTATAGGGCCTCAGGAGACATGTAATGGCGGTGTCGATAGAGAGCTCCTAGTTTAGCATTGGCAGTTTTGACAACATGGTCAACATGTGTAGTGAATGAGAGGGCATTATCCAGGTGTATCCCAAGATATTTAAAGGCGTCGACCTTCTCCAGTATATCCCCTTCAGTGCTCAGTACCTGCAGTTTCCCAAACTTCTTTCAGTTCTGAGGAACCGTGAAAAGCATGCTCATAGTTTTTTTAAAGTTAAGCAGCAATTTATTATTAGAGAACCATGCCTCTAGTCTGTGCAGATTTGCTTTCAGTTCATGAGTGATGGAGATTTTTTTCTTCCAGTAACTGAGATGACCGCATTATCAGCATATAGTAATATGATATGTGCTGTGCAGACCGAGGGCAAAGAGTTGATGAAGGGGCTGAAAGGAGCGGTCCCAATATTGAGCCTTGTGGGACTAAGATTCACCTCTTTAGGCTCAGAGAGGGTGCCTTTAATTTTAATGCATTGAGTCCTTCCTGTGAGGTAGCTCTTGAACCAAGTAACCGTGTCTATAGACAGGCCTATAGAGAGGAGGCATTCCAGAAGGAGATGATGGTTGACAGTTTCAAAGGCTTTTGTAAGGTCAACAGAATAGACTCCACTGCCAAACCATCATCAAATGCATTGTAAATTTTGTTGGTGTAGTCAGTCAGGGCAGTGATAGTGGAGTGGTCTTTACGGAATCCATGTTGTTTGGTGCATAGAAGGTTGTATTTTCGTAGGAAGTCCATGAGCTGGTCAGATACAATGTGTTCAAGGGTTTTAGACAAGGGAGGGAGAATGGAGATGGGCCCGTAGTTTGTGGCATCCCCAGCTTTGAAGACGGGGTGACGAGCGCCTTTTTCCACTTGTCTGGGAAAACCCCTGACCTTAGTGAAGTATTGAAAACTTTAGTAAGCAGGTCCACCAGCTTGTTAATTTCTGTGTTTGTATACTTCTATGTAACTAGGACAATAGCTAAGGGTCATACAGTGGATTTACACTACTGCAACTTCTGTAAGGCATTCAACTCAGTGCCACACAGAAGGTTGCTGAAGATGCTAGAAGGATCTGGGTGCAGCAAAGGACATAGTTTGATTAGTTGGAAGTTGGCTGGAAGGGCAGCAGAAGAGGATAGTGGTAAACAGATACAGATCCGAGGAGAGGGAGGTCACCAGTGGAGTGCCACAGGGATCAGTTCTGGGTCCTGTCCTTTTTAATATGTTCATCAGTGATTTAGGGGAAGCAGTACAGGGCAAGATACTGTATGTTTCTTCACAGAAGTCTGTAAGCTCTGTGGTAGGATAAACAACAAGGAAGGGGCAAGAGAGATGCAGAGGGACCTGCAAAAGCTGGAAGGATATTCCAGGGTTTGGCAGCTGATATTTAACTGTGAACAGTGGATGGTTAAACTTAGACCAGTGAACAAAGGCAGTTCCAATCAGATTTTCATTTGTTCATTTTCTTTTCTGCTGTGGCCACTATATCAATTTCCCAATGGCATTTTGCTGGTTACCCTCCAGCTTTATTAAGTGAAAGTGGTCCTGTAGGTACTGCATCAACTCATCAGGATGGCCACATGTTGGACCTGGTGTTCTCACTGGGGCTTGAGATCAGTGATCTCAGGATTGATTGAGTACATTGGTCCGATCACTGCACGGTGCAGTTCATGCTTGGGGCTCCTGCCATAAGTCCTTCCCTGCTGAGATGATTAGCTGTCGCCCTTTGCGGGGTTTGACCCCTGAGGGTTTTTTGGCAGCAGCTAAATTGTCTAGTGTGGGTGCTGCATGCGTCAGAGGAGTTGATGTCGGGGTTGATACCTATAATAGGGTGCTATCTGACACCATCAACTCCCTCACACCTGTCTGTGTATGACCCAGAACTTCATACCTGAGGTCCCCGTGGTTTGATGGGGAGCTCAGGGAGATGAAGAAGATGGGTCGGAAATTAGAGCACTGCTGGAGAAGATCCTGCCTGGCGGCGGACAAACTGGTCCTGTGTGTGCATTATAGTGGGCACCAGGAGGCAATCAACCGTAAGAAGGCAGTGTTCCTGTTTAGGGAGATTGCTGCGGGAAAAATGACCAGCTTTACTCTACCGGACTGTGGACAGGCTTTTCATCCTGCCTGCCTGTCTGCAGCCGGAGGGTTTTTCTAATTTAGATTGTGAGGAGTTTGCTCATTTTTTTCAGACAGGGTGTCCTTAATCGGTGGTGGCTTCTTCAGCTAGTAATATTATTGCTGACAGTGGTCCCTGATGTGTTCTGAGAGCACTCCGCCTAGTTGGGGAGAGTTTAGACCAGTGGAGGTTAGTGAAGTTATTGAGGTGGCAGCCAGCATGAAGCACACCTTTTGTGAACTGGATCCAGTGCCAAAGCATTTTTAATGAGATGCGTTGACTCTGTTGGCCCGGTGTTTGCCTTGATTGTACGGTGCTTCCTTTCTGAGGGGGTCTTTCTGGATGCCTTGAAGGAGGCTCTGGTGAGATACCTCTTAAAGAAATCATCTTTGGACCTGGAGATCAAGGCAAATTACCGTCCTATATCCAACCTTCCATTTTTGGGGAAGGTGGTGGAAAAGGTGGTAGCGCTTCAGTTGGAAGAGCATCTCGTGACTCACGAGTTGTACAAACCTTTCCAGTCGGCATTTCGGGCTAGACATAGCACAGAAACTGCACTTGTTCGGGTGCAAAATGATCTCCTCAGGGCAAGAGAAGAAGAAGAAGAATCAGCATTTCTATAGCACTTTTCATACATCCAAAGCGCTTTACAAGCAATGCTAGACTGATAGTGAAGTGACTGAATGTGTGAGATCGGGGGGACAGGACAATTCTTGTTCTCCTTGATCTCTCTTCTGCATTTGACACTGTGGACCATAGTGTGTTGCTTGTCCGCCTTAGGGAGCTATGTGGACTCACTGGTACTGTCATCAACTGGTTTGAGTCCTTTCTTACCAACAGAAGGCAACGGGTTATGATGGAGAATTCTTCATCTATACCCAGTCTTCTATTTTGTGGAGTTCCTCAAGGATCAGTACTGGCCGCAATGTTGTTCACAGTGTACATGCTGCCCCTGGGAGGGATCATTAGGAAGTATGGTTTGAGTTTTCATTGTTATGCCAATGACACTCAGCTATATTTTTGCTTTGCCCAGGAACATCTAATGCAGTAGATGTGCTTAACATCTGTCTGGCTGGGTTAGCGACTGGATGGCCTCCAGTTGGTTGCGACTGAACCCTGACAAGACGGAGGTATTGGTAGTGGAGTCGAACAGAGTTCATGATAGGATGGCCTTTGACTCAGAAACTGGGCTTGTCCTTGGAGCTGTGTCATTGAAGGCCTCCTCTTGGGTGCGAAATCTGGGAGTGATTCTGGACAGGAACTTAACCATGGAGGCTCAAATATCCTCCATGGTTCATACCTGTTTTTTCTATCTCAGAAACATTGCCAGAATTAAACCCCTTGTTCCGCCTCTGGACCTCCCTACCTTGATACATGCCTTAGTCATATCTAGGCTTGACTACTGTAGCGGCTCTATCTCAGGGTCATAGGAGGATCTCTCCGCAGACTGCAGCTGGTGCAAAATGCAGCTGCCCGGTTGTTGACTGGACAGCAAACGTTTTGTCATATTACACCGGTTTTATGCAAATTGCACTGGCTGCCAGTCAGGTGGAGAGTCCTCTTTAAGGTGGGTCTTCTCACCTATAAGACCCTACACGGGCAGGGCCCTGGTCACCTGTCAGACCTTCTGTTACCTACCCTTCCCACCTGCCCAGTTCGATCTTCTAGTGGTGGCTTCCTGACCATTCCCAGAACTAGGCTAAAATCAGCCGGTGATAGAGCCTTTAGTGTTGTGGCTCCCGTTCTGTGGAATTCTTTGCCAGCTTTGGTCAGGGAAGCCCCCACAGTGGATACTTTTAAGGCCCGCCTGAAGACTTTTGATATTTAGATTAATATATACAGTAAAGACTGTGATTGTATTAGATTTATTTATTCAATCTGTATAAAATTTTGTGTTTTAAATTTTGTGCTTTTAAAATTCTGTCTAAAATTTGTACGGCATCCAGAGCCTCTGGGATTGTGCGTCTTTTAAATAAATTTTGCTTTGCCTTACATAAATTAACAAATACAGTTCATTAGTAGCTGCAAATTGCAATGTTAACAGGCAACTATGTATTCATTTATACTTTATGCATTCTTGAAGTATCACATGCATCATTTCATATAGTGCTTAGGCAGGTTTGTTTGTAAAAGTTTTCCATGGAACACAAAGCTCGTGCATGCTTTCTGCAGCTTAGCCCTCTAGCAGTGCTAACAGAGTTATGCTGCACCTCAACATTTCAGCTATTGTTGCTGCCCAGCCAAGTCCTGATGTTTGAATGTGTGTGTTAAGTTCTCTCTCTCTCTAATCATATTCAGCAGGGGGCGATCTAACCACTTAGTTACCTGACCCTTAACCCTGCTAGATGTACATGGGACATGTTTGTCTTGAAGCCCAGTGAAATGAGAGACCACTAGGTTGACAATGGTGTTCAATAAGCGTGACCAATCTGTACCAGCAACATCTTGTATAAAAGAGGCATAAAACATACAATTTGTCAGTAGAAAAGGATCACATGCCTCCCAGTCTGCCCCAGATGATCCCTGCCTAGTCTGTCTCCACAGACCCTAACTGGTCTCCGGTGACCCTCTCTCTACCTGCCTTTTTATTCATATTACCATATGTCTATCTCATGTGTGTTTGAAGCCCTCACTGTTTTGCCTCCACTACTTAGGCTGGCAGTTGGTTCCAAGTGTCCACCACTCTTTCAATGAAGTAGTATTTCCTCACATTCCACTTAAACTCCTCCCTCCAGTCCTGGTGTTGCTTCTCATTTGAAAGAGACTCCCCTCCTGCACCTTGTTCAACCCCATCAGGTACATGTATGTCTCTATAATGTCCTCTCTCGCTATCTTCTCTTTCAAGGTATACATGTTGATATCCCTCAGTCTCTTTGTGAGGGTTTTAATGCAACCCCTGCACCATTTTAGTTTCCCTTCTCTGGATGGCCTCCATCCTGTCTATGTCTTTTCTGAGGTGCAGTCTCCAGAACTGGACACAATACTCCAGATGGGGTTTCACAAGTAAGCGATGCAGTGGTAACCTCCCCTTCCTGCTGGAGATACCGCTCCCTTTGCATCCCAGCATCCCACTGGCCCTACACACTGCTTTGTCCACTGCCACCACTTTGAGGTAATCAGATATGATAACCCCAGGGCCCCTTTCCTGTAGTTACTGTCAGTACCGCACCCCTCCAGCATCCTATACTCACTTTCTGGGTTCCTGTGCCCCTCGTTGCATGATTTTTGCACTTTATGGCGTGAGCCCCAACTGCCATGCTCTTGACCACTGCTTGAGTGTTCAACACATTTCTTACACATTCTCTCCACTCCTTCCTGAGTGTCCACCCTATTACAGATTTTGGTGTCATCTGAAAAGGCATACCTTTATTTCCACTTTTTCTACAATGTCTTTTATGAAGACACTGAAGAGGACCAGTCCCAGTACTGAGCCCTGTGGCACTCTGCTGGTCACTCTCCCCGCATTAGAGTGAGTGCCATTAACCATCCCACTCTGTTGCCTATCAATCAACCAGTTCCTTATCCAAGTCACTGTTTTGGATCCCACCCCTAGACTGCTCGGTTTCTTAATCAGTCTCCTGAGAGGCAGTGTGGCAGGCCTTGCTAAAGTCCAGATGGGCCATGTCCACTGCCTTCCTGTGATTTGTTTCCCTAGTCACCCAGTCAAAGAAATCAGTCAGTCATCTGGCATGACCTCCCCTCTGTGAATCCATGATGTCTTTGTTCATGTAGCCCACTGGATTCAGGATACTCTATCAACCTTTATTTAACAAGGTATCCATTAATTTCCCCACCACTGATGTGAGACTGAATGCCCTATAGTTACAAGCATCCTCCCTGCTGCTGCTTTTATGGAGAGGGACTGCATCTGCTCTCCTACAGTCCTCTAGAACCCTACGTATCTCCAGTGGGCTATTGAGTGAAGCCATCAGTGGGGCAGCTAGCACCTCTCTGTGTTCCTTTAGTCCCCTTGGGTGTATGCTGTCCAGTTCCATAGCCTTGTCTACTTTCAGAGCTGCAAGTCCCTTCAACACTCCTTCCTCTGAAAATGGACTTGTGTCTACCTCCCCCCCCACTTTGTTTCTGCTGCTCCCTGTTAGTCCTTCTCCCTCTCCCTCTCCTTTCACTGTGAAAACTGAGCAAAAGTACCTGTTCAGGATGCCTTCTTTTCCTTGATCCTCTTCTGTGCAGTCTTCCACTGCCACTCTCCTCATCCTCACTATCTCTCCCCTTGCTTTCCTCTTCTGACTTAGGTACCTAAAGAAAGTCTTATCCTCTTTAACTACCCCTTTGGCTATTCTTTCCCCTATCTGAGCTTTTGCTCTCCTCACTGCCTTTCCTGCTTCCCTCTGTTTTACTTGGTGTATGTCCCTGTCTTCTCCCTGAGCATTTCCTTATACCTCCTAAATGCCACCCTTTTTCCCTCACTACCTTGGCCACTTCTCTAGAGAACCATAATAGTTTCTTCTTCTTCTTTTACTCATTTCCTTTATGCAGAGATTGGGTGCTGTAATTATGCTCTCTCTTATTTTTCCCACTATTCCTCTACAATCCCTCCCAACAAGTAAGTTCTGAGGCAGTCTCCCCTTTCTTTAAAATGCACCCTCCTTGATTCCAGGACCCTCGTCCTCATGTGGTTGCCTCTGTTCCCATCTTCCAGTAATGTTAAACCATACCATATGATGATTATTGGTACCTAGGGGACTACCCACTGTGACATCTGCAACGCCATCCTTGTTTGTAAGCACCAGGTCCAGCACTGCCCCATCCCTAGTGGGTTCCTTGTCTAGCTGCCTGAGAAAAGCCCCCTATTGAGAGTTAAGGATGGCCCTGTTTCTTACCAAAGCTGCAGCTGGAAAGCTGCAGTCCACATCTGGCAGACTGAAGTCCCCAATTAGCAGCACCTCCCTCTTACTTGCCATCCTAATGATGTCTTTCCAAGTGCCTTATTTAACTCCTCTTCCTATGCTGGAGGTCTATATATCACCTCTGTATGGACATCAACCCCAGTACCTGTCTCCAAGATGACGCACAGCACCTCCAGCCCTTCTTTTTCCTCAGGGTGCTCCTGTACTTCTGTTACCTTGAGTCCCTCCTTCACATATAGTGCAACCCCTCCTCCCTTCCCTCTCTCTTCTGAACAGAGAGTAGCCCAGTATGGCCATGTCCCAGTCATGGCTGTCGGTGCACCATGACTCTGTTATGGCTACCAAATCCAGGCTAGCCTCAGCCATGATGGTCTTCAGGTCTGGAATTTATTTGCCAGTCTCTCTGCATTGGCAAGATCAAAGTGGGAGAAATCTCCAAAGTGGTTAGTCTATGCAGCACTTTTGGGAGTTTAGTTCTCCACACACAGAATACTGGGGAGTGGTCTCTATTAGCATCAGGGAGAATACCCGAACAGCACATCCTGTCCTCAGGAGTATGGATCCATCCAATAATGTGGCACATTTGCCTGCATTAGACAGTCTAGTGGGTTCCGTAATGATTTGGGATAGCTGAAGTTTGTTGAGAGCTACCTTGGTATGTGTTTTTTTTTTTTTTTTTAGGATTCAACCAATAAATGTTAAAGTCCTCAACAAGAATGAATTCATTGTTTTAGACATGTGAGAGCCAAGAGACTGTCTACAGGGGGGATATAAATATAGAATATGCATAATTTTGTAGAATTATCCAAGCTACTGTAAGTTCTACATGACATAATTCTAAATTAGTGTCAGTAGGAGCAGATATTGCTGTATTTGAGACATAGAATCCTTCAGGTTCCTGAAAGGAATGAATAAAGTGAACTGTGAAGAGCTATTCAACAAAGTCATGGTTATGAATCTAGACCACAAGGTCACTAGTGAAAGCTGGGGAGGGGAAGGAAGGGGAGGTTCAGGTGGGGCATGAGACCGTTTTGTTTTACAGAAAAAGTGGTTGAGCCATGGAACAGTTTGTCAATGGAGATGGTTGGTCACCAAAACCATCAATAGTTTCAAACACAGTTGGGAAAGATTTAAAGAGCTGGTGACACATTCAGGAGAACTTTAACAAAACATAATATTTAGGCACTGCCCATCTTGTATTTCCCATTAGTTTTGTATTCCTCATCCCCATTATTTAGTAGTGAGGTCATCTACATGAAAACAGGAACTCTGTTCCTGAAGAGTTTGTCTATTCCTGCTGCTTTCTCCCTACCTGAAGTCATAGAGCATGGCTTGTGACTTCACAGTTACTCCCATGGCAACATATTGTGATGTCACAACAGAGGATTATGACTTGACATAGGGAGTAAGCTATAGAGACAGATGAACTCTAAGGGACAATGATCATATATTCATACACATTCCTTTAGTAATAAATGATGGGGAGGAGAAATTTGTAACATATAAACAGAATGCAAGCAGAATTGTACCTAATTATTATGTTTTTTTAAAGTTTTCTTTGAGGTGTCAGTAGCTCTTTAAGTGCTCAGTTGTTGCTCAGCAGGGTAGCAGTAAAACAAGGATCAAGGGCTGGATAGTGTAGACAAAGACCCTGTATGGACAAAAGGTCTCAGGGTATGATAAGGTGTTACGGGTAGACTGGATGGACCATTGGTCCTTTTCTGTTATTATTATCATTGTCTATGAACATGGTACAGGTGTAAAGATACAGTGTACAATTTACAACGCATTGTATGTTTACATAAGTACATCTAAACAATTAAAGCAGCAGTACAAATCATTTGGGGGCCTTGGGGACTGTTGATATCACATTGCTATCTGACCCCCCTTCTGTTCCCACTGTTGACACAGGTGCTCTTTTTAATATTGTTACGTCGTATTCAAAAGTTTCAATGATTTGAAAATACCTTGTTGTGTGTGCGATAAATGGGGAGCTGATATTTGACCATGTAATGTGTGTCCCACTGGTGCACGCTCCCAATAGAAAGCTTACCCTCTCAATTTGACCTTTTTCTTGACACTGTAAAAATAACAGGAGCAGGCCGTGAAGGAGGGGGATAGCAGTGCAATCCTAAGTGGTTGTACCGATTCTTTAAACAAACTTTAATTCGACATGAAAAAATAAAGAAAAAATTGCCTACTTTATTTGATCAAATTTTTTTTCTATACAGTCAAAGATATGCAAAAAAAAAAAAATACTGGATGTACTATTGTAACCTGGGCCACGAAGGGAACCTTTTCATTTTATTTTTTAATGCCCATTACACTCTGTTGGAGACAAATCTACTTAACACAATAACTACATACTGGGGCTCACTAGAAACATGCTTTGGAATCCTACTGAAACCTTTGGATACTATGTGGCAAAAATATGATCAGATTCTTTAGAAGAGTCTTTAAAACTAGAAAAATGGTGATCAGCCAGCAATCAGGGAGGCAAGCTAATATTAGCATACTGTAAAGATGAAAAGAAAGGTTCTACACATATTGAACTTGTTCATCTGAGAAGTAAGCGTGCACTTGCTCTTTGAATAGAAACTATCTTTATCTTGTGCTATGCTATTTATATAAGGTTTTCATGTGTATGTCAAATCTTTTCTTTTTTTGTCATACTGTTGATAATTGTTGTAAAGACCTAGTAAGTCGAACAAATAAAGAATGAACTGAACATTCAAATGTGTTTAAAGGATTATCCTAGACAGCGTCAGTGCACATGCTGACTGCTTAGTCAAGGCTGTCAATTCTAAGCTTGGATTCCTCTATAGCAGGGGTTCTCAAATGGTGAGGCCAGCCTCCCTGGGGAAGCCCCAACCTGTTCCAAGGGAGGCTCAAGCAAGTCTGAAAAAGTACTGTATTTAAATTTTGGATTTTACATATTTTGTATGAAGAGATGAAGGCAAACTGAAAGAGGATAATAACAGTAGATAAATTTTACTTATTTACTAATAGGTGACAAGGGGAGGTGAATGAGCCAAGGCTCATTTCAGGTGTACCCAGGGAAGGGTAGGGAGTGAATACACTTCAAAAGGTAACTGCAAAACAATCAATAAATATACAATGAGCAATAGTGCAAATAAATATGAACGTGTGCATAATGAGTGGTGGTTATTGATCAGTTTGTAAACGGATGGCAAAACAGCCCAAATACAAAGGTTGAGCATAGAAGTGCTAAGAGCAACAGCAGGAAGGAGCAGGGAAGGAGGGGGAGAGGCAAAGTATGTAGGAAGGCTATTTCATATAGAGAGGAAACAGAGAAAGCAGTCTGACCCAAAAGTTCCAAGTCAGTATAAGACAAAGAACTGAATGTGAGCCAAGTACTCAAAGGGGTTTCAATTTATTCATGGTGTACTGCGCAAAGTACAGTGTGTTATTTTTCCTTGGGGAGGCCCAAGATTATTTCAATTTTTGGGGGAGGCTCAAAATCTTTTCCATGGATTTGGGGAGGCTCACTGTGACAAAGTCTGAGAACTATTGCTCTATAGGCACAGAAACACAGACTTTGACAGCAGATAAAGACCGCTTGGCCTATGCTGTCTGCTTATTTTCCTACCTGTTGAATAAGCTGCAGATCCTAGTTAATCAACAGCCTACTTCCTCCTACCCCCACCATAATTGCCGTATGTCCGTCCCATGCATTCTTGAATTGCCCCACTGTTTTTGACCCCATGACCTCCTCAGTGAGGCCATTGCATGCGTTCACCACCCTGTCTGTGAAAAAACACTTCCTCACATTGCTCCTGAGCCATCCCCCCTCTATCTTCAAATTGTGCCCCCTGTTCTTGCACACCTCTTTTTCTGAAAGATGCTACCCTCTTGGACTTTGTTGATCTCCCTGAGACACTTGAAAGTGTCTATCAAGCAACTTCCTGCCAGAGATAAAGAAGCTCCTGGTACAGTGCTTCATCACAAGTATTATTGGCTATGGGATTGTGGTCTGAGACTGACCGTACAATGTCCCGGGTCAGAAGCTTACTTAATAGGGCCTGCTGCTTTGCACTAGGCATCAAAAATGACATACACACCTGTGAATTGTACAGTAGCCTGAACTGGTTAAACCTCAGCTCGAGGGTCCTCTACCACACCTTGGTCACAGGCAGTAAAGTGCTATTAGGCTTGCTGTCCCCTGACCTACACTCTATGTTCAATTATGTTGGCAATAATTATGGTATAAGGGGTGTGTTGTGACACTCCCAACTGCTTCCTCACAGGAGAACTACCTTGGGTCAAACTGTTTCTCATATCATTTTGCAAAACAATGGAATGATCTGCCTGACATTCTAAGAGCCTACAGCTTAGCTGAATTGTTTAAAACCCAGCTGTTGTCCTCGCTCACACCACCTGGATTATGTAACTGCTACCAGTGATCATCTCCTGTATTCCTGTAACATATACTGTGTGCACTGTACTTGAAACATACATACGAACATGTGAATCTGCCAACAGAAACAGATCTCATGGTCTATCAAGTCTGCTCGAGTGCGCAGCTAACACCCCTAGATTGCAGCTGCCCCACCCCCTCCCCACACCTCTTCTATTCAGGACGTTCTCAGCTCTACTCACCCAGACCCTCCCCCGTACCCTGTCCCATACCCTTTTAAAATTTCCCACCGTCTTACATGATATCACCCCCTCTGGTAGGGCATTTCACTTCGACACCACCCTTTCTGCGAAGTAATGTCTCCTCATCTCTCTCTCCTAAATCTTCCACCCTCTAATCTTAGCTTGTGCCGTCTCGTGTCCCTATCCTGCTTTAGCTTAAACAACCCATCAGCACCAGCTTTGTTTATCCCCTCAGGTATTTGAATGTTTTAATCATATCCCCATAACCCTCCCCTCTTTCCTGGGTGTACATACTCAGTTCGCTTAAACCTTTATACCAATGTATTGCAAGTCTTATACTGACACCAACTGCACAGCATTGTTAACCCATGTGTGCCCCACTGCACACTTGTAGATTTTGTTCTAACAGATCCTAAACCCTTTGAAATTAGGCACCACCTGAACAAAACTAACCTAAACTAGAGTAAAGGAGGGCTGCATTGAACCTGTAAGTTACGTTTTCCTGTAGAAGTTGTTTTCCCAGTACTGGTTCCATATCTCTTATTGCATCATCATTAGAGACCTTTAACTGTGTTTCTGAGTTATAGTCTTATGGTAAAGGATCATTAAGAACTGTACAATATAAAAGACAAAGGACCTTAGCACAAAGGACTGTGGCAAGGGTTACCTATAAGGGCATTGGCAGCAAAGTCTGGCTTTGTTGCCAATGCCTTTTGGGCAACCCTTGCCTCAGTGCTTTTGTGCTGAGGTTCTTTGTCTTTTTAGCTTACTTCCTTATTTTGGGCCCACCATGACCACCCCCATAAGACCACATTAGGGCTGGCTCATTTTCCCCTGGGGTGAAATACAGATGAGGCACATGACTGTGTCTTCTGTTCTCACTCTTTGCAGATTGTAGGAGAGGCCCTTTGGCACCATGCATTCCTGCTTAAAGCAGAACTGACCAACATTTTCTTGGTGATTTGCATATATATCCTATGATGCTTTGCATTATGGGGGTATGTGTAATTTTGTATTTCTTGTATAGTATAACGTGCATTTCCCTTTCAACTGTAGCATCCTCTAGTAGAACACTGATGCACTGTGATAGCAATGCAAGACAAAAGACATTCAACGTCGTGCAGACAGTCTCGAAGACCACGGGTTACTGCACTATGGTGCATGGATTTTTTAGTCAAAAAATTTTTGTTCTCACCTTATTTCTTGTAAGCAACTTTTAATTTTCAACTGCAAAACATCCAGTACAAAAATTTCACAAGGTTGATCGGCATGTAATTCATGTAAGTGAAGATTCTTCTCACCAGATCAGGAGAGGTGCACATGCGCTGACCATGTGCACACACAAGATGCTGACTTTTCAAAGTGCATGGGTATGCATGCGCACTTCTTCTTTAAAGTCTTGCAGCTGAAAATAAAAATTTCTTTACAAGGAGTAAGGTAAGAGCAATTTTTTTTTGTCGAGCACATTCATGCACCATAGTACTGCTACCTGTGGGACTCTGAGCCTGTCGGCACAATATATTCATCCTCATAGCATGCATTGGACTGATGCTCCATTTATGAGCTGAGCATTGACTACCGCTGAACTGTGCAAAGGATGTCCTACATCACAGAGTTCTAAAATGTTACTCGCCATCTGTGTGTAAAGCAGTAGCACTTAGTGTAAAGTAAGGATGGAACAGTAAGAATTGGAATCAGCATTTTAAAAACAGCGACTACAGGAAAAAAATTAGTTACAGGTTCAGTGGAGCACTCCTTTAAGTTGATTTATTCATCTTAATTGTTTGGAGCTTTGCCCAATAATTTTCTATCAGGACTTTACATGCATACATATGTAGGGATGACAGATGACTATTGATCCATCGAGTCCCCCCTCCCCCCACCAACTCTGTGGGAAGATCCAGTCACCAATTTTTCTTCACAATACTTACCTAGTATGAGCTTGAAGGTAGAAACAGTGTGGGCTAACACCACCTGTTCTGGAAGTCTGTTGTGTTCATCGCTAACTCTGTGAAGTGATTCCTCCTAACATTTCCACTTATCAAAGACCTTAAGTACCCTCTTGCCCATTTACCATTTGTACAGTTTGAGTTTCTCCTCCTACCAGCTCAGTGGGAGTACCCTGTCACCCCTTTTGCTTTAAAGGACCTTTCAAGTCTGAGCTTGAAGGTCCATACTGTATCCACTGACACCACATTCTCTGGCAGTCTGTTCCACGTGTTTACTACCTGTTCTGTGAAGTAGATCCTCCTGATGTTTCCTGTGACTCTTTCTCCCCTCAGTGACATTGAGTGTTACCTTGCCCTTTCATCCTTATGCACTGTGGGATGTCCCTTATGATATAAGAGACTCCACGCATGAGGTTAAGTAAGAGGACCATGAAGCAAAGCTGAACTGCTAACGTTCCTGCATGAAAAACCACTTTACGCAGGATAAGACTGGGTCTGTGCGGTGGATCTGTGTGATGATTGGCTGAAATCACTAAGTAATTTATAAATATAACTGGATAAAATCACATACTCACAAGAATGACTCACATCCTGGACAAAAAGGCAACCCTTTTCCATTTTGCCCGGGATGTGGGTCGTGGTTGTGAGTATGCGATCTTATCTCCTTATGTGAATAAAGTTGTTATATACATCTTATTTGAGAGTGCTGGTGCTGTGCTTTTGCTTTATCCTGATTTGATATTTGCATGAGCACAGCTAGGTCTAGAGTGGCTTTTTTTCTTCTGGCCTAGTAAAAATATGGCTAATATTTTACAAGAGGTCCATGACCTCGTGGCATCATAAGTGGTGAAGCTACTGGTCTTTCCATCATCAACTCTCATATCTAGTCCATTCTTCTCCATGTTTTATTTTCAGATTCTAAGTGCGAATGGTATGTTCTAAGTGGAATTAAAATGGGCTAAGAAATCTCTGGGCTGTGGCTGGCTGATAGCTCTGACAAGGTGGGTGTCTATCAGACAACAGAGCCCGGGTATTAAAAGTGCCAGTATCAACCAACCTGATGACCAATATCAATGTGCTCGTCGAATTTTCAGTTATAAATAGCCGCCATTTTTTCTCTTGTTTGGTGAGAGATATGACCCCCCCCATACTGTCGCAATCTGTTCACTGTTCCTGTTTTTTTCAAATTTTACCTTGCCAGACAAAATATTTTTTAAACATCGTAATTCTTTCGGTAGCACAGATCGTGCTTACCTCTGAGCACAAACATAGCCAGCTGCCAGATCGCTGACTCCACTACAACTCTTATTTATCCTGATCTCTGGTCCCTCTCAAGGTACATTTGCAGACCACATTACAACAGAAAAATGCAACAACAAAAAATGCAAACAAAATAAAAACTTTTTACTGGAATGGTTGCTGGCAACACTTTTGATGTCCTGCTCGCTGCACTGCTTTTTACAC
The DNA here is from genome assembly GCA_016271365.2 of Neoceratodus forsteri. NCBI lineage: Eukaryota > Metazoa > Chordata > Ceratodontiformes > Ceratodontidae > Neoceratodus > Neoceratodus forsteri. The sequence goes on along the minus strand of CM057452.1, from coordinate 259,208,533 downwards.
CTTGGTGAACTGAAGTCTGTTAGCCGACGCTGTTCACATTCCATCCCGACTGCAACAGATCCTGAACTGAACACAGGAGCAAAAGCCTACTTAAAAAAGAAATACACCAGGACAGGACATGCAGGACAAGTTCATTTTTTTTTTTCACTTTTGTATTGTTGGACAATTTGGGAGGGGATCCATAGTCCATCATTGTGGGGAGTCAGCCCGCCCGTCCACGCACCTCTGATTGCAGTTTTTTAAAGAAAACAGTCCTTCGAGGTACAATCGTGCTCCTGCTGCCATCCTATCAGGATTGCTGTCTTCCAGCTGCGCTTATCCACTCTATTGATTGTCTGTGAATGATGATTCAGTTTATTATTTTAAAATAAAGTAAAACACATTCTGTGTATGCCTGCAGTGAAAGTGCTGTGGGGGTTGTCTTCTACTGTGTGTATTGCAGCCCCAGTTGTGGGGAAGGGTGACAGCAAACAAACAATAGCTTCTATCAGCAATGATATGAGACACTAGCTTGTATCTTTATTACATTAAAAAAAACAAAAGTGCTGCGTGTGTGAGTGTGGTTTGGGGGGAATAACAGAGACACTACAAAAGACAAGCAATTTAATTAATGTGTGTGGGGGTAACCATGACAACCATCTCTAATGCAGGCGGCGGAACTATTTTATTATAAAAACAACAGTTTTAACATTTAAAAAAACATTTTTTTTTAAACACACATAATATAGTGGCCAATTTTCTAAGCGCAATAATGCCCTCCAGGGTGGGCGGTATTGTGCTATATCAGATCCTCCAGGGGCTATAAGGCCCTCTGCCTGCGGTGTTGGGCTTCATTACGCCCCTGGGCGGTCAGGTATAGAACAATACTGCCCACCCTGTTGGGTATTATTGTTTACATGACATTCTTTTTTCCCCCTTCCTGTACCTGGCACTCCTCCCCCTCAGGAGCTCCCAGGGTACACCTGATCCCTCGCACCATCTGCATGCAAACACCTGGTCTTTACAGGGCCTTTATTTTTGCCCCGGGGGGTCAGGGTCTGGTGATTTAACTTCTGTTATGTCAAGAGGTATTGTGTCAAGGGTGCAGGGCCTGGATATGTCAGGGTCCATTGCTGCCAATTCTGGGGCCATTTTTTATGTTTCTCCCAGCCCTATGAGTCAGTACGCTAAAGCAGTGGTGTAAGGTATGCACAAAAGCCATGTCAGCTGCACACCCAGCTAATATCACCATCTCCCTTTCTGCCTAATATTGCACTGTCGCCAGTGGTCACCCAGATAACAGAACTGCAGTGCAGTCAGTAACCCTTTCTCCTCAAAGGAGGGCGCGTCCTCTGGGATGCTCCATCCTCCTCCCTCTGCCAGCCTTCCAGCGGCCAAGCTCATTCCAACCCCAGTTGATGGCATCTCAAGCAGTAGCCCTACTTCTGAACCGATAGGCTGGCTGGAAATAATGTATTCTAAGTGAAGTAAATATTTATCCCAAAAGAACATGCCTTATGTACCAAATTTATTCACCACTGGTGTGGTATGTTGCTGAAATCTGTAATGTCTCTCCGAGCCTTCTCTCTTTGCATGGCATGCAGTCCCAATTCTGCCAGTTGTTTCTCATAACCCATGTGTTCCAAGTCTTTCACCATCTTTGTTCCTGTCCTTTGTACTTTCTCCATCACGGTGCTGTCCTTTCTCAGCTATTGCCTAGACCTCACCAACAATATTGGTACCCTAGTTTAAAAGCTCCACCCCAAGCTCAGTTCACTGCTCTGCACCACACCTGAGTCTTGCCTGCCATTGCTGATCCTCCACGAGATCATCTTATGGCTGCACTTTCTGGTGTTTTACTACCCAGAGGTGGTTATCAGTGCTGCCACCAAATCTGCCCTTGCCAGACTGGACCCCACTTTCCACTCATGCTGTCATTGTGCTCTTAATCCCCCTCCTCTCATGCATCTCTGATCTCTGTTCCTAAGTCTTTCTCTCTTCCCCCTCTTCTTGAATCTTGTTGCCACCTTCGCAGCTCCTCCTTTCTTGACAGATTTTGTCTCTTCACCCTTCCCTCCTATCTGCCCACCTTTAGTTTTCCATCCTATACTCATATCCTCTTTGCTCCAATGACTGCCACTTTTCCATCCCTTACTGCAAAACATCAGCTAGTCAGTCTGTCTTTTCCATCTGTTTCCCTCCAGAGCGGTCTTGGGTACAAGTGAACAAAGTGACCCCATGGGGCACTAGCACAGAAGGGTGCATTAAAGTAGAAAGTATAAGCAGAGATTAAGTTTAAATGCAAACAGTGTTAATAAAAACTGTTGTTGTCACCCTGTATTCACAAAATATTTATCACTTTTTAGATGTGCAGAGGGACAGTCACAGAATGGATAAGAGGAGGTGGTGGCAGTGGTGAAGATGGAGCCGAAAATATTTCTGCTAGGAGCACCATCAGGTCTGAAGCCAGACCTATCCCTTCATCTCTGGAACAGTTCCCCTCCCATCATCACCACCACCACCACCACCACCATTTCGTCTCCTCTTCTTTCCCTCCCTGAAACCTCTCCTCTTACCTTACTTCACCTCTTCTTTTGCCTTTTGCTAGTTTTCTATGCAGCTTTTCCTTCTCTTCTTACCCTTCTGCCTTCTTTTACTAGTGCCTTCTAGCTTCCAAGTTGCACCCTCCTCCTTCTGCCCCTTTCCTGCCTTCGTCAGCAAACTACACCCTTGTTGGGACATGTTGCACCCTTATTGGGGGTCATGCTGCACCCTTGTCGGTGTAATGCTGAACCCTTGATGGGGTCACGAAGCACCCTTGTTGAGTCAGGCAGCACACATGCACACGCATACGCACACGCACATGCACACACACACACACACACACACACACACACACACACACATGAAGGATGCTGATGCTAAATAAGGCAATGGATCCAAAACAAAACATAAAAAGAAGCAGCACAGATACAAACTGTAAAATAATACAAAGCTACAGCAGATTTATTGAATTGAATAGCCATACTGCCATAGCCTCAGTGCTTCAAGGTGCACTGCCTCTTCATCAGGGGTAGGTGATGAGGATCGCCCAGTGCACCTTGGGAGCTACCCAGGGTTCTGACTTAATATGTTGGTTCAGTTCACTTAATTTGCTCTAACTGTAATAATATTAACATTGTGTGTGTGTGTGTGTGTGTGCTAGTTCTTTTTTTGTATTGTTTGGGACCTTTGTTGGATCATGCTGCACCCATGTTGAATCATGCTGCACTGTTGTTGTGTCATGCTGGACCCTCATCGGGACATGCTGCAGCCTTATTGGGACATGCAGCACCCTTGCAGGGACACACAGCATCCATATCAGGACACACTTCACCCTTGTGAGACATGCTGCACCCTTGTTGGTCCATGCTGCACCCTTGTTGGTCTGCATTGCACCCTTGTTGGTCCACGCTGCACCCTTGTTGGGACATGTTGCACCCTTTTTGGGACACACTGCACCCTGGTTAGGACACGCAGCACCCTTGCTGGGTCATACTGCACCTTAGTGGGTCACGCTGCTCTCTTGTTTGATCATGCTGGACCCTTGTTGGGTTTAGCCTGTAGGGAATTTTTGCTTCATGTGAATCTTCACTTCCTGTGTGGTTGTCTGTATTTGTGTATTAGTGAGTGGGAAAGGGAACACTGTTTAACCAGGAGTAGCACACTAAGCTGAAGGTTGTTTTCAGATGCAACCTGGGAGCACAAGGAAGTTAAATGACTTGCTTAGGATTACACAGCATGCCCCTAGGCAGCTGTGGGATTCAAACCCAGGTCTCCAGATCTGCAGCTCAGAGCCTTAACCCACTGCACTATACTTGCCATGTTTTTTCTCCATTATGTATATACTGCAGGAATTAGAAATGTACACTCTATTAATTGTGGAATTGCCAAGGATCTGTAGAAGGGAATTACAGTATATCTCGAGCTGCTTATAATGTTTTTCTCTTAATGTATGCCATGATTTTCTTTGCCTTGCTAGTTGCTGTCTCACACTGCTGTTTCCATTTAAAGTTACTGCTGATCAAAACGTCTTGATTATTGTAAGCACATGAACCCACAATTTGATTTCTGTGGAAAATTTTGAATGAATTTGTTTGCAGGAGAGAGAATGGACTGACCACTCTCCAACGGATAGTACCACAATTTGCATAACTATTATTTTATTTGTATTGTACAGTATATAGGTTAGCATTGTCAAATTTCTGCTTACCAAGGGAATTGCAGGTTGCTCTGAGTAGTAGAGTGGGTGAGGCATCCCTATTAATTAGTACCTGTTTGCAGTATAATGGTAGTTCACTTATCTGGCAAAGGTGATTGTGTTAGCATATATCCATAGCACTCCCATTCCTTACAGACTGGATTATGTTCACCTTATAGGCTGATGATGGTGCACATGTGACCTAAGACAACATTTTAACCACACCTAAGCTTTCTGTCCTCCCATACTCCTCATTTAGATTCTTCCCACGCTGTTGAGGTATAAGCTTAGTATCGCACTGATGACCCTTGCAGACTTTTAATGCTGGAATTATGAATGAGTGAGACCAGTCCAAAATGTACCCTACAGAAGCTCTTTATACACTTCAGAAATCACACTGTCACACACAATACCAGACGATCAGGCATGCAGGTTAAGAAATATCTCGTTTATTGACTTTGGACACTTAAACATAATGTCTGGGTGGGCCATGGAGTGCCATCGATATATGCCAACACAATCACCTTTACCTGGTGAGTAAACTGTAACTGTGTTTTGTATGTATCCATGCACACTAGTTCCTACAGATTGGGTTTCATAATGAGCAGTACCCATAATCAGAGTGGGTTTGAGTAGGTGTGTTCGGTGACTGTAATGGTGGCAGCAGTCAGAACATTGTTTTCCAAAGCTAGCTCTTTGGACAACAGTCATGTCCATCCTGTAGTACTCACAAAATACATATGGTGGACCACATAACTGCCATGCAAATTTCTGAGGAGGACGCTTGGTTCCCTCCACCTAAGAGGTGGCCACCACTCTGGTGGATTGTGCTCTGATACCTTCTGGGATCAGGTCATAGAACATAGAAACATAGAAACATGTTGTTTGTATGTCTCTTGAATTTCCCTCTTTAGCTAGCTAGCTATGGTGTCCTTTGCTGCTGCCATGCCTTTCTTGTGTCCTTGTATGATTATGAATAGTCTGTCAGACTTTTGGAAACTAGTTGTCCTGTCCAGGTATGTTGATGGTGCCGTTTGACATCCCTGTATATAAGGTGCTTTTTTATCGTTTGAATGTTCAGAATAAAATGTTGGCAGCTCTATTTGTTTTTGTGGAATGGTGATGATATTTTGGGTGTGAATGCAGAACTGTCCTCAGAGGATGCCCTCCTGAGTGAATGATATTTATTTATTTATTTGAATCTCGAATAACACCTTTTGAGCTAAAGCTCGTTTACAAAGGTTCCACATTGTAAGGCAATAGACAAGGTACATAGACATTACAAAACAGATAGGGGTATATACAGTAGGCAAGAACATTATGGTCCATACACCTACAGATTCAAGCAAGTACAGCTAAAATACATCAGGTAGGAGAGGTCAACTTTATTGCAACAGTACTAAGAGCATACCAAAGGTGGACAAGCAATTTATAGTGGTAGCAGAGCTTTAGAGTGTGCAGGTAGAGTTATGGAGGGTCAGAAGTGGAGGTGACCAAGGAGGGAGGACAAAATAGATGAGAGCAGGGGAGGGTGGGGCAGAGACAAAGGGGTGACAGAATAAGGAGATTGAGTAGTCGGAGGGTGGGATTGGATAGGAATCTACCCAGGGTTACGTAAATAGGTGATAGGGCAGGGCTGGGTAATGTGTGGCGGGGAGGAGGGTATGGGAAAGGGTTTTAAAATGGGGGTGAGGTGAGGGGTAAAAATTGGGGGATTAACATTTGTGAAGAGAAAGCAGGAAGGTGGGGGGGATAAAGAGGGGGCATGGGAGTAAGTCCTCAGTGGGGTCACACCAGGCAGGGGAGGAAGTGGGGCGGAGGTGGGTGCTATGCAGGACTGATAAGCTATCAATCACAGCAGGATTATGCACAGGTGATGCAGTCGCATTTACTAAGAGTGACCAGGTACTGCAGCAGCTTGGCCTTAAATGGGCGTAGTTTCATTTCCTCAATCAGTTCAGAGTTAAGGGAATTTAGCTGTCAGGGGCCCTATATTGAAGGACCATTGCCTAGTGAGGTCCGGCAGAATGGGATAATGAAGGCAGCTTTACTCGACCCCTAGTTAGTCTGGAGGAAGTGGAGTTTCTTAGCGTTGCCTCACTCCAGGAGGAGCAAGACCTAGGGTGGATTTTTAGCTAATAGACAGACTTGGTGCTGAATTCTGCTATTCAGGTTTAACCAACCAGTGCTCGAGTATAGTTCACAAGTGTGAGTTAAACGGTCTACACCCAGGACTAGTCTGAAGACTTTGTTTAAGATAATCTTGATTTGCCCAAGTGCTGTATCATTTGCCAAGTGCTCCATAGACTACCAGACCATAATCTGTGATAGAGAGCACAGAGCTGTTAACTGCAAGCTCGATGGCACTTTCGGTGAGGCGCTGCCTATGCCGGTAGAGCTGACCTAGTCTGGCCCTAGCTGCCTTGGCAGCATGGTCTATGTACTGGCTGTAGGAGAGAGAGCTGTCAAGGTAGACACCAAGGTACTTAAAGGTGGTGACCATTTCGAGTGTATCAAACTTATCATTGTAGATATTGAGGTGATGGGAAATATGACGGTTTTGATGGCAGGTGAACAACATTGTTTTAGTCTTAGTGTAGTTGAGCAAGAGCTTAGACTGAATGAACAGTTTTCTCCACAGCAGTAAAGTCATCTTGCATGCCTTTTTCCAGCTCTTCTGGAGTAGAGTGACACATATAGAGAACAGCATCATCTGCATATAGAAGGATCTTATTCTGGCAGACTTTGGGGAGTTCATTTGAAACAGGCTGAACAGCAGGGGCCCCAAAGGGAACCTTGGGGCACCCCTGTGTTGACATGCCAATGGTCGGATAGAACGTCAAGAATCTTGACCTGCTGGGTCCTGTTAGAGCGGTAACTCTGGAACCAGCCTAGAGAGACAGAGGATATACCAATGTTAGAGAGTTGTGTGAGAAGCAAGTCATGGTTGACCGTGTCGAAGGCCTTGGTGAGGTTGATGAAAGTGGCCCCCACTAAGAGCCCTTGGTCAAGTGCTTCATGGATGTGACCGGTAAACTCAACCAATGCCATTGAAGTACTATGTGCCTTCCGAAAGCCATGCTGTTCCTGGCATTGAATGTTGTACTTATCAAGGTACGTACCCAACTGATCATGTACTATCCTCTCTAGTGCCTTGGAGAGGGAGGGCAGAATTGATATTGGCCTGTAGTTTGCCAAGCAGGTTCTGTCCCCACTTTTAAAGACTGGGGTGACCACCGCAGCTTTCCAGCATTGAGGGAAAATGCTTGTGGTTAGTGACAGATTTAGGATCCAGGTTAGAGGGGAGAGTAACACATCCAGGATAAGAGACACAATCTTTAGGTCAAGCGAGTCCCCACTGGATCTAGTGTTACCAAGAACTTTTTCCAAGTATTTTTTTGCCTCAGTTGTAGAGATTACCTTCAGGTAGAAGGGAAGTACTGTGTGTGTTGGAGGGATGTCATTACAACTAATGGCGGAGATAGGCACAGGTCGGAGACGGTCTGGAGGAAGGACCCCACTAAGGTCTGTGAAGGACTTGTTGAAGCCTTATGCGATTGTTTTGGGATCCTGGGTAATCGTACCCTCAAAGGGTTTTTGTGATGGTGGTGATTTACTTGCTCTGCCTGTTAGGGTTTTTATATTGTCCCAGAATCTGTGGCTGTCGTGCCAAGAGTTTTCCAGTTCACTTTTAAAGTGAGATCTTTTTGCAAGGCGGATGACTTGAGTGCACTTATTACATACTGCTTTGTATTTCTGTATATGAAGGGCTCTTTGCATAACAGAGTACTTAACTTGTGGCAGCAGGGAGGATGCTGGAAACTATAGACCAGTCAGCCTCACCTCAATAGTGGAGAAGATTATAGAATCACTACTTAAACAAAGGATAGTGAAACCTCTTGAAGCCAGTGGAGCACAGGATCCAAGACTGCATGGATTCACAGTGAGAGGTCATGTCAAACAAATCTAATTGATTTCTTTGACTGGGTGACTAAGGCCATAGTTCCTATTCTTTACTTTAGTAATTTCTCAAGTGTTGATTGGTCTATTCAAATCTCATCTATCTGCTGTCTCTAGTTCTGAGATTTTGACTGTGTCCGAAAGATTTAAATATTTTCTATGTAGTTTTATTCAACACTTTGATATAACTCACTATAGAAATTGTGAAATTCTTTGTTAATTTCTGCATTAGTCAGGCAGCCTTTCTCTAAGTATTTTTAATTCCTACTATTAGATTCTGGCCTTGCCTTTTCTTCATTCTATACACTAACTCTTTGCCTGCTTTTTCTCCTGCTTCACAGAATGCCTGCCTTGTCCTGAAAGGTGTGAATTCTGCCTTGGACAAAAAAATCTTGTTTATTTCACATTTCAGCCGAGTGATTTTTAATAATAATAATTCTGAAGAGCTATTTGCTTGGTGCTTGTATTTCTTCTCTAAGTCCTCCAGGCTATTTTTTCAGTTACCTTAATCTCTTTTATTCTCTTTCTTTTTAGTAACAAAGTAACTGATTATACATCCCCTGATAAAGGCCTTGAAAGTATCCCAAACACCAGCTTTAGATATGTCTCCATTATCATTAATCTTAAAGTACTCATATTTCACTGTCTAAGAGTTCTGTTAAGTTTTTCTCCTGTAGTAACTATATGTTTAGCCTCCATCTAAAGGATTTGCTAGTTTCCTTGTCTTGAGATAGGGAGAGTTTAATAAGGTCATGGTCTGAAATTACTATATAATTTCAGAGGAGACAATCTAACTAAAGAGGCCTTTAGATGTCAAGCTATAGTCAATCCTACTATAGGAATCATGTCTATTCAAGTAAAAAGAGTAGTCCCTATCCTGTGGGTGTACTAGCCTCCAAGAAGTAACTAAATTAAAATTTTCCATTAGTTTACTAAGGGTCTTTTGTGACTTAGATTTCTCCATGGAGGCATGATTTTATTCTATCCAAAAGAGGGTACACCACTTCATTAAAATCCCCTCCCAAAATGATTGCATGATCCTTGATAGACCCTATATTTAATGATACATGGCCAAAAAATGCAGCCTGACCTAACTTTGGAGCATATACATTACATATAGCAATATTTTGTCCATTCAGTGAGTCTGCAAGAATTTTAAATCTTTCCTCTGTGTCAACCTGGTGATTGGATTTGACAAAATGTAAACCTTTTCTAATATGGATGGCAGGTCCCCCCTTTTATGGCTACATAGCAAGAGCTATGCTGACTTCTTGCTGACATATAACAGAGAAGGGGGCTCTGGGAGCATGGCCAGATACCGAATGCACCACACCTGGATCCTTCCACCAAATGGAGTTGAAGCACATTTCTCCACATGCTCTTCATTCAGTGCAGTGCGTTTCCTTCCTTCCTGTCTCCCCCCACTGCACTGTTTTCTTGCTTCCAACCCAGCTGCCTGCTTTGATCCAATATCACTGTAAACAGGAAAGCTCTGTTCCATGAAATAACAAAAACATAGTCCACAAAAGAAAATGTCAGTGATTGCTACATAGTTTTTGATGGGAGCTGGGTTTCCTTAAAGGATGCCTAAACAACATTTTGACAACAAACTATTCAAAAATCTGACCTCAAACAGGACTAAAGGAAAGGCTGCTGAATTCGTTAATGCTAAAACTACATTTATATAAGTTACCTAAATGTAGTTCCAAAGCATTTGAAAAATGTAAAATCAGCCTTCCAATTTAAAAAAAAACTGCCTTATCTGCTTCTTAAAATGGCTGCCAAATGTGTTAAGTGATTACATCATCGGAGCCAAAGTCAGAGCCCTATATGGCTCTCTGTAGTGCTGAATAGTTCTTTTTTCCCATTGTATAGAATTGTTTCACCAAAATTGTCAAAACCATGTGCATTATTTAGATCAATACACATGTTAGGCTATGGTTCTGTTCATTTTGTTTACTTTAATATGCTGAAATTTTGTTTTAATCCAACCAACTTTCTCTTTGGCAAACCACAGTGCAGTACAAATCTTGAATAACCTGGTGGTCTAGTGGTTATGGTGGATCCAGGATGCTACAATGGGGATGGGTGTTGGGAGTGTGTATACTTGATATGCACTTTTAAAATTTTTGAAGCCTTTATATTTTCTGCTAGTATGCTTTTCTAGTATGTTTTTGACTGAAACTACAAATGTAATCCATATTTTTGAATGCAAACGTTTGTACAATCAATAAATCAGACTTCTTCAACAAAGTGAAATGCAGCAACAGCAAGCAAGTACTTTACAATGGGGGGAGGGGTTACAGCCACACCCTTCACCACCCCATAGATCCACCACTTGTTTATAGCAAAGTTCTTCTGTAGTCCAATGCCAGAGTTCATACTTTATTGGAAATCAAAAATATGCTTGTCTTGTCTTCTCTTCTTTATCCATGGGAAATAATAATAATAAGAATCAGTATTTATATAGTGCTTTCATACACATTGTATCCCAAAGTGTTTTACAAACAATACTAGACTGGTAGTGAAGTGACTGAATGGGTAGTGGCAGCCATTTCATACATTAATATCCACACACAGCCTTGGACAATTGCATGAACTGGTTTTATGAGAAGGGGAATGTTGGCCAGGACATTAGGGTCAGGTAGTGATCATGGTGCTGGCAGCCCCACATCTTATTTCTCACAGTGATCTGCTCATAGTTCTCCCCTTCTGTCTTCCCCCTTCCCTGAATATAGCAGTACCTTGCAGGATTGGCCTTCTCAGTCCCCCTCTGGTATTCATTCTCACTACTTCTCCCCACACCAAAAACTGGTGAGCTCATCACCCTGGTGCATCATAAATGTAGGTAGTACAGTCCCCAGTTTTTTTGACATATCAAAAATAAACAGATCTTTCCAGTAAGTCAAGCTGATAGCAGCAGGGAACAAGGGAAATTATAGGTTTTCCTACCCTTAAAAGATCTAGGCTACCTTTGATTAGGCACTATTAAATGATGGGTGTGCACATCATTATGCATGTCATTTAATAGTGCCTTATCATAGGTGGATTAGATCTTATATGGGTAGGAATGCCTGTGTTTCCCCTTGTGCCCTGCTGCTATCAGCCTGGCTTACCAGAAGATCATGTATATTATTAATATGTAAAAATGACACAGGCGACTGTACTAACCGCATTCATAATACAGAAGGGTATTGAGCTCACCAGTTGTTGGTGTGGGGAGAAGAAGAGAATAATGAATGCCAGAGAGGGCCTGAAGAGGCCATTCTAGCAGGGTACAGCTATATTCAGGTTAGGGGAAGACAGGAAGGGGGTTGTTTAGCAGATCATTGTGAGATCTGAAATATAGGGCTGCCAGCACCATGGTCACTACCTGACTGTGAATGAGAGCAGCCAACGATGACAAATATTCAGTGGCAGGGCTGCACTTAAAATGTTACTTGAATTCAGTGTAGGGAGATTACCCTCAGGTGGGGGGGCGGTGTGTTGATGTTTATTAGGACAGTATTGAGGGAGCTGTGTATAGATCATTCAAGATTTAGAAGGTTGGTAGCCAGCCAGCCCACATTGTAGAGTAGGGCACTGAAAAGTACTGGAGAAGATTTGCAGGGAACTGTCCTGCAGGGTTCTGCAGATCACAGGTAAAGGAGTAGACTGACACTGGAAGTCTGGTGGATTCAGCTCAAGGCATTAGTATGCCTCTCCTGTTAATAATATTGTTATCCATAATAAGTACAGCCCTTATGAGGGCATGAACAGCAGTTTTTCTGGTGAGTCCTGAGGCTTATTGCTTGGCTCTCCATGAAAACCCAATTGTTGGTTAATGAGGCGGGACAAAAACACAACAGGGGAACTGTACATACTGCCTTCACTGTGCAGAAGGGTGGTGATCACTCAATGTTTACTGTGGGAGCAGAAGTCAAACATTGAAAAAGTGGACTTAAGTGTGATTTGGGAGGTATTTTTTAACAGTGCCAGCTGATGATCCGTATCTGTGTAGGTATGCACAACTCTCTGAGGTATACGATTACAGTCTGAGGTGTGATAATTCTCTGCATGAGACAGCAAGCTCATATGCAGCCCTAGGAAGTACTAAGGACACAGTATGGATGATGGAGTGTTCAACAGAAGCCAGGCTATGTGCATGGGGGTTTACTTGGAAAAAGAATACAAGAGAAGCTTTTTTTGTGGATTAACAAGAATGCATGAGCTTTGGAATTGGACCAGACTGGTACTTCACTGTGTGACCCTAAGCAAGTCACTTAACTTCCTTATGCTGCCAGGCCACATCTGTAAACAAGGTTTCAGCATAGTGTGTCTCCTGATTAACAAAAATATTCGTGGCATCACATAACCAGTAGATCATCAGGCATCTGAAGTGTTGTACTGTTCTGCAGTTTGCCAAAGAGAAAGTCAGCTAGATTATAAAACATTTTCAGCAAGTTGCAGTAAATAAGATGAACAAAATCATAGCTTAACATGTGTATTGATCAACATAATCCACATGTTAACACATGGTGTTGATCATTCTGGTAAAACAATTAAAGACAGAGAGGCAAAGAAGAACTAGTTAGTCTATAGCAAGGTTTCTCAAATGGTGAGGCCAGCCTCCCTGACGAGGCCCTAACCTGTTCCAGGGGAGGCTCAAGCAAGTCTGAAAAAGAACTTCATTTACATTTTGAGTTTAAGATATTTTGTGTAAGTAGATGAGGCAAATAGTAGATGAATGAATGCATTTATTTACATATCAGTGACCAGGACAGTACACTGAGCCAAGGCTCATTTCAGGTGTACCTGGAGAACAGTAGGGAGAGCATACAATTCAGAAGGTACTGCAGAACAGTCAAGTGACACAAAATAGTAGTGCAAGCAAACTGAAACAGTGAACAACTAATGAGAGCTAATAATTAACCAATTAGGCTAGTAGCCGAACAGCCCAAACACAAGGGCTCAGCAGTAAGGTTCTAGCAGTAAGAGCAGGAGGTAGCAAAATTATTCCTCAGAAGTTGCTTAAGAGCAGGGTAGGAGAGGCAGAGGTGGGTAGGAAGGTTATTATAGATACAGGTAGAGGGGAAACAGATGGAGAATGCAGTCTGACCCATCAAGGTACTGCAACATGGGGTAACAATGGTTCAAGAATCAAAATAGCAGAGTAAGTAGTGTGACCTGGAGAGGGGGATGTTACAATAAGCTGAACAAAATGAGAGCAAACTGCTTAAAGGAGTTTCACTTTATTCCCAATGTACTGTGCAAGGTATGTAATTTTTCCGTGGGGAGGCCTGAGATTATTTCAGTGTTTGGGGGAGGCTCAAGATCTTTTCCATGGCTTGGGGGAGGCTCACCATCACAAGGTTTGAGAACTCATGGCCTATACTAGGAATCTATATTGGTCTCTGGCTCTGGTTCCGATGATGTCATCATGACCCATCACTTAACACAGTTGGCAGACATCTTAGGGAGAAGGCAAGGCTATTTTTGTAAATGAGAGGCTGATATTTACATTTTACAAAAGCTGTGAAAACTGCATTTTTATTATTTACATAAATGCAGTTTGAGCATAAATGTTAACAGTAGCCAGATTTTGGAGTTTGCAGTTTTAAAAACTGCTTGTTTAGCTATCCTTTAATAAAGATCTGCTCTGTGCATGTCTTTGAACCTGGTCTTTGAATTCTCTTGCTCCCCCACATGAAATTTGTGTGTCTCCATATTCTGTACTCCCTTCAACAGTAATACAAAGATAATTAAAACTGGAAAATGTTTCCTCTGTGCTGGTGACTTCCTCTGGATTTAAATATAAACATAATCCAATAGGTAGTAGCCATAAATTATCCACTTATTCAGTCATATTGGTGCAAAAGTGAAACTTTCACAGATTACTTCTTTTATTACTCGCACATTCCCAGGATTAAAGGATACAGGATTCTAAAGAATGGTTCTTGTCCTTAACTGCTCAACAAATGCAATATAAATGGCGGCTGTACATTTCACAGGCAGTGTCATATTTTCTGTCGCCATACTGCTGGTGAACAAAGAAGAAAAGTCTAAGTTCTTGATCCTGAAAGTTACTGCCATCTCTTGTATGCAGAGCGCTGCCAGCTTCTGCTGTCAGTTGCTTGACTGCACTAAATTCTCACTGACTGAATGATGCCATGCTACTAGTACTAGATACTAAGTTACTAGTACTAGATGCTGTGGGACTAGCAGTTATTGTATCAGATAGCTCTGAGTGTTTTAATGAACTACAAGCCCCAAGTAGCATGGCATTTTTCAGTCAGTGGTAACTGAGTGCAGCCAAGTATCCAGCAGTAGAAGCTAGCAGCGTTCTGCATAAAAGAGTTAGCAGTAACTATGAGGACCAGAATTTAGGATATTTCTTCTTACTTTTAGCAGTGGTAAGGTGACAGAAAATATAACTCTGCCTGTGAAATATACAGCTGTTATTTGTATTGCACCTGTTGAGCACCTTAGGACAAGAGTTGTTAATTTAGAGTCACCTCTCCTTTAATCCTGGGGATGTGCAAATAACCATAAAGTCCCAGAAAATGCTGGAAATGTGCAAGTAATACAGAAGTAATTTGTGAAAGTCTCACTTTAGCACCTATATGACTGAATAAGTGGATAATTTATGGCTACTAACTATTGGATTATGTTTGTATTTCAATCCAGAGGAAGTCACCAGCACAGAGGAAACATTCCAGTTTTAATTATCTTTGTATTAACACTGAGGGGAGTACAGAATATGGAGACACACGACTTTCATTTGAAATGATTAATATCTCTTGTCACATGAATGCTTTAGCAGCCATTTCTGGTTCTGACCAGAGTTTGTTTGAATTGTGTGTGCTGTATTCTACTTGAGCCACCAAAGAATTGTCTAGCGTTAATGCTTCCTGATCTGCTAAATTAGTTTCTTGTAATAAAGCTGTCAATCTTATTTTTTCTGTAAATAACTGTGGACTTTTTTTCATTTGATGGGAGAGCCCAGACCATTGATATTCCCGGAACAAATTGAGATAGATTTAGAACCCATAATGCAGATGAGAAAGGGATTGAAATGTTTGTGATACCTTGCCTTGTCTAGTAAAAGAAGCAGCAGTAAATATGCTCTGTGAAAAAAAATTACCTTGCTCTCTGTTACTTAGTTAGAAAGTCCTAGCAATCAGTATTTAACCTAAGTAAACCAGTAACTCTAAAGAACAGTTCTATAGCATAGACACAGTGTCTAGTTCCTAACAATACAAATATCCAGTGAAGGACTTAAAAGAGCAAATTAATGTAAAATATAACTACAGTATCACCTTAAAATAAAACCCTAAAATACTTGAACAACTATGCAATGTAACTATTGACATCAGTATGTTAAAATAACAGAATAAAAAAGAAAACAGAAGAACTGCAAACAACAGAAAGCAATCTGAAGTTTGAAACTAAGTTATGTTTTAGAATAATAAACAAGAAATACAAACAACCCTAAGGGTCGATGGGCTGAGTTACACTGGAATACACTGAAACATAGATTCCAAGGTGCCAGCAGAATTAGATGAACATACAAATGCACTTCAGTTATCCTAGCTGACTCACACTCATTAACAGAGCCATACCCTACCCACTGCAATGAGGAGTCAAAATGCTAATATATTCTTTTGAGTTTAAATATTTAATCAACATGAAAGGTAACCATAGCTAAAACCACATTTTAAAAATTGTGGTGGGGGGCACTGAAGAGGGGGAAGGGGAAGTTAGACACCACAAAAGGGGACTACTTCAGCACTAACGTGCCACTCCAGATGAATTTCTCCCTTCTCCCTCCCCATATGATGAAATCTGCTTGCTTATTGATTGGCATTATCTCACCATTCGTTTTAGCTCCAATTGAATGTTATATGCTCAGTTTAGCAACAATGTTTCCATATCAAAACTAGCCCAGGCAGTCCACCACAGCTGCTCGGATTCCTCTGAACCCTATACTGAGGTATCACTCTGTGCTTGCCAAAGTACAGTTGGGTTGTAGACATTTGAATACAGTGCTAAGAGAACAGTTCATCCTTGCTATTTCATGTCAATGTCAGGTCTCATTTAGTAATGCAGATGTTCCAATATTATGCAGTTTACATTATTAGAAGGGAAGGCATTTTAGGAAAAAGTGAGGGAATCTAGTCCAGTCTCAAGAGAACTGAAAATAGCAACTGGATCTGGAGTTCTTTTGTTTCAAATTTAGACTTGGATAATAGCCGAATTTTACTAACAGACAGACACAAAGAAATTCAATAATATGAAAGTCATGGGCAAATGATTATACCTCGTTTGGTTAATTGTACATACCATCAGCACTCTAAAGTTAGATTATTCTTACTGTTTTTGTAAGTTAAGTTAGCACATATAATTGGTGTGCAGTCAAACATAGATGAGAATAAGATCTGCAGTTGTGTATATGATCTGAAAAAAACCAACACTAGTTTGATGTGCCATTTAGCCAGTAGTAGATATTTGTCCAGCCCAGTTATAAAATACAGATACACCCTCTAAGTAAGCCTGCATACATAAAAGGGGATGTTTCCAGCCTGACTCTTGTCACTGGTTTACCATAAGCAAGTGAGTGTCCCATAAAGTCTTTGTTTAATCACTCAGTTCTTAATAAGTTATTTCTTTCTTATGTGCTTCCAATCAGATAACCGCTGCTGAAGAGAAAGCTATTATAGTGTACTTACATGTAGCTTCCAAAAACATGACAGTGGCAAACTCAGAGTCGATATTCGCTAAAAAATACCACCAACAGCATAATCTGGTTCTAGGTCAGTTGGCATTCATCTGTATCCCCCTTCCCTGGGTCATGCCTGAAAATAGGCAGAATTTGTCTTGTGCACTTACCTAGGTCAACAAAAACTAAATATAAAAAAATAACTAAATAATAAAGACAAGGCAAGGCACATTTTATTTGTACAATGTCCAATCCCAGAGGCTCTGGGCACTTCCCATTAAAACAAGAGGTACAACAGGTACATGAGACAGGTAGACTAACATATCACAATAGACACATAAATATCATAAATTTAAATCAACAGCTTACTAAAACAGCACTGGTCAGAATACTTTTCTCGGGAAGGCTAGGGCAAAAAGATGAGCCTTGAGACCTCCTTTTGAAAGATTTGACCGATGAAGCCTCCCTAAGAGGTGGAGGTAGAGCATTTCACAGACCAGCCCAGTGTATTTAAACACTCTTACACTGGAGGTTCTCAGCCTGGCCCTGTGAACCTCAAAGAGGCTCCTGGTCGAAAAGCGGAGGGAGTAGGCCAAGGTGTAGGGTGTTAGGAGCTCAGACAGGTAGCCAGGCCCTGGCATGCGTAGGGCCTTATAAGTGAGAAGATTCACCTTGAAGATAACCCTCCAACTGACAGGCAACCAGTGCAAAGAATGGAGAACCAGGATCACATGACTAGACCTTGAGAGGCCAGTCAGCAACCGGGCAGCAGCATTCTGGTTACTTGTCAGACCTTTTGTTACCTGCCATCTCTTCGCGCCCTCTTTGTTCCTCTAGTGGGGGCTTCCTGGCCATTCCCAGAACTCGGTTGATATCCCCTGGTGATAGAGCGTTTAGCACCGTGGCTCCTGTTCTGTGGAACTCTCTGCCAATTATGGTCAGGGAAGCCCCCACAGTAGACACTTTTAAGGCCCAGCTGAAGACCTTCCTCTTTTTTAAAGCATTTGAGGTTTGAATTGATATCTATGGTAATGTTTCTGATTTTTTTGATTCTGTATTTTTATTGTGTATAAATTGTATAATTATTATTTTTATATGGCTGTTTTAAAAAATGTGTACAGCGCCCAGAGCCTCCGGGATTGGGCGTCTTTTAAATAAATTTTGCCTTGCCTTGCCTTGCCATTCTGAACTAGTTGCAGCTGGTGGTGGGTGCCTCCAGAGACCCCAAAGTAAAGAGCATTACCATAGCAAAGCCTGGAGGCCATGAAGGCATGTGCCATGGTGGGAAGGTCATCAGGTGATTGGTTTGATCCTGGTGATATTCCTCAGGTGGTAAAAACCACTTTGGACAACAGCCAACACCTGAGCTTCAAGTGTCATTCTGTCATCGAGGATCACACCAAGATCTAATACCCTAGTTGAAGCCAACAACGGCACAGAACCCAGATGAAGACCAAGCATCCCAGTGTTGGTGACACTCCCATGACCCAACTCAATCACTAGTACCTTCATCTTGTCCGGGTTCAGTCACAAACAACTGGAGGACATCCAGTCATTGATCTCTGCCTAGCAGTTGTTAAGCACTTCCACGGTGTCCGATATTCCGGGGGCAAAGGACTTATACAGTTGGGTATCATCTGCATAGCAGTGAAAACCCACACTGTAATGCCTAATAAGCTCACCAAGGGGCAGCATGTACACTGCAAATAACATGGGTGACAAGATTGACCCCTGAGGCACTCCACAGGGCAGGGGCTTCGGGGTGGAGGAGAAATTCCCCATAGCCACTCATTGCTTCCTGCCCAAGACAAAAGACTTAAACCAGTGAATAATGGTGCCAGCAAGTCTACAATACTCTCTGAGGTGATCAAGCAGCACCATGTAATCTACAGTGTCACAGGCTGAGGAGAGATCCAGGAGAACAAGAATTTAGAGTTCTCCTCTGTCTCTCGCCCTGAGGAGATCATTATGCACCCTAACTAATGCCGTTTCAGTACTATGCTTGGCCCTGAAACCCGACTCGAGTGGCTCATAGATGTCAGTGGTCATGTGGTGCTCCTCTAACTGTTGCACCACAATTTTCTGGTATCACGTCAATTCAGCATGTCAATTACAGCGAAGCAAAATCGGACACTACAATTACAGTGACTGCAGCATTACAGCAACTGTGACATTTCAGTGATCCTCCAATGTCAATGAGCATCTTGGAGGATGTTATTTTAGAAATGGTAGGGTTCGGGGTGCAGCCCCCCCCATGTGGGGTGCAGGGGTCAGATTTCCCCTGCAATAACAAGTAGCAACAATATGAATAGTCAGATTGCCTACCTTCTGTAGGGGTACATGGATGTTTATTCCATTTCAGGCAAGTGATTTGGAGGCACATACAGCAGTGCCCAGCTCTACATACAAGGTATGTGCATGATGTGTATGTCAATAGCTCTGCCCTGTTTTAACTACCAAATGTATAGGCATTAACCCGTGCTCATTGTATTTCTACTTGGTATGATTGCTCACCCACATTTATTCTATGTATGTACTGTATGAATGTCTATGTTTTATTCTGATGTGGAGCCTTTGGAAACTAGTCTATGACTCAAAGGGTTGTAATTCTGATTTCCTAAATAAATAAATGATGCCAACTTTGCTCTCAATCTTCAAATCCTGCTTTCATCAACATTTGTCCCTCAGGTGGTTGCACAGGCATTCAAGGACCTATTGCAGCTCTAAATATATGCGATGAAATGTCCCTCGCTGAAGTTGCCGGTCACTGAAATTTGTGTCACTATAATTACATCATTGAAATTGCACTCACTGTTTTTGCAGTAGCTGAAATGACATGGAACCAAATTTTCTTCATAACCTTACCCAAAAAGGGAGGTTGGAGATAGGACGGTAATTCGCCCGAATGTCAGGGTAGAGAAATGGTTTCTTCAGGAGGGGCCTCACTAGAGCCTCTTTCAAGGCATCTGGAAATACCCCCTCCATCAGTGAACACCTGACTACTCCAGTGAACACCGGGCCAATGGAACCAACACATCTCATCAAGAAACACGTCGGTGCTGGGTCCAGTTCGCAGTATGTGTGCTTCAGCCCAGAGATCACCTCAATGACCTTGATCACCTCCACCGGTTTAAACTCCTCCCAGACAGACGGAGAGCTTTGATTCCTCCCAGGTTGACTGCTGTGGACTACAATAGGGTCCACTGATGGGATCCACTGATAGTTAGAGTACATCCTATCAGAGAAGAACCGAGCAAACTCCTCACATAATGTGACTGAAAAGGCTTTCTTTGGCTGTAAATAGGCTAGATGTAAGAGTCCACCCACAGTCCGAAAAAGCTGGGCAGGTCAGTTCCTCCAAGCAGCAATCTCCCTGGACAGGAACTGTGCCTCATTATGGATGATTTCCCCCTGGTACGCAGAATAATGAGCATGCAGGGCTAGTTTGTCCCCCATCCAATCGAGTCCTTCACCAGCAATGTTCCAACCTTCGAACCTTGATCTTCATCACCTTGAGATCCCGATCAAACCATGGAGATCTCAAGTGAGAGGGTTTAGGTCATACACAGACCAGTGTGATGGCATCAAGTGCCCTGGAAACTGCCCTGTTATAAGCTGCAACTACCTCACCTGTGCCATCTGCACGTGTAGTGACTACACTAGATAAATCAGTCACTGCCAGTAGTCCCTCTGGGTACAGGCCCCTACAGGGCAGTAGCTGACCATCTCAACAGGGGAATGACTATCGGGGGGGGGTCCCAAATGAGAACTCCACAGTGTAATGATCAAACCACATGACCTGATCAATTTTGACGTTAGTTATGTCAAGCCCCAGAGAGAACACCGGGTCCAGTGTGTGGCCGCGGTGATGGGAGGTCACAGAAGTAATGACTTGTGACAAGCCCAGTGATGATATTAACTGGAGGAGGTCTGACCCAAATTGAGAAGATTTGTCATCAACTCAGGCATCGAAGTCCCCCAGAATTAAACATCTGGGAGACACCAATACCTCACCGATGACGAAGTCTGCCACCTCCTGCAAAGGAGCTGGAGTATTCCTGGATGCCGTAACTTTCTCAGACTGCAAACTGGAAGTAATCTTAAAAAAGTCATGACAGGCCAATCAAGTGGGCAAATTAAACTAATCATTTCCTCTGCCTCCTTTGCTTCAGTACGTTCTGGTTCAAGGGATCTGTGTGAAGTAGAATTTGAGCTCAAAGAAAGCTTGTTCTTCCTGCTCCTGATTCTCGATCTCTTTTTAGGATTATTTTTTTAAAGAGTTCTGCGAATTATATCCAGAAGTCTTGCCAGTAGTCTATTCTTTCTGAAGATGTGTGAGTTTCTGCTCTTATTCTGATTCATTGTGCTGACCAAGTTAATAGATGTCTTGTAAGCAGCTGCATAAAGTGGGTATAAGAGGAACAGGAGGATGTTGCAGTTTCTCTTCCTCTTGACTGCAATACTGAGCTCCTTGCTTTGCCTTCATGAGCCATTTCTGGATGAGTTGTGGTCATGGCAACAGAATCTGGGGTTCAAGCTTGTTCTACATTCAAATTTCTGCCTGAAGAGGAACAACGATCAGAGTGTAAAACTTCCCATGCCATTTCTGGAGTGGCACAGAGGTGTGAGGGGCCATAAGGAGGCTGTACCACCAGAGTTGCAGGATATTTCATATAATAATTTAAATCTTTTTGAAGAGCACGTTGAACATCTGTAAAAGCTCTGCATCTATCAATAATCTCTCTAGAGAAGTCCTGGAACAGTGACATTTTCTCTCCCCTCCAAATCAAGTGCTTTTTCTCTCTTGCCAACCTTAAAACATTCTCCTTGATGAAATATCTCAAAACGTTGGCAGTAATTGTGCATGTGTGGGGGGATGTTTTAGCACATTTCAGGGTTTGGATGCCAGTAAATAGTGAGCCCATTCAATTTCAAGGGGCCATTGCCACTGGTGCTGCAGTGTTTCCTCAAAAAGCCATTGCAAAAAAGTTACCATATTATTACCTTCCACCTCTTTGGGAACCCCCACAATTCTGACAATATTCTTTCTTCAACATTTTTCTAAATAATTTTATTTAGTAGATATGCTATTCATTTACTATGCAGATCTGAGGTATCCTGCAGCTGAAAAACAGTTTCCTTAATAACTGAAATACAGTTCCATGTCATAATACCGATCGCAAAACAGTGATCGCTATTATGGCAAGTGTATATCGCCAAAAAGCAAATCAGCGATATACACATGCTGGTGAGAAGACATCCAGCAACTAAAGTAAGTGTTGATGCGGGGGGGCTGTGCCTTCTGCACCCCCTTGTGGGGGGGCTTCATCCCCCACACACCCCTAATTTATGATTACCAACTCCAGGGGGGTGCATGTCAGGGAGGAGGCGACACTCCATAAGGGTAAAAAAAAAAACACGGCCACAGCAGGCAGTGGCAAAATCTTTCTCTCAGTACCCAGCCCCGAACCTGCTGCACCAGAGCTAGCCACCCTCACCACCACACCATATGGCTAGCTCGGCTGCAGCGGGCACACTACCCCCTCACAAACTCTCTTCCCTACCCTACCCTTACCTTCATTATTCCTCCCCTTCCAGTCACCCTGCCCTACTATCCCCTTCGCATAGGGCTGCTACCCTTGTAGGGTAGCCCAAGAAGAGAGCACTGTAAATGAGTCACCCTTTAGCAGGCTCTCATTTACAGTTGCTATTCTCACGTGATACCCTGAAATACAACCCTCATTTACCTCAATGTACTCTTCGGTACCCTGGTTTCTAATTGGATTTTGGCAACTAACTCCTTTAAATCTTTAATATCCAGCTTGATAGTTGCCAGCATCTCCTTAATTGTGGCCAAGTCTGATTTTATTTGCCATGCCAGAGCTATCATCACTCTACTCATCTGAGATTTGGCCTCTGATGAGTGTCTTCCTCCTGCTGGCATTCTGACCATTAAAAAGTGGGATTTTCCTCAAACAAAAAAATAATAAAAAGTTCAGCTCCAATTCAAACTTCTGTGGTAATTCACTAGAACTGACGGTAGTCTAACGAATGAGATTGTTTTGGGCTGTTTCTCTGAGTTTGGTAGATATTTTGAAAGGATTTTATGAGCTCTAGTGAGCAGTTGCAGTACTAAGCATCCATCTTTACTGGTGCCGTGCATGTGCTTCTCAGAAATCCTCCTGTAAGGAACCTGGGCTCAGATCCCTCCATGGCAACTTGTGCAACTGCAACTGGCGAAACTGTGGCTGGTAAGATGGGACTACTCCACTGACTCCCACCACCTTAGTTAGCTCTCTTTTATTCTGCATATGTGCACAGCTGTGCTCTCAATACATATTTCTGAGTTTGTGGCAGCATACCCAAGAAGAAATAATAAAAAAAAAATTGTGAGAATTTCACCAAGCTTGACTAAAGTAAGTGAGACTTGTCAGCTCAGCATTGCAGCAGTGACTTGAGTGACTTGATTTCATAAGAAATATAATTTAATGCAGGTCCCTCCATGGCCACTTGTGCAACTGCAAGTGTACCGTAACTGATAGGGTGGGACTTGTCAGCTGATGCCCACTACTTCAGTTAGCTGCTTTTATGTTCTATGTGTTTGTGCATGACAGTGTATTCAAGATATTTTTCTAAGTTTCTGGCTGTGTGCCCAAGAAGAAATCTAACAAATATTTTTCTTAAGAATTTAGTTAGACTTGATTATAGTGAGTGAGACTTGTCAAATCAGAATTACTGCAGTAAGTGACTATTTCATGACAATATAATTTAAATTTAATATCAGACATCTGTGAGGAACCCAGACTTGGGTCCCTCCATGGCCATGTAAGCAACTGTGAGCGCACCACGGTTGGTAAGGTGGGACTAGTCAGCTGACTCCCACTGCTGTTCTGAGTGTGTGTACAGCTGTGCATTCAATACATTTTTCTAAATTTGTGGCTTTCTGTTCAAAAAGAACATTTTTTTTTCCATATAGGTTTTTATCCTCCCGGCAGGCCAGTGGCTTGTGTCGGCCGTTCATACCGGACATCTGCGGTCCCTTTGGGGCCACCCCCCACTTCCCTGGCAAGACCACTGGAGCTGGCATCATCCAGCTGCTGCCCCTGCTTTTTCTATGTTTTCTTCTCCTTATGCCCTGGAGCCCAAAACAAAGTCAGACGCACATGTGGAGGTGCACGTGCATGCCTTGGCTCAGGCGACTCCACTCCGCCCACCCCTGGCCTAGCGCCTGACTCCCTCACTGCCTGCACCACCATCACACCTCCACAAGGTGGTGGTCTTAGGCTGAGAGAGCTGACCTTCCCGATCTGGGAATGGAGAGCTGCCCGTTGGCCACTCTATCCACTCCCAGCCCCCCGGCTGACCCCCAGTGACTCATGCTCATTCCTGAACATGGGCCACCAGCATGGCATGAGGTGAGGCGCCCAGCACCTCAGCCCTCAGCACCACTGGCCCGATTTACCAGAAGAAATTAAAAAAAAAATTTTTTCTGAAAATTTACTAGTCAGGCTTGACTATAACTGAATGAGACTTGTCAGCTCAGCATTGCTGCAGTGACTTGAGTGACTATATTTCATAATAATATAAATTAAGTTTATACATCTTACTGTGAAGAATATAACTATATCAGATAGAAGATATAGTAACAGAAAACGTAACTGGTCCAGCAGCCCCAGCAAAGCTGCAGTAGGTGTAGAGCAGCAAGCAACAGGAGAGGGTGAGCGTACTGCAAAGCAATGCTCAAGGTGCATTCGCTGCGCAAAATTATGTGTTACCCCATCAAAGTCTGCAGTCTCCACCAGCACCAGTATGGTGTTGGCTGACACTAGGATAAAAAGGAAAAGTATCTTTCAAAGTACTAGTAGTGCTGCCAGTAGGATATTGTTATTAACTGCCACTGATACTTCAAATGTGAATGTGTCCTCTTCATCCCTTGCTACTTTCACCAGTACCATCAGGATGAGGACATCCCCCTTAATAAGCACCACTGCTCTGATCCACCACCCATCCACTGTAACTACTACCATCCCAACATCTGCTGCAACAATGGCCCTGCCAGCCACTCCTGCCACTGTGACACAGACCACTACTGCCACTGTGACTGAGATCATTCCAGCCACTGTGACATAGACCACTCCTGCCACTCTGACTGAGATCACATCTGCCATTGTAACCATGGCACCCACCAATACTGCTATGGTGACACTGACCACTACTACCACTGTGGCCATCGCAAGTTGCACAGCTATTTCCAGTACTATGTCCATGCCTACTAGGACACTTCTTGTTTCTCAGCCTGCCTTTGGTACTGTAGAACTTGTCAGTGCAGGTAAGGAGGAGGTGCGCTCATCCAGGTCTGAGTACTTTCCTCTAGGAAATGAATTGCCCACTGATACCTCATCTGAGGAGGCAGAGTATGGGGACTATCTTGAGAACTGTAAAGAAGAAAGTCAAGTGGCAAAAAAAACCTCAGCCTCTCAAGGTCACAGTCACAACAAAAAATGGACATGGCCCCCATCCAAAAAAAATTCAGCAAGCTACATGTCAGCACGTTGTTCAGCAGGCTCCATCCCAGCCTGAACAGCCCAGTAGAACAGGTGCAGGGGCATCAGTGGTGCCAGGGAAAACCTAGCGATGCAGATCCAAACAAGAAAGGCTAGTGGGGGCCAGAAAAGTGGTGGTGGTGGTACTGGTGACTCTAGCCATATATGTGGCGTCAGAAGCAGTAAGATCATGGTATGGCTGCATTTCACATTACTAAAAGATGCTAACAGAAAGGCAGTATGCACACTGTACAGTATGACTATCAGCGAGGGAAATCTCTGGCAAATTTAACAACCACCTCCTTAATGAACCACCTAAAGGTAAAACATTCCCATGTTTTTAAAGCATCAGGGTTTGTGCCTGTAGTTCTATTAGAGTCATCTTGTAGTGATGATGTAGGCAGTGGTGCTGGTGGCACTGGCAATCAATGCCACAGAATGTTTTGCCTCTGAAAAAAAGGCTGCAGTATCTGCTGCTATCCCTTTTTGTCCCTCAACACCAAACAGGTCTTCATACAGCTCCATCACTCCCAACAGGCACCAGTCCCCTGCTATTTGCACACCATCTGGTAAGCATAGAACATCACCCCATCCATGGACAATATCAACAGTGGAAGCGTTCCAGGTCAGAACTATCAGTCATCCCATCCAACAGCTCAGAAAATCACACAACTCATAGGTGAAATGATGGTGCTGGATCTACACCCTTTTCGTTTGTGGACACTGGCTATTGCAGACTTGTACAGCCCTTGCAGACATGGTACCAGCTCCCATCACATTTCACATTTTCATACACTGCAGTGCCAAAGACACATGAAGGTGTGATAATGGCAATTGCCACACTACTCTCAGAGGCTGTGGGTGGAGTTTTCCACTGCACCTCTGCTACCTGGAGCAGTACAAATTCTATGCATGCATATTTTTTCTTGACCGCACAATGTTGTGTGTAAAGTCTATGTCTCCTGTTGCAGATTCCTCCTTTTCTCCCTGTGTCAATGGCTCTCCCTTCATCCCTCCTCTGTCTGGCAGTTATTATGGGTTTGCTCTTGAAATGTTGGACCAATGGAGAAAGATCACACATCACAGATCACCCTGACATTCATTCTAGACATTTTGCAGTCATGAACAGGTGGTACCAAACTACATGCTTGTGAAAGCAGTTGCTGATGGGAATTTTATCAATATTCACTGCTTTGCCCACACCTTGAATCTAGTGGTCACATCAGTGCTACATCACAGTTCTGAGGCTAACAAGACTGTCTCCACAGCATGTTCCATCTGTGTTCATTTCCTTCACTCTGTAAAGGAGACTAACCAACTAAGAGAAGTGCAACAATGCCTTGGCTCTTTCTCAACATCACTTGATACAGGATGTGAGTACCAGAATTCATCATACCTCATGCTGTCTAGACAGCTAGAACAGAAGCAAGCACTTGATGACATGGCAATGGAGTGTGATATTGGGAATGTCCTGGGCCACCATGAGTGGTCGCTGGCTGATGCCATGGTGAGAGTACTCTGGTTATTTGAAAGTAGCATCCATGACCTAAGTGCATCCACTTCCACTCTGAATCAAGTGATCCCAGCAGTGCATATACTGAAAGCATCCATGGAGAGATATGTAGAGAAAGACAGGGAGATTCCAGATGGGGCAGCTGTGCTTTTTGAGCACCTGAAAGCTAAACTGGATGCGAGTTTTGTGAAAGTGCTGAGCAGTCGCAGCCACATTTTTGCAACCATGATGAATCCCTAGATCAAATCTGAGATCCTTCAGATGGCTATTGATAGCCACAGAGCAATTCATTTTCAACAAGAGCTGTGTCATGAGCTGACTGGTCGCATGAGGAGACTGGTACAAAGACCAGCAGCTGTCACAGAAGTTCATGATAGGGAGGAAATGGTATCTGGCAGGTCTGGTTCTACTGGTGGAGACAGGGAAGAAATACCTGTTACTGACTGCAGTACTAATTGGAATGAGTGGGCACTGCTCAGCATGTCCTTATGTTAAGAGCAACAGAAGAGGACACAGGCATAGCCTTTTTCTGCAGAAAATACATTGAATGTCTATTTTGCAGACTCTCTTGAGCCATTTCAGGGTGATCCATTAGGCTACTGGTCACAGAATATGCATTCATCCCCTCACTTGGTGCAACTGGCTGTAAGATACAGGGTACATCAATTGCCCCCCTATCAGTGTGCCATTGAAGTGGATGTTTAGCACAGCTAATAATGTTGTTGAGCCTCATCATTCAACACTAGACTCTAAACACATCCAACAGCTTGTTTTCATCAATCTTAACTTGTCATAACTTGAATACAAATATTAGTTACCCCCATAAAATAGAAATATAGTCTCTCAAGTCTGGTTTTGCTGGATTTTTTTTATGAAGTTAACCTGCATGTTTTCTCCCATGCTTCCTTCCTGTAGTGTTTAATGCACACACTTTCATTATAATAAAATTAAATACATTAACTTTTCTAAACCAGATATAACTTCTTCTTGTTTTAATACGTTATTGTCATGTACCTTAGAAACAGCAAGAATGCTGAATGAAAACACAGCTATAATAGCCCCAAGGTAAATCAGAACCCTGTGGGTGCTTGCTTCTCACATTATGACTTAATAACAATGAGGTTGTGAAACTGAATGCACTCCACTCAGCACTCTGCTTTTCCATAAAGCTTTCAGAAACTACATTCCCAGAATGCTCTTGCTTCCCACATAGCCACAACATTTCACAGATACGACTTGTTTTGGGGACTGTTTTTTCTGCTTTCATCATTTTGTTATCCCTTTCCTGCTTGCAGCTATATGTCTCAGAAATAAAAAAAGGTGGCCTACTTTTTACTGCTCCTTTAAAATCCTTTCATTTAATTTTGTTTTTTTCACACATCCATTTTGCTGCCACTAAGTTTCCCCTAGGGTGCTGCAGCAGTCCCACAGGAAGACACTGTCTGTGCCCCCATTTCCTAGGAGAAGAGCCATGCATGGGATACTCAGTCCTCTCTCCCCTAGCTGGACTCCTAGAGACTAAGGTCCATTCAGAAACTCAGTTTGTTGAAGTAATTAGGAGTACTGACGGTGAAACAATGGAGTTAATATGTGTGGTTTCAATGAAAAAAAAAATTAGAACAGGCCTGACCTATTCTCCTGAGACACACTGAACATTTAAATTATCACACAACAGTGTGAAAAAATCACTGTTTCTTCTAGCTTGGAAGTTAGAAAAGGAACAAAACTTAATATTTCCGCTTTTTGGCTAATTATAACAAGAAAATGGAAGTAGATTGCTCTTTCACAATAAATACTTGCAAGTAAGAAATATAGCAAAATAATGACAACAGTAATATTCCCCTAACAAGCCCTTTAGGCCAGGCTGTGACTGAAGGAACACCCCTCACCTCCAGGGGTAGGGCATTCCAAAGAATTCAGGCCTAGTATAGTATAGTTTTTTTTTTCACTTTTAGGGGAATAAGCAATCCTAGAAGTTCTCCTGAGAAACAATGAAGATATCACACAAAAGTGGGACAAAAATTACCCTCTCTAGCTTGGGATTTAGAAAAGGAACAAAAACAAGATTTCTGACTTTTGTCTCATTTTAATAAGTGGATGGAAGTAGATTCTTTCTCAGCAGTAGCTCAGTCACCTGTCTCACCTGCCTGAAGCTTCTACGAGTGCTGGGTCACATGACCTGCCTCCAGTGAGCTTCTGAAGTGGCTTCTGATTGCACAGGAAGTCACAGGAGATCTTGAAGTCTCACAGCCAGTTCCCAGTGGCTGAATAATGAATAATGAAGCACGAATAATGAATAATTGGAACCCTGGATATGAATACTCAGTGAATATTTAAAATAAGGTATTCGCACACCCCTAGGTCTGGCTCCCTTGATAAGATGACATTTTGGATTTTTGCTCATGTGTCTCAATCTAAACTGTGATAAATTTAGATGTATTATCTGTTATTTATTTACCTCTGTGTGTTGAATGCATGAAACTTTTAACTATTTTGATATTGTAATGACTTTTAAATCAATCAATAAAATTTACTTGACAGTATTTGTTGAAGTTATTTTACCAGGTAGGGATTACAGAGATAAATGTAGTCTTGTTAACAGAAATGATCTGCGGGAAGGGAGAAGTGGGAGATTGGGGGATATAATATTGTGAATTACATATAATGTCTATGCAGAGAGATTGTGAATATATATATATATATATATATCTATATATCTATATATATATAGATACATAGATATATATATATATATATATATATATATATATATATATACACATACACAGAGAGAGATAACTATTTACATCTATCTATAAAATTGGTGATGAAAGCCTAGCAATTTGATTGGATGAGAGCATCACCTGACTGTTCCATTATCATAGCATTCCAAGCTATTAAGAACTAAATGATTGTTTACACTTAACTAGTAAAGGACCTATTTTATAACTGGAATAACACCCTGTGAGGTGTTCGGACATACTGATATATAGACATCTCAGGTGGTTGAAGACACTCGGCATACACTTTTTGCCTCGCGGCATCCATATATCAAAGCACACCTGGATGAGTCTGTGGGTTTTATTCCTTACATCAATATACAGTGAAGCCCACTAGGATCAAGCACAGTGTCACAATTTCCCTGCATGGTAAAAGGGATTAACTCCCATTGAAACTGCATTGTTCCCTGCAGTAACTCTACTGCAGAATTCTGCAGTTGGGCTTGATCCTGGTGAGCTTCACGCTATCTATCTAGCTATTCTTTGCAAAAAAAGAGTGTTAATGCATTAGTTAGGGTTCAACTTAATGCCAGAAAAGTAGGAAAATGTGGGGTTAGGGTTTCCAACTCTAACTCCCCCCCCCCACAAGCAGCAAAAGGACAGCACCACACAGGCAACTACAGACAGCCATCATCAGATAAGACAAACAACATACAACTGTTTCCAGATGACACAAATGCAGTAGCACTGATGTGCTACCTTTGTGGACTGGTATCTGTGGCTGGAGAAGCACAAGCCCTACAGGGGCCAGCACTTCTGCAGCCACACCTGTGTAAGTATATTGTACAGTGTGCAAGAGTGCCTGTGGCTGAAAAAGTGCATGCCTAGTGGAGGTCTATGCTTCTGCACACCGAAGTACTGTTGCAATTTTGGTATTATGGATTTCTCAGCACCTGTGCTTCTGTAGCCAGCAGTTGGTATGTATGTCTTACACATACCACTGCAGAAGCAAGGCTCCTTAGAGGCTTGTGCTTCTGTAGGCAGAACTGTGTGTATGTTTCACAGTGTGCATGACTACCTGTGGTCACAGAAGTGCTGGCCACATGGGGGCCTGCACTTTGGAAGACAAAAGAACTCTCATAATTTGGGTATGGTGGATTTGAATATGTGGCTGCAGGGGCCTGTGCATCTGCACACAGAAGTAGTGATGTGATTTTAGTATCATGGATTTCTATCTGGAGCCAGAGGTGAGTGTATATATCTTGCAGTGTGCATACCACAGATACAAATCTAAGAAGGCAGCACATCAGTACTACTGCATTTGTTTTTTTTTTTTTTGCTTTAAAGATTTTATTAGTTTCCAAAAACACTGGATACAGACAAAGTTAACAGCACAATATTTAATACAATCGTTTAATAATCATACGGCACTTAAAGTATAACTGATTATTAGGTCTCATAAAATAAGTATTACATACATATGAATTTGAAAACAAAAAGCTCACTATATAAGTAAACAATAGTTCATAGCTATTACCTCAATCAAGAAGTGACAAATACAGCACAGAAGAAACACTGAACATTGCTTTACAAATTTGTAATTATACTTAATATTATTGAATGACAAGATGGTTTAGGAAAGGGGCTCATATTTTATCAAACAGTTCACTTTTACCAATAATTTGTAAAGCCAGTCTTTCATTATTAATTACCTCACTCATTTTATTAGCCCATTCACTATATCCAGGAGGGTTAGGTGATTTCCAGTGAGATAATAAAATCCTTTTAAGAGCCAGAGCAGCTGACCATATGAGGGAATTCTGATTTTTTTTAATCTTTGATCTTTTTTCTCCTTCCTGCCACATCATTTCACTTAATCAGAGCCCCTACATGCCTTGCTAACCTCAGCATCCCAACACAGGAGTCTTCCCCTAGAGTGCTCACCACCTCAGTAGCCCTAGGTATCTCAGATATCCCCCCGGGTGGGGTGAGGAGAGGTCCCCTCCTACCTTCTACCTGGAAATGGTGGAGCAGGTGCTGCACAGCGAAGTCTGTTCCTGTCTTGGTGGTTGCCAAGACACTCAGTGAGGGGTCATCACCTAGGAGTGTTGGGCCACCATTTTGCTGTGTTCTATTCCCCACAGACATCGGCACTCTAGGAGAGCCAATTGGGAGGTATGCATGAAGACACAACTCCTCCAAGGGCTTCTCAGCCAACACTGCCCCATACCGTCTGTGTGACACGATCTGCACTGTCTACCCTTGGTTCACCTGAGAGATGGCAGTAGAGCAGCGAGACCTGCATGGAACCCTCCCTGGAGAAGGAGAGCTGCCATTGGGTGCTCAATCTTTCTCTCCCCCTGCCAACCCCCGGTGGCCCAAGCTCATCCCTGAACCCGGGTCGCTGGTGTGGAGCGAGCTGTGGCATCCAGTGCCTCAACTCTCAGCACCACCGGGCCAGCCCTGATGTTTATTCAAAAGCCCAGAACCTTCCTTTATCCCCAGAATAAGAAATTTAGGGGTAAAGGGGAATTTTATTCCAAGGGCAGATTCACAGACTTTATGGATCATATTCCAGATCCCTTTAATATAGGGGCAGGACCAGAGCATATGGAGAAGGTCCACATCTTTCCTCTGGCATCTCCAGCATTTTCCTTCTGGCTGGAAACCCAGGGAGGCTAGTGTCTTAGGGGAATAGTAATAAAAATGTAAAATGTTATACTGTATTGTCCTACCTTGGACTTCCCTGCAGCTGCTGTAAGTGCTGTCCCATACTGAAGCCCACTCCAAGTCAGTAATGGATTACCTTATCTCTCTCTCCCACTTTTCTTTTGAAGAAACTGTCAAGATTGAGGGGTCTTGGGTGTTTATTAAAAATGTATACATCAGACTTACCCCTTTCCTCATTTTAACTAACTTTAGGGCTGAATCCCATTCAGACCCGGCCCTCAGATATAGATTAGGGCCTAAGAATGAGTCTCGTAAAGGCCTCCGTAACTGGAGGTAAATGGCAAAATGAAATCTTGGTAAGTTATATTGAGCCCTGAGAAGCTCAAAGGAAAGTAGCTCCCCTTGTTTTCCCAATAAATCATCAGACAAAGTTTTTAATACCAAATTTGCTCCATCCAAAATCAGTAATAGGAAGCTGATTATACAGTAGGTTAGTATTATTCCAAATTGTTAACAAGTGAGGAGGTAGTCCCTCAAATCGTAATAATTGTTGTATCCTTTTGATTACCCAAACAGAGGAGGTAACACAAATGTTGTCATAGAAGGGCAAGGGGAGCTTAATAAAAAGATAGTCGGACAGTTTAAAGGACAACAATAACTGCTTTTCAACTTTAACCCATAATGGTTGATAGTCTTCTGAACTGGAGTATAGCTACCAACTACTTTGCTTGAAACAAAAAGCAAAGTAATATTTCTCCCAGTTTGGAAGACCAAAGCCTCCCTCTGATCTATGCTCCCTAAGTTTTGGCAAGGAAAGTCTAGGAGTAGAAGAGTTCCACAAAAAGTGCCTGGTTATTTTATTTAACTGGTCTAAAACTGTTTTGTCTATTCTGAAGGGCAGATTCTGGAAATAGTAAAATATTTTAGGAGCCACAATCATCTTAACTGAATTCATCTTACCCCAAAGAGATAAATTAAGACTTTGCCATTTTTGTAGATCTGCCTCAGTTTCTTTTATTACAGGGAGCAGGTTCAGTTTCCCTAAATTATGAGTATCTTTAGAAATTTTAATGCCTAGATATGTCAAGTACTCTGAACATTTTAAAATTGGTTGAATAACCCCTAAGCATTCTCCTGGTCTCATGCACAAGTTTAGAGAGAGAACCTGATTTTTTTTACCAGTTCAGTCTAAGGCCTGAGAAGGAAGCAAAGGTAACAGATGTTTTACCTAAGTGTATTACAGAGTCTTTGGGGTTTGAAATAGTAACAAGCAGATCATCTGCATAAGCAAAAACCTTATTATTAATCTTGCCTGTTCTAATTCCCTGAATCTCGTGGCACTCAGATATACTTATTAGAGGTTCAAAGGCTAAAATGAAAAGTTAAGGGGATAGAGGGCAACCTTATCTGGAGCCTTTATTAAGAAGAAATGATTCTGAGATAAATCCATTAGTAATTATTCTTGCAGAAGGTTTTTTATAGAGAATTTTCAGCCATGTAGTCAGTGTGTCCTGCAGTTTGAATTTGTTAAGTACTTGGAAAAGGTACTCCCACTTTAAAGAGTCGAAGACTTTATGAAAGTCAAAGGCCAGCACTGCTGCTGGGTTCTTTATTTTATTAGCCTTCCAGATTATATTTAAAAGCCTACGTATGTTTTCAGCCCCACTCCCTCCAGGGACAAACCCTACTTGTTCCTTCCCCAATAGTTTAGACAAATAAGTCTTAAGTCTATAGACTAAAAGCTGAGCCAAAATCTTATAGTCTGCATTAGGCAGAGAAATAGGCCTATAGTTCTCGCACTGAAGAGTATCTTTCCAGTTTTTTAGAATAAACGTGATATATGCTTGGTACATAGAGTCAGGTAGGGCCTCTGAGGCAAATGAGCTAGAAAGAGTTTTAAAAAGGTAGTCTTTAGTGTTTGTACTCAAGACCTTATAAAACTCCCTTGGTAATCCATCTGGGTCTGGGGTTTTATAAGGATGAAGAGTTTGAATAATATTATCAAATTCTACTTGGGGGGGGAGTTTAAAATCTTCCTATCCACTTCATTAAGTTCCGGCAGAGTTACTGAGTCCAGAAAAGCCTGTAACGCCACCGAAGGTTGTTTATTTGAGTCAGAGTACAATTTTTTTAAAACATTTTTAAAAATGAAACTTATTTTTTTGTTTGAAACTTCAGTTAGTACCTATAGTATTTGAAATATTAGGAATCAAATTCTGCCCTGCCTTCTTCTTAAGTCTGTATGCCAGAAGTTTCCCTGCTTTCTCACCAGCTTCCCAGAAAGTTTGTTTTGTTCTGTATAGGGAGTATTCTGGTCTAGCAAAATATATTTTATTAATTTTGTATTTAAGCTTAATGATATTATTAAGCAGCATCCCTTTCTTATCACAGTTCTTTTTAAAAATGCTTTGCAAGTTGAGAAGTTCTGCATCTTTTTGTGCTGTCTTTATCTCTTTCCCTTTTCTTGGTGGCAAACAAACTAATAATCCTGCCTCTCAAGAAAGCTTTCAAAGCATCCTATGGACAATTTGAGGAGACTTCTCCATTATCATTTAAGTTAAAGAAGTCTTCTGCCTCCTGAGTCACCCAAGTTATAAAGTTAGGGTCATGCAACAGGGCACCATTTAGTCTCCAGCATATACAGTTACTTTAAATCCCTCAAGTTGAAATGAAGTTTGCACTAGAGCATTATCAGATAGGGAAACCTCTTTAATATTAGCAGAGAAGAGTCTTGGAGCTAGGTGTTTAGAAATGAGTAGCATATCAAGTCTGCTAAAGGAGTTATGCCTAGGAGAGTAAAAGGAGTAATCTCTGACAGTCGGGTTTAAAGGCCACCAGGCATCCACTAAATTTAGATCAGAAATAAGTTTGTGAATACTATGTTGAGCTGAAGAAATTTTAAAGGGGGAGGCAGCAGAGTTTCTATCTATCAGGTCATCTAACACTAAATTAAAATCTCCTCCTAAAATCAGTGCTTGGGGGTTGTAGGTACTCAACTTTAAATTAAGATATTTTAAAAAAACAGGCTTGTTCTGAGTTGGGAGCATAGACGTTACATATAGTGACTTCCCTACCATCAATAGCACCTTCCAAAATCTGGAATCAGCATAAATGAGAACTCTTCACAAAATGTATCCCTTTTCTAATTAGAATAGCTGTACCTCTTTTCTTTGAGTTATAGGAAATACATTCTACTTGAGCTACCCAAGACCTAGCCAGTTTTTTAGCTTCATTTTCCTCCAGATGTGTTTCTTGGAGTAGCACAATATCAAGCTTATTTTTGTTTAAGTACGTGAGGATCTTCTTCCTCTTGATTGGGGATCCCATTCCCTTAACATTCCAAGTACCTGTTGTAAGCTTCAACATTTCTAGAGACCTGAACAGTTAGAAAAACAAACTAACAAAAAGCATGCAAATGATTCTTAGGTAATAAAATAAAATTTAAGATCAAATAGACCAAAAATGTAAACTTAACCCAACTGATTAATAAATTAACAGATTAGAATACCAAGGATGAAACCAATCAAATATTAAATATTCCACTACAGTATTACATAAAAACACAATATAAATATCTAAAAGTAGATTTTGAAGGACAAAATAAATAGCCTTAAGGCTAAACACAGATGCACCGGGGTTGACAAAGAACACTTGACCCCAAGGCGCCTGTGGATTCTGGTAAAAGGACCAGCTAAAGGGCCAGCTAAAACAAAATATCTTTCAATGCCTTATCACTTGTTTGAACCACTAAAAAGAAACAACATTCAGCTTATCTGTATCATTTTACATAAACTTTGAGAATTCCTTTTGTGCACCCACATAGACTGCACCACAGTTAATTAGATTAGGATGAAAGAGAGAAAGAAGAGAAAAAAATAATTAAATAATAATTGTGATGCATGGTTCAGATACTGAATAGTTTAGAAGTCTCCCTGAGAATCAGAGTAACTCCAGTTCTACTGTCCTCAACTTCCAGTCATAGCTGAATCCCAAACAGAGGGCATACACTACCAATGCTCTCCCAGCCACAAGCAAAGATACCATGAGAGGAAGTAACACCAGTCTTGTCCCTATAAGCAATACTAAAGATAAAAACCCATAAGTAACACTAAAAAGTGATGATGAACCTCACTTCCCCCTCTAAACTAGCATTATTAATGTTATTAAAATGCAAGAATTTCTTTCCGACCCTCAGACCTCATGCAGAGAAAAAAAATGTTTGTTTCCAATTAAAATCCCACAAAGACATACAGTGTGTGTATTCAGACTCCATCCACTAGTTCCAGTGTGCCCAGAAGAAACTATTACTTACAAACATCACTCTTAGTTCAAAATAAACTCCTCCACAGTGGAATGCTTCATCAGAGGTTACTCCTAACCTCCTCAAAGCAATGTAGCAGAGGCAGGGTTCCTGGGCCACCTTTTACTAGGGATCCACAATCCATAATAAATGTTTTGGTGAGATACCAGGGTCATTAAGCACACACCATTAGCTGCAATAGAGACACTGGGACTAAATAATAAGCAGTTAAGCAATAGCTTGCAATTAAATTGAAATTGCATGCGAACTGAGGGCTGCGAAGTTTAAGGTCAACTGTTCAATAAATAAACCACCACCCCCTTCCTCCCAATTGTTTGCCATAGGACAGGTGAGCACCAGCACAATCTCTCTCTCACTGAAACAAAGGCAGTGTAAATGCAAACAGTTCTACAGATCCACCAGGTGGCAGTAAGCTATTATTAATGCAACTAAGAAGAAACCTGTAGTTCTACAACATTAGATATATGCACAGTATAGTATCTGTCTGAAAAAAGGAAGGTTATTTTTCTGGTATATTTTGGTAATACAAAAAAGACCAGTGTAATGCGACTACAGTGCATATAATGGTCATAAGTACTGTAAGGCAACAGAACTAAATAAGGTCACTATATTGTCTGAAATAGAGACAAAGGCCCTTTAACAAGAAAAAGGAGCAAGTGATGTGGAAGGGCATCTGACAGGATGCATAATCCTACATGACTATGACACAGTCACAACAGGAAGCCTTTGCAGCATGTGGGTAAAAGAAAACAGCATGAGCAGCTGTGTGGAGAAATACATGAAATATAACCTTAGTTGTCTTGGAGTTCATGTTTCTTGCAGGTAAGAATCATCAGCAGACTCAGAGAAATCTCCGGTACTTCATTGTGAATGAGGAAGAGTGATCGAGTTCTGAGCATTGCAGTAGTCCCCAGGAAAAGATGTTGCATTAGACGATAGTCTAAAATTGTCAGAGACCTTGTTTGCAACCTCCAAAGAATGGTACCTGTTTTTGGAGATTGGAATACTTTTCCTATAAGCCTTTGATGACCAAGCCATGGATTTGGGAAGGGGCTTTGTGATATTTGGTAGAGTGGCAGATGCTTTTGAAGTAGGCTTATTAGGAGAGCTTTTGTTGAATTTTTCAGTTTCATGGCTTAGCTGATCATGCACAGTGTAAATTGCATCATCAGGAATCCGAGATGGTCTCAAGCCAGCTATGGTAGATGATGACAGTTGGTCAGCTCAAGTTCCAGAAGGGAGAGCTTTATAGATAGTATCAGGTGAATTTCTGTGCACAAATTTCCACGCCTCTTCTATAGACTGAAAGTTATGCATAGCTCCCCCCTCTGTATCACTAAAATGGCTGGGTATTTTACATTAAATTTGACATTTAAGTTCTGAAGAGTAGCCCTAACTGGAGCAAAAAGCTTCTTTTCAACTATGTCCACAGAAAAGTCCTGAAAGATGTATACTCGCTCCCCATTCCAATTCAGTGTTTTCCACTCTCTTGCTATTCTGAGTATCTCTCTTTAATGGAGAACCAAAGAAAATTAATAATTATGGGTCTGGGTCTCTGATCCGGTCTCGGTTTTGCCGAGAGGGATCTGTGAGCACTTTCTATTTCCAACTGCCAGCCCCAATGATAATTCAGGACAGCGGGAATAAAATTTTGCAGGAAACTAATCATATCTGTGCCTTCAAGTCCTTCTGGGATACCCACAAGACATAAATTATTTCTTCTCGCCCTGTTTTCTAATCATCTAACTTTTCTGTCACTTCGTTAAGCTGCCTTGCTTCACGCTCCACAAAGTCTTCTATTTTGGTTAACGATGCTTCCATAGAAGCAAGGCACTCCTCGAAGAAGGAGTCCATCCACTTTGAGACTTCTGTCAGTTTTTTTATTTGTGGAAGAGTCACTTAATTTAAGCCCAGCAATATCCTCCTTAATAGATAAAAGCATATCTTTAATGAAAGTCATATCTGTTATATCTCCTTTCTCTGACTTGTCCCCTTTACCTGAGTGAGATGAAGTGAGGGCTGGAGACGTCCCATTCAGGCAGTTGGTATGGGCGAAATTCACTCTGCCATTACTGGTTGGCATCTCGGACTCGGGCCGTGGTAATTTTAAAACTGAATTTTAAGGCTGAAAACAATCAAAATCTGACTAGATATAAAGCTTTCCCGGGTGTCAGTACATAAAATAAAAGATTACAGCTGAAAACAAAAATAACTTAATTTAAACTATTTTCTTCTGGATGACAGAGTGGCATCGGAGCTCTGATTTTAAGGTGGCAGCATCCTCGCGCACACATGCGTAATCCAATACTACTGCATTTGTGTCATCTGGAAATAATTGAATATTGTTTGCTTTACCTGATGATGGCTGTCAGTGATTGCTTGTGTGGGCTTGTCCTTTTGCTGCTTGATGGGAGGATCTGGGGAGACCCTAATGCCACATTTTCCTACTTTTTTGGTGCTAAGTTGAACCCTAACTGGTGCATTAATGCAGTTTTTTTTTTTGCAAAGAATGTATATATACTCATAAATCAATGCATAAGGCCATACTGGACTCAAGAAAAATATCAGTGATATTTTGATTAGGACCATAACATACCACTCAAATATACAACAAGAGTGTGGAGTACAATGACAAGATAAAAAATATATCTTAGCTAGTGACATCAGTAATGGCAACATATCAAAAAATATTGTTGTTACTGTTGTCACAATTGTGTTTTTCAGGTTACTGTCATCACTTTGGAGTACTGAACTAATCAGAGAACTGCTTTCACAATGCTGATGACATCACAATGCCTAGTGCAGCACTGAAGCCAGATATCAAAATCAAAGAAAAACAGCAATATCTTCATAAAAACTTCAGATTTAAAATTGCATATTTTGAGTCAGTCCATATTCCTTGCAAAAATCTGCATTAATGTGCCAGTTAGGGGTTCCACTTTATGGAACAAAAGTAGGGAATTGTGGCATTAGGGTTTCCAATCCTAAGCTCCATCTCCCAGCAGCAAAAAGACAACACTGTACAAGCAACCACAGAAAAGTATCATCATGTAAAACAAACAACATACAACTGTTTCCAGATGACTTAAATGATGTGCTACCTTCGTGAATATGTATCTACGGCATACACACCACAAGACATACACACTCTCTTGTGGCTGCAGATACAAATCCACAATACTCAAATCACAACACTGCTTCTGTGTGCAGAAGCACAGGCCCCTGCAGCCACAGATACAGTTCCATGATACCCAGATTACAAGAGTTTTTTTGTCTGCAGAAGCACGCACTGCTATGGGGACAACAATTCTGTAGCCTCATGCACTCATGAACACTGTAAGACATAGGCACACTTGATGGGCCTGAGCAGTTGCAGGTGTAAGTCACACCTACTGACTTCTGGCTGCAGAAGTGCAGATACCACAATATCCATGATACCAAAATTGCAACACTACTTCTGTCTGCAGAAGAACAGGCCCCTGAGGGGCCTATACCTCTTAAGCCACAGGTGTAAGACATAAGCACTGACTTCTGGCTTCAGAAGGCCAGGGCCCCTGTGGGGCCTGCAGTTATGCAGAGGGAAGTACTGTCACAATGAGAATATAATGGTTTCAATGGCAGCTCTGGAAATTGTTCAGGGGGGGTTGCAGTTTTTGAGTTACACAGATGCATACAAAAAAGTATGCAGTAATAGATCATGCTGTCCAGTGAGGTACCTCATACAGTGCACATGAGTACAGTGGAGCCAGCAGCAATACAATGCAGTAACTTGCAGTAAATGATATATCACATATTTCTGCAGAAAAAAGAGCTTAATTGCAATTGAACTACACTGTTCCCTACAGCATACTGCAGCATTTGTTTGTGATACACTGCAGCATTACTGTATAGCATCCTGACTGGAGGTGCTGTACTTCTGGTGCAGAGCCTCAAGCTCCATGTGGTCTTCTGTCTACAGAAGGGCAGGTCTTCTTAGGGTCTGTGCTTCTGCAGCAACACATACTGATGCACACAGTACAACATACACACAAAGTTGTGGCTGCATAAGCACAGGCCCCTGTAGGGGTTGTGCTTATGCAGCTACAGATACAAATTAATGAAGACAGCACATCAGTACTACTGCATTTGTGTCATCTGGAAACAGCTGTATGTTGTTTGTCTTATCTGATGATGGTTTTCTGTGGTTGCTTGTGTGGTGTTGTCCTTTTGTTCCTTTGAGGGGTGGAGAGTTAGGGTTGGAAGCCCTAATGCCACATTTCCTTACTTTAGTTATGTTAAGTTGAACCCTGACTGGTTCATTAATGAGTATTTTGTAATGAATTTCTTTTCTGTTTGAGGTAGTGGAGCTCTGTGAACAGATGCAGATGTGCAGGGCCCTCTGGGCCCTACACCACGGGAGGACACCGTCCACCTATGGAAGTGCAGGGCCCTGCTCTCTCTGCACTTCCGTGCAGCAATGCATGTCAAGAATTCATAAGGCTATCTGGTGGACTATAGAAGCACAGCAACCTCTTGGCCCTGCGCTTCCATGAGGCCACAGATACAGATGCACAGGGCAAAGAGTCCATCTCTCAGCCATTGAACAGGGCCCTCTGCCACCCTCACATGGCAACCCTGCACCATTCCTTCCCTGGCTAGGAGGGTGTCATATAACAGCCCCATCCCCCACCCTCACCCCATCCAACTGGCTCACTGAACTTGCCACTGAATTTAGCTCAATGGCATGGGATCACAAAGCACTACCTGCTGGGGTAAAGTCTGGCACTACACACAACATTTCTTAATAATTGTTTTTTAATTTTGTCCCCAAATTTACAAGATAGTAATTTCATGACTCCCCCTGTAAACAATGACATGAGCGGTTTTAGTATATTGGCTGAAGCATGTCTCGTCCAGGATTTAAAAAATGACACCAGTCACATTTATGAGCTGGTGTGAAACCAAAAATGACCATGTTGAAAGTTTGAAGTCAAAATATTGAAAATCAGTGAAGTTATGATAGAATTTGAAGATAGAGGGGGAATGGCTCAGGGGCAACGTGCAGAAATATTTTTTTCATGGAGAGAGTGGTGGACACATGGAACTGCCTTCCTGAGGAGGTTGTGGCATCAAAAACAGTGGTGGAATTCAAGAATGAATGGGACAGCCATAAGGCAATGATAGTAGGGGGGTAGGAGGAAGTAGGCTGTTGGTTAACTAGAATCTGCAGCTTATCAAATAAGTAAAGAAATGGTCAGACTCGGTGGGCCAAGTGATCCTTATCTGCCATCAAAGTCTATGTTTCTATGTTATGAGTAAACATTGAAGTATTTCAATGTTCACTCACAACCTGGAAATTTTACCATATTTTTACACCAAATGACGAGCATAGCCTTCTTATGACCTCACATCACTAACCTAGTAGGTGAAGATATTCAAATATCTGCCAAAATGTCATACTACACCCATATAATGTACAGTTACTGTATCTCTCATGGTTATAAGAGTTCATTCTCAAGTTATTTGGGTAAGAGAACTGTGAAGCAAACAGTTCTGGCTCACAAAAAGGACTTGAGAAAAAACTCTTATAACCATAAGAAACACAGGTACTGTACATAAAACATATTTTAAATCATCTTAAAGACCTTTGTTTACAAAAAATGAAACTTGAATGTAAAATCGATATGTTTTACTTTTCAGAATATTTGTGGGAACTGGACTGTGCCAACTGAACTTAGAACTTCAGAATTTTAGAACTGTTTGCTTGAGAAAGCCTGCTTACAGTTATAATAGTACCTGGAATATTTAGAAATAAACAACCCTGATTTGCTAAAAATTATGTAATGATTGATACTATTTTCTAGAATGATCAGCGTGCTGAGGGAGGAGAAAACATTTTAGAAGCAACATCAGCCTGTGTGGGGGAGTTGGAAGGGGGCAAACATGCTCTGTTGCAACCTCGTCATAAATCTATTTCGCAATAAATTTATAGCTTCTCTGGGACCAGGCCCGGGTAGCAGCAAACTGGGCTATGTGAACATTTTCTCGGTAACTGGCACTCAATGTACAAACTGCAGCTGATTGGATATGGTTTTCTATGACAGGCAGTCTGATTGAAGGCATTGTACTGTAATGGACATGTTTTGTGTGTAGTAGTTAACTGAAGAGAAGGCCATACCTTCTGACCTTCCTCTATGGACCCACTAAATTAGTAACAGACTTGCCATACGGGATTTGCAGAGGGG
The DNA here is from genome assembly GCA_016271365.2 of Neoceratodus forsteri. Lineage (NCBI taxonomy): Eukaryota > Metazoa > Chordata > Ceratodontiformes > Ceratodontidae > Neoceratodus > Neoceratodus forsteri. The sequence continues at coordinate 259,165,665 of CM057452.1, read as the reverse complement.
CATGAGTGGAACACAACTTGTTTTATAGATTAATAAAATAGCCCTAATACTGTACGTGAAGTGCGTGTGCAATTCAAATCATTGGTTCAGGTTATAATATTATCACTCAGAAATGCAAAAAAAAAATACTACACATCGAGGCTATAATGTATCAAATAGTTATTTATTAAGTAAAGATACTGGTCCCAGTCTGCAAGGACATGCAGGGCCACACTGTTCCACTGGGACCACCATGTTTAATTAATAAATCATTATTTGATACATAGATACATAGACAGTGTCGGCAGATAAGGGCCTATGGCCCACCCAGTCTGCCCATTTGAGCTTGTAAGTTCAGTTTATGTTTTCCTAGAAGTCTGTTGCCCCTTACCCCTGACCTCCAGAATTCCTTTATGTCTATCCCATGCATTCTTAAATCCTGTGATTGTTTCAGTCCCCAGCACTTCCTCTGGCAGGGTGTTCATCGTACATCGTAGTCTCAATGTGTAGTGCCGCTTTTTTTTTTTTTTTGCATTTGCCAGTTATCCAAGTAACAGCAATTCCTTTAGGGCAACATGGTTGTGCACTGCTTTTTTAGCCTGCTTATAATATTCCCACTTGATTGTCTGAAAAAATTACTGGTGTACTGTGTGATCAATAGTTACCTGTAGAAATAGTGGGGATAGACTGTTGAGAGAATAATGAGGGGATTTTCATGCAAGCTGCAGAGAATTTGAACTGGGTGTTGAGTGGACTATCATTGAGATGATACTATACATACAGTAAGACTTTCCTTTCTATAATTAAAGAAGGAGAGTAAATGGATTTGTTGTAGTATAGACCAACACATACTATACAATATACACAACCAGTATATTTAAATACTGTACTGTATTTGCGATCCCGAACGAAAACTAAGGCAGATTGCCTTTCCTGTTAAAAACTACTTTTCTTGCAACTAGAAACATATATTCTGTCAGCAGAAAATGACATTTAGGCCCATCCTGTCTACCTCTTGTCCCTGTCTATTCCATGACTACCCTAGTTGGTCATAGGTGTCACTCCTTCCACCCCATTCCTGTGCCTGTCCCACGCATGCTTAAAGCTCCCCACTCTCTAATGTTTAATTAATGTTAATTAAGCAATAACAACTGATAAGCTGGTCATGTCCAATGGTTTAATGACCGGTTTGGGGGATGGGTGGCCTGGGGACCTCACTCCAGTTAGTCATTAATCTGAGGGAATGACTGGCTTCTAGGCTGTTATTGTGATTATAAGTCTAATCGCAATAACAACTTTCATGTTTGCCATTTTCTTTTAGTTTGAAATAGGTTTTAGCTGTGTTGAGTGAGCTGTGCGTGCCACACAGTGTCAGTTGGCAAATGGATTGGGCATTTCTGAAATGTTAATGACCGATTCAGTAGCCAATCAGGAGCCTCACTAGGCTCAATTACTATAATGTTTAATCTGTTAACTGCTCTAATGTTTTGGTGGGATACCTGAAAACAGGGCACTTCATAATAAACCAGTGCATACATGGTATATTTAAATATTTGGGCTCCATATATCTAATCCCATTTTTAAACTGTAATTTAATCAAGAAGTTTCAGTCAGAAACATTGTAGTGTAGAGTGCTTAAAACCAAGCTTCACTAATCTTGGGTTCTGTGCTTCTGAGCACTGTACAAATTGTCAGGAGTCTTGCTGAAATAAACAAGAATTCCAGTACATAAAACTAAGTGGGGGTGATCCTTAAATACACAATAAATGCGGAAACTAAATAACCTCAGAAAGTTTTCTCTTCCATTTTGTACATATCCTCAATGAGTTTATTAATGGTGTTCTTGTTATTAAATTCCAGCATTACTGTTTTTTCCTTTAAAAAGGTCATCCACATTAATTGTCTCCTGAATAAAACAGATATTTTGGCTATGTTTGTCAAAAGGTGAAGCAACATCTGTTTATAAACACAGAAACATAGAATATGATGGCAGATAAGACCCGCTTGGACCACTCAGTCTGCTTGATTTTCCCTATTGTATCACCACAGACCTTATTTGAACTTTGGCTTACCCCCCTTGTCTTATCACAAATGTTCCCTTATGCCTATCCCATGTTTTCTTGAACCCTGTTACAGTTTTTGCCCCCACCACCTCTGCTGGGAGGCTGTTCCAGGCATCCACCACCCTCTCTGTGAAGTACTTCCTCACATTGCCCCTGAGTCTTCCTTTCTCCAGCTTCATTGCATGACCCTTGTCTTTAAGCATCTTTTCTTCTGAAAAAATGCTTTCCTCTTGAACCTTATTTATACCTGTGAGGCATTTGAAAGTTTCTATCATATCCTCCCCATCCTCCAAGGTATACATATTAAGGATAAACAAACTCAGGTGGAGCGAGGACATCCCTGTTTTAGCATTAATTTATGTTATGGCTCCCTGCTCTGGTCATATTCCTTTTCTTTTCTGCACTACTTCAGTTTGATGCATATAAATGGACTATAATGTCTGCATTTTGCTTTGCATTTTTTAATACAGTACAACCTCAATTATCCAAATGCTCTGGGAGACATCAGAGTTGTTTGGCTATTCAAGAGTTTGATAATTGGGAGTCCATATCATTAGGCAAATGACAGTTGGGGAGAATATCAGAGTTCAGATAATAGGGAGATCTGGATAATTGGGGTTTGGATAATCAAGGTTGTACTGTACCATACTTGTTAGTTTTTCATGATGTTAATGTTACAATGTTTTCTGTTGTAGTCTATACTGCATTCAGTCAACCCCAGTGTGCTAAATCTAATATTGACTTACCTTATTTTTGCTGTTTAAAGTTGATTTGGTAGTTAATTATTTGAAATTTAAGTCTGTTACTTATGATGTCATAATAATGTAGCCTGTACTTGGGGTATTTAAATGTGGTTATAAGTTCAGATGAGTCTCCGAGGAAGCTCTAGCTTGCGAAGTGCTGGGAAATCTGGGAAGTGGTCCAAACAGCTCACTGAATCAACCGTTTGTGAGGCTTGTTTGTTCATGATAATTTGCTGTCTTGTGGTAAATTCACCAATAAATTGACAATATTTCTGAGAAGTATTGACTTTGAGTGCAATTTTTGGAATTCATGTCAACTGAGCGTGGAAAATTCAGCATGCATCAATTCAGCTCAGTCATTTCAACACTGCATTCATTCAACTCCTTTATTTCAGCATCTGTCAATTCAGCTCAGTTCTGTTCAGCAACATTCTGTTCCACTCTGTTCAGCTCGGAACAGTGCACAGCTCTGAACACACTTGTTTGTTTGCATGTGCTGCATAGATTGGGAGCAATAATACAGTCAGACCTGGTTAATCTGATCACGTTCGTGCACTACATAATATGGCCGAATTGCAAAACTATGGACAAACCATACATTCAGGAATTAGATATCCATCCGTGCAAAAAAGGTTTACTGCATGTTTAATAAAAAATGCTTATCTGCATCGTTAAAAACTTTATTTAAATACAGTATATGTAAACCTTTTTAAAAATGCTGTAACAAACAGCATAGTACAGCATACTACAGTTTCTAACAGCTCCTTACTGTCTGGTGACTTACATCAGGGAGGGCAGGCAGCAGAGTTCTTTGTACAGTGTCCTTGTTTTTTTGGGGAGACAGCAAAGGAGCTGCTGACAGCTTGATTTGGGGAGGGAGGGAGCTGTTTGTTTCTTCGGGGAGACAGCAAAGGAGTGAAGGAGCCCTGATTACTTCTTGGACACAGAGGGGAACAGCTTGATTCAGGAATGGAGGTAAGGAGCTGCTGACAGCTTGACACAGGGAAGAGAACCAGTAGTTCTGCTGGGATTTGAGCAGCTGAATTCATAATATCAAGTGAGCTATGCATGGTTTGTGATGAACACTATTAACATACAACTACTATTTTTAAAACTGATGTTAGTAGCAAGTATATATAGAGCACAGTATGGGGGCAGTGGCTGAGATCTCAATATATTGTATATATAGAGCACAGCACATGCTGAATTGATGCATGCACTAAAGGGTTAAGAAGCACAATTGTACTGCATTGATCTAACAGTGTCAAAATGATGAGTGCAAACTATGTCATGCTGGATTGACATGATACCCAATTTTGCTTTGAATTCTACACAACTACACAAGGCTCCTGAATTCAATTGTAATCTTCTGTTGCTGATTATTTGTTTGGTGTGCAAACCTCAGCCTGCACACACCAACCTTGCCTTGCAGGTGCTGTAATTGCCTGTTGTCTATACATATACTTTCCTCATAAAGCTTTTGATGCAGACCCTGCACCATTTTAGTTGCCCTCCTCTGTACTTCCTCTATTCTTTCTATGTCCTTCCAGAGATGAGGTCTCCAGAACTGGACACAGTACTCCAGGTGAGGTCTCACCAGTGATCTAATAGAAACATACCTTTCCACCCAAAACAAATACCTGACCAAACCAATGTACTTTCACTGCCTCCTATAAGATAAGTCTTGTAACAGCTCTCTTGTAGACCAGCCTTAATAATCCCAGCTGCTGTGTGGCTACCCCTCCCCAGAACAGCTATCTGCAGCCGGAGTGACAGGTTGGGTAAGAAGCCATTTCCATTTGTTATGCAAAGAGAGTTAAAAGCAAGGGAATTTTTTGTCCTCTCCTTTTTTGTCACTTGTCTGTCTCTTGCCTGTCAAATTGTGCAATCAAATTTTCCTTGTTTGCCGCTCCGATGGTCCCACAATTTCCCCATTATCTCCATTCCTTCATTTGTTGTTTTTAGTCTTTCTATCTCCCCTTGCTTCTCTGTGGTTAAAAAAACAAGCTATGAGAATCTTTCTGTGAAACTGGGATCTCTTGGTTTGCAAATGTATATAATTATACTGCTGAAATGAATGCAGAAAGCTATTTGGGTTTGTTTTAAAAATGGCAATTTGTAATACAAGAGGTTAATCTTGAGCTGTAATTTGACATCCACAAGCTTGTATAAAGAATTATTAACAGGATACTTGCTCTGAGGCAGGATGGGCAGGGTGTCTTAACTGGTTGCACCTGTTAAGAAGACTAATGTACTTTTCAGGCCGGTCACTGAAAGGTCAATGAAAAGACTTGTTGCATTTTGTGAAAACAGGAGATGAAACTAACAAGAACAAGATGCAGAGGTTAAGCTGCCAGGTAAAGACATCTCATATAAAGAGAGCAATGTTTGTTTAGAAGGAGATTGAGATTTTAAAGAAAGAACACTCAGATGAAGGACTTTGGTTTCTTGTTTGAACTGCCTGAATGAAGAGCTATCCTGTACATTTATTTTTTTTTATTTTATTATTACTGACAATAATAAACCACTATTTGTGAATTTTGTAACTTCTCCTGGTTTTTCTATGCTTCCTAACCCATGCCTCAATGACAGTTGGTGTCAGACAAAATGGGATTTACGCTGTGTGTACTCTATGCCAGGAGTTTTGTGTGTGAGTACTAGACCTGGTGCCAGGGAAGCATAAAAGAAAGGTATGGATCCTGCAACAGCAAGCCCAGAAGTGATTACCAGAAGAATGCCAGCCAAACTAGAAGCAGGAACAAAAGTCCAAACTGAGACTGTACAGCCAACACCAGTGATGAAAAAAGAACAGGCAGGGCCAGAACCTGAAATCATGTCTGCCTTCTTCAAATGGTGGGCTACACAACAAAAAGAGACTGAGAAACAAAGACAAAGAGATAAGCAACTAGGGGCAAAGAGAAGAGAAGAGAAGAGGAGAGGAGAGAGGAGAGGAGAGGAGAGGAGAGGAGAGGAGAGGAGAGGAGAGAAGACACAGACAAGAGAAGAGATGTAGTTTAGAGAAACATAGAAGACATGCAGCAACAGGAGCAGTGATGGTTGGATGCCTTGCAGCTATCAAAGCTGGAGTATCTGGTATAGATCCAGCAGATCACCAAAACATAAACAGCTTAAAAGACATTAAACTTACAAAACTGTGTCCTCGGATGATATTGAAGATACCTGACAACTTTTGAAAGGGTTACCGGAGCCTGCCATTGGCTAAAACAGCAATGAGAAATCTGGCTGGTACCTTATCTAACAGGTAAAGCCCAACTTGCCTACAGTAATATGGACACTGCTCAGTCAGCAAACTATGACCTTGTGAAAAAAGAAATCCTTAAAATATGTGACATCTCAGGAGAGACCTATAGCCAGAGCTTCTGGTCCCTGAAGTACAACTCAGTCGACAATCCTCAAGAAGCCTTCACCCTACTCAGAGAAGTCCTCATTAAATGGCTCCAACCAGAGGGTAAAACTATCCCACAGATCATTGGTATATTTGCAATGGAGCAATTTATCAACATCCTTCCACAGACTTGCAGCTTTGGGTAGAAGGACACTGATCAGAAGGTCTGGAAAAGGTTGTTTCATTGGCTGAGGACTATCAGATGGCCAGACAGATACCACAACACTGAAGTAACAGCCAGGGACTGGTAAGACCCTCTTTTTCCCAATTTATCTCTAAGTCAGATAAGAACTCTGATGGGGGTAACAAATCTGCGCCCAAAGATTTTACATGCTACAACTGTAATTACCTGGGCCATATTGCAAGAAACTACCATAACAATAAGGAAGGTAACACTGGATCAAATTTAGCCTTAGCAAATTGGGACAAGTATTTAACAGATATTAAGGTGGGGGATAAGACTGTGAAGGAACATAGATTCTGGAAACTGAAAAACCTTGATGCATGCTGAAATTCTGAAAAAAGACTGTGCAAAAGGACCAGATACTGGAGTCATATGCATCCACAGGGACTCTCAATACTATCCTACCACCCAAGTGACTCTGAACATTAATGCGGTGCCCCACCAAATGAAAGTGTGGTAGTTACTACAGGTAACTTGTACCTACTGTAAGTTACCTGTGATTATTGGAAGTGGCTTAGCAGGATCTGCAAAGTTAATCATAGAGGAGTAAATCCTAAGTGTTAGCAACTTGATAACAAGAGCACAGACAAAAAAATCTCAGATGTTGGGGACTCTTCCCTTTGGTGCCTTTGATTCAGACTTATTTGAGCCTAGCTCAAAGATCTGGAAGTCCAGGAAAGAAAGAATACACCTGAAAAAAACAGTGGCAACAAAAGACTGATGGACATAAGGGCCTGGATATTCAGACTGCGCCAGGCTGTGGCGCAAGCCTGGGCATAGCGCAACTTGGCTGCGCAGAGGCGTTGACAGGGTGATATTCAATGGAGCTGTGCCATGGCACAGCATGGTTGACTATCACACCCTGGCCACCCACAGTGCACATGGTGCAGTGGCACTGCGCCAGCGCAAGTGGCCAGAGTGGAGCAGGGGATGCGCTAGCACAAGTTCCATGCAGCTAGGTGCATCAACCAAGAATTCAAAATTGCACATGCAAATGGGGCCATAATGTATGCAAGGCACAAATGGGGCCATTTGCATGTCATTATGTCCCCATTTGCATGCAGGTGTGCCAATCCCCGGTGACTTGCACCTGGTGCCCTGCCAGGCTGCAGCTGTCAGGGACTAACGCCCCCTGCACAAGCGGAAAGGCGCCCCACTACCCAATCGCAGGCATAAGTTGCATTAGTAACATCCTATATTCCTGGTGGTCTAGTGGACCGCTCACAGCCCGATCACGGCATATGTTTTAATTTCAGAGTCCATTATCCCTGGTGATCCAGTGGACTGCTCGCAGCCCGATCGTGGATCCATCACATATCTGCACCATGTAGTAATTGCACGACTGCACGCCCATTGGCTCACACTGTGGACCAATGGGTGTACAGCCTACTGTATGAGGTCAGTTGGTGGGCAGTGGGGCAGCAAGTGGGTGAGAGCTACCGCCCACACGCTGACCAGGAGTGGGGTGGTGGAGCTCAGCGGGCAGGTGGGGAGGGGTGCCGCTAGACCACCAGGGTTGGGTTGCTGTGGCATTAATGTTTTACTGACACCCACAATCAGGCTGTGAGCTGTCCACTGGACCACCAGGGATATTGGACTCTGAAATTAAAACATATGCCCATGATTGGGCATTGGGGGGGCCACCACGAAGATACAGCCAGAGCTTGGGTGGCCACCCACAGGTGGCAGCTGTCATGTTGTGCCCTGCAATATGGTAGCTCACCTGTGTGTGGCCAGCCGTTGTTCCTTTTTTTTTGGCTCACCTGTGTGCAGCGCAAGTAGTGGTTGCACATGCATGCATGGACTCAGCACATCCCAGGCTGAATATCGGTATGTGCGGAGTTAGCATGGGCATGCCCCCCCACCTGTACAGCATATGTTACTGATGCACTCCGGCACATCGGGATTTGTGCCAGGCTCAATCCCTGTTTGAATATCACACCGGGGCACATCAGTAGGTTGCGCATGGCTCAACAGTGTTGCGTCATGGGCAACCCTTCTGAATATCCGGGCCAAGGGGTTGATATAAGAAAATGCTGAAACCAAACTGATAACTGATTTTGTTTTTGAGCAAACTAGCAGTGTTTTTCACCAAGGCTATTTTATGCAGTGGCGGACAAAACAAAAGCAGGGTGAACCAATGTTTAAACAAGCATTTGTCAATGCCGAATGTTTCCTTGCATGGTGTATGCAAAATAAGTAAAAGAGAAATGAGGGGCAAGTAAACTGCAATGCCTGGAGATAATAGCGTGGAAAAACACAGTCCAAACAGACAGTTTTTGTTAGAGGGAGAACAAGTACCAACAGTCAGCGTAGGAAAGAAGCTGAATATATTGTACAGTGTGTAGCAGAAACAGCAGCAGAACAGGAGCCAGGACTGCTGCTGTCATCCAAAAGGATTACCGACCTACTAATTGAGCAGTTTCAGGTCATCAGGTGAGAAATGCTACCCTACTTTCTTACAGTCTTTAACTAAATACAAAATAAAGCTGAGTGCTGGAAAACAAATGCCACACATGCAGTTGTATTGCTTTTTTTTAGCTTTTGTTTGTGTGTGTGAGAGTTTTTAGGTGTAGTTGAAAGCAGACATTAGCGAATCAAAGACATCAGTTTCTATAACGTAGATCTAGTAGTGCAGAGTTAATTTGGGGTGAGGAGAAAATCATAAAAGGCTTGTTGCATGTCACAGACAGAGTCTGTAATGGGTGCAGCACCCTATTACAGTCAAGCCACCAAAATATAGGTAACAAAAAGGGATTTACCTGAGTGGAGGGGTCAAAGGGTGGTCCTAAAGAGATGTTGTCCACTGCACATGTAAAAAAGAATAAAAAAGAGGTCACAAAGGATCCACAGCTCTTAGGGGGTCCAAAAGGGTGGAAGGGACAGGATAGAAATAAAAGTATACTTATCTGACGAAGGTAGGAGCCCTAGTCCAGTCAGACCTGCAAAATAAAAGTTTGATTAGTTGGGGTAAAAAAAAAAAGTAAAAGAGAAGAAATGCCTCAAGAGGTTGTGGGAGTCAACACTGTAGGACTATTCAAGAATGCATGGGATAGACACAGGGGAGCCCTGACTACAAAGGGCAACTAGAGTGTCAAATAGGTCTAAAACAAATGGGCAGACTAGATGGACCTTGTGGTCTCCTGTCATCAACTTCTACGTTTCTCTGTTTTTAAATAGAGAAAAAAGGGAGCGAGGTTTGAGGAAGGGAAGGGGGTTCAGCTAAAACCACATTGCCCATAATGGTGGCTGAGTGGCCAGTAATTTATTTAGTAGCCCAGGTGGCTAGTGAGGGGCTAGTAGCCCTTTTGTTTAATAAAAGGAGGCATTGGTGGCCTTGGGGCTTGGAAATGCCTGGGAGGGCACAGTGTAATAGTTAGCCCTGGTGGTCTAGGGGCTAGCATCAGGTAACTAGGGCCAGTATTTTTCTTTATTAGGTTAATCCCCTTCCCTAGGGTCTAGTGGGGGCTCCCCGATCCCTTTTATGCTGTGGGCATTGTTGGCATACCTCTCAAACTGTTGCCTCATAAATCAGGGACAGGGCTTACAAGAATAAGGGACAAAGACCCCAAATCAGGGACACATCTTAAAAATTGGCAATATGTGATCAAAAAGCTGATAGATTAAGGGGACTGCTATAAGATGCATTTTGCAAAGAAGGATAAGTCTGTAACTTTAATGTTTGACATTACTTTGTGCTTACAGTTTGCACAGTTCAGTCAGAAAATCACAGATGTTATGAGGGACAAAGGAAAAGTCTGAAGCAAAATCAGGGACATCCCTGAAAATCAGGGACAATTTGAGAGGTATAATGGTTTGAGGGGCCAGGGCTTATTTGTGGCAATGCCAGCAGGAGCAATAGGCTGGGCTGCAGTTGCAGCCAGCCACGCTACCGCAATCACACTTAAGTGAAAGTGCCTTTGGGCACTGTAAACTTCCAGCCAGTACAGAGCTTAGGCTGTGGCTTACTCTGCATGAATGGGAGAAGAGGAGGAAAAGGGAGTCAGTGGGAGGTGGAGAAGGCAGGGAAGACACACGCCTCCTCCCACCATCCTGAATCACCGCTTGGTGCAGTATTTTCAATTTATGTATGCCCTACAGGACTTAAGGAGGCAGCCAGGGGTGGAAGAGGCTGGAGCAGGAGCAGCATGATCACACTTAAGTGAAAGTGCCTTTGGGCACTGTAAACTCCCAGGCCATCACAGAGCAGATGCTGTGGCATGCTCCACATGGGTGGGAGAAGAGGAGCAAAAGGGAATCAGTGGGAGGTGGAGGAGGCAGGAGGAAAGCCTCCCTCCCACCTTTCCGAATCACTGCTCTGGCAGTAGTATTTCAATTTATATATGATTTACGGGGCTTAAGGAGGCAGCTGGTGTGGAAGGGGCTGGAGCTGAAGCAGGAGCAGCAAGGAGTTGCTATTTAGTGAAGCCACTCAGGCAGCAGTGCAAGGTAGGGAAGGAGAGAGAGGGGGAGTACGCAGGGTGGCAGGAGCTGCCAATAAGTGTAGCCACACCATGCAAATATAAAAGCCTGGGGAAGGGGGGGCATTCCGAGCAAGAAGGCAGATTGGCAGGTGCCAAGAGACAGAGACAGAGATGAGTAAATGAGATAGTGCCTTGCCAGCTTCACAGCAATGGGACAAATACATCATGTGGGAGAATGTGTGCTGTTTGAGTCAGCACACTCACAAGGCATTCTCTTTTTAATGTATTGTCAGCAAAATACTGCAGCTACATAAGTGAATGGGAAGCTATGACTGTTACATGGAGGATCCTTCACATTTTATAAAAGTAATAAAGCACTCCGATCACTTGCCGTCTGGCTTACGCTTTATGTAAATGAAAGAACTGAAACACTCTCATTGGAGCACTTCATTAATTTCAAGTACACAAAGTTTACGCCCATGAAACTGTGAACCACTGTCTTACCCTGCTTGCATGGTCATTGGTCTGTCAGGGATGAGCCCAATGTAGATTCATCTGTATTGGGCTAGTCCATGACACTCCTCTAAAATGTCATTCTCTGAAGCATAGCAAGATGTTTCTTGTACATGCACAAGGAAACACAAAAATGTAATGGGCTACTGTACAGAGTTTGGGTTACTTCTCCAATGCAGGAAGAGATAGAAAAATTGGTCATGCCAAAAAAGTATAGAAATGAGTTATTACAGATAGCACATGATAGTCCTATGGCTGGTCACTTCATACCCTTGCCAGACTGTTGTACCGATTTTACTGGCCTGAGATTCATGAGGATATTGCTACCTATTGAAGTTCTTGTGCTGAATGTCAGAAAGTAGACCCAATGATTAAAAAAGACAAGGTGCCCCTGATGCCCCTACCTTTGATAGATGTGCCTTTTTGAGAACATTGCAATAGATTTGGTTGTCCCCTTAGACAAAAGTAAAACTGATAATATATTAATTTTGTGGTATGTAACTATGCTACTTAATACTGTACCCAGAGGCAATTCCAATGCAGACTGTCACAGCCCCAAAAGAGGCAACAGAGGTTCTAAGCGTTTTCAGCAGGGTAGGCATAGATAACGAGATTATTACTGATCTGGGTTGTAATTTTGGTGCTGCATTACTGAAGGAGCTGTACCGACTACTAGGTATCACTGCCATTAAGAACCTCCTCTTATCACCCTCAGGTAGACGTTCTTGTTGAGTGTTTTCCTCAAACCCTAAAACACGTTAAAAAGGTTTGTGAAAGGTGAAGGGATAGATTGGGACCAATATTTATCTTACTTGTTTTTTTGCTTACAGAGAAGTGCCTCAAGCATCACAATAACATAGTAACGTAGTTGACAGCAGGTAAGAACTGCTAGGCCCACCTAGTCTGCCAGTATTCCCTGCATCGACAGGTTTTTCACCCTTTGAAATGTTGTATTGTAGACAACCTAGAGGGCCACTAGATGTAATAAAAGAAACATGGGAAGACAACCCTGCTCAGAAATAATCTATTACATCTTATACAGTATGCGTGTGCACTGAGAAAGAAACTGGCAAAATATGCTGAAACTGCCTGCAGTAACCAGGAAGAGGCCCACAAATAGCAGAAGGTGTATTATGACCATGGGGTAAAAGAAAACATTTTTGGGTCAGGTGAAAAGGTCTTGTTACTTTTACCCACTACAGAAACCAAACTGTTAATGAAGTGGCAAGGACTTCGTAAAGTGATTAGACGTACCAGTACAGTTAACTAAGAGATTGAAACCCTTGATAGAAACAAATCCTACCAAAATATGCCATGCTAACCTCCTTTTTAAAAAAATACTTTTATTTAGAATTTTAGAAAAAAACAATACAACAAAGAAAAACATTTCACATAATTCAACACAGAGTAAAATATAATTCCTATAATAAACATTTTCTCTCTTAAACCACCCCTCCCTACCCTCCCCCTTGACTGTATCCTTGGGGGACATGTACATAGTTATTTCACCTTTATACAGGGAAAGTTTGTAGAGTTATGTAACATAATTAACAATCCTATAGGAACAAAGTGCATTATATTCATAATTTTCAAGAGGGATGGCAATGCCCTTATTTATCTAATACAGCCTCTTAATAGGCGGAATCATATTTTGTATAACCTTCCATGTTGACCCATATACATCATCCATTTCCTTTACCAGATAATAACTTCATTTTTCATACCCTAAAATTTATTGAAAAACAGCCCACCATTTATAATAATCAAATGATGAAAGCTCTTTATCTTTCCAATACTCCAAAATTAATATTTTTGCTGACACTGTGGCAAGCATATAACTCTTTTTTTGGGCTAAGCTCCAATCCATAGCTATAAGATTATTAAATAAATATTTATCAATACTTAAAGGGACATCCGATTGCACAGTATCTTTAAGATATTTTTGTGTTTTTCCCATCAAGTATAAATTTTCAGGCAGAACCACAAACAATGAGCCAATGTACCTTTTCCTTTACATCCATGGCAACAAATTTCTGAATAATCTGGATTAAATTTAGCTATTTGTGATGGGGTTATGTGGCTCTATCCAGAATCTTTCTTTGTATTGATTTATTTTTCACAGAGACATATAATTTATTATTCTGAATTCTTATATAGCTCCCATTGAATTGTAGTTAAATTAATTTGTGAATCATTATTCCATTTAGTATTCGTTCTATTAAAGATATGTGGTTTCCTATTCACCATGATTTTATAAAATCTAGTAATTAATTTATGTTGCCCTTTCATATGTAAACATTCTTGAGTTTTAACCAATTTATACAAATCACTAGATTTTGTACTAAATATATTCTTCATTTTTAAGAACTTCTTATGTAAAGTATAATTTTGAATTTAATTAGTTATAATCTGTTAATTTAGTAATCATTTGTTGATATGACCAAAATTTCCCTTCTATTATTATATCTTTTTCATATTTGAATTCCCTTTCCTTGAAAAATTTTAAAAGGAAAGGTAGAATAAGCTTGACCCCATAATCTATCGTTGGCATGTATAGGCATATAAATCCAACGTAATTGAAGTAATGCAGGATGTTTAAGTTGTTTCCTAATCAGTTGAAACCATGATGTTAGTACATATGAACCTTGTTTGATTAGTTCTTGGTCCAAAAAAACATTTTTTAAATCTTTTTGTAATTGAAAATCAGGGTATATTACTTTCTGGAATATAATATTATCTTTATTAGGATAAAAGGTCCATTGATAAAACATTGAAATAACATGAGCTTGAAGATAACATGAAATATGCAGGCATCCCATCCCTCCTCTGTCTCTTAACACCTTTAACACATCCCATGCTATTCTAGGTTTACCACCACGCCAAAGAAATTTAGTCATGATTCTTCGAACATCCTGAAACCATACTGAAGATGGAGCTCCTAAAATATTTTGGAATACAAATATAAAATGTGGCAAAGCCATCATTTTTATTGTATCAGTTTTACCCCACAAGGATAAAAGATAAATTATGCCATTTATCTAACAAGAAGGCTACCTTTTGTTTAACTTTATCATAGTTTAACTTGATATTTTTTGTTTGAGCAGTAGTAATATAAATGCCTAGATATTTTACAACATCCTGAACTTTAAAGTCCTTTTCAAATTCCCCTGTTTGTATTGGTTTAGCTCTTGATAGTTTCATAATCACAGACTTACTTTTTTTATAACGTATCCTGAAAAAATTGAAAATTCTTGTGTAATTTTAAGAAAAGCTGTAAGTGAGAGTTCCAGATTTTTAATAATAAGTAAAATATCGACAACAAAAATGCTCAGCTTAATATGTTCTCTTTCCATTCTTAATCCCTCAACAGAATCAGTATCCCTAATAATCTGTAAAAAGGGTTCAAGCCAGAGAATAAACAAGTTGGGAGAAAGGGGACATCCTTGTCTTACATCATTCATCATATCAAAAGATCCTGTAAAATATGAGTCAATCTGGAATTTGACCATTTTTTAAAATAATTTCTTAATAAGTGTAATAATTTCCTTTGGAAAACCATACGCCAGTAAAATCTGATACATATAATCTCTATTCAAGAGATCAAATGCCTTGCTTGCATCACTTGAAACATCATTATAAGTATCTTGAAAGTAAACAGGGTTTAAATTAAGAATATGTATCAACGCTTGGATCCTTCTATTTGCTTGTTGTATTGCACAACCCTTCATAAAGCCATACTGATTTTCATGAACAAAATATGAATATAAGGTTGAATCTGGTTATTAATTAATTTAGCAATCAGCTTATAATCAGCATTTAATAATGCTATTGGTCTATAACTATCCACATTTTCTGGAGGTTTATCTTCTTTCAAAATCAGTATAACTTTTGTGGCCTGTAAAGATTCTGGTAAATCAAATTCCTGCCCCTCCTGCAACAGTTCTTCAATAATTTTTGAAACCTTGGAGCTAATTCAGATGCAAAGCATTGATAAAATTCATTAGTCAAGCCATCTAAACTGGGTGATTTCTCTTGATAAAGACTTAATAGTTTAAATAATCTCTAACTGAGACATTGATACAAATGAGAAAGGGTTTGCCTTTATTTTTACTTTATTCAAGAAACAATCCATTTGAGACCGGTCATATGTATATTTATTCTGATATATTATTTTATAACTATCAAAAAGACTTTCACTATTTCTTGATCAGAATTATACATAATGCCCAGCTCATCCTTAATAGATATTATAAGGTTTTTCTGTTTTTCCTGTCTCAACAAAGAAGCAAGTAATTTACCTGATTTGTCTGTATGTAGATACCTATATTTCTTAATTGTATATGGAAGTCTAAACATCTCCAAGCTGAAGAATATCCTGTTTTTTAACTTATAATTAAACCACTCCTCTTTATATTTTTCATAATCAGTTAATACAAGGTTGTCTACTTGTTTTAATCTCTTATCTACCTCCCGATTGTATTTATTTCTATTTCTAGTCATTGCAATTTGGTATGAAATAATTGCACCCCTTATTGTAGCTTTAAAAGCATCCCAGAGTGATAAAATAGAACATTGACCTGAATAGTTATAGTTCCAATACTCTTTAATTGTATCTTTTATTTTTTGAATAAACTCAGGGTCTTTTAAGCAATCATTGTTTAAAGCCCATGATTTTGTATATTTCCTATCTAAATTAGCATGTTTAAGATCCAACCAATCAGAGCATGATCTGAAATAAGAATTGAATCTATTTCATCTGATTAACATATTTAAATAGGTTTTTGAAACAATAATATAATCAATACATGAAAAAAATATTTTTTTTATCAAAGTGGGCATATTGAGTAGTATTAGGGTTCATATTACACCAAACATCAATTAATTGTTCTGAATCTAAAACATCAGTTTGTTAGTTATGTAATAATTACCTCTTGTAAAAGGTGATGATTTATCCTGTATAGGGTTAACTAAGGCATTAAAATCACCTGCCAGTATTATATTAGTTGCCTGCAATTTCTGTAGTCCTTCTACAATGTTGGCAAGAAAGCCCTGATAGTTCTCAAAAGGAGCATATAATGATCCTATAATTACTTCCTGACCATCCAATTTAATTTTAATCATAAAATTCTTCCATTTTTATCTGTAAACTGATCCAACAATTGAAAATTAAGCTCCTTCCTAATTAGGGTGGCTACTCCATGACTTTTTTTAGTACCTGTGCTATGAAAAATTGATGTAATCCAGTTATTTTTTTAGTTTCAGCATTTCTTTCTCTTTCAGATGTGACTCTTGAATACACATTATTTGAGCTTTCTGGTTTTTTAAGTATGCATTAAGTCTGGCTCTCTTAATTGGTGAGTTAATACTGTTCACATTTAATGAAATGACCCATAAATTATTCCTATACATAATTTGCTAAATTAACCACAGAAGAAAGAAAAAAACTCATCCCCTGTAAATATACATATACATTTACAAGAAAATGTCCCTATAATGTCCCTAGGAATACAATCCCTACATTATTTATACCAAAAAATAAAACTATTACAAAAACTTGTAAGGGCATGCCCCTCTTAATCCTACTCCATAGCGGGGTTCAGTCTACTTCCATCTGATTGGTTCCTCCATCTCACTAAGCCTCTGACAAGAAAATAGATACTTTGAATGTGTAAATAACATATCCTCCTATCAATCGTGACTTCTGAGTACAAAAAAAAGGGGGGAATAGGAGAGTAAAGACACCTATAGATAAAGTTTAACATCGCAATTTGGCTTTAAACATTTTTCAAAACCTGCTTAAAATGTGAATTTTGTACTCCCTTCCCATCCCAATAGGTCTTTTACATCAAAAACATGTTTAAATACTTAAGTATCAGGGTTCTGTTAACTCCCCTTCTGATCCCAGTAAGCTTCTTGCATAGAAAGCACATTTAAATTCATAAATGTCCGCCCCTTCCCCACAATCTTTAATCAACAACTCTAAAGAAACAAAGTGGTGTAGAAAGGCCAAAACCTCTATTTGGAAACAATTATCATTGTAATTAAGCACAAAGTCTCTCAAAAGGTATTAGGAAATCTAATTTTAAAGTCTTTTTTTTGCTAGTTCAACTGAGTCATAAGTAAAACATTGGCCGTCAATCAGCACTCTTATTTTCACTGGGAAAACCATTGTAGCCTTATATCCCATAGACCAAAGTTTATTTCTTAGAGCATCACATTTTTTCCTGACTGTTATCAATTCTGGTGGTAGATCATTATATATAGAGAGATATGTGCACCCATCAACAAAATCTTTTTTTACTTATAAACTGATGACATAAATTTTTCTTTATCCATCGATTTCATAAACCTTAGAATTATCGGTCTGGGTGAGATAAAGAATAAAGTTTCATAGGTAAACATCGATGTATATGTTCAATGTCCCAACTGATCTCATTTGGCTCAGTGTCTAAATAAGCTGCTGCAATTATTTTAAAAGATTCTTGTAGAGATTTGTTATTATCCCACTCTTCTGGTGCCCCATAAATACGGACATTGTTCCTCCTCACTCTAGATTCTTGCTCTGTTATTTTGTCCTTGAGCTCAGTATTTACAGTTTCCAAGGCCTTTATTTTATTAGGTAACAAGTCTGTATCTTTTGTTAATTTACCTCAACTGCCTGGTAAGCAGTTCAATTTCAAGCTTAATTTGTTGATTTTCCACCAACAGATCCTGTGTTATTTTAAAAGATTTTTCTAACTTATCTTGATGCGTTAAGATTTTCTATTTTAACAGAAATATCATTCATTTTGTTAAACAAAGTTTTCACCAAGATGGGGGCTGCTGAATTAGAATTATCAGACTTATCAGAGTCCAAAGAATCTAATTCAGAATCATCACTTAAAGCCAAACTATCTTTTTTTTCAGCGAGGTGTTACATTTTCCTGTCTCACAATGTTTTTAACATCTGAAAAACATGAGCTTGAGTAGTTTTTCACCTTCTAGAAAAATATCTTGGGGTTCTTTTACTTGTAAACTTTTTAGGAGAAACAGAATTGCTTACCCTTCTTTCCAATGACGAGTAGTCAAGACATTTTGTTGTTTCTGGGGAGTACTCTCGATTTTTCTATTAACAGTTCCTGGCTCTGAGCAGATTTTGACCGTTCCAAGGATATGGTAGAATTCTGCTGTTCTAGGTTTTGGTCGGGAAGTAAAAACACCACTATCTCAGGATCCAAGGCATGTGCTTCAGAGTTGGAACATCACGCTTCACTACCTTGCAGTAGCGTTTGATCTTCACCGCACCCGCCATTGATATTTTGCTGCACGTCCACAGTCGTGTAATCACTTTGAAGTTTAATACCTTTTACACCCATTGTCTGTTTCTAGCAATCTGAAGCATGCTTAAGTCTGATTTTCTCGTTTAGTTGGAACAAAGAAAAAACTGCTGCAGCAACAGTCGGTTTGAATCAGAAGAGGTTGATGCACCATTTTAAATTCTGTGAGTTTTGTCCTTGATGTTTTAGCTGGGAAGCCATTATTTATTTATTTATTTATTGAAATTGTTTCACCAGGACGGCACACTGAGCAAAAAGATGCTCGTCTCCCGGTGCGGCCTGGTGGGTGAGGGTACAGTGGGAGATAACTCGCAAGTTATCAAGAGTTACATATCTGAGGAAAAACAGTAGAACATAGCTGAGCACAATTACAGCAATACAGTAGACAGATTCAGTTGAACAGTTTACAGAGAAAGTTTCAGTTATGAAGTTGCAGGATACAATTGTGTGATGGAATAGGGACAAGACAATTCAGTACAGTTCAACAACAACAACAATTTCTGAGTAGCCATATTCTGAGCTTGGCATTTTTAACCTTAGAGGTAAGGTTAATTTTCTTCAGATCTTTATGAAGCGTCATGATTCCAAAGTTGAAAAGCATTTTTAAATCTTTTTTAGTCACTTCTTCTGCTTCAGAAAGAGGTTCAAAGAAAACATTCATCACACATTCTTAAAGAACTTTAGTAGGAGGGGTGTTCTCAATCATTCATTTTTAACCTAACCCACAGCGTGCAGTCTACATGGCTAGCTGGCTAGCACCATGTTGCTCCTCCTGTCATGGCCCCGCCCTCTCCCATCTCACATGCCATGCTAACCTCCTGAAGAAATGGGTTGAAAACACACAAACGTTGCTTTGTTAGTATTACCAGAAACCGCTAAAGACAATATATTGGAATAGCTTATGAGAGACTGGAACAAATTGTAGCTTTTGATACTCATAGGTTTCATAGGTTAAGACTGAGCAGAGAAGACATTAGTCCATTGTGCTCACATTTACCCTAGTTATAATAACTCAAGATTTTATTTGCTACACAGTATTTGTCCAGTTCCCTCTTAAACCCAAGCATGATCGTACTAGCAAGTACTTCTTCAGGCAAGTTGTTCCAGATTGGTATTACCCTTACACTAAACCACTGTTTCCTTCTTATTGTCTTAAAATGTTGACCCTTCAACTATCATGTATGTGTCCTGGTATTATAATGTTGATCCCTAAGTGTAAGTCCCAGTTTCTTCCTTAGATTGGTGTCCTTGATTGATCTATACACCATACACAGGTCACCTCTAAGACACCTATATTCCAGTGTGAACATCCCCAGATCCTCCAATCTGTCCTCATATTCTTTGTTCCTAACATTAGCCACCAACCTCATTGCCCTTCTCTGAACCCTCTCCAGTCTCTTGATATCTGTCCTGAAACCAGCTGACCAAAACTGGGCACAGTACTCCAACTGTGGCCTCACCAGTGAACTGAAAAGAGGTACAATCACCTCTCTCCTCCTACTCCAAATACATTTCTTGAAGTTATTAAGTATGCCACTCGCAGTCCTGATCATATGGCTACAATGTTGATGGAACTTGAGATCATTAGTCACCTTGATGCCCAGATCTCTTTCGGTGACCTTACCCAAGTTATGTCCAATTAGAACATAATCTAGTTGTTTATTATTTTTCCCAAAGTGCATAACTGCACATTTGTTAATGTTAAAGGATGATTTATAATCCTTTGTCCAAGTTTCATCCTAAATAAAGTGTCCTGTAGCCTTTCTGCATCCCGCTATTATTGATGCCAGCACCAATCCTGGTGTCATCTGCAAATTGGTCTCCCAAACTTCCTCCACCATTACAGTGAATGTATGTATATTAAACAAGCAAGGCCCAAGCACTGAACCCTGGGGAACTCCACTGTCCACACTCAACCAATCCGAATATGCCCCTTTCAAACAGACCCTTTGTTTTCTTTCACTCAACCATGTCTTTACCCAAATTGTGATGTACCTGGGTATACTGTGATCTATTAAGGCATCCACTAATTCCCCATAGGGAACCCTCTTCGAATGCTTTTGAAAAATCCCAAAACACTGCATCCACCGAGGTACCCTCGTCTAATGCCCTGCTCACATGCTCGTAAAATTTCAGAAGATTTGTTTGGCATGATAAGCCTTTCCTAAAACCATGCTGCGTGTTGTCACAGTCCCATGCCAAGTTCATGAGCTCCATCTGGTCCTTAATAATGGTCTCTAACATCTTCCCTAATACAGTGGTCAAGCTCACAGGCTTGTAATTGCACAATTCTTGTTTTGGCCCTTTTTTATGGATAGGCACAACATTTGCCATATGCCAAACCTCCACCACCTCACCACTGTCCAGTGATGTTTGAAACAGTGCTGTTATGGGTTCTGACAGTACTGCTGCCAGTCCCCTAAGGACCCTAGGATGGATCCCATCTGAACCCTGTAAAGGTAATTGTTTCTTACCCATAGATCAAACAGCAGAAATTCATAACTTGGTAAAATATTTAGAAGTACTTTTACCACACTGCCATGCTGAGTAAAGGGGTTGAGCACATAATAGTGACAAAGAATGCTCGCCCCTATCAGACAAAGGCATAAAAAATGCCTGAGTGGTTAAAGACAGGTGATAGTTAATGAAATACAAAAATGAAAGAGCTGGGTACCACACCAAGACTCAAGTGCTTGGTCATCCCACTGGTGACTGTAAATAATAAAGAAGGGATGTAAGAATCTGCCATGATTTTAGGAAACTCAGTCAAGTGTCCATATTTGACAGCTACTGTACCCTATGCCCAGGATAGATGATTTGGTGGACAGACTGGGAAGTGCAAAGCATGTTAGTGCTCTCAGTCTCACCAAGGGTTACTGGCAAATTCCTAGCTAAAGAATCTAGAGACAAAACTGCATTTTCTACAGCAATTGATTCTATCAGTTCACCACCATGCTATTTGGTTTAAACGGCACACCCACTACATTCCAGCAGTACATAGAAACATAGAATTTGACAGCAGATAAGGACACGCTTGGCCCACCCAGTCTGCCCATTTCCCTACCTGATGGATAAGCTGCAGATTCTAGTTAATCAACAGCTTACTTCCTCCTACCCCCCCACTAGAATTGCCTTATGCCTGTCCCATGCATTCTTGAATTCTCCCACTTTTCCTGACTCCACAACCTCCTCAGAAAGGCTGTTCCATGCATCCACAACCCTCTCTGAGAAAAAAATACTTTCTAACATTACCTCTGAGCCTTCCCCCCTATCATGGATGTAATTATTTTTTTTTTTGTAATCCACATTTTATTGAACATTTTTCAAATATACATACATCAGAAAAAACAATAAGTCAGATTACATGGATGTAATTCTAGCCCCTCACAATTGTTATTGTGCTGCTTACCTGGATGATGTTGTGGTGTACAGTCTAGACTTGAAAAGCCACCTGGAACACCTACAAACAGTTATCCAGTCTATCTAAAATGCAGGTCAGACCATAAATCCTACCAAATGTGAATTAGACATGCAGGAAACCAGATATTTGGATTATATTTTGGGAAATGGAGAAGTAAAGCCAGACATTTCCAAGATAGAACTGTAGCTGACAGTCCTGTCCCTAAAACAAAGAAACACATCAGGTTATTTTTTAGGTCTGGCTGGTTGCTACTAGAAATTTTTTCCCAACTCTGTCCAGTTAGATACTCCCCTCACTGAACTCAAGAAAAAATGGTACCTGAATAATGTGAAATGGTCCATTGGGTGCAATTAAGTTTTTCGGCCATCAAGGCTGTATTATGTTCGGTCCCTGTTTTAAGAAGTTCAGACTTTGAGAATCAATTACTCTAAGAGACAGATCCATCAGAGGTAGGTCTAGGTGCAGGCCTGAATCAGAATATAAATAGGAAGGAACATCCCATTCTGTATATCAGTAGAAAATTGCATGACAGAAAGAAAAAAGTACTCCAGTTTTGAAAAAGAATGCCTTGCTGTGAAAATGGGCACTGGAATCCCTTAAGTTTTATCTGTTAGGAACTGACTCTGTTCTTATAACAGATCACAATCCTCTGTTGGCTTAATCAAATGAAGGGGAAAAAACAGAATCACAAGGTGATACCTGGCACTACAGTCATTTAAAGTGGTTTTATAAGTTTTTTTTAATCTGGTTCAGCTTACATGCTTTGAAAGTCCATAGTGGTGAAAGTCTTTCCAGGGTCAGTTTATATTTTTTGGCAAACTCTGTATGAAAGTAAAAGGGATCATAGTTTGGCCCAAACAAGGTAGCCAGCTGATCCCTTTACTTCCCAATTGATCAGATTTATGCTCAGGCATGTAATATGTCTGGGGAGAGTGCAAGGCGTGCCCATTGAAGTCAATAGAGGTCAGTTTTAAGTCCGTTTTTATACATAAGAAAGGCCAGTTTGAGATTAATGAAGGGCATCACTAATAACAAGGTAAGTGAAAAATAAACATACTACTGAAGAATATTAATCTAGGACTATAACATTCAGAGATATGTATTGATTTAATTTTTATACTGCCTTAATGCAGATCCTTTGCCCTGATGAAGCCCATGGATGGCCAAAACATCAGGCAGTCTATTGGAGATTTCTATTTGGTGCATGAAAATAAACTACATATGAAGAATTCTGTGGATTGAGTGGCTGATTTCAGTACTTTTTTCTGGTCTTTGAAATTTGCAGTACCAGACCTGAACTTATACAGTAACTATCTATATCCAGAAAGAAGGGTACCCACCATGTACTTTTTTTTTATTTACTAATTTTTCTTCCCACACACTGGCTACAGATTGGGCTATAATCATGGCTAACAATATTTATTGAACTTCTAAGATAGATTGATAGATAGATAGATAGATACATACATACATACATACTGTACATACATACTGTACATACATACATACATACATGCATGCATACATTGGTACATAGAAACATAGAAGTTGACGGCAGATAGGGGCAGCCTGGCCCACTGTGTCTGCCCTATTTTGTATCTAGTGAATCCCAGATTAGTCTAATGGTCACCCATTAGTCTAAGGATCACTCCCTAGTGTCCTCAGGCTTCCTATATGCTTATCCCATGCCTTCTTGAAGCCTATAACTGTTTATGACTCCACCACCTCAGCTGACAGGCTGTTTCATCTGTCCACCACTCTCTCCATGTAAAACTACTTCCTCACATTTCCTCTGAACCCCCCCTCTAGTTTCATGTTGTGGCCTCTAGTTCTTGAACACTTTTTTATTTGGAAAATGTTATCAACTTGCACTCTATTTCTTCCCATGAGGTATTTTTATGTTTTAATAATGTCCCTCTCTCCCTCCTCTCCTTCGGTGAATACATATTTAGCTACCTTAACCTGTCTCCATAGGGGTTTATTGTGTAGGCATCCCACCATCTTGATTGCCCTCCTCTGTACAGCCTCCACTCTGTTTTGTGTCTCTCTGGGGATGAGGTCTCAGAACTGGATGCAATATTCAAGGTGAGGCCTCACCAATGATCTATACAGTGGGAGTAACCTCTCTCCTTCTGCTGGTTATACCCCTACCTATGCAATACAGCATCCTAAAGGCTTTTGACACTGCCTTGTGGCATTGACTAGCCTTCTTCTGAGCCATCTGAGATGATGACATCTACATCCGCTCCTGCTTGGAACTTGAAATGTTCTCTCCCCTAGGTTGTACACTGCCCCTGGGTTATTGTTGCCCATATGTATAATCTTGCACTTTTTAACACTGAACCCCAGCTGCCACTCCCTAGACCAGTCATCCAGTCTCTTTGAATTTTATCCACCCCATCTGGCATGTCCACCCTGTTGCAGATGGTTGTGTCATCTGCAAACAGGCAGACCTTCCCTTGTAGACCCTCAGCAATGTTGGTGATGAAGACATTGAAGAGGACTGGGCCAAATACTGATCCATGTGGAACTGCACTGGTCACCCTTCCCTCTGCCAATTGTGCACCATTTACCACCACCGTCTGAGTTCTATGGCATAGCCAATTTCCCACCAATCTCACTATCTTGCATCCTACCCCAGGCTCCCTAGTTTATTAAGCAGCTTCCTATGTGGTAGTGTATCAGAAGCCTTGCTAAAATCCAGATAAGCTACATCCACCACCCTGCCCTGATCCACATCCCTGGTTACCCAGTTGAAGAAATCTATAAGAGTTGAGCAAAGGCATACCCCACACCTGTTGCTGTTGCAGGGTGGGGTGTTAGGGTTGAAACCCTACTGCGCATTTCCCTACTTTTGTCACTTTAACCCTAACTAATGCATTAATGAAGTTTTTGCAATGAATTTCCTGACTTTTGAGATAGTATAGTTGTATCCTTATTTGCCTGTGGTAGTGCAGGGCTCTTCAGGTCCTGCACTCCCATCCCTCCTAATTGTTTCCTTATTTAGTATGGAGCACAGGGCCCTATGGCCCCTGTGCCCCATCCATCCATAATTTTTGGGCCCTACACTCCCATACCTCATTAGATTCATATATATATATATATATATATATATATATATATATATATATATATATATATATATATATATATATATATATATATAGATATATATATATATATATATATATATATCTATATATATATATATATATATATATGATATATATATATATATATATATCATATATATATATAGATATATAGTATATATATTTATACAACATATGTTTTGACATAAATACCAGGATAAAAAGTAATATATCTTCCAGGTCATGGAGATACTGTGATATCTTCATATGTGACGATATCACTGTTATCTCCATGTTCCTATATGTCACCGTAATGAAAGTGAAAGATTTTCTGTTCAGCATGCTACAAATGAATGCTCCTCTGTTGTGACTATCACTCCACACCTGCAACCTTCCCTACTACCATGACTCTCATCTTTCATCACTGCGTAAGAAATAGTCAGTAAAAAAAAAACTAATCTGGTTGATCCTGACATTTTCTCCTGGTGTTAGTCGGAAGCAGTTTCAGTTTTCCTACTGTACGTTTGTAGCGTGACCAGGCGCTTTGTATACTGCAAAATAGAAAGTTGCCAAGATTTAAAGTAAGCCACTCTGCCTGAGAAAACTTTAAGAACTGTTTTTTTTCCCTTACTTTTCCGATGCTTGTTTGAAATAAGCTGACAAGAGCAGAAAGAGGTCAGGAGAGGAGAGAGAGAGAGAGAGAGAATCTGCAACTTTAGGAAAGTGAACGCAGAGTCCGAGCAAGCGTTGCTATAGCAACACTCGCTGACTCTTGCGTGCGTTTTTCTGAAGTTGCAGATTCTCTCTCCCTCTGTCCTCTTTCTATTGCTGACACCTTATTTCAAACAAACATTAGAAAATTAGGAAAAAGTGGGGGAAAAGCCACAGTTTTTAAACTTTTGACAGGCACAGTGCCTTGTTTTAAATCTCAGCTACTTCCTTATTTTACATCATGCAAAGCGCTCAGCCACACTACAAATGTACAACAGCAACATTGAAACTGCTTCTTGCCTAAAACTAGGAGAAAATAGCTGGATCAACCAGATAATTGTTTAAATAAGTAATTATTTAGCAATTACAGCAGAATCAACCAGATAATGATTTTTAAGCATGTATTTCTTACGAATTATAATATTATCAAGCATTTGTCGGACTACTGGGGAAGGGATGCAGTCATGGAGCTGCCTGCTGTACTGAGGGGGGGAGAATTATATTTTTTTTAAATACATTGTTTTACCATCTATTGAAGTATCAACCAAATGTCAGAATTACATGAGGGGTGAGTGCAGGCCATGCATCTCCCTGGCAAATCTAATATATAGGGATTGCACCTGCTTGGTAAATCAAATATGTAGGTATTTTGTTAAGTGGGGGATTTACGGATTGTCTCTCATGGTCAAAACATATGTTGTATAAACAGAACATGACATGGCCTGAGTGAAGATATCATATTTATCTTCACTTGAGGCCAATGACATCAAGATATCTCATGAGTGGCGAAGCCACTCGTGAGATATCATGATATCGTGGCCTCTCGTGAAGAAGAATATGATATCTTCAGTCAGGCTTCATTCCTCTATACATATAAGGGGATATGACGTAACTGACTGAAGATATCATATCTATCTTCACGAGAAGGTAATATCATGATATTGAGGAAAGAGCGGTGAGATGGCAGCTTCACAACACCAGACAGAAACGCTGCGTGTCTGTCTGCATAGCAACGCATGCTCGCACTTCCGTCTGGTGTTGTGAAGCTGCTTCACCGCTTCTTCCCTCAATACTGTCGGCAGCTTTTCTTTCACAAAATACAGGCAGCATTCAGAAAAGGATGCATTTTGTAAGTTTTACAGCACAGGCTCCCTAATGAAAAATATCTTACTGTGCTTCACTTTTGAATCTGCCTAGCTCGGTCATGCTACATTTTAGGGCATAGCTCCGCCACGCCATATTACAGTTACAGGTGGATAAAAGAAAGTTGCAGGATCAACCAGATACAGTTTGTTTTTCAATAATTAATTTGTTAGAAGATGCAACAGGATCACAGAGATGTTTGTGTTGTGGGGTGGGGCAAGCTCATAAAGGACACAGCAAAGATAGCTGGATGATGGAAAGTGAAACACTTTCACTTTCATTATGATGATGATAGGAGTGTGAAGATATCAGTGATATCTTCACATGTGAAGATATCATTGATATCTCCATGACCTGGCAGAGATATTACTTTTTATCCTGCTATTTATCCCAAAACATACATTGTATAAATATATATACATAGTTATATATGTAGATATATATATATAGATATATATATATATGTTAAAGTGGCATAGTAGTGCCACTATAGTTAGGGTTGAGTACCCCATTTAAGGTTAAAGTGTGAAATTTTGCAGCTTAATAACTTTGCCACTGTAGGATGGATTTGCCTGAAATTTGGCATGCTCAGAGCGGTACCATAGATCTCTGGATCTGACAAGTTTTGTAATTTTCAGATATACAGTTGCGGAGCTATATAGCACCATAGAAAGTTGTATTTATGCTTTTTGTGCATTCTTTGTTCGCACCTACAGGTCGCTATGGTTTGCACAACTGGTCTGAAAACTTCAGGAACATGTAGCCAGGGTCCCAATGTGTCTTTCAATGATTTTGTGAAAAATATTAAACAGTTCAAAAGTTATTCATAAAACAAGTTTCCCATTATAGTCAATGAGAAAAGTTAACAAAAGTCCGACAGTGTCGCAAATGCAGTTTTAGTGTCGCAAATTACCCTGTAGTGTCACAAATCCACCATTTTGTTTTCAGCTACTGGTCACAGAAATGCTTGCATTTAAATTTGGGACCCTCTAGAGACACAATAATTTTGTGTTCACATAATTGAGCCCTGAGGATGCTAGCCTATGTCTTTTTGGGGGTTAAACACCCCAGAAATATGTTTTTAAATTTTGTAAACTGTAGTGTCGCATTAGAAATGCGCACTTGTGACACTTTCATGATTTTTTATAAAGTGTCACAAAATCATGATACGCTTTTGCAGTTCATGCCCAAAATAACAAGATATCTTTGCCACCCTGATGCAAAACAATGGTTTGTTTTTTGGGCTGAAATTTGAGGAAGAAAGCCAACATCCCAGAGATGTACCTTTTAGTTGTTTGGTGACAAAATATTAGAGGGCTGCAAAGTTACAGCACTAAGTTGATTATTTTCCCATAGACTAACATTACGGCGTCCGCCACGCCTTTCGGGGCCCGTATCTTGAAAATGCTTCGAGATACGGATTTTTCATGAGAAATATGCTCAGCCCTTGCAAAAATAGCCAGGAAAGTAATAAATAATATGAAATTTAAATTTTTTTCGACGTCATACGGTTCCTGAGATATAAGCAGTTCATTTTCTGCTCCAAGGGCCATCATTATGCATACATTCTTTGTATTCACTGTGCTTCTGAATGCACTTTTGGTGACAAAAAGTGGGTGCGTTTGCATTACTGTTACAGTTAGTGTTTTTGCTTATGTTTCCATCACCGTTTTACGTTAGCGTCCTGCGTTCGTCGCTTGTGTGTTACCCTTGTGCTTATTTGCGCTTGCATTACTGTTACTATTTGCATTTCCATTACTGTTTTTTTTTGCATTTGTGTTTCCTTTTGTGTCACTGTGTGCATTTCCATTTGCGCTTGCGTACGCGCTTCCATTTGTGTTTCTGTTTCCTTTGGCGTCATCGTTTCTGTTACCGTAAGCGTCTGCATTTCCAATTGTGTTACCGTGACCGTGCATGTAATGATTTGCGTTTGCTTATGCCCTTGAATTTCAGCCTCCATTTCTGTTACTGTTCCCTTTGGCATCCTTCTTGCTGTTACCGTAACTGTTTCTGTTTCCAATTGCGTTACTGTTACCGAAGAGCCCTGTCCTCGCACCACCACATTAAATTCACTATTTTTACTGCATATTCTCAAAAAGAAGGGAAATTCATGGCAAAATACTCCATTTAATGCATCAGTTAGGGTTGTTCCACAATGACAAAAGCAAGGAAATTAGATGTTAGGGTTCCCATCACTTGAACCCCACCCCACCCCCACCAACAGGCATTGGGGTGTGCATGGGATCATTGGTCCTAATTCTCACCCCATTCTCCTATACTGCACCACCTCAGCTTGTTTACACATGGGATGGGATGAAAGTTAGGACCAACAACCAACACACACCCGATGCCTGTTGGTGTGGGCGGGGTGGGTGTGGTGCAAGGGAGGAACCCTAACATCGAATTTCCTCACTTTTGTCATTGTGGAACAACCCTAACTGATGCAGCATATGTTTTTATGACCCCACCCTCATAAACAAGGGTGATGAAAATGTGCAAATTCCAAATGAAAGGTCATTTTGCCAGAAATCAACTTTTGGTCTGGATTTATGTAATTCCACTAACATTGTTCATGAAATGGGGTCTCCAAAAGGCCATACAGAAAATCTGGTATACAAAAATGCACAAATGGCAATGCTATGCATCAAAGTTGAAAACCCCATTGAAATACATTGAAACTCACTTACTCCAAATGAAACCTGTAAAAAAAACTAAGCCCCAAATCCTTTTTCATGATTAGAAATCCTTTTTCACAAGAACTAAAAAGAATTCACGGGAAAGGATCCTATCTCGCAAAAAAGGATTAAAACAAAAACTAAGTCCGAAATCCTTTTTCGCAGGTAGAAATCCTTTTTCATGAGAACAAAAAAGGACTCACGAAAAAGGAATTAGTGAGTCACAAAAAAAAAATTTTAAATGCTAAACAAACACCTTGCAGGGTCATTTTTCCACCAGATAACTTCAGAATCCACCTAACAGAGTCCTGATGACAAAGGTACATGTGTTGGTGTCTCTGGATAAGTTCATATTTGTGGGTTTTCAAGTTAAAAAAATGGAAAACGAGACGGTGGCTCATGAAAAATGAATTTTTTCTCATGAAAAAGTATTAGACCCTCATGAAAAAGAATCCTTTTTCGTGAGCCCAGATTCCTTTTTCATTCCAGGAAGCTATCCAAAAGACTGTATTGAGCCTGCTCAAAACACACAACTTTAAAATTAAATAACTTTGTAACAGATTAATATTTTTTCACCAAACCAGTGAAAGGCACTTCTGTGGAGCAAGCCCTTTGTTTCCTGAACATTTCAGATGAAAGTTAAAAACCATCTAGGCACAGCATGATGACAAAGTGCAAAAAAAGGCACATTTTAATGTTTTAGCACTATGTGCAGCTCGAAGTCCACCAATCCAACAAAAGCAAAACTTGGAACATCAAGAGATCTACCTCACAAGACTGTGTATGCAAAATTTCATGCAAATCCATTGAACAGTTACAAAGTTATTAAAGTGCAAAAACTGATGTTTAATATTAAAGTGCCTACTCAACCCTAACTATAGGGGCACTGACACACCCCTATAATATAGATATATAGTTATTGATAGATAGATAGATAACACACACACACACAGAACATATATATATGTGTGTGTGTGTGTGTGTGTACATATATATATATATATATATATATATATATATATATATATATATATATATACACACACATACAATACAGCGATGTCCTCCAGAATGAAACCCAATTCTGCAGCATTTTGCAGCACTGTGTGCAGAATGCTGCAGACCTACTGAATAAAGCAATGTGATTTCAAAGGCAATTAGTCCCTTTTGTTATTCAGGAAAATGTGACTATATATATATATATATATATATATATATATATATATATAGATATATATTAGAGGAAAAAAATCCATTTAATGCATTGATTAGGGCTGTTCCACAGCGACAAAAGTGAGGAATTCAGTGTTAGTGTTGAAACCCCTTACGCTCTCACACCTCTAACCGGCATCGGGTGCACGCTAGTTGCCGCCCTAAATCTCACCCCATCAGATGTGTGGAAGAAGCAGAGGTATAGGAGAATCGGTGAGAGTTAGACTGACAACCCCAACGCGCACCCTGATGCTGATTGGGGGTGTGGGCGGGGGGTCCAAGGGGGGCCTTCAACCCTAACACCAAATTTCCTTGCTTTTGTCGCTGTGGAACAACCCTAACTAATGCATTAAATTGAGTTTTATGCCTCTAATTTCCCTTCATTTTGAGAATGATAATGAGAAATAGTGACTGTAATGCAGTGGTGGGAGTGCGGGGCCCCACCACGTAATGCGGCAGCGGAAGGGCCCTGTGCTCCCGGCACATGATGTCTTGTCACATAGTAACATTATGCCAGCAAACGCAAATAGTAATGCGCATGGTGATGCAAAGCAAAACAGAAAGAGAAACAGTACTGTAGACAGAAATGTTAAAAACAGTGCAAAAGCAAGCGCAAATGAAAACGCAAAGGGTAACGCACATGGAGGCGCAGACGGGAATGGTAAGTGAAATGGGTATGGAACCGCAAGCGGAAGCAGTAACAGTAATGCAAGCGCACAGGCTGGTTTTCCCCAAAAGCTGCATAGAGAAAGACAGTGAGTACAAAGAATGTATGCATAATAATGGGTCTCGGAGCAGAAAATGAGGAGTTAGAATATTAAATTGCTTATATCTCAGGAACCGTACTACATAGAAAAAAAATGTAAAAGTCATATGAATTATCACTTTCCTGGCTAGTTTTGTACTTAGCCCCTGTTAGGGAGCTAAGCATTTTTCTGGCAAAAAGTCCGTATCTCCCACCGTTTCCGAGATACGGGCCATGAAAGGCGCGGTGAACGCAGTAATGTTATCCTATGGGAAAAAAAGAGAAGTTCGGAGTGCCATAACTTTGCCTCCCTGTAATATTTTTTTCACCACACCACTGAAAGGCACATATGTGGGATGTTGGCTGTCTTTCCTCCAAATTTTAGCCCAAAAGACTGAACTGTTATTTTGCAGCAGGGCGCCAAAGGATTGCTGCAATGTGTCAGACGCCGTAATGTTATCCGGTGGGAAAAAGTGTCAAATTAGGAGTGCCGTAACTTTGCTGCCATGTAATATTGTTTCAACAAAACACTGAAGGGCACATCTGTGAGATGTCGGCTGCGTTTCCTCCAAATTTCAGCCCAAAACACCAAACCATTCTTTTGCAGTGGGGTGCCAAAGAATTGCTGTAATTTTCCTACAGCCTAGAAAAGTACTGTCGCAATTTGTGAAAGCTTTTGCAAATTCATTTGACAATGTCGCAAGTGCGAAAGAACTTTGTGAAAGTTCTTTTTCCAGAAATTTGAAAAACATATTTCTGGGCTGTTTTACCCCAAAATAAAGACATGGCTAGCATCTCTCAGGGTCCTACTAGGTGAATACAAAAAGAATTAGGTTGCTAGAGGGTCCCACATTTAAATGCCAAGCATTTTTCTGATCACCAACTGAAAACAAAATGGTGGATTTGTGACACTAAAAGGGCCATTTGTGAAAGTAAAAACTTTATTTGCTACACTGTCGAACTTTTTGTTAACTTTTCCCATTGACATAATGGGAACTTGTTTTTTGAATAAGTTTTGAACCGTTTA
This sequence comes from Neoceratodus forsteri, assembly GCA_016271365.2. Lineage (NCBI taxonomy): Eukaryota > Metazoa > Chordata > Ceratodontiformes > Ceratodontidae > Neoceratodus > Neoceratodus forsteri. The sequence goes on along the minus strand of CM057452.1, from coordinate 259,133,011 downwards.
ATATTTTTTCACGAAATCTTCAAAAGGCACATTGGGGACCCTGGCCACACATTCCCTGAAGATTTTGGACCGGTTGCACAAACCATGCGACCTGTAGGCGTGACCATAGAATTCCAAAAGCGTAAATGACGCCAGATCATGCTTAATAACCCACAGCCATATCTCTAACTGGTATGAAACTTGGCAGATCCCAAGGTGTATGGGTCTTGATCATGTATTCCAAATTTCAGGTAAATCTGTCAAACGGTTGCAAAGTTATTAAGGTGCAAAATTTTGGGTTTAATATGTAAATGGCTCCTCAACCCTAACTATGCTAGCTTTCGTGCTACCATAATATAAAGATATATATATATATATGTATCTATATATTATGTATTCATATGTTCATTGCAAAAACATTAGGGTTTTAGGCCTACTGAGTCTTTGAGTATCATCAAGGGTTGTTGATTGGGTTTTCAGCCCTAATGCCCCCCCGCAGCCCATGGCCTTCAGCCGGCAGGTAGAGTTCATCCCAGGATGTGAGGAGGTGCTCTGGCACCACCCCAGGGGAGGAACCACTAGGACCAGCATTAAGCTTGACAACCCCAAGAAACATCCCACAACTTATCTTTCAAGACTCCAGAGACCAAAAACTGAATGTTTTTAATTTCCTTTTGCGCTTTGCATTGTTCAACCTTAATACCAGCATTAATGTAGTTTTTACAATGTATTTCTCTCTTTTGTGATAGTGGAATTTTATCTCTCATTTGTGTAGGTCCCTTTGGGACCTCCATGAAATGAAATAAATGGAACAGTGGAGATATTTCTACCTCTGCTTCACCAGCCTAATAACAAGTGAAAGACAACACTGTCTTAACTCTTGTAGTTGCATAGTTACACCATACCATCCTAGCTTAGATACAGTACTAATTATAAATATTTCTTAACTGGGTCGTGGGGGTTGTGGGATGGTGGACTTGAGGGAACACCCAGTCATACCTGTAAAATGAAAATAGTAATAGGGTCACAAAAGATCTGTAGCTCTTTAATAACTAACAAAACAAAGAAGGTACTCTAAACATAAAACAATACTTATCTGATAGACATGATCAGTGTCCTTAAACACCAGGACTGGCATCTTGTCTTCATTATTCCACTGGACCTGTAGACAAAAAGTGGAAAATGGGTTAGTACGATTAATAAAAATATCACTTTGGAGGGGGATATTTTTTTTAATTCTTTGGTAACCAGGTAAGATCCACTAGACATAACTTCCTGTTTTCGGGGGTGACCCAGGATCACTAGGGAGAGTAAATGGCTTGCTCAGAGTCAAAAGGTATGCAAAGTGGAGGTAGTGAGAATCAAACCCACATCTGCTGGATGTACCACACTCATTCATAGCTCATTTCTCTAACCTCAAGGCTGTACTGCCAGAATTTAAATTGGGTTGGTCAAGAGGGTAGATACTGGTACCATGGCAGTGACCCAGGTTTGGTTACAGACTTGGGTCACTTGTGGAGACCAGCATGGGTGATGTGGACAGAATTCAGGGTCCCTGGACCCATGCTTCTCTTGGGGATGGCTAGTTGCTCTGCTCATTGACCACCACAAAGACAGGATAAAGCCACCACCTTTCACATACCCTGCAACACTGTCAGTGCAGTGGACTGCCAAACTGGCTTACAGTCAAGTTGGAGGATGTCCTTTCCCCTCCTGTCCCCATCATGGGGGAATCTGTGAGGGGGTACCAAATGCACATATATTAAACTTAAACAGAAGCACCACTATACTTTAGGTTGAGTAAAGTGCTTAATGTTAAACCCCAATTTTGCACCTTCCTAACTTCAGTGGCATTTAATGACATTGCCTGTAATTAGACATGGATTGTCTCAGACACAAGTTCTCAAGATGTGAGAAGTTTTGTCATGGTAACTTATGAGGTTTCTGAGATACAGAATGCCAATTTTAATGAAAATTTTTTTCCTGTACTTATTACAATTTCTTCCTCTCACCTACAGTCTAGATGGTACAGCATTGTTTTCTAAAACATTTAGAGTAGATGCGCCTGTGCCAATGTAATGCCTTTAGGAGGTTTTGTGAAAAAATATTAATCGGTTTCAGAATTATATGGACTTAGTTTTTTACTGAGCATGCTCAGTAGTGTTTTAGGGTAACCTCTGATAGAAAGATACATTTATCTTTCATGAGCATTTACCTTTCACAAAATTAGTGTTTTACCTTTCATAAGAAAACATTTTCATGTCATGACTGCCACCATCTTGTTTTTTTATATGATTGAAAAAAAAAAGAAAATACATGAAAATGAAGAATTTGGAAAAAGAAAACAATTGAGTTTAGCTAAAAAGTACCTGTTAAGCAAGATTCTGTTTTTTTTTCTTTCTAAAAACAAGTCAGAAATACCTTTTTGGAACTCTGGCTGTCATTTTACTGAGAAGCCCCTGACGCCATTGTGACAACTTTGAAAAAAATTTAATATTTAGACCCAATTCAGCTTATAGTTAATATTTTTTCTGTAATCCTCACCCTAATTTCTTCATTGCTAAGGACATTTGCATGTAAACAGCATCATGGCCCTATCTGGTCTGGCAGCTTGCCTACACCTGACATCACAGTTCTGTTTATGACATACCAATCTGTTGCTGTGGGGATAATCATGATGTCATAATCAGAGGATTGTGATGTCAAGTGTAGGCAAGCAGAAAAAGCAGATAGAGTCTAAGGGACAGTAATCCTCTTTCAAACAGTTGTCCTCAGTAGTAAAGAAAAAAGGGAAAGGATTATACAAAATATATGAAATGTAAACTGAATTGTGTCTAAATATCGCAATTTATCATGTTTTTCTATTGGTGTCAGGGGCTCTTTAAGTGTAACACTAAAATTTGCAGCACCTAAATTTATGACACACGGAGGTCACGTGACAAGGGTAATGAGATAGCAGCACTATTTTTGGTTCCCCAACTTCACCCTTTTTAACTACCAAAACCCCCATTTATTCCTGATTTTCCAAAACAGACTACCTCCCACCTGCCAAGAGAAACTGCCAAGACTGCAGCAGTGTGAAGAGTGCTAAGAAATCTGACAGCGCTATGCAGTCGCAGCTGCCTTCTTCAGATGAGGAGGATGCTCAAGTGGCAGGCGTGGAAGCCAAGCGCCCCCACTGGAGCAACTCACCACTCCAGACCACCGCTGAGGCCCAGGAGGAAACCAAGCAAGAGCAAATAATGTCCTATCTCACTGAGATCAAAAAAGCAGTCTTTTTTTTTTTTTTCTTTTCCCCTCCTACGTGCCCCAGAGTTACCTCTCCTTCAGGCGCCTAGGACCCGGCATTCCCTCACTATCTCCCTTAGCCACCTACCCTCATTTGCAGCTCGGCTAGTCCGTGTAACTTTGCACCGGATGGGTCCCCTCCTCCGAGGGAAAGGCACCAGCGGGGCAGAACCAGCACACTACTATTCTCTCGGACCCTCGGAGCTGCTGAGGCAATTGTGGCTCTCAGGGAGTCTTCCAGGGATGTCCAGGCAGACGTCCGTCTATCCGTAAACTTCCGGAGCGGATTTTCTCGCTTTTCTTGTTCTTCCCTACTTACGTCGCCACATGCTGCCCAGTCTCCACTAGGGGCCTCTGCATGAGCGAAGATGCCTCTAACCCACCCCAGGACAGGAGAGCAGTCCGTCGGACGCTCGATCCTGCCCTTCCCTGCCGACCCCGAGACCGAGTCCGTTTCGAACCTGGGTCGCGGGTGTGGATCAGGGCGCCAGCGCCTCAACCCTCTACGCCACCGGGCCGGCCAAAAAGCAGTCTTAATGTTGATTGAACAGATGACAAGAGATCAAGCCTGTCTTAAATGCCCTGTCCACCAGAATTTTTGATGCTGAGATCCATATTTCTTCCCTCGAGGACCACTGCGGCCGGACAGAGCCAGAAATAATACAACTTTGTTGCTTCCTCAGCTCCCTGGAATATTTGGTTGATGACCTCGAAGAGAGGAATTGGCATTACAGCCTGGTGACTCTTGGTTTACCGGAGGGGGAAGAAGGACCAAATACAGTACGCTGGAATTTGTTCAAAAGCTGTGTACAAAATTGGTGGGAGCCCTCCCCTAATGACCCTAACTACGTGGTGAAGAAAGCTCACCGAGCCTTATGGGCTAAGCCACCACCCAAGGAGCCCACCCCCCAACCAATTATCTTCAAACTGCTCAATGTCTTGGACACGGACCACATCCTCAAGAAATCCTACAATTTGGAATCAATCCAGTGGGCTGGGAAGTGGATCAGGATTGTGCCCGACATGACAGCTAAGGTTTGCCAAGCCAGGGCCACCTATCTCCCTATATTATGCAAACTTTGGGCAGCACAAATTAAGCACGGGCTCCTTTACCCTTCTAGGCTTGAGGTCACAATGGATTCTGGAAAAAGGCATTTCGACTCGGTGGACCAAGCATTAGGGAAATTACCAAAGATATTCCCTAATCTTTTCCCAAGCAAAATATGATTAACCCCTGGTGATCCAGTGTTTGGAGCCCCAACAGAATTAACTTGTAAGATCTTGCCAGTCTGAAGAAATGTTGATACTATTGGAAGCAGAAGACATTCTGTGGGACCTTTGACTGTCCCAATTCACATTTTGAACAGACTTGTTTAGACTGGATACCATAGGACCCCCATTGCACAACATTTTCTTCATTGCAAGTACTAAGGGGACACTGTTGGGTACAGCCTATTCAGGAAGGGCTTTTGTGTTTGGTCATAGGTTACACTGGTAAAATCCAAAGTGCAGCACACAAGTTTTTTATAGTGGCTGAGCGTCGTCTACCAGTGGAAGTTAATGTTAACTGCCATCATTGAGTAGATAGTATATAAAGGGGTGAACTGCTTTTTATTTTTTTAACTAATTTACAGTTACCTTTTGCTGCCCCAGACAAATAGCAATTAAAAGCATTGCTGGATGTAAATAGTACCATGTAGCACTTCAGGGTTACAAAGCATATATACTCTATGCTGCTAATACATGCTTTCAAAGTTGCTGAGCTGAGATGTTCTTTTGGTCCGGGTCCACTGACAAAAAGGTTTGCGGGCCCTGGGAATCTTTTGTGGCTCTTTCTTTAACTTATTTTCTTGTTCAACTCCCAGAGAAAAAAATGAGATCCCCCAGGTCAGTATACATAGTTACTTCAGCAACATTTCTGTTTCATTCAGTCCAGGGACCCTATTCTGAGAAGATGGACCCTAACAGACTATCCTACTGTCCAATTATCACCTCATTTAGGGGGTTGTCAGGACCAGAAACTTGGTCATTCAGGATGGGACTTAGAGTTTTTAGTGTAGGGGTTGTTTCTTTCTACGATGTTTCTTTTTTCCTTTTCTATCATAATGGGGTGGAGTATGAGGCTATCCCATCCTCATAACTTACCTGTAGAGTCTATAGGAGTAGGCACTAGGCCTGGACAGTTGAGATTTGTTCTTGTACATAGGTTTTGTATTTTTTGTGTGGATATTTACATATGTTTCTGGGTTTTTGGGATGGGGGAGGTCCCAGTGCACTCCTTATAATGTATCCATATTATGAGCCAATAGGTATGATCATGTAATATGATTAACTGTCTTTCTTGCATATCATGGAACATTAAGAGCTGCAGAGACAACAAGAAAAACATTTGCTACTGAAACATCTGCACCAGTTAAACCCACAAGTAATGTTTCTACAAGAAACCCTGTTACCGAAGTCTCAATTATCATGTCTGGCTAAATCATGGATAGGGAAAGCTTTTGGGGCAGGGAATAGTTCCAGCCAAAGGTGTGTAGCTATTTTGATTTCCAAAACCATTACTTTCTCATTATTGACAGAAAGAAAAGACCTGGCTGGTCAGTTTATTCTTATACATGGCTTTTTGGGAAACTGGGAGCTCCTATTGGGATAAGTATACGGTCCTAATGTGGGCACCCCTAGTTTCTTCCCCACACTAGCTTCTGAGCTAACCTCTTATAGTCACTTGCCTATAATTTTAGGAGGCAATTGGAATTTAGTACAAATTAATAATCTACATCATACCTACTGTACCAAAATGGGTTTGTCTCCAGGACAAAGAGTACTGGCCGAATTCATGGATCAACTAGGTTTAAATGACCCCTGGAGGCTTCTCTTCCCAACTGTCAAAGAATACTCCTTTTTCTCAATCCCTCATCAAGTTTATTCTCGAACAGATTTGTTTTTGGTCAGTAAAGGTTTGGTACCCATGATACGGCATAGCACCATCTTAACAAGAGTCATCTCGGACCCTTCACCCATTACTTTGGCAGTAGATATACCATCTTTCGCACTACATCCCCAAACTTGGCCCTTAAATAATCAACTATTGAGAGACCAAGCTATTGCTTCCCAGTTGCTAGAGTATATGGAACTTATTATCCAACAAAATAGGTCAGTTCCTTTACCCTGTGATATTATTTGGGGCAGTCTAAAAGCTACCTGGAGGTGCGAGCTCATTAGACTAACCACTATTAAAAAGAAACGAAACCAAGCTCATATTACAAATCTGCTCCAGCAAATCCGTTCATTAGAATGCACCCTTTCCATCTCTCCTCTGGACTCAACCCATGAGAAACTGGCACAATTAAGAGCCAAATACGCATCATACCTTATGAGCCAAGTGGATAGGGCAGTGGCAAAATTTAACGCTATCTGTTGGCCAGGGTGAAAAGGCAGGCAGACTGCTGACACTAAGAATTAAACAACAGGCCAGTTTGAGATGGGTATCCTCTTTAATAGACCCAGACTCAGGTTGCCCTACCACTAATCCTAAAAAAATGGATGCTATTTTTTCCAGTTTTCATCACTCCCTCTACACTGCCCCCTCTCCAGACAAGATTACTACTGCACACCAGGACAGATTTTTGAGGGACATGAATCTCCCATCTCTTACTACAACCCAGGTGCAATCTCTATTGGACTCAATTACTGAGGCTGAAGTAAGTTCTGCCATAGATTTCTTGCCTTTGAACAAAGCCCCAGGCCCTGATGGCATTACCTCATTATTTTATAAAACATATACAAAAACCCTTACCCCCCTTCTCACTGAACTGTACAACTACTGGTCCTCTCATCCTCCATCAGACAGGTCCTTTTTGAGGCAAGAATAGTACTACTTTCCAAACCGGGGAAAGATGTTTCCAAATCAGAGAATTACTGTCCTATTTCTCTAATTAATAATGACATAAAAATATATGCCAAAATATTAGTAGCACAGTTGTCCTCAGTCTGGGATTCTTTATTAGGACCTGAACAAGCTGGCTTCATAACTGGTAGGAGTTCAAATACACATTTTCACAAACTCTTCCACCTTATCTCTGCATCTGGGGAGACAAATAAGGCAGCTGTGTTGGTCTCCCTGGATACAGAGAAAGCCTTTGACCATGTTACCTTTTCAAAGTACTCGAACAATACTCCTTCCCAGAAGAATTTATCCATAGGATTAAGACACTATATATGGTTCCATCAGCCCACATTTTCAGCAACAACGAGCTATGTCAAAACCTTCCTGATATCAAGAGGTACTCAGCAAGGCTGCCCACTATCCCCCTACCTCTTTAACCTTTACTTAGAACCCCTAATTAGAGCGATAAATCATTCCTCACTGGTTAAAGGAATTGTAGTAAACAAGGTTCCATGCAAACTGTTGGTCTTTGCCGACGACATCCTGTTACACCTAAAAAAATTGGACAACCTCACTCCCTTCTGCTCTATCCATCATCTCCAACTTTAGCAGTTTTTCAGGGTACAAGCTGAACCTGACAACAACTATAGTTTACCCTTTATCCCCTCCCTACTCTAAACCTCTTGACTCACAACCAGGCTTCAAATGGGAATCTTTGACTCTAACATACTTGGGCATCAAACTATCCCGGGAGACCCACGGGTTAAGAAAACTTAATCTAGACCCTGTGATACAGCAATTGGAGAAGGATTTAGCTAGATGGCGACACCTTCTCCTAATCCTATGGGGAAGGGTGAACATTATTAAGATGTGTGTCCTCCCTAAACATATGTGTCCCTTGGGTATGCTAAACATTTAGTTACCAAAAAAATAGTTCTCAAAAATTACTGCACTGTGCACATCGTTCATGTGGGCTGACAAGCCCCCTCATAGATCATATGCTAAATTATCCCACCCTTATATTCATGGTGGGCTACAAGTGCCTGATTTTTTTAAATACTACCTGGCCCTACATGGTGCCTCATACTTTAAATGGGGAGTGGTGGATACTCATACTCCTACCAAACTGACTCCCAGTTGGCTCACCATTGAACAATCTCTATGGTTCAGAAGTATAAAATTGCCCTATCTTCTTTATTATGCCTCCCATATTCCAAACTCCCAAATGATTTACGCACTACCCTATTGGATGGAGTTTGAGAGCTCATCTGCAATTATGTCAACTATTAAAATAGCAAACTCCAAATCACTGGACCAGCCATTATTTCAAAATCCTAACCTGTGTATAGCAGGGAAGCCAATTCAGCCCTCTTTTTGGCCCCCATTAGCACACCTTTATGTGTTGAACCTTATTACTGATAGTAATATAGTATATTTTTAATAGAAACATATAGAAACATAGAATTTGATGGCAGATAAGGACCGCTTGGCCCACCCAGTCTGCCCATTTCCCTACCTACTGGATAAGCTGCAGATCCTAGTTAACCAGCAGCCTACTTCTTCCTACCCCCACCCTCCAGAACTGCCTTATGACTATCCCATGCATGCTTGAATTCCACCACTGATTTTGACTCCACAACCTCCTCCGGAAGGCCGTTCCATGCATCCACAACCCTCTCTGTGAAAAAATACTTTCTTAAATTACCTCTGAGCCCCCCATCTTCAAATTGTGCCCTCTTGTTCTTGCACACTCTTTTTTGAAAGATGCTACCTCTTGGACTTTGTTGATTCCTTGAGGTACTTGAAAGTTTCTATCATGTCCCCCTCTCCTCCTTTCCTCAAGGCTATACATATTAAGCCCTAAGTCTCTTCATATGTCTTCTGGTGCAGACCCCACCATTTTAGTTGCCCTCCGGGACAGCTTCCATCCTGTCTATGTCTTTGCGGAGATTAGGTCTCCAGAACTGCACACAGTACTCCAGATGGGGTCTCACCAGCTGTCTGTACAGAGGGATAATAACTTCCTGTTTTCTACTGGTGATGCCTCTCCTATGCATCCCAGTATTCCCCAGCCCTCCTTGCTGCCTCTCACATTGCTTGCCCATCTTTAGGTCATCTGATATGACTACATTATGAATCAGTATAAGGCCCCACCCACCTACTATTTTAAATTCTTCAGCTTAGTAAATGAGTTTAACAATTCCTAAATGCTTCCTCCGGACATCAGGATTACCAGTCGCCATTAGTAGAGTTTTTCAGTATGGGAAACAAGAAAGCGATTTCAAGTATTTATAAAGCCCTGTTACACTACAATTGTGCCCAGACCTCCAGTATTTCTGCCTATTGGCAAACTCATCTAGGTCTCAACTGGTCTACTGAACACTGGCAATCCATCTGGAAGTCGATCTATACCTATATTAAACAAGACCGACTGCAACTATTACATTTCAATGTTTTACATAACCTATACCTGACCCCCAGTATTCTTTTTTGAATGAAAAGGTTGCCCACACCAATCTGTCCTTCATGTCTATCAGCTAAAGGCACTTTGAGCCACAAAATATGTGACTGCCCAACAGCCAAGCACCAATGAACTCTAATCCAAAAAAAGTGGCTCCTCTGTTGGGTAATAATGCTTAGTTTACCCAAGAAGTCTGCCTTCTAGGAGACTACTCTAAAATCCAAAATACTAATCATAAATTTTACATGGCAATATTTTTTGCAGTAGCAAAGGTACTGCTGGCCAGACACTGGCAGGGCAACTGGACGCCATCTCTCTCTGAATGGGTTCAAGAATGCCTAACTGCCATTACAGTGGGGAAAAAAAATTGCAAATTACAATCTTTCCCCATCCAGGGAACACAAATATTGGCTGGGACTTTATGGATACCTGGTTCAATAACCAAAAGTTTTATTCTTTATTGATCATTTTCCACCTAATCAACCGGAGAGATGCTGGATCTGGGAAGTACACTGGGAGGGAGGGGTTGGGGGGTGTGGGAGTGTTCAGGGGGAGGATCATTTCTGTGTGGTGGTAACTCAGGTTTTGTTGTTATTTGTTTGCTGTTAGAATTTGTGTGTGTATTGCCCTTCGGGGAGCATGAGTCTGTACTGTTTTGAAAAATTTAGTAAAGTACAATATAGCAAATAAATTTGTGACACATAATTTACATGTCTCACATTTTAGTGTTGTACTTAAATGTGCAAGACTAAAATTCCATGTTTGTGTCTCACATACTTTTACTCATAACTTGACCGTTTTACAATATTTTAGTCCCAAATTTTGAATATACTGTTTACATGACCCTGCCTCAAGAAAAGGATGGTGTCAATTTTCAATTACAGGTCAAAAGGTGATTTCATAGTCACTGTACAAAACCACCTTTTGGGCAGGATTTTGCACCTTCTAGGTACTATGTTCATGACAGGGTCAAAATAATTTTTGTGTCGCACACTTAAGTGCGACACTAACATTTGTGACACATAAATTTCAATGTCGCATATTTTAGTGTTGCACTTAAACATGCAACACTAAAATTCAATTTTTGTGTCTCACATACTTTTACTCATACTGTAACTTGATGATTTAACTATAGTTCACTTCCAAATGTTGTATATACTGTTTACATGATCTTACCTCATGAACAAGGATGGTGGGAATTTTCATGAATTTAACTGCAACACTAAATTTTGCCACACACTAATATTTTAGCACTGTGCATTTTACTGCCACACATATTATAAATATGCTATGCTAAAATTCCATTTTTGTGTCTCATATATTTTTCTTGTAACTTGGCCATTGTACAATGTTATAGTAATGGTGCTTCAATACTGCAATTTGATTAGCTGCTATCAACCCTCAGCCTTATATTAATCATTGATTAATAGGCATGAGGGCCTCATCACCTGTACCAAGATCCAGAAAAGTTATTTAGCCTTGGAATGCTCACTTTATCAAAGTTGTAAACATTTTAAACTGACTGCAATTACTGCATGTCACTTAGCAAATGTGATTGCCACCTGCTGATTCACTCTTATGTATCAACTGCCACGACATCTGGTCTTCTTTCCTGGTCAGAGATCCAAGACCACACACAAAACTGCATTTAGTGTAGCAGTAACAGAGTAGTACACTGCCACTAACCAGCCATCCCCTGCACTGTCCTTACTATGACATTCGAATGACACTGCTCATGCTGTCATCAGTAAAGAAGCAGGCAATAGAACACTAGATCACACATCTCACTCTCTGCTAGTTACAGTGATTAGTGAGTGGAAGTCATAAAACACAGAAACATAGAAATTGTCGGCAGATAAGGACCGCTAGGCTCCATCCAGTTCGCCAGTAGGCCCTATACATTGTATGCAGCCACTGACCCTATGTGATCAATGACTTTTCGTCATTCCCTATAAAACTATGCCCAGTCTCATAACGTTGCTAAACCATAACCCTGCAACGCCATTTAGGGAAGTGTTCTTTTTTAATGTAAAACTAAATTATCTCAGCTGATTCCCATGGTAAGTTTGTGTCCCAGCAGCATCTGTGCAGTGTGGATAAGGAGCATTTGCCAACCAGAGTCTCAGTGTGGTGTGCTTGCTTCATCCTCCATGTTACCTGCTGCTACCACATCTGCCCAGCTGGGCTACTTCTCCTGGGTCAAGATGATCCAGAAGTCTAAGGGAGAGCAGAGCAGTAAAAGAAACAAGGAGGGGAAAAGAGAGGGAATAATATAAAGAAGAAGAAGGAAGGAAGGTGAGGAAATGGGTAAATGGGGTAGGTTGGGGGAAGAGAGGATTTAAGGGCTAATTAAAATTAAATGTATTTTGCTGTACATAATGTTTGAAATTGAGATGGCATGTCAATGCTGGGATGTGCTGGGACTATTTTGCTGGGTTAGATGAACATTTGTTTTTAAAGTCATAAAAAGTTATTTTTATTTTGTGCATTTTTCAACCCCCCCCCAAAAAAAAGTCTTGGACCCATTTTATAATTACAATAAGACACTTCAGGGTGAGCTTTGTGGAGGGATAATGGCACTTCTTGGGTGGCTGAAGTCACTTGGCAATGCCTTGTGCCTCACAACACACCCAAGGTGTGCTATTATCCTACCACAGTGCACACCCTATAGTGTGTTATTGCTTAAATATATCACATTGCTAGACATGCATAGGAACTCCTTGGTGATGTGAAAAACCCCAGTGGAACCTTAAATTTCAGTGAAACTAGAAATAAATTTGCAGGTATAGCAGCAGGTTCTGTTACAAGCTTTGGCACCAAGTACTAAAGCTTGTAGCAGATTCTGTTATAAGCTTTGGTACCTGGTAGGAAAGAATTGTTAGGGAGTACGGAGACTGCTACGTACAATGAGATTCTAAAGATTGGGTGTGTGTGGTAGGAGGCAATCAGTGGCTCTGTAAAAGAAGCTTCTATATTAGGGTTGGTTTGCAGGATAGGAAAGTTCCTAGTGATGGTCCTTATGATGAGAAGGGTTTTAGAATGGAAGGGAAGCACCAGGCAAATGTGTTGCTGTTTCTGTGTGAGCGGATCTCTCCTGTGAGGGTTATGAAGAATATTATTGCCCAGGAGATTGCTCTTTTCATTATGCTTTCTATGTAACTCCTGTTAATAAAACAAACTCTGGCCAGAGCCGAAATGGCTGCATCTGAGGAATTTGGGGTAAAAATATTGAAAATTACCAAAGTCACAAGCCTGCATTTGCAAAATGTAATGTAGGCTCATAAAAGTGTTGTTTTGTAATATTTTTACACCAAATTTTCAACATAGCCTTGTTATGACCCTGCCTCATGAAGACAGGCAGAGAAAATGTTCAACTCCTTGCTTAAAGGTGATTCTGCACAGGGACTGAGAAATCAGCTTTCAGGATACCAAAACACATTTTGGGCTGGAGTTGAAAAATGACAGCTGTCACATTCATGGGGTGCTGTAAAGAAATGGCTATGTTGAAAATCTGGGGTAAAATATTGAATATTACCAAAATTACGACCCTGTATTTGCAAAATTCAATGTAGGCTCATAACTTTGTTGTTTTTTGATATTTTTACACCAAATTTTCAATATAGCCTTCTTATGACCCCATCTCATGAGCAAGGACAGAGAAACATTTTAACTCCTGTCCTAAAGGTGATTTCATGCAGGACTGCAAATTCACCTTCGGGATGTAAAAAAGCATTTTAGCCAGAATTTGAAAATGACAGCTGTCACACTCATGAGGTGTTGTAAAGATATTTTACACCAAATTTTCAACAGCTTTTTATGAGCCCACAACATGAACAAGGGCAGAGAAAATGTTCAACTCCTACCCAAAAGGTGATTTTGTGCAGGGACCATGAAATCACATTTCAGGACAGATCTGCTTAATGACAGTGTCATTGTTCATAAGGTGGTGTCCCAAAGAAGGCATGTTTAAAATTTGGTGCAAAAATATGAAAAAATGGGCAAGTTATGGCACTAAGTTCAAACCCCCTTTGAAATACATTGAACTGCATACCTGTTTCCTCAGTTCCCTGTCCGGCTTTGAAGAGTGAAGATGTGTCTGTGGTCCACAGAAGATTATGGTGCTGTATCCCTGGTGGGTAAGTAAGGGCTTGGGGGGGTGTAGGGTGGTGGGTGCTGAGTAGGAGGGTTGGTGGGGGGTCACTAACAGCCACAAAAAACATGAATGGGTGGTTTTCTCTTTTTCAGGTTCAAGAAAAAAAGAAACAATGACTCTCAATCTTGACACTGGGGGCTGGGCACCCCATTGTCATGCTTATATTTCTGGGGGGGGTGAGGTGGTGGGTTCTGAGAGGGAGGATTGGGTGGAGAAGAGGTAATTAAAAAAAAAAAGAAATGCTGAGGAGTCCTGAGTGCAACACTGGGGGATTGAGCACCTCCCAGCATCACTCTTATGTTTTGGGAGGGGTGCTGAGAGGGAGGATCAGGTGGGGGGATATCGATAATTAAAAAATAATCAGCAGACATGGCAGAACATGGCACACTCTACCGTTGTCCAGGATGGCCGCCCACTGTACTGCGCATGCACTAGTAGTCGCACATGCACAATACCATCTGGAAGCCATCTTGGACATGGCAGAGTGTGCCGTGTTCAGTCATGACTGCCTATACTAAAAATAGTGCAGTGCTACTTCCAATCCAGACAACAAGCAGGGTGTTTCACGGTTGTGGAGGCAACTGTGATGCAACTCCAACATGTTGTTCGGTTGGAAGGATTGCGATGAGTCCTTTTGTCATAACAAGAGGTCTGCAGGGTTCCACCCGCTGTAGCCCTAAAAATGGTGCATTATTTGAGCATGCTCAGTAAAATCATCATCTTCACTGCATAACCTGCAAAGTTCATGATACAGTGTACTGTGTGTGTGAGCTACCCCTTTAAAGAATGGCTTGTTCTCCCATTTAGGCATCCCTTTCCTCCTACCCCCTCAGAGCTAGGGATTTTTAGTGCTCTGGGGATATTAGCTGCTAGATGCCTCAAGGTGCAGCAGAGAACAGGTTTAGGGAATATATAAGGGAGCAGACAGGAAGTTTTGGGGCCTTTCCAGCCCGGGCATTAGGCCAGGGCTGGAGGGGGGTGTGGCTGGAAGAACAGAGTTAGGTGGGCAAGTAAGAGAACTCAGTGGTCTGGGTGGGTCAGTGGGGGAACCCTCCCAAAGTGTAGACAGGAAGGCCTTCTCAGCGTTGTAGTGTTGAGGAGCTGGGGGAATGGAGCTCTGTGAGGAAACTATGGTTAACCAAGTCCTGCATCATTGGGAGTAAGGAATGTAGGGGGCCATAGTGGGTAAAGAAAGGAAGGAGCCCTTAAAGACCCCATTCTAGTGTGTGACTCCTGAGCCACCAGGGCTGTGAGGGCAGTGGTAGTGTCCCCACAGGGGGAAGCTGGTGGCAATGACTCTCCCTTGTACCTGGTGTGGCAGGGCAGCCTGGGGCAGAGGGATCCAGGGGGCTCTTCACCCAAATATGGGACCTGCTTGGAGGGGCAGGTCCTGGGGTGCCGATTCATGGAGGGGCTCAGGGGGCACAAGAGATGGTAGATGTGCAGTGTGGAGTCCCTGGTCTGGTGTGACAGCATTTGGGGAGAATCCAGATTCTATGGGTGAAGGTGAGAGTGCATGGGTGATTGAAGATGCAAGAAAGGTGGGCAATAACTTTTCCTGCCTTGTATGGGAGTGCACTTGTCTCGGTGGTTTAGCACTTGAAGTGATCCCTCCTTACTGACCCCAGACCATCTGTGAAAGAATTATGCCCCTAGACAGGGGACAGGGAAGTTACACTGTGGGGGCTCATTCAGGATGTTTCCCAAACCTTAAAATGCTGCCAGACCCCAAGCCTTGTGGTCCAGTGTGTTGCCAAGCTTCCTGGCCTGGTTGGGCCCTGTTGTGCAGCAGAGAAGAAAAAGTAGCTGTGGGAATAGACCTGGAGCAGGCATAGGCCTCAGCCTGCTGGTGTGAAAGCACATGACCCCTCATGCAGGGTTCCATTGGAGGATGGGTGAGAAGGAGCTAAAGCAACTGCAACAAGAAGTGCCATCTTAGGTGAATCAGAGAGAGCGGAGCTGAGGCAGTGAGGTGAACAGAAGCAGGAGAACAAAGCCAGCAAGAGGAAAGGAAAAGAGAAACTATTTTTCCTGGGCACATCCACAGTCAGACAACTGAACTGGGCTGCCACATAAAGCAAATAAACAATTGAACCATCTATTTAAGTGATTCTTAGCTCTGGGAACTGGGAAGATTGGAGAGACTTAAAGCAGGTATCCACCATGATTTGATGGTGCGTTGTGGCTAGCGGGAATGAAGAAGAACCCAAAGTGACCCCCCCAGAAGGAACCCCTGGCTACAATTCCTGCCTTACTACTCTCCTGGCTCTGGAAAGCTGGGGAAAAAGAAAGAGAAAATGAACATTGTATGAGGTGTGGGTTTAGGGGGAAAGGAGTTGCCAGGTTGCCTGTATGCCCATATTGTATAGGCATGCCGCCAGTTTCAAATTTGGGGATATTCCCTCCCAGTTCCGCTGTCAGCTGTTTTGTGCCATGTTCACCAGTGGGGATTCAGGAGGGTTTGAGAGATTGCTCCTGGGGAAAAAAGCACTTGTGCCCGGGTTGATGAAACAAGAAGTGAATCCCCAGATGTGATTGTGGAGGCTGTAGAGGAGGAAGGTTCAGGAGCACAAGTTACAGAAAAAGGTGACGGGGAGCACAGCTGTTTGCCCTGCTCTGCCATCAGCTACCGGCTATCCCGGTGGCAAAGGGAGGGACAGAGGCCTCAGACAACCGACCCAGGATCCTCCAGGGCCAGCAGGATCTTTCATTTTTTCATTTTCATTTATATTTTTTATACTTGTAAACCAGATGAGCAAAACTGTCTGTTTTCACATGTGACAAGTCATATCTAAAATACAATACAAATTATTGACACAATATTTCAGAGCAAACCACTCTAGCCACATAAAGTGCAAGTGCTATACAACACATAGATGAAACAAATACATTCACACTTGAGAACAAAGCCACTGCTTTAAACTTTTTTTAAAACACTGTATAGAATAGCTTTCAACAATTGCAGTAGGTATCTTATTGAAGAAGACTGGCGCTCTGAATAATAAGGATCTTTGCCCAATAGTCTTCTTAAATAAGGGTATTTTAAAAATAAATTTATACCGTGACCTGGTAGATAGAGCATTTAATGCCCTGGGAAACATTAAGGAAACAGACGGAGGAAGAAGTCCTATTTTTACTCTATGTAAGAAAATACCCATTTAAAATGAACTCAATTATCAAAAGATAATGAGTAGGATTGTTCATATAGATCAGAACGATGAGATCGATGAGGTATATTTAGCCAAAATCTCAGGGCAGAATGATATATAATTTGAAGACAATTTAAGGCACTACCACAGGAAGAGGTATATATCAAAATACCATAATCCAACACTGCAAACAAAAAACTATGAACCAGGAGTATTCTAGATTCAAGGGTCAAAAATGGCTTGATCCAATATAGAGAACCCAACCTCTGATGCAAAATTTTCCTATGATTTTGAATGCGTGGTTCAAACGTAAACTGACTATCTAAAACTATTCCTAAATATTTAAAAACTGGGACAAGTTCAATTACATTACCCCTGTTATCAATAATGGGAGGAAGATCAGAGGTTGGTTTCTTATTATAGGGAAAACGCATTACCTTTGTTTTTAAGAATTAAGTGCCAAATGGTTTATTAGTAACCAGTCCTGCAGATGCCCCAAATCAACCTGAAGACTGGAAACAGCAGTCTGGGCTGGGACTAGAACAAAATAAAATGGCATCATCCACGTAAAGAGTAATCTCAGTTTGAGTACAGATACTAGGGGCTGAATCTACAAAAAGGAAAAATAAGTGGCCCCAGGATTGAACCCTGGGCAACACCACAGACTATGGAAGAATCTGGGAAGCAGTTGAATCAATAATTGTTCTATGATATCTATTACATAGGTAACTTTGATACCACCGGCAACCTCACCAGGAAACTATAATCCTTGGAGAACACCAGGGAGACAATCGAATTCAACTAGGTCAAAGGCCTTGGTGAGGTCCACAAACAAAGCTGCACACAAGTGCCTTAAAATCCATTATTTCTGCTGCTCTAAATGTCCATCCAGTATGTCTATAAATAAAGTTTGATTAGCCCCATGGAGCTGCTTTATTTATTTGAATGAAGTACTGTATGTGACCCCTGTATGGCTGGGAAACATTTGTATGCAGGAGCTAAATAAAGAAGCTAGTTGGGAGAAGAATAGCAGTGATGTGTTTTATTTAAACTGAAGGAGGAGGATAATGAAATTAAATCCTTTTTCCCTTTTCCCTTTTTTCTCTGCAGCTAAATTGATTTCTTATAACTTGTATTCCAGATGAAATTTTCACCCCACCTTTAGAAGGGTCGAGGGGCTCTGGGGGCTCAAGAATTGGTAGATGTGCAGTGTGGAGTTCCTGGTCCAGTGTGCCAGCATTTGGGGAGAATCCAGATTCTGTGGGTGAAGGTGAGAGTGCATGGGTGATTGAAGATGCCAGAAAGGTAGGCCACAACTTTTCTTGCCTTGCATGGGAGTACATTTGTCTTGGTGGTTTAGCCCCTGAGGTGACCCCTCCTTATTGCCCCCAGACCAGCTATGAAAATTATGCCCCTAGATGGGGATGGGCAGGATTACATGTGAATATGTAAAACCATTCTTTACATGCTTGGGATGGAAGGGCTGTGGAACAGAAAGCTATGTGAGTCAGTGGGGTTTGTAATAAACTGATGTTTTCAGAACCAGTTTTCTGCACCAATCATTTGACATCTTGAAAAAAGTCAGTGTTTATTTATTTATTGAAATGTTTCACCAGGAAAGGCACACTGAGCAAAAGAAGCTCGTCTCCCAGTGCGACCTGGGGGAAGGGTTACAGAGGGAGGATAACACGCAGGTTATCAAGTATTATTCAATGGCAAGAAGGAATCTTGGACTGTGATTGGTCAGTTTGGGGCTGGACCCCATGGATTATCCCAGCACAATGCCACAGGTCTAGTCTCAGCACTGTGCACTAATGTAGAGGACCATGATGATCATTAGTTACTCTTTTTTTGCATCTCCTCTTAAGAAATGAAAATAGTTTCCCACACTAATAAAAACATTCTTTAAAATTATGTTTTTTATTTTATATATAACAACAAGCCATTGTATAATAGGAATAATGCACTCCAGGGTATGTGTGGTGCTAGGATAATGCCATGCCTGGGGCATTGGACACATTCGGCCTGCTCCCTCGTGCCCAACCCCCCCAAGCATGGCGGTATCCCAGCACGACACACACCCTGTCATGCATTATTCATTTAATATACATATTAGTGGAATTACAGCAGCATGAAGTCACATTGTGTACAAGTTACAGTAAGAATAACATTTGGAACATTTTGGAACATAGTACATAGAATAACATGTCTCTGAGACACGTAGCACATACAGTAAATCATTAAGGCAGTGTGGAAGAGGTTACTTCAACAGCGTACTGAAGGGAAGGAAGGGTCCTGCTAAACTTGTCCAAGAAGATTAGAAGGGTTTCCCTGGAGCAGGAGGTGGCCACAACACCAGTGGTGTAACCAGAAATTTCTGTTTTGTACATGTTGCATCCAACTGCTTTCCCCTATTTAAGAAAATGTACATACTCTCTCTGACTGCTGCCCTCCCCAACACAAAACAAAACAGACTGCTGTCATATGTTAAGTTTTATGTTGCTGTTTTAAATGACTATTGCCCATTTTACCATGTTGATCCTTTTTGTCAATGTACTTGCAATCTCCTCTGGTTATAGCTTACTGATACTTGCAAACTTTGCGCCCCCGGGACTGCTGTGACACAGTTTAGAGACAACCCTGCCTGTAAATGTTGCTGCTTGTACCAGACCAGGCTCCTCTTGAACTGGTGCATGTACAGTATGTAGTACCTTTGCTCTTTGTCCTTTAATGATGTGGAACCTTTGTAAATGAGCACTTCTGCTCAAAGGAGTTTTCCAAATGTCAAATAAATAAATAACATATTTCTCATCTAATCTGTCAACAGGTTTTACTTAGATCTGTGTCCTAAACAATAGACATTTAAACAGATACAAAAACTACGCAGTGGTCTACACTAACTCAAATACTCCAGATAAGAATGACAATGGTAATGAAAAATAAATATGGTTTGGGACAGGTATTAAAATAACTGTTCACAAATGTGTACAGTGAGTATGCCTGCCTACACCCTTGTCCCACACAATCATATATGTAGTGTTTGTAGAGGTCAGGCACAGTTCCTGTGAAGAAGAAAAAAGAATTGTTCCTCAGCCCAACCAACCAACAGATTGGCCGACTGGGACCCATCCTGGTACCCATGGCAACTCCGCGACCTGCTGAAAAAAACTGTTACTGAAAGAAAAAGCAGTAAGTTTAAGAATAAGTTCAGCTAGTCAGGTTAATGTGAGTGTGGGTGGCTGCTGGACTTCCTGCTTATTAAAAAGATTTTCCAGGGCTGTCAGATTATCATTGTGTGGGGTCACTGTGTAAAGAGATTTATAAAATGCAGAGAGAAAATCCTGTTTTGTGATTGGTTCTTCCCCTGTGCATCAAATCTGTTCGAAGCACAGGTAAAAACAAGTTCTGGAATCAGCGACTGTAGCAATAAAAACAAGAAATCAGTGTGCCATTAGAACACGGAGTTTTAAAATGCTGCCATTTTTTTTGGTTTGTTACCAGTCAAAAGACACATTCAAACTGTTCAGCTATAAGTCCACATTTCTACATAACAGCATCCATAGTAAAACATAACAAAGTTAAAATCAAGGAAATCATGAACATTGTCTTGTTTTTTCACCTAACTGTAATTATTTTCCTCTCCCAGTTTAGGGCTCCGTAGCGGTCCTATGGCATGCTGACTCCGTTCTTCTTGTTAGTAGTACTCCCGACCCCATACTTTAAAATAAAAAACAAAATTAGTTTCTGTATGTTTTCTTATATCTTTACAATGCAAGGACAGCTGTGAAAGGCAAGGTGCCAGCTAGAAACAACTACTTCCGGTATGAGGCTCGCTCAGCAACGGCGATCACTCAATTACAAGAAGCAGAGGGGTCACCCTGTCCCACAATCATGCTTGTATAACACACACACACACACACACACACACACACACACACACACACACACACAAAAACACTGTAATATCCTGGATCACCCTCAACAACTAGTCTTCTACCCATGGTCACAAAAAATGAGGGTTTCTCCATTCAGTTTCTCTTCAAGTCTGATAACAGTTGGGGGTCTCCTGTGTGCCAGCAACATGACATCATTTTCTACCTGGTGGAAGAACTATTTGACAAAAAAAACTATTGACTGTAATAACCTGTGTGTGTGGGTGTGTGTATACTGTATATATTTTTACTTTTTTAATAAATAAAAACTTTTTAAAAAAGTAGCCCATTTTATAAACCCAATAAAACACTCAGGGGTGTACATGGAACAGATATTACCACACTGTCAGGGGCTGAAGGCACTCGACTGTAACTACACCCCTGGGCATGCAGTAGTACTTGTTCCATGCACACCCCATTGTGTCTTATTGATTAATTTATCTCCATTGTAAAGGTGAGCTGATGGGAGCCACTGAATCTGAACCCGTCAAATAACTGGCAAGCATGGTTAGTGTTTTTAATGTAGGAGGGTAGGGATTCGAGGAGTGGTCTTATGAGGCTGTCCAGAAATTCAGAAATGTGGGATGTGGGGCAGCAAGAGCAAGCAGACACAATAGGGCATCCTGGGTTACCCGTTTTGTGGATTTGGGGAAGGAGATAGAACCTGGATGTCTGAGGTTGTTGAACTATGAGTCTCTTTGCAGAGGCAGGAAGTTCTTTGTTTTCAGCAGCACAGGTGATGGTGGTAGTGACCTCTGTCTGATGGTTGCAGTGGGGTCCTGTGGAAGAGTAAAAAGTGGTGTTAGAGTTGCTATGTGACTTCACTCCGATGCCACTTTTTATTGTCCTCTTCCACAGGACCATCATTCAACATTTTCAGATCATGCAGCTATGGATGAGAGGTACAGGGACCTCTGGGTCCCATGCCAAGAGAAGAGTTCTCTTTATTATATGGTTATGTGTTGCCTGTGTGGCCAACACTGCACCATCCCTCTCAAGATTGGGAGTGGTGCCACTTGGCAGAGCCTTGCCCCCAGCCTTGGCCCTTCCATCTGGCTCACTGATCTCACCCCTGTACACAACTAACTGGTATGGGATCATAACACAATATCTATTGAATACAACGTTTCTTCATTTTTATCTATTTTTTTCACATTTTGACACCGAATTTTCAAAATAGTGTTTTTATGACACTCCCCTTTCTAAACATGACAGGTGTCATTTAGAAAATACTGGATGAAATGTCATTTTGCACCACAAGTGTGAAAACACATTGTGGGCAGGATTAAAAAACGACACCTGTCACATTCATCAGGTGGTGTGGAAAAATAACTATGTTGAAATTCTGAGGACAAAATATTAAAAATGACCAAAGTTATGAGTAAATGTTTAACTTTTTCAATGTTCACTCATAATAACTTATTCATTTTAGCATATTTTTCACCAACCTTTCAACATAATATTCTTACGACCCCACCTCATGAACCCAGTACGTGAAATTTTTCAAATTCTGCTTGAAGGTGATTTTACAGAGCAACTGTTAAATCACCTTTCAGACCAGATTTGAAAGATTTCCACCCCTTGTTCATGAGGTAGAGTCCCAAAGTGGCATGTTGAAAATCTGTGAACAAATATTTAACAAGCATTTGTCAATGCCGAATGTTGATTGCGTGGTGTGTTGAGTTCGCTCACTGCCCCTCTGTCACTGGCTCAGTCTGTTTCTCCCAGTGCTGCAGGCTGGCCTTTTGTACTGGGCTCCTGCCTGCGTTGCCACCTTTTTCTTCCAACAAACAAATCCGCAGCAGTCATGATAGAGCTCCATTGAGCTCGCTCACTCCCTTTCTGTCACTCGCTCGTTGTGTTTCTCCCAGCACTGCAGGCTGCCCTTTTGCACTGGGCTCCTGCCTGCATTGGCACCTTTTTCTGCCCACAAAGAAATCCACAGCTGTCCTGACAGAGCCTGCTGAGGTCGCTCCACCCCTGTGTCACTCACTCATTCTGTTTCTCCTCGCGCTGCTGCCTGCCCTTTGTACTGGTCTGCCTCTGTTGGCACCTTTTTCTGCCCACAAAGAAATCTGCAGCAGTCCTGACAATGCTCCGTCGAGCTCGCTCACTCCCCTTCTCTCACTCGTTCATTCCATTTCTGCTTGCGTTGCAGGCTGCCCTTTTGTATTGGGCTCCTGCCTGCATTGCCGCCATTTGCAGTAGTTACAATACAGCTCCATTGAGCTTGCTCACTCCCCCTCTCTCACTCACTCATTCTGGTTTTCCCGCCACTGCAGGCTGCCATTTTGCACTGGGCTCCTGCATGCATTGCTGCCTTTTTCTGCCCACAAACAAATCTGCAGCAGTCCCAACAGAGCTCCGTTGAACGAACTCACTTCCCCCCTCCCTCACTCACTCATTCTGTGTCTCCTGCCACTGCAGGCTGCCCTTTTGTACTGGGCTCCTGCCTGCATTGGTGGCTTGTTCTGGCCAGAAAGAAATCTGAAGCAGTCCCAACACAGTTCCATTGAGCTCGCTCACTCCCCCTCTCTCACTCACTCATTCCGTTTCGGCCCGCGCTGCAAGCTGACCTTTTGTACTGGGCTCCTGCCTGCGTTGCCGCATTTTCTGCCCACAAAGAAATCCACAGCAGTCAAACTAGAGCTCCACTGAGCTCGCTCACTACCACTCTGTTACTCACTCATTCTGTTTCTCTTGGCGCTGCAGGCAACCCTTGTGTACGGGGGCTCCTGGCTGCATTGGCACCTTTGTCTGTCCACAAAGAAATTTGCAGCTGTACTGACAAAGCTCCATTAAGGTCACTCAGTCTCCCTCTGTCACATGCTCATTCTGTTTGTCCTGGTGCTGCAAGTGACCCTTTTGTACGGGGCTCCTGCGTGCATTGGCGCCATTTTCTGCCACAAAGAAATCCACAGCAGTCCTGATAGAGCTCCGTTGAGCTCACTTAGTCCCCCTGTCTCACTCACTCATACTGTTTCTCACACTGCTGCAGGCTGGCATTTTCTACTGGGCCCCTGCCTGCACTGACGCCTCTTCCTGCCCACAAAGACATCCACAGCAGTCCTGACAGCACTCTGGTGAGTTCGCTCACTCCCCCTCCCTCACTTGCTCTCTTGTTCTGTTTCTTCCAGTGTTGCAGCCTGCCCTTTTGTACTGGCCTCTTGCGTGGGGCCTTTTTCTGCCCACAAACAAATCTGGAGCAGTCCCAACAGAGCTCAGTTGAGCTCGGTCACTCCCTCTCTCACTTGTTCCATCTTAATCTGTCCCAAACACTGATGTCCCACAGCGACCATGCTATTCTCAGTCCGGAGTACAAAAATATATTTTAGCCAGGATGTGAAAATGACAGCTGTACTGTTCATAAGGAGGTGTGAAAGAATGCCACTGTTAAAAATGTGGCTTGAAAATATTACAAATTTGCAAAGTTACAAGGGTGTGTGGAAACAGTTGAACGCACGCTTGTAACACAGTCATGTTATGGAGTTTTGTCACCAGATTTTCAACATAGGGATTTTAGGACCTCTGCTCATGAACAGTGCCACTGTCATTTTCTTAATCTGTCCCGAACACTGATTTCCCACAGTGACCGTGTTATTCTGTGCGCAACTGTGAAAACACATTTCAGTCAGGATGTGAAAAATGACAGCTGTACTGCTCATAAGGTGGTGTGAAAAAATGCCATTGTTGAAAATGTGGCATGACAATATTACGAATCTGCAAAGTTACAAAGGTGTGTGGAAAGTGTGCAATGTACACTTGTAACACACTCGTTTGATGGGCTATCATCACCAAATTTTCAACATAGGCATTTTAGGACCACTGCTCATGAACAGTATCACTGTCATTTTATTTATCTGTCCCAGACAGTGATTTCCCACAGCGACCGCTCTATTCTGCACCGGAACTGCAAAAACACATTTCAGCCAGGATGGGAAAAATGACAGCTGCACTGTTCATATGTAGGTGTGGGGAAAATGGCAATGTTGAAAATCTGGAGTGAAAATATTATAAATTTGTGAAGTTACGAGCGTCCGTGCAAACTGCGCAACACACATTCGTAACTCAGTCATTTTATGGAGTATCAGTACCAAATTTTCAACATAACCATTTCAGGACCTCTACTCATGAACCGTATCACTGTCATTTACTTAATCTGTCCCAAACACTGATTTCTGACAGCGACCGCACTATTCTGCACTGGAAGTGGGAAAACACATTTCCACCATGATGTGAACAATGACAGCTATACTGTTCACAAGGAGGTGTGACAAAAAGCCAATGTTGAAAATCTGGTGTGAAAATATTGCAAATTCACGAAGTTACAAGCTTGCATAGCAACTGTGCAGCGCATGCTCGTAGAACAGTAATTTTTTGGATTTTCCCACCAAACTTGCAACATAGGCTTTTTGAGAGCCCACCTCATGAACACTGGCACTGTCATTTTGTTAATCAGCCCCCAAAGGTGATTCCGCGCAGTGACCACAAAATCACCTTTTGGGCCTGATTAACACCATGACAGTGACAGTATTCATGAGGAGGGGTTCCAAAAACCCCATGTTGAAAATTTGGTGTCAAAATTCCAAACAATGCCAGAGATATGCAGCAAAGTTGGAAAAACCCTATTTATCACATTATACAGTTTACCAGCATTTCATCAGTTAGCGGTCGGCTTTGAAGGGTGCAGATGGTTTCCGTCCACTGAAGATCATCACACCCAGCTCTGAAGGTAAGTATGGGGTGAGGGGTGTGGGGGCAGGGTGCACAGTGGGTGGGTGCAAGTTGCTGGTGGGGGCCGAGAGACTTCTGAGGGACAGTTTTCTTTATTCAGGTACAAAAGAAACTAAAGACTTTGCGGGACCGTTTTTGCTTTTCAGGGCCATGTGTGGCATGCTGGGTGGGCTCCCAGCATGCCACCAATGGCTTTTGGGGGCCAACTGTAGCTGATGGGGATTAGGCACCCCATCAGCAAACAACAAAGGGGGATCTTTGTGCCAATGGGGACTGATCACCCCATTGGCAAACAAAAAGGGGGGATTCCTTTTGCTGATGGGGATTGGGCAACCTATCGGCAGACAGTTAAACAGGGGAGGGCTACATTATGCCGATGGGGAGTGAGCTCCCGTCAGTGAAAAACATGGTGGAGGGGGTAAATATTGTTTAGAACACGGCGGCAACCCGTCGCCATGTTTACAAACTATATCAGGGTTTTTACATCCCACCCTGTAATGACGGGTGGCTCCCTCATTACAGCAGATGGCTTATGCTGCAGTGATGAGGTGGTCCCTGATTGCAGCAGCTAAATTGTCACAAGTTGGTGCAAACAATCCAAACTTGTGTCACCAGAAGCCTGCCTGGCATTGGGGGAAGTGGGACAAGCCTTTGTAGGCTGTGGGGGCATTGGCCACAACAGTGCCCTGCCTCCACAGCCTGCTTCTCAGCAAGCTGTCCCAATATGTTTCTTGCGCTGTGCGCAATCAACATTAAAAGGATAAAGTTATGAGTAAAAGTTGAAGATACATTGAAAATATATTGACCATACTTACTTTGTTTTTTTCAGTTCCCAGTTGAGGTTGAAGGAGGATGTTTTTCTTTGCGGAGAGTGTATCTACAGTGGTGCACCTTCTGTAGGTGAGTGAGGTGTGTGTATGTGTGTGATGGTGAGTGCTAAGCAGGGGGTGGGGAGGGACTGTTTTCTTCTTTTCAGGCTTCTTATGAAAAAAGAAAAAAGAGAACTTTGAGGGACAGTTTTCTTTCTGTCAGGTGGATCGACACTAGGGATTGGGCATGCCATCGTTGGTAGATTGTTTGGCAGTACCGGATTTGGGTACCCCACTGTTGCCAGCTATGGGGGATGGGCCAAACTGAGGGGGGGGCCATACTGTACAGCTTTACCAGGTGTGGGTGCCCCAGTGACACATCAATTTGTTCTAGTCAATGTGCTGTACAACAACTCATACCAGGCTATTAGCTCTGGTGTCTGTTGGCTCCCTGCACAATTCATTCCTGAACTGTGCCCTCTGGAGCTTATTTTATTATATTTATATGGGGGGGTGTCTAGGAATGATTTGTACAGAGGGCTGACTAATCCAGAGCTAATAGTATGGCATGAGTTGTTGTGGAGCAAAGTGACCAGAGTGAATTGACATGTAGAATGATATCTGGTCTGCTTCTAATTTGGAGGGGAGGGGGACCTCATCTGGCACCATGGGTGGGCACCCCAGTGTCAGTATTACACAAATGTATAACAGCTACAGGATTGGGCAGCCATCGACTGCTTTTGTTAAATGTGGGTCAGGAGAGGGGAACACAGGTGGCAGGATTGGTCACCCCTGTCAATTAATAGTGAAATGTAGGTATGGAAGGAAGTGGATACTGGTGGCAGAATTGGGCACCTGCTGTCCGGTTATGTTGAAACATGGGTAGGAAGAGCACACAGAAATATAGGTACCTCCTACTCCACCCACCTGAGGTAAACACCAGCACCACAATTGACACAAAATTTTATTTTCCTTGATTTTAATTCAATACCATATTTATTTTCCTCCTTTTATTCTTATTATTTTGATAAAACTAGGTTAAATCATATAACTTTCCATCACATCAAGACACCAGTTAATTTTGGCAACACCTCCTTGAAAAATGCAACTTTGTTTCCTTACATATACACCTTGCAAAATGTCAGGAACGCTTTCCTCCAATGCATAGATTCTTTACAGTAGCTAAATAAAGTGTGAAAACTGTGCAAATACTGAAAACTCCAAGAGAGATGATAATGAAAATGTTATACTCTGTGCAAATAGAATTCATTTTGATCTGTGAAAAAACACTGTAACTTTATACCTAAATTGATTTGTGGACTTCCTAATGCAAATTTTGCTTTTGTGATGATGAAGTAGCTTGTTATATTTGGTAAAATTCTATTTGAATGAGAAGGTTAGCTGTTACAACTTAGCCCGTAAAGAAGCATTACAGCCCAAAATTTGGTAACAGTTTGTTTTAAAGAAGTCAAATAGCGTGACTGTGTGGTACTGTCAATATTGGAACCAGTCAGCTATAGCCAATTTAGAGCTGAAAAAGCAGAATGAGAAGTACCCCATAAAGTGTAGTTGCTGGCTACATTCACAACTCTTTCAGCTTGTTCATATCAGCAAAAGCAATGCCCAGTAATGGTGCACTATAATGAAACTGGGTTCTAATGTTCCTTTGCTGTCTTTACTTGCTGCAGATTTTCACCTCCCTCCCACTCCCCACTCTTAATTAAATGCCCTGTTAAATCTGATTGACAGGAGCCAAGCACAGGGAATAGCAGAGGTTGTGAAGTAGGAGGGGCATAAGGGGGAGGAAGCCCGTCTTTGGCACAAGTGCTTTGACTCATTTTTTTGTTGTTGTTTCCTTCCTTAAAAAAAAAGTATCTGAGGATCAGTGGCAGGATTTTCAGGACAGTAAATTAATAAAGAGGGAACTAGAAGGAAAGCTTCAATACCAGACAACTACTGGAATAGCAGTATAAGCAGTATAATGTGGGAGTGGTGCAATGCAGTAGATGCGGGCAGCCGATTCAGGCAGACCTTCTGGACACTGAGGTGCTGCTCTATCTGCAGGCATCTCTCTGTACTGTGGGATGAGGTAACCAGACTCAGAGCAGAAGTAAAGTGAGTCAGGTGTACCATCGCCCCTATTCAGAGACCACCCAGTCCGACGCCACTGCCTCAAAGGATACCAAGAACGAGGAGCGCTTGGATGACAGTAGACTCTGGGAGGGTTAAAGCAGTCAGTCAGAGGCACATCCCAAATCCTATTACACTCCAGAACTCATATGCCACACTGGCAAGTGGGGACAACCAAACAGAGGTACCCAGAGAAGTGGAAGGGAAGGATGTGGAGGTCAACCAAGGAGGTGACCTCAGTAGGGAGAGCAGTGGACCCCAAAGGAGGAGGAAGTGAATCCTGGTTGGAGGTTCTATTCATAAGAAGGATCTAGCCAGGAACACACAAGGAGAAAGACAGGGAGGTGAGGTGCCTACTGGGTTCCATGGCATGAAGGGATGGAAGGAAGATCCTGGGAATCACCGGAAAGGCAAGATGGGAGGTGAGCTGGATGTCATTGTCCACCTAGGTACTAATGACCTGGCAAACGGGAGTCTAAGGAGTTCAGGAAGAGTTTAGAAATTAGGAGGGGTCTCAAGCAAGTAGCTACATCTGTCACCTTCTTGGAAGTACTACGTGTGAGAGGCTTGGGAGAGTGCAGGGCACATGTACCAGGAATCTTAACACATGGCTGAAGAACTGGTGTTGAGAGGAAGGGTTTGGATTCATTGGTGACTGGGGACCTACCTGGAGGGATGGGTGCTTGTTCAAGCCAGACGGTTTGCATCTGTCCTGGAGGGGAATCCAAGCACACAATGATAAGTTTAAATGTTACATGGACAAGCATTTAAACTACCCAAGGAGGATAGCAGGCCAGCAAGGAGGGTACTTAAATGCTTCCCCATAGCTAGCAGTAGAACT
This sequence comes from Neoceratodus forsteri, assembly GCA_016271365.2. Classification (NCBI taxonomy): domain Eukaryota; kingdom Metazoa; phylum Chordata; order Ceratodontiformes; family Ceratodontidae; genus Neoceratodus; species Neoceratodus forsteri. The sequence continues at coordinate 259,103,649 of CM057452.1, read as the reverse complement.
AGTGAACAGGAGGAGTGGATATCTCTACAAAGCAGTGTGCAAAGATGAAATAAGCACCCAAGGGTGGATAGGCGAGAAAGGGACAAAATTCAACAGAAGGGCAGACAGCAGGGAGAACCAGGGATAAAGAACAACCAGGGAGGGGGCTGGAGTAGAACAACTAAACAGTCCAGGGAGTTCACATCATGGAAAGCCATGTGTGCCAATTCCAGGAGCCTTAGCAACAAGATGGAGAATCTGGAAGCTGCCATGGTGCAGTCAGACCTGAACATTGTGGCCATCACAGAGACCTGGTGTAATGATAACCACAACTGGGAGATGGCCATACCCGGCTACAACATATTCAGAATAGACAGGGCAGGCAGGAAGGGAGAAAGAATGGCACTTTATGTGAAAGATGGCATAAAGGCCGTAGAGATCCAGGAGGAACCAAATAGGAGAGAGATATTGTGGGTTAAGCTGGAAAGGAAAATGGGGTCAACCATCCACACAGGGGTGGTCTACAGACCACCAGCCCAGGAGGAAGAGACAGATAGGGAGTTAATGCTAGCCATCCAAAGGATGGCAGACAAAGGGGAGGTGAGACACTTCAATATTCCAGACGTGGACTAGAGCCTCCCAGCAGCAGCAGCATCAACCAGGAGCAGATTTATCCAGGACTTCCTTCAAGGTGCCTTCCTTGAGCAACTGATCATGGAACCAACTCGACAGAAGGCAATATTGGATCTCATTTTCACAAATAGTGACAGTGTGATAGAGGTAACTGTGGGGGAGCACGTGGGGAAGAGTGACCTATGATCACTGTGGTTTGAAATCACAGGAGGAGCAGAATCAAACCGCAAAAACACATATCCTGGATTGTTTTATGTTTGTTATCCATGGCACTCCAGACATTACATCATGGGGTTATAGCCCACCTGATAGGCTAGTGATGCACGTGACCAAGGATCAAATTTCACGGTATACCTTGGACCCAGGAGTCCCTTTTCCTCAGTTCTTTCTTTGAATCTGAGAAGGCTAGAAGCACACCAGGAGTTCCCTTTTGTGTCCAAGAACTAATTGCCTGAAGGTAGGCCTATTGACTTTGAACCACAGAAAAGTATTTTCTCTATTGCTAGCCTGCTGCTAGTTTTTGGGCTGTTAAGCAGGCTCCTTAATCCTGTTCTCTTGTAATTGGATTATTGTTAGATTGGTTAATTAAGTTAGCTTGTTTAATCTAATTGATCTCTGGCACTGCCTGTTAGGCCTAATTAGTCCCTAACCCTCTTTAGTCAGCAGGGCATTTTAACTGTTTGTTCCAGAGAAGTCTGTTCTCTGTCGTTAGTTAGTATTTTGTTGCCTTTAGCATCAGCTGCTTAGGTTTCAACAGTGATTAGTCGAGAAAATTTGTTTAGCTTTTGTATTTTAAAATCAGTCAGATTGGCTTGCTTTTGAGAGGATTATTCTCCCAATGTAATGGCTAAGATGTTTTGAATATGCTCTCCCCCATGAGTGCATTGGTACCGCATATGCTCTTTTTGATTTTGAATTCCGTGTGCCCCTCTCTCGCCAGCTCGTTCGCTGAACGTGGCTCCTCCCTCCCAAGCAGGGAACTTCATGGTGCCATGAGCTAAAAATGCTCGCTTCAGGGGAATGAGGAGAGCCGCATGGCTGTGGAACATCTTTTCATCTTGCAGCTATCCCTCTTACAGTTCATGTACCCTTTTTTGGATGCGGCTCTCGCCTCACAAGCAGAGACCGCATGGCGCAGCATCCTTCCTCCTGCTTCATGCTACACCCCTACTTAATGGGTTGCGACCTTACACTGCTTACAAAAGAATTCCTGTTAAGGTTTGGGGCCTCAGTCTAGTGGCCCACCCAGCATTGGCACTCAGTTTTTTCTCCTTTCTTCCCTATTCACTCAGGCCTTATAATGCAGTGGTCTGGTGGGTCCATGAGCATTCTTCCTCCCTATCACCACCAGTCCTCTTGGTCATGGCTCACAAGCGAGCCACACCCAGTCTGCTTTTGGGTATTCTGTGACTGGGAGATGTTTTACAGGAAGTTCCCTATCATGGAGAGATCTTGATTTGCAGAGGCCATTCTGAATTCTCTGAATTCTCTGGCCCTCGGTCAGGCTGTGTGCCCTTCATCCACATGGGTGGCCGCCATCTTTGACCCTCTCTTTGTCCAGCCTCCATTTTGAGATGAGCGTGCTCAGCATGTGCTGCTATCTCGGTGGCTACATTTTGCAGTTCTTTAAAAGAACTACACAGGAGCTTACGAGATGCCTCGGCCGCTGCTGCTCTACATCATTATTGTTTATGACAGACTATCTCCTCAGCACTCTTCTGGTAAAAAGAAACCACATTTGACCCTCATAATACACATGGAGGATATATATTATATATATTTTCTGGATTAGGTGAATCTCTTCTCCCAGTCCAAAGCCACTTCTGCTCACTGCCTTATAGGGAAACAATAGGATCTCTAATTCACAGGAGTGGAAATCGACTTACTTATTGTTATAATATTTGAAGCACCCTTCTTTAACATACAGTGATAATATTCTTGCTCAGTGGGGAATTTCTACTCTTTCCACTACTGAGCAGGCTTTTTTCTGTTCCATGGGTTCGGCTAACTCTGTCCTTCTCTTATTCTTTCAGATGGTGAAGGCCAAGAATTCACGCCTTGTAGTGCCACCCTGTTGCCCCACAAGACTGGGCCTCAATGCCCTGCATGCTTGCATGAGGAGGAAGAATCATCCAGGAGCAATTCTCACAACTGATTCAGACAGCCAGGGGCTAACACCTCAGGGTGGATGAACCCGGGGCACTACATATCCAGACACAACAAGCCACGGTGGCATGATGGAGAGCCAGCAGAATTTCATGCTCAGAGTTATGGAGAAGCTGGAATCCATGACAAAGACAAGACCAGCTCCACCACCTAGCCCCACATCAGCACCAGATCCCCCCAACCAGACAACCTTGACAACAACAATCTGCCTTCATGAGGGATGATGATTCCGTCAGGCACTGGATGATGATGAGGACTTAGAGTCAGAGGAGGAAATGGACATCGCATAGGCAGAACCTTCCTGACCTCAAAACTCTGTTCACTTGACCTGGTAGCAGGCTTAATGAAAACTAACAACCACAATGAGGTTTGAACTAGAGACACCCAAACCAGAATCTAAGCTTGACCCAATGATCCAGCAAAGCCTGAAGGTAAAGGACACCTTCCAAAGCTGTCCTGCCATTGATGATACATTTTCAAAGAAGTGGGAACCAACAGAACTGGGTCATCTGTCTGAGAAAAGAAATCTGGACCCGGTGCAAGAGGAGAAGGTCAAACTTTGGTGCAATGCCCCGACCATCGATCCATAGATAGCAGTCCTAAGCAAGGAAACGGTATTACTCAGTGGCACCATATCACTCATGTATGCTGCAGACAAAAAAATAGAGAATATGTTCAAGAAGCTATTCGAGATCACAGGCATGGTGGCATAAGCTGCCATGATAGTAGTTTACTCCTCCAGAGCACAAATTCACTGGCTAGAGGAGTTGCTGAAGAAATCCAATCCAAAAACCAGGGAGTTCAAACTACTGGAATGTACTCTGGATACAGCCAAGTATCTGGGGGACATGACTGTGGACACCCTTAAATTGGAAGCCAAAGCTTCTGCCTTAAATAGGGCCAGAAGAGACTTATGGCTCAAACTTTGAGAGGCAGACAGTGAGGCTAAAGCACTGCTACAGAACCTGCCTTTAAAAGGAAACCATGTCTTTGGTGAAGGCCTCAAAGAGTACCTCAGGCAAAAAGAGGAAAGGCAAGATCTAGCAAAAGACAAGCACAGAACCACTTACCTTCCTTCTGCCTGATGCAGGTTTTGAGGAAGCAACAGGTTCCAGCAGAACTGAAAGCAGAACTACAGCACAAAGGACTCCTTTTGAGGCAGAGGGCAAAATAACCATAACAGCTGCAGAAACTCCTCTCAGGGCAACTACTGTGCCTTCAGGGGAAAGAACCCCCACTTCGGAGGCAGAGGAAGAGGAGGAAAATCTAAACAACAGTGCCAACAACACCAACACCACTCCAGTGCCAACTCAGCAGCTGGATTACCCTCTTGTGGGACAAAGACTGACTATTTCACCAGAAATGGCAACAAATCACCTCCAACAGATGAGTGCTGGAGGTAGTATCTCAAGGCTATGCTATAGAATTCCCAAAGAAGCCAGACACAAACAGACTTGTCTTGTCTCCCACATCAAAGAGAAGCACTACACGCCCAGCAGGTACAAGAGATACTGAGAGACCTGATACAGAACCAAGACATTCAAACCATGCCAGCCAATAAGCTAGGTACGGAGTCTACTCCATTTTCTTCCTGGTACCCCCAAAAATGGAGACCTATGACCAATCCTAGATCTGACATTTTGAACAAATTTGTAACCCTCAAAATTCAAGATGGAAATGTTCAGGTCGACAGTAAGGTGTGTATGGGTAGGTGACTACCTAACTGCCATAGATTTAAAAGATGCGCACTCCATATCCCCATCAGACTGAGTCACCAGTGATTTCTGTGCTTCCATGTACTGGGCCAAACTTCCAGTATCAGACATTACCTTTCAGCCTCATGTCAGCACCCAGGGTGTCTCAAAGATATTCATCATCCTTGCAGCCTGTCTCCAGGAGCAAGGAGTGGACATTATACCATACTTGAATGACTGGCTGATATGCTCATGCAACAGCTCACAGTGACAGAGGGACATAGAGCTAGTACTGAGAGCTCTAGCAGAACATGGTAGGGTAGTCAGTCATACCAAGAGCTCACTTCAACCGTCCTAGTGGATAGAACACCTAGGGGTGAAAAAATCGACACAACCGAGGGAAAGGTGAGGCCACCCTGCAAGCAGATGGAATCGGTCATTATCCTAGTCCAGACCCTCAGGTCCACCCCTCACCCAACAATGGGTCAAGCAGCCCAGGTCCTCAGATGCATGGCATCATGCATCGACCTGGTGCCCTGTGCCAGATGGAACATGCACCCCTTACAGAACTGCATCTTGATGCAGGGACCCCCATTGGAAAACAATTTGGTGATGACTGTTCACTTCCCAGATTCAGTCAGAAGGTCATTGTGGTGGTGGACCCAGCATCAACACCTCTTGAAGGGCTCCCAACTAGAACTGTGGTGGAGACTGATGCCAGCCTCACAGGTTGGTGGGCATGCTTAAATGACTCCACAGCCCAGGGCTGGTGGACAAGTTCAGAGTCAAAATTGTCCATCAATATTCTGCAGATGAGGACAGTGTACAACACCCTGTGGGCATTCCAGGAGGACATAATTGGTCAGTTAGTCTTGGTGAGATCTGACAACAGGGTCACGGTGGCTGATATAGCAAAACAAGGCAGGATTAGCAGCAAGACCAGGATTGGGGAGGCAACAACAGTGTTGCTTTGGGCTCAGACCAATCTTACCTACATCCACACTGTCCATTTGGCAGACAAACTGAATGTCAAAGCGAACTGGCTAAACAAGCAACAAATTCACCCGGGGGAGTGGCAACTTCACCCGGACATTTTCAGGATGATACAAAGGAGGTGGAGCCCCATCCCGATAGACCTGATGGACTCCAAATCAAATGTCCAGGTCAACTGTTACTTCTCCAGGTACAAGGAGAAGCAGGCTCTAGGGGTGGATGCCTTGTCACAAGCCTGGACTCAGGACCACGCTAACATTTTCCCACCAATCCCGATGATACCACAAGTTCTGGTAAAGATCTGGCTATCTTGGAGTTTTACCATACTCATAGCACCTTATTGGTCATGATGGGCCTGGTTTGCATCAGCAATGGCTATGACTCTGGACAGATGGACCCTCTCATATCAGAGGGATATGCTCTTCCAGGGTCCAATGATTCATCCGGCCCCTGGCACACTGAAGCTATCAGCCTGGTTCCTGAGAGGCAGAGATTGCTGAGCGCGGGATACCATGACTCTGTCATTTTGACCATCTTGCAATCCAGGAAGCCATCCACTACATCAACCTATGGCAGGCAGTGGAACATCTTTTCAGCTTGGTGCAAAAAGATACACATAGACTAAATGAAAGTCGATATGTCCGTGATACTCCTGTACTTGCAACAGGATCTGGATAAGGGTTGTCCCTTCTTCCTCCATGTACAGCTCTCGGACATAGGGCAGCCATGGGATAGATTGGATATATCTTACCAGGGCTCACTCAGATGCCATACAATTTCTTAAGGCAACAGAAGCCATTCACCCTCTCAGACCCTCACAGACATTCAACAGTGGCTCCCTGGGACCTTACACTGGTACTAGACTCCCTAAAGGGTCCACCTTTTGAGCCCACTCATGAAGCCCAACTTTACTGGTTGGGCCTAAAGACTTGCTTTCTTGTGGCTATCTGTTCAGCTTACAGAATTAGTGAACTGGGAGCCCTCTCCTGTAGGGAGCCATGCACTGTCTTCAACCAAGAGGCAGTTTCTTTGAGGACGGTACTGGCCTTTCAGCCAAAAATCATCTCCAACTTTCACAGGAGCAACCAATCGAGCTACCTACATTCTATGAACAATCACAATGGGAGGGTACTATGAATACTATGAAATATAGGACATAAGGGGTGAAGCCCATCTAAAATGTTCACCATATGGGCCATTATACCAACAATTGATTATTATAGTATTATAGTACAGACTATCTAATGCCTTTTTAAAGTTGTCAAAGTTAGTAATATCAACCACATGTTGGGGTAATCTATTCCATGTCTTTATTGATCTGATAGTGTAGAAATTGTCTCTTGGGAGGTGTTGACCTTTGGAATTTCTAATTTCTTATTGTGTGACCTAAGGGGCTATAGTGGAGAACATCGGACCACCGCTGCTTGTGCAAGAAAATGCATAAGCCAAACATGTGATGTGTGAGACAGCAGCACCAAAATCAAACTGGTGCTGGTTCTCACAATTGAGTTTAGTAGCACTTGTATTCTTAGAGTTGGGTGAAATGTTGTATTAGTTTATTTGAGTTGGGGCTCTGGCCCCCACGCCACCCTTTCTTTTTTATGGGAGGTGTGGGGGAGAAGTCCCATGGCTCAAATAAATGAATACAAAAAAAAAATAACCAAAATGTAGTACTGAGAGAGTAGCATAATGCTACTCTAAGTATGCTCTTATGCTACTATGGTATGCAACTACGTCGCAGGATTCGTATTCGCAAAAAAAAATACGTACAGTGGTCCGATGTTCTCCACTATTGCCACCTAAGGTTTGCTCTAGTTGTGCTATATTTTAACTCATAGCTCTCCATTAACAGTTTGAAAAGAAAACGTAATCACCCCATTGCCTTCTAGCCTCCAATGAAAGTAACCCAGTTTTAATCAATCTTTCCTGATATGATTTATTTTTTAGGTCTGGTACAGTTTTGGTAGCTGCTCTTTGAACTCTTTCAACTAACTTGATGTCTTTATTAAAAAATGGTGACCATAACGGTGAACAATAGTCTGGTATTGGTCGTATATAGCTTTTGTAAATGAGTATGAGAAGTTGTTGCAATTTACACATAAAGGTAAATCTTACTTTAGAGACAAGATTTATGGCTGTTCTAGAGACCATTGTACATTGGTCAGTGGATATTAATTTATAGAAACATAGAAACATAGAATTTGACGGCAGATAAGGACCACTTGGCCCACCCAGTCTGCTCATTTCCTCTACCTGATGGATAAGCTGCAGATTCTAGTAAATCAACAGCTTACTTCCTCCTGCCCCCCCACTAGAATTGCCTTATGCCTGTCCCATGCATTCTTGAATTCTCCCATTGTTCCTGACTCCACAACCTCCTCAGGAAGGCTGTTCCATGCATCCACAACTCTCTCTGTTTTATTATTTATCACAATGCCTAAGTCTCTTTCTCGAACTGAGTTTTTGATAATTGTTTGATTTAGGATATAAGAATAATTAGGATTATTTTTCCCAAAGTATATTACAGCACATTACTATCATTTAAGTACATATCATTTTCTGTTGCCCCAATTTTCTATTTTTCCCAAGTCGCTAACTATGGAGAGATGTTTTTTGAATAAATCTACTGTTCCTCCTAATTTAGTGTCATTTGCGAATTTAATGATATTATTGGAAATGTTATTCCCCAGATCAGTAGCATACATATTAAATAATACTGATCCCAGGACGGAGCCCTGGGGTGCACCACTACTAACAAGACCAAGACTTGATGTTACATTATTAATACAAACACACTGTTTCCTATTATCTAACCAGTCATTAATCCACCTGACTAACATTTTGCTGATACCAAGGTTCAATAATTTATTGATTAGTTTGTGATGTAAAACCTTATCAAAGGCCTTGGAAAAATCAAGTAGGATAACATCAGTGGGAGTTCCATGATCTAAATTTTTACTGATATAATTGTAAAAATGTATTAGATTTGTAGTACATGATCTTCCTTCTTTGAAACCATGTTGTAGTTTGTCTCCCTGTCCAGCTGTGTCTAAAAAAAGTTTCACTCTAGTTTTAATCAGGCGTTCCATAGTTTTACAGCAGTGTGAAGTAAGGCTAATCGTCCTGTAGTTGTGTATGTTCTCACAATTACTTTTTTAAAAATTTGGAACAACAATGTCTTGTTTCCAATCCTTAGGTACAGTGCCTTCTACTAAAGATAAGCTGAATATTACTGCTAGAGGATATGCCAGCTCTGTTGCCATTTTCTTAAGCATTAAAGGGACTATATTATCAGGTCCTGGGCTAGATGAACTATTTATTTTGGAAAGAGCATCACAGACTTAGTTTAGAGTAAAGGAGCTTCTGTTTGTTGGTCTACATTTTAATCTGGTAAATCTTGAGTTTCAGGAGAAAAATGGAACAGAAATATTCATTGAATTCATCAGACACATTTATATCACTTTCAGTTATTTTATTGTTCTGTATATTTGGCCTATAGTTTGACAGTAGTCCTGCAATTAGAGTTAATATATGAAAATAAAAGTTTACTACCCTTAGAATGTGCAATCTTAAATTCTGCATTGGACTTTGATTTTTTAATAAGATGTTTTAATTCCTTTTGTGCTTGTAAATAAGCAGCTTTGTTTATGTTATTATGTTTTTTGTACCTGGCGTATTCCTTATGTTTGTCTTCAATTTTTCTTTTGATTTTTGGATTTAGACAGTTAGGTATTCTACCTTTGCTGTTATATTTTTCCTTATATGGGACATAAGTGTTTTCTATGTCCAGTAAAATTGCTTTAAATGCTGACCAAGCACTATTTACTGACCTATTAAGGAATGTCATGTTCCAATCAGTCTTTATTAAACTCTGCTGTATGCCAACAAAATCTGCTTTGTGGTAATTTCTCACCCTGGTATTACAAGTCATTTTCTGTCTCCTTGTATTTAATTGACATATAACTATATTGTGGTCACTGGTTCCCAATGGGCTCAAAATATTAACATCTATTATTTGATCCTCAGTATTAGTTAGAATAAAATCAAGTATGCTGTCCTCCCTTGTAGATTCAGTAACTAGTTGTTCCAGCCCGGTTTTAATACAGGTTTCAACAAATAATTTTTCAAGTGAGTTACTGCCAAGGTAAGTTGTCCAGTTTATATCTGGGAGGTTAAACTCTCCCAAAAGGATAACATCCCCTAGATTTCACATTGCTGGATCTCTTCTATTAGTGAATTATGACATATCGTGATTTGCTGAAGGTGGTTCGGTAGCAATTACCAATTATGATTGAAGATCATCCAGAAAGAACACTTTCACTCAGATTGTTTCCAGTGGAGCATTAGTGCATAATGGGACTGAACTATATGCTATTGAATAGAGTTATGTATATATAAGCACACTGCCCCTCCAAATTTGTCCTGCCTATCAAGATGGTAAAACTTATAACCATGAATGTCCTTTATCCAATCAGAACTAGAATCCCATCATGTCTCTGTAATAGTTGCAATATGGACATCCTTCTGCACCAGAATTCCATCAAGTTCAGATTTTTTTTGATATGTTTAGGCTTCTAGCATTGGTAGTTAAGATATTACAACCCTTAATTTGTCCATAGTAGGTTGAAGATGGCGAGGAAACATTTCTGTAAGACAGATTTGGAGTTTCACCCCTCCCCATATCAGTTTAAATGATGTGTTATGTAATGTTCCATTCTTCTACCTAAGAGGCTGCTGCCATGCTTACTGAGATGGAGTCTGTCACACGAAAATAAATGGGGTCTGAGAAATCCTCCCAAGTTGTAATGCATCCAAAGACACCATAGGCATAACCAGTTATTTATAGATTTCATTTTTTGCGTCATGGCATCTGTTGCTCATGGTACAGGTAAAATTTCTGAGAAACAGACCTCACAATCTGTGGCAACCAGAATTTCACTTAGGGTAGTGAATACTCCATCATATCATCCCCTGGACATTAGAAATACATTGGCACAGTACATCGCCAGGATGCAACCAATCTGCAGATCTGAGAGACTGTTTGTCATAGCTCAGGGCCACAAGCAAGACATGGCAGCCTAAAACAACAGTCGCCAGTTGGCTGAAAAAGACTATCCAGGAGGCATACATATCAAAAGGCCTGACTCCGCCCAGAGGGAACAAAGGCCCATTCAACCAGAGCAGTGGCACTTCTTGGGCTGAAAGAGTCTGTGTATCTGCAGAAGACATTTGCAGAGTGGCTACATGGACTTCCATCCATACATTTGCCAGACACTACAGACTTGAGTCTCTATGCAGACAAAGAACCATTTTTGCCAGGAAAATTTTGACTACAGCACGTCTTAACAGTTTCCACTTTGATCAGCCTGACCTGCCCTGAAGAAATGGTTGTACTGCTACTTAAAGTAACCCATGATGCAATGTCTGGAGTGCCATGGATAACAAACATAACACAATGGGTGTTTACTCACCTGGTAAAGGTGATTGTGTTAGTTTGTATCCATGGAACTCCATGGCCCTCCCTTCAGGGTGATCACGGCAGGAAACATCATGCTGATCGCATAGGACTGTGTGGTCCTGGGGACTATAGATCCGTTAATAACCAGTGTTACATTGATGCTGTCCATTAATAATTGATATGGTTTCTCATTTAGAGTTGTACATTACCATAAGGATATAGAGTGCCATCGGTTACACTAGGTAACCGAGTTCTAGATTTGTAGTAATAGGTAATAAACAGGATTGTGACTTTCCTTAATACATTGTCTATCATCTTTCTATATATGGTTCAAAGTGAAGAGTGGTTAGGTTAACCATTATTTCAGCTGTGGAACAACTGAACTGAGGAACAGGGACTCCTGGGACCAAGGTATACTGCACAATTTGATCCTGGGTCACATGTACATCAGTTGCCTATCAGGTGGGCTATAACCCCATGATGTAATGTCTGGCGTGCATGGGTACAAACTAACACAATCGCCTTCACCAGATGAGTAAACACCCATTTTAGGAGAGCAGACTTTGGAAAATGGGAACATGCTTGAAAGATGCACTAATGGGAATGGGGAGGGAATCGGGGTGGAGTAACAGTGGGCAATATTTAAAACAAGGATTACAAGAGCAACAGAATGATGCATTAAGCAGATTAGCAAGGGGAAAAGGAAGAGTAGGCCATTGTGGTTTTCTGAGGAGGTAATGGAGAAAGTGAAAGCTAAAAAGATTGCATTTAGGCAATACAAAAAGACACAGGCAGAAGGGAATAGAGAGAAGTACCAGGAGAAGTAAAGGGATGCAGGGAGGTCAGTAAGGAAAGCCAAAGCTCAGACAAAAGAGTGCATTGCAAAATCAGTGGGTAGAGGGGACAAAACCTTTTACAGGTACATAAGTGAACAAAAGAAGAGCAAAAGGAGGGGTAGTGGGACTGAAAAAAAAAGAAAGGCAAAGGGAGGGATAGTGAGACTGAAGGGGGAGGATGGGGGCTGTGTGGAGGATGACTACAGTAAAGCTGACATACTAAACAGGTATTTCTGCTCAGTCTTTACTGAGGAAGAGGAGGGTAATGGGTCTGAAGGGAGTACAAGGGGTGAGAATGGTGCAGAAATGGACACAAGTCCCTTTACACAAGAAAGGGTCCTGAAGGAACTGGAAGTAATAAGAGTTGATAAGGCAATGGGGCCAGATGGGGTGCACCCCAGGGTCCTTAAAGAACTCAGAGAGGTGGTGACTGAACTTCTGGCTATCCTGTTTAGCCGATCACTGGAAACAGGGGAGGTACCCAAAGACTGGAGGACAGCAGATGTAGTCCCCTTATACAAAAGTGGGAACAAAGAGGAAGTGGGGAACTACAGACCAGTCAGCCTGACCTCGGTAGTGGGGAAGATCATGGAAGCACTACTGAAGGAGAGATTAGTGGAACATCTGGTTGTCAATGGACTGAAGGATCCAAGGCAGCATGGTTTCACCAGGGGGAGGTCATGTCAGACCAACCTTGTTGAATTTTTTGGCTGGGTGACTAGGGAGGTGGATCAGGGGAGGGCAGTGGACATGGCCTATCTGGACTTCAGCAAGGCCTTTGACACTGTGCCACATAGAAGACTATTGCACAAACTGGGGAATATGGGTGTGGGCAGGACAGTAGTGTGGTGGGTATGTAATTGGCTGGGCGGCAGGACACAGAGGGTGGTGGTAAATGGCTGGCACTCCACAGAGGGAAGAGTGACCAGCGGGGCACAACAGGGATCAGTGCTGGGACCGGTCCTATTCAACATCTTCATCAGTGATATTGAGCAGGACCTAGAAGGCAGAATTTCACTGTTCACTGATGACACAAAGCCCTGTAACAGAGTAGACACATCAGAGGGTGTAGACAGAATGAGAAGGGACCTGCAGAAACTTGAAGAATGGTCAGGGGTTTGGCAGTTGAAATTCAATGCAAAGAAGTGCTAGATAATGCATATGGGGCACAAAAACCCTGGCACAATATATCAGTTGGGGGGGTGAGGATATAGCATGCACCAAGCAGGAAAGGGATCTTGGGGTTATCATATCTGATGACCTCAAGGTAGGGAAACAGTGTGACAAGGCAGCAGGTAAAGCAAATAGATGCTGGGATGCATAGGCAGGGGTATCACCAGGGAAAAGGAGGTCATGATTCCACTATACAAGACACTAGTGAGGCCCCACCTGGAGTACAGTGTACAGTTCTGGAGACCTTACCTACGTAAGAACATAGACAGGGTAGAGAAGGTTCAGAGGAGGGCAACAAAGATGGTACATGGATTGCATCACAAGTCCTATGAGAACAGGTTGAAGGAATTGAATATGTACTCCCTGGAGGAGAGGAGGGAGAGAGGGGACGTGATATAGACATACAAGTATCTTACAGGGAGGAACAGGGTACAATAATACACCATTTTTAAGTGAAAAAGATGTTCCAGGACTAGAGGGCATTTGATGAAGTTGGAGGTCAGGACGATTTAGAGGAAATGTGAGGAAGAATTTCTTCACAGTACGGGTGGTGGACAAGTGGAACACCCTGCCTGAGGAAGTGGTGGGGGCTGAAACAATCATGAGATTTAAGAATGCATGGGATAGATATAAAGGAATTCTGGAGGTCAGGGGTAAGGGGCAACAGAGTTCTAGGAAAACATAAACTGAAGTTACAAACTCAAATGGGCAGACTAGGTGGGCCATAGGCCCTTATCTGCTGACACTGTCTATGTATCTATGAAGGGGGAGGACAGGGGCCATGTGGAGGATGACAACAGTAAAGCTGACATACTGAACAGATATTTCTGCTCAGTCTTTACCGAGGAAGAGGAGGGTAATAGGCCTTAAGGGAGTACAAGAGGTGGAAATGGCACAGAAATGGACACAAGTCCCTTTGCACGGGAAAGGGTCCTAAAGGAAGTGGAAGGAATAAGAGTCGATAAAACAGGGGCCAATGGAGTGCACCCCAGGGTCATAAAGGAACTAAAAGAGGTGGTGGCTGAACCTCTGGCAATCCTGTTTAGCTGATCACTGGAAACAGGGGAGGTACCCAAAGACTAGAGGACAGCAGATGTAGTCCCCTTATACAAAAGCAGGAACAAAGAGGAAACAGGGAACTACAGACCAGTCAGCCTGACCTCGGGTAGTGGGGAAGATCATGGAAGCACTACTGAAGGAGAGATTGATGGAACATCTGGTTGCCAACGGACTACAGGACCCAAGGCAGCATGGTTTCACCGGGGGGAGGTCATGTCAGACCAACCTCGTTTAATTTTTCAACTGGATGACAAGGCAGGTGGATCAGGGGAGGGCAGTGGATGTGGCCTATCTGGACTTCAGTAAGGCTCTTGACACTGTACCATATAGAAGGCTATTAAACAAACTGGGGAATATGGGAGTGGGCAGGACAATAGTGCAGTGGATAGGTCATTGGCTGGGCAGTTGGACACAGAGGGTGGTGGTAAATGGCTGTCACTCCACAGAGAGAAGAGTGGCCAGTGGGGTATCACAGGGATCAGTGCTGGGACTGGTCTTATTCAATGTCTTCATCAGTGACATTGCGCCAGGACCTACTGTAGAAGGCTGAATTTCCCTGTTCGTTGATGACACAAAGCTCTGTAACAGAGTGGTCATGCCAGAGGGTGTAAACAGAATGAGGAGGGACCTGCAGAAGCTTGAAGAATGATCAAGGTTTGGCAGTTGAAATTCAAATGCAAAAGAAGTACAAGATAATGCCTATGGGGCACAAAACCCTGGAACAACATATCACTTGGCAGCTGAGGATATAGCATGCACCAAGTAGGAACTTGACCTGAGTATCATCTCTGATAACCTCAAGGTAGGGAAACAGTGCATAAGGCAACAGGTAATGAAAATAGGATGCATAGGCAGGGCTTCACCAGCAGGAAAAGGGAAGGTCTTAACTCCACTATACAAGACACTAGTGAGTCCCCACCTGAGTACAGTGAACAGTTCTGGGAGACCTTACTCACGTAAGGGCATACACAGGGTAGAGAAGGTTCAGAGGAGGGCAACAAACATGGTACAGGGATTGCATCACAAGTCCTATGAGGACAGGCTGAAAGATTTTATATGTACTCCCCGTGGAGAGGAGGAGAGAGGGATATGCTAGAGCATACAAGTACCTACTACAGAAAAAACAGGTGCATGAATACAGTATTTTCCAGCAAAAAAGATGTTCCAGGACTAGAGGGTATGGGATGAAGTTAGAGGGAGAGCGAGTCCGAAAAACGTGAGGAAGAATTTCTTCACAGAAAGGACGGTGGACAAGTGGAACACCCTGACAGAGGAAGTGATGGGGGCTAAAACAATCACAGGATTTAACAAGCATTTGTCAATGCCAAATGTTGATTGAGTTGGTCTGTTGAGCTCACTCGGTGGCCCTCTGTCACTGACTCAGTCTGTTTGTCCCAGTGCTGCAGGCTGTTCTTTTGTACTGGGCTGCTGCCTGCATTGGCACCTTGTTCTGCTGAGGAAGAAATCCGCGGCTGTCCCGACAGAGCTCCATTGAGGTGGTTCACTCCCCATATCTCACTCGCTCATTCTGTTTCTCCTGGTGCTGCAGGCTGCCCTTTTGTACTGGGCCCCTGCCTGTGTTGGTGACTTTTTACCCACAAAGAAATCCACAGCTGTCCTGACAGAGCTCCATTGAGGTCACTCACTCCCCCTGTCGCACTCACTCATTCTGGTTCTCCTGGCACTGCAGGCTGCCCTTTTGTACTGCCTCTGTTGGCACCTTTTTCTGCCCACAAAGAAATCTGCAGCAGTCCCGGCAAAGCTCCGTTGAGCTCGCTCACTCTCCTTCTCTCACTCGCTCATTCTGTTCTGCCAGCACTGCAGGCTGCCCTTTTCTACTGGTCTCCTGCCTGCATTGCTGCCTCTTATGCCCACAAAGAAATTTGCAGCAGTTACAGTACAGCTCTGTTGAGCTCACTCACTCGCTCATTCTGGTTTTCCTGCCACTGCAGGCTGCCCTTTTGTACTGAGCCCCTGCATGCATTGCTGCCTTTTTCTGCCCACAAACAAATCTGCAGCAGTCCCAACAAAGCTCCTTGAACTCACTGACTCTCCCTCCCTCACTCACTGCTTTGTGTCTCCTGGCACTGCAGGCTGCCCTTGTGTACTGGGCTCCTGCCTGTATTGACAGCTTTTTCTGGCCAGAAAGAAATCTGAAGCAGTCTCGACAGAGCTCCACTGAGCTTGCTCACTCCCCCTCTGTCACTCTTGCATTCCATTTCTGCTGGTGCTGCAAGTTGGCCTTTTGTACTGGGCTTCTGCCTGCGTTGCCGCATTTTCTGCCCACAAAGAAATCTGCAGCAGTCACACTAGAGCCTGCTGAGCTTGCTCACCACCGCCT
This sequence comes from Neoceratodus forsteri, assembly GCA_016271365.2. Classification (NCBI taxonomy): domain Eukaryota; kingdom Metazoa; phylum Chordata; order Ceratodontiformes; family Ceratodontidae; genus Neoceratodus; species Neoceratodus forsteri. The sequence goes on along the minus strand of CM057452.1, from coordinate 259,087,317 downwards.
GTCACCGCTCATTCTGTTTCTCTTGGCACCGCAGACTGTGCCTTTGTATGGGGCTTCTGGCTGCGCTGGCACCTTTGTCTGTCCACAAAGAAATCTGCAGCTGTTCCGACAGAGCTCTGAGGTCGCCAGTCTCCCTCTCTATGGCTCATTCTGTTTGTCCTGGGTCTGCAAGCTGCCCTTTTGTACGGGGCTCCTGCCTGCATTGGTGCCTTTTTCTGCCCACAAAGAAATCCCAGCAGTCCTGATAGAGCTCCGTTGCGCTCACTAAGTCCCCTTGTCTCACTTGCTCATACTGTTTCTCCCACCGCTGCAGACTGGCCTTTTGTACTGGTCCCCTGCCTGTATTGACGCCTTTTTTGTGCCCACAAAGAAATCCGCAGCAGTTCTGACAGCACTTTGGTGAGTTCGCTTACTCCCCCTCCCTCATTCGCTCTCTCGTTCTGTTTCTACCAGTGCTGCAGGCTGCCCTTTTGTACTGGGCTCTTGTGTTGGGGCCTTTGTCTGCCCACAAACAAATCCGCAGCAGTCCCAACAGAGCTCAGTTGAGCTCGGTCACTCCCCTCACTGGTCAATCGTAATTCGTCCCAAACACTGATTTTCCAAAGTGACCGTGTTATTGTCCGGCAGGAGTGCAAAACATATTTTAGCCAGGATGTGAAAATGACAGCTGTAGTGTTCATAGGAGTTGTGAAAAATGCCACTGTTGAAAATGTGACGTGACAGTGTTACAATTTCGTGGTTACAAGGTGCATGGAAACAGTTCAACACGCTTGTAACACAGTCATGTTATAGAGTTTATCATACCAAATTTTCAGCATAGGGATTTTAGGACCTCTGCTCATGAACAGTGTCACTGTCGTTCTAATCTGTCCCGAACACTGATTTCCCACAGTGACCACGTTAGTTCTGCGACCAAACTGTGAAACAGATTTCGTCAGATGTGAAAATGACAGCTATACTGCTTTATAAGGAGGTGTGAAGAATGGCACTGTTGAAAATCCGGTGTGACAATATTACAAATCTATGGGTTGTACAGGTGCGGAAAGTGCGCAATGCACACTTGTAAAAAAAAGTCAATTGATGGGCTATCATCACCAAATTTTCAACATAGGCATTTAGGACCTCTGCTCATGAACAGTATCATTGTCATTTTCTTAATCTGTCCCGAACAGTGATTTCCCACAGCGACCGCTCTATTCTGCACCGGAAGTGTGAAAACACATTTCGGCCAGGATGGGAAAAATGACAGCTGTATTGTTCATAAGTAGGTCTGGGAAAATGGCAATGTTAAAAATCTGGAGTGAAAATATTATAAATTCACAAAGTTACGAGTGTGCCTGCCACCTGCGCAACACACGTTTGTAACAGAGTCATTTTATGGAGTATCATTACCAAACTTTCAACATAGGCATTTTAGGACCTCTTCTCATGAACAGTGTCACTGTCATTTTCTTAATCTGTCCTGAACACTGATTTCCCACAGCGATCAGCGCTTATTCTGTGCTGGAAGTGTGAAACACATTTCAGCCAGGATGTGAACAATGACAGCTATACTGTTCACAAAGAGGTATGACAAATGCCAATGTTGAAAATCTGGCATGAAAATATTGCAAATTCACGGTTACGAGCTTATCGTGAGTAACCGCGCAACACACGCCGTGAAACAGTAATTTTTTGGATTTTTTCAAATTTGGTAACATAGGCTTTTTGAGAGCCCTACCATGAACACTGGCACTGTCGTTGACACTAGGCCTGAAGGGTGATTCCGCACAGTGACCGCAAAACCACCTTTCAGGTCCAGCCAACGCCATGCGACAGTTCAAGAATTCATGAGGAGGGGTCCCAAAACTCTGTTGAATATTTGGTGAAAAATTTCCAAATGCCCGAGATATGCACTAAAGTTAAAAAAACCTATTTATTACATTTTACAGCTTACTGGAATTTCCTCAGTTTGCTGTGGCTTGAAGAGTGCAGACGTGTTCCTGGTCCACTCAAGATCTTCGCTGAGCTCCAGAGGTATGGGGTGTGGAGGGGTGGAGGAGGCAGGTGCAGTGGGTGGTGGGTGCAGGAGACTATGAGGGACCATTTCTTTTTTTCAGGTAAAAACAACAAAAACATTACGGGACCGTTTTAACTTTACAGGGGCATGTGGTACACTGAGGTGGCTCCCAGCATGCCACCAGAGTCTTACTTTGGGAAGCTCTAGTCGATGGGGATTGGGCACCCGTCGGCAAACAACAAGGGCATGTGGCACGCTGGGATGGGCCCCAGTGCCACCGAGTCTTGTTTTTGGGGCTGCTGTAGCCAACAGGGGATTGGGCACCCCATTGGCAAACAACAAAGGGGATTCCTTTCGCTGACGGGATTGGGCACCTGCTGGCAGACACATAAAACCAGGGAGGGCTTATTACGCCGACGGGAGTGGGCTCTCCGTCGCAAATAAACATAGGAATTATTGTTTGTGAATACGCACGCAAGCCACCGCCATGTTCACAAACAATATCAGGGATCTTGATATCCCGCTCTGCAATGACAGGTCACTCCCTCATTGCAGCGGATGGCTGACGCTGTAATGATGAGGTGGCCCTGATTGCAGCGGCGATTTTTAGAAGATTGTGGCACGCTGGCTGAACTAGTGTCAGCAGCAGCATGCCACAGCATTGGGGGACGTGGACAAGTTTTGAAGGCTGTGGGGGCATTGGGCACAACAGTGCCACGCCCACAACCTGCTTGTGGGGGAAAGTTGATGCAACATGTTTCTTGCGCATGCACGTAATCAACATAAAAATGCATGGGATAGACATAAGGGAATTCTGGAGGTCAGGGGTAAGGGGCAACAGACTTCTGGAAGAGTGTAAAGGGAACTTACAAGCTCAAATGAGCAGACTGGGTGGGCCATAGGCCCTTATCTGCTGACAGTGTCTATGTATCTATGTACCATAATATTCTCCTTTGCTCCAAACTATAAGGCGGACCTCAACATACGCAGATATCAGTCAGCCAGTCAGGTGTTAATACAAGGAACAATTGTCTTTTAGAAACTAGTGTAAGTCCCTCTTATTTCTATCTGCCTGTGTGAGTAACCCATGTACATTTCCGAGCAGCAACTATGCTTTCTGTGGTATTTCTCAGCTAACCTTCTCATTCAAATATAATTTTGCCCAAAATAACAAGTTACTTCATCATCATGAAAGCGAAATTTGCATTAGAAAGTCCACAAGTCAATTTAGGATACTAAGTTACAGCGCTGTTTTTCACAGATCAAAACAAATTCTTTTTGCACAGAGTATAACATTTTCATTATCATCTCTCTTGGAGCTTTTCACTATTTTGCACTGTTTTGCACTTTATTTAGCTACTGAAAAAAAGCTATGCATTGGAGGAAAGATGTTCTGCTGCTTTTAAGGTGTATATGTAAGGAAACAAAGTTGCATTTTTCAGGAGGGTGATACCCAAAATGAATTGGTGTTTGTTGTGATGGAAAGTTGCATGATCTAAGCCTAGTTTTATCAAAAGAACAAGAATAAAAGGAGGAAAATAAATGTGATATTTAATAAAATCAAGTGAAAATAAGAATTCTGGGCCCAGATATTCAAACTGCCAGGCTGTGGCACAAGCTTGGGCGCAGCGCAACTTGCTGCGCAGAGGGGTGTGGACTGGGTGATTCAACGAGCCGCGCCATGGCACAGCATCATTGAATATCACACCCTGGCCACCTGTAGTGTGTGTGCGCTGGCGGCACTGCACCAGCGCAAGTGGCCAGAGGGAGCAGGGGATGCACTAGCTCAAGTTCCATTGCGCTATGCGCAGCAACTGCAATATTCAAAAGTGCACATGCAAATGGGGCCATAATGTATGCAAGACACAAATGGGGCCATTTGCATGTCATTATGGCCCCATTTGCATGCAGGTGCGCTGATCCCTGGTGACTTGCGCCTGGCTCCCTGCCAGGCAGCAGCCATCGGGGACCGACGCCCCCTGTAACCAGCAATGTGCTCCACAGCCCGATCGTGGGCTGCAGAAAAAAAGAAAATCAGAAATCCCTGGTGGTCCAGTGGACTGCTGTCTGCCCGATCACGAGCATTTGTAATATAAACAAGAATTATGTCCAATATCCCTGGTGGTCCAGTGGACCTGCAAGCCCGATCACGGGCTAAGTACATAAATACACCCCATCAATATCCCTGGTGGTCCAGTGGACCTGCAAGCCTGATCATAGGCTAAGTACATAAATAAACCCCATCAATATCCCTGGTGGTCCAGTGGCCCTGCAAGCCCGATCGTGGGCTAAGTACATGAATAAACCCCATCAATATCCCTGGTGGTCTAGTGGACCTGCAAGCCGCGGGCTAAGTACATAAATAAACCCCATCAATATCCCTGGTGGTCCAGTGGACCTGCAAGTCCTATCGCTGGATAAGTACATAATAAACCCCATCAATATCCCTGGTGGTCCAGTGGACCCCCACCCCACCCGCCCACTGAATCCCACCACCCTGCTCCCCCATCAGCGTGGGCTGCAGCACTCACCTGTCTGCCGCCTACCGACTGGACACAGTCGGTAGAGCTGTACGTCCATTGGTCCACAGCATGAGCCAATGGGCATGCAGCCCATACCGACTACACATTCCAGATATGTGAATGGGATCCATGGCAACCCTTTGAATATCTGGGCCTTTGTGTCCAATTGTTGTGCTGGTGTTTATCTCAGGTGGGTGGAGTAGGAGGTACCTGTGTTTCTGTGTGTAACATGATACAGCCTCTGAACACAATTTTGCACTCAATTGAAGGACTTGGGAGCTAGGAGAACTTTCTTCTCTTTGTTTTTTCTCCATGGGAAGGAGGGTTCTAAAGATAGGTTTGTCTGTTTTTTCTGCATCGTCAGTGTGATCAATAGTGAAATAAATCACTTTTGATAAAAATGGTAACTCAGAAACCAGCTTTCAGAAGAACATTGATTTTTAAACTGACAATGCTCAGAAAACAGCACAGGTTTTAACTTATATTAAATAAACTATATATGTTAAAAATTTGCCACTTGTGAAAATGAGTGCCTTGGGCCAGACTCTCTCAAACATGCAAGTTTCAGGTTTCAGAACAAAACAGTTTTTTAGTTGCAGGTGAGCCAAAAAAATCCTCCTAAAATGGTCATTCTAGTATTTTGCTCCTCTGTAACTTCCCCTTCCCCAAAACCAACTGATGCAAAATTGTCAGGATCCAGAGACCGTGGCTCAGACACCACTTCTACCAAACTGCAGCCAACTGGTTGAATGGGGGCAAAGTTATATAGTGCAAATATCAGGGTTTAACACTAAGATGCTTACTTGACCCTAATATACAGGCACTTGTATATTCTTTGCAAAAACTTTGTTAATGCACCAGTTAGAGATGCTTGTAATGCAAAATAGTGAAATGTGGCGTTTGGGTTTTCAACCCTAACTCCCCACCCCACCTCCAAGTAGCAAAATGAAAAACATTAAGGTTTGGGGTCTCTGGAAACTTGGTGAATCAGTGGTGGGGTCTTCCTTGAGTTGTCAACCCTAATGATCCACTTTCCTCCCCAGTGTGTAGCCAATAGTCCAAAGCACGAGGAACAGCTCCAAGCCAGTGCCTCATAGTGATACACACTCTTCAAAGGTAGAGAGTTATGTCTCGCCACATGTTCTGACACAGTTTAGTGTAGCTTTCATGCAGGTCTCTGGGGCCCTATGAATAGAAAGGAGGTCATATGTGATGTTTGATCAGGGAATAGGGTGGGCATTAGGGTTGACAACCCCAAGGAAAACCCACCACTGATTCACCAAGACTCCGGAGATCCAAAACCCTAGTGCTTTTTTCCTTTTGTTGCTTGGGGGTGGGGAGTTAGGAACGGAAACCCTAACACTACATTTCTCTACTTTTGTGGCATTCAGTTACCCTAACTGGTGCATTAATAAAGCTTTTGCAAATAATTTCCTTTCTTTTTGAGATAGTAGAATTGTGTCCTCATTTACGCAGGTACCTTTGCGACCGGCTTGAACAGATGCAGATGCCCTATGCCAAAGGAAGACTCTGTCCACATACTAAAGTGCAGGGCTCTTGTAGGCCCTGCAGTTCTGTGCAACAGATGTGAAGAGTTTATAGGGCTGTGTGGTGGGCTGCTGAAACACTGGGCCCTTGGTCCCTGCACTTGTATGTGGCTGCAGCTGCAGCTGCACAGGGTAAAGAGTGAACCTGTCAGCCAATGCACAGTGCTCTCTGTCACCCAAGGGGAGAGCTTCAGTGCCGTATGCCAGGAGGATAGTTGTCTTCACTATATCATAGCCAATCCCATGTGGACAACACTGTGCCTTTCTTCCCTGGCTGGAGGGCTGTCATGTAACAGCACCATCCCCCCCAACCCTCACCCCATCCAGGTGGGTCACTGGGTCACCTGATGTCACCACCAAACTCAGATCACCAGTACAGGATCACAAAGCATACCTGCTGGGGTCAAGACTTGCAGTACACACAAAGTTTGTTAACAATTTTTTTTTAATTTTGACCCAAATTTTCAAAGATACTCATTTTATGATTCACCTTATAAACATGATATAAAATATTTATAGTATATTAGACAAAATGTCATTTCACACCAGAAATCTGAAAACACGTCTCAACCAGGATTTTAAAAATGACACATGTCACATTTATGAGGTGGTGTGGAAAAACGGCTATGTTACATAGATACATAGATACATAGACAGTGTCGGCAGATAAGGGCCTATGGCCCACCTAGTCTGCCCATTTGAGCTTGTAAGTTCAGTTTGTTTTCCTAGAAGTCTGTTTCCCCTTACCCCTGCCCTCTAGAATTCCTTTATGTCTATCCCATGCATTCTTAAATCCCGTGATTGTTTCAGCCCCACCACTTCCTCTGTCAGGGTGTTCAATTTGTCCATCACCCGCTCTGTGAAGAAATTCTTTTCATGTTTCGCCTGAATCGCCTCCTCCTCCAACTTCATCCCATGCCTCTAGTCCTGAAACATCTTTTCGCTAAAATAGTGTTTTCCTGCACCCTGTTCCTCCCTGTAAGTTACTTGTATGTCTCTATCATATCCCTCTCCTCCCTCTCTCCTCCAGGGAGTACATGTTCAGTTCCTTCAACCTGTCTTCATAGGACTTGTGATGCAACCCATGCACCATCTTTGTTGCCCTCCTCTGAACCTTTCTACCCTGTCTATGTCCTTACATAGGTATGGTCTCCAGAACTGTACACTGTACTCCAGGTGGGCCTCACTAGTGTCTTGTATAGCGGAATTATGACCTCCCTTTTCCTGCTGGTGATGCCCCTGCCTATACATCCCAGCATCCTATTTGCTTTACCTGATGCCTTGTCACACTGTTTCTATCTTGAGGTCATCAGAGATGACAACCCCAAGATCCCTTTCCTGCTTGGTGCATGCTATATCCTCACCCCCAACTGATATATTGTGCCAGGGTTTTGTGCCCATATGCATTATCTTGCACTTCTTTGCATTGAATTTCAACTGCCAAACCCTTGACCATTCTTCAAGTTTCTGCAGGTCCCTTCTCATTCTGTCTACACCCTCTGGTGTGTCTACTCTGTTACAGAGCTTTGTGTCATCAGCTAACAGTGAAATTCTGCCTTCTAGATCCTGTGCAATGTCACTGATGAAGATGTTGAATAGGACCGGTCCCAGCACTGATCCCTGTGGTACCCCACTGGTTACTCTTCCTCTGTGGAGTGACAGCCATTTACCACCACCCTCTGTGTCCTGCCACCCAGCCAGTTACCTACCCACCACACTACTGTCCTGCCCACACCCATATTCCCCAGTTTGTGTAATAGTCTTCTATGTGGCACAGTGTCAAAGGCCTTGCTGAAGTCCAGATAGGCCATGTCCACTGCCCTCCCTGATCCACCTCCCAGTCACCCAGTCAAAAATTCAATGAGGTTGGTCTGACATGACCTCCCTGGTGAAACCATGCTGCCTTGGGTCCTGTAGTCCATTGACAACCAGAAAGTCTAGTGTTAAATATTTAAAATTAGTGAAGTTATGAGTGAACCTTGAAATACTGCGATGTTCATGTATAAACTGGGCATTTTACTGTATTTGTACACCATATTTTGAGCATAGCTTTCTTATTACACCACCTCTTGAACCTGGTAGGAGAACATTTTCAAATCCCAGCTGTAACATCTTTTTGTATCACCAAAATGTTGTTCCACGGCACGGGGTCAAAATGTCACACGGCACTTAATCGCATTGCGCGATTCTCTTTTTCCTTTGTTCTGTGGGGGGCTCCACCCCACACCCCGTTATGGGGGCTGCACCCCAGACCCCCACTAAGGATTCTAACCTGGGCCCAACCTCGAGAGCGACAGGTCTGGTAAAGATAATGCCGACGCTATTGCTTCTATCTACATTATGAGACCTGCATATTGTTCTCCACTAGGTGTGAAACACATTTTGGTCAAGACTTGAAAAATTATAACTGTCACATTCATGAGGAGGGAAGGCGATGAGGGTAGGCACTAGGCACCATGGAAACTTTATATAAATACAGAGCTGGTGATCGAAGGGTGGGTGCGCTAGACACCATGGAAACATTATATAAATACAGGGCTGGTGATTGGAGGGTGGGGGTGCCACTAGACACCAGGGAAACATTACATACGTAAGGGATGGCAATCATGGGGAGGGTGCTACTAGATATCAGAAAAGAGCAGCTCACTGCTGTCAGAGCAGCCAGTAGCATGAGTTCCTCCTGCAGCTGCAGAATTCAGGAAGTGCTGCTGTTCTCATACAGAGAACATGGGTCAACAGCTCCACTGGCTAAGCTGGGCACCCAGAATTTTGTGGTGCCCGAAAAGGTATTTATGGCATTAACTGAAGACAAATATCAGACTCTAGCTAAACAGGTCCTGTTTAGCTAGGTTCTGGTGTAGGGATTGAAAACTCAAAAGGTTCTAAAGTTCTAAAAGGTTCTGATAGCAAAAAAGGTTTGGATGCTTATCTGGACATTATCCAAACCGTTTATAACCTTTATTATTTTATGGTGACTGTATGTGAAAAAAATCATTTTAAACAGCTTTTAATAAACATATCTATAGAAAAAGACAATTGAACCCCTGTTCAGTAGTACTAAAAGGCATGATTAGTGAAATTAGATGAGGAGTGAATAATGTGACTGTGTATGTGCCTACTAGAGGATGACGATGATATGGTCCAAAGGCAGCCAAGTCCCAGATCTCTATTTTTTTTTTAAAACCAGTCTCCTGAGTCTGACTTTTTGTAGATGAGGACAATGTGTTAGTAATGTATGTCACTAATTATGGTCAGCAACAGCTCTTGGTATGGAACACAACAGGAGGGCATCCTGCAGAACATGAACACTAACAGAAGTATCGTGACTGAACCAAGGCTCATGAGTGACGGACATGATAACTTGGTGTCCTGATTCATGATGAAACTGAAGATTATAAAGGGAAAAGACAGGGTTGCACCAAAAAAAGTTTCCTTTCCACTGGCCTGTCCCAGGAGGCCACCGACTGGTTCACCCACTACCTGCAAGGTAGATCCCAGCAAGTGAAGATAAATGGCACCCTATCCACTAGTCTACAGGTTCACTCTGGGGTATCCCAGGGCTCTATTCTTGGCCCACTCCTATTTACCCTGTACCTGAACTCTGTCCCCTCGGCCTGCACTGGACGTCCCTTCTATGTGGACAATGCAGTGATTTTTCAGTTGCCACCCTGCTTCAGCAGGACCTGCAGCACTCCTTCAAGGAGGTTGAATCCTGGTTTTCAACCCATGAACTCATTTTCAATTATAAAAAGACAAAGGTAATGCTATTTTCCCACCACCAAAATAAGTACAAGTCCTTTGCCCTCTCCATCCTCAATTCTCATGGCACCCCCTTGAATCCACCGTCAATTTTAAATATCTTGGTATCACCCTCGATTCTGCCCTTTCCTTCTATGAACACATTACCACTACCTGCTCTGCAGTTAATGCCAGAATTGGCCTCCTCTACAGAATTAGGTCCTGCTTCTCCCTTGCTGCTCATAGACTGGCTGTCTCCAGCTCTATTCTATCCTTGGTAGACTCTGGTATAGTCTTCTACAGCTTGCCTCAAACTCTGCCCCAAGTAAATTAAACTTGCTCTTAAACAAAGCCTGCCACCTGGCCACTGCCTGCAGCAGGTTAACGGTACCTGCAATCTCTATCAATGCTTGGCCTGGCTAAATTCCAAGGTGTCTCCACTATCTGACTTGCCTACTAGCAAAAAACATCTCTAGGGACACACCCCTGGCTGTAACCTTCAACTCTCTCAGGGCAGCACAGGCGGGTGACCAGACACACCGAGAAAACTACTTTCCAAGTCCCCTTCTATAGAACCACTGCCAGTCAAGAGTCTTTCAAATACAGGGCCCCTGTATGGATGAACTCCATCCCCTGTTCCCTCCTAGCCATACCCAGGTTGTGCCCCTTCAAAAAGAACTGCAGGACCACATCCTGGTTTCATCAAACTGTGACTGCCCGTAACACTGTTGTAACCCTCCAACTATTTCCTCTCCTGCACCTTGGCCACACGACAATGCCCATTGGGCGGCTTTCTGGTCTCTACTTTTTTCCAGCTCTCCTTTGGTCCACTTCCTGGGCCTGTTTTCTCACTTTCTTCTCCATAGCTCTGTTGCTCCTCTCTCCAATAGTTATTTTTGGCTCTGTAATTTGGTTACTCCATGTCAATTGACAATGCTTATTGTAATGCATCGTTATTGGATAACCCTATTGTATAATTTTTCTGTTTGTAAATAATTACTGTCATTGTTCAGGATGTCATGATGTCTGTAAGACTTGCCTGCCACACTTTGAACTGATGTGGAGCCTTTTGTAATCGCTGCTGTTGTATAATTTCTCTTTTTATAATTTATTGTCATTGTTTCAAGATATCTGTAGCACTTGCCTGCCACACTTTGTACTGATGTGAAGCCTTTGAAAAAGAGTCCCTGACTCAAAGGGTTGTAATTCCAAAACCTCAATAACTAAATAAAAAGAGATGAAGTGATGTGATTCGTGATGACAGTGAACATGATTTGTCGTGACGTGATGTGAGTTGTGTTGGCACTGGCAGTGCTTCTCAGAGCATCAGAAATTGGATGGAAGTGAGCTTTCACAAATACCTGCCATTGAAAAAATGTTGAAATACCTATGGCTGTACTTCCCTGAACTGTCTGACTGAGAAACACACATGTTACAAACAATGTTCACTTCGAGATTATAGCTACTGTATCAAAGTATCAGATCAAGGGGGGGCTAGAGAGTAAAAATAGGAGTGGTGTATAGACCCCCTGCACTGGCGGAGGAGCCGGAGGAGAGTCTGGTGGCAGGTGTTGGGAGACACTGCAGATTGGGCAGGGGAAGGGTGGTGGTGTTGGGGGACTTAAACATGCCAGGAACAGACTGGGACACTATGACATCCTCGGTGGCCAGGGAACAGAGTTTGTTGGATGTCTTTCAAGACGCATTCCTAACTCAGCAGGTGGGGGAACCGACCAGGGAGGTGCGGGTACTGGATGTGGTCCTGGCAGACAGTGACCAGATTGGGGGCTTGGAGGTAAGGGACCCGTTGGTGGGGAGTGACCATGCCACGGTCTGGTTCTGCCTGGGCCTAGGAGGGGTAGAAGGATGCACAAAGATGAAGGTAACTGACTTCAGGGGGTGGATTTTAAGGAAATGGAAGGATCCTTATGAGCATTTGATGGATTAAGGCCAGACATGGACGCTGACAGTAGGTGGGAAATCAGCAGGAGAGGGGTGCAAGATGCAACCAGCACCTGTGCAAGAGTAAGACGAAATGAGGTAGGGCCGAAAACCCTGCTGGTGGACCAGGGAGGTCCAGGAGGTGGTGCGGGAAAGAAGGCAGCCTATAGGCAATTCAAGTGCTCAAGGAGGAAAGGGATCAAGGGGAGAATGAACTGATGGCTAGAAGGGCCACACGGTGGTGAGGCGAAGGCAAGGAAGGAGCAGAACCTGGCCAGGAAATTAGGAGAGGAACAAGGGTTCTTTAGATACATTGGGGAAAATGAAGGGTGAAGGGGCAGATTAGCAGGATTAAAACAGGGGAGAGATGGGCACAAGACCCGGGGGAGCAGGCTGAGGTACTAAATGAGTACTTCACCTCAGTTTTCACCAAGGAAAATGGGGGTGCTGCATCATACATGGGAGGAGACAGTAATACTGAGGAGGGGGGACCCTTACCGATCGGCGGGTCTGGGGAGGCATCACTGGCAGGAGGGGGGAAGGCTAAGCAGGGAGAAGAGGTAGCGGAGGTGGAAATCACAGCAGAGAGAGTGAGGGAAGCCCTCAGGTCCCTTAAGATGGAGAAAGCACTGGGCCAGATAAATTACATCCCAGAGTGCTGAAGGAACTTGTGGATGTCCTGGAGAAACCCCTGGTGGAGCTTTTCACCATCTCTCTGAGGACTGGGTGGGTGCCCCAGGACTGGAAGGTGGCGCATAAGTGCCCATCCACAAGGGGGATCAAGGGAGGTGGCAGAGAATCACAGGCCTGTCAGCCTGACTGGTGGTGGCAAGGTGATGGAGGCATTGTCAAGGAGAGGCTGGGGGACCTGAAAAGTCAGGTGCCTGGACGATAGACAGCATGGATTCATCCCTGGAAATCATGTCAGACAAACCTTGTGGAGTCCTATGACTGGGTGACGGTGCCTGTACATCGGTAGACCAGTGAACGCCATCTTTCTAGACTTCAGCAAGGCATCTGACTCTGTTCCTCACGAGGTTCTGTTGGATAAGTTGGGAGAAATGGGTATGGGGAACCAGATGAGCAGATGGATAGACAATTGGCTCCAGGACCGGACCCAGAGGGTCGTAGTTGGCGGGATAGTCTCAGCCCCAAGGAGGGTCATTAGTGGGGTCCCACAGGGATCAGTCCTTGGGCCCCTCCTGTTCAACGCCTACGTCTCTGACATAAGGACAGGTATCAGGAGTGAGATGAGTCTCTTTGCGGATGACTCAAAACTTGGGGTGGTGGTGGATGGGGAGGAGGGGAGGCTGGCCCTACAGGGGGACCTGGAGGCTCTGGAAAGATGGTCTAGAAAGTGGAAGCTGAGGTTCAATGCAGGGAAATGCAAGGTACTGCTCCTGGGGGCCAGAAACCTGGGCCAAGTGTACACCCTGGGGGAGGGAATGCTACAAGTCTTGATGGCTAAGAGGGACCTGGGGGTGGTGGTGGATGTCAAGATGAACAACTCGGAGACTTGTAGGAGGGCAGCAGCCAAGGCCAACAGGATGCTGGGATGCATCCCTAGGGGATCACCTCCAGAAGGAGGGAAGTGATACTCCCTCTATATAACTGCTTGGTGAGGCCACACCTCTAGTACTGCGTGCAGTTTTGGAGGCCACACTTAAAGAGGGACATTAAACTCCTGGAGAGGGTCCAGAGGAGGGCAACCAAAATGATTTGGGGCTTGGGGGACAGGACCTATGGGGAGAGGCTCGAAGAGCTAAATATGTACACAAGGGAAGAGAGAAGGGACCGGGGGGACATGATAGAGGTCTTCAGGTACATGAAGGGGGTAAATAGGTGAGGAGCAGTCAGGGTGCTTCGAAGGAAGGAGGAGGCAACTAGAGGGCATGGGTGGAAGCTGGAGGGGGAAATATTCAGGGGAGAAAGGAGGAGGTGCTACTTCACTGAGAGGGTGGTGGAGCCATGGAATGCACTGCCCAGGAGGCTGGTGGAGGCAGAGATGGTGGAGGGGTTCAAGAGGGGGTGGGACAGGTAGGTATCCGGTGATATTAGCACATCAAAAATAGTGCGAAGGAAAATAGTGCTACCATATGAGCGTGTTCATTTATAGCAGCAATGAGAAATGGGCGCCAGGTTAAGGTAAGCGCAAGTGACCATTTATTCCCTGAGAGGAAGCTACTATAGAAAATCCTGTCCACATCATGTACTCACTCCATCCTACAGCAAGTGCAACACAGGCAGCGCCAAGGAGAAGGAGGGATGAGAGAACTGCTGGACAGAGAGAGTGGCGACACTTTTATTGTTTGTTCTTGACCCTGGAAAATGCTGCTGGAAACAAGTTGAAGAGCTGAGTGATGTTACTTCCAGTACACAGTTCCTGTTTGCATGTACAGTTGTTAAGAGCCTAGAGCCACAGTTTTTGTTTTGCTTTTGCTTCCATGCTGTCAGTGGTCCAGAGTCAGCAGCACTGAACTGAACTGACCTGAAAATGTGCTTCCTGATTTCACCCAGCATCCTCAAACATCAGAATTTAGCTGTTGACCGCTCACGGGAGAAAAAAAGAGCAGAAAAGCTGCAGCCCAGAACTGCAGTCCCAAAGAGGAGTCCCTGATCAATAGATAGATAGTGCTCATGCAAGATGTTGGCAGGTCATAGGAAGTTGAGGGAAAGCGGCCAACAATCACAGCTCATACAGTAGGAAGGGTTGGGTAATAAGTTCGCCTAGTTCTGGATCAGCTTAGAGGATGGTTCAGCAAATGCTTTAATAGCTGGCTAAACTGTATGTGCGCTATGAAATGCTGCGATGTTATTTATGTGCTCATGTGGTCAGTGCTATTCTTGCTGCGCTATTATCACACTAACCCGGACAGGTACAGGGGAAGGGTTCTGGAAGCAAAATGCAGTGCAGTGAGAATATCCAGAACTGGGAAGGGAGAAGCCAGAGAAGGCGAGGGGGGCAGCAAGGTCAGCTCCCAGGGTGGGGGCAGACCAAACAAGCAGACACGAAAGACTGTTAGGCCTATTCTGCTGGCATTTTAGTATGTTAGTAAGTACAGCTGGCTTGTGAGTACAAAGATTAGAGTCCATCTGCTAGTAGGGCATCATGCAGAACATGAACACTAACAGAAGCACCATACTGGACCAAGACTCGTAAGTGACGTGACATGATAACTGGGTGTCCTCATTACATAGATTACATAGATTATTCAAGCATTTATTTAGACTTTCATCCATATTCTGCTTGCCTTGCTATTTCATATAATTTCGTATTTGTTGAATATACTACTATCAAACCTTGTTTTAAACTGAGTTATGGTACTACTGCCTACTACCTCTATTGCTAAGTTATTCCATGAAGGGTGAACCGTAAGGCTGAACCAATGCCTTCTCTTTAGTGTATTCCATTTTTCCAATATTAATTGTAGATGATGACCTCTGCTAGGATGTATTTTTTTTATTTTATTTTATTGAAATCTAGGATTACAAATACCTTTAAGCAGGAACTGCTCGTTTACAAAGGTTCCACGTTGAAGGAATGGGGGGTATACATACATACAAAGGTTGGCATAATAATACATAGTTACACAATAAAAAGAAGCAAGAGACTGAGGCTTAGGAAATTCCAGTAATTCAAAATGTGCCAAATGTTAGGTAGCATGACATACCAGCCAAGGGCAATTCAGAAATAAGCGCTGCAGGTGGGGGGGTATGCAGGCAGGAAGGCCATTGTCGGGGGGGTAGAGGGTGAGGGTAAGAGCTGTAAAGGGGAGAGAAGGGGGCATAAAAGTCAGGAAATACCTGGGGGGAAGGGAGAGGGGGCAAGGGCTGGGCAGGCGAGGTAGGTAGAAGGGGGCAAGGAGGGGAGAGTAGCTGTCAAGACTTGCTTAATTGACAATCCATAACTAGTTGCCATTTGTTTGTTCTGAAGTGCTTTGTAGGTCATGCACATGTCCCCTCGTGTCCTTCTAAACTGGAGAGTATATAGTCCTAGTTTTCTTTGTCTGCGTATATGAGCCCAATATAGCCTTATATAACTTTTGTAGTTCTCTTCTGAACCCTCTCCAGTTTCATAATATCTTTCTTTTTATAGGGTGACCATACCTGCACCCCATACTCCAAATGGGGCCTAACCAATGAATAGTACAACGGGAGCATCACCTCACTATCTCTACCACCTATGTGTCTCAAAATATAATTTAAGTTGCGACTTGCCTTACTTACCACCATGTTACAATGTTCACTAAAATGAAGGTCTGGTGTTATAGCTATTCCCAGGTCTCCTTCCTTTATTGAGACTTGCAAGACTCTGTTCTCCAAATTGTATGCTATGTTTATGGTATGTCTTCCCATTGCATGATAGCACATTTATTCAGATACAGGGCCAATTTGTATTTGATTGTCCAATTATATATTTTATTAAGTGTTGATTGCAGGATTTGTCCATCTCCAACACTATTCACAGTTGACCCTATTCTGCAGTCATCTGCAAATTTCACAATCCAGACGTTAGAGTGTGAGCACTTCAGGGTTGCCACATATATGTTAAACAAACAAGGACCCAAGACGGAGCTCTGGGGAACTCCACTTGTCACCCCAACCCAGTCCGACATGATCCCATTTACCGCCACTCGTCTTCTATTCATCAGCCATTCTCTCACCCAGTTAATTATATTCAATTTTAGATTGTTTTCTTCTAGGATACTTATTAGTTCTTCATGGGGGAATTTATAAAATGCTTTAGAAAAATTCAAATAAACCACGTCCATTCATTCATGATGAAACTGAAGATTAAATATAAAAACAGGGTTGCGCTATAAAAAAGTTATTTCTTCTGTAATTACGAAGTGTGCAACAGGTACTGTAGGTCAGTGGTGCTGCAGTTTCCACACTCACCTCTGAGGCCAGAAGATCAGGAGGCTGTGGGTTCTATCCCCACACCAGGCACTTGGGGTAAAATCCTAATACTGACACTGTAGTGCAGCATGAGGAGGGTGCTGCACTTCTGAGGTGCCGTCTTTCGGATGAGATGTTAAATCAAGGTCCCGTCTACCTGTTGTGGTGGTGGTTCAGCTGGACATTAAAGATCCCATGGCACTTCTCGAAAAAGAGTAGGGGAGATTTTATTGTAACTCACATAGTACATAATACACAATCTGAAATCGGATAGAACATTAATAAAGTAATCATGAAATTAATAATATACAACAATCTTTCTAAGCAGCACAAAAACAGAATGAGATAGGGAGGATAAAGGAAAGGTTAGGGAAGGGGAAAGATAAAAACATAGAACATATATGAGTCTAATACTCTTACAAGGGAAAAAAAGAAAGTATCAAGAGGGTTGCAATCACCCACGACATGTGTACACCATCCGCTATAACACATATATATAACAGTTCTGTTTTTAAAGTTCTAATTTAACGTTTTGATTTGTTTTATTAGCGGTATTTTTGCCGCTCTGTTTTATATTTTATTGTTTTCTTTAATCGCGTTGGTCGCACTGATTAGTTGGCCTTCCACCTTTGGATCTGGGATTGAGGAGGATCAGTGGGTTGCTGTGCAGCGTATTGCTCCCTCGTCTTTGATTGTGTTCGAGTACCGATGCTGCATTTCTATCATTGCTGCCCAGTCCTGTAATCGGTCAGCGTCCAGCATGGCGATTGGTATGAGCTGCAGCGCCTGGTACAAATGCTGATGATGACCGTTTAGGAGTATAGGATGGCTGGTTTACTCTGCTGTCTGTTTATCTGGTGTCGAGGATCTGTGGATCTGGGATTTTGGATCTTATACGAATAGACTTCTATGAGGGTCTTGAACCTACCAGTTTTTGGATTTTCTTCCTACCCTGGATTGTTTTACTTGGTCTGTGAGTACTGTGCCGGGGTCTACATTGGATTCCAGCCTGTTCTTTGTATTTTTGTTATTCAGGAAGGCTTCATTTTAAGGAAAGTGGAACTCTTGAGTTGGTTCCTCAACGCTGGTTTTGGACTGTTTCGTGGGTGTTATCTGGATTTGGGGACTTTGCATTTATTTCCTGCTTTTATTGCCCTATCTGGTGAATCCTGACTCTTCCGACTGTAGTGGTGCAGAGGTGGGGCATCCATCACTGGGGAGTCAGTGGGTGGTAGTCCTTTCTTCTAGGGAACCCTGGGAGCCCATTTGGTTGAGCTCCATTGGGGTCTCGTAGTATCCACTGTAGCCTGGTGGTGGGTTGGGTATAACCTTTGGGTTTTAGTAAGGGAATATAGCTAGTCCGAACATATTTTCAGCGTTTCCTTCAGTGGACAGACTGTTTCTATGACTTCAGACCCCTTTGAATCAAGAATTGCTGTGCCTTTGGAAGATCTTGCAGTGAGAGTGCTCAGGACTGGGATTCCCTGATTTTTAGTGGCTTCATTATTAACATAATTCATTAACTATATATGGTAGTGAGAGTACCATTTTATTCCTCCTGGCTACCATAGTGAGAGTATGGTGTAGCTCGGGGGGTTCATTATTTTATTATTTATTATTTTTATTTTTTTTTTTTTATTTTTATTTTGTGGCACCAGTTAAGTGAGAGTTTCTGGTTGCCTGGGGGGATTTATTTTATTAGTTTTTGTTTAGTTTGATAGTTATTTGATTGGAATTTTGGGCCTAGGTCAGTTGGACTCTCTTAGATGTGCATAAAATTGTTTTAATACTTTAAGGGTATTTTATTTTTATTCTTTTCTTCGCTATTATTATTTAAGTTGGGGTGGAGGGTTGTTGTTTGTATGAGAGTGAATAAATTGGTTTAAATATGTGTTGGGGTATAAGTAAATGGTTAGTAGTACTCCCTCAAGACTTTGGGATCTCCTTCCTTCAAATTACCCCCACTTACAGTGGAGGTTTATGCTAGATGTCGTAATCTTGGCATTGTAAGATAAAAAAGTAGAAGGATACGGGGATCTTGGAACTCTTGGGGGGGATGGGAGGGAGGAGAACGGATACGGGCAGTGAGGGCTAGGAGACGCCCTGGGGTGAAATGGGTACTGGAGCGAGGTTCCCTTGCCTAGTTCCCATACCCAAGGGCACTGACACTGACTTGGAGTGTGTCAGGCAGGAAGTGGGATCACCCTTGGATTTCTGTCCCTTTGGGCGGTGTTAAGCAATGCCAGGTCGATTAGGAACAAGACTGCAGTGATTGAGGATCTTGTTTCCTCGGTCGACCTGGCTTGCATCACCGAGACCTGGCTAGATGGAAATGCTGGTCCTGTGTTGGACTCCCGCGTCTCGCTGGGTTCTCGCGTGATTCACCGCCGAGAGTAGACCGGAGGGCGGGGGTTACCTGTTTCAGGCAAGATCTGGATCTCAGGAAGTGCCAGTTGGTGATACCAACAACTTTGAATGCATAGTGGGTGCAGGTGCAGGCTACAGGACCCTTCTTATCTACCGTCCACCAGGGGATGAGAGGGAGTTCCTGAAGGAGGTTGCGGACTTCATTGCCGACATGGTATTGGAATCTCCCAGATGGATAATTCTGGGGGATTTCAATGCCTGGGTCGACGATGAATTCTCGCCGTTTGGTCAAAATCTCCTCCAATTAATGGATTCATTGGGCCTGTCACGAGTAATTACTTCTGCAACCCATGAGGGGGGCATACATTGGACTTGGTTTTCCATCTGGGGATGGAGATATCTGATGTGGAGGTGGAGCCAGTCGGATGGTCTGACCATCACGCCCTGAGGTTTAGATTTGCGGCCCCCCGAAATAGGCCTGCCCCCAGGGAGTTAGTACAGTTCCGTCCTTTAAGAGGGATTACCTCAGAGAGCCTAATGACGGAGCTGGACTTCTCGGATTTTCCAAGGGATAGTGTGGATCCAGGGCCACTGGTCTTGGCCTATAATAGGGTTGTGACTTGGGCCCTGGATGCCATGGCTCCAGTTCATGTTCATCCCCGTACTCTTCACCTAGGGGCTCCCTGGTTTGATGGGGAGGTCCGTGAGTGGAAGAGGAAGGGACGAAGATTAGAAAGACATTGATGAAAACTCAACTGAGGTGGATAGACTTGAATTGTTAGAACATTATAAATTCTACCAATCAGCAATTTCCATAAGAAGGCAGAGTTCCTGTCCAGGAAATTGCTGCAGCTAGAATAGACCATCCCAGCTCTTCCGGACTGTGGACAGACTTGTGCAATCCAGTCTGTCTCCAGACTGGTAGAGCATTATCACAGGTACAATGTGAGAGTTTGCGAAATTCTTTGCTGACAAGGTATCCACCATCAGGGATGAGATCAGCCAGTGTCTTTCTATTGAGCATTGTACTGATCAATCGGTGGTACTAATGCCCAGTTGTACTGGTCTACCTTAGACTACCAGCAGTAATAGATATTGTGAGGATTATCCAGACTCTGCGACCTACCTATTGTAAGTTGGACCCGGCCCTACTCACTTGGTGGTGGAGGTGTAGATGTTATCGGCCCAGTCCTGGCTGAGATAGTGGTGGTAGTTAGAGAGGGATCTTCCGATCCCTTAAAGGAGGCGCTTACTATACCCTTTGAAAAGCCCCCTTGACCCCGACTGCCCAGCAAATTATAGACCAATCTCTAACCTCCCTTTTGTAGGGAAGGTTATTGAGAAGGTGGTCGCTCTGCAACTGGAGGATCATTTGTCTATCCACAATATCTATGACCCTCTCCAATCCGGCTTCAGGAAAAGGCACAGTACAGAGACAGCTCTTGTTCGGGTATTGAATGACCTCCTGATGGCAAGAGATCAGAGGACCCATTCCATCTTGGTTCTCTTGGATCTCTCAGCAGCATTTGACACCATGGATCATGGGGTATTACTCGACCGCCTGTGGTTTCTCTGTGGTCTGAGGGGAGCAGTCCACAGTTGGTTTCGATCTTTTGGAGGGCAGATCTCAGAGAGTGGTATCAGGAGTTAACACCTGCCCCTCACTGTCTGCCCTGTGGGGTACCGAGGGTCGGTTGCTGTCCCCATGTTATTCATGTGGTGTATATGCCCCACTGGGGCATATTATAAGATGGTATGGGCTGAGTTTTCATTGTTATGCTGATGATTCTCAGCTCTACCTGTCTTTATGCCTGATCAGGAGTCGGATTCCATCACTATTTTTAATAACTGCCTTCTGGAGATTCAGGATTGGATGAGTGCTGGTTGGCTTAGGTTGAATCCAGGAAAACTGAGGTGTTGGTTGTGGACCCTGGAGGGAGGATAACAGGGCTTGGACAGGAAACCCTCAGGTTTATATCTTGAGAGGCTCAGCTTCTGGCCTCTGGCCAACACGTAACCTGGGAGTAATTTTGACGAAAGCCTGACTATGAAGATGCAGGTGTCGGTCAGAGTCAAATCTGCCTTTTATCATCTGAGGAATATTGCCCGGTGAAACACTTGGTTCCACGGGAAGATCTTCCCATTTTGGTCCACGCTTTGTTACCAGCCCTTTTGATTACTGCAATGCGCTTTATCTAGGGGCTGCGGGGAGTAGATATCACTTGCTACAGCTTGTGCAAACGCAGACAGCCAGGTTGTTGATGGGAGTTTCACGATCTAGCCATATAACACCTGTGCTGCGTGATTTGCACTGGCTGCCAGTACAGTGGCGGATCACCTTCAAGGTCGCATTATTGACCTTTAAGGCCCTACATGATTTGGGACCCCACTACCTGAAAGAGCTCTTGGTGCCTTACTGTCCTGCCCGTTCTCTTCGCCCTCTGATGAGGATTGCTAGAGATTCCCAGGGTACATCTAAAGATGTCAGGAGGTAGATCTTTGCCTATATGGCACCAACCCTGTGGAATTCTCTACCTCATCAGATACGAGAATGCTTAACTGTTGAAAGTTTTAAAACAACTAAAACTTTCCTTTTGCCTCAGCATTTGTTGGTACATAACAAGTAAGTGTATTGTATGGTTGTTTGATTTATTGTTTGAAATTTGATTTTACTTGTTTTATTGTAAAGCGCCTGAGCTTGGGAAGGCGCTAATATAAATAAAATTTTACTTACTTACTTACTTACTTACATAAGAACCTTATTAATAAAGAAAAATGGAAAGGAAAAAATAATAAAAGGTTACTTCACCAAAACATTTGTTAACACAAAGTTCCTATCCAGTTATTACATTTTTATTTAAATTTAATGAAAATATTAAACCCTTTCCACCATCTATATACTTTTAAGGAGGAATGTACAGCCATATCTTGTAAATAAGCCTGACCCATAGATTGTTCAACCAAAGCACTCAGTACCGTATGAGGCATTCTCTTCTGCTGCAGTACCCACTGACATCGTGCTTGCTATAGATAATATATAAGAAAACATTTAAAAAGGTTGAGGATACCTATATCATACGAGGGTCCCCCCAAAGGTCTCATCCCTAGAACTGGGATCTCATAGGACAATTGGGATAACCATTTCATTTTCCATTTGAGTGCTAGAAAATCCAATAAAGGCTTAGGATAAGTACAGTCCAACAAAAAAATGGTCCATAGTTTCAGGTGTGTTAATGCATTCTAAATAGGAGCAGTTTCTTTATTCAGCCGCCTTATGCTTTGCATTCCCTCTAATGTTTAGTTTGCCATATACAGCCAACCATAGGGTCTCCCACATTTGGGGGGGATTCTTTCGTTTGTTAATAGTAGAAGAACCTTTGCATTGTCACTCTCTAAACAATTCTTAAAGCAAGGCTCCTTAGGATATATTATGCCCAAAATGGAGTTATAAAGGTTAGCCACCTTCCCCTGCCAAATTTATTGTTTGGACAAACTCCATTTGTATAATTTTTGTACAGTGGGTTTAAAATAATCCGGTACTGAAAGATGGCTACTCAGTTTCAGAGGAACCACAGTCCATACCATGAAATACTTATGTAATACCTTCGAAACCCATTTATAGTGTATTCCGTCAATCGGAATTAAGCCACATTTTACAGTTTGGAGTGAAAAAATGGTATAAAAGAAGGTGACTGGATCAACCATTCCCAATCTTGCCGGAGCCTTGGTAAGTATGTAAAGCAGCGTTTGATGGGATTCAATTTGTTACCCCATAATAACTGAAAGAACAAGCTATATATTTTAGTTTCCAAAGTACGAGGGACAGGGTAAATCATTGCCGCAAATTGTAATTTGGAACAATTCATTTTTTTTAAATCTGAATCCTTTTCAATTTTCACATTTTCCAATGCCTCTATCTTTGAATCTTTTTTCTATATTTGACATCCCTATTTCCCAATTAGCCAGTGGTAAATTCTGAGGCCCAAATACTATCCCCAAAATTTTAAGGGGGTTAGAAGATATCCTAATTCCTTTGATTTGAGTAGGAGATGGGTATCCTGATCCAGTATAAAGACCTTAGCATTTATCAAGGTTGACCTTTGCATTGAGATATAAGCATACTTTCCATTATTCTAAGAAAAGACGGTAATTGCTTATGATTGGGAAAAACAGACAAATGTCATCAGCGTCACGCTTGTATCAGGGGCAACCCTCGAATCGCACCATTTAAACCAACCCATAATGAGTTTGAGTGACTATTTGAATTAAGGGTCCAATGTGAACAGATAGAGTAGGGAACTCAAGGGGCAGCCTTGTCATACCCCTGTAGAAACCTGAAACCCGTCTGTTACTACCCTGTTAATCACAGGGTATACAATGGCTTTGTTATATAATAATTTAATATAAGCCCTAATCATTTTAGGGATCCTATAAAATTCTAAAATGGCAAATAGATAAGTATGAGAGACCCTGTTGAAGGCCTTGGCTTGATCCATGGAGATAAGACATCTTCAGATGCCATTTATGGAAAGGTGTTCGATAAGGTCTCTAACAATCATTAGGGCTTGCTGAATATTTTTCCTGGGAGCCCACAATATTGGTATGAAGAAATAACTAACCTAGCATATAATTTTTAATTCTATTGTTTAGGATACAAGCTATTAATTTGTAACCTATTTAAGATTGTTATTGGTCTCCAATTACTTATGCGTGATTTCGTTCCTGTTTTATATAAAAATAAGGAAGCTTTCTAGAAAGGAAGGTCTGATTGCATTTTGAGTTAAGAAATATTGATAGACCTGTAGAAGACAATCTGACAGTATTTCTATAAAGGATTTGTAAAATTCTGCAGGGAGGCCATCTAGCCCTGGGGATGTACCGGGCTTTAGGGATTTTGTGGCCAATTCAATCTCATCCTTACCAATTGCTTTTTCCATCACAACTGCATCTTCTGGTACCATTGGAATAATTATAGACTATAAAAAATGTGGCATTTCTATATCTGATGGGTTTTTAGAAGGGCTATGGGATTTCATAAATGATTCTATAATTTGATGGAGTCCCTCAGCTGTATCTGTTACCGGACCTGAGGGATCGATCAGGGCCTTTGTATTCATTGAACTGTGTAGTTCCTTACATGCTATATAAGGGTCACTCACAGGGGTCCTTTGTGTTCCTGATTGTAGCATTACATTAATAGAACTGGCCCTGTCATATTGGCATTGTTGCATTTCTTCTTTAATGACCTTTATTTGGGAAGAATAATCATCTCTAGAAGTAGTTTCTAGAGAATATAGTTTCTGTAGTTGATGGCAAAGGGATAAATATTTCAAAAATTTCTCATTTTCCCTCTGTTTAGAAACATAGAAACATAGAATTTGATGGCAGATAAGGACCGCTTGGCCCACCCAGTCTGCCCATTTCCCTACCTACTGGATAAGCTGCAGATCCTAGTTAACCAGCAGCCTACTTCTTCTTACCCCCACCCCCAGAATTGCCTTATGACTGTCCCATGCATGCTTGAATTCTACCACTGATTTTGACTCCACAACCTCCTCTGGAAGGCCGTTCCATGCATCCACAACCCTCTCTGTTTCCATGTTTCATTATTTATTTATGTAACCCTTGTAACTGGGGCTTCGTGAATGCTTTCGGAGCTCGCTTTATGCTCCATGCCTGTTAGTAATCGGGCATGAATGCCGCTTAAATGGGGAACAGTTGAGCACCCTAAAAGCCTCCGTGAGCTGCTTTAAGGGCTGCCTGTTGCAGCCGTATAACTAAAATGGAGGGGACTGTGTGTTTGTATGCCTGAGTCCCGCCCGGGACGCTGAAAAATAACTCCCGTCTGCCATTGCTAGTGGTGCAGAGGGAGTTCTGTTGGAGGATGTGATTGTTTGT
The DNA here is from genome assembly GCA_016271365.2 of Neoceratodus forsteri. Lineage (NCBI taxonomy): Eukaryota > Metazoa > Chordata > Ceratodontiformes > Ceratodontidae > Neoceratodus > Neoceratodus forsteri. The sequence goes on along the minus strand of CM057452.1, from coordinate 259,062,406 downwards.
GGGAATGCTGTAAAATAACAATGATAATGTGGTTGTTCTAACCTGCCTTCCTCTTGCAGTGAGGACTGTTCGGTTGTCTCCGCCATTTTGGTCCAGAACTGTTAAATTGAGCCAATCAATACCCCAGGACCCTACAGAGTCGGCTGACCAATAGGAAACTGTTTGTCCTTGAGAGAGGTATTATGGGCCATGGCGCTTTTTCGCACCACTGAGAGCCAGAAGAAGTGACTGGCATGCTCAGCCAGCTAATAAGAACGGGTAGCGCCTGTGATGAGGTGGAGTGCTCAATGCTGCCAAAGACAGATGGGTGTGGTTGGTGAGGAGTGAGGAGCTCTGTGCTTCTGCGCTGGAGAGTGTTCGCACGGGAAGCGCGTGAAGGCCGGAGGCAGCCGTTTTGTCAGTAAATCCAAAGCGGACTAAAATCCATCGGTGGGCGGTCGGAGGAGGCTGTGGTCAGCACAGCTACCCACCAGGCTCAACCTGTTGGAGTACTGGAGAATTTGCTGAATCACGCTCGTTCTGAGGGATAGTTGAAGCTGCCGTTGCAGCATTTCAGCGGCCGTGAGTTTGTGTGAGCCTTGGAAGCAGATGCCTGGTGTGGTACCCCTCTGTGGTTTGCCATATAAATGTGTGAAGAGGTTGGTGGAATTCAGGCTCAGCCCTGCCAGTGGTGAAGGAATCGTTGCTTGCTGGATTTGTGAGTGCTAAATCAGGGTAGCTCCCTGTTAAGTTTGCAACGGTGGTCTTAAGTTGTTAAATAACACTGCTGACTGCCTAACTGAATTTTCTTCCTATCTGACCTGGGCAGGATTTGTAAGGCTATCTGTGATAGGGCCCCAACCAGCTGCCACGGTGGACTAGCCATTAGGGCTTGGGTACCCATGGACAGTAAATCATAGGGTTAGGCCTGTGCACAGAGCCCTAGGTAGATAATTATAGTGATAAGCTAATCAATTTGATTCCCCCTGTCCTTGTTATTTCTCCCCTGAATAAATCAGATTGTTTTTGTGCAACCACACCCTGGCTATTGTGTACATTACTGGTGAACTGCTGCCAGGTGACTACAATATAACCGTGCCTTATTTTACAGGGGGTCTTCAGAGGGAGTGGAGAGGTATTAACTGGGGGGTGAGCGAATTGGTGAAAAGTGTTATTTGTACCCAGTGTGAGCCACTAGTGGGACGAACGAGGGGTTGCAGTAACCCAGAGGGTTGTAACCGAAGCAATCTCAACAAGATCGACCCCGACCTCTGGGTGGAGGCACCCGTCCCCGGATCCGGGCCCCTTACCCTGTCTCTGTGGGGCAGGCAGGGTAGTAGTTTTATGGTAGCGCCTTGGGGGTTACATATTTATTTAGGAAATTGAATTACAACCCTTTGAGTCATAGACTGTTTCCAAAGTCTCCATGTCAGAATAAAACATAGACATTCATACAGTACATACATAGAATAAATGTGGGTGAGCAATCATACAGAGTATAAATACAATGAGCACGGATTAATGCATATACATCTGGTAGCTAAAACAGGGCAGAGCTATTGACATATTCACCTAAAGGACAGATGAGCATGGTAGTAGAAGGCATAATAAACAGCTGATACGATCTACATGGAAGCACAACATAAGAAGGCACTGGTATAACCAGAGGGTGGTTACTCCGCGGAATGCTCTACCAGGGACCATAGTTAATAGTGGGAGCATCAAACGGTTTAAGGACAATTTAGATTTGCATTTTGGGGAAATGACAAACAAGTTCTGAATTTAGTAGTAAAAAGGCAAGCTTTAAGGACGTGAGTCTATTTGCTTGAATACCTCTATGAAATCTATGAAATTTATGAAATAATGAGTGGTTAAGACCTATACAATAGGTAGCTAAAGCAATGTATGATATGAGTTGGTAGTAAGCTCCTCAGGGAGGTCTTGTCTTATACTAATACTTGTCTTATCTTGCCTTATACTAATATTTATATTAACCAGTTTTTTAAATCTTTCTTCTAATCCTTCCACCATTCACCTAAATATGTGTAGAGAAACATTACAGATTCCTGTGCTTTAATCAGGGACAACAAAGCCTTCTGAACCAAAGGGTCAGATAGGGCTTTAGTGTTTAATCTCCACCTATTTGTACTCTTGGGGGATTTTATAGGATCTGTAAATTTTAAAATGAGGACAGCACGATCAGAAAATTCCACTGGCTTAATATAAAATTGGAAATTTGAAATGTTTTTTTTTTTAAAAAGGGTCTATCAAAGGGGTATATTTTCCTGTTTTGTAAGACAATTTGAGCCCTTTAGTCAGTTTATCCATACAATTAATGAGGTCAGCTTGTGTCCACTACTCTAGCCAAGGCAGAGGAATCACAATAAATTTTCTTTTGTGTTAATGGATCTTTACCCCCTTTCAATGTAACAGTTAAAATCACCACCAAAAATTATTTTATGAGAAGAAACAATAAAAAGTTGTATCAAAGTTACCAGTTTAACTCTTTCAGCCTTAGATTGGAAGCCATAAACATTAATGAGTCTGAATATGGAATTTTCCCATGCCCCATTAAGAATCAAAACCCTTCCTGGTATTAAATCTATTCATTTAAGCAGGGAAAACTTAAAGGAATTGAAAAGGATCCCTATGCCATTAACACATTCCATGCCAAATTACCAATTGGAGGGACCCCACCACCATTCAGATTTAAAGGTAAGGATTTGATTAATGTTGTACATCCATCATTCTTAAATAAAACAAATATCAAAACCCTCTGTATGAAGATAATTAAAAATCATACGACATCTCTCAGCATTCAATAATCTGTGGACGTTAAGGGAACAGATTTTTAAAGAAGCCAGAAGTGGGATTTAAGATCACTTAAAAATTATTTTTTCTCTTTTTTTTCTTCCCTTTGTAGCCAACTAGTTCATGATCTGGAGACACATGATCAGAGAGAAGTGTCTGTGAAGCCGGTTCATCTTGTTCCATGTCATTATCCACCACTGGGAAAAAAGGGCTGCATAAGAATTTTCTGATTCAAACTTTGCTTTGGGGGTAGGGGGTTTAACATTCCTGGCAGACCGTCTTCTAGAAGGAGGGGATTCAGCCTTCTGCCCATCAGTCTCGCTGTAACAGACAGGAGCTAGGGACCTGGGTTCTGGAATGTAGCTTTCTTTAGTTTTAACCTTTCACAGGGGCCCGGTGTCCAGTGGATTATTTGAAATGATAATGGGGAGGGGGTTGGGGAGGTTCTGGAACAGTGGCTGGGGTGGGAGTCAAAGTAGGTGATGTGACTACATTTTGGGCATGCTGAATAAGCAATTCGGGCCACTACAGGTTGCTTTTTTTTGCTGCCAGGAGCATTCAGAAAAGACATGGTCATAATTTTCACACAGATCACACCTGGTGCGGTTGGTACATTGGAACGTGATGTGCCCTATCTTCCCACAATTGTCACAGTGGGGTTTGTCACATGTACTAGAGATGGGTTCTAGCCCACATCAATAACAAGCTTGTGGCTGCCCAAAATAAAAACATACACCCTGTTTCTACCTAGCATAAAAGAATTTGGCACATGGAAAATTCCTGAATCATTTTGTTTTAACTTCACTTTATACTTCCAACACCCAGTCCAAAACATCTCCGTGTCAAGTATTGTTTCTGGGTCACTTAGTACTTCACAGTATTGGGATAACCAGTAGGTAATGTCATCCACATGGACCCCCTCATTCCGAAACATAATCATGACATATTTAATTAATGATTTTATTAAGGGAACAACAAGGAAGGGGGTCCATGTGGGTGAAAATTTAACTTGATTGTATATCTCCCAAAAAAGGTTGAGAGCATATGACGATCGAAAGTTCACATCGTAGTTGTCCTCCCCTGAAATATTAATGAAGGCATAGAAACATAGAAATATAGAAGTTGATGGCAGATAAGGACCGCAAGGCCCATCCAGTCTGCCCATTTCTTTTTCTACCTTATGAATGTGCCATAGGCCTTTGCTCTGTCAATGACCTATCTATTCATACTCATCTGTATTGATCCCTTATGCCTATCCCATGCCTGTCTGAAGCCCTGCACTGTATTCATATCCACCACTTCCTGAGGTAGGCCGTCTCCATGCATCCACCACCCTTTCTGTGAAAAGAACTTCCTCACATTACCCTTAGTTGGCCTCCTCTAATCTCATGCTGTGTCCTCTTGTCCTGCTATTTTTCTTATATTGAAACATGTTAGACTCTTTCACCTTGTTAATGCTCTTAAGGTGTTTGAATGTTTCAATCATATCACCTCTCTCCTCCTTTTCTTAGGTATCGTATTGAGTTCAATTAATATGTCCTCATATGTTTTCTGATGCAGTCCCTGCACCATTTTGGTTGCCCTTCTCTGGACTGCCTCAATTTGGTTAATGACCTTGTGAAGGTGTGACCTCCAGTACCGCGTGCAGTACTCCAGATGGGGCCTAACCAGTGTCTTGTAAAGAGGAATCATTACTTCCCTCTTCTGACTTGTGATACCCCTACTAATACACCCCAACATCCCTCTAGCCTTACCTACTGCTTTAGAGGTCTGCTTGGATGATTTCAGGTGATCAGTGATGATGATGCCCAAGTCTTTTCCTTCCCTTGTGACTGCCAGCAGCTCCCCTTCCAGCCTATAGGTGGCTTCAGGGTTTCTCTTCTCTTGGGGAAAAATTCAGAGGGTCTTTGAGGAGATGTTTACCCACGTAGAGCCTGTCCAGCCTTTCCTCAAGTCAACCCTTATAACGAATTCGCACAGCGTTTCTCCATGGTACTGCTTCTTTTTTTGTTTTCAAAAAGAGCTCAGATAGCAGGGGTTTCTAAGAAGGTATTGGCATCTGCACATCCAGAAGAGCTTTGCCTGAATCTGGTGTTACATCATTATTTTTTCCATTTTGATCCATATCCAAGACAGCGAGATCCATAGGACCAGATTGGTTAGAGGGAGAAACTTTGATTAGATCCACGGACTCTGGGCCCAACGCCTTTGGAGCAGGTAGAATTGCCAAGGCATTTTTTTCCCCCTGAGCTGGGGTTGCAGGATGCCATTCTGGGGTTGCTTGAGAAATGTTCAGTGACGGATTACACTCTGGATCGTGGATCCAAATTCCATTTGGAGTTAATTTCAGCTAGCTTCTTGTAGAGATTTATGGGGTTGCCAGGGATCACAAAGAGAGACATGGGTAAAGGTTTAGAAAGGTCTATTAGATCAGACATCAGTTCGGCCTTGTTACCCTGTAATTCGGCCTTCTGCAGTGGTGCCCCATCCCCTGGGAGATATTCCTGTTTGCTAAAGTTAGGGCCGCTCTTTTCTGTTTTACTTCATCTCTAAAATCCACTTTTGCTGGCTGACCCTTGGAGTTGAAGGAAAACTCAGTCAGGTTCTCTTGAAGGCCATCATTAGCTTGAAAAACCACAGGTAGATTAATTTGTTTAGACTGAGTAACCAGGGGAGTCACATTTTCAGCATGAAACACAAATCCCGTTTGCCTAGACAAAGTGGGGGGTTTAAAAGTTTTAGACCTTTCCATGAGAGTCATGCACTTTTCTTCCCGGGAGCTTGGAGGAACCTGTCCCATATGTTTAATCCCAATACACTCACGTTCCCCAACTATGTTATCAGCAGTTATTTTCGGTAAATAAACAGGTATTTTTAAGTGTTGCATTAGCTAGATTTATACAGTCTCTAGTTGGTAATTTAGGCACCGAATCAGATATTGTAACAGTTGTAACTTTAAGTGTCTCTGACTCACCCACTTGGATGCAGCCCTGTGATGCTGCCACATCATCTGAATCACTGACAGCGGGGCCCAATTGTTTGACAGGCACAGTTGGAGTTTTCAACAAACAGAGTTGTTCCTTCAAGCGGGATTGCGCTAGCAGATGCCTCTCATTTTCTTTTAGGATTTCTTCTTGCAAACTTCTTTCTTTATCCACTGCTGGGCTAATAAAAACCTTTTCTGTAATAAATTCAACTCCGGCATTCTGCTGACTGAGATCCTCTGTTGACACAAATATTTCTTCAACTTCAGGCTCTGTATCACTCATAGACAATGCAGTCTCATTATCCAAAGAAGCCTCTTGTAAATTCAAGGTAGGAGATGAGGTCTTCTCTCCCACCTATGCTGCATCCATCCTCACGGGAGTTCTTACAGGACTGGCCATGCTCACAGCCAGCTGCGCCCCCTACAGACTAGTAGGAAAATTTCTCTGGTGTCCTGGTCAAATTTCCCCCATTCACTAAAAAATATACCACCAACAGCTTAATCTGGTTCAATTTTAGTTGGTTACCATCTGTATCCCCTGGTCGCAGCTGAAAAATGGACTTCTAGTCTTAGTGGCCTACCGGTCAACAAAATTCAATAAATAAATAAATAATTTTTGTCAGATTTCTATGTCAGTACAATCAGAGGTAAACTTTGTTTTGCAGCCTTTAGATATTTTCTTAGTAATGTCTCTTTTAAGAGAACAGAAGAAAACAGTATGGCCCAGATATTCAAAGGGTTGCATGGTGCAACAGTGTTGCACCATGTGCAACCACTGATCGCCCGGTCACGATATTCAAGGAAAAGTGTGCGCACAAATCCTGATGCACCAGGGCATCAATGTATCTCTGGCACAGGTGTGGGGAGTGTGCCCATACATAACCTGCAGCCCGATATTGCACCGGGATGTGCAGAGCCATGCATGAGCAACCCCTACCTGCGCCTGCACAAAGTTAAGCAAAAAAAGGAACAACTAATGGCCACCCACAGGTGAGCTGCCACATTGCAGGGTGCAACACGGCAGCTGCCACCTGTGAGTGGCCACCAGAGTTCCTGCTGCACCTGCTGGGCCCCCATGCCCGATCACGGGCATTAGTTAAACAATAAGTCCCATCCAATATCCCTGGTTTTCCAGTGGACCGCTATGTGTCAATCGCGGGCATTGTAATAATAAACCCCCTTCAATATCCCTGTTGGTCCAGTGGACGATTTCCTGATCGAGGGCATCTGTTGTAGAAAGTGAACCCCCGGCCAGCATCTCTGGTGGTCCAGTGGACCACACTCTGCCCAATCACGGGCATCAGTACAATGGAAAACATCCTATTACCCTGGTGGGCTAGGGTAGCCCCCTCTCCACCTGCCCACTGAGCCCCACTGCCCCATCCTCCCCGGTCAGCCGACGTGCGGCAGCACCCCAACCGCCTGCTGCCCCACCGCCTGCCGACTGACACCTCAGTAGGGCTGCACACCCATTGGTTCATAGCGTGAGCCAATGGGTGTGCAACCCTCTCATACTACACATTCCAGATATGTGAATGAAATCATTCACATATCTGGGAATGTCTGGCTATCAACCTGCGTCCATTGGCTCACTGTGAACCAATGGGCATGCAGCCCTACTGAGGTGTCAGTGGGTGGTGAGGCGACAGGCGGTGGGTGCTGCCTCCCATCGCTGGACCGGGGAGCGGGCAGTAGGGCTCAGTGGGCGGGTGGGGGGGGCTACCCCAGCCCACCAGGGTAATAGGACATTTTCCATTGTACCGATGCCCGCCGAGCAGAGTGCAGTCCACCGGACCACCAGGATGTTGGCCAGGGGTTCTCACTTTCTACAACAGATGCCCACAATTGGGTGGAACGGTCCACTGGACCACCAGTGATATGGGGGTTCTCTTTCTTATAACAGATGCCCGTGATCGGGCGGCACTTCCAGTCCACTGGACCACCAGGGATCTTGGACTTTATCTTTACAGATGCCCGTGATTAGACTGCAGGGGCATCGGTCCCCAATGGCTGCTGCCTGGTAGGGTGCCGGGCGCAAGAGTCATCAGAGATTGGCACACCTGCATGCTAATGGAATGCAAATGGGGCCATAATGACATGCAAATGGCCCCATGTGTGCCTTGCATAAATTATGGCCCCATTTGCATGTCCCCTTTTGAATATCACAGGTGCTGTGAATGGCGCAATGGCACCTGTGCTAGCACATCTCCATGCTCCATTCTGGCCACTTGCTGGTGCAGTGCCACTCGCCATGCACAGTAGGGAGTGGCCAGGAGTGCGATATTCAAAAGCTGCTGAAGCATGGCCACGCTCCATTGAATATCGCTCAGGCCACCTCACAATCAGTTAGAGCTGCGCCCAGGCTTCACCACAGCCTGGCGCAGTTTGAATATCCAGACCTATGTGTTTAAAGAAAGGATAGTTTCTTTGTAATGTCCCAAATGGGACAACACAAACTCAAGAGTTGTAATGATGCATGTTTTCTCTTTCTGCAGAAGACAACATTTAAGTGTTTTGTATCTCAGGGCCAAGGATACTGTCTCTACTGGAAGGGTTTGCTACTTCTGTGGTATTGTACTAAAACAAGCTCCCAGAAATAGTTGGCAAATGTGAAAATCATGAGCGTGATGACCATGGATGTGAACATGATAGTGACCGTGAGGACCCTGAGCGTGATTCGTTGTGAGGATGAGGAACTGTGTAACAGTGACGGCACTTCCTGAGCTTCAGATACTGGGTGGAACTGAGCTTCTTTGTGACCGTGATGACTGTGAACATAATTTGCCAGGAGGATGAGGAATTATGTAACAGTAGCAGCACTTCCCGGAGCGTCAGATACTGGATGGAACAGAGCTTCCAGAAATAGTTGCAAATGTGAAATTCAGTGGCCATGATGACTGTGAATGTGATTTTATATAATTTTTATTTATTCCATTTGATGTGATGGAATGCCCTGCCCACTGAGTCAAAGCATATACCCACTGAGCCAGCACAGGAGGAAGATGACAAATGACTGACTTCTTGGAGGGGTCCACGCTGACAGTATGCAATAAGTGGCATTGGTGCATGGACGACTAGCTGGCAGATTTTATTTCACACACAAATTTATTTCACACCACCTCGCTAAGGGTGATGCTGCAGGCACTGTTGCTAGTATACCCACAGAGATTCTGGGGGCCCTGCCTGGCCTAACCCTCTCTGACACAGTACTTTTTTCCCTTCAAGGAATTTTTTATTTATTATTCCATTTTGATGTGATGGAATGCCCTGCCCACTGAGCCAAAGCTTATACCCCAAAGCGAGCACAGGGACCTAAGCGACAGATAACTGACTTCTTGAAGGGGGGTCACAGACAGTATGCAAGAAGTGGCACTGGTGCAGTAAAGACTGGAAGATTTTAACTCACACACACACGGAATTATTTCACACCACCTCGCGAGAACGGGCAATGTTGCAGGCATGCCAACAGAACCAGAGACCCTTCCTGGCCTAATCGTGTCTGACACTGTACTTCCCCTTCAAGGATTTTATTTAAGTTTTGATTTATTCCATGTGATGTGAGGAATGCCCTGCAGACACACACACACACACAGAATTTATTCTACGCCACCTATGCAAAGGCGATGCTGAAGGTACTGCTTCTACACACAAATTCCGGGAGCCTGTCTGACCTAACCCTCTCTGACACAGTACTGTTTCCCTTCAAGGATTTTTTTTTAATTTATTCCACGTGATGTGATTGAATGCCCTGTCCACTGAGCCAAAGCTTATACCCCACTGAGCGAGCACAGGGAGGAAGATGACAGATGACGGACTTCTTGGGGGGGTCACACAGTATGCAAGAAGCGGCACTGGTGCACTGACAATGATGACTGGCTGGCCTGGCAGATTTTTTATTTTACATACACACGCATGCACATGCACACACATGGATTGTGTACTATAAAAAATATAAGAAATCCCCACTGAAGTGACTGAGCACAGGCAGGAGAACTAGAGAGCTGACATGTTGTTGGGGGCAATTGGTCAAACAGCAAGAAGGCTAACTGGGAGTGGTGGTGTGGTATTGAATGCACACTGGCATGTTCAACAGATTTCTGTCCCTCTGCTAGACTGCTTCCCCAAAAAAAAAAGTGCAGTCTGGCTCTGGCATAATAGTAAAGTCTCTCTTCAATCCCTTGTTTTCTTCTTTCTTGTCTGCAGTACTCTGTGTTCAAGTTCTTTCTCACAGCAAGTTGCCCCAGTCTTCTCCAAGTTCCTCCTTCCTCCCAAGTCTCCTCCCAACAATAACTACTCCCTTCCCCATGCCAATCCCTGACTCCCATACCTAGTTCTCAGCTCAATCCCCTCCGAATCCCTGACTCCCAGTCTCTTACTGCCCACCCCAACTTCCCTCACTTGCTCTTTTAGTTTAGTACATATATATATATATATAGTTATACAACGTATGTTTTGGGATAAATACAGTATAAAAATGATATCTAGACTGCCCAGTGAAGAAACATTGTTATCTTCATGTTCTATCGTCCTACATTTATCTCCATGTTCCTATATGTCATCCTGATGAAAGTGAAAGTGTTTCACTTTCCATCACACACCTGTCTCTCTTTCCTCTGTCCCTGTACAAGTAACTCCCCCTAAAAAACCCACACATCTCTTCCATCTGGTTGATCCTGCCTACATCTTAACACAAATAATTAATTTTAAACATATCTGGTTGATCCTGCGACTTCCTTTCACCCATGTTCAACATTAGTGCTCCATGACCGATCAGTACGCATTCAAATGTAGCGTGACCGAGCGCAACAATATTCAAATCTCAGGTACTGTCACAATTATAGAGCCTGTGCTGTAAATTGTTGAAAACTGTGACCCTTTCCTAATAGTGGCTATATTTTTAGAGAAGAAGCTGCCGACAATACTGAGAGAAGAGCGAGCGAGTCGGCAGCTTCAGAACAGCAGATCAAGCGTGAGTGTCAGTTGCCATAGCAACACATGCTCGCACTTTCGTCTGCTGTTCTGAAGTTGCAGACTCGCTCGCGCTTCTCTTAGTATTGTCGGCAGCTTCTTCTCTTAAAATATAGCCAATATTAGGAAAGGGTCACAGTTTTCAACAATTTACAGCACAGGTTCTATAATTGACAGTACCTGAGATTTGAATATTGTTGCGCTCAGTCACGCTACATTTGACTGCATACTGATGAGTCATGGCGCATTACCTGGACCTGGATAAAACAAAATCACAGGATCAACCAGATAATGTGTCTTTTTTTAAACATATGTGTTTAAAGATGCAAGCAGGATCAACCAGATATGTATTATTCAATGAGTTTACTGCAGCAACATGAGACAATTTTATTTAAGAATATGTATATCTGCTCTTTTGAGGACGAGCTATGGAGAGTTGTATTGGGGTGGTCAGGGCAAGGTTAGCCAGAATCCAGACACATTTGGCATAATAATTTTAAAGTAGCAGGATCAACTACATATATTTTTAAACAACATATGCATCTGTTGTGCTAATAGACATACTGCAGATTTGTGTTGAAACAGCCAACATCTCTATGTAGTGGAATGTATTAAGTGCACATTTGGAGCTTTTGTTGAATGCAGCCCAAAACATACATAGTATAAACAGAATATGACATGGCCTGACTGAAGATATCATATTTATCTTCACCGAGGCCAATGACATCATAATAGCTCACTTGTGGCTTCGCCACCGTGAGATATTATGATATCATTGGCCTCGTGAAGATAAATATGATATCTTCAGTCAGGCCATGTCATATCCTATATATGTATATATATATATATATATATATATATATATATATATATATATATAACAATTCTTTCATTTTTAGAGTCAACTTCTTCCTTTTGCCCAAGGGCAAACAAAATGCAAGCAGCACCAGTCATGCACACAGAATCTGATGCAGACACAGCAGCCTACAGAAGCTGCTGTTCCTTTGCTGTCCTGATTCCTTCAGGAAGCTCTACAGGGACTCATGTGGGTTGCTAGAGCAGCAACCCAATCAGGTGCCACCCAGAGAGATGGACAGCTCAGCCATCCAATGAGGAACCAGAGTCTTGTCTCTGGTCCCTCTGTGGGATCCTCCTGCTCTGGAGCTTCTTGTGCTGCATTTCCCATGATAAAGCTGCTGTCCGAACTGATCCAAACAGCTGAAGGTTCAGAAGTCATTCATTTGTGAACACTTCAGCATGTTCAGGTCAGTTATAGTTTGAAGAACTGGTTCACCCATCCTTGTTCTGGTGCATGTTTTTAAATGATGACATTTTATGTAATTTCCATGCTTATTTGTTTGAGGAGGAAAGAAATAAGATGGTAGGTCTCATGGTACAAAAATGCTTCATGCTGTAAAAAGCAAGTGTTGAGAAACCAAAAAACAGTCTTTAGGCACAGAGTCTTTGGTGTCTTATCCAAGCGTTAGCCCCAGAACCCTACTGAGCATGCTATAGAAAACACAAAACTTTATAGCCTTATAACTCTGGAACCATTTAATATTTTTCATGAAACCTTTCAAAAGCACTACCTTAGGACATCATACCTGCATCCTGAAATATTGGGGAAAAAATTCCATTCTGTGTTGGCTGTAGGTGACAACAACAAAAAATCCCATGTTAAGTATAGGAAACAATTTGATATTTATAGAAAAATAACATATGTGGATCTCAGAAACCGCGTAAATTGCAGTCACAAAACTTTCCAAAGATTTACATCTTGCCTCCTAGACAATACATGCAAAATTTCAGCTGATTTCATCAAATGTTGCCAAAGCAATTAAGATACAAAGTTAAGGGTTTAACACGAAGACACCCTACTCAATTCTAACTATAGGGGTGCTACTGCACTTATAATTGAGAGACAGCTAGATAGCTAGATAGGTAGACAGACAGACAGAAATAGATATATATTGATAGATAGATAGACACAGACAGACAGAGATAGATAGACAGACAGACAGACAGAGAGAGAGAGATAGATAGATAGATAGATAGATAGATAGATAGATAGATAGATAGATAGATAGATAGATAGATAATGCACTCCCCAACCTTAGTCACACCTGGAAAGAGCCTTGGCTCAGTTTGCCTTGACTGCAGCCTCAGTGTGCATTTTCTGGTTACCAATTTTCATATACAAGCGCAGTAGTGCTTGTATATTAAGGGCTTGCAAGAATTTCTATGTTAAACATTCCTTTTGCAACTTAATAGCATGTCCGTCCTTCGACTGAGTCACTAAAAGATTGACATGTGTGCAGTAGGTGCCAGAATCTCAAATTTCTTAGTGATTGGCTCAGCAGGGAACAGTTCTACAAGGTTGGAGATCGTAAATTCACCAAAATTAAGATTTTTGTGGCTCAATCAATAACTCAGAAACAGTTTGGATTTAAAATTTGAAACTTTTGAAATTGATAGTTTGGCCCAAGAGTGTGCTTTTGAAACTTTTATTTTCTTAACTCCTGTTTTTAAGATATTAGCAAAATGTGTTTCATTTTTATGCATGCTCAGTACTGAAAATAAACATTCTAAGGATAACTATGTTTTGTGAAACCATTTTTGTATCATGGATGATCAAGTCAAGTCAAACTTTAATTGTACAACGCCTTATCCCTGGGGCTCTAAACACATTACACAGAGGTAATAACAGGAGCATACATTTTAAAAACACAGTTTAAGATTCAAATTATAAAGCAATAAATAGTACATTCCACTCATAAATATTAAAACTTGTTTTCAAATTATAAAAATTAGCGGACATCAAATGCCAGATAAAACAGATGGGCTTTCAGGCCCCACTTAAACACATCCAGGGAGGACACCTCCCTCAGACTCTAGGTAAAGAGTTTCATAGAGCTGGTCCAGCCACTCCAAAGGCATGGCCCCTGATGTTTTCAACCGCATCCTTGGGACCAACAGGAGACCCTCCGGGGTGACCAAAGAGAGCACACCAGGCAGGCAGGTGTTAGAAGGTCAGTCAAGTAGCCTGAACCTGATCTGTATAGGGCCTTGCAGGTGAGCAAGCCCACCTTGAAAGCAATCCTTCACCTGACTGGCAGCCAGAGCAGTTTGTGTAAAACCTGGGTTGTATGAGCAGACCTCAGAAGGCCCGTCAATAACCTGGCTGCAATGTTCTGCACCAGCTGCAGCCGACAGAGGTTGCCTCCACTGATCCCACAATAAAGAGAGTTACAGTAATCGAGCCTGGATGTAATGAAAGCATGCACCAATGATGGTAGGTCCTATGGTGGAATTAAGGGTTTAATCTGAGCAACATTTCTTACGTGGTAAAAATCACTCCAGATGACAGCAGACATCTGATGTTCTAGTGTCAAGCTGTCGTTGAAAATGATGCCCAGATTGCACACCTTAGTGGTCACCACCAAAGCAGTAGTACCCAGAAATAACCCAGTTCCTGCTCAGAGGCAGTCATATCCCACCGGCAGCCTGGTTCAATCATTAGTACTGCCCGTCTTATCCGGGTTGAGCCTCAGCCAGTTAGAGGACATCAAGTCTGGATCTCAAATAAGCAGTTGTTTAGCACATCCACAGCATCCTATGTTCTGGGGCAAAGGACATATACAGCTGGGTATTATCTGCATAGCAGTGAAAGCCAGACTGTAACACCTAATTATATCCCCTGGGGTCAGCATGTATACCACAAACAACATGGGTGACAGGATTGACCGTGAGGCATTCCACAGGTCAAGGACTGCAGGAGAAAATTCCATAACTACCTGCTGCTTCCTGCCTGTCAAAAGGACTCAAACCAGCTGATGACCATGTCAGCAAGTCCACAGTGCTCTCTCAGGTGATCCAACAGCACCATGAGGTCTACATTATCAAAGCTGAGGAGAGAAGCGGGAAGAGCGAGAACTAACCACTCTCCTTTATCTTCCCGCCCTAAGAAGATCATTCTGCACCCTAATTAATGCTGTTTCAGTGCTATGCTTTCTCCTAAAGCCAGACTGGAGTGACTCATAGATGTCAAAAGCCATCAGGTGGGCCTTGAGCTGCAATGCCACCACTTTGAAAGCATAATGAAAGTACTTTATAATGAAAAAATGCTTTCGTTTTGTTATGGTTTTGTATGAAAAAATATAAAAGCATAAAAGCACACAAATGTTTGTTTATTGAGAACAGAAAATGAGGCTGGAGAGATGGTTTGTGATTTGTGTGGTCCACATATTAAGAACACAAGAATTTGCTAGCAGAAGGAGACAGTGTGGTCCATCTAGTCTAACCGGGTTTTCTACCCCCCACTATCAATTTGTCTTGCTAAGGTACTATACTGTCTATCTCATGCCTGTTTGAATTCACTAACTGTCTTGGCTGCCACTATCTCTGGTGGCAGGCTGTTCAAGGTCCACCACCCTCTCCGTTAAAAAAGTACTTCCAATGTGAAACATTTGTTTTGAATTTAACTCCACCAGGCGATGTTGTATCCTCTAGTACTGCAGCTCTGTTTTCCCAGAAGAGGTTCCTGGTTTGTACTGTGTTGGTCCCTTTAACAAATTTAAATGTCTCAATCATGCCTCCTCTGTTCCTCCTGTGCTCGAGGAGAATAAATTTAGCTGGCTGCCCTGGCACTTTACGTTTTTGTGGTGCAGACCCTGCACCATTTGGTGGTACATCTGTGCATGGTTTCCAGACGGTCTATGTCCTTTTTAAGGTGAGGTCTCCAGAACTTCATGCAGTACTCCAAGTGAGGTCTTACCAGGAACCTGTACAGTGGGAGGATTACATCATGCTTCCTACTGGTAATACCCGTGCCAATACATCCGAGGATGCTGCTTGTCTTTACTACCGCTTTTTCGCATTGCTTCCCTACCTTTAAATCATTTGATATCATGACATCAAGATCCCGTTCCAACTTTGTTTCTTCTAGTAGCTGCCCCTCCAAGACATACTTCATGCAGGAGTTCCTTCTACCCAAGTGCATGATTTTACATTTTTTTGGGCGTTCAATCTCAACTGCCAGTTCCTGGACCATTCCTCTAGCATCCTGAGATCTGCCTCCATTTCTGTGATCCCTTCCTGTGTGTCCACCCTGTTGCAGAGCTTCATATCATCTGCAAAGAGGCAGACTTTCCCTTTCAGTTCTTCACTGATGTCGCTGATGAATATGTTGAAAAGGATGGGGCCTAGTACTGACCCCTGCAGCATGCCACTTGACACCTTCCCTCTTGGGACAAGGTTTACTAGGTTACTAGGTTTACTAGGTTTTGTAGGAAAAAGAAGGCAGAGGCCCATTGAGATTTTCCCCACATACAAGTGGGCTAATATAAAGAGATAGGGTTGGAAGTAGACCAAGTATCCAATTTATTTTGAATGTATTAAAGTGGTTAATACTTATTAAATCTTGAGGCAAGGAGTTCAATAATCTGGGTGCCGATTGTAAAAAATGTTCCTTAGGTTAGTATTGGCCTTCTTAATCCTGATTTGTTTGTTTTGGAGCCTAGGGACTCTTCGATAAGTGGAAAAGGAAAGACCACATTGCTCCATTAAATTGGTGGATTGTAGAACCTTGTATATGAAGAGGATGTCTCCCTACATCTTCTATGTTGAAGGGTATGAAGGCCTGTATGCAGTCTGTCTTGGTAATTTTTATGAGAGAGTCCAGAAACCATTTTGTAGCACTGCTCTGGACACATTCTACTTGAACTATATCACCCTTAAGATAGGGATTCCAGAATGGCGATCCATAGTCCAGGTAAGGTCTAATATAGGAACTATACAAGGGAATGAGACATTGCTCAGTCCTAGAGACAAAAGTACGTTTGATTTGTCTTAGGATTGACTTAGCTACTCTAGTAATTTTTAAACAATGGTCATGGGTGGAGAGTGTGTTATTTACCAGGATACCAAGATCTCTTTCCTTACAGGATGCTTTTAATGGGATATTATTTATGCAATATATGTTTTTTGGATTTTTTGTGCCAGAATGGAGGACAACACACTTTTGGACATTGAACTCCATATTATTGTTCAGAGCTCACTGTTTGATGCTTTTTAAGTCGGAGACAAGGCTATATAAATTATCAGGGGTGTCCACTTCCCCACCCAGTTTTGAGTCATCTGCAAATTTTGATAACCAATTTTGAGAAGTGATCTGCATATCACTTGAGTCCTGTTTGTTAACCATTGCCTTACTTGTTTAGTAAAACATGGTGAGAAACCAAAGGTTTCCACCTTTGTTACTAATTTTGCATGAGGGACCTAATCGAAGGCCTTGCTGTAATCCAGCAATACATCATCTGTTGAGATGTTGTTGTCCAAACCATGGTTGATAGTATCATAAAAAGCAACCAGGCTAGAAGTGCATAAATGCCGCTTTGAAACCATGCTGAATTTTTTGTTAAGATGGAGTTCACCCATTTTCTTTTCTATAAGGGATTTAATCATTTTTTCCATTGTTTTACATAAAATGGAAGTGAGGCTAATGGGACGATAATTCTGGATATTAGATTTACTACCCTTTAATACAGGGGTCACATTAGCTGTTAGCCAATCTATTGAGATCTGGGAGCTTTCAAGGGATTTATTGAAAATGATTTTCAAAGGAGTTACTATTGATTTGGCCATTTACATCAGAAACCTTGGGTTGGTATTATCAGGCCAGGGCTGGTTATTTTTTTTAGAGTACGCAAGGCAGAAAGTATCATAGTGTCAGAAATGAGATAGGTGTTAGAATTGTTGGGTATCTGATAATTGGGAGGAATATAAACATCCTTTGAAGAGAACACAGAGGCAAAGTAGGAATTAAATAAGTTGGCAGTGTCTATATCAGCGTCAACAATAGTATTATTATGGGTGAGGGGTCCAACCTTTCTGGTGTTTCCTTTTTTGTTATTTAAATATGAATATAGAGATTTATAAGAATCCTTGCCTTGGCTTGCTTTATCATGTGCTTGAGGGTACAGAGTACAGTTTAGTAATCAGAATATATGGCACCCCTGTTTATTATGGAAATGTTCTTTAATGTTTTTAATAGTTTTTGCTTGAGTTTAATTAGGGATTTGATTTTATTGTTAAACCATCTAGGAATTCTGCCATTATTATTATATATTTTTTGGATGGAACCCAGGAGGATTCTAACTGGTAAATTAGTTTTTTAAATATATTCCAAGCATCATTAGTTGATAGGTGATGCATTAATTTGCCCCATGGCTTAGAAAGAAGTAATTTATTGTTTTTTGTAAAGTCCGCTTTGTCGTTGTTTTTATAAGTGGTTTGTTTGTTTAAGCTTACATGCCCAGTTGTTATGGAGAAAAGAATAGCTAAATGATCACTATTACCAAGGGGTGCTTTCATTTGTATGTCAGAGATGTTGTCCATTATATTGGTTATAATGATGTCGAGAGTATTAAATCTCTAGTAGGTGAATTAATGAGCTGTGTGAGGCCAGAATCAGAGAGGCATGAGAGAACTAGCTTTTCCTGATTGATGGAACCTGATATAGATGTCCATTCTCATACCAGGAAAGTTGAATCCTAGTATGATGACATCTTCTGTTCTGACAGGCAGGAAATGTTATCCAATAATTTTGATTAGTAGTCAAGATCTGATAGCAGGGGCCTATAACAATTATTGACTGTAATTTGTGACTGTCCCTTAAATTGAACAGATACCCAGATACTTTCAGTGGAAGTTAGGTGCTGAATTTCATAGGAGTTGATGTCGTCTCTGATATAGAGGCAGACCCCACCATTTCTGTTTGCCCAGTCTGTCTTTGTGATAAAGTTTATAGCCTTGGTTTCCTTTAACAAACTAGAGAGTCCCCAAAGTTTCTGTTACTGCTATCATCCTAAGTTGTAGATTTTGCTGATGGCTTCTAATTCAGCCATCTTAGATTTAATGAACAGGTGTTTAGGACAGGATTCTCATGGGGGGAGATGACTAGTATTAAGAGACTTGGGAAGTTTCCATTCTCCCCTTGTTTCTAGTTTAAAAGATTATTAATCATTGCTAAGAATAATTTTCCTAGAAGAGTACTGCCCCTCCTACTAAGGTCAGCCCATCTCAGCAATACAGAGAGGTTTTGTCTATATATTTCTCCCAGTGTGTGATGCATGGTATTCCCTGCCTGAGACACCATTTCCATAGCCATTCATTAATAAGTTTGATGTTATTGGTGACAGACTCAGTAGCTCTGGGGACTGGTAATATTTCTAAAAACAAACAGTGCAGCCCTTGTCAACAAGTAAGTTATTTAATGCAATAATATCCTGCTTTATTTGTTCAGGGCTGTTGTACATAATGTTATTTGTAGCAGCATGAATAAGTATGATTAGGTTACTCCTGCCCTATGTAAAATGTTTGGGATCATGGACATGATGTCTACAATCCTTGCCCCCAACACACTACAGCAGGTATAGTTTACTTTATCTGGGTTACATATGGTGTGGTCAAGATGTTTAATCATAGAATCACCAAGCACAAAGACCTGTCTTGCCTGGGTGTGGGGATATGAGTGAGGGTTTCCACAGGCAGAGTGGTGAGGGGTAACTGAAGGAGAGGGAAGAGATGTAGAGTTAAAAGGAGTGGGGCATGTAGGGAGAGGTTTCACCAGTTTTTGGGCTTTATTGGGTTTAGGGCTAGTGGGTTCATCAGTAGAAACTTTGGTAGGGACTGAAGAACTGACTGGGGGCTAGATGATATCTTCAACTTAAAGGGGGAGGAATTTTTTTTGCAGTGCTAATGGAGGAGCATTAAAAATCTGACCACCTCTGTGCCTAGTTTTTGATTTAGTAACTATAGCACAGTCATCAGTACTAGATTGGTTGATACTGGGATCTGGAATTGGGGCTAGGGTTTCCACTTGTTTGGCCTTGGTATCTATAAAGTTTTCAAGTGATTCAGTCTCTTCAATAATTGTTCCCTTAATGAGAAGTCTGGAGATTTCTTCCTGAAGAGTACACACTAATAAACATTTGTCACATTTACCATAACCCTCTGTGTCCTGCCACGTAGTCAGCTTGTGATTTATTTAACTACTTTGTGACTGATGCCAGTTTGCTCCAGTTTGTTGGCTAGCCTTCTGTGTGGGACTGTATCAAAGGCTTTACTAAAGTCCAGATACCCCACAACCACTGCTGCCCCCTGGACTACTTCTCTTGTAACCCAGTCAAATAATTCTATCAAATGTGTTTGGCATGAGCATCCTGATGTGGAGCCATGCTGCTTTGGGTCAAGTTGCCCACTTGCTTTCAAGTAGTTCCTTACCCTTTCCTTAAGCAATGTCTCCATTATTTTACCCTCCACTGAGGTCAGACTTACTGGGCGGTAGTTTCCTGCTACCTCCTTGCTGCCACTCTTGTGCAATGGCACATCCGTAGCCCTTTACCTGTCCTGTGGTATGATTCCCTGATACAGTGAACTGTTAAACAAGTTCAGCAAGTGGGGTGGCAAGTTCATCCCTAAGTTCTTTTAGAACTCTTGGGTGTATTTCGTCAGGGCCCATTGCCTTGTCAACCCATCTTCTTCCAAGTTGAAGGCCATCTTCTTCCAAGTTGTGTACAGGAGTGCTTGGAAACAACAGAGAAGCTGTGTGGGATATACTATTTTGGATGAATTATCTGTAACTAAACTCTCTCTCTCTCTCTCTCTCTTGCTTACATCTGAGAGAAGTTTTCCTCACTGTTAAAGTGGCATTGCTTGGTATTTGTTTTAGTTTTTAATTCAGAAAGGGTTTTTTTAAAACTGCTTGTCTTGTCAGCATCCTCAGAAGGGCTGAAATAACTGCATGTTTGATTTTCCTTTGTGGCTAACAAACCACCAGGCTGTTTTGGGGCTGGAGAGGTTTACCTGTGTTTGACTTGGATGTCTGGATTTTTCTCTGTTTGATTAGCAGGTACTTTCTCTGTCAAATTGTTGTGTAGGGTATCTTGCTGACAGGAAGGCACTCATCGCAGTGGTGGGTGAGAGCTTTAGTCGATTGTTTTGTGAGGACACAGTTTAGGCCCAACCCTTCCCACCCTCACCCCACCCACCCCTGGAAATAGTTCCTTTATACCTGAGGTTCTGACATCATTTCCTCGAGTGCAAGGTGCATTTCACTGTCATATCCTTTCTAGCACACTGCACTGATAATATAACCATATACGTTGTATAATATATATATATATATATATATTTCTATATAACAAATCACACACACACACGCTGCCACACACACACACAAATACAATAAAAAAACAACTAGATAAACATGTGGGGAGTAGTGCAATGTAATGGCTGTGGGGCAGCAGTCTTCCGGAGTCTTTCTGGAGGCTGAGATGCTGCCCTATTTGCAGACAACTATCTGCCCTGAGGAAGGAAGTTGCCCGCCTTCAGGCCGCACTGGACAGTAGTAAGGAAACCTTCCCCCAGGCCACACTGGACAGTAGAAAGGGAACCTCCCCCATCCAGGGAGCACTAGCGCCACCACCACTACCTCAGAGGTTGCGAAGAAAGCACAGCAGTTGGACCACAGTGGGCTCAGGGAGGGTGAGGAGGGTGGAACAGAGGCACACCCAGTCAATTGTTCCACTCCACAATCCATACACCATTCTGGGGGAGCATAGCTCCCCTATGGATGCACCCGCAGAGAAGACTGATGATATCTGTCACAAGGGAGGCCCACAGAAAGGAGGCAGAGGGCACCAAAGGGAAAGGAAGCAGCTCCTGGTGGGGGACTAAATTATTAGGGGTATAGAACTGGGGGGATCTGGGAAAACTGAAGTAAGGTGCCTGCCTGGTGCCATGGCTTGGAAGGACAGGAAGCGCATCCTCAGGATCACGAGAACAGCTGCAAGGGATTCCGAGCTGGATGTAATTGTCCACCTAGGGACAAATGACTTGGCTCATCATGAGATTACAGCAGTGCAGGAGGACATTGCAGAGTTGGGGAGGGACCTAAGACGAGTAGCACACACAGTATCCTTCTCAGAGGTGCTGCCTGTCAAAAGCATGGGGGAGGTGAGGGCAATTGGCACCATGCAGTTTAATGAATGGTTGAAAAAATGGTGCAGAGCACAGGGGTTTGGCTTCATTGGGGACTGGGGTTCCACCTGGAGGGACACCAACCTTTACTGGCAGGATGGTCTGCATCTGTCCAGGAAGGGAACAAGTCTGTTGAGCAATCGGTTTAAATGCTTCATTGGCAAGCTTTAAACTAGTCAAAGGGGAGCACTGACAAGCAACAGGAAAATCCAGCCCTCCCTACAAAACAGGGTACTAAATGAGAAAAGACTGAGGTAGAATGGTCAGTGGGGATGCTGCAACAGAAGGTAAAGCCATCAAAAATGGAGAGCAATGAGTACTAATACCCGTAATCTGGGTAACAAGCTTCCTGAATTAGTGGCCTTGATGGAGGAGGAACATTTGATATCGTGGCAGTCACAGAAACATGGTACACACAAACCATGACTGGGACATAAACATACCAGGATACACTGTCTACAGGAGGGACAGGAGGGTAAAGAGGAGGAGGAGTAATTCTTTACATAAGGGAAGGAATAAAAGCAACAGAACAAAAGGGTAAACAGGGAGGAGAAGAAGCACTGTGGGTAAATTTGGAGACAGGCAATGGCACCACAATACGCATAGGGTTAGAACAGACTCTTCTCAGGGGGGGAAATGGACAGGAAAATGATAGAAAGTATACTTAGAATGGCAGAAAAGGGAGATATTGCTGATGGGTGATCTGAATATGCCAGATGTTAACTGGAGGCAGTTGCAGCTGCCACTTGAAGAGTGCAGTTATTCTAGATGCCCTACAGGGGCATGCCTTAGACAACTAGTACTGGAGCCCACTCGAGAGGAGCAATATTAGACTTGATTCTCTCAAATGGAGATGGAGAGAGGATCACAGATGTAGAAGTGTAGCCATCTGGGAACTAGCGACCATCGAACAGTATGGTTCACAATAAACACAGCAATAGAGTCCAAGCCATACAAAGACAAAAGTACTGGACTTTAGGAGGGCTGACTTTGCACAAAATGGGTGAGTGTCTAGGAATGCACTAGCAAATGGGCAGGAAGGAGGGTGGAAGAACAATGGGAATAATAAAAACTGCCATCACAGAGGTAACAGCCTTTGTGTGAAGCAAATAAACAAAACAAGACGATGTAAGAAACCACTATGGTTCTCAAAGGAAGTGGCAGTGAAGGTTCAAGAGAAAGAAAGCATTCAGGAAGTACAAGGAATCACAGAAGAAGCAGGACAGAGAACTGTATCAGTTAAAGCAAAAGGAGGCAGGGAAAGCAGTCAGAATAGCAAAGGCCCAAACCGAGGAAAAGATAGCCAACTCAGTTAAGAAGGGGGATAAACCTTTGTAGGTACATCAGGAGCGAAGGAAGACCAAGGAGGGATAGTGAGACTTAATAAAGGGGAGGAAGGTGGACAGAGGAGACTGTGAAAAGGCAGAGATACTAAACAAATATTTTTGCTCAGTATTTACAAAGGAAGAGGGGGAGGTACATGAAACAAACAGTAGTAACACACTGGATACAGAAGTTGATACCAGCCCATTTACAGAAGAAAGGGTTCTGAAAGAACTCTTAAAACTGAAGGTGGACAAAGCAATGGGGCCTGATGGGATTCATCCCAGAATTCTAAAAGAACTAAGGGTAGAACTAGTGACACCACTGACTACCCTTTTTAACAAATCATGGGAGAATGGGGGTGGTACCTGAGGACTGGAGGAGGGCAGATGTGATTCCCCTTCACAAAAGTGGGAGCAAGGCAGAAGCAGGAAACTACAGACCTGTTAGTTTAACCTCAGTGATAGGGAAAATGATGGAATCACTTCTAAAGGAAAGAATTGTCGAGTATCTAGAGGCCAGAGGGCACAGGACCCAGGCAGCATGGATTCACAGCGGAAGGTCATGCCAGACGAATCTGATAAATTTCTTTGACTGGGTGACCAAAGTAGTAGATCAGGGAGGGGCTGTGGACATGGCCTACCTAGACTTTAGCAAGGCATTACACAGTCCCACACAAAGATTAATATACAAGTTAGCCAGCCTGGGAGTGGGTCCCAAGATGACAGCCTGGGTAAAGAATTGGCTGGAGAATAGGACACAGAGAGTAATAGTAAATGGAGTCCACTCAGAAGAAAGGAGGGTTACTAGTGGGTACCACAGGGTTCAGTATTAGGACTCTTCCTTCAATGTCTTTATAAGCGACATTACAGAAGGACTGGAAGGAAAAGTATGTCTCTTTGCAGATGACACTAAGATCTGCAACAGAGTTGATGCACAGGTGGGGTGGAAAGGATGAGAAGGGACTTGGCAAGGTTAGAGGAATGGTCAAATGTATGGCAGCTTAGATTCAATGCTAAGAAGTGCAGTAATGCACCTGGGAAACAAAAACCCAGGGGAAGAGTACACAATGAGGGGTGAGATACTAACAACAACAAAAATGGAGAGGGACCTGGGGGTAGTCATAGCAGATGACCTAAAGATGGGCAAGCAATGTGAGAGGGCAGCAAGGAGGGCTGGGGGGATACTGGGGGCATAGGGAGTGACATCACCAGTAGAAAACAGGAAGTTATTATCCCTCTGTACAGACAGCTGGTGAGACCCCATCTGGAGTACTGTGTGCAGTTCTGGAGACCCAATCTCCACAAAGACATAGACAGGATGGAAGCTGTCCAGAGGAGGGTAACTAAAATGGTGCAGGGTCTGCACCAGAAGACATATGAAGAGAGACTTATGGAGCTTAATATGTATAGCCTCGAGGAAAGGAGGGAGGGGGGACATGATAGAAACTTTCAAGTACCTCAAGGGAATCAACAAGGTCCAAGAGGGTAGCATCTTTCAAAAAAAGAGGTGTGCAAGAACAAGGGGGCACAATTTGAAGATAGAGGGGGCGGCTCAGAGGTAATTTAAGGAAGTATTTTTCACAGAGAGGGTTGTGGATGCATGGAACGGCCTTCCAGAGGACATTGGAGTCAAAATCAGTGGTGGAATTCAAGCATGCATGGGATAGTCATAAGGCAGTTCTGGGGGTGGGGTAGAAAGAAGTAGGCTGCTGGTTAACTAGGATCTGCAGCTTATCCAGTAGGTAGGAAATGGTCAGACTGGGTGGGCCAAGCGTCCTTATCTGTCACAAATTCTATGTTTCTATGTTAACCCTTATTTTAGACAACTCCTCAAGGACCCTTTCTTTCGAAGGGATATGTCCACTTCTGATATTGGGAAGTGTCCTGGGTGGTGCTAAACCATTACTAATGTTCTTCCTGCAAAGACTGAGCAGAAGAATTCATTGAGAATTTCTGCCTTGTCTTTGTCATTTTCCAAGTGTCCTTCCTTGTTTGCCAGCCATCTTATTCCTCATTTGTTCTTTATTTTTCTTTAATGTATTGATGAAATGTTTTGTCCCCCTTTCACTTCTTGAGCCAGTTTTTCTTTGGTCTGTGCCTTTGCCACCCTAATAGCTTTCCTGGCTTCCTTGAGTTTCTCTCTGTAGGCTTCTCTATCCTTTCCAGACTTGGTCTCCTTGTACTTCCAAAAAGCTTTTCTCTTTTACCTAACTATAGTAGTTACCTCTTTGGAGAACCAGAGAGGGTTACTTGCCCTTTTGGACTTTCTGATTTATTTAGTGCATAGCACTGTGACTGACACCATAGCATCTTTCATCTTTGTCCATTTGTTCTCCACATTCCATATGGTATATGTTGCTAGTAGGGGCTTGATCCTTTCCCTCATTTTTGGGAAATATGCTTTCCTGAAATTGAGCACCCTGATTCTGGAGTTGCAGGGGTCCTCAGTCTTGCTAATGGAGAACCAGATTGACCTGTGGTCACTGGTACCAAGATTGATCCCCACTTGTACGTCTGATATCCTGGCACTGTTAATGAGTACCAGGTCCAGGATAGCCAATTCTCTGGTGGGAGAAACCACCATTTGATTCAGTCCTGCCCCCCTCAAAGCCACGAGGAAGTCTCTACTCCTCTCTGAGGAGGCTGTGAAGGTGAACCATTCTATATCTGGTAGATTGAAGTCCCCGACTAGCAATAGCTTGCCTTTGTCAGCCATCCTCATTATGTCTTCCAGGAGAAGCTTGTCCTTTTTGATCTCTTAGTTTGGGGGTCTATAAATAACTCCAACCCTAATAGGGTTCCTGTTTCCAGCTCCCAGAGTGATCCACAGGGCATCTATCTTGCCTTGTGTTCCCTGGGTCTCAGTAGCATTTTTCTTTTCCCTGATATAAATAGCACCCCCATCCTTTCTTACCTATGCAGTCTCTCCTGAAGAGAGTGTAACCAGGGATGGCAACATCCCAGGTATGGTTCCCTGTGAACCAAGTCTTCATGACAGCAACCCAGTAGAGGCTGGCTTAGGCCATCATTGCTGTGAGATCTGTGATTTTATTTGGAAGGCTACGGACATTGGCACACATTGCCTTCCAGTCTTGGTTTGTCCTGCTTGTTGCATGATTTCTCCACTTGTGGTTTGTGTCCCTAATGTTTTGAATGTCCCTACCATTTTGGAATGCCTGTGTGAAGTTGTGACACATGTGGTACTTGTGATGCCCTGTTTTGGTTCCGATCAATTTTCCTTAGATGGGGGAAGGGTATTCATAAGCTTATACTGTATGATGCAACTTTTGCTGATGCCCCTTCCCCTTCCTCTAATTTAAATGGTTGACGAAGACATCAAAGTTTGGTCTGAGAGCACGTGTTCCCTCTTTTGTAAAGTGTAGGCCATTGAATCTAAAGAACTCCTTTCCCAGAAGTTTTCCCAGTTTCCTACATAGTCATAACCATTTTCCTGACACCAGTTTTGAGCCAAGTATTAAGATTGACAATATCCCTTTCTCTGATCTTCTGACTGTTAGCCCCCTTACCCCACACAGGCAGAATTTCTGAGAAGGAGACTTTGGACAAAAGGGAAGTGAAGTTTTTCTCATAGAGTCATTAGATGCTGCTTAGTCTTTCCAACTGACCATCTGGCCAGGTCGTTGTACCTACAGTATACGGATGAGAAAGTGCGTATCTCACTCAGTGTTACACACAATTCCCTCAATTCTGTTTGTGTCCCTCCATGCCGATGTTTCTGGGAACCTCAGTTTCTGTTTGGCTGCTTTCGTGAATGTGTGACTCTACCTCATGGATCATAGAGTCATCTATTATTAAGATGCACTTTTTGTTTTGCTTGGAGGTTTTTGTAGTGGTTTGTTTGTCCATGCGGTGTGTGAGGTTCCTCTCCACTGTCATGCCTGCCCTGGTAGTAGGCTTAGATGAAAGTGGAGAGAATCTATTTGTTAGTTTGATTGGTGTCGGAGTTATTTCATGAGAGTTATTTCACTGCATTTTCTGTTTTCCTTACCAACTGTCAGCCCTCTGGTCTGCTAGCTCTCTGGGGAGTGGCGTTAGTGATTGGTGCCTTAAGTCCAAGTGCTGCACAGCATGGTTGAGTTGCACCCTGAGAAAATATATTTCAGCACGAGCGGCATGTAGTTGAGTGTGTAGATCATTTAGTGTAGAACAAGTATGACAATGCCCCACCCGCCTTGCATAAGCTCTGGTGATGAGGGTCCCACAATATTTGCAGTGGATGATGTCCATATTGTTGTGTGGGTAATGGACAAAAAACAAAGTTGCCGTAAATCTAAGGATGGATGGTACACAAGGTGAACCTCCTTGTGGGATGCAACTACCTGAGCCTTCCTCTGATCTAGTTATCAGGAAGGCAAAGTGAAAGTGTGGACAAAAATTAAAAGCACCTGTGCAAGTTGGCTGTAGCAGAAATAGGGAGGATGTATGGATGGAAATATAAATCCTGCTTAAGAGAAAAAAAATAGCACTTTTTTTGAAGACGGTTACTAGAAAGGGAGTAGAGAAGGAGTTCAGATGAAAATAGAAGTGCCTGTGGGAATAGTAATAGAGTTGTTTTTATGCCCCTAGGAAGAAGGTTGCTAGAAATGGAGTAGAGAAGGAGTTTGGATGTAAATAGAAGCACCTGCAGAAAAAGAATTAATGAGGATGTGTGGGGGGAAAGAGAAGTTCTATCCCAAAGAAGAATTTTTTTTTATATATATATATACAGTGCTCACTAATGATGTGAGGACTTGTGCTAGAAAGAAGTAAAGGTAGTACTGTTTATTTCCTGCTATAACTCTGTTGAAAGTGGGAGGTGCTAGGAGGCTATAAATGTCAATGTCCCGGGGAGGGAGGGATTTGGGGAGGGAGGGCGGTAACACGTAGCCTCCTGGCAGTGGATAGAAACAATCAGTGAACTATGCACACTAAGTCAAAATTAACAAGCATTTGTCAATGCTGAATGTTTGCTTGCTGGCATTGGCATTGGTAGTGTAGGAGTTACAGAGCTGCATAATAGGAATAGTAGTGAAGTATTGAACTGAAGCTGACCCCACCACCACCCTGCAGATACTGACAGGCATTGGGGTGTGCCTTTGGGTCGTCAGACATAACGGCCACGCCATTTCACCACACCCTACCCTGCAGACACCGACAAGTGTCACAGTGTGCCTTGGAGTCTTTGGCCCTTATGTTCACCCTATTCCATCAGGAAATATGGTGAGATGGGTGTTATATAGGAGAGTGGGTTGAACTTTGGGGCAGAAGAGTCCAAGGCACACCTCGATGCCTCTCACTGGTTGCAGGGTGTGGGTAGAGGTGGAATGGTATGAGCATTACAGGCAACAATCCCAAGTCACACCCTTGATGCTTGTCAGTCTCTACAGGGTGGGGCATTATGGTCAGAAATGCTAATGCCTCAGGCCCCACCTCATGAATAGTGGTAATATCAGTTTGTTAGCTGAAAGCTGATTTTGCACAGCGACTACACCATTTGGCACCATAGGTGCAAAACACATTCTGAACAGGATGTGAAAAATGACAGCTGTTCTGTTCATGGGAAGGATTTAAAAAAATGGCAATGTTGAAAATCTACAGTGAAAATATTAAAAAAACTGGTGAAGTCATGAGCATGTGTAGAAACTGTGCAATGCACACCCGTAATGTAATTTGTTTGGTGATTGTTTTTACAGCAGATTGTCAACACAGGCATTTTGGGACCTCAGCTCATGAACAGTGTCACTGTGATTTTCTGAATTTGTCCAGAACAGTGATTTCCCACAGCGACCATGCATTTCTGCCCTGGAAGTGCGAAAACACATTTCGGCCATGGTGTGAAAAATGACAGCTGTACTGTTTATAAGGAAGTGTGAAAAAATGCCAGTGGTGAAAATCTGGACTGAAAATATTACAAATTCATGAACTTACGAGGGGTGTGTGGAAACTGCGTAATGCTTGCTCATAACACAATCATTTTATGGACTTTTGTCACCAAATTTTTAACATAGCCATTTTAAGACTTCTGCTCATGAACAGTGTCACTGTGATTTTCTTAATCTGTCCCAAACATTGATTTCACACACTGACTGCACCATTGTGCGCTAAATGCATGGAAACACATTTTGGCTGAAATGCGAAACATGACAGCTGTACTGCTCATAAGGAGGTGTGGTAAAATGGCAATGTTGAAAATCTGGAGTGAAAATATTAAAAATTTGTGAACTTACAGTGTGCGTAGGAACTGCATAGCAGCTCATAAATCAGTCATTTTGGGAATTTTTCACCAGATTTTCAACATGGGTTTTTGGGGCCTACTATGAAATGTGACACTGTCATTTTGTAAATCTGTCCCAAAGGGTGGTTCCGCACAGTGACCGAAATCCCCTTTCAGGGCCGATTAATGCCATGACAGTGCCAGAATTCATAAGAACGGGTCCCAAAACCCCATGTTGAAAATTTGGTGCCAAAATAAAAAAAAATGCCTGAGATATGCATCAAAGCTGAAAAAATACTATTTATTCCATTATACAGCTTACCGGCATTTCTTCAGTTCGAAGGCTTTGAAGAGTGCAGACGTGTTCCCAAACCACCGAAGATCGTCACGTGAGCCTCCAGAGGTAAGTATGGGGTGAGGTGGGGTTGTGAGGAGGTAGATGCACAGAGGGTGGGCACGGGTTGAGGGGCAAGACAATCAATGAGGGACCATTTTTTTTCTTTTCAGGTGTTTATTTTCTTTTTAGGAAGACAACTCATGACTTGTACCATGCTGGGGTGGGCTCTCAGTGTGGCAGCTGAAGATTTTTTTTGGGGAGGTCAGTGTAACCGATGGGGGATTGGGCTTCCATGTTGGCCATACAGACGTGTGCCATGCTGGGGTGGGTTCCCAGCATGGCAACTGGAAGTTTATTTCTTTTGGGGGGGTTTAATTGAGGCGACGGGGTATTGGGCACCACCGTCGCCATTCTCACTTATGCTACGCTGGAGTGGGCTCCCAGCATGGCTCCTAGAACTCTGGGGGGGAGCGTGGAGCTGATGGGGGTTTGGGCACCCCCATCAGCCATACTGTGTGTGGGGGGGAGCACTATTCAGAGACACTCAGAGGGTTGGGGAATATTATTACAATACTGATTAGGTGTGCCAACCGATGAAAACTGCATCTACTTTTTCAGTCTCTTTGGGGTTCTATTTTCCTGCTTTTGTCAATGCTGCTCCTACCCTGAATCTGACTCAACATTCGAAGGATGGCAATTAGATCTTTTGGAACCATTCCAAGGATGTCATTTTAGTCACTTGCCTCCTCCAGGAAAAATAGTCCTAGGAAAAGTTCACTTCAAACTGAATGTATGTTCCAGGAAGAGAAAGCAGAGATGTATACAAGCAGGATTGCTGGCAATATGCTAATCAACACTGTCTTATCGCTGTTCACTGAAGCGGTCTCTCCTTTTCAACTGTACGGCACTGCATTTTCAACTGCTGTCTTAGACAGCTGCAGCATTCATTGGCGAACTGTGGCTGCGCCTGCAACACACTGACCGAATTGAAGACAGGGTGCCACACCTACAAAAACTCAGATGATGGCACTATGTTTCAAACAACATGAAGTCTTGCTATTTTAAGACAATTGCAGTTTGTCCCACAATTAGAACTGCTCCGGAGGTGAAAGAGTTAACTCCCATTCAAAGAATGGAACTTGGAGCGCAAGCTCGGTTAGAGAAGCTCTGTCTGGGTTATTTCAAACCTAAACTGTCAGATTCTTTACTCCGCCTCACTGAACAGTCGCTCCGGAGATTTCTCCTACTGCTCGGTTCATTTCTCAGTTTAAACAGTGTTTTCTCATTTCAAATCAACCGAGAATATTATTATTTTAACCGCAAAACCGTTCGGTTCAAGCTCTATCTGTGGTATCGTAAGTAATTTAAGTTTATTTTCTGTGTGGAACTTGTAAATGTTATCGGTTCGGTTTTGAACCGATCAGCTTGTTTTAAAACTTGAATTGAAGGTTTTAGAGTGCGGTTCCGTGTCTTATCGGTTCTAAAAAAACGGATTTCATTACGGTTTTTCCAAGACCGTGACACGGTTAGGAACCGGATAAGGGTGTCTTGCCTGTACCGCTTAAAAGGGCAAGTTTTTTGTTAGGCTGGCATTATGTCTGAAAACCCAAAAGAAAACCGGCCCACTGGTTTCAACACTGTGATGCCTGTGGGAAGTCTTGCCAAGGCTGACCCACACACCACATGTATATTGTCTGGGGTTTGACCACCTCAATTCAGACTGCCAGATTTGTAAAATTTCCCTGCAGCCACCCTGGATAAGAGAGTTGGCAGGCTCAGGGAACAGAGGCTAAAAGTCCGCTGACCTGGATGGCCAGCCCGGTTCGGTGCCAACGGAACCAGAGGGAGTGCCCTCTGACCAGGGCGAGACTTCCTCGGGCCAACGTAAAGCTGGCTCGGAGGAGCCTGTTCCAGTAAAGAAAACAAGAAAATCAGCAGGTGTGGAGCCCAAAATTCCTTCTCCAACTGCTGCAGAGATAGCAAGAGCTATTCAGATTGTCCAGTCACTTTCTCCGGTTCCGTCCGAACCGCCACTGTCTGATAAAAGGTCGGTTCGGTCGGTTCCACCGGTTCAGGAATATGTTGTTGAAGAATTTTATGAACCAGAAGAGGGGGAGGACGATTATGAACAGTATGAATGTGACTTTGAGGGTCTGGGTGTGCCCATTGAACCGGACATCTCCCCAGACAGACCTTTAGAATCTCCCCCTTTGCTTTCTGAGTCCTCCTCTCACTTTATGTTTTACAAAAAAGTTGCTGAAACACTCCAGCTTCCATTGGAGGAAGCTGTGGATGAACAAGAGGAACCTGATTTTGTAGAAATGTTGGATATTCCAGAGTCTAGGAGATTGTCTATTCCCTTGCATGAATCATTTAGGAAACAGACAATAAAGATTTTAAAAACTCCTAATTCTGTGCCTCCTGTGGACAAAAAGATGGACAGGAGGTACACTCTGTTAGGTCCTGATACAGAATTCCTTTCACAGCAATGCAGCCACATTGGTGTGGTTCAGGCTGCAGCCTGTGATAAAGCTAATATTCCTTTGGCTCACATCCTCCTGACAAGGATTCCAGGAAGATTGATGCCATGGCTAAAACAATACATGGCAGCATCCTTGGGACTCAGGCAAGCAAATTACATGGCTTATGTAGCAAGGTATCAGAAATCTAGATGGGACACTGTCATGGCCTTGGCGAAACAGGCCTCTGGCCAGCTTGATAGTGAGCTGGAACAGGTGGCTGCTGATGGCATTGAGGCATCTAAGGTGCAGTTTCATGTTGCTGTGGATTTTAATGATGTATCCTTCTAGAGTCATGGCTACGCTCTGTAGCTACAGGTTGGCCTGGCTCAGGTGTACTAGCTTGTCACAGGATACCCAGACTAAGGCTATGGATTTTCCTGTGGTTGGAAATTCTCTGTTTGGGGAGCAGACAGAGAATTATATGAAGAAAATGGATGAATATAGGACTACCTATAAGAGTGCTCAGGCTAAGGAGCGGCAAGCCACTCCTCAGAGGCAGGCCCCCAGGGGTAGAGGTAGGCCTTTTCACAGGCCTTTTTACCAAACCCAGGCCTCCTCTGCTTATGCTCAGAGGGGGTTCTTCAGAGGGAGAGGCAGACGGGTGGGCAGGCCTGCTCCCACCCCTCAGCCTAAAGCACCTGCCAAACAGACACCCTGATGGGGTGCCCAGGGCCGATTCTCTTTTACCTATAGGGGCAGGTTGGCTACTTCGCTTCAGAACTGGGTGTCTCTAACTTCAGACAAGTGGGTCCTGGAAGTAGTAAGCCAGGGTCTGGTTCTCAGCTTCAAAAGTTCCCAAAGATGAGAATCAGGTCTTCCCACCTGCAAACTCTTTAGAGACCTTTACTTTAGAAACAGAGGTCTCAACCCTCCTGGCTCTCAGAGCTGTAGAAAGGGTTTCTCCCCACCAGGGCAAGGGTCTGTACTCCAGATATTTCCTTACCCCAAAAAAGACAGGAGAATGGCGGCCCATTTTAGACCTGAGACATCTGAACAAACACCTTTTGAACCAAAGTTCAAAATGGTAACTCTGGCAATGATTTTACCCTCTCTAAGGCCAGGGACTGGCTAGCCTCCTGGACCTCAAGGATGCCTATTTTCACATCCTAATCAGAAGCTCCCACCGAAAGTACCTCAGATTCGAACTGCCCTCAGGTCACTACCAGTTCAGAGCAATGCCCTTCGGCCTCACCTCTGCCCCCAAGGGTATTCACAAAATGTCTGACAGTAGCAGTGGCTCATTTAAGGAGGCAAAGGATTGCTGTCTTTCCTTATCTGGATGACTGGCTCATTGTAGGTCAGGTCCCAGAACAGGGTAAGATCTCACCTGCAAGTTACCCAGCAGCTGCCCTTCCTGGGCTTCTTGTTCAATCTTCCAAAATCAGTTCTGGAACCAGTTCAGGTGCTCACCTTCATAGGTGCAGAATTGACACAAAGCAGGCCAGAGCCTTCCTACCCTTAGAGAGGGTAAGGAACTTGGTGGCTCTGGCCTCCTCCTTCACTCTGCAGGTCTCGCACCATAAGACACTTTTGCAGCTCCTGGGGCACATGGCTGCATCCACAGCCATAGTGCAAGGAGCAAGATTTCAGATGAGGACATTCAGTTTCACTTGAGAGCCTTTTGGTCTCAGAGAAGAGACCCTTTCCAAGTTGGTCCCAGTGACCTGAACCCTGATCCAGGCCCTCCAGTGGTGGCAGGATCACAGAACTTAAGACTGGGGTCCCTTCATTCCTCTGTCTCACTCCTTGACCTCACTACAGATGCTTCCTCCTGGGGTGGGGAGCCACATGGGCGACCTCTCCACTCAGGAGTGTGTGTCCCTCAGGAATCTCTGCTCCACATCAATTTGCTGGAACTCAGAGCTGTCCTTTTGGCACTTCAAGTGTTTTCTGTGTCTGTTCAGAACAAAGTGGTGCAAGTCAGAACAGACAACACCACAACAATGTGGTACATCAACAGCAGGGGCACTCGGTCTTCGGCCTTGTGCACCGAGGCAATGAAGTTGTGGTCTCTGGCCTATTCCCTGAACACTTCCTCATAGCAGTTCACCTTCCAGGAAAGGACAATGTCTTAGCAGATGCTCTCAGCAGGATTTCCCAGGGCCATCACGAATGGTCTCTGGATCCTCAAGTACTGGGATAGTTTTTGCCAGATGGGGCACCCTCAGATAGATCTTTTTCAGCCCCAGACAATCACCAACTTTCACTGTTCTGTTGCAGACCCCAGTGTTGGGCTCAATCCCCTGGATGCCTTTCTCCTAGATTGGAAGGAAGTTTTATGCCTTCCCCTTCCTCTCCTATTCAAGGTGCTAGTCAAAATCAGATCCCAGCCTTGCAGGATGATTCCTGATTGCCCCAGATTGAGGCCAGGCAGCCCTGGTACCCACTCCTTCTGTCACTAGCAGTCCATCTTCCCTGTGCCTCCCCAGGAATCACAACCTGTTAACCTGTGCACAGGGGAGAGTTTGGTATCCGAACCTCAAATCCCTCAACCTCAAGGCCTGGCTCTTGAGGAGTTAGAATTTGCTGACCTGCACCTTTCAGGTGTTCTTGAAATCCTAAAGGCTTCTAGGAAGCCTTCCACTAGGCTACTCTACAATTCTAAGTGGAAAAGGTTTTCCATTTGGTGTTCTGGGAAACATATTTCCCGAATCTGCTGATTTGCCCATTGTTTTGGACTATATGGTCCACCTTAATTCCTTGGGACTGAGACCAGCTACCCTGAAAGTACATTTGGCAGCTGTCTCTGCTTTTGTTTCAGCAGGAAAGCCCTCCTCTTTCCGCTCATCCTGTATTTTCCAAGTTTTTTAAAGGATTACTCATTCTAATCCACCTTTAGGGATCCGCCCTGCTCAGACCTTAATGTTTGCATTGCCCAGTTAATGCAACCTCCTTTGAACCTCTGTCTTCTGCAGAGCTTAAGTACTAACTTGGAAAACTGTTTTCCTAGTGGCTATCACTTCTGCCAGGTGCATAAGTGAGTTGCTAAGCCCTGTCAGTAGAAACTGACTTTATTTCTTTCCACAGGGTAAGGTAGTCCTCAGGACTAACAGGAAGTTTTGCCCAAGGTGGTTTCAGATTTCCATCTTAATCAATCTATCTCCTTCCAGTGTTTTTCACTGACCATTCTTCCTCTGGTGAGAGGAGATTGCACAGTTTAGATGTTAAGAGGGCCCTAAGTTACTATATAGAGCGCACCAAGGGTCACAGGTTCGAATCCCTCCAACTTTTTCTCACTTATGGTGAGGTCGGAAAAGGGAAACCTGCCACTAAGAGATCCATTGCCAGGTGGATTGTCTCTTGTATCCAATTTTGTTATCAAAAACTGGGGAAAGTTCCCCCTTCAGGCCTGAGGGCTCATTCTACCAGAGGTACAGCTGCATCTCTAGCTGCTGCCAGAGACATCCCTATCTTAGATATATGTCAAGCAGCTACCTGGAAAATGGTACATACTTTCACCAAGCATTACTCCCTGGATGTCCAGGCCAGGAGGGATGCTCAGTTTGGCACAGCTGTGCTTCAGAGCCTATTCCCTAAGTAGGTTCTGTCCCTCCTCCCTGGAGGTACTGCTGTGTATTCTGCAATTGTCATAATATAGCAAGACTTCATGTTGTTTGAAGAAAAAATTACTCACCTTAGTAATGTTGTTTCTTCTAATGGAGTCT
Source organism: Neoceratodus forsteri (assembly GCA_016271365.2). Taxonomy (NCBI): domain Eukaryota; kingdom Metazoa; phylum Chordata; order Ceratodontiformes; family Ceratodontidae; genus Neoceratodus; species Neoceratodus forsteri. Next base: position 259,026,559 of record CM057452.1, on the reverse strand, counting down.
TGCTATATTATGACCTCCCCCCCAGCCTGCCCCTCTCAGAACTTCTACTTGGGTATGGGGTGGGCAGCCTAGTGTGGGCGCTAGTTGTGCCAATTATATGTTTTCCACCCCTTCTTGGGGTTTTGGGGTGTGATGTTTTTATTTTATGTCATATTATTACTTATATTATATTATTACTTCTGGTCCTCTGACTTGAGTCTTTGTGTTGGGACCAGGAGTATGTCTTAATAGTCAGGTAGCCAGTTGGCTAGTGTAGGTTACAGCTTCCACACAGACCTTAGTGAGTTTTGCTTATAAAGATCTGACAGTTTAGGTTTGAAATAACCCAGACAGAGCTTCTCTAACCGAGCTCGCGCTCCAAGTTCCATTCTTTGAATGGGAGTTAACTCTTTCACCTCCGGAGCAGTTCTAATGGTGGGACAAACTACAATTGTCATAATATAGCAAGACTCCATTAGAAGAAACAACATTACTAAGGTGAGTAATTTTTTCTTCTTGCACATGTGTGCAAGCAAACATAAAAACCAACTGCAGTGCATAAGCTAAACATGCAAGGCAAAACAGTGAGGTACAGGAAGATCTGTGAGATGTTGCTCCTTGCTCTGTCTTTTCAAGCAAACCTAGAAGACAAAGAGCTTAGGTAACGCTAGATGCTTTCTGTCAGCAAACCTAGTCTTCCACCCATAAAGTATACTTAAAGGAAAATTCTTGATATTTTTTATGGATAAATATTGCATTTTGTTCCTGTAAATATTAATTTTTTAAAAAATCATGAGTGACAGAAGCATAATCCAGACAGATTCCTACCTTTGCACAGGTCCTGGAGGATCCAAAGCATGAGCATCCTCATAGACTCTTACCTTGGTGCAGGGCTTGAGGGGCCCTACTCATCCACAGCCAGGTGAACCCTTATCTTGTGTAGAGACCAGAAGGCCCTGTGCATTCTGGCTACAACGGTGGTTGGTGATGCTAAGTTTTAAATATCTTACATATTCTGTTTATTCTATTTCAGAACTTGTGCAAATGAGAATGCAATTTCACTATCACAAAAAGGAAGTAAATTCATTACAAAAACCCTACATTAAAAGGACACTGTCCTCCTTTCGCATCAGGTTATTTCTAGGTAAAACCCACATTTTATGATTGTTTGTGTTCTCTAAAATTAATTCATGTTGCCAGTTGTTGTATCTGTTTCCTTTCCTAGTAGAACATAAATTATGCTGGTGGTGTAATTATACCGAACCTTGTTTTTTATCCTTGATCTACTCTCATTACATACTTCCAGAACATTAAAATAAAATGTGCAATAATTTGTGATTTCACAGCTTTTTCCTCCCACTGCATCATGAGTGGCTAGACTGTGTTCCCAAGTCCAGGAAAGATGCAGTGGAAGTTGATCAAGGAATGTAAACAAACATGTTTTATGTGGCAACAGCATTGTGATTGGTAGTCTGTTTTTACTTTTTAAAAGAAGAAATAAATCAGAATCAAACTACCATTTACGTAAACAACCTCTACATAATGTGATCAATCATAAAATGTGTTTTTAAACTAGGGACATTTTGAGGCCCAAGGGATTGACAATGTACCTATAATGCAGACGTTAGGGCTAAAGAATGCAAAACATACAAAGTAAGGAAATGAAAAAAGTATAGACTCTCAGGAATGTTGGCAAATTGGTGGTGTGCTGTTCTTTCAGAGTTTTCAACCCAAATGTTTGCACCTTCCCCCAGCCCCTAGCCTTCTTATTCAATGACAAGCTACAGGTCCGAGGCATGTGGTTACTGTATGATAAAAGTCATGAATGATCTTCTGCTTCAGGCAAGGTCCACACCCTGTGCAAAGAAAATGCTGAATGATCTTGGAGAAGAAAGTTATACATGATCTTCTGCTTTGCAGAGGGCCTGCAGGACCCTGTGCAAAGGAAGCTATGAATGATCTTTAGCTTATGCCTTATGCAGGGCCTGCAGGGCTCTGTAAGAAGAAAGTTATGACTGATTCTGCAGGCCCCATGTCCAGAGCCATTGTTGTCTAGCTCCCTAGCGCTACACCTATGGGCATGGGCTTGGACCTATAGCGTGTGCTTAGGTAATGAGGCTAGAGCTAGGGGAGGGGGGTAGACATTAGGTTTAACCCCCTACCAAGGAACAGCAAACCACAGATTTGCCAAGACTCCTGAGAACCCAAACTCTAATTTTTTTTCTTTCCTTACTTTGTGCACTTAACATTTTTCAACCCTAATGTCTGCATTAATGTATTGTTTTATTAGTCCCCATAATCCCCCTCCCTGGAAGAACAGACACAACACTGGTCTTGAAGAAAATGGCCACAGCCATTTGTATAACTAACATTTATACAACTGGTGTGATGTGCACAGCTCAGGTGCTCTTGCAGTCACCTCAGAACCACCGCACCCTTACAGTGAAGCGTAGCACCCATGTGCAGACTGAAGGAATGATGTTACCTCTCAGGTTGGCTCAACCTCAGTGAGTGGGAAAGTCATACGACCAGGGGGCAAGTGACCACCCCTGTCTCGTGGAATAGCCCCCACAGGCAAGCCCAATGAGGTTGGACCACGACCCCCCCAATGAGGTTCAGGTCTTACAGCCTCCCTGCCTCATGCTGACAAGGGGGAAGAAGAGTCCACTGGAAGAACTGAACACCTTCAGGTTTTCCCTTTATAGCATCACCCTGAAAGACTCCCAAGCCACCATGATACAATGACTATGACAGTGAAATGCTAAGCCTAATCTCAGTTAAACCCCTTTGGAAGAAACCGCTGAATGTTGTTTGTCTTACCTGATGATGGCTGTCTGTGGTTGCTTGTGTGGTCTTGTCCTTTTGCTGCTTGGGAGGGTGGGGAGGTAGGGTTGGAAACCCTAGTGTCACTTCTGAGGTGTTAAGTTGAACTATAACTGGTGAATTAAAGTTTTTGCAAAGAATTTCCTTTCTTTTTGAGATAGAGGAATTGTACCCTCATTCACACAAATCCCAATGGGAATCGTATTGTCATTCACACAGGTCCCAAAGGGACCTGCATGGACAAATGCAGACACACTGGACACCCCTGGGCCCTGCACCTAGGGAGGAGTCTGGGGCTCTAGAAGCTTGTGTGGCAACATACAGTATGTCAAGGATTTGTGGGGATGTCTAGTGGGCTGCAGAAGCACTTCCAGGCCCTGTGCTTTATCTGCTACAGATACAAATACACAGGGCAAAGAGTCCATCTGTCTACTGAATCACAAGACCTCTGGCAGCTACAGATACAGAGGTGCAGAGCCCTATGCCAAGAGGGAATATCTCTTCATTATATGGTATTTGGGCCCATGCACCTTCCTTTTCCAGGCTGGGGTGGTGGTGTTGCATGATCGCATCATCCCTCCAGTCTCAGCCCATCCAGGTGGCTCATTGAACTCGCTCCTAAACTTAGTTCACTGGCACGGGATCACACAGCACTGCCTGCAGGGGTAATGGCTGACACTACACGCTTTCTCACTAATTTTTATTTTTATTTTGACCATACATTTTAAAGATTGTTATTTTACAACTACCATGATAAACATTGCATGTAGCATTTATAGAATACTGACTGAAATATCATTTTGTGCCACAAGTGAGAAAACACGTCTCATCCATGATTTGAAAATGACACTGATCACTTTTATGAGGTGGTATGAAAATGGCTATGTTGAAAATTTGGAGTCAAAATACTGAAAATTAATGAAGTTATGACTGAATGTTGAAATATTTCAACTTTCACTCATAATTTGGACATTTCCATATTTTTCCACCAAATGTTCAACATGCTCATCTTATGACCCCACCTCATGAACCTGGTGAATGACATTTTAAATCTTGCTTAAAAGGTGATTTTGTAGAGTAACTGCAACATCAGCTTTTGGGATGAATTTGAGCAATTTCACCTACGCTGTTCATGAGGTGGGGTTCCAAATGCCATGTTGAAAATGCGGTGGAAAAATATTGAAACATGACAAAGTTAAGAATAACATTTTGAAATGCATTGAAATACATTAAATGGGATTTACCTTGTTTTCTCATATCAAGTCACTGGTCACAGTAGCTAGATGTCTTTTTGATGGGAGAATGGACCCACTTTGTGGGACACTTTTAGGTGAGTGAGGTGTGGGGTGTAGGGTCAGGTCAGCGAGGAACCATTTTCTACTTCACAGGTTTCTGATCAAGGGACAGTTTTCTTATTTTACAGGGGACTTGGCTGATACTGTGGATAGGGCACCCCAGTATCTGAATAGTCTTGGTAGTACTGAGGGTTGGCACCCCAGTGCTGACACCTATATCTTGAGAAGGGGGGTGGTCGACCTCTAGGGAAGGTGGGTAGAAGCAAGTGGTACTGGGAGTGGGCACCCAAGTCCATTTTTATCTTACTTTTCTTTAAATAATTGATATATTAGGAAGGAAGGCAGGCAACCTGGAGGGGAGAGGGGTAGAAACTAGTGGTACCGAGGGGGGCACCTTGCTCCAATTAGATAGATAGACAGACAGACAGACCAACAGACAGGTGGAGGGTGGACAGACAACTGCAACTAGGACAGCCCACCAGTTTACCAGGCCACTGGATCACTGTTTCCACTCAAGCCAGTGCACAACTCTAGCTGCAGCTACACAGATCAAGAAAGTCCTGCTGTTCTTATGCAGAGAATGCAGGTGAACTGTTCCTCTCACTAGCTGGACACTCAGAATTTGTGGGTGCCCAGAAACCTTATTTTTAAAAACCTAACACCAAAATCTAGCTAAATGGGTCCTATTTACCTAGGTTCAGGTGTTTGTTTTTTGAAAATACAGTACATCTTTTTTCATGCTTTTCAATGGTTTTTAATTCAAGTTGGTTAAAACCAAGGTGGCAGTTGTCACAATTGATATTTTTTCTCACAGTGATTATTTGTGATGAACTCTCCTGATCAATGTTTTTATCATTCCTAACAGGGGCTTATCAAAACCTTACTGAGCGTGCTCAGAAAACAAACTTTGCATCTTTATAACACTGAAACCATTCAATATTCTTTCACCAAACCTTCAAGAGGCACTACCAGGCCGCTTCTACTGTGAAAGACTTTAGAAAAAATACTGTATTGTCTAGGCTGTGTATGAGAGCAAAAAAGAGTGTTAAACATAGGGAAAGAAATTTAATTTATTAAAAATCAATGCTCTGTATCTCAGAAAATGCACAAGATGCTGTCACAAAACATTCACGCCTTGAGACCCTTCCAGACAGACCGCTCATGCCAAATTGTGGGCTATTTCATTGAATACTGCCAAAGTTATTAAGGTACAGAAAGGGGGGTTTAATAATAAACACCTTGCTGAACCCTAACTACTGTATACTGGCTGTACTGCACCTGTATAATTACAGTGGTGTAGTAGCACCACTATCACAGAATCACAGAAAAATACAAGTTGGGAGTCTAGAGGGCCATATGGACTCGTCTATGTTTACCTAGGGTAAACAAACTTATCACTCATAAAGACACCTAGAAATGTTTTTAAACTCTGTAATGAAGTACTATTGACCACCTCCTGGGGTGATCTATTCCATATATTTACCCTATAGTTAGGGTTCAGTAGGCATTTCTATGTTAAACCCCAAATTTGTATTTAATAGCTTCACAACCATTTGGCAGATTTGCATGCTAGGTCTTGGAGCAAGATCTCTTGATGTGCCAAGTTTCGTTCTAGTTGGATGTGTGGATTCTGAGATCCAGATAGGAAAACAGTGAAAACATTGGGGGGGGGGGATTACTGTTTTTTTTTTTTTTTTTTGTCATTGCCTAGCACACAGCTTGTTTGGAATTTTGCTCTGAAATTTTCAGGGCAGAAAGGGCATGGGCCACAATGGTACCTTTCACTGGTTTGGTGCAAAAATATTAATCTGCTCCATTGTTCTAATAATTTGACATTTTCATTCTGAGCATGCTCAGTACAGTTTTTTGGATAGCTGCTTGTAGCAAAAAAAGAATTCGATCCATGCAAAAAAAGATCCTTTTTTCATATGGGGTAATCCTTTTTCATGAGAAAAAATTAATTGTTTCCATTTTTTTCAAAACAAGTTTTTGAAAACCCATAAAAATGAGATCCTGCAGAGGGTAGGCCATTGTGAGCCTACCGTAATATGGGCATCAACAAGGTCATGAGTGACTGGGGCATTTGGATTTTAGAGTGTCCCACACTTACACTGTGTTGGGTGCACCACAGTTTGTCTGCCCTTCACAGCACGCCCAACTAAGAGGACATTATATATTGTTTGGTGGTGGTGTGGGGGCCCATGCAAAACATAATCGTTTGACCTGACAGTCTATGGGCACTGTACTTGTGTGGTGGCGCAATGTTCACCCACGATCACGGCAGCGATATTGTGCTTGCACCTCGAGTACCTTGCCAACATTGCAGGTGCAACGGCATAGGTGAACCCTGCAGAAACACCAACACATGTATCTTGCTAACTGGGACCTGTTAGGTGGATTCTGGAGTTAGTTTTTGAATTAAATGACCCAGAGATTTTTTATATATTTGTACATTTTTTCATGACTCGATTTTCTTTTTCATATGTCATACCTAAAGTATTGAGCCATATGAAAAGGATCACTTCATACAAATAAGAACTTGGACTTAGAGTTTTCAGATTCTTTTTCATAGGAAGGCATCCTTTTCATTTGAACAAAACAACCTCACACAGTAACTGCTACCTTACCCTACCAATTGCAATACCTCACCAAGCAAAGTACCTGACAATGCCACCTCTAGCCATCAGGATCATACAGGGTGTAATCCTACTCTATCATATTTGCCTCCTGGGACACCCATGTACTGCATCAAACCAAAATGGTCATTTCTAATACCTGAGGGTAGTGCTAAATGCCTATGGATCCAAGACCACTCTATCACATGGAGATCAGCCATAGTCAGCAAAACCCTTCTTGCCCTGGGAGCGATCACACCAAGTCACTGACCCTCCCATAATTGCTTTCCTCCATGGATATGTTACTCACTTTGGATCCACATTCTCAAGACCACCAAGCAAGAGATCATGGTCCCGAACTACCAAACTTCTTCTGGACCATCTCATTCAACTGCTTCTTATCCTACTGCTACTATTGAGCAATATACATCCAAACCCAGGTCCTCCCCATGGCTCAAGTGCACAGTCACAAAATTAGCTGGGCTTAGGTTGGCCTCAATAAACATCTGTAGCATTCTTCCCAAGATGGACAACCTGAAGGTGTGGGCATCTTGACACAACCCGGATGTGCTGTCTGTAGTGGAATCCTGGCTTTCTAAGATACCAGATACAGCCATTGCAGTACCTGGCTATACCCTGTTTAGGCAGGACTGCCTCTCAAAAAGAGGCAGTGGCTGTGTCATATACACCAAAGACTATCTGCAGGGCATGGTCTGCTCCCTCCCTCCCAGCATGTGTGACAATCTATAAGCACTGGCCACCAAACTGATCCTAGGTGTACTCAATAGAGTGCTCACCCTGCACTCAGTATACATCCCACCTAAACAGACCACAGCTGGCACCAGCAACCTTATGGACTGTATCAGAACTCTCAGTCTCAACACAGAAATTATATTTCTAGGTGACTTCAGCATCAGCTGGCTCTCCCCATCACCTACCAGTATCAAGGACACCTTGTCTGCCATCCAATTCTTCCAAATGATAGACTCTCTGACAAGAGGCAGTTACAAAACCAGCACCAGCACCCTGCTGGATTGGATACTCACTAACCATCCTGCACATATCGACAATATTACTGTACTCCCAGAATCTCTGAGTAACCACTCCCCTGTCACATGCACCTGGAACAACAACTACAGCAAACCTCCTGCCAGAAATAGATCAAGCCATTTCCTCCTAAAAAGCCATCTACAACAACTCAAAACAGACCTCAAGTATCAAGACTGGTCTGACCTGTATGAAGCCAAGGACGTGAATGTAGCCCTTGACCTCTTCATAACCAAATTTAATTTTGCCTGTGACAAGCATGCCCCGATAAAAACAAGATTGATCAAAGGACACTACAACCCTTGGATTACTCTGGATCTGCTAGAGCAACCCTCCTCAAGAGATTGTCTCTGGCAAGTTGCACGAGCACATGGTTCAGCAGCAAACATCCAATGGTACAAACAAACATGAAATGACTGCACAAAAACCATCCATCGTGAAAAAAGCACCTACTACAAAGAAGCCCGCACCGGTTTGTGGAATAGCAGCAAATCCTTTTGGGACAACCTCAATGATATCACTGGAAAAGACCCCAAAATGCTCCAGCTATGCTCACAATTGATGGGGTGCCATCCTTAGACCTCTTCTCATTGCCAGCCCCTGAATCATTCCTTCACGGACCTAGGCAGCATGCTCCTGCTAACTGCTTCAATCCCTCACCATAAATGACCCACGGGAAACAATTGCCTCCCCATGACCAACCACTATTTCACTTCAAAGTAGTCTCTGAAGCAGATGCCAGAAAATACCTGGAAAAGGTACTAGGGAAGTCAAGATGCAGTGGGGACTCCCTAGACCTAAAATTTGTTAGCCTGGCACTTGAGGACGTTCTTAGCCTGCTGACATAAATTATAAACCTCTCACTCTGTCATTCACAATTCCTCAATGCTGGAAATCTGTGACAGTTACCTCTGTGTTTCTATAATGGAAGGTGACCTGGGGTAATTATATCAGATGATCTAAAGGTGGGCAAGCAAATGAGAAGGCAGTAAGGAAGGCTAGGGGATACTGGGATGCATAGGGAGAGGTATCAATAGTAGAAAATAGGAAGTTGTTATCCCAATGTACAGACAGTTGGTGAGACCCCATCGAGTACTGTGTGCAGTTCTGGAGACCCCATCACTGCAAAGACATAGACAGAGTGGAGGCTGTCTAGAGGAGGGCAACCAAAATGGTGCAGGGTCTGCACCAGAAGACATACGAGGAAAGACTAAAGTAGCTTTATATGTATACCCTTGAAGAAAGCAGGGAGAGGGGGGACATGATAGAAACTTTCAAGTACCTCAAGGGAATCAACAAAGTTCAAGAGGGTAGTATCTTTCAGAAAAAGGGATGTGCAAGAACAAGACGGCACAATTTGAAGATAGAAGGGGATGGCTCAGAGGTAATTTGAGGAAGTATTTTGTCATGGAGAGGGTTGTGGATGCATGGAACAGCCTTCCTGAGGAGGTCGTGGAGTCAAGAACAGTTGGGGAATTCAAGAATGCATGGGACAGACATAAAGCAGTCCTAGTGGGGGTAGGAAGAAGTAGGCTATTGATTAACTAGGATCTGCAGCTTATCCGTTAGGTAGGAAAATGGGAGGACTAGGTGGGTCAAGCGGTCCTTAACTGCCATCAAATTCTATGTTTCTATGGTGCAAAAGAGTGGTGATTGGACTCTGCACATACTATGGCCCAATCTTACACTCCCCAACTCTCCAAGGCCCTAGAGCAGATCGTGACTCGATCAACTTGTAGAGTACCTCTACCACCATCAACTACTGTGTCCCCAGCCACAGCACCGTTCAGGGTGGCCACAGCACCATCGTAATACGGCCTTTGCTAGAATTTACTAGATACATCCACCACACATTAAACCAAGGCCTCCTGGTAGAAGCCACATTCATTGACCTATCAAAGGTATTTGATACGGTGCATCATGGGCTCCTCCTCAAACAACTGGTTGACATCGGGCTCTCCTCTAAAACTTTGGGCTGATTCACTAGCTACCTAAGCAAACGCTGTCAGCAGGTTAGGATCAGGGAAGTGATCTCTGACAGCAGACTTGTCAGATCTGGTGTACCACAAGGATCCATATTAGGACCACTGTTGTTTGGCTTATTCTTAAATAACCTCCTGACCTCTAGCTCATGTCAAATGCTCCTTTGCACAGATGATGCGGTTTTATTCACCAGCAGCCAACACCCTGAACATCTGGAGGTGGATCTACAAAGTGGCTTTGCATCCATGGACCAGTGGCTTAAGGACCATAGACTGGTCTTGAATTATAAAAAAGACCAATAACATAATGTTCTCCACCCCACAAAGCAAACACAGAGCCTTCCCACTTGCAATTATGAACATTGGGGGTGCCACTCTCGAATTTGTTGGCACTTCAAATACCTAGGCATCACTATCGATTCCACCCTATCATATGCTGAGCACATTGACATTACTGCAAGAGCCATCAATACCAGAATTGGGATCCTATATTGGCACAGGCACTATCTCACACACGAAGCCCTGAGCACTGCCATCAATAGCTCAATCGTCTCACTCATCGATTATGGGCTGGTGATCTACGGATCTGCAACAGACACACCCCTCCACCACATCTCAACCACAATGAATAAAGCCTGTCATCTCCTCACAGATGCTGCTAGACTCACACACACCTGTGATCTCTATACCATGGCTGGCTGGCTACAGCTCAGTAGAAAATTAGGCATTAAACCTGCCTCCTTGCCAAAAAGCCTCCTTAAACCTTCTACCACCAGGAGTAATGAACCTACTGACCCCTTCTCAGAGCACAAAGCAAACCAGAAGTGCTACTTCTCAGGTATTCCATGTGCCAAGGTGCCTCATTACCTTGGCTCAGGGGGGTTTTGCAAACCAGGCCCTCCTCTGGACAAATGTACTGCCTCAGGACATCCGTGATGCAGCAACGATTGGCTGTTTTAAACACAAACCGTGCCAACACCTTCTTGCCATGGGTACCTGTGCTTGTCCCCACTAAATCCCACCTCAAATCAGTAATCCCATTGCCGTAGTCTGCACTTACCATCTAGCACTTCTTAACCCTGTCACTGTTCCACTGGGTAGTCCTGACCTTGCACTTCACTGAACCACTGCCCTCTACCATGGTGCTGCCATGCCCCCCACCTCACTTCCCTATCCCTACCCCTCCACCTCCTACCTTGCCACCCCTTCCTCTTACTATTATCTCCATCTTCCCTTCCCCTTCTCCTTCCTCTGTCTATTCTACTGGTTTATGTCTCTCCTTGATGTGGGCATACACTGTACAATGCCTCTGTATAGTGTAACCATGAATTTTATCTGTATTGCTGTACCGTAACATGTGTTTGTATATTTGCTACCGAACTACTCTGAATGTTTATGTATCACTCTGTGCTTGTTAACTGATGTGGAACTAATTAACGAGCATCTGCTAAGTGGTGCTATCCAAGATTTCAAATAAAAAACCAAAAAAAGAATCCCTTCCTCCGAAAAAAGAATCTGAAAAAAACTAAGCTCAATTTATTTTTTGTATGAATGAAAAAAACTCACAAAAAAGTATCCTTTTATACGAAAAAAGAATCTGAAAAAAAACTAAGTCCAAATTCTTTTTTCGTATAAAGGGATGCTTTTTCATGATGTTTCTTCATTCATAGAAAAAAATAATTTAGACTTAGTTTTTTTCAGATTCTTTTTTTGTGTGAAGGGATCCTTTTTCATATAAATGGAAAAAAAATCACAAAATGATCCCTTCATATGGCAAAAGAATCTGGACTTAGTTTTCTTTCCACAATTGAACTTCAACAAACCATAACTCCCTCAATATTTGCATTTAAGGGACAGTCTATATATCAAAACAAAGTTCTTAATGAGTACTGCAAGAATAACACATAACACCCTCAAATAAATTTAGGGCCATATAAAAACCATAACAATTTAAAATAAATTAAAATTCCCATAGGATAACATTGGAAGTTTAACGGACCATACAACCAAGCAAATAAATTACTTTTGGAAACTGAAGCATAGGGCTCTCATGGCCCTGCACTTCCATACCAACATGCATGTTTGCATCTATGGAAGGATCTTCTATAGGCAAATGGATAAGTTTACTCAGGTCGCCAGGACCTACATGAATGAGGATATGATTATAGTATCTCAAAATAGGAAATGCTTTGCAAAGACTTTGTTAATGCACCAGTTAGGGTTTAGATTAAACTGACAAAAGTAGGAAAATATTCTGATAGGTTTCCTAACCCTAACACCCCCCCACCCCTCAAGCAGCTAAAGGAATAACCATTATGGTTTTACCTCTCCTGTGTCTTCACAAATCAGGTCTGGGGTGTTCTTTGGGGTTGTCAACCCCAGCGCACACCCCATTCTCATGTAGTCTGCACATCTCAGCTTCTTTACTGATGGAATGAGCTGAACATTAGAACTGACAACCACAAGGAACACCCCAGGCCTAATTTGAAAAAGCTCAGGAGAGGTGAAACCATAATGATTTTTCCATTTGTTGCCAGCAGGGTGAGGTCGGTGTTAGGGTTAGGAACCCTAACACCAGATCTCCTTACTTTTTGTCAGTTTAATCTGAACTCTAACTGGTGCATTAACACAGTTTTTTTGCAAAGAATATATATTATACAGATGTGATAACACCTGTACATTAGGGTTGAATAAGCACATTAATGTTAAACCACTATTTTTGCAGCTTAATAACTTTACCCCGTTCAACCAATTTACATGATTTGGCATGCACAGAGATTGTGCCAAAATCTCTGGACCTTAAAAATGTTGTGGCAATCGGTTCACTGGGGGTAAAGTTACACATGGGCAAATAACAAAAATCACCAAACTTAGGATCTTTTTTTTTTTTTGTTCAACTACAATTAAAGTAGTAGGATTTGAAACCTGAAAATTGCAAGTTTGATAAAGTTTGGCCCAAGGTGTGTACTTTTGTTTATCTCCTAAATTTAAGTAGTTTTAAAATATTTAAGAAAAAAATGTTCCATTTGTGAGCATGCAAAGTTTTAGAACAGCATTCTAAAGAGACCTGAATTTTTGGACAAGATGAAGTCATGTTGTTCTATTACGGAGACGCTCTCATTTATCAGCTGGCAGGACCAGCTCCCTGTTTGCTAATCTCATCCCTGCTGTTTTCATTCAGCAGGGGCAGGGCTACATGTCAGTGTGTAGCTCCAATCCTGCTGAGTGTGCTGTGCATATATGTGTGTGGCTGTGTGGCCATTGACCACATAAGCAGCTTTGTTTATTTACCCAGTCCTCTGTCCCAGTCGTCAAGATGAGAGACCATCATCTCTGACCCCTCTGCTGTCACTGCTGAATTTAATGACTTCTTCACCTCCTTTGCCTCATCCCTCCTGTCATCCATTCCCCCTTTTCTTCTGATTCCCCCAACCTTCCCTATCCTCCCCTTTCTCCTTCTCCCCAGTCTCACCAGCTGCAACTGTCAAGGCCCTCCTAGCTCAAAACCCCTTAAGGGCAAGAATCCAGATGGGTTGCACCCTAAGCTCCTTAATCTCTCTGCCCCTGCCATCTGCCACCCTCCCTCTCGCTTTCCTTCTTAACCTCTTCTTCTCCCTGGCCTCCGTCCCTTTCTCATGAAAGCAGGCAACAGTCATTCACTTCCCTAAAGGTGAGGACTCTTCTGTTCCTGGGAACTACCAACCTATCTCTCTACTTCCTACCCTCACTAAACTTCAAGAACATGTGGTTCTCTCTCAGCTTTCTGCTTTTCTTGACTCATCCTCCAACCACACCCCTTTCCAGTCTGGATTTCACAAATTCCACTCCACCACCACCACCACCACCACCTCCCTTCTCAGGCTGACTGACTCCATTCTGTCCAGCATGGGTCAGGGTCTGATCACCTCTGCAATTTTTGTTGACCTAGCCAAAGCCTTCAACACCATCTGTAGCCCACCCTCCTCCTTGCTAGGCTCTTCTGCAGGACCTTCCTTCCAAGCCACTGATTGGTTCCGTCATACCTCCTGGACAGAACTCAATCAGTTAAACTTGAGAACTACCTGTACCCTCTCCCCATCAGCACTGTTTCCAAGGATTGGTATTTGGTCCCATTCTTCTCCATTTTCTAAATAGCCTCCCTCTGCATGTACATCTTCATCCATTCCTTATGTATGTACATGATATTATAGTATTTACTCCTGGCTCCTCCCTGCTGATCTGATGTCCAGACTTCAGCTGAACTTTGACAACATCCAGCACTGGCTCCACTCAAATCAACTGTCCCTAAATGCAGAAAAAATGGATTCTATGACATTTAGAACCAGGCAAAAGCTCCTGTAGACTCCCAGCCCTCTCCTCCTTCCACACTGTGGATGGGTCCTTCCTTAAAGACAGCTACATTAGGGAGCGAAGAAAGACCAAAAGAGGGATACTGAGGCTTAATAAAGGGGAGGGAATGTGGGTAGAGGGTGACAGTGAAAAAGCAGGGATACTGAATGAAATTTCTGCTCATTATTCACAAAGGAAGAGGAGTGGGAGGTACCTAAACCAAACAAGAGAAACACTCTGAAGATGGGGATTGATACCAGTCCATTTACAGAAGAAAGGGTTCTGAAAGAACTAATAAAATTGAAGGTGGACAAAGCAATGGGGCCTGATGGGATTCACCCAAGGATTCTAAAAGAACTAAGGGTAGAACTAGTGACACCGCTGACTACTCTCTTTAACAAATCATGGGAGGATGGGGTGGTACCCGGAGACTGGAGGAAGGCAGATGTGATTCCTCTTCACAAAAGTGGAGCAGGACAGATGCAGGAAACTACAGACCAGTTAGTTTGACCTCAGTGGTAGGGAAAATGATGGAATCACTTCTGAAGGAAAGAACTGTTGAGTACCTAGAGGCCAGTGGGGCACAGGACCCAAGGCAGCATGGATTCACAATGGGAAGGTCATGTCAGACAAATCTAATAGATTTCTTTGACTGGGTGACCAAAGTAGTAGACCAGGGAGGGGCTGTGGACATGGCCTACCTAGATTTTAGAAAGGCGTTTGATACAGTCCCACACAAAAGATTAATACACAAGTTAGCCAGCCTTGGAGTGGGTCCCAAGGTGGTAGCCTGGATAAAAAATTGGCTAGACAACAGGACACAAAGGGTAGTAGAAATGGAGTACACAGTGAAGAAAGGAGGGTTATTAGCGGGGTACCGCAGGGTTCAGTACTGGGACCGGTCCTTTTTAACGTCTTTATAAGTGACATTGCAGAGGACCTGGAGGGAAAAGTATGTCTCTTTGCAGACGACACAAAGATCTGCAACAGGGCTGATACACAAGATGGAGTGGAAAGCATGAGAAAGGATTTGGCAAGGTTGGAGGAATGGTCAAATGTATAGCAGCTCAGATTCAATGCGAAGAAGTGCGAGGTAATGCACATGGGAAACAAAAACCCAGGGGAAGTGTACACAATGGGGGGTGAGATACTGACAACAGTAAAATGGAAAGGGACCTGGGGGTAATTATATCAGATGACCTAAAGGTGGGCAAAAGCAATGTGAGAAGGCAGTAAGGAAGGCTGGGGGGATACTAGGATGCATAGGAAGAAGCATCAATAGTAGAAAACAGAAAGTTGTTATCCCTCTGTACAGACAGTTGGTGAGACCCCATCTGGAGTACTGTGTGCAGTTCTGGAGACCCCATCTCCACAAAGACATAGACAGAGTGGAGGCTGTCCAGAGGAGGGCAACCAAAATGGTGCATGGTCTGCACCAGAAGACGTACAAAGAAAGACTAAAGGAGCTTAATATGTATACCCTTGAGGAAAGAAGGGAGAGAGGGGCATGATAGAAACTTTCAAGTACCTCAAGGGAATCAACAAAGTCCAAGAGGGTAGCATCTTTCAGAAAAAGAGATGTGCAAGAACAAGGGGGCACAATTTGAAGATAGAGGGGGGACGGCTCAGAGGTAATGTGAGAAAGTATTTTTTCACAGAGAGGGTTGTGGATGCATGGAACAGCCTCCCTGAGGAAGTCATGGAGTTAAGAACAGTGGAGAAATTCAAGTATGCATAGGACAGACATAAGGCAGTCCTAGTGGGGGGTAGGAGGAAGTAAGCTGTTGGTTAACCAGGATCTGCAGCTTATCTGTTAGGTAGGAAAATGGGCAGACTAGGTGGGCTACAGTCCTTACAGTATCTGCCATTAAATTCTATGTTTCTATCCTTCCTTTAAGTACATTGGGATGTGGCTTGACTGGCACCTACATTTCTCTGTTCATGTGGACTCTATCCACAGAAAGCTCCACCCCAAACTTAGTGCATTGTATTGGAACTGAGGGTGTATCCCCTGCCACCACACAGAGCCATTGTACAGAGGATGATCCTCCCCATCTTTGTCTACAGAGACACCATCTATGGCACTGCTTCTAAGTCCACCCTGGTCAGGCTGGTCCCTCTATCACTCCTGGTTTGTTCTTGACTGCCCCTCTGACTCATCACTGTTTCTCTACACCTCACTCTGTCTCCTCTCTTGAAGCCAGATGGCTTGCACATGGCTCCTTCCTTAATTCCAAATACTAGCTGAGTTCCCTCACCTCACCTCCTACCTCACATCTGTACTTTCCTCTCCTTCCCACCCTCCCATTCCCGTCATTGCTCTGGCTTCCTGACATTAGTACTACCATATAGGAAATCCTCTATTGGCCAAGCTGCATTCTCCTTCTGATTCTCTAAACTTTGGAATGCCCTCCCCATCCACACTGCCACCTTCATCTGCTCCCTCTTTTGTCTTCTCCAAGACTTCACCGCTCCCTCCTGCAACTACACTTGAGCTGTCCACCACTACTCCTCTATTCTACTGTACCTACTCCCATCCTCCTCTTCTTCCATTGCTTCAACCACTGTCTCCTGGCTACCTTTTAGTAAACTCCACCCCTGCAACTGCACCTGTGCTGTCCACCCCTACTCCTCTACTCTACCTACTCCACTTCCTCCCACTCCTCCTTTTTCCTTAACCTCAACCACTACCTCTTGGCTACCTCCTAAGTAACTCCACCCTTCCTCTGCCTACTCTTTCTTGTCCCTCTCCACTGCTTCACTTTAGTGCTTTCTGTCTAGATGGTTGGCCCTATTGGTAATTGTATATACTGCACTCTAGTATGTATACTGTTAATACTGCTGTTGTCTTGCTTTGATTTCTATACATTGTAAATGCTCTATGTTATGTTATTGTACAACCATCTGATTATGCACTGTAAATAATATGTATATATTTCCCATTAACCCTCCTCCCAGGACATATCTGAAATGAGCTGTTACTCAGCTGCAATGGTGCAGGGACTGCATCAGAAGACATATGAGGACAGATTAACGGACTCAATATGTATACCCTTGCTAAAGGAGGGAGAGAGGTGATAAGATCGAAACATTCAAACACCTTAAGGGCATTAACAAGGGAAAGAGTCTAAATTGTTTAAATATAAGAAAAATAGCAAGACAAGAGGACACAGCATGAGATTAGAGGGAGGCTGATTAAGGGGGAATGTGAGGAAATTCTTTTTCACAGAAAGAGTGGTGGATGCATGGAATGGCCTACCTCAGGAAGTGGTGATATGAATACAGTGCAGGGCTTCAAACAGGCATGGGACAGGCATAAGGGAGCAATACAGATGAGTATGAATAGATAGACCACTGACAGAGCAAAGGCCGATGGCACATTTATAAAGTAGAAAAAGAAACTGGCAGACTGGATGGGCCTTGCGATCCTTATCTGCCATCAAACTCTATGTTTCTGGTGAAGCATTTGAAATAAACAATACATAAATTTATTTGAACTGAACACCTAGGTGCCCAATCCCTGGTGCCAGTTTAATTAATAATTTAGTCTGACACCAGGGTGCCCACTGCTGGTGCTGGTTCATTCCCCTCTTCCCTCCATAATGTCCCCCCCTAACAACCATAATTTATATACTTGCTGACACCAGGGGGCCCAGTCCCCAGTGTCAACACAGTGTCATGCTGACACTTGGGTGTCCAGTCCCCAGTGTTGGAGACCCTTCTCCCTCCCCTCCATTATGTCCCCCCAAAAAGACAGCAATGTATACTGTCCAACTCCAGGGTGCTCAGTCCCCAGTGTTGGACTTGATAACCTCCCTCCCCAATGCAGCAGTCTGGAACATGGGGGAGCCCACTCCCACTGCCCCAAGAGTCATGCCAACACTAGGTGCCCATTCCCCAGAGTCAGAGGTGCCTGTAAAAAAGAAAGCCACCCTGCAATGTCTTTTGTTTTCCTGAAACAAAAAAAATGGTCCCTCATTGACTCTGCCATCCCTACCCCAACCCCCGCCCCCACTCACTACCCAGAACCCCCCCATACTTACGCAGCCGAGGTCCAACGTCGTAATCCTCTCTAGACCAGAGACACATCTTCAGTCTTCAGTGCTGAACAAGGAACTGAGGAAAACAGGTATACAAATGTGGATGTCAGCTCCAGGCCAATACCCCAAACAGCAGGGAAAACCGGGAAGGGAAACAGACAGGAACACCTTACCTGAGAGAGGTCCAGGTACATCCAGGAGAGAGATGCCAAAACAGGGTGTCAAAAACAAAAAGGACAGGGAAGAATTGGTGCAAAAAACATAGGCCACAGACACTGGCAAAAAATGGGAACTCCAGGGAACTTAGGGAGGAAAACACAAGAAATCTGCGATGAATAAAACCCGCCGAAAACAAGGCTCTTCTCGGTGGCTCTTTTTCAACTAACTGTTCCCAAAACTGAGATTCTCTGGGAGATTCTGCACTGGCTTCTGGCACCAGCTTCTGCAGGCCTGGTCTTGTGATTAAAAGCCTTTATAACTTCAAGTCTGGAGTAGTGCTGGTTTTGTTGCTTCATACTGGTCTCCAGGCCCAGTCTGAAGGCCTGTCTGCAGAATGGAAACCCCGGATGGAAACAGTAGTGGCCCAGTAGTGAGTAACGCTAAACAGTGCTCCACTGGGTGAAACTTTACTGACTTTCCAGGTGACTTTTCTGCAGGCTTTCAAAGGCAGTTTGCCCGGATCCCCCTACCCCTGGTACACACCACCTCCAGGCCTTACTCCAGACTTCACTCGCTCAAATTCCCTTCCTTTCCTTCCTAGCTTGCCTTCCTCCCACTCTTCTGATAATGTGCCGTGATGTCCTGGCATGACGTGGCGGACCCTGCACAGAAGTTCCACCACAGCTCGCACCACTGTGTTACCTGGGGGGGTCAAGGGGTACATACTGGGAGACAGACCGGGGAGACAGAGCAGGGCACTGGGGCAGGGCAGGGAGACAGAGGGAGAGTTAGGTTTGCCTATCTCCACTCTGGAAACACCCCTATTTTTAATAAATGTGGTGCAACATTCCATGGCAAGAGACCAAAAAATACCCTATAAAAAAATACACGGAGGCAAGCATCTGCGTCTGCAGTTTAAAAAACACCCCTTTTCCACAATTTTGCAGATGTGGATGTGTACCTCAGTGCATAGAAAGTGCTACCACCAGCACTATGAGGCACTGGCTTGGAGCTGAACCTTGTGCTTCAGACTGGAAGCTATGGGCTGAGGGGTGAGAATTAGGGTTGACAACCCCAAGGAAGACCCCATCACTGATTTTCCAAGGCTCCAGAAACCCCAAACCCTAATGTTTTGTCCTTTTGTTCCTTGAGGCTAAGGGTGGGAGTTAGGGTTAGAAATCCTAAAGTCACATTTCCCTACTTTTGTGGTATTAGTTACCCTAACAGGTGCATTAACAACATTTTTTGCAAATAACAGATAGATAGATAGATAGATAGATAGATAGATAGATAGATAGATAGATAGATAGATAGATAGATAGATAGATAGATAGATAGGATATGCCATCATGACAACAACAGTATATTAACTATATTTCAAAAGCAACTGAATTGCCACTCTATTTGGATTTGTACGTACCTCCATCCCTCCCTCCATGAAACTCCAGGTACCTGGCGTTTCCATTACAATTTTGAAAATAACTTAGAAAATATGAACACTCTCCCAACTGTGTTTATGATATGTGAGACACCTTATGTTGTGCAGCAAAACTTATTATTCAACAGGTCTTTCTTCTGTGATACTTGTGTATCCAAAATAAAAAAATAACACCAAAAAAAGCCTTTGGGATCATATACAGTTAATGTATTCAGCAATGCCATGCAAAACTCAGCAACTTGGCAGTACAAACAATCAGAAATCATTGAAAAGGAATGTAAACCTTAGGAGATAATGGTAACCGACATTTTTAAATTGGTGTACTTTAAATGCAGGATTTACAGTTTCTCTTTTGTTTTTGCCCTCATGTATATCAGAGAAAATGACCAGAAAACTATTTCCAGAAACTGAATAGAGGCAGTATAGCACAGTTGTTTAAGGCTCTGAGCTACAGATCTGGAGACCTGGGTTTGAATCCCACAGCCGCCACTTGCATACTGTATGACCCTGAGCAAGCCAACTTCCCTATGATCCCAGGTTGCACCTGTAAACAAGTTTTCAGCTTAGTGTGTCTCACCTGATTAAATAAATGGGGAAAAATAAAAGAATACTCCTCAGAGAATAACAGCGCTATGAACAGCAGCACCCCTACATGCAACTGAACACCTTTCTATATTTTGAATAAATTATATTTTTAAGCAGTCAGTTGCCCAGTTGCCACTCCACTAGGTAAGCAGACTCTTTGAAGGAGTGAAGTAGATATTTCCAATACCCATTGCCAACACGTAAATACTTTAGCACTGCCAGTGCGCAATAAGCACCAAAGGGTAGCTTCTTTTTGAGCAACAATTCTTTCATAGCCTAGATAGTGCAAAACTGCAGGAGTCTTTTTTTCAGACTAAATGCTACCTCTGCCAGAAATCAACTTTGGGTCTCAGGCATAATGGAACCTCTGACCCAAGGGGGGAACAGGGAAGGGAAGTGATCCAGAACAGGAGAAACTGTCCAAATCTAGCATTCCATAATTGATTGTCTTGCCTGTAATTATGTGGGGGAAGAGCTCCTCCCCCACAGCCTATTTAAATAAATCAACTGACTTCTGCTCTGCTTAGAGCGAGTCGCATTCGCCGTTGTCCATGCTGGACCGAGGCTGCTTCAATCCTCCCCGCCCCTTGTTTCTCCCTTCTTGTTGTTGTTGTTTCTCCTGCCTCCCTCTCCTCTGCTTTGGTCCATTGTTTTCTTTGGGAGGGTTCTCACCAGCTGCCTCCACACTGCTCTCCCGCTTTCGCTCTCTCCTTGCACCTACTGCCTCCCCTCTTTTTCTAGTGGCCTCGGCTCCATACCAGCTTGCCACCGCTCTGCTTCCTTCCTGCCTTCTGTTTTGTCCTGCCTAACTATTCTGCTGTTCTAAGTATTTGCCTGCCACCATCGCCTCAATTCCTGCTTCCCTGGCCAGAGTGCCAGATGCAACGTCCCAGTACAAGCCAGATCGATTCCTTCCTGAGCGCTTCTACGGCTCCCGCGCTCCTGGATGCCACTTTCTTGGTGTACCACAGATGCCTCCTGTTTCCTGTATGCTGCACATCAATGTGTCCTGCCCTTCTACTCCTTCCTTACCTCCAGCTCCTTTGGACCTGCCTGCTCCTCACTACTTCCTGCGCCTGGCTGCCTTGGTTGCTGCTCCATGACATGGAGCTCTCTCGACCTGCTTCACTGTTTCCTTTGGACTAATGCTCCCTACTTGCTGGCTTCCATGCTCCTCTGACCCTTTCCTCAAGGTCCTTCTGCTTACTTCCGGCACATCATTTCATTCCCACGTTGTCGCGAGCTGCTGCTTCATCCCCTTTTCTCTGCCGCTCTCTGCCTGAAGCATAAAGACTTCAGCAAACGCTGGAGCACTCTACAGGTGGGTGTTGCAGCTCGCCAAGCTTCCCTATATGCCTGTATTTCTCTCGTAGTTTGCCACATACTTGCCATCCTTTGCAACAGTCACCAGTTCCCCAGTACAATGGTGCTTTAGTATTGAGATTTCTGGCTGGTTTATTCAACTTCTTAGGCTCATGCTTACAGAGCCAAGGCAAGCACCTACTATTTCTTCACTTATACTCAGCAGCTCACATAAGGGCACTGGCTTTACTACAGTTCTTGGACTGGTTACAGTTACTGCATTTCATTTTATTCATGTAATTCCTGGAGACTGGACAGTTTACAGTTTCTGCATGTCATTTCATTCAAGGTGGCTCCTAGATGCTATTAAGGTGCTCTGTATTTATAGAATATGGGAATTCAGAGCAGCAGGTTGGTTGGACAGAGGTCTGGGTTTATATTCTGTTTTTAACTGAAATATTGGAATAGTTTGTAAGTGAAATTAGCTTTATGTGGTAAAAATTATTACCCTGAATTAGAACTGTTACTTGGGCTGTGATATTGGTTGGACAGAGGTCTGGGTTTATATTCTGTTTTTAACTGAAATATTGGAATAGTTTGTAAGTGAAATTAGCTTTATGTGGTAAAATGATTACCCTGAATTAGAACTGTTACTTGGGCTGTGATATTGTAACTTTTTGAGGTTTGGGGACAGTTGTTTGTCAGGGTTAATTAGAGGAAATTTAAATGTGTTGTTTGCCTGGTGTTTGGTAAGAGCCTACCACCCACCCTGTTTTGTAGGCTTTCTTAAATACTGAAAACCACTGGGGTTGGGATTGAAAGGCTGAGTATTTCTGTTTTAGGACTGAATTTGAAGCAACAGCAGCTGGTGGCCTGTGACATCATACGGTACCTGATGTCTGCTTATACACACTGTTAGTGGGACTGAACACACACTGGACTGTATGTGTTTGTGAGGCTTTGGAACTTTATTGGGGGTTGAAATTGGGTTTGTAAATAACTACAGTCAGTATAAAGAAACTGTATTCCAGGGAAAGGGACTGAGAAAAGGGGTGTGCCATTATAAACAGAGGGGATAAACAGGGTGGCCATATTCCACCATGGCAGGCATCTTTGGAAGGGTTGTAGGCTGTACAGGCTGTGGGATGGCAATAATTCTAAATTGGGCCTGGAGAGAGGGAGGCTGCCCACTCTGTAGACAGTTATCTTGTATCAGGAGTGAGGTATATTGGTTAAGGAGTAAGCTGGGGGAGCTGGGGGGTGTCCAAGGATAAGGGGTGTGGATATGGGCAGCAGAAGGGTGGGGCTGAGGGGAGGCTGAGGCAACGCTCTGAAATTACAGGACGTTATGTTACAGCAAGCAGGAGGGGGGATATTAGGGACAGAGGACCCTTAGATAGGGAAGTTGATGCTAAGGGGAAAGCGTACGGGGTGAACATTCTGAATACAAAGATAGTGGAGGGGGAAGAGTCAAGAGGGGCTGTTGTGTGGAAGCCTAAAACAGCAGACTGTGGGAAGGGAGCTCCTAAGGTGAACAGAGCAAGAGGGGAAGAAGAGGGCAGTTTAGAGGTGCAGTCAGAATCTCGGGTTACTTGATGGAGGCTGACATGAGTGTCCAATAAATTTGAGCTACTAAGCAACCTAGAGGGGTGGAAGGGTTGGTGGAAATGAGAAAACTTATACAGAGGCTGGGAGGGAGTCTGATACCCATAGGGCATCACTGACCGGCAATGGAAAGGATAGAAATAGTCCCAGAGGGAGAAGGGAAATATATATGTTAAGCAAATGGGGAGATGCAACATATTCCAGACATGAGAGAGGAGAGCATGATTGAGAGAAACTGGGAGACAAGGAGGTGGGAGAGTGTCCCTTTCAGCAGGGGTCAGTACCAAGGATGGAGGCCTAGCTAAAGGGGACCCACAAACTTCTGGAGGCAGGGTACTATTACAAGGGGAGGATGGCGGTGTGGGGAAGGAGAACCATCAGGGCCAGGATAAATGGTTCAGATAAGAGAGGGTTAAAGGGACACCTATTCAGAGGAGTTTGAGTTAAGTGGGCAAAATAGCAAGGAGGCAGAAAGGGAGGGTGACAAGGGTCTCTAGTAAGGCAGGAAGACTCCTCACGAAATTGAGATCATGAATAAAGGGGGAAGGGGGCTGAGAGGGCATAGTGGAGGCAACCATAAGGATGATGGCAGTGTTAAGGTTCTGTTATTGGGAGACTCGATGATTAGGGGTATCCAGTGGGAGGGACAGGGGGGTGGATGCCATAGCCAGGTGAAAGTAGTGTGTATCTCTGGGCTGACACTGCAGAGAGCAAAGTTCATGGTGTATGAAATGGTTAGGGATTGTGGAGGGAAACTGGATTTCCTGGTGCATTTGGGAACTAATGATCTAGAGGGAAATAGCATTTTGGAAATCCAAGCAAGGTTCCAAGAACTTGCCAGAGTCTGTCGGGATAATGGATGCAACATTTCCTTTTCGGAGATATTGCCAGTACCAAAGGCCTCAGTGGAGAAAAAAATGAAGCTCACAGAGGTTAATGACTGGCTCAGGAAGTGGGGTGAAGAGAGTGGGTTGGGGGTGTTAGGGAACTGGAATGGAGTTTGGGAGGATATGGGACTATATGCCAAGGACAGGTTTCATCTTGCCCCATTAGGGAAGGAAGTCCTTAAACAGGGGATGGCTGACTACATACAAGAAAGGTGGGGTTTAAACTTGTGAGGGGGGAAGGGATAAGGGAGGGGCTGACCAGAAGCCCTCTCCTCCAGATGAGGGGAGTAGCCTTCACGCCCAAGGGGGGAAGGGAGGAAACAGATTGGGGATGGAGGTTTCAGGAGGAGCAGAGGGAGGATGGAAGTATAAGGAATCTGGGTGGGGTTCGACAAAGAGAATCAGGGATAAGGGGTTGGGGTTGGTGTTAGTAAATGCCAGGAGCTTGGGAAACAAGTTGCCAGAGTTCCAGGCCATGCTGTTCGAGGGGTGGATGTGGCGGCGGTCACGGAAATGTGGGCCAACAAAACCATGACTGGGACCTAAACGCACGGGGCATACTATGCTCAGGAAGGATAGAAAGGAGGGCAGAGGGGGTGGAGTGGCTATGTTCATTAGAGATGACATAGAAATTGCTAGGGTAGAAGAGGCAGAGGGAAACGTGGAGGCCTTATGGGTCACTTTATGATCCTCAGCAGGAAATAAGGTCAAGCTGGGTGTAGCATATAGGCCCCCCGGGATGAGTGAGGTTCTAGAGGATGGTTTGCTGGACAACATCATTGCCCAGTGTGGACCAAAAGGGGAAGGAGTGGTGTTGATGGGGGACCTTAATATGCCAGGTACAAACTGGGGAACCATGTCCTCTAAGGTGGCCAAGGAGCAGAGGCTGCTGGATGGCTTCCAGGATGTTTTCTTAACACAGCATGTGATGGATCCCACAAGGGAGGGGCATGTCCTGGATGTGGTTCTGGCAGATGGGGATCTGGCAAGGGACATGGTTGTACAAGACCCCTTGACTGGGAGCGACCACACACTGTCTGGTTTCAAATAAGCATGGGGGAGGGTGAGATCTAGAACACTGGCAGTGGACTCAGGGGGCAGACTTCATGGGCATGGGAAATATTCTCAAGGATCACTTGATGAGGATTACCTCAATGACAAGTGTGGAAAGGAGATGGAGGTCATAAAACGGGGACTTCATGAGGCAGTCAGGATCTGCACTAGTTGAAACGTAAGGGAGCAAGGTCACATAAACCATGCTGGTGGTCCAATGAGGTACAGGTAGCAGTCAGAGAAAGAGAGGCCTACAAAAATATAACAACAAGAGGGATAGGGATAAGGAATTGTACCAGCTTGCATCTAGAAAAGTCACCCATATAGTGAGGGAGCAAAGTCCAGTAAAGAGCAGCGGCTGCACAGGGATACATGGAGGGAAAAGGGTTCTTCCGTACATTGGGGAGCGGAGAAAACTAAGGCCATCTCAGCAGATTGAGATCAGAAGGAGGGTGGGTGGAAGAGGCGAGGGACCAGGCAGAGGTATTTAACAAGTACTTCGCCTCTGTGTTCACTAGGGAGGGGGATGGGATATCTACAAAGCAAGGCATGAAGGGGATAGAAACATCAGTAAGTGGGATCAGGGGAGCAACAAAAATGGAGCAAGAGGGAGAGAGAGGTACCCCAGGGGTGTCACATCTGGGTAAAGATAAAAAGGCCAGTAAGGTGGAGGGGACGGATGATGCTATCTCTGCCAAAAAGGTGTGGTTAGCCCTCAAGGCCCTAAAGAAAGACAAATCTCCTGGGCGGATGGCATTCATCTGAGTACTATGGAATTGGCGGACATACTGGCTGCACCTGAGCGGAGCTTTTCAGCAGGTCACTGAGACAGGGAGGGTACTAGGATTGGCTGAGAGGCACATGTGGTACCAATCCATAAAGGGGGGTTGAGGGAAGTACTAGGTAACTATAGACCCATCAGTTTGACCTCGGTGGTGGGAAAATTAATGGAGAGTATACTAAAGGAACGATTGGGGGTGTACTTGGAGGAGGTGGGAGGTCTGGATAGTCGGCAACATGGGTTTGTGCCAGGTAGATCATGTCAAACCAACCTTGTGGAGTTCTATGAATGGGTAACATCAGAACTGGACAGGGGTAAGCCTGTGGATGTATTATTCTTGGACTTCAGCAAGCTTGACTCTGTCCCCATAATGGTCTGGTGGAGAAACTGTTGGGGTTAGGAGTAGGCCCCTTGATGGTCAGATGGATTGAAAACTGGCTAGCTGGATGCACTCAGAGTAGTGGTCTGTGGGAGCTTCTCAACCCTAGAGAGGTTGGTAGGGGCACAAGAGGGTTCGGTCCTGGGTCCAATCCTGTTTAATGCATACATATCGGACATCAGGGAGGGTATAGGTGTGAAATGAGTCTTTTGGATGACTCCAAGATGGGAGCAGTAGTTGAGGGAGAAGAGGGAGGTTGGCCCTGCAAGGGACCTGGACACCCTGGAAAGCTGGGCTCACACATGGAAATTAAATTTCAATATCACCAAGTGCAAGGTGTTGCATCTTGGTCGGGAAACCTAAACACAGGTACACCATGGGAGGGGGCGCTGGAGGCCTCAATAGGGAAAAAGACCTGGGGTCATGGTGGATGCATGTATGAATAACTCTGAGCAGTGCAGGAGAGTGGCTAGCAAGGCAAACAGGATGTTGGGATGCATCGTAGGGGATCACCTGAGCAAGGAAGTGATTCTGCTGTACAATGGACTGGTTAGACCACACCTTGAGTACTGTGTACAGTACTGGAGACCACACTTAGAGAGGGACATACAGCCCCTAGAGAGGGTACAGAGGAGGGCAAAAAGATGATACGAGGGCTAGGGATTTGACGATGAGGACAGACTTAAGGAGCTCTGCCTGTTTTCACTGGAGGAGAGGAGAGACAGGGGACACATGATTGAGGTCTCAAGTCACCTCAAGGAATAAATAGGGTTAACATGGAGGGATCTTTAGACTAAAGCAGGGAGGTATCACCAGAGGCATGGTTTGAAGTTGGAAGGTGGAAGGGTAAGGGGAAAGAGGAGGAGGTTTTTCACTGAGAGGGTGGTGGACCCTTGGAATGCACTGCCTGGTGAGCTAGTTCAGAGATCCACAGTGGAGGGCTTCAAGAGAGGTTGGGACAGACACAGAAAGTGGATGTATCAGATGATATCCTGTCCCAGGGGGGTGGGGATGGATGATACGGATTTCTGGAGCACAAGGGATGGGAGGGTCTCGGCACCCAACTAAGGATCTAAAGTTCGAGCAGACTCGATAGACCGTAAGGCCTAATCTGCTGGCAAATAGTATGTTAGTATGTTAGAATAGCCTTGTAGTGCTGCTTCGCTATTGAGCACTCGTTCCTGAATTCATACTTTTCTGTGACTTTGAACAATGGCTGGACACTTAGAGCCACGTTACCCTGTGCTTCTGATGTAGTGCTTTCTTGACATCACTGCCCATGAATGCCCTATGCACGTTACCTATTAGATGCACCATCTTTAAAGCCAGTTTCTGTGCTCCCCATTTGCCTGCATTCCGCCAGTTGCATTATTTGACCTTTAAGATTCTAGCATTCCAATGCTCCTTCACAATCAGCCCATCCTATTTATGCAGCTTACGGTGCCTTCTTCCTGTGCCTGCCACGTCAGCTTCCGGCCGAAGTTAACCGCCTATTCATCACCTTGTTTGGGCTGGGAATTCCATTCCTCACCTTGTACCTGCTTCCTTCAGAGACTGGAAGGTCTGCCATCCTTGCACTGTGCCTGCCCACGCAGATCTGGCCTGTGATTTCAGCATCTGTCTGCCTGCCACTCCCAGTGGGCCTGAAAGTTCATTTCTTTGCCTCATATCTGACTTCTACCCAGCTTAGGCATGGATTTCAAGACAATGGGCCCTGCACTTTACCATCCTTGATCTACAAGATCCATCGGTCTTCAGCATCGTTACTTCTACGCTTGCTTCAGTTCCAATGCTACTTCGCACTTACCTGGCTCAAGATACTACCTCCATTCAATACCTACTTCTTCTTTTTATAATTTAAAGTTTATTAATACACTTCCTTTATAAAGGGCAGTTACAGCAAGTCAGGATGTAACGTAGCAAGTGCACAGTAAGAACTACCCAACCCACCCTCCCACCCAACCCCCCTTACAGCAGCAATAAGACAATATCGCCCTAAAGTGCAGTGAGTAATTCTGTTAAACAAATGGGTAATACCAAGGTGTGATATAAACCTCAGTGAGACAACAAAAGTAAGGAATGGAGTGACCCCATATCTTACCATATGCTGCTAGTCTATTATGAAGACTTGCAATTGCCCTCTGTCTGGAGATCAGCAATGATTTCATGTAACCATTCCTGGAAGGAAGGGGCAGATTGGTCCTTCCAATGATGTAGAATGAGTTTCTTAACTGAGAGAGCAACCATGGAAATATGGTATTTCCTGATTCTAACACTAACCAGGGACATGTCCCCTAAAAGATACACCTCCAGAGTTAAATACTCCTGTAGGCCCAGTAGGGGATCGAGAGACATCTTAATTGAATTCCATAAGGAGAAAACTTTGGGACAGGACCAGAACATATGAAGGAGTGTACCATCTTCTTGTAAGCACTTAGTACATGTACTAGAGTTTCAGAAACGCCATTTTTTTTATTTAATAGGGGTACAGTACATGTTATGTAAAATATGGTATTGCATGAGACGCAATCTATCTTGGGAAACATACTTATGACAGGATCTCCATAGGGATTGCCAATCTAGCTGGTACTGAGAGAGGAGTGAGTTCCAGAAGCTAGTAGGTCTGAAGGAGTCCCCATATTTTTTATAGTACAACACCTTATCTAACTTGGATACTATGCCTGAGGATCCAGACAATAGGGAAATTTCAGGAATCAGGGCTGACACTTTCTGAAAGGGGGAGAATTCCACAGGACTACAGTGAGAAGGTGTCTTAACTGCATAACCTTAAAGTGAGAGGAGACAAGAATGAGAAACTTGTCAATAATTCCGTGTGGGGACAACCAGTGCCCTTCCCCATCTACCAGGGAAAGCAGTTTTCCATCACCTAATTGAGGCAACCATTTGCAGGGAATCCACTTTCCATTAAAAGTAAAAGATGGGGAATTCCAAATAGACTGAGCTAAATCAGACTGAGGGGAATAGTGAAGAAATAAACATAACTGTTCGTAAACTCTTAAAGAGATACCTATTGTGGTGCAGTCAGCCATCTTTACATGGGACAATTTGAGGTAGAATAAGTTTAAGGATCCAGGCGTTTAGATTTAATTCCATCTAAATCAATCTTAAGCCATACTGGTTGTGCCATTTCAGGCCTGGGGATATCCATCTCAGACATTTTGCTAGGTGACTGGCCCAGTAGTATAATGCCATTTGGGGAATCCTCAGCCCCCCTCAGCTTTTGGGGCAGCTAGTTTGTAACAGCCAAATGGGATATTTATCAGCCCAGATAAATCTGGTAACTATACCGCAATTTCTTAAACCAGCATATGGGAATAAAAGAACTGAGAAGGGATAAAGGGTAATAATTTAGAAATACATTCATCTTAATAAGGTTAATCCTGCCCCATAATGATATGGGAAGTTTAGACCATCTGTCAAGGTCATGAATAATAACCTGTGAAAGAGAATCAGATTATCTTTAACCCACACTAAGGGGTTACGGATAGCTTTATGCCAAAGTATTTAATTGCTGTAGGAGTCCAACCTGCCTAGGGGCAAATATCATCCTAAATATCTTGTGGTTTAATGGGAAAAATAGGGATTTACTAGCATTCAACTTGTAGTTAGATAGCTCGCTAAACCTGGCTATTTCATTCAGTAAGGGTGGTATTGAAGAAACCGGATGGAAGAGATGTATCAGCAAATCATTCATGTTAGCAGAGTTTAATCTCATGATGCCCAACTCTGATACCATGTATAGAAATATTTTGGAGAATGTTTTGAATGAGGGGTTCCAGGTATAAGTTAAACAAAAGAGGCGATAGGGGCAACCCTGCCTAGTACCTGAATGAAGTGGGAATATTAGAGAAGGCCCCATTAGCTGAGATTCTTGCTGTAGGGATTTATAATGCGGCAACCCAGGATATGAATACTGGAGGAAATTTAAAAGTACTCAATACCTTAAAGAGAAAACTCCAATTCACCCAGTCAAATGCCTTCTCTGCATCCAAAGAGACCAAGCCTGCAGGGAAGTCGGCATCTCTGGCAGCCAAGAAGACGTGGGATAACGTACGCAAATGATCTGCTGAAGAGCGTCCCTTCATAAAACCTACCTGATTCATACTTATTAACTCAGGGAGCACCACGGATAGCCTGTTAGCTAAAATCTTTGAGAGGATTTTAATATCCTGATTTAGGAGGGATATAGGCCTATAGTTCTGAATGAGCTCACGGTCCTTGTCTGGCTTGGGGAGAAGTAATAGGCTTCAAAGAGATGGCAGTCAACCTCTGTCCCAGATAGGATCTGTTGAAATAATCTATTAAGTATAGTAATAAAAGTTCTCGAAACGTTTTATAGAAAAGGGAAGAAAATCCATCAGGCCCAGGAGTTTTATCTGAGGGTAAACCAATAATAACCTCGGCAATTTCTTCCTGAGTTATAGGAGAGACCAGGAGTCATATAATGTACTGGGAGGGAGGAGGGAGGGCAAATGCTAATCCATTAGATATTTCTCCATGCTTACAGGACTGGGGGTGCTCCATGTCCCTCGCATAGCGCTTTTGTAGTATGCTGCGAACTCTTGAACTATCTCATAGAAACATAGAAACATAGATTTTGACAGTGATATGACCTCTTGGCCCACCCAGTCTGCCCATTTTCCTACCTAATGGATAAGCTGCAGATCCTAGTTAATCAGCAGCCTACTTCTTCCTACCCCACCCCTAGAATTGTCTTATGACTGTCCCATGCATGCTTGAATTCCACCACTGTTTTTGACTCCACAACCTCCGGAAGGCCGCTCCATGCATCCACAACCCTCTCTGTGAAAAAATACTTCCTTAAATTACTTCTGAGCTGTCCCTTCTATCTTCAAATTGTGCCCCCTTGTTCTTGCACACCTCTTTTTTTGAAAGATGCTACCCTCTTGGACTTTGTTGATTCTCTTGAGGTACTTGAAAGTTTCTATCATGTCCCCCCTCTCCCTCCTTTCCTCGAGGCTATAGATATTCAGCTCCTTAAGTCTCTCTTCATATGTCTTCCGGTGAAGACCCTGCACCATTTTGGTTGCCCTCCTCTGGACAGCCTCCATCCTGCCTATGTCTTTGCGGAGATTGGGTCTCCAGAAATTCACGCAGTACTTCAGATGGGGTTTCGCCATCTGTCTGTACAGAGGGATAATAACTTCCTGTTTTCTACTGGTGATGCCTCTCCCTATGCAACCCAGTATCCCCCCAGCCCTCCTTGCTGCCCTCTCACATTGCTTGTCCACCTTTAGGTCATCTGATATGACTACCCCCAGGTCCCTTTCCATTTTTGTTGTTGTTAGTATTTCACCCCCCATTGTGTACTCTTCCCCTGGGTTTTTGTTTCCCAGGTGAATTACCTTGCACTTCTTAGCATTGAATCTAAGCTGGCATACATTTGACCATTCCTCTAACCATGCCAAGTCCTTCTCATTCTTTCCACCCCACCTTGTGCATCAATTCTGTTGCAGATCTTGTGTTATCTGCAAAGAGCATACTTTTCCTTCCAGCCCTCTGCAATGTCGCTTATAAAGACATTGAAGAGGACCGTCCTAATACTGAACCCTGCGGTACCCACCAGTAACCCCTTTCTTCAGAATGGACTCCATTTACTATTACTCTCGGTGTCCCATTCTCAGCCAATTCTTTACCCAGGCTGTCATCTTGGGACCCACTCCCAGGCTGGCTAACTTGTATATTAATCTTTGTGTGGACTGTGTCAAATGCCTTGCTAAAGTCTAGGTAGGCCATGTCCACAGCCCCTCCCTGATCTACTACTTTGTCACACAGTCAAAGAAATCTATCAGATTTGTATGGCATGACCGTCCTTGCTGTGAATCCATGCTGCCTTGGGTCCTGAGCTCCTCTGGCCTCTAGATACTCAACAATTCTTTCCTTCAGAAGTGATTCCATCATTTCCTACCACTGAGGTTAAACTAACAGTTCTGTAGTTTTCTGCTTCTGCTTTGCTCCTACTTTTGTGAAGGGAATCACATCTGCCTCTTCTCTAGTCCTCGGGTACCCCATCCTCCCATGATTTGTTAAAGAGGCAGTCAGTGGTGTCACTAGTTCTACCCTTAGTTGTTTTAGAATTCTGGGATGAATCCCATCAGGCTCCATTGCTTTGTCCACCTTCAGTTTTAAGAGTTCTTTCAGAACCCTTTCTTCTGTAAATGGCTGGTTTCAACTTCTGTATCCAGAGTGTTTCTACTGTTTGTTTTAGGTACCTCCCCCACTTCCTTTGTAAATACTGAGCAAAAATATTTGTTTAGTATCTCTGCCTTTTCACAGTCACCCTCTGCCCACCCTCCCCTCCTCTTTATTAAGCCTCACTAACCCTTCCTTGGTCTTCCTTCACTCCCTGATGTACCTGTAAAAGGTTTTATCCCCCTTCTTAACTGAATTGGCTATCTTTTCCTCGGTTTGGGCCTTTGCTGTTCTGACTGCCTTCCCAGCTTTCTTTTGCTTTAACTGATACAGTTCTCTGTCCTGCTTCTTCTGTGATTCCTTGTACTTCCTGAATGCTTTCTTTTTCTCTTGAACCTTCACTGCCACTTCCTTTGAGAACCATAGTGGTTTCTTACATTGTTTTGTTTTGTTTATTTGCTTTACACAAAGGCTTGTTACCTCTGTGATGGCAGTTTTTATTATTCCTCATTGTTCTTCCACCCCTCCTCCTGCCCATTTGCTAGTGCATTCCTTAGGCACTCACTCATTTTGGCAAAGTCAGCCCTCCTAAAGTCCAGTACTTTTGCCTTTGTATGGCTTGACTCTATTGCTGTGTTTATTGTGAACCATATTGTTCGATGGTTGCTAGTTCCCAGATGGCTACCCACTTCTACATCTGTGATCCTCTCTTCATCTCCATTTGAGAGAACCAGGTCTAAGATTGCTCCTTCTTGAGTGAGCTCCAATGCTAGTTGTCTAAGGCATGCCTCCTGTAGGGCATCTAGAACAACCCCACTCTTTGAAGTGGCTGCTGCAACTGCACTCCAGTTAACATCTGGCATATTCAGATCACCCATCAGCAATATCTCCCCTTTTTCTGCCATTCTAAGTATTCTTTCTTTCATTTCCTTGTCCATTTCCTCCCCAAGAAGGGGGTCTGTATACAACCCTTGTGCGGATTGTGGTGCCATTGCCAGTCTCCAAATTTACCTACAGTGCTTCTTCTCCTCCTTGTTTTCCCTTTTGTTCTGTTGCTTTGATTCCTTCCCTTATGTAAAGAGCTACTCCTCCTCCTCTTTTACCCTCCCTGTCCCTCCTGTAGATAGTGTATCCTGGTATGTTTATGTCCCAGTCATGGTTTTGTGTGTACCATGTTTCTGTGACTGCCATGATATCCAGATGTTCCTCTTCCATCAAGGCCACTAATTCAGGAAGCTTGTTACTCAGACTACGGCATTGGTACTCATTGCTCTCCATTTTTGATGGCTTTACCTTCTTTGCAGCATCCCCACTGACCTGCCTACCTCGGTCTTTTTCTCATTTAGTACCCTGTTTTGTAGGGAGAGGCTGGGATTTTCCTGCTGCTTATCAGTGCCTCCCCCCTTGACTAGTTTAAAAGCTTGCCAATGAAGCATTTAAACCAATTGCTCAAAAGACTTGTTCGCTTCCTGGACAGATGCAGACCATCCTGCCAGTATAGGCTGGTGTCCCTCCAGGTGGAACCCCAGTCCCCAATGAAGTCAAACCCCTGTGCTCCACACCACTTTTTTCAACCATTCATTAAACTGCATGGTGCAAAGTACTCGCCTCACTCATGCCATTGACAGGCAGCACCTCAGAGAAGGATATTGTATGTGCTACTTGTCTTAGGCCCTCCCCAATTCTGCAAAGTCCTTCTGCAATGCTCTAATCTCATGGTTAGCCAAGTCATTTGTCCCTAGGTGGACAATGACGTCCAGCTCAGACTCCCGAGCAGCTGTTCTCATGATCCTGAGGATGCCCTTCCTGTCTCTCCAAGCCATGGCACCAGGCAGACACCTTACTTCAGTTTTCCCTGCTCCTCCCAGTTCTATCCCCCTAATAAGTAGGAGATGTTTTCAGATACCCATCTACAGATGCCCTGATGGAAGGGATAAATCTCACTGATTCTTGTTGTTTAATACAAAGTGCCAAAAGGCGCCCTACCTTCTCTCCTTGATCAGTATAACTAGCTTCAGTGTATATGATAGCTAACTCTGCCTCTTCCCAGAGTAATTCCAAATATTTGTCTCTCAACACTAGGAGCTTCACCTTATCCTCTTCTAGAGAGTTAACTGAGACATTGGATTCGATAACCCGAATTTGGGATAACAAGGACAATAATTTTCTTTCCCTACATCTTTTCCTAGCCACCAAGAGGCTAATAAGAACATCTTTCATGTGCCTTGAAAGCCCCATATAATATCCAGTTTTGCACTATTTAAAGGGTTGGACAGAAAAAATGCCTCAATGTGCTCCCTTATGGTTTTGCAATAATTAGAGTCTTTAAGCAGTTGGTCATTAAGCTTCCATCTTGTTTCTCTCTTTGACACATCCTGGATTGTCAGATCACACAGCACCAAAGAGTGGTCAGAGACAGGGCCAGGCTGTATCGACGAGGACCTAACCCCAGGCAGGAGAGTCTGAGAAATGAATATGTAGTCAATACGGGACTTTTAGCTGTGTGCCAAGGACCTAAATGTGAACTCCTTAGAATCAGGATTTAGGACACACCAGACATCACAGAGCCTGCATTGAACCAGTAGGTCTCTAAAAGCCCTCTGACCTGGGGAGACCCCCCCTTCCGATGCACCACCTGACCTGTCAAGGTTTGAGTCTACAACTTGATTGAAGTTGCCCCCCAGGATAATCCTTATGGGAAGGAAAGGCAGGATTACATTTATGAGTCTCATGAAGAGGGCAGGATCATCTGCATTAGGACTGTATATGCTGCCCAATAGTAGAGGTATTGACCAAAGAGTACCTATAACTAAAACGAACCTACCCTCGGTATCCCTGATAATATGAGTTGAAATGAAGGGAATGCCCCTGTTAATAATGATCATAACCCCACAGCTGTTTGAGCAGCCTTGCACCTCATACACCATCCCCACTTGTTGCCTTCTCACTTGTGAGGATTCTGCTTCTAAAGGTGTGATTGCTGTAGAAAAGTAACCTGAGTGCGTAGTAGTCTTAAGTGTCTGAGAACCTGATATTGTTTAGATTTTTCCTGATCCCTGACATTCCACGTTGCAAAAGTCACCTCCTTGGCCATCTACTAAAGACTACTAAGAGTGGTAGATTCAGCCCTGCACTCAGGGTGTATAGCACAAATAATCTAACCCCACCCGTTGTTGCTGCTGTAAGGCCCTTCCACCACCCCAGCCGCCCCACCAGGAGCCCAGATTTAAACCCCCACACACCCCCACCCCCAACAAGAACACATAGCCCTCCCCCAGCCCCCAAACTGTCACAAGCAATGCTTAGCACAGCACTGGATTATATCCTCCTCCTCTCACCCCACCGTAACGATCCCCTGCTAATGATCACCCTCATATCTCAAGATACAAAGCAGTTAATAAACGCATTAATGAGGGCATAATGCTAAAGAGTGGTCTCGGACTTCCAGGGCTTGTGAACATATGTTAGTGAATCCACTAGTTATCGAGAGAGGAAATGAAACTGGATGTCATAAATGTGAATATGGCAGGTCACCACAAGAGTCTAGAGAGGAGTTGAAAAATGCTTGTTCCTCATGGGGAACTACCTCGTGAACCAGAACCAGAGAAAAACTGACATGGAGGGTGAGCCCATCATCGAGATGAGAACATGAGAAGCAAAACCGGGTGAGAAGTGAAACAGGATCCAGAGATGGGAAAACAATGGGAATAACTACCCAGGGGTTGCTGACCCTAGTTCCGAACCCCCGCAAAACCAGGACGACATAGCAAAAAGCAGTCCTCTCGAGGCAAAATGACTGGACCTCTACATGGGCGAACTGCGCCTCTTGTGGTCATAACCTAATCCAACCAGCCTGCCAGAGGCACCCTGAAAGCGCAGAACTGCTCAGAAATCTGAAATCCCAGCATATAAAACCTGATCAGAAGGCATAACCCCAAACCTTCCCTGTGTGCTCCCCTAGAAACTAAAAGCAACATTATCTTGATGCAGTCCAAAGCAACCTCCGGGGCCCCCCCAAGAACTCTCCTGAAGCTACTTATTCATACCAACAGGCCAGGACCTGAAAGAAGTGAAGTCAGGCTGTCTACTAGTAGCCCAGTTCTATTAGAGAGTATAGACTCGATTGAATTCTGTCTTTAGAAAGAGAATCTCCACACAAAAAATTAAGTAACAGTTCACTAGGAAGCTTCTGTGAATCTCAAGATCAGGAGGCCCTCTCAGGTCATCCGAACAAATCTGGTAACGCCAACTTAAGGCTTAGTAGCGCAACTTCAGGATCCTCAAATTGAGCCATGAGACATTTACTGAGACTTGTAGCTTCGCTGGGTACCCCATCCTGAACTTTAATCCCTGCTATAATCTTAGATACAATCAGGTGGAAGGCTTTCCGTTCAATCGGACCAAGCCAGGGATGTCTTGAACTATTCTCAGCTTCACCTTCTCCCTTCTGACTTTTGCAGGGCCTTGACTTTCTGTAGGAAATGCTGCTTTTAGGTAGTTCAGAAAGTGGCAAATGATGGTGTGAGGAGGTGCATCAGGTGGGGTTTTGGCCCCAGAGGCCGGTGGGCCCGTTCTATCATGTATGTTGGGCCAAAGGGAGAGGGACCAGCGACCCTTTCTACCAGCTTCTGGACAAAGACTACCATATTCTGGCCTTCTTCCCCTTCAGGAAGCCCGAGATTTGCCACATTATTTCTCCAACTACGGCCTTCCAAATCTTCGAGTTTTGCTTCTAGACGAGATATCTTTCATTTCGTTAATAGGAGCTCAGGATCCAGACTTTCCAATTTTCTCTTGATAGAAACTATTCGGGCAGTGTTGTCCGATACTGTCATGGAGACTTCCTTTAACTTTCTGGAGAGGGATTTCAAGTTGATTGCCATATCTTTCATCTCTTCCCGGAATGGTTTAAATTCCTCTAAGAATCTGTTAAGTGTTAGGGGTTCTTGGTCCCCAGCTTGACACTAAGGTTCCGTTTTGTCTGGGCCACTCTGAGGCTCGGGTTTCTTTGAGACCTTCTCAGGAGTGGCGGGGGTATGTTTCTGTGGGGCTTTCTTCATAAGCCTCCATTTACCATACAGATACCCAAAACAGGAGCACAAAGCTGTTTAGAGACAAGGAGAACTCATAGGCAGGGAATTAGATGAAATTTAGCAGTATTAAATGACGAGTTTATATTCGGGAGGCAGGATCTTAGTGGAGGAGCATCTACTCAGCACTCTGCATCACGTGATCTCCCAGTACCTACTCTTCTTCTACTGCCACACCTGGCTTGGGGCCTGGAGCTTTAGCTTCATGACCTGCCTTCACCTGCTCAGGCTGGGAGGTTTACCTACTTACACTTAGGCCTGCCTCGCTCAGCTCAGGGCCTGGATATTCACAGCTTCTACGGCCTGCCTTTGCCCATTGGACTGGGAGGTCTACCTACTACTCACCTGCTTCTCCGACCTGCCTTCGCCCCTCAGGCTGGGAGGTCCCCCTACTTCGGCTCTACTTCTGCCTTGCCCAGCTTGGGACCTGATGATTCCATTCTACTTATGCCTATCTGCTTCTGCTGTCTCAGCCATGGACTTCCTGATGCTTCGCCTTTCGGGACATTAGTTACCATCTCACCTTTGCTCCCTTACATGCCTGGTGACTCCTACATCTCCGACTCGTTGGATGGTCCTCAATCTCCACCGCCTTCAGATTGCCTCAGTGCTCATTCAGTGGCTTCCGGAGTTGCTGTCTTGGATGTTTTGCCCTGTCACCTCAGCGTGGAATTCTAGCTGCTTCCAGGACTTGGTTGGTGTCCCCTGCGACTTCGCTTTCTTGCTCGTGCTTCTACCAACTTTGGACCCATGCAACTGCGTGCAGTCGGAACATGAACCTCTGGATAAGAACCGTCGATTCTCTTTGTGTTTCTTTTCTGTAGGAACCGACCCCTCAGGATCGGCTCTCCTATTGCCCAAGAAGTATCGCCTGGTCAGAGGGCATCCTTCTGGTTGGTCGGAACCGAACCGGGCTGGCCATCCGGGTCAGCAGACTTCTTGGCCTCCTTTTCCCTAAGTCTACCTAATCTCTTCTTAAGGGCAGACTTAGGAAAATGTTTACAAATTTGGCAGTCTGTATCGAGGTGTTCAAACCCCAGACAATAAACAAAGGTGGTATAGGGATTGGCCTTAGCAAAGACCTCCCCACACTCACTGCAGTGCTGAAATCCAGTGGGCCCAGTTTTCTTCTTGGGTTTCTCAGACATGGCCAACCTAACCAAACTTACCCTTTTTATGGCAACCGCCAGGCAAGACTCTCTTATCGGCTCCTAACCAAGTCATGGGTATTTTAAAAAAACGTTAAAAACACATTTTTTTTTTAAGAACCAATAAGGATCGGTAACCACACTCTAAAGTAAAATACAAGAATTCACTATAAGTGATGGGTTCAGCCGAACCGAAGAAACAACTTTACAATTTCCACACAAAATTCAAACAAAAACCTATCTAGTACTCACGGTACCACAGACAGAGACTGAACTGACTATGCGGAATAAATTTGGCTTAAAACGACAACTTTAACAGACTTTCGAACAGAGCTGAAGGAGAAATCTCCGGAGCGACTGTTCAGTGAGGCGGAGTAAAGAATCTTACGGTTGGGTTTCAAAGGGCTGCAGACAGAGACCTCAACCGAGCTCGAGCTCAATGTTCTATGCATTGCATAGAAAATTAACCCTATGTTCTCCGGGGCAGTTTAAAGGCTGGAGCTAACTGCAGATTGTCAGAATACAGCAAGACTTCATGTTGTTTGAAGGGTACATTACATAAATACACACATACAATTCCATGTTAAGAATTTAACAGACTTTTAATACAAATCACAGTTATAATACACGGTTAATAACAGCCTAAACATAGAACAATAAATGTCAATGTTTTAAACAGGAAATCCACTGCAGCAAATTAACTGGGCTACACCCTCTTTTAGGAACCAATTTTGATAGTAGGCAGACTAATTGGAAAATTAACATGGTCTCAGACATAGTGGAACTGAATTCCAAAGTATTACACCCCTATTAATCACTGTTGTTCTACCACTCTCTAGATTGTATGTACCCTGACAAAATTCCAGGCCCTTGGCTGTTCTAAGACAGCCCTTAGTGGCTCTCATCTCAAAAAATTTAGTTAAATATGTAGGAACAGAGCCCTTCCATATTTTAAACATGAGAAACAAGAGATGAAGGTTTCTCCTATCATGGGGTCTAACCCATCCTATAGTATTGTGCAGAGAACAGCTGTGGGTTCTTCGTGGGGCATCCATAACAAAACGTGCTAACCAATTAAACATAACTTCAACCCTTTCCAACTAATACTTTTCAGCCCCAGCATTTAAAATATCTCCATAATCAATTATCGGAATTGTCATTGAATTAACCACTATAAGTTTAACCTCCTGGGGCATATAATTTTTTAGTCTATACGGGGCACAGCTTCTCCTCCCAATATTACCTATAAGTGAATCAATGTGCTCATTCCACTTCAATGCATAGTTGAGCCAGAGCCCAAGATACTTATATTTATGGATCTGTAGAATTTGTCTACCCTTCTGAGTTAAGATAATTAGATCTGAGCCCTTTCTTAAGTCCTGATCTCTTCTAAATAGAACAGTTTGGGTCTTTTTATCATTAAGGACTAGGCAATGATCTTCGAAAAAAATCTCTGTTTGTTCAAAGGCCGATTGAAGTTTTTGATTAATACACTCTAGGGTTTTTCCCTCTACATGGATTATGGCAAGGGTGGCCAACCCGTAGCTCGGCAGCCACATGCTGCTCCTGAAGCAGTTTGATGTAGCTCACGAGGGGTTTGTCAATTAGGTGTCGAGTACACATCACAGTCTTTTAAATTTGAGAAAAGTCAAGGTACAGGAGCTGAAAAGTGCCCTGAGTGCTCAACAAGCCACTTTTACTAAGCCTGCAAGCAAATCTGAAGCTCCAGGGCGGCTATGAATAATTATATTAAAATTACAACTTTTTTTTTTTAAATAATGTAACTTAATAAAACTTTACACAATTATTATTAAACACAATAAATATGGTCATGTTATTATTTTAAATCCTAAATATGGGTATGGTAAGGGCCACATGTTGGGTATGGTATGGGACGCACGTTGTTGTGGCTCACGTCTTACTCTGAAATTTAAATGTAGCTCACAACCCAAAAAGGTTGGGCACCCATGGATTATGGTGTCATCTGCATACAGATGACACCCTATCTCTGGGTCACTAAACATCAGCCGGTTCACACAGACATTAAACAAAAGTGGTCCTAATATTGACCCCGAGGGACTCCAGCGTCCGTGTGAGTCAGCAGAGATCTATACACACCCACTTCCACCAGTTGCTTCATACCCTGTAGATATGACCCAAACCACCTCAGTACAGAAGGAGACATCCCAACATCCTTGAGCCTGGACAGGAGGATGCCGTGGTTCAGCATATCAAACGCTTTTGAAAGATCAATAAATATAGCACCCATCATCCTCCTCCTGTCCAGGCTCAACTGAAGATCACTCACCACTTTAACCAGGGCCGTCTGGGTACTGTGGTGTAATCTAAACCCTGACTGATAATTTAGTTTATTCTCAGATTCCAAAAAGACCCTTATTTGTTTAGAAACCAATTTTTTAAAACATTTTGGAGATATGGGGTATCAAAGAAATTAGGCAGTAGTTACTAATTTCACATCTGCACGCTGACTTATAAACCAAAACAACTCGTGCAATTTTCCATGTCTCTGGGAACTGTCCAGTGGCTAATGACAAATTATATATGATAGCCAGAGGAT
Organism: Neoceratodus forsteri; assembly: GCA_016271365.2. Classification (NCBI taxonomy): domain Eukaryota; kingdom Metazoa; phylum Chordata; order Ceratodontiformes; family Ceratodontidae; genus Neoceratodus; species Neoceratodus forsteri. The sequence goes on along the minus strand of CM057452.1, from coordinate 258,985,270 downwards.
ATGCTATGCAAGGTGCTGCATACTGTATCACTTTGAAGTATACGTTACAAGCCCTCGGCCTTGGTAGTATCTAGTTTCAAAAGTTCTTCCCTAACTTCAATAGTATTACTATTTTTAAAAATAAAATCTCATTCATTTTGTCTGTTTGGAGTGTCTTCCATGATCTGATCAAGGTTATCAAGGTCAGTTATATCAAAAGAATTACTATCTTTTATGGTGATCTTACCCAGAGTATTAAAATAGTTATTGAAATACTTAAGAAGTTCTTCCCCTAATGACATCGTCTGTTCATGAATACAGATTTTATTCACTTGAATATTTTTATTGTGCCTTACTAGGCTTGAAACAATACCCTAGAAGGCCCTAGAATTTTGTTTCATATTATATGTAAATTTTGATTTGAAAATATTCTGTTTTGCCAATCTTAATGCTTAAGTATATCTGTTTCTAGCTTTCCTATAAAGAAGCCAATTATCATCAGAAGATAATCTTTTGGCTAAAGCCCATTTCCTATCTCTATCCTTTTTAAGTTTATGTAACTCAGAATTATACCATTTTACATCTGTATGTTTCTTTCTCATCCTATGCACTGGTGCATGTCAGTTACAAACCTGAATGAATTCATACTGAAAAAAATCCCATACCTCAGATGCAGTCGGAATGAGATTCAATCTATACCAGAAACAGGGACAGCGCTAACATGCACCAAAAAGGCAAAAGTTGCATCCTGCCTAGAAATTACCCCTTTCCTCTGCCATTGGGTCCAAATTGATGCATCTACTCTATAACAATATCTAAATGAAGGGAATGTAAGCTGCTCAAAATCTGCCACTGATTATGTTTTGACCCAGAAGGTTCCTCTTTAGACTCACATTTCTTTACATCAGTGGGTCCAATTCGACCCATGTTTTAAACCCCACAGTGCTGTCACTTCAAGGGAACATTTTCTAAATCTATCATGAATGACAGTCGAAATGTCTTTGTGGAAAACCAAATAAAGAGACTCACACCTCAGAGCCTGAAGCTCGGAAATCTTTTGAGCAGAATAGTAACTAAAAATAATGTTTTCCATGACAGAAAGCATAGCTTGTGTGTCGCGGCCAGCTGAAAAGGAGCCAAAGCAAGTTTCTCTAACATAAAATTTAAGTCCCATGGCAAGACTGTTTTGCACATGGCAGGTTTCTGGTGAAGAATGCCTCTCAGAAATGTATGGGACATCTCCAGCTGTGCCACTGTATGCCCATCAATAGGCACATGGAAGGCTGAAATAGTGGTCAGATTCACTTTGATGGAGGAGTACTGCAAGCTGGAATGTGAGAGGGACAGCAAGTACTCCAGAATGTGATTCACTGGACAAGTCAAAGGATCCACATGATGGGAAGCCTCCCACAGAGCAAAGCACTTCCACTTCATAGAATAAATGGCCCTGATGGAGGGCTTCTTAGCAGCCACCAGGACATCATAGAAACATATAAGTTGACGGCAGATAAGGACCGCAAGGCCTACCCAGTCTGCACATTTCTTTTTCTATCTTATGAATGTGCCATCGGCATTTGCTCTGTCAATGGCCTATCTTATTCATACTTACCAGTATTGCTCCCTTATGCCTATCCCATGCCTGTTTGAAGCCCTGCACTGTATTCAGATCCACCACTTCCTGAGGTAGACCGTTCCATGCATCCACCACCCTTTCTGTGAAAAAGAACTTCCTCACATTACCCCTTAATCGGCCTCCCTCTAATCTCATGCTGTGTCCTCTTGTCCTGCTATTTTCCTTACATTGAAACATGTTAGACTCTTTCACCTTGTTAATGCCCTTAAGGTGTTTGAATGTTTCGATCATATCACCTCTCTCCCTCCTTTGCTCCAGGGTATACCTACTGAGTTCCGTTAATCTGTCCTGATATGTTTTCTGATACAGTCCCTATACCATTTTGGTTGCTCTTCTCTGGACTGCCTCAATTTGGTTAATGTCCTTGTGAAGGTGTGGCCTCCAGTACTGCACGCAGTACTCCAGATGGAGCCTAACCAGTGTCTTGTAAAGAGGGATTATTACCTCCCTCTTACGACTTGTGATACCCCTACTAATACACCCCAACATCCCCTAGCCTTACCTACTGCTTTAGTGGTCTGCTTGGATGATTTCAGGTCATCTGTGATGATGCCCAAGTCTCTTTCTTCCCTTATGACCGCCAGCAACTCCCTCCCCTCCCAACCTGTAGGTGGCTTCAGGGTTTCTCTTCCTTATGTGCACGATCTTGAACTTCTTTGCGTTAAACCAAAGTTGCCACTCTTCCCACCATTTTGCCAGTTTATCCAGATCTCTTCTCATTCTGCCCACCCCATCTGGATCATCTACTCTGTTGCAGATCTCAGTGTCATCTGCAAACAGACAAACCTTACCCTCCAATCCATCTGCAATGTCACTGATGAAGATATTGAAGAGGATTGGCCCCAAGACTGATCCCTGAGGTACCCCACTTGTGACTTGCATTTCTTCTGACTGTATAATGTTTACCACCACTCTGTTTTCTGCCCATCAACCAGTCTGCCACCCAGCTGACCAACTTCTGACCCACCCCAAGCCTACCCAGTTTATTAGTCAATCTTCTATGTGGAACAGTATCGAAAGCTTTGCTGAAGTCAAGGTAGGCCACATCAACTGCTCCCCCTTGGTCCACCACTCTGGTTACCCAGTCAAAGAAATCTATGAGATTAGTTCGACAGGACCTTCCTTTTGTAAACCCATGCTGTCTTGGATCCTGTGCTCCTATGGATTCTAGGTGTTGCACTATCCTTTCCTCAAGGAGTGCCTCCATAATCTTGCCCACTACTGAGGTAAGACTGACTGGTCTGTAGTTCCCTGCCTCATCCCTGCTACCACTCTTGTGGAGCTGAATCACATGAGCTCTTCTCCAGTCTTCTGGTACCACTCCTGTGTTCAGAGACTCACTAAACAGTTCTGATAATGGCTCTGCCACCTTTTGGGATACCCCAAACCTACCCATGGTTTTATATATTCAGGAGCCAGGCATGGAGGTGTAGGGACTTCAGGTCCAGAAGGGCTAGAATGCCCTGGCTCCTGTGAGATCAAGCCTTTGCACAGGGGCGGGGGTACTGGAGGTTTCATCGCCAGATTAAGGGGAACCAGATCTGACGAGGCCAGAACAAAGCAACGAGGACAGTACAGTTATGCAAGAACTTACCGTAACAGTAGATCTTCGAGAACAGCTCTTGCAGCAGGTTACACCATTAGGACTGAAGCTGTCAGGCGCCAGGACCCCACGGAAATTTTCTAGCTAGCAGTATCCAGCGAGGAATGCCCCCGATGTCGGCCCGCCCACCCAGACGTCAGGCATCATATAAAAGGGGGCGGTCCCCCAGAATCCCCAGTTCTCCTGCCGGAGACGCCCGGCCGCTAGATGACATCAGAAGTGGAGACTGCAGATCCGCCTTCAAAAGGTATTCAGAGCGGTGTTAGAAACACCTAATCCTAGAAAAGAGATATCGTAACAACTCTACCTCCAGAGGGGATGGTGGGAGGGAAACTACCTGCTGCAAGAGCTGTTCTCAAAGATCTACTGTTACGGTAAGTTCTTATGTAACTGTACTATCTTACTTCGAGAAACAGCTCTTGCTGCAGGTTACACCATTAGGACCGATTCCCAAGCAATACTGGAAATCCCTTGCAGGTGGGAGGAGGCTAGGTAGAGATCGCGAGTTGGACCAAAGCCTAGGATACGAGTCCCTGAAGGACTGCTAGACCAAAACCAGCTCTTCGCCGTGATGCAATGTCCAGGCTATAATGCCTGATAAAGGTGTGCACGGTGCTCCAAGTAGCTGCTGCGCAGATGGCTGAAGTGGACACGTTCTTCATGGCCGCAAAGGAGGTAGCCACCCCCCTTGTGGCATGGCCCTTAACCGCACCCGGTAAAGGTTTGTTACATTTCTGGTAACAGAATGTGATACAATGGGTTCCACCTGGACAGCGATTGTTTAGAAACCGGAGCTCCCATCATCCTATGGGCGAAGGAGACGAAAAGCTGATCAGATTTACGGTGGTGCCTGGTTCTGGTCAGGTAGTATCTTAGACACCTACGCACATCTAGAGTGTGCAACAGGGCCTCTCCTCTATTAGAATATTTAGGAAAATACACTGGTAAGTCGATGTCCTGATTGAGGATGAGAGCTGAGACCACCTTAGGTAGAAACTTTGGATTTGTTCTTAGGGACACCCTGTCCTGGTGAAAAACCAAATAAGGTTCTTTGCACATCAGTGCGTGAAGTTCAGAAATCCTTCTTGCCGAAGTAACGGCAACTAAAAATAACGTCTTCCAGGTTAGGAGATGTAGCTCGTAATCTGCAGCTGGTTCAAAAGGTGGCAGTGTGAGCTGCTCTAGGACAAAGGGTAAATCCCATGGAGGAATAATATCTTAATCGGAGGTCTAAGGTGGAGAACATCTCTCAGGAAGGCTCTTGCTGTGTCCAACTGAGTTATGGGATATCGGCCTACAGGTGTATGATAGGCTGAGATGGCACAAAGGTGTACTTTAATAGAGGAGTAGGCCAAGCCTGCCTGGAAGAGAGACAGGAGGTAGTCCAGGACCGAGCTTTCCGGAAAATCCATCGGGGAAAGTCCTCGTGCTTGAGCCCAGAGGCAAAATATGCACCATTTCATGGCGTATGTGGCATGAGTGGCCGGTTTTCTAGCAGCCACTAGAACATCTGCTACCTCTTGCGAGACCCCGTATCGCATGATAGCTATGTCTCTAGGAGCCAGGCGTGCAGGTTCAGAGAGCGAAGGTCCGGATGGACCAAAGAACCTGCCTCCTGGGACAATAAGTGAGAGCTGATTGGCAGAGGCACTGGAGGTTCCTGGGACAGCTGGTGCAGCAGAGGGAACCAAATCTGTCTGGGCCAAAAAGGCACGATAAATATCAGCGTCGCCTGCTCTCTGCAGAGTTTCAAGAGGACCCTCTGGATCAACGGGAAGGGGAGGAAACGCATAAAGGAATCTGCCCGTCCAGGAGAGGGACAATGCGTCTTGCCAGAAAACACCAGGCCCTGGATCTGGCGAGCAAAAATTGGGCATCTTTGCGTTGGATGGGGACGCGAAAAGGTCCAACTCTGATGTGCCCCGCCTGTGAAACAGATCCTCTACTACCTCCTGGAGTAGTTCCCACTCATGGACTCTGGCTTGAGAGAGGCTCAGGCTGTCTGTGAGGATGTTGTCCACTCCTGGGACATGAACAGCAATTAGGTTTGCGCCATGTTATAGAACCCAATCCCACACCCTCATGGCCTACCTGCAAAGTGGGTAGGAATGGGTGCCTCCTTGTTTGTTGAGGTAATATATCACCGCGGTATTGTCTGTTTGTAACAGGAGAGTACCTGTTGGGATCTCCGACTGGAAAGCCTGCAGGGCGTAAAGGACTGCTCTCATTTCCAAAATATTTATGTGGAGATGAGCTTCCTGGGGTGTCCATGAGCCCCAGACCTGACCCCTTTGAGGTGCTCCCCAGCTGAACCCTGAGGCGCCCGTGGAGAGTGTCACATCGCAGAATGGCGCAATGAAAGGGACCCCACCGACAGGTTCTTTGAATCTAGCTATCATTGCCAATCCTGGATTACGGCATTCGTAACCAATTGGAAGCTGCAAATGGTCTTGCTTCTGATCCCATTGAACCCGTAACATCCACTGGGTCATCCACATGTGGAGACGGGCTAGCGGGGGACTGTTACAATGGCCGCAGCCATGCGTCAGAGAAGGCAAAGGACCAGCCTGGCTGGGACCATCTTCTTTGTCAAGATGTCCCTGATGAGGGATCTGATGTGTTCCGTTCGGTCCTGGGGCAGAAAAGCTCTCCCCTGGAAGGTGTCCAGAACTGTGCCCATCAACTGCAGATTCTGCGACAGAACCAGGTGCAACTTCTCCTGATTGATAATGATGCCCCTCGACCGGAACAGGGACTGAGTACAGTGGATTGTGGACATCAGAGCCTCCCAAGAGGGTGCCATGAGAGCCAGTTGTCCAGGTAGGGGAACACGTAGTGGCCTTGTCTCCTTAGAGCCACCGCTATGACTGCTGTGCACTTCGTAAACACCCGAGGTGTCGATGACAGTCCGAAAGGGAGGGCTCGGAACTGATAATGGCGACCTAGAAATTTGAAGCGCAAGAACTTCTGGTGCGCTCGAGCTATGGGTATGTGCAGGTAGGCATCCTGCATGTCCAAGGACGCTAGGAAGGCGCTCTGCTTGAGCATGGGTATCACACCGGGAAAGGTCACCATGCGGAAGCGTTTGTAAAGGACCGAAGCATTGAGATTGCTGAGATCCAGTATCAGATGGAGGTCCCCTGTCTTTTTGGGAACTAGAAAGAAGTGGGAATAGTAACCTGCACCTCTCTGGTTCCTCGATACGTGCTCTATAGCTTCCATATCCAGATAACGGGAAAGCAGGGGAGGTCTTGATGGTGGGTGGTCGAGTAATTCTATAAAGTGACCTCTCTTGACCAGTTGAAGGACCCATCGGTCGGCAGTAATCGACTGCCACCCTGAAAAGTGGCGAGCGATGTGACCCCCAACCTTTTCTGCCCGTTGATCCAGAGGAGGGTTGGGGGCCAGGAAGGAGTCATGCTGTGGTGGCATTACCCCCCGCAGGCTGGGCCTGTTTGGTATACTGCTGGCCTCGGCCTGGGGAAGACTTAGGTTGGGCCTTACGGTGGAAGGTGCCCCTTTGCTGCTGGCAGGAACGTGGCTGCTGCCTTTGTTGTCGGCCACGAAAGCGGTTCTGGTTCCTACGAAAGGAACCAGATTTGGGTCTGTACATGGCCTGTACAGTCCTTACTGCCTCCCCGGCCCTCCTGAAGCTTGGTGATGACCTTTTCAGAGGGTTCAACAAACAGGACCTCTCCATTATAAGGGACGTCCAGGATACTCTTCTGTACGTCCGGTGTAAATCCAGAGACACGGAGCCAGGAGTGTCTCCGGAAACAGACGCCTGAAGCTGCGCCCCTGGCAGACGGGTCCGCAGAATCATTTGCGGCTCTTAACACTTGGGTCCCCACGTCTGACCCTGTGCAGAGGAGGTTCAAGAGCTCCGCCTTCTGCTCACCATCTGGAAGTTTGTCAATCAGGTCCTGACCCTGTTCCCACATGGCATTCTGAAACTGAACCATATGAGTCAGATAGTTCAGTGACCTGATGGAGCATGTAGCAGCCATATACATGCGCCTCCAGGGCATCCAACTGCTTGGATTCCTGGTCCGGTGGCTGTGTACTCAGATGTTGTGGTCGTTGAGACCTATCATGGGAGGCCGTAATGACCAAGGAATCAGCCAGGGATTGTTGTGCCAAGTACTGGCCCTCTACAGGGGCCCTGTATAGACGGTCAGCTTTCTTCAGCAGCACGGGGGTGGAGTGCAGATGCTTCCATGCAGCCTTGGTGACGTCCGCAAAGGTGTCCACTCAGGTGGTACCCACCACAGGCTTCGTGTCTTTCTGCCAAAGATAACGCTGTCTCTCGGGTCGAGATCTTCCGAATCCATCCATATTCTCCTGGATGTGCCTCATGATTTTGGAAAAAAAGGATCATCCGGAGGCGACCTGGGCAGGTCTCATGGGTCGGGTGATGGGATGCTGATCGGAGAAGGAGACCTGAGGTATCTGAGGTGTCAGGTCTGGAATCATCCCCTCACGGAGTGGACCGTTGACGTCTGGGTCGCTTAGGACTGGGAGACCCTGAAGGAGATCTTGAAGGGGGCCTTCTCCGTTTTTTGGTTCTTCCCCTGGGAGGTGGAGTAGGTTCCTTGGGGGTCAGTGGTCTTCCTGCTGGCCCTGCAGTGGAGGAGGGGGGAGCAGGAGGTGAAGGAGGAGTAGGAGGTGGTTTGACTGGGATCACATCCTTCTTTATTGTGTCCCACCAAAATGTAAAGAGATCTTTGACCTCCTGAATATTCATACTGGACGACAGACCTGGCGCCAGTGGTCTGGCGCTGGTAACGGGCGTCAGGTCCGAGGGTGTCGCCGGGTTCGGCGAAGGCTCCTGTGGAAGCCAGACGTCCTCGTTGTCGCCTGTCTGGTCATCAGGCAACGTCAGGTCCTTCTCAGTAGAGTCCCAGCGACCGGTGTCCACCGGTGACTGGGAGGCAGTCTTCAGCTCTGGAGAATGTCTCACTGACGTTGGGTGCCTAGCCGACGTCTGGTCCAACGGGCGTTTAGCCGATGGAAGGTCAGAAGCCCGCTCTGGGTCCGTCGTCCGTTTTAGGGACGTCAAGTCCTTAGTCTTCCTGGGAGGGGGATCCGAACCCCTAGGAGGCTGGGAGGCCGATCTGGCCTCGGAGTCCCAGCGTCTGTCTGAGGAAGCCTGTTTAGAAGAGGACTTGGACTGGTGACGGTCTGAAGACTTCAAGGAGGCCCAAGAGGGTGTTGAGGAAGCCGATGGCCTGGAAGTCTTGATGGGATGCAGAGAAGCTGAAGTGCTGCCTGAAGATTTAACCTTAACTGGAGGGGGCTGAGAGCGAGCCCTGGAGGGAGAGTGGTCTGAGCGCGTGGAGCCTGAGCTGGCGAGCGAGTCCGAGACCCGGTGAGGGGATCTGGACCTGGCCTTCTCCCAATGCTTGTCCCGGTGCTTATGGGACTTAGAGGTAGACTTACCTCTGGAGGCAGGGTCTTTATGCATGCTTTTTAGCTTTTCTTCCAAGAGGAACCCCTGAAGTGCCTTCTGGCGGCGGATCCGGGTGAGACTGTTGAACCCCTGGCAAAAGGAGCAGGCCTTGGTGTCGTGGTCTGGGTCTAAGCACCGCAGACAGGAGGAGTGTGGATCCCTGAAAGGGATCTGTTTGCCGCAGGTGCACTTGGAGGGATGTCCTTCTGAGGAAGGAGCTGGAGATGCCGACACTGAGTAGGTAAAACCTTGAAAATTCTTGTCGTCGTTCGCTAGAGTGGGACCGTGAGGCCGATGCTGGCGAGTCGACAGCGGGAAACGAACTGCGGATTCTGGGGGACTGCCCCCTTTTATACAATGCCTGACGTCGGGGCCGGGGCCGACGTCGGCAGTGGTCCCCGCTGGATACTGCTAGCTAGACAATTTCCGTGGGGTCCTGGCACCTGCCGGCTTCAGTCCTAATGGTGTAACCTGCTGCAAGAGCTGTTCCTCGAAGTAAGATCATAGTCGCTCCTTCCATCTAAAGCTTGATCAGCACCCTCTGGAGTAGTGGGAAGGGAGGAAAGGCATAGAGGAACCTCCCTTTCCAAAAGAGGGATAACATTTCTCACCAGAAAACTCCAGGCCCTGGCATGAGCAAGCAGAAAAGCGACAGTTCTGTGTTCAGTAGGGACCCAGAAAGATCCAACTCTGGGTGACACCACCTGTCAAACAGGTCTTCTATGACAGAGGTCAGCAGTTCCCACTCATGCATCCTGGACTGCAACCTGCTTAGTCTGTCTGCCAAGACATTTTGGGTGCCGGAACATGGACTGCCAACAGTTCTAGTCCATGTTCCAGAGCCCAGTACCAACCCCTCATCCCCTCTCTGCAGGGGTATGAATAGGTCCACCCTTGCTTACTGATATAGTGTACTACACTGATGTCCGCCTGCGCTTAGCAGAGGCCCAGGGACAGAGTAGTCCTGGAAGGCTTGCAGACTATACAGGACGGCCCTCATCTCTAGGTCGCTTATGTGGAGGGAACTCTCCACTGCGTCCAAGTAGCTTAGGACTGGTGAGGGTCCAGGTGAGTTCCCCAGCCCATCCACGAAGCATCTGTGCTGAGGATCTGATGAAGGTAGGGGATCAGAACGGGAACCCCTTTGAGTAAATTGCTAGGTTTTATCCACGCTGAAGCACCTTCTTTACTGGAGAGGTGACTAGAACCTTCTGTTCTAGATCTTCGGTGCGTTGATCCCACAGGATTCTTAAATGCCACTGGGGGATCCGCATGTGCAGCCTCACCAATGGAACTGTGACAGTGGCTGTTGCCATCAGGCCCAGCAGCTGCAGAAATGCCCTGGCTGTGACATATCCAATTGCTGTAAAGCAGCCAGGCCTGTGCCATCAGGCGTTCGGCCCTGTCTGGGGGCAAGAAGACCGCACTCTGGGGTGTGTCCAATATAGCTCCTGTGTACTGGAGACACTGACAGGGGAGCAAGACTGACTTGGCAGGTTGACCGTAATCCCCAGGGTGTGGAACAACTGTCTGGTGCATGTTAAGATGCAGTTGAGTTGCTCCTCAGACTGAGCTTTGAGTGACCAGTCATCCAGGTAAGGGAAGACATACAGTCTTTCCCTCCTCAGGGCTGCTGCCACAGCCGCCAAGCATTTGGTAAAGACTCATGTAGAAGATGACAAGCCAAATGGCAATGCCCTGAACTGGTAGTGTTTCCCCTGCAACAGGAACCTGAGGTACTTCCTGTGGGAAGCACACATCTTTATGTGCGATATGCATCTTGCATGTCTAGGGAGCATATCCAGTTTCCTTGTGCAGGACAGACAGCAGGCCTTGTATGGATACCATCCTGAACTTCTTGTACTAAATGTAGAAATTCCAGTTTCTCCTATCCTGGATGGGCTGTAAATCCCGTGGATTTGGGGACTAGTAAGAAGTGGGAATAGAATCCTCTGATCCTCTGGACTGGTTCTATGGCCCTTTTCTGCATTTTTCCCATTAATTGTTGTGTTTGTCCTAAACTGGATGCTTGTGAAAATGGGCAACTTTTGCTCACATGCCTTTCCAGTATAATAAACAAACTGCAGCAGTGTGCGAATTTCCCTCAGCAGCACTGGAATGTGATCTGAAGGGTAGCTTAAATGAAATGGAGGTAGATCTGGAGACCACTCCAGAACTTCTGGCATGTGGCTTTGTTCTATGAGCTGCAGGTCCCAAACCTCTGTTGTGATCTCTCTCCACCTGTCCAGGTGGAGGGAGAAGCACACCCTTACCACCTCCTACAGTGCTGGAGGGTGGGGGGTCTTGGCAAGGAGTCATGCCAAAGTAGGGGCCAGCGACCAGGGCCACACCTCCACCTCTAGGGGCCTTCCCAGTGGTGGAGGAAGGGGTAGGCAGGGCTTGCCTGGCTGTTGGGTACCCAGCTTAGGTCTATGGGAGGCCCAACAAAAAGGCACCTTCTGTCCACTCCTTGGCTGTGTATGATAAAGCGAGTGAACTGAATGCAGGGTTCTCCACGAGGCCTGCAGGGCTGAGAGGATGTCCTGCATCTCCGTCCTGAAGAGCTTGTAGCCTCTGAAGAGGCATTCAGGATGGACTGTTGTACATCAGTGGCAAAACCGGACACCCTGAGCTAAGAATGTCTTCCTTGGCAGATGCCAACTGCAGCCGCTCTAGCAGAGGCATCCGGGACGTCACAGGCAACCCTCAAGAGATGCTTCAGCACATCTGCCATGGACTGAAGGGCTTTAACCAGCTCCTGCCTCTGAGGACCCACTGGAATGGCCTGAGCTGCAGCTTTGGCCTATTTCAGAGAGTATTCTGGAATCTGACCATATGGGCAATGTAATTAATGATTCTGAGGGTCAGTGTGGCAGAAGCATAGGCCTCTTGCCCATGAGATCCAGCTTTCTGGACTTCTTATCCAGGGAAGAGAGCTGAGGTCTCTTGGACCTAACATTAGCAGCATTTCTCACCACTGAATCTGCCCTAGGAGAGCCTGGTACAATCTGTCTGCCTTTCTGGGCACGAAAGGGATCATATTTGGCCTGGACCAGGCAGCCACGGTGGCATCCTAAAATGCAGCCAGCAGAGAAGGAATAATCTGGGGGGAATCTGGCAATTCTACATATTCTGTAAGATTTCTCTTGGTAACATCCTGCTCCTCAGCATCAAACCCCATAGCTGCTTCCATCTGCCTCATCACAGAGATGAAGGAGGGGTCATCGGAGGGGGGGCCCCTTGGGGTATACTTGGCAGAATCCTCGGTCCCCTGAGGAAACAGTGGAGACAGAGCTGGAGGGGATCTCAGCCCCATCGTCCTCCTCATCAGGTGGGAAGAGGTGAGGATGGTACTCATTCTCAGCCCAAGGCTCTGAATCGGGCACAGAAGACGTAGATGACTGCAAATTGCGTGTCAACTTGAGAGTTTGTGGCATGGGAGCAGGCCTAGTAGGCCCCGGTGTTGATGAGCCCAGGGAGGGACAAGGCGGTGCATGAACTCCCAAAAAGAGTTACGCATAGTCTGTACGTTGATGGTGGGGGGCTGGAACCCCAGTACCCATGAAATGGCCAAAGGCCTTGATGGGAGAGGCATAATCCCAATGTCGATGGGCCAGCATTGGCTGAAGCAGGTCCAGTGGAGCGCCCTGTCTATTGCCCCTGAGCCAGAAGGGGTCTGAACAACAGGGGCTGGAGCGTCAGCAGGGTCCAATAGAAGTCCAGACATCAATAAGCCATCATTGTAAGGAAGCACTGGAAGGAAGCAGTGCCAAGGCTGACCCTGTGGAAGAGAGGGTGTGGCTGCAGTGGGGGCCACCGCTAAAGCGGTTGACAACCCAGCTACGGCCGATGCTTGAAGCAGTGACAGAGAGCACACTGGAGAGTATTTCTCTTTACTCCACTCCATCTCCTGGTGCTTGTGTTTGCTAGATGATTTGTTCCAGGCTTTGGAGGAGTGGGAGCCCGTGGACGGAGCTGGCGACGCACAGGAGCTTCTTACCTAGAGCTCCTTCTCCATTTGGATGACCTTTTGCTCCAAGAGAAAAGATTCTAGGGAATTCCAACGGCACCACCAGGTAGCCTGGTTGAATCTGCAGCAGACCTCATAGGCCTTAACATCGTGGTCCGCGCCGAGAAAGCAGAAGCAGGCATCATGGTTGTTCTTGTCGAAGATCTTCTTACCATACCCACAGTAACAGAAGAGTTTCTCTGGGTTGGTCGGCATAAATGAAGACAAAAATCACTTTAAAAAAGTAAGTGATTAACCAACTAGGGTGAGAAAAGAAAATAAAGAAAGAAATCAAAGATCTGGCAGTTGACTGAAGCTGCAGTGTCTCCGTGGAGTCCAATGCGCGATGGTCAATGGTGGGAAAAGAAAAAAGGACAGCATGGGGCCACCCACATTTATAAATGGAGGACGTCAGCGTCTGATGTCGTCGTGGATGGTCCCAAATAGAATGCCAGCTAAAATGTTTCCGTGTGATCCTAGTGCCTGACAGCTATAGTTCCATTGGTGTGGCCAATGCAAGAGACACCCTCGATGAAGATCAACTTTAACTATGAAGGGGACAACATTAAATGTCCTGACAAGATGGATGAAGTGAGACTTTTTTTTTTTTTTTTTTAAAAACACAGAATACAGCCACGGTCTAATCATATGTTTTACTGATTCCATGGCACTCATATAAAGTTATTTTCTGTCATGCACCCCAGCAATATTAGCACATGTAGGGATAGCGTGAAAATAATGCACTGTCCATGAAATGTTATGTCTTTTTGGTGCCAACATTAAATTTTGTATTATTCATTCAAATTTACAGTACTTTATAAATGGTTTTCATGAACAAAAATCTCACCTATCTGGTTGATCCTTCCCTCTTCTAGTCTTGACATTTGCAAACTGGAGCTGCTCCGCTGGTGTGCCAGAATCCTCTGTGGCCTTTGTCACAGCCAGGCTGCAGCTGCGGGAGATTCAACTGGCTGCAGTTCTGACTCCGAGCTTTTAAAAGCTCCCATCAGCAGTTTGCCCGTCCCACTGTCCTCCTGAGACTAAGTACAGGCTAAGCAACCTGTTTTTAGCCAAGGAAGGACAGCGGGCCTGGTGAACAGCTGATTGGAGCTGATGGCAGGATTAACCAGATAGTAGCGATTTTAAATCAGAAAGTAAAAAAAAACTTCTACTGGCACACAAAGTTCAACTCGGGGTCAGTCCTCTACTACAGTGTGGGACTCCAATTCATGACCGTTCCCCTTTAAAGCCCTGGATCAGTTTTAGCTACTCCCATCAAAACATTTAAGCCAAATGACACAACTCTTAGCAAAATCATGTTAAACAGGAGGCAGTATGGCGCAGTGATTTAAGGCTCTGAGCTGCAAATCTGGAGACCTGGGTTTGAATCCCACAGCCCCCACTTGCATACTGTGTGACCCTGAGCAAGTCACTTAACTTCCTCGTGCTCCCAGGTTGCACCTGCAAACAAGCTTTCAGCTTAGTGCGTCTCACCTGGTAAAATAATTGGTAAAAAATAAAAAAATAAAAAAAATGGTCATCAAACTGCAGTAACTGAGTTCTAAGTGATACGTCATATAAACAAAACTGCTCAGCAAAAAAGCAACACTGGCCAAGTAACAGCTTCAAATACTTAGATTACATTCTATTTCGGGGAGGGTGCAAATAGGGAGACATGAGGAGGGAACAGCAGGAATGTGAAAGTTTCTGGGATTCTTCCCTCTTGTTATGGGACTCCAGGAAGAAGGTTCACACTGGGACCCAGAATTGCTACGTCCAACCTGGTTGTAAACTTGAAAACACAGCATAACCATTAAAGGGAACACTGGTGAGCAGGGTCCCTCAAGTTCTTAAAAACCTCAAAAAGCTATTTTAATAACAGGTACAGAGAAATCTGCAGAAAGAAAATGTCCACGTGGTCTATCCACTCAGCCCTGTAAGGTGGTACAATGTATAATACACTGAAATAAGCTATAGGTGCCAGCAGTCTAGAAATATCCATGCCTGTGTCTGCCCTATATTGTTTAAAGGCAGTACCTATTTCAGGGAATCCTGAGACAGAAGAGTGAGGTCATGGTTTAGGAAGCTGTGTTTAAACACAACGCTTCCCCAGCGGTGCCACCACTTTTCGTCCCAAGGTTCCATGAAATGGCTGCTGCCTTCGTGATCAGTGGAGTCACTACCTCACCATTAACGTGTGGTCATTTCATTTTAGAGTTGCATCTAATTTTAACTTTTTGCCCCGTGAAAGTTGTCATCCCATTTGATTTCACTTTCAAAAGTGATAAGGACTGGCCATCGCCTGCTGTTGGCTGCTAATAAAGAAGTTACATGGTGGGAGGAAAGCTGTCTCAAGTAACTCTGTGCCATTTAAAGTGAAAGCACATCAGAATCAATAAGCAAGACATCTACGTTACTATTTGCGTGTTCTTTGTATTATAGTTGCCTGCTTTGTGTTATGTTGTATTGTTATATGCTTGCAAACTGACAGTTTTGTTTTTCTCATTTTTTTACGTAGCGGCTACAGTGAGTGCCGAGCCATGAAATCGTGAATTTGCGATTAAAGTCAGAAACATAACAATAAGTGACAGAACCTGATGCACAGTTATTGGCTCAGAGGGACTGCTACATATTTTAAACTGCGTCATCATGAACAGTATGGATGGTATTAGTGCATGTTACTCAGCAATATGGATTCGTGCAGCACTGAAATGTCACAGGCAGCATGGCAAAAGTAGCATTGATTCATGGTGACACATCTGTAGGGAAACTCAGGAGTGGGGCACAGTTTCTATACAGATGCATATATATTTATTTATTTGTCAGCTGGTGACCAGGAAAGGCACATTGAGCCAAGGCTCATTACCAAGCGCAACCTGGAGAGGGAACAGGGGAAACAAATACATAGCACTGATACAGTACAGTTTAATGCAATTACATAGCACTGACACCATTTGCAGTTACAGTAAAGAATACATGATTAAAACAGGAGTCAGTACAAGAGCAAACAGAAAAAAATCAGGCAATTCAGTCACACCTACATTGAGGCTGGAGGCAAATGTAAGGTGACAGTCGGGTAAGGGGAAAACAGGAGCAAGGGGTGGGGGAGGAGATTCAGCTGGTATATGAGTGAAAAAGGGAGGTGGCGAAATGGAGGAAGAATGGGAGTGGTTTCCAGAGTGAAGGGAGATGACAGGAAAAGGCTGACTGCCAAGCAGAGGAGTGGGGAGGATGAATGGCGAAAGTGTGAGGATCCCTGGAGCAGAGGGAATGGAGTGGTGGAGTAAGGAGAGGTAAGAGAAAAGGGATCCAAACCAATATCTGGATATGAATGAGGCACGGTGGTTCTGATGATGTGAAAGTAGAGATAGAATGGATAAGGAGGAGTAGAGTGAGCAATGGTGGGTATGAGAGGGGGAGACAGCTGCAAAAATGACAGAAACTGCACCCGAGGGTTTCCAGTTTGGCCAGGGAGGTGGAGGAAGTGGCGCCACAGACCATGCCCACACAATCAAAGACCGGCAGCACCACTCTGGTGACAAGCTCATGATGCACCTGCAGAGACAGTCTTCATGGTGGCACAAGGCACCAAGCCAAGGGTGGAGCCCAGCATGGGCACTGCCAACATGGGCAGAGATTTAAACCCACCATTTGGCCACACACCAAGGTATTAGAATGAATGAACATTTCAAGAGGGTGCCATCCACCTTGGAGACAACAGGCAGAGTTGGGAGTCTGGCCAAGTTCCTGACTGGTGCCAAAGGTCAGGACACAATTTTCTCTATGTTGACCCAGTGCCAGTTAAACTGAAACCAGTATAGGACATTGGAAGCCATGATTTTATTGTACCATCATGTGCAGCTGATAGAGAATTGTAACTGTTTGATAAAGGACTTAACAGTCCTAGCGCATCAGGTTAGGCTGGCGTTTGCATGGATGTCTTGTCGTTTCTTATTGACCTGTAAATAATTATTTTAACCTGAAAGAGTCTCATTGTATTTTTAAATTAGGGTGGTGAGTGGCCAAGTTTTATGTTGTTCTCACTGTTTATATGCATTCAAATTTTTTTTTCAGTTATCTGTTTATTTCTTTTTTCCCCAGTTTTCTCCCCCGCCCTCAAGTCCTTGGTGGAGCATGCGCATGTGAAGGCACGTGCACGTCACGCACTGCAGGATGCCCCACGCCACCAGTCGCCCGTAGCCACCTGCGTCACAGCGGATCTCCACCTGTGGATGGTTGGACTGCGGACGGGTAACCTTCCCTCCTGGAGAGGACAGCAGCCATGAGGCCGCTCAATCGTGCTCCCCACATGCTGGCACCTGTCGACTCAGGTCATTCCAGACCGGGTCACTGGCGTGGCGCAAGGCATCCAGCGACTCAGCCCTCAGTGCCACCAGGCGGCCTATGCATTCAAATTCAAAGAATTTTCTTTTCTCATTTGTTTTTTTTTGTGCCAGCCCCAGTGGCATTGAGGCGCTGGATGCCACACCTCTCCTGCGCCGCTGACCCATGTTAGAGCAAGTCGCGGGTTGCGGGGGTCAGCAGGGGTGAGAAGGATGGAGCATCCCAGGACAGCTCTCCTTCTCTGGGTGGTGGGTGGGTGGGGGTCCCAGCAGCCAGTGCATGCTTGCCCCTAGTGGTGGCTGTGGGGCTGGCACACCACGATGCTGTGCCTACAAAGGGTTGCAGAGGAACAGTCGTTGGACATGCTGTATGCAGACACACGTGTGGCACATCCCTAGACAGCACTGCACCTCCACTGCCAAGGGAGAAAAACAGGCAACCTGGTTGAGCGGCTTGATGGCCAAACGGAAGCACTGGCTCTGGGGACGTCACCTGAACTGGATCCGGACATGGCGGGAGAGTTGGGGGCTCACAGGGGAAGATGGCGAGGGCCCTAAGGGAGCTCAGGCGTGGATGGACGGCGGATGGAGTTCCAAGGGGGGTTGCCAGATAACAGGAGCAGACCAGGGGAGCCAGGACAAAAAAGGTTAAAAAAAAAAAAAAAGAGAATTTGGTTTTTCGTCATGCGGAGGAAAAATGTAGAGAAACGTTATTGGCTGCTGTATTGCTGCAACCACAAATAATAAAAAATAAATAAATAAAACACCATAGAAAATTCCTCAAATAAACTGCAAAACTGTTCAATGTTCTGAACATCTCTTGGACTCCAAACTCAATCAGAACTCGACCAGAGAAACCAAACTAGACTGCAACTGTATAACAGAACTGCAGGTAAAAACTCACTGCAAAACACAATTCACAATTTCCATGAGACATTGTTACATGAGGAAATATACTGAACTGACAAGTTAATAGCACGTGTCAGCCGGCCTCAGAGCTGGCATAATGAAAATTGATTGACAGTGTTCCTCGCAATACGTCACTACCACTGCAATCACCTCTGAATGGCAATAAACAAAAACTATAACCTCCGATATTAAAAACAGAATAAAATTACAAACTAAACGCTGTATTTTAATTCAAGCATGAATGAAACAAATCTAATTCAAGTATGGTGATTACAGAAAATGAAATATGGACTACAATCTAGCTTTTCTGTACACTAGATCTTGAATACGGTATCAGCATGGCTCAGTTGTTAGGACATCTGCCTCTGGGCCAGACAGTTGAGTGTTCCAGTCCCACACTGAGATTTGGCTCATACAATAAAAATGGAAATGACGTACCTACCGTAATTCTTCATCTTCACTTGTATCTTCACCACTCATTACTGCTGGGTGTAAGCCGGAGGCACGCACCCGCCATGGGAGTTTTTTTTTTGTTTGTTTTTTTTTTGGAGGAGGAATCGGCACGATGGCGCCATGCGAGACCGGCGCAGACCGCGTGGTATGCAAGTGGCAGCCATTAGGCCTTATAGATTCTCTCCACCCCAGTTCTGTAAGCCAGAGAGGTGAAATAAAAGGGATTAGAAGAATAAAGCGAGGCAAGAGAGCCAAGGGATAGATAAGGAAAGGAAACCAACTGAAAAAGGAATAAGCCGAAGAGGACAGGAAAGAGAAAAATCCTACCCTAAGGGACAGCAGGGCCTCCTTCCTGGGCGACTCTGAGGGAGGAACAGATAAGGAAAGAAAAAGGAAGAAAAAAAGAGGAGAGAATATTGGGAGGAGGGAAAATACTGCTACAAATCCTGAATGAAACTGGCTTGAAGCTTATTAGCTCAGATCTTAAAGAAAGGAAGCAAGGATCCCTTCAGACAAAACTGGTTTGGATGGTTCAAGCAGACCTTCTACACAGCTTGAAATGAGAGGGCAGATTTCCTACACCTCTCGCTATCTTATTACCCATCACTCAGGGCTGAGAGCTCACAGAATGCCAAGGCAAAATCTGTTCCGGATAGGGAGAGCCCCCAACTAGGTCAAGGGAAAAAGACCCCACTAGCACTCGGATATGCGTTAGTGCTGGGGTGGGAGCAACATAAAAAGGGCAGAGAACCTTCTGTCTCAACAAAGAAAAACTGCATTCCTGGTAACAAATGGAAGACCTTTCCAGAACGGTTTTAGTTCTTTACCTAAATAACATGCTCAATTCCTAGTAAATACCCCCTTAAAAGCTGCTTCACATAACTTGCCAATAGAAATACAAGACATTCTAAGTTGTTGCAGCACCAACAGACATCTAGTGTACCACAGACAGAATTTCAGGAACGTGAAGATTGCTATTAAGGTTCCTTTGTTTATACTTCCGTAACCTCTGTGGAAAATCACCTAGAAGCAAACACTCATAGGGGAGTCTTTCCACCCAAAGAAGATGCCATCTAGCAGCTAGAAACGTCCATAAACCTTTTGAAAAAGACAGTCAAGCAAAACGTGTTACATAGATTTCACAGCTGCATTACATTTGGGACATGATCGCTGGTCTAGTGCTTTGCGTTTACTATTACCCTTGACATTCAACTACCCATAGGAGCATAGCCAAAGTATGGCCCCCATTCTGCACTGGACTCCATTATTCGTCAGCTGGTCTATCGCTAATGTGATTTTACTGGGACTGCATAACAAATTCAGGCTCCTGTGGACTAATTCTAGCCATCACAGATTCATACAGCTGTTTCCTGCAAAGAGGACACTACCTGTTCTTCAGTCATCACATGGTTTAGCTGTTGAAAAGCCGGGAGATACAGCTATCTTTAAAGTTCAGACTAAAATAAAGTGTGTACAAACCCTACTGGATTTAACACACTAACTCCTCCCTTATTCTTAGGGAGGTACAGTATATGCCATCTCCTCTTTATGGGACTGAGGAGGTTAGCCCCAGAACATCCGAGGGAAAATACTCGGTAGTCTAGTTTCCCATTTTATCAGTAACGGAAAAACACAGTTTATGTAAGGGAAACTGGGAATCAAAAATTGACAGAATAATGTAAACCCTTTTCTGTTTGGTCAATCTTTAAGCCTGCCTAAATGTACCTGGATTATCTTTGCCAGCAGGTATACATGAATGGGGCTATGTATTAACCCCATTCATGCATACTGCTACCAAAGATAATCCAAGTAATTTAGGCAGCCCCTCCCGATCCTATTACAATCTCCATAGAACTCTTGCAACTCTGTTCCCTACCTCATGTCATCATTATGTTGTTTTTAGAGAGAGGTGCAGTGCTCAGCGACTGTTTGCCCTACAAGGAAGTTACAAGCTGGGCTTTATGGAGTAAATAACTATTTTTCTAACTGAGCAAAAATTAAATATATGGCTAAAATAGCTCCTAGGGCATGCAACTCCCTGTTATGAGTTGCATGCCTGGGCTCTATAATCATAATGGAAGCTACTCTTAAAGCAGTAAAATTCTAAGTACCTGTCCTATCCCTACATGCTGTAAAAGGGTCTCCAAAGCTCCATAGGGTATTTTTGTGTTCCATGCTTAAGTTCAACTTCTAGTGTACTACATATACTTTTGCATCTCTGATTTAAAGTTGAATCTGATCTACAAAATTCCACCACCCTTACTGGCTAATGAAATCACTTTTGCAAGTGTTCTTAATTTCAAATAATGTAGATACTTAGTTCTGTTTTCACTTTCCAAACTTCTGAAACTATTGTTTTATATCAGATTGTCTCATCCCACAACAAACCTAATCATCATAAAGACAACTCACTGATTTCCTTGCCTGAAGGAGGAGATGAGTCTCCTGTTGTACCTCTGGCAAAGACAAAGCTGAGGAACTTAACATTGACCATTGCCTAGTCTGTAACCTACCTCGCTCTGTATCATAAATAAGAGATAACATTAAATGGTCTGAAAACGCCACTGGGATGGTCTTTGCCTCTTTTATAATCAATTGAGGTGAAACAAAAAAACAATCTATATGGGTCGCTAGGGTCCCCTCTTGCATAAGTCCCCCTCTCCCCACAATTAAAGATCTAAAGCAATTTGTCAACCCAGCCACAGAGACACAGTTTTTTAAAGCAATAAGAGTTGCAATAAATTCAGGTTACTCTCCTGTAACAGGAGTTCTAGGAGTGGTATATGTTGTTCATCCATACTGTCTGGCAGGTTCCTTGCCGCTTTAAATCTTGCCGGAAGGTCTTCAAGCTGGCTCCTCCCACCCACCCGGGTGGTAAAACCCTCAGCTCCGCCCCATGACACCAGATCTAGCCCGCTGGAAGGCAGGTTGCGCATCGAAGCTGGGGAGGTCGGGTGGGTCGTGTAGATGAACAACATATACCACTCTTAGAACTCCTGTTACAGGTGAGTAACCTGTATTTCTAGGGATGTGGATATGTTGTTCAATCCACACTTTGTGGCAGACTCCTAGCAGTTCTCCGGGAGGAGGGAGGCAAGGCGCGCACCCCCTATACTTACTTGGGGAATAAGGACTGGAGAACCGAGGTCCCAAAACCAGCATCCCGGTGTGAATCTAGGTCAATGTGGTAATGGGAAATGAAAGTGTGTGCTGACTTCCAGGTAGCAGCCCTGCAGATTTCCTGGATAGGGACATCCCTAGAAGCAGCGGTATGGCGGGTAGAATGAGCTCTTATCCCTTTGGGAGGCTCCATGCCCACCAACCTATAGCAGAGATCTATGCGGGAGGTGACCCACCTGCCTATCGTCCGCTTGGCTGCAGGTCTGCCACGTGCGGCTTCAGCGTAGGTGACAAACAGCTGGCGAACCACTCCCCGAACTTTAGCCGTTCGCTCCTTATAATGAGAGCGCTTTCCTAGGGTCCAAAGTATGAAGCCTATATTCGGCCTCCGAGGTGTGATTGGGGTAGAACACCAGCAGAGTCAACACCTGGTTAAGGTGAAACTCTGATACCACCTTCGGAAGGAATTTCGGGTGGGGGCGAAGGACAACCTTGTCCCTGTGGAAGACCAGATAAGACTCAATGGAAAGCGCCTGGAGCTCTCCCATCCTTCTGGCTGACGTGATAGCCACCAAGAAGGCGGTCTTCCATGACAGGTGAGAGATGTCACACCTGTGCATCGGTTCGAATGGCTTGCCCATGAGCTTAGCCAATACCAGCAGTAGATCCCACAGAGGTGGAGGTTCTCGCACCGGAGGGGATATGTGATCAAGGCCTTTGAAAAAGCACCTGACCACCTTCTCCTGCGCCACCGACTGCTTGCAGCCCATGCCGGTAAGCAGAGATGCTACCAGTGCCCTTAAGGGTCGTCGACCGAAGCCCTAGCTGAAAAAGGGACCACAGGTAGTCCAGAATGCTAGTCAAGGAACAGGAAGAAGGGTCCAACCCTTTGTCCTGAAACCAAATGGAGACTCTTCCATTTGAAGGCATAACATTTTCTGGTTGACTCCTTACGGGACGCCTCAACGACGTTGAGGACCTCGTCGGAAAGACCCAAGGCCTGGAACTCCAGCCGCTCAGGAATCAGGCCGTCAGATGCAGGGATTGAAGGTCCGGATGGAGAACCTTCCCCTTGTCGACTGAGAGCAGGTCTGGGCGGGCTGGAAGTCGCCTCGGGAGCCTGGAGCTGAGACTGAGGAGATCTGGGTACCAGAACTGGCGGGGCCAGTCTGGGGCTACCAAAATCACCTGCGCCTTGTCCCTCTTCACTTTGAGAAGCACCTTGTGGATCAAGGGAAATGGAGGGAAGGCATAGAAGAGGCCTGGGGTCCACGGCCTCGAGAAGGCATCCCCCTGCAGCGAGCCCTGCTGAGGGGGGCGGGCATGAAACAGCCTCAGCTTCGCATTCTCCCTGGAGGTGAACAGGTCCACCTGAGGGTAGCCCCAATGGGAGAACAGATCTTGTACTACCTCCGGCAGGAGAGACCACTCGTGAGAAGCAGAGCCTATCCGGCTGAGGGCATCAGCCAGACTGTTGGAGTCTCCTGCCACATGGATGGCTAGGACATCCGCCTCCAGGCTGATCACGAGAGACCAGATGCGGAGAGTCTCCTTGCACAGAGGCAAGGAGTGCGTCCGCCCTGTGGTTGAGATAGTACATGGTCGTGGTGTTGTCCATCTGGACCTGAACCACCTGAACCCCATACAAATGGAGGCAAGCGGTGAGGGCTAGTCGAACCACTCTAAGCTCCAGCAGGTTGATGTGGCATCGAGACTCCTCAGGGGATCAGAGGCCATGGGCTCTGAGCTCCCCCAGCTGGGCACCCCAACCCATCAGAGAACATTGATCGTTAGAGTGACCGTCGGCTCGGGGCAGAGGAACGGGATACCATCCTGCAGATCAGCTGGGACGAGCCACCACTGCAGGCCGTCCCACATCTCCTGGGTCACTGTCACCGGCTGGTCCAGAGGACCGGAGCACTGTGACCACTGGCTGGCCAGCCCCCATTGCAGGGGATGCATATGCCAGTGGGCCCAATGGACCACACTGGTGCAGGCCGCCATGAGGCCCAGGAAGTCCTGGGCAGGGCATAATTGCCCAACCAGAAATGACTGGGCAAAGGAGGAAAGGACCTCGGCCCTGTCTGCCGGGAGCCGGGCTCTGGCTCAAAGAGAGTCGAGCTCTGCCCCGATGAACTGAATCACCTGCGATGGCACGAGTTCCGATTGGCCTCGTTGATGAGGAGGCCAATCTGAGAGCAGACCTGGAGGGCCAGATGCCTGGACCGCTCCACCTCCAACCCGGAGGAGGCTGCAATCAGCCAGTCGTCCAGGTAAGGGTACACCTGGACCCCTCGGCGCCGCTGGAATGCGGTCACCACTGCCATGCATTTGGTGAAGACCCTGGGAGCTGGAGAGTGGCCAAAGGGCATGGCCCGGAACTCGTAAAGAGATCCCTCTGCTCTGAAACAGAGGAACTGCTGATGAGACGGATAGATTGGGACGTGAAAGAAAGCGTCCTGAAGGTCCAGAGAACAGAACCACATGCCTGTTTCCAAGGATGGAATGATCTAAGCCAGAGTGACCATCCTGAAGGTGCAAGGCCTTAGGAACTTGTTCAGGTCATGCAGGTCGAGAATGGGGCGCCAGCCCCCCATCCATTTTGGGACCAGGAAGTGCCTGCCACCTCGCTGATCACCTCCTTCTGGAGGAGCAAGGCAATGTCGGCTCAACGAGCCAACAGAGAGGCTCGGAACCTGTAGCCTCGTGGCGATGGCTCGGGATAGGGAGGAACTGCTCAATTCCAGAGGCAGACTCCTGCCGACCACTTCTAACACCCAGCGGTCGGTGGTGACAGCGGACCAGGCGGAAAAGTGGCGGAGCCGTCCCACCCGGGAGGAGTGACGAGGTTGGGGCAACACCCCTCAACCTGTCACTGGGCAGGCTTGGAAGACAGGCCTGCTGAGGGACCTCCTGGACCCTTGCCTCCAGGCTTGCTACTAGAGGAAGTGGCAGACTTGGCCTTAGGGCGCCAAGTGTAAGCCTGCTGGCCCTGATGCTGGTGTTGCTGGGCCAAACGTGCTGCAGGAGCGGAAGGGTGAAAGGGCTTACGCTGCTGCGGGCGGCCTTTGTCCTTCTGGGCAGACATGACTGAGTCCAAGGTGGCATTAGACTTCTCGATCCTCTGGAGATGGCCTTCCATTCCGGGCCCGAACAAGTCGGTGCCCAGGAAGGGAATGTCTGCCAGCTTGTGCTGGGTGTCCGCCGTGAAGGTGGAGATCCGCAGCCAAGCTCTGCGGCGCATGGCCACTGCAGCCGCTACTGACCGGACACAAGAGTCACCAATGTCCAATGAAGTTTGGAGCTGTTTAGCCACCGTCCTTCCCTGATCCCGCACCTGCTTGACCGTCATCTGAAGTTCAGCCAGGAGATGAGGAATCACCTCATCCAGGGAGCCCATAAGGGCGTGTGAGAAATATGCCATCAGAACGGCCGAGCTAGCCTGACAAAGGCCTAGGGAGAAAGCCGCGTAAACCTTCCGCCTTGAGTAATCCAACTTTTGGATTCCTTATCGGGAGGTTTGTCCCGTCCCAAGTGTTCCCGGAATGCGGGCAGCTGTGGTCACTAACCCCTCCGCAGGGGTGCTCTGAGAAACTGGAGAGTGAACTGGTGGGGACGCGTGCTTTCAAGCCATCCTGGCTGAAGGCAGCAGGACAAAGATGCTGGCCGCTGCCCACAGCTCTAGGGCCGGGCCAGCAATGGCTTTGGCCACGGAAGGCCTCCGTGGTGGAATCCCCTCAGTCCAGTATCTCCGTAAGGAGACACTTGGCCCGTTTTAGAATGGGTTCGAGCTGCATCCCAGTAGACTCAGATGAGTTGAAGCATACCCAAAAACGAGGATGGGCTCTCGTCCACCAACTGGCCCCCTGCAGACTCCAGGTTAATCGGCCTGGAGAACAGGGAGGAGTTTTCGTCAGACTCTGAGGAGTCTGTGAACAGCTGCTGAGCGCCTGAGCCACCCTTCACCTGCCGAGGTCAATCGGGAGTGAGGGTGACCGACAACCTATGGGGCAAGTCCTGACCCGACCAAGAATCCTTGGTCGGGGCCCCAGTCTTCGGTTGTGGAGGCGGAGGTTCCACCACAATGGGTGGAGCAACCGGTGCCGGGGGTGGCTCCTCGACTAGCACGAGGGGTTGTTTCAGCCGCTCCAGTGACAGCCACTTAATGGCCGGAGAAGGCGACGGAGTCGGCTTGTTACCGGTCAGTAAAAGTTGCTGCCACATCCAGTCCTCATAGCGCCGATGCAGCTTACGCCTGAGCCTGTCCTCCGAAGAGGACAAGCGGAGACGCTGCTTTCCATGGTGCAGAGACAGAGACCGCCTACGTCGGCGGGACCGGCTGGACCTAGAAGAGGACCGAGACCTTTGGGGATTCCGAGGGTGGGTCAAAGAGGGAACGGGGGAAACCCGCCCCTCCTTTGGTGCAGAGAACTTAACCTGGGACTTCGGCACAGGAAAGTCCTCGGTAACCACTGGGGGAACCGGTGAAGAAGGGTTGTCAGCTTCTCCAGTCGACAAACCGTCTGACGGGTCAGAAAAATCTCGACTGCATCGACGGATGTCGGCCGGCTGAACTGGGGTTCGTGAAGCCAGACGTCAGAGCTGGCCAACCTCGACCCAGTCGAGTCTCGACAGTCCGTGTGGGGGATCTCCCGCTCCCACAAACGCCGCGGTGGGACTTACCTTTAGAGTCCTTCTTTCTGAATGTCCTGATGGCCCTTCTCCTTAGTGGAGAGGGACTGACAAAGCTCTAAAAGAAGCAGTGTAGGAAGAGCCCAAGGAGGCGGGATACTCCTCGAGGGCGATCATCTGCTCCAACTGCTCCTCGGAGCCCGCCGCCACGGACACCGCTCAACAGGCCTCCTTAGACTTGACCGGCGGGTAGTTTTTCGGGGCGCCCAAGAAGTAGTCTGGCAGCGCAGTCCTCCAAGACTGAAGCCGAGAAAGACCTGCACAATTTACAGGCCTGCGAATCGTGGCCAAGCCACAGGCAGTACACGCACATGGAGTGTGGATCGGTCCGGGACATCTTCTGCCCACAGGGGCACCGACGGAAGACGGGAGTCTATTCGTCCATCACAACTGCAAGGGAAGACGAAGACCTTAGTCTTGCAAATTTTAAAATTAATTTCGGGAAATCTGAAGAGTGTGGATCCAGCCTAAAACACAGAGTGCTAAGGAGGGAACCTGAGCGTGGGAGGAGCCAGCTTGAAGACCTTCTGGCAAGATTTAAAGCGGCAAGGAACCTGCCAGACAGTGTGGATTGAACAACATATCCACATCCTAGAAACTTTCTTTTCCACAAGCATGTCTGATTAAAAAAAAAAAAAAAAAACAAAGGTGCAGTTACAATCACCCCCTAGAAATATTTGTTTTGCAGTTGCCAAAGAAGGTTGACTGGATTCAAGTAATGCGACCTGTACAGATTTAATTTGAGGAACATAGACATTAATAAAACAACTTAGGCAATTGTGGCATAGTCCTCTCAAAATCAGCCTTGACCTAGTACTAGACCCATTAACCACAACAATTTAAAACCAGAGCCCTGAAACAGAATTCTCACACCATCTGCTTTTTTTGCCCACAAATGATCAAAAAGACAGTCCCCAAACCCAATCTTTCTTAGCTTGGGTTAAAGTAAAGAAAGAAGAAATCCAGGTTTCCGAGGAGAACTATATCAAAATTAGCTTCCTGAGTAAAGAAAGAACAGCCTTCCTTTTCCAGGATTCCTAATGCTGCAGGTATTGAAACTGGCTGTATCACAGATCAGGCCAAGAAAGAGCAGTTACTAAGAACTTACCGTTAACAGCAGATCTTTGAGGGATCTCAGTCGTCAGGTTACACTGTAGGAACTTCACCGTTGGTGAAGGGAATCATATGGAAGATTTTCAGCAGTACAACTGGGGCTGCTGCGCTGATGTCTTGCATTGAGGTCACCAACCCTATATAGGCATGAGAGGCCTCACTCCCTCCTCGGTTCTTTCCCTCAGGACAAAGGAGCAGAGCCCCAGCCCTAGGGAACCGAGAGAGAGAGGTGGCCAGACCTAAGCAAAACAGGCTGGATACACCAGATAGCCAGTTCCTAGACAGGAGCCCCAAAAGGGAGATGGTGGGAGAAAGCAGACCTGATGATCGAGATCCCCTCGAAGATCTACTGTTATGGTAAGTTCTTATGTAACTGTTCTATCTTCATCGAGGCTATCTCAGTCATCAGGTTACACTACAGGAATGCATCCCAAGCAGCTACAGGTGCAAACAGACAGTCTGGGAGGAGGGCTCTCCTAAACCTAAGACAGGAGTCCCTGCAGCACAGTCCTGCCAAAACCTTCACAGGCCCTTAAGGCAATGTCCTGACTGTAGTGTTTGGTAAAAGTGTGGACCGTACTCCTGGTGGCAGTCGCACAAATGTCAGCAGCTGAGATCCCTCAGAAACAAGCCACAGATGTAGCCATTCCTCTGGTGGCATGAGCTTTGACAGCACCCAGCAAATCTTTGCCATACTTATTGTAACAGAAGACTTTGCAATTAGTCAACCATTTGGATAAACATTGCTTAGAAACCAAAGCGCCCTCTCTACCTGGGGCGAAAGAAACAAACAACTGCTTCGACTTCCTATTTTCCTTGTCCGAAGCAAGTATTATTTCAAAGTTCTGCGTACATCTAACGTATGCAGCAGCACTTCCCCTGGACTGGCATGCTCTGAAAAATAAACAGGAAGGTGGACAGACTACCAGAGGGCCTGAAGCTCTGAAATTCTGTGAGCAGAAGTAATGGCAGCTAAAAATAACACTTTCCAAGACAAAGCACAGATCGCACTTGCGATGGGCTCAAAAAGAGACAGTCAATTTCTCCAAAATAAAATTCAAATCCCAAGCTGGGACTGCAGAACAGACGGGGGGTGGTTAAGATGCAGCATTCCCTGGGAAAGGTACAGGAGACATCCAGCTAAGCAATCGTGTAGTCGCCCGCAGGCTCGGAAGAGCAGAAATGGCCGAAAGATGCACCTTGAGGGAGGAGTACTAGAGACCTCAGTTAGATAAAGAGATCAGGTAGTCTAGGGCAGGTAAAAGGGTCCAAACTCTGTTTGGCAGCCCAGATTGCAAACCGCTTCCACATCATGGCATATGTGGCTCGAGTGGAAGGCTTCCTGGCAGCCACTAGGATGTCCGCCACTCTGTTCGAGACCTCAAACCTGCTGATGGCTATGTTCTCAGGAGCTAAGCATGCAGATGGAGGGACCGGATCTGTGGGGGTTGGGATGGACCAGGGTCCCCTGATCCTGGGTCAGCAGGTTCCTGCATAGAGGGAGTGAGACCAGAGGCTCTTCTGCCAACTGCTGTAACAGAGGAAACCACATCTGCAGAGGCCAGAATGGAGCCACCAGGATCATGCTGGCCCCCCATCTGCAACTTGATTAGCACCCACTGGTTCAGGGGAAATGGAGGAATGCAAAAAACCTCCGCTCCAAGAGAGGGACAACACGTGTTGCCAGAAAACTCCAGGCCCTGGATCTAGCGAGCAGAAACTGGGCAGTTTTGCATTGAGTGGGGATGAACAAAGGTCCAATTTTGGATGACACCAGTCAAACAAGTCTTCTGCGACGGATGAGAGAAGCTCCTATTTGTGTACGCTGGACCAAGTCCTGCTGAGGCTGTCCACCAGAGTGTTTACTACACCTGGCACATGGACTGCAGAGATTACCAGACTGTGACCCAGTGCCCAGTACCGTACTCTCATGGCCTCCCTGTATAGGGGGTACGAATGAGTCCCCCTGCCCCCACCCATTGTTGACGTAGTAGACTACACTTAAATTGTTTGACTGCACTAGCAGCTGGCCCATAGCAAGGTGATCTTGAAATACTTGAATGGCATAGAGCACCACCCTCATCTCCAGGACACTGATATGCAGGGAAGTTTCCAGCTGGGACCAAGAGCCCTGGGTCTGGAAGGGACCCAGGTGCGCTCCTCAGCCTAGACTGGAGGCATCCGTGGTTAGGATCTGATGTGGAGAAGAGATCTGGAATGGGACGCCCTGAAAAGGTACAAGGGATCCATTCACCACTGCATTACCTTGTGTCTGGGAGGAGACCACGACTGGTCGATCTGACTCATCCGTGCTCTGGTCCCACTGAACTCCAAGGGTCCACTGGAGAGTGCGCATATGAAGTCTTACCAATGGAATGGTGGGTAAGGCAGCCACCATCAAACCCAGCAATCTGAGGTACACCCTGGCAGAAATGTAGTGACTTTGGGCAACTTCCTATGCTTGGGTCATAAGGCACTGTGCCCGTTTGGGGTCAGGATGGCCTTCCCCTTTGCCACTTTCAGAACCACTCCTATATACTGTAGCCTTTGGGGGATGGTACCAGGACCGACTTGGGCAGACTGACATTGATGCCCAGAGAGTAGAAAAGCTGGAGAGTTTGCTCCAGAGTCAGCAAAAGCTGTTCCGTGGATGGAGCATTTAAGAACCAGTCATCCAGATAAGGGAAAACAAACAGTCCTTCCCTTCTTAGAGCTGTTGCAACCACTGCTAAGCACTTGGTAAAGACTTACAGTGCAGAGGACGAGCTAAAGGGCAGCACCTTGAACTGATAATGCTCACCCTGAAAGGCAAAATGGAGAAACTTTCTGTGAGGAGGAAAGACTGTTATGTGCAGGTAAGCATCCTGCATGTCCAGTGAGCAGAGCCAGTACCCCATTTCGAGGAGAGGCATCAAGCCTGGTAAAATTATTTATTTATTAGCTTTTGGTAACCAGGTAAGTGCACTAGGCAAAAATTCTGCCTATTTTCAGGCATGACCTGGAGGGTACAATAAAACAATACAGCATTGACAAACAATAAGTTTACAGAAGGCTGGAGAAATGTCTGCACAAATACAACGGCAGAGGCAGCCACAGAAAATTATACACCACATGGAAAACAGCAACAGTGGTAAAGTTATTGCAGCATACAATTTTACAAAAAAGCAAGGTTGACAAATCATAAGGCCTAGCTGTGGGAAAAAACAGGCAGGTAGGCACACTTAGAATAGAAACATAATAGCAAGGTAGACAAGCAATTAGGCCCAGTTGAGGGAGAAAGAACAGTTAGAGACTCTAATCAAAAGGCAAATACAGAAAAATGGGCAAGGCCACAAGCTAAGGACAAAAAGAGGGACAGAGCAGAAGTTAAGTGCAGTCACAGTGACCAAGAGCAATGAGGTGGGGAAAAAAGAGCATCCATAAATGTAAGGTGAGATGAGGAGTTCTTGACATGGACGGGGAGTGAATTCCAAAACCTAGGAGCAAAGAAGGAGAAGGCTTGCTTGTCCATTTTCGTGGAGCAAGGTTGAACAGAGAGCAAGAAGGAGGTGGAGGACCTAAGGGAGCGAGAGTGAGAGACTGGGGTAAACATGTCCCCCAGTGAGGAGGGACGGGGAGATCTGGTTAAGAAGTCAACAAAACACCCTAGAGTGTAAGAACGAAGGGCATCAGGAGACAGCCAGTTTAAGGCAGAATAGAGTAGACAAGGATGGGCTAGGCGAGGAGCCGATAGGGCAAATCTACAGATATTGTTGTAGGATGTGTCCCATTTGCGAAGAACCCCCACATTGGCATGAGAGAGCACTGGGAGGGCATATAGCAGTTGTGGGAGTAAAACACCTCTCGCTACTGAGATCCTAGCAACTAGAGTAAGTGAGTGAGTGACATACCTGTAGGCCGCACCAATTTTGGCGCTCACCAAGCAACAAACCTTGTTAATGCAGCTGAAAAGTCAAGTACCAGGTCCAGCTAACCTATACTTGAAGGATAAAGTGTTGGAGACAGCAGTCCCACTGCAGCAGCAGCACTCATGAACTTAAGGAACTCACGGGTATCTTTCTGGAGGACCCAAAGAACATGGCCTAGGTCTTAGATATGTTTAGGACTTGATAGTTGGATGTGAACCAGGATGGAGGTCTGAAATGTGGGGAGAGATGTAGATTAATGTCAACAATAGACTTGGAAGTCGGTAAAGCACCAGGTCATCGCATACATGATAATACTGCAGTGAGAAGGAGGAGTAGGGATGTCATTGATGAAGAGGGAGAAGAGTAGAGGACCAAGGACTGAACCCTGCGGTACACCACAGGTGATAGGGGCAGGGGAGGAGAGAGAGAGAGACTTACAGAAAGAGACAGCCTGAGAATGATTTTCTAGGTAGCTGCCAAACCAGGAAAGGACAGAGTGAGAGGCACCGAGAGAATGCAGCTTGGCTAGTAGTAGGGGGTGATTTACCATGTCAAACACTTTAGAGAGATCAATGAAAACAGCCCCAAGAAGTAATCCCTTGTCCATGTTGCTTTTAACATCACTGGTAAACTAAGTAATAGTGGTGGTGTGCTGTGGCCAACACTAAAACCATGTCAACATGGTTAAAGATTAAAGTTGAGAAGGTGCACAGAGACCTGTCGATGAATAAGTTCTCAAGCAGCTTACCGAGTGTGGACAAGAGAGAAATGGGTCTATAGTTAGACATGATTCTGATGTCCCCTTTCTTAAAGACAGGAATGGTTCTGGCAACTTTCCAGACCAAGGGCACTGAGGCAGAGCAGATGGAGAGGTTGATAAGCCTGGTTACAGGTACTGCCAGACAACAGGCAAACTGCCTTAGAATCCTAGGATGGATACCATCAGGACCTGTGTGTCCGTTAGCAGGAATAGACTTTAGTAGCTTAAGTACTTCTTGACATGTGACCGATGACAGCACTAGGGCAGGGGGAGCAGTAACTAGCGGGGAAGGAGGCACCTGGGAAGTGACAGCAGATGAAGGGAAGGGGATGGGAAGTGTGGAAAACAGGGAGTTAAGGAATTGGCTATGGTAAGAGGGTTATTGCAGTGTGTATCTTTTATTAGCATTTCATTCGAAGTCATAGAGCCATAGGCTTGTTGCTCCCCAGGATTTCCTTAATTTGTAACCAGTAACATTTAGGATTAGAGGCAGAGGAACTGAGAAGGTTCTGGTAATAAACGCTCTTGGAAGAGCAAATCTCCCTTTTACAGGTGTTACGTAAGGACCTGTAGGCCTTGAAGTCAGCTTGAAGAGAAGAGGACTTCCACACTGACCAGAGTTTATCCCTACATTTTAGCAGCTGGAGTAGGGGGCGCTTAAGCAATTTAGTGACTTTACCTTTTACCCGTCCTGTGGTGACCGGGATGTGAAGGTTCTGAAGAGAGAGTAGGGTTCCACTGAAGTACTGAGCCGCTTTGTTAATGTCATTGGCTATGTAGAGGGGGGACCAGTCAACCATGTTAAGATCGTGCAGAAACGCAGCAGGGTTGAGTTTAGAAATCTTTGAGAAAGATAAGACTTTAGATAGGAAGGGGAGAGGTGTCCCAAACGCAGTAGACTGGACAATGATCACTTATGGAGTCAGGAAGAACTCGCAGTGGGGAAGTTCTCCTTCCTATTTGTCAGAATCCAATCAATGAGGGTGGTACAGGAACCACGATGGGAGATCCTGGTAGGGGCCCGGATACATTGAGTGAGTTTACCTTACTAGTAATAGAAGACAGGATAGAGGAACTGGGCCCAGCCCAGTCCAGGTTAAAATCTCCCAAGCAGATTACTTCATTCTCGCCCCGACACAGAATTCTTCTAGACCCAGCCTAGAGTTTCTAGGAGGTATATACATGCAGAAGATGTGGCTTTTTTTTTTTTTTTAACACCCTAAAGTAACAGAAGTGAATGAAGCACCTCACAATCTGCCAGAGGGGGACATTGTATGATAGATACATTGAGATAAGACTTGAAATGTGCCAGCCATTTGGACAGGCACTGTTTAGATACAGGTGTAGCCTCCTTCCCAGGGGCAAATGAAACAAAAAGCTGAGAGGACATTCTGCAGTCCCTGGTGTAATTCACATAGTATCTCAGTATTCTATGAAGATCCAAAGTATGGAGCAATGCCTCATCCTGACTTACATGTTCACGGTAGAAAACAGGAGGGAGGATCAATTGATTCAATGTAAATTCTGATACCATCTTTGGCAAAACTTAGGATTTGCCTGCAAAGAAACCCTGTCTTTGTGGAAAATCACATAAGTAGGCTCACACATAAGAGCCTACAGCTCTGAAATCCTTCGAGCAGATGAGATTGAAACCAAAAATAACATTTCCATGATGGAAAATGTAAGCCACAACTAGCAGCTGGCTCGAAAGGAGCCAATGTCAGTTTCCCAAAGCCATATTTCAAATCCCAAGGTGAGACTGGACTGCAGATAGGAGGCTTCATATGTAGAACAACTCTCGGGAAGGTGCAGGACACTTCCAATTGTGCAACTGTACAATCATCAGTACTGGTATGGAAAGCTGATATAGTGACCAAATGCACTTTAAGTGAGGAATACTGTAGACCTGGGTTTGACAGTGACAGCACCACATTTACTGGACATATAAATGGCTCCAAGGAATAAGTACTAAATATCAGAAGGCTTTATAGCTGCATGTTAGTCAGTACGTAACAATTTATTTGTTAAGCGCCCTTCAAATTGCCAAAGCGCTGTACAATAAAATACAATATAAACAAGAATAATAATAATAAAAAATTTAGAAACATATAGATAAAACAGATAAGTTTTAAATTCCGATTTAAAATTTGTGACGGTCAGGCATTCTCTTAACCGACGGTGTAGAGAATTCCACAGGGTGGGTGCAGCATAAGAAAAAGCACGTGCCCCAGATGTTTTTAAACCAACCCTGGGAATCTCTAGCAATCCCTCGTCAGCAAATCAGAGTGAGCGGCGGGGGCAGTAGGGAATAAGGAGCTCTTGCAGATATCGGGGTCCCTGCTTGTGTAGGGCTTTATAGGTCAGCAAACCGACCTTAAAGGTGATCCCCCACTGTACCGGCAGCCAGTGCAGTTAATGCAGAACAGGCATAATATGACTAGTCCTAGATGTACCAGTCAAAAGCCTGGCTGCCATGTTCTGCACCAGCTGAAAGCGGAAGATATCAACCCCTGGAAGCCCTAGGTAGAGGGCACTGCAGTAATCAAGGCGGGTGGTTACGAAGGCATGGACCAGTGTAGGAAGGTCAGCCAGGGGAACCAGGTGTTTCACCCGGGCAATATTCCTTAGATGGTAAAAGGAAGATTTAACAACAGTGGACACGAGTTTTTGGGTCAAACAGCTGTCGAAAATAACACCCAGGTTACGCACCCGGTTTAAGGTGATGAGCGGGACATCATTAAGACATAAACCCGAAGGATGCCCATCCCCAAGACCTGCCTCCGGACAACCCGGGTCCATGATCAACACCTCAGTCTTGTCTGGATTTAACCTCAGCCAGCTAGTGCTCATCCAGTTCTTGATCTTGGCTAGACAGTTAAGCACGGGGACCACATCATCCTGTCCGGGCATAAAGGACATACACAGTTAATTATCATCTGCAAAACGGTGAAACCAAACTGTATTGCCTAACGACATCTCCCAATGGCAGCATGTACAGTGAAAACAACATGGGTGCCAATATGGAGCCCTGCGGCAACCCACAGGACAGGGGGAGGGCATCAGAGGAATAAATTCCAGTGACAACCCTCTGTGATCTGCTCATGAGGACGGATCAAAACCAATTTAGGACTGTAGCAGACAGTCCACAGAAATGCCGCAGGCGCACCAAAAGCAGACCATGGTCTACAGTGTCAAATGCCGCCAAGAGATCAAGAAGGACTAAGATAGTATTAGCCTTTCGATCTCTCGCAATTAGGAGATCATTTAACACCCGAACAAGGGCAGCCTCGGTGCTATGTTTCTTCCTAAACCCAGATTGGAGAGCATCAAAGACTTTGTGGGCTGTAAGATGATCATCCAGCTCCAACGCAACCACCTTCTCTGATGCTGTGAAACTGGCTCAATGGCCTGTTTGCATAGAAGTGACTGTACCTCCTCCTGGAGAATCGGCAAATGAGCTGGAGGGTAACTGGTGGGTGGAGGAGGGTTCTGAAAGGTTGCTCGATGAGCTCCAGGATATGACCCCAATCAATGATATGTAGAATCCGTGCATCTGAAATTATGGTTCTCCATTGATTCAAGTGGCAAGAGCACTGGCCTCTGACCACCGTCTCCTGGTTCGGGACCAGAAGGGGGGGGGGTGTCTGGCAAGGAGTCAAGTGGAGGTGGAGCCAGCTGCTTGAGCTTGTCCATCATTTCTGGGGCGACTGGCCGAAAACCCCCTCTGGTGGGGGCGGGAAAGGCAGCCTGGGCCCTGCGTTTGCCTTGGTGCTGGGGACCTGAACCGGGCCTATTGGGCACTCCACGAAAGGTGGGGCATCCTCTGCCTCTCGGTTGGATAGTAAGGTAGAGGGAAAGGACAGACTTGAGGGCCCTGCCCGAAGCTAACAGCTGATAAATGATATCCTGGACATCAGGACCAAACATCTTAGTGCCATTAAAGGAGGCATTAAGCACTTTTTGCTGGACATCGGCAGCAAAGCTGGAGACCCTCAACCATGAGTGCCTGCGTAGACAGGCTCGTGGCAGCAGCCATGGTAATGGTATCAGTCATGTCATAGAAGGCCCTGAGGAGGTATTTACTAACATCCTCAGCGGCCTGGAGGTGCTGAAACAGTTCTTGCTTTTGTGTGCCATCCGGAAGGGCCTGTGCTTCAGCCCTGCCCTTTTTGCAATGGGCATTCTGGTACTTCACCATGTGGGACAGGTAGTTTGCAATCCTCAAACCCAGGGTGGAGGAAGCATATACCCTCTTCCCCAAGAGGTTTATTCTGTGAGTCTCCATATATGGGGGAAGGTAGCTAAGGTGCTTGCGTGCCTTAGACCTGTCATGAGCTACCTGAACGACCACTGAGTCTGCCTCGGGCTAGGGAGCATAACACAGAGGCCCTGAGGTGCATGAGAAAGTTTGAGCTCTGCGAGGCACAGCTGGCATCAAATCTGGTCTGTGCCAGGCTACCATGGATGCATTTCTCAGAGCCAGGAGGATTGGAGGAAAGATGTTTGGTGGAGAGTCAGAGATCTCCAGGAAGTCCACCAGCTCCTTTCTGGTGGCATCCTCTTCTTCAGTGTGGAAGTCAATAGCTATGGACAGCTTCTTCATCCACACTGAAAAGGTGGGATCCTCGGGTGTGTGTCATGGA
Source organism: Neoceratodus forsteri (assembly GCA_016271365.2). Classification (NCBI taxonomy): domain Eukaryota; kingdom Metazoa; phylum Chordata; order Ceratodontiformes; family Ceratodontidae; genus Neoceratodus; species Neoceratodus forsteri. The sequence goes on along the minus strand of CM057452.1, from coordinate 258,948,656 downwards.
ATCCTCACTGACAGAAGAAGCGATAGACCTGTCAGAAATGAGGATTTCCTCCTCCTCCTCAGGAAGGATGAGGTCTGGATGGTATTCCTCCTCAATGTCAACTCTGTCGATTTCTAGGTCTGGCATCAGATGCGCCAATGACAGCTCACAGGGGGCTTCCTGTGGCCGATGAACAGGCATCAATGATGCATAGAAACATAGAATTTGACGGCAGATAAGGACTGCTTGGCCCACCCAGTCTGCCCATTTCTCTACCTGATGGATAAGGTGCAGATTCTAGTTAATCAACAGCTTACTTCCTCCTACCCCCCACTAGAATTGCCATGTCTGTCCCATGCATTCTTGAATTCTCCACTGTTCCTGACTCCACAACCTCCTCAGGAAGGCTGTTCCATTCATGAACAACCCTCTCTATGAAAAAATACTTTCTAACATTACCTCTAAGCCATCCCCCTCTATCTTCAGATTGTGCCCCCTTGTTCTTGCACATCTCTTTTTCTGAAAGATACTACCCTCTTGTACTTTGTTAATTTCCTTGAGATACTTGAAGGTTTCTATCATGTCCCCCCTTCCTCAATGGTATACATATTAAGCTGCTTTAGTCTCTCCTCGATGTCTTCTGGTCAGACCCTGCACCATTTGGTTGCCTCTCTGAACAGCTCCACTCTATGTCTTCATGGAGAGAGGTCTCTAGAATTGCATGCAGTACTCTAGATGGGGTCTCACCAACTGTCTGTACAGAGGGATAACAACTTCCTGCTTTCTACTGTTGATGCCTCCCCTATGCATCCCAGTACCCCCCAGCCCTCCTTACTGCCTTCTACATTGCTTGCCCACCTTTAGGTCATCTGATATAATTATTCCTAGGTCTCTTTCGATTTTTTATGTTGTTATCTCACCCCCAATGTGTACTCTTCCCGTGGGTTTTTGTTTCCCAGATGCATTACCTTGCACTTCTTTGCATTGAATCTGAGCTGCCATATATTTGACCATTCCTCCAACCTTGCCAAGTCCCTTGTCATCCTTTCCACCCCACCTTGTGTATCAACCCTGTTGCAGATCTTTGTGTCATCTGCAAAGAGACATACTTTTCCTTCAGGTGCTCTCCAATGTCACCTATAAAGACATTAAAGAGGACCTGTACCAGCCTCGAACCCTGCGGTACCCATGAATTCCCCTCCTTTCTTCACTGTGGACTCTGTTTACTATTACCCTTTCGTCCTGTTGTCCAGCCAGTTTTTATCAGGCTACCACCTTGGGACCCACTCCAAGGCTGGCTAACTTGTATATTAATCTTTTGTGTGAGACTGTGTCAAATGCCTTGCTAAAATCTAGGTAGGCCATATCCACAGCCCCTCCCTGGTCTACTACTTTGGTCACCCAGTCAAAGAAATCTATTAGGTTTGTCTGACATGACCTTCCTGCTGTGAAACCATGCTGCCTTGGGTCCTGTGCCCCACTGGCCTCTAGGTACTCAACAATTCTTTCCTTCAGAAGTGATTCCATCATTTTCCCTACCACTGAGGTCAAACTAACTGGTCTGTAGTTTCCTGCCTCTGCCCTGCTCCCACTTTTGTGAAGTGGAATCACATCTGCCCTCCTCCAGTCCTCGGGTACCACCCCATCCTCCCATGATTTGTTAAAGAGAGTAGTCAGTGGCGTTACTAGTTCTACCCTTAGTTCTTTTAGAATTCTGGGGTGAATCCCATCAGGCCCCATTGCTTTTCCACCCTCAGTTTCAAGAGTTCTTTCAAAACCCTTTCTTCTGTGAATGGACTGGTATCGACCCCCTAGTCAGAGTGTTCTTGTTTGGTTTAGGTACCTCCCCTCCTCTTCCGTTGTAGAATACTGAGCAGAAATATTCGTTCAGTATCCTGCTTTTCACTGTCACCTCTGCCCACATTCCCTCCCCTTTATTAAGTTTCTTGTCCCTCCCTTTGTCTTTCTTCGCTCCCCTAATATACCTATAAAATGGTTTATCCCCTTCTTAACAGAGTTGGCTATCTTTTCCTCAGTTTGTTCCTTTGCTATACTGACTGCCTTCCTTGCCTCCTTCTGCTTTAACTGATAAAGTTCTCTGTCCTGCTCCTTCTGTGTTTCCTTATATTTCCTGAATGCCATCCTTTTCTCCTTAACCTTCCCTTCCACCTCTTTTGAGAACCATAGTGTTTTTTCCTTCATTTTGTTTTGCTGATTTGCTTTACACAAAGGTGTTTTGCCTCTGTGATGATTGTTTTGATTATTCCCCATTGTTCCTCCATTCCTCCTTCTTGTTCGTTTGCTAGTGCTTTTCTGAGGCAGTCTCATTTTCTCAAAGTCAGCCCTCCTAAAGTCCAAAACTCTTGTTTTTGTATGGCTTGACTCTATGGTTGTGTTTATTGTGAACCACACTGTTTGGTGGTCTCTTGTTCCCAGATGGCTACCCACTTCTAAATCCGAGATCCTTTCTCCTTCCCCATTTGAGAGTACCAGGTCTGAGATTGCTCCCTTCTGAGTGGGTTCCAACACTAGCTGAGGCATGCCCACCTGTAGGGCATCAAGAATGATCCTGCTCTTGGATGTGCTTGCAGCAAAGGTACTCCAGTTAACATCTGGCATATTCAGGCCCCCCATCAACAATATTTCCCCTTTTTCTGCCATTTTAAGGATGCCTTCCATCATTTCCTTGAAACTGTTGTCATCGGCGTCGGCGAGGGGGGGCCTGTTGGTACCCAGCTGCTCAACCAGAACATTGGTGAACCAGATAAGGACCTCATTCAGGTCGACAGTAGTCATCGACAGAGGGGGGTCCGACGGAGCAGACGTCGATGACATGCTAGTTAAGTAATGAAAGCCCAAAGAACCCATAGCCTTGGAGGGAGGGAGGGAGGAAGGGCAGGTTTCAACAGGAGAGTTGTCGACAACAAGCCTGTTGTCAACGAAGGAGAGGCCAATGACCTGGAAGTCAATGGCCTGGTGCCCTGAGAATTGGGCAGAGCAGCTGTTGGTATGGGTCTGGTGGGCACAGAGACTGGAAAAGCAGTTTTCCTCAAAGCGGCCACTGTTGATGAGGATCCCCCAGATGAAGGAGAAGAGGCTGTCGGGGAGCGAGATGGACACCAGGGGTGGTTGTGATCTCACTTTCTTATGACTTTTCCTCAGAGGACTTGTCTTGGGCCTTGGAGGCCTGGAACTCGTGAGAGCCAGTCAGTGAGTGGGGAGGCCGGGGCCTTGGAGGACCCTTGTCTGGAGCTGGCTGATCCATCAGGAATTTTTTGACAGCCTTTTTGTGCCACCGAAGGGTTGTTTCATTAAACTTATGGCAAAGCTCACGGTCAGAAACTTTGTGTTCAGGTCCAAGAAAGTAGACACAGAGGGAGTGTTCCTCTGTGGAGTCAATCTTCTTTCCGCAGCAGCAGCGATGGAAGAGTGAGGTAAAAGGATTAACTCTTGACATAAACGAGAAATATGTATTTCTTTATGAAAAAAGAGATATAAGAACATAAAAGGAAAAGCCGTAGGCAAAAAAATGGTGCGAATACTGCGATGGAGCTTCTGCGGAGACCCATGCGAGTGAGTCAACTGCAGGAAAGAACTAAGGAGGGAGTGGGGCCACTCATGCCTATATATGGTGGGTGACACTGACGCATGACGTTGATGTGGGCGGCCCCAGATGAACTGCTGAAAATCTTCTGTGTGGATTCTCCTTCACCGACGGTGACGTTCCTGTGGTGTAACCTGATGACCAAAATAACCCTGATGAAGATCGGAGCAGTTACGTACTTAACATGACAGTACATCTTCGAGAGAATCTCCTCCATTAGGCCACACCTTTGGAACTACAGCAACCAGGCACCAGGCCCACACAAACATTTTCGAGCTGAGCTGCCCACAGCGCTCATGCGTAGAGTGTTTATAAAAGCGTTGATGGCCCTACAGTCTCCCAAGTTCCCTGCCGGAGATTAGACTCAGAAGATCTCAAACCACAGGGAACCAGGAAATCAAACCAGCACCAGGCATACAAGGTGAGATATGGTGCTGGATATAAAAACCATGGATTAAATACAGGTACAATATCTGGTGTAGCCCTCACTAAAAGCAGAAGGGGACAGAGGAAGGATGGCACAGCCGAATGGAGAGATTCTCGAAGATCTACTGTTATGGCAAGTATGTAACTGCTCTATCTTCATCAAGGATATCTTCACCATTAGGCGTACCTTTAGAATGAATCCCAAAGCCAGTGGGAGGCTGGTACAGTCTAATATGGGCATTCAAGACTGCAGGCCTTGCAGTACAGCAAGCTCAAATCCAGCACATCTACTAGAGGCTATGTCCAGATTGTAATTCTTAGTGAAGGTGTGGACAGTACTCCAAGTGGTTGCAGCACAAATGTCCACAGCAGAAACATTTCTGAAGCAGGCAACATAAGTGGCCATTCCCTTGGTGGAGTGACCACAAACCACACCAGAAGTTTGTTACTGTACTTCCTATAACAGAACTTAACATAATGTGCCAGCCATTTGGACAGGCACTGTTTAGATACGGGTGTGGCCTCCTTCCCAGGGGCAAATGAAACAAAAAGCTGAGAGGACATTCTGCAGCCCTTGGTGTAAGTCACATAGTATCTCAGTATTCTATGAAGATCCAAAGTATGGAGCAATGCCTCATCCTGACTTATATGCTCACGGTAGAAAACAGGAAGGAGGATCATTTGATTCAATGTAAATTCTGATACCATCTTTGGCAAAACTTAGGGTTTGCCTGCAAAGAAACCCTATCTTTGTGGAAAATCATATAAGGAGGCTCACACATAACAGCCTACAGTTCTGAAATCATTTGAGCAAAGTGACTGAAACCAAAAAGTACAGTTACTTAAGAACTTACCGTAACAGTAGATCTTGAGAACAGCTCTTGCAGCAGGTTACACCATTAGGACTGAAGCCGGCAGGCGCCAGGACCCCACGGAAATTTTCTAGCTAGCAATATTCAGCGGGGACCACCCCCGACGTCAGGCATAGTACATAAGGGGGCAGTCCCTCAGAATCCCCAGTTCTCCCACCGGAGACTCCCGGCCGCTGGATGACATCATAAGAGGAGACTGAGGATCCACTGTCAAATGACAGTCAGAGAGATGCTGAAAAACCTGATCCTAGGAGAAGGATGTTGTAACTAGAATCTACCTCCAGCAGGGATGGTGGGAGGAAAGTACCTGTTGCAAGAGCTGTTCTCGAAGATCTACTGTTACAGTAAGTTCTACGTAAATGTACTATCTTCAGAAAACAGCTCTTGCAACAGAATCTCAATAGGACTGAAGCGGCGGCGTAGGACTACGGAAATTTTCTAGCTAGCAATATTCAGCAGGGACCACCCCGGCGTCAGGCACAGTACATAAGGGGCAGTCCCTCAGAATCCCCAGTTCTCCACCGGAGACTCCCAGCCGCTGGATGACATCAGAAGAGGAGACTGAGGATCCACTGTCAAATGACAGTCGAGAGATGCTGAAAACCTGATCCTAGGAGAAGGATGTTGGAACTAGAATCTACCTCCAGCGAGGATGGTGGGAGGAAAGTACCTGTTGCAAGAGCTGTTCTCGAAGATCTACTATTCTGACAGTAAGTTCTTACGTAAATGTACTATCTTACTTGAGAAACAGCTCTTGCAGCAAACCACACCGATAGGACTGATTCCCAAGCAATCACAAATCCCATACCATTGGGAGGAGGAAGGTGAAATCCTTGAGCGAAAACAAGCTTAGGACAGAAGTCCCTGAAGGACTGCTAGATCAAAACCTGCTCTTACGCCTCGATGCAATGTCCAGGCTATAATGCTTGATGAAAGTGTATCGGAGTTCCAAGTAGCTGCAGCACAAATAGCTGAGGTGGACATGTTCTTTAAAGCTGCAAAGGAGGTAGCCACCCTCTGGTGGAATGACCCATAACCGTGCCCAGTAAGGGTTTGTTGCGCTTCTGGTAACAAAACATGATACACTGAATGAGCCACCTGGATAGCGACCATTTAGAAAAAGGAGCTCCATCATCCTGTAGGCAAAGAGACAAAAAGCTGGTCTGATTTTCGGTGGTGTTTTGTTCTGGTCAGGTAGTATCTGAGACACCTATGCACATCTAAAGTGTGCAGGAGGGCTTCTCCTCGATTAGAGTACTCTGGAAAGTACACTGGTAGATCGATATCCTGATTAAGGGTGAGAGCTGAGACCACCTTAGGCAGAAATTTAGGATTAGTCCGTAGGGATACATTGTCTTGGTGGAACACCAAATAAGGTCTTTACACATAAGTGCATGGAGTTAAGAAATTCTTCTGGCCGAGGTGATGGCAACTAAAAACAACGTCTTCCAAGTAAGAAGGCGTAGCTCGCAATCCATGGCTGGTTCAAAGGGCGGCAGCGTAAGCTGCTCCTGGACAAAGGGTAGATCCCAAGGTGGAATCGGATCCTGAATCGGGGCCTAGGTGGAGGACACCCCTCAGGAAGGCTCGTCTCGTTTCCAACTGAGTTACAGTGCGTTGGCCTATAGGAACGTGATAGGCTGAGATAGCACAGAGGTGTACCTTAATCGAGGAGTAAGCCAAGCCTGCCTGGAAAAGGGACAGCAGGTAGTCCAAGACCAACTTCTCTGGACAATCCAAAGGCGATAAACCGCGTGCTTGAACTCGTATACAAAACCTGCGCCACTTTATGGCTTAGGTCACACGGGTAGTCTGTTTCCTAGCAGCAGCCAGAATGTCTGCTACCTCTTGCGAGACCTTGTGTCGCATCATGGCTATGTTTCTAGGAGTCAAGCGTGTAGGTTCAAGAAATGTAGGTCCAGATGGACCAAAGAACCAGCCTCCTGAGACAGCAAGTGAGAGCTGATTGGCAGCGGCACTGGAGGTTCACGGGACAGTTGATGCAGAAGAGGGAACCAGATCTGCCTGGGCCAAAACGGCACAATAAGTATTAGCGTCGCTTGCTCTCGGCAAAGTTTCAGAAGAACCCTCTGGATCAACAGAAAGGGGAAGGGGAAGGCATAGAGGAATCTGCTCGCCCAGGAAAGGGACAACGCGTCTCGCCAGAAAACAACAGGCCCTGGATCTAGCGAGCAAAAATTGGGCAGTTTTGCGTTGGATGGGGAAGCGAAAAGGTCTAATTCTGGTGTACCCCATCTAAAAAACAGATCCTCTGCTACCTCCTGGAGTAGTTCCCATTCGTGGACTTTGGCCTGAGAGCGGCTCAGGCTGTCTACAATGACACTGTCCACCCCTGGGACATGAACAGCAATGAGGTTTGCACCGTGTTGCAAAACCCAATTCCACACCCTCATGGCCTCCCTGCAAAGTGGGTAGGAGTGGGTGCCTACTTGTTTGCTGAGGTAATACATCACCGTGGAACTGGTTGTCTGTAACAGAAGGGTACCCGGTGGGATCTCTGACTGGAAGGCCTGCAGGGCGTGAAGAACTGTTCTCATTTCCAGGATGTTTATGTGGAGATGAGATTCTTGGGCCGTCCACAGGCCTTGAGACCGAACACCATCAAGGTGTGCTCCCCATCCGAGTCCTGAGGAGTCTATGGAGAGTGTCACAATCTGAGACGGTGCAGTGAAGGGGACTCCCACCAATAGATTCCTCAAATCTAGCCACCATTGCCAATCCCGGATTACGGCCTTCGTGATCTGGATTGGGTGCAGCAGATGGTCTTGCTTTTGAACCCATTGGACCCTTAACATCCACTGGGTTACACGCATGTGGAGATGGGCTAGCGGGACTGCTGCAATGGCCGCAGCCATGTGTCCAAGCAGGCAAAGGACCAGTCTGGCAGGAACGGTCGTCTTCGCCGAAAAGTCCCTGATGAGGGATCTGATGTGTTCTGCTCTGTCTGGGGGGGAAGGCTTTCCCCGGACTGTGTCCAGAACTGCACCTATGAACTGCAGAGTATGAGACGGAACCAGGCGTGACTTCTCGTGATTGATGATGATGCCCACGTCTCGAACAGAGATAGAGTACGGTGAATGGCGGACATCAGAGCCTCCCGGGAGGGCGCCATGAGAAGCCAGTCGTCCAGGTAGGGGAACACGTAGTGGCCTTGTCTCCTCAGAGATGCTGCTACGACCGCCATGCACTTCGTAAACACCCGAGGTGCCGATAACAGCCCGAAGGGAAGGGCTCGGTACTGATAATGGCGACCTTGAAACTCGGAGCGCAGGAACGTCCTGTGCACTTGAGCAATGGGTATGTGCAGGTAAGCATCCTGCATGTCCAGGGACGCTAGAAAGGCATCCTGCTTGAGCATGGGAATCAGACCTGGGAGGGTCACCATGCGGAAGCGTTTGTACAGGACCGATTCGCTGAGGTCCAGTATCGGACGGAGGTCCCCTGTTTTCTTTGGAACCAGAAAGAAGAGAGAATAATATCCTAGACCTCTCTGGTTCCACGGTACATGCTCTATAGCTTCTTTTTCCAGGAGCACGAGCACCTCCTGCTGTATGAGCAGGGCATGCTGATCCGAGTAGCAGGAGAGCAGGGAGGTCTGGTCGGTGGGTGGTGGAAACTCTATGAAATGGCCTTTCTTGACCAACTGAAGAACCCACGGTTGATGATGATTGTTGCCACCCTGAAAGAGTGGTGAGCGTCGGCCCCTGACCTTTTCAGCTCGTTGATCCAGAGGAGGGGCAGGGGCCAGGAAGGAGTCATGCTGTGGCAGCACTGGCCCCTGTAGGCTGGGCCGATTGTGTAACGTTGGCCTCTGCCTGGGGCAGCCGCCTGGGCTTTATGCTGAAAAGTGCCTCTTGCTGCTGGCCAGAACATGGCTGCTGCCTTTGATGCGGCTGTAGGCGGCTCTGGTTCCTGCAAAAGGAACCGGCCTGATCTGTACATGGCCTGTACAGACCGGACTGCCTTCCAGCATCCTGGGTTTGGTGATGACCTTCTCCAAGGGTTCACCAAAGAGTACTTCGCCATTATACGGGACGTCAAGAATGTTCTTCTGTACGTCCGGGGTGAAGCCAGAGACGCGGAGCCAGGAGAGTCTCCGGTGACAAACGCCTGAGGATGCCGCTCTGGCAGATGAGTCCATGAGAATCTATGCGGCTCGTGCTTGCCAGGTACCCACATCTGACCCTGTGCAGAGAAGGTTGAGGAGCTCCTGCTTTTGATCGCCATCTGGAAGCTTATCGACAGGTCCTGGCCCTGTTCCACAGGGTGTTCTGAAACTGTACCATGTGGTGGGGTAGTTCAGAGACCTGATGGCGCATGCAGCAGCATCGTGCATCTCCCAGGGCATCCAGTTGCTTGGATTCCTGGTCCGGTGGCTGTGTGCTCATATGCTGTGGTCTCTGAGACCCGGTCATGTGAGGGCCGTGATGACCAGGAGTCTGCCAGAGGTTGTTGGGCAGTACTGGTCTCTCTCGGGGCCTTGTACAGGCGGTCAGCCTTCTTTGGCACTGCAGGAGTGGAGTACGGATGCTTCCGCAGCCTTGGTGGCGTCCAGCGAAGTGTCTACCAAGGGTGGTACTCACAGGTTTTGGGTCTTTCTGCGAAGATGGCGGGCAAGGCGTTGTCGTTCGGGGTCAAGGTGAGTCAGCATCCCACCCCATGATGTCCTGGATGTGCCTCATGATCTCAGCGAAAGAGGATCAACAGAGGAGACCTGGGGAGATCACGTGGGTCAGGAGAGGAGATGCTGAGAGGATAAGGAGATCTGGAGTAGTCGAGGTGTCCTATATGGAGTTCTCCCCGACTGAGTGTACCGACACTGTCTGGGTCGCTTGGGGCTGAGAGACCCTGATGGAGGTCTTCTCCTGTCTTTTGATCTGCCCCTAGGAGGTGGAGTCTGCTTCTTAGGGGTTGGTGGTCATTCTGCTGGTCCCTTTGGTGGAGGAGGGAGCGAAGAAGGAGTAGGCGGAGGAGGTTTAACAGGGACCACATCCTTTCGGATAGTGTCCTACCAGAAGGTAAAGAGTTCCTTTACTTCTTCTATGTGCATGCCTGACGACGGGCCTGTCACCGGGGTCGAGCGTCTAGTCCCTGGGTGTCTCCGGGTTGGGAAGGTTCGCGGGAGCCCAATATCATTGAGTGTCGCCCGCCTGGTCTTGGGCAGTGTAGCGTCCTCCTCCGTGGAAGTCCTGTGACCGGCATCCGCCAGTAGCGAAGTGGCGGTCTTCCGCTCTGGAGAGTCGCGATGCGATGTCTGTCTCTTGGCGGCCGGATCGATCCGCTTACGCGGCCGGCAACTGGTGTCTGGCTGGTGTCCTCGGTTCCGGCGAGCACCTGGCCGATTTGGAGTGCTTAGTCGACGTCAGGTGCTTGGCCGATGTCGGGTCAGATGCCTGCTTCAGGGACGTCAGGTCCTTGGTCTTCCTAGGAGTTGAGTCAAGACCTCTGGGAGGTTGGGAGACCTGGAGTCGGAGTCCCGACGTCGGCTGGAAGAGGAAGATTTATGGCACTCTGAAAACTTGGAAGAGACCTTGGAGGGAGTGGAGGAAGCCGAGGGCCTCGAAGTGTTGATAGGCTGGAGTGCAGAAGAGCCACCTGAAGCTCGGACCTTAACCGGGGGGGGGCTGAGACTGAGCCCTGGAGGGACAGCGGTCCGATCTAGTGGAGCCTGAGCTGCAGAAGTCCAAGGCCCAGTTCGGGGATCTGGACCTTACTTTCTCCCAGTGCTTGTCCCGGTGTTCATGGGGCTTCGAGGAAGAGTCTCCCCTGGAGGAAGGTTCTTGGTCCATCCTTTTCAATTTTTCTTCCAGAAGATATGCCTGAAGTGCCTTCTGATGGCAGATCCTGGTGCGGCTATTGAACCCTTGGCAAAAGGTGCAGGCCTTGATATCCGGGTCCGGGCCTAGGCACCGCACGCAGGAGGAGTGAGGATCCTTGAAAGGGATCTGTTTTCCGTAGGTACACTTAGAAAGGTGACCCTCAAGCAAATGAGTTGGAGAGGACATCAGTTTGAAAAGCACAATAAGTTCTGTAGTCGTCGTGCACTAGGTAGAGACCGAGAGGCCGATGCTGGCGAGTCGACAGCGGGAAAAGAACTGGGGATTCTGGGGGTCCGCCCCCTTATGTGCTATGCCTGACGTTGGGGGCGGGACCAATGTCGGGGGCAGTCCCCGCTGAATATTGCTAGCTAGAAAACTTCTGTGTGGTCCTGGCGCCTGCCAGCTTCAGTCCTAATGGTGTAACCTGCTGCAAGAGCTGTTTCTCGAAGTAAGATATAACATTTCCATGATGGAAAATGTAAGCACAACTAGCAGCTGACAGAAAGAAGCCAATGTCAGTTCCCAAAGACATATTTCAAATCCCAAGGTGAGACCGGACTGCAGATAGGAGGTTTCATATGTAGAACACTTCTCAGGAAGGTGCAGGACACTTCTAATTGTGCAACTGTACAATCATCAGTACTGGCATGGAAAGCTGATATAGTGACCAAATGCACTTTAAGTGAGGAATACTGTAGACCTGGGTCTGACAGTGACAGCAAGTATTTCAGCACCACATTTACTGGACATATAAATGGCTCCAAATTCCTGGAAAAAGCCCACAAAGTGAGCTGCTTCCATTTCAAGGAATAAGTATTAATGTCAGAAGGCTTTATACCTGCATGTCAGTCAGTAAGTAAGTAAAAATGTATTCATTAAGCGCCTTTCGAATTGTCAAGGCGCTGTACAATAAAATACAGTATAAACAAGAATAATAATCATAAAAAGTTTAGAAACATACAGAAAAATCTTGATAAAACAGATAAGTTTTAAATTCCAATTTAAAATTTATGACGGTCAGGCATTCTCTTAACCGACGAGGTACAGAATTCCACAGGGTGGGTGCAGCATAAGAAAAAGCACGTGCCCCAGATGTTTTAAACCAACCTGGGAATCTCTAGCAATCCCTTGTCAGCAGATCAGAGTGAGCATGGTGCAGTAGAGAATAAAGGCGCTCTTGCAGATATCGGGGTCCCTGCTTGTGTGAGGCTTTATAGGTCAGCATACGACCTTAAAGGTGATCCGCCACTGTACCGGCAGCCAGTGCAGTTCGCGAAAGCACAGGCATAATATGACTAGTCCTAGATGTACCAGTCAAAGCCTGGCTGCCATGTTCTGCACCAGCTGAAAGCAGCAGATCTCAACCCCTGCAAGTCCTAGGTAGAGGGCATTGCAGTAATCAAGCCGGGTGGTTACGAAGGCGTGGACCAGTGTAAGAAGGTCAGCCAGGGGAACCAGGTGTTTCACCCGGGCAATATTCCTAAATGGTAAAAGGAAGATTTAACGACAGTGGACACGAGATTTTAGGGTCAAACAGCTGTCGAAAATAACACCTAGGTTACGTACCCAGTCTAAGGTGATGAGCGGGACATCATCAAGCCATAAACCTGAAGGATGCCCATCCCCAAGATCTGCCTCCGGATGACCCAGGTCCACAACCAACACCTCAGTCTTGTCTGGATTTAACCTCAGCCAGCTAGTGCTCATCCAATTCTTGATCTTGGCTAGACGGTTGTTAAGCACAGGGACCACATCATCCTGTCCAGGCATAAAGGACATATACAGTTGAATATCATCTGCATAACAGTGAAACCCAAACTGTATTGCTAATGATATCTCCCAATGGCAGCATGTACAGTGAAAACAACATGGGTGCCAATATGGAGCCCTACGGCAACCCACAGGACAGGGGAAGGGCATCAGAGGAATAAATTCCAGTGACAACCCTCTGTGATCTGCCCGTGAGGACGGATCAAAACCAACTTAGGACTGTAGCAGACCGTCCACAGAAATGCTGCAGACGCACCAAAAGCAGACCATGGTCTACAATGTCAAATGCCGCTGAGAGATCAAGAAGGACAAAGATAGTATGAGCCTTTCGATCTATCGCAATTAGAAGATCATTTAACACCCGAACAAGGGCAGCCTCGGTACTATGTCTCTTCCTAAACCCAGATTGGACAGCAACAAAGACTTTGTGGGCTGTAAGATGATCATCTAGCTGCAATGCAACCACCTTCTCAATAACCTTACCCACAAAGGGTAGATTAGAGACAGATCTGTAGTTTGCTAGACAGTCTGGATCCAAGGAAGGTTTTCTAAGGAGTGGTCAAATGACCGCCTCCTTAAGGGGATCAGGGAAGACCCCCTTTTCCAAGGAACACCAGAAAGTTTCAGCAAGGACTGGGCAGATGACAGCTACGCAACATACCAATAATGGCGTAGGGCCCGGATCCAAACTACAGCTGGTTGGTCGCAAGGTCTGGACAATTCTCAATGTCCAAGAGTTCCAGCCGGCTGAAGTCAGACCAGACAGAACAGGTGCACGCAACCTCCCACGGATCTTCGCAATCCCTCATAGAGGGAGTTGGGCCGATCACCGACCTGATGCTGGCAACCTTATCTACAAAAAAGTGAGCAAGCTCATCACACTTTATTTGTGAAAAACTTCTTCCAGACTGAAGACAGACTGGACTGCACAGTCTGCCCACAGTCCAAAAGAGCTGAGCTGGTCGATTTCATGCAGCAGCAATCTCCCCGGACAAGAATTCTGCCTTCTTACAGGTGATTGCTGATTGATAGACCTTATAATGTTCCATCAATCTAAGCCTGTCAGCATCAAGGCCGGATTTCCACCAAGCTCTCTCTAGCCTTCGACCCACCCTCCTCAGCTTCTTCAAGGACCCATCAAACCAAAGGGTCCTTGGGCGCAGAATGAGTGGGCAAAAACAAACAGGAGCTAGAGTCCAGAGCATCTCCCACGGCCTTATTATAAGCCAGTACAAGACCATCTGGACTCATGCTTTCACTCGATAAACCAGATAGGTCCAGCACTGCCGATAGGCCTTCTGGGGTAACTCCCCTTAAAGGGTGGTACTGGACCATCTCCATAGGGGCAAGCCTACTTGGGGGTGCTCCAAAACTGAACCTTATGGTGTGATGGTCTGACCAACTGACTGGTTCCACCCCCAGATCCGTGATCTCCATCCCCAGGAGGAACACAAGAGTGACCCCCAATATGCGTAACAGAGGTAACCACCTGTGTAAGGCCCAGCATAGTAATAAGCTGGAGGTTATTTCCAAACTCAGAGAGTTCACCGTAGGCCAGGCACTGAAGTCACCCAGAATTAACCATCTGGGCGACTCAAGGCCACGTCGACAATGAAATCCTCAAACTCCTTCAGAATTCTTCCCTATCACGGGTGGACGGTAGATGAGGAGTATCCTGAACTCTACACCTGCTCCCATGATACACTCAAAGGATCGGGTGCACCCCACTGGCACATCCACAAAGCCCAGTTCCATTTTAAACAGAATAGCTACACTCCCACCCCTACGATCCAATCTCAGGCGGTATATCACAGAGAACCCAGATGGAACAGCAGATGCTAAAACAGGGCCTGCATTCTCATCCAACCAGGTCTCAGTGATGCCTGCCAGATCAGATGTTCCAACAAGATCAGCCTAACAGCCGTCTTGTTTCTAATCAATCTGGCATTGCATAAGACCACCCGAGTTGGATGGGTCAGAGAAAGATCCCAAAATCTGCCCACTATCTGTGGAGCCCTTGGGTAGGAAACCAGGCAAGAAACCCCCTTTCCTGACCCCATTTCACCCCAGGGCATCTACACTGGCAACTTTAGAGAATACTCCAAACGATGCAATGGCTAGGTCTTCAGGAGCTATGCATGCAGATGGAGGGACTTCAGGTCTGGATCGACCAGGGATACCTTGTCCTGTGACAACACACCACGACACAGAGGGAGAGGTAGCGGAGGCTCCACTACCATCTCTTGGAGTGTAAAACCAAATCTGATGAGGTCATAGTGGAGTAATGAGTGGCACCCTCCATCCTCAGTTTGATTAGCACTCTCTATTAGAGGAACTGGGGGAAATACGTATTAGAATTTCCATTTCCAAGAGAGGGACAATGTGTCTCTCCAGAAAACTCCAGGCTGTGGAGCAAGTGAGCAGAATAAAAAAGGTTACTCACCTGCAACAGTAGTTCTAGGAGTGGTGTATGGTGTACGTCCACACTTCTGGCAGGATTCCTTTCCACTTTAAAACTGGCTCCTCCCACCCACCGAGTGGCAACTCCCTCAGCACCGCCCCTTGATGTCAGCTCTTAACCTGCTGGAAGCAGGAATCGGTGTGCCGCTTGCCAGATGAGGTCGGGTGGGTCGTGTGGATGTACACCATACACCATATACCACTCCTAGAAAGTACAGTTATGTAACAACTTACCGTAACAGTAGATCTTTGAGGAGTGTCACTGGTAGTAGGTAATACACTTGGGTCGTTGCCAGAGGTCGCTGTGGCGCAGACTCTTCTTGCAGTCTATTCCAGGGCCACCCACACATGACATCACCTTCTTGTTTCCTGTATAAGTGTGGGTAGTCCTGGTATCCTCAGTTTCCCCACCAGATTCAGCTCGCTAAGCGATGACTGAGGGAAGCCAAGGTATGATAGTATCCCAACCCATAAGTCACGGACCAGAATTTGTTCTCCTGGGGGTGGGCCGAAGGCGGGATTGTACCTGCTGCAAGAGACATTCCTCAAAGATCTAATGTTATGGTAAGTTGTTGCGTAACTGTACTATCTTCCACAGAGTGGTCTCTTGCAGCATGTAAGACACTTGGGATGAATTCAAGCAGTAAACAGAAGGGTGGTCATTATGACAGGAGGCCTTGTAGGACAGGCGTGACCACAGGTAGATCCCTACGGTAAAGCAACATCTAAGTTGTAATGCTTCATCAAAGTATGAATTGTGGACCATGTAGCTGCACTGCAGATGTCTATGATAGAGGCCCTTTAAAGCAAGCTGCTGTGGTGGCCATAGCTCTGGTAGAATGGGCTCGACAGGTACTGGTAATGGCTTGTTGTATTTTGTGTAACAAAATGTGATACAGTGTGCTAGCCAATTGGAAAGGGTCCGTTTAGTGACGGGAGACCTTCCCTGTTTAGGCGAAGGTGACAAAACATTGAGAGGTTTTCCCAATTGATTTAGTTCAATTAGTATAGTATCATAAAATAAGATCGACACCTAGAGTATGTAGGAAGTATTCACCTCGACTGGAAGTGTTCAGGGTAATATACTGGTAACTCCAAGGATTGATTTAAGGTGTGTTCGGACACTACCTTAGCTAGGAAGGAAGAGTTGGTACGAAGTGCCACTCTGACTTCGTGAAAAATTAAGTAAGGTTCTTTACACATGAGGGCATGAAGCTTGAAAATACGCCGAGCCGAAGGGACAGCCACCAAGAATAGTGTTTTCCCAAGAAAGAAAACAGAGGTCACAAGTAGCCGCAGTTTCAAAGGGTTCAAGTGTCAATTTCTCTATTAGAAAATTGAGATTCCACGGAGAAGTGGGTCATCTGATAGGTGGCTTAACATGTAACATTCCTCTTAAAAACATTTTGACTATATGATGTTGATACAGTAATCTGCCATTAAGAGGTTCATGGAAGGCCAAAATGGAGGCCAAATGGACTTTGATAGAGGAATAGCTTAATCCTGTCTCGCGGCAATCGAGGCCAGGTAATCCAAGATTTTCGTCAGTGCACAAGAATAAGGACTGAATGACCGGGAGGCAGCCCAAATAGAAAAGTGTTTCCATTTGGCATTATAAGTTTCCCTAGTCACTGGTTTATATTAGGCCAGTAGAATATTGGCCACAGGGGAGGACACTTGGAGACGTGCTAGCGTCCTCAGGAGCCAAGTGTGAAGGTGTAGTGACTCTTCGGGTTGGGATGTAGAAGGGTCCCTTGATTTTGAGTTAAGAGATCTGGTCTCACTGGTAATGGGACTAGTTCCTCCGCTGGGAACCACTGAAGCAGTGGGAACCACACCTGCCGAGGCCACAGAGGGGCTATGAGAATCATGGAGGCAGGTTCGAGTTGTAATTTCACTAGAGTCCGTTGCAAGACAGGGATGGGGGGGGAAGCATATAAGAAGAGTACTGTCCATGATTGGGACAAGGCATCTATAGATCGTCCCTTTTTGCTTGGGATAATGGAATAGTATCTGGGGAGATGGTGATTGACTGGTGAAGCAAACAGATCCAGTTGCAGGGTCCCCCACAAATGAAAGATTTTCTGAAGCACTTCGTGATGAAGTGTCCATTCGTGTGTGGACGACTGGTGACTGAGGAGGTCAGCCAGGAGATTGTGGCATCTTGGTAGATGGACAGCTGTCAGTACAAGGTGTTGCCATATGGCCTTCTGCCAGACTGCAATTGTCTCTCTGCATAGAGAATGGGACTTTGTACCTCCTTGTTTGTTGAGGTAAAACACTACTGAGGTGTTGTTTGATTGAATCAGTAATGGTTCCGGGGATAAATGAGATTGATGAGCCTGGAGGGCTAGGCAGACCGCCCTTATCTCCAGGAGATTCATGTGGAGAGGAGGAGTAGAACTGGTCCACTTGCCTTGTGTCCTGTAAGGACCAAGGCGTGCACCCCACCCTTCTAGGGATGCATCCGTGGTCAACGTCTGCTGGGGTGGGGTTGGGGGGAATGGAAGGGCATGCCTTGACATAGATTGGTTCTGAGGGGCCACCATAAATAGGGCAGACTGCAACAAGGGAGCAACTCTGATTCTGTCTTTGAAAATTCCTGTTCTTTGAGACCACTGGTTCTGGAGAAGCCACTGGACTGGCCTCATGTGGAGATGGGCAAGTGCTACTGTAGGGATGGTAGCGGCCATGTGTCCTAGGAGACATAACATACGTCTGACTGTGACTACTTTCTGGGTTTGTATCTGAGAAGCCAGACATAGAAGCTTGTCTCGTCTGTCGGCCGGGAGGTAAGCCCTGGTGGAGGCTGTGTCTAGGACTGCTCCCATATATTGGAGTGACTATGTAGGGGTCAGATTGGACTTTGGCCAATTGCCGATAATCCCTAGAGATTGGAACAGAGTTAGGGTTGCATGTAGGGAGGAAAGCAGAGAGGTTCTGGACTCTGCCTTTATGAGCCAGTCGTCCAGATATGGGAATACAAAGTGCCTGTTCCGCCGTAGGGCTGTTGCCACTACCGCTAGGCACTTGGTAAACACGCTCAGGGCAGATGAGAAGCCGAATGGAAGTGCCCAAAATTGGTAGTGTTGTCCCAAGAGGTGAAAACAAACATGTGGTGGGCAGGATGGATGGGTATATGTAGGTAGGCATACTTCATATCTAGGAAACACAGCCAGTTCCTTTCTTTCAACATTGGCAAGATGGAATTTAGAGTGACCATGCGGAACCTCGTGTACTGGATGTGTAGGTTCAATTGTCTGAAGGCTAGTATCAGTCTGAGATCTCCAGTTCATTTGGGCACCAGAAAGAAATAGGAATAAAACCTCTTGATGCTCTGCAGAGTGTACCGGTAGACAGCCTTCTTGGTTAGAAGAGCCCAGAGTTCCTCTTGGAGAATAGGAATGTGGTCGGGGATGATAAGCTAGGGGAAAAGACATCCTGAAAGTTGCTCCCAGGCGCGCAATACCGCAGATTAATAAAACTACATTTGACCTTATAATTTAGCTCGCAAAAGTGAGTTCTGTAGGCTGAAGAGGTATAGCGTACTTCGGTACAATCAGAAAGAACAAAACGAAGCAGGATACCCACCCTACACAAAGGCGCGAGAGGCCGAGTAACATGGCAGAGATGGAGTGTGGAAGCCCCGAGCCTCTGACTGCACGATCACAGGCAGTGAAGTGCTCGAAACCTCATCCTCCGGTACCAGAGGAAAATGACTGCTGGCCGACTGAAGAGCGAGGAGGACAAACATCCTCGGAGGATATTCCTGAAATAAAACATCTACTTCAGCGACCAGTGGCCGACTTTTCTACTGTAAAACAGTCACTGAAGGCCTTAACACAATGGATGGGGGATGTGGAAGCCAGGGTTGCCTCCCAGGAAAGGAAGACGATGACAATGGACCATGAATTGGTCGCTCTAAGAAAACAAGTTAGGAGGCTGGAAGATCGAATTGAGGACCAGGAGTCACGCAGTTGGAGGAACAACTTGATAATGGCTGGTCTTCCCGAGCAGACAGAAGGATCTGACTGCGTATCCTTCATGCAGGACCTTCTCATGAAACTGTTTGGCCCAACTCCTTTTGGGGATTCCTACAATATTGAAAGGGCACACCGCTCTTTGAGAGATATCCCCCACCTGGAGCTAGACCTCGTGTCCTCATTATGCACTTTCTAAATTACAAAGAGAAGACCCATGTTCTACACAAAGCCAGAGCAATTAAAAATCTACAATGGAATGGGGCATCCATCTGGCTATTTCAAGACCCGACACCCTCGATTCAGGAAAAACAGAAGAAGTATGTAGAGATCAAGAAAAAGCTTTACCTTGCGGGGGTGAAATTTAGAATCCAACACCCAGCAACACTGATTGTGAGGTTGCAGTCTGGAGATAGGAGGTATCGGCGGCTGATGCTGCGGACTGCCCTGCAGTAGAGCTCCCAACTTTGTTTAGGCCAGAGACCTGAAGATATGAGGGAGAGGAGGCCTCACTTTGATATAGCGGCAGTGAGTGAGGATCGACTGGCAGGAGCTACAAAGGACCGCTGGGTCTGAATTTCTCAAACTTTATTTCACTCCCCACACTTCGGAGATCGGATCCGCCCTTTTTACATTGATTACCCTAGAATTACTTTGAGCGGGACTGTTTTGAAAGAATATCTTAACTAACATTCAAAGGGTCAAATGGGCCCAAGTCCGCTGAATTTTATTTTGGGCTCAGGGAGTAGCAAACTTACTTTACTTTGGGGACTGCCAACAGGCAGCTGGAATGTTTAAGCAATGCAGAGAAGGCTCAACTGGATCAGGACTTCTTAATGTGGATTGCTTTTATTTTCTCTGTTTGACGGTGAGGAGAAGAGACTTTATCCAGCTGTAAATTGGATGTTTATAAATCTGAACTATTGAGCATAATTTCACTGAAATAGATGTTGTATTAGGGTATTTTCACTATGTTAGTTATTCATCGGTTTCAAGGGATTGATGTGTTCTTTTCAACTGTTATGACTGGGCTAGAAAAGAGGAGGAAACCGGGGAGAATAGGCGTGGGGACACTATTTCAATGGGGGGCATAAATCTGTTGCTGCCTCTTTTATGGGGTGGGGGGGTATTAAGCTCTCTGGCCTCTGATCGAATGGTGAGGGCTTGGCAGGGATTAGAGTGCGTTCTCCCAGCTACTATTCGCTGTTGTAGAGGGAGAGACCCCTAGAGGGGAGAGCAGTAGATATACTGAGCATCTTGAGTTTACCCACCTTTAACCATATCAGGTTTTAAGCAACTTAAGAAGCTCAGGGTGGGACTTAAGGCCATGAGAGGGGTCTACTGATTTCTCAATGGGATTCGGGGGGTCTGGGGACACTCAGGGGCCAGCTCATCTACGTCTCAACTTGATTAAGGAGGGCAATCTGAGGATTGGGGCTTATAGTGGGGGGGCACGGGGGGAAAGGGAAGAGAGAGACTCCACGGTGTGTATAAGATGGTGGGCAGACCATAAGAGGGTGAACAGCAGAGGTATTGTTACATATAATGGTATTGGTTAAATTTATTTCCTGGAATGTTAAAGGCCTCAGGGGGAGGAAGAAAAGATTGGTAATATTACGGTACATCAATCAATTGGGGGTTCAAATAGCTGCATTACAAGAAACCCACTTACTAAAAGAGGAACTAAATCTGTTGAAGAAAATGTGGGTCGGCCAAGTAATAGGAAAAGGGAAAGCAAAAGCATTGGGGTTGTTGCGATATTAGTAGGGAAAGTCTGTCCGTAAGTAATCTTACAAATTAAAGCAAGAGAGGATGGTAGAGGGATCTATGTTTCGGGTACTATTTTGGGCAATGAACTTTCAATTGCTTTGGTATATGGCCCTACACCACCTAAACCTGACTTTTTTTGCCTCACTGGAGGTGGATATTGCTACTCTCCCACCTTACCCACTTATCTTTGCAGGGGACCGGAATCTTTGTTTGAATAACTGGGCGGATAGGAACCCACCTTCTAAAAGACCACCTTCTTTGGCCCAGATAGCTTTGACTAGATTTTTTGGAGGTCACAGCATTAGTGGACCCCTATAGGGTGTATAATAAAGGGAACAACGACATGACCTTCTATTCTGGGGCACATAAATCCCATTCCCGAATTGACTTCTTCTTGGTCAATGGGGCAGCACTAAGGGGAGTCAGGGAGCGGACTACTCTTAGCAGAATACTGTCTGACCATTCCCCTATACAGTTAATCTGGGAAAAGGATACCATCCCTCTAAAACCATATGAATGGAGATTAGATGATACGGTATTAATGGATGACAGTATTGTGTCCAAACTAGAGGAAGCCCTGGTGGAAATTATTCAGACCCAATTACCAACACTCCAGGAAAAGAGACTTGCTTGGCCTACCTGTAAAGTATTATACGCAGGAATAGCCCAGACATTTATTGCTATGAGGAACAGTATGAAAAGGGCATAGGAAGAATTTTTAATGGGGGGGCCATTAAGTCACTAATCCCTCTGGAGGGATCTTCTAGTGAGTTACACAACGAGCTTAAAGAGTTAAGAGATGAAATGAGAGGTATACTGTATGACAGGATAGACCACTGGCTTGAAAGACTACAAGATAAATACTTAATGCAAGGGGATGTGCGAGGCCGATTGCTGGCTAACAGAATCAAGGAATGGGAAGCAGAGCGGACGGTTACTGCAACAAAATTTAAAGGGGACATTATTACGGACCCTCAGGGAATGGCTGATGCCTTCGCTATTACGCAGGGATCTATGGGGGGGGGGTATCAGTAATGAAGAGATTAGAGGGTTCCTAGATAAGATACCCTCTGCCTAGGCTGGATCAGAAGCAGACCCAAGCACTGGCAGCCCCAATCCAAGAAGCAGAAATAATAGAAGCAGTAAAAGCATTGCCAAATGGTAAGACACCAGGGCCTGACGGTCTTTCAGCTAAATTTTACAAAGTTCATTTATTATCCATACTCTCTTTACTGAAAGACTTATTCTTTCGCATTATGCAGGAAGGGGTTCCCCATCCACCCTTGTATCAGGCCTATATTACGCTCATCCCAAAGCCAGATAAACCAAAGGATCTTCCGGGTAATTATAGACCCATAGCTTTGATAAATCAAGATATCAAAGTGCTGACGAGGATCCTGGCTAACAGAGTTTTAAGAGTTGCTCCCTTATTAATTAGTCAGGATCAAGTAGGGTTTATGCCAGGTTGAGGCGCGCATGATGCACTAAGGAAGCTTCATCACATACTTGGTAGGGCCTCCAATTCGAAGTTACCCATGGCTCTGATTGCACCTGACACTGAGAAGGCAATCGATAGGGTCTCCCATGCTTTTCTATTTCTCACTATGGAGAAAAATGGGCTTCCCAGAGGGCCTTCTCAGAGGTGTCAAAAACCTCTACGCAGCCCCCACTGCCAGGGTTCTGTGTAATGGCTATCTATGAAAAGAGTTCCATCTGATGAATGGGACTAGACAGAGCTGCCCCCATCACCAATTTTGTTTAATATTTATTTGGAACCTTTATTAAGAGCACTCTACATGGATAATGCGATACAGGGGATCGAGGTTCATGGGAGGGAGCTTAAATTCTCTGTTTTTGCCGATGACATAATGTTACATTTACAGGAACTGGCAGAGAGCTTCAAAAAAAGCCTTGGAAGTCATTAGGCAATTCTCTGAGGTCTCCAACTACAAACTGAATTTGAGCAAAACACAGGTTCTTCCTCTTACTCCTTATACTTACAGAGCAGACTTTGAACCTTTGTAAACCAATTGGGCCCCAACTAAGATCAAGTATCTGGGCATCTGGATTATGGCTAAATTAGAGGATGGAGTGGAAGCAAATATTGATAGTCTGTTGTCGGTAATTAAAACTGATATTCTAAGATGGAATAAACTCCCCCTAAATTTCATTGCCAGATTGGGATTGATCAAAATGAACCTCCTGACCAGATTGCTGTACCGATTCATTTGTTAGCTTATAATATTCCTAAAGGAAAGTTTATTAAAATTCAGAGGTAATCTCTGCATTCCTCTGGAATTCAAAGCCTCCTAGGAAAAAACATAATATTTTACGCCTTCCCCATTTTTGGGGGGGTATTAAGCTTCCAGACCTCCACTTATATTATGTGGCGGGATAATTAGGTTTAATGGGACAGTGGTACAGAAAGATGGACGAAGAGGGATATATCCCAACCTGGCTGCAAATTGAGAGACAAATTCTTGAGGACCTGAACCTCTCCCCAGCAGCGTTGCTCTTTTCAGATCCAGAAGGCTTACCTAAAAGGTGAAAGCGGACACCAATTTATAAATCAATGTCGGTGTGGTGGAATTTTTTTTTTTAAATCCCACCCAGAGGAGAGACCAAATGAGAGTCTGGGATCAGCCTATACTGGGAAACCCTAATGTTCGTCTTGGGGGGACACATAATCAATGGACTCCGCACCTATCTGACCTAACTCTGGCAGATTTTATAGTAGAGGATAAAGGGGTCCTCCCACTGCAGACCAGGGATTGGAATTTTTTTTAAAAGATTCAGATCACCAATATGGTGCAGCAATTTCTAAAAGATAGCAGAGATTCCAGTCAGAACCCATTCACCTGGGATAATCTGAGGGAGATTAACTATTCCCAAAATTCCCTCTCAAAAGTCTACAGGGTGTTGTTGGATTTTGTAAGATCGGGTTCCTCAGCACAGATTCCATATTGGGAGAAAAGCATAGCCCCACTGAGCCCTGACTGGAAAGAGATATGGAAGAGTGGTAAATTCCTACCTGTACCCAAATATAAGATCAGCAATTTTTTATTTTCTCAAATATTTATTACACCCCTGCTAAACTATGTTCTAGGAGACTCAGACAGACAGATCTGGGCTTTAGATGTGGAACGAAACCAGGGGACTTGTTACATGTGATGTGGGATTGCCCCAAAATACACTCTTTATGGGTTCATATCGAGCAAAACATGGATCCCTTATTAAACTATTCAGAACATATTAGGCCAGAGATCTGTGTTTTGGGGGATATGAATTTGGTTTCGAGGGCGTCAGCTAAATATCATATAGCTTTGATGTCTGCCCTGGTTAAGGTATTTGTCCTAAAACACTGGAAAAGTGACCTTATCTATAACTACGACCAGTGGGTGAGAGATCTGTTACATATACTAGATAGACAAAAGACAAATGTTATTGGATGGAAGAAAAGAAAAAATTACCCACCTTTGTAATTATGTTTCTTCTAATGGAGTCTTGCTGTATTCTGCCTATTGCAGTTAGCTCCAGCACTTGAACTGCCCCAGAGAGAGAAGGGTTAAAATACTATGCAAGGCATAGAACGTTGAGCTCGAGCTCGGTTGAAAACTCTGTCTGCAGCACTTTGAAACCCAACCGTCAGATTCTTACGAGCTAAAACTCACTGACTTTAATAAAGTGGAAATTGTAAAATTTCAACTGGCAACAAAAGTTTTCGATTCCTAAAAGACTCAAGTCAGGAAACCCAAAAACCAGGTAATAAAGCATAAAATTCTTAACTAATCAAATACAAAGCACCCAAACAACAGAAAGTGGGCTGAAGACACCCTTGGGGTGCAACACTGCTCCTGCCCACCCACTTCCCAAAAACAGGTTCTGAGAGGGGAGGCAGGGAGGGAGGTCAGAACACAGCAAGACTCCATTAGAAGAAACATAATTACTAAGGTGAGTAATTTTTTCTTCAAACAACATGAAGTCTTGCTGTATTCTGACTATTGCAGACTACCAAGCAGTACCTCCAAGGAGGAGGGACAGAACCTACTTTGGGAATAGGCTCTGAAGTACTGCTGTGTTCAAACCTAGCATCACTCCTAGCCTGGATACCCAGAGAGTAATGCTTGGTGAAGGTATGAACTGTTTTCCAGGTGGCTGCTTGACAAATTTCTAACAAAGGAATATCCCCTGGCCGCAGCCAGAGATGCAGCTGTACCTCTAGTGGAATGAGCCCTCAAGCCTGAGGGTGGAATTTTTCCCAGTTTCTCATAGCAGAATTGGATACAGGACACAATCCACCTGGCAATAGTTCTCTTGGTGGCAGGTTTGCCCTCACCTACTTCCCCATAAGTAAGGAATAACTGGAGGGAGTCAAACCTGTGACCCTTTGTACATTCTATGTAGTAACTAAGGGCTCTTTAAACATCTAAACTGTGCAACCTCTGCTCTCCTGAGAAAGTATGATCAGTGAAGAACACAGGAAGAGAGACAGACTGATTTAAATGGAAATCAGAAACCACTTTGGGTAAGAACCTTCTACTGGATCTAAGGACCACCTTATCTCTATGGAATGAAATTAAGTCAGGTTCAACTGACAGGGCTTGCAATTCACTGATACGTCTGGCAGAGGTAACAGCAACCAAAAACACATTTTTCCAAGTCAAGTACTTGAGCTCTGCTGAGGACATGGGCTCAAAAGGGGGTTGCATAAGATGGGCAATGCAAACATTCAAATCCCAGACAGGAACAGGATCCCTAAAGGGGGGGATTGGTATGAAGCAATCCTTTTAAAAATTTACAGAATACAGGGTGAGATGACAGAGAGGAAGTCTTCCCCACGGACAGGAAAGCACAAACAGCTGACAAATGTACTTTGAGAGTAGCTGGTCTGAGGCCTAGGCCATTAAGGTGAACCATATAATCCAGAACTCTAGACAATTCAGCAGTGTCTGGGGATATATGCTTCTTGGAACACCAAATGCTGAATCTTTTCGATTTGGAGTTGTAAGTTTTTCTGGTGGCAGGCTTTTTGAGAAGCTTTGAGAATGTCCAGAACCCCTTGGGACAGATGCAAATGTGCATACTCTAACTCTTCAAGAGCCATGCCTCAAGATTGAGAGACCGAAGATTGGGTTACCAAATCCTCCCCTGAGAGGAGGTTAACAGGTTGTAATTCCTTGGAAGAGACAGGGAAGATGGACTGCTAGAGACAGCAACATGGGGTACAAAGGTTGCTCTGGCCCAGTCTGGAGCAATCAGAATCACTTTGCAAGGTTTTGACCTTACCTTGACTAGAACCTGAACAGTAGAAGAGAGGAAGGCATATAGAAATTTCCTTCCCAGTTCAAAATCAGAGCATCCAGAGGACTGAGCCCAAGACTGGGGTCTGCAACAAAACAGTGGAAGTTGGTGATTGTCTGGGGCTGCAAAGAATCTATCTCTGGAGTGTCCCACCTTGAAAAATCACTCAACATCAGAGGTCCAGGGACCATTCATGATGGCCCTGGGAAATCCTGCTCAACGCATTTGCTACCACATTGTCCTTTCCTGGAAGGTGGACTGCTACCAGAGAGGTCTGTAGGGAATAAGCTAGGGACCATATTTTCAAGGCTTCCGTGCACAAGGCCGTAGACAGAGTGCCTCCCTGCTTGCTGATATACTACATGGCGGTGGTGTTGTCTGTCCTGACCTGAACCACCTTGTTCTGTACTGACGGAGAAAAACTTTGCAGGGCCATAAACACTGCCCTGAGCTCCAGGAGGTTGATATGAAGAAGGGATTCCTGAGGGGACCACAGTCCCAGGACTGTGAGAGCCGCCAGATGGGCTCCCCACCCCAATAGGGGGGATGTTAACTGGATGACATGTACTGCAGCCACATCCAAGAGCAGGGTCATTCTCGATGCCCTGTAGGGGGCAGGCCTTAGATAGCTAGTGTTGGAACCCACTCGGGAGGGAGCAATAGTAGACCTGGTACTCTCAAATGGAGAGAGGATCACAAATTTAGAAGTCAGCAGACATCTGGGAACAAGTGACCACTGCACAGTGTGCTTCACTATAAGCACAACCATGGAGACAACCCATACAAAAACAAGGATACTGGACTTTAGAAGGGCCGACTTTTGCAAAATGGGTGAATACCTGAGGAATGCACTAGCAAATGGCCAAAAAGGAGGGGTGGAAGAACAATGGAGAAAAATCAAAACTGCCATCATAGAGGCAACAATCCTTTGTGTGAAACAAATAAAGAAAACAAAGCGGAGTAAAAAACCACTATGGTTCTCAAAAAAGGTGGCAGGGAAGGTTAAGGAGAAAAAGGCTCTATTCAAAGAAGTATAAGGAATCACAGAAGGAGCACGACAGGAAACTGTATCAATTAAAGCAGAAAGAAGTGGGGAAGGCAGTCAGAATAGCAAAGGCCCAAACCGAGGAAAAAATAGCCAACTCAGTTAAGAAGGGGGATAAAACCTTCTATAGGTACACTACTGGTCAAAAGTTTTGGAACACCCCCATTTTTCCAGTTTTTATTGAAATTTACGCAGGTTAATGTCTCAATGTACTCTGAAATTAAAGCACAGAACAAATAAACAATTGGAGATAAAAAAGAAATCATAGAATCATTTTGTTTAACAAAATTTAATCTAAATTTTTGACTCATCAAAGTAGCCACTTTTTGCAGATATATACTGTAACCGGCCAACACACTCGTGGTATTCTTCCTACAATGGACATCAAATATTGTTCGGGAAGTTCTTCCCAACACTGTTGCAGAAGTTCCCACAAATGTGTTGCACTTGTAGGTTGCTTTGCTTTCACCCTTCTGTCCAGTTCATCCCAAACCAGCTCGATGGGGTTTAAGCCTGGAGACTGTGCTGGCCATTCCATGATTTGAAGCCTACCGTCTTGTTCTTTTCCTCGAAGGTAGTTCTGACATAGCCTGGAGGTATGTTTTGGGTCATTATCTTGCTGTAGGATGAACCCTGACCAACTAAGCGTGAACCAGAGGGTACTGCATGGCGCTGCAAAATGCTGTGGTAGCCCTTTTGGTTCAGGGTGCCAGTCACTCTGTGCTGTTGTCCCGTGAGCCGCCTATCACGCAAGCTGTTGACTCTCAGAAACTTGTCTTCTGATTCTGTTGTATTGGGTCCGCAGACCTCTTCCTGTCAGAGTTTCCTCCAGTTTCCAAGTGCCTTTTGATGGTGTAGGAAACTGTACTCCTGTACACCTTGGCTTTCTTTGCAATTTCTACAGCAGTTTTGCTAACCTAAACTTTTTTTTTTTTTAACCTCTAGCAGTTTACGCTTACCTTTGTACCATTTCAGGTTATTCACTGGACTTGAATTGCTTAAATTTCAATAAAACTGGAAAAATGGGGTGTTCTCAAACTTTTGACGGTAGTGTACATTAGGAGCATAGAAAGGTTAAGGAGGAATACTGAAGATTAATAAAGGAGAGGGAGGTGGGCAGAGGAGACAGTGAAAAGGCAGAGATACTGAATGAATACTTTTGCTCAGTATTCACAAAAGAAGATGAGGAGGAGTTACCTAAACCAGACAATAGAAGCACTCTGGGTAGGGGTTGACACCAGTCCATTTACAGAAGAAAGAGTCCTGAAAGAACTCCTAAAACTCAAGGTGGACAAAGCAATGGGGCCTGACGGATTCATCCCAGAATCCTAAAAGAACTAAGGAGGACCTAGTGACACCACTGACCACACTTTTTAACAAATCATGGGAGGATGGGGTGGTACCTGAGGACTGAAGGAGGGCAGATGTGATTCCCCTTCACAAAAGTGGGAGCAAGGCAGAAGCAGGAAACTACAGACCTGTAAGTTTGACCTCAGCGGTAGGGAAAAATGATAGAATTACTTCTGAAAGAAAGAACTGTTGAGTACCTAGAGGCCAGCGGGGCACAGGACCCAAGGCAGCATGGATTTACAGCAGGAAGATCATGTCAGACGAATCTAATCTATTTCTTTGACTGGGTGACCAAAGTAATAGACCAGGAAGGGGCTGTGGATATGCCTACCTAGACTTTACAAGGCATTTGACAGTCCGCACAAAAAGACTAATAATCAAGTTAGCCAGTCTGGGAGTGGGTCCCAGGGTGGTAGCCTGGGTAGCAAACTGGCTGCATAACAGGACACAGAAGGTAATAGTGAATGGAACACATTCCGAAGAATGGGGGGTTACTAGTGGAGTACCTCAGGGCTCAGTACTGGGTCCAGTCCTCCAACATCTTTACAGGCGACATTGCAGAGGGTCTGAAGGGAAAGGTATGCCTCTTTGCAGATGACACAAAGATCCGTAACAGAGTTGATACACAAGGTGGGGTAGAAAGGATGAGAAGGGACTTGGCAAGGTTGGAGGAATGGTCAGACATATGGCAACTTAGATTCAATGCCAAGAAGTGCAAAGTAATGCACCTGGGAAACAAAAACCCAGGAGAAGAGCACACAATAGCAGGGGAGGTACTAACAACAACAAAAATGGAAAGGGACTTGGGGGTAGTCATATCAGATGACCTAAAGGTGGGTAAGCAATGTGAGAAGTCAGTAAGGAGAGCCAGGGGATACTGGGATGCACAGGACAGGTATCACACATAGAAAAGGGAAGTGGTTATCCTCTGTACAGACAGTTGGTGAGACCCCATCTGGAATACTGTGTGCAGTTTTGGAGACTCCATCTACACAAGGACATAGACAGGATGGAAGCAGTCCAGAGGAGGGCAACTAAAATGGTGCAGGGTCTGCATCAGAAACCATATGAAGAGAGACTGAGAGCTCAATATGTATACCCTTGATGAAAGGGGACATGATATAGAAACTTTTAAGTACCTCAAGGGAATCAACAAAGTCCAGGAGGGTAGCACCTTTCAGAAAGAGATGTGTAAGAACAAGGGAACACAATTTAAAGATAGAGGGGGTGAAGGCTCAGGGGTAATGTGAGGAATTTTTTTTCACGGATAGAGTGGTGGATGCATGGAACCGCCTTCCTGGAGAGGTTATTGGGTCTAAAACAGTGGGGAAATTCAAACACGCATGGGACAGACATAAGGCAATTGTAGTGGGGGGGTTGCAGGAAGTAGGCTGCTGGTTAACTAGAATCTGCAGCTTATCCAATCGGAAGGGAAACAGGCAGACTGGGTGGGCCAAGTGGTCCTTATCTGCCATCAAAGTCTATGTTTCTATGTTTCATCTGTGGTAAGGACCAGAGAGTGAATCTGACTGACGAATGGAACTCCCTGCCTCAGATTGTCCCGATTCTGCCACCATTGAAGGGCCTGGATACAGGTCTGAGTAACCGGGACTAGTTTGGTAAAAGGATCTTTACTTTGGGACCAAAAAGCCCTCAGATGGAACTGAATGTCCTTCATCTGAAACCTGGCCCCTTGGACCACTGCTGTGGAAGCTGCCATGTGGCCCAAAAGCTGAAGAAAATGCCTTGCTGGTTGAGAGACCAGAGGGAGGAAGGAAGAGGCCAGCTGTGAAATGGCTGTTGCCCTTTCCAGAGGAAGGAAAGCTCTTGCCTGACCATGTCCAGCTCTGCCCTATAAAAGTGAGAAGCTGTACAGGCTCAAGAACTGACTTGGGAAGACTGAGAAGGAACTTCAGAGAAGTGAGAACTTGTTGGTCACCTGCAGATCTGACTTGACTTGTCTGGGGACTGGCCCACAAGGAGCCAATCGTCCAAATATGGAAAGACTGAAACCCTGTTTCTTCTTAAGCCTTGTAACCTGCCTGTTAAAGCTCTGGTAAACCGGAGAATCGTGACTTACACCTGGGGCAGTGAGTGGGAGGAGAACCAGGGTCCTACATCAGAGGAAGGAGGGCAGGAATGCTATAAAACTGGCAGCTGTGTGCTTGGCCCAATTCGTAGAAAAAAGGTCTGCTTCAAAACTGGGAGACTTTTAGCTCAGATTGCTTGTAATTTGGAAAATGTTTTACTTTAAAATGTTTGGTTAGAAGTATTTAATTTATGTTAAAGTCTAGGTGATATTAGGATAATTTCTTTGTAATTTAGAATAGGTGTTCTAATTTAAAATTTTTTTTTTTTTTTTTTTTTTTTAGACATTTCATTGTGAAAATGTTTGAATGTTTAATTTTTTAGGATGTTTATTTCTTTGCTGTTTTTTGAGTGTTGTAACTCGAAAGAATTCATCAGAGCAAAAAAAATCTACAAATGAAAAATATTTGGTAAATTGGTTATTTTTATTTAATCAATCACAAAAAAACAATTGTAATAAACCAAGAAGGAATACTTTTCAGAGAATATTAAGAAATCAAACTCTGGGAGGATGTTATAGGCCTCTAAATCCTTTTAGGCCTAATAATGCTATATCAAATTTATCTGGGGCAAGTTGTTTTTTTAAATACTGGGGGGAGATATTGAAGTGAATCCAGGGCCTTCAAATTTAGAACTTAAAATCTTTCATGATAATGCACGTAGCATTAGTTCTAAATCTGATCTTTTAGCAACTTTACTGAAAGATAAAGATCCATGTATATTAGGGTTAAGTGAAACATGGCTCTCAAACAAACATCAAGATGAAGAATTTGGCACTCAGGATTATAAAGTATGGAGAGTAGATAGAAAAACTAGAGGGGTGTGATGCTTCTTTTAAAACGAACATTAGGTTTTTCAGAAATTATAATACAGGGTAGTGAAAACAATATATAATTTTTAGCTGTATACCTGGGACATCTAGAATTGGTAATTTCGATTATTTATTCACCCCCAAGGGTAAAAATAACTGACTTGGAGATAATTTTACTAAGATAGAAGATAAAGTAGGAAGTAGACCATTAATTTTGATGGGAGATCTAAATTGTGATTGAAAAATATTAGAGGGAGACAATTAAAAGACATAGTAACTAACCTAGATTAAAACAACTCATAAAAACCTACTAGGTACACATCAAATATGACAAATGGATCCATATTAGATTTGGTTTTGGTATCTACTCAAATTGAAATTGAAGCAGTGAGTGTTTTATCACCATGTCTTGAGACCATAACTTGATCTGAGTTACTTTGCCCAGGTCTCAGTTTAATCAAAATTGGGTATATGAAAATAAAAATTGGACTAGGGACTTCAGAAGATTTTCAGAATCTAGGTTTTAGATAGTGTTAGTAAAATAAAATGGATAGATGTAAATTAATTCCAGATATTGACGCTCAATTAAATATTTTAGCCAAACTTTTGAAGAAGTATGTGATTTTCACGCACCAAGAGTTAAAGCAAAGAAGAAATTAAATAAATTACCATGGATAAATGATAGAATTTTGAAACAAATTGAATCAAAATAGAATTTGGAAAAAGGCATTGAGATCAAAATTAGAAAAGGATGGATTTCTTTTAAGGTTACTAGAAATAAATGTGAAAGGTTAATTAGCTTCAAAATTTCATTTTACAAAAATAAAATAGATTCAAGTATAGATCCAAGACAGTTTTGGAGAGTGGTCAAGAAATTAACTAAACCAGGATGCATTCCTCAGAGGAGATATTAAGATTAAAAATGGGGATATCATTACTGAAAACTGGAGGAAATTTGTAATGTCTTAAATAATTTTTTGTAGATCTCCCAAATTGTGAAATTCTTGTAATTTAGACTTAGAACAAACTAATGCAGAGTCTATACAAAATAAATGTCCTCCATTTAGATTTAAAATTTTGACAGTCACTAAAGTATATAAAATTCTTCAAAATATAAATGCTCATAAGGCTTTTGGTAGTGATTGTCTGTAAGGTAAATTTTAAAGCTAGCTGCTTTTCATATAGCACCAATTATCACCTATTTATTTAATTGAGTCTTCAAATTGATATTTTCCCTTATCTTGAAAGAGAGTAGAGTAAACCTATTTTCAGGGGATACGGTAGAAGTTAATAATTATAGGCCCATAGCCTTATTACCTCTTTGTCGAAATGTTTTGAAAACTTGTCTCTAGCCAGATAATGGAATATTTGGACAGATACAGTTTGTTGACAACTAAACAATCTGGTTTTCGAAAAAACTATTCTACTGCAACAGCCCTTTTGGAATTTTATGACCAAGTAAATAGGTCATTGAGGGAAACTAGGGAGACAGCTGTTATTTTTGTAGATCTTTCAAAGGCTTTTGACCTGGTGGACCACCCCTTACTAACTGAAAGACTTCATGAAACAGGCATGAGGGAAGATTCCTTAAATTGGTTAAAATCTTATTTGGATGATCGCTCCCAGAGAGTCGAGGTACAGGATGTTTGTCAAGAAAGAGGAAAGTAAACAGAGGAGTTCCCAGGATCAATTTTAGGACCTCTTTTGTTCCTAATATTCATAAATAACTTACCATCGACTATAGAAAATCAGAAATTGACTTTATGCCGAAGGATATGGTTATAATTGCGTCCGGAAAACGGAAGAAATATTACAAACTAACTTGCAGTCTGATTTTAGAAGAATTGAGGGTGGTTCACCAGGTCAGGGCTGATAATGAACACAAAAAAACAAAGTGTATGTACAGTATTTCCCATTGAAAAAGTGGTGAACTTGTTTATGATTTATCCATTTATACAGAAATCAAACTAAACTAGAATAAGTTAAAGAATATAGTTATTTAGGGATTATATTTGATGAATATCTGACCTTTTCAAATCATATTATTGCACTGATTAAAAAAGTAAATAGAAGGGTAGGGGCGTTAAGAAGTACTGATTGTTTATCTTTTTTAGATAGAAAAAAACTGGCAGATCAGTTAATTATTCCAGTGCTAAGATATGGAGAATTAATATATAGAAATGCAAATAAAACTCTATTGTCTAGATTAGATAGAACTTATTATCGCGTAGCAAGATATGTATTACAAGGAAACTATCGATTCATCATTGTCTATTGTTGAAGAAAGTGAACTGGTCACCTATATACATAAATCATAAGTGTCATTGGTTATCTTTAATACACAAAATGAAATATTCATCTGTAAATCATCCAATTTCTTTAATATTATTTGCAGTGAACAACTATCAAAACGGATATTGACAAGATCAGTTCACTTAAATAAGATAGTTGTAGGTAAACACTATAATAAATATTGGGACAGGTCTTTGCTATATCAGGTTGTTAGTTTTTGGAATTCTTCCTGATGAGGTAAGAGAAATTCCAAATTATTCATCGTTACTCATACTATAAAGGAGCTCATATTTGTGAGTGTTAAATGTTTTTTTTCTCTAAGGGTCCTTGGGATTTTGAGATTTTATAATCTAGCTATTGTAAGTCTTTAAGGTACACCGTGTTGTTTGTATATTGTGGTGTTTGTACTTATATGTATTTAACATGGAACTTATTTGTACGTGACTAGTTAGGAATTTACACAGGTCTGTCTTGTAAACTGGATTATGTCCAAATGACATGTATTACCTGTATAAAAATAAATTTTACCTACCTACCTTTTACCTACCTTAAGAAGGCTACCACTACTGCTAGGCACTTTGTGAACACCCTTGGGGCTGAAGTTAGGCCAAAGGACATTACTCTGAACTGGTAATGGCCTGAGGGCAATTTGAACCCGAGATACTTTCTGTGGGAGCACCTGATGGGAATGTGAAAATAGGCATCCTTGAGGATCAGGCAAGGTCTGGGCCTAGGCAGATCAAGCAGGCTGAGTGGCCATCTCTGGCCGGGATCTGCCTCCCACATGGACACTTCGACTTACGTAGAGTTGTAGGCAAAGACACAGGCGATTTTGTAAAAAAAAAAAACAATTTAGCTAACTGTGCGAAGCGCCAAAAAGGCGGTTGATCAGACACAGACTTCCTGTGGATCCAATGTAAGCGGGTCAATCAAGGAAAAGAACAAGAGTTTGGTGCCAGGGGCCCACCCCTTACACTACGTCTGATGTGAGGCCGAGACAGGCTTAGAAGTGATTCCGCCATGGCACAGCTAGAAAGAATTATTCCGTGGGGTCCCAATCCCTGCGGTCTTAGTCCCAATGGTACTACCTGCTGGAAGAGCTCCCCTCAAGTGAGATCTTCACTTGTTTGCACTTAGCCAGAAACCTCCAGACTTGGGGTGGGGGGACTTGAAATTTACAAAGTTATGTTCCCAGACATGAAACACAGCATAAATTTCAGAAGCTATGAATTTTAGGGATTCTTTCAGGAACTTCCATCCTACAAAAACCCAGTCAGGTCTCATCTCCATCTAGAATTCTTATTGCATTTTTCCACAGTGCAGGTTCAGTCCTATTCTTAAATAAATCCGAAAATGTAGGCCCTTGGTGAGGTGGTGTGGTGGACCCTGGAGATTCCCCATCCCTCACTTCTGAGTCTGAAATGTCAGAGTCATGTAGCCTTGCTTCACTGGATTGTATAAGGAGGGGGCACATGGGGTTTGGGTAACCTCACTTTGAGGCTGAAGGCTGAATGTCATGCCACATCAGGTGAGTGACCACTCTCTCTGGTTCCCGATTTCCTATTCCTTCCTGAATAACTGGCACTTCAGCTGTAGTCCAGTCGCTTTATAATCATGTTAGGCTCCTCTCCCAATTCTACAGGTGGAAGAGGGCCTTTCACTGTCAACCATCACATCAGATTTAGTTACAGTACCCTGGCTAGTACCCTGTTTGATAAGTTGTCACATGTCATAATTCATAACCACAGTCTATTTGGTAGCATGCACAGCATTTTCTTCAGAGCCCTCATGTCCGTCCGCCCCGAGCTGCCAAATCCCGCTATAGTGTCAACCTGTATAGCATCAGTCCCACATCTTCTGGGTTACAGTGATCAGCTGGTCAAAATGACCGTGGCGCTGAATCCACTGAGCGGCTAGCTCCCATTGAAGGGGGCACAAGTGCAACTGGACCCAACGGACCACTGAGGTGCACGCCGCCATGTAACCCAGAAGGCACAGAAAGTCCCGGGCAGGGTGTAATTGTCCAACCAGAAATGACTGGGCAAAGAAGGAGAGAACCTCTGCCCTGTCCGCCGGAAGCAGAGCTCTGGCTTGACAAGAGTCGAGCTCTCCCCCGATAAAGCCCATCACCTGAGAAGGCACGAGTTCCAACTTGGCCTCGTTGATCAGGAGGCAGAGTTGGGAGCAGGTATGGAGGGCCAGATACCACTCCACCTCCTGTTGGGTGGAACTTGCTAGGAGCCAATCATCGAGGTAAGGAAAATTTGAACCCCCCCCCCCCCCAAGATGGTCCGCCACCACTGCAATGCATTTGCTGAAGACTCGGGAGGCCGATGACAGGGCGAACGGCATGGTCTCGAACTTGTACAGGGTCCCTTCGAATCCCTGAAGTAGAGGACGGATTGCGACGTGAAAGAACGCGTCCTGCAGATCCAGTGAACAGAGCCACATGTTTCGTTCCAAGGATGGTATGATCTGGGACAGAGTGACCATCTTAAAGGTGCGTGTCCTGAGATATTGATTCAAGTCATGCAGATCTAGAATAGGGCACCAGCCCCCCATCCGCTTGGGTACCAGGAAGTACCTGCAGACAAAGCCTGGGTCTGCTGGAGGATCCACCACTGGAGCTACAACCTCCTTGAGGAGGAGCTGAGCGATGTAGTCTCGGAGACCAAACTGGGTCTGGTGGATACTCTTTCCTCCCAATGGGCATGGGCTCGGCTTGGAGGGTACTGCTCAATTCCAGAGGCAATCCTGACCGACCACTTCAAGAACCACCTGTCCAGTGACAGCGGACCAGGCGGAAAGGAAGTGGCAGCCGAGCAACGGAGGACCCAGAACTGAGGTGACAGGAGAGGGTTGACAGCCCCGCCCATCACTGAGCAGGCTTGGAGGAGGGAGGAGGCTCCAGGACCTGAACCTCTGCCTTCTTTACAGGCCTTCTGGGGTCTGGGCTTGGGCTGGGGTGCCAAGCTTGAGCCTGCTGCTGATGCTGGTGCTGCTGTCCACCTCGAAAGGAGGACTGCTGAGCCACAAGGGAAGAATGCCGAAAAGGCTTTTCTTCTGCTGGTTCTTGCCCAAAGAACCCCTGGCAAAAGTAGTGTCCAAGGTGGCACTGGACTGCTCAATGCACTGAAGGTGACTGGCCACTCCCGGTCCAAACAAGTCGGTCCCGAGGAAGGGCACGTCAGCTGGTTTGTGCTGGGTATCCACTGGAAAGGAGAAGAGCCTCAGCCAAGCCCTGCGACAACAGGCAACTGCAGCAGCCATCGAGCGAGCACAAGATCCTGATGTCCAGGGCCGTTTGAAACTGCTGTTTGGGGCAAGCTCGGCCTGACCCGGACCTCCTTGACCCGTTGTCTGCACATCAGTGGGGAGATGTGGGAGGACTTCATCCAGCGACCCTAAAGGGACGTGAGAGAAACGTGCCATGACGACGGCCGAACTTGCACGACGAAGGACCAAGGAGGAAGCCGCATAGACCTTCCTGACTGAATGGTCCAGAAACTTGGGACTCTTTATCAGGAGGTCAGTCAGTATTGGCAGAACTGCCAGTCAACCTGAACACAGAGGCAGTCACCAGGCTCTTGGCCGAAGGGTGCTCTATGAACTCCGCAAAGGACCCCATGGGCACTGCGTACTTGTGGGCCATGCGGACAGATGGAGCTGGACAAGAGGCAGGGCACTGCCGAAGTTCAAGGGCCGGGCTGACAATAGCCTCAGCCACAGGGAAAGCCTCCATCGGGGTATCCCCTCTCTTAAGAATGTCCGTAAGAGGGTACTCCGCCTTTTTCTGGATCGGCTCCAGGGGCATCCCTGTAGATTCAGAGATGAGGCAAAGGATCCCTTGGAAAGACGAGGGACCTTCCTCCGTCTCTAGGCCAACGGTCGCGTCATCATCCCCTGGATGTTAATGCAAGCCGGTGACGTCCAAATCCGAGGAATCCGGATATAATGACCTACTGCCTAGGTCACCTTCGACTCGCCGAGGCGATCCGGGCGACAGTAACTGACAATCACTGGGAAGCCCGGTGTCTGCTCTATCTTCCTTGGAAGAGCCCCTCCCACAGGCTGTTTGGTGGTGGTTCCACCACAATAGGTGGAGAGACCATTTGGGCCAAACTGGTGGTTTTGCCAGCTCTGCAGGCTGAGGAACCGATTTAATTGGCTCCGAAGGAGTTGGCTTCAGCCTAGGAGGCGAAAGCCAGGTAATGGCTGGTGTAGAAACTGGGGTCGACTTGTGCCCGGTCAAAATTAGCTGTTGCCACATGAGGTCCTCGTAGCGCCGGAGTTTCTGCCAGAGCCTCTCCTCATCTGAGGAGGACGAGGACAACTGAAGGCGTCACCTCGTTTTAGAGTGTTTATGGCTCTTCCTCGGCCTTTCGGTCGAGGGGGTCAGAGACCTCGATCGAGATCAGACAGGCCGATTCCGTCGCTCAGAAGACACCGGCGAGACCAGTGATTTCCCAGGGTCGGGGAACGCTTCCTCGATGGGAGTCCCGGCAGGCTGCGTCTCCTTGTCGGGGAAAGTCAGACTAGGAGTTCAATCGAGGGAATCGTCAACCGGAGTCGGCGATAAAGGATCGATCGGGTTGATGACCATTTCCACATCGTCGATCGACAGTTCGGTCGACTGACCAGATGGCAAAGCCGAAAAGCCAGCAGCCGAAGAAGCAATCTCGACCAAAGTCGAGACCGCATGTTCCTGGACAGAGATCTCTCCCGCTCCCAGGAGCATCTCCGTTGGGACAATACTGGATCCTTCTCCCGCTTATGGGATCAAGAGGAACGCGTGCCCACAGGACCCTCTCCCTTGGTCGGGAGAGACTGGCACAACTCTCGGAAGGAACCAAGAAGGTGGAGCCCAGGCTGAGCGGAACAAAGAGCTCAGAGTAGTTTCTGCAGCCCGAGGTGCTTCCTCTTCAAATGCTTGCATCGCGTTCCAATTGCTCGGCGGATCCCGCAGCCCTGGAAACTGCCCACCGAGCCTCCTTGGATTTCACCAGAGGGTTCCATTTCTTCGGTCTCCCCAACTTCAGGCGTGCGAGACGGTCGTCGAGGAAGTTAGGATGGAAAGTGAGACACAAATCGCATTTCGAGGTGTCATGGTCAACACTGAGACAACATATGCACGTGGTGTGGGTATCTGTGCGCGACATCTGGCCGCAACGGCACCGACGAAATCCGGGGGAAGACTTGTCTTCCATAATCGAGGAAACAAATTTGCGATTGCTAATGCGAACAAGACTGATTTTCGGAATAACCAAAGGTTTTAGGCCAGGGCCTACAAAACGCATGAGCACAAGGGAGGCAACCTGAATCTTCCAGCGGAAAGGA
Source organism: Neoceratodus forsteri (assembly GCA_016271365.2). Classification (NCBI taxonomy): domain Eukaryota; kingdom Metazoa; phylum Chordata; order Ceratodontiformes; family Ceratodontidae; genus Neoceratodus; species Neoceratodus forsteri. Next base: position 258,909,731 of record CM057452.1, on the reverse strand, counting down.
AGATCTGGCGTCATGGGGTGGAGCCAAGGTATATACCATGCATGTGGGTGGGAGGAACCAGCTTGAAGACTTCCGGCAAGATTTAAAGTGGAAGGGGACATGCCAAAGAGTGTGGATGAACAACATATCCACGATCCTAGGACTTCTGGTTGTTGCGTTCTCTGAATCCCAACCGCTGCAGTAATTCTCCTCCTAGCTGTCACTGGGTGGCTTTGATCTTCATTTCCCAGCTGACAGTCAGCTGGGGTACAGTCAGAACAGCACCCTTCAGTCTTGTTACCCATTTTCTCACTTCTTCCAGCACTGAAGAAACAACAGACCTTGTGCATGCCACTGTTCTTTTTGTGGTTAGTGTATGTACCTGTAATCGCTGATGTAATGCCACCTACAGAGGTTAAACTGACTTCTCTGGCTGCTCTCCTTAATTGCTGCTCTTGCTAATCTAAATAATCCATGTGTCTCACTTGCCTAAAATATGTCACCGCACCCATTTGTGTCTGTGCAGTTCTATAAATGCCACTTTACACATTCTAACTCACAAATTGTCATTGTAGGAAGACTGCACTGTTTTTTAAGCTGGCAATGTATTATCTGTAATTAATCCCAGGTTGCTCCTGAAAAAGGGACTCTAATGGTACTAGTGGGCCCACACGGTTACCAAAATTAAACAAACTGCGGCTGCTATCTGTGTTTCAAGGCAGCCTTCCTCTTTCTATATTGCTCTTCATCTTCAGCCAGCACTGAAAACCAGAAGTCTTCATATTTCCACCATTTCTAATTCGAGCTGCTCTTCAGCTGCTTTGATGTTGCTGGCAGTCGTCACAAGTAAGCAGTCATTCATCATTATACAATGGCAAGAAAGAATCCTAGACTATGACTGGTCAGTGTATGCCTGAGACAGTGATGTTATTACACATTAACATCACTGTATGGATGAGCATATTCTTGAGCTATTTTTAAGAAAGAAAGATATACTGCCACACTAAAAATCTACTAAAAACATTTTTTTAAATGTTTTTTATTTTGTATAACAACGAGCCATTGTATAATGGCAATAAGGCCTCCAGTGTGTATGTGTGTATATGCTATCACTCCTGGGGTAGGAAGCACTCTGCTTCACCTCGTGCTTCAACCCACCGCGAAGAGGACGTTATTACACAACAAACACACACACCCTGTAGTGCCTTATTGTTAACCAATTCACTGTCAGTTTCCTCCACAATCTTGGCTCCATCACCAGTTGGGAGTCATGCTGGAAGCACCACTGTGCTCCTCACTTACACCAGCTGGGAAGGAGCACTGTTCCACACTCCACTGCAGCACATCTTCCTCCTTTGCAGCCTCAGGATCCTCCATCTTAGACAGGCAACAGCGCCCACTGTCTAGAGTAGGGGAGTTTCCCCGGTGTCCTGGACAAATTTGCCTTTTTCACTAAAATATCACCAGCAGCTAAATATGGCTCAGTTTTAGTTTGCATCTGTATTGCCTCCATACCCCGGATGAGGCTGAAAATAGGCAGTATCGACTACTCCTCTTTTCTTAGTCAACAAAAGCTAAATATAATAAGTACACAGTTATTGGACAGACTATGATATGGATCTCTTTGGATTGCAGACATCTGCAGGCAAGGCCAATACTCTATATGAAAAAGTGTGTCAAGGGCTTTGAAACTGTTGGGGAAGTGGACCCTGCTCACCTGTTTCCACTTTATGAGGTACTAGCAGCGAGGCATGACCTTTTCACAGGTTTGCTTTGCAGGGCTACAGTTAGTTATGGATGGTAACCGAAGTGTGAAATATGGTTCACCACAACTGAATTTCATACTCTGCTTCTAGCAGTACCCTGAGGCCCCATAACCAACAAGCAATGGATTTGGGAGACACATAAAGGAAAATGCAGCAGCATGAAATTTCAGCATTTGCAAAGTTAGCTTTTTAAAATAAAAGAGGAAAAGTCAGCCCATGACAGGGGTTACTTACTGAAAACTGGAGGGACTGACAGAAATCATTGAAGATGGCAGAAAAAAAACAACAGAGGAGTATTAAACAGAAACCATGGAATGGATATGAAAAGTGTTAAAATCAACATGCAAAAAAGAATACATTGATGTCATTGATAGCGCGTGGAGGGAGCAGCTCTAGTTCTGTTGGTAACGCCCTTTAAAGTGGCTAAAAACGTTCCCAATGCCCCCCTCCCGCACTGAAACACTCATAGGTTTTAGGTTTCTTTTCCTTGTCTCCAGTTTTAACCACCTTTTTTCTCTTCACTCCTGCTAACTGTACCAGTAGACACTCCCCAGTAATGGCAGGCTGCATCACTCCTGGTAACAGTACCAATACTGACACTCAGCAATCCCAGTGGCGTGTAATAGCACTCGTTTCAGTTCCCCCACAGCAGTGCTCACAGTGCCAGCTGTGACTCTAGAAGCACAGGAGTCCACTTGAGGGTATAGAGATGGTGAATTCAGACTCAACTGTAATGTAAGTAAAAGCCTGAACTCAAAGTGGGAGTTGGGGGGGGGGGGAGTGATTCCAAAGGAGGGTGTGAACCACCTGGCATTTTAGCACTTCCTGCTGGTCTGCTATTTTATTTTTTATTTTATTTATTTATTGAAATGTTTGCCAGGAAGGCACACTGAACAAGTTGCTCGCCTCCCGATCGCGACCTGGATATGCTATGCATATACAGCATCACTGAGTGGCTGTGAAGCCACTGCTCAATTGCCCTCCCTCAGTAAGAAAGATGCAGTTGAGACAGGCCCTCAGGAAGAGGGAGATGAAAGGGAGGGAAACGAGAATAATATGGAGCTCAGAGACCCCAAAAATAAACTTAACAGAACCTATATAAAGTTGCTGAGTGGCTCCAGTTCTGTATCATGGACCAACATGTGGCACCCTGGATCAAGCTCATACCCTCAGACTTTGACAGAAGTACGGTGTACTAGGTCACAGAGACCACACCCCATACACTGACTGATCAGACTAGCCCAGTTAGTACATTTGAAGGTGACTTACCGTCCCGCTGCGCGTGCGCTGCATGGGGTACAGATCTGGTGACGTGCTCATGAGACCGGAGCTGCCCGCGTAGTTCTCCTCCCAGCTGTACTGGTTGGGGTCTGTAGGAACAAAGTTAGATTTCGTCAAAGGAAAAACATGGAAAACAAAAATATCACCTTAAGATCTGCTGATGCCATGGGGAGAATGTGGGGAAGTTTCATTTCTAAGATGTAGTCACCAACGAATCCAGCTATGTAGCAAAGTGGAATCAGCTACCCCTTAGAACAGCAAAATATATGGTTACTCACCAGTAATCACAGTTCTACTAGTGGTATACAGTTCACATCCACACTCTGGTAGTTCTGCTGGAGACTGTCATGTCCTCAGAAGTCTTCAAGCTAAGCTCCTCCTACCACCAGGGTGCTATATCCTCCAGCTCTGTCCTGTGACATCAGATCTCTGCATCCTGGAAACAGGGAACTGGGTGCCACTTGTTAGGCGAGGTCAGGTGGATTATGTGGATGTGAACTGTATATAACTAGAACTACGGCTACATGTGAGTAATCTATATTTCTAAAAATGTAGAAACAGTTCACCATCCACACTCCGGCAGACTCCTAGCAGTCCTCAGTTAGGAAGGGGGAAAGGTGCGCACCCCTATTTGGCGAACATTAACTGGAGGACCAAGGACCTAAAAGCAGCATCCCAATGACTCATTATGTCAGTGCTGTAATAGGAGATGAAGGTGTGCACTTTACTCCAGGCTGCAGTCCTGCATGTCCACAACGGGGTTATCCCTGGAAGCAGCCACCAAGGCAGTGGTACAGTATGTCTGGTGCAATGAACCCTTTGGGCAACTCCCTACCAACCAACATATAGCAGAGGTTGATGCAGGATGTAATCTACCTGGCAATCGTTCGCTTCACTGCCAGTCTGCCAGGTGCGGCTTCAGCGTATGTCACAAACAGCTGAACAGCCTCACCCCATCTGTGCTCCTTTTAATAATAAAGTGCCCCCACAGGTCCAGGTATGGAGCCACCAATAAGCCTCCAAAGTTCAGTTGGTATGAGTATACTAGTAAGTTAATCACCTGGCTACGGTTTACTCTTATACAACTTTCAGGTGGGGGCGAAGGACAACCTGTCCTTGTATAGACCAGATAAGGAGACTTCATCGAGAGTTTTCACAGCTCACTGATCTTTCAGGCTGACAGAATGGCCACCAAGAAGGCAGTTTCCAGGACAGATGTGACATCTCACACCTGTGCACTGACTCAAACAGCTTGCCCATGAGCACTGCCAACACCAGCAGTAGATCACATGGAGGTGGAGGGTTCATGCACTGGAGGGACATGTGATCCAGGCCCATGAAAAAAGCACCTGACCACCTTCGTCTTGGCCACTGCTGGTACCAGCACATGCCAATCACGCAAAGATGGCAGCCAGGTGTACCTTAAGGGTCACTGCTCACAGTCCCAACTGAGAGAAGGACCAGAGATAGTCAAGGATGCTCCCATGGGCGGGTAAGGAATCAAGCTCCTTATTCTGGCACCAGATCGAGAACCTCTTTCTATTTCAATGCACAGCAATTACGTAGTAGACTCTTTAAGGGACACCTCCACAACATGGAGTACTCCTTCCAACAGGCCCAGAGCCTGGAACTCTAGCCACTCAGGAACTAGGCAGAGGGTGCAGGACCTTCTCCTGTTGTCTTGTCAGCAGATCTGGGTGAAGAGGCAGCCAACGCAGAGGCCTGAGGCTGAAGAGATCAGACTACCAAAACCACCTGGGCCAGTCGAAGGCTGTAAGGATAATCTTTTCCTTGACCACAACCTTGGGACCAGGGAAGTAAGGGGAGATGTACAGGAAACCTGAGGTTCAGGGCCTCTTGAAGGTATCCCCAACAGTGTACTGAACTGCAGTGGGTGGGCATAGAACAGCCTTAGTTTTCTGTTCTCCCATGAGGCAAACAGACAAAGTGGTTTACCACCTCTGATGTAGGAACCACTAGTGCGACATCTCTCCGACCCAGCTGCCTGTTCTGTCTCAAGATATAGACTGCAAGGAGATCTGCACTAGGCTTCATAAGACTGTCCAGGTGCGAACAGCCTCTGACACAAGGGAAAGGGGTACAACCCTGCCTGTTCAGGTACAACTCTGTTGTCGTGTTGTCCATCTGGTTCTGAAAGACCTGATCCAAATCAATGAAGCAAATTCAATCAGAGCCAGACATGTTACACACAGCTCCAGCAGGCTGATGTGGTGTCGGGAGTCTCAGGCAGACCAGAACCCATGGGTTCTGTGGTCTCCCAGGTGTGCTCCCCACCCTCTCAGAGATGCATCTGTTGTAAGTGTGACAGACGATTCTGGGTGGACAAACAGTATTCCCTCCTCCAGATGTTGTGGGGTCAACAAGCATTAGATTACATCCCATATCGCCTGGGTCACCACAACCAGCTGGTACAGGCAACCTAGGCATTGCAACCACTACCAGCCCAAGACCACCTATCACTGCAGGTAGTGCATCCGTCAGAGAGCCAAATGGATCATGCTGGTGGAGGATGCCATGAATCCCGGCAACCATAGATCCAGGGCAAGGCGCGAGTGCCAAACCCAAAATGATTAGACAAAGGAGGTAAGATTCAATGCTACGGTCCACAGGGGGTCTAGTTCTGCCCTGATGAACCTGATCACCTGTGAGGGGACCAGCTCCGACTTGGCTTGGTTGACCAGAAGGCCCAAGTACTGACAGGTCTGGAGGGCCAGATCCCTGGATCTCTCCATGGCCTCTTTGGACGACCAGACTAGGAAGGGATACACCCTGATGTCCTTGCACTGCAGGAAGGTGACCATCACTGCCATGCACTTGGTGAAGACCCTGGGCGTGGAAGAGAAGCTGAAGGAAATGACCTGGGACTGGTAGGATCCCCTCTTCATGTAACTCAAGGTACTGGCAATTGAACGGATGGGACTGGGATGTGGATGAATGTGTCCTGCTCCAGGGATGGTATCCGATTCAGAGTGACCATCTGGAACATGTGATTCCACATGAACTGGTTCAGAATGTGCAGATCCAGTATAGGGTGCTAGCCCCCCATCCAGTCTGGAACCAGAAGTATCTGGGCACATATCCCTGAGTGGCTAGGGCATCTGGAATACAGGCTATAGCCCTGCACTTCAGGAGCAGGGCAATGTGAGCTTGGAGCATGCAACAATGTGTCCTTCAACACCCTGCAAGGATTGACCCTGATCGGCAGATGAGACAAGAACTAGATGGAAGGGAGGAATGACACCCCACAACCCATCATTGGCGAGCCCTGAGGGGTTCGCTGCTGGGGCCGAGGCACTACTCCCTCCCCCCTTTTTGCCACAGCCTCGGAACTTGGGTTTCAAATGCCAGAGCTGAAACTGCCCCTGCTCAGGTTGCTGCTGAGGTTGCTGTGGTTGAAAGGACCAGAACTGAAAGCCTTTTTTCTTAAGCTTTCAGGTCTTTTGGCCTTTGGGGATGAAGCCATGGAATCAAAGGTGGCAATGTACTTCTCAATCCATGTGGGATGTTCTTCCACCCTAGGCCAAAGAGGTCAGTACCCTTGAAGTGGCATCAGCCAGCTTATGCCGAGTATCTGCTGTCAAGGTGGAATGCCTCACCTAAGCCCTACAACACACACACAGATGGCTGCCGCCATGGCATGGGCAAAGGTTGCCCAAGGCTATATGAAGCGCTGTTTAGCCAGCAACTGATCCTGGTCTGTGATCATCCCAACTGGAAGTTGTCTGTAGTGTTAGGAGAACTCCTTCCCATCTTCCAGCAGATAAACAGGAATGACCAAAATTCACCATCATGACAGCATAGCTGGCCTGCTAGAGACCTAGTGACAGAGGCACACACTTTTTTTAGCTGTGTGGTCAATATTCTTGGACTCTTTCTGGAGGCTTGTGCATCCCCTTGGTTTACAGACATACAGAAGGCCAAATCAGAAAGCAATCCTCCACAGATGGGTGGTCAGAAAATACTGAAAGGGAGCCTGTTGGGACCACATACTTGCTGGCAGGATGCTGCAATCATTCCTGCCCAGTATGTTATTAAATGGGTACTTGGCCCATTTTAGTACTGACTAAAGGGAACTTTCATGGACTCAACATAATTCAGACCAGAGCTCAAAAGACACTAGCTCGTGGACACTGGTCAGCTCCTCAATCAAGTCCCAGTCAAAAGTATGAATTCTAGTCAAGGCCATCGACTGATCTCCACCAACAATTGGCCTGGCAAGCCAGCCACAGGGCAAGACTCCTTGGTTGGGACCCAGAAGAAGGGCTGCGGAGCAGACAGCTCCACCCCAAGAGAAGCAGGAGCAGATGCTGGGGACTGCTGAAAAGTATAGACTGGCACAGGAATGACCGAAGGCCAAGGGAACAATGGTCCAGGGGCAGAGCCTTTCTAGTAATGGTCCACTGTTAAGAGGAGCTCCTCATAGCATTAACGTATTTTTCATTGATGCCTCTCCTCACCCAAGAACATCAATAAGTGTCGACGTCGACACCTCCCACTTGAGCAGGATCAAGAGCATGAATGGTGTCTTGACCTCGACCCAAGGGTCTATGCTGACAGGTGTCCTCGGGGTTGGGGGGGATTGTTTAAACCACCTGCCTCAGCATCTTAAGCACAAAAGGCTCTGGAGGCATGACCACCAGCAAAAGCCGCTCCAAGGCAGCTCAGCTGGGGGTATTGACAGGGACTTGTCCTCCTGGGAGAGGAGCATGAGCACTGGGGTCTAGGAAACAGACTCCTCATTGATCTCCTCCAAAAGCAGGTTGACCGGCTTGAGAAACATCTCATAGGCCTGTTTCTACTCATGCCGAGGCTTCCACAGGGTCACTGGTTGGAGCCCCTTGTCCGCCCCTCGACTAAAGGGAGCTTGACCGAGGCCAAGCAGTTGGGGAATCAAGGAGTGGGGAAGAACATGATCTTTCCCAATCCCACAACCTGTGGCGGCATTTCCTGTGTTTTCCACTATGGCGAAGAGGCTCTCCTCAAAGGTCTGGAAGGCCAGGCACATTTCTCTGAATTCATCCAAGAATGAACCTCTGACAGTGGCCCAAGCTGGGAACAGCACCGAAACAGATGAGAACTCATTGCAGCCGTTGCCTCTTCTCCTTCGTGACTACAAGCTGAGCAGACAACCCCTGCTGCCACCAAGGCCTTTTTGCATTTTTTCAGCCTACTGAGGGTCAGTCGAGCCTTCTAGTCTTTAATGAATGAAGGCAGCATGGTGCAGCACAAACTTCATCCTTCAACGTCATGAAGATCATCCAGGCAGTATAAGCACATGTCATGCAGATCTGTGGCCAATGTTTTCTGGCTACAAATAGTGCAGAATATAAAACCCCGTTTCTTGTTCCCCATCATGATCATGATGCAGAGCCAGAAGATTGTGGAGCAACCTAAGTGTTGAATGAGGACTGAAACAGTCAAAAATTCCCTGAAAAAGTGCTTGAACTTATAAAATACTTCAATGTGGCGGAGCTGCAAAGGAGGAGATCTGTCCCTTCCAGCAGAAAGAAAGATTTAACGTCATGGATCAGAGCCGGAAAATGTACCACTCAGGTGGTGGGAGAAGCTTAGATTGAAGACTTCCAGTGGCTCAGCTGTCTCCAGCAAAACTGCCAGAGTATGGATAATGAACTATATCCGCATGTTAGAAGTAGCTGTTTTAGCTGAATCTGAGCTTTAAAGGTTATTTTTTAGGAAAAGTGCTGCCTCTTTGACAACTGCTACCTCCTTGAAAATATTCTAGATCCACCCCAGATGCATTCAGTTTATATTTCTGACACAGTATTTTGCGTATTAGTGTTTTATTCTTAGTTTTTATTCTTAGTTTACAGGCTCTTTGATTTTTTTTTTTTTTTAATTCATCTACTTCAGCCGCATGCTTCTCCCTCTCAAATCTTTATCTTCTCTGCTAGTAACATCACAAATTGTGCTCCTTTAGATTTGCTGGGGAAGCACTGCTGGTGGTGTCCTTATCAAATCCGACACTGACAAGGGACTGGGCTTTAAAACTGGTACTCCAATACTAGGCTCGCCCCCTTCCTGGTAGATTTCTAATAGTCTTTTTACAAAACAACAACAACAAAAAAAATTACTGGCACACCCGGAGAGGTGGCAGGTATAAGACCCCCAGAATCCCATATAGGGGCCAGCTGGCGATTGAGTGCATTACAGAGGAAAGGTGCACAGCTCCTGGGAAGCAAGACTGTAGACTGAAGAGCAGAGCAGGGCAATGGTATTGTATGTGAAAGCAGTCGCCTCTCACCCTCCTGGCCAAAGGAAGGAGCAGCTGCAGCAGCACCAACTATTATCGAGGTGACCGACAACTCCCATGCTCCTTCTCTGCAGTGTCGCTTCCATCCGGTGGCAATCACAGGGGTCAAAATTAAGTTTAGCAGCCACTAGCCAGCAGGGGTAGTGACAGGGAAAATCTGTTAGCCCCACAGACTTTTCCATTGGCCCAGATAGTGTACTTACTGAAATATTTTCTCCAGTACACACCTGCAGGTCTAGTTAAAAGAAAATCTTACTACCCCAAAAGAAAATCTACCAGCATTTGGCTAGTGGGCCAGTGCTAATTTAGACCCCTGCAATCACCCACTGTAGCCAATATTTGTTTCTAGTCTACTTTTAACTCCCCCAGGTTACCTCCCCCTCTGAATCATACACTGGTCACATCAGCACTTAATGATTTTAAGTCAGAATGTAAGCACAGACATTTTTTACGTCTCTACATGTTCACTGTTTACATTACTCGGTAAACCAACTATCTCAGACTTTGACAAATTCTCCCTTACATATTCAATCACATTTTCTGTTTTGTTTTTTTTCTTAAAGTACAGTATATATTTTGTTCATACAGCTTTTGTGCTACTGTTCCATGTCGACAGTTCCGCCATGAGACCAGTAAATAGACCTCTCCCAGACCCAAGAAACACGTCCCTAAACCAGTAGACGCCATAGATGCAGTCATACCTCTCAACTGTCCCTGATTTCGCCTCAAAATGTTACCCTGTCCCTCCTAAAAATTGTGTTTCTGTGACCAAACAGCAGGGGTTGTAAGCACAAAATAATGACAAACATTACATTTATAGATTTATTCTTCCTTAGAAAATGCATTTTACACCAAACTTCTTATTCTACCAGCTTCCTGAGTGGATATTACTAATTTTGAAGATGTGTCCCTGATTTTGGTCCTTTGTCCCTGATTTTTTTAAGCCTTGTCCCTGATTTATGAGGCAGGAAGTTGAGAGGTATGGATGCAGTGTGTAGTGTGGGCCAACAGTGCTGGAGTCAACACCTAATGTCTGGTGTAAATGTCCATTGAATATCAGCCCTCCCCTCCACCAAGCCTAAAATCCAGCACTTGTGCAGCTTCCTGCAGTAACACCAGCAGGCATGACAGAGAAGGCATTAGTTGTCGGTAAATACAGGTTACTCACCTGTAACAGGAGTTCTAGGAATGGTATATGTTGTTCATCCACACTCATTGGCAGTATCCTTGCCGCTTTAAATCTTGCCGGAAGGTCTTCAAGCTTGCTCCTCCCACCCACGGGTGGTATAACTCTCGGCTCCGACCCATGGCCAGATCTGGCTCGCTGGAAGCTCAGGTTGCGTCAAGCCGGGAGGTCGAGAAATGTAGGGATGAACAATACATACCATTCCTAGAACTCCTGTTACAGGTGAGTAACCTGTATTTCTAGGGACATGGATATGTTGTTCATCCACACTCATTGGCAGACTCCTAGCAGTTCTCCGGGAGGAGGGAGAGCACGCACACCCCATATACTTACTTGGGAAAGAGAGACTGAGAACCGAGGCCCCAAAACCAGCATCCCGGGCGTGACTCAAGGTCGATGTGGTAGTGGGTAATGAAGGTGTTTGCTGACTTCCAGGTAGCAGCCCTGCAGATTTCCTGGATAGGGACGTCCCTGGAAGCAGCCACCGTTGCAGCAGTATGGCGGGTAGAATGAGCTCTTATCCCTCTGGGAGGCTCCATGCCCGCTAACTTATAGCAGAGATCTATGCAGGAGGTTACCCACCTGCTTATCGCCCGCATGGCTGCAGGTCTGCCAGATCTGCTGCTTCAGCGTAGGTGACAAACAGCTGGCGAACCTCTCCCAATTTCAGCCGTCGCTCCTTATAATAAGCGGCGCCTTCTAGGATCCAGAGTATGGAGCCTATATTCGGCCTCCGAGGTGTGATTGGGTAGAACACCGCAGAGTCAACACCTGGATTAGGTGAAACTCCGACACCACCTTCGGAAGTTTGAATTGGGGCATGAGGACAACCTGTCCCTGTGGAAGACCAGGTAAGGAGACTCGATGGAAGCGCCTGGAGCTCTCCCATCCTTCTGGCTGACGTGATAGCCACCAAGAAGGCGGTCTTCCACGACAGGTGAGAGAGAGCACACCTGTGCATAGGTTCGAATGGCTTGCCCATGAGCTGCCAATACCAGCAGTAGATCCCACGGAGGTGGGGTTCCCGCACTGGAGGAAATGTGATCAAGGCCTTTGAAAAGCGCCAGACCACCTTCTCCAGCCATCGACTGCTTCCCGCCCGCCGCTCGTAAGCAGAGATGGCTGCCAGGTGCACCTTAGGGTCGCCGACCCAAGCCCTTGACTAGAAAGGACCATAAATAGTCCAAGATGCTTGCCAAGGAACAGGAGGAAGGGTCCAAGCCCTTGCCTGACACCAAATGGAAAACCTTTTTCCATTTGAAGGCATAACATTTTCTGCGACTCATACAGGGACTCAACTACATTGAGGACCTCGTCGGAAAGACCCAAAGCCTGGAACTCTAGCAGCTCAGGAACCAGGCCGTCAGGTGCAGGGATTGAAGGTCGGATGGAACACCTTCCCTGATTGACTGAGAGCAGGTCCGGGCGAGCTGGAAGCTGCGCGAGTCCTGGAGCTGATCTGTGTCTGGGACTGAGGAGATCTGGGTACCAGAACTGGCGAGGCCAGTCTGGGGCTATCAGAATCACCTGCGCCTTGTCCCTCCTCGCCTTGAGAAGCACCTTGTGGATCAAGGGAAATGGGGGAAAGGCGTAAAAGAGGCCCGGGGTCCATTGCCTCGAGAAGGCATCCCCCTGCAGCGAGCCCTGCTGAGGGGGCGGCATGGAACAGACTCAGCTTCGCGTTCTCCCTGGAGGCAAACAGGTCCACCTGAGGTGTGCCCCAAAGGGAGAACAGATGCTGTACTACCTCCGGCAGGAGAGACCACTCGTGGGATGCAGCCCCTATCCGGCTCAGGGCATCGGCCAGGGTGTTGAAGGCTCCTGCCACGTGAATGGCTAGGAGATCCGCCTCCAGGCTGCGCACGAGTGACCAAATGCGGAGAGCTTCCTTGCATAGAAGCATGGAGCGCGTCCCGCCTGGCGGTTTAGATAAGTACATGGTCGTGGTATTGTCCGTCTGGACTCGGACCACTTGACCCCGGAGGGACGGCAAAAGGCGGTGGAGCTAGGCGGACCGCTGGAGCTCCAGCAGGTTGATGTGGCATCGGGACTCCCGCGAGGACCAGAGGCCATGAGCCAGTGTTCCCCAGATGGGCACCCCAACCCATCAGAGAGGCATCGGTCGACAGAGAGACCCGTCGGCTCGGGCGGACGAGACAGGATGCCCTCCTGCAAATGATCTGGAGCGGTCCACCACTGGAGAGCATTCCACATCCCTGTGTCACGACCTAAGCTGGTCAAGGGATCGCGGCGTTGTGACCACTGGCTGGCCAGTCCCCACTGAAGGGGACGCATGTTCCAGCCAGCCCCAACGGACCACGCTGGTACAGCCGCCATGAGACCCAGGACGCAGGAAGTCCGGGCAGGACGCAATTGCCCAACCAGAAATGATCGGGCAAAGGAGAAAGAACCTCGGCCCTGTCCGCGGGAGCAGCCTGGCTCGAAGAGAGTCGAGCTGCGCCCGATGAATAAAATCACCTGCTTGGCTCGAGTTCCGACTTGGCCTGGTGACAAGGAGGCCCAGTTGAGAGCAGACCTGGAGGCCAGATCTCTGACCACTCCGCCTCCTTCCTGGAGGAGCTGCTATCAGCCAGTCGCCCAGGTAAGGGTACACCCGACCCTCGGGCGCCAAGAGGATGTGTCACCACTGCCATGCATTTGGTGAAGACCCTGGAGCTGGAGACAAGCCGAAGGGCATGGCTTGGAACTCGAAGAGAGATCCTTCCGCTCGAAGCGAAGGAATCTCTGGTGAGACAGACGGATAGGGACGTGAAAAAGCTGGCCCTGCAAGTCCAGAGAGCAGAACCACCGCCGCTCCAAGGATGGTATTATCTGAGCGCAGAGTGACCATCCTGAAGGTTCGAGACCTTAGGAACTTGTTTAGGTCGTGTGGGTGAGTGGGGCGCCAGCCCCGTCGTTTGGAACCAGGAAGTACCTGGACACAAACCCTGGGTCTGAAGGAGGGTCCACCACCTCTTACCAACTCCTTCTGGAGGAGAGTGATGTCGGCTCGCGACGAGCCGCCAGTGAGGCTGGGGATCGAAGCCCCGAGGCGACGGCTCTGAAGGGTGGTGCCTGCTCGAGATTCAGAGGCAGGCCTCTTCCCACCACCTCCAAGACCCACCTGTCCGTGGTAACAGCGGACCAGGCGGAACGGAAGTGCGGAGCCGCCTCCCACGGGGGACCCAGGGTGACGGGGATGGGGGCGACCCCAGCCCGCCACTGGGGCAGGCTTGGAGGAGGGACCGCCGAGGGACCTCCTGGGCCTCCTCCCTGCCTCCCTGTTAGAGGAAGCCGGCGGCTTGGGTTTGGGATGCCAAGGCCGAGCCTGCTGGCCCTGACGTTGCTGGGCCGGGCGCAGAGGGCACAGAAGAGACGAAAGGGCTTAGGCTGTGGTTTGCGGCCTTTGTCCTTCTGAGCGGAAGGGACCGAAGTCAAGGTGGCATTGGACTTCTGATCCTCTGCAGTGACCTTCCACCCCAGGGTCGAAGAGGTCAGTCCCCAAAAGGAACATCCGCCAACTTGTGCTGGGTATCCGAGTAAAGGTGGATATCCTCAGCCAAGCCCTGACACGATAGCCCTGCGGCCGCACCGATCTGGCACATGAGTCCCCTACATCCAAAGCAGTCTGGAGCTGCTGTTTGGCCACTGCCCTGCCTGGTCCCGCACCTGCTTAACCGTGAGTCTGCAGATCGGGCGGGAAGATGAGGATGACCTCATCCAGGGAGCCCAACAGGGCATGAGAAAATGTGCCATGAGGACCGGTCAACTGGCCTGACGAAGGCCGAGAGAGGCATAGCGTAGACTTTTAGCCCGACATAGTCCAATTTCTGGACTCCTTGTCAGGAGGTTTGTCCACATCCCTGGGCGTTGCCGGGCGCGGAAAACGCTGTCGGTAACCAACCCCTCAGCAGAGGGTGTTCGAAAAAACCCGGACAAGGAACGGTAGGGGACGCATACTTCTAGCCATCCTGGCCGGCGCGGGAGCAGGAAGCTAGAGGCGCTGCAAAGTTCCAGTGCTGGACCCACTATAGGCCTCGGCCACCGGAAAGGCCTCCGTCCGGAGAATCCCTCGGTCCAGAATCTCCGTGAGGGGATACTGGCCCGTTTGGAAACGGTTCGAGCTCCATCGGTAGACTCCGAGATGAGCGAAGCAGTCCTAGGAAGGACGACGGGCTATAGTCCATTGGCTGACCTCCTGAAGACTCCAAGTCCAGTCGCTTGGAGAAGAAGGAGGAATCATCTTCGGACTCGGAAGAGTCCTCGAAGAGCTGCCTCTGGCCTGAGCCACCCTTCACCTGCCGAGGTCGGTCGGGAGTGAGGGTAACCGACAGCCGATGGGGTAAACCCTTAGCCGACCGAGAATCCTTGGTCGGAGCCCCAATTGGTGGCTGTGGAGGCGGAGGTTCCACCGGAATCGGTGGAGCAGCTGGTTTTGGCCGAACAACCGGCCTGGGTATAGGCTCCTCGGACAAGTCGAGGGGTTGTGTCGGCCGTTCCGGTGACAGCCACTTAATGGCCGGGGAAGGCGCCGGAGTCGGCTTATTCCCGGCCAGGAGGAGCTGTTGCAACATAAGGTCCTCGTACCGTCGACGTAATTTACGCCGAAGCCTCCCCTCATCCGAGGAGGAGGACGAGGACGACAAGCGACGCCCGCTTACGATGCGAGACGAGACGCCATGACGGTGGGAGCGGCTGGACATGAAGAGATCAGACCGAGACCGAGAGTCCCGGAATTTCCGGGGTCGGTGCAGGGAGGTGTCGGCCGGAACCGACACTCCCTTCGGCTCGGAAGGTCCATCCGAGGGCTCCGGAACCGGAGGCACAGGCGAGCCCACGGGATCCTCAACTCCTCCCGGGGGAACCGGGAGGAATCTCGGCTGCTAAAGGCGACAGCTCGTCTAATGGGTCGAGAAAATCTCGACTTCATCAGTGGGAGTCTCGGTCAACTGACCTGGCGGGACACCGTGGAGGCCAGTGGCGAAGCCGAGCGGTCGACAAGCCGGCGATCGGCCGACGCCGGAGAGGGACCTTTCCCGCTCCCAAGAGCATCGGCGGAGAGGACTTACCTTATCCCTCTTTTGGACGAGAAAAAGGTCCAGCAGGCATCGAGCCCTTCTCCTTTAGTGGAGAGGGACAGACAAAGCTCCTTAAAGGAAGCCGTGTGAGGAAGAACCCAGAAGGCGGATAAATGCAGCCGAGGAGATACAGCCCGCGCCGCCTCCTCTTGAGAAGCTGACCATCCGCTCTAGGCTGATCACTTGAGCCCGCCGCATGACACCGCCAACGGGCCTCTTGGACTTTCACTGAGGGAAACGCTCGGGACGCCCAGTGTAATCGGGCAGCACGGCCTCGAGGACGAGGCCGAGAAAGATGAGCACAGGTCGCAAGCCTGCGGGTCGTGCTCAAGGCCTAAGTAGACACACGGAGTGTGGATCCGCCCGAGACATCTTCTGCCCGCATGGGCATCTCAAACCGTGGAGAGTCGATTTATCCATCGCAGCCGCCAGGGATCAAGACTGAAGTCTTTTGCAAAATATTATTTTTAAACCGCAAACGGAGAAATAGGAACTAGCCGCAAACGCAGAGCGTTAAGGAGGGAACCTGAGCTTCCAAGCGGTAAGGAAGATCTAGCGCCATGGGGCGGAGCCGAGTTATACCACCCGGTGGGTGGAGGAGCAAGCTTGAAGACCTCCGCAAGATTTAAAGCGGCAAGGATACTGCCAATGAGTGTGGATGAACAACATATCCATGTCCCTAGAAAAATAGTTTTTTTTTTTTGGGGGGGGGGGTAACTGGGTAAGGCCCACTAAGCACAACTGGCTGCTTTCAGAGGTGACCTGGGAGCACTGGGGAGGTTAACTGACTTTCTCAGAGTCATAGTATATAAATGGAGGTTGTACCCAGTTCTGCTGGATGTACCAAGCTCATTCGCAGCTTGTTACTCTAACCTCTATGTTATACTGCACTGCTGATGTATTTTATATTATGCACATGTCTGTTGATTGCTATCTGTCAGTATTTGTATTTTGTACTGAATTTATTGTCAGGCGTGACTGAAAAAGGGCTGGGCCCGGTCACCTCCTGGTTAAAAAAAAAAAAAAACAATACTGCCAGCCCCATCATATGCATGGGCCGCTGGCAAAGCTATAGCGCTACAGTTTGTGATGCTGACAACACACGTTCGGAAGTGACCTCGCGGGGAGAGAATAGAGCATCCAGCTCTCCTCCTCCCGGGGGTGGGGGTGGGGAAGGGGGTTGGCAGAGCTTGGTGCTTGCCTTGCCCCTAGAGGAAGTTGGAGAAAGGCAGCCAGGGGCGTGGGGGGTGGCAGATGATGCACGTTGCGTGGGAGCATGTTGCATGTATCATGACAGCACTGCATGCCACACCTCTTTGGGGACAGTACAGGAAGAAAAAGTCAGTGGCAGAATGGTGTCGAGTGTCTGCAGGCCCCACACCCAAACAGCTGGGCACGTCAGTTGGAACCAGATCAAGTACACTACACAGCGAGGCTTGGGGAACTCTGCCAACCTGCCGAAGGGGAAAGCCCAGGGGAAGATGGCTGCAGTAAGCCCCAGTGGACTTCAGGATGACAGGGCTGGAGCATTCAGCAGATGGGAGCTGACCGGGAAGGAAAAAAAAAAAAAAAAAAAATAATCGTATTGCTTTTTCGCAATAATATATCCTGATCATTTATATTCATCATCGGTGTACTTTTTTATTTCCTCAGCCATTTTTAAACCAACTGGTAATACTCATTTTGCAATTAATGACTCAAGTCAATAAAATCAGGTTACTCACCTGTAACAATAGTTTTAGGAGTGGTATATGTTGTTCATCCACACTGTTTGGCATGTCCTTTCCCTTTAAGAATCTTGCCAGAAGGTCTTTAAGCTGGCTCCTCCCATTCACCTGCGTGGTATATGCCTGGGCTCCACCCTTGATGCCAGATCTTTGCCCGCTGGAAGCTAGGTTGTGCGTCGAAGCCGGGGAGGTCGGGTGGGTTTGTGTGGATGAAAGTACAGTTACGTAACAACTTACCATAACAGTAGATCTCAGAGAGGAGCTCTTGCAGCAGATAACATCATTAGAGATAATGCACTTGGCGTTAGGACCCAAGAAGAAAACTTGTAGCTAGCAATCCTATGGCAGGGACCGCCCCGACGTCGGCTCGCCCGGCGTCAGATGTATTAAAAGCAGCGGTCCCTGGTGCCATCTCGTTCTCCCGCCGGAGACCCGACTGGAAAAAATTGAGAACGGAAAGGAACTCCCCGACTTACACAAATGTAATAATTCGGGGGATGGAGGGTGGAAAGCCACCTGCTGCAAGAGCTCCTCTCAAGATCTATCGTTATGGTAAGTTCTTACGTAACTGTATTATCTAACTTCGAGGGGGAGCTCTTGCAACAGGTAATACCATTAGGACTGAGTCCCAAGCAGTGCCCAAAGACAGGCCCAGGTCTGATTGGGAGGTGGACAGCAGCCAACTACTGGCTAAAGACTGAATAATCGCAAGACAGCAGGCATTGCAGGATGGCTAGTCCAAAACCAGCTCTCCTTCTAGAAGCAATGTCTAGGCTGTAATGCCTGATGAAGGTGTGGACCATGATCCATGTTGCTGCAGCACAAATGTCTGCTGATGAAACATTTTTAAATGAGGCAAAAGAGGTAGCCACAGCCCTCGTGGAGTGGCCCTTTACAGGCCCCAGAAGGGGTTTGCCATGATACTGGTAACAAAAAGAAATACAGTGCACCAGCCAACGCGGTAGTGACTGTTTGGAGACAGGAGCCTGTCATCCACTTTGCAAAGGAGACGAACGACAGGTCCATCTTTCTGGAAGGTTGAGTCCTGTGGAGGTAATACCTCAGGATTCAATGGTATCCAAGGTGTGCAACAGCGTTTCACCTTGGTTTGTGAACTACGGTGTCAGTGGCTCAGTAGGTAGCACACTCTCCTCTGAGGCCGGGAGATCAGAGGGCTGTGGGTTCAGTTCCCACATCTGGCACTTGGGTTAATATCCCAGTACTGACACTGTAGTGCAGAATGAGAGGGGTGCCGTCTTTCGGATGAGACGTTAAACAGAGGTCCCATCTGCCTGGTCTGGTGGTAGTTCAGGTGGATGTTAAAGATCAAATGGCACTTATCGAAAAGAGTAGGGGAATTTCCCCAGTGTCCTGGCCAAATTTCCCTCATTCACTAAAAATACCACCAACAGCTTAATCTGATTCAAGGTCAGCTGGCATTCATCTGTATCCCCTTCCCCCGCGTCGTGCCTGAAAATAGGCAGGATTTGTCTAGTGTACTTACCCGGTCAACAGAAACTAAATAAAAAATAAAAACTCAAGGCAATAAACCTGAAGGTGGATGTACTGGTTCAGAGTCAGTACTGACACCACCTTGGGTAGAAATTTAGGGTTCGTACGCAGGGTCACCCTGTCCCTGTGAAAGACTCCTTACACATCAATGCCTGAAGCTCGGAAACCCTTCAAGTGGAAGTAATGGCCACCAAAAGAAGCGTTTTCCAAGAAAGGAAATGCAGCTCGCAAGTCGTGGCTGGTTCGAAGGGAGGGAGGGTGAGCTTCTCGAGAACGAAAAGCAAATCCCAAGGAGGAACAGGATCCCTCCTGGGAGGTCTGATGTGTAAGACCCCCTCTGAGAAAGGTCTTGCATATATCTTGATATTTTTGCCAGATGAACCTTATTACTGAAAAATGTATATGGTTACTAACAAATACTGCTGCTGTGAACAAACTGTGCACAATCTACAGCTCTTTCTACCCCCCTTTCCACTATGATTCCCTTTCACTTATCCCATGTACTCTTGAACCCCACCACTGTTTTTACCCTCATCACCTCTGCTGGAAGGCTGTTCCAGGAATCCATCACTCTTTCTATAAAGTACTTCCTCACATCCTACTGAATCTACCCCCCTCCAGCTTCATAGCATGTCCCGTTATTCTAGATCACCTTTTGTCCTAAAAAAATACTCCCCTCGTGGACCTTATTTACCCCTGTGAGGTATTTAATGGTATCTTTCATATTCCCACTCTCCCTTCTCTGTTCCAGGGTGTACATATTGAGATCCTTTAGTCTCACCTCATAGGGCTTCCGATGCAGACTCTACACCATTTAAGCTGCCCTCCTCTGGACTGCCTTCATTCTGTCTGTGCCCTTCCGGAGATGTGTCCAGTTCTAGAGATCACAATACCCTAGGATGAGTCTTATCAGCAATCTATAGAGAGGCAACACCACCCAAGTCTCTCTTCTGGTTATACCCCTCCCTATCCACCCCAGCATTCCACTCACCCTCCCTACTGCCCTGTCTCACTCCCTGACCACCTTTAGGTCATCCAGTATAATTACCCACAGGTCTCTCTTCTGCTTGGTGGTCATCAATACCACTTCACCCATTTTGTACTCCACCCCCGGGTTTCTGTGCCCCAAGTGCATTATTTTGCAATTTTTTGCATTGAAACCCAGCTCCCATAACTCTTGAACACTCCTCTAGTTCTCTCGGGTCTCTGCTCATCCTTTCCACAGACAGACACACACACACACACACACACACACACACACACACACACACACACGGAGTGTCCAACCTAGTGAAGATTTCAGTGTCATCCGCAAAGAGGCAGACCTTCCCTTCCAGCTCCTCTGCAATGTCACTTATAAAGACATTAAAGAGAACTCGCCCCAGCACTGATCCCTGAGGCACCCCACTGGTCACCCTTCCTTCCTTGGAGTAACTCCATTTACCACCACTCTCTGTCACCTATCCCCTAATCAATTTCTTATCAAGTTTACCACCTTTGGACCAACTCCTAAGCTACCCCACTTGCTTACTAGTCTCCTGTGTGGAACGGTGTTGAACGCCTTATTGAAATCTAGGAAGGCCATGTCCACCGCTCCATCCTGATCTAGTTCCTTGGTCGCCAGTCAAGGAAATCTATCAGACTCATTTGACATGACCTCCCGCCTTGAAACCATGCTGCCTTGGGTCTTGTAGCCACTGAAATCAAGACATTCCACAATGCTTTCCCTCAGCAGTAATTCCATTAACTTTCCCATGATGTCAGGCTAACTGTTCTAAATTTGCCAAGAGTCAGACAGCTGATATCCTATATTTCGATTTTAGCAAGGCTTTGACCACACAAATGGTTGATCAGGAGCTGAATGACATGAGGTAGAGAGCAAATTAACTAGGTGGGTGGCAGACTGGCTTAGCGGTATGACCCAGAGGGTAGTGGGGGGGACTCTCAGGCACAAAGGGAGGAAGTGGAGTCCCACGGGGGTCAGTGCTCAGATCAGTGTTGTATAATGTGTTCAAACAACACTAGAGATTGAGTTAAAGGTAAGATCTGCCTCTTTGCAGATGAAACTGAGCTCTGTGGTAGGGTGGACTCAGGCAAAGGGGTGCAGGGCCTATAGGAGAACCTGGATAAGCTGGAGGCATCTGGCAGCTGGGGTTCAATGTGAAGAAATGCAAGGTCATGCAAACAAGAAGGAAGAGTTGAAGAGCAGAGTACAGTTGTGGGGTCAGGGTCACTAAAAAAAGAGCAGAAGGAGAGGGATTTGTGGATAGCCATCAGCAGCAACCTTAAGCAGACCACGTAATATAGAATGGCAGTGGACAAGGCTAACAGAATGCTAGGTTGTATTGCTAGAGGGTACACAAGCAGAAAAGAGGTGGTCATAATGTCACTATACAGATGCTTAGTACAACCGCACCTGGAGTACAGTGTGCAATACTGGAGCCCCTACATAAAAAAGGATATCAATCAACTTGTGGCATGCAGAGGAGTGCAACAAAGAACGTTCAAAGACAGCGGAGCAGGGTATAGGAGGACAGGCCGGAACAGCTTAACATGTACTCACTAGAGGAAAGGAGGGAAGACAGAGGGCATGAGTGAAACCTTCATGTACCTGAAAAGTATAAACAAGGTAAATAACTGAGAACTTTTCTGTCTCAGTGGTAGGACCGCTGAGGGTGCACTGTCTTAAGCTGGTGGGTGGAAGATTCAAGATTGTCAGAAGAGGCATTTCTTTACAGAGAGGGTAGTGTCAGAGTGCAATGAACTCCAGTCTTCAGTCATCACTCAGAATACAGTGGTGGGTTCAAAGAGGGTGGAATAGGGTGAAGAGGTATGCCCCTGAACAGTGACATTTCTATGGCAACATCGTCGATATCAACAACAGTGCCATGCCACGCCCAGAAGTGCTGCTGTATCAGGCAACCCCTTCCCCGACCTGCACCTCCCGAATTAACTCCGAGCCTGGAGTTAGAATCCTAAAATGCAAGGGGGTTGCTCCATGCCGACTGCAAATCGCTGTGACATGGCCTAAGCGCTAATGATACCAATCGACGTTTTCTTGTCGAACTGGCATCGTGAGAACCAGGTGAAGAGGAAGGTCAGGGTTGGGGAGGGGACCACTATAATCTCTGGATCAGGGGCACCGCAGTCAAGCAGACCTGACAGACCGTTGGACCTTTTTCTGCTGGCTATTTTGTATGTTCGTGTTCAGATGCCTACCATCCAAAGAACGGACAGTGCTCTTTCCAGAATGTTCTCCAGTCCTCTGTGGGGGACACCTTTCCCCTCACCAGCCCTTTAGACAGGCGTCGAGGCTCTCTCTTTTACTTTGGACTGTCCTCACCCTCACCCTCACATGTCACCGGTGGGACCTCAGAGAAAGTTACCCTCAACTTCCTACCTAGATCCCAGAAATGGTCCTTCACCCTAGCTATGCTGCTGCCCACCAAGTCATTGGTGCTTAGATAAATTACATCTGGAATCCCTTCCCCTATCATGATCTACTTTTCCAGCAGAGGGAGCACCCTGCCCACTGCTGCCCCTAGCAAGCAGTGGACATTTATCGCCACCCAACCACTGATGTGTCACAATCACCCCATATCTCTACCTATAGAATCCTCCTCATATTCCTGCCATGTGCTGTTCTCTTCTGCTCACACATTTCTGATGTGGCCTCTTGACTTAGGTTTCCAGCACTACTTCCCTTCTGGAATTAGCAGCCTAAATCGGGCCTGCCAGCAGTACAAGTCGGTTCCTGGGCTACATCCCGGGTTTTCTCCCATCCCCCACCTCATCCCACCAGTCCATCCACCTATTTAGCCACTAACCTCGTGGCAACTCTCACTACACTGTGCTCGTGGAAAGTCTTTCATATACTACCCTCTATGTCACCCGACAGGAAGACTTCCTCCTACTTAGTGTTACTTGGCCCCTATAGGAGGCCTGGTATCTTGCCCCTCCTGTTTGGCCCCAGCAGCTCCTGGGTGGGTACAACTGCTAGGCCCCTCTCTTATTAAAAGATCCAAGCGCTTGCCTGACATCACCTCCCTGAATGCCTGGCAGCCAGGAAGCCCACAAAATACAAACTGCAGTTGCTGCTTTTGTATTACCTCTCATTAGAGAGTTAAGTGAAATCTATCCCTGTCCATGGCAAAACAAAAGAAAAAACAGCTCAGGCTGCCCTTTCCTCGTGGCATTGGTTTCAGAGCCCAAGGGCTCTTTTTCACTTGCTCCTCATGAGAGACCACACAGTTTCCTAACCGACAGAGCAATCTACTTCAGCGGACAGTAAATAACAGCAAACTAGAAGGAAAACCCACAGCAACTCCAAGTACTGTTCTCCTCTGGTTCCTAAAACAAAGAGGTATTTTAGTACTTCTTTCTTCTCTTTAGTCACATTGCAGAAGTTGACCTTGCCCAACCTTAGGGCAGAACAACTGGCATCTCTCCTGCAACTCAATACAAAACAAACTGCGCTATAACATTTTTAATAATGATCCAAACAGACACCCATGTTGAACTGGAGAGCTCTGCTAACCCTCTCCAAATTCAGATATCAGAACATGGGGCACACATCTGGAAATGTGAGGGATCAAGTTGCTGGCTCCAAAGACACGAATTACAGAAACAAACAAAAAAGGTTTAAATAAACCTGCCTTTCTTTAGGCAGGTTTCAGTTTGAGCACAACTTTTTAATTTTTTTGTAACCAAAAACCCAATATTAAAGGCCAGTTAATTAACAAATTTTGCACTGGATGTATATTTGTATCTGCTATTTTATGGGGAGGATGGACTACCCCCCTTCAACTGATGGGGAGACTACCCGAGACACTGACTCAGGCTCTAGGTTCCATCATAGGAAGGGGTCAGGTTTTGAGCAGTTCCTCTATCCTGAATATCAACACCCACCCTTGCGTGCTGTTACCCCACACCTTACCCACTGAGTACAAGGACAAGGACCAACGTACATGAGACTCTTGCTGTTATGTCCATGTCGTATTGGCCATTCACTGCCATTCAAGCGCACTACCTCTGTGATGCATCTCTAAGCTGAGGCAGGGACTGAACCTAGATCTTCCAAGTAGCAGCGAAGACCATCACCATACAATGGGGCTGCACTGGAAGCCCTTTATAAATCTAACCTTTTGCTTTTTACAGCTATGAACACAATCCTTCTTCTTGCTTACTTTGATGGATACTGTGAAAGCAGAGTGGTGCAGTGGATAGGTCACAGTCTTCAGAATCAAGAGAACCAGGTTCAAATCTCACCAGAGCAATAGCAAGTTATGTAAGAACTTACCGTAACAGTAGATCTTTAAAGAATCTGCGTACATCAGGCCACACCTATGGAACTATAGCCAGGCACTAGGACCACATGAAAATGTTTTAGCTAACAGTCTACCAGGGGACCCACGACGAGGACAGCGACATCCCTCCCATATAAGCATGGGTGGCCTTGCACCCTCCTCAAGTCTCCTGCTGGGAAAGTGAGGAGAGCCAGAGGTTTCTGCTATGAAGTAAGGTGAAACAGAAGGTAGGCCATCCTGGAGAGAGAGAGAGAGAGAGACAGAGAGAGAGAGAGAGAGAGAGAGAGAGAGAGAGACAGAGACAGAGAGAGAGAGAGAGAGAGAGAGAGAGAGAGAGCCCTAAGGCCAAGGGGACAGAGGGTGGTCCAGCATGGCCTGTTTCAAGAGATTCTCTTGAAGATCTACTGTTTCGGTAAGTTCTTACATAACTGTACTATCTTCTTTGAGGATATCGCTTGCATCAGGCCATACTTACGGAACGAGTCCCAAGCAATACTGACACAGACACAGTCTGGGTGGCTGGAGGCTACAGACCTAAGACAGGAGGCCTTGAATCAGAGTCAGGCCAAAGCTGGCCTTTTGTCTACAGGCAATGTCCAGACTGTAGTGTTTAGTGAAAGTGGGGACAGTACTCCCAAGTGGCAGCGGCACAGATTTTGGCAGCTGACACATTCCTGAAACAGGCAACAGAAGTAGCCATGCAAAACCCCAGGAAGTTCCTTACCGTAGTTCCAATAGCAAAAAGTAATACAGTTGGCCAACCATTTGGACAGGCACTGTTTAGAAACTGGAACGCCCTCTTTCCTCAGGGCGAAAGATACAAACAGCTGTGAGGACTCCGTACGATGAACATAGTATCTACGTATTCTATGTACATCTAAAGTATGGAGAAATGCTTCCTCTGAATTGGCATGCTCTGGGAAATAAGCAGGCAGGTGGATGGTTTGATTTATGGCAAACTCAGACACCACCTTTGGCAAAAACTTAGGGCTGGTATGCGGAGACACCCTATCTTTGTGGAAAACCAAATAAGATTCACACAGCAGAGCCTGAAGCATGGAAATCCTCCATGCAGAAGTAATGGCAACTAAAAATAACACTTCCCATGACAGAAAGCATTGCTTCGATGTTGCAGGCTGGCTCAAAGGAGCCAAACCAAGTTTCTCTAACACAAAATTTAAGTCCCAAGGTGGGACTGGACTGCAGATGGGAAGCATCAAATGAAGAATGCCTCTCCAAAATGTACGGGACAGCTACAGTTGTGCCACCGTATTGCCCTCAATGGGCACATGGAAGACTGAAAAGGCAGCCAGGTGCACTCTGATGGAGGAGTACTGCAGGCCAGAATCTGAGAGGGAGAGTAAGTGCTCCAGAATCTGATTCACTGGGCAAGAGAAAGGATCCAAATGATGGGAAGCTGCCTACAAAGCAAAGTGCTTCCACTTCATGGAATAAATGGCCCCAGTGGAAGACTTTGTAGCAGCCACCAGGACATTAGCCACCTTCTGGGATACACCAAATCTAGCCATGGCTAGCTCTTCAGGAGACAGGCATCGAGGTTTAGTGACTTGAGGTCTGGATGGACTAGGTGCCCTGCTCCTGTGACAGCAAGCCTTTGCACAGGGGGCAGGGGTACTGGGATCCACAAGTCAACTGTTGCAATAGGGGAACCAGATCTGATGAGGTCAGAAGAGAACAGCGGGATCAGTGTCACTCCTTCCATCTGAAGCTTGATCAGCACCCTCTGAATTAGTGGGAAGGAAGGAAGTAAAGGCATAGAGGAACCTCTCTTTCCAAGAGTGGGACAGCGCGTCTCACCAGAAAACTCCAGACACCGGAGCAAGCAGTCAGAAAAGCAGCAGTTTTGTATTGAGTGGGGGTACAAAAGGTCCAACCCTGGACGACCCCACCTGTCGAGCAGGTCTTCTACAACCGAGGTCAGTAGTTCCCACTCGTGCATCCTGGACTGTGACCTGCTTAGTCTGTCTGCCAAGATGTTTTGGACACCTGGAACATGGACTGACAGACTGTGTTCTAAAGCCCAGTACCAAATCCTCATTACTTCCCTGCACAGGGATTCTAGATGGGTCCCCCTTGCATGTTGATATAGTGTACTACACTGATGTTGTCTGTTTGCACAAGCAGAGGTCCTGGGGACAGGTAGTCCTGAAAGGCTTGCATGCCATATAGAATGGCCCTCATCTCTAGGACGTTTACGTGGAGGGAACTCTCCACTGTTGTCCAAGTACCCTGGGTTTGGTGAGGGGCCCAGGTGTGCCCACCAGCCAATCCCTAAAGCGTTCGTGGTGAGGACTTGATGAGGGGAGGTGATCAGGAAGGTAACCCCTTTGAGAAAATTGCTGGGTTCCATCCACCACTGGAGCACCTTCTTTGCTGGTGGTGAGACAAGGAAAAAGAGAAGATTTGGAGGTCGACTGAAGTGGCGCATCTCAGTGGAGGGGAGAACTGAGGAGGGCGCGGGGCCACCCACACTTATATGGGAGGGACGTCATCAGCTGATGTCATCATGGGTAGCATCTAGCAGACTGCTAGCTAAAGTTTCCATATGGTCCTAGTGCCTGGTGACTATAGTTCCATAGGTGTGGCCTGATTCAAGAGATATCCTCAAAGAAGATCAGAATTTGTCGGCAGAAAAGCACAGCTTGATCCACCCAATCTGCCAAGATGGTCCCTGCCTAGTCTGTCTCCACAGACCCTAACTGATCTCCAGCGTCCCTCCTTCCTCCCTGACCATTTCTTAATATTCCCTTATGTCCACCCCAAGCATGTTTGAAGCCCCCTACTGTTTTCATCCTACACCACTTTCAGTGGCAGTCTATTCAGGCATCACCATCTTTCAGTAGTAGTACTTCTCATATCCTCGCCACGCCCCCATGACTGCATAGCATACCGTCTGATTCTGGTGCTCTTCCTCATTTGAGAGACCTCCCTCCTGTACCCTGTTCACCCCCGTGATGTACTTGCAGGTCTCTATCATGTCCCCTGTTGCTCTGTCTTCCAGAATGTACATGTTGAGATCCCCAGTCTCTCTCGTAGAGCTTTTGCTGCAATCCCTGCACCATTTTAGTTGCCCTCCTCTGACTGCCTCCACCTTGTCTATGTTGTTTTTGAGGCCACTGCTCAGAACTGGACAACACTCAGGTAGGATCTCACCACCTCCCTCCTTCTGATGCACACAACTCTCCCTTGCATCACAGCATCCTACTAAACCTACCCACTGCTCTGTCACACTGCACTTCCACTTTGAGCTCCTCAGATTTGATAACCTTAGGTCCCTTTTCTGCTGTGACTGACTGTATCCCCCAAAAAAAAATCTTATACTCAGTTCTTGGGTTCCTATGCCTAGGTGTATGAGTTTGCAGTTTTTGGCATTGCACCCCAACTACCATGCTACCGACCGCTCCTCGAGTTTCCTAAGACCCCTACGCATTCTCTTCACTCTTTCCTTATTGTCCACCCTGTTCCAGATTTTGGTATCATTTGTTAAAGGGCATCCTTCCTTTCCAGTTCATCTGCATGTCACTTATAAAGACACTGAAAAGGACCAGTCCCAGTACCGAGTCCTGCTGCAGCCTGCTGGTCACTCTCCTCAGAGTGAGTACTGTTAACCATCATAGAAACATAGACTTTGACGGCAGATAAGGACCACTTGACCCACCCAGTCTGCCCATTTCCCTACCTACTGGATAAGCTGCAGATTCTCGTTAACGAACAGCCTACTTCCTGCAACCCCCCACTATAATTGCCTTGTGTCTGTCCCATGCATGTTTGAATTCCCCCACTGTTTTAGACCCAATGACCGCCTCAGGAAGGCTGTTCCATGTAACCACCACTCTCTCCGTGAAAAAAAAATTCCTCACATTACCCCTGAGCCGTCCTCCCTCTATCTTTAAATTGTGCCCCCTTGTTCCTCTGTTGCCTATCCATTAACCAGTTCCTTACTCAATTCACCACTTTCGATTCTAATTTATCAGTCCTCTGTGAGCATGTGCTGAAGGCCTTGTTAAAGTCCAGATAGGTCATGTCCACTGCTCTCTTATAGCAGCTAATTTATTTGGCTTGTAATCTCAAGCAAGGTAATAAATCTCTCAGTGCTTTAGTCTACCAAGCTACAAACTTTGGTAAGAAACATAGAAACACAGGCAGTGTTGGCAGAGAAGACACTTGTCCATCCATTTCTGTCCTGTTATAAACTATCCTACCCTGAGACCTGTTGTGTAGATTGGTTACCCTCTCCTCCTTGCCTCCAACCTTACCACTACCCTCGAGTAACGTAAGCCCCGAACTCTGTCCCAGCCATGCTTGAAACCATTAAGGGTTTTTGAACCCACCATCTCTGCTGGATGTCTGCTCCACGGCTAAACCACTGTCTCTGTAAAATAAAAAAAACTTTCTCACATTCCTTCTGAATTTACTTGTAACAAGCAAGACCCCAATAAAACAGAGACACTGCATCTCAGCTGGCCTAGACTGGGTCAATAAGTTGCTAAAAAACTAACATTTCGGTCAGATGGTTGTACTTACTGTCCTCTTCGGTTCCTTTTAAGAAAGCTCCAATGGCACCAAGGTAGCCTTCATGCCTCAGAAACAATGCCTGCACTTCTCCCTTGGACAAGACAAAGTAGAACACAGAGTCATTACCTTCTAGTGGTGGGCAGCCAGATGCAACATGGCAACTGGTTTCGGAAGCACAAAAGAGTGCGATACTGAGGGATATTAGCATGCCTTGAAAAGACAAGAGCTTAAGCACAGTGCCTTATACATCCTAAAAAGGGCAGTAAGTCATCGAGGCGATTTACATATTAATACATGTCATCTCCATTCCTAGTCAGTCGGCAGCCTAACGCAAATGGGTCAGCCAGTAACGCCACATGTAATCGTCCTACAAGTACAACCAGCGAACTCGCTTGCGTAAGTCTGCAGATGGAGTAGGAATGGCAACTACACGCATTCCCATGTGAATCACCTTAGAGTGGTTTTAAAATACTACTTTGATTTTTAATTCTATAAATAGAGTAAAGAAGATCAGAAACTTAAAGAAGCAGTGCAATGAAAAATATTTTTCAAAAAGCTAGTTTCAGCTACTGTTGATGAAAATGTTAAACCTGTAAAATGTACATTTCTAGATCCTTCCTATGCTGTGCACCATGAGTTTTTAATATTTTTTTTTTTTTTGCTTTATCTATCCTCTTGCTTCTCCATTGAGGCCTCCAGCGCCTCCCCTCCCAGGGTGTACCTGTGTTTAGGGTTTCCCCGCCCAAGATGTAACACCTTGCCATCAATGCAGCTGACTACCCACTTTGCTCCAGGGACTTTTGCACATTCTTCCTCCTCCAAGTACACTCATGTGCTGGTCAAGTGGCTTTTTCATATTGCCACCCCTCCCTCTGGAACCAGCTCCCCCTCCTCCTTCTGGTTTTCCTCCTTCCCCTCCCTTAAACACCAACTCAAACTTTCTTCTTCTCTCTCCATCTACTTCTCCTCGATTTTCTTCTTCCGCCTCTAAGCCTCTCCTTCTCTGTCACGTCTGGACCCCACCACTCCTCTCCACTCATTCATTGCCTCCCTCCCATGTTCCACTGGGTACTATTACTGTAATTCATTGGATTGCTAGCTGTTTTGTCTGTTGAATCATGTATTTGTTTTACACATTATGCTCACAATGTCTGTAACTTATGAGCTTTGTACATTTCTTGCATTTGTCTCTCTCCCCCTACACCCAGGGTTGCACCTGGAAATGAGCCTTGGCTCAGTGTGTCTTTCCTGGCTACCAAAATGTTTAATAATGCACAATCATGTCTAACAGTTGACCAATCACATTCCTTCTCATTCATTTAACAATACAATACAAGAACACCCTACTTCTCCAGAAACATAATATTTATATGCTTTAAAGGGACACCATCAACTCCCTTAGGCCTCAAAGTGTCTACAGTTAAAAAACCAAAAACAAACATTATGATTGGTCACATTCTGTAGAGACTGCTGATGCAGCAGGTAGTTTGAGTCTGGTTACATTTTTCTTTTTAAAAGTGAAAACAGACTGGCCACCATACTGGTGCTACCACACAAAAATGCATTTGTTTACAGTCCTCAATCAACTCCCACAACATATTTTCTGGATTTATGAACACCCCCAACACAGTCTAGTCATTCATAATGGCTCCTCTATAGCTCTCCGCCCCCCTCTACTCTTCCTCTCTCTTGTCCTCTATCCTCTCTGCACCTCATCCACTATCTCCTCGTAACCTAGCCTCAAAAACTTGTTTCGTTTCTCAAATGCTTTGTAACTCTGTCTAGCTTACACTTTTGTAACCTTGTCCTATGTATTCAATTTGTAATCTGACTTACATGTCTTATGTTTTGAATTGTAACCTGACTGGAACAACTTGTACAAAAGCCCTGGCTCAAAAGGTATTTAATCCTAGACCTGACAACTAAAAATTAAAAAAAAAAAATGCAGTGGGAGAAGAGGTGACTATTATAGCATGAGTGGCTGCACAGTTTGGGGGTGTTCCTAATATTAAGAAAGTATGCAACAAGAATAGATCAAGGATTGGAAACAAAACAAGGCTGGGTATAGTTACACCATTAGCATGCATTTCACTTCTAATAAGAAAGGAAGCAGATAAAACACATATATCGAATTGCGAATTATTTTGCTAATAGTCCTTTGGACATATATTTTTGTTGACATATTCTTATGTTTGTTTTTCAGGTTACAGTGAATATACGCTTTCCTTCGTTTCCGCATCCCATACTTCTAAATAATATTAAGGATATAAAATTCATGGTGACCTTTTGGTGGTAATGTTAATGCTCTAAATATTGTTTTTGCTCCACACATAATACTCTGACATATTTTATGCTTTCTTTACTGATATATAAGTATATGTCTCTAAGTTACATTTATTTAGTATACACATGAAAGCTATAATAGAGATGAATACATTATATGTGCTGCCTAATGGAAATTCTATATAGCTTTCTAGTTTCCGTTTTTTCTCCTTAAGTGGTAGGAATACCGATTATTACATATTTAAAAAATTTTTTTTTTTTTTTTTTTTTTTTAAAGAACTATTATATATGTAGACCCTATGTTCTATATGTTCTTGCTACATGTTTTGTTGAATTGTTCTACTGGCACTTTAAAATTTAGGATTGCTGATTTGCTATAAAAGAGGTCTGTGTATATGAATGGTCATCCTCCTGATGACGCAAATTGTGCGAAACCGGTAGAGGTTGTGCTGCTCATTCACCTGCTTGTAATCGTATTTTGCGGTGCTTTTTACTATTAAAATATTGCCTTTATGTGGATCTCCGAGTGGTGCTGTTTATTGCTGTGACGCTAGATCCTAGTTAGCCAGCAGCCTTCTTCTTCCTACCCCCACCCCCTAGAATGGCTTTATGACTGTCCCATGCATGCTTAAATTCCACCACTGTTTTTGACTCCACAACCTCCTCCGGAAGGGCGTTCATAAGCACAGTCATCAGGAATGGAAAGGGTTTGGAGAGGAAGGAAGGAAGGTACAGCTGGCGGGGGGGTGGAAACAGCAGGAGGACACTAATCAAAATCATGGAGAAGGAAAGTGAGCAGACATCTTCTACGGCAGAGGGGGATGGGAGGGATCATGGCTGAGGGGAATGGTAGGGTGATAATCATTGGGGACACTATGATCAAGGGCATTTACTGGGGAGGGAAGGAAGAGGGACAAGGATGCATAAACGTAAGTGGTGTGTATGCCTGGAATGACTGCAGGGAGAGTGGGGCGAAGGACAGAGTAAGTAGTAAAGGCAGCAGGGAAACTAAGCATAAGTATTCACCTAGGCACTAATGACCTAGCAGAAGAGGAAGGGGAAATGGTAAAACGTAGGTTCAGGGGAGTTGGGGAAGACCTGCAGATCACTGGCATTCTTGGAGGTAATCCCAGTGCCCAGAGCTAGCACAGTAAGGAAAATTAGGATAGAAGAATTCAATGCATGGCTGAGAGAGTGGTGCAAGAAGGAGGGGTTTAACTACACAGGAGACTGAGGTGAAACATGGTCAAATAAATTTCTCTATGCACAGGACAGACTACACCTCAACAGGGAGGGCTCGAGGGTACTCGGGGACAAGCTGGGGGGATGGATGATACATTACTCATAAGCTTAAATTTAAACTACTGGGGGAGGGCAGGCAGGCTTAAGGGCAGAGAGATCCCGGAAGGTGGCAATGAATGGACCCCCAAACAGTACAGTGGGACAGGAGGGGGAAAGCGGAGCAGGGCAGTTTGATAATGGGAAGGGGGAGGCATATGGAGACAAAGAGGAAGCTGATAGCGAAGGAAATGATGAGGGCTCAGACTCAAAAGTGGAAGATGATGTCCCTGAACGCACGCAGTCTCGAAAACAAGATGGATGACCTACAAGTGCTAGTTGCAGAGGGGAAAGTGGATGCTGCACTTATAACTGAGACTTGGGCCAAAATTCTAGAAGCAATTCCAAAGGGGTTCTTGACTCAAGATGCCACAGAACCCACCTGGGAAGAGGCAATCCTTGACCTAGTGCTCACGAACAGAAACACGTACAGGACATAACAGTTAAGGGAGCCACTGGGTGGAAGTGATCATTGCTTGAGTGGTTCCGGCTGGACCGGACTGGGAGAATGCAGGGGCTCATTGAACTGCTATGCACATGGCTTTAAGGACTGGTTGGACGTTACTGAGCTGTGCCTAAGAAGTCAGGACTGTAGTGGTATACTACCGAACTGAACTTCTAGCTACCACAGTGCAAAGAATTAATTAGCAGAAAAAGCAGCAAGTCTCCGTTTTATAGAAAACACAATTGCACATATCCCAATAATGAAAAACATTATGGGAAAATGCAAATACCCATGAAATATTTTGGACTGCCTCAATTTTAAGCAGATTTGCATGGTGTCAAAGGGCCTCACAATGTAATCAGCAAAGGCAGATAACAACAGACATGTGTCTCATCCTCATTTGGACTCATCAGTGTGCCATATCTGTATCTCAACCCTGGGAGAGGGAGCCAGCCACCCTTAAGGGGATCTTATTTGTTTGGGTCATGGGGAGCCCAAAGTGGAGAAAGAGAACTACAAAAGAAACCCAGAGCAAATGCACTGAGGCAAGGGTTACCCTGGAGGGTACTGGCCATACAGACAAATTTTAAAGAAAACACAATGGCACATACCTAATAATGCAAAGCATTATGGGAATCATATACAAATTCCTATGAAATAATTTGCCTGGCTCAACTTTAAGCAGAATTGCATGGTGCCAAAGGGCCTCACAATGCAATCAGCAAAGGCTGAGAACAGCAGGCACAAACACGTGTTTCGTCCTCATTTAGACTCATCAGTGTGCCATATATGTATCTCAGCCCAGGGAGAGGGCGCCAGCCATCCTTAAGGGGATCCTATTTGTTTGGGTCATGGAGAGCCCAAAGTGGAGAAAGAAGAGAACTACAAAAGAACCCCAGAGCAAATGCACTTTGTTCTCCCATCTCCAAGAGTAGGCACTGTAGTAAACCGCAACAGGTATAGATTATGTACCGGGCTCCAGCCTCATCTGAACGCTCCAGCGGCTTCTGCTGCAGGGATTTATTTAACTCCAAAAATTGATTAGCATTTTGCTCATAAAAGTGCTAAAACATTGTGAAAATGCATAGCACTTGCCTCACTGTGTTTAACAAACATAACACTTCTAGAAAACCTACATGAATACTTTCTGTACAGTTAGCATTGTCCCAAGAAAAAAACTGCTAATCAATTATTTAAAACCCTGTACTGTACGCCGCCTGCCCAATTGCCCATTTCCCTAGCCCCGAAGGTATGGACTCGGCCAACACATCCTGAGATTTGAAAAGACTCAGGACGGGATTTTTTTTCAAATCTGGCACCTTTTTGGCAGAGTGCATTTTAACAGACTGCACTCTAAACTGCCCCTCAGACATCTGCTTTTACAACTTATGCCAAGGTCCAGAATTAATTGTTGAGCTTTACCTTCTGTCTGCTTCTACCAAATTTGCTGTAAAGTGCTAACTGAATTTTTTAGAGAATTTAAATGCTAAATTATGGTCCTTTTCTTTTCTTCTCCTCTGCCCTGCTGCTTTCCTGACCATCTCTTCTACTCATCCCCATCCCCTCCTGTAATTCCCTCCCCCCGAACTATGAACACCGCCCTTCTTTGTATTTGTTTTTTTTTGGCATTAATTTGATCCCTTCTCTGTTTTAGGCTCTCCGCCAGCCCCTTAATGGGGTCCAGTCTCATCTAAATGATCCAGTGGTTCCTGCTGTGCACCGCCCAGCTGCCCATTTTCCAAGCCCTGAAGGTAGGGACTCAGCCAGCATGTCCTGAGATTTGAAAAGACTCAGGACAGGATTTTTTTCAAATCGGGGAAGGCTGAGGAGAGAGTGAAGGAAGGGGGAATAGAAGGGTGGGGGGTAGGTAGAGATGATGAGTTAGACCTTCGTCCCTTTGGGATGCACACCCCTCAAGAGCCAAACGTGGCTAGATACACACCCAGTCCATGTCTTGTTTTCCTGGACTGCAAAGAGAAAAGTTAGGTTATGGAGGGAGAGGCAGACCTTTCATCCTTCTGGGGTGCAAACCTCACAAGGGCCAGACACAGCTTGACGCACACCTAGCCAGTGTACTGATTCCTAGTCTGCAAGGGGGAGGTTAGATGAGATTAGAAGTGGGGCAGGCAGAGAGGGAGGGGGAGACAGGCTGAGGAGAGAGAGGGAGCAGGTGGGGGGGTGGCAGAGGGGAATAAGTGGGGGTCACTGACAGTTACAGGAGGGTGAGGTGAAGATTAACCAGTAGGCAGGCTAGGAAATTGAGAGGAGGCGGCATTTAAGATAGAAGATGACCACTCTGATTCCACCCCCTGCAAAGACTTTGGTCAAAGCGCCGGGGTGTTGGAGTGGTGGCTACTGATTCACACTGTCTACACTGTTCATTTGGATGCTTTAAAATAAAAGTAATTCCATATTTTTTTTTTATTCTATTTTTTTTTTTTTTTTTTTTTTTTAAGTTATTTAACCAGGTGGGACACACTAAGCTGAAAGCTTTTTTACGGGTGCAACCTGGGAGCACAGGGAAGTTAAGTGACATGCTATGGGTCACACAGTATACAAGTGGAAGTTGTGGGATTAAACCCACGTCTGGTCTGCTGAATGTCACCAGATTTGCAGCTCAGAGCCTTAAACCACTACGGTATACTCAATGAACAAAGTTTCAGACCGTCTGTCCAAGTGCTTCACTTTGAGTGCTGGGTCTCTTTGGGATCGTCTGGATTATGAAGGGGTTAGCCATCCCTTTCCCAAGCACCAGGCTCAATGAACTACTGTGCACTAGGACCAAAATCCTGGACTTTAGAAGGGTGGGAGTACTAAAACACCACCTAGCAAAAAATTACAGTGACTATGGAGGTGAACCAAATATGGGCTTTTATTAAGGAAGACTTAACGACTGCAACGGAGAAGTGTGCTAGATAAAAGAGGAAGAACTCAAAGGTCAAAACACCCAGCTGGTACAGCTCTGAGGTAGCCCAGGCAGTGAGGAATAAGAGGCTGGCCTGCAGGAAATTCAAGAAGACCAAGAGAGAGAAAAGGAGAGAAAGAGAGAGAGGCGGACAGGGAAAAATACCTAAAGTTGGCAAAAAAATGTTGTAGGTGCCGTATTGGTCCTTTTAAGAACAGATCCAGAAACAAATGCTTTTTCTATATAATCTGGTGTTAATAGTATGGAATTTTTGAAAAAACTGCCACAAAGCTTCTGAAGAAGGACCTGGTTGGTTCGAAAGCTAGAGCACTTTGTTCTTTTCTGTAACATCCATGTTGGTCCAATAAAAGGTATCAAATCATTTGTTTCTGGATCTGTTCTAAAGTTGGCAAGGGAGGCAGGAAGGGTGGTTCGGATAGCCAAGGTGCAGAAGGAAAGTACAGTTATGCAAGAACTTACCGTAAGAGTAGATCTTAGAGAACAGCTCTTGCAGCAGGTTACACCATTAGGACTGAAGCCGGCAGGTGCCAGGACCCCACAGAAATGTTCTAGCTAGCATTATTCGGCGGGGACCGCCCCCAATGTCAGGCATAGTACATAAGGGGGCGGTCCCCCAAAATCCCCAGTTCTCCCACCGGAGACTCCCGGCCGCTGGATGACATCAGAAGAGAAGACTCAGGATCCACCATCAAATGGCAGTCAGAGAGATGCTGAGACACCTGATCCTAGGAGAAGGATGTTGGAACTAGAATCTACCTCTAACGAGGATGGTGGGAGGGAAAGTACCTGCTGCAAGAGCTGTTCTCGAAGATCTACTGTTATAGTAAGTTCTTACGTAACTGTACTATCTTACTTCGAGAAACAGCTCTTGCAGAAGGTTACACCATTAGGAGTGACTCCCAAGCAATAATGGAAATCCCACACCATTGGGAGGAGGGAAAGTAGAAATTCTTAAGGAAACCAAAGCCTAGGACAGAAGTCCTTGAAGGACTGCTAAACCAAAACCTGCTCTTCACCTTGATGCAATATCCAGGCTATAATGCCTGATTAAAGTGTGCACAGAGCTCCAAGTAGCTGCAGCACAGATGGCTGAGGTGGACACATTCTTAAGGGCCACAAAGGAGGTAGCCACCTCCCCAGTGGAATGACCCTTAACCGTGCCCGGTAAGGGTTTGTTGTGCTTCTGGTAACAGAACATGATATACTGAATGAGCCACCTGGACAGCGACTGTTTGGAAACAGGAGCTCCCATCATCCTGTGCGCAAAGGAGACAAAAAGCTGGTCCAATTTTCGGTGGTGTTTTGTTCTGGTCAGATAATATTGGAGACACCTATGCACATCTAGGGTGTGAAACAGGGC
Organism: Neoceratodus forsteri; assembly: GCA_016271365.2. Lineage (NCBI taxonomy): Eukaryota > Metazoa > Chordata > Ceratodontiformes > Ceratodontidae > Neoceratodus > Neoceratodus forsteri. The sequence continues at coordinate 258,872,716 of CM057452.1, read as the reverse complement.
CTCTCCTCGATTCGAATAGTTAGGAAAGTACACTGGTAGATCGATGTCCTGATTAAGGGTAAGAGCTGAAACCACCTTAGGCAGAAATTTGGTATTAGTCAGTAGGAATACCCTGTCTTGGTGAAAAACCAAATAAGGCTCTTTGCACATGAGTGCATGGAGTTCAGAAATTCTTCTGGCCGAGGTTACGGCAACTAAAAACAACGTCTTCCAAGTGAGAAGACGTAGCTCGCAATCCATGGCTGGTTCAAAGAATGGCAGCATAACCGGCTCCAGAACAAAGGGTAGATCCCATGACAGAACTGGATCCTTAATCGGAGGTCTAAGGTGGAGAATACCTCTCAGGAAGGCTTGTGCCGTGTCCAACTAAGATATGGTGCGCTGGCCTATAGGATAATGATAGGCTGATATGGCACAGAGGTGTACTTTGATCGAGGAGTAGGCCAAGCCTGTCTGAAAAAGAGACAACAGGTAGTCCAAGACCGACTTTTCTCGACAGTCTAGAGGCGGAAACCCCCATGCTTGAGCCCATAGGCAAAAACAGTGCCATTTCATAGTGTAAGTAGCCAGAGTGGCCAGTTTTCTCACGACCACCAGAACGTCAGCTACATCTTGCAAGACCCCATGTCGCAAAATGGCTGTGTCTCTAGGAGCCAAGCATGCAGGCTCAGCAAACGAAGGTCCGGATGGACCAAGGAGCCCTCCTCCTGAGACAACAAGTGAGAGCTGATTGGCAGAGGCACCGGAGATTCCCGGGATAGCTGATGTAGTAGAGGGCACCAGATCTGCCTGGGCCAGAATGGCACAATGAGTATCAGCGTCGCTTGCTCTCTGCGAAGTTTCAGAAGAACCCTCTGGATCAATGGAAAGGGGGGAAAGGCATAGAGGAATCTGCCCGCCCAGGAGAGGGACAACGTGTCTCGCCAGAAAACACCAGGCCCTGGATATAGCGAGCAAAAATTGGGCAGTTTGGCGTTGGATGGGGACGCGAAAAGGTCCAACTCTGGTGTACCCATCTGTGGAAACAGATCCTCTACTACCTCCTGGAGTAGTTCCCACTCGTGGACTCTAACCCGAAAGCGGCTCAGGTTGTCTGCAATGATGCTGTCCACTCCTGGGACATGAACAGCAATGAGGTTTGCGCCATGTTGCAAAGCCCAATCCCACACCCTCATGGCCTCCCTGCAAAGCGGGTAGGAATGGGTGCCTCCTTGTTTGTTGAGGTAATACATCACCGCGGAATTGTCCGTTTTTAACAGAATGATACCCGGTGGAATCTCCGACTGAAAGGCCTGCAGGGCGTAAAGAACTGCCCTCATTTCCAGGATATTTATGTGGAGAGGAGTCTCTTGGGCTGTCCACAGGCCCAGAGACTGGACACCATCGAGGTGTGCTCCCCATCCGAGCCCTGAGGCATCTGTGGAGAGTGTCACAATCGGAGACGGCACAATGAAGGGGACCCCTGCCGATAGATTCTTCGGATCAAGCCACCATTGCCAATCCCGGATTACGGTCTTCGTGATCCAGATTGGAAGCTGCAGATGGTCTTGCTTTTGATCCCATTGGACCCATAACATCCACTGGGTGACCCGCATGTGGAGACGAGCAAGCGGGACTGTTGCAGTGGCCGCAGCCATGTGTCTGAGCAGGCAAAGGACCAATCTGGCAGGAACGGTCTTCTTCGCCGAAATGTCCCTGATGAGGGATTTGATATGTTCCGCTCTGTCCTGGGGAAGAAAAGCTTTCCCTTGGACGGTGTCCAGAAAGTATAGTTACGTAACAACTTACCGTAACAGTAGATCTTTGAGAGAGGCTCTTGCAGTAGGTAATTACATATAGGACTGACATCGGCAGGACCCCATGGAAAAATTTCTAGCTATCAGTCTCTGGCGAGGGACCGCCCTCACGTCAGGTGACCGGCATCAGGAGACGTCAGTATAAAGGGGCAGTCCCTCACAACCGCCTTCCAGTTCTTTCCCACCACAGGCCACAACAGACCAGACGATAGAGAAGCAGAGATTTCCCTCACTGGTAAAGGAGCTGAAAAAGCTTAGGGGGATGGAGGGTGGGAAGGTATTACCTACTGTAAGAGCCTCTCTCGAAGATCTACTATTACGGTAAGTTCTTATGTAACTGTACTATCTTACTTAGAGAGGGCTCTTGCAGTAGGTAATTACATATAGGACTGAGTCCCAAGCAGTCTGGAACAAGAAGCAGCACCCGGGAGGAGGAAAGCTACTCAAAGCAGATCCTCTAGCTGCGAAGGCCTTAAGAAAGGAGGCCTTGCAGAACAGAAAACCCGAAGCCTGCTCTACGGCGAGACGCAATATCCAAACTGTAATGTTTTGTAAATGTATGGACAGAAGTCCAAGTTGCGGCAGCACAACTGTCTGCCGCTGACACATTCTTGAAACATGCCGCAAAGGCTGCAACCCCTCTGGTGCAGTGACCTCTTATTTGACCCGGAAGGGTCTTGCTGTACTTCTCATAACAGAAGGTGATGCAATGAGCCAACCATTTAGACAGGCATTGCTTGGAAACAGCATTGCCTTCTTTTGGGGCAAAAGAGACAAAAAGTTGATCAGTCTTTCTAAGATCCTTTGTTCTGTTAGTGTAGTATCTCAGAATCCGGTGAACAACCATAGTGTGAAGTAGATACTCTCCCTGATTGGAGTACTGCGTAAAGAAGGCGGGTAATTCTATGGACTGGTTCAATGTAGATTCTGCTGCCACCTTGGGGAGAAACTTAGGATTGGTGTACAGGGCCACACGTTCCTTGTGAAAAATCAAGTACGGGATTTTACACATCAGGGACTGGAGCTCGGAAATCCTCTGAGCAGAGGTAAAGGCCACTAGGAAGAGTGTCTTCCATGAAAGGAACTTCATGTCTGCTGCGGCCGCCGGTTCAAAAGGAGGCAAAGTAAGTTTCTCAAGAACGAAGTTCAAATCCCAGGGAGGTGCAGGGACTCGGATAGGGGGTTTCAAGTGAAGAACCCCTCTGAGGAAAGTCTTAGAGACTTCCAGTTCAGCAAACATCCTTTCTGCGAAGGGAACATGGAAGGCCGAGATGGCTGCCATGTGTACCTTCAGGAGACGAGTGACTAAGACCCAGGTCGAAGAGATAGCGCAGGTACTCCAGCAGTCACCCAACTGAGCAGAAGAAAGGCTCGAAGCCTTTTGAAGCGGCCCAGATGAGAACAGTTTCCACTTCATGGCATAAGTAGACCTAGTGAAGGGTTTCCTAGCCTCCACCAAGATCTCAGCCACCTGGGGAGAAACCCCAAAGCGGGCTTGAGCTATGTCTGCAGGAGCCATGCATGCAGTTGAAGGGACTTGAGACCTGGATGAACCAGGGTCCCCTGATCCTGGGTCAATAAAATTTGTGACAGCGGATGAGGAAGAGGAGGCTCCTCTGAGTATTGTTGCAAAAGAGAGAACCAAACTTGCCTGGGCCAGAAAGGATCGATCAGAATCATTCGTGCCCCTTCTGAGCAGAGTTTCTGCAAGACACGCGGGATCAGAGGAATCGGTGGGGAAGGCATAGACGAATCTGTCCCTCCAATCTAGAGACAGAGCGTCTCTCCAGAAAATGCCTTGCTCTTGAACGGGTGAGCAGAAGTCGGGAAGCTTTGCGTTTAGAGGTGAAGCGAACAGGTCCTCCTGAGGTGTTCCCCAATGTAGGAAGATATCGTCTACGACCCCCTGATCCAGCTGTCACTCGTGAGCTTGAGCAGACGAGTGACTTAGTTTGTCTGCTAAGGAGTTCTCAACCCCCGGAACATGAATTGCCGTGAAGTGTTGTGCTGCCCAATCCCAGACTCTCATCGCTTCCCTGCAAAGAGGGTAGGACCAAGTCCCACCCTGTTTGTTGATGTACCATACCACACACATATTGTCCGTCTGGACGGCCAGGTGGCCTGAAGAAGAGGCAGGTAGGGTAGTCCGATGTGGACCAAGATGGGCTCCCAAACCTTCACCCGAGACGTCTGTGGTCACAGTCTGGGAGGGAGGTGGAAGGAAGAATGGAACTCCCCAAAGAAGGTTCTCTCGAACCATCCACCACTGCAAGTCTCGAATCATGGGAGAGGAAGCTAGGACCAATTGATCCAAGTCATCTATCAACTGATCCCATTGACAGCGAAGCGTCCACTGAGAGACCCTCATGTGGTGCCGAGCGCGAGGGACTGTCGGGATAGCAGCCGCCACAAGCCCGAGGAGGTGAAGAACTGACCTTGCACTGACCCCCCTGCGGCCAGACAATAAGCTTATCTGAGTCTGGAGTGTGGCCGCCCTGTCCGGTGGCAGGAAGGCCCTGCCTAGGGTCATGTCCAGTATCGCCCCAATAAACTGAAGACTCTGGGATGGGATCAAGTGAGACTTTGAATGGTTGATGGCAATACCCAGACAGGCAAAGACCTGCTGTGTGAGGGAGAGGCAGTGCAGGAGTTCCTCCTGGGACAAGGCCGCCAGAAGCCAATCGTCCAGGTATGGAAACTTGTACCCCCGTATGGTGGTAGGCTGCCACAACCGCAAGGCATCTGGTATATACTCAAGGGCAGAGGAGAGGCCAAATGGAAGTGCCTTGAACTGGTAGTGGTCTCCCTGGAAAGCAAAACGGAGATATTTGCGGTGAGACGGGTGGATAGATATGTGCAGGTAAGCGTCCTGCATATCCAGAGTGCACAGCCACTGGCCCGAGCGGAAGACGGGGCAGAAGGCTGTGCAGTGAGAGCATCCTGAACCTGTTTTACTCCATGAAAATGTTCAGGGAACTGAGATCTAGAATAAATCTTACATCTCCTGCCTTCTTTGGGACCAGGAAGAAATGGGAATAGTAACCTGCCCTTGCAGAGAGAGAGAGAGAGAGGAGAGAGAGAGAGAGAGAGAGAGAGAGGACAGGTTCTATCGCCTCTTTCAGCAAAAGTGCTGAAATTTATTCCTGGACCAGAAGATGATGTTCCCAAGAGTACGACTACCTTGGGGTGGATGACTGAGGTGGTTTCTGATGAAATTCTATTGAGTGTCCTTCTGCAATTAGCTGGAGCACCATGAATCTGATGTTATCCTCTCCCAGCCCGGAAGGTGGAGGGAAAACCTCCCTCCTACCGGTTCCTCCAGGAAGCCCAGAGGTAGTGAGAGAGGGAAGGAGTCAGGTGGTGTGGGGCAGTGCCGCAGCTGAAGCTCCCGCTGCTTTTTTGGGTTGGGGGGGGCTTGGCAGCTGGGGGGGAGGCCCAACGTTTAGTGGCCCTCTTTCCCTGTGGTCTCGCTTTGGGCCGATTCTGTCTGCGAAAGGGATGGCGCTGCAATTGATGGGGATGATACATAGAGTCCATGGACTTTTGTGCCATCCCCTTCTCCTGCAGGTTGGTGATGATGTCCTTGACATCACCCCCGAACAGCACCAAACCCCGGAAGGGCGCTTCCTGGATAGCGGACTGCACTTCTGGGACCAACCCTGACACTCGGAGCCAAGCGTAATGCCGTAGACCTACTGCGAAAGCTGAGCTCTGTCCAGCAGTGTCCACTGCATCGTAGGGTCGCATCAAGAATGTGCAAATTGGCTAACATGCAGAGCGGACAAGGTCAGCCACTTCGTTTGACTCTGAGAGTCCAGAAGGAGTCCACTCTCATTCCACATCACTAAGACTCGCTTCTGGTAATCCCCATGTGGACTACATGAGTTCAGGGCCCTAATACCCAGAGTAGAAGAAGCAAAAATCTTCTTGCCATACTGGTCCAGAAGGTGGGATTCCTTGTCAGGTGGAGATGAGCCAAGATGTTTGGGTTGAGCTGACCATCCATGAGCGGCGCTACTCACAACCGAGTCGGCTCGAGGGTGGGAGCAGTGTTCCCATTAAGGCTGCAGATCTGGGGGTGCACTGCACCCTCTCCAAACATTTTCAGGGGTACAAGTTAAATTATAAGGGTTTATTCTACCATTTGTACAACATTTTTGTGGGGTACATATACTTCTAACAGAATTATGGGGGTACAGTTTACCCCCTTCACACAAAAAATGTACTTGAATTTCATAATTTGCACTTGAATCACATACAGATGGAGGTAAATGGGAACACTGGGTGGGAGTCTAAAAAGTAAACACCCTCGGGAGCCTGGTATAGCCTGTTCAACTTCCTGGGAAGTGGGGCTAATGCCGGTGGTTGTTTCCAGTTGGTGGTAATAAGGTCGGCATGAGGCTCGATCCAGGGTGGCACCAAAGTGGGAGCTGTCACGGGCAGATCCAGACGTTTAGCGAGTTTTTTTACGCTGGGGGTATGGCTCCAAGGATTGCCACTTATGTACTTCCTGGATCTTCCCGAGAAACTCCGTGAAGGAAGGATCCTCCGGAGACTACAGAGGAGTCCTTGGCCTGGGCTTGGACAGAGAGCGTGGCTCGTCGTCTTGCTTGGAACAACCGTCGGAAGGATCCGAGGTGTCCGAGGAAGAAGAAGATGAGGAAGAGGTAGACTCCCTCTCCCGACGAGGGGGAGAAACGGACCCCTTGAGAATCCCTCAGGGAAGCATGTCCTGCCCCTGTCTGAAACCAAGGGGTTTAGCCCTGGTGTCCGAAGGTGGGGAGGGAGTGGCCATGGGACATATGGAAACCGCACCGCATCGGAGACTACTCTCCACCTCTCTGGTGAGTAGAGCCTGGCCTCAGCCCACCAGGAGGCCAGAGTCTCCTGCAAGTCCACCGACGGCTGAGGGGCAGTGGAGGAGGACGAGGGGATACGGGTATGGACTATACCCAAAAGGCAAGATTCATAACCCGACAGCGGAAGCCCGCGCCGGTATTGAGGAACCGGTATCATGGCGCCAAATATGCTGGCGCCAGGTCTGAGGCACCGGATACTGCAGTCCCAGGTATGGTGGCGCCGGATACGACGGGTCGGGTACCCGGAGCCGGAGGAGCTGCCGGAGCAGACGGCCCAGCCGGTGGTCCCTAAGGGCGGATCAGGAGCGGAGGGTCCGCGCCGGGCCACATCGGGGTGGATGTCATCCGCGCCGGAGCCGCGGGCCGAGGCCGGCGTCGGGAGCCAGTGCCTGGGGAACCGACGCCAGATTGGTCGGGCCAGAAGGTGGACGGTCTGATGGAGGTGGAACAGAAACCTCAGCATTGCCCAGGGATGGGGTGGAGAAATCCTCGGGTCAGGCTGAGGAGACTCAGGCTCCCAGGAGTGCAGCGAGAAGGCTGCGGGGGCGAGAACGACGGATGGGGGTCGGCGCGCGCTCATCCGCTGTGCGGACGCCGGATCTAACAGACATGCAGCTTAGTAGCGGGCGCCGAGGGGCCAGCGTCCGATTCAACGGACCTTCGCCGGAGGCAGGCCGCATGCAGGGGTGGCCTGGCTGAGGTGAATGGGGTGTGCGCCGCCTCTATGGGTCGGGTGACTTACTGACCTTCTCCGCAGGGCGCCGGAGGAGCCAACGCCAGCTTATCGGAGCCGCCACACCAGTAGGCCGCAAACCACGGCTTTACTGGGAGTGGAGGCCTCCAAAGCTCGGAGCCGCATGAAGGGGCGGAGCATGAGCCAGATGGGCGGGCTACCGCCGCCCAGGTGCTTCCTATGGCAGCCATATCGTGGGTGTGGTTCCCCAGGGAGGACATTACCTGTTTCATGGCGACTCCCGAGGAAGACGAGGAGAGAGGAGCCCTGTCCCGTGGCTTTTTATCCTTTTCTTATGACGGCCTTCAGGGGAAGTCGACGCCTGATGAAGCTTTTTTAGTTCATCTCCATGGAGCTCATTTTCTTTTTCAAAATGTGGGCTTCCAGAGACTGCTGCCGTCTTCTCCAGGTGGCCGTGTTAAAGCTGAGGCAGTGCTGGCACTTCTCCACCGGATGGTCGGGGCCTATGCAAAAAGGCACAGGGAATGGCCGCCCCAGCGGGAGTTGGGTACGAATAGTCGCACTTGTTTTTGTGCTCTGAGAGTGTAGGGGACACATACACCAAAGGATACCTGACGAAGGTTAAGAAAAATCAAAAATACACGGAAAAAATACTCAAGTAGCCTGACGAGCAGGAATCTTTTTGAGATGCTGCAGTACAAGCCAACGTGGAAAGAACTGGAAGGCAGGCGGAGGACCGCCTTTATACCGACGCCTCCTGACACCGGTCACCTGACGGGGCGGTCCTCCAGAGACTGCTAACTAGAAATTTTTTGGTGGGGTCCTGCCGCCTGCCATCAGTCCTATATGTAATTACCTACTGCAAGAGCCCTCTCTAAGTAAGATCTGCGCCTATGAACTGCAGAGTCTGTGACGGAACCAGGCGTGACTTCTCTTGATTGATCATGATGCCCAGCATCTCGAACAGAGAATGAGTATCATGGATGGCAGACATCAAGGCCTCCCAAGAGGGCGCTATGAGAAGCCAGTCATCCAGGTAGGGGACCACATTGTGGCCTTGTCTCCTAAGAGTCGCCACTACGACCGCCATACACTTCGTGAATACCCGAGGTGCCATCGACAGTCCGAAGGGGAGGGCTCAGAACTGACAATGGTGGCCCTGAAACTCGAAATGCAGAAACTTCCTGTGCACTTGAGCAATAGGTATACGCAGGTAAGCATCCTGGATGTCCAAGGATGCTAGAAAGGCGCCCTGCTTGAGCATGGGAATCAGACCTGGGAGGGTCACCATGCGGAAGCATTCGTACAGGACCGAATCGTTGAGGTCACTGAGGTCCAGTATTGGATGGAGGTCTCCAGTTTTCTTGGGAACCAGAAAGAAGTGAGAATAATACCCTGCACTCCTCTGGTTCCGTGGTACGTGATCTATCACTTCTTTTCCCAGGAGCGCAAGCACCTCCTGCTGTATGAGCAGAGCATGCTGACCTGAGTAATGGGAAAGCAGAGGAGGTCTTGCTGGTGGGTGGTCAAGAAATTCTATTAAGTGACCTTTCTTGACCAACAGGAGGACCCACCAGTCGGTGGTAATAGACTGCCACCCTAAAAAGTGGCAAGCGATGCAACCCCCGACCTTTTGTGCTCACTGATCCAGAGGAGAGGCGGGGGCCGGGAAGGAGTCATGCTGTGGCAGCACTGGTCCCTGCAGGCTGGGCCGGTTTAGTGTAACGTTGGGCTCTGCCTGGGGACGACTTAGCCTGGGCTTTCCACTGTAAGGAGCCCCTTTCTTGCTGGCCGGAACGTGGTTGCTGCCTTTGTTGCCGGCTGCAAAAACAGCTCTGGTTCCTACAAAAGGAACCAGACCTGGATCTGTACATGGCCTGTACAGACCTGACTGCCTTCCCAGCATCCTGGAGTTTGGTGATAACCTTCTCTGAGGGTTCGCCAAAGAGTATACTTCCGTTGTAGGGGTCGTCAAGAATGTTCTTCTGTACGTCAGGGTGAAGCCGGAGACACTGAGCCTAGACTGTGGACCTGTTCGATTGTTCAATGGAGTCAAGCACGATATCAAGATAATTGGAGAATGGCACATATGATGCCCTCCACAACAGCAGCCCCAGGAATGACCCTAGGAACTACAGACATATGAACATATGAAGAAGACAGCAGAAGAAGGCCATCTGGTCTATCAAGTCTGGTCATATTGCAGGGTCCACAGCTTGAGCTAATGCCCCGCCCTCCCTCCCAACTCCTTCCAACCTCCCTACCCATGATCCTTACCTTCCCCTATGACTATCCCAGCCCTCTGACCTTTGACCTGTACCCCACAGGAGGCTGATCAGGAAATTGGTGGTCCTCAGAGTAGGAGAGAAGATTGTTAGATGGATGGAAAACTGGCTAGGGAACAGAATCTGAAAGGTGAGCATGGGGAGAGTTCTCAGCACCAGGGTGGTTACAAGTGGCATCCCACAGGGTTTGGTGCTAGGGCTGGTGTTATTCAAGTTTCATTAATGATACTGGTGATGGCGTCAATGGCATCAAGGGCAAAATGTGTCTGTTCACAGACGACACTAAACTCTACGAGATGGTAGACTCAGCTGAGGGGATACAAGACCTTAAAGATGACCTAAGAAGACTTCAAAAGTTGTCTGGGTTCTGGCAACTGAACTCCAATGCCAAGAAGTGCAAGGTTATGCACACTGCAGCCCAAAACACGAGGACAGAGAACTACCTGGGAGAAGTCCGGGTATCTCCCACAGAGGAGTAGAAGGACCGGGTACTGATGATATCTAGTGACCTGAAGCATTTTACGCAGTGCAAGAAGGCAGTGGCAAGGGCAAACAGGATGTTGGGATGCACAGCCAGGGGAATCAGCAATAGGCGACAGGAGGTGGTATTGCCCTTGTACAGGTCACTGGTGAGACTGCATCTGGAGTATGCGGTGCAGTTCTGGAGCCCTCACCTTAAAAGGGACATCAACCTAATGGAGACAGTCCAGAGGAGGACTACAAAGATGACTGCAGAACAGAAGTGTAAATTGTACGTTTATTTATTTATTTTTTATTTATGTCTTTGATTACCGGGTAGGTGCACTGGTCCGAGGGACCGTTTTCAGGCATGACCCAGGCCATAAAAGATGGCATATTTAGGCAACAATTTAAATCACAAGGCACAGGGAAGTTACAGGTTAAACAGAGGTCAAGAACATTTTTACATACAGGAACAAATGGTGGAAATCACAGTACAACAGGTGAGACAATAAGAGGGTGCAAACAAACCCTACCATTCCCCCCTGGTTCACCCACTTTGAAAGTCACATGCAGACAGAGAGAAGAAAGAGGGAGAGAACAGGAGCCAGAAACAGCTTGGGGACAGCAGCTAAGAAACTCCCAGCAGAGTCAGGTTAGTGCAGGATAGAGAGCGTTAGGTGTGAGGGGGGTCTACCCCTTATAGGCAGGAGCAATTTGCTCTATCCACAAGCCAGGATCTGTAGAGGGTTCTGAAAACTGAATGGGTGTTAGAGGAGCGGAGGGGAGCAGGGATCCCAATCCACAGTGTAGGGATGGCAACGGATAGTGCTTTCCCTCCCATACCAGTGGACACCCTCGGTACATGTAAAGGAGGGACAGTACAGCAGCAGACACACCTGGGTAGAGTTCTGATCTTAAGCAGGGGGAAGAGAGGGGACACATCACTGCTTCTGATGGTACTATCCACAATACAACCAAAGGTAAAATCAAAGCACCCTTGGAGGGAAGAAGGGTAAATCGTATGAGGAGAGACTGAGGGCCCTAAACATGTACTCCCTGGAGGACAGGAGGGAAAGGGGAGACATGATTGAGACAGTCAAGTACTTGAAAGGGATTAATAAGGGGAACAGGGAGGGTTTCTTCAGGCTAAGCTGCAGGAAAACTACAAGGGGCACAGCCTAAAGTTGGAGGGGGATTAGAAGACACTTTTTTCACAGAAAGAGTGGTGAGCAAATAGAAGCCGCTGCCAGAAGAGGTGATGCAATCGAGGATGCTGGGCAGCTTCAAGAAAGGCTGGAATACATTGTGAAAATAAAGGTCAAGGAAGAGGGCAGGAGAGGAAAGGAATGGAAAGGTAGGGGAGGGCGGAGCAGGGACAACAGCTGGCGCTGAGAACCGTGCATAACGAGCAGACTAGACCAAAATGCCTAATTCTGTTGGCTTCTTTGTATAAAAGGGAAACAAATAGTCCGTAATAACAGCCTTCCACTTGACAGTTTGGTCAGCAATGCCCTTGGAGAGCCGTGCAGGGTGATAGCAAGACACCTAGGCAAACATTAAGGTGAGCATGCGGTGGTACAGTGCTTGGTGCTGGTATGGGGATAACCACTCCCTAAGTCAAAAAAAGACCGGCAAGAAAGTACAGCGCTCTCAGATTTAGCTGTACTTCAGCATGACAGAAAAATCCAAAGGCAGTAAATTCACTGCCAGTTTGCTGGTGAAGCATAAATGGAGATAAATACTCTCTGTTCAACCCAAAGCCTCAGCGCTTCGCTCATAAGCTTTGTCAAGGGTCTGGACACTGGGTTGAACCCTCCCACTTATATACTGCTCCTGGTAAGGAGCAGAGTCAGTCAAATGGAAGTTTGGCTAAAAATCCTCATGGCTACTGTGGCTAGCTGAGTGGAGGAAGCAGAACAAGCACAATATGTCCAGTTGCATGACAAACCTTACAAGTGAAGCGCAGGGACCTTGGGTTGAACAGACTGTTTGTCTCGGTTTGTGCTTCACCAGCAAACGCTATATAAATAAACTCACTGGCAGTGAATTTACTGCCTTTTGGTTTTTCTGTCATGATAAAGCACAGCTAAATCTGCCAGTGCTATACTTTCTTGCCAATCTATACCAAGACAATTAATGGAACTATATGAGGCTTGACTGTGCATGTCTGACTTGGGACTACTGATTCACTAGGACAGTGTTCAATGTCTGCAAATCAAAGTGCAGGGATGAAGGACCTATAAAACGCTTATACATGCGTGTACTCAATTTCAGCAATGTTTCACGCTCCATAAATGCAACATGATGAAACACAGTGGTTTTCTAATGTTTTCTTTGCATGCAGTCCAGCCACTGGAAGCAATCCTAACAGGAAAGGATTCTGCTGTCTACACTGAGGGCTACTGCAATGTTCGTGCTCACTGAAGTCATCTGCAAAAGAACGTTACACTGCCACCATAAGACTTTAATCAGGGGAATGGATTAACAGACTTTCCTCTGTCACCTGTTGCCTATATGCCACCTTACGTGCACACCCTCAGGGGTATGAATAACCTGCATTAATGTTAGCCAATGCTGTCCCTAACTTTTCATCACCAGATATTACCAGCCTGCCTTTGGTACTCATGGAATTCACTCCATGCACACAACGGCCATCCTCAATTCCGTTCAGGGGGCATTTCTTAGGCGGCTGGTTATGGAACCCACTAGAGACAGGACAGTGCTCGACCTGGTGCTTACAAAGTGTCAGTGGCTCAGTAGGTAGCACTCTCGCCTCTGAGGCCGGGAGATCAGAGGGCTGTGGGTTCAGTTTCCACATCTGGCACTTGGGTTAATATCCCAGTACTGACACTGTAGTGCAGCATGAGAGGGGTGCTGCACTTCTGAGGTGCCGCCTTTCAGATGAGACATTAAACCGAGGTCCCACCTGCCTGGATTGGTGGTAGTTCAGGTGGATGTTAAAGATCACATGGCACTTATCGAAAAGAGTAGGAAATTTCCTGTGTCCTGGCCAAATTCCTCATTCACTAAAAATACCACCAACAGCTTAATCTGGTTCATGATCAGTTGGCATTGATCTGTATCCCCTTCCCGGTCGTGCCTGAAAATAGGCAGGATTTGTCTAGCGCACTTACCCGGTCAACAAAAACTAAATAAATAAATCAACTGGGACCGTATTGCAGACATCACAGCAGGTAGCCCCCTGGGTACAAGCGATCATGGTACAGTGTTGTGGTTTGGCATACGGATTGGGAAACAGAAAAACTACACTAACATGAGAGTCCTGGATTTCAGGACTGAAAACTTTAAAGAAATGGGTGACAGCCTCAGTAAATACCTTGGGGAAGGGGGTGGAGGCACAATGGAAAAGGATCAAGGAATGAACAACTAAGGCAACGACAAGCTGTTTGAAGGAAGCAAGCAAGGGTAGGAGGAGAAGAGGCCACGAGAGTACTAGAAGGAGGTTGATAAGGCGGTAAGGGAGGAAAAAAAAAAGTTTTCAGAAGTGTACGATCTGGGAGTCATGTGAAGTCTAGCTAGGGGAAGCAGCTCTCCTGCCCATCATGCATAAAAAGCACTTTTTTTTTTTTTTTTTTTTTTAATAGTTGAAAACTACTTTTGGGGTACGTACCATCATTTCTCTAGGAGTTTTCATCCCCAGGCTGCTGTTACTGTGGGGTCTGGGCAGTTTTCTTGGCCATCATGACTGAAGAGCGGTTCCTCCTTGAATTACAACCTATAAAGGACTCTCTGGCATTACTTACATCGGAACTGTACAGTAACTGTTCGTTGGTATTTTTGCTTTAAACTTAAGTTTGTGGGCTTTTAGTGACACACTAATTTCTTTGCTGTTCTTACTTAGAATTGTTTGTGGGCTGTTGAAAATGTAAAACCTAGTTTGGTGTGCTTGTAGTGGTGGTGTATTCCTTTGCTGTCTTTAATTGCTGCAAATTTTCACCCCCCACTCTTAATTATATGCCCCACTAAATCTGACTGACAGGAGCTAAGCACAGGGGATAGTAGGAGAGGCATAAAGGGGAAGAAGCCCGTCCTCGGCACAAGTGTTTTGACTCATTTTTTATTTATTTTTTCCTTGTTTAAAGAAAAGTATCTGAGTATCGGTGGCAGGATTTTTAGGACAGTAAATTAATAAAAAGGGAACCAGGAGAGCTTCAGTAACAGACAAGTACTGGAATAGCCATATAAGTGCAGTACAATGTGGGGAGTGGTGCAATGCAGTGGCTGCGGGGCAGCCATATTCAGGCAGACCTTCTGGATGCTGAGGTGCTGCCCTGTCTGCATGCATCTCTCTGGACTGCAGGATGACACAACAACGTCCACTGGACAGCCTCTCCTTCCCCCAGACCTACCCCTTCCCTACTAGGTCCAAACAGGGATGTAACCTGCTGTCTCCTCTGAAGACCTACTATATCCCTGACTGTAACTCACAATTTTGTAACATTATGTAACCTAAGTAACACACAAACTACTACATTATGTAACCTAAGTGTATCTATGTTAAATGTTCCTTTTACTGCACCTGTAATGTTATCCTCTGTTTTAATCTGCACTGTAATAACTGTCTTGATGTCTGCCCCCCCCACCTACGACGAAGTGCCTTTGTCAATGAGTCTCTGACTCAAAGGTTGTAAACCCGATCTGTAATGAATAAATGAGGTAGCCAGACTCTGAGAGGAAGTAAACTGGGTCAGGAGTACCATCACCCCTAGCCAGAGACCACCCAGTTCAATGCCGCTTCCTCAAAGGATGCAGAGAATGAGGAGCACTTGGATGACAGTGTGCTCTGGGAGGGTTAGGGCGGTCAGGCAGACACACATCCCAGATCCTGTTCCACTCGAACTCATATGTCACACTGGCAAACGGGGACAACCAAATAAAGGTACCCAGAGAATTGGAAGGAAAGGAAGTGGAGGTTAGCCAAGTAGGTGACCTCAGTGGGGACAGCAGTGGACCCCAGAGGAGGAGGAAGCGAATCCTGGTGGGGGACTCTATCATAAGACGGATCCAGCTAGGAACACAGGAGGGGGAGGACAGGGAGGTGAGGTGCCTACCAGGCATCACAACATGGAGGGATGGGAGGAAGATTCTGGGAATCACCGACAGCAAGACGGGGTGAACTGCATGTCATTATCCACCTAGATACTAATGACCTGGTGAATGGGGAGCCAAAGGGAAGTTCAAGGAAGAGTTTAGGAAATTGGGAGGGGTCTCAAGCAAGTAGCTACTTATGTCACCTTCTCGGAGGTACTACCTGCGAGAGGCATGGGAGAGCATAGGGGTGCATGCACCAAGAACTTTAACTCACGGTTGAAGAACTGGTGCTGTGAGGAAGGGTTTGCATTCATTGGTGACTGGGGACCCACCCAGAAGGATGGAGGCCTGTTCAAGCCTGACGGCCTACATCCATCCTGGACAGGAATTCAAGCACTCCATAAGTTTAAATGCTACATGGACAAGCATTTAAACTAGCCAAGGGGGGGTGGCAGGCCAGCAAGGAGGGTATCTAATTGCCAACCCCCCACAGCTAGCAGTGGAACCACAGAACCGGAGGAGTGGATCTCTCTACAAAGCAGTGTGCAAAAGATGGAGATAAGCGCCCAAGAGGTGGATAGGCAGAAAAGGAGCAAAATTCAACAGAAAGGCAGACAGCAGGGAAAACCAGGGATAAGGGACAACCAGGGAAGGGGCAGAAGAAGAATAGCTAAACAGTCTAGGGAGGTCAAATCATGGAAAGCCATGTGTGCCAATGCCAGGAGCCTTAGCAACAAGATGGAGGATCTGGAGGCTGTCATGGTGCAGCTGAACCTGGACATTGTGGCCATCACAGAAACCTGGTGTAATGATAACCACGACTGGGAGATGGCCATACCTGGCTACAACATATTCAAGGAAGAGACAGGGCAGGTAGGAAGGGAGGAGGAGGGCACTTTATGTGAAAAATGACATAAGGGCCACAGAGATACAGGAGGAACAAAATGGGGGAGAGATACTGTGCGTTAAGCTGGAAAGGAAAATGGGGCCAGCCATCCGCACAGGTGTGATCTACAGACCACCAGCCCAGGAGGAAGCAACAGATAGGAAGCTGATGCTAGCCATCCAAAGGATGGTAGACAAGGTTGAGGTAGTGCTGGCTGAAGACCTCAATATTCCAGACGTGGACTGGAGCATCCCAGCAGCAGCATCAACTAGGAGCAGATTTATCCTGGACTCCCTTCAAGGTGCCTTCCTCAAGCAACTGGTCATGGAACCAACTCGGCAGAAGGCAATACTGGACCTTGTGCTCACAAACAGGGACAATGTGATGGGGTAACAGTGGGGAGCACCTGGGGAACAGTGACCACCAATCATTGTGGTTTGAAATCACAGAAGGAGCAAAACCAAACCACACAAAACACGATCCTGATTTTAGGGGCAGACTTTGGGAAAATGGGAGATGCTTGAAAGAGGCATTAAGGGGAATAGGGCAGAAATCAGGGGTTGAGGAACAGTGGGCAGTATTTAAAACGAGGATTACAAGAGCAACAGAATTATGCATTAAGCAGGTTAGCAAGGGGAAAAGGAAGAGGAGGCCATTATGGTTTTCCAAGGAGGTAGCGGAGAAAGTGAAAGCCAAAAAGATTGCATTCAGACAATACAAAAAGATACAGGCAAAGGGGATAGGGAAAAGGACCAGGAGAAGCAAAGGGAGGCAGGGAGGTCAGTAACGGAAGCCAAAGCTCAGACAGAAGAGCACATTGCAAAATCAGTGGGTAGAGGGTACAAAACCTTTTACAAGTACATAAGTGAAAAAAGAAAGGCAAAAGGAGGGATAGTGATACTGAAAGGGGAGGATGGAGGCCATGTGGAGGATGACAACAGTAAAGCTGACATATTGAACAGGTATTTCTGCTCAGTCTTTACTGAGGAAGAAGAGGGTAGTGGGTCTGAAGGGAGTACAAGGGTTGGGAATGGTGCAGAAATGGACACAAGTCCCTTTACACAAGAAAGGGTCCTGAAGGAACTGGAAGTAATAAGAGTTGATAAAGAAATGGGGCCAGATGGGTGCATGCCAGGGTCCTTAAAAAACTAAGAGGTGGTGGCTGAACCTCTGGCAATCCTGTTTAGCCAATCACTGGAAACAGGGAAGGTACCCAAAGACTGGAGGACAGCAGATATAGTCCCCTTGTACAAAAGTGGGAGCAAAGAGGAAGTGGGGAACTACAGACCAGTCAGCCTCACCTCGGCAGTGGGGAAGACCATGGAAGCACTACTGAAGGAGAGATTGGTGGAACATCTGGTTGTCAATGGACAATAGGACCCAAGGCAGCATAGTTTCACCAGGGGGAGGTCATGTCAGACCAACCTCACTGAATTTTTCGACTGGGTGACTAGGGAGGTGGATCAGGGGAGGGCAGTGGACATGGCCTATCTGGACTTCAACAAGGCCTTTGACACTGTGCCACATAGAAGACTATTACACAAACTGGGGAATGTGGGTGTGGGTAGGACAACAGTATGGTGGGCAGGTAACTGGCTGGGCGGCAGGACACAGAGGGTGGTGGTAAATGGCTGTCACTCCACAGAGGGAAGAGTGACCAGTGGGGCACCACAGGGATCAGTGCTGGGACCGGTCCTATTCAACATCTTCATCAGTGATATTGCGCAGGACCTAGAAGGCAGAATTTCCCTGTTCGCTGATGACACAAAGCTCTGTAACACAGTAGACACACCAGAGGGTGTAGACAGAATGAGAAGGGACCTACAGAAACTTGAACAGTCAGGGTTTGGCAGCTGAAATTCAATGCAAAGAAGTGCAAGTTAATGCATATGGGGCACAAAACCCTGGCACAATGTATCAGTTGGAGGGTGAGGATATAGCATGCACCAATCAGGAAAGGAATCTTGAGTTATCATCTCTGATCACCTCAGGTAGGGAAACAGTGCAACAAGGCAGCAGGTAAAGCAAATAGGATGCTGGGATGCATAGGCAGGGGCATCACCAGCAGGAAAAGAGAGGTCACAATTCCATTATACAAGACACTAGCGAGGCCCCACCTGGAGTACAGTGTACAGTTCTGGAGACCTTACCTACATAAGGACATAGAGAGGGTAGAGAAGGTTCAGAGAAGGGCAACAAAGATGGTACACGGATTGCATCACAAGTCCTATGAGGACAGGCTGAAGGACTTGAATATGTACTCCCTGGAGGAGAGGAGGGAGAGAGGGGATATGATAGAGACATACAAGTATCTTTCAGGGAGGAATAGGGTGCAGGAAATACACTATTTTTAAGTGAAAAAGATGTTCCTGAACTAGAGGGCATGGGATGAAGTTGAAGGGAGGACGATTCAGAGGAAACATGAGGAAGACTTTCTTCACAGAACGGGCGGTGGACAAGTGGAACACCCTGCCAGAGGAAGTGGTGGGGTCTGAAACAATCACAGGATTTAAGAATGCATGGGATAGACATAAATGAATTCTGGAGGTCAGGGGTAAGGGGCAACAGACTTCTAGGAAAACAAAGTGAACTTACAAGCTCAAATGGGCAGACTGGGTGGGCCATAGGCCCTTATCTGCCGACAGTGTCTATGTAAGTCTTGCAGCCAACGCAGACACTAGGGGATGCTGTACTGTTGGAGGTGCCATCCTTTAGGTAAGATGTTAAACTGGGATCCTCCCCCCCTTGTAGAAGGCACTACAGTAATGTGCAACCATCCCCCATCACCCAGGGGCTTGCGCACGATTCCACTGTATTACGCCCTGCACCCCACTGGCTGGACCATGCAAGCAGAGCTCAAGACTCTAATTCAGGTCTACTGCAAGCAAGTGTTGTGCACTACCAAGCTACACCTCCGAGGTGCGCCAGTGCCATCGCATTTATTAACAGTGGCGAAGTTATCCTCAGTGTCCAAGCCAACATTCCATCTTTCACAGATTTGGGTTCTACTGCATTACAGCTGAGCAGGATATTATACCGCATGCAGTCTCTGCTACTGGCACATACTTCTTTGCTCAGTGAAGGGCTTTAGGGCAAAGTGTGTATGAAAGGCATTATATAAACCCAAATTCAACTCTGTTCTGACATAATGCAAACAGCACTCCTTTTGACTTCAATAGACTTCTAGGGGATTTCAGTTTAGTAAACCTATTTGAAGATTAACTTGTTAAACCAAAAATGGTGAAGTGGAGTCTCGTTTTCCTACCTTTGTGAAGAAGTTGATGCTGTAGGTGATGGTGTGCATGGTGACAGGGTGGCCCCGGATGAAAAAGCCCCCAAAGTAAACCCTCTGCAGGTTATGGAGTCTGGCATAGAGACAGGCGAGTTGTCCTATGTCGTTACTGATCATGTGCAGGAGGCTCTTGGCCATATCTTCTTTAGAAAATTCTACAGGGAGCACAAAAAAAATGTACCTAGATAAAATAAACCTGTACAAGTTCTCTTACTTTTCTGTCAACAAGATTTTCAAGATTTACAACAGAGGCAATATCACCCAGTATTATGAGTGCAGTTTTGAACCTAGAGACCCTGGTTTAAATATCACAACTGCCAGTTAAATCACTGTGTGACCCTGAGCAACTCACATAACCTCCTTGTACTTAGCACATTTCTGATGTCTCACCGATCTAGCTCGGTGCTGTTTAAAGCTCGCTGTGCACCTAAAATGGCAGCAACATTCATTCAGGACTGTAAAACATGTTGAAGTACAGTATGTATAAAAGGCACTATGTAAAACCAAATTGCTTTCCTTTATTTAAAACTGAGGAGCAGATAAAAGGAAAGGCAGGTTCAACTGTGCCAAAGGAGGAAAGCAACATCCTGGATAAATGCTGATGAAGCGATATAGAAAGTACAAAAAGACTGGTCAAACAATGGATCTATCTTATCTGACTTCATCACTGGCCTAACCTGCTGCCCAACGATCTATGACAGACTTTACAAACAGAAAGTAAGGGATATCAATGTAAAGAGTCCCTTTGCACAGTACAAAATGCCTCTGAAGTGACACTCAGCAGAAGACCCCAAGTTCATAAACTGGACAGTATGCTTCACAAAATTCATTTCTGGGTTCTGTGCACAAAGCTCATCTCAGTGCCCCCACGAGTTAAATGGTGGAAGGTCAACTGATCACTTGGAAATGTCACAGCACAATCAGGGATCACCAAATTTTTTTTTTTCTAATTCTTTTGGTAACTAGGTAAGGCCCACTAGGCACAAGGGCCTGTTTTCAGGGGCGACCCAGGAGCACTGGGGTGGTTGAGTGACTTGCTCAGAGTCACACAGTATGCAAATGAAGGTTGTGGGAATCAAACCCAGGTCTGCTGAATGTAGCAAGCACATTCACAGCTCATTATTCTAACCTCTAGGCTATACTACCAGCCAGATATGGCACCAGACAGCTAGCTTTCATGTGCTGACAGTTAACTAACCACAAGGGCTTGCTTTCACAAACCAGTTCAATCGTGACTTTCATAAAACCTGATCACACAGTGCATTCAGATAAAGCTTTATATATTTTTCTTTTGGGTGGGGGGATCTTCTGACAAGCATATCTAAAAATCTGTCCAATCCAAATCTTTCAACTCATCATAGTCTGATGAATCGGACAGGGGGCCCTAGCGAATCAGGAGTTCAACTGCAATAGACATTTTATGCCCTGCTTGTGCCTGCATCTTCATGTGTCAGATATTACAGCAGGACAGTCCCACTGGAGAGTTTTAGGCAATACCAATGGTGGCTTCCATTTCACAGAGAGAGAAAACAGTGCAGCGATTTAAATCAGACACAGAAATGACTGGAGCTGTGACCCAAATTGTGAAAAATTGTCACAGACCACAATACAAATTCCATGATGCTAAACAAGAGATTGCGATTTTATTTGGCATTTATCATATTATGGGCTATTTAAGGCTATTTTGACAGGGTAAACAAGATTTTGTTGTAATTCAGTTTTCAGTTGGGGTAGCAGTTTCACATGTAAAGATGCATATTTTTAGCCAGCCTGTTCAAACTGCTAAACCTAGGACACTGAGGGACAGCCGTAGGGAGAGGAGGGAGGGCTGTGTCTCCCTGCTCTGTCACCACCACTTATAGGAATATGGGTGGCAGTGCAGCAGGTAAGGGCGACAGGGAGGAGGGAGGCTACAGAGCTTATAGTGGGGCTGCTTCTGCTGGGACAAATGTCCTTGAGTCAGCGTCCCAGAGGGAGTGGATCCAGCAGCTTGCGTGGGGGGAACGAAGGAGTAAAACCCCTCTGTCTGGATCCATGACGGTCAATATGGCCATAAAGGCGGAACATTCACCCAACCAGCCCAAGGAGAAAAAAAACAGAATTAAAACAAAAGAAAAAAAAAATTACAAAAAAAGGAAAACACAAAATACACACACACGCACACATAAAACAGTAATTTTCACCTTGAAGGTAGGTGGTGCTAAAAAAATGGGAGTAAGACAGGAAGAACATTTATTAAATCACAGTGCAGGAGGTCACAAAAAAAATCACTTTTGTGCTCCTTTGCACCCATTTGGCCCTTGACCCCCTCTCAGGTCTCAGCCACATCCCAACCCCATAAAAAACAGGTTACTCACCTGTAACGGTAGTTCTAAAAGTGGTATATGATGTTCATCCATATTTATAGGCAGTGTTCTTTCCTTTTACGTTTATGCCAGAAAGTCTTCAAGCTGGCTCCTCCCAACCACCTGGGTGCCAACTCCCTTGGCTCTGCCCCATGGCACCAGATCTTCTTGCACACTGGAAGTAGCTGTGTGCGTCAAAGCAAGGGGAGGTCAGGTGGGTTCACGTGGATGAACATCATATACCACTCCTAGAACTACTATTACAGGTGAGTAACCTGTTTTTCTAGGGATGTGGATATAATGTTCTAACCACACTTCTACGCAGACTCCTATCAGTTCTCCGGGTGGAGGGAGGCAAGTTGCACAAGGCAAGCCGCACACACCCTATTTAGGAAACAGAGACTGGAGAACTGTGGCTCCAAAACCAGCGTCCTCGGGTGACTCTAGGTCAATGTGGTAATGGGAAATGAAGGTGTGTGCTGACCTCCGGGTAGCAGCCCTGCAGATTTCCTGGATAGGGACGTCCCTGGAAGCAGCCACTGATGTAGCGGTATAGCGGGTGGAATGAGCCCTTAGCCCTCCGGGAAGCTCCCTACCCACCAATCTATAGAAGAGATCAATGTAGGATGTGATCCACCTGCCAATCATCCACTAGGCTGCAGCTCTGCAAGATATGGCTTCAGCGTAGGTGATAAACAGCTGGCAAACCTCTGCCCGAACTCCAGCCGTGTGCTCGTTGGAGCCTGTGCTCCGCCTCCGAGGTGTGACTGGTGAAGTACAACAGGAGATTTATTACCTGGTTAAAGTAAAACTCTGACACAACCTTCGGGAGGAACTTCGAGTTGGGGCACAGGATAATCTTGTCCTTGTGGAAGACCAAGTATGGAGATGCCACCGAAAGCACATGGAGCTCACTAATCCTTCTGGCTGACACGATACCCACCATGAAGGCGGTCTTCTGAGCCGGTCCGGTAGCATTGAGGGTTGGGGCACTGGATGCCAAACCTCATGCTACGCCATGGTGACTCGGTTTGAGAATGGCCTCGGGTCGCTGGGGTGCCCGGGGAGAAGGATCAAGTGTTGCCTCTCCTCTCCTGGGTAGAGGGTGGGTCGCCCGTCCGTAGTCCCGCCATCACCGAATGGGAAGTGCGGTGCAGGCGGTTAACTGCACAACTGGAAGGGAGGGCATCCCGAATGGTGTAAGCGTGCTCCATATGCGATGCTATGTAGAGGACGGGGTGTAGGGGCCGGAGAAACCGTAAAAAAAAAAAAAAAAAAAAAAAAAAATTGAAACTACATATGGAGGAAAAAAAAAAAAGAAGGCGGTCTTCCACAACAGGTGAGACATATTACACCTGTGCATCGTTCAATGGCTTGCCCATAAGCTTTGCCAAAACCAGCAGCAAGTCCCACGGTGGTGGTGGTACATGCACCGGAGGGGAAATGTGGTCAAGGCCCTTGAAGAAGTACCAGACTACCTTCTCCTGTGCCACCGAATGCTGACCAGCTCACGCCCGGTAAGCAAACATGGTTGCCAGGTGCACCTTATGGGTCGTCGACCAAAGACATGACAGAGAGGGACCAAAGATAATCAAGAATGTAGCCACTGGACAGGACAAAGGGTCCATCCACTTGCCCTAACACCAAATGGAGAATGTCTTCCATTTGAAAGCGTAGCACTCCCTAGTCGACTCCTTCAGAGATGCCTTTACAACAGTGTAGACAGCTTCAGAGAGACCCAAAGCCTGGAACTCTAGCCGCACAGGAACCAGGTTGTCAGGTGCAGGGATTGAAGGTCTGGGTGAAGTATTCCCTGGATTGACAGAAAGCAGTTCCAAGCGTAAGGGAAGATGCCTCGGGAACCTGCTCCTGAGGCCGAGCAGATCAGGGTACACATGGCCAGTTCGGAGCCACCAGCATCACCTGTGCCTTGTTCCTCCTGGCCTCGAGAAGCACCTTGTGGATCAAGGGAAGCTGATGGAAGGCACAGAAGAAGGCTGGGGTCCATAGCCTCGAGAAGGCATCCCCCTGCAGCGTTCTCTGCTGGGGGGGGCGCACAAAACAGCCTCAGCTTTGCGTTCTCCCTGGAGGTTAACAGGTCAACCTGATGGGTGCCCCCCTGGGAGAACAGACTGTGAACTACCTCTGGATGGATAGACCACTCATGAGACACCCCGCCCACCTGGCTGACAGCATCTGCCAGCTGTTAGAGACTCCTCCCACATGGATGGCTAGGAGATCCACCTCCAGCCTGCGCACAAGGGTCCAGACACAGATAGCTTCCCTGCACAAGGGCAGGGAGTGGGTTCCACCCTGTTTGTTGAGGTAGTACACGGTTATGGTGTTGTCCATCTGGACTTGGACTACCTGACCCTGAATGTGCAGAGCAAATGCAGTCAGCGCTAGCCGGACTGCCCAGAGCTCCAGCAGGTTGATGTGGCATTGTGTCTCTTCGTAGGACCAGAGCCCATGTATTCTGTGATCTCTTAGGTGGGCACCCCAACCCATGAGAGAGGCATTGGTCTTCAGAATGACCATCGGCTCTGGGTGGACAAACAGGACCCCTTCTGCAGATGTCCTGGGACTAACCACCGCAGGATGGCGTCCCACATCCGCTGGGTCACAGTGACCAGATTATAGAAGTGACCCTTGCACTGAGAACACTGGCGGGCCAGCTCCCACTGCAGGAAGCACATTCTCCAGTGGGCCCAATGGACCACACAGGTGCAGGCTGCCATGTAGCCCAGCAAGTGCAAGAAGTCCGGGGCAGAGCGCAATTGCCCAACCTGAAATAATTGGGCACAGGAGGAGAAAGCCTCCGTCCTGTCCACCAGGAGCTGGGCTCTGGCTCTGCAAGAGTCTAGCTCCACCCCAACGAAGTCTATCACCTGCAAGCGCACGAGTTCCAGCTTGGCCTCGGGAGACGCAAGTCTGAAGGGCCAGATCCCTAGACCACTCCACCTCCTGCCTGGATGGACCTGTGATCAGTCATCCAGATAGGGGAAAACTCGAACCCCTCGGCACCTCAGGTAAGCTGCCACCACTGCAATGCACTTGGTGAATATCCTGGGGGCCGAAGAGAGGATGAATGGCATGGCCTGGAACTCTTAGAGGGCCCCCTCTGCTTGAAAGAGGAGGAACCTTCAATGAGACGGATGGATCGGAACATGAAAGAACAAGTCATGAAGATCCAGGCAGCAAAACCACATGTTTCGCTCTAGAGATAGTGTAATCTGAGACAGAGTTACCACCCTGAAGGTGCATGATCTGCGGAACTTGTTCTGGTTGTGCAGATCTAGAATGGGGCACCAGCCCCCGTCCACTTTGGCACCAGGAAGTACCTGAGGACAAACCCTGGGTGTTTCAGAGGATCGCGACAGGAACCACGACCCTCTGTGAGGAGGAGCTGAGCTATGCCATCTCTGAGAGCTGACAGCATGTCTGCGGAAACCAAGTCTTTCCGTGGGAGCGGGTTCAGAAAGGGGATACTGCTCAAATTCCAGAACAGACCCCAACCCACCACTTCTAGAACCCACCTATCCTGGTGACAGCGGACCAGGAGGAAAGGAAGTGGCAGAGCCAGCCCCCACGGAGGACCCAAGGGAGGTGTTACAGGCATGAGTGAGGCACCTCATCCCATCACTGGGAAGGCTTAGAGGAAGAGGAGGGCCTGGCTGAGGTGCCACCAGAGCCCCCTTCATCCAGGCTTATGGACAACAGAGGCCACTGACTTGAGCCAAGGTCGCCAGGCCTGAGCCTGCTGTCCAGCCTAGGGCTGGGCTGGTTTGGCTGCAAGAGTAGAGGTGGACCAAAAGGGTTTCCTCTTCTGCTGCTGCTTGAAGCCCTTGGGGTCCTTCTGGGCAGATGTCATGGAGTCCAAGGTGGTGTTGGGACTCCTCGATGCGGGTGAGGTGGCCTTCGACCCAGGGCACGAACTGGTCGGTGCCCAGAAAAGGGACATTTGGCATCTTGTGCTGAGTGTCCGCTGAGAAAGTCGAGATCCTCAGCCAAGCCCTGTGGCGCATGGCCACTGAAGCCACCATGGAGCGGGCACAGGAGTTCCCAATGTCCATGGCAGGCTGCAGCAGTTTGGCTACAGCCCAGCCCTGGTTCCGGACCTGTTTGACTGTGGTCTGAAGGTCCACAGGCAGATGAGGAAGCACCTCATCTAAGGTGATCAGCAGGGCATGGGAGAAGTGGGAAAAGGAGGAGGCCGAGCTCGCCTGGCGGAGACCAAGCGAGTAGGCAGCGCAGACTTTCTTAGCTGCATGGTTCAACTTCTTGGACTCCTTATCAGGCGACTTGTCAACATCCCTGGTATTGCCGGAGCGCTTAAACACAGAGTCAGCCACCAACCCTCAGCCAAGGGGTGCTCTGTGAATCCTGAAAGAGAACTGGTGGGCACCACATATTTGCAGGCCATCCATGCAGCAGGAGCAGGGCAGGAATCCGGGCACTGCCAAAGCTCCAGGGCAGGGCCAAGAATGGCTTCTGCCACCGGGAAGGCCTCCATCAGAGTGTCTCCCTGGTCGAGGATCTCGGTCAACAGGTAACAAGCCCACTTCTGGATGGACTCCAGTTTCATACCCGTTGACTCAGATTAAGCAAGAGAAACCCCATGAAGGAAAATGGGCCTTCATCCATCGAGAGGTCCCCTACGGACTCTACATCAACCGGACAGAGTGCAGGGAGGACCCCTCTGAATCAGAGTTGTTAAAGAGTGGTCGACCACCAGAGTCCTCATTGACCCTCTGCGGATGGTCAGGGTTGACAGTGAGCGACAGCCAATGGAGAAGCCCCTTGGCCGGTCAAGACGCCTTAGTTGGAGCACAGACCGGTGGCTGTTTAGTGGCGGTTCCACCACGATCGGCATAAACATTGGAGGTAGCACAGACATCAAAAGCGGCCGAGCCAGGAACATTTTGGTCAGCTCCAAAGGAGAAAGTGTCGGCCTTTCGTGCAACAGCCAGGTGATGGCCGACATAGGAACCAGGGTCAGTTTGGCATCAGTAACCACCAACTGTTGCCACATGAAGTCCTCGTAGCATCGGCGGAATCTGCGCCGAAGCCTCTCCTCATCAGAGGAGGATGAGGAATAGCAGCAGGGCTACTCCCGTGGTGCCGAGAGCAGGAGCACCAATGTCAGCGGATCCAGTATGACGCACGGAGGAAGACCAAGACCTTGACCGCCAGGGGACCAGCTGCAGGGCTTGAAGGGAGTCTGCGAGTGCCAAGGCTACTCCTGGTTAGGGTCAGGGACCAGAGGCGGCAGGTCAGTGGACTGATCAGTCCCTCCAACTGTCAGTGTCAGGACTGGAGTCCTAGACAAGGAAGTGTCAGCCTCTTCGGTCGACAACTGGTCAGTCAGCACGAGAAAAATCTCAGCCGGGAACTCAACCAGCATCTCAGCCGACAGGGTAACTGTGCAGCCTGCGGCCAGGGCAGAGGATTCGACCAAAGTCAAATCCGGAGACGTGTGGGAATTGGAGGCCCTCGACCAAGAGCGCTCACGATCCCACGATCGACGATGAGTCCCGTCTTTTCCCTTTTTGGACTTTTTTCTGGATTTTGATTTGTGCCTGGAGGGTCCCCGACCAAGGGTCGGCAGAGACTGGCACAATTCTTTGAAGGAATCTGTGAAAGTCGAGCCCAACTGAAGGGCACGAAGGCAGAAGTTGAAGAGGAGTGGGACGCAGCCTGGGAAGCCTCTTTTTCAAAGGCCACAAGTTGTCTGGTGGACCCCACAGCTGTGGAGACCACCCACAGGCATCCTTAAACTTGACCAGCAGGTTCCGTTACGCTGGGTGGCCCAATTTAAGGCCAGCAAGATGGTCCTCCAGAACGTTAGGGTGAAACGAACGACAAATGTCGCAGGCCTGGGGATCGTGACCGTGCCCCAGGCAGTAAATGAATGTGGTGTGCGAGTTGGTATTGGACATCCTCTGCCCACAAGGGCACTGGTGGAACCCTGATGTGAACTTGCTGTCCATCACAATTGTGATAGAAGATCGAGCTGAATATGGAAACTCAAAATAGTTTAAATTGTGGAAGTGAATCCAAAGATTTTAGCGCTAGGGCCTACTCAACATAGAAGCGGTAAGGAGGGATGCTTCTTCCAGAGGAAAGGAAGATCTAGCATCATGGGCAGAGCCAAGGGAGTTACCACTTGGGTGGGTGGGAGAAGCCAGCTTGAAGACTTCTGGCATCAACTTAAAGGGAAAGGACAGTGCCTGTAAGTGTGGACAGAACATCATATCCACGACCCTAGAACCCCCTTCTCTCAATGCTCTGCATCCCCACACTATCCCAGTGGCTTGCTCCCCAAGATGGGGCCATGGACTGGGTCAAGTCTCTGGAAATTCTTTAGCCAGTCACAGTGGAGTACCCTGTCTCTGCACGAACAGTTTACATCGGTTGGGCCTCATGGCTGCGGCCATAGTGACTGTGCTATTGACATGACTTCATATGAAGATACCTCGGTGGACACTCTAGGTCTAGTGGTGGACACTCGGGGGTCCTGTGGGATCAGGTGATGGATGAGTGGGAGCAAATGGTTCTCATCCTATCTCCTCTTTCCAGAGAGGTTTTATGGTGGGATAGAGTATGACGACCTACTGAAGGGCCTTCCATTCCATGTAATCAGAGTAGTAGACCAGGGAGGGGCTGTGGACATGGCCTACCTTGTTTTTAGCAAGGCATTTGACACAATCCCACACAAAAGCTTAATAAACAAATCAGCCAGCCTGAGTGTGGGTCCCAGGGTGGTAGCTTGGGTAAATCATTGGCTGGACAACAGGACACAGAAGGTAATAGTAAACGGAGTCCATTCTGAAGAAAGGGGGGGTTACTAGTGGGGTACTGCAGTGACATTGCAGAGGTACTGGAAGGAAAAGTATGCATCTTTGCAGATGACACAAAGATTTGCAACAGGGTTGATACACAAGGGGGCGTGGAAAGGATGAGAAGGGACTTGGCAAGGTTGGAGGAATGGTCAGAAGTATGGCAGCTTGGATTCAGTGCAAAGAAGAGCAAAACTATGCACCTGGGAACAAAAACCCTGGGGAAGAGTACACAGTCGGGGGAAGGAGGAGGTAGTAACAACAACAAAAATGGAAAGGGACCTGGGGTAGTCGTATCAGATGACCTTAAAGTTGGTAAGCAATGTGAGAAGGCAGTAAGGAGGGCTGGGGGAATACTGGGATGCATAGGGAGAGGCATCACCAGCAGAAAACAGGAAGTTGTTATCCTTCTGTACAGACAGTTGGTGAGACCCCATCTGGAGTACTGTGTCCAGTTCTGGAGACCCCATCTCCGCAAGGACATAGACAGGATGGAGGCACTCCAGAGGAGGGTAACTAAAATGGTGCATGGTCTGCAAGAGAAGCTGTCGAGGAGAGACTAAGGAGCTTAATATGTATACCCTTGAGGAAAGGAGGGAGAGGGGTACATGATAGAAACTTTTAAGTACCTCAGTGGAATCAACAGAGTCCAAGAGGTAGCATCTTTCAGAAAAGAGATGTGCAAGAATAAGGGACACAATTTGAAGATGGAGTTGGATGGCTCAGGGGCAGTGTGAGGAAATATTTTTTGACAGAGAGAGGTGGTGGGTGCATGGAACCACCTTCCTGAGGAGGTTGTGGAGTCAAAAACAGTGGAGGGGACTCAGAATGCATGGGACAGACAAGGCAATTTTGTGGGGGTAGGTAAACATAGGCTGTTGGTTAATTAGGATCTGCAGCTTAACTAGTAGGTAGGGAAATGGGCAGACTAGGTGGGCCACGCAGTCCTTTTCTACTGTCGGTCTATGTTTTTCTTTACCAGCTCCTTATCACAGATGCCTTGGGCTGTGGCTGGTAATGCTCATTTTGGCTCTTACCAGATGTAAGGGGTCATGGACCAAGGTGGAGGCCGAGCTGCACATAAATATGCTGGAAATGCAGGCTGTTATGTACAGCCTTCAGGCTTTTCAGTATCATCTCTGCCCCTGGTCCTCTGCTAATCCAGATGGACATCAGTGTGATGCATTACATCTACAAACAAGGAAGCACTCAGTCCTATCCCTGAGGCTGTGTTTCTCCCCGGTCTTCAAAACGTCCTTGCAGATGGGTTAAGCAGGTCCCAGTGGATGATTCACAAATAGGAACTTCCATCCTCTGTAGTAAATTACGTTTTTGCAAGATGGGGTTGTTCAAAGCTGGACCTTTTTGCGTCCCCACACAGTGAAAAACTGCTGTATTTCTGCTTGCTGGCTCCAAGGTCTGAAGTTTTTGGTGTGACGTGTTGTTCCTGTCTTGGAAAGGGAACTTACTATATGC
Organism: Neoceratodus forsteri; assembly: GCA_016271365.2. NCBI lineage: Eukaryota > Metazoa > Chordata > Ceratodontiformes > Ceratodontidae > Neoceratodus > Neoceratodus forsteri. Next base: position 258,842,730 of record CM057452.1, on the reverse strand, counting down.
ATTCCTCCTCCCCCATTCATATAGTACAGAGAGTTCTGATTGAGTTGAAGGTGGAGAGTGCCACTCTGATCCTCACTGCTCCTTTCTGGCCTTGCCAGATCTGGTTTCCACTCCTTCAGCATCTGGTGGTGGAGCCTTCTTTTCCCTTACTTCTGTGTTGGGGTCTGTTGTCACAGGGCAAGAAATCTGTGGCCCATCTGGACCGGAAGTCCCTTCATCTGCATGCATGGCTCCTGAAGGCACAGCCACTGCATGTTTTTGGGGTATTCTGTAAGGTTGCTGATGTCCTGGTTGCAGCAAGGAAGCCTTCTACCGGACATACTTATTCCCTTACATGGTTTCACTTTGTGGCCTACTTCTTGGGATACGGACTCTTTTACATGTTCTATGAATGCTGTGTTGGAATACCTGCTTTCCTTGTTTGACTCTAGCCTGCAGTATTCCTCACTTAAGGTGCATTTGTCTGCTATAGCAGGCTTCCTTGCCCCTATTGATGATCATACAGTTGCCCAGTTAGAGGTGTCCCATACCTTTTTGAGCAGTGTTATGAAACTTCCTATCTGTAATCCACTCCAGCCTTGGGAATTGAATTTCATTCTTGAGAAATTGGTGTTGTCTCGTTTTAAGTCTGCTGTGAGCTGTGACTTAAATTTCCTGTCCCGAAAATATTTTTAGTTGTGATTGCCTCTGCTTGAAGGATTTCCGGGTTTCAGGCTGTAATGTGTGAGCCTCCTTGTTTGATTTTCACAAAGACAGTCTCTCACGTACAAATCCTAAATTTCTACGAAAGTGGTATCTGAATTTACATTGATTCAAACAATACACCTTCCTGTATCTTATCCTGAGCTTGCCAGCCAGGGTGAGGTGCTCGTCATACTTAGGATGTACATAGAATACTAAGATAAAAAACAAAGTTTCCTGCACAACACAAACCTGTAATGAGGGACACCACACTACTTATTTTAAAGTGCTGATATTACATTTTATTAAAGTGCACACCAGCTCCAAAACAATCAGCTTGACATGTTTCGGACACGAGTCCTCTTTCAAAAGCTGACTACTTGAACATACAACCCCATTTAAATATGGTAACAAGACATGTGACCAATTGCAGCTCACATCAAACAAGACAGTGATTGGTTAAAAACAAAGCCATTACGATGTCTTTAATGACTAGGTTCCTTAAGAACCTCATTATATGAAGTGTTTCCAGTGCTAAACAATTTAGAATCTCATAAATAGTTGACAAACATAAGGATCTAAACGATAAAGAAAAAGAGAACCAAAAACTTAAAAGAAACCGTGGGAGAGGAATTGGGGGTGCATTGTTATCTAAAAACACTACCCTTCATATCCATTTTAGTCTGTTATTCTGTTGTAATATATATAACAGAAAATTTAGAATGGATTATCTTTTCATATTGTCATAACTGAGCCGCAAGAACTCAGAGGAACATAAGTGTTGCTACCCTAATTCACAAACAGGACAAGCATACTCTCCTTTGACTGCATATTACAAAGTACATGCACCTTGTTTAAAAACTTGTTTTAGAAACTTTCTTCTGTTTTAGATAGAGGCATATGTCTAAATGCACGTTGAGACCTGGCTTCTTCTTGGCGTTAAGTGTAATAATCCAGAAATTTTCCCGGATTAACATTAAATTTTCAAAATCCCCGGTTTCTACGATCTGTTTGCAGAAATGGAAAACATGTTGCGTAGGATCAGTGGAAGTGGTGACATGTTGGGCTGTAGCATACATAATATTTTTCTTTCTATGGCCTAATATGTTCACCAACTCTGAATCTTAAAACATCCTCTTGTCTTCCCCATAAAAAGCGCATTACAGCCTTGCGTTGCTACATAAATAATTCCTTCAGTATGACAAGTGATGCATTGTCTTACAGAAGAGATTTTTCCATATTGCAGCTAGTAAAAGTCTTAGTGGGGTGAACATAAACACAAGCTACATCGTTTGCACTTAAAACAACCAGCAGGAGGGGCATGGCTACTGGCCAAGCTGTTCACAACTTCTCACCATAACTCCTAGAGACACCTAATTCAGGTTTAAATATTAATATTAAAACCAGTAACTCCACTATAAACAATATCAGAGGATAGCCATTTATTCGAGGTATCCAGCGATCCAAAACTTGTGCTGTGCGGTCTCCAGAACTCCTATTATGGGTCGGACTAATAAAGTGGGAGCTGTTGTGCAAGATACCCGACAGAAAGGCAGCAGAGCGGGAGGAAGCAAAGACTTACTGCCAGAAGCTTCTGAACAGAGGGGCCTCAACCTTCAAACGCAGCATTGTTACGAGCGATTCAAGGGCTGGATCGCAAAATTGAGGACTTCAGCACAGAGCTTAAGCAACTCCACACCAAGGTGGATGTAGTTACTGAGGAGACTAAGGGTGCGAACCAGAAAGCCGATAAAGCCCTCACGATCACAGCGGGACTGACAAAAGAAAACAGGCTTCTCTGTAAGAAACTGGAGAATTTGGAGAATGCAGCCCGATCCACTCATCTTCGGCTCTTAGGAGTGTCAGAGGGAGAGCACCTTTTGCCGTTTCTACAAGATTGGTTGCAGGACATAACGGATTTCTCCTTCGAGGTGACCAAAGCATACTGGATCAATCCTCATGGTGTCAGGCGCTAAGGCTGCTATAGACATGTTACTGCCACAAACCATTATGGTGGAGATTAGAAATACAACAAGCCAAACAACTAAGTCCCTTGTCATGGAGCGACCATAGAATTCACATTTTCCAGATTTAAGCTACTCTACTGGAATAAAGAGAAAGGCTTTGATAGAATCTGAGAAGATTGAGGCCTTAGGGTCCACCATGTGCTGCTGATGCCGCTAGTCTGCGTAGAATATGAAGGTAAAACTTTTCAGTTTACTGAACTGGTGGAAGCAGCTAAATTACTGGACAAAATAGAGACCGCTTTAATGCAGGGACGAAGCATCTGATTCTGATGAAGGCCAGACAACCTGAACTCTAATGTACTGCTTTAAAGTTTATTTGGCTTGTTTATAAGGGTGGGAGAGGAGGAGCGAACTCGTGAAGTGGCTGTGCAGGAATAATTTTACTTGAATCCCTTCACCATGATGTTTTATTAGGAGTTAAAGTTTTATAGTGTTGTTATTAAGAGATGGTCTGGAGAAGGAAGTTTAAGCAACAGTCATACTGGCTGGGCTCTCTTTATTTTTCTCCTCCTTTCCCTCTAGGTTCCCTTGATTAGAGCCTAAGAATAGAACGACACAAGAAGTTTATATATGTGGTAGCATAATCTATAATAAGGGTAAAGTAACCCAATTAGCTGTACTCATTTGACATGAATAGTTTGCCTATTATAACTGAGGAAAGTTGTGGGTGAGCAATGTTTCCATGTTAAAATCACTTATAGAATGGGATGTTTAACCCGTGATAGGGTGTAAGATGTGACATATTTGGATTTTCCATCCCTGCTCATTGCCAATTATGCTGGACTGGATAGCTATTATTTTAGGATGTATACCATCTTAAGTGCTTATAGCACAGATTTACAACAGTGATGTACTTTGGTAAATATATCTCGATAACCCCCAAGTGGTGTAACAAGGCTCAGGGGCATTTCCTGTGAAGCTGCTGTAAAAATGTGGATTATTCAAATGAATACTTAAATACCTGTATGCAATGGTATGTAATGCTCTGTATTACAGAAAAGAAACAAAATGTAATTAAATAAAACAAACAAAACAAAAAAAAAAAACAGGTCGTTGTAGCCAATGGTTAGTTCTTCTATCAAGTATGGCCCTCAGAGAAGGTGCCGTCTTATAGCACATCCTGATAGGTACTTCTGAAATTTAAGACCTGGATCTACTGAAAGGACGTGCCAATGTGTTTTTTTTTTTTTTTTTCCAGAATACTTTCCAAGTTGCTTGCCTGAGCCGAGTAGTTCGTCACAAAATTAAACCTCAATTCACTTGTTAGAGGTTTCCCGAATTTGCAAAAGACTGTCTCTTTTCCTATTCTGTGCTACTAGTCTAGCTGCCATGATATTATTATGTCCATAGCCACGTTGTAGTAGCCTGTCTGGGAGCTCCTCTGCACCCTGTTCAAAAGAGACATCCGTGGAGCAGTTTCGTCTTGTTCTTAGAAACTGCCCTTTAGGAATGTTAAGGGCCACATGGGGAGGGTTACAGTTGCTCGCTAACAGAAGGGCATTACCTGTAGGTTTCCTATAAATATCACTGTCTAGGGACCCCCTCTCGTTCTTTCTAATCTTTAAATCCAAATATACAATTTCTGTTGGACTGCTATTATATATAAACCTTAAATTTGGATTACAACCATGAAAAAATTATAAAGTCATCAAATTCCACCATATTGCCTTTCCATACAATCAAAATATCGTCAATATAGCGTTTCCATGAAACTAGCTTTGAGATAAACATATTGACAGCATCATTATAGATAACATTCTCCTCCCACTTGCCAATATATATAGGTTCGCTATAGAGGGGGCACACGTGGCCCCCATAGCTGTTCTCTTTATCTGGTGGTACATGACATCATTAAATTTTATTTATTTATTTAGTTTTTGTTAACCGGGTAAGTACACTAGCCATAGCAACGACTATTTTCAGGCACGACCCGGGAGGGTACAGTACAACAATACAGGGTAACATTTCAAAACAATTATAAACATAGTTGACAGTACTATACAGAGCAGTTTAGCAAATGTAATACAAATGCGGGTAGTAAAAAATAAATAAAAATGAGAGAGCAGCAGTACGCACCAGAAAACTACATTACCATGAGCTTTAAGGAAAAAAAAACTTGAAACAGATTGAACATTTAGTGCTAAATAAGGAAAAGAATGTAGTCCAATGGGTAGGATACTAGTAAGTTATAGAGTTAGGAACAAGAAGAGAGGGATGAGAGTGAAAAAAAAAACGGAGGGAGGTGGGTCAGATAGGGAGAAGTGCATAGCGTATAGAGGATCATATTATAAATGCCATGGAAGAGAAGACTGGGAGCAAAAGAAGCTTTGGAGGTTTGAAACGTGCACTTGTGGGAAGAATCAAGATAGTTTTGCAGCCTTTTTTAAAAGTTGTATGAGATGATGATTGGCGTAAAGCTAGTGGGAGTTCCAGTATTTGGGGGCATGGCAGGAGAAAGCGCTAGTGCCTTTAGTGGTTATGTGTTTGGGGATAAAGATGGGGGTCTGGTCAACAGACCTCTGTCCATAGCAAGGCGTCAGATTTTGGAAAAGTCCTACAAGGGATGTAGGTATTTGTAGGCGGACAATGTTATCAGTGACAGATCCATATGCGTGAAGCCTTAATTCATTAGGAGGAAGCCAGCCCAAGTCAGAATAGATGAGACAGTGGTGTTTCAGACGGTGTGAGGAGGAGGACTCATAGCGACATATATTGTTATATGTGATATCCCATTTCTGAAGGCTAGATTTGCATGCCGAGGCATAAGTTGCAGCACCATAGGTAAGTGATGGAAGGAGTATGCCACAGGCTATGGCATGCCTTGCTGAAGGGATGAGCACATAGCTGGTTTGGTAGGCTATTCCAAGTTTGGGGTTGACCAGTTTGCAGGTCTGGTTGATGTGTAGGTCAAAATTTAGAGACTGATCAAGGGTGAGGCCCAGATATTTAAAGGAGTTTACCACCCCAACTACAGAGTCATTTAATGAGGTGACTTTAAAATTAGGATGATAATGTTTGAGTTTAGTATTTGTCCCAAAGAGCATAGCTTGGGTTTTGGACTCATTTAAAACAAGTTTGTGGGTAGGTAGCCACCCTGAATTAACTGAAAGTCAAGAGAGAGAAGATTGCTTATGTCCTCAATGCTTTTCGTCCTGGCATACAGAACAATATCATCTGCATAAAGCAAGGAAGTTGTCCTGCAGAGGTCAGTGGAGATGCTATTTATGAAAAGAAAAAAGTAGGGGCCCAAGGATGGAGCCTTGGAACCCCAACGCTTATAATGGTCTTGTCCGAGAGAGTAGAGTTGTATTTCACAAATTGGTCCTATCAGATAGGTAGTTCCCAAACCACCCTACGACGTTATTTGAGAAGCCTAGTGATCCAAGGGTGGTAAGAAGGATGGAGTGATCAACAAGGTCAAAAGCCTTGGTCATATGTATGAAAACTAGCTCCATGAGTAGCCCAGAGTCCATAGCCACAAGTGTATCTGACGTGAATTTGAGAAGGGCAGTAGTGGTGCTATGGCCTTTGAGGAAACCATGCTGGGCTGAGGAAAGTAGATCATGTTTCTGAAGGAAATCAATTGTCTGGGTGGCTACAATCTTCTTGAGAATTTTATTTAGGACAGACAGTATGGCAACAGGCCTGTAGTTAGAGGGATCTTTGCAGTCTCCTTTTTTGAAAACGGGGGTAATCCTAGCTGACTTCCATATCTCAGGGATATAGCCCTGGCAAAGGGAGAGCTTGAAAATCCTGGCTAGGGGGTCAGCAATGAAGGGTGCTGCGATCTTGAGGAGCTTTGGTTCAAGATTGTCAGAGCCAGCTGCAGTGCATTCCTGGATATTGTTTAGCAGTCTAAGCACTTCACACTTAGTGACTGATTTTGAAGAAGAAATGAGGACAATTTGCATTTTGTCGGTTGGGTACAACTGGTTGGACAGGGACGGAGGAAGTGTAGTTAGTTAAGTTCGAGAATTTGTTGTTGAAGAAGTTGGCGATGGTTCTAGGATTATTACAGTGCACCCCATCAACTGACATGTCATTAGGGGTGGATGCTACATTTGAACCAAGGAAAGATTTAATATGTGACCAAAATTTTTTGGGGTCTCCATTGGAGTTGGTTAGTAGGTCTTTATAGTAGGAGCTTTTGGCTTTTTTGATGTCCTTTTTGCAGGCCTTTCGCAGGGCCGTGTAGGTGTTGAGGTCAGAGGTTAGCCCAGAGTTCTTATAGCGGAACCAGCCTTTATCCCTTAACTTGAGTTTAGCTAGCAGGTCTGATTTCAGCCAGTGGGTTTGCTCGTTCCTTACCAGACGGGTCACAAGTTTACAGTGGTTATCCTGGAGCACTAGGAAGTGTTTCAAGAACAGATTAAGGGCAGTCTGAGCATCATCAGACGTAAGAATGGGAGACCAATCGGTGGCAGTAATGTTGCTCAAGAAAGACTGAGGGTTAAAGTTAACATAGTTGCGGAAGGTAATGAAATGAGCTCCGGTCAGTGAAGGTCTATTTTTGCCCCAGATGCAGTATATTGGGGAGTGATCAGTGATGGCAGCTGGTAGTACTGCAGAGGTAATTACATTTTCAGGGCGATTGGTAATGATCCAGTCTAGTAGCGTGTTCGTGTTTGAGTGAAGGGCATGTCTGGTGGGTTCGCCTATCAGTTGGTGCAGGTTCTAACTCTGCAGTTTGGCCATTATTGTGGATTGGTTACTGCCCAGCCAATTTATGTTTAGGTCCCCAAGTATGAGGACCTCATTTCTTCCAGCTAGGCATGAGATTTGGTCTACTAGTTCATCCAGTCCTGTTTGCCCGTTGCTTGGGGAATTGTAGGCACATACAATGTGAAATTTTTTGGACCCAAGAGTGAGCAGGACACGAAGTGCCTTACAGTGGTGTAAGGTAGATGATTTTAGGGCAGAGACATCAAGATGATCTTTATAGTAGACAGCTGTCCTGCCCCCTCTTTTGGGAGTAGCTCTGTCAAATCTTAATAGATTATATTGAGGAAGAGAGTATAACGAATCAGGTATGGACGGTTTCAGCCAAGTTTCCATTATGCATAGAATGTCAGGCTTGTATAGGGTGGTCCAGGGTTCAAGCTTAGCCAGATTATGTGTAAGGCTCCTAATATTGTGGTGTGCTATAATAAGGCCTTTAGCATTGCTAAAAGCGTCGGGCGGATCATTAGCGGTCCAGGATTTAGTTGAACATTGCCTGAGGTAGTGTAGCAAGTAGGAGAAAATACCATAGCTTGCGTGCAAGAAGTGACCATGGGCATGGAGGTGACCGTGGCATTTCTTTTGGACATGGGCAACCATGTGGATCAATATTCTGTTTAGTAGCATGGGGGTTGGGTCACGGCAAGGGGAAGGTAGTATCAGAAGATTTGAGTAGTAAAAGTCTTGTGGCAAAAAGCCAGGGAAGGTCACTTTGGTTTGAGGTGTCATGGGCATGGACAAGTGGTAGCGTTATCACAAGAAAATACAATATCGTCTGAAAGGTCATTTTTGTACCCTTATCAGCAGGCAAAGAGGATAGGTGCCACCAGCAACAAGCCAGAGAACAGACGTGCACTGTTTATGAGAGATAGGACTGTCTCAGGAAGGTACTTTGTAATGGGTCAGACAAGGTCCTCAAAATACAAGCCTAAAAGGGTAGATAGGAAATCGTAGGGTACTTAAGCAGGTGGAGATTCACATGTCCCACTTGGAGTGGGGTCAAAACCTGTGTGAGCTTAGAGAGGTGATGGCCGTCCCACTGGGATAGTAGAAATTATAATGTGGACAGAAGAAACTGTGACAGGAAACTGATAGATCAGTTAATGTGGGTAAGAAGTTGTGAGCTAAGAGCATGTAAAGAAAAACAAGAGGGGAATACAAATTATGCAGTTTAGGTGACAGCTAGGTCAGGGTTGGAGATCAGCCAATGATATGAGGTGGGGAAATCGGAGGGAGGAGCTACTGAGTATTTAATGGAGGCCTAGAAGGGGGTGTGGGGGTGGGAGAAAATTTCAAGCTGGAAGAGCTAGGATTCAATAGATTACAAAAAGGCGCTGAAGCGCTGTAGTTTGATTAAAAAAAAAAAAAAAAAAAAAAAGCTGAATCACTGTAGTCTGTCAGTAAAAGGCGCTCCAATGAGCACTGAAGCCCAGCACCGGTGGTCCAATCAGTGATATGCACTCAGGGAGCTGCACCAATCAGAAGGCCCCACTGGAGAGCGAGCGCAGAAATCAGAAAGCGGCAGGTACCTGCTTGAGAATCCGACCTCAGGGACCAGGTGAATGGCTGAGTTTGGTGGCTTCCAGGCCATCCTGCACCCCTCCAGAGAGGGCACCGTTCAGGCGGGGAGAGCCTGAAGAGAGGAGATAGAAAAAAAGCAGGAGCTGTAATTAAAAGACCTGGGATCGGGTGGGGGCTGGCGGCAGACCGTCAGCAGGGGTGGAGGTGTAGGTGGTCAGAGATAGACAAAGGAGGTGAAAACAGGGTTAGACAAAGAGCAGGAGTTGAGGATAGCCAGGGAGGGGTTGTTGAAATCAAAGGAGAAAGGAACAGAAGAGATGCAGCAGGGAGGCGGGGGTCGAGAAATTCAGTGCAAGTTTGCAGAAAAGGGGTTCACAGACAGGACTGTTTGCAAGTTAGAGAGATGCAGGGTCAGGTAGTTGGATAAAAAAGTGGTTTGATAGGATTTAGGAGAAGGAAGTCAGAGAGAAACAATTTGAATTAGCTAGTACATTCAAGCAATTACAGACTTTTGCATGATAGTTTACAGCTGGCAAAAGCAGGTTAGCAAACTACAAATACTTCGGCTTTGCATATGTACATAAATTAAGCAAAATTCAAGCTAGAAGAGCTAGGATTCAATAGATTACAAAAAGGCGCTGAAGCGCTGTAGTTTGATTAAAAAAAGGCGCCGAATCGCTGTAGTCTGTCAGTAAAAGACGCTACAATGAGCACTGAAACCCATACATTATCCTTTAATACAAATCCCAGCATTTTCAAGATTGTTGTTACCAAAGTTCCTTCGAGTCCTGAATGGTTCAAGAAAACTGCTGCTGCATCCAAAGCCCTCTCATGGAGGACGTTGGTGTAAAGGGCCTCTATGTCACAAGTAATCAGTAGCATATCCTCCTCCATTTGAATAGTAGATAAAATGTTCAAAACTTCTTTTGTATCTTTAAGAAAGGAAGGCAAAGTGGACACAAGTGGTTTAAGGTAAAAGTAACAGAACTGTGAGACCAGTTCCATTAAGGAGCCTATGCCGCTTACAATTGGGAGGGTCTTGTGTATTTTGGGCAACGTATAAAAGGTCGCTCTGACAGAATAGGGTGTAATTAGGAAGTCTTTTTTGCTTTTCGATCTATGACCTCTTCCCCGAAAGTCTGCATAACCAGTTCATCAATACTGAACTTGAAATCATAGGTGGTGTCCTCCCTTAGTCTAATATAAAATGTTTTATTATCCAGCTGTCGATGGAGCTCTTTAACATACTTTTCTTTATCCAATAAAACTACCACTCCTCCCTTGTCCACCTGCTTAATTATGAGGTTCACATCTGATTTTAAAGTCTAGATAGCATCCCTTTCTGTTTTGCTCATGTTGTTAAAGTGGTTATATTGTGGTGTTCTGAAAAATGTCTCTCAATCCTTTTCCACAAGTTCTTTAAACATCTAAACTGCCATACAGGGAGGGGGGCAAAAAGTGGAAGGTACTGAGAAAGGCAGGGTTTGGTGTTCCATATTAATGCTTAGTCTAACATCATTCTCGTTTTGCATATCAGTCTTTTTGCTGAACAATGCTTTTAAATTCAATTTTCTACAGTACAAATTCAAGTCCACTAAAGTCCCCACTCTATCCACGACTATGGTCAGTGAGAAACCAAGTCCCTTTTAAGTACCAGTTCTTGGTGCTGTTATAGTATGGTTAGATAAGTTAATCACTTGAAAGGCAGAAAAAGTGCTTACCTCCTCTGACATCCCTGCCCTGTAAGGTTTCCTGAAAATTCGACCCCCTCGATTGTTCCTGTATTGCTGATTCCCTCTGCAGTGGCGGTAGCTGAAATCCTCGTCATCGCTTACCTCTCCTCTTCTTTTTCTGGGTCCGGGGACTCTCGTGCATGTTGCTGTAGTCTCGGACTCCATCTGGAGACAGTCTTTCGCAAATTCAGGAAACCTCTAACAAGTGAATTGAGGTTTAATTTTGTGACAAACTACTCAGCTCAGGCAAGCAACTTGGAAAGTATTCTGAAAAATCATTGTCACGTCCTGTCAGTAGAGCCAAGTCTTAAACAAATTGCAGAAGTACCTATCAGAATGTGCTATAGGAAGGCACCTACTCTGAGGACATACTTGTGCAAAGCCATTTTATTGATAGAAGAAATAGCCATTGGCTACAACGACCTGTTGGTTGTTTTAAGTGCAAATTATATGTAGCTTGTGCCTGTGTCTACCCCACTAAGACTTTTGCTAGCTGCAATACAGAAAAAAAATATTTTCTGTAAGACAGTGCATCACTTGTGATACTGAAGGAGTTATTTATGTAGCAACATGCAGCTGGAATGCGTTTTATGTGGGGAAGACAAGGAGATGTTTTAAGACCAGAGTTGGTGAACATATTAGGACCATAGAAAGAAAAGATATTACGTATGCTACAGCCCAGCATGTCACCACTTCCCTTGATCCTACGCAACATGTTTTCCATTTTGTTGCAACAGACAGAGTATGTAGAAATCCAAGGGGGTTGATTTTGAAAATGTAATGTTAATCCGGGAAGATTTCTGGATTATTACACGAAGAATCCAAGTCTCAAAGTGCATTTAGACATATGCCCCTATCTAAAGAGAAGAAAATAATTTCTAAAAATTTTTTTTTTTTTTTTTAAAACAAGGTGCATGTGCCTTGTAATATGCAGTCAAAAGAGTATGCTTGTCCTGTTTGTGAATTAGGGTAGCAGCACTTATGTTCCTCTGAGTTCTTGGTTCAGTTATGACAATATGAAAAAGATAATCCATTCTGAATTTTCTGTTGTGTATATGTATATATGTGTGTGTGTATATGTATATATGTGTGTGTATATATATATATGTGTGTATATATATATATGTGTGTGTGTGTATATATATATATGTGTGTGTGTGTATATATATATGTATATGTGTGTGTATGTATATATGTATATGTGTGTGTATGTATATATGTATATATATATATAATGTAGACTAAAACGGATATGAAGGGGTAGTGCTTTTCAGATAACAATGCACTCCACCCCCCCACATTCCCTCTCTCCGTCAGTTTCTTTTTAGTTTTTGGTTCTCTCTTTATCATTTAGGTCCTTATGTTTGTCATCTATTATGTGATTCTAAAATGTTAAGCACTGGAAGCACTTTATATAATTAGGTTCTGAAGGAACCTAGTCATTAGACATCTTAATGGCTATATGTTTTTAACCAGTCACTGTCTTGTTTGTTGTGAGTTGTAATTGGTCACATGTCTTGTTACCACATTTGAATAGGGTTGTATGTTCAAGTAGTCAGCTTTTAGAAAAGGACTCTCGTCCGAAACATGTCAAGCTGATTGTTTTGGAGCAGGTGTGCACTTTAATAAAATGTAATATCAGCACTTTAAAAGAAATAGTGTGGCCCATCATTACAGGTTTGTGTTGTGCAGGAAACCTTTTGTTTTATATGCATTTTGTTGTTTTCTAGCGCGTCCTAGTACATACTCCTTGGTTGGCAGAATACTAAGATACTGTATTGCTTGCACCAAGGATGACAAAGTCCTCTCAGCATTTTGTTTTGTTTGCCCCGGGGAAAAGTGTGCTTCTGTGTCTAAATAATGCCTCTCCAAATGGCTGGCACATTTTATTACATTCTGTTAATAGGGAATACGGTGAGAAAATTACTGGTGTTGCTTGTGGTCGCTCCACAAGTGGTATGGCCACATCTGTTGTTTGTTTCAAAAATGCCCCATGGAGCACTGTTTGTACTTTCACTAAACATTAGTCTGGACACAGTCTCTCATAGACGTGCTGGGTTTGGACTTGCTGTACTGCAAGGCCTTTTGTTCTGATTACATATCAGGTCTTTAAAGTTTCTGCCTGCCAAGCCAAGGCAAGTACAATAAGTGCAGGGTAATCAAAGGGGTGGCAAGCTCTCCGTCAAACCCCCGACACTCCATTCACTTTGCTGACCATTTATTCCATCTGGTTGCTAAATCTGGGAAAGCCTTATTTCCATTTCGCCATCTGGAAAGCTTCGGTTTTTAACTATGTGGCTGGGGGTCACTGGAGACATTTTGCTAAAACCATAACTATTGCTGCAGTATTTGTGTTCATTTCACTAAGAGTCTGTGCTGCCAGACTGAGATGCTGCTAATACTAGACTGACACTGGAAATGTATTGAGTCTGCTGGTTGTGACTGCCTCACAATTAGGATCTTCTTTTAAGCTGTGGTGATTTTATCATTGGCACTGCTGGTTTGAGACTGCCGCTGAATTGCTTTTTAATTGTTTAAATAACTGTGTGCCGCCAAAAAGGGACCTGAGTTGCACTGTTCAGGATGTGCTTGTGCAGCTCCTGTCAGATGGAGCTGATTGATTAGTTTCAGCTGCTGCCGCTTGAGCGTTTGCTCCCTGATTTGTCTTGCAGCTAGATATTGTCTAGCTTCTCCTATCTATAGCCAGCCGTGCCCCCTCCCCCCGATTGGTGTTGGCAGCCTAGTCTGCGGGGTCGAGGTCTTTAAAGTTTCTGCCTGCCAAACGCGGCGGTGTTTGCGTGGCAGTAAATGCAGGGGAGTCGGAGGGAGGCTGGGGAGTGGGAGCCAGCTCCACTGCATCATTTGAAGGAAGTGCTAAGTAATTTGAGATATTATTACACTGAAATGGGGAGTGGAAGGTATGTTTTTGTGGGTGTGTATTCTTGGGGGTGGTCTTTTTTTTTTGTGTCGATAATTGTGTGATATATGGGGCAGAAAATTGCAATTATGTTATGTATGAGTTAAATCATTTTCAATTTTCTAATTGTTTAGTTGTCAATAATGCTGTTATAGAGTCTTGGCAACCATTGTTAAATAGCCCTGTGCCACTAAGACAATGTGGGCATAAGGGTTTTTCTAATTTTTTCTTTTGTGTTTTTGTATCTTCTATTTTTTTTGCACCTTCCTCAAGGAACTCTGTCTGGCATCCACCATACCCCAGTTCTACCTCCTTGCCTGAAACACCTCCGGTTCCTGGCACCAGCCTGGCGATTTCCCCCTGGCTCTGAGCCCCCTGAGTTAGGGCCGTCCTATCCGCCCAGGGCGCTCTATCTAGAATCTGGCAGGCCGGGCTGGGCTTGGCCCAGGAGAGGAGGATGTCCGGCAGTTGGAGTATATCTACGGTTAGTGGTGCCATCTCCTTTCCCCAAGGACAGGGATTTTCTTACATAGCTGTTTCTCTGCCCTGGGAGTGCGGTGTGCAATGACATCCTCGCACGGCTTTCCTGCTGATGTCTGCCACACTCCCTGCCCTTAGTCTAGCTGGTGATCCTGTAGTGCCTCTCCATCAGAGGCCGCTAGGACACTGAGCAGCCCCAGGATCCCTCCCAGGGAGAGGAGAGCAGTCCTCCGGACACTCAATCCTCTCCCTCCCCCGTCGATCCCCAGCTCCCTGAGTCCATCCCCTTACCCGGGTCGCCGGCATGGTGCGAGTTGTGTCCAGTGCCTCAACCCTCAGTGTCACTGGGCTGGCCCCAGGTTTTTCTAGTTGTTGTTTGTATTATGGTAGGTCACTTTGTTATAACTTAGGGTATATTGTCCCAATTGCTCATCTGTTAGTATCTGGTGATGTGGAGTTAAATCTGTGGCCTTGTTCTTCTACAATAATCTCTTCCTCACAGGTTCTTCCCCAATATTTTGCTTAAAGTCCCTCATGGTTTCAAATTGATTCATCTGAATGTCCATAGTTTAATTCTAAAGATAGCAGAGATCGAATAGCTTATTGCTACTTATCAACCAGGCGTTGTTGCTTTATCTGAAACATGGTTGAAACCTGGAGTATCTGATAGCGTTTGTTATATTGTGGGATATAAGCTATTTAGGGCAGATCAAAATGGTAGAAAAAGAGGTGGTGGGGTTCTGGTTTATTATGGGATAATTTACAAGCTAACCTTCTAAGTCTAGTGGGGATGGGTTGTAAAACTGATTGGTTGTTGCTGCAAATTGTTCTAGGAGGGAGGAAGAAACTTACTGTTGGTTGTTTATACAACCCCCTCTTAGTGGTTTAGAAGGGTTGAAAAACATTCTGGTTAGTTGTGACCCATATGTCGAGCAGAGTGATACTGTTGTTGTTGCTGGGGACACAAATTTGAACTGGATGAATTGACACCTTGGGGTTTGAGTCTTTTCTCCTCTCTTATGGCTCGTCTCAGTGTATGAAGGCACCTACTCATTTAAATCCAATTTCATTGAACCATTCTTTGCTAGACTGGGTGTTAACTGATAGAGTAGGTAAAATTGGATCTTCTGGTGTCCTGGCGGATTCAACATATCTTATGGCCACTTTTTGTGTCCTGGATCCTGGATTTTCGTTTTCTTAAGCCCCCTGCCCATTCGATTCAGTTTAGATCTTTTTCAAACAGATTAATTACTCTTTGATTTATTCTTCTTTGGGTTCAATTGACTGGCTTTCTTAGAATGTGTTTGTGATGTTGATGTGGCATTTGATTTTTTTTTGTAATCAATTTTTCCCTATCCAGGAACATTTCTTTCGTCAAAGGACTATTTGCTGTAGAGGTTCTCCTCTGGGTGGTTTAGTCCTGGTATTAAGAAATTGATAAAAAAGAGGAATCTTTCTTGGACTAAATTTAAATTATCCCCTAGTGTTGCAACATTGAATCTTTATCGTAATTCTTGTAACCTAATTTCCTCCGCTGTAAGAAAAGCTAAAAAAAATACTATTTCAGGGAATGCTTTGAGGGTAGTTTGGCCAGTGCCAATAGGTTTTGGAATGATGTTAATTCCTTATTGTCTCCTAAATCTGAAGTTGATATTCAGAAAATTCAAGTTGATAATACTGAAATCAATGATCTATCTGAAATTTAGACTGTTAAATTGTAAATTTTTTGACTTATCCAAATTTCAGTCTTCTTTGTCACAGTTTAGTTACACTGAGCCTTCTTTGGTTAACCTCATGGCGAATAGTCCTAGGTTTTGTTTAGGAAGTAACATCTAGTGAAGTAGTTCAACTCTTACAATCTATACCGACAAAAGAAGTGATTGTGGGGGCAGACTTGATGGATGATTTTATTAAGTTGGCTATTCGTTTATTGTTGTTCCCATTTGTTATATATTTAATATGTCACTGATTTTTAGGTGTTTTCCCTCTTCTTGGATGAAAGCAAGGGTTGTTCCCATTGTGAAAAAGGGTAATGCGGTTTCCTTGGATTATTATAGACCAATATTGATCTTGAATCCACTCAGTAAATTACTGGAGAAAGTGGTGGCTGAGCAGATTGAAGCCTACTTGGGGACAAATGGATTGCTGTCTGAACAGCAACACTGATTTTGGAAGCACCACAGAATGGGGACAGCCTTGGTTGGGTTCACGGACACCATCCTGCGTCATTTTGATAGTGGTAGGATGATTGGATGGTGTTCGTGGACCTAACCAAGGCTTTCGATTTCATAGATCATGGTTTATCATGTATTAAGTTGCATGACCTTGGGTTCTCTGTTGCTGTTTCTTGGTTTCATGATTATCTAAGTAATAAAAGTCAGTTTGTACAAGTAGGTTCAGTTGCTTCTGAAGTGATGCCTATTGTTTGTGGCGTGCCTCAAGGGTCCATTTTGGGACACCTGTTATTTTCAGTCTTCATTAATCGGTTACCTAGGGTCTGCAAGATGGGCGAATCTTTGCTATATGTGGATGATTTAATTTATGCCCAATCAGACTCTGTGTCTGAACTTTGCTATTCTTTAGAAAGGGACTTTGGTAATGTTTGTTGTTGGTTAACAAAAAATGTGATGGTATTGAATTCTGCCAAAACAAAAGCAATGCTTTTTGGAACACAACTCATAGAAACATAGAATTTGATGGCAGATAAGGACCGCTTGGCCCACCCAGTCTGCCCATTTCCCTACCTAATGGATAAGCTGCAGATCCTAGTTAACCAGCAGCCTACTTCTTTCTACCCCCACCCCCTAGAATTGCCTTATGGCTGTCCCATGCATGCCTGAATTCAACCACTGTTTTTGACTCCACAACCTCCTCCGGAAGGCCGTTCCATGCATCCACAACCCTCTCTGTGAAAAAATACTTCCTTACATTACCTCTGAGCCCCCCCACCTTCAAATTGTGCCCCCTTGTTCTTGCACACCTTTTTTTTTGAAAGATGCTCCCCTCTTAGACTTTGTTGATTCCCTTGAGGTACTTGAAAGTTTCTATCATGTCCCCTCTCCCTCCTTTCCTCGAGGCTATACATATTAAGCTCCTTTAGTCTCTCTTCATATGTCTTCTGGTGCAGACCCTGCACCATTTTAGTTGCCCTCCTCTGGACAGCTTCCATCTTGTCTATGTCCTTGCGAAGATTGGGTCTCCAGAACTGCACACAGTACTCCAGATGGGGTCTCACCAGCTGTCTGTACAGAGGGATAACAACTTCCTGTTTTCTACTGGTGATGCCTCTCCCTATGCATCCCAGTATCCCCCTAGCCCTCCTTACTGCCCTCTCACATTGCTTGCCCACCTTTAAGTTATATGATATGACTACCCGCAGGTCCCTTTCCATTTTTGTTGTTGTTGGTATCTCACCCCTCATTGTGTACTCTTCCCCTGAGTTTTTGTTTCCCATGTGCATTACCTTGCACTTCTTAGCATTAAATCTAAGCTGCCATACATTTGACCATTCCTCTAACCTTGCCAAGTCCCTTCTCATCCTTTCCATCCCACCTTGTGCATGAACTCTGTTGCAGATCTTTGTGTCATCTGCAAAGAGACATACTTTTCCTTCCAGTTCCTCTGCAATGTAGCTTACAAAGACATTGAGGAGGAAGTCTAATACTGAACCCTCAGGCACCCACTAGTAACCCCCTTTCTTCAGAGTGGACTCCATTTACTGTTACTCTCTGTGTCCTATTCTCAGCCAATTCTTTACCCAGACTATCATCTTGGGACCTACTCCCAGGCTGGCTAACTTGTATATTAATATTTTGTGTGGGACTGAGTCAAATGCCTTGCTAAAGTCTAGGTAGGCCATGTCCACAGCCCCTCCCTGATCTACTACTTTGGTCACCCAGTCAAAGAAATCCTATTAGATTCGTCTGGCATGACCTTCCTGCTGTGAATCCATGCTGCCTTGGGTCCTGTGCCCCTTTGGCCTCTAGGTACTCGACAGTTCTTTCTTTCAGAAGTGACTCCCATCATTTTCCCTATCACTGAGGTTAAACTAACAGGTCTGTAGTTTCCTGCTTCTCCCCTGCTCCCACTTTTGTGAAGGGGAATCACATCTGCCCTCCTCCAGTCCTCAGGTACCACCCCATCCTCCCATGATTTGTTAAAGAGGGTAGTCAGTGGTGTCACTAGTTCTACCCTTAGTTCTTCTAGAATTCTGGGATGAATCCCATCAGGCTCCATTGCTTTGTCCACCTTCAGTTTTAAGAGTTCTTTCAGAACCCTTTCTTCTGTAAATGGGCTGGTATCAACTTCTGTATCCAGAGTGTTTCTGTCGTTTGTTTTTAGGTACCTCCCCCTCTTCATTTGTAAATACTGAGCAAAATATTTGTTTAGTATCTCTGCCTTTCACAGTCAGCCTCTGCCCACCCCTCCCTTTATTAAGCCTCCACTATCCTCCCTTAGTCTTCCTTCACTCCCTGATGTACCTAAAGGTTTATCCCCCTTCTTAACTGAGTTGGCTATCTTTTCCTCAGTTCGGGCCTTTGCTGTTCTGACTGCCTTCCCAGCTTCCTTTAGCTTTAACTGATACAATTGTCTGTCCTGCTTCTTCTGTGATTCCTTGTACTTTCTGAATGCTTTCTTTTTCTCTTGAACCTTCACTGCCACCCGCTTTGAGAACCATAGTGGTTTCTTATATTGTTTTGTTTTGTTTATTGTCTTCACACAAAGGCTCGTTACCTCTGTGATGGAAGTTTTTGTTATTCCCCATTGTTCTTCCACCCCTCCTTCCTGCCCATTTGCTAGTCTATTCCTTAGGCACTCACCCATTTTGGCAAAGTCAGCCCTTCTGAAGTCCAGTACTTTTGCCTTTGTATGGCTTGACTCTATTGCTGTGTTTATTGTGAACCATACTGTTCGATGGTCGCCAGTTCCCAGATGGCTACCCACTTCTACATCTGTGATCCTCTCTTCATCTCCATTTGAGAGAACCAGGTCTAAGATTGCTCCCTCTCGGGGTGGTTCCAATACTAGTTGTCTAAGGCATTCCCCTGTGGGGCATCTAGTAACCCCACTCTTGGAAGGGCTGCTGCCTGCTCCAGTTAACATCTGGCATATTCAGATCACCCATCAGCAGTATCTCCCTTTATCTACCATTCTAAGTATACTTTCTATCATTTCCTTGTCCATTTCCTCCCCTGAGAGGGGTCTGTATACTACCCTGTGCGGATTGTGGTGCCATTGCCTGTCTCCAAACTGACCCACAGTGCTTCTTCTCCTCCCTGTTTACCCTTTTGTTCTGTTGCTTTGATTCCTTCTCTTATGTAGAGAGCTACTCCTCCTCCTCTTTTACCCTCCCTGTCCCTCCTGTAGATAGTGTATTCTGGTATGTTTACGTCCCAGTCATGGTTCTGTGTGTACCATGTTTCTGTGACTGCCACGATATTTGGATGTTCCTCCTCCATCAAAGCCACTAATTCAGGAAGCTAATTCAGGAAGCTTGTTACCCACACTACGGGCATTGGTACTCATTGCTCTCCCGTGTTTGATGGCTTTACCTTCTGTAGCAGCATCCCCCACTGACCTTTCTACCTTGATCTTTTTCTCATTTAGTACCCTGTTTTGTAGGGGGAAGCTGGGATTTTCCTGCTGCTTATCAGTGCTGGAGGATTCTCCACAACTGGTGATATCTGATTCACATGGTGGTTTGCTAGAACAGGTATCTCAATTTAGGTATCTTGGTATACTTCTGGATACATGCTTGACATTTTCCTTACAGGTATCAGCGATTGTAAAAAAAAAAAAAAAAAAGGGGTGTTTATATAAATTCAAGACGTATTTCTCTCAGGATACAAGGTTTGCTGTTGCCACTGGGTCTCTTCTTTCGCACTATGATTACATATCTAGCATTTATTACAATATTGGGGTTAAAGAAATACAAGCTTTATCTGTTGTTCATAACAATATATTTAGATTTGTCTTGGGTGCCCCAAGTAGAACCCATCGATGTAATCTCTTCTCACAGCTGGGTTGGTTTCCCCCAGTTGTCGAGTGGAGTGTTCAGTAAGTTATGTGATGTATAAATGTTTTAATTTTGGCTCTATCTACCCTCTCTCTCGTGTAGTTACAAGGAGAGAATTACTGTCTAGCTTGAAGGCAGATGATGGTACCTTATATCTGGTTCCTAGGTATCGTTTGAAGGCCAGTACTAGAGCCTTCTCAATTGCAGCACCTGTTTATTGGAATGCACTCCCCAAATCAGTTAGACTTGCTCCCTCTCTCCCAACTTTTAAATCTAGATTGAAGCAACACTTGTTACAGAAATCTGTTTGTAATTGTAATACGTGAATTCTTTTTTGTTTGTATGTATAAGTTTTGTATATTCTTGTTATATGTCCAGGTCAGGCCTGAAAAGGGATCTTTGGTCCAGTGCCCCTACCTGGTTACCAAAGAATAAATGAAAATGAAAAATGAAATATCAGACTGTGCCATCCTCCCAGCTTACTTTGTGCTACTTGGGAATCATTCCAAAGGTGTGGCCTACTGGAGCAGATATCCTCAAAGAAGTTAGAACAGTCATGTAAGAACTTACCGTAACTGTAGATCTTTGAGAGACTCTCCTCCATTGGGCCATGCCATATGCTCCCTCCTTCCCCCCCTTCTGCTTTCTGTGAGGACCATATCAGATGCTGTGCCTAAAACCTTATTCCATGCATACCATCTCCAGCTCCATGCGTCTCCTTGTATGCCTGGTGCTTGTTTAATCTTCTAGTTCCTCATAACTGGAGGTCCTTGGAGGCTAGTCTCCAGTGGAGAACTGAGCATTGATAGCGCCACCCACATTATGTATGAATAGGTGCTGTACATCATTGTGGGTGGGCCCCAGCTAGCAAAAAGTTTCAGAGTGGTCCTGACACTGACAGCTTATAGTTCCAAAGGTGTGGCCTAAAGGAGGAGAGCCTCTTGAAGATATAGTGTTACAATAAGTTGTTATAGAACTATTCTTTCTGTTGCCAGTTCTTTCAGCACCCTTGGATGCATCCCATCTGGCCAAGGCCATCTCTATCTTAGGACTGCTAGCCTTTCCAAACCCTTTCACTAATAAATACATGCTTGCCTCATCTCTGGTATCCCTCTTACAACTGCCCTAATGCCATTGTCTGGCAGAGGCCCTCTGTCTTCCCTTGTGAATACAGAGCAAAAGTAGTCCTTAAGAACAGCTGCTTTCTGCCAGTCTTTCTCAGTTACCCTACCTTCCTCGGTTAGGCTAACAATTCATTTTTTCCCTTTTCCTGATATATCTAAAGAACTGTTTTTCCTTGCCCAGTGACCCCCCATCTGCAATATCATGCTCTGTACTGTCTTTATTTCTCTGACCTCCCTTTTGGTTTCCCTTGTTCTCGGGCTATGTATATGCTCCCTCCTACCCCTTATGCTGGAGGCAGGAAATTACAGACCTGTCAGCTTAGCGTCAGTGGTGGGCAAGGTAATGGAATCGCTACTGAAGGAAAGGATTGGAGAATACCTCATTGCTAGAGGTCTACAGGATCTAAGGTAGCATGATTTCACATGGGTAGGTCTTGCCAGACTAACATGATAGAGTTCTTTGACTGGGTAATCAAGGAAGTGGATCAGGAGGAGCTGTAGGCGTGGCCTCCTGGATTTCAGTAAGGCATTCACACTGTTCTGCATAGGGGACAGGTGAACAAGCTGGAGAGCCTAAGCGTGGGACTGAAGTAGATAAATGGGTAGAATGTTGGCTAGGAAATGAGGAGTCAGAGGGTGGGGGTAGATAGCAGGCACTCTAAAGTAGGCATGGTGACCTGTGGAGGTGCCCCAGGCCGGTCAGTACTGGGCCCAGTCCTTTTTAATGTATTTATCCGTGACATTACAGAGGGACTGGAAGGGAAAGTATGCCTGTTTGCAGATGACACAAAGCTCTGAAACAGAGCAGACACACTGGCGGGGGGAGGGTGAAAAAATTAGGCACAATCTAAAAAGTCTGGAAGAATGGTCAAGAGTCTGGCAGCTGGGTTTCAGTGCAAAAAAGTTCAAAATCAGGCACTTGGGGCACAGAAACCCGGAGGCAACATACCAAATGAAGGAGTGGAATTCAGTTACAAAGCAGGAGAGAGAGACCTGGGGTGATCATTTCTGTTGACCTGAAGGTAGCTAAACAGTGTGACAAGGCATTGGAGAAGGCAGATAGGATGCTGGGCTGCATAGGAAGGGAAATTGCCAGCAGAAGGAAGGCAGTAGTGATACCCCTGTATAGGTCACTGGTGAGACCACACCTCGAGGACTGTGTCCAGTTCTGGAGGCCCCACCTCCGAAAGGACATAGATAGGGTGAGGATGGTACAAAGGAGGGCAACCAAAATGGTGCAGGGCCTGCATAACAAAAGTCCTACGAAGAAAGCCTCAAGGAGTTGAATTTGTACTCCCTAGAGGAAAGGAGGCAAAGGGGGTATATGATAGAAACATACAAATACCTTACAGGCAAAAACAGGGTCCAGGAAGGGAGCATTTTCCAAAGAAAGCGATGCTCAGGGACAAGGGGTCACAGTATGAAGTTGGAAGGGGAGGCTCAGAGGAAATGTAAGAAAGTGCTTCTTCACAGAGAGGGTGGTGGGCCAGATGGAACAGCCTCATGGTGGAG